>OY728152.1:1116062312-1121062312 GCA_963277665.1 Viscum album
ACAAATAATTATCTAGGCAAAATTAGGCATGAATCTTATATTTTATGTTCTTCATTCATTGTTGATATTGGATATTAGAGATTCAAATATAATTGGACTATTAGTTTAGTATAAAATACCATAACAACATTCATTCAAATAATGAAATTGTAACATCCTGGCCTGTGTACCACTCACTAGTGCCCTGAGCCAGTCTTCTATGTGACCACAAGCACACCTCCCCATATGACAGAGGATTTCGGCTAGAATCGGGGGTCTAATATCAATCATGCAGAGATCATACCATATTTTTATCAGAGTACTAAACTAGAATAAATGATAAAAATAATCAAATTATATGACATAAATAAGATAATACCAGTACCGCAAGATGAAAAAAACTAAAAATAAAATATCAAAATTGAAAAATAGATGTTCCATGCTAAATTACAAGCCAAGTGTCAAAATGAAACTCAAAAGTAAAGATACTGAAAACTCCCAAGAAGATCCCAAACCACATCTGGTTTCCTCATCCCAAATCCATCCCCAAATCCACAATCTTACACAGGACCTTTTCCGTTATCTTGTACCTCAAACATGAAGTCAATTTGGGTATTGATCAGGCAGCCCGAGTGGGGTCTGAGTATAACTCATTGTGCCACAACCAAGGTATCTAAAACAATATCCAATCAAATAATAGTGTGTGCAATTTTATAAATAAATAATTAAAATTTTTAAGTAAATAATTAACACATTATCAGTTAGTCTTTATTTAATAACATAAACCCTTAGGTTCCCATAGACACACATAGCTCAATACCTACTTCGGCCGATGCTAGAGCATGAACTATCCCTAAGGGATATTATATCTCATAATTACCTTGTTACCATTATTCATCTCAATCAACACATGAATACCACTATTACCATTCATTTTTCTATAACACATATGAATGTCCATGTTACCATACATTATCAAAATTAACACATGAATGCCACTTTTAAAATTCATTTTTCTATAACATATATTAATTTCCATGTTACCATTCATTATCACAATTAACACATGAATTCCACTATTACCATTAATTTTTCTACAACACATATGAATTTCCATGTTACCATTCATTATCACAGTTCACATTTGAATGTATATGTTACAATTAATTATCACAATTCACATATATCACAATACATTAATTAATTTAAAAATTAATTAATCAAATTAAACAATTGGATATTCACATTATCCCTTTAATTAATTCAACAATTAATTAATATTCTTATTCTAAATACCAATTCAATAATTATCTCATCACATCAATTCCCTTAATTAATTCCCCAATTATTTAAGAACATTAATTCTATTAATTAATTAAGAAATTAATTAATCAATATTCATGAACTCAGTATTATGTGTTTAATCCAACAATTAATTATTCAGTTCACATCCTCGTTATCCTATAATTAATTCAACAATTAATTAATCAGTTCATAATTAAATATTATGATAATTAACTCATTAATTAATTATCCCCAAATCAACAATTTCAGTATCTTATAATTAACTCAACAATAAAATATCTCAAAAAAAGTATCAATATCTCATAATTAATTCTACAATTAGTTGTCTCAATTCACAACTCAATATTCTAATAATTAAATCAATAATTAATTATCACCAAATCAACATTCCCAATATATCATAATTAACTCAATAATTTATTATCAAATCTCAATATCTCATAATTAATTTAACAATTAATTATCCCAAAATCAACAATCTTAAAATCTCATTAATAATTAAATAATTTATTATCCAATGTCTAAAATCCCATAATCCCCAATTTTAGATTTTCCTCAATTAATCAATTCACCAAAATTGATTAATCAATCAAGAAAAAAATTTCTAAACATCTAATAGAAATTATACAATTACAAATACATAATTGAAATAAATACTTTCAGATTTTAATTATAGACCACCTACCTAAAAATTTATGAATAACACTTGCCAATGGAAATCACCAATTGATGTTTGATGTTCAAATCAACAATGATATAAGTGATCCAAACCAAAACCTATGATCATTATCAACCCCCCAAACCACAGCTATAAAGGGTTCCCCCACTTCATCTGAAGAAGGAGGAAGGGAAGGGAACCAAAGAAAATTGGTCTTTCTTGGTATCCAAAACCAATATAAAATGATCAAAAATGAATAAAACTCTCCAAGTCCTCTATTATTCTCCCTGGGTTGGAGGAGAATATTTTCACCCTAAAAAATGAGACTATAGCTACAAAACATGTTTAAAATAGTAGGTTGGGAATTTACATATCATGTAATTTTATTACACATAATATAAATGTTTTTAATGGAATATTCCAAAAAATCATCACCTTAGATTTATTTTATTAAAACCCTTGAACAATCACTACTACAAACACGGCCTTTATCAGCGCTAAAAATGGCCTTTATCAGCGCTAGAAAAGCACTGATAAAGCCAGCGTAGATAAAGGGGGGTCCCCTTTATCAGTGCTTTCGTTTTAGCACTGATAAAGGACCCTTTTATCAGCGCTTTTAAAAAAGCGCTGATAAAAGTTAAAAAAATTTAAAAAATACTGCCAATCGGGGGGGGCTTTTATAGCGCTTGAACCCCCCCTTTTACAGCACTTTTTGGCCCCTATACAGCACCCCATGCACCCCCCTCCACCCTTTAACAGCGCTTTCTCAAATATTCCCCATGCACGCGCACCCCTGCCTCCACCAGGATTTGAACTCGAGACCTCCCCCCTGTGCGCCTAAGCCCTTACCACTACTCTATTTTGATTTGCTTTCCAATTCATGATATCTTTATATATATATATTTATATATTTAGTTATATTTATTCGTATAGTAATATATATTTATATTAATATATATATATAGTTATATTATAATATATATATATATAGTTATATTATAATATATATATATATATATAGTTATATTATAATATATATATATATATAGTTATATTATAATATATATATATAGTTATATTATAATATATATAGTAATATTAATATATATATATATATAGTGGTATTAATATATATCTATATCTATATATATATATATTTAGTTATATTTATTCTTATAGTAATATATATTTATATTAATATATATATATATAGTTATATTAACATATATATAGTTATATTAACATATATATAGTTATATTAACATATATATAGTTATATGAATATATATTTATATAGTTATATAGTTATATTAATATATATATAGTGATATTAATATATATATTTATGGTGATATTAATATATATATTTATAGTAATACTAATATATATATATGTAGTTATATTAATATATATATAGTTATTATATTAATATATATATATATAGTTAGATTAATATATATATATATATAGTTAGATTAATATATATATATAGTTAGATTAATATATAGGTATATAAATATTCATATATTGGTATTTTAAATAAAATGGATATTAGTTATTTTTTAGATAAAGCTAATATATTTTATATGTAAATATGTTTAATTATTTATTTAAAAAATTTAATTTTTAGGTGCGAATATATAAAAAATATGTACATATAGTTATATATTTTATTATAAATAGTTGTTAATTATAAAAAAGGATGAAATTTCAAAGACATAATATCAATATGAATGTAATACCTTGGAATAAATTCAGTCCCCACCAAAAAAAGCCAATAATACCCCCTTAAACGAGTTTGAAAATCCACAAAATGTTGAAAAATCGGGGTATCCTAACTAAAAACTCAGTTTTTGAGGCCTTCTGGGCCCCTTTTGGCCTCAAAAAATGATTGACCGGAGTCCCCCTCAGTCATAGTGACGTAGAGCTCATCGCAGTCTTCGATTTGATATGTGGTAGAGCTCAAACGGACACCCGGATCAAAAGTTATGGCCGTTTGAAGTTTGAGTTGCGTTTTCAACATATTTTGGATCTTTTTTTAATTTTTTTAATTTTTTTAGTCCTCAAATTGTTATTAAATGACTATTACTCCATAATGACTATCAAATTATTAATTAAAAATATTTTTTAAATTTTTTAAGAAGTCATTTTCACTAAATATCTTATATATTAAGTAAAATAAGTGTAAATGTACATTTATAATTATCTAAAATATATTTAAAAATTATATATTATATTTATATAACAATATAACTATATTTATATATTAATATATTTTAAAAAAAAATTTGAAGCCGACCCTTTATCAGCGCTTTTAAAAAAAACGCTGATAAAGGTCCCCCCTTTATCAGCGCTTTTTCGTTAGTGCTGATAAAGGGGGACACTGCGAAAAACTGTTTTTGTGTTAGTGAATTATAGGACGTGTAATCCTTTTACACAACATGTAAATGTTATAAAGTTTATTTTTTAGTTTATTTTCCTTTTTAAACAACCCAAACCTCTTTTAAAGTATGTCATCTCACCATGAATGTAACATCCCAAGTATGTAATGAATAATATATATTTTTATCTATGTCTATTAATGAATTAGATAGTTTTTTAGAGGCTTAAAATGAAAATAAATCCAATCTTAAGCATGGAATACACTAATATTTTTTAAAAGATTGTTTTACTGCCTTTTGATGGAAAACCATTTTTAAATCTATCTTTGAACAATTTTATAAGCTATGTTTGTCAAAATAAACTTATTCTTTATGATTGGGACATCAAAATTTACTTTGTGTGAATTTTTGGTATTTTTCTAACAATGTTCCTTTTTTAATGAATAGTGAAAAATACTGTATTTTACATCAAAACTGCTTTTTAATCTACTTTATTTATATAATTATATTATCTTTTGAATTGGATTTAAAGTTAAATTAGAATATATTTTTACCATTTAATCCAATAGTGGTCATTAGGATTAATTTCACTTTGGAATTGGTCATAAACTAATGCCAAACTTTTCATAGATATTGTTTAAAAAAACCCGCTATTTGTTTTGACAACGGGAATTATTTTTAAATCAATTATTGCAATTTCTGTGTTTGGAATTTGGTAAAATGGATTACATATTTGGAATCAGAAGGTCCAAATTATGTAATCAATACTCTTTTGTTTTTGGACATTATGAATAGTAACGACGGTAATTATCTTTAATTATCTTGATTAATTAGTAATCGGGTAGTTAATGATAATAAAATGATATCATAATAATACAAAAAGACCACAAAATGTGTCCTAACACTACTGGTTGTCTCATGGCCGACCATGGGATGCCTTCTTCCAAACTTTGGGGCCCCATGGAATCACTTTTGTGAGAACGTGACTTTTTATCTTTTTATTTTTAAAAAATGTTAAATGTGACAAAGAATGTATCACCTAAGTAAAATATTTTTAATTTTGTCTACATAAATGATCTTTTGGACTATAAATATTAATTAGAAATATAAAAATAGTTCCTACATCATGATATTTTTTTCATAATTTTTAGACTTTAAATAAATTAAAGTATTTATGACATCATGATGATGCAGCGATTGCCTCATTAATAAAGGATTTAAATAAAATGGAAAGATAATGTAAAATATAAGACCTACACATTTCCAAAACCTATTGGATGTGTGTATTTAGAACCCTTATCACCTTGACCTCGAATTATATCAATGTGGGACCTTTTGATTCCGAAAATCATTTTCAAATAAAGTAACATTTCTTTACTTTCCAAGAGTGCCCCTCCTCTCCTCTTATAAAAGGCCCCCACCTCTACCTCCTTACCCACACTTCAAAGCCTTTGGCTCGGCCAACCCCTAACCATTTTGTCTCTCCACTTCCCTCTCTTACTCCTTGAAGCCTCACTTTGGGCAGAAGTCTTCCCAAGGAAGCCTTTGAGCTCAAACCAAAGGGAGTTACCCGATTATAAGGTAATGTCTTCACTTGAGTCCTTTTGTTTTATTTTTCTTCTCCAACCCCATAACTCTTTTTATTCATTTATTTTGTAAAAAAATCATTATATTAAATATACTAGGATGTTTTTATAAGAACGATTCGAGCTACACTTACACACACCTACATCTAATGGTTAAAGGACATAATGTTTCAGTGGATGGTGAATTTATGCCTCCCGAAACGATGATTGTTCACCATTATTTTAACACATTCAAAGGTGGCCATTAAGATATCACTATATTTATATATGATATATAATATGTTTATTTTTTCCTTAATCTTTTGTATTTTTCATTTTGGGCATACCTTTATGGTTTCCATTATGGGTAAACGCGATATCTTCATTTAAGGAAGTGCGGACTACCGCCCCCTCAAAGTGATTTGATTCGTTAAATACCATATGTGGGACGTATAAAGGATGGAACTATGATATTATATATTATATTATACTGGAATTATAATATACCTTTATATAATTATGATTCCATTCTATAAAATACAAAATAGAAATGAAAGTAGCGTTCATGCGT
The DNA here is from genome assembly GCA_963277665.1 of Viscum album. Classification (NCBI taxonomy): domain Eukaryota; kingdom Viridiplantae; phylum Streptophyta; class Magnoliopsida; order Santalales; family Viscaceae; genus Viscum; species Viscum album. The sequence goes on from OY728152.1 coordinate 1,116,068,772, forward strand.
ACGTACGGCTTACCGTCTCCATGAACGGTGCATTTCATTTCTTACCTCTAAATGATTATGTAATATTATAAATGCATGTATATACTGGATATATATGATATATACATCATGATTATAATTCTGGATATAATGGATACATGAACAACTTGTAATTATAAAGGGTTTATTTTTTACTCAAGTAACAATGATCATTAAAACGACCGTTATTAACATAAATAATTACATAGTGTTCATGACATGGAAATAAGTGACATAAAAGTAATAATGAACTTGAAAAAGGTTCTTAAGCAAGTATAAATTAACTCATGTTTATTATTCAGGACATTAAAGAACGAACGAGTCAAGTCGGACCCGAGGTATGGGACTTCGTCTCAATCTCCTTTCATTGAGGCATATTTTGTTTTATACACAACCTTTTTTTATATGGTGAATAAACCCCTTTGACTTTTACGTTTATCCAAAAGGAATCTTTTTTATACGTAGTATTTTACTAAACTACAAACGGAATGTTTTTGTCGTACGTATGCGGCGACAACGACTTCTCTGCCGCCGTGACCGTTATTTGAGTTTCGGCTTCCTCTACAAGCCATACCTTTTTTTAAAAGAAAAATAAATACCATGTTTTAATTTTATTTTATTTTGGTATTGAAAATGGTTTTCCAAATTTTTTTATATGAATGTGTTGTATTGATATCTTGTGATTGAAAGGTGGAAATGTTATGTTTCCTTTATGCATGTTTTATGTGATATGATTATGTTGAGGTTCTTGGGCATTATTATGAAGACGGGTGGTTCTGTGATAAACTAAGGGCGGGTGAGCCCGATATAGCTCTCCAATGCATTGGGTAATGCAAAGGAGTGAAACGTTAAGGTTTCTCCGAAGAGATTTAGGGAATACACTGTGATGGGTATTCCAAATGTAACCAAGAGGGTTACTCCCTACGTAAGAATGTTATGAATGCCTTAAGTTACCTTTATGTCTTATGATTTCTATGATTTATTCATGATTTGATGACGTATTTTAAAGTGCTTATGTTTTATGGGTAAAGTATGATTTCATTCTTATGTATATATGTACCCATGTTTCCTTTCCATATTTTTATATCCCTTACTGAGCTTTTTATGCTCATCCCAAGTTTTTTTGAAATGTTTTTCACAGGTCAAGGGAAAGGTACATGATATGACGATAGTGTCAAGGAAGTGTCAAGAAAGAATCCATGTTTTATTTTAAATATGTTTCCATTGATGGGAAAGAATAATACTATCTTTATGTAACCACTTTGTTTATATGTGGAATGTAATGCAAGTTTTATGATCTAATTCTCTAAAACTCTAAACCCGAAAAGATCCTCAATGTGTAATCTTGTAATAACTCAAGATTAAGTAAGGTTTAAGGCTGGGGCCTTATAGTTGATATCAGAGGTTGGTTTAGATAACTTTAGGAGTAATAATTCAATTAAATGATTATCCAAAAATTTATATATTTTTTGAATTGATATAGCATTTGAAGATTACCATGTTGCTTCATCTAAGACATATTTGTTCAGAATGGTTTTCCGCAGAGGAAACAGGGAAGCAGTGCTAGGAAGGCATAAAGAATGAAATAACCTTCCGAATTAGCATCCTGAGATGGTCGGAATTGGAACTGAACAGATTGTTGCAGTAATGGCACAGTTGACTCAAGCGATAAATGCTGGTGGTATCCATGCACGAGATCAGCCAGATCAACCGCAAAGGAACATGTCAGTGGTGGAACATTTCATGAGGCAACATCCCCCATCATTCAGAGGATCATCTGACCCTGTGCTAGCTGAAGGGTGGATTAAATCACTGGAGAATATTTTTGATGTCATGGGGTGTTCAGACAATCAAAAGGTTAGTCTTGTTATTTACCATTTGGAGGGTGAAGCAGATCAGTGGTGGTCGATGGTTAAAAATATCATGGACGCTGATGAGATTGATGCTCTCGACTGGGATGAATTCAAAGGTATGTTTCTTGAAAATTATTTTCCTAAGGCTGTTCGACTTAGGATGGAAAAACAATTCTTGGAATTGAGGCAAGAGGAAGACTCAGTGGCTACCTATGAAGAAAGGTTCACTCGATTGGCAAGGTACTCTCCAAATTTTATCCGAGACCTTGATAGTAAAATCAATCGTTTTTACTCAGGATTAAATCCAAAATATTGAAGGGCATTAGCTTCTCGTGAGTTTAAAATTTATGAAAAGCTTGTTGGATGTGCTGAGAAGGTGGAAATGGAGTTTTTCTATGACCAAGTGTTCTATAACAACCAGCAGAAGAAGAGACCGAGGTGGCAGGAGAAAGGGAAGAATTCTTCAAAAAAAGTCTGATGGTAAGAAATCTGAGTTTCCAGTTTGTGATAAATGTGGCAAAAGGCATGCTGGGGAATGTCTTCTGAATTCTGGAAAGTGCTACCGATGTGGTAAGATGGGACATAAGGCCTGTGATTGCACTGAAAAAGATCAAGGTGAAGTTAAGACCAAATTTGATTTATAGTTAGTGAAATGTTTTAAGTGCAATGAGATGGGTCACTATGCAAACGAGTGTCTGACAAAGATCTTGAGTGATGGGAAGCAGTTAGACTACAAGCAGAAAGGGGTGGTGAAATCCTTTTCAACTACTTCAGCAGATGTCGGGCGATCAAATGAAGTTGTATCGGGTACTTTGTTTGTTTTTTCAGATTATGCCAGTGTGTTGTTTCATTCAGGGTCCACACATTCTTCCATCTCTGAAAACTTTTCTAGTAAAATGGGAATACCATCTCAAGAAATGACTCTTGAACTTTTGGTAAAAACACCTAGGGGAAATGTTGAGGCAAAAATAATTTATAAGAATCTTCCTATCCTTATCTGTCGAAAGAACCTACTTAAAAACCTTATTGTTCTACCTCTAGTAGAGTTTGATGTTATCCTGGGTATGGATTGGCTCTCTATTTACCATGCTAAGATTGACTGTAGAGCTAAAGAAGTTTCTTTTCAGAAAGACTTTCAGTTTGTGTACAAGAATGAACCCTTACTGTTGATAACATATCAAGAGGCCGAGAAACTTGTAAAAGATGGAAATGAATTTTACCTTGCACACATTGTTGAAAATAAAGTAATTGTTCAGATTAATGATGTGCCAGTGGTAAATGAGTATCCTGATGTTTTTCCTGATGAGTTTCCTGGAATAATACCAGATCAGGAAGTTGAATTTACTGTTGACTTGGTTCATGATGCTAAGCCAATTTCAAAACCCCCTTATGGAATGGATCAAATTGAACTTTTAGATTTGAAGGAGCAATTGCAAGATTTATTAGAGAAAGATTTCATTCGACCTAGAACATCACCATGGGGTGCTCCTGTTTTATTTGTTAAAAAGAAATATGGTTCTATGAGACTTTTCATTGATTATAGAGCCTTGAATAACATCACTATTAAGAACAAATATCCTTTTCCTCATATCGATGATCTTTTTGATCAGCTCCAGGGAGCTCAGTTTTTTTCAAAGATTGACCTGATATCAGGGTACCATCAGCTGAAGGTAAAGGAAGAAGATGTTCTGAAGACCGCATTCCGTACAAGATATGGAAATTATGAATTTGTAGTAATGCCTTTTGGGCTAACCAATGCACCTGCTGTATTCATGGACTTAATGAATAGAATTTTCCATGAGTTCTTGGATAATTTTGTGGTGGTTTTCATTGATGATATTTTGGTGTTTTCTAAAAGTAAAGAGGAGCATGAAAGACATTTATGGGTTATTTTGAAAACCTTAAAAGAAAAGAAACTGTATGGAAAATTCAGCATGTGTGAGTTTTGGTTGTAAAAATTTTCTTTCCTTGGTCACACTGTTTCTAAAGATGGGATAACTGTTGATCCTGCAAAAACAAAAGTTGTGGAAGACTGTCCAAGACCCACAAATGTAACTGAGATTCGTAGCTTCCTTGGTTTGGAAGGCTATTACCGAAGGTTTGTTAGAAATTTTTCACGGTTATCTAGTCCAATGACTAAGCTAACTCGGAAGGGTGTTAAGTTTATCTGGACAAAAGAATGTGATGATTGTTTTCCGGAATTGAAAAGAAGATTGGTGAATGGTCCAGTTTTGGAACTACCTGCCAAGAATGGTGAGTTTGTTATCTACAGTGATGCTTCATTGAAGGGACTTGGTTGCGTCCTAATGCAAAATGATCAGGTAATTGTTTATGCTTCATGAAAGTTGAAAACTCATGAGGTAAATTACCCTACACATGATTTGGAATTAACTGCTGTTGTTTTCGCTTTAAAAATTTGGAGGCATCATTTGTATGGAGTAAAGTGTGAAATATATACTGATCACAAAAGTTAAAAGTATATATTCACTCAGAAAGAATTGAACATGAGACAGAGGAGATTTCTAGAATTAATCAAGGATTATGATTGTACAATTCATTACCATCCAGGAAAAGAAAATAAATTGGCTGATGCTTTGAGTCGAAAAAGTAATGCTTCATTAGAAATGTTGTGTTTGGAACATGATCCTTTGGTTAAGGATTTGATGAACTTTGGCATAGAAGTTGTTGGTGCAGGAAGTTATTCTGTTTTGTTTCAGGTATTAGTGAGATTGTCTCTATCAGATAGAATCAAGCAAGCACAGAAGCAAGACAGTGAGTTGCAGAAAAAGGTAGATCTGGTTCAGAAAGGTAAGTTTCCTGAATTCAACATTGATAATGATTGTGTTTTGAGATTTGGGAAGAGATTATGTGTGCCTTGTGATTCACAGTTGAAGAGAGAGTTGTTATGTGAAGCTCATAGTTCTCCGTTTTTAGTTCATCCTGGCAGTACTAATATGTACAGAGATCTGTAGGAGTATTACTAGTGGGATGGAATGAAAAGAGATATTGCTGATTTTACTGTGAAGTGTTTGACTTGTCAACAGGTTAAAGCAGAGTGGCAGTTACCGAAAGGGATTCTTCAGCCTTTACCAGTGCCAGAGTGGAAATGGGAGAATATATCCATGGACTTTATCCTGGGATTACCAAAGCATCTCGAGGTAATAATGCAATCTGGGTTATTATTGATCGCTTGACTAAATCTGCTCATTTCCTTGCTATATGAGATAATTTTTCCCTAGATCAACTTTCCCGTTTGTATCTTAAAGAGATAGTCAGGTAACATGGAGTTCCTCTCTCCATTGTATCTGATCATGATCTCAGGTTCACTTCTAACTTTTGGAAAGGCCTTCAGAAGTCGTTGGGTACTGAATTAAATTTTAGTACAGCATTTCATCCTCAATCAGATGGGAAGTCAGAATGAACAATTTATACCTTGGAGGTTATGCTACGAGCTTGTTCGATGGATTATCAGGGATGTTGGGACCAACATCTTTCTTTGGTTGAATTTTTATATAATAACATTTTTCATTCTAGTATACAGATGGCGCCATTTCAGGAATTATATGGGAAGCGGTGTCGAACTCTAGCTTTCTGGGATGAAGTGGGTGAAAGGAAGTTGATGGGACCAGAATTGGTAGAAGAGATGGCAGAAAAAGTTCAGCTGATTCAGAAACACATGAGAACAGCTCAGAGTAGGCAGAAGAGTTATGCAGACAACAGGAGGAAGGGTCTAACTTTTGAGGTAGGTGATCATGTTTTTCTCAAATTCTCACCATGGAAAAGTGTGATGAGATTTGGTAAAAAAGGAAAGCTGAGTCCAAGGTTCATTGGACCATATGAAATTCTAGAGAGAGTTGGATCAGTTGCATACCGGGTGGCTTTACCTCCGAGTTTGTCTCAGGTACACAATGTTTTTCACGTTTCAATGTTGAGAAAGTATATGCCAGATCCATCTCATGTTTTGATTCTAGAGGTAGTTCAGCTGGAAGAGAACCTATCTTATGAGGAACAACCGGTCCAGATTCTAGACCATAGGGAGCAAGTGTTACGGAATAAGGTTATTCATCAGGTAAAGGTTTTGTGGAAAAACCACATGATGGAAGAGGCAACATGGGAATCTGAAAATGCAATGAGGGATAAGTGCCCCCATTTATTCGATAAGTAAATAAATTGCGGGGACGCAATTTTCTAAAGGGGGGAAGGATGTAACATCCCAAGTAAGTAATGAATAATAGATATTTTCAACTATGTCTATTAATGAATTATATAGTGTTTTAGAGGCTTAAAATGAAAATAAATCCAATCTTAAGCATGGAATACACTAATATTTTTTAAAAGATTTTTTTACTGTCTTTTGATGGAAAACCATTTTTAAATCTATCTTTTGACAATTTTATAAGCTATTTTTGTCAAAATAAACTTATTATTTTTGATTGGGACATCAAAATTTACTTTGTGTGAATTTTTGGGATTTTTCTGACAATGTTCATTTTTTAATGAATAGTGAAAAATACTGTATTTTACATCAAAACTACTTTTTAATATACTTTATTTATATGATTAGATTATATTTTGAATTGGTTTTAAAGTTAAATTAGAATATATTTTTACCATTTAATCCAATGGTGGTCATTAGGATTAATTTCACTTTGGAATTGGTCATAAACTAATGCCAATCTTTTCATAGATATTGTTTCAAAAAAAACCCGCTATTTGTTTTGACAACGGGAATTATTTTTAAATCAATTATTGCAATTTATGTGTTTGGAATTTGGTAAAATGGATTACATATTTGGAATCAGAAGTTCCATATTATTTAATCAAGAATCTTTTGTTTTTGGATATTATGAATAGTAACGACGGTAATTATCTTTAATTATCTTGATTAATGTGTAATCAGGTAGTTAAGGATAATAAAATGATATCATAATAATACAAAAATACCACAACATGTGTCCTAAGTCTACTGGTTGTCTCATGGCCGACCATGGGATGCCTTTTTCCAAACTTGGGGGGGGCCATGGAATCACTTTTGTGAGAAAGTGACTTTTTATCTTTTTATTTTTAAAGAATGTTAAATGTGACAAAGAATGTATCACCTAAGTAAAATATTTTTAATTTTGTCTATATAAATGATATTTTGGAATATAAATATTAATTATAAAGATAAAAAGATTTCCCACATCATGATATTTTTTTCATAATTTTTAGACTTTAAATAAATTAAATTATTTATGACATCATGATGATGCAGCGATTTCCTCATTAATAAAGGATTTAAATAAAATGGAAAGACAATGTAAAATATAAGACCTACACATGTCCAAAATCTATTGGATGGGTGGATTTCGAACCCTTATCACCTTACCCTCTAATTATATCAATGTGGGACATTTTTAATCCGAAAATCATTTTCAAATAAAGTAACATTTCTTTACTTTCCAAGAGTGCCCCTCCTCTCCTCTTATAAAAGGCCCCCACCTCTACCTTCTTACCCACACTTCCAAAGCCTTTGGCTCGGCCAAACCCAGCCCATTTTGTCTCTAAACTTCCCTCTCTTACTCCTTGAAGCCTCACTTTGGGCAGAAGTCTTCCCAAGGAAGCCTTTGAGCTCAAACAAAAGGGAGTTACCTGATTTTAAGATAATGTATTCACTTGAGTCCTTTTGTTTTGTTTAGCTTCTCCAACCCCATAAACTCTTTTTATTCATTTATTTTGTAACAAATCCAGTATCTTAAATATACTAGGATGTTGTTATAAGAAGGATTCGAGCTACACTTACACACACCTACATCTAATGGTTAAAGGACATACTGTTTCCGTGGATGGTGAATTTATGCCTCCCGAAACGATGATTGTTCAACATTATTTTAACACCTTCAAAGGTGGCCATTAAGATGTCACTATATTTATATATGATATATAATATGTTTATGTTTTCCTGAAGCTTTTTTATTTTTCATTTTGGGCATACCTTTATGGTATCGATTATGGGTAAACGCGATATCTTCATTTAAGGAAGTGCGGACTACCGCCCCCTCAAAGTGATTTGATTCGTTAAATACCATATGTGGGACGTATAAAGGATGGAACAATGATATTATATATGATATTATACTGGAATTATCATATACCTTTATATCATTATGATTCCATTCTATAAAAAACGAAATAGAAATGAAAGTAGCGTTCATGCGTACGTACGGCTTACCGTCTCCATGAACGGTGCATTTCATTTGTTACCTCTAAATGATTATGTAATATTATAAATGCATGTATATACTAGATATATATGATATACACATCATGATTATAATTCTTGATATAATGGATACATGAACAAATTGTAATTATAAAGGGTTTATTTTTTACTCAAGTACCAATGATCGTTAAAATGACCGTTATTAACATAAATAATTACATAGTGTTCATGACATGGAAATAAGTGACATAAAAGGAATAATGAACTTGAAAAATGTTATTAATAAAGTATAAATTAACTCAAGTTTATTATTCAGGACATTAAATAATGATCGAGTCAAGTCGGACCCGAGGTATGGGACTTCGTCTCAATCTCCTTTCATTGAGGCATATTTTGTTTTATACACAACCTTTTTTTTAAACGGTGTATAAACCCCTTTGAATTTTACGTTTATCCAAAAGGAATATTTTTTATACGTAGCATTTTACTAAACGACAAAAGTGAATGTTTTTGTCGTACGTATGCAGCGACAACGACTTCTCCGCCGTTGTGACCGTTATTTGAGTTTCGGCTTCCTCTACAAGCCATACCTTTTTTTAAAAGAAAAATAAATACCATGTTTTAATTTTCTTTTATTTTGGTATTGAAAATGGTTTTCAAAATGTTTTTATATCAATGTGTTGTATTGATATCTTGTGATTGAAAGGTGTAAATGTTATGTTTCCTTTATGCATGTTTTATGTGATATGATTATGTGGAGGTTCTTGGGCATTATTATGAAGACGGGTGGTTTCGTGATAAACTAAGGGCGGGTGAGCCCGATATAGCTCTCCAATGCATTGGGTAATGCGAAGGAGTGAAACGTTAAGGTTTCTCCGAAGATATTTAGGGAATATACTGTGATGGGTATTCCAAATGTAACCAAGAGGGTTACTCCCTACGTAAGAATGTTATGAATGCATCAAGTTACCTTTATGTCTTATGATTTCTATGATTTATTCATGATTTGATGAGGTATGTTAAAGTGCTTATGTTTTATGGGTAAAGTATGATTTCATTCTTATGTATATATGTACCCATGTTTCCTTTCCATATTTTTATATCCCTTACTGAGCTTTTTATTCTCATCCCAAGTTTTTTTGAAATTTTTTTCAGAGGTCAAGGGAAACGTACATGATATGATGATAGTGTTAAGGAAGTGTCAAGAAAGAATCCATGTTTTATTTTAAATATTTTTCCATTGATGGGAAAGAAGAATACTATATTTATGTAACCACTTTGTTTATATGTGGAATGTAATGCAAGTTTTATGATCTAATTCTCTAAAACTCTAAACCCAAAAAGATCCTCAATGTGTAATCTTGTAATAACTCAAGGTTAAGTAAGGTTTAAGGCTGGGGCCTTATAGTTGGTATCAGAGGTTGGTTTAGATAAATTTAGGAGTTATAATTCAATTAAATGATTATCCAAATATATATATATATTGAAATGATATAGCATTTGAAGATTACCATGTTGCTTCATCTAAGACATATTTGTTCAGAATGGTTTTCCGCAGAGGAAACAGGGAAGCAGTGCTAGGAAGGCATACGGAATGAAATAACCTTCTGAATCCGCATCCTGAGATGGTCCGAATCGGAACTGAACAGTTTGTTGCAGTAATGGCGCAGTTGACTAAAGCGACAAATGGTGGTGGTATCCATGCACGAGATCAGCCAGATCAACTGCAGAGGAACATGTCAATACTGGAACATTTCATGAGGCAACATCCCCCATCATTTAGAGGATCATCTGACCCTGTGCTAGATGAAGGGTGTATTAAAGCACTGGAGAAGATTTTTGATGTCATGGGGTGTTCAGATAATCAAAAGGTTAGTCTTGCTATTTACCATTTGGAGGGTGAAGCAGATCAGTGGTGGTCGATGGTTAAAAATATCAGGGACGCTGATGAGATTGATGCTCTCGACTGGGATGAATTCAAAGGTATGTTTCTTGAAAAGTATTTTCCTAAGGCTGTTCGACTTAGGATGAAAAAACAATTCTTGGAATTGAGGCAATAGGAAGACTCAGTGGCTACCTATGAAGAAAGGTTCACTCGATTGGCATGGTATGCTCCAAATTTTATCTGAGACCTTGATAGTAAAATCAATAGTTTTTACTCAGGATTAAAGCCAAAATATCGAAGGGCATTAGCTTCTCGTGAGTTTAAAAGTTATGAAAAGCTTGTTCGATGTGTTGAGAAGGTGGAAATGGAGTTTTCCGATGACCAAGTGTTCTATAACAACCAGCAGAAGAAGAGACCGAGGTGGCAGGAGAAAGGGAAGAATTCTTCAAAAAAAGTATGATGGTAAGAAATCTAAGTTTCCAGTTTGTGATAAATTTGGAAAAAGGCATGTTGGGGAATGTCTTCTAAATTCTGTAAAGTGCTACCGATGTGGTAAGATGGGACATAAGGATCATGATTGCACTGAAAAAGATCAAGGTTAAGGTAAGACCAAATTTGATTTACAGTTAGTGAAATGTTTTAAGTGCAATGAGATGGGTCACTATGAAAACGAGTGTCCGACAAAGAGCTTGAGTGATGGGAAGCAGTTAGACTACAAGAAAAAAGGGGTGGTGAAATCCTTTGTAACTACTTCAGCAGATGTTGGGCCATCAAATGAATTTGTATGAGTTACTTTGTTTGTTTTTTCATATTATGTCAGTGTGTTGTTTGATTCAGGGTCCACACATTCTTTCATCTCTGAAAACTTTTCTATTAAAATGGGAATACCATCTCAAGAAATGACTCTTGAACTTTTGGTAAAAACACCTGGGGGAAATGTTGAGGCAAAAAGAATTTATAAGAATCTTCCTATCCTTATCTGTGGAAAGAACCTACTTGCAAACCTTATTTTTCTACCTCTAGTAGAGTTTGATGTTATCCTGGGTATGTCTTAGCTCTCTATTTACTATGCTAAGATTGACTGTAGAGCTAAAGAAGTTTCTTTTTAGAAAGACTTTCAGTTTGTGTACCAGAATGAACCCTTACTGTTGATAACATATCAAGAGGCCGAGAAACTTGTAAAAGATGGAAATGAATTTTACCTTGCACACATTGTTGAAAATAAAGTAATTGTTAAGATTAATGATGTGCCAGTGGTAAATGAGTATCCTGATGTTTTTCCGGATGAGTTGACTGGAATAATTCCAGATCGGGAAGTTGAATTTACTGTTGACTTGGTTCCTGATGCTAAGCCAATTTCAAAACTCCCTTGTCGAATGGCTCAAATTGAACTTTTAGAGTTGAAGGAGAAATTGTAAGATTTATTAGAGAAAGGTTTCATTCGACCTAGCACATCACCATGGGGTGCTCCTGTTTTATTTGTTAAAAATAAAGATGGTTCTATGATACTTTTCATTGATTATAGATCCTTGAATAACATCACTGTTAAGAACAAATATCCTTTGCCTCATATCGATGATTTGTTTGATCAGCTCTAGGGAGCTCAGTTTTTTTCAAATATTGACCTGAGATCGGGGTACCATCAGCTGAAGGTAAAGGAAGAAGATGTTCTCAAGACCGCGTTCCGTACAAGATATTGCCATTATGAATTTTTAGTAATTCCTTTTGGGCTAACCAATGCACCTATTGTATTCATGGACTTAATGAATAGAATTTTCCATGAGTTCTTGGATAAGTTTGTGGTGGTTTTCATTGATGATATTTTGGTGTTTTCTAAAAGTAAAGAGGAGAATGAAAGAAATTTAAGGGTTATTTTGCAAACCTTAAAAGAAAATAAACTGTATGGAAAATTCAGCAAGTGTGAGTTTTGGTTGCAACAAATTTCTTTCCTTATCCACATTGTTTCTAAAGATGGGATAACTGTTGATCCTGCAAAAACAAAAGTTGTGGAAGACTGGCCAAGAGCCACAAATGTAACTGAGATTCGTAGCTTCCTTGGTTTGGCAGGCTATTACCGAAGGTTTGTTAGAAATTTTTCACGGTTATCTAGTCCAATGACTAAACTAACTCGGAAGGGTGTTATGTTTATCTGGACAAAAGAATGTGATGATTGTTTTCAGTAATTGAAAAGAAGATTGGGGAATGATCCAGTTTTGGAACTACCTCCCAGGAATGGTGAGTTTGTTATCTACAGTGATGCTTCATTGAAAGGACTTGGTTGCGTCCTAATGCAGAATGATCAGGTAATTTCTTATGCTTCACGACAGTTGAAAACTCATGAGTTAAATTACCCTACACATGATTTGGAATTAGCTGCTGTTGTTTTCGCTTTAAAAATTTGGAGGCATCATTTGTATGGAGTAAAGTGTGAAATATATACTGATCACAAAAGTTTAAAGTATATATTCACTCAGAAATAATTGAACATGAAATGGAGGAGATGGCTATAATTAATCAAGGATTATGATTTTATAATTCATTACCATCCAGGAAAAGCAAATAAAGTGGCTGATGCTTTCAGTCGAAAAAGTAATGCTTCATTAGAAATGTTGCATTTGGAACGTGATCCTTTGGTTAAGGATTTGATGAACTTTGTCATAGAAGTTTTTGGTGCAGGAAGTTCTTCTATTTTGTTTCAGGTATCAGTGAGATCATCTCTATCAGATAGAATCAAGCAAGCATAGAAGCAAGACAGTGAGTTGCAGAAAAAGGTAAAGCTGGTTCAGAAAGGTAAGTTTCCTGAATTAAACATTTATAATGATTGTGTTTTGAGATTTGGGAAGAGATTATGTGTGCCTTGTGATTCACAGTTGAAGAGAGAGTTGTTATGTGAAGCTCATAGTTCTCCGTTTTTAGTTCATCCTGGTAGTACTAAGATGTATAGAGATCTGCGGGAGTATTACTGGTGGGATGGAATGAAAAGAGATATTACTGATTTTACTGTGAATTGTTTGACTTGTCAACAGGTTAAAGTAGATCGACAGTTACTGAAAGGGATTCTTTAGCCTTTACCAGTGCCAGAGTGGAAATGGGAGAATATATCCATGGACTTTGTTGTGGGATTACCGAAGACATCTCGAGGTAATAATGCAATCTGGGTTATTATTGATCGCTTGACTAAATCTGCTCATTTCCTTGCTATACGAGATACTTTATCCCTAGATCAACTTTCCCGTTTGTATCTTAAAGAGATAGTCAGGTTACATGAAGTTCCTCTCTCCATTGTATTTGATCATGATCCCAGGTTCACTTCTAACTTTTGGAAAGGCCTTCAGAAGTCATTGGGTACTGAATTAAATTTTAGTAGAGCATTTCATCCTCAATCAGATGGGCAGTCAGAACAAACAATTCAGACTTTGGAGGATATGCTACGAGCTTGTTCGATGGATTATCAGGGAAGTTGGGACCAACATCTTTCTTTGGTTGAATTTTCATATAATAACAGTTTTCATTCCAGTATACAGATGGCACCATTTCAGGCATTATATGGGAAGCGGTGTCGAACTCCAGCTTTCTGGGATGAAGTGGGTGAAAGGAAGTTGATGGGACCATAATTGGTAGAAGAGATGGCAGAAAAAGTTCAGCTGATTCAGAAACACATGTGAACAGCTCAAAGTAGGCAGAAGAGTTATGCAGACAACAGGAGGAAGGATCTAACTTTTGAGGTAGGTGATCATGTTTTTCTCAAAGTCTCACCATGGAAAAGTGTGATGAGATTTGGTAATAAAGGAAAGATTAGTCCAAGGTTCATTGGACCATATGAAATTCTAGAGATATTTGGATCAGTTGCATACCGGGTGGCTTTACCTCCGAGTTTATCTCAGGTACACAATGTTTTTCGCGTTTCGATGTTGAGAAATTATATGCCAGATCCATCTCATGTTTTGAGTCCAGAGGTAGTTTAGCTGGAAGAGAACCTATCTTATGAGGAACAACCGGTCCAGATTCTAGATCACAGGGATCAAGTGTTACGGAATAATTTTATTCATTAGGTAAATGTTTTGTGAAAATACCACATGATGGAAGAGGCAACATGGGAATCTGAAAATGCAATGAGGGATAAGTACCCCCATTTATTCGATAAGTAAAGAAATTGTGGGGAAGAAATTTTCTTAAGGGGGGAAGGATGTAACATACCAAGTAAGTAATGAATAATAGATATTTTTATCTATGTCTATTAATGAATTAGATAGTGTTTTAGAGGCTTAAAATGAAAATAAATCCAATCTTAAGCATGGAATACACTAATATTTTTTAAAAGATTGTTTTACTGCCTTTTGATGGCAAACCATTTTTAAATCTATATTTTTACAATTTTATAAGCTATTTTTGTCAAAATAAACTTATTCTTTATGATTGGGACATCAAAATTTACTTTTTGTGAATTTTTGGTATTTTTCTGACAATGTTCATTTTTTAATGAATAGTGAAAAATACTGTAGTTTACATCAAAACTGCTTTTTAATATACTTTATTTATATGATTAGATTATCTTTTGAATTGGTTTTAAAGTTAAATTAGAATATCTTTTTACCATTTAATACAATGGTGGTCATTAGGATTAATTTCACTTTGGAATTGGTCATAAACTAATGCCAAACTTTTCATAGATATTGTTTCAAAAAAAACTTGCTATTTGTTTTGACAACGGGAATTATTTTTAAATCAATTATTGCAATTTCTGTGTTTGGAATTTGGTAAAATTGATTACATATTTGGAATAAGAAGGTCCAAATTATGTAATCAAGACTCTTTTGTTTTTGGACATTATGAATAGTAACGACGGTAATTATCTTTAATTATCTTGATTAATGAGTAATCGGGTAGTTAAGGATAATAAAATGATATCATAATAATACAAAAAGACCACAACATGTGTACTAAGGCTACTTTTTGTCTCATGGCCGACCATGGGATGCCTTTTTCCAAACTTGGGGGCCCCATGCAATCACTTTTGTGAGAAAGTGACTTTTTATCTTTTTATTTTTAAAGAATGTTAAATGTGACAAAGAATGTATCACCTAAGTAAAATATTATTAATTTTGTCTACATAAATGATCTTTTGGACTATAAATATTCATTAGAAAGATAAAAATATTTCCTACATCATGATATTTTTTTCATAATTTTTAGACTTTAAATAAATTAAATTATTTATGACATCATGATGATGCAGCGATTACCTCATTAATAAAGGATTTAAATAAAATGGAAAGATAATGTAAAATCTAAGACCTACACATGTCCAAAACCTATTGGATGAGTGTATTTAGAACCCGTATCACATTACCCTCTAATTATATCAATGTGGGACCTTTTGAATCCGAAAATCATTTTCAAATAAAGTAACATTTCTTTACTTTCCAAGAGTGCCCCTCCTCTCCTCTTATAAAAGGCTCCCACCTCTACCTCCTTACCCACACTTCCAAAGCCTTTGTCTCGGCCAACCCCTTCCCATTTTGTCTCTCCACTTCCCTATCTTACTCCTTGAATCCTAACTTTGGGCATAAGTCTTCCCAAGGAAGCCTTTGAGCTCAAACCAAAGGCAGTTACCCGATTTTACGGTAATGTCTTCACTTGAGTCCTTTTGTTTTATTTTGATTCTCCAACCCCCTAAACTATTTTTATTCATTTATTTTGTAACAACTCCAGTATCCTAAATATACTAGGATGTTTTTATAATAAGTATTATAGCTACACTTACACACACCTACATCTAATGGTTAAAGGACATACTGTTTCTGTGGATGGTGAATTTATGCCTCCCGAAACGATGATTGTTCAACATTATTTTAACACCTTAAAAGGTGTCCATTAAGATGTAACTATATTTATATATGATATATAATAGGTTTATGTTTTCCTTAAGCTTCTGTATTTTTTATTTTGGGCATACCTTTATGGTTTCCATTATGGGTAAACGTGATATCTTCATTTAAGGAAGTGCGGACTACCGCCCCCTCAAAGTGATTTGATTCGTTAAATACCATATGTGGGACATATAAAGGATGTAACTATGATATTATATATGATATTATAATGGAATTATAATATACCTTTATATAATTATGATTCCATTCTATAAAATATGAAATAGAAATGAAAGTAGCGTTCATGCGTACGTACGGCTTACCAACTCCATAAACGGTGCATTTCATTTCTTACCACTAAATGATTATGTAATATTATAAATGCATGTATATACTAGATATATATGATATATACATCATGATTATAATTATGGATATAATGAATACATGAACAACTTGTAATTATAAAGGGTTTATTTTTGACTCAAGAACCAATGATCGTTAAAACGGCCGTTATTAACTTAAATAATTAAATAGTGTTCATGAGAAGGAAATAAGTGACATAAAAGGAATAATGAACTTGAAAAAGTTTCTTAATCAAGTATAAATTAACTCAAGTTTATTATTCAGGACATTAAAGAACGATCGAGTCAAGTCGGACTTGAGGTATGGGACTTCCTCTCAATCTCCTTTCATTGAGGCATATTTTGTTTTATACACAACCTTTTTTTATATGGTGTATAAACCCCTTTGACTTTTACGTTTATCCAAAAGGAATCTTTTTTATACGTAGCATTTTACTAAATGACAAAAGGGAATGTTTTTGTCGTACGTATGCGGCGACAACGACTTCTCCGCCACCGTGACTGTTATTTGAGTTTCGGCTTCCACTACAAGCCATACCTTTTTTTAAAAGAAAAATAAATACCATGTTTTAATTTTCTTTTATTTTGGTATTGAAAATGGTTTTCAAAATTTTTTTATATCAATGTGTTGTATTGATATCTTGTGATTTAAAGGTGGAAATGTTATGTTTCCTTTATTCATGTTTTATGTGATATGATTATGTTGAGGTTCGTGGGCATTATTATGAAGACGGGTGGTTCCGTGATAAACTAAGGGCGGGTGAGCCCGATATAGCTCTCCAATGCATTGGGTAACGCGAAGGAGTGAGACTTTAAGGTTTCTCAGAAGAGATTTAGGTAATATACTGTGATGGGTATTCCAAATGTAACCAAGAGGGTTACTCCCTACGTAAGAATGTTATGAATTCCTCAAGTTACCTTTATGTCTTATGATTTCTATGATTTATTCATGATTTGATGAGGTATGTTAAAGTGATTATGTTTTATGGGTAAAGTATGATTTCATTCTTATGTATATATGTACCCATGTTTCCTTTCCATATTTTTATATCCCTTACTGAGCTTTTTATGCTCATCCCAAGTTTTCTTGAAATGTTTTTCACGGGTCAAGGGAAAGGTACATGATATGATGATAGTGTCAAGGAAGTGTCAAGAAATAATCCATGTTTTATTTTAAATATGTTTACATTGATGGGAAATAAGAATACTATCTTTATGTAACCACTTTGTTTATATGTGGAATGTAATGCAAGTTTTATGATCTAATTCTCTAAAACTCTAAACACGAAAAGATCCTCAATGTGTAATCTTGTAATAACTCAAGATTAAGTAATGTTTAAGGTTGGGGCCTTATAGTTGATATCAGAGGTTGGTTTAGATAACTTTAGGAGTTATAATTCAATTAAATGATTATCCAAAAATATATATATTTTTTTTGAAATGATATAGCATTTGAAGATTAACATGTTGCTTCATTTAAGACATATTTGTTCAGAATGGTTTTCCGCAGAGGAAACAGGGAAGTAGTGCTAAGAAGGCATACAGAATGAAATAACCTTCTGAATCAGCATCCTGAGATGGTTGGAATTGGAACTGAACAGTTTGTTGCAGTAATGGCGCATTTGACTCAAGCGATAAATGGTGTTGGTATCCATGCACGAGATCAGCCAGATCAACCGCAGAGGAACATGTCAGTGGTGGAACATTTCATGAGGCAACATCCCCCATCATTCAGAGGATCATCTGAACTTGTGCTAGCTGAAGGGTGGATTAAAGCACTGGAGAAGATTTTTGATGTCATGGGGTGTTCAAACAATCAAAAGGATAGTCTTGCTATTTACCGTTTGGAGGGTGAAGCAGATCAGTGGTGGTCGATGGTTAAAAATATCAGGGACGCTGATGAGATTGATGCTCTCGACTGGGATGAATTCAATGGTATGTTTCTTGAAAAGTATTTTCCTAAGGCCGTTCGACATAGGATGTAAAAACAATTCTTGGAATTGAGGCAAGAGGAAGACTCAGTGGATACCTATGAAGAAAGGTTCACTCGATTGCCAAGGTATGCTCCAAATTTTATCCGAGACCATGATAGTAAAATCAATCGTTTTTACTCAGGATTAAATCCAAATTATCGAAGGGCATTAGCTTCTCGTGAGTTTAAAAGTTATGAAAAGCTTTTTCGATGTGCTGAGAATGTGGAAATGGATTTTTCTGATGACCAAGTGTTCTATAACAACCAGCAGAAGAAGAGACCGAGGTGGAAGGAGAAAGGGAATAATTCTTCAAAAAAAGTCTGATGATAAGAAATCTAGGTTTCCAGTTTGTGATAAATGTGGAAAAAGGCATATTGGGGAATGTCTTCTGAATTTTGGAAAGTGCTACCGATGTGGTAAGATGGGACATAAGGCTTGTGATCGCACTGAAAAAGATCAATGTGAAGGTAATACCAAATTTGATTTACAGGTAGTGAAATGTTTTAAGTGCAATGAGATGGGTCACTATGCAAACGAGTGTCCGACAAAGATCTTGAGTGATGGGAAGTAGTTAGACAACAAGCAGAAAGGGGTGGTGAAATCCTTTGCAACTACTTCAGCAGATGTCGGGCCATCAAGTGAAGTTGTATCTGGTACTTTGTTTGTTTTTTCAGATTGTGCCAGTGTGTTGTTTGATTCAGGGTCCACACATTCTTTCATCTCTGAAAACTTTTCTAGTAAAATGGGAATACCATCTCAAGAAATGACTCCTGAACTTTTGGTAAAAACACCTGGGGGAAATGTTGAGTCAAAAAGAATTTATAAAAATCTTCCTATCCTTATCTGTGGAAAGAACCTACTTGCAAACCTTATTGTTCTTCCTCTAGTAGAGTATGATGTTATCCTAGGTATGGATTGGCTCTCTATTTACCATGCTAAGATTGACTGTAGAGCTAAAGAAGTTTCTTTTCAGAAAGACTTTCAGTTTGTGTACAAGAATGGACCCTTACTGTTGATAACATATCAAGAGGCCGAGAAACTTTTAAAAGATGGAAATGAATTTTACCTTGCACACATTGTTGAAAATAAATGAATTGTTCAGATTAATGATGTGCCAGTGGTAAATGAGTATCCTGGTGTTTTTCTTGATGAGCTTCCTGGAATAATACCAGATCGGGAAGTTGAATTTACTGTTGACTTGGTTCCTGATGCTAATCCAATTTCAAAACCCCCTTATCGAATGGCTCAAATTGAACTTTTAGAGTTGAAGGAGAAATTGCAAGATTTATTAGAGAAAGGTTTCATTCGACCTAGCACATCACCATGGGGTGCTCCTGTTTTATTTGTTAAAAATAAAGATGGTTCTATGAGACTTTGCATTGATTATAGAGCCTTGAATAACATAACTGTTAAGAACAGATATCCTTTGCCTCATATCGATGATTTGTTTGATCAGCTCCCGGGAGCTCAGTTTTTTTCAAAGATTGACCTGAGATCGGGGTACCATCAGCTGAAGGTAAAGGAAGAAGATGTTCTGAAGACCGCGTTCCGTACAAGATATGGCCATTATGAATTTGTAGTAATTCCTTTTGGGCTAACCAATGCACCTTCTGTATTCATGGACTTAATGAATAGAATTTTCCATGATTTATTGTATAAGTTTGTGGTGGTTTTCATTGATGATATTTTGGTGTTTTCTAAAAGTAAAGAGGAGAATGAAAGACATTTAAGGGTTATTTTCCAAACCTTAAAAGAAAATAAACTGTATGGAAAATTCAGAAAGTGTGAGTTTTGGTTGCAACAAATTTCTTTCCTTGGTCACATTGTTTCTAAAGATGGGATAACTGTTGATCCTGAAAAAACAAAAGTTGTGGAAGACTGGCCAAGACCCACAAATGTAACTATGATTCGTAGCTTACTTGGTTTGGCAGGATATTACCGAAGGTTTGTTAGAAATTTTTCACGGTTATCTAGTCCAATGACAAAGCTAACTCGGAAGGGTGTTAATTTTATCTAGACAAAAGAATGTGATGATTGTTTTTAGGAATTGAAAAGAAGATTGGTGAATGCTCCAGTTTTAGAACTACCTTCCATGAATGGTGAGTTTGTTATCTACAGTGATGCTTCATTGAAAGGACTTGGTTGAGTCCTAATGCAGAATGATCAGGTAATTGATTATGCTTCACGACAGATGAAAACTCATGAGGTAAATTACCCTACACATGATTTGTAATTAGCTTCTGTTGTTTTCGCTTTAAAATTTTGGAGGCATCATTTTTATGGAGTAAAGTGTGAAATATATACTGATCACAAAATTTTAAAGTATATATTCACTCAGAAAGAATTGAACATGAGATAGAGGAGATGGCTAGAATTAATCAAGGATTATGATTGTACAATTCATTACCATCCAGGAAAAGAAAATAAAGTGGTTGATGCTTTGAGTCGAAAAAAGTAATGCTTCATTAGAAATGTTGTGTTTGGAACATGATCCTTTGGTTAAGGATTTGATGAACTTTGGAATAAAAGTTGTTGGTGCAGGAAGTTTTTCTATTTTGTTTCAGGTATAAGTGAGATCATCTCTATCAGATAGAATCAAGCAAGCACAGAAGCAAGACAGTGAGTTGCAGAAAAAGGTAGAGCTAGTTCAGAAAGGTAAGTTGCCTGAATTCAACATTGATAATGATTGTGTTTTGAGATTTGGGAAGATATTATGTGTAACTTGTGATTCACAGTTGAATAGAGAGTTGTTATGTGAAGCTCATAGTTCTCCATTTTTAGTTCATCCTGGCAGTACTAAGATGTACAGAGATCTGTGGGAGTATTACTGGTGGGATGGAATGAAAAGAGATATTGCTAATTTTACTGTGAAGTGTTTAACTTGTAAACAGGTTAAAGTAGAGTGGCAGTTACCGAAAGGGATGCTTCAGCCTTTACCAGTGCCAGAGTGGAAATGGGAGAATATATCCATGGACTTGGTTTTGGGATTACCGAAGACATCTCGAGGTAATAATGCAATCTGGGTTATTGTTGATCGCTTGAATAAATCTGCTCATTTCCTTGCTATACGAGATACTTTTTCCCTAGATCAATTTTCCCATTTGTATCTTAAAGAAATAGTCAGGTTACATGGGGTTCCTCTCTCCATTGTATCTGATCGTGATCCTAGGTTCACTTATAACTTTTGGAAAGGCCTTCAGAAGTCATTGGGTACTGAATTAAATTTTAGTACAGCATTTCATCCTCAATCGGATGGGCAGTCAGAACGAACAATTCAGACCTTGGAGGATATGCTACGAGCTTGTTCGATGGATTATCATGGAAGTTAGGACCAACATCTTTCTTTGGTTGAATTTTCATATAATAACAGTTTTCATTCCAGTATACAGATGGCACCATTTCAGGTATTATATGGGAAGTAGTGTTGAACTCCAGCTTTCTGGGATGAAGTGGGTGAAAGAAAGTTGATGGGACCAGAATTGGTAGAAGAGATGGTAGAAAAAGTTCAGCTGATTCAGAAACACATGAGAACAGCTCAGAGTAGGTAGAAGAGTTATGCAGACAACAGGAGGAAGGATCTAACTTTTGAGGTAGGTGATCATGTTTTTCTCAAAGTCTCACCATGGAAAAGTGTGATGAGATTTGGTAAGAAAGGAAAGCTGAGTCCAAATTTCATTGGACCATATGAAATTCTGGAGAGAGTTGGATCATTTGCATACCGGGTGGCTTTACCTCCGATTTTATCTCAGGTACAAAATGTTTTTCATGTTTCGATGTTGAGAAAGTATATGCCAGATCCATCTCATGTTTTCAGTCCAGAGGTAGTTCATATTGAAGAGAACATATCTTATGAGGAACAACCGGTCCAGATTCTAGACCATAGGGAGAAAATGTTACGGAATAAGGTTATTCATCAGGTAAAGGTTTTGTGGAAAAACCACATGATGGAAGAGGCAACAAGGGAATCTGAAAATGCAATGAGGGATAAGTACCCCCATTTATTCGATAAGTAAATAAATTGCGGCGATGCAATTTTCTAAAGGGGGGAAGGATGTAACATCCCAAGTAAGTAATGAATAATAGATATTTTTATCTATGTCTATTAATTAATTATATAGTGTTTTAGAGGCTTAAAATGAAAATAAATCCAATCTTAAGCATGGAATACACTAATATTTTTTAAAAGATTGTTTTACTGCCTTTTGATGGAAAACCATTTTTAAATCTATCTTTTGACAATTTTATAAGCTATGTTTGTAAAAATAAACTTGTTATTTATGATTGGGATATCAAAATTTACTTTGTGTGAATTTTTGGTATTTTTCTGACAATGTTCATTTTTTTAATGAATAGTGAAAAATAATGTACTTTACATCAAAACTGCTTTTTAATCTACTTTATTTATATGATTAGATTATCTTTTGAATTGGTTTTAAAGTTAAATTAGAATATATTTTTACCATTTAATCCAATGGTGGTCATTAGGATTAATTTCACTTTGGAATTGGTCATAAACTAATGCCAAACTTTTCATAGATATTGTTTCAAAAAAAACCCGCTATTTGTTTTGACAACGGGAATTATTTTTAAATCAATTATTGCAATTTCTGTATTTGGAATTTGGAAAAATTGATTACATATTTGGAATCAGAAGTTCCAAATTATGTAATCAAGACTCTTTTGTTTTTGGACATTATGAATAGTAACGACGGTAATTATCTTTAATTATCTTGACTAATGAGTAATCGGGTAGTTAAGGATAATAAAATGATATCATAATAATACAAAAAGATCACAAAATGTGTCCTAAGGCTACTGGTTGTCTCGTGGCCGACCATGGGATGCCTTTTTCCAAACTTGGGGGCCCCATGCAATCACTTTTGTGAGAAAGTGACTTTTTATCTTTTTATTTTTAAAGAATGTTAAATGTGACAAAGAATGTATCACCTAAGTAAAATATTATTAATTTTGTCTACATAAATGATCTTTTGGACTATAAATATTCATTAGAAATATAAAAATATTTCCTACATCATGATATTTTTTTCATAATTTTTAGACTTTAAATAAATTAAATTATTTATGACATCATGATGATGCAGCGATTACCTCATTAATAAAGGATTTAAATAAAATGGAAAGATAATGTAAAATCTAAGACCTACACATGTCCAAAACCTATTGGATGAGTGTATTTAGAACCCGTATCACATTACCCTCTAATTATATCAATGTGGGACCTTTTGAATCCGAAAATCATTTTCAAATAAAGTAACATTTCTTTACTTTCCAAGAGTGCCCCTCCTCTCCTCTTATAAAAGGCTCCCACCTCTACCTCCTTACCCACACTTCCAAAGCCTTTGTCTCGGCCAACCCCTTCCCATTTTGTCTCTCCACTTCCCTATCTTACTCCTTGAATCCTAACTTTGGGCATAAGTCTTCCCAAGGAAGCCTTTGAGCTCAAACCAAAGGCAGTTACCCGATTTTACGGTAAGGTCTTCACTTGAGTCCTTTTGTTTTATTTTGATTCTCCAACCCCCTAAACTATTTTTATTCATTTATTTTGTAACAACTACAGTATCCTAAATATACTAGGATGTTTTTATAATAATTATTAGAGCTACACTTACACACACCTACATCTAATGGTTAAAGGACATACTGTTTCTGTGGATGGTGAATTTATGCCTCCCGAAACGATGATTGTTCAACATTATTTTAACACCTTAAAAGGTGTCCATTAAGATGTAACTATATTTATATATGATATATAATAGGTTTATGTTTTCCTTAAGCTTCTGTATTTTTTATTTTGGGCATACCTTTATGGTTTCCATTATGGGTAAACGTGATATCTTCATTTAAGGAAGTGCGGACTACCGCCTCCTCAAAGTGATTTGATTCGTTAAATACCATATGTGGGACATATAAAGGATGTAACTATGATATTATATATGATATTATAATGGAATTATAATATACCTTTATATCATTATGATTCCATTCTATAAAATATGAAATAGAAATGAAAGTAGCGTTCATGCGTACGTACGGCTTACCAACTCCATGAACGGTGCATTTCATTTCTTACCTCTAAATGATTATGTAATATTATAAATGCATGTATATACTGGATATATATTATATATATATCATGATTATAATTATGGATATAATGAATACATGAACAACTTGTAATTATAAAGGGTTTATTTTTGACTCAAGAACCAATGATCGTTAAAACGACTGTTATTAACTTAAATAATTAAATAGTGTTCATGAGAAGGAAATAAGTGACATAAAAGGAATAATGAACTTGAAAAAGTTTCTTAATCAAGTATAAATTAACTCAAGTTTATTATTCAGGACATTAAAGAACGATCGAGTCAAGTCGGACTTGAGGTATGGGACTTCATCTCAATCTCCTTTCATTGAGGCATATTTTGTTTTATACACAACCTTTTTTTTATATGGTGTATAAACCCCTTTGACTTTTACGTTTATCCAAAAGGAATCTTTTTTATACGTAGCATTTTACTAAATGACAAAAGGGAATGTTTTTGTCGTACGTATGCGGCGACAACGACTTCTCCGCCACCGTGACTGTTATTTGAGTTTCGGCTTCCACTACAAGCCATACCTTTTTTTAAAAGAAAAATAAATACCATGTTTTAATTTTCTTTTATTTTGGTATTGAAAATGGTTTTCAAAATTTTTTTATATCAATGTGTTGTATTGATATCTTGTGATTTAAAGGTGGAAATGTTATGTTTCCTTTATTCATGTTTTATGTGATATGATTATGTTGAGGTTCTTGGGCATTATTATGAAGACGGGTGGTTCCGTGATAAACTAAGGGCGGGTGAGCCCGATATAGCTCTCCAATGCATTGGGTAACGCGAAGGAGTGAGACTTTAAGGTTTCTCCGAAGAGATTTAGGTAATATACTGTGATGGGTATTCCAAATGTAACCAAGAGGGTTACTCCCTACGTAAGAATGTTATGAATTCCTCAAGTTACCTTTATGTCTTATGATTTCTATGATTTATTCATGATTTGATGAGGTATGTTAAAGTGATTATGTTTTATGGGTAAAGTATGATTTCATTCTTATGTATATATGTACCCATGTTTCCTTTCCATATTTTTATATCCCTTACTCAGCTTTTTATGATCATCCCAAGTTTTCTTGAAATGTTTTTCACAGGTCAAGGGAAAGGTACATGATATGATGATAGTGTCAAGGAAGTGTCAAGAAATAATCCATGTTTTATTTTAAATATGTTTACATTGATGGGAAATAAGAATACTATCTTTATGTAACCACTTTGTTTATATGTGGAATGTAATGCAAGTTTTATGATCTAATTCTCTAAAACTCTAAACCCGAAAAGATCCTCAATGTGTAATCTTGTAATAACTCAAGATTAAGTAAGGTTTAAGGCTGGGGCCTTATAGTTGGTATCAGAGGTCGGTTTAGATAACTTTAGGAGTTAGAATTTAATTAAATGATTATCCAAAAATATATTTTTTTTTGAAATGATATAGCATTTGAAGATTAACATTTTACTTCATCTAAGACATATTTGTTCAGAATGGTTTTCCGTAGAGGAAATAGGGAAGCAGTGCTAGGAAGGCATACAGAATGAAATAACCTTCCGAATCAGCATCCTGAGATAGTCGGAATTGGAACTGAACATTTTGTTGCAGTAATGGCGCAGTTGACTCAAGCAATAAATGGTGGTGGTATCCATGCATGAGATCAGCCAGATCAACCGTAGAGGAACATGTCAGTGGTGGAACATTTCATGAGGCAACATCCCCCATCATTCAGAGGATCATCTGACCCTGTGCTAGCTGAAGGGTGGATTAAAGCACTGGAGA
This sequence comes from Viscum album, assembly GCA_963277665.1. NCBI lineage: Eukaryota > Viridiplantae > Streptophyta > Magnoliopsida > Santalales > Viscaceae > Viscum > Viscum album. The sequence continues at coordinate 1,116,094,822 of OY728152.1, forward strand.
AGATTTTTGATGTCATGGGGTGTTCAGACAATCAAAAGGTTAGTCTTGTTATTTACCGTTTGGAGGGTGAAGCAGATCAGTGGTGGTCTATGGTTAAAAATATCAGGGACGCTGATGAGATTGATGCTCTCGACTGGGATGAATTCAAAGGTATGTTTCTTGAAAATTATTTTCCTAAGGCTGTTCAACTTAGGATGGAAAAAAAATTCTTGGAATTGAGGCAAGAGGAAGACTTAGGGGCTACCTATGAAGAAAGGTTCACTCGATTGGCAAGGTATGCTCCAAATTTTATCCGAGACCTTGATAGTAAAATCAATCGTTTTTACTCAGGATTAAAGCCAAAATATCGAAGGGCATTATCTTCTTGTGAGTTTAAAAGTTATGAAAAGCTTGTTCGATGTGCTGAGAAGGTGGAAATGGAGATTTCCAATGACCAAGTGTTCTATAACAACCAGCAGAAGAAGAGACCGAGGTGGCAGGAGAAAGGGAAGAATTCTTCAAAAAAAGTCTGATGGTAAGAAATCTAAGTTTCCAGTTTGTGATAAATGTGGAAAAAGGCATGCTGGGGAATGTCTTCTGAATTCTGGAAAGTGCTACTGATGTGGTAATATGGGACATAAGGCTCGTGATTGCACTGAAAAAGATCAAGGTGAAGGTGAGACCAAATTTGATTTACAGTTAGTGAAATGTTTTAAGTGCAATGAGATGGTTCACTATGCAAATGAGTGTCCGAAAAACAGCTTGAGTGATGGGAAGCAGTTAGACTGCAAGCAGAAAGGGGTGGTGAAATCCTTTGCAACTACTTCAGCAGATGTCGGGCCATCAAATGAAGTTGTATCAGGTACTTTGTTTGTTTTTTCAGATTATGCCAGTGTGTTGTTTGATTCGAGGTCCACACATTCTTTCATCTCTGAAAACGTTTCTATTAAAATGGGAATACCATCTCAAGAAATGACTGCTGAACTTTTGGTAAAAACACCTGGCGGAAATGTTGAGGCAAAAAGAATTTATAAGAATCTTCCTATCCTTATCTGTGGAAAGAACCTACTTGCAAACCTTATTGTTCTACCTCTAGTAGAGTTTGATGTTATCCTGGGTATGGATTGGCTCTCTATTTACCATGCGAAGATTGACTGTAGAGCTAAAGAAGTTTCTTTTCATAAAGACTTTCAGTTTGTGTACAAGAATGAACCCTTACTATTGATAACATATCAAAAGGCCGAGAAACTTGTAAAATATGGAAATGAATTTTACCTTGCATACATTGTTGAAAATAAAGGAATTGTTCAGATTAATGATGCTCCAGTGGTAAATGAGTATCCTGATGTTTTTTCTAATGAGTTGCCTGGAATAATACCAGATCGGGAAGTTGAATTTACCGTTTACTTGGTTCCTGATGCTAAGCCAATTTCAAAACCCCCTTATCGAATGGATCAAATTGAACTTTTAGAGTTGAAGGAGCAATTGCAAGATTTATTAGAGAAATGTTTCATTCGACCTAGCACATCACCATGGGGTGCTCCTGTTTTATTTGTTAAAAATAAAGATGGTTCTATGAGACTTTGCATTGATTATAGAGCATTGAATAACATCACTGTTAAGAACAAATATCCTTTGCCTCATATCGATGATTTGTTTGATCAGTTCCAGGGAGCTCAGTTTTTTTCAAAGATTGACCTAAGATCGGGGTACCACCAGCTGAATGTAAAGGAAGAAGATGTTCCGAAGACCGCGTTCCGTACAAGATATGGCCATTATGAATTTTTAGTAATGCCTTTTGGGATAACCAATGCACCTGCTGTATTCATGGACTTAATGAATAGAATTTTCCATGAGTTCTTGGATAAGTTTGTGGTGGTTTTCATTGATGATATTTTGGTGTTTTCTAAAATTATAGAGGAGCATGAAAGACATTTAAGGGTTATTTTGAAAACCTTAAAAGAAAAGAAACTATATGGAAAATTCAGCAAGTGTGAGTTTTAGTTGCAACAAATTTCTTTCCTTGGTCACATTGTTTCTAAAGATGGGATAACTGTTGATCCTGCAAAAACAAAAGTTGTGGAAGACTGGCCAAGACCCACAAATGTAACTGAGATTCTTAGCTTCCTTGGTTTGGCAGGCTATTACCGAAGGTTTGTTAGAAATTTTTCACGGTTATCTAGTCCAATGACTAAGCTAACTCGGAAGGGTGTTAAGTTTATCTGGACAAAAGAATGTGATGATTGTTTTCAGGAATTGAAAATAAGATTGGTGAATGCTCCAGTTTTGGAACTACCTTCCAGGAATGGTGAGTTTATTATCTACAGTGACGCTTCATTGAAAGGGCATGGTTGCGTTCTAATGTAGAATGATCAGGTAATTGCTTATGCTTCACGATAGTTGAAAACTCATGAGGTAAATTACCCTACATATGATTTGGAATTAGCTGTTGTTGTTTTGGCTTTAAAAATTTGGAGGCATCATTTGTATGGAGTAAAGTGTGAAATATATACTGATCAAAAAAGTTTAAAGTATATATTCACTTAGAAAGAATTGAACATGAGACAGAGGATATGGCTATAATTAATCAATGATTATGATTGTACAATTCATTACCATCCAGGAAAAGCAAATAAAGTGGCTGATGCTTTGAGTCGAAAAAGTAATGATTCATTAGCAATGTTTCATTTGGAACGTGATCCTTTGGTTAAGGATTTTATGAACTTTGGAATTGAAGTTCTTGGTGCAGGAAGTTCTTCTGTTTTATTTCAGGTATCAGTGAGATCATCTCTATCAGATAGAATCAAGCAAGCACAGAAGCAAGATAGTGAGTTGCAGAAAAAGGTAGAGCTAGTTCAGAAAGGTAAGTTTCCTGAATTCAACATTGATAATGATTGTGTTTTGAGATTTGGGAAGATATTATGTGTGCCTTGTGATTCAAAGTTGAAGAGAGAGTTGTTATGTGAATCTCATATTTCTTCGTTTTTAGTTCATCCTGGCAGTACTAAGATGTACAGAGATCTACGGGAGTATTACTGGTGGGATGGAATGAAAAGAGATATTACTGATTTTACTATGAAGTGTTTGACTTGTCAACAGGTTAAAGCAGAGCGGCAGTTACCGAAAGGGATGCTTCAGCCTTTACCAGTGCCAGAGTGGAAATGAGAGAAAATATCCATGGACTTTGTTGTGGGATTACTGAAGACATCTCGAGGTAATAATGCAATCTGGGTTATTGTTGATCGCTTGAAAAAATCTGCTCATTTCCTTTCTATACGAGATACTTTTTCCCTAGATCAACTTTCTCGTTTGTATCTTAAATAGATAGTCAGGTTACATGGAGTTCCTCTCTCCATTGTATCTGATCGTGATCCCAGGTTCACTTCTAACTTTTGGAAAGGCCTTCAGAAGTCGTTGGGTACTGAATTAAATTTTAGTACAGCATTTCATCCTCAATCAGATTGGCAGTCAGAACGAACAATTCAGACCTTGGAGGATATGATACGATCTTGTTCGATGGATTATCAGGTAAGTTGGTACCAACATCATTCTTTGGTTGAATTTTCATATAATAACAGTTTTCATTCGAGTATATAGATGGCTCCATTTCAGGCATTATATGGGAAGCGGTGTCGAACTCCAGCTTTCTAGGTTGAAGTGGGTGAAAGGAAGTTGATGGGACCAGAATTGGTAGAAGAGATGGCAGAAAAAGTTTAGTTGATTCAGAAACACATGAGAACAGCTCAGAGTAGGCAGAAGAGTTATGCAGACAACAGGAGGAAGGATCTAACTTTTGAGGGAGGTGATCAGGTTTTTCTCAAAGTCTCACCATGGAAAAGTGTGATGAGATTTGGTAAGAAAGGAAAGCTGAGTCCAAGGTTCATTGGACCATATGAAATTCTAGAGAGAGTTCGATCAGCCGCATACCGGGTGGCTTTACCTCTGAGTTTATCTCAGGTACACAATTTTTTTCACGTTTCGATGTTGAGAAAGTATATGCCAAATCCATCTCATGTTTTGAGTCTAGAGATAGTTCAGCTGGAAGAGAACCTATCTTATGAGGAACAACCGGTCCAAATTCTAGACCATAGGGAGAAATTGTTACGGAATAAGGTTATTCATCAGGTAAAGGTTTTGTGGAAAAACCACATGATGGAAGAGGCAACATGGGAATCTGAAAATGCAATGAGGGATAATGAACTTGAAAAAGATTCATAAGCAAGTAGAGATTAACTCAAGTTTATTATTCAGGACATTAAAGAACGATCGAGTCAAGTCGGACCCGAGGTATGGGACTTCGTCTCAATCTCCTTTCATTGAGGCATATTTTGTTTTATACACAACCTTTTTTTTATACGGTGTATAAACCCCTTTGAATTTTACATTTATCCAAAAGGAATCTTTTTTATACGTAGCATTTTACTAAACAAAAAAAGGGAATTTTTTTGTCGTACGTATGCGGCGACAACGACTTCTCCACCGCCCTGACCGTTATTTGAGTTTCGGCTTCCTCTACAAGCCATACCTTTTTTTAAAAGAAAAATAAATATCATGTTTTAATTTTCTTTTATTTTGGTATTTAAAATGGTTTTCAAAATGTTTTTATATCAATGTGTTGTATTGATATCTTGTGATTGAAAGGTGGAAATGTTCTGTTTCCTTTATGCATGTTTTATGTGATATGATTATGTTGAGGTTCTTGGGCATTATTATGAAGATGGTTGGTTCTGTGATAAACTAAGGGCAGGTGAGCCTGATATAGCTCTCGAATGCATTGGGTAATGCGAAGGAGTAAAACGTTAAGGTTTCTCCGAAGAGATTTAGGGAATATACTGTGATGGGTATTCCAAATGTAACCAAGAGGGTTACTCCCTACGTAAGAATGTTATGAATGCCTCAATTTACCTTTATGTTTTATGATTTCTATGATTTATTCATGATTTGATGAGGTATGTTAAAGTGCTTATGTTTTATGGGTAAAGTATGATTTCATTCTTATGTATATATGTACCCATGTTTCCTTTCCATATTTTTATATCGCTTACTGAGATTTTTATTCTCATCCCATGTTTTTTTGAAATGTTTTTCACTAGTCAAGGGAAAGGTACATGATATGATGATAGTGTCAAGGAAGTGTCAATAAATAATCCATGTTTTATTTTAAATATGTTTCTATTGATGGGAAAGAAGAATACTATCTTTATGTAACCACTTTGTTTATATGTGGAATGTAATGCAAGTTTTATGATCTAATTCTCTAAAACTCTAAACCCGAAAAGATCCTCAATGTGTAATCTTGTAATAACTCAAGATTTAAGTAAGGTTTAAGGCTGGGGCCTTATAATGAACCCCTGAAACACTCAACCCATTTATACCCGAACTGAAAACATAGAGAGATATGTTCCTGGAAAAAGATAGGATCTTACAATATCCACTATATATAATAGCTCATCCTTCAGTTTTACTCCCAAGTATTTCTAAGACTCTGAGGTAAAAATGTCGGGCCACTGAGACCTGATATCTACATCTCTATCCCATTTTTTCTCCTAAACCCATCCATGTTTCCACAATACTCGAACTATTAGCATGGTCTTTCCCCATAACACTTTCTCACTATAATCTAATACAGTTATCGGATTCGCATAAAAGGACACATCTACATCAAGCTCAACATCATCCACATCAATACCATGATAAGGGAATAGGTGAAACCACTAAATTTGGGACATGTAGAGAACTTCATGCATAACATTGTACCTCTATGGAAGATCTAACTGGTACACCACCAGCCTGATTCTTTCCACAATCACAAATGGTGCAACAAACTTGGGCACCAACCTACCATGTCTTCATATATTGTGGTGACCCAATCTAGGTAACAAGCATAGGAATACAAAATCACCATATTTATCTCTAGGGTTCATCGATGTCTATCTGCATAAAACTTCTTTCTACTTTGAGTCTTCACTATTTTTTTTCAAATAAGATGGACCTGATCTGACATCTTCGACACACGAATTAATCCCAACAATTATGACTCACCTGCCTCCATCCAACATCGAGGAAATCTTCATGTTCTACCATAAAGTGACTCATATGGTTCAATCTATATTGTCTCCTGGTAAATGTTGTTAAAGGAAAACTCCACCAAATCTTGGTGCTTCTCCCAAGATCCACCAAAATCTAGGACACATTCTTATAGAATATCCTCAAGTACCTGTATATTATGATTTGATTTCCCATATTTCTATGGGTGTAAAATCATACTCAGTAGAACCTGGGTACCAAGAAACTTCTTCAATCCCCACCAAAAATGTGAAGTAAAATGTTATTCAAAGTCTAAAACAATAGTCCATGAAACCCATTGCAAATAGACTATTTCCCAAACATATAAATCCCACATAATCTTCATTGAGAAAGTCACCCATATAGGCATGAAGTGTTATAACTTAGTCAGTCTGTCCACAATAACTCAAATAGCATCATTCTTCTGAAGTATTCTCAGGATACCCATTACAAAATCCCTGGTCACGTCGTACCACTTCCATTTTGGAATGGTAAATGGATTTAGTAAACCACCAGGTCATTGATTCTCAACCTTCACCTACCGATAGGTGTATCATCATGTCACCAAACCTATTATCTTCTTTTTTATACCCTATCACAAAAAATGTCGATGTAGGTCATGGTAAATTTTTTCACACCTAGATGTACTTCCCACTTTGAGACATGAAACATGTGCATCATCTCCTTCTGCATACTTGTAGTCCCCACAACATGATTCCTGAAATATATGATCTCATCCTCATCTATAATCTAATTGGAAGTTGACTCCCCACCTTCAAGGATTTACCTTAAGGATAAACACTCTAGATCATAATACTATTTAGTCCTTGATCCATCTCAAAATTATAGAATCCAATGAAACTGATATGAGATTCATCTACTCCTAACTCTTCTAAATGACAACACGCATCTCATCCAATAAAGTAATCCCATTTCACTCAGCACTAGACTCTTGAACTACCTGATTATGAGTTTTCCATCTCAAATCATTATCCACATTGTTTCCCTTCCTAGTAATATATGCTAGCTCAAAATCAAATGACTTCATATAATCAATCCACCTCCACTACCAGATATTCAAATCTCATTGTGGAAATATATAATTTAATCTCTTGTGATTTATATACACTTTAAACTTTTCTCCTAATAGATAATGTTGCTAACACCTAAAAGAATAAACCACCATAGGTAACTTGAGATCATGCGTAGGGTAGTTTCGTTCATGAGGAATCACCTATTGATACCCATACATTACTACTCGATTTCCCTTCATCAATACAACTCTGAGTAAGATCCTAGAAGCATCACAAAACACTTTATAGTCCTCACCTAGATTAGGTAGGATAAATATTGGTGCCAATTTCAAGCACTTATTAGACTCTTGGAAAGAATTATAACATGATTACATCCATTCAAATGTTACCCCTTTCATGGAAAATCATGAAATATACACTTCTAATCAGGAAAATTCCTGGATGAATCTTATATAATATCTAGCTAACCTCAGAAATCTTTGGATATCGAACAAGTTCTTGGACTAATCCCAAGAAACCACTACCTGAACCTTCTCTAGGTCTACTGGCACACCTTCTTTAGAGATAATATAACCCAAGAAGTGTATCATATCAATATAAAACTGACGCATAGATATCTATATGTATAGATGATGCTCTCTCTGTGTACTAAGGATGATGTCAAGGTGTTGGGAATGATCATCATGTGTTTTAGAGTACACCAAGATGTCATCCAAAAAAACCACCAAAAACAAATCCAGGTACAGATGGAAGATTATATTCATCAAGGCCATAAATATTTATAGTGTATTCATCAACCCAAATTAAATTACAATGAACTCAAATAGTCTATACCTACTTCTAAAATAAGTCCTTGATATATTATAAGTCCAAACTCTCAACTGATGATTCCCTAAACTCAATTATATCTTGGAAAATACACAAGATCCCCTCAACTGGTCAAAATTATCATCGATACATTGAAGAGGATAACTTTTTTTCATTGTAATCTATCTCAACTTCTGGTAATCGACACAAAAGTGTAAAATCCCATCCACCTTCTTGGGAAAAAAACTAGTGAACCCCAAGGAGATGTACATAGCCAGATAAAATACTTATCCTCAAACTCCTCTAGATAAGTATTGATCTATTTAAGATATATAGGTTCCATTATTTATGGGGGAATTGAAACTGGTTAATCCCCTGGAATTAGATCAATTGTAAATTCCACATCTTTGTAAGGTGGAATCCATGAGAAGTCATCAGAAAACACATCCTAAAACATGTCCACTACGGGTTGAAGTACATCCTATTCCACACCCCCATAAACCAGTAATAGACAAGAAAACTAGGAGGTAAGCTTCCCCAGTTTCTAATGAACTAGCCCTGCAAGGCCTACTTGTATATCCCACTCTCCACGATGAATATAATTTTCACCCTTAAGAAACATAAAATTCATGCTCCTTCGGTAAAAATCATTGTGGGATCGATATGCTACCAACTAGTCTATACCCAAATTTAGTTCAAGTACTAACATATCAAGGATGTAAATATCCCATATAAAATGATACTCCCCAACCTCGAGAGAACATCCCTTAAACAAGAAGATGTCTCTAGATCATGCTCCAAATGGTGTTTCTGTCACCATAACTCCACTTCTAGGCTCAAACCATTCTCATGTTGTGAAAAAATAAAGGAATGAGAGTCACTAGTGTCAAAAAAGGAACTAGGTAATATAGAATTTATAATAATATTACATCTTACTATCGATGGTCCAGCCTCACTATCCACAAGGGTAGAATAGATGACATGCATCTATCTTATCCCTCTTCACTGTGATGTAACTTGAGTCCCTTGTGTTGCACCAATCTATTGATACGGGTTCTCTTTCCCTGAATAACTACATCCACTACCTCTACCACATCATCCAATATAACTCTAGCTTCCAGAATGTTATGGTGTAGAATATCCCCATCCCACACCCTGGTTCTATATAACTTCTCCATTGATACCTATCTTTCACAGGTTCCTGGAAAACCTCTATGGATATCCCATGTTTTTGTATCATAGAAACTCTATCGGTGGTTGGAGGAATTGTCTTCATAAGTTTCCTAATTCGACCACACTGGTGATAGATCACTCAAGTAAGACCTTGAGAAATTGAGCCCGTTGTCTGTGTACTTCACTTCCCACTACCCTGGATAATGTTTTCATAGTGAAGATCTATCTCTCAGAAGTCATACCTTCTGAAATTCCATTTGGAACCACCTATCATGCACTAGAATCCTCCCTTAGGTTCCCCACATCTATGAGATCCAAATCCACCACCTCATCAAACTTCTTTTACCAAATGAGGATAACTTGGGACTTAATCTTACATTTAATCACATCCTTAAAATGATTCACCATGGCTATATCATCCCCTTCCAAATCTAGATAAAATCACTAAAAATATATAAATCATTCTATATAGTTTATCATGAACATACTCCCATGAGTCATCCTCATGAACTTAGCTTCTTTCTCTTACCTCGGCGTCTCTGGATAGAAGTGCTCTAGGAACTTCTCCAAGAAGTCCTTCCATGACAAACCATTAGCCTATCTAGAATGATCCTGAATTTTCTGGAAGTTCTTCACTGATCCCCGTTACATATAAGCATCCAACTTGACCCTCACCTCAACAAGAGTCTCTAAAAGTTAAATTATATTCTTGATGGACTCAATCCAAAACTCATCTTCCTTGGGTCCACCACTCCAATAAAATTATAATGGTGATTCAAATAGAACTCCCACATGTTGCTAGACATAATCCCTAAAACCCGGCCTGGGTATCTTTCCATAGACTACATGAAGTGATAAATGTTCTCTCGAAACTGCTCTCATGCTTCCTCACTCTGCACTATCGGTGCCTCAGGTTCCACTACTAGTAGATCATCTCCAGCCATATCCTCTTATCATCATCTCAACAAGCGTCATCACGGAGAAATACCTCTAAAAATAAAAACACACTTCTTTGGACACATAACACCACTTTATCATGTTTCCATAAAATAAATACACAACAAGTCGCAATAATTATTTTTTCCACAAACCCCACAGCATGGTCAAAACAAAGGCGCTATCACTGCCCTTAACCATCCTACACATAGGTCATGTTTAGAAAAAGGGTAAACTCATTCTAATTATTGAATTTTCTCATTTAGAAAACCATTTATTATCTGCATTCACAATTTTACAATCATTCTCAATTTCATGTTAGGCACCATTTTCAATTCAATTTCCTAATAAAGGAAGAATAGTTCAAGTTTGAAAACTTACCCGTAACCTATTTTCTCATGAATTATTAAATGATGTATGTCATAATAATCATGAGGACCTAGAATGATGAATTAAAATAAAAATCTCATACCATATTATGCCATTAGTAAAATCTCAAAAAATCTCAATACAATTATCACATCACACCACAAGTGCATCATCCAAGGTCAAATAATTTTCCAATATAACAAAAAACAGTAATAACAACAATCCCACCCTGGGAACTTGGGTTATCTCTCATACATGGGTTAGAAACTCCCATTCATGGTATCATAACAAATTCTTGACTCTTAATAGTCTCCTATCTGTCTTTACTAAATATTAATACAAAAGAAAAAGAAAAGAAACCTGCTCTGATACCATATTACAACGTCCCGACCCGACTGCCATTCACTTGTGCCCAAAGCTGGTCCTCTACGTGACCTTAAGCGCACCTCCATGTATTCAAAAGACTGGTGACTAGAAGTTAGGGTACAATATTGTTCAAGGGTAGAATATAAACTCTTTTTATTAGAGTAAAACATCAGTGGAAAACAATCAAATGATAGGACACAAATAGGATAATACCAGTATCACAAGATGACCAAAACTGTAAATACAATATCAAAAATTGGCATTAGATATGTCATGCTAAATTACGCGCCAATTGTAAAAAATGAAACTCAAAAGCAAAGACACTGACAACTTCCATGCGGGTCTTAAACCACATCCAATTTTTTCATCCCCACTACATCCCCAATATAGCCATCTATTAATGGGCCTTTTCACTTATCTTATCCTGAAAACATGAAGTCTATTCGGTTACTGATCAGGCAGCCTGAGTAGGGTGTGAGTGCTACTCAATAGGCCACCACCAACGTCGTCTAAAGAAAGATCCTATAAAATAATAGCATATGTAGTTATATAAATAACTAATTGAAATACATAATTAAACAGTTAACACATTATGAATTAATCATTATTTAACCACATAAACCCCTTGGGTTCTCATAGACTCTCATACCTCAATACATGCTTTGGACCATACCGAAGCCCAAACTATCCTTAAGGGATATCAAATCTCATAATTCTGTTATTACCATTCTTAATCTCAATCAACACATGAATTCCACTATTACCATTCATTTTTCTATAACACATATGAATGTCCATGTTACCATTCATTATCCTAATTAACACATGAATTCCACTATTACCATTCATAATGTCCATTTTTCCATTAATTGTCACAATTAACACATGAATTCCACCATTACCAATCATTTTTCTATAACACATATGAATTTCCATGTTACCATTCATTATCACTATTCACATTTGAATGTCCATGTTACCATTCATTATCACAATTCACATACAAAACAACATATTAATTAATTCTCAAATTAATTAACCAAATTAAACAATTGGATATTCACCTCATCTATTTAGTAAATTCAACCATTAATTAATCTTCTCATTCTCATTACTAATTCAGAAATTATCTCATCACATCAATCCCCTTAATTAAATAACCAATTAATTAATCACATTAGTCACATTAATTAACTCACAAATTAATTAACCAATATTCCTGAACTCAATATTCCATATTTAATTCAATAATTAATTATTAATTTCACATCATCATAATCTCATAATTTACTCAATAATTAATTATTCAATTCACAATTCAATATTATGATAATTAACTCAATAACTAATTATCCCCAAATCAACAATATCAATATTTCATAATTAACTCAATAATTAATTATATCAAAAAAAAACATTATCAATATCTCATAATTAATTTGAAAATTAATTATCTCAATTCACAATTCATTGTTTCGATAATTAAATGAACAATTAATTATCTTGAAATCAATAATTTCAATATCTCATAATTAACTCAATAATTAATTATCTCAAAACAACTACCTCAATATCTCACATTTAATTAAAAAAATTATTATCTCAAATCAACAATATCAATATGTCATAATTATGTAACAAGTTATTATTCAAATTCTACAATCCCATTATCCCCATTTTCCCATTTTCCTCAAGTAATTAATTCCCAAAAATTAGTTAATTCAATCTAGAACACAATTTTTAAACATCTAAAAGAAATTCTACAATTACAAAAACATAATTACAATAAAGACTTTAGGATTTTAATTATAGACCACCTAACTCAAAATTTATGATGAAATCTTGCCAAAAAAAACCTCAATTGATGTAAGATATTCAAATCAACCATGGCAGAAGAGATACGGACTAAAACCTAGGATCAAGATCAACTGCATACCCACATCTATCAAGGGTTCCACTACTTCACCAGAAGAAGGTGTAACGGAAGGGAACCAAGTAAAAAATTTATTACTAGGTATCCAACACCAATCCACAATGTTCAAAGATGATGAAATCACTCTAATTCCATTAAGAGTCACCATAGCGTCAGAGGAGAATAGATGTAGCTGCAAACAAAATGAGACTTCAGCTGCACATATTGTTTAAACCAACAGGTCGGGCATTTACATGTCATGTAAATGTTTTTAATGCAATACGCCGAAAAACCAATCATGTAAAATTTATTTTATTAAAACCCTTGAATAGTAACAGGATGTGTAATCCATTTTCCAGGCGTGTAAATGTTCTGAATTTGATTTTCCATCCCATTTTCCTTTTCAAACAACCTAAACCTCTTTTAATGTTTATCATCTCACAACGAACCCCTGAAACACTCAACCAATTTATACCCATACTCAAAAATCATAAAGATGCATTCAATTAAAAATACACAATCTTATAGAAATGATCTATTATTGTGTCCAAAAGGTCACTAAGAGTGATTTTTTTGATAATACCCAATACGAAATAATGGGTTCACAAGAATCAATCCACTTGGAAAATTGAAGTCGTGTTCTATTCACTGGTGAAATAGGAATCACCCTTTTCTCAGTTTTTAATGTTTCTAAACTTTTTTGTTTTTTTATTTGAATAAAATTATTTAATATCCCATAATTAAAATAGAAATATTATATGGAATGATGAATATATCTAAAGTAGAAACTTTTTCTCATTTCTCATTTAATACATTATAGTTTCTATTCCAGTGACCTTTCTTTCCACATGAGAAAAAAATAGACCCATGTTCAACATTCTACCTATGAATATTTTATCTCTTTGAAATATTTTGTATATGATACATTGAATTAGAATCACCAATTTTATTGCTGAGCTTTTTAATATTATCTTTACCTTTCGTATACATAGGTAATGAGGAACCATGTTCCATCTAATCCTTATTTGTTTAGAAAAGCATAGTCAAAAGATCTCCAAGCATATTCTCTATAATAATTATCTTGTAGTTCTAGATGAATATGGATTATCTTGGTGATAAGGATAATAATATGAGATTAATGGAAATTTTCTGTCCATATGAAATCCCAACTTCTCTAAATGATCAATTTACTTAAACATTCTAAGTGAAATATCACTACATAAGTATCTATAATCTAGGTTACATTGGTATAGTGTTGTGACAATATCATTAATCTTAATCCTCTCATTCCCCATCTCAAGAGATAGAAGATGTAATATCATGGCACATGTTTCCATATCATTATGTTAAATCTTTATCTCTCTAGGAATAACAGATGAGATAATGAAAAAGACAAATGAAGCATCATCCATATATATTTGTTAGACCAAATTGGTTAAATACCTTGGGATGGGGGTGAATCGGGGTGTGAAAGATTAAAGAATACAGATTTTAACTTTTTTGGTTGTTAGAAAAAACACTCTTCTCTCCATTTCCCATAGTGATGTAAGAGAAGAAATGAAAGCATGAATGACAGACAACGATTTTACATGTCCACCCGCACTGAAATACATCCAAGGAGAATACACGGGCAGTATGACTATGTATAAAATCCACTAAATTGAACTGATGTTGCAAATTTCAATGAAGACTCACCATCCCTCCTGGTTTACAATTAATCATATTTTGAATGCTCACTTACCTCTTAATTGAAGTGTACTCACAGAACCTTTAGAATATTTTTCTTTTGATTACTTGAATCAATATAGTTTACACCTAATTAGGTGCCTCATGAAGCTTTACTTCCATTCAATTGATGAATACCTATTTACCATAGAATTACTGGGAAATCACTTTTGATTCATTTAATATACACTTTCATAAAGCCCCTTTATCAATATTTGAGAAACTACCCAATTATTCATGAAACTTTTCAAACCATCATGAAAATTTTCATTTTTCAAAACTCACAACCTTTCTTAAAACTTTTTATTCTTTTGATAAACTCATAAATATTTGTAAATCTTTTTTTTTAAAAAACTTCCTTCATTCATGAAACCGATGTTCTTCATAATCCTTTATGTAAGGAAATCTATCAAGAAATTCCATCATGAATTCAGAACCTTGGGATTTTCATTAAGGATTTCTCTCTTCAAATGATGGTGGTAGATTATATTTTCATAAGCTTCCTCCACTTTGTGAAACTTTTAATCTTTCCACCACCTTTTCCAAAACTCTTCATACTTATTCATGAAACTCGCTATCTTCATAAAATTAAAGAAATTTTCAATTTAGAAACCTTCTCATAATCACATAATTTACCACCTTTTTTCATTTGTGAAACTTCTCATTATCGCATAACATATCTCCTTTTTTTCATCCATAAAAATTTTCATAATCACATAATTTCCTGCATTTTCCTATTTTCAACACATCTTCTAATTGCATAACATACCGACTTTTTATTTTTTCAGCTCAGTAATTTTTCATGAAGAATTATTTTGAGAACATACAATCCTCCACAACACCAAACTTGTGAAAATTACATTACTTTTTAATATTTTCTTGTGTTTTTCCTGGAAATCTATCTTTCAAGACACTTTTATCTTCCTCCAAATTTTGGACCCTAAAAATTTGGAAAACCTGGGAAATGACACTACCTTATACATGAAATTTTCTAGACCACATTCAGATCTTCAATACATCTTTATTGTAGCTTTTTCAACATACTTGGTCAATAATCGCACTTGAACTCTAAAACTAATCTTGTCAAACTTCTTTTTCAACATACACAATCAACCCAAAAACACTACAAATTTACCTTGAAGGATTTTTCCCAACATTATCCAACTTTTATTTTGTCGATAACTCTTCACCCCTTGATAACACTTTAAGAATTATTTTATATTCTAAAAAAATCACTTTTTTCAATTCCATATAGTGATAAAATATTTGCTCAATACATATTTGAATCACATATGATTCATAATCGGCATGAGAAACAAGAGTAGCATTAAACATTAATAAATGAATCACTTCACTCTAAATATAGTCAATTTCTTTCTTCATAAACCCCATATGTCGTGATATATAACCTTTGATTGATGATCTTCAGTATCATAAAATTTAAAACTCCCCCTACCTCATTTATCCCTCTATCAACTACTCCCCCTATCATGATTAAGACATTTTCTCCACCTTTATCGATGAACCCAAAGGAAACTACTTTGTGGATATAACATTGTAAAGAACACATATTAGAACATAAGGTGAAAACACACCATAATTTAGGGAAAGGGGGTACCATGTATACACTTTATCATGTGTGGGAATTCTACTCAACTCCAAGATTCAGTCGATTTTGTTCAAATGATTCTTTGGGTAATGCCTTTGTTATAATATCTACAACTTATAGTTTTTTTGTCATGTAATCAAACTTTAAAATCCCAGGCTACACCTTCTCCCTGATAAAATGATACATGATTTAAATATTCTTCATCCATGAGGGATGAATTGGAATCTGGCTATGATTTATCACAATTGAATTATCATATTGGATTCTGATCGTAAACTTTTCTTCAATGCCCATATCTTTAAGTTGAAACTTCATCCTAAATAACTGAATGCAAGATTAAGTAGCAAAAATATATTTAGATTCTATGGTTCTTAATAAAATTCATTCTTGTCTCTTTCTTAGCTAATAAATACACAATCTGACAAGATAAAATGCACCACTAAACTTTGATTTTCTGTCATCCACAGAACTATCCCAATTTGCATCTATATAGACCAATAACTCTTGATATGATTTTTTAGTTTACATCAGTCTGAAATCCACTATGCTATTGAAATACCAAAGTATTATCTTTTACTTCAAGATATTTTCTCTCTTTGTTTTTTCTTTGATACTACAAGTCTTGGCCTGTGGAAAAAATAGCATCAGGTCATGTCTCCATTATGTATAGTAGAATGTCAATTATATGACTATATTTTGTGACATTAATCATTTTCTTTCATCATCTCATGATATTTTCATCTGGGTAGACATCAGTGTTTTAATTTCCTTTTAATTATCCATTAAAAATATTCTCAGAATATCCTTAGAATATTTTGATTGAGAAACTAAGGTTTCATTTCTTCCTTTCATCACCTGTAAACAAAGGAAAAATGTTTGTTCGCTAATCACAAACATTTAAAACTCACTTTTCTTGAATTATGAAAACTATTGGTAGTGTGATTCATCTGATCCACTAAATATTATTTCATTGACATACACCAACACCATCATCATTTGATTATATTTATTATTGACGTAAATATTGTAATCAACTCCACCATGATGAAAACTAGGATTCTTCAAAAAAATGATAAACTCTTGAATACCATACTCTAGGATATTGATTCAACCCTTATAATTCCTTCCTCATCTGAAAAACTTTTTTATCATATTCATGGACAAGAAAACCATATGGTTGTTCTATGTACACTTCTTCTTCTAGAACCCCATTCATAAATGCTAACTTGAGGTCCATCTTGAAAACATTAAACTTTCATTACAATATAATGGTTATGAATAGTTTAATAGTTTATAGAATTACAATAGGTGAAAATTTATCATCAACATTGATTCCCTTGATCTAGGAGTATCACTTGTACACTATTCATTCTTTGTTTTGAATTACCAATACATATTAATTTAGTTTCTTCCTAAAGACCAATTTAGACCCAATTACATTCTTATCTTCCAGTCTTGAAATAATTCCCCATGTTTGTTTGTTTTTCATTTTTTCAAGCTCTTCATTCAAAGTTTGTACCTAATTTTAATCTCTGAATACTTATTCAAAACATGTTTTCCCTACCTAAAATAGAAAGGATGATACTATAAATACTTTATTCTCCATGTTTGAACTAGGGTTTCTTGATCATCGATGACATTTTTCCAATCAATTCCAGGTCCACTCTTTAGGTTCCCTATAGATATAGATTTGACATCATCCTTCTCATCATTAGTATCTTCTTCTGAATCATTATTTTCTACTTCTACTTCCCCTTAATTTCTTAACTCATCATCACTTTCATCAAGAAACTATTCCCTATGTTGTTGAATATTCTGTTCATTTTATTCTATAGTGACATCATTGCTTTCAACCACTTTTCATAGGCTCTTGTTGAAGCATTTATATGCCTTTTTTCCTAATTATCCATGGAATATCCCCATATCTCTACAAGACTCAAATTTTCTATATTTATCATTATTGGTAATAAAACTCTTACTTCTAAATATTTGAAATTATTTCAATGTTCGATTATTTTCATACCATAGCTTGTATGGAGTATTTTCTTCTTTCAGACAAAACAAATCCCTAGTTGATATGTAGACCGATGTCGATAATTCTTCCTTCAATAATTTCTCTGGTAGGACCTTTTAAATAAGCATTATTCTAGATATTTTTTTATAATCCAATTTCTCCTCTCAACCACTTAATTTTGTAAAGGAGTTCCCACTACTAGAAACATGGTTCTTTATGTAGTGTTTCTTGAGATAATCCTCAACTTGGATATTTTTAAATTTCTTACCATTATTAGTTTGAAACTTCACAATCTTCTATCCAAACACCATTTCAATATCCCTCCAATATTTTTTTATGTAATCAAAAATGTTGAACTTGTGGGAAATAAAAAATATCAATTCCATCTTACTGAAATCATCAATAAAAAGAATATAATACCTATTACCATCAATTGATCTTGGTGAGATAGGTCCACAGACATATTCATACACTAATTAAAGAACTTTAGTTGAAATTTGTTCTTTTTTACTTCTTCATATTTATAATAATATTCCCTTATTGACAAGAATCACACATCTGAGTATGATCATGTGATTTCTTTGGTATATCATTAGATGCATCACATCTGGACAGATCTTCTAGGGATGGTTATCATATATAGACATGGTTTTTATTCCACAACCTATTTTCTTCCACTTTTGATATAAATCACATATCCTCTTCTCTGCTCAAAAGGTAAAGATTCCCCTTCATGTACTTTCCTTGTAAAACTACATAACTATCTTTTACCTTGACGATACACAACTTCTGGGTAATGATTTTAGCAAGACCCTAGTCACACAATTGACTAACAACAAGAAAGTTGTGATTGAGACCTCTGACAACCAAGACATCAGCATGTATCATATCTTTCCCCAAAAATTGAATTTTCTCGATCCAATAATCATTAGGAATTTACCATTTCCAAATGTAAAAACACATTTCTTGTCATATTTTATACCTATTACAAGATCCTTATTTCCCTTCATATAGGAAGTGTATCCACTATCAAGGATTCATACCCCAGTATAATCTGGTACTTTAAGGGAAATATCTGCAACCACTACCTTCTCAACAATTTTTTTGATCCATTTAATTGACTTCATACCTATTGTGGAATGATATTATTGATATTCCTCAAAGTATGATTGACTAAATTCATCGTGCAGAATAGAAAATCAATTTTTCAATTTCAGTTTATTTGCTGATTCTTTGAGATGCTTTTTATGACCACTTTGGGTCTACTTGAGAATATTCCTACACATTATTAATGAGAAATGACTAACCATGTGCCTGAATCCTCCAAACCATAAATAGTGACCATCAAAATCATTATTGGAATATTGAACTCTATGTGGTCTCCTTTTCTACTCTTATTCTCATTTGTACCTTTTGGATACAGAATATATATTTTGGGAATTTCCCATCCTTCCACTATAATAACAGTAAAAATAAGGTGAATTCCAGTGATTCATTATTCCTAGGATTATTTGAACCTTTTGATTATGATTTTTACAAAAATCAGTTTTCAATCTCAAAGTGGGTGCTTTCGGTCTGACATAAATCATTATATCTTTCTTCTTTTGATCATTACCCATACCATCATTTTCATTTTGATATGGTTGTTGCTTATATTTTTCTAGACCACTATTATTTACTTCCATATTTTCTATCATCTGAGTGATCTTCTTTCCCAATGTCATATCAGGAGTCAAGATTCTCTCCTAATCTTCTAATTTTCTTCTTAGGTTGAAAAATTCCTTATCACATTTTTTTCACATTTCATTTGATATTTTTATGATATTCAAACCATCAACCACTCTTTTCTTTTCTTTAACATTGATATTGTACTCAGTGATATTTTCCAATTTCTCTAACATTGAAGAATCCACCTTTTTAATTTGTTCCTCCATCAAAAAATTCTCTTATTCATGTTGTTGCATATAAAGTTTGACAACATGAAAAACTCTATTGGATTTATTCATTTTGTCTCTCCAAATATCTATCTCCTCATTAGAGGCTTCTCATTCATCCAAGAGATCAACTCTTCCTTCATCTTCTCTTACATAATTTTCACTTTATTACCCTTCCTATAAGTTACCTATAACTTCCACCCTAGCATTTTCTCCATGATCCTTATAATTTTTCATCTCTTCAACTTCATATTCTTCTGAACTATCATTTTCTAGTGAAATAAAATTCTTCTTTTTGAAAAAATTTATCTTAAAATGTTTCTTACCTTTCACATCGGTTGAATAATTCTTCATGGGAATTTCAACTTTATTTTCATAATTATCATGAAAATTTTTGGGGCACTTTTCTGAAATATGTCCAACCTTTCCACATCGAAATCATGAAATTGGAAGTTTCCCTTTGAACTTTTATTTTCCTATTTAGTGATTTGAGAAAATTAATGACATAATATCATCAATGTCATCTTCTTCCTGACTGTCCTCAATAGTGAGCTTATTCATGGCCTCGAATTCCACCACTTTAGACTTCTATTTTTCAACAAACTTGTTATCATCATTTCTCATATCCTATGTGAAAAGAGTATGATGAAATATATCTAATGTAAGAACCTTTGGATATTTATCTTCTAGTATAGACACTTTCAGATTGAACTAATGTGGAAGTATTCTCAAGATTTCCTTAAAAATATTTACATCTACAAGAGTTTTTCTAAGACCACACATGTCTTTAATAAAAACATTCACTAGGTCAAAAAATGAATCTAATGACTCATTTGGGTACATTCTAAAATAATAATATTTGTTCCATAAAATGTGTAATTTATCTTCAATGAATTTTAAATCACACTAATTGATATTTAGAAACTTTTCCCACATGGAATGTGATGAATTAAATGACATAACTTTCATGTATATTTTATTGGATAATACCCCCTAATACATTAATTCCTCTAGTGTCAGCATCCAATTCCCTTAAGTATACTTCTGATAATGCTACACTATCAAAACTAGAAAAAATAACAGGAATCATAACTATAAAGACATAAATGACTAATGATGGGAAGTGGTGAAACATCCAATTATTCCACAGGTGAAATTTTTTTCCATAGAATATCATAATCCATCTGTTGTTAACAACATCCATTGATTCTACTATTATAGAACATGGGATTTTAAAATTTCCCTATGATAAAAATAGTTATAAAAAATGGGTTAAATACCCTGAGAGGGGGTAAATTAGGGTGTGATATATTAAAATAGATTCTCATTCAGATCTTGTTTCATTTCTAAATAAAAGACTCTTCCCTACCTTTATCATAGTAATATATGAGAAGAAAAGAAAGAATACTTGTGACACAACAATTTTACTTGGTTCACACACATTAGGTTTCATCCAAGTATGATACATAATAAATGTTACTATTTAAAAAATCCACTAGATCACGCTACTTTTACAATGTTCAAAGTGCACTCAAACTCCCACCTAGTTTAAAATCATTCACAATTTTAAAGGTCACTTCTCTCAGCTGAAGTGTGTACACTAACCCTTTCAAATATTATTCATTTTATTATTTGAATAAATATATTTTATACCTCATTTAGTGCATTATGAATCTATAATTTCATTCTCCTAATGAAAACGACTTTATAATATAATTTCTAGGTAATCCCTTATAATTCTCATATGACACACTTTCATGAAACTCCTTTCTCAACATTTTTGAAATAACCCAATTATTCAAAAAAAATCAAACCTTCACAAAACTATTCCTTATGTGAAACCCACAACCTTTCATGAAACTTTATAATATTTCTTAAAAATCACAAAGGATTGTGAAACTTTTACTTTTGTTAGACTTCCTTCCGTCATGAAACTGATGTTCTAATGAATCCTTTATGAATGTAAAGCTTTTATAAAATTACTTTCTGAATTCAGATCCTTTGTATTTTTTAAGGCCTCCTATATTTAAATAAGGGTGTTAGATGCCTATTTATTGAAAACTACTACCCTTCATTAATCTTTCAATCTCTTCACTGTATTTTCACAAAACTCTTCATACCTTTTTTTGAAACTACCTGTCTTCATGAAGATACATATAAATTTTCCATTGGAAAAAATTATTTTACTCATGTAACATACCACCTTTTTTATTCATGATACATATCATCATCAAATAACTTCCTAGATTTTTCTAGTCATGAAGATTCCCATAATCATATCACTTACAAACTTTTTTCCATTCATGAAACATCTTTTAATCATTTAACTTACCACATTATTCTTTCATGACTCAAAAACCTTTTATGAAATATTATTTTGAGAATCTCCAAACCTTTGCGACACTAAATATTCGATTATTACATTACTTTTCTATATTTTTTAAAAGTAATCTTGTAAATCCATATTTTGTGAAACTTTCCCTTCCAACAAATTTTGGACCCCAAAATTTTGGAAAAATAGAGAAACGACACCGCCTTATACACATAATTTTATAAACCACTTCCAAATCTTCCATACCTCTATATTGAGGATGTTTCATCATACTTGGTCAAAATTCATGTTGAATGCCACAACTGACCTTGTCAACCTGTTTTATCAACAAACACAATCAACCCAAAAACAGTACAATGTTTCTTTGAGGAATTTTTTTCCAAAAACCTCCTATAAAAATATATCTCACTTATGCACTCTAATGAGGTTGATGAAGAGTTATAGGGGATTCCAACATATAGTATAAATTTCATGTAGTGGCACAGTGTATAAATTACTATCCTATTCTTAAAAATATAGGATAATATAGACATGTTATTTATCCATAAATAATAATATTTTTTTCATGATTTTAATTTCAGTTTTCTATACTAAATAAATCACATTTTAGTACTTTATCTTGATTATTAAATGTGGGGTACTAATTTTTTTTTACTATTATCCCACTATTTTTATCGAATCCCAATTACCCTCACTGTTTAATTTATAATATCTTATCACAAGGATATTTAGTTGAAGGGATCTATATTTTTGTTCTCATAACCCAAAAAATGGTCTGACCAATTACTTGAAGGTATTAAGGTTGATAGGTATTTAAAACATCAATAACCCATAGCTCTTGGATCTATTGAGTAGATTCTGGAATCCTAGAATCCAAGACTTGAATCTAAATACTTTCATCCAAATTAAAACAATACTAAAAAGGTCTACTCTCTTGATGTTAACATGCTTTTGAATTCTTCCACAAATGTAAGTGTCTTGAAAAGGTCCAAACCAACACTTTGATCTATGATTTCATCCTAAATCATGTAATGGAATGTGATAGTGACTTAATATTTCTTTAAGGTGTTTTTTCTTGGTGTGTAAATATTCTTTATTTTATCACTTTATATGCTTGTTAATATTATGTGGATTTTACACAAGTGATTAATCATGTCTTATTAAAATAATTTAGTCATAATATATTTATTTTATTCTATATTTAAAGTTTGTAAAATTATTTATTTTATCTGATCTTGATAAAGAACCCAATAAACATAAATAATTAACCATGAAGTGGACAGAAATAAAATAAATATATATTTTTTATTATCATGTTTCTTTCTATTGGACGATTTATAAAGTATATGATAAAATAACCCTTAAACATATGAAATAACTCCATGAGTCATTCTTGTCTTAAATTATATCATTCCACCTGAATCCAATGCATCTCCTTGGTTGGTTTCACCATAAATCGAGTTTTTAAACACCTCCTCTCTTTAGACAATCATTCCTTTCATGTATTTACTCATACAAAGGTGAGGTGAATAAGGGTCATGGGGCCACATAAAACAAACCATGGACATTATGGCCCATACATAATCAAGGTGGGAGATATGGAACACCAGTCATTATATTTAATTTAATAAAACTTTTATCCAATAATAAACTCATGCAATAAATAATAAATTAAATAGAAACTCAACACATACATTGGCCAATCAATCTCATGATCATCTATACATGAAATAATTACATATTTATTAAAAAACATAAGTTTAATTTTAATTCATTATTTATTAAGATAAATTTCCCAAATTAATAAATTATTTATGTTATTAATTAACTAATTCATATATCTTAATTATTTATTCAAACGGACTTGTAGATTCACATAATGTGTAGTTTTAAATTAATTAAATTAATTTAAAATTAACTAATTCCATGGTCTGTACTTAGTGGAAACATTATGTGTATCTATATGAACTACCATGGGTATTGTATGGCCCTTTTCATGTACTGTTTACTTGGACGACATGTAACATAAAAAGTGTGTCACTTAATTACATGGTGTGTAGTTCTGTGTTTCAAGAACAGTATTCAGCTTGATGTGTATGACACACACAACACATTAATATACATGGTGTGTATAACTTTTAATTCCATTGTAATGTACATGTCTTATAAAATGATTGTACATTTCATGTAGTCCCAAAATTAATGCATAAAATAATTAGTCATTTAAAAGTCAAAAGAACCTATCACATGGAATGTACTCTAGCTACAAGATATGTAATTTGGATTAATACTATAATTAATTTCTATTTATATGTAATTAATTTACATAGTGTATACCTTGGATTGGTTTGTACTCCTTGTAAACATGTAAATTTTATATGGTGTGTGCAACCAACTATAGGTCATGTATCACTTTCTATGGTAGTCTTAAATACAATCCTAGGGACATGACATATAATCTACATAGACAAGAATGTGTTACATAAAATATATTCCCATCACACATTTTTTAGTCACAACTAGATCATCGTCTTTAAGTCACCATTCAACATGTAATAAATACATGTCGTGTATTTGACCACACAGTTTCAACATTTTTCAAGATGAAATTTGTGTGGGGTTACATAGCATGTACACCAACTACATGTCATGTGGCCCCTAAAACCAGGTTCCATCTTCAGGTCAACACATAGTGTGTAATGAATTATTTTAATCTTCTCCCATGTAATGTTTCATGGTTTTCATGGCACATCTTGGTGAAATGAATTTGGCTAAACGGCATGTAAGTTTCTATTACATGTCATGTAGCCCCTTATTATTCATCCAGAATCTCTAGCACCTCCTGATGGGATATTCAAATGTTCTCAATCTATTCTTGGTTATTTTCTTGGTCATATTAATGTAAAAAAACATGATATCTCAACTTTTTTATTAAATAAAAAATAATCAAAAATAAAAAACTAACAGAAAATTTTAAATTTGATTGATGACTGAAAAATAGTTATAAATTGACATGTAACCACATGGATACCACATGAATGTTTTGAGAAATAGATGAAGTGATTGGCCTAATTCCCAAAAACGGTTTTTCACTGACTTCCTCTGATAAATCCTCAAAAATAGACAAATAGAAACCCCAAAATCAGTGATATAGGTGCTTTCACATGAAATTTTAATTAATTTATATAATATATAATTACCATGACATTTAATTATTATTATTTTGTTGATTAGTTTGACACTATTGGAATAGAATTCTTGTAGTGAAGGATTGAATTGTATAATCCCTCTAATTGCAATAAAATTGTATTTCATGAACCTCTAAACATCACTATTTAATCATTAGGTGATACCATAAATGATTTTCACTACTTGCATCATGCGTAGTTAAACAAAAAAATAATTACTTTTATGCCTTGAAGGATTTATTCTAGTTCTCATAGGGACTTTATAGGGAGAGAAGGATTAAATCCCACATTATTCATGATATAATTATAAAAAAATACTTTAGGGTTTAGAGAATTATATAAAGGGGATTTATTTTTCACAACAACATCTCCAATTTTTAACCTTATAAATGATATAAAGTAGTTTATATAGCTAGGTAAGAGAATTTTTAATTACACATAGTCCCATATCCAATATCATATTCCTTAGTGAAACCCAAGACTAATATTATTATTATTATTATTATTTAACATGTTAATGACTCATATAGAATATAAATATAATTTCTAAAATAAGTAAATTTATTTTTATTTAAATGATAATGAATATATCATTCCCACAAGACCCATAACTTGAACTGTTAATCCACCTAGAAATTTATAAAATCATGAGTGATGACTATTTATTTAAATAAATAAATATCACTAAATTATTTTTTCAACAAATAAAAATATGTTATATTCGTTTAAACTAAAAAATAAATATTTTTTTATAGTCAACTCACATACACAAACCTTAGAACTTCATAATAATATTTATTCTAATATTAAATTCGTATATAATTTAACTGATGTTTGGGATACACTTATTATGTGACCCTTTATTCCTCTTTATCATTGGGAATAGGTTGTCTCACTTAGATTTTAAGATTATCATTTAAAACACATCAATTCTCTCATAGATAAATAATTTAATGTTCCAATGATAATAAATTCCTATGAATATTCACTATGTAATATAATCACTTTTTCCTAATACCTCATCAATCATGATATATTACATGTGTCATTGAACTAAATTCTAGGTATATATTTATTTTGGATTTTCTAAAATTAAATTTTCGATGAAACTATTATTGAAATGGACTTAATCATATAGTTCCATTATAATATCTTCTTTCATTAACCTGGAAGGTACAAATCCTTTCTTTATTTTTTCATTAATTTCATATCACTTGTGATGTACCTAATGTATCCAAATTCACCATGAGCATATGTCATCCTAGTTTTTGATAAAACATACAAGTGAACAATGCATGATATTCATTAATAATAATCTCAATTATAAGGACCAATACATATGTCCATAGATAGGAATATCTAGTGAAATTTATAACATGTGGATTTCCTAGGGGTAGGTTCAATCTCATAAACTCCACTCCTAGAGATTACGATGGATGAACTTCATGAGAAGAAGTCTCAATATCTATGAGCCTCTTACCCTTGATGGATCATGTCATCTATGTTCATTCATTTAATGCCATCCATATATAGAACATGCATTTAAGAATATTTTCATAACACTTAAAGGTTCTCATCATAGTAAGAAACTTCTATGACATTTTGATGAAATAGGTACTCTTAATGAAATTATCATATTAATTTCATGTTGAAAAATAATCATCACATGATAAGATATTTATTAATTTTGAAGAACATGAATGTACTAGTGGTAGAAATAATAAAGTAATTTGCTCTAGGGAACCAACTCTAATAATTCCTTGGTTTGAGCAATATATCCATTCTTTTCATAGAAAATCTCAATTTATCACACTATGCTAGGAACCTAACCAATTTCAGAGATCAAATTATTGATCAAAATAGATTCATTTGTAGTATATGATGTAGTAATGTATTATGCCTCTATTTTTTAGTCTTCCAAGATGTCCAGTTTGGATCTTTTCTAACTGATAGATCCATCATTCAAGAAAAACATGAAACTAGGTTGAGATATCTTATCATATATATCAAATAGGAAACTAGAATTAGTGTGAACCTTTACACTGAGCTCATACTATCCTACAAAGACCAAGAACATATTATTTTCCCTTTTTAATAAGTTTAGGATGTTATTCAAAATAATCAAGTGACTCTCAATAGGATTATATTACTATCTAATAGTTATGTTAAAACTATAGGTGACATTTTGTTGAGTACACAGCATAGAAAACATAATTGATCCTATGGTAGAAGTATGGATAATCCTATCCATTCTTTCCAACTCCTTATAAGAATCTTGAATCTTCCTAATATTTTTTCCTTGAAACACTGGTAAAGAACCCTTATTAAATCTCTCTATACTAAACCACTTTAGAAATTTACCAATGTATATGTCCTGAGTAAGTCCATGTAACCTATTATATCTATCTCAATGTATCTTTATACCAATTATGTAGGCTTTTTCACCTATATTTTTATAGAGAAACATTTTACCAACTTGGTCTTCACAAAGTAAAAGAGTCGGGATTTAATTTCCAATAATAAGTATGTCATCTATATAATATATTTTAAACACAACTACACTATCAATAATTCTATTCTATACATCAAAATCATTTTTATCAATAATGAAACAAAACTTTGTTATTGCTTCATAAAACTATATATTCAAACTTGAAGAATCATTCTTTAGTCTGTAAATGGATCACTATAACTTTAACACCATATAAGATTCATTTGGAACTTCAAAAACCTCTTCCAGTATCATATACATGTCCTCCACTAAATTTCCATTCAGGGGGTGGTTTTGAAATCTATTTAATATATCTCATAATTAAAATTATCTACTATGTCATGAAAAATATGATTGGAATTTATCATCACTATTGGTGAAAAATTTTCTTCATAATCAATACTATGAATTCTCATATAACTCTTTTCCATATGACATGCTTTATAGGTAGACACTCTACTATCCATGTCAATTTTTTTAGGAAACCCACCCATGAATTATGGGTATCTCGCCTTTAGGTGAATCCACCAAGTTTCAAAAAAAAAATAGTGTACATAGATTCTATTTTAGATTCCAGGGATTTTAATCATTTTTCAGAATTAGAACTCCCAATAGCCTCCTGAAAGGTAGTAAATTCATCTCCTATGAATTTTAATTCATCATCATTTTCTAATAGAAATCAATATCTATCGATTTCCTGAAAACTTATACTATACATTCATGTTCCTTTTATAAATTGACTTTATTCTTCTTCCCTAACCCTTTGTCGAAATGACTCAACCTCCATCTCATGAACACATACTGTTTGTTGGTCTTGAACTTCTCTAAGAACAAATTTCCTCCCACCGGCTCATCATATTATATATTACTTATCAAGAAATATAATAGTTTGGTCCACAAATATTTTGTGTTAGTTAGGGTTATAGAAATAAAATCCCATGGTTTATTTGGGATAATAAAACATTAATCAATTTTTCTGTTTGGGAAAAATATTCTCAGAAATTACTCATTGTATGAGTAGTTTTGAAACCCCAAATATTTATGAAATACATTTTTTGGTTTTTCCCAATTCATATCACATATATAATCTTTATTAATGATTTATATGGAACACAGTTATGTTGGAAGGAAACAATATCTAGAGCATACCTCCAATGAGAAATAAGAAGGTCTCACTAACTCATCATCAATCAAACCATGTAAAATAGGATATAATTCTTCCTCAAAAAATACACAATTCTATTTTGGTGTTCTGAGAGAAGTGTGTTGTGGAAAAATTCCACAATCTATCAAATGATCAGTTAATTATTGGCTCAATTATTCACCACCCCAATCTGATTGATAAATATTAATACTTTTACCTAGTTGGTCATGTACTAAGTAGTGAATATTTTTGAACTTTTCCAAATATTCATACTTTTGTATCATCATATGCACATAACTAAACAAACTAAAGTATTTGTTAAAGGAAGTGAAGTACCTAAAACCACCACTCTCTTGGGTACTCATTAGTTTATATACATATATATGTAGGAGATCCAACAAACCACTATACCGTTCAATTTTTCCACTAAAATATTCCTTGGTCGTATTTCGTAATAAAAAATATTTTAATGTATTAAAAAATTCATAATTTAATGATTCTAATAATATATCTCTATAGATTTTTTGGATACATTTCTCATTTATATGTCCAAAGAGATAATAAGAAAGGATGGTGTGATTATAATCAACCATAACCTTATTATTATATGGTTAATAAATAATATTATCCATATCTAGAATTTATAAACCATTTACCATACTCCCAATACCATACAAAATTTCATTATTATATATATATATATATATAAACTCTTGTTCTTAATGATGAATTAAAATCCATTATTTTATGAATAAGATATTTAAATCAAAAATATGTTTATGGTGGAAACATAATAATAGTTCTTCAACTATAGAACTAATCCATTATATAGAGAGTGGTCATAAGTGTCAAATTACAGTGTAGCAACCCTTTCTTCACTACTAAAGATCATTTGAAATGTTTTTATAATAATTTTTTTTTCATCAACATATATTATTATGAATGTTTTTTATAAACATGGTAGAAATAGTTGTTGAATATGTTAAAAATGTTTTTTTATGAAGTACTAGAGGAGATGAAGGAATTTTCTTTAACCATGTTAGGAAACTTTACTTAAGTTTGAAATTTTTGTGAATATAATCATGTTCATAACATAATGAATATTATCATGATTCAAGATGAAGTTTTTCGATTCCATAAAAGGAAAGAGAAGCACAACTCTTACATTAGATAGACCTGGGTTGAAGTTATTGGATGAATATTTATAAGAAGTTGAACTTTGATCTAAAAATTTTATGTTTTTCAATATCTACAAGTATAAAATACACATTGTTTCTATATGTATTATAATAATAAGTGTGAGGTACTAATTTTTTATGCTTCTGAAAAAGGTGAAAGAATTAAAATACTATGATAAGGTTGATGTTCGAGTGGTATTACAAAGTTGAAGCTACAATACCACATGAAGCAGAGAAATTGTAACCAAAAAAGGGGAAGGGATTAAATTTCAAGACAACATGACCTGAGGAAGAAGTATTTTGTGAAATGTTTCTTTAGAATTTGCAAACATATAATCAGATAGTTAAAAACTCAAGTTCACTAGATAGAATCAGTTGAGGTGACCAGGAAAACAGGGTCTGAAAAGTTGAAGGTGTAAGCTATAAATTTTTTATATTAAAAAATTAAAGCTACAAGGTATATGAACTTTAATGGTAGGGAGTACACTAATGAAGGAATTTCATTATACAGAGTCCATCGGATAATGATCCATTAGATGGGTGAACATTTGATAAAGCAATGTGATTTCATTGGATGGGTTATGTTTTGAAGATGAATCATACTATGTTTTTTATAATACATTTTTATACATATCTTTAAAAATTATCAAATGGAAAGGTATAATTTTTATAGATGAAAAGGTGTAAGAAAGTGAATCAGAGAGATAAGTAGAACTATCATTGGAGCTTATGGAATGAACCTGGAAAGTTATGTCAAAGTTCCATTAGATATAAGAATATAAATCAGTCATTAATGATGTCATAAGACATATTATTTTGAGAAGTTTTACCAGTTGGAGTTTTATGAGTCCATCAGACAAATAAATACATAAAATTTATCAAACTGAATTTCCTTGAAAATTCATCTAGCTAACATCTACTGAATGATGTTTATAAGAGCTCTATATAAAAACTTTTTAAATCTCCTAAACATGGAATTGTCGATATGATCATTCAATATATGTTATCTAGCTAAGATAAATAAGTTCAAATAATTTCCTTAACATTGAGGTTAAGGAAGTTAAAATAATGCTGTGAATATTGGGGTTTTCATGAAACTTCATGAAATTTATTGATGTATCAAGAATTATTTTGTGAAATTAAAGTGAGTAGGAGTTTTGTTACTAGATTTTTCATTAAGTGAGTAAAAGGAATTGAGTTCCTTCTTATTTCATACTATCTCATCTATAAAATGCGTATGTGATTAAAACTCATACCAACAATGTTCACTTATATGAATGAGATGATATGCTAAATTTTTTCAAGTCATGTGTGTTTCAAAAAAAAATGGTTAATGAATAGAGGATACCAGTCAGATTTATTGGATAAATGATTTAATTTGAGTCACTGGATAGAGTTATAGTTTAAATACATTATATAAAGGTGTTATTAAGAGATATTAGATAGATATTGTACCAAACAAAGTTTACAAATAGTTTGTGATGTGTAGATGTTTTTTTAGACAGAGCATATATCAAAGGCATGGTTTTTTGAGGTGCACAGAACAAGGTCAGAATTCACACCAGAAAAAGTTAATTGGAAAATTCATTGGATGGATATTGTTTTGGAAAAACATTCAATGATATGTTTTGAACATGTTGTTTCTATTACTATGGATATTCTCCATAATAAGGATTTTGTAACTAATAGGAGTCAGTATAATCTTACCTAATGAGAGATAAAAGGAGTATAATGGGAGTTGTCCCATTATATTCAATTATATGTTATAGTGAATTTACATGGATTGACATGATTTTCTATGGGAAAGATCAGTCGCCCACATTGGGGTACAAACCTATAAATCTTGTAAGTATTTATTTACTTTCTTATCACTGTATTCTTGTTATATTTTTTTATTAAGAGGATAAGGATAAAATAATCACAAGTTGTAAGGGTAAATTTCAATATAATTGAAATTATAAAAGATAACCACTAATTCAAACCCCCACCCTCTCAATGAAATATCATAGATTGGTTTCCCCTCTTATATCATTATCATGGAAAATATCAACATAGTAAACCTCATAGGTATTCCTACGTTTAATGAAAAAAATATCATGGTTGGAAAAATATAATCATACCATATATTTTGTCTCTTGTCTTGTAGGTAATAAATGTAACTATAGTAGGGTTTCTACTCATTGAGAAAGGAACTCATATGACATTAACTAATAAAAGAAATATTGAGGTAGATAGGAAATCTATAAATTGTATTTAATGTATTTTTTAAAAAAATAGTTTTATAATGGTGATGGGTCCCAAATTTTTGAATAGAATTTGGTAAAAACCCTAAAGTATCTTTGATGGAAATATCAATGTAAAGGAAGAAAAGATACAAATATTGAAAATCAATTTCAAAGATATCAAAATGGATGATGATAAATTTGTTGATGAGTACTTCACAAGAGTAAATGAAACTGTTTTCAACATTATAGGTTTCAATGATGTCTTTAAAGATTCCACCATTGTTAATAAAGTCATGAGAAATGTTACAGACTTGTTTGATTCTAAAATTTCTAACTTAAAATATAAATATAATTTATCTCTTGATTAATTACATACCATCTGATTGTATATGATATGATAAAAAATAAGGAATTCAAATAGAAGATCAACGATGAAATGGATTTGAAGCTATGTCAAAGATGAATATCTAGAATTTTGATCATAAAATTATTGTCCTTAGTGATTTATAAGATAATGAAGATGATTATATGAATGAAAAAATCATGTCTCTTATCTCTAAAAATTTCCATATAGGTAGAGAAAAATATAAAGGAAAATCCCACTTAAGTGTTTTAAGTGTGGAGTAATTGCGAATTTTACAAAGAATTTTCCTAATAATATTTTTGGAGAAGATTATGATGATTCTGAAGAAAAAAACTAGAAGAAGAAGTGTTGAAAAACTTCCAAGGAAGATAATAAATCCATTAAAAGTAAGAAAAATTTAATTAGAAGAAACAAAAGAAGTATGTTGAGTAATAAATTTGAATATGACTCTTCTGAAAACAATTATTCAGGTGATGAAAATATAGTGAATTTTAGATATTAATTTGCAAAGATTTAAATAAATGAAGATTCTTCAAATTTTGAAGAAGAATAAGGTTAATAATCCAACAAAAAATATTATTTATGATCAAAACTTGTGAAATGTCCGGAAAAAACACAAAACTCAAGAAATAAATTAGAATGTTGAAAAAATAAGGTGATCAAAAGAATGTAGGAGACAAAGATCTTATTAAATTGAAATATTTTTACATTTATGCGATTATAAACCTCAAGATAAATATTAAGGAATAAGGAAAGATAATAGAATATCTTAGTAAGAAACTTAATGCTAAAGAATATGAAGTTCATAAAACTCAGTTAAGATTTATTATGTTTGAAAGTACATTTAATAATATGAGAAGAAATTTTAACAAGGATTAATATGTAATGGTTGTAACATATCATGATGTAGAGGAAAATCTTCCCAATAATCAAGTGACATCTAAACCCAATAAACATAAAATTTCACCAGATATTTCTAACAATATAGGTTTTAGAAACAATATTGGGAAAGGTTGAATTGATAAAGGATCTTTAAAATACATCACATCAGTAAAAGTGGAAAATAACCTTCATGAGAAAGATACCCCATTCCAGGGGGAATAATAATAGAAATCTATTATGAACCTCATTAAACTCTCTAAAAGGAAATATCCTACTTCCAAAAAAATATCAATATTTAGTAGATATTATTGTTGGTCTGGTAAAATGGGCACAAGGAATATAATTTTTGGTATATCATGTATATCCCATGAATCATTAACTGAGTGGAAGTAATGGTGGAAGAAATTAAATAAACATTTCCAAGTTTTAGGAAGAAAGAAAACCCAAATCATCAAATGTGAGAAAGCTTCCAATGAAAAATATATTTGATTATCATAAGGAATTTTGTGTAAGATGTGACCAACTAGGTTAAAATAATTAAGAGTATATGAAAAAAATTCTAGGACAAGTTTCTAATGATATAAAATGAATGGGAGATAGAAAGAAGAATGTTATGGAATGAGATTTTATTATTGAGACAACTATAAAAGATGGCAAAAGAAACAGACCTTGGATTCTTGATAGTGGTTTTTCCTCACATATGATAGGTTATATAAATAGATTTAAAGATATATCTTTCTATATGAATAAAATAATACCAAGTATTTGTTACAAAATTTTGGCATAGAATAATAAAAATAAGTTTCTACACCTATCTTGTTTGGCCTAAAGTTGAGTAAAGATGAAGCATGGAAAAGTGTGAAAAAGAAAGACTTCTAGAAGTTGATAGGATGTTTTCTCTATCTTATAGATTCAACGATATAAATTTTTTATACTATTACATTGTTCTCAAGATATCATAGTGATCCAAAAGAATCACATATTATGGTAAAAAAATAATACTTTGATATATTAAAGGAACATCTTCTTATATCATGTTGTATAAACTATGTTTTCACTGAAACTTTCTTGGATACACTGATGTTTATTGGTATGGAGATTGTAATGATCTAAATTCAACATCAGGTGGAACATTATTCTTGTGATAATTTCATGTGAGATAGAATAGTAAGACACAATGTTTTTTTTCTTTGAGTACAGTGGAAGTAGAATATATTTTTTCCACCCATTCTTATACACAAATTATATGGATGAAAGTTCTAGTAGAATATTTGAGAGTGAATGTTAGAAAACCATTGAAGATTATTTTTGATAATCAAAGTTCCATTAATAATTCCAAATATCATTTATAAAATTCAAGATCAAGGCATATTGATATTATGTTTCACTTTATAAAAGATAAATTTGATGGTGGAGGTGTTATCCTTGAGTATATTTCAACAAAGTATCAAATTGATAATGTTTTTATGAAAGCAATGATAAAGGAACAATTTCAGAAATTGGGGATGAAACTACATGTTAATACTTCACCAAATAATTCTTAATGATCATGGGAAAATCCCCCAATATTATTTTTATTATGTTTTCAAGGGGGTAGTATTTATAACATTTTAATAAGGTGTACAACTTTTCTTATTATAAATTATAAGTTTACGTTATCTTAAAAGAGGGATAAGTTAAGATTAAGGGGGTGTTTATCTTATCATGTCCACAAAATTTATTTTTATTGAGGGGTGTAATTCATTGAAAAAAATCATTATCTAGTAGTGTGGTGTCTTTAAATTCTATATGAGAAAGGTTTTGGATTGATAAAATTGTTATAAAATATATTTTTTAAAATATTTTATTTTTCTGAAAATGTTTTCAATAAATCCAAAGGGAGTGATTGAATATCCTTTGGTAAGTTTTGAAATAAAATTGCTATTTTTTTAGAAAATATTTTTGTGAATATTTTTATTAAACAGGTGAGAAATAGTTTTTGATGTTATAAAGAATTTTTTTTTCTTATGAAGTTCTTGAATAAGGGAAGGAAATTTCCATTACCATGTTAGGACACTTTTTATAAGTTAAACGATATTGTGATGATGTTAAATTTCCTAACATCATGAATATTCTCATGCCCCAAGATTAATTTTTACTATTTCCTACAAGGGGATAAAAGTGAAATAGTTACACCATATAGCCCAAGTATGAAGTTATCAGATGGGTATTTATAAAAATTTAAAGTCTGAGCTACAATGATAAAGTTACTCAATATCACAAGATGGACAATTCATATTATTACCGAATGAATAAAAATATTAAGTCTTAGGTATTGAGTTTTTATTCTTTTGAACAAAGTGAAATATGTTCCACATTGTGATAAGATTGATGTTCGAACAGTAGTACAAAATTGAATTAGTAATACCGAATGGAGTCGGGACATTGTAACCTAAAAAAGGGGAAGAGATTAAAGTAAAAGTCAATGTAACTTGGTGGAGAATTTTTTTTTTTTTTTGACATATTTATTTAGATGTTACAAAAAAATTATCAAAAATTCAATGGATCAAGTACACCAGAAAGAGGAAGCTGAGGTGACTAGATACACAGGGTGTACAAAGTTGAAGGTAAAAGCTATGCATTGTTGATGTTATGAAATTGAAGCTACATGATTTATGAATTTAAAATTCAAGGTGTGTGCTACTGAATGAAGGCCATCATACTAATTCCTTTGGAAAAATATCCATCAGATAAACAAACATTGAATTGGTAAATGTGATGGTATTGAAAATACAATGTTGTGAAGATGAACAAAATTTTTTTTTGCAAAATTTGTGTTCATAAAGATCTTTAAAAAGAATCATCATATGGATAGATACAATTTCAACTAATTAAAAATATAAGTATGTGTATCATATAGAGATTGATATCTATCATTGGATTTAGTAGAATAATTTTGGAAAGTTTTGTTAAATAGTCAAAGTTATATATAATGGATGAAAATATGATAAACACTTATAGTTTCATTAGATGGATGATTCTGAGAAGTTGTACCAGGTGGAGTTTTATGATCCCATTAGATGGAGAAATCCATAGAAGTAATATGATAGAATATCCTTGGGATGTTATCAGATGGACATCTATCGAATGAATTTTTTGAATAAATGTACATAAAAAACATTTTAAATCCACTAAACATGATGTTGATAAGTTGATATTTCAATGTAAGCTATTAATATGAGATAAAGAAGTTTGAAAAAGTTCCTTAACACTGAGTTTAAAGAAGTTTGAAGAAGGTTTTGGATGTTGGAATTATCATAAAACATTAGGAATTTTCTAGAAGTATTAAGAAGAATTTTAAAAAAATTATATGAGAAGAAGTTTTATTATTTGAGTTTTATTGGAGTGTAAAAATGAATTTGAGTTACCACATTTTCTTCTATAAGATCACCTATAAAAATGGGATTCAAGTAAAACATGTACTAACACTTATCACTCGTATGAAAGAGATGATGAACAAATGTTTTTTTGAGTAGTGTGAGTTTCTAACTGATTTAGTTGAAGAAGATAGGATACCAGTTAGATTCATCAAATAGAGGAATCAATTTGAGGCAGTGGATAGAGGTATAGATTAGAAACATCAAACAGAGGCATCAATCAAAGATACTAGAAATAGATTCTATCAGACAGAGTTTTTAATATGCATTTTATGTGTAGATGTTTTTTATCTGAAATAGCATTGATAAAAGGTGTGGTTCTGTGAGGTCCATCAAATGAATTATACTGAATGATGTTATAAGGAACACCAGACATAGATACTGGATGAAGTTGTCAAATGGAGATTGTTTCAGACAAAAATTTAGTGAATTATGTTGAAAATAATATTATCTTTTTGTGGATCATCTTCATAAGAAATATTTTATAACTGATGACATTCAGTGTAATCTTACCTATCAGCAGAAAATAGGGTTCTAATGAAAGTTGATACATTGTATTCACTTTTTTATTATAGTAAATTTACATAGACCGATGAGAGTCTCCATGGTAATGATTTCACCACCCACACTGGAAGAAAAACTTGTAAATACGGCATGTATTTCTTTACTATCTTAACATTTCATGATTGGGAGATTATTTTATAAAAATGATAGGAATAAAAACTCTAACAGGTTAGAGTGTTAAATTTCAAGAGAATTGAAATTGTAAAAAATCACCACTGATTCAAACCCCCACCCTTCTTAGTGGTTATCACGCTCCTCTAGAACATCAATTACCAACATGAAGATCTAATTCTCACTTCATCAATTCTATCCTATATTTGAGTCTATGTTTATCTTGATTATAAATTTTTAATGCACACACAATATCCAATATCTATGAGTCTAATTTTGATAAATTGATATCTATAACATTCACATTCAATATCTCTAAATTCTTCCCATAGATACCACTTCCCAACTCAGGATACCAATCATGAACTATTTTATAGGTCATAACTATTAGGAATCTAAATATGAATATCGTGAAGTATATTATAATCTACAACAAAGATGCATCTTGGGTGACTATCATGTTTTATAAATTTTCATCAAGTAGTATTAGTGAATATAATCCCACTAAAAATGATGACCTCATAAATAATATCTATTTAGTGATCCAATATACATATTTCACTAAGTTCTAGATCACATTAGTATTTATCCTATCACTTAGATTTTTATTTAGGGAATTGTAATAATCATAACTATTTTTATTCTTGGATATTTGAGCAGATAAAGACTTTATTCAAATCGATCAAATGGACACAATCAAATTTATTCATCTGGTAACCTAATACTATTAGGGTCTCCTAGCTAGTGTAACCTAATGAAAATTTCAATAACGAGAACCTGATAATATTATGGTCTCCCATTACTCATCTTACACAACATAATCTAGTGGAACCCAGCTTTATCATGACCTACCCAGTTGAATGATCGAGGTATTGATAAGTGCCACTTTGGAAGAAATATCACACTAAAAAATTGAGGGTTTTTCTTTCAAAATAACACCAATTCAATATGAATAATTTTCATATTAAATTCATAAGTATCGTATCATGTTAAATATTTATCTTCTCATGTTTTCTAGCTTTGTTTATTCATGATTCAAAAAAATTAATTTCAGAATCCATATTCCATCAACCAAATTAATGTGTTCACACAACACTAATGTGTAACCCTTTACACAACTCACAACTTTTATTACCCACCCAAATGTAGAAACCTAACATATTCATCCATATCCAAATACATAATATGCATAAGGTAAAAGAACTCTTTATGTGAGGCTTTTAACTATATGAGATTAAAAATATCCACATGAGTAATCCCAAAGCCATAGATAACCAACCCCCACCATTATAGAACAAGGCATAGACCCTCAGTCTAGTGAGAAGTTCTTCCCAAAGTCCCTCTACCTATTGATACATTAATAGAGGTAAAATATAATTCATACTAACTCTAAAACCTAATTGGAAAAAACTATTTCCAACAATGAAATTCAAGCAAATAACATCAATTACAAATTGAGGTGAAGGTGGATGAAAAATAAATCTTATGATTCCATACATAGAATATAGTATAGGTAAAAACAATCTACTAGAAGAAATTTATAACATAAATATATCACACACAATATTCACTATCTATAAACATTTTATAAACAAGAATGTTATAAAGGAATTAAAAAATAAATAAACACTTTATTTATGTTCTAAAACATGAGATACATCAGTGAATTTTTCATATTTGATTTAGTCTTGAAAAAAAATTACAATGACAATCATTTATCATTTATAAAAAATTTATAAACTATAATCAAAATACCCAAAATATTTAATTTAATAATTCATAATTGTTAATCAATAATTTAAAATATTTTTAGCCAAAAAGTCCGAGATCCAGGTGAAGACCTGCACCCGAAAAATTATATATAAAAAATTTTAAACAGTATAAAAAACTCATAAAGGGGGATCCTTACACAAACTTGTATATACAGTTCCAATTCTATCATTGTGGACTAGATCATTGTAGCACTCCGGAAGAACAAAGGACCAGCTAGAGCCTTCCTCCATGATTTCTCTTTTTGAGAGAGCATTCGCCACTTGATTTGCTTCTCTGTACACATGAGAGACATCCAGGGAAATCAGTTCAGCAAGCTTCAAGGAACCTATC
Organism: Viscum album; assembly: GCA_963277665.1. Lineage (NCBI taxonomy): Eukaryota > Viridiplantae > Streptophyta > Magnoliopsida > Santalales > Viscaceae > Viscum > Viscum album. The sequence continues at coordinate 1,116,134,744 of OY728152.1, forward strand.
CAAGCAAGGAGCATCCTCCATGGGACATTCCTAGACCACTCCTTAAGAATCTGCACGGAAATAGAAGAGTCTGATTTGAGCCAAAGCTTCCTCCAACCATAACAAGCTGCGTACCTTATTTACTTTATCATTGCCCATAACTCTGCCTCAATAGCATTCCCATTGCCAATATAGTGAAAGAAACATCCCTTGACAAAACCTCAGTAAGTCCTGAAGATGCCACCACATCCAGCAGGTCCCGGCACACCAGAGGCGACCTCGTCCACATTAACCTTTAGCCAATCAACTATTGGTGGAATCCACTTGATATGTTTCACCATTTTGGGTTTCCTCTCCCTGCCACTTACACCAAGGGTTATCAATAGAATGAAATCATACATGTCATTATTCATTGAACCAGATAGCTTCACCAAGGAAAGCATAATGTGTCGGTGAATCACCATCATACCCTCCTTGAAATATGGCATGCCATTATTGAATACAATGTTGTTTGAGGTCTTCCATATGTATGATATAATAGAGACGGTAGTAGTAGTGAGTAGGGATTTGACCTGCTCACTGCCCTCTGCTTGAATAACATAGGTTAACAGAGTGCTAACCGGGTTGCAGATTAAATTACAGTGGAATTTTTCCTTCAAATGTATCCAAAACTGAGCAGCAAATGGGCAGTGAATAAAGATATGGGCAATAGATTCATCCGCAGTCAAGAAGAAGAAACATACCGGGGAAATTTTCAAACCTATTCTTTGCAGTGCATATTGAATTGGCATCCTCTGTTTCTAGATGTGCCAGATTAGAAGAGCATCAGATGGAAGGATAAAAGGCTTCCTTACTCCCTCAACCAAAGCATGGATTCTAGGTGCGTTTCCACACTACATAATATAGGACAGACTACTAGAGAAAGATCCAGTAATCACCGGTTCCCATATCATAATATCATGATCAATGTATTCATATGCAGCAATCTCATTCTAAAGATGAGAAGGAATAATCGCATGAGCCTATGCATTACCCTGAAGGTCAAAACAGAAGTGCTCCTCAAAGATAGAGGAATATTTATAGATTGATCAATTAGAGAGGACAGCCATTGTGTGCTCCAGCAATTCATCTGAGAGTTAGCACACACCATCCATTTCGCATGTGACATAAGGTAAGAGTATGTGCTTCTGAATGATGTCCATACATAGGATTTAAAATACACATTCTGCTTCTTATATAACCTGTCAACAAATCTGTTAGTGAGAAACTCCAAAGATGAATTAGTACCAGACAGGAGTCTCCAAGTAAAGTTTTGAAGCAATACATCATTAAAGACTTTTACATCTTTAACTCCCACACTATGTTGACTTATAATGGAATTTCAAGAAAAGTACCTCACATTACATTGTTTCATAACATAATTTCAAGTATTCAAAATATGATACTCTATTTTGAAATAAAGGGATAAAGTATACATTATCTTATAATGTACATTATGCATAACACTCAACAATATGTAATTATTATAAAATAATTTCAAGACCTAGTACATATTACACCAATATAAAAATGTAATGTTAAGTTCCACCACATGATACATTATCTCATAATAATATCTTCAAGGTTTCTCTAAATATTATGTTAATTATTAATGTATTTTCAAGTATGAGTGCCTCATAAGACATTATCATATAACGTAATGTCATACGGGGTGATCCAATTATGTTATAGTATTCATGTTCTTCAATAATCAGTAAATGAAACATGTAGATAAATTAAAAAATCAACAATCTAATACAACTAAAGTATTTTGGGTGTTCATAATATAAAATCAGTAGTGGAATCAAACCCATGTAATTCCTAATATATCTTCAATAGTATTAATGTGAAATGGAAGGAAAAATATATCCATTATACCTATGTAGTATAATAATACATATTTTTACTCTTATATGTATGATTTATGATGATAAATGAAGTAGGAAACAAATGTTTCGTACCACTATGGGAATAAACCAACCCTAAATCCATGATCATATCATGAGGACTGAAAATCACAAAATGGGTTCCAGTGCCTTCACTGAGTGATAAATAGTGATTTAAAATGGAAGAGAGTATCAACTAGCTTTCATGCATCGAGAGAACCACCAATTAAGGGAACACTATCTATTTTATAGTACATCCCCAATTCTCTTTAATAAATTAATATTTTTGTCCATATCATGTGTCATCGTACGGAACTCATATGTTACTACCTATTAGAGTATGTTACAATTTGAATGTTTCAAATAGTTTATATTTCAAAAAATGAATAAAAGATTTGATTCATAACTAATGAAGTCATATGAGGAATATTTGGTGGTTCCATCCATAATCTCATGTTTCATTAGGTGAAATTTAGTCGCATGATATAGGATCGCACTATGATTCACTGTTTCATTTTCACCCTTACACCACTATGCTAAACTAGTTTTGTATTGAAAATTAAAAAAAATAAAAAATTTTACTTCATGTTTTATTCAATTATTTTGTTTTTATCACTATTAAAGAGGGTAATTTTACTTCTTCTGATAATTACATTGTAGGTGGAAGTGATTTGGAGGTCCCAAGATGAAGTTTAAGAAAAATGGGCCAAACTGTGCAAGATCAAAGCACACTAGTGGAATCAAGTGCACACTTATACTAAAATTTGAATCCTAATGGGATGATATTTTTTTTATGGTCAAAAATTATATGGAATACATTTCACTTGAAGACACTTGATGTGCATTCTTCTATTAAGGGTCTCAATCGAACTATTCTGTCTTGGGGATCGAATCTGCTCGACGTCAAAAAGTGGGTTCTGTATGTAGTCCATATATTCATCTTTCATTTTCCAAATGGTGACAAATTTTTTGAGGAGACAGTCATGAGGTGTGAATACAAATTTCTAATTTTCTTAAAAGTGATATAAGACTTTTTGGAGGTCATAAACCATGGTAAAAATGGTTTCTCAAAATTTGGGGGCTCAAAACCATGTTCCAAATTGTATATAAAATGAATGCTTGGGCTCCCCATTTGCATTATTGGAAAGGAGGAAAATATTTCCCATTTTGGAGAAAAAAAATTAGTCCCATACTCATCCAAGAAGTTCTATAGGCCACTATATTCAAATGGGGATCAAGGATGAAGTTGAAGTTCCACCCGAGCCTCCTCCTCCTCTTGATGGCGAGCTAAAAGGTGGATGGTCATTTTGAGGGATCTATGCATACTTGGAAGAATGTTATGTAACTTGTTCTTATACTTGTTTTTTGTAATTTTTAGGTTAAATATTTCACTTGTGTTTAATATTTATGTGATTCTCCTATGAATGCATTTCTTTTGTTTTAATTATGTGAAACACTTTTTTATCTCCACACCGATTGGGTAGAGATTTCAAGTGGGGATCTTGGGTTCTTCCAACCTGAAAATAAAAGAATATTTTTTCTCATACACAATCATGAATTTAAGTATTATTTGGTATCCCTTTTTCTATGCTTTAGTTCCAAACCTTGAAATTATTATTATTGGGTCAAGGGTTTTTTCTTTGTGCATTGTTTTAAGTGGGAAGAGGGGAATCCAGATCTTGAAAACCCTCAACCAAAGAATTAAATTAAACCATATAAAATTTTTAGAACAATGAACTATACAATAAGTTTAGTGAACTTTAAATTTCCTCCACTCATTATTTTAAAACCACACTTTTCTTTATCAACCATTAAACTCTTTAAATAAGTCATTTTTTTAAAATTGTTTCTAAAACCACCCCCTATTTTAGTACTCTTTATTAAAAAAAAACTTTAAACATCCAACAATCCCTAAGATATGACTTTGGATATACCCGAGACAATAAATCAACAATAAAAACAAAATCAATCTGAAATTTCATGAAATCATGTTCAAATTTTTGCATCATTTTCGTGGAGCAGTTTTGTTTTTAGTGTGAGTTTTTTATAAAAATATTGTTAATTTTGTAATTATTTATTTTCTTATTTAATTCCTTAATTTTTTTAGTTGATTTATAAAATATTCATCTTATGTCGGTTCTATGTATGACGTGTTCTAATATAGGATATTTACCTCCTTTTGAACCTGAACCTAAGAGGATCCAATGCCAAAGACACTATGACACATAGGAAAACCCTTGGAAGGAAGACACATCACACCTTGAAAAAAATGGATTCCAAGAATAGATAATTCCAAAAAACCTCCCAAGTATAAATAAAAGACCAAAAACCCCAATTAGAAAAACTCTCCAACTCGTTTGGGGAAATGTATTGTCATGATAAACTACCCTCTCAACCACTATTCAACCCTAGGGATAAGGGAAATGTTACTTCCATAACCCATTAAAGTGGAACAAATCTTAAAAGCCAAATAAATCCTCCATTAGAGTCATACCCTCCTGATAAAACCACTATCCAACCCATTATAAATTATCTAAATGTGGTAGAACCTTTTCTTGAGAAAATCCATTCCAAAGGAAAGAGTGTGTATGTGGATGAGTTACCTAGCCTAACCATTCCTCTTCCATTTCCAAAAAGGTCAACCCAACCTAGGAAAAAAATTTATAAGTAAATATTGGAAACTTTCAAAAAAGTGCAGGTTAACATTCCTTTGATTGTTGTCATGAAGTAAATTCCATGATACGAAAAGTTTTTGAAGGAGATGTGTGCACAACAAAGGCGACTTTGAGGTGATGAGAAGGTGAGATTGTGGAGGAATGTACCGGCATTCATACAGCCATAACTTCTCACAAAATATAATGATACTAAAATATTCCCGATTCCATGAACCATAGGAGGTATTTATTTTCCAATGTAATGCTTGATTTTGGTAATTCTATAAATGTAATGCCTCACTCTATTTTCTCCTCATTGCAGGTTGGGGAACTAAATCCCTCTGTAATTTTTTTCATCTAAAAAATTAGAGTACAATACACCCTTCTAGTGTGATAGAGGATGTTCTTGTGAGGGTGAAAATTTTAATTTTTCCTCCTAATTTTTATGTGCTAAAAATATAGGATCATAATATGAATGTACATTACCCAATTTTATTGGGGAGACCTTTATTGAAACCCGCCAAAATAATAATTAATGTCCATAATGGTATATTATCTATAGAGTTTTGCAGTAATATTTTCCACTTCAATTTCCTCAATTCCATGAAGGATCCCTTAGAAGAACATCCCTCTCTCTATTAATTTAATTGATGTACTACCTTCATCTATAGAAAATTATTTTCTCTCCCCTGATCCCCTTTCTAAATTTTCATCATTGATTGAAATTCTAGGGAATGAATCATGCATAGAATGTTGTAATGGTCTAGAAAAATGTCATGCATGTTTGTTAGTTGATGATTTATTGAACACTGAGGATCCACTGATCATTGATGATACTGCTAAGATTTTAAGAGCTCATTCTTCATCTAAGGATGTTACCATTGAGAAGTTATATGAGATCAGTGACCTATCACATTCAAACTTTATCCCATCAATCCAAAATCCACCAAAATTGGAACATAAACAAATACCTCAATATTCATAATATTCCTATCATGATAATGGAAACAAGATTCCTATAATCATTGCTAGTTCACTCCCTCCTCAACATTAATTGTGGCTACTTGAACTATTGAGGGATTATAAACAATCTTTGAGAGGGACACTTTCTAACATTCCTGGAATTAGCTCATCAATTTTTACACATTATATATTAAAACAGTGAGGCAAGAACAATGTTGAATAATCCCAAACCTCTTAGATGTTGTTAAAAATTAGCTAAAAAAATTATTTTCTATTGGAATAATTTATCCCATCTTTGATAGCCAGTGGTTTAGACTAGTACAAGTGGTTCCTAAAAAAAATACTACAACTATAATTAAAAATGAAAATAATGAATTGATTCCAACACATGTGTAGAATAGTTGGTGTGTTTGTATAGACTATTTCTGACTAAACCAACACACTAGGAACAACCATTTCCTATTTTTGATCATTGACTAATTGCTATAGAGACTAGTAAGGAAGTCCCATTACTATTTTTTGGATGGTTATTCTGGATACTTTCAAATCTATATTTCCCCTGAGGAACAAGAAAACACAACATTTACTTACCCCTTTGTCACATTTTCATATAGAAGGATGTTATTTGGTCTGTGCAATGCTCTGGGTACTTTCCATCGATGCATGGTTAGTATTTTTTTGAATTTTTATAAGAACTTCATGGAAGTATTCATGGATGATTTCACTATGTATGGATCCTCCTTTGATGAATTTTTGAGTATTTTAGGTTTTTCCCTAGTCTCTATATTGAAAAAAATCTTATATTAAATTACTAGAAAATCCATTTCATGGTGTGATAAGGTATAGTATTTTAAATTTTTATTTATGGGGTTGGTATACAAGTTGATAAATCAAAAGTGATGTCATTTTCTCTCTACCATTCCCCAAAAATGTGTGGGATTTGTGGTCTTTATTAGTTCATCCTATATTTTACCTCTTTTTCATTCATAAATTCATTTATATTTCACTCCCCCTCTCCCAATTGATTTAAAAGTAAACAGAATTTGTTTTTTATAAAGAATGAGAGGAATGTTTTAATAAATTGAAATGGAGTCTCACATCACCCCCAGTAATCCAACCACTTCAGTGGGATTTACCATTTGAGCTCATGCATGACACCCCTAACTATGAAGTTGGGGAAGTCTTATCACAAAAGTTTGATCAAGCTCCACATGCCATTGCCTATTCCTCACTTACATTGTACCCTACCCAAGAAAACTACCCAAAATTTGAAAATGATTCATTTACATTTTTTTTACTTGGATAAATATAGGTCATACCTTTTATAGGCCAAAGTCATTGTGTTATTATACCATGTAGCCCTCCAGTATCTCCTCAAGAAACTGGAAGCCAAACCACATCTCATTTATTGGATGCTCCTACTTCATAAATTTAATTTTGAAATTAGGGATAAAAGGGGGGATGAGAATATGGTGGTTGACCATATTAATAGGATCCTCCCATCCTCATACATTGACTCATATCCTTATATTCCCATAAATGACATGTTTTCTAATGATAAACTATACTGAGTGCAAGATGTTATTCCTTGGTATGCTGAAATTGTAAATTATTTGGTATAATCTTCCATTCCTGCTAATTTCAACAATAACCAGACTGACTTCCTAAAACCTGAGTATCGTTGGTACATTTGGGATTACCCCTACCTTTTGGGCACATGTAATGATAAATTCCTCAGTCATTGTGTTCTCTATAGTTAATTTTAGTCTATCCTTAGGTTTTTCCACACTCTTACTTCTGGGGTCCGCTTTGGTCTCTAATGGACTGCTCGTAAGGTCCTAGATTCTAGTTTCTTTTGGCCGACATTATTTTTGGATGCCCGTGATTTTTTAAAACATTGTACTCGCTGTCAGAGAATGGGGAATGTATCTAAAATAAATGAAATGTCCAAACAACCCTTTTTCTTTTATAATATTTTTTATGTTTGGGGAATTTACATTATGGGAATATTCCCCAATTCATTTGGGAACTTGTATATTCATCTGGCAGTTGATTATGAGTCAAAATGGGTATAGGCACAATCCACAAGGATAGATGATTCCAAGATTGTTGTGGAATTTTTGAGAACCCAGATTTTCCGTAGGTTTGGATTACCTAGGTTCATCATTAATGAATAGGGTTTTCATTTCTGTAACCAAACAATAAAATCACATTTTCATAGGTATGGTTTTAGGTATCGATTGTCTACAATATATCACACACAAACCAATGGTCAAGTTGATGTGTCAAATAGAGAGGTAAAACAGATTCTTGAAAAAAAATCAACCCAATAGAAGATATTGGATTGTTATACTCGATGGTTCATTATAGGCTTTTTGTACTACCTTCAAAACTCCCATTTGCAAGCCACCATGTTGGCTAGTGTTTGGAAATAATTTTCACCTCCCTATTAGGATTGATCTTCGGGCATACTAGGCCATTAAAAAATGAAATTATAATCATTATAGTACAGATTCTCAAAGGAATATATAGATTCAAAAATTTTAGGAAATGTGTCGAGATTCATATGATAATTCCCATATTTATAAGTACTAAAACAAGGAATCCCATGACCACCTTATCCTTATTCATTAATTCCAAATTGGGAAGAAGGTATTCCTTTATAATTAAAGGCTGAAGTTACATCTAGGTAAACTTTTTTTCCACTATCTTGGCCCAAACACTATTACTAATTTTTATCCATTCTCCATTATTCAAGAATAAAATGAAAAAACAAAAAAACCTTAACTATCAATGGGTAGTGGCAGAGTAACTTTCATAAATCCATTCTAGATTCCCTGATAGAGGAACTCCAAGTTCAAGAAGCAACCTACAAAAGACACTAATTATTTTTTATCCTTCCTTCCCCACATTCTCTTTAATTTATGTGAGAACATTGTATACTCTATGTGTGGGAGATGGGTACATTCCAGGATTAGTTAGGAATTTTCATCACCTTTCTTCTCTTATCTTGTTATCTTTCTTAATATTATTTTTACTTTACCCCCTCATTTCCCCCTCACTTTTGTGCTGGAATGTTAATTTTGGATGCCAACTTATTCATAAAAGGTATTGAAAATGCAAGAGGAATTTCCATATTTTAGGTTGTTTTAACAATTTCAAAAAAAATGTTTCAATGGTTAAATTTTTGTTTTAGAATGAATTTATCATTGTCGTGTGACTATTTCTTGAAAATTGGTTGTTTTTTGATTATATGAATGGTTGTTTCACTTTGAAACCTTTGAGAAGAATGGTACCATTTATGTGAGTTATTTATGGGAAAATTGTGCCACTTAATTTATCCACACATTTTTTTACACCAAACCCTGAAGTGTGAATATTTATTACTTAATTGAAGGTAAATATATGTTTGGTTAATATTTATATTCTTTCTATAATTAATTTTTTCCATATGTTCATTACTTATCCAATATTTTTCATTACTGTATTAGATTGACCTATGTGTGTGTACCTATTATCTGATAGTTGTACTCCCTCAAAAAATATATAAAAAACATAAACAAAATCCCAAAAAAGGCTTGTGTCTTGGGAAGGTTAAAAAAACCATCCTAGGATATTTATCTTGTTATAACTATTACAATTAGTGTCGTGAGAATATGAAACAAAGATGGAGAGAAGAGTGTGAGATTTGTTCCAAATGTGAATTTTGAAAAAAAAATAATAATAAATAAGGGGAGATATGAAATGTAAAACATATAGGGATATCCTGGTTAGGAGATTATGATTTGAGTTATGAGAATTATTAATTTAGTGGATCTTGAAATTTTATTGCAAAGGATGTAGGGAAGGTTTAGTGAATATAATCATTTATGTAGAAATTTTTTAAAATAACATATATTTGTTGGATATAAAGTGGAAAGAATATAATGAAATTGTTTTCACACACACACATGGAGATTTGGTGACATTATTAAAATTTGGATTACTTTTTCAAATTAATATAATTAATCTCTTAGAATATTGTTCTGTTACAATTTATGAGACACCTTTTTCCATGATCTCTGAAAATAACTCCTTGGTGAGATTTTTGTTTTGATCACATTGTTATCAGGAATCATATTTTCATTTAATGTTAATATTCAGGAATTTGGTAATATATAAATGTATAATTTTGGAAGTGTTACTTTTCCTTGGATTGAAGATGTTTAGGTGTAGGGTGGGATCACACTGCGATTCACTATTTCATTTTCACCCTTACACCATTTTGAAAAAACTACTTTTATATTGAAAATTATAAAAATGATAACAAATATAAATTCATGTTTGATTAAATTATTGTGTTTTTATAAATTTTAAAAAATTTAAATTTTACTTTTTTTGATAATTACATTGTAGGTGGAGGTGATTTTGAGGGTCCTGGATGAAGTTCATGAAAAATGGGCCAAACTGCGCAGGATCCAAGCACACCAGTGGACTCAACCTCACACTTCTACTAGACCATGCATCCAAATGGGATTAGATTTTGTTTAATTGTCCAAAATTATATGGGATACATTTAATATGAATACACCCAACACCCATTTGTCCATTAATAGGCCCATACGACCTGATCTGTCTAGTGGATTGAATGTTCTTGAAGTCAAAAAGTGGGTTTTTTATTTAGTCCATATCTCTAGATATGATTGTCCAAATGGGGAAAAAATTTTCTGGATTTATTCAGGACATGGGGATACAACTTTTTAATTTTATACAATGTGATATAAGACACTATGAAGGTCCAAAACCATGGTCTAAGTGGTTTCTTAATCTTTGGTTGAACAAAACCACCTTCCAATTTTCCTGTAAAATAATACCTTGGGCTCCCCATTTGAAATTTTAGACAGGAGGAAAATATCTAGTATTTTTGAGACACAAAGTATTCTTATCCTCATAAAATAAGTTCAAGAGGCCCCTATCTTCAATGGGGGTCATGGATGAAGGTGGAGTTCCACCTGAGCCTCCTCCTCCTCTCAATGGCGAGCTAAATAGTGGGCAAACATTTTGAGGGAGCTACACATATTTGGGAGGGAGTTCTAGAACTTGTTATTATAATAATTTTGTGTACTTTTTGTGTTAAATATTTCACTTATTTTTAATAATGATTTTATTACCCTATGAATACATTTCTTTCATTTTAATTAAGTGAAACACTTTTTATCTCAACACCAACTGGGTTGAGATTTCTAGTGGGGATCTTGGGTTGTTCTGACTGGACAACATAAGAATCCTTTTTTCTCAAACACAATCATAATATTTTAGTATTATTTGGTATACCATATTTTATTCTTGAGGTTGAAACCTTTACATCATGATTTATTTGTCAAGGTTTTCTTCTTTTCTCATCGTTTTAAGTGGAAAGAGGGGAATCAAGATCATGACGACCCTAAACCGAATAATTACATTAGACCATAAAAATTTTTCTGAACAATGAAATGTCCAAGATTTTTATTTAATATTAAATTACCTAATTATATAATAACTCTAAAACACCTACTTTATTTATCAACAATTAAAATCCTTAATTATTTCATTTTGTTTTTAAAACTGTTTCCAAAACCACCCCCTCTTTTAGTAATATTTATTAAAAATTGACACTTTAAACATCCAAAACTCTTTGAGATGTGACTTGGGGTCTTCTATAGAAAATAAATAAACTTTAAAACCATAATAAATTTTATGTGTCATGAAATTTTGTTCCAATTATTTCATCATTACCAGGGATTGATTTTGTATTTAGTGTGCATTTTTTATAAACAAATTATTAATTTTGTAATTATTTATTTGATTTTTCCTTCCTTAATTTTTTATTTTATTTATAAAATATTCCTATTGTGTGGGTTATATGTATTTAATATTATAATATATGATATTTACCACCTTTTGAACCTAAATCGGAGAGGATCCTACATTAGTGATATCGGGACACAAAGGACAACCCTTTGAAGGAGAACATATCACACATTGAGACAATTTTTAATCCTTATTCTTATAATCGAAAAAATATCAAAACTGAAATAAAATTTCCTAAAATTGATTAAAATAATCAAACACTAAAATAATTAACCTCACCTGAGGTTGATATCCAACCCACTTATATTCAAATTCAAGGTGAAGCACCAAACTAGGAACTAAAATCTGATCTAATTCACTTATTAACAAGATTTCATGGACTTGCTGGAGAAGACCACATAACAACTTAAAATAATTTCAAACTACTTTTTAATCATTAAAACATGATAATGTGGATGAAGAACAAGTAAATCTTAGGGAATTATGACCTTTTTATTACAGAACGTTCCATTTATTTGGTATAAATAGAGGATCTTTTGATGTTTAATTTCTTGGAAAAAAGGTATATAATACATGAAAACATAAAAAAATTATAATAAACATGAAATGATTAATTATAGGTTAATTATACATACCTTTACTTCCTCTCATAACCTGGGTACATACATCAAAGGAAAGGGTGAGCATAAGGCCCGGTAATGGAAAGAAAGGGAAACAGTTTACATGTGATCTTAGCAAATATCAAAAAGAACATGAGGAATATGATAAATTAATGAGATATGTAAAAAAGGGTTATATAATAATAAAAATTACATTAATAATAACGTGAAAATGTGGCTACAAAATTTAAATTATACTTTCTTAATCATATCACTGTGGTTTATAAAAATTACCATGGTTATTCACCAAGGTGTCATAAAATATGTCATTTATAGAGATTAAATTATTTACCTAATGCATTGGAGAGATATTAGGGTGTACCCTTAATATTTATTAATTAATTTTATCCCTATATATCATAATAAAACATTTCATAAATAACCTATGGATAATTGAATAAAAATGTTTCATATAAAAATCATGGTGTTTTCAAAAGTTCTTAAAGACAAGATCTTTATGTCATTTATAACCCATAGAAAGGGAATGAGGGTTTTATGTATATAAATTACAGAATAAAATAAATCATTCTTACATCTTGGTGAATAACCCTAGAAAAAATATTTTTGGGTATTCACATAAAGAAAAAAAAAGGAAATTTCTGGAGGAGAAGAGAGAAATTTTGAGAAGTAAAATCGACAACATAATGGGTATAAAACATGGTTTTAAAAAAGGGTAAAAAGAGAGGGGAAATTATTATCTCATTAATAATAGTCTATAAATATAGTAAATTGATAAAAAAAAATTGGTCAATTTTTTTTTTTGAAATTTGAAATACATACCGCACAAATACGAAACTACAATTAAAAAGAGAATTGGAGATTTCCCTTGACTTGAAGAGTAGTTACTAAAACTTTAGGATCGAGACATTGGGAGCTTGAGGACTTATTGGGAGGTAAAAATATTATAGATTCATGGATTAATAATTATTCGTGATTTTAAATGGATAAATGGGTGGGTATTTATAGGAAAAGTGGGGGATTTGTTTGTTAATTTCTAAATTTAGGCCTTGGACACCTGGGTAGTGGTAAATAAAAAAACATGCACCTTACTGTGGTATTTTACCATGGTATTGGATAATTGTGACACATTTTTTTATTTAAATCCAAAAGAGTCTACCATAATTTTATAATACTTATTTTGTCAAGGAAAATTAAAGTTTTTACAAAATAACATTTTTAAATTTTTAGTTTCTAATTTAGAATTTTGAAAGTAAATTATATAATTATAAATTGATTAAAATATATTAAAATAATTGATATTAATAAAATAGAATATTTTAATTCGTGTATTTTTTTTAATTGGTTATTATATAATTATGACAAAGTTAGGAATTCATTAACGTACAAAAAAACAGAAACTATATTTTTACTATTCCTGAAAAAATATTGTATTTTAGAAAATTCTCATAAATTCACAGTAAATACATTCGATGTGATGATTTGAAAAATTTTATTTATTTTATCATAATAATTCTCTATATATGAGAATTTTAACATTTAAATATAAAAAAATTTATTCATTAAAAATAATATCAGATTGAACATGCATAGTAAAATTTATGACACTTGGAAAAAATATATTTAATAATTTAGTTTTAAATAATAGTGTTTTAATTATAATATTTAATTAAAATAAAAATTATTCATAATACCTTATTCTATTATAATAATTATAAATTTTTTGAAAAGTACAATTTCTATCTGAAAAATCAATTTATCAAATTCATCATATTTTTTTTAAGAAAAACTATTATTAAAACTGAATTGATGGAATAAAAATTTTATTTATACAATGGAATTACACATTAAGTAACTAAGGCCTTGAAACATAGCCCCTTATAACACCCAAATATGACCTATGTTTAAGGTGTTCGATGGTGATAAATTCATGGGGTGGATCGGCTAACATCGCCCTAGTGGTAATTTCCACTAACTTGAAATTTTCCCATATGTGATTTTGTTCAAGCTTACCCTATTGATGCTCGGCTTGGGATTTATCAAGAGAAAACCCCAGTGATGCTACCTCTCACCCATGTTATGAAAAAGGGCTTCGTATGGCATGACCCTACTGGTTAAGGCCATTGTTCCTCCTTTCGGCATTTATTACCCTTTGTCATTTATCCTTATAAACACTATTTATATTGTTGTAATTATTATCAATAGTATAGTTTCAAATAGTCATATTGACTGATGGCCATAATTCACCAATGGTCATATATGGGTTGAAAACAAAAGGTCACGTTTCCATTTATACTTAATTCATTATTAACGAGATATAGTTTTTTGTGAAATATAAAACACATTTTCTTAGGAAACAAATATCATTTAAAAAATTTGGATTGGTACATTCTTCACCCCTTAATAAATTTCATCCCCAAAATTTAAATTTGATATCTCAATTGTGAAAAATTTTGGGTAATTTTGTCTCATTTTGTCCTATGGTTCCCATGTCACTTCTTCATATTCATGGTTCCTCCATGAAACTTTGACGGTGTGTTTAGTCTTGTTGTGTATAACCTTGTATCTATGGTCCAATATCTCTATTGGATTCTCCTCATAAGAGATTCTATGTTCCGGTTGTACCACCTCAGAATTCAATACAAGTGAAGGGTCAGGTATGTACTTCTTCAAGAGTGATACATGGAATACATCATGAACTTGAGATAGATTTAGTGGAAGTGAAAAAAGATAGGCCACTAATCCTAACCGATCAATAATTACATAGGGGCCAATGTACTAGGGGATAAGATTCCCTTTATTCCCAAACCAAATGAATCTCTTCTATGATGAAATTTGAAGGAAGAATTTTTCACTAACATCAAACTCCAATTCCCCTCGACGGTTGTCAGCATAGCTCTTATGCCAACTCTAAGAAGCCTTTATGTGCTTTTTATATCATGAATATTTTCCATTTTCTCTTGCACAAAATAGAGCCCAAGAATATTTCTCTCACCAACTTCATCCCAAAAAAGTTGGATCTCTACATTTCTTCCCATATAGAGCTTCCTAGGGTTCCATTTGAATACTTGAATGGATGTTTTTGTTGTATGAGAACTCAACTAATGGGATATGTTGATCCCATTCCCTTTTACATTCTATTGATAATGTTCTCGTCATGTCCTCGAGTGTTTGAATATTCCTTTAAGATTTGATATCAGTTTGGGGGTGATAGGCCATACTAAAATTCAATTTAGAACTCCAAGAATCTTGAAGACTTCTCCATAATTTTGATGTGAACCTTAGATCATGATCAGAAATGATATAAAGTGGAACTCTATGCAACCTCAGCACTTCCTTTACATAAATCTTGGAAATTTGTTCAAGAGAGTAATCTTCCTGAATAGAAATGAAATGGGTAGTCTTGGTGAGATTATCTACTATAATCCATATCGCATTATTAACATTGGATGTTCTCAGGAGACTAGTGACAAAGTCCATAGTGATATTTTCCCACTTACATGTTAGTATGGCTAGTGGTTTTAATACCCCTTTAGTAAATTTTTGTTTCTCCTTCACTTTTTGGCACAACAATCACCTTGTAGTGTAGTCGAAAATCACCCTTTTCATGTTATCCCACCAATAATGATGAAAAAGGTCCCTAGATATTTTAGTGTTTCCCAGATGTATAGAGAATTTACAGCTATGAGATTCATCCATCACTTCCATCTGTGTTACCATAATTTATGGAACACATATCCTTGTATGAAATTTTATTACACCTTCTTGATCAATATTGAACTCAAGAAACATCCCATTCTTCAAAACCTCTATCTTCTTGTGTAAAAAAGAGTCTTCTCTTTTAGATTTATTGATCTTAACCAGTAATGATGGTTGATAAATCATTTTGGATATATTTTATGATGTCTCTTCCCACATGATTCCTATTTCCAACCTTACTAGGTCCTTGGTCAATGTATCAACTTAAATCATCATCATTTCAAGAACAACATGGTCTTTCATACTTAATTCATCAATAACTTTTTTTTCTTTTTCAGGGTGATAATGAATTCAACAATCATAGTATTTAATAAGTTTCAACCATCTCCTCTATCTCATTTTCCATTCCTTTTGTATGAAAGTATACTTCAAACTTTGGTGTTCTATGTATAATTCACATTTCTCCCCATAAAGATAGTACCTCCATATCTTCATATCAAAAATAATCACAGCTAACTCCAGGTCATGAATATGATAATTCTGATCTTGAGGATTAAACTACCAAGATTCATAAGTAATCACCTTATCATTCTACATGAGGATGCACCCAATCCCTTTTTGAGATGCATCACTAAAATAACCAATCCTTCTTTGATAGAGGGCAGAGTTAAAACAGTTGCAATAACAAATCTCTTCTTTAGCTCTTTGAAACATTCTTCATACTCTTTTGTCTAGATAAACTTAGACCCTTTTGAGTTAACTTGGTTATTATATTATAAATTCATTAAAAAATCACAAACCTCTTATAATATTCTACTAAACCAAGGAAACTAAGAATCTTATTTACTGTTGTCAGATAAGGCTACTCCTCCACAACCTTTTCCTTGGCAAGATCAACTGAGATTCCTTCACTGGTTATAATGTGCCCCAAGAAAAAACTTAATCTAACCAAAATTGACACTCTATAATCATTAAAAATATCCTCTCCTTCCTTATATTTTTCAATATAATCCTTATATGATATTCATGCTCCTCGTGACTTTTAGAATATATCAAAATATCGTCAATAAAAACTGCCCTAAATTTATCAAGGTAGTACTTAAAGACTCTAATCATCATATAAATAAATATAAAAATATAATTAGTCAATAATAAAGGTATAAAAACAAACTTTTAATGTCCATATCTTGATCGGAAGGAAGTTTTTGGAATATTTATTTCTTCACCATTAATTGATGATAAATAGATCGAAGATTAATATTGGAGAAGAATTGAGCCCCATAAAGCTGGTCAAATAAATAATCAATCCTTGTAAGAGGGTAATTTTTCTTAACTTTGATACTATAAAGTTACCTATAATCAATTCATAGCTACATTGATCAATCCTTCTTCTTCACAAAAATAATAAGTGCTCCCCAAGGAGACACACTTCGTCGGAGAAACCCATTCTCCAAAAGATATTAAATTTGTATCTTTAATTCCTAAAGATCTACATTTTAAATTCTATATGGGATATTTGATATCATATTGGATATAGGAATAAACTCAATAGATAACTCTACCTCTCTCTATGGATGAGTTCTTGGTAACTCCTTAGGAAATACATTAATGTATTCCTAAATGATGGTGAAATTTTCAATTTTTATACTTTCATTTCAATTTTATTCTATCGAGATCATTTCCATAAAGAAGGTTATGGGAGGTTCTTGTAGAAAAAGATCAGGTCAAGATATATCTCCTTTGAAAACAAATATAGGTTATCCATTCAAGACTATAGAGATTTTCTTGCTTCTGTGGTTTATCTTAGTATTATACATTGACATTCAGTCCACCCCTTGTATAGTGTCAAATTCTAACATGGGAATGACTACTAGATTTGAGATGAGATTGTTCACACCAAAGTGAGTACTAAAGTTTTTGTAAACCATTGATGATTGGATAATCTCTCTCAAATTATTGACTGATAACTCTACTTTTTTTAGTTTAGGGATTGATTCTATATTCTTTGAAACTTTGGAGGAAATAAAGGAATGCATTGAATTAGAATCAAACAAAGTACTTAATATAATTTATTATACAATGAGAGTACCATCTACCAAATCATTTGGAACTTAAGCTTCATCTATCATGATAGTAAAACCCAGACCTTACTCCCTTTTCCTTGCTAAGGAAAATGGTGATTCCCCTCCATTAACTTCAGTTTTTAACACTTATTGGAAAAGTGTCCATGTTTTTCTCACTTAAAGAATTGGACTTCAGGCTAGGCCAACACCATATTCCATTTTTCATTAGTGTTGAGTAGTTGAGGCTTCATATCACTATGATAGTTTCAAGAAATATGGCCATCTATTCCACACTTGTAACATTTCCCACTCCTAAGAAATAAGTTCCATGAATTCTTCTTCCCATATTATTTTCATGTGGAAAGTTGCACTTGATTTCCTCCTATTCCATAATCAATGTTTTTCCCTAAGATTATCTCTATTGATCTCTTCTTTTCATTCAATCTATAGGACCATTTCATATCTCTAAACTCCATTTCAAACTTCATAGAACATCACATTATCTCCTCATAACTTTCATAGTCTCGACTGGGTAGATACTTGTGTAGATAGGGTCTTAGAAAACCAAATAACCTATAAACCATTCCATTTGGATCCATGAAAAATACAGAGGTGTAGCGGGAAAGTATTACAAATTTAATCTCATACATTCCCATAGATTCATTTTCCTTCTACTTTATATCTAGAAATTCCTTCTCTATTTTCATTTCCATTGAACGGGGGAATTTTTTTAAAAAAGGTTCCCATAAACTCTTCCAACTTTATATATTAAATCTATCTTCTTGGAATCATGTTTTTAATTAGTGTCCACCAATGATCCACTTATCCCTCTAAGTGATACATAGCCAGGGTGACTTTCTCTTATTTCAAACAATATAGTACATAAAGGATTTTTTATATAGAGCTTATCCATTTTTCTGCAATCAATGGGTCGGTAAATTCACTGAATAAAGGTGGTCATTGACACATAAATGAATCATTATAAAGTGTTTTACTTTTATATGAATCCAATCTTTTGGATTGATTAAAGTTATTTCTCATAACTTAATTCAGTTGATTCATCATTCTCATGAAGTTTTCTATTCAGAATTCCATGATAGGGTCATCAGTGCATGGTCTGTTACAATCACCATTTACATAGTTCCGCCTACTTTTAGAAATTTTCTAAATGAAGGAAAACATAGTGAGAAAAATATTTATTTTATGAATATTATAATTTTAAAGTAATTTTATATCTTGAAAAATAATGCTTAAGTATTTTATTCAATAAAAATAAATAAATTTTCTATAAATCCTTCATTATGGTTCATAAAAAACTTGTGATTAACCAAACATGTACCCGAGGAGTGTCAAATCAGGAGTGCATCAAGGCCCATTTTCATGCACTAGTTCCAATTTGATTCTAAATAAAAGTGGTGTTTTTGGGTTTTACACCTAGATACATCTGTGTTAGAGCCACATCCACTTGATCATATCTAGACAAGGATTTCTTTACTTGGAAACCACTTACTTAATACTTTAAAAAAATACCATCATGTTTTTCTATATTTTAACTTTTCCCTTAGTTTCTTACTAAATTTTTCAAATCCTATTTTTCAAAAATAAATAAATCTTACTTTGATACCAACTATGGAATCCCACATTTTTATTATATCACTTTTCATTTACACGGTACAAACAGAGGATATTTTAAAGTTTTGTTTCTTGGAAAAAAGGTACATAATACATGAAAAACTAAAACATTATTATAAAACACTTGAAAGGATTCAGAATAGGTTAATCATAAGTTAATTTACTCCATCTCATAACCTAGGTACATTCATCAAAGGAAAATGTGAGCATAAGGCCCAGTAAGGGAAATCAATGGAAATAGTTTACATGTGATCTTAGGAAATATCAATAAGAACATGAGAAATATAATAAAGTAAGAAGAAAAGGAAAATAGGGAATATAATAAAAAAATAAATTCAATAATAATATTTAAATGTGGATAAAAAAATTAAATGAGACATTCTTAAGAATATCGCCATGGTTTTTCACTATGATGTCATAAAATTTACCAAGGTTATTCACTAAGGTATGGTAAGACATGTCATCTCTATAGATTAAATTTTTTACCCAATAAATTGGAGATCTATTAGGGTGAACCCTTCATATGTATTAATTAATTTGATCCATATAGATATTAATAAAACATTTCATAAATAAATCATTTATAATAGAATAAATGTGTTTCATATAAAAATCATGGTGTTTTAAAAAGTGCTTAAAGGAAATATATTTATGTCATTTATAACCCGTGAAAAGAGAATGAGGGTTTTATGTATGAAAATTATAGAATAAAATAAAATATTTTTATATCTTGTTGAATACCCATAGAAATTAAATAGTTTTTTGTATTCACATAAATAAAATAAAAGATAATTTCTTGAGGAGAGAAGATAAATTTTGAGGAGTAAAATCAGCAGCATAACGGGTATAAAACATGGTTTTAGATTAGGGTAAAAAGAGAGGAGAAATGGGTCTACCATTAATAAAATAATATTAATAAAATAAATTGGAGATACTAACTTTGTTTGTAAATTTTAGAGACATATCTCACAAAGAGGAAACTCGAATGGAAAAGAGATGTGGAGATTTCCCTTAGCTTGAAGAGTTGTTACTAAAACTTGGTAATCGACACCTTGAGGGATTGAGGACACCCTGGGAGGACTCATTGGGAGGTAAAACTATCAGATATTAATGGAGGAATAATTTTGAGTGAAAGGAAATGGAGAAATGGTTGGGTATTTATAGAAAAAGTGGGGGATTTGTTTATTAATTTCTAAATTTAGGCCTTGGACACCTAAGTAGTGGTAAATGAGAAACCATGAGATTGAACATGGAATTTTACCATGGTATTGGACACTTGGGAAAACTATTATGTTATTTTAATCTAAAATAGTTGACCATCCTTTTATATTACTAATTTTGGCAAGGAAAATTAATGTTTTCACAAAATAACAGTTTTAATGTTAAAGTTTCCATTTTAGAATTTGGAAAGTAAATTATATATTTGAAAAATGATTAAAATATATTAAAATAATTTATATTAATAAAATAAAATATTTTAAGACTTTTATTGTGGATAATTATTCATTAAATTGTTATGAAATAATTATGAATTCATTAACATACTGAAAAACGTGAACAATATTTTTACTTTTCAAGAAATAATAATGTATTTTAGAAAAATCTCATAAATTCACCCTAACCTAATTTTGAAATGATGATTTCAAAAATGATATTTATTTTATCATAATAATTCTTTAAATATGATAATTTTAACTTTTAAAAATAAAAAACCTAATTAAAAATAATAGCATATTGAAAATTCATAGTAAAATGTCTAACACTTGAAAAAATATATTTAATCATCTATGTTTAAATAAGAGTGTTTTAATCAAACTATTTCATTAAAATAAACATTATTCAAAAAATATTAGTTTATTATAATTTTTATATCTTTCCTAAAAAGAATAATTTCCCCCTGAAAAATCAATTTATCAAATTTATTATATTTTTTACTGAGAAAACTATTATTAAAGTATAATTGATGGCATAAAAATCATTTATACAATGTAATTACTCTTAAATTAAATAAGGCCTTGAAACATAAACCCATATAACACCCGCATAAGACGGAAGGGTAAGGTGTGGAATGGTGATAGATTCATGGGGCGGCTCGGATGACATCACCCTAGTGGTAATTTCCACTAACTTCAACTTTTCCTGTATGTAATTTCATTCAAGCTTCACTTATTAAAGCTCATCTTTGGCTTGGTTCATAGTCAACCCCAATGACACTAACTCAATCCCAATTTTTGATAAATTGGATTCATATGAAATGACTCCTCTGGTAGATTCCATTGGTTCTCCTTTCTCCATTAATTATCCTTTTTCATTTCTACTTATAAACACTAATTATAATTTTAAAATAATTTTCAAAAGTATTGTTTCCAACAGTATTATTGACCAATGGTCATATAATGGTCGAAACCCAAAGGCCACATTTCAATTTATACATAGCTCATTATTAAAGAGATATAGTTTTGTTGTGCGATATAACACGCATTTTCTTAGGAAATAAATATCATTTAAAAAGTATGGGTAGTTACATGTTGTAAGTCCCTGAGATTTTAAAATAATACTATTTTAGAATAGAATACATGATAAGAAACAACAATCTTTAACGGATATCAAATATTATTATTTAAAGATGATAATTATAACCTAGCCGTTGAATTTTTTGTTATGAATAGGAGTAACTAAATTATAAAATATATATATAATATTTTATTAATTAATACAAATGTATTTATTAATTCATAAGAAATAAGAAATAAATTTTTAGTGAAGTTATTTTATTTTTCAAAAATACATTTTCTTCATAAATGATTTTTTTTCTTTTTGTGAATAAATAATATAATTAAATTTTGGCACTATAAGAAATATTATTTGATAAAAAAAGATATCATTTTTGAAATCACCATATAAAAATTATATTAGAATAATATTTTTGGAATAATCTAAAAAGATTAATTTTTATGTAAATAATGAAAAATAATGATTTTATAGAAAATTATCCTTTCTTTTCAAGTATTTACAAAGTCTTATTTTCTCAATTTATTTTAAAATTTAATTTATCCACTTGGATTAAAAAAACTAATTATTCTCATTTTAATTGATATTATTCTTAATTTTGGTATAAAACATTTTTAATATATTAAATTTCTTTTTTCTGAAAAAGAGTTTTTTATGGCATTTTGTTAGTAAATTTTAAAAATTTATTTACTAAAATTATGGGAATTAAATTTTATGTAATGGAAATTATTTTCTGATCCAACGATTCAAATTTATCACATGATTATCTGATATATATTTTTGGAAGTTACAATTTTTTTGTATTGTAAAAAAATACAGTTTTTATAAAACGAGGTATCTTATATGATATCGCAAAAAAATAAATATTATATAAAAAGTTTTGAAGATTTTTAAAAAAAATAATTTAATATAATATACTAAAAATATCATAAAAAATAATTCAAAAAAAATAAATTAGAATTTATTTTTTGATAAATATGATAATCATGTTCATTGTCAACGTAGTGCATGCGCAGCACCCGAAAAGTAAAATTTTTTATCCTAAAGATAATATTTGAAAAGGAATAATAATTGAATTGAATTGATATTAATATTATGTTTAATTTATTTTATTTAATGATACTTATGAATTTTAGAGTTATATAACAAGAAACTTATCAAATGATCGTGTAGTTCTTGAGTAATGAGAGAAAAGTCAGAATAACATATAAAATAAGATGTCACGGTATATATGGGGGTAAATATACATATTTAATAAATATAATATTCAATTTTGAAATTATTTTATTTATTTTTATGATGTAAAATTATTTTAAATTTTTATTGATGGTATAATTACCTTAAATGCTTACACAACACTAACGTGGCGATTGTGCAAACAATAGAAAAATAAATGTAATTGATTTTAAAAAAATAAAAAGTAATATTTTTTATAGAATATGGGTTCACATAAATTTTAGGGTTAATAATAATTTATAATATGTGTTTAAATATTTTATATTCTAATTTAATACCTTTCATGATGACTTTAAAGTTAAAATATGGGAATAGTTCTTAAAATGACATTAATGATATTTTATGTTAAATAATATATTATTAAATGATTTATAAATTAAGAAAATATTTAAATATGACAATGAGGATAGTATGTGGTCTAAAATTTTATCCCATGTCCATTTTTGGGAAAAATTTTACCTTACAAGTAAATTTATAACCCTTTATTAATAAACAGTATATTACCATGGTTATGGTTAAAATTGTTTAATGAAGTAGTTAAACCAAAAGATAAAGTTTAAAATGAAACATAAAACAATCCAAATATTATTTTATTATGGTATTTAACACTTCAAAAATATTATATTTTAAATTTTTACCTCTAGGTTCCAATTTCAAGTGAAACATTATTTATTATACTTAAATCTTTTAAGTAATTCTAAGGGATTCCTTTAATTTAACATAAAAGGACACAGACCATCCTCTGTTATTCACACCATAGTGAAACAAATATCTCAAATACCCTATAAAATATTCTTATAAACTTACCTATATAATTTTTATAGGTTTGTTTCTCTTAAATATACTATCCCTAGGGTCCTTAATAAGAATCCCAACAGAGGTCTCTCAAAGAAGATGTAATCATTTTAACCAGTCACTTTCGTTATACTTATTATTTTACCTCCTTAAATTATGTAAAAAAATTAAAATATAATAAAATAAATATATATCATATAATTATATTTTATTATGTCAATTTAAAAATATTATTCCTCTCCTTTTCCATCTTATGGGGAATGAAATCATTATTTGTTGGTACATGTGGACTACAACTTCCACAAAAAGATGTGTTTGTTTTTCATCACCACATCACAACGATGGTTATTATGATGTATTTAATAAGTATATATGATATTCATGACATAATTTTTATTATTTGTACATACTATAATACTAACCTCATTACCCTTCCACCTATTAAAAAAATATTATGTTGCTTGTCCATACGTGTGGAATACCACCTCCATGAAGAGTGGTGATTCTTTTTTCACACCTTCCTTTAATGGGTGATTATAATATTATATTTGATGTATAAAAATGATAATAATTTCATGATTATTATTCGTTATATGATGTAAAAATGACTTATTTTACCATGATCATCCTACTAAAGTTAATTTTCAAATATGAACTAAATGTCCTCAAAGCACCTGAAATGGACTTAACCGATTAAGTAATTAAATATTTAATTGAAATAAGTGAAATAAATGGTTTAATGATAAATTAATAAACCAAAAAAAGGTTCTTAAACAAGTAAATAATTAATATAACTTTATTATAAAGGAATTTGGCGGATGTATATAAATGTTCTGGACTAGAGGTAAGGGGTTTCTTAACTCAATTTCCATTCATTGGGATATACTTCTACTTTAATGACAATGTTATTCCAAGATTATATTTGAAATGACCTATGATTGTATTATGTTTCATTTATATTTGTTTTTTTGGGTTTTATAATTTTTACACATAATCACTTTTTTGATTAAATTTTATTTTCAATGACAAGACATTTATAAGGATTATTCATCTTAATATTTTTTCTTTGAGACATGTCTTGTATTATGCACCTAGTTACATTTATAAGATTTATATATTAACTATTGAAATATTATATCATGAATGAAACTTTTATCATGATATTTAATGTTCCTTTTAATTTTTTTATTTCATGATGTATTGATTCAAATTTTATCAAAGTTGTAATGGTTTTCATGGTCTCAATTTCAGTTATTTGAGATATAATTCACCTATATCAAAATGTTTTTTACTAAGATATGATGGATTTTACGAATTATATGTTACTCCTAAGAAATATGGGAATTATTCTGTTATGTTATTACATGATGATTTATTGATGTTCCAAGATACCTATACAGTTTCTCAAGGCTTGTTATGAGTTCTAATGGATCCTTTTCTCAAGTATTGTTTTCACATGGTTCATGATTGTTGACTTATATGACTATAGTGTTATGTTGAATATCTATTCTATGTATAATTATTTATGATCCATGTTTTATGGATATTAATTATATTATTTTATGCTCATTCACTTGGATTAGGTCATCAAACCCTTATGCTCATCTTATTCTCATTGATGACATTCAATTGTTAAGGATCATGTTTATCCATACTAAGTGTTTCAGCTCACCCTTACTATGTTTTTTATTTCCCAGGGTTTTGAAGATCTATGTTAAATAAGTTTTTTATACAAAGGATTCATGTGTGAATAATTTTATGGTAAATCTTGAAGATGTGATTTGAAATAATAAAAATGGGTAAAGGTGAGAAAAAATGATCACTTGGAGATATGGGTATTGTTATGTAAAATTTTGTTCCAATTATGTAAAACTATAAACATAAAAGGTACATGGGTATGTGTGTGATTTAATATTTTTGTTTTTTTTTTGTATCTTCTAGATGGCTAAAATTGGGTCAAATTTATTAGTATCAAATATATAAATTTTAAAATTTTATTTTTAGCATTAGATCTAAGAGTGTGGGTTTGGGGCTGTTATAGTCGGTATCATAGTAGTGTTTAGGTTTTAATGTGAGGTTAAATTAAGAGTTATTAATACCATAATGGGTTTATAAGTTTATGTTTTATCATAATTTTGAAGGTATAGGCACAACTTTTTAGGCCTTTAAGTAATGTGATTTTAAATTGATTAAAGATAGTTTTAGAGACGTTTTATTTGGTTTAAGTACAAGAAACCCTTATTTGTATCATGTGATTTAACATAAACGATTATTTGTGAATAATTATATTTAATTTTATAAAAGTAATCTTAATGTTATAATATTTCCTTTTAGCTAAATATGTTTTAATTTTGGTTTTTTGGGATATAGGGTTAATTATTTGTGGAATGATGGAATTTTAATTTTCGGTATTATTATTGAATTTTGGTAATTAATGTATTATTTATTCATAAGAAGGTATATTTATGTTGGGTATTATCTTACCATATGATAACCATTTTGGTTATAGTAAATACTAGATGAAAATTTTTTCATCATTTTATATACCTCATTGTAAATTAGAAGTTTATATAGTGCTTAATTTATTAAATATTCATACTCATCATTTGAAAAAAGAAGATTAGATAATTGTGGAAACTAATTGAAACATTCCACCAAGTGATGAAATTTCATTTTAGTATTTTATGGAAATCATGTAAGTGTATTTCCTTATGTTCTTAGTCTAGATGGTATTTAAATTCCTCAAATCTAGAAAAAATATCTTGAAATAAAAAATTTATCCTATTACTTCCATTTCTAGTAAATTGGTTGTCTTTTTCACACCTCATTAGTTTATGTTTTTGTAGTCATTGGCTTTCTCATGCTCATCCACTTTATTTTCATCAATTTTCTTTATCACTCTCCATCATTATTTAGACATTAATTTTTTCCTCTATGTATATGTTTTCACTTCCAACTAATGTTATCATATTAGAAAACCCAAATATGTGTTATTTTATTTGACATTCATATTTCCCTTTCCATTTTTCAAATGGAAGTTTTATTAACCCTTATTTACGATGTGGGTTTTCAATAAAAGTATTATAAAATGTTAAACCCTTTATTACTAATCTGAAGATAAAATTGTGAGGATAAAATTTATTAATGAGGGGAGAATGAAACACCCCATGATTTTGAAATAATACTATGTTTTATATAATACATGACACATGACACCGAAATTTAATGATAATGAAATATTATTATTTAAATATGACCATTAAAATATAACTGCTTAATTATCATGTATGAATAAGAGTAATTGAATTATGAAATATATATAATATGATCCTAATAATAAAAATGTATTGATAAATAATTAGTAAATATTTCACAACCCCCTCCTGCTAAATATGTCATAATGAGGGGGGAGATAATGAACCCCGAGTTCTTCATCCAGTAGGTCCTGGTTAGGTGACTAGCACCATGGGTATAAAAATCTAATTAAATGGGATGAATTTACCACTATGATAATATAAGATAAAAATATAAGATAAATAATTGAAAAATAACTCCATGAAATAATGTAAAAGAAACAAAAACCATCCAACATGCATAGATAAATAAAACTGATCTAGGTAAAATCCTCCAAAGTAAATATCCAAAAGAAAAATCTAAAGCAATGACACAGTATCTATCCAAAGGTATAAGTTACTAATGTCCATAATGGTCCATGTAATCCTCTTGGAAACCCAAAACAATTTCATATACATAGGGTGGTAATATAGGTATAATCAATAGGAAAACCAATGTCTCTCATGAAAATGTAAAAGAAGCATACTGATGCACCTGTGAGCAAAGCAGCATAACGAATAGAACCAAATCAAGTAAATTATCCATCCCAACCTAACCATGGAATGCTCCCAAAATAATGAATTTTGGGTGATATTATATAACATGAGTAACATTGATAAAGGGTATCCTTCACCTCTTTCCCATAGGTATGCCACTCTCACACCCCAATTTCATACATCTTGTTTCTTCCACCACTTCTAAATACCACACCGCCCCACAAGAACTATCACAACACATATCACTTGAAGAAACCTTGGATTGAATCCCAACAAGCATGACCACATCATATCTATCCCAAAAAAAAACTATGCCACCACACATCCACAACCATAACCAAAGTAGTAGGGTATCATTAACATGGAGGAAATCAGCCTTGTGATATCCTCTAACCATAAATGACCCCCACTATAATCCACCTCATATTATATCATATCACTTGAAAATGTATGTGCAATGTCACATCTCACTTGAAAACATCCAGGATTTCCACCCTACAAGCATGGCCACATCACATCTACCCGAAGACACGTGAGATATCACAACCACCATCTAGTGAACTAATATCTCTGATCATCATAGCCTATCCAATACCTACCTCACCTATAAGAGAGAGTGGGAAATAGAGGGTACCCCTCCATCCTTCCTCCTGGCCAAATGTTGGGAAAAACACCACCCACATGACTATGTAGGTTTCGACACATAGTGATCGGCATGGGTGGGGTACGTATATAAATCATAAGGAATATACCTATATATAAATATAGCCAAACACAATCCCATCCAATGGGATCACAACCAAAATCTAACTAACATACAACATTTCCAATATCACTGCCACCTCTAAATGCATAAAACCACACAAACCACAAGCCACATCACACCACCTATCAATTCCATTATATAATCCATTTGTTTCATTATTTGGAATCAACCACATTTAACCACACATTCAATCATTTATTTTTTCAAAAACCATTTCCATCCCATTAACCAAACCAAAATCCCAGAAATTTCAATAATTATTAAATAATTATTTATTCCATCACTATCTAAGAATCTAGGAAAACATAATCACACATCCAAATCATCTCATCATCCCCCATCCTACCATATCCTTGTCTCCCTAAAAGAATGGACAAAAAATTGTTGCCTCACTACCTCAAAAGCACGACCAAACAATCACCACCTCACTACCCCCCAAAAGTACAGCCAAACAAGCACCACCTCACCACCCCAAAAGCACTTCCAAACAACCACCACCTCACCTCCCAAAATGCATGACCACACAACCACCACTTTTCTTCCCCAAAATCACGATTAAACAACCACCACCTCGGGGAACCTAGGGTTCCTCCAAAACGAGAGAGGGAGAGAAGATTATGGATGAATAAAAAGTTTTGGCTAAGAAAAAGGGATTTAAAACCTATATCCCACCATTCACACCTCATTTAATACATTCATCATAGGTAATTCATGGGATTCCAAAAAAAAACATTTCCCAAAAATTAAGTCTATTGGGGATTTATTTAATACATGTTAGGTTTTCCACTTACACGATGTGAATCCATCTCAAGATTTCCCAAATTCTGATTTATAAATCATAAAACAGTCGATTTCACAAGATTTGAATCACCTTTACACATTGTGTAAAAATTACATGATGTGAATTCCCTGTTATAGAACCCTTGAAGCTAAAACCTCTACAAAAAACTCCTAGAACCTCCCCCTAACACCTCCAACCATCAAAAATGGAAAATTAATGGATAGAAAGGAACATACTATTAAATTAGATACCTCTTAGTTGATTCTCTCCCATGACAATACAAAACAAATCCTAGAAGGAAAGGGGTCCAACAAACCACCTCATGAGATACCTATCAAGGATCTCATCATGCCTCAACTGCTACCACTAGCCAAACATGCCAAACTAAGTAGTCATAGAATATCTCACACAACCTCATCACCACACATCCAAAAAACTCATCTAATAACACAACTACACTACTACACAACCATCTCAACATTCATGCATCCTAAACCAACAACCATCATAACCAACAAATGGAACCACCCTAAAAACAAAAATGGTGGAATTTCATCCTCTATGAAAAGATATTATTTGATCTAAGAAGCACTAAATCACCCATACGGGTTTAATCACATCACAACTAGTATATCTCCATTAGGAATTAGGATCTCCATTTTCATATTTATGGAATTTATCACACATCATACATCAAAAAAATAGGGAAAATATCTCATCAAATAAAACAAAAAGGTCCCAAACATCACATAATAATAAAAATATAGCAAATAAAAACTCAAAAAAATCAATTTACTAGGAACACATATGTTTTTCTTACTCCCAAGTACTCTCCTACATGCCACTATGCCTACACAACAAATGAACCAAGGGAATGGTCTGTCCACAAAGTGCCTTCTCTTGGGGAACTTAGATCTCTAATTTCCACTCCATGAATGTAAAATCATCCTCGATATCCAACTCTTCCCAATCAATGACATGAGAATCATCATGAAGATATTAATGAATATGAAAGACATAGAAGAATTCATGGATCTTCTCCATCCACGGTAGTAAAGACAACCGATACACCACATTTCTAACTCACACCATCACCTCATAGGGTCACAAAAAACTATAATAAAGATTACTCCCCCTTCCAAACCTATATTACCCACATTGAGGGGAAACATTAAAGAACACGTGGTCCCAAACCTCAATCTCCAAGGGAATTATCCTATGATTGGCATAATACTTCTACCAATCCTATAGTTCTTTCATCCTCTCTTGAATTAAATTATCCTTTTCCATTGTTCTCTATACCACATCATGACCAAGAAATACTACCTCCCCAACCTCCATCCAATACAATATAGAATGAAATAGTCTCCCATATGAAGCCTCAAATGGGGCTATGTATATGGATGACTAATAACTATTATTATAAGAAAACTAAAATAATGTAAAGTGTCATACCCAACATCCACAAAAGTCAAAGATGTATGCACACAACATATCCTCCAATGTATAGATAGTATACTCCATCTACCCATCTATCTGATGGTGGAAAGTAGTGCAGAGGCATAACTGAGTTCCAAAAGCATACTACAATCCCCTTCAGACCCATGAGGTGAAACGTGCATCCTAATCCAAGACAACAAACCTCATAAATCCATGAAACCACACCACCTCATCCACATACATCTTAGCCAAAGAATCCACTATGCCTGACTCCTTGATCACTAAAAAGTGGGCTGATTTTTATCAATTGATCCATGATCACTTAGATGGCATCACAACCTCCCTGATCTCAGGGTAACCCAATGATGAAATCCATTTATATTTCATCTCATTTTCACTTAGGAACGTCAAAGGGATACAAAAGACCACTAGGAACATAATTTTGGTCCTTTACCTACTTGAAAACCAAACACTTTTCCACAAACTCCACCACCACCTATTTTATTCTGGTCTAGCAAAACTACATCATCAAGCCACAATACATCTTCGAAACTCCTGGGAGTACTTCCAAAGGTGGTCTAAGAAACTCACAAAGGACTCTCTTGCACATCACTACCAAAACAAAAAACCTCCCACGAAACAACATCATGTTCCATCTATCCTCTAGCCATATTTCTAGAGAATTACCATGGACAACATGATCGTGCATGACATATACCTCTGAGTATCCCCATTGAGACTCATCCACCTACTATATTAGAGAAGACTGCATTATCATCTAAAAAAATATCATCTCCCATCATCCACTCTTGAATCTAAGTGTAAGGTTTCCAAGTCCTCATTTGATCTTCATGCATCCTCAGACTCCTAAAAAACCTCCTTACCCAACTTCCCACTCAACATATTGACCACAACATTCCCATTTTCCAAGGTGTAGGAGATATTGTAATCATAATACTAAAAAAATCCATCCACCTCCACTGTTTAAAATTGATATCACGCTTATAAATGATATACCTCAAAATCTTGGGATTTTTCAAGAATACAATGTGCTCCCCAAAAAGGTAATTCTACCATAACTTTAGTGCAAACACAAACAATACTAGATCTAGATAATGGGTGGAATGGTTACACTAATGGGGACATAACTACATAGACCCATAAGAAAAAACATTTCTCTACTACATCAACATGCATCTCAATCCCAGATGGGAAGCAATAAAAAACACCTCAAGGATCACACCCTCCTCAAGAAACTGAACCACTAGAGCACTAATTAAATTCACATTAAAATAATTGAATTCTACCTAACACTGATCATTCCACACAAAATCCTAGTCCTCTCTAGTCAACTCAGTCAATAGGGCTAAAACACTATATAAATTTGGGGAAAAACTCCAATAATATCTTGAAAGACAAAGAAAATTATGAACCTCTACCACATTCCTGGGTGTTTTCCAAGAAAAAACTACCTATTCTTTTGATGGTTCCACTTCCACAACCTAATAAGGCTCCAAATTTCCATGTAAATGCACCTCTCACATCCAAAACTCACAATTGGACAACTTCCCATAAATTTGGTGGTGTCAAAGGACTTACAAGATAGATCTAAGATGCCTAGAATTATCTACCTATAAATTCAACTAAATCAAGATACCATCGATGAGAACGATGATGAACCAGTACAGTAACTCATGGAACATGTAATTCATAAGCCTTAATAAAGTGGTTGGCATGTTCAAAACACCAAACACCATGGGTACAAACTTGAAGTTCCCATACCTGCATTTGAAGGTAGTATTTGTGTTATCTCCCTCTTTCACCCTCAAATGGTGATATCCCGATAGCAAATTTATCTTAGAAAACAAACTCACCCCTCTCAGATGGTTTAAAATATTTTCTATCCTTGGAATAGGGTAATAGTTCTTGACCATCGCCTAATTCAACCACTTGTAGTCTTTGAAAAACCTCATATTTACTTCTTTTAGAACAACACTAGAGCACCCCATAGTGACACAATATTCTAGATAAACCCTTGTACGTGAGATCATCAATATGAATCCTCAACTTTCACAACTAAAAATGTGTCATTGTATAAGGATCCATAAAAATCAGAGAAGAACCAAGAATAATGTCAATACCAAACTCAACATCATGTTGAGGGGGTAGCATCACAAAATCCATCGTAAAAACATCCAGAAACTCCCCAACAACCATACAGAACTCCATTTTCCCATAATCCACTGATTCCACAAACAACTCATCCATAAAAGAATGAAGGGGTTCAACATTCTAACTACCCACCTGACAACCCCACTCACCAATAAAAACCACAAGCTCGTTATCCACATCTGAGAACAGGACTCTCCTCTGTAATATATCGATAAAAACACATATGGAATATAACCAAACAATTCCTAGGATGACATCATATGGTTGTATCTATAGTAATAAATTATCCTCATAGTAATGATGTGGCCTCATCATCATTCTACATCCTCATCACACATCAAACAAACAAGTATGGCCTCCAAATGGTGCAGTCTACAGTAGGGGCTCAGGTATCCTCTCTATATATTGTCCCAGAGTACAGACTAGATTGGGTGGAATATTTTTTTTGAATATTCTAAATTAAAAAAGGAAAAAACAAGTGTACTAAAAAAATTGATCATACCTCTAACGATCTCTGGTACCTCTAGCATTGTTACCTCCATTGTGTGCAATTAAAAATACCCAGATCATCTACCTCTCTACTGACAGAAACCTATATTCTCATACTCAGGTAGAGTTCCCTAAACTTGAGGAACTTATTGAGGTTAGCATCTTTTGGATCCATCTCCCCTTGGTGAATCATAAGACTTCTACACACACTACTGAAATGGTATCACTAGGAACTACTGCTGAGACTAGCGCTGAACCTGTCCACCTCCACTGAACTGAGCTCGAAGGACCACTGGGAAACAGTTCTTACAATAGACAAGAACACCATATAAAAATAGAAATAGAAAAAAAAATCCCTAGGAATAGCATGAAAACCACAGTCCCATAAAGGATGAAAATGAAGATGCTAAGGTCAAGTCCCTTTTGGTCAGAACCTCAAAGGACCTGGTGTTTGAAACCTTCCACTGACAACCCTGGTTCTCATGGAACCATATTGGTTCCCCTCTCATGGGAAACCTCATAGTGGGAGAATACATTCAATAACCTCCACATTATTCTAAACCTCTAGATATGTTGGCAATGTAAAAGGAGTGACTTTATACTAGATATAATGATAGAGTGGCTCCTCAATATATCTCGCATGAGACTCCTCATCTAGAAAATGATATGGGGTGAATCCTATAAGGTCCTTGAACTTGATTCCCAACTCTCATTTTGACATACTCTCCTGGTGAAGGGAAATAATCTCTGGCCTCTTTAGAGCCCTAACGGTTGATGAAAGGAACTCTTCCCGGATCTCCTTCTGAAATTCAAACCATGAAACATCTACCTCCTTCATCTCTCCCAAATATAGTTCCCACCACTAACATGCATCTCTCTTATATGACTGACTTACAAAGGGACCCAGTACTCCATTAGGACTCAGATAAAAATAAAAGTGATCTAAAGCTCCTCCATCCAACTCTTTATCTCTACATCTGAAACATATCCCTAATACATCCCCAAATACTTCTTCTGAAAAGAACACAATGTCCTCTAACAATCCCCATCCTACTCTATTCAATCAACACTATAGAAATCAACCAGATCATCCATTTGAACCTCATCTTCCTGAGAAAAAAATTGATGATGAAAAGAAACCATGGATGAAAAAGGAAACAATATTTTACTAATCTAGGTAGTATGTAATTTTGTTTAGATTCATTTGAATTCAATTTATTCATTTAAATATTCCCAAAGAAACCCAATTAAAATATTAACACAAGTCATCATGATTTATATACCTCTCCTAGGACTTTACCTTACAAATAGGTCCACCTCACTTGGACTTTCATTAAGATCAAATTCCATGCAATTGATCACGGGGGCCCTCAACTCTCATGTCATAGTTGTTCTCCATAGACTATGTCATGTACCAAGGTCATCTAGAACTGCTGTCATACCAAACCATGAAATATCCACTGTTCCTAACTCCAAACTTTATCCTATCTATAATGAATCCGGTTTGACGTACATAGACATTACAATATTTTTTTGAAATCGTTCTTATATTACACAAACACACACCCAAAGACTATATTATTTTAGTGACTTTGTAAACTTGGATGAAATTATTATAATTTGGTGAAAGGTATTCAACTTCTACCATAAATATATTCCCCTATAGTTTTCCTACATAAAAAATTTCATTATATCCTAGGGAAAAGAAATCTTATGAAAAGGGTGAGCTCAAATGCTCAGTAAGGGTAAACAAGTAAAATATCAAACAAAAAATGAACATAAGAATGTAAACACATGAATATAAATTTTTAAAATCATAACTAGTATAACATATATCAAAATATTGAGTCATGGAATAAATATTTTCAGTTCATAAAGCATAAATCATAAAGGAACATGATCCATGAGAGAATAGCATTGGAATAAAACATGGAATTGTGAAAAAAACATAAGCATATAAAATCATTTCCATATCATACAAGGCTCATTGTCAAGACCATAATAGTGGAAAAATCCTTTTCTTGACTAATTACACTCCTCATTCTATCCATGTATTACTGAACTAGGTTTAAATCTCGTTCTATCCCTACATAACTAAATTGAGATCATTTCCCATTGTATCCATGTATATCTCATGAGATATAAATCTCTACCCAGTGCATTGGAAGGATAAATAGGTCCCACCCATCTCATAATTAAAACCATACATATGTTTTCCACAATAATATAAATCATTCATAATATCTTATCTAAATGGATTTCATAATAATCATTCAATCATAACTTAATCCATGAAAAAGAAATGGATTTCATAAATATAATTCCATAATAAACATAATAAAATCATATGAATAATAGGTATAATATACTTGAAAACAAATTCCCCATTAAAACATATTTTATATCAAATAATGTGATATTAGATGTAAAATAATTTTTATAGACACTTCAAATTAATTCTTGAGGAAAATATCATTTCTTCTTAGAAAATGTTTTATTTTATTAAAAGGTCATGAAATTTTAAATGAAAATAATTTCTTTAAAAATAAACTTGTAATATTGTAAGTTATTATTCAAGGAAATAAATCATTATGAGAGTGTAAATTTTTTTTCATGTTGTATAAGTTAAAACAAAACATTCTTCTTATACTTTTTCTAGAAAATTCAAAACCATACCTCATTTGGAAAATGGGAAAAATATTCTTTTCAAACCATGTAGTAAAAATTCAAAAATGAGTAAAAATGAATTTAAATATCCATATGATAATACTAAAAAAATTTATGGAAATATTTTTTGAAAACATGGACATGGATGAAAAATATTTTATAATAAAGACTTAAAGTGAAACAATTCTAAAAATTGAAGTGATTGTGAAATAAATACTCTTCACATTTTAAAGAATTAAAATTATGAAAATTACACACTCTTCTAAATAATATTAATAAAAGATATTCATGGGAAATATATTAACCACTTATAAGAAACAAGTACTGTATGTGACATGTGTCTCACAAAAATAAGGGTGAGACAAAAATAATCCATTACCTTAGGTCTGATTCCCTAGGTACGTATCCAAACCTCATGTATAATGGTTTAAATAATGTAAGTAAATTATTATAGAATAATATTTATATTTATGATATCATATATTATCATATTATCACCAATTTAATAATAGTTTATTTTTATGATTCTTCCAGGTGTTAACTGCTTCATTTTTGCATGCATGTTTTGTTATATAAGTCCTAATTACTATAAATAAGATATAGTTACATAATTTATAGAATTTTATTAAGGTAATATATATCATATCTATTCATTATATACCTTTATATAATCATTCATGAATTTTGGACACAAAAATGAATCACATCGTGTCGTGGAGACGGTAGGTCATACGTACGCATGAGCGATGGTATCATTTCCTTAATAGTAAAATGTATAGAAGTGGATGATACATTTTTTATTACAGAATAAATAACATTTTACAATCACTATATATGTATCTTATTTACATCATTATACCCATCAAAATTAAATGGTGAAAAATAGATTTCACCACTATATGGAGATGGTAGGTTGTACCTACGCATGTGTGGTGATTTCATTTTTCGTAGGATGGATAAAAGGTCGAATATAGTCATTCCATAATTGTAATAAAATATAATTATATAACTGATACTGGAGTTATTATTTTATAATGTAAACAACATATTAAGAGTAATTATAAGAATAGATGATCTTGAGAGAGTCACTAAAGGAGATTACCGATTCTTCAGTGAGATCCCTCTAGATCTCTTTATAAAGACACTAGAGTTAGTATTTTGAGAATACCAACACCTATAGAACATGTATAAGAATATTTATAAGGTAAATGGGTAGTGTATGTCCGAGCTATAAGCCTCAATATAAAGTGAAGAAATTAGGGAGGAGGTTCCTTTTTATAATTGAGGTGGGAGAACTTTTGGAATCTCCAAAAATATTAATTTATAATAAAATAAAAACACATAAAAAAACCTCAAAAATTTCATATTTTGTAATATTAGATGATATAAGTTTGTAATCTCATAAACAAATTAATTTTATTCAAGTTTTTATATAAATTTAAACCTTATCATTTTAATTGACCCTTAGTTATTCTATTTTAATTTGAACTTATGGTAACAAATTTTTCAATATTAAATGAGTGTAATTTTTAATTATTTGATGTCAATTTAACCATAAATGAAATATTTATAATATTTTATATCATATAATAATTATTTGGTATTTTAAAAATGTTTTATTATTTTTTAATAAAACATTATTTTGATAAACAATCAATAGTCTCAATTTTTATACTATTCAATTAATTAATTTCTAAAACTATTAATATTACAAGCTAACTTCGAACCTAATATTATAGTATATTAATAACAACTCAAAGTAATCTATAAAATTTGTTGGATATATTAATTATCCCAAATTTTATTTATTTTAATATTTTTAAAAACATGTATTTCATATTTTAATTAACAAAATAATTACTACATTAGTTTTTTGTAATTATTTAATATATTTATTTTCGGAATAAAAATTAAAAAAAAATACCAGGAGGAAGATAAATTCTCTATATTTCATAATAATACTTATATTTAAATATTTATTTTTGAAAAATCCTACATTAAAAATGTTATATTTATTAAAACATGAATGTGACAACTATAACGTTACTTTAGCTAAAATATTATAGGTGCTATAATCATTTCCACATGGCCAAAAATGGACAATTATTTTACCCTTGGATGATTTTTGTCAATATATACTTGACCGATAATATTTGGCCTAGTTTTTTGGTCTTTTAATGTTTATTATCATCTTAATTAAAATTATGTTTTTTAAATTTTACATCAATTAAATAATTTCTACATCATCACTCTATAAGCCTTTAATGTAATTATTTACATCCTAAAAAGTAAAAATAAATTATCATGATAAATAAAAACATTTTAACTTTCAAAATATTATTTATAGTTGAATTTAAATTTTGTATAATCTTATATTAAAAATAATATAGTTATTAAATTTTTAGTAAGACATATTTAACTTTTCTTTAATTAATATATATTAAATGTTCTAATCTCATTCAAGTGGATCACAAACCATACCATTTAGATCCATATATTATTTAGGTCAAAAAAACTCATCCAATTATATTAGGAAAAGTGTTAGGGCAATTTTATAATATTATTTTTACCCTTAATTACACGATTTTCCTTTTTACCGTATTAATAAAAATTATCAAAATTACTATTCATAATGCCTAAAAAATAAAAGAAATATATTTGCATAATTTTTACCCACTGATTCCAAATATGGAATACATTTTTTAAAATTCAAAACACAGATGTTTCATTAATTAATTTAAAATTAATCCCATTGTCAGAATGAGAAAAAAGGTTTTAAAAGTTAAAACATGGAAAAGATTGAAATGTTTTTACATATAAATTTATTGTAAAATTAATTCCAATAAACTAAATTATATTAAATGATAAAAATATAATCTATTTATACATTAAAAAATGAATAATATAATTTAACCATATTAATTATTTTGATGAAAAATTTGTTTTTAATTAAAATTTAGTATATTTTTACTATTTATCAAAACATGAAACCCATCAGAGAAATACTAAAACTTAAACCAAAGTAAATTTCTATATCCCAATTTCAAAGAAGAAGTTTATTCTGTTAAATATAATATATAAAATTGTAAAAAATTTATTTAAATTTGGTTCTCCATTAAAAGATGTTAAAATTGCATTTTTGAAGAAAAAATAGGTTTTTATGCATAAAATTGGGTTGGTTTTTATCATATTCCTATAAAATCTAATGAATAAATATCAAAAATATTTTATTAACTATATAAAATATGTATTTAATTAATATAATTAAATGATTATAATTTATTTAATTTATTAAGACAAAACAAGTTTATGAGAATATAAATAAAAATATTTCCTTTATATTTAATTGGTATATATTTTAATTTCTAATTATTTGTTAACCATTGAATTCATATTATAAACCATATATTCCAAAATTTAGTAAATACTATTAATATCCACTAATTTAACATCTAGGTTATTATCTTATTTAAATAATTATAAAATGATGTTTCGTATAAACTCATTGTTTTGTGCAACAAAAGCTAAATCGGTGTTGCATGTAATGAAAGAATAACATGTTTTAGCATGCAATAAAATATACTAAATAAAAAAATTATATTTCATAACAATCTAGGGGTGTTACATTCTAACCCCCTTAAAATTAATTTCTCCCATAAAATTGATCTAGGTTTATTACTGGAAAGTTCCTTTCATAGAAACCCACATCGTAAAAATGAATAACAAAACATCCATTTAAAAAGGAATGTTAGAAACATAATAGTTACCCAAAGTCACACATAACTAGGTTTACACCTAGTAAAACATAGGTGGAAAGTGAAAACATAGACATGTAAGAGAAATTGAACTATAAATTTCTGATGGAGAGTGATAGAGAAAAACATTAGGAGAAAGTTAACAATCAAAATCCATATATCTGCAATGATCTATGTAATGACCCGCCAATTCTCATTGGCATGAGAGTACCACAAGTCATTACTAGGCCTTAAGAGACATCCCCAAGGCGCCAAAGGATGTAAATAAATGCCAAAGGGTTTCAAGTACAAGTGGGGTACGATTTACCCTTTAAGAAATAAACCCATAAACCAACCATAATCAAAAATTCACTATATGATGCATGAAAAAATGAAAGACTAATAAAAAACTTCATTTATAATAAACCACATCAAAGTACACAACAGCGGAAGTCCAAACTAAGCATCAAAGTACACAGTGGATGAACAACTCAAGACTCTCAAAATACACTACAACTCCATGCACCACAAGCTCCAAGCTCAACAACATCTCCCAAGCATCACCACGATCCACTAGCAATAAGATGATTTAC
Organism: Viscum album; assembly: GCA_963277665.1. Classification (NCBI taxonomy): domain Eukaryota; kingdom Viridiplantae; phylum Streptophyta; class Magnoliopsida; order Santalales; family Viscaceae; genus Viscum; species Viscum album. Next base: position 1,116,175,119 of record OY728152.1, read on the forward strand.
CTTTACCTATGTCCCAGAATATGACATCTGCAAAATCACCAATGTGACAAAGCAGGGGTGAGTATAAAACTCAGTAGGTTTTCCCCAATGACTTCTCTACTCAGGCCACTAGGATAGAAGAGTTAGCCACATTTATATAAAAATAGTTATATAAAATATTTTCTCAAAAGTAGTTTATAACTAAATATAAACAAGTTTCTAAAACCATTCATAACCAAAGACATTCCAAGAGCAATTGAAACTGATTTTTCCAGCAAGTTATTTTTCTAGAAAAATAACCAAACAAGCTTAAGAACTATTTCACAAACATTCCTTTTTGGCATACCCAACCATTTCCACAAACCCATGAAACCAACCATGCATGCTACTTGGAAGATGGGAGAATCCCTAACCCTTATCCATCCCAACCATGATGGGGATACTTCTTACCCTTATCCAACCCAAATGCACATGAATGCTTGACGGGGGAGAGCCCTAACTGTTATCCATCCCAACACTGATGGGGGAGACCCCTAAACCTTATCCGTCCCGAATGCAATATGAATGTTTGACGAGGGAGAGCCCTAACCCTTATCAATACCAACACTGATGGGGGAGACTCCTAACCCTTATCCATCCCACATTCCTGGGAACACACACATCCATGATGTCAAAAACCAACTGTGTTCAACAAATTCAAACCATTTTAATTTTTAACCATTTCAATTCCAAATCATTTCAATAAAACTTACTTTTTATTTAAAACCAAATCCATCCACGTCATTTCAATCTCAAACCATTTAAATAAAACACCATTTTTATTGAAAACCCATTTTTCATCAAACTATATACAATTTTAGAAAACCCATAATTTAAAATCAACATTTTAAATTCAACAAGCCAAATCACTTTGCACAACAATTCACCAAGATTTCACAATCTCATCAAAACCATAAATCATCACTAAAGAAGATTTATTCTATGCTTTTCACAATAAAATCCATTCAAATAAACCAATTTGAATTTAATCCAATCAATTCTAACAAGAGGAGTCGAGATTGAAGCCACCTACCTCAATGGTTTTGACGAAAACCACAACGGTCAAAGAACGCTCAAGAAACCTGGGTCGATTCTCCAAAAACTCGCCTTAGATCTCTTCTCCTAGAAAGATAAACACCAAATATCATCATATTTAGCATCCACACACTTATATATACCCATAACGGTCATAAATCAATGAAATAGATAGAAGAGGATAAGTAGATCTGAGTATATCTAAGAAACTGATCAAGAACGAAGAAGAACGGTCACATACCTCAAGAATTCGGCTTCGATTCTCCAACAGAAGCATTCAGCTCGCCTCTGGAATGATGGGAGAACCCTCTTTGACCTTAGGAGAAGCAAAATCCCGAGTTAGGGCCTCTTAGGAGCTTAAATGAGGCACTTAGATGCAAAAACGAGTGAGATCCACTTTTATAAGATCTCATTTAAGTGGTCGCACTGTTAGTTCGCATGGTTGGCCAAACTGTGCGCTAACCCTACGTTAGCTACTGCCTCAACCACCCTTCTCGCATGGTTTGGCCGCATAGTTAGACAGACCATGCACTGCCTGTGTGGATGCTACTACCTCTAAGACCAACTACGCACATTTTGGCCGCATGGTTTAGACAAATTGTGTGCCGCCCGTGCGACCTCCCCCTTTTCCACAAAACATCATTCCAAGTTCTCCTGACTCTCCCATTCATCACCCTTAACTTTAAAACCACTAAAATCATCAAGAAAAGTTTACATACTAGAAACCAGGGGTACTACATTCTCCCCACCATTGGTCTTTCCATCCTCGGAAAGTAGAAAACCTTCAGCCAGCTGAAAGAGTTTCATCCCCTGCTCTTTCATTTCCCGTTCATGTTCCCAAGTCTCTTCCTGAATCCGACCATGCTGCCATAAAACCCGCACTAGACTGATGCTTTTTCCATGAAAGACTTTCTCTTACCTATCCACAATCTATTTCGGGATATGTATCAACGAAGCATCCGGGTCTAGGTCAACGTGATCCCATCTGATCACATGGTTAGGATCAGGCTGATACTTTTTCAACTGAGATACATGGAACACATTATGCACCAAACTAAAACATGATGGTAATTCCAACCGATATGAAACCTCTCCAACCCATTCCAGTATCTTAAAAGGGCCAATGTATCTAGGAGATAACTTTCCATGCTTCCCAAAATGACGGTGTCCAATCCTTGGAGAGATCCTCAAGAAGACATGATCACCCACAACGAACGACAACGGTCTTCGATGGTGATCTGCATAATATTTATGATGACTCTGAGCCATCTCCATCCTCTTTCTAATCAACTAGATCTTATTTGTTGCCTCTTGGACAAGGCTTGGCCCGACTAGTGAAGTTTCACCCATTTCCACCCAGCATAGTGGAGAATGAAAAGGACGCCCATACAATGCTTCAAACGAAGCCATGCGTATCGAGGCTTGATAGCTGTTATTGTATGAGAAATACACTAAGGGTATATGATCCTCCCATGAGACACCAAAATCCATTACACAAGCCTAAAACATATCTTCCAAATTTTGTATCGTCCGCTCAGATTGCCCATCCATCTGAGAATGATACGTCGTGCTCATAGTCAACTGAGTTCTGAGGGCTTGTTGTAATGATTTCCAGAAATGAGATGTGAACCTCGGATCTCTATCTGAGACTATAGACATTGGTACACCACACCTCTTTACCAATTTTTGGATATTGATTTTTGAAAGATCCTCCACCATATGAGTTTCACGAATAGGGATGAAATGGGCCAACATGGTTAGACGATCCACTATCACCCAAATGGCATCGTGTTTCCAGACCGTTCTTGGAAGAACTGTAACAAAATCCATTGCAATCTGATCCCATTTCCACACTTGTATAGGTAATGATTGTAACATATCATCTGGTCTCTGATGCTCTGCTTTAACCTGCTGACAAGTTAAGCACCATGAGATGAACTCAGCCACCTTCCTTTTCATGCCTCTCCACCAAAATTGTGCCTTCAACGCCTTATACATCTTTTGTGTACCTGGGTGTACAGACCATCTTGAATGGTGATAATCATGAAGGATTTGTTCTTGAATAACCATAGTTACAACCATCCGATCTTTGAAACACAAAACCAAACCCCCACCAAGTTTCCATCCATCAATGGTCTCCCCACCATTGAGTTTTGAACTTACAACTAGGCATTCTGCATCAGATGTTTGTGCTTCTTTTATCATCTTTACTAAATCAGGAACAAGTGTAGCTGAAAAGAAAATAGAAACATCACTTAGGTTTTCATATTCCACCTGCATGCTGGCTACGACCGACATCAACTGCCATTCATCTGGAGCTTATTTCTCTAACTGAACATATGACTTTCTACTCAATGCATCCGCCACCGAATTCCCTTTTCCTGGTGTGTACATCAAGTCAAAGTAAAACATCTAGAGATACTCCATCCACCTCCTTTGCCTTAGATTCAAATCTCGTTGTGAGAAAATGTGTTTCAAGCTTTTTTGATCTGTAAACAAGGAACATTTCTCACCAAAGAGATAATTTCTCCATGTTTTCAAAGCATGGACAACTACAGCCAACTCCAAATCATGTGTTGGGTAATTTTTCTCATGCACCCTCAACTGCCTTGATCCATAAGCAACCACATGGTCTCCTTTCATGAGAACACAACCCAACGCTATTCTTGAAGCATCACAATACACCACATTCCCTTTTCCTAATTCAGGCAAGATCAAGATGGGTGTCGATGTAAGATGAACCTTCAGTTCCTGGAAAGACTTCTGACATTATTCTATCCATTGGAATGGAGCATTCTTCTTTGTCATATATTTCATTGGTAATGCTAGTCGTGAGAAATCACACACAAAGCGTCGGTAGTAACCATCTAGACCAATAAAACTTCGTATCTCGAACACATTATTCTTTGGTTTTAAAGATATAACGGCTTCTATCTTTTCAGGATCAACAGAAACACCTTTCTTAGAAATTACATGGCCAAGGAAACGTACTTCCGGTATCCAAAAATCACACTTTGATAATTTGGAATACAAACTATGATCTCTCAATATTTGTAACACTGTTTCCAGGTGCACCACATGATCAGCCCTTGTTTTTTAATAGACCAAAATATCGTCCACAAACACCACAGCAAAAGAATCCAGATATCGCTAAAATATGTGATTAATCAAATCTTGGAAGACCGCTAGTGCATTCGTTAGACCGAAAGGCATGACTATATATTCATAGTGTCCATATCCACTTCTGAAATCTGTCTTTGGACTATCCTCCTTCTGAACCCACAATTGGTGATATCCTGATCGCAATTCAATCTTGGAGAACCACTGAGCTCCCCTTAATCGATCGAACAGATCATCAATGCGTGGAAGTGGATATCTATTCTTTATCGTAACTTGGTTAATCTTACGATAATCAACACAAAGTCCAATAGTTCCATATAACTTCTTCACAAACAACACTGGTGCTTCCCTTTGAGAAGTACTTGATCGAATGAAACCCTTTCATTCCAGCTCCTCTAACTGCACTTTCAATTCCCATAACTATGTTGGTTCCATCCTATAAGACATAAGGGAAATATGACTACTCCCCGTAAGGAGGTCAATCGTAAAATAAACTTCTCTTAGAGGTGGTAACCCTGAGAATTTATTGGGAAATACATCTATAGATTGATCCACAACAGCTAGAAAACTATTTTCCTCAATCTCTTCCATTGATGCCAAAGTCAACACTGCCAGTTGGTAAGAGATCGTTCCCACCATTAGTGCCAACAAGCTCTTTGCATCTTTATTTATCATCCTCTCTCCTCTGAAGAGATGTTCGATGTCGTTCTCAGTCTTAAAACTAACTGTCCTCTTATAACAGTCGATGTTAGCCTTAAACATTTTCAACCAATCCATACCCAGGATTACGTCATAGAAATCCATGTCCAACATCGAAAATTCCCATTTTAACTCAGCTCTATCAAGAGTTATAGCACATGCTCTCCACACAAAGGCTTGACGTTCTCTTTCACCAAGAGGAGTTTTTAGTTTCAAAAAAGAAGGAATCATTTCTAGTTTTAAACATAGAAAGTCAACAGCACTAGAAGCAATGAAGGAATTTGATGCACCAGTATCAAAGTTCACATGCACAAGGGTAGAATTCAAAAGAATTGTACCACTCAGCATAGATGGTCCAACCTGATCATCGACCATCATCTGCTCAACTCCATAAAATTGCTTCGTCGCTGGACTGTTCTCCTTGTTTCCTTACTGAGATTTCCCTGGTTGAGGATTCAGGGTATTTTGAGAATCACCATGGCTAGCTCTGTTATGATGATGAGACTGATTTTTTTGTCCACGTCCTGTCGAATCATATGATGCTTGCAACGCCTGTGGAGTGTCATGCGCCCCTGACCTCAGTGCATTCCAAAAATAGCGTTGTAGATGCCCCATCTACTTGCAGTTGTGGCATGCTCTAGGTTATGCCATACGATCTCGCCTTTTGTGGTCAAGCGAACCACATTGAAAACAACCTTCTTTGCTCTGGGGTCGTAGAGGAAGGTTCACTGATCCCGCCATCTGGTTCTGATTTGCACTCACACCATGGAAATAGGTATCCCTTTTCCTCTTTTTCCCAACGGTTGAGTTCCCACCGTTTACCATAGGTATAATCATTCATATTCCTATAGATCCTGAGATATCACATTCAGCAACAGTCACTCTGTTCACCGTCTCTTTATAATCTGTAATACAGAGCATTGGAATCTTCGATCGAATCTCCTACCTTAGCCCCAATTCAAAGATGTGTGCCTTCAATGATGCACTTTCCGCAACCTCTAGTGCAAAATGGGCTAAATTCATGAATTTATCCATATACTCTGTGATAGAGAGACACTCTTATTTTAGGCTGAATAAGTTTGTCATTTTCTGGATCTTGAACATGTGAGGATAGAATTGTTTGTTGAATAATTCTTCAAAATCCTCTCATGTAAGGCCTTCATCCAATTTAGCATCCACTGCTAAATCCCACCATTGATGTGAAAGATCCTCGAGCATATACGTCGCCAACTTGACCTTGAGCTCTGATGGTGTTCTGATGAAATCGAAGATATGATTCATCATAATTAGCCACACCTCTTCCTTTTTGGGTTCAGCACCACCCCGAAAGTTCGGTGGATTCTACTTCATGAACTGGATGGTATGATCCACATGCCTTGGTTCATTCGTTTGGTTCCCCGTATCCACAACATGAAAATCTTAGACAATACTCTGAACCATCTCTTGGTTCACATGCGGTTCTGGTGCAACCACATTTTCCGCATCTTCTTCGGGTTGGTTTTGAATATTCCTACCAAGTGTCATTTTCTAAACCAACAAAAAACTCCATAAATCTCACTCTCTATCAACTGATGGCTTAGCATTAAAATTCTATCACATCATCTATCACAATAATGTTTTTCCAAAAACAACCTTTTTCCATGTTCAACTATTTTTGAAAACATTCCACATACTTTTTAAAAATCAACACATTTTCAAAATACACTAAATACCTTTTTTTCAAAGTCTTTCACTTGAAAACAATTTCTTCATTTTTCAAAAATTGGCACCATGCACAAAATCCTTACCCATTACTCACAATGAGATATGCAATCCTAGTGGGAGGTCATTCCCCTACAATGCATTTAATGCCCCTCTCATTGACTAAACCCATGACAATGATATTTCCAACATTCTAGAAGTATATCCAAAACACTTATGTACCCAACACCCTAGTAACATGAAGCTCAGCATAAATGGGTTAGTTATGTCCTTTTATGCTATACATTTCATGTTCCGAAAATCCTACTCTTGTCTAATATTTTGACCCAAGGAATAGATAAGAATGAATTTTAACTCCAAGACCAAGAACATTGATGAAAACTTGTTAGGCAAGGACCGAACAAGCTGATACCATTTTAAATGACCCGCCAATTCTCATTGGCTTGAGAGTACCACAAGTCATTACTAGGCCTTAAGTGAAATCCCCAAGTTGCCAAAGGCTGGAAATAAATGTCAAAGGGTTTAAAGTACAAGTGGGAGACGATTTACCCTTTAAGAAATAAACCCATAAACCAAACATAACCAAACATTAACTATATGATGCACGAACAAATGAAAGACCAATAAACAACTACATTTATAATAAACCACATCAAAGTACACAATAGAAGAAGACCAAACTAAGCATCAAAGTACACAATGGATGAACAACTCAAGACTCTCAAAACACACTACAACTCCATGCACCACAAGCTTCAAGCTCCACAACATCTCCCAAGCATCACCACGAGCAACTAGAAATAAGATGCATTACCTTTTCCTATGTCCTGGAATACGATATCTGCAAGAGCACCAACGTGCCAAAGTAGGGGTGAGTATAAAACTCAGTAGGTTTTCCCCCAATGACTTCCCTACTCCTGCCACTAGGATAGAAGAGTTATCCACATTTATATAAAAATAGTTATATAAAACATTTTCTCAAAATTAGTTTATAACTAAATATAAACAAGTTTCCAAAACCATTCATAACCAGAGGAATTCCAAGAGAAACTGAAACCAATTTTTCCAGAAAGTTATTTTTCCAGAAAAATAACCAAACAAGCTTAAGAACTATTTCACAAACATTCCTTTTTGGTATACCCAACCATTTCCACAAACCCTTGCAACCAACCATGCATGCTACCTGCAAGAGGGGAGAATCACTAACCCTTATCCATCCTAATCATAATGGGGGATAATTATTACCCTTATCCAACCAAAATGCACCTGAATGCTTGAGGGAGGAAATCCCTAACCCTTATCCATCCCAACACTGATGGGGGGTACCCCTAACCCTTATCTGTCCTGAATGCAATATGAATGTTTGACGGGGGAGAGCCCTAACCCTTATCCATCCCAACACTGATGGGGGAGACTCCTAACCCTTTTCTGTCCCACATGCCAGTGAACACATGTAGACATAATGTCAAAAACCAAGTGTGTTCAACCAATTCAAACCATTCAATGCTTAACCATTTCAATTCCAAATCATTTTGAATAAAACTCCCTTTTTATTGAAAACAAAATTCATCCACATCATTTCAATCTCAACACATTTCAATAAAACACCCTTTTTTATTGAAAACCCATTTTTCATCAAACCATCTACAATTTTAGCAAATCCATAATTTAAAATCGTCAATTTAAATTCAACAAGCCAAATCACTTTGCACAACAATTCACCAAGATTTCACAATCTCATCAAAACCATAAATCATCACTAAAGAAGATTTATTCTATGCTTTTGAAAATCAAATCCATTCAAATAAACCAATTTGAATCTAATCCAATAAATTCTAACAAGTGGAGTCGATAGTGAAGCCACCTACCTCAAAGGTTTTGATGAAAACCACAACGATCAATGAACGCTCAAGAAACCCGGGTCGATTCTCCAAAAACCCACCTTAGATCTCTTCTCCTAGCAAGATCAAGACCAAATATCATCATATTTGGCATCCACACACTTAGATATACCCATAATGGGTGTATATCTAAGAAACCAAGAGAAGAGGAGAAGTAGATCTAAGTTGATCTTATAAACCAATCAAGAACAAAGAAGAACGGTCACATACCTCAAGAATCCGGCATCGATTCGCCAAGAGAAGCCTTCAGATCACCTCCAGAATGATGGGAGAACCCTCTTTGACCTTAGGAGAATCAAAATCCCTAGTTAGGTCCACTTAGGAGATTAAATGAGGCACTTAGAGGCAAAAAAGAGTGAGATCCACTTTTATAGGATCTCATTTAAGTGGTTGCATGGTTAGTTCACATGGTTTGACAAACTGTGCACTAACCGTGTGTTAGCTACTGCCTTGGACACCCTTCTCGCATAGTTTGGCCACAGGGTTAGACAAAATGTGTGCCTCCCGTGTGGAAGCTACTGCCTCCAAAACCAACTACGCACGGTTTGGCCGCACGGTTTAGACAAACTGTGTGCTTCCCATGCGACTTCCCCTTTTGCCAAAAAACTTCATTCCAAGTTCTCCTGACTCTCCCATTCTTCACCCTTAACTTTAAAACCACTAAAAGAATCAAGAAAGGGTTAAATACTAGAAATCGGGGGTACTAAAGTCTAATGGACCATCTGATTCATCGGTAAAGAAGGTAATAAGTTAGAATTTTTGGTTTCAAGATCCCTTACAAAGTGTTGAATAATGAGAATAAATACTTACTTGATTAAGTAAAATCTCATCCTTTTATTATGCCTTGATCAATTTCCACTTCTTCTCTTATTCTAGGAAATGATGTTCTATTTTCTCATTCCTTAAGAATTAGTATATCATGAGATCCATAAATTGAATGATAGCTCATTCTATCTATCTTTATAAAAATAAAAAATTTATCATAAGTTATCCAATATGAATAAATCCTTATATATAAAGATAATACATTAATATCAAAAACATCAAAAAATCATAAATGGTTACCTTTATGGTCCTTCCAAAAGGCTAAAATCCAAAACTTTGAAAGAAGGTCACTAAATTTCCCAAATCAACGTATCATTAATTCTCAAAACAGCCTAATGAAACCCTTAATTGTCACACACTAATCATGTAAAAACTATTATGATTTATTCTATTGAAATATGGTTATAACCAAAAAAATTCATAAAACCTTAGTGAAAACATGCATGCTTTCAAAAATTAACTATTTAATAATACCATAAATCCAAAAAATCTATAAAAAAAATTCATCATATTAGTCCTAAGGTCATTAATACTATCAAACATCTCTTTATTTCATTATCCAAAAACTAAGCACATATTAAGTTTTATCCTTCCCTTATTCATGTGTTCTCCAAAAATATTACCTTATGACCTGCATCAATATTCATGGTTACTAATACCATTCAACATAAACATTCAAATAGTTAAGGAAAAACTATAGTGGAACAATCCTTAGATGTTTCATTAATTCATAATACCAAAAACATACTTTTATAAACTTATTATTGAATTCCAATACATAGACAAGAAATAATTCCAATATCTTCTTAAATCATTAACTAGGATTCATCCTTTTATTCCTTAACACTTCTTTCGTCTTACATATCATTCATAGTCTCTTCATCATCTACAATATAACAATTATTCATATATAATTTCTAATTCTCTTCACTATCCTTCCCCCTAGGGAATTAATTTTTATAATTCCTATACATTACACATTTAAAACATTTAACTATCATTGATGCATTAGAAATACCATTATCCTTGTCTATTATGTTAACTGAACATTTTCCTTTGCAATTACTTTTTTGTGTCTTTCTTTTCCACACACAGATAATATTCCAGTTCCTTTGAAACATTATCCTTGATGCCTCTTCCAACATGATTTACATGAGGAAAATTGAACTTTATTTCCTCTGTGTTCACTATGAAAACCCATCCTTCTCTTATTAGGTGGGTTAGGAAACTCACCAAATTTGAGATTATTGATCATATTATGAGGATTATTATTAGGCATAATAAAAATAGTTCACCTTCCAACTCCCATTAAATCTGGTTTCTCATAAGGAAGATCATTCCAATGTTCATCATATTCATCATTAACATGAATCCTCCCGGTTCCAACCATTATCTAAAAACCAAAAAGAATAGTGTGAGATGAAAAAAAGATAATTGTAAAACCACATAATCAAGGTAATTTACTTTCAATATCTAACATATTAGGTTTAATACTAGTTTTTCTATGATAAAAACCAAAATTCTAGTATTGCAACCTCTACATATACTTATTCATAGAGACATCTCTAGACATATACTTAGAAATATCTATAGGGATCTCACTAAATTATTATTATCCTAGTTTCCAAAGGTGGACTAAACCTTCACTCTGATATCAACTATAACGACCTAGGTTTGATGTACATAGACATACATTATGTTTTGTAGAAACTTTCATATAATACAAAAACACAGGCCCAAAGACCATGTTAGTTTAGTGTCTTTGGAAACCTGGAACACATTATTATAATTTGGTGAAAGGTCTTCAACATCTACCATAAATATCTTCCCCTTTAGTTTTTCAACCTAAAAAAATTCTTTATATCATGGGGAAAAGAAAATCATAGGAAAAGGGTGATCTCAGATGCTCAGTAAGGGTAAAAAAAGAAAATATAAAACAAAACATGAACATAAGAATGTAAAAACATGAAAATAGATTTTTTAAATCATACAATGTATAAGATATACCAAATTAATGTGTCATGGAATAAATATTGGCAGTTCATAAGGCATAAATCATAAAAAAACATGATCCATGAGAAAATATAATTGGCATAAAACATAAAATTGTGGAAAACACATAAGCATAAAAAATAATTTCTATATCTTCCAAGGCTAATTTACAAGAGATTTATAGTGGAAAAATCCTATATTGAACCGATTTCACTCCTCATACCAGCCATGTCTTACTAAACTGGGTTTACCTTTCATTTCAGCACTATATTACTGAATCGAGATCATTTCCCATTCCAGGCTTGTCTATCTCATGAGATATAAATATATACCCAATTCATTGAAGGTAGATATAGGTACCACCCATATAATAATGAAAAATATACATATATGTTCCATAATATTATAAATCATTCATCACATCATAATAAAAGGGAATTCAAAAACATAATTCCATCATAACATAATCCATGAAAAAGAAATGTATTTCATAAATATCATTCCATAATAAACATAATCAAATCATAGGAATAATAGGTATAATATACTTGAAAAATAATGTCCCCATTAAATCATATTTAACATCAAATAATTTAATATTTGATGAAAAATAAATTTGATAGACACTTGAAAATAATTCTTTAGGAAAATATCCTTTCTTGTTCAAAAAAGTTTTATTTTATTAGAAGGTCATTCAATTTTAAATGAAACGAATTTATTTGAAAATAAACTTGTAATATTGTAATGGAAGCTTCAAGGAAATAAATAATTATGAAAACATGAAAAAAATCATTCTGTATAAGTTAAAAGAAAACATTATTCTAGGACTTTTTCCAAAAAAGTCAAAAAGTACGTCGTTTGGAAAATAAAAGAAATATACCTTTAAAACTGTGTAGTAAAAAGTAAAAATGGGTGAAAATTACACTAAATATCCATAAGATGATAGCAAATCACTTTATGAAAACATTTTTAGAAAACATTGGCATGGATGATAAATATCCCCAATAGAGACTTAAAACAAAACAATTCTAAATATTGAAGAGATTGTGAAATAAATACTCTTAAATTTATAATAAAAATAATATAATTCCCAATTAAATAATTTAAATTATTAAAATAACATAAACTTCTACATAAGACTCATAAAATACATTCTTTGGTAGTATATATGCCACTTAGAAGAAACAAGTAGTGTATACGTCATGTGTCTCGTATAAATAAGGGTGAGACAAAAATAATCCCTTACCTTAGGTCTGATTACCTTGGTACGTATCTGAAACTCATATATAATGTTTTAAATAATTTTATTAACTTATTCTAGAATTATATTTATATTTATTATATCATATATGATCATATTATCACCTACTTGATAATATTTTATTTTTACACTTCTTTATAGTGTTAACTGCTTCATTTTCTCATGCATGTTTCATCATATAAGTCCTAATTATTGAAAATAGGATATAGTAATATAATTTATAGAATTATATTAAGGTAATATATATCATATTTATTCATTATATAACTTTATATACTCATTCATGAATGGTGGATATGGAAATGAATTGCATCACGTCGTGGAGATGATAGGTTGTACGTACACACAAATGCTGGTATCATTTCCTTAATAGTAAAATGTATAGAATTTTATGGTACATTTTTTTATGTAATAAATATCATGTTGTAATAATTATGTATTTATATTTTTTCCATCATTATACCCATCAAAAAAACTAGTTAAAAATATATAACACCACGGCATGGAGACGGTAGGTCGTACGTACACACACATGGTGATTTCATTTTTTGTAGGATGGATAAAAGGTAGAATATAGTTGTTATATAATAGTAAAATAACATCTAACCATATAATTGATATTGGATTTATTACTTTATAATGAAAACATCATAGGAATAGGAAGTATAAGAAAAAATGATCTTGAGAGATTCGGTAAAAGAGATTACCTCTTCTTTGGAGAGCTCCCTCTAGATATCCTCTTAGAGAAACTAAAGTTGGTCTTTTGGGGTGACCAGAACCTCTAGAACATAGATATGAATTTTTAGAATGGATTTTGGTAGGTCATGGTCTATATTTAAGGCTAAAATTGAAGTGAATAAATTAGGGAGGAGGTTCCCTTTTATAATTATGGTGAGGGTCACTTTTGGAATCTCCAAAAATATTATTTTATAATAAAATAAAAACAAATCCCAAAACCTAAAAAAGCCCTATTTTAAGATAATATATCAAATAAGGTTGTAATATCATCATACAATAAATTTTAGACAATTTTTTCTACCAATTTTAACCTTATCATTTTAATTAACCCTTAGTTATCCAATTTTAATTTTAACTATGGTAACAAATTTCTCAATATTAAAATAGTGTAATTTTTAATTATTTAATGTCAATTAAACCATAAATGAAAAGTTTATAATATTTTAGATCATATCATAAATATATGGTATTTTTAAAAATGTTTTATGATTTTTTAATAAAACCTTATCATGATGAACATTCAACAGTGTTATTTTTTACACTATTCAATTAATTAGTTTTTAAAAATATTAAGATAACAAGTTAACTTCGAAAAATATATTCTATTATATTCCTAATTGGTCAAGTTAATCCACAAAATTTTCTGTATATATTAAATTTCCCAAATTATATTTATTTTAATATTTTTAAAAACATTTATTTTATATTTCAATTTATAAAACAATTACTACATCATTTTTGTGTAATTATTTAATATACTTATTTTTTGAAAAAAAATTAAAAATTAAATACTATGAAGAATTTAAATTCTCTATATTTCATAATAATACTTATAGTAAAATATATCTTCTAGACAATATTACATTCAAAATGTTATATTTATTAAAACATGAATGTGACTACTTTAACATTACTTTAGATAAAATATTATAAGTGTCATAATCATTTACATAGGGCTCCAAATGGTCAAAAATTATACTCTTGGATGATTATGGTCGATATATACTTGAAAAATAATATTTGGTCAAGTTTTTGGTCTTTTAATAGTTATTATCATCTTAATTAAAATTATTTTATTTATTTTTCATCAATTAAATAATTTTTGTATCATCTTTGTATAAGCCTTTAAGTTAATTATTTATTTCCTAAAAAATAAAAAAAACATGATAAATAAAAATATTTTAGATTTAAAAATAGTATTTATAGTCAAATTTATATTCTACATAACCTTATATTAAAAATTATATATTTAATAAAATTTGATCAAGACATCTTTAACTTTTATTTAAATAAAATATATTAAATGTCATAATCTCATCCAAGTAGCTTCCAAAGGATACCATTTCGACCCAAGGATGATTTAGTTAGAAAACCTCATCCAATTATATTAGGACAATTGTTAGAGTAATTTTATAATATTATTTTTACCCTTAATTACCTGATTTACCTCTTTACCATATTAATAAAAATTACCAAAGTTACTATTCATGATGCCAAAAAAATAAAACAAATCTATTTACATAATTTTTATGCACTGATTCCAAATATGGAATCTATTTTTACAAATTCAAAACATGGAAGTTACAGTAATTTATTTCAAATTAATCTTGTTGTCAGAATGAGAAAAAGGGTATTGAAAGTTAAAACTTGGAAAAGATTGAAATGTTTTTACATCAAAATTTAATGTAAAATTAATATAAATTACCTAAATTATATTAAATGATAAAAATATAATCTATTTATAATTTAAAACCATTCAATAATATAATTTAACCATATAAATTATTTTGATAAAAAAAGTTTTTTAAAATTAAAATTTAGAATATTTTTACTATTCACCAAAACATGAAACCTTTATGAAAAATACCAAAAATTAAATAAAATTAAATTTATATATCATTATTTTAAATAATAAGTTTATTTTTTTAAATAAAATATATAAATTTATCAAAAATTGGATTCAAAGTGGGTTCTCCATTAAAAGGTGGTAAAATTACATTTTTGAAAAAAAAATAGGTTTTTATGAATAAAATTGGGTTGGTTATTATCATGTTCCTATAAAATATAATGAATAAATATCAACAATATTTTATTGACTATATAACATATATATTTCATTAATAACATTCAATGGTTGTAATTTATTTAATTTGTTAAGATAAAACAACTTTAGAAGCATAAAAATACAAATATTTCCTTTATATATAATTGGTATATATTTTCGTTTATAATTATTTGGTAACCATTGAATTAATCTTATAAACCATATATTTCATAAGTTAGTAAATAATATCCATTCCTTCTAATTTAGCAGCCTGGTTATTATCTTATTTAAATAATAATAAAATGATGTTTTGTAGAAACTCAGTGTTGTGCAGAATGAAAGCTAAACTGGTGGTGTGTGTAATACAAGATTAACATGGTTTATGATACAATGGTATATACTAAAGAAGAAAATTATATTTCATAAAAATATTTTGGTGTTACACTATCTCTCAATCATCATCTCTAATACCACTCTTTCATGACCCACTCTAAGTAGCGCTGATAAAGGGGGATTTGATAAAGGCATTGCTACCTATGATGTTCTATTTATATAACAATACACCCACCAGCAGCACCTTCATAGAACACACACCACCTAAATAAAATAGAACCTACACAGTGCACACAAGACCAAAGTATCGCACACAACAGTGCACACTAGAACAAAGCAGCGCACACAAGGGTTTGGAAAAAAATTCTATATACATTTAAAACTATGTTTTATATAATTATATTTACAATTATCTAACAAATAATTAAAAACATTAATGTTCTATCCTTTTACATTTGTGATCCCCTCTCAAAAACGTTCGCCAACCATATTAGTTGCTGAACAAATCATTCCAACTCAATAAAAAGGTTCCACCTATATAAGAAAACAAATATTATGTCATTAATACTATAAAAAAATACATAAAACATTAATATAAACGAATACATTAATAAATTGTTAATTTTTAATAAAAAAAGACACATTTGGAGCTATAAAGTTCACATTGTGCATCTTATTGATGTGGGGTTGATTCCAACATATCACAAATGAGTTATGGATTGTTTTCCAAAAATATCAAAATAATCCCACTGGGTTTTCTTGGTTTTGAGTATGTCCCTTGTTTTTTTACTAAAATTAATATCAAATATAAATGACATACATGGATTTATACCAGAAAAAATTTTCTTTGGATTGAGGTGTAGTTGATTCCTACACATCAAAAATGACTTTTGGATCGTTGTTCTAATGTATCAAAACAATTTGAATGGGTTTTCTCAGTTTTCTGTATGACAGATGTGTTTTTCTAATAAAATATCATTTCAAACTAGAAATGCCCATTTGGAGTCATACCGATCACATCATGGATCGTTTTGAGGTGATACTGCCTCATACACATCACAAAGGACTTATGAATTTCTCCCCTAAATTATGAATACAATCAGAGGCTATTTGTTTGGATTTTAGTGAGTGAAACATTTTCAACTAAAATGTCAATTTTAAACTGATAACAGATACTTTTAGTCATACTGGTCACAATGTGCATCAGATTGAGGTGTGGTTGATTCCTACACATCACAGATGACTCATGTATCGTTGTCTTAATGTATCAATACAATCGGAATGTGTTTGCTCAGTTTTTAGTATGTCACTTGTTCTTTTTAATTAAATTAATGTCAATTTTATATAAAAACACATTTGTATTTATACCGGCCACATAATTTGTTGGATTAAGGTTTTTTTGTTTCCTACATGTCAACAATGACTCATGGATCGTTGTTCTAAGGTATCAAAATAATCCAAATTCATTTGCTTAGGTTTAGTATATCAGTTGTGTTTTTTACTAAAATATCATTTCATACTGGAAACATGCTTTTGAGTCATAACAGTCACATAATGCATCAATTTGATGTGATACTACTTCATACACGTCAGAAAGGATGTAAGAATCACTTTCATAAATTATGAAGACAATCGGAAGTTGTTTGCTTGGTTTTTAGTGTGTGACACATTTTGAGCTAAAATGTAAATTTTAAACTGATAATAGCCACTTTTAGTCATACCGGTCACACTGTGCATCTGATTGAGGTGTGGTTGATTATTACACATCACAAATGACTCATGTATCATTTTCATAAAGTATAAAAAATAATCCAAATTCATTTTCTTGGTTTCTAATATGTCAGTTGTTCTTTTTACTTAAAATAATGTCAATTTTAAATAAACAGACACATTTAGATTTATACTGGTCAAATCATGCATTTTATTGAGTTGGGGTTTATTCCTACATGTCTCAAATGACTCATCGATCCTTTTCTTAAATTATCAAAACAATCCTAATGTGTTTTTTCGGTTTTCAGTATGCCAGTTGTGTTTTTTTACTAAAATTAATGTTAATTTTAAATAAAAGGAGACACTTTGAGTCACACCGGTTGTACCGTGCATAGTATTTAGGTTTGGTTGATTCTTACATGTAAAAAATAACTTATAGTTCATTATCCTAAAGTATCAAAACAATATGAATGTGTTTGCTCAGTTTTTAGTATTCCAGTTGTGTTTTTTTCTAAAATATCATTTCAAACTAAAAACATGATTTTTGAATCATACTGAACTCATAGTGCATCTATTTGATGTGATACTACTTCATACACATCAGAAATGACTTAATAATAACTATCCTAAATTATAAATACAATCATAAAGTGTTTAATTTTTTTATCGAGTGACAGGTTTTGAGCTAAAATGTAAATTTAAAACTGATAATAGATACTTTTAGTCATACTGGTCACACCATGTGTCGGATTGAGGTGAGGTTGATTCCTACACATCACAAACGAATCAATTATCATTTTCCTAAAGTATCAAAACAATATGAATGTGTTTTCTTGGTTTTCAGTATGTCATATGTTCTTTTTTACTTAAATTAATGTCAAGTTTAAATAAAATGACACATTTATATTTATACCGGTCACATCATGCATTTTATTGAGGTGGGGTTGATTCGAACACATCAAAAATGACTCATGGATATTTTTCCTAAATTATCAAAACAATATGAATGTGTGTTCTTAGTTTTCAGTATGCTATTTGTGTTTTTTTACTAAAATTAATGTCAATTTTAAATAAAAATAAACACTTTGAGTCATACCAGTTGCACCGTGCAATGAATTGAGATGTGGTTGATTTATACATGTCAAAAATGAATTATATATCATTTTTATAAAGTATAAAAACAATCCAAATGCGTTTACTCAGTTTTTAGTATGTCATTTGTGTTTTTTTACTAAAATATCATTTCAAACTGGAAAGACATCTTTTGAGTCATACCAGTCACATCATGCATAGATATTATGTGAGACTACTTCATAAACTTTAGAAAGAACTTAAGAATAATTTTCCAATATTATTAAGATAATCAAAAGTCATTTTCTTGGTTTTTAGTGAGTGACACTTTTTGAGCTAAAAATAAATTTTAAACTGATAATAGACACTTTTAGTCATACCAGTCACACCGTGCATCATATTGAGGTTTGGTTTATTCCTACATGTCAAAAATTACTAATTTATAATTTTCGTAAAGTATCAAAACAATATGAATGTGTTTTCTTAGTTTTGAGTATGCTTGTTGTTCTTATTACATAAATTAATGTCAATTTTAAATAGAAAGACACGTTTAGATTTATACTGGTCACATCGTGAGTTGTATTGAGGTGGGGTTTATTAATACATGTCACAAATGACTCATGTCTTGTTTTCCTATATTATCAAAACAATATGAATGTATTTTCTAATTTTTCAGTATGCTAGTTGTGTTTTTTTACTAAAATTAATTTCAATTTTAAATAAAAATAGACACTTTGAGTAATACTGGTCACACCGTGCATCAGATTGTGGTACGGTTGATTCCAAAATGTCAAAAATGACATATAGATAATTCTCATAAATTATCAAACTAATGATAATGTGTTTGCTCAGTTTTTAGTATGCCAGTTGTGTTTTTTTATTAAAATATCATTTCAAACTAGAAACAAGCTTTTTGAGTCATACTGGTCGTATCGTGTGTCAGTTTGGAATGATAATACTTCACACATGTCAAAAATAACTTATTAATCATTTCCCTAAATTATAAAGACAATTGGAGTGAATTTTTTTGATTTTTAGTGAGTGACACGTTTTGAGCTAAAATTTCAATTTTAAAATGATAACTGACACTTTTAGTCATATCAGTCACACTGTTTGTTGAATTAAGGTGTGGTTGATTCCTACACATCAAAAATGACTGGTGGACCATTCTACTAAAGTATCAAAACAATCTGAATGAATTTTCATAGTTTTCAGTATGTCACTTGTTCTTTTTGATAAATTTATTGTTAATTATTTATAAAAATACACACTTAAAGTCATAACGTTCACACCATGTGTCAAATTTTGGTTTTCTTGATTCCTACATGTAAAAAATGAATAATGGATTATTGTCCTAAATTATCAAAACAATCCAAATGTGTTTGCTCAGTTTTTCGTATGGCACTTCTTATTTTTACTAAAAATACTAACAATTTTAAATAAAAGTAGACACATCGAGTCATACCGGTCACATCTTCATTTTATTTCTATATATTATTCCATAAGGTATGTTTCCCATTCATTTCTAAACAAATATATCCCATATTGTAAACATGAGTCTTTTCGGAAATCATGGTAGTACAGAAAAATATAAATATGCAAAGGATTAATAAATATTTTAAATGAAATAGTAGTTATCTTCAAAAATACCTCTTTAGGGATGCTAGTTTTTTCATGGAATATGATATCCTTCATAAATTTACAAACATAATAACCACATTATTTACCATTTGTTTGTTTTGGGAACTGTAGAAACATTGATAAAAAAAGTAATTTTTTTACATGTGTTTGGATAGTTATATCTTATTATATATACCCTGACTTTTATCAAGTTGTAGTACTTGTGATGTTTCTTGTCCTTTTCCTCGGGCCTCATTCCATGATGTAGATGATATTCACACACTGCCCTATCAAAATAAAATCCTCAATAAAAGATAATATAAATTATATAACTAGATGTTTAGTTCTAAAATTTTGGATGTAGTGTATTACAAATTGACAAACGCTGACATTTCTGGTCAGTTTTTTGGATATCCATGCATTGAATCCATGAAATAAATATTTGGAGCATCTAAATTGACCGCAATGAGAATCCAATGATTCCTAAAAAACAAAAAAGAATAAGTAATTAATAATATTAAAATATAATTGATATTATTAAATTGTACAGTTTTACCACTACATATTTGGTATTAAAAACAGCCCACCATCTGTAATTTTTCTTTTAAATGATTTGATAAGGTCTGCCACTATTTCACCCTATTTCTTGTATTCTTTATCTGTTTTTTCTTTATAGGTGAAATGGGGACTAACATGTCCAAATTTTTGTTCATGGGGAAATCTCTTAAATTGTTTTTCAAATATATGCCTGCAAAAAATATGAAATGTATTTAGTCATAATTATCATAGTATATCAGCATTTGGAAAATCAAATTATGGAAACATACCTCATGTATAGATTTACAACTAAGCCTCCTAGCCAATCATTCTCTAGTATTTCACTTAAATTGTCAACACTAAAGAAATCTGGATCTTCCCCACTGTATATATTTTCATCAAAAAGAATTTTTTGAACCCCACCATCTTTGAACTTCATATTCACATGAGCCTATAATGATAATAAATTTGAATATGGAATGGGCGGTGTTGCGGTTCTTTCGGTAGATCATTTTGATAGGTTGGTTGATCCTTGAGATGGTTTTGAGATTTTCTTTCTTTTCACCCCCTTCCCTATGTTCGTATATAATAACATTCATCATTTCGGACCTTTTTTCATTAAATGTTAAAGGTTTATCTTCAAAAAAAATTGGTAATGAATCCTCCTTGTTGACATGTTTTCTTACAAGTTGTGATGTTTATGTGATGAATATTCCAAGAGCTTATTTATCCTTATGAATATCATCATCATCAATTGGAATAGGTATCATAGAGCTCAGCTCATGGGATACATTAATCATTACATTATCATGACCTGTTGGAAGTGGTATGTTGTGTAGCATGATGTTATCAATATTAAATATCATAGCCCTTGCTACAAGGAAATGGGTGGGTGTTGATAGATATAAATCACAGTCATTTTCACCCTATACAATATCAGTACATGATAGTTATTAGTGTATATCTGATTCAAAATTCATAGAATCAACTATTAGAACATTGATTACCTCAGCTAAGATAGGTTTTGAGGGGAATGGCTCACCTCAAAGCTAGTGGGGGATGGGGAAATATCTTCATGGGTTGGTTGTTCTTGAGTTGTTTCTTCTCTTCCTTCCCCCCCCCCCCCCCCATCATATTTTCCATGAAATCTATTTGAAATTTCATATGTTATTAAAGGATATATATTATTTATCTCATCATTTTTATTTCCGCACTTTCATCCTCCTATTGTTTTTTCTCAAAAAATGTTTGGGGTGTCACCCAAAAACCTGCAACTCTGACACGACCATACTTTTATGGATACTTTAAGGCCACTGAACGTATGTTTGCATCTAGTTTGGGTATTGTTGATTCTTGTGACTATTTAAAATAGAAAATATAGTAAAATAAGTAATAATTATTACGTAATATCGATTTAAAGAAAAAATATATTTATTAAGTCATACTTACACATGTTTCCTACACTTTTTTTGTGTTTTCATCTATTAGTATCCCATATTTATTTACATGCATCTCCTTCTATACCACATTTTGTGGGATGGAAGTGACATTGGATTTGGATTTATCAATCTTCATATAAAAATAGGAACATAGTTATGGTGTTTTTTTGGACACGTAAAATTATTACTGTTGATTTAAAATACGTACCAATTTTTTTCAAGTAAAGTGTACCACATTCTTGCTTTACGGTAGGGGTACGCTGGTTTTGATGCTCGTTAATTATTTTCAACTCTCAATTTCAATTTCATAAATAAAAATCTATCAATAAAAGTGATTAATACACATATCATAAAACAACGTATTACCAAACATAATGTACCTGAAAAGACAACTCCTCATGATGTTTAATAAATGAATCACACGCTCCTTAGGTTATATTTTGTGCATAAATAATAGGTGGGAGTGGGTTTATTTTCCCTTCAGTGTATTTAATATAACATTTCATTAATATTATGTGAAATCCTCTCGGAATCCTTCCATAAACCCTTAATACATAGTCCTTGTGCGTGTCATCCACTATAAATGCACTCTACAAGGGATGATGAAGAGTAAGTCAATGTTTAATTATTTTATTTTTTAGTAAATTAATGAAATTATATCATAATTTTACTGTATTATATCCCCACATTAGTTTCCTAATCCTAGTGAAAACAAGGTGCCACAACTATACATCAATCGGCACGTATTTTTGAGTGGCCATTCCAATGTAACTACTGAACATAGCCTTTTTGGTGTTAACATGTTGGCCCCGCTTATTACATCCGACCTTGTATTTGATGCCTTTTCCTTTTTCCTTAAGTATTTTTTCTAAAAAATTCAAACTACGGCTCTCCTATTTTTTCTATTCTATTAGTGTTTTGGTGCCTGTCATTTCCTTCGTTTCAACATCATCAATATGTTCCTTCAGAGCGCTAGCATCGGAATGTGAAAATGGTGATTATACCTCTGCATGGGAGAATTTGTAGCAGTAGGTTGAGAAACATGTTGGTCCTCTAAAGTGTGAGTAGAAATAGGTTGAGAGACCTATTGTGCCTCAGGATTAGGATCATTATCATATGAAGAAGTCATTATCTGTAGAAGTGGTTCAGCATTTAATTTAGATTACATAAAAGCAGCAACGAACAGATAATAACATAAGGTAACATAATGTATTTTATAAAAAACATATAACCTGATTATTGAACTCTCTTTTTTTAAAGGCATGAGGGATTTGACCCCTCTATTGACTATCCAAATCCCTTCATTGTGGTCTCCTCTGACATTAAAAACGTTGTTTACATTTGGACCACTAAGAAATGATTATGAAGTCCCAATGAAAGGGTCATCCTCTGTTGAATTTTCATCTGACCCATCAGTGATTTTGGTTGATAACCAAACAATTGACTAGTTTCAGTTTGCAAGATATGGATCATAAAATACTTTTACATCCTGTGATGCCATTATAAATCATTCATTTTTGTATCCTTCCTTACTGAAATCAACTTTCACAAATCCCAACTCATCTATTTTAACAGCACTCTTATTATCAAACCACTTTCCCTGAAAAATCATGTAAAGACCCAGAATTTCTATGCAAATTTTTTTTTTAATTAAATGGGAATTTTACGGGTCCGTGAAAATTGATGGCGTGTGATTCTGAGGCCCGGTGTGCCCAGAATGAATTTCTGAACTTTTTCAGGTACGTTCAGTAAACGTGTGAGCGGGTTTTTGTAACTTTTGAACCGGTGCTTGGAATTTAAATATGAGGAAACTATTAAACTCTCAACACCGATATTCACTTAAGGAGACATTCACCTTGACTTCAGTAGGTCGAGGGTGGAAGTTAGTTTTTCACTTATTCGTGAAAGAATAAAAATAAAATAAAATGGTGTAACATTTTATATTTATTTTATTTTGAAACTCCCATGTGGATGTTTCATATGTTGTGACCACCTGAACTAAACCTCCCTTGAGAGGTTATGGTGGTGGGGACCACCCAAGTACAAACCCCCATTGAACTCCCCTTTGGAGAAACCCTCAAACTTCCTATTAAATGTGGGGGAGCCTCTTCAACTCCTCCAACATTTATTATGCCAACTCAGTTAATTAATTAATACTTTCTGAGTTTATGCCAATGAACTAAATAGAAAACATAATCTATTATGTTGGCTACTTGGCATTTTTGGTGGAATTGGGAGGAAGTATCCCTAGGAGAAAGCTCTCCAACGAAGAACCCCAACGAAGAATGCTGACTTTGACTCCGACTTCTTCCATGGGAAATTTTTTGACGAGGAACATATTCAAAGTCAATGAACCAATGATCGAGGGAACACTGATGTCACCAATGTCCATCTATTCCCAACGACATCGTGTCCTTCCCCGCATACAATCTTCAACAAATCAAATTAACGTGGTAGAGAGGGTGTTTGAATTATTTTCCTTTACTCGTTCTTGATATTCTTGTTCTTGTTGAGCCACTTGTTACTGCTCTAATGCAGAGGGTGTGGGCCAAAAAAACATGGCTCGACCCCTTCGTCGTTCTTCATAAATGGTGTATCTTTCACGATGAAAGAAGGTGACTTTGGTGACGGCGACCGGTGTCGACGATTGGCACCAGTGGAACTCGAGAACCGCCAATGAAGGCATAGAGCCCTGCACCCCCGCGGCACCCCCCGCAGTCGAGCCGCCCCACACCTCTGTGGCCAAGCCACCCCATGCCCTCACGGAACCCCCGTGGCCAAGCCTCCCCTCACCCTCGCGGCACCCCCACAGCTGAGCCGCTCCACGCCCCAGTGGCACCTCTGTGGCCTCACGGCCCTCGTGGCCTGCAGGGTCGGGCCGGGCCCAGTAGGTTGGGCCTCCCAGCGGGACAAGACTGACCCAGCGGGTCAGGCCGGGTCGACCCTAACCAAGTCGACCCAGGCCGGGTCAGGCCGAGTCGGACCAGACCCGGACCAGATACGACCCTATACTTTACTTGGTCCATAACTTTGGCACCGGATGTCCATTTGATGAACCGTCAGCAGTGACAAAAACCTTGGAGCAATACGGTCCCTTTGGTATACCCCACTAGAGTTTTCAATAAAGTTGGGGAATGGTTGGGTTGGATTGAGAACGAATCCAACTAGGCCCTCGGGACAAAAAGGCTAATATCTCACTAACCCGGCATATGATTGATGTGTAGTCTATTGTGTTGATACCCATATGACGTGGTAGACCTTTGAGATACTTCTTTGTGGGACTTCGTTGTAGTTGAAGTATCGACCAGTGGCTTGTAGAGCGGACCCTCCTAGAGACAAGCGAGCATAGTACGGGAACCCTAGAGCTGGATGTGACATAAAGATGTAATAGGATCATTTGTGGGTCTAACGATGTACCGAGTGATCCTGTGTGGGTCATCACCTTGAGATCCTATGTGGGTCAGCACCTAGCAATCCTGTGTGAGTCAGCACCTTATGATCATGTGTGGGTCATCACTTAGAGATCTTGTATGGGTCAGCACCTTGCGATCTTGTGTGGGTCAGCACCTAGCGATCCTGTGTGGGTCAGCACCTTGTGATCATGTGTGGGTCAGCACTTAGTGATCCTTTGTGGGTCAGCACCTGGAGATCCTATGTGGGTCTGCCTATTAACAGAGTAATATGATTCGGTACTTACATCTAATCATCTCTACTATTATACTTAAGCTATACCTGTAATGAGATGAGTTCCTACATGTGTGGTACTTTCCTTCATGGTAATACCTTGGTGGTATTCTTCTATGTGGTGTACCTGTGTGGTACTTTTCTTTTTGTTTTCCTTCTATTGTGGAATAGTTGAGCGTTGGGATTTTGGGTTGGACCCTGTGTTTCCTCATGATTGAGATGTGTTTACTCGATAACTTAGGTATATGTATGGGCATATACCTAAGTAGGGTTGATAGTTGACTTCATACTTTGAGGCTTATCCTTTGTGGATTTTGTGAGACCTTGAGGTTCTCGGGGTCCCTACTAAGTATCATTATAGTCACCCCTGTACGGGTTATGCTCTCACCTTGTTGTATTTGGTGAAGACGAAGGATAGCGTTGATCGAGACTAAGGGTACCAGGACTGGATGGTGCCCGGAGGAGGACCTTACGACGAGTCAGTACATGGAGGAGACGAACGGATGTGGAGTTTTGAGGAGGCGATCTATACCTACCCTTTAGGTAGGAACCTCATAGGATGACCCAGCAGTTTTCTTCTTTTCTTCTCCAGTTTACTTGTACTTTCATTTTCTTGTACTTTCCAGTTGGACTTGTATTCGGGACCCTTTTACTTACTATACTCACTCTATTTACTATTAAGTTTAATTTTTTTGTATCTTAATGTGTGATTGGTTTCCTATGATTATAGGTTATAAAGGCAATGCCTTCCCAATTTTAGGGACTATGCCTTTCGGTGCTAGTCACCAACCCCTGGCCAATGGAAGGCGTGCTTGGGGTAGTCACGGCACGGGCCCCGGGGGACGGGTTGTGACAAATTGGTATCAGAGGAGTTGGTTCAACGGTAGAACATAGGACTCTGATCTTTATTTTTAATGGAAATAGTGTTAAGTGTAGTGAGTGTGGTTATCAGTTTAGGGAATCCAGTGTTAGTGCGGTGACCGACGTATCCATACACCCGGGCCCTAACTTCTGATTTCTGACTCAATGCATGAAAACATTGATTGTGTGTGTGTTTTCAAGAGTCTTCTTTGTGAACTCTTCGAGTTAGTTCACCAGGTATAACTTATTGACCATGGCGCACCTGTTTCTTTTCAGGATGCCTCCATGAAGATAGCCAGCTAGGTTTCTGAGAGTTGTATGCACTGATAGTCCACTGAGCGACAAGGCCTCAGTGCAGGGGCCTTTTCCAGTAGAGGCACCAGTGAAGTCACTAGCGGTACCATTAACTATTGGGCCACTGATGCCACTGGCCCCAGTAGCAGACGGTTCATGCCACTTGAGCACATTGCACAAGTTCCAGCGCCGGAGGCCACCTAGGTTTAGGGGAGAGAAGGGCCCACAGGCAGTTGAGGATTGGTTGGAGGCTGTAGTTAGAGTCTTCCGAATGGTAGGGACACAAGCCAATTTCATTATGATCGTTACCTCCAGCCTTCTACAGGTAGTAGCAGGCATATGGTGGAGCTTGATGCTCCAATATCATGACGAGGTGACGCTTCTCTGGGCATACTTCAAGAGCTTGTTTCGGGCAGAGTTTGTCCCAGCAACTCTTTGTGCAGTGTGCATTCAGAAGATACTTTATCTAGAGTAGGGAAGCATAATTGTGGCACAGTACTCAGTGAGGCTCACTAACCTCTCACGCTACTCCAAAGATATGGTGCAGGACCCATTCTTCAGGGCTCGGACCTTCAAGAAGGGGCTCATATGAGAGATCAGGGCTTCGATGATCACACTCAACATCCCGACACAGGAGGGGGTGTTAGAGAGAGCCCTCTTGGTGGAGAGTTTCCTTGCTGAGCAGTCACCAGCAGTGAGACTATCACGACCCGTCCTCGGGGCCCGTGTCGTGACTACCCCAAGCCCACCTTCCATAGGTCAGGGGCTGGCGACTAGAACCAAAGGTGTAAATCCCAATAACTGGGAAGGCATTGCCTTTATAAAAGTAAACAAAACACTACAAAGTACAAGCGGAAGCAAAACACTAAGTACAAAAGAAAGTGTTGAAAAGTAAATGGGCCAAAATACAAACCCAAATGAAAGTACAACTAAAACTGAACAAGTACAACAGAAAAATACAACAGCTGGAAGAACGGAAGTGACTCCTGGGTCGTCCTCCTCAGATCCTACCTGAAGGGTAGGTACAGATGGCGCAGCTCCTAGATCGTCCACCACGGATCCTACCTGAAGGGTAGGTACAGATAGCCTCCACAATGCTCTTGCCATCCAACCTCCTCTGTGTGTCGTCTCTCCGTGAAGTCCACCTCCAGATACTGACTCGTCGTGTAGTCCACCTCCGGGTACTGACTCGTCATGTAGTCCACCTCCGGGTACCGTCCAGTCCTCGAACACTCGGCCTCCGTCAGCACTGCCCGTCGTCTGCAACCAACACAACGAGGTGCGGGCATAGCCCGTGCAGGGGTGAGTATAATGATACTCAGTAGGGACCACGAGACCCTCAAGGTCTCACTAAAACCCACATGGATAACCACAAAGAATATCTCAACAGATAACCTCTACTTAGGTATATGCCCATGCATATACCTAAGTTATCAAATAACCCATCTCAATCATGAGGAAAACACCAAGATCATGAAATCAACGAATACCCACTACCCAGGTATATGCCCATACATATACCTAAGTTATCAAGTGACTCATCTCAATCATGAGGAAAACACAAAGGTCAAAAGACTCAGCTCAAACCATGATTTTCATTATCGAAACCGTAACTGCTGAAGTGCTCCATCTCAGAAGTGTGCAGTGGTCTTTTCATGACTCCGAAGTACTGCTCACTAACCTAAGACTGCTGAGGTACTCCTCCTGTCGAGTACCGCGGGTATGCGGCCTACTACCAGGCGCTCCGTCCGTTGTGGGTCTATCCCCAAATACCGGGCGCTCCCCCTAATAGCCTACAGAGGTACTCCTCCTGTCGAGTACCGCGGGTCTGCGGCCAACTACCGGGCTCTCTATCCGCCGTGGTTCTGTCACCAAATACCGGGCGCTCCATCCACTGGGCTAGTCGACTCACTCTAAGTCGTGTCGGTCAAGCAGTCGTCGGGTTTCAGCCGGCTACACGGTCTCCATACTCCGTATGCTCGTCTCCAGGAGGGTCCGCTCCACAAGATACAGGTCGATACTCCAAGTATCAAAAAGTCCCATGAAGAAGTATCTCAAAGCACCGCCTCGTCATAGGGGTCTCAATGCAACAGACGGTGCGTCAATCGGACGCCCGGTCTGTGAGTTATTAGCCTTTCCGTCCCAGGGGCCCGGTTGGTTTCATGAGCAGACCAACCCAGACGTATCTCAACTGTACCCCGAACTCTCATAGGGTATACTCATAGGGACCATTTCTCAACGTGATCATCAACGCCGCTGACGGTTCGTCAAACAGACGTCTGGTCTGAAAGATATCAGCTTTTCCGTTCCAAGGGCCCGGTTGGATTTCGGGTATAATCCAACCCAGCCACTATCCAACAGCAACCAAAACTTGGGCGAAGTATGCCAAAAGTTCCGTCTCATCAAGAGGAAAACAACGAGACAGACGACGCGTCAATTGGACGCCCGGTCTGTGAGTTATTGGTGTTTTCGTTCCAGGGGCCCGGTTGGTTTCGTGAGCGAACCAACCCGACCGCACTCCGACGGCATCCAAACCTCGAGCGTAGTAAGACAAAAGATCCGTCTCACTAAGAGGAATCCAACAAATTCGACGGCACGTCAATCGGACATCCGGAGCTCAAGTTACGAACCCGGTCGAACCCAAAGTATTCTGAAACCTTGAGTGCGATATACCGAAACGACCGTCTCGATCCAAGGATCTCATCTCCGCTTACGGTGCGTCGATAGGAGGTATACAGCTCAAGATATGGGAAAAAGACCAAAGAGGGTCTGAAACGGGGGGTCTGGACCCGGACCGACCCAGCCCGACCCCCCCCCCCCCCCCGGGTCGGCCCGAACCGGGTCGACCCATCCCGAACCGGGTCCGACCCGGCTGGGCCCGGCGCGGCCCGGCTGGCTCGGTCCGGCTCAACCGGCCAGCCGCAGCACGACCAGCGCGGCCGAGCGGAAGCCGCGGACGGGGGTGTGCGCGGCCCGCCCTCGCCGCTAATTGAAGCCGGCGGCGACCGCCGCCGCCGGTCTTCCGGCGCCGCCGCGCCAGCGGGGCGCACCGCCGCCACCTTCCGCGGACCACCGGACGCGCTCCGATGGTCCGTTTCTCCTGCCGTCTTCGCCTACGGTCCTCCCGGGACCCGACCTTCACTGCGAAGGGATTCAAACGCCATAGCGGTCTGCTTCGTCGTCGTCCGTCGATCCACACATCGATAAGCAAGCTGCGGAGAGTTGTCGGGCCGTGTTTGTTCGGCCCGCGCCCTCCACGTTAGGTGTTATCAATTGGAAAAATAATAACACATGATTTTAATCATTGACGAGGGTATAATTTATCCAAAATAAATTATACGAACACCTTGAAATCAAAAACCCATGCACGAGAGTTTAAAATTTGAATGTGTGGTGTGACGATGTCATGCATTCTTGCCGCTCGATCCCGCACGATGCGACGGCACCGCGTCAATTTCATTCGATCCGCAACAACAAGAAAAACAAAAAGGGAGGGGGACGGCCGTGTCTGTGCGGTCCGGCCTCCTCCCGTTAACTGATATCATGTGGTCCAAATAGACGCGGATAAAAGATGGAAGAGAATCACGTATAGAAAACACGTAAACCCCATACCTCGTGTGATCTTGAACAGAGGTTCGTCGAACAAGGACTCCTCACGGAAAGAGACGTCGCGGAAGAACCGTCGCGGTAAAAGGCATCGCGTAGTCGGTCTCCGAGGACTCGGCGTTCTTCAACGGAGTTCGATGCGTTCTTCGCGTTCTTCGTGTTCTTCGACGAAGAAGATGAAGAACTCTAGATTTCCTTAGATTTTCTCCCCAAACCTTTCAAGAAACAAAGGTTCCAACCCCAAAATAAAATAAGTTTACCTCTTATTTTATTAACATAACAAATATTTGAATTTCAAGAGTTTAAAATTCAAATAACCACACTTACCTCACTTGATTAATAACATAAGTTATTAAACTTAAGTTGTGAAATATTAAATGTGAGTTGAGGGGGGTTAAAGAAAGTGAAGAGTTATGCAAGGTTAGGGAAGGTGAAGTGGTAGGGTTCGTGTGGGCCCCACCACCTTCATAACCTCCCTTGGGAAGTTGGGTAGTAACCCAACTTCCACCCAAAGCCTAATCCACTTTGTTAAAATAAAAATTGTAGAATAATTATAAAATAAACTTCCAAAATTTTTATCATCAACTCTCGTGAAAACGCAACTCCAGAACAGGTGTTCCTAAGAAATTACCGGTGCTGCGGTTCCATCGGTGCCCTCGGAATTCGATTCCGAGCATCGGTTCAAAAGATAGGAATTCCCGCTCGTTCGTTCACTGAACGTACCTGAGCTAAACTTCGGAAAATGATTTCGGGCACACCGGGCCTCGGAATCAGGCGTCGTTAGAAACTGTGTTCTTGTAAAATTCCAAAGAAAATTAAGAAAAAAATTTCCTTGAATTTTACGGGTCTTTACATTACTCCCACCTCAGGGCTTTACGTCCCCGTAAAGCTTCAACACAAACTAGGGTTACAAAAGCGGTATTGAGCACGCACCTGAGCCTTCCGCTCCCATGTGCTCACCTAGATGTTCCCGTACTGCCAGAGAAAGTGCACCCAAGGAATCGATCGTCCTCGTAGGATCCGCTCCTATCGATCCTCGATCCCCACTGGAACCTCCATGAAATACACCCCGTCGCCATCGTCCAGCTCCTCATGGTCAATGATATGCGAAGGGTCGAGCACGTATCTCCTCAATTGAGATACGTGGAAGTCTTCGTGCACCTGGTGCAACTGCGGTGGATGGTTCAAGCGGTAAACCACCCTGCCTACCCAGATGAGGACCTAGAAAGGTATGTTGAACCTCGGAGATAACTTGTCGCCTTGGCCACATCTCCGTAAACCTCATCGAGGTGAGACCCGTATAAGGACATGATCGTCATCCTCGAACTCTAGAGGCCTCCAAGTCCTATCAGCATAAGGCTTCTGTCAGCCCTGTGCTGTCCTCATCCGCTCTTGGATGACCTGGACCTTCTCTAGTCTCAAAAGAGATGCTATGATTTCTTCTTTTCCGATAAGAGAAATCATGTCTCATCCCCTGGATGAACCACATTCATTTCCTAATACAGTCAATCCTGACATGAATGATGCATTCATGCCACGGATGACGTCGTAAGGCCTCGACATAACTACTAAGAGATCCAACTGTCACTCTCTCCTCCAAGGGTCGAGTCTCACTGTCGGCATCAGTGTGAGGTCACTAGGTCTCCCCCAATAGAAATCTCGAAAGTGAGGGTCAAGTCAATAGTTTTAACCGGGACCACTCAGTATCAACCAAAAAAAAGGACAGGAAAGCAAACATCACAAAGATAAGTCTCTTTTTATTATAGCAGCTCATAGTACAAAGACACGAAGCAACTACAGACAAACATTAACAAAACTAGAAGCAACAAGATCAATAGCCTCCAGGTCAGGAGATAGTCCCGCTCCTATCCATCTGCTTCCAGAGCTCCATGACCATAGGCCTCAGCTGCCTGAAGCTGAGCTCTCCCATGTCCTCCTGTCCCCTGCGGTCGGGGTGGGCCTCCTGGTGGTGGGGGTGGAAACACCCCGAAGCGTCGTCCACCTCCAGTTGCACGACCAGAACCTCTTCCATGGTCGCCTGCTCCTTGTGGTCTGCCCTGATCGAACCTCTACCTCTGGCTGGGAGGTTCTTCATTTAACTGTTGGTCATCTGCATGGCAGGTCGGACAGTCACGTGCCATGTGACCAATTCCACCGCAGGAGTAACACTGTCCACTCTCGGCATGTCTGGCTCTGACTCCACCCCAGTTTCCCCACACAACTAAACCTGAGTCGTGCAGTTAGCCACCGGTAAGTTTGGTCCTCTTGGACCTCTGCGTCATCTTTCTACTGCCTGTTGTAGAAGACTCTGCTGCAAGCTGGCTAGTGGTGGGTCCTACTGCTGGAGACTGCTCCGCAAGGAAACTCTCCACTAAGAGGGCTCTCTCCAACACCCCTGTCTGCGTCGGAATGCTGTGAGAAACAACAGAAGATCTAATCTCCCGCCTGAGCCCCTACTCGAAGGTTCGGGCCCTGAAGAATGGGTCTCGTACCATATCTGTGGAGTAGCGTGAGACGTCTGTGAACCTCGATGAATACTGTGCCACTGTCATGCTGCCTTGCCGCAGCTAAAGTAGCTCCTGTATACGCACCGCTCGAAGGGTGGCTGGTACAAACTCTGCCCGGAATAGGCTCTCGAAGTCTGCCCAAAGAAGTGTCGCCTCGTCATGCATTTGGAGCATCAGGATCCACCATCTTCCTGCTGCTGCCTGAAGAAGGCTGGCAGCAAGGATCACCATGAAGTCTGTCGGCGTCCCCACTAGCCTGAAGACTCTCACCACAGCCTCCATCCAATCCCCAGCCGCCTGCGGGTCCGTCTCTCCCCGGAACCTGGGTGGCCTCTGGCGCTGGAACTCGTGCAGTGCACTCAAGCGACGTGCACCCTCTGCTGCTGGGGCTGGTGGCATCGGTGGCCCAATGGGTAGTAGTACCGCTGGTGCCTCAACTGGAATAGATCCATGTACTGAGGCTGCATCGCTCAACGGGCTGTCAGTACGAACAACTCTCGGGGCTCTATCTGGTCGTCCGCGGGAAGGCATCCTGAAAGAAACAAACATGACACGATCAAAAGACTTATACCTGGTGAGCTGACCTGGTTTGAGCTTACATTTAAAAACTTCTGGAAACACACACGCAATCAGTGTTTTCGTGCACAAAGTCAAAAATCAGTTGTCAGGGTCCTGGTGTATGGATACGTCGGCCGCCCGCACCAACACTGGACTCCCTGAACTGAAAACCACACTCGGTACTCTTAACACTATTGCTTCATAGAAATAAAATATCAAAGTTATAAGTTTTGCGGTAGAACCGACTCCTCTGATACCAATTTGTCACGACCCGTCCTCGGGGCCCATTCCGTGACTACCCCAAGCCCGCCTTCCATAGGCCAGGGGTTGGCGACTAGCACCAAAGGCGTAAATCCCGATAACTGGGAAGGCATTGCCTTTATAAAAGTAAACAAAACACTACAGAGTACAAGCGGAAACAAAACACTAAGTACAAAAGAAACTTTTGAAAAGTAAATCGGCCAAAATAAAAACCCAAATGAAAGTACAACTATAACTGAACAAGTACAACAGAAAAAGACAACAGCTGGAAGAACGGAAGTGACTCCTGGGTCATCCTCCTCGGATCCTACCTGAAGGGTAGGTACAGATGGCGCAGCTCTTGGATCGTCTACCACGGATCCTACCTGAAGGGTAGGTACAGATATCCTCTACAACGCTCTCGCCCGCCAACCTCCTTCGTGTGTCGTCTCGCCGTGAAGTCCACCTCCAGATAATGACTCGTCGTGTAGTCCACCTCCAGGTACTGACTCGTCGTGTAGTCCACCTCCGGGTACCGTCCAGTCCTCGAACACTCAGCCTCCGTCAGCATTGCCCGTCGTCTGCAACCAACACAACGAGGTGCGGGCATAGCCCGTGCAGGGGTGAGTATAACGATACTCAGTAGGGACCCCGAGACCCTCAAGGTCTCACTAAAACCAACATGGATAACCACAAATAAGATCTCAACAGATAACCTCTACTTAGGTATATGCCCATGCATATACCTAAGTTATCAAGTAACTCATCTCAATCATGAGGAAAACGCCAAGATCATGAAATCAAAGGATAACCACTACCCAAGTATATGCCCATACATATACCTAAGTTATCAAGTGACCCATCTCAATCATGAGGAAAACACAAAGGTCAAAAGACTCAGCTCAAACCAGGATTTTCATTATCGAAACCGTAACTGCTGAAGAGCTCCATCTCTGAAGTGTGCAGTGGTCCTCCCACGACTCCAAGGTACTGCTCACTAACCTAAGACTGCTGAGGTACTCCTCCTGTCGAGTGCCGCGGGTCTGCGGCCTACTACCGGGCGCTCCATCCGCAGTGGGTCTGTCGCCAAATACCGTGCGCTCCCCCTAATAGCCTACAAAGGTACTCCTCCTGTCGAGTACCGCTGGTCTACGGCCAACTATCGGGCGCTCCGTCCGCCGTGGGTCTGTCTCCAAATACCGGGCGCTCCGTCCACTGAGCTAGTCGACTCACTCCAAGTCGTGTCGGTCAAGCAGTCATCAGGTTTCAGCCGGCTACACGGTCTCCGTAATCCGTACGCTCGTCTCCAGGAGGGTCTGCTCCACGAGCTACAGGTCGATACTCCAAGTATCACAAAGTTCCACGAAGAAGTATCTCAAAGGACCGCCTCGTCATAGGGGTCTCAACGCAACAGACGGCGCATCAATCGGACGCCCAGTCTGTGAGTTATTAGCATTTCCGTCCCAGGGGCCCGGTTGGTTTCATGAGCGGACCAACCCGGACGTATCACAACTATACCCCGAACTCTCATAGGGTATACTCATAGGGACCGTTTCTCAACGTGATCAGCAACGCCGCTAACGGTTCGTCAAACGGACGTCTGGTCTGAAAGATATCAGCTTTTCTGTTCCAAGGGCCCAGTTGGATTTCGGGTACAATCTAACCCGGAAACTACCCAATAGCAACCAAAACTCGGGCGAAGTATGCCAAAAGTTCCGCCTCATCAAGAGGAAAACAACGAGACAGACGGCGCGTCAATCGGACGCCCGGTCTATGAGTTATTGGCTTTTTTGTTCCAGGGGCCCGGTTGGTTTCGTGAGCGAACCAACCCGACCGCACTCCAACGACATCCAAACCTTGAGCGGAGTAATCCAAAAGATCCGTCTCACTAAGAGGAATCCAACAAAGTCGACGGCACGTCAATCGGACGTCCAGAGCTCAAGTTACGAGCGTTTCCGCTCCGAGGGCCCAGTTGGTTTCGTATCCGAACCAACCCGGACGAACCCAAAGTATTTCAAAACCTTGATTTCAATATACCGAAACGACCGTCTCGATCCAAGGATCGCATCGCCGCTGACGGTGCGTCGATCGGAGGTCTACATCTCAAGATATGGGCAAAAGATCAAAGAGGGTCCGAAACGGGGGGGTCTGGGCCCGGACCGACCCGACCCGACCCCCCCCCCCCCCCCCTGGGTCGGCCCGAACCGGATCGACCCATCCCGAACCGGGTCCGACCCGGCTGGGCCCGGCACGGCCCGACCCAGCCGGCTCGGTCCGGCTCGACCAGCCAGCCGCGGCTCGGCCAGCGCGGCCGAGCGGAAGCCGCGGGTGGGAGTGTGCGCGGCCCGCCCTCGCCGCTAATTGAAGCCGGCGGCGACCACCACCGCCGGTCTTCCGGCGGAGCGCCGCCGGCGCCGCCGCCTTCCGCGGACCACCAGACGCGCTCCGGTGGTCTGTTTCTCCTGCCGTCTTCACCTACAGTCCTCTCGGGACCCGACCTTCACTGCGAAGGGATTCAAACGCCATAGCGGCCTACTTCGTCGTCGTCCGTCGATCTGCACATCGATAAACAAGCTGCGGAGGGTTGTCGGGCCGTGTTTGTTCGGCCCGCGCCCTCCGCGTTAGGTGTTATCAATTGGAAAAATAATAACACATGATTTTAATCATTGACGTGGGTATAATTTATCCAAAATAAATTATACGAACACCTTGCAATCAAAAACCCACGCACGAGAGTTTAAAATTTGAATGTGCGGCGTGACGATGTCACGCATTCTTATTGCTCAATCCCGCGCGATGCGACGGCACCGCGTCAATTTCATTCGATCCGCAACAACAAGAAAAACAAAAAGGGAGGGGGACGGCCGTGTTTGTGCGGTCCGGCCTCCTCCCGTTAACTGATATCATGCGGTCCAAATAGACGCGGATAAAAGACAAAAGAGAATCACGTATAGAAAACACATAAACCCCCTACCTCGTGCGAGCTTGAACAGAGGTTCGTCGAATGAGGATTTGTCGCGAAAAGAGACGTCGTGGAAGAACCGTCGTGGTAAAAGGCGTCGCGTAGTCGGTCTCCGAGGACTCGGCGTTCTTCGACGGAGTTCGATGCGTTCTTCACGTTCTTCGTGTTCTTCAACGAAGAAGATAAAGAACTCTAGCTTTCCTTAGCTTTTCTCCCCAAACCTTTCAAGCAACAAAGGTTCCAACCCCAAAATAAAATAAGCTTACCTCTTATTTTATTAACATAACAAATATTTGAATTTCAAGAGTTTAAAATTCAAATAACCACACTTAACTCACTTAATTAATAACATAAGTTATTAAACTTAAGTTGTCAAATATTAAATGTGAGTTAAGGGGGGTTAAAGAAAGTGAAGAGTTATGGAAGGTTAGGGAAGGTGAAGGGGTAGGGTTCATGTAGGCCCCACCACCTTCATAACCTCCCTTGGGAAGTTGGGTAGTAACCCAACTTCCACCCAAAGCCTAATCCACTTAGTTAAAATAAAAATTGTAGAATAATTATAAAATAAACTTCCACAATTTTTATCATCAACTCTCGTGAAAACGCAACTCCGGAACAGGTGTTCCTAAGCAATTATCGGCGATGCGGTTCCATCGGTGCCCTCGGAATTCGATTCCGAGTATCGGTTCAAAAGATAGGAATTCCTGCTCGTTCGTTCACTGAACGTACCTGAGCTAAACTTCGGAAAATGATTCCGGGCACACCGGGCCTCGGAATCAGGCGCCGTTAGAAATTGTGTTCTTGTAAAATTTCAAAGAAAATTAAGAAAAAATTTCCTTGAATTTTACGGGTCTTTACAGAGACCCACCACCAGTCATCACGTAGAGGAGTCTTCTGTAGCTGGCAGTAGATAGATGTCATAGAGGTCCAAAAGGACCAGACCTACAGGTGGATGACCATAGGATTTAGGGTCGTTGTATGACACACCTGAGGCAAAGACGGTCATTCTAGGAGTGGGAAGTGTTACGCATGCAGTGGGCAGGGTCACATGGATCGTGACTGTCCAACCTGTCGTATGGATGATCAGCATACGGTCGAAGGACCTCCCAGGAAAAGACAGATATTTGACCGAGGAGGTCCGCAGGGAGCAGGTGGGCGTGGTAGAGGAGTTGGTCGTGTAGCTGGTGGTGGGAGACAATTCAAGATGTTACCTCCACCACCGCCAGGAGATCCACCCCAACCGTAGGGAGTAGGTGGATAGTAGAGAGCCTAGCTCCAGGCAGCTGAGGCCTACGATCATGATGCTCTAGAGATGATATGAGGTATGATCTGTGTCTATTCCACCTTAAATGTAGTACTTATAGACACAAGTTCCAATCATTCTTTTATTTCCACTTCCCTCATTAGGAGATCAGAGATTCTGATGGAGTTGTTGCCTCGATCCTTACGGCCAGAGACTCTTACGGGAGTGGATTCGACAATTACGCACTGTTTCTGGTAGTGTGAGCTTACTCTAAGAGGCAAGAGATTTAGCCGGGATCTCCTAGTAGCGGCATCGGGGCCTTACGAAATCATCTTAGGTATGGACTGGTTATCTACATTCCATGCTTAGATTGACTGTATTAGGCTCAAAGTGCGGTGTGTCTGCACGTATGGGACCAGTTTTACCTTAACCAGCGAGAATGGAGCCTTTACAGCACATGATGGACTTACCCGGAGGTGAGTGCAGCCGATCACTCATCTGTTGGCTAGCCTTACCCTTGGAGTGGTTGATGTGAAGAGTCTAAGTTATCTTGTAGTGGTGGACCAGTATGCGGATGTCTTCCCTGATGATGTTCCGGGTCTACCTCCTCACAGAGATGTGGAATTTTACATTTACTTTTACCCTAGGATGGAACCGATATCTACACCAGCGTATCAGATGGCTCCCATGGAGCTTCGTGAGCTGTGGGTACAAATGGAAGAATTACTGAGGAAAGGGTTCATTCGGACCAGTATATCTCCTTGGGCATCCCCGATTTTGTTTTCCAAGAAGGATGATGGGAGCTTGAGACTTTGTGTCGACTATCGGCGCTTGAACCAGGTGACCGTGAAGAACAAGTACCCACTCCCGAGTATTGACGGCCTCTTTTATCAGCTGAAGGGAGCATAGTGGTTCTCGAAGATGGACCTCAGTTCAGGTTATCACCAGCTCAGGGTGCGAGACAAGGATGTGCAGAAGAAGTCTTTCAGATTTCTGTATGGCCATTATAAGTTCTTGGTTATTACATTAGGCGTAACCAATGCTCCAATAGTGCTCATGGGTCTCATGAATAGGATCTTTCAGCCATACCTTGATCTCTTTGTGGTGGTCTTCATTGATGGGATTCTAATCTACTCAGCTATTGTGGAGGAGCATGCCTATCATTTGCAGGTAGTACTAGACACACTCCAAGAGCACCGGCTTTATGGTAAGCTCTCGAAGTACCGGTTTTGGATCCGAGAGGTTCACTTTCAAGGACATGTCATCTCGGAGGCTGAAGTTGTAGTGGATCCAGCGATGATTGAGGTGATACATGCTTGGGAGCCACCCAGGAGTGTGACAGAGGTACGGAGTTTCTTGGGTTTGGCTGGATACTACCGGAGATTTGTACAAGATTTCTCCAAAGTTGTAGCACCACTCTCGGATTTGACGAATAAGGGGAAACCCTTCGTGTGGTTGGAGATATGCAAGAAGAGTTTTCAGGAGCTGAGGTAGAGGCTGACTAGTGCCTCCATCTTGAGGCTTCTAGAGGAGGTCGTAGGGTACAGAGTCTATTATGATGCATCAGGGACCAGACTCGGATGTGTCCTGATGTAGGAGTGAGCAGTGATCACATATGTTTCTCGACAGATGAGACAACATGAGCAGAACTACACTACCCATGACCTGGAGTTAGAAGCAGTGGTCTTCACCTTGAAGATGTGGTGAAATTACTTGATGGTCGAACGTTTTATGGTGTACTCTGATCACAATATTCTCAGGTATATCTTCTCTCAGAAGGACATGAACCTGAGACAATGAAGTTGGCTTGACTTCCTCTAGGACTATGACTTCAAGATAGTCTATAATCCTGGGAAGGGGAACATTATAGCAGATGCACTCAGCAGGAGGACTGGTATATAGCTACTAGGCGAGGCGACGGAGCAGCTATCCACTTTGTAGATATCCTTAGTGGATAGAGATGAAGCATCTTTTCTTCAGTCTCTTATAGTCACTCTTCCACTTATTCATAAATTCAGGGAGGTGCAGTGAGGGGACACTAACTGCGAGACATGACATTCTCATATATCCATAGGATAGGCACCTGATAGATTTTCTGAAGGTGGGGAGCACTTCATCCTCTTCAAAGGACGTACCATGGTACCAGTGTCGCTCCGGGAGGAAGTGATGAGGGAGTTCCACACATCCCCTATCGCGGTACATCCAAGAGTGGTGAAGATGTAATAGGATCTCTGACGATGGCACTGGTGGCCAAGAATGAAGAAAGCAGTTGCATAGTTTGTCTCTCGATGCCTCACTTGTCAGCAAGTGAAGGCAGAGCATTAGGTACCAGTAGGCATGGTTCAGCCTTTAGAGGTCCCAAAGTGGAAGTGGGATGGGATATCCATGGACTTAGTGAAAGGACTTCCATGTACATCTAGGGGACATGACTCGATTTGGGTGATCGTCGACCGACTCACCAAGTCATCCCACTTCCTACCAATAAGAGAGCAGGTTTTAGTAGAGAGTTTGGGATGCCACTATGTGCAACGGGTTGTGCAGCTACATGGAGTACCCTCGATGGTTGTCTCTGGTCATGATGCACGTTTTACTTCCCAGCTATGGAAGGGATTGAAGGATTATTTTGGGACGCAGATTCGTTTGATCACTGCCTTCCATCCTCAGATGGATGGCCAGACTGAGTAGACCATTCAGACCCTTGAGGACATGTTGCGTGCTTGTGTCCTCAACTTCGGTCGCAGCTAGGTGGATCACTTTACATTGGTGGAGATTTCATACAACAAAAGTTATCAATCCACCATTGGGATGGCACCTTTCGAGGTGTTGTACGGGAGATCTTGCAGATCACCTTTGTACTGGAATGATTCAGGGGAGTCAGCACTCGTGGGACCTGAGATGGTATGGGATACCACAGAGAAAGTGCAGATCATCCAAGAGCAGATGAAGACTGCACATAGCAGGTAGAATTCGTATGCCGACAGGAGACGAAGACCTCTGGAGTTCGAGGATGGAGACCATGTCTTTCTATGGGTCTCACCTCGACGAGGTTTGCAGAGATTTGGCCGACGCAGCATGTTATCTCTGAGGTTCATCGGTGTCATGAACCAACCTGGGTCGACCCTGATCCAGTCACCTGAGCCGGTCTGTGACATGGCCCAAGGGGCGTTCTCGATCCCCACGGGCTTGCAACTAGTGTCAGGCATCAAAAATCCAACTTTTGGGAACGATTTCTCCCAGTAAAAATAAATAAAGAAGCATAAATAGAACAGAGCAGCACAAAATAAATAAACAGAGTAAAGTAACTAAACAAGAACAAAAGAAAATAAAACTAACCAAAAAAGACAACCACTATTTCTGTGTGACCTCATGGGTCGCTCTCCAACTCACGACCAAACGTCACTCAAGGCGAACGCACCCAAGATGTAGCCTGCAAAAACACTAAAAATAGAAAATAACTATAGGCGTGAGTATTAAAACTCAGTAGGCTAGCCCAATATCTATTCCCAAAGCACTACCTTTAAATAAAGTATCTACCAATTCCAGGTTTGAACTAAATTACATAAAATATTAGTTTTCGTGCACACTTTAATTTCTAAAACAAGTATCAGTTCATTGACCTTTTTAATTTAAAATCCAGTTTAATGTTTGAATGGAACAGGTGTATAGCATTTTAAAACATTTGTGAGATCAATTTAGAAATCCGAAATTTCAGTTGTTAGTAAAAAGGAAACCCACACACAACACACAACACACACTAAGGGCAATGGAAAAGGTGGCACATAGGGGCCATCTACCGAACTAGACCTCTCAATCGTTAGCCACATACAAATAAACACTAAAAGAAATATGGGTCGAACTAAGGAGATCGTGAACAATCCAGAACATACTATACATCTGACTCATCTTGAAGGCATGCCCTAACTCGATGACGTCATAACGCCCTAACGCTCGGCATAGCCCTACATGGCCTAACCGAGGGGCCCAATCCCCAGATCAGCAATAACTCAGTATTCCCCTGCTATGGGGCCACTAGCCAGGGCGTAGTCTAAACTAGTGCAGCAATCGTTCTCAGAAGATTCACTCAATATGCCAGATTCCCATGTCAACACAAACAATAAAAGGGGTGCGTCCATAATGTAAATAAATCAGTCACAATGCACAAACCTCACGTACAGCTCACGCAATCAAAGTACACCAAAGATCACCCCTGAATGGGTTTTCCAAAATAATTAATTTTATTAAAGTGCCAAATGGGCCTTCACAAATTTTATAGCAAAACCTCATTTCTCGAGAAAGCTCAAACACTTTTTCAGAAGAAATCATTTATCTTTAAAACTAAAAGTACATTTGAAATTCCTTGAATTATGTTTTAAGGACAAACAAGAATTATTTCAATACTGGGTGTCCCCTTATCAAGAAAATGTTTCAAGTGTTCGGTATAAAATAAACGGCTCTTTTCACACCAAATAATCATTTAAAAATTTATTATCTTATATTATTTCTCTTTCATTAAAAATTAATAAGACAACAAGAAATTAATAAATTCTAAATATAAAGGTAAGTGCAGTGGGGGACTTACCTCAACTCGCAGCCCGGTTACGATGATGATGTGGTACGTCCCAACTTGCGCACAAGTACGCGCCACTTGCCGACGACCGCAACATCACGGAAAAAACTTGACAATGCGTTGCAACAACGTAAAGCATCTAAAAACACAGAAACACTGTCTTAAAATAGTCCAAATGAATAAACAGATAAAAAAACACCTTGACACTCGTGAAGATGAAACGAGACGAACCCAAAACATGCGGTAAAACCAAAGGCGCCTCGTAAATAGCGGTGAACAGTCCAAAGTGATCCGAATCGCTTCTCCTTTGGCGTCAGCGGACAGAGAGTGGTCCGACATGACTCGAGACACCCTTCGCGAACCCGGCAAGGGGATTCAAGGCCACATCAGAGCAACACCCTACAAAAATTAAAC
The DNA here is from genome assembly GCA_963277665.1 of Viscum album. Lineage (NCBI taxonomy): Eukaryota > Viridiplantae > Streptophyta > Magnoliopsida > Santalales > Viscaceae > Viscum > Viscum album. The sequence continues at coordinate 1,116,218,099 of OY728152.1, forward strand.
AACACCCAAAAACAATTAATGCGGAAGTACCAAAGCACAACCAAAAATGTATCCAGGACTCACATAAACCAAATGAAAAACCAAGCGCACACCGAAACCTTCCCAAAGTATCATTCGCATCACACTCGCCAATAAATAAATCATTTCAATAAATAATAAAACTTTTCTAAAATGCACAACAAGGCTTTACCCTAAAAACATACTTCATTTACTCTCTTTAAAATCAAACGCACCTCGAAACATTTTTCAAACATGGTTTGCGCCTTTTACACAAATGAAAACACCATTAAAATAAATTATAAAACAACTTCAATAACACCCCCAAAAGCTTTTAAACCCAAAGAGAACCCAAACCCTCTAAAAAACTGCATACCAAAACCATATCAAAATACAATTTCAATCCAACACATGATTTAATAAACCACATGCATGATTTATAAAATTATAATCAGTGACTCGACTAAATTCTTTCCACATAAAAAAAACACTGTTTCACATAAAGTCACCACTTTAAAATCAAATCCACCTCAAAAATTGACTGACCAACCGAGATGGACCAAAATCACAAAGAAGAGACCGATGCACTAAAAGATAATTACTATAAACATTAAAATACAAAAGACCCTAATTCAGCAGGTGTGAAACCAAGCAACAGACATAAAAATTACCCTGAGATGAAACCAATGGATCAAAACCAATCAATTTCAAAAGATACAATTAAATTTACAAACATTAATTGTCTAATTAATGATTAAAAATGGTCCGAAGAACAAGAAAACAAAGTAAAATAACTTTAAAAGTAAAAGCAATGGGGTTACTACCTCAAGGTTGGAGAAACATCCGAGAACCCGGAGCAGAACAAACATCACACCATCACCGCACCCCAAAGAAGAGAAAAACTGACCACTGGAGGGGGGAGCGGCTAGAGGGTTAGTCAGAGAAGAGGGAAGTTGCCAGAGGGGTTGCGGTTCTGCTTGCTGTGCATAGAGAGGTTGGTTGGGAATTGGGTGGCAGTCGGACGACATCCAAATGCGATGGACCTTCCCTAAGGAGGAGGGAATGGCAGAGGGCATCTAGCGAGGACAGGGGGGTTGCATCGGAACCGGGAGGGGTGTGCCGGACCGAGGGAGATATGCTGGACTAAGGAAGAGCTGGGAGGCACGGGCGATCATGAGGGAGGGCCAGCAGGGGGGAGAGCCGGATGGGAAGGCAGCAGCCGGTAGGCTGGTGGTCGGGCGATGCGCAGGAGGAGGGAGGCGTGACCTGCGATGCTAGATTTGTTCAACCACGAATGAAGGAGGGGAGGGAGAAGCTGGGGGAGGGGGCTATCACACGGAGGACGAAAGAGGGGGAAAGGGGGGTCGTGGCCCGCGGCCTGCAAGCGGGGAAAGGGGGGCGCCCCATATTTTAGGGTTTCAGTTTTTTTTGTTTTTTTTACACAATAGATATAATAATAAAACAAATAATAATTATAAAAATAAGAGTAATAATAATACAAAAATGATATAAATAATAATAATAATAATAATAATAATAATAACCTAAACATAATGATAATAACAATAACACTAGAATTAAAATAAAATTCTTTCTCAATAATAATAATAATAATAATAATAATAAGATGATAATATTAATAATATTAATAAAAACAAAATAGTACTAATATAAACCAAAAGGTATTTAAAATGAAATCTTTGTTTCATTTCATTTTGGATATTGATAATAATCGGTCAACCGCGCAGTCACTAGGACCGAACACATGGTCTCCGTTAATGGTGCGGTGACCGCACACCGGCCCGAGATCCGCCAAAAATATAAAAGTTCGGAAAAGTTCAAACAGCGACCCAACTAAACCTCATCCCAATGACGCGAAACCAATAAAAGAATAAAATAACTGGTGTCCATGGTTGGGGTGTGACAATTCTCCCCACCACAGACACTTTCTGCCCCCAGAAAGTCACCAAGACAACAGTTGACACAACTTGAGTCCATGACCAAACAAAACCAGAAGAAACCAAGAGGCTCGGGGTGACCATTACCAACACACATCACACATGACCAACTCATGAACAATCATTGCCTGAAGTTGGGGGGAGATCACTGGAGGGTTCTCCCCACCACAATAATTCACTAACATGGAAACCCTTGAAACTCTAACACACTACCCCACAAGGGGGTCAACGCAGGAACTCCTAAACCAAACTCATTCATTTTTCCCACATATACTGAACAACACACCTAAGACTTGACAAAAATCTTGCTACAGAACAATCCAGAAACTTGAGGATGAGAAATTCACTCAACACCTCCAATCAATTTCACAAAACTAACACCTCCCTAACGAACACACCTAAGACCAACTCAAATTTAGAACATGTTCCTTTATTAACGGGCCCACACCATTCAAAGAGACCAAACAACTTAAGAACCACACTGAGAGAAAATAATACCACTTGGATTGTGGGGGAACAAGCTCATCACGCTACCACAACAAGTATGACCTTACGACAGCGATGAGAATAGAAAAAGGGAAATTTTGGATATTTCCATTCCAAAGACGAAGATGTTATATGGGCTGAGGTTCCACTCACCCTCGACAACTCCTGACGGTGCGCGAGCTTCACCCTGAGACCTGTGGATGGGGCCCTGATAGCTCAAGCATCCCTTGCCTCATAGTCAGGCATTTTCATCTTCTGGTCTCTAACTCCTCTCGTTCGATGATTCAAACAACCACAATGGTCATAAATTTTCAAAGGGATCCAACATGATGGCTTAGAATGTCCGGACAGGCCATACTGGTGACACATGAGAGAGCAATCCGACGAACTAAGAGTCAGTACCGACGAGGATGATTTCTTGGAGACAGGTTCTACCGACCCGCACTCCTTGCCAGGTGGGGAACCTTCGCGTAAGTCGACCATTGTTAATCACACCCAAGACTCTAATGGAGATAAGACATTTCATCTTTACTAGTTCAGAACTGAACCCTCAAATAACTCTAGGGTGGTATGAACATTAACTACCCTAGGAGTTCCCAATAACCCGAAGACACACTATCTTTCAAAACTATACAACTACCTCTAACAGACTTCGACTACCTCGGTAGGCAAGCAACACACAAAAGGAACTGAGAACAGAGCATAACTCATTGACAAATTTGGGAAGCTTTTTGGGTGGCATACTCATAACATGAAAAACACCATCAAAATCGGCATCAAGCCAAAAATCAATCAAAGAGACAGCCTGAGCCAAGGGCAACAAACTCATAAGATAAACATATACAAACATAAGTAAAAACTTCTTTTCCAAAAACCACAATTTCTTTTAAATTTTAAAACTCACCTATGGCTCCTTATGGACTGTCACATGTGCGTTCACCCAATCCCGGCTACATCGTTCAAGGAAAAGTTATCCCACGCACTCTCTGCACATATCGATGCACATGTGACCCTCTATAAAGAATACCAAGCTTCGAAAACTTCTTTCCCTTATCAAAATCAAGCACGCAATAAAACATTCCATATCAAAACACTCCCACATTAAAAACCCAATTCACCAGTTTCAAAACAATTTCAAAAGAAACACTTTTCCATTTTAAAACCACTTTCATTTTTAGCACACGCTCACATCGACTGAGATCAAAACGAAACACAATCAACAACAAACCACCGGAACGAGGAACCAGTTCATATGCCTTACTTCGGCAACGTGGTGGTGAGCCATATCCCAAGTAAGGTATATCACAAAAAGGAACATGAACTGGACACTTGGACTCCACATGGTTCACCACCCCATGTGAGGCCACAACATGAACCAGTTCTCCTTTATTATCATCCCTCAAACCATAACAACCAAAGGAAAAAGACTCAAAACCCAGACTACCCTTGGTAACTCAGGTCTCGTCACGGGCAGTGGTGATCAAGCACCAACTCGTAACCTACCTCCTGAGTCCCGAAAAATCCTAATATTCTTCTACTAGACACCCTAAATAACAAGAACCTCCCTATGATACCAAATGTGACAAATGGGCCTCACCCACCAGTTGCCCCGCAGACACGTGAGCCCCACCCTAGGTCCCACCCACGTGCCCGAATGGGGTATATGACTAATGACAGTCCCCACATGCCAACAAATTTCCTTTCCAGTGTGCTTTGTCCTCACTCACACACACCCTGGGAAACTTCCCAGAAGGTCACCCATCCTGATCACTACTCTAGGCCAAGCACACTTAACTGTGAAGTTTTAATCAGAAGGGCTCCCGAAAAGGAAGGTGCACCTTGTTGACTATTATTTAGTCATTTAACCCTTTATCATTTGGGGATGTTACAGTCACCCCCCCCCCCCCCTTTAGAGCACAACGCCCTCTTTGTGGGCCCTACAACTCAACCCAGGCAGTGCACCGCACTTAAGGTTGGTACCTCCTCTGATACCATTTTTTCATGAACCAACCCGGGTCGACCCTGATCCGGTCACCCAATCCGGTCTGTGACATGGCCCGAGGGGCGTTCCTGATCCCCACGGTCTGGAAACTAGTGTCGATCATCAAAAATCCAACTATTGGGAACGATTTCGCCCAGTAAAAATAAATAAAGTAGCTGAAATATAACATAGCAGCGCAAAATAAATAAATAGTGTAAAGTAACTAAACAAGAACAAAAGAAAATAAAACTAACCGAAAAAGACAACCACTATCTTCATGTGACCTCGTGGGTCCCTCTCCAACTCACGACCAAATGTCACTCAAGGCGAATGCACCCAAGATGTAGCTTGCACAAACACTAAAAACAAAAAAGAACTATAGGCGTGAGTATTAAAACTCAGTAGGCTAGCCCGATATCTATTCCCAAATAACTACCTTTAAATAAAGATTCTACCAATTTCAGGTTTGAACTAAATTACATAAAATATTAGTTTTCTCACACACTTTAATTTCTAAAACAAGTATCAGTCCATTGACCTTTTTAATTTAAAATAAAGTTTAATGTTTGAATGGAACAGGTGTATATCATTTTAAAACATTTTTGCGAACAATTTAGAAATCTGAAATTTCAGTTGTTAGTAAAAAGGAAACCCACACACAACACACAACACACACTAAGGGCAATGGAAAAGGTGGCACACAGGGGCCAGCTACCGAATTGGACCTCTCAATTGTCAGCCACATACAAATAAACACTAAAAGAAACATGGGTCGAACCTAGGAGATCATGAACAATCCAAAACATACTATACATCTGACTCATCCTAAAGCCATGCCCTAACTCGATGATGTCATAACGCCCTAATGCTCGGCATAGCCCTACATGTCCTAACCGATGGGCCCAATCCCCATAGTAGTAATAACTTAGTATTCCCCTGCTATGGGGCCACTAGCCAGTGGGTAGTCTAAACTAGTGCAGCAATTGTTCTCAGAAGATTCACTCACTATGTCGGGTTCCCATGTCAACACAAACAATAAAATGGGTGCGTCCACAATATAAATAAATCAGTCACGATGCACAAACATCACGTACAGCTCACGAAATCAAAGCATACCAAAGATCACCCCTGAATGGGTTTTCCAAAATAATTTATTTTATTAAAGTTCCAAACGGGCCTTCACAAATTTTAAAGCAAAACCTCATTTCTCGAGAAAGCTCAAACACTTGTTCATAATAAATCATTTATCTTTAAAACTAACAGTACATTTGAAATTCCGTGAATTATTTTTAAAGGCCAAATAGGCATTATTTCAATATTGGGTGTCCGCTCGTCAAGAAAATGTTTCAAGTGTTCGGTATAAAATAAACGGCTCTTTTCACACCAAATAATCATTTAAAAATTTATTATCTTTTATTATTTCTCATTCTTTAAAAATTAATAAAACAACAAGTAATTAATAAATTATAAATCTAAAGGTATGTGTAGTGGGGGACCTACCTCAACTCGCAGCCCGGTTACGACGATTATGTGGTACATCCCAACTTGCACACAAGTACGTGCCACTTGCCGACGACCCCAACATCATGGAAAAACCTTGCCAATGCGCTGCAACAATGAAAAGCATCTAAAAACACAGAAACACTGTCTTAAAATAATCCAAATGAATAAACAGAGAAAAACCCACCTCGACACTCGTGCAGATGAAACAAGACGAACCCAAAACATGCGGTAAAAACAAAGGCGCCCCGTAAATAGTGGCGAACAGTCCGAAGCGATCCGAATCGCTTCTCCTTCAGCGACGGCGGACAGAGTGAAATCTGACGTGACCCGAGACACCCTTCACGAACCAGGTGAGGGGATTCGCAGCCACATCAAAGCAACACCCTACAACAATTAAACAACACCCAAAAATAATTAATGCGGATGGACCAAAGAACGACCAAAAAGGTATCTGGGACTCACATAAACCAAATGAAAAACTAAGCGCACACCGAAACATTCCCAAAGTATCATTCGCATCACACTCGCCAATAAATAAATCATTTTAATAAATAATAAAACTTTTCTAAAATGAACAACAAGGCTTTACCCTAAAAACATACTTCATTTCCTCTCTTTAAAATCAAACGCGCCACGAAACATTTTCCAAACATGGTTTGCACCTTTTACACAAATAAAAACACCATTAAAATAAATTATAAAACAACTTCAATAACACCCCCAAAAGCTTTTAAACCCAAAGAGAACCCAAACCCTCTAAAAAAACAACTTCATACCAAAACCATATCAAAATACAATTTCAATCCTACACATGATTTAATAAACCACATGCATGATTTATAACATTATAAGCAGCGACTCGACTAAATTATTTCCACATAAAACAAAAATCGTTTCACATAAAGTCACCACTTAAAACCAAATCCACCTCAAAAAGTGACTGACCAACCAATATGGACCAAATCACAAAGAAGAGACAGACGCACTAAAAGATAATTACTATAAACATTAAAACACAAAAAGACCCTAATTCAGCAGTTGTGAAACCAAGAAACAGATATAAAACTTACCCCAAGACGAAACCAACGGATCGAAACCAATCAATTTCATAAGATACAATTAAATTTACAAACATTAATTGTCTAATTAATGATTAAAAATGGTCTAAAGAACAAGAAAACAAAGTAAACTTAATTTAAAAGTAAAATAAATGGGGTTACTACCTCAAGGTTAGAGAAACATCCTAGAACCCGGAGGAGAACCAACTTCACACCATTACTGCACCCCAAAGAAGAGAAACACCAACCACTGGAGGTGGGGGAGTGGCTAGAGGGTTAGTCGGAGGAGAGGGAATTTTCCGGAGGGGTTGCGGTTCTGCTTGCTGCGCACAGGGAGGGAGGCTGGGAATTGGGTGGCAGCCGGATGATAGCCAAACGTACTGGACCAGCCGGCGAGGAGGAGGGAATAGCAGAGGTCATCCCGCTAGGACAGGGGGGTTGCGTCGGAACCGGGAGGTGTGCGCCGGAACGAGGGAGCTACCCTAGACCGAGGAAGATCCAGGAGGCGTGGGCAATCATGAGGGAGGGCGAGCAGGGGGGTGAGCCAGATGGGAAGGCGGCGGCCGGCGGGCTGGTGGTCAGGCGCTGCGCAGGAGGAGGGAGGTGCGACCCGCGGCGCTGGATTTATTAAACAGTGAATGAAGGGGGGGGGGAGAATCTGGGGGAGGGGGTTGTTGTGCGGCGGATGAGAGAGGGGGAAAGGTGGGGTACGGCTCCCGGCCTTCAATGGGGGAAAGGGGTTGCCGGGTAGTTTAGGGTTTCAGTTTTTTTTTGTTTTTGTTTTTTTACACAATAGTTATAATAATAAAACAAATAATAATTATAAAAATAATAATAATAATAATACAAGAATGATATAAATAATAATAATAATAATAATAATAATAACCTAAACATAATGATAATAATAATAACACTAGAATTAAAATAAAATTCTTTCTCAATAATAATAATAATAATAATAATAAAAAGAAGATGATAATATTAATAATATTAATAAAAACCAAATAGTACTAATATAAACCAAAAGGTATTTAAAATGAAATATTTGTTTCATTTCATTTTGGATATTGATAATAATCGGTCAACCGTGCAGTCTCTAGGACCAAACGCATGGTCGCCGCTAGCGGTGCGGTGACCGTGCACCGGCCCGAGATCCGCCAAAAATATAAAACTTCAGAAAAGTTCAAATAGGGACCCAACTAAACCTCATCCCAACAACGCGAGACCAATAAAATAATAAAATAAATGGTGTCTGTGGTTGGGGTGTGACAATTAGACCTTTCTAGGTCCTCAACAAAGTTGATGGGGTGTCTTACCTCTCAACTCTTCCACCTCAGTTGCACCGGGTGCATGACGTCTTCCATGTATCCCAGCTGAGGAGATATGTGCACGACCCTTTTCACATCATCGACCATGGAGAGCTGGATATTGACGATGGGGCGACTTTTACAGAGGTTCTAGTAGAGATTAAGGATCGACAGGATCGGGTCCTTCATGGATGGTAGATATATCTGGTGCGCGTTTTTTGGCAGCATGAGAACCTCCAGGAGAGCACATAGGAGCAGGAGGATCAGATGCATGCTCTGTACCCCCACTTATTTCCTTAGTTTGAGTTTTGGCTTATGGGGACATAAAGATCTGAGCTGGGGAGAATATAAAGACCCAGAATTTCCAAGTAATTTTTTTTAATTAAATGGGAATTTTATGAGTCCATGAAAATTGACGGCGTGTGATTCCGAGGCCCGATGTGCCCGGAATGAATTTTTGAACTTTTTTCAGGTATGTTTAGTAAATGTGCGAGCTCTTTTTTTAACTTTTGAACCGGTGCTCGAAATTGAAATCCTAGGACACTGTTGAACTCACAGCACCGGTATTCACTTAAGGATACCATCACCTTGACTGTAGTAGGCTGATGGTGGAAGTTAGTTTTTCACTTATTCGTGAAAGAATAAAAATAAAATAAAATGGTGTAACATTTAATTTTTATTTTATTTTGAAACTCCTATGTGGATGTTTCACAGGTGGGGACTACATGAACTAAACCTCCCTTGAGAGGTTATGGTGGTGGGGACCACCTGGGTATAAACCCCCTTGAACTCCCCTTTAATGGGAGAAACCCTCAAACTTCCTATTAAATGTGGGGGAGCCTCTTCAACTCCTCAAACATTTATTATGCCAACTCAGTTAATTAATTAAGCCTTTTTGATTTTATGCCAAAGAACTAAATAGACAACATAACCTATTATGTTGGCTACTTGGCATTTTTGTTGGAATTGTAAGGAAGGAGCCTTGGGAGAAAGCTCTCCAACGAAGAACGCCGACTTCGACTCTGACTTCTTCCCTGAGACATTCGTTGATGAGGAACGTCTTCAACTTCAAAGAACCGATGATCAAGGAAACGTCGACGTCACCAACATCCGTCTATTCCCAAAGACATCATCTCCTTCCACACGAACAATCTTCAACGAATCAAACGAACAAGGTTGGGAGGGTGATTGAATTATTTTCCTTTACCCGTTCTTGATATTTTTTGTTCTTGTTGAGCTTCTTGATACTGCTCTAACGCAGAGGTTTCGGGCCAAAAAAACATGGCCCAACCCCTCCGCCATTATTTTTCAATGGTGTATCCTTCGTGAAGAAAGAAGGTGACTTTGGTGATGGTGACCGGTGCCGACGATCGACACCGGTGGAACTCAAAAAACGCTAACGAATCACGGTGCCCTGCACCCCCACGACACCCCCCGCGGATGAGCTTCCCTGTGCCCCTGTGGAACCCCCCATGGATGAGCCTCCCCACACCCTCACAGCTCCCCGTGGCTGAGCCGCCTCGCGCCCTCACGGCACCCCTGCGGTCGAGCCGCCCCACGCACCCACAGCACCCCCACGTCCTCGCGGCCCTCACAGCCTACCAGGTCGGGCTGGACCCAGCCGGTTGGGCCAGGTCGACCTGAACCGGGTCGACCCAGGTCGGGCAGGGCTGAGTCGGACTGGACACAAACCGGATACGATCCTACACTTTACTTGGGCCATAAATTTGGCACCGGACGTCCGTTTGACGAACCGCCAGTGGTTTCGGAAACCTTGGAGTGAGACGGTCCATTTTCTATACCCCACAAGTGTTTTGGATAAATTTGGGGAATAGTCGGGTTGGATCGAGCATGAATTCAACCGGGCCCTTAGGACAAAAAGGCTAATAACTCACAGATCAGGCGTTCAATTGACACACTGTTTGTTGAGTTGAGACCCCTATGACATGGAAGACCTTTTAGATACTTATTTGTGGGAATTTTTGGTAGTTAGAGTATCGACCAGTGGCTTGTGTAGTGCACCCTCCTGGAGACAAGTGATCATAGTACGGGAACCTTGTAGCTAGCTGTGACATGAATATTTACTAGGATCATGTGTGGGTCTGAAGACATACTAGAGATGTAATAGGATCATGTGTGGGTTTGACGATGTACCGAGCGATCATGTGTGGGTCAGCACCTTGTGATCCTGTGTGGGTCAACGCCTAGTGATCCTCTGTGGGTTAGCACCTTGTGATCCTGTGTGGGTCAGCACTTAGGGATCATGTGTGGGTCAGCACCTTGCGATCCTATGTGGGTCAGCACCTAGAGATCCTGTGTGGGTCAGTACCTTCTGATCCTGTGTGGGTTAGCACTTAGCGATCATGTGTGGGTCATCACCTGGCAATCCTGTGTGGGTCTGCCTCTTAATAGAGTAATATGATTCAGTAGTTACATCTAATCATCTCTATTACTGTACTTAAGTTATACCTAGAATGAGATGAGTTCGTACCTGTGTGGTACATTCCTTCATGGTAATTACTTGGTGGTATTCTTCTGTGTGGCATACATGTGTGGTACTTGCCTTTGTGTTTTTCCTTCCTTTGTAGAACAGTTGAGCATTAGGCTTTTGGGTTGGACCTTGTGTTTCCTCATGATTGAGATGGGTTTACTTGATAACTTAGGTATATGTATGGGAATACACCTAAGTAGGGTTGACGGTTGACTTCATGCTTTGAGGTTTATCCTTTGTGGATTTTGTGAGACCTTGAGGGTCTCAGGGTCCCTACTGAGTATCGTTATACTCACCCCTGCACGGGATATGCTCACTCCTTGTTGTGTTCGGTGCAGACGACGCACATCTTTGATCGAAACTGATGGTACCAAGACTAGACGGTGCCCGGAGGAGTAACTTACAACGATTTGGTACACGGAGGAGACGGATGGACGTGGAGTACTGAGGAGGCGATCTGTACCTACCCTTCAGGTAGGAACTTCGGAGGATGAACCAACAACTATTTTCCTTTTTTCTCAAGTTTACTTGTACTTTTAGTTTCTTGTACTTTCCAGTTGAGCTTGTATTCTGGTCCCTTTTACTTACTGTACTCACTCTATTTACTATTCAGTTTACTTCTGTTCTTATCTTGTTGCATTCTTGGTTTCGTGTGATTACAGGTTATAAAGGCAATGCCTTCCCAGTTTTACGGATTACGCCTTTTGGTTCTAGTCGCCAGCCCCTAGCCTATGGAAGTCGGGCTTGGGGTAGTCACGGCACGGGCCCCAGGGGACGGGTCGTGACAAATTTTCACTTGGAAGTTTGTATAATCTAACTCCCATATTTGAATGATGATGCCAAAGTATAACATATTTCAAAAAAATTGGATTTCTTTCATTAACACTGGAAACAAGCATCACTTTATCCACAAGTGTAACTCCATTATTCTTCATGGTACAATCTTCATCATGTTCATTAGTATATGAGGTATAAACAATAATTATGTAAGAATTATAAGATAATACATACACACTTGGTCCTCCGGCTAGCCATCGAAGTCATTTTAAAATTAAGTCCAGTTTTTCATCTTGCTCCTTAAATATATGGTCCCGAAACCATCCTATTAACTATCAATTATGTGTATTTGATATCCATTTTCTAGACCTTGATGGATTCAAATGCCTATGAATTTCTTTGTGGGTTTTGACATATGGGTCAACCTCCAAACAGTTATGAAAAATTTAAAGGTGGGCCGGCTCCCAATTTTTAATACTGATTATGACAACCTCTCTTCCAGAAATTTGTTCACCCAAAAACCGCCTAGTGTGATGAGATTTTGGTAGACCAATACTTTCCACATCAGATAGGTATTAGGTACAGAATTCAACAGATTCCTCAATAATATATCTCTATACAATACAACCCTCTAACCAACTTTGATTTTTGATATACCCTTTCATAATCTTCATATAATGTTCAATGGGGTACATCTATCTATAGTGTACAGGACCATAAAGTCAAATATCTCTCACTAACTGAACCATCAAATGAACCATCATATCAAATAATATTAGCAGGAAGAAAATTTCTAATTCACATAATATGATGTAAATTTCCCTTTCCAAACTCATAAATTTCACTAGGTCTATAACTTTGCTTCATATAGCTATGAAGAAGAAGCAGATCTTTATTAACGTATAATGAACATTCTTGGGGAAAATGAAACATAAATCTATAGGAATTAGATCTTGCATCAAAACGTGGCGGTCATGTGATTTCATCCCCTTTAACTTTAAATCGTTCATTGACTCAATGTTCTTGATATTCTATGAATACCCTTATTGAACCTTTATGTCATTCAAGAAGTTACAAAACTAATATCTCTCCTACCTGGTAAGAGTGTAAGAATTTGGAGGAAGAAGATTTTGTTTTTCACCCTTCATTGTTGCCAACTCTTCTCGTATTCCCATGTCAAACATGTCCAAACTAACCTTAATCTCATCCTTTGTTTTCTTGGGTGCATTTAGAAATGTGTCGATGACACTATCACATACATTTTTTTTTCAACACGCATAACATCCAAAAATTGTCTGATGTACAAACAATTCATGTTTGTTAATTCAAAAAAATGATATCTTCTTCCAACTTGTTTTCATAAGGTTGTTCAAAAATGGTTTACCAAAAGCATTGTCCACATCATTTACTTTTTCAAACAGTTGATCACCAGTTTGTGGAGACGGTGTTGTATATTATTCTAAACTTCCATCAAATGATGTCTTCCAAGATCGGTACTTATGTTGTTAGGGTAGAAATTTTTGATGTCCTTGAAACATGGTTTTCAATGAATGTTTCAACCTAATTGATTATGTACCTTGTTCTCAAATGGGAAACTCATTACTTACTTTAATGATATATCCTGACAAATTCTCATAAGAAGGAAATTCATTTATTATCCCATACAACATGGATCTTAATGTGAACTCTTCATTTCTATAAGCATCATACAACGTAACACCTGAATCCCACAATAATTTCAAATCCTCGATCAATGGGGCCAAATAAATATCAATATCATTACCTGGTTGTTTCAGTCCCCGTATAAGCATAGATAGCATGATGATTTTTTATTTCATGTATAACCACAGTGGAAAGTTATAATTTACCAACATAACCATCCATGTATTGTGATTTCTACTTTAAAAACCAAAAGGATTTACTCTATCTGTAAATAACACAAGACGAAGGTTTATTGGCTCATTTTCAAAATTAGGATACTCATGATCTATTCTCTTACATTTAGGAGAGTCAGTTGGGTGACATAGTTTACCATATTTAGTTCTTCTATCTGCATGCCACATCAATTTCCCTATAGTCTTCTCACTTCCATATAGGTTCTTAAACCTTTGAATGATTGAAAAGTGCCATACAACTTTCATAGGACTGGATTTATCTTTCTTGTATCGAGAAGAACCGCACTTGTATCATTCATTAAGTGGTTTTTGGTCCTTACAAAATAGTATATAGTCATTCGGGTAGGCGTGTATTCATTCAGAGATCATACCCATCGAACGTAGAGTTAATTTGGCATCGTATGTTTGGCTCGGTATCTCATTATCTTTTGTGAGCATGTCATTCAAGAGAGAAAATAATTATGTAAAACTGGTGTCACTCTATACGTTTCCTGCTTTCAAATTATACAACTTCAGTATGACTAAAAATTCTGTATATTTAGTGTAAGCACCATGAAAATGTGTCTTTGCATAACTCTTTAATTTATAAAACAATTTTGGACAATCACAGAGTTTATCTTCAACTATCCTTATCATTTAATAAATATTATGTTCATCATCATTCACATATGTAATCACTTCCTCAATACGGACTTCTTTGTTGTCCACACTTTTAATCATATCATGTGATCTATAAAACGCATTGTTATCCCAACCACTAGCTATATTTTCTTTTTCCCATGTGTATTCCAACATTTATTACTTTTTTCTATTACATGATAGATCAAGTTTCCTCTAACTCCCCTGGAATAACTTATCTTGTATAACAACAGCATAAACATGGAAAAAGGATTTGAGAAGGGTTATATGCATGATCTTTTGCAAACATGATAAACTCTTTCACTCCATCTTCATACTCTCTTGTCAAACAATTGGAATCCATCCATTCTTTATTTATATCCATCCTATTTGATTCGATGATATTAATTATTAGAAAAATAAATAGAAAAAATATTAATATAAAAATTAACCAAGGCTAAAAATAATATAGACTTTAAGTCTCCTTTAAAAACTATTTATAAAATCATAGTTGAACTCCCATTAAAAACCCAATCATTTACATAAATTCCTATTTAGAATAACACGCCCTTTTTAAAATAAACCGATCAGTTTTAAACACTCTTTCACAAAACCCCAATTCCTTTTTTATAAAGCATTCAAGGAATCTTCATGACCCAATATTGTTAATCCTTTAAAATGAGTGAAAACCCTTCATATTTTACAAATATTCATTTAAAACATCACACACCCCTTGTTAAAATGAAACCAACATTACATAAACTTCAAAAACATTCACATCCCTTTTTTAAATATAATAAGGTTAGTTGAGAAACACTTATCATGCAACCTAAGTCCATGCAAAGTGTTTAAATCTTTTTAAAGTTATTTAAAACCAAAAAAGGTATATTGAACACATTTTTCAAACACTTTTTTTAGTGTATTCCAATAACACCTCAGGTAAAGATCTACTATTTCTAAATCTATGAAAGGATTTGGGAGGTTTCTCTTATGTGTTCTTAACTATCTAGAACCATAAGCAACCACATGAACATCATGGACTGAAACTATTCAAATCCTAACTCCTACTACATCACAATATAATCCATACTAATTACCCAGCTCATTTATGGTTAAGATTGGTGTTTTCGTCAATCTCCCATTAAGATCTTAGAAGGATCACTCATGAACATATAAATAATCATATTGAGCTGCACAACTTAGGTCAGGTCTTGTATAATTCCAAGCTTATATCAATGGTATAATCATAGATGGAGATTTGAAGTTAATAGTTCATCCCTATCTCATATAATTCAAATATCATCTTAGAATCATCCACTATATCACATAGAGTCTTATATACTATCATGCCTTATCCATACCATCATTGTAGGGGGTATAACTAGACTATGGAAACTTAAGCGTTGTTACAAAGGGTAGTGATTAAGAACCCACTCCAGATCAATCACCTAATTCAAAAAAAATCATAATTAATTCTTACTAAAACATCCTAAAAGGAAAGTTAATAGGGAATCAAACCCCAAATAACTCCAAAATCAACATTAATGACCCCTGGTAACTCACCACATCTCATCATCCAACCATGGACCAATTTTATCATAAAGAACAAAACAAAATAGGGCATTGAGAAAGGAGATATAAGAGCATCATACACTCCCATTCCCTAGTTCATATATAAGGTGTGTGATAAAAATTCATTGTATGATATCATAAATAATTTTCTCTGAATCCCTTCATAATATAGTTCATAAAGTTCTAGTTTGAACATAAGTTATAAAATAAATTTTCACATGAATTATAAAGCAAGTGTAAAAACAATAAATTTACATATTTTTAAACAACCACCCTTTTTATAATATAAAAACAAGGATGACTAAAAATTTGAAATAAAATATCAAAAAATGGAAATAGGGCCTTTGAAACCATATAAGACATGTCAAATCACAGTTTGTCCCTCTTTTAGAACATTTTCTTGAAAACTCTTTTTCATAAATAACCACAATGAAAATCTATTTTCCTAAAACTCGTTTAAAAAATAACCAATTTTTTTCCTTTTTAAATAAAACTTTTTTAACATTTAAATCAACCTATTTGAATGTATGAAAATACACACTCGAAGTGAAACAATTATCATACATAGGAAATAAGGAAACTAGGAAACATAATCTAAAAAAAAATGATGGTTCCATATAATCAAAATAACTAGGGGAATACAGTCCATCCAAGAAAATAAATCCTCTAAAGTGTCCAAAAAATTTTGCTACCAACATGTGAAACTTCCTAAGACTCATGTATTCAGATCCTGAACTAAATATGAGGAACCTAGGTTGATACTATTTAACATGTCATATCCAAGTAGTCCAATAAAAATCACTAGACTATAATTTTTAGGGGATAAAAAGAAACCATGGTCCCTTCTAGTACATTCTAGGTACACTGAAACATCTCAAAATCTCACTCAATATAATTGTGTCCTCACACTAGGTAACGCATTCCACACTAGGGATTTTACTTATCGGATCTCTACTAGTCTCCTAGGACACCCATCACATTTTAATAGTGTAAGTGGGAAACCAATGAAATAATATATCATCACATAAATATAATTTCAATAATTTTAAATTTAACCTCAACCCACCTCCTACACCCTCAAAAGAAACAACACCTTTCAAATCCTTTTATAAGCTTCACAATAAGCATAAGAATATAAAGAATCCCCCATGGGGTCACAAGCCATAATAGAAAAAATAAATGTGTGGAGCACAATTGAGGTTCTCCCATATTTATAAAATAACTTCCTTTAAATTAACAACTAGGATGTTACAAATGTGCTCGAGAAGACAATCCATTTTCACCCCTTTTGAGAACAACATTCCAAATTTCATCCAAAAACCATTTATCAAAATGCACTAGAAAGACCATTTGGAAACCCAACCATTATCTATAAAAAAATTAAAATAATAAACCCTTTTATTTTTTGAAGGAAATTTGTGCTAAGAACCATTTTATTAAGCTTCAATATCCTTTAGAAAACATATTAATCCACCATGAGAGTTAAGGGCCTCAAAACCATTTAAATAGTTTGAAGGTCAATTCCATTCATTTTTCAAAACATGACTTAAAATATCAAATATTCACTTTAAAAAAATTATGAACAAACTTTCGAAATATTTAAATTCCTTTAAAAAATCAACTCAGGCCTTTTACAAATCACTTGGCATGTGACATAAGTCTATTCCATGTCTTTAAACCGTTTTCAAGCCAATTGAAACCCAAAAAATTCATTACATAGGATTATAATTTCATAAGAAATCATTTAAAAACATCCAAGAAATTTATAACATGTATTACAAGGGATTTACAAAGAAACACCTACCTCACTCAAGAAAAATTGAAGTAAAACTTGTCGACATTAATGGAGAACACATAAATAAGTCAAGTGGCATACTACTCAACCCCTAACGAAAAAAATCCTCATCATTAAAAAGCAATTACACTAAGATCTAGTGGCATCGCAAATCCACAACTGAGTCACACAAAATCAAAGCAAAAAGTATGAAGTGGAACACCAACCAACATGCAATTTATTTAGTATGCAAACAAGGACCACCAATGGCCACAATTTTCAGTGGAGATTTTAGCCCGTACAATTCACAACATACCATCAATATCAAACTATAATTACATGCAAATAAGATGAAAATGGATGATAAAGAGAAGAAAACTCACCCCGAAGGAGTGGTTCAGTGTGCAGTGGAAAAGAGGTGCGTGACAAAGGATAGGTGCCGACAGAGGAGAGGCGTGCAGTAGAGGAGATGCGCATGACAGAGGTGTGGCGCATGACATAGGTGTGGCGCGCAATGAAGGAGAGGCGCACTATGGTCTGGTTCGTGCACGGCGGAGGTGTGGCACGCAGAAGAGGAGAGGCGCACGGCGGTCTGGTTTGCGGCGGAGGAGAGGCACATGGTGGAGGTGTGGTTCACGGTAGAGGAGAGGCGGGGGGAGAGGAGGAGGAGGTGTGGCAGCTGTGATCGGCTTCCGCAGGAGCTTGAGGGGTGAAAGGAAGGAGGAGAAAGTTAGGGTTTTTTATAAAACCCGGTGGACCTTTTATCAGTGCTAGCTAAAAAGCACTGATAAAGGTATGTTTTATCAGTGCTAAAATAGAAAGTGTTGATAAAATATGTCTTTATCAGTGCTAAAAAACCGCTGATAATAAAATGTCTTTATCAGTGCGAAAAATATAGCGCTGACAACGACTCCTTTTCTAAGTGTTTTTTTAGCACTGATAAACATATGTCTTTACCAGTTCTAAAAAAGCACTGATAAAGATACAATGTTACTAATTTACTTTTATTATTATATATATTTATAATGTTATGTACATGATAATTAATTATTTATTTATTTATAATTGTAACTATATATATGTATAAAATTATAATTTAAAAAAGTATAAATTTATAAGAAATATACTTATTATATTTATAATATTAGAAAAATATGTAATAAATATATTAATTATATATATATATAATATTATAGATATATATAACTATGTTTAATTTAATTTTATAATTATTTATATGAATATATATACATATATATATTTAATTATAATTATAAATGATATGTAAATATTTATTTAAATAATTATAAAATTATAAAAAAATTATATTTATAATATTTATTATTTTATTAATATATTTATTATAATTTTATAATTATTTAAATAAATATATATTTATTTATAATTATAACTACTAAATAAATATATATTTATTTGTAATTTAAAAATATAATAAATAAATATTTATTTATAGTTGTAAGTATAAATATATATATATATAATTATAAAATTATAATAGATATATTTATAATTTTATAAATATATATAATTAATACATTTATTATAATTTCTTAATTATTTAAATATATATACATTTATTTAGAATTATATTTATAAATATTTGTATTTATTTATAATTATATTTATTTAATTATATATTTATAACTTTATATGTAGTATAATAAAAATATTTATTATAATTTAATAATTATTTAAATATATATATTTACTTATATTTATAATTATAACTCTAAATATATATATATATATACATATAATTATAAATATATTTTTATATATTTTTATATAAAATTATAATATATGTATTTATTGTATGTTTATAATTATTTAAATATATATAGTTATAATTATAATTAAAGATAAATATATTTAAAAAGTATTTATATATAACTAAAATTTAATAATTATAAATATAATAAATATATTTATTATTTAAATATATTTAATTTAATTTTATAAGTATTTTTAAGAACATAATAGTATATATGGGTAACATGTATTAATCATGTATACCTATTAATAAAATATATATAATAAAAAACGAGCCATTAATGGACATCGTGAATAATAAGAAGTGTTTAATGTATAAATGAACATTCATGATGATACATAACATATATGCATGCATGATCGGTCAATATATTTATTGACCAAATTCATTGGAAACACATATATATTTAATAATTATAATATAAATATATATTTATTTAAAATGTATTTATATATATATATATTAATTATAAATATAACAAATTTAATAAATTTACCAAATATAATAATATAATGAATCTAATAAATCTAATTAATCTAATTCATGTATTAATTATAAATAAAATAAATATATTATAAATATAACCAATATAATGAATATAATAAATTTAATAAATCTAATAAATCTAATAAATATATTCATTATTTAATAAAATTTATTATGATCTTATATGTATTTAAATATATATATATATATATATATAATTATAATCTTAGAAACACTTTTTAAACAAATTATTTATACATTTGAATTAATAAAAAAATATTAATTATAAACATGCCTTTTTATTTAATATATACAAATAAACGTTAATTTTGAATCTAAATATAATAATTTTATATAAATTAATAATATACTTTATTAAAAAACTTTTAACAGCACTAGATTTAGTGCTGATGAAGCCCCCCCCCCCCATTAGCGTTTTCTGCTTAGCATTGATAAAACCTAGCGTTGCCCTTGCCTCGTTTAGTTGTAGTTCCCAACTCCAGTAGGCCCCGGGTTGACGACTAGCACCGAGGGTGTATAAATCTCATAAAATGGGATGCATTGCCTTATATAATAATATAAATCAGGATATAATATGAATCATCCAAAAATAACTCCATGGTGTAATATAAATGAAACCAAAACCATCCCACATGCATGTATAAATAAAAGTGATATAGATAAAAGCCTCCAAAATAAATACTAAAAAGAAAAGATATATGAAGTAGCAACACAATAGCTTTTCAAAGGTCTGAGCTAGTAATGTCCCGCACAATATATGTAATCCTCCTAGAAACCTAAAAATAGTTTTATATAAATAGAGTGAGCATACAAGTATACTCTATAGGAAAACCAAAGTCTCCCATAAACATGTGAACGAAGCATTCTAATGCACCCATGAGAAAAACAGTGTTACCAACAGTAGATAAACTAGTCAACTATCTATCCCAGCCTCAATATGGCACACTCACCAAATAATGAAAGTCAAGTAATATAATTTAACATTAGTTGTGTCGATAAAGGGCACCCGGCACCGCTTTCCCACTGGTATACTACTCTCGCACCCCAACATAGTACGTCCTGGAAATTCCATATCTTTTGAATACCACACCTCCCCACAAGCATGGTCATAACGCATCTCACTCAAAGAAACCTAGGCTCACTACCCCAAAAGCAAGGCCACATCACATCTCACCTGAAAACACCTGGGCCACAACACATCCACAACCATAACCAGATCAGTAGGGTATCATGAACATGATGGACATCAACCTCATTCCCTCCCCCTATGATGCACAACCCCCACCTTAAGACACCGCATCCCATCTCATCTCACCTGCAAACACCTGGGCTACATCACATCTTTCCTGAAGACACTCAGGATCACCTTCCCACAAGCACAACCACATCATATCTCTCCCAAATACACCTAAGCTATCATAGCCACCATGTAGTGCACTAATAGACATCCTTCCATCACAGCTTGTGCAATACCTACCTCACCTGGATGAGAGAGTGAGAAATTGTGGGTACCCAGCTATCCATCCTCCTCAGCGAATGTCAGGAAGAAAATCCCCTGCATTACTATAGGAGTGTCGACACATAATGCTCAACATGGGTGGGGTGCTTATAAAAAACACAAGGAATATAAAATTATATACATATTTCCACACACAATCCCAACCTATGTGTTCAGAACCAAAGAATAACCAACTCACAGCATCACCACTTTCACTTCCACCTCTAAATACAAAACACCACACAAACCATAATCCACATCACACCACAAACCAATTCCATTATCCAACACATTAGTTTCATTATTTAGCATCAACCACATTAAACAACACATCCCATCATTTATTATTTTCATTAACCATTTCCATCCCATTAACCAAACCAAAACCCCAACCATTTCAATCATTATTAAATAAATATTTATTCCATCACTATCTGGGCATCTAGCACAACAGAACCACACATCACAAGAAACTCATCATCCCCTATCATAACATTGCCTCATCAACCCAAAAGCATGGCCAAACCACCACAGCCTCAATGCCCTAAAAGCACAGAAAAACAACCACCACCTCAGTGCCACAAAAGAATAGTCAAACAAGCACCACCTCACTGTCCCAAGAGCATGGTCAAACAACAACCACCTCAATCACCCCAAAATCATGGCCACACAACCACCACCTCAACACTCCAAAAGCACAGCCAAACAAACACCATAATGTAACCCCAAAAGGGAGTCCCCCTTCTCAAAACCAACACTAAAATCCAAAATGACAACCCACTAATGGTCATGCACCACACCTCTGACCCGCATGATCCTTGAAATATATAACCCGTCAATGTTGAGTTTTAAACGACTACTTATTAGAACTCATCTCACCCATCTCCCTTGGCCATTGTGTGGGGGCCACTCCCAATATGGGGAGGAATCAGCGGGAGTCTTATTTGGCGGCAGCACCTACTCAGGCAGCTGTGGGTTCTTCCAAGGTGGGCGGTCGATGCATTGGACGCAGCCAATATGGACATAGAGCAGGCGGTTGGAGATATTTCAACGGTTGATGAACCAACCATGATGCTGCTGATTTCCTTCAACTGTTTAATAGGATCAAATCCCTAATTTTTAAGTGGGGAAATGGTGTAACTTTGGTGATTCTCTGAGGAGTGTTTTCAGAGAGAATAATAAGAGTGATGGCCCCCTTTTCCCATGGACGTAGGCTTCAAGATGAACCACATTAAAATTGTGTGTTCTTTCATTCTTCTCTGTTTTTTTTGTGTTTTTTGTTTCCATGCACCTCTGTTGCGCCCCAACAAGTGGTATCAGAGGGAGCCGGAGTGATCGGAGTCGAAACGGCGAGGCAACGATAATTTTTCCGGTGATTGGAAAATTGAAATTAGTGATAAAATTTTTCTGAGGCCAGATCCCTGAAGAAGATGACAAGATGATTCCAATGGTGCAAGCGGAATTGAAAACGGAGCTGAAACGAAGGAGATATGCTTGGTCAAAGTTTGGTCAAACTCATGGGTGAACAGTAACCCCGTATCGGAGAAGATGATATTGTTCACCCCGCTAGCTAAAATTCCGACAAGATTCCGACAGGTGCTATGGTGCGCCACGTTAGCGTCATGTCAGTGCCACGTCAGCAGACAATCTAGACCGTTCACTTTGTTTTGGCGATATCTCGGTCAATCGGTGTCCGATTTCGACGATCCAGAAGTCCATTCGAACTATTTTGTCCGTTCCGGACGCATCTATGTGATTAGAATTTCGAAATTCACAGTCCATCAGGTGGGTTTTAAAGGAGTGTGAAAGCGACGGTGGTGATCGTGTTTTGTGAGAGTGACGATGGCATTGTTGTAGCACAACAGAGAGCATTTGTTGTGGCAAGCCGCGACAACAGTGAACCCGAGCAGGGTTTCTGCTTGACAGGATAAGTTGATGATAGACAGCCGACAACTTTGGCATGCAAGGCGGGATATAGGGCTCTTGGATGTGACCTGGTGAGGATAGCGACGATGTAGTTCCCCTCGAGGAATAGGCATGGATGATGATGAATCCACTGTCGACTGTGGGGTGCCCGCTTATGACCCCTTTCGGTGGTGGGTTTCCGGCAAAGGGATTGTGATAACCTTGACATTCGGGTGCAAGGAACAAGAGGGGGCAAAGAATAATCATGTTCGATTTGCAGATAAAGTTTTCAATATCCGCAAGGAGACTGCAGGTTTTTCTTCTACCCCAAATTGCTTGTGAGGGGGAGATTTGTGGGGGTCACCCCCAATATGGGGAGGAATCAGCGGGAGTCTTATTTGGCGGCAACACCTACTCAAGTGGCTGCGGGTCCTTCCAAGGTGGTCAGCCGACGCATTGGACACAACCAACTTGGACACACAGCAGGCAGCTAGAGATGTTTCAACAGTTGATGAACCAACCTTGATACTTAATGGGATCAAATCCCTGATTTGTAAGTGGGGAAATGATGTAACTTTGGTGATCCTCTGAGGAGTGTTTCCGGAGAGAATAATAAGAGTGATGCCCCTTTCTCTCGTGGACGTAGGCTTCAAGCCAAACCACGTTAAAATTGTGTGTTCTTTCGTTGTCCTCTGTTGTTGTGTGTTTTTTGTTGCCACGTGCCTCCATTGCACCTCAACACATTGCAGTTCTGAAATGTTTAGGGTGACAAGGCACCATCCATGATCTTTCTCAATAAGGGAACGATCTCCCATCTTTTAATGAGAGGAACAATCTCAGCCACGGTACTTCTGGTTTTGGCCACCATGCCCAGACACGAACTCATCCCACCTTTATGCCAGCTCCGGTTCCTCGCACACCAAATCTTCCAACACCCTGCCGCGAGCATTAGCATCCTCACCTTCTATTCCTATTCCTTATTTTCTGTTCCCATAAACCAATATTGAAGAAAAGCCACCTAGTTGTTTTCTCTGAACCCCAGTTCGATGGCTTCCCCCATGCTACTCCAGACTACTTTCACCCAATCACCCCCAAAAAAGAGATGGTCGGACGATTCCTCCTTCGGTACCCTGCAACATAAGCATCTAGACACCATCGATATACCCTTTTTTATCACCTGATAGTCCATTGGAATGGCATTATTATGGAGATGATACACCATAAAATTATACTTGATAGGGATGTTGTTGGACCATGTGTCTTCGTTCCATCCATCCTGCTCTCCATGAATCTATGGCTGAGAACGTCCCAGATGTTGTACCTGTGAATACCAGTCTATCCGACCAGTTATCATTCCATAAGTTAATCTGACCGCAGACAACAATCCATTTAGAGTGATTCCATAACACAGTTATATGCATCTAGATTGTTCACCAAAGACGGGAGGTCTGCCTCCTGCCACTACCCATTTGTTTTCCATACCTATTAGATATGAATATGTCCCACATCAATTTATTTTCCAAACAATCCCAGGAAAATTTAGATTTCATACCTTGCATTTCTTCCTTGAAACTCGTGACATTAATACCACCCTCCCTCACCCCTTACCCAACTTGTCTGATGTGTGAATTAAAGTTTACTTTTAATTCACTTATTCTGTTTTCATATTAAAATTTTCATTTACGCTGTTTCACCATTCTTTTAATATTCAGGTTACATGCTAGCAATCCTCATGTTTGGCGGGGCTATGTTTTGGTCATTGATCTTTTGCACCGTCTAAGAATTATAGACCGTCCATCTTATGCCTTGTTGTTCGGGCTGTTCACTACGATTCATATTACGGTTGTCACTCTGAGGTTCGTTGCAGCCCTTGATTGGGGCTTTCTATTTGGGAAAACCGCCGCTCGCAGGGGTTCTAATCACCCCTGCTACGGCTGCTTGGAGTAGTGTGTGCTCAGCCTCTCGACTTTTTTGCAGCAGTGGTCTTCATTCTTCCTCGGCGAACCCTAGTGAACCATTCCGGGTTTTGCGCTCAATACTCCTATCTCGGAGCTCTCATTTCCTGCCTGTCACTCCACCTTGGTCCTTTTGATCGGTGATTGGTGTGTGGTGGAGGCGACGATCCTTCCTTAACGGAAGACGTGCGGTTTGGAGATGAGTTTCAGAGTTGTTCGAAATACAAGACACAGATGCTTCTTCAAGATCTGGAGGATGGCGATCTAGTTCTCAAAACGTGAAGCGATCTGGAACATTGAGTACGGACAACACATGTATGGGTATGGAAGACAGAATACAACTGACAAGCATAATATATCCCCCAAATGAAAAAATTGGTTTTTCTAATTAGTAATATGGGCAGTGATTTTATCCAACAGCTCGTTGAAATGGGGGATCCAAACGCTTCCTGGCGCGATGGGAGCTCCCAAATATTCCATGGGGAAGGATTTCTTTTTCATATGCAGCTCTTCCTCAATCATATTTTCCCTTTTATCTTAGAACCATTTTGAAATAAACACACTGCTCTTTTCCCCAGTTGATGGATTGACCGCTCCACTTACAGCAAGTTTCCATTATTTTGTTGAATCCAATGTTCCTCTTATGGCCATTCCAAAAAAAACCCATGTCATGGTCAAAAAAAATGTGAGATGCCACTAGAGTTAGCTCTACCATGGTTTGGCTGAAGGTTTCTTTTGTGGATAATTCCCTCCAAAAAATCTACTCAAGGAGTCTTGTACAAAGATAAAAAGGTTGGAAGAAAGGGGGTCTCCCGGCTGCAGTCCCCGAGTAGTTTTAAAGAAACCGTATTTTTTCCACATGAAGGATATCGCCAGCCAAGGTGAGTTAAAACCTCAAAATAGAAGATCCACTGCCCCACTAGAGAATATCATGCTCTTCAATGCTTTGATAATGAAGCTCCACTCTATTTTATCATAGGCTTTGTGCATATTGACCTTAATCACCACATTTGATTGGGGTGATTTTTTATTTATATCCGCAACCATTTCCTACACCATGGCTATGGAAAATTGAGTACATCTTCCTTTGATAAACACTTGTTGGGCCTCAAATACCCATTACAGGATATGCCCTGTGAGTCTTCCTTTGATAATGTTAGCAAAAACCTTATATGGGAAGTTACACATGCTAATTGGCCTATATTGGTTGAGTGAGGAAGGGTCTTTCACTTTCAGAATGAGGATCAACATCAACACACAAGTGACTTGCGGCAAACTCCCACCTCTAAAGTAGTCTTGAATGGCCTCAACTATCTCCCTTTTCTCCCGTTCCCAGAATTTTATATAAAAGGAACTTGGAATGTTGTCTGATAAAGGATGACTTTCCGTATAAAGATCCTGCACTGCCTCCCAAACCTCTGATTCCTCTGGTATGACTTTTAAGGACAAGTTAATCTCATTGGACACCACCATTGGTATAAAAGTAAAAAAACAATGTTCTCGTTCAAATATCCTCCCTACATGGTGGGGTTAGGATCAACCAGAAGCTTTTTTAAATATTCATTATCCATACCTCCCATGATGTCAACATCCTACATGAAAGAACTCTCTTAAATACTTATGTTAGGAACATTTGTACGCATCCTTTCCTTGATGAAATCCTAAAAGAAGGCCTTATTTTTGTCCCCCCCTCCCTTAACCAAGTCGCTCTAGACCTCTCTAAAGCTATCCTCTCTTGTTCCAGAAGAACATTAGCTAACTAATTTTTCTTTTCCACCAATGAGTGGAAATTTTCATCCTCCTAGATGTCTTCCAATCCCCTCTACAATTGCTCAATTTCTTCTTTCAACCCCTCCAAATTAATAGAACAATTGGGTCCGTTGTTGAACCAATTTTTTAGGTCACCTTTGAGCCTCTGAAGTTTGTTGTGCATGATAGAGGATCGTGGGCAGCAGAATCACGGATGCGAATCACTGGAGGTGATCGCAAGAAGAACAATTATACCAGCAGCACGGTGTTTTATTTCTTCTCTCTTCTAATTCTTATATTACAACACACACGGTACTCCCTATTTACAGGGTACAATCACTCAGCAAAACACACAGAGAAAAACAGAGAAAACAAGTCTGCAGTTGGTTGCGGTAGGTGCCGCCCAAGTCTCCGGATCCACACACATGAAGCAGCCAATCTTGAATTTGTCAAAGCCTCCACTGCTGCAGTAAAGGTTGGCACCGTCCAAGAAAAAACCAAGTTTAATATCCATCCCTCTTGCAACCCATGATTTTGCACTATGTCTAGGTGGGTAACCAACTGGTATAATGACTTCATCATAGTCATTAGCTGCAGTAAAATCAATAGCACATGTGACCTCAAATAAGCAGATCACTGGAGGTGATCGCATGATCAAAATCACTCACCAAGAAGCAAACTGGATTTTGTTGCTTCGATATGGAATTCATCCACCTTGTACTTTTCTTCTTGAATTGGATTCTTGTCCATGGAATCATTTGCCTTAGTTTCAAATTCTTCAAAATGTCCCCCTTGCTGCGGGGCTTCATCGGGACTCGGACGCATTGGAAGGTGGCGTCGTTATTTTTCACCATAGGAATCGAAACAGGGCTTTGAAGCTTTAGGATTTCTAAATCAGCGGATGGTTCGCTGGATACAACCTCGATGTCGGTCTCGACTTTTGGGAAGTCATCTTCATTGGACATCAATTCCAGTTCTTCAGTGGCTTTAATTGCACGCGATTGATTCAGCTTCGGGTTACAAGACGAAGGTGGAGGCCGTCCGTCATCGTCGTCAATGTCCGAAAATAAGTCGAAGTAATCGACGAAATTGAAGTCACTATCCAGGAGAATCATTTTTTTAATAGAGCAATTGCAATGTTTTTTTTTAATTGCTACTGATTTTTGTTTTTTTTTTTGAAGATCACAATTTTTTTTTGAAAAATTGTAGACTACAACAATTTTTTTTTTGTTCACCCAAATCTTTTTGTTTTGGAATAGTATTGGATTTTTTTTTTATTTGGTTGTATGATGGGCTGAGGGATATAGAAATGAGGGAGTTTTTTTTGTTGAGAAATGGATATGAGTGGAAACCAAAATAAGCTCAAAAAAGCATAATTGGAGAGAGGGTGGTGGACACAAACGTGGATAAAGAGGAAAAAAAAGTTGAACTACCTTTTGACAAATGTTAAAATCAAAAGGTAACTTTACTTTTGACGACTTAAAAAAACCAAAGTGTGATGAAATTCTAACACACGGATTATGAATAGTTGGTACTATTCGTCGTCTTCTTCAATTAGTCTTTGCAACTGATTGGAATGAGATATCACGGATCCCTCTCTGCGCTGCAACAGATGGATCGGGAGCACAAACCACGGATCTATGTCCGCTCAGCTCACCTTCGACGCTCTGATACCACTGAATGTGGTTATCGGCAGCGGAAACTTCAATCTCCTCTGATACCACTGATGGAGGATCGTTGCAGCGGTAAGACAAACCAAACGCACATGCAGATCACTGGAGGTGATCGCAACAATAGAAATGGAGCAGTATCAACACAGTTTTGATTTCTTTCTCTTCTAATTCTTATATTACAACACACACGGTACTCCCTATTTACAGGGTACAATCACTCAACAAAACACCGAGAAAAACAGAGATAAAACAAGTCTGCAGTTGGTTGCGGTAGGTGTCGCCCAAGTCTCCAGATCCACACATTTGAAGCAGCAATCTTGAATTTTTCAAAGCCTTCACTGTTGCAGTAAAGGTTGGCACGGTCCAAGGAAAAACCAAGTTTAATATCCAACAGTGCAGGCCCCTCCATCCAACCTCCTACAGGGGCATCTGACTAAGACTCCCAAACCACAGCATAAAATCTTTCATCCCATATCCATTTACTTGAGCAATAAAAGCATATGTTATTTATTAATCCTTGATCTAGTTGAATAAATAGGCGCACATGGTCTGAAAGATACCTCACCAAATGATCCACCCTTGCATTTGGAAAGGAAGAAATTTCCTAAATATTCCCAAAGCATCGATCCAATCTACACCAGGTGCAATGACTACTCATTTAGTTGTTACAACACATATATTTCTTTCTTATAAAACCCAAGTCCATGAGTTCATTATAAGTGGTGTAGTAACAAAAAGCCCAGTGACCCCTGTTAGGAACCACCCCTCCACATTTCTTCTCGGACACGTCAAGAATAACATTATAGTATCCCACAACAAACCACGTCGAGTTCCTCTAAACAAAGTTATCCAGCTCCTCCCACAAGGCTTGTCTTTCCCTGCCCTCAAATTTGGTATAGACAAATGATAAAAGGCATTCCTAGATTCCCTCTGATCTCTTCATTGAGACATGGTGATTGGATGTACCCATCCATTCAACTGAGAAGTTATTCTTCCAGAAAACCCAAACATGTTGGTTAACGGGATCACTATGGAGAAAACCTTTGTGGCCTAATCTTGAAGTAAAGCTAGTAATTTTAGAAGATCATTGTTTGTGTTCCATAATATCCACCAAAAAAGCTTTAGTACGCCAATGTTCGGACAGGATATATTAAGTTTTAACCCATTCTCACAGGCCATGGGCATTCCAAATTATAAGAGAGATATCATTTGAGATGG
The DNA here is from genome assembly GCA_963277665.1 of Viscum album. Taxonomy (NCBI): domain Eukaryota; kingdom Viridiplantae; phylum Streptophyta; class Magnoliopsida; order Santalales; family Viscaceae; genus Viscum; species Viscum album. The sequence goes on from OY728152.1 coordinate 1,116,247,816, forward strand.
CCTTGCCTGGTTCGGGCCCTAGTCATCAACAGGGCTTTAGAAATAATTGAAGATGAATCCTGGTTATGTTTAACCTGGGCCCTCATGCACATGCCATTCCCCAGGGGGAGAAACCCGGATCCTCCAGAGAAGGGTCCTCCAGAGCTTGAAGAAAGGCACTAATAGGGTTCGAAACGACCAGCGGCGAACTGAAAGTCGGGGTTGAATCTTATTGAGGAGCCTCCATCTGAGGCTCTGAACTGGGTGGGCCTCCCCAATCACCATTAGAAGAATCAAAAGAACTCCCCAAGGTCGGAACCAAAGATAACATCCCTGGACCCTCAAACTCCTTCGGTTTTTCGACCGTCACCCACATGACCGAACCAATCCTCACTTCTTGAAGAAGGGACGATATGTGTGGACTACCCTACCGAAGAAAATTCTCGTCACCTAGTTTAGTACAAACAAAAATCACCCCCGCTTGTTCCCCCTGAGTAGAAAATTATGAGATTTCCATACTGCATGCAATAATACACTGTTACCCTAGAAGCATAGGATATGGAGTTTTTTTAATATGTTTTATGAAAAAAAGAGTAGGTTAATTTTTTTTAAATATGCTTTAAAGGCGGTATCGCCGATGTTGTCTTCCATCTCTCATGCCACCTTTGACCCAGATCGATGACATAGCAAAGTCGGCAGGGGATATCACCTTTCGCCTTTGGCTGAGGCGAAAGGTGGCACCATCGATGCCGACTTTGGCATCACGCAAAGGTGAAAGGTGGCATCGACGATGTCGTCTTTCCCTCAAATCCCTATAAAAGGAAACCCCTCATTCTCCTCACTTCAATCTTCCCCAATCTCTCCTCAATACACTTCTTATCTCTCTAAAAAAGTTCATTTTTCATGCGGTGGAGTCGGTGGTCCAAAAGAAGGCTCGGTTTTTTGCAACGCATCATTTAGAGGGATTTTTTTTATTTATTTTAATGTTTTTTATTTATATAATTGAATTCTTTTTAGTTCTAAATATTTCATTTTTTAAGTAGTTTAGTTAGTTCTAAATATTTTGCTTATTAGGTTGTTTAATTAGTTATATATAGTTTGGAATAATAATTATTATTAGTAATGATTAAGTATAAATTAAGTATAGAATAACTCTGGATTAATTATTGTGAAATTTTAGTAGCATACAGATTATGTGGTTATCTAAGTAATCAAATCTATCTCTAAATACAAATAAGTGGATGTGGTTCTGGAACAGATGTACCTTGGGGTAAAACCTGAAAACATCACTTTGAGCTAGACTCGAACAAGAACTGGTGGACGACAACGGGCATTGTTGCACTCCTGGTTTGACACTCCTGGGGGATATGCTTAAGATGATTCATATATTCTTTATAAACTACTAAAATACGTAAGAAAAGAAAAATCAAATCAGTATATTTATCAATGATAAAATGATACACTACTGGAAATATGACTTTTACCAACGGTTTCGGCCAAACCGTTGGTATAGTTCATTAATTTGGACCTATACCAACGGTTTGGCCAAAACCGTTGGTATAGGTCACTTATATGGACCTATACCAACGGTTTTGGAAAAACCGTTGGTATAGGGGGGGGGGACCTATAGGACCTATACCAACGGTTTTGGCCAAACCGTTGGTATAGGTCCCCCCTATACCAACAGTTTGTCCAAAACCGTTGGTATAGGTCCTAAAATCCAAGGACCTATACCAACGGTTTTGAGAACCGTTGGTATAGGTCCTTCGATTTTTAATCGAATCTTCTTACCGAGAACATTATATAAATCAAAATTTAAAATTATTAAAACAATACATATACATATTTATGAAATTATGTTCACAAAAGTCATGTTAGGTTGGTGGTTAAGTCATCCAATTATAAACTAGAGGTCCTAGGATCAAATCCCATCGAATGTTTTTTTTTGAAATACATATACCAACGGTTTTGAGGGCCTATACCAACGGTTTGGAAATGGACAAGGATAAAGGCATTAAAGAATAAAAGTTATTATTAGTAATTGAATTATTTTTAGTCAGTTTTAAAGATGTTATTTATTAAGTAGTTTAATTAGTTATATATAGTTTAGAAATAATAATTATTTTTAGTAATGATTAATTATAGATTAAATGATGATAACTCATGATTAAAAATGAATACATATGATTAGTTAATTATAATTAACTAATGAATATCATATGATTAATGATTAAATAATAATTAATTAAAGAATAACTTAATAATGATTAACTAGTGATTAAATAATGATTGATTAGTTAAAAAATGTACTAAGAAACATTAATATCATTATTTTGGATATAACAAGATGTTCTAAATTTTTAGTTTCATAATGATTATATAGTTTAGAAATAATAGTTTTGATTAGTAATGATTAATTATAGCTTAATTACTGAATAACATAGGATTAAAAGATGAATACATGTAATTATTAGCTAATAATGCTTATTATTGATAAAATAACAATTATGATTATATAAAATTAAATAGAGAAGAACATACACATTAAATTACACATTAATGTTTTACAACATATAAGAAATACCTTGACATTTTTCAATTAAACATGGTTTGGATGAGATGAGCGTGACTTCAGAAGTGAGGTAAAATCCAGTTTATTTTTATTTGGTAGCTTAATGACATTATCTAAAGATATGTACTTAATAAGTTAAGTACATACTTTTAGAAGGTGTTATTAAGCTAACAAATAAAAATCAGTTGGGGTTTACCTCATTTTCGAAGTTAGGCTCATATAATTCAAACCATGTTTTGTTGAAAAATGTTGGTGTTTCTTGTATGTTGTAAAACATTCATGTGTTATTTTATGTGTTTGTTCTTCTCCATTATAGAGTGATTGAAGAATGATTAACTAATTATTAACTAATTATTAACTTAGTAATGATTAACTAGTGACTACAGAATTAATAACTTAGTAAAAACTATACTAAGAAACATTAGTATCAAGGTTTATGATATAAGAAAATGTTTTAAAATTTTAGTATCATAAAGATTATATAGTTTAGAAATAATATTTATTATTAACAATGATTAATTATATATTAATTAATAAATAACATAGGATTAAAAAATTAATCCATATAATGATTAGCTAACGATACTTATGATCATATAAAGTTAAATAAAGAAGAACAAACACATTAAATAACACATTAATGTTCTATAACATACAATAAATTCATTGACATTTTTCAATAGAATGTGGTTTGGATGAGATGAGTCTCACTTCGTACATGAGGTACAATCTAGCTTATTTTTAATTGGAAAATTAATAACATCTTTGAAGGGTATGCACTTCACTTTTGAACTTTCAAAAGTTTTTGTCCTTCTAATGACATCTATGATATGTCATTAGAAGTTCGAAAGCTTTTGAAAGTTCAAAAGTGAAGACCACATCTTTTGAAGATTTTATTAAGTTTCCAATTAAAAATAAGTTGGATTTAACCTCATATTCTAAGTGAGACTCATCTCATCCAAACCACATTTTATTGAAAAATTTCAACGAAATTATTGTCTTTTATAAAGCATTCATGTTTTATTTTATGTGTTTATTCTTCTTCATTCACTTTATATGATCATAACTGTAATTTTATCAATGATAAATTAATTAATTTGATGTTTCCTCTTCTTTTTACCTCGATTTCCAAAACATTTTGTGACTTATATTCTAATAAACTTTTATATAATGAATCATTGCTTGCATATTTTAGGGTATAAAAAGGCATCCTAAAATTACATTCTAATAAATATTATGTGGTCAACCATCATTGTTAATATTTGTTACATTATCATAATTTTGATCAAAGAAACATTTTTAATGTAGAGATTCATGTTTACCTGTGTGTACTGCTATGGGAAGGTTATTCAAACTGAGAAAGGAGATTCTTACAGTACATAACCAATAATAGTGGTCAGTATAGCTAATTGTGTAACCCTAAGTGAACTTCAAGATTGAATTCATAGTTCCTTAAATTTGGGACCCGATCAAGAGAAAAAGTCTATGAGTTATATACATTTTCAAATCCTGGCAACACTGTGGCATCTAGTTTTTTCATTGGTTTCTAATGCGCAGTGGGTCTAAGGAATAAGTTTATTTTCTCAATGGTCAGATGGTACCATGATGGAGTTATTTGTTGATGTTTCTACTGTACAATAATAATGTCCAGTTGTACGAAGATGTAGATTTACAAGAGTGGTTGAAGATAGTCCACCCCACGAAATTGAGCTTATTCCAAATGATGAAGAAGAGGACAACCTAGATGATCTCTCAGATATACATGTCAATCCGACTTTTTATGAGGATTATCGTAATAACAGAACAGATGGTGACAAAAGTGCTGATGAGGAGGTACTAGTGTAAGTTAGGGAGGAGGTTTCGAGAATTGCGTTTGTTGTACAAAAACCTCGACCTATAATAAATCATCCCCCACTCTTTTCATCTTGGTTTGGAACAACGACATGTGTTCCTGAATTCAACAATAATGTTCTCACACCAGCAACTGAGTTTCCCAGAGTTTTACCAGATATGTTTAGTGAGATGGAAAATACCTTATATGTTGGATGGAATTTTCCAAGTAAAGATGCATTAAAAAGCACGCTAAAAATATTTCATGTTGATAGGCACTAAATATATATAGATCAAGAATCATGACATAGTAAATATCTCATACATTTTGAGAAGTATGGGGATGATTGTAGATTTCTCTTGAGGGCGATTCTGAATATTTCATTTGGAGTTTGGAGAATCTTAATGATTTAGGTAGCTCATACTTATGTTTAGCCAAGACTGACACAAGATCATACCTCATTGGATGAAAATTTTGTGTCATCCATTGTTGTTGAGATGATTAGTACATTCCAAGATGTTCTGATATCCCTTGTGCAAGAGAGGATACAACAGACATTCCGTTATAATATTTCCTATAGTAAGGCATGGATGGTGAAACAGAAAGAAATTGTGTAGGTATATGGTGATTGGGATGACTCATATCAAGTGTTGCCAAAATTTCTATCCATAATAAGGCATCATAACCATGTTTTCTTCCATCTTGATACAAAAAAACATGTGTCTCATGATAACTGACTTGATCCATCTTGTGTTCAATTTCATCGGTTGTTCTGTATATTCCTCCCCTGTATCTTCGCATTTCCTTTCTACAAATAGTTCATTCAGATTGATGGAACATTTTTATATGGAAAATACAAGGGTGTATTTTTTATTTCGGCAACCTAAGATGGAAATCATTCACCTATTCCACTTGCCTTTTCCATTGTAGATAATGAAAACATTGAATCACATAGTTGGTTTTTGGCATGTATCAGCAACCATTTCACCAACATTCATGGTGTTTGTTTGATATCTGATTAGAATCGGGCAATTAATGAGGCAATCAATGTGGATCCTGATACAAGGAGATACCTAAATGCACATCACCGGTTCTGCATTAGACACATTGCTAGCAATGTGCATAAAAAATTCCACAATGAACCGATGAAGAAGGCAATCACAAGGCTTGGTATGCATTGTCTTTGTTATTTTTTACTATTTCAACGTAAAGATAAAATAAATTTATGTGAAATATAATCTATTATGTGTAGAATTTGAGTTGGATAAATAGAAGTTTGAAGAACATTTTGAAAAAATTCTCCTCGATAATCAAGAAGATTATGGTTACATGATGCATATTTGAAAAGAAAAATGGTCATTGGAATATAATGGGGGGAAGAGGAATGGACACATGACCAAGAAAATTATGGAGTGCATCAATGGTGTCTTCAAAGGGCTTCACAAGTTGCATATTACTACCCTAGTTAAGGATACATTATATCGTTGTGTGAAGTACATTGTTGATAGAAAAAAACCTTGAATCAGACATAATACAATAGGGGATAAGGTACGGAAGACACTTTCAATGAGAGATTTAATAGAATATTAAAGAAGCTACTGGTTATCATGTCTTTCTTTTTTCGATGAGAGGAATCTTGATTTGAAGTTCAAGAGCATTCTGACCCCATCACAAATATCATCAGTGAAAAATGGGGGTATTGCTAGAAAGGAGGCAATGTCAATGTGGAAAATTTCAGGCCTTACAGTTCCTATGCACACACACCATTACAGCATGTGCCTCTATGAACATATCAAGGGAAGAATATGTTGATCCAGTGTATCAGATAGACACCATTGCTAAATGTTATGTTGCATCATGGGTGCCTATTGGGGAGTTTCATTATTTCAAAATGCCCGAAGGCCAGCTGATAGTGATACCTGACATAAATCAGTTGTATCCATGTGGGAGACCGAAGGCCAGTAGGATGTGGAATGAGATGGACTAGCCTCAAGAACAAGGGAAGAGTTTGAGATGCACCATATGTCATAAAGAAGGTCATAACCGGAAACGATGCCCTAACATTGTTGGTTTGAGTTCACACCCTCATCCACAATGATGTATTGTATTCATTGTGATATTATCATATTATAAATTATATGTTGTTATCTATTCTTTTTTACCTCAGTTTCATAAACCCCAAAACCCAAAAGCAGAACACTAAACCCAAAAACATCTTCCCTGTACCATAATTTCAAAATTCTAAACCCTAAACCTTAAAACCTAAACCCTAACCCTAAAATCATAAACCTAAACCCTAAAACCTTACAAAAAATCAAAAAACCCTAGACCCAAAACTCAATATCTAAAACCCTAACATCTATATCCTAAAACCTAAAAGATAAACTGTAAACCCAAAAACATTTTCCCTTTACCTTGGTTTTCAAAACCATATGTGACTGATATTCTAAAAAATATTTATATAATGAAATAATAGTATCATATATTATTGTACAAGAAGATGTTATAAAATTTAAGTATAATAAATATTATATGATCAACCATCTTTTTCAATATTAGTTACACTATCAGAATCATGATTAGAAAACATTTTCGTTGTATAGAGTCAGGTTTTACCTGTGTGTACTACTACGGGGAGGTTATACAAACTGATAAAGGAGATTTTTATAGTACACAACCAACAAAGAGGTTAGTATAGCTGATTCTGTAACACTAACTAAACTTCAAGAAATAATTTGTTGGAAATGAACCACAACGCATGAGGAATAATGACAATGATGGTGCTGATGGAATGAGTTTACTGCATCACCATCGTCATTGTCATTGTTCCTCCTGCGTCATGGTTCATTTCCCAAAAATTCTTTCATTAAGTTCAGTTAGTGTTATAGAATGACCTTTACATGTGATAAAATAATCATGAAACATACCATCATGTGGACAGTCATACATAAATTACAAAGCACACCATTTTCTAATAAACATCTTCATAACAAAGACAAATTGTTTATATATATAAATATATAAACCCATATATTAAAAGACACCATTTTCTAGGTAAAAGCATATCATAAAAACACGTTAGTAATATGATTTTAAAAACATGAAAATGTGCCCCTTTCTTTTGATAACAATAACCTCATAAAACAATGTGAATAAACATGGAATTTCTTGCATTCTACAAGTCATAACATTATACTGAACATAATATTATATTTACATTTTACACTTCAAACTCATTTCATTTGTTTATATGTAGATGGATGATACCATACTACTCACTCAACATGATATCCATATTTCTCAGGACGTGTCAGATAGTGGTGAGGATCGATCGTTCAGGGTGCGTCGAGCACACCATTTCCATCAAAGGGAGCCTCTACATGCCATTAGACCATACTTGCGTCGTGCTGGATTCTATGGAATTGTCGTATCAGATTTCACATTTTTCGACCATCGCCTGCTTGTTTCCCTTGTAAAGAGGTGGAGACCATAGATACACACATTCCACCTACCTAAGGTAGAGATAACCATTGTTGGGAAAAAATCCCTCAAGGTAACATTGTAGTATTTTTGGATTGATTGTGTTTGTTGACAAAGCAGGTTTTCATAGATATTTGTCGAGTTCCCAAGAAGTTGTTGACAATCCTTGTTGAAAAAGAACGATGACAAAGGAAAGGACGATCTGGAGGCGGTACAAAAGAGCAGTACAAGGTGGCGTCGTTTCCTAATGTTTGCCAAATTTTTGGGGTCCAAAATTCGAAGTTTTGTGAGCATCACGAAAATTGGATTTCCATGAAGAGCATGATTTAATATGGCAAAGGCATGAATTTCACGAAGATGGGATGCATGGATTGGATTTCGCGAAGGCCAGAAAAATGGAGGCGGTGATGCTTCGTGATTACGTCAAATCTTCGCGAAAGACAGAGTTGAAGCGCATCGCGGCGGTGAAGGGCTTTGCGAGGGAGCTTCGCGGCGAAGGCGCAAAGGAATGTTGACGGTAATGCTCCGCGATTACGACGAGCTCCGCGAACGGAAAATTGCCATGGTGCTTCGCGATTTGGACAGAATTCCGGCGGAAACTTCGGAGCTTCGCGAATGGCGATGATGTGGTGTTGACTTCGTACGGAAAGTTCGAGGGTCGGTGGAATAACCTATAAATAGAGGCCGACCCCCTCGAGAGAAGTAGAGAGAATTTTTAGAGAAAATCCATTGCTCTCGGTTCGCAGAGGTGGTTCACGAAGGCAGTGTGCTTCGCGAAAGGGGAGCTTCGCGGTGGCTATTCTAGCTCCGTGAAAGGCGTGTGCCCCACGTTGGCTCAGTGAGCTTCACGGAGAGGCAGGAGCTCTACGACGGCCTAAGCATTGCGAAGGTCTGTGCATCGCGAGAGTGCTTCACGATCGAGCTTCGCGAAAAGGAAGGAGCTTCGTGAAGGCTTGTTTGAGCTTCGCGAAATTGGGAGCTTCGCGAAGTATGGTGCTTTGCGAAGGTGTTTCCAAAAGGAGTTGCCCAGTGGTCAGAGGCAAAGTGATATTCATTAGTGGATGAAAGTTGGACTATAACAGAGCATCCATCAACAGTTAAGGATGCATGTATTCATACAAATGAAGAGACCTACAGGTCTATAAACTGTGAGTGAATCCCTTCACAGAGCAGTGAACTTATGAAGAGGAAGAAAGTGATCCTCTCCACCGGCAGTGAGCCAGATAGAGAGAGAAATAGGGAGTGACCCTTGGGAAAGCAGTGAGATGACCCTAAACCTTGTGAAGCCAGTGAGCCTGGGAATAGAAGTGCTCTATCCCAAATTTTGTATCCACATCTTATGAAGACTAGTGGGATTTGGTACGCACAACAACTTGTCGGTGTATACTCCTTGGACGTAGCCCAGTGAGGGTGAACCAAGTAAAAATATTTGTATTTGCCTGCTTATTTCCCTGCATTGCATTTGAAGCATCATCATCAGACAAAGATAAAAATATGTGATCATAAAAAACACACAAGTGCAAACAAAGTGACCCTTGTAATAAAGAGGTCAAGATCCAGTGGGGTAGGAATAATTTTTGAAAAGAATATCCATACCCTGATTCACCCCCCCCCCCCCCTCTCAGGGTATATAGGCCCCTATTGGTCCTAAAAATTGGTATCAGAGGACTGGTTTCTTTTATCATATTTGTTTGCTTCGACTTGGTGTAGTCGATCTGTGTGGTTGAAGATACAGTTTTCTCTTATCTCAATCTGCCATGGGAAAGGGAAAAGAATCAAAGAAGAATCAGAAGTCAGGTAATTTCCCTCAGTGTGGAAGTGTTTTTGGAAAAAGTGTGATTCAACTAAAAGAATCAAACAGCTTACTGAAGGAAGGTCTGGATGAATCTGACAGAGAAAAGATTGATTCACTCAATCATGATGTTGGAATGAGTGAAGTACATGAGCATCAGAGTGATACTGAAACAGACGAAGAAATTGAAGGAATAATAGATATGAGAGCTGAGTTAGAGGATGCTCTTGAGGATATAGATGTTTGGAGAGCTAAAACAAAGAAATCTAACAAAGTTGTTCACAATACCAAACTCTATATACAGCAGCAGGAAGAAGAGAAGTCTAAGTTGATGGAAGAAATTGAGAAACTCAAGTTATCAACACGAGAGAACTCAAAATCAGTTAGTGAGTATAATCATAAGATTGAAGAACAAAAAAGGGAGATCGATGTCTTGAATATAAAAGTGAAAGATCAAGTCAAGTGTATCGAAGAACCTGATATTTCAAGTGATGTTCGAATCACTAATGAAATTAAATCTAAAGACATTCGGATCCAAGCACTAGAAACTGAGATCAATAAGATAAGAAGTTTGAATCAAAGACTTATTGATATAGCTACTGAGCTAAAGGAAAAGAATTATTCTCAAGGTGAAGAACTTAAAAAGGTGTCTAAAATGAAGGGCAAACAAAAGGCTGTTGATTATGAATAGAATCAACAGTCAGATGATGTTCATAATCTTAAAGCTAGAAATGATGATCTAGCAACACAGTTGTCTTCAGAAGTTCATAAGAATCAAAGGCTACAACAATAGAATGCATGTTGTTCTGATTCTATTGCTCAAGAAAAATTGAAGGTAAAGGAGCAAAATGACATGGTTGATAAGCTGAAGCGTGAACTGGAAGATGAGATGAGTTGTGGGAAGAATCTCAGAAAAGAACTCAATTCTCAACTTGAATTAAGGGATATGAAAATTCAAAAGTTGGAAGAAGAACTAGAATCAGTGAAGAATGAAGTGGAGAAATACAATTCTAGAGGAAAGCCTAAAATGAAGGATGCCTTGCACTTGCTATTTGATTATCCCTCGGCAGGTAATGATGAAATGAAAAGCAAATTTTCAATTTCAGAAAAGAGGCAAGAACAAATTTTCTCAGCTCAAAGACCTTACAGTTTGGGAACAGCAGGTATCGGATTTGATGAATCCCCTCCCATGCAAGATAGAAAGAGAGCTGTGAACAGTTTCAGATGCGAAAGAAATCCTACAGGTGCTGGAGATAGACCTAAAAGGACAGTTGCAAAAATTAGTGATGACATGTGCTATTTCTGTGGGATTCATGGCCACACGTCAAGATTCTATTTAGAGGCTCTGGAATATATTTCAGGCTGTGAAAACATGGACATTACTAAATCTGAGAATAAGAAGAAGCATCATGATAAATTAGAGAGAAGAGTTTCTCAGAGGAGAACATTCATCATATGCTATTACTGTGGAAGGATGGGACACACCATGAGTATGCGTCAGGAAGCTCAAGAGATCGATTATAGAAGAGGAAAACAAGTTTCATCAACATCTCAGCAGAGAGGTGATGAAATGAGGTATTCCTTTAATAGAAAATGTTTCATATGTTCTGATCATGGTCATTTGGCCAGAGAGTGCAGCAAGAAGAAAGCAGGGAAGGAAAAGGAACCCAGAAAGAGATTACCAACTCCAGTGATGCATAATGAGAAATTATACACTAGGAGACAAAGTGGTAAGGTAAAGAATAGGCCTAGAGCCTCTGGGGAATCACAAGGAGCTGGGAGAAAGGTGAATCAGTCACCTCCTCTGTCACACTCGCAACATATCTCTCAGAGGGAACAAGAACAAATTTGGAAGAAAAAGGGTGGAGATACTACAGTTGTGAGAAAGAAGAATGAACATTCAATGACAGACTCACCACTGGTGAAAAAGAGTGTGGTGACTCATATATCTGATAAAAGGAAGATGAACAAAGAATGTGATGAAAAATCCGCAGGTCGTATTCCACAGCGAAAACTGGAAGAAGATGCAACATCCTTGCAATGGTGGAAGAAGCAAGGGAAGATGGAAAGAAAATATATTCCTGCTCCAAGAAATAATCAAGTAAAATGGAATTTTGATAGAACCTCAAAGAAGGAAATGTGCACTAGTGGGTTTATACCCCAAGAGGTGAGAAAGGCCGAGCCTACCAAATCTACGTATCAGAAAAAGGATCAAAATGTGGGCAATGAATGCCTAGTCATATGGCCAGAACAATTGAAGTTGGCTAGGCAGCTGGAGGATGCATGAAAGGAGTGTTATTCCCTCTAAGAAAGAATCAAAGGGTTGACCCATCAGGATGAACCACTATCCTCATCTTGAGGATTCGAGAAACATCCCCTCTCCCTATGAATATAAATGCTATTAACTGATGATTAATATGTTTCAGGTTTTAGGGAGATACGATCCAAGGGGAAGTGGAATATAAAGATGCAAAGTGGAGAAGTGATGTGCTCCAGAGTTTAAATTGGATTAAATTAGGTACAACAGTTGAAGAAGAAAGGGGGAAACATAGCACAATAGGAAGTGATTGTGTTATTAACTTTATCTCTTGTTTCCTACACCGAGTTTCAACTCAGTAGGCTTAGAGATTTTGTTAATGGATCAACTATGAGTGGAAGATGGGAACAAATGATGAAGGAGGAAATGACTAGTTATGGGTCTAAACAGATGAATGTTCGGCCTAACTACGGGAAGAGTTGCATAACATAGGGGGAGAATTTAATAACAAAATCAGATGAAAGAGCCATCAATGCAATAATTGGATGACTCGGCTCAGGTGTTTCCTATTGGGGGAAGAAGGAAGCACAGGGAGAAGTAGAAATAACCTTTCATTTCATGATTATTTACATTTCTCTAACAATGTGGTATCAGCTGACTGCTTTTAGGATACCAAGAAGATGCGAGAGAAAATCAAAGGTGTGTCAACAAAAATCCGAGAGAAGAAGTTTGAAGGAAATGACATCATTAAACAATGACATAGATAAAAGTTTCCTGTTGAAAGTGAGGAAGTGGTTTGAGACTCAGGGAGAGCAGAAGTGACTGAAGTTGATTCAGAAAAAGATACTGATGGTGAGTACAAGGATGTAAAATCCTCATCTGCACAAAAGCCAAAGATTCGAGCTAAAATTGACAAGCAGAATATCATCAGTGATCAGTGAGCTCCAGTTCAGACAAGGGAAATGAAATCATTGTAGCATGCATCTTTTCTATCTTAGGTTGAGCTGAAATGCATTGCTGATGCAGCTGATGATGAAAACCGGGTTCATCCATGAATGAAGAGATAGATCAGATTGAGAAGAATCGGAAGTGGGAGATTGTTTCGAGGCTAGTAGATAAGAACGTCATCAGGAATAAATTGGCATTTCATAACATGATGAACAAATATGGAACAATGATTCGAAACAAAGCACAACTGGTGTGAAAAGGACACTCCCAGATAGAGGGAATCGATGTTGAAGAGACATTTGCACTGGTTTCAGGGATGGAGACAATCGGATTATTCCTAGCCATTGTAGTGCAACAAAAGTTCAAGGTATTCCAGATGGACGCCAAATCAGCATTTTTGAATGGGATTCTGGAGGAAGAAGTGCATATCGAGCCACCATATGGTTCTCTTATTCATGAGGATGAGAACAAGGTGTGTTGGATGAAGAAAGAATTATGTAGGTTGAAACAAGCACCGAGAGAATGGTATTCAATGCTGAATCAATATTTGCAGAATCTGTGATAAATGAAGCATAGTGAAGGTGTCTTTAAGAAATATAAAAAAAAGAGGGTTCTGATGAGGGCATAGTTATTGTAATTCTGTTGTAATTAACTGCAACAAGGCCTGATATTGTTTTCGTCACATGCCAAGCAGCGAGATATCAGAGTAATCCCAGAGAAATCCACATGCTTTCAGTGAAAATAATACTTCGTTATATCCAGGGCATAGTGGACTTTGGATTAACATATACTGACAAATCTCAGACAGAGTTATTGGGATATACTGATGCAGACTGGTCCGGTTCAGCAGATTATAGAAAAACAACGTCAGGTGGTGCATTCTATCTTGGTGGATTGTGTATCTCTTGGCTTAGCAAGAAGCAAGATTGCATTTCATTGAGCACCGCAGAAGCTGAGTATATTTCGGCCACTCAAGCATGCACACAGTTATTATGGATGAAGAAGCAGCTTGAAGATATGGGAGTTGAGGTGAAGTCTCCAATCGGAATACAGTGTGATTACTCAAGTGCTATTAATCTTAGCAAAAATCTCATACATCACTCAAGTACAAAGCACATTGAGATAAAGTATCATTTTATCAAGGAGAAGGTTGAGCAGGGAATCGTGAAGTTGGAGTATGTGCCTACAGAACTACAGGTTGCAGACATTCTAACAAAGGCCTTACCCAAGGAAGCATTTGAAAGGAATCGATTGGCTCTGGGAGTCCAGTCGACTCCCCGAACTTGAAAAAGTGTGGATGTGGGACACCCCCCCCCCCCTCTCCCCGAGGTATGATGTGTTTTTCCCTAATGTTTTGATATGTGTTCTCTACTATGTTACAGACTACAAAGGAGTGACCTTTTGGTTCGTTGACAAAGGGGGAGAAAATAGTGATTGTTCAAGGGGGAGACAGTGTGTCAATTTGATAAATCATGATTGATACGGGGAGAAGCTGACCAGTGGAGCAGCCAGATAGGGGGAGAAATGAGAAAGGGGGAGAGTATTAAAATCTGACGATGCTAGAAGTGATCGATCAAATAATAGATATCACGACAGTTGAGGATCGTGATAAAAGTAGAACAGTGATGTTGGAATGGGAAGAGAAGGTTTCCAGCTATCGTCAATTGAGATCAGTGTGGTTCAACAATTGGTATCAATTTAAGAATTGGTATCAAGTTGGAATCGACAATTGATGTTTAACATGAAGTGATTCATTGATGATCTTTTCATACTACTCTTGTTTCTCACACTGAGCATTGCTCATGTGGGCTTAGAGTACGTGTTAAGTGAATCCTTGAATGCTATCAGAATTGCAAGAGGTGAATGGTGGTAGCGACTGGAAGAAGACTTAGTGAGGTATCAATGTACAAAAAATTATTCTGAGTAGAGTTGTGAAGAGTTGTCAACAAACACAAAGGGGGAGATTGTTGGGCAAAAATCCCTCAAGGTAACATTGAAGTATTTTTGGGTTGATTGTGTTTGTTGACAAAACATGTTTTCATAGATATTTGTCGAGTTCCCAAGAAGTTGTTGACAATCCTTGTTGACAAAGAATGATGACAAAGGAAAGGACGATCTAGAGGCGGTACAAAAGAGCAGTACAAGGTGGCACCATTTCCCAGTGTTTGCCAAATTTTTGGGGTCCAAAATTCTAAGTTTGGTGAGCATCGCGAAAATTGGATTTCCATGAAGAGCATAATTTAATATGGCAAAGGCATGAATTTCACGAAGATGGGATGCATGGATTGGATTTCGCAATGGCCATAAAAATGGAGGCGGTGATGCTTCGCGATTACGTCAAAGCTTCGCGAACGGCAGAGTTGAAGTGCATCGCGGCGGTGAAGGGCTTTGCGAGGGAGCTTCGCAGTGAAGGCACGAAGGAATGTTGATGGTAATGCTCCGCTATTACGACGAGCTCCACGAACGGAAAATTTCTGTGGTGCTTCGCGATTTGGACAGAATTCCAGCGGAAACTTCGGAGCTTCGCGAATGGAGATGACATGGCGTTGACTTCGTGCGGAAAGTTCGAGGGTCGGTGGAATCGCCTATAAATAGAGGCCGACTCCCTCGAGAGAAGTAGAGAGAATTTTCAGAGAAAATCCATTGCTCTCGGTTCGCAGAGGTGGTTCACGAAGGCAGTGTGCTTCACGAAAGGGGAGCTTTGCGTCGGCTATTCTAGCTCCGCGAAAGGTGTGTGCCCCGCATTGGCTCAGTGAGCTTCGCAGAGAGGCAGGAGCTCCGCGACGGCCTAAGCATTGTGAAGGTCTGTGCATCGCGAGAGTGCTTCGCGATCGAGCTTCGCGAAAAGGCAGGAGCTTCGTGAAGGCTTGTTTGAGCTTCGCGAAATTGGGAGTTTCGCGAAGTAGGGTGCTTTGCAAATGTGTTTCCAAAAGGAGTTGCCCAGTGGTCAGAGGCAAAGTGATATTCATCAGTGGATGAAAGTTGGACTATAACAGAGCATCCATCAACAGTTAAGGATGCATGTATTCATACAAATGAAGAGACCTATAGGTCTATAAACTGTGAGTGAATCCCTTCACAGAGCAGTGAGCTTAGGAAGAGAAAGAAGGTGATCCTCTCCACCGGCAGTGAGCCAGAGAGAGAGAAACAGGGAGTGACCCTTGGGAAAGCAGTGAGCTGACCCTAAACCTTGTGAAGGCAGTGAGCCTAGGAATAGAAGTTCTCTATCCAAAATTTTGTATCCACATCTTATGAAGACTAGTGGGATTTGGTACGCATGGAAACTTGTCGGCGTATGCTCCTTGGACGTAGCCCAGTGAGGGTGAACCAAGTAAAAATCTTTGTGTCTGCCTGCTTACTTCCCTGCATTACATTTGAAGCATCATCATCAGACAAAGATAAAAATAGGTGATCATAAAAAACACACAAGTGAAAACAAAGTGACCCTTGTAATAAAGAGGTCAAGATCCAGTGGGGCAGGAATAATTTTTGAAAAGAATATCCATACCCTGATTCACCCCCCCTCTCAGGGTATATAGGCCCCTATTGGTCCTAACAACCATCACCCTCTAGGATGTGGTAGAGATTCTCAGTCTTCCTATCCAGGGGAGAGTCGTTATTGGACCCACTCATGCATCTCTCCCCAACCTTGCTCAGTAATTGTTAGGCATTGACATTTTGTTCGACCATAGGGATACAGATGGAGTGTTGATATATATGCCTTGGTTGGAGGTGCAGATTCCACATTTTCCCAATGATGCTGACAAGAAGACTGTTATGCATAATGCCTTTGCATATATATTACGGATCATTAGAGGGACCATTTGTACTGATCACTCAAGGATGCAAATTCACATGATGTATCTACCCCTATTAGAGAACTTTGATCGGTCTGGGACGTACAGGTAGAGATCAGCCCGCTTGGTTTACACATACAGAGCATTATGCAGGTTATCCCATAGGGACCACACAGGTCTAGGGAGATTAGTCATCCTTATTCAGATGTGGGCATGGGAGCGCATCCCCTCATTCCACCCTAATCTTGTGGGTCCATCGATCAATATGGAGGTGATGTATGATGCTCTTCATGGACACTGGTATGATCATTCATTTCTATTGGTTTCTAATGCAACTAGGAGTTATTTAATTTAATTTCTCATTATTTATCACCATCGGTGTTTTATTTTATAGGTTTTGTTAGTGACATAATTTCCACACGGTTTCGAGACACCATTTGGACGTATATAGGCTACAGTTGTACTGACTCTTACCTGACCAGGTATGTATATACAATCTATCATTGTCTAAAAAATTTAATAATAGCATCAATTTTGGTTTTTAGAAAGGAGCTTTTTTAACAAAGGTCGCATGTCATTTCAGATTTCATGGCTTCCATACTGGACTATTATGGACCAATTGCCACCATACTGCACTATTGGTCTTGATGATGTTATGGTTGTAGTGCCCCTCATTCACTTCCATTTTATTGAGTGGTAGCATCCTGAAAGATTCATGTGCTGGTTTTTCTGTGCTCAGTTGATTCCATTGCCGCCAGGATAGGCAGAGCAGCTTCATGGGGTGAAGCTAACAGGGAGGCAGGATGGGGACTAGTGCCGAGTAAAAGACCGATTTTTCATCTGCTGGTGTAGATGTGCAAAGTTTTGTATCCAGGGTGTACCTACGAATAAATTCTTTCTTTCAGAGTAGGTTGAGTATGAGCCACGGTATAGACCGAATTCTATAATTTATCTTACCCAACACTGTAAATAGATTCATAAGATTGTAAGTCAATAAATTTCCATTAGTTTGTTTATTGAACTATTTTCTAATTAATTTTGAATATATTTACAGGGAAGTAACTCATAGCATCTTGTTCGCATGAGTCGTGAAAAGGAGGAGGGGGTCTTTATCCAGGCAGTCGTCCATGCTAAAGCGCTGGAGTTGAGGTCATCTTATTGTGTTCTTTCCGAGAGCATCTTCAAGCATCTAACCTAGAGAGAGGAGGTTCTTTCCCTAGAGGAACATCCTGCAGTTGCTGCTGGTGCTGAGGATCCATGATGATGATAACATACACAACATCGTTCTGCACATGAGGCCTCACTTGTTCCACAGGTAGAGGTCAACTTTCTAATAGTCCAGCCTCAGCCGATCTAGGATGTGCCTTAAGTGGCATGGGATCCATCTTTCTTTATAGGATATCCATAGTTCTCTCCATCTTGGGGTCCAGATCCATTGTAGCCTTGGGGTCCAGATCCATCATATCCTTGGGGTCTAGATCCATCACAGCCTTAGGATATAGCTCTATCGCAGTCTTGGTTCCCCACTACAATGATGGCAAGTTCTTCTACCACCCTAGTGGGAGAAGGATCAAGAGCGTAGTATGACATGCAATTGACAGCTCCTCCCACTGAACCATAGGTGAAGGATGCAATATTCAATGATCTAGTTCATAAGGATCTTCCCTTTCCAAGTCATCATGCTCCACAATGAACTCGAAGTGGACGTCATGTTCGTAGACCACCATGTGGGACAGAATCTCCACACCATAGACATAGACATTGATTATACATATTCATTTATATGTTTTATGTATATTAGAATAAAGATACTATTATTACTATCATATCTAATTATATGTTTATCCAGTGTTTCAGTTTTCATAAATATTTTAGGCACAGTTTATATTTGACAGCTTTCAAAGTCGATTACTTGAAACATAAGAATAATTATTAAATTTCAAGTAGATAACATTAAAATCTTATAAAATATACATTATAAAAACAATATAAATAAAATTTAAAATATAGCCTCAATATCTAAATTGTTTTTGAAAATAAATAGTTTCATAAATACAATAAATAAATGAAAATTAAAGGAATGTAAGAAAAGTTACTCGGAAGTGAGATCGAAAAGAAGGAATGTCGAGCAGGATCCAAAGCCACTTACTTGACTTTGAAAGACTATAAAATATAAACTATAAGACCCATATAAATAAAAATTAAAAATTTTACTATTTATTATATGTTTAATCCATGTTTTAATTTTAATTTATATTGGTCTTAGAGTTTATATTTTATAGGCTAGTAAAGTCACATACTTGAAACATCTTTAAGTTTCAAGTTGGTGTATTATAAAGCTTATAAATTATTTTTCATCAACATTGTTTACAAAATTATTTTTATTTTTGAATATTTCATATATTTTTAATCCATGTTTTAATTTTCATTTATATTGATCTTATAATTTATATTTTATAGGCTTACAAAGTCACATACTAGAAACATTTTTATGTTTCAAGTTGGTGGCTTTGAAATCTTATAAATTATTTTTCATCAATATTTTTACGAAATTATTTTTATTTTCAACTATTTCTTATAGGTTTAATCCATGTTTTAATTTTCATTTATATTGGTCATATATTTTATATTTTATAGGTTTTCAAAGTTAGATACTTGAATCATTTTTAAGTTTCAAGTTGGTGGATTTGAATGTTTATAAAATATTTTTCATGAACATTTTTTATGAATTTTTATTATTTTTGAGTATTTATTATACTTTTAATCCATATCTTAATTTTAATTCATATCAGTCTTATAGTTTATATTTTATAGGCTTTCAAAACCACATACTTAAAACATTATTATGTTTCAAGTTGGTGGATTAGAAAGCTTATAAATTATTTTTCATCAACATTTTTTACAAATTTCTTTTTATTTTTGTCTATTTATTATATTATTAATCGATGTTTTAATTTTCATTTATATTGGTTTTATAGTTTATATTTTCTATGATTTTAAAGTGATGTACTTGAAAAAATTTTAAGTTTCATGTTGGTAGATTAGAAATCTTAAAAATTATTCTCATCAATATTTTTTAAGAATTTATTTTTATTTTCGACTACTTATTATATTTTTAATCCATGTTATAATTTTTATTTATATTGGTCTTATACTTTATACTTTATAGCCTAAAAAATCATATACTTGAATAAGAGATAAATTATGCTGAAACATTTTGTTTTATTTATATATATATATAAACAAAACACAATAATAATAACAAAATAAAATTTTAAATATATAGAAATGAATAATTAAAATAGAAAAAAAAATTGTTTTAGGGAAAAGGCGGCGTCGGCGATTCCGACTTTAAGACATATTTTTTAAAAAATAACCTACAATTTTTTAAAAAAAATCAAAAAACATATTAAAAAATCCTAGGATATACCTTGGAACCGGGACATGGTGGCGGGGGAAATCAAAACTCCAAAAGAGTGAACCATATGGCAATAACTCCATGAAAGACGGACCCACATTGTTGGGAAGAAAATTAAAAAAGTCATCCATGATGAATTTTTTCGGTATGAGGAAATCCGGATATGAAGATCCTTGAGTTTTGACAACCATCATCGATTTGGACGAATTGGCACCGATGAGTGGCACTACTATCGAATCATCATCATGACCTTGGATCTCTGGCTGCAAGCATCCAGACCGCCTATGACAACACATACAACAAGTAGGAAGAGGGTGAACATGAGTGCGAGATCCCACGCAATATAGCGTGGTAGCCAGATAAACTTGGGGATGAAGCCACTCCTCCATCCCTTCAACCCTAAGAGAAATCCTTGAAGGCAGAGGTAGAGATAGGTCAGTTAGACCCAAATTCACACCATCTCCATTTATTCAAATAGGATAGATCTTTCATCATCATAGAGGTAAGACCCTAGCGATATCCTGATCCCTTACAAAAAGGTGACGCTATGAAAAGGGAGGGGAAAGCTTGGAAAAGAGATGAAGACCACTACTCGAGAAGGATCCCTTAAAAAATGAGACTCCATCGACCATCAAAACAGGTGAAACCTCTATTTTCCAAAGGATCTAGGGCACACATACCAATTTCTGATGAAATATTCACTGGAACCTAAGATGATGAAAAAGGTCCTCCAGTTCAATGATGAAACCATGACCAGGGACGATAGATTCCACTACTCCACAAAATTTTTATATAGGTACAAAGGCAGTTTTTTCATCCCAAATCTTGTGACCAACTGATTTTATTAATATTTTCATAACTATTTATTTATTCTCTTTACCAATTTTCAATTAAAAGTGCATAATTGGTGTGAAACACTCATGTTTTAATATTAAATGTAATTTTTTAGCATTATTTGAATTAATCAATTCAAGTCATTTTACAATTTTAATTATAAATCTCACCCTACATCTCCAAATTTCATGATTATTTCTTTGTAGGGTTCCTTACTAAAGTTAAAATATTTCATTAGAAGGGACCCTTGGACAAATCTTCCATTTGAAGTGAAATATAGACCACACAAAAGGACCAATGAATCTGTGAAGAAACTGGATCAGCCATGATAATGGAATTACTGGGCTCTATCTATAAGCCCAAATTTGATGATACTCCAGATTTTGTTTGTGATTATCCAAATGAATCCTGGATAAAAACTTCAAGGCCCAATTCTAAGAACAAGGGGCCCAACTAATTCATTTAAACTCATCCCACCATTTAGGTCTGGAATTGAAATCAGTACAATATTCAGGACTTTTATCCTGATCTAGACATCCAATCTAGCTAATATTTTGTTGTGTGAAAGCCCAGATATGGGTGGAAAAATTGTTGAATAAAGTGTTCAGATTTAAAAGGCATATTTATATTGATAAACTCATTCACATTTCAGCCTTCTAAAAAGTCCATATTGAAAGGGACATATTATAATTGTTTACTAAAACCTCCATAACTATGGATCCATAAGTCAAAATGTCTCCAAATTTTGAGAGTAGTTTGACAACATTATTATTTTAAACTTTAAAGAAGAGGATATCTCGATATTCGGCTATCTGGATGGCCAAATTGGTGATGCAAGTGGAGGGGCATATTTGGAATACAAACAGTCCACCTCCTTGGGCTATAAATACAACCCCCTCTTCTCCTTTCATGTGGTTGAAATTTTATAGAAAATAAGGATAGGTTGTCACAAACAAGGGTCAGCCAAAGACTTAGGAGGATCTTCCATACTCATTTTTTCACTTGATAAACCATTCCTCCTTTCTACCATTCATTTACATTTGTGTTGTTCTTCGTTTATAATCGTGTAAGTGTTTGTTTTTGTAATTATATTTTAATGAAAGTTTCTTCTTTGTATTCTCTTTTAATTATCCACCATCTATTATTAAATATTAATTCTCTTAAAATGTTTTAAATCAAGTTGAAACCCCTTCCCTTCTTTCACTTTATCATTCAATCTAAATATCATTTTTAATTATCATCATCGTTCATGTGTGTGTGTTCGACGCACAACTCTTATCTTATCCCTTCATTTTCCTTATTTTTATAATTAATCATCATAAATATAATAAAACATATTACTAATCATATTAATGGCTAAGTAAATCTCTCATTGGGGTGAGTTATAATTTTGGTATGTTAAGTGATTGAGAACTTTTGCTCGATGAATATTCAATGAATTAACATTGTGTATGTTGGATTTAACATGTCATGGGTTAATGACTTGTTTTGTTTAAAAAGTTGTATACATGGATTATTGGAACCATAAATACACTACCATAAACAAGATATGATTAAGATTATAACCCTAAGTTAATTTAAGTCTTGGATTAAATCCTTAACACTTGAGAATTCCAATCAACGTCAACTTGTGACATGGGTGTTGATTTAATGCAATATAAAGAAAGGATCAAGGATATCAAAATCTTAACTAACTAATAATGAACTCGCCCCAATATTTATAAAATTGTTAAATCAAACACCAACCATTAATCACTTCATTTAATCTCTGCAAACAAACCCCCCCAATCAAAATACAATCAACTAAAAACAATCGACTATTAAAAAGTATCATCGCTGAGGATTTGACACGAGTGCTGCTATACACATTAGATGAGCACCGGAACCTTGAATGGTCGATAGGAGATAATCGATCATGCTTTCAAATGACACTGTTTCTGGGGATGGTGCATTAAGTAGTCATTCGTTTTTGGTTATTGTAAAAAAACAAAAAAACAAAAAAAAATTAAAAACAATTCAAAAAAAGACACCAAGATAAACCCTCCTTCTCATAAAAATCAAAAATGGAAAAACCAAAAAGAAAAACATGTCTTCATATTTCTTCCAAAATCTATCTGAATTCCCTGTATCCTTCTAACCAATCCCTTGTATTTGTTGGACCCTAAAATTGAGTGAACTATTCGCCAACTTAGGAGAAACATTAGGGATAATCAAATCATTCAATAACTAGTATGTGTCCAACCAATTGAATTTGATATGGATAATCCTAAGGAACAAACACTTAAATAACTTAATTCCCTTGATATGAATTACCAACCTCTTGGTATTCAATATCCAAACATAAAGTCTGACTTTGAACTCAAATTGGGGTTGATTCATCTTCAACCTCATTTCCATGGGCTAGCTGGTGAGGATCCACATCTTCACCTTTAAGAGTTCTAAGTGGTGTGCTCTACCATGAATCCTCAAGGGGTTTCTGAGGAACAAACCATACTCCGAGCATTATCTTTCTCCCAAACTGACACTACTAAGTCATGGATCTACTACCTCCCTCCTGGTTTCATAACCACATGGAATTACATGAAGCAACTTTTCTTAGAAAAATTCTTTCCTGCTTCCCGTACTGCTTTTATCTGAAAGAAAATAAGTGGAATCTTTCAATTCAAAAATGAATCACTCCATGAGTATTTGGAGAGGTTCAAAAATCTTGTTGTAACCTTCCCACACCACCAAATACCTGACCAACTCTTGATCCAATACTTCTATGATGAGTTATTGGCTATGGAGAGAACTCTCATTGATGCCGCAAGTAGAAGTGCTCTTGTTGATAAAACTCCTACTACTGCAAGAGATCTCAAAAAGAAACATGGATGAAAACACACAAAAATTCCATACTCAGGCACATGCTCAAGTAAAACAAGCTCAAGATAATCAATTGATAAAGCTGAACAAGATGATAGAGAGGATGAGTGAACTTACAGGTCTTGTGTGACAACTAGCTATGGATTACAAAGCCCTAGCCTCATATTCTCCAAAATAAATGTTTCATGGAACTATAAAAAACTGTGGAATCTATAACTCACCAGCTCATCCAACAGATACTTGTAAAAAACTTCAAGATGAACCATTGGATTCATCTGGACTAATGGAGCTCAATGCAACCTATGCTCAGCAGAACACCAACCCTCAACTATCAGGTCAGTTTTTTAGAAACTTCATCCAACCTCACTTTGAGCCCTTCTCTTATTCCTATAACCAAGGCCTGAGGTATGGTAATCCTGTCTCTCATCCCCTTAAATTCCCTCCTCAAAACCAAAACCAGTTTCAATATGGTCAAGGTGTTGGAAACATCCAACAACCTTATCCTTTTGTTCCTAAACTACAAAGGAGAAATCCTCCTCCTACTCCTCTAGGATTCCACTATCCTAGTGAGCCTTCCCAATTTCCAAACAAATACAATCGATTTTCCAAGGAAAAAAATCAAGGCAATCCCAACCTAGGACAAGCCTCTTCTTATAAGAAACCATGGGAAAGTGCAGTTGAAGATCTTTCCTCTTTAACTCATTCTATCCTTAAAAACATTGAAACCCAAATTGGTCAACTTTCATCCCACCTTAGTCTACAGATACCATCCAATTCTTCCCAACTCCCAGCACAACCATTACTCAACCCCAAGGGTAATGTAAGTGCAATTGAACTTAGATCAGGAAATAAAATTTCCATGCCTCAAGATAAGTCCTCCCACTCCAATTTAAATTTTGACCTAGAAAATGAAAAGAAAAAGAAACTTGAAAAGGAATATGAATCCATTCTCTCACCTCCCTCCATTACACTTAGGAATTCAATTTCTTTTCCTCAAGATATTTATAAACCAAATAATCCCTTTGAACCTGATCTTGAAATGATCGACATGTTTAGACGTGTTGAAGTCAACATTCCCCTATTAGATGCCATAAAAATCCCTTAGTATTCCAAGTTTCTTAAGTAAATTTTCACCCATAAGAGGAAACTTAGGACCTTAGAAAATGTTTCCACCCATCAGTCTATTCCCATAAAATGCAACGATCTAGGGGCATTTATGGTTCCATGCCAAATTGGAAGTTCTAGCTTCGATGATTCACTCATAGACCTAGGAGCCTCAATTAAATTTATGCCCAAATCCATCTTCTCAAACCTTGGTCAAGGTCCCTTACATCCAAGAGGTGTTGTCATTCAATTGGAAAATCGAAGCACTGCCAGTCCGGAGGGTATAATCGAGGAAGTCCTTATTTGTGTGAATGATATTATATTCCCCGTCGATTTCTATGTATTTGACATGTAAGGTGAGATTAACTCTTCTTGATCTCCCTTAATTCTAGTACTACCATTCCTAATGACAGTGAGAACCAAAATTGATGTCCATTCAGGCATCTTGTTCATGGAATTTGGTGACCAACTGGTCAAGTTCATCATTTTCTAAGCCATGTGATACCCATATGAGGATCACTCTAAATTCTCAATCCATGCTTCTGAGGAAACTTCTGAGAGTCAATTGAACACCATTCCATCATATTCATCATGTTCTAATGAGATAGGATCTTGTGAAATCATCACCATGATTTACCAAGTCATCAATGGTGAAGTATATGTGGACCTTTCATTCATAGACTCCATTAATAAAGAGGAACTAGAAAACTCTCTTGAATCCCATCTCAACGTTGATCTCTATTGTCCCGCCTTAGACAATATTAAGGAAAATGAATCAAAACCAACTAAAGTCCCTTACTCCATTCTGAAGTTGTCTAACCCACAAATGAAAGATGAGACTGATCTGAAACCTCTTCCTGAACACCTGAATTATGCATTCCATTTTCATGATCACTCTTATGTTGTCATTATCTATGCTTCACTTACTGAAATTGAGGAGTCCAAACATGTTCAAGTTTTAGAGGAAAAAAGGCCATAGGGTGGACCCTAGATGACATACCAGGAATCAACCCTGACCTTTGCATGAATCACATCCATATTGAGGAATCATCCAAACCAATTAGACAACCATAAAGACGACTCAATCTACTCATACATGAGGTAGTTAGGGAAGTGATCACTAAGCTTCTTCAATATAGTATTATCTATCCAATTTACGATATTGAATGGGTTATTCTAATTAAAGTTATACCTAAGAAGGGTGGGATAAATATTTTCACAAATGAACATGGAGAGGTAATCACAACTCGAGTGAAGAACAAATGGTGTGTGTGCATTGATTACCAAAAATTGAATGTTGAATCACAAAAAGATCACTACCCTCTTTTATTCCTTGATCAAATGCAAGAACAATTAGCTAGAAAGTCACACTATTACTTTCTTGATGGATAAACTAGATACTTACAAATCTCAATCGCACCTTAGGACCAATAAAAGACAACTTTCACATGCCCATTTGGAACATATGAATATAGGAGAATGAATTTTGGCCATTGAAATTCTCCTGCAACATTCTAGAGGTGTATAATGAGTATCTTTTATAAATTAATTGAACACTACATGGAAGTCTTCATGGATGAATTTACCATTTATGGTGAGTCATTTGAATCATGATAGCATTCACTTTTTCTAGTCCTTAAAAAGTGAATCAAGTGTAACCTTGTGTTAAATTTTGAAAAATTTCACTTCATGGTTGAAAATGGGATTTTTCTAGGGCACATAGTTTCACAAGAGGGTATTGAAGTCAATCCTGCCAAAATTGAAGTGATCCAATCACTTCCTGAACCCAATTCGGTTCGAGACATCCATTAATTCCTCGGTCATTCCGGTTTATATCGGTGATTCATCCATAACTTCAGTAGGATTTCCCTACCACACACTCGGTTGCTCTAAAATGATGTCACATTCCCTTTCTATGAGGTTTCCAAGAGATCCTTCATTGAACTCAAAACTAATCTTACATCTTCCCCAATAATCCAACCCCCAGATTGGTCCTTAAACTTTGAGTTGATGTGTGATGCTTATGATAAGTCCATTGGGGCCGTTCATGGTCAAAGAAGAGAAAAAAAATTCATGACATCTATTATGCCTCAAAAACATTGGATGAAACTAAATCTCACTACACCATGATTGAAAAGGAACTTTTAGTTATGGTTTTTTCCTAGATAAATTCCAGACCTATCTATTAGGTTCCAAAATCATTATCTTCACAGACCATTCTGCTATAAATTTCTTACCCAAGAAAATTTATTCCAAATAGAGGCTAATAAGATGGATCTTAATGCCCCAATAGTTTTACCATGAAATAAAAAATATACTAGGAAAAGAAAACCATGTGGTTGATCACCTGAGTAGAATTTCTAATTTTTCCCATTTAGAAATCATTGATCCTAAATTCCCCACTGAGCACCTTTCATCTCTCACTCCAAATTCACCATGGTATTCCCCAATTGTAAATTACTAGGTTTCTAGTGTTTTTCCTAAAAAGTTTACAAAAAAACAAAAAATGAAGTTGAAAGGTGATTCAAAATAATATTTTTGAGAAGAAAATAAACTTTGGAAAATAGAGGTAGACATGGTAATTAGGATATGTGTTGATGAATATGAACATTACTCCATCTTAGAATTTTGTCACTCACTTCCCAGAGGTGGCCAATTTGGACCAAAAAGGACCTCTCGAGAGGTCCTAGACTCTGGATTCTTCTTCCCTTCACTCTTCAAGGACTTACATGAGTTCCTTCAATCATGTCTCACTTTCCAAAATTTTGGCACAATTTCAAAGTGAAATGAAATTCCCCAAAATCCTTTAATTTTATATGAGATCTTTGAAGTTTGGGGCATTGATTTCATGTGTCCATTCCCCCTTCCAATGGATTCTCATACATTCTTCTAGTGTTTTATTATGTTTATAGGTGGGTCAAGACCAAACCCGCTAGAAAGGATGATTCACATACTTTTATTGAGCTTCTAAAGACACACATCTTCCACTCATTTGGCACACCACATGCCTTGATAAGTGACTTAGGAACCCATTTTTATAATAGAACCATGAAACCTATTTTGAAAAAGAATGTGGTTGTACATAATACTTCAACTGCATGTCACCCCCAAACAAATGACATGGATTAACTATCTAATATATAAGTGAAAAGAGTGCTTGAGAGAATTGTAAAACCCACCAGAAAATACTGGCCTGAAAGACTTGGTGAAGAACATTTGGCTTATCGAGATTCCTATAAAACACTCATTGGGATGTCTTCTTTTAGGCTCGTTTTTAGTAAATCATGTCATTTTCCAGTTGAAATCCAACATAAGTCATTTTGGTCTGTGAAAAATTGTAATTTTGATTTTGAAAAATCTGGTGAAGAAATATCTTTTCAATTGGCTAAACTGGAGGAGCTTCAACTTGATTCTTATGAATATTATAATCTCTACAAAGAAAAATCCAATGCACTCCATGATAAACACATCCTGAGAAAGGCATTTCATGAAATTGAAAAGGTAATTCTCTTCAATTCTCAATTTTGACTTCACCCAGGTAAGCTTAATTATTGTTGGGAAGGTCCTTTTGTTATTACTAATGTTTATCCATTTGGTGCAGTGCAAGTCCAAGACCCCTCTTCAAAAAGGACATTAATAGTTAATAGACATTGTTTAAAGCATCACCTTGAGAGGACACACAATCTTGGAACCACATCAACTTCTATCAGATCCCCAAATTTTGTAGTTGACCCACCACTGGATGGATATGGCAACCCAACAAATCCAAACTTGGGGGCACCCCTTTCCCTTTAACTCATCTTCTCCCTCTATCTCTCTCTCTCCCTCCCTCTCTCTATCTCTTTCTTATTCTTCATCCCTAATTATCGTTTTGTTTTTTACCACTTTATTCATCACATTTTTTTAATTTAATCTTTCTCTTTTGTGTGGGTGTATCTATATAAAAAATAAAAAAAATCCTAAAAAACTAAAAAACAAAACAAAATCATTTAAAAAATATATGAAAAATAAAGATTCATACTTACTCACCTTCCAATTTTAAAATTATTTCCAACCATTTTGGGTAGTCAAAAGAAATGGTTTCATCTCAAAAAAATTGTGGTTTCCTCATAAATTTGTATAAAGAATATTGTGTCAAAACCAACAAATTTTGAATGCTCAATTTTTTTTATTTGAAAAATGATTTTTCCCACCCATGCGGATAAACATTTTATTTCATTCTAAGGCCAGCAATGGCCATATTTTCAAAATTTTTGTTTTTTACCCCCATTCGTGAATCTTGAGTTTATAAACCTTTGAGCTGAATTTCCTACTTTAGTGTGAATTAATATGATAGATGCATTTTCTAAACCACATGAAAATTATAATAACCAAATAGACTCCCATTAACCATACATTAATCCTCCTTTTGAAAGCCCCTTCGAGCCTATGAAAACCTTTTATTTGATAGCCACATTACAAGCCTAATACTATATCCCACCCAATATCAACATGGATTTTCATTGCATAATTTTTTGATATTTAAGTATGGGGGAATGGATTTTATTTTGGGTGCCCTTTTGTTGATTTTAACCATGTTATAATATTCTTGAGGGCAAGCATAAATTTAAGTGTGGGGAAGAGGTTGTCCTTCAGTGGGGTTTGGGAAGGAATATATTTTTATCTTGTACAAATTTTATTGAAAAGTGTTCAAAAAATCAAAAAATAAATAAAAAAATGAAAATAAGAATGGGTTGTGTCTTGGGTGGGTCAAAAATCATTCTTCCTAAACCTTTTAGGTTGTTATGACTATTACAATTAGTATCTTGAGGAGATCAAACATGGGTTGGGAGATGAGTTTCTGATCTGTTTCAATTTCAAATTTTGAAAAAATAGAAAAAAATAAGAAAAAAATGAACACTTATGTCATTGGGAGAAGTTTCGTGGATTGTAAAATTTTCATTTTCTCATCCAATTCAAATTTCCTTCCTCTTTTGTGTCTTATTTCACATTTTCATTCCCTCGTAAATATGTGTTTCCATTTCCTTTCATGTCTCATTTCAAAAAAAAATTGTGCATTTATTTTTCCATGTTGGTGTTTTACCCACTTTTTCCTATCTTTTGGATATCAACTTCCTACCATCACATAGACACAAAAAAACCACTAAAATGACCTCTTGATTTTTGAGCAATTTAGGATAGGGAGTGGAAGCTGATAGCTCTTACAAACTCTAAGATTTTTCACTTTTGGTTGGTGAATGAGTGAAGCTCCATAAATTAATTTTATCATCTTGAGAGGAGTAAGTTTTGTGTGCCACCATTTTCCATTTCTAAATTTGAGCATGAAAAAATGAATTATTTTTGGAACGTTGTTTCTGTAACAACTTGTGGTGGAATTCAATATGGATGAGTGAAATTTTCTAAACCTCCCCTGATTGGGGAAAACAAAATTTTAATATTTATTGGTGAGTGAAAATGATTTTGTCATGTTTTTATATTTGTTTCACATGAGGACATGCTCAAGACTATGTGTGGGGTATTATATGTTATTAATATTTTCATAACTTCTTATTTACTCTCTTTACTGATTTTTAATGAAAAGTGCATAATTGGTGTGAAACACTCATGTTTTAATATTAAATGTAATTTTTAGCATTATTTTAGTTTTTCAAATCAATTTAGTTTACTATTTTAATTATAACTCCCACCCTACTTATCCAAATTGAATGATTATTCCTTTTTAGGGTTCCGATGCAAATTAAAACTTTTCATTAGAAGGGACCTTTGTCCAAATCATCCATTTGAAGGGACATATGGACCACACAACAAGGCCCAAAGAATCTATGAAGAAACTGGATCATCCATGATAATGGAATCACTGGGATCCATCCATAAGCCCAAATTTTATGATA
Source organism: Viscum album (assembly GCA_963277665.1). Classification (NCBI taxonomy): domain Eukaryota; kingdom Viridiplantae; phylum Streptophyta; class Magnoliopsida; order Santalales; family Viscaceae; genus Viscum; species Viscum album. The sequence continues at coordinate 1,116,278,581 of OY728152.1, forward strand.
CTATAGATTTTTTTCTTGAATATATAAAGGAATACTGGATAAAAATTTCAAGGCCCAATCCCAAGAACAAGGGGCCCAACTAATTAATTTAAACTCATCCCACCATTCTGGATGGGAATTAAAATTAGTATAGTATTAATGACTTTTCTCCTGATATAGATATCCAATAAAGCTAAGATTTTGTAGTGTGAAATCCAAGATATGGGTGGCCAACTTTTTTGAATAAAGTGTTCAGATTTTAAGGAATATTACTATTGATAAACTCATTCACATTTCATCCTTCTAAAAAGTCTGACTTGAAATTGATAGATTATAATTGTTTACTAAAAATGCCATAACATTGGATCGATAAGTCCAAATACCTCCCAATTTTGAGAGTAGTCATAAAAAATTATTATCTACAACTTTTAAGAACATGATATCTCTATATTTGGCTGTATGGATGGCCAAATTGTCTATGAAATTGGAGGGGAAGATTTGGAATACAAACAGTCCACATCCTTGGGTTATAAGTACAACCCCCTCTTCTCCATGCATGTGGTTGGAATTTCAGAGCAAAGGATGATAGTTTGGCACAACCAAGGATCTTCCAAAGTCTTGGTAGGATCTTTCATACTCATTTTTTTCACTTGATAAACCATTCCTCCTTTCTTCCTTTCATTTACATTTGTGTTTTTCTTCGTTTATAATTGTGTAAGTGTTTGTTTTTGTAATTCTTTTTTAATGCTAGTTTATTATTCATATACTCTTTTTATCATCCAACCTATGTTATTAAATATTAATGATCTTAAAATATTTTAAATCAAGTTGAAAAACCTTCCCTTATTTTACTTTCTCATTCAATATAATGTTTGTTTTTAAATCTCATCACCATTGATGTGAGTGTGTTCGACACACAACTCTTTTCTTATCCCTTTATTTTCCTTAATTTTATAATTAATCATCATAAAAAAATAAACCAGAATACTAATAATCTTAATGGACGAGTAAATCTCTCATTGGGGTGAGTTAAAATTTATGTATGTTAAGTGATTGAGAACTTTTGCTCGATAAATATTCTTTGAATTAACATTGTATATATAGAATTTAATATGTCATGGATTCATGACTTATTTTGTTTAACAAGTGGTTTACATGGATTATTAGAACCATAAATATACTATCATAAACAATATATGATTATGATTAGAACCCTAGGTTAAGTTAAGGCTTGGATTAAATCCTTACACTTGGGAATTCCAATCAACGTCAACATGTGACATGGGTGTTAATTTAATGCAATATAAAGAAAGGCTCAAGGATATCACAAGCTTAACTACCTAATGATGAACTAACCATAATATATATCAAATTTTTAAATCCAACACCAAACATTAATCACTTAATTTAGGCTCTATAAACAAACCCCCCGATCAAAATACAATCAAGTAAAAACAATCTACTATTAAAAAGTATCATCGCTGAGGATTCGACCTGAGTGCTACTATACACAATAGCAGAGCACCGGAACCTTGAACGGTCGATAGGAGAAAATTGGTTGTGCTTTAACCAACATCTATTTGAGATTATCTGAATCTTTTAAGAATTATGATACTGAAATAGACAGCATAGGAGTATTGCCTTCCTGAGATGGTACTTGATCTAGGGAGACTATAGGGAAATCGGCCCCCTTGAGCTCGAGGTGACACTATTACTACATAAAATCTCTTTGAAAGATGGTCCATAATTGGATTAAGAGAGCATTTTTTGTTCTTCTAACATAGTTCACTTAACAAATCCCTCCTCTGGTGACGAATATGCCACTGAGTATGAGATCCCCATACTTGACTGGGGATATGAAGGTTGAGGAAACATGAGATGAGGATACGAGGGATGATGCGAGCATGGTAAAACAAAATATTTCAATCATATCTCCACAGAAGATATATATGAATCTAATACCCATGGTTAGGCACTCCAGTAATCCCAACAGAATCATAGATATGCCTTAGATCCCTCCAGTGTTCATTCAAGACTGGTTATCTTACATGACCATCTAGCATGGGTGTAATTATATGATCATACTAGACAAAGGAAATGGTGGGTGTGACCTACACCACTAGCGGAAAATAATTTTCAAACTCTACTCCAGCACTAAGACCTTCCACCTAAAACACCTCAACTCATGAGCCACATAATAGAGAGAAACCCCACCTTGGGAAGTGCAGAACTTTGTCATAAAAGTATGACATTTTGAAACATTTGGTAGTTGTCCCAACCAAAATCTCAATTCTGTATGCATTCCATTTTTTCAAAAGAACATACAGAGGCACTCATCAAGTCCCTCTAGAGCCCATAGGAATTTGATATAGAAGTCACTGCAACAAAGTTTTATCAAATGGAGACTATGTTATCAGAATTCCATGTCGCCATCTCATTCACAGAACAAGATCAATAAGAAGCTATCTAGGGACATATCGTACCACTATATGTTTTAGGAAAACATGGAAATGTATACATTTTAAGGGATCTGATTGAAAATGGTTTTGGGGTCAACCTCATCCTGAATCATACCCTCCATGGTTTGGGATATTTTGAGGAGGATTTATCTCCTAAAAATATAATCATTCAAGGGTCTGATAGTAGCGAGTAAATGACTCTTAAGAAGATCAATCTCTAGGATTATTTTGAGGATATCACATCTTTTGTTGAGTTCATGGTTATCCAGTAAGACACAACATATAATGTCTTGGTTGGAAGACCTTGTATTCATAGCCACATGGTGGTACCTTGAACATTTCATCAATTTTTGAAATACCCAATAGACGGGAAGGTAGGCATACTACATGGTGACAGTTACCCCTTTTATTCATGTGAATACATGTATACTAAGGTAAATTTCTATAAAAGGGATGGGAATCAACTAATGGTCGATGAAAATATATAGTTTTTATCCCCCCAATGACTTAAGTTCTTACCCTATGAATCCCTAGAGTATGTTTGACAACAATTATGTGTTACCCATAAACCTGATTGAGGGTATATACTTAATCCCAAATATAAAGACTCCTCCTATCCCTAAAGACAACATAAAAGAAAATAATCATCTATGAAATATCTCTACAGAGACTTCGGCGGTTTGAGATGAAAATGTTTCTTCCCAAGGCCTATCTTACCTCTATAATGATAGATATTCCCTTAGATTACCTACCATGTCTTAAAATACCTTTACAAACTCATAAATGGAAGAAGAATAGGATGATATCAGGAATGTCCATCCCACATTCCCAAGGCCCATCTTACCTCTATAATGATAGATATTCCCTTAGATTGCCTATGTTGATTAGTTTCACCATGCCTCTTGAGGAGAAGGACATGTATATCACATTTATAAAGCAACATTGATATGTGTTCAATTAGAATTATATATAAATTCCTAGGATGAACCCCAATGTGGCTACACATCACCTAGGCTTACCCAATGACCATTGAGGTTTCAAGAAAGCATCCAGGGGGATAAAACCCTATCATGCTATAAATGTAGAATCATAAGTTCAAAAATTAATCAAATAAAACATTTTTTGAGAAGTGATTTACCCAAAATGGATTCCCAACATCATCCTCGTCAAAAAAAGAATGGGCATATTAGGGTCTGCATCAATTTTAGGTTCCTCAATCGACACTACTCGAAGGATGATTTACCATTACTGATCAAATTTTTTTTTAATGATACAACTTATAGCTTCCAATAGCTTTTCTTTATGGATGGTTATTCATGGTATAATCAAATAAATATTCCCATTGAAGAAGAGGAATCCAAAAACATCATAGAAACTCAAGGGATCTTTTTATATTAGGTAATTCCCTTAAAATTAAAGAATTTTGGTGCTTCTTACCTATATATCAAGAATCATATCTTTAATCCCTAATTGGGATAAATAACATAATGTTATGTCAATTACTTGGTAATAAAATCTCAACAGTGATGTGATCACTTCCGGTATCTTCAAATAATCTTCAGCAAGGTGTGACAACATTGATTGAAGATCAATATGCTAAAGTGTGCATTCAGGGTAACATTAGGGAAATGCCTTGGGTTTGTAGTACACCCCCATGAAATCGAGGTTGACCAGAAAAGACTAGTGCAATCCTAAAAATTTCACCTCCTCAGAATATCAAATAACTAAGGGGGCTCTAAGGGAACCCCACTTACATTCAGCATTTCATAGCAAACCTGGCTAGTAAATCTCTCCCCTTCACCAAGTTAATGAAGAAGGGAGTCACCTACTGATGGGATGAGGACTTCCAAAAATCCTTTGATAATCTCAATAAATACTTACTAGAACCAATATTTTTGATTCCATCGGTAGAAGGAAAGTCATTTGAATTATATGTGGCTTCCAAGGAGAGATCTCTTGGTGCTCTACTCGCATAGAAAAATGATGCCGAGAATGAAAACATCTTTTATTACCTTACTCAAAATGATTCTAGGTACTGAGACCCAATATTCCAATGTTGAGAATAACTTCCTCGCACTCATCTTTGTAGAGAAAATGATAATACATTACTTTTAGTATCATGAAGTCCACTTAGTCTCTCGTATTGACCCACTCAAGTACATTCTTGGAAAACCTATGTTAACTAGAATTTTGGCATTATGGGTGGCTATGTTGAAATAATAAAACATACAATTCGTGTCATAGAAGGTAGTTAAAGGGAAGGCCCTTGCTGATTTCCTTATAGAACATCCCACCTAAAAAAGCACACTAGTAGGCATCAAACTTCTAGATAAAGAGGTTTTATATTCCCATAAAACTCTTTGAACATGGGAGATGTATTTTGATGGTTCCATTTAATGTACTATCAGCAAGAGATTGGAAATCTTGAATCTCAACTGGGTTGGATTATGGATTGTATTTGTTTCTCTAGACAAAGTAATTTTTCCCAAATCCCTCTCATTATCCAAAGGAAGCACTAATAATGAGGTAGAACATCAATCCCTCATTGTTGTCTTAAAAGTATCCTACAATAGTAGATAGCCTACATAAATATCAAAAGGGATTCAGAGCTAGTGATCAAAAAAATCAGATTTGAATATACCATCAAGAAAGAAAAAAATTCCCCTCTGATTGGTTAAATTAGAGGATTGGTGGTAGAGTTCCCTTTTGAACCAACATTGAATTATATACCTCGATAACAAAATACTTGTTCTGACACACTGGATAATGCATCCATGGTCTTGGCCAACCCTGATTAGGAAGAGGTGGTTTTCCACATCACGCACTGAAGGATGGTCTCATCAGTCATCATCTATGACATGAAGGAAATAAATTAAGTCAACACTACCCTAGATCATGATTAACCGATATCCAAAACTAGAAGGATGGAACCCATAGTTAATTATCTTTATAATGGGGCCCTCCCATTAATTTGAGTTGAAAGGGGACAGACTTGATGTCGATCATCAAACTTTACCCTTCAGTATGGACCAAATGATAATAAAATTCCTATATAAATGAGGCTTCGATGGAATCCTCCTTAGATGCATGATATAAAGAGATATTCCCTTTATTATGGAATAATTCCATGTAGGTTTATGTGGCACTCATCAATTTGGGACAAGACTCCCCCATCAAATTAAGAGGCATGGTTACTATTGGGAAACAATGATACAAGACTTTGTGGTATTTTCTAGGAAATGTACTGCATGCCAAAATTCATACAAAATTCAACCATCAATCCCCCCTGTTTTCTAAATATAGATAAATATTTCTGTTTGTTTCTCGTATGGGGGATGGATACTGTGGGGCCATATCCCCTAGACACATCTAAGAAGTGTAAGTACATCTTTAATGCTACCAAATTATTTTCTAAATGCGATGAGTAAATACCCCTCAAGGAATTTGGGATGAACAATTTCATTAACTTTTTAAATTCTAATATCATCACCAGATTCAGAGTCCCTCACAGGATATTGATGGAAAATGATACCAAATTTTATTCTACCAAATTGAATAAATTTTACCAGGAGTATAACATCGAATCCAACCATTCATCCTACAATCATGAAACATCAAATGGAAAAATAGAGACCTTCAATATGACTCTGGAATATATACTCTTGAAGATAGTATAAAAAGATAATAAGTCCTATCCAAACAAGGTCCATCGTGATTTATGGTCCTACTATACTACCACACATACTACTATAAAAACAACTCCCTATTAATTAATGTATGTAACTAAGTTAATGTTTCCCATAGAATTAAAGTTTCCTTTGATTCAAATATTCATACGTGGACAACTCTAAAATGATGAGAAATTGCAAAAGCGGTTTGATGAGTTGGAACAACTCTATGATAAAAGGTTTCACACAATGCACAACCACAAATTTCATCAGAACAAGATTGCATGAGCCTTCAATAAAAAGGTTTGGATCCATTCATTCATTTAAAGAGAACTGGTATTAGATCTCATAATCCTAATGATACCATGGAGGAAACCTCCAAAGCTGGAACCCAAATGGGAAGGACCTTAAATCATATATAATTTCTATTCTAATATAGCTTAATCATTAGCCACAATGGATGGGAAACGTGTCACGTCCCCACCAATATGACATTTCTTAAGAAATACACTGCATAGATGCCATTAAACATCCTACATCCTGGTTTCATGACATTAAAATGTAAGGAAAATGTCCTTCTCACAAGACGTTAAAATACATGACAGAGACGTCCTTACCACATGACGTTAAACTAAAAGGATGAATTCATGGTATAAATACTTTAAACTACACAACATCCAAGTTCCTTGTCGTATGACCTAAAACTACAAAACTCTATTTATCATGGTCATGGGACACTAAACTGCATGAAGAGGTCCTTATCACATACCTTGAAAGGAGCAACCCATGTCATCCCATTCACAAGACATTAAAATGTATAACAACTTCTTCAGAACATGTTGTGAAAATGTAGTCTTAGCCCATATACCAAGCATGGGATGCCTTGAGAAACTATCTCTAAAAGTATAATGTCAAAAACATGGGATGCCTCTCATGAGATGATTTCCCGAATGCCTGGATAATATATACAAGTATTTTTTCATTCTTTTTCATGTTAAGTAATCTTAATCCTTTCTGCATGACATTAAACTACATGTTTGGTGTCCCTATCATTCAATGTTAAAATGTTCCCATAACTATGAATAGCATGATTTTAATTTTGATGAGATATGTAGAGATTCCAAGATCCTATATCTTGGCCCAACAACTACCTGATAAAAATGTCCCTATCCTTTATTTTAATCACTTCTATGTGGTGAAAAAAACTCTTTTCAAATCCTTGTTTCTCACACCGATCATAGATCACATGGGATTAGGAATTCTGGTAAGGGATTCCCTTCATAATCAAGAAATATAATTTCACATAGGGATTGACATGATCCTTGATTCAAGACTTTAAAATGAACACCATAAGTCTATACCTTGTGAGGTTAAACTTCATGGTCAATATCTCTTGCATGAAACTAAACTACACATTACTATAGACCTCACTTGAGAGGACCACTATCCTTGATTTTGGTCTCCCACCACAAATCCATTAAATAATTATGTGTGGATTGATTCCTACAATCACAAGTTATTCAGTGATGCTTGGATCTCTAATCTGGGATCTATCTATAATAATCAATGGTGAAAATTCCACCATTTGCGTATAGGCCAGATCTATATGGATATTCTTCCATTCAAGAACTATGTATGACTTTATTCCTTCAATCAAAAGATATGTTGTGATGCTATTATTTCTAATCCTGGGTTTATATGTAATAATCAATGGAAAAATTCCCCCTCTATATATTTGGGTCAGACCTGCATGGAGAATTTTCCATTAAAGAACTATGTGTGGCTTGATTCCTGCCATCACAGGATACATAGTGATGCCCGGATCTTTAATATTGGTTCCAACCACAATAATCAATGGGAAAAATACACCTCTCTACACATGGGTCAAACTTGCGTGGAGATTTTTTCCATTTAAGAACTATGTGTGGCTTGATTCTTGCCATCATAGGATACTTAGTGATACTTAGATCCCCAATCCTGGGTCCAACAAGAATAATTAATTGGAAAAATTCCCCCTCTACATATGGTTCAGACCTGTATAGAGAGTTTTTTTTCAAGATCTTTGTGTTTCTTGATTCCTTCCAACACAATATATGTAGTGATACCCAAATCTCCAATCCTAGGTCCATCCATAATAATCAACAGGAAAGATTCCCCCCTCCGGGTATGGGTCAAACCAATGTGTAGAGTCTTCCATTAAAAAACTAAGTGTCGTTAATTTATTCCATCACAGGATATGTAGTGATGCCCAGATCTCCAATCCTAGGTCCACCAATAATAATTAATGAGAAAAATATCCCCCTCTTTATATGGGCTTGAACTGCATTGAGTGTTTTCCATTTGAGAACTATATGTGGCTTGATTCCTTCCATTACAGGATATGTAGTGACACCCAGATCTCCAATCTTGGTTCTAGCTGTAATAATCAATGGGAAAAATGTCCCCCTCTACATATGGGTTAAACCTGTTTGAAGGTTTTTTTAAATTCAAGAACTATGTGTGTCTTGATTCCTTCCATCACAGGATATATAGTGAACCATAAATCTCCAATCCCGGGTCTATCCTCAATAATAAATGGAAAAATTCCCTGCTCTATGTATGGGTCAAACTTGTATGGATATTTTTTTCATTCAATAACTATGAGTGGCTTGATTCTTACCATCACAGGATACATAGTGACACTGGGATCTCCATTCCTTGGTCTAGCCATAACAATCAACAATAAAAATTCCCCCTCTACATATGGTTCAGACATACATGAAGAGGTTTCCGTTCAAGAACTACATGTGGATTGATTCCTTTAATCACATAATATGTAGTGATGCCTATATCTCTAATCCTGGGACCAACCATAATAATTAATGGGAAAAATTCCCCCCTCTATGTATGGGTTAGACCTGCATGGAGATTTTTCTATTCAATAACTACACATGGATTGATTTTTACTATCACAGGATATGTAGTGATTAATGGATCTCCAATATTGGTTTCAGCCATAATAATCAATGAAAACAATGCCCCCTATGCATATATGTCAATCCTACGTGGTGAGTTTTCCATTCAAGAACTATGTGTGTATTGATTCCTACCATAATAGGATACATAATGATGCTCATATCTCCAATATTGGGACTAAATTTAATAATAAATGTGAAAATGCCCATTTTTATTATGGTTTAGACATTCATGGTGAGTTTTTCATGACCCGTCCCCCGGGGTCCATGTCGTGACTACCCCAAGCCCGCCTTTCATAGGCCAGGGGCTGGTGACTAGCCCTGGAATAGTGAAACCCAAATAGGGAAGGCATTGCCTTTAAACCTGTACAAACTCAGATAGGGCACATTGCACACAAGTAAAAAACAACGAAAAAGGAAAGGTACAACCACTACTAAAAACCACCAATGAGAGTAAAAGTAAGTACTGAAAGTAAAAGGGGACAGAATACAAGACCAATTGAAATGTAAGTATAGGTAAAAGGAAAAATAGCTCTAGAGGTCTCCTTACAAGGATCCTAAAAGAAGCGTAGGTACCACTCATCACTACGGCTCTCTACATCCACCAGTCACCTCCGTACACCATTATGTCCTGGCTCCCTGAGTCTCAGTCAAAGCTTCTTGTCATCTGCACAAGACATAATAAGGTGTGAGTGAAACCCGTGTAGGGGTGAGTATAACAATACTCATTAGGGACCCTGATACCCCTGAAGGTCTCTCAGAATTCCACAAAGTAATAACCACAATCATGATCTCAATCACAAATCCCAAAGAAAAAGACTCATCTCAAACAAGGTATAAATTAAGTACAGAAGTACAGATGATTAGTCGTAAATCTATATTATCTTATTCTATCAAGAGGCATTGTTGCTGACCCACATAGGATTGATAGATGCTAACCCACATAGGATCGAAAGATGTTGACCCACACAGAATTAATAGGCACTGACCCACACAGGATAGTTGAGAGCTGACCCACATAGGATCACTTTGCGTGGACCCACATAGGGTTGATAGATACTAACCCACACAGGATCACTATTCATTATTCACGTCATAACCAGCCACTGGATTCCTGCACTAAGCTCGCTTGATTCCGGGAGTATCCACTTCTCAAGCCATTTGTCACACCTCAACCACCACGAATTCCCATGAAGAAGTAACCTGATGAACTGCCATGCCATAAGGGTTCCAAACCAATAGGCAACACATCAATCGGTCACTCAGTCTATAAGTTATATGCTTTTTAGTGTTAGGGGACCGGTTGGATTCGGTTTCTCTCCAAACCATCCGTACTCCAACTTTTTACAAAACTCAAGTTGAGTATCTCAAAAGGACAGCCTCATCCTAAGGTTGTGTTTCCATAGACGGTTCATCAAATAGACTTCTGGTTTAGAAGATAAATCACTTTAATCAAAACCAGCCCGTTGGGCCCGGTCCGGTTCAGCGGGGCTCGGTTTGGCCCACTGGCTGCGGGCTAGGCCAGATGGGCTGTGGGTTTGGTCCAGCCCACCTAGCTGGGCACGACCCACTAGGCTGCGAAACATCCCAGCACACTGGTTGGCATGGGGGTCTGCTCCCCTCCCGAATGGCTCGATCGTTTGGGGTCTTCAATCAGTGGTGCCAGTTGGCACTGCTCCACCTGGCTGGTCCACATGGACCGGTCACCTGTGGGACCCATAGGGCGTGGGTCTGCCCTCTTCCATGGCCCTCCTCTGCGGTGCGATGCCGCCGTCAAGGTGGCAGGTGTCGGCCGGCCACCCCTATCCATTGTAGTGCCTTTGGGCACCGTCGTCCCTTCGCGGCCTGCGAAAGCCAGCCACCTCCTCCTCTAGTCGCTGGCGCCGCCGCACTAATGGAACTTCATTGGGCCACTAGAAAGACCCAATGGTCCGATTTTCTTCCGGACTTCTCCTATGGCCCTTTCGAGATGTCTCCATCATTGTGTGGCCCCCGGTTCCATCTTTCGACCTCATTGGTCAGTCACCCACAAAGAACGCAATAAATCAACATTGGGGGAGGATTTGGGCCTTATTCGGTTCAGCCCATGCCCTCCACATTAGCATTATAACAATGAAAGAGGTTTGAAATCATCAAGAGTAAAAGAATCCTAAAAACTCTTAAAAAAATCCCCCTAAATGAGTTTTTTGGAAGGCGTTGTAGATGAGTAAGAAGGTTCTGTGTCCGAAGGTGTTCGTCGGAATTTACCATCGCCCATCATTTCCTCCAACGACTGTCACTTGATCACTATTATTCATTGGAGTAGAAATTCACCGGCATTTCATCAGATCCTCCTCTCGTAGCTCTCCCAAAACCAAATCCCAAGCTTTGATTAAATAGGATAAAGAGGAGTTTAACTTTTTGCACAATTAATACGGTTCATTAATGAGTTTAATTAATGAACCCATTAATCTCTCGATGGTGTGGTTACCCAACCAAGTGTAACCAGCTATTAAATGATCTGACAACCCAGAAGTCCCGCCACCATCACTCATCGGTTACAAAGAAAGAAATAAAATAACCCATGGAGTTATTTTATTATTATATTTTTGTAAAGTCCAAAAATTAACTTTTTCATCTGACTCTTTCCATTCAAAGTTAATCTTCCCTTAAGAGAATCCTGGCGCTACGAGTCCAACGGTGTCATCGGATTTTTAATCTGATCACTGGTTCAAAATATATAAATTTTCACTCGCACATTTACTAAACGTATCTTAAAAAAAGTTCAAAAATTATTAACAGTCACCCTCGACCCGCATCGGTCGAGGTTAGGCTTCGCATAAGAGAAACAAGCCCTCACGAGCTCAACTGTACTCTTAGATTTCAAATATTAGTTACCATTCGTGATTTATAAGTACTTTACAATAAAATAATTGTTACTAAATTATTTTATTTACGGACAAAAACTAACTTCCACTATTGGCCCACGTCGACCAATGTTTGGATCTTTCTAAAGAAAGAATACACTCATGAGCTCAGTGGTGGTCTCATATTTTTAATCTGAGTCACCGTTCATGAGTTATAAGAATTTGAAAAATAAAATAATTTTATTTAATTATTTTATTTATGGTTATTCCATTTTTTTGGTTTTCTCATAGGAGGCATGCGCTGACTAAACATAAGTCACGACTAGGGTAAACCTGTCATCCTGAATGCAATGGTGCCCTCAAATTTCTGATCTAGTCACCCATTTAAGTGTTATTCCACTTTTTCTAGGAAAACTGCTCATGTGCACTTTTTAAATCTTAACATTTTTCAACGGATCATTCTGGGCACTCCGGGCCTTGGAATCATGTGCCGTCAATTTTCACAGTCTCATAATAATTCCATAAAATTAAAAAAAAATACGGAATATTCAGGTCTTTACATTCTCCCTGCCTTAGGGATTTACATCCCTGAAATCCGAAGAAAAAGAAAATAAAACAAGTGGGGTACTGAGCATGAATCTGTGCCTAACACTCCCATGTTCTCTCCTGGTGGTTCTTGTGCTTCCACCGAACTCGCACTAGAGGAATCAACCATCCATAGAGGACCCGCTCATTTCAATCCTCAATTTCTAATGGGAACTCTGCAAAAGTTACCCCATCATCAATGTCCATCTCTCCCCAGTCAATGACATGTGATAGGAAATGAACGTATCTCCTCAACCGCGACATGTGGAAAACATTATGCACCTGGTGCATATGTGGGGGAAGATCTAGGCAGTACACCACCTTGCCTAATCTGCTGAGGATCTACAAATTTTCTATGAACTTCAAAGGTAGCTTGTCTCCCCAGCCAAATCTCTGTAATCCTCATTGAGGTGAGACCCTTAGGAAGACATGGTCTCCCACCTCGAACTCCAAGTGCCTCTGTCTTATGTCGATATAAGACTTATGCCAACTCTGTGCAGTTTTCATCCACTTCTGGATGATCTAAACTTTCTCAGTGATAGAATGTATGAACATTGGACCCATAAGTGCAGACTCCCATGGGTCTATCTAGCATAGAGGTGATCTTCATGGTCGCTTGTACAAGGTCTCAAATGGCACCATGTCGATGGTGGAGTGATAAATATTGTTTTATGAAAACTCCACCAAGGGAAATTGGTCCTCCCAAATGCGTCCAAAATCAAGGACGCAAGCAAAAAGCATGTCCTCAAGCGTCTATATGATCTACTCTGTCTGACCATCTATCTGCGGGTGAAAGGTGGTGCTCAAGTGTAGCTAAGTCCCAAACTCCTCCTATAATCCCTTCCACAACCAGGATGTAAAATGAGTGTCATAATCTGAGACGATCGTCAATGGTACCCCTTGAATCCATAAAATCTCCTATACATAGAGGTGTCCTATCCCTCTATTGATCCCTTCTCTTAGATGGGTAGGAAGTGGGCCGACTTGGTGAGTCGGTCAACGATCACCTAGATGGAATCGTGGCCCATGGACATATGTGGAAACCCTTTCATGAAGTCTATGGAGATACCATCCCACTTCCATTCCGTCACCTCAATTGGTTGTGCTAAGCCTGATGTAACCTGATGCTCGACCTTCACTTAATGACAAGTGAGGCATCATGAAACAAACTTTTCCACTGCTTTCTTCATCCCTAGCCACCAGTACTGATGCCAGAGGTCCTGGTACATCTTTGAAACACTAGGATGTACCACCAGAAGGGATGTGTGGAACTCCCTAAACACCTCCCATTGTTGCATCACTGGTACCAAAGTATGTCCTCTGAAAAGGATGATGTGCTCCCCAAGTTTAGAAAATCCTTCAGGAGCCCGTCCTGAGGATATCTAAGCACATCGAGCCTCACATTCAACGTTCACAAGTCGTACCTCATGTACTCATTGAAGGAGTAGGGGAGTGATAGTCATGGATCGGAGGTATGCTGCTCCATATCTATCCACCAAGGATAACTGCAACACAATTAAATGCTCTATCTCCTCACTCAGCAACTATAATCCATACCTCCTGCTAAGTGCATCTACCACCACATTCCCCTTCCTAGGAGTGTAGACTATCTCAAAGTCATAGTCCTGGAGGAACTCCATCCATCACTATTGTCTCAACTACTGAAAAGCCTACGGGTACCTTTCCATCCACATGAAAGGATACCCCCTTTAACTGATTTATGTGCCCATATACCATTTGGTAGTGGGTACTCGTTCTCCACAACCACTTGGTTAAAGTGTGGGTAATCCACACATAACCTCAAACACTAAGTCTTACTAATCCCTTCCGCTGCAAGTCCATAAACTATTCTCTCAGCTCCTGAAGCTCTGTGGGAGCCATCTGATATGTAGGTATAGATATCAATGCCATCCCTGGGTACATGTTAATGTAGAAGTCCCTCTCCCTATAGGGAGGTAATCCTAGAAACATCTTTTGAAAGGATGTTCCCACAATATGCCATTACTTTTGGGAATTAAAAACTCAAAACACCTGAAGCCATGAGGGTAAGGTCATCCAACTCAAAAGTGATCGTTTTCACCCTACTATGCATGATTTCTTCTCATTCTTCATGAGTTTCCTTTTTCATCGACCAAGGAAAACCCCATTACAACGTTTTAGGTATATCACATCCTTTTTTTTCTAAAACATTCAATATGAGCATGATCTTTGGATGACTTGTCCATACCCAAAATAAAGTCATAAGGCCCTGATGTTTCCACCAAGATGTTCCACTAAAACTCTCACCTCAAGGGTAAGATAAAACTATTGTCATATGTGTGATTATCAAGTCTCACCTCATAGGTATCTCTAGATGTAAGGGTTAAGTCAACGGTTTAACTGGAAACTCTAGGTCTTGAACAATATTTGTGATAAAAAGGAATGATTAGTACCTATGTCTATTAATACGGCAGATAGTAGTAGACACGGATCGTACCTCGAATAATTTCTAGAGCCCTTGGGTCACACTCCTTGACCGCATGTAGCTACTCCCATCCTCTTTCCTCTAGAACCTTGAGCCTGGTAGGGACCACATTGGGGTGGTGGTTGTGACATTTTGAAAAGTATACCACCTACTACTACTCTCCTAGATCCCCTTCCACATATTCTGCCCTACAGATTCATATGTCCCTATCACTTCCTCTTCCCTAAACATTTTACACATCCAAGTCTCTGAGATAGATGTCGATTCTCTATTTTCCCACTACTGACATTCACTGGCCACATCTACCCAGGCAAAGAATTTTTTTCAACCAAAAAGGTTCTCTCTAGCACCCTAACATAAGTAGGAATGCATAGAGGAATAGTTCTAGCTTAGATGTCCCTAAAAACATCTTTCTCATAGGTCCTATCCCAGAATCATTGGTCGTATCATATTTATAGAGTACCAGTAATGGTCTGTACGCCTCGATGAATACTTAGTTACCGACATCTCGTCCTGCCGAAGTTGTAGATGCTCTTGGTAACACATACCCCATAGATTTTTATGGAAAGAGACACATTCTATGAGAAAGTTTCTCAAGATATTTCCATGTAAAATTCACCTCATCGTAAGATAGGGGTAATCTAAACCCTACCGTCGCCCTGCTGAGCCATGTAGAATGCTCACTGCCTGGACCGCCATCTGGTCTAATGGTGCCCTGGATATATTAAAACCCGGGCACCACCTCAAGCAAGTACTTATCCACCTGTGAGTCTAGATAACCTAATAACCTAAGGGGTATCTATCACTGAAACTCATGTAAGGCACTGATCCTACTTGTGTCTACTACCGGTAGCACTGGTAGTAACGACTGATCAATGAGCATTGGTATCACTGGGACACCCCCTGAAGGTACCATATCGAGCAAAAATACTTGTATTGAAGCCTCATCACTCTATGGACCATCCTCATGGTTAATCATTGGAAACTTGGATAGATGTCTATGTAGAGGCATCTGGAAAGAGAATCAAGATGAACCATGGTCAATAAGTTATACCTGGTGAGACGACTCAAAAGAGATCAAGAGAAAAACATTTTCAAAACACATGCAACTAGTGTTTTCGTGTACTGAGTCAAAAAATAGAATTCAAGGTCCTAGTGTATGGATACGTCAGTCACCGCACCAACACTGGACTCCCTGGACTAAAATCCGAACTCAATACACTCAATACTATTTCCCCCATTGAAAAAATAGACTCTTAGTTCTTCTGGTAGAACTGACCGCACACTGGTACTAATTTTTCACGACCCGTCCCCGAGGGCCTATGTCGTGACTACCCCAATCCCACCTTCCATAGGCTAGGGGCTAGTGACTAGCACCGAAAAGGTGAAACCCAAAAAGGGAATCCATTTCCTTTAAACCTATACACACACATACATGGCACACTGTGCACAAGTAAAACACAATGGAAAAGGAAAGGTACAACCACTACTAAAACTCACCACTGAGAGTAAAAGTATGTATTGAAAGTAAAAGGGTCTAGAATACAAGCCCAATGGAAATGAAAGTACAGGTAAAAGGAAAACTGCTCTAGAGGTCTCCCGCCAAGGATCCTACCTAAAGGGTAGGTACAAATCATCACTACGGATCTCCACATCCATCGGTCACCTTCGTACACCATCAAGTACAGGCTCCCTGAGTCTCATTCAAAGATTTTTGTCATCTGCAAAAGACACAACAAGGTGCGGGTGAATCCCATGCTAGGGTGAGTATAAAAATACTCAATAGGGACCCTGAGACCCTCGAGGGTCTCTCAGAATTACACAAAGGAATAAACACAATCATGATCTCAATCACAAAGAAAAACACAAAAGACTCAGCCCAAACCAGGTATAACTTAAGTACAGAAGAACATATGATTAGTCATAAAGCTAGATAATCGTATTCTATCAAGAGGCTCTTTTTTGACCAACATAGGATCGATAGATGCTGACCCACCCCAGATCAATTGATGCTGACCCACACAGGATTATTAGGCGCTGAACCACACAGGATCGATAGCCGCTGACACACACAATATTGATAGGCACTGACCCACACAGAATAGTTGAGCACTGACCCACATAGTATTGCTGAGTGTAGACCCACATAGGATCGATAGGTACTAACCCACACAGGATCACTATTCATTCTTCAAGTCACAGCCAACCACTAGATTCTTGCAGTAAGCATGCTTAATTCCACGAGGATCCGCTCCTCAAACCACTGGTTCTACCTTAACCACCATGAAGTTCCATGAAGGAATAACCCAATGAACCAATAGGTCATAAGGGTTCCAACACAATAAGAGGTGTGTCAATCGGACCCCCTGTCTATAAGTTATAGGTTTTTTAGTGTCGAGGGCCTGGATGGATTCGAGTTCGCTCCAACCCAGACATACTCCAACTTTCTCCAAAACTCAAGTGGAGTATCTCAAAAGGATTGCCTCTTCCTAAGGGCTTCAATGTTATAGATGGTTTTTCAAATGGACATTCATTTTAGGAGATATAGCACTTTAATCGAAACCAGGCCGTAAGTGGGTCTGGGTCCGGTACAACTCGACCGGACTGACCCAAACTAGCTAGCTAGGCCCGGCCCGAAGGGGCTGGGCTTGACCAAGTTTGGTTGGGCATGGTTTGGCCCGCTGGTCTGCAGTCTTGGCCGCAGGCTTAGCCCGATGGCTGGTGTGGGGGTTCGCTCCCCTCCCAAATAGCTCTTTCATTCGGGGTCTTCAATCAGTGGCACCAGTTTGCGTCGCTCCACCTGACCAGTCTGCATGGACTGGTCACTTGTGGGACCCATGAGGCCGTGTTCCATCCTTCTCCACAGCTCGGATCCACGTCCCTCCTCCACAGTGCATCACTTCCATCAATGCGGTCGGCGTCGACTAGCCACCCCTATCCGCTGTGGTACCTTCAGGTTCCACCGTCCCTTCGTCGCTGGTGAGATCCGACCGCAGCCTCCTCCAGTCGTCAGTTCTGTCGCGCCGGTGAAACTTCCACGGTCTACCGGTGAAGCCTCAATGGTCCAATTTTCTTCCCGACTACCCCTACAGGCCTTTGGATATGTCTCCATCATTTTTTTGACCATGGTTCCTTATTTCCACCGCATTGTTCGATCGCCCACAAAGAACGCAATCAAGAAACATTGATGGAGGGTCCGGTCCTTGTTCGGTTCGGCCCACACCTTCCACGTTAGTGTTATAACAAGGAAAGGGGTTCAAAATCATCAAGAGTATAAGAATCATAAAAAATATTAAAAATACTCTTACATGAGTTCATTGGAAGGCATTGTAGATGAGGAAAAAGGTTCTACATCCGAAGGTGTTCATCTGCATTCGTCATCACTTGTTGTTTCCTCCAATGACCATCGCTCAATCGCCATTTTTTGTTGGTGTGGAATGTCTCTGACATTTCTTCAGAGCATCCTCTCATAGCTCTCCTAAAACCCAAGCCCAAGATATGATTAAATAGGAGAAAGGGGAGTTCAACTTGTCGCACAATTAATGTGGTTCATTAATGAGTTTAATTAATGAACCCATTTATCTCCTTACTTTGTGGTTACAAAACCAATTGTAACTGACCATTAAATGATCTGAAAACCCAGTGGTCCTGCCACCATAGCTCATCAATGAAAAAGAATAAAATAAAATAATTCATAGAGTTTTTTTTTCTAAAGTCCAAAAATTAAATTTTCCGTCCGACACTTCCTGGTCGAAGTTAAGCTTCCCTTAAGCGAATCATGGAACTGCAAGTCCAACAGTGTCCTTGGATTTTCAATCTAATCCCCGGTTCAGAAGATAGAAATTTTCGCCTTCACGTTTACTAAACATACCTTAAAAAATTCAAAAATTATTAACATTTACCCTTGACCCGCACTGGTCGAGGTTAGGCTCCGCCTAAGGGAAACATGCCCTCATGATCTCAACGGTACTCTTAGATTTCCAGTCTAAGTTACCATTTAAGAGTTTTAAGGATTTGAAAATAAAATATTTATTACTTAATTATTTTATTTATGGCCAAAAACTAACTTCCACTGTTGGCCCGCGTCGGCCAATGTTAGGATCTGCCTAAGGAAAGCATACCCTCGCGAACTTAGTGGTGGTCTTAGATTTTTAATTCGAGTCATTGTTCATGAGTCATAATCATTTGAAAAATAAAATAGTTTTATTTAATTATTTTATTTATGATTATACCATTTTTAGGTTTTCTTACTGGAGGCTGAGCCGACTAAACATAAGTCACACCTAGGGTAAACTACTCACGCACGCTATATAAAGCTTAACATTTTTCAACGGATCATTCCGACCACTCCGAGCCTCTGAATCATGTGCCGTCAATTTTCACAGTCTCATAATAATTCCATATAATTAAAAAACATTATATAGAATTTCTGGGTCTTAACAGAGTTTTCTATTCAAGAACTATGTGTGGATTTATTCCTTCCATCAAAGGTTATGTAGTGATGCATGGATATCTAATCTTAGTTCCATCCACAATAATCAATGGGAAAAAATAATCTTCTTAATATGGTTCATACCTGTGTAGAGAGTTTTCCATTCAAGAACTATATGTGTCTTAATTTCTACCATCATAGGTTATGTAGTGATGCTCAGATATTTAATCATATGTTTATCCATAACACATGGAATGATAAAGATGGACCCCCTACATATGATCCAGACCTATAGGGGGAACTATCTTACATCCTTACCACATGTTGTTAAACTATAAGGAAAACATCCTTATCGCATGATGTTAAACTTCACGATAGGTACTTTCCCACTACATGAAGTTAAAGTGTGTAGACCATGAACTATCATAAATCCATATCAAAATACCACAATATATTAATCTCGATCAACCAGAGTATAGGGTGCTTGCATAATCTTTTGTGACCCTCAACCCATAAATCACACTTCATGTATTGGGAGCCTCAAGTTATCGCAAACCTTTCATAGCCCCTGGAAAGGAGAAGATATCACTAGTGGAAATAGTTTTTTTAACATCGGATAAATGACGTTGGTGTTTTTAAAATGATGAAAAAGGTATGCGTGGGGGAGTTTGGGCGGCAGTTTTAAGAAAAAATAACACCACAAATTTTTTATATGCTGTTTTTAGAATCAGTTTTTAGTAAAATCGATGACAAAAAACCTAGAAGAATTTATTTTTCACGTTGGATTTTATAAAAACCAATGCCAAAAATATTTTCTCAGACTTTTCAATGTCAGTTTTGTAATAATTGATGCCATAAATTATTAAAAATCAGTCATTAATGGGAAACCCTCATTTTTTTGAATCTACAAAACCCTCATACTTATGAAGAATCTCTCCCAAATCGTGATGACTTTGAAGGCCACTTGATGATCTCGAACTCCATTGTTGTTGTTTTTCATCGATTTGCATGATCTGTGGTCTCCATTCAACATATTCTTCGATTTCCTCATTATATCGGTGTTATTTTCTTCTAAAAATTATATTTTTTACCTAAAATGTGGTTTTATTTTAGTTTTTTTTCATTTTTAGTGTTTATTTTTACAATCAATTTTGTTTAGATCATGCAGGTATTTTTTATTCTTGCAACACATTCAAGGGACGAAGTTCAGATTTAGGATCGAGGATAATTTGAACTCCAAATTTTGTAATTTTTTTTTATTTTGGTGGAATGTGTGGTCATTAGTTTTACTAGATCATTCCAAGGTTTAAAATTCTCATTTTAAGCAGTAAACCTTGTAAAAATCTATTGTTCCTAATTTATTTATTCCTTGATGTTTGGTTAGTTTTTTCATATCAATCTTGTCACTCACTTTAACATGTGTTAGAAATTGTGATTATAAAATGTAAAAGGAAGTGAATTTCTTGATTCACCCCCTAAAAATTATCACTATTTTTGTGGAACCTTATCACATATATAATTTCATATTATATACTAAAACTAAATAAATTCACTATATAATTATATGTGATATATTCATATCACTTTTTTGAAATGATAATTTGTTCTATGACACCCATTTTTAGGCATGTTACTGTAAGAACCCAGATCTAATTTTTAGGTATGTTTTATTTTCTGGTTGTCTTTGAGGAAAAAGAGGAGTTTCTGAAAAATTCAGGAGTAAACGTTGTGTATTTATAAGTACACATCGTGGACTCAGTTGCTGCGGGTGACAGTGTACTAGCCGGGAAGCGGCTGAGTACATGGCCGTGTGTGGTGACCCGGAGACCACCTAAATCAAAGGCCGAAAAAGGAAATTACACATTGTGTACTTTTAAAGAACATGTCGTGTACTTTATTTTTTTCATTAAATGGATCGGGGTCACGTCTAACAGACATAACACACTTCTTCTCGACCTATCTCTTCCAGGAGCATCCATACGGCCACGGATCTTCTCTAATCCCCTAACTTGTCATCCACTCTCTGAATTGAACTTTTTCAATTGCGTTGGAATCGTATCTGTGAGTTCTCTCTTCTTGAAATTCATATCCTGATTTCTCCTCTCTCGTGAGATATCTTTGGTTGAAGGTTTTTAGATTTTTTATAGATCTACGACGTTCTAGAGTGATTCAAGGCCTAAGGTTCTCATATATTGATCTCATGATGCCGAGGTAGGTGGTTTGTGCCTTTCCATAGTTATTTTTTGAGTTATATGTGAAAAACATCCCAATACCCTCATTTAAGGTATTGTGTGTTTATGGTTTTAGCCCTTTTATTTTCCTGTTATTATTTGTTTGATTAGATAGAGGTTAATTGTTGAGAATAGGGTTATCTTTTCCAAGATATGGATGTTTTTCTCATGTTTTCTTGTTTTTGACCGTTTGGTCTAGCCTTTCCTGTTAGGCTACTGCTTGCTTTCAATGCCTAGTATTGTTAGGATGGAATGGTTTTTATCTGACACGCTATGTTATGTCATAGTTTGTTTAGCCAAGTATTCATTGAGGTTTACTTAGGCAGCTGATTATCGTTTGTGCACTATTGCTAACATGGGGTTTCCAGAACCTGGTATAGTGATACCATAGGGAAAATTGACATTGAGGGATTTCAAAGAGTTTCTGTTATAATTATCACATTACGAGACCATAATGGGGATTAACGTTGAGTGGTCCCTCAGAGTGTCTATAGTTACGTTATGGGTCTATAGGACTAATTGACATTGTGTGCTTCCTCAGAGTGTCTGTAGTTTACTGTTAAAATACTATAAGGGTAATTTATGGTGAGTGCTTCCTCAGAGAGTCTTTGATCACACATGAATATAGGGGGAATTGACACTGAGTGCTTCCTCAAAGATTCTTTGTTACATCTTCTCTTGTAATGTGAACCAAAGGGGTTAGGCTATGAGAACTACCCAGAGGGTTGCTTGTATTTGTTATTGGTTGATTAAATGCTTAAAACTAAATGTTTGTAAATGAAACTGTAGGACTGTTTACTTTTGAGGACTTTTGTGTTCACTGATTATTTTGCTTATTTCCTTCCATATATATATTCACTGACTGTTAGGCACAAATATTTGGGTGGTTACCTGCTGGGATTATTCTCACACCCTATTTGGGTCATGTTTTTTTGGGCCCAAACAGATTATATTATTGCAAGTATAGACAAGGGAAAGCTCCCTTCTACTTCAGGTACTTGATTGTTATGGAGTTGGGGAGCATGGGACCAAGCTGAGGCTTGCGATGTTGTGGAGGTGTTTGGTTGATTTTCTTTTGTACTTTGTTTAGTATTTTATTCCATCATTGTGATTTTTTTAGCTTCTTTCCTAGAAATATTTATCATGCATCATATATATGTGTGTGTTCTCCAGTTGTTCACTACTTCCACTATTTACTTAATGCATGTTTTACTTCTTTCGCTATTGCTTTCTATTTTTCTTTCACTGTGTTACTCTGCTAATGAGGGAATAGTTTCTCCACTATCACACCCAAGTCCCTCACTACTATTTGATAGCCTCTGGTTTTTGGGGAAAGGCACTTGAGGCCATGTGATCAACCAAGTACTGGCCACCTCTGGGTGGATCCCAAAACCGGGACGTTACAAAGTGGTATCTGAGGGATTTTTTTATTCTTGACTTAATTTTTGGAGCCTACAGCCATGGATAAGAAGAAATAGGTGCTTGGTAATAAGATTTTCTCAGGCGTTTCTAACCCGTGTATAGGGAAAATCTAATTTACCTCATTATTGTAATTTTTATGGTTTTTCAATTTTACAGTTGATTTGATTTCCCCATTGCGTGATTCATATGTTTTGTGTTGTTATCATTGATGTTAGTGAGGTTACATTTCTATGGAAACCCGATTAGATGAGGTTATTCCATCTCATCCATCATATAGGAACTTGCTAGAGATCACATGTCATGAATTCTTTCCATGCCATTTAGGGTGAATTATAAATTGCATGTTGTTTTGATAGAAGTTGTGTCAGATATGCATGCTGTTTTGATAGTTTTCTTGATAAGAATACCTATTTTTTATAGGGTATTGAATTGTGTAAAGATTTAGTTTGAATGAATGTCAAACTTTGGTTCTTGAGGTGTTATAGGACCTCATGGATCAGAATTTGGTGGATCATTGCTTTGTTATGTTTATAAATAACATGTATAAGATTCCAAGCTTTGATTCGTAGGGAGTATGGTCCCTCAAAGATCTGAATTTGGAACCTTAATGTTCGTTTCAGTGTTTTCTGGGTTCCGGAGTAGTTTATGGGGCTTACTATTTGGAAGAACCCAGAATACATAGCATGTAATGATAAATACAGGCCATGTTTCCTTCTATTTGGGAAGGAACTGTTTTTCTTAAGTATACATAGTGTACTATATGTACACGCCATATAGTCTCTAACTGTGTCACTTGTTGTGTGGATAGAGACACAGGGTTGGGAAATCTTTGGTGGAACACGCCGTGTTCCGGATGTACACTTCATGTTGTATAGACCATGTGTCCACCCATGTGAATAACGACATAGATGGATAAAACATAGGTTATACATGCCATGTCAATATTGAACACACCATGTAGTGTAACCCTTGAATTTGTCTGTGTAATGAGCAACACGGGTCGGTGAGGTTCATCTAGTACACGTCGTGTCAGGAACTAACATGTCATGTAGTCTTGTTCTAGGAGAACCGTGTGGCTTATACATGTAAGATAAATTGGGAAGGGGAAGAGGATTTAAGTACACACCGTGTGTTAAGAAAAAACATCATGTGTCTGGGGTGTTACATGACCAGTTTTGGCAAAATTACACACCCATGTGAAGGCTTAAGGGAACACGCCATGTAGGCATTATACACACCGCGTATCCATGTTTTGAAAAACTTGAATGATTTATTTCTCTTGTTACCTTATTACACATCTAAGTTTCATTCCTTCATAACCTTGATCTAAGGTGTGCACTTGACCTTGTAGAGTCATGCCACCGAGACGTCCTCCGGTTGTCCTCCAGTTACAGGGCAGTGATCAAACATCGGATATGGCTGATCAGGGACTACCAGCAGATCCTCTGGATGTGCCAGTCTTGACACTAGCCATCATCCCAAACACATGTGTTGACACATAGTTCCGAGATGGATTTATGGGTTTATAAAGACCTTCCAGGGAGTACCGCATCTTTCCCCGTCTATGGTAGAGTTGACGTGGGTTTTCCAGCAGCAGCATCCTCCCACCTTCACAGGGGAAGGAGGACCTCAGGCTGCAAAGTCATGGTTAGAATCCATGATATCTATCTTCAAGAATCTAGAGACTCCCCAAAGAGGAGTTTTAATCTCTCTACATACATGCTACGAGACTCCTCCAAAAGATGGTGGGATGTGATCTCACAGGCGGGATGCCATCAGGTTATGGAGTGGGATGAGTTTCAGCATACCTTATATGATTACTTCTACCCAGAGACCTTGAGGGCCGATCAAGAATGAGATTTCATGAGTTTGGATCAGGGTACTCTTTCAGTCATGGAGTATTCTTCTCACTTCATAGATTCATAGTGCTTTACACCCTTTCTAGGGGAGATGAGTTATTCCTTGAACGGAAGTTTGAGGATGGTCTCAGGTAGGATATCTAATCTCAGGTGAACATCTTCAGGTTGACTTCCATCACTTCCATAGTCAACCAGGTTATAATCACGGAGTACAACCTGAGTGATTCTGAAGCTGTGGGCCAAGGTAGTTCAGTATCCAGAGTTGGTATTTCTCTGGCTGATAGTAGGAAGTGTCACAGGGAGTCTATACGTGGAGATCCGAGTAGGCGGGATGCACCTTCAGGGAGCCAGGTTGTATGCTACCAGTGCGGGAAGGTTGAGCATACCAGGACACATTTTCCAAGAGACCCAATGGAGTGTTGATCTTATGGAAATATGGGTCATCTTTAGCAGTTCTGTCAGTTTTTATCACCATCAGTTGGCGACAGGGGTTCTTCTATGACTCCTCGTTCAGAAGCAGCACCACCAGTTTCTCATCAGTTAGGGAACTGAAGTTCTTCTGGCCGTTTAGTCCGAGGTGAAGATCCTGGTTGTGGTAGCTAGTTGTCAGGATTTCAGCAACGACAGGGTGGTTAGGCAAGGTCTCAGGGCCGTAGTGCAGATCAGACTTTTGCAGTGGAGCAGACCTAGTAGGAGTAGGATCCCAGACCCTCTATTCTCTGAGGTATGATTATAGTTGCCTCAATTTTAGCTTTTCCTCTTTTCGATGCAGGGGATTCCCAAACCATTATATATGTTGTGTTTGTGGAGTTCATTGGGCTCTGAATCTCTTCTTCTACTAATATCTTGACGTTAGAAACTCCGTTGGGGACAAGAACGGCTAGTGTACGATAGTGAAATGAGTTACCTCTAAAGGATGGTGGGTGTCACTTATTTTGGGACCTATATTTATTAGAGATGACAAACTATGATGTCATTATCAGAATGGACTGGTTAGTTCCCTTCCTGGTTGTTTTCAACTGCTATCGTTGTAGGGTGAGTTTCACACCACCAGAGGGCAGATCATTTCTTCATAAGGGAGAATTGGATGTCCAGGCGAGCAGAGTGGTACCCAATCATCATGGGTTAGGAGGAGTTACATCCCAAATTTCTAGTCTATATCTGGATGACCAGGGGACTTCACAGATAGACTTTCCTCTAGTGGTGGATCATTTCAGGGACGTCTTTCTAGAGGACTTTTCAGGTTTTCCTCCAGAGTGAGAGGTGGACTTTTCAATTAAGCTTGTTCCAGGAGTAGCACCAATGTCCATTCCTCCTTATAAGATGGCTACACCTGAGTTACAGGATATCAATAAGCGATTGGAGGAGTTGTCGGCAAAGGGTTTCATATGACCCAGTACTTCTCCTTGGTGTTTTCCTATCCTATTTGCGAAGAAGGCGGATGGTACCCTCATACTTTATGTGGATTATCAAAAGTTGAACCAGTTGATGATCAAGAACTGATATCCATTTATGAGGTTTGATGATCTCTTTGATTATTTTAGAGGATCATGGGTGTTCTCAAAGATTTACTTTAGGTCTATATACCATCAATTGCGCGTTAGACCATCTGATATACCTTTTATAGCCTTCTGGAATAGGTATGTTCTATACGAGTATGTGGTTATGCCGTTCGGTCTCACAAACGTGCCTACAGTTTTCATGGAACTGATGAACCAAGTTTTCCATCCATACATGGATTCTTTCATGGTGGTCTTCATGGATGATATCTTGGTGTACTCTCACACTCGACATGACCATGCTAACCATCTTGAGATCATTTTGAGTACTCTGAGAGAGCATCAGTTATATGCTAAGCTCTCAAAATGACACTTTTGGATGGACCAAGTTTACTTCTTGGGTCATGTTATCTTAGATACAAGAGTATCAGTAGACCCAGAGAAAGTGAGAGCAGTAGTTTTCTTGGAGCATCCGAAGAACATATTTGTGGTTCGGAGTTTTCTAAGGTTGTCTGGTTACTAAATACGTTTCATACAGGACTTCTCACGCTTATCAGCGCCATTTATGAGTCTACCTAAAAAGGGTGCGAAGTACTTTTGGTTAGATTTTTGTGATTCATCCTTTCAGGAGCTAAAAGGGAGGTTGAATTCAGTACCGATACTAGTATTTCCAGAGCCGATCAAGATCTATATTGTGTATTGTGATGTATTGGGTATTGGGTTGGGATCTTTGCTTATGCAGGGGTAAGGGGTCATTGCATACAGGTCTCAACAGTTGAGGACACGTGAGAGGAACTACCTGATGCACAATCTCGAGCTGGATGCAGTTGTTCATGTTTTACGCTTTTTGAGACACTACCTATTGGGAGATAATTTTGTGGTTTTCACCGACCACAAGAGTCTAAAATATATCTTCACTTAGTGCGATCTTAATTTGAGACAGTAAAGGTGGGTTTAGTACCTTCAGTCCTTTGACTTTGAGATTGCCTACATGCCTGGGAAGGTCAATGCAGTGGCTAACACATTGAGTAGAAGGACTCAGATACAGGTAGTTTAGGAGGCCAATAGTGAGTGGCAGCTTATGGCTCTGTTCTTTGAGATGCATTAGGAGGTGCACAATAGACAGGGATAGACATTTCTATCTTCTATAGTAGTTACCTCTACTATACTTGATCGAGTGCGAATAAGGAATCTATTAGATTCTGAAGGCCTAGTCCTACGGGAGGGTGGGTCAGGAGAGGACCCCATTCCTAGATGGACAGTAGGCGAGGATGAGATCTTGTGTTTTGATAGGCGCATATGGGTATCAGCAGACATACGTGAAGAGATAATGTGGGATTTCCATTCCTCGGTTTGGGTAGTTCATCTTGGTGTCACCAAGATGTATTGTGATCTACACCATCAGTATTGGTGGTCAGGTATGAAGAGTGATGTTGCTGGTTTTATCATGAGGTGTTTCACCTGTCAGCAGGTGAAGGCAGAGCATCAGTGACTAGCGGGGATTTTTCAGCAGTTACCCATTCTCGAGTGGAAGTGGAATGATGTTGTGATGTATTTTGTGATAGGTTTTTAGAGGTCACCTTTAGGTAATGATGCAGTATGGGTTGTCATTGAAAGACTCACGAAGGTTTCTCACTTCTTTTTGATCAAGAAGACTTTCAGCGTTGATGTGATGGAGAGGTTGTACATTTGAGAGATTGTGCATTTACATGGGTTTCCACACTCCATTATTTCAGATAGGGATGCACTTTTTTACTTCTTGGGTCTGTTAGGGACTTTAGATGGCTTTGGTTATATAGGTACTTCTGAGTACAGCTTACCATCCCTAGACAGATGGCCAGTCCGATCGTACGATTCAAGTGCTTGAGGACATGCTTCAGGCGTGCATCCTAATTTTTGGAGGTTTGTGGGAGAAGCACATACCTCTTTTGGATTTTGCATATAATAATATTTTTCAATCAACTATTCACATGGAACCTTATGAGGCTTTGTACGGTAGGTCATGCCAATCACCCTTATGCTGGCTGGTGGCAGGAGAGGCAGCTATGCTGGGACCACGACTGGTCCAGGAGACCACAGAGCAGATAGAGTTAATTTTGAAGAGGATGGATACTTCACATTCATGAAATAAGTCTTATGCTGATCGACGGATATGACCTCTAGAGTTTTAGGTTGGAGATCAGGTTTTCCTACATGTCACATCAAGTTTGGGACATAAGAGGATAAGGAGAAAGGGTAAGCTTTCACTGAGATACATCATGTCATTTGAGTTGTTGGGGAGAGTCGGACAGGTTGCCTATCAGTTGTAGTTATCTCAGAGGTACCGGGCTATTCATTACATCTTCCGTATTTCTTAGCTTTGAAGTTAATTCTCAGACCCATATCATGTTTTCTAACCCGAGGAGGTTGAGCTCAAGGTGGACGCATCTTTCAAAGAGCATCCTATCTGGATTGTTGATCAAAGTGAGAAGGTTCTTTGTGGTTAGTCTGTTCCACTAGTACGAGTGCTATGGCAGCACGGTCGAGTATAGGATGAAACATGGGAGAGGGAATACAATGTACGATCACAATGACCGAATCTGTTCGAGGTTTCTTCTTCTACGCCATCTTGATAGGGAAATTTGGGGATGAATTTCATTAAGTGGGAAAGTTTGTAAGAACCTGGATCTTCTTTTTAGGTATGTTTTCTTTTCTGGTTGTCTTTTAGGAAAAATAGGAGTTTCTGAAAAATTCAGGAGTATACGCCATGTATTTATAAGTACACATTGTGTACTCGGTTGCTGCGGGTGACCGTGTACTGGCCAGGTAGTGGCTGAGTACATGGCCACGTGTGGTGACCTAGAGACCGCCTAAAGTGAAGGTCGTAAAATGAAAGTACATGATGTGTACTTTATTTTTTTCATCAAACGTACTGGGGTCATGTCTGACAGACAGAATGCACTTCTTCTCAACCTATCTCATCCAAGAGCATTCGTACGACCACAGATCTTCTCCAAGCCTCCAACTCGCCATCCGTTCCCTGAATCAAACTCCTTCAGTTGTGTTGGAATCACATTGGTGAGTTCTCTCTTATTATTTAACTTCATCTCCTGATTTCTCCTCTCTCATTAGATATCTTTGGTTGAACGTTTTTAGGGTTTTTGTAGATCTATGGTGTTCTATGGTGATTCAAGGACTGAGGTTTGCGTATATTGATCGTATGATGCCGAGGTAGGTGGTTTGTGCCTTTCTGTAGTTATTCTTTGAGTTATATGTGCAAAATTTCCCAATACCCTATTTTAGGGTATTGTGTGTTTATGGTTTTAGCCCTTTTATTTTCTTATTATTCCCTGATTGATTGGATATAGGTTAATTATTGAGAATAGGGTTATCCTTGCCAAGATATGGATGTTTTTCTCATGTTTTATTATTTTTGACCATTTGGTCTAGCCTTTCCTGTTAGGTTGCTACTTTCTTTCCATTCCAAGTATCATTATAATGGAATGGTTTTTATCTGACATGCTATGTTATACCGTAGTTTGTTTAGACAAGTAGTTCTTGAGGTTTACTTTGGCTGTTGATTATCATTTGTGCATGATTGCTTACACAGGGTTGCGGGAACCTGGTGTAGTGAGGCCATAGGGGAAATTGACATTGAGGGCTTTCCCAGAGTGTCTTTTATAATTATCATGCTGTGAGACAATAGGGGGGATTGACATTGAGTGCTCCCTCATAGTGTCTATAGTTATGTTACGAGGCCATAGGAGGAATTGGATTTGATTTCTTCCTCAGAGTGTCTCTAGTTTAGTGTTAAAAGACTATAGGGGGAATTTATAGTGAGTGCTTCCTCAGAGAGTCTTTGATCACATGTGACTATATGGGGAATTGATGGTGACTGCTTCCTTAGAGATTATTTGTTATATCTTCTCTTGTAATGTGAACCAGAGGGGTTAGACTGTGAGAACTACCCATAGGGTAGCTTGTATTTATTATTGGTTGATTAAATTCTTAAAAGTAAATGTTTTTTAATGAAACTATAGGACTGTTTACTTTTGAGTACTTCTTTGTTCACTTATTCTTTTTCTTATTACCTTCCATATATATATTCACTGACTGTTAGGCACAAATCTTTGGGTGGTTGCCTACTGGGATTAGTCCCACACCCAGTTTGGGTCATGTTTTTTGGGACCAAACAGATTATATTGCTACTGGTATAGACAAGGGAAAGAGACCTTCTATTTTAGGTACTTGATTGGTGTGGATCTGGGGAGCATGTGACCAAGCTGAGGCTTGCGATGTTGTGGAGTTGTTTACTTATTTTTCTTTTTTACTTTAATTTAGTACTATATTCCAACATTGTGATTTGTTTGGCTACTTTCCTAGACATATGTAACATGCATCATATATATGTGTGTGTGCTCTAGTTGTTTATTACTTATGTTTTTTACTTAATGAATTTTTTACTACTTCTTCTATTACAATCTATTTTTCTTCCACTGTGTTACTTTGCCATTGAGGGAATAGTTTCCCCACTATCATACCCAAGTCCCTCGCTGCTAGTCAACAGCATCTGACATTCAAGAAAATGCGCTTGAGGCCATGTGACCAACCAGGTATAGGGCACCTCTGGGTAGCTCCTGGAACCGGGATGTTACAGTTACAACTTGCAATATGATTTAACAATCCTTTCAATAAATTTATCAATTGGTTCTCTTTCAGGCATGATATATTTTATACCATTATATCTCTATATAGTCATTAAAAATATAATATTTTATAGTGGAATAATATCTACCATCCTATGTTATATCTTTGTTATGTATATACAATTTTTTTATAAATCAAATAATCCTATGAATCTTCATTGAAGTGGATTTTATTATATTGGTGGGTTTTTAGATATAAAATATGTCTAAATAAAATGGGTTTCCAAAGATAATTCAAAATAATATATGGTAAAATATATTATAAATAGAAATTTAGAACATCCCTTATTGTTGATACATAATTTCATAGTGATTTTGATGTGGTTAATTTAAAAATAGTCAAAGGATTATTGTGTCTACTAATAATCCACCACCTACAGAATCACAATTCATAACTACAAGAACTCCCTATATTTACGAAGAGTATTATAACAACTTTTAAATAATACAATAAGAGATTAATTGAGATTAATTTATATATTATAACACAAGTATGTTTGTTTTTACGAGTATCGAATCACTTTATATAGAACATTATTTAATTAATAAGGTTAAAATATTTCATGCATTTTATAAAACCATGGTTGATGCCCAACATAATTAATCAATATGTTATAATATATACAAAAATAATACAAGACATCATAAATCAATTTAATTCTACAAAAATTAATGAAACATGTCAGAAATTCTTATAATAGTGACATGATCTAAATTTTTTAAATATACCATGTGGTATATTCAGATTGGATGTATATGTGATTTATATGTCTACTTTTTTATTTTAATAGAATTCTCCTACAATGACCATCATTTGAACACCCAAATGGTATGAATGAGTATGTAACATCATATGCTGATATAAATATTATTATTATAGTATAACATCATCATTATCATCAGCTATGTGAGAGTATTAATGATGTATTTCAATCTGTTGGAGGTGTAGTGCTAAGATGTGAGAATTTTGTATCTATTATTACCAGTGAGTTTCACTTGTAACATACCCCACTTTTTAGTAACAACTATGTAAAATGAACTTATAAATTAATGCAATCTATAATACTTTTGACACATGCATCATCAAACTAATGTAACAACTATGTAAAATGAACTAATAAATGTTAGATGATTGAAAATAATTAAATTATAATATCAATAAAACACAAGTATATAATATGAAAATAAAAATTTTACTATTTGTAATTGTGTTTCATATTTGATGTTTTCTATCTGATTATCAATAGTTTTTATTAAATTTGTTTCTATTTATAGTTTATCAGTTTATATATATATATATATTTAGATGTTTATTTATTTTAATATATTCACCAATTATATTAAAATATAGAGTATTTAATGGATCATAATTGGATAAATTTATGAAGAACCACTGATGAATATGAAAAAGGAGTTGTTGAATTCTTGGAATTTTCTAAAAAAATCTTCAAAATATTAATTTTATTTTCTTTCCATGTATGAAGTGTTGGAATATGATAATGTTAAACTCTAGAGAAATCAAGTATCATCTAATTTGTTATGGTTTTAGCCTTAATTATACACTTTGGATTTGACATGGTGAAAGAACTATAAATTCAATAGATAATGTTGATGACAATATTCATATTGTGACATAGGGTCGTATTGAAGATTTAAGTCATGATTTAGGTGTTGAAAATGTTGAAAAAATAGAAAATTATTAATGATTGTAAGAGAGATTCTAATAAACCATTATTCCCAGGATATAATAAATATACAGTATTATCAACCATTTTGAGATTGGTTAACACGAAATCAAGTAATGTTTGGAGTGATAAAAGTTTCTCTAACTTGTGATTTTAAAAAAGCTACTTCACTAAGGCAATGGGATTCTAGATTCAAATTATGAGGAGAAGAAAATAATATGCCCATTGGGATTGGGGTTAAAAAGATACATGCTTTCCCTGATGATTGCATGATGTATGGGAAAGAATATGAATTTTATCAAACTATCCTACATGTGGAACATCACACTATAAGATGGATGAAAAATTCAATTCAGATTCATTCTCGGGTGCTGACATATAACCTCATGCTAAATCAAATAATTTATTCTAATAATTACTTCATACAATTTCGATAAATTAATTCTGATTAATTTTTAGGTACCAAAATCAAATCTCCTGCTAAATCAATTTGGTACCTTCCAATAATTTCTCATTTAAAGTGCCTATTTTCAAATTCAATTGACGAAAAAAGGTTAAGATGACATTCATATGAACGTATCTATGGTGGTAAATTATGTCACCCTACCCACTCATCACAATGGAAAACATTTGTTAATCAATTTCCTGATTTTTGTAAGTGAAGTTAGAAATCTTAGAATGGGAGTGTGTACAGATAGAATGAAACTATATTGGAGCATAAGTAGCCAACACAGTTCATGGCCTCTTTTTTTGGTAGTTTACAACTTATACCCACAGATATGTATGAATAAAAACTATTTTATGATGAACTTTATGATTTCTAGACCAAAACATCCAGGAAATGATATTGATGTGTATCTTTCACCATTGATTGACGATTTGAAACTTCTATGGGAGATATGTGTAAGTGTTTATGACGAATACAAGAAAGAGTATTTTCTTTTGCATGCTATGATAATGTTCAGTATAAATGAATTTCCAACATATGAAAACTTATCTTGATATAGTGTTAAGGGATATAAGGATTTTTCAATTTGGGAAGAAGATACTTTATATTATCAATTTCATAATGGAAGAAAGACAGTGTGAATATGACATTGATGATTTTTGTGAATTGATCATCCTTATCATAGATTGAAAAAGGAATTTAATGATTTAGAGGAATATAATCTTCCCCCACAACCATTGTTAGTTGAAGAATATTTTAATAAGGTTAAAAATATTGATTTTACTTTTGGAATGAAAAGTAGTTCTGGTCTTCAAAAAAATATCTGGAAGAAAAAGTTTATTTTTTTGAACTACCTTAATGGAGATTTTTAGAGATAAAACATAACATTGATGTTTTTCATATTGATAAAAATATATGTGACAGTTCAATTGGAACTTTATTATACATAAAGGAAAAAACAAAAGATGGATTGAATTATATATTGGAATTGATAGCAATGGGAATACATTTGGAGTTAGCTCTCACTATGAAAGAAAACAAAACATATTTACCTCTAGCTTTTCACATATTAATAAAGAGTGAGAAGTTGAATTTTTTTCAGTGTCTTCATGGAATAAAAGTACCCAGTGGATATTCTTCAAATGTGAAGAATTTGGTGTCGGTGTAGGAACTCAAATTAATAGGTATGAAATTTCATGATGGTTATGTATTGATGCAACAATTGCTACCGGTCGCACTGCATGGTATATTACCATCAGCTATCAGAAAGACTTTCATCAGGTTATGTGATTTTTCAAATCCATTTGTATCAAAGTTATTGATCCAAATTTGTTAGGTGGGTTGGATAATGAAGCTTCTATTATACTTTTTTCAACTAGAAATGTATTTTCCACCTACATTTTTTGATATAACGGTCCATCTGGTGATTCATATGGTGCGTGAGATCAGAATATGTGGGCCTATTTATTTACATTGGTTATATCCTTTTGAAAGGTATATGAAAATTTTAAAGGGATATGTTAAAATTGGTATCGACCGGAGGACTCTATTGTTAAAAAATATGTATCAGAAGAGGTGATTGAGTTATGTACTGAATATTTGTATGAAGTGGAGAATATTGGTCTCCCTATATCTCAACATTTGATAGTTGATAATGAAGGTAGAGGGATTTGAGGTTTAAAGGTAAAGTTCATTCCACGTGATGAAGTAATGCAGGCACATTTATATATTTTGAACAACACAGATGATGTTCAATCATATATATCATCAAATATTTATGAATTAAAGAGGTGATATCCAAAAATATATGAAAAGTAGTTGATGATTGAGTATAAAAATAGATTTGTTTCATGGTTTAAAGAGAAAGTGAGAACAGATATATCTGCATCAGAAATGTTGAAATAGTTGTTAGGGGGACCATCTCTTCATATGATAACATGGAGTGGTTTTTATATTAATGGGTATACATTTTACACAAAAAAGATGGATAACAAGAGCACTGTTAAAAATAGTGGTGTGATGGTTATCACTGATGTATTGAATTTTTCAACTAAAAAGGATAAAAACCCAATCTATGCTTCATCAGTATATTTTGGCGTTCTTGAGGATATATGGGAAATTGATTATACAAAATTTCAAGTCTCTATGTTTAATTGTCATTGGGTTGATAGCAATAGTGGTGTGAAACATGATGATTGTGGATTTACACTGGTTTAACTAAAAATATTTAATTAAAATGAGGAACCATTTATCATGTTGACACATGCAAAGCATATATTTTATGTCATTGATCCATCAAATGATTAGGGGTCCATCATTTTTCAAGGAAAAAGATACCATTTGGGTAATCAGAATGATGCTAATAAT
Source organism: Viscum album (assembly GCA_963277665.1). NCBI lineage: Eukaryota > Viridiplantae > Streptophyta > Magnoliopsida > Santalales > Viscaceae > Viscum > Viscum album. The sequence continues at coordinate 1,116,314,164 of OY728152.1, forward strand.
GTTATTGATTCACATGAGTCTTATTCATCTATTACGCTATTTCCAGATAATTACAATGAATACAAGGAAGACATGGTTCATGGGATGGGCCCGTAAAGGGTGTTGCTCATAGTCTCGCCTCTATTCCCTCCCCTAGGGTTTCCACCATCTCTCCACGGAGATGATGATCTTCCTTTCCTCGGTCCCTTTCCCCTCCTTTGTTTATTTTTTTCAGCTACTGTGCAACACCAGATCTCTCAGATAGTTCTTCAATCGGTGGTTTTTCATGCGGTGGGCGGATGTTTTGGTTTCTGAGAAAGAGGATGTTGATCCGGTGCTGAGAGGAGGGATGATGGATCTTTCACTCAAGCTCAGGTTTTGTGTTCTTATTTGTGGTTTCTCTGGTTTGAAAGATGGGGTTTTTAAGGCGATGATGTTCCTTTTGCGTTTTGTTCTGATTCATGGTGTATCTTTGTTTGGTTTCTTGGTTTTGATCGTGATATTCTTGGGAAATTTTATGGTGCTTCCTATTAGTCTTGAGGAGATGTAATCCAAATCTACTTGTGTTTTAGTGGATTGTGATTTTCAATGGCATGGTGATGTCATCTATCAGCCTTTATGTTTGTATCCTGTGATCTATGATGTTTGTGGTGATGTTGTGGATGTGATGACGGCATCCTGGATGCCGTTGTTGGTGATCTGGCTCCTCTTTGGTGGGTAGGGCATGATGGTGACGCCTCTAGATGGTTTTATCAAGGGTTTCGAGGTTACGACTATGGCAGCGAGGTTTGGTGGGCTCTCGTTGGCGATACAGACAGTTGATGATGCAATGATTTTAGGGACGCGGCTCGAGGTGGCTTGCTGATTGTGACTAATCGATCATTGTGTGGTGATGGGTTTTTTTGGTATTTTGAATTTTGAATTGAGCTGATGTTGTGGATTGGTCTCTGGTATGCAGTTTCCATGACCACCATTGATGATGTTGTGAATTGGTCTCTGGTTTGTGGGTTCCATGACCGTCATTGATGATGTTGGATCTATGTTTGTATGGTTACTGGTAACCCATAAACTGGCTTTTTAGAAAATGGAAAAAATGGATTTTGGATAAGACATGGTTCGTGCAATATGTAATGATCATTATGAAGGAATATGGGAAAACACTAAATTAGTCTACTAATTCTTTTTGTAGTTATTTATATTTTTTTCTTTTTTTGAAACATACAAATGTGTGCATCTTTTTTTACTTATTTTTATCATTCTTGTTTTTAAATATTCAGTTTTCTAATAACATGTAGGTACACAAAACTTCAATAAAATTTCTTTTGGCAATGTTAGGTATAGAGAGAGAGATGAGTAGTTACCGAGGTATATCTATTTTTCATATTGTTAAATATTTAGTAATATAATTATTTAATGAAAGAAAACTTTAAATTTATAAATCTTTTCTGTAGGACTACTGATGCATCCTTAACGAAGGAGACTTCTCCTATTACTATAGAGAAATCAAGTTATCAAGTTGGAAAATGTGGTATTACACATTTACAAAAACTATCAATTTCTCATGGAGATTAAAGATTACATATTCATTTTGATGATAAAAATAATGAAACTGGCCCAAATGTAGTTCAGTTTATCATTTATATATCAATGTAGATCCGTTGTAGGATTAGTATTTTATATCATGATTGGAAGTACATGGATAGGATTGTGAAACAACAACTTTTGGAGTCCGTGAAGGTAAAATATCTCAATTGATTTATTTTATATCATTTTTTTAATATTAAATATATTAAATGACATAATTCATTTATTCAATTACAAATGACATTCAATTTTGAGGAAAAAAATAAATTAAGAAAATACATCTTTCTTTAGAGGGGGTTTTATGGAGATATTTTAAAACAAAAGTGGAAAAAATTTGTGTTTTTGGAAATAAAAAGTTTCAAAACCCATGCCTTAAGTATCTGTATATAGATGCAGATACATGGAAGATATTTTTTGACACCCTTCATGAAGAAAAATTTTAGGTATGATAATTATTTTATATTGTAAAATTTGTTATGTATTTATATAATTACTTATTAGTTTATTAATATGAAATAGGCCTCCATGAGATCTCATCAAGAGATCCAGTTGAAAAATGTAAACCCTCATAATTTATCATGTTGAGGGTATCCATATTTGGAGCAGAAAATGATTGAAGAAAAAATGGAAGCATTAAGAGCTCCATCTAGTAGTGGTTTAAAAGATGTCCAATTTGGTCCTCCATCTCCTCCCACTCACCATGAAAAATGGAAATGAGCAAGAATAAGGAAAAATGAAAAGTATCTTATAGAGGAATCTTAGAAAGTAGCTGATAAAATTGTAAGTAAATATTATTTATTTGTCGTGAATTTTTCTTTTTTATAAATTATAAAAACTAATATATATTTTTTATTTTTCATTTCAGGATAAACTTCAGGAGCAAGAGACATAGGGAAATTTTATCGTTGCGGGTAGGATGGACATTCTATCTACTACTTTAGCAAAGGCAAAACACCTCGTCCGTGTTATAGGATATCATGCGGGTGTTAGTATTAGGAAACTTTTTTGTCAGAGTAATCAATCTAAAGATCTAGAAATAGAATCCTTAAAATTTAGGCTGAAAGAGATGAAATATCATATGGGTAATTAAATTCAAGCAGCCATGCAGTAGGCTTTATTAGAACACTTGACAAGACAGTCACAATCTGTACAGCCTTCCCAGCCTGCCTAGCCTACTTAGTTTGATCCTCCACCTCCATCCCAACCAGAATACCCTACCCAGCCTACCCAGCCTACTTACTTTGATCCTCCACCTCTATCCTAGTTAGACTACCTTGCACAACCTGCTTATTTTTATCATCCACCTATATCCCAACCAGACGACCCTACCTAACCTGCCTACTATGATCATCCACCTCCTCGCTCGGACCAAACCGTATACTATGAGTTGTTTGCAGGAGATCCTCATATACATATTGTTGTGTTAGGACTCATATATTTTTTGGTGGATTTTATACATCATCATCCTATGAAGATGGATCAGGTTAAAGTATCAATACTTGATATTATTAATCCTAATGCTCTACTACCATTTCCTACTACTGAGATTACAAGGGTTAGGGATTGTTTGGGACATTTTTTAGATTGGAAAACTGGTATTCTTCATTATATTTCATATAAGGTGTGTGTTTTTTTAAATATTAATTATATATGATTGAAAATTACTTTTTTTTGAAATTTATCTTATAAAGGATTATCATAAAGTAAAAGAAATTTCACAATTGAAACAACACGTTCTGGAACAATCGACTGTAGATACTTTTGATATTTCTTATGGGATACAAAGATTATCTTAGGATTCTTCTTCCTTGAATAATATATATGATTTTTTAATGACTTTTGATATATGTGGAAGAGATTATCCATTAAGATTAATCAAAGAATACATTATGAATCTAGTTGAATTTGAAGAGCTCAACTTGAATGTGTTGTAGTTATTTTTCATGTATGTAAATTGATGTTTTTTTATTTTTTTAATAAAAATATGGTTTAAATTGACTAACTATATTTTCTTTTTAAAGTAGGTATCTACACACGCTTCCTATATAAAATGAAATCACATCTGTTTATGATTGTATAGATCCATAATACATTTCCATAGAAGTGAAACATGTGAAGAATCCATGTAGAGTTGCATATATATGTGAGATATTATCACATACGAAGATTGGATGTTGGTTTTTTCCATTTATTGATAGGTAATAATAGGGACATAATTATGATCTAATGATCATTATAATTTCATTAATTGTGAAATTTGTTTTATTTTAGGGTGAATTGGATGTTAGACGTACTTTTCCTAAGTGAACGCACCTTATATTGGGTTTTCTCTTTATTAGGGAGTGTTTGCAAAATATTTTCCACCTTATTAGATAGGTAAGTTTTTTTGTTTTTCATGAGATCATTATGTTTAATTATCATTGTTTATACAAGTATTATTATTTCATATATATGAAAATTTATTTCATGGAAAAAAATTAACAAATAACACACGTCGATGATGAAAACAAATGCAATAAATTATGTGAAAGTACAGTTAATTATTTTTTATATAAAATATTATTATAATTTTTTTGATATATATATATATATATATATTGATTTTTATTATCGAGTTAATGTTCTATAACTGATGTTTCATCATCAAAAGGGACATGTTGAATGTGGGTACTATGTTCTACGATTCATGTATGAGATAATCACAATTGGGGTAACTAATAAATTTCATAAGGTTAGTCATATCAATTTTTTTATATTCTCTTTCATAGTATTATATTTTTAATCTAATATCATTCAATGTTATTGTATACATTCAATGATACGGATTATTATACCAATACTAAACTTACCCATATTTAATATTTTTTTTTGTAAACTATTTGTTGAGTCTAATTACGACTTGAGGGATGTATATTCAACTGTTTAGGAATAATATAATACATTTTCGTAATAACATGTGTTCAAAAAACTAATTATTTTTTATAATAGGTGTTTTAACATAATGATATCAAATGAATACTTCAACAATAACAAACAATGATCATGCTATAAATTTCATGTTTGTATTTTTGAAATCTGCTTTATAATAAAATGTGTATAAATTTTTTTGGTTAACTAGATAAAAGGATGTATGCTTTTGTAGTTTATTATTTAATGAGTACTATTGTTTTGATTTTTGTATATTGTATTTTCATTACAAGGATTATGGTTATTTGGGAAGTGTAATATTTTGACTTTTCTAAAAAAATCAACTTTCAGCGTCGGTTTTCATAAAAACTGATGTCGAAACATTAAAAAAATACCATTTGGTTTTCAGCGTCAGTTTTAAAAAAAACTGATGTTGAAACATGTTTTTGGAATCGGTTTTGATGAAAACTGATGCCGAAAACCAATCCCTTGTGTGTTTCGGTTTTGGTTTTCATCAAAATTGATGTTGAAGCTCGTTTTCAACATCATTTTTCATGAAACCCAACACCGAAAATTCAGCACCAGCTGGTTTTTAGTGTCAGTTGTTATGAAAACCGATGTCAAAAACCGAAACCCATGTGGGTTTTGTCATCGGTTTTACTGAAAACCAAAATCAAAAAGTTATTTTTTACATCACTTTTAAATACATCGGTTAAAAACCGACTCCAAAATTAAAAATAACTACGTTAAATCTAGTTTTTTCACTAGTATATCTCTTTATTTGACCATGATAGAGGTGGATCTATATAAGGGCTCCAAAACACCAACATGAGGCATCTTTTCCCTATATAAAGGTCTTCCTAATCCTTATGAGCCCTAATTTAATCATGGTGGAGCTCGTCACCTCAGAGTGATTCATGATCATTTTTGGAATGATTGTTCCACATCATTACTCGTGACATAGGAACCTTGAGCAATGATTTATGACATACTCACTTCCCTCTAAAAAGTATGTTGGAGTACTCTTGACCCTGGGAATCCTAATTATGATTTTTTGAATCATTCCCCTCATACCAATTCTATGTAAATCATGACCTAAAAATGAATATACTATGGTAAAATATGTACGACCTTAAACTTTAACATTTGATGGTCCAAATTTCAAGAGCCTAAAATACAAACGAAAGAGACATAAAACTTTTTAGGATGAAAACCCGTAAAGGGAGGACTGAGAAAAATTCAAGTCTTCACTCAGTAAACTATTTATCCCTATAGTGTAGGAAAATTTTAGAGTGTAAATAAACAAGGTATAAAGATAATAGGCACCACTTTATGGCCCTAGTAAAATCCAATCCAAGCTTGTTGGACCCCCCCCCCCCACTAATCTAGGAAAAAATTAGAGTAATGATTTATCACATATCCTCTTCATGATATAATGTCCACTAGGTAGTGAGAAAAAAATTTGGGTGCTTGAACCCTTCTTGAATATTACGTTTTCCATAAACCACCTTCATGTATTTAAAGTTCAAGCTGGAAAAACTAGTTCCTCAATTTAGTATCCTTCTCTTGAAACACCATGTAACTTGGGCTTCATAGCTTCTGGTTCTTCCATATAGAAAAATAGTAACAAGGACTGGATAATACCAAAAGGACCCCACTTGGATTTGTTATAGAATTTCAACCAACTAGAGATATTTTTCCTAGGGTATTCTTAGTCCCAAAAAGTTCTCCCTTAAATCTATGAGTTATTGTCTTGATTTTGTGGAATATGGGCTTCCACCATTACCAAAGGATGACCTATACCCACCGTTTCCCATCCCCAGTTAACTCATATATCCCTTAACCATGATTTACAATCCCCATAACAAGACTATTCAAGTGGATTTGGCATGTTTGATGTCATGTCATCATTTATTTTACCCTTTCAAAAAGTAATAATACAACATTCCATTATTGAACATTTTGATGGCCCACACCACATGACTTGAAATCACATGGTGTAGGGCCTAATCCTCCCAAATAAAATCCAAACATCCCTCAGGTTCCAAAACCTTCCTTGGATATCTTTCTCTCAATACCCCACTTCATCGCCTGGATGTTTTAGTCTTAAAAAATATTTCATGGACCTTGGAAATGGGTGGGAACACCTCTAATTGAACATGAATGTAATACTTAAAGGACCATGAATAAGAGATTATGACCTATCAAATAGAGGAATCTCATCTTTACCGGAAAGGAATGTTAATCCTTATGATCCAAGGTAACACTATGGTGGAACTCAGCACCTTAGGGTGTTCTGAGTCATCCTCATTATGTCTACCCCATTCCATATTCATCGATTCAAACTTTTATCTTATGAATTAAACATCCCATATTCTAAAAATCCATGTGGTCTTTCCATCCATGGTATTTAACCATATATAAAATAGAATATCAGTTAGGATTTGTGGTGCTACAACCTGTTACAAACATTCATCATGCATGTTTTCTACAAGAACACAGGGAGCCAAAACCCTTCATGGAAATTCATTCTTAGGAATATTAATTATGAATATAGGGTTTTGTATCCATTAATGAACACTCATTCTTTATGATGGAAGGTCCTCTAACCCTTCATGAATACCAATCCTTCACTACCAGCAGAAGTTATGAGCTAGAAAACCCAAAACTATAGAAATAGAAGGTCTGAGCTAGAGGACCCTAAACTACAATATCATAAGGTCCACGATAGAATTCCCTAAACTAAAGAAATAGAAGGTATGATCTAGAAGACCCTAAACTATAGAAGTAGAAGGTATGAGCTAAAAGACCCTAAATTATATCAATTGAATGTCAAAGATGGAAGACATTAAACTATGGCACAACAACAGTCTAATTTTCAAGGCCTTAAGAATCATTTTTAAAGAGATTCAATACTCTCTAGGTTGAAAACATGAAAAGGGAAACCTAGGAAAAATTCAAGTCTCTTCTCGCTAGACATGCACTTTGTATGTTCTAGGAAATATTTAGCACTCATGAAAATGAAAATTCATAAATCGTTTCTGGCTAAAAACCCACAAGAGGGAAGCCTCAAAAAAATCCAATTTCGCACCTGCTAAGATTTCCCCCATATGATGCTTAGGAAAAAGTTAGAGAAATATAAAAAATGGATTCAAATCTTGTACGGATCATTATTTTTTCCTAATTAAAATCAATCTATGCTCCGTAAGTTCATTAAATTGGGAAAAAAATAGAGTGCTCTCCCACTAGGACATATCTTACCCAAATTATCCTTTTAAACCAGGTGATCCTAGGACAAATAGAGTAGATACATAAATGAGGGTTCTCATATAATTTTCAAGAGAAATTATCAGGAGAAGTCTATTTTGATTCAAGCATTCAATTCTAGGTATTTGGGTTTACTTAGTATTATACAAAGGATGGGTAGCATTCATAATCCATATAATATGAAAATAATGAAATGTCATGAAAGTCATGAATGAAGGAAGGGTGGGAAATGACATGTAATGTTAAAAATATTTATTTATTGATAATGTAAAAAAAGGAGGAATCTCCACATTTCAGATCCTCTCTATGGATTCCCTCAAAAAATCATTTGTTATCAGACTACAATAAAATTTTATTAGCTAAATTTTCCAAATCAACTAGAGTTTAGCGAGAAATGTCGATTGAGCACTGAAGTGACATGTATCCCACTTCTTTTGTTATTACCTAAGGACGAAGAGTCTCAATATAAGAGGAAAAATACTTATATACTTTCTGAGTAGTCTCTAATAAGGATAATGGTGTCGAAAGATCAGACTCTGAGTGAGCTATGATCTCCTCCTATTTTTCTATCTAGATGATAAATTAATCTATCTAGGCATGAAGATGAGAGATTATATGATGTATCTATTCCAACACCACAAAATCTTATTTTATTAATTGGACCAGGGGAGTCCAATCATCAAAATCACACAAGTACTCTGCATTACTATCTAATTGTTGTTAGGTTGGGTCAATTTGTCACATGATATCATACAAATACTGAAAATCAAAGCCAGCTGCCCCCAGATCACAAAAGAGATTGTGAATTCATTCCTATTGTTTGTGAAACTACCCTAAGGGAGTCTTAATAATTATGGTATGGATATTCTTCAAGACTATACTTTTTTATAATTGGTTCTCTACAACCACTATGGTGGGCACATCGTAAGGAGGAATGGTTGGATAAGGTGACAAAGAAGTAATATAATAAGTTTCATGTGATCTCCTCTCAATTGGTGCATCCTTTTACACTGGAATTGAAGGAAAATACTCTTCAAAAAAATATACCATTAAAGTAATGTTCATCACTTTGATGAGAGTTCTTCCTTATAGGATCCTCTAAGTCCTAAATCAACTCCATATCTCCTAAATATAAAGGGTTCAGTGAAGCGCATGGCTTTTCCACCTGACGGGCTAGTTGATTAAATACACCACCTAGGTAGACTTCCACATAAGCATGGGCATAGTCATGAGATAGGAAGATATCAGTATTTATTTTTGGAAGAATAATCCAAATTTATGTCTTCACACACCAACATAATCCAAAATTATCAAATGATCTCGAGATTTTGTTCTCCCCACACACGAGTTGAAGGGAAAGGATAAACCCTTTGAATGAAACCAAATTGGAGATAAAACTTATAGGGGGTATATGGATACCAAATAATCATCTCATCTACATGGGTCATAAGATTCCCATCATGGAGATAGATTTTATATGACCTTTAATCGAGAGATCCATTTTCATTGTTAATAATTAGATCAGTTAGTGTCGGATAGGGCATGAAGTTGAAATGATCATGTTGGATTAATATGTAAATAACCTAAAAAAGGCCTAGTAGAATCACTTAATCCCCAAAAAAATTCAACAAAATGGGATGGAATGAAACATTAGGGATCCTAGTAGTGTTATGATACTTGTAACATTGAAAATTATCTCCTATCCAACCAAATAAATATTTAAAGGGGCCTCCAATCTGGTAAGGGGTTTTTCCTTGCTGGGTATGACCAAGGGGATGATATATGTAAGGAAGAGTTTTCATGGATATATTATTAGGTTATCCCTCTTCTAATAGAGCTATCATCACCAATGTTTCCTCTTGAATTCCCAAGTGTGCATCCTCGGCTGGGGAAAACCATCCGTTAAAAAACATGGCTAAAAACCCCTCTAGCCTAAGGATTGAGGATACCTTGAGTACCACTCAATATCCCCATGATGAATACTCCACAACCTCAGGGATGTCCCAATAAGAGCTCACATTGTTTCAGACCTATCAGTAATGGCATCGATGAGGGCGTATAGCGGTTGGCTGAGTCCCGCTAAGGTAGAGGAAGATATTGATCTGATCCTTAATAAAAATGAGTGAGTGTAGGTTCAGATCTTTCCTTAAATTATCCTTTACAATGGTAATCATGTACCTTTACAAGGTCATAGTTTGTGTGGGTTCATCCCAAACATCCTTAGTAGGAATAAATTCACCATACATCTACCTAAGAGGAGGTATTCCCCCCAACTGGTAAATATCCCTAAGGCTGATCCCTAATTATCCATGTGATAGATGTAAGGAATTAGTGTTAGGGTAACAATGACTAATCATCTCTTTGAGAAGTTCTGAATAACAATAGAATACGATCTAAGAAGACCATATCACCTTATAATGATGAATAGTGTGTAACTAGTTAGAGAATTCTGAGCATCTCTGCCTGACCCAAAACGACACTGCCCATTCATCAAAGAAGTTACCTCTAGGTCATAAGTCCCACTTAGAGATATAATTGATTCTTGGATTAATAAAATATGAGATGAGTGTTCTTTAATAACTTTGAGAAATTTGTTGATGGTAAAGATCATAACCATCAGGACCTTGATGGGAGTTATCCAACATATATGAAAACCCATGAAGCAGTGCTATGAAAAATTAACTATCTTAAAAAATTACTATATGAATAGAGTCAAGGGAAGATGATAGACAACATGATATAATATTGTGATTATGGGAGTTAATTAAAATATCATCCAATAGGCCAACTCCATACAAAGGAAGTCAGTGTGGTAGGGGATAGATTTAATGTTCTGGTAGGAGAAGCCCCTTAAATGCCTCATTGTTGGGTAACACATGATACTGATGGTCAATATTTTGATTCCCAACAATCATAGACCTCTGGTAAGCCACATTGGAATATGTTTGAGAACTAGAATACATATGTACAAAATAATAATCACATGTCAGATGAGCGAAGAACCTTTCCAAAAGCGGTGTATGACTCGGAAAACATCACACGAATCGCAAGAACCATACAAGGATTCGTGATCACATAACCTGATGTAAGTCTCATGAATCACATGACCCATAGATAATATATTGATCACATGACCAATATAAATACTTTATATCTTTAGGACCTATGATGTTCATGTGAACTACATAATGATCAAGGGATCATCTGACCAAGACATCAGATCATGTTAAGCCCACGGGATAGCTATGCGGCTAAAAGCATGCATTAAGGTTTAAAAATTTTCCATAAATTGGTTTGTGGTTCATTTGATCAATTAATGATAAAAATATGTCACATGGTGAGATCACATTATTGAATCTCCTAAAGTTACCCCACAAAGTGTTCATGCAATTGGTTCTTATGAAGAGGTCTTGGAAAACAGATCTTGTGGTGACGTCTTAAAAAGTAGTCACATGACAGAATAAATTTCAAGGGATCTAGGAGTAGTAGTCATTGGGGTAATGAGAGGATCCATCCCTCTCCTATTTATAATATTTCCCCTAGAATACTAAATTTCACACTTAATACCAAACTCCACTTGGGACATTTATTAGCAGAGGCCTCAAGGAATTACGCAAGCATTTAATCTCCTTAGACCTGAGTCCTTGTCCTTGCGGACCTCACTCCTGAGGGGGGAATTTTTTATCTCCTTATAAATGACAATTTTAAATTATATAGTTTAATAAATAACTGAAGCATGGGTATTATTTTCCCACAAGACAATGGAAGTAGCCGCATGGCTACATGAAGTCTAGATGACTGAATCGTGTGAATCGTGTAACCCTAAGAGGACTTGTGATAGAATGACCTCAGGGAGGTCATGAGAATAGATAATTTTCTTTGCATGATATGTGATTTTATTCATTTATTCATAAATTTTTTTATACTCCCATTAATAAATTTCATGTAAAAGTGAATAATTGGTGTTAAATAATAATGTTTTAATATTAAATATAATTCATGAGAATTATTTGAAGTACTCCAATGGATTCAGTTCACTATTTTAATTATATATCTCACCCTGATTGTCAAAATTTCATGGTTATTGTTTTTTAGGATTCCTTATCCAATTTCCAACATATCATTAAAAGGAATCATTGGAAAATTATACCATTTTAAGGGTCATATGGACCACAAAATATGGCCCACAGAATCTATGAAGAAACTGGAATATCCATGAAGATTGAATTTCTAGACTAAATCAGGAATTAAAATTCCATTATTCTCCTCCAAAGTTCTGGGGACAGTACAAGTAATCTTGGATAAAATTTTGAAGGCCCAACTCCACTAAAAATGGTCCCAAATGATGTTTTTAAGTCCATCCCACCATTCTGTATGGGAATTGAAATCATCACACAAAGATTGACTTTTCTCCTTATATAGACCTCCATTCAAGATGATATTTTTTAGTGTGAATGATAGGATTTAATCAGAAAACTTTTTATAATAATGTTTTGGGATTTGAGGGAATCATCCTTTTCAAAAACTCATTCACATTTCGTCCATTGAAAAAGCATGGATAGAAATTGACAGTTTAACATTATTTATTAAAACTATCATAACATTGGATCCATAAGTCAAAAGGCCATCTAATTTTGATATTAGACTGCAAAAATTAATATATATAACTTTTAAGAATAATATTTCTCTGTATTCGGCTGTATAATTTATCAAATTTGAGATGCAAGTGGAGGGTAATATTTGGAAGGAAAACAGTCCACCTCTTTGGGCTAGAAATATATCCCCTCTTCTCCTTAGAAGGAGTTGGCATTTCAGAATATAGAAGCATACATTGGAACAACCAAATCCTTTCCAAATTCTAGGGAGGACCTTTCATACTCATTTTTTCACTTGAGATACTCTTCCTCCTCTCTCTATTTTCATTTACTTTTGTGTTCTTCTTTGTTTGTAATCTCATAATTGTTTGTGTAGTAATTCCGTTTTAATGCATGTTTCTTTCTCATTTTATCTTTTAATCATCCACTATATGTTATTAAATATTAATGGTCATAAAATATTTTAAATATAAGTTGAAAATCATTATATCATTCTCTTTTACATTCAAGGGATGCGCCCGTAAGGGGCGCTAAGCTAGGGTTCTCTCCCCGCTGCCGCCTCCCTCCTCGTGGCGGTTCGGCTGGAATCTCCTCTTTGTTGCCTTAGTCCGGAAGCTCGTGGCATGCGGTGTCTCTCCTATAGAGTCATCATCAACTCTATGGGATCGTACCTCTTGGATAATCTCTCTGTTTTCTAGACTAATGCTTTACTTGGCGGCATAGTGAGTTCGATTTTCCGTTGTTGCAGTGAGGGTTGTGCTACGTGTCTGAATTGGCTGGGGGCATTGGGTGGATCTGGTCTCCATTTGCGATTTTGAAGGTGGTGACAGGATTTTACAGGCTGGTGGCGGGTCTTCTTCTTCTTCCCTCACAGGTTCTTCTACGATGGTCCTTACGGTAAGGGGTTTTGTGTTTGATGCTTTGATGTTCGAAATTCGTGAGGTTTTTGTGCGGCGCCGTCATCGTTGGAGGTTCTATGCTCAACCTTCCCACTTCTCATGCGCAGTTTGGTCTCCAGTGAGACTTATGTTCATCAGGTGTCTGCGGCCGGTTGGGGTTTGGTTGTAGTTTGGGCTCCGACCTTGATTCTGGCGACTAATGATGGTTCTGGTGCATGATCTGGATTTTGGATCTGGATCTGATATAGTGTTTCTGCTCTATGGCATTTGGGTTCATGGTTTATTTTGGATTGGATGCTCAGGGTTGTTTTTGAATTTTTTTTTGAAGACTCAGTATTGTTTTGATGTGTGAATTGGTGGTGGTCTTATTTTGCGGTGGGTTTGTTTTTGTTGTGGCCTCGGTGGTATGAGGTTCAAGGATTCTGCAATCAAATAATTTACATGAGGCTGCTCCAGAAGAGTTTTAGGGCAAAGTATTTCCATTGTACCTCTGATTTTTGTATTTGTATGTTTGAGAGGGTATGGCTATGTCCATCGGTACCAAGCCCGTGGATTTTTTCATAGGATAGCTTGCCAATAAGCAGTGGAAGGTGGAAGCTGGATTTCATGTTTTTTGATGCTGGGAGGGGCTTTTCTCATGTTGTGTGGGTTGTTTGGTCTTGGACTTTTGGACCGTTGGGGCCTTTTGACTTGTTTAAATCTTTAATGTCATAATGGTTTTTCCCTTTTCCCTTAAAAGGGGGTTTATCTTAATAAAAATAACAATTTTCAGTCAGTCTTTCACATTCAATCTAAATTCCATATTTAACATTAACTTGGTTGTTTTTGTGTGTGTTCGGCACACTACTCTTATCTTGCCCCTTTATTTTTCATCTCTTTATAATTCATCATCATAAACATTACAAAAATATTATTAACCAAACCAATGGATGAGTAAATCTACCATTGGGGTGAGTTATAATTTGGGGATGTTAAGTAACTGATAGCTTTTACTCGATGAATATTCTTTGAATTAACATTGTGTATGTTAAACTTAAAATGTTGTGAATTAATTACATTCTTTGTTTAACTTGTAATTTCCAATGATTATTGGGACCATAAATACACTACCATAAATAATATCTGATTATGATTAGAACCCTAAGTTATGTTAAGTCTTGGATTAAAGCCTTAACACTTGGGAATTTCGATCAAAGTCATCTTGTGAAGTAGGTGTTAATTTAATGTAATATAAAGAAAAGATCTAGGATATCACAAGCTTAACTCCCTAATAATGAACTCACCCCAATATTTATCAAATTTTTAAATCAAGCATCAACCATAAGTAACTCCATTTACTCCCTGCAAACAAACTGCCCTAATCAAAATACCATCAATTAAGAACAATCAACTATAAAAAGTTTCATCACTGAGGATTCAACACGAGTGTAGCTATATACATTAAAAGAGCACTGAAACCTTGAATGGTCAATAAGAAATAACCAGTTTTGCTTCATATGGTTTCATTTCTAGGGATGGTACTATTTTTAGTTAGTAGTTTTTGATTTTTTAAAAAAAAATAAACAAAAAATAAACAAAAAAATTTGAAAAAATAAACACAGTGAAAAACTTGACTTCTCATAAAAATCATAAATAAAATAAACCAAAAAGAAAATCATGTCTTCCTCATCCTTCCCAAACATTATCTAATGCCATGTATCCTACCAAAAAATCCATTAGATTTGTTTGACGTGGAAATCATGTGAATTATTCACCGACTCATAAGGGATATTTGGGATAATAAAATCACTCAAGACCCAGTCATTATCAAACCAATTGAACTAGAAATGGGCAATCCTAAGGAATAAACCCTTAAAGAACTCTTTTCCCCATATATGAATTACCAACCCCCTTGGTCTACATTGAGGCTGATTTCAAACTCAAATCAGGTTTTATTCTTCTTCTACCTCGTTTCAATAGGCTAGCCGGTGAGGATCCACATCTTCATCTCAAAGAGTTATATAGGGTGTGCTCTACCATAAAGCCTCAAGGGGTTTCTAAAGAACAAATCAAACTTCAATCATTCCATTTCTCCCTAGGTGACTCTTCCAATTCATGGATCTACTAACTCCCTCCTAGTTTCATAACCACATGTAATGACATGAAGAGACTCTTATTATAAAAATTCTTTCCTACTTCTCATACCACTTCTATATGAGAGGAAATAAGTGGTATCCATAAATTCCTTAATGAATCACTCCATGAGTATTGGGAGAGGTTTAAAAAGCCTATGGAAACCTTCCCACACCACCAAATCCCAGACCAACTCTTGATCAAATACTTCTATGAGGGGTTATTTTCTATGGAGATAACTCTCATTTATGTTGCAAGTGGAAATTCTCTTGTTGATAAAACTCTTGCAAGCTGCATGAGATCTCATAGTCAATATGGCTGCAAACATGCATAAATTCCTTACTCGAGCACATGATCAAGTTAAAAAAGTCCAAGAGAATCAATATATAGAGCCAAAAAATATGAATAAGTGGATGAACCAACTTATAGGTCTTTTTAAATTTCATGTAAAAGTTCATAATTAGTGTGAAATAATATTTTTTTAATAATAAATATAATTTTTGAGCATTATTTGAAGTATTCTAATGAGTTAGTTTACAGTTTTAATTATAGAACTCACCCTAATTATAAAAATTTCATGTTTATTGTTTTTTAGGATTCCATATTCAATTTTCAACATATCAGTAGAAGGAATCATTGGCCAATTCTTCAATTTGAAGGGTCATATAGTCTATAAAAGAAGGACCACAGAATCTTTGAAGAAACTGAAATAGCCATAAAGATTGAAATTTTGGGCTCAATTAGGAATTAAAAACAATTTTATTCTCCTTAAAATGTTAGGGGATAGTACAAGTAATATTGCATAAAAATTTTAAGTCCCAACTCTACTAAAAAGGGTCCAAATGATGTTTTGAAGTCCAGCCTACCATTTTATCCAGAAAATGAAAGCCGCACACAAAACTTGACTTTTCTCCTAATATAGACATACATTCAAGATTATATTTTTAATTTTTAAAGAGTAAATTTAATCATATAACTTTTTATAAGAATTTTTTCAGATTTTAGGGCATCTTCCTATTCAAAAACTCATTCACATTTTAGTCATCGAAAAAGCAGGGATAGAAATGGACAGTTTAACATTGTTTATTAAAACTGCCATAACTTTGGATCCATAAGTCAAAATGCCACAAAAATTTGAGAGTATACTGTCAAAATTAATATATAAAACTTTGAATAATAATATTTATCTATATTAAGCTGTATAATTTATAAAATTGGTGATTCGTGTGGAGGGGAAGATTTTGAATGCAAACAGTCCACCTCCTTGGGCAATAAATACATCCCCCTATTCTCCTTGGAAGAAGTTGGAATTTTAGAATATAGGAGAATAAATTATCATGAAAAAATCCTTACGAAATGATTTTTAGTACCTTCCATACTCAAGTTTTCACTTGATATACTCTTCTTTCTCTCTTTGTTTTCATTTACTTTTGTGTTCTTCTTTTTTTATAATCTCATAACTATTTGTGTAGTAATTCTATTTTAATGAATGTTTCTTTCTCATTTTATCTTTTAATAATCAACCCTCTATTATTAAATATTAATTTTCATAAAATATTTTAAATATAAGTTGAAAATATTTATCCCCTTCTCTTTCTCATTCAATCTAAATTCCGTATTTAACTTTAACTTCACTTTTTTTTGTGTGTTCGGTGCACTAATCTTATCTTATCCCTTTATTTTTCTTCTCTTTATAATTCATGATCATAAAAAATAAAAATATATTATTAATCAAACCAATGTATGAGTAAATATACCATTGGGGTGAGTTATAATTTGAGGATGTTAAGTGATTGAGATCTTTTTCTCGATGAATATTCTTTAAATTAACACTATGTATGTTAAACATAAAATGTCATGGATTAATGACATGATTTGATTAATGTGGGAATTCCATGGATTATTGGAACCATAAATACACTACCATAAAAAATCTCTAATTAATATTATAACCTTATGTTAAGTTAAGTCTTAGATTAAATCCTTAACACTTGGGAATTCCGATCAAATTCATACTGTGAAGTAGGTGTTAATTTAAGGTAATATAAAGCAAAGCTCTAAGATATCGCAGGATTAACTCCTTAATAATGAACTTGACCCAATATTTATCAAATTTTTAAATCAAAATTCAACCATAAATCACTTCATTTATGCTCTGCAAACAAACCCCCCAGTCAAAATACAATTAATTAAGAACAATCGATTATAAAGAGTATCATTATTGAGGATTCAACCTGAGTGCTACTATACACAATAGAATAGCACTGAAACCTTGAATGGTTGATAGATGAAAATCATATGCACTCAAATATATTGATGATCATTCAAATACTCTCTAATAATCCATGCTTTCAATGGTCTATAGACAAGTGTTGATGATCATTCGGAGGCTGCTCAATGAGCACCTCCAATCATGCAACACATTAGGTGATAGAGGCCTAAAAATAACCTGAATCCCCTTATAAAATAAGGAAATAAATATTAAAAATGAGGAGGCTTCATGTGGTCGAAGATACATTGTTTTTCATGTAAAGAGGATATACACCTCCTATGATCACCATTGATCACATGGAGGTCCTTGGGCATGCCTTCTTGATCTCACAAAAGCTCTCTAACAAGCCATAGTGATCTCGTCAAGGGCCCCATACAAGTCTCATTGATCATATTAAAGCCTCCTTAAAAAGAAACATGATCTCATGAAGACTCCTAGACATTTCACCCTGGTATTGAAGAAGACCTTTGACATGTCAATTTGATCTTGTGGCCCATCAAAGAAAAGTAGGATGACTCTCCATGGAAATGCTTGCATGCCGTCACGAGATCCTCTAATGATCATGAAATTCCTTAATGGAGAACCAATTGGAAAGGGGTGGGTATCTCATAAAATAAGGAATAAAAAATGGAAAATGCAGAAGCCTCTCATGAAGGAAAGATATGTTGATCTTCATGAGAAAGGGGTTATATGCCTTTTATGATCACCATTGGTCATGTGAAGGATCTTTGACATGTAATATTGATCTCACAAAGGCCCCCTTGACATGCCAGCTTGGTTTTACAAATGACATTTGATAAGCCAACTTGATTTAGTGAAGGGCCCCAAGAAATCCTCTCATGATCATGAGAAAGCCTCTTTGATAGGCATTCTGATCTCATGAAGAACCCTAAACATATCTACCTGATCTTTTGAATTATCTTTAACATGTTGACATGATCATTTGAAATCCATTTGATAGGACATGTGTCCAATAAATATGGTGATGACTAAGTGTTCTCATGGTCCATGATTATCATGCAACACCATGGATAACTCGTTACAATATCATGTGAATCACAAGATGTGATACTCCCATAAATAAATAAAGACCATATCTATGAGATACACATCATGTAAGTCAACATAGAACTAGGGTGTTGAGGGCTAAAAATTCCTCCCCTCAACACAAAAATCACACACATGTACACACAAGGCACACCCATGAGAGCATAGAAGAGTCGAATTATCATAGTGTAAGGCCACAAAATCACAATGGTCTTCTACCAGGTAAATCCAAGGAATGGCCTAAAGGATTACATGGAATGTAAACACACTTCGCATGATAAACCTACTAATTATGAGAAGGAATTCTAGTGAACCATCCAAGTTATGTGAAGGAATTTACACATGTTGACTTGGTCACACGAAACCTAAAAAATATAATGCTTGACAAACATTGTTTCATATATGCAATAAAGGATTAAAAAGAAGGAAGACTTACATGAAGATAGATACACTAATTTTCTTGTGAAAGCATCATGAACTTCTCATGACCTATCAAAATCATGTTGCAGCACCCGGACTTATTGGCCAAGTCTTGTGAAGTCCTCAAGACATGTCAGTCAGGTCTTGTGAAGTTCTCTATAAATGTCATCCAACTATTGTGAAGTCCTAAAAACATGTCAGTAAGGTCTTTAAAAGTCCTATTAACGTGTCACCCAAGTATTACAAAGTACTCTGGACATATTAGTCAAGTCTTTTTAAGTCCCTTAGACATACCAGCCAAGTCTTATCAAGTCCTCTAGACTTACCAACTGGATCATGCAACAGCCATCTGACATGTCAACCTTGATCCTGTGACACCCTTGGACATGTCTGCATTGATCACATGAAAACTCTTGTATTTTACTATGTTGATCATGAAAAGACCCTCAGATATGTCAGTTGAGTAATTTTAAAATCCTTCGAACATGTCAGTGAAATCATGTAAGAAGCCCCTGACATGTCTGCTTTAATCATGTGAAGTACTCTGGGACGTGTCATCCTTGTTGGACGGACACTCAGGACATGTCAAAAAGACAATTAGGACATGTCAACATATAATTAGTACATGTCGATAGACATTCATGGCATGTTAGAAAGACAGCTAGGACGTGTCTAGCAGACATCCCCAACATGTCAATCATGTAATGAAGACACCCTAGGACACGATATAATTTTCCAATAGACACACTTACGAATACACTATATTGAACTATGAAGACTATAATTCATACTATAAATAATATATATATAATTCCTTCCTAAGGTTCGAGCTCCCTACCTCAGTGTAAGTCTCTCCATATTTCAAACACTCTAGCTCATGGTACCCAAACTCTCCTATTAGTTTATCAGTCTTCCTCATCCATCGGTGGATTAAGAAAATAATGAAACTGTGAGAAATCTAATTCCAAATATAAGCACGATATGTAGGATTTCTTCCTAAGGCCCTAGCTCCATATTAAGCACCCTGTTAGGGTGGCCATAGTGCATAGTCATGAGTCCATATGCGATTAGTATGATCACTTTATATCCCTTGTTTCACACACCGAGCATGAATTATATAGGCTTATGGATTCGCAATGATCATATCACCCACATCATAAATTTCACCATCTAGGGAAACCTCAGTGTGTAATCCCCATTCAGTGGTGTGATACAATTTCCCCCAAACAAGGGAATCCACCTAGGTGTAAGTCCCAAAGCAATTTTCAGATTGGTAAACCCCACGGTAATAGCCCTCATGGGTATTAATTATCTGTCACTTCCCATTAGTAGGTTTAGGGAAGATCAATCTTTGATGACTCTAATTAATTTTATAAATAGGATACATATGACACTTTCCTAAGGCTCTAGCTCTATACCTGGTGCCTATGTGCCCTCATATATGTCATTTTTTCATGATGTTAAATTGTACTGTTTAAGAGAACTACTTGGGTTTTTATTCCTGTTGTAAACATGATATGTAGGAAACATCATGAAGGTTTAATCCCATCCTTGAAATACCAGTCACCTCCCTAGATGGTAGTAAAATCTAGAGTTCCTAGTTATACCAGTAGTCAAAAAAATAGATTTAACGTTGGTTTTTTTAAAATTTTGATGTTAGTTTTTAACTGAAGACTTTAAATTTGATGTAAAAAATAACTTTTCATCGTCATTTTTCAGTTAAACTGACACTGAAAATCGAGTGTCGTGTCATTTTTGGAATCAGTTTTTATGAAAACTGATGCCTAAACCCATATGGGGCTCGATTTTCTGCATCGGTTTTCATGAAATCGACACCAAAAATCTATCTCAAGTTTCATTTTTATGAAAAATGATGCAAAACCCATAAGGGATCAGTTTTTGGCATTGGTTTTCATCAAAATCGATGCCCGAAATAGGTTTTGGGGTCGGCTGTTATGAAAACTGAAGCCAAAAGTTAAAAAAAATTAAAATTAGAAATATTACACTTTCCAAATAATCATAATCCCTATAATAATAACACAGTATACAGCAATAAAATAGTAGTAATCATTATCTAAAAAACTACAAAACATATATATTTTTATCTAGTTAACCAAAAAAATTATCTATGCATTTTATTATAATGTAGATTTCAAATATACATACCTAAAATTTACAACATTCTCATTGTTCATTATTGTTGAAGTATTCATTTGATATCATTATGTTAAAACACCTATTATAAAAATATAATTATTTTTTGAACACATGTTATTACAAAAAATTTAATATATTATTCATAAACATTAGAATATATATACCTCAAATCGTAATCAGACTCAACAAATAGTTCACAAACAAAGATTAAAGATGGATAAGTTTAGTTTTGGTATAATACTCCATATCATTGAATATATATAATAATATTGAATGATATTAGATTAAAAATAGAATACTATGATAGAGAATATAAAAAAATAATATAACTAACCTTATGTAATTCAGTAGTTGGACCAGTAGTGATTATCTTATACATGAATTATAGAACATAATACCCACATTCCACATGTCCTTATTGATGATGACACTAAAGTTATAAAACAATAACTCGATAATAAAAAACAATATATATATATATATATCAAAAAATTTGAATAACATCTAATATAAAAAATAATTACCTTTAATTTCACATAATTGATTGCATTTGGTTTCTTTATCGACATGTTCTATTTGTTAAATTTTTTCCATGAACTACATTTTCATATATATGAACTAATAATACATGTATAAACAATGAGAATTAAACATAATGAGCTTATGAAAAATAAAAATAAAAACTTACTTATCTAATAAGGTGTAAAAACTTTTATGAACACTCCCTGATAAAGAGTAAAACCAATATAAGGTGTATTCACTTGGGAAAAATATGCCTAACATCCAATTCCCCATACAATAAAAAAATCACAATTAATGGAATTATAATGATAATTAGTTAATAATTATGTTTCTATTCTTATGAATCAAGAAATAGAAAAAACCAACAACCAATCTCTATATGTGATAATCTCTCACATATATATGCAACTCTACTAGGATTCTTCACATGTTGGACTTCCATGAAAATGTATTTTGGATCAATAAAACCATAAATGGATGTGCTATCATTTTTTACAAGAAGCATGTGTAGATACATAATTTAAAAAGAAATAATAATTATCCAATTTAAAGCATATTTTTTAAAAAAAATAAAATTTCAAACATCAATTTACTTACTTGGAAAACAACTGCAACACATTCCGGATGAGCTCTTCAAATTCGACTGGATTCATAATATCTTATTTGAGTAATATCAATGGATAATCTCTTCTGCATATATTAGAATTCATCCAAAACTCATAGATACTATTCAAGGAAGAAGAATCCTGAGATAATATTTGTATCCTATAAGAAATATTAGAAGTATCTACAGTCAGTTGTTTCGGAACATGTTGTTTCAATTTTGCAATTTATTTTTCATTCAAATAATATTATATAAGTTAAATTTCAAAAAAAAATATAATTAATTTTCAATCATATGTAATTAATATTTAAAAAAATTCATACCTCATATGAAATATAATGAAGAAGACCAGTTGGAAAAACTAAAAAATGACCCAGACAATCCCCAACTCTGGTAATATCCACAGTAGGAAATGGTAGTATAGCATTAGGATCAATAATATCAAGTAATAATACTCTAACCTAACTCATATGCATAGGCTGATGATGTACAGAATCCCCCAAAAAATATGCGAGTCATAACGCAACAATATGTATATGAGGATCCCCAACAAACAACTCACAGTATAAGGTTTGGTCTGAGTGAGGAGGTGGAGGATCATTGTAGGAAAGTTAGGAAGGGTAGTCCAGTTGGGATGGAGGTGGAGGATCAAAATAAACAGGTTGGGTAGGGTATTCCGGCTGGGATGGAGGTGGAGGATCAAAGTATGCAGGCTGGGAAGGCTGGGAAGACTGTGCAGATTGTGATTGTCTTGTCAAGAACTATAATAAAGCCTATTTCACAACTACTTTAATTTGATCACCCATAGAATGCTTCATCTATTTCAGCTTGGATTTTAAGGATTCTATTTCTGGATCTTTTGATTGCTTACTCTGACCAAAAACATTCTGAATACTAACACCCACCTGATATCCTCAAACATGGTTGGGGTGTTCTGCCTTTACTAAAGTAGTGGCAAGGATGTCCATCCTACCCTCAAAGATAAAAGTGACATGTGTCTCTTTCTCCTAATTTTTATCCTAAAATGAAAAATAAAAAATTATATTAGTGTTTAGAATATATAAATAAAAAAAATTCATGAAAAATAATTAATATTTACTTACAATTTTATCAATTACTTACTATTATTCCTCTGTAAGATACTTTTAATTTTTCCTTCTTCTTACTCGTTTCCACGTTTTCATGGTGAGTGGGAGGAGATGGAAGACCAAACTAGACCTCTTCTGAACCACTACTAGATCGAGATCTTAATGATTCAAATTTTTCTTCAATAGTTTTTTTCTCCAAATATGGATACCCTCCATGTAATAAAGTATGATGGTATATATTTTTCAATTGGATCTCCTAATGAGATCTATTGGAGGCATGTTACATAAAAATAAACTAATAAGTAATTATATAAATATATAATAAATTTTACAACATAAAATAATTATCATACCTGAAATTTTTCTTCATGATGGGTGTCAAAAAAATTATTCCATGTATCTGCATCTATATATGGATACTTAAGGCATGCATTTTCAAACTTTTTCTTTCCAAAAACATAGTTTTTTGTAATTTATTTTAAAATCTCTCCATCAAACCCCTACTAAAGAGAGATGTATTTTCTTAATTTCTTTTTTTTTTCTCAAAATTGAATGCCATATATAATTGAATAAATGAAATATTTCATTTAAAATATTTAATACTCAAGAAATAAGATAAAATAAACCAATTGAGATATTTTACCATCACGGCCTCCCAAAGCTTCTGTTTCGCAATCTTGTCCATGGAATTCCAATTAGGATATAAAATATTAATCCTAAAACGTCTCTACATTGATATATAACTGATAAACTGAACTGCATTTGGACGAGTTGCATTATTATTATCATCAAAATGAATATTTAATATTTCATCTCCATGAGAAAGTGATAGTTTTGGTAAATGTGTAATACCACATTTACCAACTTGATAACTTTATTTCTCTATAATAATAGGAGAAGGGTCCTCCACTGAGGACGCATCAGTAGTCATGCAGATAAAATTTATAAATTAAAAGTTTTCTTTCATTAAATAAGTATATTGCTGAATATTTAACAATATGAAAAAATAGATACACCCCGGTAACTACTCATCTCTCTCTATGTCTGACATTGCCACACGAAAGTGTAATGACGTTTTGTGTACCTGAATATTATTAGAAAACTGTATATTTAGAAATAAGAATGAGAAAAATAAGTAAAAAAGCAGGCACACATTTGTATTTTTCAAAAAAAAATATAAATAATTGCCAAAAAATAGTAGACAAATTTAGTGTTTTCCCATATAAATTCATAATGATCGTTACGTACTACATGAACTATTTCCACCATGTAGTCATTGTAATCGTCTGGAAATTGCATAATAGATGAATGAGACTCATGTAAATCAATAACATCATCAACATTATTCTCATCACCCAAATGGTATATTTTTTCTTACAAAACTATGGACCACTAATCATTCAATGGATCAATGACATAAAATATATGCTTTGCATGTGTCACCATGATAAATGGTTCTTCATTGTAATTAATTATTTTCAAATCAACTAGTGTAAATCCACAATCATCATGTTTTACACCACTATTGTTATCAACCCAATTAAACTTAAACACATTGACTCTAAATTTCATATGATCAATTTCCCATATATCCTCAAGAACACCAAAATATGCCAACAAAGCACAAATTGGGTTTTTATCTTTTTCTCTTGAAAAATGCACTACTTCAGCAATAACCATCACTCCACTATTTTTAATGGTTCTATTTTCATCTAGCTTTTTTGTGCAAAATTTGTACCCATTAATATAAAAACCATTCTATGTTATCACATTAAGAGATGGTCCCCCTACCAACTATTTAAACGTTTCTAATGCAGATATATCTATTCTCACTTTCTATTTAAACCATGAAACAAATCTATTCTTATGCTCAATCATCAACTAATTTTCATTTATTTTTGGATATTGCCTCTTTAATTCAGCAATATGTGATGATATATATGATTGAACATCATCTGTGTTGTTCAAAATATATAAATTTGTCTGCATCACTTCATCACGTGGAATGAAATTTACCTTTAAACCTAAAATCCCTTTACCTTCACTATCAACTATCAAATGTCAAGATCTAGGGAGACCAATATGCTCCACTTCATACAAATATTTAGTACAGAACTCAATCACCTATTTCGATTCATATTTTTAAAAAATAGAGGTCGTCGGTCGATAACGATTTTAAAATATCCCTTTAAAATTTTCATATAACTTTCAAAAGGATACAACCAACATAAATAAGTAGGCCTACATATTCTTATCTCACGCACCAAATGAATCACCAGATGAACCATTATATCAAAAAATGTAGGCGTAAAATACATTTCTATTTGAAAAGTTATCATAAAAGCTTCATTCTCCAACCCATCTAACAAATTTGGATCAATAACATTGATAAAAATGGATTTTGAAAAATCACATAACCTGATGAAAGTCTTTTTGATAGCTGACAGTAAAATACCACGCAGTGCGACCGGTAGCAGTTGTTGCATCAATACATAATAGTCATAAAATTTCACACCTATTAGTTTAAAATCCTATACTAACACAAAATTCTTCACATTTGAATAATATCCAATGGGTACTTTTATACCATAAAGACACTAACAAAAATTCAACTTCTCACTCTTTCTTAATATGTGAAAAGTCGGAGGTAAATATGTTCTGTTTCCTTTCATAGTGGGAGATAACTCCAAATGTATTCCCATTTCTATCAAGTCCAATTTAGAATTCAATCCATCCTTTGTTTTTTATTTTGTGTCTAATAATGTTCCAATCAAACAGTCACATATATTTTTCTCAACATGCATAACATCAATGTTATGTTTTATCTATAAAAATATCCAATAAGGTAGTTCAAAAAAATAAACTTTTTATTCCAGATATTTTTTTGAAGACCAGAACTACTTTTCTTTCCAAATTTAAAATCAATATTTTTCACCATGTTGTAATATTCTTCAACTGATAATGGTTGTGGGGGAAGATTGTATTCTTGTAAACTGTTAAATTCCTTTTTCAATATACGATAATGATGATCAATTCACAAAAATCTTCAATGTCCCATGCACACTGTCTTTCTTACATTATGCAATTGATAATATAAAGTCTCTTCCCAAATTGGAAAAGATTTATGTCCCTTAACATTGTATCCAGAAAAGTTCTCATATGTAGGAAAGTAATTTTTACTAAACATTATCACAGCACACAAAAAATAATCTTTATTATATGAATCAAAAACACTTACACATTTCTCCCATAGAAGTTTCAAATCATCAATCAATGGTGAATGATACACATAAATATCGTTTCTTGGATGTTTTGGTCCCAAAATTGTCAAGTTCATCATAAAATATTTTTTCTTCATACGTATCTGTGGGGATAAGTTGTAAACTACCAACAAAACAGGTCACGAACTGTGTTGGATACATAAGCTCTGATATGGATTCATTCTATCTATACAAACTCCCATTATGAGATTTCTAACTTCACTTACAAAATCAGGAAGTTTATTATCAAATGTATTCCACTATGATGAGTGAGTAGGGTGATGTAATTTACCACCAGAGATACATTCATATGAATTTCATATTAACCATTTTGCGTCAATTGAATTTTAAAATAGGCACTTTAAACGAGAAATTATTGGAAGGTACCAAATTTCTTTAGAAGGAGCATTGATTTCGGTACCTCAAAATGAATCAGACTTAATTTATCAAAATTATATTAAGGTATTATTGGAAGAAATTATTTGATTTAGCATGAGGTTATATGTTAGTACCTGATAATGAATCTGAATTGACTTTTTCATCTATCTTATAGTGTGATGTTCCACATGTAGGATAGTTTGATAAAAATTCATATTATTTCCCATACAACACGCAATCATTGGGGAAACCATGTATCTTTTTAACCCCAATCCCAATGGGCATAATATTTTCTTCTCCTCATAATTGGAATCTGGAATTTCGTTTCCTTATGGAAGTAGATTTTTTAAAACTGCAAGTTAGATAAACTTTTATCACTCTAACCATTACTTTCTTTCAAGTTAACAAATCTCAAAATGACTGATAACACTATATATTTACTATAACCTAGGAATATTTGTTTCTTCAAATCTCTATACAATCATTCAACACTTGCTATTTTTTCAATGGTTTCAACACCTAAATCATGAATTAAATCTTCAATAGTACCCTATTTCACATTATGAATATCGTCATCAACATTATCTGTTTAATTTACAGTTCATTCACCATGTCAAATCCAACGTGTATAATTAAGGATAAAACCATAAAAAATTAGATGATCCTTGATTTCACTAGAGTTTAACTTTCTCATATTCAAACACTTCTACATGGAAAAAAAATAAAATCAATGTTTTGAAGATTTTGTTTAGAAAATTCCAAGAATTCATCAACTCATTTTTCATATTCATTAGTGGTTCTTCATAAATTTATCCAATTACGGTCCATTAAATACCTAATATTGAAATATAATTGGTGAATATATTAGAAAAAATAAACATTAAAATATATATATATATATATAAACTGATAAACTGTAAATAGAAACACATTTAATAAAAAATATTGATAATCAGATAGAAAACATTAGATATGAGATACAATTAAAAATAGTAAACTTTTTATTTTCATATTATATACATGTGTTTTATTGATATTATAATTTAATTATTTTCAATCATTTAACATTTATTAGTTAATTTTATATAGTTTTTAAATTAGTTTGGTGTTGCATGTGTCAAAATTATTAAAGATTGCGTTAATTTATTAGTTCATTTTACATAGTTGTTACTAAAAGGTGGGGTATGTTACAAGTGAAAATCACTGGTCATAATAGATATAGAATTCTCACATATCAGCACTACACCTCTAATAGATTGGAAAAAATCATTAATAATCTCACATAGCTGCTTATTATGATGATGTAATACTATAACAATAAGATCTATATAAATATATGATGTTACATACTCATTCATACCATTTGGGTGTTCAACAGGCGGTCATTGTAGTAGAATTCTATTATAATAAAAAAGTAGATATATAAATCACATATACATCCAATCTGAATATACCACATAGTATATTTAAAAAAAATTAGATCATGTCACTATTATAATAATTTATGACATGTTTCATTAATTTTTGAAGAATTAAATTAATCTATGATGTCTTATATTAGTTTTGTATATATTATAACATATTCATTCATTATGTTTGGAATAAACCATGAGTTTTTAAAATGCATGAACTCTTTTAACATTATTAATTTAATAAATTTCTATATAAAGTGATCCAATACTCATAAAAACAAACAAACTAGTGTTATAATCTATAAATTAATCTTTATTTATCTCTTATTATATTATTTAAAAGTGGTTATAACACTCTTCATAAATATAGAGAGTTATTATAATTATGAATTGTGATTCTCTAGGTGGTGGATTATTAGTGGACACAATAACCCTTTGACTATTATTAAAGTAACCACGTCAAACTCACTATGAAATTATGTATCAACAATAAGGGATGTTCTGTATTTATATTTATAATATATTTTCCCATATATTCTTTAGAATTATCTTAGGAAAAATAATTTTATTTAGAAATATTTTATATCTACAAAACCCATTAATATAATTAAATCCACATCAATGAAGATTCATAGAATTATTATATTTTAAAAATATATATAAACATATCAAAGATATAACATAGGGTTATAAAAATTATTCCACTATAAAATGTTGTATTTTTCTGGACTATATAGAGATGTCATGGGATAAAATATATCATGACTGAAGGAGAACCAATTGGTAGATTTATTGAAAGAAGTGTTTAATCATATTGCATGTTGTAACATGCCTAAACATGGGTGTCATTAAACAAATTATCATGTCGCAAAAGTGATATGAATATATCACATAAAATTATATATTGAATTTATTTATTTTTAGTATGTAATATGAAATTATATATGTGATAAGGTCCCACTAAAATAGTGATACTTTTTTAGGGGGTGAATCAAGAAATTCACTTCCTTTTACATTTTACCATCAAAATTTTTTTAACACACGTGAATGTAAATGACAAGATTGATATGAAAAAACCAAACAAACATCAAGGAACAAATAAATTGGGAATAATAGATTTTTTATGAGGTTAACTAATTAAAATGAGTATCTGAAACCTTGGAATGATCTAGTAAAACTCATGATTACACATTCCACCAAAATAAAAAAAACTAATAAAATTCAGAGTTCAAATTATCCTCGATCCTCAATCTGAACATCGTCCCTTGAATGTGTTGCAATAATAAACACTTCTTGTAAGATCTAAATGAAATTGATTGTAAAAACGAACATTGAAGATGAAAAAAAACGAAAATCAAACAACTATTTAGGTTGTAAATAGGATTTTGAGAAGAAAATAACATGGAGATGGTGAATAAATTAAATAAGATGTAGAATGGAGACTATAGATCATGAGAATCTAAGAAAATAGACAACAATGGAGTTTGAGACCACTGGGCGGCCTTCAAATTAATCGCGATTTGGGAGGGATTTTTCATGAGTGGGAGGGTTTCATAAATCTAATAAAATTAGGGTTTACCATTAATTAATGATTTTTAATTTTTTTTGCATCAGTTATTACAAAGCCGACACTAAAAATTCTGAGAAAATATTTGTGGTGTAAATTTTTACAAAAACTGATGCCATAAATATTGTTTTTTTTTCGCATCAGTTTTTCTAAAAACTGAGGCAATTTTTTTTGGCATCAGTTTTTTAAGAAACTACCACCAAAAATAAATTCTTACGAGGTTTTTGGCGTCGGGTTTACTAAAAAATGACGCAAAAATGGCGTATAAAAAATTGTTGGTGTTATTTTTTCTTAAAAACAACACTAAAACTCTCCTGCACATAATTTTTGCATCAGTTTAAAAAAATCAATGTCATTTCTCCAATGTTAAAAACACTATTTCCACTAGTGTATGACTTCAAAATATAAATAGCTACCCATTTCTAAGTAATAACAAGAAATGAATGAAGGACCTTGGATACATACAGATGGTCTCATTCATAGAACCCCCCTTTACACATAGAAGGAGTCAACACTTGATCATTCTTTTAGGGTAAAAAATCACATACCAATATTTGGAAGAGATTCGTGAACATATGTAAAATCTATAAGAGATTCCAAGAATATGCAATAATTCCCCCCAAAACGGTGCGATGAGCCAGACCTCACATCCTCTCGACCAATGTGATTTCCTAAGTATCATTGGATCTAAAGCCCCAAAGGACTTCCTGCCTTTGGAAAGTAGGTCTATACTTAGTTATGGATGTGGTAACAGTTGGGAGTTTCTATGAAATATTAAAATGGTAAACTCGATGTGAATGATTGTGAAACCATACTTGAACCTTCCATAATCTTTCCTCAAATAGGAAACTAAGATGGTGATCCTAATGCGAAATCATGTAATGAAAGAATAAATGAATCATTATAGGAATCATACATCATGTATCCAAAACCCTGGGGAAACCATATACCCATTATCGTTCAAGAGAAATAGTTGTAAAGGTATTTTCTTTAAAAACTTTGTTTTAATGTTTTTTATATAATTTTAACCTAACTCTTCCTCCATGTTATTTATATTTTTTTTCAAGAATGTAATTTTCTAAACATAAATGATTTCATAACGTTATTTTCCATGATCTTTGACCTTATTTTAAAAGGTTTTAAAAGGAAATATCTTAACATTTTCTACAGAGGTCACATTTGACTCTCTATATAAAAGTTTGAAAGGAATTTTTATTTTTAACATTTTTGACATGAATTAATTTTTCCACCATCATGGTCATTCTTTACTTTGAATCTTTATTTATAATTTTTCATGTTTATTTTAAAAGAAAATTCTTTTCACAATATTTTGTGAATTTTTAGTTTTAAAAGGCATCGAAAGAAAAGGGTAATTTTTCCTATTTTATAATAATTATTTTAAATTTTTTTTAAAGTTATTTCATATATATCAAAATCATATAACGATTCTTATGATTCACTGGGGGTTAAATTCCTTTCTCTAAATGGTTTACAATGATGTTTTATTGAGATTTTTAGGAAACCCATTTCTTTTTCATGAGTAAATCAAGCTATGATAGTTTTGATAAAATGAAATCATCTATATGTTTTGTTTTATAACATGGTACTTGGACATTAATGATGAAAGAAAAATTGGGGAGTGAACCCAAATCCTTAAGGGACTTAATATGATATGTGATAGATGGGTCTGTTATAGAACTATGATGCATTGGGTATTGAAACGAAGTTAATTGGATGAAAGTTACTCTATAAATATGATGGAGTTATGTTACTCCTAAGAGATGATGGATTAAATTTATTATAGGTTACTCCTAAGAGATAACAAAAGTTGTTGGTTAAAGGTCACTTCTAAGAGATATAGTAATTATCTAGTTAGGTGATTCCATGATTAATTTTTGATGTTCCAAGATACCTACATAGTTTTTTAATTCTTTTTATGAGTTCTAATGGATCATTTGCTCATAGGTTGTTTTCACATGGATCATGATTGTTGACTTATATGAATCTTGTATTATGTTAAATCTTTATTCCATGTCTCATGATTTATGATCCAGGTTTTATTTGTATGAATCCTCTTATATTATTATCATGCACTTTGATTATGTCATGATACCTATATGATCATCTTATTCTCACTGATGATATCAATTTTTAATGGTTATGTTTACCCTTAATGAGTGTTTGAGCTCACCCTTCTTATGTTATACATTTACCCAAGTTAAGAAGATTGATGTTAAATGAATTGTGTCTACAAATGTTTCATTTGTGATGAATTTTATGGGATATGTTGAAGTTGTAATTTGAAATAAGATAAGTAGGTAGTAGTGGGGAAAAATTTACTTGAAGACATGGTTATTATTATGTAAGAGTTTTTCCTAATTCTCTAGAACTCTAAACATAATAGGTCCTTGGGTATGTTACTGATCAGATATTTTTGTTTGATGTTGTATGTATTGGATGGATAAATTGGGTCACTTTTGTTAGTATCAAAGCTAGAAATTTAAAGATTTTATTTTTAGCACCAGATCTGAGAGTGTAGTTTTAGGTTTGTTATATGTTTGCTGGAAAAGTTCCAAGAAAACAATAGTTGTTGATTCTATAGTAGAAGCTCAATATACCACAACATTTGATGTAGTTAAAGAAGATATTTGGATAAATAATTTCATTACTAAACAAGAGGTTATAGTGGAGTGATTTCACAAGATAATTAACCCCAGTTATCACCAGAGATTCAAACATATTCTACATTGATTTCATCTCCACTACTACAAATATGGCCTTTATCAGTGATAGAAAAGGGAATTAACAATGCTAGAAAAGCATTATTAATTGAGGTGAATATAAATGTGGGTCCCTTTTATCAGTACTCAGAAAAGAACTGATAAAGGCCCCTTTTATCAGCGCAAAAAAAACACTGATAAAAGGGTCCTTTATCCGCAATTTTTTTAGCACTGAAAAAGACCTATTTTATCAGTTCTTTTTCTAGCACTGATAAAAGTTAAAAAACATTAAAAAAATAAAAAAAAAAAATTTTTCAATTCCGGGAGGGGCTTCAATAGCTCTTGAAGCCCCCTTAAATAGCACCCCACCCCCCACCCAAGCTCGCACGCCCCCGCCACCTCACCCCCCTTTAACAGCGCCCCCATCCCCCTTTAACTGTACTAGGAATTATTCCTACCTATGCAGGCGACCTGCCTCCCCCCGGATTCGAACTCAAGACTTGTTGTATGCGCGCCTAAGCCTTTACCACTCCACTATATTTCTTTTCTCTTCATTTATTAATATATCTATTTATTTTTATATATATTTATTTATATTTATTCATATATTAATATATATATATATATATCTTTATATTAATATATATATATATAGTTATATTTTTATATTAATATATTTATTCGTATATTAATATATATTTATAAGATCAGTTTTAAATACATTTATAAAATATGGTTTTTTGTGTGTGTTTATAAATAAATAAATACATATATACAATACACACACACACATATTATATGTGTATTTTTAAGTATAATTATATATATATATATATATATTTATATGTATATACATATGTTTAGAATATATAGATAATATATATCAGTTTGACAATTCAGACGCACACAAATATATAGACACACACACACAAACACGTCATATAGGTATATAAATATTAATATATTTGTATTTTAAATAAAATGGATATTAGTTTTTTTATTTAGACAAGCCTTATATATTGAGAAATATACTTTATATGTAAATATGATTAATTATTTATTTATAAAATTAAATTTTTATGGGTGAATTTATAAAAAATATGTATATATTGTTTTACAATTGATTATAAGTAACATTACATTGTCAAAAATGATAAAATTTCAAATCCATAATATCAATATAAATGTAACCCCTCGGAATAAATTCAGTTCTTAGTGAAAAAGTTCAAAAAGACCCCTTGAAATGAGGCTGAAATTCCATCGAATGTTAACAAATTTGGGTATGCAGACTAAAAACTCAGTTTTGGAGGCCTTTTGGGCCTTTTGGCCTTGAGAAATGTGACAAAATGTTTCCTTGGGTTACAGCACGTAGATCTCATCACAGGCTTTAATTTGATATGTTGTAGAGCTCAAACAGACACCCGGATCAAAAGTTATAGTCGTTTGAAGTTTGAGTTACATTTTCAACTTATTTTAGATCTTTTATTAATTTTTTTGATCTTTTGTGTCTTCAAATTATTATGAAATGATTCTTAGTTGATGATAATTAGAAAATTATTAATTACTAATATTTTTTAAAATATTTTAAATCCATTTTCACTAAATTTTTAATATATTAAATGTAATAGTCTATTTATACTTACCTAAAACATATTTAAAAATATATATATTATATTTATATCAATATAAACATACTTATATATCAATATATTATTTTCAAGATTTTTTTTTTGAAATATACACTTTATCAGCGCTAGGAAAAAGCACTGATAAAGCCCCTCCCCCCCATCAATGCTACTAAAAAAAGAACTAATAAAGGGTGGCACTGCGGAAACCCAGTTTTGTGGTAGTGCTCATTCAAGAGATCATTGGCATATATAGTATTAATATGTGTCAAGTTATTACAGGGGATAATATTGTGGATCCCCTAAAAAATCCAATTATGCTACAAAATCATGAAATCTTCTCTTAGTATTAGATACAAGGGTGATTGGATTTAGTGCAATCGGGGGATTATTAATGTTTTATCCCTAAAGTCAGTAAAAATTTGTTGTCTTAGGGACATTTTGTGTCATGTAATATATAAAAATGATAATAAATTGTCATTCATTTATGTTTATTTCATAGAACGTGGGATATGATATGATAACAACCTCGGGAATATAAGTATTACTAGGTTATCCCATATTGATGATCATCATATTGTTTTGGGATGATATGTTAAGATCAGTATGAGTATAATCACTTATATAGAGATATAATCGATCACTCTTAGGGTATAAATTGGTGAACTTGTATTCGGGTTGACCCATTTAAAGTACATCACTTGGATTATTGTATATGTGTCATTGGTGTTACTTAACTGAACATTGTCTATGGATCCTTTTACTTGAGGTTATCAAATAGGTTCTTAGTTTTTGAGGTTTCATACTTTGATACCTATCTAAGGTCATTTGAGAAATTGGATTAATATAAGGTAATTGGGTATGAAACTAATCAAACGGTGGGAGTTGATTAACTAAGATAGGATGTGTCTGCCCATATGGCGGGTTATGACATCAAGGCCATCAATTGAGATTTAACTAAGTGCAGGTCCATGTCAAGATAATTACATTTGATGTAATTATATAAGATTTAGCCAACTCGGGAATTGAGAAAAGGATATAAGCTATATAGGTTTGACATTATCCATGTCTCATGCTTAATCTAGATGTTTAGGAAAAATGAACATTGTTAATGGACATGCAGTGGATTAGATCACACCAAACTACTTTGAATGTTGGGTAGCTATAACATGTTACTTGATACCGCTCTTAGTTTATGATTATGAATGAGATTCATAATTATTTCCAACTTTATAAAGGCCCCTTGAGGTCATACCTGAGATAATGTTAATTGGGGTTTTGGAATAATATGATTAGTTCATGTGAAAGTATGTTTCTATTAATTATAAACACTAATAAGATTTTTCGTTTCTTATATTTGAAATATTTATTTAAATGATAGTTATTTAATTGAATAAATAATGCAACATTATAATATAAATAATGAGTTATTTATATACTTAATACGCAAATATGAGGAAATAATAAACCCCAAAAGGGTTTTGGGGTTAGCGTGGATTAATGGGCTTCCAGGGCCCAGTACATAAGAGAAATTCAATGTTCTACCTAAAGAGGACATTTAAGAACCTCCTTTTCCACTTTTAAAACATTTTTAGGCTTATTAATGCACCTCCCAAGGTGTTTTGGGACATGAGCCACTTTTGGAGGCTATTTAAAGCACCAAATGTCCTTTGGAAGCTATTTATTTAAATTAAATTTATTTAATTAGATAAATAATGTGCCATTATAATATAAATAATGAGTTATTTATATAATTAATACATAAAAATGAGGAAATAATAAATCCCAAATGGGTTATGGGCTTAGCTTGGAGTAATAGAATTCCATGGACCATTACATAAGGGATATTCAGAGGTATTCCTAAAGAGGACGTTTAAGAACCTCTTCTTCCACTTTTAACACATTTGGAGGCATATTAATGCCCCTCCCAAGGTATTTTGGAACATAAACAATTTTTGGTGGCTATTTAATGTACCCAATGTCCTTTAGAAGCTATTTATTAATGCTTCTTCAGTTTAATCTGGGATTAGATTCATTATAGGCTATTGAATTCCCCTCTTCTGTTGCACCTGGAACCAACACTTTCCAGCCAGATCATGAAATAGTATTCCAACATGTCATCTTTGAACACGTGATAGCCTTGGACATGTCTATGTTGATCACGCGAACACTCTTGGATTTTTCTATGTTTATCATACAAATACCCTCAGAAATGTCAACTGAGTAATGTGACAATCCTTTGAACATGTCAATCGGATCATGCGACAAACCTCTGACATGTCTACATTAATCATGAAAAGTACCCTGGGACATGCCATCCATATTGTGTATACACTCAGGACATGTCAAAAACACAATTATGAAATGTCAATAGATAGTCAGGACATGTTGATAGACATTCGTGGAAAGTTAGATAGACAACTAGGACGTGTCCAGTAGACTATAGGTTCTGGGTACAACGGAAGCATGTTGGTGGGTGTACCCAACTTTAATTTTCTTCATTAAAGATGTTTAATCTGAGATCCATCATGATAATAAAATATCAGATCTTCATAATAGAACGAAGAACAAAATAAAAGAGGGGAGTCCCAGAACCATAGAGAGGATCATCATAAGTTGGCTATAATTAATTTAATTAAAATACAAGAATTGCCTTGATGGAATTATCTCTATGTTGATGTTTCTGGACACGATCTGATGTTATCCATCATTGCATCATAGAATCCAAGTATATGATTCCTCTAGTGGTGATCCACACGTGTTCCACGTATCTCTAGATTTCGTCGAAGGGATCTTTGGGTGCTAGCATGGAAGAGCCTTCACTTGTGATGTCTGCCTTCAATCTCCTTGAGATCCGCTTGCAAAGCGCACTCCTTGATCTAGTGGAGGAGGATCTATCTCATAACTTGAGAGTGTTCTTAGAAAAAAATAATTCTCTCTTATCTTGATAGATTTATATAGATCTGTTGGGAATGACCACCCAAAATTTCTAGGCTAATGAGAATTATATAATTAGGATTTAATTACTTAGAATAATAAAATGAATTAATTATCTGAAATCATTTATTCATTTCATTTAATTATTTTTAATACCCCATGTCTAATAATAACAGTTGACTATTATTATTACTTGACATTCACCCAGTAAATTACACCTAATATTATTTAATGAAATAAATAATATTATTTCTCACAAATACTCAAAAAAAACTACACGACGTGTATATTAATATACACGGTGTGTACTTTTCCATTTTCTTTATTTCCTCCATATTTATTAGACCTTGAATAATGACTATTTATTTCTCAAATAAATATCACTGCATTACTCGCTAATAAATATATTATTTCGCTCGTGATATATTCTCTCAAATAACTAGTGTCGAAATAAATGCGACCAGGAATCCTTGAATAATTATTAAACCACAATCAGGAATAATCATTGTTCGACTTGTTAAATTAATATTTAACTAAGATACTTGGACACACTTAGTGTGTGACCCTCTAGGCCTCTTTCTCAGTGGCATTAGGCAGAGCCTACCTAAATTTCAAGGTTAGCATCTAGCAACATGTCATGGTACCCATAAAGAAAGGATTTAACACCACAATGATGTGTCACCTCCTATGAACGCTTATCATGTAATGTAATCCCTTTGTCTCGATATCTCAAATCAAGTGGGTTGCATGACAGTGCCATCAACCCATGTGCTCGATTATTCTTTCTTTTACTTTCCTAAATTGAACTTTCCCATTCCTTTCCATGGCCATCGATTTATTTAGGCTATATCAATTCCATCAAAGTTCCTGATATATCTACTTCTGTTATAGAATAGAAGGGATAAATCATTTCTCACAATATCTATTAATGTTTTATTAATCGAGATGCACCCAACATATCCTACCTCACTAAGAACAGTGTTTCGTCATAGTTTTCATCAATACATCTAAGTGCGTGAGTTGTAATACTAATTAATAATAATCTAAAAGTCTAAGGACCAATACACATGTCCGCAGATAGGAACATCTAATGACACTATGAATTGTGGATTTCCTACTGGCGGGTCTCGTTCTCATTATATCCTCTTGGATATTACGAAGGGCACACACCATGAAAAGGTGCCACAGATTTTTATGAGTCCTCAAACCTAATGGCATGTATTATTTGTGTCCCTCAAATAGAATCATCCGGCCATAGAACATATATTCAAGAACAGTGTTATGGAACTTTCGGGTTCTCATCATAGCAGGGATCCACTATGTCCCTTTAATGAAATAGCTATCCTTAGGACATTATCACATTCATTGTAACACAAATGAATATTCAAGATGTGATAAGGTATTTATTAATGAATAAAGTAAAAAGTATTTCATTCTAGGACACCAACTCCAACAGAATCCCACTTGGACTAGAGCCAACTACTAACAACCTTTAACTTGCTAGCTCTCACATGATATTCATACTTCTGCTAAGATATGCCTTTAGTCATGGGGTCGGCCACGTTCTCTTCCATGGACACTCTGCTCACTGCAACTTCACCCCTTTGATATAAATCCCTCAAGAGGTGATACTTTCGGAGTGTGTTCTTTTTCTGTTGATATGACCTTGGTTCTTTTGCAAGAGTCACCATTATTGTATTATCACAATACAATGTGATAGGATATTTACTGCTAGGAACCACATCAAGATCATGGATAATGTTTTGAATCCGAACGGCTTCCTTGGATGCATCAGAAGCCACTATATACTCAGAATCTACTGTAGAATTGATGATAATTAGTTTCTTTTAACTCTTCCAGTTCACATCTCCTCCATTGAGACAGAAAACATGTCCAGGTTGAAACTTCAGATCATTCTGATCTGTTTGAAAACCAGCATCATCATACCCTCTGATGACAAGCTACTCATCTCTTCCATACACCAGTAACATATCCTCAGTTCTTCTCAGATACTTAAGGATGGTATTAAAAGCAGTCCAATGTTATTCCCCTAGATTTTCTTGATATATGCCTACCATGCTCAGTGCATAGGCAACATCAAGCCTGGTACATAACATGGAATACATGATGGATCCTATAGCTGAAGCTTATGGGATCTTACTCATTCTATCTTTTTCCTGTTGTGTCTGAGGACACATTTTCTTAGAAATATGTAGTCCATGTGACACTAGAACCAATCCCCTCTTGGATTGTTCCATACAAAATCTCTTTCATATCTGGTCAATGTATGTACCCTGACTTAGTCCAAGAAACCTCTTGGATCTATCACGAATGATCTTGATCCCTAGAATGTATGCTGCTTCACCCAACTACTTCATGGAGAAAAACTTTTTCAACCAGTCCTTAAATGACTGTAAGACTGGTACATTGTTTACAATAAGCAATATGTCGTCAACATATACTACTAGTATAATTACCACATTCCCATCAAACCGCTTATAAACACATGGTTCAAATTCATTCTTAATGAAACCAAATTCCTTTATGGATTCATCAAATGAAATTTTACATGACTTGGATACTTGATTTAATCCATAAATGGATTTTTGCAACTTTCAAACCTGTTTGGCTTCACCTAGTGTCACAAACTCTTCTGGTTGTGTCATATAGACATCTTCCTGAAGGTTCCCATTAAGGAATGCTGTTTTGAAATCCATCTACCAAATCTTGTAGTCATGGTAATCTGCTATGGAAAGTATGATTCTTATGGATTGAAACATGGAAACTGGTGAAAAGGTTTCATCATAGTCAATACATTGACGCTATCTGAATCCTTTAGCCACTAGCCTTGCTTTATAGGTGCTAACTTGAACTTCCATATCTAGTTTTCTCTTGAATACCCATTTGTATCTAGCAGGATTTACATCAACTGGCTCATCACCCAGAACCCATAATTGGTTCTAATACATGGAATCCATATTATAATTCATATATTCTAGATATCTTACAGCTTATGAGTTTTCTACAGTTTCCTTATAGGATAGTGGTTCATCATTGTCCAACAATAATGATTCTCCATCTTCGGTGACTAGGAAACCAAATCTCTTTGGTTCCCTTACCTCTCTTGAGCTCCTATGCAGTACTTGTGTTTCTGGAACCTCTTCCATGGGGACCTGTGGAAATTTTTCATGTACCAACTCCTATGTATATTGAGCATCAACTTTGTCAAAGTCAATCTTTCTCCCAATATACCTTTTGAGGATGTGCTCCCTCTCAATAAAGACAACTTGTCTGTCGAAAGTCACTTTCTTGTTTGAAGTTTTATACAGTTAATATCCTTTATTTTCCTTTGGATATCCTATAAAGACACACCTCATGCCCCGGGGTGCATGTTTGTTGCCTAAAAAGACCTTAACAAATGCCTCACATCCCCATACCTATGTGTGCAACCAAATGGGTTTCTTTTTATTCCATAATTTGGAGGGAATTCCATTTGTTGCCTTAGTTGGTACATGGTTTAATGTGTATATAGTTTGTAATGCATATCCCCAAAAGGATAATGGAAGATCTTCTTGACTCATCATCGACCTCACCATATCCAACAGGGTGTGGTGCCTCCTTTCACTAACACCATTCCACCGTGGTGTATAAGGAAAAGTGAGCTGAGATATAATCCAAGGCTCCCATAGAAGATCGATGAAATTTTGGTTCAGATATTCTCCACCTCAATCTGATCAATGTTTCTTTATCTTCTTACCAAGATGATTCTCTACATCATTCTTGAATTCATTAAATTTCTCTAACAACTCTAACTTATACCTCATTAAGTAGACATATCCATATCTACTCAAATCATCAGTAAAACTAATGAAGTAAGAATATCCACCTCTATATTCTACTAGAAATGGTCCACACACATCTATGTTCACCAATCCAAGAAGATCTGTGGCCCTTTCACCATGTCCACCGAAAGGCGGATTAGTTATTTTACCTTGTAAACAAGTGTGACATCTATCAAGTGGTATTATCTCAATAGAGTCTAAATAACCATTTTGGTATATCTTTTTCAAGCGCTTCTCCTTTACATGATAGAGACAGTGATGCCACAACTGGGTGATGTATGAGTCATGTGAGTTTGTTTTGTTATCGATTTCCAATACTTGGTTTTTGTAATTTAATACATGCAAACCCTTATTTAAATGTACCATACCATAACATATGTTGTTCTTATAAATGAAACAACCCTTATTTACAAACTTGAAAATAAATCCATCCATATCCAAACGTGATACATAAATTATGTTCCTGGTAACACTAGGCACATAATAACAGTTATGTAAAACAAAAAGCATCCCAATTGTCAATGAGAGATGGTAATCGCCAATGGCCAATGCAGCCAGACTTGTGCCATTGGTAGCTCGAAGATTCATCTCTCCTCTGGAAATCTTTCTAAATCTACTTGGTTCCTTAATTTGAATACAGATGTGAGCCCCACAAGCTATATCTAATACCCAATGTGTAGAAATGGAAAGATTACACTCAATAACGAATGTACCTTTATCATCCCCACGCTTCTGGGTGCAGTTCCTCTTCCAGTGGTCTTGCTTTCCACATGCAAAGCATACCACCTCCTGTTCCTTTCCCTGCCTCTAGATCATCCCCTTCTTAGAGGGATGGTGCTCAGGGGATTCAGACCATTTATGAATCCTTGGCCCCTTTTCCTTGTCCTTCCTTTTCTTATTCACTATAAGGACTGTGGGTTTGTCATGCCCCAT
The DNA here is from genome assembly GCA_963277665.1 of Viscum album. Classification (NCBI taxonomy): domain Eukaryota; kingdom Viridiplantae; phylum Streptophyta; class Magnoliopsida; order Santalales; family Viscaceae; genus Viscum; species Viscum album. The sequence continues at coordinate 1,116,356,291 of OY728152.1, forward strand.
ATCCCTATACACCTGGAAAATTAAGGTAATAAGTTCTGATAGAATCTTCTCATTATTTCTCATGTTGTAGTTTCCAATAAAGATAGAGAAGTTCTTGGTAAGTGATGATAGGATTAGATATGTACGTAACTCATCCGGGAACATAATCCCTAAGATTTACAGGCATTTAATATAGCTAATAAGCTTGACTACATGAGGCCCAACTGGTTCCGACTCTCCAATATTAGTTGTGAATAAAGAATTGGAGATCTCATATCTCTCTTGTCTCTCCTTATTTTGATAGAGATACTTAAGTTGAGACATCATGTTATAGGCATCCATGTTTCCATGTTGCGTCAAGAGCTCATTAGACATGGCCGATAACATGAAACATTGGAAATATGTGGCATCATCCATATGTTTCATATAGAGAGATAGTTCCTCAACACTGGCCTATTTTCCAGGGACAACTGGAACAGGCTCTTCCAGCACATACAATTTCCTCTCGTGGTGAAGGACGACGCATAAATACCTCTTCCATTCCAAGAAATTGGTGCTAGTGAGAAGGTTTTCCTTCTGGAGTATGGTTTGCAGTGATATGTTTGAAGTCATTTTTCTTTCCATTTATAAAAATTAAGATGAGAAAATGCTTAGTACTTTATCATGATAAAAATGATACAAATAAATAAATTAATACTTATTAGTCTCCCACTATTTTATCGAAATACAATAGCCCTCACGATTGACTTCTAAATATTCTATTGCCTGAATATTCTAGTGGAAAGGATCCAAATTTCCCTTCACGTTGCCCCAACTAGGGTTGGTCAAGAAACTTTAAGGGTTTTAGGTAGGCATTCCAAATTCCAATTGCATTAACTCGATGTTCCTTGATCTGTTGAGTAGACTCCCCAATCCTGAAATCCCTTTATTTTGGATTTCCTTAACCTTTGCCTCTTGGTCACACCAAGTCCTATTTTGGCAGTCAACCCTTGATGTGAACCAAGTCAAGTCAACCCAAAATCATAAATTATAATTCCTCGATAATTGAAAGCACCCCAACTAGGGTTGGTCAAGCACTTTGAACTATGGTTCGATTCTACCAAATATTATGGAAGGTTATACCGACTTAATATTTCTTTGAGGGATTTTAACCTTATATATAGATTTACATTTTTTTATCTTTCATACATGCTTTTTAATATTAAGTGGGATACAATTAAGTGATTAACCATGTCTAAGATAATATTTACACATAATCCAGTTTTATTTTAGTTCCATCTTGCATGCTTGTTTAATTCATTAATTCTGTGACCATGACAACACAACCACAATTAATAAACCATGAAACTGATAGAAATAAAATAAATGGTATGATCATGAGATTTTTCTATTGTTTAGTTTATCTAGCGGTTGATAAACTAACCCAATACCTAGGGGAGAAACACCTTGAACCTTTTGGGTTCATGTTTACAGCCTTCCACCCACTCACCTGTGTATCTCCTTGGATTGGTTTCACCTTGGATCCTAACTTGATCCGCCTCCACTAGCTTGGGAGCTCCATCCATTACATATGCTTTTATCTCACTCGAAGGTGAGGGGTAAAATGGGGGTTTACATACAGGAAACATTGGGCACGTAGACCCTACATATTAATGAGGAGAAGGCTCACAGGCCAACATATTTAATTTAAATAAATTAATTAAAAGAAACCATTCACATACAAAGGTCTTGGTCTAGCTCATGATCTTCCATACATGCAACAATATTCACACATAAATAAAACTAGCATTCAATTCCTTAATCGTTCTTGTTTAAGATAAATCATGCTCGAATCAATTAATTATCTTTAATTAATAAATCCTTTTATCTTAAACCCTTTTATGAATTTCCTTGAGATTCTCATCCATCATAATTTCAAACAAATAAATTCATTTAAAATTATATTTGTATGTAACTTGTACCTTGGAGGAAACCCTGTGAATTCCCATTCATAACTACCCAATGAGTAGAAATGAACATTACACAGATGTTAAATTAAACACATATATATATAAAACCTATCACGTGTTGTGCCTCGGATTTACGCCCGCACTATGGTACATGTCTCAAGGGTTTTTATAATATAATAATAAATTTAAATAAATCTGTGTAATTTGGATGAGTACATGGCATATAGTTCCGACTACACGGCGTGTACTTTCATTCACCGTCTATATAAAATACATGCTTGGGGACATGGCATGTATATGTACTTAGGAAATATTTGGAGTACATGACATGTTTATTGGGAAACATGTTGTGTAGTATCCGCGTTACACGGTTTCCAGCCGAGAAATCTGTGTATGAGGTACACGGTCTAACCCTAAACCAAAGGAACTACACGCCGTGTTCAGTGGGCCACACGGCATGTAATCCAGAAACCATTTTCCACATGTTCCTGGTCAACACATGGAGTCTTAAAGACTTAGATAGAATCCATTGACACGACCTAGTTTGGCAGACCAGTCTAATGCATTGAACCTAGACTACATGGCGTGTACTGCTGAATACACGTCATGTGTTCTGGTGTAGTATGTCTAGGAACATTTAGCACCTCCATATGAGAACATCTATTTTATTTTAATCAAAATTAAAATAAGAAATCATTTCTATAAGGTGAACAAGAAACGAGAGAGGAGGAATAGATCTTGAGATTCATATTTGCAGAACGATTAACTTGAATTAAAACAACTAAATTATTAAATGTGTAAAACATCAATGAAAAACTAAATAATTATAATTAATGATATACCCACCCTCTGATACCACTTGTAGGTTCCGGGCATAGTGGAAGTGTTTTGGTGGGTGTTCCCAACTTTACTTTTTTCTTTTAACGATGTTTAATCTGAGATCTGTCATGGTAATAAAATGATGGATCATCAGAATAGAACAAAGAACAAAAGAAAAGAGGGGGTCATGTAACCATAGAGAGGATCATCATATGTTAGTTATAATTAATTTAATTAAAACACAATAATTACCTTGATGGAATTCTCTCTCCTTTGATGTTTCCAGTCACTATCTGATGTGATCCGCCATTGCATCATAGAATCCAAGTGTAGGATTCCTCTAGCGGTGATCCACACATGTTCCAAGTATCTCTGGATATCGCCGAATGGATCTTCTAGTTCTAGTACATAAGATCCTTCACTTGCGATGTTTGCCTTCGATCGCCTTGAGAGTCGCTTGCAAAGCTCTCTCCTTGATCTAGTGGAGGAGGATCTCTCTCATAACTTGAGAGTGTTCTTGAAAGAAAAGAATTCTATCTTGGATGGAGATCTTTCTCTAGATCTGTTATGTACAACCACCAAAAATGGCTAGGATAATGAGAGTTATATAATTGGGATTTTAATTACATAGAATAATAAAATGAATTAATTACCATAAAGAATATATTCATTTCATTTAATTCTTAGTAATACCCCATGTCTAATAATAATAGTTGACTATTATTATTACTTGACATGCGCCCAGCAAATTATACCTAATATTATTTAATGGACTAAATAATATTATTTCTCACAAATATAAAAAAACTACACGGCGTGTATATTAATATACACGGCGTGTACTTTTCCATTTTCTTTATTTCCTCCATATTTATTAGACCTTGAATAATGACTATTTATTTCTCAAATAAATATCATGATATTACTCGCTAATAAATATATTATTTCACCCACAATATATTCTATCAAATAACTAATGTCGAAATAAATATGATCAGACATCCTTGAATAATTATTAAACCACAATAAAAAATAATCTTTATTAAACTTGTTAAATTAATATTAAAATGAGATATTTGGACACACTTAGTGTGTGACCCTCTAGGCCTCTTTATCAGTGGCATTAGGTGGAGCCTGCCTAAAGTCTAAGGTTAGCGTCTAGAAACACACCATGGAACCCGTATAGAAACAAGTTAATGTCGCAGTGATGTGTCACCTCTTATGAATGTTTACCGTGTAATGTAATCATTCTGTCTCGATATCTCGAATCAAGCAGGTTGCATTTTAGTTCCATCAACCCATGTGCTCAATTATTCTTTCTTTGAATTTCCAGAATTAAACTTTCTCATTCCTTACCATGGCCATGGATTTATTTAGGCTATATCAATTCCATCAAAGGGCATGAGATATCTACTTCTATAATGGAATAGAAGGGAAAAATCCTTTCTCGCATTATCTATTAGTGTTGTATTACTCATAATGCAGCCAACATATCCTACCTCACTGCGAACAGTGTGTCATCACAGTTTTCATCAATACATCTAAGTGTGTGAGTTGTAATACCCGTTAATAATAATCTTAAATTTTAAGGACCAATACACACGTCTGTAGATAGGAACATCAAATGACACTATGTAATGTTGATTTCCTATTGGTGGGTCTCATTCTCATAATATCCTCCTTGATATTACCAAAGGAGCACACCATGAGAAGGTGCCTCAAAGTTTTATGAGTCATCGCCCCTAATGGCCTTTATTATTTGTGTCCCTCAAATAACATTATCCGGCCATAAAACATATATTCAAGAACAGTGTTATGGCACTCCCGGGTTCTCATCATAGTAGGGATCCGTTGTGACCCTTTAATGTAACAACTATCATTAGTACATTATCACATGAATTGTCATGTGGAAGAACATTCAAGATGTGGTAAGGTATTTATTAATGAATAAAGTACAAAGTAGTTGATTCTAGGCCACCAACTCCAACATAGACATCCCCAACGTGTCAGGCATGTAATGAAGACACCCTGGGACAAGATATACTTGTCTAAAAGACACACATGGTAATGCACTAGATTGAACTACATGGACTCTAATTCCTGCTATAAACATGATACATAAGATGACTTCCTAAGGCCTGAGCTCCAGATTAGCATCTGCCTCGGTGTAGGTCCCTCCATATTTCAGACACTCTAGCCCATGGTACCCAAACTCTCTTATGGATTTATCATTCTTCCTCATCAATCGGTGGATTGAGAAGCTAATGGAACCATGAGAACTCTGATTCCCACTATAAGAAGGATACATAGGATTTCTTATTAAGGCTCGAGCTCTATATTAAGCACCCCGTTAGGGTGGCCCCAGTGCATAAGTCATGATTCCATATGCGATGATTCTAATCACTCGCTAACCCTTATTTCACACACTGAGTATGACTCACATGGGCTTAGGGATTTTTAATGATCATATCACCCACATCATAAATTTCTCCCAGCTAGGAAAACCTCACTGTGTAATCCCAATTCAGTGGCATGATAAAATTTCCCCCATATGAGGTCATCCACCTAGGTGTAAGACCCAAAGGCATTCCCATATTGGTAAACCCCAAGGAAATATCCCTCATGGGTCTTAATTATCTATCATCTCCCATTAGCGGGTTGAGGGTAGATCAAACATTAAAGGCTCTAATTCCTTTTACAAATAGGATATGTAGGACTCCTTCCTAAGGCTTGATCTCCATACCTGGTTCCTATGTCCCCTCTTATATTTCATTTTTGCATGATGTTAAACTTCACAGTTTAAGAGAACTACATGGTTTTTGATTCCTATTATAAACAGGAAATATAAGAAACCTCGTGAAGGTTCAATCCCATTCTTGAAATACTAGTCACCTCCCTAGATGGCAGTAAACTTCAGTGTCTAGTTATGCATCTTCAAAATATAAACAGCTACCCATTTCTAAGAAATAACGGGAAAAAATGAAGGAACTTGGATACATACAAGTGGTATCAATAATAGAACCCCCCCTTTACACATATAAGGAGTCAACACTTGATCATTTTGTTAGGGTAACAAATCACATACCGAGATTTGGAAGAGATTCATGAACATATGTTAAATCTATAAGAGAGTCCCAAAATAGGCAATAATCCCCCCTAAAAGGGTGCGATGAGCCTGAGCTCACATCCTCTCAACTAATGTGAGTTCCTAAGTGTCATTGGGTCTGAACCCCCAAAGGACCAACTGCCTTTGAAAAGTAGGTTTGTACTCAGTTATGGATGTGGGAACCGTTGGGAGTTTCCATAAAATATGGAAATAGTAAAGTTGACGTGAATGATTGTGAAACCATACTTGAACCTTCCACAATCTATCCTCAAATGGGAAACAAAGATGGTGAACACGGTGTGAAAGAAAGTAATGAAAAAAATAAATGAATCATTATAGGTGCCAGGCATCATGTCTCCTAAACCCTGAGGAAACCATATAGCCATCATCTTTTGAGGGTAACAACCATAAAGGGTTTTTCATTAAAAACGTTGTTTTAATGTTTTTTAAAGACTTTTAACCAAAATATTCCTCTATTTTATTTATATTATTTCAAGAATGTTTTTTTCTAAACATAAATGATTTCGTAAAGTTATTTTCCATGATCTTTGACCTTCTTTTAAAAGGTTTTAAAAGGAAATTTCTTAACATTTTCTGCACGGGTCACATTTGACTCTCTTTATAAAAGTTTGAAAGGAATGTTTATTTTAACATTTATGACATGAGTAAATTTTCCCACCATCATGATCATTCATTATTTTGAAGTTTTCTTTAAAAGTTTTCATGGTTATTTTCAAAGAAAATTATTTTCAGAATATTTTGTAAATTTTTAGTTTAAAAAAAGGGTAATTTTCCCTCTTTTCCAAGAATCATTTTAAATGTTTTTTAAAGTTATTTTCATATATATCAAAAATCATATAATGATTATTATGATTCAGTGGGGGTATGATCTTATGATACCATTCACTTCCTTTATACAAATGGTTTACAATGATTTTTTAAAGAGATTGTTAGGAAGCCCATTTATTTTTCACGGGTAAATCGCGCTATGATTGTTTTGATAAAATAAAAGCATTAATGTGTTTTTTTTAATATGGTACTTGGACATTAATGATGAAAGAGGAATTGGGGAGTGAACCCAAATCCTTAAGGTACTTTATCCGATATGTGATGGGTGGTTCTATTATAGCCATTTGATGCATAGGGTAATGAGACAAAGTTAATTGGATGGAAGTTACTCCTCATAGATGATGGAGTTATGTTACTCCTAAGAGACAATGAATTTAATTGATTGTAATTTACTCCTAAGAGATGATGGAGGTTTCCATTTATAGGTCACTCCTAAGAGATATGGGAATTATCTACTTAGGGGATTCCATGATGAATGTTTGATGTTCTAAGATACCTACACAGTTTCTTAATGCTTTCTATGAGTTCTAATGGATCCTTTTCTCAAAGATTGTTTTCACATGGATCATGATTGTTGACTTATATGACTCTTTTATTATGTTAAAGCTTTAAGCCATGTCTCATGACTTATGATCCAGGTTTTTTTGGTATGAATTCTCTTATGTTATGATCATCCACTTTGATTATGTCATCATACATGTATGATCATCTTATGCTCACTGATGACATTCAATTGTTAATGGTTATGTTTACCCTTACTGAGTATTTGAAATCACCCTTATTATGTTTTCCATTTACCTAGGTTATAAAGATTGGTGTTAAATGAATTGTGTCTACAAATGTTTCATTTGTGAAGAATTTTATGGGACATGTTGAAGATGTAGTTTGAAATAAGAAAAGCAAGAAATAGTGGGGGGAAATTCTCACTTGAAGACATGGGTATTGTTATGTAAGAGTTTCTCATAATTCTCTAGTACTATCAGCATAAAAGGCCCTTGGGTATGTGAGTGATCTGATATTTTTGTTCGATGTTGTATGTCTTAAATGGATAAATTGGGTCACGTTTGTTAGTATCAAAGCTATAAATGTAAAGATTATATTTTTAGCACCAGATCTGAGAGTGTAGTTTTGGGGTTGTTATATGTATGTTGGAAAAGTTCCAAGCAAACAACAATTGTTGATTCTACAATAGAAGCTGAATATACCACAACATCTGATGTAGATAAAGAATCTATTTGGATAAAGAAGTTCATTACTAAACTAGATGTTATAGTGGAGCGGTTGCACAAGCTAAGGAACCCAGGTCTCACTAGAGATTCAAACATATTCTACACTGATTTTATCTCATTCAAAAGATAATTGGACAAGATAGTATTAATATGTGTCAAGTTATTATAGAGGATGATATTGGGGATCCCCTAAAAAAAAACCCCTTACGCTGCAAAAGCATGAAAGCTACACCAATTCTCTTGGTATTAGATACATGGGTGATTGGATTTAGTGCAAGCGGGGGATTGTTAATGTTTTCCCCCTAAAGTCAGTCAAATGTTGTTGTCTTAGGGACATTTTGTGTCATGTAATATATATTAATGATAATAAATTGTCATTTATTTATGTGTGTTGCATAGAATGCCCTGGAATATATGTATTACTAGGTTATCTCAGATTGATGATCATCATATTGGCTTGGGATGATATGTTAAGATCAATATGAGTATAATCACTTATATTGAGATATAATTGATCACTCATAGGGTATAAGTTGGTGAACTTGTATCCGGGTTGACCCACTTAAAGTACATCACTTGGATTGTCGTATATGTGTCATTGGTGTTACTTAACTGAACATTTTCTATGGATCCTTTGACTTGAGGTTGTCAAAAATGTTCTTTGCTTTTGAGGTTTCATACTTTGATACCTATCTAAGGTCATTTGAGAAATTGGATAAATAGAAGGTAATTGGGTATGAAACTAATCAAACTCAGGGAGTTCATTAACTAAGTTAGGATGTGTCCATCCATATGGGGGGTTTTGACATCAAGGCCATCAATTGAGTTTTAACTAAGTGCATGACCATGCCAAGATAATTACATGTGATGTAATTATATAAGATTTAATCAACTCAGGAATTGAGAAAAATAGATCAGCTATATAGGATTGACATTATTCATGTCTCATGCTTAATCTCGATGTCTAGGACAAATGAGCATTGTTAATGGACATGTGGTGGATTAGATCGCACCAAACCGCTTTGTAAGTTGGGTAGATATAACATGTTGCTTGATATCGCTCTTAGTTTATGATTATGAATGAGATTCATAATTATTTCCAACTTTATAAAGGCCCCTTGAGAACATACCAGAGATAATGCTAATTGGGAATTTTGGACTAATATGATTAGTTCATGTGCAAGTATGTTTCTGTTAATTATAAACACAAATAAGATTTTTTGTTTCTCATATTTGAAATATTTATTTAAATAATAGTTATTTAATTAAATAAATAATACAACATTATAATATAAATAATGAGTTATTTATATAATTAATACACAAAAATGCGGAAATAATAAAGCTCAAAAGGGTTTTGGGCTTAACTTGGAGTAATGGGCTTCCATGGCCCGGTACACAAGGGAAATTGCCTAAAGAGGACATTTAAGCACCTCAGAGAAAGTAAATGTGATGCTTAGAGTTCCCTAGTTTCCCTGTTTCAAGAGTGTTACTATAGTTTTCCTCATCTGAGAGGTTCTCTATAATCTTTCTCACCATTTCTTCAATCCTTTTCCTTTGTGAAGTGAATAACATCACTTAGATACGAAGAAGATCCGGCCAAGGTGTTGAAGATTAGCGTTATCGAGTGATACCAAAGAAGACTTGAATTTATCAATTCAATTTCAATCTAAATATTCCAAACCTTTTTAAAAGGTATTTTTCATCTATTGTTTTATTATTGTATTTTTCATTTACTTGATATGATCTTGGATGAGTTTTATAATTACTTACATTACATATCGAGAGTTGTTTATCATCATTAAAACCCTGCAATATCTTAGTTCAGTATAGACGAAGCCCCCCTTTCAAAAAAAAAATTATATTGACAATACTACAAATACTGAACGTTTTAGTGCTTTATATAAAAGGTTTTACTAGAATGTACTAGAATCATTCAAGTATATATATTAGACATATAAACCCTTGTCTGACTCAAAGTTTTCTTATCTTTGACACTACTCTGGGTCTTCTAAATTTATCCAAAATGAACAGGGAACTCTAGGAGAGAGCATTTGAGAGAAAACTCATGAGGGAAGCTGAATCGGAAGTGAGGATAAAACAACTTGCGGATATGCGTATTTATAGGTGAATGAGAAGGGGTTTTTTTAATAAACAATTGAATAAATTAATATTCTGACTCAATACTATGAATAGTGACGATTCTTATGACAATGAATAGTAATTCTAGTGTTGTACATCTTCCATTGTATTCTATTTTTAGTTTTAGTTATTGTAGTAAACACAACTTTGTAATTTGTATTATATTATAAAACAGACGCGTGTGAGAAGTGAATTAATCTTCATTTATCATCATAGAATAGATCAAAGGTAAGTATGCGTGCGTACAGATTCCTGAATAAGATGGTGTGAGAAAAACAATCAATTCTAATTTCTTTTCAACCTGTCATTTATCATCTTTCCCATGCTTTTCCAATGTTCAAAGCCAATAACTGGCAAATGGGGCACACATTCTTTCTCACCAGCCATTTCTTTAAGCACTTGGCATGGCATTCATGCCCACAATCAAGGGTTCCAATCTTCTCCTTGTTCTTATAAGCAGCCTGTAAAATGTCCAATCACAAATCTCGTATCAGCAAGCATCAAATAATAATAGTTGATAAAGCAACCGCGACGACGACGACGTACCTGGCATATAACACAAAAATCATTCTCATCACCACTTTCAGGAGTTGCAGAAGCACAGAAAGTTCTTGTCATAAGATGTCTCGAAACAGCAGCATTAGGCAGTCCCACTTCAACATCTCCAAGCTGTTCGCCTAGTTGCAGGAGGTCCTACAATAAATTTGAAGGTCTTTAATCAAAATAGTTTCACAATCTAGTAATTCCTTAAAATGATCATCATCTTCTAAGCATGCAATGACTTATGTCATTTACATCAAATCAAGAAATGAGGTTGTGTTTGGTACTGAAAAACATCTTCTGTTTTCATTTTCAAAAAATGTAACCACAAAATGTATTGAATCATGTAAATGGAAAGCATTTTCTAGAAAATGATAATGAAGGTGAGATTTGTTTGCAGAACAAAAAAACCTTTATTTCATTTTTTTCTAGAAAATGAAAATGCATGGAGGGTTAAATCATATGCTTTCTTGTTTTCCCCTCGCTCTCCAAAACATTTTTTAATAAATCAAACTTGATGATCACACCTCATATGTCATTCCATCGATATCCATGCGCATATCTCGGTGCTGATCCGTTGAATTCCTCACTTCATTCAATCTGGGATGTTCATCCTAAGTCAACAGGAGCATTAAAGTCACAACATGTGAACAAACTTCAATTCATAATTAAAAAAAGGAAATAAATAAAATACAACAAGCGTATTGGATATGAAGGTTTACATTAATTGAAACATATCTCAAGTCAGGGGCAGGCCGATTTCTAGGAGTTGGTGCAGGTAGAGCTCTCATGTAATGATCATACGGCCCAGGGAGATTTCTCAAAATAGGTGCCGAATGGCCAAATGCACCACTAAGAGAAGAGTCATTTGTTGTAAATTGAATAACCGGGTGCAAAAAGTAATTTGCAGTGAATCCAGGGACAGGATGAAAAGCAATAGGGACTCTTGGAGCCAATCCATGGATCATGGGTGGCGGATGAATTAATTGCAGCAAGAAACCTGTATAAGTTCTGTCAGGAAAAAAGATGGAATGAAATGTCCCAGGGAAAATAGAGTTATTATTAATGGTGGAAATTTTGAACTCGACACGAGTTAATCGGATTCAAGTTAGGCATAAATGGGTTTGGATTGTAATCGGACCAAGTAATTTGACACGAATAATATTCGGGTCATGTTCAAGTTGATCATTCTTGACCCGTGTAACCTGATTAAAAATATAATGATAATTATTATTATAATATATCGTATTCTTAAAATCAACATGACTTGAAATATTTCAACATGTTTATAACACATTATTTATTTCAAATGGTTTAAGAGTGTCAAGTTGCAACATGGATAATTCAATTTGGTTGAGAGGTCATTGAGTTTATGTGATATTAACTAGTTGGACATGTCGGGATGCAGTATATGTTATATAATTAATGTTAAATAGGTTGGCAGGTCGGGTTAGGGTTGGGATTAAATGGGTTCAAAGGATAACCAACCCGAAACGAACCAGACCCGTGAACCAGAATTTCTACCTCTAGTTTCTTATCATGAAATGTTCGTTACATGAGCATAAGAATAGAATAGGAAATGAAGTACCGGGTAAATAAACCAAGACGGGCACCATATTTGAAGTTGAAGTCCCCCCATCACCACTATCACGGCTGGATCGCTCATCCAAAAATGAGCAACCCACTGACTGAAAGGGCTGACTCCCATGGATTCCTTGTCCAAAATGGACATTTCTACAACCAGCAGGTCTGTTTCTCATACTACTTTGAGGTTCAAATTCTGAATTGCCCGGGAACTGAGAGAATGGACAAGGTCTGGCATCCACAGCAGGAACTGCAGAACCAAATTGGGCCGGGCTCAAATGGGCAGCTGATGGAGTGGAGCCTCCTGAAGCCACTGAGTTCTGGCTATTACTTGGCATATCTTCATAGCTACATCCAGCACCGTCAGTGAACTGATCATCCCTCACATGCTCGCTTGTAGCAGTGGGAATTCTGAGAACACCAGGATTTAGTTGTAATGGGGCCACTCCGCCACTGGATGAAGGGTTCATATAAAAGTTAAATGTGGTAGCAACATTCGAATTGATGTCTGGATGATGAATATGATGCTGAGAAGCATTGTATGGCATAGCACCCGGAATCATAACATGTGCATAATGTCCTTGCAGATGATGTACATGAGGCTCGCTACCTGAACCAGGAAACACAACAGGGGAGTCTTCCTGTGAAACACGCGGTGTATTCCTTGAAGGAAAACTCTGGTCATGTGGGTCTTTTCCCTCCATCTGACTAAGAAAATCAACCCTGTTTATATGGAAACAAGCAGTTGAATCTATCATATCATATTCAAACGATAATACATGAGTATACAAAAATCATTACTCTGTACAAAAAACCATCTATTTTCACAAATGCAATACTGAGAAGTTTAGAAACAAGGCATATTATTTTTCTTCAAATCCTTAACAAAAAGTTAAGTGCTGAAAACAAGTCCTAATAATTGCTTTCTCATTTAAACATTAACATACTGTTTCACGACCATAATGAAGAATCAATTGGCGAGGGAGGACAACAAAACAAAAAAGCTTGGGGAAGCCATTGGAAGGTTTGAATTTCATGGCTGAAAAGAGGAAGAAGTGGTTTTCATTGGGTGAGTGCATGCGCTAAAGAGCAATTGAAAACCTTCACTGGGTATCAAAGCATCTTATGGCAATTGTCTCCTTTCTAGAAAGAGTTCCATAGTGCAAACATGCAATAATGATTTAATTTATGCATGGCATTCATCGGTGTGATAAGTTATGTGGCACCCATGATATGTTTTGCATGAACAAACCATATGTTAAATGAAAGATTGCATTTTAAATGATAAAGGATATGCACAGCATGTTAGACGATGGATCATGAATTTTTTGACGGGCCATGAGCCGATGCGATAAACTCAAGATCACATTTTAAATATGACTAAAAACATGGCACAAATGGATAAGGATTAAACTTATAATATTAGCAATGTGACAAAGGTTGTATTCTGAAATTGTTTTTGGGACTGAATTTCGAAGGGCAAGTTTACGTTGCAGAAATGAACATAGAATTAAGTAAAATACAGTTTAACCCACTTTCTTGGAATCCAAGATGATGACTTGACTTGTAATTAGTTAACTTTTTATGCATTACCAATTCAATTTGAACCCTTTTTGCTGGTTTCTCCACTCTGTTGTATTAATTAATTAATACCACGATAAATTAAGTTCGTGGGTTGCCCACATATGATATACTTGGCTAGGATGAAATATTACTACTACTCAACAGAAACCCAGTTTCAGTGCTCCAGAAGATGCAAATAAAAACAATGATTATAAAGAGCAAACAATGTGAATATCCTACAAACTGGAATCCTCAAAAAATCACTCTAACACGAACTCCATCATCTGTTTATAGAAATCAAACGCATGACAATTCGATTTTTGATTTTCTTCTACATAACGATAGAAATTTACACTTTCAGCGTCTTCTGCTTGGAATTCAGAAAAAAAAAACAAGAAGAAATCATCATGGTTTCTTCAAAGGGATGCACAGACAAAGGAAAAAAAAGATGCCAGAATCAAAATGCAGCAATTGAGGAGGATGGATGAAATGGAGACGAACCGATACCCAAGAACAGCTTCCCAGTAACGAAGTTTCGATCAGAACCAAGTCTTGGAAAATCAGTTCGCGCAAGAGCGGTGGGAGAGACGGACGCAGGTAGAGAGAGAGCAAGAAGTGGAGACGTCAGAGAAAATGAGTTCGCGCCCGAGTGATGGCCTTATTAATATAGCCATCCATCCAATAATAATAATAATAAAAATAAAAATAATAATAATAATAATAATAATAATAATAATAATAATAATAATAATAATAATAATAATATTATTATTATTATTATTATTATTATTATTATTATTATTATTATTACCTTCCTTTTTATTTTTTTAAATGTTTTTAAAAATATGAACTGGAACTCAAATATCACATTTTTTATAATATGAAAAATTATTGATAAATCTATTTGTAAACATATTTACTAGCACGTGTACAAAAACATGAAAACCAAGTAGAGACTTTTATCAGTTCTTTTCTTTAGCGCATTGAAAAATGTTTGTATTTCTTAGTGTTCTTTTTTAATATTGAGAAAGTGAATATTTTTATGCGTTAACAATCTGTACATGAAAAGATCAACCTTCATCAATGTTAAATTTAGTGTTGGGGACAAATAATATTTCTTAACATTAAGCCGAGTGCTAAGAAATCATATAAAATTTTATTCAAATTTTAGTGTGTGCGTGTGTCTACACACACATTTACCTAAATGACGCGCTCACACATATCTATATAAATAAAAAACATATTTAATCATATATAATTTTACATATATATATATATATATATATATTTATTTATTTAAATTACTACACACACGTGCTCACGTGCACACACATGTATATATATATTATCATACTTAAAAGTAAAACATTAATAAAAATCATATGAAATTATAAATATATCAATACAAATAGATGTATATAAATCATTTATAAGATAAATTTATAGAAAGGGAAATGAGATACTACAACTGGAGCCCAAAATGTTAAACAAAAGTGTTACTCATCACCATGTGACCGGAGGATCAACC
Source organism: Viscum album (assembly GCA_963277665.1). Classification (NCBI taxonomy): domain Eukaryota; kingdom Viridiplantae; phylum Streptophyta; class Magnoliopsida; order Santalales; family Viscaceae; genus Viscum; species Viscum album. The sequence goes on from OY728152.1 coordinate 1,116,371,579, forward strand.
TCCCACCATGTCACCACCATCACCCAACCAAGATCCATTAGAAAGAGTACCCATCACCTTGAAGCAATGCCTTGCTTTTACCTGTATCTAACAAAACAATGTTTACATAAGGCCCATTGGGGGCATGTAGGGTGTGAGCACAAAATTCCGGTAGGGTCTCACCAAACATTCCCTGGATAACCATTTCTAGACAAGATGGACTTTCTGGTTTGGAAAACAATTTAATTGGAAACATGTTTTTTCATATTTTAGATAAATAAAGGAAGAATGATAATAATAAAACACAACCAAGCACTATGGGACAACCCTATGATAGATAAGGCCATGCCTCATCATAGGATCCCCATACTCTCAGTGATCGAACCATTCATAACTATTCCTGTGCACGAGCCACTAGGGAGGACCAAGCCAAAGTCCCAATGGTAACCACAATCATAGAAGAATTTGTTTATTTAGTATTGTGTCATAATCAAAAGGCTAGAGAGGTTAGAAGTTTTTATAACAGTACTTGTTATAATCATCCCACCTAGGTACATGAGCTTCCCATGTGTTATCCCCTTTCCAATCAATTCAATTTCCACTTCCAAGGCATCCCAATAACAAACCATGCCAACTTCAAAACCATTTCCACCCAAATACAAAGAAACACATTTTAGAATTCAACAAAACACACCCCAATAATTCTCAAAATATCCTTTTATGCATCAAAACAATTAAAAGACAATTTATAAATATAGGTGAGCATATTTAGTTCATCAATAAATGGTATAACATGAAATAACCAACCTTAATCACTTGAAATCATTTGAAACCGGATGGAATCCACAAGAATAGAGAAAGAAGACCTTAAGGAAGGAAGAGGAGACCCTACTCATCAACACCCACATCAATAAATTCAATTTACAAAAACACTAGGCCATCATGGGCACGATGAAGGGAGAAATGAAGAGAAAAATCAAAGAAAATTCATGGAAAGATAAGAGAAAGACCTTGCTTGAAGAAATACTGAAGAACTTGATGAAGATTCCACTAGAAATCCACCCAATTAGAGGAGGAGAAGTGGGGATCGGGTGCCTAAGGTTGGAAAATTGAGTGGGGAGGGGTGGAGAGGAGAGGAAAAGATGGTTAAAAACGAGTAAGGGAAATATTTACATTTATAACTTTAAGTTTTCTAGGTAGGCCACACAATTCAATAAACCATGCACCAACTGCGGAAATCACCACTACCTCACCTAGGCACCTGCATGGTTGGTCCACATGGTTTAGTAGACCGTGCATCAACTATACAAAACCACACTATCAAAAACTACAAACCTGTTGCACGGTTTCCACATGATTCCCCCTAAAGATTCGCTAACCATACGACACCCATTGTTCTCTAAAAACTTCAAAAATTTCAAGAAGAAAGACCAAAGAACGAAAGGAATATAGTAAAGAAAATAAATAAAGGAAAAACATACCTGAAAGTGACACCATGGGCATGAAAAATCTGCTCAACATATCACTTTATTTCATAAAAAATTCAACCCAAAGCATGATCATGGAACGAATGAGGCCACTGCTACAATAAAAGGGACTCTCACTCCTATGTCTCATGGGAATCATTCCCGTGTCGCCAAAACACTCAAACTGACATAAATGATTTCTCATATAGAAGCTTCTTTTAGGAATCAATAATCAAAACTGGCAGCTTGACCATAAAAGCACAGAGCTCTAACTGAATTTCTTCCCAATCCAAGGCAAGCGATGTAGGTTCCGGGCACAGCGAAAGTGCATTGGTGGGTGTACCCATCTTTAATTTTTTTGTTAACAATGATCAATCCGAGATCTGTCACGATAATAAAACTCCGGATCTTCGGAATAGAATGAAGAGAGAAATAAAAGGAATGGAGTCTCAGAACCATAGAGAGGATCATCATATGTTGGTTATGATTAATTTCATTATAAGACAAGAATTACCTTGATGGAATTCTCTCTTCGTTGATGTTTCTGGTCACGATCTGATGTGATCCGTCATTGCGTCGTAGAATCCAAGTGTAGGATTCCTTTAGGGGTGATCCACACATGCTCCACATTTCTCTAGACATCGTCGAAGGGATCTCCGGGTTCTAGCACGGAAGAGGATTCACTTGCGATGTTTGCCTTTGATCGCCTTGAGATGCTAGCTTGCAAAGCATTGTCCATTATCCGGTGGAGGAGTATCTCTCTCGTATCTTGAGAGAGTTCTTGGAAGAAAATAATTCTATCTTGGCTTGAGAGCTGTCTCAAGATCCGTTGTGCACAACCCTAAAAAAATGGCTAGTTTAATGAGAATTATATAATTGGGATTTTAATTACTTAGAATAATAAAAATGAATTAATTACCCAAGAGCATTTATTCATTTCATTTAATTCTTAGTAAGACCTCATGTCTAATAATAACAGTGGACTATTATTATTACATGACATGCGCCCAACGAATTACACCTAATATTATTTAATTAAATAAATAATATTATTTCTCACCAATACTAGAAATTTGGGCTATAGCCATGGTTCTAAACCGTGGCTATAGGCCCAAAAACTGTGGCTCTAGGTTATAGCCACGGTTTCATGAACCATGGCTGGTAGTAGTGTGGATATAGGTCAGAGCCTATAGCCATAGTTAAAAAAATGGCTATAGGGCTTTATCCATGGTTTAAAACTGTGGCTATAGGCCTTTCCACTACATTAAAAAAACCCAGCACAGTTCACCGTGCTGGCTGTTGGGAGGACACTACCAACCCCCCCCACAGCTCACCCACCCTACACCAGCACCCCCCACCCCCTGCTCCTGCAAACCTCCCCTTCCCCACCCCCTGCACCTTGCACCCCACCCCCTACACCTTGCACCCCCTGCCCCCTCCTGCACCCATCCCCCCTCCCCTCACCCACAGCTCCCCCACCCTGCACCAGCACCCCCCATCCCCTACTCCTGCACACCTCCCCTGCCCCACCCCCCTACGCCCTTCCCCCTGCACCTTGCACCCCCACCCCCTGCACCTTGCACCCCTTCCCCCTCCTCACTTCACACCCCCTCCCCCTAGACTGCTCCCCCTCCCTCCCCTTAGACACCCCCCCACAGCTCCCCCACCCTGCACCAACACCCCCCTTCTCCTGCACACCTCCCCTGCCCCCCCCCCTCGCACCCTTCCCCCCTACACCTTGCACCCACCCCTTACACCTTGAACCCCCTACCCACTCCTGCACCCCTCCCCCTCCCCCCACCCACAAATCCCCCACCCTACACCAACACCCCCACCCCTGCTCTTGCACACCTCCCCTGCCCCACCCCCCTTCACCCTGCACCTTTCCCCCCACCCCCTGCACCTTGTACCCCTACCCCCTACTCACTACACACCCCTCCCCCCAGACAACCACCACCCCTCCCTCTAGACAGCCCCCTCCTTCCTTCTAGACACCCCCCACAGCCACCCACCCTTTCCCTAGATAGCCCCTCCCTTTCCCTGAACAGCTCCCCCCCCCCACTCCACCTGCAGCCCCCGCCCCTCCCCCCCACCACTCCCCCTGCAGCCCCCTCCCTTTCCCCTGGACAGCCCCCCACCACTCCCCCTACAGTCCCCTCCCTTTCTATGGATATCCCCCTCCCCCCTGAAGCCCCCCACCACTCCACCTGCAACCCCCCTGGACACCCCCTACCCCCCCAGTCCCCCTGCAGCCCCCTCCCTTTCCCTAGATAGCACCACCCCCACTCCCCTACAGCCCCCTTCCTCCCTTTCTGGACAGACCCCCCCCCATTCCTACACACCCCATCCATGACAGATCCCCCCCCAGACAGACCCCCACCCTACACCCCCAACCTGCCCAGCACACCAGTCAATTGAATTGTGAAAACCAAAAACATGCTAATATGGCTATTATACAAAAATTTACAGTCAAATGAACTACAATAATAAAAAATATTCTAATATGATTATAACTAAATAAAATATCATCAAGCCAAATTGAGTAGAGTGGAACCAAACCAAATGGTTTTGAAAAAGATGAAACTGAACCAAATTGAAAATAATGTAACCAAACTGAATCAAACCAATCAAAACTGACTTCAATAAAGAATAATTGATCAAGAAAAAAAAATGAAACTAATGAAACATACCTAGTTGAATATAAAATTAATTTAATTGAACTGAATAGACCCAAATCGAACAAAAGGAACCTGTTATAATTGAAACAAACCAAAAAAATGAACCCAATAAAAAATAACCTAGAAAACCTAACCTGACCCAAACAGAACCAAGGAACCAGGACTTGTGATGAACTTTTAGAAGGCCTCATGCCCGCAGGTTGAGAGGATATCCTAGTCAGGTGGTGCTTCACTATCCTCAATGAGATCCAAAATGGACTATAAAAAGACAGGGAACCTAAAAACCACAAAAACCCTAACTAAAATTGATCTAAAGAATAAAAATGGAAGAAACCTTACCTAAATCCGATAGTGAACTACACATCTTGCACCCTATACTCCATGACACCCTGCACCTGGTTAATCATACATGAGTTCCCACAATATACCAAAACTCATCCATATATTAGGATACCAACACCACATCCATAAGTTAATCATTCCCAAAGTACATGATAATATGTACCTCATAGTCGGAACACATGAACAAAAAAAATACATGAATGAAAATTAAATCATGCAATGTCCAACACCCTGCAAAACACCCTGCACTGCCTGCACCCTGCACTACACCCTGCACTGCACTGCCTGCACTACACCCTGCACTACATTGCACTGCCTGCACTCCACTGCCTGCATTGCACCCTCCACTGCCTGCACCCTGCACCCTGCACCCTGCACTGTCAGCACCCTACACTGCACTGCACTTCACTGCACTGTACTGCACTCCAGTGCTTGCACTGCACCCTCCACTGCCTGCACCTTGCACCCTGCACCCTGCACTATCGGCACCATGCACTGCACTTCACTGCACTGCATGCACCCTGTGCACTGTAATGCATTGCACTCCACTACCTTCACCCTGCTCCCTTCACTTACCTACACCCTTCACCTACATACTAATACATAACAGAATAATTTATGACCAGTTAGGAGACCAACGTGATTCTAGTGTCTGAATAGTTTGATCAGAGCTAAAATATCCTTATATCCTGCCTAAGATTTTTTATCTTAAGGTTAAAGAGATGGAGAGAATATTCAAATAATACATGATAAGAATAAGTGCAGGTTGAATGACCCATGGGTGAAACCTAGTGGTTGCGCCCTATCTTGGTTTCGAGAATACCTACACGCATTTAGGTAGTTTTTTGGTTTGTTTCCCCCTTAGAAAATTTGTAGAAAAAAAATAAGTGCAGGTTGAGATCTATGAGAATTATTTATCCAATATTTTATAAATAAAATTGAATTCACCTTAGAATTTCATAATTAATTGAAATGAAGATTCTACCATATGTGAGTCTTATATAAATACTCTCCCTTACACATCATCATCTCAAAGATGTAAAATTGGAAAATCCTTTGATCTGAATATAACAAGATTTCTATCATACGCAAAGTCACGATATACATGAGAATAATATTATATCATATGTATACTGTCAAACACATCAAGATGCAAAATGTCGAGTTCTACTGAAACACAATTCATCAAACTAAAATGACATTTGAAATGTAAATCATTACTTTACACAACATGATTGGAAACAAAATCCAGGGACTACACAGAGGAAGGGGGAAAGGGGGCTTGAAACCTCATCTTCATGGAGAAGCATATTGGGTATGCCCTTGTTAATGGGGAATTTACAACCGGTCTCTGGGAAAATAAGGGCGCCTTCTTCGAGGTGAATATGGAGAAGAGCGTGGTGGAACTTCTGAAGGAACTTGTCAGAATCAAGCATGGCTATCATGAATGCAAGTAAATCATGCAAGGTGTATTATAAAATAAACTACATGCCATAAAATAAATTCAAGGTTAAATAGAGCCTAAGGAGAGAAAAAAATATAAGAACTATAGAGGAATAGTCAATGTATTGAATGAGACTCTAACCAAACATACCGCCAACACCAATACCACATGGAGTTTGAACAACTGAACACATACTAAATCCTAACTAACCTACACAACATTCCACAACTAATCATATATCTATCATGCCTATTACACCTTAAAGTACTGCATGTAGATATGCATGTCAACTGTAATAATTGAATGACAACATATGCATAAGAGACAACACATTGAGGCCACTGCCTGCACTTAAAAATTCACAATGTCTTGGACTGACCACGAGGGGAAGTGAAAATATACCATTCTAAGTAAATTGATAGAATAAAAAAATATGATAGGACATTTAATCATGTGGTTGGTCAAAGAGGTGAGTGACACATAACAAACAAGTTTGTTGGCTTAAAATACCATTTCATACATAAATATACAACTCACAAGGCCTAGAGGATTTGTCTACAACTCAATTCAAAGTGTAGAATTCACTAATTGTAATTCACTATGGAAAGTGTAGGTGGGTTTAAAGAAATTATTTCTAATATTAAAAATAACAAAATCTGGAATTATTCTATCCAAAAAGGGGACTAAAGTATGAAATTCATATTTGGAGGCATTAAAAGATGTTTTTTCCATCACATATCTTGTGAAAGAAGTTTCTTAAGAAAGGGGGAGTAGATCTAAGAATGAACACCAAAGGGGGAGAATTTTGTAACCAAAGAGCTTGTGCGTTGGTTTTTTAAAAATTGAAAATGATGTAAAATGTTTAAAGCATAGGAATATATTAATGACATGATAAAAAGAGAATTATCTAAGGAGATATAGATAATTGGTGCACATGGAAGTATATGGATTTACATGTGGAGGTGGAAAGTCAAATGGTGTTTGATGTTGTTTATTATGTTTATTAAAGAATAATAAGTATTTGGAAGGATTTGGAGCTTACAATGAGTTATCGAGAGCTAGATAAAAGTGATATGGTGAATGAAAATTTCATAATATCCTTCCCCATTATGTGGTGAATGAGACTGAGAAACTTTGGAGATGGAAATGGTTGGATATTAAAGGAACTTGTTATTAAAAATGATCCATGCCATGAATAAGAAGAAACATTCCATAATTCCAGATATGGGTAATGATCAAAATAAAGAACAAAGGGCATGGAGTTTGGGGAGTTAGCTGAACCTTTTTTAAGACCACACAATAACAGACATCACAACACTAATATAAAAAGGAGAAGATCATGGAACAAAATATTGATAATTTATATGAATTAACAGGAAATGTATTGAACAAAATAAAACACTATGCCACACCTAGAATGAGTGTGGAAAAATGGGAATAAGAGATTAATTATCAAACCTTGAATGAAAGGTGTATGTTGCTGGAATATATAAAACTAATATAGTAGCATCTATGGAAAAGAAGAGGAGAATACATAACATATTGAAAATATAATTTTTTAGAAGTTGTAGAAAAAAGAGGAGCTTAAGTATTTTTCAAAAATATATTTCGAATAATGAAAAAGCAGTTTCACCAATAAAATGTGATGGTTTGCATAAAAAATTGTGTTATCAATATAAAATTGTAATAGAAAAGAAATTAAATAGTTCATACCATTGAGTATGAAGACGACATTGTTGCAGTACTTGAAATAGATTGTTGAGAGGTTGCATCAGAAGGAACAACCTGTAAGATGATGTAATTTATAGTCAGATCACAAAAATAATGATTCATCATATGTAAAATGGGGTTTAATGATGTATTGCTAATGTTTATTATACTAACAATATAAAAAAACAACAATTTATAATAATAAAATGTATTTATTATGATAACATCAATTATTTGATGTGAACATAAATGAGTTGGATCAATTATGTTATTAAATCAATGTATAATTATGATGTACTGTTCATAAAAAAACAACAATACATAGTAATAAATATACCAACATAATTGAGTTGGATCTCTTATGATTAAAATTTCAATTATAGTTTACAATTTTTGTGTTAACAAACTTGATTTTAAGTTGGGTTTTTTCTAATGAAACTCTAATCAAATCCTCTAATTGAAGAAAAAACACTTCCTTGGTTATTATAAATACATCTGATTATTACATTCTATGTATAATTGATGTCATAAAAACAGTTTAAAATACATCATTGTATATTAATCACAAATATATTTTTATGATTTCATCAATTATACATTATAATTTGTTAACATACAAACTCAATTATTAATACATCCTAACAGATTCCCTTAAAATATGTTATCATTTTCAAACTGATTATATTCTTGAATTGAAATTGATTCAATTCAATATGTACTATTTGATTTAATTATGATGTAGTGTTGGTATATTAACATAACTATGAATGTAATATGATGAGTATTTCATCCTAATTGATTTGGATTTCTTCTCTAGATGTACATCTGATGATTTATTTAATATACCAACAATATATGATAAGTATGGAAATAATATACTAACAATATATCATAATAAATACATATGATTATATATATATATATTATTTCTATCAAAACTCTTTCTCCTCTATATTTTTTCTCTTCTATTTCTATGAAAGCTTTAAAATAATTGTCTACTATAAATTCACTTACACATATATTGGATTATTTACAATATAAATTCTTGGAAAACAAGTTTAAATAAGAAGGAACTAATATTAATGCGCTTATTCTCTATATAAGTGCATACCAGTACTCCATAGTGTAAAATAACTACATACAATAGCTATGTCACACTTATTTTCTATGTGAGTGAAAATTGGTAATGCATACTAGAAATAAGCGCATACCTAAATATGTATACTAAAAAATAAATACAAATATGTAGCTATATAGATAATAATTTCATATAGATCAATGTAGTTACTAGTTATTAATGGATTATTCTTTGTCAATATAATGCTGGTGTAAATTTTTTTTTCACCAAAATAGATATTAAAACCCATTTAAATTCATGTGATTATAACATTGGTATTTAGAAAGGATGTGGTTTTTTAGACTATTATAGAACTATAAAGAATGAATTATGAACAGGAGGAAAAAATATCAAGTTCCAATCAAGGATGTGTTCATCCTATGTAAACGAAGATATCCCATACTTATAAGAGATTGTGGAACAATGGGATGTCATGCAAGAATTTTAAATATGATGATCGAAGATGATGACTTGGAGAACAAGAAATGGAATAGAGAAGATTCCTTGATTTTCAGCCTAAATAAAATGGGAACAATGATGAATGAATAAAGTGATAAGATTGAAGCGATTTCTAAAGAAAGTTTTTAAGTAGATTTCCATGGATACGAAATTAAAGGCAAGCATCATTCCATTATGAGGCTATTAAAGATAATGTTTTTTATTCAATGGATAGTGTTCCCTATTCAGGTTGAATAAAAATGAAATATTGGAGCCTCCATTTTCCTTATTATTTTGGTTTCATAAATGTAGAATATTTAATGAATGAAATTCCTATGTTTTGCTGAGGACGAGTAGAGTGGTGTCGAAGCAAGTTAGTGGTATGTAAATTCAAATGTTGCTGTCCGAGATGTATTCACCAAAAAAATATGATTGGTTTTGAGTTCAAATGGTTGATGGATATTAATAAAGTGGGTTTTTTGGGTGTTTTGTCTTTTGAACAAATGGATATTGAAATGTGGAGAAGCTTTAATTCATGTATGATGATGACATAGGTTGGAGATAAGGTTTTGGATGATTAAGATGAATTGAGTAAGTGAGATATGTCACTTTAATCATGGTAATCCATGTTACAAGGGCACTATGGAAGGGTACAAAAAATGATTTGAAAACAAAAAAATCCCAAAATTATAATTGAAAATTTAAATTTGAGGCAAGACTGTTGATCTTGAGCTAGTGAGTGAAGATGTTTAATGTTTATGAAGATTTCTTGAGTTCCCTGGAGAATGTTTCAGGCAAGGTAAGTCATGATTGAGATCTAGTTGATGAATTATCTTGGACTTGGTTATGTGCTTAATGAAGTTGTCTATGGCTGAAATAATCTGACATGTTTATTGTTTAATGATACGTGGCATTTTGATCATTGATAGTAGGAGAATTTTCTGGAATTTTTTGTAGAAGTAAAAGTGTGAATTAAGACAAAATTTTATCCAAGTATACCAGACACAATGCCTCATACAGAATAAAATGGTTTTTTTTCATTTAGATAGTAGGGATGAGTTCTTGTCACATGATAGTAAGAGTGCCCAGTTAAGACTTCCATGGAGAGGATGTTGAGGATGTGTAGTGTTAAGCTGGTTTACGAGGCTATGATCTTAAGAAAAATATTTTAAAGTGGAGAACATTAAAATAATGAGGGATAAGAAGGAATCCTTACATAACACACTATAACTCAAGAAAGTCTACCTATCAATATTGCCAAATTTTTTCATATTTCATTATTAGACACTTTTTTATTCATTAGATAATTTTACATTATGGTTAAACAATTTCCTCTTCAATGCTTGAGTGAGAACAATCTTAGAATGATAGTCTTTCTATTCTTCTTGGACAGATGTGCCATGTCCTTGTTTAATCTCTTAGATGAAAAAATAAATTGCCATTTTAGTTTACAAAAAAGATTATTTTATTAGTTTTAGATGTGATATGATATGAAACTATAATAGGGTGATAATTGTAAAATAAAAACCAAAAAAATAGTCATCCTAGTCTTATTTATGTTGACTGGATGATATAATCTTCCAATCAAATCATAGAACAATAGAGTACAATATAAATCTATGGTGAATAAAAGTATTAGAACTTAAAAATTAGTTCATCAAATAGAATTTCAATAATATAAATTATAAATAAAATGATATATATAAAAATAATGTATTGAGACAACTCAAATATCCCTAAAGAATATCAATTAACAAAAAAATACAACTATGAAACCCTTAACTTTTAGAACTATTTGAAATGTACTTTGTAACCTAAGACAAGGTATCTCAATTTTGTCCCCAAGATGTTCCTCGACTAAAAACCTATTGTTATGTATCAACAACCAGTCCTTGTAAACTCTATTCTCCAAGAAAAAAAAATACCTTCACCAATCTAAGAAATGAAAAATTTAATACTAACCATGGAATCTGTTACTCTCAATGGATCAGTAGTATCCCTTTATCATGAATTATCATAAAAATCAGGTTCTATACCATATCTATTTGATCTCAGTAATTGGAAAAAAATAATTACAAGAACAAATAATTATATCTTTTATAAAGGAAACAACACAAGTGGATTATCTATGAAAATCTACCTAATGAAAATAAAATCAAAAGCACTCTTGGAAATAGGCTAGTCGAAACATGAAAACATGCTATTAGATATCAATGATCATGAATGTAAAAATTACAACATGAAAGACATAGAAAATTTACAATGAATATATAAACATCTGTTTAATTTGGTCAAAAATAAATGAATGGAAGATGATGATTCATATCATTCAAATAGATGTAAGAATTGTGATTACCTGCAGTAAGGGGTGAATAATGATAGGAGGGATCCAGAAGGTTCTTTCCCTTGGAAGGAAGGGTTCATCCACGAGACAAGGGAGCAGGTAGGGTTCCTTTGACATATCTGGAGAGGGTAGGGTTCCTTCGCCTGAGCCGATGTCATGAGAGCAAGGAGTGAGGGAGCGGTTAGGGTTCCTTTGCGTGAGCCAATTTCATGAGATTAGGGAGCTGATCGAGTCCTTCACAAGAGTAGGAGGTAGGGAAGGGAATTTTGATCGAGTGGAGGATAGGGACCTCAATCTCAGAGAGGGGAAGCATCGGCTGATGAACCGGATAGAGGAAGTACACCCGAAGAAGGGTATGTGGGAGGAGAGGAACGCGTGAGGGGTGGAGGAACCGCGAATTAAGATGTCGCTAAAAGAGGAGTTGTGAATGGAGAAGCTGGTGAGGGTGAATGAGAATATGGAGAGGATTAGATGAGGGGGAAATTAGTCAAGAGACGATCAAAGGATAAGGGTTTTGAGGGAGAAATTGGGGAGTAGGCGAGTGGAGAAGAAATCCTCAACAGAGGATAAAAAACGAAGAAGCCTATTCCCACGGGGAACGATATACTCATGGATATATCTAACGTATAGCCACAAACCATTTATACTGTGGCTATAAATGTGTGGGTATATGTCATTTTTCTAGTAGTGCACAAATCCCTAGAAAAATTACACAGCATGTATATTAATATACACGGTGTGTACTTTTATTTTTCCATTTTCTTTATTTCCTCCACTGCATTTATTAGACCTTGAAAAATGAGTATTTATTTCTTAAATAAATATCACTGCATTACTCTCTTATAAATATACTATTTCACCCACACTATATTCTCTTGAATAACTAGTGTCAAAATAAATGTGATCAGACATCCTTGAATTATTATTAAACCACAGTCAGGAATAATCTTTATTCAACTTGTTAAATAAATATTTAACTGAGATACTTGGACAAACTTACCGTGTGACCCTCTAGGCCTCTTTCTCAGTGGCATTATTCAGATCCTCCATAAAGTCCAAGGTTAGTATCTTGAAACATTCCAAGGAACCCATAGAGAAAGAAGTTAATGCCGCAATGATGTGTCACCTCCTATGAACGCTTACCATGTAATGTAATACCTTTTTCTCAATATCTCAAATCAAATGGGTAGCATGATAGTGCCATCAACCGATGTGCTTGATTATTATTTCATTGAATTTCAGGTATTGAACTCACCCATTCCTTACCATGTCCATGAATTTATTTAGGCTATATCAATTCCATCAAAGGGCATGAGATATCTACTTCCGTTATGGAACAGAAGGGACAAATCCTTTCTCACATTATCTATTAATGCAGTATTACTCAGGACGCACCCAACATATCCTACCTCGCTGCGAAGAGCGTGTCGTCACAGTTTCTTCAATACATCAAAGTTCATGAGTTTTAATACTCATTAATAATAATCTTAAAGTCTAAGGATTAATACACACATCTATATATAGAAATATCCAATGACACTTTGAAATGTGGATTTCCTACTGGAGGGTCTCATTCTCATAATATCCTCTTAGATATTACCAAGGGTTCACACCATGAGAAGGTGCCTCAATGTTTTATGACTCCTCACCCCTAATGTCTTGTATTATTTGTGTCCCTCAAATAACATCATACAACCATAGAAAATATATTCAAGAACAATGTTATGACACTTCTGGGTTCTCATCATAGCAGGGATCCACTATGACCTTTTAGTGCAACAGCTATCCTTAGGACATTATCACCTGCATTGTCACACAGAAGAATAATCAAGATATGATAAGGTATTTATTTAATGAATAAAGTAAAAAGTAGTTGGTTCTAGGCCACTAACTCCAACAGACTCCCACTTGGACTAGATCCAACTGCTAACAACCTTTAAACTGCTAACTCTTACATGATATTCATGCTTCGGCTGAGATAGACCTTTAGTCATGGGGTCTTCCAAATTCTCTTTTGTGGACACTCTGCTCACTGTAACTTCACCCCTTTGATAGAAATACCTCATGAGGTGATACTTTAGAATTATGTACTTTGTCCGTTGATGTGACATTGATTGTTTTGCAAGAGCCACCACTACAGTATTATCACAATACAATGTGATAGGATCTATACTTCTTGGAACCACATCAATCTCTTGGATAAAACTGGTTGCTTTGAACTCTTCCAGCTCATAGATCCTCCATTGAGACAAAAAACATATCCAGATTCCAACTTCAGATCATTTTGATCTATCTAAAAACAAGCATCAGCATACCCTCTAATGACAAGCTCCTCATCTCCTCCAAACACTAGGAACATATCCTTAGTTCTTATTAGATAAATAAGGATTGTCTTAACAGTAGTCCAATGTTGTTCTCCTGGATCTACTTGATATCTACCTACCATTCTTAGTGCATAGGCAACATCAAGCCTAGTACATAACATTGAATACATGATGGATCCTATAGCTGAAGCTTATGGGATCTTAGTCATTCTATCTTTCCCATGTTGTGTCCGAGGACACATTTTCTTAGAAAGATGTAGACCATGTGACACTGGAATCAATCCAATATTAGATTGTTCCATACTAAATATATTTAGTATATGGTCAATGTATGTACCCTAACTTAGTTCAAGAAACCACTTGGATCTATCACGAATGATCTTGATCCCTAGAATGTAGGCTGCTTCACCTAAGTACTTAATGGAGAAATACTTGTTCAACTAATCCTTAATTGATTATAAGACTGGTATATCATTTCCAATAAGTAATTTGTCGTCAACATATACTACTAGGATAATTACCACATTCCCATTAAACTACTTATAAACACATGGCTCACATTCATTCTTAATGAATCTGAATTTATTTATGGCTTCATCAAATCAAATGTTCCATGACCTGGATGATTTCATTAATACATAAATGGATTTATGCAACTTGAAAACTAATTTGGCTTCACCTGGTGTCACAAACCCTTTTAGTTGTGTCATATAGACATCTTCCTAAAGGTTCCGATTAAGGAATGCTATTTTGACATCCATCTGCCAAATCTCAAAGTCATGGTAAGCTACTATGACAAGTATGATTCTTATAGATTTAAACATGGAAACTCATGAGAAGGTTTCATCATAGTCAATTCCTTAATAATGTCTAAATCCTTTAGCCACTAGCCTTACTTTATAGGTTCTAACTTGACCTTCCATGTACAATTTTCTATTGAATACCCATTTTCATCCAACAATCTTTACATCAATTGGCTCATCAACTAGAACTCAGACTTGGTTATGATACATGGAATCCATCTCAGAATTCATAGCTTCTATCCATCTTTCATCTTCTATGATTTCTATTTCTTATTATAGGATATAGGTTCATCATTGTCCAACAATAATGATTCACCATCCTCAGTGACTAGGAAACCAAATCTCTCTGGTTCCCTTACCTCTCTTGAGATCCTACGCAGTACTTGTGTTTCTGGAACCTTTTCCCCGGGGACCTGTGGAACTTGTTCTTGTACCAACTCCTGTGTATCTTGAGCATCCAATTTGTCGAAGTCAATCTTGATCCCAGTATACTTTTTGAGGATGTGCTCCCTCTCAATAAAGACAGCTTGTCTGGCGACAATCACTATCTTGTCTGAAGGGTTATATAGGTAATATCCTTTTGTTTCCTTAGGATATCCTATAAAGACACACCTTATTCCCCGGGGTTATAGTTTGTTTCCTGAGAATACCTTAACAAATGCCTCACATCCCCATACATGTGTTTGTGAAAAAAATGGGTTTCTTTCCATTCCATAACTCAGAGGGAATTCCATTTACCGCTTTAGTTGGTACTCAGTTTAATGTGTATGCTGCAGTTTGTAATGCATATCCCCAACAGGATAATGGAATATCTGCATGAATCATCATCGACCTCACCATGTCCAACAAGGTTCCATTCCTCCTTTCACAAACATCATTCCACTGTGGTGTATAAGGAGGAGTGAGCTGAGATAGAATCCCAGACTCCAGGAGAAGATCGATTAACTCATGGTTCAGATATTCTACACCTTGATCCGATTGAAGTTTATTTATCTTCTTACCAAGATGATTCTATAATTCATTCTTGAATTCCTTAAATTTATCTAAGGACTCTGACTTATACCTCATTAAGTAGACATATCCATATCTACTCAAATCATCAGTAAAATTAATGAAGTAAGAATATCCACCTCTAGCTTCTACTAGAATTGATCTACACACATCTGTGTGCACCTATCCTAAAAGCTCTGTGGCCCTTTCACCCTTTCCACCGAAATGTAGCTTGATCATTTTACCTTGTAAACAAGCATGGCATCTATCAAGTGGTTTTAGCTCAATAGAGTCTAAATAACCATCTTGGAAGAGATTTGTCAAGTGCTTCTTGTTTTCATGACCGAGACGGTGATGCCATAACAAGGTGATGTATGAGTCATGTGAGTTTGTTTCATTATAGATTACCAACACTTGGTTTTCTTAATTTAATACATACAAACTCTTATTTAAATGTTCCATACCATAACATATGTTTTTTTATAAAATAAACAACCCTTATTTTCCAAAATTGAAAATAAATCCATCCATATCCAAACATGATACAAAAATTATGTTCTTGGTAACACTAGGCACATAATAACAGTTACCTAAAACCAAAATCACCCCATTTGAAAATGAGAGATGGTAACCGCCAATGTCCAATGCAGCTCGCCTCGTGCCATTAGCAGCTTGAAGATCTACCTCTCCTTTGGAAATATTTATAAATCTACTTGGTTCTTGTACGTGAATATATATGTGA
Organism: Viscum album; assembly: GCA_963277665.1. NCBI lineage: Eukaryota > Viridiplantae > Streptophyta > Magnoliopsida > Santalales > Viscaceae > Viscum > Viscum album. Next base: position 1,116,387,956 of record OY728152.1, read on the forward strand.
TCCCCACAAGCTTTATATAATACCCAATGTATAGAAATGGAAAGATTACACTCAATAATGAACACAAATTTAGCATTACCATGCTTCTGGGTGGTGTTCCTCTTCCAGCGGCCTGATTGTCCACATAAAAAACATACCGCCTTCCATTCCTTACCCTACCTCTGGATCTTCCCCTTCTTGGAGGGACAATGCTCAGGGGATTCATACCATTTATGAATCCTTGGCCCCTTTTCCTTGTCCTTCCTATTCTTATTCACCATAATGACTGTGGGTTTGTCATGCCCCATGTCCTTATCTACCTGGCGAATTAAGGCCAGAAGTTCTGATAGACTATTCTCATTGTTTCTCATGTTGTAGTTGACAATAAAGCTAGAGAAGGTATTGGGAAGTGATGATAGGATGATATCTGTACGTAACTCATCTGAGAACATAATCCTTATGTCAAGGTGTTCAATGTAGCCAATAAGCTTGACTACATGTGGCTCAGCTGGTGCAGAATCTCCAAGATTAGTTGTAAACAAAGTGTTAGAGATCTCATATCTCTCCTATATCATCTTATCTCGATAGAGATCCTTAAGGTGAGACATCATGTTATACGCGTCCATGTTTTCATGTTGCTTCAAGAGCTCAATAGACTTGGCCGATAACATGCAGCATTGGACATCTGTGGCATCATCCATATGTTTCATATAGATAGATAGTTTCTCATCACTGGACTCTTTTCTAGGCACAACTGGAAGAGGCTCCTCCAACATGTACAATTTCCTCTTGTGGTGAAGGATGACGCGTAAACGCCTCTGCCATTCCTGGAAATTGGTGCCAGTGAGAAGGTTTTCCTTCTCATGTATGGTTTGCAATGATATATTTGAAGTAATTTTTCTTCCCGTTTCTACAAATTAAGATGAACAAAGGTTTAGTATTTTATCATGATAAAACTAAGACAAATAAATAATTTAATACTTATTAGTCTCCCACTATTTTATTGAAATACAATATCCCTCACCATTGAATTTGGAATATTTTGTTGCCCGAATATTCTAGTGTCAAGGATCCATATTTCCCTTTTCATTACCCCAACTAGGGTAGGTCAAGCAACTTGAAGGGTTTTAGTTAGGCATTCCAAATGCCAACTTTATTAACTCACAACTCCTTGATCCGCTAAGTGGACTCTCCAATCCTGAAATCCTTTTATTTTGGATTTCCTCAACCTTTACCTCTTGGTCACACCAAGTCCTACTGTGGAAGTCAACCCTTGATGTGACCAAGTCAAGTCAACCCAAAACCTTGAATTAGAATTCCATGATAATTAAAATCCCCCCAACTAGGGTTGGTCAATCACTTTGAACTATGGTTCGATTCTAACCAAGATTATGGAAGGCTATACCGACTTAACATTTCTTTGAATTTTTTTATCCTTATACGTATATTTCCATTTTATTATCTTTCATAAGTGCTTGTTAATATTAAGTGGGATATACTTAATTGATTAACCATGTCTAAGATAATATTTACGCATAAGCCGGTCTGATTTTAGTTCCATCTTGCATGCTTTGTTTAATTTATTAATTGAGTGATCATGACAACACACCCATAATAAATAAACCATGCAACTGACAGAAATAAAATAAATGGTATGATCACAAGCTTTTTCTATTGGTTAGTTCATCTAGAGGTTGATAAACTAACCCAAGACCTACGGGAGAAACACCTTGAACCTTTTGGGTTCATGTTTACAGCTTTCCACATGTTCACATTTGTATCTCCTTGGACTAGTTTCACCTTGGCTCCTAACTTGAGCTGCCTCCACTAGCTTGGGATCTCCATCCATTACATATGCTTTTATATCACTTGCAGGTGAGGGGTAAAATAGGATTTTACATAAAAGAAACCTTGGGCATGCAGGCCCTACATATTAATGAGAATTCTCACAGGCTAACAAATTTAATTTAAATAAATAAATTCAAATAAACCATTCACATACAAAGGTCTTGGTCTAGCTCATGATCATCCATACATGCAACAATATTTACACATAAATAAAACTACCATTCAATTCCTTAATCATTCTTGTTTAAGATGAATCACACTCAAATCAATTAATTATCTTTAATTAATAAATCTTTTTATCTTAAAACCTTTTTTTGAATTTCCTTGAGATTCTCATTCATCATAATTTTAATCAAATAAATTCATTTAAAATTATCTTTGTACGTAACTTATACCTTGGAGGAAACCCAGTGAATTCCCATTCATAACTACCCAATGAGTAGAAATGAACATTACACAGATGTTAAATTAAACACACACATATATAACACCTATCACATGTTGTGCCTCAGATTTATGCTCGCACTATAGTACACGTATCAAGGGTTTGTATAATATAATAATAAATTTTAATAAATCTGCATAATTTGGATGAGTACACAGCATGTAGTTCTGACTACACGGCGTGTAATTTTGTTCACTGTCCATCCGAAGTACACGCTCGGGGACATGGTGTGTAGATGTAATTCGGAAATATTCAGAGTACACGGTGTGTTCAGTGGGACACACGCCACGTAGTATCTGAATTACACAGTTTATAACTGGGAAATCCATGTACGGGGTACACTGTCCAACCCTAACCCGAAGGGACTGCACACCATTTTAAGTGGTCCACATGGTGTGTAATCTGGAAACAGTGTGTCACCTATTCCTAGTCAACACACGAAGTCTTAAAGGCTTAGATAGAATCCAATGATACAACCTGGTTTGGAGGACCATCCTGGTTCATGGAACCTATACTACATGGCGTGTACTGCCGAATACATGCCGTGTGTTCTGGTGTTGTATGGCCAGGAAGATTTGGAACCTCCAGATGAGATCCTCTGTTTTATTTTAATCAAAATTAAAAGAAAAAATCATTTCTGTAAGGTGAACGAGAAAATAAAGAGGAATGGATCTCTAGATTTAGATTTATAGAATGATTAACTTGAATTGAAATAACTAAATTATTAAATGCATAAATCACCAACGAAAAAATAAATAATTATAATCAATGATATGACCACTCTGATACCACTTGTAGGTTATAGCCACATCGGAAGCATGTTGGTGGGTGTACCCACCATTATTTTTTTCGTTAACAATGATCAATCTGAGATCCTTCATGATAATAAAAAACTGTATCATCATAATAGAACGAAGAATGAAATAAAATTAATGTTGTCCCAGAACCATAGAGAGGATCATAATATGTTGGTTATAATTAATTTAATTAAAAGACAAGAGTTACCTTGATGAAATTATCTCTCCATTGATGTTTCCAGTCATGATCTGATGTGATCCATCATTGAATCATAGAATCCATGTGTAGGATTCCTCTATTAGGGATCCACACATGCTCCACATATCTCTGGATGTCTCTAAAGGGATCTTCATGTGCTATCACGGAAGAGACTTCACTTGTGATGTTCACCTTTTATCGCCTTGAGAGCTGCTTGCAAAGTGTTCTCCTTGATCCGGTGGAGGAGGATCTCTCTCATTGCTTGAGAGAATTCTTGGAAGAAAAGAATTATCTCTTGGATTGAGAGATTTCTTTAGATTCATTGTGAACAACCCTGAAAAAATGGCTAGGCTAATGAGAATTATATAATTGGGATTTTAATTACTTAGAATAATAAAATGAAATAATTACCCAGAAGCATTTATTCATTTCATTTAATTCTTAATAAGACCCCATATCTAATAATAAAAGTTTACTATTATTATTACTTGACATGTGCCCAGCAAATTACACCGAATATTATTTAATTATATAAATAATATTATTTCTAAAAAATCCCTAGAAAAAATTACAAGGAGTGTATATTAATATACACTATGTGTACTTTTGTTTTTCCATTTTCTTTATTCCCTCCACCACATTTATTATACCTTGAATAATGAATATTTATTTTTTAAATAAATATCACTGCATTACTTGCTTATAAATATATTATTTCTCCCACACTATGTTCTCTCGAATAACTTATGTTGAAATAAATGTGATCAGACATCCTTGAATTATTATTAAACCACATACATGAATAATCTTTATTAAACTTGTTAAATGAATATTTAACTGAGCTACTTGGACACACTTTGTGTGTAACCCTCTAGGCCTCTTTCTCAGTGGCATTATTCGGATCCTTCCTAAAGTCCAAGTTTAGCATATAGAAACTTTCCAAGGCACCCATAGAGAAATAAGTTAATGCCAAAAAGACGTGTCACCTCCTAAAAATGCTTATCGTGTAATGTAATCCCTTTGTATCAATATCTCAAATCAAGAGGGTTTCATGCTAGTTCTATCAACCCATGTGCTCAATTATTCTTTCTTTGAATTTTCGGTATTGAACTCACCCATTCCTTACCATGGCCATGGATTTATTTAGGCTATATCAATTCCATCAAAGGGCCTGATATATCTACTTCTGTTACGGAATAGAAAGGACAAATCCTTTCTCTCATTATCTATTAATGCAGTATTACTCATCATGCACCCAACATATCCTACCTCACTACGAACAACATGCCATCATATTTTCCATCAATATATCTAAGTGCACGAGTTTTAATACCAATTAATATAATCTTAAATTCTAAGGACCAATACACACATCCTTAGATAGGAATATCCAATGACACTATGAAATGTTGATTCCCTACTAGAGGCTCTCGTTATCATAATATACTCTTGGATATTACCAAGGGCACAAACCATGAGAAGGTGCCTCAAAGTTTTATGATTCTTCACCCCTAATGGAATGTATTATTTGTGTCCCTCAAATAACATCATCCAGACACAGAACATATATTCAAGAACAATGTTATGGTACTTCTGGGTTCTCATCATAGTAGGGATCCTCTATGACCTTTTAGTGAAACAAATATCCTTACATTATCACATGAATTGTCATGCAGAACAATCAAGATGTGATAAGTTATTTATTTAATGAATAAAGTACAAAGTAGTTGGTTCTATTCCACCAACTCCAACAAGAGAAGGTTCTAGGTTATACTTCTTTAGTTGTGATACATGAAACATGTTATGAATCATAGTCAACTAAGGAGGAAATTCCAATCGGTATGAAACCTTATAGATCCTCTAGGTGACCTCTAAAGGTACCACATACCTCAAATAAATCCTCCCCTATTTCTCAAGTCACCGGTGACCCAACTAAGGTGACACCTTCAAAAACACCCAATCCCTAAATGAGAACTCCAAAGGATGGAACTGTTGATCCACATAGGACTTGTGGAGATTCTGATCCACCCCTAATTATTGCCTAATAACCATAATCTTAATTTTCATTTCTTGCATAAGGCTCAAACATACTATGGAAGTCTCTCCCATATCCATACAATAGAGGGGAGACTGACATGACTGACCATATAGTGCTTTAAAAGGATCTATCTTGATAAAAAAATGGAAAATGTTATTATGAAAAAATTCAACCACTTACATATGATTGTCCTATAATCCTTCTAGATCCAAGACATAAATTTGGATTATATCCTTGAGAATCTAGATTTCCAACTCCATCTGATTATCAGTCTGAGGAAGGTAAACCATGTTTAGCTGGAATTGGGAACCCATCACCGCTTGGCAGAATTTCCAAAAAGAAGAGGTAAATTGGAGGTCTCTATATGAGATTATAGAAGATGGAACCTCATGAAACCTCATGATCTCTAGGAAATAAAATATCCTAATCTTCGCTACCTTAGTGATATCCCTAATTTGGATGAAATGGACGGACTTGGTCTGATGATCAATCAATATTCATATAGCATCCTTACTTTGAGTGGTTTAAGGTAAACTGATGATAAAAACCATAGATATCTCATCCAACTTCTATGTGGGTATGGGTTGTGTCTAGAGAATATCATATGGGTTTTTATGCTCAAATTTGATTTTCTAGAAAGTAAAACACCGATACACAAGGTCTATTATGTCTCATCCCATACCCACCCACCAGAAACACCACTTTATATAGTGAAATATTTTAGTAGTACTTGGTTGGAAACCCGATAATATTAAAGAAAATACTCTATCAAAACCTTCCTAATCAATAAAGGGACCATGAAAAAAAAGACACCTTCAGGAGACCGATATCACTGGTTAGTGGTATCCTCCCCATTTAAAATTCTCCCGATGATCAGACATTTCTCATCATCTACTTTCTCTTGAAAAATAAGCTTGATTATAGAAGAATTCAACTATATACTCTCAATAAATATACCATCCTTTTCTTCCTTTGATTCCAAATGAATCTAATTAAAGAGACCCATCAAATTCCATTCATCACTGGACTCCTTGAGAGCCCGAGAGGGAAAATTCTGACTAAGAGAATCGGCAACCCCGTTTTCCTTTTCTGGTGTATATGTGATGTCAAAATAAAATCCATAAATATATTCCACCCATCATCACTACTGAATTTTTAGGCCCTTCTAGGAGAAAATATAACTCAAAATTTTGTGATTTGAATATACCATTAATTTTTCACTAAATAGATAGAGATGCCAACACTTTAGGGCATGCATCACAATTGTGATCTCAAGGTCATGGGTGAGGTAGTTCTTTTCATGTGGCCATAGTTGGTGATATCCATATGCCACTACATGATCTACTTGTATAAGAAAACATTCTAGACTCATACCTGATGCATCACAATCAACCATGTAACCTTGACCAGTATTTGATAAAATCAGAATCATATTTGAAGTTATCAACTTCTTTAACTCATCGAAGGATTCTAGATATTTTGAATTACATAATAATTTCACCCCTTTTTTGTGAGAGCTATCAATGGTGGTGTAGGATAGGATAATTCCTTCATGAAACACCTGTAGTAACTTGCTAGTCCTAAGAATCTCATAATCTCAAAAATATTCTTGGGATCTTCTTAATACATTACAATATTGACCTTCTTAGGGTCGACTAAGATACCTTGTTCCGACACCACATGCATGAGAAATTTTATCTCTTGGATCCAAAAACTGCACTTGGATAGCTTAGTAAATAGGTGTTAATTGTGAAAGTTTAACATAAAAATTCACAAATTACTTCTATGCTCATCCTTCATCTTAGAAAAACCCAGAATGTCTTCCAAAAATACAAAGATGAAGGTGTCAAGATACCTATGTAATATCTGATTCATAAGCACCATGAAGACCTTGGGTGTATTAGTCACCCTAAATGTTATCACCAGGTACTCAAAATGGCTATACTTACTTTGGAAAATAGTCTTATACACATCAATATCTCTCACCTCAATTTAGTGATAGTCTGAATGAAGATCGATTTTGGAAAACCACTTCACCCCCTTTAACTGATATAAGTGGTCATAAATACTTGGAAATGGGTACTTATTATTATTCATGACTTAGTTAAACTTCCATTAGTCGATAAATAAGTAAATATTCCCATCCACATTTTTGAAAAAAAGAACTAGGGTGGCCCATAAAGACACACTAAGGTGAATGGAGCCTTTAGCTTCGAAAATATCTCACTAAATATTCAAATATTTCAACTATATGGGGGACATATGAAATTAAAGGAGATATATTAACTGATTCCAAAACCATAGGTTAATAACAAACCCCACCTTCCTATTTGGGGGTAAACTTGATAAATCATCCAAATTCACCTAAAAAAATTCCCTGAACATAGAAGGTAACTAACTCCCAGAACTTCCTTTATTATCTTCTTACAGAAGAATAGACACCTGTAAAATATGTTTACATAGTTCTAGAAGAAGGAGGTCCTCTTAGATTGGACAATAAACCCCATTCTCATTGGAACACATGAGTGCTCCTATCAGGGATAGTGAACATCACTCTCGGATGGTAATAATTGATGTGAGCCTCATAGGATGTCATCCAGTATATCCTGAGTATTTCATCCCAAAGTTCCATGTCAAGGATGAGAAAGTCACATACTATATCGACTTATGAGATAGAGGTGACATACAAAGGGAACTAGAAACCTTTCCCTCTCTTTATTCTAAGAGGATTGATTATCTACACAATGTAAGACATATGGTCGATAGGGAGTTTAAATAATTCCATATCATGGTAATATATAAAATTGAGAGAGAAACCATTATCAAATAAATTAGTCCAAATCAAAGAAGAAATAAGTAGATCACCTCCCACCATTTCGGGTCTTACCTTAGACTCTATTGGTGCTTGATACACTTCACACAACTACTTCACCTCTGAATGATCTAGAGTTCTACTTCTAGCCTAAGGCTAATTTCTGAGATGAATCTAGCCATATGAGGAACTGGACCTACCCACATGCCCATGAAAATTAGGTCCCACTTCCCAGAAGGCATCATACAGCACTGTGGATGCCTTGGGGAATGAAGAGCCTACACCACTATAGGAAGGAAGGCTAGCTATAAAAATTCTCTGGATATGGCCCATGATTCCACACAAGTGACATACCATGGGATAGACTTTGTTACTACCCCGACTCTAGTAGCCCGAAGTTGGTTCCTTACTTTATTACTGCCTGAATGGCCCTAAGGCCTTTATTTTTTATTGATTTTTGATAACCCCCTTTAAAGGGATGAGGGGGAACCCTTACAAGGCTCTTAGGCTCAGATATTACATGGCCCGTAGGCTTAGGAGATCACATGACCCGAAGGTCTTAGGGAATTCAACCAGACTATCTACAAGGAACTGCCCCTCCCCAACATTTTCATCCTGATAGTAGCTCTCTACCTTTGCATAACCATCTGTCTAGGCTTCACGTGCAATCACAGGCTGGTACCGATGGCATAGTGATACCCTCTCATTCAGAAAATCCATTTAGCTCTGCTCTAGTGAGTGCACCTGCTCCGAATCCTCTTCTTGGGCTGCTCCTTTTTTGTAGTGTGTCTGGGGCCTCCATTCATGTGGGCCGAAGGCCTTGGGGTGTCCCTAAGGCCTAAAATTCAAAAAAATATTTCTTTGAGAACACCATTATTACTCTTAGCATAACCTTATGTATCAATTATAATAAACATCTTGGAAACCTAGGGAAAATAAAACATAATAAAGGAGTGATATAAAATTCACATTAATGGTTAAGTATAGAAGAAGTAATAAATGAATCAATGATCATAATCAACATGGAAAGGTAGATAACTGAACACACATGCCATTTAATCAAAAAACTGAGAATTAAAAGCATCCATAGATAATTTCAATGAAAAAATCTCATATATAATAATAATGATAACTAAATTCTCAATAATGTAAAATCTTAATTATTGTATGTCATGTTTTCTAAGTACATGGTACCTTTACCATCAAGACATTTCACAATATGATTTAGCATATTGGGTAGAAACCCATTCGATTTGGCCAAATTATTAATCTCATGTGACTACTGATGCATTTATGGGATTAATTTAAATATTACCCAACCTGTTTCATACCAGTTAAATAATTATTCATATATCGAATAATCGATTTAAAAAGTGATTTTTAAATCAGAGTGTCCCATACCACTTTGATACATTTGAATTATAAGCCCCATGATGGAAAATAATTTATAAAAACTTAAAATATCATGAGGAATGATTAAATCATGATATTAAATATCAAAGGGATAGTATATACACTACATATAAGTGAATTGTGGTATAATAACAAATAAGTCTCAATGGAATATAAATTGAGACGAAATATCTTACCACTCGTAATCAGTCGAATCATATACCCCATAGATGTAATAATTATAAAATAAAACCTTTAATACCATGAATATAATGAGTTTAATGATATGATATATCAAGTTTTAGTATGCATACATCATACATAATAAATAAGTGGTGAATAAGGCATATATCTCACAAAAGAAAAGTGAGATGATAAAATCCTTACATATTCCTTCCCTTTAGTGTAACATTATTTAACCTCCTATATAATAATGTTATTGACTCATTAATGATCTATATTCATATTTATAACACATTATATGATCCTTTTATTATATCTTATAACCCATTCATTAATAATATTTCATTATTTTCATTGTTTTGGGTGCGTTCATTCCATGGTTTAATGATCAGTTCATTTATATAAAATTATTGAAGTTCTTCTAAAATGGAATTACAAAAAAATAAGAGGAATAGAATAGTATTAATGAAAATACATATGTATTAATGGCCACATTTATCATTTTTATTTCATACATGAGGATGATTCATTAGATAAAATGTTAATGATAAATGTTTAATTTATTTTTGCGGTTTTTCTGAACACAACAAACTAGTATCATTTTATTTACTATTATGAATATATATTAGTTACAAAACATGAAATAGGATATAACATACCTATTAAAATATTATATAACCATAATAATATTTTTATGACCATTCATGAAATTGGTAATGGAAAACGAACAAAAACATTGTTCACAGAGGTTATTAACTGACATAACTTGAACAATAGTTTTGTTTCTTTGAATAAGAGGAGGTAGTAAAAGGTATGGATATAATATATTCCATTATAAACATAATATTCAAGTATTTACATGATTATACAATTATTATTCCTTTATATATGAAAGATATGAAGATAAAGTAGAAGAATAAATGAAAATAAGAGAGGTGTTTTGAGAAACTTACCTCTTGAATATCACCTATTTGAGAGACCCTTGAGGATCTTGGATTTAGTATTTTGGTGACACCAACTGCACGTGGACATGGGGATAGATAATAGGATATGTTTGGGATTATATTTGAGGTTCTACAAGTCCTGTGAGTTGAAATGGCGTGATGAGGGGTGGTATTTATATTTGAGGAGAGGTGGGTTTAATTGATTAAAATAATGATTATTTTATATCTAAAGTCAACCGAATTGATGTGACATTAATTTCCATGAATTTTTATGAAAATTAATATTTTAGAGACTGGTTAGGTTCTATTAATACCTCAACCAACCATTAAATTTTGTTTTTTTAGGTATTTTAATCCTTTTCCCTTTTAACTTTAATCTGTTTAATTTATTACTTATACTATGGTAATTTTTTTTACCATGGTAAATTTTCATGTATAGAAGTAAAAATAAATTTAAAAACTAATTTGGACCTTATGATTCCAAATATAGGATCCATTTTTCCAAATTCAATTTGTATAATTGGTAAAATTATATTAAAAATTAATTCTGCAGAGACAACAAAAGAGCAGGTTTTTAAAGTGAAAAGTTCGAAATTTGGAAGTGTTTTTATATCCATATTCAATGTGAAATTGATTCAAATGAAATAAATTGGTTTTATTTATCTATAATTAAAATAATTATTCTTTAAAACAAAATTTTAAAATAATTTTACTATTTAACTATATTAGATGAAAAAAACAATTTTTAATTAAAATTCAATATTTTTCACTATTCTTCAAAAAAATGAAACTTCTCTGAAAAATACCAAAATTTCACCCTAAGATAATTTTGGTATTAATACTTAAAAAATTATCATTATTTTTTCAAATAAAACTTATAAAAGTGTCAAAATTTAGATTTAAAATTGGTGCGCCATTAAAATGCGACAAAATTACATTTTAGAACAATACAATTTTCTATGCTTAAAATTGGATTTATTTATTATATTAAAACTATAAAATTAATTAATTTTTTTTAATATATATAGCATATAAATTTCATTAATTTAGTTCAATAATAGTGATTAATTCAAATTATTAATATAAAATACCATTCTGGGCATGAAAATAGTTTTTTATAAAAAAAATCCTTTATGTTCAGTTGGATTTTATTTTAATTTCAAATTAATTGGTAACCAATGAATCCATTTTATAAACATGTGTAAAATATATTTTCTTAATTTAGTTAATCTCATTCATTCCCACCATTCCAACATCTAGGTGATAACTATCATAATTAAATTATAATATTTAATCATCGTTTTAAGCTTAGCGTTCTATGTAATGTAAGTAATCAAAGAGATTGAATATAAAAAGAGGCATACTATAAAATATTGGGCTGTTAAATTCTCCCCTCCTTCAATAATTTTTGCACCACAATTTGAAATTTCACTTTAGAAAAAAATGTTGATACTTGAAAATTCCATTGTCGGAAACCCACATCTTAAATAGGGTTAATAAAACACCCTCTTAATAAGAGGGAAAGGGAAATGGGAAGGGTACCACAAAAATAGGATTTTGAATAGAATAAAATTAGTGATATGGGAAAACTAGGACGTAGAAGAGAAATCAAACTATAAAGTTATGATTGATAGTGAGAGGGAACATCGTTATCAGAAATTCTACCATCACAAAATCATAAAACTGTGATGGGTTAAAGAGGACATTTATTTCTCATTAAGAAAATTAAATGAATAGAATTTTCATTCCAAATTCCATTCCTAGATATGAGGGATTATTTTACTATCCAGATAATAACTTTAGAAAATAAACTTACTTGATTTATTTCCATTTCATAAGAACAATCTTATCCTTTTGTTGTGTTTTTATCTATTTTCAATTCATCTCTTATGATAACAAATGGATATTCAAGTTTATTTTTTCATACTTATAGCACTTTAATGAATCATAAGATCCAAAAGTCATTCCTTTATCATTTAAATATTTATTAAAACTAAAAATATTTAGAATATGATAAGACAATTCCCAAAAATAACAAAACTTCTTATGATGAAAGATACTTTAATCTCCCAAAATTCAATAGTAATACCCAAAATCCAACTTAGAACATTCAATAAATTAGTATCCTTAAATGTCTGCAAATATATTCCATCCTAATATTGAAACTCAAAAATCAAAAGGATTTGATCACATTGTCCCCCAATATATATTAATATTTATCTCAAAAAATGTTCATTCCCTAAACATATAATCTTTAAGACACTAAAAGTATTTCCATAAATAACTTGAATCACCATAAATCCATAAAAAAAATATTCCTCAAAATACCATTCAACCTTGATTTCTCAAATAAAATTCCATAACATTATATTTACCTTAATCATATAGGGTTCTCAAATTGAACTTATCCTTTATCCATAAAATCATTTAACTAAAAAGAAAATTTCATACTTATCGATACTTCATGTGGGTTATGTAGGTTTTGGGCGTAGCAGAAGGATCATGCCCAACTTTTTTTTATCATGATCGATGATCAATCCAAGATTTACACAATAATAACTATTGTGATCTACAAAATTAAATCAAAGAAAATAGATAAGGGATAAAATGATAGAACCAGAGAGATGATCATCACATATTATTTATAATTAATTTAATTAATTAAAGAATTACCTTGATGGAATTATTTATTCATTGATGAATCTGAAAAAATATATGCATTGTATGGTTGTTGTGTTGTAATAATCAAATATTATTCCCTTTAGTAGTGATCCACATGTGTTCCACAAATATCTGAATTTCACTGTAGGAATATCTGAGTGCTAGCACAGAAGATCCTATCGCTTGCATCGTCTGCCTTTGATTACCTCAAGAACTACTTCCAAAGTGTTCTCCTCGAAGTCTCTTGACTTGAGAGTGGGAGGTGGAGGAAGATCTCTTTTTGTTCTTGGAAGCGTTCTTGGAGAAGGGAGCTCTATATGGATTGATAGAATTATCCAAATCCACTGTGCACAACCAAACAAATGAATTGTCTTATAGAAAAAATAATATAATTGGGTTTATATACTAATAGGTTTAAAATAAAATAATATCACAAATTCTCTTTATTATTTATTTAATCCATGTAGAAACCCATGTCAAATAATGATGATAATAATAATAATAATTCCCATACTGTGCTTAAATTGTGAATTAAATTAAATATTATTTAATCAAATATTATTCAATATTTATTATTTCTCACCGGACCATTAATCACAGTCCGCCATTACTCTATAATATTTATCGATCTTTGAATACTGACTATTTATTTATTAAATCAATACCACTGCATTATTATCCAATAAATAAATAAATATTATATTAACTAAATAGAATATAAATATTTATTAAATATCCCACTCACATTATATTCTCTCGAATAATTGGTTACATAATATATGCGATCAATAAAATATGAATAATTTTTAAACCACGCATGGGAATAATATTTGTTCAACCTGTTAAATAAAAAATAATGATATTTATTATTTAACTGAGATTGATGATACACTTAGTGTCTGACCCTCTAGGCCTCTTTCTCAGTGGAATTAGGAGAAGTAGCCTAAATTCCAAGGTTAGTGTCTAGAAAGATTCCAAGGCACCTATAGAGAAAGAAGTTAATGACACAATGACATAGTACCTCATAAAAATGCTTACTGTGTAATATAATCCCTTTATCATGATATCTTAAAACAAATAGGTTTCATGATAGTTCCATCAACCTATGTGATCGATGTATCTTTGTTTGACTTACCAGAATATGGAATTTCCTATAGAACACTATAGCCATGGATTTATTTAAGATATATCATTTCCATCAAAGGGCCAATGATATCAACTTATGCTGAAGAATAGAAGGGAAAAAAGATTTCTCACAATATTCATTAATAAAACATTACTCATGATGCACCCAACGTATCCTACCTCACCTTGAACATATGTCATCATGGTTTTCATCAATACATCAAATTAGGCGACTCATAATACTTATTAATAATAATATTAATGTATAAGGATCAATACACACTTCCACAGATTGAAACATTCAATGACACATATAAATATAAATTTCCTACCGGCGGGTCTCATTCTCATAATATCCTACTGGATATTACTAAGGGAATACACCATTAGAAGGTGCCTCAAAGTCCTATGAGTCTCCACACCTAATATCCTGTATCATTTGTTCCCATCAAATGATTTCATTCTGATATATATCATATATTTAATAATAGTTTCATAGCACTTCAAAGTTCTTATCATAGTGGAGAACAACTATGACCTTTTAGTGCAACAACTACTTTTAGGACATTATCACATAATATGTTTTGAAGAAGAACAATCATGATGTTATAAGAAGTTTATTAATATTAAAAACAATTAATATAGGTTATCATAAAGTAAAAAGATGTTGGTTCTAGGCCTCTAACTAGAATTGACTTCCACTTACACTAGATTCAACTACTAAAAACCTTCAACCTGCTTTCTCTCACATGATACTCATGCTTATGCTAAGATATGCCTTTAGTAAAGGGTCCACTATGTTCTGTTACATGGGTACTCTGATTACTAAAACTTCACCCCTATGAAAAAAACCCCTCAACAGGTGATGCTTATGGAGTATACACGTTGTCTGTTGGTGTGGTCAAAACGGGCTCAATTAGTGCTAAAAAAGCACTATAAAGTTTAGAACTGATAAAGGTGGGGGGGGGGGGGTCCCCTTTATCAGCGCTAAATAAGCATTGATAAAGGGGTACTTTATCAGTGCTTAAAATGTGTTGATAAAGGGATACTTTATGAGCACTAAAAAGGTACTGATAAATGACCCCTTTATCAGCGCTAAAAAAGCGCTAAAAAAGCACTGATAAATGTTTTTTTATCAGCGGCCTTTTAGCACTGATAAACTGATCCTTTATCAGCGATTTTTTAGCGCTGATAAAGGTGGATTTTATCAGCGCTCAAAACAGGCTTTATCAGCGCTAAAAAAGCGTTGTAATGCTCAGCGATGATAAATGGGTACTTTATCAATGCTAAAAAAGTGATGATAAAAGAAACCTTTATCAGTGCTAAAAACGTGCTGATAATGGGGTACTTTATGAGCGCTTAAAAGGTGATGATAAAGGAACCCTTTATTAGCGCTAAAAAAGTGTTGATAAATGTGTCTTTATCAGTGATCTTTTAGTGCTTTTTTAGTACTGATAAAGGCTTCCTTTATCTGTGTTAAAAAGCACTGATAAATGCCCTGTCTACTGCAACAAAAAATTCTGCAGCAGAACACCCAAACAACACCTGCAAAAAATTCAGCATCTCAATAAGTATACCCATACAAAATTAACACATAAATCATAAACTAAGTACACCATGTATACCCATACAACAAGTATACCCATACACCATTAACACATAATTTATAATTTAATTAAATACATAAATAATTCAATTCAGAATTCAGGGGGTTAGGGGGGCTGTTCAGGGGTTTGGGGTGGCTGTCCAAAGGGGGTAGGGGGTGTTCGGGGGGATGGGGGTGTCCAGGGGGAAAGGGGTGTCTAGGGGGGGTGGGGGTGGTCCAGGAGGTTGGGGTCATTTCCAAGGAGGGTGGGGGTGTCTAGGGGTGGGGTGGGGGGTGGGGGTGGGGGTGTCTAGGTGGTGGGGTGGTGTTTAGGAGGGGGGGGGGGGGGGTCCAGGTGGGGGGGGGGGCTGTCTATGTGCGTGTCTATGGGGGGGGGCTAGTGTCCAGGGTGTCGGGGGGGGGGGGGGGGGGGGGGGCTTTCCAGGGGGTGGGGGTGTCCGGGGGGTAGGGGACAGTTCAGGGGGTTGATGGGGCTTTCCAAGGGGGGTGGGGTGGTGTCCAGGAGGGTGGGATGGGGGTGTCCGGGGGGATAGGGGTGTCTAGGGGGTGGGGGTGTCCGGGGGTGGGGGGTGGGGGTGGTCTAGGAGGTTGGGGGGCTGTATAAGGGGGGTTGGGTGGTGTCTGAGGAGGGGGGTGTTCGGGGGGGGGGGGGTCTATGGGGTGTCCAGGGGGTGGGATGGTGTCCAGGGTGTCGGGGGGGCTTTCCAGGGGGGGTCAGGGGGGGGGGCTTTCCAGGGGTTGGCTCACAGTTAGTAAACCGTACAGGCCAACCATGCGACTTGGTGGGTTCTTGGACAATGGCACTACACGGTTGGTGCACGATTTTCCAAACTATATAGGTATACCATGAATATCACCAAAGGGGATTTAAATTACCATTTTTTCTCCTTCCTCTTAAATCCAAATCACCCTTCCTTCTTCTACCTTTCTCACACCCATCAATTGATAACGACCCTTTGGATTCCTCTCTAGACATTGAAGTATCTCCCTTATTCGGTATTGGAATCAATCTCCATCGATTGTGTTGGATCACCATAAATTAGTATATCATTCATCTTGATTATTTTATTATTTTATCTTTATATATTAGATTTTATTTCCATGTTATCTCATATACCCTATTTTTAGGGTGTTTTTTTATTCTTCTGATTTCTCTCATTTTGACTCGAAGAAAAGGATGATAATAGACAATTAAAACATCCTAAGAATGACTTAGTTGGTCTATATGTTTTCCCATCAATGTTATGTCATTTATAAAATTCACCATTGTACCATGCACTAAACTTCCCATGCATCGCATATTAAACATATTGATTAATTAAATGCCAATTATTTAATTTAGTTAATTCTAGTGCACCTAATTTCATCATTATAGGTTTTTTTCCACAAGTTAGGCCATCCTTTAGGGTGTGTTGCTTATATAACCATGATCCATATTCCTTTATTATGTGATCAAACCACCATTTAGGTGTGTTGATTTTTCACCCATTTTTGGAAGTGGAATTTTAATTAAATGAATTATTAAATGGTTGAATACCATCACTTGACCCTTTATTCCATTTAAAAAATACTTTTTTAATAGAGTTAACTAAATATAATTGGGTATTGTTTAATTCAATAAATCATAAGGAATTGTATATTGGAATGAATTATTACTTACTACTCATTATTATAAGCATGATGTTAAATTGAACTAATGAATTTGAACACCCTTGAGATGGGTTGTCTTGTTTCTTAATTGGAATAAGTAAACGAAACACATGTAAATGTGAATAGTAAGACCATGTCACTTGTCCATGTTAGATAGAATGTGCACTCACATAGACACTATTATCACTTGATAGTGAATTGATATTTGAAACATTGAATTGTTTTATGGAAATGATATAACACTTATCACCTTTATGTTTATAAATAAAAATAGGTTAGGCATGCCTGAATTGTAAGTTGGAATAGATAAGTCAGTTGTTGTTTTCACTTAAAATTGTATCCATTTTAAACAAAAGAGAGGCAATTTGGGTGATACCGGCCACACCATGCCTCGGATTGAGGCGGGGTTGAATTCTACACGTCATAAAGGACCCATGGATCATTCTAATAAAGTATCAAGATAATCTTAATGCGATTGGTTGGATTTTCGTAGGCCAGTTGTTGTTTTCACTTAAAATTGTGTCCTTTTTAAACAAAAGAGAGACACTTTGAGTGATACCGGCCACACCGGGCCTCGGATTGAGGCAGATTTTACTCGTACACATTGAAAAGGACCCATGGATCTTTCTACTATAGGATTAACACAATCCTAATGCGTTTGGTCAGATTTACATACGTCAGTTGTTGTTTTCACTTAAAATTGTGTCCATTTTAAACAAAAGAGAGACCCTTTAAGTGATACCGGCCACAACGTGCCTCAGATTGAGGCTATCTTGACTCGTACACATCACAAAGGACCCATGAATTGTTCTCTAAAAATATCAATACAATCTGAATGCGTTTGTTCAGATTTCCGTAGGCCAGTTTTTGTTTTCACTTAAAATTGTGTCCATTTTAAACAAAAGATAGACACTTGGAGTGATACCGGCCACACTGTAACTCATATTGAGACAGGATTGTCTCTTAAACATTAAAAATGACCCATGTATCGTTCTCATAAAATATCAAGACAATATGAATGCGTTTGGTCAGTTTTTCATAGGTCAATTGTTGTTTTCACTTAAAATTGTGTCAATTTTAAATAAAAGAGAGACACTTTGAGTGATACCGGCCACACCGGGCCTCGGATTGAGGTGGGGTTAACTCATAGACGTCAAAAAGGACCCATGGATCGTTCTCCTATAGGATCAATACAATCTGAATGCGTTTGGTCATATTTTCGTATGTCAGTTGTTGTTTTCACTTAAAATTGTGTCCATTTTAAACAAAAGAGAGACCCTTTGAGTGATACCGGCCACACCATGCCTTGTATTAAGGCAGGATTGATTCGTACACATAAAAAAGGACCCATTTATAATTATACTAAAGGATCAATACAATCCTAATGCATTTGGTCAGATTTATGTAGGTCAGTTGTTGTTTTCACTTAAAATTGTGTCCATTTTAAACAAAATAGAGACACTTTGAGTGATACCAGAAACACCATGAATCAGATTGAGACAGGGTTTACTCTTACACATTTCAAAGGACACGTGGATCATTATCCTAAAGGATCAATAGAATCCGAAAGATTTTGGTCAGATTTCCGTACGTCAGTTGTTGTTTTCACTTAAAAATCTGTCCATTTTAAACAAAAGAGAGACCCTTTGAGTGATACCGACCACACTATGCCTCAGATTGAGGAGGGGTTGACTCTTACACCTCAAAAAGGACCCATGTATCATTCTATTAAAGTATCAACACAATAATAATGCGTTTGGTTGGATTTTCGTAGGTCATTTGTTGTTTTCATTTAAAATTGTGTCCATTTTAAACAAAAGAGAGATACTTTGAGTGATACTGGACACACTATGCCTCAGATTGAGTCATAGTTAACTCATACACATATAAAAAGACCCATGGATTTTTATACTAAAGTATCAATACAATCCAAATGAGTTTGGTCATATTTCCATAGGTCAGTTGTTGTTTTCACTTAAAATTGTGTCCATTTTAAACAAAAGACAGACACTTTGAGTGATACCAGCCACATCATGCCTCTAATTGAGGACGGGTTGACTTGTACACGTAAAAAAGGACCCATGTATCATTCTCCTAAAGGATAAATTCAATCCTAATGCATTTTGTTTGATTTTTGTAGGTTATTTGTTGTTTTCACTTAAAATTGTGTCCATTTTAAACAAAAGAGAGACACTTTGAGTGATACCAGCCACACCATTTCTTGGATTAAGGTGGGGTTGACTCATACACATAAAAAAGGACCCATGGATATTTATCATATAGGATCAAGATAATCGGAATGCATTTTCTCAGATTTTTTTAGGTCAGTTTTTGTTCTCACTTAAAATTGTGTCCATTTTAAACAAAAGAGAGACACTTTGAGGAAGGATGTTTTATTTAATAAAAATTAAAATTTTCCTACGAACATTTACATAAAAAAATGTTTCATATTTTGATCCCATTAACCCCTCTAAAAAATGAACGCCAATTGTACACGTCCCCAAGTTAGTTCTTCATGCTATTTGTGTACAATCTGCCATCAGGTATGCGGGCCACTCATTTCTGAACAAATCTATATCATCTTGTGAGCATGAAGATTTTCAGCAGTCAGAGTAGTAATGAAAAATATAAAAATGAAGAATTAATAAATAAATTAAATGAACTAGTAGTTGTTTTTGAAAATACCTCTTTAGGGATGCTAGTTTGTTGATGAAAAACGATCTCTTTCATAAATTTACAAACATAATAACCACAATCATTATAATTTTTTTGTTTTCGAAACTGCAAAAAAATTGATCATTATGAGAATAAGTAACCTGTGTTGAGATGTATTTGGATAGTGAAATTTTATTATATATACCTTGAAATATACTCAAGGATATCATCTCCACCGTCAAATTTCTCTTTTATGAAGTGTAAATTAATATAAATGTGCTTTGATCTTGAATGTTTCACATGATATTTGAAAAGACTAATGGAAATTTGATTATCACAAGGAATATTCAATGGTTTTCCAACATTCAATCTCAAATATTCTACCAGAACTTTTATCCATATCATTTTTGTCCATGCATGGGTGGAAAAAATATATTCTACTTCCACTGTACTCAAAGTGACAGAACTTTGTTTCTTATTATGCTATCTCACACAACATTCTCCCTATAATAAAGTTCCACCTGATTTTTAATTTTTATCTTTACAATATCCATCCCAATCAACATCAGTGTATCCAAGAATGTTCATGACACAACTTATTTTATACAACATGCTATAAGATAATGTTCCTTTAATATACCTAAGTATTTTTATACCATCATATGTGATTCAGTTGGATCACTATGATATATTTCACACAATGTAATAGTATAAAAAATTTATATCCTTGAATCAATAAGATAGAGAAAACTTCCTATCAAATTCTAGAACCTTTATTTTTCAAACTTTTCCCAGCTTCATCTTTAGTCATCTCTATACCAAAAGAGATTAGTGTAGAAACTTATTTTGATTATTCCATTACAAACTTATGTAACAAATATCTAGTATAATTTTATTTATATAGAAAGATATATATTTCAAGATATATATATATATATATATATATATATATATAAAACCTCTCACATGTGAGAAAAAACCACTATCAAGAATCAAAGGTTTGTTCCTTTTTCTATCATTAAGAGTCATCTAAAAAAATCTCTTTGATAAACTTTCTTCTTTACATATTCCTTTTCTTTTCTAGTATAAGAAAATTTTCCTAGAAGTTTTTTCATACATTATTCATTATAGTGACCTAGTTTGTCACATCTTCCACAAACTTCCCTCAAGTAATTAAATCTATTTTTCATTGGAAACTTTCTAACATTTGATGATTTTTGTTTCCTTTCTCACTAAAAATTAAGAAAGTTTCTTTCATTTATTCCACCATTAATTCCACTCAGTTAATTATTCTAGGGAGATACTTTATGTGAAAAGTATTATATGCCTTGTTCCCATTTATACCACAGAACCAATAATATATACTAAATATTGATCTTTTTTTGAAGTTAGATATTTACTTTTAGAGAGTTTTTTGAGGTTCGTAATATTTTCAATATTTATTCCCATAGAGTGGGGTATCTTTCTCATGATGGTTATTTTCAAATTTTTTATAATGTGAAGTATTTTTCACATCCTTTATCAATCCAAGATTTCCCAATATTTTTTCTATCACCTAAATGGTTAGAAAGATTAGATGAAAAATTTTTAGTGGGTTTAGATGTCACTTGATTCTTGGGTATATTTTTCTCAAAAAATTGAGATGTTTCAGCCTTTACCTTTAAAGACTTATTGAATTTTTTTCTCATATTCTTTAAATTACTTTCAACCTTAAGAAATCTTGATTGATTTTTAAGAAATTTATCTTCTTTAATAGTAATTTTATTACTTATATCTTCAATTATCTTTCCTTGTTCCATGATATTTATCTTGAGGTTCATAATCTCATCAATGTACACATATTCCAATTTAAGAAGATCTTCCTTTCCCACATTCTTTTAATCACATTATTTTTTCAATATTCTATTTTTTTTGTTTTCTTCTAGACATTACACAAGTTTTTATCTCATATAATATTCTTTGTAAATATCTTAACCTTTTTATTCTTCAATATTTGAATAATATTCCATTCCCTCAACATTTTCAAATAAATCTCTATAATTATCTGGATTTTCATCATCCGAATAACTGTTTTCAATAGATCCATATTCAAATTTCTTACTTAACATAATTATTTCATTTTTTCCCATCAACTTTTTATTACATCAAGTGGATTTCTTATCTTCATTGGATGTTTTTCTACAATTCTTCTACAAATGTTTTTCTTCAGAATCATCTTCATATTATCTAACTATATTCTTTGGAAAATGCATAGTAAAATTCCCAATTCCTACACACTCAAACCAGTTAGTGGTAATTTTTCTTAATATTTTTCTCTACCACTATGAAATTTTTTATAGATAAGAGACATGATTTTTCCTTCATATCATCATATTTCTTATCTTATGAATCACTAAGGAAAATAATCTTATGATCAACATCTTGGATATTCACCTTTCTCATAGATTCAAATTCATTTAATCCTTGATATTATTTTTCAATGATAGAGTTTTTCTAGTGTCATATGAAAAATTATGGTATGTAATTCATCAAGAGATAAATCAAATTTCTCTTTTATGTCAGAAATTTTAGAATCAAACTAATCTGGAAAATTTCTCATGTGTTTCTTAACAATGGTGGAATCTTCAAAGACATCATTGAATCCTATGATGTGGTAAACACTTTCATTTAATCTGGTCAAGCATGCATCAAAAATTTCATCATCATCCATTCAGATATTTTTTAACTTTCTTTTCCATATTTGTAGCTTTGGTTACTTTACATTGAAATTTCCCTCAAAGATACTTTTTAGTTTGTACCAAATTCTCTTATCAATCTTGGGACTTATCACCTTTATAAAAACATTTTCTAACAAATAAATTAGAATAAATTTTATAACTTTCCCATATACCACAAGATTTATTTTTTATTAAATGTTATAGGATTATATTTCTTTATAAATAGAAAACCAACTATATTTATATAAATTACCTTCAGGACAAGAGACAGAAGATAAGGTATCATTCTGTTTTTCTAACCATGATAATTTTTTCCATCGAAGGTATGAATACCTATGATGTTTACTAAGTTTATATTTTACAAGATAAGGATATGATAGTGGAAACCTTCCTATGATATACAACTTGGGGGGGGGGGGGGGTTAATTAGTGGAGATCTTTTATAATTGAAATTATCTTGAAATTAAAACCTTAAAATTGTTAGTTTTTTATCATTATCATCTTTATAAAACAATATCCCAAGAATAAAATGATAATAATGTAAATAAATACATGTAATATTTATATGTTTATACCCAAATGTTGGTGTATGAATCCTTTCCATAGTGACTCTTATCAATCCATGGAAATTAACTATAATAGAAAAGTTAATATAATGATCCAACTCACAGTATACTCATTTCATCTCCCATTAGGTAAGATTATATTGACTTCTATTATTTACAAATGTTTTCTTATAGAACCATTCTGTAATAAGATAAAAAATATTTTCAATACATATCACTAAAATTTTGTTCAAAAAAATCTTTATCCAATGAATTTGTCCAGTGTCTTTGTCTATTGTGCCTTTTGACCTTGTTCGGTGCACCTCACAAAACCACAACTTTGATATGTGGTCTATCTAATAAAAAAAATATTAATATCACAAACTATTTGGAAACTTTGTATAGTACAATACCCATCTATTATCTCTTACTGAAACCTATGTCCAATGTATATAATCTATAACTCTATCTAGTGCCTCAAATTAAAGCCTTTTTCTAATGACTCTAACTGATATCCTCTTTTCTTAAACCAACACAATTGGAAACTCAAACAACCTAAAAAAACTTATCATATCCTATCATTCATACAATTGAACATTGCTAATATGGGTTTTAATTACATACCCTTTTAATATGCGAGATAATAGAAAAAATGGAAGGAACTCAATTCTATTTTCCCGCTTTATGAAAAATAAAATAAAAAAACTCTCACTCATATAAATTTAACCAAATACTTCTCAATCTCTCAAGATTTTTTTTTGAAGTTTCAGGAAAACTCCAATATTCACAACCTTCTTTGAAATTCCTTAACCTCAGTGTTAATGAAATTTGTTGAACTTATTATTCTCAAATAGATAACATATATTTAAAGATCATATAAGAAACTATGTTTATGGGATTTAAAAAGTTTTTATATAAATCACTTCAAAATATAATTTGATTGATGTTAGTCAGATGACTTCCCAAGAATATTATGTTTGATGAATTTTTTTTATTTCATTGTTTGATGGACTCATAAAACTCCACCTAGTACAGCTTCTCAAAATAATATGTCTAATGACATCATGAATTCTTGTTTGATATTAATCTATCCAATAGAACCTTAACTATTTGATATAACATTCTAAGATCATTCCATAAGCTCCAATGATAGTGCTACTTATCTGTCTGATGCACTTCCTTACACTTGTTCATCCATTGAAATTATAACTTTCCATTCGATAATTTTTTTAAATATCTACATAAACACATATTCTATAACACTCAATCCAATTCAACTTCATAACATCATCCAATTGATGGCATCAAATTTATTTTTCCAATGTTAATCCATCCAATAGATCATTATCCAATGGACTCAGTCTGATGGAAATCCTTCAATAGAGCACTCCCTATAATTTAAGGTCATTCATCTTGCAGATTTAATTTTGTTACATCCAAAATGTACATATTAAAACTTCAACTTTTTACACCCTGTTTGTCCGATCACCTCAGCTGATTCTGTCTAGTTCACTTGATCTATTAACTATCTGATTACATTATTACAACTTATAAAGAAATTTTTCCTAAAATAATTATTCCTTCGGTCATGTTGCTTGAAATTTGACATCTTCCCATTTGTCTAGTTACAATGTCCCCAATCCATCTGGTATTGAAGCTTCAAATTTGTACTACCACCCGAAGATCAACCTTCACACAACATTGTACTTCTTTCATCTTTTTAAAAATCATAAAAAATCGGTATCCCACACATTGTTATCCATATAGAAACAATGTGTATTTTCTACATGTTGATATTGAAAAAATTAATTTTTTTAGCTCAGTGTTCATCTTCATATAAATATCCATCCAATAACTTTAGCCTAGGCCCATATTATGTAAAAATTGTTCTTCTATTACCTTTTAAAAAAGTTTACAACTTCATCTTGGATCACAAGAATCTTCATAATGTTATGAACATGAAGATATTGAAAAAAAATTATAACTTAAGGAAATTTTCCTAACATGGTTAAAGAAAATTCCTTCTCCTCCTCTAGAAATTTATAATAAAAAACATTCTTAAAATATTCAAAAACTCTTTATAACTTTTTTATCAAAACCATTCATAATAAGATATGCTGACAAAAAAATAAAAAAATTATTATTAAAAAATCCCAAATGATCTTAATTAATGGAGAAAGGGTTGCTACACTAGAAGTTGACACATATGACCTATTTCTACATAGTGGATTAGTTTTAGAATTCAATAACTATTATTATGTTTCCACTATAAACTAATTTTTGAATTATATATATTATTTAGAAAAAAATTGATTTTCATTCATCATTAAGAACACATGTTTATATATATATATAAGAATGAAATTTTTTATGGCATTAGGAATATAGTAAATGGTTTATACATTCTAGATATGGATAATATTAATTATAACCTTTATAATAAGAAGGATTGGGTTGATTCAAATTCCACCTTCCTTTGGAATTATCTCCTTGGACATATAAATGAGAAATGTATTGAAAGAATCTATAGAGAGGGACTATTAGAACGATTTGATTATGAATCATTCGAGACATTAAAATATTTTTTATACGGAAAGATGACCAAGGAATATTTTAGTAGAAAATGGAAAAGGTTAGTGGTTTGTTAGATCTCATACATATATATGTATGCAGACCGATGAGTACACAATAGAGTGGTGGTTTTAGGTTCTTTTTTTCCTTTAACAAAGAATTTATTTGGTATAGTTATGTGTATTTGATGAGACATAAGTATTAATTTTTCTAAAATTTCAAAAATATTTATAATGAATTATATAACCAATTGGGTAAAAGTATTAAGATTTATTGATTAGATTAGGGTGGTAAATACTTGATCCAAGAATTAACTGATCATTTGATATATTTTGGAATTTTTACACAACTCACTCCTACCATAATTAAAAAATGGAATTGTGTTTTTGATAGGAATAATAATGCCATATTTGACATGGTACGATTGATGATGAGTTAGTGTGACCTTCCTATTTCACTCTAGAGGTTTTCTATAGATATTGTTTCCTTCCAAATTAATTGTGTTCCATATAAAGCATTAATAAAGATTATATATGATATATGAATTAGGGAATAACAAAAAATGTATTTTATAAATATTTTGTGTTTCAAAGTACTCATACAATGAGTAATTTCTGATAATATTTTTCCCAAATGAAAAAAGTGATTAATTTTTTATTATCCCAAAGAAACCATGATATTTTATTTCTATAACCCTAACTAACACAAAGTGTTTGTGGAATAAAAAGTAATATATAACTAGATGATCCAGTGGGAGGAAATTTGAGCTTTGAGAAGTTCAAGACCAACAAACAAGCAGTGTTCATGAGATGGAGGTTGAGTCATTTTGACAAAGAGTTATAGAATAAGAACGAACTCAAGTTATACAAGGAACATGAAGGTCTATTATAATTTTTAGGAAATAAAGAGATATTGATTTATCTTGAAAAATAAATATGAAGTAAATTTCATAGGAGAAGAACCTACATGAGTCTATTGAGAGTTCTAATTCTAAGAAATGATTAAAATCCATGGAATCTGAAATAAAATAAATGTACACTAACCAGGTTTGGAACATGGTGGATGAATTTAAAGGGGTTAGACCAACAAGGTTTAGGTGGGTTTTATAATATAAAATTGACATGGACAATATATTTTCTAACTATAAAGCATGCCTTCTAGAAAAGGGTTACAAGAAAATTCATAGTATTGATTATGAAGAAACAATTTCACCGACAATGATGATAAATTCCATTAATATTTTTAGGCCATAGAAGATCATTTTGATTATGATATATATTAAATAGATGTAAAAACTACTACCTGTAATGTAAATTTACTATAGGACATGTATATGATATTATAAAAAGGTTTTGAAGTTACAAATGAATATTGTATGGTGTGAAAGTTGTAGTGATCCATTTATGGACTAAATTAAGATTCTTGATGTTTTGATATCTAGTTTTATGATTAAATAAAAACTTTTAGTTTCATTATGGGAAAATATGATTTATATGTATACAAGATAATTAATGAGATTGTATTTTTGTTTCAGATATAGTACATATATGACATACTTCTTATTGGAAATGATATCTTGACTCTTTACTTTGTGAATATTTGGTTAGGAAAATTCTTCTCTATGAAAAAAATTGGTGAAGAAGCCTACATAATGGGTATAAATATATATAAAGATAGATGAAATAGGCTATATGGACTTGGTCAAGACACAAAAATTGGTAATCTTCTAAAGTGGGTTTGTATAGAGAACTATAATAAGGGTTCTTTACCAGTGTTTCATGGATAAAATCTTAGTAAGATTCAATATTCTTATAAGAAGTTGGAAAGGATGTATATGATTATCCATAAATATACCAAATGCTCTATTATGTTTTCCATGCTGTGTACTCAACCAAATATCACCTATAGTTTTAGCATAACTATTAGATACTAATCTAATCCCACTGAGAGTCACTTGATTATTGTGAAGAACATCCAGATTTACTTAAAAAGGGGAAATAATAAACTATTGGTCTTTGGAGGAGAGGATGAGAATATTTTAAAGGGAAACACTAATTTTAGTTTCCTATTTGACAGAGATGATATGAGATATCAGTCTAGTTTCATGTTTTTCCTAAATGATTGAGATATTAGTTATAAAAGTTCCAAATTTGACATCATAGGGGAATAAAAAATAGATGCATAATACATTACTACATTATATACAGCCATGGAAGCTATTTGGATAAATAAGTTGATCTCTAAATGTGGTGTGGTTTTTATCATAGAGTAATAAATTGAAATTTTCTATGGAGACAACAGATCCATTTCTCATAATAAGGAATTCTTAGAGTTGGTTCCTTAGAACCAATTAATTTATTCTTTATATTACTAGTACATTCATGGTCTTGAATATTAATTAATATCGTATCATTTGATGATTATTCTTATTCCTTACATCAATATGATAAATCCAATAAGAGTACCTATTTCATCAAAATGTCATAGTAGTCCCCTAAAATTGTGATAACTTTTAAGTGTTATGAAAATATTGTTATATGCATGTTCTATGGATGGATGAAATTATCTAACTGAACACAGATGACACAGAACATTGAGGGTAAGAGAATCATAGATATTGAGACTTCTTCTCATGAAGTTTATCCATGGTAATATCTAAGAGTTGAGTTTAGGAGAACAAAAAACACCCATAGAAATTTCACATGTTATATTTCTCGTTAGATATTCCTATATATGGATATATGTATTTGTCCTTATACTTGAGATTATTATTAATGAATATTATGAATTGTGTAATTAGATGTTTTATTAAAAAATATGATGACATATGATCACAATTAATTAGGATACATTAGGTACATCACAAGTGATATAAAATTAATTAATAATTAAAAAAAGGATTTGTACCATATAGGTTAATGGAAGGAAATATTATAATGGAAATATCTAATTAAGTCCATGTCCAGCGTAGTTTTATCAACATGTTGATTTTATGAAATCCAAAATAAATTAATATCAATCATATAGGTTAATTACACATGAAATGTATATCGATTGATGAGATATCAAGAAAAGGAGATTATATTACATAGTAAGTATTCAAAGGAAGTTGTTATGATTGTGACATTAGCTTATTTCTATGTGGGTGCATTGACTTGTTTTTATATATTTATATTATACTTTAGGATAGATTGCTTAATTCCAATGAGAAGGAGGCCTAGAGGGTCACACACCAAGTGCATCCCAAACCTATGTTGAATTATATTTTAATTTAATTTTAGAATAAATATTATTATGAAGTTCCAAGGTATAAGTATGTGAGTTCACTATTAAATAAATATTTATTTTCATGTTTTAATGAATATAATAAATATTTATTTGTTGAAAAAATAATATAGTGGTATTTATTTATTTAAATAAATAATCATTATTCACATTTTTATAAATGTTAAGGAGGATTAATAGATTGAGTTATGGGTCTGGTGGGAATGATATATTTATTATCATTTAAATGAACATAAATTTATTTATTTAAAAAATGATATTTATATTATCTATGAGTCATGCATGTGTTAAAGAAATACTAATAATAATAATATTATTATACCTAGAGTTCTATAAGGAATATGATATTGGATAAGGAACTATGTGTATTTACAAATTCTCTAACCTTGGTATATAAACTAGTTTATATCATTTCTAGGGCTAGACATTATAAATGTTGTTGTGAAAAACAAACCCTCTTTATAGAATTCTCTCAACCCTAAAGTGAAAATCCTTTAGAATTATATTAAGAATCAGGGGAGCTTCAATCCTTCTCCCACCTCTAATGTCTCTATGAGAACTAGAATAAATCCTTAAAGTAATAAAAGGAATTATTGTTGTGTTTAAATATGTATGATTCATGTGGTGGGAATAATTCATGACGTCACATGATGATTCTATAATGAAGTTTATAGGTTCGTTCAATACAAGTGGATTATGATTAGAGGGATTCTATACTTGAATCCTTTATCATAACAATGGTATGAGAATAGTGGTCAACCTAATCAAAAAAGAGGAAAGAATTAAATGTCTTGGTTATTATCTATTATATAAATTAATTATAAATTATATGTCAAAGTCCCTATATCATGGATTTTAGAATTTTTATTTTTCTACTTTTGAGGATTGATTTGAGGAAATCAGTGAAAACCCATTGTTGGGCATGGGAAAGATTGCTTCTTATATGTCTGAAAACCTTCAAGTGGTATCAGAGCGGTCACATATCAATTTATAACTATTTATTAATCATCAATCAATATATTTTTTTGTTAGTTTTTCATTTTTGGTTTATTTTTTATTATATATAAAAGTGTAGATTTCATGTTTGTTCACATTTATATGAACAAGAACACAATCAAGAATAAATAAAGAGAATTTGAAGATCCCATTAGGAGGTGTTGTATATTATAGCTAAATAACATGAGACAATATGATGTGTAACAAAAAATTACATGTCATTTACCCAAATTAACCACACCCAGACGCGCCATTAAAACCAATAAACATCACATGGGAGAAGAGTACATGACTTCATTACACACTGTGTGTTAACCCGCTAGATGGAACCCGGTTTTATGGGATACATGACATTTAATTAGTGTATATTCTATGTAATCACACATATTTTGCATCATGGAAAATTTGGAAACTATGTAGCCAAATACATGACATGTATTTATTACATGTTTAATAGTGACTTAAAGATGGTGGTCCAGTTATGACTATGAAATGTATAACTAGTGTATATTTTAGGTAACACATTATTGTCTATGTGCATTATATTTATATTCCCTATGATTGTATTTGAGACTACCATAGAATGTGATACATGACCTGTAGCTCATTTTACATGCCATATAACTTGTAGATGTTTACAAGGAGTGCACACTAAGCCAAGATTTACACTGTAAATTAATTACATAGAAATACAAATTAATTATAGTATTAAACCAAACTACATGGTGTGTAGCTAGAGTACATTCCATGTGATAGAATTTTTACAATTTTAAAATCTTAATTAATTTATGCATTAATTTTGGGACTACATGAAATGTATGATTATTTTATAATCCATATAGTTTTTATGGGAATTGAAATAGATACACACCATGTATATTAATGTGTTCTGTGTGTCATACACACCAAGCTGAATACTTTTCTTGAAACACAAAATTATATTCCTTGTAATTATGTGACACACATTGTATGTTGCATGTAGTGTAAGTACATAGTACATGAAAAGGACTATACAAGATGCAGGGTAGTTCATATAGGTACACATCATGCTGCCTCTAATTACACACCGTGTACTTGATTAATTTAAAATTAATTTAATTTATCTAATTTATTAAAAACTAAACATGATGGGAATATTCTGGACTATTTGGATAAACAATTAAGATATATGAATTAATTAATTAATAACATACTTAATTTATTAATTTTATAAATTTATCTTAATAAGTAATGAATTGAAATGAATGTTAATTTTTTTAATAAATGTGTAATAATTGAATGCATGGATGATCATGAGCTCAATTTACTAATGTATGTTTTGAGTTTATATTAAATTTATTATTTATTGTATTAGTTTATTATGCTATAAATTTTTTATTAAATTAAATATAACGACCGGTGTTCCATACTTCCCACCTTCAATATTTATGGTCCATCATTTCCATGGTTTCTTTTATGTAACCCCATTACCCTAATTCCCCTCACCTTTTATGAGTAAATACATGAAAAGGATTATGCTCAAATGATATCAGGTGGTTCAAAACTTGAGTCAAGGTGAAACCAACCAAGGAAATACATTAGATTCAGGTGAAATGCTACAACTCAATCCAATCATGAATCAAGGAGTTATTCCCTAGTTTTAAATGTAATTTTATTATATACTTTATAAATCATACAATAAAAGGGAACATTATCATGTCACATATATATTTATTTTATTTCTGTCTGCTGCATAGTTAATAATTTTTTTTATTGGATTCTTTGTTAGGATCATATAAAATAAATGATTTTACAATCTTGCAAGATTAAATAAAATAAATAGATTATGCGTAAATTATTTTATAAAGACATGATTAATCACTTGTGTAAAATCCACATAATATTAGAAAGCATGTAAAGGGATGAAATAAAGAATATTTACATCTAAAGATAAAAATACCTTAAAGAAATATTAATGCACTAACACATTACATTTCATGATTTAAGATGAAACCATAGATCAAAGTGTTGGTTTAGTACTTTTGAAGACACTTACATTTATTAAGGAATTATAAACCATGTTAACAACAATAGGAGTATCCCTTTTTTACTCTTTGAGTAACATGAATGAAAGTATTGAGGTTCGAGTCTAGGATTTCAGGATTAGAGAGTCTACTAAACAAATTAAGGAGCTATGAGTTAATGATATTTTCAAGTCCTATCAACCTAAATTCCTTCATGTAATTGGTCAGACCCTTTATTTGGGTTATGGGAACAAAAATATAGATACTTTCCACTAGAATATCCATGTGACAAGATATTACAAATCCAATGGTGAGGGTAATTGGGGATTGATAAAAATAGTAGGATAATAGTAAATAAAATTTATTACACCATATTTCATAATCAAGATAAAGTACTAAAATATGATTTATATAGTATAGAAAATGGAAAGTAAATCCATGAAAAAACTATGATTATTTATGAATAAATAACATTTCCTGAATAGTATATATTTCTAAGAATAGTATAGTCATTTATACACTATTCTATTACATAAAAATTTATACTATATGTAGGAATCACCTATACCTATTCATCCACCATAGTAGTGAGCATAAGTGATAAGGATTACTATAAGATCTTTTTGGGAAAAAATACCTCAAGTAAACTTTATAGTGTTTTTGGGTTCATTGTGTTTGTTGATAGAATATTATGATAAGGTTAGTTGTGGAGTTCAAACATGATTGTTGACCAGGTATGATAACAATGGTTTAAGAAAGAGGTATGAATGATCTGGAAGTTGTGAAAAAAATTATTTGTACAAGGTGGTGTCATTTCTTAGTTTTTCCAAAATTTTGGGGTCTAAAATTTGGAAGGGAAAAGTTTCATGAAAGATGGATTTCCAAAACTACTTATTGAAAATGTGGAAAAGTAATGGAATTCTTGAAATTTTGGTGTCTCAAAGGTTTGGATATTCTCAAATTAGTATTTTATGAAAGGATACTGATTCATGAAAGAAAAATGCAATAAGTTACACTATTATAAGAAGTTTCATGAATAGAAAAAGGTGATAAGTTACATGATTATGAGAAGTTTTACAAATGGGAAAAAGTTGGAAAGTTATATTATTACAAAAAGTTTCAAAAATAATAATAGGCGGTAAGTTACATGATTAAAATAATTTTCATGAATTGAAAATTTCTTTGTAGCTACACAAATATAAGGAGTTTTGCAAAGAGGTATGAAGAGTTTCATGAAAAGGAAGTGGAGATCTTGAAAGTTTCATGAAGAGAAGGAAACATCTATTAATAGGAAGAGAACCCATAATTTAAAGAGAGTAGGACTTAATGAAAATACAAAGGCTTTGAATTCCTAAAAGATTTTTATGAAATATTTCCTTGCACAAATGATTCGTTAGAGCATCAGTTTCATGAAGGAATGAATTTTAATGAAAGTGAAAGTCTTGTGAATAGTTTTTATTTTCATCAAATACTAGAATGTTTTATTAAATGTTGTGAGTTTCACAAAAGTAAATGTTTATGGAAGGTTTGAAATGTTTTTAAAATAATTGTGAAGTTTCAAAAATGTTGAGAAACAAGTTTCACGAAACTATATCCTACGTGAATCAGAAGGGATTTCCTTGTAATTCTATGGTAATGTGTTATTAATTAGGTGAATTAAATTATAGATTCATAATACACTAAATGAGGTATAAAATATATTGATTAAAGTAATCAAAAGAAGAATATTATGATGGATTAGTTCACACACTTCAGTTGAGAGAGAAGTGACCATCCAAATTGTGATTGGTTGTAAACTAGGTAGGAAAGTGAGTCTGCTCCGAACATTGTAACAACAGCGTGCTTTATTGGATTTGGTATAAAGGAACATTTCCTATGTATAATCTTTGGATTCATCCTAATGTGGGTTATCCAAGTAAAATTTTTGTTTCTCAAGGATTATTTCATTTCTTCTCATACATTGCTACAGTAAATGGAGAGAAGAGTGTTTTATTTATTGACAAAACAAGATATGAAGGGGAATTTGTTTTAATATATCACACCCTGATTCAAACCCATCCTAGGATATTTAACCTAGTTATTTTAAAAATTGGTATTATAGGGAAAGGTTAAAATCATTGGTTCACTCTTAGTAGAATCAGTGGAGGTTATTAATCACAAAGGGATTATGATCTTCGATGGAAACAATTTTCACCCATGTAAGAGTCAAATGTTTCACCAATTCTAATCATTAGTAATGGATGTATTTATTGCTGATATTCATGGTATTTCTTCTAGTGTGGATAGTGGATCTTTATCAGAAGCATACATAATGGAATTGGATGCTAACAGCAGAGGAATCAATGCATTAGGGGGGGTATTATCCTATGAAATCTACATGAAGGTGATATCACATAAGTCATAAAATTAATTTTAGGAAACGTTTATAATAAATTAGCGTGATTTAAAAGTCATAGAAGCTAAATTATATGTCCAATTTAAAACATATGAGAATTTTAGAATGCTCCCCAATGAGTCTGTAGATGCATTTTTTTGACCTAGTGAATGTTGTTATAGAAGAAATGCGTGGTCTCATAGAAACTCTTATATATGTAAATATCATTAATAAAATCTTGAGAAGACTTCCACACCATTTTAATATAAAATTCAATTTACTAGAAGATAAATATCCAAAGGATAAAAAATTAGGTAAATTGCATAGTAATCTTTTCACATACGATATGAGAAATGATGATAATGAGTCTCTTGAAAAATGAAAGTATAAATAGGTGTAATTCAAGGCCATAAAGAATATCTCTATTGAAAATGGTTAGGAAGAAGATGATGTGAATGATTTCATGCCATTCCTTTTATCAAATATCTAAATAGGAAAAGGAAAGATCCAAGGGAAACTTCCTCTTTAATGATTTTGATATGGAAAGGTTTGACATCTTGAAGTAAGGGCACCAACTATTTTCATAAAAATGATGAGGATAAAGTTTAAATTCCCATGAATAAGTCTTCATATGATGTTAATGGTATGAAAAGTTTTAATATAAATTTCTTCAAAAAAAATAATCTTCATTCACTAGAAAATTAGAATTCAGAAGAATATGAGGTTGAATATATAGAAAACTATAAGGATCATGGAGAAAATGATATGGTGGTAGTTGTGTGAAACTACTAGAAAAAGGAATAAAGAGACAATGATATAGGATAAGTTGAAGGAATATTTGATCTCTAGGATGAATAATAAGACTTTATTGAGGAGATAGATGTTTGAAGATCCAAAATAAAGAAATTCAATAGGGTGGTTCATGTTGCCAAACTTTATATGAAATATCAAGAACAATAGAAGTATGAGATAGATTAATAAATTGAAAAGATGAAGTATTAAACACTAGAGAACTTGTAAAAGAACATTGAGTACAAGATTAAAGTTGAAGAAAAGAAAATAGTTATTAATGGTTTGACTATCATAGAAAAATATAAAATGAAATTTATTAAATAACTTTAAGAGGAAGTCATCAACATGAGAAAGAAAATTAGAATATTAGGAGAAATTCTTGACTCCCAGTATGACATTGGGAAAGAAGATCACTCAGATGATATAAAATATGGAAATAGAGCATAGTGGTCCAGCACAATAGAAGCAATAGTAATATCAAAATGAAAATGATGGCTTGGGTCTTGATAAAAAATATAAGAAACAATCATATCATGTACTAAGACACAATAATCCCTAATTGTACCTATTTAAGATCCATTTTGGAAGAAATATCAAGATATTATAAGTAGAAAAAAATTATTCACAAGGTTAGAAAACATACTACTTGATATTTCATGGAATTGTGTGAACATACTTCTCAGCATACACTAAGCATCAACTGAATCATGAGACTCAATGATCATTAGGAATTGAGTAAGAATCCCACATAATATCTACTAGGCATCAAGTAAACATGCTACTTGGTATCCACTAGGCATCAAGTGAATCATATGGTATCCACGAGTTATCATCGTATCCCTACCCTATGCTCTGGTCCATCGTCACCATTTTCTCATGTCATGTGCACTACACCACTAATGTATAGTCATTTAATGATGGTCCACCTTCTCCAAACACTAATAACAATACCTTCAAAGGCATAACAACACACATAACAAGGTAGATCATATAGATAAATGATATCATATCAACATGAGAAAATAGTTGTAACATATAATTCATGTGATCAACATCAAACTTTATTTAACAAGATACAAGAAAACTCATTGAAACAAGTATAAAAAATGAGTCTCGTGGGTTACAAACACCCACATGTGATCATAATCAACAATGGTTATCAAAGTCTTCCAAAAAAAGAAAAATACCAAGGAAAAATGTACATATAGGATCCCAAAATGGTAAGGAACTTCCTGCATTAAGGTTGTCAATGAAGAACTCCAAGATTAATCTAGGGTTAATTCTCGAACCAAATTTCTCATCCATGGAGAACTATCATATGCATCAAGAATTCCTATTTATGGATCTCATTCACTAAAAAAGTGGTTCATAAAAGATACTCAAGGATATTCCCTATCAATAATAGTGGTTATAGAGTCAAATACCTCATGGATCCCATCAATGGAAGCAATTCTGAGGTATGTCAAAGGAGAGGATGCTAATTCACTATATTCATTTCTGATCAAGGGATGAATTTTTATTTCCATATAAATTATAGAATATATCCATGTGTCTAGCCAACAAACAACAATATATCATTAATTCATCAATCAAAAAGTAGTTAAATATGAGAATCAAGATTAACAGAGTCTCAAAATGATCAATCTATGAAAACTTACCCAAAAACATCCACCGTTCATGAGGAATTTAACTCTTGTCAAAAGGGATGTCTTTGACATGTTAAAACCACCACTGATATAGTAATGGTTCAAAAATCTCACCCAATGAGTATGCTAATGCAATGGGAAAATAGTCCTTAACTGTCCGACCTATTTCACCCCAAAACAGGGGCTGTCCATCTGAAGATGAGGGTGTCAATTCCTCGGCCCATAAATCCCCTGAAACTATAAAACCTTTCTTATTACCAAATGCTACTAACATTTTGTCTGATTCTTGTATGAGTAAGCAAGAACACAAGACTCCCCCGACCTCCTCTCCAAATCTTATAAGATCAAAGAAGAACAAAGGATCAAGTGGATCTAAGAAGAAAAAGGGTAACTCCCGATCAAAACACAGGTCTTAATGGATTTTGTTTTCTGGAATTGTCAAGGCATAGCTAACACTGATAATTTATCTGTCCTGAAAAAGATTTTTATGAACCATAAACCAATTTTTTTTTGCTATATCTGAACCTAAAATTAATTTATCCTTGAGTTTTATGCATTTATCTTCTATTGGATATAATTTCCTTGATTCTAGAAAGAATGAAAATGCTATTGACTCCCTTTTGGGTTTTTTCCACTCCTCTCTTAGGGATGTTTCTGTTTACAATATTTCTAATCAAATTCTTACTTGTAATTATTCGTACAACAACCTGCACTAATTCTGCAACATGGTTTATTCCAAGAACAAATATCAAGATCATCATCCCCTCTGGTAAGACCTCTCTAACTTAGCTGGCTCTATCCAGGAGACCTAGCTAATTATTGGTGATTTTAATGTCATTCTCTCTCACAATGAGAATATTGGACCTCCTCACTCTCCAATATCTAATAGAGAGTTTAGATCCTTGGTTGAAATCTATAATTTAATTGAAATAAACCTCTCAGGGGCCAAATAAACCTAGTACAAGAGACACTATAAGAGAGTGGTTTCTAGTAAACTTGATAGGTCATTTTTTAATGTATCAGCCTTAGATGTCTGGGACATAATTTCCCACATCACCTTACCTAAAATGAACTTAGACCACCATCCCATCCTTGTTAGTCTCCTATCCAAAAAAGAAAGACCTAGTATTCCCTTCAAGTTCAATAATTCTTGGTCTGAGAATTTGGAATGCTCTCATCTCATACAAAATAGCTGGATGTCTATGAATCACCACTTTGATGCTTTTTCTTGTGTCACTAAGCTAAAACACCTCAAGCACTGCCTTAAAGGTTGGTGTAGGGATAAATCTAACCAAATGGACATTGATATATCCACTCTTGAAACCGAACTCAATCAAATCCAAAACAACTCAACTTGTGCTGATTTTGCATCAGACCCTCAGAATGAGATGAACAACTCCTTGAAACTTAACTCTCTTCTGATTCACAAAGACAACTTACGTAAATAGACTTTCAAAACCAAATGGCTCTCTGATGGTGATAGAAACAATAAATTTTACAATTCCCTCCAGAGAGTTAGAAAAAATTGTCACCCATTATCCATTCTTAAAGATAATGACACTATTATTGACTCCGATGAAGCCATATCTAATCATGTGGTCTCCTACTTTCACAACACTTTCAATGGTCCTAATATCAATAAATATCTCATTCCTGGGATCATCCCACCTCTAATCAATGAACAAGATAACCTCTTCCTTTTGATCACCCCGCTGAACCATGAAATAAAAGATACTGTCTTCATCCTTAACTCCGATAGTGCCCCGGGGCCTGATGTCTTCAATAATGGTTTCTTTCAACACCATTAGGAGGTTGTTCATATGGACGTTTTCAAGCTGGTTCAACACTTCTTCATTAACGGTGTCCTTCCCTATGGTCTTAATGCCCAATTTCTGACGCTTATCGCTAAAGTTGCTAATTCCTATGAGCTACACCTCTTCTGCCCCATTGCTCTCATTAATTATCTCTATAAAATCATTACGAAACTCATTGATAATAGGATTTCTACCATGTGTAACAAGATAATTTCTTGGAATCAATTTGGTTTCATCAAGGGCAGATCCATTCAAGATTGCATTTGCACTGCCTCAAAATTCATTAACTCTCTAAATAAAAAGTCCAGAGGTGGGAATATTGCAGTCAAACTTGATATTAAAAAATCCTTTGACACCATTGATTGGAACTTTATTTTCAATTTCCTTAAGGATTTTGGGTTCAATGATACTTTTATTGTAAGGATAAATTACCTTTTCAACTTAGCTTCTATTTCCGTCCTTGTTAATGGTTCTCATAATAGATACTTAAAATGATCAAAAGGGGTGCAGCAAGGTGATCCCATTTCTGCGATTCTCTTTTCCACTACAGAAGACTACCTCCATAGGTATCTTTCCTCTCTTGTTCACCAAAGAAAGATCATACCCATTCAGGCTACAAGAAATCTTGCTATTCCGAACCACCTCCTTTATGCTGATGACATCATTCTATTCTTTAATGGGGGTAGAAAAAATATACTTAATCTTAAGAATGTACTGTCTCACTATAAAGAGGTCTCTGGACAATCCGTTATCTAGAATAAATCCTATATATTTTTTGGGAAATCCTTCACCCCTTCTAGAAAAAGTTTCATCATTGAAAGTCTTGGCATCAAAGGGGGATCCATCCCTTTTACCTATCTTGGAGTTCCTCTCTTCTGAGGTAGGCCTAAACCTATGTACTTTAATATAGTTGTGGACCAAGTGACTAATCAACTGGCCTCCTAGAAAGGGAAATACCTCTCCATGGCTGGTAGAATCTGCCTCATGAAATCCACTATTATCTCCAAAATTGTTTACCCCTTGTTGATTTACAAATGGCCTAATAGTCTTATTAAAAAAGTTAATGTCTACATTAAATTTTTTTTATGGACTGGTAGTATACTTGAAAGAAAGCTTGTTACTATACCTTAGTCAACATGCTAAAAAAACCTTGAAAAAGGTGGTCTTGGCATTAAAAATCTCAAATTTTTTAATGAGGCTCTTCAAGCTAAGCTCACCTGGAGTTTGACCAACAAAAAATCTGACTCCATAACCTTCCTTCATAACAGGTTCCTGCAAAAAGTTAAAAAAGGTCATTCTAGTTACCTCAATTCCTCCCTTTGGCCATCTATTCGAAATACCTTTGTTGACATCATGTATAACTCAAGATGGATGGTTAGTTCAGATTCCACTGTGAATTTCTAGCTTGATAACTGGACTGACACCCCCCTCATTTCCATGCTATCTCTAGATGCCTCTATAGATAACACCAATCTCACCATAAATCATATAATGAACTCTAGTAAAACTAATATCCTTGATCACAGTAGGCACGTTGTGGATAATTATCCCTTTATAAATGGGGAAGATATCCTTACTTGGGAGCCCACTCACAACGGTATTTTGGATTCAAAAAATTTCTATCATCATTGTTTCATTAATTCTGAACCCATTTTCTCTTTGTTGAAGTTTTTTGACAAACCTTGGATTAAGCCTTCAAGGCTTAAACTTTTCTTGTGCATTGCCCATAAACACATTCCTACAGAGGTTTGTCTTTAGTCTTTAAGTGTCCAACTATGCTCTAAATGTAAATTATGCCACCAACAAAGGGAGGACACTAATAATCTTTTCTTATCTTGTGCTACAGCCTCTACTCTTTGGAATTATGTTACTGACCTGTTTGACTATAGATGGTTATCTTCTGAATCTATTTACTCTCAAATAAAACCTTGTGTGGAGCTTGAATCTTCTCGAAAAATCAAGAACCTCTTCCTATCCGTGGTTTCTGAGCTCTTACATGTGATCTGGTATGATATAAATGCAATTATTCATTACAATTACTCATTCAATCTTAATGTAGGTTGGAAGAGGATCCTTATTGCCATCTGGGAAATAGCCCTTCTCTAGAAAGCCCACTGTGACAATTCGGTTGGGGATTTTGTTATTCTCCAACGCCTCACAATTGATGGCATTTACACTAAGCTGAAGCTTTATCTATAGGTTTTTTGGAAATATCTGGCTCCTGGATGGATCAAGATCAATGTAGATGGAGCTTCCAGAGGAAACCTGGGCCCTGCAAAATGTGGGGCCATTTTCAAAGATTATATTGGTCGATGTCACGAATTCTTCTTTGGAAGCCGTGGAAATTCCTATGCTCTTGAAGTGGAAATGATGGCGGCGATTCAGGCCATTATTTTTGTCAAGCTAAAAGGATGGAACAACATCTGGATAGAGAGTGACTGCACCATCATTGTGCATGCTATTTGGAATGAGGTGATCCACCTTACCTGGCCTCTCACTGCCCGCTGGATGAACTGCCTCAATTCTCTTCTTGAAATCAGATACATTGCCACCCATATGTATCATGAAGAAAACATGGTTGTGGATGGCCTTGACAATAAAGGAGTCAACCAAGACATGACATGGAGTGATATTTTGCTGGTTGATCTTCTCCACCACTTTGTAAGAGATTGTAATAAGATCCCCTCTTTCTGTTTCATGTAACCTTTATCTCTCTTTTATTTTGAATAAAATTGTCTTGATCTTTAAAATAAAAAGAATCCATCATTATTTGATGTTAGAATTCATAGATAGGGAATCAACATGCTGGATTAATGAATCATCTTAAGAGAAAAGATGTAGGTCAAGGAGAAACCTGGTGAAGGGAGGGTTTTACATTACATAACTTAATTATAGATCTTTAACCCACTTTAATTTACAAGAATCTAACTTTTAAGGATAATAATTCATAATATAATACTAACAGAGTCATGATAATTGGGATAAATTCTTATAAAAATAAGAATGGATCAACATAGACCATAAATGTGCATTAATAAGGAATTAAAATCATTAATTTCATGCATTCATTGTTTGTCCAAACAATTTAACAAACTGTGTGCCAACCATGCACCCTTTATGAACTTCTAGATAAGCTGTACTATTTGGTTTCATAGTTTTTTAAACAATTTTCCGACCATGTTGTTGGCCACTGGAGCTTACAACTTGGATTTCCAAGTGAGGTAGCATGGTTTTTCAAACTGTTTGCTACCCCTTGGACACTACCTCTAGTTTCATAGTTTTCTAGAGAATCCTCATGGATTAGGAAAACCATGATTAAATGATTCACCCTTTTAAAGGCCACCAAAATATTTTAAAACCATTTTAAAACCCATAAAACTCATCCCAAATAATTAATATCTCAAAATCATACAATTTAGGGATTAAATTTACTCATAACACACCTCAATAGTCTAAGGTTGTTATATTCCACTCCTCTAGATACTTATTATCCAAAATAAGCATCTTTAGGCATGTTTCTCAAACATCTTAGGCCACTGATCTCTAACATCTACCACTCTCTCCCACATATCCTATTGGATTCATCCATACTACCATAGAATCTCAAAAATTGGTACCATATTTACTCTTAGTATTTTCTCTCTTTAGACTATAATCCAAACTAGACATTCCACATATGATGCATTAGGATCCAGCTCAACATCCTCGAAGTTGATGAAATTCATGAGATCATGCATTTACCAATTAATATGAGACATATGAATCACATCATGCCTAACTCAGCAATATAAATAAATATTCAGAATGTATTCCACTATCCCAACCTGTTTGGTGATCTTGAAGGGTCTAATAAAACATGGGGTTAGCTTACCTTTCTCCCTCAAATATTTGTATCCTAACCAAAGATTAACTCTTATAAAATACCAGTTTCTTATATAAAACTCCAAATATTTTCTCCAATGGATGGCATAAGATATATACCTTTTTATATTTGTGATCAACCTCTTCTAAATCATCCGAATTATCTCAGAGGTCTCATAGGCCATATTGGGACCCATAACTACAACCTCAACATCCTTATTCCAACAAAGTAGTAAATGACATGGCCTCCCACAAAAATCCTCATAAGGATTTATCTGAATAAGATAATGGTAACTATTTTTGGTTATGAACTCATCCAAGGCTAGGTGATCATCCCAAGATCCAATTAATTATAGGATTCAAGATCTAAGAATTTCATCTAGTATAATAATTTTCCACTCTGACTATCCATCTGTCTAGAGACGATACACTGTAGTCAAAATCAGCTGAGTACCTAAGGACTTCTGTAAGCCCTGAAAAAAAAATTGTTTTTTAAAGCATGAAACTCTATTAGATACGAAGCTCAATAGAATGACATGTAAGTATAAAATCTCATAGAAATACATCTTTTCTAGATTATCTACTAGGTGAGTCTCATAGATCAATTATAAATTATCAAATTTTTTTAGTCGATCAAAAATCATCCAAATAGCACCACGGTTCTTTGAGGTCCTGGGTAACCCCATTAAAATGTCCATCATGAAATCCACTCACTTACACATGGTCACAATTAGTGGTTAGAGTCATCCACTAAGAAATTGGTGCTTGGCCTTTATCCTCTAGTAGGTAAAGTATCAAGAAATGAATCTAGTAATGCCCCTCTTCATCCATAGCCACTAAAAACTTAACCGGAAGTCATAGTATATTTTTTTCATTCCATGATATACTACCCACTTAGTTTTATTGATGTATCTCACTAACTCTTATATGACAGAATTAAGGACTACAACTCTCCCATGTACTAAGATCACACCATCATTGTCTACCGACCACCCAGGTTTTGGGTCACCTCCTGCTAGTTTTTCTTGTACCACATTACACTTTGGAACAAGCTCTTATCCATCCATTACCTATTATACCAAAAAATATGTGACTACCAATGTGGAACTTGTCATCAATCCACAGTCATCAGAAGCATCCATCCTCCAATCAGCCAACAAGCTCATCGGGCACCAATATTCCTTTAAATCACATTCACTAAGATCTTGAACTACCTACATCATATGGATAAGAGAATATACAAAAATTTTACCTTTTCCAAGTTCATAGGTAATCTCAAAGTCAAATGTTTTCATATACTATACTCAACACCTCTACCTCAAATTTATGTCTTGTTTTGTGAAGATATAACAGATGATATTGGGGTCCATGTAAATAAAAAACCTCTTTCTAAAGAGATACTACTGTAAACAATTCAATGTATAGATCTCAAATACCAAAACTATGTCATGGGATGAATAGTTATTTTCATGTGATCATGGATGACGTGTCCCTTAAGCTACTACCTGATATCTCTAAATTATAATTTCCCCCAAACCGA
Organism: Viscum album; assembly: GCA_963277665.1. Classification (NCBI taxonomy): domain Eukaryota; kingdom Viridiplantae; phylum Streptophyta; class Magnoliopsida; order Santalales; family Viscaceae; genus Viscum; species Viscum album. The sequence goes on from OY728152.1 coordinate 1,116,432,434, forward strand.
ATCTCAATGAATCTTAGTAAATAAAAAAAATTCTTTCAGTTTAAATGAAATCACTAAGTAACCATATATACCATACCTACTCTAAAATGTTTTCTTTGTGATGTCCTTCTCTCTAAACTACAATTGGTGATAGCCAAATCATAGGTCAATATCAGAGAACCACAAGGATATCCATAACTAATTGAAGATATATTCGACCCTGGTAAAAGAATATATATTCTTTATAGTCACCTAATTTAGCTTCTCGAAATCTATGAAAATTTGAAGACTACATCCCCCTTCATGAAGAATAAAATATGTTATCCCCATTGTGATGTACTCATCATAATAAATCATTATGTTCTACAGAACCTCAAACTTGAATATTTAGAGAATATTATGAAGATTACCCATCTTACCACAACATTGACACTTACATTGAGGTTATATACTGAAATTTTGATAATGTTTGACCTTTACACAATTAAATCACTCTGGTAATCCACCTTTGGGAACTAAAGATGTTGAAATATTCTCCACTTTCTTACCACTACCCTATTGAACATCCCTAGTATTCCTCTTCCTACTACTAGAAGGGACACTCATAGTAATAATAAAATGTCCACTCTCCTATGTATTGAAACTTGAAATAAGACCAACTGCTTAATCCTCCTTTATACCCTTCTTGATAGTCAAGGCCTTATGCATAACCTATGGGTATGTCATTAGGTTAAAACTTTGAAACTGATTCTTGATATCAGGATAAAGTCTAATATTGAAAATACTTCCTTCTTTCTATCATTCTTGATCAAGATAGTATCAAAGTAACTATCTTAGTGAAATGAGTAGAGTATGAAGATTATTTCATGGACCCCTATTGTAGCTCCATGAACTCTTGTTTATAGTCATGTTTCTGCATATCAAGAAATAATTCCACAAAGAATGGTTCCTTAAAAGTCTCCCAAGATAGATCTCCATGACTTCCTGCCTATCCTATCATTCACCATCACCTCCTAGTGGGTCTCCGTAGCATGAACACTACCAACTTCACCTTCATATACCCAGGTGTCTCAATAAGGTCAAATCCACCCTTTATTATTTATATCTAGTTTTCTACATCCTAAAACACTCCAATACCCTTAATGCTTGGTGGATGATGGAAATGGAAGTCTCTGACATAGTTGACCATGGACCCCTGTGCCCCTCTGCCCTAGGTAGGAACAAGTGGAAAGACTCTTAGCTGAGGTGGGATCACTGCCAATAGTACCAAAATAGGTGTGGGAGTGTGCACTACTTAACCCTATGAAAAAAAGTAGTAGAATAAGGGAATCCACCCTAGTAGGATAATCTCATCCCACATCATCTAGTGGTCCCTTTAGTCTAATTCTGGGAGACATCTTCTCAAATTCAATGAAACATTTAGAAAAACTGAAGTTGTTAGAAAAAATACTAATCACTCTATGGGATCATATAAAAGGTTCTCCTAGAGGATACCCATAACCAAGGTATATCCCTCCTAGAACTAACCAAGTTTCATAATCCCTTAACATTATTCAGAAACATATATTTAGAAAACACAATAGTATACTAATGTTCAACTAATTAATGATAATATCGATATATCACATCAACATGAAAATAGATATATCACTTAATCAAAGAATATAATTCTATCCCGAATAGAAAAAAAAATTCAAGGAATTAAATTAAGAACTATTATAAAAAAACAACAGGTATATGTATATAGAGTAATCCTACATGCCAAGTCATGATGCATGAATGTACGCAAAACCACATCAAACTACAACTGCAATCCCATTAGTGGTAACTCAAAGGTATATTACACATGAGTTGGCCAAGCCTAATGAAACTACCCTACCTGAGTCCCACATAGTATATCTACTTTCTATCATGTCCCAAGTTATTCAAAATAAATAAAATTATTCTATGATACCATTTTGTAATCCCATAACCTAAAAGACTGATTCCAATATGGAGAGTTACAAGACCTCATGCATGCCTCCTCCTATGCAAAATGATTTTGACTAATAGTGAGAGTTCAAACATTATTAGTTGGGATACTATACCATCAATATAATATATTTGAACCAATAATATAAATAAAATATAACAAATATGACTAAATAAGGTAGAAGAAAATAATATCAGATGGCACACAAATTATACAATAAGTAAACGGGCTACCAGTGTGGAAAGTCAAACCAGAGTGATAGTGTAAGAAGATAAATAATAAAACAATTTGAAAATACTCTAGGGTCTATCCTAGTCCTACCACTATCACTTTGATCCATGAATAAACTATCTTTAATTGGAATATTTACCTAGTTTGGATGCCTATACTTGAAGTATGTACACACATTGATATTTCCATGCAGGGTGTGACTAATAAAACCTAGTAGGGCCCTACTAATGAATATTTATAATTTGTACAAAAGTATAAAATGTGTAGTCCATGATAATAATAAATGTGCACTAAAGTATAAAAAATCACATATCGAGAACCCATGTGATAACTAAGTCACCACGATCCCCCACTGTACCTACTTTAACTCCATGCCCGAAGGAATATCAAGATATCTTAAGTAAAAAAAATAGACACAAGGATAGTAAACATACTAATCGACATCTTTAAGAATCATATGAAAATGATTCTTAGAATTCACTAGGCATTAATTGAATCATGTTACATGGAATTCATGAGGCATCATGTAATCGTGATACTCAACATGCACTAGGTATCGAGTAAAATTACTATTTGGAATCCACTAGTAATCATGTAAATCACACAACATCCATGAGGCATGATCAAATCCCTACCCTATTATTAGTTTCATATTCTCCATATTTTTAAATATTTCACACTATCCATCTAAGGGATAATCATATAATGATTGTCTACCTCTTTCAAGACCGAATAACGATACCTCCAAAGTTATCGTAAAAAACATAACATGGTAGATCATTCAATCAAATAATATCATATTATCATGATAAAATATTGGAAACATACAATACACATGATCTATATAAAACATGATTCAATAAGCTACAACCACACTCATGGAAACAAGTATAAAAAATGGGTCTCATGGGCTATGCACACACCAATATATGATCACAGTCAAGAACAATCATCAAATTATGTCCTTCCAAGAAACATACCAAGGTAACATATACATAATATAACCCCAAATAGTAATTAATATCCTACTTCAATGTTTTAAGGAATAAATCCAAGGTTTATTAATTATTAATTCCTGAACAACATCACACACCCATGGAGAACTATCTCACATGTCAAGGATGCCTATTTCAAGTTTTGGTTCATCAAGAAGGATATTTATAAAAATACTCAAGGTATTACATGTTAAGAAGTGTATTTATTAAATCATATACCTCAAGAGTCTATCAAAAGAACCTATAATGAGGTATGTTGAAGGAGATGATGCAAATTCATTAGATCCATTATTGATCGATAAATGAATCATTAATTCCTCATCGATTCTAGAAATAACATTGAGTATATTTAAATAACATTGATCGATCATCAATACATCAATGGAAAATATATTCAAGATGAGAATCAAGAAGAATAGAGTCTCATGATGATAAATATTTGGAAACTAACCCAAAAAAATTCATCATTCATGAGGAATTTAATTTCAATTAATGGGGATGTCGTTGACATGTCAGAACCACCAATGATCTAGCAATGATTCAATAATCCTTATTTAATTAAAAATGGAATTAATAGATTGGGAATAAAAAAGTCAAAATCTAAGAATAATCTCAAGAGAAAGGAGGTAGATTAAGGAGAAACCCAATGAACAGAGGTTTTCACATCACATACCTCAGTTCTAGATCTTTAACTCACATATATTCACTAAAATCTAGATTTGGAGAACATGAATTTATTAAGGAAGGATATAGGAGTCTCTGAAATCAAGATATATTCCTATATACAAAATAATGGTTCAAAATAGACTACAAATTTCCACTAAAAAGGAATTAGTATTATAAATTTCATGAGTGCACATTTTGGTCGCATGGTTTGACAGACCATTCACTAAACGTGTTCTATTTCATGGATTTTGGAAAAGTCACATGGTGTGTCTGCACAGTTTATGAAACCATGTACTAACCTTGTTGTTGGCCACTATATACTACTATGGGGTTTTCTATGTAAGGGTTCATGGTTTTTCCAATATTTTTCCATAACCATGTGCTACCCCTTGGGACACTGCTTCTAGTTACATGGTTTCTTGGAGAATCTACACAATTTGAGAAACTATTATTAAATAGTACACGATTTAAAAGGACACCAATTTTTTTTGAAACCATCTGAAAACCCTCAAAACTCTAACCAAACAATTCATAGCTCAAAAAATATGATTAAAGGCTGAAGTTTACTAATAAGGTACCTAAAAAATTTGAGTTCATTACATTAATCCGAGATGGATGAGTCTAAAATACAAAGGGTTATAGAAAATAAACCAAATCAGTATACACAAGAACAATAAAGGTCATGTATATTTTTTCAAGGACCTAAGAGATATGTATTTATCATTTCTAGTGAATTTTATAAAATAGACATAGAAAATGATTCCATATCTTACCAAGAGGCCATTATGAGTTCTAACACTAATACATAGTTAAAATTAATGGGATCTGAAATGGTATACATGTACAGTAGTCATGTTTGGAACATTATAGATCCACATGAAGGGGTAAATCTCATTTGGTGAAAGTGCATCATTCATAAGAAGAATTATATTGATTATAGAGTTTCCATCAATAAAACTCAATTGGTAGCTAAAATGTTTAAACAAATTCATAGTATTTTCTATAAAGAAATTTTTTCTCAAGTGGTTATGATCAAATTGATTATAATTATTTTATCTATGAAGAATATTTAATGGGGTTTGGGTGTTCATAAATGAATTTGGTTGTGGAAGCACACCAATGTAATGCCCGATCTATCTTCAATAGTATCATCATGAAATTAAATGAAGAATATATCAAGTGTACAAATTAATTTGACTAATACTTATTTTACTCTTAAAATTATACTTGATGGAGATCACCTAATTATTAAAAAAATATTTCATTCACCTACGATAATACATCAACCTTGATTCCATGACTGTATCATGAGGACTCTAAATCACCCAAGGGGTGATAGTGCCTACATTGTGTGAAAAATGGTTATTAATAATATAAGTGAGTATCAGAAAGATCTCATGCATCAAGGGTTCCACCAATGAAGGACACTCCTTCTATTTTATAGTCCATCCCTGATTCTCTTCATTAAATGACGAGCATTGTCCTTATCATGTTCCATCACATGGCACTCATATATAACTTACCATTAGAGTATGTTTCTGTTTGAATGTTTTAAATAGTTCATCAGGCCATAAATGAATAAATTATTTTATTCCTAACTAATGAAACCATGTGAGGAAGATGCACCTATGCCAACTATAAGCCTAGGTTTTATTAAGTGCACCATAATCTTAGGATACATCGCATGCACACCAGACCATGTTGGCACTAACATACCATCAAGATTATACTGAATGATATATTTTTGTAAATGTGTCCTCAAGTTACTGATATATATCAAATGTATATACCATTTAATTGTACATTAAACAATCTCCCACTGACACTAAAATCCCACAAAGAAACTATACAAAACATTACAACACTTTATGAATCCAACCAAAATTATTTTGGATATGGTTTATCAAACTAACTTCATATTGGAATAAAAACTCTGTCTAAAGCTTAAAGTGTAAGAAAATACCTAACTGTGTGACCTTGTGAGACTTAATATAATTGAAAAAAAATATAAAATCCTTATTTCATTTATTTAAACAAAGAGAATCCACTAGAAAATAATTAGTTCTACTAAATCTACCAAGGTCTCTAGTGTGATCTTGATCAATCACACTCATATCTCTATAAAAACGTTACAACCCTGAAATATATCATATACCTCACATATAAACCTATAAAATCCAATTTTTAATGGAATAATGTGACCACTATACATGGAACATGTCAATATAGAATGGGTTATCTCATACTTTTTTTTCTAAAATAGACTCACTAAGTCGATGATTACATCACATATCATTTATCTAACAATTGAGTACATCAAATTTCCCACATCCAAGTATCTAAGTACATAATACATGACTCAATTAATCATGTTCCTAAATTTCCTCACTCTAATTCAATCAATGTCTTAGGTATATTTACTCATCATACGAGTGGAAAAATCTCATCTTGGTTGTGATCCAACCGAAGACAAGATTAGAAACATACCCAACCACCCCCAGATTAGCTAAGCATAAAAGATTAAATAGTAAAGGTATTGTAGTATGAATTTTTTCATGCTAGGTATTATACAAACCAAAGGTAATGAGGATTTATAATAAGTATACAACCCTAAGTATATCGATGATTGTATAAAAATCTATGAGATATAATTTGGTGGGTTAGTATATGTAATAATCATTGACTTATTACATCACAAATATACTCTTAATATCTTGTATACAACCCAATATAATGATTAAAATATTTTATTTATGTGAACCTTAACATATAATCACAACCCATAATACTTTTTGCTAATCATCGATTAGGGAAAACTCAAAGTCATACTTTGAGGGGGTATTATAATTTTATTATTCATGTAAAATAAATTTCCACACACATGAATAAATGATAAATAGGGATTTACATTATAGATAAATTCATTTTACATTTAAAACCATTACATTTTATCTCTTATTTATTGTATTCCAAGAGATTTAACATGACCCTCATGTTGTTTTTGTGGTAATGGATTCATCAATTGATCATATACATTGTCCTTTATAGATACCAAACAGATTATAACATCACCCCTTTCAATGATATATTCTATAATATAGTATTAGTGAAGTATGTGCTTGGTAATTTGGTGAGATCAGGGATCCTAATGGTTTTAGGGTGCAATAAAACTGGTTGGTCTCATCCCCAACAATGGTTATTAACAAGCTTTGATAGGATAAATCTTTAGAAGTTGATAAATAGAAACCCTATAATCCAAAATATACTATCTTTAACATAAAATTTATAATTAATTTATATAATATATAATTACATCAGCTTATAATTCTTTATTCTTTGTCGATTTAGTTGGACACTCTCATCATACCATTATTTGATTAAAGGATTCAAGTATAAAATCCATCTAATGGTAATAAACACATGCTCCATGAATCTATATACATCACTATAGAATCATTAGGTGATATCATAAAATATTATCACTGATTTCATCATTCTTCATTGACCACAACAATAATTACTTATATTCCTTAAAGTATTTCTTCTAGTTCCCTTGAGGACTTGAGAGGGAATAAAAGGATTGAATCTCTCTTTATACTTGAGAGAATTATAGAGGAATTTCTCTATAGGTTTGAAAAAATTATCTAGAGAGGATTTATTTTGGATGACAACATCTCCAATATCTAACCTAAAAAAGGATATAACTGGGTTTATATAGCTAGGTTGGAGAATTAGAAATTGCACCCAGGTCCTTAACTAATCTATTAATCCTTAAAAAACCCCACATATAATAATAATAATATTTTTATTATTTTTTACTTGATGAATTAATGACTCATTGATAATATAAATATCATTTCTTAAATAAATAAATTAAAAATTAATTAAATGATATGTAATATATAATTCCCACCAAACCCTAAGATCAGTTTGTTACTCATCAACATTTATCAAACCGTGAATAATGACTACTTATTTAAATAAATAAATATCAGTTTATTATTTCTTCAATAAATAAATATATATTTTATTCACTAAAACTAAATAATAAGTATTTATTCAATATTGAACTCACACATATATTCTTTCAAATAAATGGTGACTAAATATTAGCGATCAACATAACATAAATAATTAATATTCCTTGAAACTTGATAATAATATTTATTCTAATACTAATTAATATAGAATTTAACTGAGGTTATTGATACACTTATCATGTGTTCCATTATTTCTCTTTATTTATAGAATAGGTTGTCTCAACTAAAGTACAAGATCAGTGTCTAGAAGCACATCAAGCCACTAATAGATAATGAATAAAATCTCGCAATGAATACAACCTCCTATAAATATTCACAATACAATATCATCTCTTTGTCTTAATACATCATCATGAATGTTACATCTCATGTTTCATCAACCTATATTATTGATATATATTTAATTTTAATTTTATAAAATGAACTTTTCAATACATCCACCATGTCCACAGACTTAGATAGATAGTTCCATTAGAATAAACAAGCTTGAGATATATTCTTCAGTTAACCTAGAAGGGGAAAATCCCTTCTTAAATTATTCAATAATGTCATATCACTTGTGATGAACCTAATGTATCCTACTTCAATATGAGAATATGTCATCATGATTTTCAATAATACATTTAATTGTGTGATCCATGATAATAATTAATAATAATATCAACCCTAAGAGACAATACATATGTATGAAAATTTAAATACAAAATTTTACTTATAACATGTGTAATTTTATGGCCAGTTATATTATCATAACCTCCTATATTGTATATTATCTAGGTTAAACTTCATTATAATAAGTATCGATGTCTTTTGAGCCTCTTACCCCTAATGGATTGTATCATCTGTGACTAGTCAGATGATGTCATCCGACCATAGAAAATGTATTTAAGAATATCATCATATAACATCATGGATCCCATCATATTATGGAACTAATATAATATTTTTATGTGATAGGAAATATAAATAAATTACCATATTTATTTCATGTGGATAAAAAAACATCATGTGATAATATATTTATTAACATTCAGTACCTTGAATATATTTGTAATTGAAATTAAAAAGTTGTTGGTTCCAGGGGTACTGAATCTAATAGAATCTCACATTCACTAGATCCAAATGATAACTATATAAATGGTTAATATCACATGATAATCATCCCTCTATTTAGGTATAACTATAGTTTTTGTTCCCACCATGTTATGGTGGATGATCTACTTACTGTGACCTCATCTCTTTGAGAAAAACTCCCAAGAGGAAACATCACAGCGTGTATACCTTTTTTCAACTATAATATATTAAATCTTGTATAATAAAATATTTTAGAGATCATCATAAAATAATTACACTTTATTATCTTGGTATAACTCTAAAATCTGTAAAAAATCATTGTTAAACTCTCTTTTTATGTTACATAAAAAGTTGCAACAACTCAATATATGTTGATATAGAAATTGCTGACTATAATAAGTTTCTATTGTATAATAACTTTGTATTTACCAGATACTAAATCAATTTGATAAAAATACTAGTTTTATATACCCTTAATAAATAGTATTATCATTACTTCATATACTAGGAACTCATCTAGTTTTACTTTCGCAAGTAATATCAAAGAATTTTAACGACCAAAATTTGCAACTACCTTGGTATTGTTTGAAATTCTCCCTTTATTATTTATACATAATCAATATCAATCCGTATTAAATATCATGTAATGTGAGTAATATTTCCAAAGTACTCTTAGGAATATGTATCATATTCATCCAAAGTATTTTCTCCAATGTTTCCACACATAAACTGGGAAGATTTCATGTCATGTGACACTAGAAAAAATTATTTTATGATTATTCCATCAATTATTTTTCAATACCATGTGAACATATGTATAATTAATTTTAATAAGGAACCCAAAAATATATAAATTTTTAGATCATGTTCCCCTATAACTTGGTTTTTACTTTAATTCATCATTTAGAGAAATTATTTTCATTAGTCATAGATAATTGTGAAAATAATCATCTATTTTCCATATGTTTTCAAATATATGTTTCTTGGAAAATTATTGTTCTACCACTATAATCTTATAAAAATGTAGGAATATATTCATTAAAAATTAATTTTACATAATCACAGTGTTTTTTTTAATCCCCAAATACATCCTTGAAACATTCATGAATTATTGGATTTTTTATGTTTTCATAAACATTTCCGGGTCATGTAATATAGACATATTTCATAAGGTTTCATCCAAATAAAGTATAATTAATAGCCAAAACATAATATAGTTATAATATAAAGTTTCTATGAAAAGTAAAATTATAAATTATTTCATCATGATGAATGGTATAAGTATTTTTCATAGATTATATTGTGACATTAATTAATCCTTCAGTAATTAGTTGATCTTTATTAGTACGATGCTAAAACCACACATATCTAGTTTCTTTTGAACACCCGCCAATAGATTTAAATAAATTGAAGATAATTCTGAAATATGAACATGGATTTTGGGGATACCATCTTTGAATTCATATGAACTTTCCAATCATAGCTAATTTCCATTTACTAATGCCTTGTAGGATTCATTTTTCCTACTGAATAATATATCACTTGTCTTGATAAATATAAAACCACCTATATAATTTTAAATTTCATACATATTATGTCTCATCCCTAAAAAAATTCCTTCCATTAAGACTTATAGATCTTAGTGTTCCTATAACAACTTGTGTGCATTCAGAGATTAGATTTCATTAACGTCTAGTATGATCCTACTCTATAAAAATAGATGTGTTTCCATTGATGTTTATTTTTAGATTAACCATATTTTTACAAATATTTATCATCAAAATCATTAGGATATGAAATAATATACTCCCATTGTATCATAATTATATGATATATATATTAGTGAATTTAGTTGGCATGTGGTTAACTATTACACTATTATTTTGTGAAACTTGTATTGGAAAGGAATTATGGAATACATGAAATACATATCTAAGTCCCCATCAGTCATCTTTTTACTATAATCACCTTTATGTCATGTATATGGTAATGTGGGTTTTGTAAAACCTTTACTCTATATTTAAATGAGTGATGAAGAATAGTTTAATAAATACTCAAAAAATCCCACCTAAAGGATCCTATATCTTTTACCAATTGAATTCATTATTCCAATGAGAATAACTAATATTTATTAAAGGAATCTCATAGAGTAAGTGGATTTATCTCTAAATTATCCTTATAAAAGTTCCCAAGGTCAAGATGAACTTGCTCAAGAATCTTTTTGGCACAATTGTTTTTCTAAAGGTTTTCCCCTAAAACTCAATAAATGATTATGTAGATAATACATTTGTATTTTAGCTCTAACAATTTCAAAACCTTTTTGGTATATCCTTGATATCCATAAATAATTATCCAGACCAAATTAGGTATGATTCTTATACTTTATGTTATTCATTCATTTTTGATATAATATATTAGATATTAAATTATAATTAGACTATTAGTTTAGTATAAAATACCATAACAACATTCATTCAAATAATGAAATTGTAATGTCCCGACCCAGGTTCCACCCATCGATGACCCATGCCAGTGTGCTATGTGACCTCAATCATGCCTCACCATACTCGAGAGGCTACCGACTAGTAGTGAGTTTCTAATATCGATCATGTGGAGATCATACACTCTTTTTATCAGAGTAATACACTAGAAATAATAATAATAATAAAATGATATGACATAAATAGGAAATACCAGTATCGCAAGATGACAAAAACTAGAAATATAATATCAAAAATGAAAAGTAGATAAGCCATGCTAAAGTAAATTCCATGTGTCAAAATGAATCTCAAAATTAAAAACACTTACAACTCCCAAGAAGATCCCAAACTACATTTGGTTTCCTAATTCCTACTCCATCCCCAAATCAACCATATAACATAGGGCCTTTTCCCTTATCCCATTCTAAAAACTTGAAGTCAATTCATATATCGATCAGGAAACCCATGTAGGGTGTGAGTACTACTTAGTAGGCCACCACCAATGGTGTCTAAAACAATATACAATCAAATAATAGTGTATTTAATTGTTTAAAGAAATAATTATAATGAATAAGTAAAAAATTAAAACATTATCAATTAATCTTTATTTAACCACATAAACCCCTAGGTTCTCGTAGAAACCTATAGCACAATACCTACTTCATCTTATGTCAGAGATTGAACTATCCTCGAGGGATATCATATATTAGAATTCCATTATTACCATTCTTCATCTCAATCAATGCATGAATTCCACTATTTCAATTCATTGTTCTATAACACATATGAATATCTATGTTACCATTCATTATCACAATTAACACATGAATTCCACCTTTACCATTCATTATTCTATAACATATAGGAATTTTCATTTTATCATTCATTATCACAATTAAAACATGAATGCTGTTGTTACTATTAATATTTCTATAACACATATGAATTTCCATGTTATCGTTAATTATCACAATTAACATTTGAATGTATATGTTACCATTAATTTTAAAAATTCAAATATATCATAACACATTAATTAATTCAAATATTATTTAATCAAATTCAACAATTGGATATTAAACTTATCCCTTAAATGAATTCAAAAATTAATTAATCGTTTCATTATCATTACTAATTCAATAATTATAATATCACATCAATCCACTTAATTAATTCCATAATTGTTTAGGAACATAAATTCCATTAATTTATTCAAAAATTAATTAATCAATATTCCTGAACTCAATATTCCATATTTAATTCAATAATTAATTTTTTAGTTCACATCCTCATTATCCCATAATTAATTCGCCAACTAATTATTCAATTCACTATTCAATATTTTTATAATTAACTCAATAATTAATTATACCCAAATCAACAGTCTTAATATCTCATAATTAACTCAATAATTAGTTATCTCAAAAAAATATCAATATCTCATAATTAATTCAAGAATTAATTATCTCAATTCACAATTCAATATTATGATATTTAAATCAACAATTCATTATCCCCAAATCAACAATCTTAATATTTCATAATTAAATCAAATATTAATTATCTAAAAAAATCTGAAAATCTCATAATTAATTTAACAATTAATTATCAAAAATAAAAAATATCAATATCTCATTATTAATTCAATAATTTAATATCCAAATTCTATAATCCCATTGTCCCCAATTTCACATTTTCCTCAATTAAATAATTCACCAAAATTAATTAATCAATCAAGAACTAAATTTCTAAACATCTAATATAAATCATACAATTACAAACACATAATTCCAATCAAGACTTTGGGATTTGATTTATACAGAAGAGATCCAAACCAAAACCTATGATCAAGATCAACCCGAAACCCATAACAATCAAGGGTTCCACCAATTCATTAGAATAAGGTGGAATATAATGGATCCAAATAAAAATGGTCTCACCAGGTATCCAACACCAATCCACAGTGATAAAAAATGAAGAAATATCCCCAAGTCTGCTAAGAGTCACCCTAGGGTTGCAGGGGAAGAGCTACACCCAAAAAAATGATACTTCAGCTGCACAAAATGTTTAAAATAGAAGGTTTGGAATTTATACAGTGTTTAATGTGATTACAAACTGTGTAAATGTTTTTAATAGAATATTCCAAAAAACTATTCTCCTTGGATTTTTTTATTGAAACCCCCAAAAAATTACATGGGATGTAATCCATTTACACAATATGTAAATGCTATACAGTTGATTTTTCAGTCCATTTTCCTTTTTAAACAACCCAAACATATTTTTATGTTTATCATATCACCAAGAACCCATGAAACACTCAACCCATTTATACCCATACTCAAAACTCAGAGAGATACGTACCTAGAAAAAGAGGGGATCTTATAATATCCCCACTTTATAACAACCCATCCTCAATCTATACTCCAAAGATTATCTAAGAATCCAACATAAAAATATTAGTCCACTAATCCCTCATATATATTTCTCTCTCCCATGTTTCCTCCTGAACCCATCCATGTTTCCACAATACTCAAACTATCAACACAAGATTTCCCCATAACAGTTTCTCACTACAATACAACACACACATCAGATGCCCTTCAAAGGATGAATCTATCTCAAGATCAACATCATCCACATCGATCACATGAGATGGGTTAGAGTGATACCCCTGAAGTTTTGACACATGGAAAACATCATGCATAGCATTTTACCTCTATGGAAGAGGCAATCTGTATTCCACCATTCCTATTCTCTCCATAATCCCAAACGGTCCAAAAAACCTAGGTGCCAGCTTTCCATGTCTTCATATCTTATGGTGAACCAATCTAGGTGACACATGGTGGAATACACAATCACACTATGTAAAAACTAAGGTTTTTTACATCTATCTTCATATGAATTCTATCTACTCTAAGACAGAGCCATATGTTTCTGAATAATCTTAACCCACCCTAATGTATCCTACATGAGACTCAGTCCCAACAACTCTGACTCACCTACCTCTATCCAACATAGAGGTGATATGTATGTACTACCATAATGTGACTCATATGGTTATATCTATATTGTCTCATGATAACTGTTGATATAGTAAAACTACACTAAAGCTAGGTGCTTCTCCCAAGATCCACCAAAGTCTAGAACACATGTTTGTAGCATATCCTCAAGCACCTGTATAGTAAACTTTAATTTTCCACCTGTCTGTGGGTGAAAATCTGTACTAAATAGAACCTATACACCAAGAACCTTCTGTAAGACCTGATTGATGTGAAATGTAAAATTTTATTCACGGTATGAAAAAATAGTATGTGGCACCCAGTACAGATGTACTATTTCCTGAACATACAAATATTCCAGCTTTTCTACTGAGAAAGTCTCCCGTATAGGCAATAAGTATTCTAACTTAGTTAATATATCCAAAATAACCCAAATAGAGTCATTATTCCAAGGTATTATCGGGAGATCGACTAAAAAATCCACAGTCAAGTCATCTCACTTCCATTCTAGAATAGAAAATGGGTGTAGTAATCCACCATGTCATTGATTCTCAAACTTTACTTGCCGATAGGTATAGCATTGTGTCATGAAATCTACTATTCCTTTTTTCATACCCAGTCAACAAAAATGTCGACGTAGGTCACATTAAATTTTGGTCACACCTAGATGTACTAACAACTTCAAGGAATGGAACTCCCACATCAAATCCTCATACATACTCATAGGCACCACAACATGATTCCTGACATAGATGATATCATCCTAATCTATGCTCAAATTAGAAGGTAACTACCCACCTTCAAGGATTTACCTTAAGGATAAACACTCTGAATCATCATACTGTTTTACCCCGATCCATATCAAAAGTGTAGAATCTACTAAAACTGATATGAGATTCATCTTCGCCTAACTCTATCTGATCCAACAAAGTTATTATCTTTTACTCATCAATAGACTCCTGAACCACCTGAGTTTGAGTTTTCCTACTCAAAGAATTATCCACACTATTTCTCTTCCCAGGAATACATGCTAGCTCAAAATAAAATGACTTCATTAACTCAACCCACCTCTACTTCCATAGATTCATATCTCATTGTGAAAATATATACTTTATGATCTTGTGGTCTATATACAAAATAAACTTTTATACCAATAGATAATGTTTCCAACACTTCAAATCATAAACCCCTATAGCTAAATTAAGGTTGTTCCTAGGGTAGTTCAATTCATGAGGCCTCAAATGCTGAGACCTGTACAATAAAACTTGATCTCCTGGCATCAACACTGCTCTATGTCTGATCCTAGAAGCTTAAAAAAACCATATAGTCCAGTCCTGTCTCAGGTAGGATCAAGATCGGGATTGATGTCAAGCACTTCTTCAAATCCTAGAAGGCATTATAAAATGATTCCATCAATTAAAAATTTACCTCTTTCTTGGTAAAACTGGAAAGCTACACTTCCAATTGGGAAATATCTTGGACGAATCTCCTATTATATCTACCTAACCCCAAAAATCATCTGATATCGAACATGTTCTTTGAATTCTCCCAAGAATCCACTTCCTAAAACTTATCTGGGTCTACTGACACACCTTCCTCATAGATGATGTGACCTAATAAGTGTACCTGATCCAAAATAGACAATTAGATATCTGGGTGTATATCTGATGCTCTCTCAGTGTACTAAGTTTTATGTCAAGGTGTTGGGAATGATCTTCATGAGTATTAGAGTACACCAAGATGTCATCCACAAAACCACCAAAAACTAATCCAGGTATAGATGGAAGATTCTATTAATCAATTCCATAAATATTTCTAGTTCATTCATCAACCGAAATGACATTACAATGAACTCATATAGGATATAACTGCTTTTGAAAGTAGTCCTTGATATATCAGAAATCCAAACTCTTAACTGATGATATCATGATCTCAAGTCTATCATGGAAAATACACAATCTCCCCTCAACTGGTCAAAAATATTATCAATACACTGAAGAGCATACCCATTCTTCAAAATCATCTGTTTAAACTTTCGGTAATCAACACAAAAGTGTAAACTCCCATCCACATTCTAGGAAAAAGAAACAATTGAAACCCAAGGTGACATACTGATTCAGATAAACCCCTTATCCTCCAAATCCTCCAGATGAGTCTTGAGCTCTTGAAACTATATAGGTTCCATTCTTTATGGTGGATTTATAACTATCTCAGCCCCCAGAATGATCTCAATTATAAATTCCACATATCTATTAGGTAGAATCCATGAGAAGTATTCAGGAAACACATCCTAAAACATATCCACTATAGGAGGAAATACATCTTATTCCACACCCCCATCATCCTACAATAGACTATAAACCTGGTCGGTAATCTCCCCCAGGTCCTTATGAACTTTCCCTACATAGCCTACTTGGATATCCCAATATCCACAGTGAATATAATTGTAATGCTTAGGAGACCTAAAATTCACACTCCTATGGTAACAATCAATGTGGAATCAGTATGCTACTAACCATTACATACTAAAAATTAGGTTAAATCCTAACATATCATGTATGTAAAGATCCCATAGAAAATGATACTCCTCAACCTCAAGAAAACATACCTTTCACAAGAAGATGTCTCTAGATTGTACACCCAATGGTGTGTCTATCGTCATAAATCCACTCATGAACTCCACCGATAGGATCAAACCATTCACAAGTTGTGAAGAAATAAAGGAATGGGAGGCACCACTATCAAAAAAGGCACTAAATAATGTGGAAGCTACAAGAATAATACCTATTACTGTCGATGGTGCAACCTCACTATCCATAGGTGTAGGCTGAATGGCATGCACCTGCCTTTCCCCTCTTCCATGTGATGTAACCTGAGTCCCCTGTCCTACACCAATCTACTGATACATGAACTGGTTCCCCAAAGAAATGCATCCACTACCTCTACCACCTTGTCTAGTATTACTCTAGTCGCCAGACTGATATGGTGTAGAAGACCCCCCTTCCAACACCAACTAGATGCTCCATTTCTACATGTATACAGAGGGTTCCTGAAAAACATCTATAGATGTACCATTTTTTTGTAGCCATAAAACTCTACTAATGGTCATGGGAATTGTCTCTAGAAGTTTCCCAATCCACCACACTAGTGATTGATCAATCAAGTAAGATCCTGAGAAACTGATCCCTCTGTCTGTGTACTATGCTTCACACTGCATTGGATAATGTTGTCGTAGTAATGATTCCTTCTCTTAAGAGATATACCTCCTGACTATCCTTCTAGAACTACCTGTCCAGCACTGTAATCCTCCCTGAGGTTCTCCTTAGCTATGATAGCCTGATCCACCAACTTGGAAAAATTCTTTAACCGAATGAGGTTATCTTGGGACTTAATATCACATTTAATCCCATACTGAAAACACCTCACTGTAGCTATCTCATCCCCTACCAATTATGGAGGAAAGTGCAACAAATATATAAAGCATCTAGAATAGTCCATCATGAACATACTCCCCTGAGTCAACCTCCTTATCTTAGCTAATCTCTCATGCCTTAGTGTCTTAGGATAGAAGTGATTTGGGAAATTCTCTAAGAAGTCCTTATATAACATACTATCAGCCTGTCCAGAATGATCCTGAATGTCCCACACGCACTTCTCTAATCTTCATTACATATAAGCATCCAACATGACCCTCCTCTTAGAAGGAATCTCTAAATGGTCATGTATATTCTTGATGAACTCAATACAAAACTCATCTCCCTCAAGTCTACCCACTATAGTAAAATTCAGAGGGTAATGCAACTGGAACTCTCATATGAGGTCTGACATACTCCCAACCTGCCCCGTGTCTCTTTCTATAAACTATATGAAGGGATAACAGTTCTCTTATAACTACTCTCATGCTTTCTTACTTAGTACTATCGGTGCCTTGTGTTCCACTATTGGTAGATCATCTCTATCCATATCCTCCTATCATACTCTCAATAAGAATAATCATGGAGGCATATCTCTAAAAATCCAAACACACGTCTCAGATAAACAACACCACTTTATCATGTTTTCATAGGAGGAAGACACAACAAGTCTCAACAAGTAATTTTTCCCCAAACCCCGCCACATGGTCAAAACTAAGGTTTTATAACTACCCTTAACCATTCTACAAATAAATCATGGTTAGAAAAGAGTAAACTCATTATCATTATTATAGTTTTTCATTTATACACCCATTTATTATTATCTTTCATAATTTTTCAATATTTCTCAATTTCATGTTAGACACCATTTAAAAATCAATTTCACAAGAAAGGAAAAATAGTTCAATTTTGAAAACTTATCCATAACCTATATTTACGTGCATTCCTAAATTATGCATGTCATAATAATCCTAAGTGCCTAGAATGATGCATGAAAACTCAAATCACATTTCATACTAGGCCATGATTCAAATCTAAAAAAATATGAAAAAAATTATCACATCACACCACAAGTGCATCATCCAAGGTTAAATAATATTAAACTATAACATAAAATAGTAATAAACACATTCCCACCCTGGAAAATTGGGTTCTATCCCATACATGGGTTAGCTAGTACCATGCACGATCTCAAAACCCATGCCCGACTCTTCCTAGTATTCTATCTAGATTTTCAAAACAGTAAGACAAAATAAAAGAAAAGAAACCTAATATGATACCACTTTGTAACATCCTGACTTGGGGGTTACACTCATCAGTGCCCAGTGCTAGTCCACTAAGTGACCTAAAGTGCACCTCTCCATTTTCTAGAGGTTGCTGACTAATAGTGAGGGTATAATATTACTAATGGAGAGACTATAACCTCTTTTTATCAGAGTAATACACCAGAAGAAATAAAAAAACCAAATGATATTACATTAATTGGATAATACCAGTATCAAAAGATGACCAAAATTGGAAATACAATATTAAAACTGAATAGTATATATGCCATGATAAAGTATGTGACAAGTGTCAAAATGAAACTCAAAAGTAAAGACACTAAAAACTTTCAAGAGTATCCCAACCCATGTCTAGTTTCCTCATCCCTAATCCATCCCCAAATCATCCATCTAACATAGGGACTTTACAATTATCCTATCCTAAAAGATGAAGTCTATTTAGGTACAGATCAGTTATCTTTACTAGGGTTTGAGTACCGATCAGTAGGCCACCACAAATGTTGTCAAACAAAATATCCAATCATATAATAGTGTATATTTTTATATAAATAAATAATTATAATTCATATGTAAATAGTTAAAATGTTATCAATTAATATTTATTTAACCACATAAACCCCCGGGTTCTCATAGAAACCCGCACCTCAATACCTACTTCATCCCATGCTGGAGTCTGAACTATCCCCGAGGGATATCATATCTTAGAATTCCATTTTTACCATTCTTCATCTCAATCAACATATGAATTCCACTATTAGCATTAATTATTCTATAAAACATATGAATTTTTATGTTACCATTCATTATCACAATTAACACATGAATTCCACCATTACCATTTATTGTTCTATAAAATATATGAATTTCCATGCTACCATTCATTATCACAATTAACATATAAATGACACTATTAGCATTCATTGTTCTATAACACATATGAATGTAAATGTTACTATTAATTATCACAATTCATATTTGAATGTCCAAGTTACCATTTATTATCACAATTCACATACATCACAAAACACTAATTAATTCACAAATTAATAAATAAAATTCAACAACTAGATATTCACCTCATCCCTTTAATTAATTCAACAAGTAATTAATATTATCATTAACATTACTAATTAAATAATTATCTCATCACATCAATCCCCTTAATTAATATACCAATTAACAAAGAACATCAATTCCATTAATTAATTGACCAATTAATTAATCAATATTCACGAACTAAATATTCCAAAATTAATTCAATAATTAATTATTTAGTTCACATCCTCATAGTTTCATAATTAATTCAACAATTAATTATTCAATTCACAATTCAATATTCTGATAATTATCTAAATAGTTAATTGTCCAAAAATCAACAATCTCAATATATCATAATTAAATAAACAAAAATATCAATATCTCATAATTAATTCAATAATTAGTAATCTTAATTCACAATTAAATATTTCGATAATTAATTGAACAATTAATTATCTCCAAATCAAAAATCTCAATATCTCATAATCAAATCAACAATTAATTATCTAAAAATAAAAAACTCAATATTGCATAATTAATTCAACAATTAATTATCAAAAATAAAAAATCTCAATATCTCAAAATTAATTAAACTATTTATTATTCAAAGTCTACAATCCCATTATCCCTATTTTCATTTTTTCATCAATTAATTAATTAACCAAAACTAATTAATTCAATGAAGAACTCAATTTGTAAATATATAATAGAAATTATACAATTACATACACATAATTGCAATGAAGACTTTGAGATTTTAAATATATACCACCTACCTCAAATTTTTTGAAGAAATATTACCAATGGAAAACCTCAATTGATGTAAGATGGTTGAATAAAAAATGGTAGAACAGATCTAGACCAAAACCTAGGATCTAGATCAACCCCAAAACCCACAACTATCAAGGGTTCCAGCACTTCATCTAAAGAAGGATTAATGGAAGGGAAAAAAAAGAAAAAATGGATTACCATGTATCCAACACCAATACACAATGATCAGAGATGAAGAAATCATTCCAATTCTGTTAAGAGTCACCCTAGGGTTAGAAGAGAAGAGCTACAACCGAAAATAAAATGAGACTTCATCCACATAGAATACTGAATAAATTAGGTTAGGTATTTACATGACATGTAATGTTATTACACATTGTGTATTTTTTTAATGAAATACGCCAAAAAACGCATCACCTCAGATTTATTTTATTAAAAACCCTAAATAATTACACGATATATAATCCATGTACATGGCATGTAAATGCTCTATAGTTTATTTTTCAACCCATTTTCATTTTTAAACAACCTAAAGCTATTTTAAAGTTTCTCATCTCACCAAGAATCCCTAAAACACTCAACCCATTTATACTCAGACTCAAAACTCAGAGAGATACATACCTGAAAAAACATGATCATATAGAAATAATGTATTATTATGTCCAATAGGACACTAAGATAGATGTTTTGACAATACCCAATACAAAAAAATGGTTTCACAAGAATCGATCCACTTGGAAAACTGAAGTTGTGTGATACTAAATAGTGAAATATGAATCAATCTATCTATTTTTAGAGAGTTTAACTTACTTATTGTAAAGTTTCAAAACTTTTTTGTTTTTTATTTGAAATCAATTATTTAATATTCAATAAGTCAAATATAAATATCACATACAATGATGAATATATATAATTTAGAAACTTTTTACCCCTTCTCATTTAATCCATTATAGTTCCTATTCTATTGACCTTTATTACCACATTAGAAGAAAATAACCCCATGTTCAAAACTCTACATATGAATATTTTATGTCTTTGAAAGTTTTTGTAAAGGCTCTACTGAATTATGAATTTCCCATTCTATTCATGCGCTTTTCAACATTGTCTTTCACTTCATTCTATACAGTGGACGAGGAACCACATTCCATCCAATCCTTATTTGTTTGTAAAAGCATATTCAAAATATTTCTAGGCATATTATCTATAATATTTATCCTATAGTTTTTGATGAATGTGGATTATTTGGGTGATAAGGATTATAATATGAGATTAATAAGTAATTTTTTATCTATATGGAATCCCAAATTCGCTAAATGATCATTGTATTTAAACATTCTAAGTGAAATATCACTTTCTAGGTATCTCTATTATATTTTACGCTAGTATAGTGTTGTGATAATATCATTAATCATAAGCCTATAATTCTACTTCTCAATAGATAGAATATTTTATATCATGGTACATGTATCCGTATCATTATGGTTCATCTTTAGATATCTAGGAATAGATGATAAGATAATGAAAAAAACATATAAATAATCATAAATGTACCTATGTTCGACGAAATTGGTTAAATAACTTGATACGAGGGTGAATTAGGGTATAAAAGATTAAAAAAATACCCCTTTGGAACTTGTTTAATCATTAAATAAAGCACTATTCTCTCACATTCCCATGGTAATGTATGAGAAGAAATGAAAGAATGTATGAGAGACAAAAATTTTAAATGGTTCACCTGAATTGGGCTACATCCAAGAAGAATAAACATGCAATGTGACTATATATCAAATCCACTAAAGTGAATTACTATTACAAGGTTCATAGCAGACTCACTATCCCTCCTAGTTTACAAACAATCATAATTTTAATGCTCACTTCCATCTCAATTGATGTGCGATTCGTACTACTTAAAAATATTTTTATTTTGATTACTTGAATCAATATAGTTTACACCTCATTAGGTTCATCATGAAGCTCTACATTCATTCACTTGATGAATACCTATTTACCATAGAATTACTGAGAAATAACTCCAGATTCATTTAAGATATACTTTCATGAAGTCCCTTTCTCAACATTCATGAAACTACCCATTACTCATGAAATATTTCAAACATTCAATAAACCTTCCATATTTCAAAACTCACAACATTTTGTAAATATTTCTATGATTTTGATAAATTCATAAGTATTTGAAAAACATTTTCCTTCATGAAACTTCCTTCATTTGTGAAACTGATGTTCTTATAAATCCTTCATGAAAGGAAATATTTTATGAAATTACTTCACGAATTCATAACCTTCGTAGTTTCATTAAGTATTCCCATCTTCAGATGATGGGGTAACTTCTATTTACAGATTTTTTTCCAGTTTGAGAAACTTTCAATCTTTCTACCACATTTTTCCAAAACTTGTCATACATAGTCATGAAACTCACTATCTTCACAAAACTATATAAATTTTCTATTTATAAAACTTCTCATAATCATGTAACTTACCACCTTTTTTCATTTGTGAGACTTCTCATAATCTCATAACATAATTCCTTTTTTTCATCCATAAAACTTCTCATAATCGCATAACTTACCGCATTTTTCCTATTTGTGAAACTTCATGTAATCCAATAATAGACTACCTTTTTATTTTAAATATCAACAATTATTCATGAACCATTATTTTAATAATATAAAAACCTTCAAAATTCCAAAATTTTGAAAATTACATTACATTTTTATATTTTCATGAGGTATTACTAGAAATCAATATTTCAAGAAACTTGTCTCTTCCTCCAAATTTGGGACCCCAAAAATTTGGAAAACATGGGAAACAACAACACCTTATACATGAAATTTTCTATACATAATCCAAAGATTCATACATTTTTATAGAATATTTTTCAACATACTTGGTCAAAAATCATTCTAGAATTCCAAAACTAACCTTGTAAAACTGCTTTGTCAATATACACAATCTACCAAAAAACACTACAAATTTACCTTGATGGATTATTCACAAAAATATCCCCTTTTTATTTTTTTGACAACTCTTCAACCTTTGATACCACTTTAAGGATTCTAATATCTTCTACAAAAATTCACTTCCTTTAATTACAAATAGCGATCAAAAATTTACTAAACAAACACTCTTATCCCACATGATCCATAATCTTCATGAGAAAAAAGAGTATCATAAAACATTCATTAATGAATCACTTCATTCCAAAAATAGACAACTAATTTCATCATGAACCCCATTTTTCGTGATATATAACCTTTGATTGATCATCTTTAGTGTCATAATATTTAATACTCCTCCTACTTCATTTCTCCCTCTATCAACTTCTCCCCATGTATTGATCAAGATATTTTCGCCCCCTTTATCAATGAACCCAAAGGAAACTCCTTTTTGGTTGTAAAATTGTAAATAACACATATAATAATATAAGGGGAAAATACATCATAAGTATGGGTAATGGGGTCCCATGTCTACACTTGTTCAAGTGCGGGGATTCTACTGAACTTAGAGAGTCAATCGATGTCATTCAAATGCTTCTTTGGGTAAGGCATTTGATAGAATATCTAAAATTTTTAGTTTTGTTATCGCATACTCAAAATTCAAAAGACCATTCTCCACATTATCCTTGATAAAATGATACTTGATTTCAATATTCATCCTCAGTCAGTGATGGAATATAATCTTTCTAAGATTTATAGAACTTGAATTATCATAATGGACTTCGATCGTAGACATCACTTCAATTACCATATCCTTAAGTTGAAACTTCATCCACAATAACTACATGAAAAATTAAGTAGATTTAATATATTAAAATTCTATGGTGCTCAATGAAATAATATCTTGTTTCTTTCTTAGCTATGAAATAAAGAATCCACTAGGATAAAATGAACCATCAAACTTTGATTTTCTATCAGTTGCTGAACCAACCCAATTTTTATCTGTATAGCCTAATAAATATTTCTAAGATTTTTTATCGTACATCAAACTGAAATCCACCATTCCATTGATATACCAATGTATTATTTTTTACTTCAAGTATGTGGATTTATTTGGGATTTATTTGATACTATATTTATCGGCATGTGTAAAAAACAATATGAGGTCATGTCACTATTAAGCACAATATAATTTAAATGATATTCCTATATTGTGTGACATTAACCACTTCTCCTTCATCATCTCATGATATTTTCATCAGGGCAACCTCCAAGGTTTTCATTTCCATGGAATTATCAATTAAAAATCTTTTCATAATATAATTGGAATATATTTATTGAGAAATGAAGGGTTTATTTCTTCCATGAATCACCTGTAAACCAATTAAAAATGTATGTTCACCAATCAAGGACATTTCAAATTCACTTTTCATGAATTATGAATATTATTATCACTGTGATTCATCTTATACACTAAATATTATATCATCAACATAATCCAAAACCATCATATTTTGATTAAAATCATTGTTGACATAAATATTGTAATAAACCCTACCATACTGAAAACTGAGTTTCTTCAAAAATTGATCAAGTCTTGAATACCAAACTCTTGGAGATTGATTCAACCCATATAACACCTTCTTCATATTAATTTTTTATCATACTCATGGAGAATAAAACCATATGTTTTTTCTATTTACACTTATTCTTCTAGAACTCCATTCAGAAATGATGACTTGATGTCCATATGGAAAAACTTAAACATTCATTTCACTGTAATGGCTAAGAATAGGAAAATAGTTTCCATCCATACAAAATGTTAAAATTTATAGTCAACATTGATTACCTAGATCTAGGAGTATCACATGTACACTAGCCATTATTTATTTTGAATTAAAAATCCATATTTGTTTAGTTAGTTCCGGAAAACCCATTTGGTCCCTGTGACATTCTTATCTTCCCATCTTGAAATAATCACCCATGTTTGGTTATTTTCAATTTTGTCAAGATATTCATTAATAGACTGAACCTGATTTTCATCTCCAATTTCTAATTAAAAAATGTTGGCTCTACCTAAATTAGAAAGTATTTTTATGTAAATACTTCATTTTCTATGCTTTAATTGGGGCTTCCGGATCAATGATGATGTTTGTCCAATCAATTTCAGCTCAACTCTTTTGCTTCCATGAAGATGCAGATTTTACTTTATCCTTCTCATCAATAATATCATCTTTTGAATAATCATTTTCCACTTCTACTCCCCCCAAGTTTCATACATTCTCATCACTATAATCAACAAAACTATTCACTGTGTTTTTGAATATTTTATTCATTTTCTACTATAGTGACATAATTTCCTTCAACCACTTTTCCTAAACTCTTGTTGAAGAATCTATATGATTTTATTTTTCCGGAGTATCCAAGGAATTTCCCATCATCTCCAAGAGACTACAACATTATATGTTTCTCATTATTGATAATAAATCACTTTCTTCTAAATATTTGAAATTATTTTTATGTTGGATTATTTTCATACCATAGCCTGTATGGAGTGTTTTCTTCTTTCAGACAAAAAAATTCCATATTCGATATGTATACCGATGTCAATAATGCTTCCTTCCATAATTTATCTTATAATATCTTTTAAATAACAATTATTATGGCTATTTTTTATAATATTATTTCTCCTATCAACCAATCCATTTTTTAAGTAGTTCTCATTGATGAAACTTGGTGCTTTATCTAGTGTTTCTTGAGATAAACCTCAACTTGGCTATTTTTAAATTTCATACCAATATCAGTTCGAACCTTTACAATCTTCTATCTAAGAATCATTTCATCTTCCATATAATTTCTTATTATGTAACTGATCGTGTAGGACATGTGGGAAATGAAAAATATCCATTCTATATTACTAAAATCATAAATGAAAAGAACATAATACCTATTACCATCAATGGATATTGGTGAGATAGGTCTACACACATCTTCATGCACTAATTCAAGAACTCTAGTTGAATTTTGTTCTTTTTCCTTGTACACATTTCTAATATTATTCCCTTTTTTAAAAGAATCACATATGTGAGTATAATCACATGATATCTTGGGGAGATCTCAAGATGCATCACAGTTTTCTAGATCATCCAGGGATGGTTAGCATAGATGGAAATCCATTTATGCCACAACATTTTTTCTTCATCTTTTTATAGAAAGAACATATCCTCTTCTCCACTTAGATGGTTGAGATTCCCCTTCATTTAATTTCCTTGTAAAAAAATGGTACAATCATTTCCCTTGATGATACACAACTTCATGGAAAATATTTTAGCATGACCTGATTCACACAAATGACTAACACCTAGAAAGTTGTGATTGATACCTTTGACAACCAAGACATCATCATGTATCATATATTTTCCCAAAATTTGGATTTTTTGGATCTAATAATCATCCAAACTTCATAATTTACAAATTTTAAAACACATTCCTTGTCATATTTTATTCCTATAATAAAATCATTATTTCTCTTCATATGGTATGTTCATCCACTATCAAGGATCCATACACCCGCATGATCTGATACTTTAAGGGAAATCTCTGAAACCACTTCCTTCTCAGCTATTTTATTTTTGATCCATTCCATTGAATTCATACCAATTGTGGAATGATATTATTGATATTCCTTAGAGTATGATGGAGAAAATTCAGCTTATAGAACTGCAAATTGATTTAGCAATTTTAGCTCATTTGATGATTATTTGAGCTGCTGCTTACAACCACTTTGGGTCTACATCAACATACTCCTCAACATTATTGATGAGAAATATCTAACCATGAGTCGAAATAATACACACTAGAAACAATGACCATCAAAATAATTATTGGAATATTTAAACCTATGTGTTCTCATTTGCCACTCTTGTTCCATTCAGTACCTTTTGGATATGGAATATACACTTTGTGAATTTCCCATATTTCCATAGTAACAACACCTATACGAGGTGAATTACAATGAGTCATTATTGTAGGACCAATTATACCTAGGCTTATCTAAACTTATTGATTATGTTTTTTTACCTAAATCAATTTTCAACCTCAAAGTGGGTGCTTTCAGTCTGACATCAATCATTATATCTTTTTGTTTTTAATGAAGCCCCACACCAGCATTTTCATTTTGATAAAACTGTTTATTATATTTTTCTAGACCAATATTCACTAATTATATATTTTCCATCTTATGAGTGAACTTCTTTCCCAAATTCATTTCAGGATTTAAGAGCATATCATAATATTCTAATTTTCTTCTCAGGTCGACAACTTCCTATTCAAGTTCTCTAATACATTTAATTTGATATTTTTCTATGATAATTAAACCATAAATAAATATTTTCTTTTAATTAACTTTGATCTTGTACACGATGATATTTTTTGAGTTATCCAGCATTGAAGACTTCATATTTTCAATTTCTTCTTCCAGATCAGACTTCTTTTCTTCCTACTATTATATATAATGTTTAGAAACATGAACAACTCTATTTTCCTTCTTCATTTTGGCTATCTAAATATCTATCTACTTATTAGATGCTTCTTATTCATTATGGGGATCAAATATTCCTTCAACTTCTCCTACATCATTTTGACTTTCTCCACTTGTCTAGGAGTAACCTACAACTACCACCATAACATTTTATACACGATTATTATAGTTATCCATCTCTTCAACATCATATTCTTATGAACTATTATTTTCTAGTGAAAGAAGATTCATCTTTTTGAGGAAATCTATCTGAAAATTTTTATTACCTTTCACATCAGATGAAGACTTATTCATGGGAATTTCAAATTTATCTTCATCATTATCATGAAAATTATTGGGGCCCCTTTCTTCAAGATGTCTAACCTTTCCACATTGAAAGCATGTGAGTAGAAGTTTCCCTTTGAATTTTCCCCTTTCCTATTTATAGATTTGAGAAAAGGAATGACATGACATCATCCAAATAATCCTCTTCCTCACAATCTTCAATAGTGAGCTTCTTTCTGGCCTTTAATTCTACCTCTTTGGACTTCCCCTTTTTAATAGACTAATTATCATTATTTCTCATATTTTATGTGAAAAGATTACCATGAAATCTATCTATTGTCGACACATTTGGATAATTATATTCTAGTTAATATAATATTGGATTAAACTAAGGAGGAAGTATTATCAAGACATGAATAACAATATTTACATCTATTAGAGTTTCTCTGAGACAACACATGTCTTCCATAACAACATTCACTAGGTAAAAAATACATCTATAGACACATTGGGGTGCATTATAAAATCCTTATATTTGTTTCATAGAACCTATAATTTAGATTTTATGACTTTTAAATAACCATAATTGATATTTATAATTTTTTACCACATGTAATGTGATGACCTACATGACATCACCTTCATGTATATTTCATTGGAACCCCCCCAATGCATTGATTCCTCTAGTGTCATCATCCAATTAACTTAAGTCTGCTTTTGATAAATCTCCACTATCCACACTAGAAGAAATACCATGAATCATAACTATAAATAAATCCATGACTAATGATTGGAAGTGGTGAAACATCCTATTCTCCCATAGTTTCAGATTGCATTCATCGAAGATCATAATCCCTTTGTGATTAGAAACCTCCATCGATCCTACTAAGATTGAACATATTCTTTTAACCTTTCCCTCTGATACTAATTATTAGAAAATTGGGTTAAATACCCTAGGGGAGGGGGGGGGGTGGATAAATCAGGGTGTGATATATTAAAACAATTACCCCTTCACATATTGTTTTATCTCTAAATAAAACATTATTCTCTCCCTTTTCCATAGCAACATATGAGCAGAAATGAGAGCATCTATGAGACACAAAAATTTTACATGGTTCAACCACATTATGTTTTATCCTAGGAGTATAAATAAGAAATTTTCTAATGTACCAAATCCACTAAATCAAAATTATATTAAAAATTTTAGAGCAGAATCATATTCCAACCTAGTTTACAACCAATCACAAATTGAGAGGTCACTAATCTCTCAACTGAAGTGTGTGAACTGATCCTTCATATTATTCTTGTTTTGATTAAATTAATTAGTATATTTTATACCTCATTTAGTGAATTATAAAGCTAAAATTTTATTCACATAATGAATACCACTTTACAATTGAATCATTAGGCAATCCATTTGATTTGTGTAAGATACAATTTCATGAAACTCCTTTCTCAACATTTGTGAAACTACCCAATTATTCAAAAAACTTTTCAAACCTTCACAAAACATTTCCTTATGATAAAATCCCAGAATTTCTTGAAACTTTCTAATATTTCATGAAAATAACAAATGTTCTCAAAACATTCACTATTTCTAAACTTCCATCCTTCAAAAAACTGATGTTCTAATTAATCCTTTATGCAAAGAAATATTTCATAAAATTCCTTCCTGAATTCAAAGCCTTTGGATTTTCATTAAGGCCTCCTCTCTTTAAGTGAGGGTTGTAGCTGCATATATATTTTTTGTTTCCTACCATTCATGAAACTTTCAAACTATGCACCACCTTTTTTTCAAAACTCATCACAACTCTTTGTAAAACTTCCTATCTTCACAAACCAACAAATAACATTTCCATTCATGAAACTTCTTGTAATAATGTAAAATACCGCATTTTTTATTCATTAAACTTATCATAATCACATAACTTCCTAACTTTTTTCCATTTGTGAAACTTCTCATAATCATGTCACTTACCACCCTTTTTCTATTCATAAATATTCTTGTAATCATGTAACTTACCACCTTTTTCTTTAACAATTCAGAAGCCTTTCATAAAATATTCTCATGAGAATATCCAAAACATTGCGACACAAAACATTCAAGAATTAAATTCATTTTCCATATTTACAAGAAGAATTCATAGAAATCCCTATTTTGTGAAACTTTTCCATTCCCCAAAATTTTATACCCCCTTAATTTGGAAAAAATTGGAAATGACACCACCTTGTACACAAAAGTTTCTATACCAGTTCAAGATCTTCCATACCTATGTCTTGAAGATTTTTCACTATACCTGGTATGAAATCATGTTGGAACTCCACAACCGACCTTGTTAACTTGTTTTTATCAACAAACAAAATAAACCCAAAAAACGACAATGTTTCCTTGAGGTATTTTTTCCCAACAACCTCCTATAAGAATCCTTATCACTTATGCTCACTATTGAGGCGGATGACCTGGTATAGGGGATTCTAACATATAGTATAAAGTTTCATGTAATATAATAGTGTATAAATGAATGTAATATTCTTGGGAATATATCCTGATAAGGAAATATTTTTATCCCTAAATAATCAAAGTTTTTTATGGTTTTACATTCCAATTTCTAAAATAAATAAATAATATTTTCATACTTTATCTTGAGTATGAAATGTGGGGAAATAATTTTTATTTACTACTATCCCACTATTTTTATCAAATACCAATTACCCTCACCATTGGATTCAGAATATCTTATCACATGTATATTTTAGTGGAAAGGATCCTTATTTTTGTTCTCATAACCAAAAAAGGGGTTGACCAATTACTTTGAGGTATTAAGGTAGATAGGTCTATAAAACTGCATTAACTCATAGTTCCTTGATCCGTTGAGTAGATACCCTATTACAAGAATCATAGACTTGAATATCAATACTTTCATCCAACTTACACCAATCCTAAAAAGAGTTATTCATCTTGACGTTAACTTGATTTCAAATTTCTCTATAAATGCAAGTTTCTTGAAAAGGTCCAAACCAACAATTTGGTCTATGGTTTCATCCTAAATCAGGTAATGGAAGTGTTAGTGACTTAATATTTCATTATGTTATTTTTGACTTTGTGCGTAAATATTATTTATTTTATCCCTTTACAGGCTTGTTAATATTATGAGCATTTTACACATGTGATTAATCATGTCTTAATAAAATACTTTACTCATAATATATTTATTTTATTCCATCCTGCAATCTTTTAAAGTCATTTATTTTAAATAATTCTGATAATGTATTTAATAAACATAAATAATTAAATTTGCAACCTAAAGAAATAAAATAAATATATATTTGGCATAATCATGTGCCATTTTATTGTACGATTTATAAAGTAGATGATAAAATGACCCTTAACCCTAGGGAATAACCCCTTGATCCATGCTTGGATTGAGTTGCCATATTCCACATGAATCCAATGTATATACTTGGTTGGTTTCACCTTGACTTGAGTTTTGAAACACCCACTCTCCTTAGAGCATCATACTTTTCATGTATTTACTCATACAAAGGTGAAGGTAATGAGGGGTATTGGGTTACGTAAAAGAAACCATGGACTTTATGGCCCATATATAACAAAATTGGGAGGTATGGAACACCAGTCATTATATTTAATTTAATAAAACTTTTATCACATAATAAATTCATTCAATAAATAGTAAATTAAATAGAAACTCAACATATATATTGGTTAGTAGAGCCCATGATCATCCATGAATGCAAGGATTACACTATTATTAAAAAACATAATATTCATTTAAATTCATTCCTTATTAAGACAAATTGATCAAATTAATAAATTAATAATGTTATTAATTAATAAATTCATACATCTTAATTGTCTATCTAAATAGTCTTGGAGATTCCCATCCTGTGTAATATTAAATAAATTAAATTAATGAAATTAATTTAAAATTAAGTAAGTATACAGTGTGTACATAGAGGCAACACGATGTGTACCTATCTGAACCACCCTACGTATTGTATGGTCCTTTTAATGTAATATGTACTTACATGACATGTAACATACAAAGTGTGTCACCAAATTGCACAACGTGTAGTTCCATGTTTCAAGATAAGTATTCATCTCAGTGTGTATTAACCACACAACACATTAATATACATGGTTTGTAACACTTTGAATGCCAATGTAAAGTACTTGGCTTATAAAACAACCATACATTGCATATAGTCCCAAAATTATTGCATAAATTAATTTGGCATTTAAAATTCAAAAAAACCTATCACATGACATGTACACTAGCTACAAGCCATGTATATAGAGACCCTATCCTTTTACACATATTATTACATGATTTGAAGAATAATTAAACATCAAATTACAATCCAAGGATAGTAGAGTGTAGTGTATTTATAAGATTAGGTACATAATCAAAAATAATGAAAACATATTTTATTTAGTTTCAAAAATGAGCTCATAACTTCCATTGAGCTCTTATAGCTGCATAGGATAACCTGGGGAATACATGAACAAATATTATGAGCTAAAAACCCCAATAAGGAAGTAAGCATAGGAATAAAACATATATCATGGGATAAAAGGAATAACATGATGACGTAAAGGCACTGAACCAGAATAAATTTAAGGAGTTATAACATCTATAATATGATAAAATATAATCAAGTCATCACAGGAATGTGGAAAAACATAAAACATGACATAAACCTAAGTCATGATAACTTCCCAGACTATATAACATGGTGGAAAAAGTCCCATAAATAAATCAAGTTCACTCCCTATCCAAACATGACGTATCATTAAACCAAACATTAACATTTGTATTGAATCACTATTTGGTTTCACCCATCATTACATGTTTGTGAATATGTGTGCCAAGAATAAACACAAGGGTTACCCATGGAAAGAAATGAGTACCACAATCATATCATATGGCATAACAAATGAGCGTATCATAAGGGTGTCCAAGAAAGAATGGATTTAAAACATAAATTTTCATTAATAAGAAAAAATAGGCATAGAACATGATAATTTATGTCAATATGAATTGTAATCACGCAAAAAAGGGTTTTTAAGAAACTTTACAAATGGGCCACCTAAGTGTGGTTTAAAGAAAAATCTTAATGATTCTTTACAACGAAAAATGCATAGTTGTTTGTATAAAACTAGAAATGAACCATGATTATTTTCAAGACAAAATGAGTGATTAAAAAAAAGTATTATGGCTTAAAATAGATTATGGATTTCACTTGAAAATGGGTAAGAAATTGGGTAGTTCCCCTGAATCGGGCTTGCTTAACGAGAAGAATTGAAAAGGAAACCTTTCTAAAAAACACATTACCCCATAAAAGAGGGATCATATGATATTGATAAATAATTTTTTAACATATAAATATAATTTAGAAGAATTATATAAAAATAAAAAAGCATTATATTGGGTTAAGGATAGAGAAAGAGTAACCCGAAGGAAAAACATATATTTGTGTAGAATCCCTCACCTTATGTTCAAAATAATTTTGCACTTGATATTAATGTCATGAAAATTTAAATCCATTTATTAATTAATTAATAACATTTTATACATTTATTTTATTTAGTATAACTTTATGTAGTTCTTTTATGTCCCTTTTTATGGGTTATGAGATTCAAATTAATCATTCAAGAGTGTTAGTTTCCTTGATTTTCAGGATAAGTTTACTTGTATATGTGTATGGAAAATCATGTAGAATGAGGATAGTTGTCCATAACTGAAATTTTATGTTATTAATAAAAATATATAATATTGAAATACAATTGTTTCTATAATATATGACGATTCATTAGAAAAATCATTAATTATAATCATTTAGATTAATTTTCCATTTTGTGATCATCACAAACTAGTTTTGTTATATTATTAAATATCATGTATATGTACTGGTTATAGAAAATTAAATATGTTTTAATATAATAATATAATCTTTTTTGACCATAAAAATGGTTACATGACCGGTTTTAAATGTGTAATTGAAAGATGAAAGCATTTCATCCACAAAAGTAGTAAATTGGGACCTCACAGATGATGTTTTCATTCTTAAAATAAAAGAGAGAGGATAAGAGATTTGATGATGAACTATTCCATCAACAAGATAAAATTATATTATATGTAAGATACTGAATTTTTCATTCCACTTGTAAAAGGGTATGTTAGTAGAAGATAAGAAAATAAAATAACTTTATATGAAATTGAAATAAAATGGAAGAAGGGTTTACCTCTTGATTCCATCTTCTTGAGAACCCCCTTAGGAGAGTTAGTTTTAGAGTTTTGTTATGAAACAAAGATCCTGGACTATGGGGAGAGAATTTGGAAGATATTTGAGTATAATTTGGTCAAGGATCAAGGATTTAGAGGTGTGAGCATAAGAGGTGATGAGGGGTGGTATTATAGTGAAGGAGAGGGGTGTTTTCTCATTATTTAATTCATTAGTTTATTATTTTTCTCAAGAAAAGCAACAATGTTGATTATTAAGACTAAATACAGTAATTAGATCATGTGAGTTATAAATAATGGTGATTACATCATCCATGACTCATGGAATAGTTTATTTATCTTATAATGTATATTTACTATAAATTACCATATTTTACTATTCACAAAAATTATAGTATCTCAGAAAAATCCAAAAAATTCACCCAAACCATTTTTCGATGTGTATGATTAAAAAAACTCCATTTTATGAAAATAATTTTCTAAATATGAGAAATTTAATTTTTAATTAAAATTATCATTTACTTTGAAAATACAAATTTTAATATTAAAACTTTTTTTCTAACACATTAAAAACATAATTAAGGTATCATAAAATAATATTATAATCATAATACAACAAAATATTAATTTATGAATACATTTTATGGAAATAAATTTTCATTTAAATTATTAAATTAATCATAAAATTGTAATTAAATATTTATGACTTTCAAAAATACCAACACTTAATTAATAATTTTTAAAATATTTACTTACTTATACTATGATATAATTATATCATATTGTCACTTATAAGATGGATAAATTTTATTTATTCATTCATAGGTTTTTTCACTATTCTATTGTCCGTTTCACTATTCTATTGTCTGTTTTACTATTCTTATGGTTCATAATACTATTCTAAAGGTCAAGTTACTATTTCATCAGTATAGGTTTCTTAACTTCTAGAAATACTTCTTATTTCAATCATTATTTATTTATAAAGTTTGTATTCAATTCTAAAAGTGATTTTATGTGGTTTATAGTATGTGAAATTTATATAATAAGGGAATTTTCAATTGATAAAAGTTTGGGTCATTATGTTATCTCCACTTATGATATTTTTCCCTTGAAATTTAATTTTACATTATAATTTGAAAATAGGAATGGGAACTTCTCCTCCATTACTTAGTCAAGTTCCCATGTTGCCTCTTAATACTTATGGTTCAACCATAATACTTTGATCATGTGAGTAGTCTTATGGTGTATAACTTTATCTCTATGATCTAAGATCTTCAATAGCTACTTCTCATAAGAGAGATCATTTCCCAGTTGTACCACCTCCAAATTAGGTACATGTGAAGGATTGGTATGTACTTCCTCAAGAGGGATACATGGAATACATTGTGTACTTGATACATTTTTGGTGGAAGTGCTAGTCAATATTCCATGGCTCTAACACTATTAAGGATCTCGAAGGGACCTATGTACCTGGTAAAAAACATTCCTTTATTCCTAAATATCATTATTCTCTTCCATGGAGATATATAGAGGAATGCCATGTCCCCAACCTTAATCTCAATGTCTCATCGATGATTTTTTGCATAGATATTTTTTCCAATTTGGGATGCCTTGATGTGTTGTTGAATGGTTTTCACCTTCTCCACCATTTCTTTAACAATTTTAGGTCTTATCAACTTATGTTCACTGAATTCATCCCAATATTCCTGTGATCTACATCTTTTACAATAAAAGGCTTCGTATAGAGCCATATATATTATTGAGTAGAATCTATTGTTGCAGGATAACTAAAATAGAGGAAGATATTGTTCCAATCCTCTTTTAATTCCATAGAATATGCTATTAACATGTCTTCTATTGTAATAATAGTTCTCTCAGATTGGACATCAGTTTGAGGATGATAGGTTGTACTGAATTTCATATTCGTTCTTAGATCATGTTGGAGACTTTTCCAGAACTTTGAGGTGAATCTTGGATCTTGATCGAATACAATAGATAGTGGTACTCCATGAATCCTTACCACCTCTTTGATATATATCCATGAAAGTTGACCCAATGAGAAGTCCTATTGAATTATGTTTAAGTGATATTTCTTTGTAAGATGATCAACAATAATCCATATAGCATTATTCCCTTTAGATGTCTTTGGAAGTCCAGTTACAAAGTCCATGGTGATGTTTTTCCATTTCCATGTTGGTATGGATAATGGTTGTACCATCCCATTATAATTTTTCTTTCAGCCTTCACTTTCTAACATACCATGAAATTTGACATATATTTAGTGATATCCTTTTTCATATTGACCCACCAATAGTTCTCTTGGAGACCAGGATACATCTTTGTGCTCCCTGGGTTAATAGACAAAGTTGATCTATATCAATCATTTAGAAGCTCAATCATTATCTCTGGATCATATGGTATACATAATTTTTACCCAAATCTTATGAATCCATCCTTATCAATCTCGAACTCCAAGAATTTATCATTTTTGATAGCTTCCACCCTTTTGTGAATTTCCACATCATTTCATTGATCATAATTTATTTTCTCCAAGAGGGATGGTTAAGAAATAATATGATAAAGGATTGATGATGTTCTACCCTTAATGATTCCCATTTCCATCCTTTTTAAGTCTAAAAAGATTGTATCTTTCTCAATTATCATCGTTGATAAAGATGTATGATCCTTTCTACTTGGAGCATCATCCACCTTATTTTCCTTACCAGTATGGTAGTGTATTGAGTAGTCAAAATCCATAATGAGCTCTAACCATCATTTTTTGAGCATATTAATCTCCTTATATGTGAATATATATTTGATACTATTGCGATCAGTATATATCTCTCACTTCTCCCCACATAGATAATGCTACTGGATTTTCAATGAAAATATCACAATTGACAACTCTAGATCATGCATGGGTTAGTTTTTATCATAAATTTTCAACTTCCATGAGACATAGGCTATCATTTTATCATTTTTCATTAGTAAATATCCTAAACCTTTCTTTGAAGTATCACTTTATACCACAAAGGGTTCTATAATTGTTAGGAGTGTGAGTATTGATACAGTGATAATCCTCTTTTAGAGCTCCTTAAAGCTTCCATCACATTCTTGAGTCCAGAAAAAATTCACTCCCTTCCATTTAAACTTGGTTATTAGGTTAGAAAAGTGTGATAAGTTATTTACAAATAGTTAGTAATACCTAGCTAGTCCAAGGAAACTGTGGATCTCCACTACAGATATTGGCCCGGGACACTCTTCGATTTCCTTTTTCTTGGAAGGGTCCATAAATATCCCTTTTCTGGTGATAACATGCCTCAAGAATGATACTTCCTCCATATAGAAATCAAATTTACTATACCTTTTATAAATATTCTCCCTTAAAAAATTCTTCAAAACAATATTTAAATTCTCCTTGTGTTCCTCCATACCCTTGGAGTATGTCAAAATATCATCAATAAGGACTAAAAAAAATTGGTCAAGGTAATATTCAAAGACTCTATTCATTAATTAAATGAAAATTACTAGATAATTAATGATCCCCAAGGGTATCACTATGCACTTATAGTGTCTATACTTTGTTCTAAAGGTTGTCTTGGGAATATCTTCCTTCCTAACCTTTAATTGATGAAATCCCGACTGAAGGTCCACTTTAGAGAAATAAATGGCCCCTCAAAGCTGATCGAACAAGTTATATATCTATGTTAGGGGATAATTGTTCTTTATCTTGATTTTATTTAGCTCATGATAATCAATGAAAAGGCACATTGATTCATCCTTATTCTTGATAAAGAGGACCAGTGAACCCCATGGAGAAGCACTCGGGCGTATAAAACCCTTGTCCATATTCTCCTATAACTGCTTATATAGTTCTTCTAGATCAATAATGGCCATTATATAAGGTGTCTGTTACATAGTTAGAGAGCCCCAAATAAGGTCAATTGTGAAATTAACCTCTCAATTATGAGAAAGACCATGTAACTCTTCAGGGAATACATCAGTGTAATACCTCAAGATGGGAATGTCTTCGAGCATGATTTTTCCCTTTGTCTCAATAATTTGAGCTAGATATCCTTTCTCATAAAGCAATAATATACACACTTGAGATGATGATTATGAAGGACATTCATCTTCCTCAAAAAAATTGTAATGAATTGTTGGATTATTTGGAATGTGAAGAGTGATCTCCCCTTTCCGGATAGTCGATGTTGGATTTGTATATAGATATAAAATCCATTCCCAATATAGCATCAAAATCTACAAAGCGAGTATGCTGATATTTTTTAGGAGATTTAGTCCAAAACAATTAAATGGGGAGGAGTTATAAACTTTGGATACAATAATTTACCATTCACTATTCTCACATATAACTCAACGTCCATATTTGGAGGTGGTTTTTGAATAGTTCTACCAAACATGAGAGATATGATGGAATCCGTAGAACCAGAATCAAATACTATGTTCTCTATTCTTGAATGAATAAAAAACAAATCAGTCACCACGTTATTTTCATGCTCTACCTTAATAGTAGTGATAGAATATTCCCTTCCTTTCTTCCTTGGAGGTTGTTGTTGATTTCCTATGAAAACCACCAGCTTAGGGAATTAGTTTGAAAACATTCCATGTTCCTTACAGTTGAAACACTACACTACTAGCTGAGAATTGATATGAAACTTCCTTTATTCTTCCACATTAGTGGGATTATTTATTCCCCTTTAGCAATTATTATCCATATTCCATTCTCTTCCACATTCTAAGCATCCCTTGGTTCCCTTTAAAAAGTTTCT
Organism: Viscum album; assembly: GCA_963277665.1. Classification (NCBI taxonomy): domain Eukaryota; kingdom Viridiplantae; phylum Streptophyta; class Magnoliopsida; order Santalales; family Viscaceae; genus Viscum; species Viscum album. The sequence continues at coordinate 1,116,472,186 of OY728152.1, forward strand.
TGGATGCTTCTTCCTACAATTTTAACACATGGGATATTCGGAATTCTTTCCATCATTGGATTTAGCACCCATATTAAACTCCATTGTTTTATTTTTTTCATTGGGCCCATGAGTCCATTGAGAGTCTTCGATCTCAATTTCATCATTATGGACACAACAAAAAATTTTCTCATAGCTTCCAAAGTCTCGAATCACAAATTCTTTTCGTAGACTCGAGTTTAGTCCACTAAATAACGGATCCACCTTGATTTGGGTGTTTATTACAAAGATAGAGGCATATCTTACAAGTCTTGTGATGTTTTATTCATATGACCTAATATAATCATCTTACTTTTTCTTTAGTCAGAGTAATTCCCTTTCCATCTTGCGACAGAGGGTTCAGGGAAAATATGTATTGAAAAATATTTTATTGAAATATTTATTTTCCATGGAATCAATTTCCTCCTTGGAATTTATGTTCTTGATTAGTTTCCACCACTGATCAGCTTCCCTCTAAAAATGATAAACCTCAAACACAACATTCTCTTCTTCTAAGCACTAGAGGATATAGAATGTCTTCTAAATGAAGTTAATATATTTTTATATGAGGAGGGGATCACAGGATCCACTAAAAATGGGAGGCCTTTGATGAATGAAGGATTCAATGGAAAATTTATATTTCTTAAGAGAAGGAGGGAATTATAAATTATTCAATTTATTATTCATAACTTGAGCCAGTTGATTAAGTACTTCCATGAAGTTTTGAGCTCCCGTTCCCATCATATTTGTAATTTTTTTGGGAAATCATAAAATTTCATATCACATTGATTTTTGGAATGTGTTATTCTATTTCCCTCCATTAAATAATAAAAATAATGAACAATTAGTGGGAATGAATACAGAGATAATAATAATAAAAAGGAAAAATTATATATAAAAGGATAAATTATTAAAGAAAAAGTATATTCTAACTGGTTATTCCCTAGGTTTCAATCTAGTTTATCCAAGATTTGTTTCCTAACATATATTCTTATGGGAATTTTTTTATTCCCTTAATAATGATTCGTAATGAGATTATGAATTTACAAAATCATATCCCTTGGGAGTGTCAAACTAGGTGCAGAGTAGGGCCCATTGTTGTGTACCAGGTTACCCCAAGTCAGGCTTGGACCACCTTGTTGGAGTTGCTACTCCTAGGTAGATCTATGCTAGAACCATGTCCACTTGTGGTATCTAGACATGGATGTATTTTCTTGATAAACCACTTACTCTATACTTACCAAAATTTAGGAATGTTTTCTTATAAATAGACTTATCCATAAGTCTTTCTCTAGAGTTTTCTAATCCTAATCTCAGAAATAACTAGATCGTTCTCTAATACCAACTATAGAAACCCTAGCATTTTACACATTTTATTACATGGTTTTAAGCATAATTAAACATCAAATTACAATCCAATGATTATAGAGTCTAGTGTATTTGGAAGATTAGGCACATAATCAAACATCATGAAAATATCTTTTATTTAGTCTCAAAAAATGATCTCCAAAAATCCATTGATCTCCTATAGCTACATTGGATAACCTAGGGAATATATAAACAAAAGGGATGAGCTAAGAAGCCCACTAAGGAAGTAAGAATAGGAATAAAACATTTCTCCTGGGTTAAAAGGCATAACATTATGTAATAAAGGCATAAAAATGAATAAAAATAAGGATATATAACTTTTATAACATGGGTATATATAATCATGCCATCATATGAATGTGGAAACAACATATAACATGAGATAACCATGATTCAAGGCTAACTTCCAAGACTATATAACATGGTGGAAAAAGTCCCATAAGGAAATCAGGTTTACTCATTGTCCCAACATGATGTCTCATGAGACTAAATATTAAATAATTCATTAAAGTTCTATCTGGGTTCTCCCATCATAAAAAGTTCATGAATACATTTTCTTCATAAAGAATAAACACAAGGGTTACTCATGGAATTAAATGGGTATCATAATCATATCAGAAGGAATAACAAATGAGGATATCAAAAGGGTGTCCCTAAAAGAATGGATTTAAAACATAAATGGACATTTATAAGGGAAAAGAGGCATATAAGATGATAATTCATGTCAAAATTAAGTGTAAACATGTGAAAAGGGTGTTTAAGAAACTTTAGAAACGAACCACCTAAGGGGGTTTAAAGGAAAATCTTAATGGTTCCTTAAAACAGAAAATGCATAGTTAATTTTCTTAAACCAAAAATTAACCAATATTATTTTCATGATAAAATGAGTGATTTTATAAAAATAATTATTTCTTAAAAAAATTATGGAGTGAACATGTAAATGGTTAAGAAATTGGGTAGTTCCCTTGAATCAGACATGCTTAACTGGAATAATTGAAAAGGGAACCTTTCTAAAACACATATTACCCCATCAAAGAGGGATTATATGATCTATATAAATGATTTTGGAACATATACACAGAATATAGAAGAATTATATAAAAATTAAATAAGCATTACATTAGTTTAAAGGGAGAGAATGATTAAACTTAAAGAAAAAATGGAGTTTCAGGTAGAATCCCTTACCTTCTGTCCGAAAAGATTATGAACTTGATATTAATGTCTTATATAATTAAATAAATCAATTAATAAATTCCTAACCTTTTATAAATGTATTTTATTTTTATAATTCTATTAATTTCATTTATGTCCCTTTTTATGGTTTATGATATTTAATTTCATCATTCGGGAGTGTTATTTTCATTTATTTTCATGACCAGTTTACTTGTATATGTGTATGGAAAATCATGTAGAATGAAGATATTTGTCTAGAAAATAACTTATATGTTATTAATGAACATATATAATATTTAAATACATTTTTTTCTATAATTTAGGATTATTCATTTGATAAATCAGTAATGATAATAGTTTAGATTAATTTAGCATTTTTTGATAATCACATGCTAGTTTTGTTATATTATCAAATATCATGTATATATATTAGTTCCAGAACATTAAATAGGTTTTAATAAATATAATATAATCTGTTTCAACCATAAAAATTCTTTCATGACCATCCTTGAAGGTGTAATTTAATGATGAAAGCACGTCGTCCATGAAGCTGGAAAATCGGCACCTCACATATGATGCTTCATTTTTAAAATAAAAGAGACAGGAAATGGGATTTGATGAATAATCATTACATAAACATGATAAAATTATAGTATATTTAATATAATAGACTTTTCATGACACTTTGACAAGTGGACGTGAAGAGAAGATAATAAAATAAAATAACTTTGAAATGAAATTGAAGGAAAATGGAAGAGGGTTTTACCTCTTGATTCTTTATTCTTGAAAACCTCTTTAGGGAGATTGGTTTTTTTATTTTTTTATGAAAGAATATCACATACATGTGGATGGGTTTGGGAATATATTTGAGTAGAATTTTGACTAGTCTCAAGGATTTGGAGGTGTGATGAGAATATGTGGTGAGAGGTGGTATTTATAGTGGATGAGAGGGGTGTTATCTCATTATTTAATTCATTAGTTTATTATATTGATCAAGATAAGAAATAGTGTTGATTATTGAGACTAAATATAGTTATTAGATTATGTGAGTTCGAACCAATGGTGATTACATCCGCTATGACTCAAGAAACAGTGTATTTAACTTATAATATATATATATATATACCGTAAATTACCATATTTTACCATTCACTAAAAATTCAAGTACTTCAGAAAAATACTAAAAATTATCCCAACTAATTTTTTAATAAAAATAAATCAAAAATGAACTCCATTTTATAAAAATAATTTTCTTAATATTAGAAATTTTATTTTTAATTAAAATCATCATTTACTTGGAAAATAAAAAATTTAAAATTAAAACTGCTTTTCTAACACTTTGAAAACATAATTAAGGGCTCATAAAATTATCCTATAATAATAAGACAAAAAAATATTATTTTATTAATACATTTTATTAAAATAATTTTTCTTTTAATTTATTAAATTAATCTTAAAATTGTAATGAAATATTTATGATTTTAAAAAATACCAACACTTAAATTTTTTAAATATTTATTTACTTATATTATGATATAATTATATCATAATGTCACTTATAATATGGATAAATTTTATTTATACTTTCATTGGTGATGTTACTATTCTATTTTCTGGTTTACTATTCATAAGGGTCACAACACCACTCCAAATGTCAAGTTACTATTCATCAGTATAGGTTCCTTAACTTCTAGAAATACTTCTTATTTCATTATTTCTTTAATTATAATTTTTGTATTGTGTTATCAAAGTGATTTTAGGTGGTTTATATTACGTGAAATATATATGGCATGTACAACCATATATATGGTTGGCTTGGTGTGTACTCCTTGTAAATATGTACAAGTTATATGGCATGTGCAACCACCTATATATCATGTATCACATTATATAGTAGTCTCCAATATAATCCTAGGGACTCAATATATAATCCACATTGAAAATAACGTGTTAAATAAAATATACACTGGTTACAAATTTTTTAGTCACAACTAGCCCATAATCTTTAAGTGACTATTTAACATGTAATAAATACATGCCGTATATTTTACCACACAGTTTCCACATTTTTAGTGATGAAAACTATGTGGATTTATTTAGAATGTAAACCAACTACATGTCATGTGACCCCTAAAACCAGGTTCCATATGGATGATCAATAAATAGTGTGTAATGAAGTCACACAGTCTTCTCCCATGTTATTTTTCTTGGTTTTCACAGTGCATCTTGGTGCAATTAATTTGGTTAAACAACATGTATTTTTATATTACACATCATGTAGTCTCATGTTATTTAGCTATAATATCCATCACCACCTGATGGGATTTTTAATTTCTCTTCATGTATTATTGGTCGTGTTCTTGGTAATATGAATGTGAAAAAACTTGATATCTCAACTTTTAGATTAAATAAAAAATAAAAAAAATATGAAAAACTAAAAGAAATTGTAAAATTAGGTTGATGATTAATAAATTGTTATAAATAGATATGTGACCAATCAGATACCACTTGAAGGTTTTAGGACATAGAATAAGTGATCTTCCCCATGCTCAAAAATGGGTTTTCACTGGTTTCCTCAGATAAATCCTCTAAAGTATACAAAATATCAACCCCAAAATCAATGAGATATGGAATTTCACATATAAATTATAATTAATTTATATAATATATAATTACCATGAATTTTAATTATTTCTTCAGTTTTGATTAGGATGACTACTATTGGCATACCATTATTACCATGAAGGATTAAAGTGTATAATCCTTCTAATGGTAATCCACTTATGCTACAAAAACCTCCAAACATCACCATATAATCATGAGGTGTTATCATGAATGATTCCCATTGCTTACATCATACGTAGTTAAACGCAATAAGAATTTTTTATGTCTTGAAGTATTTATTCTAGTTCTCAAAGGGACTTTAGAGGGGGGGGGGGAGGATTGAAGCTCCCCTTATTCTTGATATAATTTTAAAGGATTTTCACTTTAGGGTTGACAGAATTCCCAAAAGAGGATTTCTTTTTCACAAAAACATCTCCAATGTCTAACTGTTGAAATGATATCAACTTGTTTATATAGCTAGGTTAGAGAATTTTTAATTACACATTGTCCCTTATCCAATATCATATTTTTTAGAGAACCCCATGTATAATAAAATAATAATAATAATATTTATTTAACATGTGAATGACTCAAAGAGAATATATATATCATTTATTAAATAAATAAATTTAGGTTTATTTAAATGAAAATGAATATATCATTCTCAACAGACCCATAACTTGATCTATTAACCCTCCTCGACATTTATAAAACCGCGAATAATGACTATTTTTTAAAATAAATAAATATCACTACATTATTTATTCAAAAAATAAATATATATTATATTCATTAAAACTATAAAATGAATATTTATTTTATAGTCAACTCACATATTCATAACCTGGAACATCAGAATAATATTTATTATAGTATTAAATTCAAATGTAATTTAACTGAGGTTTGGGATACTCTTATTGTGTGACCCTATATGCCTCTTTCTCATTTGAATTAGGCTACCTCTTCTAGATTCTAAGATCAGGATTTAAAAACACATCAATGAACCAGTGGAGAAATAATTTAATGTCACAATGATAAAAACTTCCTATGAAAATTCATTATTTAATATAATCACTTTTTCTTGATCTCTTATCAATAATGTTACATTTCATGTGTCATGATCCTATATGCTTGATATATGTTTATTTTGGACTTCCTGAAATGAAATTTTTGATAAAAATACCCTAGATATGGACTTAATCATATAGTTCTATTATAATATCTTCTTCCATTGACCTAGAAGGTAAAACCCTTTCTTTAATTATTCATTAATGTCATATAACCTATGATGTACCTAATGTATCCTAATTCACTATGAACATATATCATCGTAGTTTCTAATAAAACAACTATGTAAAAAATGCATGATATTTATTAAACATAATCTCAAGTATAAGGAATAGTACGTATTTCCATATATAGGATTATCTAATGACTTATATAACATATAGAATTTCTATGGGTTGGTATGTTCTTGTAACCTCCACTCTTAGAGATTACCATGGATGATATTCATGAGAATAAGTCTCAATATCTATGAGCCTCTTACCCTTGATGGCCCGTGTCATCTATGTTCATTTAGGTAATTTCATCCATCCATAGAAAAAGTATTTAAGAATATTTTTCATAACACTTCAAGGTTCTCATCATAGTAGGGAAATTCTATGACATATGATGCAATAGGTATTCTTAAGGAAATTATCATATTGATGTCACACAGAAGAATAATCATCACATGATAATATATTTATTAATATTCAAGACCATGAATGTACTAGTAATATAAATTATAATGTAATTTGTTCTAGGATTCTTTACCTATTTTTTTATAGAGAAACATTTTCCCAACCAGATCTTCACAAAGTAAAGAGTTAAGATTTCATTTTCGGGTTACTGTAGTAGGTAATGCAAAAGGTACTATTCGGTAGTATAATAGCTGGAAAAATTCATCCATCTGGGTATTTGGGCCACCATTTTGGTCCTTGGGTCCTGAAAGGCTTTCTGGCACCCACGGCCTTCGGGCCAATTGTTTCTCAAGGCGTTCGGGCTAGCTTAAGGCCTCAGGGCCACCCCAAGGCCCTCAGGCCACATGAATGCAGATGTACTAGTTTGACTACACGGGATAAGGCTTCAGATGAGGATTCAAGGAAGGAAAATTAACTAGAGAAGAGATAACTAGAATTGGAAGAATGAGAGGGCATGGTATTTCCATTGGTACCGGGCCTATGTAGCTTTGCATAGGACAACTGGCTGACCAGCCCTACAAAAGAGGAGTGTTGATATCATGACATATACTGAGGAGGATCAGTTCCAAGTAGTCTTTTCTTGGTTATTCCCTCTAAGACCTACATTTCATGTAATTTTCTCTAAGCCTTTGAGCCTTGTATGGGTTCCACCTCACATCTTAAAAGGTGGATTATCAAAAATAAAAAAATAAAGTCCTGCAGGCCATTCTAACCAAATACCACTTTCACACCATAAAAGATTCATTTAGAACTTCAAAACCTTTTTACAATATTATATACATTTTATCCACTAAATTTCCATTAAGGGGGGTGGTTTTTACATCTATTTAATATATATCATAATCAAAATGATCTACTATGGCATGAAAAATATGAATGGAATTTATCATCACTATTGGTGATTTTTTTTTTCAAAATCAATATTATGAATTTTCTTATAACCCTTTTTCACAAGACGTGATTTATTGGTAAATAGTATGTTATCCATGTCAATTTTCTTTTAGAAAACCAGTCCACACTATATGGGTCTCACCCATTTAGGTGAATCCACTAAGTTCCTAACTTGGATAGTGTCTATATATTTGATTCGATGGATTTTAATCATTTCTTAGAATCAAAACTCTCAACAGCCTCATAGAAGGTTGTAGTTTCATCTCTTATGAATTTTAAACCATTATCATTTTCCATGATAATTCAATATCTATTGATTTTTTGGAAAATTATACTAGGATTTCCAGTTCATTTTATAAATTGAGTTTGTTATTATTCCATAACTCTTTGTGGAAATGACTCAACCTCCGTCTCATGAACACCTCCTATTTTTTGGTCTTTAATTGATCTAAGATCATATTTCCTCCCAATGGATCAAAAAATTATATATTAATTATCATTAAATACACCATTTCAGTCCATAAAAACATTTTTTAGTTATGGTTATAGAATTAAAATACCACGTTTTCTTTGGGATAAAAAAATTAATAATTTTTTTGATTTGGTAAAAATATTATTAGAAATTACTAATTATATGAGTACTTTGAAACCCCAAATATTTATGAAATACATTTTTTGATATTTCCAAATTCATATAAAAAATATAATCTTTATGAATGATTTAGATTAACCATCATTAAGTAGGAAGTAAAAAAAATATAGAGAAAACCTCCAGAGTGAAATAGGAAGGTCATACTAACTCTTTTTGAACTTTTCAAAAGTTCCCTACTTTTGTCTCGTTATATGCACATAACTATACATTCTAATGTCTTTTTTAAAGGAAAAAAATTAAATTAAACCACCACTCTCTTTTATACTTATTGGTCTTCATACATATCTATGTATGAGTTACAAAAAACCATTAACCCTTTCACTTTCCACTAAAAAATTATTTTTTCATATTTACATATAATTTTTTTAATAGATAAAGTGATTCATAATTTAATGATTCTAATAGCCCATCTCCTTAGAGACTTTGGATACATTTTCCATTTATATTTCCAGGGATACAGTGCCAAAGTAAGGTGACATTATAATCAACCCTAACCTTCTTATTATAAAGGTTATAAAAAATATTATCCATATCTAGAATGTATAAACCATTTACCATATTCCCAATAACATAAAAAATTTCATTCTTATATATATAAAATCTCTTATTATTAATGATGAATGAAAATCCATTATTTTATAAATAAGATATATAAATGAAAAATATGTTTATGATGGAAACATAATAATAGTTATTAAATTATAAAACTTATCCACTATGTAGACATAGGTCATAAGTTCCAACTACTAGTGTAGAAACCCTTGATCCATTACTGAAGATCATTCATGATGTTTTTATAATAAGTTTTTTTTTTAAATTTTCATCAATATATCTTATTATGTATAGTTTTTCTAAACAGGTTACAAATATTTTTTGAATATGTTAAGAATGTTTTTTCTTATGAAGTACTAGAGGAGGTGAAGGATGTTTCTATAACCATGTTAGGAAAATTTCCTTAAGATTTATTTTTTTGAATATCTTAATGTTAATAAAATAATGAATATTCTCATGATCCAAGGTGAAGTTTTACAATTTCATAAAATGAAAGAGAATAAAAACAATTACATTAGACATACCTGGGTTGAAGTTATCAAATGGATATTTGTATGAAGTCAAACATTTTGCTAAAAATTTTAAGTTTTTAATTATCAAAAAGTATAAAATACAAATTTTTTATATATGTATAACAATAAGAAGTGTGATGTACTCATGTTTTATGATTTTGAAAAATTTGAGATAAATACAATGTTGTGAGAAGGTTGATGGTCGAGTGTTAGTACAAACTTGAAGATACAATACTATATAGAGTAGGGAAATTGTAACCAAAAGAAGGGGAAGAAATAAAATTTCAAGACAACATGACCTGAGGAAGAAGTATTTTGTGAAAGATGTCTTTAGAAGTTGAAAAAAATTAATCAGATAGTTAACAACTGAAGTGTACCAGACAAAATCATATGAGGTGACCAGAAAAATGGGGTGTACAATGTTGAAGGTTTAAGAAATACATTTTTGATGTTACTAAATTAAAGTTGCAAGATGTATGAACTTAAATGTTAAGTAGTATAACACTTAAGTAATTACATCAAAATGAGTCCATTAGATAAAGATCCATCATACAAATGAAAATTTGATAAAGCAATGTGATTCCATCATTTGGATGATGTTGGAAAGATAAATCATACTGATTTTTGTAGAAGGAGTGTTCATATAGATCTTTAAAAAAATTCAAATGGAAAGGTATAATTTCAATTGATGAACAATTTTAATGAAGTGTATCAGATAGATAAGTCACACTATCATTGGAGCTTATGAACTGAACATGTAAAGTTAGGATAACCATTTAATTTTCCATTGGTTAGATGAATATAAAACAAGAATTAATGATGTCATTAGACATTATTTTCAGAATTTGAACTAGGTGGATTTTTACGAGTCCATCAAACAAAAAAATACATAAAATTCATTAAACATAATTTCATTGGGAAGTCATCTGACTAACATCAACCGAATGATGTTTTGAAGATCTCTATATAAAAACTTTTTAATTACCCTAAACATAGTTTTGTTGATATGATCTTTCAATATATTTTATATTGATGAGAAAAGGAAGTTCAAATAATTTCCCTAATTCTGAGGTTAAGGAAGTTCAAAGAAGGTTGTGAATATTGGAGTTTTTATGAAAGTTTAAAAATGTTATTGATGGATTGAGATGTATTTGGTGAAATTGACATGAGTAGAAGATTTGTTATTTGAGTTTTCATTGAGTGGGGAAATGGAATTGAGTTCCTACATTTTTTATTACCATCTCACCTATAAAAAGGGGATGTAATTAAACTCCTACTAATAATGTTCCCCTATATGAATGAGATGATATGATAAATTTTTTCAGGTCATGTGAGCTTCCAACTGATTTCATTAAATAAGATAGGATAGTAGTTAGAGTCATTGGATAAAGGATTTAATTTGAGGAACCAGATATATTTACATATTAGAGACATTAGATAGAAGTTTTAGTAAGAGACAGTAGATAGATATTGCACCAGATAGAGTTTCCAAATAGTTTGTGATGTGCAGATGTTTTTTTTCCGATAGAGCATATATCAAAGGCATTGTTTTGTGAGGTGCAACGAACAAGGTTAGAAGGCACACCAGATAAAGATACAAGACAAATTCATTGGGTGTATATTTTTTTGGACAAAATTTCAGTGATATATGTTGAAAAAGTTGTTTATATTATTGTGGCTCGGTTCTATAAGAAAACCTTTGTAACTAATAAGAGTAATTTTAATCTTAACTAATGATAGATAGAAGTATTATAATGGGATTTGTCTCATTATATTCAATTTTCTATTATATTGAATTTCTTATGGATTTACACGAGTCACTATAGAAAATATATAGTCACCCACATTGGGGTAGAAAATTACAAATATTTCATTTTTATTTACTTTCTTATCATCACATTCTTGCGATATTATTTTATAAATATGATAAGGATAAAAAATAACAAGTTATAGGGGTTAATTTCAAGAGAAATGAAATTATAAAATATCACCACTGATTCAACCACCCTTCTCTGTGGTATAATAGAGATAGGTTTACCCTATCATATCCTCATCATGGAAAATATCAAATTAGTAAACACAATAGGTATTACCACCTTCAATGGGAAAAATTATCATGTTTGGAAAAATAGAATGATACCCTATCTTCTGTCTCTTGACCTAGAGGTAATTTATATAACTAAAGTTAGGTTTATAATCATTGATAAGGATACTCCTATTACATTCAATTAAAAAAGAAATATTGAGTTATATAGGAAATCTAGAATTTTTATTCTAATGTATTTTTCAGAAAATGTTTTATAATGGTGATGTGTACCAATATTTCCAAGGTAAGTTTCTACAAACTCAAAAGTAACTGTGACAGAAATATCAATATAAATAAATAAAAGCTACAAATATGGAGAATAAGGTTAAAAGATATCATAATGGCTGATGATGAAATTTTTTATGAGTATATCACCAGAGTAAATGAAATTGTTTTCAACATCAAAGGATTCAATGATTTCTTGGAATATTCCACCATTATTAAGAAACCCATGAGAAATTTTCTAGACTGGTTTGATTCTAAATTTTCTAACATAAAATACAAATATTATTTATCTATTAATTAATCACATACCATTTTTTTCACTTTACATGGGAAAAAATCCAACATTTAAAAAAAGATCAAGGATGAAATGGATTTGAAGCTATGAGAAAGATGAATATCCAGAATGCTGATTATAAGATTATTTTCCTTAGATATTAAAAAGATATGGAAGAATATGATATTAATGAAAAAAATCATGTCTGTTATCTCTAAAAATTTTCATAGATATAGAGAAAAATATGGATAAAAAATCCCACTTAAGTCTTTCGAGTGTGGAGGAATTGGTCATTTTACTATGAATTTTACTAAGAATATTCTTAGAGAATATTATTATGATTTTGAAGAAACAAATTGGTGGAATAAGTGGAGGAAAACATCCATGGAAGTTAAGAAATCCATTGAAAGTAAGAAAAAGATCATTGGAGAAAACATAAGAAGTATGTTGAGTAAGAAATTTGAATACGACTCACCTAAAAACAATTATTTGGATGATAAAAATATAGATAATTTTAGAGATTTATTTACAAATTATTCAATAAAATAAGATTCTTAAAATAGTGAATAAGAATAAAGTGAATAGACGTACAAAAAATATTAGCTGAGATCAAAACTTGTGGAATATGATGAAAAACACAAAACTCAAGAAATAAATTAGAATGTTGAAAAATTAATGTGATAAAAATAATGCAGGAAAGGAATAAATTTTTAAATTGTAATATTTGTACATTGATGAGATTATGAACCTCAAGATAAATATTATGTAACAAGGAAAGATAATGGAAGATCTTAGTAAGAAACTTAATACTATGGATGATAATGTTTGTAAAAACCAATCAAGATTTATTAAGTTTGAAAGTACTTTAAATAATATGAGAATAAAGTTCAACAAGGATTCATAGGTAAAGGTTAAAACATCTCAAGATGATGAGAAATCTCTTATTAAGAATCAAGTTACTTCTAAACCCACTAAACATAAAATTTCATCTAATATTTCTAATCATATAGGTGTTGTAAATAATATTATAAAATGATAGATAGATAAAGGGTGCATAAAATACATCACAATAGTAAAAATTAAAAATAACCTTCCTGAGAATAATACCTCATTCCAGGGGGAATAAATATAGAAAGCATTTGCGAAACTCAGAAAACACTCTAAAAGGAGATATCCTACTTCAAAAAAAATATAAATTTTTAGTAGATATTATTATTGTTGTGGTATAAATGGGAAGAAGGCATATAATTTTTGGTACATCATGTATCTCCCTAGAATCATTAACTGAGTGGAATTAATGGTGGAAAAAATGAAAGAATATTTCCTTAGTTGTAGGTAGAAAAAAAAATATATCATAAAATGTTACAAAGTTTCCAATGAAAAATAAATTTTATTAATTGAAGGATGTTTGTGGAAGATGTGACCAACCAGATCACTTTGATGAAGAATGTATGAAAAAAATTCTAGGAAAATATTTTTATGCTAGAAAAGAAAAGGAATCTGTAAAGAGTAAAGTTGAGGAAAGAGATTTTCTTATTGAGACAACTCTAAAAGATGACAAAAGGAACAAACTTTAGATTCTTGATAGTAGTTGTTCCTCACATATGAAAGGTTATATAAAGATATTGAAATATATATCTTTATATATCTATAAAATTATACCATGCATTTCATAGATAATTTTGGCATAGAATAATTAAAATAAGTTTCTACACCTATCTATTTTGGTCTAAAGTTGAGTAAAGATGAAGCTGGGAAAAGTGTGAAAAATAAAGACTTTTAAAAGTTGATATGAAGTTTTCTATATCTTATAGCTTCATGGATAATTTTTTTATACTATTATATTCTGTGAAAGATATTATACTAATCCAAAGTAATCCCATATGGTGGTAGAAAAAAATAATACTCAGTTATATTATGGGAACATATTCTTATAGACTATTTTATAAAATAAGTTGTGACATTAACTTTCATGGATACACTGATTTTTATTGGGATGGAGATTGTAATGGTTGAAAGTCGACATCAGGTGGAGCTTTATTCTTGGGAGAATTTTTCATGAGATAGCATAGTAATAATTTTTTTTACTTTGAGTACAGTGTTAATAAAATATTTTTTTTTCAACCCATGCTTTTACAATAATGATATGGATGAAATTTCAAGTAGAATATTTGAGGGTGAATGTTGGAAAACTATTGAAGATTATTTATGATAATAAAAGTTCCATTAATACTTACAAAGATCCTATAGAAAGTTCAATATCAAAGCACATTGATAATAAGTTCCACTTTATAAAAGAGAAATTCGATAGTAGAGATGTTATCCTTGTGTATGTTTCCGAAAAGTTCCAAATTACTGATGCTTTTAACAAATCTATAATAAAGGAACAATTTGAGTAATTGGGGATGAAACTACATGTTAATACTCTAACAAATAATTCCTAATATTCATGGGGAAATCCCCGACCATTATTTTTATTATGTTTTCAAGGGGGGGGGGGTATGTACAACTTTGTAAGAAGGTGTAAAACTCTTTTTGTTATATATCAAATGTTGTTGTTATAATAAAAAGGGAGAGAAGATAAGATTATGGGGTATTTTATATTATCATGGGAAAATTTTTATTTTCCCTGAGGTATATAATTCATTCAAAAAAATTTCTTTATCTAGTAGTGCAGTGTCAAAACATTTTCTAAGAGAAAGGTTGCAGTTTAATAAGAAGTCATGAAAAGATTTGTTTTAAAATATTATTTTTTTTCATAATTTTCCACAAAATAAAAATGGGATGATTTAATATTCATTGGGATGTTTTAGATGAACAAATTGTTATTTTTTTTCATTTCTTATTGTGAATGTTTTTGTTAAATAAGTGATAAAGAGTTTTTGGTGTTATTAAGAATGTTTTTTTCTTATGAAATGCTTGAAGGTGTGGAGGAATTTTCCTTTACCATTTTAGGAAAATTTCTATAAGTTAAACAATGTTGTAATGATCTTTAAGTTCCTAACATAATGAATATTATCATGATCTAAGAATAATTTTTACATTTTCCTATGAGGGACAGAAGTCCAATAGTTACAGAAGACAGACCAAGGATGAAGTTATCAGATAGAGATTTGTATGACGTCAAAGTTCAAACTACAAAGTTAAAGTTACTCAATATCACAGGATGAAAAATTCACATTTTTACCATATAAATAAAAATAGGAATTATGAGGTACTGAGTTTTTATTCTTTTTAACAAAGTGAAATATGTAAAATGTTGTGATAAGGTTGATGTTCGAGCGGTATTACAAAATTGAAGCTGTAATACCGGATGGAGTCGGGATGTTGTAACCTGAAAAACAGAAGAGATCAAAGTTATTGTCAACATAACTTGATGGAGAATTATTTTTTGACATAGTTATTTAGAAGTTATAACATTATTATCATAAATTCAATGGCTTAAGTGCACCAGACAGAAGCAGCTGAGGTGACTAGATAGACAGGGTGTACACTGTTGAAGGTGAAAGCTATTCATTGTTTAATTCTATAAAATTAAAGCTACATGATTTATGAATTTCAAATTAAAGGCGTGATTTAATGAATAAAGGTCATCATAATAATTACATTAGACAAATATCCATCATATGAAAAAACATTTAACTATGAAACACAATGTCATTGAATGAAAAATGTTGTGAAGTTGAATCAGACTGGTTTTTGTAGAAGGCATGTTCATACAGATCATTAAAAAAATCATCAATTGAAAAATACAATTTCAACTAATTAACATGTTTAATTAAGTTCATAAGACAGATAAGGAGAACTATAATTGGATTTAATTGAATAATTTGGAAAGTTTTGTTGAATAGTCATAGTTCCATTGAAAGGATGAAAATTGGATAAATAATTATGGTTTCATCAGATGGATGATTCTGCGATGTTGTACCAAGTGGAGTTTTATGAGTCCATTAAATGGAGAAATTCATAGAAGTAATAAGATATAATGTCCTTGGGAAGTTACCAGAATAACATATACCAAATAAAGTTTTGAATAAATTTACATAAAAACATTGTAAAGCCCCTAAAAATGATGTTGATAAGGTTTTATTTAAATTTATGTTATCTATATGAGATAATGAAGTTTGAAAAAGTTCCTTAATACTGAGGTTAAGGAAGTTCAAAGAGGGTTGTGGATGTTAGAGTTGTCATAACACTTTATGAATCTTTTAGATGTCTTGAGAAGAATTTAGAAAAATTGAGATGAGTATAAGTTTTATTATTATTTTTATTTGTGTGGAAAAATTAAATTGAGTACCCATATTTTATCCTATAATATCACCTATAAAAATGGTATGAAAGTAAAATGTGTACTAACACTTATCACCCACATGAAAGAGCTAATAAGATAATATTTTTTTGACCAGTGTGAGTTTTTAACTAAGTTAGTTGAAGAAGAGAGGATAATGACTAGATTAATCATACATAGGCTTCGATTTAAGGCACTAGATAGAGGTATAGATTATGAAAATCATACAAAGGCATCAATCAGAGATACTAGAAATATATTGAATTAGGAAGTGTTTCTAAAATGTTTTTTAGGTGTAGATGTTTTTTATCAGACATATCACATATAATGGTGTGGTTTTGTGAGGTGCATCTAAGGAATTGTACTGTATGAAGTCATAAGGAACACCATACATAGATTAGATGAATTCATCATATGGAGATTGCTTCAGAAAAAAATTCATTGATATATTTTTAGAATGTATATTATCTTTATGTGGCTCAATTTCATAATAACATTTTTATAATTGACAAGATTTAGTATAATATTACCTATCGAGAGTTAAAATGGGTCTAATGAAATTTGGAACATTGTATTCACTTTTATATTATATTAAAATTCCAAAGACCCACGAGAGTCACCATGGAAAGGATGTCATCACCCACACTGGAGGAGAACCTTGTAAATATGGCATGTATTTCTTTACTATCATATCATTTCATTCTTGGGAGATTATTTAATAAAGATTATAGGGATAAAAACTCTAACAATTTATAGGGGTTAATTTCAAGAGAATTGAAATTGTAAAAAATCACCACAGATTCAACCCCCACCCTTATTAGTGGTTCCCATGATCCTACAGAACATCAACTACCAACATGAAGTTATAATTGTCACTTTATCAATTGTCTACTATCATTGAGGCTATATTTTTATTGATCATTAATGTTTTATTCACACCAAGTATCCAATACCTATGAGTCCAATTTGGAGAAATTTATATCTATAACATTCACATTGAAAATCAAAAAATGCGTCTCCTAGAGACCACTTCTCAACCGAGGATACCAATCATAAACTATTTTATAGGTCACACCTATTAGGAATCATAGTATGACTATTGTGAAGTATGTTATAATATACAAAAAGGATGCATCCATGGGTGACAATCATGTTTTATATATTTGCGTCAATGAATTTTAATGAAAAAAATCCCACTAAAAAGATGACATCATATATCATATCAATTTAGTGAGCCAAGATCCATATTTCACTAAGTTCTGGACCACATCAGTATTTCTCCGATCACTTATATATTTATTTATGGAATTATCCTAATCACAACTATTATGATTCTTTGATAGTTGAGTGGATAAACACTCTATTCAAATCCATTATATGGACACAATAATCTTTATTTATCTAGTAACCTAATCGTATTAGGGTCTCCTGGCTAGTGTAACCCAATAAAAATTCCCATAATGGGAACCTAATCCTATTAGGGTCACCCATTAATTTTATTACATGATATAATCTAGTGAAACACAAATTTACCATGACCTACCCAAATGAATGACCGTGGTCTTGAAAAGTTCCTATTTGGAAGTAATCTCACACTAAAAATTTGAGGTGTTTTATTTTAAAATATATCTAATTTAATATGCATCATATGAATATTAAATTCATAAATATGATATCTTTTGAAATATTTATCTTATCATGTTTTATACCCTTTTGTATACATGATCCTAACAATTTGATTTTGGAATCCCAATTCCATCAACCAAATTAATGTGTTCAAACAAAACTAATGTGTAACCCTTTACACAACTCACAAATTTTATTACCCACACAAATATAGAAGCCAAACATATTCATACATATCCAAATACATCATATGAATAAGGTACATGAAGTCTTCATGTGAATATTTAGAACTATATGAGATTATAAATCTTCGCAAGACTAAGACCAAATCCAAATATAGTCAACCCCCACTATTATAAAACAAGGCATAAGCCCTTAGGCTAGTTGGAAGTTTGGCCAAAAGTCCCTCTACCCGGTGATACTTTAATCTGGGTAAAATCTAATTCATACTAATTATACAACCTATTAAAAAAATATTTCCAATAATTAAATTCAAGATAATAACTTCAATTAAAAAGGAAGTTCAAGGTAAATGAAAACGAAATCGTATGATGCCATACATAGAATCTAATATAGGGAAAAAAAATATACTGAAATAAATTTATCACATAAATATAACACACATGATATTCACTATCTATAAAAATTTAAAAAACAAGAATGTTCTAAAGGAAATAAAACATTAAATAAACAATTTATTTATGTTGTAAAACATGAGATACAAAAATTAATTTTTCATATTTGATGTAGTCTTGAAAAAAAAACATTTTACAATGCCTATCACTAATCATTTATAAACAATTTATAAACAATAAACAAAATAACCAAAATATTTAATTTATTAAATTTTAGTTTTGAAGTGATAATTTAAAATAAGTTTGCTCTCAATGTATTATCAAGTTATAATCCTACACTATGTTGTCTCTTAATGTAATGTCAAGTAAAGTAACTCACATTAAATTATCTCATAACATAATATTAAGTAGTCAAAATATTATAATCTATTTTGATAGAAAGTGATTAAGGATAAATTTTCTTATAATGTACATTATACCTAACATTCCACAATATGTTATTAGTATAACATAATGTCGAGAGCTAGTGCATCTTAAAACAATATAAAAATGTAATGTTAACTCCCACCACATGATACATTATATCATAATCATATATTCAAGGTATCTCTAAATATTATGTTAATTATTAATGTATTATCATGTTTGAGTGGCTCATATTACATTATCATATAACGTAATGTCATATGGGGTGATATAATTACATTATAGGATTCATGTTCTTCACTAAATAGTAAATGAAACATGTAGATCCATTAGAAAATCAATGATCTAATACCACTAAAGGATTGCAGGTGTTATTTATATAAACTCGGTAGTGGAATAAAACCCATGTAACTCTTAATCTATATTCAATAGTATCAACATGAAATGGAATGAAGAATATATCATGTGTAACCATGTAGTAAAATAATACATTGTTTTATTCTTATATGTATTCTTGATGAAGATTCTAGAAGTAGGAAACAAATGTTTTCTACCTCTATGGGAATACACTGACCTTGAATCCATGATCATATCATGAGAACTCAAAATCACAAAATGGATTCTAGTACCTTCACTGAGTGAAAAATGGTGAATAATAATGTAATAGAGTATCAAATAGTTTTCATGAATTGGGGGGGTACTACCAATGAAAGAAACATTATATATTTTATAGTAAATCCATATTGTTCTTTAATAAACTATGAGCATAATCCATATTAGGTGGAATCATATGGAACTCATATGTTATTTATGGTTAGAATTTGTTACCATTTGAATGTTTCAAATAGTTTATCTTTTCATAAATGAATCAAATAATTGATTCATAACAGATCAAATCATGCAAGGAAGTTGTGTCAGTTCAATCTATAATATCATGTTATGTTAGGTTCCATTTAGTCCCATGTTATATCACATACACACTAACCATTGTGGGAACCAACATATTCTGAATATTTTTCTTAAGGATATATTTTAGGCAATGGTTAATCAATCACCTGATATGAATCACATTCATATCCTCTTTTAATTATCATCAAAAAATATTATGATTATGAGATATATCAAATGGATGTCAAAACCACATTCCTTTATGGGGGGTTTTTGAGGATGTATATATAATAAAACCAGAAGGTTTTGAAGATATAAGAAATGATATTGTTATTTATAAGCCATAATGATCCATTTATGGGTTGAAGCAAGATTACCGATATTGGAATATTAGTTTTCATAAATCTATCAAAGTTTTTGACTTTCTAGTATTGTATGTTGGTTCCATACTTCACATTTTAAATGAAATCCAAGTGTTACAATCAATGAAATATTGGTTGGGACATTTCTTCTCAATGAAGGATCATAGTGAAGCTTTATACATACTACTCATGAAGTTCTATAAAGTATTATTTAAAAAAAATCTTGACCTTTTTCAGAACATATACATTGGTAAAATTTTATAATGGTTTAACTTAAAAAACTATAAAAAGAGTTCTCTAACAATGTTACATAGAAAGAGTCTTTTAAAGACATAGTGTCATTCAACATTTGAAGATCAATAATGAATGAGTAAAATTCCATATTCTTGGTGGTTGGACTAATTTTTTACACCATGTTATATACATATCATAATATATATAATGCATTAAATATTATGAGTATATATCAATTAAACTCTAGTGAAATTTATTGGGAATTCGTAAAGAATATCCTTATGTATTTGAGAAGAATTAAGGATATATTCTTAATCTTTGGTGGTGAGGGAGACAAAATTATAAAGTGTTAAAATGATGATAGTTTCCAAAATAAAAAATATTACATTAGATCACAATCCAGATTTTTATTTTAACCAAATGGTGGAGATGTGTTTTATAGAATACCGAATTTTTATTATAAAACTTTTCATTTACATGGTACAAACCGAGGATCTTTTAAAGTTTAGTTTCTTAGAAAAAGTTATATAATACATGAAAAATTAAAATATTCTTCTAATCAACTTGAAAGGATTCATCATAGGTTCTTAATTGGTAAATTTACTACCTCTCATAACCTAGGGACATGCATCAATGGAAAGGGTGAGTATAAGGCCCAGTAAATTAAAGTAAGGGAAACAATTTACATGTAATCTTAGGAAATATCAATAAGAACATGAGAAATATAATAAATCCATGAGAAAAAGAAAAATGGGAATATAATAAGAAAAATAAATTTAATCCTAACATGGAAATGTTTCTAAAACATTTAAATGAGACATTCCTAATCATATCAGTGATTTTTGTCACCAAGGTTTATAAAAATTACCAATGTTATTCTCCAAGGTATCCTTAAAAATGTCATCTATAGAGATTAAATTATTTACCCAATTCATTATAGTGATATCATGGATCACCCTTAATATGTATTAATTAATTTTAGCCACATATATCATAATAAAAAATTTCATAAATAACTTGTGGATAATAGAAGAAATGGGTTTCATTTAAAAATCACAGTGTTTTAAAAAGTTCTTAAACACAAGATATTTATGTCATTTATAACCCATGGAATGGGAATAAGGATTTTATGTATGTAAATTTCAGAAAAAAATAAATAATTTTTATATCTTGGTGAATAAACCTAGAAAATAAAGATGTTTGGATATTCAAATAAAGAAAATAAAAGTGAATTTCTTGAGGAGAAGAGATAAAATTTAATATGTAAAATCGGAAACATAGTGGGTATAAAACATGGTTTTAGAAAGAGAAAAAAGATTGGGTACATGGTTATAACCTTAATAAAATACTCTTAATATAGTAAATTGATAAATTATATTTTGTTAAAGAACTTGTTTTTGGAAATTTGAAAGACATACTGCACAAATAGGAAACTCAAATGGAAAAGAGAAGTGAAGATTACCCTTACCTTGAAATTTAGTTCCTAAAAAAAGAGGATCAGGAACACAGAGGCTTTAGGAAACCATGGGAGGAATCTTTGGGAGGTAAAACTATCATATATTCATGGAGTAATAATTGGTAGTGAATGTAAATGGATAAATGGGTGGCTATTTATAGAAAAAGTGGGATATTTGTTTATTAATTTCTAAATTTAAGCCTTGGAAACCTATGTAGTGGTAAATGAAAAACCACAGGCTTTCCCATGGTATTTTCTCATGTTATTGGACACTTGGGAAAAATTTTATGTTATTTTAATCCATAAGAGTTGACCATAATTTTATATTAATTATTTTTTCATGGAAAATTTATGTTTTCACAGAACAACATTTTTAATGTTAAAGTTTCTATTTTTGAATTTTGAAAGTAAATTATATATTTGGAAATTGATTAAAATATATTAAAAAAACATTATATTAATAAAATAGAATATTTTAAGTCATTTATTATGGTTAATTTGTTATTACATCATTATTAAAAAATTATGAAGTCATTAATATATCGAAAAACTCAAATTGTATTTTTACTATTCATGAAAAAATAAATTATTTTAGAAAATTATCATAATTTCACCCTAACCTAAATTTTACATTATAATTTGAAAAATGATATTTATTTTATAATAATAATTATCTAAATATGTCAATTTTAACTTTTAAATATAAAAAATACTTATTTAATAAAAATAATAGCGGATTAAAAAAGCATATTAAACATTCTAACAATTGAAAAAAAATTATCATTTAATTTTAAAAAATAGTATTTTAATCCTAATATTTAATTAAATTAACCATTATTCTTAATACCATAATTTATTATAATTATTATATCTTTTCTAAAAAGTTCAATTTCTATCCGAAAAATCAATTTCTCAAATTCGTCATATTTTGTATTATGAAAACTATTGTTCAAAAAAAATTGATGGAATAAAAATTTTATTTATAAAATGGAATTAAACATTAAGTAACTAAGGCCTAGAAACATAACCCCTAACAACACCCACATAAGACCTAAGGGTATGGTGTGCTATGGTGATATATTCAAGGGGTGGCTCGACTAATATTGCATGAGTGGTAATTTCCACCAACTTGAACTTTTCTCATATGAAATTCCATTCAAGCTCCACTTATTGAAGATTGGCTTGGGATTGTTCAAAAGAGAACCCCAGTGATGCTACCTCCCTCCCATTTTCTGACAAATGGGATTTGTATGGAATGACACTACTAGTTGAGGCCGTATTTTCTCATTTCTGCATTAATTATCACTTTTCATTTCTAATTATAAACAATAATTATAACATTACAATTATTATCAAGATTATAGTTTCAAATGGTCATATTGACCAATGGTTATATAACGATGGAAAACCAGAGGTCCCATTTCAATTTATAATGAATTATTATTAAATAGAGAATGTTTTTATGGGAAATATAACACACATTTTCTTAGGAAACAAATATCATTTAAAAAGTATGGGTCGTTACATTATTCCCCTCTTAATAAATTTCATCCCAAAAATTTCAAAATCATTCTCTCTAATGAGAAATGTTGTGGATACTTCTATCTCATTGTCTCATATGGTTCCCACATTTCTTCATGATATTTATGGTTCCTCCATGAAACTTTTAAGAGGTTGGTAGTATTTTTATGCAGAACCTTGTCTCTACGGTCCAATATCTCCACCAGATGCTCCTCATAAGAGAGGTCATGTTCCAATTTCACCACTTCTGGATTAAGTATAAGTGAACTATTAGGTATGTACTTCCTCAAGAGAGATATGCATAATAATTCATGAACTTGAGATAGATTTAGTGGAAGTGAAATCTGATTGGACATTGCTCCTATGCGATCAAAAATTTCATAGGCACCAATATACCTTGGGCTAAGCTTAGATTTCTTCCCAAACCACATGACTATCATCCATAGAAAAATTTAAAGGAATAATTTATCACCAATAACAAACTTCAAGCCTTTTTGATGGTTGTCAGCACAACTCTTATATCAACTCCGAGTATCCTTTATGTGTTGTTGGATGGAATGAACCGTTTCCATCATCTCTTGCACAAGATAAGGCCCAAGAATCTTTCTATCACCAAATTAATCCTAAAAAGTTAGAGTTCTACATTACAACCCATATAGAGATTCAGAGGGTTCCATTTGAATACTTTAATGGATTATTTTGTTGTGTAAGAACTCAAATAATGGGGGATGTTGATCCCAACCCCATTAAATTCCATTTTTAATGTTCTCAGCAAGTCCTCGAGTGTTTTAATAGTCCTTTTTTATTTTCCATAATTTTAGGGGTGATAGGCTATATGGAAATTCAATTTAGTACTCATAGAATGTTTAATAATCCTTTGGAATTTTGATGTGAACCTTGTATCATGATACAAAATGATAGAAAGTGTCACTCCATGAAACCTCACCACTTCCTTTTGGTAAATCTTGAAAATCTAGTCAAGAGGGAAATCATTCTTAACAGAATTGAAATGGATTATCTTGGTGAGATGATCCACTATAACCAATATCACATTGTTTCCTTTGGTTATTCTCAAGAGACTAGTGAAAAATTCTATAATGATATTTTCCCACTTCTATGTTGGTATGGTTAGTGGTTGTAATACAACTTAAGGAATTTTTCTCTTTTACTACACTTGTTGACACACCAAGAACCTTGTAGTGTAGTCAGAACACTCTATTTCCATGTTATCCCCCCAATAATGATCATAAAGGTCCCTTTACATTTTAGTTCTTCCAAGATTTATAGATAATGTAGAGATATGAGATTCATCCATCTGATCCTTATTTATTTCTATAATTTATGGAACACATATCCATGTACAAAATTTTAGTGCATGATCTTGATCAATATTGAACTTAGGAAACTACCCATTCTTTACAGTAACTATATTCTTCTGTGACAAAGGATTTTCCCTTTGATATTTCTTAATATTATCTAGTAATTATGGTTGATAAATCATTTGGGATAGGGTTGATGATGTACCTTCCCACATTATTCCCATGTCAAACCTTACCAGGTCCTTGATTAATGGATCTCCTTGAATTATCATCATTTCCAGTACAAAATGGTCCTTACTAATTAAATAATCAATAACTTTGTTTTATTTTTTGGGGTGATAATGAATTGAAAACTCAAAGACTTTAATAAGTTCCAACCATCTCCTTTGTCTCATTTTCAATTAATTTTTTTTGTGAAAATATACTTCAAACATCAGTGTTCTGTGTATATTTCACATTTACCCCCATAAATATATTTCCTCCTTATCATTAGAGAAAACATAATTGCAGCTATCTCTAATTCATGTTTAGTATAATTTTACTCATGAGTCTTCAATTGTAAATACACATTACAAATCACCTTGTCATTCTACATGAAGATATACCCAATACCTTTTAGAGATGAATTGCTAAAAATAATGAATCCTTCTCCGATAGAGGGTAGAGCTATCATAGGTGCAGTAACCAGTCTCTTCTTCATCTCTTGGAAACATTCATCACACTCATTTTTTCAGATGAACATAGACCCATTTTGAGTTAATTTGGTTAGTGGATTATAAATTCCTAAAAAGTTTTTAACAGGCCTCATATATCATACTAAACCAAGGAAACTATGAATCTGAGTTACTGTTTTCAGATGAGGACACTCCTCCACAACCTCTGCCTTAGCTGGATCTATTGAGATTCCTTCATTAGTTACAATGTGACCCAAGAAGCAAATTATTGTAAGAAAAATTCACATTTGATAAACATTCTAAATAGCCTGTCCTTCCTCAGAGTTTTTAATATAACCCTTACATAATCTCCATGATCCTGGCATATTTTGGAATATAATATAATATCATTAATAAAAACTACCATAAATTTATCAATGTAGTACTTAAAGAATCTATTCATAAAATTCATTAATATAAAAGGTGAATTATTCAAACTGAAGGGCATAAAAATAAACTCATAATGGATATATCTTGATCGGATTCCAATTTTTGGAACATGTTCCTTCTTAACCATCAATTGATGATAACCAGATCGAAGATCAATCTTTGATATGAATTGAGCTCCATGAAGTTGGTCAAATAAATCATCAATCCTTTTAAGAGGGTACTTGTTCTTCACTGTGATCCTATAATGTTCCCTATAATCAATTCATAGCTATATTGATCAATCCTTATTCTTTTAAAAAAGAATAGGTTCTCCCCATGGAGACAAACTTAGTCAGATAAACCCATTATCCAAATAATCTTAAAGTAGTTTATTTAATTCTTCTATGTTCACATTTTATATTATATACGGGTTCTTTGACATCATCTTGGATCTTGGCATGAGTTAAATGGATAAAAATACCTCTCTTTTTGAAGGTGGTCTATGTAACTCCTTTGGAAATACATTAATGTATTCCCAAATGATGGGGAAATATTATTTTCATATAGTTTCATTTCCTTTTTCCTATTCACTAATCATTTCTATAAAGAAGGCTATGGGTGGTGCTTATAGATAACACTCAGGTCAAGATATATCTACTTTGAAAAAAAATGTAGGTTTTACATTCAATTATATTTATATTTCCTTGTTTCTTTAGTTGATATTAGTATTATACTTAGAGAGCCAGTCCATCCCTAGTATAGTTTTGAAATCCAACATGGGAATGAATACTAGATTTGTGATGATATTGTGCTTTCTAAAGTGAATATAAGAGTTTATTTAAAATTTTAATGCTTGGGAAATCCCTCCATGAGTCTTGAATGATAAATCTACTTTTAGTAGTTTAGGGATAAATTCTATATTCATTGAAAACATAGAGGAAATAAATGAAAGTGTAGAACCAGAATCAAATAATGTACTTGATAAATTTTAATGTACAGTGAGAGTACCTGCTACCACATCATTTAGAGCTTCAACTTTAGTTGTCATGATAGAGAACGACCGACCTTTCTCTCTTGGCCTATGAAAAGGATTATGGTGATTCCCCTATATTAAATTCATATTTAGGAAATGATTGGAAAAGTTCCCAAGTTATACACACTTGAAGCATTGGACTTCAGGATGAGCCTACACCATCTTCCTTTTTTTTGTTAGTGTTTAGAAGTTGAGGATTCACTCCACTATGATAGTTCCAAGAAATATGGTCTTCTCTTTCATAATTGTAACATTTCCCACTCCCGAGCAAGAATTTACCTGAATGATTCTTCCCACATTTGTTTCATGTGGGATGTTGCACTTTCTTTCCTCCTCTTCCATTATCAAAGTTCCTCCATAGTCTTGGTTAAATTAATATATTCTTTTCATTCGATCTATAGGACCACTGAGACTCTCTGAACTCCATTTCAACCTTTATAGAACTTCTCACTGTCTCCTCATATCTATCATAGTCTCAAATGGATAGATTCTTTTATAGATGGGGTCTTAGTCTACTGAAGAACCTATCAACCATTACATTAAGATCCCTAAAAAAGATAGAGGTGTAGTGATAAAGTCTTATAAATTTCATCTCATACCTTCCCACATATTCATTTTCCTTCTACTTCAACTTTAGGAATTCGTTCTCCATTTTTGTTTGCATCGAAAGGGGGAAATATTTTTTTGAAAAATGTTCCCCTAAACTCTTCCCACTCCATAGATTTAATCTTCCTTCTCATTGTCAATTATTTAATTAGTGTCCACCAATGATTAGCTTATCCCTTTAAGTGGTGCATTTCCAGGATTAATTTCTATTTTTCTAAACAATAGAGTATAGAAGAGATCTTTTCCATTGAGATTATATATTTTTTAGCAATCAATGTGTTGGTAGATACACTTAAAAAAGGCTATCATTGAAACATAAAGGACTCAACATAATGTTTTTACCTTCAAGATGAATGTGGACACTTTTATTGGTTCAAGTTATTTCTCATAACTAGATTAATTTGAGTCATAAATCTCCTAAAGTTTTCCATCCTAGATTCCATCGGAGGGCCATTGGAACATGGTCCGTTGGGCTCACCATTTAGAAGGTTACTCCTATTTCCATCCATTTTCTACAAGAAGGAAAAGTTATTTAGAAATTTATTTCTTTTGAGAATATTATAATTCTGAAGGGATTTTATATCTTGAAACATCATTCCTATATATGTTATTCATTAACAATAATTACATTTTCTATGAATCCTTTATAATGGTTTATAAAAATCTTGTGATTAACTAAAAATATCCCCCAGGAGTATAAAACCATAAGTATAGTCGGACCATTTTCATGAACTTGTTCCCATTCGAGTCTAGTTAAAAGTGGTGTATTTTGGTTTTACCCCTAGAGACATATATGTCTGAACCACATCAACTTGTTCATATCTAGAAATGTATTTATTTTATTGAAAAAACATACTTAATACTTCACCAGAATATCAAAATGTTTTCATATATTTTAAATTGTCCCTATGTTTCTTCCTAAAACTTTTTAAATCCTAATTTCAAAAAAAATCTTCCTTGGATACCAAATATGGAATCCCCCCTTTTTATTACATAAATTTTAATTTACATGGTACAAACAGAGTATCATTTAAAGTTTTGTTTCTTAGAAACAAGGTACGTAATACACAAAAACCTAAAAAATCCTTCCAATAAACTTTAAAAGATTCATAATAGGTTCATAATAAGTACATTTATTGAAACTCATAATTTGGGGACATACATAAAAGGAAAGGGTGAGAATAAGGCCCAATAAGAGAAATAAAGGGAAACTATTTACATCTGATATTGGGAAATAACAATAAGAACTTGAGAAATATAATAAAGGAATGAGAAAAGGAAAATGGGGCATATAAAAAAATTGGAATCATAACATGGAAATGTGGATACAAAATTTAAATGATACATTATTAATCATATCATCATAGTTTTTTACCTAGGTGTCATAAAAATTACCAAGGTTATTCACAAAGGAATCGTAAAACATGTCATCTCTAGAGATTAAATTATTTACCCAATGCATTGGATAACTATCAGGGTGCACCCTTTATATGTAATAATTAATGTGATCCACATATAATATAATAAAAAATTTCATAAATAAATTTTTAAGAATAGAAGAAATGGGATTCATATAAAAATCATGGTGTTTTGAAAAGTGCTTAAAGACAAGATCTTTATGTCATTTAAAAACCAAAAAAAGGGAATGAGGGTTTTATGTATATCAATTCCAGAATAAAATAAACCAATTTTACATCTTGGTTAATACCCTTATAAACTAAATAGGTTTGGGTATTCACATAAATAAAATAAAAGGTAATTTCATGGGGAGAAGAGAGAAATTATGAGAAGTAAAATCGGTAACATAACGAGTATAAAACATGGTTTTAGAAAAGGGTAAAAAGATAGGTAACATGTGATTAAATTCATAGAATAATATAATTACATTAAAGAGATAAAATAAATTTTATAAGAGAACTTATTTTTGAAATTTGAAATACATATCACATAAAGAAGAAACACGAATGGAAAAGATAAGTAGAGATTTACCTTAGCTTGTAGAGTAGTTCCTAAAACATGAGGATTGAGACATTGAGGGATTTATGTCACATTGGGAGGACTCTTCGGGAGGTAAAAATATCATATATTCATGTAGGAAGAATTTTTAGTGAATGTAAATGGATAAATGAGTGGGTATTTATAGAAAAAGTGGGGGATTTTTTTATTAATTTGTAAATTTAGGCCTTGGAAACCTTGGTAGTGGTAAATGCAAAAACATGGGCTTTAACATGGTATTTTCCCATGGTATTAGACACATGAGAAACATTTTATGTTATTTTAATCCAAAATAGTTGTCCATCATTTTATATTACTTATTTTTTCAAGTAAAATTAATGTTTTCTGAAAATAACATTTTTAACATTAATGTTTCCATTTTAGAATTTGGAAAGTAAATTATATATTTTGAAATTGATTAAAATATATTAAAATACTTGATATTAATAAAATAAAATATATTATGTCACATATTGCGGATAATTAGTTATTACATCATTATGACACATTTATTAAGTCATTAACATAACAAAAAACTCAAAATTTATTTTTACTATTAAAAAAAATTATTATAGAAAATTATCATAAATTAAACCTAACATAATATTGATGTTATGATTTAAAAAATGATATTTATTTTATTATAATAATTTTCTAAATATGTTAATGTTTACTTTTCAATACAAAAACCGATATTTATTAAAAATATTAGCAGATTCAAAATGAATAGTAAAATTTATGACACTTAGAAAAAATTAATCATTTGTGTTTAAATAAGAGTTTTTAATAATAAAATTTCATTAAAATAAACATTATTCAAAATATATTAGTTTATTATAATAATTATATCTTTTATGAAACGTAAAATTTCTATCCGACAAATCAATTTATCGAATTCATAATATTTTTTATTAAGAAAAACTATTCTTAAAACGGAATTGATGGAATGAAAATTTTATTAATATAATGGAATTAAAATTTAAGTAAATAAGTCCTTGAAACATAACCCCTTATAACACCCTTATAAATCCTAAGGGTAATGTGTGCGATCGTGATAGATTCATGGGGTGACTCAGAAAACATTTCCCAATTGATAATTTCCAAAAACTTGAAATTTTTCTATAGGATATTTCATTCAAGATTCAATTTTTAAAGATCATCTTGGACATGGTAAAGAGGGAACCGCAGTGATGCTATCTCCCTCCCATGTTTGGACAAATGGGATTCATATAAAATGACTCTACTATTTGAGGCCATTATTTCTCCTTTATGAATTAATTGTCCTTTGTCATTTGTACTTATAAACATAAATTATAATGTTATAATTATTATAAAGAGTATTGTTTTCAATAGTCGTATTGACCAATGGTCATATAATGGTAAAAACCCAAAGGCCACATTTAAATTTACACTTACTTCATTATTAAAGAGATATAATTTTTTTGAGAAATATAACACACATTTTATCAGGGAAAAAATATAAAAATTATGGGTCATTACATGTTGTCATACCCTGAGATTTTAAAATAATACTATGTTCAGATAACATACATGATACGTAACAATGATATTTAATGACTATGAAATATTATTTTTTAAATATGATCATTATAACCTAGTTGTTCAATTGTAGGGTATGAATTGTAGAAACTAAGTTATATAATATGTATAATATTTTCATAATCAATAAAAATTTATTGATTAATTCATAGGAAATGAGAAATCAATTTTCAGTGAAGTTATTTTATTCTTCCAAAATATATTTTCTTCAAAAATAATTTTTATTTCTTTTTTTGAGTAAATATTTTAATTAATTTATGACTCTTTTAGAAATATTATTTGACAAAAAATATATTATTTTTACAATCATTAAATAAAAATTATCTTAGGATGATATTTTTGGAATAATCAAAAAATATTGTTTTTTATTTAAATAATAAAAAATAATTTTTTATAAAAAACTGTCCTTTATTTTCAATTATTTACTAAGTATCAATTTCTTAATTTATTTTAAATTTTAATTAGTCACTTTTTATAAAAAATTCTAACTAATATTATTTGAATCTACATTATTCTTAATTTTTGTATAAAACATTTTTTACACTTAAAATTACTTTTTTATGAAATTGTTTTTTTCATTATGTTTTGTGAATATATTTTAAAAAGTGATTTATTAAAATTATGGGAATTAAATTTTATGAAATGGAATTTATTTTTTTATTCAATAAGTCAAATTTATAATATGTTTATTTTTTGATATTTTTAGGAAGTTACAATTTTTTTCTAAGGTAAAAAATATAGTTTTTATGAAATGTGGCATCTTTTATTATATCGGAAAAACATAAATATGATATAAAAATTTATGTATATTTTTAAAAAACTCATGTAATATAATATACTAAAAATATCATAAAAAATAATTTAATACAAATAAATTATAATTTATTTCCTGATAAATAT
Organism: Viscum album; assembly: GCA_963277665.1. Lineage (NCBI taxonomy): Eukaryota > Viridiplantae > Streptophyta > Magnoliopsida > Santalales > Viscaceae > Viscum > Viscum album. The sequence continues at coordinate 1,116,504,157 of OY728152.1, forward strand.
GAAAATCATTTTCATTGTCAACGTAATGCTAGCGCAATACTAGAAAAGTAAAATTTGGTGTCCTAAAGATAATATTTGAGAAGGAATAAAATTTTATAGAATTGATATTAATATTATATTTAATTTATATTATTTAACATTAGTTATAAATTTTATAGTTATATGACAAGAAACTTATCCAAATGATTTTGGAGTTCCTAAGTAATGAGAGAAAAGTGAAAATAACATATTAAATAAATTTTCATGACATATATGTGAGTAAATATACATATTTAATAAATATAATAGTTAATTTTTAAATAATTTTATTTATTTTCATGATGGAAATTTATTTTAAATTTTTAGTGATGGTATAATTACCTTAAATTCTTACACAACACTTACATGGTGCTTGTGTAAACAGTAGAAAAATCAAAGTAAATGATTTTAAGAACATAGAGAGTAATATTGTGTTAGATAAAACATAAGCTCACATAAATTTTATGGTTAATAATAAATTATAATATGTGGTTAAAGAGTTTATATTACAATTTCATACCTATCTTGATGACATTAAAGTTAAAATATGTGATTAGTTCTTAAAATGACTTTAATGATATTTTATGTTAAATAATATATTATTAAATAATTTATAAACTATAAAAATATTTAAAGATGACAAGGAGTATGGGATATGGTCTAAAATTCCATCCCCTTACCATTTTTACCCAAAATTTACTTTATAGGTAAATTTATAACCCTTTAGTAATGAACAATTTATTACCATGACTAAGGTTACAATTTTTTAATGATGGGGTTAAACCAAAAGATAAGTTTTAAAATGACACATAAGATTATCAAAATATTATTTTATTAAGGTTTTTTCAACTTTACCAATATTAACTTTTAAATTTTGACCTATTGGTTCCACTTTCTTTTGAAAAATAATTTATTATACTTAAATCATTTAAGTAATTCCTAGGGAGTCCATTAATTCAACATATAAGGACACCATATCTCATCTATTATTCACTCCATAGTGAGATACTTATCTCAAATAATCCTATAAAAACTTCTTATAAACATCCCTATACAATTTTTATAGGTTCTGGTCTATTAATTATACCATCCCTAGGGTTCTTAATAATAATCACAAAGGAGGTCTCTCGTAGAGGAGATAATCATTTTAACCAATCAATTTCATTTTACTTCTTTTTTTACCTCCTTAAATTATATCCAAAATATTATAATATAAAAAATCAATATATATCATATAGTTATATTTTATTAAGTTAATTTAACAACATTATTCATCTCCTTTTCCATCATATGGGGAATTAAATCATTAGTTGTGGGTACATATGGAATACCACTTCCGAAAAATGATGTTTTTTTCATCACCACCTCACAAGGATGGTTATTATTATGGATTTAATAAATATTTATGATTTTCATGACATAATTATGACTTTAGAAAAATAATATATTACTAACCTTCTTATGCTTCCACCCATTAAAAATGATTATGTTGCTCATTCGTATGTGTGGAATACCACCTCCACAAAGTGTGGTGGTGATTATAAAATTATTTATGATGTATTAAAAAGATAATAATTTCCTGATTATTATTCTATAGATGATGAAACTATGACCCATTTGATCATGATCATCCTACCAAATACAATGTTCGAATATGAATTGAATGTCCTCAAAACACCTGATATGGACTTAACTGATTAAGTAATCATATACGCCATTGAAATAAGTGAGAAAATGGTTTAATGGTAAATTAATAAACACAAAAAGGTTCTAAAAATAGTAAATAATTCATATAAATTTATTATATAAGAATGTACTGGATGTACATAGTAGGGCTGGACTTGACGTAAGGGGTTTCTTAACTCAATTTCCTTTCATTGGGATATAATTATACATCATTAACTATGTTATGCCTAGATTATGTGTGAAATAACCTATTATTGTATTATTTTGTATGTAAAATTGTTTTTGGGGGATTTTATAATTTTTAACCATAAAAAATTTATTGATTAAATTTATATTCAATGATATGATATTTATAAGTATTATTCATCTTAATATTGTTCCTTTGAGACATGTCTTGTATTATGCACCTTGTTTTATTTATAAGATGCATATATTAACTATTGAGATATTAAATCATGAATGAATCTTTGATCATGATATTTAATGTTCCTTTAAAGTTTTGTCTTTCATGAGATATTGATTCAAATTTTATCAAAGTTGTAATGGTTTTCATGGTCTCAGTTTTAGTTCGTTGAGATATAATTAATCTATATAAAAAAAATTATTATGATTTGATGGATTTTAGTAGTTATATGTTACTTATAAGAGATATGAGAATTATTTAGTTATGTGATTCCAAGTTTTAACTTCTTAGCCTAGGTTCAATGCATCGATGCCCCAAGCCGGACCACCACATGACCTTAGGCATGCCTCCCATTTTCTTGAGGCTGCCGACTAACAGCGAGGGTCTAGTAAGAAAGTTGTTGGGAGACTATACCCTCTTTTATCATAATAAAACACCAGAAGAAGGAAAAAAGTAGTAGTGAAAGAATATATATAAAAATAAAAATAACAATAACTCATTATAACAAAGTAGTAAATACAATATCCAACTAAACAGAAAATATTCCATGCTAATGTATGTCTCAAGTGTCAAATTTTGAATTGGAAAATAAAGGCACCAATGGCTCCCAAGCAGGTCCTGAACCACGTCTGGATCCCTCAACAATGCTATATCCCAACTTATCCATATAACACATGGCCCTTACCCTTAACTTATCTAGAAATCATAAAGTCTATTTGGGTACTGATCATGCAGCCCAAATAGGGTATGAGTAAAACTCAGTAAGCCACCACCAACGACATATAAAATAAATATAGTCAATAAAAAGTGTATGAATTTGTATAAAGAGAATAAATACAATTCATAATTGAATAGTTATCACATTATTAATTAATATTTATTAACCACATAAACTATCAGGTTTAATCATGTCAAAAATTTAATTCAAGATTTTTATACATATTTATCCTTTGTGTAGAATTCTATGTCTAACACTCAAAATCCTATTGGTTTAGAACACAATGTGTAACACCCAAAATCTCATCGGAGTAGAAAATTTTTTCTAACTTCTAAAATCCCATTTGTTATTATTTATCATTGGTGTAGAACACCATGCCTAACAGTCTAGTTCTCAATAATAAATATAGATCTATCATTAGTGTAGAACATCATGTCTAGCACCCCCAAATCATATCATTTTTTAATTCCATCTCTAACACTCGAAATCCCTTTCATTGATTTATATTATTGGTGTAGAATGCCATATCTATCACCCCAAAACTAATTGGTGCAGAACGCCATGTCTAACACCCAAAACCCCATCCATTAATTAATTCATAAATTAATTAATCAAGTCCATTAATTAATTCAACAAATAATTAACAACATCAATTTCCAATTAATTAACTCTAAAATAAATTAACCATTCAAAATATCAACATTAAAAAATTTATTAAGCAATTAATTATTTCTAATCACGAAAAGACAACTCGATAATTATCTCAAAATTTAATTATCCCAATTTTTGGATCATTTATATTAATAATCAATTCACTAATTAATTATCCTTATTTCTTCTTAAAAATACAAAACTCGACTATCTCAATCACATCATGATTAATTCTTACAATTAATTATCTTATTCAACAATCCCAAAATCCAAAAATTTCACAACTTTCACAACTAATTAATTTACCACATTAATTAATTAAATTAGGGTCTCAATTTATAAAAAAATATAACAATCCTATAATTTTAATATACAAGAATAAATCAAAACTATGGGATTTAGAAATTAGACCACCCCCTTCAAGAATAATGATGAATAACTATTTCCAAAAAAATATCCCAAAATTGATTGTAATCAATCACGAATGTCACAAATAATGGGATTTAGATCCAAATCCTTGAATGTGGAGGAATATGTGATAAAACCATACACCTACAATATCGATCATCAAATGGTTTACTTTAAACAAGAACTAGATAACCCGGTACAACAGATCTGTAAGTAGATAAATAATCAGAAGGCATACCTTAAAAATATAGGTCTAGATATCCAAGATCTAATTCCATATAACTTTCGAATCAAAGATGACTCCCAGAAATCAACATTAGAATATCCACATCCAAGAGGGGGGGTGTATGAAGGGACTTCGGTCAAAGATTGCACTGCGTGTGGAAGATTTGGTCCATATTAGAGGTGCATGAGACATATTGGGATGAAAATGGGGGTGTGTAGAGTGTTTGTAGAAAATAAAGGATTGTGTGGAGGTTCATGCGACACGAGATATGAATTTATAATTTGTTGGGTGTCTAAATTACACAATGTGACTTCCTATTTCACATTGTGTATGATTCTTAACTCATTTACCACTTTTCCTGAGTGAAATCGCATCAAACTTAAAAAGAACAATTAATAAAGTTTACATGTGGTGTAATCTAATTACACATGGTGTAATCTAATTAAATGTAGTGTAATCCGATTTTATGAAATATCGATATGTGGTAAAAGAAAATTATAGGGGGGGTGTAATCTACATTCGTGACATGTCTTCATGAGGTGAAAACCACTTATAGGGGGTGTAAATTTTTGAGGTTGTGAATTAATTTAAGCCATTAATTAAATTCAAAACAAACCATCTTGAAAAAAAAATTTAAAAAAATTTAAAAAGAGTCATAACTGAAAAAAGACGGTATTTTATAATCTCCCAACCTTATAACAGCTCATCCTCGAGCTGCACTCCCAAGCCACTCTATGATTCCAAGTAAAAAATATTGATCCACTGATCCCACATATCTTCCTCCCTTTCCCATGTCACTTTCTACACACATCCATGTTTCCATAATACACAAACTATCGGCACAACCTATCCCCACAACACCTTCTCACTGCGATCCAACATAAGAATCAGGTTCCCCTCAAAGTAGACATCTATCTCAATCTGGATATCATCCAAATTTATCAAATGAGAAGAGTCATGGTGATAGTACCAAATCTACGATACATGGAAAACATCATGCATAATTTTGTATTTCTGTGGAAGAGCTAATCGATATGTCACTGGACTGATTCTCTCTACAACCTCAGATGATCCAACAAACCTGGGTGCCAACTTTACTTGTCTCTATATCTTGTGGTGACCCAACCTAGGCAATGCCCAAATAAATACATGATCACCCTCTGTAAACTCTAGGGGTCTTTGACGTCTATAAGCATACATCTTCTGCCTACTCTAAGTTGTAGCCATACATTTTCGAATTAGCTGATCATACTATGATGTCTCCTACACGATACTTGGTCCCAAAAAATTTGACTAACCTACCTCCCCCCAACATTGAGGTGATCTGCACAACCTACCATAAAGAGCCTCATATGGTTCCATCTATACTGTTTTTTTGATAACTATTGTTATTGGTGAACTACACTAGATCCAAGTTGTTCTCCCAAGACCTACCAAAGTCAAGAACACATGCCTGTAACTTATCCCCGAGAACCTATATAGTATGATCCGACTTACCATATGTATTTGGGTAGAAATCTATGATCAATAATACTTATATATCAAGAAATTTATATAATCCATGTCATATGTGTGAAGTAAAATGAAAATCTTAGTATGAAACTATTGTCTGTGGCACCCCATGGAGATGGACTATCTCAAAAACATATAGTTATCCCAACTTCCCTACTATGAAGGTTTCCTGTATTGGAAAGAAATGTACTAATTTGGTAAATTGATCCATAAAATCACATATAACATCATTCATCCTAAGAATATTTAAAAGACCCACCACAAAGTCCATGGTCTTGTCATCCCACTTCCATTTTGGAATGGGCAATGACTGTAGCAAACCTCTATTTTGTTGATGCTCTGCCTTCACCTTTTGAAAGGTATAGCATCGTGTTATAAAACCTACTATCTCCATTTTCATGGCTAGCCACAAAAGTGGTCATCATAAGTCCAGGTACATTTTGGTCACACATGGATGCACTGCCCACTATGAGGCATGAAATTCCTGCATGAGCTCCTCTTGCATTCTCAAAGGCACAACAAATCGATTCTTCACGTAGATGATATCTCCCTCATCTATCAACAAATCCGAAGGTGTCTCCACACCTTCAATGATTTCCCTCAATGGAAAGTAGTCTGGATCCTCATACTTTATATCACTGATACATCTCAAAAGTGATGAATCCAATGAAAATGATACGTGAGTCTTCTTCTCCTGAATCTCCTAAACCAACACATGCATCTCATCTAGGAATGTCATTATCTTCCATTCATCACTAGACTAATGAACTTCTTGAGTATATGTTTTCCTACTCAAAGCATCAGCCACATTTTTTCCCTTCCCATGTTTATAATCCAGCTCAAAATCAAAAGACTACATGTACTCAACCCATCTCTATTTCCTAAGATTCAAATATCTCTAGACTGGTACCTGTCATGATGTTTGTTTCCTTTGGACATTTTGGGCCATGTCAAGGCTTTTTGGTCTTGTTTTTTAAGATGTTTTTTTCATCTGTTCATGTAATGGGTTCCCAATTTTCCCAATCTCATAAGGGGTTTCTTTCTAGGTTCAATAAAGGGGGCTTGACCCTCAACCTTTTCAAAAAAATAAAATTTTTAAACATTTCAATTAAAAGATAGTGTCTACAAAACATCAGTGAATACACCACTACTTCTAACTTAAGGTTGTGTATAGGGTAGTTCTATTCATGTGGTCTCAACTACCGAGACCCATATCCATGACTCGATCTCCCTACATCCACATAGCTCTGAGTACAATTTTAGAAAACTAAAAATACTCCATTTAATCCTCACATGACTTAGGTAGGATGAAAATTGGTGTCGATGTCAAATGAAACATAAATTCCTAGAAATGTTCTTTTTGAGACTTTGACCATTCAAACTTTACACCCTTTTTGGTCAAGCCTGAAAGCAGTGCTGCTAAAGGGGAAAAGTCTTGGATGAATCTCTTGTAATATCCAACTAATACCAGAAATCTTCAAATATCAAAAACATTCTTGGGATTATCCCAAGAGACCACTACACAAACATTCTCTAGGTCCACTACCACACCTTTCTCTAAGATTATGTTCCCGAAGAAGTCTACCTGGTCAATCCAAAACTGACACTTAGGTTGCTTGGTGTATAACTGATGCTCTATTAGTGTACTTAGGATGATGTCAAGATGGTGGGAATGATTGTCATGAGTCTTGGAGTACACAATGATTTCACCCACAAACACCACCACAAACTGATCCAGGTGAGGATGGAAGAATCATTTCATCAATAAATAAACACTTCTTGTGAGTTTTCAGCCTAAAATTCATTACAACAAACTCATATAGACCATATATTCTTATGAAATCATTCCTTTATATATCAGAAGTCCAAAATCATATATGATGATACCCTAATCTCAAGTCAATATTTGAGAACACCAAGCTCCTTTTAACTAGTCAAATCGATCATCAATACAAGGTAGAGGATATCATTTCTTTATAGTAATCTTATTCAACTTCTAGTAATTGATACACAAATGTACACTCCTATCAGCCTTATTTTAAAACAATACAAGTGATCCCCAAGGCGATATACTTGGATGGATAAATCTCTTATCCTCCAACTCCTCCAGCTGAGTCTTGAGTTCTTGGAGCTCTATTGGTGCCATTATGTATGGTGGAATAGATACTATCTCATCCCTAGACATGAGGTCAATGGTAAATTCCACATATCTCTCAGGTAGAATCCCTGATAAGTGTTTAGAAAATACATCCAGAAACTATTCCACCACTGGTGGAAAGATATCATGCTTTATAACCCCCATCATCAAGAAAAAGACTAGAAACTATGAATGTGATATCTCCTAGTTGCTGAGTGATTGGACCTTCTCGGCATGCTTGGATATCCCACTCCCCACTGTGAATGTAATGGTCAGCCTTAGGATACAAAAAACTCTCCTATGGTAATAATATATGTGGGCTCGGTATGCAACTAGCTAGTCTATACCCATAATTAGGTCAAATCCTGACATATCAAGAATATAGAGATCTAATAGAAATTAGTACTCCCCAATCTCAAGAGAACATCCCTTTCACATATAGATGTCTCTACACCACACTCCCAATAGTGTATCTATAGTAATTACCCCGCTCACAAAATCCACCATCAAGCGCAAACCATAACAATTTTAGAAGATAAAAAGTATTGACATGCACCAATATTAAATAAGGAACTAACTAATATAGAGGCTACAAGAATAGTACATCTCACTATTTATGGTCAAACCTCGCTATCTATAAGTGTAGGCTACACCACATGGAAATTTCCTGTACCACTTCCCTGGGATGCTGTCAGACTCCCCTTAGTTACACTACACTACTGATATGGGTGTTCTTTCCTAAAAGAACGACATCCACTACCTATACCAACTAAACTGGTATAACTCAAACTACCATATTGATATGGTATAGAATAGTCCCTTCCCACACTCTGGTTTTTTCTAACTTTTCCATTAGTACCTGACTACCTCAGGTACCTATATAACATTTATAGATGTCTCATATTTCTGTAGGTTTGACACTCTACTGGAGGTCAGGAAAAATGTTTCTAAAATAGTACCGACCTACCACACTAGTGGAAATGCACATGGTTAAGATCATGTGTAACTGATCTTCCGGATAGGACACTCTGCTTCCCACTAATCTTGCTGAAATCCTCATAATATCACTTCCTATTATCGAAATTTGTACCACTTGACCATCCAAAAGGAATCACTTTTCCACCACTGGAAGCCTCCTTCAAGTTCCCCTTAGAAATGAGATCATGATTTACTAATCCTGTAAACTTATTTAGCCTAAAAATATTCACCTGGGACTTAATTCTATATTTAATTCCATCCTAAAATCGTGTTGCTAAGTTAGTCTCATCTGCTTCTAGTGTTGGAGAAAAACACTGTTAAGTCTATAAAGCATCAAACATAGTCCATCACGGACATATTCCTCCAAGTCAGCCTCATGAACTCAGCTTCTCTTTCCCACCTCATTGTCTCTAGGTAGATGTGTTCAAATAAATTCTCCTGAAAATACTTCCATTCCATACCGTTAGCCTGATCAGCCCACGCGTGGACATTCCACAAAAGTTTCACCTGACTACGCAACATGTAAGATTCCATCTTGAATCTCTTCTCAATAGAAGTCTCCATGTGGTCAAGTATAGTCTGGATAGACTTTATCCATAACTTAGCTCCCTCAGGTACACCGTCTCTAGTGAAAGTCAGAGGGTGCTGCAAATGAAACTCCTTTTTTAGATTATACATGATTTTAACAACCCTCCTTGGGTCCCTTTCTGGTAATTTTATGTAGCGAGTGAAATTATCTTAAAACTAAAACCTTGCTTCCTCTCCTAGAACTATCAGTGCCTTAGGTTCCACCATTGGAGGATTATCCACAACCATGTCCTTCAGTCATCCTCTCAAAAAGCATCATCGTGGAGACATAACACTACAATTCCAAACACACATATTTGGACTCAAAAAACAACTTTAGTACATTTATGTTAAATGGAAACTGAAACAATCCACAAAAAGTCTTCTCCCAAAACCTCACCACACGGTCAAAACTGAGGCGCTATTACTACCCATAACCATCCTAAACCTAGGTCCAGTTAACAAGGGTAAAAACATTCTCATTGTTCAATTTTATCATTTAGAAACAAATTTACTTTCATTATTGTATCATTTACCACTTCAAATTTCATATTAGGCACCACATTTTTTTCTTTCAGTTTAATTTCATAAGGAAAAATAGTCTAAGTTCAACAACTTACCCATAACATGTTTTCCTGTGCATACCTAAAATGATGTATGTCACAAAATAGTCCTAAGTTCCAAAAATGATGCATGCAGACTCAATTCTCATGCCATTTTGGGCAACAATTCAATTTTAAAAAATTTCAGAAATAACAATCACATCACACAACAAGTGCGTCACCTATGCTGAAATAATTTTCAAATGTTACAATGAACAACAATAACAACAATCCCACCATAAGTAATTGGGTTTTAACCCATAAATGGGTTTGCAACTCCCATACATAATTTCATTACCAAGCCCCTGACTCTTCCTAGTTTCATTTATACCTTTCCCCAAATAGTAAGACAAAATAAAAAGAAAAGAAAACTTCCTTTGATACCAATTTAAAACGTCCCGACCTAGGTTCCACACACAGGTGCCCCGAGCTAGACAACCATATGACCTCAAGTGCACCTACCCATATGCCTGAGGCTTCCGAATATTAGCGAGGGTCTATTAAGTCAGTCATGGGGAGACTACACCCTATTTTATTAGAATAAATCACCATTGGAAGTAAACAAGAAATAGTAGAAGAATATATATATAAATAACAATAACAACAACTACTGATAACAAAGTAATAAATACAATATCCAACTGAAGCAGAAAATAGTATATGCTACTATGCGTCTCAAGTGTCAAATTATGAACTAGAAAATAAAGAAACCAATGACTCCCATGTGGGTCCCGAACCACGACTAGCTCCCTCAACCATTCTCCATCCCGAATTATCCATCTAGCACAAGTCCCTCTCCCTTAACCTATATAGAAAACACAAAGTCTATTAAGGTACAGATCAAGTAGCCCAAATAGGATGTCAGTACAACTCAGTAGGCCACTTTCAATGACATGTAAAACAAATACAATAAATAACAAATGTATACAGTTGTATAAAGAAAATAATTACAATGTAAAATCTTATAGTTCTCATAATATCAATTGATCTTTATTAACCACATAGAATATCAATTTTGAATCTTGTCACAAATTCAATCCACAATTTTTATACAAATTTATCTTTAGTGTGGAACACCATGTTTAACACTCAAAATATCATTGGTGTAGAATGCCATGACTTAAAACCAAAATATCATCTATGTATAATCCCATGTCTAACACCTAAAATCCAATTTTTATTATTTATCATTAGTGTAGAACTCCATGTCAAACACCCCAGTTCTCAATAATATAGGTAGGTCTATCATTAATGTAGAACACCATGTATAGCATCCCTAAATCACATCGATGTAGAAATCCATGTATAATAGTCAAAATACCATTCATTTATTAATATTATTGTTGTAGAACTACATGTATAACACCTGAAATCCCATTGGTGTAGAAATCCATGTATAACACCCAAAATCCCATCCATTTATTAATTTATAACTTAATTAATCAATTATATTAATTAATTAAATAATTATTTAACAACATAAATTTCACATTAATTAACTTTACAATCAATTAAAAATTCAAAATATCAACATTCAATAATTAATTAACCAATTAATTATTGTCGATCACAAAAAATACAACTTGATAATTAACATAACTTTTAATTATCCAAATTTATTAATCATTTACAGAGATAATTAATTCACCAATTAATTATCCTAATTTATCATTCAAATAGACAACTTGCCTATCTCAATTCCATCATGATTAATTATCAAAATTAATTATCTTATTCAACAATCCTTAAATCCCATAATTTCACAAATTTCACAGCTAATTAATTTACCACATTAATTAATTCAACTAGGGGATTCAATTTCTTAACAAATATAGCAATCCTACAACATTCATATACGAGGACAAACCATGAATATGGGATTTAGAAATTTGACCACCCACCTCAAGAATAGTGATGAAGAACGCTCACAAAAAAAATATCCCAAAATTGAGAGTAATCAATCATGAATGTGACAAAGAACCGGATTTTTATCCGAATCCTTGAAAGTGGAGGAAGCGATGAAAAAACCCTATTCCTGTAATAGAGATTTTCTTCTAGTTTTCTTTAAATAAGAACCATATAATCCAATAATAATAGATCTTGAAGTAGATAAATAATCAGAAGGAATACCATAAAAATCTAGGTATGAATATCCAAGATCCAATTCTAGATCACTTTCAGATCAAAGAGGACTCCTAGAAATCAACAGCAGAAGACCCACATACCAGAGGGAGGTGCACAAAGGGTATTAAGTCAATTATTATAGTGTACATGTGAGTTTTGGTCCAATATGGAGGTGTACATGATATATTGGGTAAAAAATGGTGGTGTGCAGAGTGTCTGAAACAATGAAAGGTTTGTGAAGCAGTTCACATAACGCTGTCTACATGTTTTTAATTTGTCGGGTGTCAAAATTACCTGATTTTAATTCCCATTTCGAATCATGTAAGTATCATAACTCATTTTCTCTTTTCCCTATTAAAATCCCATTAAAAGTTTTTTTAAAGAAAAAAATTAATAAATATTACATGTGGTGTAATCTAATTACACGTTGTGTAATATTACACATGGTGTAATATAATTACACGTGGTTTAATACAATTTTGTGACATATCAACACCTGGTGAAAGACAGTTACATTGGGTGTAATATAATTCTGTGATATGTATTCATGTGGTGAAAACCACTTTTAGGGGGTGTTAATTTTTGAGTTTGTGAATTAATTTAATCCATGAATAAAATTCAAACCAACCCATCTTGACCAAAATATTTTAAAAAAATTAAAAAGAGTCATACTTGAAAAAATATGGTATATTACACATGATGAATGTTTTATGTTCCAAGATAACTATATAGTTTCTCAATGCTTGTTATGAGTTCTAATGGATCCTTTTCTCAAGTATTTTTTTACATGGCTCATGATTTTTGAATTATATCGCTATAGTATTATGTTAAATTTTTATTCCATGTCTCATGATTTTTGATCAAGGTTTTATGGTTATGAATTATCTTATTTTATGCTCATGCACTTTCATTATGTCATAATACCCTTATGATCATCTTGTTATCACTGATGAAATTAAATTATTAATGCTTATGTTTCCCTGTACAAATAATTTTAGCTCACCATTCTTATGTTTTTGATTTCCTTGGGTTTTGAAGATTGATGTTAAATAAATTATTTCTATAAAGTTTTCATGTGTGAATAATTTTATGGGACACGTTGTATATGTGACGTGAAATAATAAAAAAGGGTAATATTGAGAAAACATTCTCACTTGATGACATGGGTGTTGTCATGTAAAAGTTTGTTCGAATTAAGTAAAACTCTAAACTTAAAAGGTACTTGGGTATTTAAGTGATTTAATATATATTTTTATTTTGTATCTATTATTTTTATAAAATTGGGTAACATTTATTAGTATCAAATATAGAAATAGAAATATTATATTTTTATCATCGGATCTGATAATGTGGGTTTTGGGATATTATAGTTTGTATCATAGCAGTGTTTTGATTTTCATGTGAGGTTAAATTAAGAGTTATGAATACCATAATGGGTTTATAAGTTTAATTTTGATCATAATTTCAAAGGTATTGAAATAAATTTTTAAGACTTTATGTAATGTGATTTTAAACTAATTAATCATATTTTAGGAGACATTTTATTAGGGTGAAGTACAAGTAACCCTTAGGTGTATCATGTGATTTAACATGATTTTTTTTGTGAAGAATAATATTTCATTTTTTGAAAGTAATCTAAGTGTTATAAGATAACCTTTGATTTTAGTATGTTTTAATTATGGTTTTTTGGGTATAGTGGTAATTATTTAGGGAATGATTTAATTTTAACTTTGGGTATTATTATTTAATTTTTGAAATTAATGTATATTTTCTTCTTATGAAGGTATATTTATTTTGGGCATTATCCTACCTTATTTCAACCATTTTGATTTTAATAAATACTGGAAGAATTTTTTTCATCATTTTATATACCTTAGGGTAAATTAGAAGTTTACATAGTGCTTCAGGTATTAAATATTCATACTAATCATCTCGAAAAAATATTATATAAATGTGGAAACTAATTTAAACATTTAACCTAAGGATGAAATTTCATTTCTATATTTGACGGAAATCATATAAGCATATTTATTTATATTATTAGTCTTGATGGTATAGAAATTCTTCAACTCTATGAAAAACTTGTTGAAACAAAAATGTTATCCTATTAATTAAATATCAAGTGAATTTATCATCTTTTTCACACCTTATTGTTTTATGTTATTTTCATAATTTAATTTCTCATGATCATACACTTTATTTTCATCAATGTTATTTCTCACTCTTCATCATTATCAAAACATTAATTTTTTCCTCCATGTATAAATTTTCACTTCCTACTAATGTTATCCTGTTAAAAAACATAGTTATGTGTTATTCCAGTTTACCTTCATATTTCTCTTTTTCAAATGGAAGTTTTGTTAACACTTTTTACGATGTGGGTTTTCAATAAAATTATTTTCAAATGTTAAACCCTTGATTACCAACCTCAAGATAAAGTTGGGGGGGGGGGGGAATGTTATTAAAGAGGGTAGAATGTAACATCCTAAGATTTTAAAAGAATACTATTTTTTGTAGAATACACATCACATGAAATAAAACTTTAATGATCATGAAATATTATTTTTTAAATATGACAATGAAACTATAACCACTGAATTATCAGGTACAAAAAATAGAAATTTAATTATAAAATATATATAATACAATCCTACTCAATACAAATGTATTGATCAATACTTAGGAAATATTCCATGACCCCCTCTCACCAAAGATACTACAATGAGGGGGAGAGATAACGACCCTCCAAGTTCCGCATCCAATAGACCCTATGTTGGAAACTAGCACCAAGGGTATAAAAATATCATGAAATAGAAGTAATTTCACTCTAAAATAATATAATATTAATAGATATGATAAATCATCCACAAATAACCCAATAAAATAATGTAAAATAAATAAAAACCATCCCACATGCATGTCTAAATAAAACTAATCTAGATAAAATTTTCCAAAGTAAATACCCAAAAGAAAAAGCTAAAGCAATGAAATAGTAGTTGTCCAAATTTCCAAGATAGTAAGGTCCAGCATGGTCCATGTAATCCTCATGAAAAACTAAAAGCAGTTTTATATTCATAGGGGGAGAATATAGGTATACTCAATAGAAATCCCAAATTCTCTTTTGAACATGTAAAAGAAGCATACTAATGTATCTTTGATAAAAAATATATAACCAACAGCTCCAAAATAAGTCAATTATCTATCCCAACCTCACCATGGAATGCTCAAAAAATAATGCAATCCATGTAATATAATATAAAATGAGTCACATTGATAAAGGGAACCCCACACTACTTTACTGTAGGTAATAAACTCTTCACAAATCATAGTGATTCCATATCTTTCGAATACCACACCACCCACAAGTATAGTCACAAAACATATCATCTAAATACACCTCAACTTGACACCCCACAAGCAAGACCACATCAAAACTCTCCAAAAAAACCCGGGATATAACACATCCACAACCATAACCAGAGTAGTAGGGTATCATGAACATGAAATAAATTAACCACGTACCATCCTCTACCATGAATGACCCCCACTATAATCCACCTCATCCAATATCATCCCTCCTGAAGACACCTGGGCTATGTCAAGTCTCACCCAAAGACAGGTGGGCTTGCCACCACACAAGCATGGCCACATCATATCCCACTCAAAGACACCCGAGATATCACAACCACCATCTAGTTAACTAATTTTTTTTTGATCATCATATCCTATCCAATACCTACCTCATTTAGAAGAGAGAGAGAGAGGGAAAGAGAAAGTACCCAACCATTCATCCTCCTCACCAGATTTTGGAAAAAAACACCCACATGAATATGCAAGTGTCGGAACACATTTCTCAACATGGTTGGGGTGTGTATATAAATCACAAGGAATATAAAATTGTATACATATAGCCATAAACAATCCCAACCTATCGGATCCCAACCAAACACTAACTAACTTAGAAGATTTCCACTATCTCTGCCATCTCTAAATGCATAACACCACACAAACCACAAGACAAATCAAACCACCTACCAATTTAATTATCCAACCCATTTGTTTCATCATTTATCATCAACCAAATTTAACCACACAAACCATCATTTATTTTTCATTAACCATTTCCATCCCATTAGCCAAACCAAAATCCCAGCCATTTCAATCATTATTAAATAATTATTTATTCCATCACTATATAAGAATATTGGAAAACATAATCACACATCCTAATCAGATCATTATCTTCTATCCTACCATCTCTTTATCTCACAAAAATATCATCCAAACAAAAATTACCTCATTGCCTTAATAGAATGACCAAAAAATCACCACCTCACTACCCTAAAAGTTTGACCAAACAAGCACCACCTCATAATAATTATTTCAATTTTTATTAAGTAAGAAAAGACATCCAAAAACCAACGCCTCAAGGAAGGGATAAGATCCTTAGGTGGTATAAAATGGTGAAGGCTGAGGGAATCCCCCCTGATATGGTTAACCCCTTTCGGTTTTAGAGTGTGTACATTATGTAAACAAACTGGGTCAGGACTAATGACCTCAAGGGAAGCAAGGTGATCCGCAACTTGGTTTCCCTCATGTTAGGAGTGTATCACTTTGGAGTTGTTGAAGATCATACCCACACACTTTTTGATGATGTATGTAATTTTCCATGGAGTGGGGAAGAGGCTTTTTAAGACATCATGAAGGATTTTTGTGTTTGTTTCAACCTCTGAGATAACAATAACCTTCTATTTGAAAAGGATGAGACCTAGAAGCAGAGCCTTGGCTTCGGCTTGAAGTGATGAGCCATGACCCAGGTGAGAGTAGAAGGCAAAAAAGACCAGACCTGAGAGTCCAGGATAGCCCCACCACCTCGCAAGACCCCCATGCTACAATACCCATAAGTATTGAGCTTAAAACTCATGGATGGGGGGTTCCATTAGACCCAATGGAATCTAAAACAACTATTATCTAACTGGGTACCATGAGACCTTGCATGCATCCAACAGAGAGAGGGAGCCTCCCTCTAGTTACTGATGATACATTCCAAATCAATGAGATAATTTTTCATCTTGATGATGATAGAATTATAAAAGGATTGGACCCCATCATGCCTCATCTTGTTTTTGGCCTCCTAGATACACCAACACCCAACATGCAGGATCAAGGTGTGAGCCACTTTCTCCAGTTCCATGTCTCTTGAGCTATGATACCATTTTTCCCAGAACGGGAGGCACACCATGATGTGATCAAGGAGACCGGTGAACTCCCCAAAGGAGCTCCACACAACATATGCCCAGTCGCCCTGAATGAAGATATGTTCTGAAATTTCCTCCTAGATAGCTTTGCAGCATGGGCATCGAGACACATTCAGAACCCCACAACATTTAACATTATCATCTGGGGGTATGGACATTCACCTTATTCACCACAATAGGAAATTATATTTTGAGGGAATTACTTCAGACCACACTGTATCATTCCAAGTATCTACATACTCTAGAATATCCTAGGTATGGTGGAAGTTTTGAGTGGTGAAAACCCCTAAAGAAGTTGGATTGAACACAAAATGATAAGGATCCAAAGATAGTTTAATGAGTTTGAAGGTGTGCTTCTAATACTCATCCAAAACAGCTTTGATGATGTCCAGATACAAGATGGTTTCTTTGAAAGTAAGAGTAGGAGTAGCGCAACCCAGGAACTCGATCACCTTCCCAACCCAATTGTGATATTAGGAGGATATTTATCCCCTCTTAATAATCCATTGTGAATGCAAGAGATGTTCGGGGATAAGGTGCGAGATATCAGACCATAACAAAGAGCCATGACCCTCCACCAAGGGATGATTATCATACAGTGAGTGCATGGTTTTACCCCACAGGGTGCACTATTCCAAAACTTCTTAGGCCATCTTAGCTTGAATTCATTTAAGAGTATCTTCAAGGCTGCACACATTGATACCACATTCCCTAGTAGTCATTTACACTCTCCACTCTAAATCCCAGTGTTGTTTCCCTTCCACAAGAGGGTCCCAAAAGAATCCATCCAGTAACTTATCGATGTTAGTGAGGACACCCTTTGGGGATTTAACAGCCAAAAGTTTATAGATAGGGGTAGCCAAAATGACACTATTAATGAGGGTGATGCAACTGCCAATGGACAAGTACCTATTCTTCCAGTTGAGGATGTGGTCCGCAATCTTTCTAGTGAGGAAATCAAAATCCCAGATCCACAGTCTGTTGAGGGATATAGGGGCCCTGAGGTATTCCATAGGGAAACTCACTCTTTGCAGGTAAAGGGTGTGTTGGACCACAAAACTCTGACTAGACATTCATTTGTTAGAGATGTAGCATAGGATATTTTATTTGTTAATCACTTGGAAACTCTAGTGGATGTACATCGCCATTATCTTATTCATGCCTCTAATCTAAGATCTACTAGCATTAATGAGAATGAGGGTGTCATCCATGAACATCAGGTGAGAAATGGGCTAAGCTATGATACTCCTCTGGTAGGCCATAATATCTCCATTGTTTATGCTCCAATGGGTGAGGCAACTGATAAAATCTTGGGATAGGATGTAGATGCTTGGAGAATCAGATCACGTTGCTTCGGACAATGAGTTTCCTTAATGAAACCATAATAATTACACATGAAATAAACCTCGATCCATGAGGATATGAAACATATGAAAATAAGATCAATATTTCAGGAGGAAAAACCCATACCTACAAAAACCTAGTTGATGAATCCCCACTCAACATGGTCATATTATTTATTCATGTCCACCTTGATGGAGACATTGGAGCTACAGGTTTTTTAGTTAATATCTCTTATCATTTCATGGGAAAGAGAAATGGCCCCTTATATTGAACGACCCTTCATGAACCCATACTTATCCAAGAAGATCCACTATGGAAGATGAGTGGAGAGTCTCCCATTAATGATAATCTCAAGGATTTTATAAGGGAAGTTGTACATACTCACCAGTTGATATTTCATGATAGAGGAGGGGTTCCTGGTTTTAGGGGGAAGAACCATGGTAGTGGCATATACAACCTTCAGCAAACTACCTCTCTTAAAGAAGTCTTGGATGGACAAAAAAATTCATGCCTTCACCACATCTTATGATGACCTATAGAAGGAGACCGAGAATCCATCTGGTCCTGGGGAACTATCGAGATGAAGGTTCATCATAGCATTATAGAACTCTTTTTCATTAGGTACAGAACTCATCACCTCATTGTCCTGATCAGAAACACAATCAGGAATGACCTCGATGTTCCCATTATAACATCTTGTATACCCATTGGGCATATGAGAAATAGGACCGACCATAAGATCCTTGAATTAGGATTAGGATAAATCTCCCACTATATCTATGTTTTCTATATAGGAACCATATTCCAGAAGAATATTAGGTCTGATGTTCCTCCTTTCATTGATGGATGCATGAAAAAACATAGTGTTCCTACCTCACTCTCTTATCCATTTAATTATCGAAGCATCAATTACCATTAATTCTTCATAAAAGAGCATTTATTCCATATATTCATTCATTTTAGAGAGATACTCAAAATTATGATCACTCCATTCCTCTTCTTGCCTTGAATCGAGGATTTACACCTCTTGCCTAGAATAATTAATGACACTGCCATTAGGGGTTATTTCTTTAACCCACACCTAATGGAAGGTCTTGAGGTTCCTCAATTTATCATTAATGGCAACCCACATGCATCTATATATGAGTTTATTCAAGATTTAATGAACCATGTCCTAGAACCCCAGACAGTTAACCCACTGTTGGTAGAAGTGAAACTGTTCATGATGGTCATGACCATAAGATATGGAAACTAATAGAGGAGAATGGTCAGATATTACTTGAAGAAAATGACTCACCTTAGTATTAGAGAACATGGTATTTTCTTGAATGATTTCCATACACCTATCCAAATGAATCCATGAATGATGGGGTCCCCTTTGGTTGTTTCACCAGGTGAAATAGTCACCTGAAAAGCATAGGTCAATCAGGCCTTTCCCAACCATGAACAGAGAAAAATCTCTACTGGACTTCCATTGAAAATGGCCTCTTCCTTTCCTTTCTTTAGGGTTAACAACAACATTAATTTCACCACAAAAAAACCATGGGTGGTTTTCGGGATCAAAGGCATTCAATTCACTCCATATTGTTTCCCTTTGACGAAGGTCACAACTCTCGTAAAAAATAGACATGAAGAAATAGATGTCGCCTTTGGTCACCTTGGTAGTGATGAATTGATTACCAGACATAACCATCTCAACATAGTAGTTCATATGAAAAAAGATCCAAATGTTCCTATTAGAGGGGGTTGCATGTAATATTCCATGAAACTTGATCTTCTAGGATTATTCTATGATTCTGGAAAGATTCTTCTTGTGTTCAATGATAGATACAAAAGTGGCCTTGTGATTTTTGATTTCTGTGGAAAGGAAATCTGACTTAACCTGGGCTCCAAGTCCCCAAGAGTTCCATATAAGGATGGGAATCATTGGTAGGATAGGGCCTTGGCATTGGCTCTAGAGCTAGTAGCTTTCTTTAAGTGGGAGGATGATCTCTCCATTAGGTTCCTTGATTTTGAATGAGTGCATACTCCCTTTGGTAGAGAAGCTCCATACCAGTGGTACATGAAGATACAAGGGAACATGAGTTGGGTGTGCAAGAAACCTTGGGGGTATGTGAGGGAGTTCTCTCTATATACTTGGGGATATGGGTGACCACCTCAGATGTTTGACCCAAATCAGGTACTGTGGAAGAATGAAATTCACTAGAGGAGGGAAAAGCCACTTCAGAAACATCAGTGAGAGAGTAGGAGAGGACAAAAGGTGGGGGAAACAAAGCCAAGAATCCTATTGTCATGGGAAGTAAGCCTAAAATTCACTCCTCTTGGCACAAACCCTTTGAAAACATGGATATAGAGAGGGGACATGACCAGGTCAACCTGGAAGGATGTAACTCATTTTGGTATGAAGGGGACTAAATCTTGGCTGACCACTATGGATTCTTTGAGTAGCGGGTGGAAGGAAGCACCGAACAGGTAGGGGTGGAGGGAGGCATCTTCACTAGAATAACAGAAGAGTCCATTGATTCCATCTGAGTAACTTGAGAAGGGGGGATAATCGATGAATCCACCATCTTGTCTCTATGGTTCGAGACCTTGGGGGATTGCGCTAGGCCCTTCTTCGTCACCTTTTACAAACCTGAAGAGAATTCCCCTGTAGAATACAGTGGGAGAAGAACCTAAGGAAGATAGGGTAAAGGCTCTCCTAACTCTAGTAGAAAGTGTCCTACATCAAAAGATATTGCTAGACAGAGGAAGAGAAGTGTCCATCTCCACACATAAGTGATCCACCTATACATCCACATAGCTGGTGGTTCTAAAATCAGAGTATAGAAACCCACCAAGGGCATATCCTATCACCTTCAAGAAACCAACATTCTGAAATGGGAGTGGAAGCCCTTGGAGGTGGATCTAAACTACAGCTAGTGGGTTCTCCTTACCCCTTTGAACATCGAGGGACCAATGATACAAGTTGAAACCCAAGTGACCAAAGGAGAGAGGGGGCCTACACCACACATGGAGGAAGTCCTCTTCAGAGGCCATAATGAGACAGAATTTTTTTTGGTGGACGACCGATATAAAAACTGAGTACTAGAGTCCCCAGGAGAGGATGAATCACTGGAATGCCGCTAAGGGGGGTTTTGTAGAGCCAAAAAGAGTGACTAGGGACCACTTAAGGCATGTCTATGCCTCTACAAATGCATCCACTGGAAAGTCCATGGAGATGCAACCATCCTCGCGCGTAGCCTTAGGAAATGAGATAGATACATCTAGGAAGCAAGGATAGTGATAGACACAAAGAGAGCCTAAAAGATCTTCCTTGAACAAGCCTTTTCAAGAGTCACATGTAAAGAGCAGGCGATGGCCTGAGGAGTGGGTGGAGAGATAGGGGCAGGGGCCAAGAACTGGGCTAGGTGCGGGGGACCAGGGACCTATGCAGGATAGAATCAAGGGAGCCTGGGGTGAGGGCACTTCTCTTAGACCTGTGGGTCAAAGAGGGCAGTATCAGATCCAAGAACCAAGGCTGATCAGATGGGGGAAGCATCCGGCGAGCGAGCAGATGAGATCTAAAAAGACTGAAAATTTTAAAATACCGATGGCGCATGGGGCACATTATCACAAGAAAAAGATGAGGCCATTCCAAACAAGCACCGCCTCACCACCCCAAAAGTACAATAAAACAACCACTACCTCACCCCCTCAAATTCATGACCACACAACCACCACCTCGCTAACCCAATAACAAAGTTAAACAACCACCACCACACCACCCAAAAAGTACACCCAAATCTCTCCCATTAGCCCCAAATCACATCGAAAAAACACATCTTTTCCCTATAACACGAACACACATCACTACACATCAAATATCATTTTACAGATTTAACGAAGCTGATTTTATCACATTTCACTTAATTTAGGGGTGTTATAAAATAATTCATAATCCTAGGGAAACCATTTCATTATCCAAATATAATTGGTTAGCTAATTTCAATTTTTGGGTGATATCACAATAATCATAATAAACATATAAGTTGCAACAAACATCATCAAGTGAAAACAAATCCCATAACAGCCACAATTTTATGTGGGGCATCAAGCCCATAGAATTCATTATACTATAATAATATTAAATATTTAAAATCATGAAAATCATTCCTATTTACCCATTTTATTTCAATTATCCAATTTTTTTATCTTTGATTAAGACAAAAAACCATCTCCCATAGATAAATAGAAGCAAAAACCTCATACATGATATACAATAAAGTGAAATGAGGGATTTACCTACCTCAAATAATCTTTTCCAACTCACTACGCACTGTTGGGTGAAGAATAAATTCCTGCAAACCACAACCACACATGAAAAACCATAGGTCGACCTACACTGAATCAAAGGATCATTAAAAAAAAATCCCAAATCACACACAAAACCAAAAAAAAATCACCCCATTGAATCCAAAAGATAATAATAAGTGTTAACAACCAAAATAGAGAGAATGTATTACCATCAATTGCCAAAAAACAACCACTGACACCAACAGATCAATACAAGGAAAATAGGGATAAAAATCCTCCTCTTGGAACCTAGGGTTCCTCTAAAATGAGAGAGGGAGATAATATTATGGTTGAATGATATGTTTTGGGTGAGAAAAATGTATTTAAAACCTGGATCCCATCCATTACACATCGTGTAATACATTCATGACATGTAATTCATGGGATTCTCAATAATGTAAACTTTTTCTAAAAAATTAATTCTTCTTAGAATTTATTTAAAACATGTCATATATTCCACTTAAACAATGTGAATCCATCTCACAGTTTCCCCTATTCAGATTTACAAGTTGTAAACTAGTTGGATTTATAAGCTGTGAACCACCTTTACACATCATGTAAACATTACATGACATGAATTCCCTACTACAACACCCCTGCATCTGGAACCTCTACTGAAAACTACTATAATCTCCCCTTAACACCTACAACAACCAAAACTAGAAAAGTAATGGACCTGAAATTCAGAAACCATTACATTAGATACCTCCCAAGTGATTATATCCCTTGATAATCCAAAACCAATCCCAAAAGGAAAGGGGTCCAAACAACCACATAGTGATATATCTATCAAGGATCTCATCATACCTCTACTGCTACTACTATGAAAACATTCCAAACCAAATATCCATAGAATATCTCACACATCCTCATCACCACATAGCCAAAAACATCCTCCTCTCACAAAACCACACTACCACACTACCATCTCAACCTCCACGCAGCCCAAACCAACAACCATCATAACCAACCAACCACACTGCCCATAACACATGAATTGGTGAATTTAATACTATATTAAAAGATATTATCTGCTCTAGGAAGCATTGATTCACCCACACCAGTTTAATCACATCACAGCTAGTGCATATCTATTAGGAATTAAGTCCTACCTTTTATTATGTCAGGACTTTATCACACATCCTACATCAAAAAATAGGAAAAACATCTCAGGAGATAAAACAAAAAGGTCCCAAACATAACATCACAATAAAAATAGAAAAAAGAAAAACTCAATGAAACTCTAGGTATTGGGAATGTGTATCTGTTTATCACTCCCAAGTACTCTCCTCTAGTCCACCATGCCTCCACAACATGGGAACCAAGGGAATGGTCTATCCACATAGTCCCTTCTCTTGGTGATCCCTGATCTCTACTTTCCACTCCATTAATGTTACCTCATACTTGATATCCAACCCTCTATATTCAATTACCTTGGAGTTATCATGAAGATATCGACAAAGACGAGAGAAATAGAAGATTTCATGGATCATCTCCAGCCACGGTAGCAATGCCAGCTAATACTCCACCTCATTATCTCACCCCATGACCTCATAAGGCCCAAAAAACCTGTGATAAAGATTACACCACCTTTTAAAACTCTATTACCCACATTAAGGGGAATCATTAAAGAACATGTAGTCCCCATCCTCAAACTCTAAGGGCCTCCTCCTATGATTGGCATAATACTTCTACAAATATTGTGCTTGTTTCATCCTCTCTCAAATTAAATGAACCTTTTTTGTTTTTCCTTGTACCACATCAGGACCAAGAACTACTACCTCACAAACCTCCATCCAATACATCATATAATGACACAGTCTCCCATAAAAATCCACAAATGGGGCTATGTTGATGGATGAATGATAGATGTTATTATAAGCAAACAAAATCAAGGGAACGTGTCATAACCAAAATCCACCAAAGTCAATGATGAATGATCAAAACATATGAAACTACACCAACCCATCCACATACCTCTTATCCAAAGCATCCACTATGCACGACTCCTTGATCACTAATAAGCGGGATGATTTTATCAACTAATCCATGGTCACCTAGATATCATCACAACCTCCCTAATCTTGGGGTAACCCAATGATAAAATACATTTTGATTTCATCCCACTTACAATTGGGAACAAATAAGGTGTACAAAAAACCACCAAGAATACAATGCTTGGCCTTTAACTACTAGAAAACAAAACACTTTTTCACAAACTCTACCACCACCTATTTAATCCTGAGCCACCAACACTACATCTTCAATCCATAGTTCATCATAGAAACTACTGGGTATACTACCAAATGTAGGATATGGAACTCATGAAGGAATCTGTCACACATCACTACCAGAAAAAAACCTCCCATGAAATAAAATCAAGTTCCATCCATCCCTCTGCCATCCCTCTAGAGCATCACCATGTCCAACATAATCACCCATCACCTTTACCTATGAGTCTCCCTATTGTGACTCCACCACCTTCCGTATTAGAGAGGACTATATTTTCATCTGAAAAAAATATCCTCTACCATCATCCACTATTTCATCTATGTGTAAGGTTTCTAACTCCTTAATTAATCTTCAAGCATCCCTGGACACACGAACAACATCCTTCCCCAGCTTCCTACACAATGTGTCAGCCAAAAAATTCCCATTTCTCTAGGTGTAGCATACCATGAAGTCATAATACTGAAAAAAATTGATCCACCTCCACTAATTAAAATTCAAATAAAGCTTAAAAAATACATACCCCAAGCTCTTGTGATCCGTGAATACCAGAAAGTGATACCCAGTGAGGTAATTCCATCACAAACTCAGTGAAAACACAACCACCACTAGATTCAAATCATGGGTAGAATAGTTACATTTATGGGGACATAACTACCTCAACCCATAAGAGAAAACTTCCCTCTACTACATCAAAACACATCCCAATACCATAAGGGAAGTATTTAAAAACACCTAAAATACCATACCCTCCTTAGGAAACTGAATCACAGGAGCACTAACTAAATTCCCCTTCAGATAATCAAATGCTACCTAACACAGATCATTGCACAAAAAATCATAGTCCTCTTTTTTAAACGCTATCAACAGGGCTAAAAATCAAGAGAAATTGGTAACAAACCTCCAATAATTTCTTGAAAGACAAATAAGATTTCAAACCTCTACCACATTCTTGGATTTTTTCCAAGAAAAAACTTCCTCATATTTCGATGCATCCAATTCCACAACCTAATAAGCCACCTCATTCCCAAGGAAATTAACCTCTCACATACAAAAATCACAATTTGAAAACTTCCCATAAATATAGTGGTGTCAAAGGACCTACAAGAAAGATCTGAGATGCTCAGCATGCTCCAACTCTGACATTAAGTGAATCAAGATACCATCGATGAACATGATGATGATCTGGTCTAGGAACTCATGGAACATAGAGTTCAGAATCCCCAAGAACATGGATGGTTTATTCCTAACACCAAATGGAATGAATAAAAACATTGAGTTCCCATACCTTCATTTGAAGGAATTCCTTGTGTTATCTCCCTCCTTTACCCTTAACTGGTGATATCTAGACCATAGATCGATTGTAGAAAACCAACTCACCCCTCTTATCTGGTCAAAAATATTTTCTATCCTTGAAATATGGTACAAGTTCTTGAACATCACCAAATAAAACCTCATGTAGTCTTTAAAAAACCTCATATTTTCTTATTAGAGAGTAACACTAGAGCACCCCATGGTGACCAACTATGCCGGATAAACCCTTCTATATCATATAATCAATCTGAATACTCAATTCCCACAACTCTAAAGGTTTCATCTGATAACGACCCATCAAAATAAGAGAAGCACCAAGAGAAAAGTCAACCACAAACTCAACATCATGTCAAGAGGGTATCGTCACAACCTTCTTAAAAAACATCCATAAACTCCCCAACAACCCTAGGGACCGTCCTTGTCCCAACATCCACTGATTCTACTAAAAACACATCCATAAAAAATGAATGGGATTTACATGCTAATTGCCCACCTGAAAAACCCACTCACCAATAAAAACCCCAAGTTGGCTATCCACATTTGAGAACATGAATATCCTCCAAAAGAAATCAATAAAAACACATATGGAATACAACCAATTGATTCCTATGATGACATATTTCAGATGCATATATAGTTAGAAATGATCCCCATGAGTCTGATGCGGTCTCATCATTATTCTACTTCTTAAGCCCACATCAAACAAGATATTATGACCCTGACTAGTGTAGTCAACATTAGGGGGTTGGGAAGCCTATCTATATCATGTACCAGAGCATGGAATATTGTAGTTGAAACAAAGGTGTGTGAATCTTCTAAATAAAACCAGGAAAAAAGTGTATAAAACAAATCGATCATACCTCTGATGATCCCTGGAACCTCTATACTTGTTGCCTCCACAATATGAAATCGACCATACCCATCTCATCTACCTCTCTACTAGTGACCACCTCTATGAAAACACTCTAGAGAGGTCCCTAAAATCAAGTAACATCCTGAGGTTGGCCTCTACCAGATCCATCTCCCCTCAATGAATCATAAGGCTGCTACCCCTACTGTTAAAATGGTATCACCAGAAACTACTACTGATGATAGTGATAAACATGTCCATCTCCAATGAACTAAGATCAAGGGACTATTGGACACTATTTATGACAATGTCCCATAACACCACAGATAAATCACACTATAACAATTCTCCTATGAAGAGAATGAAAACCACTTTACCCATAAGGATGAAAATGAAGATTCTCTGTTTGAGTCCCTTCTGATGAAAAACATAAAGGTCCCAGGGTTTGATACATACCACTGAAAACCCTACTTCTCAAGGAACCCTATTGGTTTCGATCTCATGGAATACCTACCTATGATAGAATCTTCCCAATCACCTCCACCTTCTTATGAGCCTCTAGATACGTTGTAAGCATATAATGAGTGACTACATACTATATATAATGATAGAGTGACTCCATATGATGTCTCACATGAGAATCCTTATCTGGAAAAAGATCTGTGGTGAATCACAGAAGGACATTGAACTAGATGCCTAACTCCCACATTGAAATACTTCTATAGTGAATAGAAATAAGCTCCTTCCCCTTCAGAACCTTCATGGTCCATGAAAGGAAATATGCCCGAAACTCATTCTAAAAGTCAACCTAGGAAATATTTACCTCTTTCTGCTCTCCCATATAACGTTCACACCACTGACATGAAACTCCCTAATATAACTAACTTCCAAAGGGACCTAGTACTCTATCAAGACCCATATCAAACTAAAAGTGATCTCAAGCTCCTCCATCCAATTGTTTATCTCTACATCTGAAACATATCCCTCATACTTCCCAAAATCCATCTACTGAAAAGAGAAAAATTCCCTCTACCAATCCTCATCCTCTTATGTCGAATCAACCCTATAGCGATCAATCAGATTAGCCTGTTGAACCTCAACTACCAAATCAACACATGGGTGATGAAGAAGATCCATGGATGAAAATAAAACAATATTTTACTAAACAAAAGTAGTATGTAATTTTATTTAGATTCATCTTAATTCAATTTATTCATTTCAAACTTCCCAAGTCAACCTAATTAAAATAATAACACAAGTCATCATGATGCATGAACCTCTCCTAGATCTTTACCCCGCAAATAGTTTCACCTCACTTAGTCTTTAATTAAGCTCAAATTCGGTAAAATTGATCAAGAGGTCCCACAAATCTCATTTACTAGATGGTCTCCATGGACTATATCATGTATCAAGGTAAAATAGAATAGTTTTCATACCAAACCATGAAATCTTCCCTATGCATAACTTCAAACTCCATCCTATCTATAATGACCTAGGTTAGACATACATATACATTACATTATTTTTTTGGAATCTTTCATATATTACACAAACACACCCCCAAATACAAAATTAGTTTAGTGCACCTGGAAACATGGAACACATTCATATAATTTAGTGAAAAGCCTTCAACATCTCTCATAAATATATTCCCCTTTAGTTTTCAAACCTAAAACTTTTCTTTATATCTTGGGGAAAATAAATCACATGAAAACGATGAACGCATATGCTCATTAAGTGTAAATAAAGAAAATATCAAACAAAACACGAACATAAGAATGTAAAAACAAGAAAATAACATTTTAAAATCATACCATGTATAACATATATCAAAATATTAAGTCATGGAATAAATATTGGCAGTTTATAAGGAATAAATCATAAAGAAACACGATCCATGAGAAAATTGGATTTTCATAAAACATGGAATTGTGGAAAACACATAAACCTAGAAAATAATTTCTACATCTTCAAAGGCTCATTACCAATACCATAATAGTGGGAAAAGTCCTTTACTGAACCGATTTCACTCCTCATTCCAGCTTTGTATTACTGAACTGTGTTTACTTTCCTCTACTGAACTCAGATCATTTCCCATTCCAGCCAAGTCTATCTCATGAGATATAAATCTTTATTCAATGCATTGGAGAGAGATATATATACCACCCATATCAAAATGAAAACCATACATATGTGTTCCATAATAATATAAATCATTTATCATATCAGATCCAAATGGGTTTCATAAACATCATTCCATCATAACATAATCCATGAAAAAGAAATGGATTTAATGAATATCATTACAACATAAACATAAATAAATCATAATAATAATAGGGATATTATCCTTGAAAAATAATGTTCACTTTAAAGAATATTTAACAACAAATAATGTAATATTATATGGAAAATAATTTTTATAGACACTTGAAAATAATTCTTGAGGGAAGTATCCTTTCTTCTTCAAAAATGTTTTCTTTTCTTAAAAGGTCATGCAATTTTAAATGAAAAAAATTTCTTGGAAAATAACCTCGTAATATTATAAGGTAATCTTCATAGAAATAATGACTTATGAAAGTGTAAGATTATATTCATTCCATATAAGTTAAAAGAAAACATTCTTCTTGTATTGTTTCCATAAAAGTAAAAAATTACTTAATTTGGAAAATGAAAGAAGATTCATTTCAAACTATATAGTAGAAATTAAAAAGTGGGTAAAAATAAATTTAAATATAAATAGGATAATTGTAAAACATTTTATGAAAAAATTGTTAAAAAACATGGACGTGGATGATAAATATTCCCTAATAGAGGCTTAAAATGAAACAATTATAAATATTGAAGAGATTATGAAATAAATAAACTTCCATTTATAATTAATAGAATAATATTCCCTATTAAAGAAAGAAAATTATGTAAATAGAATATTACTCTCGATAAGACTCATAAAACAAATTCATGGGAATTATATACACTACATAAAAGAAACAAGTAATGTATATAACATTTGTCTCACAAAAATAAGGGTGAGAAAAAAATAATCCATTACCTTAGGTCTGATTCCCTTGGTACATATCCAAACATCCTATATAATTGTTTTAATAATGTGATTAACTTATACCAAATTTATATTTATATTTATGATATCATATATGATCATATTATCACCCATTTAATAATATTTTATTTTTTATGATTCCTTTGGGTGTTAATTACTACATTTTCTATTGATTGTTTTTATATAAGTCCCAATTATTGTAAACAGTATATAGTTACTCATTTATAGAATTATATTAAGGTAATATATATCATATTTATTCATTATATACATTTATATAATCATACATTAATGGTGTACATGGAAATGAATCACATCGCATCATGGATATGGTAGGTCATACATACAAACGATCGATGGTATCATTTTCTTAATAGTAAAAAGTATGGAAGTGAATGGTACATTTGTTTTTACAGAATAAATATCATGTTATAATCACTATATATTTATATAATTTCTATCATTATAACAATCAAAATAAAGTGGTTAAAAACATATTACACCACGGTGTGGAGACGGTAGGTCGTACGTACGCACGAGTGGTGATTTATTTTTTCGTAGGATGGATAAAATATAGAATATGGTTGTTAAATAATTCTAATAACATATCATAATATAATTGATACTATATTTATTACATTATAATGGAAACAACATAGTAATAAGAAGTAGAAGAAGAAATGATCTTGAGAGAGTTGGTAAAATAGATTACCTTTTCTTCGGCGAACTCCCTTTAGGTCTCCTCTTAGAGACATTAGAGTTTGTCTTTTAAGAAGACCAGAACCTCTAGAAAATGTATATGAATTTTGAGAAGGGAATTTTTTAGGGTATTTCTGATCATTAAGGCTCAAAATGAAGTGAATAAAAGAAGAAGGAGGTTCCCTTTTATAATTGATGTGAAGGGTAATTTTGGAATCTACAAAAATATTAATTTATAATAAAACAAGAACACATATAAAATCCTAAATGTCATATTTTAGAAGATGAGTTGAAATATGGTTTTAATATCATCAACCAATAAATTTTAGACAAGTTTTTCTTTTAATTTTATCCTTACCATTTTAAATAACCCTTAGTTATTCTATTTTAATTTTAACTAAGGTAACAAATTTGTAAATATTAAAAGTGTGTGTTTTTTAATTATTTTATGTAAATTAAAACATAAATGAACAATTTAGAAAATTTTCGAACATATCATAATTATTTGGTATTTTCTTAAAAAGTTTTAATAATTTTTAATAAAACAATATTTTGATAAACAATCAATAGTGTCAATTTTGACACTATTCAATTCATTTATTTTTAAAAATATTAAGACAAAAATTTAACTTTGAAAAAAATATTTTATTATATTTATAAGAGGAAAAGGTCTTCCAAAAAATTATTTATATATATTAATTATAAAAAATTATATTTATTTTAAAATTTTTAAAATCATTTATTTAATATTTCGATTAAAAAACAATTACTATATTAGTTTTGTTTAATTATTTAATATAATTATTTGTCGAATAAAAATTAAAAAAATACTACGAAGAAGATAAATTCTCTATATTTCATAATAATAATTATAGTAGAATATATCTTCTAGAAAATATTACATTAAAAATGTTATATTTATTAAAACATGAATGTGACAACTTTAACAATACATTAAATAAAATATTATAAGGGTCATATTCATTTCCGCATGGCACCAAATGGTCAATAATTAGACCCTTGGATGGTTATGGGAAAGATATACTAAAAAATAAGATTTTTTCATGTTTTTTTGGTATTTTAATGGTTATTATCATCTTAATTAAAATTATTTTATTGATTTTCAATCAATTAAATAATTTTGGCATCATCATAGTATAAGGTTTTAAGGTAATTATTTATTTCCAAAAAATTAAAAATAAATTATCATGATTAAATAAAAAATATTAGATTTAAATAGAGTATTTATAATATAATTTATCTTCTGTACAACCATATATTAAAAATTATATATTATTAAAATTTTAGTAAGACATCGTTAACTGTTCATTAAATAAAATATATTAAATTTCCTATTCTCATCCAAGTGGCTTATAAAAGATATATTTTTTACTCAATTATTATTTAGGTCTAAAAAAATTAACCAATTATATTATTATAAGTTTTAAGTTAATTTTATAATATAATTTTTACCCTTAATTACCCGATTTACCTTTTTACCGTATTAATAAACATTACCAAAGTTAATATTCCTAATGCTAAAAAATAAAAGAAATCTTTTTACATAATTTTTAACCACAAATTAAAAATATGGAATAAATTTTTAATAATTAAATATACATAATATGTAGTCATTACTTTAAAATTAATCCCATTTTCAGATTGTGAAAACGGGTTTTAAAAGTTCAAACATAGAAAAGATTGTAATGTTTTTTATCTAAATTTAGTGTAAAATTAATTCCAATGACCTAAATTATATTAAATTATAAAAATATAATATATTTATAAGTTAAAACCATTTAATAACATAATTTATCCATATAAATTATTTTTATGAAAAAGTTGTTTTCAATTAAAATTTAGTATATTTTTACTATTCATCAAAACACGAAACCAAAAAATAAACCAAAGTAAATTTTCATATCCTAATTTTAAATAATAATTTTTTTTAAATAGAAGATATAAAGGTGTCAAAAAATTTCTTTAAATTGGGTTCCCCATTAAAAGGAGGTAAAATTAACTTTTTGAAAAAATAGGTTTCTATGTATTAGATTGGGTTTGTTCTTATCATATGTCTATAAAATATAATAAATAAATAACAAAAATACTTTACTAAGTATATAAAACATATATTTCATTAATATCATTCATTTATTGTTATTTATTTAATTTATTAAGTCAAGAAAACTTTAAGATGATAAAAATAAAAAAATTATTTTTTATTTAATTGGTATATATTTTAATTTATAATTATATGGTAACCATTAAATTTATTTTATAAACAATATATTTCCTATGTTAGTAAATAATATTTATAAACACTAATTTAACATCTTGGTTATTATATTATTTAAATAATAATAAAATGATGTTTCATAGAAACTCATTGTTGTGTGGAACAAAAGCTAAATTGGTATTGTGTGTAATGGAAGATTAACATAGTTTAATAATAAATGCAAGATACTAATGAAAAAAAAAATTTCATAAAAATATAAAGGTTTTACATTCTACCCCCTTTAAAATGAATTTCACCCTTGAAATTTCTCTGGGTTTATTACTTGAATGTTCCTTTCATAGAAACCCACATCAAAAAAATGAATAATCAAACTTACTTTAAAAAAAGGAATGTGAGGAACATGAAGGTTACCCAAATATACTCCTAACTGGGTTTCCACCTAGAATAAAATAATTGTAAAGTAAAAAATTGGACATCAAATATAAATTAAACTATCAAGTTATGATAGAGAGTGATAGAGAAAATCACTAGGAGAAAGTTAACAATAAGAAGCCATAAACTTGAGATAATCTAAGAGACCATATGATTCATCAGTAAAAAAGGTACTAGGATAACATTTTTGGTTTCAATATTAATTCCATATATTTGAATAATGATAATAAATAGTTATTGATTAATTATAACCTTATCCTTTCATTATGCCTCAATCAATTTCCACTTCATATATTATTCCATGAAATGATGGCGAATTTTTTCATTCCATAAGAAATAACAAATCATGAGATTCATAAATAGAATGATAGGTCATTCCATATATCTTTATCACAATAAAAATTCATCACACATTATCCAATATGCATAAATCCTCATATGGAAAGATAATACATTATTCTCTAAAACTTCAAAAAATTTCATAAATAGTTACCTTTATGATACTTACAAAAGGATAAAATCCAATACATTTGAATAAGGTCACTAAATTTCCCAAATATACTTATCGTTAAATCCCAAAACAACATGATGTAGGCCTTAATTGGCACACACAATAAATTTGAAAGCTATTATCTTTTATTTTCTTAAAATATGGTAATAACCTAAATTACCATAAAAACTTAGTGAAAACATGAATGATTTCAAAAATTAACTATTTCATCATTCCAAAAATCCAAAAAAATTATAAAACC
This sequence comes from Viscum album, assembly GCA_963277665.1. Classification (NCBI taxonomy): domain Eukaryota; kingdom Viridiplantae; phylum Streptophyta; class Magnoliopsida; order Santalales; family Viscaceae; genus Viscum; species Viscum album. The sequence continues at coordinate 1,116,538,697 of OY728152.1, forward strand.
TATCTGTCATAATATTATTCCCAAGGTCATTAATACTATCAAACACCTCCTTATTTTATTATCCCAAAATTGTGAACATATTAAGGATTAAACTTCCCTTAGTCATGTGTTCTCCAAAAATATTACATTACGACCTCCATCACTATTCATGGTTACTAGTACCATTCGACATATAATTTCAGAAACTTAAGTAAAAACTATAGTGAAAAAATACTTAGATGTTTCATTAATACATGATACCATAAATGTACTTTTATAAAATTATTCTATAATTCTAATACATAGACATGAAATCATTCCAATATCTTCTTAAGTCATTAACCAATATTAATCCATTTATCACCTAACACTTATTTAATTCCATACATAATTCATAGTCTATTTATCATCAGAAATATAACAATTATTCATATAGCCTTGTTGATTCTCTTTATGATCTTTCCCAATAGGTAATAGATTTTGATAATGCCCCTACTTTCCACATTTTAAACATTTAACTACCATTGTTTCCTTAATAATAACATTATCCATCTCAATAATGTTAACCAAACATTTTCTATCAGAATTAATTGATTTTTGTATTTATTTTACACACCCAAAGAATCTTCCAGTTCCTTTGAAAAATTCTCCTTAATGCCTCTTCCCACAGGATTTACATGAGGAAAATAGAACATTCTTTCCTCTATGGTCACCATGAAACTCCATATTTCTCTTATTAGGTGGGTCCAAAAACTAACCAAAGTTGATATTATTGATCATATAATGATATTTATGATTAGGTATAATAATAATATGTCTCCTTCCAATTCCCATTTCATTTGGTTGATTATGAGGAATATCATCCCATTTTCCATCATATTATTCATTAACATGAATCCCCCTGGTTCTAGCCATTTTCTAGAACCAAAGAAGAATAGTGTGAGCAGTAAAAATGATATTGGGAAAACCAAATAATCATGGGAAAAGTAATTTTCATATCTAACATCTTTGATTTAATCCTAGATTTATCATGACCCTAGCCAAAATCATTATACTGTAACCAATATATAGACTTATATATAGGGATATATCTAGAAATATCATTATAAATATCTCTAGAGATCTAGCTAATGTATTCATATCTTATTTTCTAAAGGTTAACTATTCATTTTCTCTGATACCAACTATAATAACCCATGTTTGACATTGATATACATTATATTATTATTGTAGAATCTTTCATACATTACACAAACACACCCCTAAAGACTGCATTAGTTTAGTGGCTTTGGAAACCTAGAACACGTTCATCTAATTTGGTGAAAGGTCATCAACATCTCCCATAAATCTCTTCCCCTTTAGTTTTCTTACGTAAAACATTTCTTTATATCATGAGGAAAAGAAATCATATGAAAAGGGTGATATTTGATGCTCAGTAAGGGTAAAAAAGAAAAATATCAAAAAAACATGAACATAAGTGTGTAAAAATATTAACATAACTTTTGAAAATCATAAAATATATAACATATATCAAAATATTGAGTCATTTAATAAATATTGGAAGTTTATAAGACATAAATAATAAAGGAACATGATCCATGAGAAAATAAAATTAGAATAAAACATGGAATTATGGAAAATAAATAAGTATATAAAATCATTTCCATATTATCCAAGGATCATTTACAAGACCATAATAGTGGAACAATTCCTTTACTCAACTTATTTCACTCCTCTTTCCATCCCTATATTACTGAATTGAGTTTATTTCCCATTCCAGCCCTGTATTACAGAACTGAGATCATTTACCATTCCAGAACTATCTTTCTCATGAGATATATATCTTTACCCAATAAATTGTAGGGAGATATAGATCCCAAAAATCACATAAAGGAAACCATACATATTTGTGCACAAGAATATAAATCATTAATCATATCACAGCTAAATGGGTTTCATAAACCTCATTCCATATTAAATTAATACAAGAAAAAGAAATGGATTTTATTAATATCTTTCCACCATAAACATAATCAAATCATAGGAATAATGGGGATAATATCCATGAAAAATAGTTTTACCATTAAATAATATTTAACATAAATTAATATAATATTAGATTTAAAATTATTTTTATATACACTTGAAAACAATTCTAGAGGAAAGTATCCTTTCTTCTTAGAAAATGTTTTCTTTTATTAAAAGGCCATGAAATTTTAAATGAAAATAATTTCGTTAAAAATAACCATATAATCATATAAGGTAAGATTCAATGAAATAAATAATTATGAAATTATAAAATATTATTCTTTCCATATAAGTAAAAAGAAAATATTCTTCTTGTACATTTTCTAAAAAAGTCAAAAAGTACCTTGTTTTGAAAATGAAAGAAGGATTCCTTCCAAACTATGTAATAAACAGTAAAAAATGATAAAAAATTATTTTCAATATCTATAGGACAATAGTAAAATATTTTATGAAAACATTTCAAGAAAACAATAACATAGATGATAAATATTCCCCAACAGAGACTTAAAATGAAACAATTATAAATATTGAAGAGATTGTGAATTAAATACACTTCACTTTATAATGAATTGAATTATATTCCCTATTAAAGAAATAAAATTATGAAAATAAAATACTAATCTTGATAAGACTCATAAAATACATTATGGGCAGTATATACACCACTTTAAAGAAACAAGTAGTGTATACGACATGTGTCTCACAAAAGTAAGGGTGAGAAAAAAAAATAATCCCTTACCTTAAGTCTGATTCCCTTGGTATGTATCTGAACCTCCGGTATAATGGTCTAAATAATGTGATTAACTTATTATATAATTATATTTATTTTTATGATAACATATATGATTATATTATCATCTATTTAATAATATTCTTATTTTACGCTTCTTTCAGGTGTTAATGAATTCATTTCCTCATGCGTGTTTTATCATATAAGTCTCAATTATTGTAAATATGATATAATTAAATCATTTTTAGATATATATTAAGGTAATATATATAATAATTATTCATTATATACCTTTATATAATCCTTTTTTATTGGTGGACATGGAAATTAATTGCATCGCATCATGGAGATGGTAGACATTACGTACGGACGAGTGATGGTATCATTTCCTTAATAGTTAAAAGTATGCAAGTGGCTGGTAGATTTATTATTACCTAATAAGTATAATTTTATAATCACTTTATATTTATATTATTTCTATGATTATAAACATCAAAATAAAGTGGTGAAAAACATATTACACCACATCGTGGAGATGGTAGGCCGTATGTATGAACACGCGTTGATTCTATTTTTCATAAGACAGATAAAAGGTGGAATATAGTTGTTCCACAATTGTAATAACATATCAAAATATTATTGATACTTTAGTTATGAATTCATAATGGTAACAACATATGAAGAGTAAGTATAAGAAAAAATGATCTTGAGAGAGTCGGTAAAGGAGATTACCTCTTCTTCAGAGAGCTCCCTCTAGATATCCTCTTAGAGACACTAGAGTTTGTCTTTTGAGAAGTCCAGAACCACTATGAAATTTATAGGAATGTGGATAAGTAAATTGGGTAGGTGATGTATGAGCCTTAAAGATAATAGTGATGTGAATAAATGAGGGAGGAGGTTTCCTTTTATAATTTAAGTGAGAGGCACTTTTGGAATATCCAAAAATATTAATTTATAATAAAATAAAAACACTTCAAAAAACCTCCAAAATTTCATATTTTAAAATATGAGATATTATAAGGTTTTAAAATCATCAAAAAAATACATTTTATACAATTTTTTATATCAATTTAAACATTATAATTATAATTAACCATTAGTTATTCTTTTTAAATTTTAACTAAGGTAGAAAATTTTTCAATATTAAAAGAGTGTATTTATTAATTATTTGATTCCAATTAATCTATAAATTAAACATTTAGAATATTTTAGATCATATCTTAATTATTTGGTTATTTTAAAAATGTTTTATGATTTTTCAATAAAACAATATTTTGGTAAACAATCAATAACGTCAATTTTGACACTATTCAATTCACTGATTTTTGAAAATATTAAGATAACAAGTTAACTTGGAACTAAAATTTTTATTATGTTCCTATGTTTTCAAGAACATCCATAAAATTTGTTGTATATATAAATTTTCCCAAATTATATTTATTTTAATATTTTTAATAACATTTATTTGATATTTCCATTAATAAAATAATTACTACATTAGTTTTGTTTAATAATTTAATATAATTATATATTGAATAAAAATGAAAAATAAAATAATATGATGAATATAAGTTCTATAAATTTAATAATAATACTTATAGTCAAATATATCTTCTATAAACTACAACATTAAAAATGTAATATTTATTAAAACATGAATGTAAAAACTTTAACATTACTTTAGATTAAATATTATAAGTGTCATAATCATTTCCATGTGGATCAAAATGGTTAATAATTCTACCATTTGATGATTATTGTTGAGATATAATCTTCAAATAGTATTTGGAAATGTTTTTTGGCCTTCTAATGGTTATTATAATCTTAATTAAAATTATTTTATTGATTTTCCCACAATTAAATAATTTTTGTGTCATCATTGTATATGCCTTTAAGGTAATTATTTATTTCCTAAAAATTAAAAATAAATTACCATGTAAAATATAAAAAACTATATTTCAAAATATTATTTATAGTGAAATTATTCTTATGTATTTAATTATATTAAAAATAATATTTTTATTAAAATTTGAGTAAGTCAACTTTAACATTTCTTTAAAAAATATATATTATATGTCCTAATCTCATCCAAGTGGCCTCTAAAGGATACCATTTTGAACCAAGGATGATTTATGTTGAAAAAAACTCATCCAATTATATTATAAAAAGTTTTAGGGTAATTTTATAATATTATTTTTACACTTAATTACTCGATTTTCCTTTTTACCATATTAATAAAAATTACTAATGTAACTATTCATAATACCAACAAATAAAATAAGGCTATTTACTTAATTTTAACCCATTTATTCAAAATATGGAATCAATATTTCAAAATTTAAAACACATAAGTTGTAGTAATTAATTTAAAATTAATCCCTTTGTCGAAATGAGAAGATGGGTTTCAAAAGTTAAATCCTGGAAAAGACTGAAATGTTTTTACATCTAAATTTATGGTAATATTAATTCTGACGAAATAAATTATATTAAATTATAAATATATATTATATTTTTACTTTAAAACTATTAAATAGTATAATTTTACAATATAAATCATTTCAATAAAAATGATGTTTTTAATTAAAATTTATTATATTTTTACTATTAATCAAAACCTGAAACCTATCAGAAAAAACAAAAATTCATCCAAAATAAATTTTTATATCCTTATTTAATATAATAAGTTTATTTTGTCTAATATAATATATAAACATGTTAAAAAAATTAAATTGGGTTCACCGTTAAAAGGCGGTAAAATTACCTTTTTGAAAAAAAGGTTTTTATGCATAAAATTGAGTTAGTTGTTATCATATGCCTATAATATCTAATGAATAAATATAATTTTTTTATTATATAATATTTATATTTAATTAATTTCATTCTTTGATTGTAACTTATTTAATGTATTAAGACAAAATAACTTTTCAAGGATAAAAATAAAAATATTTCCTTTATATATAATTAGTATATATTTTGATTTCTAATTATTTGGTTACCAATGAATTTATCTTATAAACAATATATTTAATAAGTTAGAAAATAATATTCATACCCACTAATTTAATAGATATGTTATTATCTCATTTAAATAATATTAAAATGATGTTTCGTAGAAACTGGGTGTTGTGTGCAATGCAAGCTAAACTAGTGCTACATGTAATGCAAACTGAGCATGGTTTAGCATGAATTGCAAGATACTAAAGGAAAAGTATTATATTTCAGAAAAATTTAATGGTGTTACACTATATCTCAACCATAAGCTCTGATACCACTCTCTGATGACCCACTCTAACCAAAGATACCATAATGAGGGGAGAGAGAAAATGAACCTTGAGTCTCACCTCCAGTTGGCCCCAGGATGGCGACTAGCACCATGGGTGTAAAAATCACATGAAAAGGGAGGAATTTCACTTTATTATAATATAAGATTAGGAGATAGTAAAAATAATCGACAAATAACTCCATGAAATAATATAAAAGAAACCAAAACCATACCACATTCATGTATAAATAAAAGTGATATAGATAAAATCATCCAAAATAAATACCCAAAAGAAAAGATAAAGCAACAACACAATATCTATTCAAAGTTCTGAGATAGTAATGTCTAGCACAATATATGTAATCCTCTGGGAAACCTAAATTTTTTTTATATAAATAGTGTGAGAATAAAGGTATACTTAGTAAGTAAAACAAAACCTCTCATGAACATGTGAAAGAAGCATACTAATGCAGCCGTGAGAAAAATAGCAGAGCCAAAATCACAAAATGAGGTCAACTATCCATCCCAACATCACTATGGAAAACTCACCAAATAATGAATGTTAATTAATATAATGTAATATTAGTCGCATCGATAAAAGGTTACCCGGAATATATTTCCCAATAGTATACCACTCTCACACCCCAACGTTGTACGTCATAGGTCTTCCATATATTTTGAATACCACCCCACCCCATAAGCATGGTCATAACACATCTTGCTCGAAGAAACCTGGGCTCACCACCCCAGAATCAAGGCCACATCACATCCCACCTAAAAAAACCTGGGCCACAACACATCCACAACCATAACTAGATCATTAGGGTATCATGAACATGAAGGAAATAAACCACATTCCCTCATCCTATGATGCACAACCCCCACCTTAAGACACCTATTCCTGTCTCATCTCACCTGCATACACCTGGTCTATAACACATATCGCCTGAAGAAACCCAAGATCCTATTCCCATAAGAATGGAAACATAACATCTCTCCCAAAGACACCTATGCTATCAAAATCACCATCTAATTCACTAATAGTCATTTGTCCATCACATTTTGTGTAATACCTACCTCACTTGGAAGAGAAAGTAGGAAATTGTGGGTACATGACCATCTATCGTCCTCACCGGATGTCGAGAAGAAAACTCCCTTCATGACTATGTGAGTGTCAAAACATAATGCTGTACATGGGCGGGGTGAATATAAAAATAACATTGAATATATAATTATATACATATTTCCACAAATAAGACCAACCCATGGGTTCCCAACCAAATACTAACCAACTCACAACATCGCCACTTTCACTACCACCTATAAGTGCTTAACACCACACAAACCAACAACCACATCACACCACCAACCAATTCCTTTATCCAATACATTTCTTTCATTATTTAGAATCAAACACATTTAACCACACATACCATTATTTATTTTTTCATTAACCATTTCCATCCCATTAACCAAACCAAAACCTTAACCATTTCAATCATTATTTAATAATTATTTATTCCATAACAATCTGAGAATCTAGAACAAAAAAAAAACACACATCACAAGAATCTCATAACCCCCATCATAACATGTCCACACCACCTCAAAAGCATAGACAAACAACCACCACCTCATTGCCCCAAAAGCATAACTAAAAAACCACCACCTCACCACTACAAAAGAATGACCAAATAATAACCACCTAATTGTCCCAAAATCAAGGTCAAACAACAACCACCTTGTCTCCCCAAAATCATGGTGACAAAACCAACACCTTGACACCCAAAAATCATGGATAAACAACCACCACCACACCACCCCAAAAGCACGACCACATATCACCCATCAACCCTACATTACATCAAAAGCACACATCATTTCCCCACAACATGACCACACATTACAACACATAAAATTCCATTTTATAGATTTAAAAAAGAGGAATTTATCACATTCCACATTATTTTAGGGGATTTATCAAACAATACATAATACCAAGGTAAAAATTTCATTATCCAAATATAATTAGTTAGCCAATTTCTATTTTTTGGTGATATAAAAAAATCACAATAGACATAGCAGTAAAAACAAATATCATCCCACATAAACAAAACCCCTAAGATCCAAAATTTTTATCAAGGCATCAAGCCTGTATAATCCATTATATCACAATAATTTAAAAGCTCTAAAAGGATAAAGATCATTACCTTTTACCCCTTAAATTTCAATTAGCCAATTATTTATCTTTTATTAAGGTATAAAAACTATCTCCCATAGATAAATAGAAGAAAAATCATCCTACATGATATATAATAAAGAAAAAAAAGGGATTCCATACCTCAAAGAAACTTTTACAACTCATTGTAATCTGCAAGGAAAAGAATAAATGCTCACAAACCACAACCGCACCTAGGAAACCATGGATCAACCTACACTAAATCAAAGGATCATTAAAATTAATCCAAAATCATACACAAAACCAAATTAACATCACCATAGTGAATCCCTATGACAACAACAAGAGGTAATAACCAAATAAAAAAGAAGGGCTTATCACCGATCGCCAATGAACATCCATCGACACCAACAGATCAAAGAGAGGACAAGAGGGATGGAAATACTCTCAAGGAACCTAGGGTTCATTTACATGTTGTGTAATAAATTCATGACGTCTAATTCATGGGATTCCTAAAAAATTCCACTTTCACTAAAAATTAAGTCACCTCATCCTTTATTTAATACATGTTGGAATTACCCTTAAAAAATTAATTTGTCTCATGGTTTCCCCATATGCATATTTATAATCCATGGAACATCTAGTTTCCCATGTTTTAAACCACCTTTACACATTGTGTAAACATTATACGATGTGAATTCCCTATTACAGCTCCCCTGCAGCTCCAAACTCTTGAAAAAACTCATGGAACCTCCCCCAAACAACTATGACAACCAAAACTAACAAAGTAATAGACTTTGATGGCATGGGCCATTACAAAATAATCTATCATTTTTTAGTAAAGTTATTTTTTTCATCAAGAATACGCTTTCTTCAAAAATGGGTTTTATTTATTTTTTTAGTGAAAATTAAAATTAATTTCTACCATTTTTTGAAATATTATTTTATAAAAAAATTTAATTTTATAAATATCAAATAAAAAATTATCTTAGGATGATATTTTTGGATTTTTTTAAAAAATATTTATTTTTAAGTTTATAGGGAAAAATATTGATTTTATAGAAAATTGTTGTTTATTTTTAAGTATTTACAAATATTTATATTGTTTTGAATTGAATTTAAAATGTAATTATTCAATTTTTATTAAAAAAATACTATTAATTTCATTGGAATTTATCACACATCATACATCATGAAAATAAGGAAAACATATCATTATATAAAACAAAAAGGTCCCAAATATCACATCACAATAAAAACAAAGAAAAAAAAATTCAAAACAACTATTGGTACTGGGAATGTATATGTGTTTATTGCTCCTTTGTACTCTCCTCCATGTCACCATTCCTCAAAAATACATGAACCAAGGGAATGATCTATCCACATAGTGGCTTCTCTTAGTGATCCTATATCTCTACTTACCACTTCATGAATGTCACCTCATCCTCGATATCCAACCCTCCCTAATAAATTACATGGGATTTATCATGAATATATCAATGAATATGAGAGACATGGAAGAATTCATGTATCCTCTACATCCATGGTAGTAATTCCAGCTAACTCACCACTTCACTAACTCAGCCCATGACCTCATAGGTTCCAAAAAACATGGGATAAAGATTACCCCCTTCCAAACCTCTGTTACCCACATCGAGGGGAAACATTCAAGAACATGTAGTCCCCATCCTCAAACTCCAAGGGCCTCATCCTATGATTGGCATAAGGTTTATAAAAATATTTTGATGCTTTCATACTCTCTTTAATTAAATGAACCTTTTTTGTAGTTCTCTGTACCACATCAAGACAATGAACTACTACCTCCCAAAACTCTATCCAATACAATGTAGAATAACACAGTCTACCATAAAAATCCTCAAATGGGGACATGTTGATGGATGAATGATAGATGTTACTATAAGAAAAATAAAACAAGGGAATGTGTCCTACCAAACATCCATCAAATTCAATGATTCATGCTCACAACATATCCTCCATTGTTGGGATAGAAACTCCATCTACCCATCTGTCTGAGGGTGGAAAGTAGTGTAGACTCACAAATGAGTGCCAGAAGCATAATTTAATACCTTAAAGAATTGTGAGGTAAAATGTTCATCTAGATATAAGAAAACAAAACATGTAAATACATGAAACTACACCACCTCATCCACATACCTCTTAGCCAAAGCAACCACTATGCTCGACTCCTTGATCACTAATAAGTAGGATGATTTCATCAAATGATCCATGATCCCTTAGACAACATCACAACCTCCGTAGTCCTGAGGTAACTCAAAGATGAAATCCATTTAAGTGTCAACCCATTTACACTTGGGAGAATTTAAGGGGTACAACAATCCACTAAGAACACAATTCTTGGACTTTAACTACCTGAAAACCAAAAACTTTTCCACAAACTCCACCACCACATGTTTTATCCTGATCCATGAAAACTACATCTTCAAGACATGGTACATATTGTAATCTCATGGTATACTTACAAAGGTTATCTATGAAACTCAGGAAAGACTTATTGTATCACATTACCAGAAAAAACAACCACCCATGAAACAACTTCCAGTTCCAAATATCCTCTCTCATCCCTCTAGGGCATCACCATGTTCGACATGATCGTACATCACCTCTACCTCTATGTATCCCCATTGAGACTCCTACACCTTTTGAATTATAAAAGAATACATTTTAATCTAAAACAAATAGCCTCTACCATCATCCACCCTTTCATATAAGTTAAAGGCTTCCAACTCCTCCATTGCTCTTCAAGCATCACTTGACTCATGAATAACATCCTTCCCCAACTTCCAGCACAATGTGTCATCCAAAACATTCCCATTTCCCAAGGTGCAGGAGATGCTAGAATCATAAGCCTGAAAAAATACATCCACCTACAATGATTCAAATTCAGGTCACACTTATAAAAGATATACCTCAAGCTCTTGTGATCCGTGAAGTCTACAAAGTGATCCCCAGTGAGGTAATTCCACCACAACTTCAGCGCAAACACAACCAATACTAGATCCAGATCATGGGTGGAATAGTTACGTTTATGGGGACATAACTACCTCAAACCATAAGAGAAAACTTACCTCTACTACATCAACATACATCCCAATCCTTGATGGGAATCATCACAAAACCCCTAAAATACTACAACCTCCTTAGGAAACTAAATCACTGGAGCACTAAGTAAATTCCACTTCAGATAATCCAATGCTACTTAACACTGATTGTTCCACAAAAAATCCTAGTCCTCACTGGTCAACACTATCAATGTGGATAAAAATCAAGATAAATTGAGAACAAACCTCCAATAATGGATTGAAAGACCAATAAAATGGAAAACCTCTACCACATTCTTGGGTGTTTCCTAAGAAAAATATATTCATATTTTGATGCATCCACATACACAACCTAATAAGGCACCATATATCAAAGGAAATGCACATCTCACATAAAAAACTCACAATTGGACAACTTCCCATAAATCTGGTGGTGTCAAATGATCTACAAGACAGATATGAGATGCACGACATGCTCCACCTCTAACATTATGTAAATCAAGATATCATCAATGAACATGATGATGAACTGATCCAAGAACTCATGGAACATAGAGTTCATAAGCACCAAGAACATGGATTGTGCATTCATAACACCAAATGGAATGTATAAAAACATGAAGTTGCCATAACTTCAATTGAAGGTAGTCTTTAGGTTGTCTCCCTCCTTCACTCTCAACTGGTGATATCTAGACCAAATATTGATTATTGAAAACAAACTAACCCCTCTCAACTGGTCAAAAATATTTTCTATCCTTGAAAGAGGGTAAAAGTTCATGTCCTTAACCTGATTAAACCTCATTAATTATTTAAAAAACCTCATATTTCCTTCTTAGAGAATATCACTAGAGCACCCCATATTGGTACACAATATTGGATAAACCCTTCTACATCAGATCATCAATCTAAATCCTCAACTTCCACAACTCAAAAGGTTCCATCTGATAAAGAGACATCAAAATTAGAGAATAACCAAGAGAGAATTCAACCCCAAACTCAACATCACATCGAGGGGGTAGCATTAGAAATTTCTTGAAAAAAACATCCATAAAATCCTCAACAATCCTAGTGACCTCCCTTGTCCCAACATCCACTGATTCTACTAAAAAATCATCCATAAAATAAAAATGGGATCTATATTCTAACTGCCCACCTGGAAACCCCACTCACCAATAAAAACCAAAAGCTGGATATCCATATCTGATAACATTAATACCCTCCATAATAAATAGATAACAACACATATTGAATACAATTAATCGATTCTTAGGATAACATCATATGGATGCATCTATAGTTAGAAATGATCCCAATGAGGTTAATGTGGCCTCATTGTCATTATACATATTTAGAACCCATAAAAAAAGCCGGTATGGTCATTTAATAGAGTAGTAAACACTAGGAGATTAGGAAGCCTCTCTACATATAGTCCTAGATCATGGAGTAGAGTGGTTGAAACAAAGGTGTGTGAAAATTCTAAATCAAACAAGGGAAAACAGGTGTACTAAAAAAATATATCATACCACTGACGATCATTGCACCTCTAGCATTGTGGCCTCCACTACGTAAAATTGAACATACCAATATAATCTACCTATCTGCTGATGAACACCTCCATGACGACACTTGGGACGAGATCCCTAAACTCGAGTAACATCCTGAGATCAGCCTCTACGGGATCTATCTCCCCTTGGTGAATCATAAGGCTGCTACCCCTACTATTGAAATGGTATCATTGTAAACTACCATTGAGAATGGTACTAAACTTATCAACCTCCACAGAACTAAGCTCAGAGGACCATTGGGAACCATTTCTAACAATGTTCATGAAGACCATAGACAAATCACACTGTAACAAGGCCCTAGGGAAGAGAATAAAAACCACTGTACCCATGAGGATGAAAATGAAGATGCAGAGTTAAAATCCCTTTTGATAAAAACCTCAAAGGTCCCAGTGTTTGAGACCCACCACTGACAAACCTACTTCTCAAGGAACCCTTCTAGTTCCTCTGTCATGGAAAACCTCCCAAGGAGAGAATATTCTCAACCACCTCCACATTCTTCTGAACCTATATATATGTTGAAAACATAAAATGAGTTAATATATATAGTATATAATGATAGAGTGACTCCAAAAGATGTCTATCATGAGAATCCTCATCTAGAAAATGATTCGGGGTAAAGCACAGAAGGTCCTTGAACTTGATTCCCAACTCTTGCATTGAAATACTCCTTTGGTGAAAAGAAATAAGCTCCTTCATCTTCAAAATCTTCATAGTCGATGAAAGAAACTCTTCTAGAACCTCCTTATAAAATAAAACCTTGGAAACATTTACCTTATTCCACTATCATAGATATAGTTCCCACCATTGACACACAACTCCCAAATTTGAATGAATGCCAAAGGGACCCGATACTCTATCAGGACCCAGATAAAAAAAAGCGATCTCAAGTTCTTGCATCCAACTCATTATCTCCACATCTAAAAAATATCCCTCATTCATCCCCAAATCCTTCTGATAAAAAATAATAATTCCCTCTACCAATCTTCATCCTCCTATGTCGGGTCAAACCTATAGCGATCAACCTGATCACCTCGTTGAACCTCACCTGCCAAAGCGACATAAGGATGATTAATAGGTGCCATGGATGGAAGGAAAACAACAATTTAATAAAAACAAGTATTATGTAATTTTATTTAGATCTATTTTAATTCAATTTATTCATTTCAACCATCCTAAATAAACCCATTTCAAATAGGAACACAAGTCACCATGATACATGTACCTCTCCTAGGTCTTTACCTCATAAATATGTCATCCTCACTTAGTCTTTCATTAAGCTCATATTTCATACAATTGATCATGAGGGCCCTTAAATATAATTTACAAGGTTGTCTCTATGGAATATGTCATGTACCAAGGTCAACTGGAAATATTTTCATATCAACCCATGAAATCTTCCCTATTCCAAACTCCTAACTCTATCCTATCTATAATGACTAAAGTTTGATGTTCATATACATTACATTATTTTTGTGTAATCTTTCATACATTACAAAAACATACTCCCAAAGATCATATTAGTTTAGTACCCTTGGAAACTCAGAATACAACCTTCTAATTTTGTGAAAGGCCTTCAAAAAATCCCATAAAGATCTTCCCCTTTTGTTTTCAAACCAAAAACATTTCTTTATATCTTGGGGAAAATAAATCACATGAAAATGGTGAGATTATCTACTCATTAAGGGTAAATAAGGAAAATATCAAACAAAAAATAAAAATACGAATGTAAAAACAATAACATAACATTTGAAAATCATACCATGTATAACATATATCAAAATCTTGAATCATGGAATAAATATTGGCAGTTTATAAGGAATAATTCATAAATAAACATAATCTAAGAGAAAATAATATTTTCATAAAACATGGAGTTGTGGAAAACACATAAGCAATGAAAATAATTTCCATATATTCCAAGGCTCATTATGAAGACCATCATAGTGGGAAAAGTCCTTTATTGAACCGAGTTCAATCTTTTTCAAGCTATATTTTACTGAATTGGGTTTACATTACTTTTCATCCCTATATTAATGAACTGATATCATTTCCCATTCCATCCATTTCTAGCTCATGATATATAAATCATTACCCAATGCACTAGAGGGAGATATAGATCCAAACTATATCATAAAGAAAACCATACATGTATGTTCCATAATAATATAAATCACTTATCATATCAGAGGAAAATGGGTTTCATAAATATCATTCCATCATAACATAATCCATGAAAAAGAAATGGATTTCATAAATATCATTACATCATAAACATAACCAAATAATATAAATAATAGGGATACTATCCTTGAAAAACAATTTCCACATTAAAGTATGTTAAAAAAAATAATGTAACAATATATGGAAACTAATTTTAATAGACACTTGAAAATAATTATTGGGGAAAATATACTTTATTCTAAGAAAATATTTTCTTTTCATTAAATGTCTTGAAATTTTAATTGAAAGAATTTATTTGAAAATAACATTGTAATCATATAAGGGAATATTCATGGAAACAAATAATTATAAAAGTGTAAAATTATGTACATGGAATATAAGTTATAATAAAACATGCTTCTTGTAATTTTTCCATAAAAGTCAAAAAATGTACATCATTTGGAAAATGGAAGAAATATTCCTTTAAAACCATTTATTAAAAATGAAAAAAAATGAAAAAATGAATTTAAATATCCATATGATAATAGTATAACATTTTATGAAAACATTTTTAGAAATCATGGATGTGGATGATAAATATTCCCCAATGGAGGCTTAAAATGAAACAATTCTAAATATTGAAAATATTGTGAAATAAATACTCTTAAATTTGTAATTAATTGAATCAAATGCCATATTAAAAAAAAGAAAATTATGAAAAAAGCATAATACTCTAGATAGGACTCATAAAATAAATTCATGGGCATTATATACACCACTTAAAATAAACAAGTAGTGTATATAACATGTGTCTCACAGAAATAAATGTGAGAAAAAAATAACCCTTTACCATTGGTAGATTCCCTTGGAACATATCTGAACCTCATGTATAATGGTTTAAATATTCTGATTAACTTATTCCAGAATGATATTTATATTTATGGTCTCATATATAGTCATATTATCACTCTTTTAATAATATTTGTTTATGATTTTTTTGGGTGTTAATTGCTTTATTTTCTGAGGATTGTTTTGACAATCAAGTACAAATTATTATAAATATTATTTATTTACATAATTTATAGAATTTTATTAAGGTAATATATTTCATATTTATTAATTTTATACCTTTATATAATCAAGAATGAATGGTGAACATGGAAATGAATCGCATCATGTTGTGGTGATGGTAGGTCTTACGTACGAACGATCGTTGGTATCATTTCTTTAATAGTAAAATGTATGTAAGTGGATGGTAAATTTGTTATTCTAGAATAAATATCATGATATAATAACTATATATTTATACTATTTTAATCATTATACCAATAAAAAAAGTGGTGAAAAAAATATTACACCATAGCGTGGAGACAGTAGGTCGTACGCATGTACGCTTCGTGATTTATTTATTTTTTGTAGGAAGGATAAAATGTGGAAAATTGTTGTTACAAAATTTTAATAAAATATCAGAATATTATTGAAACCATATTTATTAATTTATAATGGAAAAATATAGGAATAGGAAGTAGAAGGAGAAATGATCTTGAGAGAGTTGGTAAAAGAGATTACCTCTTATTCGGCGAGCTCCCTCTAGATATCCCCTTAGAGACACTAGAGTTGGTCTTTTGAGAAGACCAAAACCTCTAATACATGTATAGGAATTTTGAGAAGGGATTTTTTTTGGGAATTCTAAGATTTAAGGATAAAAGTGATGTGAAGAAATGAGAAACTAGGTTCCCTTTTATAATTGAGGTGAGAGGTACTCTTGGAATCTATAAAAATATTAATTTATAATAAAATAAAAACACATAAGAAAAATTAAAAATGTCATATTTTAGAAGATGAGATGAAATATTATTTTAATATAATGATCCAATAAATTTTAGACAAGTTTTTCTATAAATTTAAACCTTTCCATTTTAATTAACCCTTAGTTATGGTATTTTAATTTTTACTAAGGTAAGAAATTTGTCACTATTAAAAGAGTTAATTTTTAAATTATTTTATGTAAATTAAATAAGAAACGAATAATTTAAAAAAATTTAGATCATTTCACAATTATTTGGTATTTTTTAAAATGTTTTATTATTTTTTAATAAAAAATTATTTTGATAAATAATCAATAATGTCAATTTTGAAACTATTAAATTCATTGATTTGTCAAAATATTAAGATAACAAGTTAACTTTGAAAAAAATATTTTATTATATTCCTAAGAGGTCAAGGTCATCGAAAAAAGTATTTTTATATATTAATTATCACAAATTATATTTATTTTATTATTTTTAATAACATTTATTTTATATTTACATTAATAAAATAATTACTACATTACTTTTCTGTAATTAGTTAATATAATTATGCGTCGAATAAAAATTAAAAATAAAATACTATAAAGAAGATAAATTGTAATTTTTTCATAAGAATTATTAGATTCGAATATATATTCCAGAAAATCATACATTAAAAATGTTATATTTATTAAAACATGAATGTGACAACTTTAACATTACATTAGATAAAATATTATAAGTGTCATATTCATTTCCACATGGCACCAAATGGTAATTAATACGAACCTTGGATGATTATGGTATAGATATAATCAACTAATAATTTTTTCCATGTTTTTCTTATTATAATGGTTATTATCATCTTAATTAAAATTAATTTATATATTTTCAATCAATTTAATAAATTCTACATCATCGTAGTATAATACTTTAAGGTGATTATTTATTTCCTAAAAATTAAAAATAAATTACTGTGATGGAGAAAAAAATTAAAATTTAAAAATAGTATTTATAGTCTAATTTAGCTTATGTATAACCATATATTACAAAATAATATAATTATTGAAATTTGAGTAAGATATCTTTAACTTTTCTTCAAATAAAATATATTAAATTTCCTTATCACATCTATGTGGCTTAAAAAGGACGCAATTTTGACCCAAGTATGATTTAGTTAGAAAAAACTCAACCAATTATATGATTACAAGTGTTAGGGTAATTTTAAAATATTTTTTTACACTACCCAATTTACCTTTTTATTGCATTATTAAAATCACCAAAGATACTATTCATATTACTAAAAAATAAATGAAATATATTTTCATAATTTGTAACCACTGATTAAAAATATGTAATCCATTTTTTCAAAATTCAAAACACATTATTTTTATAAATTAATTTAAAATTAAACCCTTTATCGGAATGAGAAAATGGGTTTTAAAAGATTAAACATGGAAAAGATTGAAATGATTTTACATCTAAATTTTAGGTAAAATTAATTCCAATGACCTAAATTATATTAAATGAAAAAAATATAATCTATTTATACTTTAAATCAATTAAATAATATAATTTAACCATATAAATTATTTTTATGAAAGCTTTGTTTTCAATTAAAATTTAATATATTTTTACTATTCATAAAAACTTGAAACCTATCAGAAAAATACCAAAACTTCAACCAAAGTAAATTTTTATATCCATATTTTAAAGAATAATTTTATTTTGTTAAATATAATATATAAAAGTGTCAATTTTTTTTATTAATGTGAGTTATCCATTAAAAGGTGAAAAAATTACCTTTTTGAAAAAATCGGGTTTTATGCATAAAATTGGGCTGGTTCTTATCATATGCCTTTAAAATCTGATGAATAAATTTAAAAAATATTTTATTGAGTATATTGAATATATATTTCATTAATATCATTCAATGATTCTTATTTATTTAATTTATTTACATAAAAAACATTAGGATCATAAAAATAAAAAAAATTCCTTTATATTTAATTGGTATATATTTTTATTTCTAATTATTTGGTAACCATTTAATTCATATTATAAACAATATATTTCATAAGTTAGTAAATACTATTCATACACACTAATTGAACAACATGGTTATTATATTATTTAAATAATAATAAAATGAAGTTTTGTAGAAACTCATTATTGTGTGCAACGAAAGAAAAACCGATATTGTGTGTAATGCAGGATTAACATAGTTTAGCATGAAATGAAAGATACTAAATAAAAAAATTATATTTCACACAAATATCAGGGTGTTACATTCTACCCCCATATAAATTAATTTCACCCTCTAATTTTTTTGGGTTTATTACTTGAATATTCCTTTCAAAGAAACCCACATCATAAAAAAGAATAATAAAACATCCTTTTAAAATAGGCATGCTAGAAACATGAAGGTTACCCAAATTCAATCATAAATGGGTTTCCAACTAGGAGAAAATAATTAGAAAGTGAAAATTTTGATATGTAAGAGAAATCAAACTATCAAGTTATGATGGAGAGTGATAGAGAACATCATTAGAAGAATATTGACAATCAAAATCCATAAATTCGTGACGATCTAATGGAGAATATGATTCATCAGAAAAGAAGGTACTAAGATAACATTTTTGGTTTCAAAATTAATTCCATAGAGTCAAATAATGATAAGATATAGTTACTTTTTTAAGTATAATATCATCCTTTCATTGTGACTTGATCAATTTACACATCATATCTTATTCCAAGAAATAAAGGTGAATTTTTTAATTCCATAAGAATTACCAGATCCTGAGATCCATAAATAGAATGATATGACATTCCATCTATCTTTATCATAATAAAAAAGTGATCAAAAGTTATCAAATATTAATAAATCCACATATGGAAAGATAATAAATTAATCTCTGAACCTTCAAACAATTTCATAATTGGTTACCTTTATTATCCTTCCAGAAGGCTAAAATCCAAAAATGGCAAAGAAGGCAATTAAATTTCCCAAATCAACTTATCATTAATTCCCAAAACAATTAGATGTAACCCATAATTTTTGCACACTAAAAATGTGAAACTATTATTATGTATTCTGTTGAAATATGGAAATATCCTAAATTACCATAAAACCTTAGTGAAAACATGTATACTTTCAAAAATTAACTATTTTATCATACCTTAAATCCATAAATTATATAAAACCACTTTTTTATCATTTTATTCCCAAGGTCATTAATACTATAAAACATATCCTTATTTCATTATCCCAACATTATGCACATATTAAGGTTTTTCCTTCCCTTAATCATTTTCTCTCAAAAAATATTACCTTACGAACTCCATCACAATTCAGTGTTACTAGTACCATTCAACATAAACTTTCAAATACTTTTGGAAAAAAATAGTAGAAAAATCCTTCGATGTTTCATTAATCTATAATACCATAAATGTAATTTTATAACATTATTCTTGAATTCCAATACATAGAAATGAAATCATTCCAATATCTTCTTAAACCATTATCTAATATTCATCCTTTTTTTAATTAAAACTTCTTTCATTTCTCATATCATTCGTAGTCTCTTCATCATCAGAAATATAAAAATTGTTCATATGGACTTGCTGATTCTCTTAATGATATTTCCCCATAGGGAATCAATTTGGATAATTCCACTACATTACACATTTAAAACATTTAACTATCATTGATTATTTAACATTACAATCACCCCTTTCCATTATGTTAACTGAACTTTTTCCTTCACAATTATTTAGTTTGTGTCCTTATTTTACACACCCAAAGCATATTCCATTTCCTTTAAAACATTCTCCTTGATTCCACTTCACACATTATTTACATGATGAAAATTGAACATCGTTTCCTCTGTGGTTACCATGAAACCCAATCTTTTTGTTATTAGGTGGGTCCGGAAACTCACTAAAGTTGAGATTATTAATCATATTATGATATTTATAATTAGGAATAATAATGATATTTCGGATTCCAACTCCCATTTAATTTGGTTTATGATGAGTAAGATCATTCCATTGTCCATCATATTATTCCTTAACATGAATCCTCCTAGTTCCATCCAATTTATAAAACCCAAAAAGAATAGTATGACCAGTAAAAATGATACTGGGAAAACCACATAATCAAGGGAAAAATTCTTTCAATCTCTTACATCATTGGTTTAATCCTAGTTTTTTCATGACTGTAACCAAAATTATTATATTGAAACATATTCTTAGAATTTTCCATAGGGATATCTCTAGATATATCCTTAGAAATATCTCTAGAGGTCTCACTAATGTATTCTCATCCTAGTTTCAAAAGGTTAACTATAAATTTTCTCTCATACCAACTATAACAACCTTAGTTTTACATACATAAACATTACATTATTTTTGTTGAATCATTCCAACATTACACAAACACATGCCTAAAGACTATATTAGTTTAGTGCATTTGGAAAGTTGAAACATGTTCTTTTAATCTGTTGAAAGGTCTTCAATATCTCCTATAAAGATATTCCTCTTTAAATTTTCCTACCAAAAACCATTCTTTATATGCTGGGGAAAAGAAATAATATGAAAATTGTGAGATTATATGATCAATAAGGGTAAAAAAAGAAAATATCAAACAATACATGAACATAAGAATGTAAAAATATGAATATAACTTTTGAAAATCATACCATGTATAACATATATGAAAATATTGAGTCATGCAATAAATATTTGTAGTTCATTAGAAAAAATTCATAAAGAAACATGATCTATGATAAAATAGAATTACCATAAAACATGGAATTATGGAAGGCACATAAACATAAAAATTAATTTCCATATTATCCATGGATCATTTCCATGACCATCATAGTGGAAAAATTCCTTTACTAAACTGAGTTCACTCCTCGTTCTAGCCCTGTATTACTGAACTGAGTTTACTCTCTATTCTAACCCTATAATATTTAACTGAGATCATTTACCATTGCAGACCTGTCTATCTCAGGAGATATAAATCTTTTCCCAATGCATTGGAGGTAGTTATAGATCCAAAAAATCTCTTAATGAAAACAATATATATGTGTGCACAATAATATAAATTATTCATCATATCATAGCCAAAAGGGTTTCATAAACATCATTCCATCATAACTAAATCCATAAAAAGAAATGGATTTCCTAAATATCATTCCATTATATACATAATAAAATAATTGGAATAATAGGGATAACATCCTTGAAAAATAGTTTCCCCATTAAGAAATATTTAACATCAAAAAATGTAATATTATATGGAAATTGTTTTTGATATTCACTTGAAAATAATTCTTGAGGAAAATATCCTTTCTTCATTGAAAATGTTTTCTTTTCTTAAAAGGATGTGAAATTTTAAATGAAAATAATTTATTTTAAAATAATATTATAATATTATAATTCAATATTCATAGAAATAAAACATTATGAAATCATAAAATTATGTTCATTACATATATGTTAAAATAAAATATTCTTATACTACTTTTGCGGGAAAAGTCAAAAAGTGCCTCATTTGGAAAATGAAATAAACATTACTTTCAAAGTATTTATTAAAAAATAAAAAATAGGTAAAAATGAATTTAAATATCCATAGGGAAATTGTAAAACATCTTATGAAAACATTTTTAGAAAAAATGGACATGGATGTCATATATTCCCCAATAGAGACATAAAATGAAACAATTCTAAAAATTTAAGAGATTGTGAAATAAATACTCTTCACTTGATAATAAATTGAATCATATGACATATTAAAGTAATAAAATAAGGAAAATAACATAATATTCTAGATAATACTCATAAAATACATTATGGATAGTATATACACCACTTAGAAGAAACAAGTAGTTTATACTGCATGTGTCTCACAGAAATAAGGGTAAGAAAAAAATAACCACTTACCTTAGGACCCATTCCCTTGGTATATATCTAAAACTCCTGTATAGTGGTATAAATAGTGTGATTAAAATATTCCTAAATTAAATTTATATTTACTATATCATATATTATCATATCATCACCCGTTTAATAGTTTTTTCTTTTTACGATTCTTTAGGGTGTTAACGACTTCATTTTCTCATGCATGTTTAGTCATATAAGCCTAAATTATTATAAATAGGACATACTCCCATAATTTATAGAAATATATTAAAGTAATATATATAATATTTATTCATTATATACCTTTATATAATCCTTTTTGAATGATGGACATGGAAATGAATCATATCGCGTCGTGGAGACAATAGATCGTACGCACGCACGAGCGACGATATCATTTTCATAATAGTTAAAAGTATGGAAGTGGATGGTAGATTTATTGTTATATAATAAATATAATTTTATAATCACTATATATTTATATTATTTCCATAATTATAACCATAAAAATAATGTGGTGAAAAACATATTACACCGCATTGTGGAGACGATAGGCTGTATGTACGCATGCACGATGATTTCATTTTTCGTAGGATGGTTAAAAGGTGGAATATGTTTGTTCACTAATTTTAATAACATATCAGAATATAATTGATACTTTAGTTATTAATTTATAATGTAAACAACATAGGAAGAGTAATTATAAGAATAATTGATCTTGATAGAGTCGGTAAATGAGTTTTCCTTTTCTTATTTGAGCTCCCTCTAAAAGTTCTGTTAGAGACAATAGAGTTGGTATTTTGAGAAGTAAAAAAACTATATAAAGTTTATAAGAATGTTGATAAGGGAATTAGGTAGATTATTTCTAAGCATTAAGGATTAAATTTATTTGAATAAATGAGAGAGGAGTTTCCCTTTTATAATTTAGTTGAGAGGAACTCTTGGAACATCCAAAAATATTAATTTATAATAAAATAAAAAGACATAAAAAACCTCCAAAATTTCATATTTCATAATATTATATGTGATAATTTTGTAATCGCATCAACCAATAAATTTTAGACAAGTTTTTCTGTCAATTCATACCTTATTATTTTGATTAACACTTAGTTATTCTATTTTAATTTTATCCAAGGTAACAAATTTGTCAATATTAAAAGATTGTATATTTAAATTATTTTATTTCAATTAACCAATTAATTAAAAATTTATATTATTTTAGATAATATCTTAATTATTTGTTATTTTTAAAAATGTTTTATGATTTTTAATAAAACATTATTTTGGTAAACAATCAATAGTGTCAATTTTGACACTAATCAATTCATTGATTTTTAAAAATATTTTGATAACAAGTTAACTTCAAACCAAATATTTTATTATATTACTATGATGTCATGATATTCCATAATTGTTTTTGATACATTAATTATAACAAATTATATTTATTTTGATATTTTGGGTAACGTTTATTTTATATTTCCATTAATAAAATAATTACAATATTAGTTTTTTGTAATAATTTAATATAATTATTTGTTGAATAAAAACTACAAATAAAATAATACGAAGAAGATAAATTCTATATATTTAATAAGAATACTTATAGTAAAATATATATTCTCAAAAAATACAACATTAAAATCTTTTATTTATTAAAACATGAACGCAAAAATTTAACATTACTTTAGATAAAATTTTATAAGTGTCGTAATCATTTCCATGTGGCTTCGAATGGTTAATAATTCTACCATTTCATGATTATGATCAAGATATACTCTAATAAAAATATTTTTCCATGTTTTCTAGTCTTCTAATCCTTATTATAATCTTAATGAAAATTATCTTAATGATTTTCTTTCAATTAAATAATTTATGGGTCATCATTGTAAAAGCCTTAAAAGTAATTATTTATTTCCTAAAAATTACAAATAAATTATCATGAAAAATAAGAAACACTTTATCATTCAAAATAGTATTTATAGTAAAATTTTTCTTCTGTATTTACTTATATTAAAAATAATATAGTTATTAAAATTTGAGTAAGTCATCTTTTTTGTTTTCCTTAAATAAAATATAATAAATGTCATAATCTCATCCAAGTGGCTTCCAAAGGATACCATTTTGACCCAAGGAAAATTTATGTAGAAAAAAACTCATCAAATTATATTTGGACGTGAGTTAGTGGAAATTTATAATATTATTTTTACCCTTAATTATTTAATTTACTTTTTTACCATATTAAAAAAAATTACTGAAGTTACTATTCATAATGCAAAAAAATAAAAAAAATCTATATACATATTTTGAACCCATTTATTCATAATATGGAATTAATTTAATAATTTTAAGAACAAATAATTTATATTAATTAATTTAAAATTAATCCAATGGTCGGAATGAGAAGAGGTCTTCTAAAAGTTAAAACATGGAAAATATTGAAATGTTTTTACCCCTAAATTTATTGTAAAATTAATTCCATTAACCTAAATTATATTAAATGATAAAAATATAATTTATTTATACTTTAAAGATTTTAAATAACCTAATTTAACAATATAAATTATTTCGTTAAAAATGTTATTTTTAAATAAATTTTTGTATATTTTTACTATTCATCGAAACATTAAACCTATCAGAGAAATACTAAAAATTCAACCAAAGAATATTTTTATATACTTATTTAAAATAAGAAGTTTATTTTCATAAATATAATATATAAAAGTGTCAAAAATTTTATTTAATGGGGGTTCACCATTAAAATGTGGTAAAATTATCTTTTTTAAAAAATAGGTTTTTATGCATAAAATTAGGTTGGTTATTTTCATATTACTATAAGATCTAATGAATAAAAGTCAAAAATATTTTATTGAATAATATATATATATATATATATATATTTAATATTATTCACTTATTGAAATTTATTAAATTTATTAAGATAAAATAACTCTAGAGGATAAAAATAAAAATATATCCTTTATATTTAATTGGTATATATTTTCATTTCTAATTATTTGGTAAACATTAAATTCATATTATAAACCATATATTTTATAATTTATAAAATACTCTTCATATACATTAATTTAATATCTTGGTTATTATCTTATTTAGAAAATTATTAAATTATGTTTCGTAGAAACTCGGTGTTGTGTGCAACAAAAGCTAAACCATCATTTCATGTAATAAAAGAATAACATGATTTAACATGAAATGAAAGATACAAAAAGAAAAAAATATATTTCATAAAAATATTGGGGTGTCACACTATCTATCAACCATCATATTTGATACAAATATTTTATGACCCACTCTAACCAAAGATACCAGAATGATTGGAGAGAGAAAATGAACCTCGAGTCTCACCTCCAGTAGGCCCTGGGTTGGCGACTAGCACTGTGGGTATAAAAATATCATGAAATGGGAGGCGTTAACCTATATAATAATATAATATCATGAGATAATATGAATCATCCACAAATAAATCCAAGAAATAATATAAAGGAAACCAAAACCATACCACATGCATGTATAAATAAAACTAATATAGATAAAATCATAAAAAATAAATACCAAAAAGAAAAAGTTGAAGATGAAACACAAAATCTATTCAAAGGTCTAAGCTAGTAAAGTACATAACAATATATGTAATCCTTCTATAACCCTAAAAATAGTTTTATATACATAGAGTGAGCATATAGGCATACTCAGCAGGAAAATGAAAACCTCTCATGCACATGTGAAAGAAGTATACTAATACATCTGTGAGAAAAATAGCAGAACCAAAAGCACATAAACAGGTCAAATATCCATCCCAACATCACTATAGAACACTCACCATATAATGAAAGTTAAGTAATATAATGTAACATTAGTCTCATCGATAAAGGGTACCCAAAACTTCATTCCCAGTCGTATACCACTCTCACACCCCAATGTCTTATGTCTTAGTGCTTACATATATTTAGAATACCACACCACCCCACATGCTTGGTCATAACACCTATCGCTCAAAGACACATGGGCTCACCACCTTAGAAGCATGGCCACATAAAATCTCACCTTAAAACACCTGGTCCACAACACATCCACAACCATAGATAGAGAAGTAGTGTATCATGAACATGAAGGAAATTAACCTCATTCCCTCATCCTATGATGAAAACCCCCCACCTTAACACACCTCATCCCATATCATCTTACCCATAGACACTTGAGCTACATCACATCTAAATCGAAGACACGTGGGATCATATCCCCACAAGAATAGCCACACCACATCTCTCCCAAATACAACTATGCTATCACAATCACCATCTAGTGCACTAATAGACATCTAGCCATCACATCTTGTGTAATACCTACCCCACCTGGAAGATAAAGTAGGAAATTGAGGGTATACAACCACCCATCCTCACTGGATTTCAAGAAGAAACCCCCTGCATGGCTATGCGAGTGTTAGAACATATTTCTTGACATGGGTGTGGTTCATATAAAAATCACAAGGAATATAAAATTATATACATATTTCCACACACAATCCCAACCTATGGGTTCACAACCAAATACTAACAAACACATAACATCACCACTTTCACTACCACCTCTAAATGCATAACACCACACAAATCACAATCCAGATCACACCACTAACCAATTCCATTATCCAACACATTTGTTTCATTATTTAGCATCGACTAAATTTACCCACACATCCCATCATTTATTTTTTCATCAACCATTTCCATCCCATTAACCAATAAAAAACCCAAAACATTTCAATCATTATTAAATAATTATTTATTCCAACACTATCTAGGAATATAGCACAACAAAACAACACATCACAAGAATCTCATCATCACTCATCATAACATTGCCTCACTACCACAAAATCACAAAAAAAAATCCACTACCTCATTGCCCCAAAAGCACAGATAAAAAACCACCACCTCACTGCTGCAAAATAATGACCAAATAAATACCACCTCATTGTCCCAAAATCATGGGAAAAAACCACCACCTTGACTCCAAAAAATCATGGCAACCAAACCACCACCTTGCCAGCCCAAAATCATGGCCAAACAACTACCACCACACCGCCTAAAAGTAGAACCACATCTCACCCATAAACCCCACATCACATTTCAAACAAAAATCACCACCCCACAACACAACAAGACATCACATCGCATAAAAAACCATTTTATAGATTTAACAATGGTGAATTTATCACATTCCAGTTTTTTCTAGGGGTGTTATCAAATAATACATTATCCTAGGGTAAACATTTCATTATCCCAATATAAGTAGTTAACTAATTTTTTTTGATATCACAAAAATCACAACAGACATAGCAGAAACAACACATATCATCCCACATAAAAAAACCCCTAAAATCCAAAATTTTTACCAGGGAATCAAGTCTGTACAATCCATTATATCACAATAATTTCAAAGCTCTAAAATCTTGAAAATCATTCCTGTTCCCCCTTCAATATCAATTAGCCAATTATTTATCTATTATTAAGACATAAAAACCATATCCCATTGATATGAAGAAGAAAAACCCTCCCACAGGATACAAAATAAAGATAAATAATGGATTCCATACCTCAACCAACTTTTCCAACTCATTGTGATCCACTAGGCGAAGAAGAAATTATCGCAAACCACATCCGCACATGGAAAACCGCAGATCAAACTACACTGCAACAAAGGATCATCAAAATTCATCCCCAATAAAACACCAAACCAAATTAATATTACCATAGTAAATCCCTAAGAGAATAATAAGATGTAATAACCAAATGTGAGAGAAGGGTTTATCACTGATCGCCAATGAACAACCATCAACACAAATGGATCAAAGCGCAGAGAAGATGCATAGAAATCCTCTTAGGGAACCTAGGGTTTATATAAATTGATAGAATGAGAGAAGGGTGTGTCCAAATGAATAGGTTTGTCAGATAAAAGGGGATTCAAAACCTGGATCCCACCATTTACACATTGTGTAATACATTTATAATGTTTAATTCATGGGATTCCGGAAAAATTCCACTTTCACTAAAAATTAAGTCACCTTAGCCTTTATTTAAAAAAAATTGTGTATTCTGCTAAACGAAATGAATTTTTCTCATGGTTTCCCCCTATGCCGATTGAAAATCCATTAACCATCTAGCTTCCCAAGTCATAAACCACTTTTACACATAGTGTAAGAATTATACGATGTGAATTCAATAATGCAACACCCTTATAGCTCCTACCTCCACCAAAACACCTCGAAAATCCCCCAAACAACTATGACAACAAAAAATAAAAATTTAATATACCAAGAAGGAATGGACCATTACAAAAAAATGTAATAATTTTTTAGTAATGTTATGCTTTTCATCAAGAATACACTTTCTTCAAAAATGGATTTTATTTCCTTTTGTGAGTGAATATTAAAATTAATTTATACCTATTTTAGAAATATTAATTGATAAAAATAATATTTTTTTTTAATCATAAATTAATAAATTATCTTAGGATGATATTTTTTATTTTTCTAAAAAGATTTATTTTTCAGTGAATGGTGAAAAATACTAATTTTAAAGAGAATTGTATTTTCTTTTTTAATTATATAAAATGATTTATTTTGTTTTGAATTGAAATTAAAATTTAATTATTCCATTTTTATTAAAAAAATACAATAAATTTCATTTTAATTAACATTATTCTTAATTATGATATAAAAAAAATTATACTTAAAAATGTATTTTCTTAGGAAACAGATTTTCATCGCATTTTGCGAGTATAATTTTGAAATTATTTAATGAAAATTATAGGAATTGAATTATGTTAAATTATATTAATTTTTGGAATCATGAATTAAAATTTATCCTAGGATGAATGTTTTGATATTTTTTTTGAAGAAGTTTCTTTTTTGGTGAATAGTAAAAAATTCAATTTTTATGAAATATAGTATATTTTATGAAATCACTAATAAATAAGTGTGATATAAAAAAATTATTTAACATATTTAATGAATCATGTAATATAATATACTATAAATATATTAAAAAAATAATTCAAAACATATAAATTAGAATTTATTTTATGATAAATATGAAAATCATTTTCAGTGTTGACGTAGTGCTTCCTCATCACTAGAAAGGTCATGTTTGGTGTCCTAAAAAATATTTTTATGAAGTAATAATTATATAATATAATTAAATAACTAATATCATTTAAAATTGACAATATATATCAATATTTATAATTTTTTGAGTTATATAAAAAGAAACTTATCCAAGTATTTGTGTAGTTCTTGTGCAAAGGGAGAAAAGTCAAAATAACATATTAAATAAGTTTTTCATGACATATATGTGAGTAAATATACATATTGAATAAATATAATTTTATATTTTTAACATAATTTATTTATTTTTATTATTTAAATTTATTTTTAATTTTTATTTATTTTTTAATGGCCTTAAATTCTTACACAATGCTGACACCGTGCTTGTGCAACCAATAGAAAAATCAAAGTGCGTGATTTAAAAAAAAAGTAATATTTTTTGGATAAATAATAGGGTAAAAAATAATTTTATGGTTAATAATAATTTATAATTTACTGTTAAATATTTTATATTCAAATTCCATACGTCTATTGATGCCTTTAAAGTCAAAATATGTGAATAGTTCTTAAAATGAATTTAATGATATTTTATGTTAAATAATATATTATTAAATGATTTAAAAAATATAAAAATATTTAAATAGGACAAAGGGTATAATATATTTTCTAAAATGTTTTCCCACATCTATTTTGATCCAATTTTTATCTTATAATTAAATTTATAATTCATTAGTATCGAACAAGTTGTTACCACCGTTAAGATAAAAATTGTTTAACAAAGGGGTTAAACCGAAAGATAAGGTTTAAAATGCCATATAAACCTAAAGAAATATTATTAAATGAATTTATTTCAACCTAACCCAATATTAGGCTAAAAAAATTGTCCACTAGGTTCCACATTAACAAGGAAAATAATTTTTTACTATTAAATCCTTTATGTAATTCCAAGTGACTGTTTTCCTTTACAATAGAAGGATATAATATATCCTCTATTATTCACACTACCATGAGTCACATAGCTCAACCAACCTTACAAAACATCTTACAAACATATTCATACTGTTTTTATAGGTTTTTTTCTATTCGAAAGTCCATCCCTAGTGTCTTTAAGAAGAAATCCAAAGGAGGTCTCTCAAATAGTAGGTAATCATCTTAACCGATCTCTTTCATTTTACTTATTATTTTATCTCTAATTTTATCTTAATTATTATAATATCATAAAATATGTATATATCGTATTTTTAGATGTTATTATGTTAATGTAACTACATTACACATCTCATTTTTCATCCTATGGGTAATGAATTCATTATTTGTGCGTTCGTGTGGAATACCACCTCCACAAAGCGATATGTTTAATTTTTCATCACCACCTTACAAGAGTTGGTTATATGATGGATTTAATAAATATATGTGATATTCATGGAGAAATTATGATTTTATAAATATAATATATTACTTACCTTCTAACTCTTTCATCCCTTAAAAAACGATCATGTTTATCATCTGTACGTGTGGGATTTCACCTCCATGAAGCGATGTGATTCATTTTTCACATCTTCCTTTAATGGGTGATTATAAAATTGTATTTTATGTATAAAAATGATAATTATTTTTTATATTCTGGAACAATGACCCATTTTACGATGGTCAACCTACCAATTTCATTTTTCAATTGTGAACCAAACATCCTCAAAACACCAAAAGTAGACTTAACCGATTAAAAAAACTAATATATCATTAAAATAAAGGAAATAAATATTTAAAGATAAATTAATAAAAATTTAAAATGTTCTTAAACAATTAAATTATTTATATAACTTTATTATACATGAAATTAAGGTATTTATATTGAAATTTTGGACTTGAGGTAAGGGGTTTCTTAACTCAATTTCCATTCATTAGGCTATAATTATACTTCATTGACTATGTTATGCCAAGGTTATGTGAGAAATGATATTTTATTTTATTATGTTTTATTTCCACTTGTTTTACATAGTTTTATAATTGTTACACATAATCACTTGATTGATTAAATTCTATCTTCTATGATATGATATTTATAAGGACTATTCATCTCAATATTTTTTCTTGGAGACATATCTTATATTATGCTCCTACTTCCCTTTATAAGGTGTATATGTTTCTTATTGAGATATTATATCATGAATGAATCTTTGATCATGATATTTAAACTTCCCTTTAAGTTTTCTATTTCATTATATATTGATTCAAATGTTATAAAAGTTGCAAGTGGTTTCATGGTCTCAATTTCAATTCTTTGAGACATAATTCATGTTATGCACTATGATTTATTTTATATGGTGTAATAAATATCCCATGACTTTTTTTGAAAAAAACTTGGAAATTATCCGTTTTATATAATCATATTATGTTCCTTCATTCAATGAATTTTTTATTTAAGCATTACATGAGTTGCAAGGGTTTCTCATTTCAAACTTCCTTCTTTGAGACATGTTTTGATTGATGCATTTATATTCATTTATATGGTGTATATAATAAATCTTGAAATATAATATCATTCATATTTTTATACTCATGGAAGTTTATGTCTCTTCTTATGTTCTTAATTTAAAAGGGTTTTGGTTTTAAATGGTCATTATTGAGGCCTGCTGAATGAGCAATGATAAATCTAGAGTTGAAGAAATACCCAAATCATGTGAATTATTTTCTACACAAGACAAAGTAGGGGGAATAATCGATACATAAATTACAGGTTTCCAAATCATTAAAATTGGGTAAACTCCAAGAGAACATGCGATCATATTACCCTATTGGTCATACGAATGGATCATGCACTTCGCATGATCTATTGAGGATCAATAGAAGCCCCTATGAAAGGACCTCCCTGAAAAGGTGTATAGACAAGAATTGATGATCATGCAGAGGTTTCCCAATGAGGACCTCCAATCATGAGTCATATTAGGTGATATATTTCTATAACTTTCCTGAATACCCTTATAAAATAAAAAAATTAATTTGAAAAGGTATATTTTTTCTTGTGGGTGAAGTTATATTGTTTTTCATGTGACGGGTCTATACACCTTCTAGGATCACTATTGATCATGACAAGGTCCTTTGGAATTATTCCTTGATCTAAAAAGATATCTCGGGAATTCTAGTTTGATCTCACAAAGGGACACATACAAGTCGCCTTGATCATGAAATATCCTCCTCGACAGGTGACCATATCTCACGAAGTCTCTTGGACATATCATCATCATCTTGTGTAATCCATTTTACATTTCAGTTTGATCATGTGGTGCATTATAGACAAGTAAATCAACTAAAGATGATAATTTTATCATACCTTCGTGATATCCACTGCTGATCATGCTATGCCCTGACTAACAACCAATGGGAAACAGGTGGAATTCTTATAAAATAAGGAATAATATATAGAAAAGGCGGAAGCCTCTTATTGAGGGAAGATACACTAATTTTCATTCGAAAGGAGTTATACACCTCATGTGATCACCATTGATAATGCGAAGTCTCTTTGACATGTCATCATGATCTCTTGGTGCCCCCCTGAAAATCCATCTTGGTTTTGTGAGTGACCTCTAAAAAACCAACTTGATTTCATGAAAATCCCTAGACAAGTCTCCCTTGATCATGAGAAATCCTATTAAACTGGTTCTCTACTCTCTTGAAGACCCTTAAACATATCAAACTAATCTTGTGAAGTCTATTTGAAATGTCGACATGATAATGTGAAATCTATTTGATTGACCATGATTCCAATAATATGTTGACAAAGGAGTGTTCTCATGGTCACTAATTATCATGAAACACCATGGAAAACCCATGGAAGGATCATGTAAAGCACAAGATTCGATACACCCTCCACCAAATTGATCCCATATCTATGTGATACATGCCATGAAAGAAATCATAGAACCTGGGTGGTGAAGAATATAAATTCCTCCCCTCAGCACACAAAATACACACATGTAGACACAAGGCCCATCCACAGGAGCATAAAAGAGAAGGATTATCCGAATTTAAGACCACACAATCACAAAGGCCTTCCACCAGGTATATCTAGGGAGTGACGTAATGGATTATGAAAAATGTACATGCACTTTTCATGATCATCCTACTAATTATGTGAAGTAATTTTGGTGGACCATCCAGGTAATGAAAAAGAATTTCCATGTGTCAAATTGGTCATGTGAAACCTAAACAAGATAATGATTGATAATCATTAAGGAATATATGAAATAAATAATTAAAAAGATATAATACTTACATGAAGATGGATATGCCTATTTTCATGTGAAGAAATCATGTGCTTTGCATGACCTATCCAGATCATGTAGAAACACTCAAAACTATTGGACATGTCTTTCTAAGTCCTCTGTACATGTCATCCTGTTCTTGTGAATACCTCTAGACTTGTTGACCAAATCTTCTGAAGTCCTTTTGAAATTCATATAGGTATTTTTAATTCCTCCATATATGTTGTACAAGTCTTGTGAAGTCTTTTGAACATGTTGGCCAAGTCTTGCGAAGTCCTCTAGAAATACCAGCGAAGTATTGAAAAGTCCTGTAGACTTGCCAGTCGAATCATGAAACAGTCTTCTGATATGTCATCCTTGATCACACGACGCTCTTGGATGTGTCTATGTTGACCACAAAAAGACTCTTGGATGTGTCTGTATTGATCATGAACCGACCCTCATACATGGTAGCTGAGTTATACAACCGTCCTTCGAACAAGTTAGATCATGTGACAGACCTCAGACATGTCTACTTCAAACATGGGAATCACCCTAGGACATGTCATCCTTATTGGATAGAAACTAAATATATATTAGATATAGAATTAAGATATTATGAAAGATAATCAGGAAATATCGACAAAAAATAAGGGCATGTCAAACAAACAATTAGGACATGACCAATAGATATCCCCAATATGTCAATCTTGTCATACAACCACCCTATGACACAATATACTTGTCCTGAAGAAACACTGATGAATTACCTAGACTAAATTATGAGGAATTTGATTCCTACTATGAATAGGATATGTAGGATGCCTTACTAAGGCCCAAGATCCAAATGGTAATCTACCTCGATGCACATCCATCCGTATTTCAGACACTCTTGCCAATGGGACCCAAACTATCCAATGGTTTTATCCTTATTCATCATCCATCAATGGATTGAGAATATATTGGAACTATGATAAATCTAATTCCCACCATAAGTAAGATATGTAAGACACCTTCATAAGGCCCGAGCTCTATATTAAGAACCATGTTAGGGCCACCCTAGTGCATTAGTCTTGAGTCCACATGTGATGAGTTTTCTCATTAACTATCCCTTGTTTCTCACACCGATCACGACTCATGTGGGATTATGTATTTGAAATGATTATATCACATTCATCATACATTTCCAAAATCTAAGGAAACCTTAGTGTGTAATCCATGTTTAGAGGTATGATAAAATTTCCCTCATACAATAACATCCACCATGGTGTAAGTCCCAAAGGCATTACCATATGGGTAAATCCAATTGAATTAGCCCTCGTGGGTCTTAATTATTTGTCACCTCCCATAAGTAGGTTGAGGGAAGATAAAAATACGATGAATTTGATTCCTTTTATAAAAAAGATACACATGACACCTTCATAAGGATCGAGCTCCATACTTTGTGCCTAAGTGACCTCATATATATCCTTTCTATATGACATTAAACTGAATGGTTTAACAGAACTACATGGGTTTAGATTACTATTAAAAATAGGATATATAGGTTACCTAATGAAAGTTAAATCACATCATCATAATACCAATCACCTATTAGATGAAAGTAAACTCTAAAGATCCTTTTTATATGACTTCAAAATATAAATAGCTACCCATTTTGGAAAAATCACAATAAATGGATAAATGACATCAGATACATACATATGATCTGATGAATAGAACCACCTTTACAAGTAGAATGAGTTAACAATTGATCATTTTTTGGGTAAACAATCCCATATTGGTATTTGGAAGAGATTGTGAATAGATCATAAATCTATAAGAGAGTTTTGAAATAGAAAATAATTTCCTCCAAAAGGATGTGATGAGCCCGAACTCCCATCCTCTTGACCAATGTGAGTTCCTAAGAATTTTTGGGTCAAAAACACTAAAGGAATTACTACCTTTAGAAAGCTAGTATGTACTCAATTATGGATGTGGAAACCATAGAGAATTTCTATAAAAAATGGAAATGGCAAACTTGATGTGAATGATTGTGGAACCATACTTCAACCCCCATAATCAATCCTCAAACAAGAAATAAATATTATGATACTAGTATAAAAGAATGTAATGATAGAATAAATGAATAAATATATGATTTGGGAATCATGTCTTCTAAACATTAAGGAAACCATATAATCTACATATTTCAAGGGAAACAAAAATGTTGAACCTGATGTAAATATAACAAATAACAAAAACGATCGGTTAACCATGAATCAAGATTTTGTTTTTAACCTCATATGAAAATGAAAATGGTATGACCATTGTGAAATACTTAATAACTTGGGTTCCTATGAAATAATTACATTCTCTATGTGATAATTTAACATGAGAAAAATTGCCAAACCAGGAATATGGAAGGAAAATTTTGTTACCTTTGAATAGATGATTAAATATGTTTCATACTTATGATGATTCCCTAATAAATAAACTTTTAAATTATTGTGTTTGTGACAATATGTACTACTTTTAAAAATAATACCTTGACCCAAGATCATTTCTTTATAAATCAAACATTCTAAAACCTCATCCATGGTAGTAACCTCTACAAATCGCAAAATAACCTCACCCATCTAACACCTTAATATTTTTTTTTGCTAAAAAAATAGTTTGAAAATACCATCAACATGGTATGATATTGACCCTTGAGGCTTCATGTAATGGTCACCAAATGATGAAGTCGAAAATTTCACCTCCTTTAGGGAAATCTGCAGTGAAACAAGTAGCACATAACACCACCACCAATGGATTTAGAAGCTTATCCCTAGAGAATGAAAATCATCACCTTCCAAATATGAGGAAGGTGGATCAAGGAGTTGACTAAAGATCTATCACAGATTAAGATCCTCAGAAGAGGTATCGTATCAACCTCTTTCCCCAAATTCATCCACTGGTGCCCCTCGGTATCCTACTGAGAGAACCGCCCAACAAATTTCTGCCCTAGACACTCATGCACGAGTACCAAGGAAGCCATGTCAGGTGTGGGAATCTGTGGATAAATGGAAGTGGTATCACATCCCCACTTCCATTGATGAATCTTGTCAGTATTTTACGATGGTATCTAGTGGGTAGGCACATATCCATACTCACTTAGATCAAATGTGCACTCATATTCCTGTAACAAGCATGGGGGAGGAACATATACCTTCCCATAAGAATGAATCCCATCAGCATATTCTCATGGCATGAGGAATGAAAAAGTGGGATAAAATACCTTCTTAAATCAAAGATATCTTCAAGTATATTTTGGATACTGAAAATGTGTTGGCCTATATTCCTACACAAACTTTGATAAAGTGTCACTACATTCTAGAAAATTTTGGAGAGCTCTCTCAGTATATTATAACACTGGTAAAGATATAAGGATAACTACATATTCCTATATCAATATCCAGAGCCTCACATCACCATGATCAGTATGAATAAGTGGATAATTTAGTGTAAGCACAAAATTTTCCTCCTGAGTAAGAGAATTATTGACATATTTCAATAAAGGAGGAGACACAGGACTGGGATCATAACCCCATTCCAACCAGGTATCACCAACTCAGTTAGGAACTTTTCTTGGGATAGGCACACATCCCTATCACAAAAGACCAATGTAATTATCCAAAGGAAAAGTATTAGGATCATATCCCTGCTCAGATCGAGGCACAACAAGTGAGTATGGCACATGCCTCAAGATGGGATCATATTCTTGTCTAAAAAGACCATTGGAATATTCCAAAGGCACTGATCTGGGATCATGACCTTGTTCCATACAAGGTTTTTCAGAACCATAAGGAAATCACCTTAGAGTAGGCTAATATATTTACCAATAAATCTACTTGGAATAATTCTTAAGATCACAAAAGCCAAGTTCATATCCCTAATTCCATCGATTAAAAACTGAACTAGAATCCTTCATAGGATTTACAAGAGGAGGCTCATATAAATTCTCCCATTTGGAGGTCTATCATTATATTCTGACAGAGAATGCACATTTGAAGTAGTCTCATACCCTTGCTTTATCTAGGGTTGACTAGCATATTCTAGAAACCATCAATAGGTAGGATCATATTTCTGTTGACAATAGAAAAACTAACTTTCATACTCTATTAGCTTCTCAATAGTGGGATTATATTTATATAACACCAAATGGTTATAATCATATACTAGTACCCATCATGTAGCAAGACTATATCCCTTATTAAACCCAAAAGGAAGGTCAACATATTTCGTCCACGATGCAGAATGAGGATCATATCCTTGATCTTCTCAATTCCAATCTCCTTGAGGTTGTTCAACATATATCTACAACAACTAAAGGGTATTTCGACTCTTCAACTGAAGAATAAGGTGATCGTAAACTCGATAGTCTTCCTCATGTATTAAAGATATGGACCATGGGGACTCTACTCTGAACATCCTCCATAGTCAACCTTCTCACGATGATATCTCTCTCAGTCAAGAAAATCGACCCCTTTCCTAGACACCTCTATATAGAGGTGATCTCAAAACTCATTCAACTTCATATAGAGAGTTTCTCAAAACACCAGGGTTAACAATATATAGTTCCCCATAAACTATCAGTGGCACTTAATCATGATCGATAAGTTACATAGAGAATTAACTTATTTGGTATGACCAAGTGGAGGAATATAAATATGATGAAGAAGAGGTTTCACATGGAAATATGGTGATAGTTATCTAGAAAAAACCTCCTAACCATGTTTTTTTCCATCACTACTTCTAATTATGATATCTTGGATGATCTAGAGAAGGAGTTCATGTTTTACCATGGAAAAAATATGTGGGAAACTCATCAGTGGTTGAGGGATAGACACGTCCCTTACCCAAGATACGATGTTCACCTTTAGAGTATAAATACACTATGTTATCTTCTAGACATGACCACATTCTACATAGATTAGAACCCAGGTATGGAATATTATGAAAAATTCCTATATAGTTTTTTTCTTTATGTCGTAATTGTAGGGTAAAAATTACTCAAGGTAACATTTCCTTATTTTTGGGTTGATTTTTTTTATTTACAAAGAATGTTTCCATGGTCATTTGTGGAGTTCTTACAATATTGATGATAATATATGTTGACAAAGATCTAAGATAGTTGAATGGATACCATGGAGAAAATAAAAAAAATGGATATAATAGATGGAGATGTTTCCAAGTGTTTTCCAAATTTTTGGGCCTCCAAATAGAGAGTTTATTTTATGGAAAAGGATGGTTTTTCTCAAAGGAGTTTGCAGATTGTGAAGTGTGTAGTTTATAGACCATATAGTAGTGCAGATGTGTTATGCAAACAAAAAAGGAGGTATATGCAATAGTGAATGAAAAACATAAAAGGATGAGTTTTCACATAGCAATGCTATACTAACCGCAAAGCATGCTACACGAACTGCCTAGAAAAATTAGTTCACAGGAGTCTCATATTTCATGGGGGGATCATCATTTTTAGAATTGATTTGGTGATTTAAGGAAATGAAATGGGTTTTTGTTTGCGGATGACAATGTTCGCCACAACAGATTAAGTCCCTATGTGGTCTGAATAGCATTTCACATTGAAGGTTATATTGTATCATAGTTTATGTGATATTTTGGATTAAGTGGTTTTGTGGGATTTATTTTCCTATATAAAGGAACCTAACCACATAATTAGATAGATATAATTTTATTATATAATATCATGGTAGCTATATGAATTCAGTAGAGTTCGAAGTAGTTCATAGGGGAGGATTCTGCGAAGTAGAAGTGTTTCATGCGAAAGAAATTCGGAAAAGGTGGAAGTTCTCAATGACAGTTCATGGAAGGGTTTGGGGATCTTGGTAGCATAAAATGGAAAAGGGACTACGAAGATAAGGTAGTTCATGAAGAATAATAGGTTTTTGAGGTATAATTCAACCAGGAAGTAGAGACGGCCTATGAAGGGAATGTTTTCAATGAAGACCTCGGGCTATGTAGTGTAAGGTAGTTCATAGAGGATATAATAAATTTTGTGAAGAGTGTAAATAATTTCATAATAGGGCTAAAATAGTTCGCGAAATCAATTTATGCAAACTAATGGTACACGGAAAAGTGGATTTCATCTACCGGGTGAAAACCAAACTTTAACAAAGCGTCTATCTACAACTGAGTTTGTATTCATCATTAATAATAAAGGGACCTATATGTCCATAAATTGTGTGTGGATCCTTCCTGGAGTAGTGAGAGAATGAAGATGAATAAGGTGATCCATTCCACCAGAAGTGAGCCGTCGAAGGATTGATTTAGGGATTGACCCTTGGGAAGTAGTGATATATCCATAA
This sequence comes from Viscum album, assembly GCA_963277665.1. Taxonomy (NCBI): domain Eukaryota; kingdom Viridiplantae; phylum Streptophyta; class Magnoliopsida; order Santalales; family Viscaceae; genus Viscum; species Viscum album. The sequence continues at coordinate 1,116,579,115 of OY728152.1, forward strand.
GAATTTTAAAGGAAGTGATCTTCATCATAAATGCTATCTATCCCAAACCATGAATTGAAATTGATCCTTATAAAATTTAGTACATTAGCACATTTTCATTGTATGCTAATTGGGCATAGCACAGTGAGGGTGAACCAAGTAAAAATCACTATGTCTCATGCATGATTTCATTCATGTTTATACATTACTATGAGAAAGGGAGAGAATAATGTTTTTTTACGATGAAACAAGTTCCTAAGGGGAAGTTTTTTAATCTATCATACCCTGATTCACCCCTTAAGGTATTTAACCTAGTTGGGTTAAAAAATTGGCAAAAAATACAAAGGTTAATTTCTATGATTCTCTATGATAGACTCCAATGGATTTTTTCAATTATAAAGGGATTCCGTTATTTTATGGAAAAAATTTTAATTATGGAAGAATTGGATGTAGTAATTTTTTATCTTTAGGAATGGATGTCTTCACAACAGAAATGCATGGAATTTTGTCAAGTATCAACAATGGTGCTTTATCAGAAGCTGACCAAATGGATAATTAGATATGGACACTAAAGAAATCAATGATTTATGGGTAACCCTATCTAACGTAATCTAAACAAAGGTGATTCCATGCAAGACATCACATTCTATGTGAGAAAAGTTGCTAAATATTTATGAGGGAAACTCAAAAGTCAGAGATGAAAAGATAAAGGTTCTATGGAACAAGTATGAAGATCTCATAATGAACACTAATGAGTCTGTTGATGCATTCCATGTCTAGGTAAATGTTGTTGTGGAAGACATGTGTTGTCTTATTGAAATTAATGAATATGTAAATATTTTCACACACATCCTTAGAAGACTTCCACCCTAGTTCAATCTAAATGTTTACGTATTGGAAGATAAATATCCAATGGATCTAACATTGGATAGATTACAGAATAATCTTTTTTCATAAGAAATGAGAAATGATAATAATGAGTCTATAGAAAAAGGGATGTCTAAAGAAGTTGCATTCAAGGCCCTGAAGAATAACACTTTTGAATATGGGTAGGAAGAAGGGAAATATGATGTTATGTCATTACTTTCATAAAATATACAGAGATGAAAAGGAAAATTCAAAGGGAAACTCCCACTTTCTTGATTTAAATGTGGAATGGTTGGAATATTATAGAAAGGTTCCCCAATAAGTTTCAAGTATATGGGGAGGATGAAGTTGAAATTCCCATTAAAAATACTTAAATCTATGTGAAAGGTATGAAAAATTTCAAGAGAAATTTCTTAAAAAAGAAGAATCCAATTTAACAAGAAAATGAATTTTTAGAATAATTTCAGGTTGAAGAGATGGAAAACTACAATTATCATGAGGAAAATTTGATGGTGGTATTTTTCCATATCTCACAAAAAATGGAAGAAAGCAATAATGATGAAGAATAAGTCAAAGGAAGAGTTGATATGTAGGATGATTTAGAAGCCTCCCTATAGTAGATATATATTTAGAGAACCAAAACAAAGAAATTCAACAAAGTTGTTCAAGATGAAAAAAATTATATGTAGTAGAAGGAAGAAGAGAAGTCAAATATGAATGAAGAAAATGAAAACTGAAGTCTTTAACACTAGAAAAATCATAAAATACTATTGAGTACAAGCTCAAAATCAAATAACGGAAAAGTGAAATTGATATTTTGACTAACACTAGAAAATATAAAATAAAAAGCATAGAAGAACTTGAAGAGGAATTCATCAGCATGAGATTATGTGTTAAGTATCAAGAAAAAATCTTGACTCTCGTTATGACATAAGGAAAGGAGATCATTCAGGTAACCGAAAAGATGGAAGTGGAGCAAATATGTCCCAAAAAACAATAATAAACAGTTAAATACAAATGATAATGTTGGTATGAGGATTGATAAGAAACAAAATGAAGTAATGGTTAATGTTAGATCATAAGCACCTTCTTTGACATTAAATATTGATTTTGGAATGGATCATTACTAGAAGATTCATATAACTAAAGGGAAAGCAAATAGTTCTTTTTTTGGAATATAAGAATGCACCCCATATGAGATGATATTTTTGTGGAAATATGGTATACTCACAAAATGTATGTTCCATAGATAAGAGGTACCAAATGGAAGAAGACCAATAGAGACGTCCATAATGAGATCAATATTCTCGGAAATCATATGATGGTTAATATTTTAGGTGTGGAGGATTTGGGCACATGGAAAGATATTTCTTATCAATAATGTAGAGAAATGTTCCAAAGTAGACTAAATTTGGTCATAAGAAGTAGTTCAATGTATCATCAAATGATACGAGAATAAAAAATTGATTTAAATATTTTAAAGAGGAAAATGGTCAATCATACTATGAGGAAGATCAACATTATCAATCCATATCGGGTATGAAGTAAAAAACATGGATCAAGAAGAAAAGAGATGAGTAGGTATTGGTTGCATACATTTCCCTTAGAGCATCCAATCATTGTGGTATATAAATCCCTAATAGTGGATGTACATCCCATATTATAGGTAAGAAGGATTATGTTATAAGAGTAAAATATAAAAAGGATTGTGTTTTCAAATTTAGAATTGATAAAGGCCTAAAGACTATTGGTTTTTTAAAATCCAATTTTGGGGGTTGAGAAATAAGTCATGTTGATGTATTAGTTGTTGAAGGTCGTAGTCACAACTTACTTAGTGTTAAAAAAATATGTGACTCAGGGAATTCTATATGCTTTACTAAGAAGACGTGTACCATCAAAAGAAGAGATGGTGCAATTGTTATACAGGAAAAAAGAATAAAGGGGAATCTCTACCTTGTAAGTGGATAAGAGCACACGAGCCTCAACCTAGTTGGTGAGGTATCCTTAAGTGCATCCATGAGACCCAAGTTCAAAACCAGGAAGAGGCATATTTTTCATGTTACTGTATCAGCACTATAGCAGGTACTATAACAGACATTGTAGCAGTATTGTACTCTGTGTGGTTACTGTAGAATGTGCTATTCAGTATTGTAGCAGCTAGAACTATTCATCTTGGGCCCTCAGTTTGGGCTTGGAGTCCTTAAGGCCTTCAGACCAACTATACATCTGAGTAAGGATTTTGGGCCACCTTTAAGGCTTTTGGGCCACCTCAAGGACTTCGGGAAACCTCAAGGCCTTCGGGCCTCATGCAGTTCCCCTAGAGAGACTCTACAAAAATAGAGCAGCCCCAGAAGAGGATTTAGTGCAATACGAACTCACCAGAGCCGAACCAATGGATTTGGAAGAATGAGATGGTATGAATATGCCTGCAGGACCAGCCTGTGCTTTCACGGTAAGCTTAGCCAGATGACCATGCAAAGGTAGAGAGCTACCATCATGATGGGACATGTAATCACTAATACTACCTTCCTTTTAAGGGTTCCCCCTCATCCATTGAAAGGGGGTTATAAAAAATCAATAACAATGAAGGCCTTCGTGCCATTCGGGGGGTGTAAGTGGAGAAGAAGATATGTTCTTTTTATCTAGAGAGGAAGAAAATATGTTGTGGTGTAAATGACTTGGAAATTAATTCCAAACATCCCTAGAACATCTGGTACAATGTGATATAGCTCGATATCTCCCTAATCTATCACGTTATCATACTCACACATGTGATGCTTGTCAAAAAGGGAAAATCATCAAAAAGACATACAAGACAAAAGATAAAAAATCCAGTGTGCTTGAGTTGGTGCTTTAAGATGTATGTGGACCTATCCCACCAATAAACATTTATTGGTAGAGGTGTTATTTTCTTTTACTTTATGATTGTACTAGGATAGAATGGGTATTTTTCATTCCCATAAGTTTGATGTCTTCAATTTCATAAAGAAGTATCAGAGGGAATCTGAAAATATTCTTGGACAGAAGATTCTAAAGATTATTATTGATAATGGTACGGAATTCACAAATTGTCTAGTGGGGGGTTATCTCAAGAAAAACATGATAAGGAATCATGTTTTATAAATAATAAGTCATCAAAAAAATGGAGTGGTTGAGAGGAGAAATCAGATCATCAACAACACAGCCAGAAGGATTCTTATTAACAAGGACCTACCAGAGAAATTATTGAAGGAAACAGTCTTGATATCAATCAATATATCAAATAGGGCTCTATTGTTTCTGAAGTAATAAAATACTCTATATAAAATGTGGTACATAAATAATACAACATCGAAATACTTTCAAAACCATGGAAGAAATTTTTTTATTTTCAATAAGGAGAAACAAAAGAAATATGAATCGTAAGAAGATGAGTTGTTATTTCTTGGATATAAAAATAAAAGAAAATCATAAAAACAATAAAGTAAAAGTCTTGTAATGATAGGTGGGTGAAATTATGTAACTATAGTTGAGAATGAATGTAATATTCAAAAAATACATGATCTGTTTTAGGAGGATATTGATGATGAGGTAAGAACCTTAGGGGGAGTTGAAGTGGACAATTATGATTTGGAATAAGATAAAAATAATGAGAAGGAGGAAGTAAAATCGATATCTTCATGAAAAATAAAGTGTCAATTTGAAATTGAAATAAATAATATCATTTTTGATCAGGAAGTTCCCATTCAACAAGAAGAATGCATTCATTATAACATGAATCTTTCCTATATCACGTAGAGACTAAATGATTTGATGAAGCTGTTGGAGATGATAATTGGGTTATTGATATAAATGAAGATCTTGACCAAATTGAGAAGAATCATACATGGAAGATTGTTTCGAGACCAACAGATAATAATGTCATAGGGATGGGTCTTTCAAAACAAGATGAATGAAAATGACATAGTGATTCAAAAAAAACATAGTTATTGTGAAAAGGGTACTCCTAGATAGATGGTTTTGATGTTGATGAAACATTTTCACCTATTGGGAGGCTAGAGACAATCGGATTATTCTTGTTCATAGTAGTGCCAAGAAGGTTCAATGTTTTTTAGATGGATATCAAGTGAAATTTTCTCAAAGGGTTTTTGGAAGAATAATTTTATATTGATAAACCATATGGTTTTCTCATTCATGAAGATTATAATAGATTTTTTTTGGCTAAAGAAGATACTATATGGGTTGAAGAAATCACAAAGAGCATGGAATTCAAGACTGGATCAGTTTTTTAAGAATGTCATTTTTCAATGTGGTGTAGTTGATTAAAATGACTGTAATCATAGGATGATGGTTCTGGTGTACGTTGATGACACAATATTTGGTGGATCAGATGATGCACTATGCAAACAGTTCACAAAATTCCTGAAAAGTGAATTCAAATTGTCATTGGTTGGTGAAATGATGTTTTCCTTGGTTTATAGGTGCCATAAAGAAAGAATGGAACATTTATTTCTCAATATAAATATGATAAGGAGGTCTTGAGAAGATTTGGAATGGAAAATTCTTAGGAGATGACGACTCTGGTGGCTACCCAGATGAAACTATAATAGGATGATGAAGGCAATTCAGTTAATGTGATAGAATAAAGGAAAACCATAATAATTCTCTTATACTTGTTAGGGAAAATACCTGATATTGTTTTTGATAAATTTCATGAAGAAATATATTAATGAAATTCTAATTAAACCCACTTTTTTAATATGAAAACAATACTTCAGTATATCATGGGAATAGTGAATTTTAGTTTCCTGTATAATGAGAAATCTTAGAAAGAGTTATTGAGATATATATAAACATGTTGGGAAAGTTCAGAAGATTATATAAAATCAATTTTAGGTGGTAAATTATATCTCAGAAGATTATGTATTTCTTGGTTAAGTAAGAAAAAATATTTCATTTCATTGAACACCTTAGAACTTGAGTATATTGCAGCTACTCATGTGTGCACACAATTATTGTGGATGAAGAAGAAGATTAATGATATGGGAGTTAAAGTGAAGTATTTGATTGGAATACATTGTGATAATTCAAGTGTTATAAATCTTATAAAAACAATATCCAATAGTCAAGTACAATGAAAATTGAAACAATGTATCATTTTATCAAGGAAAAGGTCGAAAAGGGATTGTGATGCTGGGGAATGCTCCTATAGAACTATAGGTTTTAGACATTCTGATAAAGTCCATACCCAAGGAATTATTTTAATGACATTGACTAGTTCTGAGAGTTCAGTTGACTCCCCACACATAGAAGAGTGTGAATGTGGTACCCACTCTCCCTAAGTTATGATGTATTTTCCCCTAAAATATTGATTCATGTTCTTTACCCTATTGCAGACCATAATGAAGTGTCCTTCTGGTTTATCGACAAAGGGGGAGAAACTATGGCTATAAAAGTGGAGAAAATGTCTTATTCAAGATAGGGGGAGAAGGTGAAGGGGGAGTAGTGAAGTGGGGGTATTTTCAAATATGATGATGCTAAAGATTACTGATCAAAGATTATATATCATAATATCTAAGTTTCATGATGAATGAAGTTGATCAGTTTTGAATGAAGTCATTAATTGGTGAACGTTTCAAGATACAACTACTTCTCAAGTCAAGCATAACTCATTTGGGATTAGATTATCTATTGAGTAAATCATTCATTACTATCTGAATTGAAATAAGTGAATTATGGAAAAATATGGAAGAATATTTAACAAAGTATCAAAATATGAAGAGTTGTCAACAAACCCAAAGGGGGATATTATTAGGTAAAAATACCTCAACGTAACATTGTAGTATTTTTGGGTTGATTTTGTTTGTTGAAAAACCTGGTTTCAATGGTTAGTTATAGAGTTTCAGAGATATTTATGACAATATATGTTGAAAAATATCCAAGGAAAAGGAATGGATTCCATGGAGGTTGTACAAAAAATTGTATATACAAGGTGGACTTGTTTACTAGTATTTTCCCAATTTTTGGGCCTCAACATCGAGACTTTGTTGTATAGAAAAAGAAGTTTTTCCAGAAAAGAGATTTTGGACCACAAACTATGTAGTTCAAAGACCAAATAGTAGAATAGATTCACTATGAATATCGAAAGGAGGTACATGGAATGTCAAATGAAAAGTAGAAACAGAAGAGTTTCAGCATAGTAGCATTATGCGGACCGTGAAGTGTGCTATGTGAACTGCATAGAGAAATCAGTTCATGGGAGGCTCATCATTCATGAGAGGCTATTCGTTTAAATAATTGAGGTGGTGATTTTAGGATCCATAGAAGGGTTTTTTTTTATGTGGATGAAATCAGCCGCTGTAAAGGATAAAGGCATTATGCGGACCACACAACAGTTCACGGTGAAGGTTGTACCACATCAGAGTTTTGGGTTATTTTGTATTATTGGGTTTTATGGGATTTATTTTCCAATAAAAAGGACCCTAATAACATCATTATGTGGATAAAATTCTATTATATAATATCATCGCTACTGGAATAATTCTAGATAGTCTGATGTAGTTCGAGAGGGGGGATTCCATGACAGAGAAGTGTTTAATGAGGAAGTAATTTCACGAAGGTTCAAGTTCATAAAGATAGTTCCTGAAAGGGGTTTATTGAGTTTGATAGCTTGAAAAGGAAAAGGGGACATGGAGATAACATAGTTTATGAAGCATTATTGGTTTGTGAGGCATCATCTGACTATGAATTAGAGGTAGTTCACAAAGGGAAGGTTGTTCGTGAAGCACTCATGCCATGTTGTGCAAGGTTGTTCACAGAGGATGCATTACAGATTGTAGAGATTTAAAGTAAGATAATGAAGGGACTAATAGAGTTCACGAAAGAAATTCATGCAAACTAATAGTATGTGGAAAAGTGTATTTCATCTCCTGGGTAAAAACAAAACATCAATAGAGAATCTATCTACAACTGAGGATGTATTCATTATTAATAATGAAGGGACCTACATGTCCAAAAAATGTGAGTGGATCCTTCAAAATATTGTGAGAAAAGGAATAAGAATAAGGTGATCCATTCCATCAACAGTGATCCATCAAAGGAGAGATTTAGGAAGTGAACCTTGGAAAGTAGTGAGCTATCACTAAACATTTTAAAGGTAGTGATCATAGGTGTATAAGTGATCTTGTCTTATCCTTGATTTGGTAGTGAGCCTTAGTAAATTTGAAACATCAGAACATTGTCTTTGTATGATACATGGATGAGTCCAAATAGGGGTGAAGCAAGTAAAATTGTAGAGTATCTTGAAAGATTCCATTCTTGTTTATACATTTCAATGGGAAGGGAGAGAAGAGTGTAATGTTTAATGACAAAATAATACCTTATTAGGATTTTTTTAATCTATCATACCCAGATTCACCCCCTCGTAGGGTTTTTATCCTTATTGGGATAAAAATAAAAACTCTCTATTGATTTATTTCTCAAGCCCTGTTAGATGTATGTGTCTAAGGATGGGGAAAATATAGAGCATTGCATTTCACTATGTCCCTAGAATAGAAAATACCACCAGATACGACACCCTATAATGTTATAGTCATTGGGGGAATTTTGGGACCGGGTAATGCACATTTCAGATGGTCAATACGGTGAAATATCCTTATATTAAATATGGAAAGACATCACAAATGGAAGGAGAGATATTCTAATAGATTCCTAACCTAGGCACTTCAAAAGTATGGGAAGGAATTTTAGACCCGATGGCCAATGTTTTGTCCAACATGACAACTTATTGTAGAAAATGACTCCCAACATGGGATACCGTTGCACCCAACTCATACATGATAAAAATAACATCAAATAAAGTGGATATTAATAGTATCTACCAGAGATTTCATCCAAGAGTGAACCCATCCCACAATACTAGGGTAATTTTTACCACCACCCCTTGTGTCATCAAACCCTGAGAGGATTTAGGATATATCAACGTCAACTACAAACCAACCAATTTTCACATGGATAGGGGAATTTTTATCTTAATAGTCATCACCAGGTTCATCACACCCTGATAGAGACCTAGAGAAATCAATTAATATTTAATATCAATACCATACTATAGGGATGTGGGTATTTATATCTCAATTTCCATCTCATTCGACATCAAATCCTTGACTAGAATCATCCAATCCTCAATAATTGGATCAAAAAGTTCTAATAGTGTCCTTGGACTATCCCTAACCCATATGAATGGGAGAATTTTAATCATTATCAACACCCTAGAAGGAATCAGTCTTTTCCTGGTTGGGAGGTAAATATTGACTGTCGGTGTCCATTTGTTCCTCCCACCACAAGAAAAACCTTTTCTATTTGGGGCCTATTCAACATGAACAATCAGAGACTCCCTTAAGGCCTATATTCACAGACTGGGAATGGATGAACGTATGAAAATTTTATAAAACCCCTAAGGATCATAATCCAAAATGGTACAATATAGCTAGGGGTTAGAGAAATGACCCTGATACAACCTTCGAAACAGGAGTAGGTGGTATAGAATCACCTTATTACATTAAGAGTGATGGGATAACTACCATTTTATGATACACTATAGTGAATGTAATCATTGCCAATATAATAGATGACATGGATATAGATGAAAACACAGAGGCACACAATGAATAAAACATACCTTGAGAGGAGGGTGATGCAAATGCACCAGCTGAGGTTTCACATATGCAAAATCAGAGAAGGAGAAATAATATGGAACCTTGGAATAATTAATTCCACCTATTTGGAGGAACAACACCATGGAAAAAGGGAAATGTGTTTCTATATCCCAGTCACATCCTAGAAGATCTAAACCCCTTTTTTAGTGAAACTATTAGCATAGTATGAGAATGAGAAACAAAATCTTTGATAGTTCAATGAGTAACGACTCATGGGTAAAATTCATGCTAGGTATCATCTCTAGACATAGATGAATATCCCCCTCCCAAACATTTAAAAAGATCTAGTACACATACAAGAGTGACATTTGGGTGTCATTCTAGCTCTGGATCTACAAAACCAGTCTATATAAATTAGGAATTTGAGGATGAATGATACTTTCCAACATTATGGAAACATTAAATCCCTCATCCGGGTGATCATTCAATATTAGAATAGATTGAGAATCTACAGGATATGAAAACAGTGACACCTCATCAAGACTCTCCCACTCCTTTCAGAAGAGAGGTGGCTGAGACATTAATACCTCTATAACTACTCAATGCCATTAAATCTCTAACTGCTCAAATGGAATCCATGGAAGGGAAGAACATGCCTGTGAAGCCTATGAAGAAGACATACATTTAATGGGTGGATGTCACTTTCCCCCCATTTTTTTTCAAATCCTAAAATCTTAAACATTGAATGAGCTGGATACCTATAATAATATCTCACGCACTTGGTGCCCCGATGCTGCTCGATGATGGGCCCTCAAGATTAGGAGGAGGATACCAAAATGAGATGTTTTTTACAAACTTGGATAAGGCCAGCTTTCATTTGGTAAAAAAACCTACTAGTAGAATATATTGTAAAAGAGTAAGACCTTTGTCATCAATTCCAATATTATTTCAGCTCCAATCTAAGGAAAATGATATTTTTTTCAACCATAGAAATTGTAAACAATGCTAAAATGTGAGGGTTTCATCCTTCATCTCTAGATGGAATGGTTTAACCTATTCTCTTAGCATCCCTCTCTCACAAGAGAAATTTTTGGAGCTCTATAATGAAAATCATCGAGATGAGATGAAAAAATCTTTTACCCTGATGAAATATCTAGGAAGATTCCATGTATTTGTAGAAACAACAAAACTCTTAGAAGATTCCATTTAGAAGACCTGATCTATATCTTATCTATGCCCCCAACATAGGGAGAACGGATTTGTATGGTAAATACTACCATTGAAACCATCAAACTAGTAGCAGTTCCCATTCAAGAACCCAATTAGCCCCCAAATCATCTTGCAACTCTCATCAAGTGGAAGAAGTAACAAAATAACTATTGACTAGAAAAAAAAAGAGATCAGGGTCACCCATGAAATGAGGAATGGATTAAAAAAGAGTACTCCTTCTAAAATGAGTAGGTCCCTCATTATTTCCTTTTAGCCATTGAAAATTACCAACTCAAGCTACCATAGCCCAGGAAACTTGGTGAATTCGACCTCACTAATCGTTATGACTACTTCCCATTCCATAGGGTGTTGGGTCACACCATTCAGGATTGCTTCATCTTAAAAGACATTCTCTAAATAATGATTGTTTCTAAATGGGTGATTCTGGAAAATTACCCAGAAAAGGTGACTTGTTTAACCCTCACCCAACCAGAAGAAGTGGGTGACTAGAAATTGGTTTTTTCCAGGTCTATAAATAATTTCAATGACTAGATGAATTGAAAGATAGTTTACCAAGATCATGTCACCCTGATATCATATCATTGCAAACCAATAATGATCATGTCACCTAGGGATGTGACATTGAATACACCTCCCCAAGGTAGATGTAATTATAATATATAAGAAAATACATAAGGGGGAGAGTCATATCTATCTCCCTCACAAGTTCTGACTCTCTCAGACTTCATTCCATAAATATCTAAAGAATAGGCACTTCAGCTCCAAAAAAAATTCTGATCCGATAAAGGGATCATTTTTTTCTGTTAACATAGTTCACTTAACATATCCGTTCTTTGGTGATGAATATGCCTCCGAGTATGAGTTACCCATACATGACCAGGGAGATGGAGGTTGAGGATGCAGGAGATGATGATACGGTGGATGACACGAGCATAGTCAAACACAATACTTTTGATCATATATTTACATAGGACATATATGTATCCATCAAACATGGATGAGCACTCTAAAAAGCCCAATATAATCTCAGATATTTCATAGATCCCTCCTACAGTCATCTAAGATGAGTCATCTTACACGACTGTCTAGAGAGGGTGAAATTTTCTTATCATCCCAGACAAAGGGGAAGGTCGATGTGACCCATTCCACTAGAAAAAAAATACTTCTTCAACCTCTAATCAATCACTTTGCCCTTCTACCACAAACACCTAAACTCATGTGATACATAATAGTGACAAACCATACCTTGGGAAGTATGAAACTTTGGTGCAAAAATATGAAATTCTAGAATAATTGGTGGTTTTCCCAACCAAACTCTCAATCCTTGATGCATTACATCTTTAAAAAGAACTCAGAGAGTCACTCATCGAGGCCCCCCAGATCCCATAGGATCTCAAGATAGAATTCACTACAACTGAGGTTTATTGAGTGCATACTATTTCATAAAAAGTACATGTCACCATCTCATTCATAGTAAAATATTTAGGATAAGTTATCTGGGGACATATCATACCCCTATATGTTTTTGGAAAACTTGAAAATGTCAACATCTGAAGGGATCTCATTGAAAATGGTTTCACGATCAACCTCATCCTAATTCAGATCCTCCATTGTTTGGGATATATCTAGGGGGATTTATCTCCTACAAAGATAATCATTCAAGGGTCTGAAAAGGGAGAGTAAATGCCTCTTGATAAGATCAATCTTAATTATTAGTTTTGGGATCTCACGTCTAATATTTATTTCATGGTTTTCCATTAAGACACAACATATAATGTCATGCTTCGAAGAACTTGTCTACCCAACCATATGGAGGTACCTTCAACACTTCATCAGTGTTTGAAATACCTAATTGATGTCTTGGTAAGCATACTATATTTTGAATGTTCACCCTTTGATTCTTATGAATCCATATATACTGAGTCAGGTTTCTATAAAATGGATGGAAAACAACTAATGGTGGAAGAAAATATATAGTTTGTATCCCCCAATGTCTTAGGGAATTCCCCTGAGAATCCATAAATTATGATTGATAGTGATTATTTTCTACCCATAAACCTGATTGATGAAATAGACTTAATCCCATATATACAGGCTCCTCATATCCCTAGTGACAATATAAAAGAAAATAATTAGCTCTAGAATCTCTCTACAAAGACTCTAACAAATTGGGATGAAAATGCTTCTTCCCAAGGCCTCTATTACCTAAAAAATGACGGATATTCCCTCATATTACCTACCATGACTGGAAATCCCTATACATAATTAATGATGAAATAAGTGGATGACATCAGGAATGCCCATCTTACACTTGATGAAGCTGTATCTACCACCATCGATGACCTTAGGTAGGTGAATCTAGGAACATAAGAAGACCCACAACCTATGTTTATTAGTGTCTCCATGCCTCTTGAGGATAGGGATATGTATATCACATTTCTAAAGAAACATCAATATATGTTCTATTGGAATTATACAAAAATGTCTGGGATGAACCCCAATGTGGCTAAACATTACCTAAGATTATCTAATGACAATTGAGGTTTCAAGTAGGCTTTCTGGGGGATACAACCCTTCCTTGATACTAATGTAGAATCAATATTTGACAAATAAATCAAATAAAACTTTTTTTGGGAAGTGATTTACCTAAAATGGGTTCCTAAAATCTTCCTCATCAAGAAAAATTATTGGTAGATCTGGGTCTTCATCGATTTTAGGGACCTCAATCAACACTACCCGAAGGATGAATTCCCATTGTTGATCAAATAAGTTTTGATCAATAAAAATTCTAGATTACAATAAATTTCCATTATGGATGGGTATTCAGGGTATATTCAAATTAATATGGCCCTCAAATAAGTGGAAGCTGTAACCTTTAGAGAACCTCATGGGACCTTTTTCTGTCAGGTCATCCACTTTAGATTAAAGAATGTTGGCACTACTTACCATCATGTAATGAATCGTATATTCAATCACTTATAAGGATGAATAGAAGAATGTTATGTTGATGAAATTTTAATCAAATCTCAAGAATTATGTGATCACTTCAAGAATTACCTAACAATATTCTGTAGGGTGAGTCAACATATTTTGAATACAAATCCTCTATAGCGTGCATTCAGGGCAATGTAAGGGAAATACCTTGGATTTTTGTACAACAACAGGAAATTGAGGTCGACCATAAAAGACTAGTGAAATTATAGAAATTTTACCTCCTTATAATCTCAAATAACTTAGGGGTATCCAAGGGAAACTCGCTTATATTTTACATTTCATAGCTATCCCGGTTGATAAATAAATCCCCTTCAACAAGTTATTGAATATGGGAGTCACCTATAGATGGGATGAGGACATCAAATAATCCGTTATGAATCTCAAGAAATAATTACTATTAACAATGGTATTGATGCACCTATTAGAAGGAAATATGTTTATCTTATATGTGGTTTCCATAGAGAGATCTCTTGGTGCTCTACTTACATAAAAAAATGATGCGGAGAATGAAAAAAAACTAATATTACCTCAGTTAAATGATTCTAGGTACTGAGACTTAATATTCTGATGTTGAGAAGAACTACCTCATGCTCATATTTGTAGTGAAGAATACAAGACATTAATTTTAGCATCATGAAGTCCACTTGGTCTCTCATATTGACCCAATCAAGTACATTCTTGGATACCCTATGTTAACCGAAAGGATGGCCTGATGGGTGGTTATTCCACAACAATAATACATCTAGTTTATTTCATAGAATGAAGTTAAAGGTAAGGACATGGATGATTTATTTATAGAAAATACCTCCTTATAAATAACACTAGTAGACATTGAATTTCTAGATGAAGAGTTTTTCTATTCCCATGACAATCCACAAATATGGGAGATGTATTTTGGTGGTTCCACCAAAAGTCCTATCAACAAGAGACTAGAAAAATGGAATCTCAAATGGGTTGTCTAAGGGTTTGTATTTGTTTTTACGGATAAAGAAAATTTTCCCAACTCCTTCTCATTTTATGAAGTAAGAACTAATAATGAGGTGGAATATCATGTATTTATTGATGGCTTAGATGTATCCCTACAACTAGAGATAGTCTACCTAAACATCAAAGGGGATTTGGAATTAGTGATCAAGAAAATTGGTGGTGAATATTATATTAATAATTGTCCCCTATCATTAGTTATATCAGAGGATTGATGGTAGAGTTCCTTTTGAACCAACATGCATCATACACCTCATTAAAAAAATGCTTGTGTCGACACACTGGATAATGCAGTAGTGGTCTTGGCTAAACCTGATTAGGATGAGGTTGTTTTCTTCATCACAAACCAAATTACTGTCACATCATTCATCATTTGTGACATAGAGGAAATAAATCTGGTCAACAATTCCCAAAAGCACGATGAACCAATATGAACACCTGGATGGATGTAACCCATTGTTGATTATCTCTATAATGGGTCCCTCCCATCAAGTTGAGTTGGAAGGGGATATAATCAATTTCGATCATCAAACATTACCCCTTAGTATGAATAAAATGAAAAAATTCCTCCACAAATGAGGATTATATGGAATCCTCTTTAGATGCATAATATAAAGAGAGATTCCTACCATCACAGAATAATTTTTTATAGGATTGTACTATGCTCATCAGTTTGGGACAAGACTCTCAAATAAAATTAAGTAGCATAGTTACTACTAGAAAACAATTATACAATACTATGTGGAATTCACCAGGAAATGTATTTCATGCAGGATTAGTACAAAATTCATCCATCAAACCCCAGAGTTTCTATATATAGATAAATAGTTCTGGTTGTTTCTCATATGGGGGATGGATATTGTGGGGCCATATCCACTAGAAACAAATAAGCAGTATAAGTACATCCTTAATTCTACTGACCTCTTTTACAAATGGGATGAGGAAATACCCCTCTAAGAATTCAAGAGGAAAAATTTCATTATCTTTGTAAATTATAATATCATCACTAGATTCAGAGTACCTCACAGGATACTAACAGACAACAACACCAAATTCTATTCAACCAAATTGAATAAATTATACTAAGAGTACAACACCAAATTTAACCATTCATACCACTATCATGCAACATTAAATGAAAAAATATAGACCTTCAATATGACTCGATCATATATACTCTCTAATATGGTAGAAAAAGACAAGAAGTCCAAGATAGAAAAGATCCTTCATGATTTATGGCCTACCATACCACCACACATATAACTATAAAAAAATACACATTAATTAGTGTATGAGACCAAGGTAGTGTTTCCCATAGAGTTATATTTTTCAATTCTACAAATACCTATCTGAGGACAATTCTCAGATGATGAGAAATATTAAAAGTAGTTGGATGAGTTCTAATAGCTCAATGATAAATGGTTTCACACACTTCCCAATATTGAAGTCCATCAGAATCATATTTAATTAGAATTTAATAAAATTGTTTTACTCCTTCTATTAATTCAAGGAGAACATGTATTGGATCTCAAAAACCTAATGATACCATGATAGAAACCTATAAAGCCGGAACCTGAATGAGAGGGCTGAATGAGAGGGTCCTTACATATTACATAAGTTCTATTCTAATGGAGCTTACTCATTCACCACAATGGATGTGGAATGTATCTCGCCTCCCCCAATGTGAGGTTTCTCAAGAAATACTCAGCATAGCTTCTTTAAAGAATAATACATCCTAGATACATGATGTTAAAATTTAAGGAAAATTCCATTTTCAGAAGATGTTAAACTATGTGATAGATATGTCTTTACCACATGATGCTAAACTACATGGAATAAGTCTGAGAAAAAGGAAAGTAAACTACACAATGTCTAAGGTCCTTGTAGTATGACCTAAAACTATAAAACTCCATTTTTCTTGGCCATGTGGTGCTAAACTGCATATAGAGTTCCTTATTAGATGACCTTAAAAGGAACAAAACCTATCATACCAGTCACAAGACATTAAACTAAATGAAAAAAATCTTCAGTATAGTATGTTAAAATGTAGTCTTAATCTACATAATAAGCATAGGATGCCTTGATCAACCAGATCCAGAAGCATTATGTAAAAAAAAAGATGCCTATCATGAAATTATTTCATGAATGTATGGATAATATTAATGGGTATTCATGCCTTTTTTTCACATAGAGTAACCTTATTACTTACCGTATGATGTTAAACAACATGTTTGGTGTCCCTATCATTCATCATTAAAATATTCCCAGAGCTATGCATAGCATGATTTTAATTCTTAGGAGATATGTAGAGATTCCCAGATCCTATATCTCTGACCATCCACTACCTGATAAAAATTTCCCTATATCTTCTTTTAATCACTTCTGTGTGCTGAAAGAACCATTTTACATTCCTCGTTTCTCACACCTAGAATATATCACTTGGTCTTTGTAATTTTGGTAATGGATTCCCTACATAATCAAGACATATCATTTCACATCTAGATTGGGATGATCCTGGATGCAAGACCTTAAACGGAACACCATAATTACTTATCGTATGATGTTAAACTTCGTAGTTAATGTCTCTTTCATTACATAAAACTTCACATTACTATATATCTCACATTAGAGGGAAACTATCCTTGGTGTTGGTCTCCCAAAACACCTCAGTTAAAAAACAATGTGTTTCTTGATTCCTACCATCACAAAATATGTATTGACTCTTGGATCTCTAATCATAGGTCTAGCCAAAATAATCTACAGCAAAACTATTTTCATATAGATCATAACTACGTGGAGATTTTTCCATTAAAGAATTGTGTGTGTGTTGATTGAATACATAAAAAGATACATATTGATGCTCATATCTCTAATCTAAGGTCTATATGTAATAATCAATGGAATAAATAACCCCTATGTATATGGTTCAGACCTGTATTTAGTGTTTTTAATTCAATTAATATATGTGGCTTTATTACATCCTATATAGGATACATAGTGATGGATAGATCTCAAATAATGGTTCCAACCACAATGATCAACAGGAAAAATGATCCCCTCTATATATGGGTCACACCTGTATAGAGATTTTTCCATTCAATAACTTCCTATGACTTGATTCCTACTGTCACAGGATATGAACTGATGCGTGAATCTCCAATATTGGGTATAAATGCAATAATAAATGGGAAAATACCCCCTCTACATATGGTTTAGACATGCGTGGGAGATCCATAAAAACATCTCAAACACTTAGTGCCCAGATGTGGCCCGATGATGGACCCTAAAGATTAGAAGGAGGTGACCAAAACCGAGATGTTTTTTACAAACTCAGATAAGGGAATTCTTTATTTGGTACAACAACCTTCCAGAAATAACTATTGTGGGATAGGAAGACTTCTTTCATAAATTCCTATATCAGTTCAGCTACACACTATGGAAAAAAATTATTTTTTGACCTCAGAAACTAAAAAAAAGCTAAAATGAGAGTGTTCTTCCTTCACCATCAGATGGAAGGTTTCAACCTATTCTATTCGAATTCCTCACTCACAAGATAATTTTATAGAACTTTGTAATAAAAATAATTAGGATGAGCTATAAAAACCTTTGTCCCTAATGAAATATCTAGGAATATTCCATGAGTTTGTAGAAATAGCACAACTTTTAGAAGATTTCATTCAGCAGACCTGATCTTAATCTTGGTCTATGCCCCCAGCACAGGGAAAAAGTCTTGGTAAGGCATAGAACACCAATATTACCCTAGAACTAGTATTAGTTCCAATTAAAGTGCCTAGGAAGTCCCCAAATACTCCGACGCCTCTTGTTGAGTAGAATATGTAAAAAAATCACCCTTGACTAGAAGAAAAAAGAGACAAGGTTCTCCCATGATATGAGGAATTGATAAATAAAGCATTCTCCTTCCAAAATGAGTAGATCCCTGATTATTTCCTTATAGCCATATAAAAAAACCTACTCAAACTAAAATTTCCTTGGAAACCTAATAAGTTCAACCTCAATGATCATCATAACTACTACCCTTTCCATAGGGGGATGAATCATACCTTTCATGATTGCTTTTTATTCAAATATTATCTCAATGACATGGTTTTTTTTGACAGGTGATACTGAAAATTCCCTATAAAAGGTGAATTGTGTATCTGTATCCCAAGAAGATGAATATGGTGGCTAGAAAGAGGGTTTTTCTAGGTGTGGAAATATGTTCGATAACTGGATGAATCGTTAGTTAGTTGACTGAGCTCATGCCACCCTAAGAACATAGATTTTAAAACCAATAACAATCCAATAACATATGGAGGTGACATCAACTAGGTAGATGTAATTACTAGACATAGGGAAAGTCATAGTATGAAGAGTCATATCTAGCTCATGCACAGGCTCTGACTCTTGTAGTCTTCTTTCCTTAAACATTTAAAGAACGGGCACCGTCCCACCAAATGAAATCTTGATCAGATGAAGAGACCCTTTTTATTCTGTTAACAGATTTCACTTAACATATCCATTCTCTAGTGAAGAATATTCCTCTGACTATGCGATCCCCATACTTGATTAGGGTTCTGGAGGTCAAAGATGTAGGAGACGAGGATATAGGGGATGATACAAGTATTTTCAAACCCAATATTTTGATCATATTTCCACAAAAGATATATATATAGACAAAACCCATTGTCGAGAACTCCATCAGGACCAACATAATCACAGAGATCCCATAGATCCCTCCAGCGGTCATTCAACACTTTTAATCTTACATGACTGTCTGGTGGGGGTGCAATTGTATGATCATCCTAGACAAAATGGGAAGGTCGGTGGGACCTATGCCACTAGTTGCAAATAATTTTCAACCTCCACACAAGCATGAGGACCTTACACCTCAAACACCTAAACTCACGATCCACACAATAGTGAGAAAACCCACCTTGGTAAGCGCAGAACTTTAACATAAAAGTATGATATTCTGAAATAGTTGGTGATTTCCTAACCAAACTCTAAATCCTGGATTCATTACATCTTTTAAAAAAACTAGAAGAGGCAATCATTGAGTCCCTCAATAGCTCGACGTATTTCAAGATAGAAGTTGATGCAACTAATGTTTATTGAGTGGAGACTATGTCATCAAAATTCCATGTCACCATCACATTCATAGAATTAGACAAGAAAGAAGCAATATAGGGACATATCATGTCCCTATATGTTTCAAGAAAACATGAAAATGTCAGAATCTAAAGGGATATTATTGAAAACGGTTTTAGTATCAACCACATCATGGTTTATACCCTCCGATGTTTGGGATATATTTAGGGGGATTTATCTCCTACAAATCTTATAATTAAATAGTCTGAAAAGTGCGATTAAATGTATCTTGGGAAGATAAAGCTGAAGGATTAGTTTAATTATATCACATATAATATTGAGTTCATGGTTATCTATCAAGACACAAAATATAATTTCCTTGTTGGAAGACATTAGATGCACAAACACATGGTGATACCTTGAAAATTTCATTAGTGTTTGAAATACCCAATCGATGGGATTGGAGGAAAACTACATGGTGAAAGTCCCCCCTTAAATTATTTTGAATACATATATATACTGAGGTAGTTTTCTATAAAATGGAAGGAAAAAAACCAATGGTAGAAGAAAATATATTGGCATTAGTCCCCAATGTCTTGGGGACTACCCCTACGAATCCCAGTAGTATGATTAACAACAATTATGTGCTACCCACAAACTTGATTGAGGAAGTAGACTTAATAATAGTTATACAGGCTCCTCCTATCCCTAATGATAGAATAAAAGAAACTAATCTGATCTGTAATATCTCTACAGAGACTTCAATGGTTCGGGATGAAATTTTTTCTTCTCAAGGCCTATGTTTCCACAACAATGATGGAGATTACCTCAGATTACCTACCATGTCTAAAAATACCTTAATGGAATCATATATAGAATAAAAATTTGATGACGTCAGAAATTCCCACCCCACACTTGATGAAGGAGTCTCCACCACCATCGATGAGCTCGATCAATTGAATATGGGAATATAAGATAACCTGTGACCTATGTTGATTAGTGTCACCATGCCTCTCAAGGAGTAGGAAATGTATATCACATTTCTAAAGCAACATTGATATATGTTCTATTATAATTATATATAAATCCATGGGTTGAACCCCTATGTAGCTACACATTACATAGGCTTACTAGATGTCCATCAAGGTTTCATGCAAGCATCCAGGGGGATGCATCCCTCTCATGCCAGTAAGGTAGAATCAAATGTTGAAAAATTAATCAAAGACTACTTTTTTTTGAGAACATCTTTACCAAAAATTGCTTCCCAACATCATCCCTATAAATAAAAATAATGGGTAGATCAGGGTCTGCATCGATTTTAGGGTCCTCAATTGACACTGCTCGAAGGACAATTTCCCATAGTTGATCACAAATTTTTGAATGATATAATAACTAGCTTCCAATACCATGCATTCATGGATGGGTATTCAATGTATAATCAAATAAATATGGATATTGAAGAAGAGGAAACCATGAACTTCAAATAACCTTAATGGATCCTTTTCTAGAAGGTAATTCCCTTTAGATTAAAGATTGTTGGCACTACTAACCAATGTGACATGAATCATATCTTTAATCCCTTATTGTTATGAATAACATAATGTTATGTCGATGACCTAGTAATAAAATATCAATAGCGATGTGATCACTTCCTGTATCTTCAAACAATATCCAGCAAGGTGCATCAACATTGTTTAAATATGAATCCAGTTAAGTGAACATTCAGGGTAACATCATGGAAATTCATTGGCATTGTAGTACACCATAATGACATCGAGTTCAACCAGCAATGTAACACCGAAATGTTTTTTATGAAATATTTTCATTAAATAATTTTTATACTTCAGTAGATTTCTTTGAACAAAATAGTGAGTTTAATCAAACCACAAGATTCCCTTATTATAAAATTACCATTATACATTATTCGTTTTGGTAGCGGGAATAATTATTACAAACTTATGAAAATGCATTGTTAATTCATTGGCAATAAATAATTTATGAAAAATATAAATCAATTAGATATTTTTAATTTTGATTTAATTACTTTTAGTAATAAAATTAAAGAGATATATATATTTGTTTTATAATTTATAAAATATTTTGGGTATAAATCCAAAGGTTATTTTAGTTATAGGGTATGAACAAAACCCAATTTGATGTATAAAACCTTATATTTTAAAAAAGTTTAATTTTACACCATGGAATGGTGAACCCATTTTAAATTAATATCTTGACACATTAATAAATTTTATACGACAAAATAAACATGTCATTTTGATTCGAGGTATAAAAATTAACATTGGTTGAATTTCTGATATTTTTCTGATAAGATTCATGTTCCGATGAATAGTAAAAACTCATAAATTTTAATTGAAAATAACTTTTTTCATTGAAATAATTTATATGGTTAAATTATATTATTTAGTTTTTTAAAATTATAAGCATAATATATTTTTACCATTTACTATAATTTAGGTAATTTTAATTAAATTTACATTAAATTCAAATGTAGAAACATTTCAATATTTTGCAATATTTTATCTTTTAAAACCCGTTTTTCTCATTTCAACAACATGATTAATTTTAAATTAATTACTGAAACTTTTGTGTTTTGAATTTTTAAAAATGGATTTCATATTTAGAATCATTAGGTTTAAATTATGTAAATTTATTAATTTTATTTTTGGACAATATTAATAGTAACTTTTGTAATTCTTATTAACATGGTAAAAGGGTAAATTAGGCAATTAAGGGTAAAATAATACTATAAAATTAACCTAACACATCTATTAATATAATTATATGATTATAATTTTACCTAAAACATAATTGGATTGAAATGGTATCTATTGGAACCCACTTGGATGAGATTCAGACATTTAATTTATTTTATTTAAAGAAAAGTGAAATATATCTCACTCAAACATTAATAATTAAATTATTTTCAATATAAGGTTATACAGAAGATACATTTTATAAAAAAATACTCTTTTGAAATCTAAAATGTTTTTATTTATTATGAAAATTTATTTTTAATTTTTAGGAAAAAATTAATTACCTTAAAGCCTTATACATGGATGACTAAAAAAATTAATTAATTGATGAGAAACCAATAAAACAATTTTTATTAAAATATTAATAACTAGAAAAAGGCCCAAGAAATTGAACAAAGCTTATTGGTAGAGTATATCTCGATTATAAGTTTCTAGTGGTTGACTTATTGACTATTTGGAGGCATATAGAAGAGATTGTGACACTTATATTTTTTTTTATTTAATGTGAAGATAAATTTGTCACATTTACTTTTTAAAAGAGGATATCATTTTTAATGTTGGGGTTTTCAGAAGAAAAATTGTACTACAAGTATTATTATGAAATATAATGGATCTATTTTCATCATATTATTTTATTTTTAATTTTTATTAAAAAAAATATATATATTAAATAATTATACAAAATTGAGGTAGTAATTATTTTATTAATGTAGATATCAAATAAATGTTATTAAAAATATTTTAAGAAATATAATTTGGGATAATTATTATTTAAAATGAATATTATAGATTAAATTTAAACCTTATGGAAATAATAAAATATTTGGATCTAGGTTCACTTCATATTTTTATTTTTTTGAAATCTATGAAATAAATAATGTGAAAATTGACACTATTGACATTTTTTCAAAATAAGGTTTTCATAAATTATTTAAAAATCATAAAACACATTTAAAAATATATAATAATTATTATATGGTCTAAAAGTTTCTAATTTATTCATTTATGGTCTAATAGACTTCAAATAAGTAAATATTTCACTCTTTTAATATTGAAATATTTTCTAGCAATGTTAAAAATTAAATAGAATAACTAAGTATTAATTAAAATGTTAATGCTTAAATTGAAATAAACACTTGTATAAAATTTATTGGTTGATGATATAAAAACCCGATCTCATTTCATATTTTAAATTTGTACATTTTTTAGTTTTTTATGTGGGGTTTGGTTTTATTATAAATTAATATTTTTTGAGGTTTCCAAAAGTGCCCCTCACCTCAATAATAAGAGGGCACTTACTTTCTCAAATATTCATTTAATTTTGAGCCTTCAACCTTGAAAATTCCACATCCATTTCACTTATAAAATTCACTAGAAAGATTCTAGTGGTCCTGGTCTTTTTTAGTGACCAAATCTTGTGCTTTAAGATGATTTTTAGAGGAGGCACATTGAAGAAGAAGTAATATCATTTACCGATTCTTTCAAACATATTTATTCTAATACATACACCTCATTAGTTGTTTCATTATAAAGTAATAACAACAATATTACATATATACTGGGAGGTTATTATAATTATGGAACAACCATATTACATATTCTACCCATCCTATGAAAAATGAAATTATCACACGTGCGTACGTACAACTTACCGTCTCAACGCTGCGGTCTAATATGTTTTTCAAAACCACATTACATGGATGGGTATAATTATGGAATTAATAAATGTATATATGATTAAAATAAAATGATATTTATTCTGAGATACTATACACAATCCACTTCAATACCATTCGATGATTATGGGAACGATATCGTCGCTCGTGCGTACGTACAGCTTACAATCTCCATGGTGCGATGTGATTCGTTCTAAATAATATTCATTAAATAATGATTATATAAATGAATAGAATGAATAAATATGAAATATATTATTCTAATACCATTCTATAAATGATATATCTATTACCAAAAAAGAAAAATAAGATATTATCCAACAAAACATGCATAAGTACATAAAGCAGTTAATACCCAAATAACGAGTAACAATGAAATGTTACTAACAAACGGATGAAAATATGATCTTAAATGTTATCATAAAAATAGTTATGATTCTCAAATAAATCATTAAAATTATTTAAATCATTATATTGGTTTTTCAGATACATAAGAATCATATCATACCTAAGGTAAGGGATAACATTGTAAATCTCATTTTTATCCGAGATTGTTTATTCGTAAGTATTTACTGGGGTATATTTATCATCCACATCCATGTTTACTAAATATGTATTTTAAAATATTTTTTATATCCTTATATAATTGTTAAAAGTAAAATTTATGCATTTATTAATTTTTACTAAATGGTATGAATGAAATCTTTTGTCGTTTTCGGTATGATGCACTTTTTTGAATTTTCCGAAAAAAGTACAAGAACATTGTTTTCTTAACATTTATGGCATGAATGAATTTTTATAGTTTCATGAAACCTAATTTCCATGAAGATTACCATAAAAAAGTTCATGATTATTTTCAACTGAATTAATTTCTATCAAAATTGCGTGGCATTTTGAGAAAAGAAACTATTTTTGAAAAAGAAAGGATATTTTCTTGAGGAATTATGTTCAAGTTTTTTTTATCAAATTTATTTTCCATTTAAGATGAAATTATTTTATGTTTATATTCCTGTTATTAAATTGATTTTTTTTTGTTTTTATGATGGAATTATTTTTATGAAATCCTTTTATTATATATGGATTATGATGGAATGATGTTTAAGAAACCCATTTTATTTCATGGGTTAACCTATGATGAATGATTTCTATTTTTGTAGAACATGCAAGAATGATTTCATTATGAGATGGTTAGGACCTATATCTCCCTCAAATGCATTAGGTAATTATTTATATCTCATGAGATAAAAATGGTTGAAATAAAAAGTAAATCTAGATCAGTAATACCAGGCTAGAACGAGGAGTAGACTCGGTTCAGTAATGGAATGTTTCCACTTTGATGGTCTTGAAAATGAGACTTGAATAATATGAAATGATTTTATAGGATTATGTATGTATTCAATTAAATTTCATGTCTTATGTTATGACTATTGGGATTAAATTTCACTTTTATGATTTATCCCATAAGATGATATTATGATCTTTTATATACAGAATAAGATTTTCAAATGTTATCTTCTTATGATTATGATATGATTGATATTTACCTTATTTACCCTTACTGAGCATTTGAACTCACCATTTAATATGTTTCTTTTCCCCAGGTCATGAAGAAGGGTATTAAGTAAGATATTTCAAAAAGGAGTCTATTCATGAATAATTAAGTAGATGACAATGTTGATGTTTTATAAACCAGATGTTTATGTTTCCCAGTTTCTAAAAACACTAAACATATAAGGTCTTAGAGTGGTTTTTGTTATGTTATGTAATTAATATTCTTAAATTTTTATTAAAAATCTATATTTAATGTATGGGACATTATAGTTGGCATCAGATAAAAGGTATAGTTAACCTTTCGAAACTTGGATGAGATAACCTTAGCATGAACCCTAAGGATATGTCTATGTATAGGTTACAATCATATCGTAGTTTTTTTAGATATGTTCTTGAATAACCTAGGATAAAACCTAATGTGTCCTAAATTGAAATTTTATTCTTGAATTATGTTGTTTTCCCATTATGATTAGTGTTTCCCACACTATTCTTCTTGGTTTTAGTCAATGGTTAGAACCCAAAGGAACCACAATAATAGTGAATGCGAAGGAAAATGTAATGATTGTCCCCTTGAGAAAGAAAATGTTTTTGGGAGGTAGAATGGAAAATCTTATATCCATCCTCAAAAACATTTCTCAAGATATGAATCATACCAGACTTCCAAACTAGAAAAGAAGGTAGCAACATTTTTTTAATACTTCATGAGGTAGAATCCACCTTCATTCAACAAGTCTTCTGATCCATTAGTGGATGAACAATGGATCATTACCACTGAGAATATGCTTTCAGATATACATTGTTATGAACATGAATAATTCATCTTAGTAGTATATCATTTGGAAGGTGAAGCTGATCAATGGTGCAATCTTATCAAAAATAAAAGGCAAGAAGATAAAATTTAGTCAATGGAATGGAATGAGTTCAAGAACTTATTTTTCAACAAGTATGTTCCTCATATTCTTAAAAACAAAATATGGACAAGGAGTTCCTTGAACTTAAGAAAATCTATGATGAATCCATTGGTACCAACAGAGAATATTTTACAAGACTTGAAAGGTATGCTTCTAGAATTATTATCCAACTTGAGAGTAAAATTAATCGATTCATTAGTGGTTTAAACCAAGTATCCGAAGGGAATTATCCATAAGGGACTTCAATAGATATGAGGAAATTGTTCTATGTTCTCTCAATGTTGAGATGGAGATTAGAGTAACCCATCAGTCATATGGGTTTGATAAAAAGAGAAAAATGTAATTTAATGGAAAATTTTAATTCCACACTAAAAAATACAAGTTTTCATTTATGCTCAAATTTTGGAATGAAACATGGAGGAAATTGTCTTAAAAGGACTAGTAAATGTTTTATTTGTGGAAAATAAGGTCATCGGGAAGTTGAATACTAATGTGATGGGAAAAATGTGTCTAATGATGCGAATAAAGAAAAGGCTAAACTGAATGAACTCCCCAAAATTCAATGTTATAAATGAAAATAAATGGGGCATTATTCCAATCAATGGCCCAATCCAAGGGTTATTGATGATGATAGACATCAAAAAATTCTTAAGGACAAAGTAAAAATAAATTCACATGCAATCAATATCAGTGATGTGGAGTATGATAATGAAGTGGCGAAGGGTATACATACCATCAACTTTAAAGTAGAAAATGTTTTATTTGACTAGGGATCCACCCACTCTTTTATTTCTCAATAATTTTCTAATATTATCACCATATTAACTCAACAATTAGATGTTGATTTAGTTGTGATAACTTCTAATTGCTCAACAGTCACATCAAAAGGTTATAATTCTTCTCTGGTTGAATTTTATGGGAATGTGATTCCTAAAAATCTTGTGATCCTTCCTATACTATAATTTGATGTGATTCTTGGCATGTAATGACTTCCTCTATATGAATATCCTATCAATTTTCAAGGAATGGAAGTCAAATTTCATATTCCAGATCAATTTATGATCACCTATCGATGCAATGATGAATACAACCTTCCAATAGAAATTTATTCCATATTATGGGTCTTTATTCCTATAAATGAAGTTTATTTATCTCAAATGGTCTGGGAGAAACTCACAATTAAGTATACAACCATTATACGAGAGTTTGATGATGTATCTTTGGAGGAATTTCTAGGTCTTCCACAAAATCGTGAAGTTGAGTTTTCAATATATCCCATATAGGGTGCTATGCCTATTTCAAAGAAACCTTATAGAATGTTCCCAATTGAGTTGTAGGAATTGAAGAAGAAACTCCAAGAGAATCTTGATAAGGGATTCATATGCCCTAGTGCATCACCTTGGGGAGCACCTGTTCTATTTAATAAGAATAAATATGTATTAATGAGACTCTTCATTGATTATCAAGAACTTAACAAGATCACTATCAAGGAAAATATCTTATTACCCACAATGATGACTTATTTGACAAAAATGCGGAGCTCAATACTATTCCAAGACTGATCTTCATTCATGATATCATCAATTAAGGATCAAAATGGAGGATATAACAAAAACGACATTCAGTACAAGGTATGGACACTATGAATTTATTGTGATGCCTTTTGGTCTTACTAATTCCCCCACTATCTTCATGGATACAATGAATAGAGTATTTATAGATTATATTGATCAGTTTATGGTAGTCCTTATAGACAATATTCTTGTCTATTCAAAGAGAATAGATGAAAATGATGATAACTTGATAATTGTAGTGAATAACCTTAGAAAGTAGAATATTTATACCAAATTTACCATGTGTTAATTTTTGGCTTCAGAAAGTTTCATGTTTGGGTCACATAATCTCAAGACAGGGGATATCTATGGATCCATCCAAAATAGATGTTATTGAAAGATGGTCGAGACACAAAATGGTAACTGAGATCTTATTTTTTTGGTTTGGATGGATATTAAAGATGTTTTGTGAAATAATTTTCTTTATTATCTAATCAAATCACGAATTTGACTCGGAAAGGAGTTAAGTTTGTTTGGATGGAGGAATGTGAAGCGAATTTCAAAGAGATAAAAAGAAGGTTGTCTAGTACACCTGTGCTCACACTGAATTATAGTGGAGAGAGGTTTGTGATATATAATGATGCATCTATGAAGGGGATGTGATTTGTTCTCATGAATATTTATATAGTAATATCTTATGCCTCAAGGTAGTTGAAAATTAATGAGCAAAATTACCCAACTAGTTATTTGGAATTAGATTTGGTAAAATTTTCATTTAAGATATGGATGCATTATCTTATCATTTAAGGTGTGATATTTATAATGATTATAAAAGTTTAAAGTATATTTTCACATAAAAGGAGATGAATATGAACCAAATAATATGGTTGGATTTGATTAAAGATTATGAATTCTCCATACATTACCACCCTGGGAAAGTGAACAAGGTAGAAGATGCTTTGAGTCAAAAAGACCATGTTAGCTTATCTATGATGGAGATCATGAAAGATCCAATATTTATGGATGTTCAAAGGATGGATCTTGAAATTTTAATGGAAGGGTATAAATATTATATTTCTCAAATGAATGTTCAACCATCTATAAAAGTGAATATTAAGTATGCATAAATGTAAGAATTAGAGGTACAAAAGATGGCGAGAAATCATCCTGAATTCAACCTATATTGTGATGGAATAATAAGGTTCAGGAACTATGCTTTTATTCATTCCATACAATATTTAAAGAAGGATCTATTTGAAGAGGCTCATAGTTCTTCATTATCTATTCATCTTGGAAGCACAAGGATGTACAGGGACTTGAAAAAGTATTTTTGGTTGGGTGGCATAAAAAGAGATGTTTCCAAATATGTCTCTCGGTGCTTGGTTTTTCATCAAGTTAAGGATGAGAGATAGAAGTCTAGTGGTATGTTACAACCATTACCCATACCATAATGGAAATGAAAAAAAAACTATGTACTTTTTTGTAATACTTACAAGAACATATAAAGGACATAATTCAATATGGGTTATAGTTGATCACTTAACAAATTTGTCACACTTAATTACTATTAGAGAGGATTTTTCTCTTGATCAGCTTACTAGGATATATTTAAAGGAATTTCTAAGATTTAATGGAGTACCACATTCCATTATATCTGATTGGAATCCGAGGTTTACCTTGAAGTTATAATGAATTCTTCAGCAAGATCTAGATACTGAGTTATGTTTCAACACTGCTTATCATCCTCAGATAGATAGTCAGTCTCATAGGACAATTTAAACTCTAGAAGACATGTTGATAGCTTGATATTTGGATTTCAAAGGTGGTTGGGATCAACACCTACCTTGGGTGGAACTTTCTTACAATGATAGCTTTCACACTAGTATTCAGATGGATCCTTATGAAGCCCTCTAATGAAAGAAGTGTAGAACTCCATCTTGTTGTGATGAAGTTGGGAAAAAATCTATTAGGACTAGATCTTGTTGATGAAATTGAAGAAAATGTCAGATATATTCAACAACACATAAGAGCATCTCAGAGTCGAAAAAATGTATGCTGACAACCAAAGAAAAGATGTAGAGTTTAAAGTGGGTGATAAGGTGTTTTTAAAAAGATCTAACTAGAAGAGAGTAAAGATATTTTTAATGAAGGGGATGCTAAGCCATAGGTATATCACACATTTTGATATTTTGGATCATGTTGGGATGGTAGCTTACCGATTGTTACTTCAACCAAATCTCTCTCAAGTTCATGACGTGTTCTAGGTATCTCTCCTAAAAAAGTACATACCTGGCACTTCACATGTAAAAAGCTTAGAATTCATACCACTAGAGAAAGATATTTCTTATGATGAACAACCAATAGAGATTTTGGATTGTAGCGAAAAAGTTCAACGAAACAAGACCACTCATATGGTTATTGTTTTATAGAGGAACCTCCAATTTGAATAATGGACATGGAAACTTGAGGATATTATTAGGGAGATTTATCCTCATCTATTTGTTTCAATGTGATGGATTTCAAGAGATAAATTCAGTTTAAGGGTGGTAGAAGGTAACACCTGGATGTTTTTTTGAAATATTTTATTTAAATAATTTTTATTCATTAGTAGATTACTTTGCAGGAAATTGTGAGTTTAAAAAAACTATAAGATTCCCTTATTATAAAATTAACATTATAGACTAGTTGTTAGAGTATCAGGAATATTTATAACTAACTTATGAAAATTCATTGTGAATTCACTGGCTATCAATTATTTATGAAAAATATAAATCAATTTGATATTTTTATTTTTGAGTGAATTACTTTTGGTAATGAAATTATTTATATATATATATATGTCTGTCATATAATTAATAAAATATTTTTTATATTCATCCACTAGATATTTTAGTCATAGGGTAATAATAAAACCCTATTTGATGTATACAAACCTAATTTTTAAAAAAAGTTTAATTGTAAATCTTGGAATGGAGAACCCCATTTAAATTAATATTTTGAAACATTAGTAATTTTTATATAAAAATATAAATATTTTATTATTAATTGGTATATAAAAAGTTACTTTTGATGAATTTGATATATTTTTCTAATAACTTTCATGTTTTGATGAATAGTAAAAATTAGCTCAATTTTAATTGAAAACAAATTTTTTAATTGAAATAATTTATATGATTAAATTATATTATTTACAGGTTTAAAAGTATAAATAGAATATATTTTTACCATTTAATATAATTTTGTTCATTATAATTAATTTCACATTAAATTCAAATGTAAAAACATTTCAATCTTTTGTAATATTTTAACTTTTAAAACCCGTTTTCTCATTTCAACAACGTGATTAATTTTAAATTAATTACAATAACTTTTGTTTTTTGAATTTTAAAAAATGGAATCCATATTTTGAATTAGTAAGTCCAAATTATGTAAATAACTTTATTTTTTTGGGAAATATGAATAATAACTTTGGTAAATTTTATTAACATGGTAAAAGGCTAAATCAGGTAATTAAAGGTAAAAATAATATTTCAAAATTACCCGAACACACGTTTTAATATAATTTGATGATTATAATTTCCCTAAAAAATAATTGGGTATAAATGGCATCCATTGGAACCCACTTGGATGAGATTAAGACATTTAATTTATTTTATTTAAATAAAAGTGAAAAATTTCTCACTCACACTTTAATAATATTTTTTTTAATATAAGGTTATATAGAAGATATATTCGATTATAAATACTAATTTGAAATATAAATTTTTTTTCTTTGTCATGAAAATTAATTTGTAATTTTTAGGAAATAAATAATTACCTTAAATTCTTATACTTGGATGACGAAAAAATTAATTAATTAATGAGAAATAAATAAAACAATTTTTATTAAAATATTACTAACAATAAAAGGCCAAAAAACTTTACCAAAACATATTAGCCAAGTATATTTATACCATAATAATTCAAGAGTCTACTTATTTACAATTTTGAGTCTTATAGAAGAGATTGTCAAACTTATATTATTTTATTTAAAGTGAAGATAAATTTGTCACATTCATGTTTTAAAAGTGTATAGAATTTTTAATGTTGTGTTTCTCAGAAGATAAATTATACTAAAACTATTATTCTGAAATATAATGGATCTATATTCATTATATTATTTTATTTTGAGTTTTTATTTAACAAATAAGTGTATTAAATAATTACACAATATTGAGGTTGTAATTATTTTATTAATGAAGAGATCAAATAAATGTTATTAAAAATATTTTAATAAATATAATTTGGTATAATTATTATGTAAAATGAATTCTATATATTACCTTGAACCA
Organism: Viscum album; assembly: GCA_963277665.1. Classification (NCBI taxonomy): domain Eukaryota; kingdom Viridiplantae; phylum Streptophyta; class Magnoliopsida; order Santalales; family Viscaceae; genus Viscum; species Viscum album. The sequence continues at coordinate 1,116,611,689 of OY728152.1, forward strand.
ATAAGGATATATTGAAATATTTGTATTAAGGTTAACTTATTTTATGTTTTAATAAATCCATGGAATAAATACTGTCAAAAATGAAACTATTGATATTTTTTCAAAATAAGGTTTTATTAAATTATTTTAAATTAATAAACCTTATTTAAAATATATAATAATTATGAAATGTTCTATAATATTCTAAATTATTCCTTTATAGTCTAATTGATTTCAAGTAATTAAATATTTCACCCTTTTAATATTGAAATATATGTTACCCAAGTTAAAAATTAAATAGAATAACTAAGTATAAATTAAAATGATAATGCTTAAATTGGAATAATTTTTTTGTTCTAAAATTTATTTGTTGATGATATTATAAACATATATAATCTCATATTCAAAATTGGTACATTTTTGAAGTTTTTAATTGGGGTTTAGTTTTATTATAAATTAATATTTTCTGAGATTTCCAAAAGTGCTCCTGTCACGACCCGTCCACGAGGCCCGTGCCGTGACTACCCCAAGCCCGCCTTCCATAGGCCAGGGGCTGGCGACTAGCACCAAAGGAGTAAATCCTGATAACTGGGAAGGCATTGCCTTTATAAAAGTAAACAAAATACCACAGAGTACAAACAGAAGTAAACACTAAGTAAAACTGGGTACAAGTAAGTGCAGAAAAGCAAATGGGCCAGAATAGAAACCCAAACTGAAAGTAAAGTACAACTAGAAAGGAAGTACAACAACTGAAAGAAAAATAGCTGGAAGAATAGAAGCAACTCCTGGGTCGTCCACCTCAGATCCTACTTTAAGGGTAGGTACAGATAGCGCAGCTCCTGGATCGTCCACCACAGATCCTACGTGAAGGGTAGGTACAGATAGCCTCCACAACGCTCTCGCCCATCAACCTCCTCCGAGTATCATCTCGTCGTGAAGTCCTCCACTGGGTACCGTCTAGTCCTCGAACACTTGACCTCCGTCAACGCTGTCCGTATTCTACAACCAACACAACGAGGTGCGGGCATAGCCCGTGCAGGGGTGAGTATACGATACTCAGTAGGGTCCCCGAGACCCTCAAGGTCTCACTAAATCTAACAAGGATAACCACAAAGAAGGATCTCAAGAGATAACCCTTACTTAGGTATAAGCCCATACTTATACCTAAGTTATCAAGTAACCCATATCAATCATGAGGAAACACAAAGGTTATGAAATAAACGGATAACCACTACCTAGGTATATGCCCATACATGTACCTATGTTATCAAGTGACCCATCTCAATAATGAGGTAAACACAAAGTTCATAGACTCAGCTCCAACCAGGATTTTCATTATCAAAATTGTAACTGCTAAAGAGATCCATCTCTGGAGAGTACAGTGATCCTATCACGACTCCGAGGTACTGCTCAGTTACCTAATACTGCTGAGGTACTCCTCCTGTCGAGTACCATGGGTCTGCCACCTCACACAGTAGTGCTCCTCCGCCATGGGTCTGCCACGTCACACAATAGTGCTCCCCCTAATAGCCTACAGAGGTACTCCTCTTGTCGAGTACCGTGGGTCTGCCACCTCACAAAGTAGTGCTCCTCCGCCATGGGTCTGCCACCTCACACAGTAGTGCTCCCCCTCATAGCCTACAGAGGCACTCCTCTTGTCGAGTACTTCGGGTCTGCCACCTCACAAAGTAGTGATCCTCCGCCATGGGTCTGTCACCTCACAAAGTAGTGCTCCCCACTGGGCTATGCAAGTCACTCCGAATCAAATCAGACAACCAGTTATCAGGTCTCAGCCAGCTACACGGTCTCCGTACTCCGTATTCTCGTCTCTGGGAGGGTATGCTCCACGAGCTATAGTTCGATACTCCAAGTATCTCAAATTCTTATGAATAAGTATCTCAAAGGGATGCCTCGTCCTAGGGGTCTCAACGCAACAGACGGTGCGTCAATCAGACGCACGGTCTGTGAGTTACTAGCCTTTTCGTCCCAGGGGCCCGGTTGGTTTCGTGTGCGAACCAACCCGTCCGTATCTCAACTGTACCCCGAACTCTCATAGGGTATACTCATAGGGACCATTTCTCAACGCGATCACCAACGTCACTGATAGTTCATGAAACGGACGTCCGGTCTGAAAGTTATCAGCTTTTCTGTTCCAGGGGCCCGGTTGGATTTCAGGTACAATCCAACCCGACCATACTCTAACTGTGTCCAAAACTCAGGAGAAGTATGCCGAAAGTTCAGTCTCATCAAGAGGAATCCAACAAAGTCTACGGCACGTCAATCGGACGTCTGGAGCTCAAGTTATAAGCATTTCTGCTCCGAGGGCCCAGTTGGTTTCGGGTTCGAACCAACCCGGCTGTACCCAAAGTTCACTGAAACCTTGAGTGTAATATACCGAAACAACCATCTCGATCCACGGATCGCATCGCAACTGACGGTGTGTCGATCAGAGGTACGTAGCCCAAGTTATGGTCATTTGAACAAAAACTGCCCTGAAATAGGGGGTTCGGGCCCGGTCCGACCCGACCCGAGACCCCCTGGGTCGACCCGAACCGGGTCGACCCGACCCGGGTCTGGCCCAATTGGGCGCGGCCCGGCCCGGCTGGTGCGACCCATCCTAGCGCGCTCGGGCAGCCCGCGTGGCCAGCTCGACTGGCCGAGCTGAGCGGAACAGTGGGGGGCACGCTGCCCCCCTGATTGAAGCTGCAACCCCTCACGTGGGGGCCACTCCCTTTGACAGCCGGGGGTTACGACCCCCGGTCTTCCCCTGGTCCCGCACGACCGCGAGACCATCGCCTACCGCTGTGACGGACCCTCTTGGCGGCACGCCGGGTGCCGCCACCTCCTGGCAGATGACCGGTGCCGGCCGCCGCCTCCGGCCGTCGGCGCCACCGCGCCGGCGTGGCGCGCCGGCAAGATCTTCCGTGGACCACCCGACATTCTCCGGTGGTCCGTTTTGCCTGCGGTCTTCGTTGGCAGTCCTCCCGGGACTGACTCTTCACTGCAAAGTATTCAAATTGACTTTGCGGCCCCGTTTGTCGTCGCCCGTCAATCTGCGCACAATGATCAACCAGCAGAGTCTTCGAATCGCCTCCGCGGACCCGACTCCGGCAGCGGTATCATTCGGCCTCAACGGCACGGCGCGAAGACGCCACACTTCTTCTTCGCGTTCTTTCTTGTTTCCGCGCGGTGTCGTTGCACCGCGCTGCCTTTGTTCGAGCCGCAATGAAAAAAACATCAAAAGGGGGGAAGAGGGTTGGCCGTGTTTGTGCGGTCTGAACTCCTCCCGTTAATGATAGCAAGCGGCCAACAAAAGAATAAATACGAAGAACGACAAGGGATATTTCACGAACAAAAAGAAAACAACCCCTACCTTGAAAAAGGTCCACTCTTCAAAGACATGAGAAGTGATGTCGCTCCGTCAACACCGGGAAAGTACCGTCGTCGGCATCTCAGAGAAGAGAACCGTCGGCGTTGCGGTACACGACGTCGCGTCGTCGATCTCCGAGGATTCGACGTTCTTCGTCGTCCTTCATCGGAGGCTGACGTTCTTCGTCAGCGACAATGTGTTCTTCACGTTCTTCAAGGAGGAAGAAGTTCTTTCAATCTCTCCACCAAAAGATGCAAGAACGTGCCAAAATAATAGAATATAATCTATTATTCTTGGTGGAGGAAATTAATTAAGTGGGACCCACTTAATTAAGTTCACGATGGTTGGAATAATTCAAATAGTGGAGAGGCTCCGCCAAATTAATTGCCCGAGTGGATGACATAATTAATTTGGTGAGTTTCGAGGGGGTTTAGGGGCCCGGGTGGTCCCCACCTAATTAATAAGGAGAGGGTCAAGGAGTTTCCTCCCATTAAATGGGGAGTTTTGAGGAGGTTTTATTCTCCTCCATTAAGAGGGGAGTTAGAGTCCAAGAGGTTCTCCCTCATTAATGGGGGACTGTTGAGATATTTCCTCCCCTCCCATTAAATGGGGGGTTAAGCCCTATGTAGACCCCATGTCATAACCTCTCATGGGAGGTTATGCTGCTCGGGTGGTCCCAACCCTAATAATCCTCCCATGGGAGGTTAGGGTGTGGTGGTCCCACCACCAACTCCTCTGTGGAGCTTTTAACCAACACTATCCATATGGCGTGGGTTCAACAAAGACAAAATAAGTTTTCACTTATTTTATTTTATTAAACCACATGAAAACCAAAAACCAACTCTCAAACCCAATCATCTGTCGTCGAGGTGAAAGTCCTCTTAAGAGAAAACCGGCGTTGAGAGTTCATCGATGCCGTCAGATTTCGATTCTGAGAACCGGTTCAAAAGTTAGAAAAACCCACTTATTTGTTCACTGAACGTACCTGAGCTAAACTTCAGAAATTGATTTCGGGAACACCGGGCCTCAGAATCAGGCGCCGTCAGAAACTGCGTACTCGTAAAATTCCAAAGGAATTAAGAAAAAAAATTCCTTGAAATTTATTGGTCTTTACATTAGTCCCCCCTTAGGGATTTACGTCCCTGTAAATATTTAACACAAACTAGGGATACAAAAGCGGTACTGAGCACGCATTTGAGCCTTCCGCTCTCATGTGCTCTCCTGGAGGTTCTTGTGCTACCAACGAAAGCACACAATAGGAATTGATCTCCCTTGTAGGACCCACTCCTGTCGATCCTAAATCCCCACTGGAACCTCCACAAAATTCACCCCATCGCCAAAGTCCAGCTTTCCGTGGTCGATGATAAGTGTCGGGTCAAGCACGTGTCTCCTCAGCTAAGATACGTGGAAGTCGTCGTGCACCTGGTGCAACTGAGGTGGATGGGTCAAGTGGTAAACCACCTCGCCTACCTTTCTTAGGACCTAGAAAAGGTCCGATGAAGCGCAGAGATAACTTTCCACCTCAGCCAAATCTCCGTAATTCTACGTCGAGGTGAGACCCGTAAGAAAACATGATCTCCATCCTCGAACTCCAGTGGTCTCTACCTCTTGTCAGCATAAGGCTTCTGTCAGCTCTGAGCTGTCCTCATCTGCTCTTGGATGACCTGGACCTTCTCTGTCGTGGCCTAGACCATCTCTGGTCCCACAAGATCTGCTATGGTTTCTTCTTTGCCGATAAGAGAAATCCGGTCTCATCCCCTGGATGAACCACATTCTTTTCATAATACAGTCAACCCCGACATAGATGATACTAATCCATACCAAGGATGACGTCGTAAGGCCTCGACGCTACTACCAAGAGATCCAACCTTTACTCTCGCCTACAAGGGTTGAGTCACACTGTCGGCATCAGTGTGTGGTCACTGGGTCTCCTCCAGTAGGAATCTTGAAAGTGAGGGTCAAGTCAACCGTTTTTAACCGGGACCTCTCAGTACACAAAAAGGAAGGAAGAAAATGTTACAAAGGTAAGTGTCTTTTATTATTGCAGCTCATAGTACAAAGACACAAATGTAACAACAACATGGAACTAGAAGTATGAAGAATAAAAGGAAACCACTAGTTCCGCTCCTATCCACCTGCTTCTGGAGCTCCATAGTCATATACTTCTACTGCCTGAAGCTGAGCTCTCCCATGTCCACCTGTTCCCTGTAGTTGGGGTGGACCTCCTAGTGGTGGTGGTGGCAACACCTCGAAGCGTCGTCCACCTCCAACTGAACGACCAACTCCTCTCCCTCGGCCTTCGGCTTATTGCGGTCTGCCTCGATCGAACCTCTGCCTCTTCCTGAGAGGTTCTTCATTTATATGCTGGTCATCTGCATGGCGGGTCGGACAGTCACGTGCCATGTGACCAATCCCGCCACAGGAGTAACACTGCATGGCAGGTCTGGCTCTGTCATTCCCCTTGGTGCCTCACACTACCGACCCTGAGTCATGCGGTCGAACACCTGTAGGTCTAGTCCTCTTGTACCTCTACGTCATCTGTCTACTGCCCACTGCAGAAGACTCTAACGCATCCCAGCTAGTGGTGGGTCCTGCTACTGGAGACTGCTCTGCTTGGAAACTCTCCACTAAGAGGGATCGATCCAACACCCCTATCTACATCGGGATTCTATGAGAAACAACAGAATCTCTAATCTCTCGCTTGAACCCCTACTCGAAGGTTCGGGCCCTGAAGAACGGGTCCCGTACCATATCTGTGGAGTAGTGTGAGAGGTCTGTGAACCTCACTGAGTACTACGCCACCATCATGCCACCTTGCTGTAGATGCAGTAGCTCCTGTATACGCACCGATCGAAGGGTGGCTGGTACAAACTCTGCCCGGAACAGGCTCTCGAAGTCTGCCCACAGAAGTGTCACCTCATCATGCATCTGGAGCATCAGGCTCCACCATCTGCCTGCTGCTTCCTAAAGAAGGCTGGCAGCAAGGATCAATATGAAGTCTGCTGGCATCCCCACTAGCCTGAAGACTCTCACCATAGCCTCCATCCAATCCTCAGCCGCCTGCGGGTCCGTCTCTCCTCTGAACCTGGGTGGCCTCTGGCGCTGGAACTAGTGCAGTGCGCTCAAGCGATGTGCACCCTCTGCTGCTGGGGCTGGTGGCATCGGTGGACCAACGGGTGGTAGTACCGATGGTACCTAAACTGGGATAAGGGCCTGTATTGAGGCCACGTCGCTCGGTGGGCTATCAGTATATACAACTCTCGGGGATCTAGCTGGTCGTTCGCGAGGAGGCATCCTGAAAGAAACAAACGTGACACGGTCAAATGTTTTATACCTGGTGAGCTGACCTGGTTTGAGCTGTTTTAAGGGAAAACCTTTGAAAACACACACACAAACAATTTTTTTATTCACAAAGTCAGAAATCAGTTGTCAAGGTCCTAGTGTATGGATACGTCAGCCACCCGCACCAACACTGGACTCCCTGAACTGAAAACCACACTCGGTACCCTTAACACTATTTCTTCACAGAAGAAAATATCAGAGTTATAAGTTCTATGGTAGAACCGAATCCTCTGATACCAATTTTTCATGACCCGTCCTCGGGGAACGTGCCGTGACTACCCCAAGCCCGCCTTCCACAGGCTAGGGGCTGGCAACTAGCACCAAAGGCGTAAATCCCAATAACTCGGAAGACATTGCCTTTATAAAAGTAAAAAAAATACCATAGAGTACAAGAGGAGGTAAACACTAAGTAAAACTGGTTACAAGTAAGTGCGGAAAAGTAAGTTGTCTAGAATACAAACCCAAAATGAAAGTAAAGTACATCTGGAAAGGAAGTACAACAACGGAAAGAAAAATAAATGGAAGAATAAAAGCAGCTCCTGGTTCATCCACCTCGAATCCTACTTGAAGGGTAGGTACAGATAGCGCAGCTCCTGGATCGTCCACCACGGATCCTACCTGAAGGGTAGGTATAGATAGCCTCCACAATGTTCTCTCCCATCAACCTCCTCCGAGTATCGTCTCATCATGAAGTCCTCCACTGGGTACCGTCCAGTCCTCGAACACTCGGCCTCCGTCAATGCTGCCCGTCATCTCCAACCAACACAATGAGGTGCAGGCATAGCCCGTGTAGGGGTGAGTATATGATACTCAGTAGGGTCCCTGAGACCCTCAAGGTCTCACTAAATCCAACAAGGATAACCACAAATAAGTATCTCAATAGATAACCCTTACTTAGGTATAAGCCCATACTTATACCTAAGTTATCAAGTAACCCATATCAATCATGAGGAAGCACAAAGGTTATGAAATCAATGGATAACCACTACCTAGGTATATGACCATACATATACCTAATTTATAAAGTGACCCATATCAATCATGAGGTAAACACAAAGGTCATAGACTCAGCTCAAACCAGGATTTTCATTATCAAAACCGTAACTGCTGAAGAGCTCCGTCTCTGGAGAGTACAGTGATCCTGTCACAGCTCCTAGGTACTGCTCACTTACCTACGAATGTTGAGGTACTCCTCCTGTCGAGTACCGCGGGTCGGCCACCTCACATAGTAGTTCTCCTCTTCCATGGGTCTGCCACCTCACACAGTAGTGATCCACCTCATAGCCTATATAGGTACTCCTCCTGTCGAGTACCGCGGGTCTACCACCTCACAAAGTAGTGATCCTCCGCCATGGGTCTACCACCTCACACAGTAGTGCTACCCCTCATAGACTAAAGAGTTACTCCTCCTGTCGAGTACCGCAGGTCTGCCACCTTACAAAGTAGTGCTCCTCCACCATGGGTCTGCCACCTCCCAAAGTAGTGCTCCCCACTGGGCTATGCAAGTCACTCCGAATCAAATCAGACAAGTAGTCATCAGGTCTCATCCAGCTACACGGTCTCCGTACTCTGTATGCTCATCTCCGGGAGGGTCCGCTCCATGAGATACAGGTATATACTCCAAGTATCAAAAATTCTCATGATGAATTATCTCAAAGGACTGCCTCGTCCTAGGGTTCTCAACGCAATAGACAACATGTCAATCGGACACCCGGTCTGTAAGTTACTAGCCTTTTCATCTCAGGGGCCCGGTTGGTTTCGTGTGCGAACCAACCCGGATTTATCTCAACTGTACCCCAAACTCTCATAGGGTATACTCATAGGGACCGTTTCTCAACGAGATCACTAATGCCGCTGACGGTTCATCAAACGGACGTCCGGTCTGAATGTTATCAGCTTTTCCGTTCGAGGGGCCCGGTTGGATTTCGGGTACAATCCAACCCGGCCATACTCCAACTGCGTCCAAACCACAGGCAAAGTATGCCAAAAGTTCCATCTCATCAAGAGGAATCCAAAAAAGTTGACGGCACTTCAATCGGACGTCCGAAGCTCAAGTTATAAGCGTTTCCGCTCCGAGGGCTCGGTTGGTTTTGGGTTCGAACCAACCCGGCCATACCCAAAGTTCTTCGAAACCTTGAGTGTAATATACCGAAATGACCGTCTCGATCCAACGATCGCATCGCAACTAACGATGCGTCGATCAGAGGACTGTAGCCCATGTTATGGGCATTTGAACAAAAATTTCCCGGAAATAGGGGGTTCGGGCCCGGTCCGACCCGACCGGAGACCCCTGGGTCGGCTCGGCCCGGCCGGGGCGTGGCCCGGCCTGGCGTGCTCGGGCGGCCCGCATGGCTAGCTCAGCTGGATGAGCTGAGCGGAACAGGGGCGCGCGCTGCCCCCTGATTCAAGCCGCGACCCCCCACGTGGGGGCCGCTCCCTTTGACAACTGGGGGTTATGACCGTCGGTCTTCCCCTGGTCCCGTGCGGCGGTGGGACCGTCTCCTTCCGCTGTGGCTGAAGCTATGGCAGACCCTTCTGGCGGTGCGCTGGGTGCCACCGTGCCGGCGTGGCGCGCCGGCAGGATCTTCCGCGGACCACCGGACGCGCTCCGGTGGTCCGTTTTGCCTACGGTCTTCACCGACGGTCCTCCCGGGACTAGCTCTTCACTGCGAAGTCTTCAAATTGACTTTGTGGCCCCGTTTGTCATCGCCCGTAAATCCTCACACAACGATCAACCAGCGGAGTCTTCGAATCGCCTCCGTGGCCCCGACTCCGGCCGTGGTTTCATTCGGCCTCAACGGCGTGGCGCGACGGCGCCACGCTTCTTCGTCACGTTATTTCTTGTTTCTACGCGGTGCCATTGCACCAAGCTGCCTTTGTTCGAGCCGTAACTAACAAAACATCAAAAGGGGGGAGGAGGGTTGGCCGTGTTTGTGCGGTCCGACCTCCTCCCGTTAATGATAGCAAGCGACCAACAAAAGAATAAAGACGAAGAATGACAAGGGATATTTCACGAACAAAAAGAAAACAACCCCTACCTTGAAAAAAAGGTCCACTCTTCGAAGACACGGGAAGCGATGTCGCTCCGTCAACACCGGGAAAGAACCGTCGTCGGCGTCTCGGAGAAGAGAAGCGTCGGCGTTGCAGTACACAGTGTCACGCCGTCGATCTCCGAGGATTCGGCGTTCTTCATCGTCCTTCGTCAGAGGCCGGCGTTCTTCGTCGGCGATGGTGCATTCTTTGCATTCTTCAAGGAGGAAGAATTTATCTCAAGCTCTCCACCAAAATATGCAAGAATGTGCCAAAATAATAGAATATAATCTATTATTCTTGGAGGCAAAAATTAATTAAGTGGGACCCACTTAATTAAGTTCACGATGGTTGGAACAATTCAAATAGTGTAGAGGCTCCGCCAAATTAATTGCCCGAGTGGATGAAATAATTAATTTGGGGAGTTTCGAGGGGGTTTAGGGGCCTAGGTGGTCCCCACCTAATTAACAAGGAGAGGGTCAAGGAGTTTCCTCCCATTAAATGGGGAGTTTTGAGGAGGTTTTATTCTCCTCCATTAAGAGGGGAGTTAGAGTCCATGAGGCTCTCCCTCATTAATGGGGGAGTGTTGAGAGATTTCCTCCCCTCCCATTAAATGGGGGGTTAAGCCCCATGTGGACCCCATGTCAGAACCTCTCATGGGAGGTTATGCTGCTCGGGTTGTCCCGACCCTAATAATCCTCCCATGGGAGGTTAGGGTGTGGCGGTCTCACCACCAACTCCTATGTGGAGCTTTTAACCAACACTATCCACATGGCGTGGGTTCAATAAAGATAAAATAAGTTGTCACTTATTTTATTTTATTAAACCACGTGAAACCCAAAAACCAACTCTCAAACCCGATCATCTGCCGTCGAGGTGAAAGACCTCTTAAGCGAAAACTGGTGCTGCGAGTTCATCAGTTCCCTCAGATTTCGATTCCGAGCACCAGTTCAAAAGTTAGAGAAACCCGCTCGTTCGTTCACCGAACGTACCCAAATGAAACTTCAGAAATTGATTCCGGGAACACCGGACATCGGAATCAGGCGCCGTCAGAAACTGCATACTCGTAAAATTCCAAAGGAATTAAGAAAAAAAATTCCTTGAAGTTTCCGTGCCTTTACAGCTCCTCACCTCAATTATAAAAGGGAACTTCCTCCCTCAACTCTTCACCTCATTTTGAACATTAAATGTTGACCATACCCTACCCATTTAACTTCTAAACTTCCCTATAAAAATTATAGAGGTCCTGGTCTTCTTTAATGACCAATTCTAGTGCTCTAAGAGGATTTTTAGATGAGGCTTTTTGATGAAGAGGTAATATCATTTACCTATTCTTTAAAAAAAATTATTCTTCTACTTACACCTCATGATTTGTTTTATTTTAAAGTAATAAATACAATAGTACTTATTTATTGAGAGGTTATTATGATTATGGAACAACCATAGTCCACCTTCTACCCATCCTATGAAAAATGAAATCACCATGTGTGCATATGTACGACATACCGTCTCCACACCGTGGTGTAATCTGTTTTCACCACCACCTTACATGGATGGGTATAATGATGTAATTAATACATATATATATGATTAATATAAAATTATATTGACTCTGAGTTAATATACACTATCCAATTCAATACCACTCAATAATTATGGTAATGATATCATCGCTTGTTCGTACATACGGCTTACCGTCTCTACGGTGCGATGCTATTCGTTCTACATAATATTCATTAAATAATAATTATATAAACAAATTAAATGAATAAATATGATATATAATATACTAATACCATGATTTAAATGATATAACTATAACCTAAAAATATGAATAATAACTTATCTGACAAAACATGTATAAGGACATAAAGAAGTTAATACCTGAATAACTAGTAACGATGAAAAGATATTAATAAATAGATGAAAATATGATCATAAAAGTTATCATAAAAATTATTATGATTCTGGAATAAATCATTAACATTATTTAAATCATTATACAGTAGGTTTGGATACATATTAAGCATATCGAACCTAAGTTAAGGGATAAAATTGTGAATCTTGTTTTTATATGAGATTGTTTATTCGTAAGTATTTACTAGGGTATATTTATCATTCACGTCCATGTTTCCTAAATATTTATTTCAAAATATTCTTTATATCCTTATATAAATTTTTAAATTCAATTATACCCACTGGTGAATTTTTAATAAATGGTATAAATGAAATATTTTTTCTTTTTTAGTATGAGGTACTTTTCCAGAAAATGTATGAGAAGAATGTTTTGTTAACTTATACGAAATGAATGGATTTTTAAGGTTTCACAACACCTCATTACCATGAAGTTTACTCTACATTATTTGAATATTATCTTCAACTAAATTATTTTCCTTCAAAATTGCATGGAATTTTGAGAAGAGAAACTGTTTTTGAAAAGGAAAGGATATTTTCCTCAGGAATAAAGATCAACTGTTTTATAAAAATTATTTTCCATAGAAGATGAAATAGGGTTATGTTTCTATCACTATCATTTTTTTATGATGTAATTATTTTTATTAAATCCATTTATATTATATTAATTATTATTGAATAATGTTTAATAAACACATTTTATTTCATGGGTTATGATGTGATGAATGATTTATGTTTTTGGAAAAAATGTAATAATAGTTTAATTATGAGATTGGTGGGACCTATATCTCCCTCCAACGCATTGGGTAAATAATTATTTCTCATGAGATAGACATTAATGAAATGGAATGTAAATCTGGTTCAGTAATACAGGGGTGGAACGAGGAGTGAGCTCGGTTCAGTAATGGACTTTGTCTGCTATGATGGTCATGGAAATGAGGGTTGACAAATATGAAATGATTTTCTATTCTTATGTGTGTGTGAAAAGAAATTTCATGTCTCATGTTATGAATATTGGGATTAAATTTCACTTTTATGATTTATCCCATGACATGATATTATAATATTTTATATTCAGGATAATATTTTCAAATGTTATCTTCTTATGATTATGATATGATTGATATTTCCCTTATTTAACCTTACTGAGAATTTGAGATCACCCGTTCATATGTTTCTTTTCCCCAAGTCACAAAGAATGTTATTAAGTAAGATATGTCAAAAAATAGTCTAATTATGAATAATTAAGTAGGAGGTAATGTAAATGGTTTATGAAGTAGTTGTTTATGTTTCCCAGTTTCTAAAGACACTAAACCTATACGGTCCTGGAATGGTTTTTGTTATGTTATGTAACAAATGTTCTTCAATGTTGATGTAAAATATATATGTAAATTATGGACTTTTATAAGAAAATACTAATGAAATCCTAGAAATTCCACCTTCTCAGAATCTCAAAAATCTAAGGGGGGTCCAAGGGAACCTCACATAAATTTAGTGTTTCATAGAAAACCTAGTCGGTAAATCTAGCCCCATAACCCATTTAATGAAAAAAGGATTCAACTTATGATGGGATGAGGACTTAAAAAAAGCCTTTTGAAATCTGAATAAATACTTACTGCAACCACTGGCCTTGATTCCACCAATAGAAGGAAATATATTTATCTTATATGTGGCTTCCATAGAGAAATCTCCTGGTGCTCTCCTCACTTAGAAAAATGATACAGATAATGAAAATAACCTATATTACCTTATTCAAATGATTCTAGGTATTGAGAAATTATATTCTAATGTTAGGAAGAACTTCCTTATTCTCATATTTGTATTGAAAAAGATACGACATTACTATGAGTATCATGAAGTCCACATGGTCTCTCATGTTGACCCGCTCAAGTACATTCTTGGAAACCCTATGTTAACATGGTGTTTGGCCTGATGGGTGGTTATTATGTAATAAAAAACATCCAAATTGTGTTATAGAAGGTGGTTAATGCGGAGGACCTAACTGATTTCCTTAAAGAACATCCCTCCCCAGAAATCACAATAGTGGACACCGAACATCCATATAAATAGGTTTTCTTTTCTCATGAAACTCCCCAAACATAGGAGATGTATTTTTATGGTTCCTCTTAAATTAATATTATCAAGATATTGGAAAACTGAAATTTCAACTGGATTGGCTTAAGGATTTTATTTTTTTCTCTTGAAAAAGAAAATTTTCCCAACTCCCTATCATTGTCTGATGGAAGAACTAATAATGAGAAGAATACCAATCCCTCATTGCTGTATTTCAAGTAGCCCTACAATTGTAGATAGCCTACCTAAGCATAAAAGGGGATTCAAATATAATGATTGAGAAAATCAGTAGTGAATATTTCATCCATAAGGAATATGTTTCCCTCTCATCAGTTAAATTATAGGATTTGTGGAATAGTTACCTTTTGAACCAATATTGCATCATATACCTCGATTACAAAAATCTTGTGTCGACACACTAGCTATTGTAGCCATGGTCCTGGATGACTCAGATTAGAATGAGGTGGTTATGAACATCATGCACCAAATGATGGTCTCATCAGTAATATTATATGAAATGGAGGAAATAAATCAGGTCATCACTTCCCTAGAGCTTGATGAACTGATATCCACACCTAGATGGATGGAACCCATATTTTGTTATCTCTATAATGGGACCCTCCAATTTTGTTGAGTTTAAAGGGGACAAGCTCGATGTAGATCATCTAACACTACCCTTTGGTATGGACCAAATGTGAAAAAATTCATCTATAAATGAGGCTTCAATGGAATCCTCCTTAGATGCATGATAGAAATATAGATTCCATCCGTCATGGTTGAATTCCATGTAGGATTCTATGGAACTCATAAATTTGGGACAAGAGTCTCCCATAAAATTAATAGGATTGTTTACTACATGAAAAAAATGATACATGTCTTTTTGAAATTCACAAGGAAATTTCATGTGTTCTAGACTGATTAAAAATTCATCCATCAACCCCCAAGGTTTCTACATATAGATAAATATTCCAGGTTGTTTCTCATATGGGGGATGGATATTATGGGGCTATATCCCCCAGCCACATATAAGCAGTGTAAATACATCCTTAATTCTACTGATTTATCTTCCAAATAGGATGTGGAAATACTAATCAATGAATTTTGGATAATCCATTTCATTAACTGAGTAAATTATTATATCATCACAAGATTTGGAGTCCCTCACATGATACAGATGGACAACAACAACTTCTATTCCACTAAATTGAATAAATTTTACCAAGAGTACAACCTAGAATCCAACCATTCATCATTCTATCATGTAGAATAAAATGAAAAAATAGAGGTCTTCAATACGACTCTATCAAATATACTCTAGAATATGGTATAAAATTACAAGAAGTCCTAGCCGAACAAGCTCCTTCATACTTTATGGGACTACCATACCACCACACATATTACTACACAAGAAAATCCCTATTCATTAGTGTATGTAAGTATGGTAGTGTTTCCTATATAATTCTAGTTTCACTTACTTCAAATAGCTATACGAAGAAAACTCTCAAATGATGAGAAATCAGTAAATTGGTTGGTTGAGTTGGAATAACATGATGATAAAAGGTTTCAGACAATGCATGACCTCAATTTCTATCAAAATCATATTGAATGAGCCTTCAGTAAAAAGGTTTTGCTCCATATGTTCATTCAAGAAGAACTAATATTGGTTCTCAGAACCCCAATTATTCCATGGAAGAATCCTCCATAGCTAGAAACCAAATGGGTAGGTCCTTACATCATACATAAGGTATATTCCAATATTGCTTACTCATTGGCCACAATGGATGTGAAACGTGTTGCGTCCCCCACCAATGTGATGTTTCTTAATAAATACTCTACAAAGCTTCCATCAAGAATCCTATATCCTGGTTTCATGATGTTAAAGTATAAAAATTATTTCTTTGTCAAAATATGTTAAACTACATGATAGATACGTCCTTACCACATGATGTTAAACTTCTTGAAAAAAGTACTCGTAGATAGACTTTAAACTAAACAATGCATAAGGTCCTAGAAACTAGAACTAAAACTAAAAAATGCAATTTTTATTGGCCAAATTATGATAAACAACATGGATAGGTCTTTATCGCATGACCTTAAAAGGTAAAAATCCTATCATTCCAGTCACAAGAATTTAAACTGCAAGAAAACATCTTCAAAACATAAATGCTATCTTACCATATGGACCAAGCGTAGGATTCCTTGAGAAACCAACACATGAATAATTATGTAAAAAACATGTGATTCCTATTAGGAGATGATTTTTTTAATTCCTAGATAGTATATATGGGAATTTATGCCTTATTTTTCATGTTGAGTAATATTTTTCCTTACCATATGATGTTAAATTGAATGGTTTAAGTCCCTCTCATTCGATGTTAAAATTTTCCCAGAACTACTAAAAGTTTTAGTCTCATTTCGGTAAGATACGTAGAGATTCCAAGATCCTATATCTTGGCCCATCCACTACCTGATAAAAATTCCCCTATCCTTTCTTTTAATCAATTATTTGTGGGGAAAGAAACCTTTTCCATTATTCATTTCTCACACTGATCATAGATCACATGGTTTTAGGAATTTTAGTAAGGGATTCCCTGCATAATCAAGACATATTAGCTCAGATAGGGATTAACATGATCTTGGATTCAAGACCTTAAAAGGAACACTATAAGTCCTTACTGCATGGTGTTAAACTTGATGGTTAATGTCTCTTGCATGACATAAAACATAACATTTCAATGGAACCCACCCTAGAGGACGACTATCCTTGGTGTTGGTCTCCCACCACACCTCTATTCAATAACTATGTGTGGTTTTATTCTTACCATCACAGGATATTCAGTGATGCCGAGATCTCTAATCCTGGGTCCAACTGTAATAATCCATGTTTTAAATTCCACCATTAGTGTATAGGACATACCTAAATGGAGTGTTTTCCATTCAAGAACTATGTTTGTCTTGATTCCTTCCATTATAAGATATATAGCGATGCTCAAATCTCTAATCCTGGGTTTATCCACAATAATAAGTAGGAAAAATTTCCCCCTCTATATATGGGTTAAACCTTCATATAGAATTTTCCATTCAAGAACTATGTCTGTATTGATTCATACTTTCACATGATACATAATGATGCCTGGATATCTAATATTAGGTCCAACCATAATAATAAATAGAAAAAATGAACCCCCTATATATGGGTTAGACCTAAATAGAGATTTTTTCATTCAAGACTATGTGTGTGTTGATTCCTTCCATCATAGGATACTTATTGATGCCTGAATCTACAATCCTGGCCCTAGATGCAATAATAAATGGAAAAATACCTCCTCTTCATATGGTCCAAACTTGCATGGAGTTTTTCCATTGATTATCTTTTTGTTTCTTGATTCCTTCCATCATAGTTTATGTAGTGAAACCCAGATCTCCAATCCAAGGTCCAACCATAATAATCAATAGTAAAAATTCCCCCCTCTGAGTATGGGTCAAACCTATGTGGAGTGTTTTCCTTTAAAAACTTTTGTTGGTTAATTTATTCCATAATAGGATACATAGTGATTATTGGATCTCCAATCCCAAGTCCAATAACAATAATCAATGAAAAAAATGAGCCCCTCTTCATATGGGACATACCTACATGGAGAATTTTCTGTTTGAGAAATACGTGTGGCTTGATTCATTCCACCATAGGATACATAGTGATGCCTAGATCTCCAATCCTATGTCTAGATACAATAATGAATGGAAACAATTCCCCCTATTCATATATTTTAGCCAAGTGTGGAGATTTTTCTATTCAATAACTATGCATGGATTGATTCCTTCCATCAAAAGATATTTTGTGATGCCTAAATCTATAATCTTGGGTCCTTCCACAATAATCATTGGAAAAATGCTCTGATCTATGTATGTGTTAAACCTGAATGGATATTTTTTCATTCACGAACTACATGTGGCTTAATTCATGCCATCACAAGATAAATAGTGACACCAGGATTTGAAATCCAAGGTCCTACCATCATAATCAATCAGAAAAATTCCCCCTCTATGTATGGGTCAGACCATTATGGAGAGTTTTCCATTTAGGAACTACATGTGGCTTGATTTCTTCAATCAAAGGATATATAATGATGGCCAGATATCTAAACCTAAGACCAATGTGAATAATTCCCCATTATGTTTGTGGTTCAGACTTCCATGGTGTGTTTTCCATTTAAGAACTACATTTGGATTGATTCATTCCCTCATAGGATATTTAGTGATGCATAGATATCTAATCCTGGGTCCAACCACAATAATCAATGGGAGAAATTCCCCCTCTTCATATGGGTTATACCTATTTGGAGAGTTTTCTATTCAAGAACTACATGTTTCTTGAGTTATACAATCATAGGTTATGTGGTGATCCTATGATATTTAATCCTATGTTTATCCATAATTCATAGAATGATAAAAATGGACCCCCTTCATATAGGCTAGACCAATGTGGGGAAATATCATAAATCCATTCCACATGATGTTAAACTATAAAGAAAACATCCTTGTCCCATGATGTTAAACCATGTGATAGGTACAACCCCACTACATGAATTTAACATGTGCAGTCCAAAACCTATCATCATTCCTTATCAAAAGACCACAATATCCAATTCTCAATCAACCATAGTATGAGGCGATCCTGTCATCTTTTAAGATCATCATCCCAAAAAGTAAAGAATCATGTATTAAGAGACTCAAGTTTCCGAAAACCTTTCATAGCCACTAGAAAGGAGAAGTGAACTCTTTTTTTGACCATGATAGAGGTGGATCTCTATAAGTGATCTGAACCACCAACCTGAGGCATCTTGGCCCTACAGGAAGGGAATTATGATCATTGTGATCGCTGATGTCATCATGGGGGACCTCATCACCTTAGAGTGATTCAAGATCATTTTCAGAATGATTGTCCCATATCATTACTCATGACCTTGGAACCTTGAAAAATGATTTATAACATTCTCACATCCCACTCAAAAGGTTGTTGGATTAATCTTGACCCCGGGTATCATAATTAGGATTTTTTGAAACATTCCCCTCACACTAGGTCTATGTGCATCATAGCCTTAAAATTCATATTCTTTAGTCAAAGTTGTGTGACCTTATACTTTTTTATGTGATGGTCCAAATTACAAGACCCTAAACTTCTTGTGAAAGATATATAAAACTTGTTAGTATAAAGACCCATAAAGGGAATACTAATAAAAATTCAAGTCTTTTCTTTCTAAATACCTTATCCCTTGAGTTCAAGAAAAACTTAGACTATAAATAAACAAGGTATAAAGATAATAGGCCCACCTAGTTGCCTTAGTAAAATCCAATCCTAGATTTTTGGACCCCCTAGTCCAGAAAAAATTTAGAGTAATGATTTGTCACATCTCATCTCTATAATAACTTGTTCAATAAGAGGTGAAAAAACGTTTAGGGTGCTTGGAACCTTCTGGAATATTACATTTTTCATAAACCACCTTCATGTCTTTGATGTTTGAGATGACACAAAGAGTTCCTCGAGTTGGTATCCTTCTCTTGAAATCCCATGAAACTAGATTTTCCTAGCTCCAATTTCTTCCCTATAGAAAGCTATAAATAAGGACTGGATGATTCCAAAATGGCCACACATGGATTTTTTTGGATAATTGAATCCTACTGGAGATCTTATGCCTAGAGGAAGCTTGGTCCTATAAAGGACCCCCTTAAATCTATGGGTTATTTTCTTGACCTTGTGGAATATGAGATTCCACCATTACCAAAGGTTGAACTATACCCACTAGTTCCCACCCCCAGTTAACTCAAATATTCCTTTAATATGATTTAAAATCCCTGTAATGAGACTACTCAAGTGGATTTGACATCTTTGATTTCATGTCACCATGTATTTTACCCTTTCTGAAATCAGGAATACATCATTACATTCCTGAACATTTTGATGGACCACACCACATGACTTGAAACCACATGGTGTAGGGCCTAGGTCTCCCAAATAAAATCCAAACTTCCCTCAGGTTCGAGAACCATTATTGGATAGATTTCTCTCCATACCCTACTTCATTGCCAGATATTTGAGTCTTCACAAGTCATTCATGGACCTTGAATATGGGTGGGGACACATATACTTGACCATGCATGTAATACCTAAGGGACCATTTATAAGGGATTCTGACCTATCAGCTAGAGTCATCTCCTCTTTATAGGAAATTAAATTTAATCCTCATGATCCACATTAACATAGTAGCGGAACTCATCACCTTAGGGTGTTCTGAGTCATCCTCATTATCTCTACCCCATTCCATATTCATCGATTCAAACATTTATCTAATGAATTACACAACCCATATTCCAAAAATCCAAGTGGACTCGGATTCCTTGGTATTTCACCATGCATCAAATATTATATCAGTTAGGATACAAGGTTCTACAGCCCATCATGGACATTTTTCATGCATGTTTCCTACAAGAGCAAGGGGTGCCAAATCCCTTCATAGATATTCATTCTTAGGAATATAAATTAATAATATAGGGATTTAGATCCCTTTATGAACACTCATTATTCAGGATGCATGGTCCTTGAACCCTTCATGAATACCCATGCTTCACTACCTAAGGATTGTCTGAGATAGAAAACCCAAAACTACAGTAAAATAAGGTCCAAGATAGAAGAACCTAAAATAAAGTAGCATAAGGTCCGAGCTAGAATTCCCTAAACTACATCAATAGAAGGTTTGAGCTAGAAGACCCTAAACTATTGAAGCAGAAGGTTTGAGCTAGAATACCCTAAACTATAAAAATAGAATGTCCAAGCTGGAATACCTTAAACTACGACACAACAATAGTCTAATTTTCAAGGCCTTAAGAATAAAATTGAAATAGACACAATGGTCCCTAGGTTGAAAACACGAAAAGGGAACACTAGGAAAAGGTCATGTCTCTTTTTACTAGACACACACTTTGTATATTCCATAAAATATTGAGCACTCATGAAATGGAAAAGTTATAAAACATATCAGGACAATAAAACACAAAAGAAGGAATCATGTGAGAAATACACATTCACACCTGTTAATCTTTCCCCCATATGAATATTAGGAAAAATTTAGTTAAATATAAAAAAGTGATGAAAAGTTTGAAGGGATCATTATTTATTCCAACTGAAAATCAATCTATGCTCTCTATGTTCATTGACTTAGGAAAACAATATAGTGCTCTCCCACTGAGTCATATCATAACCAAATTATCCTTTTAAACAAGGTGATACTTGGAAAACTAGAGTAGATACATCAATGAGGGATCTCATATTGGTAGAAATTCATGAACAATTATAAAGAGAAATCTATTGTGATTCATATATTTAATTCCAGGCTTTTTGGTTTACTTAATATAATAAAAAGGAAACTATGAGGATTGAGAGGTCTAGTGTCTTGGAAAATTAGGAACATTACATAAAAACTTAGAACTCAACATCTTTATTGAAAACCTCTTTTACATCACCCCAACATTCCTTTGTTCTTAGCATTGCATGGGATAACTTGAGGACTTGCATAAGAAAATGTGGAGCTATAAAGCCCAGTAAGGGATTAAACAAGTAATAAAATAAAGATTATAGTACATGTTAGGAAATAGGCATATCAATGTATCATAACAGAAACATGAACATAAAGCCATGATATAACATGGTTATCATAACATGGAAATATGACAACAACATTTAACATGATATTAGCATGAGAAAAGGCTCATTACACATGGAGAAAGAGTAAACCCTCATTGCACTTGAATTATCATGAGTAAAACCTCATTTCACCTGACATATCATGATACTAATATTTACCCAATTCATTGGAGCACTATCAGGGCACACCTTTCTTAATCATTTCATTTCATGCATAAGTGTGCCACATGGATCATATAACATAGATTCAATAGCTATAATCATTAATTACATGATAAAAGAAAGTGGAATTTATAAATGAAACTATATAATCAATATGTAAACGTTCATAAAGGTGAATAACCTTGATATAGAAATGGGCATGGTATTCACTATACAATGAGTTTGTCTTGGAAAATCACAGTGCAATTTTGGCAGCATAATGGCGTGACATGAGAATTCATAAAAAATGGTTTATGAGAGAGAAATGGGTGTATCATCATATGTAGATGAAATGGAAAGAAATTAGGTCATATAGATACATTTCCCAATATATGTAATGGAATTTAGATTCATAATACAAAAGATTTTTATAAATGTAAATGAGGAGAGAGAAATTCCTTATGGAATTTCGGCATGGTAACAGGTGTACAAGGGAGGAATTAATGAGAGAGAAAAGGGTCTCTAATCATTAAAAAAAGAGGTAAGTATGGGGGAGGTGTGAAATAATACCCCAATATTTGTAATTGAATATCAAAGGGCATAACAACATAATGAAATTTGTACAAAAAATGAGAAAGGAAGAAATCCCTTACTTGGAAGTGTGATCTCAAAGGCTTGGGAGAGGCTTGAGAGAGGCTCCTTGGGAAATTGAGGCGCCTTGTGAGGATTATAGAGAGATCATATCAGAGGTCGGTTGAGATACAAAGGCTTTGAGTTAAGTGTAAGTGAGATATTAGGCGAGTTTATATAGGAAAAGGGAGGGAATTCTTTATTATTCAGGTTTCGGACCCTACACATTAAACTAATGAAAACCAAAAACGATTCCATGGGTTTTTCCCATATTTTTTTCAATGGGGAGTGGAAAAAAGTTTTTTTTATAAGGCTAATTTAAGAACTTATTAAAATATTAGGCTTGATTATGTGGAGGTGAGTCACACTCTCAAGGAAATCAATTAAAAAGGAAAAATGTTTTATAAGTCTTGGAGGGTCCACTAAGGCACCATAAAATTAATAAAACAAATATAAAATCACATTAGTTTAATTATAAAACATATATTGGAATAAAAAATCATTTGTAGTATTTTATTACACCACTATTGGGTCTTTATGATGTCATAAAATACATTGTATATTTAAACGGTATTTAATTTTTAGCCAAAAATTCAACTGTCTCAGGAAATTTTGAAAAATTCACCATTGGGTAATTTCAACATCCTGATTCCAAAAATAATATTCATTTTATCTAAATAATTTTCTAAATATGTGAATTTTTTACTTTTAAAATAAAAACAGATATTTATCAAAAATTCATGGGTTTTGACAAAAATAGCTTTCAAGTCTTTATAAAAATTACATTTGTATTCATAAAAATCATATGATAATTTATATTTAATAAAAATTAATTTAGTAATAATATTTTAATAAAATAATATTTAATTCAAAAATCCATTAATTCATCAAAATAGATTTCATAATTTAATATTAACTAAAAATACTATTTGTTCTTTTAAAACTATTTACAAAGTAACAATGATAAAATGAATGTATTTTATTTTAAAAAATAATTTACATAATCATAGTGATAGGTTCTTGTTACACAACCCATTATAACACCAACATCTGACCTAAGAGTATGGTGTGCGATTGTGACAGGCTCTTGGGGTGGCTCAGAAAACATCGCTCGAGTGGTAATCTCTATCAACTTCCACTTCTCCCGTAGGTAGTTCTGTTCGAGATTAACATGTTGAAGCTAGGATTGGTCTTGGTCAAGAGTGAAGCTAAATGACACCACCTCCTTTCCGAGCTCCAACAAATGGGATTTGTATGGATCAATTATACTGGATGAGGCCATCACTTCCTTTTTCGATGTAAATTGGATTTGTTAAAGCCATATATTTATTCAAATCATGTGGTCACTATTAAACAACTATATTAGAAATGATCACAATTCTTGATGGTATTTTGAAATCAAAAAACAAAAATCCAATGAATTTTATATGTTATATTTCCATTTTACATAATAATACATTTCATTATATCAAGAGGAATTTTCATTAATAATATTTAATATCATTACTATCTTCCCCCCACCCCCTTAATAAAATTTTCCTTCAAAATTTCCTTTTGACACACTAAAAAAGATGTAGGTAACCTTGCTTCATCACTTCCTCTGATTCCCACATTGCATCTTCAAGCTTTTGGTTGTGCCACAACACCTTGATGAGGGGAATTGTCTTATTTTGTAGAACTTTTCCCTATGATCTAAGATCTTCACCAACATCTCTACATAGGAGAGGTCATTCTCCAATGGTACCACCTATTGATTAAGTACAAGAAATGGGTCAGGTATGTACTTCCTCAAGAGTGATACATGGTATATATCATGTACTTGAGATAGGTTCAGTGGAAGTGATAGTCGATAAGACACTTCTCCAATGCGATCAAGGATCTCAAAAGGGCCGATGTACCTCGAAATAAGCTTTCCCTTCTTCTAAAATCTCATAAATATCTTCCATGATGATATGTAGAGGAATACCATGTATTCAACATTAGAATATGGGTCTCGTTGAGGATTATCAACATAAGTATTTTGTCGACTCTGGGCAGCATTAATGTGCTGCTGGATAGTCTTAATATTCTCCATTATTTCATCGACCATTTCTGGACCTAAGAGTTTTCTCTCCCAATCTTCATCCCAACATGCCGGTGTTATGCACCTCTTCCCATAAAGGGCTTCACAGGGGTCCATTTAGATGTCTGAGTGGAAATTTTTTTTCTAATAGAACTTAACTAGAGGAAGATGTTGATCCCATACACCTTTGAAGTCCATTGATCATGCTCTCAACATGTCCTCAAGTGTTCGGATAGTCCGCTCCGATTGGATATCAGTTTGAGGATGATAAGTTATACTGAACTTCTACTTAGTATTCCAATAATTTTGAAGAATCTTCCAGAAAATATATGTGAATCTTGGATATCGATCAGATATAATAGATAATGGTACTCCATACAGCCTTACCACTTCTCTGATATATATCCATGCTAGTTGATCCAATGAGAAATCCTCTCGAATTGAAATTAAGTGTGCAGTATTTGTAAGACAATCCACAACAACCTAGATTGTATTGTTTCCTTTGGATGTCTTCGAATTTCTAGTGACAAAGTCCATGGTGATGTTATCCCATTTCCATGTTGGTATGGGTAATGGTTTCATCATCCCCTTACACTTTTCCCTCTCATCCTTCACTTACTGACATACTAGGCACTTTGATGTATACTAAGAGATCTCCTGCTTCATGTCATCACACCTATAATTATCTCAAATATCTTGATACATTTTTGTGTTTCATGGGTGAATGGAGAAATTAGATATATGTGTATCATATAAAAGTTTTTTATTTAACTCTGGATTTGATGGAACACATAGTCTTGACTCAAATCTAACAATTCCTTCTTCATTAACATTGAACTATGAGGATTTTCCTTTTCTGATAGTTTCCACTTTCTTTTGAATTCCCACATCATCCTTTTGATCATCCTTTAAGCTTTCCAAAATATACAGTTGAGCAATCATTCGTGAAAGGATTGATGATGGCCCCTTATTTATGATTCTCATGTCCATCTTCATCAAATATAAGAATATTGGATCCTTTTCAATTCTCACCAATGATATAATTGATGGGTCCTTTCTACTTAGAGGATCCTCCACCATGTTTTCTTTCATAGGGTTGTAATGGATTGATCAGTCATAGTCATTGATTAGTTATAACCATCTTCATTGGTGCATATTCAACTCTTTCTTTGTGAATATATACTTGAGGATTTTGTGATCCATGTATATATCACACTTCTCCCCAAAGAGGTAATGTCGCCAAATTTTTAAAAAAAATATTACTGCAACCAACTCCAGATCATGTGTTGTGTAGTTTTTCTCACAAACATTCAGTTTCCTTGAAGTATAGGTAATGAAATTTCCATTTTTAATCAACACACAACCCATTCCCTTCTTTGAAGCTTCACTAAATACCAAAAAAAGTTCCCCACTTGTGGGTAATGTGAGCACGGGCGCAGCGATAAGCCTCCTTTTCAAATCCTTGAAGCTTTCTTCACATTCATCAATCCATGAAAACATTACTCCCTTCTAAGTTATCTTGGTAAGAGGGTTTGAGAATCATGAGAAAATTTTTACAAATCAAAGATAATATCCAACTAACCCCAGGAAGCTATGGATATCAATCACCGATGTTGGCCTCGACAATCCCTCAATTTTAGCTGTCTTAGATGGATCTACAGATATCCCATTTCTTGTGATGATATGACCCAAGAATGATACCTCCTTCAAATATAACTCACACTTTTTTGTACTTTTCATAGATCTTATCCTTCCACGAGGTCTCTAGTACAATGCTTTGATGCTCCTCTTTCTCCTCTTTGGTTTTGTAGTATATTATAATAGAATATATAAATATTACCACAAATTTATCGAGGTAATCTATACAAAATCTATTCATCAATTCCATGAATATTTCTAGAGCATTAGTGAGTCATAAAGGCATTACTATGAATTCATAGTACCTGTACATTGTAAAAAAATTAGTCTATGGGATATTCTCCTTCACACTTACTTGGTAATATCCTGAACAAAAAACCACCTTAGAGAAGTATTTTTATCCACATAGATGATCGACCATGTCATCAATTTGGGGAATATGATACTTGTTCTTTATCATGATTTTTTTGAGATCATGATAATCAATGAAAAGGTGCATTGATCCGTCATTCTTCTGGACAAAGAGGACTAGAGAACCCCATGGTGAAACACTTGGGTGTATAAACCCTTTATCTAGATTCTCCGGTAGTTGTCTCTTTAGCTCCTCACACTCCACAACATCCATTATATATGGACTCTTGGATATTGGAAATCCTCAGGTATAAGATCAACTAGGAATTCAACATCTCTTCTAGGAGGAAGACTTGGAAATTCCTCAAGGAACACTTCAGCGAATTCCCTCACAATAGGAATGTCTTCAAGGATGGTTGCTTCCTTGGACTCAATCATCTAATCTAGATACGTGTTCTCATAGGTCATTAATGTTCACACTTTAGATGATGGTGCTATGGAAGATTTATCCTCCTCCTTGTAATTGTATAGAATTGGGGTTTGATTTTCCATATGAAGAGTGATTTCCCACTCATAGAAATTTATGTTGGATCTATATATGGAAAAACAATCCATGCTAAGAATTGCATCAAATTCTACTAGAGGGAGTATAATGAGGTTCATCGGTAAGTTAAATCAACAAATTATGACAGGGGAGGATTTATAATCACGGGTTGCAATGATTTCCCCATTTTCCATTCTCACTGAAATCTTTACTTTGATGATTTTTATTGGTGTTGGGATTGCTCAACTGAAAATTTGGGATATAAAATAATTCATATAACTAGAATAAAAAAGTATGTCCGATATTCATGAATGAATAACTAGAATACCTATCACCACTTCTTTGTTAGGGTTCACTTCGGTGGTAGTGATAGCAAAAGCTCACCCATACAGCCTTGGAGGTTGTTGCTTGCCTCCGAAAAATTATGTCTTAGGGAACTGGTTTCCAAATTTCCCTAGTTCTTTGTAGTTGAAGAAATAAACAACTTATTGAGGGTCTAACGAAGCATTCCACTCCTATCTAACTGCAACACCCCGAGATTTTATGAAAAATATTCTTTTTAATTTCACTAATGTCTTGTGTTGTACGCTACACCAAAAGAAGCTTTCACAACACGCATCCTTGAATTTCCTTCCATTACACGCAATCGCGACCTTCCACGATAGCGTGTGTTGTACGCAACACCAAGTTTCACTAAACAACGATATGCTATTAAGATATTATTAAAACTAGCCGTTATGAATAGTAATAACCACTTTTTGAAATTTTGTAAATTTTATTTTTCAAAATGGACATCATTTATGGATTCGGAATATCTAAATTAGCTTAGGTTGAAATTTTGGTGATTTTCGGATAACTTTCATATTTTGATGAATAGTGAAAATTACTAAATTTTAATTAAAAACAACTTTTTCAATCGAAATAATTAATAGTGATAAATTATTAATTTGAGTGGTTTTAAAGTATATTTAGAATATATTTTTACAATTTAATACAATGCTTGTCATTGGATGTAATTTCACATTTAAACCAGTTATAAACAAGTGTCAATCTTTTGATAGTCATTATCTCTTAAAAACACGCCTTTTGTTTTGATGACGGGAATTAATTTTTAAATTAAATAATGCAACTGATATGTTTTGAATTTTGTAAAATAGAAATAATTTTTGAGTTCATAATATCAAATATAGCATAGGCCTAATTTTTGGTATTTTTCTGAAAACTTTCAATTTTTGATGAATAGTGAAACCACTAAGTGACAGTTAAAAAAAACTGAATTGTTCATAAAACTTAATTTTACCACTTCTGTGAGTGGAATTTCAAAAATCCGAGAGACACGGTTGATGTTAGTATGTAAAATGTGGTTCAATGAGATGAAAATAATTTTTGGTGAATAGTAACTTTTTACTTTTTTTACCGCGGTTAATAGTAAATAGGGTAACTAAGGGTAAATATGATATTACTATTACCCTAACACATGTCCTAATTCTATTGGATAAGTGTAATTCGACCAAAAACAACCTTATGAATATAATATGACCATTTAGGTCCACTTGGATTAGATTATGACATTTAATATTATTTTATTTAATGAATAGTTAAAATAGTTAAAATCAAAGTTTAATAACTAAAACAATTTTAATATGGGGTCATACATAAGATAAATTCGACTATAAATATTCATTAGAAAGATAAAAAGATTTACTACATAATGATATTTTATTTATAATTTTTAGACATTAAATAAATTAGTTTATTTATGACACAACGATGATGCAGTAATTACCCTTTTAATGAAATATTGACATAATTGATGTTATAAATACCCAAATAAATATAATTTGAGACTTTTTATGAATTCCACTAATTTTCTAGGTTAATATGACATGTTAGTGTTGATTTAATCAACTTTTTTAGAACATATAATTCTGTTATGACTTTCACAAAAAATCATATATCAAATAGTGTCAAAATTGACACAAAATAGATTTTAAATCAAATATTATATTATTAATTTTTATTTTATTCCTAAAAATCTAAGGTTCGGCCAAATGACTTAGATAAGGATATATATATTAATAATAAACAACTTGGGGTTCGTTTGGCATGTTATAGTAAGTGTATTAACCATATAGTGTAAGAAAACAAAAAGTCACGGTAAAAGTTAAATTATTTAACTTAGTGTTAAATCTAATTGATAAGGTTAAAATAATAACCTAAACTTGTCTAAATCCTATTGGTTGATAGTATTTCGACCCATCCCCACTTTAACTTCGAAATAAGACCCTTTGGAACCATTATAAACCGATTTTGACTTTAATATAAAATAATATTTTGAGATATTCCTAAGGTGCCCCTCTCCTCCCTTATAAAAGGGCACCTCCTCCCCCTCCTCCTCACACTAATTTGAGCACTCAAGATCGGCAAAACCCTGCCAAAATCCCTTATTCACTTCCCTAGAATAATCCTATAGGTCCTGGTCTTCTTCAAAGACCAATCTTAGTTCCCTAAGTGGAGGATTCAAAGAGGCATTTCAAAGAAGAGGTAATATCCATTACCGATCTTTTCAATTTCTTTCTTCTTCAACTTCTTCTTATTTAGTTGTTTCATGATAAATTAATAACATAAGTATTACTTACATACTGATATGTTATTATAAATATGAAACAACCCTAATTCACCTTCTATCCATCCTACGGAAAAATGAAATCACCGCGCGTGCGTACGTACGGAATACCGTCTCCACGCCGTGGTGTAATCTATTTTCCACCATCACCTTACAAGGATGGGTATAATGGTGTAATGAGTAACTATATATGATTATTATAAAGTAATATTGATACTTAAATAGTATAAATACACTTAAATACCATTCCACGATCATGGGAACAATATCATCGCTCGTGCGTACGTACGGAATACCGTCTCCACGATGTGATGCGACTCATTCTACATGATCATCATTAAATAGTAATTATATAAATGAATTGAATGAATAAATATGATATATGTTACACTAATACAATTCTGGATATAAGGTATCTATAAACTTAAAATAAGAATAAGAATTTATTCGGCAAAACACGCATAAGAACAAAAGGCAATAAAGACCCGAGTAACAAGTAACAATGAAATATTACTAATAAGAAGCTAATAATATGACCATATATGATATCATATCAATATTTATGATTCTGGAATAAGTCAATAACATTATTTAAACCATTATACAGGAGATTCGGACATATACAAAGCAAATCGGACCTAAGGTAAGGGAAATATCACAATCTCATTTTTATCCGAGATTGTTTATACTTTAGTATTTACTGGGGTGTATTTTATCATACACATCCATGTTCCCTCAATATGTAATATTATTTACATCCTTCTACAATAGTTTATATCCAATTTTACCCTTCGGTAAGTTTTTGTAAAAGATATGAAAGGAATCTTTTGTCATTTTTCGTACGAGGTACTTTTTGACTTTTCTGACAAAAGTACGGGAAGAATGTTTTTTAACTTATACTGCATGAATGGATTTTTAAAACATTATTTCCAAGAAGCTTACTTTATAAGTTTTCAAGTTTATTTTTAATCAACTTCTTTTAGTTTATAATTGTATGACATGTCAAGAAAAGAAAAGTTTTTTTGAAGTAGAAAGGATATTTTCCTCAAGAATGGAGTTCAAATGTTTTATCAAAATTATTTTCCATATAAGATAATATAGGGTTATGTTTTTATCCCTATTATTACATTGATTTGATTATGTTGTGAGGGAATTATTTTTATGAAGTCATTTACCTTATATGATTTGTTTTATGATGTCATGATGTTTCAAGAATCCCATTTTTGTTACATGTGTTATGCGATGATGTATGATTTATGATTATGTGGCACACATAAGAAAGGATTAATTATAAGATGGGTGGGACCTATATATCCCTCCAATGAATTGGGTAAAGATTTTATATCTCATGAGATAGACATGGCTGGAATGGTAGGTTATACCGGTTCAGTGAAACAGGACTGAAACGAGGGTGACTCGGTTCAGAAAGGGACATTGTCCACTAAGATAGTCATGGAAATGAGTCTTGACTAACAAGAAATGATTCTCTATGATTATGTGTGTATGCCACAAAGTTTCATGTTTTAAGTTATGATTATTGGGATTTCATTTCACTACTATGATTTATCCCATGTTATGAAGCTATGCTCACTTTTGCAGGTTAAGATTTCCAAAAGTTATGTTCTTATGAATATGATGTGTTTGATTTTTATTTTGTTTACCCTTACTGAGCATTTGAGCTCACCCTTTTCTGTTTTCTTTTCCCCAAGATATAAAGAAAGGTTTTAGGTAAAAAAGGGAAGATCTTTATGGGAAATATTAAAGTTCTTTCACCACGATTAGAAGATTACGTTCCGAGTTTCCAAAGACACTAAACTATTACGATCCTTGTGTGTGTGTTTTTTTGTTATGTACTAAGTATTCCGAAAAAGTAATGTAATGTCAATGTACGTCAGGATACGGGTCTCTACAGTTGGTATCAGAGGAAAGGTTTAGTCAACCTTTGGAAACTAGGATGCGAGAAATTTAGTGAGATCCCTAGAGATATTTATAAGGTATTTCTAGGGATGTCCCTAAGGATAAGTATACGTATAGGATATAGTCCTAGAACTATGGTAACGATATTAGATTAAACCAAAGATGTTAGATATTGAAGTTACTCCCCCTTTATTATGATTTTTGCCTCTCACACTATTCTTTTTTGGGTTTTAGAAAATGGATGGAAACAAGATGATTCACGATAATGGAGGATATGATGGACAATGGAATGATATTCTTCATAATGAAATGAGATTTGGAAGTCCAAACATCATTATTATGCCGAATCAGCAATCTCATAATATGATCAATAAAGTAAAATTTGGTAAGTTTCCTGACTCGGCTAATAAGATAAATATGGAGTTTCATGATGATCATAGAGGAAAGAAAGTTCAATTTCCCCTTTGTAAATCATGTGGGAAGAGGCATCAAGGAGAATGTTTCAAAGGAAATGGAAGATGCTCTGGGTGTGGAAAAGAAGGACACAAAGCCAGTAAGTGAAAAGGAAAAGGTTCAGTTAACACCAGGGATGAGGATAATGGTATTGCTACGACATCAACAATGGTTAAATGTTTTAAATGTGGAATGTACGGGCATTATGAAAACCAATGCCCTAAGGGAAAGTCTCATGAAGATAATCAGTATGGTCGTATGGGAAGTATTTATGTTGATGATAATGAAGAGACTACAAATGATATGTGAGATGAAAGAATTGTTGAATCTCGGTCAATGGTTTAAGAAGGTAGTGGAAAGATTACATGTTTATCAAGTGTAATGTTGTATAAGTAATCTCATGGTACTATGGAATAAAGATACATATAAGGATTGTTACACTATTGTCTTTCCTAAGTTTTTAAAGTGTATGATTAATGGTACTAGTAAGCATGAAATGTTATTCAGATATTTTTTGGAAAGTAGATGATATGCGCATAATGAAGGAATAATAAGATAATGAGGTGTTTGAATGTATTCATGAGCTCATGACTGATATAAGGAGAAGGTTATATCATGGTTTGAGTATATAGAATTTTTGGATTTTGGTATGTGGAAAGTGTTAACTTTTAACTGCATTCATGTTTTCACTAAGGTTCAATGGGTTTTCAAGAGAATACATGATTATGGCATTTGAATGTTTGGAATGTGACCAACAAGACATATCTTATGATATATGGGGATTAACGACAGTATTAAATCTCTGGTAATCATTTTCACTATATTATGAGAGTGGACTGCAGTATTATGGATAAGCCTAAAGATTAGAATGGATTATGTTGGACATAAGTTAGTATTGTTTAAGGATAGAAGATTTTCGATATTGTTGATGGGATGTTATAGTAATATAGTTTTAGAAAAAGGACAAACTGCAGGATGGGCGACAGCCCATCACGTCGGACAAGGCTGTGGGAATCGAACCCACAACCGAAGTGCGACTGGCCTTTATCGCCTACCACTGGCCTACAGGAAGTCCCTGTTTAGTAGAAACTAGTTTTATTATATTAAGCAGTATGATATATGAAGTATAAGTCCATTTTAGGAACCATATATGATTAATCTCACTATAGATCGACTTATGTATATAATTTTTGCTAACCTTTTGTTTGAGACAGATGGAATGACCCGTCATTCTATCACATGATCTGCTAAAACTTCACGAATAACAAATTCAACTTCATTTATTTAAGAGATGAAGTGGAAATTGTTCAAGGCATGAACTATAGTGATATTATACCAAAATAAAGTAAGTATTTATTCTAATTCAAATTTTAAACTTTAGGGAAATGATCTTGAAAACCAAAAATGTTATCCTAGTGCCCTTATATCTGATGAATCAGATGGTACCCTAGATCGTCACAAATTTATGGCTTTGTGATTGCTGGCTTTTCCATAGCCATGTTCTATACCACTCTCCATCAGAATATGATGGTCAGATTTCTCTTCCATATCCATATTTTCACCTATGTGGAAACCCAGTGATTAGTTTAATTGGGTAACCATTACGTTTCATACTTTTTTTTTAAATATTGGTTTTGGTATTCCTTTTTACGATGTGGGTTTCTATTAAAGAAACTTTCGAATAGAAACCATTTATAACCCCGACGAATTTCGAGGGCGAAATTCATTTTAAGGGGGGTAGAATGTAACACCCCGAGATTTTATGAAAAATATTCTTTTTAATTTCACTAATGTCTTGTGTTGTACGCTACACCAAAAGAAGTTTTCACAACACGCATCCTTGACTTTCTTTCCATTACACGCAATCGCGACCTTCCACGATAGCGTGTGTTGTACGCAACACCAAGTTTCTCTAAACAACGATATGCTATTAAGATATTATTAAAACTAGCCGTTATGAATAGTAATAACCACTTTTTGAAATTTTTTAAATTTTATTTTTCAAAATGGACATAATTTATGGATTCAGAATATCGAAATTAGCTTAGTTTGAAATTTTGGTGATTTTCGGATAACTTTCATATTTTGATGAATAGTGAAAATTACAAAATTTTAATTAAAAACAACTTTTTCAATCGAAATAATTAATAGTGATAAATTATTAATTTGATTGGTTTTAAAGTATATTTAGAATATATTTTTACAATTTAATACAATGCTGGTCATTGGATGTAATTTCACATTTAAACCAGTTATAAACAAGTGTCAATCTTTTGATAGTTATTATCTCTTAAAAACACGCCTTTTGTTTTGACGACGGGAATTAATTTTTAAATTAAATAATGCAACTGATATGTTTTGAATTTGGTAAAATAGAAATCATTTTGGAGTTCATAATATCAAATATAGCATAGGCCTAATTTTTGGTATTTTTCTGAAAACTTTCAATTTTTGATGAATAGTGAAACCACTAAGTGGTAGTTAAAAAAAACTGAATTGTTCATTAAACTTAATTTTACCGCTTCTCTGAGTGGAATTTCAAAAATCCAAGAGACACGGTTGATTTCAGTATGTAAAATGTGGTTCAATGAGATGAAAATAATTTTTGGTGAATAGTAACTTTTTACTTTTTTTACCGCGGTTAATAGTAAATAGGGTAACTAAGGGTAAATATGATATTACTATTACCCTAACACATGTCCTAATTCTATTGGATAAGTGTAATTAGACCAAAAACAACCTTATGAATATAATATGACCATTTATGTCCACTTGGATTAGATTATGACATTTAATATTATTTTATTTAATGAATAGTTAAAATAGTTAAAATCAATGTTTAATAACTAAAACAATTTTAATATGGGGTTATACATAAGATAAATTCGACTATAAATATTCATTAGAAATCTAAAACGATTTCCTACATAATGATATTTTATTTATAATTTTTATACATTAAATAAATTAGTTTATTTATGACACAACGATGATGTAGTAATTACCCTTTTAATGAAATATTGACATAATTGATGTTATAAATACCCAAATAAATATAATGTGAGACTTTTTATGAATTCCACTAATTTTCTAGGTTAATATGACATGTTAGTGTTGATTTAATCAACTTGGTTCGAACATATAATTCTGTTATGACTTTTACCAAAAATCATATATCAAATAGTGTCAAAATTGACACAAAATAGTTTTTAAATAAAATATTATATTATTAAATGTTATTTTATTCCTAAAAATCTAAGGTTCGGCCAAATTACTTAGATAAGGATATATATATTAATAATAAACAACTTGGGGTTCTTTTGGCATGTTATAGTAAGTGTATTAACCATATAGTGTAAGAAAACAAAAAGTCACGGTAAAAGTTAAATTATTTAACTTAGTGTTAAATCTAATTGATAAGGTTAAAATAATAACCTAAACTTGTCTAAATCCTATTGGTTGATAGGATTTCGACCCATCCCCACTTTACCTTCGAAATAAGACCCTTTGGAACCATTATAAACCGATTTTGACTTTAATATAAAATAATATTTTGAGATATTCCTAAGGTGCCCCTCTCCTCCCTTATAAAAGGGAACCTCCTCCCCCTCCTCCTCACACTAATTTGAGCACTCAAGATCGGCAAAACCCTGCCAAAATCCCTTATTCACTTCCCTAGAATAATCCTATAGGTCCTGGTCTTCTTCAAAGACCAATCTTAGTTCCCTAAGTGGAGGATTCAAAGAGGCATTTCAAAGAAGAGGTAATATCCATTACCGATCTTTTCAATTTCTTTCTTCTTCAACTTCTTCTTATTTAGTTGTTTCATGATAAATTAATAACATAAGTATTACTTAAATAATGATATGTTATTATAAATATGAAACAACCCTAATTCACCTTCTATCCATCCTACGGAAAAATGAAATCACCGCGCGTGCGTACGTACGGAATACCGTCTCCACGCCGTGGTGTAATCTATTTTCCACCATCACCTTACAAGGATGGGTATAATGGTGTAATGAGTAACTATATATGATTATTATAAAGTAATATTGATACTTAAATAGTATAAATACACTTAAATACCATTCCACGATCATGGGAACAATATCATCGCTCGTGCGTACGTACGGAATACCGTCTCCACGATGTGATGCGACTCATTCTACATGATCATCATTAAATAGTAATTATATAAATGAATTGAATGAATAAATATGATATATGTTACACTAATACAATTCTGGATATAAGGTATCTATAAACTTAAAATAAGAATAAGA
The DNA here is from genome assembly GCA_963277665.1 of Viscum album. NCBI lineage: Eukaryota > Viridiplantae > Streptophyta > Magnoliopsida > Santalales > Viscaceae > Viscum > Viscum album. The sequence continues at coordinate 1,116,647,744 of OY728152.1, forward strand.
ATTTATTCGGCAAAACACGCATAAGAACAAAAGGCAATAAAGACCCGAGTAACAAGTAACAATGAAATATTACTAATAAGAAGCTAATAATATGACCATATATGATATCATATCAATATGTATGATTCTGGAATAAGTCAATAACATTATTTAAACCATTATACAGGAGATTCGGACATATACAAAGCAAATCGGACCTAAGGTAAGGGAAATATCACAATCTCATTTTTATCCGAGATTGTTTATACTTTAGTATTTACTGGGGTGTATTTTATCATCCACATACATGTTCCCTCAATATGTAATATTATTTCCATCCTTATAAAATAGTTTATATCCAATTTTACCCTTCGTTAAGTTTTTTTAAAAGATATGAAAGGAATCTTTTGTCATTTTTCGTACGAGGTACTTTTTGACTTTTCTGGAAAAAGTACGGGAAGAATGTTTTTTTAACTTATACGGCATGAATGGATTTTTAAAACATTATTTCCAAGAAGATTCCTTTATAAGTTTTAAAGTTTATTTTTAATCAACTTCTTTTAGTTTATAATTGTATGACATGTCAAGAAAAGAAAAGTTTTTTTGAAGTAGAAAGGATATTTTCCTCAAGAATGGAGTTTAAATGTTTTATCAAAATTATTTTCCATCTAAGATAATATAGGGTTCTGTTTTTATCCCTATTATTACATTGATTTTATTATGTTGTGAGGGAATTATTTTTATGAAGTCATTTACCTTATATGATTTGTTTTATGATGTCATGATGTTTCAAGAATCCCATTTTTGTTACATGTGTTATGCGATGATGTATGATTTATGATTATGTGGCACACATAAGAAAGGATTCATTATAAGATGGGTGGGACCTATATCTCCCTCCAATGCATTGGGTAAAGATTTTATATCTCATGAGATAGACATGGCTGGAATGGTAGGTTATACCAGTTCAGTGAAACAGGACTGAAACGAGGGTGACTCGGTTCAGAAAGGGACATTGTCCACTAAGATAGTTATGGCAATGAGTCTTGACTAACAAGAAATGATTCTCTATGATTATGTGTGTATGCCACAAAGTTTCATGTTTTAAGTTATGATTATTGGGATTTCATTTCACTACCATGATTTATCCCATGTTATGAAGCTATGCTCACTTTTGCAGGTTAAGATTTCCAAAAGTTATGTTCTTATGAATATGATGTGTTTGATTTTTATTTTGTTTACCCTTACTGAGCATTTGAGCTCACCCTTTTATGTTTTCTTTTCCCCAGGATATAAAGAAAGGTTTTAGGTAAAAAAAAGGGAAGATCTTTATGGGAGATATTGAAGATCTTTTACCACGATTAGAAGATTACGTTCCGAGTTTCCAAAGACACTAAACTATTACGATCCTTGTGTGTGTGTTTTTTTGTTGTGTACTAAGTATTCCGCAAAAGTAATGTAATGTCAATGTACGTCAGGATACGGGTCTCTACAGTTGGTATCAGAGGAAAGGTTTAGTCAACCTTTGGAAACTAGGATGCGAGAACTTTAGTGAGATCCCTAGAGATATTTATAAGGTATGTCTAGGGATGTCCCTAAGGATAAGTATACGTATAGGATATAGTCCTAGAACTATGGTAACGATATTATATTAAACCAAAGATGTTAGATATTGAAGTTACTCCCCCTTTATTATGATTTTTGCCTCTCACACTATTCTTTTTTGGGTTTTAGAAAATGGATGGAAACAAGATGATTCACGATAATGGAGGATATGATGGACAATGGAATGATATTCTTCATAATGAAATGAGATTTGGAAGTCCAAACATCATTATTATGCCGAATCAGCAATCTCATAATATGATCAATAAAGTAAAATTTGGTAAGTTTCCTGACTCGACTAATAAGAGAAAGATGGAGTTTCATGATGATCATAGAAGAAAGAAAGTTCAATTTCCCCTATATAAATCATGTGGGAAGAGGCATCAAGGAGAATGTTTCAAAGGAACTGGAAGATGCTTTGGGTGTGGAAAAGAAGGACACAAAGCCAGTAAGTGCAAAGGAAAAGGTTCAGTTAACACCAGGGATGAGGATAATGGTATTTCTACAACATCAACAATGGTTAAATGTTTTAAATGTGGAATGTACGGGCATTATGAAAACCAATGCCCTAAGGGAAAGTCTCATGAAGATAATCAGTATGGTTATATGGGAAGTATTTATGTTGATGATGATAAAGAGACTACAAATGATATGTGAGATGAAAGAATTGTTGAAGCTCGGTCAATGGTTTAAGAAGGTAGTGGAATGATTACATGTTTATCAAGTGTAATGTTGTATAAGTAATCTCATGGTACTATGGAATAAAGAGACATCTAAGGATTGTTACACTATTGTCTTTCCTAAGTTTTTAAAGTGTATGATTAATGGTACTAGTAACCATGAAATGTTATTCAGATATTTTTTGGAAAGTAGATGATATGCGCATAATGAAGGAATAATAAGATAATGAGGTGTTTGATTGTATTCATGAGCTCATGACTGATATAAGGAGAAGGTTATATCATGGTTTGAGTATATAGAATTTTTGGATTTTGGTATGTGGAAAGAGTTAACTTTTAACTGCATTCATGTTTTCACTAAGGTTCAATGGGTATTCAAGAGAATACATGATTAAGGCCTTTGAATGTCTGGAATGTGACCAACAAGACATATCTTATGATATATGGGGATTAACGACAGTATTAAATCTCTGGTAATTGTTTTCACTATATTATGAGAGTGGACTGCAGTATTATGGATAAGCCTAAAGATTAGAATGGATTATGTTGGACATAAGTTAGTATTGTTTAAGGATAGAAGATTTTCGATATTGTTGATGGGATGTTATAGTAATATAGTTTTAGAAAAAGGACAACCTGCAGGACGGGCGACAGCCCATCGCGTCGGACAACGCTGTGGGAATCGAACCCACAACCGAAGTGCGACTGGCCTTTATCGCCTACCACTGGCCTACAGGAAGTCCCTGTTTAGTAGAAACTAGTTTTATTATATTAAGCAGTATGATATATGAAGTATAAGTCCATTTTAGGAACCATATATGATTAATCTCACTATATATCGACTTATGTATATAATTTTTGCTAACCTTTTGTTTGAGACAGATGGAATGACCCGTCATTCTATCACATGATCTGCTAACACTTCACGAATAACAAATTCAACTTCATTTATTTAAGAGATGAAGTGTAAATTGTTCAAGGCACGAACAATAGTGAGATTGTACCAAAATAAAGTAAGTATTTATTCTAATTCAAATTTTAAACTTTAGGGAAATGATCTTGAAAACCAAAAATGTTGTCCTAGTGCCCTTATATCCGATGAATCAGATGGTACCCTAGATCATCACAAATTTATGGCTTTGTGATTGCTGACTTTTCCATAGCCATGTTCTCTATCACTCTCCATCAGAACATGATGGTTAGATTTCTCTTCCATATCCATATTTTCACCTATGTGGAAACCCAGTGATTAGTTTAATTGGGTAACCGTTACGTTTCATACTTTTGTTTTTAAAGTTTGGTTTTGGTATTCCTTTTTACGATGTGGGTTTCTATTAAATAAACTTTCGAATAGAAACCATTTATTACCCCGACGAATTTCGAGGGCGAAATTCATTTTAAGGGGGGTAGAATGTAACACTCCGAGATTTTATGAAAAATATTCTTTTTAATTTCACTAATGTCTTGTGTTGTACGCTACACCAAAAGAAGCTTTCACAACACGCATCCTTGACTTTCCTTCCATTACACGCAATCACGACCTTCCACGATAGCGTGTGTTGTACGCAACACCAAGTTTTGCTAAACAACCATATGCTATTAAGATATTATTAAAACTAGCCGTTATGAATAGTAATAACCACTTTTTGAAATTTTGTAAATTTTATTTTTCAAAATGGACATCATTTATGGATTCGGAATATCGAAATTAGCTTAGGTTGAAATTTTGGTGATTTTCGGATAACTTTCATATTTTGATGAATAGTGAAAATTACTAAATTTTAATTAAAAACAACTTTTTCAATCGAAATAATTAATAGTGACAAATTATTAATTTGAGTGGTTTTAAAGTATATTTAGAATATATTTTTACAATTTAATACAATGCTGGTCATTGGATGTAATTTCACATTTAAACCAGTTATAAACAAGTGTCAATCTTTTGATAGTTATTATCTCTTAAAAACACGCCTTTTGTTTTGACGACGGAAATTAATTTTTAAATTAAATAATTCAACTGATATGTTTTGAATTTGGTAAAATAGAAATAATTTTTGAGTTCATAATATCAAATATATCATAGGCCTAATTTTTTGTATTTTTCTGAAAACTTTCAATTTTTGATGAATAGTGAAACCACTAAGTGGTAGTTAAAAAAAACTGAATTGTTCATAAAACTTAATTTTACCGCTTCTGTGAGTGGAATTTCAAAACTACGAGAGACACGGTTGATGTCAGTATGTAAAATGTGGTTCAATGAGATGAAAATAATTTTTGGTGAATAGTAACTTTTTACTTTTTTTACCGCGGTTAATAGTAAATAGGGTAACTAAGGGTAAATATGATATTACTATTACCCTAACACATGTCCTAATTCTATTGGATAAGTGTAATTCGACCAAAAACAACCTTATGAATATAATATGACCATTTATGTCCACTTGGATTAGATTATGACATTTAATATTATTTTATTTAATGAATAGTTAAAATAGTTAAAATCGAAGTTTAATAACTAAAACAATTTTAATATGGGGTTATACATAAGATAAATTCGACTATAAATATTCATTAGAAAGCTAAAAAAATTTACTACATAATTATAGTTTATTTATAATTTTTATACATTAAATAAATTAGTTTATTTATGACACAATGATGATGTAGTAATTTCCCTTTTAATGAAATATTGACATAATTGATGTTATAAATACCCAAATAAATATAATTTGAGACTTTATATGAATTAAAATAATTTTCTAGGTTAATATGACATGTTAGTGTTTATTTAATAAACTTGGTTAGAACATATAATTCTGTTATGACTTTCACAAAAAATCATATATCAAATAGTGTCAAAATTGACACAAAATAGTTTTTAAATCAAATATTATATTATTAATTGTTATTTTATTCCTAAAAATCTAAGGTTCGGCCAAATGACTTAGATAAGGATATATATATTAATAATAAACAACTTGGGGTTCGTTTGGCATGTTATAGTAAGTGTATTAACCATATAGTGTAAGAAAACAAAAAGTCACGGTAAAAGTTAAATTATTTAACTTAGAGTTAAATCTAATTGATAAGGTTAAAATAATAACCTAAACTTGTCTAAATCCTATTGGTTGATAGGATTTCGACCCATACCCACTTTAACTTCGAAATAAGATCCTTTGAAACCATTATAAACCTTTTTTGACTTTAATATAAAATAATATTTTGAGATATTCCTAAGGTGCCCCTCTCCTCCCTTATAAAAGGGCACCTCCTCCCCCTCCTCCTCACACCAATTTGAGCACTCAAGCTCGGCCAAACCCTGCCAAAATCACTTATACACTTCCCTAGAATAATCCTAGAAGTCCTGGTCTTCTTCAATGACCAATCTTAGTTCCCTAAGTGGAGGATTCAAAGAGGCGTTTCAAAGAAGAGGTAATATCCATTACTGATCTTTTCAATTTCTTTCTTCTTCAACTTCTTATTATTTAGTTGTTTCATGATAAATTAATAACATCAGTATTAATTACATACTGATATGCTATTATAAATATGAAACAACCCTAATTCACCTTCTATCCATCCTACGGAAAAATGAAATCACTGCATGTGCGTACGTACGGAATACCGTCTCCACTCCGTGGTGTAATCTATTTTCCACCATCACCTTAAAAGGATGGGTATAATGGTGTAATTAGTAACTATATATGATTATTATAAAGTGATATTGATACTGAAATATTATAAATACACTTAAATACCATTCCACGATCATGGGAACAATATCATCGCTCGTGCGTACGTACAGAATACTGTCTCCACGATGTGATGCGACTCGTTCTACAAGATCATCATTACATAGTAATTATATAATTTAATTGAATGAATAAATATGATATATGTTACACTAATAACATTCTGGATATAAGGTATCTATAACCTTAAAAGAAGAATAATAATTTATTCGGCAAAACACGCATAAGAACAAAAGGCAATAAAGACCCGAGTAACAAGTAACAATGAAATATTACTAATAAGAAGCTAAGAATATGACCATATATGATATCATATCAATATATATGATTCTGTAATAAGTCAATAACATTATTTAAACCATTATACAGGAGCTTCGGACACGTACAAAGCAAATCATACCTAAGGTAAGGGAAATATCACAATCTCATTTTTATCCAAGATTGTTTATACTTTAGTATTTACTGGGGTGTATTTTATCATCCACATCCATGTTCCCTCAATATGTAATATTATTTCCATCCTTCTACAATAGTTTATATCCAATTTTACCCTTCGGTAAGTTTTTTTAAAAGATATGAAAGGAATCTTTTGTCATTTTTCATACGAGGTACTTTTTGACTTTTCTGACAAAAGTACGGGAAGAATGTTTTTTTAACTTATACGGCATGAATGGATTTTTAAAACATTATTTCCAAGAAGATTCCTTTATAAGTTTTCAAGTTTATTTTTAATCAACTTCTTTTAGTTTATAATTGTATGACATGTCAAGAAAAGAAAAGTGTTTTTGAAGTAGAAAGGATATTTTCCTCAAGAATGGAGTTCAAATGTTTTATCAAAATTATTTTCCATCTAAGATAATATAGGGTTATGTTTTTATCCCTATTATTAAATTGATTTGATTATGTTGTGAGGGAATTATTTTTATGAAGTCATTTACCTTATATGATTTGTTTTATGATGTCATGATGTTTCAAGAATCCCATTTTTGTTACATGTGTTATGCGATGATGTATGATTTATGATTATGTGGCACACATAAGAAAGGATTCATTATAAGATGGGTGGGACCTATATCTCCCTCCAATACATTGGGTAAAGATTTTATATCTCATGAGATAGACATGGCTGGAGTGGTAGGTTATACCGGTTCAGTGAAATAGGACTGAAACGAGGGTGACTCGGTTCAGAAAGGGACATTGTCCACTAAGATAGTCATGGAAATGAGTCTTGACTAACAAGAAATGATTCTCTATGATTATGTGTGTATGCCACAAAGTTTCATGTTTTAAGTTATGATTATTGTGATTTCATTTCACTACTATGATTTATCCCATGTTATGAAGCTATTCTCACTTTTGCAGGTTAAGATTTCCAAAAGTTATGTTCTTATGAATATGATGTGTTTGATTTTTCTTTTGTTTACCCTTACTGAGCATTTGAGCTCACCCTTTTATGTTTTCTTTTCCCCAGGATATAAAGAAAGGTTTTAGGTAAAAAAAGGGAAGATCTTTATGGGAGATATTGAAGATCTTTCACCACGATTAGAATATTACGTTCTGAGTTTCCAAAGACACTAAACTATTACGATCCTTGTGTGTGTGTTTTTTTGTTATGTACTAAGTATTCCGCAAAAGTAATGTAATGTCAATGTATGTCAGGATACGGGTCTCTACACTTACAGCCGTAGTTTTTTCTTGTCGGAAGTTAATGGCTAGGTTCTCTTCTCTTCCACACCTAAAGCATTTCCTCATCCCCTTCAGGATATTTTCGGGGTGCTTCTTCGCACACCATTGGAAAGTGGGGTGCCAGATTTTCTTAGCACCATTGTATTTATCCATCGGACTTCCAGAGTTTAAGTCCACCTTACTCTTCTTATCCCTATGATACTCCTTAGATTCTTTGATATCCATTTCAACTTTGAGGGCACATCAGACAATTTACCCATAGCTCTTGAAATCACGGATCACTAGGGCTTTCCGCAGGCTAGGTTTTAGCCCACCAAATAAGCGGTCAACTTTGCATTCGGGGGTAATTACAAAGTTGGAGGTGTATCATGATATAATTTTGAAGTTTTCCTCGTACGTTCCGATGGATTAATCATCTTTTTTCTTGAGGGAGAGGAAGTCCCTTTCCATCTAATGTCGGAGGGTTTGAGGAAAATATTTGTCGAAAAACATTTTTCGGAAATCATTCCATTCCAATTACTTGATCTATTTGTTAGGCTTCATATTTTTTATCAATGTCCATCATTTATCATATTTACCCTCCATATGATAAGCATACAAAATAACCTTCTCTTATTCATAACATTAAGGGATGGAGAAGATATTCTCAATGGAGTTGATCCATTGTTCGGTGATTGAGGGATTAATTGATCCATTAAAAGTAGGAGGCCTTTATCTCATGAAGCTTTCGATTTCTATTTTTTATTTATTAGGGGCATTGAATTTTCCTCTTGACTCATGTTTTTATTAAAAAAATGAGTTAATTGAGAGAGTATTATTACAATGTTGCAATTCCTACTCCCATCGGATTGAGAATCTCATTAGAATAGTCATCACATTGATATTCACAACAGTTGTTAGCCGAAGTCCTCTTATTTCCATCCATTGTCTAGAATAAATAAAATTAGGGGTAACACATAAAGGGGAATCCAAAGAGAAAAATTTATGACTTATAAATTACTTTTATTTCCTTAACTTATGAATTTATAGGCTTTAATCTAGGTTATCTATGATCTACTTCCTAACATATATTCTTAGGGGAATTTTTTTTAATTCCCTTAATAATGGTTTATACTAAGATTACGATTTTACCAAAGAATATCCAATGGGAGTGTCATAACCCAAAGTAAAGCAAGGCCTATTATTGTGTACCAGTTCCCATTCGAGTTTTTCTCAAAGCAGTGTTTTCGAGTATTACCCCTAGTTACATATGTGCCTGAGCCGCCTGTACTAGCTCGTATCCAGACAAGGATGTATTTTCTTGATAAACCACTGAATCAATACTCACCAAAATTTAGGGAAATTTTTATTATACTTAGTCTTATGCCTAAGGCTTTCACTATGTTTTTCTAATCCTAATCTGAAAAAATAACTAATCTTATCCTCTGATACCAACTATAACAACCCTTATCTTTATTACCCAATAAAAAATGACTTATTACATAAACTTGAACTTCAGATAACTCTATGTATATATAGTTCTAGTGTATTGGGAAATTAGGAACATTACATAACAACATAGAGCACAAAATCATTATTGAAAACTTATTTTACATGACCACAACATTGTTTCGTACTTATCATTGTATGGGATAACCTGAGGACATGCATAAAAAAGGGTGTGATATAAATCCCAGTAAGGAAGTAACCAAGGCATAACATTAAGAATACATTAATGTTAGGCAATATACATATCAATGGATCATAATAGAAACATGAACAAAAAGTCATGATATTGCATGATTATCATAACATGGAAATCTGGCAATAACATTTAACATGATATTAGCATGAGTGAAGGATCATTGCACATGGAGAATGAGTAAATCCTCATTTCACTTGAATTAGCATGAGTAAAACCTCATTTCACTTGACGTATCATGTAACTAATCTTTACCCAATGCATTGGATTTCTATCAGGGTGCACCCTTCTTAATCATTTCATTTAATGCATAAGTGTGCCACATGGATCATATAACATGGATTCATTAGAAATCATAATTTATTCCAAGATAAAGGAATGTGGAATTAATACATGAAACTCTATAATCAATAAGTAAATGTGCATAAAGTTTAATACCCTTGAAAGAGAAATGGGCATGGTATTCACTACACAATGACTTTGGATTGGAAAATCGTGGTACTCTTTCGGCAGTATAATTGTGTGACATAAGAATTCATAAAAATGGTTGATGAGAGAGAAATGGCAGTCTAATCATATGTAAATGAAATGGATAGTATGGGGTACTATAGATACATGTCCCAACATAAGTAATGGAATTTATATTCATAATACAAAAGAATTTCTGGAATGTAAATGAGGTGATAGAAATTCCTTACAGAATTTCGGCATGATAACAGGTGTACATGGTAGGCATTAATGAGAGAGGAAGGGGTCTCTCATAATTCAAAAACAAATAGGGCAGTATGGGGGAGGTGAGAAATCATACCCCAATAGTTGTAATTGAATATAAAAGGGCATAACAACATAAATAATTTAGGAAAAAAATTAGAAAGGAAGAAATCCATTACATGGAAGTGTGATCCCAAAGGATTGGGAGATGATTAAGAGAGGATTCTTGGGAGCTTGGGGCACCTTGGGAGGATTATAAAGAGAGGAGGGTAGAGTTTGGTCAAGCTCCAAAGGATTTGATTGAAGAGGAAATGGGAGCTTGGGTGGGTTTATATAGGAAAAGGGAGGGAATTCATTATTATTTAGGTTTTGGACCCTACACATTAAACTAAACAAAACAAAAACCATCCAATGGTTTTTTCCAAAGGGGGGAAAAATATTTTATAAGGCCAATGGAAGAACTTATTTAAATATTAGGGTCTGGGTGAAAAACTCATTTATAGTATTTTGTTACATCACTATTGGGTCATTATGATGTTATAAAAATATTATATATTTAAATGGTATTTAATTTTTACCCAAAAATTAGACTGTCTTAGAATATTATGAAAAATTAACCGTTGGATAATTTTTATATCCCAATTCACAAAATAATATTCATTTTATCTAAATAAATATTCCCTCCTATCCATCCAAATAAAAATTGGAAGGGGACACCAATTTAGTAAGTGGCGTTGGATTGCTAGATATGACCAAGGATATGATATAGGCGAGTAAGATTCATCATAGATAGATTAAGAGGTTTTACCTCTTCTAATAAATATATCATCACCAATATCCCCTCTCAAATTCACAAGAGAACATCCTTATTCGTGGAAAACCATCTATTAAAAATCATGGCTAAAACCACTCTAGGTTAAGGATTGGGGATACCTATAGTCCCACTCAATATCTCCATGAGGTATATTACCCATCCTCTTGTATGACTCAATAAGATCCCACATTTTTGAAAACCTGTCAGTAATGGAATTTATGAGGGAGTATAACAATTGGATGAGTCCTGCTAAGGTATAGAAATATGTTTATCCAGTCCATAAAGTAAATGAGTTGGCATAAGTTCATATCCTTCCATAACTTCTCCTTCACAATGTTAATCATGTACATTTCTAAGGTCATAGTTTGTGTGGGTTCATCCCAAACATATGTATCAGGATAAAATTCATCATACATCTCCCAAAGAGGAGGTATTCCCCCCAGTTGGTAAATATCCCAATGGATAATCCCTACTTCTACATGAGATAGATGGAAGGAATTAGTGTTAGGATACCAAAGGCTAATCACCTGGTTCAGAATTTCTAACTGATGATACATGATGAACTGATAATTTCATATCACCTTATAAATTTGAATATTATGTAACTAGTCAAAGAATTTTGAATAGCTCTGCCTGAACCAAAAAGTCTATTCCCATTTATCAATGAAGTTACCTCTACGTCATAATTCCCCATAGAGATCCAACTACTTCTTATATTATTCAAATACAAGACAAGTATGATTGAATAACTCTGAAAAATTTTCTAATGGGAAAGATCCCAACCATATAGACCCTAAGGGGAGTTATCCAATTTATAGGAAAACCTCTAAAGTGGTTATATGAATATTAAATATCTTTAAAAATTAATATTTTAATAGAGTTAATAGAATATGATATCCAACATGATGGAAGATTGAATGAGGGGAGGGAATTAAAACATCATCCAATAGAACAAATCCATACAATGGAAGTCAGTGTGACATGAGTTAGATATAAATTTCCTGATGGAGAATCCCCTTCAACGATTTGTTGTTGGGGAACACATGATACTGAGGGTCGACATTTTGATTCCAGCAATCACATCCCTCTAGTCGGGCACATTGGAAGATTTTAATGAACTTGAATCTATCTGTACAAAATAATAAGCACATGTAAGATGAGTGAAGAGCCTTTCCAAAAGAGGTTCATGAATAGGGAAACATAACATGAATCGCATGTACCATACAAGGATTCTGGATTTCATAACATGATATAAGTCTCGCGAATCGTATAACCCAAGTATAATCTCACGATCACATGACCCATTGAAATACTTGTGATATCATGGCCCTAATATGGTCATGTGAACCACATAATGATCAAGGGACCATCTGACCAAGCCATCAGATCATGCGAACCACATAGGTTAGCTCTGTGGCTGAAATCACACATTAAGGTTCAAAAAATTTAATATAAATTGGTCTTTGGTTCATCTGAACAAGTAATGATAAAAAGTAGTCACATGGAGAGATAATGTGATCAAATCTATCTAAGAAATCTTGAAAAGTAGTTTTGAAATCAGTTATTGTGAAGAGGTCTGGAGAAACAAATCTTGCAGAGAGGTCTTGTGAAGCATTCAAATGATCAAATAAATTGCAAGGGATATGGGAGTTTCAGTCATTGGTGGAATGAGAGGATCCCTCTCTACACTATTTATAATATTCCCCATGGAATACAAATTTTAAACTAGAATACCAACCACCACTTGGGACCCAAATTAGTAGAAGACTCAGGGACTCGAGCAGGCATTTAATCTCCTCAGAACTGTGTCCTTATCCCTACAGACCTCTCTTCTAGTGGTAATTTTTTATACGATTATAAATTTACATATGAAATTATATATTTTAATAAATAATATAAGATTGATTATTATTTTCTCCAGAAGACAATGGAAGTAGTATCATGGATACCTAATGTCTGGGAAGATAAATCATGTGAATCACGGAACCCCATGATGAAATAGGATCAAATGACCCTGGTGAGGTCATGTGAATAGATAATGCACCTCACATGACCTATTTATAATCACATAAATACTATCTGATAATCCATCCTTGCAAATGTGTATAGACAAGCGCTAATGTTCATGCAAATGATGCCTGTGGAGTAACTACAATCATGCGATATACTTGGTGATAGATGCATGAAATTCACCCAAATCCCCTTATAAAATAAGGAAATAAATATTAATAATGTGGAGGATTCATGAGGTCAAAGCTACACTATTTTTCACATTAAGGGGATATACACCTCTTATGATCACCATTGATCAAATGGATGTACTTGTGAATGATTTATTGATATCAATAAATCTATCTGAAAAGACATATTGATCTTGAAAATGGCCCCAAACAAGTCTCATTGATCATAAAAAAGCCTCCTAAAAAGAGACATGATCTAACAAAGACTCTAGGACATGTCACCTTGGTATTGAATAATCCCTATGACCTGCCAATTTTATCATGTGGCCCATCATAGAAATGAAGGGAGACTATCCATGACAATGCCCACATATCCTCACAAGATACTCTACTAATCATGAAATTCCTTGATAGAGAACAAATTGGAAAAGGGATGGAGTCTGGTAAAATTAGGAATAAAAAATGGAAAAGGATGAAGCCTCTTGCAAAGGGAAGATACACTTATCTTCATGAGAAATGGGTTATTTGACTTGTGTGATCACCATTGGTCATGAGAAGGTTCTTTGACATGTCATCTGGATCTCACATAGGTCCCCTTGAAAATCCATATTGGTTTTACGAATGACCTTTGATAAGCCAACTTGATTTTGGAATGGGCCCCAGGAAAGACTCTCTTGATCATTTGAAAGACTATTCGATAGGAATTCTGATCATGTGAAGAACCCTAAACATATCATTCGAATATTTTGATTTCTCTTTAATATGTTGACATGATCTTATGAAATCCATTTTATAGGTAACATGTTCAATAAATATGGTGATGATAGAGTGTTCTCACGGTTGTTGGTTTTCATGTGATTCCATTGACAACTCGTGGTAGGATCATACGAAGAAAATGATGTGATACTCCCTCCAAAGACTCAATACCATATCTATGAGATACACATCATGTAAGGTGGAGTAGAAATATGATGGAGAGGCCTATAAATTCCCACCTTGACACAGAGAACACAAACATATAGACACAAGGCACACTCGTGAGATCATTAAAGAGCATACTTCTCATAGTGGAAGGCCACACAATGGAAAAGGTCTTCCACCATGTAAATATATGGAACAACCTAAAAGATTATGTGGCATGTAAACAAAATTTTCGTGATCGTCCTACTAATCATGCGAAGGACTTCTCGTGCGTCATCCAGGTTATGAAAAGGAATTTCCAAATGTTGACTTGGTCACACAAAACATAAAAACTCTAATTCCTGACACACATTGATGCATATATGTGATAAATGATTAAAAATAAGGAATACTTACACAAATATATATATGATAATTTTCATGTGAAAGTTATTGCACATCGCACAACCTATCCAAATCATGTGGTAGCACCAAGTCCTGTTGGCTAGGTCTTGTGATGTCTTCATTACATGATGGAAAGGTCTTGTGAAGTCCACTATAAATTTTGGCCAACACATGTGAAGTTCTTAAAACATTACTATATGGTCTTGTGAAGTCCTCCAGACATGTTTTCCAAGTATTCCAAAGTCCTCCAAACATGTCATTTGAGTATTTTGGAGTCCTCTAGACATACCAGCAAAGTCTTACGAAGACCTCTAGACTTTCCAGCCAGATCATTCTACAACATTCCAACATGTATTCCTTGATCACATAACACCCTTGTACGTGTATACAATGATCAAGGGAAGAATCTTGGATGTGTCTATGTTGATCATGCAAATAACCATAGACATGTCAGTGAAATAATGTGACAATCCATAAAATATGTCAGTCAGATCATGCGACAAACCTCTCACATGTCTTCTTTAATCACGAGAAGTACTATAGGACATGCCATCCTTTTTGGCAGACATTAAAGACATGTCAAATAGACAATTATGACATATCAGTAGTTAGTAATGACATCTCTATATACATTCATGGCATGTTAGATAGGAAACTAGGACATGTCCAACATACATCCCCTCCATGTCATGCATTTAATGAAGACACCCTAGGACACGATATAATTTCCCGACTGACACACTTGGGAATACAGTAGACTAAAATATGAGGAATCTAATTTTTTATATAAATAGGATACATATTATGTCTTCATAAGGCCTAAGCTCCAAATGGACATCTACCTCAGTGTAAGTCCCTCCATATTTCAGACACTCTATCCCATGGTACCAAAACTCTATTATGGATTTATCATTCTTCCTCAACCATTGGTGGATTGAGAAACAAATGGAACTATGAGAAATATAATTCAAACTATAATAAGGATACATAAGATGTATTCCTAAGGCCCGAGCTCCATAATAATCACCCCATTAGGGCATCCCCAATGCATTAGTCCAGAGTGCATATTGGATGATTCTGATCACTCACTATCCCTTGTTTCACAAATAAAGAATGACTCATATTGAATTAGGGATTTTTAATGATCATATCACCCACATCCTAGATTTCTACCAGTCAAGGAAACCTCATTACGTAATCCCCATTTAGTGGCATGAAAAAATTTCCCCTATACAAGGTCTTCCACCTAGGTGTATGTCCCAAAGGCATTCCTATATTAGTAAACCCCAAGGAAATATCCCTCATGGGTCTTAATTATCTTTCACCACCCATTAGTGGGTTGAGGGTAGATCAAACTTTGATGAATCTAATTACTTTTATAAATAGGATATATATGACGTCTTCCTAAGGCTCGATCTCTATACATGGTGCTTATGTGCCCTCATATATGTTATTTTTTCATGATGTTAAACCACACGGTTTAAGAAAACTATGTGGGTTTTGATTACTATTACAAATATGATATGTAAGAAACCGAGTGAAGGTTCAATCCCATACTTGAAATACCAGTCACCTCCCAAGATGGTAGTAAACTCTAGAGTGTCTGGTTATATGACTTCAAAATATAAATAACTACCCAATTCTAAGAAACAATGAGAAAAAAATGAAGGAACATTTATACATACAGATGGTCTCATTCATAGAACCCCCTTTACACATAGAAGGATTCAACACTTGATCATTTTTTAGGTTAAAAAAATCACTTACTGATATTTAGATGAAATTCTTGAACATATGTTAAATCTATTAGAGAGTCTTAAAATAGGAAATAATTCTCACCAAATGAGTAAGATGAGCCTAACCTCTCATCTTATTGACCAATGTGAGTTCCAAAGAGTCTTAGGTTTGAAAACCCAAAGGACTACCTTCCATTGTATGAAGGTATGTACTCAGTTATGGATGTGGGAACCGTTAGGAGGTTCTATGAAATATGGGAATGGTAAGATCAATGTGAATGATTGTGAAACCATAGTTGAACCTTCTACAATCTATCTTCAAAAAGAAAATACCGATGGTGAAACAAATGTGAAAGCATGTATTGATAGAATAACCAAATAATTATTGGCATTAGATATCATGTATCATAAACCCTAGGGAAACCATATAACCATCATCTTTTGATGGAAACAACCATAAAGAGGATTTCTTTGAAAACACTATTTTATATTTTTAAAAGACTTTTAAACAATATATTCCTCCATGTTCTTTATTTTATTTCAATAATTCTATTTTCTAAATGTAAATGATTTCATAAATTTATTTTCAATGATATTTGAACATCTTTAAAAAGTTTTAAAAGGATATTTCTTAATATTTTCGGCATGGGTCACATTTGACTCTCTATATAAAATTTTGAAATAAATATTTATTTTTAATGTTTATGAAATGAATGAATTTTCTCACCATCATGGCCATTCATTAATTTTAATATTTATTTATAATTTTTCATGGTTATTTTTCAATAAAATTCTTTACAAAATATTTTGTAAATTTTTAGTTTTAAAAGGCATTAGAAGAAAATGGTAATTTTCCCTATTTTCCAAGAATTGTTTTAAATGTTTTTTAAAGTTATTTTCATATATATCAAAATCATATAATGATTCTTAGGATTCACTGGGGGTATGATCATATGATATTGTTTACTTACTTTAATTGTATGGTTTACAATGATGTTTTAAGGGGATTGTTAGGAAACCCATTTCTTTTTTCATGGGTAAATCAAGTTATGATAGTTTTGATACAATGAAATCACCAATGTGATCTGTTTTATAATATGGTACTTGGACATTAATGATAAAATCCAAATTGGGAAGTGAACCAAAATTCTTAAGAAATATTATCCAATATGTGATGGCTAGGTCCATTTTTCCCTCTAATGCTTTGGGTAATGAGATGATGTTAATTGGATGGAAGCGACACCACAGAGATGATGTAGTTATAATACTCCTAAGATATGATAGATTTAATTGATTGTATGTTAAACCTAAGAGACGATGGAGGTTTCTGGTTATATTTCACTCCTAACATATATGGGAAATATCTATTTAGGGGATTCCATGATGAATATTTGATGTTCCAAGATAACTAAATATTATTTTAATGCTTTTTATAATTTCTAATGGATACTTTACTCAAATATTTGTTTCCACATGGATCATGATTATTAACATATACGAATCTTGTATTATATTAAATATTTATGCCATGTATCTTCATTTATGATCCAGGTTTTATTAGTATGAATTATTTTATATTATGATCATCTACTTTGATTATGGCATCATACCTATTTTCTAATCATATACTCACTAATGGCATTAAATTGGTAATGGTTATATTTACCCTTACTGAGCATTTGAGATCACCCTTATTATCTTTTCTATTTACCCAGGTTTTGAAGATTTATGTCAAATTAATTATGTCTACAAAAGTTTCATTTGTGATAAATTTTATGGGACATGTTGGAGATATAATTTAAATAAGAAAATTGTGAAATAGTGGAAAAATTCATCACTATAATAAATGAGTATTGTTATATAAGAGTTTTTCCTAATTCTTTATAACTCTAAACATAAAAGGTCCTTGGGTATGTGAGTTATACTATATTTTTTTGATGTCGTATGTATTAGATGGATAAATTGGATCAGGTTTGTTAGTATTGAAGGTATAAATGTAAAGATTATATTTTTCACATGATATTAAAGTGTGTGATTTTGGGGATGTTATATGTGTGATGAAAAAGATCATAGAAAACAAAAGTTTTTGATTTTATAATCGAATCTGAATATACCACAACATATGATGTAGTTAATGAAGCTATTTGGATAAAGAAGTTAATTACTTAACTAGAGGTTATAGTGGAGCAGTTGCACAAGTTTAGTAACCTAGGTCTCATAAGAGATTCAAACATATTATAAATTGATTTCAAATCATTCAAGAGATAATTGGTATATATGGTATTAATATGTGTAAAGTTATTAAAGAGGATAATATTGTGGATCCCATAAAAAATTAAATTATGCTAAAAAATCATGAAAGCTACACCAATTATCTTGGTGTAAGATATCTAGGTGATTATATTTAGTGCAAGTGGGGGATTGTTACTATTTACCCCTAAAGTCAATGAAATGTTGTTGTATTAGGTACATTATGTTTCATTTATTATATATTAATGATAATAAATTGTCATTCATTTTTTTTGTTTCGTATAACATGGGAGATGATATGATAACAACCCCGTGGAATATATATATATATATATATATATTACTAGATTATCCAAGATTGATGATCATCATATTGGCTTGGTATGGTATGTTAAGATCAGTCTGAGTATAATAACTTATCTAGAGTTATAATTGATCACTCATAGTGAATAAGTTGGTGAACATGTATTTGTGTTCACCCACTTAAAGTACTTCACTTGGATTGTCGTATATGTATCATTGGTGTAACTTAACTGAACATTGTCTATGGATCCATTAAACTGAGGTTTTCAAATAGGTTCCCTACATTTTAGGTTTCATACTTTGATACCCATCTAAGGTCATTTGATAAATTGGATTAATATAAGGAAATTTTCTATGAAACTAATCAAATTGAGAGAGTTTATTAACTAAGATATGATGTGTCCTCCCATTTGGAGGGTTATGACATCAAGGCCATCAATTGAGTTTTAACTATGTGCATTATCATGTCAAGATTATTACATGTGATGTAATAATATAAGATTTTGTCAAATTAGGAATTAAGAAAAAAGATAAGCTATATAGGATTGACATTATTCATGTCTCATGATTTATCTCGATTTATAGGGAAAAACAAACATTGTTAATGGACATGTAGTGGATTAGATCACAACAAACCTCTTTGAATGTTTGATAGTTATAATTGGTTTCTTGATACCACTCTTAGTTTATGATTATGAATGAGATTCATAATTATTTACAAATTTATAATGGTCACTTTAGGTCACACATGAGATAATGCTAATTGGGATTTTTGGACTAATATGATTAGTTCAGGTGGACTTATGTTTTTGTTAATTATAAACACAAATAATATTTTTTGTTTCTCATATTTGAAAAATTTATTTAAGTAATAGTTATTTAATTAAATAAATAATGCGTCATTATAATATAAATAATCAATTATTTATATAATTAATACACAAAAATGAGTACATAATAAATCCAAAAAGGGTTTTGGGATTATCTTAGAGTAATGGGATTCCATGGCCCAGTATATTTGGGAAATTTATAGGCATTCCTAAAGAGGACATTTAAGCACCTCATTTGCCTCTTTTAACAAATTTGGAGGCTTATTAATGCAACTACCAATGTGTTTTGGGATATAAGCCACTTTTGGAGGCTATCTAATGCACCAAATGTCCTTTGGATGATATTTATTTAAATAATAATTATTTAATTAGATAAATATTAGGCCATTATAATATAAATAATGAGTTATATATATAATTAATATATAAAAATGAGGAAATAATAAATCCCAATCGTGTTTTGTGCATATCATGGAGTAATGGGCTCCCATGTTCCATTTCATAATGGAAATTCTGAGGTATACCTAAATTGGACATTTAAGAAACTAGTTTTCAGCTTTTAATACATTTTAAGGCTTATTAATGCACCTACCATGGTATTTTGGGACATAATTTTTTGGAGGAAATTTAATGCACCAAATGTCCTTTAGAAGATATTTATTAAAGCTCTTTCAATTTAATATAGAAATAGATTCCTTGGGGAATATTGAATGACTATATTACTATAAATTTCATGTATTATGATTTTATACTTCATCCCATTGAGATAAATTAAAGGTTATGCCTAGAGTTCCCTAGTTTCCCTATTTCAAGAGAGAGTCCTCTAGTTTTCCTCATCCGAGAGATTATCTATTTTTCCTCATCTGAGAGTTTCTCTAGAGTCTTTCTAACCCCTTACTCAATAAATTGACTTTTTGGAGTAATAATATCACTTAGATACGAAGATGATACAACCATGGTGTTGAAGATTAGCGTTATCGAGTGATACCATACGAGACTTGAATTTATCAATTAAAGTTTGATCTAAATATTCCAAAACTTTTTAAAAGGTATTTTTCATATTTTTTTGTATTTTATTTTTCATTTAATTGATATGATCTTGGAAGAGTTTTTTAATTACTTCCATTGCATACTGAGACATTTTTATCATCATTAAAATGGTATAGATGGAGTCCCCATTTAAAAAAATATCAACAATACCACAAATACAAGACGTTTTAGTGCATTAAATAAAAGGTTTTAATAGAATGTATGAGAATCATTCATTTATATATATTAGACATATGTACCCATGTCTGACTCAAATATTTCCTATCTTTTAAACTACCCTCTAGGTCTTCTATATTTATCCAAATTGAATAGGGAACTCTAGGTGATAGAATTTGGAACAGAACTCAAGACAAAAGATGAATCAGAAGTGGAAAATATATGAATTTAGGATATTGGTATTTATAGCTAAATGATAAGGGTTTTTTAAACAATTAAATAAGTTAATTTTCTAAATTAATAATATGAATAGTTATGATTATCATGATTATGAAAAGTAATTATAATAGTGTTGTTCATTTTCCTTTTCATTCTATTTTTAGTTTTAGTTATTATAGTAAACACATCTTTCTAATTTGTATTATGTTATTATAAAACAATTGTGTGTGAGAAGTGAATTAATCATCATTTATCATTCATAGAATATATCAAAGGTACATATGTCTTCATACAAGTTTCTGAATAAAATGGTGAGAGAAAATCAATAAATTATAATTTCTTTTTAGCATATCATTTATCATCTCCCCCTTGCGTCTTTTCCAATGCTCAAATCCAATAACTGTAAAATGGGGTATACATTATTTCTCACCAAAATTTTTTTTAGGCACTTGGAATGGAATTCCTTCCCACATTCAAGGGTTCAAATCTTCTCATTGTTCTTATAATAAGCCTATAAAATGTCCCATAAAAAATCTCATATTAGCCAGCATAACATAATAGTAGTTGATACAGAAACCATGATGATGTACCTGGTATATAACACAAAAATCATTCTCATCCCCTCTTCTAGGAGTTTCCGAAGAAAATAATGTTCTTGTCATAAGATGTCTTGAAATAGCAACATTATGAAATCCTACTAATTCAACATCTCCAAGCTATTTTCCTAATTGCAGGAGGTCCTAAATTAAATTTGAAGATCCTTAATCAAAATATTTTCACAATATTTTAATTCCTTAAAATAATAATCATCTTCTAAGAAATAAATGAATTATACCATTTAATAAAATAAAGAAATGAGGAAGGGTTTTTTACTAAAAAAATCTTCTTTTTTCATTTTTAAAAAATGAACCACAATATGTATTGGATCATGTAAATGGAAAGAATTTTATAAACAATTAAAATGAAGGTGATATTTTTTTTTCATTTTAAAAAAATATTATTCCATTTTTTTGCAAAATGAAAATGCATGGAGGATTAAATTGTATGCCTTTTTGTATTCCCCTCCCCCTCTAAATTTTTTTCTAACAAATAAAACGTGATTATCACACCTCATATGTCATTCAATTGATATCTATGTGCATATCTTTATACTAATTCATTGAATTCCTCAATTCTTTCAATCTAGGAAAATCATTCTAAATCAACAGGTGCATTAAAGTCACAACATGTGAACAATATTCAATTCATATTTTGAAAAGGGGAATAAATAAAATACAACAAGAGTATTGAATATTATAGTTTCCATCTATTTGAAAATATCTTAAGTTAGGGGAAGGATGATTTTTAGGAGTTGGTGCAAGTAGAGCTCTCCTATAATGATCACACGACCCAAAGAAATTTCTCAAAATAAGAACTAAATGTATAAAAATACCACTAAGAGAAGAGTTATTTTTAGTAAATTCAATAACCGGGTACAAAATTTAATTTGAAGTTAATCTAGGGACATGTTAAAAAGGAATAGGGACTCTTGCAGCCAATCCATATATCATGGGTGACAGATGAATTAATGGCTGCAAGAAACCTGTATAAGTTTTGTTAGGAAAAATGAAGGAATGAAATTTCTAATCGAAAATAGATTTATTATTAAAGGTGGAAATTTTTAACTCGACACGAATTAATCATATTCCGGTTATGCATAAATGGGTTTGGATTTTAACCAAACTAATTAATTTGACTTCAACAATATTTGGGTCATTTTGATGTTGATCATTCTTGACTAGTGTAGCTTGATTAAAAAAATAACGATAATTAATATTATAATATATCGTATTCTTAAAATCAAAATGCATTGAAATATTTAAACATATTTATAACACATTATTTATTTTAAATAGTTTAAGAGTGTCATTTTGAAACATGGATAATTCAAGTTGGTTGGGAGGTCATTGAGGTTATATGATATTAAGTAGTTGGAAATATCCGGATGAAATATATTTTATATAATTAATGTTAAAATGATGGTCGGTTGGGTTAGGGTTGGACTTAAATGGGTTCAAAGGATAACCAACCCAAAATGAACCAGACTTGTGAAACTGATTTGCCACCTCTAGTTTCTTATCATGAAATTCTAGTTACATGAGAATAAAAATAGAATAGGAAATGAAATATTAGGTAAATAAGAAAAGATGATCACCACATTTTAAGTTGAATTTCCCCCAACACCACTATCACGACTGGATCACTCTTCCAAAATGGTAAACCCACTGACTGAAAGAGATGAATCCCATGAATTCCTAGTCAGAAATGGAAATTTATACAACCAATAGGTCTGTTTATCATGATACTTTGAGGTTAAAATTCTAAAGTTCCCATGAACTAAGATAGGGGACAAGGTCTGGCATCTACAACATGAACTACAAAACCAAATTTGGTTGTACTCAAATGGGTAGTTGATGGAGTGGAGCCTCCTAAAGCAACTGAGTTTTGGCTATTACATGGCATATCATCATAGCTATATCCATCACCATTAGTGAACTGATAATCCTTATAATTATCTCTTATAGTGCTGGTAATTCTGAAAACTTCGTGATTTAGTTGTAATGGGGCCACTCTGCCACAAGATAATGTTTTCATATGTGGATTGTAAGAGTTAAATGTGGTAATAACATTTGAATTGATGTCTGGATGATGAATATGATGATGAGAGGTATTGTATGGAATGGAACTGAGAATCATAACATGTGCATAATTTCCTTTCATATGCTTTACATGAGGATTGCTACCCGAACTAGGAAACACAATTGGGGAGTCTTCCTGCAAAACATGTGGTGTATACCTTGAAGGAAAAACCTGGCCTTGTGGGTATTCTCCCTCCATATGACTAAAAAAATAAACCCTGTTTATAAGGAAACAATCTATTGGATCTATCATATCATATTCATAAGATAATACATGAGTATATAGAAATCATTAGTCTTTGTAAAAAACTATCTATTTTCACAATTTCAAAACATATATGTTTAGAAACAAGGCATATTAATTTTCTTTAAATCCTTAAAAAGCGTTATGGGTTGAAATCAATACATAATAATTAAATTCTCATTTAAAAATTAACATATTTTTTCACGACCATAGTTAAGAATCAATTTGAGAGTGAGTACAACCAATCAAAAATGTTTTGGGAAGGATGTTGGAAGGTTTGAATTTCATGGCTGAAAAGGGGAAGAAGTGGTTATCATTGGGAGAGTGCATGCACTAAAGAGAAATACAGATGTTCTCATGTACACACACATGTACATATATTATCATAATTAAAATTAAGACATTACTAAAAATAATATGAAATTATAAATATATCAATAAAAATATATGTATATATATCATTTATAAGATAAATTTATAGAAATGGGAATGAGATACTACAACTTGATCCCAAACAAATAAACACAAGTGTTTTCTTCACCGTGTGAGATGAGGATCAACCTCTCACCTTGTCACCACCATCACCCTACCAATATTAATTAGAATGAGTACTCATCACCTTCAAGAAATGAATTTATTTTACTTGTATCTAACAAAACAATGGTTATATACAACTATTGGGAGACTGTATGGTGTGAGCACAAAATTCTAGTAGGGTCTCACCAAACATCCCCTAAATAACCATTTCTAGACAAGATAAACATGATAGTTTGAAAAATGATTTAATTGGAATCATGTTTTCTCATATTTTAGATAAATAGAAGAAGAATCATAATAATAAATCACAACCAAACACTACAGGACAACCCAATTATAGATAAGTTCATACCTTATCCTAGGATCCCCATACTCATGGTGATAGAACCATTCATAACTATTCCTATGCATTAGGCACTAGGGAGGACCAAGCCAACATCCCTATGGTAACCACAATCATAGAAGAATTTGTTTATTTAGTATTATGTGGTAGTTAAAAGGTATGTAGGTTGAAAGTTTTCCTAGAAGTAATTTTTATAATAATCCCACCTAGGTACCCCATCTTCCATTGTACTATCCTCTTTCCAATCAATTCAATTTCCACCTCCAAGGCATACCATTAACAAACCATGACAACATCAAAACTATTTCCACCCAAAAAACAAAGAAACACATTTTATAATTCAAATAAACACAACCCAATAATTTTAAAAATATCCTTTTATGTATCAAATAATTAAAATATAATTTATAAATATAGGTGAGCATGTTTAGTTCACTAGAAAATGGTATAAAATGAAACAACCGTTAGGTTCAAAAGGGGCTTAGATGCACTTAGAGGGTATGGTGAATCAGGGTATAGATATTATTTTTGAACTTCATCTTGCCCCATTGGATCTTGACATATTTATTACAAGGTTCACTTCTTATGATATTTAATTTTAATTTTGATAATGTCCTTTCTAATTTTATCTGATGATGATGCACTAAAAGTAACACAATAAATCAAGTATAAGGACACAAATATTTTCACTTGGTTTGCCCTCATTAGGAAACATCCAAGGAGGATACAATGGAAATGTGCCGATTGTAACAAATTAAAAAAAGGATCAATTTTAATAAATATTTTTGAGATGGATCACTTCTATGACCAGGCTACCTTTATGAGATTTAGGATTTAATCATTGCATTCCCAAGGGTCACTCCCTATGTCTCTTTCTCAGGCTCAGTACTGATGGAAATGATCATCGTATTCCTCTTCCTTTTTTCAATTTTATTAGAAGGGATCCAATAACAGTTTATGGACATTTAGGTCCCTTGATTTCCAAGTAATTATGCATCCTCGAGTTTAGATAGATGTTTAGTTGAAGTTAATTTTTCACCCGTAGATGAAATCCAGTTTTCCGCACACTTTTAGTTTGAAGAAATTACTTTTGTGAACTATTCCTCTACAAACTACCTTGATTCATCTTTGGAGTGCCTTGAGTCCTCCAAAACTGCACTGTACCATGTAATTCAAGTTCTTCTCATACCACTTCTCCTCTATGTATTGCGTTTTCTTTCAGAGACCGCCTCCTTCCACATACCACTTGTTCTCCCATGGACCAACTTCCTCCATGGACCATCCCTGCATCGCAGATGAGTTATTATTTTGTGGACAACCAATCCTCCGTGGACTCTTTTCCTTTGTGGGAAATAGTTCCCCACAAAGCCCCTTCCTCATATTTTCTTCGTGAAACTCTTATCCTTTCATGGAATCCTCGCTCCCAAACTCTTTTCCTTCACAAAATTGCTTCCCCATGAGCCACTTCAGACATATCCAAATTCTTCCTAGAGAAAAGATGTTTTATAATGAAAATTGATCTTCATAATGATGGGATTAACACTAATTATATAGAAAAATAAACTATATAATTCCACAAATTCATTTTAATTAAACATTCAATGTGTTACAACCTTCACCACGAAAAACTTCTCCTGCTAAACGTTTTTCCCTCTACAGTCTGCATACTGCCTCTCTTCCTTCACGACGAACGATCTCTTCTATGAAAGAAACAATTCATGGATCCTAAAATGACCGCCTCATTTTCACAAATGATGAGCAATCACATGAACTCCAAGCCTTCCCTGAACTACTTTCCTCCCACAAACAGTTTTCCTTCTATGAACTACATTCCTCCTGTGAACCAGAAGCCTTCTTGAGAATCATTATTTTCCCACAAACTATTCCTTACGCGGTCCATGTACCATGATTCATGGTCCACATACCATTCTCATTCATAGTCATCTGGACTTGTTAACAAACATAATCAACCGAAAATATTCCAGAGGATTCCTTGAGTGATTGTTTCCCAACAATCTATCCCTTTATTTTTGTTGACAATTCTTCAGACTTTGATACATCTTTGAAGATTTTTACATATTCTATTAGCTTTCACTTCTAGCGATTAAGAGAGAGATCAAGGATTTACTCAACACACACTCTAATCCCACATGATCCATGGTCGTCCGGAGAAACAAGAGTATAATTAATAGTTCATCAATGAATCAATTCATTTCATTACAAAACAACTCATCTACTTTCATCATGAACCTCATCTGTCGTGATATATATCCTTTGATAAATCACTTCTAAAATCGCCATATTTAATAATCACCCTTTTTCACTACTCCCCCTATCATATTTAACTCCCCCTATATCACTAATCCTACTAGCATCTTCTCCATGTATCTTGATTAAGACATTTTCTCCCTTTTAATCTCTACAACATCTCCCCCTTTGTCAATGAACCTGAAAGACATTTCTTTGTGGTATGAAATAGGGTAAAGAAAAAATATTAACACATTAGGGGAAATCACACTATACATTAGAGAGAGGGGGTCCCACATCCACCCTTTTCATGTGCAGGGAGGTGAATGAACTCCTAGAACCAGTCGATTCTTTCCAATCACTTTTTTTGGGTAGGGACTTTGTCAAAATATATGCAACTTTTGGTTTTGTAGGAACAAAATCCAATTTCAAAAGCCTTTTATCCACCTTATCCTTGATAAAATAATATTTAATTTCAATATTCATTATGCTCGAGTGATGGAATGGATTTTTGGTAAGATATATTTCACTTGAATTATCACAATGGATTCCGATTGGAGACCTCACTTTAACTCCCATATCATCAAGCTACTACTTTACCCACAATAACTGTGTTAATGCTTAAGTAGCCGCAATATCTTCATATTCTATAGTGAACAATGAAATAAAATATTGTTTATTTCTTAGCTAATAAATACACAATCTTATAAGATAAAACACACCAACTAACATTGATTTCCCATCATCTATTGATCCAACCCAATCTGGATCTGTATATCCCAATAGCTCTTGTTGAGATTTTTCATTGTGAAGAAAACCCAAATCCTCCATTCCTTTGACATAACAATTTATTATTTTCACTACAATTAAGTTAATTTCCTTGGGATTGATTTGATACTATGCTATAGGATATGTATAAAAACAATATATGGTTGTGTTGCTATTAAGTACAAGAGGCTTCCATTGATCTGCAGGTATTTAGTGACATTAACCACTTTTCCTTCATCATCTTGTGATAGTTTCATCCCGGTTTCCACCAGAGTTTTCATCTCCATGTAATTATCCATTAAAAATGTTATTATAAAATCCTTGTATTTTTTGTTTTGAGAAATGAATGTTCCATTATTTTTCTGTGTTACGCCAACACCATCATCCTTTGATTACTATCATTGTTGAAATATAGATTGTAATCAACTTTACCATACCAAAAACTGAGATTATTCAAAAACTCATCTAGATTTTAATACCATGATCTTGATGCTTGGTTCAACCCACATAGAACCTCTTCAACCAAAAAATTCTGTTATCATGATGATTAAAGAGAAAACCATCTATTTGTTCAATATGAATTTCTTTTTCTATTTCCCTATCAAGAAATGTTGACATAACATAGGTCTGGAAAACATTGAAAATTATTTTCACATATATGGCCAAGAATAATCTGATTCTTCTCAGTTTGGTCAACCTATGCATCCATATCCCAAACTGAATTATTAGATTCAGATTATTTATCATTGCATATTGGCTCTACCTATGATAAAAATGTTGTTTGCTGTAGAGTCTTTATTGTCCTTGTGTACACTTGTGCTGCATGATCACCAATGATGTTCTATTTGTCTATTTCATCTTGGATTATTGGATTTCAGGCCAATTTGGATTTTAACTCCTCCAATTAATCAAACTTCTACTCCCCTAAGTCTATTACCTCCTCATCAATTTCATAAGACAACCAGTCACTATGTTGTTCAAGATTTTGTTCATTCTCTACTACAATTACATCATTACTTCCAACTTATTTTCCCAGTTTATTAGAATTATTGATATTCTCTTTCAGCTTATTTATGACAACCCTGCTTTTTATTACAACTTAAACATGCTTTATTACATAAAACTTCACTTGATACAACAAAGAAGATCGAGAGGTTTAGTGTCTTTGGGGCTTAGGATCATTACATAAAAACTTTAAACATGAAATACAACATCCTTATTGAAAACTTCCTTTACATGACCACTACATTCCTTCGTACTTAGCATTGCATGGGATAACCTGAGGACATGCATAAGAAAAGGGTGAGCTATAAAGCCCAGTAAGGGAGTACACAATGAATAACATGAGGAGTACAATACATGTTAGGCAATAGGCATATCAATAGAGCATAAGAGAGACATGAACATAAAGGCATGATAAAGCATGATAATCATAACATGGAAATGTGGCAACAACACTTAACATTGAATTAGCATGAGCCAAGGCTCATTGCACATGGAGCATGAGTAAACCCTCATTGCACTTGAAGCACGAGTAAAACCTCGTTGCACTTGAATTAGCATGAGTCAACACTCATTGCACATGACGTATCATGATACTATACTTTACCCAATGCATTAGAGCGCTATCAGGGCGCACCCTTCTTAAACATTTCATTTCATGCATAAGTGTGCCACATGGATCATAAAACATGGATTCATAAAACATAATCATTTATTCCACGATAAAGGAATGTGGAATTCATACATGAAACTTTACAATCAATAAGTAAACGTGCATAAAGGTGAATACCCTTGATGGAGAAATGGGCATGGTATTCACTACACAATGATATTGGCTTAGAAAATCGGTGTGATTTCGGCAGCGTAACGGCGTGACATAAGAATTCATAAAAAAGGCTGATGAGAGAGAAAGGGGTTCCTCATCATATTTACATGTAATGGACAGTAAGAAGGTCATATAGATACATGTCCCAACAATTGAAAAGGAATTTAGATTCATGATACAAAAGTATTGCTTGAATATAGAAGAGGAGAAAAAGGTTCCTTTCGGAATTTCGGCATAGTAACGGGTGTACATGGGAGGCATTTAATGAGAGAGAAAGGGGTCTCCCATCATTCAAAAAATAAGAGGGCAGTATGGGAGAGGTGAGAAACCATACCCCAACATTCATAAATTAAATTAAAAGGGCAATACAACTTAAAGAAAATTGACAAAAATGAGAAAGGAAGAAAAACCCTTACTTGGAAGTGTGCTTCCAAAGGCTAGAGAGAGGCTTGTGAGAGGCTTCTTGGGAGCTTGGGGCACCTTGAGATGATTCTAGAGAGAGTAGGGCAGAGTTTGGACGAACTTCAAGGGCTTTGGGTGAGAAGTAAGTGGGAGCTTGGGTGGGTTTATATAGGAAAGGTGAGAGAATTCTTTATTATTTAGGTTTGGGACCCCTTATATTAAAATAATCCAAACCACAAACCATCCCATGGTATTTTCCCATGGTTTCTGGAAAAGGGAAGAGGAAAAAAATATTTTACAAGGCCAAGGTCCGAACTTATTAAAAAATTAGGGTTGCTTATGTGGAGGTGAGTCACACTCCCATGGAAATTATTTTAAAAAGGCAAAGTGTTGAATAAGTCTTGAGGGCCCCATTAATGCTTTGAAAAGTGAGTCAAACAAACCCAAAACCTCATTATTTTATTGATAAAACACATATTGGCCGAACATAAGGATTATGGTATTTTATTACATCACCATTGGGTCATTATGATGTCATAAAACACATTATATATTTAAATGGTATTTAATTTTTACCCAAAAATTTGACTGTCTCAGAAAATTATGAAAAATTCACCGTTGGATAATTTCGACGTCCTGATTCCAAAAATAATATTTATTTTATCTAAATAATTTTCTAAATATGTGAATTTTCACTTTTAAAATAAAAACCGACATTTATAAAAATTCACGGGTTTTGACAGAAATGGATTTCAAACCTTAATAAAAATTTTAATTGCATTCATAAAATTATAAGATCATTTATATTTAATAAAAATTAATTTAATATTAATAATAATATTTTATTAAAATATTATTTAATTCAAAAATCCTTTAATTTAATAAAATATAATTCTTAATTAAATAATAACTAAAAACATCATTTGTACTTTAAAAACTAATTACAATGCATCAAAAATGACTAGAAATTATATTCATTATTATATACAAAAATAATGTACATGAACATGGTGCTACTTATTTGTTACATAACCCCTTAAAATAGCCGCATAAGACCTAAGGGTAAGGTGTGCGATGGTGACAGACTCTTGGGGTTGCTCGGATAACATCGCTCGAGTGGTAATCTCTATCAACTTCCATTTTTCCCGTAGACGATCACGTTCGAGCTTGACTTGATGAAGCTCAGCTTGGGCTTGGTCAAGGGCAAAGCCCAAAGACGCCACCTCCTTTCCGAGCTCCGACAAATGGGCTTCGTAAGGGGCAATTCTACTGGATGAGGCCATCGCTTCCTTTGTCTGAGTAGAGAATTGGTTCGTTAAAGACTTATATTTAAACTACCCAGATGATCACTGTTCAACAGCTATAAAAGTAACGGTCACAAATCTTAACGTAAAACTTAAAGAAGTTGACATCTTATAAAAACATTTTTCATAAAGAAACATTTAACTGGATCAAGAGGGATTTTCCATTAATGAAACTTTGGGTCGTTACAACATTCCCCCCTTAAGAAATTTCGCCCTCGAAATTTTCCTTTTCCCACACTAAAACAAATTTGGGTAACTTAGCTTCATCATATCCTCCGACTCCCAAGTTGCTTCTTCAAACTTGTGGTTTCTCCACAACACCTTGACGAGGGGCATTGTCTTATTTCGTAGAACTTTTTCTCTACGATCTAAGATCTTCACTGGTTGCTCCTCATAAGAAAGATCGTCTTCTAATTGTACCACCTCGGAAGAGAGTACATGTGAAGGGTCTGGTATGTACTTCCTTAAGAGGGATACATGGAAGACATCATGCACCTTGGCCATAGTAGGTGGAAGTGCTAGTCGATAGGCCACAGCCCCAACACGATCAAGAATCTCGAAGGGGCCGATGTACCTTGGACTTAACTTCCCTTTCTTCCCAAACCTCATGACCTTCTTCCACGGAGATATGCGTAAAAACACCATGTCTCCGACTTTAAACTCAAGGTCTCGTCGACGATTATCTGCATAACTCTTCTGTCGACTTTGGGCTGCCTTGATATGCTGCTGAATGGTTTTCACCTTCTCCACCATTTCTTCGACCATTTCTGGTCCAAGCAGCTTACGTTCACCGACCTCATCCCAACATGCCGGTGTTCTGCACCTTTTCCCATATAGGGCTTCATATGGTGCCATTTGGATGCTCGAGTGGAAACTATTATTATAAGAGAACTCAACTAGAGGAAGATGTTGATCCCATCCTCCTTTAAAGTCCATTGAGCACGCTCTCAACATATCCTCAAGTGTTTGGATAGTCCGCTCGGATTGGCCATCAGTTTGAGGATGATAGGCCGTACTGAAGTTCAGTTCAGTATTCAGAGCATGTTGAAGACTCTTCCAAAACTTAGAGGTAAATCTTGGATCTCGGTCCGACACAATAGATAGTGGTACTCCATGCAACCGTACCACTTCCCTGATATATATCCGTGCCAGTTGATCCAAAGAGAAATCCTCTCGAATAGCAATGAAGTGTGCAGTCTTTGTAAGACGATCCACAATAACCCAGATTGCATTGTTGCTTTTGGATGTCCTTGGAAGTCCAGTGACGAAGTCCATGGTGATGTTCTCCCATTTCCATTCTGGTATGGGCAATGGTTGCATCATCCCCTTAGACTTCTGCCTCTCTGCCTTCACTTGCTGACACACCAGGCACTTTGATGTATATTCGGCGATCTCCTTCTTCATATTATCCCACCAAAAGTTTTCTCGGAGATCTCGATACATCTTTGTGCTCCCTGGGTGAATAGAGAAATTTGAACTATGTGCATCATCCAAAAGTTCCTTCTTCAGCTCCGAACTTGATGGGACACATAGTCTTTTCCCAAACCGCACAATTCCTTCTTCATTAACATTAAACTCTGAGGATTTTCCCTTTTTGATAGCTTCCACTTTTTCTTGGATTCTCGCATCATCCTTTTGAGCATCCTTTAACCTTTCCAAAAGAGATGGTTGAGCAATCATTTGTGAAAGGATTGATGATGTTCCCTTCTTTATGATTCCCACGTCCATCTTCATCAAGTCTAAGAAGATTGGATCCTTCTCAATTCTCATCATTGATAGAATTGCTGGATCCTTTCTACTTAGGGCATCCGCTACCTTGTTCGCCTTCCCAGGGTGGTAATGTATTGAACAGTCATAATCCTTTATGAGCTCTATCCATCTTCTCTGGCGCATATTAAGCTCTTTCTGTGTGAATATATATTTAAGACTCTTGTGGTCAGTATATATCTCACATTTCTCTCCATAGAGATAATGCCGCCAGATTTTCAAGGCAAAGATCACCGCCGCCAACTCCAGATCATGCGTTGGATAGTTTCGCTCATGGATTTTCAACTGTCTTGAGGCATAGGATATCACTTTATCATTCTGCATCAGCACACATCCTAAGCCCTTCTTCGAAGCATCACTGAATACCACAAAAAGCTCCCCACTTGTGGGTAAAGTGAGCACAGGTGCAGTGATAAGCCTCCTTTTCAACTCCTTGAAGCTTTCTTCACATTCATCACTCCAAGCAAACTTTACTCCCTTTCGAGTTAGCTTGGTAAGAGGGTTGGACAATCGTGAGAAGTTTCTCACAAATCGTCGATAATATCCAGCTAACCCCAAGAAGCTACGGATATCAGTTACCGATGTTGGCCTCGGCCATCCCTCAATTGCATCTGTTTTGGAGGGGTCCACAGATATCCCATTGCTTGTGATGATATGGCCCAAGAATGAGACCTCCTTCAACCAGAACTCACACTTGCTGTACTTGGCATAGAGCTTCTCCTTGCGCAAAGTCTCCAGTACAGTTCCTAAATGCTCCTCATGATCCTCCTTGGTTTTGGAGTATATTAGAATATCATCTATAAAGACTACCACAAATTTATCTAGGTAATCTCTAAAGACTCTATTCATCAAGTCCATGAATATTGCTGGAGCATTGGTGAGTCCAAAAGGCATTACTATGAATTCATAGTGCCCGTACCTTGTACGAAAAGCAGTCTTGGGGATATCTTCCTTCTTCACCCTTACTTGATAATATCCCGACCGCAAGTCGACCTTGGAGAAGTATTGTGCTCCACGTAGCTGATCAAACAAGTCATCGATTCTTGGGAGAGGATACTTGTTCTTTATCGTGATTTTGTTAAGTTCACGATAATCGATGCAAAGCCGCATTGACCCATCCTTCTTCTTGACGAAGAGGACTGGTGCACCCCATGGTGATGCACTTGGGTGTATAAACCCTTTATCCAGATTCTCCTGTAGTTGTTTCTTCAGTTCTTCAAGCTCAACCACATCCATTCTATATGGAGTCTTGGATATTGGTAGCGCCCCAGGTATAAGTTCAATTGAGAACTCAACATCTCTTCTTGGAGGAAGACCAGGAAGTTCCTCGGGAAATACTTCAGCGAATTCCCTCACAATAGGCATTTCTTCAAGGGTGGTTTCTTCCTTGGACTCAATCATCTGAGCCAGATATGCGTGCTCATAAGGTAGTAATATCCATGCTTGAGATGATGGAGCTAAAGGAGATTCATCTTCCTCCTGACACTTGTAAAGAATCGGGGGTCGATTCTCCATATGGAGTGTAATTTCCCTCTCCCGACAATTTATGTTGGATCTATATAAGGAAAGCCAATCCATGCCAAGAATTGCATCAAATTCCACCAAAGGGAGTATGACGAGGTTCGCTGGGAAATTCAATCCACAGATTATAACAGGGGAGGACTTATACTCATGGGATGCAATGATTTCCCCATTTGCCGTACTCACTGACATCTTTACTTCCATGATTTGTGGTGGTGCAGGGATTATTCTACTAAACTTTTGAGATATAAAAGAATGCGTAGAACCTGAATCAAAAAGTACGTTCGCTATTCTTGAATGAATAACTAGCGTACCTGTCACCACTTTGTTGTCGGGGTTCACTTCAGCAGAAGTGATGGCAAAAGCTCTTCCTTGCTGTCTTGGAGGTTGTTGATTGCCTCCGATAACCCTTGGATTAGGGCACTGATTCGCAAAATGACCCGGTTCTTTGCATTTGAAGCATTGAACAACGCGTTGAGGTTCGAACGGAGCGTTCCTCCCCTCCGTCGCAGCCGCGGGTCCTTCTTGCTGACAGTTAACAGCTAGGTGCCATTTTCTTCCACACTTGAAGCATTTTCTTGTCCCCCTAAGGCAATTTCCAGGGTGCTTCTTTCCACACTTTTGGCAAGTGGGGTGCTGGAATTTCTTAGCGCCGTTGGATTTATCCATCGGACCACCAGCATTGAATTCCACCTTCCGCTTCTTGTCCCCATGATACCTCTGTGATTCTACGATCTCCATTTCAACCTTGAGGGCACATCGGACAATTTCCTCATAGCTGTCGAAGTCACGGATCGCTAATGCTTTCCGCAAGCTAGGCTTCATCCCACCAAAGAAGCGGTCAACCTTGCATTCGGGGGTAACGACAAAGCCGGAAGCGTATCGTGCAAGCCTTGTGAAGTTTGCCTCGTACGCTCCCACAGATTCCTCATCTTTCTGCTTGAGGGAAAGGAAGTCCCTTTCCATCTTAAGACGGAGGGTGCGTGGAAAATATTTATCGAAAAACATCTTCCGGAATACCTTCCATTCCAAAGCCTCGATCTCCTCCTCAGGCTTCGTATTTTTGATCAACGTCCACCATTGATCAGCTTCACCCTCCATACGATAAGCCGCCAGGAGAACCTTCTCTTTTTCAGAGCATTGGAGGATGGAGAATATCTTTTCAATGGAGTTGATCCATTGTTCAGCAATCGTGGGATCAGATGATCCACTAAAAGTAGGAGGCCTTTGTCTCATGAAGCTTTCAATAGCGACTTGTTCTTTCTTAGGGGGGGTTGAAAGTTCCTCTTGACCAGTGTTTCTATTCAAAACTTGAGTTATCTGAGAGAGAAGCGTGACAAAGTTCGCGATTCCCGCTCCCATTGGATTGGGCATCTCATAAGTACAGTCATCACACTGATCTTCACAACGGTTGTTAGCCCGAGTTCTCCTATTACCGGCCATTGGCTGGAATAAAAGGAAAGTTAGGGGTAACACATAAAGGGTAATCCAAAGACAAAAGTTGATGACTTATAAATAAACTTTAATCTCTTTAACTCATGAGTCTATAGGATTCAATCCAGGATTTTCATGATCTTCCTTCTAACATATATTCTTAGGGGGCATTTTTCCCTTAATAAGGGTTCATACTAAGATTGTGAATTTATCAAAACATATCCCCCGGGAGTGTCGTAACCAAGAGTGCAGCAAGGCCCGTTGTCGTGCACCAGTTCCCGTTCGAGTCTAGCCCAAAGCGGTGTTTTCGGGTTTTACCCCTAGGATACATCTGTGCCAGAGCCGCCTCTACCTGCTCGTATCCAGACAGGGATGTATTTGTTTGATAAAACACTTACTTAGTATTTACCAAAACTTAGGGATGTTTTTATTATGCTTAGTCTTGTATCTAAGGCTTTACTAGGGTTTCCTAATCCCAAAAATAACTAAACCTATCCTCTGATACCAACTATGACAACCCTGCTTTTTATTACAACTTAAACATGCTTTATTACATAAAACTTCACTTGATACAACAAAGAAGATCGAGAGGTTTAGTGTCTTTGGGGCTTAGGATCATTACATAAAAACTTTAAACATGAAATACAACATCCTTATTGAAAACTTCCTTTACATGACCACTACATTCCTTCGTACTTAGCATTGCATGGGATAACCTGAGGACATGCATAAGAAAAGGGTGAGCTATAAAGCCCAGTAAGGGAGTACACAATGAATAACATGAGGAGTAAAATACATGTTAGGCAATAGGCATATCAATAGAGAATAAGAGAGACATGAACATAAATGCATGATAAAGCATGATAATCATAACATGGAAATGTGGCAACAACACTTAACATTGAATTAGCATGAGCCAAGGCTCATTGCACATGGAGCATGAGTAAACCCTCATTGCACTTGAAGCACGAGTAAACCCTCGTTGCACTTGAATTAGCATGAGTCAACACTCATTGCACATGACGTATCATGATACTATACTTTACCCAATGCATTGGAGCGCTATCAGGGCGCACCCTTCTTAAACATTTCATTTCATGCATAAGTGTGCCACATGGATCATAAAACATGGATTCATAAAACATAATCATTTATTCCACGATAAAGGAATGTGGAATTCATACATGAAACTTTACAATCAATAAGTAAACGTTCATAAAGGTGAATACCCTTGATGGAGAAATGGGCATGGTATTCACTACACAATGATATTGGCTTAGAAAATCGGTTTGATTTCGGCAGCGTAACGGCGTGACATAAGAATTCATAAAAAAGGCTGATGAGAGAGAAAGGGGTTCCTCATCATATTTACATGTAATGGACAGTAAGAAGGTCATATAGATACATGTCCCAACAATTGAAAAGGAATTTAGATTCATGATACAAAAGTATTGCTTGAATATAGAAGAGGAGAAAAAGGTTCCTTTCGGAATTTCGGCATAGTAACGGGTGTACATGGGAGGCATTTAATGAGAGAGAAAGGGGTCTCCCATCATTCAAACAATAAGAGGGTAGTATTGGAGAGGTGTGAAACCATACCCCAACATTCATAAATTAAATTAAAAGGGCAATACAACTTAAAGAAAATTGACAAAAATGAGAAAGGAAGAAAAACCCTTACTTGGAAGTGTGCTTCCAAAGGCTAGAGAGAGGCTTTTGAGAGGCTTCTTGGGAGCTTGGGGCACCTTGAGAGGATTCTAGAGAGAGTAGGGCAGAGTTTGGAAGAACTTAAAGGGCTTTGGGTGAGGAGGAAGTGGGAGCTTGGGTGGGTTTATATAGGAAAGGTGAGAGAATTCTTTATTATTTAGGTTTGGGACCCCTTATATTAAAATAATCCAAACCACAAACCATCCCATGGTATTTGCCCATGGTTTCTGGAAAAGGGAAGAGGAAAACAATATTTTACAAGGCCAAGGTCCGAACTTATTAAAAAATTAGGGTTGCTTATGTGGAGGTGAGTCACACTCCCATGTAAATTATTTTAAAAAGGCAAAGTGTTGAATAAGTCTTGAGGGCTCCATTAATGCTTTGAAAAGTGAGTCAAACAAACCCAAAACCT
This sequence comes from Viscum album, assembly GCA_963277665.1. NCBI lineage: Eukaryota > Viridiplantae > Streptophyta > Magnoliopsida > Santalales > Viscaceae > Viscum > Viscum album. The sequence goes on from OY728152.1 coordinate 1,116,685,873, forward strand.
CATTATTTTATTGATAAAACACATATTGGCCTAACATAAGGATTATGGTATTTTATTACATCACCATTGGGTCATTATGATGTCATAAAACACATTATATAATTAAATGGTATTTAATTTTTACCCAAAAATTTGACTGTCTCAGAAAATTATGAAAAATTCACCGTTGGATAATTTCGACGTCCTGATTCCAAAAATAATATTTATTTTATCTAAATAATTTTCTAAATATGTGAATTTTCACTTTTAAAATAAAAACCGACATTTATAAAAATTCACGGGTTTTGACAGAAATGGCTTTCAAACTTTAATAAAAATTTTAATTGCATTCATAAAATTATAAGATCATTTATATTTAATAAAAATTAATTTCATATTAATAATAATATTTTATTAAAATATTATTTAATTCAAAAATCCGTTAATTTAATAAAATATAATTCTTAATTAAATAATAACTAAAAACATCATTTGTACTTTAAAAACTAATTACAATGCATCAAAAATGACTAGAAATTATATTCATTATTATATACAAAAATAATGTACATGAACATGGTGCTACTTATTTGTTACATAACCCCTTAAAATAGCCGCATAAGACCTAAGGGTAAGGTGTGCGATGGTGACAGACTCTTGGGGTTGCTCGGATAACATCGCTCGAGTGGTAATCTCTATCAACTTCCATTTTTCCCGTAGACGATCACGTTCGAGCTTGACTTGATGAAGCTCAGCTTGGGCTTGGTCAAGGGCAAAGCCCAAAGATGCCACCTCCTTTCCGAGCTCCGACAAATGGGCTTCGTAAGGGGCAATTCTACTGGATGAGGCCATCGCTTCCTTTGTCTGAGTAGAGAATTGGTTTGTTAAAGACTTATATTTAAACTACCCAGATGATCACTGTTCAACGGCTATAAAAGTAACGGTCACAAATCTTAACGTAAAACTTAAAGAAGTTGACATCTTATAAAAACATTTTTCATAAAGAAACATTTAACTGGATCAAGAGGGATTTTCCATTAATGAAACTTTGGGTCGTTACATTATTGGTATCCTAAAAATAGTCTGATGATAACATATTTTTATAAAAAAATAGATAGTCATAAAATACATGAATGTTTCTACATGTCCCCCCAATCAGTCTTCAATAACATAAACATTCATCCTTTCTATACCATTGAGATATTTCATTTGATTAAGATACAAAATTCTCCACCTATGTCATGAAACTCTTCCAAATGTTAGGCCCATTTTTTAAACCCACAAAAATTCTTCCTCTCCAGAATCCCTTATTCACAGGTGAAAGAAAATTTTATAAACTTATTCATATCAATAAAATTTTCTATTTATAGCTGCTTTTAATTAGATTTTCACTCGGTAATTTTACCACTTAGCAACAAACCATTAACAAAACCACCATGCCTACTGATTCAAAACTCAATGTTGGAAAAAATATATAATGTTAATAACACCATCACTATACATTAAACTCAATTACATCCACATATCTCATATATACATAGACCATTAAATCCTTCACTGAGTTATTCTACATTTTTTCTTCATCTCTGGTAACTAATTTGAATCAGTTGACATTTTGGAACACATCACATCACCACTTTGAATATTTTGATTCCAATTCCCCCTGGATTGTATCTACCTTTGAACATGAATCTATTGAGGATTATCTAAAAAAATTTATACACATAGGGAGAGGGAGACCTTTGGAATCCTCAAGAAGAGGATTGTGGTTGATCCCGATGGATCAACCCATTAATACTTTCTTGCAAAGAACTATCCTATTTTTTTTATGTCTCAACTACCCAACCAACTTCAACAATTTTTTCCATATGAATAAAAATTATTTATCCACATACTGATCGTTATTCTGATATTTGTATTATGTAGGCTTGGCCTTCATTAATATTTTGGGTTTACACCCATTTTATGAATTTTTCTTCTTTCATTCTCTACTAATATGCCATTTTTCATGATTCCTTCTTCATGTAGGAATATTTTCACTTGTCATATTCTCATGTACCTTACTCTATTGGGGGATAATTCTATTGACTTCACTTCTTTCCATGTGTCATGAAATGTGAATTTTTAAAAGCATTATTTATTATTTTTTACTTTATCAGTTATCTGAGTCATGTTACCGTTTATTATTGGTGTTGATACTTCCACTGAACTGACATTATTCTTAATAAAAATTTCAGAATCTCTTCTATTTTTATTCAAAATTTATTCACATTATTTCTAGGAGAGTTATTATTTTTGTAACAGAGGAGGTGATCGGCATGCCCTTTGTTGAGATCCTTGTGAATTACCCAATTCATTAAACCTATTTTTCAACTTATCACCATTTAATGCAATACAGGCCTTTTTGTAATACACTACCAGTATTGGGGATCTCCTTCTGGGTTCCTTCTCCTTCCCTTATTTCTTCATGCTACAATGTATTGCTAAATTCCTATGATCAGAACATATAAAAAATATTCTATGGATGGAATACCTCATTTCAACCTTTCATGGTTGGGATATTGATGCATCTAGAGATGTTCTTCTAATATTTATCCCTTGTCCTTTATGACACTTACTCATGGTGTCCCCCAGTGTAACGACCCAAAATTTTATTAATGAAATTTTTTCTTGATCGAATTAAATGTATTATTATGTAAAATGGTTATGTAAAACATTTTAAATTCCTTGGTTTTATGTTTTTAGATTTTAAAACAATGTTAATAATTGTGACCATTACTAATAAATTTATTAAATACTGATCAAATGATTAGTATATATATAAGGCTTTAACAAATCAAATTTACTGAGACAAAGAAAGCGATGGACCCATCCACTAGAATTTCTCCATACGATTCCCATTTGTCAGAGCTTAGAAATGTGGTAGCGTCACTAGGCTTCGCTCTTAACCAAGCCCGAGCTGAGCATCAACACGTTAATCTTGAACTGAACTACCTACGTGAGAAGTGGAAGTTAGTAGAGATTTCCACCCAAGCGATGTCATCCAAGCCACCCCAAGAATCTGTCTCCATCACACACCTTACCCTTAGGTCTTATTCGGGTGTTATAAGGGGTTATGTTACAAGACCCTACACTATGATTATGTGTATTAGTTTTGTATAGAATAAATAGTACACATTCATTTTGTTATTATTACATTGTAAATAGTTTTTGAATCACAACTTGTATTTTTAGTCAATATTCAAGTGAGATATCTATTTTGATGAATTAATTGATTTTTGAATTAAATAATATTTTAATAATATATTATTACTAAATTATTTTTTTATTAAATATAAATGATCATATAATTTTTATGAATACAATTGTAATTTTATTTAAGGTTTGAAACCTATTTTTGTCAAACCACATGAATTTTCAATAAATGTCAGTTTTAATTTTAAAAGAAAAAATTACCATATTTCAAAAATTATTTAGATAAAATGAATATCATTTTTTGAATCAGGTTTTTGAAATTATCCAAAGGATAATTTTTCATAATTTTCTGAGACAGTCGAATTTTTTGGTATAAATTAAATACTGTTTAAATATATAATGTGTTTTATGACATCATAATGACCCAATAGTGATGTAATAAAATATTATAAATTGGATTTTAGGACAATATATGGTTTACATTTAAAATAATGTGATTTTAGGGTTTTTTTTATTTTAAAAAGCTTTAGTTGACACTCCAAGACTTATAAAACATTTTAAAAATTTAAAATGATTTCATTGAGAGTGTGACTCACATCCCCATAAGAAATCCTAATATTTTAATAAGTTCACCCATTTTACATATAAAATACCTTTTCCACTCCACTTTGGGAAAAAAACATGGGCATATAAAATGGGATGGTTTTTGATTTTGATTAGTTTAATGTGTAGTGTCCAAAACCTAAATAATAAAGAATTCCCTCCATTTTCCTATATAAACCAACCCAAGCTTCCACATCTCTTCACTCAAAAAATTTGAGATTAGGATAAGAATAACCTAGTTAAAGCCTTAGAAATTATACTAAGTATAATAAAAACATCCATAAATTTTGGGGAGTATTGAGTAAGTGGTTTATCAATAAAGTACATCCCAATCTAGATAGGAGTAGGTATAGGCGGCTCTGGCACAAATGTATCTACAGGAAAAACCTAAAAACCCCTCTTTGATCTAGACTCGAATGAGAAATGGTGCACGAGAATAGGCCTTGATGAACTCTTGATTACGACACTCTTAGGAGATATTCTTTGGTAAATTATTAAGCCTAGTACAAACCATTATTAAGGGAATAAAAAAATGACCCTAAGAATATATTTTGGGAAGTAGATCATGGATAACATAGATTAAAGCCTGTTAGTTCCTAAGTTAATGAAATAAAATTAATTTATAATTTATCCCTTTTTTTACATGGATTACCCTTTAATGTGTTACCCCTAAATTTACGTTTATTTTAGACAATGGTCAGTAATAGGAGGACTCATTCTAACAGCCGATGCGAAGATCAATGTGTTGACTATTCTAATGAGATTCCTAATCCGATTGGAGTAGGAATCAAAGAATTTGTCACGATACTCTCATATATAACTCATGTTTTGAATAGAAACATGCGTCAAGAGGAATGTTCAACCCCCCTAATAAAGAACACATCAAAATTAATGGATTAATGAGACAAAGGCATCCTACTTTTAATGGATCATCTGATCCCTCAATTGACGAACAATGGATTAACTCCATTGAAAAGATCATCCCCATCCTTTAATTTTCCTAACAAGAGAAGTTTTTTCTGGATACTTATCATATAGAGGGTGAAACTGATCAATGGTGGACATTGATAAAAAATACGAAGCCTGAAGAAGAGATTGAGGCATTGGAATGGAAGGATTTATGAATTTTTTTTGACAAATATTTCCTCACACCCCCTAACATAAGATGGAAAGGGTTTTCCTTTACCTAAAGCAAAAATATGAAGAATCCATTGGTGTGTATGAGGAAAACATCACAAGTATTGTAGGATACACCTACAAATTTGTCATTACCCCCAAATTCAAGGTCGTTCACTTCATTGGTGGGCTAAAACCTAGCCTATGAAAATACCTAGAGATCTGTGACTTTCAGAGCTATGCGAAAATTGTACGATGTTCCCTAAAAGTTGAAATGGTGATTGGTGAATCACAAGGGTTTCTTGGGGATAATAATCGTAAGGTGAAATTTAATTCTGGCGGTTCGATGGATAAGTCCAATGGTGCTAAGAAAATCCAGCACCCCACTTGCCAATGGTGTGAAAAGAAGAACCTTGGAAATGACCTAAAAGGGACAAGGACATTCTTTAGGTGCGGAAGAGAAGGGAACCTGGAAATTAACTACTGACATGAAAAACCCACGGCTATGACAGAGGAGAGGAACACTCCGTTCAAACCTCAACACATTTTTCATTGCTTAAACTACAAAGAACTTGGGCACTTTCAAACTAGTGTCCTAAGAAAAGGGTTTTTGGGGGAAACCAACAACTTTTAAGGCAACAAGGGAGAGATTTTTTCCATCACTACAGCCGAAGTGAACCCTAAAAATGAATTGGTGACAGGTATGCTAGGTATTCATTCAATAATACAGAACATACATTTTGATTCTAGTTCTATGAATTATTTTATATCCTAAATTCTTTGTAGAACTATCCCAACACCACCACAAATCATGGAAGTAAAGATGAAATTGAGAATGGATAATGGGGAAATAATTGAATCCCATCAATATAACTCCTCCCCTATCTAAATTTTTGTTTTGAACTTCCCAATGAACCTCGTCATACTACCTCTGGTGTAAATTGATGAAATTATTTTCTTGGATTGTATTTCCATATATAGAGCCAACAAAAATTTATATGAGAGGGAAATCACTCTCCAAATAGAGAATCTACCCTCGATTCTGTACAAGTGCATGGAGGAGCATGAATCTTCTTTAGCACTATCATCTCAAGTGTGGATATTTCTACCTTATGAGCATGAATATCTTTCTCAGATGATTGATTATAAGGAAGAAACCATCCTTGAAGACATGCCTACTATGAGGGAATTTAGTAAAGTGTTTCCTGAATTATTTCATGGTCTTCCTCCTAGAAGATTTGTTGAATTATCAATTGATCTTATACCTTGGGAATTTCCAAATCACGATAAAGAACAAGTATCATCTACAATGAATTGATGACTTTTTAGATAAACTATGTGAAGAACAATACTTCTCTAAGGTGGATATGTGGTCAGGATACTATAAAGTAAGGGTGAAGAAGGAGGATATGACCAAGACATCTTTTTATACAAGATTAATGCACTGTGAATTCATTGTAATTACTTTCAGACTCACTAATGCTATGAAAATCTTCATGGACTTGATGAATAGAGTCTTTAGAGACTACCTCAACAAATTTCTGGTAGTCGTTATAGACAATATTCTAATATACTCCAATATGAAGGAGGAGCATGAGGAGCATCTAAGCATTATACTAAGGACCTTGTGAAAGGAGAAGCTCTATGAAAAGTATTATAAGTTTGATTTATGGTTGATGGGGGTATCATTCTTGGGTCATATAATCACATGAAATGAGATATCTATGGATCCCTCCAAGACATATGCAATTGAGGGATGGTTGAGGCCAACATTGGTGAAGGAAGTCCGTAGCTTCTTGGGGTTAGCTCGATATCATCTACGATTTTTGAGAAATTTCTCAAAATTCTCAAATCCTCTTACCAAGATAACCTAGAAGGGAATAAATTTTTATTAGAGTGATGAATATGAAGATAGATTCAAAGATTTGAAAAGGAGGCTTATCACTGCACTCGTGCTCTCACTACCCACATGTGGAGAAATTTTTGTGGTATTTAGTGATTCTTTGAAGAAGGGCTTGGGATGTGTGTTGATGAAAATAACAACATCATCGCCTATGCTTCAAGGTAATTGAAATTTTATGAGAAAAACTATCCAAATCATGATATGGAGTTAGTTTTAGTAATCTTCACATTAAAAATTTGGTGACATTATCTCTTTGGGGTGAAGTAGGAAATATATACAAATCACAAAATCCTCAAGTATATATTAACATAGAAAGAGAAGTATATGCACTAGGGAAGATGGTTAGAGATGATCAAAGTCTATGATTTCTCAATCCATTACCACCATGGGAAAGAGAACAAGGTGGCAGATTCTCTAAGTAGAAAGGAAGCAATGATTATATCATTAATGAAAATTTAAAGGGATAAAATCCTCTTAGATTTGATGAAGATGGACATGGGAATCATAAAAAAGGGAACATCATCAATCCTTTCACAAATTATTGCTCAACTATGTCTTTTGGAATGGATAAAGGATGCTCAAAGGATGATGTGGGGATTCAGAATAAAGTGTAAACTATTAGAAAAGGTAAATCCTCATAGTTCAATGTTAATGAAGAATGAGTTGTGAGATTTGGGAAAAGACTATATGTTCCATCAAATCTAGATTTTAAGAAATAAATTTTGTATGACGCACATAGTTCAAATTTATCAACTCACCCAGTAAAAAAAATGATGTATCAAGATATCCAAGAGCATTATTGGTGGGATAACATGAAGAAGGAGATCACTCAGTATACATCAAAGTTCCTAGTGTGTCCGCAAGTGAAGGCTTAGAGGCAGAAGTCAAAGGGGATGATTAATCCATTACCCCTACCAGCATGGAAATGGGATAACATCACCATGGACTTTGTCACTGGACTTCCGAATAAATCCAAAGGAAACCATGATAGCTGGGTTGTTGTGGATTGTCTTACAAAGACTACACACTTCATTATAATTCGAGATGATTTCTCATTGGATCAATAGGAACTGATATATATCAGAGAATTGGTAAGGCTACATGGAGTACCATTATCTATTATTTCTGATCGAGATCCAAGATTCACCACTATGTTCTGGAAGACTCTTCAACTTGCTCTGAATACTAAGTTGAATTTTTGTACGACTTATCATCCTCAAACTGATGGCCAATCTAAGAAGACTATCCAAACACTTGAGGACATATTGAGATCATGCTGAGTGGAATTCAAAGGAGGTTGGGATCAATATATTACTCGTGTTGAGTCTCTTACAGTAATAGTTTCCACTCAAGCATCCAAATGGCTCCTTATGAATCCCTTTATGGGAAGAGATGAAAAACACCAGCATGTTGGGATAAAGTTGGGGAGTGAAAAATCTTAGGTCTAGAAATGGAAAGTAAATGGTGGAGAAGGTTAAGACTATCCATTGGCACATTAAAGCTACTCATATTCGACAAAAGAGCTATGTTGATAATCATCGATGAGACTTATTGTTTGTTGTCAAAGACATGGTATTCCTCCACATATCACCGTGGAAGAGAGTTATGAGATTTGGGAAGAAGAGAATGCATAGTCCAAGGTACATCAGCCCTTTTGAGATCCTTGATCGCTTTGGAGCAGGGGAATATTGACTAGAACTCCCACCAAACCTTTCTCAAGTACATGATGTATTACATTTATCACTATTGAGTAAGTACATAGTAGATCCATCACACGTACTCAATCTAGAGGGGGTACTATTAGAGAATGACCTATTCTATAATGAGAAGCTAGTGAAGATTTTAGATCATAAGAGAAAAGTTATATGAAATAAGACAATTCCCCCCGTCAAGGTATTGTAGAAAAACCACAAGTTTGAAGAGGAAACATGGGAATCAGAGGAAGTGATGAAGAAAAGTTTCCTAAAATTATGTTTGTGTAGGAAAAGGAAGTTTTGAGGGAGAAATTTCTTAACGGGGAAGATTTTAACGACCCAAAATTTTATTAATGGAAATTTCTCTTGATCTAATTAGATATTTTTTTATGTAAAATGGTTATATAAAAATATACACTTCATTGGATTTATGTTCTTTGGATTTAAAATACCATTATGAATTGTGAACATTTCTAATATATTTTTTGAATAGTTTCCACTTGATTAGTATAAATATAAGGCTTTAACAAATCAAATTTATGTAGAAAAAGGAATTGATGGTCTAATCTAGTAGAATTTCTCAATATGAAGCCCATTTGTCAGAGCTTTTAAAAGAGGCAGCGTCAATGGGCTTCACTCTTGACCAATCCAAATATGAGAATTAATATATTAAGCTTGAAGGTAACCACCTATAGGATAAGTGGAAATTAGTAGATATGACCACCTAAGAGATGTTATCTGAGCCACCCCAAGAGTTTGTCACCATCGCACACCTTACCCTTAGGTCATATGTGGGTGTTATAAGGGTTTATGTAACAATACCATAGAACTATGATTATGTGTATTATTTTTGTATAGAACAATGAATATACAATTATTTTATTATTTTTACGTTGTAAATAGTTTTTAAAGCACAAATAGTATTTTTAGTTAATATTAAATTAAGAAATATATTTTGATGAATTAATGGATTTTTGAATTAAATAATATTTTAATAAAATATAATTACTAAATCTTATTTTATTAAATATAAATGTTCGTATAATTTTTATGAATACGATTGCAATATTTATTAAGGTTCGTAAGTGGTTTTTTTTCAAAATCCATGATTTTTATATAAATGTAGATTATTATTTTAAAAGTAAAAGTTAGCATATTTATAAAATTATTTAGATAAAATGAATATCATTTTTGGAATCAGGATGTGGAAATTATCCAACGGTGAAGTTTTCATAATTTTCTTAGACAATCAAATTTTTGGGTAATAATTAAATATCGGTTAAATATATAATGTGTTTTATGACACCATAATGACCCAATAGTGATGTAATAAAACACTATAAATGGGATGTCTGGCCAATATATGTTTACCTTTAAAATAATGTGATTTTTTTTATTTTACAAAGCTTTAGTTGACCCTCCAAGACTTATAAAACATTTTAACATTTTAAAATTATTTCCTGGAGAGTGTGACTCACCTCCACATAATCAAGACTAATATTTTAATAATTTTTTAAATTGGACTTATAAAATACTGTTTTACACTCCAATTTGGTAAACACTATTGGATGATTTGTGGTTTTGATTAGTTTAATGTGTAGTGTCCAAAACCCATATAATAAATAATTCCCTCCCTTTTCCTATATAAACCCACCCCAGCTCCCACTTCTCTTAACTCAAAACCTTTGGAGCTCGAAAAAACCTTTCCATACTCTCTCTATAATCCTCCCAAGGTACCCCAAGTTCCCAATAATCCTATATCAATCCTCTCCAAATCCTTTGAGATCACACTTCTAAGTAAGGGATTTCTTTCACTCTCTTTTTTGTCCAATTTTTTTTATGTTGTAATGCCCTTTTATTTTATATTAAAAGTGTTGGAGTTTGATTTTTCACCTCCCCTATACTCCCCTACTAATGTTATAACTATGAGATACGTGTTTCTATCTCATTGATTCTCCCCATGTACACCCGTTACCATGCCGAAATTCCTTAAGGAATTTCTATATCCTCATATACATTCAATAAATTCTTTTATATTATGCATATAAATTCAATTAAATATGTTGGGAAATGTATCTATATGACCCAATTACTATCAATTTCATGAAAATATAATGATATACCCCTTTATATCTCATCAACCATTTTTATAAATTCTTATGTCATGTCGTTATGCTACCGAAATTGCACTGTGATTTTCCAATTCAAGCAATTGTGTAGTGAATACCATGCCCAATTCACTATCAAGGATATTCACCTTTACAAAAATTTATATATTTATTACATAATTTCATGTATGTATTCCGCATTCCTTTATCGTGGAATAAATGATGATGTTGAATGTTTCCATGTTGTATGATCCATGTGGCACACTTAAGCATGAAATGAAATGATTAAGAAGGGTGCACCCTGATTACTCTCCAATGCATTGGGTAAAGATTAGTATCATGCGAATTCTAGTGAAATGAGGGTTTACTCATTCTCCATGTGAGATGATCCTTGTATCATGATAATATCATGTTAAATGTTGATTCCACATTTCCATGTAATGATAATCATGCTATATCACGCCTTCATGTTCATGTTTCTCTTATTCTCCACTGATACAACTATTGCCTAACATGTACTATATTATTTACATTATGACTTGTTTACTCCCTTACTGGGATTTATATCTCACCCTTTTGTTATGAATTTCCTCAAGTTATTCCATGCAATGCTAAGTATGAAAGAATGTGTGTAGTATTGTGAAAGAAGTTTTCAATAAAGATGTATATATCATGTTTTAAGTTTTTATGTAATTTTACTAAGCCCCAAAGAAACTATACATATCGATCTTCTATGTTGTATCAAGTGAAGATTTTATGAAATAAATTATGCTTAAGTGTGAAATAAAGAGCAGGGTTTTTATACCCAGTCTTCCACAACAGTAGAATTTCATGGATACTTTCTTATCAAAGAATCTTCTTTCAGATTTTTATTGATGCTTCTTCTTAATCTTAGATTAATAAATATTTTCGTCTTCTTGATGTGAAATGTATTTCAAATCCCTTGAAAATAATATTATGTATGACCATGAATCCCATAGAATTAGAACATGCTATCATTACTTCCTGTAAATGACTTTTGAGGCCTTTTTCTGATATCTATATGATTTATCCTATTTCTGGAACAATTCATAGCTCTCATCCTATCATTTATGGGAGAGGACTCATCATATTGAATAAATTTTTTTCCAAAACAACATAGAATTTTGGATGAGACAATCATTTCATGTTTTTCCAATAAAGTATAATATTTTATTTTGATTTCATTATCACCTATTGACGGATAATCAAATAGTAAGTGCAAATAATTCATCAATTTGGGTTTTACCTTAGCATTAGATATACCAAAATATTTATTTACTGAGTTTATATATTTTCCAAATTGTTGAATCTTCTTTACCTAGATTCCAGTTGAGCATTATGTTCTCTTCTGAGAGCATTCCCACTAGTTATATCAACTTCAAATTATCCGGAGATCTTATATATCATGCTATCTTTTTTCCTTCAGTTTAGAATATTTCTAAGAAATATATTCATTGAAACATGCATTCTCTTTATATAGAATTTGGTTTTTATGAACTAGTAAATATTTCTATGTAGAAAGATCATCATTTTTTGCTTCCATATTCTGAATTTCATCTAATTTAAATCTCTTTCCCTTGTAATCAACTTTGAGGTTTTGTAACATTATATAAATCTTTTGATGTTCTTCAGCTTTGGAATCATTTCCCCCCCTCATATCAGTAGCCACATTGATAATCCTTTTATTTAATCTTATAATCTTATTGAATTCATTTTATTGATCTTAATTTTAGATATATTAAGATTTATTTTCTTCAACCATTTTAGGATTCAATTCATTTGTTTCATTAAAAACTTCTACTTTTGGTCTTCTTAATATTTATTCATCATCAGTAGTACCAAAATAACTTGGTAAATCAGGTTCATCACTCATTCCTGTAGCATCATTAAAATTGTGAATACACTCACTATATGATTCATCAAAGTGTTTCTTTAGTATGTTATTGGTTTCCATTAACTGAATCATTATATTTCCATAGAAACCTCCATAGTTAGGAATTCTAAAAGACTTATTATTCCTATTTGAATTTCTTGTCTTTTCTATGGAATAACAAGACTAAATATTTAACTTCAATAATCAACTGAACCATGTTAGATAAAAAATATGATAAAAGAAACCTATGTTCTGATACTAATTGTTAGGTCCAAAAGGGGCCTATATACCCTATGTGGGTGGGTGAATCAAGGTATGGATATTATTTTCAAACTTCTTTTCACCCCACTAGATTTTGAACTCTTTATTACAATTGTCACTTCTAACGCTATTTAATGATAATGTTGATCAAGTACTTTCCAATTTTATCTGATGATGATGCAATAAAAGTAATGAAATAAAGAAAGAATAAGGAAACACATAATTTTACTTGGTTCACCCTAACTAGGATACATCCAAGGAGCATATAATGACAATGTTCTGATTGTACAAAACTACCAAAGGATCACATCCAATAATTATGTTCAGGCTAGATCACTTCTATGACCATGCTCAATGCCTTTAAAAGATTTAGGGTATTCTCACTACATTTCCAAGGGTCACTCCCTATATCTATTTCTCTAGGTCATTTCCGATGGAAACAATCACTATATTACTCTTCCTTTGCTCACTACTCTTGGAAGGGATCTTCTAATAGTTTATGGAATTATATATCCCTTCATTTTCATGAAATAAATCATCCTAAAGTGTAGATAGATGATATATTGAAGTCACTTTTTCACTAATAGATGAAAACCAATTTTCCACACAACATTAGTTTTTGGAAATTAATTTTGTGAAATATTCCACTATGAATTACCTTGAGTCCTATGCAGAGTTCCTTGAGTCCTCCATGAATCGTGTACACCATGTAATGAAAGTGCTTCGTAGACCACTTCTCCTTTGTGGAATGCCTCTGCTTCCACAGATTGCCTCTTTCTGCAAAAAACTTGTTCTTCCATGGACTGACTTCTTCTGTGGACAGTCCGTACGTCACAGATGAGTTCTTCTTCCATGGACCACCTCTCCTCTATGGACCATTTTCCTTTATAAGCCATAGTGACCCACAAAACCTTCTCCGTGTAATGTATTCATGGAACTCTTCTCCTTTCATGGAATCCTTTCTTGAGAACTCTTCTCTTTCTTAGAATTGATTCCCTACTAACCACTTTAGACTTAACTTAATTCTTCTTAGAGAAAAGATTTTTTCTTATGAAAATTTCTCTTCATAATGATGGGATTAACACTCCATATATAGGGAAATGGATCTAAAAATCTTACTAATCTATTTTACCTAAATTGTCAATGTGGTACAAATTTCATCATAGACTGATTCTCCCACAAACCTTTTTTCCTCCATGTTCCGTATACCACCTCTATTCCTTCGTAGTTGCTAATCACGTTCATGAATGAAACCCTTCACGACTCCTCAAATCACCACCCCATTTTCTCAAACATCGATCCATCCCACGAACTCTAAGACTTACATGAACTTGTTTCCTCCCATGAATTGTTTTCTTTCTATGAACTATGATCCTATTGAAAACTAATATCCTTCTCGTGAATCATTTTCATCCCATGAACCATTTCCCTATACATTCCGTATACTACACTTCACAAATAGAAAAGTGATGCCATGCAGAAATATACCTTTTCCGAAATTAAATTTTCATTCCATGTACACCATTAACTATCCACAAACAATGTTTCATAGTCCATTAACTATGATATCCTTTGTGGAAATCCTTCCTTTTCCCAAAAAAACTCTTGATTTTGAGTCCCAATAATTTGGCAAACATTAGGAACTTGTTCCACCTTAGACACCTGCATCAGAAAACACCAACAATACTTATTCATGGTAATATGGTTTATTAAAAAAACAAAATCAACCCAGAATCACCTAGAGGATTTGTTGATGGATTTTTTTATAAAAAAAACCAACCTTAATCACATTAAATCATCGAAAACCAGATGTAATTCTCTAGAAAGGATAATCAAGACCACAAAGAAGGAAGAATATACTCTAATCATCAACACCCACACCATTAAATTCTATTTTAAAAAATCCCAAGCCATCATGGGCATGAGGAAGGGAGAAACTAAGATAAAAAGTAACAAAAATTCAAGTAAAGGGAAGAGAAATAACTTTCTTAAAGAAATATTGAAGAACTTGATGTAGATTACACTAGAAATATACCCAAGTAGAGGAGGATAAGGGGGAATGAGGTGCCTAATGTTGGAAAATCAAGTGGGGAGGGGGAGTAGGAGAGGAGAGAAAACAAGTGTCAATAATGAGCTAGGGAAAAGTAGTCATTTCCCAAATTTTGTTTTCTGGGAAGGCCACAAAACTCAACAAACAATGCACAAACTGTGAAAATCACCACTTCCTCACTTAATCACCTTCATGGTTGGTCTGAACGGTTTTTTATACTGTACATTAACTATACAATTCCATATTGTAAAAAACTATATAAATTTTTCATGACTTCCACATGATAACCCCTAACAATTCACTAACCATATGACACCTATTATTCTCAAAAAACATAAATCTTTTCAAACAGAAAGACCCACAAATGAAAGGAATATAATAAAGAAAAAAAATAGAGGAAAACATACATGAAAGTTACACCATGGTCATGAATATTCTACTCAACATTTCACTTTATTTCATTATAAATTCAACCTGAATCATGATCATGGAACAAATGATTCCACTAATATATAAAAAAGGGACTCTCTCTCCCATGTCTTAGGGGAATCATTCCCATGTTTCCAAAACACTCAAAATAACATAATTTATTTATCATGTAGAAGTTTATTTTAGGAATCAATAATGTAAACTAGATTCGTGACCATAAAAGAATATATGTCGAACTTAATTTCATACCAATATAAGGAATGAAAAGGATATGGGTTATACATCTTTATTAGTGAGACAAGAAACCATGTTATGAATCATGGTCAACTGAGGAGGAAATTCCAATAGTTATGAAACCTTACCAATGCTATAGGTAGACTCTAAATGTACCACATACCTTAGAGAAAGTTTTCCCTTTTTCTCAAGTCACTGGTGACCCAACTGAGGTGAAACATTTAGAAACCCTGAGTCCTCAAATGATAACTTCAATGGAAAATACTAACGATCCCCATAGGATTTGTGGATATTTTGACCCAGCCTTAATTTTTTCCTCATCACCAGAATATTCATCTTCATTTCTTGAATTGGGATCAAACCTACTAAGAAAGCTTCTCTCATATCCATATAACATAGGGGAGACTAACATGAATGACCATAGAGAGCTTTAAAAGGATCCATCTTGATCGTAAAATGGTAAATGTAATTATGAAAAAATTCAACTAGTTCCAGATGATTGTCCTATGATCCTTGTAGATCCAAGACATAAATGTGGAGTATATCCTTGAGAATTTGGATATCCCACTCCATATGACCACCATTCAGAGGATAGTAAACCATGCTTAGCTTGACTTGAGATCCCATCACCTCTTGGAGGAATTTCCACAAACCATAGGTAAGCCGGTGGTTTCTATATGAGATGATAACAGATGAAACCTCATGAAACCTCATGATATCTGTAAAATACAACCTCTTAAGATCATACACCTTAGTGATATCACTAATTGAGATAAAATGGTCGGACTTTTTCTTCAAATCAATCATGACCCATATAGGATTATTAATTTGATTGGTTTGAGGTTAAGTGAGGAGAAAAACCATAGATTTCTCATCCAACTTCTATGCGGGTAAGCTTAGTCTCCTAATAAGATCAGAAGTATTTTGATGCACAACTTTTATTTTTTGGAATGTAAAACACCGATACACACAGTCAGTTATGTCTGGTCCTATACCCACCCATGACAAACACCTCTTCATATTTTAAAATATTTTGGATATACTTGGGTGAAAAAACCACTATGTTCAATTAAAATAATACATCATAACCATCCTCACCAAGAAATGGACCATGGAAGTAAATGAAACATTCAAGAGGTTGGTATCACTTGTCTGTAGTCTCCCCACCATTTAAAATTCTCCTGATTCTCATACATTACTAATCATCTGCAAGATCTTGAAGATTAATATAGACTATGGAATAAGTCACCAAGATACTATCAAGAAATATAATATCCTTTTCATCCGTTGATTCCAAATTCATCTAAGTATATAGACCCATCAAATTACATTCATCATTGGAATCCTTGAGAGCCCGAGAGGGAAACATATGATAGAGAGAATAAGAAACCACAATTTCCTTTCCTTGTGTATATGTGATATTGAAATAAAATCCCTAATGATTTTCTACCCATCATCACTACAGAATATTAAGTTCCTTCTACGAGAAAATATATCTTGAAATTTTATGATCTGAAAAGACCATGAACTTTTCACTAAATAGATAGAGATGCCAACACTTGAGGGAATGCATTACATATATGAGCTCAAGGTCATGGTTTAGGTAGTTCTCTTTATGTGGATGATGTTGGTGAGATCCATATGCCACCACATGATCAAAATGTATAAGAAAACACCCCAAAGTAGTACATGATACATCACAATCAACCATGTTACCATGAATACTCTATGATAAAATCAGAATTATAATTGAAGTTATCCACTTATTTAACTCATAAAATGAAGCCTGATATTTTTAATTACAAAATAATTTCACCCCTTTTTATCAGATTTATCAAGGGTGATGAAAGATGGGATAATTCCTTCATGAAACACCTTTAGTAACCTACTAGTACCAAGAAACTCCTAATCTAAAAAATATTCTTAAGATCTTTATAATACATTATGATCTTGACCTTCTTAGGATCAACCAAGATAACATGTTCTGACACTACATTCCTGAGAAATTTATCTCTGGGATCCAAAAACTACACTTGGATAGGTTAGTAAAGAGGTGTTAATTGTGAACCTTTACCATAAAAATTTAAATATGAATTATATTCTCCATCTTCATCATAAAATAACTAAGAATGTTATCCAAATATAAAAAGATGATGGTTTCAATATTCCTATGGAAAATATGATTCATAAGCACCATTAAGACCATGTGTGTATTAGTCACCCTAAATGACATCACTCGGTACTCCAAATGGCTATACCTACTTTGGAAAATAGTAATAGGAATATTAGCTTCTCTCAGCTCATATTAGTGATAGTCTGAATGAAGATAGATTTTGTAAAACCAACTCACTCCCTTTAACTGATCTAAGAGGTTATCAACTCATGGAAATGGGTACTTATTGTTCATTTTGACTCAGTTCAACTTCCAATAGTCGATACAAAAGTTAAGAGTCACATCCACCATTTTGGGAAAAAGCACTAGGGTGGCCCATAGAGGCACACTAAGGTCAATGAAGCCTTTAGCTTCCAAAATAGCTCAATGAATTTTAAAATATTTCAACTGAATGGTAGAAATATGAAATGAAAGGAGAGATGTAAACTGATTCCCCAATACCAGGTTAATAATGAACCCCACATCCCTATCTGAGGGTAAATAAGATAATTCATCTAGATTCATCTACACAAATTCATTGACTATAAGAGGAAACTCACTCCCAGAACACCCCTTGTCAGCTTCCTATATAATACTAGACACCTAGATTATATGTCTACATAGTTCTAGAAGTGTAGATCTTATTTGATTGGACCATAAACCCCATTTTCATTAGAACACAGGAGTGATCCTGTCAGGGATAGTGAAAGTCACTATCATATGGTTATAATTGATGTGAGCATTATTGGATTACATCCCATACATCCTGAGGATTTTATCCAGAAGGTCCATGTTAAGGACGATAAAGTCACATACTAGCTTGACTTATAACATAAAGGTGACCTATAAAGGGAACTGGAATCCTTGATCCCTCTTTATTCTAGGAGGCTTGACTATCTTTATAATGTAATATATATGATCAAAAGGGAGTTTCAATAATTCCCTAGAATGGGAAGATATAAATGTGGGAGAGAAAAAATTATCAAATAAATTAGTCAAAATAAAATAACCAATAAGTAGAGAACCTATCACCATTTTAGGTCTTGCCTTGGACTCTATTGGTGCATGATCCACTGCACGCGACTACTTCACCTTTCAATGATCTAGAGGTATAATTTTAGCCTGAGGCTAAGTCTTGATATAAATTAGACCATATGAGAAACTGTCCCTACCCCCATGTGCATGAAAATTAGGTCCCACTACCTAGGAGGCATCATACTGTAATGTGGATCCCTTGGGGGTTGAAGAGCCTACAACACTCAAGGAAGGAAGGCTATATCTACAAATTCTCTAGAGATGGACCATGATTCCAAATGAGCGACATACCCTAGGATCCACAATTTAACTACCCCTAATCACGTATCATGAAGTCAATTCCTTTTTTACATTGGAATAAGATACATGAAATCTCATCACAAATAGCGGACTAATTTATTTGTCTTGGTAAACCAAATAAATTTTTTAGATTCAAATTATATTTTGGACATAAAATTCCTAAAAGTATTAATGTTGAAAACACCATTATTCCACTTATAATTTACCTACATATCAATAATAATAAACTTTTTGGAATTATATGAAAGATAAAACATAATAAAGGGGTGATCTTAAATTCATAGTAAGGGTTAAGTACAGTGGAAGAAATAATGAATCATTGAGCATAATCAACATGGAAAGGTAGATAACTGAACACACATTCCATTTAATCAATGAACTTAGAATGAAATGAATCCAAATATAATGTAAACACTAACATTTCATGTATAATAACAATACCTAAATTCTAAATAAATGAAATTATTAATCGTGGGATTCCATGTTTCCTAGGTTTATGGTGCCTTTACCGTTAAGGCCTTTTACAATACGGTTTGTCATATCGAGTAGAAACCCATATGATTTGGAAAAAATATTCATCCCATGAGACTATAAATTCATAGAGGGGATTAATTTTAATAGTACCCAACACATTTCCTACTAGTACAAATAATTATTCATATATTTAACAATATATTTAAAAAAGTGATTTTAAAATTAAAGTGTCTCATACCACATAGATAGATTTGAATTATAATCCCCATGAAGGAAAATAATTTATAAAAACTTAAAATAAAATGAGGAATGATTATATAATGATATTAAATATCAAAGTTATAGTATATACACCACATTGAAGTGAATTGGATTATAATAACAAATAAGTCTCAAATGAATGTAAATTGAGATGAAATCCCTTACAACTCGTAATAATTAGAATCATATGCCCCACAAAAGTAATATTTATAAAATAAAACATCTAATACCGTGAATATAATGAGTTTAATGATATTTTATATCATGTTTTAGTATACATACACCACACATAAGAAATAAGTGCTGAATGAAGAATATATCTCAGAGAAGAAAAGTGAGATGAGAAAATCTTTACCTCATGCTTCCATTTATTGTAGTATTCTTTAAACTACTATATAATGGTTTAAATAATGTTATTGACTAATTCTAGAATTATATTTATATTTATAATTCCTCATATGTTCCTTTTATTATATCTTACAACCCATTAATTAAGAATTTTTCATTGTTTTCATTGTTTTGGGTGTGTTTGTTCAACGGTTTAATGATTGGTTCATTTTTATAAAATTATGGAAATTCTTGGAAAATGGAATTAAAAATATAGAAGTGTAATGGAATAATATTAATTAACATCCATATTTATTAATGTTTACATTTATCATTTTTATTTCCTATATGAGGAAGATACATTAGATAAAATGTTAATGATAAATGTTAAATTTATTTGGGCAGGTTTTCTGATCACCATTAACTAGTTTAATTTTATTTACTATTATGAGTATATATTAGTTCCCAAACATGAAAAGGATATAATATAATTATTTTTGTATTAATTATCCTGAATAATATTTTTATGACCCTCTACGAAGGCGGTAATGAGAAATGAACAAAACATTATCCATAGAGGTGATTTACCGACATAACATGGACAATAGTTCCGTCTCATTGAATAAGTGAAGGTAATAAAAGGGATGGAAATAATATATTACATTAAAAACATAAAAATATATTATTTACATGATTATACAATTATTATAACTTTATGGATGAAATAGATGAGGATAAAGTAGAAGGAGATATGAAAATAATAGAGTTTTGAGAAAATTACCTCTTGAATATCACCTATTTGAGAGGCCCTTGAGGACCTTGGATTTAATATTTTAGTGATAAAAACAGAACTTGAACATGAATAGAGTGAGTATGATAGTTTTGGAAAGATATTTTAGGTGTTGAAATACTTGTGGGTTTAAATGGTTTGGTGAGGGGTGGTATTTATACTTGATGAGAGGTGAGTTTAAGTGAATAAAATAATGATTATTTTATATATAAATCCAACCACATTGATGTGACGTTAATTTACATGATTCTTTCATGAAATATATATTTTCAAGACTGTTTAGGAAAAATTAATACCTCAAACAACCATTAAATGTTATTTTATAGATATTTTAAGCCTTTACCTTTTTAACATTAACATATTTAATTTATTACCTGTACTATAGTAAATATATTTTTTACCATGGTAAATTTTCATGTATAATAAATAAAATGACCTTAAAACCTAATTTTTAACTTATGGTTCCAAATATACTATCAATTTTACAAAATTAAATTCATATAATTGGTAAAATAATTTTTAAAATTAATTATGCAGACACAACAAAAGATCATGTTTTTAATGTGAAAAGTTCAAAATTTTGAAGTGTTTGTATATCCAATTTCAATTTGAAATTGATTAAAATGACCTAAATTGGATTTATTGAGGTATATTTGATCTATTTATTCTTTCAAAAAAATTTAATCTATAATTCAATTATTTAAATAAATTAGATGAAAACAAAGGTTTTAATTAAAATTCAATATATCTCACTATTCATCAAAAATTGGAACTTCTCTGAAAAATGCCAGTATTTCACCCAAAGATAATTTTGGTATTAATATTTCAAAAATGAACATTATTTTTTCAAATAAATCTTATAAAAGTTTCAAAATTTTGATTTAAAATAGGTGTGCCATCAAAAGGCAGCAAAACTACCTTTTAAAATAGTATAATTTACTATGCTTAAAATTGGATCCTAAGCATAAAAAACCCAATAAAAAAATTTATTGAAGATTTATAAAATATAAATTTCATTAATATATTTCAGTAATAGTGATTAATTCAATTCATTAAGATAAAATAACATTTTATGGATAATTTTTTTATAAAAAAATCCTTTATTTTCAGATGGATTTTATTTTCATTTATAATTAATTTTTAATACATGAATTAATTTTATAAAAAGTTGTAAACTATATTTTCATAATTTATTTAATCTCATTCACTCCCTCCATTATAACAGCTATGTGATAACAATCACAATTAAATAATAATATTTAATCATTTTTTTAAGCTCAGTGTTCCATGAAACATAAGCTATCAAAGAGAATTAATTTAAAAAGAGGCATACTATAAAATATTTAGGTGTTACATTATACCCTCCTTTTATAAAATTTTCTTCACAATTTAAAAGTTAACTTCAGAAAGAAAATGATGATACATGAAAATTCAGTTGTGGGAAACCCACATTGTAAATAGGGTTAATAAAAAATCACCTTAATAAGAGGGAAAGAGAAATGTGAAGGTCACCACAAAATTATGATTTTGAATAGTATAAAATTTGTGAGAATTAATAACCGATACATGGAAGAGAAATAAAAAAATCATGTTTTTATGGAGATTGATGGATAACATGGTCATTAAAAATACTATCATCACAAAACCGTAAATCTGTGATAGGTTAAAGAGGCCATTGTTTTCTTATTAAAAAAATTAAAAAAATAGTGTTTTAATTCCATACTCCATTTATAAAGTTGAGGTATTATTTTACTATCTAGATAATAACTTTAGAAAATAATCTTACTTTATTTCTTTCCATGTCATAACCATAATCTTATCCTTCAGTTATGTTTCGATCTATTTCCACTTCATCTATTACGACAAGAAATGGATATTTATGTTTCTTTTTTCATACCTATAAAACTTTAATGAATAATAATATCCACAAGTCATTCCTTTATCCTTTAAATTTTTATTGAAACCAAAATGGTTAAAATATTATATGAAAATTCCCAAAAAAAAGAACAAACCTTCATTTGAAGAAAATTACTTTAATCTCCCAAAATTCAATAGTAATACACAAAATACAAAATAGACCATTTAATAAATTGGCATCCTTAAATTTCCACAAATATATTCTATCCTAATATAGAAACCCAAAAATAAAAATTATTTGATCACATAGTCTCCTAATATATATTAATATTTATCTCCAAAAATGTGCATGCCGTAAACATATAATCTCCCTGATACTTAAACTATTTCCATAAATATATTGAATCACCAAAAATACAAAATGAAATCATATATTACTCAAAATACCATTCATCTTTATTTCTCAAATTAAATTCCATAACATTATACTTACCTTAATCATATAGGGTTCCCAAATTGAACTTATACATTATCCACCAACTCATTTAATTAAAAAAATTACATACTTATTGAGACATCCTATTTGTTATGTAGGTTCAAGGTGTAGTAGAATCAAGTGATGGGTCACACAAAAATTTTATTTTTGACATGATCAGTGATCAATATGATATTTACACAATGATAAATGTCATTATCTATGAAATTGAATTGAAGAAAATAGACAAGGGATAGACTGCTGAAACCATAGAGAGAATCATCACATATTATTGATTATTAATTTAATTAATTAATTAATTACCTTTATGAAATTCTAACTTTAGTGATGAATATTGAAAAAGATATACATTTTATAGTCATTAAACTATAGGAATCAAATAATATTACCTCTAGTGGTGATCCACACATGTTCCACAAATCTTCAAACATCAATGTATGAATCTCCTTGTGATAGCATGTAAGATCATATCACTTGCATCATCCACATTTTATTTCCTAGAGAACCAATTCTAAATCATTATCCATGGCCTCTCTTTACATGATATTGGGAGGTGGATTAATATTTTACTCCATTATTTAGAGTGTTTTGGAGATGCGAGATCTCCAGGTCTTGAGAAAATTCTCCAAATCTATTGTTCACAACCAAACAAATGAATTTCCTTAAAGAGAAAATAATTTAATTAGGTTTATAATCTACAAAGGTTAAAATAAAATAATTGCACAAGTAACCTTTATTATATATTTAATATCTATGGAACCCCATGTGAAATAATAATAATAATAATTTTGACATGTGCTTAACATGATAATTAAAATAAATATTATTTAATTAAATAACATCCAATATTTTTTTTTCTCACCAGACCATTAAACTTGATCTATAATTCCACATTAATATTTATAGATCATTGAATAATGACTATTTATTTATTAATATTTCATTAATATTATATTCAATAAAATAATTGGTGATGAAATATATGTGATCAAGAAAACATGAATAATTATTTAACCAAACATGGGATTAAAATTTATTCCACCTATTAAGTAATAAATAATAATATATATTATTTAACTGAGATTCTGGAAACACTTAATTTGTGACCATCTAGGCCATTTTCTCAATGGTGTTAGGAGAAGAATTTTAATGTCTAAGGTTAGCATCTAGAAACATTCCAATGCACCAATAGAGAAATAAATAAATTCCATAATGATATAATACCTCAATCAGATGCTTACTTTATAACATAATCCCTTTATAATGATATCTCAAATCAAGTAGGTGTGTGTTGTCTCCATCAACCTATGAGCTTGATGTCTCTTTATTTGAGTTCATAGAATATGAAATTTCCTATAGAATACCTTGACATTGGATTTATTACGGCTATATCATTTCCATCAATGTCCCAATGATATCAACTTCCAATAAAAAACATAAAGGAAAAATTCTAACTCACATTATTCATTAATACAATATTACTCATGACACACCCTACATATCCTACCTCATCATGATCATTTTTCACCATGGTTTTCATCAATACATAAAATTACACAACTCATAAAACATATTAATAATAATCCTAAAGTCTAAGGATCAATACACACATTCACAGATAGGAACATCCAATGACACATATAAATATGGATTTCCTACTGGTGGGTCTCATTCTCTTAATATCTAACTTGATATTTCCAAGGGTGTACACCATGAGAAGGTTCCAAAAAGTCCTATGAGCCTCCACCCCAAATAGCCTATATCATTTATGTCTATCAAATGATATTATTCAGATATAGAACATATATTTAAGAATAGTGTCGTAGCACTTTTGAGTTCTCATCATAGTGAGGAACTAGTATGACCATTTAGTAGAAGATATACTTTTAGAATATTTTCAATTACTATGTTATGAAGAAGAACAATCATGATGTGATAATAAGTTTATTAATATTAAAAACAATAGATATTGTTTATCATAGAGTATAAAGAAGTTTTTTCTAGAAAACCACCTCCAACTGACTCACGCTTGCACTAGAGCTAATTTCTAACAACCTTCAGTCCTCTAGATCTCACATGATACTCATTCTTATGTTAAGATTGGCCTTTAGTCAAGGGGTCTACTACCTTTTCTTTTGTGGGTACTCAGATGATTGAAACATCACCCCTTTGATAAAAATACCTCAATAGGTGATACTTCTAGAGTATATTCATTTTCTGTTGGGGTGACCTTGTATCTTTCTTATGATCCAACATTGTAGTATTATCACAATTCAATGTGATAGGGTCTTTACTTCTAGGAACCACATCATGATCTAAGAAAAAGTTCAGCATCCAAATGGATTCCTTGGATGCATCAGAATATTCTATATACTCAGACTTCACTGTTGAATCAGCGACAACTAGCTGCTTTCAACTCTTCCATCTCTCAGCTCCACCGTTGAGATAGAAAACACATCTCGATTGTGACTTCATATCATTATGATCTGTATGAAAGATATCATAAGTGTAACCCTAGATTACTAGCTCCTCATCTCCTCCATACATCAAGAATATATCTTTAGTTCTTCTTAGATACTTAAGGATACCCTTAACAGCAGACCAATGATGTTATCCAAGATTTTCTTGACATCTTCCTGCCATGATCAATGCATAAGAAACATCAAGTCTATTACATAACATGGAATAAATTATTGATCCTATCACTGAAGCATATGGGATGTTACTCTATCTCTATTTCTCTTGTTGTTTCTGAGCACCAATTTTCTTTGAATCATATAGACCATGTGACACTAGAACCAATCCCATCATGTATTATTCCATAATAAACCCCTTTCATATCCGGTCAATATATGTACTTTGACATAGTCCATGAAGCATATTTTATCTATCACAAATGATCTTGATCTATAAAATATAGTATGTTTCAACAAAGTTGTTCTTGGAGAAACACTTGTTTTACTATCCCTTATCAAACTATATGATTGGTTTTTCAATTTCAAAAAGTAAAGTGTCATTTACATATACTACTAGGATAATGACCAAATTACCACTAAACCTATTGTAAAAAAACATCTCATATTCAATCTTAATGAAACCAAAATATTTTATGCCTTGATCGAATCAAATATTCCATGACTTTGATTCTTACATCAATGCATAAATGGATCTAAAAAACTATAAAATCTTGTTTGCATCACATGGAGTCACAAACCATTCGGGCTGTATCATATTGACATCTTTCTAATGGTTCCTATTAATGAATGAAATTTTGATATCCATATGGAAAATATCATAGTCAGGGTCTACTGATATAACAAGTATAATTTTGATGGATTTAAACATGGAAACATGTGAAAAGGTTTCATACTATTCAATTATTTGATTCTATTTAAACCCTTTATCCACTATCCTTTCTTTATAGGTTTTTAATTTACCTTCCATGTTTAGTGTTCTCTTGAATATCTATTCTCACCCAACAATATTTACATCAATTGTCCCATCAACTATAACCCAAATATGGTTCTGATATGTGGAATCCATTTCTTAATTCCTGGTTTCTTTCCATCTTGTAGCTTCTGATATCTCTACTACGTCTTTATAGGAGAATGTTTCATTATTTTCAACCAATATTAAGTCACCATATTTGGTGATTAGAAAACCATATCTCTCTAGTTATCTTACCTCGCTTTTGATGATATGCAGTACTTTTGTTTCATGAACTAATTATTCCTTGAGGATCTATGGAATCTGTTCCTATACCAACTATTGTGTGTCTTGAACATCAAATTCATCGAAGTCAATCATACTCCCACTATTCTTTTTGAGGGTTTTCTCCCTATCAATAAATATGGATTTTCTGGTGAAAATAAATTTCTTATCTATGGGATTGTATAGGTAGTATCCCTTTGATTCCATGAGATAGCCTATAAAGATACATTTTGTTCACCGTGGTGTAAGATTTTTGTCTTAGAAGGCCTTAACAAATGCATAACAACCCCATGCATGTGTGTGAGACAAAATGGGTTTCATTCCACTCCATAACTAAAATGGAATTATATTTTTAGATTTAGTAAGTACTTAGTTTACTGTGTAAGCCACAGTTTGTAATGCATATCTCAAAAAGGATAATATAAGATCTCTATGACTCATTATCAAACTTACCATGTCAAACATGGTTCAGTTCCTCTTTTCACTAACACCTTTACACTATTGCGTATAAGGTGGAGTGAGTTGAGATATAATCCCAACCTCCCATAAGAATTCTATAAACTCTTGGTTAAGATATTCATCACCTAAAACCAATCAAAGTTTATTTATCTTCTTTCAATGTTGATTATTAACTCCATTCTTGAATTCATTGAATTTCTCAAAGGACTCAGACTTATACCTCATCGAGTAGATAAATACATATCTACTCAAGTCACCATTTGAAGATATGAAGTAATAACATCCACCACTATCTTTTACTAGGAATGGTCCACACACATCAGTGTGTACCAATCTGGGAAATATTTGTGGCCCTTTCACCCTATCCACCTAATGGTGGTTTGGTAATTTTTCCTTGTAAAAAATCCGAACATTTTTCAACTAGTTTTATCTCAGAAGAGTCTAAATAACCATCTTGATAGAGCTTTGTCAAATTCTTCTTGTTTACATGACCAAGATGGTGATTCCATAGCTGGGTGTTAAATGAGTTATGTGAACAAGATTCATTATCAATTACCAATACATGATTTTCATAATTTAATACACAATGACCATTATTTTAATGTTACATAACATAACATATTTATTCCTTATAAAATAAACCACTTTTATTTCCAAATGCGAAATCAAACCCATCTGCATCTGGAATGATACAAAAGTTACGTTCTTGGTAACCATAGGTGAAAAATAAAAATATTTTAAAAACAAAATCTTTCCCATTGGGAATGAAAGGTGGTATTCAAAAATGGCTAGAGCAGCCAACCTTACACTATTGGGAGCTCACAGATCCCCCTCTCCTCTAGGAATCTTTTTTAATAAACATGGTTCCTACATTTGGATACAAATGTGAGCACAAAAAGTTGAATCTAATAGCCAATGTGTAGATATTGAATGATTACACTTGATACATAACTCACCATAAGCTTCCCCTTGCTTATGGGTATAGTTCCTCCTCCAATGGACCGACTTTCCACACTCAAAACATACTACGTCCTTTTCCTTGCACTGCCTCTGGAGCTTCTTCTTCTTAAAAGGACAGAGCTTAGGAGGTTTAGACTTTTTGCGATTCTTGGGACCCTTTTATTTTGTATTCCTTTTCTTATTCACCATATGGTCCTCGGGTTTATCACGCCCCATTTACTTATACACTTAGAAAATCAAATTCAGATGTTCTAAAATAATCTTCCCATTAATGATCATATTGAAATTAATAATAAAACTAGATAAGAACTTGGGAAGGGATGAAAGTTTGAGATCTGTATAAAACTCATCGAATAATTTAATCCTTAAGATGTATAATAATTTAATGTTACCGAGAATATCTACTACATGAGGCCCAACTGGCATAGACTCTCTAAGAATATTTTAAAACAAAGAATTTGAGATCCCATATGTCTCTTATCTTTCATCCACTTGATTGAGATCCCAAAGGTGAGACATCATGCTATAAGAATCCATGTCCTCATGTAGCTTCAAAATCTAATTTCTCATGGATGATAGCATGAAATACTGAACATATGTTGCATCATTGATATTTTTCTCATAGAGAGAAAAATATTTATCACTAGGCTGTTTAATAGATGCTTTATTAATTGGTTCTTCCACAACACATAATTTCCTTTCATAGAGAAGGATAACATGTTGGTGCCTTTGCCACTATTGTAAATTTGTGCTGGTGAGAAGGTTATCCTTATCAAGAATGGACCTCAATGATATGTTTAAATTTATTTTAATGTTGTTTCTATAAAACATGATGAACAATATTTTAGTAATTTATCTGATAAAAAGTTGGAAAATAAATAAATAAATATTATATTATATTTATAAGTCTCCCACTATTCTATCAAAACCAAACAGGCCTCACAATTGAATTTGGAATATCCTCTTTCTTGGACATTATATTGGAAAGGAGCCATATTCCCTTCTCATTAATCGAATATTGGTTGGTCAAGAAACAAAAATTGTTTTACGTTGGAATTATAAATTCCAACTGTATTAAATCACAGTTCCATGATCTATTGAGTAGACTCCACAATCCATAAATCCTTAAATTGAATTTCCCCAACCCGTGTCTCTCAGTTTCACCAAGTCCAAATTTGGCAGTCAACCCTTTATGTGAACTAAGTTATGTAAACCCAAAATTTAAATTTTGAATTCCCTGATAATTGATAGAACCCAAAATTTAGATGGTCAACTACTTTGGGATATGGTTCAATTTTCACTAAATTAGTTGAATTTTATACCGACATAATGTATATAATTGAAGTATTTTATCATTTTATTCATAAATTTCCAATTATTATCATCATCACATGCTTGTTAATATTATGTTTATTTAATTAAGTTATTAACCATGTATTAGATAATATTTAAGAATAATAAAATTAATTTTAGTTTTATCTTGCATGATCATTAATTTAATTAATTCATATGATAATGAAAAAGCCTCCATAATGAAATAACCATGCTACTTGATATAAATAAAATAATAAATTGTTATGATCGTGATATTTTACTATTGTTAGTTTATCTACCGGTTGATAAACTAAATGTTGACCTAGGGAAAAAACACCTTGAACCAATTAAGGTTCATGTTATAGCTTTCCACATGTACACCTATATATCTCTCTTGAATTAGTCTCTCCTCAACTCCAAACTTGAACCTCATCCACTAGCTTGGGATCTCTATCCATTACAAAAGATTTTACTCACATGTAGGTGAGGGGAAAGGGTTTACATAAAAAAACCATAGCCACATAGGACCTTACATAATACGTGGATAAAATGAACCCAAGAAAAAAATTTAATATAATAATAAATTAAATGAAACCAATCACATAAAAAGGATTGGTATATGATCATGATCATCCACATGCATGCAATAAATTAAAAATTTAATAAAACAAACATTCAATTATTAATCATTCCTATTTAAAATAAATCGTGTTCAAATCAATTAATTAAATTATTTAATTAATAATATATTTTATCTTTATTCCCATCTAAAATTCTGTGAGATTATTATCCATAATAATTTTAAACAAATTAAAAAAATTTATTTAAAATTAACTGTGTACATAAATGAACATTGGAGGGAACATGATGAATACCCGTCCAAATCTACCCAACACGTTTTATACTCATATACAATTTATTCTTTTTGAAATATTTCATAAAGTAATTATCAAAAACATTCTCGATGTGTAGTATTAACTTAATGGTCACATGAATTACATGATTTTTCTATAATTTGTCATGTTTAATGCACGTAGAGTAAAAACTATAATATGACTCATACATGATATATAGATATGAACATTATGTAGATATGAATTAAAAATATTATACACACACACACACACACAGAGATATATATATATATATATATATATATATATAAAATGGTCATATAGAGTGTTTTATCAACTTAATGACCACACACAAGCACATGTCGATAAGGTTCACACAGTATAATAAAGTAATTTTAAATATGTCTAAGTACATGGTGTGTACATGGAGCAACATGGCGTGTATTTCACTCACCATCTATCAGAGGCACACACCTAAGGACTTGGTATGTAAACCATTCCTTGGAGAAATTGGAGTACATGGTATGTATAAGTGACTATAAGATGCGTAGTCTCTGAGTTACATGATCACCAGTCAGGTAGTCTATGTATGGTAATACATGGCCCATATGTGACTCAAAGTGACTACATGCCATGTATGTGAGATACACGACATGTACTCTGGTCGATTGTACACTAGGTCGGCCTGGTCAACATGCAGTGTAAGAAATAAATGCACCATATGTCATCAAATCATATGATTTGAATTAATTTCCGAATTAGTTTCTAGTGAATTGAACAAATGTTCACAACATGTTACTTTGGTTACACAGAGTGTAATCTTGTGTTATTTGGCCCAGATCTATGTCAAATATAGATGATTTCTCCATTTTTATTTCATTCAAAAAATTAATCACATTGATTAGATCTATGAGAAACAACAGTGGAAGAAGAATATCTCAAAATTTGGATTTTAATGAATGATTAAACTTCAATTGAAAAATAAATCACAAATGCATAAATCAATCGATGATATTTAAGTAAATAAAAATAATTATGTGGATTCTCTAATACAACTTGTAGGTTTTGGATGCAATGGAAGCCTGTGATGGGTCATGCCCAAAATTTCTTTTTATCATGATCGATGATCAATATGAGATTTACACAATGATAAATGTAGTGATATTTGGAATTAAATAGAAGATAACAGAAAATGGATAGAATTCCAAAACTAGAGAGAGGATCATTACATAATATTTATAAATAATTTAATTAATTAAAGAATAACCATGATGGAATAATTTCTTCAGTAATGAATCTGACAACAGATCTACATTTTATGGTCATTAAATTGTCTGTATCGAAGAAGATTCCCTATAGAAGTGATGTTCACGTGTTCTAAAAATCATCAAACCTCACCATAGGAATCTATGGGTTATATCATGATAGATCCTATCAAATGAATCTTCCACCTTTGATATCCTTGAGAATTGATTCCAAAGCATTCTCCTTGATCTCTATTAACATGATATTGGGAAGTAGTGGATGTTCACTCTCCATTATTGGGAGTGTTCTTGGGGAAGGGATCCCTCCAGGGCTTGAGATAATTATCCAAATTGGTTGTGCACAACCAAACAAATGAATTGGCTTTTTGAGGAAATAATATAAATTGGTTTATATATTGCTAGGGTTAATATAAAATAATTGCGCAAGTAACCTTTATTATTTATTTAATCCCTACGAACCACCATGTCAAGTAATAATAATAATAATAACATTTCTTCAAATTAAATTAACTTGAAAATTAAATTAAATATTATATAATTAAATAATATTAAATTTTTATTATTTCTCACAAGACCATTAAAATAGGACCTCCATTCCCCCATAATATTTATCTGGCCTTGAATAATGATTATTTATTTATTAAATAAATATCCCTACATTATTTTCAAATAAATAAATAAATATTATATTCACTAAATGAAAAATAAATATTTATTAAATATTCCAGTCACATTATATTCTCTCCAATAATAGGTGACTGAATATAAGAGATCAAAAAAACATGGATTATTATTAAACAACGTATGAGAGTAATATTTAATCAACTAGCTAAATAATAAAAAAATAAATATATATTTTTAACTGAGATTCTGGATACACTTATTTCATGACCCTCTAGGCCTCTTTCTCAGTGGAATTAGGCGAAGCAGCCTAAAGTCCAAGGTTATCATCTAGAAACATTCCAAGTTACTCATAGAAAATGAAGTTATTTACATAATGATATAATACCTCAGACATATGTTTACTGTGTAATATAATCCCTTTATCTTGATATCTCAAATCAATCAGGCTGCATGCTGGGGCCATCAATCTCTATGCTCGCTGTCTCTTTCTTTGACTTCCTAGAATATGAACTTCTTTATAAAACACCGTGGCCATGAATTTTTTTAGGATATAGTATTTCCATAAAAGAGTGATAGATATCAACTTACATTAAATAATAGAAGGGGAAAAATACATTCAAGCATTATTAATTAATAAAATATTACTCATGATGCACACAATATATCCCACATCACTACAAACATCTATCTTCGCGGTTTTCATCAATATATCAATGTATGTGACTCATAATTATTAATAATAATAGTCTTAAAATATAAATACCGATACACACATCCACAGATAGGAGCATCCAATGACACAATTAAATGTGGATTTCCTACTTACATGTATCATTCTCATAATATCCTACTAAATATTACAATGGGCATACGCTATGAGATGGGGAATCAAAGCCTTATGAGTCTCCACCCGTGATAGCCTATATCATTTATGTCTATCAAATGGTATAATATTTTTATAGGGAATATATTTATGAATAATGTCATATCACTTATGGGTTCTCATTAGAGTGAAGGACTATTATGGCCTTTCAGTGAGGAAACTAATTTTAGGACAATATCACATACTATGTTATGAAAAAAAAAATCATGATGTTATAAGAAGTTTACTAATATTCAAAAAAATGAATAAAGGTTATCATAATGTATACGGAAGTTGGTTCTAGGGAACCAACTCCAACTGAATCCCACTTACACTTGATGCAACTACTCACAAACTTCAGTTTGATAAATCTCACATAATACAAATGCTTCTTCTACGACAGGCCTTTAGTCATGGGGTGTTCCATTTTCTCTATCATGGGTACCTAGATTACTGCAACAACACCCCTAGGATAAAAACCCATGAATAGGTTATACTTATATAGTATATTCTTTTTTTTGGTGTGACCTTTGTTATTTTACAAGAGCTACTACTATTGTATTATCAAAATACAATGTGATAGGATCTTTAATGCTAGTTACCACATAAAGATCCTATTTTTGACCAAGCCTCATACATGCATTTTCATTTTGATATGAATGTTGCTTTTGATTTTATGGAACACTATTCTCCACATCCATTTTTTCTTATTGTCTGAGTGATATGCTTTCCTAATGTCATACCAGCATTCAAGAGCCTATAATGATCTTATAATTTCCCCCTAAGTTCAAAAAATTCCTCTTCAAGTTCTTTGATACATTTCATTTGATATTTTTCTATGATAGTCAAACCAATAATCACAGTTTTCATTTCTTCATATTTGATCATGTAATCAATGATCTTTTCTGAGTTCTCTGGCATTGAATACTTTAGCCATTTAATTTCTTCCTCTCGCTTATAATTATCTTCTTTTGGATACTACATTTAATGTTTGAAAACATGAACCACTCTCTTGGATTTCTTCATTTTGGATATCCAAACAACGTTCACCTCGGTAGAGGCTTCTTATTAATCCTAGAGATCAAATATTCTTTCAAATTCTCCTACATCATGTTAACTTTCTCTTTTGTCCAGAAGTTACCTAAAACTACCACCATATCATTTTATTGATGATCCTTATATTTTTTCATTTCCTCAACATAATATTCCTCTTAACTATCATTTTCAAGTGAAATAAGATTCTTCTTTTTGAAGAAATACCTCCTAACATTTTTTATACCTTTCATATCAGATGAAGACTTCTTCATAGGAATTTAAACTTTATTCTAATCATTATCATGAAAATTATTAGGGCTCCTTGATATATGATTTCTAACCATTCGACATCGAAATAATTAATGTGGTTGTTTCCCTCAAACATTCCTTTTACTGTTTATAGATTTGAGAAAAGGAATGGCATGAAATCATCCACATTATATTCTTCCTAACCATATTCAATAGTGAGATTCTTCATTTCCTTGAATACCACTACTTTTTACTTACCTTTCTCAACAAACTCATTATCATAATTTCTTATATCGTATGTGAAAGTAGAACTATGCAATCTATATAATGTTATCACCATTGAATCATTATTTTCTAGTATAAATAATTTCATATTGAACAAAGTTGGAAGTCTTCTCAATATGTTCTTAATAATATTTACACATACATGAGTTTTTTTGGACTACACATTTATTCCATAAAAACATTCACAAGGTAAAAAAATGCATCTACAAACTCATTGGGGTGCATTCCCAAATCCTCATATTTGTTCCACAGAACCTTTAATTTAGCATCTATGACATTAAAATAACCCTTCCTGATATTTATAAACTTTTAGCACATGGAATGTGATGACTTACATGAAATCACCTTGTATAGATGGAATTGGAAAATATCCCCCATAATGCATTGATTCCTCTAGTGTCAACATCGAATTACCTTATGTTTTCTTTTGACAAATCTCTACTATCCACACTAGAAGAAATACCATGAATTGTAGCTATAAAGGTATACATGAATATTTATTTGGAATTGGTGAAACATACGATTCTTCCACAGATGAATTTTTTTTCATCCATGATCATAATCACTTTGTGAATAACAACATCCATTAATTCAATTAGGATAGAAAATATTCTTTTAACATTTCCATCTTATACCAATTGTTAGAAAACGTGGTTAGATACCTTGAGAGGTTGGGGTGGGGGGGGGGGGGGAATCAGGGTGTGATATAGTATAAAACATCCCATCCATATCTTGTTTCATTACTAAATAAAACACTATTCTCTCCCTTTTCCATAGTAATGTATTAGAGGAAATAAAATCATTCATGAGAAATAAATATTTTACATGGTTTACCCACATTAGGCTGTAACCAAGGTGTATACATTGGAAATGTTCTAATGTAACAAATCCACTAAAGCGCACTACTATTACAATTTTCAGAGTGAACTCACTTTCCCACCATGTTTACAAAAAATCACTATTTAAAAGGTCATTGATCTCTTGATAGAAGTGTGTGCACTAATCCTTTAGAATATTATTCTTTTCATTATTTGAATCAATACAGTTAATACATCATTTGTTTCATTATAAAGCTATAATTTCATTCACCTAATGAATACCAATTTACTATATAATTACTAGGTAATACCTTCTGATTCACATAAGATACAATTTCATGAAACTACTTTCTCAACATTTGTGAAACTACCCAATTATTTTAAAAAAATTATAACATTATGAAACATTTACTTTTTAGAAACTCACAACATTTGAGGAAGCTTTCTAGAATTCATGACAATTACAATTGTTCGGGAAACATTAATTTTCGTTAAACATCCTTAATTTTTGAAATTGATATTATAAAGAA
The DNA here is from genome assembly GCA_963277665.1 of Viscum album. Classification (NCBI taxonomy): domain Eukaryota; kingdom Viridiplantae; phylum Streptophyta; class Magnoliopsida; order Santalales; family Viscaceae; genus Viscum; species Viscum album. The sequence continues at coordinate 1,116,721,997 of OY728152.1, forward strand.
TCCTTTATGAATGGAAATATTTTATAAAATTCCATCACAAATTTAGAGCCTTTGTATTTTCATTATGGCCTCCTCTATTTAAATCTAACACCCCAAAAATCTAAAGTAGGATCATTGTATTCAACAGTGTGAATTACAGACAACACCAATCATGTAATGGAATATAATATCCATATAATTTATAATATATTTAATATTTTAAATAAATTAAATATATTTTATATCATTAAATTCATCCAATACTGATTTAAACTACTTCTCATGTAACAACATGTTTCTTTAATTGATTGTGTTATATGCAAGACTGAGCTTTACCGAACAACAATATATTTTTAATATATTATTATTTAATATAATATGTTATAATATGGCTATTAAATTAGTAGTTATGAATATTATTAAATAAATTATGAAGATATATTTTTTAAACCAATATAAAATTAATTCCCTGGTTACAAATTAATTAAAAATAAATATAATAACTAGTTGAATATAAAAATAATATTTTTACAGAAAACTATTTTTATGCTCACAAAGATATTTTATCCTAATAAATTAGAAAAATACAGTTAGTGTGTGATATTAATGTAATATATATATATATATATTATATTTAATAAATTATTTTTGATGTTCATCCAATAGATTTTATAGATATAAGATAAGAACAAACTCAATTTTATGCATAAAATACAAAATTTTTATTAAGACACTTTTACCTCCTTTTAATGGAGAACCTATACTAAATACAATTTTTGAAAACATAATAAATTATATAAGTGAAAATAAACTTCATATTTGAAATGAAACCCTAAAAATTATCTTAGGGTTAATTTTTTGTATTTTTTATGAAGTTTCATTTTTTTATGAATAGTGAAAAATACTAAAATTTAATTTAAAAATGATTTTTAATCTAATTTTTTTATATAAATAAATTATATTTTTAATTTGTTTTAATGTTTAATTAGATAATATTTTTATAATTTAATCCAATTTAGGTCATTATAATCAATTTCACTTTGAAATTGACTATAAAAACATTGAAACTTTTGGATATTCTTACTTTAAAACCCTGCATTGTTGTCCCATCCACAAGATTAAATTTAAATTAGTTTCTTCCACTTCAGTGATTTAATTTGAAAAAATGAATTACATATTTGTAATAATAATAATTCATCATGTATAAAAAGTTCAACATAGTTTTTGACCAAAAATATTAGTGAAAGTAATTAAAATTAATTACAACGATTAACTGGAAGTTAAGTTTAACAAGAGACTAAACCTAAACCCTAAGTGCCCAAATGAACTATAATATAATACTAGAGAAATTTTATGGCCATATTTAGACCCCATTTTCACCTTTATCTAAATTGGACCATTATGGTATCCACATTACATGGGGAAAACGTGGGTGGAATTCCTTTTCCGAAAATTTACAGGAGTGTCACTCCTCCTCCACTATAAAAGGACTACTCTCCTCCCACATCATGCCACCTCTCAAAAAAAATTTTTCTCGACCATGATCTGACCAAATATAACCTAAAAATACCTACCAGAATCTTGTAATCCTCCCTTTGGATATAAATCCATCTATGGAATCCCTTTGGTGCAAACCAAAAGGAGTTACCCAAAGAAGAGGTGACATTTTCCTTAGGCTCTTTAGTTTTATTCCCTTTATTCACCCCATAAAATATTCTTATTCCATTATTATATAAGAAAATATTATCATGAATGTACTATGATGTTTTTAGGTGAATATTTTAACCTACACTTACACACACTTCCATCCAATTGTTAATGAACTTTTAATTTATGTGTACGATGAACTACAGCCTCACAAAACAAAGTTTTTCGTTTTTTCCTTGACCCCCTATCATAGTAGAGAATAATTATGGAAAATATGTTTATATATATTATAAATGAGGTTTATTATTATTATTATTATTATTTTAATTATTTTATAAAACATTCCATTATACTTTCCATTTTTTGTAAATACGGTAACATCGTTTGTGGAAGTGTGGTCCACCGCCTCCTCAAAGCGACGTGATTCAATCACATGATACAAGGAATGTATAAATGAAGGTTTTAATTAAAATTATGTGACATAAAAAACCTATAAATATAAATATAAATATTATATTCATTAAATAATTACCTTTCTAGAAACATAATATATATCATCTTCTTTATTACACTTTCAAACCCTAAAAAGTGATAACATCGATCGTGGATGTGTGGAATACCGGATCCTTGTCATGATGTGATTCCTTTTAAAACACAAGAATTATATATATAAGTATATATGATAAAATAAAATTTTATTTATGACATAATTATCATTATGTAAATATTTAAGTTACATACCTTCTTTCCATAATGATCATTGAAAAATGGGAACGTTACTTATACGCACGTACGACCTACCATCTCCATGATTGCTAAGTTGGTTCTTTTTTTTATAACCATATTTAATGTGTAACACCCTGAGTTTTATGGGCCATTTTTTTAATAAAATAAAATTTTAATTTATATCTTGCAACACACTAACTCAAACATTTCAATCACACCAAACCGACTTGTCATATGTTACATGCAACACCGATTTTGCATACGATACATGCAACACTAAGTATAGATTTGGTTAAATATATAAAATTACTATGTTTGGATTTTGTATATGTAGCACCAAATGAATCTTTCACTACACGCAATAATGACTTGGCTTGTGTAACACACAAGAGCGACCTTCCTCGATAGCTTACATTATACACAATACCAAGTTTCACTAAACAATGATATATTATTAAAATGGGATATAAAATAGCTATTATTAATAGTATTAATGAAATTTTGAATTTTATATAACTTTAAAATTGATATTATATATTTTCTAGACATTATATAAGAACAAATTCAATTTTTTGGATAAAAGAAGTATTTTTCAAAAAATGCAGTTTTGCCACCTTTTGATGGAGAACCTATTTTAAATCTGGTTTTTAATAATTTTATATATTTTATTTTAGAAAATAAACTTTTTATTTCAAATGATGACATAAAATTTTAATTTTGTTTAATTTTTAGTATTTTTTTGATAAAATCCTTATTTTTATGAATAGTGAAAAATACTGCATTTTAATTCAAATAGCCTTTTCATATAATTTATTTATATAGTTAAATTATGTTTTTATTTTGTTTTAAAATTTAATTATATAATTTTTTTATCATTTAATCCAATTTTTTTTCATTATAAATAATTTCACATTTAAATTGGATATAAACACATGTCAATGTTTTGATAGTTTTTACATATTAAAACCCCGCTTTCTTGTTTTGAGAACAAGAATTAATTTTAAATTAATTTCTTCAAATTATCTATTTTCAATTTATAAAAATGGTTTCCATATTTGGAATCATAAGTTCCAAATTATGTAAATAGTTACCTTTTCTTTTTTGACATTATGAATAATAACTTTAGTAATTTCTTTTATTTACTATGGTTAAAGGGTAAATCTTGTAAATAAGGGTAAAAAAACTATAATATTATAAAAATAAACTAAAACATGTCATAATCCAACTGTATGAGATATGTCCTACCAATATCATCCTTTGGTCGATTTTAAGACCCCATGGAGCCACTTCGGTGTGAGAATGACCTTTTAGAAATTTTAATTTAAAGTAAAGAGAAATACAACATAAACATGTATCTTTACTATTTTATTAATATAGGGTTATATAACTGATTTATTTGACTATAAATGGTAATTATAAGTATAAAAATATTTTATACATCATGTTATTTTATTTATAATTTTTAGACATTATATAAATAAATTTACATATGACACAATGATGATGCATTGATTACCTTATTAATAAATGATTCAAATAAATGATATTATAAATAATAAAATAAATATAATTTTAACATTATGATTACATCCAAGAATTTTATGGATGAATAGGACATTTTATCTTTTCTTTAATGTATTTTTTTCTAATTAATAATGTTTTTATGGTTTTATGAAAAATAAATTACTAAATAGTGTCAAAATTGACATAAATGAGTTTTTTAAACAAATACTATTTTATTAAATGATATAATTGTCCTAAAAATTTAAGATTCGAAAAAATAACATATATAATGTTAAAAATGTCATTAATGACCCAATTTTTGTTCTATTGGCAATTTATAGTAACTATAGTAACCATATATTATGAAAATGCAAGAAGAAATGGCAAGAGTTAATGTTTTAAACTAAAGGTTAAACCTAAATGATAATGTTAATTTTGTAACCTAAACTTGTCTAAAACCAATTTTTTGAGAGGATTTTGACCCATACTCATCTTATGTTAAAAATAACTACATTTGGGACCATTAGAAACCGAAAATTGATTTATAATATATTAATATTTAAAGCCTTGGATAAAGTGCCTCTCACATCTACTTTAAATGGGAACTCCTACTTCTCTTTTATTCACACCCCCAGAGCCCTTGGGCGCAGCCAAACCATACCAAATTTTTCTCCAAACAACACTAAATTCATTTTAGAGGCCACCTTTTGGGTAAAAACTCAACTTATGGAATCCTTTTGTGAAAATGAAAAGGAGTCACTCGAAGAAGAGGTAATGATTTTATCCCTTCTTTCAAAGTTCTTTTTTAATCTACTTTCTCCTCCCATGTGTTACCATACTAAAATAATAAATCCAGAATCCACTATATGCTGAGATTTTTTTATGGTTATGGTAAATCAATATTCATCCTTTTTTTCCATAATATGAAAAATAATATCATCAATCTTGCGTACGTACGGCTTACCATCTCCACGTCGGGGCGTAAACTGTTTTTCACCTATATTTTATTAAGACGGGTATAATTGTTGCACCCTGAGATTTTATGAGATATTTTTTTTATTTGATGTCTTGTGTTTTACGATACACAATGTTTTAGATTTCACTATATGCAACACTTTATTAGCTTGCAGTATAGGCAACACTATTCTTGGTTTGTGTTACCCACAATTTTAGGTTCGTTAGATTGAATTTATTTTATGCAATATTGAGTTTAGATTTTGTTCAATGTATTATTGAACTATGTTTTTATTTTTTTATACTCAAAACCAAAGTAATATTTCATTACATGAAACGCTGACTTGGTTTGCATTGCATGCAAGAGCGACCTTCCTTGATATCTTACATTGTACGTTATACTAAGTTTCACTAAACAATGATAAATTATATTATAATTTAATGGGATACAAACTAGCCATTATGAATAGTATTTATAAAAATTTTAATTTTATATAAAATTATAATTCTTCTTACAGATTTTCTAGAACATGATATGAGAACAAAATGAATATTTTGGATAAAAGAAGCATTTTTCAAAAAATGCAGTTTTACCGCCTTTTGATGGTGTACCCATTTTAAATCTATTTTGTCACCTCTATATAATAAATTTTAAAAAATAAATTTATTCTTTCTAATTGAAACATTAAAATTTACATTGGATGAAATTTTGGTATTTCTCTGATAAAATTCATATTTTTATGAATAGTGAAAAATACTGTATTTTAATTCAAAACTGCCTTTTAATCTAATTTATTTGTATAGTTAGATGGTACTTTTAATTAGTTTTAAAGTCTAATTGGATTATATTTTTATCATTTAATCCAATTTTTTTCATTTTATGTAATTTAATTTTTAAATTGGACATAAACACAAACAATTCTTTTGACAGTTTTTACTTCTTAAAAACTCGCTTTTTAGTTTTGACAACGAGAATTAATTTTAAATTAATTACTTCAACATCTATGATTTGAATTTGTAAAAATGTATTTAAATTAAATAATTAAACTTATGTGATTTGAATTTGGAAAAATGGATTCCATATTTGGAATCATAGGGTTCAAATTGTGTAAATAGGTACCTTTTATTTTTGGACAGTATGAATAGTAACTTTAGTAATTATTTTATTTACCATGTTAAAAGGGTAAATCTGGTAAATAAGGGTAAAAAAGAATAATTTAATAGAATAAAAATAACCTAAAACATGTCCTAATAATATTTTATGAGATATTTCTGACCATTGGCATCCTTGGGTAAATTTTGGGATGCCATGGATTCACATGGATGTGAAAATGATATTTTATAAGAATTAATTTTATGTAAAGATAATTATAACCAAAACATATATCTTTTACTAAATAGTTTTAAATATAGGGTTATATAACTGATATATATGTATATAAATAGTAATTAGAAATATAAAAATATTTTCTACATCATGGTATTTTATTTATAATTTTTAGACATTAGATAAATATATTTATTTATGACACAATTACGATGTAGTGATTACCTGATTAAGAAATGATCCAAATAAATGAATTTATAAATATTAAAATAAATTTAATTTGAATATTTTGATTTCATCCATAAATTTTTTGGAAGACATTGACATATTAGGGATGAGGTAATTATTTTTTTTCAATGTAATAAGGTTTTTATGAGTTTTAAAAAAGTCAAGTTTGAATAGTATCCAAAATTGACATAATTCATAAATTAAAACATAAAATAGTTTATTAAATGATATAAAATTAAAAAAAATATATAATATTTGGATAAATGGTTAATATAATTTAAATATTTCATAAATAAATTTTTTTGGGTCATTTGACATGATATGGTAATTACATTAACCCAAAATTTGTAAATAACATGATATCACGGTAAGATTAAAAAGGGTAAAATAAGGGTAAAACAAAACAAATAAGGATAAAAAAATATTCCAAACTTTTCTAAAAATTATTTTATGATGGGTATGAGAACCAAAATCATCTCATCTTAGAATTAAATAAGTTTTAGACCATTTTTAATAGAAATTAAATTTATAATAAATTAATATTTTAGGACTCTCTTAAAGTACCCCTCTCCTCTCTTATAAAAGGGAACCTCCTCCCTCTCCTCTTCACTCCATTTTGAGACTTCATGCTCAGCCAAATCATGACCATTTATCTTTTCAACTTCCATATTTATATTCTAGAGGTTCAGGTCTTCTCAAAAGACCAACTCTAGTGCCCTAAGAATAATTTTAAAGGAGGCATGTCAAGGAAGAGGTAATCTTTTCTACCGATTATTTCAAATTTTATTCTTCTTCTGATTCATATTATTTAGTTGTTTCATTATAAATTAATAACATCAGTATCAATAATATACTGATATGTTATTATAAATATTAAACAACAATATTTCACCTTCTATACATCCTTCAAAAAATGAAATCACTGCCTGTGCGTACTTACAACTTACCATCTCCACGTCGTGGTGTAAATGGTTTTCACCACTGCCTTACGTGGATGGGTATAATTGTGTAAATAATAACTATATATGATTATTATACCATTATAATAATTTATGAGATATTATACACCATCCAATTCAATACCATTCAACAATTATGGGAATGATATTGTCACTCGTGCGTACGTACAACTTAATGTCTCCACGACGTGATGTGATTCATTCTCCATGATAATCAATAAAGGATGATTATAAATTATATATAATAAAAAATCATAAAATATAATACATAATAATTCTACTGGATTTATGTATATATTTATATGTCATTTAATTACATCCATCCAATCCAGCAAGGAATCAAAAACAACATTCACGCATACGTACAACCAACCGTTTCCACGAATGGTTTATTCCATTTCATTTATCAATGAATTATATATATAAATATATATAATAAATATAAATGATATATAAATAATTTTTTTCATTATGTATGTAATTAAATCATGATATATGTAATAATACCATGAATAACAAGTCCAAACACGTAAGATAAATGAAACGATAATTACCCAAAATGTTGCTTTAACATGGAATGAACAAATGAACGGGTAATATAAAGTTGTAAGTGAATCATATAAGATATCATCAATATTACTATTGCTCTATTACAAGTTAATAATATTTTTAAACCCACTATACAAGATTTTTTTACACATACAAAAGAAATCATACCTAAGGTAAGGGGTAACTTTGCTAATCTCATTTTTATCAAAGATTTTTTATTCGTAAGTATTTACTGGTGATATATTTATCATCCATGTCCATGTTTTCTAAAAATGTTTTCATAAATTGTTTAATATTATTCTATGTATATTTAAATTCATTTTCAACCATTTTTACTATTACTACATGGTTTGGAAGGAATCTTTAATTTGTTTACCATAAGAGGTACTTTTTGACTTTTCCAGAAAAAGTACGAGGATAATTTTTTTAACTTATATGTCAGGAATGAGTTTTTAAATCTTCCTAATGCCTTATTTCCAGGAAGATTACCCTATGAATTCACAGGTGTATTTTCAACTAAATTCTTTTCTTTTAAATTTTCTCTACATTTTGAGAAAAAAAAACATTTTTTTGAAAAAGAAAGGATATTTTCCTCAAGAATTAAGTTTTAGTGTTTTACCAAAATTAAATTCCATCTAAGATGACATAGGGTTATGTTTCTATAAATATTATTACTTTGATTTGATTATATTTATGATGGAATTATTTTTATGAAGTCCATTTATCTTATATGGATTATTTTTTGATGGCATGATGTTTAAGAAACCCATTTTATTTTGTGGGTTATGCCATGATGAATGATTTATGTTTTTGTGGAAAATAAATGAAGGATTTAATTATGAGATGTGTGGGACCTATATATCCCTCCAATTCATTGGGTATAGATTTAAAGCTCATGAGATAGAAATTATTAAAATGAAAAGTAAATCTAGTTCAGTAATGCCGGGCTAGAATGGAAAGTAAATTCTGTTTTGTAATACATGGATAGAATGACAAGTAAACTCAGTTCAGTAATGTACTATGTACACTATGATGGTCTTGGAATAAATTACATGGATACTATTAAAATCATATTATGTTCTTATTTATTTTCTACAATCCCATGTCTTATAGAAATGAAATTTTAGGGTTAATGTTCTTTTATGATCTATGCCTTACGTACTGCCAAGATTTATTTCAAGACTCAAGAATTTAATATTGAAACCTTATGTTCATGTTTTTACATTCAAATATCCATGGTTTGTTTTATATTCTACATGTTTACCCTTACTGATCATTTAAGATTGCCCTTTTTATTTTTTCTTATTCCCTAGGACATAAAGAAAGGTTTTAGGTAGGAAAACAAAAGGGGAAGATCTTTATGGGAGATTTTGAAGATCTTTCTCCATGATTGGAATATTTTGTTCCATGTTTACAAAGACACTAAAATAATATGTTCTTTGGGTGTCTTATTGTGTCAAGTATTAAGTATTCCACAAAATAAATTTAATGTACATGTACGTCAAGATTGGGTCTCTATAATTGTTATCAGAGAAAAGGTTTAGTCAACCTTTGGAAACTAGGATGCAAAAACTTTAATGAGATACGTAGACATATTTTTATAAATATGTCTAGGGATTTAGGAAGGATAATAAATGTTTAGGTTACAAGCCCAGTTTTTTTATAATCATCACTAACATAGGGTTAAACCGAAGATATCATTGATTGAAATATTATAAGTAATTTACCTTAATTATGTGTTTCTAATATCTGATATGTATTTCTCACACTTTGATTTCTGATCATAGTCAATATCCAGAACTATATATAACATAGTTAACCAATGAACGTTTCATATGTGGAAATTATGGGAATTATGAAGATCTATTTACTATGTGGAAATATCATGAAGAGGGTCATGAAGATGGTATGAGTATGGTCATACTTCTGAGGATAAAGATATTGTAAATGACATATGAAAGGTATGTGATGTTCTTATAGTATAGTTTACATTAAACCTAAGAATATTGAGGATGAGAAACATTACAACATGATTCATATTTTATAAAAAACGAAGATGATGGATCCTGAGTAATGGTTTAAGAATAAAGTTGCATGATTGATGTGTATATGTTTCAGAATTAAAAGATTATGTTATATGAATCATGAAATATATAAGTGTAATCATTATATTTTTCTTCAATAAGTATTCTAAAGGATATGTTGAATAGTTATAAGGATCTAAAAAGTGGTTTATGGGTAAGGTGATATACTTGGAGAACACATGATTAAGGTAAAGATAACCCATAATATGTACCATATGTTAAGATAATGATGTTTGGATAAAGATATGTTGTATTTGAATAAGTAAATTGGATGATACTAGTTTCTTGTGAACTAATTATGGAGTTTTTTACAAGAGGGTTATGATATCATTGATGAAGTATAAATATTTTTGGGACTTAGGGAATATATACAATAAATATTGGAATAAAGACACATGCATATTTTCAAATATAATATATGGTAATTTAGGTTATTACCATGACTCAAGAGAGTGCCCGATGAAGTAATTAAAATGATTGGAATGTGACCAATGAGATATATCTTACGATATATGGGGGATAAATGATTTTATTCACATGCTTGTTATATGACCTTTCATGTTTATTTTTGTACTGTGAGATTGCACCAAAGTATTTTGGATAAGCCTAATGGTTGGAATAGATTAAGTTAGACATCAGATAGTATTGTTTAAGGCTAATTTTTTATATTAATTATGGAATGTTATCATAGTATAGTTTTAGAAAAAGGACAACCTGTAGGATGGGTAACAACCCATTATGTCGGACAAGGTAACAGAAATCTAACCCACAACCAAAGTGTGACATGACTTTATCGCCTACCACTAGCCTATGAGAAGTCCATGGTTAGTATAAATTAGATTTATTTTATTTAATAAATATGATAGATGAAGTATAAGTATATTTTTGGAACCATATTTGACTAATCTCACCATAGATAGTCCTATTTATATATGATACTTGTGCTAACATTTTTTTGAGACCGATGGAATGACCTATCATTCTATCGCATTATTTTCCAAAACTTCATGAATAAAAAAAATTAACTTCATTTATTTTAATAAGAGATGAAGTGGAAATTGTTCAGGGAATGACCAATGGTGAGATTGTACTTAAATAAAGTAAGTATTTCTTCTCCTGAAAAAATTCATCTACTTTAAGAAAAAGTTATTGAAACCAAAAACGTTATCCTAGTACCTTCTTACCCGATGAATCAGATGGTCCCTTAAATCATCTAATATATATGGATTTTTGGTAGTAATATTTCTCCAAACCACATTCTCTACCACTATCTATCATAACTTGATGGTTAGATTTACCTTCCATATCCATGTTTCCGATTCCCACATATGTTTTCCTATGTGGAAACCCAGTGATGAGTTATTTTTGGGTAAAATTTAGGTTTATTACTTTCCTATTTAAAATTAAGTTTTATTATTCCTATTTATAATGTCGGCTTCTATGAAAGAAACGTTTATGTAGTAAACCATTTATAACCCCGATGAATTTCGAGGGAGAAATTCATTTTAAGGGGGAAGAATGTAACACCCCAATATTTTATGAGATAAATTCGTTTTAATTTCATCGATTTCTAGTGTTTTACACTACAACATGATTTGATTTCTCTATACACAACACTGTATTAGCTTTATGTATACACCACATTATTCTTGGCCTGTGTTACACGTAATTTCAAGTTCGTTTGATAGAATTTATTTTACACAACATTGAGTATAAATTTTTTTCAATGTATAAATGAAATAATTTTTGATTATTTTATATGCAACACTAATGTAAGATTTCACTAAACTCAACACTGACTTGGCTTGCGTTACACGCAAGAGCGACCTTCCTTGATAGCTTTTGTTGTACGCGATACCGAGTTTCACTAAACAATTTTATATTATATTATTATTTAATGGGATATAAAATAGCCATTATGAATATTATTAACCATTTTTTGAATTATATATAACATTATCACTCATATGACATATTTCTAGAACATTATATGAGAACAAAATCAATTTTTCGAATAAAAGAAGTATTTTTCAAAAAACACAGTTTTACCGCCTTTTGATGGCATAACCATTTTTAATCTAGTTTTTGTCACTTTTATTTGTTCAAATTGACTAAATAAATTTCTCATATATAATTGGAGCATAAAAATTTACATTGGATTAAATTTTAGTATTTTTCTGATAAAATTCATATTTTTATAAATAGTGAAAAATACTGTATTTTAATTCAAAACTATCTTTTAATCTTATTTATTTATATAGGTATATTGTACTTTTAATTTGTTTAAAAGTGTAATTTGATTATATTTTTATCATTTAATCCAATTTTGGTCAATGTAATTAATTTCACTTTTAAATTGGACATAAACACATGTCAATCTTTTGATAGTTATTTTTTTTTTAAAACCTGCCTTTTGGATTTGACAATGGGATTTAATTTTAAATTAATTACTACAAAATCTATGGTTTGAATTTGCAAAAATGTATTCAATATTTGGAATCAAAAGGTTAAAATTGTGTAAGTATGTAATTTTTATTTTTGGACATTATGAATAGTAACTTCAGTAATTATTTTTTTTACCATGGTAAAATGGTAAATTTGGTAAATAAGGGTAAAAAAATAATTTAATAGAATAAAACTACCCGAAAATGTGTCCTAATACCATTTTATGAGATATTTCAGACCATGATCATCCTTGGGTCTATTTTGGGACCCCATGGATTCACAAGTATGTGAAAAGGACATTTTATAAGAATTTATTTAATGTAAAGATAATTATAACCAAAACATATATCTTTTACTAAATAGAATTTAATATAGATTTATATAACTGATATCTATGTATAAAAATAGCCAATAGTGATCTAAAAATATTTCCTACATCATGGTATTTTATTTATAATTTTTAGAAATTAGATAAAAATATTAATTTATGACACAATTATGATATAGTGATTACCTCATTAACGAAAGATTCAAATAAATGAATTTATAAATATTAAAATAGATTTAAATTGATTATTTTTATGTTATTAAATAATTTTATGGATTAAATTTACATATTAGGGATGATTTAATTCCTTTGGTTCTAATTTATAAGGTTTTTATGTGTTTTAAAAAAGTCAATTATGAATAGTATCTAAAATTAATATAATTCATAACTTAAAACATAAAATAGTTTATTAAATGATATAAAATTTCTTAAAATATAATATTCAGAAAATGGATAATATAAGTCTAAATATGTCATAAATAACTTTTTTCTGTAGTTTTACATGATATGTTAATTACATTAACCCACAATGTGTAAATAACATGATATCATGGTAAGATTAAAAAGGGTAAAATATGGGTTAAACCAAAAAAGGTAAGGATAAAAAAATATTTAAAACTTGTCTAATAATTATTGATTTATGGGTATTAGAACCAAAATCATATTATCTTAAAATTAAACATGTTTTTATCCTTTTTAATCGAAATTTAATTTATAATAAATTAATATTTTATGACATTCCTAAACAACCCCTCCCCTCTCTTATTAAAGGGCTCCTCCTCCCTCTTCTATTCACTCCATTTTGAGACTTAAATCTTGGAAAACCCCTAACCATTTATCTTATAAACTTCCATAGGTACATTCTAGATGTTATGGTCTTCTCAAAAGACCATCTCTAGTGCTCTAAGATGAAATTTAAAGGAGGCACACCAAGGTAGAGGTAATCTCTTCTACTGATTCTTTCAAATTTCATTCTTCATCTGATTCCTCTTCATGACTTTTTTCATTATGAAGTAATAAAATTAGTATAACTAATATACTGATATGTTATTGTAAATATGAAAAAACCATATTTCACCTTCTATCTATCCTACAAAAAACCAAATCACCGTGTGTGCATACGTACAACTTACCACCTCCACACCGCGATGTAATATGTTTTTCACCACCGCCTTACTTGGATGGGTATAATGGTGGAAATAATAAATATATAGGATTTTATAACATGATAATAATTTTGATAAATTAAACACCATCCACTTCAATATAATTCAACAATTATGGGAATGATATCATCGTTCGTGCATATGTATGACTTACCGTCTCTACGACGCGATGAGATTCATTCTCCATGTTAACCATTCAAGAATGATTATAAAGTATATATAATAAATAATCATAAAATATATGAAATAATAATTCTACTAGATATATATATATATATATATATATATATATATTTTACTTACTTCTATCCAATTCAATAGGGGAACAAAAAATGGCGTTCATGTGTACGTACGGACTACCGTCTCCATGAACTGTGTATTCCATTTCATTTATCTATATTATATATATATATTTATACTGAATATATATGATATATAAATCATGTTTTACATTCTGTAATTAATTAAATCATGATCTATGTAATAATATCAAGAACAACATGTCCATATATGTACGATAAATGAAACAATTATTACACAAAACGTTGCTTTAATATGGAATTGACAAATGAACGGGTAATATAAAGTTCTAAAATAATCATATATGATATCATAAATATTATTATGGTTCTTTTACAAGTTAATAATGTGGTAAAACCCACTATATAGGAGTTTTGGACACATAAAAAAGAAATCAGACCCAAGGTAAGCGATAACTTTAACAATCTTGTTTTTATTCGAGATTGGTTATTCATAAGTATTTTTTGGGGATATATTTATCATCAAAGTCCATGTTTTCTATAAATGTTTTCAATTTTTTTTTAATATTATTCAATGTTTATTTAAAATTATTTTTACTCATTTTGACTTTTTCTACATGGTTGGGAAGGAATCTTTCTTTTGTTTATCATATGAGGTACTGTTTGAATTCTCTGGAAAAAGTATTAGGAGAATGTTTTTAACATATAAAACATGAATGAGTTTTTACAACTTCATAACACCTTATTTCCATGAAGCATACTCTACATGTTTACAAGTGTATTCTCAACCATATTATTTTCTTTTAAAATGTCTCGACATTTTGAGAAAAGAAAACATTTTTTGAAAAAGAAAGGATATTTTCCTTAAGAATTAAGTTCAAGTGTTTTATCAAAATTATTTTCCATCTATGATGACATAGGGTTTTGTTTATATCCATATTATTACTTTGATTTGATTATTATTTTTTTGATGTAATTATTTTTATAAAGTCCATTTATCTTACATGGATTATGTTATGATGGCATGATGTTTGAGAAACCCATTTTATTTCGTGGGTTATTCTATGATGAAGGATTTATGTATTTGTGGCACATGTAATAATGATTTCATTATGATATGTGTTGGAACTATATCTCTCTACAATGAATAGGGTAAATATTTATATCTAATGAGATTGAAATGACTAAAACAACATGTAAATCCAGTTCAGTATTGCAGGGCTGGAACGACAAGTAAATTCAGTTCAGCAATACATGGTTGGAACGACAAGTAAAATCAGTTTAGTAAAGGACTATGTCCAGTATGTTGGTCTTGGAAGCTGTAGAGGCCAAAATCCGCCAATGTCCTCAGACTGACATTTTTGGAAAACTGAAGGTAGATTTCGACCGAGCCAAGTGGTCTGGGATAGGCCGATGGGCCACGTGGAAAATCTAAGGGCTGCTCATAAAGTCTCCCCATTGGTGTGAAAGTTTCCATGCCCAAGATATTTTTTTCTCATGCCATGAGGAAAGTTACTCGTAGCCAACTGATGCATTGGGTTTTTTGCGCTGTCCGAATTCCACGCGCCCCCCACGGCTCCTGATCACCTATAAATAGAAGGCCACCCCCCTCGATTCCAGGCTGATGAATTTGAACTGTCTCCCATGCATGCAATAAAACTCTTCTTCATGCACAAGATGGCTTTCAGGTACATGATTTTCCATGACAGATCTCCTAGGGGTCTGCCTTCACGCAAAACCCCTAGGGCTTGAACCTTGCATGGGTCCTTTATTGTTTGTCTAGTTGGGCGCAATTCCATTTACTTGTGCGCAAATCTAAGCCTCTTTCATGCAAAATCTCTGTAAAATTGCATGCACACCTCTTTTATCCATGCAACCCTACTTTTTTGCGCACAATAGTTTACATTTGTGCACTTATTGCCTGAAAACCCCCTCTTTTTCATACAATCCTTCTTTTGTGATCCAAGTTCCATCCTTACTGTCAGGCACCATATACAAGCCACTCTTATACATGAGACCTCTATCATACACACCCTTCTCCCGTAAAACCCCCCACAGTTGTACGAAGTGATTTCAAGGTCCCTTGGGCGGTTCTTCACCTTGTATTGCTTAGCTTCAGGCTTCTTTTCATAGGCACACTAATGGTTATTACTTCTTCACATAGCCACAATAACGTGGGCCCCTCAATGGATCACTCTATAATACCCCAATGCTATGGTATTTCAGGTGCCTTCCATTCACCAAGGGTTAAAGCATGCCAGTTATGTAAGTCCTAAGGGTGTGGAGTGAACTAACTGCGTCTGAGCTGCAGGTCATTAAACTTCCAAGCACCATTGTCCCCAGTACATGATGTTAAACTATGGCCTCACCCAGTGCATCATGCAAAGGGTGCCCCGTCTTTGACATTTTCTACACCTTCTCATCTCCATGGGAGTGAGATCTTCCTCACATGGAATGTGATCCTCTCTACTGGAGCGACACCTATCTGTGAGGGATGGAAACTATCTTGGTGTAAGCCCCTAGACTTTCTTGTTGGGGGAATCACCCTTGCTCCTCCTTTCTTCTTCGGTACCAAAGACTAAAGGCAATAGGAGAACATGGAACTTTGTTACCCCACCCCTCTACCTCTGGGCTTTGTCGCCATCGGGCCTCTATCCTAGAGTAAGTCCTAATCTCCATTTCCCTAGGTTGTGAACCACGCGTAATCACCTATTTCATCTTTGGGTTGCTAACCACATGTAAGGCCCATTCCATTACCCACGAACGCACCTTTCATGATGTGATCATTAGGGATTTTCTTCCTCTTGTTTCTCACACCAAGCATGAATCACATGGGATTAGAGAAAGTATCAACCATGAAATCCTATCTGTGCCCCCTTAGTGTGTAAGACCTAAAATCATTCGAACTACATGGACTTTGATCCTTGACATGGAATGGTATGTAGGAAGCCTCCCTAAGGTTGAATCCCAACACCTACTTGTCCCGACCCCTTCACGTTGGTTCACCTTCATCCTGCATGACATTCAACTGTATCCTCCCTTTCAAACTACATGGACTTTGATCCTTGTCTCATAGGAAGGATACATAGGAAGCTTCCTTGAGATTCATTCCCAAAACCCATCAGTCCCTACAACTCCATATTGGTATACCCTCATCCCGCATGAAGTTAAACTGTATTCCCCTTTTCATCCCGCAAGATTCTAAACTGTACCCATTTGAACTATGTGGAATTTGATCCTTGCCAATTCAAGTTATCTAGTAAGCCTCCATGAGGTTCAAGCCCAACACCTAATTGTCCTGACCCCTTCATGTCAGTTCACCTCCATCCCACATGACGTTAAATAGTATCCTCCATTCCGAACTACATGGACTTTGATCCTAGTATCCTAGGCATGGTACATAGGAATATTCCTTGTGGTTCAAGCCCAATACCCATCTATCCCAACCACTCAATGTCAGTCCACCCTCATCCCACATGAGGTTAAACTATATGCCCCTTATTTTCCCGCATGACGCTAAGCTGTACCCATTCTAACTACGTGGGATTTGATCCTTGTCTCTTAGGAAAGGTACGTCGGAAGACTCTTTATGGTCCAACCCCAATTGACGGTAATTCGTTGTGTTCCCCAATCTACGGTAAGCCGTTGTGTTCCCCAATTGACGATAAGCCATTGTGTTCCCCAATCAAGGGTAAGTCGTTTTGTTCCCCAATAAAAGGTAAGCCGATGTGTTACCCAATCAATATTAAGCCATTGTACCCCATCAAGAAGTAATCCATTGTCCCCCATCCAGCAGTAAGACATTGTAGTCCGCAATCGAAGGTAATCCGTTGTAGTTCCCTTTGCTGGGACCCACATTTTTTGTCTGCCCCCATGGCGTCAGACAGAATCTTGGACCTCTAACCATGAATAAGCTATAGTATATCATCAGTTCACTGTCCTCTGCACACACCTCGATTCTATACTCTTTCTTTAACTACATGGACTTTAATTCCCTGCCATGGGGATACGTTGGAAACCTCACTGAGGTTCAAGCCCAACACTTATATTACATCATGGACTCTCTCCCTTGAGCCTCTATGTTTCGAGAATGTCATGTCCTAACTCAAAGGTTTCACTTCCTCTGGGTACCATCCATACATCAATTCTCATGGGTCTCATCCTTAGGTATCCCATCTCCCCACCAAACTATATGAAATTTGATTCCCTACCATGAGGATATGTAGGAAGTCTCTTTGAGGTTCAATCCCAACATCACCGTCACCCTCACATCAGATCTATCTCACTCTCCACCCACTCTCATAAATTCATATCCATCCTGATTCTTACCCGGTCATTCACATCCTGTTGAGATCATGTTACCCACTTTCTCAATGCTCCTAGCAGTAATCGGGTCACTAACCACGCGCTAGCCCCATCCTCATTGATCCCTCCCGGGGTTGCACCAATTTGATCCCCTCCAATCAGTGTTTTAATCAATCCGATCCATCTCTTCCAGATGTTAAACTTGCGGTATACCCTGGGATAAACATGGGAAGCTGGAAAAAACTTTAGAGATAGGACTATGTCATAAAATTCCCCGCATTTGACATGGGATGCCTCGTGCTTCCGCGTCCTCGAGATGTCCTATCATAAGGGGAAGAACCCCTAATTCATCATTGTACCAGTGTCCAGACATGCCAGTGATGTCCAATGAGACTACTCCCCTGACCGAATGTTGCTTCCCTGACTAGACCCCATGGAATGTCCTAAAATAAGTAGCGTAATTAACTAGCGTCCATGAAGAGATGGCATTAGGAACAGTTTCATGAACAACATCTTTAGTCTATAAGGGAGACCCAAACAAGGTAATGAGTATCAAGGAGTAATCCACAAAAGGAGGAAATAATATCCCATCATCTTGTTTCGATCAAGAAGAAAACACACCTAAATAAGTGACAAATGCCGCCCACCTTTGGAAAGAAGGAATGTGGGGGAAATAGATGTGCTTCCTCTAATAGAAAGATGTGTTCCCTGACAAAAGAATAAGAAATTGAAATCATGAACTAGACGTGAATTTATTCTAATAAAGGTGGAGATTTGTAGCACTCGAGACTTCAGTGGATTAGCATGTCACTGGATCCATGAATCTAGCACCACATCCCTTCAAGAAAATAGTGGTCCTGGCATGAAAATCACTAGAAATTGGGGCAGTTGAAAGTTGGACATCCCGGTATGCGACATTGTCAGTGTGGATATTTCTTACAAACCAAGGGATACTAATTGGTGATGGGGCATTGGACGTCACTTTCCTTCTTTCAGTAGTAATGGTTAAATCTCCCATCTTTTCAAGAGCCAAGCTGTCATTATAGGAAACTGATCGCCACCCACCTACCAAAACAATGACAGGGGAAATGCCAATACACCAATCTTGTATGGACTCATCCCTTCTATGGAAGCCTCCACATCTATGGTTGCTGGGTACCCACACCCCATCTCTCCATCTGAAATCATTCAGAGAAGGGTGATTAATGACCTCATTCAACGATACGGGGAGGAGGGGATTATGCAAACCTATGATATGGCTTGCCAATAATTAGAGACCTCTACACCTCATTGCCACTACTGTCCACAATGGCCATGCAGGGAGCCACTACTCCCCACTCCGACGTATAACCGTTTTAGGAGCCTCTCCCTAGAATAGATCGATGAATTCCTACCCTATGCCAATAAGGTGAGGGATGTCTAGGCCAGCCCAACTGGGATCTGGTTTCAGGGGCTCCCAAATAGGGCTACCAATTAGCCTTGTCAAAACTACCACTCGATCCCATGATTTGAGGAGTAGTTATGATATATGCCTTCATCACTTGCCCTAGTTCAGTTGAACCAACACCAGCGTCAGGCACAGGTCGAAGAGGACGCCCGCTGAGGGGCATCAACATCAATGACTACCATGGACCGTGCCACTGCTGATGCATACCATCTGTCCCCTATTTATACTGAGCAGGGGTACTCATACGCCCGACCTAGATCGAGGCCCCAACCACCCCAGAGGCAGGCTTGGTTGACTCTCCTGGTCGTTAACATAGGTAGCGCCCACTGCGGGCTGAATCGTGGCAATGACACCTAGTATGGAGGTCCTCCCCACACCATCACCAATGAGGGAATAGGTCCACGCCACTCCCAATATTGGCATTGAGGTACTCCATATGACAACTTTAATCTAAATGAGGTTCCTCCCCATTGCAGTGACGCTCAGAACAAAAGTCTCTTCCACTCCCATGACCGTATGTATGGAGTCGTTCCTCCCATCATAGGTCATAGACATGAAGAAGCTACCCGTCTAGTCAACTATCAACATGGGGGTCTTCCCCATGTCCTTAAAATAGTTTACGAAGGTCCTCCTCATCCCAACAATTTAAGAAATGGAGGTTTGCCTCGCTTCATAGATGCCCAACACGAAGGTCCTACTCGTGTTATGCTCGACTAGTATGAGGACTCTCCTCGCACCAATGTTACCAGTGGAAATAAGCATGGAGGCCCTAACCATGATCCATCAAGCTCCAGCAAAGGTCCTACCTACTCCAGAACTTTCCATAGAGATTCCCTCCATGCATCAGTCGGTGGTCACATAGGTCCTCCCCGTGATTTCTTTGACAACATTCTAGGTTCTACTCATACCCCAGCTCACCCAGGTAGAAGTTATCTCCACCCTAGCATCAATTCGGATGAAGGTGAACCTCTATCTAGAATTATACCATATCTCGAAAAGCCATCCTGGGGAAGGAGGGCAGGTCTCCAGTGTCATAAAAAGAGTTCTGAGAAGATTTAGACCGTAATTATTCCCTTCTGCTTCTCAAATTCTGAGGCAGAATGTGATTTGGTGATAGAACCCTCACCTTGATCCTCTATGTAGAGGGCTAGGGAAGGAATAAGGTGTATCAGACTCATCCTTATAGAATGTGAGTTCCTCCATATTCTTGACTCCCTCTACAGATACATCAAGGAGGAGAAACATTTGGCCCCTTCCAAGGGCCTGACTGTGAAATCCTTCTTATCTCCAAAAAGTTCATTCACTTCTTCAACCAATGATCATGAAGAATTATTCTGGGGACCAGTAAAGGATAAAAAAAATTTCCCACCATCATGGAACATATCCCCTACACTAGAAGATGTGGTCTCTATCCCGTCTTACTGAGATATAGAGGCTTAATCGTCACATGATAGCCCGAGATGCAGTGGTTTGTCAGCTCATTCGTTGTATTCTCCACCGACCTGTATACCATCTCAGCGGTCCACTTCAGTGATAATAACGGTTCACCAAACTCCCCTGGTTGATGAGTGGGGCCACCAAGGGCCAGGACCTAAGTCTTAACCAAGGATATTTTGGAAAATCCTTACAGCTGATCATTTCCCAGAAATGTTTTGGCTGATTGTGACCACCACCTTCAGTGTGCCAGAATCACTTACCCAGGAAGAAGTCACATGCTTTTGCTAAACCCTATGGGAAATTCACTTCCGTATCCATTATCGAAAAGTGGTTTATCCCTAAAGTTAGGCACACTTTGAGGGAATTGGACAACAATTTCTTGTGATTGACTTGGCCACGCTCCCTATAGCCCAGTGCCTAGAGTCACCCAGTCGCCACCAGACCTTCCAGAAATGAAGCGTTTAAAGATTTAAAGTTCTCCACAAGAATTATCAATGAGGATTCTCCCTACGTTCAGGTCTGTGGTTGGGGGAAGTACACTAACCTCTACTTTAGTTCTATCCGGTGCCCGCCCGGCTTGCTGGGCGATATTGAGGATATGCCTCCAGGTAGAGTCACAGTAAACATGGAGAACCTACCAGAGGGGGAGAACGAGATAGATATCCTTGATGAGAATTTACCTCCAGGGGAGTGGCACACCTATTAGATCTATTGGGAAGGGTTACTCACCAGTAGATAAATCTATTGGGTATTCCCATGCCCAATGAGGCATTAGTCCTCAACCGGAATTACAATAAGGTAAAAGAGCACATTGGATCCATAAAAAACTCTGACCTATCTGGATTAGTGCAGAAGATGAAGTATTATCCTGAAAAATCCGCATTGCATCAATAACTTGTGAAGCACAAGAAGATGGCTGATGAAATCTTTGTTGAACATGTCGCAGAGCAGTGACCAGACTATGTTGATCCTCGGCCAGGGCAGCAGGGGCATGTACAACAGTCCCCCAACAAATTTCCTTTGTGTTAAATTCACCATCCAACCTACATAGTCAGGATAGAGGCCATAAAATATTGAAAAAGGTGCGGTATGTGTCACCAAATCCACCTGAGTGGAGTGATAATCCCCGGGACCCAGCTCAGGTTCCCCCACCCACTCCACAGGTCATCCCACCGACTGTTCCATGATCCATTGTGCCTGATTATCATGTTGAAGAACCCACCAATTCCCTGATGGTCAGGGACCCTCGTGAAGACATGAATCCCTGCCCAGATGACCCAATGGTAGTGCTATTTGCTTGCCTTGAGGCATTGTAAACTTAATAGGTGGAAATCCTGCCTGAAGGAAAGCCGTATCCGGTGTGGATGGATGATGTGCCAGTACCCCCGAGTTTCAGAAATCCCACCTTTTCCCCCTTTAACAGGATGGGTTATCCACTATAGCATCTACACACTTCATCTCAAGGTGTGGACCCATGCTGGGAACTCTAGCGCAGCATGCGGCTGCCAAAGTCCAGTGTTTCGTACAGACTTTGGAAGGGACACCGTTTGTCAGGTACAACCAGCTACCCATCAGGTCAGTCGCCAGCTAGGATGATCTCCGTAGGCAGTTTCTCTACCAGTTTACCTCTACCACCTAGAATATGAGTATTTCAGACCTCTTTAAGTGTAATCAGAGGCTTGAAAATCGCGTCACAGACTTTTTCGCCTGATGGAAAGGCCTAACCTACTCCTTGGATATGCCGATGACATAGGAACAACTGCTAAAAATGTGTGTGGGTAATGTCAAGACCAAACTGTTCCCCTCTCTCATTACCCAGAATTACCTTGGAGGATTCCAAGACTTCTCTGATAAAGCCCAACGTCTAGAATAATCCTTACAACAGGCCAAGCAGGCGCGCCCGTTGCCTCCTGCGATTCCCACAAGAAGAGACTCTAAGGCTGAGCCCGCCACGTTTTCCCAAATATAGGCCCCTAGGAAACTGGATCTGTTACTAGTGGAGTCACCTCCATATCCCCACAAGGTCCCTCCACCCCAGTCACAACCTTTATCCCAGCAACATCCACCTCATAATCGGCAGGTGCCCCTACGTAATGCGCCACCACCACCCATGCGAGATTACGAGGCTCCACCTCCTTGATTGGCCCCTCCATCCCCTCATCAGGGCCAACCTCCCAGATCCCCCATCCCATATATGAGATACCAGACCTACCCATTCAATGAGGTTAAGGTCCCTAGTTATTTACAAAGAACCTTTGAACAAGGACTTCTACGTTTTCTTGAATGTATGAGGCCAAAAGAGGCAGATCTCACTAATCGCCCCATTTACAGCCCCTATCACTAGATCTTAGGGAACACCCTAAAATATTAATATGTGTTTAAAGATTGGCTTCACGAATAGGTTGATAACAACATAGTCAGGTTGCGCCCAGCTTCGGCATAGGTGGCTTGTGTCTTTGTGAAGCCAGATATTGGCAGTGACAATGAAGGTGAGTGGCATTAGGTTTCTAACTGCGGGTCCCAAATGTATGTTGACTGGATGTATCGTAAGATAGTTGGCCAAGCCCATGGTATTATATATGCACGTCTGAATTGACCTGAGCATTCGATAGCTTCTACGTCATCTGAATTCAGTACTTCTGTGTCAATGGCTCAGCCTTCCTCTTCCCAGAAGAAAAAGAATAGGCAAAGCAGGGGGAAAAAAAGTCCATTGCTGACACCATCGTCATCCCATACTTTTGGAGACTTCATGCCCTCAAATATAGAGATTCCACCATAATCCCTCCAGTATTGTATGATTCTTCAGGTGATGATCAATGGTACGCTTTTGTTAACACTGTATATTTGGTAAACCCATACATAATTTCTGATGGTGGGGAGTACCAGACGAATCCTCCCAATGTTCCCAACCGCCTCCAGAACTAATGAAGCCGTTGCTATATGGGTCATTAGAGTGCCATGGTCAGTACTTCAAGACAGGTTGTGCATGCCACCAAAACTAGACAGCATGCCAGGCGTAGAGCTCAGCATGCACAACCTTCTCATTTGGTGTCATTAGGTCCACTTTCACCACCGTTTGTGTTACTTGATCATGCAGATCCACCTCAATCGTGTCGTGACCAGCCATTCTCTATTGTAGACTAGACTCAATCACTTGGTTCACACCCAATAGTTTATCCATGTTCTCTGACTAGAGAGAAACAGGAAATTCCAAGCACTAGTCAGCCACTGGTTCATCTAGAAGGGCCGGTCTTCTCCCCTACCGTAGAACAACCGCTTGTAAGCATAAGTTCACACTTGGCATGGAAGTATGATGTATTTAAGCATATTTCAAGCTTTACTGTGAGGATATCTATCCTTGAGTCCCTTCTATTACCAACAGATATGCGTGAATCCCTCACTGAAGCTTTAAGAATCCCCCTCCAGTTTGAGATAGAGGTAGTGGCCGTAGAAGCCTTCCATGCTGAGGCAATCGAAACTGTTGAATGTTAGGCCATTATCTCATTCTACGGAGAAGATAAAGGCTCTCCCATATAAGGGCACATGAATCCACTATAGATCATTGGCCACCTCAATGGAGTTGAGGTTCATCACTATCTTATTGACAGAGGATCTAGGATCAACCTAATCCTGACCCAAACCCTTCGAAAAATGGGACTGTCTGAGGATGAGCTAAGTCCCTCTGACCTGAAAATTCATGGTTATCATAGAACAGAACAGATGACAGTCGGCAAGATCCACCTCAAGACCCATTTCGATGGTCTAGTAGCTAGCACCGAGTTTATGGTTGTCTCCCAGGACACCGCCTACAATGCGTTGATGGGTAGGCCATGGATTCACCTATATGCGGAGGTCCCTTCATCGTATAACCAGTGCCTTAAGGACTCCCATAATGGACAAGTTGGGCTACTCCAAGGCGACTCATCTCCCTTTTCCTCTTGTGAATTCTGCTACCTAGATGTTGAATATTACAAGATCAAGGACAAGCAGATTTAGGATAACGAGGTTGAACATGCTACGACTGCGAATGACCCATGGATAGACCTGGATGATGCCTACAATTTTTTGATCCATCGATTGGAGTTTACAACCCCGAATATGGGGAAATGCGTAGTTGTTTCTAAAATACAGGGGAATCACATTACCAAGTCTAAGAGATGCCGGAATATCACCTCGTATTCCTACAAAAATTCAGCTTAGGTGATCCCAGAGCCCCCTACCCCCATAAGGTATAAGGATGTTCTCCCCATGCTAATGAAAATACTCCATACCTACTTGTTCCACTAGTTTGGGATAAACCAGATCAAGATGATGCACCGCTATTGTTTTGATATCATCAAGCATGTCCCCTTGGGCAGAGGACCAGATGGGATCAGATTGACAACTTTCATCGCGACCGACCAAATTTATGTGCATATTTTTAATCAAATAATGTGGATTATTTAATGTTTTTCAATGATAAAACCCATGTATTTAATTGTTTTATAAAAATAATGGGCAATTTAAATTTTAGAATAAAAATGGTCTAAATTGTTTAAAGTGCGTAATTCTTGATTTTTAACAGATTTTTACATCAAGGTTAATTTGGTCATTTCGTAAAACATATAATTCCCAATTGAGTGAATCTTTTTTATAATCCTTATTTTATTTCCTCCAACTTTTTCTTCTAGACCAGGGTCTGATTCATTCATCTAGAAGCCTTAAAAAACTAATAATGTTGATGATTTTTTCGGGAAGACATTGTGGACGCCACCATAGTAACAAAACCACATCTAGGACTACACACCTTCAATTAATGTGATTAAACCTAGGATAGAACTAGGAAACATTGTATCACCTCGAAAAATAATTTGAGGGTGTTTTAAAGTCATTAAGACATCCATTGGATGTTACACATTTGGAGGAGGCTTCTTTGAACCTTCACCCAGAAAAAGAAACCTCCAATACAAAAAATCATAAAGCATACATAAATTGAAAAAATGAGTCGAAATTTGGAGGGTCAATGACCAAGTAATTTATGAACAATATTCATGAATGTGTCCATGCGTGAATCATCCAATTAATCGGTCAAACATGCGACAACTTATGGAGGACAATAACTTCCTATAACATGAGAGGAGCTCCTACCTCTCAATTCATTCCTTCACATCCCATTTCATGCAATATCAAGTATCCTAGATGAGGAGAACATCCTCCCCCTTGTTCTTCATTCATAATTACTTCCTTGATGTTTATTTTTTATTTGAATTCGATGACTCCACCTTGCATGGAGGGGTATAATCCTTTGTGATTTGGTGAAGGGAAGGGGGACCCCATTTTGTGATGTTTCAGTTTCTGATGTTTTATTCAAAGGAATTATTTTATTTTAAACACACTATTTTCAATTTAATTAATTTTGTAATTTAAATTAAATATTATTTTATTTTTATTTATTCTTAAATATTAAATGTCTTTGATTTAAATATTATTCCACCCTTGATTGATCTATTAATTTTTACACCACTTGGTTAATCTGTGAAGGAAGTCAACTAAGGGAGTCATTTGGTGATTAATAAATCACCTGGAGAAATTAATATAGATCAATTTAATTATTTGGGGAAATCATTATGAGATTTGGTATTGCTTGAGTAATTAATATTAGTCCATTACGATTTATACACTTTGATAAATAATTAAATCAAAGGTGAAACGAAGAAACAATTGTTATTCAATTCATTTAATTATTTTTTCTAAAACCAAAGGATTCGTATTTTCTTAAAAACTATGATGACATCACAAATTGGAATACCCAACCTAAATCCAATCACTTCTCTCTCAAATTAAATTGAAAAAATATCTAAAAAAACCTCTTTCTTTCTTTTATAATTCAAAATTTTTATTTTCATGTGACACAAATATTAAAATCCTACTCCTTGGAAAAAATAATTCTAGTTTCCATTCATACTACACCATTATGGAGATTTAATTGTTTTTTCCACACCTCATGATAAGCGTGTTTTAAAACTGGTGCTGCTTTCAGGGAGCAAGTGTAAATTTTCCTGAACAGGACCTCTAACGAAGAAAAAATACATTTAGACCTAGATATAGAATGAAAAATGTTTTCTAGGATTAGGAATCTCAATAATGAAATCAATATTGATGAAATAAGTTTATAAGATTCAAGTGTCCAATCAAAATCACCAATAATGGCACATATGTTGGACCGAAATAATGAATGAAGATACTGATTGTAGTATCTAATGATTATCAATATACAAGAGGGGGTAAATTGTATACTTTAAAAATATTTTTGGAACTTTTAAATTTGGTTAGAAACCTTTATATTGTTTGACAAGGTTAAACAAGGTAAATTCACAAAACCTCTAGTTCTACACACTTGTCTGATTCTAGAAAAGTGATTCCGAGAATGAAATTATGGAAAAGTGAATCAAGAAAAGAAACTTAATAAAAGTTTACAAAGATGAATATTCTACCTTAAAGAATATAGAATCTCAATATATCAGAGTATACAAATGTAAGGAAGTATAAGATAGTTATACTTTCCTCAACAATCACAATGCAGTGGAAAACTTGATACAAAAAAGTAACAAGTAGTAAATATTTTAAGCCAAAGAGAGGGGTATCCAACAACCTTGGATAAAGGTCCATTTGTTTATACTTTCAAGAAAGTATGTCTTACTCACACCAGGGTAATCCCTCGATACGAAGATCAGAGCCTATCATACTATCCCCGTAAGCCCTAAACTTCATGGTAGTTGGAACCTCTGTCTTCCTCAGCAAGGAAGTCCTCGAGCTTTAAGGTAGTCAACACCTCTATCTTCTTTTCCCCGGAAGCCCTCTAAGGTACTCAACAAAATTCAGAGTCGCACGAAGAAAATCTGAACAAGGTGTTCAGTATGCACAAAGCATGAAAGTCTCTCTCTCTAGAAATCACTTCAACAACATGTAATCTCTAGATTGATCAACTTGTTCTCAAAATTTCTGAGCTCCATCAAATGAGCTCCTATTTAGAGGCACAATCTCAACGGTTAGCACCCTCCTACAATGGTCATATTTTTCCTTCAATTTTAGAGGGACCTGTACATGTGTCACACAAACAATGGCTAGTTAGTAAATGAATGCACGACATCGTTTTATAACCAAACATGTGTAAGAAAAAATATGATTACTTAAAGAAAATCATTTTTCGGTGTGTAAGGAAAAAATAGTTTGGAGTCTAACCAAAAACTATTCGAAGTCTGTAACACATGTATATTCAGATTCTGTTTATCAGAACAATTCAGAGTGAGAATTCTATAGAATTATAGAGTCTGAATTTCAAGGAAATTAGGAGTCTTGAATTCAGTAGAATTCGGTGTCTAAATTCATAAGAGTTTGGAGTCTAAATTCATAGAACTCAGAGTAAGAACTCAGAAGAGTTCAAACTGAATTCAAAGAACTCAGAGTAAAAACTGAGAAGAGTTCAGAGTCTCAATTCAGAGAACTAGGAGTCAGAACTCAGAAGAGTTCAAAGTCTGAATTCAGAGAGTTTGGAACCTGAATTAGGATCCTGAAAACAGAATGATTTATATCTAAGTATATATATGATTCTGAGGTTTTGGATATGAAAAAAAAATTACACTTAGAGAAAAAATGAAAAATGTCAAACATGGTAAGGATAAATTTCTTTGGGGAAGGAAAAGTTTCCTTAAGAAATTAAAACATAGGGTAAAGAAATTTTCCTTAAGATAAGGTGTTTGTGATATTCAAAACATGAAGAAATGGTAAAGTTATAAGGAAACCTTATTACCTCAACAATCTCTCCAATCATGAAGGAATGGAAAATTCATGAGGAAACCTTATTGACTCAACAATATACCCCTTTTTGGAAAGCACAAACATCCTTTCAAAAAAGAATACATGGTCTTAGAAAATATTTTTCTAGAATTTGAAAATAAAACTTATCTCCCTTGTCACGTGGGTAATGATAAATATGACTAACTCCCTCTTAGGATTTGGAATAATAAGAATAGTATTCTAGATTTTCATAATGAGACTTAGTATTTTATTGCATATGAAAATCTTCTTGTATAAGAATTCCCCCTTAGATGAATACTCCCCCTTACATAGGGAAATTTCTTTTTTTCTTAGAAATCTTTTTCCTTTATCCCACTTTGTAATTTTCAAAAAGAAATACAGTGAATGGAAAAGATAATATGATACCTAAAATATCAGTACTAAACAACCAAAAGACAAGTAACCAAACATTTCATTAGAATTGGAAAAAAATTTACAATAAGGAAAATACAAAAAAAGATCGGATTTAAACAAGATCATCCTTCATTTTAATTGGGAATCAACTTCTTCAATATTGTTTTGAGCTTTTTAATATCTTTTTGATCTTCCTATGCTCATTTCAGAATCTGATTCTGATCCTCAGCTTTCTTCTTTAAAGCATTGATTCTGTCATCCCGAGACATAAGAGCCTCTGCCTGAGCCTTCTAGACTTCTTCCTACTTGAAAAGTTTTCCTCTATCTCAATCCAAAGATATCTTTCTCTCTTCCATCTTTGAGCCACTGGATACAGTTTCCTATTCAAATCCTTCACTTCTTGAATCCGATAATTCTGTTCCAGAGTCATCTTTTCTTCAAAACTTCTTATGAGATCCTTGATCTTACCATCTTCAATGTCAAATTACTCCTTTACACTATCTTGGAACTCATCAATATTACTCATATCTTCAACTGTCTTCTTTGATCATATAACCATTTTCTTACAAGACCTTTTGTGGACATCGTAGTTAATGAAGAAATTCTTGAAATCAACCTCAAGATTTACACACTTATCCATCACCATAAATAATGAATCCGATTTCTGGTTCAAGGTGTGTTGAAGCATCTGACATCTCGAGTCAATTCTTGGAAAAATCGGAATAGTACCCACATTTTTTTCAAATACTGAAGAACGAAATCATGTCCAAGGGATGATGATTTTGACTCTGAAAATTTTCTTGTTGAGGGATGTTTTTCTAGCTCATCAAGTTTCTTCTTTGAAGATGCATCAGCTTCCTTCTTCTTCACAACAGATTTACTAGGTGTATCAACAACCACATGTTTTCCCTTATTAGTTTTCAGAATGGATTCCTCAACTGGAGATTTATGTTCACTGCTAAATAGCTTAACAGTTTTATCTTCATCTTCATCTTCTTTCTCAGCTCTTTCCTTAGAATCCTCAGGGTGAATGAAATGATGATTATAACTTTATTCTTTAGATAACTTATTTACTTCTTCTTTAATCTTTTCATCTAACCCAGGAGTAGCAATCTTTGTAGATTCAGATTGAGAGGTTCAGATTGACAGCTTCTCAGATGGACATTCCTTCTCAAGAAAGTCTTCCACTTGCTTAATAAAATATTAGGTATCTCCACTGCCTTATTATTCCTTTTCTTCTTCCATTACTTTTTATACTTCTTTTTATTTGACTTTTTTGGAGTCACAAACTTATTCCCTGGAGTTTCAGGTAATGCTTTTACCAGGAAGGATTCTGGTACCAGAATTTTTTCAGAGTCTTTCTTAGTATCCCTTAGAAGGGATTGAATGATCTCTGTGTCATTCCTCTTCTCCTTTTGCTTCATTTCTTTAGCTTGATTTTCCAATCTCATCAGCTATGTTCTCTTTTAAGTATTTTTCTTCAGTAAGATCCAAACCAAAACATGGCTCCCCTGCTTTACTATTCTCTTTGTCTTCTCTCCACTTAGAAACTACCTCATCTGGATATGTTTTTTGCTTCTTAGGTTTTGGAGGTGCGTATTGGATTTCCATGGGCTCTAGAGTTTTTCCATCCACTATTACTTCCTTCTACTTCCTCTTCCTTCCTCCCTTTTTGGACGGTTCATCCACTTCTTGTTTTTTTCGAAACATATTCAGCTTCTTCCTCTGGTAAGTCATAAAATTCTTCAGAGTCTGTAGAAAAACCAATGTTCATCCTCTTCAGGGTATCATCACTGACTAGTATGAATTCTAAATTCCTTGGCTACGAGATGCAAGGGATATTAAAATATTCTATGCACCGAAAAATTAACTTGGAATGAATGGCTGGATACATGACTATATGAGCCTTCAATTTTCCATTATTAATATTTTCAAACCCAATGGGAATATGCTTAACCAGATTGATCTTCCATAGATTTACTAAGAAATCCAAGATATACATGTCACTCTTCTTCAATGTGTCTTTTTCAACTTTTCTCAGAATGATGAATCCTTGAACCCAGAATTCGAGAATCTGATAATTTGAAAACAAGTGAGTGATCTTCAGAGTCTTCACATCAGAGATTCCAAGACATGCCATAGCCTTCTCCTTAACAAAACATCCTTTGAAAACTGACAACTTATGAGAATAGAACTCAGATTCCCCATTGTATGGAATACCAACCAAACTAGCTACCTTAGTATATGAAATAGAATAAGTCTTTTCGTAGCTCTTGAACGAAAACTTCTCTCTACCTTCTTTCTTAAAGAAACTTATTGATTCATAAAATTCAACTAGAAAATTCAGATACACTAAATCTTGAGCCCCTTGATTCGATACACAAACACTCTCCCATCCATTTAGTTTAATGTTCTTCAATATAATTTAATCATACTTAATGAAGAAGTTCAGATGGACAACCTTTCTCTATAGACCTACCACTCCGAGATTGGTTTGATAGTAGACATATCTTTTTGAAAGTATTATTCTACAAACATTCAGAATTGAGAAACCCTTGAAAATCCAGAATGAGCTTATGTAGAAGGGTTGAACTTCAGCACGTGATAGATTGAGATTTGATGTGGGGAAAAAATCGGGTGGTCCTTTATATAGGCGTTCTATATGACGATTCATCTTTCAAACTCAATCCAATGGATGAAAATCCTTCTGATCAGATCTAACGGTTGATATGATATCCATAAGGAAATCTTGGATCCGATCTTTTGAGGATTTTTTTAATAAAAACATTCCAATTTAAGGAAAAAAGAATCCGAAAATTTTAAAAACAAAAGAAACTTCCAGCAAGTAAAGGATGATTATGAAAAATCTGGAAAGGAAACATACCCTTTGGATTTCCATTAAGATTAATCGTATTGAGGAAAATTCTTCTTGAAGAAGTTTATATTTCGAAAAATTTTGCATACGAAAAAAAAAATTGAAAACAAAAATCTCCATTACGAAAATTTTACGTACTAAAATCTTCATTAAAAAAAATTTGAGTAAGAAAATCTTTATTACGAAAATTTTGAGTACCAAAATCTTCATTACGAAAATTTTGAGTATGAAAATCTTCATTACGAAAATTTTAAGTATGCAAATCTTTATTATGAAAATTTTGAGTATGAAAATCTTCATTACGAAAATTTTAAGTACGAAAATCTTCATTACAAAAATTTTGAGTACAAATATCTTCATTACAAAAATTTTGAGTATGAAAATATTCAATACAAAAATTTTCATTACGAAAAATTTTGATCTAACTAACAAGAAAATATACTCCTCCTATGAAAATGAGTTTATTACTATATAGAGATTGGTTTCAATAGAAAGTTAACAAGGAAGATTACCTTATGGTCATCATTCCTAACTTCTCTTTAATGTATTCAAATCTATCGGAGGGTAAAGATTTTGTGAAAATATCAGCAAGTTGACCATGTGTTCTAATAAATTGAAGAATAATATCCACTCTTTGTGTGTGATCCCTAAGAAATTGATGCCTAATATCTTTGTGTTTTTAATGAGACTGATGTGAAATGTTTTTACTTAAGGAAATGGAACTAATATTATCACACAAAATTTATGTTTTGGTAAAACTCATACCATAGTCTGTGACTATGTGTTGCATCCAAAATAGTTGAGCACATCAACTTCCAGCTGCTACATATTGAGCTTCAATAGTGGAAAGTGAAACTGAGTGTTGCTTCTTGCATGACCAAGAAAATAATGAATCTCCTAAGAACTGAAAAGTTTTGGATGTACTCTTTCTATCCATTCTACATCCACCAAAGTCAGAATCCAAAAACAATTATAACCAAATTCATTTCCCTAAAGTATAAAAGAGTTCAAGATTCGTGGTTCCCTTTAAGTAGCAAAAAATTATTTTCACTACCTTTAAATGAGATTCCCTATAATTGGATTGATATCTGGCACATAAGCATACTGAAAACATTATGTCTGGACGACTAGATGTCATGTAAAGTAAACTTAATATCATACCACTAAAAGATGTTTGATCTACTGGTTTCCCAGCTTCATCAAGTTCAAGTGTGTTTGAGGTACCAATGGGAGTACTAATACTCTTAGTGTTTGTCATATACATACTTTTTAAGAAGATATTTAATATAATTATGTTGGGATATATAGATTCCTTCTGGTTTTTGAGAAATTTGAAAAACAGGGGAAAATGTTAACTCACCCATTATACTCATTTCAAACTCAGATTTCATTAGATCCATAAATAAATCAATTAAAGATTGCTGAGTTGGACCAAATATAATGTCATCAACATAAATTTTAACAATAAAAACATTTTTCTTATCTTTCATTATAAAAAGGGTTGGATCTGCATTTCCCTTAAAATAATTATTTTGAAGAAAAAATATTGTAACTCTATCATACCAATATCGAGGGGCTTTCTTAAGTCCATACAAAGCTTTGGTAAGTATATAAAAATGTTCAGGATGTTTTGTATCTTTAAAAATAGAAGTTTGTTCAACAAAAAACTTCCTCTTGAACAAAACCATTAAGGAAAGCACATTTCACATCCATTTGAAAAAGTTTAAAATTGAATAATGCTACAAAGGTAAGTAGGATACGAATAGATTCAAGTCTAGCTACTGGAGCATAGGTTTCTTCATAGTCTATTCCTTCTTGTTGATTATAGCCTTTAAGAACCAATATATCTTTATTTCTAACTATGATTACATTTTAATCACATTTATTTCTGAAGAGCCATTTGAATCCAATAATAGAAGTTTCCTTAGGTCTTTCAACCAAGGTCTAGACTTTATTCCTTTAAAATTCATTTAGTTTATCTTTCATAGATTTTATCCAATCATCATCACATAAATCTTCATCAATGCTTTTTGGTTCTAATTGGGAATGGAATCCATGATGTTCTATTTCATTTCTTAAGGAACTTCTAGTCCTTACAGGTTGATTTACATCACCAATGATACTATCACTGGGATGATTCTTAAGAAACAACTAATTTGGGTCATGTAAAACCCGTTCATCAACATAGGGTATGAAATATTCTTGGGTAAATGCTTTAGAGACATCTTCTTGGAAATTTTCCTTATGAGAAGTATCTTCTAAAAAAGGTTGATAATTAGTTTTTGAAAACACATCTGAAGATGTAGGTTGGGGTTGTTTAAAAACAAAGGGATCCGTTTCATCATATTTTACATGTACTGTTTCTTCAACAATACAAGTGTTTTTATTGAAAACTCTATAGGCCTTAGAAGTTGTGGAGTAGCCTAAGAAAATTTATTCATTAGATTTTGGTAAGAATTTTTGTAAAATCTATTTAGTATTCAAAATCAATACCTTGCAACCGAAAACCTTAAAGTAGGAAAGTCTAGGTTTTCTACAATTCCATAACTCGTAAAGAGTTTTATTAAGAAAATGTCTAATCAAAACACGATTTATAGTATAATAAGTAGTACTTACAACTTCAGCCCAAAAATGTTTAGCTATAGAATATTCAATCAACATGGTTCTTGTTATCTCTTGAAGAATTCTATTTCATATTTCAACAAGACCATTTTATTGAAGTATTCTAGGTGCTGAGAAGTTTCGAGTAATGCCTTTTCTACTAAAAAAACATTCAAAATCAGAATTTTGAAATTCTCCTCCATGATCACTATGAATAATTATCAAAGTAGGGTTTTTCTCATTTTTAACTTGGGCTCTAAAACTTTTAAAATAAGAAAAAGATTCAGATTTATTTGCTAGAATATAGACCCATGTAAATATAGTGCAATCATCAACTAAGACAAATACATAATATTTTCCTCTAATGCTTCCAGTTTCTATTGGACCAAAACGATCCATATGCACAAACTGTAATGCATCAATGGTTTAGACTTTAGTTAATGATTTAAAACTTGAATTATGTTTCTTTCCATATTGAAAAGGATCACAAACTTTTGAAGAATCAAACCTAAGCTCTGGTAGATCATTAAATAGTCTTTTCTTAGAGAGTTTTCATAGGTTCCTAAGGTTACAATGACCTAACCTTCTATGCCACAACCAAGAATGATCTTCCATTGCACTAAGGTAATGTAGGTCTTGGCTCTTAAGGTCTTTCGGGTTTAGTGTGTAAACATTATCTTGCCTAATGGATGAAAGAATAAACTCTTCCTTGGAATTGTGTACCAAGCACTTTTCATTCCTAAAATTCACAAGTTAACCTTCATCACATAATTGACTTATGATAATGAGGTTGTGATTAATTCCCTTAACAAATAAAACATTTGAAATCAATGTTTTTCCAAGAAGAAAAATGCTACCTATACAAATAATTTCTCCCTTAGCATGATCTTCAAAAGTTACTTTTCCTCCTTTCGTCTTGATAATATTTTCAAATAAGTTTTTGTTACTAGTCATATGCTGGGAACATCCACTATCCATGTACCATCTATTGATGTTGGTTCTTTCTTTATTTTACTGAAAATAAGAATGTTAGACTTTCGGTATCCAAACTTTCTTGGATCCGGAAATTTCAGAAAGTAAAATATTAGGTACCCACATTTTCTTAGAAAAATAGGCTTTCTGAAATCCTAAAGACTGAGTTTTGTTTAGGGAATAATTTTTTGCCCAATACCCACCACACTGACATTTAGTACAGAAGGGAGCACATTGAGGAACAAAATAATTGTTACTAAAAATCGGTTTAGAACCAGTATAACCAAAACCAGAATTATTCCTTAGAGGTTGAATTTGGGAATACATTTTATCAAAATTTTCCTTACCTAAGGTAAAGTATGACAAACACTTCCTTAAGGAAAATATTTCGGATTTTAGTTTGATAACTAAGTTATTATCTTCCAAAACACTTGTTTTAGAACTAGATTTAGGCTCGAAAACATTTTTCATAGAAATTACTTTTTCTAGATCCTTAGAAAGTTTATCCTTCTCAGAATTTACTTCCTCAAGGATTTTTGAAATAATTTTGAAATCAAAAATTTTCTTATAAAGATCTTTATAAAGATCTGATATTTCTTTAGTAAGAATAGTATTTCTAGAATTTTCTTTTTCAAGATTTTTCTTGAGTTTTGAATTCTCATTCTCAAGAAGCTTAGAAAACCTAGAATCTTCTTCATAGGTAGGTAAAGTATTATCTTCATCATAAGAAGATTCTTCATTAGAAGAGTTATAATATTTACTATCACTATAGTTAGAATTTAATGATATATTGGCCATGGATTCAGCATTGTGTACCATAGCCATTAAGAAATGATTTTCAATAGGTAGTCTGGCTATTAGACCAAGATTCTTCTGTCCAGAATATTCGTACTCTGATGATTCATATGAAGAGTCACCACTAATGGAAATCCAAGTGTCATTAGCTTTCAGTACTTTCTTAGATTTGGCTTTTTAGTACTTCTTCATGTTTCTCTCAGAATTATTTTCCTTTCTTTCCTTTATTTTAAGCATAGGACAATCATGTCTTATGTGTCCAGCTCTCTTTCACTCATAACATGTGACTTCTGAATCTTTCTTATCTTTTCTTTCTTTCTTCTTATATCTGGATTGAAAATTATTCTGGCCAACAATCCTGTTCATCCTTCGATCAAGATTGGCTAGTTAATTTTTTGAAGATTCACTTCCACTAGATTTGTATTATATAAAAACCTTCTTAGATTTAGATCTTGTAACTCTCTCAAGAGTCTTGGATTTCATATGATTTGAAGTTTTTGTAAAAGAAACACTGCCATTCCTATTCTTCTTCTTAACATTATCAGCATCTCTCTTCATTCTGGTCTCGTGTTGAAGAAGAGTTCCAAAAATTTAATCAAGAGAAATCTAATTAAGCTTTATATTCTCATCTATAGCTGTTCTATTCGATTCCCACTCATTGGGAATGATGTCTATGATTTTGTACACAAGAGCTTCATCATCTAATACTTTCTCACCCATATATTGTAAACTATTAACAATAGTCATAAATATTTGTTGCACCTTACATATGGGTTCTCCATAAGGAAAGAAAAAACCATGATACTCAACTCTGAGCATGACTCTTCTAGTTTCAATAACTTTGGAAGTTCCAAAGTGAGTAACTTCAAGCTTCTTCCATATACAATTTTCTGCTTCACAAGATGAAATTTGGATGTATATATTTCTAGCCATCGAACAAAGCAATGTATTGCGTACCTTATTATTCAGTGGATATTCATATTTATCTTGGTTGGTGAAAGTACTAACTTCCTTGTCAGGGATTTTATATCCTCTAGTAAGCATGACCAAATTGTCTACTCTAGTATTGATAATGAATTTATTCATGCAATATCTCCAATATTCGTAATCATTTCCATCAAAAATAGGTGGTATTGTCGGATTTACATTGTCTATGGAACCAACATTGATTCGTGCCATCTTAAAGAAAATCATTCCACACAAAATTGTTAGTAATAAAAGTTTGTAAACAAGGAAAATATTCCTCAGCAAGGAAAAAATAGAACAATGAAAAACTTGAGAAACAAAAAGTTATATGTGAATATAAGTATTTTAGAGACCTAATCTGATACCAATTGTAGAATTGGTTCAGGGTACAAGGTCACCACCCCTGATACCAATTGTAGGATCGAAATAATGAATGAAGATACAGATTGTAGTATCTAATGATCCTCAATATATAGGAGGGGGGTGAATTGTATACTTTAAAAATTCATTAAGAACTTTTAAAGTTGGTTAAAAACCTTTCTATTGTTTAACAAGGCTAAATAAGGTAAATTCACAAAACCTCTAGTTCTACACAGTTGCTTGATTCCAGAAAAGTGATTCCGAGAATGCAATTCTGAAAAAGTGAATCTGGAAATGATACTTAACAAAATTTTACAAAGATGAAGATTCTACCTTAAAGCATATAGAATCTCACTATATCAGAGATTACAAATGTAAGGTAGTATAAGATAGTTATACTTTCCTCAATAATCAAAATGCAGCAGAAAACTTGAAAAAAACAAGTAACAAGTAGTAAATATTTTAATCCAAAGAGAAGGGTATCCAACAACCTAGGATAAAGGTCCCTTGATTTATAATTTCAAGAAATTCTATCTTACCCACCCCAAGGTTAGCCCTTGATATGAAGATTAGAGTCTGTCTTGCTATCCCCACAAGACCTCAACTTCAAGGTACCTGAAACCTCTGTCTTCCTCTCCACGGAAGTCCTAGAGCTTTAAGGTAGTTGGAACCTCTATATTCATATCCCCAGAAGCCCTCGAATGTACTTAGAAAAATTCGGAGTCACACGAAGAGAATATGAACAAGATTTTCAGTATAGACAAAGCATGAAAGTCTCTATCTCTAGAAATCACTTCATTAGAATGTAATATCTATATTGATCAACTTATTCTCAAATGTTCAGATCTCTTTAAAATGTGATCCTATTTATAGGCCCAATCTCAACGGTTGGCACGCTCATCCAATGGTCATATTTTTCCTTGAATTTCAGAGGGACCTGTACATGTTTCAATCAAACAACAGTTAGTTAGTAATTGAATGCATGACATCCTTTTATAACCAAAACATGTGTAAGAAAAAATATGATTACTTAAGCAAATTCATTTTTTGGAGTGTAAGGAAAAAATAGTTCGGAGTCTAACCAAAAACTATTCGGAGTCTGTAATACATGGATATTCAGATTCTGTTTATAAGAAGAATTCAGAGTTAGAAATTTATAGAATTCCAGAGTCTGAATTTCAAGGAAATCCGGAGTCTTGAATTTAGTAGAATTCAGAGTCTGAATTCATAAGAGTTCATAGTCTGAATTCAGAGAACTTGGAGTCAGAACACAGAAGAGTTCAAAGTACGAATTCAAAGAACTCAGAGTCATAACTCAGAAGAGTTTGGAGTCTGAATTCAGAGAACTCAGAGTCAGAACTCAAAAGAGTTCGGAGTCTGAATTCAGAGAGTTCGGAACCTGAATTCAGATCCCGAAATCAGAATTCTTTATATCTAAGTATATATATGATTCTAAGTTTTGGATATGAAACCAAATTTTATACTTAGAGACAAAATGAACAATGAAAAACATGGTAAGGATAAATTTCCTTGGGGAAGGAAAATTTTCCTTAGGAATGTAAAACATAGGGTAATAAAATTTTCCTTAAGATAAGGTTTTTGTGGTTTTAAAAACATGAATAAATAATAAAGTCATAAGGAAACCATATTGACTAAACAATATCTCAAAACATGAAGTAATGGAAAAGTCATAAGGAAACCTTATTGACTCAAAAAAAACCCTAGACAAACCTTGAGGGACCTCTATTCCCCTCAATTCACTAACCAACAAAATCAGTTAAACATGCCTAAAAAACCAAATTATTTTGAGTTATGAGTAAACACGATTCCCATGGTACTTATATTTCCTAGCCTTGTAGGTGAGGATCCCAGTCGGAACATTCAATAATTCAGAAATTTGTGTTCAAGATTCAAACCCAAAGAAGTAGTGGTGGAGAAAGTGAAGTGGAAGTCATTCCATTTTTCACTTTAAGGAGCATCTAAGAAGTGGTCGTATACCTTACAACCTAAAGAAATCCAAAAATGGGATGATCTCCAACAAAGTTTCATGAAAAGGTTCTTCCTATCCTCCTGGAGCACATCAATTAGGAAGGAGATATATGTCATTCGACAAGCTACCAGTGAGACTCTTTACAAGTTCTGGTAACGATTCAATAAGTTTAGTGTAAGCTACCCACACCAAGAAGTAGTGGACCACCATTTCCTAAACGTTTTCTACCAAGGAATACTGGACAACGATAGGAACCTTTTGGATGCATCCTCCAAAGGAACATTGATTGAAAAATTACTGGTAGAATCCTGAAGCCTAATTGAAAAGATAGACCAGAATTGACAACGATTCGAGACAAGAAGCACTGGAATAATAGGGATACACGAGGTAAGAATTTCTGACACACCACCTCTTCTTACAACACCAATTTGAGAACTAACAATCCTTGTGAGGAAAATATCCATAAAGCAAGTGAATGATCAATCATATCTACCTCAGGTATGTGGGTTATGTTCATCACCAAATCTTTACACTGATCAATGTGCTGAGATATAGGATACAAAATGTTGTGAAAATTTATTCCAAAAAAGGCAATTTCCACAAAATCAACAAAGGAGAGAAGGTTGAACCCAATAAGGATATGGAGGACAATAGAAACAGGCCAATCCACCATTTCAATAGAAATTTCAGAACCAGACACCATACAAGTAGTAGTTCCAACCCCAACAAACATTTTAACCCCAACCTTTCCAATAAAGGAATTTTGAAAAACCTCTAACAAGTTCTGATAGGTGCCAAAAAGAAATAGAGATTGAAGAGATGAAGAAGACTATGAAAAATTTGGGAAACAAGTTTGATAACCTTATGAATTTTCTGACCAGGAATCAAGATAAACTCCCATCCCAAACTGTCCCAAATCCAAAGGAGAATTTTAGTTCAATCATGACTCGAGTGATAAGGAGATTCCACCTCCTGATCCAAGTAAGTTGGATGATTCCAAAAAAAACCTGAAGAGAAACACATACACTCCCAGAAGAAGTCATAAACAAAAATTAAAAGTCAACAAAGAGAGAAAATAAAAAATAAGGTACTATTCTCTTATGCACTAACTCAATCATCAAAGATAGAAGAAGAACTACATCAAAGGGAGATTCATGAAACCTTCTGAAAAGTGGAAATCAACTTTCCCTTGCTGGAGGAAATCCTTCAAATACCCAAATATGAAATGTTTCTAAAGGAAATATGAACTATGAAAAAGAATCACAATGAGGAAGAAAAAATCAGTTTTGGAAAGACTGTATCAGTTGTTTCCCCCACCCCTTTACCCCAAAAATGTCAAGATACAGGGACATTCTCTATTCCATGCACAATGGATTCTTTATATTTTTTGATGCTTTGTGTGAACTTGGTGAATCCAAAAATGTAATGTCTAATTCTATCTTCAATTATTTGAGAATAGGTGATCTTAATCCCACAGGAGTGGTTATCAAACTCACAAATGGATCCACTGTTTATCTAACCGTAATTGTGGAAGACGTGCTAGTAAGAGTTAAAGAACTCATTTTTTCAGCAGCCTTTTATGTACACACCATGGAGGAGGACAATGAACCAAGACATTCACCAAAATTTTTGGGAATAAGATGCCTGAAAATATAAAAAATATTCATAAATGTACATGAAGGAACCCAGACCATGGAGTTAGGATATAGAAAGGTCAACTTCTGTGTCCTTTAATCAAAAAGAAATCTGTCAAACAACCACCCCCTCTTTGAAATCCCCCATGAAGAAGGTAATGATACCATTGATGATCTAGGAATGATTCATGATTTTATGTATTTAAGAGATAAAACTATGGATATGGAGAGTGTTTGGAAAGATATAAATTTTTTTTATAGGAGCTACAAGAAACCAGAAGAGAACCTTTTTGAAATTCAAGGATTTACAATGAAATAACCAGGGTGGAACATAATAAACTGATCTAACCAAATACATTTCTACCGGGAGACCAAATTCAAATATACAATTCCAGATTGAAGTTAATACCTGGTAATATTCATTATAGGTGGTAATTTCCTTTTCTTGTTACTAATGTATATTCTTTTGGTTCCATTAAGGTCAGAGAAAAAGAGGAAACCCATTAACTATAAATGGGAAAACGTTGAAGAAGTTCTTCGATTGTTTACCTCAAGAACCAGTGGAGGAGGTCAATTTTCTCCAACCTGTCTACTGATTTCTTCTCTTGAGGTAAGGTCGAGCCAATGACATTAACTAAAAGTGCTTATGGGAGGAAACTTGAGTTTCACTGTTTTCTTATGATTTAGGACTCAGTTACCTCTTGAATCACTCATTTCAGCTATAATGGAATGGTTATTACACTGGTATGAGTGGTTTTAGTTTTTCAAGAACCATCATGGAATGAAACCACAAGGCAGACCCTAGAAGAAGAGGAAGAGAAAACAAATATTTATGTCAAAAGGGAGTTCCCTTTTTATGATTATCATTTAAACTCCCTTCATTTTTTCATCAAAATCATGTTTTGAGCTTTAAAGTTGAAATTTTATTCCCACACATGAATTAATTTTTTACTTAACTTATCTAGGAGACATGAATTTCTTAGGAATCCTATTATTCCATGTTTTATATTTCTATATTGATATGATTTAATGATATAAATGGGAAATTAAATGTTTAAAGTGAATCATGGATATTGAAATGATTATTCGTGTTTTAAGGGAACAAATTGAATCATGTAAATGAAATTTCCCAAAAAAATTTCATGCTTTGAATTTCTGAAATTTATGTGAATTTTTTGTTGTTATTAATCATGCCTTGAGTGATTGTCTAATATCATATATCTGATTCCCGAGAGAATTTCTAGACTAAGTACTTCCTATTTATCTTGAAAATATTTCTTGAGTGATCTTGGGACATGTAACCAACCAAAACTTGTATTGAAACCTGTCAAAGCTATGACTTTGCAAAAACACATTTAAAATGTTTGATGCATCCTTTAAAAAGATATATTTCCTTAAAAACCACCTTTACATCAATCCTTTTTTATCCCATAGAGACTAGTAATGAACTTTATAGGGATTATCCATGTTTCAAGACATTTTTATCCATTCCAACCCTACACTTGGTATATGAATGATATTTTAAAGTTGAAGTGTGGGGGTAAAGGGAATCACGATGGAAGGGATGATATACATTGTAAATAATAAGTGTGAGGGTGATATTTCCGGAATTTTAAAAGGTTGTGGAATCATTCATTGTACTATATTCCCCCCCATTGAATAAGAAAATGAAAAAAATGACAAAAAAACTAAAAAAAGAGAAAAAATGGGTTGTGATTTGAGAAAACCAAGAATCACTATTTTCCAGACCGACTATATTCTGATCACATGTGGTTAAGTGATGGATGTGAGGTTTTATCTAATAAAAAAAATAAAGAAAAGAGAAAAAAAGGTACAAAAAATAGTCAAGAGGGTTCACAAACCATTCATTATGCATAATTTGACCATAACCATTAATTTGAGTTTTGGGAAGTGGGTGTTGATAATTTGAAGGGGAAAATTTCATTACAATTTTTGATATAATGCATTGTAATTAAGAGATAAGTATCCTTTTTGAGCCTTAAATTTTAAAGCATAAAATCCTACCAACCTTAATAC
This sequence comes from Viscum album, assembly GCA_963277665.1. NCBI lineage: Eukaryota > Viridiplantae > Streptophyta > Magnoliopsida > Santalales > Viscaceae > Viscum > Viscum album. The sequence continues at coordinate 1,116,765,761 of OY728152.1, forward strand.
TCAAAGTCATTTGATCCTTTATTGCAAGTCCTCGTGATTTTATGTATCTTTTGTCATTACAAAGTGGAAAAAGTAGTTCATTTAAAGCCAATGGATAAGGATCATGTTCTCATGATATGAGTATAAATCTAATGGAATTTTATCATTAGTGTTGTTAGAAAGGTATAAAAATTGAGGTAAGTCATGACTTGGCTTATTTAATAATAATGAATCAAGGGGAATGAATGAATGAAAGGAGAAGTTCCATCAATTCTCAAAGGGGAAAAGTAAAATATGTAAATTATTTGTTTCTTTAAAAAATGGGAAATTAAATTTACATTTTATTCAAATTTTTTAATGTTTGAATTCAAATTGATAATAGTTTAATTTGATTGCATTGGAATTTGAAAATTTGTAAAATTGGTATCCTCTGATTTTCATGTTGTGATTTTATGCTTGAGGAAAAGCATGGTTTAAGTGTGGGGGTATTTGACAGAGAAACCTTATGTGCATATTTTTAATCAAATAATGAGTATTTTTTAATTTTTTTCAATGATAAAACCCATGTATTTAACTATTTTATAAAAATAATGGGTAATTTGAATTTTAGAATGAAAATTTTGTAAATTGTTTAATGTTTTAAATTTAAGATTTTTAACAGTTTTTTTACATCAAGGGTAATTTGGTCATTTCTTAAAACATGCAATTGAAAATTTAGTGATTAGTTTTTTTATAATCCTTATGTTATTTCATCCATATTTTTCTTCTGGACCAAGGTCTGATTCATCCATCTAGAGGCCTTAAAAAATCAACGACGTTGAAGCTTTTTCTGGGCATACAACGTGGACCACATCACCGTAATAGAACCACATCTCGGACTACACACCTTCAGTTAATGTTATTCAAATTGGATTGAAATAGGACACATTATAGTTCCTCTAAAAATAATTTTAGAGAGTTTTGAAATCATTAAGGCTTGCATTGGATGTTACAATTTTGGAGGAAAATTCCTTGAAACTTCCTCCAGAAAAAGAAACCTTGACTAAAAAAAATCATAACTCATACATACGGGGGAAAAATGACATGAAAGATGGAGGGTCAACGACCAATACATTAATGAACAACATTAACGAAGGGGTCCACACATGAATCGACTAATTAATTTGACAAAAAACATGACAAATTGTGGAGGATAGAATATGACTATAAAATAAGAAGAGCTTCTACCTCCCAATTCATTCCTTCACTTCCCATTCCATCCAGCGACAACCATCCAAGAGGATGAGAACTTCCTCCTCCTTGTTCTTCATTTATAATTCCTTCCACTATGTTTATTTTTTATTTGAATTTGATAACCCCACTTTGCATGGTGGGGTAGAATCATTTGTGATTTGGTGAAGGGAAGGGGGACCCCATTTTGTGATGTTTGAGTTTCTGAAGATTTATTCAAAGAAATAATTTCCATTTAAATGAATGATTTTCAATTTTAATTTTTTTTGAATTAAAAATAAATATGATTGTATATTGATTTATTCTTAAATATTAAATTGATTTTATTTAAAAATTATTCTACCCGTGCATGATATATTCATTTTCACACAGATTGGTTAATCTGTGAAGAAAATCAACCAAGGGAGTGATTTGGTGGTTGATAAATCCAATGGAGAAATTAAGATAGATTAATTTAATTATTTGGAGAAATCAATACTAGATTTGGTATTTCTTGAGTAATTAATTTTAGACCATTAATATTTCTATGCATTGATAAATAATTAAATCAATGGTGAAATGAAGAAACAATTTTTATTCAATTAATTTAATTGTTTTCTCTAAAACCAATGGATTAATATTTTCTTAAAAACAATGATGACATCACAAATGGGAAAACCCAACCTAAATCCAATCTGTTCTCTGTCACATTAAATTCAAAAGAAACTTCATCAAAAACACTATTTCTTTCTTAAATCATTCAAACTTGTTATTTTTTAATTGACACAATGATTAAAACACTACCCCTTGGAGAATGACACTCTGGTTACAATTAATACTACATATATAGTGGGTTTTAATTTTTTTTTCTACACCTCAAGAAAAGAGTGTGTCACATCGCTATGTTTTTGACAACACATAAGTCCCTCGATGTAGTGTCTACTGCCATTCAAGCGGGCACTAGTCTCCCATCATGATCTGCTGAATCAGAGGAAAATACGCCCACCAAGGATCCCACCTCCATAAGTGAAGAATAATATTTTGAATATGAACCTCCCAAATTTAAAGAGGGAATCTTCGCCATGATTGATAAATTTGTACGACGAACTTTGCTTGCAAGACGGATCTGAAACCCACATTGATCAGTACCACTATGTTGGTCGAAGAGAAAAACCTGTACATATACTTCCTGTAGTAGCACCATGATGTATTTTCCTAGAGTTATGAAGAATTTATAGGACTAGATACTTGGGTCACCGTACACAGCCTCGTCCTATTGAAAAATCACCATGGGTTCAGAAAACCTCCCTGAAAGATGCACACTTCTCACAGCTACATGGTCGAGGCTGAAGTTAGTAAGCTCAATAGAGGAATCTTCATCAAGGAGGTTCAGTACCCCACATGGTTATCCAACATTATGCCTGTTAGGAAGAAGAATGGAAAAATCAAGGTCTGCATTGAATTTTTGTATCTCAACCATCACTATGAGAAAGATGAATTTCCCTTTACCGTGATCGAGTTGTTGATTGATTCCCCTGCTAGGTTCCAGGCCCTCTCCTTCAGGGATGAGAATTCTGGGTATAAACAGATTCGAATGGCTCTTGAGGATGAAGAGTGTACAATATTCAGGGCACCACAAATGTACTTTCTGGTACCAGGTAATGCCCTTCAGTCAAAAGAATTCTGGTTCCATCTATCACTATTCCATGCACATCATATTTAAGGTGATCGTCAGGACATTGGTTGAATTCTACATGGACGATCTGGTGGTCAAATCTCACCAGTGTTGGGATCATCTCAAAGGCCATGATAAAGTGTTCAGTTTCCTCCATTCTCACCATCTGCAGATGAAACCATTAAATTGTGCCTTTGGGGTCACCTCTAGAAAGTTTCTTGGATTCATTGTCAGATATCGATGCATCATGATCGATCCAAAGAAGATTAAGGCCATCAGTCAGATGTCTCCTCTGATCAAAATTTGGGAACTTCATGACTTTCAAGGCCACTTGGCCTACATATGCTGATTCATCATGAATTTGGCTGACAAGTGTAATCCATTTTATCAGATCATGAATAAAGGCATTTTCTATCAGTGGGAAAAAGAATGTCAGGATGCTTTCGAGTAAATCTGGAAGTATCTTCTCCATCCTCCAGTCCTGATGCCACCCATTTCTAGAATGATGTTGGTCCTTTATGTGATAGCCCTCAAAAAATCTCATGATTCCCTTCTCATTTAGATGAAAAATGAGGCAATGGAGAACAATCTATACAATCTCAGTCTCTTGCTCCAGGATACGGAAACCAGATACCCCCTATCGAGAAGAGCTTCCATGCACTGGTACTCACAGGATAGAAATTTTGGCATTACATGTTGAACCGTGAGGTACAGCTAGTGTCCTGAGTGGATCTGCAGAAGTACATCCTGAACCTCCACATGTTGACATGCCATCTAGCTTGGTGGGAAATGATCTTCCACAATTTGGTCATCAGGTTTGTCCCTCGAATGGATATTAAGGGGAAATCATTGGTAAATATCGCTTTCTCCCATCCATCCCCTACAGAGCAGTATTTAGACCTTGATTTTCTTTATTAGACAATCCTATCAGTAGGCCAAGCCATTCTGTGATAAAAAAACACTTTGTGGAACTTCCCGGAGCCCTATCGGTAGAAGTCTCAATGACTCCATACTCAATAGAGTAGGAATATGTATCATCTTCATCACTCAAGCATAAGATGTTTTTCTGTATTCATTCATACTATCAGAGGTGGTACCAACAATGAGGTGGAGTACCGGGCTTTCATCACTGACCTCAACCAGGCCCTCAAGATTAACATCCCCCACATTCATGTGAAATGGGTCTCCAAACTAGTCAAAAAGCAGATAAACAATGACTATGTTGTTAGAAAGCCAGAGATTGTACCCCTATTGGAACGTACCCTCTAGTTAATGGCCCGGTTCCCATATTTTCTAGAGGTTACTCATGTACCTCGTTCGAATAATAGTCGAGATGACGCCTTGGACAACCTACTACATCCCATATAGAGCCTAATCCGGATGATTTAATTATCCACCTGGCACAATGAAGATTCATTTCCCCTGTAATTCCAAACGATGATGATATCCCATAGATAAGCCACCTTACCACTTACGCCTCCATGTGAAGACCTCCAAGCCCCCCTGATGTAGTGATGGAAGTGACTCTTGAATGGAGGACCTCCATTTTTTAGTACCTCCAACATGGTAATCTCCCTGATGATCGATCCAAGTGCAAGAGAACCCGACACTGCACATTCCAGTTTACACTCGAGAGTGATCCTGGTCTTGTGGAGATCCTCTTAAAGTGTGGGTTTGATGAGGTTCTCCTCCATTGCATTCAAGGAGTTGATATTTCTCAAGTCACGTAGGATGTTTACACTGATTCATGTGGGGATCAACATACCGGTATGAAACTTTCTCACCAGATCAGAAGACTGGGGTATTTTTGGCCATCCATGATCCATGACTATATCATGTTTTTCAAGAGGTGGCATGCATGCCAAATCCTTGCTAACAATGGGAATCTGACTCCAGAGAATTTCTATACTACCAAGTACTCTTGGCCCTTTCCGGTCCGGGGACTCGATGTTGTGGGGCTATATCCACCGGCGATAGCTCGCCAATGCAGATTCATCCAGACCGCTACAGATTTCTTTTCCAAGTGGGAAGAGGAAATTCCGCTCAAGGAGGTTAAGGACCATTCTATTATTGAATTTCTGAGCTCCAATATCATCTACTAATTTGGAGTCCCTTACACCATCATCACTGATAACAACACCAACATTCAGGAAATCGAGTTTAAGAAATTGAACTCCAAGTACAACATTCGTTCTAACCATACCTCCCACTGTCACGCGCATCAAATGGGCAGATCTAGGTGTTCAACAAAAACCTCTCTAACATCCTGCATGAAATGGTTGGTTAGAACAAGAATACTTAGCCATACAAACTCCCCAACACCCTCTGGGACTATCAGACAACAACTCACAATTCAACACAGGTGACCCCATATTCCCTAGTGTATAGAACATAGGACATCTTGACCATCGAGATTAAATTTCATTAATTACGCACATATGTATATGATATGAAATTAGCAGATAAGGTAGCTGGAATCCCTCTGGATGAATTGGGAGTGCTCATTGAGAATAGGCTTCGTGCCCTGCACAATCTCAAGAGTCATCAGAGCAAGATAGTTGGAGCTTTCAATAAGAGAGTTCACCTCCACTCTTTCTTACAAGGTGGACTAGTGTTGGCCCTAAGAACACCAATGATACCTGGTAGAAAACCACCCAAGCTATAGACCAAATGGTGATGACCTTACATCATTTAAATGGTTTACCCTAATGGGGAATATTCCCCAGTTACCATGGATGGTGATCATATAAATTATCCCACCAATGCCAAATTTCTCAATTAGTAATTTTCCTAAGTCAGAGATGGTCCTACATGACCTTAAACTATTATTTAATCCATGAAATTAAACTGCTTCACTGTCCCACATGATGATAAACTGCAAAACATTATGATATCTATGACCATGAACTAAGATTTATATGGTCCAACATGACCTTAAACGTCTCCGTCTATGCCACATGATGATAAAATGTGTAATTCACTTGAACTGAAGGACGTAAAACTACTCAGAATTCGTATTGTATGATGTTAAACTGTGAGCGGCAGATATACCGTTATGGTCTGAGCTCTAAGACCATAAACTAAGATCTCCCCACCACCATCATCCCACAAGACGTTAAACTTCATTTCAAGAACTACGTATGGTTTGATTTCCATCCTCATGGGATACTTAGGAATGCGCAGACGCTTCGTCTTGATTCTAACCCTAAACAATTATCTTTGACTATCCCCCTGGGTATAGTTTCCATGTAAGATCCCACATGGTGTAGTGTAGGATTCTTTGGCCCCACTCATGTTGGGATTACGATAATTGCACCATATTCCCCTCCTCATTCTTCTATCCTCCAACATCTTCCCCACATGATGTTAAACTGCATGGCCCTTTCAGAGTTATATATGGCTTGATTACCATTCTTATGGGATAGGTATGAATTCCAGGGCATTTAGTCCATCAGCCCAACCCCAAACATCAGGATCTCCCCATAGGTCGAAACACATGGTGTTCTATAGGCTTTTCCCCCATTTACATTGGGTTCATCATGACCACACCATGTATCCCTCTCCCTAAATATCTCCACCTCTTTCCTCGTCCCGCATGACGATAAATTTCACAGGCACATTCATGCATCATGTTGCCCTCTATATGTGCTTTCATCATCTTTGACATCCAAAAGGACCCCCTAACAACACAGATGTTTGGCCTAACAGCTCTCCTTCCATTTCAAGCCAGCATCCCCAAGGATCATTAGAGACACATTGATACAAATCCCACATTGTGTACATGGTCAGTAGTCGACACTCATTTATTGCTCCCATTCCAGGTCACACGATGTGAATGCTGTGTTTTTAATGCGGTAAACAGTCATCCTTCATCATTGCCACAACCCCTGTATATCCCAAGTATTGGGTGTAGTGATTCATTTTGTCATGTTATCCTTTCAAACATCAGTCTTCCTTAGGTAAGAGTGTTAGCCCGGATGCCATACCCTTAAATGTTGGGTAGAGAGATCTCATTCCTTGTTTTCCACACTAAGTATTACTCACCTGAGATTATAAATTTTGGCAAGGAAATACCTGCATAACGGGTCATGTGTCCACGGTCTGAGCTCTATTACCATAAACTATGATCCCCATCATCCTCCTTGCAAGGCATTAAACTACAAACTTTCTAGGACTTCCTGTCTCAGGTCTATCGACCTTTTTGGTTCCGTGTCATAGTTTCTCACCTAGTATTGTGTGGTGTGGTATAGACTCCTTGTCCTCATTCACGTCGGGCTATTTTTTCCACACTGCCTACATCCCATTGAGACACCCCTCCATATTTATCCTTACTATAAGATGTAAAAATGAACTGATCTTACCATTCTTCTCGTGTCCCCTGATTTGGGTTTCCTTCATAATTCACATCCAAAAGTGCCCCCGAATGATACATATACTATCTTTTGAACATGGCCAGCAGTTATCCTTGATCATTATTGATGTTCTTTGGTCTTCCACAAAATAGGAATGCTGATTCATCCTTTCTACCCATCTGTGTCACACAAATGACATGAAACCAGATGTCTATGGTCCAAGCCCTATGACCATAAACTAAGAGCACCTGCATCCTCATCATAAGACGTTAAACTGTGAACCGGTTGATACTTCTTGTCTTAGATACCTAAACCTTTTGGGCCCCCTAGCCCATGGTCTCATTTGGGATTGTATGGTGTGGTATGGGCTTATGTCCACATTCACGTTGGGTTACTTGCCGTTCCATACACATCCCTTGTTGAGATACCTTTTCCCTATCTGAATCCTTTCTGCAAGACGTAAAACTACAAATCATTCTCCAGAACAACATGTGGCTGGATTCCCATCCTTATGGGATATGTAGGACCACCTGAACATTTAGCCTTCCGGTCCATCCCCATTTATTAGGTACCATCATACCTTCTTATCCTCCTAGCCTGAGTTCTCTCAAGAGAGGGGCATGCAATGTGGTATGGGTTTATGTCCTCATTCACATCAGGTCTAGCTCAGGTTCCCCATAATGACCATTTCCATTTGGCCTTTTGGACCTACCTTTCATAGGATCATGTGTTGTAGTGTGGGATTACATCCTCATTCACATAATCTTTTCAATAGCCACACCATGTACTCCTCTTCTAGGATCTAGTCTGTCTGGCCTCTCGTCTGGCATGATGTTAAAATACACTCTCAGACCTATATATGGATTTATTCCCATCCTCATGGAATATGTAGGAACACCTAGATGTCTTGTCTTCAGGTCCAACCCCAAATTCTCTTACCTTTTCTATCCCCTCGGCCTGAGGATTATTCCCCGGAAGTGCGTGTGGTGTGGTGTGGACCTCATACTCATTCACATCAGGTATGCTTTATTACACAATGTTCATTCACCCATAAAACCTCATTTCTTCCCTATGTGTCCAAGCTATATGATGGTAAACTATGATTCCTGATCCCACATGAATTTAAACTATTTCATATTTTTTGAACGACATTAAAATTCATTGGTTAGTCCTATCATATGACCCTAAACTATGAAATTATCATCTTGTCCATACGACAAAAAACAGAACTGCGTTGTGATGTCCTCACTTGAGGGGATTTCATGTTTGGTAATGGTTACCCACCATAACATTTTTTGATTCCCTTATATGGATTGATTCCTATATCAATTAATGGATTCTCTATCCCAGGTTTATCGCTTCACAAAAAGAAAACACACATCCATCCTAAATAACAAACATGATCTATCAAGTGCTGCTTCTTTTGGTGCGTGGGCTAGACCTGCACGATAGTATTGTCCCTAACATTGGTAACATCCTATTCCACTTCTATAACTACATATGGAATGATCCCAATAATAATGGGGTGCGTAGGAACACCGAGACAGTTATCCTCAGGCCTAACCCAACATTCAATTTCGGTCCCTTGACCTAAAACCTACGAGGGAGCACATGGTGGGATTTTGAATCCTACTATCCTCATTCTCGTTGGGGTTTTCAATCACTATGCAGCGTGTCTCCCTCCCTCCATTCTATCTATGGACCGAGCTCTAAGACCTTTAAACTAAGATCTATCTTCTCTTATCTCAGGACACCAAACTGTGGGACATTTTTAGACTTACGTATGGCTTGATTCCCATCTTCATGGGATATATTGGAATGACCAGACATTCCATATGCAGGTATATCCCTAGGAATCTTAAATCCTACCCCCTTTTTTGGCCCCTAGGCCTGAACTAAATTGGATGTATATGGTGTGGCGAGTACCTAAAGGGATATCATTTGCGTTAGGTTTTGAAACAACTACACCATGTGCCTCATTTTCTCCTCCCATCCTGGTCCGAGTTCTATGACCCTAAACTATGATAAACCTATGGGAACTACGCATTGGGTTCGACTACTTTTCCCCCCTGCGATCATTCCATTAAACCAAGTTCCCTCTTAATGGTCCACTCTATGACCTTAAGCTAGGAGCATGCAACCCCCAGAACCTTGACCTTGGAAAGGGATTCGACTCCCCCTACCTGATGTGTCTTATTGTCACATTCAAATATGTCGCGACAAATACCAAAGTGTAGAATTTTTACATGTACACTCTCTCGTTTCTTGTACAAGATTCATGAGCCCTTAATTTGGATCCCCATCCTCTTCTATGTCTAAAGGTACTCACATTATAGCCTTGTATCATGTCACATTAGATCAACTACCGTATTGGGCCAACACCACTGAAGACCTCAGAAAACATTTGTGACAGGTCCCATGTTTCAAACATGGTCAGTGGTCAACACTCATTTGTATTTCCCCATTCCAGGCTAACACAATGTTGATTATATGTTTCAAACATAGTCAACAATTATCCTCTATCATAATGCCACCCTCATTGTGATCCAGATCTTAGGTGCCATGATTCACATCTTTCTACTCCCTTATGTTCATGTTGAATTCTAATGCATGGTTTTACACCTCTGTTCATCTATGTAAGTTTAGCAGGCAGGTCAATAATTGTGGGATGTCACTCACCTAGCATTCCAACTCCCATAATGTATGCCTCTATGCATCAAAGAAATCCCATTGATACTTCTTGTTTCCCACATCGAGCATGACTCATGTGGGCTTAGTAGTGTCATTGGGGTGTGTACTGGTGCAGCTATGCCACATAGGATTTCTATCCCGCATGAAATTAAATTATAATCCAAGAACTATGTATGGATTGATTCCCATTCCTATGGGATACATAGGAACACACAACCACATTGTCTTGGGCCTAGCCCAACATTCACTTTGGGTCCCTTGATGAAAAAAGAAACTTCCTCCAAGGATATGTGGTGTGGTGCAGACTCCTTATATTCTCATTCACACTTGGTTTATAGCTACCACAACATGTACTCCCTTTTCAAGATCCCCCCTTCCAGTCTCCATCCTATCATATGATGTAAAAGTACAAGGAACTCCTGGTACTTATCAGAAAGGTCCTGTTCAGAAGTATGTTTGATCCCTGATCAGAACGATGTGCTCATCTAATGTGTTTCCACCATGGTGGAATAATTTCAATGGTGTTGGAATCTATTAGAACAACCCATCACTCCACTATGCATACTTTCCATGTCATTTATTCAGAACCTCATCCTATTTCACATGTAAATGAACCCCTAACAGTATGGATGCTCGGCCTATGGCTCTCCAACTATCTTGTACTAATGTTCTAAAAGGCTAATGGATGGAATTTCGAGTCAGGCTCGATGTTTTGAACATGGTCAACGGTCGACCTCACTTGTCATCCCCATTTAAGGCTAATGAAATAGGGATACTACATTTCAAACATGGTCAGCTGCTATACTTCATTGTCATGCCACCCCCCATAGTGTTCCGAATTTTGTCCATCATGACTCATGCTCTCCATTCCCCTATGTTTAGATATATTCTAATGCCCCTGACATTACTCCACTCATGCACTAGAGCACATTGGAAAAAGGGAAACATGACTGTTCTGAGAACTTCATCCTCTAGTCAGGCCTCCCTCATTCTTCCTGGAATCCCGGACTGGTCATTTACACGCCAAATGACAAAAGATCGGTTTGCACTCTCATGGTCATATGAAGTAATGATGTGGCCATCCCTTGTTTCTCATATAGAGCATGACCCACATGGTATTAGGGATTGATTTCTCATTACCCCATAGTTATGGTTGAGATGCGATAATAAAAATAAATAAGAAAGAAGATAATAAGTCATTTCACATAGTTTAGGATAAGAAAGCAAAGGAAGAAATGTTTATAGGTTTGACCAAAACATGACCCTTATGGATTTTCCCCATTGATGGATTGCTCCTGTGCTACCACCCTTTAGCTTGTAGCCTCCAAGACTACTCCATGCTCCTTGATCTCCCTCCCATCATTAGCAGCTAGGAAGCACATCTCGTTGGATCTGATTTGCATGTTCTCCCGCTCAACTTGAAAGCCATCCATTTGCTGGTTTTCTTATGCTTATTTCTCTTGGGCTTCAGCCAAATAGGCCTTCAAATACTTGATAATCTTGGATTGGTATGAAACGAATATGGATCACTCATTCTCTTGTTCTTCAAGGTGCCAAACTTCTCTCTCAGCCTCATGGAATTAAGGTATGCTCACCGATATATTCTGGCCTTGGTCGATGGAGAGACGTTGGCTGCTCTCCCGCACCTTTTCAGCCATGTAATCCCAGATCGTTGCATGAAGGTGGTGAGAATCCACCCCAATGGCATAGATAAGGCTCAACTAGGTGTGAATTAATCCTATTTGGGGCACCCATTCAGCTATTGGATGTTTCAAGAAGCGCCCACTACACTTCCAACCCTTGAGATGCATCAGGATGGTTTCCTCAGCTACCTGAGGATCAAAATCATCCATCTCCTTAGGTTCTGTTAGAAAATATTCAGGGAATGCAGCCTGAAGATCAGTGGTAGGATTTCCCTTAGGCATTTCCGTCAAGGGGTTAGGCTCTTCAACATGTGTGTGACCTTTCTCGATCATCTCCGTTTTAGCAATTTTTCCCCTTCTAGCTTCAGGCCCTACCCTAACTGTGATATCAATGGTGTCCATGGCTCTTTGTTCACTAGGTTCTGGGGAAGGTGCAGTTTGAGAATCAGGTTCTGATTGGGTGGGTCCAGTCGCCATCATATACTCTGTGGATGATCTAGATTTAGTGGCCTTCCGAGCCTCCAATATCATGATTACTGCACAAACAATGAACTCATTGATCATATAAGCTCTATCTAATGATTGATACAAACATCTAAGTAATGAATCTTACAAGAGCATAGCGTTTCAGTTTCTGGTGTTTCAGTCATTGTAGTAATTGCCGCTATGGGAGATCCTTCATCACTTGTCAATTAGATAATGGGTGTCAGCTCGCCACCTTGTTCTATCGGTGCTTCCTCACCCCCTTTGTTGGAGCTTCTTGAACAACACCAATATGCATCTGAACAATATGAAAAATTAAATTAATGATTAAGAATGATGAAAAAAAGTAAAATATTGGATAAGAATTGAGACAGACCACGATTAGCTCAACTATTTCCATCTCAGAACCAGCAATCTCGCCGCTCTCCCGAGGACTCCCTTGGTGGGATTTCCCCATAGACCCTCCACCTCCAAGATCCTCTTCAGCTTCCCCTATTTATTCTTCCTCTTTTTATTCTTCTAACTCATTTTCCTCTATCTCCTCATCGTCATCATCATATTTAGATGACATTATTTATGGATCATGCTCTTATCCAAGAATTACCTTCTTCAGGAGAGGTGGTTCTACATGTCGACCCCGTTGGCATGCATATGTGTCCATGTCCATCAAATATGCCTGCCAACAATGGATGTTCACCCTATCATCAATCCGAAAGAGTCCAACACTTTTGACAAAGGGATTCGAAGCTCATTGACTGCCACAAGGTCAACGAGGCTGACCACATTGCAAGGAAGATTGCATCATAAAAAGGTTGAAGAAGATACCTTATTTTCTTCCCATGAAGCTCCCTGGACATTTCAAGAGGTTGTTCACAAGACCCTCTCCCACTGGACGACGAGGGAACTACCACACCATGTGACATTCCTGCTGTAGAAGTCCCAGCATATTCTGACTTAGCAGCCCTACATGTTCTCGGCCTCTCCACCACAGCAATGCCTTGTCTTCTCTCTCGCTGCCCAGGTTCCACACTGGCCACCTAGATCTTTCTGACTCGCTTCCGTAAGATCCCTTTAGGATATGCCTCCACCCAATGTTCGAAATATTTTGTTGAGTTGCCAATGTCATCTCCATTGGGGGGAATGGTAATTACCTCACCAGATCAGTATATTGTGAACATCATCCACATTTGGCGATGAATGCAAGGATGTTTCTCCTCTCAGACATCTGTATACACCTTCTTTGGCATCTAATGGTGACATCCAAACAATCTGGAAAATATTGACGGAACATAGGGCTCACAAATAATATTTCCATCGACTCGGGAAACAAGAACTCAACCGTTGATGCTATGCAAGTATTCAATTTTCTCTAGTGGGCCTTTCCCGTTATTTATCATCTGGCCAGTCAAAGTGGGGAATGTACTAAAAGTAAAATTGGTGTGATTTCCAATCATGATCCTTATCCTCTCTTTATTTAGCATCAGCATCATGACGCCAGTGATGTTCAACCGAGAAGGTCGTAGGGCATTACCTGGGGGACGAATAGCATTTGGGAAGGTGTACCCAGCACAATGAGCCAATATCCAACCATGAATTATTTTTAAAGGGTCAGAGATCATCCTCGACAATCCTCCTCTTGAAATATTCCCCATAATGGTGTACAGTCGGGCCAGCACAGTGACCCCGAAGTTAAACCTTTGATTGGATGCCTTGATGTCGGCCATCACCAATGTTGTTGGGTGGAATCCCATCCTTGAGAACCTTATTGGCAGTATCCACCTTCTCAACAAAGTTTTAAGAAATATGGCATACCAGATGTTTGTGTCTCATCATTCGTCCACACTAATGCCCCGTGATTGATATTCCCACACTTCCAGGATCCTCTAATATGATCCATTTTTTCTCCTTTGTTCCACGGTCGTACATCGATTCCCTCTCCCCGACATATTTACATCAGGGTCTTTCTGTAGAAATAGGATGAACCACATAGAATAGGTGATGTATTTCAGGAAGTACTTGACAACCGGCTTCTTCTTGACCAGCTGTAACAGATGTCATGTTATGATGGGAGTCTGTGACCTTTCCCCCCAGATATTATTTGTGAGAAGAAACTCGTTGTACTAATGTCCATCCAAAGTGATACCCCCGATACAGTGAACATACCAAAGACTAATTCCAACGTCCCAATGATGAAGATGGAAGGTGTTGGTATCAGGGGACCACTGGCTAAATAACTCTGGTCCGAGTTCTTTCTTGTATTAGAAATGGAACTACGATGTCCACACCGCCTTGAAATACCTGATGTGTCGTAGTTCTACACCAAATTGATCACATGATAGGCATACCCAATATGCCCAGGCCCACTCACTTGGGAAATTGCCTCCAGACCTCATGTACTAGTCCTACAGCTAACCCTTGGACTCATCGGCGATTCCCTATATGAAGGTACTTGCGTAATGGGCCAGAGAATTCACGTCAACAAGCTCGATTCCTAAGATGGTTTTGTTCCTTGGATTCAAGACATAGATGTCCATGTATCTGGTTTCCGTGGCAAGATGGCCATTGTTTTTGATGTTATATCAAGTAATATCATCCTTGCGGGTCACCCATGACCATGGTGTGTTGACTTCAAATCTTGGAATCGGTACCTCCTCTAAAATGCCGAAGTCCCATATCGGTATTTTTTCAAATAGCACGTAATCCTTCTGGGATTGGGTCATCATGTTGAAGAGAGTTTTATTGTAAGATACAACCTTCTAGGAACTATAGACCATAGGGTTCACAACTATCTCGACCCTCTGAGTGGCATACACAACTTCTCTCCCAACATCACCTTGATCAGAAGCTATCTCTTTTTTTGGTAAAGTCAAAAACAAAACTCGGTGCCCACATGAATAGACCAGTATGGCATGAAACAAATCAGAAGGAAACATGAAAAATCAAGGAAGGGGAGCAGAAAACTATTTTTTCACGCAAAATTGTGATCGAAGTTGGGGAATTCCACGCAATGAAGGTCAGATTCCGCACAAATTCCAATGAGATTTTACGTGCACGAGAGCACCAGATCTTATCGCGTGAGAAATAAATATGGACCATTAGATACCATGAGGATTTATATAGACACGAATGGGGGTTTCCATGCGTGCGAAAATCGATTTCACACCACATGTGCTATTTTCCATGCATCACCCCCATCTGGGCCAGGCGTCTCTGCGGTTCCCTCAGAATCTGACCTCCATACCCCCTCACAGATTTGATTCCAAGGGGAGAATTTCTAGATGTCGAAACCTGCTAAAGGCCTCAGACTAACATTTTGGAAAAAATGAAGGTAGATTTTGACCGAGCGAAGTGGTCCAGGATAGGCTGAAGGGATGCACGGAAAATCATGGGAGTGCGCATAAATCCATCCTATCGGAACACATATTTCCATGTAAAAAATATTTTTTTACATTCCATGCGGAATTTTCCATGTTGAAAATTGATGTATTGGGTTTTCAGCACCGGCCGAATTCCACGCACCCCCCGTGGCTCCCGATCTCCTATAAATAGAAGGCCAACCCCGCTTCTGGGGTGAATAATTTGAATCGTCTCCCATGTGTGCAATACACCTCTTCCACGGGAAAAAATGGCTTTCTCATATAGGATTTTCCATGATAGGTCTCATAGGGGTCTACCTTCACGTGAAACCCCAAGGGCCTGAACCTCGCTCGGGTCCTTTATTGTTTGGACAATTACGCACAAGTCTGTTTACTTGTGTGTAAACCTCAGACTGTTGCACACAAAATCCCCTTAATATTGTACACACACATCCTTTATCCATGAAACCGGGATTTTTGCGTGCACTAGTAAAAATTTGCATGCCTATTGTGCACAAACCCCCTCTGTTTCATGCATTCCTGCTTATACGCTCCATGTGTCATCCTTACCGTAAGGCACCATGTCTGAGCCCCTCTTATACGCGACACCTCTTTCGTACACCACCTTCTCCTGTAAGACCCTCTAGGTTTGTATGAAGTGATTTTAAGGTTACTTGGGAAGTTCTTCATGTTGCATTGCTTATTCTCATGCTTCTTCCCATAGGCACACTAATAGCTATTTATTTTTCTCATAGCCACACTAACGTGGGGCCCTCAATTGATCACTCCACAACCCCAATGCTACAAGAATTTTCGGTTCCTTCCCTTTACTGAAGGGTAAAGCGTTCCAGTTATGTATATCTTAAGGGTGTAGAGTGAACTCATCTCATCCGAGCTGAAGGTTGTTAAACTTCCAAGAACCATCATCCCCAACACATTCCATTAAACAGTGGCGTCACCCCATGCATCATGCATAGAGTTCCCCATCTCAGACATTCTCTACGCCCGCTCGTCCCCACTAGAGTGAGATATTCCTCACATGGAATGAGATATTCTCTTATAGAGAGACACCTATCTGGGGGGGGGAACCTTCTTGGTGTAAGACCCTAGCCTTTTTTTCAGGAGGCAACACCTCTTCTCTTCCTTCTTCTTCAGTTCCAAAGACAAGAGGTGAGAGGGGAAAAAGGAACATCGTTACCCACCCCTATCCCTCTAGGATTTTTCCCATTAGGAATCCATCCTGGAGTAAGTTCCTATCTCTATCTCCCTTGGCTGATAACCACGTTTAAGCCTCTATTTCTTCTTTGGGCTAATAACCACGTGTAAGCCCCATTACACCTCCTGCAGATGAAACCTCTCATGATGTGATCATTAGGTCTTTTCTACCTCTAATTTATCACACTGTGCATGAATCATGTGGGCTTAGAGTATCGACCATGAAATACTCTCTGGGCCGCCTTAGTGTGTAATCCCCAAACCCATTTGAACATTTTAGACTTTGATCCTTTCCAACGAAAGGTATGTAGGAATCCTCCCTAAGGTTCAATCCCAACACCTAGTAGTCCCGACCCCTTCAAATCAGTTCACCTCCATTATGCATGATGTTGAAATATATCCTCCCTTACAAACTATGTGGACTTTGATCCTTGTCTCCTAGGTAGGGTATGTAGGAATCTTTCTTGTGGTTCAAGACCAACACCCATCAGTCTCGACCACTCCATGTCGGTCCATCCTCATCCTGCATGATGTTAAACTATATACCCCTTTTTGTCCTGCATGACGCTAAAATGTGCCCAATTGAACTATGTGGACTTTGATCCTTTCCAAGGTAAGGTATGTAGGAAGCCTCTCTAAGGTTCAATCCCAACACCTACTTGTCCCGACCACTTCACGTCTGTTCATCTCCATCATGCATGACATTAAATAATATCCTCCCTTCCAAGATATGTGGACTTTGATCCTTGTCTCCTAGGTAGGGTACTTAGGAAGATTTATTGAGGTTCAATATCAACACCCATTGGTCTCGACCACTCCTTGTTGGTGCACCCTCGTCCCGCATGACGTTATAATGTATGCCCCTTTTTATCCCTCATGATGCTAAACTATACCCATTCAAACTACGTGGGCTTTGATCTTATCTCTTAGTAAATGTATGTAGGAAGGATCCCTGAGGTCTAACCCCAATCTAGGGTAAGCCATTGTGTTCCCCAATCGACAGTAACATGTTATGTTCCCCAATCGACGGTAAGTCGTTGTGTTCCCCAATCGAGGGTTGGCTGTTGTGTCCCCCAATCGACAATAATCCGTTGTACCCCATATAGTGTTAAGTCATTGTCCCCCATCCAATGGTATGTCATTGTAGTCCTCAATCGATGGTAAGCTATTATAGTCCGTAATTGAAGGTAAGTCGTTTTAGGCCCCTTTTCTTGAAACCACATTTCTGGTCTGCCCTTGTGGCGTCAGACCGACTCTCCAGCAGCTAACCACGTGTAAGACACAATATATCATCTGGTCACTGTCCAATGCGCATAACCTGATTCTATACTCTTTCTTGAACTATGTGGAAATTTATTCCCTACCATGGGGATATGTTGGAATCCTCCTTGAGGTTCAATACCAACACTCATGTTCCATTTTGGCCACTCTCCATTGAGACTCTATGTTTCGGGATGGTCAAGTACCAACCCAGAGGCTCCACATCCTCTGGGTCCCATCCATATGTCCATTATCATGGCCCACCTCTTTAGGTGTCCCATCGCCCCACCAAATTATGTGGACTTTGAATCCCTACCATGGGGATACACAGGAAGTCTCTTCTAGGCTCAACCCCAACATCACCGTCACCCTCACATCTGCTCTTTCTCACTCTCCACCTACTCTCATCAATCCATATCCATCTTGATTCTTACCCGGTCTGTCACATCCCTATGAGATCATGTCACACTTTCTCTCTTCTCCTAGAAGTAATCGGGTAACTAACCATGCTTTAGACCCATCATCGGTGATCCCTCTTGGGGTTTCATCCATCTAATCATCTCCCGTCAGTGTTTTGGTCAATCCAACCCATCTTTTCTAGATGTTAAACTCACGACATACCCTATTTTAAACATAGGATGATAAGTGAAACCACAAATACATTCCTATGGTATAAAATTACCCACATTCGACATGGGATTCCTCGAGCTTCCATGCCCTCGAGTTGCCCTATCATAAGGGGAAGAAACCCAAATGCATCAGTGTCCCAGCATTTAGACACACCAGTGATGTCCAACGTGACTACTCCCCCAAGCAAAGGTTGCTGCCCTGACTGGCCCCTTGGAATGTCCTGATAGAAGAAACATAATTAACCATCATCCATGAAGATATAGAATTGGTATGAGTTTCATGGACAATGTATTAAGTCTACGAGGGAGACCCAAACTAGGTAACGAGTCCTGAGGAGGAATCCACAGAAAGAGGAACCAACATCCCATCATACCATTTTGTTAAAGGAGAAAACTTCCCTGAATATGTGATAGATGCTGCCCGCCTTTGGAAAGTATTAATTCATGGCAACAGCTACACGTCCCCCAACATATGGATGTGTTCCATGAAAAAAGCATTGGAAATAGAAACAATGCCTTGGAAACTATGGAAATAATATTATGTGCTTATTTGTTCGCCACAATCCCATGTCTTATGCCAATGAATTTTTTTGGTTAATGTTACATTATGACCTATTCCTTATGTACTACCAAGATTTATTTCATGACTCAAGATTTTGATGTTTAAGATTTATGTTCATGTTTTTACATTCAAATTTTATGGTTTGTTTTATGTTTTCCATATTTACCCTTACTGAGCATTTGAGCTCAGTCTTTTTATGTTTTCATTTCCCTAGGAAATAAAGAAGGTTTTAGGTAGGAAAAACGGGAATGATCTTTATGGGAGATGTTTAGGATCTTTAACCATGATTAGAGGATTATGTTCTGAGTTTCCAAATACATCAAACTAATATGGTCTTTGGGCGTTTTTTTGTGTCATGTATTTAGTATTCTGCAAAATAAATGCAATGTACATGTACATAAAGATTATATATACACACTAATGATGAATATAAATGACTTATATAATAAATATTACATAATATTGTTACATTTCAATTCATATACCATCCAATTCCAAACCATTTTACCATAAAGGGAATGGTATCATCACTTGTGCATACGTACAACTTACCGTCTCCACGACATGATTAGATTCATTCTCCATGTTAACCATTCAAGAATGATTATATATTATATATAATAAATAATAATTAAATATATGACATAATAATTCTACTAGATATATATATATTTCATTTAATTTATTTCATTCAATTCAATATGAAAACGGAAAAATCTGTCGTGCGTACGTACAACCTACTGTCTCTATAAACGGTGTGTTCAATTTCATTTATATTTCAATTGTATATATTTATATACTAAATATTTATGATATATAAATAATTTTTTAAATTATGGAAGTACTTAAACCATGTTATAAGTAACAATATCAATAATAACAAGTCCATCCCTGTACTATAAATAAAATGATTATTTCCCAAAACATTGCTTTAACAAGGAATTGATAAATAAACAGGTAATATAAAGTCATAATTGAATCATATATGATATCATAGAAATTATTATGGTTCTATTAAAAGTTAATAATATGTTTAAACCTACTATATTGGAGTTTCAAAAACATATGGAAGAAATCCGTCCTAAGGTAAGGTATAATTTTGAAATCTCATTTTTATATGAGATTGATTATACGTAAGTATTTATTAGGGTATATTTATCATCCAAATACATGTATCCTAATTATATAATATTATTTATATTTACATAAAATTTTTTAAAGTCAATTTTACCCTTTGTTGAATTTTTATTAAATTTTATGAATCGAATATTTTGTCATTATTCGATTTGAGGTACTTTTTTACTTTTCCAACAAAAGTACAGGGTGAATGTTTTTTAATCATATATGACATGAATTTATTTTTATGATTTCATTATACATTTTTTACATCAAGATTCCTATAAACTATTTCATGTTTATTTTAAAATAAATTCTTTTCATTTAAAATTGAATGACATTTTGAGAAAAGAAAACATTTTTAAAGAAGAAATGGTATTTTCCTCAAGAATTAAGTTCAAGTGTTTTATCAAAATTATTTTCCATCTAAGATGACACTCATAAATATGGTTATGTTTCTATCCCTATTATTACTATGATTTTATTGTTTTAATGATGTAATTATATTTTATATGGATTATGTTATGATATAATTATGTTTAAGAAACCCATTTTATTTCATGGGTTATGCTATGATGAACGATTTATGTTTTTGTGGCACATGTAAACAATATTTCATTATTAGATGGGTGGGACCTATATCTCCCTCAAATGAATTAGGTAAATATTTATATCTCATGAGATAGAAATGACTAGAATGAAAAGTAAATCTGGTTTAACAATACATTGATGGAATGAAAATTAAACCCAGTTCAGTAATACATGGCTGGAATGAAAAGTAAACCCAGTTCCATAATACATGGTTAGAAAGGAAAGTAAACCCAGTCTAGTAATGTAATTTTTACACTATGATGGTCATGGTAGCAAGGCCTTTGCTACTATTGAAATCATATTATGTGCTTATCTGTTTACCAAAATCCCATCTTTTAAACCAATGATATTTTATCATGGTTAATGCTCCTTTATGATCTATTACTTACATACTACCAAGATTTATTTCATAACTCAAGATTTTTATATTTAAACTCTTTGATTATTTTTTAATAATCTTATGCTTATGTTTTTTGAGATATTTTCAAATCTTACACTTACCGAGCATTTGATCTCATCACTTTTTATGTTTCCTTTTCCCCCTGGATTTGAAGAAGGTTATTTAGTATGATGTGTCAGAAATGGGTCCAATTTCTAAAGGATAAAGAAAGAGATGATGTAGATTTTTTATGAACTAGTTGTTAATATTTTTCAGTTTCTCAAGGCACTAAACTAATGCGGTCTTTGGGTGTCTTTTGGTTTTATGCATTATGTATTCCACAAAAGTGATGTAATTTCCATGTATGTGAAGCTTGGGTCTTTATAGTTAGTATCAAATCCAAATTTAGTCAACCAATGAAAACTATGTTGCAAAAAATTTGGTGAGATTCACAGAGATATTTCTAAGGATATGTCTAGGGATGTCCTAATAATAAGTCCAATATAGGCTATAATCATATAGTTTTTATGAAAATATTGAATAACCTTGTATTAAACATAAAATATCATATATAAAAATATTATAAGTAATTTACCTTACTTTTTTGCTTTTAATATCTGATATGTATTTATCACACTTTTCTTTCTGGTCATAGTCAATAACTGGAACTACATAGAACATGGTTAACCATTGAATGTTTCAGATGTGGAAATTATGGGAATAAGGAAGATCGATGTCCTAAGTTTAAATATCATGAATAGAATCTTGAAGATGGTATGATTATTAGTCATAATATTGCAGATAAATCCATTGTAAACAACATGTGAATGGTATGTGATGTTCTTATAATATTGTCTACATTAAACGTAGGAAGCTTTAGTTTGAGAAACCTTAATACAAGATTCATGTTTTAGGAAAGATAATGATGATGGATCCTAAGTTATGGTTTAAGAATAATGTTGGATCATTGAGTTGTATATGTTTTGGATTTCAATTATTATGTAATATGAATCAAAAAATATATAACTGTTTGACACTATAATAATTTAATTAAGGATTAGAAAGGATATGTTGAATAACTCTATGGAGACAGAAAAGTGATTTAAGGGTAAGGTGATATATTTGGAGAAGACTTTATTAAGGGGGAGATAACCTTTAATATGTAACATTTGTTCAGATAATGTTTTTTGGATAAAGATATGTTGGATTTGAATAAGTAAATTTAATGATGCTAGTTTCTTGGGAACTAATTATGTAGTTTTTGACAAGTGGGTTATGAAATCATGGATGAAGTATACAAATTTTTTTGAGATAAAAAAAATATACCAAACAATTTGGAATAAGGAAACATGAATGTTTTTAATAAGGATGTATGGTAATTTAGGTTATTTCGACAACTCAAGAAAATTCATGAACTAGTCATTCAAATGGTTGGAAGGTGAACAATGAGATATATCTTATGATATATGGGGGATAAATGAAGGTATTCACATGATTGTTATATGAAATTTCTTTTATTTATTTTTGTACGGTGAGTTTAGATAGATGTATTTTGGATAATCCTAAAGGTTGGAATGTATTATGTTGGAAAGAAAATAGTATTTTTAAGGCTAAAACATGTTTTTAATATTATTTCTCAAATTTTATAATAGTATAGTTTTAGAAAAAGGATATCCCACAGGATGGGAGACAACCCGTCACATCGGACAAGGATGTGGGAATCAAACCCACAAACGAAGTATGACATGACATTATTTCCTACCACATGGCTATGAAGTTCCTAGTTAGAATAATTTTTTTTATTTTATTTAAGTTGTATAATTAATGAAGTATAAGTCCATTTTGGGAACTATATACGATTAATCTCACCATAGATGAAAATATGTATATTTAATAACATGTGCTAATATTTTTGAGATAAATATAGATGAAATGACTTATCATTCTATTTATGGATCGCATGATCTGTTAACACTTCAATAATTAAAAATTCAACTTCATTTCCTTGAATAAGAGATAAATTGGAAATTGTTTAAGGCACGACCAATTATGAGATTTTAATAAAATCAAGTAAGTATTTATTCTAATGTTATTTAACTTTAGGAAAAGGATCTTGAAAACCAAAATTTTTACCCTAGTACCATCATATCTAATGAAATATATGGCCCCTTAAATCATCATAGATTTATGGATTTCTTGTTGTTAAATTTATCTAAACCTTATTCTCTATCACTATCCATCAGAACATGATGGTTAGATTCTTCTTCCATATCCACGTTTTCACTTCCCAACTATGTTCTTCTATGTGGAAACACACATATGAGTTAATTTGGGTAACCTTTATGTTTCTAAAATTCCTTTTTAAATAAAGTTTTAGTATTCCTTTTTATGATTTGGGTTTCCATGAAAGAAACTTTCATGTAGTAAACCATTTATAACTGTGATGAAATTCTAGGGAAAAATTAATTTTATGGGGTGTATAATGTAGTACCCAGAGTTTTTATGGATTTTTTTTCGAATAAATTAAAATTTTCAATTATATATTATAATGCACTATGTCAAACATTTCTTTCACACTAAACCAACTTGTCGTATGTTGCACGCAACACCGAGTTGGCGTATGATACACACAAAAATAAGTATAGATTTTGTTTAATGTATAAAAGAAATATGTTTGGAATATGTTATATGTAACCCCAAAGTAATCTTTCACTACACACAACAATGACTTGGATGGCATTACATGCCAAATCAAACTTCCTCGATAACTTGCATTATACGCAATACTGAGTTTCACTAAATAACAATATATTATTAAAATTAGATATAAACTAGATATTATGAAGAGTATTTACCACATTTTTAATTTTATATATCATTAAAAATCATCTTATGTATTTTATAGGCATGAAATAAGAACAAATTAAATTTTTCAGATAAAATAAGTATTTTAAAAAAACACAGTTTTTTCTGCCTTTTGATGGCATAACAATTTTAAAAATAGTTTTTAACACTTTTATACATTATATTTGAAAAAATAAAATTCTTATATTTTATAGGGACATCAAAATTTTCTTTGGTTTAATTTTTGGTATTTTTCTGATAAAATTCATATTTTAAGGAATAGTGAAAAATACTGCATTTTAATTCAAAACAACATTTTCATCTAATTTATTTATATAGTTAGATTGTATTTTTTTGCATTTAATGTTTAATTTGATTAGTTTTTTATAATTTAATCCAATTATGGTCATTGGAATTAATTTCATTTTTAAATTGGACATAAACACATGTCAATCTTTTTATAGTTTTTATTTCTTAAAAATTCACTTTCTGGGTTTGACAATATGAATTAATTTTAAATAAATTTATACCAATTAGGTGTTTTTAATTTAAAAAAATGGATAAATATTTGGAATTTTAAGGTAAAAATTATGTAAATAGGTGCCTTATATTTTTTGACATTATGAATATTAACTTCCGTAAATACTTTTATTTACTATGGTTAAAGGGTAAATTGGGTAAATAAGGGTAAAAAAATAACATTATAATAATATAAAACTACCATAAAACGTGGAAAAATCCTATTTTATTAGATATTTCAGACCAGGAGCATCCGGGTTGATTTCAAGACCTCTTGGAGCCACTTGGGTTTGATAATTACCTTTTAGAAATTTTAATTTAAAGTAAAGAGAAATATAACATAAACATGTATCTTTTACTAAATAATATTTTATATGTGGTTATATAACTTATTTATTTCACTAAAAATATTTATTAGAAAGATAAAATTATTTCCTACATCATGGTATTTTATTTACAATTTTTATACATTATATATATAAATTTACATATCACACAATGATTATGGAGTGATTTCCTGATTAATGAAAGATTCATTTAAATGATATTATAAATATTAATATAAATATACTATGAACATTATGATTCCCTAAATGAATTTTAAGGATGAACATAACAAGTTATATTGCATTAAATATAGTTTTTTTGAATTAATAAAGTCGTTATGGATTTAAGAAAAACATTACTAAATAGTATCAAAATTGACATAAATGAGTTTTTAAAACAAATTTTTTTTATGAAATGATGTAACAATACTAAAAATATAATATTCTGAAAAATAAATTCCATAAATGCCATTAAGTGTCCACCTATGGTTCTATTGTCATTTTATAGTAAGTATAGTAACCATATATAATGAAAATGCCAGAAGACATGGTAAGAGTTGATGTTTTTAACTAAGAGTTAAAGCTAAATGATAATGTCAATTTTGAGACCTAAAATTTTCTAAAACGTATTTATTGAGATTATTTTGACAAAAAAGAATTCTAAATTCTAAATAAATTATTTTGGGACCATTATAAACTGAAAATAAATTTATAATAATTTAATACTTAAAGACTTTCCTAAAGTTCCCCTTACCTCTCCTTTAAAAGGGAACTCCTCCTTCTCTTTTATTCACAACTCCAAATCCATTTTCCTCAGCCAAAAAATTTCAAAATATTCTCTAAAATTCCCTCAATTAAAACTATAGGACACATTTTTGGTATAAAACTAACCTAAGGAGTCCTTTTGTGCAAATCAGAAGGAGACACCTGAAGAAGAGGTAAACGTTTTATCTCTTCATTCAAAGTTGTTTTCTCCTTATACTTACTATTACTAAGTTGTTACTATACTAAAATAATAAATCAAGAATATAATATATTATTAGATGTTTTTATGTTCACGGGACAACCACATTAATCTTTTTACCCATCCTATGAAAAAAATATCATCATGCGTGCGTACGTACGACTTACCATCTCTACACCGTGGTGTCAACTATTTTTCACCTATACTTTATTTCAACATGTATAATGATGAATATAATTGAGTTAAATAATAAATATAACATGATATTATTTATTTACAATTAATATACCATCCAATTTCATACCATTTAACCATCAAGGGAATGATATCGTCACTTGTGCGTACGTACGGCTTACCGTCTCCACGATGCGATGAGATTCATTCTCCACATTAACCATTCAAGAATGATTAGAAAGTATATATAATAAATAAGAATTATATATATTACATAATAATTCCGGGGGATATATATATATATATAGATATCTGTCATTTACATGCTTTCATTCAATTCAATTAGGAAACATAAACAACGTTTTTGCGTATGTACGGCCTACCGTCTCCATGAACGGTGTATTTCATTTCATTTATAAATAAATTATATATATTTAAATACTGAATATATATTATATATAAATAATGTTCTAAAATATGGAAGTATGTAAATCATGATATAAGTAATATGGTAATGAATAACATGTCAAAACATGTACGATAAATAAAACAATTATTACCCAAAATGTTTCTTTAACTTGGAATTGAAAAATAAATGGGTAATATAAAGTCATAATTGAATAATATATTATATAATAGATATTATTATGGTTCAATTATTAGTTAATAATATGTTTTATTCCACTATAGTGGAGTTTCAAAGACCTACAGAAGAAATCATACCTAAGGTAAGGGATAATTTTGCAATCTCATTTTTCACCAAGATTGATTATACATAAGTATTTACTCAGGTATATTTATCATCCACATCCATGTTTCATTGTTATTTAATATTATTTCTATTATTATAATGTCTTTTAAAGTAAATTTTACCCTTTTGGTAATTTATATTAAACAGTATTAAAGGAATAATTTTTCATTATTTGATTTGAGGTACTTCAGGACTTTTCCAACAAAAGTCCGAGGAGATTGTTTGTTTAAATTATACAAAATGAATGGATATTTATGGTTTCATGACAAATTATTTCCATGAATATTCATATAATATTTTCATATTTATTTTCCACTAAATTATTTTCTTTTAAAATAGGTGGTATTTTGAGAAAATAATACATTTTTGGAGAAGGAAGGATATTTCCCTCAAGAATTAAGTACAAGTGTTTTATCAAAATTATTTCCCATATAAGATGATTATATTAAATATGGTTATGTTTCGATCCATATTATTAAATTGATTTGATTATGTTAATGATGGAATGATATTTTATAGGGATTATGTTATTATGGAATGGTGTTTAAAAAAACCTTTTTATTTGATGGGTTATGCTATGATGAATGATTTATGTTTTTGTGACACAAGTAAGAATGATTTAATTATGAGATGAGAGGGACATATATATCCATAAAATGCATTGGGTAAAGATTAATATCTCATGATATTGACATGACTAGAACAGAAAGTAAATCTAATTCAATAATACATTGTTGGAACAATAAGTAAAATGATTTCAGTAATACACGGATAGAACTACAAGTAAACCCAATTTCGTAATACATGGATAGAACAACAAGTAAATCTTGTTCAGTAATACATGGATTGAATGAATAGTAATCCCAGTTAAGTAATTGACTTTTTCCACTATGATTATCTTAGAAACAAGGCCTTGTCTACTACGGAAATCAAATTATGTTCTTATTTGTTTGCCACAATTCCATTTTTTATGCCAATGATATTTTATCCTAGTTAATGTTACTTTATATTATATGCCTTATGTACTACGAAGATTTATTTCATGACTCAGTATTTTGATATTTAAACTTTATTTTTATGTTTTTACACTCTTATGCTTATGTTTTGTGGGATATTTTCCATGCTTACCCTTACTGAGCATTGGAGCTCCCCCTTTTTATGTTTCCTTTTCACCGAGGATTTGAAGATTGGTATTATGTATGATGTGTCAAAAGGGGGTTTTAGTTATATAGGATAAATTTTGAGACGATGTAAATTTTTTATGAACCGTTTATTTATATTTTCCAGTTTCCAAAGGCACTAAACTAATATGGTCTTTGGGTGTATGTTTGTGTCATGTATTAAGTTTTCCATAAAAGTAATGTAATTTAAATTTTTGTAATGCTTGAGTATTTACATAATTATTTTTCTAAAGTACAATTTATGTATAAATAGAAAAATTATGTCATAATTATTATTCTTTAGATGTTATATAATGACCTCTTTAACCATAGTTAACCTATAAAAGTTGTTTTTGACACATAAACCGAATTTGGTAAAAACACTTGATGTAAACTTAATTGATTATATAGTTATATAAAACATGTTAATAAGTTAAATAAAATCTATGATAAATATGAAAAAGGTTATCCTGAAATTAAATAATTTTAATATGTTTTTTATTTAGGAATACAAAGAATCACTAGAGAAGTCAAACACAAGGTAAAGGATTTTCATCTCAATATTTACATTTGTGAGATAAATTTCATTTTCACCAATTACTTCTTCTGTGTGTTGTATCTACTACCCCTATTGATATAATAAATCATTAATAATTTCATCTTCATGGTATTTAAAACTTTCATTTAATTTTATTATTTTAGGAGGATTTTGATTTAAAATGTTACAAAGTGGTATGAGACTCTTTGGAATGTTTAAAGATTATTTTACTCAAGAATAATTTTAATTATATTTAATTTCCATTTTAGGAAATTATATGAAAATTGTTCTATAATACCTTCAATTTTCCTCTATTATGGTTATTCATGTCTTTTTTCAATTATTAGTACCCTTTTTCCAACCCTTTAGTACACAAATTGTTTTATAAAATGTTAATAAGAAAGCCTGACTTTATTTATATTTTTAGTCAGAGAACATATTTTCTTCTAAAATACCTGTTTTCAAAAATTGTTTTCACATTTTTTATAACCTTTAAAAATTAATTTATTAAATACATTTTTAAACTTTTGTCTTTTTCCCATGTTTTCAAAGGAATATTTTTATCACATTCAGAATAAGGATTTTTTTAACCTTTTTATTGTGAAAAAGGAATTTTCTTTTTACCTTGTATGACATGTATGAATTTTCCTACCATTATTTATTTGATGTTTTTTACATGTTTAAATGGTTAATTTTTCAATATAATGTCTTCAAAATTCATTTTCTAATAAATGGGTTTCCAAATGTTTTATCAAAACAAAATGATATTTTACCCAAGAATATTTTAAATAAATCTTTTTATAGTAACTCTATTCATCAAAGAAAACAACCCTTTATTTTTTCTCCCCATGGGATATGTTGTATTGATACCATCCTTATTATTCCTTGAGATGTTTTATGATTAATTTGGCCAATGGTATTATTCACATTCACTTCATTGATTTCCTTTTTTGATCCCACTGAAATATTCAATTTCCTATGATCAATAAATATTGAATTTCCTCAAATTATCCATATCATTTACTATGGATATGATTATTTCCCAAATAATATATCAATTTAGAAAATGGTGTTCACTTATAAATTTATTTTTCTGACTCAGGAAATATTGATAAGTATATATCCTTTAATCAATACAGATATATTATTTAGAACTTTGTTTATTTAAATGCTTTGGATGTGAAATTTATAGAATGGGGACCAGTTAATGAAATCCCAATGGGTGGAGACTGGTTAATTCAATATCTACCTATTGGGGAGGGTTTAATGAATGCCCTATGATGCATCATTTGTCTCATGGGATGAAATTAGTTGGCTATCCTAAACTAATGGGTTTTTTACCTAGTACATTTTAAATCATCTTTACGGTAAAGGTATCATGTTCCTAAGAAACATGAAGTAAAATAATTAATAGTTTCCCTCATTTAGTTTCAATTATTATTCATCATTGATATCTTACATCAATATATATATGGAAACAATTAATTTTTAGTTGATTTATTAAATGTCATGTGATTAAGTTTTTTTATTTTCCATATTTATTTTTCCTTATATATTAATTTTAATGGAATGTGTTTCAATTTATATACCTCTCTACTTTATTATTCTATTTGATTCATTATTTCTTCCACTTTACTTTACCCTTACAGAGCATTTGAGCCCACCCTTATTTTGTTTCCTTTCCCTAGGAATCAAAGAAGTAAGAATGATATTCAAGGATGTGCTAGATTGAATAATGTTATTATCCAAGCTGTTATATAGGAAAAAATAATGTGGTAATTAGTGTATTATTTTCCCATGTATGTATCTCGTTTACCAAGGCAATTAAACAGTTTGGTCATTTGTCACGTGATTTACTTGTATCTTATGCCAATGTAATTGATAGGAGACAA
The DNA here is from genome assembly GCA_963277665.1 of Viscum album. NCBI lineage: Eukaryota > Viridiplantae > Streptophyta > Magnoliopsida > Santalales > Viscaceae > Viscum > Viscum album. Next base: position 1,116,796,069 of record OY728152.1, read on the forward strand.
CATTTATGGGCTTTTTCCAGTTAGTTTATTACATTAAAAATGGTGGTTAGTTTCCTATTTATAATTGTTTTCTATAATAACTGAAAATTTGAAGCTCTCCACTTCCTTTTTTTGAAACTCATCACACATATTTTCAAAACTCTCTTTCTTCATGAAGCTATAGAAAAATTTTCCATTCGTGAAAATTCTTGTAATCATGAAACTTACCAAATTTTATTATTCATGAAAATAATCATAATCATTTACCATTCTAGATTTCTTCTATTCTTGAAACTTCCAATAATCATGTAACATGCCAGGTTTTTTCCATTCATGAAAATTATTGTAATATCTTAACCTACCACCTTTTTCTTTCGCAAGTCAGTATCCTTTCATGGAATATTATTTTGAGAATATATTAACCTTTGCGACCCCAAAATTTTTATAATTCTATTTCTTCTCAATATTTTCACGAAGCAATCCTGAAAATCCATATTTCCTGAAACTTTTTGCTTCTAAATTTTGGAACCCAAGAATTTTTCAAAATTGGGAAACATCACCATGAAATATTCATAACTTTATGCACCACTTCTAGTTCTTTCATACCTCTATCATGAATCTTGGTCATAATAGATGGTGAGAAATCATGTTGGAACTCCACAAATTAACATGTGAACCTGTTTTATCAAAAAACACAATCGACCCAAAACACTACAATGTTTCCTTGGTGGAGTTTTCCCAACAACCACTTATAGGAATCCTTCTCACTTATGCTCACTACGGAGGTGGATGAATAGGTATAGTGTATTATGATATATATTATATATTTTTTATGGTAGCACAATGTATAAATGACGGTACTATTCTTGGAAATATATGGTGGTAAAGACATTTTCTTTATCGATAAATAATAACTGTGTTTTTCATGGGTTTACTTTCCATTTTCTATACTCAATAAAGCATATTTTATTACATTACATTGATTATGAAAAGTGGTGTAATAAATTTTATTTAATAGTATAACCCTATTTTTATCAAATCCTAATTACCCTCACAATTAGATTCATAATATCATGTGACATGGATTTTATAGTGAAAACGATCTATATTATTGTTCTCATAACCCAAAAAATGGTCTGACAAATAATTTGAAGGTATTTATGTAGACAGTTCTTGAAAAAATCATTAACTCATAGCTCCTTGATCTATTGAGTAGACTCCCTAATCCAATAATCCTAGACTCAAACCTCAATACATTCATCCAAGTTACACCCATACTAAAAAGGGATTCTCGTCCTGATGTTAACATGGTTTAGAATTCCTCAACAAATTGATGTGTCCTGAAAAGGAACAATCCATTACTTTGATATATTGTTTCATAATAAATCAAGTGATGTGTGTTCTTAGTGACTTAATATTTATTTAATATATTTTTGTCTTTATGTTTAAATATCCTTTATTTAATCTCTTTACATGATTTTTAATATTATGGGGATTTTACACAAGGGATTAATCATGTCATGATAACATAATTTATGCATAATCTATTTATTTTTTTCCATCTTGAAATCTTGTAAACTGATTTATTTTTTATTATCCTGATAAAGAATCTAATTAAAATTAATAATTAACTATATAGTGGATAGAAATAATGTAAATATATATGTGTCATGATCAGGTGCCTTTATATTTGCAGATTTGTAATATAAATGAAAAACTACTCCTTAACTGCATGGAATAATTCCTTGATTCATTCATGGATTGAGTTACAACATTCCACCTAAATCCAATATATCTCCTTCGTTTGTTTCTCCTTGACTCAAGTTTTGAAACCCCACATCTCTTTAGAGAAACGTCCTTTTCATGTATTTAATCATACAAAGGTGAGGGGAATGAGGGGTATGGGGTTACGTAAAGGAAAGCATGTGTTTTATGCACCATACATATTAAATTTGAGAGGTATAGAACACCAGTAATTATATTTAATTTAATAAAAAATTTACCTCTTATTAAAATCATGCATTAAATAATAAATTAACCATAAACTCAACACATACATTGGTCATTCGAGCTCCTTATCATTCATGCATGTAATGATTACACATTTATTAAAAAAAATAAAACATTCATTTCAATTCATTTTATATAAAGAAAAATTTCTCAAATTAATATATTAATTATGTTATTAATTAATTAATTCATATATAATAACTGTTTATCCAAGATGACCTGATGATTCCCACCATGTGTAAATTTAAATAAACTAAAGAAATTTAATTAATTTAAAATTAAGTACATGGTGTGTACTGATAGGAAAAACAATGCGTACCCATATGAACTACTATGTGTCATGTATGGTCCTTTCCATGTACTATTTACTCATATGACATGTAACGTACAAAGTGTCACATAATTACTTGGAATGTAGTTCCATGTTTAAAGAAAAGTATTCAACTCGGTGTGTATGACACATAAAACAAAAGAATATACATGGTGTGTATCAATTTTAATTCCCATGTTAAGTACATGGATTATAAAACAATTCTACATTTCATGTAGTCCCAAAATTAATGCATAAATTAATTAGGAATTTCTAATTCTTAAAAACCTATCACATGGAATGTACCCTAGATACACACCATGTAGTTTGGTTTAATACAATAATTAATTTCTATTTTTATGTAATTAATTTACATAGTGTCAACTTGTCTTGGTGTATACTCCTTGTACACATGTACAACGTATATGTCATGTACAAACAACTATAGGTTAGGTATCACTTTCTATGATAGTTTTTAATACTATCCTAGGTAATCAATGTATAATACACATCGACAAGAATGTGTTACATAACACATATGCTAGTTACACATATTGTAGTCACACATGGCCCATTTTCCTTAATTCACTATTGAACATGTAATAAATACATTTCCTATATTTGACTGCACAATTTCCACATTTTCTGTGATCCAAACTGTGTGGGGGTTACATAGAATGTACAGAAACTACATGTCATGTGACCCCAAAAACTGGGTTCTATTTGGAAGGTTAACACACAATGTTTAAGGAATTCACATACTCTTCTCTCATGTGATGTTACATGGGTTTCATGGAACATCCTAGTGTAGTGAATTTGGGTCAACAACATGTACTATTTGATACACATCATTTAGTCCCATGTCATTCAGTAAGAATCTCCAACACCTCCTGATGGGATCTTCAAATTTTCTTCATCTATTCTGGTTGGTGTTCTTGGTCATACAAATGTGAAAAAACATGTTATATCAACATTTATATTAAATAAAAAATAAACAAAAAATGAAAAACTAACAAAAAATGTATAATTTGATTAATGATTAATAAATTGTTATAAATTGATATGTGACTGGTCTGATACCACTTGATGTTTTTAGGACATAGAAGAAGTGATCTTCCCCATTCCCAAAAATGGGTTTTTGCTGATTTCCTTAGATAAATCCTCAAAAGTATACAACTACCAACCCCAAAATCTACTTTATAGAGACTTTGACATATAATTTATAATTAATTTATATAATAGAGAATTACCACAAATTTTAATTTTTTCTTTGTTTTGTATTAGGCTGAACACTATTTTCATACCATTGTAACCATGATGTATTCAAGTGTAGAATCCCTCTAACGGTAACCCACTTGTATTTCACGAACCTCTAAACATCAACATAGAATCATCAGTTGATATCACGAATGATTCCAACTGTTAGCATCATCAGTAGTTAAATGAAACAAGAATTCATTTTATGTATTGAAGGAAATATTCTAGTTCACATAGGGAATTTACAGGGGGAGAAGGATCAAAGCACTCCTTATTATTGAAAGAATTCTAATGTATTTTTACTCTATGGTTGAGATAATTATCTAAAGATAACTTGTTTTGGATGATAACATCTCCAATGTCTAACCCTAGAAATGGTAGAAAATAGTATACATAGCTAGGTTAGAGAATTTTTAATTAAACAAAGTCCCTTATCCAATATCATATTATATATAAAACACCATGTTTAATAATAATAGTAATAATAATAATAACAATCCATTAACACATGCCTAACTCATAGAAAATATAAATATCATTTCTTTAATAAATAAATTTATGTTTATCTAAATGATAATGAATATATCATTCCCACCAGAAACATAACTCGATATATTAATCCTCATTTACATTTAAAAAACTGTGAAAAATGAATATTCATTTAAAAAAATAAATATCACTACATTATTTGATTAAAAATTAAATATATATTATATTTCTTGAAACATGAAAATAATTAATTATTTAATACTCAACTCACATAATCATACCTTTGGACTTTATAATAATATTAATTCTAATATTAAATTTATATATATTTTAATAGAGGGTTGGGATACACTAAGTGTGTGACCCTCCGAGCCTCTTTCTTATTAAAATTCGGTTGTATCTCCTTAAGTCTAAGATATACATTTAAAAACATGTCAATGCAACCATAGAGAAAGAAGTTAATGTTGCAATGATATAAACTTCCAATGAACATTCAAAATGTAATATAATTTCATTTTATAGATATCTCATCAATCAAGTTACAATGCCTATGTCATTAAACTATATTCTTGATATATATTAATTTGGGATTTCCTCAAATGAACTAGTTGATAAAACTACCCTGTAAATGGACTTAATCAGATAGTTCCATTGTAATATCTTCTTCTATTATCATGGAAGGTAAAAATCCTTTCTTGAATTATTCATTAATGACATACCACTTGTTATGTACCTAATGTATCTTAATTCACTGTGAGCATATGTCCTCATAGTTTTTGATAAAACATCTTACTGCACAATGCATAATATTCATTAAAAATAATCCTATATATAAGGACCAGTACATATATCCATATATTAGTTTCTTTAATAAAATATATAACATTTGGAATACCTATGGGTGGGTCTGTTCTCATAACCTCAACTCTGGGAGATTACCATGGAAAAAATTCATCAGAATAAGTATCAATACCTGTGAGCCTCTTACCCTTGAAGGCCCGCGTATTCTATGTTTAGTTAGATAATGTCATCAATCTAGAGAACATGTATTGAATAAATTTTTTATAGAACTTCAAGGTTCACATCATAGTAGGGAGCTGCGATGAAATTTTGATGTAATAGGTAATATTATGGAAATTATCATATTGATGCCACATAGAATAATTATCATCCCATGATAAGATATTTACTAATATTCAAGACCATAATTATACAATTAATTGAAAGTATAATGTTATTATTCCCAGTGTACCAAATATAATAATTCCTTGGCATGATTAATGGATCCATTTTTCCATATAAAATATCAATTTCACACCCTATTCTAGGAACCACCCCATGTTCAGAGATCAACTTATTAATCCAAATAGATTACTTTGAAGTATCTGATGTAGTAATATATTATTCCTCTATTTTTGAGTTTTCCATGATGTCCAGCATGTAACTTTTATAACTGATAACTCCATCATTCATGAAAAAATTAATTTAAATTGTGATCTCATATCATCCCTATCAAATAGAAAACTAGAATTAGTGTAACCATTTACAATGAGCTCATCCTCTCATCCAAAGACCATTCACATATTATTTTACCTTTTTAGGCACTTCAAGATGCTCTACCCCACAATAAAGCGACTCTTGGTAAGATTAGATTGGTATCTAATAGTTTTGTTAAAACCATAGTTGGAATTTTGTTGAGAACACAACATGGAAAACATAATAGAGCCTATGGTAGATGTATGGAGAATCTTATCCATCATTTCTGGTTCCTTATAAAAATATTAAATCATCCTAATATTTTTTCCATGAAACATTGGTAAATAACCCTTATTAGAGTTCTCAATACTAACCCACTTTATCACATTTCCAATGTTTGTGTCTTGACTAAGTCCATTCATCCTATTATATCTATATCTATAGATCTTCATACCCATTTTGTAGTATTTTTTACCAATTATTTTCACTGAGAGTTATTCTCCCAACCATATATTCACAATTGAATGAGTGAGGATGTCGTTTACAATAATAAGTATATCATATATATACTATATCTAAAACAAAACTACACTATCACTAATTATATTATAAACATATGAATTATATGTTTCCATAATGAAACTAAAATTTTTTATTGAATCATAAATCCAGATATTCAAACATCAATAATTTTAATTTAGTCCATAAATTGATCACTACAACATTCACACCATAGAAGATTCATTTGGAACATTAAAACCGTTATCCATTATCATATACATCTCCTCTACTAAATTTACATTATGGGGAGTGATTTTTTCATCTATTTAATATAACTAATAATCAAAATGATCTTATATGACAAAGAAAATATGAATTTAATTTATTATCATTATTGGTGATTTTTTTTCTTCATAATAAAAACTATGAATTTTCTAGTAACCCTTTACCATAGGTCATTATTTATAGGTAGACACTCTATTATCCATGTCAATTTTCTTTTGGAAGACCCACCCACACCTTCTGGGTCTCACCCCTTCAGGTGCATCCACCATGTTCCAAACATAGTTAGTGTATAGAGGTTCTATTTCAGATTCTATGGATTTTAATCATTTCTCAGAATCATAACACTCAATATCCTCCTGGAAGTTTATAGGTTCATCTCTTATTAATGTTAATTCATTATAATTTTAAATTATAAGTCAGTATATCTTGATTTATGAAAAAATTATACTAGACCATCTGGATCCTTGTATAACTTGAGTTCGATCTTGCTCTATAACTCTTTGTGGAAATTAATGAACCACCATCTCATGAACACTTCATATTTGTTGGTCTTGATCTTTTCCAAGATCAAATTTCCTCCCATAAGCTCATGGGATTTTATATTACTTCTTAATAAATATATCAGTTTTGTCCACGAACACTTTGTGTTAGTTAGGGTTATAGAAATAAAATCCCATGATTTCTTTGGGATAACAAAACTGTAATAACTTTTGTGATTTGGGGAAAATATTATCAGAAATTAAAAATTGTATGTGTAATTTACAACCAAAAATATTTATAAAATACATTTTGTGTTGTTTCCAAATTCATGTATCACATAAAATATTTATGAATGATTTAGATGGTACACAATTAAGTTGGAAGGAAACAATATCTAGAGCATACCTTCAGATTGAAATAAGAAGGTCACAATAACTCCTTATTAATAGAACCATGTAAAATAGGGTATGATTCCTCCTATGAAGCTTCCAATTTAATTTTGGTGTTATGGGAGGAGTGAGATATGAAAAAAATTCCATAATCTCTCAAGTTATTAGTGACTTATTAGCTCAAGTATTCACCGCCTGATCTGATCGATAAATCTTATTACTTTTACACAGTTGGTTATGTAATTCGTTATGAATCTTTTTAAACTTTCCAAAAGTTTCATAATTCTATCTCTTTAGATTCACAAAATGATACTATCTAAATTATTTGTTAATGGAAACCAATTTCCTAAAACAACCACTATCTTGTGTACTCATTGGCATGTATATATATCTATGTATGAGATCCTATAGACCATAATCCCATCCAACTTTCCACTAAAATATTCTATGATCATCATTAATAATAAAAAATATTTTATTGTATCAAATGATTCATAATATAATTATTTAAACAATCCATATCTATAGAGTATTACGATACATTTCTACTTTGTATATCCATGGAGACAATTCCAAAGGAAGGTGGGATTAGAATCAACCATATACTTCTTATTATAATGTTTGTAAATAACATTATCCACATCTAGAATTTATAAAACATTTACGATATTTCCAAAACCCTAAAAAAGTTCATTCTTATATATATATAAACCCTTGTTCTTAATGATGAATGAAAATTCATTCTATTGTAAATATGATATATAAATCAAAAATTGTTTTATGGTGGGAAAATAATAATTGTTCGTCAATTATAGAACTATTTTACTGTGTAGAAATATTCCGTAAGTGTCAAATTCCAGTGCCAAAACCCTTTATCCATTACTAATGATCATTTTGGATGTTTTAATAAAAAATTTTCATTTTTTTAACATATCTAATTCTGAATTGGTTCCCTAAATTGGTTTGGAAGAGTTATTGAATATGTTATGAATATTTTTTCTTATGAAGTACTAAAGGTGGTGAAGGATGTTTTGTTAAATATATTGGGAAACTTTTGTGAAGTTAGACATGTTTAAGAATACCTTCATGTTTATAACATTATGAAGATTCTCATGATCCAAGATGATGTATTAAACTTTCATAAAAGGAAATACGAGAACGACTATTACATCACATGGACCTGGGTTGAAGTTATCAGATTGATATTTGTTAGAAGTCGATAATTGAGTAAAAAATATGATTTTATTCAATATCAACATGCATAAAATAAATATTTTTCGATATGGATAACAATAATAAGTGTGAGGTATTGATTTTTTTTATGATTTTGAAAATGGTGAAAGAAGTACAATTATATGAGAATGTTGAGGTTTGAGTGTTTGTACGAAGCTGATGCTGCAATATAAGATGGATTTGGGAAATTATAAACATAAAAAGGGAAAAGATCAGATTTCATGCCAACAAGACCTAAGGAAGATGTATTTTGGGAATGAAGTCTCTAGACATTGTAATAATTCAATCAGATAGTTAACAGATCAAGTATACTAGACATAGTTAGCTAACATGACCAAAAAAATGGGGTGTATGAAGTTGAAGGTGTATAATGTACATTGTTTATGTTTCAAAATTAATGTTATGAAATGTATGAACCTTAATGTTAGGGAGTACGATACTGAATGATGTTCATCACATTGAGTCCATTAAATAAAGATCCATTGTACATATGAATGTTGGACAAACCAATGCAGTGCCATCATATGGATGGTGCTTTGAAGATGAATCAAATTGAGTTTTATAGAAGATGTGTTCATACAGATCATTACAAAAATTATCAAATGTAAAGATATAATTTCAATGGATGAAAAATTGTAAGGAAGTGTATCAGAAAGATAAGTAGCACTATCATTGGAGCCTAGGGAATGAAATTGAAAAGTTATTCTGAATAGTCAAATTACCATTTGATAGATGAATATCAAACAAGCGTTCAAAATTTCATCAAAAATATTATTTGGAGAAGTTATACTAGGTGGATTTTTATGAGTCCCTCAGACAAATAAATAAATAGAATTCATCCAAAATAATTTCCTTATGAATTCATTTGACTATCATCTATAGAATGATGTTTCAAACAACTATATATAAAAACAATTTAAATCCCCTAAACTTGGCATTGTTGAGATGATATTTCAATATATGTTATCTAGCTGAGTTTAGGAAGTTCAAAGAAGTTACATAATGGTGAGGTTAGGGAAGTTCAATGAAGGTTGTGAATATTGGTGTTTTCATGAAGCTTCAAAAATATTCTTGATGGATTGAGAAGTATTCAGTGAAATTGAGATTTGTGATAGTATTATTATTTGAGTTTTCATTGAGTTGGAAAATGAAATTGAGTTCCTCCCTTTCTCCCTACTAGCTCACCTATAAAAAAGGGATGTAATTAAAAATCATACTAACAATCTTCACATGTACGAATGATATGGTACGATAAATATTTTCAGTTCATATGCATTTTCAACTGAATTGGTTAAATAATATAGGATACCAGTTGAAGTCATATGAAATAGGATTTAATTTGAGGCACCAGATAGAGTTATAGATCAAACACATACAATAGAGGTGTCATTAAGAGATAATAGACAGATATTATACCAAATATAGTTTCCAAATATTTTGTGATCTGTAGATGTTTTTATCATACAAAGAACATATCAATGGTACATTTTTTTGAGGTGCGCTGAACAATGTCATAAGGCACACTAGACAATGATACTAGAAAAATTCATTGGATGTAGATTGTTTTGGAAAAACATTAAGTGATATGTGTTAAAAATGTTTTTTATCTTATTATGGATCAGTTCCATAAGAATTGTTTTGTATCTACTAGGATTTAGTATAACATTAAACAATGAGAGATATAAGGAGTATAATGGGAGTTGGATCATTATATTCACCTTTCTATTGTAGTAAATTTCCATGGATTGAAAGGAGTCAGTATAGGAAGGATGTAATGGATAAACAAGTAAGAAGGTAAGTAATATATTATATATACAAAATAATAATTATGATATGAATATAATAAATATTTTTTAAATCCATCATAATAAGGATTTTAGTGAGTTAGTGTTTAAAAATTAAACACATTTCTTTTTGGAGGTGGTAGTTCACACGTACACAAAAATGATGATTTCATTCCACATAGGATGGAAAAAAAGGATAATAATGTTCTTCCATTAACATAATAACATCTCAAAATATGATTTATACGGATTTTTTTAAATTATAATAATTAGGATAAAATTGAAGGATGTAAAATTAGAATTAAAACGGAAGATATCAGTTAAAATGAATTCTTCATATTTGAGAGACCTTCTTTATATTTCTTTTTAATGACCATTGGGATGGTCTTCTGAGTATAACACAACCTCTTAAAATTTTATAATAATGGTTATAAGGTGTTTTTTTCTTCTAGTTTTGGTTGATCTCTGTGGATTAAGATAGTGTGAAGAATAGATTTTATATTACATCCTTTTAAAGAAAAGTAAAATACTCACTTGGAATTAATTAAAGGATTCAAATGTAATAAATTATTTTTATTGTGAATGTGGAACCAACTGGAAAAATTTTTGAACATAAGACAGGGTTTGGTTGAAAAAAATTCATTTAATAATATTTTTGTTAGTGTATACCTTATTATTTGGTTAATACCCTTCGTCAAATAATTTTAATCATAACTATGGTAATGACTTGTTCGACAATAAAGACTATAAATTAACTTATAAGGTACAAACTGGCTCAAAAATAAAAAAGGGATCAAATTTTAAACCATATCTTATCCCCTTATCCTCTTTCAATATTTTTATGATTTTTAAATCATTTAATAATATATTATTTAACATAAAATATCATTATATTCATTTTAAGAACTATTCATATATTTTGACTATAAAGACATCAATACAGTCATGGAAATAAAATATAAAATATCTAACAATAAATAATAAATTATTATTATCCATGTAATTCTTTTGACATCATAATTTATCCAAAAACTATTATTTTTTATATTTTAAAAATAATTTACTTTTATTTTTCTACTACTTGTAGAAACACTTTTTCAGAATTGTGTTAGCATTTAGGGTAATTAGACAATTGTTAAAAATTGAAAATAAATTAGCAACATAAAAATAAATAAATTATGTTCAAAATAAAAAATTATATTTATTCAATATGTATATGTACTCACATATATTTCATGAAAACTTTTTTAATATGTTTTTTCGACTTTTCATGCTTTGTGCAAGTGCTGCACAAACATTTGGAAAAGATTCTTGTTATATAACAAAAAACATATAATAATTGTGGTATACATTATATTTAATATCATATTAATTAATAAATCATATAAAATAATTCTTCCTTCACAAATATTGTCTTTATTATACCAAACATGACTTTTCTAGTCTTGCATAAGCACTATGTCGGCACTGAAAATAATTTTCATATTTATCATGAAATAAATTCTAATTTACATGTTTGAATTATTTTTGTATTATATTTATATTATATTATAATATTTTATTCATTACATATGTTTCATAAATTTTTATATCACATTAATGTCTTAAGAATATCATAATAGATATTGTATTTCATATAAAGTGTATTTTTTTTAATGTTAACCAAAAATGAAACTTCTTCAAAAAAATATCATAAATTTATCCAACAATAAATTAGAATTTATGAATCCAAAATTTCATTACATTTCATAAAATTCAATTCCTATAATTTTCATAAAATATTTTTTTAAATATTCCCACAAAACGCGATGAAAAACCATTTCCTAGGAAAATACGTTTATAAGTATAATTTTTATATCAAAATTATGCATAATGTTGATTGTAATGACATTAATTGTATGTTTGAATTACAACAGACCTATTTTATATTCAAATTAATTCAAAAAAATTAAATCTTTGTAAATACTTATAAAGAAAATGCACATTTCAATAAAAATGATATTTTTCACTATTCCTTGAGAAATCAATTTTTTTCATAAAAATAAAAAAATATCAACATAATATAATTTTTTATTTAATTATATATTTTTTTTTTCAATTTTAAAAAATATTTTTTCTAAAATTGTAAGAATTAAATTTCAATATTCACTCACAAAAATAAATAAAACCAATTTTTGAAGAAATTGAATTCTCGATGAATAAAATAAATTTACAAAAAAATAAAAGATTTTTTTGTAATGGTTCTTGAATTCTTGGTCTAAAAGGTTTCTTGTTTTTATGGTCATTTTTAAGGAGGATTTCCAGGAGTTTTTGGAGGAGGATGGAGGTGTATAGGTGTTGTAGTACGAAATTCACTTCTTGTAATGTTTACACGATGTGTAAAGGTAGTTCAGACATGGTAAGATGATTGGTTCATGGATTCTAAATCAGTTGAGGAGGAAACCATGAGAAAAATTAATTTTGATAAGTGGAATACACAATTTTTATTAAATAAATGATGAGGTGACTAAATTTGTAGTGAAAGTGTAAATTTTTGAGGATCCTGTGAGTTTGACACCATGAATGTATTACCTGACATTTAAACAGTGGGATCAAGGTTTTAAATCCCCTTTTCTCTATTTAACCTTTTCATTTGGATATACCATTCTATCATTTTCTCAATTTGGAGGAACCTTAAGTGTCTCGAGAGGATTTCCATCCCTCTTCTGCTCACTTTTTTCTGTTAGTGCTAATGGTTGTTCATTAGTGATCAATGGTAACTGCTTCTCTCCCTTATGGTTGTTACCAATTGTTCTTTTATTAGGGATTCACTATGGTGATGTTTTTTTGGTTTGGGGTGTTATTTGGGATGCATTTTAATGATCCTTTGATGTATTTTTGGTTGATCTATGATTTCCCTTGTGCGGTTGTGGTATGCGAGTGTTTCTTCCTCACCTTGTAGATTATAGTGTGATAGAAAAGCTTATTTGAGGTAGAGAATACCTCTATTGTCTTTAGTGTGTATCATGTGGGAGTGGTTTTTATCTATTTATCTATGGGATATGGTTGTGTTTTCTTATTCAAAGCTAAATAATTGGAGAATTTATTTTAAAGGGTAAAGGGTAATGATTCAAATACTTTTACAGCTTTAAAATTATTATGATATGATGGATTGTACAGGCTTTATGCCCCATTAAAAATTGTGGAAATTAGAGGGGATTTTTTTTATCCTAGATGGTATCTGATATGTCTTTTGTGTCTGTTTTATTTTTTTGATATCATCAAAAAATTGAAATTAGTTATCCACTTATATTTGGAGAAATAAATGGTCACCCAATGATTATGGATTATATGATAACGCCCCTAACATAAAGTGAAATGTGATAAAGGCCAATTTCATAAATATGTTTAATGATATTTGATATTATTTGATGTGTGGTTAGTCTTTTGGGGTGGTGATATGTGTTTTTGATTTGATGTGGGGATTATGGGTGAGATGTGGTTGTTCTTTTGGTTTAGCAAGGTGGTTATTGTTGGGCTATGATTTTGGGGGGTTGAGGTGATTTTTGTATGGGAATGATTTTGGGGCAATGAGGTGGTGGTTTTTTGGACATGATTTTAGGAAGTGAGGTGGTTTTTTGGATGTTCTTTTGTGTCAGTGATGTGGTGGTTGTTTAGTTGTTTTTTAAGGAAATGAGGTGGTGGATGTTTGGAAATGGTTTTTGGGTAGTGAGTAAATGTTATGATGGGGGATGATGAGATTCTTGTGATGTGTGTTGGTGTAGTGATAGATTCTTCGATAATGATGAAATAAATAGTTATATAATAAAGATTGAAATGGTTGGGGTTTTGGTTTGGTTAATGGAATGGAAATTGTTAATGAAAAAATAATTGATGGGATGTGTGGTTAAATGTGTTTGATACTAAATAATGATAAAATGTGTTGGATAATGTATTTAGTTTATGGTGCGATGTGGCTTTTGGGTTGTGCGGTGTTATGCATTTAGAGGTTCCAGTGAAAGTGGGGGTGTTTTGAGTTAGTTAGTGTTTGGTTGTGAACCCATAGTTTGGGATTGTGTGTCAAAATATGTATATATTCATATATTTCTTGTGATTTTTACATACACTCCACCGATATAGAACATTATGTGCTGACAATCGCATAGTATTGTGTGGGGGTTTCTTCTCGACATTCAGTGAGGAGGATGGATGGATAGGTACCTACAATTTCCCTCCCTCTCTTATAGGTGAGGCATGTATTGCATATGATATGATGGCTAGATGTTTGGAAGTTCACTATATTGTGGCTGTGATAGCTTAAATGTATTTAAGAGAGCTGTTATGTGGTTGTGCTTATGGGGTAGTAATCCTGAGTGTCTTTATGTGATATGTGATGTATCCCAGGTGTCTGTAGGTGAGATAAGATGTGATGATGTGTCTTAAGGTGGTGGATGGGCATCCTAGGAGGAGGGAATGAGGTTGATTTATTTCATGTTCATGATACTCTTCTTCTCTGGTTATGTATATGGATGTGTTATGGCCTAGATGTTCTCAAGTGAGATGTGAAGTGGCCGTACGTATGTGGTGGTGATACCAAGTGTCTTTGAGTAAGATGTGTTGTGACCTTGCATGTGGGGTAGTGCGGTATGTATAATGTATGGAAGCTACAGGATGTATGACTTTGAGGTGTGAGAGTGGTATAACAGTGTAAATGTGGTGTTGGGTACCCATTATCAATGCGACTAATGTTATATTATATTACATGACATGCATTATTTAGTGAGTTTTCCATGGTTAGGTTTGGAGGGATAGTTGAATTGTTTATGTGCTATTGGTTCCGATATTTTTATCACGAGTGAATTAGTATGCCTATTTCACAAGTTCTTGATAGAATTTGGTTTTTATAATGATTATAGATGCACACTCTCTCTATGTATATAAAACTGTTTCCAAGTTTCCATGAGGATTACATAGAATATGATGGACATTACTAGCTCATATCTTTGAATAGATGTTTTTTTGTTGTTTCAACTTTTCTTTTGGGTATTTACTTTGGACATTTATATATATATTAATTTTATTTATACATGCATGTGAGGTGGTTTTGGTTTCTTTTATATTATGTCATGTAGTTTTTTGTGGATGATTCATATTATCTCTCGATCATATATTATTATATATATCAATGCCTCCCATTTCATGAGATTTTTATACCCTTAGTGCTAGTCGCTATCCTAGGGCATACTAGAGGTGAGACTTGAGGTTCATTTTCTCTATCCCCTTATTTTGGTATCTTTGGTTGGAGGGGGTCATGAAATATTGGTATCAAATATGATGGTTTAGAGATATGATGTATTTTGGAGTTATTTATAGTGAATATTTCAGGGGTTGTTATGAAATACTGGTATCAAATATGACAGTTGAGAGATAGGATGTATTTTATATTTCATTGAAGTGTGTTGGGCATGTTTATAGGGTAAATACCTAGGAAAGTTACATTCATCATGATGACTTTCATTCCGGTTTGAATTGGGTTTCTTTTGTAAGTTTTAAATAATTAAAGTTAATGAAAGTTAATCTAAATAAAATTACCTACTAACTGGTCTTAGTAAAATCATGATTTATTTTCATCCACGGATCTTATTTCTCATCCTTGTGTTGATTAGTGAGTTGAGGTTCAACATGGTTATTTTTTTGATCACTTTAGGGTTGACCTAACAGAGGAGGATAAGTATTGGAAGAGTGATTTGTGATCTTTTCATCAGAAAAATTTGGGGTAGTATAAATAATGTGATTCAAATGCATAGATAAAGAGTTAGATGGTGGATCTTGAGATCGTTTTTAGATTGATCTTGGATTTGACAGAGTATGAGGTCACATTGGTAGTCAGTCAGATGGGGTAGCTGCATGTCCCTATTGGGACCTATATCTGAGAGGGTGGAAGGAGGTGGATGATTCTTGGGATTAATTTCAAAAGGAGTTTCAGGAAGAGTTATTTCCTCAACCATGAAGGCAGTGAAGATGTAGGATATTATTTCTCTTCACCATGGGAGTATGTCAAATCAGGAATTGGAAATCATCTTCAAGGACCTTATGTGCTTCAACCTAGATCATTTTTCAGATGAGGAGTCTCATGTGAGAAATCATGAAGAGGAACTCTATCATTATATCCAATATATAATAACACCTTTTATATTTCTAACATTTCTATAAGATAAGAAGAAGGTTGAGGTGATTGAGTGGATGCACTCATTGGATGGATTTCCACGAGAGAAGAACTAGCAGGGTTCCTTGAGGAGTATGGTTGTTAGCTGTAGGTCTCAAACACCATGACCTTCAAGGTTTCCACCGGAAGGGACTCGACCTCGACATCTTCATTTTCATCCTTCTAGGGATAATTGTTTTTATAATCTTCCTGATGGCTTTGTTATGGTGCTCTTCTTTTGTGTTGTACGTGTCCATTGTCATAACTGGTACCTAGTGGTCCCGAGCTCAGTTTGGTTGACATGAAAAAATTTAGCACCATCCTCAACATTAGTCGTTAGTGATAACATTTCATTAGTAGGGGTATATGGCTTATGATTCACTAAGGAAAGTTGGATCCAATAGAGTCTAACCTCAATATGTTCCTCATAATTAAGTACCTCAACCCGAGAATGGTTATGGAGGTGGTTGTCAGCATAGAGGTAGATAATATGGGATGGTCAGTTGCACATAGTGGAGGAAACAATGCTAATAGTGTCAGAGATCTTCAGAGGTACAATTGATTTATTTAGTACACTTCTATTTGACTTTTTTTATTCTGGAGCTTCACACACTGTTGTTTCACCCACTATAGTCCAAACATCGAGACTAGATGTAGAGAGGCTTCCTGACCCCCTGGTGTTGATTATTCTAGGTGAATGATATACTAGCTTGTTTGATGTGTGATGAGGATGTATAATGATAATGAGGCCACATCGGTCACATGGGAATCATTTCTTACTATATATGTATCCATATGATGTCTTCCTAGGAATCGATTGGTTGTATTCTATACATGTTATTATTAATTTCTTTTGGAAGAGAGTCATGTTCTTATATTTGGATATCCAGCTAGTGGTTTTTATTGGTGAGTTTTCTTGTCTAGTGGGTAGTCAACAAATACATCGCCTTATTTATTTTATGGTTTATTTTTCATTGGAATTAGTGGATTCTAGAAAAATGGAGGTCTCTAGGGTTTTAGAGAGTTTTTGGATGGTTTTGCTAAGGGTGTTTTGATGATAAACCATTGACATGATTTTGAGTTTATGATTGACTTTCTTCCTAGAGGTTTTCTCATTTTGATGGTTCTTTATTAGATGGAAAATTTTGAGTTGTGGGAGTTAAGGATTCAGATTGATGATATGATGTATATGTGTTTATCCAACATAGTGTGTCACCATGGGGTGATCCAGTGTTGTCCTCCAAGAAGGAACTATGATGTTTTTCAAATAATAAAAGAGGTTGAATCAAGTGATGATCTAGAACTGTTACCCTATTCTATGAGTAGAAAATATTTTCAACCAGTTAAGAGGGGTGGGTTCTTTTCTAAGATTGATCTGCAGTCTAGATATCTCCAATTGGGGTTGAAGGAGGGAGATATCAAAAATATTACATTCAACTACAATTATGGGAACTTTGATTTTGTATAAATAACATTTGGTGTTATGAATGCACATACCATGTTCGCAGGGCTTATAAAATC
The DNA here is from genome assembly GCA_963277665.1 of Viscum album. NCBI lineage: Eukaryota > Viridiplantae > Streptophyta > Magnoliopsida > Santalales > Viscaceae > Viscum > Viscum album. Next base: position 1,116,813,967 of record OY728152.1, read on the forward strand.
CATGTTCCATGAGTTATTGGACCGGTTCATCATCTTGTTCATCGATTATATCTTAATTTAGATAAAGTGAGAGGAAAAGCATGTAGAGAATCTAATATCTGTCTTGTAGGTCCTTTGACACCATAATCATTATGAGAGGTTGTCCATGTGTGTGTTTTGGATGTGATGGGTGAATTTACATGGACATTTGGTATCTTATTAGGTTGTGGAAGTGGAACCTTCAAAATAGAAGGTAGTTCTTTCATGGGAAACATCCATTAATGTGGCTAAGGTTCACATTTTTTTTGGTCATACATAATTTTATTTGAGGTTTGTTACCAATTTCTCTTGAGTTTTAGACCCATTGACGTTGTTGTCCAAGATGGACTCGGCTTTGCTGTTGAATGATCAGTGTTAGGCAACATTAAATTATCTAAAGTGGAATTTATTTATAGATCCATTGCATTGGTTTCCTAAGGGGGTGTGATATTTGAGGTGTTTCTCAATGCTTCCCATATGGTATTGGGATGTGTGTTGATTCATTAGAGTAAAGTGTTCTCTTATGGGTCTAGGAAGTTATGTCTCCATGAATGTAACTAGTCCATCCATTATTTGGAGTTAGAAGTGGTTGTGTTTGTGTTAAACATGTGGTAGTATTACCTCATCAGGGAGCACTTTGTGGTCCTCATAGATCACAAGATCTTGAGATATATATTTTCTAATCATTATCTAAATTTTGATTAGTGGATGTGGATTAATTTACTAGGATTGTTATTTCATGATATACTTTACCTCATGAAATGGGAATTTTGTGGCTGACATGTTGAGTTGGAAGTTGGGGAAGTATATTTATCAGGAGTCTAGGGATTCTTGAGGAGAAATGGAGGAGTTAGAAGCCTTTCACTTATATTTGAGGGTGGATGAGGGTAGATACTATTTATTTTAGATTAATATTTAATCTTCTCATCTACGGTAGGTGGAGGAGTCTTATTGGGGAGACTCAGAGGTATACATGTTTCACGATCAGGTTGGTCATAGTGAGGCTATAGAGGGATGGATGTAGGATGGTTAGAATTGGATGTTGTTTCATGGGTGGTTGTTTGTTCTGGCAGTGATGTGTGAGAGAGTCCTTTGTGAGTTTCATAGAACACCTTTGAAGTATTCCCAAGATTTTTAAAGATGAATCATGGATTTAGTATATAGTTTTGGTGGCCTAGGATAAAACTATTAGTGTCGATGTTTGTGGAAGAGTGTTTGGTTTTCTAGTAGGTAAAGGCTTACAATTATGTTCCTGGTCTTTTTTATCCCTTATATGTTATCGATTGGAAATGGGATGAAATATCAAAAGATTTCATCATTTGGCTACCCTATGATCAGGGTGGTTGTGATGATATCTTGGTGATTGTGGATCAGTTGATGAAATAATCCCCCTTCTTAGTTATTAATGAGTTAGGAATAGTGTATTTTTTGGATAATGGGAATGGGGATGAGTTGGTGCAGTTTTCTGGATTTCATAGGACCTTTTTCTCTGATCAGGATGCATGTTTTAATTCATAGGTGTGGAGGGGATTGTAGTATGATTTTGGCACCCAGTTATGCCTCTACACTACTTTCCACCCTTAGATTTTTTGGTATATGGATTAGATTATCCAGAACATGTAAAATATGTTGTGGGCATGTATCTTGGACTTTGGTCGTTGTTGGGTATGAAAATTTCCCTTATTTTAGTTTTATTATAATAACAGCTATCAGTCATCCATTAGCAAGAACCAATTAGATTCTTTATACATGAGATAGTGTCATTATACATTATATTTGAAGAATTTTGAGGTGGTAGTGGTTATTTGTCCTAATGTGGTACAAAGCACAAAAAATTGGATCATTTAATTCAATAGAGGATAAAAGAAGTGTAGGACTGGTAAAAGTCTTATACCAATCATAGGAGGATGACCTTGGAGTTTGAGGGTTGGTACCACATGTTATTGAATTTTTCCCCATAATGTGGTTAATAGAGGTTTGGTTGTGGGAGTAGTCTTTCTCCCAATTTTTTGGCCCTATGGGTTTATAAGGTGAGTTAGCGAGGTGGCATATCAGTTAAAGTTTCCACCATAGTAGGAGAAGATCCATGACGTCTTCTATATCTCTCATATTCAACAATATCTTCATGTTGAATACCATTTCATTGATTGGGGAGAGTTAGATATCAAGGATTACAGGAAAATCATGGAGTAGAAATTAGAGAAACAAGATCACTAAGAGAAAACATCATGTGGGATGAAAAATCCATTGGTTCACATGTCATGGAGGCATGGTGAACTGGAGGAGAGTACTTGGGAGTGATAAAAACATATGTGTTCCCAGTACATAGAGTTATTTTGAGTATTTATTTACTATTTTTTCCTATAATGTGATGTTTGGGGCCTTATTGTTTTATCATATAAGATATTATCCCTATTGTTTTGATTTATGGTGTGTGATAAATTCTAGACATATGAAATGGAGGACCTGATTCCTAATCGAGATACACTAGTTGTGATGTGATTAGACCAGTGCAGGTGATTCAGTTCTTCATAGATCTGATAAAATGTTGTCATATAGGATAAAATTCAATGTTCCATGTGTTTAGGGTGACATGGTTGGTTGGTCATGGGGGTTGCTGGTTTTGGTAATGTGGTGGTTGAGATGGTTGTGTGGTAGTGTGGTTGTGTGAGAGGACAAGGTTTTTGGATGTGTAGTGATGAGGATATGTAAGATATTCTATGTTAATTTGGTTTTTCATGTTTATCTAGTGGCAACAGTTAAGGTATGATGAGATCTTTGAGAGGTATCTCACAAGGTGGTTTTTTGACCCCTTTCCTTATGGGATTGGTTTTGGGTTATCGAGTGATATAATCACTTGAGACGTATCTGATGTAATTATTTGTTCCTTCCAATTCCATAACATTTCTAGTTTTAGTGGTTGGAGGTGTTAGGGTGAGGTTCCAGGAGTTTTCGATTGAGGCTGGAGCTATATGGGTGCTTTAGCAGGGAATTCATGTCATGTAACGTTTACAAGACATGTAATGTTTACACGACGTGTAAAGTTGGTTCACAAGCTATGAAGTTAACTGGTTTACAACTTGCAAATTGGAATAGAGGGAAACCATTTGACATATTCACATCATGTAAGTTTAATACATGAAATGTATTTAATAATGTCTAAGGAGACTCAATTTTCATAAAAAAGTGTTAATTTTTAGGAAAACCATGAATTACATGTCACAAATGTATTACACGATGTGTAAATGATGGGATCTAGGATTAAAATCACTTTTTCTATGCTAATCCCCTTCATTTGACCATGCTTTTTTCTCCCTCTATTGTTTTAGAGGAACCCTAGGTTCCTTGAGGAGGATTTATAACCCACTTTTCCTCACATTGAACTATTGGTTTCAGTGGTTGTTTGTTCATGATCAGTGGTAATACCTTCTCCCCCTTTTGGTTATTACCTCCTTTTATTCTCATGGGAATTCAATGAGGGGCTGTATTTTTGGTTTTGGGAATTGATCCTTTTATTCAGTGTAGGTCGGTCTTCATTTTCCCATGTGAGATTATGGTTTGCGGGAATTTATTCTTCACCCAGTAGTGCATAGTGAGTTATAAAATATTTTTTGAGGTGGGTAATCCCTCGTTTCTCTTTATTGTGTATCATGTGTGAGAGTATTTCTCCTTTTTATAAATGGGATATGGTTTTTATAGACTAATAAATATTATATAATTGGATAATTGAAAATAATTGCAGAAATGGGAATGATTCACATGCTTTTACAACAAAGATATTATAATAGTAATATGTATTGTATAGGCATGATTCACCACAAAACGTTATGTCCATTAGAGTATCTTATTTTCACTAGATGATATGTGTTTTGAATACTGTGTTTATTATGATTGATGTGATATCACCCAAAAATGAAATGTAATAAAATCTACATTGTTAAATCTATAAAATGACATTTGATGTGTTGTGATGTGTGGCCGTTCTATGGGGCGACAATGTATTTTTTCAATGTGATGTGGGGATGATGGGAGAGATGTTCTCTTACTTTTGGGGAGGTGAGGTGTTGTTTTTTTTACCATGATTTTGGGGTGCTAAGAGGTGGTTGTGTGGTCGTGCATTAGGGGGGGGGGGGTGAGGTGGTGGTTGTTTGGAAATGCTTTTGGGGTGGCGAGGTGGTGTTTGTTTGGCTGTTATTTTGGTTTGGTGAGGTGGTTATTTTCTTTTTCATGCTTTTGGGGTGGTGATGTTGTGGTTTTTTGGCTATTCTTTTGTGGAGACAAGGACATGGTAGGATGGGGATGATGAGATGATTAAGTTGTGTGATAATGTTTTCCTAGATTCTTGTATAGTGATGGACAAAATAATTATTTAATAATGATTTAAATGGCAGGGATTTTTGTTTGAGTAATGGGATGGAAATGGATAATAAAAAAAATAAATGATGGGCTATGTGGTTAAATGTTCTTGATGCTAAATAATTAAAAAAAATGTGTTGTTTAATTGAATTGGTAGGTGGTGTGATGTGGAATGTGGTTTTTGTGGTGTTATACATTTAGAAGTGGTAGTGATAATGGTTATGTTTTGAGTTGGTTAGTGTTTAGTTGTTATCCCATTGGTTTTATTTTGTGTGGATATATGTATATACTTGTATATTCCTTATGATTTATACAAAATCCCCACCCATGTCGAGCACTATGTGAGGGAACCCACATGGTGACGTGGGGGTATTTTCTCTGACATCATGTGTGGAGGAAAAATGGTTGGGTACCATCTCTTTCCCACTCCATCTTTTAGGTGTTGTAGGAATTGGATATTCTATGATGACCAAAGGTCTGTTAGTTCACTAGATGATGGTTGTGATAGCCAAGGTTTCTTTGGGTGATATGTGATATGGCCATTCTTGTGGTGAGGCAAGCCCAACTATCTTTGGGTGAGAAGTGACATAGCTCAGGTTTCTTCAGGTGATATGAGATTGGATAAGGTGGCTTATGATGGAGGTTGTTCTTGGTTAAAGGAGGGAACAAGTTTTATGTACATCATGTTGATGATACCCTATTACTCTTGTTATGGTTGTAGATGTGTTGGGGACTTTGTGTTTTTGTATGAGATGTGAAGTGGCCATGCTTGTGGGGTAGTGAGCCGAGGCGTTTTCACATGAGATGTGTTGTGATCATTCTTGTGGGGTCGTGTGGTATTCGTAAGAGATGGAAAGGATATGATGTACGATGTTGGTGTGTGAGAGTGGAATACTTATAGGAATGCAGTGAGGGGTACCCTTTATCAATGTGAATCATGTTATATTATATTACTTTTCTTGAATTATTCGGTGATCATGCTGTGGTGAGGTTGGTATGGATAATTGACCTATTTTAGTGCTATTGGTTATGTTGTTTTTCTCATAGGTGCATTAGAAATATTTTTTCACATGTTCTTGAGAGGCTTTTGTTTTCCTATTGAGTATACCTATATTCTCACCCTATGTATATAAGACAATTTTTTTGGTTTCCTAGAGGATTATATGGACCATGATTGATATTACTTGCTTGTACCATTGGATAGCTACAATGTCACTGCATTAGCATTTTTCTTTTGGGTGTTTACATTGGAGACTTTTATCTGGATAAGTTTTATTTATACAAGCATGTGGAAAGTTTTTTGGTTTCTTTTATATTTTTTCATGGAGTTATTTAGGGACTATTCATCTTGTGTATTGATCTTGTATTATTATAGATGGGAATGCCTCCTATTCCATGAGATTTATATACTCTCAGTGCTAGTAGCTAACTCAAGGCCTACTGGATGCAGAACTCTTGGTTTGTTATCTCTGTCCCCTCATTAAGATATATTTGTTGGTAGGGGATCATGACATATTTCCAATGAATTCGTCAATAAATTTTTCTTGAGTAAAATCATATTATGTATATTTCATAATTCAATTACTCTTATTAATACCTGATAATTAAAAATTTATTTTTTAATGATCATATTTATATAAAAATATTTCATGGTCATTAAATTTTGGTTTCATGTGTTGGGTATTCTATCAAACACAATATTCTTTTTAAATCTCATGACGTTACATTCTTTCCCCTTTAATAAACACTGTCTTCAAAATTTTATCTTGAGATCAGAAATCATAGGATTAATATTTTAAAATAATTTTATAGAAAACCCACACATATTAAAAGGGGTTAATAAAAATTCCAATTGAAGAAGGGAAATGGAAATTTGACGGTTAACTAGAATAACACATAAATGGGTTTTCTAATAGGAAAAAATTAGTGGGATGTGAAAATATATACATGGAGGGAAAACATAAAGTTCAAATAATGATGAAAAGTGAAAATTAACATTGATTAAATGAAAGTGTATGATCATGAAAATGTTAATTACTACAAAAACATAATCCATTTTTTTGTGAAAAAGAAGATCAATTCACCAAAAAATGGATGTAAAAGGATAACATTTCTGTTTAAAAATATTTTTCCTAGAATTGAGGAATATATATATACAATCAAGACTAAGAATATAAGGAAATATAATTATATGATTTAAATTAAATACATAAATGTAATTTCATCCATCGGTTTCATGTTTAAATTAGTTTCCACCTTGTCTAATCATATTTTCTCAAACGATGAGTATGAATATTTAATGGCTAAATCACTATATAAACATCTAATTTACAATGGGGCATAGAAAACACTGAAAAATATTTCTTCCTATATTTAATAAAACCAAAATTGTTAACATAAGGTAAGATAATACCCAAAACAAATATATCTTCATATGAATAAATAATACATTAATTTCCAATTTTCATCAATGATACCCAAATTTAAAAATAAATCATTCCATACATAATTGACCCTATATCCAAAAAAAACATATATTAAAACATATTAACAACAAATTTTATCTTATAACATTCAGATTACTATTCAAAAATTAAATATCAATCTTAAAAAATAATTCTTCATGTTAAATCACAAGATACACCTAAGGGTTTCTTGTACTTCAACCTATTAAAATTTCTCTAAAAATATAATTAATCATTTTAAAATACCATTAAATAAAGACCTAAAAAGGTGTTTCTATACCTCTGAAATTATGATCAACATTAAACTTATAATCCCATGATGGTATTCATAACTCTTAATTTAAATTCACATAAAAATCGAAACATTTCTATGATACTGACTATAGCAGCCCCAAATACACACTCTCAAATTCGATGCTAAAAATATAATCCTTAGATATCTAGCTTGGATACTAATAAAAGGGACAAAATTTTTCCCATATAAGAGATAAAACTTAAAAAACATTAAATAACATACATACCCAAGGACCTTTTAATTTTATAATTTTAGATAACTGGAACACACTTTTACATAACAATACCCATGTATTCAAGTAAGCATTTTTCTCACTATTAACTGATTTTATTATTTCAAATCACATCTTCATCTTGTCCCATAAAATTATTCATACATGAAGCCTTTAAAAAAAATTTATTTAACATCAATCATCAAAACTCGAGGAAAAAGAATAAGGGTAAGCACAAATGATTAGTATGGTTAAACATGATCATTAAAAATTGTATATCATCAGTGAGAATAAGATGAGCATAAGGGTATGTGACATAATCAAAGTGCATGAGCATAACATAAGATAATTCATAACCCTAAATCATGGATAATAAATCATGTGACGTTTAATAAATATTTAACAAAATAAAAGGGTAATATTAGTCAACAATCACGAGCCATGTGAAAATAATCATTGAGAAAAGGATCCATTATAACTCATAACAACCATTTATAAACTACATAGGTATCTTGGAACATCAAACGTTCATCATGAAATAATGTAACTGAATAATTCTGATATATCTTAGGAGTAAAATATAACTGGTAAACTACACCATAACTTAGTAAAAACATACAACCAGTTACCTCTGTCATCTCTTAGGAGTAATATAACTTCATCATCTCTTAAGAGTAACTTAAATTTAGTTAACCTGTTCTCATTACACAATACATTGTAGGGATATACTAGAAACACCCATCACATATCCGATAAAGTCCCTTAAGGATTTGGGTGCAATTACCAACTAGAATTTCATCATTAATGTTTAAGTAGCATATCATGAAACAACACACACATATTATTTCATTTTATAAAAACTATCATAACATGATTTACCCATGAAAAAGAAATGGGTTACATGAAAATATCTTTAAAAAATAATCATAAGTAATTTGGATAAAGGAAGTGAATGGTATAATAAGTTGATATCCCCAGTGAGGCATATGAATCATTATATGATTTTGATATAGATGAAAATAAATTTAAAAAAATTTAAAACATTTTACAGGAAAACATTGTTAGGATGCGATGAGGGGGTCTCTCTCTGAACAGCTTGGCGAACCCTCAAACCTAAATACCCAATCTATAGAAATCAGATATGTTAGGATATCTCATTGCTAAATTATCTGACTCATGTCCTCATTTTATCTATAATGGGAGGGCTCCTTCGTATCTGCTGTTGCTTAAATGAATAAAAACAAAATCCTAAGTGACAAATGAAAAACCTAGGTGGATTTCCATCCTAAAGGCGCTAAATATATCAGATCTACCCAAATCAACACTGAATAAACCTCCCATGTTAAAAAAATGGATTACAGAGGATTCTTTGTGGAGGCCTATCCCAAAGTGATTCAACAACGAACTAAAATGTGTATGTTCTCTATAATGGGTCGCATTGGTTACTTAAAATGGGGAAAACCTTGGATGTATCTTGATATTAAGCCTCACATTTCACACTATTGGTGTTTTGCTAACTAGAAAATAGTCCCACTGGGTAAGGGTTATTTCCATTTTTTTTTCACCTCGCTGGAAGACTTTGATAGGGTATGGAAGATAGGTAAAATGTAACTAAAACCTAGTTTTTTGAGTATCTCATAATGAGACTTTGCTTTTAATCTGACCCCCCATAGAAACAATATGAAATAGGTATGGGTTAGACTGCACAACCTCAATAGGTTTTTTTGGCATTCGAAGATCCTAAATGACTTAACCTCTTGTATCAGTACCCCCTGAATATTTATCAAAGAACATTAAATGGTGAGTTAGGATTATTTTCAAGAGTTATGGTAGAATTGAACCTAGAAACTAAACTGCCACCCTCTATTACCTTTAATGATATGTATTATAAGGCTGAAGTAAAAATTGAATATTAGAGAAATCCCCCTTTTTGTGGGTACTATAAAATCACAGGTCACTAGATACTAAACTGAAAGGTAGTGCACAAATAGGCCTCACAACCAAGTGGTATTGAATCTATTGAGAACAAAAAACCAAATAAAGATAAAGGTCCTTCCTTTCATAAACCTGGAACTTCTAAGAAGAAAACTGAAAAGTGGGTTGTCAAATCCAAGGCCTTGATTCCATCAGGGGTTGAAGAGGGATAATACTGGGATGATTTAGTGGAGGAAAAAGAAAATAAAGATGAAGATAAATGTATAACTAATGAAATTGAAACAATTGTTATGGAAGTACTTAATCACTATCATTCAGATTCAGAATCTACAACTTTGGAATCTAATCCTTTCCATCCTAGAAAACTGGTGAAGGATTTTGATCCTGCCTTTACACACCCTATATTTCTAGAATGTATTTAACATAATCTAGTGTTATCCAGTAGTATCATAAATCACTTGAATGATGACCCCCAAAATATCTCACCGGGTGAGGAAAAGGATAAATCTATGGATAGTACTATCCAAGAAGAACTCAATGGTCCTCCCCCTTCTTCACATTATATTAAAATGCCAATACTAACTTGTTTATTCAGGATTCTGGTAGTGATAAAAAACCTGATGAAAAACTCAAAATTGATGTCTGAAGTCCTACGATGTATGGGGAACAACATTTCAATAGTAACAGTACTCCCCATACCGAATACCCCCTGTATATTATTGTTTTGTAAATATCTGCACTACCTCGGTGGTATAAGAAACTGCATGCAGCAAGCAATCTGAACAAGACCACAAATCTCTTGATCTAGCTGTTTCAGGTAACTATTTCATTTTGAATTCAAGATCTTACCATGGCAAGAATCAGGTCACTGATGGCACAAAGAACACACACCTCACTGCTAATCTAAATGTTTCCACATTAAAAACCGAACTGTAGATAGAAGGAGATACCATTGACTACTCCAAACAGTCAATCAGATCCACCTTCAACCACTAAAAAGAGTGATACTAAACCTATGGATACAAAAGGCTCATGCACTATTGAATCTACATTTATAAATCAGTCTGCTTGTGTTTCTCATACTATCAATCATAATGGTATTTTGGTGAATTTTGGAAATATGATTACTAATCATGATTGATTCATACTAATACCTCTACTATGAACTCTGTAGATTCACATGTGAATACCTCCCTACATGACTTTCCACTGGATAATTCTAAGGGAATATCAAAAAACAACCTCTTGGCTACTTCAAAAAATAAGAAGACGTAGAAAACTAGTCCAAGTAATGATAAAAAACCTAGATTATCTTCTAGGAAAATTGACTCAATGAACAAAAAAAGTGGAGTTATAGATCCAAAAATAGGTCTAAATGAATATTCTCTTTTGAAATTGTCAGGGTATTTCCAACTCTGATACCCTTATCAAATTAAGATGTATGATCAACACTCATTTACCAATGTTGTTTTCTATTGTTAACCAAAAAATAAAATTTCAGCCAAATATTCCCACTTATTCCAACTTTCTTATTCTTTTGTAGGTGTAACAAAAAATTCCTCCAATGCTGAAAACCTTTGGGTTTTTTCACACACATCACTTAAAAATGTTAATTCCTTTAATGTTTCTAAGAAAATATTCACTTGTGACTTCATAATTTATGGTACTCACCCCTTCTTCTCAATTATTTATACTATAAATAGACACCAATATAGGATTACCCTATAGAATGACCTTACATATTTAGGTACCAATATCAATTCTCCTTGATTTTTGATTGGGTGCTTTAATGAAATTTTAAACACTAGTGAGAAAATTGGTCTGAATCATGGTGCTATTTCCATGAGAGAATTAAAAACATATATTGAAGACACCAACCTTGTTGAAATTAATCTTACCGATGTCAAGTTTACTTGGTATAGGAGGCACTAGAATATGGTGGTTTCCTCCAAGTTGGACATCGCCTTCATGAACATCCTGACCTAGGATGAATGGGGATCTATCTCCAGCATTACCCTCCACAAGCTACACTCTGACCATCATCCCATTATTTTTAATGTCTCTACTAAAAATATGAAACCCTCAAATCCTTTCATATTTAACAATGTGTGGTTTTCTAATGATGAATGAACTGATATCATCAAAAAGTTTTCGTCTTCTATGTCACGCTTCTATGATACCATTTCTTATCCTATACATTAAAAAAAATCAAATAGATTCTCAAATGTTGATGTAGTTATACTTCAAAAAAGTTTAACAATGACATTATTCTTCTTGAGGATGATCTTAGTCAACTTTAAAACAATAAAACTATATCTTATTTCAAAACCGATCTGACTCAAGAACTCAATCTTTAGGTAAAACTAATTTTTTTCTCACCATTAATGAGAACATGTGGAAACAGAATTTCAATGTTAAATAGTTATCTGACGGTGAAAGGAACATGATATTCTACCACTCACTTCACAGATTCAGGAAATATTACAGACCACTATCATTATTAAAATATGGGGACAACCTCTTAGAAAATGAGGATGATATTTCTTGTCATATTGTCTCTTACATTGAATACATCTTCAATGGTCCAGACAAGAACAAAAACCTCAAACTTGAGGTCCTTCCAAAAGTGGTTAATGATAAGGATAACACTTTCCTTCTAAACATACCTCTTGATTATGAAATTAAAGACATTGTCTTTAGTTTCAATCTTGACAATGCTCCAGGTCGAGATCGTTTTAATAATGGATTCTTTCAGCATTATTGGGATGTTATACATTGAGATGTTTTTAAACATGTCAAATATTTCTTCTCCAATGGCATCCTTCCTCATGGTCTGAATGCTTAGTTTACTTATTTGATTCCTAATGTGGAAAATTATTCTTATATCAACCTTTTTATACCAATTTCTCTCATTAAAACCCTCTTTAAGATCATCACCAAAATCATTTCTAATAGACATTCCACAATCACCAACAAAATTTTCTCCAGGAACCAATTTGGATTTATCAAGGGTAGATCCATTCAAGATTGTATTTTTCTTTCCCTTGATTGCATCAACACTCTTAAAAAAGTTAATAGAGCGGTAATATCTCCATTAAACGTGACATCAAAAAAGCTTTTCATACCATGGATATGAGCTTCATCTTTAAGGTCCTTCAAGGATTTGGTTTCAATGACTCATTTATTGCTATAATCAGAACCCTTTTCAACTCGGCCTCTTTTTTTATCCTGATCAACAGTTCTCTTAAGGGCTAATTTAAATGCCCCAAAGGTGTAAGTCAATGTGATCCCCTATCTTCCATTCTTTTCTCCATTATAGAGGATTATTTTCGTGATCTCCTCAATAGTCTTGTAGAATAGACTAAAATCAAACCCATTCATGTTTATTGGAATGGGAATACTCCCACTCATCTTTAATATGTTGATGACATTATCCATTTTTTTCGAGGTGATAAAAGAAATATTGGACACCTCCAAAATTCTCTATCTCACTATGAAGAGGTTTCTGGGCAAACCATTAGTTGGAATAAATCTTTTATCTTCTTTGGAAAAATCATCCCTCCCAGCCGGAAAGGTAAAATTATCAGTGACTTAGGCATCAAAGAGAGTTTTTTTCCTTTTACATACCACGATGTTCCCATTTTTTGGGGTAAACCCAAGTCTTATCACTTTTCTGAAATTGTTGACCATTTTTTTAACCAACTATCTTCTTGGAAAGGGAAATCTATTTCATTGCCAGGAAGATTATTCCTTGTCAAATCTATTGTTGTTTCCAAAATGGTTTACACCATGATGGATTATAGATGGCCTATTGGGCTTATCAAAAAAATGAATACCTAAATCAAAAATTTCATTTGGAATGGAAGTATGTTAGAATGAAATATTGTGACTGTCCCAAGGTCAACTTGTTACAAAGCTACTGATAAGGGTGGGATTGGAATAAAAATCATAGATACTTTAATGAGGCCCTTAAAGCTATACTCACTTGGAACCTTCTTTATTGTAATTCAGATTCTGCCCCTTTTGTCAAAAAGAGATTTCTTGGAAAACTTAATAAAGGAAAATTGATCTTCCTTAGATCCTTTACCTTTCCATATATTAAGCAATATTTTTTCCACCATCATGAATGATTCCAAATGGATGGTTACTAGGGAGACCTCTATAAATTTCTTGTTGGATAACTAGATTGGCACCCCAATTATATCTATGATTCATCCTGGACAAACCCCTAAAAACACTAACAACTATGTTAGAGATATGATAAATTCTGACAATGATAATAATTATAAAACCATTATGAACATCATTATAAACTATCCTTTCTCTTACACTGATGATTTTTTAATTTTTAAACCTACACAAAATGTTATGATTAATTCAAAAAACATTTACAATAATTTTTTCTATAATTCTAAAAGTGATTTTGATTGGATAAAACTCTTTGAAAAACCATGGGTAAAGATCTCGAGATTCACTCATATTTTGCGTCATTCCTACAACAGAGTCCCATAGATAGATGCCTTCAATTGTTTGGTATTCAACTTTTCTCCAAATGTAGGCACTGTAATCAGCAGAGAGAAGACACTAACCACCTCTTCCTTTTTTGTGCTACGAACTCTTCTCTTTGGAACTATATTTTCGAAATTTTTAACTACAAATGGATGATTCTAGACTCTGTCAACACTCAAATAAAGAGATGTGCGAAAATGAAAAACTATCATCAAATTAGGAACCTCTTCTTTGCTGGTGTTGCTGAGCTCCATCATGTGATCTGGTATGATAGAAATTCTATTACATATAAAAAATACTCACTCAATCATAATGCTGGTTAGAAGATGATTCTTATTTCTATACGCGAAGCTGATTTGATGAAAAAAGGTCACTACAACAACACTATTCATGACTCTAGGATTCTATGACGTCTCCGGATTGAAGGAATTTTTTGTCAGCCACATCATACCATTAAGGTGTTTTTGTGTGATCCATTTCCTGGTTAGATCAAAGTCAAATTTGATGGTGCCTTAAAAGGAAATATAGGTCCCACAGGTTGTGGCTCTATCTTCAAGAATCACCTTGGTCTAATCCTTGGATTGTTTCTTGGGAATCATGACATTGCCTATTCTCTAGAGGCTGAAATTATGGGTATGATATATGTTGTTTCTTTTTCTAATAATCATGGTTGGAAAAATCTCTGATTTGAAAACGATTCAACTACCATGGTGTAAGCTATTTGGAATAATGTGACACACCTTGCATGGCAGATCAATACTCCATGGATGAATTGCACCTGCTCGCTTCTCTACATCAACTACATTATCACTCATATCTATCATGAATCTAATACGGTTGCTGATGTCCTTGCTCGCAAAGGAGTAAATCAAGACATTACCTGGGTTGAAGATCATCCTACTAATCTTTTCCATCTTCATGATAATTATTGTAATATGATAACATCCTTTAGAATCATGTAACATTTTTCTTTTATTTTAAAAAAATTACTAGAAAACATGGGAAATTACAATTTTCATTTGTTTCCTTAAAAAAATAACAAAAAATTTTGAAAGTTATTTTCATTGAAAATAACCATGGAAAATTGTAATAGAGGCTTCAAATTTATTAATTATCATGATGGTTAAAAAATACTTTCTTAACATAAATGTTGAAAATAAATATTCTTTTCAATCTTTTTCAAAGTGAGTCAAAAGTGACCCATGTGGAAACTGTAATGAATTTTACTTATAAAACATTTTAAAAGTAGGTAAAATATCATAGAAAATAATAGTTGGAAATAATATATTTTTGAAAAAATAATTCTTTAAATAATATATTTTACATGGAGGAATAGTTTTTTTTAAAAGTATTTAAAAACATTAAAACATCATTTTTAAAGAAAAACCCTTCATGAACTTTTAAAACCAAAAAGTATTTGAAAGAAAGAACATATGAGTTAAAATAAAATTAAATGATTATAAAAATATTCTTGATATTATATGTTAAGATTTAGTATATACATTATATAAATGAATATAGGTTACTCAATCAAAAAATTTCTCACAGAAGGAATATCGAGATGAGAAACCCTTACGACAAGGGTAATGCTTGAATAAAAAAGAAATTGAATGGACTAAAATAACATGATTCTATAAAAAAATAATTTAAATAAAATAATTTTTTACTACACATTCATGGGGAAATAATGAAACCATATAAAATTAATCATTGTGCATAACATGAATTATTTCTCAATGAACTAAAATTGAGACCATGAAGACCATTACAACTTTTATAACATTTGAATCAATATATCATGAAATAGAAAAATTCAAAGGAAAATTAAATATCATGAAAAAATATTCATTTATAATATAATATCTCAATATGTAATATATACATCTTATAAATGGATCTAGGTTCATAATAGGAGACATGTCTCAAAGAAACAATATTAAGATAAATAATCTTTATAAATGTCATATCATTGAAGATAAAACTTAATCAATAAAGTGATTACGTGTAAAAATTATAAGTCCACCAAAATAAGTGATCTTATAAAATTATACAATCATAGGCCATTCCTTGCTTAATCATGGGATATCATAGTCAATTTATTTGAAGTATATCCCAATAAATGGTAGTTGAGTTAAGAAACCCCTTACCTCAAATCAAGACAGACTATATACATCCATTACCTTATTGTATAATAAAGTAATATTAATTATCTACTTGTTTAATAACAATTTTAGGTTTATTAATTTATAATTGAACCATTTATTTCACTTATTTCATTGCAATATTTTTTTACTTAATCAGTTAAGTCTATGTCAGGTTTTTTAGGACATTTAGTTCATATTTTCAAATTAACATTGGCAGGATGATCATTGTAAAATGGGTCATTGTTCCATCATCTATATAATAATTATCATGAAATTATTATCATTTTTATACATAAAATATAATTTTATAATCACCCATTAAAGTAAAATGTGAAAAATGAATCATAGTGCTTCATGGAGGTGGTATTCTACACTTATAGAAGAGCAGCATAATCATTTTTTAATGGGTTGATGGGTAATGAGGTTATTAATATATTATATTTAAAAAACATAATTATGTAATGAATATCATATATATTTATTAAATCAATCATAATAATTATCCTTGTGAGATGGTGATGAAAAAAATACATCATTTTATGGAAGTGGTAGTCCATATATACCCACAAATAATGATATATTTCCCCAAAGGATAGAAAATGAGTTTAATAATGTTGTTAAATTAAAATAATAAAATATAATTATATTATATATATTTATTTTATTATATTATAATATTTTGGACATAATTTACAGAGGTAATAAAATAAGTAATAATTGTAATTAGTTAAAATGATTTAGTCCACTTTGAGAGACCTCATTTTGGATTATTATTAAGGACTATAAATATGGTATATTTAAGAGATAAGATCCTATAAAAATATTATATGGATTTTTATAATAGTTATTTATTGGGTTTTCGAGATAAGTTACTCACTATGGTGTGAATTATAGAAGAATTTTGGTGTCCTTTTATTTTGAATTAAAGGACTCCCATGGAATTACTTAAAATATTTAAGTATAATAAATTATATTTCAAATTATAGTAGAACCTAGTGGTAAAATTTAAAATTTAATATTGGGGATGCTTTAAATCCATCAATAAAATAATATTTGGATAGGTTTATGTTTCATTTTAAACCATCTATTTTGGTTTAACCCCTTTATTAAACAATTTTAACCATAACCTTGGAAATTACTTGTTCATTACTAAAGGGTTATAATATTAATTATAAGGTAATAATTGGATAAAAATTGGTAAAGTTATAAAATTTTATAACATATCACATCCTATTTGGAATATTTAATGATTTTTATGTTTTATAAATCAATTAATAATATGTTATTTGACATAAAATATCATGAATTCCATTTTAAGAACTATTCAATATTTTAACCTTAATTTCTTCTATAAATGTGTGAAATTAGAATATAAACATTTTAACCATATATTATAAATTACTATTAAACATAAAATTTATGTGTATCCATATTATATCCACAAAATATCACTTTTTTATGTTTTAAAATAATTTACTTTTATTTTTCTACGGATTTCACAAGCACCATGGCAGTGTTGTGTAAGTATTTAAAGTATTTATACCATCAATAATAATTTAAAATAAATTTCCATTATAAAAATAAATAAACTAATTTTATAATAATCTATTATCTTTATTAAATATGTATATTTTTTCATATATAAGTTGTGACAACTTATTTAATATATTATTTGGAGTTTTCTCTCATTATGCAAGAACTACACATTCATTTGGATAAGATTCTTGTTATATAACTCTAAAATTAATAAATATCATTAAATAAAATAAAATAAACGTAATATTAATATAAATTAAATTAAATAATTATTAATTATCAAATATTATATTTAGGACGCCAAATTTGACTTTTCTAATGCCCCGCATGCACTACAACAACAATGAAAATGATTTTTATATTTATCAAGAAATAAATTCGAATTTAAATGTTTTGAATTATTATTATTTTTGATATTTTTAGTATGTTATATTAAATTATTTTTTTACAAAATCATCATAATTTTTTATATCATAGTTATGTTTTGGTGATATCATAAATGATATCGCATTTCATAAAAACTATATTTTTTTACTATACACAAATAGGTAACTTCCTAAAAAAATAACATAAAGCAATCATAGGATAAATTTGACTCATTGTATAAAAAAATAAAGTAAAATTCATAAAATTTAATTTCCCTAATTGGAATAAATCACTTTTTAAAATATACTTACAAAACATGATGAAAAACAGATTTTAAAAAAAATTAAATTTTAAGTCTTAAAATGTTTTATACCAAAATTAAACATAATTTAAATTAAAATTATATTAATTGTATTTTTAATCCAAATCATATTATTAAATTTTATATTAAATTAAAAAATTTTACTTTGTAAATACATTAAAATAAAGGGAAATTTTCTATAAAATTGTTATTTTAGTTTATTTACATAAAAATCAATCTTTTCAGATTAATATGAAAATATCATCCCAAGATAAGTTTTCATATGATGATTCTAAAAATGTTATATTTTTTATCAAATACTTTTTTTTATGTTTTTTGAAATTAATTACAATATATACTCACCAAAATAAATAAAAAACATTTTTGAAGAAAATGTATTTTGGAAGAATTATATAACTTCATTAAAATATGAGTGCGTATATCCTAATAATTAGTCCAATAATTTGAATTGAGTAGGAAATTATTATATTTATTTCAAAATTTAGTTACTCCTCTTCATACCCAACAATTAAAAGACTCAACTATAATGATTATATTTAAATAATAATATTTCACTCTCATTAATGATTGTTGTTGCATATTTTGTATTATATTAGAAAATAGAATTATTTTAAAATATTATGGTCTTACAACATGTCATAACCCAAACTTTTTAAATGATATTTTCTTCTTGAGAAAATGTGTGTTATATTACTCAAAAAACTGCAACTATTTAATAATGAAATAAGTATAAATTGAAATGTAACCTTTGGGTTTCAATCATTATATGTGCATCGGTCAATATGAACATTAGTCAATATGATCATTGGTCTATATGACCATTTAAAACTAAAATATTTATAATAATGGTAATGTTATAGTTAGTGTTTATAATTAGAAATGATAATGGATAATTAATGTTGAAAAGATAAACCCTTGCCTCAACCAGTAGGTTTGTTCCCTACAAAGTCCACTTGTCCTAACTAGGGAGGGAGGTAGCATCACTGGGGTTCGATCTAGACCAATACCAATATGATATTAAACAAGTGAAGCTTAAATGAAATTGCCTATTTGAAAAGTTCTAGTTAGTGGAAATTACCACTTGGGGAATGTTAGCCGAGCCATCCCATGAATCTATCACCATCATACAACTTACCCTTAGGCCATTCATGGGGGTCAAAAGGGGTTTTGTTTCAAGCCAATGGTTACATAAACTGTAATTCCATTGTATAAATAAAATTTTTATTCCATAAATTCTATTTTAAGAATGTTTTTCTTAATAAAAAATATGGTGAATTTGATAAATTGATTTTTTAGACAGAAATTATAATTTTTAGAAATGCTAAAATTATTATAATAAACTAAGGTATTATGAATAAGGTTTATTTTAATGAAATATTATTATTAAAATAGTCCCATTTAAAAATAAATGTTTAAATAATTTTTTTTCTAATGTCGTAAATTTTACTATGCATTTTCAATCATATAATATATTAAAAAAATAAGAAATCTTATATTTAAAAGCTAAAATTTTCATATATATATATAATTATTCTAATAAAATAAATATATTTTTTGAAATCATCATTTCAAAACTAGGTTATAGTGAATTTATGTGAATTATCTAATATACTTTTTCTTTCCATGAATAATAAAAATATTGTTTTTTCAGTTTTTTTAATGTTAATGAATTCTTAATTATTTAATAATGATGTAATAAATACTTAACCAAAATAAAAGACATAAAATATGTTATTTTATAAATATAAATTATTTTAGTAGATTTTAAAAAATTTACAAATATATATTTTACTTTCCATATTCTTAAATTCAAACTTTTACTTTAAAAATATTCTTTTGTGAAAAAATTAACTTTCCTTGAAAAAATAAGTAATATAAAATGATGGTGGACTATTTCGGATTAAAATAAGATAAAAGGTATCCCAATTTTCCAATACCAAGGGAACGTACCATGGTCAATCCCATGAATTTTCATTTACCACTACCTAGGTGTCCATGGACTAAATTTAGAAATTAATAATCAAATCCTCATTTTTTCTATAAACCACCACCTATTTTCCATTTACATTCACTAAAAATTATTCCTCCATGAATATATGATAGTTTAACCTCTCAAGGAGTACTCAATACTTCAAGGTCCCAATCCTCATATTTTAAGAACCATTCTTCATGCTAAGGGAAATCACCACTTCTCTTTTCCATTTGATTTTCCTCTTTGTGAAATGTGTCTTTCAAATTTACAAAAAAATTATTCTATACTTTTTATTTTTTCCCTTTACTGTATTAATATTATTTTAGGAATGGGAGAACCATTCACCCTATTGTTTTATCCTTTTCTTAAACCATGTTTTCGACATGTTATTCTACCGATTTTACTTCTGAAAATTTATATCTTCTCCTCAAGAAATTTCCTTTTGTTTTCCTTATATGTATACCCAAAACAATTTATTTTCTAGGAGTATTTAACAAGATGAAAATATTATTTTTTTATTCCATAATTGAAATACATAAATCCATCATTCCCTTTACATTATTTAGAAATGACATAAAGATATTGTCTTTAAGAACTTTTTAAAACACCATGATTTTTATATGAAACATATTTCTTCTATTCTCTATGGGACATTTAAAAAATGTTTTATTATGACCTATGTAAATTAAATTAATAAATATATTTTAAGGTGTTTTAATTATATCACTAAAATTCATTGGGTAAATAATTTAATCTCTAGTTATGACATGTTTGACATTACCTTGGTAGATAACCTTGGTACTTTTTTTGACACCTTGATGAAAATATTTGGTGATATGCTTAAGAATATATCATTTAAATTTTATAGACACATTTCCAGGTTTTTATTAAAATTATTTTTTACGATATTCACCTTTTTATTTTTCTCATTCCTTTAATATATTCTTCCACTTCTTATTGGTATTTCTAAAGATCACATCTAAAATGTTTCCCTTGCTTTCTCTTATTGGTCCTTATGCTCTCCCTTTCCTTGATGTATATCCTCAGGTTATTAGATGAAGTAATTTTATTTAGGATGAAACTGTTATGAATCCTTTCAAGTGTATTATAATTTTTTTTATGTTTTTATATATTAGGTATCTTTTTTAAAAGAAAATAAACTTCAAAAGATCCTATATTTGTACAATGAAAATGAAAAGTTATGTAATAGAAATGGGGGATACCATAGTTGGTATCAAATGAAGGTTTACTTAATTTTGAAAATTAGGATTTTAAATCATTAAGAGAAACCTTAGGGAAAATTTAAAATATATAAAACCATACGGGTAGTTTGGTGACATATTAAGTAAGTGGTTTCTGAGAAAACAAATCACTCTATGGATTTGAACATGTGGATATTGCTCTGATACCAATATATCTAGAGGTAAAACCAGAAAACACCACAATGAGATAAGTTTAATTGGGAACTAGTGCATGAAAACAAGCATTACAATACTCATTTTTTGACAATCCTAACAGATATGTTTGGTTAATTGAAATATTTTTGTTAACCAATATTATGGATTTATATAAAATTTAATTATTGTTAATAAATTACATAGTTAATAATGTTGTTTCAGGATATAAAATTTCTTCATAATTATAATATTATTAAAAGAAATAATTTACTCACCCTTTTTAATTATTTTAGAAAATGGATGGAAATATGAGGAACTGTGTAAATTGTGAGTGAAATAGACCATGAGATGATGACCATCCGATGGAAGATGGAATGAAAAAATTCATTAGAATAATGAAACAATTGACTCTAATTATGAGTAACAACGTAAATCAAGCTGAGGTACTAGATTCATCTTAAGGGGAAAAATTTCCATTGAGTCCTTTATCAATCAATGACCACCTTATTACTGTGGATCTACTAAACCATTGACACATATAAAATGGATACGATATATAGAAATGATATTTTATATAGTCCATTATTCAGAACTATAAAAAGTCACCCACACTATGTACTACTTAGATGGAGAAGATAATTAGTGGTTATAAATGACTAAAAACATGAATATAAGATGGGATATTGAAGCTATGGATTGGGAATAGTGAATGTGAACCATATTAAAAAAATATTTTCCCCGTTCGATGAAAAACAATGGATAAAAAATTCATAGAGCTGAAGCAGAAGGAAAATGAATATGTGGGAAGTTATGAGATGAACATTACAAGACATTATCTCTACACCAGTAACATTTTCATTGATCATAATAGAAATTTTGATAGGTTCTTCAGTGTACTAAGAATCCATATATTAATGAATCTATTCAATTTAGATTATGACAACAATGGAGAGATAGTGTGATGTGATATAAAGGTTGAACTAGAGTTCGGAGAGACGTTGTTCTCCCATAGATGGAATGAAAAGAATAGATCAATAGAACCAAGACTAGGGTGGATATTTGATCATGTAAGAAGAGAAAATAAAGTATAACTTATCATAAGAAACATATGTGGGAAGAAGCATTTACAGAACTACTTCACTGGGAGGGAAAAATGTTAGAAGTGTGAAAGAGGTGGCCATATTTTTTGGAACTATCATAGTGAGATGAATCCTTAAATTCTCAAAACTAATGAAAAAGGGAAGATGGTACTATCCCAGACTAATGTCTAATTATTCTAATGTGGGAAGCTTGGAAACTTTTCCATTAACTGTCTAAAACTGAAATTGATGTAGGGGAATCATCATCAACCTAAAAATAGGAAAATAAATTATGGTCGTGATTTTCCTACCATGACATCTAAAGTTGAAGATCTATATGATGTGGTAGTAGGTACTCTCATTTTAAACTCAATTCTAGAAAGTAATTTTATTAACTCTAGTTCTACACATTACATTATTTCCTCTATGTTTTTAATGAATATAGAATCAATACCCAGAGTTCTAAAAGTTGAGTTATTAGTATTGGATCCTTGATGGATTATCCCAGAATAAAATGTTTATAGAAACTCTAGTATTCACTTTGGTGAGCATGATATCATCACAAATATAGTATCCATTCCCATTCTCGAATTTGACACTATACTAGGGATAGTTTTTCTCTCAAAGTAGAATACTAATATTAACTATAAAAGCATGGAAATATTAGTAGTCATGAATGGAAAACCTACAGTTGTTTTCAAATGTGATATATCTCGACCTGAGAGTTTTCTATAAGCACCTCCTATATCCTTCATTATGGAAATGATCTATGAGTAGAAAAAAATAAATTAAATTACAAAAATAAAATATGTCCCCATCATTCAGGAATAAATTGATGTATTTCCTACAGATTTACCTAGACCTCCACTAGAATGTGATGTAGATTTATAAATTGAACTCATTCTTGGATGCCAGCTGATATCAAAGACCCTATATAGAATGGAAAATGTGGAGTTGGAGGAATTATTGAAACAACATCAATATCTTTTGGAGAAGGGTTTTTTTGATGAAGTGTGTCTTTTTTGGGAGAACCTGTTAACTTTTTGATGACTAAGGATGGATCAATGTGACTATGCATTTATTATAGGTAAATTAATGAGATTATGGTTAATAAAAAGTACCATATGGATTGAGGATTTATTTGACCAGATTCATGGGGCTCAATTTTTCTCCAAGATTGATCTTCGATCTAGTTAACATCAATTAAAGGAGAAGAAATAAGATATTAATAATATTTCCTTCTAATTAAGATATGGTAATTATGAGTTTTTGTTATTCCCTTCATCTTAAGTAATTCTCCTAATATCTTTATGGATATGGTGAATATAGTTTTTAAGAACTAACTTGATAAAATTATTACAGTTTTATTAATGATTTTATGATATATTACAAAAGTCATGAGGAACATGAAGATAATATAAGGTTAATATTAAAAACTCTAATGAAGGAGAGGATTTTTTCAACGTTTAGAAAATAATAATACTGGTTGCAACAAGTTTCTTCTTAGGAAACATTCTAACCAATGAAGGTATATCAATTGATCCAGTGATGAAAAAGTGTGTGTAGGAGTGTTCTCATCCAACAAAAGTAAATGAGATTTACAGTTTCCTTAGTTTAGAAGGATATTATAGGTGGTTTGTGAAAAAAATTCAATAATTTCTAATTCCCTAACCAACTTATCTCAAAAAGGGGATAAGTTCATCTAGAAAAAGTAGGGTGAAGAAATATTCCATGAGATTAATAAGATATTGGTGTGTACACCTATGTTTACAATACACCCCATTAGAGAAGGAATTGTTATTTTTAGTGATGAATAATTAAAAGTGCTTGGGTGTATCCTAATGCATAATAAAAAGATGATTTATTATGCATATCAATAGGTTAAGCCTTAGGAGTAGAATTATCATATGCATGACCTGAAGCATACTATAATTATTTATTATATGATGATATGGGTGAACTATCTTTATGTGGAGAAATGTGATATATACACAGATAACAAAAGTTTTAATTATATTTTACCAAAAATGAATTTAAAATGAGATAGTGGATATGGTTGGAAATTCATAAATATTATGACTGTTTAATTCATTATCACCCAAGAAATGAAAAAAAAGTTGTTGATTCATTATGTAGGAAGGGCCAGTTTTTTCTGGAAAAAATGAAGATTTAAGGATATCTATTGATTAAAGACCTAGTAAAGTTGGAAATGGGAATCCTGAGGGATGGGACATCATAAAACTAATCCCAAATTATTTGTGAACCATCATTACTAGAGAAGATAAAGAAATGTCAATGAGAAGATCCATTATTATAGAAGAATATAGAGGTTGTGAAGAGTGGGAAGTTTCATGAGTCGATATTGATCATGAAGGTGTTTCGAAATTTAGTAAAAGGCTATGCATTCCATCTATTCAAGAAATAAATATGGAGATAATGGATGAAGCTCATAGCTGTACATTCTCTATAAATCATGGAAAGAACTAAAATTGATAAAGAAATTAATGATTATTATTAATGGGATAACATGAAAAGAGAGATTACAGACTACACTATCAGGTTCTTGGGGTGAAAATAAGTGAATGCAAGGAGAAATATTTCCAAAGGGGTATTACAACCCCTACCCATACCAATATGGAAGTGGGATAGTAAAACTATGGGATTTTTAACTGATCTCACAAAAACATCCAATGTAAACAATGAGATATGGGTTATAGTGGATAATCTCACAAATAATTTCCATTTCATCTCTATTTGGGAAGATTTATCTCTTGAAAAAATTTCTATAATTTATATAATGAATGTGATGTGGTTTCACAGAGTTCCACTTTATACCATTTCGGATTATAATCCAACGTTCACATAAAAATTATGGATAATTCTTCAATGTGATCTATATACTGAATTGAATTTCAGTACGACCTATCACTCCAAAACAGATTCCCAATCTAAAGAACTGTTTCAATACTCAAGTACATGATAAGACAATGATTAATGGAATTTGAAGGGGGATGGCATCAAAATCACCCATTATGTGAGTTATCATACATCAATAGATTCCATTTGTGTATTCAAGTTACACCCTATAATGTTCTATATGATAAGTGATGAAGAACTACAACTTTTTGAGATGAAGACGGTGAGACAAACATTCATGGTCCTGATCTTGTGCAAGAGATGAAAGAAAAAGTTCATACCACCCAAAATAACCTAAAGGTTTCTCATAGTCACCAGAAGAGTTATGTTGGAAACCGTCAAAAGGACATGAAGTTTGATATTTGTGGGAAATTATTCCTTTTAATTTCACCATGGAATATATTCATGCGGTTTGGGAAGAAACAGAAGGTTAACCCTAGGTACATTGGCCCCTATGAAATTCTTGATCGTATAAGAGTAGTGTCCCATCAGCTTACACATCCACTAAATATATCTCATGTTCATGATGTATTCCATGCATCTCTCTTGAGGAAGTATATACTTGACCCTTCACATGTATTGAATTATGAGGTTGTAAAACTATAACATGAACTCTCTTATAAGGAACATCTGTAAAAGATCTTGGAGCGTAGATATGTGGTTCTATAAAACAATACTACCCACCTCATCAAAATGTATTATAGGAACCATAAATATGATGAAGTGATTTGGGAACCAGAGGATAAAATGAGATATAAGTAACCACAAATTTTCTTAACTGAGAGAATGAGTTAAAATTGTAGGGATGAAATTTATTAATGGGGGAAGAATGTAACAACCCAGAATTTTTAAAAGATATTTATTTCCTAAGAAAATGTGTGTTATATTGTACAAAAAAACTATATCTCTTTAATAAAGATGTAAGTATAAATTGAAACATGAGCTTTGGGTTTCAACCATTTTATGATCATTGGTCAATATAACTGTTGGAAACTATACTCTTTATAATAATGGTGATTTTATAATTATTGTTTATAAGTAGAAATAAAAAAGGATAATGAATGATAAAAGCAGAAACAATGTCCTCAACTAGTAGGGTCATGTCATGCAAAGCCCATTTGTCAGAACTTAGGGGGGAGGTAAGGTGTTCGCTCTTGATCAAGCCCAAGCTGAGCTTCAACAAGTGAAGCTAGAATGAAATTGCATATGGATAAAGTTCATGTTAGTGGAAATTACCACTAAGTAAATGTTAGCCGAGATGACCCATGAATCTATCACAACCTCACACAATACCGTTAGGTCAAATAGAAGTGTTATAAGGTGTTATGTTTTAAGTAATTAGTTACTTAATGTGTAATTCAACTGTATAAATAAAATTTTTATTCCATTAATCTTGTTTTATGAATAGTTTTTCTTAATAAAAAATATGACGAATTTGATAAATTTATTTTTCATATAGAGATTTTACTTTTCATATAATATAAATTATTTATAATAAACTGTGGTATTTTGAATAATGTTAATATTATTGAAATAGTATTTTTAAAACAACTTTATTTAAAAAAATTGATTAAATATTTTATTAAGTGACATAAATTTTACAATGAATTTTCAATCCATTATTATTTTTAATAAATAAAAACATTTTATCTAAAAGTAAAAATTACCATATTTATAGAATTGTCATGATAATATAATTATAATTTTTAAATCAGAATGTCAATATATGGTCAGGGTGTATTTATTGGAGTTTTCTAAAATAATATATTTTTTTTTCGGAATTATTGAAAACACATTATGATTTTTTTGGTATATTACTTTCTTGAATGGCCCAAAGGCCTTCTTATTTTTATCGATGTTGAATAACCCCACTTTCTAGGGATGATGAGGAACACTTACAAGGCCCATAGTCTTAGATATTACATGAACTGTAGGTCTTAGGGAAATATACAAACTATAACTACATGGAACCACTCCTCCTTAGCTTCATCATCATGATGTCAGCTCTCCACCTTCACATGGCTAGTTCATCTAGGCTTCCCATGAATGAAAATGATAGTCCTGATGGAAATGAAATACTATATCCTTATAACAAATTCACATAGATTATACTCTGGTTAATGCACTTGCTCTAAATCTTCATCTAGAGTCTACTCCTTATTGAGTCTGTTTGGCCATTAAGCACAATTTCAGGTGGCCCGAAGGCCTTGAGGTGGCCCGAAGTATAATGACTTAGCCTTTTTATTACACACATAAACATAATTTATTAAATAAAACATTCACTAGATAAAACATATAATATAGAGATTTTGAGTGCCTTCGGGGATTAGGAACATTATATAAAAACCTAAAACATAAAACACAACATCTTATTGAAAACTTCTTCGCATGACCACATAATTCCTTAATACTTATCATTGTATTGGATAACCAGAGGACATGCATAATAAAAGGGTGAGATATAAAGATCAAAAAGGGAGTAAAAATGGAATAACCTGAAGAATACATTACATGTTAGGAAATAGGAAAATCAAAGGAGCATAATAGATACATGAACATAAAGGCATGATTTTGCAAAACATGGAAATGTGGCAACAACATTTAACATGATATTAGCATGAGGAAAGGCCCATCACACATGGAGCATGAGTAAACCCTAGTTTAACTTGAATTATCATGCGTATACCCCCATTTCACTTAACATATCATGACACTAATCTTTACCCAATTTAGTGGAGCGCTATTAGGGAACACCCTTCATAATCATTTCATTTCATGCATAAGTGTGCGACATGGATCATATAACATGGAGTCATTAAAAATCATCATTTATTCCACGATAATGGAATTTGGAATTTTTAAATGAAATTATATAATCAATAAGTAAATTTTCATAAAGGTTAATTACCTTGATAGATAAATGGGCATAGTATTTACTACACAATGACTTTGGACTGAAACATTGGGGGTGAACTTTCGGCGGCATAATGGCGTGTCATAAGAATTTATAAAATGGTTGATGAGAGATAAATGGCTGTATCATGATATTTACATTAAATGGAAAGTAAGGGGTAATAAAGATACATGTACCAACAAATGTAATGGAATTTAGATTCATAAATCAAAATAATTTCTTGAATGTAAATGAGAAGAGAGAAATCGCTTATAGAATTTCAGCATGGTAACAGGTGTACATGGAAAGAATTAATGAGAGATAAAGTGGTCTATCATAATTTTAACATAAATAGGGAAGAATGGGGGAGGTGATAAATCATACCCAAACATTTTTAATTGAAAATAAAATGGAATAATAACACAATAAAATTTCGATAAAAATGAGAAAGGAAAACTCCCTTACTTGGAAGTGTGATCCCAAAGGCATGGGAGAGGCTTGAGGGAGGATTATTGGGATCTTGGGGAACATTGGGAGGATTATAGGGAGATGAGGGAATATATTGGTCAAGCTCAAATGGATTTTAGTGAAGAGGTAGTGGGAGATTCTGTGGGATTATATAGGAAAAAGGATGGAATTCTGTATTTTCTTGTTTCTGGAACTTACACATTATACTAGTCAAAAACACAAACCATCCAATGGTTTTTGCCATTTATTTTCCAAAGGGTAGTGTAAGACATTATTTAATAAGGAATTTGGACTAAAATATTAAAATATAAGGCTTGTTTATGTGGAGGTGAGTCACGCTCTCAAGGAAATCAATTTTAAAAGTTAAAATGTTTTATATGTCTTGGAGGGTGCAGTAAGGCACCATAAAATTAATAAAACAAATCTAAACTCAAATTATTTTAAATATAAAATATATATTGGTCTAAAAATACATTTATATTATATTATTATCTCTCTATTTGGTCATTATGATGTCATAAAATACATTATATATTTAAATGGTATTTAATTTTTACCCAAAAATTCCACTGTCTAAGAAAATTATGAAAATGTCACCATTGGATAATTTCAACATCCCGACTCCAAAAATAATGTTCATTTTATCTAAATTATTATTTAAATATGTAAATTTTTACTTTCAAAATAAAAACAAACATTTATCGTAAATTCATGGATTTTGACAAAAACAACTTTCAAGCCATAAGAAAAATTACAATTGTATTCAAAAAAATTATACGATCAGTTATATTTTAAAAAAATTAATTTACTAATAATATTTTTAAATTTTTTTTATTAATTTAAAAAATCCTTTATTTCTTAAAAATATATATCTTAATTTAATATTAACTAAAAATACTATTTATTCTTTTAAAACTATTTACAAAGTAACAATGATAAAATGAATGTATATTATTTATACAAAATAATGTACATAATAATAGTGCTAGGGTCTTGTTACATAACCCCTTAAAACACCTATATATGACTTAAGGGTAAGGTGTGGGATGGTGAAAGAATCATGGGGTGGCTTAGATAACATCACTCTGGTGGTAATCTCTATCAAATTCCACTTCTACAGTAGGTAGTACAGTTTGAGCTTAACATGTTGAAGCTCATCATGGGCTTGGTCAAGAGAGAATCCAAATGATTTCACCGCCTTTCCAAGATCTGAGAAATTGGTTTCTTAAAGATCCATTCTACTAGATGAGGCCATCACTTCCTTTGTCTGAGTAAATTGGATTTGTTAAACTCAGATATTTATAACAATCACGTGATCACTGTTCAAAAACTATATTAGAAACAATCACAATTTTTAATGCTATTTTTAAATCCAAAAACATAATACCAAGGAATTTCATATTCTATATAAACATTTTACATAATAATACATTTAATTATATCAAGACAAATTTTCATTAATAATAGTTTTTGTCATTACAATCTTCCCCCTTAAGAAATTTCACCCTTGAAATTTCTTTTTCCCACACTAAAACATATGTGGGTAAATCTGCTTCGTCACTTCCTATGATTCCCACGTTCCTTCTTCAAATTTGTGGTTTCTCCACAACACCATGACGAGGGGAATTGTATTTTTTCATAGAAAATTTTCACTATGATCTATTATCTTGACCAGATTCTCTTCATAGGAGAGGTCATTCTCCAATGGTACCACCTATGGATTGAGTACATGTGATGGGTCAGGTATGTAATTCCTTAAGAGTGATACATGGAATACATCACGTACTTGAGATAGGTTCGATGGGAGTGATAGTCAATAGGGAACGACTCCAATGAGATCAAGGATCTCAAAAGGCCCGATGTACCTTGGAAAAATATTTCCCTTCTTCCCAAATCTCCTAACTCTCTCCAACTGTGATATGAAGAGGAATACCATGTATCCACCAACAAACTATAGGTCACATCAATGATTTCGATCAAAGATATTCTTTCAACTCTGAGGATCTTTGATGTGCTACTGGATGGTCTTAACCTTCTCCACTATTTCTTTGACCATCTATAGAACTAGCAGTTTTCATTCCCCAACATCATCCCAACATGCCGGTGTTCTGCACCTCTTCCCGTAAATGGATTTGTAAGGAGTCATTTGTATGCTTGAGTGGAAACTGTTGCTGTTAGATAACTCATCTAGATGAATATGTTCATCCCATCATCCTTTGAAGTCCATTGATCATTCTATCAATATTTCCTCAAGTGTTTGGATAGTCCACTCAGATTTTACAACAGTTGGAGGATGATAAGACATACTAAAGTTCAGCTCAGTATTCAGAGATAGTTGGAGACTCTTCTAGAACTTAGAGGTTAATCATTGATCTTGATAAGATACAATAGATAGTGGTACTCCATTCAGACATACCACTTCTCTGATGTATATTAGTTCCAGTTGATCCAATGAGAAATCCTCCTGAATTGCAATGAAGTGTACAGTCTTTGTATGATGATCAACAACAACCAAGATAGCATTGTTTCCATTAGATGTTTTTGGAAGTCTGGTGACAAATTCCATGGTGATGTTCTCCCATTTCCAGGTAGGTATGGGTAATTTTTGCATCATCCCCTTAGACTTATGCCTCTCAGCCTTCACTTGCTGACATATCCAGAACTTTTATGTATACTCAGCAAACTCCTTCTTCATGTTATCCCTTCAATAATTCTCTCAGAGATCTCGATATATCTTTGTGTTTCAGGGGATAATGGATAAATTTGAACTATTTTCATCATAAAAAAGATCTTTCTTTAACTATGTATTTGATGGAACACATAGTGTTAACCCAAATCTCACAATTACTTCTTTATTGAAAATGATCTCTAAGGATTTCCCTTTTTTGATAGTTTCCACTTTCTTCTAAATTCCCACATCATCATTTTGAGCATCCATTAACCTTTACAAAAGAGATTATTGAGCAATCATTTGGGAAAGTATTGATGAAGTTCCCTTCTTTATGATTCCTATGTCCATCTTCATGAAATATTAGAAGATTGGATCCTTTTCAATACTCATCAATGATAGAATGTTTAGATCCTTTCTACATGGAGCATATATAACTTTTTTTTCCTAGGGTGGTAATGGATTGAGAAGTCATATTCTATTATCATCTCTAAACATTTTCATTGGCACATATTCAATGCTTTCTATTTGAATATATTTTAGAGGCTTTTGTGATCCGTGTATATTTCACACTACTCCCCAAAGAGGTAATGTCACCAAATTGTTTATGTGAAGATGACTGTAACCAACTCCATATCATGTGTTGGATAGTTTTGATCATGAAATTTCAATTTCCTTCAAGCATATTCAATGAATTTTTCCTTTTTCATCAACACACATCCCATGCCCTTCTTCAAAGCATCACTAAATACCATAAATGGTTTTCCACTTGTGGGTAGTGTGAGCTCATGCGCAGTAATAAGACTCATTTTCACCTCCTTGAATCTCCCTTCGCATTCATCACTCCATGAAAACATTACTCCCTTTCAAGTTATAATTGTAAGAGGGTTGAAAAATCGTGAGAAATTTCTCACAATTCGGCGATAATATGCAGCTAAACCCAAGAAGAAAAATATATCCATTACCGATGTTGGCCTAGGCCATCCCTTAATTGTAGCTGTCTTGGAGGGATCCATAGATATCTCATTTCTTGTGATGATATGATCCAAGAATGAGACCTCCTTCAACCATAACTCACACCTTCTATAATTTTCATAGATCTTCTCCATTCACAAGGTCTCTAGTATAGTTCTTAGATGCTCCTGATGATCCCTCTTGGTTTTAGAGTATATTAGAATATCATCTATAAATACTACCACAAATTTGTCCAGGTAATATCTAAAGATTCTATTCATCATGTACAAGAATATTTTTAGAGAATTAGTGTGTCCGAAAGGAATTACTATGAATTCACAATGCCTATATCTTTTACGAAAAGCAGTCTTGGAGATATCCTCCTTCTTCACCCTTACATGGTAATGTCCTGACTGAAAATCGACCTTGGAGAGGTATTGTACTCCAATTAACTGATCGAACAAGTCATCAATTCATGGAAAAGGGTACTTATTATTTATCTTGATTTATTTGAGCTCATGATAATCAATGAAAAGGCACATTGACCCATCCATCTTCTTGATGAAGAAGACTGGTGAACCCCATGGTGAAGCACTTGGGCATATAAACCCTTTATCTAGATTCTACTATAGTTATTTCTTCATCTACTCAAGCCCCAAAACCACCATTCTATAGAGATTATTGGATATTATAAATTCCCCAGGTATAAGATCAATTGAGAATTCATCATCTCTACTTGGATAAAGACAAGAAAATTCCATAGGAAACACATCAGCAAATTCCCTCACAATAGGAATGTCTTCAAGGATGGTTTCTTCTTTAGACTCAATCATCTGAGCCAGATATGCATCCTCATAGGGTAGTAATATCCATGTTTGAGATGATGGTGCTAAAGAATATTCATCGTCCTCCTTGCGCTTGTACAGAATCGGGGGTTGATTTGCCATATTGATAGTGATTTCCCTCTCACAGAAATGTATATTGGCTATATATATGGAAAGCGAATCCATGATAATAATTGTATCAAATTCCACCAAAGGGGGTATTATGAGATTCTATATGAAGTTAAATACACAAATTATGACAGGGGTGGAGTTATATTAATGGGTTGTAATTATTGCCCCATTTTCGTTACTCACCGACATATTTACATCCATGTTTTTTGGTGGGGTTGGGATTGTTCTACTAAACATTTAGGATATAAAATAATGCATAGAACCAGAATCAAAAAGTATGTTCACTATTATTGAATGAATAAATAGCGTACCTATCACCACTTCATTGTTGGGGTTCACTTAAACAGTAGTGAAGTAAAAATATCACCCTATCTGCATTGGAGGTTTTTGGTTGCCTTTGAAAACCCTTGGATTAGGGCACTGGTTTTCAAAGAGCCTAGTTCTTTGTATTTGAAGCAATGAACAATGCATTGAGGGTCGAATGGAGAGTTCCTCTCCTTTTTCACAGCCATGGGATTCTCTTGATGGTATTTAATAACCAGATATCATTCTATTCCACACCTAAATCATTTCCTCATCCCCTTCAAGCAATTTAAGGGGTACTTTTTTCTGCACCATTGGCAAGTGGGGTGATGGGTTTTCATAGAACCATTGGATTTATCCATCAGAACTCTAGCTTTAAATTAAACCTTATGATTCTTATCCCCATGACACCATTGAGATTTGTTGATCTCCATTTTGACTTTGTGGGCACATCAGACAATTTCCTCATAGCTTTCGAAGTCATGGATTTCTAGGGCTTTTAGTAGGCTTGGTTTTAGCCCACTAAAGAAGTGATCAACCATGTATTCAGGGGGTAATGAAAAAACCGAATGCATATCGTGCATGCTGTGTGATGTTTTCCTTGTATGATCCAACCTATTTTCCATCATTTTATTTGAGTTAAAGGAATTCTCTTTTCATCTTACGTCAGAGGGTGTGTGGAAAATATTTAACAAAAAACATCTTTCGGAAATCCTTCCATTCCAATGCCTCGATATCATCCTCAGGCTTCATATTTTTGATCAATGTCCACCATTGATCAGCTTCATCCTCTATATGATAGTATTATAGAAGAACCGTCTCTTGATTGGGACATTGAAGGATGGAGAAGATGTTTTCCTTGTATTTGATCCATTGTTTGGCGATTGAGGGATCAGATGATCCATTAAATGTAGGAGGCCTTTATCTCTTGAAGATATTGATTGCAACTTGTTATTTCTTAAAGGGGGGGGGGGGTTGAACATTTTTCTTGACCCATGTTTCTATTCAAAACTTGAGTTAACTGAGAGAGTATCCTAAAATAGTTCGTGATACCCGTTCCCATCAGATTGGGTGTCTCATTAGAATAGTCATCACATTGTTCTTCTCATTAGTGGTAAGACCAAGTCCTCCTATTATCAAACATTGGATAGAATAAAAGTAAAGTTAGTGGCAACACATAGAGGGTAATACAAAGACAAAAATGTATGACTTATAAATTTCTTTTATTTCCTTAAATTATGATTTTATAGGATTCAATCTATGTTACCCATGATCTACTTCCCAACATTTATTCTTAGCAGCATTTTTTTAATTACCATAATAATTGTCCATACTAATCTTATGAATTTACCAAATCATATCCCCTAGGAGTGTCACAACCAAGAGTGCAGAAAGGCCTGTTGTCGTGCACCAATTCCCTTTTGAGTCTAGCTCAAAGCGGTGTTTTTGGGTATTACCCCTAGGTATATCTGTGCCAGAACCGCCTCTACCTGCTCATATCCAGGTAGGGATGTATTTTCTTAATAAAAATCTTACTCAATACTCAAAAAAAAAAAGAATTGGGATGTTTTTATTATACTTAGTCTTATCTGTAAGGCTTTCATTAGGTTTTTCTGATCCTAATCCCACAAATAACTAAACCTATCCTCTAATTCCAACTATAAAGACCCTACTTTTTATTACACACATAAACATAATTTATTACATAAAACCATTACTTGATAAAACATTGAATATTTATAGGTCTAGTGTCTTTGGGGATTAGGAACATTACATAAAAATTTAAAACATAAAATGCAACATCTTATTGAAAAATTCTTTCACATAACCACATCATTCCTTCTTACTTAGCATTGCATGGGATAACCTAAGGAATGAATAATAAAAGGATAAAATATAAAGCTCAGTAAGGGTGTAAATAAGGAATAACATTAATAATATAGTACATGTTAGGAAATAGGAATATCAATATAGCATAATAGAAACATGAACATATAGTCATGATATAGCATAACATGGAAATGTGGGAACAACATTTACCATGATATTAGCATGATCCAAGGACCATAGCACATGGAGCATTAGTAAAATATTATTTTAATTGAATTACCATGATTAAACCCTCATTTTATTTGATGTATCATGATAATAATCTTTACCCAATGCATTGGAGCGCTATCAGGGCACACCCTTCTTAATCATTTCATTCCATGCATATGTGTACCACATGGATCATATAACATGGATTCATTGAACATAATAATTTATTCCATGATAAAGGAATTTTGAATCCATACATGAAAATCTATAATCATTAAGTAAATGTTCATAAAGGTGAATACCCTTGATAGATAAATGAGCATGGTATTCACTACAAAATGACTTTGTCTTGGAAAATCACGGTGCAATTTTGGTGGCATAATGGTGTTTTATAAGAATTCATAAAATGGTTGACTAGAGATATAGGGGTGTCTCATTATATTTAAATGAAATGAAAAGTAAAGGTGTCATATAGAAACATTTACCAACAAATTTATTGGAATTTAGATTCATAGTAAAAAATAATTGCTTCAATTTAAATGAGAAGAGAGAAATCCCTTACGGAATTTAGGCATGGTAATAGGTGTAAATAGAAGGCATTAATGAGGGAGAAAGGGGTATCTTATCATTATAATACATAAAGGGAAGTATGGGGTAGGTGAGAAATAATACCCCAACAATTCTAATTTAAAATATAAGTGAATAACAACATAATAAAATTTGGACAAAAATCAGAAAGGAAAAAATTCCTTATATGGAAGTGTGATACCAAAGGCTTGAGAGAGGATTAAGAGAAAACTATTGGGAGCTTGGCGCACCTTGGGAGGATTATAAAGAGAGGAGATCCAAGTTTGGTCTATCTAAAAAGGCTTTGAGTGAAGAGGAAGTGCCATCTTGGGTGGGTTTATATAGGAAAATGGAGGTGATTTATTATTATTTAGGTTTTCGACCCTACACATTAAGCTACTCAAAACCACAAACCATCTAGTAGTTTCTACCATGTTTTTTGAAAAAGGGGAGTGGAAAAAATTATTTTATAAAGAAAATGGCCGAACTTATTAAAATATTAGTTTTTCTTATGTGAAGGTGAGTCACACTCTCAATAAAATCAATTTAAAAAGATAAAATTTTTTATAAGTCTTGGAGGGTCCACTAAGGCACCATAAAATTAATAAAAATTCTAAAATCACATTATTTTAAAGATAAAAAATATATTGGTCGAAAACTTCTTTTATATTATTTTATTACATCCCTATTTGGTCATTATTATGTCATAAAATACATTATATATTTAAATAGTATTGAATTTTTTCCTAAAAAACCGCAATTCTCAGAAAATTAGGAAAAATTCACTAGTGGATAATTTCAACATCAAAATTCCAGAAATAATATTCATTTTATCTAAATAATTTTCTAAATATTTGAATTTATTCTTTTAAAATTAAAACTGACATGTATTAATAATTCATGGATTTTGACAAAAACAGCTTTCAAGCCTCAATAAAAATTACAATTGTATTCATAAAAATTATATGATCATTTATATTAAATAAAAAGTAATTAAGTAATAATATTTTATTAAAATATTATTTAATTTAAAAATCTATTAATTCATCAAAATTTATTTTTTAAATTAATATTAAATAAAAATACTTTTTGTTTTTTTAAACTATTTACAATGTAACAATGATAAAATGAATGTATATTCTTTATACAAAATAATGTTTATAATCATAGTGCTAGGGTCTTGTAACATGACCCCTTAAAACACCCATATATGATCTAAGGGTATGGTTTGAGATGGTGAATGACTCTTGGGGTGGCTTGGATAACATCACTCAGGTGGTAATCTCTATCAACTTCCCCTTCTCTCGTACGCGGTTCTGTTCGAGCTTAACATGTGAAAGATCTACTTGGTCTTGGTCAAGAGAGAAGCCCAGTGACACCACCTCCTTTCTGAGCTCCGAAAAATGGGCTTTGTATGGAGCAATTCTACTTAAAAGGGACATCACTTCCTTTTTAGAAGTAAATTGGATTTCTTAAACCCTTATATTTATACTAATAATTTGATCACTATTAAACAACTATATTAGTAATGGTCACAATTCTTAATGATATTTTGAAATCTAAAAACATAAAACCAATGATGTTCATATGTTATATAACTATTTTACATAAAAATAAATTTAATTAGATCAAATTAAATTTTCATTAATATATGTTTGGGTTGTTACATGAAGGCCTTGAGGTGAGCCAAAGGCCCTGAGGTGGACCCAAAGCCTTACTAGCCTGAAGGCCTTAAAGAACACAATATTCAAACCAGTGGCATGAAAACCGAAACCGATGAAAAGTTCTAGATTCTATCGTTATGAATAGTTCCTGCTATAGTAAATGCTAAAGTACTACTAAAATAATGCTATAGTAACCCTAAAATTATGTCTCCTCCCAGTTTTGAACTTAGGTCTCTTGAATGCACTTGCTGAGTCCTCATCAACTGGGCTAAGGCTCCTGTGATTTTCGGTATATTAATGACTTTATAATTGTGTCACAATGATGTAATATCAAATTAACCAAAATCGATGGAAAAAATGTGTTATTTTATTTATATAATGTATTTTAATATATTTGAATCAATTTTTAAATATATAATTTTCTTTCATAATTCAAAAATGGAAACTTTACCTTTCAAAAATCTAATTTTGTGAAAACATTATTTCCCTTCCAAAATGAGTTATCTAAAATTATGATCGACTCTATTGGATTAAAATAACCTAAATTTTGTCCTAGGTGTCCAATAACGTGGGAAAAGACTATGGGAAATCCCATATTGTTTCATTTACCACTACTTAGGTGTCCAAGACCAATATTTAGATACTAATAAACAAATCCAACACTTTTTCTTTAAATACTCACCCATTTATCCATTTAAATTCACTACCAATTATTCTTACCTGAAGATATAATAGTTTTACCTCCCAAGGGGTCCTCCCATGGTGATCTCTTATCCCTAAGGTCTCTAAACTCATCCTTTTGGAACTACTCTTCACGGTAATAGAAATCTCCACTTCTCTTTTCCTTTCTGGTTTCCTCTTTTTCAGGTATGTATTTCAAATATCCAAAGAAAGTTATTATATAAAATTTATTTTATCCCTTAAATGTATTAATATTATTTTATTAATGTAATACCCATGTATCCAATCCTTTTACCCTTTTCTTAAAACATTTTTTATACCCATTATGCTGCTGATTTTACTTCTCAAAGGTTTGCTTTTCTCTCCATTAAATTCACTTTTATTTTCATTATATGAATAACAAAAACTACTAATTTTATAGATTTATTCAATAGTATGTAAAAATTATTTATTTGATTTTGTAATTTACATACATAAAACCCTTATTCCATTTTTGTAGGTTAAAAATGACACAAAGATCTTGTCCTTAATCACTTTTTAAAATGCCATGATTTTTTTATGAAACCCATTTCTTCTATTCTCCATAAATTATTTATGAAATGTTTTATTTTGATCTATGTGGGTCAAATTAATTAATAAATTTGATGGGTATTCTTGGATAGTTCTCCAATGCATTGGGTAAATAATTTAATATTTATAGATTATATTTTACGATACCTTGGTGAATAACCTTGGTAAATTTTTCAACACCTCAGTGGAAAAACATGGTGATATTTATAAGAATACATTATTTAAATGTTGTATCCAAATTTAAATTTTATTATCCAAGTTAATTTTATTATGATATACACCTTTTTTCCTTTTATCATGCCTTTATTATATTACTCATGTTCATATTGATATTTCCAAAGATCACATGTAAATTTTTTCCATTTCTTTCCTTTAACGGGCCTTATGCTCACCCATTCCTTTGATATATGTCCTTGGGTTATGAGATGTAGTAAATGTACATAGGATGAACCTATAATGAATCCTTACATGTTTACTAAAATAATTTTTTTGTTTTCATGTATTGTGTACCTTTTTTCTAAGAAACTAAACATTAATAGATCATATGATTGTACCATGTAAATAAACATTTATGTAATAGAATGGTGGGGTTCCATACAACACATCTCCACCATTAAGGTAAAATAATAATCATGATTGATATCTAATGTCATCTTTGTCAGTTTGGAAACTATCATATGTTTAACCCTTTAAAATGTGGTCTCCCTCACAACCAATGACAATGAATAGATCCGTAATTCTTCACAAATACATAAGGATATTCATCACGGATTCCTAATGAATTTCACCATGTGTTAATTGAAATATAATCATCATATTTAATTCAATAGATATATTAGGAAAAGTATATAACATGGGGAAAATGGTTATTCTAATCATTGAAGCATATAGAATCTTACTCATTCATTATTATCCTTCAATTTTTGAAGGATACTGTGTCTTCTAAAGACACTTTCCATGTAACATTAGTTAGGAACACTTTTTAGAGTTTTCAAAGTTAAACAATTTTAACTCTTTAAAATGTATGTTTTATGACAATGTTCAAGAATCTGTTTAAATCTATATTTATAGATCTTCATACCTAGAATGTATAAAGCTTCACTATGATCCTTCATTGAGAAGAAATTTACTAACAAATATTTCATTGATTGTAGCACTGGTATTTCATTTAAAATGAGATGAATGGATTCAAAATACCACACTAGAATGTCAAAAACTTTTATAGGATCATCAAAACAAATATTCCAACTTCAAGAATATTACTACAACCCATAAAAAGATCATTACAACTTAAAAATATTAATATCAATTATTAGATACCCAAAACCTTCTAGTTGTATCACATATACATCCTCAAAAAACTATATAAAGGAATGTGGTTTTGACAACCATTTGATATATATCATAATAATAATATTTATGGATGTGAATTAAAAGGGGATATGCATGTTCTGCATATTAAAATTTTATGTACATAATTCCTCCAACATATCTATAAAAAATCTTGAGAATACTTTTGTTCCCACATAGACTAATGTGTATGTGATGTATCCTGAGAATAAATTTCACCTAACATGACATGTGATTATATATGGAACAACCACATATTCCTTAAAATATTTCATCAGTTATGAATAAATTATATTATTCATTTGTTCAAAGATAAACTTTTTGAAACATTTAAATGGTAACATACTATAATAGGTAGTAACAAATGAGTTCCATATGATTCCACATGATATAAATGATGCTCTTAATTTATTAAAGATAATTGGGGATGGACTATAAAATAAATAGTGTTACATTCATTATAGGTTCCCTCAATGCATACAATCTATTCAATACTATAACCCATCATAATTTACCATTTTCCTCTCAGTGATTTCACTAGAATCCGTTTGGCAATTTTGAGTCCTCATGATATGATCGTCGATTCAAGGTCGATGTATTCTCAATTTTGTAGAAAAAATATTTTCTAACAGTAGTTATTTTCATCAATAATATATATAAGAGTAAAAAGATCTATTATTAAACTCTATAGGTACACTTGACATGTTCTTCATTCAATTTCAAGTTGATACTATTGAAGATAGATTAGGAATTACAAAGGTTTTCTTCCACTAACAAATTTATATGATGGACAACCCCATGCCTTTAGTGGTATTATATGATTGATTTTTTTAATGGATCTAAATATTTTATTTATTGTTTAGTGAAAAAATTAATTCTATTGTAACACCCCAAGAATCCACTGTATGTTTATTTTTAAATAATTGATTGTCTTTCATTATACGCAACCCCGAGTTCAAGCACACCACAACCTATCAATGTATCCATTTAAAAAGAAGTTATGAATAGTATTAACTACATTTTGAAATTTAATAAAATTTATTTTTCAAAATAGACTTCATTTTTGAATTTTTAATATCAAAATAATCTTAGGGTAAATTTTTTGTTATTTTCTGAAAAGTATCAATTTTTGATGAATAGTAAAAAATAACGCATTTTAATTCCAAACCGCATTTTCGTCTAATACATTTATATAGTTAAAATATATTTTTAATTATTTTTAAAGTCTTATTGTATTATATTTTTATCATTTAATCCAATTTGTGTCATTGTAAGTAATTTCACATTGAAATTGGACGTAAACACATGTCAATTTTTTGAATGAATTTCTACTTAAAAACCTGCTTTCTAGTTTTGACAATAGAAAATAATTTAAAATTAATATTTATCAATTAAGTGTTTTGAATTTTGAAAAATGCATTCCATATTTTGAATCATAATATCAAAATTGGGTAAATAGCTACCTTTTATTTTTGGACATTATGAATAGTTACTTTTGCAATTATTTTAATTTAGCATGGTTAAAGGGTAAATCAGTTAAATAAGGGTAATAAAATAATACAATAATAATATAAATCTTCCCTAAAACGTGTCTTAATCCTATTGGATGATATATGGCTGACCCTAAGCATCATTATGTCGATTTTAGGACCCCATGGAACCACTTGGGCATGATAATGACCTTTTATAATATTTAATTTAAAGAAAAAGGAAATATAATATAAACAAGAATCTTATTACAAAATAAATATTAATTCAAGTCATATAAGTTATATCTTCAACTATAAATATTAATTATAAATCTAAAAATATTTCCTACATAATGGTATTTTATTTTTATATTTTATACATCAATTAATTAAATTTATTTATGAGATAATAATGATGTAGTATTTTCCATATTAATGAATTAATCAAATAAATGATATTATAAATAATAAAATAAATTTAATTTGAATTTTCATGTGTCATACATGATTTTTTTGGATGCTTATTACATGTTATATTTTATTCAATTCATTTGGATCTAAGGAATCAATTTTTTATGACTTTTAAAAAAATGAACAACTAAATAGTGTCAAAATTGACATAAATGAGTTTTTACAACCATTACAAATTTATTAAATGATATAAAAATCATAAAAATATATGATTCAAACAGATGACA
The DNA here is from genome assembly GCA_963277665.1 of Viscum album. Taxonomy (NCBI): domain Eukaryota; kingdom Viridiplantae; phylum Streptophyta; class Magnoliopsida; order Santalales; family Viscaceae; genus Viscum; species Viscum album. The sequence goes on from OY728152.1 coordinate 1,116,856,769, forward strand.
TATATAATGTTTCCAATATCATTAATTATCCACTTAAGGTTCTCTTGGCATTTAATAGTATCTAAATTAACCATACGGTGTAAAAATTAAAGAAGACATGATTAGAGTTAAATTATTTAACTAAGGGATAAAGCTACAAGAAAAGGTTAATTTTATGACCTAAACATGTATAAAACCAATTGTATGAGAGTATTTCGACCAATAATCATCTTATCCTCTAAATAAATCACTTTTTATCTATTATAAACCGAAAATCAATTTATAATAAATTAATATTTTAAGATCTTTTTAAAGTGCCCCTTACCTCTCTTATAGATGGGTACTTCTCCTTCTCTTTAATTCAGACATCCAAAGAACTTTTTCTCAGCCAAAACCTATGTATTTCCTCTTAAAACTTCTTTCACATTATCATATATGGAACACTTTTATAGGAATAAAAACTTAAATAATCCTTTTGTGCAAATCAAAAGGAGAAACCTAAAAAAGAGTTAATCGTTTTATCAAACTCTTTCAAAGTTCTTTCTTCTTATAATTATATTTACCATGTTGTTACAAACCTAAAAGAATAAATACATAATATATTATATTCTTTGATATTTTTATGATTATGGGAAAATCATATTCCTCCTTTTACCAATCTTATGAAAAATAATATCACCATGCATGCGTATGTACAACTTAACGTCTCCACTTCGTGGTGTAAACTATTTTTCATCTATAATTTTTTTTGATGTGTATAGTGATGAATATAAATGACTAAAATAATAAATATAACACGATATTATTTTTTAAAAATTAAAATTCCATAGAATTTCATAATGTTTAACTATTAAGTAAATCATACAATCGCTCATGCATATGTAAAACTTACCATCTCCACGACGCGATGAGATTAATCTTCCATGTTTACCATCCAAGAATGAATTCAAGAAATATATATTATAAATAATAATGAAATATATGACATAATTATTCTATGATAATAATATATATATATATGCGCGTGTGTGTGTACATACATTTTATTCACTTAATTCTATTCAATATGATAGGAAAATGGAAACAGTGTTAATTCGTACGTATGACCTACCGTTTCAATGAACAATGTATTAAATTTCCTATATATATCTATCATATATATTTATATTATAAATTTATATGATATATAAATCATATTATAAACTCTTGAAGTAATAAAATCATGATATATGAAACATGATCAAGAATTACAAGTCAAAACGCATACGATAAACAAAGCAATTATTACCCGAAATGTCGCACTAACATGGAATTGTTAATAAACAGGTAATATAAAGACATAAAATAATAAAATATGACATCATAAATATTATGATGAATATAATATAAGTTAATAATATGTTTTAAACCCTTATAAAGGAGTTTTAGACACATGCATACAGTATCAGACTTAAGGTAAGTGATTTTTTCTCAATTACATTTCATTGAGGCATATCAAAATGTTATACACCTAGTTAATTTAATAAAATTTATATTCTACATTTAGTTTTTTTAAAATGAATCTCATTATTTTCATGAAATTATATTATTTAATTATTGGGAATTATTAATATATGTATTACTCATTCAATATAATTATTTCATAAGGTATATTATTTATGTTGGTTTTTCAATATGAGAAATACATTAGACTTCCAATGATAGGTGGTTCCTAGAAATTATATATTTCTTCAACGAATCAACAGGTTCTCATGAGATGAATAAGTTGGGAAAATGGGTTTCTACCCTTATTTTGAAAACTTCTTGTGAAATGTCTTGACAATAACATGTTTTCATGTGCTTGAGACATGACATCCTTAAATAAAGAATTTACCTCATTTAGTTTCAATCATTATTTATCCATGATATTTTTATGTCGAAACATCTATGGTTGTAGTTTGTAATCAGTTATAGATATATGGAATGTGTTTCATTTTCATACATGCCATATTTTTTTTCCTTAACTAGTTTTGAAAATGGAAAGTGTGTTCAGTTATTTACCTTACCATATAGATTGATTCATTGTTGCTTCTGTTGTACTTACCCTAACTAAGAAATCGAGATCACCCTTATTATGTTTCTCTCCCAAGGTTATAAAGAAGATAATATTGATTATGATTTAAAAGATGCAGTTTGTTTCAGTTATTGTGTATCATGTTTTATTTTGTTTTCACAATGTACTATGGGTATCATGTATGTGATCTGGATTTCCAAGACAACTAAATTATATGGTCCTTCAAGATTTGATTCCTTGTAATAATGCTAATGAAATGTAATAATGCACCAGCATCAGGTTATCTAAGGTCGGTGCATTACAGTTGGTATCAAAGGATATTTAGGAACATCCTTGGAAACTGGATTTAGAAAACATTTATTAGGGAACATAACCTAATATAGACTTTGGGGACACACATATGATAATTCAGCCAAAGTAATAAAATTTTATGTTTTATGATGCATAAATATTTAATTTACATTGAGTTTTTTACCATATTTTAAACTCATAATTTTTTGAGATAATCCAATAGGTGTCATTATATAGAAATGGAACCTAGAAGGACAAATGGTATCAATACTCAAGGAAGTTGTAGGAGTTTCCCTGAAGTGGAAACAAATACAATTGGTATTGGAATAGAGGAAATCATGCTGATACTAGAAAACATAACCAGGTTATGAAAAATATCCTTTCCAAAATTGAACAACCCATTCTACAGAGGGAAACCCCTATACTGGATCACTTTATGTGACAAAAGACCCCATCATTTAGTAGGACTACTAATCCAATTGTTTCTGAGTAGTGAAATAAGTCTCTTGAAAGACATTGGATTTTAGATGTAGTGAAATATAAAAGGTTTCATTTGAAGTCTATTTTTTAAAGGTAATTCTGATCAATGGTGGACATTGATCCAAAATATTAGGGAGGAGGAATAAGTAGAACTTACGAAATAGATAACTTTTAAGGAGACATTCTACGAAAAATTCTTTCCCCTTGATCAAAAAATTGAGATGAAGTAGAAGTTTCTTATATTAAAGAAAATGGAAGAAGTGAGTTTTGAAAATTATGAAGCTAACTTAAATGGTTATCTAGGTTTTTGACAGATTATATATGCAACACAAAGTTCAAGATCAATCACTTCTTTTACGGTCATAATCCAAATCTCTAAAGGGCACTAGTTTCACATAATTTTTGAACATATGAGGAGACAGTTTTATGTTCCAACAAGAAAGAGAAGGAATTTTATAGGATCAATATATTAAATGGAAAATAGGAAAATAATAGGCCATATGAGAACCCTGAAAAATGGAATTCATCGAAGAAGAAGAAGAAGTTGGAACGATTTGTATCTTGTGAAAACTATGGAAACATTAACCTTGGAAATGCTTGAATGGATTGAGAGTTTTTTATAATTTAGTAGATAATGGAAACTAGGATCATGAATGGAAAGGGAAGAAAAAAATCAATGATGTCCGGTGCTACAATTGTAAATAGATGGGACACTATGAAAATGAGTTCCCCAAATGTCAAGGGAATATACCACAGAAGAGGCTGAAGGGAGATAGCTAAGATTTTATGATCCCAACTACTGAGATTGAAGTTTCTAATGATGCGGTGGTAGGTATATTAATTATTTCCTAAAATTTAGATAAATATTTATATGATTTAGGATCATCTAAATATTTTATATCATCTCTATTTTCTTTAAAAATTAGATATTTCCAATTCACCATGAAAAGGGAATTGTTAATCATAACATTGAGTGGGAACCTTATCACAACAAAGATGTGTCAATCTATTCCAATTATGGAATTTAAACGAGATATAATTGATAATTATGTTATCATATGTATGGTTAATTTATATATAATCCTTTGTATGGATTGTCTTTCAAAATTTGAGGTGAAAATCTATTTCAAGAAGAAGGAAGTTGAGATTTGTGAGGAATATGTAGAATCCCTTATCATTAGAGGAGAAACTTCATCACCTGATTCTTATCAAAAACCCCCTTGTATCTTTACTAAATGAGATTATTTATGAGGAAGATAAAAAACATATAGGTATGAAGGAGCAAATCTTAAAATTGAGGAAGTACCTATTATATAGGAATGCAATGATGTTTTTCCTGAAGATTTACCTAGACACCCCTAGGGAATGATGTTGAGTTTTGTATTGATTTAATTCCTGATGCAAGGAAAATATCAAAAACTCCCAATAGAATGGTCACTGTGGAATTTTTAAATATATAAAAACTTCTTGAAGAGTTGTGTCAAAAGGGATTTATTCACCCTAGTGTTTCTCCCTGGGGAGACCCTATTCCCTTTTTTAAGAATAAATATGGATCCAGAAGTATGTGTATTTATTACAGGGAATCATTGCGATTATAATAAAGAAAAAGTATCCTCTACCTCATATTGATGATTTATTTGATCAATGTCAAGGAGCACAATTATTTTTAAATATTGTTCTTCATTATGGATATCATCAATTACAAGTGAAGAAGGAATACAGTCCAAAGATATATTTTTGGATGATGTATAGTCATTAAAAATTTAAAGTAATGCCTTTTGGATTGAATAATCCACCCTTGTTTTTATGGATATCAGGAATATAGTATTAATGGAATATATTGATGATTTTGTTGTGGTATTCATTGGAGATATTTTGATATATTCTACATTATTTTAAGACCATTAGTATCACATGAGAATCATTTTTTGAGACTCTTAGTTGAGAAGAATTATACTATAAATTTAGTGAGTGTGAAATTTGGATTTAGTAAATCCCCTTCCTTAGCCATATTGTCTCCATGGATGGAATCTTTGTTGATCCTTCAATGAAAAAGGCTATTCATGAATGGCTAGCACCAAAAATTCTAACAGAGGTACACCGTTTTATTGGTTTAGCAGGTTACTGTAGGAATTTAATCCAGAATTTCACCTGATTGGATATCCCATTAACGAAGCTCAAATGTAAAGGGGTTAAATTCATTTTGAAAAAAGTGTGTGAAAAATGTTTTGATGAATTAAAGAGAAGATTAGTCAATGATCCTATATTCAATTTACCATCTGGGAATAATGGGTTTGTTATATATACTAATGCATCAATGAAAGGACTTGGTTATGTCCTTCTGAAAAATGATATGGTTATTTCATATGAATCAAGGAGATTAAAAACCAATGAACAAAACTATCCAACTCATGATATTAAGTTAGTTTCATTAATATATGCTCTAAAGATATGAAGACACTATCTCTTCGGTGAAAATGTGAGATATATAATGATCATAAGAGTTTGAACTATATTTTTTGACATAAAGAACACAACATGAGTCAACAGAGATGGCTTGATCTACTCAAGAATTATGATTTCCCATATACACTACCACCCAGGGAAGAAAAATGAGGTGGAATATGCCTTGAACATAATGGACCATGATGTTATGAACAAGATGAGACTTGGAATGGATCATGTGTTCATGTATCTAGTGAATATGGATATAGAAATTATCATAGATGGTGAAATATCACTACATTTTTACATTGTTTCCAAACCATCGTTACTAGAAAGGATAAAATGTTCTCAGACTGATGATGAGGATTTTCAAAAGAAAATTAATTCTGTGAATGATGGGATATTGATTGATTACATATTTGAATATGGAATTTTGAAATTTCGGAAGAGGTTTTTAGTTCCCACTATAGCAGAGCTAAAAAGGTAATTATTGGATAATTCTCATAGCTACAATTTTTCTATACACCCTAGTGGCACTAATATGTATAGATATTTGAAGGAATATTTTTGGTGGGACAACATGAAGAGGGAAATCGCTGTTTATGTGTCAAAATGTTTTTTTCAATAGCTGAAGGATGAAAGACAACATCCTGTAGTATACATATAACCTCTTCCTATACCTGTGTGTAAATGAGATTATATTATGATGGACACTGTCATGGGGATACCAAAGACTCCCAGAAGGAATGATGTCATGTACGTTATTGTAGATCATATTATGAAGTCAACACATTTTCTTTCTATAAGAGAATACTTAACACATGAATATCTAGAAAGACTATATATTAATGAAGTTTTAAGACTTCATGGTGTACCCCTATCCATTATTTCAAATCATGATCCCCTTTTTACATCAAGATTCTAGAAAATTCTTCATAAGGGCCTAGATACTAAACTTCTTTTGAGCACATCACTTCACCCTCAAACTAATGGATAATCAGAACAAACTATTCAAAATTTAGAAGAAATGTTGAGATCCTTCTCACTTGAATTTCATGGTATGTGGTATTACTATTAGCGTCCAGTTGAATTTTACGGTAATAATAGCTTCCATTAAAGTATTCATAGGAACCATATCTAGAGTTATATAGAAAGAGATTTTGTACACCAACTTGTTGGGATGATGTTGGTGAAAAAAACATGTAGGTCTATAACTTGTTTATGAAATAATAGATAAGGTGAGTATTATTAAAACCCATATCAAAGGAGCTCAATGAAGGAAAAATTGATATACTGATAACCGAATGAAGGATTTGGAATTTCATGGAGGCGACCATGTTGTATAGAAGGTATATCCATGGTAGGGTGTTATATAATTTAGTAAGAAGGGTAAGTTAACTCCTAGGTATATCGAACCTTTTGAAATTATAGAAATAATAGGAGCTATATCCTATCATTTAGTAATTCCTCCTAGTCTCTCTAAAGTTCATGTTGTGTTCCACATATCACTATTAAGGAAATACATGCCAGAACGAACATATGTACTCACCTATGAAGAAATATAATTGGAAACTAATCTATCTTGTTTTTATGATCCTATCAAGAATATTGATACTAGAGAATAAGTATTGAAAAATCAAATGACCCGTCTCGTAAAAGTTCATTGGAGAAACCATAAAATGGAAGAGGCGAGATGGGAACCTAAAGAAATTATGATAAAGAAACACTAGAATATTTTTATGTATTGATATTATAGAAATTTCTAGGACTAAATTATTTGAAAGAGGGAATAATTTAATACCCCAATATTCAATAGTATGCTTATTTTAAAATAATTCAATGGCTTTCATTGTATGCAACATTGAGTTCAAGCACACCACGACCTTTTATAATATTTAATTTAATGAAAAAGGAAATATAACATAAACATGCATATTATTACTAAAAAAATTCGAATTTCAGTTATGTAAGTGGTATCTTTAACTATAAATATTCATTACCAATATAAAAATATTTAATATATCCTTTTATTTTATTTTTAATTTTTATACATTAAATAATTAAATTTATTTATGAGATAATAATGATGTAGTATTTTCTTATTGATGGAATCAAATAAATGATATTATAAATATTATAATAAATTTAATTTGAAATTTTTTATTCCATACATGGATTTTATGGATGACTATTACATGTGATCTTTGATTTTAATGATTTTTTTTTCAAAGAAATCAAGTTTTTATAACATTAACAAAAATCAGTTACTAATTTTTTTTAAAATTGACACAAATGTGTTTTTAAAACAAATACTAATTTATTTAATGATATAAAATCCTAAAAAGATAAGATTCGGAAAACTAAAATAGATAATGTCATAAATAAAATTATTATTCCAATTGAGTTTCTCTTGTAATTTAATTGTATCTTAATAAACCATATGGTGTAAAAATACAAGAAGACATGGTAAGAGTTAAATTATTTAACTAAGGGTTAAAGCTAAAAGGTAAGGTTAATTTTATGACCTAAACATATATAAATATTATTTTTTTGAGAATATTGAGACCCATACTCATATTATCATCTAAATAAATAAATTTTCCACAATTAGAAACCAAAAATCAATTTATAATAAATTAATATTTTAAGATCTTTCAAAAGTGCCCCTCACCTCTCTTATAAAAGGGAACTTCTCCTTCTCTTAAATTCAGAACTCAAAATAACTTTTTCTCTGAAAAAACATCCCAATTTAATCTAAAAACTTCACTCAATTAATCCTAGAGGAAAAAAATTGGGAATAAAGCCTTCTTATGGAGTCATTTTGTGAAAATAAAAAGGAGATACCCAAAAGAGCGGTAATCGTTTTATCAAATTCATTCATAGTTCATTCTTATTCAAATTATATTTATAAAGTTTTTACCATATTAAAATAATAAATCTATAATATACTATATTATGAGACATTTTTTTGATTATGGGACAACCATATTCTTCATTTTACCTATCCCATGGAAAACAATATGACCATACGGGCGTACGTATGGCTTACCATCTCCACGTCGTGGTGTAAACTATTTTTCATCTATACTTTATTTCGATGGGTATAATGATGAATATAAATGAATTAAATAAAAAATATAACATTATACTGTTTATTTACAATTCATATTCCATACAATTTGATACTATTTAACCATTAAAGAAATGATACCGTCGCTTGTCCATACGTACAACTTACCATCTCCACAACACGATGAGACTAATCTTCCACATTTACCATCCAAGAATGATTATAAAAATATATATTAGGAATAATTATTAAATATATGAAATAATAATTCTACTAAAATAATATATATATGTTTTTAAATATAAGTTATTCACTTACTTCCATTCAATACGATATGAAAATAGAAACATTGTTCATGTGTATGTACGACCTACCGTCTCCATGACTTGTGTATTCCATTTCATATACATATATGTTATATATATTTATATTAGGAATATATTTGATATATAAATCATATTATAAATTCTAGAAGTAATTGAATCATGATCTAAGTAATATGATCAAGATTAAAATGTCCAGACACATACGATAAACAAAGGGATTATTACCTGAAATGTTGCATTAACATGGAATTGTTAATAAACATGTAATATAAAGCCACAAAAGAATCATATATGAAATCATAAATATTATTATTATTATTATATAGGTTAATATTAGGTTTAAAAACATTATACATATGTTTTGAACACATACTAAGAGTATTATACTTAAGGTAAGGGATTTTGTATCAATTTCATTTCATTGAGGCATATTGAAATGTTATGAAACTAGTACCTTTTATATGGTGTATATTATACCTTTTGATTTTTCATCATGATTATAATTATTTTCATGATATTATATTATTTCCATCATGGTAATTATTGATAGATCCATGTTACTCATTCAATAGAGTTATTTGATAAGGCATATTATTTATTTTGGTTATTCAATATGAGAAATACATTGGAATGGAAATGACAGGTGCAACCTGGACTTTATATAGATCCTCAATGCATCATAATGTTCTCATGAGACTAATATGTTGGCCAAATTTGTTTCTAGCATTATTTTTAAACTACCTTGTGAAAGGTCTTGAATGTAACAGGTTTTCATGTGCCTGAGACATAACATCCTTAAATAATGAATTTCCCTCATTTAGTTTCAATCATTATTTGTCAATGATATTTTTGAATCAATACATCTATGGATGTAATTTATCATTATTTATTGATTTATGTCACGTATATCATTTTATTACTTCCCATATTATTTATTCCTTATCAAGTTATGAAAATGGAAGTTGTGTTCAGTTATTTTCCATTCCATATAGATTGATTCATTATTGCTTCCATTGTTCTTACCCTTACTAAGCATTCAAGATGACCCATATTACTTTTCTCTCTCTAGTTTATGAAGAAGAGAACATTGAATTAGCTTTCAAGGATGCAGTTTATTTTAGTTATTGTGTAGCATGTTTTATTTTTGTTTTCCCAATGTATCCTTGTTTTCCCAAGGATGTAGTTTATTTCAGTTATTGTGTAGCATAGTCTATTTTGTTTTCACAATGTTCTATGGGTATCATATATGTGATCTGGATATCCAAGACTATTAAACTATTTGTTCTCTTGGTATTTTTTCCTTTTAAAAATTCCAATTAAAAGTAATAATGAACCCACTTCAAGTTATCTGAGGTCAAAGCGTTGTATATATAATGTAACTGGATCACCCCACATGACATTATGTTATATGATAATGTAATATGAGGAAATCATAATTGAGAACGCATTATGAATTGAAATTATATTTAGAGATACCTTGAAGATATGTTTATTAGATATGGTATCATATGGTTTAACATAACATAAAATTATTATATTGGTGTAATATTCCCTAGCTATCGATATTATGTTTTACTAAAATAATATTATTGAGTGTTTTGAATAATGTAAGTTATAAGAAAATACATCCTCCATCCATTACTGTAAAAATAGAGTATCATATTTTGACTATATGAAATTTTTTTATGAGAGAATGCAATGTGAGGTACATTTCATGACATTATATTTTGAGACGACCTAGTGTTGGATTCCAGCATGATAAGATGTTGTGAGTAAAAATATTTTGAATTATCAATTCAAAACTAAAATTTTGTAATTTAAATATTTTTCGTCTTTGGATTATAGTTTATAAACTATTTATAAATGAAAAGTTATAGGAATTGTAAAATTATTTTTTTAATAATAAAAAAATATGAAAGATTCATATTTGTATCTCATGTTTTAAGAGATAAATAATGTGTTTATTTATTTTTTAATTCCTTTAGAAAATTCATTTATATAAAATGGTTATAGACAGTGAATATCATGTGTTCAATATTTATGCAAAAAATTTATTCTAGTAGATGTTTATGCCCTATATTAAATTTTCTGTATGACAACATATGATTTAGTTTTCATGTACCATAAATAACATTTTAATTGAAGTTATTAGACTAAATTTTATTGATGGACATAGATTTTTCATATTATATTTTATAATTAGTTTGAATTATATTTTACATTGATTAATGATTCACTGGGTAGATGGACTTTGGACTGATCTTCTAACTAGCCTGAGGTCTTATGCCATGTTCTAGAATAATGGGGGTTGGTTATCTATGGATTTGTCCTTATTCATATGGATATTTTTAACGTTATATAGTTATAAATAATGACATGAAGAGTTCATGTAACTCATGAACATGATGTATTTGGATATATATGAATAGTTTTGAATATATATTTGGGTGGGTAATAAAATTCATTAGTTGTGTAGAGGGTTACACATTAGTTTTGTGTGAAGAGATTAATTTGGTGGATGGAATAGGGATTACAAAATTAAATTGTAAGAATCATGCATACACAATGGTATAAAACATGAGATGTTAAATATTTCACATGATGTGATACTAATTAATTTAATATTAATATGAATATTTTTATATTGGATAAATTTTAAAAGAAAAACCCTCAAATTTTTAGTATGAGATTCCTTCCAAAGAGTCATTTTTCAAGACCTCAATCATTCAACGGGGAATGTCATAATAAAGCCGAGATCCATTGGATTATCTTGTGTAGGTAATGTAATGGGTGACCCAAATAGGATCAGGTGCTCATTATGGAAATTTTCTTTGGTTTACACTAGTTATGAGACCATAATAGGATTACGTTACCAGATGAATAAACATGATTGTATCCATATGATGGATTTGAATAAAGTGTTTATCTGCTCAACTGTCGTAGAATCATAATAGTTATGATTTTGATAGTTCCCTATCTAAATATCTATGTTATGGTAGAAATACTAAAGTGATCCAAAAAATATTGAAATATGGATCTTGGATCACTAAATTCATATGATATATGTGGTTATCATTTTTAGGGGATTATATTCATTAAAATCTATTGATTGAAATATATAAAACATGATAGTCACCCATAGATTCATCTTTGTTGTAGATAATAACATACTTCATAATAGACACATTGATATTACTAATAGGCATGACCAATAAAATAGTTCACGATTGTAATCCTGGGTTGATAAGTGGTCCCCCTGAGAAGCATTTAGTGAATTTAAATTTGAATGTTATAGAGATCAATTTATCCAAATTAGACTCATAGGTTTTGGATACTAGGTGTGCATCAAGCATTTGTGATCAATATAAACCTAGCCTCAGATATAATAGAGAATTGATGAAGTGATAATTATATCTTTATATTCATTATTTATGTTCTACAAGATCATGAGAATAACTATGAAGGGAAGTGATGGTGGTGGAGGGGGGGGGGGAATCAGTGGTGATTTTTTTAAAATATAAATTCTCTTTAAATTAACCCCTATAACTTGTTAGAGTTTTTGACCTTATCATATTTATAAAATAATCTTTCAAGCATGAAATGATAATATATTAAAGAAAAACATGAAAGATTTAAAAGGATCTCCTCCAGTGTGGGTGATGACATCCTTTCCTTGGTGACTCTCATTGGTCTATGGAAATTTACTATAATAGAAAAGTGAATAAAATGTGATAAATCTCAATATACCACTTCTATATCCCAATAGGTATTATTATACTGAATGTTTTCAATTATAAATGTTTTCTTATGAAACCGAGCGACAACAAGATAAGAATTTTTTTCAACGTATTTCCCTGAAATCTTGTTCGAAACATTCTCAATAAAGTGTATTCATATAGTATCTCTGTCTGGTGTGTCTTATGACTTAATCTAGTATAATTCATCACATACTCCTCAAGAAACCACACCTTTGTTTTTTTCTCTGTTTAACAAAAAAATCTACACCACATAAGCATTTTAGAACCTTTGTCTCATACAATATATTTTTAGTATCTTTGGTTGGGGCTTCTGTATTTTGTTTTTAATCCGTACCTGTATCCAGTGCATCAAATTGAAGCCTCTCCATAATTAATATGACTGGTGTCCTATATTATTCAAATAACTCGATTAGAAACTCAAAATTCTAAAAAAAAATTAGCTTATCAGCTCTTTCATACAGGAGATAAGTATTAGTACACATTTTAATTGCATCCCATTTTCATAGAAGATCTTATCGGAGAAAATGTGGGAACTAAAATTCATTTTTCCTCTCAAAGAAAACTAAAATAGTAAAAATCTTTCTCATCCCTATTTTTTATATGATTCCCAAAACTTATAGAACATTCTTAAAGTTTTATGACAACTCCAACATCCATAAACTTCTTTTTTACTTCCTTAACCTTGGGGTTAAGGAAATTTTTCAATATTCGATATCTCATATAGATAACATACATTGAATGATCACCTTATCAACATCATGTTTAGGGGATTTACATTGTTTTCATGTAAATTTAATCAAAACATCAGTCAGTAGATGTCAGTATAATAACATTCTAAGGAGATTCTATTTTATGGGTCCTATGAATTTCTATTTCTAATGGACTCACTCGACTTGGTACAACATCTCAAAATCATCCATCCAATGAAACCATAAGTATTTATCCAAGTTTCATCCATTTTATGTAACATTGAATTTTCAATAATATTTTCAAAACTTATTCTATTAAATCCAATTATAGTTGTATTTATCTATATGCTGCACTTCCTTACTCTTGTTTGTTAGTTAAAATTTTATTTTTCCATCTAAAGATTTTTTAAATATATAAATGAACACACCTTCTGCAAAATGTATTCTGGTTTATCTTTACAACATAACTCTTTCAATGAGATCACATTTACCACTTCAATGTTTTTCCATCTGATGGATCTTTTTCCAATGGAATATATATGATGGACTTCCTTCAATGAAACACTCCTTGAATTTTAAATTCATAAATCATTTATCTTCCATTTTTTAACATCAATAATTCATATGTTTCACCAATATATTTTGACACCCTATCTATCTAGTCATATAAACTACTACTGTATGGTGCACTTGATCTATTGAATTTATGATAAAGTTTCTATAAATTCTAAATTCCCATGTCACAAAAGAATTATCCATAATGTCTGGTTGACTTTAAATTTGATATCTTTCCATTTTTCAGGATTCAACGTCCCGACTTCATCAGATACAACATCTTCAATTTTGTACTATAGATCAAACATCATCCTTATCACAACATTTTTCTTATTTTACTTTGTCTGAAATAATAACAACTCATTAACTCATACATATTATTTTTATTCATTCAATAACTATGTGAACTGTACACCTAGTGATATTGAGTAACTTTAACGTTGTATCTCAAACTTAGACTTTATACAAATCTTCATCTGATAACATCTTCCTTGGTCCATTTTGTGTAAATATTGTGATTATATCCCCTTATAGGAAAGAGTAATACATAAGATTGGATTATGATAATCTTTATGATGTTATGAACATAAATATAAGCACCAAATAATTTAACTTATGGAATGTCTCTTAACATCGTAAATGAAATTTTCATCACATCTTTAAGAACATTGTATGAAAAAAATTATTAAAAACATCAAAAACACTTTCTCACCCATTTAACAAAAGCATTCAAAAAAATATATACTAAAAAATAATTTTTTTAAAACATCCCAAAGAATCTAAAATCCCCCCCTTGGATTTTTTGGAAACATGTGCAATTTTTTTAAATATAAAAAAAAACTATTTTCACAAATTTTTATCGAAACAGAACCTTTCTCATAGAAAATGTACTAATGAAAAACTACTAAATAAATAAATTCTTTTGAATGAATTCCATACCTAATTGAATGGAAATTTTGGGGCCATGATAAGATAAACTCCCCCTTTATATTATCTTATACCCCTTTTATGATAATAAATGATTCATGTTTATAGAAAAATGGGTTGTACACCTTCTTAAAATGTTTCAAATACTCTGACACTTAAAAACATAATAAAAATAATAGTGGGGGACTTCTCATAAACATTAGGAATTATTTGATGGAGGATGAACATGTTATTGCCTCCCCAATTCCTCAAATCCTTCCTTTATCATATATTTGGAAAACACATTATATATTTGATAGTTTCTTGAAATATACTCAAGGATAATATCTCCACCATCAATATTCTCTTATATGAAGTGTAACTTAATATCAATGTGCTTTGATTTTTAATGTTGTACATGTTATTTGAAAATATTAATGGCACTTTGATTATCAAAAATAATCTTCAATGGTTTTCCAACATTCACTCTAAAATATTCTACCTAAACATTCATCTATATCATTTCTGTACAAGCATGGGCGGAAAAATATATATTCTACTTTCACTATACTCAAAGTAACAAAAAATTGTTTATTACTATTCTATCACATAAAAAATTATACAAAGAATAATGTTCCACCGGATGTTGACTTTCAATCACTATAATATACATCCCAAACAAAATCAGTGTATTGAAGAAATTTCTTATCACAACATATTTTATAAAATTGGCTACACAGACAAGATACTTTAATATACCTGAGTATTTTATTTTTCTACCAAAATATGTGATTCATTTGGATCACTATAATATCATTCACAGAATTTAATAGTATAAAAAATTTCAAGCCTTGAAGCTATAAGATAGAGAAAACATCCTATCAACTTCTAGAAGTCTTTCTTTTTCACACCTCTCCTAGCTTCTTCTTTACTCCACTTTAGACAAAAAGGGAAATGTGTATAAACATATTTTTATTATTACATGAAAAACTTTGTAAAAAATACCTAGTATAGTTTTCATGATATTGAAATATATATATTTCAATATTGTTATATAACCTATCATATGCGGAAAAAAACCACTGTCAAGAATCCACTGTTTTCTCCTATTTCAATATTTTAGATCTGTCTCAACAAAAAATATCTTTCCTCAACATTATTATATCAAAATTCCTTTTCTTTTCAAGCATAAGAATATTTTACAATAATTTTCTTTCATATATTCTTCATCGTAGTGACCTGGTTTTTCATATCTTCCATAAACTTCCTTCGGGTAATCAAATCTATTTTTCATTGGAAGCTTTCTAACATTTAAGGATTTTGGTTTTCTTCTTTCCTATAAATTAGAATCATTTCTTTCATTTATTCCCCCATTACATCCACTCAGTTATTGATTCTAGGAAGACATGGTGTACCAAATATTATATAACTTTTTCCCATTTTTAACACAACACTAACAAAATCTATTGAATATTTATCTTTTATGGAACTAGGATCTATACTTTTAGAGAATTTTTTATTTTTCATAATAGATTTATATATTTCTTCTCCCTGGAATGGGATATCTTTCTCATGAAGGTTATTTTCAACATTTGTTAATGTGGTGTATTTTCCACATCCTTTATTAATCCAATATTTCTCAATACCATTTCTAACAACTATATGGATAGAAATATCAGATTTAATTTTATGGTTAGTGGGTTTAAATGTTGCTTGATAATTGGGAAGAGTTTTCTCAGAAACCTGTGATGTTTCAACCTTTACCTCTAAATCCTTGTAGAAATTTCTTCTCATATTATTTAATATAGTTTCAACCTCAAGAAATATTTGTAATGGTTTACAGACTTCATCTTTCTTATAAGTAAGTTTCTTTCTAAGATATTCAATTATCTTTCCTTGTTTAATGATATTTAGATTTAGGTTCACAATCTCATAAATGTACACACATTCTAATATATGAATATATTCTTTTCCTACATTCTTTTGATCACCTTATTTTTTCAACATTCTAATTTCTTTCTTTAGTGTTTTGTTTTTTAAGACATTATACAAGTTTTCATCTAAACTAATATTCTTTGTATGTTTCTTCACCTTATTATTCTTCACTATTTGATGAATCTTCCTTTATTGTAACATTTTTAAATAAATCTAAATTTGTTTCTGGATTTTAATCATCCAAATAACTATTTTCAGTGTAGTCATATTCAAATTTCTTAGTCAACATACATCTTTAGTTTTCTCTAATTAAGTTTTTCTTCATTCTAGTGGACTACTTATCTTCCTTGGATGTTTTTCTCCCATTATTCCACCAATTTTTTTTCCCTAGAATCATATTTATATTATCCAACTATATTATTTGGAAAATTAAGAGTAAAATTCCAAATTCTTCCACACTCAAAACACATAAGTAGAATTTTTAATCCATATTCTTATCTAAAATTATGTAAATATTTAGAGATATGAGGAAATATTTTTTCATTCATATCATCATCTTCCATATCTTCTGAATCAAAATGGAAAATAATCTTATGATCATGATCTTGGATATTCATCTTTCTCATAACATCAAATACATTTCACCATTGATCTTCTTTTTGAATAGTGGTGTTTTTCTCATCTCATATGAAATATGATGGTATGTAATTACATAGAAAAAATATCATATTTTTCTTTTATGATAGAAATTTAAGAATCAAACCATTTTAGAAAAAATTTCACGAGTTTCCAAATAATGGTGGAATCTTCTAAGAAATCACTTAATCCTTTTATGTTTCAAACAATTTCATTTACTCAGGTGAAGTACTCATCAACAATTTAATAATCATATATTATGATATCTTTTATCTTTATTCTCCATATTTTTAGATTTTAATCCTTTACATTGATATTTTCATCAATGATACTTTTCATTTTGTACCAAATTCCATTAGCATTTTTAGTACGCATCACCTTTATAAAAATATTTTCTGAAAAATACATTAGAATAAAATTTCCGACATTCCCATCTACTTCCAGATTTAATTTTTCAGTGAATGTAATAAGGGTATCTTTCTCAGTGAGTAGAAAACAAACTGTAGTTACATAAATTACCTCTAGGGAAAGAGACAGAAGATAGGGTACAATTATATTTTTTCAACCATGATATGTTTTTTTATTGATGGTAGGAATACCTACGATGTATTCTATGTTTATATTCTACATGATAAGGATATTAAAGGGAAAACCGGCCTCTGATATTCTTTTGTGAGGGGGGGGGGGTTGAATCAGTTGTGATCTTTTATTATTTTTATTATATTGAAATTAACTTCTGAAAATTATTAGTTTTTTTAGTCTTATCATATTTATAAAACAACATCATAATCATGCGATGATTAGAAAGTAATGAAATAAATTAAAAAATTATAATTTTGAACACCAATGTGGGTGAATATATCCTTTCAATAGTACCTCCTATCAATCCATAGAAATTTAATATAATAGAAAAGTTAATATAATGATCCAAATATCATTAGGGAAGAATATATTGACTCCTATTATTAACAAACATTTTCTTATGAAACAATGATACAATAAGATAAAAAACTTTTTCAACACATATCACTGAAAGTTTTTCCAAAATAATCTTTGTCAAATGAGTTTTTCTAGTTACTCTATCTAGTGTGGCTTTATACCTTGTTCAGTGTGGGTCACAAAAATGAACCTTTAAATATGTGATTTTTCTGATAAAAAACATCTACACATCACAAAATATTGGTAAATTATGACTGGTATGATCTCTTTATTCTATCTCTTACTGACACCTTTGTCTAATGTTTATGATATGTAATAGTATTTGGTTCCTTAAATTAAATCCTTTATCTGGTCATTGTGACTGGTATCATATATTATTTATCCAGCTCGGTTGGAAACTCACAAAACTTTAATTTTTAAACGTATCTTATAATTCATATAGGTGAATTATATTTGTATTATTTTTAATCAAATAACTATTTTTATTTGTGAGCAAGTAGAAAAATGGAAGAATATCAATTCCATTTTCCCACTCAATGAAAAATCAAATTACAAAACTCCCTCTCATCTCAATTTCACAGAATACATCTCAATCCATCAAGAACATTTTTGATGTTTCATAAAAACTCAAATATTCACAACCTTATTTGAAATTACATAACATCAATGTTATGGAAACTATTTAAACTTACTTATCTCACCTTGATAACATATATTAAAGGATCGCCTCAACAAAACTATTTTTAGGGGATTTAAAATTTTTTATGTAGAGATATTAAAAACATCTTTGGGTAGATGTTTGTCAGATGACTTACCAAGGAATTTTTTTTGATAAATTTTGTGTATTTCTTTGTCTGATGGAATCATATAACTCCACCAAGTAAAACATCTCAAAATAATATGTCTGATGAAATCATGAACAATTATTTGATATTATTATATCTAATGGAACTTTTAATGTTTTACATAACCTTATAATATCATTCCATAAGCTCCAATGATAGTGCTACTTATCTGTCTGATGCACTTCTTTAGACTTGTTCATCATTTCAAATTATACCTTTTCATTTAAAATTTTTTGTAAATATTTGCATGATCATGAATTCTAAAAAACTATGTCTAATTAATCTTCACAACAAAATCCATCTGATGGATTCAGTTTGATAGACTTCCTTCAATAGATTAGTCCCTAAATTTGAATTTCATACATCTTGTTGATTTAATTTTGAAATGTAAACAATGTACAACTTACACCTTCAACTGTGTACACCCCATTGTCTGGTCACCTCAACCGATACTATCTAGTTCTCATGAGCTATTAACTATATAATTACATTATTTTAACCTTTGAATACTTATTTCACATAATACTTATTTCTCAGTTAATGTTGGCATGAAATTTTATCTCTTCCACTTTTTCTGGTAAAAACTTCTCTTCTCCATTTGGTATTTTAGCTTCAACTTTTTACTACCCCTAAAAAATCATCCTTATCACAACACAGTACCTATTTCACCATTTCCAAAATAATATAAAATCAGTACCTCAAACTTCTATTTGTAATCAATATAGAAAAAATTTGGATTTTCTAGTTGTTGATATTGAAAAACATAAATTTTTATCTCAATGTTCATCATTTTACAAATATCCATCTAATAACTTCATCCTAGGTTTTTCTTATGTAATAGTTGTTCTTATTTTTCCTTTTATGAAATTTTACAACTTCATCATACATCGTTAGAATCTTCATAATTTCATGAAGACGAAGATATTCACAAAAATTTAAAACATCATTAAATCTTCCTAAAACATTTAATGATATTTCCTTCACCTCCTATAGTAATTCATAAGAAAAATCATTCTTAACATATTCAAAAATTACTTCGATCCTATTTAGAAAAACCATTAGAAATAAGATATGTTGAAAAAATACAAAACATATTATAAAAACATCCCAAATGATCTTCAACAATGAAGAAAGGGTTGCTGCACTGAAAGTTGATAATTTTGACCTATGTCTAAACAATTGATTAGTTCTAGAATTGATAAACTATTATTACATTTCTACATTAAATAGATTTTAGATTTATATAACTTATTTATAAAAAAATGTATTTTTATTCATCATTAAGAACTAGTGTTTTTATATATATATAAGGATTAAAATTTTTATGGTATTGGGAATATGGTAAATGGTGTATACATTATAGATGTGGATAATATTATTTATAACCTTTTTAAGAAGAAATATAGGGTTGATTCTAATGCTTAATTCTTTTGGAGTTGTCTCCTTGGAAATATAAATGAGAAATGTATCCAAAGACTAAAATAATATTGAAGATTAGAATCATTCTATTATGAATAATTTTATACATTAAAATATTTTATTAGGAATGATGGCCAAGGAATATTTTTGTGAAAAAATTTAAAGGACTAGTTGTTTGGTGCATATCATACATAGATTTTTATGAAGGCTAATGAGTACACAATAGAGTGGTGGTTTTAGGTAATTTGTTTCCTTTAATAAAGACTTTAGTTTGTATAGTTATGTGTCTCTAATGATAAAGAATAATAAAAATTTTATAAAGTTCAAAAAGATTCATAATGAAGTACACAACCAATTGTGTAAAAGTATTATGATTTAACAATCTGATTAGGGTGTCTAATACATGGGACAAAAAATCACTAATCATTTGATATATTGTGGAATTTTTCCACAACTCACTCCTCCAAAAAAACCAAAATGTAATTGTGTGTTTTAGAGGAGGAATCACACCCTATTTGACATGGTTTGACTGATAATGAGGTAGTTTGACCTTCTTATTTCACTCTAGTGGTACGCTCTTGATATTTTCTTCTTCCAAATTAATATTATTACATATAAAGAATAAATAAATATTCTATATGAGTTATGGATTGGTAAATAACGGAAAATGTATTTTACAAATATTTTGGTTTTCAATGTACTCATACAATAAGTAATTTCTGATAAATTTTTTCCCAAATCAAAAAAGTGATTAATGTTTTTTTATCGTAATGAAACCATGGGATTTTTTTCTATAACCCTAACTAACACAAAGTTTTTTTTGAATATAAATGAATATTTCTTAATATTTAATATATAATATGATGAGTAGATTGGAAGAATGTTAATCTTGGAGAAGTTCAAGACCAGTGATTAGGAAGTGTTTATGAGAAATAGTTAGAGTCATTTCACCAAAGAGTTATGGAATAATAACAAACTGACGTTATACAATGAACATGAAGGTCTAGAATAATTTTTCAGAAAATATAGAGGTATTGATTTATCTTGTAAAATTATGATTATTTAGCTTTCATAGGGGATGAACCTACTATGTTTTAGGAGTCTATTGAGAGTTTTTATTTTGAAAAATGATAAAAAATACATGGAATATGAAATAGAATCTATATACTGTATCCATGTTTGGAACATGGTGGTTGAACCTAATGGTGTGATACCCAGAAGGTGTGTGTGGGTTTTCCAAAAGGAAAATTTCATGTATAGTAGAGTGTCTACTGATAAAGTATGCCTTCTAGAAATGGGTTACAAGAAAATTCAAAGTATCTATTATGAAGGAAACTTTTCACCAGCTGAGATGATAAATTCAATTCATATTTTTCATTCCATAGAAGATCATTTTTATTATGAGATATATTAAATATATTTCAAAACCATTATCCTTAATGGGAATTTAGTTGAGGGAATGTATATGATACTTGGAAAAGTTGTTGAAGTTACAGATGAATCTTTTATAGACTGAAAGTCATAGTAATCAATATATAGATTAAACAAGATTTATTATGTTTGAATATATGGTTTTATGATGCAATCAAAATGATTAGTTTCATTATTCACACATAATATTCATATATATAGACGAGAATTAGTTAGAGTATAGTTTTGTTTCAAATATAGTACGTAGATGACATACTTATTATTGGAAATGACATCCTGACTCATTACTTTATGGATATATGGTTGGGAACATTATTCTCTATGAAATAAATTGGTGAGGAAGCCTACATAATGGGTATAATGATCTATAGAGGTAGATCTCATATGCTGCATGGACTTAGTCAAGAAAAAAACATTGGTAAAGTGCTAAAGTGGTTTAGTATAGAGAACCCTAATAAGGGTTCTTTACCAGTGTTGCTTGGAAAAAATATTAGGAAGAATCAAAATTCTTATAAGGATTTGGAAAGGATGGATATGATTCTCCATACATCTACTATGGGCCCTATAATTCTTTTCATTATATGTAATCAACCAAATTTCACCTATGGTTTCAACATACGTATTAAATACTAGTCTAATCCCGCCACGAGTCACTTGATTGTTGTGAAGAACTTCCAGATCTGCTTAAAAATTGAAAATAATATGTTCTTGGTATTAGGAAGAGAGGATTAGATTAGTGTAAAGGGTAATACAAAATTTAGTTTCTTATTTTATAGAAACAATTTGAGATCTCAATATAGTTTCATGTTTTTCTGGAATGATGGAGCTAAAAGTTATAAAAGTTCATAATTAGAAATGATGGAGGACCCAAAAACATATCCATAATACATTACTATATCAGATAATACAAAATAATCTATTTCGATCAATAATTTGATATCTGATATTGGGGTGGGTCTTGGCATAGAGGGAGAAATTGAGATTTTATATTGAAACAATGGATCCAAAGCTGAGGCCATTGAATTATTATTGTAGGTTCCCAAGAACCAATTACATTATTAATTATATTACTAGTACAATAATGGTCTTTAATATTAATAAAAATTGTATCATTTGTTGATTAATATTCAGCGTGACATCAATATGATAATTTCCTTAAGAGCACCTATTGCATCAAATGTCATAGCAGTTTCATACATTGATGATAACCTTGAAGTGTTTTGAAAATATTCTTAAATGCATATTCTATGGATAGATGACATTACCTGACTGAACACAGATGACACAGACCATCACTGTTAAGATGCTCATATAAATTAATACTTCTTCTCAATAAGTTCATCCTTGGTGATCTCCAACAACGAAGGTTATTAGAACCGACCACCCATAGGTATTTCACATGGTAAATATGTCAATTGATATTCCTATCTATGAATATATGTACTGGTACTCACACTTGAGATTATTATTAATAAATATCATGCATTGTGCACTTAGATGTTTTATCAAAATATACGATGATATATGATAATAGTGAATTAAGATACGTTAGGTACATCACAAGTGATATAACATTAATGAATAATTCAAGAAAGAATTTGTACCTTCTAGGTTAGTGGATGAAGTTATTATTATGGAACTATCTGATAAAGTCCATGTCTAGGGTGGTTTTATCAACATGTTCATTTTCCAAAAATCCAAAATATATATATATCAAGAATATAGGTTAATGACACATGAAATGTAACTTTATTGCTGAGATATCAAGAAAACATGATCATATTATACAATGAATTTCCATAGGAAGTTTTTATCATTGGGACATTAACTTCTTTATCTTTGGATGTATTGAGGTGTTTTTAAATTCTAATCTTATACTTTAGGATAGACAACCTAGTTCCAATGAAAAAGAGGCCTATAAGGTCACACACTAAGTGTATCCCGAACCTCTATTAAATTCTATTTGAATTTAATATTAGAATAAATATTATTCCCAACTTACAAGGTATCAGTATGTGAGTTGAATATTAAATAATTATTTATTTTCATGTTCTAATGAATAAAATATATATTTATTGATCGAACAAATAATGTAGTGATATTTACTTATTTAAATAAATAGTCATTAATCATGGTTTTATAAATACAGAGGAGGATTAACTGATCGAGTTATGGGCCTAGTTGAAATGATATATTCATTATCATTTAAATAAAAATAAATTTATTTATTTAAGAAATTATATTTTTATTATATGTGAGTCATCCACATGATATAGAAATAATAATAATTATATTATTATTATAAGACATGGGGTTATCTAAGGAATATGATATTGGATAAGGGACTAAGTGTAATTAAAAATTATCTAACGCAACAATATAAAATATTTTATGTAATTTATATGGTTAGATATTGGAGATGTTGTTGTTAAAAATAAATTCTTTTTAGAGAATTATCTCAGACCTATAGTGAAAATCCTTTAGAAGGATATCAAGAATATGGAAAGATTCAATCCTTCACCCCCTCTGATGTCCCAATGAGAACTAGAATGAATCCTTAATGTCATAAAAGGAATTCATGTTTTATTTTACTATACATGATTCCAAGTGGTGGGAATCATTTGTGATATCATTGGATGATTATGTAGTGATGTTTAGTAGTTCATGCAGTACACGTGGATTGCCATTATAGGGATTATACACTTAAATACATCATCGTAATAATGCTATTAAAATTGTGGTCAAACTAATCAAAAAAGAAGAAAGAATTAAAATCCATGGTAATTATTTATTATATTAATTAATTATAAATTATTAGTGAAAGTCCCAATCACATTGATTTTGGGTTTTCTATTGGTCTAATTTTATAGATTTATCTGAGGAAATATATGAAAAACCATTGTTAGGCTTGGGTAATAATTTTTTTATATGTCCCCAAACCATCAAGTGGTATCCAAGCTGTTACATATCAATTTATACTATTTATTAATCATCAATTTAATTATATACTTTTTGTTAATTTTTCATTTTTGGTTTATTTTTTATTTAACATAAATGTTGAGAGAATGTGTTTTTTCACATTCATATAAAAGAAACATGAATAAGAATAGATGAAGAAAATTTAAAGATCCCATCAGTAGGTTCTAGAGATTTTGGATGAATTATATGGGACTACAAGATTTATAATAACAAAGTAGATGAAGTTTACCCAAATTCACTGCACCAATATTTTCCATGAAAACCACAGAACATCACATGGGAGAAGATTATGTGACTTCATGACACAATATTTGTTGACCTGCCAGATGCAACCAAGGTTTAAGGGTTACATGACATGTAGTCGATGTGCATGCTATGTAACCCCACATAGTTTTCATCACTGAAAATGTGGAATATGTGTGGTCAAATACATGACATGTATTTATTACATATTTAATAGTTAATTAAATATGATGGTCCAGTTATGACTAAAAAATGTATAATTTTTTATATGTTAGGTAACACAATCTCTTCTATGCGTATTATAAGTCGAGTCACAAGGATTTTATTGAATACAACCACAGAAAGTGATATATGACATGTATCTATTTGTACAAACCATATAACTTGTACATGTTTATAAGTATCACACACCAAGCCAAGATATATATGTACATTAAACCAAACTACATGGCAGGCATCCAGCGTACATTCCATGTGATTGGTTTTTAAACTATCAAATGCCTAACTAATTTATGCATTAATTTTTGGACTACATATAATGTACAATTTTTATAAGACATGTAAATTTTATGGGAATTAAAAGTGATACACAAAATGTATATTAATGTGTTGTGTTTATCATACACACCGACCTAAATACTTTTCTTGAAATAGGGAACTATTTTCCACATAATTATGTGACAAACATTGTATGTTACATTTCATGTAAGTACATGTTGCCTAAAAAGGACTATACAAACCACAAGATATTTCATATAGGTACATTTCATGTGATCTCTATGTATAAACCATGTACTTAACTAATTTTAAATGAATTTTTGTAATTTAATTTATATAAAATTACACATGATGGGAATCTCGAGGAATGTTTGGATAAAAAATTATGATATATTAATTAATTAATTAATAAAATAACTAATTTATTAATTTGAGTAATGTATCTTAATAAGGAATGAACGAAAATTAATGATAGATTCTTCAATAAATTTGTAATCATTTCATGCATTGGTGAACATGAGATCGACTAAAAAACGTATGTGTTGAGTTTCTCATTAATTTATTTTTTATCACATGAGTTTATTATGAGATAAAAGTTTTATTAAATTAAATATAATGTATGGTCTTCCATACCTCACACCATTATTTTGTATGGGGAATAATGTATGTGGTTTCTTTTATGTATCCCCATACCCCTCATTCCCATCACCATTGTATGAGTAAAAACATGAAAAGGATGATGCTATAAAGAGAATAGATTTTTCAAAACTCGATTCAAGGTGAAACCAACCAAGGAGATGAACTGGATTCATGTGGAATGTTGTAACTCAAGCCAGGCATGACTCAAGGAGTTATTACCTTGGGTTAGTGGTTAGTTTATCATATACATTATAAATCAGACATTATAAACCCACATGATCATGCCACATATATATTTATTTTGTTTCTGTTCCCTATATATTTATTTATTTATTTTTATTGGATAACTTATCATGATTATATAAAATAAATCAGTTTACAATCTTTCAATATGAAATAAGATAAATAGATTATAGATAAATGATTTTATCAATACATTATTAATCACTTATGTAAAATCCACATAATATTAACAAGTATGTAAATTTATAACATAAAGAATATTTACACATAAAAAAACACGAAAAATAAATAATAAGCCTCTAACACCTTCCATTACAGGATTTAAGATGAAACCATATATTAAAGTGTTGGTTGGTCTTTTTCAAGACTCTTCCATCTATTGAGTAATTATAAACTAAGTTAACATCAAGAGGAGTAGCCCTTTTTTATCCTTGGTGTAACATGGATTTATTTGTTGAGGTTTTAGTACTGGATTCTAAGATTAGTGATTCTACTAAACATATAAAGGATCTATGAGTTAATGTAATTTTCAAAACTTATCTACCTAAAATACCTTAAACTAATTAGTGAGACCCTTTTTTCGGTCATGAGAACAAAAATATAGATCCTTACTAACAGAATAACCATGTGACAATATATTGTTAATATAATTTTTAGGGTAATTGTAATTTGATAAAATAGTGGGAGAATAGTAAATAAAATTTAATACACTAAATTTAATAACCATGATGATGTAATAAAATATGAGTTATTAAGTATAGAAAATGGAAAATAAAACCCTAAAAAACTCTATGATTATTTATGGATAATGAAAATGTCCTTATGAGTATATATTTCTTAGAATATTAAAGTCATTTATACACTGTGATACAATATAAAGATCTATACAATATGTTGGAATCCCCTATACCTTTTCATCCACCTCAGTAGAAATAAGAAGTACAAGGGATTCCTATCGGATGTTGTTGGGAAAAATTCCCTCAAGGAAACATTGTAATGTTGTTGGGTTTATTGTGTTTGTTGATAAAATAGGTTGCAAAGGTTAGTTTTGGGGTTCCAAAATTATTCTTGAACATGTATGATGAAAAATATTTAATATAGAGGCATGGAAGAGAAGAAATTGGTGAAGAAAATTATGTGTACTAGGTGGTGTCATTTCCCATTTTGCCAATTTTTTGAGGTCCAAAATTTAAAGGAAGGGAAAATTTTCCTGAATGATGGATTTCCATGGCTGATTCTAGAAAATATGGAAAATGACTATAATTAATGAATTTTTTATTTCACAAATAATTTGATATTGTAAAAATAATATTTCATCAAAGGCTGCCACGTTTTGAGAGAAATAGGCAGTAAGTTACATGATTAGAAGAAGTTTCAAAAATATAAAAAAGGTGGTATGTTAAATGATTACGAGAAGTTTCATGAATGGAAAAAATCAATCATTCTATGGGATTGAGATAAGTTTCATGAATAAAAAAAGGATATAACTTACATGATCACATGATGTTTTAAAAATGGAAACATTTTCTATAGTTTCGCGAAGACATTGAATTTTTCAAAAAGGTATAAAGAGTTTTAAAAAAAGGTAGTGGAGATATTGAATGTTTCATGAAGGGAAGTAATAATATATAAATAGGTAGATACCACCCTCAACTAAAGATATGTGTCCTTTTAAAAATATAAAGGTTATGAATTCTTTAATGAATTTTATCAATGATTTCTTTACATAAAGGATTCATTATAACATCAGTTTCCAAAAGGAAGGAAGTTTAAAGAAAGTGATAGTTTCATGAATAGGTTTCATTTCCATGAAATCATAAAAATATTCAAAAAATGTTCTGAGTTTCTTAAGAGGAAAAGTATTATGATGTTTAGAAATTTTTTTCGAATAATTGGGCAGTTTCAAAATTTATGAGAAATGAGTTTCATGAAATTTTATGTTATGAGAATCAAAAGGTATTGCCTTGTAATTCTATAGAAAAATTGTATTCATTAGGTGAATGAAATTATAGCTTCATAATGCACTAAATGAGATATTAACTCTAGTGATTCATGTAATTAATAGAAGAATATTTTGAAAGATCGGTGCATATAATTCAGTTGAGAGAGAAGTGACCTTTCAAATTCTGATTGGTTATAAACTCAGTGGGAAGGTGAGTCCACTATGAAATTTTAATAGAAGTGTGTTTTCATGGATTTGGAACATATGAAAATTTCCTATGTATACTCCTCGAATAAAACCTAATGTGGGTGAACCAATTAAAATTGTCTCATGAATTCTTTCATTTATTCACATACATTTCTACAGAAAATGGAGAGAAGAGTGTTTAATTTAGCAAAGAAACAAGATCTGAAAGGAAATTTGTTTTAATATATAACACCCAGATTCACCCCCTATCTGGGTATTTAACCCATTTGTTCTGAAAGTTAGGTTTATTGGGAAAAGTTAAAATCATAGGTACTCTCTCAGTAGAATTGATGAAGGTTGTTAATCTCAAAGGGATTATGATATTTGATGGAAAAAAATTTCACCTATGGAAGAATCATATGTTTCACCACTTCAAATAATTATTCATGTATGTCTTTATATCAATGATTCATGATAATTCTTCTATTTTGGATAAAGAAGCTTTATTAGAAGTATATTTAAGGGAATTGGATGCTGACACTAGAAGAATTAATACATTAGGGGGAGTATTATCTAATGCAATCAACATGGAGGTGATTTAATGTAAGTCACCACATTTTGTGTTGGAAATTTTCCTAAATATCAGTGAGGGTGATTTAAAATCCATATAAGCTATATTATAGGTTTTATAGAACAAATATGAGTATTTTAGAATTCACCTCAATTAATATATAGATTAATTTTTTGAAATTGTGAAAGGTATTATGGAAGACATGTGGGGTATCAGATAAAATATTGTTGATTTAAATATCCTTAAGAACATCTTGAGAAGACTTCCACCTTGGATAAATCCAAATGTCTCTATACTAGATGATAATGACCCAAAGGTGATGACATTAGATAGATTTCATAAAACTCTTTTCACATATGAGATAATAAATGATGATAATGTGTCTGTTGAAAAAAGATGTCCATTGAGGTGGAATTAAAGGCTACAAAGAAGCTCAATACTAAATATGGTCAAGAAGAAGATGATGTGGATTATTTCATGTCATTCCTTTTCTCAAATCTCTAAATCATAAAAGTAAAGTTCAAAGGAAAACTTTTACTTACATGATTTTGATGTAGAAAGGATGGATATACTGCAACATGGTGACCTAATAATTTTCATGATAATAATGAGGATAATTTTAAATTACCATGAATAAGTCTTCATCTTATGTAAAAGGTGAGAAACATTTCAAGAGAAATTTATTCAAAAATAAGAATCTTCCTTCACTAGAAAATGACAGTTCATAAGAATATGAGGATGAAGATGTGGAGAATTGTATGTATCATGGAGAAAATGATATGGTGGTAGTTTTAAGTAAATCCTAGACAAGGGAAGAATGTCACAATGTTGTAGGAGATGTTGAAGGAAGAGTTGATCCCTAGGTTGAATAAAAAGACTTTCCCGAGGAGACAAACGTTGAGAAATCCTAAATGAAGAAATACTAGAGGGTGGTTCATGTTTCCAATCATTATTTGAAATAGTAGGAAGAAGAAAACATTGATCTGGAAAAATAAATTAAAAATTGGAAGTCTTCAAGGCTAGGGAACATAGAAATGATCATTGAGTACAATAACAATTGGAAGAAAATAAAAGAGTGATTTATTGTTTGAATATCATGGAAAAATATCTAATGAAATTTATCAAATAACATGAAGAGGATGTTATCGACCTATCACTAAAATTAATAGATCAAGAGAGACTCTTGAATCTCAGTATAACAATGAGAAATAGGATCACACAAATAATTGAAAGTATGGAAGTGGAGCAAAGTGATCTAGAAAAAAAGAAGCAACCATTATATCAAAATGAAAAAGATGGTATGGGTCTTGATCAAAAATAGTTACAGTAGACATATCATGTACCAAGCCACCATGATACCTGATTTTTTTTTCTTTTAGCTCCATGCTTCAAGAAATATCAAGATATTAGAAGTAGAGAAAATTATCCACAAGGATAGTAAACATACTTCTTGATATCTCAAGGAATTGTGTAAACATATTACTCAACATCAACTAGGCATAATGTTATCAAGACACTCAGTGTTCACTGGGAATCGAGCGACAATGCAACTCATCATATACTAGGCATCATGTAAACATGCAACTGGGTATCCACTGGGCATCTAGTGAATCACATGGTATCGATGAGGTATTATCGCATCCCTACCCAAAACTCTGGTCCATCATCACCATTTTCACATGTCATGTTGAATCCTCCACTATGGGATAACTATGTCATGAGGGTCTACCATCTCTAACGACTAAGAACAATACCTAAAAATGCATAGTAACACACATAAAAGGGTATAGCATACAATCAAATAATATAATATCATCATGATAAAAATAGTAGAAACATACAGTACAAGTGATCAATATCAAACATGATTTAACAATATACATTAAAACTCATGGAAAGAAGTTTCACAAATGTTTCTCATGACATATACACACTCACATGTGATCATAATCTATAACTATTATCAATTAATTCAAAAAAAAGAAACATACCAAGGAAAAATGTACATACAAGATCCCCAAATGGAATGGAACTTCCTTACACACATTTTTTGTTCAATAACTCCAAGATTAGTAAAGGATTAATTCCTGAACAACATTTTGTACCCATAAAAAACTATCCTAGGCATCAAGGATGCAAATTTTAAGATATGATTCATCAAGAAAAAATGTTTATAAAAAATACTGAAGGATATTCCTTATCAATAAGGGGTTTTCTAGAATCACATACCTCATGAATCCCATTAATTGATCCAATTATAAGGTATTTCGAAGGAGAGGATGCTAATTAACCAGATTCATTGTTGATTGAGGGATGAATTGTTAATTTCTCATCAATTATATAATAAATCCACATTTTAATCAACTAACATTGATCCATCATCAATTCTTAAAAGGAAAAGTGATTATATATGATAGTAAAGAATAATAGATTCCCAAGATGATCAATTTATGAAATATTACCCCGAAATATCCACTATTCATGAGAAATATTTCCATGGTCAAAATTAATGTAATTGACATGTTGAAACCACCAATGATATAGAAACGATTCATGAATCCACCATTAGTTAGCATTGGAATCCAAAGATCATGAATCAACATGTCTCATCTATGAATCATTTTATGAGAAAACATGTATAACAATGAGAAACCAGAATAATGGAGGGTTTCAAGTTATATACCTTAATTATACATATTCCACCCCCTTGGATTCACCAAAATATAACTATTGTGGATATGAATTCATAGGATAAGGCTAACAGAGCCATAAGAATTGAGAGACATTCCTATACAATGAAGAATGGGACAAATAAGACTATAGATGGACATTATTGAGGAATTAAAATAATTAATTTCATGCATTCATGGATTTTACATTCTACTTATCAAAATGCTTACCAACTATTCACCCTTTACGAGCTTCCAGATAAGCCTCACTGTTTGGTTTCATGGTTTTTTAAAAATTGTTCTAACCATGTTGTTGGCCACTAGAGCTTACCACATGGTTTTCCAAGAGAGTTATAATGGTTTTCCAAACTGTGTGTGAACCACTGGGAAACTATAACATGTTGCACAATTTTATAGAGAATCCACATGATTTAGGAAAACCACGCTTGAATGATACACCATTTAAAAAAACACCAAATATTTTTAACACAATTTGAAAACCCCCAAAACTCATCACAGGTAATTCATATCTAAAAAAATAAAATTTAGGGATTAAACTAACTCATAAAGAACCAAAATAATATTCATTACAATCTCCTCCTCTAAAGACTTCTCATTCTCAAGAACTGTCTCAAGGAATCTTTCTCAAACAGAACAGTCCACTGAGCTCTAACATCTACCAATCAGTCCCAAATATCCTCCTACATTAATCAATACCACCATAGAATCCTGAAAATTAGTACCATATATTCTCATTGGAATTTATCTCCATTTTCTATAATCCAAATTGGACCTTGAACATATGATTCATCTGGATCTCTCTCAACATTCTCACATTCGGTGAAATGCATGTTATCATAAATGTACCGATTAATTTTAGGCATATGAATCTCATCATGCATAACTCAACAATGTAAATGAATATCCATAACCTATTCCACTTTCACAACCCATTAGGTGATCCTGAATGGTATAATAAAACCTGGGGTTAGCTTCCCTTCCTCAAATATTGGTGGCATAGTAGGGGATTAACTCTTAGAAAATGCCAGATGCCTATAACAATCTCCAAATATTTTCTCCTATGGATGGAATGATATATCTATCTATTATAATTTTTTATCAACCTCTTATAAATTATTTTAATTCTCTCAAATGTCTCTTAGTAAATATTGGGATCCCTAATGACTGCCTCACCATCCTTGTTCCAATAAAATAGTAAATGACAAGGCTAACCACAAAGGGGTTCATAAAGTTTCATCTAAATATAAGACTGCTGAGTATTTTTTATTATGAACTAAATCAGTTATAGGTGATCATCCTAAGATAAAATGAAGTCTAGGACACAATCTATATGTGTTTCCTTTAGTATAATAATTTTCCACTCAAACTATCCATCTGTCTAGAGATGGTACACTGTAATCAAAATTAGCCGAGTCCCTAACACCTTCTATAAGTACTAAAAATATGTTTTGTAAAACATGATTCTATAGAAGATACAATTATCAATGTAACTCCTTGTTAGAATAAAATCACATAAAAATAAACAATTCTTAGTTTATATACTAGCAGAGTCGCATTGATCGATAAGAAGCGTTCAACTTTTTTTAGTCAATCAAAAATCACCCAAACAACATCACAACTCCTTGAGGTCCTAGTTAAACTCATTACAATGTCCATAATGAAACCCACTCACTTCCACATGGTCACATGTTTTGGTTGGAGTAGTCCCCCATGAAAATGGTTCTCATCCTTTATCCTCTAGAAAGGCATCAAGAAACCAATCTAGTAATGCCCCTCTTTATCCCTAGACACTTGAACTATCACCTAAAGTCATAGTAAATATTTTTCATGCCATGGTATACTACAAACATAGTGGTATTGAAGTCTATCATTAAATATTCCATGATATAAGTGAGGAGTAAAACTCTCAAATGTTCTAATATCACATCATCATCATCCAATGACCACCCATGTTTTGGGTCACCTCCTTCTAGTTATTTTTATATCACATTAATCTTTGGATCAATATCATATAAAACCTTTATATAGTCAACCAAATAATATGTGACTACCATTAGGGAACATGTCATCGATCCTTGGCCATCAAAATCATCCATCCTTCAATTGGAAAATAATAACATCTAGTGAAACTATTACTCTAAAGTCCATTCATTAATATCTTGAACTACAAACATCATATGGCTAAGAACATCTATAAAAATTTATCCTTTACCCAGTTCATAGGTCATCTCAATGTCAAACGTATACACATAATATACTCATCACCACTACCTCAAATTGATGACTTATTTTGTGAAGATATAGTAGATTCTATTGTTGTCCTTGTAAATAAAAAAACTCATTCTGAGGATATACTGTTGTCAAAAATTCAATGTGTAGACCTTAGCTACTAGAACTAAGTCATGGTTAGTATAATTTGTCTCTTGGGATCATGTATGGAATTTCCCATAATCCAATACCAGATACCTCTACATTAGAACATTCACCAAACCAACTCTCAATGAATCATAGTTTAAAACATAACCTTTTATTATCTTTTGAATATCAATACTATATTTATTGTCAACCTCCTAATTAGATCTTCAAATTCCTCTTAAAATTGGTCCAAATACTATAAATTAACTCCCTTATTCATCATCTTAGTCACGGTTGATGATAAATGGGAGAATTCCTAGATAAAACATTGATAGTATCCTTATAAACCCATAAAGATCCCAATATTGAACACATTTTGATGACATGCACATGAAATCACCACCTCAACTTTTACCAGGTCCACATATATCCCTTTCTCAAAAACCAAATACCCTAATAATTACACCTCTTGAATCCAAATGTGACAATTAGAATTTTTTTATAAGGATGATGTTCTCAAAGAATACTCTATATTATCTCGATATGTATGGAATGATTCTCTATCATCAGTTAGTAAATAAGGATATTGTTATTGAACACTATGAAGAATGAATCCAGATATGGGTGAATGATCTTGTTAATGAGATCCATGAGAACTGTTGGCGCATTCATCAGTCTAAATAATATCATTATGTACTCTTATAATCCATAAGTACTCTAAAATGTTGTCTTTGGGATGTCCTTCTCTCTAACATTCAATTGTAGATAGCCTAATATGAGATCAATATTGGAGAACAACAATGATACCCATAACTAATTAAAGAGATATTTGACCCTGGTAAAAGGATATCTATTCTTTACAGTCACCTAATTTAGTTTCTGGTAATCTATAAAATGTTTAAGACTATGTTTACCCTTCTTCGAGAATAAAATAAGCATTCCCCATAGTGATGTACTCGTCCTGATAAATCTCTTAGGTTCCAAGTCCTTGAGATGTACATTGAGCACCTTCAACTCTTCTGGTACCATATGATTAAGGGGTATCAAAATGGCTTGTGCACATAGAATATGAAATATCGCAAATAAAACTCCTCTATTCGGAGAAGTCCTGTGAAATCAACTTGGAAGACATCCTGATAGAGATCCCAAACTAATGTAAAAGACAATGGGATTCCACTGATTCCATTGAAAGTGATTAGGCTGTAATCTGTGTCATGATCGTCCTAAGATAACTCATATCTAGACCAACTCTACCTTCTCCCAACTCTTATTATCCATTCATCACATACGTATCACCCCATGGATGATGTAAATGATACCCTTCATCAATAAAAAATGATGTGGGCTTGAAAAATGGTCAACCAATCCATTCTTAGAATT
Source organism: Viscum album (assembly GCA_963277665.1). Classification (NCBI taxonomy): domain Eukaryota; kingdom Viridiplantae; phylum Streptophyta; class Magnoliopsida; order Santalales; family Viscaceae; genus Viscum; species Viscum album. The sequence goes on from OY728152.1 coordinate 1,116,892,252, forward strand.
ACATTCAAGATTTTTATCTCCAGTATCGTGAAGTCTCATAGCTGAACATAACAAAAAATGATTATAAGACACTTTGAGAATCGCTTAAGATGGTCCACTATGATTCCCAATCGTGTATCGAGGGAAATAAAATCAAAAGATAACATGACCGATAAGTCAAGTACAAAAATAAATTCTGTATATATAGAGGAATGGTAATAATTCGTATAAAAAATGAGGTAGAAAATGTAGAGGTGATCAAGACCATACCTTGAATAATATATAGTCCCTCACCACTATATTCTAGATTCGGATCCACTATATAAACGTGACCTATTTCAGATCCCCAACCCATTCCCTAAGATGCATAACCCTACATAGTCATCACTATATGGTTATGTAGCTGAGGACCCCCAACGGATCCCAATATCATAGATCACACATATCATGCACCACTATGGAACCTCATCCTTGAATATTTGGAGAAACATTATGGATGATTCCCCATATTACCATGCACTTGAAACTTACGTTTTTGTGATATATATAACTTGGGATTATGTTTGGACTTTCTACAGTTGTAGCACTATGGTAATACACCTTAGGGATCTAAAGAAGTTGAACCATTTTCCACTTCTTTAACACTACATTGTTTTACATAACAAGTATTAGTTTTCCTAGTACAAGAATGGAAACTCATAGTAGTTATAAAAGGTCCATTATCCTATGTATTCAAACATGACAGAAGACCAAATTCTTGACACATCATTATACCCTTCTTGATGCTCAAAGCCATATGCATGAATCTCTCGATATGTCATCATGTTGAAACTCTAAACCTATTACTTTATATTAGGATAAAGTATAATCTTGAACATACTCACCTTATATCCCTCATTCCCGATCAAGATAGGATCAATGAGAAGTATCTTAGTGAAATGAGAAGAGTATGAAGAGGATATCATGGACCCCTATTGTTGCCCCATGAACTCTTGTTTGTGGTCTTACTTTATCATATCAAGAAATAATTCCCCAAAGAATGGGTCCTTGAATGATACCCTAGTGTGAACCCCATGCCTTCAAGACTATCATATCATGCCCCACCACCACCTAGTGGGTCTCTCTAGTATGAACACTACCACCTTCACCTTCGTATCCTCAGGTGTCTCAAAAAGGTCAAAATCACCACTGGTGATGTATATCCAATACTCTACACCCTAATATATTCTCATTACATAAAAGTTTGGTGGATTATAGAAATTGGAGTCTCTTGCGTAGTTTACCACATAACCCAATGCCCCTCTCCCCTAGGTTGGAACCAGTGGAATGACTCCTAACATAGGTTTCATCACTACCTACACCACTAGAGTAGGTATGGGAGTGTGCACTACTGTACCCTCCAATATAAAAAGTAATAGAATAGGGGAATCCACCCTAGAAAGAGAATCTCTACCCACATCATCTGGTGGTCTTGTCATTCTCCTTTATGGAGAGATATTTTAAAATGGAATGGAAAATTTAGAAAAAAATATGTCATTAAGAAAGAAATAACCACTATATGGGATCATAAAAAAGGTTCTCCTCTAGGCTACCCATAAAAAAGGTATATTTATCCTAGAACTAATAATGGTTCACTATCCCTACACATTATTAATAATCATTTATATAGAAAACACAATAGTATACTCATTTTCATCTAATTAATTCCAATTTAGATATATCACAACAACATGAAAATAAATATATCACTTAATAAAAGAATATAATTCTATCCTGAATAGATAACACAATTCTAGAAATTAAATTAAGAAATACTATAAAACAAAAAACATTTATATGAATGGATAGTGATCCTACATTCCAAGTCAAGATGCATGAATGCACCCAATACCTCCTAAAACAACAACTGTAATTCTGTTAGTGGTAACTCGAAGGTCCATAAACATGAGTTTTCCAAGAACATGATAACTACCCTACCTATGTCCCACACAACATATATACTTTATATGATATCCCAAGTTATTCAAAATAAATAAAATTATATTTTGATACAATTTTGAAATCCAGTATCCCAAACAAATGAGTCTGATCTGAAGAGTCACAAGACCTCATGCACTCCTCCTCATTTAAAGAAGTCTTTCGACTAGTAGAGAGGTTTCAGACATTATTTTTGGAGATACTATACCCTTAGTATCATAAACATGAACCAATAGTATAAATAATATATAAAAACTCTGACTAAATATGGTAGAAGAAAAAAATATCAGATGGAACACATGTCATACAATATGTAAACTGGCTAGTAGTGTGGAAAGTCAAACCAAATTTATATGTAATATTATAAATAATAAAAAATATTGAAAATATATTGGGGTATATCCTAGTCTAAAAAATAGTAGTATGATCCCTGAATCAATTTTATATCATTGGATCATTTCCCTAACTTGGATCCATATAAATGATGTATATAAATGCCTTGATATTCCCATGCAGGGTGTGTGTAATAAACCCTAGTTGGTACCCCCCCAATGAATCTTTAACAGGTTCAAAAAAGTATAAAATGTGTAGTCCATGATAATAATAAATGTAAAATCAATAATACCAAATCATATATCAAGCACCCGTGTGCTAACTATGTGATAGCGAGCCCCAACTATACCTGCTCCAGCTCCATGCCTGGAGGAATATCAAGATAGCATATGTAAACAAAACTAGACACAAGGGTAGTGAAGATACTACTAAACATATCAAGGAATCATGTGATACTTCTTCATAAAATTAATTAGTAATCAATTGAATCACATCACCTATAATTCACAAGGCCTCATGTGATCGTGCTACTCAACATGCACTAGGCATTGAGTAAACATTCTATTGGGAATACACTAGGAATCTAGTGAATCACACAACATCCATGAGGCATCATCACATCCCTACCATATTATTAGGACCATCTTCTCCATCATCATAAGTAATCCACACTCACCCTCTAAGGGACAATCATGTCATGATGGTACACCAATTTCAATACCCAAGAACAATTCCTCAAAATTTATTGTAAAACACGTAACATGGTATATCATACAATACAATAATATCATATCATCATTAGAAAAATACAATACACATGATCAATATCAAACATGATTCAATAAGCTACAACAACACTCATGGAAACAAGTATCACAAACAGCTCCAATGGGATATACACACACACACACACACAGAGATATGTGATCACAATCAAACATGATCTTCAATGTATGCCATCACAATAAACACAACCTAGAAATATATGTATATAATTACTAAAAATAGTAAGTAACATCCTACCTCAAGGATTTTAGTGAATATCTCCATGGTTTATCAAGTACTAATTCCCGAACAAAATCACATACTCATGGAGAAATAAATCCCAAGTAAAGAATGCTAATTTCAGGTTCTAGATCATCAAGAAGGAGATTTAGAAAATTAATCAAGGATATTTAATTTCAAGAAGGTTATTTCATAAATCATATACCTCATGGAGTCTATCAAAAGAACCTATAACAAGGTATGCTGAAGGGAAGGATTCCAATTCATCAGATCCATTGTCAATTTAGAAATTAATCATGAATTCCTCATCGATTCTAGAAAATAACCTTGATTGTATCCAAATAACATTGATGGATCATAAATCCATCAATTGAAAATATATTCAATATGGGAATCAAGAAGAATTGAGTATCATGATGACCAATCTATGGAAACATACCTTGATAAATCCATCTTTCATGTGGAATTTAACTTTATTCAATTGGGATATCGTTGACACATCAAAACCTCCATTGATCTAGAAAGGATTCAATAATACATCTTTAATTGAAAATGAAATTCAGAGATCAAGCATCAAATTTTCATATATTTGAACCATCTCAAGATAAACGTGGTAGATTAAGGAGAAACCCAAATAACATAGGGTTTCACATCACTTACCTCAGTTCTAGATCATTAACTCACTTGGACTCACAAAAACCATTCTTTGGAGAAGATGAATTTATTAGGGAAGGAAAAAGGTGTCTCAAAATTAAGAGAGATTCCTATACAGAAAATAATGGGTCAAAACAGAATATAAATGTCCATTAATGAGGAATTATGATTATAAATTTCATGAGTGCACATTTTGGTCACCTAGTTTGACATACCATGCACAGAACACGTGCTCTTTCTTGGATTTTGGAAATGTTCCATGGTTTGTCCGCACAATTTTTGAAATCGTTTAATAACCATGTTGTTGACCATAGGATCATACCATGTCGTTTTCTAATTAAGGACACATGGTTTTTAAAATAGTGAACCTTAACCATGCACTACCCCTTGGGCCACAACCTTGAGTTACACAGTTTCCTAGAGAATATACACAATCCAAGAAACTATTCTTAAATAGTAAACCATTTAAAAGGACACGAAAACATTGTAAAACCATTTGAAAACCCTAAAAACTCTACTAAAACAATTTATATATAAAAAAATATGATTAAATGATGAAATTTACTCATAAGGTACTTGAAAAATATGAGGCCATTACATTAATACTGATATGGATGAGTCTAAAATTCAAAGGGATATATAAAATAAACCGAATTAGAATACACAATAACCATGAAGGTATGGAATGTTTATTCAAGGACTTAAGATATATATATTTATCATTTCTAGTGAATTTTATAAAACAAACATTGAAAATGATTCAATATATTACCAAGATAACATTATGGGTTCTACACTAATAAATGGGTAAAATTAATAGAATATAAAACGGTCTCCATGTATACTAATCATGTTTGGAATCTGGTAGATCCACAATATGGGGTAAATATCTATTTGTGTTAGTGGGTAATTCATAAAAAGACTTATATTTGTTATAGAATGTTCATCTATAATGCTCAATTGGTAGCTAAACGTTTTTAACAAATTCATGGTATTTACTATGATGAAAATATTTCTCAGGTGGTAATGATCAAATTGTTTAGATTTTTTTCACCAATAATGAATATTTAATGGGTTTTGGGTGTTCATAAAATGACGTTTCTAGTGGAAGAACACCCATGTAATGCCTGATCTATCTCTAATAGTATCAGAATGAAATTAAAGGAGGAATATATCAAGTGTACATATGCATTCGACTAATAAATATTTTACTATTAAATTTATACATGATGGAGATCACCATATTAAAAATAAAATTCTTCATTCATCTATGATAATTCATCAAACCTGAATCTATGACAGTATCATAATGAATCTAAATCACCAAAATGTTGACAATGTCTACATTGAGAGACAAATGGAGATTTATAATAGAAGAGAGTATCAGCAATCTTTCAGGCATAGAGGTTTCCACCAATGAAGGGAAATCCTCTAATTTTATAGGCCATCCCTAATGTTATTCATTAAATGATGATCATTTTCCTTATCCAGTTCCATCACATGGCACACATATATATCTTCCCATTAGTGTATGTTACCATTTTAAATGATTTAAATAGTTCATCAGGCCATAAATAAATAAATTATTTCATTCATTACTAATGAAACCATGTGAGGAATATGTATCGATGGTAGCTGTAAGACCATGTTTCATTTGGTGAAACATAGTCATAAGATACATCACATGCACACCAGACCACGTCGTCACTAACATAATTTCAGGATTATACTTAAGGATATATTTATGGAAATTTATCCTAAGGCTCCTGATATATATCACATGTATAATCCCTTTTAGTATACATTAAACAATCTCCCACTTTTTCTAAAATTCAATAATGAAACTATACAAAACATTAAAACAATAAACTATAACAAAAATGGATTATACCAACAAAAAAGTATTAACAGATAATATATCTGTTGGTAAAAGTGAGTATTTCCAACATATATTAAGTTTTATTGGTGTTATTTTTTAATAACAATACATATTTTTTCCAACAGATATATCTATTGAAATTGGTTGTTCAATACCAACATATCATTTACTAATAGTTGAATCTAATGCTTTATCATACTAATACCAATATTTTTTTACCAACACATGAATCTTTTATTAATAATGAGTATTACCAACAAATATTTTTCCATCAATAAAAAATGTTACAATTAACAATAAAATAAAAAATATATATTTTATCAATAACGATTTAAGAGAAACATAATATATATATATATATATATTATTTTTACTACCAAAGTAATTTTTTCCCCTATGTTCTATTAAAAACATATCATAATTGATTTTAGTTTTCAACTTTTTCGAAATATTATATGTTTTTATATGTTTAAATATTTTTTATTCAATTATCTCTAAACATTAACTATTTTTATATTTTTCAATATTGTTTATTTAATATAATTTTAAATAATTTTTATAAAAATAACACTACCCTAATCAACTATTCCTCATTGTAATCGATGCCCACACACCTATCCTACCACCCCATCTTGCCTCCAACCGCCCTACCTCACATCCCACCTCAACCTCACCTCTCATCACCCTTTCCTCCCATCGTCCTCGTATCCCCCATTCCTCATTTATTCCTTGAACCTCTATCTTCTTTGTCACCCACCGCCTCCACATCGGTGGTCTTCCCGCACTCACAAACCCAATTAAAAGTCATTCTCCCCTGGAAAGGAACTATCTCCCATGGATTTCAAAATCTTTCTCGGTTCTATCTTCACCCTCTTTCGATGATGTGTTCCTCTTCTTGAATGTGATGTTGTGAAAGTATGGCTCCCCACTCCCCGGGTCTCCCGAATTTCCTCACGTTAGGGTTTCTTCCCAGCATCACTGCTCCCTCCCCCTCATAATCACCCTCATGGTGAGTGGTTTGCCTCTAATTTTCTCCTCCTTTATCATGCTTGTCCCCATGTTTTCCTCTTGTCGCGGTTCATCTCCTTTTTTAGCTTCTTTGTTCATTTTGATTGAAGTTTCTGCATTTTGTTGCAGCTTCATGGGCCTCGGTTGCTGTGACTTTTCCCTCTTTAGTTTGAATTCCCTCTTTCATGGTTGGGTTCTTTTTTTGGTTCATTTCTGTTCTATGGAATCAATTTTCACTCATCATGGCTTCAAGAATCTGGTTGTGTGCCCAAAGTTCTATGGTTTCTTTTTTATTTTGGTTCAATTTTGAATCTTCTGGTTGCTGGTTTTGTTCGGTGACACTTAGTAATGACAGTGATGCTTCTTGCTTTCTGGTTCAACATGTTGTTTTCATTCATAGTGGTGGTGGTGGTGGTTGGGTGGTTGTTTTCTTTTTGGTGGTTCAGAAATGGTGGTGACGATGGTGGTTCAACGACGGTGAAGATGGATTCCGGTGACTCTGTATTGGTTCTGCGGTGGATGTTTAACAATGATGATGTAGTGTTATAGCCTTGGGAAGGTGATAGTCATGGTTTACAGTTGTAGGAAGTTTTCAGTCTGAGGCTTTGACATATTCCTTTCTTTAATTCGAGCTGCTTATGAAATTTGAATCTTTCTATTGCTTGAAATTAGTTTACAGGTTCCTTTTTTTGAATTTTGTATTAAATGTTTTGAATTTTTTGTCTCTCTCACCATGATGTTATTCTTTGAAAATATAAAAATATGAAATTGGAGGTGATGTTGTGCAGGTTTGTTCTTGTATGACGATTTCAGTGTTCTTTAGGTTTCTATTGGTGTTTTAGTTTTAAATATTCTTCCCCATCATCTCAGATTGAAGCTCAAATGGATCTAATTTTCCTTTTCTCTGTTTCCCTTTGATTAATAGGTGAGGATGGGTATACCTTTGTTCTCTGGTTCAATTTTATTTTATTTATTTTTTTGTTGGATATTTTTATCTCATTTGTGAGTGTTCTTTTAAGAATCATGGGTTGTATGCAAAGATCATCAGAGCGGTCATTGAAGTGATGTATATATTGGAGGTGAGTTAGTTTGATTTCTATTTGATGAAATTAATAAAAGGATGATACAGTATGCCTTATATGATTTTATTCTTGGTATTTTTCAATGACCCTTAGTGTTATGGTTTCCTATACTTGGAAACATTAAGGCTCTTATTCACTACACTCACCTGGTAAGCACTGCATTATTCATGTCTGGAACGTAATCGTTATTTTCCATTTTTTTAAAAATATTTTTCCTTGAAAGTATCCCATATATTTTTACCCTTCAAGTTATAAGCATCCCATATCTTGTGTTATTTCATGTCATCAATGACACCAGTATGCCCGTCTTTTCTAATTCACGCTTTTTCACTTTTCACATGATTTAAATATAGGGAGGTCATAGTCCTAATCACATTAACACTACTTTTGTGTGATATGGTCCCATTTAATGAATCAAAATAATTAACAGAAGCTTCGTAAGGCTAATTCTCAATGATGTCAATAGATGATCTCTTCTACATCAAAGTGGAATACATGGTAACCCTAGTAGCACTACCATTAGGTATTATTTTTGGATTCTTGAGAACGTTTCTTCCTAGCATATAAAAAAATGAAAATTACTTTACACTTTATTTAGAAGATCTCTTATAGCACCCATTTTTATAATGGTGCAAGATTTTGACTTTGAACGCTCCACGATAAAAGATAAAAATTGTTCACTGATCCACTTGACCTAAAAAATCCCAACTTTTGTTCCCACATAGGTTTCCTGTTCATTGGTCTATTTAGAAAACAAATTCTCAAAAGCCTGCATTACCTTTTTTTATTATTTTATTAATCATATAAATACAATTAATTCAAATTTTATAAAGTAATTTAATTCCAAATCACTTAGCCCTCTCTCGTTTATATCGAAATCAGGTTTGAAATATGGATATATATGTCAAGATTCTAAATGTACTTGTCATTTTCACCCCCAAATCAGCTTCTCTCACCAACTCTACATTTTTTTGGTTATCCAACTTCTTTTACTCTAGAGGAAAATCAAGAATAATGATTTAGGGTTTCAAAATCCTTTTTCTCATTTTTTTTCATGGGTAATAAAACATTTTTTGAACATTACACCTTTAATAACTTTTGAATCCTCTAATTAGAAGCCAAAAACTTATTCAACCTTTATTTATATAATGTTAAGGTCTTGAAAATATTGAATAAGGTCCATGAAAATTATTTTCATATCATTGAGTGCTCCCGGAATTGGATAATAAATTTGTACCAATGCAAATCTTCACTTGTCCAAGCATTACAACATGATCATTCACATTGATATGCATCATCATCTTGTCAAGAACAACAATTTCATCCTTTAGAACTTTTGTTGCAGGCTTGAAAAATTAATATATAATCTTTTAGTGAAAATTATGTTAGCTAGAGCCTTTGATGATTGGATATTGTCAAGTCACACCTTATTCCCCGATTCACACTCGGTGTGTTCATGATTGGATAAGCAATGTTCAAAACCTACTGATGGTGCAACTGATTATTGTGGAGTGGGTTTTTCTTAGTGTGATGTTTCGCTATTATTTATTATATTTATTAAACCTCATTAAATTTTATATTATCCATGTGATATATGGAAAAATTTATTGTGGGCATATATGACAATAATTTTGTAATATTGGCAACATATGACTTTGATATGGGTTTTAAGAGTGTTTTGTGTGTTGAGAGTATGAAGCACTGTGTTGATGTAGATAATTGGAGTCTTGGAGTATTGTATTATAATAGTCTTTGTAGGGTTCTCTTTTTTGCGGTGTAGGAACATTTAAACATGTAAAAAAAGACATTGTAGCCATGAACTGTATGTGTTTGAAAAAAATGGTTTCATTATTTGATAATTTTAATTATTTAATTAAATTATTTATTTGGAATGTCATCTAATTCAAGTTCTAATATTTTAATTTTATATGTTTTGTTGGTGTGACTCTCTAGATAATGGAATCACATTAAAAGTTATCATAAATCTATAATTAATTTCTATTGTTAGGGATGATGTTACTCAGGTGAACCCATCATCAATCTAATTTTATACAAAAGAAAATTTTTCTTTTAAATTATACTAATTTTGTAACCTTGTACTTGTTTGTGTTGGGTTTTTTCAACTATATTACCATGGAAGACGACATGAAATTGTGGTGATGTCATGTATGAGTGGGGAACTGCACGCATATTCCCTACTAGGACAACGACAAAAGGTGTGTGAGGGAAACATATGAATCAATGTATGTTGTAATTTTTGTTTATTTCATGGAAGAGAAAACTAATTTGTACGATAAATCCAAAAACTAAATTGGATAGCTATAGAAGAACTATCGATGGTGATTTGGGTTAGTAAAGTGTTACACATTTCTAGATTTTTGTACTGTAACTCTTTTTATTCTTTTTTTTTTTGGGTTTTAATTATTATTATTTTCACTTGCAGATTTTCATTTCATATAAAAATTTTGGCAGAAAACAAAAATTACTTCTTAGGTGAGGAAAATATTATACTGCTCCTTTGAATCTTCTACCATGTGAGAAGTAGTACATGAAGAAGGCTTTTCATGTTTTTGTTATTTGATACTTCAACTAAAATATAATTTTGGTCTAGTATTAACTAGTTATCTTTCATCTTCTATGTAATGGAATATGTTATTGAATTGGTTTACTACTTATTTATTTTTTGAACTTTAAAATGATCCTAATAAATATTTTAGATATTATACATTTTTGGGATTTATTCAATCATTTATATAATCATTATTTCTTGGTCATTGAGTGATTTCTTGAAGAAATTAAGGATGTTTGATTAGGTTGACGTTTTATTTATTATTTTTTGGTATGAGCTAGTTTATTAGAGATTGTTCGTCATGTTTTATTTGTTCACATTGATTTTTTGTGTACTTCATGGTCACTCATCATCTCTAGGTTGAATGTTTGATCACTTACCATGTGATCTTTAATCGCGAGGTTGAAAGTTTGGAGACAAATTGGTTTTTCATGGTCTCCCTTTTCATTTACCGATTAATGTGAACAATAGAGGACATTCCCGTTGATAAATATCCAATAGTGCACCTATTTTATGTGTGTTTTTTATGGATTGGGATAGGTTGTGTTTTCTTTACTTTTATTGTTCTATTTTGGAATTGATGATTCATTTTAAGTTATTTTTCAGGTGTAATTTGGCTTTCATGGATGTTTTTTAGTGGTGTGGTGTAGTGTTCATGGTGGGTGTCCATAACTATATTCAAATTCATTATTAAAGGGTGGGGGAGTTAAAGGTATTACTATTATTTAGAGTGTTAATTAACATTGGGTTCGTTTTTGTGGTGTAGTGTGGAAACAAGTGGCTTGGATTCTGAATCCATGGGGTAATGGGGGGAAAAATGGGGAGTAATATGGTTTGCCTCAAGGGTTTAGGCTATGGATGTTTTATCATCATTACATTAGTAAATCCTAAGGTGGATATGGATTTTTTCTTTTCGTTGGGTCTTCAGGTGGAGGGATTGTTTTTCTGGGTGAAGATTTCATTTGGACACACCATTGAACCCATTATTCTCATGATATTGTGGTATTTCAACTTCTTTTACTTTCCCATGTAAAGTGACCATGGTTTGTAGGATTTAACTTTATTTTATATTTTTTCATTGATCGTTTCAATGAAATTATTCTTTGATGCCCTGGCCAATATTATAGATATCTTACTAATTGGAGAACTGAGATGAAAACAGTTGTCTCACACATTGATTTCATGCACTAGTTGGAAAATATGACTCTTCTTATGCAAGCTGAAGATCAGGAACAACTTGGGATGTGTGACCTCACTTCACTATACCAACACTAAGAAACATTCACTTGAGGGAAACAATTGAATGAGTCATAATTTTTCATAGACTTAGAAGATGACAAAACTAGAATCTATTTCAAGTCTAGTGATTTTCCAAGGTATGTTGTGAACCGAGTGACAGTCGGGGACTATGATTACCTAGTAAGGGTGTTGTTGGATTTTTTAATAGATCTTTATGCTACCTTCTATGTAATAAATATTAAAAATTATTTCTTGTTAAAAAAGATTGATGATTCTTGGAGATCAAATATTTTACATGAAATATAAAGTTGGAACATTTTTGCTATTTTGGACCCCTCCTGTCCACTGAGGGTGAATGACTAGAATGAAGTTTGATCTAAAGTAGGTGGAAGAGGATCAATATGATGTTAGGATCTATGACTTGACAAATATGTGTGATTGAATCCAAGGGAAACAAACACATGAATGATTTGAGGTTATCATTTTTTCTATTGACTTTACTCTTTATGTCCATTATCATTATATCATGGAACTATTTTACATAATAGATGATAAGGATGGAAGAAAGATACTGGAGGTCTAGTATGTTGTTATTTGTAGGGGTTTTTATTGATTCTATCGCAGTGTTATGGTGGCCCATAATTGGAATGTTTCAAGCTCCAGTTCACTACACTCATCTGGGTTAGCATTTCATTCTTTTAAGTATAGCCTATTTTTTTATCTTTCACTTGGATTTTAACATATTTTTCCATATAAAAAATAATTGACATTGTAAATATTATTTCTCTCTTGACATAGTTATTTTCACTTGTAGGTATCGTAACACTTATAAAAATGTAAGTCTTCTTTCATACAAGAACATACAATTTAAATGAATTGAAATTAGATTTTGATTGAATACTGATATATCATTGGTATATTGATGTATGTAGTTCTAAAGTGTAAAGGTAACATTTCTAGAAGTGTGAGAGAGATATATTTTGTATATGAATCACTGTAGTGACAACTGATGCTGGAAGATCATGGATGGATGCTATAGAAGTCCGAGATTCACCTTGGGTTTCTGCTTTTTTAACAGGTTGAGTTTCTATTTTGAATTTACTTCTTGCATTACTCCTTGAGTTTCTATTTTGTTGTGCTTTTGAATATAATTTGGTGAAATACTACTTTTCTATAGAATTATTACTGAATTAAGTTGATGTTGGAAGACCATGGATGGATTCTAGGGGAGTATGAGAAGCAACATGGGCCTTCCAGCATGGTGGTGGATCACGATGTGCAACAGCTCTACCAAAACCTCTATTTCCAGTCAAATTTAAACATGATTTTATCTTGAGCTGGTATCTAGAGCTGGAGGTGACTAGATGGCATGAATGGGTCGCTGGCATGGTTGGGGTAATGGAGATGGAGCTAACAAGATGGCATGGATGAGTTTCTCGCATAGTTGGGGCGCTGGAGCTGGAGCTGACTAGATGGCATGGATGGGTCACCTGGCATGGATGGGTCACCTGGGGGGCGAACCCTGTTGGGGGATCCAAGGTGGGGGGGGGATTAGGGGATCCAAATTAATTTATAAAATATTTCATTATTAATATAAATAATTTTTTTCTGAGTTTAGACATGTGTTAAAATCATATTTTAAGTATTAGATATGATAAAATAATAAATATAATATGAAATATTACTTGCAATAAAAATTTATAATTTTTATTAAAATATAATTTATAAAAAAATATATATTATATGTTTGTAACATTTTTACCAACAGATAAATTTTTCACCATAACCTGTTTCTAAACACTTTAAGTAACATACATATTATCTGTTGGTATAATTATAATTGCATAAGAACTATTTTATCTGTCGCAAAAAATTTAGCAACATATTTTTTACCAATAATTTAGTGATAGAGACATATATGTTGGTAAGACTTTTTACCAAAAAAAAATGCACTTTTACCAACAGATATGCCCCTGTTGGAAAAAGTGAAATATTTTGTAGTGATATATGAATCCAATCAAAACTCTTTTGGATATGGTTTATCAAACATACATCATTTTGTAAAAAACTTTTCTAAAACATAAAGCATAAATAAATATCTAACTGTGTGAACTTTTAAGCATTAATAGGATTTCAATAAAAAATTATAATATCATTGATTTAAACAAAGGTAAACGATAAGAAAATAATTAGCGCTACTCAAGCTACTAAGGGGTTGGGTGTGATCTTGATCAAACATACTCATATCTCTTTAAAAACACAACCACCATGATATATATCATACACATCATATATAATCCTATAATATACTATTTTAAATGGAATAATTCTACCACTATACCTAGAATATGTCAATATGGTATGTGTTATCTCATTATTTATTTTTTTGGAAATAGACACACTTAGTCGATGAATACATCACATATCATTTATCTAATAGTTTAGTACATCACATGTCCCACATCCATGTAGCTCTGTACATAATATGTGCCATGATTAATCATGTTCATGCATTTCTTGGGTCTAATTCAATCAATGACTTAGATATATTTACATTTTATATGAGTGGAGAAATCTCATCATGGTTGTGCTCGAACTGAAGGCATGGTCAACAACATACCCAACCACCCTCAGATTAGCTAAGAATAAAATATTATATAAAAAATGTATCCGTGTATGAATGTACTCATTCGAGGTATCTTACCAACCATAGGTAATGAGGATTGATAATAAGTATACACCCCTAACTATATCGAGGATTTTATGACATTCTATGAGATATACATTGGTGGATCAACTTATGTAACAACCCTTGACTAATTACCTCACAAATATATTATTAATATATTATATACAACCCATTATAATGAATAAAATATTTTATTCTTTCTAACCTTAAGATATTATCACAACCCATAATGCTTTGTGATGATCATCAATTTGGGATAACTCAATGTCATAATTTCAGAGGGTATTATCATTTGACTATACATGTAAAATAAATTTCCACCCACATGAATAACTGATAAATAGAGATTTAAATTATTGATAAATTAATTTTACATTTACAAATATTACATTTGGTCTCTTATTTATTGTATTATAAGAGATTTAACATGATCCTCATGTTTTTTTGTGGAAATCGATTCATCAATATATCTTATACATTGTCCTTCGTAGCCACCCAACAAATCATAACATCACCCCTCTCAATGATATGTCATATAAGATAATATTAGTGTTGTATTAGCTTGGTACATTGGTGAGATCAGAGTTCCTGATGGTTTTAGGGTACATCATAAGTAGTTAGGATCATGCCCAACAATGACTGAAAATTAAATTTTTATTTCAAAATCACTTTTTTGGAGAAAGTGGGAAACTATAATGACATCAAAGACATAAAAACAACCCTGCCTCCACGTCTAAGATCATCAAGACCAAATAAAATCCAATTAAAAATCAAGGAAAGGCCCCACCCTAGCAACAAAAACAATATGAACAACGTCCACCATCCCAACGCTGCTCAACTAGCCGTCCCGTGTAAGGATGCATGGGCCCGGTACCGATGTAAAAAGACATACCCTCTCAAAACTCCCATTTCCGGATTGTGATGATAAGGGTAATGCTCGCTGCTCTGAACATATTCTGAAACATTCCCTTGAAAATAAACTGGATGCAATGTCTAATGGACCATGGCCGTAGTGCCACAAGTGAAGACAGAAAATTCAAACCACAAATCTGCATCAATGCATTGAAACATAAACTAAATCAACCTTCACCAAGTAAAAATAAATTAAAAGATGAAACCTCCCCCAATACCTTTAAATTTCCAAAAACCTTACACATTTCAAAACTACAATTCCTATGCTCCACGAACGACTTGGAAAACCCCACCACTCTCCACTAGACACCCCACCACCACAGCCTCAAAAGCCCGGAATAATATCCAAAAGATGTGAGATAAAACCATAAGAATGTAGCGGGAAAGGAAAAGCAGAACCATCAGCCTCAAACAAAACCAAACCAGATCCATCCAATTGCATAAACCACAATATACCGAAATAAAACCCGAACAAAAACTCATAGAATATGAGTTTCAAATAATCCCCCCTCCGAGTCACATAGATCTGGGGTGAGCCGCATTGGAATCCGATAAAGATTGGTCATGCCGAACAAGCCAGGAAACCGTGCAGGAGATAAGGCTTGTCGTCGAACAATGGATAACACCACTTTCTCCACCGATGACACCAAGCATGACACCTTCCGAGGTGTGCTGAGTCAAAACCACCAAGAAGAGAAGACATTGAGCCCTGACAAGATGATAACATTGAACAAAATTTGGGTTGCTAACACCAACTCCCAGTGGGGGCCCCGACTATGCCCAAGTGCGTGCCACATTCCATAGCTAAGTAATGGATTTAAATTGACCTATGTATAATACACATAGTGTCTATTTATAATTATTTATTCTATGTCTACATAGTTGGACACTCTTTTCATACCATTATTGTAGCAAAGGATTCAAATATAATATCCCTCTAATGGTAATACACATGTGCTCCATGAATCTCTAAACATCAGTATAGAATCATTTGGTACTATCATGATGGTTTCTCACTACTTGAATCATTATACATTTATTTCAACACTAATTACTTATACGACTTAAAGTATTTATTCTAGTTATCTCGAGGAAATGAGGGGGAGTAAAAGGATTGAAGAACTCTTTTTACTTGATATCATTGTAGAGTAACTTTCTTATAGGTTTTAGAAAACCTCCTAGAGATGATTTATTATGAAAAAAAATCTCCAATATCTAAAGTAAAATACGGTATAACTAGGTGTACATATCTATCATGGAGAGTTGGTAAGTGGAAATAGGCCCTCATCCAATCTCTTAATCCTTAGAAAATACCTCATCTAATAATAATAATAATATTTTTATTATTTAATTGATGCATGAATGAATCACAGATAATATAAATATCATTTCTTAAATTAATAAATTATGAATAATTTAAATGATATTTAATATATCATTCCCAGCAAACCCATAACTCGATTTCTTAATCGTCTTTGACATTTAACAAACCGTGGACAATGGCTACTTATTTAAATAAATTAATATCATTATATTAATTCTTCATTAAATAATTATATATTGTATTCACTAAAACTCATGAATAAATATTTATTCAATATTCAACTCACATATGTATTCTTTCAAATAAATGGTTACTAAATATTAGAGATGAACATAACATAAAAAATTATTATTCCTCGAAACTTGATAATAATATTTATTCTAATATTAAATTCATATAGAATTTAACTGAGGTTTATGGTAAACATAGTGTGTGATCCTTTATGTCTCTTTATCTATGGAATTAATTATCTCATCTAAAGTCCAATATTAGTTTTTAGCAACACATCAAGGTTCCCATAGAGATAGAAGATAATTTCACAATGAATACAACTTATCTTAAATAATCACTATGTATTATAATATCTCGGTCCGGATATATCATCATGAAGGTAACATCAAATGTTTCATCGACCTATATGGTTGATATATATTTAATTTTACTTTCCTAAAATTAACATGTCAATACAAATACCAAGGCAATAGACTTAGTTAGACAGTTCCATTCAAATCCAAGGGTTTGAGATATCTTCTTTAATCAACCCCGAATGGAAAATCCCTTATTGAATTATTCATTAATGTCATATCACTTGTGAGGAATCCAATTCATCCTACATCACTATGAGAATATTTCATGATGGTTTTACATGAATGCCAATGTTACCATTAATTGTTCTATAACACATATGAATGTCCATGTTACCATTCATCATCACAATTAACACATGAATGACACTATAACCATTCATTATTCTATAACATATATGAATTTCAATGTTACCATTCATTATCATAATTAACAAATGAATGTCACTAATGGAATTAATTTTTCTATAATGCATATGATGATCCATGTTACCATTCATTATCACAATTAGCATTAAAATTTCCATGTTAGCATTAATTATCAAAATTCACATATATCAGAAAAGATTAATTAATTCAAAAATTAATTAATCAAATTCAACAATTAGATATTTAGGTTATCCATTTAATTAATTAAAAAAATTAATTAATATTCTCATTCTCATTACTAATTCAAAAATTAGCTAATCGCATCAATACCATTAATTAATTCCCCAATTTTTAAGCAGATCAATTATATTAATTAATCCAAAAATTAATTAATCAATATTTTTGAACTCATTATTCCATAATTGATTAAACAATTAATTATTTGGTTCACATCCTCTGAATATCTTAATTAATTCATCAATTTATTATTCAATTCTCAATTATATATTCTAATAATTAAATCGACAATTAATTATCCCCAATTCAAAAATCTCAATATCTCATAGATAACTCAATAAATCCTTATCTCAAGAAAAATCTAAATATCTCATAATCAATTCACAATTAATTATCTAAATTCACATTTCCATATTCCATTAATTAAAGAAACAATTAATTATCCCCGAATTAAGAATCTCAATACATCATAATTAACTAAAAAATTAATTATATCAATATAAAAATCGCAATATCTCCTAATTAATTCAACAATTAATAATATGAAATCGACAATCTGAATATCTCATTATTAATTCCAAAATTTATTATCCAATGTATGCAATCCCATGAACCCAAATTTCACATTTTCCAGAATTAATTAATTCATGAAAACTAATTAATTCAATTAGGAACTAAATTTATAAACATCTAAAAGAAATTATACAGTTACATACTGACTAGAAATTCCATTTTTATTGATTTTCAAATAAACAAATTTATAGAAAAGTGGTAACCAAAAGTTCATGTGCAGGATACATATTGAAAGAATAACCAAAATGAAATAAAAAAATTCAAAAAACACATCATTCAAGGAAACCATAGGCCATGGGAACCCTAACTTGACAACATCATATTCTATCACCATTCATCCCCACTGTCATTATGTCATCCTGTCAACACCGTCTTCGATCTCAAAACCATCGCCATCGAACACCACCACTATCAAACACCATAATATAACAAAACACTATCCATCATTCATTCCATCCAAATGTCAAGACCGAAACCTGTAGATAATAGGAGACCTCCCAAGTTGTCGTTGTCGTGCCCCAAAAAACAAGAAAAAAACAAAAACCCCATACCAGTATGATCTCAACATATTTGAATGCTCAATATAGTTTCATCGACCATCGAAAAAAAACATAAATGAAACCACTCCATAAACACAAAATTGGTTCACCACCAAAAAAACATCAAGAAGATCAACAGCTATAAAAAAGTAGAAAACATCCAAAAAATGCATGGAGAAAAAATCTAAAAGAACTAAAACATACCATAGAAAATACCAAAACCTAAATGTCAAGGAAGAATATAATAGAGAAGGTATTACATGGGGCACTGTCAACCATCAAAACACACATCCCAAAACCTCTAAGAAGCCACCACTCTAGATCTGAACTGGAGAGTAGCTGAGGGAATTGAAGATAGGGTAGAGATTAGAATGGTTTAGGGATGCAAACAATGACATCCCAGTGCGGATGAAACCAGAGATAATGAAGAAAACATTCCGACTAAGGAGAGGTTCTGAAAATAAATGACCTCCGATCCAAAAAATCACAAAACCCAAATAAACAATCACTATAGATCCGATTGGGAGAGGTGTGGTGGAAGAAGAGATCAGATTAGGCTAGAGTGTGATGAGGATTCCACAAGGAACCACCTTTAATAGTAACACCATGAAAAGAGAACATAATCGGAATGAGATCCCGTATTCAAGGAGAGGTGAGAAAGACGGACAGAGGAAAGGAAATAGAGACGAATGAAATGGGTTGTAAGGAGCTATGTCATCATGAGGAAACCCTAGGTGGAAGAAGTGCCCACTCGAGGGACTGATCCATTGGAGAACGAATTAATTTATGGTATGAGCACATTTGTGAACATGTATACAAAATTACATACACATAATTCGAATAATATCTTATGGATTTTGAATTATAGAAAACTTACATAAAAATTTATGAAGAATGATGAACAATGGAAAACCCCAATTGATGTAAAATGGTCCAATAGACAGTGATAGAAGAGATCCAGAACAAAACCTTGGAGCACAATAAACCCACAAACCCACAACTATCAAGGGATCCACCACTTCATATGAAGAAGGAGGAATAGAAGGGAACTAAATAAAAAATGTCTTACATGGTATAAAACAACAATCCACAATGATAAAAGTTGAATAAATCACTCTAAGTTTACTAAGAGTCACCCTAGGGTCAGAGGAGAAGAGTTTCACCTAAAAAAAGATGCTTTAGATATAATTAATGTTTAATATAGAACGTCGAGCATTTATATTTCATGAAATGTGATTAAATTTCAAGTAAATGTTTTCAAAGGACTACACACAAACAATTGTCGTCTTGGATTTAATTGATTAAAACCCTTGAACAATTACAAGATATGTAATCCATTTAAATGATATGTAAATGTTCTACTATTTATTTTTAGTCCATTTTTTTAAATATCTCGAACCTCATTTGAAGTTTCTCATGTCACCAAGAACCCACGAAACACTCAACCCATTTAGACCCAGACACAAAACTCAGATATATACATACGTGTAAAACGATAGGATCTTAAAATCTTCCTACCTTATAACAAATCATCCTCGAGATGTACTCCAAAGCATCTCTATGACTCCGCGGTGAATATATCAGGCCATTGAGCCCTTATATCTTTTTGCTGTCTCCCAATTTTCATCCTAACCCCATCCATGTTCCCGTAATTCTTGAACTATTGACACGGTCTTTCCCTTAAACACTTTCCCACCAAAATCCAACAAAACGTATCAGATGCTCCATAAAGGAAGAATCTATATCAAGATCATCATCATCCACATAAATCTCATGAGAAAAATTTGGATGATACTACTGAAGTTTTGACACATTGAAAAGGTCATGCATAGAACTGTACCTTCATGGATGAGATAATTGGTACGTCACAAACCTGATTCTCTCCAAAATATCAAACATTCCTATAAACCTATGCGCTAGCTTAAACTATCTCCATATCCTACAGTGAGCCATTCTAGAAAAAACCTAGAGTAATACACGATCACCATATATAAACTCTAGGGGTCATTGATGTCTATCTACATAAGACTCTGTCTACTTCGAGCAGTAGCCATACATTTCCAATCAAGCTGATCCTATTCTGATGTGTCCTTTATGAGACTTAGTGATAAAAACATTCACTCGCCGGCCTCCATCAAACACAGAGGTGATATGTATGGCCTATCATAAAGTTCCTTATTTGGTTCCATCTATATATTCTCTGTACAAATATTGTTAATGGAAAACTCCACAAAATATTGGTGCTTATCTAAAGATCTACCAATGTTTAGGACACATTCCTTTAGCATATCCTCAAGAACATTTATATTATTCTTTGATTTCCAATCTATAAGTGGGTGGAAATACATACTCAATAGAACCTGTGTACCAATAAAAATCTGTAATCCCTACCAGAAGTGTGAAATATAACATTTATCATGGTTTGAAACAATAGTCTATGGCACTAAGTGCATATGGACTATATCCCAAATATACAAATACACTAGATTATTCATTGAGAAAATCTATCGTATAGAAAATAAGTGCATTACCTTGGTCATATTTTCCCCCAAAACCCCAATAGAACCATTATTTTGAGAAATTATCAAGAGACCCAACAAAAAAACCATGGTCACATCATCCCACTTGCATTCTGTAATTGGAAATGGTTGTAGTAAACCACCATGTTGTTGATCCTCAGCCTTTATTTTCCAATAGGTTTAGCATTGTGTTATGAACCATTATATCTCCATTTTGATGCTCGGACACCAAAGATTTTGACATAAGTAATGGTAAATATTGGTCACACATTGATGTAACACCCACCTAAAGGCATGAAACTCACACATCATCTCCTCCTGCATACTCATAGGCACCACAACATGATTCCTGAGATAGATGATCTAATCCACCTTGGTGATCCAATCCGAAGGTCACTCCAAACATTTATGTATTTCCCTCAAGGCCAAACACTCTGGATCGTCATATTATTATCCATAATTCATATCAAAAGTTTATTATCAACTAAAATTGATATGAGATTGATCTACTCCTAACTCTCTTGAACCACAAGATGTATCTCAGCAAGCTATGCCATCATCTTCCACTCAACACTAGACTCCTAAAATTCATGATTCTGAGTATTCCTTCTCAAATAATCAACCACATTTTTTAACTTCCCGGACATATATGTTATGTCAAAATCAAATTAATACATAAAATCAACCCACCTCCACTACCGAATATTCAAATCTCATTGTGAAAAGATATACATTAATCACTTGGGATCTGTATACACAGTAAACTTTTCGCACAATAGATATTTTTTCCAACACTTTAAAGAATAAACCACCATATCTATATCAAGGTCGTGTGTAGGGTAGTTCCACTCACATGGTATCAACTACTGGGACCCATATAATTCAAACATAATCTCCCTACATTGATACTACTCCAATTATGATCTCAGAAGCATCGAAAAATCCATATAGTCCTCACCTAGATGTATTAGGATCAATATTAGTGCCGATGTCAATCAATTATTTAACTCTTAGAAGGAATTATGGCATTATTAAGTCCATTAAAACTTTATCCCTTTCTTGTTTCTATCATAATGTTGTTCTTCCAATTGGAAAATGTCCTGGATGAATCTCATGTAATATCTTGCTAACCCCAAAAATATTTAGATATATAACACATTCTTGGGAGTCTCCCAGGAAATCACTACCTAAACCTTATTTGGGTCTACTAACACACCATCCCGAGAGATGAAGTGACCAAAGAAGTGTAAATGAACAATCCAAAACTAACACATATACACCTTGTCATATAGACGATTATCTCTCAGTGTAATCATGATGATGTGAAGGTGTTGGGCATGACCATCATATGTCTTAGAGTACACAAAAATTTCATCCACAAACACCAAAAATAAAAAAATCTAGGTATGGATAGAAGACTCTATCCATGAAGGCCATAAAAAATAATACTATTTATTTAACCCAAATGACATTACATTGAACTCATATAGGACATACATGATTCTAAATACAGTCCTTGATATATCAGAAGACCAAAATCACAACTGATGATACCCTGCTCTCATGTTTATATTGGAAAACACACAAGCCCCCCTCAAATCTTTGAATAGATCATCAATATGATAAAGAGGATACCTATTCTTCACAATCATCTATTTAGAATTTTTTTAATCAAAACAAAATAGAAAAATCCCATCCACCTTCTTGAAAGAAAAACTATTGAATCCCATGGTGACATAGTCAATCTGATAAACACATTATCCTTCAACTCCTCTATATGATTCGTGAGCTCTTAAAGCTCTATATGTTCCATTTTTTATGGTGTAAATAAAATTGTATTGTACCCCAAGATGATCTAAATTGTAAATTCTACCCCTCTCTTAGGTGGAATCCATGAGAAGTATTCAAAAATTTCATCTTGAAACCGGTCCAGTACAGGTGGAAAGAAATCATGTTCATGATCCCCATAATTAAGTAATAAACTAGAAACCTAGGTAGTAAGATCCCCCATTTTCTTATGAACTAGCCCGTTAAGGCCTTTATACATATCCAACTCTCTACGTCGAATATTATTGGAACCATTAGGAGACAGAAAATTCACGCTCCTATGGTAAAAATCAACGTTATCTCAGTATGCTACTAACCAGTCCATACCAGAAAATAGGCCAAATCCTAACATATAAAGGATATAAATATCGCATAGAAAATGATACTCCCCATCCTTGAGTGAACATCCATTTCAAAAGAATATGCCTCTAGATTATTCTCCCATGGATGTTTCTATCATTATAACTCCACTACTAGGATCAAACCATTCAAAAGTTGTGATGAAATAAATGAATGAGTGGAAATAGTATCGAACAATGGACTAGGTAATGTAAAAGATAGAAGAATAATAAATATTATTATCGACCATCTATTATTGCTATCCACATGTGTAGGCTGAGTGGAATGCATCTTTCACACCCTCTTCCCTGTGATGTAACCTGAGTCCCTTGTGATCCATCCCTCTGCTGATAGGGGTTCTCTTTCCCCAAATAACTATTCCCACTACCTATATCACCTCGACTAGTAGAACTACAATGGCTATACTGATATGGTGGAGAAGATCCCTTTCCCACACCCTGGTTCTGTATAGCTGCTCCATCGATACCCATCTATCATGGGAAAATTCAACACCTCTTTAGATGTCCCATATTTCTATAGCCTTAGAACTCTACTAGTGGTTAGGGGTGTTGGATATGTAAGTTTCCCTATTTCCACACCAGAGATAGGTCAATCAAGCAAGATCCTGAGAAATTGCTCCCTCTATTTGTGTACTCTACTTCCCACTACCTTGGATAATGCTATCATAACAAAGCTTCATACTCTAAGAATTCATACCTCTAGACCATCCATTTGGAACCACCCATCCTACACTGGAAGCCTCCCTCAAGTTCACCTCAACTATGAGAGCCTGATAAACAACCTCAAGAAAATTATTTAACTAAAATAGTTTTACTTAGTACCTAATATCAAATTTATTCCCATAATGAAAACAACTCACCATAACCATATCATACCCTACCAAATATAGTGAAAAGTGCTGCAAATCTATAAGGAATCCTAAATAGTCCATCATGAACATACTCCCCTGATTCATCCTCATAAACTTAGTTGCTCTCTCTTTCCATGGCGTGACTGGATAGAAGTGGTATAGGAACATCTCCATGTAGTACTTCCATAAAATATCATCTTCCTATCCAGAATATGCCTGAATTTCCCACTAATGCTTTGCTGATCCTCATTACATATATAAATCCAACATGACCCTCCACTCAGCAGTAGCCTCTAAATGTTCGAGTATAGTCTTGATGGACTCAATCCAGAATTCTTTTCCATCAGGTCCATCCAAACCAGAAAAATTTAGTGGGTATTATGACTGAAACTCTCATGTGAGGTCAATCATACTCCCCACCACCACCATGCATCTCTTTACATAAATTACTTGAAGTGATAAATGTTCTCTTAGAACTTCTTTCATGATTCCTCACTCAGCACTATCCCTACCTCAGGTACCACTACGAGCAGATCCTGTCTAACCATATCCTTATATATTTATATCAACAAGAGTAATCAAGGAGGCATATCTCTATAAATCCAAACACACATCTTTGGAAACACAAAACCACTTTATCATGTCTACATAAATGGAAAACTCAAAAATTTTCAAAAATTCTTTTTTTCCCAAACCCCATGACTCGGTCAAAACCAAAGTTATATCACTACCATTAACCATACTACACATAGGTCCTGGTTAGAAAAGGGTAAAATCATTTTCATTATTTAGGATTATCATTTAGACACCCATTTATTATCATCTTGCATCATTTTAAAATCATTATCAATTTCATGTTAGGCACCATTTTCAGTTCAATATCAAAAGAATTGAAAAGAAAGTTCTAGTTCAAAAATATACCCATGACCCCTTTTCTTATGTGTTCCTAAAAAGATTAATTTCATAATACATTTGAGTGGCTAGAATTATGCACGAAAAGTAAACTCTCATTACATACTTGGTCATGTGTCAAATATCAAAAATATCAAAAAAATTATCACATCACACCACAAGTGTTTCATCCAAGGTTAAATAATATTCAAATGTAACAGAAAATAACAATAACAACAATACCACCCAAGGTAATTGGGTTCTCCCCCATGCATGGGTTGGTTACTCCAATACATGAGCTCATAAGCAAGGATGGAATCTTCATAGTCTCCTATCTATCTTCGAGAAAAAAATAAGATAATGGAAAAGAAAAGAAACATGCTCTGATACAACTTAGTAACATCCCTACCCAGGTTCCACTTATTGGTTCCCTGAGATGGTCCACCACATGACCAAAAGAGAACCTCCTTGTATACTAGAAGATACCGACTAGCAGTGAGGGTATAATATCGATCTTGGGGAGAATGTAACCCCTTTTAATCTGAGTAATCCAATAGATAAAATAATGGAAAATAACCAAATGATGTGACATAAACAAGATAATACCAGTATCACAAAATGACCAAAAATAGAAATATGATTTCAAAACTAAATAGTAGATATTACATGATAAAGTACGCACCATGTGTTAAAAGGGAACTCAAAAGTGAAGACACCGAAAACTACCAAGTGGATCTAGAACCACATCTAGTTTCCTCATATATGATTCATCCCCAAATCATCCATCTAACATAGGGCCTTTTCACTTATCATGTCCTGCAAACAAGAAGTAAATTAAAGCACTGATTAGGTAACCTGAGTAGGGTGTGAGTACAAATCAGTAGGCCACCACCAATGTCATATAAAACAATATCCAATAAAATAATACTTTTTACAGTTTTATAAAGAAATCATTATAATTCATATGTAAAAATTTGATACATTATTAATTAATATTTATTTAACCACATAAACCCTTGGGTTTCTGTACACCCCCATACCTCAATACCTACTTCGGCCGAAGTCAGATCCTGAACTATCCCTGAGGGATATCATATATCTAAATTCCATTATTCCCATTCTTCATCTAAATCAATAGATGAATTCCACCATTACAATTCATTGTTCTATAACACATATAAGTGTACATGTTACCATTCAATATCACAATTAACACATGAATTGAACTATTACCAATCATTTTTCTATAACATATATGAATGTCCATGTTACCATTCATTGTTTTAATTAACACATGAATTCCACCATTCCCATTAAGTGTTCAATAACTCATATGATTGTCCATGTTACCATTAAATATCAAAATTCACAATTGAATTTCCATGTTACCATTCATTATCACAATTCAAAGACATCAAAAACAAATTAATTTATTCACATATTAATTAACCAAATTAAAAAATTAGATATCCACCTCATCCCTTTAATTAATTAAACTATTAATTAATCCTCTCATTCTCATTACTAATTCTATAATTATTTCATCACATCAATCCCCTTAATTAATTCCCAAATTAATTAAGTATATCAATTAAAATAATTAATCCACCAATTAATTAATCAATATTAATGAACTCACTATTCCATAATTAAATCAATAATTAATTATTCATTTCACATCCCCATTATCCTATAATTAATTCCAAAAATAATTATTCAATTCATAACTCAATATTCTCATAATTAACTCAACAAATAATTATCCCCAAATAAACAATCTCAATATCTCATAATTAACTCAAAAATTAATTATAAACAAACAATATCATCATATCATAATTAATACAACAATTAATTATCTCAATTCACAATTTAATATTCTGATAATTAGCTGAACAACAAATTATCCCTAATTCAAAAATCTCAATATCTCATAATTAACCCAATAATTAATTATCTCAAAACCCCAATATCAATATCTCATGAATAATTAAAAAATTAATTATCTCAAATCAAAAATCCAAATATCTCAAAATTAATTCATTAATTTTTTATCAAATGCATACAATCCCATTATCCCATATTTTTCATTTTCATTAATTAATTACTTCAACATAATTAAGTTATTCAATAATGATACGAAATTATAAATATCTAATAGAAATTATACAATTACATACACATAATTTCAGTCAAGACTTATGGATTTTAATTATATACCACTTACCTCAAAATGTATGAAGAAATATTTCCAATAGAAAACCTAAATATATGTAAGAAAGTCAAATATTCAATGGAAGAAGAGATGCAGACCAAAACCTAGGATCAAGATCGACCCCCCAAACCCACAACTACCAAGTGTTACACCACTTCATTAGAAGAAAGAATGGAAGGGAACCAAATAAAAAATGTGTTACTAGGTATCCAACACCAATCCACAAAGATCAGAGATGAATAAATCACTCCAAGTTCTTTAAGTGTCACCCTAGGGTCAGAGGAGAAGAACTGCAATGAAAAAAAATGAGAATTTAGCTGCATAGCATGTTTAAAATATAAGGTTGGGAATTTACATGACATATAATATTATTAAACATCACATAAATGTTTTTAACAATGTACGATGAAAAAACCACCACCTCAAATTTATATTATTAAAGCCCTTGAAAAAATACACGATGTGTAATCCATTTAAACTGCATGTTTATGTCTTGTAGTGGATTGTTTCAGCCCAATTTTCTTTTTTAATCAAAATAAACATATTTTAAAGTATCTCATATCACCATGAATCCTTGAAACACTCAAACCCTTTATACCCGAACACAAAACACTGAGAGATATATTCCTGAAAAAATATAGGATCTTACAAAAATAATTTATCATTGTGTCTAGTAGGACACTAAGACAAATGGTTTGAAAATACCAAATAAAAAACCATGGTTACACAATAATTGATACACTTTGAAGACTAAAGTCGTGTTTTACTCAATGGTGACATAAGAATCACCGTTTCTATGTTTTAGAGAGTTTATATTACTCATTGTAATATTTCTAATCTTTTTGTTTTTGTATTTTAATACAATTATTTAATGCCTTGGAATTAAAATTGAAATATTACATGCATTTATGAATATATATATATATATTAGAAACTTTTTCTAACAACTTATTTAATCAATTGTAGTTCCTATTACAGTCACATTTCCTGAAACATGAGAAGAAAATACCCCCATGTTCAAAATAACACCTATGAATATTTTGGCTCTTTGAAAGATTTTGTAAAGGATCTATTTAATTAGGAATCACCCATTATAGTAATGATATTTTTAACATTTTCATTCACTTCATTCTACATAGGGGATAAAGAACCACATTCCATCCAATCCTTATTTGTTTGTAAAATCATAGTCAAAATATTCCAAAAAATCCTATCAATAATATTTATCCACTAGTTCTAGATGAATATGGATTATATTGGTGAAAATTATGATAACATAATATTAATGGGTGACTTTTCATCCATAGGGAAGCTGAAATATGCTAAATTATCAATGTAATTAAATATTCTAAGTGCATTATCGATAACTCACTATCCCTATTTTAGTTTACACTAGTATAGTGTTGTGACAATATCATTAATCATAAGCCTCTCATTCTACTTCACAAGAGATAAAATATGTTATATCACGGTACATGTATCCATATCATTATGTTTCATATTTAGCTCTCTAGGATTATGTGATAAGATAATGAAACATACATATAAAGTATCCTCCATGTACCTATGTTAGAACAAATAGGTGAAATACCTAGAGATAAGGGTGGATTAGGGTATGAAATATTAAAACAAAGTCTCCTTTGTAACTTTTGTGGTCATTAAACAAAGCACTATTCTCTCCCTTTCTATTAGTAATGTATGATAAGAAATTAAACCATGCATGAGAAACACAAATTTTACTTGGTTCAACCGCACTAGGATATGAAGAAGGAGCATACAAAAGCAATGTTACTATGTATCAAATACAATAAAATGCACTATTGTTACAAATTTTATAGTATAATCACTATCCATACTAGTTTAAAACCAATCATAATTTGAATATGCACTTCCCTCTAAAATAAAATGTGTTCACTTCTCCATCAGAAGATTTTTGTTTTGATTACATGAATTAATATAGTCTACAACTCATAAGGTGCATCATGAATCTCTACTTTCATTCACTCGATGAAAACCTCCTTACTATATGACTACTCAGAAATCACTTCATATTCATGTAAGATACACTTTCATGAAATCCCTTTCTCAACATTCATAAAAATTTTCCTATCAAGAAACTCATAACCTTTCATAAAACATTCTATGCTTTTGGTAAACTAATATGTATTCTCAAAATGTTTTTTTTTCTAAAACTTCCTTCATTCATGAAACTGATGTTCTTATAAATCCTTTATGAAAGGAAATCATTTATGAAATTCCTTCAAAAATTTAGTGGTTTTGGATTTTTGTTAAGGATTAATCTATTTAGATGATGGGGGTATATTTTATTTACAAAAGTTTCCTCCACTATGAGAAACATTCATTATTTCCACCACCATTTTGAAAAACTCTTCATAAATATTCATGAAACTACAAATCATCACAAAACTATAGAAAATTTTCATTTACAAACCTTTTCATAATCATGAAACTTACCAAAATTTTTTTCATTCTTGAAACTTCTCATAATCACATAAAATACCTCATTTCGTTCAATCAATGAAACTTATCCTAATCACATAACTTTCTGAATTTTTCTTATTTTCGAAACTTCTAATAATAATATAACTTACTACATTTTTCTTTTTCGGCATAATAATTTTTCATGAATCATTATTTTGAAAATCTACAAACCTTCACAACACTAAAATATTGTAAATTCCATTATTTTTATAGATTTTCAGGAGATATTCCTGGAAATCCATATTTCAAGAAACTTGTCTCTTCCTCCAAAATTTGGACCCAAAAAATTTGAAAAACCTTGGATATGACACCACCTTATACATGCAATTTTATATACCACTTCCAGATCATTAATACCTATTTCCTGAATCTTTTTCAACATTCTTGGTCAAAAATCATGATAGAACTTGACCATGAAAACTTTTTCAACAAACATAATCATCCTAAGAAAACTACAAAGTTACAATGAGGGATTTTTCCAAACAATATTCCCCACTGGGATTGTTGACAAATCATGGCCCTTTGATTCCACTTTATGGATTATTCTACCTTCTAGAAAAAATAAATTCTTTTAATTATAGATTTTGATCAAATATTTAATCAACATTGACACTAATCCCACATGATCCATGATTGGCATGAGAAACAAGAGTATCATGCAATTTTAATCAATGAATCACTTCATTATGAAAATAGTCAACTAGTTTCATCACAAACCCCATATGTTATGATATATAACCTTTGATTAATCATATTTAGTATCATCAGATTTAAAACTTCCCCTAATTAACTACTCCCTCTATCTACTTCACCCCTATCTTGATCAAGATATTTTGTCCCCCTTTATCAATGAACCAAATGGAAAATTTGTTGTGACTGCAACATTGTAAAGAAAACATATCATAATAGAAGAAAAACACACCATAGGTTGAGGAGTGGTGGTCCCATGTCTACATTATTCAAGTGCGTGGAGTCGAGTGGACTCCAAGATTAATTCAATGTAGTTTAAATTATTCATTGGGTAAGGCCTTCATTAGAATATCTGTACCTTATAGTTATTTTTGGAACATACTCCAAATACACAAGTCCATGAACCACCTTCTACTTGATAAAATGATACATGATATCAATATTATTAATCCATGATTGATGTACTTAAATATTTCTATGATTTATAGAAATTTAATTATTATAATGGATTCCAATTGTAGACATCACTTCAATGACCATATCTTAAAGTTACAACATCATCCACAATAACTGTATATAAGATTAAGCAGAGGAAGTATATTCAGCATCTATGGTGCTCAATGAAATGAAATTTTGTTTATTTTTTAGATTATAAATACACAATCTACAAAGATAAAATGGACAACCAAACATTGATTTTCTATCATCTACTAAACCATCCCAATTTTAATCAATATAGACCAATAACTCTTGAAAATATTTTTCATTGTACATCAAACTGAAATCCAATGTCCCATTTGTAACACCTTGACCCTAGTTACCCAGAGTCATTGCATTATTATATAACATTGGCATGATATAAGGAATCATGCCCCAAAAGAGAGATCAGTTTAGTATCCTTGGAAGTACAAGATACATTCATATGTTTTACATTACATCGTGAAATAAAAACATCAACAACATTTTGTCCCCTTTTGAACAAACTTATATCCTTCGTCTATCCCTACAATTCAACCATAAAATACTTCTTTACATCTTGGGATACATAAAACATAGAAAGGGGTGAGCTCAAATGCTTAGTAAGGATAAAAATATAGTGGAAACATTCATAAATAATCATAAACATTTTAGGAAATGTATTAGACTAAAAGAAAAGCCTTTTAAACTTAAAATTCAGCATATTATGGAAAATATGAAATCAAATAATACCATTTACTTATTCGCATGGATATTTTACTAGTCTAATAATCACATACAATATCAATAGCCACTTTCATAATGATGGAATGCATAATGTCTGTCTTTATAACCACTTAGTCAGGGCCTTGTTCCAAGACTACAAATAAGATTTTTTCAAGTCCTTGTGCCAAGACACTAGTTTGTCTCATGATACCTACCGATGCATCGAAGTGCTATAGCAGGCTCCACCTGTCACTTACTAAGTCCAATGCATTCCTCATATGAAAAGTTTTAAACATAACATAAACATTCATAATAAAACTAGCATACGAAATTTCAATACTTTATCCATAAACCATGAATGGTTTAAAAATAACTCATTCATAGTCAAACATATCCCAAAACCTTCAATACAATACAGAATAATTGTATCATAATAAATCAACTTTAAACAAGTTTAAATTCCATCAAAGGATGTTGACATAGATGAAAATGATTTGTAAAACTCATTAAGAGAAATATCCCTTTTTCATGAAATCATTTAAAATTCACACAATTTATAAAGGAATACATTTAAATACATTCTTTAATAAAAGTGTCCCGTACCACTTTGAAACATTTGAATGGAATTAACATGTTAAAAACATTCACGTCCATATAAATAAATACTTAAAACCCATTTTGAAAACATGGAAATTAATGAGAAATATTTAGAAGAATAAATATTTAAAACATTTAAAATAATGTTTTAGTAAAAAATTATCTTAAAATAATCCCTTTTAAAACTCTTTCATGAAACATGAACATGGATAATAAATAAGTTCGAGTAGATACTTACGTAAAACCAACCTCGGATAATAAAGAGATAGTGAAATTAACCCATACATTGTACTTTTCCTTAGTCTATGGTATGTTAATCTCTTTTATAATAGTAAAAACATTGTTATTAAATTATAAAAGAACTATATACATAAATATGATATCATATATGTTCTTATAATATTTATTTGTTAATGATATTTTAGTAGTATCATCGTTTCTAGTGTTAACTGATTCGTTTTCCTTTATATGATTGGTTACGTAAGCCATGTTTTTATGGATAAGATGTATTTGATTCATATACAGAATGATATTATGTTAATATACTTTAATTTTAATCATAAAATGAAAATTATTCTTGAATGATTACGATGGAGAAATAATCTCAACGTGTTCTTGGAGATGGTAATTCGTATGTACGCACGTGCGACAATATCATTATATTGATGGTTAAATTGTATTTATTTGGATGGTATATCATATATAAAGAATAATTAAAATATTATATTTATTATTTACATCATTTATACTCATTATTATACCCATCCAAATAATGATGTGTTCAAATACTAAACTGCACCACGACGTGGAGATAGTAATATGTACGTACACACGTATTGTTGAATTTTTCATTTATAGGATGGATTGAATAATAAATATGGTTGTACCATTTTTATAATAATATAAAAGTATATATAATATACTGGAGTTATTATTTTATAATGTAAATAACAATTAAAGAAGATGTGGAAGAATAAAACAACTTGGAAGAGGTGATGAAATATTTACCTCTTCTTCGGGTTCTTCCATTTGATTTGATCAAAACGGCTCCATAGGTTGGATTTATGACCAAATTAATGCCTCTAGGATGAATGGAGTAATGTTGGGAGGATATTGGGTCATGGTTTGGTTGATCCAAAAGGCTTTGGTTGTGTGAAATTAAGAGAAGGGGAAGTTCCCATTTATAAGAGAGGTGAGGGTCGCGTTAGGAAAAGCTTAAAATATTATATTATAATAAAATCATTTTAGGTTTATAATGGCTCAAAAATTAATTATTTAAATTATAATGAGGCTATGGGTCTAACACAACTCAATTAATAGGTTTTATATAGGTTTAGGTCATCATATTAACCTTATCTTATAGATTTAACTATTAGTTAAATAGTTTGACATTTACCTTGTTTCTTTGTATTTTTATATTATATGGTTAATAAACATACTATAACAATCCAATAGAACCCCATGTGGTTAATTATTAATATATATAATCATATCTAATTCCATTGGCCGAACCTTAGATTTTCAAAAATGTTATATCAATTAATAATATAATATTTGTTTAAAAAATTCAATTATGTCAATTTTGACACTATTTAGTATTTGATTTTTTTTGAAAACATAAAAACATTATCACTTATAAATAAATTTATTTAACCAACCCTAACATGTGATATTAACCTATAAAATTATTTTAATTCATTAGAAGTCTCAATTTACATTTATTTGGATATTTATAATTTCAATTATTTTCATTTTTCATTAATAAGGTAATTATTGCATCATCATTGTGTCATAAATAAATTAACTTATATAATTTCTAAAAAATAAAAATAAAATACCATTATGTTGGAAATATTTTTATATTTCTAATTAATATTTATAGTCGAATTTATATTGTGTGTACCCCAATATTAAAAATGGTTTAGTTATTAAATGTTGAATTTAACTCTTTTAACTCTTCTTTAAATAAAATAATAATAAATGTCCTAATCTAATCCAAGTGGACCAAAGAGGATCATAGTTTATTAGTAATGTTTTTATGGTCTAATTATACTTATCTAATATAATTATGACACGTTTTAGGGTAATTATGATATCATTTTAACCCTTAATTACTCTATTTACTTATAACAGTGGTAAATAAAAGTCAAAAGTTACTATTCACCAAAAACTATTTTCCTCTTATTGAACCACATTTTACTTAAGGATATTAACCATGTCCCTCCAATTTTTTAAATTCAACTCACATATGAAGTAGAATTATATTTTATGAAAATTTGCAAAGGCTCCTAGGTAGTGGGTAAAAGGCGGTAAAAAGTTCGATAAAATTTTATATATCTAAAATTATTGTAAAATGACTCTAATGAATTAAATTGAACTTATATAGGTATTTTATATCTATTTTGACTTAAAATAAATTAAAATAAAATAACTAATTATTTAAATAAAAAGTTGGTTTTAAATAATATCATAATGTTTTTCACTATTCATCAAAAATTGAAAGTTTTTAGAAAAATATCAAAAATTTACCCGCAGATAATTTTGATATTATTAATTAAAAAATAAAGTCTATTTTAAAAAATTCAAAACATATAAGTTTCATTTATTAATTTAAAATTAATTCCTGTTTTCAAAACCAAAAAGTGGGTTTTAAAAAAGTAAAACACTATCAAAAGATTGACATGTGTTTATGTCAAATTTAAATGTGAAATTAATTATAAAGACATAGATTATATAAATGATAAAAATATTATCTAATTATACTTCCAAACCATTCAAATTCATAATTTTTCACTATAAATTATTTTTATTAAAAAAGTTGTTTTCAATTAAAACTTAGTATTTCTCACTATTCATCAAAATACGAAAGTTATCAGAAAAATAGGACAAATTTATCCAAACAAAATTTCCATGTCCTGATTATAAAGAAGAATTTAATTTCATTAAATTGAATATATAAAAGTGTAAAATATTGGATTAAGAAAAGGTTCTCCATTAAAAGGCGGTAAAATTGCAATTTTTGAAAAATACTTACTTTATCCAAAAAAATGAATTTGTTCTTATATTATTTCTAAGAAACACATATTATGAATGTTAAAATTATATAGTTTATATAAGATTCAAAAATTAGTTAATACTATTCATAACCTCTTTTTTCAAGGTTATTTTAGTAATTTGTGGTGCGCTCGAACTTGGTGTTGCATGTAGCGTAGGCTACTGAATTACTTTAATGAGGAAATGTACTATGAAATCTTGGGGTGTTACATTCTACCCTCCTTTAATAAATTGCGTCCTTGAAAAATTGAAATTTTTATTCCAAAATAAATGGTTAAAAATTGAAAAATGCCTTTGTGGAAAACCCACATCCGAAATTAGGTTAATAAAATTTAGTCTTAATAAGAGGGAAAGGGAAATGAAAAGTCACCAAAAAATTATGATCTTGATTTTGAGAACATTGGTGGAAATTATGAACACATAATTAGATGAAAAACTTAAATATTTATAGTGAGTGATTGAGGTCATCAATCACAAACAAGTGTAAAATTAAGGGCCTCAAATCCATTAATCTAAGTTGATGTAAAATATCATCGGCTCAAAAAAAACATATGGTATTAGGATAACTCATTTTTGGTTTTAAGATCCCTTCATAAAGTTTAATAATTTATTAATTTATAGAATAAGTGGAATATATATATATACATATATACTTGACAAGTAGAGTTTCATCCTTCAACTAATTTCTACCACAAACTCATCTTTCACTCCAAAAGATAATAGAACTCAAAAATATTCTATTTATCCTAATCGTATAGGGTTAAAAAATGATTTTATATTCATTTTTAGACTATTTAAAAAAACTAAATTATACAAACCATGACATTACGTAGGCTAGTGGTAGGTGATGCACCCTCATTTCCCTTCAGTTGTGGGTTCAAGTCTCACGGCCTTGTCAGACGCGAGGTGTTGTCACCTGACCTCCGAGTTGTCATTTTATGACAATTATAAAATAATCTCAAGAAATTATTTAACCTTAACAATAGTATCCAACTTCAAACATAATCAATTTCAACATTTAGACTTATCCAAAATACTTCTGTCCAAACTCACAGTCAAAAATTTATAAAAAAGGTAAACCAAATGAAGATCCTTTTTTCCACATAATAACATGTGAATACCTTCATCATCACTACTAGAATATTGGTATTTGAATCACCATAACAATAGAGACTGCCAAAGGCGGTCGCTGCCCTTTGTAAAAAAGATTAAGGGCTTCGGCACCCCCCCCCCCCCCCCCCGTTGCCCTCGACATACCCCCCCCCCCCGTCGCCGACCTCCTCCGCCCTCCCCGCGCGCCGTCCCCCTCCGCCTTGCCTCACCCTCCGCGCACTGTCCCCAGCCGTCCCTATCACTTCCCTCCACACTCCGCCCTCGTCGGCCTCTGCCCTCCGTGCACCCTCTGCCCTCGACCATCCCGCTCCGGCCACCCTCCACCCTCCAGCCATCCTTTTCTCCCCTCCGGCATCTCTCCCCCCTCTGGCCTCCGCCCTCCAGCCTCCTAACCCTTTGCCCTCTGGCCTCCTCCCTCCTCCCCTCGGCCCTCCCCCCCACCCCGGATGGCCCCCGCACCCCGAACATCCCCCCACCCCGGACATCCCCCCGCACCCAGGACACCCCCCCGCACCCCAAACGCCCCCCGCACCCTAGACAGCCCCCCCTCCGCACCCCAGATAGCCCCCCCCCCCCCCCCCCGCACCCCGGACACCCCTCCCTGCACCCTGGACAACCCCCCACCCCGGACAGCCCCCCTCCCTCGCTTCCCATCCCTCATCCCCTCACCGCCTCTTCTCCTCCGGCTCCTCACTGCTGTCGCCACCCTTCCCCTCCCTCGTCGCAACGCCTTTGGCTCTGGCTCCCCTTCGCCGCCTCTCCTCTCCCTCGCATTACCGCCTTCGTCTCCCATTCCTTCCAGGTTTGTAGTGCAATCAGGTATGACATGGGCTTTCACATACATTATTATTTTATCAATGATTCATAAACAAATGATTAGTATTTATTTTAAATATAGTTGATTTGAAAAATGAAAATGTAATAAGTATTGTGTAAATGTTTGTTATACAGATATTATTATGGATAAGAGTTATATTGATCTTCTAAATCAAACGTCTAAAGAATATTTAAATGGCATTATGCAGTTTATTTACTTCACCAGAGGATTTGAAAGTGAATATATTAGTTGTACATGTAGAAAATGTGCTAACAGATATCAATTCACACGAGATACTGTGAGGGAGAACCTATTCTATAATGGATTTCTGAAAAATTATAAGAGTTGGACTCGTCATGGAGAAGAATATGTTCGTTTTCAAAATACGGATACCGCTAAGATGGATGTTGATGCAAGGATGAATGATCCAATTCATGAAATGATTACTAAAATGGTACATGGGTTTGATCCTGAAGGCATTGACATCTAGAATCTTGAGACCGGTGAGATAAATCTTCGCTCTGGTGCAGATCGTGATTCGAGGAGGTTTTATGAAGCGCTTGATGATGCGAAAATAGAATTATATCCTGGATGTACTTCTTACAATAAATTTTCATTTATCGTGGAGTTGATGCATTTAAAGACATTGAATAATTGGTCAGACACATCATTCGACATGTTTTTGGTGTTATTGAAAAAGTTTCTTCCTGTCGACGCTAATATTCCCGAGTCGTATTACCATGCTCGTAAGTTGACATAGAACTTAGGTTTTACATATGAGACCATAGATGCATGTGCAAACAACTGTATGTTGTTTAGAAAGGAAACTGCCCATTTGGATATTTGTATGGTTTGTGGTGCTTCCAGGTGGAAAGAGAACATGGGAAATAAGACTCATCAAAGTCAGATTGTGATACAGGGGAAACCGATTGCCGTTAAGCAAATGCGTTACTTTCCCCTTAATCCACGGTTGAAAAGATTTTTTATATCATCTAAAGTTTCTAATTTAATGATATGGTATGCAGAAATAGTTCATGAAAGTGATATGTTAACCCACTCAGTAGACTCTCATGCATGGAAGGATTTTGATAAGAGACATACCAACTTTGCTAAAGATGTTCGTAATGTCCCATTGGGATTGGCAGCAGATGGTTTCAATACATTCAAGTCTATGGTTGGTGAAACTCATAGAACATGGACCATGGTGTTGGTTCCACATAATCTTCCTCCATGGCTTTGTATGAAGCAACAATTTATATTACTTTACACTTTTATCTATGGACCTAAATGTCTGGGGGATAAGATTGATGTTTACCTTTAGCCATTGATTGATGAGTTGAATGAATTTTGGGGTGATGGTGTGATGACATATGACAGTGAAACAAATGAAATGTTCAAACTGCAGGCTGTTTTATTGTGGACAATCAATGAATTCCTAGCTTATGCAAATTTATCAGGCTGGAGTATGAAAGGGGAATTTTCTTTCCCTTTTTGCAATAAAAGTAAAAAAACTGTATGGATTAAACATTCCACAAAATGGGCATACATGGGTCACATACGTTTTCTCCCCCCTCAATATAGGTTCAGAAAGGACAGAGTGACATTTGATGGTTCTAGAGAGTTCATCCCAGCACCAAAGATCATGATAGGAGTTGAAATGTTATCGTAGATTGAGGAAGAAAACATCTGCACGGTATATGAAATTCAGGATTTAGTGGCTCCTCGAGTACGCAATATTCGTGCTGTGGGTAGGTAGCACAGTCACAATTGGAAAAAGAAAAGTATTTTTTATAGTCTTCTATATTGGAAAAATAACATGCTGAGGCATAATTTGGATGTCATGAACATTGAAAAAAATGTTTGTGATAATATATTGTGGACCATTTTAGGTGTCAGTGGAAAATAAAAGGACCATGTTAATGCACTCCGTGATTTGGAAGAAATGGGTTTAAGGAAACAGTTGCATTTACAGTTAGCTAAGGGAAACAAGTCATATATGCCTGCTGCATAGTATACGATGAATACAAAGGAGAAAGAGACATTTCTTTCCATTTTGAAGATGGTCATGGTGCCTGATGGTTACTCGTATAATATTTCAAAGTGTGTGAATCTGACGAGCAAGACATTGCAAGGGTTGAAAATTCATGACAATCACATACTACTTCAGTAGTTTATTCCAATCGCAATTTTTGATTCTTTATCCCCCAATGTTGTTCATCCATTGATTGAGATGAGTAATTTCTTTAGACAACTTTGTCTATGAAATCAACGAATGAGTGATTTAAAAAGATTTCATGACCGAATTGTACTTACACTTTGTTACTTTGAGAAACTCCCCCCCTCATTTTTTGATGTTATGGTCCACTTGAAAGTGCACCTAACTGATGATGTAATGACTGCTGGTCCAGTCCAATTCAGGTGGATGTATCCTATTGAACGGTATTTGAGTACATTGAAAAGATTTGTACGCAACAGAGCTCTTCCGTAGGCATCAATAGCCAATGGTTATTTGATGGATGATTGTACTACTTTTTGTGCAGAATATCTTATGGATGTTGAAACAAAATTAGATAAGCCCTCTCTGATTCAGGATGTTCTAGTTGGAGAAGGAACCACATTAGATATGGACAACATCAAGTGGATACAAGCACATTGATATATCTTGTTCAATACTCCATCAGTTGCACCATTAATGCAGTATGTATCTTATCAATGTGCTTTTATAACTTTTACATGTTTTGTTTGCTTAAGTTGATCATTTAAACATCACGTTATCATTTGCAGGAAACACATTAATGAGGTAAAAGAAGAGATGTATCGTGCGACTGAGTTTCAAATTCAACAATCTCATTATGCGTCATTTCATGATTGGTTGAAGGATAATGTATGAATAAATTTATTTTCATTATGGGTGAAGTATTATACTAATTTCTTTCTGCATATATTAGTATTGAATTTTATAAATTATGTAGGTTCGTAAGCCGAGGGAGTTAGGGGACCCCATGCTAACTAAAGAATTAATCCAACTGGCTGAGGGTCCATCTATAACAGCTCGTCGTTATCAAGCTATTGATGCTAATGGTTTTCGATTTCGCATTAAAGATGTTGAAGAAAAACGAGCAAAAAAAAAACAGTGGCATCAGTTGTCCATTTTTCGATTCTGGTTATTAATATGGTCAATTGATAGACATCATTGAAGTTTTATACACACATGGTTTGAAGTACATATTGTTAAAGTGTAATTGGGTTGATCTGGTGCATGGATGTAAAGTCGATCAATATCATTTTTAATTGGTGAATTTTAACTATATTTTATACAGAAATAATGAATGAGTTGAGAATGAGCCTTTCATTTTGACATCAAAAGTGGAACAAGTATTCTTCCTTACTTTGCCTTCGAATCCAAGTTGTCAAGTTGTTGTCAAAATGTCTCGGTGAGGAGTGTTTTTATTTGAAGAAGATGAACCCGAGACTGTTCCATTTGTTTACCAACATCTTGATCAACATACTGTAGTTCAACGTGAAGAAGATATTTATTGGGTCAGAGCGGCTATTGAGGGACAAACGGTCGATTTTCATGCTTAATGAAAGGTATAATTGTTTACCCGATATTTAGTATTGAATGTCCTAGGATATCATAAATTATTTAACCATTTTATAAATCCTTTTATGTTTTAATCCTCACTTTTGGAAGTTTATGCAGTTATAAATATTTAGGGTGATTTTACTCTTGGTTTATTGATGTTATTGTCGGTGTATCTTTCCTTTGAGGTATTCTTCATCTAGCTCATGTGCTGATTGAATTTTTATTAATTTTATCTGAAATTTGGCTATGCATTGACTAGTTTTGTACATAATTTGTATAACAATTTTGTTAACTTTAGTATTTTTTAAAATTCATTCACAACTAATTATTCAATACATTTTTTTGATTAACAATTGTACAAGTTTTATTTTTTAAGAACAATCAAATTTATCTTTTAGGCACTTTGGACAGTCCCCTTACTGATGTTTTATATGACTGCAGGCATGTCGGGGGAAGAGGAATCAGATCCCCATCATCCATCTGAGGCATCTATGACTCAGGGTCGAGGTATGTTTGAATGTCATTGTCTCTATTTTTTATGTAATTGATAAACATATATATTTATTTATTTATTTATAACATTTGTCAAATTATATATAAAATTTCAATAGGATCAGACTCGACTGCTTCTTCCTCTTGCAACAGAGGCCCCGATCATGGAATTTTATCATGGAATTCTTACATGATGATTAATGTTTCATTTGATGAGGTATTTCATCCTATGGGACCGAATGCCCCAGCATTTATTCGTCAGCTGGTTCATATAATACGTGACCCACATCGATTTCCATTGACCACGTGTGACTGGGCTTCTATCCCTGAGGACACATTTGACCGTCTTTGGAGAGAGGTTCAGGTAAGAAGACCATTTTACTTTATTCTCTATGTATAAAAAATACAAATATATGTGATTTTTTTCTTTATAGAAAAATTTGAAAGTATTCCCCGAAGAGTTTCAGCCCATGTGTATGAGAAAATGACTTAAGATGTGGAAATACTATAAAGGAAAAGTAAAGAGGGACCACTGGGTACCAAATGTGGGTGCTCTAGACATTCTGGAAAAAGTCCCGAGAGGTGTCCTCCCGGCTCAGTGGCGTGACATGGTTTCATATTGGTCTACTGAGGGTGTTGTGGTTTGTATATTTATTTTGGTGTATATTTTTTTTAAGAATGTGTGATTTGTTTGAAATTTGAATGAATTGAATATAGGAGGTATCAGCACACCATTTTGAGAATAGAGCGTTGCAGAGACCACCTCACAGGCTTGGGACTCATCACGTGTCTCAGATCCGACATGATGTATTTATTATTCATTTTTTAATCTATTAATTAATATGGTTTTCTGTTTATATTTCATTAATATACAGTTGTGGGAGCAAGGTGCACCGACTGATAAAATGTTGGTGTGGATGAGGACTCGTGATCGCAATGATCCAGAGGCTGCATCATTTATAGTAAGTGATTATACTTACCAATACTTACATAAATCTATATATTAACATATATATGTATACATATTTAAATATTTCACAGGCTTAATTTGATGCTGAGTTAGAAAATCTTCCAGAGGTCCCACGACAGCTTACCATGCGAAGGGATGAGATCTTTCATCCCATTATTGGTCGGGATGGGCATGGATATAGTTTGACCTATGGAGAAGGGATTCCTCATTCTTTAGTGTCATGTGCTGTGGTTGTCGGTTCTAATGTTTCTCAGATGACACAACAGTTGTCAGATTTCGAGGCACGACTATGGGCTTCCGAGGAGGCAAATGCGCAATTGGATGCTGTGGTTAGAGCACTGTGGGAATATGTGCATCCAGGTGATGGTGCAGGGGATCATACGATGCAGGTTTATACTATATTTATTTATTTAATTTAAATTATTTTTGTTCTGAAAATATTCATAATGTTTATTTGTTGTAGGCCCCTGGCCCACCGGATGGAGTTCAATGATGAACACACATGACGCATCATATTCACGAGGTGTGTTTTTGTTTTTACTAGTGGGGTTGTTATCTATGTTCCATGCCTTTTTATGTCACCATGTTATGCCTTCTAACCCATGTGGTAAACATTATTCCTATTTGTACTCCCTTACTAGGTTTTTTAGACCATCCCTTTTTTTCATGTATTTCCCTATGTTATAATCTCCAGATGGAGGCGATCAAATAAAGTTAGGATCTCTTTTTATATGATTAATATAAATTTGTTTTATTCTTGTTCCAAGTTTTCTATTTTATGAACCTAATCTTCCAAAGACACTAGACTTTATGATCCTTGGCCTGTAATTGTTGGTTAATTATGCTTAAAATCATATAATAATATGTTTAAAAGGTTGGTATTTCTATACAAAAATCAAAGTATGATACAACCATAGATTCTATAAAAAGCATAATATCAATAATATATTCTTTTTATCCTAAAAAATATTTACAGCATATTTTTAAAAATCCAATATATTTGAAAATAATTTTCTTTTCCCTTTGGCCTTTCATAAAAGCATTTCATATTATGAAAAAAATTAAAATGAGATTTTATAAAATAAGAAATCGTATCCACAAATTGCACCCCCGTATAGCCCCCCGCACCCCTCGGACAGCTCCCCCGCACCCCCCAGACAGCCCCACCCACCCCAGACAGTCCCCTCGCACCCCCAGACAGCCCCCCCTCGCACCCGCGGACAGCCCCCCACCCTGGAAAGCCCCCCACACCCCCGGATATCCCCCCCCCCCCCGCACCCCCGTACATCCCCCGCGGACAACCCCACCCACCCCAGACAGCCCCCCCCCCCTCGCACCCCGAAGAGCCTCCCACACCTTGGACAACCCCCCACCCCGGACAACCCCCCACCCCAGACATCCCCCCCGCACCCCCGTACAGCCCCCCCGCACCCCACCGGACAGCCCGACCCACCCCGGACAACCCCCGCACACCCCGGACAGCCCCCACCCCAGACAGTCCCCCACTGGACAGCCCCCCCCCCCCCCCGCCCCCACACACCCCCGTGGACAGCCCCCCACCCCCGTCGACAACCCCACCCACCCCGGACAGCCGCCCCGCACCCTGGACAGCCCCCCCCCCCCACCCCGGACAGCCCCTACATCTCCGTACAACCCCCCGCACCCCCGTACAGCCCCCCCGCACACCCGGAAATCCCCCCCCCTCGCACCCCCGTACAGCCCCCCGCACCCCCGGAAACCCCCTGCACCTCCGTACAGCCCCCCGCACCCCCGTACAGCCCCCACACCCCCGTGGACTGCCCCCTCACCCCTGTGGATAGCCCCCCCACCCCAGACAGCCCCCCACCCCGGAAAGCCCCCCCGCACCACCGGACATCCCCCCCCGCACCCCCGGACAAACGACACGTCAATCAGAGGTGCCGTTTGACCGTGATGACCGGAAACACGTTTCCAGTGTCAGAAAACACCAAAACGGCAT
The DNA here is from genome assembly GCA_963277665.1 of Viscum album. Classification (NCBI taxonomy): domain Eukaryota; kingdom Viridiplantae; phylum Streptophyta; class Magnoliopsida; order Santalales; family Viscaceae; genus Viscum; species Viscum album. The sequence goes on from OY728152.1 coordinate 1,116,936,847, forward strand.
GTCACGGTCGAATTTAGAGAAAATATGCTCCGAATGACCTGAAAGCGCACGAGAATGATAGGAATATTATTCGTGACATGTAGGAGGAGACGACACATCCATCGGACGTGCAGTGCGCGCGGTATGACCGAATGTATCGTTTTCAGCAGTTCGACACGCTCTTAAAGGGTGCGCTGGGTTGTGAAAACCACCAGAACGACCTGAGAATGCCACGAAATCATACGAAAACAACCGCAGTGTGAATTTTGAAATGTTCAGATAGAAGAAACATCAATTGGATGTGTCGTTTGACCACAGTGACTGGAAACACGTTTTCGGTGTCAGAAAACACCAAAATGGCGTGTAATGGTCGAATTCAGAGAAAACGTGCTCTGAATGACCTAAAACCGCACGTGAAATATAGGAATATTATTCGTGAGATGCAGGAGGATACAGAATATCCATCAGACGTGCGGTACGACCAAATGTGTCATTTTTAGCAGTTCAGCGCGCTCTTAAACGGCGTGCTGGGTGGTCAAAACCACCCGAACGACCTCTAAATGCCACGAAATCATACGACAACAACCGTAGTGTTAATTGTAAAATGTTCTAATAGACGAAACATCAATCAGAGGTTCTGTTTGACCGTGGTGACCAGAAACGCGTTTCCGGTGTCACAAAACACCAAAACGGCATGTCACGGTCGAATTCAGAGAAAACGTGCTCCGAATGACCTAAAACTACATGGGAACGATCGGAATATTATTCTTGAGATGTAGGAGGAGACAAAACGTCCATCGGATGTGTGGTGCGCACGGTACGACCGAATGTGTCTTTTTTAGCAGTTTGGCGTGCTCTTAAAGGGCGCGCTGGGTGGTCAAAACGACCCGAACAACCTCAGAATGCCACGAAATCATAAGACAAGAACCGCGGTGTGAATTGTGAAATGTTCGGATAAACATCACATCAATTGGAGGTGTCGTTTGACCGCGGTGACCAGAAACGCCTTTCCGGTGTCCGAAAACACCAAAATGGCGTGTCACGGTCGAATTCAGAGAAAACGGGCTCCGAATGACCTGAAACTTCATAGGAATGATAGAAATATTATTCGTGCGATGCAAGAGGAGATGGAACATCCATCGGACGTACAGTGCGCATGATATGACCGAATGTGTCGTTTTGATTAGTTCGACACGCTCTTAAAGGGCACACTAGGTGGTCAAAACCACCTGAACAACCACGAAATTCCACGAAATCATACAAAAACAACCACAGTGTGAATTTTGAAATGTTCAGACAGAAGACACATCAATAGGGGGTGCCGTTTGACCGCGGTGACAGGAAACACGTTTTTGGTGTCAGAAAACACCAAAACGGAGTGTCATGGTCGAATTCAGAGTAAACGTGCTCCGAATGACCTGAAATCGCACGAGAATGATAAGAATATTATTCATGAGATGCAGGAGGAGAAGGCATGTACCTCGGACGTGCGGTGCGTGCGGTACGACCGAATGTGTCGTTTTCAGCAGTTCAGCACGCTCTTAAAGGGCGCGCTGGGTGGTCAAAACCACCCGAACGACCTCGGAATGCCATGAAATAACACAACAACAACCACAGTGTGAATTGTGAAATCGTTAGATAGAAGGAACGTCAATCAGAGGTGCCGTTTGACCGTGGTGACCAGAAATGTGTTTTCTGTGTTAGAAAACACCAAAACTGCGTGTCACAATTGAATTCAGAGAAAATGTGCTCCAAATGACCTGAAAATGTATGATAACGATATGAATATTATTTCTGAGATGCAGGAGGTGTCGGAACGTTCATCGGATCTGCGGTGCGTGCGGTACGACCGAATGTGTCATTTTCACCTGTTCAGCATGCTCTTAAAGGGGGCGATGGGTGGTCAAAACCACCCGAACGGCCTCGAAATTCCATGAAATCATACGAAAACAACCACGGTGTGAATTTTGAAATGTTTGGACAGATGACACCTCAATCAGAGGTGTCGTTTGACCGTGGGGACCGGAAACCCGTTTCCGGTGTCAGAAAACACCAAAACGGCGTGTGACGGTCGAATTTAGAGAAAACGAGCTCCGAATGACCCGAAAACGCACAAGAATGATAGGAATATTATTCTTGAGATTCAAGAGGATATGGAACGTCCATCGGACGTGCGGTGCACACGGTACGACCGAATGTGTCATTTTTAGCAGTTTAGCGCGCTCTTAAAAGGCGCGCTGGGTGGTCAAAACCACCCAAACGACCTCAGAATGCCACAAAATCATACAACAACAACAACCGCAGTGTGAATTGTTAAATGGTTGGACAGACGGTATGTCAATCGGAGGTGCCGTTTGACCGCGGTGACCGGAAACGCGTTTCTGGTGTTAGAAAACACCAAAACGGCGTGTCACGGTCGAATTCAGAGAAAACATGCTCCGAATGACCTGAAACCACACGGGAACGATATGAATATTATTACTGAGATTCAGGAGGAGACGAAACATCCATCAGACGTGCGGTGCGCGCGGTACGACCGAATGTGTCTTTTTCAGCAGTCCGGCGCGCTCTTAAAGGGCGCGCTGGGTGGTCAAAACCACTCGAACGACCTCAGAATGTCACGAAATCATACGAAAAAAACTGCGGTGTGAATTATGAAATGACCGGATAGAAGACACGTCAATCAGAGGTGCTTTTTGATCTCGGTGACCGGAAACACTTTTCCGGTGTCAGAAAACACCAAAACGGCGTGTCACGGTCGAATTTAGAGAAAACATAACCCGAATGACCTGAAACCGCGTGGGAAGTATATGAATATTATTAGTTAGATTCAGGAGGAGACGACACATCCATCAGACGTGCGGTGCACATGGTACGACCAAATGTGTCATTTTCAGCAGTTTGACGCGCTCTTAAAGGGCGCGCTGGGTGGTCAAAACCGCCAGAACAACCTCAGAATGCCACGAAATCATACGACAACAACCGCGGTGTGAATTTTGAAATGGTAGGACATACAAAACGTCAATTAGAGGTGCTGTTTGACCGCGGTGACCGGAAACACGTTTTCGGTGTCAGAAAACACCAAAACGGCATGTCACGGTCGAATTCAGAGCAAACGTGCTCCGAATGACCTGAAACCACACGAGAACAATAATAATATTATTCTTGAGATGAAGGAGGAGGGGGAACGTCCATCGGACATGCGGTGTGCATGGTACGATCGAATGTGTCATTTTCAGCAGTTTGGCGCGCTCTTAAAGGGCGCGCTGGGTGGTCAAAACCACCCGAACGACCTTGAAATGCCACGAAATCATACAACAACAACCGCGGTGTGAATTTTAAAATGGTCGGACAGAAGACACATCAATCAGAGGTGTCGTTTGACCGCAGTGACCGAAAATGTCTTTCCGGTGTCAAAAAACACCAAAACGGTGTGTCACGGACGAATTCAGACAAAACGTGCTCTGAATGACCTGAGAGCACACAATAACGATAGGAATATTATTTTTGAGATACAGGAGGAGACGACACGTCCATCGGACATGCGGTGCGCGCGGTATGACTGAATGTGTCGTTTTCAGCAGTTTGGCGTGCTCTTAAAGGGTGCGCTGGTTGGGAAAAACCACCAGAACAACCTCGGAATGCCACAAAATCATACAAAAACAACAACGGTGTGAATTGTGAAATGGTCGGACAGACGTCATGTGAATCGGAGGTGCTGTTTGACCGCGGTGACCGAAAACGCGTGTCCGGTGTCAGAAAACACCAAAACGACGTGTCACGGTTGAATTCAAAGAAAACATGCTCTGAATGACCTGAAACCGCACAAGAACGATATGAATATTATTCATGAGATCAAGGAGTAGAGGGAACGTCCATCGGACGTGTGGTGCATGCGATACGACCGAATATGTCTTTTTTAGCAGTTTGGCGCGCTCTTAAAGGGTGCGCTGGGTGGTCAAAACCACCCGAACGACCTCAGAATTCCATGAAATCATACGATAACAACCGCAGTGTGAATTATGAAATGGTCGGACAGACGGCACATCAATCGGAGGAGCCGTTTGATCGCGGTGACCGGAAACGCGTTTCCGGTTTCAGAAAACACCAAAATGGCGTGTCACGGTCAAATTCAGAGCAAATGTTCTCCGAATGACCTGAAACCGCACGGGAACGATAGTAATATTATTCGTGAGATGCAGGAGGAGACGAAACATCCATTGGATGTGCGGTGCGCGTGGTACGACCGAATGTGTCGTTTCCAGCAGTTCAACGCGCTCTTAAAGGGCACACTGAGTGGTGAAAACCTCCCGAATGACCTCGAAATGCCACAAAATCATAAGACAAAAACCGCAGTGTGAATTGTGAAATCTTCGGATAGACGACACGTCAATAGGAGGTGCTGTTTGAGCGCAGTGACGGGAAACACATTTCCGGTGTCAGAAAACACCAAAACGGAGTGTCACGGTTGAATTCAGAGCTAACATGCTCCAAATGACCAGAAAGTCCACTAGAATGATAGGAATATTATTTTTGAGATGCAGGAGGAGACGAAACGTCCATCGGACGTGCGGTGCACATGGTACGGCCGAATGTGTCATTTTCAGCAGTTCGGCGCGCTCTTAAAGGGCGCGCTAGGTGGTCAAAACCACCCAAACGACCTTAGAATACCACGAAATCATACGAAAACAACCGAGGCATGAATTGTGAAGCTTTCGGATAGACAGCATGTCAATCGGAGGTTCCGTTTGACCGCGGTAACCGGAAACGTGTTTCCGGTGTCAGAAAACACCAAAACGGCGTGTCCTGGTCAAATTCAGAGTAAACGTGCTCCGAATGACCTGAAACCACATGAGAACGATATGAATATTATTAGTGAGATATAGAAGGAGACGGCACATCCATCAGACATGTGGTGCGCGCAGTATGACCGAATGTGTCATTTTCAGTAGTTCGGCGCGCTCTTAAAGGGCGCGTTGGGTGGTCAAAACCACCTGAATGACCTTGAAATGCCACGAAATCATACGAAAACAACCACGGTTTGAATTTTGAAATGTTCGGATAGAAGACATTCAATCGGAGGTTCCGTTTGACTGCAGTTACCGGAAACACGTTTCTGGGGTCAGAAAACACCAAAACGATGTGTCACGGTCGAATTCAGAGAAAACGTGCTCCGAATAACCTGAAAGCACAGGAGAATGATAGGAATATTATTCGTGAGATGCAAGAGGAGACAGCACGTCCATCGGACGTGCAGTGCATGTGGTACGACCGAATGTGTCGTTTTCATCAGTTCGACGCGCTCTTAAAGGGCGCGCTGGGTGGTCAAAACCACCCGAAAAACCTCGGAATTCCAAAAAATCATACAAAAACAACCACAGTTTGAATTGTGAAATGGTCAGACAGAACTCATGTCAATCAGAGGTGCCGTTTGAACGCGGTGACCGAAAACGCGTTTTCGGTGTCAGAAAACACCAAAACGGTGTGTCACGGTTGAATTCAGAGAAAACGTTCTCTGAATGACCAGAAACCGCACAAGAACGATATGAATATTATTCGTGAGATGCAGGAGGAGACAGAACGTCCATCGAACATGCGGTGCACGCAGAAAACATTCAATTTAAGACAACAAAAGACATTTTCCTAAACTAAAGACTCCAAAATAAGTAAAACAAATTCAAAAATAATAACATTTCTTAAATTGGTGGTTTTAAATTATTATAGCACCCATGAAATGTCAGATTTCATTTTATTATATATATATAATAACTGAATAAAGATGTCAAATTTACGTTTGTTTTGTTTATTTCTTTGTATCTTATTGTAGGTTTTTAAAGCAGATAGTTGTGGATCGTTGAAGCACGTCTTTCATTTATTGTTTATGATGATCCTGATGTTTATTGTGTTTGGATTTATTTTTCATTTTTGATGATTTATATGCTGTTTTTTTTAATCTGCAATTTTTTTAAATTTTCATCCAGTGTAGCGACTGCCAATGGCGGTCGCTGTAGGCCGAGTTTTCGGCCACCTTCAGCGACCGCGAGTGGCGGTCGCTGTAGGCCAGTTTTTTGTCCGGCCTCAGCAACCGCCAATGGTGGTCGCTCAAAGCCAAATTTTTAGTAGTGTATGTATTCTTTTAAAAAATGGTAACACCCCGAATTACCATAAAACCTTATTGATTACATTCATGCTCCCGTATTCCTTATAGAATACTGGATATACTCATTCTATCCAAAAATGTTGTAAAATCCAACAGTGATGGAATAAACAAACCATTAACCAGTTCCAAGGATGTTAATAATATCCAATATAATTTATCCAAATCAATCATCACTTATTCCAAAATCACTACCTCAGTATCAGGACAATATTATAGTTTTTTCTTTCCTTCAACCATGTATTTTCCAAAAAATTTAACTTTCCATTGAGTCACTTTTCTATGTTCCACACAATCTCAAGTCCATAATGAAATAGTACTTCTTTAAAATCCTTATATACTCTATAATTCTTAGAACATGTACATCATTAAAACAATACTCAAATGACACAATAATTTAATGAAAACATAAGAACTCTTAGTCATTCCTCTTCATCTTCGGTAGTATCATAACTTGATTATTATCCAATAGCAGCATTTGGGGTATACTATGATGATTTAGACATTGATTCGTGTAGTGTCCCAACTCCTTGCAGATGAAGCATTGTTCATTTGAAACCTTTTCTTACCCTTGAAATCACGTACTTGGTGTCGTTTTTATCCACACTTATATCAAACTCACATTTCCTTCAAGCATTTACCAAGGTTATTATTTCCACAGTTATCACATATTGGAAAATCCTTTTTTCCCTTAATTGCTTTATCCATCATTATGTCAACCATCCATTTCTTATGTGGATTTCTTTCAAAGCCATAGGGCACAAAGAAGTATTTACTTATCTTCTTAACACATGATATTATTTCTTCATATGATGATAATATGTGGGAGACTATTTCCATTCTAAATGTAGGCTTAATACCATGAATGATACGATCCTTTTTACTCTATGGTTCATGCGTATTGTTGGAGTTATTATTCCATCTACTGGGAACCATTTCTAAACAATGGAATACACTATGTTAGTTTATGAATCACAATGCATAATTCTAAACTTGTAAAATACCTAACGTAAATTGAAAATATTATGTGTATTATAAATAATCATAAAAATGTTTTCTTTGAAGAATTATTTACTCCTATATTCTTCATAATTTCTTGTAAAGAAATTGTGAATTATCTTAAGCATATCCCACGAGAGTGTCGTAACCAAGAGTACAGCAAGGCCCGTTGTCGTGTAACAGGATTCCCTAGGCCAATCTCAAAACTCCTTGTCAGAGTTTTCACTCCAAGGTATATCTATGCCAGAGCCACCTCTACCTACTCATATCCAGATAGGGTTTTATTGCTTGGAAAATTCCCAAAATCTCTACATTACCAAAATTCTAGGATATTCTTCTATACTACTCCTCAAAGTATATCTTAGGGTAATGTTATCTAATTAGATTTTTTCTAAATCTAGTTTCCAGGGTTATTTAAAAACTTCCTCTGATACCAACTATAACACCTCGACCCCAGTTACCTAGATTCGATGCATTATTATATAACATTGGAATGATATAAAAAATCATGTACCAAAAGACCGATCAGTTTAGTGGCATTGGAAGTACTAGATACATTCATAACTTTTACATTAAATCATGAAATAAAAACATCAACAACATTTTTCCTCTTTTGAACTCACTTATATCCTTAGCCTATCCCTATAGGTCAACCATAAAATACGTCTTCACATCCTAGAAAAAAATAAAATATAGTAAGGGGGGATCTCAGATGCTTAGTAAGGATAAAAATATAGCAAAAACGTTCATAAATAAGCATAAAAATTTAAGGCAATGTATTAAACTAAAACAAAATCATTTTAAACTTAAACATCAGCATAATATGGAAATGATATAATCAAATAATTCCATTTACTTATTCGCATGGATATTCTACTAGTCGAATAGTGACATGAAATATCAATAGCCACTTTCATAATGATGGAACACATAATTCCAAACTTTATATCCACATAGTCAAGGGCTTATGCCAAGACAACAAATAAGATTTTGTCATGGCCTTGTGCCAAGACACTAGTTTGTCTCATGATACCTACTGATGCATCGAGGTGCTATAGCAGGCTCCACCCATCACTTACTATGTCCAATGCATTCTTCAAATTAAAAGGTTTTAACGAAACATAAAAATTCATATTAAAACTAGAATAAGAAATGTCAATACTTTATCCATAAACCATGAATGGTATAAAAATAAAACATCCATAGTCAAACATATCACAAAACCTTTAATACAACATGGATGATTTGTATCATAATAAAACAACTTCAAACAAGTTTAAATTCCATCAAAGGATGTTGACATAGATGAAAATGATTTATAAAACCCTTTGAGAGAAATAACCCTTTTTCATGAAAACATTTAAAAGTCAAACAATTAAAAAGGAAGACATTTAAAGACAATTTTTAATTAATGTGTTCCATACCACTTTGAAACTTTTTAAAGGAATTATCATTTTAAAAACATTAATGTCTATATAAATAAATCCTTAAAAACCATTTTGAAAACATGGACATTAATGAGAATGATTTAGAGGAATAAATATTTAAAACATTTAAGAGGGTGTTTTAGTAAAAAATTCCATTAAAAGAATACAATTGAAAACTCTTTCATGAAACATGGACATGGATAATAAATATGTCCTAGTAGATACTCATGTAAAAATAACTTCATATAATAAAGAGATTGGGAAATTAACCCTTACCTTGTACTTTTCCTTAGTCGATGGTATGTTAAACTCTAGTATAATAGTTATAAAATTGTTATTAAATTATACAAGAACTATATACATAAATATGATGTCATGTATGATCATATAATATTGCATTGTTAATAATATTTTATTAGTATCATCGTTTTGGGTGTTAACTGATTTGTTTTCTTTTATATGCTTGGTTACGTAAGCCATGTTTGTTTTGGATAGGATGTATTTGATTCATATACAAAATTATATTATGTTGATAAAAAATTACTTTTAATCATATAATGAAAATTAATCTTGAAATATTATGATGGGGAATGAATCTCATCGCGTTCGTGGAGACGATAATCCATACATATGCACGAGCGACAATATCATTATATTGATGGTGAAATTGTATGTAATTGGATGGTATATCATATAAACATAATAATTAACATGTTATATTTATTATTTACATTAGTTATACTCATTATTATATCCATCCAAATAATGAGGTTTTTGAGTAACAAACTACACCGTGACGCGGAGACGGTAATCCGTATGTACACACGTATTGGTGACTTTGTCATTTATAAGATGGATAGAATAATGAATATTGTTGTATAATTTTTATAATAAAATCATAGTATATTTAAGATACTGGAGATATTATTTTAGAATCGAAAAAACAAAGAAAGAGGAAGTGGAAGAAAAAAATAACTTTTAAGAGGTGATGAAATATTTACCTCTTATTTGGGTTCTTCCTTTTGATTTGATCAAAAGGGATCATTAGGTTGGATTTATGACCAAATTAGGGCCTCTAAGATTAATTTAGTAAAGTTGGAAGGAAATTTGGGAAGGGTTTGGCCGTTCCAAAAGGCTCTGGATGTGTGAAATTAAGAGAAGGGGAAGTGCCCTTTTATAAGAGAGATGAGGTCCACTTTAGGAAAAGCTTGAAATATTATTTTATAATAAAATAATTATCAGTTTATAATGTATCAAAAATGAATTATTTAAAGTATAAGGTGGTTATGGGTCTAAAACCTCTCAACCAATAGGTTTTAGACAGATTTAGGTCATCATATTAACCATATCTTTTAGATTTAATTCTTAGTTAAATAGTTTGACATTTACCAAGTCTCTTTGTATTTTTATATTATATGGTTAATAAAATTACTATATCAAGCCAAGAGAACGAAATTTGGTTCATTATTAAGATATATAACCTTATCTATGTCCTTTGGCTGATTCTTATATTTTTATGAATATTTTATCAATTAATAATATAATATTTGTTTTGAAAACTCAGCTATGTCAATTTTGACACTATTTAGTATTTCATTTTTTTAAAATCCTTAAAAACATTATCACTTAGAATAAAATTTATTTATCCAACCCTACCATGTAATATTAACCTATAAAATTAGTGTAATTCATCAGAAGTCTCAATTTACATTTATTTGGATATTTATAATATCAATTATTTTAATATTTCATTAATAAGGTAATTAATATATCATCATTTTGTCATAAATAAATCAATTTATATAATGTCTAAAAAATATAAATAAAATAATATTATGTAGGAAATATTTATATATTTCTAATGAACATTTATAGTCGAATTTATGTTGCGTGTAACCCGATATTGAAAATGGTTTAGTTATTAAACATTTAATTTAACTCTATTAACTCTTCCTTAAATAAAATAATAATAAATTTCTTAATCTAATCCAAGTGGATCAAAGAGGATCATATTTTATTCCTAAGGTTGTTTTGGGTTGAATTATACTTATCCAATAGAATTATAACATTTGTTATGGTAATTATGATATCATTTTTACCCTTAATTACCCTATTTTCTTTTAACCGTTGTAAATAAAAGTCAAAAGTTACTCTTCACCAAAAATTATTTTCATCTTATTGAAATTTTTTTTACTTACTGATATTAACTTTTTCTCTCAGATATTTGAAATTCAACCCACAAAATCAGTAAAATTATGTTTTATGCAAATTTGCAAATGCTCCTATGAGGTGGGTAATAGACGGTAAACAGTTCGATAATATTTTATATACCTAAAATTATAATAAAATGACTCAAATGAATTACATTGAACATATATAGGTATTATATATCTATTTTGACTTAAAATAAATTAAAATAAAGTAACTAATTATTTAAATAAAAAGTCGCGTTTAAATAATAACGCAGTGTTTTTCACTATTCATCAAAAATTGAATGTTTTTAGAAAAATACCAAAAATTTACTCTAAGATAATTTTTATATTCCAAATTAAAAAATAAAGTCTATTTTAACAAATTAAAAATATATATTTTTCATTTATTAACTTAAAATTAATTCTTTTTGTTAAAACCAAAAAGTGGGTTTTAAAGAAGTAAAAACTATCTAAAGATTGACTTGTATTTATGTTAAATTTAAATGTGAAATTATCTATAATGACCTAAATTGTATTGAATGATATAAATATTATCTAATTATACTTCCAAACCATTCAAATGCATAATTTATCACTCTAATTTATTTTGATTAAAAAATTTGTTTTCAATTAAAACATAGTATTTCTCACTATGCATCAAAATATGAAAGTTATCAGAAAAGTATGAAAAATTTATCCAAACTAAATTTTTGTGTCCCTATTATAAATAAGAATTTAATTTCATTAAATTTAATATATAATAGCGTCAAATATTGGTTTTAAAAAAAAGGGATCGCCATTAAATGGTGGTAAAATTGCAATTTTTTTAAAATACTTACTTCATCCAAAAAAAATGAATTTGTTCTTATATTATGTCTAAGAAAGACATAATATGAATTTTAAAATTATATAGAGTATATAAGATTCAAAATTTAGTTAATAATATTCATAATCGTTTTTTGAACGGTTAGTTTTGTAAGTTTTGGTGCACTCGAACTTGGTGTTTCGTATAGCGCAAGCCGTTGAATAACTTTAATGAGATAATGTACTATGAAATAGTGGGGTGTTACACCATTGATATAAAATATTATTATTATTAGTTCATGTTAGTGGTTTTCAATGGGATTACTTTGATACTATACATCTTTTCATATGGGGAAAGAATATCTCATTTGGTGGTTGTTAAGTACAATAGAATGTCAATGATCTGCCTATATTGTAGGACATTAACTACTTTTCTTTCATCAACTCATGATAGTTTCATCTAGTTATCCATCCAGGGTTTCATTTTCTTGGAATTTTCCAATAATAATATTATCATAATATCCTTGGAATATTTAGATTGAGAAATGAATGTTTTTTTCATCCTTTCATCTCATGTAAACCATATAAAAATGTTATTTAACCAATAAATAACATTTCAAACTATATTTTGAAGAATTATCAAAACTATTATCCTTGTTACTCCTTTGATACAATAAATAATATTTCATTTACATACACTAACAAAATCATATTTTTATTACATCAATTTTTGACATAAATATTGTAATCAAATCCACCATGCTGAAAATCAAGTTTCTTTAAAAATTGATCAAGTATTGAATAACACACTCTTGGAGCTTGATTCAACCCATATAATTCCTTCCTCATTTGAAAACCATTTTTATCATCTTCATGGACATGAAGAAAATATGATTGTTTTATGTAATCTTCTTCTTCTAGAACCCCATATAGAAATGATGACTTGATGTCCATCTGGAAAAATTTAAATATTCATTACACTACAATGGATAAGAATAAGTGGAAAGTTTATATCCTTAAAATAGTTGAAAATGTATCATCAAAATTGATTCCCTCGATCTAGGAGTATAATTTAAACACTAGTCATTATTTGTTTTTAAATACCAATCCATATTCTTTTAGTATGTTCCTAAAGACCCATTTGGTCCTAATGACATTGTTATCTTCTAGTCTTGAAACAATCTCCCATTTTTGGTTCTTTTCAATATTTTCAAGCTCTTCATTCATAGGATGAACCCAATTTTATTCTCCTAATTCTTCTTTAAAATACATTGTCTCTACCTATGAATAAAATGATGTTTTCTATAAATACTTCATTATCCATGTTTGAATTGGGGCTTCGTATGCCCTGATGATGTTTTTGTAATCAATTTAAGCTTGGCTCTTCAGATTCAATGTAGATATAGATTTGACTTCATCCTTCTCATCATCATTATATTCCTCAAAATTATTATTTTACATTTCTACTCCCCCTGAGTTTTTCACCTCCTCATCACTATCATCAAGAAACTATTCACTGTGTTGTTGAATATTCAATTAATTTTCCACTATAGTGACATCATTGCTTTTAACCCCTTTTCCTAGCCTCTTGTTGAAGCATTTATATTATTTTATTTTTCTTTAGAATCCAAGGACTATCTCTTCATCTTCATGAGACTCAAACATTGTATTTTTCTTCTTATTGATAATAAATCCCATACTTTTAAATATTTGAAATTATTTCAATGTTGGATTGTTTTCCTACCATAGATCATATGGAATATTTTCTTATTTTGAAAAAAAAATCCCTATTTGATATGTTGACCAATTTCAATAATGATTTCTTTCATAATTGTTTTGGTAGGAACATTTAAATATGCATCATTCTAGTTATTTTTTTGTAATTCGATTTCTTCTCTCAACCACCATATTTTATTAAGGATTTCTCACTACCAAAACATGGTACATTATCTAGTGCTTCATGAGATAATCGTCAACATGTATATTTTTGAATTTCATACCATTATCAATTCAAAACATCACAATCTTCAATCCAATCATTATTTTAGCTTCCCTCCAATATAGTTTTATAAAACTAAATACATCAGAGTTGTGGGAAATGAAATATATCCATTCCATCTTTCTAAAATCATCAATTAAAAGATCATAATACATATTACCATCAATAGATCAGGGTGAGATAGGTTTGTACAAATAATTATTTACTAATTCAAGCACTCTGGTGGAATTTTATTCATTTTTACTTGTAAATATTTCTAATAATATTTCCTTATTGACAAGAATCGAACATGTGAGTATGATCACATGATATCATGGTGGGATATTGAGATGAAACACATTTGGCAAGATATTATAGGGATGGTTAACATATACAGAAATTTTTTTATTGAAAAACCTATTTTATTCTTCTTTGGATATAATTAATATATTCTATTCTTCACTCACAAGATAGAGATTCACCTTCATTACATTCCTTGTAAAACAACAGGACAATATATTCCCTTGATTATGCCCATCTTATTGGTTAATATTTTTATATAACCCGAGTCACACAATTGACTAACACCTAGAAATCTGTGACTGAGAACATTGACAACCAAGAAATAAACATGTATTATATCATTCCCCTAATTTGGATTTTCGAAATCTAATAATCACCAAGACTTTATCTTTTCTTAATTTTAAATCACCCTCCATGTCAAAATTATTTCATGTAACAAGATACATATTTCCTTTTATATTGGTATGTGCATCCACTATCAAGGATCTATACACAAGCATCATATAATACTTTAAGGGGAATCTATATAACCATTTCCTTCTTAGGTATTTTATTTTTGACACATGTCATTGAATTCACACTTATTGTGGAATCATATTATTGATATTCCTCGAAGTATTATGGACCAAATTCATCTTGTAGAACTACAAATAAATTTTTCATTTTCATCTGATTTGAATATTCTTTGAGCTTATATATATGGACACTTTTGGTTTACATTGGAATATTCTTCTAAATTATTGGTGAGAAATAATGGAAGAAGTATTTGAATTGTCCAAACTATAACAATGACCCTCAAAATAATTCTTGTAATATTGAACACTATTTGTCTTCCTTTGAAGTTATTTTTCCCATTTATACCTTTTAGATTTGGAATATAAATTTTGGGAATTTCCCATACTTCCACTTTAACAAAACCTATTACAAGTTAAATTCATGTGAGTCAGTATTGTAGGACTGATTATTTTTAGGATTATCGAAACCTTTTGATTATGATTATTACCCCAATCAAATTTCATCATCAGAGTGGGTGATTTCAATTTTACATCAATCATTATATATTTCTGTTTATGATCAATCCAAAAACAACATTTTCTTTTTGATATTAATGTTGCTTTTATTTTGTTAGACCACTATGCACCACTTCCATATTTTATATCATCTGAGTGATCCACTTTAAAAATTTTATATCAAGAGTAAAGATTCAATCCTAGTATTATAATTTTCTTCTTATGTTGAAAACATCCTATTCAGGTTATTTTATACATTTCAATTGATATATTTCTATGATAATCAAAAATTGATCAATATTTTCTTTTATTTAAATTTGATCCTGTACTCAATGATATTTTAAGAGTTATTTGGTGTTGAAGACATTATATTTTCAATTTCGTCTTCTATCTTAGACTTCTCTTCTTCCTACTACAATATATAATGTTTGGAAACAAGAACCACACTCTGGTATTTCTTCATTTTGGCTCTCCAAACATCTATCTCCTCAGGAAAGGCCTCTTATTCATCCCAGATATCAACTCTTCCTTCGAATTATCCTATATCATTTTCAAATTATTCCCTTTACTAAGAGTTACCTAAAACTACCACCATATAATTTTCTCCATGATATTTATAGTTTCCCATCTCTTCAACCTCATACTCTTATGAACATTCATTTTCTAGAGAATGAAAATTCGTATTTTCGATGAAATTTATCTTAAATTTGTTTCTCACCTTTGACATTGAATGAAGATTTATTCATGTTAATTTCAAATTTATCCTTATTATTATCATTAAAATTTTTGGGGAACATTATTTTATGTTTTTCAACCATTCCTCATTGAAAGAATGTGAGTGGATGTTTCTATTTGAACATTTATTTTTCTATTTAGATATTTGAGAAAATTAATGACATGAAATCATCCACATCATCTTCTTCTTGACCATCTTCAACTGTGAGAATCTTCATGTACATTAATTCCACATCATTGGACATCCCATTTTCAATAGACTATTTAATATCAATTTTCATCTTATATGTAAAAAGAGTACTATGAAATATATCTAATCTTGGAACCTTTGGATATTTATCTTATACTATAGACACTTTTTTATTGTATTAAGGTGGAAGTCCTCTCAAGGCATGCTTAAAAATATTTACATCTACAAGAGTTTCTCTCAGGCAACACATGTGTTACATAACAACATTCACTTGGTCAAAGAATGCATTTACAGACTCATTGGGGGTCATTGTAAAATCATCATATTTGTTCCATAGAGCGTGTAATTTAGCTCTAATGACTTCTAAATCACACTCATTTATATTTAAAAACCTTTAACACATGGAATGTGATGACTTATATGACATAACCTTCATGTTTATTTCATTGGAAAATACTCCCCTAATACACTGATTCCACTGGTTTCATCATCAAATTACGTTAAGTATAATTCTGAAAAATCTCCACTATAGACACTAGAAAAAATACCATGAATCATAGATGTAAAAACATCCATGAATGATGATTGGAATTTGTTAGACATATGCTTCTTCCTTATGTGAAAATTGTCTCCATGGAAGATAATAATCCTTTTGCTATTAACAACCACCATTGATTCTATGGATACCGAACCAATGATTTTAACTTTTCCCTATGATACCAATTTATAGGAAAACTGGGTTAAATTCCATGAGAGGTGGGGGGTATGGTGTATAAGGCTGTGATATATTAAAACAACTTACCTTTTAGATTGTGTTTCATAAAAAAAAAAGAAAACACTCTTTTCTCCCTTTCCTTATCAATCTAATAAAATAAAATAATGAATCCCTGAGACACAACAATTTTACGTGGTTCACCAAAAATAGGATACATTCAAGGAATATACATAGGAAATTTTCCTTTATAAAAAATCCACTAAATCACAATACTTTTACAATGTACAGCGTGCACTAACATTACCACCTATTTTACAACAAATCACAATTTGAAAGGTCACTACTCTTTCAACTGAAGTGTGTACACTACTCCTTTAGAATATTCTTCTTTTTAATAATTGAAGAAAAATAGTTTATACCTCATTTGGTGCATTATGAAGCTATAATTTCATTTAATTAATGAATACCGCTTTACCATAGAATTACTAGGCAATCCCTTATGATTCGCGTAAGATACTCCTTTATGAAACTCCATTCCCAACATTTGTGAAGAAACTCAATTATTCACAAAAGTTTTCAGAACTTCTTGAAACATCTCCTTATGAAAATATGCCAACAATTCATGAAACTTTGTAATATTTCATGAAACTCATAAAATTTGATGAAACATTAACTTGGGTAGAACTTACTTCTTTTAAGAAACTTAAGTTCCAATGAATCCTTTGTGCATGGAAATATTACATAAAATTTCATTATGAATTCAGAGCATTTGGATTATCATTAAGGCATCATATCTTTAAATGAGTTTGGTAGATTCATATTTATAGATCTTTCCAACCCTTAACGAAACATTCAATCTCTCCACTATATTTTTGAGAAACTCTTCATACCTCTTTGAAAAACTCATTATCTTAATGAAGTAATAGATAAATTTTACATTCATGAAACTTCTTGTAATTATGTAACTGACCGCCTTTTTTATTCACGAAACTTATCCTAATATAATAACTTTCCATATTTTTTCCATTCATAAAACTTCTCATAATAATGTAACTTACCACCTTTCTTCCATTCATGAAAATCTTATAAATCATGTAACATATAACATTTTTTCTTCATGAATGAGCTTCCATTCATGACAGATTTTTTGAGAATATTAAATCTTTTGTAATGCTAGACATATGAAAACTCCATTCTTCTTCCATATTATTATGAAGTTATCATGGAAATCCAACTTTTTTGAAACTTTTACATTCCCTTAAATTGTCGACCCTAACAAATTGGAAACACTGGGAAAGGACACCACATTGTACACACAATATTCTACACCACCTCTAGATCATCCATACCTTTTTCTTGAAGATTTTTCATCATAAATTTTTAAAAATGATGTTGGAACTCCACAATTGACCTTGTAAAATAATTTTATCAACAAACACAATCATACCAAAAAACTAAAAAATTTCCTTGATGGATTTTATCCCAACAACTTTCAAATGAAATACTTATCACTTATTCTCTCTATTGAGGTGGATTAATAGGTACAGGGGAATTCAAAATATATTATAAGTTTTCATGTAGTAGTGTAGTGTATAAATTATTATACTATTCTTGAAAATATTGGCTAGTATAGACATGTTCTTAACCAATAAATAATCATAGGGTTTTTCATGGTTTTCATTCCATTTTATTTACAAAATAAATCATATAATATTACATTATCATGATTATTAAATGTGGTGTAATAAATTTTATTTAATACTCTCCCACTATTTTTATCAAATCCCAATTAACCCAACCATTGGATTCTGAATATATTTTCACCTGGATATTCTAGTGGAAAGGATATATACTTTTTTTTCATGACACAAAAAGGGTCTGACTAATTACATAAAGGTATTTAGGTAGATTGGTCTTGAAAACTACATTATCTCCTGGGCCCTTGATCTGTGCAGTGGACTCCCAAATCCAGGAATCCTAGAATCAAACCTCAAAACTTTCATCTAAGTTATACCAAAACTGAAAAGGGATTCTCCTCTTGATGTTAACATGGTTTAGAATTCTTCCATAAAGGGAAGTGTCTTTAAAAGGACCAAACCAACACTTTGATCTATGGTTTGATCCAAAAAATCATGTAATTTAAGGTATTAGTGACTTAATATCTCTTTAAGGTATTTTTTGTCTTTGTATGTTATTATTTTTTATTTTATCCCTTTATATGTTTTTAGTATTATGTGAATTTTACACAAGTGATTAATCATGCTTTGATTGAATAATTTAATCATAATATATTTATTTTATTCCATATTTCAATCTTGTAAACTCATTTATTTTATATGATCTGGAATAAGTATCCAATAAACAAAATTAATTAACTATGTAGAAGAAATAAATAAAATAAACATATATGTGTCATGATCATGTTCCTTTCTTTTGGAAGATTTATAAAGTAGGTGATAAAATAACCCTTAAACCTAGGGAATAACTCCTTGAGTCATTCTTGGATTGATTTTCATAATTCCACTAGAATTCATTATATCTCCTCTATAGCATATTTTTTGTTTACTAGAGGGTTTATAGGAGTGTTTTACTAAAACACCAAAAACAACTTATTTAATAGAAATTTATTATAAACCTTCATTAAATTTTAGGTTTTTATTAAACAAAACTTTTTCCCACACCCCATACTTGTCCCTCTTCTCTCCTCGAGCTCTCCATCTGCCCTGACCCTGAACTGTAGCTCCCCAGTGCTCCTAAGCCCTCCCCCACTTGCCACCTTTTCCCCTGATCTCCTCTAACCTATCAAACTCGAACCCTAGTATCACCCCCATCATCCGTTCTCCCGAGCCCTACACTATGTCCCAACCCCGAGCCATAGAACCACCAATTAGATGGTGATTATGATCCCTCCTCTACCCTTGACCCTGAATTGTAGAAATACCCCCTCGTTGGCACTCATGAGCCCTCCATCACACCCCTAATCTTGAACCCTAGCACCACCCCCTCACCGGAGATCCAAATTCCTTGTTGGTACTATAGTCACAACCCCTGACCTATCTCCACCACCATTTCCATCACCCGAATCATCATCTGCACTCGATACCTTTGCATTCCATTTCCGTCACTCAAGCCCATCCTGAAGGTGAGGTTATAGAGGGTTGATTTCTATTTTTATCATGAATATGACATTATGGTATGTGTTTTTGTGCATTTACTATAATAAATTTTTCTTTTCTATTTTTAATGTTGAAAATATAATTCTACTATGTATCCTAAATATGCAAATAAAAAAATATCTCATTCTAGTCTTTATTAACTGTTTTCTTATTGAAAATACATAACAATATTAGTTCCTACATTTATAATAGAAGATATTTTTTCATCAAATCTTGAATACAAACAATAATGGGGAATATTATTATGAAAATTGAATCTGAATTATAGATTCAATAATCAAATAAAGAATATTATAATCAAATTTATTATAATTTAATTATACATGTATAATTTAATTATACATTATCAATTCTGAAAAAAAGGAAAAATCAACTCATTGGATTTGATATATGGAAGATAAAATGGTTGATAAGATCAATGAGTTGGAGTTTCATGTGTTTTGATGTTTATAATCTAAAAAATAATGTAAAAATAAATTTGGTATGTTCAAATGGTGATAGAAATATTGATATAGATAGTAAACAAACCAGATGTCCTTTTCTAGACTATGTATCATTTGTTGATGGAAAGGGAATTATATTGAAAATAATACAATTATCTTAATTTATAATAGAATATAATTTTAGTAGGATTAATAAAGAATAATATTCTTGTTTAATCACACCTTTAAAAATATGAAATTACATTTATCAAAAATTATATGAAGAAAATTTCTCTCTATTTTTTTCAACATGGTCATGTTGGTTTGATTTCAGTTTTATTGACATGGATAAATTTATTTATTGGTGATTTTTTTAATTTTGAAGTATGTTTATTTTTATTGAATATTAAAAATTCCTACATTATTTAAATGAAATAATTATAATTATCATAGTACTATTTAATCATATTTTTTTATATTTTTCTCAAAGAGTTTACAAGTACCTCACTTAGTTAAATGGATAATTAAAATTTCTCACAAATTTTTTAAATAACATTTTGTTCATTTTTTATTTTTTTAGTGTTTATAATGTTTTAATAAAGGATTATGTAGTCACATTATTTTAGTTTCGGGTTTTCTATGTTTTTATAAAATTCTGCAATGTTTTTATAAATGATGTTTATCAATATTTTTTAGATGATTATATAAAATCTTGTATGATGTGAATGTAGGGAAGATTATTGGTTAAGAATATATGATTCATTCTTGCGCATAATAAATTATTTCTTATAGAAACTTATATGATGTTTATTCATGTTTATATAATGGTAGGGTCTGTAAAGTGTGTCAAGGGTTTATAAGGTGGTAAAAATTATAATGAAAATGGATGTGAAATTTATGTGATTTGGTTAAATTGATCTATTTTCATTATAGTTTCCATAAATGGGGTTTTATAGGTTACATAATAATCACATGTTCTACACAATACCAATTTAGTAATTTGTGAGAATTCTGGAAAATTTGGTAAGACATTTTAACTATATATCTTGGGTATATTACTTATGTGTTTTATTTTTTTAATATTGTATAGACACAATATGATATATATGGATAAAATGTTGATCCCATTATCTTGGAACACACATTAGTATACTAAGGATTTGGATTTTTTTTTTAGATTTTAAAATTTCCAATCAATCCATTGATTGGAGGATAAGATGTGCATGCCATAAATATAAATTTAAAATATGGATTAAGAGATATGATGTTTATGAACAATTTATATTTAATAAATTCTTTTCTCAATATTTGTGTTGAAATATTTATGAAGAATAGAACATTAAATAAATTTTGATCGCAAATGCTAATTGATATAATTATCTCCCAACTTCTTTGACAATGGACAATGAAATGAAAAACCATATAAATGATGCATTGGTCATTGAAAGACACCAACATAAACATAAAAACATATCAGAATAACCAATTGAGGGTTTTAAAATATAATCTTGACATGTGATGTTTTTGAGACTATAGGAAAACCAGATCAAATTAGTAACATGTCATTAGATTCTTCCCTTGATTCTATAGAGACTAATGTAATGAAAAACATCAATTAGTAGAAAAATGTGTTCATGGTTCAGATGACAATTTAAATCAAGATATGTGTAGTGGATGTTTGAAATATTCGACACGTTATTTTTTGTTGAAGTTATATTATACAAAATGCCTATGTGGAATTATAAATAAGGTGGTATCCATGATACTTGAATTATTACATGATGAATTTCCTAAAGAAAACAGCATTATGTCTTTTTATGATATAGAAAAAGGTGGTCACAATATTGGTATTAATTATAAAAAAATACATTCATGTCCCAATGACATTATGATTTAATGGGGAGATGATTAAAGTATACATGATTGAATAAATGTTCTCCTTCTATATGGTAGACATTGGATGATGTTGGTAGTCTTAATCAACATACTACCATGAATAAGAAGAAAAGGAACACATCTGCACTGGTTTTCTATCACTTTCATTTAAAGGATCAATTGAGAAGATTATTCATGTCATCAAAAACCACCGAGCACATGAAGTGTCATTGTACATATAATAATAATGACATGTTATTGAGTAATCTAATATATTCACAATCATGTAACACCTTTGATTCATTACATCCAGATTTCTCATCTGATCCTTGGAATATTCGATTGGGATTTTCTATTGTTGGATTCAACCCATTTGTGACTTTAAGAAATAGTTATATCATTTGACTGGTTGTTTTGATCACCTAAAATATTCCTCTATTGACATGTATTCAAAAAAAATCTTGTATCATATTAATGATTATTCCTAGAAAACAATTACTAGAAATGATATTTATGTCTACATGATACCTCTAATTGATGAATTTTTGGAGTTATGGAGAAATAGTGTTGAGACATATGATTCATATTCTAGAAAAACGTTCAGAATACAAGCTACTCTAATGTGGACCATTAGTGACTTCCCTAGACTTGGAAATTTACCTTGTTGGAACAATTACATGGGTTTGGATTGTCCAACTTATAACATTGTTTTTGAGCTCAAATGACCACCTCGCAATAAAAAATGGTTCTTCTTGTATAATCAAGGAATTCTTAATGCATATCTTAGATTCCGGTTGAAGAAGTCAGAATTCAATGATCTATTGATCGTTGACCACCTCCAAATTTGTTTCCAGGTTCTAAAATATTATCCCAACATGAAAATGTTGAAACATAATTTAGTAAGGTAATTTATTTTAATGATAGTGGGAAGCGAGTTCAAAGTGAATCTTCAAGTGAAATTAGAACACAACAATGAAAGAAACAAAGTATATTCTTCAAACATACATATTGGGAATTCAATTTTTTACAAACATAATCTGGATTTTATTCATATAGAGAAGTCTATTTGTGAAAATTTTATCTTCACATTTCATAATGATCAATGAAAATTTATGTACCATCTCAATTCTCAAAAATAATTAAAAATATTAAACATAAAGCGTGATCTCTACCTAGATGAGAATAGAAAGTATGATCCAGAAATTTTTCAATAAAAAATATTGATAAAGATACTTTCTTTTAAATTTTAAAACATGTGATGGTATATAATAGGTAATTAATTTACATCTCAAGTCTTGTTGACATAAATATTTGTAGGTTAAAAAGACTCAAAATTCAGGATTCACATATTTTATTATAGTAGACACTACCATTGGAATTGCATACATTATTACTGGAAAATGTTACAACTATCGTACTCTAATTTTCTACATTCATTAGACAACTACATGAGAAAATTACACAGCCATTTGAGATTGATAACCTTCAATAGAGATTTGTATTGAAACTATTTTAAATGGATATGATCTCTCATCCATCATTTTTTACTATTATATTTCATTAAACAGTTCTTTTATTCAAAGAAGTTAAATGAGGAGGCCCCATACAATATCGATGGATGTATCCAATTGAGAGTTACTTTATTTATATGTTTTTAATTTAAGTAAAAAATACATGGAACTTAATTAAGAACACAGTTATGTTTATTTTATTTTATTTCAAATATATCATGGGAATTTAAAATCATACGTGAAAAAAAACTCAACCTAAAGGCTCTGTTTCTAAAGTCTATTTGGGAGAGTACTGTATTAACTTTTTTTATAGATAGATGGATGATATTGTGACATGATTAAATATATATTTGGATGTTTTGAAGATACATTGACTCAATCTCAACTACATGATAAATCAAAAATATTATCTGTTATTGGACGATTAGTTGAGAGGAGATAAAATGATACACTAACAGAAAGAGAATTATTATAGGAAACATAGATATATACTATTTAATAGTGAAATTTCATATCCATTTATTGAATAGTTTAGGATACAAACAAAGATAATAATGAGAGTCCGCAAATTAAATGAGAAAGATAAAAAAATGTTGTTAATAAAGAGATTTTAGAATGGTTTGCATTATGTGTTAGTTTATTAATATTGAATTCAATATAGATATTAGGTTGGAACATATATTTTTTCAATATAATAATGTATATTAATTTTTTTAGATCTTGAATACTGATACTGAAAATGATTTTTTAGAATATTTC
Organism: Viscum album; assembly: GCA_963277665.1. NCBI lineage: Eukaryota > Viridiplantae > Streptophyta > Magnoliopsida > Santalales > Viscaceae > Viscum > Viscum album. The sequence goes on from OY728152.1 coordinate 1,116,961,079, forward strand.
ATGTTTCTTTCTCGAGGTCCTCTAAAACATGCTAGAAAGTTTGACACATATAATGTGAATGGATTTAAATTTAATATAGTTGATCTAGAAGAGGGTTTGAAGACACCGAATAGTTTTATATTTACATTTCCTAAAGTGGGATACTTTGGAAATTTGAACGATATTATCGAGTTAAATGACCATGGGAATTTTTCAGTAGTTTTATTCAAATTCAATTATGTCGATATTATCAGGGGTATTAAAAGAGATTCCATTCAATTTAAATGTGTTAACTTCTCTTGCTTGATGGATTTTGGTGACTCTAATTACACAATCCATATATCTTTTAATCAAAAGAAAAAAATGGTATATTATGTATAATATTTCATAGATGAAGGTTGGAGTGTATTTTATCATGAAAAACAAAGATACTTGTATGATATGAGTGATGAAGTCAAAGATTTGACCTAGGACATTGAATCACACCAACATAAGAAGAAAACTTATTTTTGAATCCTAACATTGAAAATATTAGTCTACAAGGGTGTATTAAGTAGATGAACTAATTATGGAGTAGGAAAATGACATGATTGATGGGTAGAATGATTGTATGTGTAGTCATCCATTCATTTATCAACCACATATGTTATTTGTGAAGTCTTTATTTATAATATATGTGTATATTTTGTTTGTCAGTACTTTTTTGTCATTTCTAATTTTTTATTGCATGTTTTCTTTAAATTATATGTTTTGAAAATAATTTTATTTTATTAAATGACAGGAATTGCAAGGAGGTAGCATTATACTACTACTAGTAGACTCTTAGACTAAAATCTATTGACCATACATACAAATGATGATACAAGAGTCTCCCTCCCTACAACATTTGTGACACCCTCAACTTACCCCTTACACCGTCTCTTAAACCCCATGTTAGTTTCTCATCAGTTTCTTAGCCAACACCATGCCATTAAGAATAAATAGCAGTGAGGGAGTAGGTCTCCACACCAGTTTCGTTGAGGGGATATTTTAGGGTGACAATTATTGTTAAAAATATTAATATGAATAATGTCATTTCACTTTTTTATAATGATAACTATTTTTTAAGAAAATATGGAACCAATTCTACTATGGAGAAATTTGAAAAGTTTAGATATGTAGAATTTGAAAAACTGAAGACATTTTTCCCATTTGACTACTATGATGTCCATATAGATGACGCCACATGATTATTTTAGCAGATTCTAGGGTAGTTAGTGGCAGATATGGTAACCCTTCCAATTACTTATGCTGAATGAAGGCACATGCCTTCATCTTGAAAAAATGATGTTTTAATTCATACATAAAGTTAATTTTAATACATTATGGTGTAATTGAATTTCATTATGTTATTAAATTATAATATTTTCAAAAATAATCCCTTTATGAAAATGTTTCTACACTTTCCTGTTGTTGGTCTTATAGCATGAAAGTAAAAACTGAAAAATATGGGTAAGAAATTAAAGGATTTTAAATGTATATTATGGAATGAATTCAATGGTACTTAAATGATAACCAAAAACTGTATGATAAGGTACCCAATGGGGTACCAAGAGAGAAATGGAATGTTTTTGTTGATATCCATCATCTTGGTAAGCACCTGATATTTAATTATATATTATTATATTAATCTCATTTCACATTTATACATTCATATGATAAGGTTATGACATTGAATACATTAATATTAAATAATATGTTTTTTTTTTATTTTTGAATGTTTAAAGTAATAATGAATCATGTTGAGCTAAGAAAATATACCCTCACACTACTAGGTCAAAGAGTTTTTCCAGAAACTGATCGACTGTGGTAATATTTTCATTAATTTAAATATTTATATCAAAATATTATATGTTCCATATATTGACTTGTTTATTTATCTTTGTTTAATATAGTCAAAAAAATTTGGCCACGAGTCTCCTAAACAGACCTATGGTTGGATGTTCATAAAAATATGATGGGAGATATGTTAATGAGCCTACCAAAGAAGATGAGGGTATGAATTTCTTTTTCAATATCATAAATTTTTACCAATTGACACTATTATTATATCTATTTCATCAAATATTAAGGATATTTTATTTATAGGTAAAAATTAACAAACTATGGGATGCCAATCCTATGCAGTCCTTATCAGTCTCCCAGGATGACTCAGTTGGTAATGTCCTTAGGAAGGAGCATCCTGTTCAAGTGCACGAGATGAGTTTTGGACAAATACCTTTTAAGGTATTTAGCAGAGTATCAAGGATTATAGCCGCATATACTCCTAGTTATAGTCACTCCCTACCCCAATACTCTTCGAGAGAGTTAGATTCTATGTAAAAAACAATCCTGGAATAGGGGGCTCAGATAACCACTTGGTATAATGTGTTGGTTGATTTATATCAGAAGATGACCGGATATATCCTTGGTGATATTTCATCGATGAATGGTGGTGAGAAGGTAAATCACACAACTACAAAATAATTTAGTTCAAAATATTTATTGGTCTTATGTTTAAATATAAATATTCAACACTATTTAATTTTCAATATACTTTTCTTATAGGTGATAGTAGTTGGATTTAGAGATGAAGATGAAGAGGTTGATGATAATAGTTCATCATCGGGTATTGATTAGTGGTCTCTTTGATCTTATGGAAAAATATTTAAATATTGGGTTTTTCAGGTATCATTTGTGGCATAGAGTATTCATATGTCATTTTCATGACTTCTCATGTTTCAAGAGGCTGAAACCATTTATATCATGATTTTTGGCATTACTATATGGTGGAATGTTATGGTTTTTGTATATTAATATTCTTATTTATATATGATTATATTCCATCATTCATGTTTCAGGGGACTTTGAAGATGCATATGGTCTAAGAAAACTATAGTGAAATATATAGGATTGATTTTTTCCTCTTAATCTTAGAATATGTTCTCTTCAGCACTATAGGTAATTATAATTTTGTTTGACCATGTAACCATGGTTAGAGGGTACCATGTATGTTTAAAATATATGTCAGGTGGTATGAAGATATGATACTTATTATGGATATCCTTGGTTTGTTTCCCTAAGGCTAGTTCAACATGTTTTAAAGGATTAAGAGTAGTGAAAAATGGGTGAGAAGACCATATGGATAGGGATTAACAAGAAACACCCTCATAAGTGTGGGTTGAGGCTTAATGAGAACTATGAGTGGGATGATTTATCTAGGATGACATGATTTGTGATAAATAAGGGTTCTACCATGGTGGAAGGCATAAATATCAATCTTAGGATATGAGAAATAGAACCTAGGTGTAGGTAATGTGAGTTGTTTGATACAAGGAATCTTGTTTCTAAGGGGAATATAGAATGATAGGTTGGGATGATACCTAAGTATTTGGAATATGAGAGATAATGGATATTGTATTGGTTTACTAGGACTTGAGTTTGGGGTCTGGGGAGATTGTGGGTAGTGGAGTGACTAGTAGGTTACTTTTATGAGATCATATCAATGACCTTAGATCATGATGGGTATGGGGGAACTAGTCAGTGCTCAGACATGAAATATAGGCTTTTAGATAAGGGTTGGGGTATTAATTGACTAGAATGATGGTATTATTTGGTGTGTAACACCCCAAGATTCCATGGTATGCTTCTCTTTGAATAATACAGTTGCGTGTGTTGTACGCAACTTCGAGTTCTAACACACACCACAACCAATCAAACTAGTTGGTATGAATAGTAATACCCACTTATTGAAATTTTATAAATTTTATCTTTCAAAATGGACTTCATTTTTTGATTTGGAATATTGAAATTAGCTTAGGGTGAATTTTTGGTATTTTTCTGAAAACATTCAATTTTTGATGAATAGTGAAAAAACACAGAGTTATAGTTTTAAACCAATTTTTTATTTAAATAATTATTTAATTTATTTAAATATAATTAATGTAAAAATATATATATAATACCTATATAAGTTCAATGTAATTCATTGGAGTTAGTTTAGAATAATTTTAGATATAAAAAAATTTTATGGAACTTTTCACCGTCTTTTACCCACCTCTTAAGAGAATTTGGAAATTCACATTAAACTTAATTTTACAGCTTCTGTGAGTGGAATTTCGAAAATTAGGATGATACGGTTAATATCAAGGATTAATATGAGGTTAAATGAGATGAAAATAATTTTTGGTGAATAATAACTTTTTACTTTTATTTACCTCGGTTAAAAGTAAATAGGGTAATTAAGGGTAAAAATGATATTAATATTACCATAACACATGTACTAATTCTATTGGAAAAGTGTATATAGACCAAAAAAAACCTTAGGAATAAAATATTATCATTTAGGTTCACTTGTATTAGATTAGGACATTTATTATTATTTAATTCAAAGAAGAGTTAAAAGAGTTAAAATCAATGTTTAATTACTAAAACATTTTTAATATAGGGTTATTCGTAAGATAAATTCAATTTTAAATATTCATTAGAAAGATAAAAATATTTCCTACAAAATGGTATTTTATTTATAAATTTTAGACATTATATACTTTAATTTATTTATGACACAATGGTGATGCAGTAATTACCTAATTAGTGAAATATTGAAATAATTGATATTATAAACACCCAAATGAATATAATTTGGGAATTTTAATGAATTAAACGAATTATATAGAATAATATGACATGTTAGTATTTACATAAAAATGTTTTTTAGAAGTAATCATGCTGTTATGATTTTCACAAAAATAAAATACCAAATAGTGTCAAAATTGACATAAAAGAGTTTTTAAAACAAATATTATATTATTAATTGATATTAAATTCCTAAAAATATAAGGTTTGTCCAAAGGACTTATATCATGATAGGTGTATCATTAATGGACCACTTGGGGGTATCATTTATGTATATAGTAAGTTTATTAACTATATAATATAAAAATATAAAGTGACATGGTAAATGTCAACCTAATTAACTAATAGTTAAAACTAAAAGATAAGGTTAATATAGTGACCCAAACCTGTTTAAAATCTATTGGATGAAATTATTTCGACCCATACCCACCTTATACTTTTAATAATATTCTTTGGAGTCTTTAGAAACCAAATATGATTTTATTATAAATTAATACTTTAAGTTTTTTTTCTAAAGAACCCCTCCTCATCCTTATAAAAGGACACCACTTCTAACCAATTACTCACACCTTGAAATCCTTTTGGATCGGACAAAACCTTCCAAATTATTCTCTCAAATTTCCTCACTTCAACCTAGAGGCCTTATTTTGATCATAAATCTAACCTAAGGAGCACTTTTATTCAAATCAAAAGGAAGAACCCGATTAAGAGGTAATGTTTTCCCCACCCTTGTTCAAGTTCGTTTCTTCTTCCACTTCTTCTTTCATTGTTATTCCCATTCTAAACTATTAACTACAGTGTATTCTATATACTGTGATGTTATTATAAATATGGTACAACCATATTCAGTATTCTATCCATCCTTTGAATGACATGTCACCATACAGGCGTACGTACGACTTACCGTCTCCACGTCAGGGTTTAATTGTTATTCAAAACATTATTATTTGGATGGGTATAATAATGATGTGTAATTCATGTAAATAGTAAATATAACATGATAATGATTCTGTATATATGATATACCATCGAATTATATATTATTTTAATATCAAAAGAATGATATTTTCGCTCTTGCGTACGTACGGATTACCGTCTCCACGAACGCGACAAGATTCATTCCCCTTCGAATCCATTCAAGAATAAATTTCATTTGATGATAAAAAATAATATTTAGAGACATGATATAATTCTATATATGAATAATAAACATCACATCCATAACAAATATAGCTCATATAACAATTAATATAAAGAAAAATGAATCTGTTAACACCTGGAACGATGATAATACTAAGATATTATTAACAATCAATGCTTAAAGATCATATATGATATCAAATTAATGTTTATGACTCTTGTATAATTTAATAACAATTATTTCACCATTATACATTAGGTTAACCTCCCCTAAACTAAGGAAAAGTAAAAGGTAAGGGTTTATTTCACAATTTCTTCGTTATCCGAGGTTGTTTATACGTGATTATCTACTGGGACCTTTTTATCATCCACATCCATGTTTATTAAAAATGTGTTTCAAATCATTCTTACTATTTTAAATACTATGGGATAATGTCATTTATACCATTTTTGACTTTTTATAAGAAGTTTATAAAGGAATCTTTCTTTCGTTTTCCAAACAAGGTCCTTTTTAACCTTTTCAACAGAATTAAGGTAAGAATGCATTTTTTAACTTATACGGCGGGTGTGGCTATTTTCTGCTGTTATAAAATCAGTGAAGTTTCCCTTAAAAGCATATAATAATATTTTCAAAGTAAATGTTTTATTTTATAATTATGTGACTTTTAAATGATTTCAAAAAAGAGATATTTCTCTCAAATAGTTTTGATTTCGTCTATGTCAACATCCTTTGATGGATTTTAAGCTTATTTTAAGCTTATTTATTATGATACAAAACACCGATATTGTATTGAAGGTTTTGTGATATGTTTGACTATGGATGTGTTATTTTTATACCATTCATGGTTTATGGAGAAAGTATTGACATTTCGTATGCTAGTTTTAATACAAGTATTTATGTTATGTCTAAACCTGTTCATATGAGGAATGCATTGGACTTAATATGTGATTGGTGGAGCCCTCTATAGCTCCTCGATGCATTGGTAGGTCTCATGAGACAAACTAGTGTATTGTCACAAGACCTTGACAAAATCTTATTTTTAGTCTTGGAACAAGGCCTTGACTATGTGGTTATGATAGTCTGTCCACATGCATTCCATCATTATGAAAGTGGTTATTGATATTGCATGTGATTATTAGACTAGTAGAATATCCATGTGAATAAGTAAATGGAATTATTTCATTTTATCTTTGCCATATTATGTTGTAGTTCACGTTTAAAAGGCTTTTGTTTTATTTATACATTGCTTTAAATGTTTATGCTTATTTATGAAAGTTTCTACTATATTTTTATCCTTACTGGGCATTTGAGCTCACCCCATTCAATGTTTTATTTTTCCTAGGATGTGAAGAAGTATTTTATAAATGACCTTCAGGGATAGTATAAGGGGATATGAGTGTGGAGACAATATGTCATTGTAGTTTTCACTTTATGATGAAATTTAAACTTTATGAATGTATCTAGTTATTCCAAGGATACTAAACTAATCGGTATTTCAATATTTGATATTTCTTATGATCGTGCCAATGTTATGTAATAATGCACCGACTCTGGGTAACTGGGGTTGGGGCATTACTGTTGGTATCAGAGAAAGTTTAGTACAAACCTTGGAAGCCATATTTATATAAACTCTGATTAGAGCATATAGACCTAAGATGGACTTTGAGGATTAGTATAGAGGAAATTCCTATAATTTTTTTATTGTAGAGATTTTGTGAGTTTTCTGAGAAATACATCCCTATCTGGATACGAGTAGGTATAGGTAGCTCTAGCACAGATGTACCTAGGGGTAAAACCCGAAAACACTGCTTTGAGCTAGACTCGAATGGGAACTGGTACACGACAATGGGCCTTGCTGCACTCTTGGTTACGACACTCCCAACAGATATGCTCAAGGTAATTCTCATTTTCTTTACAAACCATTATGAAAGGTTTATGAGTATATAATTCCTCAAAGAAATCATTTTTATGATTATGGATTATATCCATAAATAGTTCAATTTAGGTTAATTGTTTTACAATTTTGGAATTATGTATTTCGATTCATAAACTAATATAGTTTATGCCACTGTTTAGAAATGGCACCTAGTGGAAGGAATGGAAATCGTATCAATGCATGCACTCCATGTATTGATTTCCCTCCTACTAAAGAAAATTATAGTGGAGATGGTGATTCAACTGGTGCTGATCAGCTAATCACCATACCGGGACAACTCACTCTAGTTATGATTAATAACCTTACCCGTATGGAGGACCCGGATCCGCAGTGTGGAGGATCAATGTTAGACAGCTTCATGAGAAAACAACCAACAACATTCAATGGGAGTACAAATCCCTTAGTATCTGAACAATGGATATGTTCCCTAGAGAAAATATTTCAGGCTTTGGGGAGTAGTGAAAGGGAAAATGTTATCATGGCAGTTTATCACCTCACTGGAGATGCTGATCAATGGTGGTTATTGATTCAAAACAAAATGGAAGATGTTAAAGTATCAAATATGGAATGGAAAGAGTTCAAAGAGATTTTCTTAGAAAAATACATTCCTCATGACCATCGAGCAGATATGGAAAGGCAATTTATGAGTCTGAGACAAAACAAGGATGAGAATGTCGCAAAGTATGAGACTAACTTTACAAGGTTAAAAAGGTATGCGGGAGATTATATACATAACCCAAGAGGTAAGATTGATTGTTTCTTTGATGGGTTAAAACCATTTCTTTTTCGAGCATCAGTCTCGCAATCCTTCTCATCGTACGAAGACATTGTCTCATGTGCTATCAAGAAAGAAAAGGAATTCTCTAAGTCTTACGTCTTTAAAGCAAAGCAAGAGAAGAAGAGATATGCGGATAAATCTGCGAATGGAAATAAGGGGAAGAAGTGAAAAGTTGAATATCCATCCTGTAGTAAATTTGGGAAGAAACACCCCGGTACTTTCATGAAGGGACTGGGTGTCTATTACAAGTGTGGTGAAAAAGGCCACCAAGCTCGTGATTTCAAAGGGAAAAAAGAATCTATCGATGTTCAGTGCTATAATTTCAGGGAGATGGGAAATTATACAAATGAACTTCCTAAGCGTTAGGGGAACTTACCTCAGAAAAGGCCAAGGGATCAAGGCCAAGCTTATGCTATCACTACTGCTGAGGTAGAAGCTCCGAAAGACGTGGTGGCAGGTAATTTAATGGTTTCCTCAAGTTTAGAAACTGCTTTATTTGATTCTGGATCATCACATTGTTTCATATCTTCCAAGTTTTCTAAGAGAATTAGATATTTTCAATTTTATTTAACAAGGGAGTTTTCAGTGAAATCTCCTAAGGGAAGTATCATTGGAACAAAGTTTTGTGAATCAGTTCCCATTAGAGAACATAAATGTTCTTTATCAGCTGATCTCATCGTAATACCTATGATTGAGTTTGATATAATCCTCGGTATGGATTGGATTTCAGACTATGATGCGAAGATTTATTGTAAGAAGAAGGAGGTCATGATTTTTGATGATGATGATAAGGAACACCTTATCTTTAGAGAAGAATTGTCACCACCTAATTCTTATCTACATCCACCCCCAGTAGCTCAAATAAATTGAATTATTGGGGAGGAAGAGAATGAAATGACTGTGGATGATGAAAGGAATTCTCAAATATAGGATGTACCTATTGTGAAATAATATGTAGATGTGTTTTCGTAAGATTTACCTGGACATCCTACAGAACGAGAAGTTGAGTTTTCCATTGATTTAATTCATGGATCAAGGCCTATATATAAGACCCCTTATAGAATGGCCACTGTATAATTAGTGGAACTAAAGAAACAACTAGAGGAATTGAGTGATAAGGGATTTATTCTCCCTAGTGTTTCTCCATGGTGAGCCCCTGTTCTTTTTGTTAAAAAGAAAGATGGATCTATGAGGTTATGTATTGACTACAGGGAGATCAATGCTATAACAATAAAGAACAAGTATACCCTATCTCATATTGATGATTTATTTTACCAACTGCATGGAGCTCAATACTTTTCAAAAATTGACCTTCGATCTGGATACCATCATTTGTGTGTGAATAAGGAAGACATTCCGAAGACAACATTTCAAACCAGGTACATGCATTACAAGTTTACAATAATTCTATTTGGATTGACTAATGATCCCTCTGTATTCATGGATCTAATGAATAGAGTTTTCAAGGAATATCTCGATGAATTTGTGGTGGTATTTATCGATGATATCTTTGTATACTCCAAAAGATATGAAGATCATGAAAATAACTTGCGCATTATCCTGAAGACTCTAAGAAGACATGAATTATATGGGAAGTTTAGCAAGTATGAATTCTGGCTTCAGGAGATTTCTTTTCTTGGCCATATTGTCTCCAAAGATGGAATCCTTGTTGATCCTTCTAATACAAGAGTAATCCACTAATGGCCAGCACTACGGAGTATAATCGAGGTATGCGGTTTTATTGGTTTAGTAGGTTATTATCGACGTTTCATCCAGAATTTTCCCGATGGGCTAACCCATTAATGAATCCCACATGTAAAGGGGATAAATTTGTTTGGAAAAAAGAGTGTGAAGAATTTTTTGATGAATTGAAGAAAAGATTATTCAATGATCCTATATTAACTCTACCATGAGGGAATTATGGGTTCGTTATTTATAGTGATGCATTGAAGAAAGGACTTGGTCGTGTCCTTATGAAAAATGAGAGAGTTATTGCCTACGCGTCACGACAACTGAAAATTCATGAGCAAAACTATCCTACAAATGATATTGAGTTAGATTCTGTAATCTTTTCTCTGAAGATATGGAGACACAATCTCTATGGTGAAAAATGTGTGATTTATACTGATCACAAGAGTTTGAAGTATAGTTTATCACAGAAAGAACTCAACATGAGCCAAAGGATATGGCTTGAACTACTCAAGGATTATGATTGCACGATACACCACCACCCGGGGAAGGAAAATAAGGTGGTAGATGCTTTGAGTAGAAAATATCATGGAGTTTTGAACATGATGAGAATTGAAAGGGATCCTATTTTCATGAATCTTGTAAAGTTGGATATGGGAATAACCATGGAAGGTGAAACATCAATGTTTTTTCAAATGGTTTCAAAACTATCTTTACTATAAAGGATTAAGAGTTCCCAGACTGATGATGAAGAGTTTCAAAAGAAGACTAAAGCTGTGAATGATGAGAGATTGAGTGACTTTGTCTATGAAGATAAAAATTTGAAATTTGAGAAGAGACTTTGTATTCCAAATATACCTGATCTAAAAAAGGAATTTTTGGACGATACTCATAGTTCCAATTTCTCTATACACCCTATAAGCACAAAAATTTATAGATATTTGAAGGAACATTTTTCGTGGGACAACATGAAGAGGGAGATTGCTGATTTTGTGTCAAGATGTATGGTTTGTCAATAGGTGAAAGCTGGAAGGAAACAACATGGAGGAGTAATGCAACCTCTTCCCACACCTGAGTTGAAATGGGATAATATCACAATGGACTTTTTCATGGGACTACCAAAGACTCCTAGAAGGAATGATGCAATATGGTTCATTGTTGATCATCTTTCCAAATCAGCACATTTTATTGCTATAAGAGAAGATCTACCACTTGAACTTCTAGCAAGGCTATATATTAATGAAGTTGTGAGACTTCATGGAGTACCCCTATCGATTGTTTCTGATCGTGATCCCCATTTTACTTCAAGATTCTGGAAGAGTCTTCAGAAGGCATTGGATACTGAACTTCGTTTGAGCACTGCCTACCACCCTCAAACAAATGGACAATCAGAACGGACTATTCAAACCTTAGAATACATGTTTAGATCTTTCTCACTTGACTTTCAGGGTATGATTGATCAATATTTACCTATGGTAGAATTTTCCTATAATAATAGCTTCCATTCGAGTATTCAGATGGCACCATATGAAGCGTTATACAGAAAGAGATGTCTCATACCAACCTGTTGGGATGACGTTTGTGAAAGAAAACTTGTAGGCCTAGAACTAGTGGAGGAAAAAATGGAAAAGGTAAAGGCAATCCAAAACTACATCAAATCAGCTCAAAGTAGGCAGAAGAGCGATGCCGATAACCGAAGGAAGGATTTGTAATTTCAGGTAGGAGATCATGTTTTCTTGAAGGTATCTCAATGTAAGGGAGTTATAAGTTTCGGTAAGAAGGGTAAATTGAGTCCCAGGTACATCGAACCTTTCAGAATTCTAGAACTAATTGGGGCTGTATCTTACCATTTGGCAATGCCGCCAAGTCTCTCTAATGTTCATGATGTGTTCCACATATCACTGTTGAGGAAATACATGCCTGACCCAATGCATGTACTCACCTATGAGGAATTAGATCTGTAACTCGATCTTTCTTATTGAGAAGAGCCCGTTAGGATTCTTAATACGAGAGAACAAGTACTGAGAAACCGGACGACACGTCTGGTAAAAGTTTTGTGGAGAAACCATAAGATGGAAGAAGCAACATGGGAACCCAAGGAACATATGATGAAGAACCACCCGAGTATTTTCATGAAGTATTATTATAATAGTTTTTAGGACAAAATTATTTGAAGGAGTGGAGAATGTAACACCCCAAGCTTCCATGGTACGCTTCTCTTTGAATAATACAGTAGCGTGTGTTTTATGCAACTTCGAGTTCTAACACACACCACAACCAATCAAACTAGTTGTTATGAATAGTATTACCCACTTATTGAAATTTTATAAATTTTATCTTTCAAAATGGACTTCATTTTTGGATTTGGAATATCGAAATTAGCTTAGGGTGAATTTTTGGTATTTTTATGAAAACATTCAATTTTTTATGAATAGTGAAAAAACACAAACTTATAGTTTAAAACCGAATTTTTATTTAAATAATTATTTATTTTATTTAAATTTAATTAAGGTAAAAATAGATATATAATACCTATATAAGTTCAATTTAATTCATTGGAGTTAGCTTAGAATAATTTTAGATATAAAAAAATTTTATGGAACTTTTCACCGTCTTTTACCCACCTCCTAGGAGAATTTGGAAATTCAAATAATATTTAATTTTACCGCTTCTGTGAGTGGAATTTCGAAAATCCAGGAGACACGGTTAATATCACGGAGTAAAATGTCGTTCAATGAGATGAAAGTAATTTTTGGTGAATAGTAACTTTTTACTTTTATCTGCCTCGGTTAAAAGTAAATAGGGTAATTAAGGGTAAAAATGATATTAATATTACCATAAAAAAAGTACTAATTCTATTGGACAAGTTTATCTCCACCAAAAAACAACCTTAGGAGTAAAATATTATCATTTAGGTCCACTTGGATTAGATTAGGACATTTATTATTATTTAATTCAAAGAAGAGTTAAAAGAGTTAAAATCAAAGTTTAATTACTAAAAAAAATTTAATATAGGGTTATGCATAAGATAAATTTGATTTTAAATATTAATTAGAATGATAAAAATATTTCCTACATAATGGTATTTTATTTGTAATTTTTAGACATTATATAATTTAATTTATTTATGACACAATGGTGATGCAGTAATGACCTAATTTGTGAAATATTAAAATAATTGATATTTTAAATACCCAAATAAATATAATTTGAGAATTTTAATGAATTAAACGAAATTTATAGCATAATATGACATGTTATTATTTACATAAAAATGTTTTTTTGAAGTAATCTTGCTGTTATAAGTTTCAAAAAAATAAAATACCAAATAGTGTCAAAATTGACATCAAAGAGTTTTTAAAAGAAATATTACATTATTAATTGATATTAAATTCTTAAAAATATAAGGTTCTGCCAAAGGACTTATATAATTATAGGTTTATCATTAATGGACCACTTGGGGGTCGCTCTGATGTATATAGAAAGTTTATTAACTATATAATAGAAAAACACAAAGTGACATGGTAAATGTCAAACTAACTAACTAAGAGTTAAAAATAAAGGATAAGGTTAATATTGTGAACCAAACCTGTCTAAAATCTATTGGTTGAAAGTATTTATACCCATACCCACCTTAGACTTTGAATAATATACTTTGGAGCCTTTTGAAACCGAATATGAATTTATTGTAAATTAATACATTATGTTTTTTCTAAAGAGCCCCTCCTCCCTCTTATAAAAGGAAACCACCTTTAACCAATTATTCACATCTTCAAAGCCTTTGGGTTCGGCCATCCCCTACCAAAATATTTTCTCAACTTCCTTTAATTCAACATAGAGGGCTTAGTTTGATCAGAAAGCCAACCTAAGGAGCCCTTTTGATCAAATCAAAAGGAATAACCCGATTAAGAGGTAATGTTTTCACCACCCTCTTTCAAGTTGCTTTCTTCTTCAACTTCTTCTTTATTTGTTATTACCATTCTAATGAAATAACTCCAGTATCTTCTATATAATGTGTTTTTATTATAAATATGTTACAACCATATTCAGTATTCTATCCATCCTTTGAATGACATGTCACCATACGTGCGTACGTACGACTTACCATCTCCACGTCGTGGTGTAATTGTTATTCAAAACATTATTATTTAGATGGGTATAATAATGATGTGTAATTCATGTAAATAGTAAATATAACATAATTATAATTCTTTATATATGATATACCATAAAATTATATATTATTTTAATATCAAAATAATGATATTGTCACTCGTGCGTACGTACAGATTACCGTCTCCATGAACGCGCTGAGATTCATTCCCCATCGAATCCATTCAAGAATAAATTTCATTTGATGATTAAAAATAATTTTTAGAGACATGATATCATTCTGGATATGAATAATAAAAATACCATACATAACAAATACGTCTCATATAACAAATAATATAAAGGAAAATGAATCTATTAACACCTGGAACGATGATAATACAAAGATATTATTAACAGTCAATGCTTAAAGATCATATATGATATCCTATTAATGTTTATGATTATTTTATAATTTAATAACAATTATTACACCATTATAAAGGTGGTTAACCTACCCTCAACTAAGGAAAAGTACAAGGTAAGGGTTTATTTTACAATCTATGCATTATCTGAGGTTGTTTATATGTGATTATCTACTGGGACCTCTTTATCATCCACATCGATGTTTCATAAAAATGTATTTCAAATCATTATTACTATTTTTAATACTATGGGATAAAGTCATTTATACCCATGTTGACCTTTTTATAATAAGTTTATAAAGGAATCTTTCGGTCTTTTTCCAAACAAGGTCCTTTTTAACCTTTTCAACAGAATTAAGGTAAGAATGTCTTTTTTAACTTATACGGCGGGTGCAACTATTTTATGCCATTATAAAATCGTTGAAGTTTCCCTTAAAAGAATATAATAATATTTTCAAAGTAAATGTTTTATTTTATAATTATGTGACTTTTAAATGATTCAAAAAAGAGGTATTTCTCTCGGATAGTTTTTATTTCATCTATGTCAACATCCTTTGATGGATTTTAAGCTTATTTGAAGTTTATTTATTATGATAAAAAACATCCATATTGTATTGAAGGTTTTTTGATATGTTTCACCATGGATGTGTTATTTTTATACCATTCATTGTTTATAGAGAAAGTATTGACATTTCGTATGCTAGTTTTAATATGAATGTTTATGTTATGTTTAAACGTGTTCATATGAGGAATGCATTGGACTTAATATGTGATGGGTGGAGCCCGCTATAGCTCCTCGATGCATCAGTAGGTCTCATTAGACAAACTAGTGTCTTGTAACAAGGCCTTGAAAAAATCTTATTTGTAGTCTTGGCACAAGGCCTTGACTATGTGGTTCTGATAGTATGTCATTATGTATTCTATCATTATGAAAGTGGTTATTGATATTGCATGTGATTATTCGACTAGTAGAATATCCATGTGAATGAGTAAATAGAATTATTTCATTTTATCTTTGCCATATTATACTATAGTTCATGTTTAAAAGGCTTTTGTTTTAGTTATACATTGCCTTAAATGTTTATTCTTATTTATGAAAGTTTCTGCTATATTGTTATCTTTACTGGGAATTTGAGCTCCCCCTTTCAATGTTTTATTTTTTCCAGGATGTGAAGAAGTATTTTATGAATTCCCTGTAGGGATAGTATAAGGGGATATGAGTGTGGAGGCAAGATGTTGTTGTAGATTTCACTTTATGATTTAATGTAAACTTTATGAATGTATCTAGTTATTCCAAGGCTTCAAAACTAATTGGCCTTTCGAAATTTGATCTTTCTTGTGATCATTCCAATGTTAGGTAATAATGCACCGAATCTAGGTAACTGGGGTCGGGGAGTTACATGGTGAGTTATGCGATTGGATTCATGACATATTCTTAATTTCTTGTGTGTGATTTTGTGTTATTAGGATATGTGATAGACCTGATGAGGAAGAGGGTCCTAAGTCCAAGACTCACTATGAGTGAGTTGGATTTTACTAAACTACACGGGGTGAGATGGATTCCTTATGTTCAGGAAGTAGTACCTTTCCCTGAGTAGTCTTGCATTGGGATATTGGAACTATCCTTGAGTAAGATTGGGTTGTGATAGTGGACCATGTAGAGTGAGAGCATTGGGTCATGGTATAAGGAGATTCATGGATAATGGACAGTACCTTTATTGATGAGGTAGTGGGTTCAAATTCTATTGTAATATTTTATCATGCTTTATAGGTAGTGAGTCAAATACTTAGACAAATTACTCACAAAGTCTTCAGGTATGCACAAAATTATGAGTACTATGGAACAAGGTAAGGAGTTGATGTGAATTCTGAATCAAATCAATATAAGTATGATAAGTTATAATAGTGTCTAGTTATCACATAATGACCTAATTAAAATAGAGTCATTGTAGCCATGTTAGAAAATAACATTAACGATCTTATGTGATATGGTTATTGTTACCTTGATCATAAATATATATATGATGGTGTGTACGAGGGAAACTTTTTGATACCCTACTTTTATGTTCCCTCACACCCTATAGAGGATCCTTGGTGTGTATACATACACTATTTTTATTTTTCTCTTTCAGAATATTGGATGTGGAGTGAATTGGAATAGAGCATCATGACAGGTAGTTGGAGGCAGGCTAATGTGGCTTGGGAATTTTAGTGTGCCCAATGTGTGTATTTTTTATAATTTTTAATATATTAAATAGGACTGGGATAGTGGGTGACCAATGTATGTTTCGTATAACCATGTGTTTATATATTGTGTTACATTTTTTATGGAATTATGTAATTGATTTATGTGTACTCTAAATATAAGATTTCTACATTTTAGTATAGATGTATGGTGTAATCTTCTAGTTTGTGTAAAATGGGAATGTGTAAATATTATCTATGCCTTTGTATGGAATGTTTTTTGCATTTTTTTTTCATGGTTGTCATGGGGCTTCAGATTAGGCAGTTGATTTTCATTAAAACATCATATAGCAGAAATTTAAGCCTCCATTAAATAAGTAAATTTTTTTCACTGTGGTTTATACCACCTCTATATGATGATGTTTTCTTGGGTGGAGGTTAAAACCACCGCCAACTTTTCCATACTATTTTTAGAGGTGGGTTTCTTTATTTAAGAAGCAGTGTTGGGGTAAAAAAATCTAATAGATTTAGTACTGGTTAAAACTATCGTTAAATCCTCATCTTTTTTTGGCCAGAAATCCACTGAAAAATGATGAAAATCACTGCTAAATATATGCTCTATGAAACATAAAATAATCTATTTCTAAATAATAGGAACCTTTGTGGGTTGGATGCTGACACCAACTTTATCGTCTATTTTTTAAACCATTCCAGAATCATTTCGTGGATGTTTAAACAACTGCCAAAGAAAAATATAACCAACGGAAAATGATTATTTTATTGTAGTGCTCCTTGGTTAGTTTAACCGCAAATAATTTTTTGAAACACCTCATATCCATAGAGAATCATCATTTTCTTGTATTTACTCATACCAAGGTGAATGGAATTAAGGGTTTGGGGTTACATAAAAGAAACCATGGACATGATGGCCCATTCATACTAATGGTGGGAGGCATGGAACATCAGTCATTATATTTAATTTAATAAAACATTTTTCCTCACAATAAATTCTTTTAGTAAATAATAAATTAAATATAATCTCAACAAATACAACAGTCAACCGAGCTTATAGTCATCCATGCATGCAACAGTTACACATTTATTAAAAAATCTATCATTCAGTTTGTTTAATTACTTATTAAGATAAAATGGACAAATTAGTAAATTTATTATGTTTTTAATTAATTTATATATATGTATTAATTATTTATCCCAACAATCCTAGATATTCCCATCATGTGTATTTTTAAATAAATAAATAAATTAAATAAATATAAAATTATTTAAGTTCATGGTGGGTATTTATAGGCAAAATGATGTGTACCTATCTAAACAACCCTATATCTTGTGGGGTTCTTTTCATGTATTGTGTAATTACACGATATGTAATGTAAAAGGTGTGTCAATTAATTACAATGCGTGTTGTTTGGTGTTTCAAGAAATGAATTCATCTTGGTGTGTATGACGCACACAACACATTAATTCACATGGTGTGTATCACTTTGAATTCCCATGTAAATTATATGGATTGTAGAACAAACATACATTGCATGTGGCACCAAAATTAATGCATAAATTAGTTAGGTGTTTAAATTTATATAAATCCTATAACATGGAATTTACTCATTCTACTAGCCATTTATTTTGGTTTAATACTATAATTTATTTCAATTTCTATGTAATTAATTAACATATTTTATAGCTAGGCATGGAGTGTACTCTTTGCAAACATATACAAGTTATATGGCGTGTACAACCAACTACAGGCCATGTATCACTTTCTATAGTAGTATTCAATAAAATCATAGGGACTTAACATACAATACTCATATAAAATAATATTTTACCTAACATATTTTCCATTTACACATTTTTTAGTCACAACTGGACCATCATATTTAAAGTCACTATTCATCATGTAATAAATACATGTCGTGTATTTGAGCATACAATTTCCACATTTTAAATGTTTGGAACTATCTAGGGTTATGTAGAATATACACTAATTACATGTCTTGTGACCTCTAAAACTAGGATCCATCTGGCAGGTTAACACACAATTTGTAAGGAAGCCGCATACACTTCTCCCATGTGATGTTTCATGGTTTTCATGGCACATATTAGTGAAATGAATTTGGGTAAACGACTTGAAATTTGATGTTACACATATTTTAGTCCCATGTTATTTAGATATAATCCCCATCACCACCTGTTGAGATCTTCAAATGTTCTTCACCTATTCGTGGTCATGTTCTTGGTCACATGAGTATGTAAAAACATGATTTATCAACTTTTAGATTAAATAAAAAATAATCCATAAATTAAAAAATAATGAAAATTTAAATTCTATTGATGATTCATAAATAGTTATAAATTGATATGTTACCACTAGGATCCCACATAAAGGTTTCGGGACATAGAAGAAGAGATCAACCCCATGCACATAAAATTTTTTCACTGATTTCCTCAGATAAATACTAAAATCTGTACAAATATCAACCCAAAAAACCATGAGATAAGGACTTTCACATATAATTTATAAATTATTTATATAATAGATAGTTACCATTACTTTTAATTCTTTCTTATTCTTTGATTAAGTTGACAACTATTGGCATACAATTGTTACAATGAAGGATTAAAGTGTTGAGTACCTCTAATGGTAATCAACTTGTGTTCCATGATCCTATAAAAAATACTATAAAATCATCAGGTGATATCATAAATGATTCCCACCACAAGAATCATATGTAGTTAAATGAAAAAAATAAGTCCTTTTATGTATTTAAGGATTTATTCTAGTTCTCACAGGGAATTGAGAATGGGGAAAAGGATTGAAGCTCTCCTCATTCTTGATAACATTCTAAAGTATTTTCACTTTAGGGTTGAGGAAATTCTCTAAAGATGATTTATTTTCACAACAACATCTCTAGTGTCTAACCCTAGAAATTATATAGATTAGTTTATATAGCTAGGTTAGATAATTTTTAATGAAACATAGTTCCTTATCCAATATAAAATTATTTAGAGAACCCCATGTCAAAAAATAATAGTAATAATATTATTTATTTAACACCTTAATGACTCATAGAGAATATAAATATAATTTCTTAAATAAATAAATTTATCATTATTTAAATGAAAAAAATATATCATTCTCACCACACCCATAACTCAAGCTATTAATCCTGTTCAATATTTATAAAAATATGAATAAATACTATTTATTTAAATAAATAAATATCACTACATTATTTGTTCTATAAATAAATAGATATTATATTCATTAAAACATAAACATATATATTTATTTAATAGTCATCTCACATACTCATATCTTTCAAATTGATAATAATATTTATTCAAATAATTGAGATAGGAAGAGATGAGTATGGCTGAATGAAAAGGTTTGGCTGAGAAAAATGGATTTAAAACATAGATCCAATCATTTACACATCATGTAATACATTCATGATGTGTAATTCTTGGGATTCTTGAAAATTCATACTTTTTCTGAAAATTATGTCTCCTCTTTCCTTATTTAATAAATGTCATGTATTCTACTTACACGATGTGAATCTGTCTCTTGGATTCCCCTATAATGATATACAAGTTGTAAAATAGTCATATTTAAAAGTTGTGAACAACCTTTACATGTATTGTAATCATTACATGACATGAATTCTCCGCTACAACACCCCTGTAACTCAAACCATTACAGAAAAATATTGTAATCTCCCCCTAACACCTCAAATAATGAGAAATGGAAACATAATAGACCATGATGGCATAAAACATTACATTAGATACCTCATAGGTGATTCTATATGTTGAGAATTGAAAACCAATCCTAGAAGGAAATGGGTCCAAATAAACACCCAGTGAGATATCTATTAAGGATATCGTCATACCTCAACTACTACCACTATCCAAACCTTCCAAACCAAATTACTATAGAATATCTCACACAACCTCATCAACACATAGCCAAAAACATCCTATTCTTACACAACCACTCTTCCACACAACTATATCAACCTCTATGAATCCGAAACCAACAACCATCATAACCAACCAACTACACCTCTTAGAACACATAAATATGGTATTTCCATCCACTATGATTGGATATTATCTTCTCTAGGAAGCACTAAATCAACAACAATGGTTTAATCACTTCACAACTAGTGAATCTCAATTAGGAATCAGGTCCTCCCTTTTCATATGTGAGGAATTTATCACACTTCCTACATCTAGAAAATTATAAAAAATGACATTAGAAAAAACAAAAAGGCAACAAAAATTCACATCACATGAATAAAAGAGAAAATAAAAACACAAAAAAACTCTCAGTACTAGACACACATATTTTTTTCTCACACCCAAGTACTCCCCTCCAGGCCCTCATACCTCCACAACAAATGAATTAATGGAATTGTCAATCCAAACTATTCCTTCTCTTAGTGATCCTGGATCTATACTTTCCACTCCACAAATTTCATTTTATCCTTGGTATCCCACTCTCCCCAGTCAATTACATGGAGCCATTATGAAAATATTAATGAAGATGAGATACAAGGATGAATTCATGGATCCTATATCTCCATGGTGGAAATTCGACCTGATACACCACCTCACTAACACACCCTAACACCTCATAGGGCCCCAATAACCTGGGATAAATATTACTCCCCCTTCTAAACCTCTTTTACCTACATCAAGGCGAATCATCCAATTACATGTAGTTCCCAACCTCAAACTCTAAGGGAATACTCCTTTGATCAGAAAGAGATTTCTACCAGTCCTATGATGTTTTCAACCTCTCTCAAACTAAATAATTCTTTTCTATTGTGTTACATACAACATTAGGACCAAGAACTACTACTTCCCCAACCTCCATCCAATAAAACATAGGATCACATATTATCCCATAAAAATATTCCAATGGGGCCATGATAATGGAAGAAATATACATGTTATTATAAGAAAAATAAAATAATAGAATGTTTCTTTCTCAATAACCACCAATGTAGAAGATTCATGCTCATAACATATCCTCCAATGTATGGATATTCCAATCCATCTTCCCATCATTCTGAGGGATGAAAGTAGTGTAGAGGCATAAATAAGTGCCCAAATCTTACTGTAATTCCCTCCATACTCATGAGGATAAATGTTTATCCCAATAAGAGAATACGATCCTTGGAAATCCATGAAACTACTCTATATCATCCACATAACTCTTCTCTAATCCTGAACTACGCCCGACTCCTTTATCGGTAAGAAGTGGTCTGATTTCTACAACTAATCAAAAATCACCTAAATAGAATAAAAAATCCCTAATCTCAGGGTAACCCAATAAATAAATCCATTTAAATTTCATCCCATTTCCACTCAAGAACATCTTCAGGATACAAAAAAACCTTCAGGAACACAATTCATGGACTTTACCAAGTGTAAAACAAAACACTTCTCCACAAACATCATCACCACCAATTTTATCGTGGGCAACAAAAACTATATTTTCAACCCACGGTACATCATGGATACTCTTGGGCATACCTCAAAAGGTGAGCTATGAAACTCATGAAAGATTTTCTCTCACATCACCACCTAAACAAAAAAACTCCCATGAAACAACATCCAGTTTGAACTATCCTCCAACCATCCCTATGGAGAATCACCATGTCCAACATGATTGTGCATCACATCAACCTTTGAGTCACCCCATTGAGACTCCATCACCTGCCATATTAGAGAATACTACACCATCATCTAAAAGAATTTCGTCAACCATCATCTAAACATACATCTAAGTGAAATCCTTCCAACTCCTCTATTGCTCTTTAAGAATCCACAGACTCCCGAACAACATCCTTCCCCAAATTCATGTTCAATGTGTCAGCCACAACATTCCCATTTACTAGGGTGTTGGAGATCTCAAAATTATAATCCTAAAAAACCCTTCCACCAATAGAACATCAAATTCTAATAATGATTAGAAAAGATATACCTCATTATATTCTGATATGTGAATACCAAAAAGTGCTCCTCATTGAGGTAATTCCACTAAAACATCAACACAAATACAACCACTAATATATCCAGATCATGTGTGGAATAGTTATGTTTATGGGTACATAACTTCCAAGAACCAAAAGAAAAAACATCCCTATACTATATCAACATGCATCCCAATCCTAGATGGGATGCATAAAAAACACCTCAAAGATCAAACCCACCTCAGGAAATAGAAGCAATAGAGCAATAAGTAAATTCCCCTTTAGATAACTGAACACTACCTAATAGTTATCATTCCACACAATAGCTTAGTCCTCCCTAGTCAACGCTTGTATGGGGAAAAAAAATAAAGACAAATTTAAAAAAAACCTGAGATAATATTATGTAAGACCAAAAAAATTGTGATCCTATGCCACATTCTTGGTGGTTGTACAATAAAAAAATACATCAACTTTTGATGGGTCCGCTTCCACAACCTAATAATACACCACATATCCAATGAAATTCACCTCTCATTACCAAAAATCACACTTGAAAAAAAATCACCTAAAAAAGGTGGTGTCAAAGGACCTAAAAGAAATACCCGAGATGGTTGACGTACTCCTCCTATTACATTATGTGAATCAAGATACCATTAACGAAGACAATAATGAACAAGTATTGGAACTCCTAGAACATGGAGTTAATAAGCCCCATGAACATGGATGGTGCATTTGTAACACCAAAGGACATGGATACAAACTCAAAGCACCCATACCAACATTTTAAGGATGTCTTTGGGATATCACCGTCTTTCACCCTCAACTGGTGTTATATAGACCACAGATCGATCATCAAAAACAAACTCACCCTGTCAGCTAGTATAAAATATTTCCCATCCTTGGAAGAGGGTAACCGTTCTTAACCATCACCAGATTCAACCTCTTGTAGTCGTTGAAAAACCTCATATTTCCTTATTGTATAACAATACTAGATCACCCCCACAGTGACACACTATTTTACATAAAACCTTCTATATTAGTTCATTAATCTGAGTCCTTAAATCCCAAAACTCGAAAGGTTCCATCCAATATGTTTCCATCAAAATTAGATTATCACCAGGAAGAAACTTACTCTCGAACTCAACATCACGTCGAGGGGCTAGTGTCCCAACCTCCTTGGGAACAACATACAAAAATTCCCCAACAACCCTGAGGACATCAATTCGCCTACCATTGACTGATTCCACTAACAACTCATTTATAAAAGAATTAAAAGGATTGACATGATGAAAACCCACCTAAAAACCCCAGTCACCAATAAAATCCACAAGCTGTATATCCACATAATAGTACAAAACTCTCCTCTAGAAGCAATCAATAACATCACACATTTAATATGACTAATCGATTCATAGGATGTAATCATGTGGCTACTCATAGAGTAATAAATGATCCCCACGGTACTGATGTGGCCTCATCATCATTCTATAACCTTATCACACATCAAACAAGCTGGTATAGCCTCCGAATAGTGTAGTTAACATCATTGGATTAGGAAGAATCTCTACATCTAGACCCATAGCATAGACTGGAGTGGGTGAAACAAAGGTGTGTGAATCCCCTAAATCAAACAAAAAAATGTACAAAACAATTTATCGTACATTTGATGATATTTGAAACCTATAGCATTTTCCCCCCCTACAGGCAACTTACCATGCCCAGCTAATCTACCTCTCTACTAAAGACCACTTCTATGACCAATCTTAGGTCGAGGTAACTGAAATCGAAGAACATATTGAGGTCTGACTTTACCATATCCATATCCACTTAGTGAATCATAAGCCTGCTACCCCTACTTCAAAAATGGTATCAAAAGAAACTACTACTGAGGCTGGCACTGTACCTATCCACCTCCCCAATCTGAGATCAAAGGACCATTGGGGACCAGTTCTAAAAATGACAGTTAAAAAATCATACAAAAAACACTAGAACAAAGCCCCTTGGAAGAGAATTTAACACATTATCCTTGAGAGGTTGAAAATGAATATGTTGAGGTTGAGTCCCTACAAGTAAAAAAATAGAAGGTCTTGCTGTTTGAGACCTTCCACTAATAAACCTGCTCCTCAGGGAACCCTTCTTGTTCCCCTATCATGGAAAACAACCCAGAGAGTGCATCCTCTCAACCACATACACCTTCTTCCAAACTTCTAGATATGACGGAAATGTAAAATGAGTTTCTACATACTAGATATAACAACTAGTTACCTCCTCAATATGTCTTTCATGAGACTCCTTGTTTAGAATAAGATCATAGGTGAAGCACAGAAGGTCCTTGAACTTGACTTCCAACTCCCTCACGGATATACTTCCTAGTGAAGAGAAATAAACTCTTAACTTTTCACATCCTTCATAGTTTATGAAAGGAAATATTCTTGGAATTACTTCTAAAATTGATCCCAGGAAGCATCTACCTCTTACCGCTCTCCCAGAAACAATTCCCACCATTGAAACGCTGCTCCATCATCTAACTAATATCCAAAGGGACCCCGTACCCCATTGAGATGTAGATAAAACTATTAGGGATCTCAATATCCTCCATCCTACTCTTTATCTATTCATATGAATCATATCCCTCAAACTTCCGCAAATTATTCCACTACAAAGGGAACAATTATCTCTACCAAGCCTCATCCTCCTTTAACAGATCAACCCTATAGCGATCAACTATATTTCACTATTGAACCTCAACTGCCTGAGAAACACATGGATGATGAATATGTGCCATGGATGAATATAAAAAATAATTTACTATGCCTGGGTAGTAATAAATTTTAGTTAGATTAATTTTAATTCACTTTATTCATTTCAACCTTCCTAAGGAAACCCAATTCATACAGGAACTCAAACCATCATGATGCATATACATCTATTTGGACATTACCCTAAAAGTAGGTTCACCTAAATTGGCCTTTAGTCAAGCTAGGATTCTATGAAATTTGTTACAAGCCCCTAAAATATCACATCCTAGCCGGTCTCCATGGACTCTGTCATGTACCATGGTGAAATGGAACTATTTTAATACCAACCCATGAAATCACTACCATAACTAACTATAAAATACATCCTATATCTCACCCATCAGTTCTAATACAACTATTTCATGGCCCCTCCAACCAAAGACACCACAATAAGGGGAGAGATAAAATAAACCCTGAGTACCGCCTCAAATAGGACCTGGGTTGGAGACTACCAGCGATGGAATAAAAATATCATGAATTGGGAGGAAATTCCCTATATACTAATATAATATTAGTTGAAAATATGAATCACCAAAAAATTACTCCATTACATTATATAAAAGAAACTATAGCCATCCCACATGCATATATAAATAAAATTGATATAGATAAAAGCCTCCAAAATAAATACAAAATAGAATAGCTGAAGCAATAACACAACAACGATTCAATGGTATGAGCTAGTAATTTCTAGTATAGTCTATGTAATCCTACTAGAAAACTGAAAATAGTTTTATGTACATAGAGTGAGCATATAGGTATAATATATAGGAAAATCAAAGTCTCTCATGAACATCTTAAAGAAGCATACTAATTCACCCATGATAAAAAAAGAAGAACCTATAGCATATAAATTGATCAACTATCAATCAAAACCTCACCATGAAACACTCACCAAATAATCAAAGTCATGTAATATAATATAACATTAGTCGCATTGATAAATAGCACCTGAAACCTCTTTCCCACTAGTATACTCCTCTCACACCCCAACATCATATGTCCTGGAACTTCCATATATTTAAGACACCACAACACACAATAAGAATGCTCACAGAACTTCTCACTCAAACACGTATGGGATCACTGCCCCAGAAGCTAGGCCACATCACATGTCACCTGAAAACACCTAGTCCATAACACATCCACAACCATTACTAGAGTAGTTGGGTATCATGAACATGAAGAACATAAACCTCATTCCCTGCTCCTATGACACACAACCCTAGTAGAAGAAACCTCATCCCATCTCATATCACCCGTAAACACCTAGGCTTTATAACATCTCACCCAAAGAAACCCAAGAGCGCCGCCCCACAAGCACCACCACATCACATATATATCAAAGACACATAATATATCACAACCACTACCTAGTTCACTAACAGAAACCCTAACATAAAAGCATGTGTAATACCTTCATCACATAGAAGAGAATGCATTAAATTGTGGGTACCTGACCATCCATCCTCCTCACCGGATGTCAGAATGAACACCCCCTATATGAAGATGAGAGTGTCAGCACATAATGCTTGACTTGATTAGAGTGAATATAAAAATCAAAAGGAATATAAAATTATATACATATTGAAACACAAAATCCTAAAATATGGGTTCAAAACCAAACACTAACCAACTCATAACATTACCGCTTTCACTTGCACCTCTAAATACATAATACCACACAAACCACAAGCCACATCACACTACCAACCAATTCCATTATCCAACACATTCATTTAAATATTTATCATCAACCACACTTATCCACCCACCCCAAAATTTATTTTTCAAGTAACCATTTACATCCCATTAACCGAACCGAAACCCCCACAATTTAAATAATTATTTAATAATTATTTTTTCCATCATTATCTAGGAATATAGAACAACATAACCACATATCACAATAATATCATCACCCCCAATCAGGACATTACCTCACCACCGCAAATTCACTACCAAACAACCACCGCCTCATTTCCCCAAAAGCATATATAAACAATGACCACTTCACCACTACAAATGATCAATCTAATAAGAACCACCTCACTGTACCAAAATAATTTCCAAACAACCACCACCTCGCCACCCCAAAATCATGGCCACACAGCCACCAACTCACTGCCTCAAAAGCACATCAAATTAACCACCACCTTGAAACCCCAAAATCATGAACACATCTCACCAATAAGTCCCAGATCACATCACAAATAGACATCGTCGCCCTAGAACACAACCAAACATCACATCACATCAAAGATAATTTTATAGATTTAACAAATGGGTGTTTATCACATTTGACTTTATTTTAGGGGTGTTATCACACAAGCAATAATCTCAGGGTGACCATTTCATTAGCCAAATATCAGTGGTTAGCCAATTTACATTTTAGGGTGATAATAAAATAATCGAAACAGATTTAGTAGTCACATCCCATATCATCCATTATAAATAAATCCCCTAAAAGTGATAATTTTTAGTTTGGCGTCAATCCTGTAAAAAACATCATATCACACTAAAATCAAATCTCTAAAAGCATGATAATCATTCACCTTTCCCTCTTAAATGAAATTTATCCGATTATTTTTCTTTGATTAAGCTATCACAAACAACTACCATAGATAAAAAGAATAAAAACCCTCCCACATGATATAAAATAAAAATAAATGAGGGATTCCATACCTCAAATAAGCCTTTCCAACTTTTCGAATCCGCAAGGTGAAGAAGAAACGCTCACAAAACACAAACAAAAGGGGAACCATGGATAAACCTACACTACATAAAAGGATCACAATAATGAAACCCAACAAAAACTACAAACCAAAAAACCATAAATATAATTAATCCCTTAAAGAAGAACTAGAGATAATAACCAAAAGGGAGATTGGAGCTTACCACCGATCACTAATGACCAACTGTTGACACCAACGGATCATGGAGACGATAAGAGGGATGAAAATCCTTTTTGGGCACCTAGGTTTCCTCTAAATTGAGATAATGATAGTATGTTATGGATAAATGAAAAGGTTTATCTGAGAAAATGTTATTTAAAACTTGTACCCCACCATTTACACAATTTTCAATACATTCACGATGTGTAATTTATAGGATTCATGAAAATTTCCACATTAACTAAAAGTTATGTCACCGTACCATTTATTTGATACATTTTGTCTATTTCAATTAACAAAATGAAATTTTCTCATGGGTTATCCTCTAATAATTTATAATCCATTAACTAGCCAGCTTCATATATACTGAAATGATTTTATTGAAATTTTCCAATTATTTTTATCTATTTACAATGAATTATTTTGTTATGAATTGACATTAAAAAATAAATATTCCCTTTTTATTAAAAAAATACAATTAATGTAATTGGAATAAAAACTATGATTAATTTTTTTTTTATAAATAAATTTTATACTTAAAATGTATTTGTTGGGAAACTATTTTTCATTGCGTTTTCTGGGTTTATTTTAAAATTTAGATTCAGAAAATTATAAAAAATTAATTTGATGAAAATTAATTAATTTATTAATTCATAAGGTCAAATTTATCCTAAGATTAATTCATGATATTTTTTTATAAGTTTCATTTTTGTTAATAGTTATAAAATATAGGTTTTATGAAATATGGTATCTTTTTGGATATCTGTATGAAATAAATGTGATATAAAAATTTATTAAAAATATGCAATGAATTATGTATTATAAGATCATATAAATATAATCCAAGAATAATTCAAAACATATGAATTATAATTTATTTCATGATAAATCTGAAAATCATTTTCACTCTCGATGCAGTGCTTGTGTAACACGAGAAAAGTCATGTTTGGTATCCTAAAGAAAATATTTATGAAGGAAGAATTATCTGATATAATTTATTAATTAATATGATTTTAAATTCATTATTTGGACCAAAAATTATAAATTTTTAGTTATATAACATGAAACTAATCTAAATGTTTTTATTGGGTTTGCGTAAAGCGAGAGAAGTCAAAATAACATATTAAATAAGTTGTCATAACATAGTTGTGATTAAATATACATATTGAATAAATATAATTATATATTTTTAAATTAATTAATTAATTTTTATTATTTAAATTTATTTATTATTTTTAATTATATTTTAATTACCTTAAATCCTTTTACAATGCAAACACAATGCTTGTTGAAGCAGTAGAAAAACCTATGTAAATGATTTAAAAAAATTAAGAAGTAAATTTCCTTGGATATATTATAGAATCACAATTATTTTATGGTTAATAATAAATTATAATTTATGGTTCAATATTTTAAATTCAAATTCCATACATGTATTGATGTTCTTAAAGCCAAAATATTTGAGTAATTCTCAAAATGAATTTAATGATATTTTATGTTAAATAATATATTATTAAATGGTTTCAAAATCATAAAAAATATTGAAATAGGGAAAAAGGGATAAGATATGGTCTAAAATTTAATACCTTGTCCATTTTTGATCCAATTGTAATCTTATAAGTAATCTTATTATCCTTTAGTATTGAAAACGTTGTCACCATAGTTAAGATTAAAACTGTTTAATGAAGGGGATAAAAAAGATATGGTTTCAAATTCCACATAATCTATTCCAAATATTATTAAATTAATTTCGTTCAACATAACCCTATATTAGATTCTATGTTTTTCCTTGGTTACCACTTTAACAAGAAAAATAATTTATTTTATTTAAATACTTTAAGTAATTCCATGTGATACTTATCCATCACTATAAAATGATGTCATATATCCTCTTTTATTCACATTAACTCGAGCCACCTAGCTCAACCAAACCCTGAAAAAATATTCTAAACACCATTACACAATTTTTATAGACTTTTTTCTATTCAAAAGTTATCTCAATGGCCTTTTATAATAAATCCAAAAGAGGTCTCTGAAAGAGGAGGTAGTCATTTTAATCGATCTCTTTCATTTAACTTATTATTTTACCTTCTTCATTTTTATCTTAATTATTATAATATAATAAAATAAGAATATATCATATTTTGAAGTGTTATTATGTTAATTTAATAACATAACTATTCTCATTTTCCATCATATGAGGAATGAAATCATCATTTGTTGGATTGTGTGGACTACCACCTCCACGAAGTGATGTGTTTCATTTTTCATCACCAACTCACCAAAATGGTTATTATGATGGATTTAATAAATATAATTATAAGCCTAAAATAATTATGATTTTTATTAAATATAATGTATTACAAACCTTCATACTCATCCAACCATTAAAAAAGGATTATGTTTATCATGTGTACATGTGTGATACCACCACCATGAAGCGATGCGACTCATGTTTCACATCTTCTTTCATGGGTGACTATAAAATTGTGTTTTATATTTAAAAATGATAAATATTTTATGATTATTATTATGTATATTATAGAATTAAGACT
This sequence comes from Viscum album, assembly GCA_963277665.1. Taxonomy (NCBI): domain Eukaryota; kingdom Viridiplantae; phylum Streptophyta; class Magnoliopsida; order Santalales; family Viscaceae; genus Viscum; species Viscum album. The sequence goes on from OY728152.1 coordinate 1,116,992,205, forward strand.
CATTTTACCATGTTCAAACTACAAATTTCATTTTGTAACTATGAACCAAACATCCTCAAAACACCAAATGTGGACATAAGTGATTAAAAAATTAATTATGTTATTGACATAAATTAAATAAATTAAATAAATGAAATAAATTAAATAAATGTTTTAATGATAAATTGATAAACCTTGGAATGTTTCATTAATAGGTAAATAATTAATATAACATTATTATATAAGATATTCATTGACGTACATAGCTAGTATGTACCTGAGGTAAGGGGTTTACTAACTCAATTTGTATTCATTGGGGTATAATTCTACTTCATTGATAATGTTATGCCAAGGTTATGTGTGAAATGAAATTTTATTCTATTATGTTTTATTTACACTTCTTTTCCAGGGTTTTACAATTAGTACACATATTCACTTCATTGATAAAATTCTATCTCAATGATATGTTATTTATATGGATTATTCATCTAAATATTGTTTCTTTGAGACATGTCTTGTATTATGAACCTACTTACCTTAATAGGCTATATATGTTTTTACTGAGTTATTATATCATGAATGAATATTTTATCATGATATTTAATTTTCTTTTTATGTTATCTATTTCATGAGATATTGATTCAAATGTTCTAAAAGATGCAATGGGTTTCATAGTCTCAATTTCAGTTCTCTGAGACATAATTCATGTTATGCACCACGATTTATTTTATATGGCATACTTACTATCCCATGAATGTTTTTTAAAGAAAACATGTAAATTATGGGTTTGAAATAATTATATTATGTTCCTTCATTCAATGGATTTTTTATTTATGCATCATCCAAGTTGTAAGGATTTGTCGTCTCATACATTCTTATTTGATGCATGTCTTGTTCGATGTACTTGTATTCATTTATATGATGTATATACTGACTCTTGAAATATAATATAATGAATATTTTTTAATCATGAAAAATTAATGTTTCTTATTATGTTATTTTTTTCAAAGGGTTTTTGGTTTTAAATGGTCATAGTTGACTACCACCAAATGAGCATTGGTATTTCTAGAGTTGACGAAATACCTGAAGCATGGGTATTATTTTCTCTGCATGTAAAATGAAGGGGAATAATGTCTACACAAATTACAAGTTGGAAAATCATGGAAATCAGGTAAACCAAAAGAGTACACAAGATTAAATGACCCTGGGGTGATCATAGGAAAAGGTCAGGCAGTTTTCATGATCTTTTGGCCATCATATCTCTTTGACAAGACCTCCCTGAAGTGGTGTCTAGAAAATCATTTATGATCATGTAGAGGCTTCCCGATGAGAACCTCCAATCGCGAGACATATTTGATTATAGACATATAAAAATACCATGAATACCCTTGTAAAATATGGAAAAAATTATTAAATATGTGGATTCTTCAAGTGGTCAATGTTTTATTGTTTTTCATACGATGGGTCTATCACATTCTGTGATCACCATTAATCATGCCATGAAAATTGGGAATGTCGTCTTGATCTTGAAAATTATCTATGAAAGGATAGTTTGATCTTAAAAAGGGCCCTAGAGAAGTCACCTTGATCATGAAAAGGCCTCCTCAAATGGTGATCTAATCTCACAAAGACTCTTGGACATGTCATTATGGTCTTGTAGAATCCCATTGGCATGTGAATTTGATAATTCAACACATCAATGGAATCTTGGGTGACTGTCAGTGACAATTATCTCATTCCGTCATGATATCCTCTACATATCATGCGACACTGTAACTAATAACTAGTGGGAGAAGGGGGTAAGTATTGTAAAAAAATAATAATAAATAGAAAAGGTGTAATACTCTTCTGTGGGGAAGAAAAATTGATTTTCCTTTGAATGTTCTTATGCACCTTGTGTGATCACCATTGATCACACATAGTCTCCTTGACAGGTATTCGTGATCTCATAGATCCCGCATTGACAATCCGTATTGGTTTTGTGAATGACCTCTAACAAACCAATTTGATTTCACAAAGGGTCCTAGAGAAGTCTCCCATGATCATATGAAAGACTATTTGATAGGTGTTCAGATATCATGAAGGCCTCTAATCATATCAACCTAATATTTTGAAGGCTATTTGACATGTAGACCTGATCATATTAAATATATTTGATAAGACCTGTGTCCAAAAAATATGGTGATGATAGAGTGTTCTCACAGTCGATGATTATCATGTGAGGCCATGGATAACCCATGGTAGGATCATGTGAAGTCCATGATTCAATACTCCCTCAAACAACTTGATCCATATATACATGATATGTTCTATGCAAGGTATCATAGAAGTAGGGCGATGAGGCCTATAAATTCCTCCCCTGAACACAAAAAACATAGACAAGCAGACAAAAGGCACATCAATTGAAGCGTAGAAGTGAGGAATTATTAGAGGTGAAGGCCACCCAATAAAAAAGGCCTTCATCCAGTTAAATATGTTTAGCAACCAAAAGGATTACGAAAAATATATATTGACTTTTCATTATTATCCTATTGGTCATTTGAAATTTTTTTGATGTGCTAGACATGTAATATGAAGGAATTTCCATATGTGGGATTGATCATATGAAACCTAAATAAGATAATACTTTATTAACATTGTGGAATATTTGAAATAAATAATGAATAATACCTAAGTCTTACACAATTATGGATAATCTAATTTTCATGTGATGCCATCATGTGCTTCACATGACCTATCTATATGACGCGGAAACACCCAGACCAATCAGACATGACATACAAAGTACATTGGGTCTTGAAAAAATCTCTAGACATGTCATCCAAGTCTTGTGAATCCCTTTGTACATTTCATCATGGTATTCCAAATTCCTCTAGACATTTCAAGCATGTCTTGGGATGTCTTTCTGAAATGTTTTCCAAGTCATGTGGAGTCCTATAGACATACTATCCATGTCTTTCAAAGTCCTCTAGACATTCCAGTCAAATCATGAAAAATTATTCTGACATGTAAAACTTGATCAAATGAAACCCATTTCTATTTCTATGTTGATTAAGTAAAGTCTCGTTGATGTGTTTGTGTTGATCATGTCGAGACCCTCAAACATGTTAGTTGAGTTATCCAACAGTCCATTACAAAAGTCACCCAGATCTTATGATTGACATATGACATGTATACTTCAATCATGCAAAGAAACATGGGACATTCCAACCTTGTTAGATAGAGACATAAGATATATTTGATAGAAAATAAATACATGTTAATATTTAATTAGGACATGCCAACAGAAATTTTTTCAGGTCAAATAGACAATTAGGATGAGTCTAGTAGACATCCCCGACATGTCAGTCATGTCATACAAACACCCTAGGATATAATATACATTTTTGGAAGACACACTTGAGAATGCCCCAGACTAAATTACAAGGACAATAATTTATACTATAAATAGGATATATAGGATTCCCTATTAAGTCCTAAGATCTAAATGGGCATCCACCTTGATGTATGTCACTCTATATCTCAGACACATTGCACTATGAAACCTAAACTCTCCTTTGGGATTATAATTATTCATCATCCATTAATGGTTTAAGAATTGATTGGAACTTTGAGAAGACTAAATCCCCCTATATAAAGGATACATAATATTATTTCCTAATGCCTCATATATATATATATATATATTAATCATCCTGTTAGGGCCTCCCAAGAGCATTAGTCATGAGTCTATAAATGACGAGTCTCCTCACTGGCTATCTATTGTTTCTCACACCGATCATGACTCACATGGGATTAGGTATTTGAAATGATTAAATCACATGAATCTTAAATTTCTCTAAGCTAGGGAAAGCTCAATCTCTATGCCCTATTCAGTGGAATGATAAAATGTATCTTGTAAAATGAAATCCATCTTGGTCTGTGCCGTAAATGAATTCCCGTACTGGTATACCCCAAGGCAATATCCATTATGGGTCCTAATTATTTTTTACCTACCATCTCCTGGTTGAGGGAAGATTGAATAATGAAATATCTTATTCCTATTATAAACATGATACATTGGAAGCCTTCTAAAGGCTTAATCTCCATACATGGGGCCTAAATGCCCTCACATATGTCCTTTCTATCTGATGTAATGTTTCACAGAATAAAATAACTACATGGGTTTTGATTCCTATTGTAAATCGTATATATAGGTTACAACACTAATGTTTAATCCCATCCTCAAAAAACCAATCACCTCCCTAGATGGCAGTAAACTCCATAGTTCCTAGTTATATATATTTTAAATATAAACAACTAACCATTATTGAGAAATCATGGGAAATGGATAAAAGACCTTAGATAAATACATGTGATCTCAATAATAGACCCCTCTTCATGCATAGAATGAGTTAGCAGATGATAATTTTTTAGGGGAACCAATATCATATTAGGATTTGTAAAATATTCATGAACATGCCATAAATCTAATAGAGAGTCCATTAATGGGAAATAATTTCACCTAAAAGGGTGTGAGGACCCCGACTCCCATCATTTTGACCAATGTGAGTTCCTAAGAATTTTTGGGTCTAAAAAACCATTGGACCACTTACCTTTAGAAATAAAGTATGTACTCAATTATGAATATGGTAAGAATTGGGAGTTTCAATGAAAAATTGAAACCGTAGACCCAATGTGAATGATTGTGGAAACATATAGTAACCCCTACAATCAATCCACAAACAAGAAATAAATTTGGTGATACATGTTTGTAAGAATGTAAGGACAAAATAAATTAATCGTTATAGGTATTGGGAATTATGTCTATTAAACATTAGGGAAAATATATACTGGATATATTTCAAGGGAAACAAAATTGGTGAACTTGATGTAAATATAAAAAATAATAAAAATGATCGGTTTACCATGCATCAAGGTTTTTTGAGCATCCTACATAAATTAAAATATTTGACTGATTTGAAATAATTTATAATCGATGTTCCCATGAGATAATTCAATTATCACTCTAACATGTCCACATGAGGAAAATAGAAAAACTGGTCATAATGAAGGACAATTTTGTTACCTATTCATAGATGATTAACCATGTTCCATACATGAAGTGATTCACTAATCAGTGAACTTATTACTTATTGTGTTTGTAACTATGGATACTACTTTCAAAAATAACACATCGACCCGAGATCATTTCTTCATCAAGAAAACATTGTGGATCCTCTTCCATGGAAGTGTCGTCTGGAAATCAGAACACAAACACAATCACATAATGGTTTGATAATACCATAAAAATTTCATGATCTCGACCCTTGAGGCTGCATGTAAAGGTCTCTAAATACAAAATGTAAAAAGATATCCTCCTTCAGGGAATGTTGTAGAGAATATAGTCACTCTTTTTACAACCAAAAAATGCAATAGAATCTTATCTATAGAGTGCACCAATCATCACCTTCCTAATATGAGGAAGTTTGATCATGTAGTCGACTACAACTCTATCCCAGTATAACATCCACTAAGGAGGGATCTTGTCAACTGCATTCGCCATCTTCATCCCACTGGTTCCCCTCGGTCACCTAAGGAGGGAATCACCCAACAAATTTATACCCTAGTAATTCATGCATGGGTACCAAGTAAGTCGTGTCAGATGTGGAATGACATGGATAAATGGGAGGGGACTCACATATCCACTTCCATTGATGAATCTCATCGGCATTTTTTGATGATATCCAATGGGTAGGCTCATGTCCCTTCTCACTCTATTCAAGTTTTCACCCATATTTCTATAGAAATCATGGTGTAGAAACATATCCCTTACCACAATCATGAATCCCATTGACATATTATGATGGAAAATGGAAGGAAAAAGTGGTCTCATATCCCCACTTCAATTGAAGATATCTATATGTATATTTTTGAGATAGAAAATGTGTAGGTATACATTCCTGAACACACTTTGATAAAGTCTCACTAAATTTTAGAAACAACTTAAAATCTCCTTCGGAATATTATCACACTTGTATAGATATAGGGATAGACACATATTTCTATCCAGATAACCAGCAGAACACATCACCTTTAAGAGTATGAATTAGAGGATACTATGGAGTAAGAATTCAATTTTACTCATTTACCAGAGGATTGTTGACATATTTTGGTAAAGGATGACAAACATGAAAAGTACCATATCCACATTCCAAATGAGGCTCACTAAATCACTTAGGTACATGTCTCGGGATAGGCACATATTCTTGTTGGAAAGGACCAGTGACATACATTAAAGGAATAGGATCAGGATCATATCCCCTCTCTGATCAGTGCTGACCAAGTGGGTATGGAACATGTCTCTAGAGGGGCTCATATTGTTGTTGAAAAAGACCATTGGAATATTCCAAAAGGCACCAAGATGGTCTTATGTCCCTGTTCCAACCAATGTTTGTCAGAAAAATATGGAAATAACCTTACTGTCGGCTTATATACCTACTAATGAATCTATGGGGAGTAATCAAAAAGCTCACAGAATCCGGGTTCATATCCCTAATCCCATTTATTTAAAAATTCATCAAAATCCTTTATCAGATATACATAAAGAAGCTCATATCGTTTCTCCTATTTTGGAGGTCTATAAATATATTGTGACAGGGAATGCACATTTTATCCTGATTCATTCCACTCCTTAATCAAGGGTTGACTACCATATTCTTGCAACCACCAATAGATAGGATCCAATTCTTGTTGATAATACAGAAAATCACTTGTATACCCAGTTAGCTTCTCAATAGATGGATCATATTGCCACAACACCAAATTCTAATCAACATATTCTAGTATCCATCATGAAATAGGACTATATCCTAGATCAACCCCAAAAGGCATGTCGGTACATTCCAGTCACGATGCAGAATGAGGCTCAAATCCCAGATCAACTCAATTCTAGTGTCCTTGAGGTTGTTCAGTGCATATCTACAACAACTAAATGGTCTTTTTACTCTTCAATTGAAGTATAAGGTGATTATTACCTAAATAGTCTTCCAAATGTAGTTCATAGACAGACCATAGGGACTCCTCTACTAGAATACACTATGGACAACCTACCCACAATGATATTTCTCTCAAATATGGAAATCCTCCCCTTTCATAGAAACCTCTATATATATTGGAGTTCACAAAACTTAGACACCTTCATATAGATAGGTTCACGAAATATTGTGGTTAACTATATATAGTTACCCATCAAATATCATAGGCACATCCTCAAAGTCATCAGGTATCTTAGAGAAGAACCTTATTAGGTATTACCAGGTGGAGGCATAAAAATATTATTAAGAAGAGGGTTGACATGGACATGTGGAGATATTTAGACATAAAAAACCTCCCATCCATGCTTTAGCCCATACCATATTCTTATTATGATATATTCTATGATCTAGAGGAGTTAATGTTTTACCTATGCCAAAATATGTTAGAAACTAATCAGAGGTTATTGGCTAAACACCTCCCTTATCCAGGATACGAGGTTCACCTTCAGATAGAAAATTGACTATGTTTTTAGATGGACATGTCCAAATTCTCCATATCCATGAAAATAGGTATGGATGATCATGATAAATTCCTACATGGTATTTCTCTTTGTATCGTAATTTTTAGGAGAAAATCCTTTAAGGTAACATTATAGTTTTTTGGGTGTATTTTGTTTATTGGAAAAGAAGGTTTCAATTGTTAGTTGTGTAATTTCAAAGATATTGTTGGAAATTTATGTTTAATAAGATCCATAATAGGGGAATGGATTCCCTGATAGCAGTAAAAAAAATTGTGTAGAAGGTGGAATCATTTCCCAGCATTTTTCAAAATTTTTGGGCCTCAAAATATAAAGTTTGTTTTACGGAAAATGATGGTTTTCCTTAGAGGATTTCACTAACCATAGTTCAAAAACCACAAAGTTTGGAGTAAACAGACCATATAGTAGTTAAGCTATGCTATGCATACCTAAAAAGAGGTACCTAGAATGACAAATGACAAACATAAAAGGAAGAGTTTACATATTGCAGTGTTATGTTGATCATGATGTAAGCTACACAAACTACATAGAGAAATCAGTTCACGGGAGGCTCCATATTTGTGAAATCGAGGTGGTACTTTAGGGAATATCAACGTATTTTTGTTCATGGACTAAATCAGCTTCTGCAAAGGGTTAAGCCTCTATGCGGACTACATAACAGTTCTCGGTGAAGGTTGTACCCCATTAGAGTTTTGAGGAATTTTTCATTATAGAGTTTTTAGGATTTATTTTCCTACATAAAGGACCCTAATCACATAATTTGACAAAGTGATTTTCTTTAGATAATAAAATCACTACTGGAAGAATTTAGGAGTGTCCAAAGTAGTTTATGGGGGAGGATTCTTTGACGGAAAAGTGTTTTGCGGGGAATAAATTTCTCAATGGTGGTAGTTCATGAAGAAAATTCATAAAAGGAGTTTGAGAAGCATGGTTTCTCACAAAGTAAAAGGGACTGTGAAGCAATGGAGGTCCATGAAGAATTAGTGGGGTTTGAGGCACCAACTAACCATAAATTAGAGGCGGTCACCAAAGGGAGTGTTTTTCATGAAGAACGTTCACCAAACGATGCAAGGTAGTTCATGGAGGATACAAAATAGTTTATGAAGGGTGAAAGGAAATTCCTGAAGGGACTAAAATAGTTTTCAAAATAAATTTATGCCAACAAATATTATGTAGAAAGGTGGATTTCATCTTCTGGATAAAAATAGAACATCAATAGAGAATCTATCTAAAACTAAGGAAATATTAATTGTTGATAATAAAGAGATCTATATGTTCATAAACGGTGTGTGGATCCTTTCTGGACCACTGAGAAAAGGAAGATGTAGAAGGTGATCCCTTCTATTGGGAGTGATCCAGTGATGGAGTGATTTATGGAGTGACCCTTTGTAAGTAGTGATCTATCCCAATTTTTTTTAAGGAAGTGATCCTTGGCATAAAAGTGATCTAGTATGAAAATTTAATTGGAACTGATTATTAGAAAAAATTTCATGTCGGCACATTTCCATTGTATGCTCCTTGTACATGGCCCAGGGAGGGTGTACAAAGTAAAATTGACTACGTATCATGCATGATTTCATCCATATTTATATATTTATATGGGAAAGGTAGAGTAGAGTATTTTGTTCAATGAGGAAAAAAGATTAGAAGAGGTTGAGGTTTTAATCATTCATACCATTATTCACCCCTAATGGTATTTAAGCTAGTTGGGATAACAATTGGTATGAGAGAAAAATATTAATTTCAGTGTATCTCTCTGAAAGGCTTCAACGGAAGTTTTTGATCACAAATAGGTTCTGATCATTGATGGAAACAATTTTCCATCATGGATGAATTGGATGATAATCTATTTATAATATTTAGGAATTGATGTATTCATATTAGAAATTCATGGTATTTTTTCCACTAAAGAGAGTGGTGCTTTATCAGAATATGACCAAATGGAATTTAATGTGAATGCTAATAGAATCAAGGATTTAGGGGGAACTGTATCTAATTTAGTCTACATAATGGTTTGTTCATGAATGTCCTAAATTCTATGTGGGAATAATTGGTAAATATTGACAAGGGAAACTCAAAATCAAAATAAGAAAATCTAAAGGTTTTATGGACAAGTATGAGGATCTTAGAATAAACCCTAATGAGTCTATTGCGACATTATTTGACCAGGTAAAAGTTTTTATGGAAATCATGCATGGTCTTGGAGAAATTATTGATGATTTAAATATTCTCCGGTGCATGATAAGAATACTACCACATCATTTCAATATAAACATGTCTATATTAGAAGAAACATATCCGTGGGATCTTACATTTGAAAGATTTCACAGTAATATTTTTTCATATGAGATAATAAATGATTATAATGAGTATACTGAAATAGGGAAATCTAAATAAATGAATTAAAATCCATGAATAATATCACTATTGAATATGGGTAGGAATAAGAATAGATATATAATGTGATTTCATTCATTTCCGCAAATATATAGAGAAGAAAAGGAAAGTTCAAATGGAAACTCCCACTTGTTTTCTTTCAATGTGGGCAGGTTTGAAATATTTCATTATGGTTCTAAAATAATATTCAAGAAGATTATGAGGATAAGTCAAAAATCAAATTCATAATACTTTTTCCTATGTGAATGGAAAGAGAAATTTCAAGAGAAATTTCATCAAAAATAAGAATCTTCTTTCAGAATAAAATGAAGTTTTAGAAAATTATGAGGTTTAATATATGGATAAATGAAAATACTGTATAGATAATGTTATGCTGGAAGTTTCCAGTAGCTCCCAGAAATGGTATGAAATTAAAAATGATGAAGATGAAGTGGAAGAAAGAGTTGATTTGAAGGCTAAATTAGAAGCCTCCCTAGAGGATATAGATAGTTGTGAAGAAAAATGAAGAAATCCATCAAGGTGGTTCATGATGGAAAAATTTATATGTTATAGTATGAAGAAGTTAAGTCCAACCTGTTTGAAAAAAATTGAAAAACAAAATTCTTCAATGACAGAGAGAATATAAAAGGATGTTGAGTAGAAGATCAAACTAAAATAATAGAAAAGATAAATTGATATTTTCAGTAACACTGAAAAATATCAAATCAAATATATCAAAGAACATCAAGATGAATTCATTGACCTGAGATGAAGTTTTAAGGATCTGGAATAACACTTAACTCTTAGAACCACATCATAAAGGTAGATCATTCATGAAATAGAAAATATTGAAGTGGATGATAGATGTCCAATTGAACAAAAGAAACTATCTAATACAAATCATATGGTTGGTATGGGTATTGATCCAAAAAAGAAGGTAGTTATGGTTGAATTCAGACCAGATTTACCTTCTCTATGATTGAAGATGGATTTGTTAGTGGATCAAAACAAGAAGATTGATAGAATCGTAGGGAAACATTATTTTAGTATTGGAATGTAGAAATTCACCCCACATAAGATGTTATTGTTGTGGAAGGATATCTCGCTCACAAAATGTATGTTTCCATAGCAAAGAGATACTGGATGGAACAAGACCAAAAGAGACAACAATACAAAGATCAATATTCTCGGACATTATTTGATGGTCACTTTATTAGGTGTGAAAGATTCAGGAACATGGAAAGATATTGGTCATCAACAATGTTGAGGAATATGCTGAAGTAGACTAAATATGATCATAAGAAATAGTTCAACGTATCATCAAATGAGATGAAAATGAAAAATAATTTTTTAGTTTACAAAGATGAAGATGGTCCATTATAATTTGAGAAATATCAATATTATCTACCCATACTGTATATGAAGTCATAAACATGGATCGAGAAGAAAATAGTTGAGTAAGTAGTATTTGTAGAGATTTAACTTAGAGAATCAGATCATTCTGGTATATGGATCCTTGATAGTTAATCTAGATCCCATATGATAGGTAATAAGGATATTATTTCAAGAATAAAATATGACAAGGAAGGTGTTGTAAAATTTGGAAATTATGAAGGCCTGAAGATTATTTTCTTGAGAAAAGGAAAATTTTGGAGTAACGAAATAAGATATGCTGATGTCTTAGTTTTTGAAGGTCTCATTGACAATTGGCTTATTATCAGTCAACTTTGTTACTCAAGGTATGCTATATGATTTAATAAGAATATGTGTACTATCAAAGGAAGGGATGGTGAAATTGTTAAATTAATAAGAACCATGGGAAATATCTACCTTGTAAGTGGATAATAAGACATGTGATTTTTATATAAAGAGGAAGAATATAGGTTTTGGTATAAATGACTATTCCATCTATGCCAACCATCCCTAGATGATCTGGTCAAATGTTATATGTCTTGAGATCTACCTAATCTATTACATGATCAAACTTATACATTTGATGCATGTCAACAAGGTATAAAAATAAGAAATATATACAAGAAAAGAGAGAAGAAGTCAACCAAAGTGGTTGAATTGATGCATACAGGTGTATGTGGACATATCCTTCCAAGATCCATTTATTTGAAGAGGTATTATGTTCTTTTATGTTATGATTTCAGCAGGATGGCATGGGTTTTTTTCATTTCTCACAAGTCTGATGTGTTCAGTTTTATAAAACTGTATAGTAGGTAATATGATAAGATATTTGGATAGAAGATTATGAAGTTGTTTACTTATAATGTAATGAAATTTACAAAAAAAACTAGGGGAGGGTTATCTTGAGAAACACAGGATAATAAATTAAGTTTCATCAGTAAGAACTCCTAAACAAAATGGAGTGGTTGAGAAGATAAATAATATTATCAACAACATGGACATAGAAATGATTATTTAAAAGAAACTACCCAAGAAATTCAGTAATGATGATGTCTTGACATTAATCTATATATCTAACCGGGATATTTTGTGTCTAAAGGAAGAAAATTATTTGTATAAAATTTGGTATGTAAATAATAAAACATTGAAATACTTTCAAATATGTGGAAGTAAATGTTTTATTCTCAATAAGGATAAAAATAGGACATATGAATCACTAGGAGATTAGTAGATATTTCTTGTATATTCAAGAAAATGAACATAACACAAATGTTACCAAAATTGGCATGTAATGATTATTGAGTGCAATGAAATTACTATAGTTGATAATGAACAGAATCTTTTGCAAATGAAAGATCAGTTTTTGGAGGATAATTATGATGAGGCTAGCACCTCAATGGGATTAGAAGTGTAAATGCTGATTTTTTAGAATATACTGATGATGTGAAAGTGGAAGTCAAATCTATATCTACCGAAAAAACAAATAGTCGATCTAAAATTGACAGATAGAAAAAATTGGTGATCTGGCAGTTCTAGTTCAAACAGGAATAATGAAGTCATTAATGTAGGAATCCTTCCTATATCAGGTAGAGCCTAAATGATTTGATGAATCCATTGTAGATGATAATTTGGTTCATGTCATAAATTAATATCTTTATCAAATTGAGAATAATCATACGTGCATTATTGAATGGTTCTATCATGGGAGCTGTCAAATGATGTTTGATTTTTTACTTCTTAGGTGAAGCAGACAAGAGGACCAAGGTCGTCTCTCAATGAGGTAGTAATTTAAACAACTTATTAAAGGTATTTTGAAACTAAAATATAAGGGAATAAACAAAATACATAAAAGTATGGGGTTTTTTTTGTTTATAAATAAAGAAGAAAAGGTATGCTGAAAGAAGATTTAGTTTTTTGTTATTATTTTTGAAATGATATCTGATTAGCAAGACACTATAAGAGAAGATTATTTTTTATGAAAATATTTTTATAAGGACTAATTGATATAACTCTACCAATTTAATAAGTTATTAATAATTTTCATTTATTTTATAATCCACTTAATTATCATCACCTAGAGTTTAAACTCCTAAACCCTATGAGAATTAATTGAACCACCAAGATAAAATTAATTAAACCCTAGGCTATCTTTGGAACATTGAATCGCAACACCCTAATTTGAATGATCTTATAAGGATATAAAATGGTCATTGGTAAGTTAAAACACATATCTAATCTGAATATTATCATTAATTTATTTCAGGGATTATATTTGAATTTTAAAAATTGATCTTGTGTGGGTTTTTATTACCGATTAAGATCACACTTTCACAATTCACACAATTCTCGACCTTGCGTGTTTTTGGTAAATTGTTCAATTTCTTCCTTAGTGTAATTTAAATTTAAAAAACCAATAAATAGATAATATTAATTTAAATATATTATCTTATCGATTCCAAGTAAATTAATGAATATGGTAATAGGTAGATCGATTACTAAAAAACTACTCTTCCATTGGCGGTGTAGTCATTGTAGAAACGAATTGCATTTCCAATTGTTTAGAATGGGAATATCCCAATAATGTTTATACTTCCGAGTTTCAGAAAATTAATTTAATTAATTAATAAGAATATCGAAAAAAAATTTAATAAAATATTATATGTTTATTGAAAGGACAACAACATTGCAACATATATTAGGAAAAGAAGATCATTTTGGAGGAGATACTAGATTTTTAGATTCCCTCCTCCAATTGTGAATTTAAGTTGAATGGAACAACTATTCTACTTATCCCAATATCCTAATTCATGTCCAAACATCTCCAAATGAGAATATACCAATTTATAGAGTGTAGGGGAGGCTAGATTTTAAGAGGTTTGAAGCATGTATTGGGAAATTCGGCCAAATAATTTAAACTAAATTGAGCTATCTATTTGACCACCACAACACTTGAACCAACTATCCTTTCAGAAGGAGTTTTTCTTAATAATTTTCTTCTATAGATCCTCTATAAATTTTGGTGCAATCCAAGAATTAATGAAGATGTTATGGCCCAAATAATAAATTGATATGCAAGCTAGCAAGTCCAGACCATTTTTTACTTCAAGTCCCTTTTACAACACTAAAATTCATGATATAACTCAGATGTCCTGAATGAAATATGCATTCCATTTCGTTATAAAGATAGTTACAAAATATCTTGTTAAAATAAGTGACTGGAAAATTTTTATATCCAAAATACTATAGTGAACTTTAATGGGAAAAATGACATTTTCATGAACATTTCAAATGAAAAATTTAATCCCAAGTATGTTATAAATAAAAATATTTAACAAAATATAAATAAATTATACCCTTTATTATCAATAAAAAATTCAATAAAATTTTGTTTTATCAAAACCCCCAAATATACAATTTTTCCCTCTTGCGAAAAATCTCATATCAATTATTCCAAAAATTGTGATAAGATATAATCATGTTAATATTACCTAATCCATAGTGACAATATTGGCAACATATGATTCTGATCAAGAGTCAATATCAATAAATATGAAATTAATTATCTCATAAATTTTATCAAAATAAAATCTAGTGAGATTAATAGAACTAATCATATTAAAACATATTATACGTCTACCATGCCATTAATTCCCTATGTGTGTGTGTGAAAACCATTTTATGCTCATATCGGCACTCTTTATTCAATATATTCAGGTTAATTGAAATAATTATTCTTGCATGGTTTAATTCACCAATACTTTCCTAAATTCATTTTTAATTAAATTTGAAGACCACACAATTAAGAATTCATAAAAGATAATCCTTAAGCTCCCGTACTAGATATCCCCATGTGTTGTACATTTTATTACCCCCATATTTGATAATATTTATATTTTTTATTTTATTTTTACAATTTTGAATTTTTTTGATTGATTTTTTTGAGGTCAGACAACTATAGGATATTAGGTACACACAAATAGATCAATTCAGTATAGTAATAATTTTTAAGAGATGCGAAACAAATCTATGGACCAACCATTGATAAAAGTTGTACCTTTTACATAAAATGGTTGTACCTTCAACTGAGTTGAAAAAATTTCACAGGTTATAGTTATGTGAAATGTTGAGTGGAGAAATCAATGACACAATTTACTATGAACAAATATCACAAATAACCGTTTCAAAATATAAAATCTTTTATAATGACACAACTAATAATATCATCTATGACTTTTATTTTTATAAAAATCAACCCTTAAAAATGAAATATTTCCCATTATTATCATGTGACCAATGAATTTTGAAAACATTCATTTTATATATGTTCCACATGTAAATGGGAATGTTACAAGATATCTTTTTTACTGATTATTTTTTGTTTATTGTTTATTTTTTGTATTTTTGAATATTTTAACTGAAAACATTAAAAAACCCACATAAGACACACAATTGAAAATAACAAATATCAACCCCAAAATGTTTTCCCCTCCCCCACACATAAAGTATTGCATTATTTTAAATGTGAACCCATGAGATGATATGTACACATGAAATTTAGAAATTTTAATAGGAAAATAGTATAAAAGTTAAAGGGTTAGGAATAGCCTGATATTATCAAGTGATGATGGGGTGATGTAGTGTGATGAAATCAACTACATCAGTTGGAAGTACCTCAATGTATTTATTCAAATGTTTATATTTACTATAAAGATACATCATGTGTCATCTTGGGTGATCTCCACTGTACCATAAGGAAAACAATTAGACACAACATAGGGACCTAACCATCAGGAACACAACTTTCTAAGCATCAACATCAGTTGTGAAATATAAAGGAATTTATCTCCAAACTAAATCTATTTTTTGATCATTATATATTGTGATACTTTTGATCATTACTTATAGATCCTAGAGTTCTCATATAATGACTATAAAATCTTCTCAATCTCTTTAATTTATATTTTCCTTTGAATTCAATATTAGGCCAAATCCAAGTTACATTTCTTTGTATCCCAATAATCATGATGATATAATTCCATTGGGAGACGAAAAGCTTTCCAAAAAAAATCCAAAATTGGGACATAACGACTGGATTCTTTTAGACCATCTTATATGATGAAAGCACAACATCCAATCACTTTCTCTGATGCTTCGTATTTGGTTTCATGATTTTCTCCAAAATTTGTCTCAAATCCTTATTTGAAACCTCATCCTCACCATTTGTTTGGGGGTGGTATTATGTTGATGTTTTTTTGTCACTTCATAATACCAAAGGAGGGAATCCAAATTTTGATTGCAAAATTGTTTCCCCTAGTAACTGATGATATCCTTTGGTACTCCAACCTATAGAAAATTTGTGCATTGACATTGTCCTATGAAACATTAGAATCATCAGTCCTAGTGGCCTTGGCCTCTACCAATTTCTACCATAATCCATGAAAATGAAAACATAAAAAATAAAAATGAACTAGGTAAAGGACACATAATATTAATTCCCCAAATATAAAAAATCTCACCAAATAATATGGGTTTTGGGGGATTCTTGTGTCTCCTAGAAATGTTCCCGGTGTGTTGTAAATGAGATTATGAATTACAAAACACATGGGAATCATGGAATAATATTGTCCCATATAATCCATAGTTTAATAATTTCCTAGCTGTTCATTGGGGTCAAAATATTCCTCCTAATAAAAGTTTATGGTATAAATTTAGAACAAACTCAAACTCCTAATTAGAAACACACATCCTAATAAATTTATCACAAAACATGCACCAGAGGTAGGTATCATCCCAAAAATAAAACCTGTACTCATTATTTAATTTTTAGACTTGATGTTTCATTAAATATACATGAATTTGAGAGGAAAAATGAAGATAACTAAATCAGCATACCAAGGATGTGTACATGAGACTGTATAAATATTCTCAATGGGAAAACTATCCGAATGTGGTACCTGGATCACAATGTTAGACTCTAGTTTGTGAGTAATCATTAGGTTTTGTTCCGACAATATGTTTTATGAACTCTTATTATCCTTCATATCAATATCAAATTCTTGAAGAAGCATCTATCAGATATGTTTAGGCTTTGCATCTGGTTTCTTCAAGAGGTACCTCAGAGCAGTATGGTCAGAAAAAAGACTACATTAGATCCCAATAAATATGAGTGGAATTTATTGAATGAAAATATGATGTCATGAATAGACTTTTCCATGGATTTGTAGTTTTATTGGGATAAGTCCAATGTCCTCAAAGAATAAGAAATCACATGTTAACATCATTCCACCCTCTATGACAAGATTGTTATAAATATGATTTTTGAAATATGATACATAATCTAAAATGTAATGTCCTAGAATGTGGTATATATGATTATTGGGGTGGTTAGAAATTTTTTAGATCATCAAATTTTTTCATATAAGAATCATCAAACTCAAAAATCATATTCCTTTTGAAGTAATCACTATATAAAAAGAGAAATGTTACTAAAATATTTGCTGAAGTACCTATAAAATCCTTAATTCCCTAGGAAAGATATAAAATCATGTATATATGAAGTATAGGTTAAGGATTAAATAATATCTACTTTAGATCTATCAACCTCTATTCCATGGTTTTATACTACATTCCCTAAGACAATGCCATGATTTACCGTGAAATGACACTTTTAGAAGTTCCAGACCAGATTATTCTCAATACTACAATTCAACACATTTCCCAAAATAAATACACATTAATCAATTAAATATCCAAAAACTATAAATTAAACCATAAATACCTCCATGTTGATCTCAATGAACTTTGAAAAACACTCATCATGAATCTCAGGAAGGTACCTGGGGCATTTCACAGTACAAATGACATCCTTCTATAGGAATATGTAGTTAATGGATTGGGGAATGTTGTCTTTTATTGATTATCTTGAGCTATTTGAACTTGATAATATCTAGAAAATATATCCAATAAATAATAATGTGTCTTCCCAACAAGTTTCTAAAACATTTTATCAATAAATGGGATGGGAATGGTCACTGCGAGTGGATTTATTATGTTTCCTATAATCAACACACAGACACCAGATATTTTGTAACATCAATGGAAATAACTCCTATTTCTCATTTATAACAATAGTAAGACTAGTTTTTTTTGAACAACATGAATAGGAATTACCCATTGGGAATATGAAATGGGATAAATTATACCTACCTCGAGTAGTTTTTCAACTTCTTTTTTAAAATATTCCACAAGAGTTGGATTCAGCCTCCTCTATGGATACCAAACAGGTTTATCCCTATCCCCAAAATAAATTATATGCATGAAAATGGAGGGGGTAATAAAGGTTATGTCAAACAATATTATCTCCAAACTCCATGGAATGTGTAGCCTCATAGACATTTATTATTGTTTTTTTAGTTTTCAGGAAGTATCTACATTGTCTAATGGGAGAATGTGAGTTTACCTGATCATATTTCATATTAAGGACATAGAATTGTTTTTGGAATATCATGTCTCTTACCCAAACAAGTACATCTTCAATCACATCCACTGGATATGTTGTAGCTCCATTCCCCAACTGAAACACTACTCTCATTGGATTCAACTCAACAACTTGTAATGAAGAGTTTGTAGAGTGAGACATCAAATTTTTGCATTTCCTAAATCACATAAAGAATTATAAAATTTCAACTCCCCTATTATGTATGGGTTGGAGATTTTCCCATTATCCATTCACTTTGCTGGCATTTCTAGAGTCAGTGTAATGAGTATTGAAACATTCCTTCCAAGATAGATCCTCTAATTTCTCTTAAGGCCTATTCGATTGGAGAAATTTTTTGTTAAAAATTTGACATAACTTTGGATTGGAATAATGGACTCAAGTAAATGGATATTGATCTCAAAAAATATTAATTTATCCAAAAACTCTTTATGAATTATTTCTTCACCCATAATTTTCTTGAATGTGGGTTCTCTGGAGTTGAGGTGAATCTTAGTGGAATTATAGTTGTATATGTATCAATATTTTACATCCCTCGTCTACATGTAATGGCATTGACATTCCCCTAGGATTTGGAGAAGTTTTTGAAGGTAGATTTACAGAGTTCTTACTTACTAGTTCATGGAGAGTCATTGAAATCTATATCATTTGTCTCTTCAACTACCTTAACACCAATCCATGAATCTTAAACTAATTTGTTGATTAATAATAATTTGTTTCAAAAGTTTATCAGTGTTAGAATAAACCATAGGTTGGGGATTCCCTTGTTGTTGGCTTACTGATGCTTAGGCTTCTAATTTTCTTTGGTGGTTTTGGAAACATTATTGTTAAGGTGGAGGATTTAGGATATTTTTTGGAAAGGAGGTACTTGGTTGTTGTCCATATCCATAACTCATATCTTATTGATCCTTACACCCTTGGTTTTATGTTGGAGAAAAGTGGTCACACTTATTGAATGGATGTAGTTGTTGCTTCTGTTGATATGTTATTGTAGGGAATACTACTATGAAATCCTCAGTATCTTGTAGTTGGCAAAAGAAATAAATTTGGTGGTCTATTTCTGTGAAATTACCATAAGGCCTTGTTAATGAGGTTTTTTTTGTCTTTTGATCCAAATAAATCTCCCTCACCATAGTGGTCAATTCTTCCAACATAGTATCAATTAAATGATTTTCATGAGAATAAATACTTACTTTATGTAATCATCTAACATGTGGTGTAGCACAATCACCAAATTGTTTGGAGTTTTGTTCAATTCTTGCGATCTATTTTTGAAAGGAATTGGTCATTAATGTTGGAAAAAATATATATAATAAAATACATTTCAAATAATTCTAACAAGTTACATATTTAGGTTGTAAATAATACATCCAATCTTTTACAGCTCCATCCAGTGAAAATGGGAATGTTCTCAGATTTTTTTAATCATCAGATACATTTCCTGTTTTTTTTGGGTTGATAAAACCCCATTAAATTATTTTAAATATTTGTTTAGATCCTTATGAGTTAATCCACGAAATTTTGGAAGAAGGTGAATTAACCCATATTTTAGTTCAATGTCAGACTCAATGTTTGGATATGAAATTAAATTTGGTTGACATTTAATGTCAAGTGAAACAAATTATAGAATGGTTCTATTATGTTAATTTTTATTATTTTTAGCCATTGGTTTAATTTTTTTATTATTGAATTATAATTTCTTCCAATTTAATTGTTACCAGAATAGAGGAATTCTCCAACTGTTAGAATGTTGAAAATTCTCATAGACCGAGATTGTCGAATTCGATCCCTAAGGTTGTGCTCAATATCAGGTTCAAGATTTAAGATATCTTTGATATTATTTCATTTAATAAATAAAATAATAATAAAATGAAAAAATTGAACCATATTAAGAAGATAATAAGTTTGAGTTGATGGTATAAAAAAAGAAAATAAAAAAGAAGAAAAAAATCAGTCTAGATAAAGAAGGAAGAATGAAGAGGAGAAGAGAATAAATTTAACATTAAAAAATACCTCTAAATGGTTTAAATAAGTACTTCACCCCACTTAAATGGAGATAATATTAAATTATTTTTCATGGTAACTCCAAATTGATGTTTAATTTTTACTTCTTAGTTGAACCCGAGTGGCTGACCAAGGTCGTCCCTCAAAGAGGCAGCGATTAAAACTACTTATTAAAGGTATTTTCAAAATAAGAGAAAAGGGAAGAAACAAAAAACATAAAAGGATTGGGTTGGGGGTTATATTTATTAATGTTTAAGAATAACTATTTTATAAGAATTATTCTAGAATAATATTTCATTTTTTGTTTATTTTTATGATTTGAAATTCGATTAATAAGACACAATGAGAGAAGATGTTTTCAGAAAATATTTTTAAGAGGTGTAATCGATCAAACTAATCCAATTCAATTACTTATTAGTAATTATAATTTATTTTAATATCCAATTAATTATGATCCCCTTTGTTTTAATTTCTGAACCCTATGAGTACTAACTAAACCACTAATACAAAATTAAATAAATCCTAGGCTAGCTTTGGAAGATGCAATCGTATCACCCTACTTTTATTGACGTTTTATGGCTAGATTAGGGTCAATGATAAATTAAGGAAAATCTAACGTCTTTAAATTAATATTAATATAGTTTAGGGTATATATTTTATCTCTTAAAATTTATCCCATGTGGTTTTTGTTACTGATTATGATCGTCCTATTACAATTCACAAATTTCTCGACCTTTCGTGTTTTGAGTTAATTATTGAATTTCTTGATTATTTTAATTTAAATTAAAAAATACATTAATTTATCATATTAAATTAATTATAGTATATTATTGATTAAAAATAAATGAATGTAAAAGGTACTAGGTAGATTGATTACTTAAAATACTACTCTTCTATGGGTAGTGTAGTCATCGTAGAAGCGAATTGCATTCGTAATGGTTTAGAATGGGCATAGCTTAATCACATTTATTTCTTATGAGTTCCAAATCAAATAAGTGAATTAAATAAAACTAATATTAAGAAAAATAGATGTAAAGTAAGACAAAGTATTAATTTCATTGAAAGAACAAAACCATTACCACAAAGAATAGGAAAAAAACATTTTGGAGGAGATCCTAGCTTGGTAGCTTCCCTCATCCAATTGTGAATTGAAACTGTATGGAACAACTTCTAATATGCTTAAAATATCTTAATTTTCATCCCAATCCCTCAAAATGATATAAAATCAATTTATATTTTTTAGTGTAGGCTAGGATTTAAGATATTTCAAGCATGAATTGGGAAATTCGTCCAAATAATTTAATCCAAATTGAGCTGCCTATTTTACCACCGAAAACCACAAACCAACTATTATTCTAGAAGGGTGATTTATGAGAATTTTGGTTCTTGAGACACTATTAATATTTTGGATAAATACAATTATGGATGAAGAATTTATGGACCAATTACTAAAGTGATGTCCATTTTTTATTCCATCACATATTTGAATTAAGGGTCATTTTACTCGACTCAAATTCATGATCCAGCTGAGATGTCCTGAATAACTATTGTATCCAATTACATCAGTAACATAGTAACAAAATTTAATGTTCAAATATGTCACTAAAATATATGTATAGTCAAAATTCAATTTTGAACATTAAGGGAAAAACTATAATTTTCTTCAAATTTTTAAATGAATGATTTGATCCTAAATAAATAATAAATCAACGTATTTTTGAAAATGTGAGAAAATTATTCCATTTATTATCAATAAAATATTCCATAAGATTATTTTTTATCATAAATTGTTTAGAGGCTAACAAATAAGAATTTCACACGGATGGGTCTTTCAAAGCAAGATGAATGAAGATGGCACAATGATACAAAATATAGAACAATTAGTGTGGAAATGGTTCTCCTAGATAAAGGATATTTATGTTGATGAAAAAATTTCTCCTATTGTTAGGATAGATACAATTAAGATATTCTTGGACATAGTAGTGAAATGAAGTTTCAATGTTTTCCAGATGGATTTCATGCTAATTTTTCATAATGGGGTTCTGGAAGTAGAAGTTTATGTTGATAAAGAAGATGGTTTTATAATTCATGAAGACCAAAATTGATTTTTTTTGGATGAAGAAGGTGTTATATGGGTTGAATAAAGCACCAAAAGCATGGTATTCAAGACTAGATCAATTTTTGAAGATGTTCATTTTTCATTGTGGTGGAGTTGATTACAATGAAAACAATCAATGGATGATGGTTATGGTGTATGTTTATGACATAATATTTGGTGGATCAGACAAAGAACAATGAAAATAGTTCACAAAATTCATGAAAAGAGAATTCAAAATGTCAATTATTGTTGAAATGTAATTTTATATTAGTTTAAAGGTGACCTAAGGATAGAATTAAAATTTTATTTTTCATTCTAAATATTCCAAGGAGGATTTGAGGAAAATTGGAATGGATAAATCCATGGAGATGATGACTCAAGTGGCCACCCAGATGAAGCTATCATAGGATGATAAAGAAAATGGAGTTAATGTGACTGAATATAGGAAAACCATTGGAAGTATAGTAAACATCATAGCGAAAAGGCCTGATATTTTTCCCAGATTCCAAAAGTAATCATATAATATAAATTCCAATGAAACCCAATTCATTAAAGTGAAAAAAATACTTCAATATATCATGGTAATAGTGGATTTCAGTTTGTTTTAAAATGAAAAATATGAACAAGAGTTATTGGGATATGCATTTGCTGATTGGGACGGTTCCACTGATTATAGAAAATCAATGTCATGTGGTGCATTATATATTTACAAATTGTGTATTTATGGTCTAAAAAATAAATAAGAATTTAATTACTTTTATCACCACATATTTTGAGTATATTTCAGCAACTCTAGTGTACACACCATTATTGTGGATGAATTATAAACTTGATGATGTGGGAGTTGAAGTGATGTCACTAATTGGAATATATTTTGATAATTCAAGTGTTATAAATCTTAAAAAATCTATTAAAACACTTATGGTCACATAAAATTGAAATAAACTATCATTATATCAAGTATGAGGCATATCAAGGGATTTTGAAGTCGGAGTATGTTCCTACAGAACTATAGTTTTCTAACATGCTGGCCAAGAGATTCTCTTAAGAATCATTTAACAGACATCAAATAGATCATAGAGTTCAATCAAAATCACATACATGATATAGTGTGATCTTAGGACCCCCACTCTTTGAGGTATGATGTGTTTTTCTCTAATGAACTGATTTGTGTCATTTACCCTATTGCAGACCATAATGAAGTGACAACATGGATCACTAAAAGATGGGGAAAATTTGAGACTATAAAATGGGATAAACCATCTTATTCAATACATGGAATAATTTTATAGGGTGAGCAGTGATATAGGGGAACTTTCAAATCTAACTATGTTAAATATGAACAATAATAGATGATAGATCATGATAACTAAGTTTCATGATGAAAGTATTTGATAGGATTTGAATGAAGTGATTCATCGATGAAATTTTCATGATACTCTTGTTTATCACATTGAGCATTGATCATTTGGCCATAGATTATGTTTTCAGTGAATATTTGGTCTCTATCTAAATTCTAGGAAGTTATTTGTAGAAAAATATTGAAGAATAATTAACATGTTATTAAAATGTGAAGAGTTTCCAACAAACACAAAGGATGATATTGTTAGGAAAAACCCCTCAAGGAAACATCACAATGTTTTTTAGTTTATTTTGTTTATTAACAATTTTTTTTCTATGGTCAGTTATAGTGTTATAGAGATATTTTTACAAGAAATGATGAAAAATATCCAAGGGATATTAATTGATTCCCTAAAGGAAGCACAGAAAAGTGTGAATACAATGTGGCCTCTTTCTTAGTGTTTTTCTTAATTTTTGGGCCTCAAAATCAAAAGCTTTTTTATTAAAAAGGAAGGATTTCCTCAGTGGACTTTTCAAAATGTGAATTTTGGATTTAACATACCACATATTAGCACAATTTATCTATGTGGACTGGAAAATATGTACACATAATTGCAATTTAAGAGTAGAAAAGTAAGAGTTACCATATAGTAGCACTATACAGATTGTGAAGCACGTCACGTGAACCACATAGTGATAAACGTTCATGAGAGGATCTTAATTAATAGGAGGATCATCAATTTCAAAATTGAGTTGGTGATTTAAGGATCCAAATGGGGTTTTGTGGTTGAAATCACCCGCCGTAAATTATTAAGGCGCTATGCAGACATCCTAATAGTTTGCGGGGATGTTTGTACTATAATAAAGTATCGTGGGATTTTAGATTAGCATGTTTTAGGGGATTTTTTCCTATATAAATGACCCTAATAACACCATTAGATATATTGAATGGCATTAGGGAATATCATCACTATTGTAATAATTTGGGAGAGTCTAAAGATGTTTATGGGGGATGATTCTGTGAAGGAGATGTGTTTCTCATGGAAGAAATTCTGTAATGGTGGCAGTTTTCCAAGATAGATTGTGGAATGGATTTTCCAAGGTTGGTAGCTCAGAAAGTATAATGGAAAATGAATCTAATTGATTCATGAAGCATTATGAGTTTTTAGGCTATCATCCCACCATGATCCATAGGCTGTCCCTTAGGGGAATGTTGATCGCGAAGCACCTGCGCCTTGAGGTGCAAGGTAGTTCACAGAGGATGCATGAAAGTCTGTAGAGGGTGAAAGTAAATTCATAAAGTGAATAAAATGGTTCACAAAAGAAATTTCAGTAAACTAACATTATGTGTATGAGTGGATTTTGACTATTGGGAGGAAACATTACTTCAACAAAGAATCCATCTACAACTGAGGACTTATTAATTTTTGATATTGATGGGACCTACATGTCCATAATATGTGTGTGGATCTTTTCTAGAGTATTGAGAAAATTAAGAGGAAGAAGGTGTTCCCTTCCAAAGGTAGTGATCCATAGAAGAGATTTATGGAGTGACCCTTGTGTAAAAGTGATCTATCCCTAAACATTGTAAAGGCAATGATCCTGGGAATTGAAGTGATGTATCCTGAACCTTGAATTAGAAGAGAACCTTCATAAATTTGGTACAATGGAACATTCCCATTTTATTCCTATTGGATGTATCCCAATGAGGCTAAACCAAGTAAAAATTGATGTGTCTCATGAATGATTTCATTATTGTGTATACATTTTTATGGGAAAGGGTGTGTAAAGAGTTATGTTTAATGAAAAAAACCCACAGGGGTAGATTTTTTAATATCTCATACCCTGATTTACCCCCCAAATCAAGTTATATAACCTAGTTTGGATAAGAATAAAAAATTTCTATCAATATATTTCCATATTCCCATTAGATATATGAGTCTAAGGATGGGGAAAATAGGGAGAAGTTTAGTTCACCATGTCCCCAAAATAGAAAATCCCACAAGATATGACATCATAAAATGTTATAGCCATAGGGAAAATCGGGGGACCATGTAATGCACATTCTTGTTGTTCAATCTAATAAATCTCACCACTTTAATGATTTACATACATCACAAATTAAAGGAGGGGAATGCCAAAGTATTCATATTCTTGGCCCTACAAAAGTATGAAAATGCATTTCGGACATGGTGGCTGAAGTGGTGGACAACCGAATAAAATATTTTTTTAAATTTATCCCATAATGTGCTACTATTGCACCCAACACAATAATAAGAACAATTCCACCAAATTAAGTGGATCTCAAAAGTGCCTTCCATAATAGTTGTGTAGGAATGAACCCATCCCATAGGGCTGGGGAATTTATACCACCTCCCCTTGGGACATGATAACCTAATTTGATTTGGGAAATATTAGTGGTAGGTACAAACCATCCCCTTACCACATGGATGGGGGAATGTATACATTAATAGTAATCACCAGGTTTATCACACCCTGATAAGGTCCTGGAAAAATCAACGACGAATCAATAACAACCCCAACGTATAGTGTTGTGGGTATTTAAATATCATTTTCATTCCCAAGAGCCATCAAATCCTTGTATGGAATCATCAAATCCTAAATAATAGGATCCAAAAGTGCAATTTGCAGCCCTAAAACATTCCTAACCCATATGGATGGGGCATTTTCATCATTTTCAACACCATATAATGAATCAATATTTTCCAGGATGGGAGTTAAATAACAACTGTTGGTGTCCATCTGTTCATCCCACCGTATGAAAAAACTTTTCTCTTTAGGCGATGTTCACCTTGACTGATCAGAAACTCCCTTAAGGTATATATTCCCAAAATTGGAATAGAGAAACATATGAAGAATTATATCAACTCCCATTAGGGATATAAACCTAAATGGCCTAATATAGATAATGGTTAGAGAAATGAACCTGTTGCAACCCTTGAAAGTGGAGTAGGTAGTGAAGAATCACATTAATTTTTTAAAGAGTAATCAGATAACTACCATTTTGTGATACACCTTAGTAAATGTCATCACCATCCACATAACAGATTCTGTGAATTAACTTGAAAACATAGAGGTATGAAATGAATAAAACATACATCAAGTTAAGGGTAATGTAAATGCACCAACTGTGGTTGTACATAGGCAGAATCAAATAAGGATATAGTATATGGAACCTATGAATAATTAATTTCCACCTCAATGGATGAACACTACCAAGGTAAAAAAGGAAGGTGTGGATATATCCCACTCACCAGATAGTGTAGTTCAAATTCATTCCATATAGGAATGACTAGTATAGTATGAGAATGTGATAAAAAATATTAGACAACTCAATGAGGAACTACTTAGGGAGAACGTTTTTCCTTGGTATCATCTTCACACAGATATGAAAATACCTCCTCCCACAAATAAATATAGAGATAATCCACCCAAAAGAGTGGCATTTGGTCATCTTGTTATCTCTAGATCCAGGAACCCGGTCTATATAAATTAGTAATTTGCGGATGAATGTGACTTTCTTCTATTATGGTGACATTACCTCCCTCTTAACTATGATCGTTCATTTTTAGCATGGATTGAGAATCTGTGGGATATGAAAACATTACCACCTCATAAAGACTCTCCCACTCCTTGTATAATAAGAGGTGGCCCAAACATTTGTTCCTCCTAAAATAGTCAATGGCATTGAATCTCTAGCTACTCAAATGGAATCCATAGAATGGTTTCACATGCCTCAGAATCCTTCAATGAATCAATAACCTAGTTTTATGGATGTCACATTTCCCTAAATTTTTTTAATAAATCCTACCTTTCTCAACCATTGATGGTGAGAGAGACCCATAATATCATCTCACACACGTGGTGTACTGATGTCCCTCGATGATGGGCCCTCATGATTAGAAAGAGGTGACAAAACTGAGTTTTTTTTTTACAAACTTGGAGAAGGCCATATTTCGTTTGATACCACAACCTTCTAGAAGGATTAATTACTAGTTAATATGACCTTTATAATCAATTCTTATTGTAGTTTTACTCCACTCTAAGGAAAATGATAATTTTTTGACCTCAAAAACTGAAAACAATGCTAAAGTGAGAAGGTTTCAACCTTCATCCCCAAATAGAAGTGTTTAAACTAATCTCTTAGAAACCTTCCCACACATGAGATATTTTTAGAACTCATTAATGAAAATATCATGGATGATCTAAAAATACATATGACCCTGATGAAATATTAATAAATATTCCTCTATTTTACAAAAAAAACTCAACTTCTAGAAGATTCCATTCAATGAACCTAATCTAAATCTTCTTCACTCCATAAGCATTGGAAAAAAGGCATGGTAAGTAAAATACAAACACTATTACCCAGAAAACAGTAGCAGTGCCCATTCAAACATCTAGGCAGGCCCCGAATCATCCACTACCTCCCGTCTAGTGGGATAAGTAACAAAATCACCCATGACTAGAAGAAAATAGATATCAAGGTAGCCCATGACATGAGGAATGGATGAATAAAGTGTACCCATTTGTAAATTATCAGGTCCCTAATTATTCCCTTACAATCATGGAAAAAAACCCACTCAAGATATGACAGCCCCAGAAACCCAATGAGGTCAAACTCACTGATTATCATGACTACTTCCCTTTCCATAGGGGGAAGGGTCACATGATTCAAGATCGCATCATCGTCAAAAAGTTACCTAATTCATGGTTGATTCAAGATAGGTGATACAAGAAATTGTTTTGTAAAAGGTGATTTGTGTAACTGTCACCCAACTAGGAGAAGAGGGTGATTGTAAAGAGGTTCTTTCAAGGTGTGAAAAAAAATCTTGATATCTGGATGAATCAAAAGACAGATGACCTAGATTATGCAACCCTGAGAGAACAGAATTGAAAAACAATAATGACCCTATCACCTCGGGAGGTCACATATAATACACCACTTTGAGGTATAATAAATCATCAAACATATGAAACAACATAAGAGGAAGGTTTATATATACCTATTGGACAATCTATGACTCTTACAGAAATATTTCCTTCAACATTTGAAGAATGGGAACTTCCCCACAAAAACAAATCCTAATCAGATGAAGAGATCATTTTTATTTCTATTATCATAGTAAACATAACAAATCCCTCCTCTAGTGAAGAATACATACACAAGTATGAGTTCCCCATACTTGAGCAGGGAGTTAGAGATCGAAGATGCAAGATATGAGGATATAGAGGTTGACATGAGTATGGTCAAACCCAATATTTCAATCATATCTCCATAAAAGATATATATTCAGTTGAGACCCATGGTTGAGCACTCCAGAAATCCCTAAATAATTGCAGAGATATATTATAACCCTCATACAGTCATCCAAGATAAGTCATCTTACATGAACTTCTAGCAAGGGTGAAATTTTCTAATTAGACTAGAAAAAAGGGGAACGCTAGTGTGACCTATGCCACTAGAAGTAGACACTTCATCAATCTCTACACATCCACCATACCCTACCACCTCAAACACCTCAAATCATGAGACACATAACAGAGAAAAACCCCACCATGGGAATCATGGACCTTTGGCACAAAAGTAAGACATTATGGAATTGTTGGCAGTTCTTCCAATCAAAATCTCATTCCTAGATGCATTCCATCTTTCAAAGGAACTCATAGAGTCACTCATCAAGGCCATCCAGAGCCCATATGATTTGGAGATAGAATTAATTGTAAATATGGTTTATTGAGTGGAAATTATTTCATGAAAATTCCATGTCACCATCTCATTCATATAAAAATATCAGGAAGAAGTAATCTAGGGAAATTCCATACCCCTATATGTTTCTAGAAAACATGAAAATGTTGACATCTGAACGAACTTGATTGAAAATGGTTCCTTGATCAATCACATCCTAATTAAATCCCTATGAGGTTTGTGATATATCAACCAGATTTATCTTCAACAAATCTAATCATTGAAGGGACTGATAAGAGTGAGTAATTTCCTCTCAAGAATATCGCACTAAAGGATTAGTTTGGGCATATAATATCTAATGTTGAATTCATGGTTATCCGGCAAGACACAACATATAATGTCTTTCTTCGAAGACCTTGGCTTCAGATCCATATGGTGGCACCTTCAAAATTTCATTAGTTTTTGAAATTCCCAATCGATGTGCAGGTAGTCATATTGTGTGGTAAAGGTGACCCCTTACAATATTTTGAATCCATATATAATGAGGTAGGTTTATATAAAAGGGAAGGAAAAATACCAATGGAGGATGACAATATATAGGTTGTAGTACCCAATAGATTGGGTGCTTCCCATACAAATCCCTAGAGTATTATTAACATCAATTATGTGCTAACTATAATCCAGATTGAGGTAGTAGACTTAATTCTAGATGTATAGGCTCCTCCTGTCCCTAGTGACAACTAAAAATCATAATTAGATCCAGAATCACTCTATGGAGACTCCAGTGGTTTGGGATGAAAATATTTCTTCCCAAGGCCTCTATTACATCAACAATTATTGATATTCCATCAGATTACCAACCATATCTGAGAATACCTTTACGAAATCCGATACATAAGAACAATAGGATATAATTAGGAATGCACATCCCGTATTAGACAAATGTTTCTCTACTACCATTGATGAGATCATGCGCGTGAATCTAGGAACATAAGATGAACCAAGAACTATATTGATTAGTGTTTCCATTCTTCATGATGAGTATGAGATGTATATCACATTTCTAATGGAGCATCAATATGTTTTCTACTGTAATTATACATAAATGTGAGGTTCGAACCCCAATATGGTTGCACATCACCAAGTCTTAGCAAATGAGCAACGAGTTTTCAACTAGGATGTAGGGGGATTCACATCTCCCATGATAAAAATATAGAACCATAAGTTGATAAATTAATCAAAGAAATTGTTTTAGGAAGTAATTTTCTGAAAATTCCTTCCCAACATCATGCAACCAAAGAAAATAATGAAAAAAATCAATATCTACATCAATTTTATGGACCCCAATCGATACTTCTTAAAGGATGATATACCATTGTTGATCAAAAAAATATGATCAATGAAACTTATATTTTTCAATGCCTTTCCATTATGGATGGGTATTCTAGGAATTATCAAATAAATATGGACCCTCAAGAAGATGAATCCATGACCTTCAAATATCCTCAAGGGATATTTTTCTATCAGGTCATTACATTTAGATTGAAGAACATTGGTTATAATTACAAATTTCAATGAATAATATCTTTAATCACTTATTGAGATGAATATAAGAATGTTATGTCGATGAACTGGAAATCAAATCTAAATAGTGACATGATCACTTCATTTATCTTCAAGAAATCTTCAGCTAGGTGCAACGACATAGTTTGGAGATGAATCCGCTAAAGTTATAATTTGGGGTGATGTCATGGAAATTCCTTGGATTTGTGTAACACCTCCATGACATGGATGTCAACCCGAAAGGACTAGTATAATGATAAAGATATAACCTCCTCATAATATCAAATAACTAAGCGGGAACCAAGGGAACCCCAATTATATTTAGAATTTCATAGCTAACATATTCGGAAAATATATACCCTTTAACAAGTTAATGAAGAAGGGAGTCACCTACAGATGAGATGAGGACTTCCATGTAGAATTTGAGAATATAAATAAATATCAACTGCAACCACTGGTCTTGTTGCCACCGGTTTAAGGAAAGTCATTTATCTTATATGTGGTTTCCATGAAGATATCTCTTGGTGGTCTCCTCACATAGAAAAATGGCATGTAGAAAGAAAAAAAACTCTAATACATTAGTCAAATGATGCTAGGTTATGAGACCTGATATTATGATGTTGAGAATATCTTCTTTGCACTAATATTTTTAGTTAATAATTTGAGAAATTACTTATAGCTTCATGATGTCCACTTGTATCTTGTATTGGACAACTAATGTAAATTCTTGGACACCCTATGTTAATTAGGAATTTGTCCTATTGTGCGGTTATTCTGCAACAACGTGACATCTAGTTTTTGTGATAGATGGCAGTTAAAGGGAAGGCCTTTTATGATTTCCATACAGAACTGCCCACCTAAAAATCACTCTAGTGGGCATCAAACTTCATTATGAAGATGTTTTAATAAGCCTGTGAAACTCTCCAAACATGGGAGATGTATTTTGATGGTTCCTTTTGAATTAAAATCCACAAGATACAAGAAAACCTAAAGCTCATCGGGGTCATCATAGGGATTCTATTTCTTTCTCCAAATAAATAAAATTTTCTCATCTCCTTTTAATTATCCGAAGGAAGCATTAATAATATGGAATAATATCATATCATAATTACTAGATTAGAAGTATCCATAGCACTATAGATAGCCTAACTAAACATCGAAGGTGATTAATATATGTTGATCATGAAAATAAGTGGTGAATATACCATCATCAATGAATAATTGGCCCCTCTAATTAGTTTTATTAGAGGATGGATGGTACATTTCCCCTTTTAACCAACATTGCTTCATATACCTCAATAAAAAATGTTTGTGCCAACACTCTGGATAATGTAGTCATGGTCTTGGCTGACCATGATCAGGATGATGTGGGTTTCCACATCACACATCGATGTATGATCCATTAAGTCATTTTTTATGGTGTGGAGGAACAAAATCATGTCAACACATCCCCAAAACACGATTAGCCATTATCCACTACAAGGTGGATGGAGGACATAGTTGACTATTTCTCTAATGGGACCCTATCAATCTGTTGAGATGAAAGGGGGTATACTTGATGATGATCATTGAACATTATCCTTCTGTATGGGTGAATTGAGAAACAATTCCTCAAAAAATGGGGCTTCTAAGAAATCATCCATAGATTCATAATATAAAGAGAGACTACTACCATCATGGAAGAATTATATGTAGGATTCTATGTTGCTCCTAATTTTGGGACCAGATTCTCCCATAAAATTAAGAGGCTTGGTTACCACTAAAAAATGATACAAGACTATGTGGAAATCACCAAGAAATGTCTTACATGCGTCATTACAAAAAAATCATCCACAAACCCCTATGTTTGCTATATGTAGCTAAATACTCCAAACCATTTCTCATATAAGGGATGGATATTGTGGTACCAAATCCCATAGCCACAACTAAGCATTTTCAATACATCTTTAATGATACAAACTTCTTTTCCATATGGGATGTGGAAATAACCATCATGGAATTTGAGATGAAAAATGTTATTAACTTTATAAAGTCTAATATCATTATTAGTTTTAGAGTCCCTCAAAGGATACTGATAGAAAATGAAACCAACTTCTATTCTACCAAATTGAATAAATTGTTCCATTAGTAAAACATCAAATACTACCGATCATATAGCTATTATATATCATAAAATGGATAAATAGACAACTTAAATATGAATCTATCCAATATATTCATAAATATGGAAGAAAAAGTCAAGAAGTCCAAGCTGTACAAGCTTATTTTTTCTTTATGGGCATATTGTACCACCACACATACTGCTACATAGGAAAACATCTAATTAAGAACTGAGGTAGTGATTATTATAGAATTCTATTTTTCATTTTTTTCAAATAGATTTCTAGGAAAAATATTAGATGATGTCAAATCTAAAAAGAGGCTGGATGAGTTGGAGTAGCTCGATGATAAATGGTTCCACACACTACAAAAACTTAAAGACCATCTAAATCAGACTGAATGAACCTTTAATAAAATGGTTTGCATCCATTCATTCCTTCATAGAGAACAGTTAGTGGCTCTTAGAACGCCGATTACACCATGGATAAAACCACCAAATATGGAACCCAAATGGGATGAGACTTATATCATACATAAGGTATGTTCCAATAAAAACATACTCATTATCCACAATGGATGGGAGCACGTCTTTACGCCCACCCAATGAAAGGTATCTAAATAAATATACTGCATTGTTGATGTCAAGACTCCTACATCCTAGATAAAGGATGTTAAACTATAAGGAACATGTCATTATCACTAGATTTTAAACTACATGATATATACATCCTTATCACATGATGTTAAACTGAATAGAAGAAGTCCTGATAGAAAGACATTAAACTACACAATATCCGTGGTCCTAGTCATATGAACTAAAAATATAAAACTCCATTTTTCTGGGACCCATGGTGTTAAACAACATAGAGAGGTCCTTATTATATGTAATAAAAGGTAAAACCCCAGTCATCCTAGTCATAAGACATTAAAATGCAAGAAAAAATATTCAGTAAATGATATTAAAATGTATTATTCCCATATGTACAAAGAATTGGATTCCATGAGAGACTAACTTAAGAATAATTGTGTCGAAACTAAGGGATGCTTCTCATGAGATGATTTTCCGAATTCACGGATATTATATATGGGGCCTCATGATTTATTTTTCATGTTGAGTAACCTTAATCCACACTATATCAAATTAAACTAAATAGTTGGTTTACCTCTCATTTGATGTTAATATATTCCCATAACTATAAACAGCTTGATTCTCATTTCGATGAGAGAAATAGAGATTCCAAGATCCAATATCTTGGACCATCCACTTCCTGATAAAAATTCCCATATATATTACTTTAATCACATATGTTTTATGAATGAAATCTTTTACATTCTTTTTTCTTAAAACCGATCATAAATTGCATGGACTAGGAATTTTGGCATGGGATTCCTTGTATAATCATGAAATATTAGTTCACATATAGACTAGAGTGATCCATTATGGAAGACCTTAATGGGAACACCATAAGTTCATCCTACATGATGTTATAATTCATGCTTAATGTCTCCTCCAGAACATCAGACTGCACATTATAATATATCTCACACGAGAGGGCCATTATCCTTGGTGTTGGTATCCCACCACACCACCATTAAATAAATACATGTGGCTTGATTCCTATCATCACAAAATATGTAGTGATGCCTTGATCTATAATCCATGGTCCATATGTAATAATCAATTGTAAAAATGCCACCATTTGTGTATTGATAAAACATACATGGAGAGTTTTCCATTCAATAACAATGGGTGTGGCATGATTACTTCCATAATATGATACATAGTGATGATCATATCTCTAATCTTGGGTCTATCTAAAATAATAAATGGAAAAAATGACCCCCTCTTTTTATGGGTTGGACCTACATGGAAAGGTTTACATTAAAAAACTATGTGTGGCTTGATTCCAACCAACACAAGATACATAGTGATGTACTAATCTCAAATCATTGGTCCAACCACAATGATCAATGGGAAAAATTCCCCCCCTAATAATATGGGATAGATCTATGTGGAATGTTTTCAATTCAATAACAATGTTTGGCATGATTCCTGCCATCAAAAGATATGTACTGATGCATGGATCTCCAATCCTAGGTCCATCCACAAAAATTAATGGAGAAAATCCCCCTTCAACATATGGGTCAAAACAATGTGGAGAGTTTTTCATTCAAGATCTATTTTTTTCTTGATTCATAACATCATAGGATATGTAGGGACACCTGGATCACAAATCCTATGTCTAGCTATAATAATTAGTAGGAAAAATTCCCACTCTATGTGCGGTTAAAAACTATGTAGAGAGTATTCCATTTAAAAACTTGGTGTGTTTAATTTATTCCATCATTAGATAAATAGTGACACCCTAATCTCCAATCCCATGTCCAACAGAAATAATCCGTTGAAAAAATTCCCCCCACATCATATGGTGTAGACCTGCATGGAGTGTTTTCTGTTTGAGAACTATGTGTGGATTTATTCCTTCCATCATAGGGCACAATGTGATTCCCAGATATCTAGTCCTAGATCTAGCTATAATAATTAATGGGAAACATTTCCCCTTTAGTGTATGTGTTAGAGCTATGTAGCATGTTTTCCAATTGAGAACTATGCACGACTTGATTACTTCCATCACAAGATATATAGTGACACCCAAATTCCCAATCCATGGTCTATCCACAATAATCATCGTTAAAAAGAACCCTCTTCATATGGGTATGACTTGTGAGGGTTTTTTTCATTCAAGAACAATTTGTGGCTTGATTCATTCCATCAAAGGATACATAGTGTTACCGGGATCTCCAATCATGGGTGCAACCACACAATCAATGTAAAAAAATTAAACCTCTATATATGGGTTAGAGATGCATGGAGAGTTTTCCATTCAAGAACTACATGTGGAATGATTCCTTCCATAAAATTATACATACTGATACCTGAATCTCTAATACTAGTACTATTCAGAATAATAAATTGTAAAAATTCCACTCTCTACGTATGAGTCATACCTGTATGGAGATTTTTCTGTTCAAGACTACAGGTGGATTGATTCCTACCATCACATGATACAAAGTGATGCCCAAATCTCCAATACAAGGTCCATCTGTAATAATCAAAGAAAAAATTCCCCCTATACATATGGGTCATACCATCATTGAGATTTTTCTATTCAAGAACTCTATGTTTCCGGATTCCTACCATCATAGGATACATAGTGATTCGTGGATCTCTAATCCCGGTCCCAGCCACAATAATCAATGGGGAAATTCCCCCTCTGCATATGCGTCTTTCATGTGTGTATATTTTTACATTCAATAAAAATGTGTGGATTGATTCCTACAATCATAGGATTCATTGTGATGCTCATATCTTAAATCCGAGGACTAACCACAATAATAAATAGAAAATCCCCCCCTCTCCTCAATGTATGGCTCAGACTAATGGGGATATTTTTTTATTCCCGAACTATGTGTTTCTTTATCCCTTCCATCAAAGGATATGAACTTATTCCCAAATATCTAATACTAGTTTTAGATATAACAATCAATGGGAAATTTCCCCTCTTCATATGGGTCATAACTACATGGAGAATTTTCTTTTCAAGAACTACATGTTTCTTGATTCCTTCATCCTAGGTTATGTAGTGACACTGTGAATTTCAATCCTGTGTTTATCCATAACACATAGAATGACAATGATGAACCCCTTTCATATATGATAGACCTATGTGGGAAACTATCTTACTTCTTTAACACATGATGTTACACTATAAAGAAAACATCCTTGTCTCATAATGTTAAAATGCACGATAGATACGTCCCCACTACATGAAGGTAAAGTGTACAGACCATCACCCATCATCATTCCTCATCTAAAGAAAACAAGATCTTAATCATGGTCAACAAAATTACATGGGTGAATCATTCCACTTTTAAGAACTTGAACCCATAAATCACACTTAATTTATTTGGAGACTCATGTTGTTGCGAACCTTTCATAGCCCGTGTAACAGAGAAGAGATTCCAATGTTTGTCCATGCAAGAGGTGGATCTATATAATGGATTTGAACCACTAGCTAGACGTATATTTTTCCTACAGGAAGGTATTTCTGATCCTGGTGGTCCCTAATTCTATCGTGGTGGAGTTCATCACCTTTTAGTGATTCATGATCATTTTCAATACGATTGTCCTATATCGTTACTTATGACATTGGAACCTTAATAAATGATTTATAAAATTCTTGATTCCTACTCGAAAGGGTTTTGGAGTACTCCTAACCCTAGGTATCCTAATTAGGATTTTTTTAAAACAATCCCCTCATACCAGTTCTATGTGAATCATGACATTAAAATGCATTAACATTGGTCATTTTGACCATAAACTTATGCCTTCGATGGTCAAAATTGAGAGACCCTAAACTAGTAGTGAAAGTGATATAAAAATATTTAGGATGAAAATTCTAAAAGGGATACATGATAAATAGTGATGTCTTCAGTCAGTAAAGTCCTCATATATAGAGTATAGGAAAAAGATAGAGCATAAATAAATAAGGTATGAAGATCATACGACCATATTAGTGGCCCAAGTAGAATCCAATCCATGATTTTAGGACCCCCTGGTCTAGGAAAATGTCAGAGTAATGATTTATTTCATATCCTCCCTATGATAACATGTTCACTAGGAGGAGGAAATTTTTTTATGGTGCTTGAAACCTTCTTTAATATTATATTTTCCATAAACCACTTTCATATCATTGAGTTATGAGATAACATAACCCATTCCTTGAGTTGGTATCCCTCTCTTGAAATTCAATAGATATTGGGCTCCAAATATCGTTTTTATTTCCTATAGAAAACAAGTAATAGGGGCTGGATGATCCCAAAAGGACCCCACTAGTATTCATTAGATAATTTCAACCATTTGGAGATCTTATGCCTAGGTTATTCTTGGTCCTAGAAATCCCCCCATATATCATGGAGTTATTATCTTTACCATGTGGAATATGGGATTCCTCCATTAACAAAGGATAACATATACCCATTGGTTCCCTCCCCTAGTTAACTCAGATATTCCTTGACCATGCTTTACAATCCCAATAAATAGACTACTCAAGTGCATTTGACATCCTTGAAATCATTTCACCCTGTATTTTACCCTTTCTCAAAGAAAGAATACGACATTCCATTCCCAAAAATATTGACGGCCCTCACCATATGACCTGAAACCACATAGACTATGTCCCGAGACTACCAACAAAAACCCAAACTTCCATTGGGTTCCATAATATTCCTTGGATAGCTTACTATATATTCCCCACTTCATCAACCAGATTTTGGAGTCTTCAAAAATAAATCATGGCCCTTGGAAATGGCTAGGGACACCTCTACCTAACCAAACATGTAAGCCCTAAGGGACCATGCATAAGGTATTAAGACATATCAATTAGATTCATGTCCTATTTACTAGAAATGGGCTTTAATAGTTGGGATCCTTGGTTTCAATGTGTCAGAACTCAACACCATAGTGTCTTCCGAGTCATCCTCATTATGTCTACCCCATTCCATATTCATCAATTCAAACTTTGATATTATGAATAACACAAACCATAATCCAAACATCCAAGTGGAATTAGTATCCCTTGTATTTATCCATAAATATAACATAATATCAGTCATGATAAAAGATTTTACAGCCCATCATGGACATTCATCAGGAAGGTTTTCTACAAGAACATAGGGTTTTAGAACCCTTCAAGGACATTCAATCTTCAGGATATCAATTTTGAATATAGGGTTTCAGTTCCCTTTAGGAACGCTCATTATTCAAGAAGAAGGGTATTAAAACCCATCATGAATACCCATCCCTCACTACCAGTATAAGTTCTAGGATAGAAAACCCAGAACTACAATAATAGAAGGTCTGATCTAGAACACCCTAAACTAATGGAGTAGAAGGTTCCAGATTGAATACCCTAAATGACAAAAATAGAAGGTATGACCTATAATACCCTAAATGAAAATAGTATAAGGAATGATGTAGAAGACCCTAAACTAAAACAATAAAAATTTTGATCTAGAGGAATGTAAACTATGAAACAAAAACAATCTAATTTTGAAGGCCTTAAGAATCCAGTCGAAAGAGACACAATGCTCACCAGGTAAAAAACTGGAAAAGGGAACCATGGAAAGAATTCAAGTCTCTTCTCACAGGACACACACTTTTTATGTTTCAATCAATATTGAGCACTCAATAAAAGTAAATTGAATAATACTTTTTAGAAAAAAAACACATAAGAGGGAAGCCTGAGAAAAATCGATGTTTTCACCTGCTAATATTTCCATCATTTGAATATTTTAAAAGATTTAGGGAAATATAAAAAGGGATAAAAATAATGTATGGATAATTATTCATCCCTAATGAAAATCAATATATTGTTCCTATGATCATTGAATTAGGAAAAAATTAAAGCGCTCCCCCACTGAGACATATCATAACCAAATTATCATTTTCAACTAGGTGATCCTAGGACTACCATTGTAGATACATCTATGATGTATCTCATACCAGAAGGCATTGATGAGAAATTATCAAGAGAAATCTATTATTATTCATGTATTAAATTCTAGGTCTTTATGATTACTTCGTACTGTACAAATTATGGGTATCATTCATAATCTAGATGATATTAGATCAGTGACATGTCATGAAATCCAAGAATGAAGGAAGGATTGAAAATTAAATGTATAGTTTAATATAGTTTGTCTTTGATAATGATAAAATGAATGAAGAATATACACATTCCATATCCTCTCTAAGTAGTCCATAAAAAATATTTGTGATCAAAATGATTTGAAATTTTATCAACTAAATTTTTTAAATTTGCTGGAGTCTACCGAGAGGTATCGATTGAGTGCTGAAGTGATTCATAGCCCACCTCCTTTGTTAATTACTATGGAATAAGTGTCTAAATAAAATAAAATAAATCATGAGATCCTCACTATTATGTCTCTAATAAGGATGATGACATAGAAATATTAGAATTTTAGAGAGCTATGATCTCCCATGGTTTTCTATCTACGTGTTCAAGTCATCCATCTGGGTATGAATATGAGAGATTATATGATGTCTCTATTCCAAAAACTCAAAATATTATCATATTAATTTTACCATGGGAGCCCCATAATCAAAACCATGCAATTTATCCTCATTTCTATAAATTTTTTTCTGGGCCAAGATAATTTGTTGCCTGATATCATACAACAATTTACAATCAAAGCCACCTTCACCCTGATCATGAAAGAGTCGGTGAAGGTGTTCCTATTCATCGTGATCTTATAAGGGATTATAAATAATCAGGGTATGGATTTTCTACCAGAGTATTCATCATTATACATGGATGGATAAGATGATGAAGAATAAAGAGAAGAAGATCCATGTGATCTCCTCTCAATTGGTTAATCTTATACCACTAGTATTGAAGAAACATTGACCCCAAACATTATATCCCATTAAATGGAAGTTATTCAATATGATTATAGTGCTATATTGGAGGACCCTAGAGTCTTAAATCACCTCCATCTCTAAAAAAATAAAGGGTTTAGTGAATAACATTGATTTTCTAACTAACATGACAATTGATTCAATACACTGCTCGAGTAGGAATCCACTTGTTCCTAGGAATAGTCATGAGATATGAAAATATGGGCATCGATTGGTGGAATAATAGTCTACATTTACATGTTCATAGACCAACATAATAAAAAATTAGTGAATGTGCATGGGATGTTGTTCTCCCCACATGCTAGATAAAGTGAGAGGAGAAACCATTTGAATAGAACAAAATTGTAAATCTAATAGATAGGGGGTATATGGAACACAAATAATAATCTCATCTACATGAACCACAAGAACCACACTATGGAGAGAGATTTTATATGACCCATCATCAAGAGAACCACTATCATTATCAACAATTATCCTAGTTAGTGAAGGGTAGGGAATGAAGGTGAACCGATCATGATAGTTCAATATGTCAATAACTTCATTGGTGCCAAGTGGAATCAACTCAACCCCAGAAACATTCAACAACCTGGGATGGAACAAAGCATCTAGGATCCCAGTAGTGTTATGATACTTATATCATCAAAAAATTTCTCCTATCCATCCAAATAAAAATTGCTTGGGGCCTCCAATTTGGAATGGGGTGTTTCCCTGTTGGATATGACTGTGTAGAAGATAGACACAAGTAAGAGTCAACACTAATAGAATAATTTCATTCCCCAATACTAATCAACATATCATCACCAATATTTCCTATTGTTTTCCCATGTAATCCTCTTAATCTAGTGAAAACCATAAATTAAAAAAATTCTAAAAACCCCTCTAGAAAAATGCTTTGGGATACCCCTGGTCTCCCCAGTTATCCCCATGAGGTATACTCCCAAGCCTCAAGATGACCCAATAATATCTCTCATGATTGAAAACATATCGGTAAGTGCATTGATGATAGATTATAGTAGTTGGATGAGTCCTACTAAGGTTGAGGGAGATTTTAATTTAGTCCTTAAAGGAAATAATAGAACACAGGTTCAAATTTTTCCTTATATTCTTCTTCAAAAGGTTAATCATGTAACTTTCCAAGGCCATGGTTTGTGTGTTTTCTTCAAAACCACATGAAACAAGAATAAATTCATCATATATTTCACTAAGAATAGGTATTCCCCCCAGTTGGTAATTATCCCCAAGACTAATCCCTACTTATCAAGGAAATAGATGGGAGGAACATGTTATAGGATACCAATGATTAAAAATATCTTTGAGAATTATCAATTAATGATACATGAAGATCTAAGAATCCCATATCACCTTATAAGAGATGAATATTGTTTAACTTGTTAGATAATTCTGTGTAGCTCTCCCTGACCCAAAACGGCCATGCCTATTCATCAATGAAGTTACCTCTAGGTCATAATTCTTACTTAGAGACCCAACAACATCATGGATTATTCCAATATGAGATGAGTATTCCTTAATAACTCTATGTAATTGGATGATTGGAAAGATTGCAACAATCAGGACCCTGAGGGGAGTTATCCAATATAATGGAAAACCCTTGAAGCAGTGCTATGACCAATTAACTATCGTAAAAAAATATTGTTTTAATGGAGTCATGGGAAGATGAAATAAAACATGATGGATGATTTTAATCAGGCGAGGGAATGAAAACATAATCCAATAGATGAAATCTATACAATATAATTCGGTGTGATAGGGGATAGATCTGAATTTAGGTATGAGAATACCCCTCAAATCCTCATTATTTGGGAAAACATGATAACGAGGGTTGATATTTTGATTCCCAACAATCATATAACTATGACTATCCATATTTGAAGATGTTTTAAAATAGGAATTCATCTATAGAAAACAAGAAGAACATTTTAGCCATTCCAA
This sequence comes from Viscum album, assembly GCA_963277665.1. Classification (NCBI taxonomy): domain Eukaryota; kingdom Viridiplantae; phylum Streptophyta; class Magnoliopsida; order Santalales; family Viscaceae; genus Viscum; species Viscum album. The sequence goes on from OY728152.1 coordinate 1,117,035,293, forward strand.
AAGGGGTGCATGACTTGGACCACGTCATAATAATCTCATGAACCATACATGGATTCACAAACACATTACTTGATATATGTCTCCCAAATCATAAGACCCACATATCATATCACGATCACCTAAACCATTGATGTAAAGCTAGAAAGGGACCTTGAGATGGTCACTTGAATAACATAATGATCAAGATATTATGAAACCAATCCAAAAAAATCATGTGAAGCTCGAATGATATCATTGTAGTAGAAAGAACTCATTAGGATTCAAAAAAATTAATGAAAATTGGTTTCTTGTACATTTTATCATGTATTGAAAAATATCAGTTACAAAGAGAGAGGATGTGTTCAAATATTATAATGTGGTCTTGAAAAGTGGTCATTCAATTGGTTCTTGTGAAGAGGTCTTGCGAAAAAGATCTTACGATGAGGTATTCAAAAGTAGTCACATGACATAATAAATTGAAACGGAAGATGTATTTGGAGTTATCAGTGGAATGCAAGGCCCTCTCACTCCCCTATTTATAGGATTACCTATGGAATATCAATTTTCACATGGAATATAAAATTCTACATGGGACACTGATTAGAAGAAGCCTTAAGGACACAAGAGGGGAATTTAATCTCCTCATAACCGAGTCCTTGTCGTGGTAGACCTCACTACTGGGTAGGGGGAATTTTATATTGCTTGCTAAATGGGAATCAAGAATGATAGAGTTGAAGAAATAATCAAATAATGAATATCATTTTCTCCATAATACAATGGATGTACCAACATGTCTATGTGATGTCCAGCTGGTTGAATCATGCGAATCATGTAACCCCCAAGCGTAAATGTGATCACGTGACCCTTGGGAGGTCATGTAAATAGATTACGTTCTTCTTATGATCTTTTGATGATCACATGAGTCCTTTATAATAATCACTCCTTGAGAATGTGTATATATAAGTTTTGAAGGTCATGTAGAGGCTTCCTAACAAATACATCTGATTATGCGGTAGCCACGTGGAATTCACATGAATCACCTTATAAAATAAGGAAATAAATTTGAAAAATGTGGATGCTTCATGTGGTCTAAGTTACACTATTTTTCATTTAAAGGGTTATAAAGCTCCTATGATCACCATTGATATTGTAGATGACCTTAGAAATTCCTTTATGGATGTTATGAATGTTCTCTTACAAGCCATCATGATCTCACGAAGGACCCCAAACATGACTTCTTAATCATAGAAAGGCTCATTGGAAATTGACCTGATCACACATTGCTCTCACATCATCGTGAGATCCACTAATGATCAAGAAATTTCATCATGGATAAACAATGGTAAAAGGGTGGGAGTTTTGTAAAATAATGAATAAAAATGGAAAAGGCAGAAGCCTCTCATGAAGGGAAGTTACGCCGATCTTCATGATGATGGGTTTATATGCCTTGCGTGATCAGAATTCATCATGAGAAGGCTGTTTGACATGTCAGTAGAATCTTAAAAAGTTCCCCATGATTGGAAAACATGGTTTTATGAATAACATATGACAAGAAAACTTGATTTCCCAAAGGGCCCCAGAAAAATCTCTCTTGATCAAGGAAAAACCTCTTTAACGGGCATTCAGATCTAATGAAGACCCTCGAACACATAAGACTAATCTTGTGACGGTTCATTTATATGATTAAATGATCATTTTAAATTTACTTGATAATAAATGGGTCCAATAAATATGGTGATGACAGAGTGTTCTCATAGTCCCTGATAATCATGTGATGTCATGGAGGACCCATGGTAGGATCATGTGATGTGTGTAATGTGATACTCCATCCACCAACTGATTCCCATATCTGAGATTTACACATCATGTATGGCATCATAAAACCTGGGTGACGAGGCCTATGAATTCGACCACTCAACCCAAAATACACACACACACACACACATAATTATAGGGAACACCCATATAAGAACAGAAGAGAGGAATATAAAATGTGGAAGGCCAGACAATCGTAAAGGTCTTCCACCAGGAAAATATGAGGAATGACATAAAGGATTACATTGCGTGTACACACACTTTGTATGAACTGCCTACTGATCACATGAGGAAAATTTGGTGCACCAACCAGGTTATTTGAAGGAATTTTCAATTGTTGAATTGGCCACATGAATCCTAAACAATATAATGCTTGAAAAAAATTGAGGCATATCTGTAATAATGGATTAAAAAGAAGTAAGACTAACATGAAAACAAATTAGATTATTTTCATGTGAAATTATAATGAATTTCATACAACCTATCCAGATCAATTGGGATCACCCATACCTATCGGCCAAGTCTTGTGATGTTCTTTGGAAATTTTTTATAACTCTTGTGAATTCCTTCAAACATGTTAGTAGGGTCTTGTGAAGTCCTCCATTAATGTCATCCATGTATTGCAAAGATGTTTGGAAATGTCTGCCAAGTCTTTTGAAGGCCTTTATACATACCAGCCAAGTCTTATAAAGTCCAATAATCTTTCCAACCATATCATGTGGTAGTATTCAAAAATATTATCCTTGATGACATGACACCATGGGATGTTTCTTCTTTTATAATTTGAATACTCTTGGATTTGTCTGATTTGATCAGGTGAATGCCCTCAAATGTGTCTGTTGAGTTATGTGGATATCCATTGAGAATTTCGGTTAGATCATGTGAAAAACCTCTAACAATTATTATTTAATCATGAAATGCACCCTAGTACATGTCAACCTTGTTAAACAGACACTTAGGACATGTAAAACAGACAATTAGGACATATCAAAAGATTATAAATACATGTAAAAAGACAATCATGAAATGTGAGAAAGAAAACTATGATGCTTCCACCAGACATCCCAGACATGTCAAGCATGTAATGAAGATAACCATAGGATATGATATACTTGTCTAATAGACACACATGGGAATTAACTAGATTAAACTACAAGGAATAAAATTCATACTACAAATAGGATACATAATATGCCTTCCTAAGGCCTGAGCTCCAAATGGGAATCCACCTCAGTGCAAGTACCTCTATATTTCAAAAACACATAACCATGGTGCCTGAACTCTCTTAAGGGGTTATCATTATTCATTATCCATCATTATATTGAAAAGCTAATGGAACTAGCTAAGCACTAGTTCCCCCTATAATTAGGATATATAGGAAGTCTTCCTAGGGTTTGAGCAGCATATTATGCACCCTGTTAAGGCCACCCAAGTGCATAAGTCCTGAATCTATATGTGATGAGTCTAATCACTGGCTATCTTTTATTTCACATTCTATAAATGACTCATATAAACATTGGTATTTTCAATGACTATATCACCAACATCATAAATTCTCCCCATCTAGGGAAAACTTAGTGTGTATGCCGCATTTAGTGGTGTGATATAATTTCCCTCAAACTAGGGAATCCACCTATGTGAATGTCCCAAAGTAATTCCTAGAGTGGTAAAACTCAAGGAAATATCCCTCATTGGTATTAATTATCTAGAACCACCCATTTTAAGGTTGAGGGGTGGTCAAACAATGATGAATCTCATTAATTTTAGAAATAGGATATACATGAAACCTTCCTAGGGATTGAGTTGCATACCTAGTTCCTATATACTCTAAACCATGTCATTTTTTCAAGATGTTAAATAGTACAATTTAAGAGAACTATGTTGGTTTTTATTCCTATTATAAACATGATTTGTTGAAAACTTTGTGAAGGTTTAATACCATCCTTGAAAAACCAATTTACTTCCTTGGTGGTAGTAAACTCTATGGTGTATGGTTATAGAACTTCAAAACATAAATAACTGACCATTTATAAGAAATAACTGGAAACAAATGATGTAACATGGATACATACAGATGGTCTCATTCACAGAATAACACTTTAAACATAGAATGAGTCAACACTTGATCATTTTGTTTGGGTAAAAAAATACCATTTTGGGAATTTAAGGATATTTATTATCATCTTTTAAATCAATATGAGAATCAGGGAATAGGAAATAATTCCCCCCAAAAGGGTCTGACATTCTTAACATCACATCCTATCAACCAATGTGAGTTTCTAATCATAATTAGGTCTGAATCCCTAGCATACTGCCTACCTTTGGAAAGAAATTCTATACTCATTTATGGATATGGGAACCACTGGGAGTTTATATGAAATATGGAAAGGGTAAACCCAATGTGAATGATTCTAAAACCATACTTATACCCTCTATAATCAATCCTCAAATAGGAAACAAAGATAGAGAACCCAGTGTGAAAGCATGTAATGAAACAATAACTTAATTATTATAGGTGTTGGGAATAATGTTTCATAAACCATGGGGAAACCATATGCCCATTATCATTCAAGGGAGACAGTCATAAATTGGTTTTATTTAAAAATATTGTTTTAAATTTTTTAATTACATTTGAACAAACACTTCCTTATTGTTCATTATATTATTTCATGAACTTCCTTTTTCTAAATATAAATTATTTATTAAAGTTATTTTTTATGTTCATTGAACTTCTATTAAATGGATTTAAAAGTAAATTTCATAGAATTCTCTTTACGGGTCTCATTTGACTCTCTTTATAATTTTTTAAAAGGAATGTTTATTTTTAACATTTATCACATGAATGAATTTTCCCAAAATTATGATTTTCATTTACTATGATTTTTCCTTTATATGTTTTCATGTTTCTTTTCAATGAAAATTCTTTTCAAAATATTTTTAAAATTTTTAGTTTCAATATAAATCAAAAGAATAGGGTAATTCTCCCCGTTTTCAAAGAACCATTTTAATTTTTTTAATGTTATATTCATATATATCAATATAAAATAATGATTCTTATGATTTACTGAGTGTAAAAAACCAGTGTTTTTAAATGGAAATTCCATTCTTAAAAATATGTCATAATCACATGAAATCAAAACATAATGAACTACTAAGTTCTATGTGACATTTAAAAATAATTTTAACACTTCTATGTTTGAATCTTCGAAAATCTTACATACATAGTTGCGACCAATAAGTTATTTGGATCCTAATACGACCAACATAATTTTTGGGGAATAGTAACATACCCTTATGGATAGTAATGTTAACGATATTAATAGTGAAATAACATTATGAATAGTAACATTACCTATTATAGTATACAAATAAGATTTATGGGAATGAATGATATACCTATATTTGGGAATTAGTAAATAAATGTTTTAAAACTTTTTTTAGAATAAATTTTGATTTTATTTAAATATTAAATTAATGATATTTAGACAATTATTTTTGAATAATGGATTTTATTTTTGGATTATACAAGTCAAGAAATGGTTAGGGTGAAGTTTTGGGATTTTTCTGAAAGACTTTAATTTGTATTCAATTGTAAAATTCATAAATGTACGATATATATACATTATAAGATAAATAGACTATTCCTAGAATCATGGATTATGTCACCACCATTGGATCAAATTTAAATGAACCATTCACTATTTTTGATCATGGAATCATCACTATTGTTGGTCTTGGGGGGAATTAATAAACTAATGATTAAAAAATTTAGAAAACCCTCCTCCCTTCCACTATAAATAACCCCCATCATTACCTATTCTCTCCACTCCTCTAAAGCCTTTTTACATTCCATTATTCCACCCAAATATCTTCCCAAGCTCCTTCCCCACGTCCAAAATCCCCTAGTCTCTTAAAAATATCAAAGACTCTCCCCTTAAGAGTCTCTCAAAGGAGTTAAACTCAAGAGGTAAATTCCTCTTTCCAATTCTTTTATTTATTCTATGTTGTTTTCTATTCTTGTTTCTTTCCTCAACTCCCATCAACCAAATGGAATGATAACTACATAAACATAAATTTAATGGAATTATATTATTCTAATGGGATAATTCATTATATTCTCCCCTTTCCCCACATTTTTTTGAATGAAATGAAAACACCATATGAGATGTGTTAATTTAGCACATTCAAGGACAATAGTTTAACAATTTCTTTTATCATATTTAATAATGGTCGTGAAAAAATTTGTGTTAGGGTTGAAATAAACTACTATAGAATTAATATATCCTATTTATGGTTCTGTAATTCTTTTTTACCAATTTTATTAATATATAAATAAAAACAGGTTCGTTGTAATCAAAACCCACCGATTAACAAAAAACAGTTGTTACCAGGGTTTTATATAAAAATTTGACTTCACTCTAACTAACCAAATTAATTTTAAAACCAATTAATTCCATGTATGTTCACAAAAATAATAGAACTTCAATTATCTACAACCACTTTCATCATACATGTTTATCCGAACTTGAATATAAGTGAACCGGTCAGCAAAACCATGTAAGAAAACGGACCCGAACAATGAAATTGAACCTTGTAACCAATCAAAAAGGAAATTAGTGAACAAAAAATGTTATAAAAAATAAATTAAATATAGAATAGTTTCATCAATTAATAATTAACAAACCTAATTTTTTATTTATTTTATAAAAAAAAGTGGATAACACAAACAAACTTAAGGTAAGAGATCCTCTTAATATCACTCTGAGTCTTGATTGTCCTCAATGATATGCCTTTTTTTGTGTAATACAAAATTATGGGGTATGATTTAACACCTTACCCATACTTTACTCATGATTTATATGTGATGGGAAACACATTTTATCTCTCATCAATCCCTTTTAGGTACACCTGATGCCATGCCGATAATCAATAACGAATTCTACCCAAACCTCCTTTATTATTTATGGTTTCCTTATCATTATTTATATCAAAATAGATATATCATATCATTTTATTTGAATATTATAAAGTATGTGTGGTTCTAAATAATTCAGTTATAAAGACTCTTTTTTCACTTTCATTTGGAGATATGCATGTTTTTAAAGGATTCGCTCTTTAGTACTTTCTGATAAGCAAACCTGTTTTAAGGGAACTTCTCGAAATCTTACCTAATTTCAAGTGCACTCTATATTCTGTTTTAATCCACCATTGTCTTTATAATATCATTATTTATATTATTAAAACCATCTTGTCTCACTTATGGTTTTATATAAAATATTTTCTCTTTTTCTACTTTAAATGCTATATAGTGTTTTCCTTAAAACTGCACTAAAATGTTTTAATTATAAAGTTTCTTAAACACTTTTTTTAAAAAAAATCACTTCTCTTGATTTATGTATTTTTACATTATGAATTTCCATGAATAATTTAATTCCTTTCTTTCTAGTACACTTTAATGATACTCCCATTTATTATGTTTTTTTATATGGTTGTGATACCCATTTCATTCGATGGGTACCCTTATGTTTATGTTTGGTTTATTATGTATGATTATTTATGTGACTTGAATATTCATGAACATATTATGATGGGTGCACATAGATAGCGCTCCAACGCATTATGTAATGTTATGTCTCATGATATTTTATGTGCAACGGTCTTGGCGGTTAGCCTTGGCTTGTGCTATCATGGGAAATGATCTGGCCGGTTATCCTTGACTCGTTCTAAAGTCATCTGTTATGTTGCTTCCAAATTTTTATAATCCCATGTTTATATGATTCCATGTTTATATGATCCCTTGTTTATATGTTATGATTCCATATGTTCCATGACTTGGATATTATTATGTCATGCCTCTTAACTCATGTGCTTAAGCTTAATTCTTATGATCATTCCCTTAGAAGAATTTTTAGCTCATACCATTGTTCATGTGTTCCCCAGGGTACCCTATGCAGATGTAAGGGGTCAAAGAATGTTAGGAGCTATTTATGGACATTAAATAAAGATGTTTTTTTATCCTATGATTTCAATTTATGTAACTAGTCTTCCAAGACACTATACTTAATGATCCATGGTTTGTACTCTAATGTAAATTTTATGCATAAAATCATGTTATGTTATGTGAATAATGTTAGGGTCTCTATTGTTTCTATCATAGGATGGTCTCGTTGTTTTTGGAGATTAGGAATATAGAATTTTGGTAAGTACCATAAGGATGAGATGAAGTATAAGAAAACATCCCTAAATTTTGGTAAGTATAGAGTAAGTGGTTTATCAAGAAAATATATCCCTGTTTGGATACAAACAGGTTGAGGTGGCTCAAGACCATACGTAAATAGGAGTGAAAAAATCTTACAAGGAGTTTTGGGTTTGACCTGGTGTATCCTACTACACGAAAATAGGCCACACAACACTCTTGGTATTAACACTCCTAGGGTATATGCTTTGGTAAAATATTGAGCATAGTACAAACCATTATTAATGGAATAAAAAATACAATAAGAATACATATTAAGAAACAGAACAAGGATAACCTAGATTTAAACCTATGGAATCACAAGTTGGGATATATTTCTCCATTACAAGTTTATCATTCTATGTTCAATGTTTCCTTTTTATGCTCAATATCTATGTATTCAAGCACCATAATTATGGGTTCTTTTTCCTTGTTAATAGTGGGAAATAGAAGATCATGTGCAAACAATCAATGCGATTTGTAATGTGATGATTTCGCTAATGATATACCTGATATGATGGTAACAGGTGCTCAAAACATCATGACCGTACTTGCTCAGTTGGCTCATGTTATGAATAATAACATGAATCATGTGAAACACCCTCCTCATCCAAGGAAATATAAATTTTCTATAGAGTCCTACATGTGGAAAAAGGACTCCCATGTTTAGTGGATCTTCTGATCCCCTCCTCACGGAATAGTGGATAAACTCCAATGGAAAGATATTATCTATCCTGTAGTGCTTAGAAGAAGAGAAAGTCATATTGGAAGTTTATCATTTTGATGGGGAAGCTGATAAATTGTGGAAACTAATCACAAATACAATGCCCCATGAGGAAATTTATTCCATTGATCGGGAAAAAATCAAGTGGATGTTTTCTAATAAATATTTTCTTTGAACACTCCGTCTCAATATGAAAAGAGAGTTACCCTGACTCAAGTAGAAGGAAAATGAGTCCTTCAGGTCATATGAAGAAAAAATTATAGGGCTTTCACGGTACTCCTCTGACTTTTTCATGAACACCTAAATAATGTTGGATCACTTCTTTAGTGAACTAAAGACGAGTATACCCAAATTTTTGGTGATTTGAGACATCGATAGTTATGAAGATACTGTATATTGTTCCCTCAATATTGAAATGGATATTGGAGAATCTCAATTGTCTCATGAGTCCAGTGATAAGAAGGGGAAAATGGAGAACAACATGGGTGGTTCAAAAAACAAATCTCGTGATGGAAAGAAGACAAAATATTCCACATGTAAAATTTGTGGGAAGAAACATCTTGGGAATTGTCTGAAGAGAACCAAGAATTGTTTCAAATGTGGAAAGCTGGGACATCTGGTGAAGAACTGCTAAAGGGATATGAAAAATCCCTATAATACGGAAGAAGAAAGGAATTTTCAGATCAATACATAGCTAGTGGTGCAGTGTGACAACTACAAGGAGCATATGAATTAAGTGAAAAATTTCCCCAGGCTAAGGGTTGTCGAGGGAAATCAAAAACAACCACCAAGGCAATAAGGAAGGACTTTTTCTATCACTACTACTGAGGGGGAGTCATACAATGATGTTACGATAGGTACACTAGTTATTCGTTCATTAATAGAGAACATACTATTTTATTCTAGTTCTATTAATTCTTTCATATCTTTCATGTTTAGTGGATCTATTCAAACCCCACCACAAAATTTTGAGGACAAATTATTTGTGAGAATAGTGAATGGGGAAATTTTTTCATCCATGGTTTATAACTCCTCCATAGTAAATGTTTGTGTACTAAACCTCAAAATAAATCTCTTCATACTTTCTTTAGTGGAGTTAGATTCTATCTTAGGAATGGATATGATATCCTTATAAAAATACAATATCAACTATCGGGAAAAGGAAATCACTCTTCACATCCCGAATCATCCTCTGATTCATTACAAGTGAAATGAGGAAGATGAATCTCCTTAAGAATAATCATATAAAGTGTGGATATTGATTCCTTATTAGAAATCATATCTAGATCAAATTATTGGGACAAATGAGGGAATCATAATTGAATACATGCCCATCGTGAGGGATTATACTAATGTATTCCCAAAAGAGTTGCCTTGTCTTCCTCCAGATCATGAAATTGAGTTCTCAAAAGAACTTATTCTTGTATCTCTACCTATATAAAAAACGCCTTATATAATGGCCATTTTATATCCGAAAGAGTTGAAGAAGTAGTTACAGTATAATTTGGAGAAGGGTTTTATTTTCTCGAGTACTTCACCATGGGGTGCACCAATCCTCTTTGTCAAGAAAAAGGATGGATAAATTCACCTCTGCATTGCTTATCATGAGATCAATAAAATCACGATAAAGAACAATTATCCCCTTATATGGATATAAAAAAATTTCGATCAACATCGTGGTGCTAGTTATTTTTCTAAGGTGGATCTTCGGTCGGGATATCAAAAATTAAAGTTGAGGAAAGAAAATATTCCCAAGACTACCTTTCGAATGAGGTATGGACACAATGAGTTCATAGTTCTTCCCTTTGGACTCACTAATTCACCTTAAATATTCATTTATTTAATGAATAGAGTGTTTAGAAATTATCTTGACAAATTTGGGGTAGTCTTTATTGATGATATTATAATATAATACAAGAGAAAGGAGGAATGTGAGGAGCATTTTAATACTATGTTAAAGACTTTGAGAAGGAAGAATCTATTTGTAAAGTGTAGAAAATGTGATTTATGGATGGAGGAAATATGTTATTTGGGGCATGTTATCACCCACAAAGGGACATTATTGAAGATAAATCACATTATCATAATTCGAGAGTACTTCTCATTAGATCAACTTGCATGGATATAAATCGAAGAATTGGTAAGGTTGTATGGAGTACCACTATATTTTTTATCTGATCCTATCCCAAGATTTTCCTTAATGTTCTAGAAAATTCTCAAACAAGCTCTATGAACTGAATTGAACTTTAGTATGGCCTATCATCCTCAAAATGATTTCTAATCTGAGAAAATTATTCAGACACTTGAAGATATGTTGAGAGAATGTTCTATGGACTTTAAAGGACGATGATACCAACATCGTTCACTAGATTAATTATCTTATAATAACAATTTTCACTCAAGCATTCAAATGGAACCATATGAATATTTTTATAGGGAATGGTGAAAAACACTCTCTTGTTGGGATGAAGTCGATGAGCATAAGATGCTAAGACCTAAAATGGTAGAAGAAATGGTTGAGAAGGTGGAAACAATTTAGCAGCATATCAGCACAGACTAAAGTAGATTGAAGAGTTATGGAGACAATCATTGAAGAGACCTTGAGTTCAATGTTGGAGACATGGTATTTCTATGCATATCTCTATGGAAGAAGGTTATGATGATTGGAAGGAAGTGGAAGTTATGACCCAGGTACATCGGCCCCCTTGAGTTTCCTGATCATTTCGAGGATGTGTCCTATCAACTAGCACTTCCAAATACCATGTCCAATGTACATGATGTCTTTCATGTATCCCACTTATGGATGTATATACCACAAGCTTCACATGTACTCTCTTTAGAGTTGGTACAGTTGGAGGATGATCATTCCTATGAAGAGTAGCCAGTGAAGATCTTGGATCATTGAGATAAAGTTCTATGTAACAATACTACCCACCTGGTCAAGGAACTATGGTGAAACCATAAGTATGAAGAGGAAACATGGGAATGGGAGGACGAAACTAAAGAAAAGTATCTTCACCTATTTATGGATTCTAATGTAAAAACAAATTTCAAGGCTGAAATTTCATAAGGGGGGAAGAATGTAATGACCCAATATTTTTAAGTGGAAATTCCTATCTTATAAATATTTTATAATCACATAAAATGACAACATAATTAACTACTAAGTGTTATGTTATCTTTGAACATAATTTTTACTCTTTTGTGTTTGGAATTTTGAAAATATGACAAACACAGTTGTGATCAGTAAGTTATTGGGATTCTAATATGACCAACTTAATTTTTGGTTAATAGTAACAAACCCTTATGAATAGTAATGTTACCCCTATGAATAGTGTAATTATTTAATTAATAGTAACATTACCTATGACAGTATATTAATAATATTTACGTGATAGTATGTAGTACCTATATTTTGGAATAATTAAATAAATGTTTTAAAACTATTTTTTAATAAATTATGATTTTAATTAAATATTAAATTTATAATATATAGAAAATTATTTTCGAAAAATGGATTTCATTTTTGGATTCTACATGCCCAAAAATGGTTAGGGTGAATATTTTGGATTTTTCTGAAATAATTTAATTTTTAGTTAATAGTAAAAGACATTAATTTACAATATCTTTCGAAGATCCTTAATCATGTCCAAAAGCCCCTATTCACTTCAAAATACCAAAGCCTCTCCTCTTAAGAGGATCTATATGGAGTTAAACTCAAGAGTTAAATTCCTATTTCAACTTTTTTTTCATTTAAGTTCCTTTCTTTCCATGTTTCTTTCCTCACCACCATTCAAAAAAATGGTGTGATAACTCTAGAAACATACATGTATTGGAATGATATTATTATATTGGGATAATTAATTATCTTCTCTAATTTCCCCACCTTTCTTTGAAATAAATGAAAACACCGTTCGAGATGTGTTAATTTAGCACATTCAAGGACACTGGTTTATCAATTTCTATTATCATCATTAATTCTATTCATGAAACCACTTTTGTTATGGTTGAATTGGATTATTATATGTGTAATATATCCTAGTTAATTTTCTGCAATCATTTTGTAAAAATGGTGTTATGTTTTAAATGAAAACATGTTCATTGTATTCAAAACCCACCGATTAATAAAAACAGTTGTCACTATGGTTTTATATAATAATTTGACTTCACCCAAAGTAACCAAATTAATTTTGCAACCCTGTAATCACCTAATGTTCACTAATATCATATAACTTCAAATTTGGAAAACTACTTTCATCATATATGTTTATCCGAACATTAATATAAGTGAACCAGACATTAAAACCATGTAGGAAAACCGACCAGAACAATTAAATGAAACCTTATAACCAATAAAAATTGTCATTAATGAACTAAAAAAGTTTATAATAAATCAATTAAATATATAAGAGGTTCTGGAATTTTTAATTATTAAACATATTTTTTTTATTCAGGTCATTAATAACAAGTGCAGAACACCACTAGACTTAAGGTAATGGATCTTATCCATTTCCCTCTTAACCAAGATTGTCCTCTATGCTATGCCTTTTTTATGTTAAATCAAAAAATATGGGGTATGATTTAGAACATATCCCATAATTCCCTCAAGATTTATAAGTGATGATAAACCCCTTTTCTCTCTCATAAATCCCTTTTAGGTACACCTAATACCATGTCGATAATCTGTAACAAATTATACTTGAACCTCCATTGTTATTTTGGTTTCCCTTATATTTATTTACATAAAAATAGAGTTCTCTTATATTATTATGTGAATATTATAAATTATGTCTGTTTTCAAAAAATTCATTTATCAATTCACTTTCATCACTCTCTTTTGGGGATATGCATGTTTTTAAAAGATTCACTCCTTAGTACATTCCGATAAGAAAACTTGTTTTAAGGGAACTTCCCAAATTCATACCTGATTACAATTGCACACTATCTTATGTTTTAAACCACCATTGTAATTATAAAATAAGTATTTTTATTATTAAAATATTCTTTTTTCACTTCTTGTTTTATATAAAATATTTTCCGCTTTTCTATTTTAAAGGATCTATAGTGTTCTCTTTGGAACCGCACTAAAATGTTTTAATTCTAAAGATTCTTAATTAATTTTTTTTCAAGTTTTTAACTTATATTTGACATCACATATCATGATTTATGGATTTTATCATTATTAAAGTCCATGTATAATTTAATTCCATTCTTTCATGGAAAAATTATGATACACCCATTTATTGTGCTTTTTTTGACATGATTTCGATACCCATCTCATTCCATGGGTACACTTATGTTTAAGTATGGTTGATTATGTATGATTATTTATGTGGAAATAATATTCATGAAAATTTTATGATGGGTGCACTTTGATAGCACACCAATGAATTTGGTAAGGTTATGTCTAATGAGATGTTACATGTAGCAGTCTTGGTGGTTAGCCTTGGCTTGTGCTACTATGGGAAACGATCTTGGCAGTTATCCTTGACTCATATTAAAGTCATGTATTATGTTGAAGACATATTTCTATGATCCAATGTTAATATGATTCCATTTTTATTATACCATGTTTATATATTATGATTCTTTATGTTCCATGCTTTTGATATCATTATGTCATGCCTCCTAAATAATTTGTTTAAGGTTTATTATTATGTTCATTACCTTACTAGGATTTTTAGCTCATCCCTTTGTTCATGTGTTCCCCATGGTACCCTATGTAGATGTACGCACTCAAATGAAATCAGGATCTCTTTATGAATATTATAAAAGATGTTTTTCTGGTCCTATGATTTCAGTTTATGTACCCAGTCTTCCAAGACACACGACTTAACAATCCTTGGATTGTACACTAACGTAAAATCTAAGCTTAAAATCATGTAATGTTATGTGAATAAGGTTAGGGTCACTATACTAGGGGTATGAAATTATGATACCATTAAATTCCTCTATCTAATTGGTTTATGCTGATTTTTTAATGAAATGGTTGGGATCCCCATTTCTTTTTCATGGGTAAATCAATCTTTGATAGTTTTGACAAAATGAAAGAAACAATGTGTTTTTTAATATGGTGCTTGGACAATAGTGATGAAAGTTTAATTACAGAGTGAACCAAAATCAGTATGGGAATTTATTTGATTTGTGATTGTGGGTCCATTATAGCCCTTCAATGTATTGGGTAATGAGATAATGTTAATTGGATGTAAGTTACTCCTTAGAGAAGATTGTGTTATGTTACTCCTAAGAGATGATGGATTTAATTGAATATACGTTAATCCAAAGAGACAATGGAAGTTTCTAGTTATATTTAACTCCTAATAGATATGGGAAATACTTTTTATGTGATTTCATGTTGAATTATTGATGTTCTATGATACATACACATTCTTTTAATGCTTTATAGGAGTTTTAATGAATCTTTTTCTCAAAAATTGTTTTCACATGGATCATGATTGGTGACATATATGATTCATGTACTATGTTAATGTGTTATTACATGAATCATGATTTATAATATAGGTTTTATTATTATTAATTCAATTATATTATGATCATGCACTTCAATTATGTCCTCATACCCATATTCTCATCCTCAGCTCACTGATGAAATTTAATTATTAATGCTTATGATTACCCTTACTGAGAATATGAGCTGACCCTACATATGATCTCCAGTTTACCAGGTTATGAATATTGATGTTAAATTAATTATGTCTTCAAATTTTTCATTTGTGAAGAAATTTATGTGAAATGTTAAAGAAATAATTTGGAAAAAGAAAAGTGGGAAATAGTGGGAACAAAAATCACTTGAAGACTTGTGAATTGTTATGTAAGAGCTTTTCCTAATTTGTTAGAACTCTAAACATAAATGGTAATTTGGTATGTTAGTAATCTAATATTTTTTGATGTTTTATTAATTATATGGATAAATTGGGACACATTTTTTTTATAACGAAATGAGAAATGTAAATATTATATTTTTACCACCAGATCCGAGAGTGCAAGTTTGAGGTTGTTATATTTGGGATAGAAAAGATTCAAGAAGACAATAGTCATTGATTACAAAATTGAATCTCAATATACTACAACATCAAATGCAATTAAAGAATCTATTTTGATAATGATGTTCATCACTAATCTAGAGGTTATAGTGGAGTGGTTTCACAAGCTAACTAACCTAGGTCTCAAGAAAGATTAAAACATATTCAACATTGATTTCATCTCATTTAAGAGATAATTGTACGAGATGATATTAATATGTTTTGAGTTCTGATATAGAATAATATTGTTGACCCCCTAAAAAATCCCCTTAGGCTAGAAAAGAATTAAATCTAAACCAGTTTACATGGTATTAGATACATTGGTGTTTAAATTTAGTGTAGGTGGTGGATTGTTAAGGTATTTTCACTAAAGTCAGTCAAGTGATGTTGTATTACGGACATTTTGTGTCCTGTAATATGTATTATTAATAGTAAATTATAATCAATTTATGTTAGTTTCATTGTATGCTGGAGAAGATATTATAACAACCCCAATACTATATGTGTTACCAGGTTATCCCGAATTGATGATCGTCATATTGTCTTGTGATGATATGTTAAGATAATTATGAGTATAAAAACTTATATAGAGATATAACTCATCAATAAGAGGGTATAAGTGGGAGAACTTGTATTTAGGTTGACCCACTTATGGTACATCACTTGGATTGTTGAATATGTGTCCTCACCGTTACTTAACTAAAAATTATCAATGGATCATTTGACTCAAGGTTGTCAAATAGGTCCCTATATTTTTAGGTTTCATGGTTTTATACCAACGTACAGTCATTTTAGAAATTTCTTTAACAAAATACAATTGGGTATGAAACTAATCAAATTGAGGGAGTTGATTCACTATGATTGGATATGTTCCCTCATCTGGTGGGTTATAGCATCAAGGCCCTCAATTGAGTTTTTACTAAGTGCATGACCATTCCAATATCATTTCATGTGATGTAATTATATAATATTTAGACAACTTGGGAATTTAGAAAAAGAGATAAGCTATATTTTATGAGAATTATCCATGTCTGATGCTTAATCTCGATGTCTAGGAAAAATGTACATTGTTAATGGAAATGCGATGGATTAGAACTCACTAACCTACATTGTAGGGTGGATATAACATGTTACTTGATACCACTCATAGTTTATGATTATGAATGATATTCCTAATTATTTCCATAATTATAAATGGACCTTGAGGTCACACCTGAGAAAAAGTTAATTATTATTTTTGGACATATAATATTAGTTCATGTTCAAATATGTTTAAATTAATTTTAAAAACAAAAAAGATTTTTTATTTCTCATATTTGAAATTATTATTTAAATAATAGTTATTTAATTAAATAATAATGTAAAATTATAATATAAATAATTAGTTATTTATATAATTAATACATAAACATGAGGAAATAATAAATCCTAAATGATATTTGGGATTATCTTAGAGTAATGAAATTCCATGGTCCGTTACATAAGGGAAATTCACACACCTTCTTAAAGAGGACATTTATGAAACTCCATTTACACTTTTAACAAATTTTAACGCTTATTTTTTCACATTCCAAGGAGTTTTGGAACATAATAAACTTCTAGATGCTATTTAATGCACCAAATATACTTTGGAAGCTTTTTGTTTAAATAATAGTTATTTAATTAGATAAATAATATTCCATTATAATATAAATATTGTGTTATTTATAAATATTAATACATAAAAATGATGAAATAATAAATCCCAAATGGTTTAAGGGATTTACATGGAGTAATGGGCTTCCATGGTCCCTTACATATAGGAAATTTAGTTGTTTGACTAAAGAGAAAATTTTTAGAACCTTTTTCAAAATTTAATACCTTTGGAGGCTTATTAATGCACCTATAAAGGTGTTTTGTAAGATAAAAAACTTTTGGAGGCTATTTAATGAATCAAATTTCCTTTTGAAGATATTTATTAAACCACCTTCAATTTAGTCAGGGATTAGATTCCTTATAGACTACTGAATTCCCCTCTTCCTATAAATGGTAAGGATGATGAGATTATCATACATCCCATTGAGATAAAGTAATGGTGATTCTTATAGTTACCTAGTTTCCCTATATAAAGATAGACTCTTCAAGTATTCCTCATTTGAGAAAAACCCTATTTTTCCTCATCTCAGAGGTTCCATAGAGTCTTTCTAACCCCTTCTTCAATAATATGCCTTTGTGGAATGAATAATTTCAATTAGATAAGAATAAGGGACCTCCAAGGTGTTTAATATTAGAGTTATTGAGTGATACCAAAAGAGACTTGAATTTATCAATTCTTGATTTATCAAAATATTTTAATAATATTTGGAAGGAATTTTAAACTATTGTTTTATTACTGTATTTTTCATTTATTTATATAATCATCAATAGGTTTTATAATTAATTTCATTTAATACTGAGGGTTATTTATTATCAATAAAATCTTGAAACGTCTTAATTTTTTATAGATAGAGTCCCCATTCAGAAAAATAAATATCCACAATACCACATGTAATAGATGTTTTAGGTATTTATATAAAAAGTTTTACCAGAATGTAGTAGAATAATTCATGTATATATATTAAACATATGAAACCTTGACTTAGTCAAATATTTCATATCTTTGAAACTATCTTATGGGGCTTCTAAATTTATCCAAATTGAATATGGAACTCCATGAGAGGGTCTTTGAGAGAGAACTAAAGAGGGAAGCTGAATAAGAAATTAAAAAACAACTTTAGAATATGGGTATTTATAGGTGAATGAGAAGGTTTTTTTAATAAAAAATTGAATAAATTAATATTATGAATCAATAATATGAATAGTGATAATTCTCATGACTATGAATAGTAATTCTACTCAATTAAGACAAATATGACATGATTGCAACATGCCTGATGTTTTTGCATGATGCAGAAATACATATCTATATAAATACAAAATATATTTAATTATATATAATTTTATATATATATATATATATATAAATTACTACACACACGTGATCATGTGAACACACATGTATATATATTAACATACATACAAATAAGACATTAATATTAATCATAAGAAATTATAAATGTATCAATACAAATATATGTATATGTATCATTTATAAGATAAATTTATTGAAATATATATTTATAAAATAAATATTATATTTATAGTTATACATATAATAATGCATATATTCCTAACAGAAATGGGGGAGTGCATTGCTATATTTATATAACTACATAAAATGTTATCATGAATGTGTGAAATAAAAAAATTATACAAGAATGACCATTAAATAAACCAAGAGTGACCATTAAATAAACCAAACCATATATATATATATAATAAAGAACTTATATGTAGCATTTACAAAAAATCATTACTGCATCCATCATTAACAACACATTTAATAGATACCCCTGAGTGGAAACTAATAAAAATCTTTTGTAGTGTATCCATAGGTTGAATCTAATTCCCTAAATGCTTTGGGAGATTTTAATTCACTACAAAAAACTTTTTTATTTAAAATGCATGATAGAAAAGAAAATCAGTATAGTTAATCGAACTTGTTATGGCCTCCCAAAACCACAAAACCCCAACCACCTCAACCACCTTCATGGGTCTTACTTCGCAATAAGATATGAAAGTATCTCATAAGGTAATAGAAAAATAAGAGTGTAATGTTAGAGAGAATTGATGGGAGGATATGTATGTTTTGGAAACAATCTCAATGGATACTACCCCATTAGATATGCTTCAAGACATTATTCTTCCCCCTCAACATTTGTTGTGTCACAAACCAACTCTGGATAACCCTAACTTGAACACCCAAGTTAATCTATGTCATAACCTAAATAGTGTTCCCAATCCCCTTGAGCTAGAAACTAATGTTTGAGCATCAAGAATTTCATTTGGGGATGATTTCACCAATAAACTCATTAGTAAAAAATAAATAAAACCTATCCATAAGTAGCAATAATCATCAAAACATGGAACAAGAAAACTTCAATATCCATATAAAAATGAATGGTATGGGGAGTGACAATGACAGAAAAAAGGGAAATGAGATACTACAACTGGAGCCCAAAAAATACACACCAGTTTTACCCATAACCATGTGACATTAGGATCAACCTCCCATCATGTCCCCACCTTCACCCAAGCAAGATCCATTTGAAAGAGTACCCATCACCTTCAAGAAATGCCATGATTTTACCCGTATCTAACAAAATATTATTTATATACACCCATTGGGTGCATGAATGGTGTGAGAAAAAAACCATTAGAGACTCACAAAAACATTCCCATAATAACAATCTCTAGAAATAATAAAAAGTCTACCTTGGAAAATGATTTTATTGAAAACTTGTTTTTGAATATTTTAGAAAAATAGAGGAATAACGATTATAAAAAATAAAAACCAAGAACAATGGGACCCCTAGGATCCCTATACTCTTAGTGATCAAACCATTCATAAAAATTCTTATGCACGAGCCACAATAGAGGACCAGGAAAAAGATCCAATGGTAACCAAAATCATAGAAGAGTTTATTTTTTAGTATATTTTCATTCTCAAAAGGCTTGGGATGGTGGAAAATTTCCTCGAAGTACTTTTTATAATCATCCCAACTAGGTACTTGGGATTCCCATGTGTTATCCCCTTTCTAATAAATTCAATTTCCACTTCTAAGGCATCCCATTAACAGGGAAACATCACACTGAGGGAATAGACAACACCATTTCTCTTTCCTGGCATATATACAATATTGAAAAAATACAAAAATATATTCTAATCATAATAACTACTTAATATTTAGGTCCCTCTAAAAGAAAATATAGCTCAAAATTTTATGATCTTAAAAGACCATGAATTATTTACTAAATAGATTGAGATGCCAACAGATGAGGGAATGGATCACAACTGCGAGATCAAGTTCAAGGGTCTAGTATTTCTCTACATATATCCAATATTGGTGAGATACATATATTACCATATGATAGAATTGTAAAATAAAACACCCTTGAATCATACCTGATGGATGAAAGACAACCACGTAACCTTGAATAGTATTTTAAAAAATCGGAATTGGAGTAGAACTTATCAACTGTTTGAACTCATCCAAAGAAGCATTATATTTTGAATTAAAAAATAATTTCACCTTGTTTATTTGACAAATATCAAGGAAGATGCATGATGGGATACTTACAACAAAAAACACATGTAGTAGTGTGCTAGTCCAAATAAACCCATAATCTCAAAAATAATATTGAGCTCTTTATAATACATTAAGATCTTGAACTTCTTAGGATTGACCGAGAAACCTTGTTTCGACACCACATGCCTATGAAATTTGTAGTCTTTAATAAAAAAATTCTCTTGGATTTCTTATTAGAAAAGTTTTAATTGTGAATGTTTCCCATAAAAATTCACAAATTACTTTTATGCTCCTCCTTCATCTTAGAAAAACCAATAATGTCATCCAAAAATACAAAGATGAAGGTCTCAAGATGACTATGTATTATCTTATTAATAAGAACTGTGATGATAGTGGATGAATTAAAAACCCTTGATGACATCACCTCATACTCAAAATTCCTATATCAACATTGGAAAATAGTCTTAGGCACATTAGTCATTGTCACCTCAAGTTAGTGATTGTCTAAATGAAGTTTGATTTTAGAAAACAACCTAACTCATTTTAACAAATCTAACATGTCATAAAGGCAAGTAATGGGATACTTATTATTCTTTATGACTTGGTTTAACATCTGGTAGATGATAATTATGTGAAAATTTCCATCTAACTTTTTTGAAAAATGCAATAGGGTGCCCATATAGACACACTGAGGTGAATGGAGCCTTTAGCTTCAAAAATATCTCATTGAATCTTCAAATATTTGAAATATATGGGAGACATATGAATATAAAGGAAATACATACAATGAGCCCCCAAAAGTAGGTTAATAACAAAATCCACCTCCCTATCTAGGGGTAAACATGATAAATCATCCAAAAACACCTATAGAAATTCCCTGACTATATGATGTAACTCACTCACAAAAAATAGCTAGTTAGATTCATATAAAAGAGTAGTCCACTAGAAGATAAGTATTACTAGCTATATAATATATGGTCCATTTATATTGGACCATGAATCCTTTTCTAATTGCAACAAATGAGTGGTCTTACTAAGGATAGTGAAGGTCACTCTCTGGTGGTAACAATTGATGTAAGCCTTATATATTGTAATATAGTATATCCCGAGTATTACATATAAAAGTTCCATTTAAAATATGTTAAATCACTATACCAAATTTACTAATGACATATAGGTTACATAAAAATGGAACATGAATCATTTCCCTCTTTTTATTCCATGAGGAATGACTATCTCCACAATGTAAGAAATATGCTCGAATAAGAGTTTCAATAATTCGATAACATTGGAAGATATAAAAGTTTTATGGAAACTATTATCAAGTAATGTAGTCCAATTAAATGAATTAAAAATTGGAGCACATCTCATCATTGGATATATTTCCAGAGACTATACTATTCCTTGATCCACTGCATGAAAATAATTCATGTCTGAATGATCCAAAGGTCTACTTCTAGCCTTTGTCTTAGTCCTGAGAAAAATATTCCCATATGAGGAACTGGTACTACCCCCATGCCTATGAAAATTAAGTCCCTATACATGAGAGACATCATAATTCACTATGGATCCCTTGGGAGCTGAATATCCTACACAACTCTATGAAGAAAGGCTATCTCTACAGATTCTCTAGAGATAGCTCATGCATCCACACGAGTGAAAACCCATGGGATCCACTGTGTAATGACCCTGAATCTATTATCCCAAAATCATATCATTATTTTATTACATTGGCATTAAATATATGAAATCCCATCCCAAAGGACTGAATAGTTTAGTTGTCTTGGTAAACTAGAAACAGATTTGAAATTCAAATTACATTTTAGACATAAAATTCAAAAAGTATTTTCATTGAGAACACCACTAATCCCTTTATTGTAACCCAAAAAAAATAATCATAAAAAAATTCTCATTAATTGATGGAAAATTAAATATAAAAAAGGGGTGATATCAAATGCATAGTAAGAGTTACGTACAACAGATGCTGTAATGAATAAATGAGAATAATCAATATAATAAGGTAGATAACTTAAAACACAAGAAATTTAATCAATAAATTGAGAATGAAATACCTCCATAGATAATTTATAAACAAAAATCTCATATATAATAATAATAATAACTAAATACTCAAAAATGTAAATTTTTAACTATTGGACGCCATGTTTTATAGGTACATGGTACCTTTACCATCAAGATAATTCAAAAAATGTTTTAGAATATTAGGTAAGGACCCATATGATTTGGTGAAATTATTTGTCTCATGACACTACTAATTCATCAATTCACATACTTCAATTTGTCCCCAACCCAATTCGTACCAGTCCGAAGCATTCTTTATATATTGAATAATCATTTTGAAAAGTGATTTTTAAATCAAATCATCCCACACCACATTGATACATTTGAATTATAATCCCCATGAAGTAAAATAATTTATAAAAACAAAAAATAAAATGAGGAATATTTAAATACTGTTTTTAAATTTCAAATGGATTGTATATACACCACATATAAATTAATTTTGGTATAATAACAAATAATTATGAATGAAATGTAAATTGAGATGGAATTTGTTACCACTAATAGTTTATCGAATCGTATTAGCCATAAAAGTAATATTTATAAAATGAAACCATTAAAAAATTAATATAATTATTTTAAAGATATTATATTTAAAATTAAAATATATATATATACCACAAATAAGAAATAAGTGGGGAATAAGGCATATATCTCATAGAAGAAAAGTTAGATGAAAAAATACTTATGTCACGCTTCCATTTATTGTAGCATTATAAAACCCCTTTTATAATAGTTTAAAGAAAGTTATTGAGTCATTAAATAAATATATTAATATTTATAATAACTTAAATGATCCTTTTATTACATATTATAACTCATTCATTAAAAATATTTCATATTTTAAATTGTTTGAGGTGAATTCGTTCTAGGGTTTAATGATCTGTTCAATTGTTTGAAATTATGGATGTTCATATAAAATGGAATTAAAACTCATGAATTGGAATGAAATGGTATTAATGAAATTCCATAAATATGAATGGTCACATTTATAATTTTTATTTCTTACTAGAGGACGATTCATAAGATAAAACCTTAATAAGAAATGTTTAATTTATTTTGGCAGTTTTTCGATCATAATGAACTAGTTTCATTTTATTTACTTTTATAAGTATGTATTACATACAGAACATTAAATGGGATTTAATATACTTATGAAAATATAATTTATCCATAATTATAGTTATATAACCATCCATAAATGCATTAATGGAAAATAGATAAAAGCATTATTCACAGAGGTGATTAACTGGCAAAACAGGAAAAATAGTTTAATTTTATTGAATAAAATGAGGTAATTAATGGGATGGATATCATATATTACATTATAAACATATAATTATATTATTTACATGATTTTACAATTATTATGCCTTTATTTATGAAATAGATGAGGAGAAAATGCATTTTTTAATTAAAATTGAATATATTCCCTATTAATCCAAAAATGAAACTTCTCAAAAAATACCAAAATTTCACCCTAAGATAATGTTTTTATTAATATTTTCCAAATGTAATTTATTTTTTCAAGTAATACATATAAAATAATCAATATTTAGATTTAAAATAGGTGTTCCATTTTAAGGAAGAATTTTTTCCGTTTGGAACAATACAATTTTTATGCTTAAAACAATATTTTTTTCTTATCTTAAACATATAAAACTCATTAAAAAAATATATTGAATATATGTACCATATAAATTTCATTAACATGTATCAATAATATTTACTAATTAAATTTACTAATATAAATACCATTTTTGGAATAAAAATTGTTTTTTATAAAAAAAATATCCTTTATATTCAGTAGGATTTTATTTTTATTTCTAATTAATTGTTAACCAATGAATTAATTTTATAAACATGTGATATATATATATTAATTTATTTAATCTCATTAATTCCCACAATTCCAATGTTTAGGTGATAACTATCATAATTAAATAATAATATTTAATCACTTGTTTAAGATCACTATTTTTTGTAACATACTCTATCGAAGAGATTGAATTTAAGAAAGGAATAATGTAAAATATTGGGGCATCGTAGTAGCCCCTCGTTAAATAAATTGTGTCCTCCCAATTTTGAAATTTCACTTTTTGAAGAAATGTTGATACTTGAAAATTCATGTGTGGGAAACACACATCATAAATAGGGTTAATAAAACATCCCCTTAATAAGAGGGAAAGGGAAATGATAAGGTCACCAAAAAATTAGAAGTTTGAATATGATAACATTATAGTGAATTGAAAATAGGGACATGTAAGAGAAATATAACTATCATGTTCTGAAGAATATTTATATAGAATATGGTCATATAAATATCCATCATCACAAAACCATAAATATGTGATTGGTTAAAAGAAGCCATTGATTTCTCTATAAGAAAATTAAACAAATTGTGTTTTCCTTCAGAATTTGATTCCTAGAGTTGAGGTAATATTTTACTGTCTAGATAAGATCTTTTTAAAATAACGTTATTCCATTTCTTTCCATGTCATAACCATAGTATTATCCTTTTGTTTTTTCAATCTATTTTCACTTTATCTCTTACGACAATAAAATGATATTCATTCTTATTTTTTCATACCTATAAAACATTAATTAATCATAAGATCCGCAAATCATTACTTTATCCTTAAAATACTTATTGAAACCAAAATGGTTATAATATTATATGATAATTCCCAAAAAAAAGAACACAACTTCATATGAAGAAGGCTCCTTTATCTCCCAAAATTCAATATTGATACCCAAAATCCAACTTAGAAGATTTAATAAATTAGTATACTTCAGTTTCCACTAATATATTCCAGTCTAATATTGAAACCCAAAAATCAAAAGGATTTTAACAGATAGTCTCCCAATATATATTAATATTTATCTATAAAAATGTACATGCCCAAAACATATAATATCTAAGATATAGAAACTATTTTCATAAATAACTTGAATCACCATAAATCTATAATAAAATCATATATTCCTCAAATGACCATTAATCCTTCATTCCTCAAATAAATTTCCAAAACATTATATTCACCTTAATCATATAGGGTTATCAAATTGAACTTATCCTTTATCCATAAAATCATTTAACTAAAAATAAAAAGACATACTTATCAATACTTCATGTGGGTTATGAACATTCTTAAGAAAATGGAATCATGAAATGGATCATGCCCAAATAATCTTTTTTTCATGGTTTATGATCAATCTGAGACTTACACGATGATAAATTGGATGATTTATAAAATTGAATCAAAGAAAACAGACAAGGGATATGTTGTCAGATCCCAAGAGAGGATCATCACATATTATTTATAATTATTTTTTATAATAAAATAATTATCTTGATGGAATTATTTATCCATTGATAAATCTAACAACATATCTGCATTGTATGGTTGTTTAATTTTAGGAATCATAGAAGAATCCCACTATGGGTGATCGACACATGTTACAAAAATATTAGAACATTACTCTAGGAATCTCTAGGTTCTTGCATTGTATATCCTATCGCTTGCGTCATTCACCAATGATTTCCTCGAGAATCACTTCTAAATAATTCTTCATGATATGTCATGAAATAAGAGTGGGAGGTGGACGAAGATCTCTCGCCATTATTGGGATCATTTTTAAAGAAGGGGGCCCTCTATAACATGAGATAATTCTAAAAATCCATTGTGCACAACCAAATAAATGAATTTTCTTGCAGATAAAATAATATATTTGGATTTATATACTTCTTGGGTTAAAATAAATAATTTCACAAGTGAAATTTCTTATTTATTTAATTCTTTTGGAACCCCATTAAAAAACACAATAATAATAATAATACTTATTCACATGCTCTTAAACTATGAATTAAATTTAATATTATTTAATCACATAATATTCAATAACTATTATTTTTCACCAGGAAATTAAACCACGTACTCCATTGCTCCTTAATATTTATCGGGCCATTAATAATGACTATTTATTTATTAAATAAACATAAATTCATTATGCACTAATAAATAAGTAAATATTATATTCACTAAATAGAAAAATAAATATTTATTAAATATTGTACTCACACTATATTCTATCGAATAACTAGTGATAGAATATATGAGATCAATAAAACATGAAAAATTGTTAAACCACATGCATGAATAATATTTATTCAAATTTTTAAATAACACATAATAATATTTATTATTTAACTAGGATTCTGGATACACTTAAGTTCTAACCCTCTAGGCCTGTTTGTTAGTGGCATTAGGCGAAGAAACCTACAGTCCATGGTAAGAATCTAGAAACATGCAAAGTAAACCATATAGAAATATTTTAATGACTCAATTACATAATACTTCATATAGATTCTTATTGTGTAATATAATCCCTTAATCACGATATCTCAAATAAAACAAGTCTCATATTTGTTCCATAAACCTATATTATCAATGTCTATTTCTTTGACTTCCTAGAATATGAATATTACATTAAAACACCATGGTCATGGATTTATTGAGCCAATATAATTTCCATAAAATGTAAAAAGATACCCACTTCCATTATATAACATGATGGAAAAACTATTTCTCACATTATTCATTAAAAAAATATTACAAATTAAACACCCCAAACAACCTACCTTTCCAAGAACATCTGTCTTCATGGTTTTTTTCAATACATCAAATTACAAGACTCCTAATACTTACTGATATAAATATTAATTTCTAAGGATAAATACGCACATCCAAATATAGGAACATCCAATGGTACATATAAATATTTATTTCATACTTATGTGTATCATTGTAATAATATCCTACAGGATATTACCAAGGGCGTACACCATTAGAAGGTGCCTCAAAGTCTTATTTGTATCCACCCCTACCAGAATGAATCCTTTATGTTTTTCAATTGATATCATATATATGTAAAGCATATATTTATGAATAGTATCGTATCACTTCGGGGTTCTCATCATAGCGGGGAACTACTATAATATATTTGTGAAACAACTACTTTTAAAACAATATCACATAGTATGTTATATAGAAGAAAAATAAAGATGTGTTAAAAAGTTTTTTAATATTTTAAAAATTGAATATAGGTTTTCATAATGTACACATAATTTGTTTCTAGGACACCAACTATAACTTACTCCCACTTTAACTAGTGCCAACTACAAACAACCTTTAGCCCTCTAGTTCAAACATGATATTCATGATTTTTTTAGGATATGACTTTAGTCAAGGGGTCCACCAAGTTAGCTTTCATGGGTACTATGATTACTAAAACTTCAACCCTCTGGTAAAAATACCTCAATAAGTGATACTTTCAAAGTATATTCATTGTCTGTCAGTGTAACCTTGTATCTTTTCCAAGAGGTACATTCATATTATTATCACAATATATTGGGATATGGCCTTTACTACTAGATATGACATCATGATCCTAGAAAATGTTTTTAATCCAAAAGGATTATTTGGATACATAAAATATGCTATATAGTTAGACTCCACTGTGTAATCAATTACAACTAGATTATTTTTATTATTCCAGTTCATATCACCTCTATTGAGACAGAAAACATATCCTAATTATGACTTAAGATCATTCTGATCTATCTAAAAACTGGCAATTGTATAACCCCTAATGACCACCTCCTTAGCTCCTCCATACACTAGAAACATATAATTAGTTCTTCTTAAATACTTGAGGATATCCTTGATAGCAAACCAATGATATTATTAGGGATATTATTGATATTTTTCTTACCATTCTCAATGCATTCAAAACATTACGTCTAGTACATAACATGAAATACATGATTGAGGCTATCATTGTAGAATATGAGATATTACTCAATATTTTTCTCTCTTGTTGTGTATGAGCACACATTTTCATAGAAAGATGTAAACCATGTGACACTAGAACAAATGCCCACTTAGATTGTTGCATACTAAATCTCTTTAGTATCAGGTCAACATATGTACTCTGAATTAGTCCTAGAAGCCTATAAAATATATCACGAATAATCTTGATCCCTATAATATAGAATGATTCATCTATGTAAATATTGTAGAAACACTTTTTTAACTATTCCTCAATAGAATGAAATCCTGTTATGTTGTTTCCAATATGTAATATGTCATCGAGATATACTAGTAGGATAACAAAAGTATTCCCGCTAAACCTCTTGTGAACACATGAATCATATTCGTTCTTAATGAAATTAAATTATTTTTTAGCTTCATCAAATCAAATGTACCTTACGTTATCCCCTTTTCAATCAATTCAATTTCCACTTCCAAGGTATCCCATTAAAAAAAATGCAAACATCAAAACCATTTCCACCCAAATACAAAGAAACACATTTTAGTATTCAACTAAACAAAACTCAATCATTATCAAAATAACCATTTACGCATCAAAACAATTAAATGATAATTTATAAATATAGCTGGGAATATTATGTTCATCAATAAATGGTATTACATGAAAAAAATAACCTTAATCACTTTAAAACATTGGAAACTAGAAGGAATGCACTAGAAAAGAGAAAAAAGACCTTAAAGAAGGAAGATTAGACCCTAATAATCAACACCCCCACCATTAAATTCGATTTACAAAATCCATAGGCCATAACATCATGTGGAAGAGAGAAATTTTGAGAAAAATTAAAATGAATTGAAGGAAATAGAAGAGAAGGAGTTTTATTGAAGAAATTATCAAGAACATGAAAATTATTCCACTATAAATCCACCCAAGTAGATGATGAGATGAGGAGATCATGTTCTTATGGTTGGAAAACTGAGTAGGGAGGGGGAGGAGAGGAAAAGAGGGTTAAAAATGAACAAGGTAAAAATAGTTATTTCTCACTTTATGTTTTCTGTGTAGGCCACAAATTTTAAAAACCCCACACAAATTGTGAAAATCCCCACAACCTCACCTAGGAACATGCATTTCTAGTCCGTATGGTTTGGTAGACCACAGATCAACTATAAAAATCTGTACTATCCAGAAAAACAGAACCATTACAATATATCCACATGAATATATATAACCATTTTCTAAACATGAAACATCAATTTTTCTCAAAAAACTCCATAAATTTCAAAAATAATGAACCAGAAAAGAAATAAATATATTATATAAAATAAAAAGAGGAAAAACATTACAAAAAGTGACCCCATGGGCATGAAAATAGTGTTCAACTTATCACTTTATTTCATTATAAATTCATCCCAATGTATGATCGTGGAATGAATGAGGCCACTGCTATATGAAAAGGGACTCTCACTCCCATTCATCATGGGAATCATTCACATGTCACCAAAACACTCAAAAAAGAATAATTGATTTTCCATGTAGAAATTTATTTTAGCAATAAATAATCTAATATTTCTTCATAACCATAAAATTGTAGAGCTATAACTTAAATTTTTCCCAATCCATAGAATGTGAATGATATGGGTTATAGTTATTTAGTTGTGAGAAATGAAACTTGTCATGAATCATTGACAATTGAGGAAAAGAAATTAGTTGGTATGGAACCTTACCAATCCAATTGGTATCCTCTAATGGTTCCACATACCTCAAAGAATGATTCCCTTATTTCTCAATTCACCAATGACCCAACTGAGGTGACACATTTAGGAACACCCAATCCATAGGTGAGAACTCTAAAGGAAAAAACTAATGATCCATATAAGACTTGGGGATATTACGAACCATACCTAATTATTGCTGAATCTCTAGAATCATAATCACCATTTCATTCATAAGCCTCAATCAAACTAAGGAAGTCTCTCCTATATCAATACATTAGAGGGGAGAGTAACATGAAATACAATAAATTGCATTAATAGGATCTATCTTGATCGAAGAATGGAAACTATTATTATGAAAATAATTCCACCATTTCTAGATGATTTTACTATAATCCTTGTTGGTCGAAGACATAAATATGGATTATATCCTCGAGAAAATGGATTTACCACTCCATATGACCATTAGTATAAGGATGGTAACCAAAGTTTTTCTTGAAAAAGAATCCAATCACCTTTTGATGGAATTTCTAGAAACAAGTGGTAAAATAGTGGTTGTTATCCAAGATGATAGAATATGGATCCTCATGAAACCTTAAAATAATTGGAATACATAATCTCTTAATCTCCTCCACCTTAGTCATATCATTAATTGGGATGAAATGGTCAGAATTGGTCTTCTAATAACTCATGACCCATATAGAATTCTAACTTTCAGTGGTTTAAGGTTAAACATTGATAAAAACCATTGATATCTTATCCAACTTCTATGTTTGAATACGAAGTATCTAGGGAATATCATATGGAGTTTAAGCTCAACATTAATTTTATATAATGTAAAACACTGATACACGAGGTCCATTATGTACTATCCCATACCCACATACCAGAAACACTACATCGGAATCATAGAATATTTTGGTATTAATTGGGTGTAAAACTCACTAATATCAATCTAAACACATAATAAAACCCATCCTCTCCAATAATGGGATCATGTAATTAAATTACACCATCAAAACACCTATATCATTTTTCAGTGGTCTCCCCACCATTTAGTATTATCCTGATGCTGAGACATTCCTCCTAATCTACATTCTCATTAAGAATAATCTAGTATAGGGAAGAAGTAAACTATATGCTATCAATAAATATATAATCATTTTCTCCCTCTTATTAAAAATTCATCTAAGTAATGAGTCTCATAAAATTCCATTCATCACTGGACTCATTGAGATCCTAGGAGGGAAACATCTGACTAAGAGAATAAAAAATTTCCCTTTCTTGGAATATATTAAATGTTAAAATAAAATCCCTAATGATATTCTACCCATAATCACCACTGAATATTTATGCACATATAAGAGAAAATATATCTTCAAATTTTATGATCTGAAAAGACCATGAACTTTTCAGTAAATATATAGAGATTCCAAACATTGAGGGAATGCATAAAAACGTGAGGTCAAGGTTATGGGTCAGTTATTAATCTTCAAGTGGATGAATACTATGAGATCTATATGCCACAACATGATAAAATTGTATAATAAAACAATCTAGATTCATATATGATACATCATATTCAACCACGTAACCTTCACAAGTTGAATATAAAATCACAACAAGAATTGATGTTATCGAATTCTTTAACTCATCAAAGGATACCTGATATTTTTAATTACATAATAATTTCACCACATTTTGTGATATCTATCTAGGGGGATGAACTGTGGTAGAATTCCTACATCAAACATCAATGGTAACCTTTTAGTCCTAGGATGCTCCTAACCTCAAAAAATATAGGTCACTTCCTACTATATTATGATCTTGAACTTCTTAGGATCAACAGAGATATCTTGTTTGACAACACAAGAATGATAAATTAGATCTCTTAGATCCAAAAATTTTACTTGGATACTTTAGAAAATAGGTCATAATTGTGATGTTTCCCATAAATATTCCCAAATGACTTTTACGCTTCACCATCATTTTATAATAACCGAGAATGTCACCATGAAGATAAAAATTAAAAGGTGTCAAGATACCTATGGAATATCATATTGATAAGATCCATGAAGATTTTGGGTGTATTAGTCACCCCAAATGATGTAACTAGTTAATCAAATGGCTATACCAACTTTGGAAAATAGTATTAGGCACATCAGTCTCCCTCACCATGAGTTAGTGATAGTATGAATGAAGATTGATTTTGGAAAACCACCTAACCCCCTTTAACTGATCTAATAGGTCATCAATACATGGAATTGGGTACTTATTATTCCTCAAGAATAACATCATCTTCTAGTAGTTAATACACAAGGGGATAGTTCCATCGACATTTTTTGAAAAAACAACTATGATGGCGCATAGAGACATAATAAGGTGAATGGATCCATTAAAATCCAAAATATATCATTGAATATTCAAATATTTCAACTCTATAAGTGATATATGAAATCAATAGACAAATATCAACTGATTCCCCAATAGTAGATTAATAAACAATTCCACCTCCAAATCCAGGTGTAAACTTTGATAAATCATCCAGAAACACCTAAAAAAATTTCATCACTATATGAGGAAAATATCTCCTAAAATATCCATTGTTAGTTTCCTATAAAAAATTAGACACCTAGAAAATACGTCTACCTAGTTCTAGAAGATGAGGTTCTATTCTATGGGAGCATAAACCCCATTCTCACTTGAACGCGTGAGTGACCCTATTGGGAATAATGAATGCCAATCTCTCATGGTAACAATTGATGTGAGACTTATTGGATTTCATCTAGTATATCCTGATTATTACATCTAAATGGTCTATTTCAAGTATGATAAAGTCTAATACTAGGTTGAATATTGACATAGAGCTGACATAAAAAAGGGAACCAGACCCCTTCTGTCTCTTTATTCCTAGAGGCTTGTTTATATAATTAATGCATGACATAATATTGATAGGTAGTTGCAGTAATTCTATAGTATGGGATGATATAAAAGTTATAGAGAAACCATTATCAAATAATGTAGTCAAAATCAAGTACCAATAAGTTGACCACCTCTCACAATTGTGGGACATGCATTAGACTCTACTGGTGCTTGATCCCCTTCATGAAACTACTTCACCATGGAATGATCTAGAGGACTAATTCTAGCCTAAGTATTCGTACTATGATAAATCCTACCATATGAAGAACCAGACCTAACCCCATGACCATGAAAAGTAGGTCCCACTACCCAGAAGGCATCATAATACACTGTGGATCCCTTGGAGGATGAAGAGCCTACACCACTCTAGGAAGGAAGGCTAGATCAACAAATACTCTAGAGATGGACCGTGAATCCACACAAGTGATAAACCATATTATCCACTGTGTAAGGACCCAAGATCTGGTAGATCAATGTTGGTGACTTTCATTATTAAATTTTTATAAGATACATGAAAACAACACCCAATGGACCGAATATTTTTGTATTTTTGGTAAACTAGATTCATATTTGTAAATTAAATTACATTTTTCACATAAAATTCAAAAATTATTTTCTTTAAGAACACAATTATTCCCCTTATCATAACCCTACATATAAATCCAAATAATCTTCTTTGAAACTGAGGGAAAATAAAAAATAATTAATGGGTGAGCTCAAATGCAGAATAATGGTTAAGTACAGTGGAAGTAATAATGAATCAGTGAGAATAATCAACACAGAGTTGTATGAAAATGAACATGCATTCCATTTAATAATGAAATAGAGAATTAAAAGCATCCATAAATAATGTAAACAAAAATATATCATGGATAATAAAAATTATAAATAGATTCTCAATAAATTAAATTCTTAATTATAGGATTCCATGTTTTTTAGGTACATGTGACTTTTACCGTCTTGAGCATTCACAAGACGATTTAACATATCATGTAGAAACCCATATTACTTGGCCAAATTATTCACCTAAGGTGACTACTGCTGAATCAAGGGGATTAATTTAAAAAATTACTAACTTGTTTCAGACGAGTCCAAAGATTTCTTCATATATCGAATAATCCATTTAAAAGTGAATTTATAATCAATGTGTCTCATACCATTTTTATAAATTTGAATTATAATTACCATGACATAAATTAATTTAAAAAATAAATAAATACCATAAGGAATGATTAAATAAATATATTAAATATCAAATGGATATTATATAAACCGCATAGAAGTAAATTGGTGTATAATAAAAAAATAAGACTCAATGGAATGTAAATTGAGATGGAATCCCTTACAACTCATAATCAGATGAATCAAATGCCTCATAAAAGTAATAAGCATAAAATAAAACCTTTAATCCCATGAATATAATTATTTTAATGATATTATATATTAAATTTTAGTAATCATAGACTACACATAAGAAATAATTTTTGAATAAGGCATATATCTCACTGAGGAAAAGTGAGATGAGAAAATCCTTACATCTTGCTTCCCTTTAGTGTAGAATTCTTTAAAATCCTATATAATCATTTAAATAATTTTATAGAACCATTGTATAAATATATTAATATTTATAACACCTTATATGATCGTTTTATTATATCTTAAAAACCCATTAAATAAAAATATTCCATCATTTTTATTGTTTGTGACTATTCATTCTATGGTTTATTGATTGGTTCATTTGTGTAAAATTATGGATGTTCTTGTAAAATTAGAGTACAACTATAGAAGTGTAATGGAATTGTATTAATGAAATAAATACATATTAATTTTCACATTTATCATTTTATTTCTGGAATGAGTATGATTCATTAGATAAAATGTTAATGATAAATGTTTAATTTATTTTGGTGGTTTTTCTAAACACCACGACCTTGTTTCAGTTTATTTACTATTATGAGTATATATTAGCGACTAAAAACAAAATTGGATATAATATACTTATTTTAATATTAGTTTACCAAAATAATAGTTTATGACCATCCATGAAGGTGGTAACTGAAAATGAACAAAAATATTATTCACATAGTCGATTAATCGACATAACTTGGACAAGAGTTTCATTTATTTAAATAAGATTATGTAATAAAATGGATGGATATAAGATATTCCATTTGTAACATAAAAAAAATTATTTACACTATTTAAGAATTATTATTCCTTTCTGGATGAAATAGATGAGGAGAAAGAAGAAGAAGAATTGAAAATAAGAGAGGTGTTTTGAGAAAATTACCTTCTGAATATCACCTCTTTGAGAGATCCTTGTGAACATTGGATTCATTATTTTCGTGATAAAAAACACATGGATTTAGGGGAGGGTGTAGGATATGTTTTGGATGATATTTGAGGTGCTAAAACACTTGTGGGTAAAAATGGCGTGGTGAGGGGTGGTATTTATACTATAGGAGAGGTGACTTTTAGTTTTTAAAATAATGATTATTTTATATCTAAAGCCAAAAACTGTGACGTGATAATAATTTCAATGAATTTGGGAGAAATTAATATTTTTGAGATTTGTTAGGGTCAATTAATACCTCAACCAACCATTAAATGTTATTGATTTTAGTATTTTAATCCTTTATCATTTTAACATTAACCCGTTTAATTTAATATCTATATCGTGGTAAATATTATTTTTACCATGGTAAATTTTCATGTTTAAGAATTAAAATGACAATAAAACCGAATTTATACCATATTAGTCCAAATATGTGAACCATTTTACCAAATTCAATTCATAGAATTGGTAAAATTAGATTTCAAATTATTTCTATAGACATAGTGAATGAGCAGGTTGTTAAAGTGAAAAGTTCAAAAGATTGGAATGTTTCTTATCCAATTTAAATGTGAAATTGATTACAATGACCACAATTTTTTTATTTATTTATTATTGAAATAATTATTTTTAGAAAATTATAATATAATTTAACTATATAAATTAATTATATGAAAAAATTGTTTTTAATTAAAATTCAATACTTTTGACTATTTATCAAAAAATAAACTCCTCTAAAAATACCAAAATTTAACTTTAATATAATTTCGGAATTATTATTTCAAAAATTTACACTATTTTTCATAAAAAAACTCATAAAAGTGTCCAAATTTAGATTTAAAATAGGTGTGACATCAAAGGCGGAATTTTTTTTAGAACAATATAATTTTCTATGGTTAAAATTTGATTGGTTTATTATATTAATCATAAAAAACTAATTAAAAAAATTATTTAATATAAATAATATATATATATCATTAATAAATTTAAATAATGTTTATTAATTAAATTTATTAATATAAAATACCATTTTAGTCATAAAAATAGTTTTTATAAAAAAAATCCTTTATGTTGAGCTTTATTTTGTTTTAATTTCTGAATAATTGGTATCAAATTAAGTTATTTTTTAAACATCTTTGAACTATATTTTTTAAATTTAGTTAATATCATTTATTCCCTCCATTCCAATTTTTGGGTGAAAACTATTAAAATTAAATAATAATATTTAATCATTTTTTAAGCTTAGTGTTCTCTGTAATGTAGGCTATCAGAGCGATTGAATTTAAAAAGAGTCATATTGTAAAATATTGGGGTCTTATATTCTCCCCACCTTCAATAAGTTGTGTCCCTCAAAAAGGAAATTTCACTTTTTAAAACAAATGGTGATACATGTAAATTCCATTGTGGGAAACCCACATCTTAAA
Source organism: Viscum album (assembly GCA_963277665.1). Classification (NCBI taxonomy): domain Eukaryota; kingdom Viridiplantae; phylum Streptophyta; class Magnoliopsida; order Santalales; family Viscaceae; genus Viscum; species Viscum album. The sequence continues at coordinate 1,117,072,564 of OY728152.1, forward strand.
TATGGTTAATAAAACATCCTATTATTGAGAAGGAAAGAGAAATGAGAATGTCACTAGGAAATTAGGATTTTTAATCAGATAACATTTGAATGAATGGAAAACCATTAAATGTATGAGAAATAAAAATATCATGTTCTAACAGAGAGTGATAGAGAACATGGTCATTTGAAAGTCCACCATTAGAAAACCATAAATTTATGATGGGTTAAAGAGGGAATTGATTCCTGATTAAGAAAATTAAACTAATAGAGATTTCATTCCAAATTACTTTCATAGAGTTAAGGGATTATTTTAGTAACCTGATAAAAACATTAGAAAATAAATTTAATTTATTTCTTTCTATGTCATAATCATAATATTATCCTTTGTTTGTGTTTCGATCTGTTTTTACTTCATCTCTTATGAAATGAAATGGAAATTAACTTCATTTTTTCATACCTGAATAACATTAATGGATCACATGATTTACAAGTCATTCCTTTATCCTTTAAATATTTATTAAAAACAATATGGTTAGAATATGATAAGATAATTCCCAAAAAATAACAAACCTTCATATGTTGAAATCTACTTTAATCTCCAAGAATTCAACAGTAATACCCAAAATCCATCATAGAAAATTTAATAAATTAATATCCTTAAATGTCCACAAATATATTTTAGCCTAATATTAAAACCCAAACATCAAAAGGATTTGATCAAATAGTATCCAAATATATATTAATATTAATCTAAAAAATGTGAATGTGCTAAACATATAATATACAATATATAGAAACTATTTTCCTAAATAAATTAAGTCACCTTAAATCCATAATAAAATAATATATACCTCAAAATACCATTCAGCCTTTATTTTTAAAATACAATTCTATAACATTATATTTTCCTTAATAATATTGGATTCCAAAAATTAACATATACATTATCCATAAAATCCATTAACTAAAAATAAAATTTCATACTTATCAAGACTTCATGTGAGTGATGAAGGATCCAAGCATAGAAGAAGCATGTGATGGGTTGTGCCCAACTTTTCTTTTCATCAATATTGATGATAAATCCAAGATTTAAATAATGATAAATGTTGTGATCTAAAAAATTTAATCAAATAAAACGCAAAATTGATAGAACACTGAAATAAGAGAGAGGATCATACCATATTATTTATAAATAAATAAATTAATTAAAGAATTACCTTGATGGAATTATTTCTTTGTTAATTAATCTGAAAAAATATATGCGCTTTTCAGTAATTTCATTGTATTAATGAAAGAATAGCCCCTCTAGTGTATATCAATATGTTTTCTACAAATCTAAAAACATCGATATCCAAATCCAAAAGTGCTAGAATGGAAGATCTTATCACTTGCATCACCCAGCTTTGATATCCTAGAGAACCACTTGTAATGAATTCTCCATGATCTCTCTTGACATGATATTGGGAGGAGAAAGAAGATAGATCTCCATTAATGGGGGCATTATTGGATAAGGAAACTCTCTAGGGATTGAGATAATTTTCCAAATCCATTGTTCATAAAAAAATTAATTTACATATAGATAAAAGAATATAGTTGTGTTTATATACTGCTACGATTAAAATAAAATAATTTTACAAGTTCCTTTTAATATTTATTTAACCCCTATGAAACCCCATTTCAAATAATAATAATAATTATAATTCATAACATGTACTTACCATGTGAATTAAATTAACTATAATCTAATTAAATAATATTCAATATTACTTACTTCTCACCAGACCATTAAACTTTGTCCATCACTCCTATGTAATATTTATCCATCCATGAATAATTACTATTTATTTTTTAAATAAATATCACTGCATTATTCTATAATAAATAAATAAACATTACATTCCATAAATCGTAAATAAATATTTATTAAATATCCACTCACATTATATTCTCTCGAATTACCAGTAATGGAATATATGCGATCAAGAAAACATGAATAATTATTATACCACATGTAGGGATAATATTTATTCAACTTGTTAAATAATAAATAATAATACATATTATTTCACTAGGATTGTTGATATGCTTAGTGGGTGACCCTCTTGTCCTCTTTATTAGTGGTATTAGGGGATGTATCCTAGCGTTTAAGGTTTGCATCTTGAAACTTGACCGGGCAACCATAGAGAAAGAAGTTAATGCCACAAAAAACAATACATCATACAGATGCTTATTGTGTACTATAATCTCAGTATCATAATATCTCAAATCAAAGATTTTTCAAGGACGTTCAATCAACCTATGTGGTCGATGTATCTTTCTATGACATCCCAGAATATGAACTTGACTACAGAACACCATGAAAATGGATTTATTTATGCTATATCATTTCCATCAAAAGGACATATATATCAACTTATGTTAAATAACATAATGTAAAAATGATTTCTTGCATTATTCATTAATGCAATATTACTCAGGACCCATCCAATGTATCTAAACTCACCATGGTAATCTATCATCAAGGTTTTCCTAAATATATCAATTTATGTGGCTGATAATACTTATTAACAATAATATGAAATTATATGGATCCACACACAAATTTGTAGATAGTGACATCCAATGACACATATAAATATGGATTTCCTACTAGTGGGTTTCATTCCAATAATATCCTACTGGATATTTCCTAGGGCGTACACAATGAGAAGGCACCTCAATGTCTGATGAGTCTCCATCCTTGATAGCTTGTATCATATATGTCTGTAAAATGATATCATTAGGCTATTAAACATATATTTAATAATAATTTTGTAGAACATCTAGGTACTCATCATAGCGGGATACTATTATGACCATTTTTTTCTGACAACTCATTTTAGGTTAATATTACATAACATGTTATGCATCAAATCAAATATGATGTGATAAGATGTTTATTTATATTAAAAAAAATATAGTTTACAATAAAGTACACATATATTGGTTCAAGGCCACTAACTCCTACTGAATCGAACATTCAATAGAGACAACTGATAACAACCTTTTTTTCGCTAACTCTCACATGATACTCATACTTCAATTGACATAATTCATTAGTCATGGGGTTCATCAGGATATCCTCCATGGGAACTTTGATTACTGTAACTTCACCCCTCTGATAAAAATCCCTCAATAGGTGACACTTCTAGAGTATATTCGTTTTACATTGGTGTGAACTTGGATATTTTTTGGATACGTCACTGATGTATTTTCACAATACAATGTGATAGGGTCTTTACTTCTAGGTATAATATCAAGATCCTATAAAAAGTTATGGATCCAAAATCCTTCCTTGTATACATGAGAAGGTGCTACATACTCAGACACCACTGTAGAATCAGTGGCAACTAGCTGCTTTGAAGTCTTCCAACTCAAAAATCCTCCATAAAGAAAGAAAACATATCCTAATTGTGACATCAAATCATTGTGATCTATCTAAAAACTAGAATATGTATAATCCTTGATGATCATGTCATCATATCCTTCATACACCAGGAACATATCCCTAGTTCTTCTCAGATATGTAAGGATATACATAATATTTGACTAGTGATGTTCTCCAAGATTTCCATGATATCTTCCTACCATGTTCAATACATTGGAAACATCATGTCTAGTAGATGACATGACATTAATTATTGATCCTATAGATTAAGAATATGGGATATTAGTAATTATATCTTTCTTTTATTGTGTATGAGGAAACATTTATAATAAATAGGTAAACCATGTGACACTAGAACTTATCCCCTATTGTATTGTTCCATACTAAATCTCTATAGTATTTGGTCAACAAATTTACTTTGACATAGTCTAAGCATCAACTTGGATATATAAAAAATGATCTCAATCAATAGAATATAGGATTATTAAACTAATTCCTTCAGGGATAAAAACTTCTTTAACCATCACTTAGAAAACTGTAAAATTGGTATTTGATTTCTAATAGGTAATACGTCATTAGTAAATAATACTTGGATAATGACCCCATTCCATATAAACATCTTATAAACAGATGAGTCACATTTGTTCTTAATGAAACTAAATTATTTTAGGGATTTATTGAATCAATTGTTCCATGTCTTGTATTCTTATATTAATCCATTAATGGATCTCTAGCACTTGAAAATACTTTTGACATCACATGGAGTTACAAACCCTTATGGTTGTGTCATAAAGACATCTTCTTGAAGATTCCTATTAATAAATGTAGTTTTTACATCCTTCTTCCAAATCTCATAGTCATTGTATGATGATATAACAAGAATAATTATAATGGATTTAAATATGGAAACTGATGAAAAGGATTCATCCTAATCAATTACTTGACATTATTAAATCCATTTAGTGACTAGACTTTCTTTATAGGCATTTAATTTAGCTTCCACATCATGTTTTCTCTTGAATACCAATTTGAACCCAATAATATTTACATTAACTAGTGCATCAACTATAACTCAAAGTTAGTTCTAATACATGGATTCCATTGCATAATTTGTGGAATCTTTCCATCTTGTAGCTTCTGATCACATTAATTCCTCTTTGTAGGAGAAGGGATCATCATTTTGAACCAATAATGAGTCACTGTATTCAGTGACTACAAAACCATATATATATCTTTTTCTCTTACCTCTATTTTACTTTTATAGTGTACTTGTGTTTAAGGGACTACTCATATCATGGGGATCTATGGGATATGTTCCTATAACCACCATTGTGTATCTTTAGAATCAACTTCATGGATATAAATTTTACTCCCACTATCCTTTTTGAGGATTTTATCCCTCTCAAGAGAGATAGATTTTTCGGTAACATTCTTTTCCAAGGGGTTTTATAGGTAGCTTCACTTTCTGTCCTTTTGATAACCTAGAAAGATAATCTTTTCTCCCCAGGGTTCTAGTTTGTTTCCTAAGAAGGACATCAAAAACACCTCTCAAACCCAATGTACATGTATGTGACAAAACTGGTTCCTTTCAAATCCATTACTTGATTGGAATTTCACTCTATGCTTTAATTGGTACTTGGTTTAATGTGTATGCCATAGTTTGTAATTCATAACCCCAAAAGGATAAAGGATGATTTTCATGACTCATTATCACACTTACCATTTCAAACAAGGTAAGGATTATCCTTTCACAAACACCCTTCCACTATAATATAATAGGACTATTGAGTTGAGATATAATCCCAAACTATAATAATAAGTCGATGAACACTTGATAATGATATTGAACTCCTCAATCCAATCAATTTTTGTTTATCTTATTTCCATGATTATTCTCCATATAATTATTGAATTCCATGAATTTCTTAAAGGAATTGAACATATACTTCATCAAGTAGATATAGGCATATATACTCAAGTCATTACTAAAAGTTACGAAGTAATAATATCCACCTCTAGATTCTACTAGAAATGTTCTGTACACATCAATGCATAACAATCCTAGATGCTCTGTGGCCCATTCACCCATTCCACCAAATGGTGGTTTGGTCATTTTCCCATATAAACAAGAATGACACATTTCATGTGGTTTTATCTCAGTAGATTCTAAATAACAATATTTATAGAGCATTTTCAATGACTTCTCATTTACATGACCAATATGGTGATTCCATTGATGGTTTTTATTTGAGTCATGTGAAGATGATTCATTATCATTTCCAAATCATTATTTTAATTATTTAATACATAAATACTATTATTTTAATGTACCATATAGTAACATATGTTTTCCTTATAAAAGAAAAAACATTTATTTCCAAACATGAAAATAATCCCATCTGCAACTAGGAATGACACATAAATTATGTTCTTGGAAACCACAGTTACATAATACAAATATTTTAAAAACAAAATAATCCTCAATGGCGATGAAATATGGTAGTCACCAATGGCTAGAGATTCCAGCCTCACACCATTGGAAGCTCATAGATTCACCTCTCCTCTAGAAGTATTTTTTAACCTACCTGGTTCCTACATTTGGATACATATGGGAGAACCATAATTTTTATATAATACCCAATGTGTAGATATTGAAATATTACACTAGATAAAAAAACTCACATTTAGATTCCCCTTACTTCAGGGTATCATTCCTCTTCTAGTGGAATGGATTTCCACTTGAAAAACATACTACCTCATTTCTGATTCCCTTTCTCTAGATCTTATTCTTCTTATAAGGATGGTACTTGGGAATTTTATACTTGTTGTGAGTCTTAGACACATTGCCTTTTTCCTCCTTGTCTTATTCACCATATGGACCACAAGTTTATCATGCCCCATTTCTTTATTCACTTGGTGAATCATATTAATATGTGTTGAATGAATTTTCTTATTATTTCACATATTTTAATTAATAATAAAACTGGGGGAGCCCTTGATTATTGATGAAAGTGTGAGATCAATACACAACGCATCTATGAATTTAATCTCTATGAGGTATAAGCATTCCATGTATCAAATAATATTTCTACATGAGGCCCAACTGGCACAAAAACTCCAATATTAGTTGTCAAAAAATCATTTAAGATCTCATTCCTCTCTTGTCTTGCATTCAATTGATAGAGATCCTGAATGTGAGATATCAAGATATATGCATCCATGTCCCCATGTTTTAGAAAAATATAATTTGTCAGGGATAATAACATGAAACACTGAACATCTATAACTTTATTAATATGTTTCTCATAGAGGGATAACTCTTTATCACTAATTCCAAATCCATTTTTTCCAATAACCAAACCCAAAAATATTACATGACATACCCAATTCAAACCTCAAAATAAATTACTGAAATATTCCAAAAAAACATTATAACATTTGAATTAATCATCCTATGTATGATCCAGGAGATAGATGTTACCTTTGTATCTAGATCATCTTTGATGATATCCTCGAAGTGGTAGGCCAAATTGTCCCAAGTATGAATGTATTATTCCACATTTTTTTTTTCTCGTTGATTCCACAAGCCAAAATCCCATCTTTCTTGTCAATACAATCAGTTTTATCTTCGTTAAGATCATTTTGGATTGATCTCTCGTTCATTAAATCCGCTTCCTCCTTTGAAACGTTGATTTAAAAATTTCCATCTGTTATCTTTTCCTCAAAGTGTAAATGATGATTTAGGTCATCATTCTCATTCCTTTCCTCCTTCTAGACTCCATCAGTTGCAACCTGATCAACCAAAGGATTAAGATCCTCAACCATGTCACCATTATACTCCACGACTTTGTCACAAGAAACCTCCTGCCCATCAGTATCTTAAGTAGGTTGAGCAGGCTCCATAAATTTAATGCACATGCCAACTGAATGGGTAGTCATCAGTTTTGGAAGGTAGGAATAATATTTCTTAGTATTGGCCTTTCTCACAACATTCACTTGATAGTCTCTGACATCGATAAGCTTTAGTTTTAATTTTTACAGTCTATTATGTGAGAAGCACTTGAGTTTCTCATCCTCCTCATTATCTAAGGGAGACTATGGGGCCTCAGCTAACATTGCCTCATTTTCTGAAGATGGTTCAATAGGGGATGGATCATTTTTCTTGTCCTTCCTATGACTCACCTTTGTCCATCCCCCTTGATCCTCTACCCCATCCAAACCATTTGTTAGGATGGAATACTTATTTTGAAGTGGGATCAGTTGGATATCTGCATGAGTTGGAGTTGGAGTCAAAGTCGGTTTATTAGACCCGAGAGAGCCATGTTTCAGTCTCAGAGGGACTGAGTTGGGGATCTGGAAACCAGAAGCAGTCCCTAAACTCAATTCTTTGGAACCTGAATATCTGAGCCACTGGATGGCTGATCCATGAACACATGAAATCCCCAAGGACCCCTTCACACATTCAAGATACAAAATGATGTTAAATCATTTATCCTCAGCCGAAACTATTCTGTTACGTGAGTGTAGAGACACCACAACCGTATATGATTTCACAGTTTCAATAGCGGCTCCCTCTACTTCACGAACTGGGGCTATGGGAACTAATCCATGTCCGACTGCAGCACTTCTGCAAGCCTCTGGGAGATGACCTCAATTACCACAAGACGAGAAGAAATCAATCCATGAATCAAAATAGTCCCTCTGTTTGATCTGGTATTCATTTTCAATTTCAATCCACATATAGTCATCCGGTTTTTTGGAAACATCAATTTCCACACAGATGAGTGGAGAAATAGGGTGGGAGAGGGATCGCGATCAGTTTTCAAAACATAAGAACCTGCAGACCAAGTTTCCAAGCAACGAGAGTAATGAGGGATTTTGAAACAGAAGCAGAAGGTTGGGGAAACGTTCCCAGATTAGATCTGTCGAAGGATCATACCTCAAATGGTGGTCTAAAGACCATCAGTAGAGGAAGAATCGTGCACTATTGCAGGATCATTTGTTACCGGTCCAGGAAGTTATGAGGTCATCCTCAGACTCGAAACAGATGAGAAGGTGTTGGGGGTCCAGTAGCCTAACAATCACATGATATTTTAAACCCCACGAATCAGAGATGCATCAGTCGAAGTCATCGACGAATAGTCAATTCCGACCAAAGAAAGCCACCAGAGAGTACCTATACAAATCTGATGTGTCAGTGAAATTCCAACTAGAAAGCGATAGCTTAGGGAAACCCTCGACAACCGAGGGGACTTTGGGGGCGAGCTTGATGGAAAGGAAGGGTGGAAGCATCGCCAGATCTGTAAGCGGAGAGAACGAGAGGGGGGAACCCGAGCCTGAGTGACCCCTCCCCCTCTCAGGAGGGGGTGGGAAGGAGCCGGAGACCATGGTCGTCACGCTATGGGAAACCTAGGAAGCGGGAGCTTCGTTCCTTGTGGATGACTCCTAATCACAATACTCTTTACCGAATGCTTTAGGAATAGGTTCTTCCAGCACATATAATTTCCTTTCATGGAGAAGGATAATGTGCAGAGTCCTTTTCCATTCATGGAAATTTTTGTTGATGAAATGGTTATCCTTCTCATGTATGGATCACAATGATATGTTTGAAGTAATTTTAATGTTGGTTTTAATAAACATTATGATTATAATTTTAATACTTTATATGATAATATTTATACAAATAAATATTATATTTATTAGCCTCCCACTATTTTATCAAAACCCAATAGCCATCACCATTATGTTTAAATTATCATATTTATTGGGAATTATCATGGAAAAGATCCATATTCCTCTTCTTATTACCAAAACTATGGTTATTCAAGAAACATGAATGGTTTTAAGTTTGAATTACAAATTCCAATAGTATTAACTCACTGTTTCTTGATCTGTAGAGTTGACTCCCCAATCCTAAAATCCATAAATTGAATTTCTTTAATCCTTTTCTTTTAGTTACACCAAGTACTACTTGGAATTCAACCCTTCATTGTAAAAAATGTAATTAAAACTAAATATTCATGTTATAATTTAATTATAATTTAATGAAAACCAACTATCGCTAGTTAAGCACATTGATCCGTGGTTTGATTTGAACTGAAGTAGTTGAAGTCTATACCGACTGATATATATAATTGATGGATTATAACCTTTAATGAATAAATTTAAAAATATTATATTAATCACATTCATTTCAATATTATGTGGATTTACTTAAGTGATTAGCCATGTATTAGAAATTATTTACAAATAATTCAATTTATTTCAGTTCTGTCTTGCATGATTATTTATTTTGTCAATTAATATGATCAAGACAAAACATCAAAAATATAATCACTTTAAATCCTGAATGAAATAAAATCATAACATGTTATGATAATGAGATTTTATTAAAGGTTAGTTTATCTAGAATTTTAAAAAATAACCATTGACCTAGGGGAAAACACCTTGAACCAGGTAAGGTTCATGTTACAACTTTCCACTTGTCCACCTATGTATCTCTCTTGGATTGGTTTCTCCTCTTCTCCAAAATTGAACGACATCAACTAGTTTTGGATACCCATCCAGTACATATTGATTGATTAACACATAAGTGAGAATAAAGGGTTTAAATAAGAAAAAACATTGGCATGGAGGCCCTTACATAATATGAAAAGAGAATTTAGACTAGACAACAATTCAATATAATAATAAATTAAATGAAACGAATCACATACAATGTTATGATCTATGCTAATGATCATCTACATGCATGCAATGAATTACACAGTTATCCAAAATAGCCTTAAATTCCTTATCATTCTTATTTAATATAAATCATGATTGAATCAATTAATTATCTTCTTTAATTAATCAATTCTTTTATATTTATTTCCATCCGAAATTTCCTTGATATTCTCATCCATCTTAATTTTCTAAAAAACTAATAAAATTATTTTAATTTAACTATGTACATAAATTAACCTTAGAGGAAACATGTTGAAAACCAATCCTAATCTACAAAACACATATTATACTCATATATTGTTTATTCTTTGTGATATATATCATACATGATTTATCATGTACTTTCATGAATTATAGTAACAAGATAATGATTAGACGAATAACATGATTTTTCTGTAACGTGTCCTGCTTTCATGGAGGTAGAGTAACAACTGGAATATTCCACATACATGATATGAAGATCTAAACATTATATTGATATTAATCACACACACACACACATAGAGACATACACACATATTTCAATATATTTATCATAACCTATCACATGTTGTGTCCTATCAACATAATGACCTCACACAAGCACGTGTAGATAACTTTTACACGTTATAATAAATAAATTTTGAATCTGTGTAATTTGTTATAAGTACACGGTATGTACATGGAGAAACATGACATATACATCTCTCACCTTCTATCTAAGTCACACACGTAGGGACTCATTGTGAAAACCATGCCTCAGAAAATTAGAGTACAGAGCATGTATAAGAGGCTACATGATGTGTGATCTTTCAGTTACATAGTCATTGGTTCGGTAGTGCATTTATAGTAACACATATCCCATATATGACTAAAAGGGAATAATCACCATGTATGTACGCTATACAAAATTTACTCTGACTGATCGTGCACCAAGCTAGACCAATCAACATGTCGTGTAAGAAATAAATTCACTGCATGTCATTAAAGCACATGGTTTGAAATACTTTTAGAATTAATTCCTTACTCATTGAAGACAAGTACATGGCATGAAACTCTGGATACATGGTACGTACTACTTTTTTTATCAATCCTGAATTCTTGGAACCTCCGGATGAGTTCTTAATTTTATTCCATTCATAAAAGTAGTGGTATTCATTAGATATATTATAAATGAAAGTGGAAAAAAGAATATTTAATAATTTGGATTAAAAGGAATGACTAATCCTGAATGGAAAACTAAATCACAAATGCATTAATCAATCAACAATCTATAAATAAATATATATAATTATGTGACATCTCAGATACCACTTGAATGTCCCGAGCGTAGTGGAATTCTATGATGGGTCGTTCCCAACTTTGATTTCTGTCATGATTGATGATCAATCTGAGATTTAGACAACGATAAATGTAATGATCTACAAAATTGAATTAATGAAACTAGTCAAGGGATAGAACACAAAAACTAGAGAGGAGATGTTGACATATTATGTATAATTAATTTAATTATTTAAATAATTACCATGATTAAATTTATGCTTAATAGAAGAATATGACAACACATATTCATTATATAGTCATTTTGTTTTAGGAATCAAAGCGGAATCCCTATAGTGGTGATCCAGATGGGTTCTAAAAATAACTTAAGGTTTCCTTATGAATGTCTAAGTGCTATTATGGAAGATCTTATCACATGTATCTTCCTCCTTTGATTACCTGAAGAACCACTTGAAAATTATTCTAGTGGATTTCTTTTGACATGAGATTGGGAGGTGGAGGAAAATCGATCCCCATTCCTGGGAACTTTATTTGACAAGGGAGCTCTTTATGGCTTGAGAGAGTAAACTAAATCCATTTTGCAAAACTGAAGAAATGTATGGGCTTACAGATAAAATAATAAAATTGGGTTAAAATACTACTAGGGTTAAAATTATATAATTTCACAAGTTCCCTTTGTTTTTTATTTAATCCCTATGGAACCCCATAAACAATAATAATAAAAATAATAATAATAATACTAATATTTTTCTTCGTGTTATTAACTTGCGAATTAAAATTAAATTTATTTAATCAAATAATATTCAGTATTTATTTTTTCTCATCAGACCATTAAACTCGGTCCTCTATTCCTCCATAATATTTATCAGGCCATGAATAATGAATATTTATTTATTAAATAAATATAAATGAAATATTTTCCAACAAATAAATAAATATTACATTAACTAATTAATAAATTTATATTTATTAAATATTCCAATCGCATTATATTCTCATGAGTAACTGGTGGCACAATATATGCAACCAATAAAACAAAAATAATTATTAAAACATATGTGGTAATAATATGTAATCATGTTGATATATAAAAAATTAAAATTTATATTATTTAACTAATATTCTGGATGCAACTATGGTGTGACCCTCTAGGACTCATTCTCAGTGAAATTAGTAGCAGCGGCCTAAAGTCAAAGTTTAGATTCTAAAAATATTCCATGTCACCCATAGAGAATGATTCTAATGACTCAATGAGATTATACCTCATACAAATTCTTACTATTTAATACAATCCCATTGTTATGATATCTCAAACCAAGAAGGTTGCATCTTGGTTCCATAAACCTATATTCTAAATGTCTCTTTCATCAACTTCCTTGTATATGATCATTCTAATAGAACACCATGGACATGGATTTATTTAGGATATATCATTTCTATAAAATTATAGAGATATAAACATCCACCAATGAATTGAAAGAAAAATCCTTTCAAGCATTATTCATCAAAACAATATTACTCGTGACATGTCCAATGTATCCTACCTCAATGGGAATATCTTTCTTTAGAGTTTTTATCAGTATATAAAATTAAATGACTCATAATACTTATTAATAATAATATTAAAGTTGAAGGGTCAATAAAATCATCCATCCAAAGGAATATCCAATAAAACACATAAATATGGATTTTTTACTTGTGGGACTCATTCTCATAATATCCTACTCGATATTACCAAGGGCATACACCAAGAGAGGGGCCCTCAAAGACCTATGAGTCTCCACCCCTAATAGACCATATCATTTGTCTCCATTAAATTATATCATCTAATTATGGAGAATATATTTAGGAATAGTATCATAACACTTATGGGTTCTCATCATTGAGGGGAACAACTATGAATTTTTAGCGAGACAACTAATTTTAGGAAATTATCACATACTACGTTATGGTGAAGACCAATCATGATTTGATAAGAAGTTTATTAATATTAAAATCTATGAAAATAAGCTATCATAATGTACAGAGATGTTGGTTCTAGGGAATCAACTCTAATTGACTCTCCCTTGAACTAGTGCCTACTACTAACAACCTTTAGTCTACAAGCTCTCACATGATACTCATTCTTCTTCTGAGATATTGATTTATTCAAGGGGTTTTCCACATTCCATTCCATAGGTACATTGATTACTACAACTCCACCTCTTGGATAAATATACCTCAATAGTAGATACTTCTAGAGTATATGATGTGTGCATTGGTGAACCACTACCATATTATTACAATACAATATGATAGGGTCTTTACATTAAGGTATAACATCAAGATTCTATTTTTGATAAATCCCCACACTTGAATTTTTAATTTTATGTGACTGTTTCTTTTTTTTCTAGAACACTATGCTCCACTTCCATCTTTTCTATCATATGAGTGATCCAATATTCGAATGACATGCTGGGATTCAAGAGTCTGTCTTGATCATCTAATTTTCTTCTCAGGTCAAAAACTTCCTCTTGCAGTTCATTGATACATTTAATTTGATATTCTTCTAGGATAGTAAAACCTTCGATCACTATTTTATTTTTATCAACTCTAATAATGTACTCAATGAAATTTTCTATGTTATATGGAATTGAGGGATTTAGCTTTCCAATTTCTTTCTCCAAATTAGATTTCACTTCTTCTAGTTGTTGCATATAATGTTTGAAAACATGAACCACTCTATTGGATTTAATTATTTTGAATCTCCAAATATCTATATCCTCAACATAAGATTCTTATTCATCCTGCATATCAACTCTTTCTTGAAATTCTCATACATCATTGAAACTTTATTCCCTTGTCTAGGAGTTACCTATAACTACCACCATAACATTTTGTCATTGATCCTTATAGTTCTCCAACTCTTCAACCTCATATTATTATGAACTACTATTTTCCAGTAAAAGTAGATTTTTCTTTTTGAAAAACCTTCTCTTAACATTTTTCATACCTTTCACATCGGATGATGAATTATTCATGGTAATTTCAACTTTATCCTCATCATTATAATGAATATAATTGGGGAACCATACTATAAGATGTCCAGGATTTCCCCATCCAAGTCATGAAAGTGGATGATTCCATTTTAACATTCCTTTTTTCCTTTTTATAGATAATAGGAAATTATTGAAATGGCATCATCCAGATAATCTTATTCTTGACCATCTTCAACATTGAGCATCTTCATGGACTTTAATACAACCTCATTGGGATTCCCTTTTTCAACAGAATCATTATAATAATATATCATCTCATATGTGAAAATGGTATTATAAAATCAATCTAATGTCTTCACCTTTGAATCATTATCTTCAAGTATAGTGACATTTATATTGAATAGAGGTGGATGCCTTATCATGATGTTGTTACTGATATTTACATATATAAGAGTTTCTATGAGACAACACATGTCTTCCATAACAACATTCACCAGGTCAAAAAATGTATTTATAGACTCATTGGGGTGCATTCTAAAATACTCCTGCATGTCAAATTAAACATATATTTTAGTTTTTATGAAATTTAAATAACCTACATTTATATTTAGAAACTTTTCTCCCATGGAATTTGATGACTTTCATAATATCACCATTTGTGTAGATTTCATTGGACAAACCCCCCCCCCCCCAATGAATTGATTTCTCTAGTGTCATCATCCAATTACCCTAGGTCTACTTAAGATAAATCTACACTATCCACACTAGAAGTAATTACATGCATCGAATATATAAATACATACATTATTAATCATTGGAAGTTGTGAAACATCCAATTCTACCATAGGTGAAAATTATTTTCATCAAAGATCATAATATCTTTGTGATTAATAACCTAAATTTGATCCTATTGAGAGAGAACTGTTTCTTTTAAACATTCCCTCTGATACCAACTGTGAGAATAACTCGTTTAATTACCCTGATTGGTGGGTCTGAATCAGGGTGTGATATATTAAAAAAATCCCCCTTTAGATCTTGTTTCATCGATAAATAAAACAAAATTTTATGCGTTTTTCATAGAAATGTATAAGAATAAATGAAATAATCCATGGGAAATAAATTTACATGGTTCACCAATTTTAGGATACATCGAAGGAGTATACACAGGAAAGGTTACTATGTACCAGATCCCCTAAAGCATATTACTATTGAAATGTTTGGAGTGGACTCACTTTTCCACCTAGTTTATAACCAATCAAAATTTGAAACATCACTGCTCCCCCAACTGAAGTGTTTTCACTACTATTTTAGTATATTATTTTTTCTATTAATCAAATAAATATTCTTTAGTCCTCATTTGGATCATAGTGAAGCTATAATTTTATTCACCTAATGAATAAAATTTACAATTTAATTACTAAGAAATACCTTTTAATTCATGTAAGATATACTGTCATGAAACTAAATTATCAACATTTGTGAAACTGACCAACTATTCTCAAAAAAATCATTAATTCCTGATGATTTTCCTTTTTTTAAAATAAAAAATTTCATGAAGCTTTCTAAAATTTCATGAAAATCACAACTGTAAGCAAAACAATTCAATTTTGTTAAACATCATTCCTTTATGAAAATTACGTTATAATGAATATTTTTGTAATGAAATATTTCATAAAATTAATTTATGAATTCATAAAATTTTTATTTTCATTAATCCCTCACATATTTAAATGTATCACCCCAAAAAATAATGTAGGAGCATTGTATTTGATTGCGTGTATGGCACAAAACACAATTCGTGTAAGGGAATATAATATCCCGAGAATTTATAATATATTTAATATTTTAAAGAATCAATATATTTTATTTCTTGGAATGCACAAAACCTATAGTTAGCATACGTTGAACACAAATAAAGGTTTCTTTGATGTCTTTCTTTACACGCAAGATAGTGTTTTACAAACAACAATATATTATTAAAATATTATTATTTTATATAATAAGATTTAACCTAGATGTTAAATTATTGTTTATGAATATGAATAACTAAATTATGAAAATATATGTTTTAAACCAATATAAAATGAAATCATTGGATTAAAATTAATTTTCAATGAATATGATAAGAAATTGAATATAAAATTAATATTTTTTCATAAAACTATTTGTATTTTCATAAAGCTACTATATCCTGGTAAATAAAATTAATTAAAATTAGTGATTGATATTTATTTAATATATATATAATATATTAAATCAAATAATTTTTATATTCATCCAACAGATTCTATAGAGTATATATAAGAACAAACCAAATTTTACATATAAAATAATATATTTTTATTAAGGCAATTTTACCTGCTTTTAAAATAAAATATATTTTAAGTAAAATTTATTGATCCTTAATATTTTATATATGTAAAAATATAATTTATATTTGAAATATAAAAATAAAAATAATCTTAGGGTGTATTTTTGGTACTTTTCAATGAAGTTTTATTTTTTATGAATAATGAAAAATACATAAATTTAATTCAAAATATATTTTTAAAATCATTTATTTTTTACTAAAAATTATATTTTTAATTGGTTATAACAATTAATTAGATAAACTATTTATCAATTAATCCAATTTAATTAATTTTAATTAATATAACTTTTAAATGGACTATAAAAACATATCAAACACTGGGATTTTTTTTCTTTAAAAACCCGCATTGTCGTCCCGTCTGTAGGATTAAAAATAAGTTAATTTCTACCACTTATGATTTTTCAATTTAGAAAAATGTATTCTATATTTGTAATAATATGAATTTATAATTTTTATTATGGAAAAAATTGAGAAAATATATTATTCAATGTAATTAAAATTAATTATATTGATTAAGGTGTAATTAAGCTTAACAAGGGACTAAAACTTAATATTAGGATACCAAATGATGTATAAAATTTTACAAGATCCATTTCATGGAACACTTTATACCCTATCCTACATTTTATATAATATATACATTTAGGGGAGCCACATAAGATGTAAAAAACATGGGTGGAATTCCTTTTCCCGAAATTTGTAGGAGTGCCACTCCCCTCCACTATAAAAAGGCCTCCTCTCCTCCTACATCACCACACCTCTAAAGCCACATTGGAATGAAAAAAATAATCCAAAATATCTCCGGGAAATACCTAACTTAATCATACAATCCTACCCATTGGTATAAATCCATCCAATTAATCCCTTTGGTTCAAACCAAAAGGAGTTACCCAATGAAGAGGTAACATCTTTCCTCAGGCTCTTTATTTTTATTCACTTTATTCCCCACATAAAATATTCGTATACCATTATTATATAAAAAAAGTATCATAAATATACTATAATGTTTTTATGTTAATTTATGTGCCTACACATACACACACCTCTATCTAATGGGTAACAAACTTACAATTTATGTGTACCGTAGACTACCGCATCAGAAAAGGATGTTGTTGGTTTTTACTTTACCACCTCTCATAGTTAGTAATTATGATGGAAAATATGTTTATATATGTGATATATTATATTTATCATGTATTTATTCTTATCTAATTCTTTTATAAATTATAACCTTATACATTCCCTTTTCTGTAAATACAATAATATCGTTTGTGGAAGTGTGGATTACCACCTCCTCAAAGTGATGTGATTCGTTAATATGATAAACGGAATGTATAAAGGATGGTTTTAATTAGAAATATGTGAAATAAAAAATATATTTTATATTAAAGAGTTTAATATCCTTCTTGAATTATAATATATAGTATTTTTATTACACTTTTACATACTAAAATGTGATAACGTTGGTTGTGGACGTGTGGAATACCGCATCCTTTACATGATGTGAATATTTTTACATCATAAGAAATATAAATATAAGATGTATAGTTAAATAAAATGTTATTTATGATATAATTATCATTATGTAATAATATCAGTTACTTACTTTCTTTCTATAACAATTATTAAAAATTGGGAATATTTCTCATGCACACGTACAACCAACCGTCTCCACGATTGTAACATTGGGTCAGTTTTCATATCCATATTTAATTATTGTTTCAAAAGTAAAATTTATCAATAAATTTAATAATTATTTCATGATTATTATATTTTATATGTTATATAATGACCCCTTTTACCATAGTTGATGTATAAATGTTCTTTTTTACAGATAAACTGAATTTGTTGAAAACACATGACATAAAAATAATTTATTAAGTATTTGTATAAGACATGGTAATAACGGAAATAAAAGTTATTATAAACCTGAAATTTTTTCTCAAAATATTAAATAATTAACATATTCTTGTTATTCATGAGTATAAATACACCCATGATACGTCAGATAAAAGGTAAGGGATTTTCATCTCACCTTTTACATCTGTGAGATAATTTTCATGTTCACCACTTACTTATTTTGTGGAGTGTATCTACTTCCCATGTCCATATATTATATCATTAATTATTTCATATTCATGGTATTTAAAACATTAATATAATGTTATTCTTTCATGAGGATTCTGATTTAAAATGTTTTAATGTGGTATGTGACACTTTGGTATATTTAATGATTATTTTCCTCAAGAGTAATTTTAATGATATTCAAATTCCATTTAAAGTAATTTTATGAATATTGTTCTATAATAACTTCCATTTTATCTCCTATAGTAATTAATGACCTTTTCATGTATTATTTCAATTTTATTCACTCTTTGATACTCATTTTTTTTGAATTTGTTTAAGAGAACCTAAATTCATTTCAATCTTTTGTCAGAGAAACTATTGTGTACTAAAATCTATGTTTTATAAAAAAGATTTAGAATTTTTTTTAATATTTCCAAAATGATCTATAAAATATTATTTTACATATTTCATATTACACCAACGTTTTAAAAGAAATATTTTTATCACATTTCGAACAATGCATTTTTCTAACCTTTTTACCAGGAAAAAGGAATGTTATTTTTACCTTGTATGACATGTATGGATTTACCCACTATCATTTCATTGAATTTTTATCTTCATGTTTAAATTGTTAATTTTCAAATAAAATGATTTCAAAATTTATTTTCATAGAAATGGGTTTTCAAAAGGTTTTTCAGAATAAACCGATATTTTCCTCACGAATGTTTTTAACATATATTTTATATTAGTTATATTCATTAATGAAAAAATAACCTTTATTTTTTCTCCAATTGATATATGTTATTTTGATAAGGTATTTATTATTCATTAGTATTTTTTTTATTTACATGGCTAAGGATATTATTGACGTTCACTTCCATGATTCCCTTTATTAATACACTTGAAATATACATTTTCCTATGATAATGGAACATTAAATTTTTAACATATCATTTTTCATGGATATGTTTATTGCGTGAAAAATATATGAATATTAAATATTTTTTTTACAAAGACATTTGTTTTACTTATTGGTAAAATTTTTGTAAATATGTATCCTTTAATAAATATTGATATTTTATAAGGAAAATTGTTTATTTAATTGCTTTGCACATTCACTATAAGGGTTGGGGATCATTAAATGAAAAAAATATTTGTTGGACACCAATTTATGCAAGATCAAAGGGTCGGGGTCCAGTAAATGTAAGCCCTACAACGCATCTTTAGTCTCATGAGACAAAATTAGTTTGAAATCATAAGCTAATGGGTTTTTAACCTGTGCATTTTAAACCATTATTTTTGTAAAGGTATAATGTTCTTGGGAAACAAGACATATAATAATTAAGAATTTACCAAATTTAGTTTTAGTTATTATTTATTCATCAGATATTGCTTCAACATATCTATGGATACATTTAATTTTGATTTATTTAATTAATTGTCATGTGTTTCAGTTTGATACCTTTCCATATTTATTTTTCCTTATATAGTTCTTTTAATGGAATGTGTTACCATTTATTTTCCATTCCACATGATTATTCTAATTGATTCGTTATTTTTTCCACTTAACATTACCATTACTAATCATTTCATCTCACCCTTATTAGGTTTCCCTTCCTCAGCGATCCAAGAAATAAGAAAGATATGAAAAAATATGCAAGATGGAATAAATTCATTACACTCAATGTAATATTTGAAAAAATATTTCCAAATTAGTGTATTATTTTATCATGTATGTATCTAGTTTACCATGGCTACTAAATTGTCCAGTCCATTGTGGTGAAATTTTATTATATATTATGCTAATTTAATTGAAAACAGACACAAACTTTGGGATTTCTAGGGCTAGGTATCAATATTAAATGAGTGGATAATTGCCTATTTATAGACATCACCTACCATTCATGAATCTTTCATGATACGCATATCCTTTTTGTTAAACTATTCATACCTATTTTTGAAACTCTTTATCTTCATGAGGCTACAAAGAAATTTTCTTTTTCTGAAACTTCATGTAAAAATGTAACTTACCAAATTTTTTATTAATGAAACTTATTGTATTTGAGTAACTTGCTAGATTTTTCCCTTTGTGAAACTTCTCATAATTGTGTAAATTTCCACCATTTTCCTTTTTTGAAACTTCCTGTAATTTTGTAACATACTCTCATTTTTACTCACAATACACCAGCCTTTTAAGAAATATTAATTTGAGAATCACTAAACATTTGAAACACCAAAATTTTGAGAATTTCATTCCATTTCCATATTTTCAAGAAGTAGTCCTGGAAATCCATATTTAGTGAAAGTTTTCCATTCCACCAAATTTTAGAAACAAAATATAGAGAAAAAATGTGAAATGGAACCACCTTGTACACATAATTTTCAGATCCACTTCTAGATCTTCCATACTTCTATCTTGAATCTTTGTCATCATACACGGTCACCAATCATGTTGGAACTCCACAACTAACCTTGTCAACATTTTTTATCAAAAAACGTTTCAATCCAAAAACACTAAAATGTTTCCTTGAGGGTGTTTTATCAACACAATCCTATAGGAATCCTTCTCTCTTATTTCACGCTATTGAGTTGGATGAACAGATATATGGGATTCCACCATACAGTAATTTTTTTTGTAGTAGTTTAATGTATAAACGACTATACTATTATTGGGAATATATGGTGGTAAGGACATATTTTTTATCTATAAATAAAAATAATTTATTTCGTGGTTTTACATCCCATTTTCTATACCAAATAAAGCATATTGTATCACTTTATCCTGATTATGAAATGTGGTGCAATAAATTTTAATTACTAGTCTCCTAATATTTTTTTCAAATTTCAATTACCCTCGCCCTTGGACTCATAATATCTTATCACATGGATGTTACAATGGAAATGATATATATTTTTATTCTCATAACCCAAAAAAGGAATGACCAATTACAAGAAGGTATTTAGGTAGGTGGATCTTGAAAACTGCCTTAACTCTTTCCTCCTTGATCAATTGCGTAGACTCCCTAATCATAGATTCAGAGAAATGAAACTCAATACTTTCATCCAAGTTACACGAAGACTAAAAATGGTTAATCCTCTTGATGTAAACATGGTTTATAAATCCTCAATAAGTGGATGTGTATTTCACTACTAGAATTCATGGTAATTACGATGGACTATTTGCGACAGGATCTCGTAGAAAATAGGCTTTAGTGACGGGGCCCCGTCACAAATAGAACATTGCAGAAAACACTGTCAGAAATACAAGTATTTGCGATGGGCCCATAACAAAAAAAGTTATTTGTGATGGGAAACATCTTCATCGCAAATAAGCTTCCAATTATATGTATTATATATACGTAAACGTTTTTAGGACGGGCTCGTCGCAAAAACTATTTGTGACGGGCTCTCATCTCGTCGCAAAAAATATATATATAACACTTTCTGCGACGGGCCCGTTGCAACAAATTATTTGCGAAGGTACTAATTGGCCATCAAAAACATGTTCTTAAAAATATCTAGTTAGACTATTTGCGACGGGACCCCGTTGCAAAAGGTCCCGTTGCAAATAATAAATTAATTTTAAAAAAAAAATTTAATAAAATTATGATTAATGAAAAAATAATATTACTATTATTAAAACAATAAAAAAATAAAAAAATTAAAATTCTCAATATTCACAAAAAAAATAATAAAATATTAAAAATTAAATTATTTAATATTTGAACCGATATAAAAGATAGAAAATGTAAATAATTCATATTACAATGTTAAATTCAAATGTTTTTAACATAAAAAATCCCTGGGGGTCGTCTTTTGGAGGAGGTGGAGGAGCTAAAGGAGCTGGTGGAAGAAACTCCGTCCCTAAACTACGAGTCAGACATCACATGTACTCCATTTTCTCGTGATGCTTCTGCTACCATCGACGCATCTACTCCTCGTAATGCTGCTCCTATTGCTGCTGCCACCAACACATCTTTTCTTGCTACTTCTACAATGTCTCTATATTCTCATCTTGAGCCCACAACTGCTCCTGATACTGTGAGCCAGAAGATGATGCCTCTCCCAGAGCTCCTCTCGAGTTGGACACTGACATCGCAGCAATACCATAATATGTACCAATGAGTCAAATGAAAGCTGATGCCAACTACTTTTCCTTTCTCAAAGCCACACAGAGTCTCCTGCATCCATGCCGCCTCATCGAAATGGTGAGCACTGGTCTGCTCAACCTTCTCGTCCTGACCCTCAGCCTATGTCTGAGAGGTCGCAGCCTCATATGACTTCTCCAATTCCAATTTGAAATTAAAATTTTCAAAATATTATATGCAGTTAATTGTTAAACTAAAAAAATAATACTAACCACAATCTGACGTTGGCGATCACCTCTAATCTCTCTAGTAGCTGGATCATTGTACATCCTCTGATAAATGTCGAACTCCGTAATATCGAGATGCTCAAATTTCTTACGGAAATATAAAATAAACTATTTATATTTAAAGTTATATAAAATTTTAATAAATATACTTACCAGATTTTCTCTATGCGAACTGAATGTACGACTACCAGCTCGATGTGTCACCTCCTGTCTCCCCCGGTTCTGTCGTCCCACTGAAGATATCCTCTAAAATCCACCACCCAATCAGTGTAAACATAATCCATACCAAACTTGAGATGAAATATACTCTGGTCAGTGGGATCTACATGACTTATCAAATTCTGTCACCCCTGCTTTCTTAATGGATGTCCTTCTAAAATTGTGCAAAAACTGGCAAAAACAGCCACGCATAAAAACCTGCCATGTTGTGTGGATAACATCGTACATGCTATCATCGATAGGATTCCATAAACCCTACAAATAATTTAAAATATCAAGTTGTTAATAAAATAAATTTCAAAATAAATATTATTTATTTACGTACCAGCCAATGCTGGAACATGTCGCGTCACACGTCAACGGGAATCTGTTCCCATGTGATCCATGGCTGAGAAAAATAATTGCGCAATATAGCGCACCCCTGTCCAATAACTACATGCGGAAAACAGTGAAAAAGGAATAAATAATCAAACAATTAGTATATATATAAATAAATTTATGAAATCTAACGAAAATATACAGGTTACCATACCTCAGTGTGCATGTATCGAAATTAAGATGTGGACGTCACTCAGAGATATGGCCAAGAATCATCAGTCACGGAAGACCGTTCCCCCACCGCGTACCTATTGAACCACCAGTAGGCTGAGGGTCAGCTGATCCCACTTCCTCATCATCCAAAGGTAGCTCAATATCCTCCAACTCACGCAATAGATCAGTGTCCATATGAAACACAGAATGATTATTGTTAGTAGATAGTTGAAAATAACTATTATATATATATATATTAGTTATGATTATAAAAAATATTTAATTTTGTAAATGTTCATCTTCATCCTCTTCTCCATAGCTTTCAATGTCAATGTCTTCATCTTCCTCCTCAACATCATCAATATCTATTTGAGTTTCAGTTTCAACATCTCTTGTCATTTCAAATTCATTGGTAACATCATTAACATCTTCATCACCATCGATCCTTAATTGTGGGGTGTCATCATCGATATTCACGTCTCTTTGTGCATCAGATGGATTTTGAGCCATCTCTTGAAAAATTTAAATTCCTTCCACATCATCGGAACCACATTCTGTTTGAGTAAACTGATTTTCCCAGTATTTTAATTTTATTATGCTCCACCAATCGCTCAAGTCTCTGGAAGTAGCACAGTACTTTGCATAATAAATTTGATGTGCCTATTGAGATAGAAAAAATGGTTCTTTTACTGTAAGAAGACTTTTATATTTATTATCGACGATTCCATGAGTCAGATGAACACACAAACCTCTCTCAGTATCCAACTATCGACATTTAAACATTGTTATGTAATTCTATCCTAGATAACACAACTCAATAATCTCATCCAAAATGCCATAAAAGTCAACTTCAGTTTCCTTGTGATGTTATCCTCTCAAGAAAACTCCACTGTTAATATTTTTTTTGATTCCCCACATGCATGTGTATGATATCGAAAACCATTCACCACATATGCATTATAATATTTAACCATTTTGGATGGTGGGATACTCAATATACACAATCTCTTATAAATTTTATCATCATATTGAGACACCTAAAAATTTGTAAAACAATTATCAATATATAAAATAATAAACGGAATTGATATTAAACCATCAATAATTTATGTTACCAGTTTTTGAAACCATTGAGAAAATTATTTTTGTCTGCGTTCTTCAAGAGCAGCTGCTGTAATTTGTGGAAGTTGTTTCTTGATATGATTATCATATAACCTACAAATAAAATAAGTTTAAATACTGTAACATAAATTATAGAATATGTGATCGAAGAAACCACAGGAAAAATGATGTTATTTCTTCACGGTTGAGCAGAACG
Organism: Viscum album; assembly: GCA_963277665.1. Classification (NCBI taxonomy): domain Eukaryota; kingdom Viridiplantae; phylum Streptophyta; class Magnoliopsida; order Santalales; family Viscaceae; genus Viscum; species Viscum album. Next base: position 1,117,097,817 of record OY728152.1, read on the forward strand.
TGTGTACGAGCTCTATGATGTTCATCATCTGAAAGCCATCGTTCATGAACTCCACCAAAACCAATATTTGGATGATTAAAAACTGTTAATTGATTGTCCATTTCATCATTAAAATTCCCCTCATTTCTCCCCATGCGATTCTGTTTTGAGGGATATTGAGATTCAAAATAATGAGAGCAGAAAAAAGAAATTTCCTGTTGCAAATAAGCTTCAGCAATTGAGCCTTCAACTGATGATTTGTTGCGTATTTTTTTCTTCAATTTCTGCATGCATCTATCGAATGGGTACATACATAAAAATTGTACTGGACCTCCACATTTAGCTTCATGTGGAAAATGTAATATCATATGTTCCATTGAGCCAAAGAAAGCTAGCAGAAAGGTTTTTTCTAGTTTACGTATAATTACATCAGCATCTTCTGCCAGTTTTCTTAGCCCATCATAGTCTATTGTCGCTGCACAAATGTCTCAAAAAGAATATGATATGTTTTTTATCGAATCCCAAATCATAGAATTCAAAAAACCTCTGAATCCAATCGGTATTAGTCTTTCCATTATAACATGACAGTCATGACTTTTTAATCCAGTAATATAACCATTCTTAACACATCTTCCCAAATTGGAAGCATAGCCATATAGAAGTCCCAAATCTACAATCCACTAAAAAAATAATAAGTGAATCTCTTTGGACAGTGTATAAGCTACTTTTGGTTTCATTAACCTATGTGACCTGACATTTTCAAATAATTCAAGTTCTGGTCGCCTGCAAATTTGGGCAAGATCTAATCGTGCCTTTAGAGTATCTTTGGTCTTACCTGGTGTATCCAAAACGGTATGAAATAAATTATCAAAATAGTTGTTCTCAATATTCATAACATACAACATGTGGCGGACCAACAAATCAGACTAATACAGAATATACCAAAAAATGCTCCGTTTTATCCAATTTTTTTCTTTCTCACAGCCATGATTTTTTTTGGTTTACTGTTGGTCCAAATGTGATGGGGGGTATTGAAAATACAACTGATTTTAACTCTGTACCTGAGATCATCTTTGGAGGTTCATTCCTTTAAATTGTACCTTTTCTGAAATGAGATTTGTTCCTCCGAAAAGGATGATCGGTTGGAAGAAATCGATGGTGACAATCAAAATAGCAAGGTTTTTTCCATTGACGAGCATAAAGGCTTTGCTTTCTTTCATACAGTAAGGACATGATTTTGGACCATGTGTACTTCAACTAGATAACATTCCATATGCCAGAAAGTCACTAATCATCCACATCAATGTAGCTTTTAATATGAAATCTTGTTTCACAACAACATCATATGTATTAAAACCATCACTCTATAATGCATTTAACTCATCAATAAATGGTTTCAAATAAACATTAATATTCTTTTTCGTATGTCCTAGGATTAATAGAGTCAAAAATATATAAGGCGCCTTCATCAAAATCCATGGAGGAAAATTGTACTGAGTTATAAAGACATGCCAACATGAATACTGACTACCTTAAGAACCAAACAGACAAAAACCATCAGTAGAAAGACCCATTCACACGTTTTGGGCTTCTATAGCAAAAGACGGATGCATATGGTCAAAATGTTTCCACGAATCACCATCATATGGTTGAATCAAGATTTTATCAGTTGAAATATTGGTTTTGTGCAATGACATCGTTGATGCTATGTTCTGATATATAAATAAACGCTGCAACCTGGGTGTAAGGGGTAAATATCTCAACTATTTTACTGGAAGGAATCTTGACTTCCCTGGTTTAGCTTCTTTATACCTCAATTGTCCACATGTGGGAAAAATATCCAATGAATCCTTTTCACCAGAATATAAGATGCAATCATTTGAAAATGCATGAATCTTCTGATAACTAAGGCCCAAATTACGAATCAGCCTCTTGCTCTCATAGTAATTTGTAGGCAACACATTTCCTTCAGGTAACAGTATTTTAACCAATGAAAATATATGATCAAAATAGTTGTTTGACATTGAATTATCTGATTTAATAGCCATAAATTTTTCAACCGCTTCTAATTTTCTTATCTTACAACCAGGATATAATGAATCCTCAGAAAACCTCAACAACTCATAAAATTCATATGGTGCCAGCTCAGGAGTTAAATCAATATCATCGTGAGTTTCAATTTGTTTCACAGATGGACTTGCAACATCATGTAATAAATTTTGAAATCGTGATGGATCTGGAATCAAGTTATTAAGATCTTCTCTAGAACTACGTTCACTGTGTTGATACCAAAAAACATAATCTGGTTGAAAACCAAACCGCAAGAGATGTCCCCCAACCTTGTCAAATGTGTCAAACATTCTCAAATCACATTTTTTATAAGGACACTAAATTGTGCCTTCTAAAACATATTCTGGTTTTGATGATGCAAATGCTAAGAAAGCTTCAACACCCTCAATATATACAGGATTTAAACCAGAACCATTAGGATTTATACGCTGATTTATCCAAGCTCGATCATCTAATAATGATTGATGTTTACTTTCTTATTCCATAGTTTTCTACATAAAATATAAAATCATCAATGTTTTTGAATATATTGAAATTATAAAAACACTATCTGAAAAAGAAGATAAATAATTACAACTACTTAATAATTATCACTAATTTAGAACGACACAATTTCCAGTGGATTGACGACCACTCTTTTGTCCGACAGCTCATTTAATTGCATCTTTATCACACTTATTATTGCTAATTAATTCTAATTATTCCTAATTATTTTTAATTATTGCTAATTATTAAAAATTATTACTAATTGTTACTAATTATTACAATTTATTACTAATTATTACAATTTATTACTAATTATTACAATTTATTACAATTTATTACTATTTATTACTAATTTAGCAATACTTAGAAATACAAAAAAAAAGGAAACCTACTTGAATAATGAAAGGAAATTTGGTAATCATTATTGTGGAGATGATTACAAAATTTTCCCTTCATTATCCAAGCCGATTTCATTTACTAATTATTAGCGATAAAAAAACTACATTATCAATATTTATGAATAAACAATATTAATAATATTAAAATAATAAATTTTTTATAAAATATTAAAATTATAAATATTCACAACATACTTTGTTCTATTCGTAACATGTTCAAATATCAAAGGGTCATTAATTGTGAAGTCACACATAATAAAAATTTTGTGTTAGTGATGTCCAATGTAAACCTTATAATTGTACTTGCATGGTTGATCACCTGGAAAGTAGTGTTGCAATAGGATGACCAAAGTAATGACGTTCTCGTCTCTAAGAATCATCTCACATGACACTTTACATAGATCATTCTTCCATAAAAATTTGAGGAGATATCATTATTTTTCCCTTAAATTTTCAAAGAAGAATGGTCTATGTAAAAGTTCATGTGAGATTATTCTTATAGATAAGAAGAGCATGACTTGGTCTGTCCGATTACAACATTACTTGCGAGGTGATCAACCATGCAAGGACAATTATAGAGTTTACATTGGACATGGCTGACATAAACTTTTTATTGCGCATGACCTGACAGTTGGTGACCCTTTATGATTTGAACATGTTAAGAATATAGCAAAGCCTTTTGCGGATATTGATAATTTTAATATTTTTTTATTTTTTTATTTTTTTAATAATATTAATATTTTTTTTCGTAAATATTGATAATATATATTTTTTATAGTTATTACTAATTATTTCTAATTATTTCTAATTATTTCTAATTATTCCTAATTATTGCTAATTATTGCTAATTATTCTTAATTATTTCTAATTATTCCTAATTATTTCTAATTATTCCTAATTATTGATAATTATTCCTAATTATTGCTAATTATTGCTAATTATTCCTATTTATTCCTAATTATTCCTAATTATTACAAATTATTACTAATTATTACTAATTATTACTAATTATAACTAATTATTACTTATTATTACTAATTATTACTAATTATTACTAATTATTACTAATTATTAGTAATTATTCCTAATTATTCCTAATTATTTTTAATTATCTCTAATTATTCCTAATTATTCCTAGTTATTCCTAATTATTCCTAATTATTCCTAATTATTCCTAATTATTCACAATTATTCCTAATTATTCCTAATTATTCATAATTATTCCTAATAATTCATAATTATTCCTAATAATTCCTATTTATTCCTAATTAGTCCTATTTATTCCTATTTATTCCTAATTATTCCTAATTATTCCTAATTATTCCAAATTATTCCAAATTGTTACTAATTATTCCTAATTATTTCTAATTATTAATAATTATTACTAATTATTACTAATTATTACTAATTATTCCTAATTATTACTAATTATTCATAATTATTCCTATTTATTCCTAATTATTACTAATTATTCCTAATTATTCCTATTTATTACAAATTATTCCTAATTATTCCTAATTATTACTAATTATTTCTAAATATTACTAATTATTCCTAATTATTACTAATTATTTTAAATTATTACTAATTATTTATAATTATTCGTAATTATTCGTAATTATTCATAATTATTACTAATTATTCCAAAATTATTACTAATTGTTCCAAATTATTACTATTTATTACTAATTATTACTAATTATACCTAATTATTACTAATTATTCCTAATTATTACTAATTATACCTAATTATTACTAATTATACCTGATTACTAATTATACCTCATTACTAATTATACCTAATTACTAATTATACCTAATTACTAATTATACCTAATTACTAATTATACCTAATTACTAATTATACCTAATTACTACTACCTAATTAGTTCTAATTATACCTAATTATACTTAATTATTACTAATTATACCAAATTATTACTAATTATTACTAATTATTACTAATTATTACTAATTATTCCTAATTAGGAATAATTATAATTATTATTAATTATTACTAATTATTACTAATTATTACTAATTATTCTTAATTATTCCTAATTATTCCTAATTATTATTAATTATTCCTAATTATTACTAATTATTCCTAATTATTCCTAATAATTACTAATTATTCATAATTATTTATAATTATACCTAATTATTACTAATTATTCCTAATTACTACTATTTATTCCTAATTATTACTATTTATTCCTAATTATTACGATTTATTCCTAATTATTGCTAATTAGTCCTAATTAATACTATTTATTCCTAATTATTACTAATTATACCTAATTAATACTATTTATTCCTAATTAGTACTGATTATTCGTAATTAATACTAATTATACCTAATTATTACTAATTATTCCTAATTAATTCTAATTATTCTTAATTAATACTAATTATTCCTAATTAATACTATTTATTCTTAATTAATACTATTTATTCCTAATTAATACTATTTATTCCTAATTAATACTGTTTATTCCTAATTATATCTACTTATTCCTAATTATATCTAATTAATATTAACTATAACTAATTATTTATAATTATAACTAATTATTTATAATTATAACTGACAATATCAAATTCTTAGTAAAACTAAATATAAATAAAAATCAATAAAAATCTAATTAAATTTGAACTAATAAGCAACAATTAAAATTAACATAAAAAAATAAAATAAACACAAAAAAATAAAATATAAATACCTTAAACTTTGATATTCTGAAGATGTTGACGCCCTTCGATTGATCTCGTATAAAAAACTTCAACTAAAAAAAATTCTCTTTAAAACTGAAGAATGAAAAGAGAGAGAAATCAAGATCTGAATGATTTGTGAAAAAACGGATGGGGGTGTATATAGGTCATATTAGTTGCGACGAGATTATTAGTGACGGGCTTCCCGTCGCAAATGGTCGTATTTGTGATGAGCCCCGTCGCAATTACCCTCGCCCGCATTAATTACAGTCGGCGGTTAAAAGGTTATTTGCGACGAGACCCGTCAATATAGTACCTGCCGACAGTCTTTTTGCGACGGGACGACATCCCGTCGCAAAAGGGTATTGACCGCCACCGGGTATTTGTGACGGGTCCCGTTGCAAATAAACCTACGCGGCTTGTGCGCCAAACCGCGCCAAACTATTTGCGATGGGAGGCGAAATCCCATCACAAGTACTTGGTTATTTGCGACGGGATACTTTCCCCGTTGCAAATAGATTTTTGGACGTGTTATTTTCTATGGGAAGATATCCCGTCGCAAATAACCCGTTACAAATACTGATTTTTCCCGTAGTGTTTAAAAGGGCCAAACCAATGCTCTGATATATGGTTTCACCCTAAATCAAGTAATGGAAGGTGTTATTGAATTAATGTTTCTTTAAGGTATTTTTTTCTTTATGTGAAACTATTCTTTATTTTATCCCATTACATTTTTTGTTAATATTATGTGGATTTTACATAAGTGATTAATAATGTCTTGGTAAAATAATTTATGAATAATATGTTTTTTATTCCATCTTTTGAGATTGTAAACTCATTTTTTATATGATCCTCATAAAAAATCCAACAAACCTAAGTAATTTACTGTGAAATGGAATGAAATGAGACAAATATATATACAGAATGACCATGTGCCTTTCTATTGGTCGATTTATTAAGTATATGATAAACAAACCCTTAAACATAAGGAATAACTCCTCGAGTCATGCTTGGCTTGAGTTGTAGCATTCCACCATAATCCAATGTATCTCTTTAGTTTGTTTAACCTCAAATCGAATTTTGAAACACCTCCACCCCTCAAAGCACTATCCTTTTCATGAATTTACTCATACAAATATGAGAGGATTGGGGGGGGGGGTATGTGGTTACATTAAAGATAACATGGACATGATGGACCATAGATAATAAAGGTTGGAGGTATGAAACAACTTTCATTATATTTAATTAAATAAATCTATTATTTCATAATAAATTCATGAAATAAATAATAAATTAAACATAAACTCAACACTTACATTGGTCAGTCATGATCATGATCATCCATGAATGCAACGATTACACATTAATTAAAAAAATAACATTCATTTAAATTCATTCCTTATTAAGATAAATTGATCAAATTAATAAATTAATTATGTTATTAATTAATTAATTCATATATCTTAATTGTTTATACAAATAGTCCTGGAGATTCCCATCATGTGTAATTTTAAATAAATTATTCAATTAAATAAATTAAATAAATTTAAAATTATTCAGATTTTGTGTACTTACAGAAAACAATATGGGTACCTATCTGAACTACCCTACATCTCGTACGATCCTTTTCATGTATTGGATACTTATATGATATGTAACATACAAAGTGTGTCACATTATTTCACTACGTATAGTTCCACATTTCATGAAACGTATTTAGCCCCATGTGTATGAAACACAAAACACATTAATATAAATGTTGTGTATCTCTTTTAATTCCCATGTAAAGTATAGAGATTATAAAACAATCATACATTTCATATAGTCCCAAAATTAATTCATAAATTAGTTAGGCATTTTAATGTCTAGAAAAACAATCACATAGCATTTATGCTAGCTACACGCTGTGTAGTTGGGTTTAATACTATAATTATATTCTATTTCTATATAATTTATTTACATAGTGTAAATCTTGGATTGGTGTGTACTCCATGTAAACATGTACACGTTATATGTCATTTACATCCAGATACATGTCATTTATCACTTTCAATGATAATATTCAATACAATCCTAGGTACCTAATGTATAATCTTCTTAGAAAATAATGTTTTACATAACATATATTCTAGTTAAACATTTTTTAGTCACAACTGGACTATCATATTTAAGTCACCATTCAATAGGTAATAAATACATATCGTTTTTTTAACCGAAATGTTTCCACATTTCCCAAGATGAAAACTATGCGGGGTTACAAATAATGGATAGTAACTACATGTCGTGTGACCCCTTAAATTAGGTTCCACCTAGAATGTCAACACACAATCTGTAATGAAGTCACATACTCTTCTCCCATGTGATGTTTTGTGGTTTTCATGGCGCATCTAGGTGTAGTGAATTTTGGTAAATGACATGTACTTTGTGGTTACACATCATGTAGTCCCACGTTATTCAGCCAAAATCTCTAGAACCTCCTGATGGGATCTTCAAATGTTCATAATCTATTATTGGAAGTGTTCTTGGTCATATGAATGTGAAAAAACATGATATCTCATCTTTTATATTAAAAAAATGAAAAACAACCAAAAAATGTATAATTTGATTGATGATTAATAAATATTTATAAATTTATATGTGACCACATTGACACAAATTTATGGTTTGGAGACATAAAATAATAATTTTTCCTCATGTACAACATTTAGTTTTCACTGATTTCTATAGATAAATCCTCAAAAGTAGACAATTAGAAACCCCAAAATCGATAAGATATGGACCTTCTCATTAAATTTATAATTAAATTATATAATATAGAATTTCCACTACATTTAATTCATTATTAATTTTTTATTAGGATGACCATGATTGGAATACCATTTTTACCATGAAGGATTCATGTGTATAATCACTCTGATGGCAATCCACTTGTACTGAAAGAACCTCTAAAAAAACCATAGAATCATTAGATAAAATAAAGAATGATTACCACTGCTTCCATCATGCATATTTAAATACAACAAGAATTAATTCTATGTCATGATGTATTTATTCTAGTTCTCATATAATTTTATAGGGGGATTATGATTGAAGATATCATTATTCATGGTAGAATTCTAATGGATTTTCACTTTAGGGTTGAGAGAATTCACTAAAGGGGATTTTTTTCACAAAAACATTTTCACTATCTAAACCTAGGAATGATATAAACTCGTTTATATAGCTAGGATAAAGGATTTCCAATTACACATATTCCATTATCCAATATCATATTCCATATAGATCCCTATGTTTAATAATAAAAATATTATTATTTATTTAACACTTACATGACTCACAAAAATTATAAATATCTTTCCGTAAATAAATAAATTTATGTTTATTTATATGATAAGGAATATATCATTACCACCATACCCATAAATCGACCTGTTAATCATCCTCGACATTTATAAAACAATGAAAAATTAATATCTATTTTAAAAAATAAATATCCCTAAATTTTTTGAAAAAAAAAATATATATGTTATTTCATTAAAACATGAAAATAAATATTTATTTAACAATCAACTCACATAATCATTCCCCAGAACATAAAAATAATATTTATTATAATATTAAACTCATAAATAATTTCACTGAGGTTTCGGATACACTTACGGTGTGATCCTCTCAAAATATTTCTCATTTGAATTAGGTTGTCTCTCATAAAGTATAAGATCATTATTTAAAAACATGTCAATGCACCCTTGAAGAATATAATTAATGTTCCAATGATATAAAAATCCTATGAACATTCACTATGTAATGTAATCTATTTTTATTGATATCTAATCTATCATGTTACATTTAAAGTGTCATTATTCTATATTCTTGATATATATATTTTTGGCTTTCTGGAAATGAACTTTCCAATTAAACTACCCTCGACATGGACTTAATTAGATAGTTACAATATAATATTTTAATCGACTAACATAGAATGTACAAATACTTTCTTAAATTATTAATTAATGTTAGATCACTTGTAATATACTTAATTTATCTTAATTCCCTTTGAGAATATTTCATCATAGTTTTTTATAAAACATCTAAGTGCACAATGCTTGATATTCATTAATACTAATCTTGAGTATAACGATCAATACATATATCCATAGATATTAATATCTAATGAAATATATAACATGTGGAATTCCTATGGGTGGTCCTATTCTCATAACCTATACTCTTAGAGATTACCAAGGATGAACATCATGAGAAAAAGTATGAATATCTATAATCCTCTTACCCTTGATGGCTAGTGTGATCTGTGTTTAGTTAGGTATGGTCATCTATCCATAAAGCATGCATTTATAAAAATATTCATACAAATTCAAGGTTCTCATCATAGTATGGAACTGCTATGTCATTTTGATTCAATAGGTACTTTTAAGGAAATTATCATATTGATATCACACAGAAGAATAATCATCACATGATAAGATACATATTAATATTCAAAAACATGAATTCATAATTAATATAAAGTATAAATTAATTTGTTCTAGGGAACCAACTCTAATAATTCATTGTCCTGAGCAATGGATCCATTGTTTCCAGAGAAAATATAAATTTCTACCACTATTCTATGAAAAACTCTAAGCTCAGATATCAAATTATTGATCCAAACAGATTCGTTTGTAGTATCTAATGTAGTAATGTATTATGACTCTAATTTTGAGTCTACCCTGATAATCAATTTGGATTTTTTCTAACTCATATATCCATCATTTAAGATAAAAATGAAACTAGGATGATTTCTCTAATCGTCTCTATCAAATAGAAAACTATAATTAGTGTGACCCTTTAAACTCAGCTCATTCCCTCCTCCAAAGACCAAGAAAATATTATTTTCTCTTTTGAATTAGTTCATGATTTTCTTCATAATAATCAAGTGACTCATAATGGGATTTGATTAGAACCTAATAGTTATGTAAAAACTATATGTGATATTTGGTTGAGTAAATAAAATGGAATACATAATAGAGCCTATGGTATATGTTTGGATAAACAAATCTATCCTTTTCCAACTCATTATACTATTCTTGAATCCTGATATGATTTTTTTCATGCCACACTGGTAAATAACACTTATTAGAGTTCTCAACACTGAACAAAATTTTAACTTTACCAATTTTTGTGTCTTGACTTAGTCCATGCAGCCTCTTAGATATATCTATATAGATCATCACACACAATATGATGTCTTATTCATCTATTTTTTCATAGAGATTCATTTTAACCATTATATCTTCACAATATAATGAGAGATGATGTCATTTACAATAATAATTATGTAACTGTATACTTTATCTGAAACATAACTAAACTCTCACAATTTCATAAATTTAAATCTGAATAATATCTGTCCATAATGAAACTAAATTTTTGATTACATCATAAAACCAGATATTCAGACATCAAGAAGTGTTATTTAGTCCATAAATATATCACTACAACTTTCACACCATAGAAGATTAATTTGGAACTTAAAATCTATTTTTGGAGTATCATATACATGTCCTCCACAAAATTTTCATCAAGGGGGTGGTTTGGAAATATATTTAACATATCTCATAATCAAAATGATCTTCTATGGAATGAAAAATATGAATTCATTTTATCATTACTATTGGTGAAACTCTTTCATCATAATCAATATAATGAATTTTATTTTAACCCTTTTCAAATAGGATTTCATTATAGGTAGAAAGTCTACTATCCATGTTAATTTTCTTTTGGAAAACACACCAAAACCTTATGGGTATCACCCCTTTAGTTTCATCAACTATGTTCCAAACTTGGTTATTGTACATTGATTCTATTTCAAATTTGATGTAATTTAATCATTTCTTAGACTCAAAAAATCTCAATAGCCTTTTGAATGGTATTAGGTTCATCTCCCATGAATGTTAATTCATAATCATTTTCCATGATAAATTAATATAACTAAATTTCCAAAAAAATTATACTAAACCTTCAATATAATTGTATAATTATACTTTGATCTTATTCCATAACTCCTGGTGGAAATGACTCAACCTCCATCTCATGAACACTTCCTGTTTGTTGCTCAAGAACAAATCCAAACTCAAATTTCCTCCCAGTGGCTTATCAGATTATATATTACATCTCAATAAATTCACCAGTTTGGTCAATAAACACTTTTTGTTAGTTAGGGTTATAGAAATAAAATCCCATGGTTTCATTAGGTCAAAAAACATTATAAAATTTATTGATTTTGGAAGAATATTATCTGATATTACTCACTGTATGAGTACTTTGAAAAAACAAATATTTATGAAATAAATTTTGTGTTATTTCAAAATTCATATCTCATATAGAATATTTATGAATTATTTATATGGAACACAATGATGTCTAAACGAAACAATATATATAACATACCTCCAGAGTGAAATAGGAAGGACATACTAACTCATCATTAGTCAAACCATGTCATATAAGGTATGATTTTTCCTCTAAAACAAACAAATTAATTTGGTGTTTTGGTTGGAGGGAGTTGTGTAAAAATTCGACAATATCTCAAATGATTAGTGAATTCTTTGCTCAAGTATTCATCATCCTTATATGATCGCTAAATCATAATAATTTTACCTAGTCGGTTATGTACTTCATTATGAATATTTTTAAACTATTCATAAGTTTCATATTTATGTCTCTTCATATATATATAATTATACCGACTAATGTCATTTTCAATGTAAAAAATGCACCCAAAACTACCACTCAATTATATACTCATTGGTATTCATATATATATATCTATGTATGAGATCCAATAAACAAAAAGTCCTTTTAATTTTTTCAATAAAATATTCCTCGTTCATATTTCTTAAAAAACATTTTATTATATCAAACGATTCATAATATAACGATTCTGATAGTCCATCTCTATAGAGCATTTGGATTCACATCTTTTTATGTGTCTAAAGATATAATAATAGAGGAAGGTGGGATTAGAATCAACACTAACCTTTTTATTATAAAGGATATAAATAATGTCACCCACATCTAGAATGTTTGTACCATTTACCATATTCCTAAAACAATAATACTTTTCATTTATATATATATAAAATATCTTATTCTAATTTATGAATGAAAATTTATTCTTTTTTATACAAGATATAAAAATAAAAATATTTTCATAGTGGAAACATAATAATTGGTCATTAATTCTAGAATTAATCCACCGTGTTGAAGTAGGTCATAAGTGTCAACTACCAATGTAGTAACCCTTTCTAAATTAATAAATATCATTCATTATGTTATTATAATAATTTTTTTATTTTCTTTAAAATATATTTTTATGAATGGTATTTCTAAATAGGTTTCAATTTGTTGTTTAAAATGATAATAATGTTTTTTATTACGAATTACTATAGTTGGTGAAAGAAATTTCTTTGACCAAGTTAGGAAAAAATCTTTCAGTAATAAATTATATTGAATACCTACATGTTCATATCATTATGAATGTTCTAATGATCCAAGTTGAAGCTATACACTTTTGTAAAAGGAAATAGAATCCCTACTGTTACATCAGTCAGACCCGAGATGAAGTTATTCCAAGGATATTTGTATAAATTTTAACATTGAGGGAAAAAATTGATGTTTTGAAATATGAAAAGGCATAAAATAAATACTGTTCAAGATAGATAATAATAAGAATCACAAGGTACTTATTTTTTATGCTTTTGATAAAATATGAATGAAGTAAAATGCTTTGAGAAAGTTTATTTTCAAGTGGTATTACAAAGTTGAAGCTTGAATACAAGATGAAGCAGAGAAATTGTAACTAGAAAATGGTGAGAGGTCAACTTTTAAGCCAGCATGACTTGATGAAGAATTATTTTGTGAAATATGTCTTTAGAAGATGAAATAATGTAATCAGATAGTTAACATATCAAGGGAACTAGATAGAATCAACTGAGGTGACTGAAAAAATGAGATTTCAAAAGTGGAAGGTGTAAGATGTACATTGTTTTTATTGAAAAATTAAAGCTACGAGATATATGAAGTTTAAAGTTAGGAAGTATTCTACTGAGGAAGTCCGTAATGACATGTACACTATATAATGATTCAGCTGATAGATGAAAATTAGAAAAAATGTGATGCTATTAGATGGATGATGTTGTGATGGTGAACTGAGTTTTATAGAAGATGTGCTTATGAAAATATTTTTTAAAATTATCAAATTGATCGGTATAATTTCAATTGATGAACATGTTCATGTAATTGCATCAGAATTGTAAGTAGCACTATCATTGGATCTTATAGAATGATCTTGGAATGATATATTGAACAATTAATTTTCCACTGGATAGATGAATATAAAACAAGCTTTCACGACGTAATTATACATATTATTATGAGAAGTTATAATATTTGTATTTTTATAAGTGCATTAGACAATGAAATATAGAAAATTCATCAAATAAATTCCATTGGAAAGTCATCAAAATAACATTTACCAAGATAAGTTCTGAATTTCCCTATATAAAATCTTTTTGAACAACCTAAACATTGAGTTTTTTAGATGATATTTAAATACATGTTACCTATAAAAGATAAGGAACATAAAATAATTTCCTTAACACTGAGGTTAAGTAAGTTCAATGAAGGTTGTGAATATTGTAGCTTTCATGGAACCTAAAAAATGATCTTTATGGATTCAAAAGTATTCAAGGAAATTGAGATAAGTGGGTGTTTTTATAAAAAAAATTCATTGAGTGGGAAAATGTAATTGAGGTTCAGCCTTTTCCCTACTATCTCAGATATACAAAGGGGATGTAATTAAAACTCACACGAAAAATTTCCATCTATATTGATGAGGTGGTATGATAAATTTATTTTTGTTCGTAAGAGTATCCATCAAATTTTGTTAAAGAATAATGGATATCGGTTAGAGTCATTATATAAAGTATTTAATTTGATGCTATAGATAGAGTTATTGATCAGAGATATTTTATAGAGGTGCCAGTAAGAGATAGTGTAACACCCCGACCCCTCTAGACCAGATCCGATGAATTACTTGTTATATTGGAAAGGTTAGAAGGAATGAAATACCAAATGAATGATCAGTTTAGTAATCTTGAAGTAACTAGATACATAGATGTTACTAAAATTACGTTGTAAATGTTTACAGAATACAATACATAAAGAAAACTAAAAGCTACATCCACAAGAACTCAACAAATGATCTCCTATTTGTAACGTGTCGAAATTAAACAATGAAAGGGGTGTGCTCAAATTCATAGTAAGTGTTAAAAATGGAGGAAGAATGAATCAATAATAACATAATTTTAAAAAATTTGACATAATCAATATGGCATGGTGAATAAATGAAAAACTCACGCCATTAATATACTGAGTATGAAACTGCGTCCATAGATTTTGTCATAATGAAAACCTCATGGATTGTAATAAATGATAATGAATAAAGAGAGTGATTATAAATTGGATGTCATGTATCTTTCACATGATACCATAATACCATAAAAACAGTTTAGTTCTGTGGGTAGAAACCCGTCTAATATTTGGAAACAAACTCGAAGGGTTTATCGCAAAACTGATTTGTCTCATGAGACTTACCAATGCATCGAGGGGATATAGCGGTCCCAAACCCCCACTTCATGTCAAAAGAATTATTTATACATTGATTCGATACAAGAGCAATATGCCTTTTCAATATCCGTATAGAGTAGAGTATACAAATTCATCAATATTTTCATAATTAAAATAACTTTCCAAATAAACACCATATGTAAAATGGTATATGGTTTAGACAAGAAAAATATACATGATATGAGATTAAGGATATTTAATATAGATATAATTTCAAAGTAAAAGTGAACTAAAATGGGAAGTAGGTACACCACATAAGGATTATTAGGTGCACCATACAAAGTTAGTCACAACAAAATAGTGGTTGAGACAAAGTCTCTTACCACAATGTAATCATTTGAATATTATGAATAGAACATAATTACCCACAAATAAATCATTTAATAACATGAATATAAATATAATATTTTTATTATATACCAAATTTCAGTACACATATACCACATATAAGAAATAAGTGGAGAACAATGAAAATATTATAGAAATGAAAGTGGATGAGAAACACCTTACAAACATTTCAGTATGGTAATGTGTGTTATTGTCAGGGCTTAATGAGAGGTAAATGAGTATTAAATTCTTTATATGTCACAAGGGAATAATGGGGAAGGTTCAAAAACATACCCCATCATTAGGAATTAAAAATAAAATGGCACAACATAGGGGAGATTCTTGAACAAAAGTGAGAGAGAGGATCCCTTAAAAAGATTGTGTCATTAGAGTGATGCTAAATCAATGAAACATTTATGTTTGAAAAATAAAAATCCACAAATATCAGTGTATATACAGTATAAAACAATCATAGGTCATTCACACATATTCTTGGAACAATGTAAACAATGAAGTAGATGTTTAACTTAATGAATGAAAATTGAGTTAAGCAATCCCTTACCTTATACTCGAGTGTGTTATTAGTTTGTTTTAATGACCTGAATAATAAAATCTAGATTCATTAATTAATAACTCCAGACCCACCTATACATTTAACTGATTTATTATATCCTTATTTGGTTCATTCATGGCCGTTTTATGGGTTTAAGAGGTTCAATTTTCTTGTTTTTGAAGCATTTTCTTCCTTAGTTTTCATGATTTGTTTACTTGTTTTCATGAATGGAAGTTCATTTGAAATGTGGTTAAACATACTGAATTGTTAATATATCTTATTAATTACATTAAGTAGATATAAAATTTTTTGTTATATACCATGATGATGATACTTTATTTAAAAGTTTATTACAAATATTCAGATTAACTTGGCCGTTTTATTCATAATGAACTTGTTTTATATTATTATCTTATATTATGAGTTTCTAAGGATTCCAGAACATTAATAATATGAAATAAATATATTATTATATATTTCAACCTTTAAAATGGTTTCATTACCATTAATTAAGGATAAAGTGAAGAATGAAACTCCGTCGTCCACAAAGGTTATAAATTGGAACCTCATGGACGTTGATTTCGTTTATAAAAATAAAAGGGAGGGAGTAAGGATATTGATGATATTTTTTCCATTAACATTAAATAATCACAGTTTATAGATGAAAATGGATTTTATCCTGGTAATTTTGGTAGTGGTGGTGATGAGAGAAAAAGAAAAGATATGAACTTGAAAATAAAAGAAAAGGTGGGAGATCCCTTATGAAAATTCGGCAGCGGAACGACGACACATAAAATTTCATAAAATGAAATGATGACAGAAAAAAGTGTATATAATCATATTGAAATAAAAATGAAATTAATAAGAACACATAAAACCAAAACCCAACATATGAGAATGAAAAATCAATTACATAACATAAATGAAGTGTAGACTAAAAGAAGAGAATGAAGGATTCTGTTACCTTGTAGAGTGACTCCTAGATTTTGAAGGATGGGGCCTTGGGGGATTAAGTACACCATGGGAGGACTCATAGGGAGGTAATACCACTAGATATTCTAGGATATTTATTTTTTAATGAAATAAAATGAAGGGGGTGAGTGGGTATATTTAGTAACTAAGAGAGTGTTGTTTATTACATAAAAGGGACACCTCGTTAGTGGTTTTCCCAAAACCATGGGATTTTCCCTGGTATTTTCCCATGGATTAAGCCACATGGTACACCTCATGTCCTAATATACTGTAAAAAAGTATACCATCCCTTTATATTAATTATTACATCATTACGATGTCATTAAACTACTGAAAACTCAAATCGGTATTTTTACTATTCACGAAAAATTCAAGTATTTTAGAAAAATCCCAAAAATTCAGCCTAACCATTTTTCAATGTGTAGAATTCAAAAAGTAACTCCATTTTTTGAAAAAAAAATCTATGTATTTTTAATTTAATTTTTTTAAAAAATCATGGTTAATTCAAAAAAAATAACAATTTAAAGGTATAATTAGTTTTGTATTACATTGAAAAATTAATTAACTTCTATTTATCTTATTACCTTAAGAAAATAAAATATTATCATTATTTAATATTTATAAGGGTCATATTACTATTCATATTACTATTCATACGAGCATGTTACTATTCATTAAAAAATCATGTTGGTTCTATCAGACTCCAAATCACAAACTGGTCACAACTCTAGATGACTGTTTTAAAAATTCAAAACATAGTAGTAGAAAATTTATGTTTAATGGATAGAATATAACTTTATCCTATAATATTTTGTTTCACAAAAGACATAGTGCTTCTTGTAATATGGGCTATCTAATGAATATAAAATATTTAAGAGCAACATACCATAAAACTTTTGGGGTGTTATATTATTCCCTCCTTCAGAAATTTCATCCTCATAATTTTATGTATAAATCCCACAAAAAAGATGTGGGTGGTTAGTATTCATGAAATCCTCTAGTTTTCATGTTGCTTCCTCCATATTTTGTTTTCTCCAAAGAACCTTTACTAGATGAGTTGTCCGATTTCTCAATACCTGCTCCCTTCTACCAAGAATCCCGATAGGATTTTCATAGTACGAAAAATAAGGTTCCAGTTCTATTTCTTTATATGTGAGTACATGCGTTGGGTCTGGCATATATTTCTTTAACAATGACACATGGAACACATCATGAACTATGGAGAGATTTGGTGGCATCACTAAATTGAATGCTACAACTCCGATTCTTTAGAGAGTTTCAAATGGTCCGATGTACCTGGGGCTTGGTATCCCTTTCTTACCGAACCTTAAGACACCCTTCCATGGATATACTTTTAGAAATACATGATCTCCCACTTGGAATTCCAAGTCCTTTCTCCATTTGTTAGCATAAATGTTCTACCTACGTTGGGATGCTTTAATATGGGATTGGATTTTCTTCACCTTTGTTGTGGTGTATTTAATATGTTCTGGGCCTATAAGTTTCCTCTCACCAACTTCATCCCAACAAGTTGGAGTTCGACATCTCTTTCTATATAATGCATCATATGGATCCATTTGAATACTAGAATGGAAACTATTTTTGTAATAAAATTCCACCAGAGGAAAGTATTGATCCCACATACCTTGGAAGTCAAGAGGTAATGACCTCAACATGTCTTCTAGAGCTTGAATAGTCTATTCAGACTATCTATCGGTTTGAGGGTGATAAGCAGTACGAATATAAAGCTCAATACTCAAAGCTTTTTGGTGACTTGTACAAAATTTTGATGTAAATCAAGGATCTCTATCAAATACAATTGATAGAGGTGCACCCTGAAGTATTAAAAATTCATTAATATAAAGTATTTCCAAGCACTCAAGTAGAAATTCCTCTCTTATAGGAAGGAAATGTGCTAATTTTGTGGGACAATCAACAATTACCCATATTGCATCATTACTTTTAGGTGTCCTCGGTAGTCCGGTGATAAAATCCATCATAATGTTATCCCACTTCCACATTAGAATAGGTAAAGGTTGAATCACTCCATTGGGATTTTGTCTCCCTACCTTAACTTTTTGACAAACTAGACACCTTGACATGTAATCAGCAATTTCCCACTTCATATTATCCCACCAAAAATATTCCTTCAGATATTTGTACATCTTGGTGCTACCCATGTGTATAGAGAAATTTGAGCAGTGAGCATCGTCTAATAGTTCCCTTTTTATCTCAGGTATAGATGGAACACATAACCTCTTCCCAAATTTTAGAACTCCTTCTTCATACATGAAGTCAGCAAGTCTCCCATCCTTGAAAACATTAATTTTTCTTATTCAGATTCTCATCATCATATTGAGTGCTTTTTATCTTCTCTAATAAATATGTATTAGAAATCATTTGAAATAGTAAAGATGCTTCCCTTTCCTTAACAATTCCCATATCCATATTTAGTAGATCCAAAAATATAGGATCTCTCTCAATCCTTGGATTAAAAAGTCCATGATCTTTCATACTTAATGCATCTTCCACCTTATTCGCATTTCCTGGGTGGTAGTGTATTTAAAAATCGTAATATTTGAGTAACTTGAGCCATCTCCATTACATCATGTTGAGTTATTTTTGTGTGAAAATGTATTTCAAACTCTTGTGGTCCATATAAATCTCACATTTTCTCCGTAGAGATAATGTCTCCATATTATTAGATAAAATATTACAACTGCTAACTCAAGATAATTAGTTGGATAATTTTTCTCATGGGTCTTCAATTGTCTTGATTCATAAGCAATAACATTATCATTTTGAATAAGGACGCAAACCAACCCATTATTTGATGTATCTCTGTATATCACAAATCCATTACTTCCAGATATAAGAGTCAAAATTGGAGAAATGACCTATATTATTTTCAATTCTTCAAAGCATTCCATACACTCTTTTTTCCACTCAAAAATAACTCTTTTTCATGTGAGATTGATTAACGGGTTAGCCAGTAGGAAAAAATTCAGATTGAAATGCCGATAGTTGCCTACTAAGCCAACAAAACTTCCTAACTCAGTTATGTTTGTTGGTGTGGGCCATTCATGGAATGCCTTTGTCTTTTCAGGATTAACTAGGATTCCATGCTTAGAGACAACATGGCCTAGAAAAGAAACTAATTGAAGCCATAATTCATACTTGCTAAATTTCCCATATAATTTATTTCTTCTAAGAGTTCTCTGAATACTCCGCAAGTGATTCTCATGGTCTTAATACCTTTTTGAGTATACCAGGATATCATAAATGAATTCCACAACAAAGTTATCAAGATAATCCTTGAAAACACTATTTATTAAATCCATGAAAATAGAGGGTGCATGTTTCAGTCCAAAAGGCATCACTGTAAACTCGTAATGCCCATACCTGGTTTGAAATGTTGTCTTTGAAATATCTTCCTTCCTCACACATAGATGATGATATCTGGATCGAAGGTCAATCTTTGAAAAGTATTGAGATCCATGACGTTGATCAAATAAATCATCAATTTGGGTAAGAGGGTACTTATTTTTTATTGTAATAGCATTGATTTCCCAATAATCAATGCATAGCCTCATGGATCCATCTTTCTTTTTGAAAAACAAGACCAGGGCTCCCTAAGGGGAAACACTAGTTCGAATAAATCCTTTGTCATTCAACCCCTCTAGTTGTTCATTTAGCTCCACTAACTCCACAGTGTCCATTCTATAGGGAGTCTTTGATAGAGTTCTTTCATCAAGAATTAAATCAATATAGAACTCAACATCCCACTCATGAGGATGTCCAGCTAAATCCTCTAGAAATACATCAATGTACTCTTGCACTATGTGCACATATTCAATTTGAATATTTCATTCCTCGCCCATAGTTATTGGTTTATTTTCCTCTCTATGTATTGCATTTAGTTGAGCCTCAAGGGGAGGTTCTAGATAAGAATCAGGTGGAAAAGTTTCTTCCCTAAATACAAGTTATTCTACACCATTTTCAAAAAGTGTAACTTCCTTCTTCTTAAAATAAATCATCACATCATAATTTGATAGCCAATCCATATCGAGAATTATATCAAATTCAGTCATTCGTATGATGATAAGGTTAGAAACTAAATAATTTTTTGGTTTCTCAAGGGGGACTAGTCAGCATGCCTTTGTTGCAATGATACATCCCCTTGGAGTTTTGACTGAAAACTCCTTTACTAAATCAAATTGGACATATCTAATTTTCTTGGAAAACTGGGAAGATATAAATGAATGTGATGATCCAGAATCAAATAATGTGTTCGCCATGTTTGAGGAAATAATTAAAGTAACTGCCACCACGTCATTAGGAATTTCAACCTCCATGGTTGCAATCGCATAGGCTCTCCCTTGTTCTCTTGGATTTTTCTAAGAAATGTTTCCTTGGTTCTTAGGAAACTCATTTGAATAGTCTCCCATCTCTCTGAAGTTGTAGCATTAAATATCATTGAATTGTTTCTTCCCTTTTCATTCATTAGACTGATGACCCTTTTCTCCACATTTATAGAAGACTCCCATGCCTTTCAAGCATTTTTCAAGATGATTCGTTCCATAGTTCTCACATAATAGGAATATCTTTGTTCCCTTACTCTTCTTTGGTGCTTCTCCTTTTCCTTTTCTATCAGAGTACCGCTTCTTATCATGGTTTCCTTTGAAAATATTTGATCTATAAAATTCCCTCTCTATTTTGATGGAACTGGATACAATTTCATCATTTGATGAAAATGATTGAAAAGCTAATTCCCTTTGAATACTTGGCCTAATACCTTTAAATAAATGATCAATCTTGTCTATCGAGTCACATACGTAATCTACGGCATACCAGGCCAGCCTTGTGAAGGTATCCTCATACTCTGTAACATTGTCTTCTTCCCTTTTCTTAAATCCAAGGAATTTCCTCTTCATTTCGGTTTGTTCCTCACAAGGGAAATATTTTTCGAAGAATATTTCCTTAAAATTCCCCCATTCCATATATTCTATTTCTTCTTTCTCCTTGGTATTCTAAATCAAGGACCACCATTGATCATCATCTCCCTTGAGACAATATACTGTCAGTACTACCTTTTCATTTTCATTACATCTTAATGCCATGAATATATTTTCAAGGGACTTGATCCATTGATCAAAAACCACAGGATTAGTAGTCCTACTAAAAGATGTAGGATTCTTCCACATGAAATGATCCAACACAGGCGTTGAATGGTTATTTGTTACAACATGAGTAAGTTGTCCCAATATGGTCATGATCTGATCTGCTCCAACATTGACTATGTTGACTTGATCAGTGGGGAGATCCCTACGTTGACCATGAGTATTGATTCCCCTTCTTCCATTAGATTCCATTTCTAAATAATGGCACACACTATTTTAGGGTATGATCATAATGTGTAATCTTAACATAACAAAATACTTAGCATAAATTCTGATCCTACGCATGGCTAATCCCATAATCAGAAAAATGGTTTCTTTGAGGAGTAATTTACATTTCATCCCTTCATAATAGATTGTAAAGAAAATATGAATTATCCTAAGCATATCCCCTGGGAGTGTTGTAACCAAGAGTGCAGTAAGGCCCGTTTTCATGTACCAGGATACCCCAGGTCAAGCCTGAAACTCCTTATCAGAGCTTTCACTCCTAGGTACTTCTTTGCCAGAGCCACCTCTACCTGCTCGTTTCCATATAGGGATGTATTATCTAGAAGGATTAAAATAATCTATTCCTTACCAAAATAACAAGATATTCTTGAATGTTTATCCATAAATACTACCTTAAGTCATTGTTCCCTACTATAAATTTCCTACTCTAGTTTCCATGTTTTCTACTAAACTTTCTCTGATACCAACTATAGCGCCTCGATCACTCGAGACCAGAGCTGGTTCATTACTTGTTATATTGGAATGGTTATAAGGAATGAAAATACCAAAGGAATGACCATTTTAGCAGTCTTCAAGAAACTAGATACATAGATGTTACTCAAACTACATTGGAAATGTTTACAAAATACAGTACATAAAGAATACTAAAAGCTGCATCCACAAGAACCCAATAAATGATATCCTCTTTGCACCTGTTGATATTAAACAATAAAAGGGGTGATCTGAAATTCTAATTAAGGGTTAAAAACATAGGAATAATGAATCAATAATAACCGAATTTTAAGAAATTTGACACAATCAATATGACATGGTGAATAAATGAAAAACTCATGCCGTTAATAAACTGAGAATGAAACTGCATCCATAGATTTTTTCATAATGAAATCCTCATGGAAAGTAATAAATGACAATGAATAAAGAGAAATATTATTAATTGTATGTCATGTATCTGGAACATGATACCATAATACCATAAAAACGGTTTAGTTCTGTGGGTAGAAACCCCTTTGATTTTTAGCAACAAACTCGAAGGGTTTGTCACCAAACAGATTTTTCTCGTGAGACCTACTGATACATCGAGGGGCTATAGAGGGCCACATGAACAACTAAATTTCCAAATACTTCTTTATAAATTGATTCAATACAAGAGTAATATGGATTTTCAATATCCGTATAGAGTAGAGTATATAGATTCGTCAATATTTCTATAATTAAAATAACTTTCCAAATAAACACCGTATGTAAAATGGTATACGGTTTTGAAAAAAAACATATCCATGATATGAGATTATGTATATTTAATATAAAAATAATTTCAAATTAAAATATATGTAAAATTTTATTTAGTTACACCACATAAGGATTATTAGGTGCACCATACAAATTTAGTCACGACAAAATAGTAGTTGAGAAAAAGTCTCTTACCACAATGTAATCGGTCGAATCTTATGACAAGAACATAATAACCCTAACATTAATCATTGAATAACATGAATATAAATATAATCTTGTTATTATATATCAAATGGAAGTACACATATACCACATACAAGAAATAATTGGCGAATAACGAAAATCTCACAAAAAATGAAAGTGATATGAGAAACCCCTTACAAACATTTCGAGATCATAACGAGTGTTATTGCGAGAGATTAATGAGAGGTAAAGGGGTATTAAATTATTAATATGTCACAAGGTAAGTATATGTAAGGTGTGAAAACTTACCCCATCATTAGGAATTAAAAATAAAAGGGCAAAACATAGGGGAGATTCTTGATCAAAAGTGAGAGAGAGGATCCCTTACAAAGATTTTGCCATTAGAGTGATGATAAATCAATGAAATATTTATGTGTGAAAAATAAAAATACAAAAAATATAAGTGGATAGACAGTATAAAACAATCATAGGTAATTCACACATATTCTTTGAACAATGTAATCATTTATGTAGA
The DNA here is from genome assembly GCA_963277665.1 of Viscum album. NCBI lineage: Eukaryota > Viridiplantae > Streptophyta > Magnoliopsida > Santalales > Viscaceae > Viscum > Viscum album. The sequence goes on from OY728152.1 coordinate 1,117,122,360, forward strand.
TGTTTAACTCAAAGAATGAAAATTGAGTTAAGAAATCCCTTGCCTTATACTCTCGATTGTGTTCTTCATTTAATTTAATGACATAAATAATAAAATTTAGATTCATTAAATAACAAATCCAGAACCTCCTATACATTTAATTTATTTATTATAACCTTTTTAGGTTCATTCATGGCTCTTTTATGCGTTTAAGAGGTTTAATTATCTTGTTTTTGAAGCATTTTCATCCTTAGTTTTCATGATTCGTTTACTTGTTTTAATGAATTGAAGTTCATTTGAAATTTGTTTTAACATCCATAATTGTTAATATATCTCATTAATGACATTAAGAAGATATAAATGATTCTTGGTTATATACCATGATGGTGATTCATTAGTTAAAAGTTTATTACAAATATTCGGATTAACTTGGCCATTTTGTTCATAATGAACTTGTTTTGTATTATTATGTTATATTATGAGTGTATAAGGATCACAGAATATTAATGAGATGAGATAAATATATTCTTATCTGGTTTAACCATTAAAATGGTTTAATGACTAGTAATGAAATAAGAAGTGAAGAACAAAACTCCGTCGTCCACAACCACAAAGGTTATAAATTGGAACATCATGGATGTTGCTTTCATTTATAAAAATAAAAGGGAGGGAGTAAGGATATTGATGATAGTTATTCCATTCACATGATATAATTACAGTATATAGATGATACTGGAGTTTATCATGGTCATTTGTATAGATGAGGTGAGGAGAGAAAAATAAAATAGATGAAGTTGAAAATAAAAGAAAAGGTGAGAGATCCCTTATGAAAATTCGACAGCCTAACGGCGTTGCTTAAATTTTCATAAAGTGAAATGATGAGAGAAAAAAGAGTATCTAGTCATATTGAAATAAAAAGGAAAGTAATAAGAACACATAAAATAAAACCCCAACATATTAGAATGGAAAATCAAATAGATAATATAAAGGAAGTGTCGACTAAAAGAAGAGAATGAAGGATTCCCTTACCTTGTAGAGTAACTCCAAGATCTTGAAGGATGAGACCTTGGGAGCTTAAGGACACATTGGGACGACTCCTAGGGAGGTAGTACCAAGATATCTTCAAAGATATTTAGTTTTTAATGAATGAAAATGAAGGGATGTGAGTGGGTATTTATAGTAATTAAGAGAGAGTTTTTTATTACTGAAAAGGGACATAGTGTTAGTGGTTTTCACAAAACCATGGGTTTTACCATGGTATTTTCCAATGTTTTAAGCCACTTGGGACACCTAATGTCATAAGTTACTGTAAAAAAGTCGACCAGACCTTTATTTTAATTATTACATCATTATGATGTCATTAAACTACTGAAAACTCAAATCTGTATTTTTATTATTTACAAAAATTCAAGTATTTTAGAAAAATCCCAAAAATTCACCCTAAAAATTTTTCAACATGTAGAATTCAAAAATGAACTCCAGTTTTTGAAAATAATTTTCTATGTATTTTTAAATTAATTTTTAAATAAAATCAAAGTTAATTCAAAAAAATAACAATTTTATGGTATAATTAGTTTTGTATTACATTGAAAAATTAATTAAATTATCATTATATTATTACCTTAATAAAATAAAATTTTATCATTATTTACTATTTATAAGGTTCATATTACTATTCATATTACTATTCATAAGGGCATGTTACTGTTAATCAAAAAATCAAGTTGGTTTTATCAGACTCCAAACGACTTACTGGTCACAACTCTAGATGACTGTTTTTCGAAATTCAAAACATAGATGTGGAAAATTTATTTTTAATGGATAGAATATAACTTTCTCCTATAATATTTTTTTTTACAAAAGACTTAGGGCTTCATGTAATATGGGTTATCTAATGAATATAAATTATTTAAGAGCAACATACCATATAATGTTTGGGGTGTTATAGATAGTCGATAGAGATTATACCAAACAAGGTTTCAAAACAGTTTGATATGTGAAGACTTTTTTTCAGATAGAGAACATGTCAATGGAACATTTTTTTTGACTTGCACTGAATAAGGTCATAAGGCACACCGGGAAAATATACAATGAAAATTCATTGAAAGGAGACTATTTTGTAAAAACATTCAGTGATATGTGTTGAAATATTTGTTTATCTTACCGTGGATCAGATCCATAATTTTTTTAACTAATTAGGGTTAGTATAATCTTACCTAATGATAGATAGATGGGGGATAATGGGAGTTGGTTCTTTATATTCCATTTCTATTAGAGTGAATTTCAATGGATTGGAAGGAGTCACTATGGAAAGCATTTAACAGATTGAAGAGTAAGAAGGGATGTAATATATTATATTTACAAAATCAAAATTATTCCATGAATATATTATATATTAATTAAATCCATAAAAATAACCATTTTTGTGAGTTTTTTTTTGAAAAATGAAACACATTACTTCATGGAGGTGGTAGTGGACACGTATGCACAAATGACGATTTTATTCCCCATAGGACGGAAAATGAGATAAATAATGTTATTAAATTAAAAAAATAACATCTCAAAAGATGATATATGAAAAATTTATTATATTATAACAATTAGGAAAAAATTTATGAAGGGAAAATAATATGTAAAAGGAAAGATATTAGTTAATTATGATTACATACTCTTTAAGATACCTCCTTTGGATAACTTCATAAAGACCCTAGGTATGGTATTTTGAATAGAACAGAATCTATAAGAGTTTTAAAATGATTTTTAGAAAAAAAATTAGGGTTTGGTTGAGCCATTTGGCTTAAGTTAGTTTGAATAATAGAAAATATATGGTATCCTTTTATAGTGAAGGAAAAACCTGGCTTGTAATTAATTAACGTATTTAAATATAATAAATATTTTTTCTTGTGATAGTGGCACCTAATGTCCAATATTTTGAATCTAATATCATTTTAGGATGAAATAAATTAAATAAATAAAATTTTTTTTGGATTATGTGGTGTTTTAAAGCTTATCTTATTGTTTAACCCCTTCTTTAAACAATTTTAATATTAACTATGGTAACAACTTGTTTAATACTAAGGCACTATAAATTTACATACAAGGTGATAATTAGATCACAATAGGAAAAGGGATGTAATTTTTGACTATATCTTATACCCTTTCCCACTTTCAATATAATTATGATTTTTTATGTCATTTTATAATATATTATTTAACATAAAATATCCTTAAATTCAATTTAAGAACTAGTGACATATTTCGAAATTAAGGACATCAATACGGGTATGGAATTTTAATATAAAATATTTAACAATAAATTATAAATTATTATTAACCATAAAATTCTTTTGAAACAATAATTTATCCCTAGATTGTTTCTTTTTATTTTTTAAAAAACATTTTCTTTCATATTTCTACTGCTTGCACACGCACTATGTCAACATTGTGTACAAATTTAAGGTAATCAAAAAATATTTAAAAATTTCAAATAAATTTAAAAACTAAAAATAAATAAATTAGTTTCCAAATATATAATTATATTTTTTCAGCATGTGTATTTACTCACATATATGTCATGACAACTTATTTGTTATATAATTTTGACTTTTCTTGCTTTGCGCAAGCACTACACATACATTGGATAAGTTTCTAGTGAAATAATTCAAAACATTATAATTATTGGTCCATAACATAACTTTAAAATCATATTAATTAATAAATTATATCATATAATTATTCATTCACAAATATTGTCGTCAAGATACAAAAAATTACTTTTCTAGTGTTATGAAAGCATTGCAACGACACTGAAAATGATTTTCGTATTTATTGTGAAATACATTATCATTTATATGATTTTATTTATTGTTATATGATATATAAATAACATTATCTTACTCAATTAAATTAATATGTTTCATAAATTTTTATATAACATTTATGTCATACCGATATCAAAAAGGATACTTTATTTCCTAAAAAACATTATTTTTTTTACTATTCACCAAAAATTTATCTTCTTCAAAATAATATTTGAAATTAATCCTAGGATAAATTTTAACTTTTGAATAAAAAATTAATTACTTCTCATAAAATTATATTCATATAATTTCCATAGTCTAATTTTTTAAATATACCCATAAAACGCGATGAAAAACTGTTTCCCACAAAAATCAATTTCTTAGTATATTTTTTTTACAAAAATTATGCATTATGTTGATTCATATGAGATTAATATTATTTTCTAATAAAAATGGAATAATTACATTTTAAAATCAATTCAAAACAAAAATACATATTTATCAACACTTAAAAATAAAATACAATTTATATAAAATTCATATTTTTTTATTCATTGAAAAACAATCTTTTTTGAAAATTCCAAAACATTTATCCTAAGATAATTTTTTATTTTATTATTTAAAAATTATATTCTTTTTATTAAAACATATTTCTTAAATTGGTATCAATAAATTTTAATATTCACTCACAATAATAAATAAAACCAGTTTTGAAGAAACGATATTCTTAATGAATAAAATAAATTTACTAAAAATGAGAGATTATTTTGTAATAGTCCATGAATTTGTGGCCTAGAAAATTTCTAGTTTTGGTGGTGATTGGTGTTTTTTGGATGTTCCCAAAGTTATTGGTGGGGGATGGAGCTGAAGGTGTGCTGTTATAGGAAATTCACATTGTGTATTTTTTACCCGATGTGTAAAGGTGGTTCAGAACATGTTAAGCTAGTTTGTTAATTGATTGTAAATCATAGGAGGGGGAAACCATGAGACAAATTCATTTAGTTGTGTATAATTGACAATATTTACTAAATAAAAGATAAGGTGACTTAATTTTTAGTGAATGTAGAATTTTTTGAGAATCTTGTGAATTACACATCATGAATGTTTTACATGACATGTAAACGGTGGGATCTAGGTTTTAAATCATTTTCTATATGTAATAACTTTTCATTTTTCCCAACCCTTCACTCATTATTTCCATATTCCATAACCCTAGGTGTCATGAGAGGATTTTCATCCCTCTTATCCACACATTTATCTATTAGTGTAGATGGTTGTTCATAGGCGATCATTGTTAAGCCCTTCTCTCCCTTTTGGACATTACCACTTGTTTTTTCTCTTAGGGATTCACTTTAGAGATGTTTTTTTGTTTTGGGGTGTGATTTGGGAGTAATTTTCACGATCCTTTGATTCTATTTAGGTCTATCCATGGTTTCCCATGGGTGGTTGGGTTTTGCGAGTGTTTTTTCATTGTTTTGTTGATTATAATGAGTTGGAAATGCTTATATGAGTATTGAAATCCATCATTTCTATTTATTGTGTATCATGTGGGAGGAGTTTGATTTTTTTTATATGGGAGATAGTAGATATGTCTTAATAAAATATAAATAATTGGATAAATTAAATTTAAAGTGGAAAGGGAAATGATTCACATGGTTTTATATCTTTGAAATTATGATGATATGATGGATTATATATGCATGATGCCCCACTGAAAACTATGTCCACTAAGGGATTTGTTTACATTGGATGATATGTGATGTGACTGATATTTTTGTTGTTTTTTTGTGATATTATCCTAAAATGGAAATTGGATAACCACTTGTATTTGGCTAATTAAATTGTCACCCTAGGATTATGTCATGTGTGATAATTCCCCTAAAACAGAGGATTGTGATAAACTCCCCATTATTAAATCTGAAAAATTATCTTTGATGTATTTTGATGTGTGGATGTGATTTGGGGATGATGGGTGAGATGTGGCTATGTGTTTTAGGTGGTGATGTGCTGGTTGTCTGACTATGATTTTGGGGTGGTGAGGTGGTTTTTGTGTGGCTATGATTTTGGGGAGGTGAGGTGGCGGTAGTTTGTCCATGCATTTGGGATAGGTAGGTGGTGATTGTTTCAATGTTCTTTTGTATTGGTGAGGTGGTGGTTGTTTAGTAGTGCTTTTGGGAAAATGTGGTGGTGGTTGTTTGGCTGTGCTTTTGAGGAAGTGAGGTAATGTTATGATGGGGGATTATGAGATGCTTTTGATGTGTGGTTGTGTTGTGTTAGATGACCAAATAGTGATAGAATAAATAATTGTTTAATAATGATTGAAATAGATGGGGTTTTTGGTTTTTTTAATGGGATGGAAATGGTTAATGAGAAAACAAATGATTGTATGTGTGGTTAAATGTGATTGATAATTAATAATGAAACCAAAGTGCTTCATAATGGAATTGGATTGTGGTGTTATGTTGCTTGCGGTTTGGGTGGTGTTATGAATTTAGTGGTTATAGTGAAAGTGGTGATGTTTTGAGTTGGTTAGTGTTTGGTTGTGAACCCATAGGCTGGGCTTGTACGTGGAAATATGTATGAAATTTTATATTCCTTGGGATTTTATATACACTTCACCAATATCCAATATCATCTACTGACACTTTTATAGTAATGTAGGGATTTATCTTCAAGACATATGGTGAGGAGGATGGAGGGGTGGGTACCCACAATTTTTTGATCTCTCTTACATTTGAGGTATGTATTGCATTGGCTTTGATGGCTATTTGTTTTGAGCACACTAGATAGTGGTTATTATTGCTTGGGTGGCTTTGGGAGAGATGTGATGTGGTCCTGCTTGTGGGGTGGCAATCCCGTGTGTATTCAGGTCAGATGTGGTATAACAAAGATATATGTGGGTGAGATGAGATGGTATGAGGTGTCTTAAGGTGGGTGTTGTGCATTATAGGAGGAGGGAATTAGTTTCATGACCTTCATGTTAATGATACCCTACTTCTATGGTTCTGGATGTGGATGAGTTGTGGACCATGTATTTTCTAGTGAGATGTTTTGTGGCCATTCACCTCATGTAGTGATCCATGGTGTATTCGTGTGAGATTTTCTGTGACCTTGCTTGTGAGGTGGTGTGTTTTTTCATAAGATTTAGAAGCTCTAGGATGTATGACATTGTGGTGTGAGATTAGTATTCCATAGATAAACCATTGTCGAGTACCCTTAATCAATGAGACTAATGTAACATTATATTGCTTGACTTTCATTATTTGTTGAGTGTACCATAGTGAGGATGGGATGGATATTTGATCTTTATTTGTGCTTTTGGTTCTACTATTTCTCTAATGGCAGAATTAGTATGATTCTTTCACATGTTCTTGAGATACTTTGGTTTTCTTATTGAGTATATCTATATGGTCACTCTATTTATGTAAATCAATTTTCAGTTTTCTAGGAGGATTACATAGACTGTGCTAGACGTTACTAGCTATGACCATAGAATCGTTGTTGTATTGTGGATTCATATTTTATTATTGGTGTTTACATTGGAGGCTTTTCTCTATATTAGTTTTATTTATACATTCATGTGGGGTGGTTTTGGTATCTTTTATATTATTTCATGGAGTTATTTTTTGGATGATTCATATTATTTCATGATCATATATTGTTATATTGGGAAATTCCTCCCATTTCATGATATTTTTATACCCTCGGTGCTAGTCACTAACTCGAGGCCTACTAGTGGTGGGACTCGGGGTACATTTTTTCTCTCTCCTAATTGTGGTATCTTTGGTGGGAGGGGCCATGAATGAGTGGAATCCGAGATGACAGTTGATAGATAAGATAGTTTTTGGAGTTTGGAAGAGTAAAGATTTCATGGGTTGGTATGACAATAGTTCCATTTTACCTTGGTACATGACATAGTCCATAGAGAGCAGTTAGGACATGAGTTTTGACGGGCCCATGGTCTATTTCATATAATCTGAGCTTAATGAAAGACCAAGTGAGGTGGACCTGTTCTAGGGTAAATAACTTGGAGAGTTAAATGCATCATGATAAACCATGTCCTTATTTGAATTTGGTTTCTTTGGGAAGTTTTAGAAGATAAATGTGAATTTAAATGAATATAAACATAATTATGTACAACCTGGTCTTATTAAATCATTGTTTTACTTTCATGCCTGGCTCCAGTTCAATGTCCATGTGTATCTTAGGAAGTTGAGATTCAACAGGATGATCTGGTTGATCATTATAGGATTGATCTGACAAAGGAGGATGAGGCTGGGTAGAGGGCATTGTGATCTTTTCAACAGAAGGATTTGGGGAAGTACGAGGGATCTATTTCAGATGTGGAGATAATGATTTGGAAAGTGGATGTTTAGATCACTTTTTGTTTGATATGGGTCACAAAAGATTATTGGACCCCTTTGGAAGTAAATCAGATAGGGGAGCTCTGTGTTAGTGGGCAGAACTATATCTTGGAGAGTATAATTATTAAATGTTTCCTGGGATAAATTTCAGAAGGGGTTATGAGCAGAGTTCCTTTCATCGACCTTAATGTTAGTGAATAGTTAAGAAATTATTTCTCTTTACAGTGGAAGTATGTCAAAGAGGGAGTTGGAAATCATGTTCAAGGTCCTTCTTTACTTCACCCCAGATATGTTTCTATATGAGGAGTGTCATGCAATAAATCTTGAGGAGGCATTCTATCATTATATATAATATTTGGTCACCCATTTTATGATTCCAATATATATAAAGGTTCATTAGATGATGGATGTGATTTAGTGGATGCACTCACTAAAATTTTTTGAAGGTTTCGGGCACAGTAGAAGCGCATGGGTCGATGTGCCCACATGGCTTTTTGTGATTAGCAATGATCAATCTGGGATTAATACGATGATAAACGCCAGTCTCCACGGATTGAATCACAGAAAAATACAAAGAAGATGGTTTGTCCTGGAACCACAAACAAGGATCGTCACAGGTTGATTATAATTAATTTAATTAATTATAAAGAAATACCTTTTGGGTGTTGTTTCTTCATTGATGTTCTTGATCACGTTGTCGATGTGATCCATCGTTGCGTCGCAGAATCAAAGTGTAGACTCCCTCTAGCGGTTATCCACACGTGTACTTCGTATCTCTGGACGTCGCCAAAGGATTCTTCGGGTGCTAGCGTGGAGAAGCCTTTTCTTGCGTTGTCCGCCTTAGATCATCTTGATCCAATGGAATAGGATTTCTCTCGGTCTTGAGAGCATTCTTGGAGGAAGAAGTTCTTTCGGCCTTGAAAGAATTCTCCAGAGATATTGTGCACAATGATTCTCTTGTGTGTTGGAAAAGAGTCGGGGTTGTGAGGATATTTATAATCGGGTGTGTGGGGTTATAGAGTTATGATAATAAATAAATCCATTACACATTTTATTTATTTCATTGACTCTTATTTAAAACCCCCATGTCAAATAAATAATTCCTTGACATGCGCTCATGCTGATTATAATAAATATTATTTAATAAAACGATATTATATCCTCAAAATCCTGACTGGAAAAACTACACAGCGTGTAATAATAAATACACAGTGTGTACTTGTTTTTTATTGAAAACTACACGGCATGTACATTAAATGAACAGGGCGTGTATATCTTTTTTTCATTTATTCATTTCCTTTCCAAAATAAAACTACACGGCATGTACATTTAATAATACACGACATGTACTTGTTTTATTTTATTTTTCCTCCATCATTTAAAACTACTTAGGCTTCCTTGAATAATTATTAAACCACGTACGGGAATAATCTTTATTCAACTTGAGATACTTGTATACACTTAGTGTGTGACCCTCTAGGCCTCTTCCTCGTTGGCATTAGGCAGGCTTTCCTAAAGTCCAAGCTTACTGTCTAGCAACGGGTCAAGGCACCCATGAGAAAGAAGTTGACGCCGCATTGACGTATCACATCATACGAATGCTTACAGTGTAATTTAATCCCTTTGTCTCGATATCTCATCAAGCAGGTTTCATGGAAGTTTCATAAACCTATATGATTGATCTGTCGTTCTTTGACTACCTGAAATAAACTCGTCGTTTACACCATGGTCATGGAATTTAATGTGACAGTTCTATTTCAATCACATGGCCGAGATATAAACTTCCATAAATGGAAGGGACAAATCCTTCCTCGACTTATCCATTAACAACATGTCACTTGTGACACACCCAACGTACCCTACTTCCTGCCAACTGTCTGCATGACGGTTTTCGTCAGTAAATCTAAGTGCACGAATCATGACATGAGTTATTGATAATCTTCTAGTCTAAGGACCATTACACACGCTCGCAGATAGCAATATCCAATGACATCAAGACATGCGGAATTACTACTGCCGGGTCTGTTCTCATAATCTCCCATATTGGAGATTACCAAGTGAGAACTCCATGATAGAGAGTGTCGTCTTCTTACGAGTACTCGCACATGATGGTCTGTATACTATGTGTCCTATCATAGTATGTCATCCAACCGTAGAACTTTATTTAAGAATATTGTTATATCATTTCAAGGTTCTCATCATAGCGGGGATCGTCTATGACCTTATTAATGCAAAAAATATTCCAGGACATTATTATATTATAGTCATGTAGAACAATGAACAATATATAACAAGTGAACATTCATGTAATCAAATTACAAAATAGTTGGTTCTGAGGACACCAACCCTTAAAAACTCCCACTTGGACTAGAGGCAACTACCTACGACTTTTAGTCTGCTAGCCCTCACATGATGATCATGTTTCTGATGAGTCAAGACTTTAGTCAATGGGTCTTCCATGTTGTCTTCCGTGGAAATATGGCTCACTGCAACTTCACCTCTCTGAGAAAAATCCATCAAGAGATGATACTTTCGATGTATGTGCTTTGTCCGCTGATGTGACCTTGGATCTTTTACAAGTGCCACCACAGCAGTATTATCACAATAGAGTGTGATTGGATCTTTACTGCTCGGTACTACATCCAGCTCTTGGAGGAAGCTTCACATCCATACTACTTCTTTAGCTATCTCAGAAGCTGCGATATACACAGACTCTGCTGTAGAATCTTCCACCACACTTTCCTTTGAGCTCTTCCAGCTCACTGCACCTCCATTCAAACTGAAGATGTATCTAGTCTACGACTTCATTTCATCTTGATCAGTCTGGAAACTATCATTTACATGTCCTCTGATGAATAGTTCATCATCTCCTCCATAAACCAGGAACATATCTTTAGAACTCCTCATATACTTAAGGATAGTCTTGACTGCCATCCAATGGCGGTCTCTTGGATCAGCTTGATATCTTCCTACCGCACATAATGCGTAAGCAACATCTAGCCTCATACATAGCATAACATACATGACTGACCCAATCGCGGATGCGTAAGGGATCCTTGCCATTCTCTTTCTTTCCTCATGTGTCTGAGGACACATTCTCTTGGAAAGTTGAATGCCATGTGACACTGGCAACAATCCCCTCTTGGATTGTTCCAAATTGAATCTCTTCAGTATCTTGTCAATGTATGTACTTTGACTCAGGCCCATCATTCTCTTGGATCTATCACGATGGATCTTGATCCCAAGATTTTATGTTGCCTCGCCCAAGTCTTTCATGCAGAAACATTTATGAAACCATGCCTTAACTGACTGTAAGAAAGGTACTTCGTTTCCAATTAGTAACATGTCATCAACATATACTATTAGGAAAATGACTACACTCCAACTAAAACTCTTGTAGACACAAGGCTCACATTCGTTCTTACCAAATCCAAATTCTGATACACCATCATCAAAATGAATGTTCCATGATCTTGATTCTTGCTTTAATCCATTAATGGATTTATTCAACTTTCATACCTTGTTGGTATCCTTTGAAGTCACAAACCCTTCAGGTTGTGTCATTTAGACATCTTCCTGGAGGTTCCCGTTAAGAAAATATGTTTTGACATCCATTTTACAAATTTCATATTCATGGTAAGCAGCAATGGCCAATAGGATTCTGATAGATTTTAGCATCGCAACCAGTGAAAAGGTTTCATCATAGTCAATTCCTTGACACTGTCTAAAACCTTTTGCAACCAGTCGTGCCTTGTAGGTGCTGACTTGCCCCTCCATGTCCAGTTTCTTCTTGAATACACATTTATTACCAATAGGCTTGACATCAACTGGAGGATCTACCAAAATCCAGACTTGGTTTTGGTACATGGAATCCATTTCAGAATTCATGGCTTCTTGCCAATTGGAAACGTCTGTGCCTTTAATTTCTTCCTTGTAGGTAACAGGATGATTATTGTCAACCAATAATGAGTCACCATCCTCGGTGACAAGAAAACCATATCATTCTGGTTCTCTCACCTCTCTCATGCTCCTACGCAGTTCATGTGTCTCTAGAACAGATTGTTCTTCCACGGGGCTTTGTGGAATCTGTTCTTGTACCACCTCATGTGTATCTTGAGCCTCGACTTCATCGAAGTCTATCTCTCTCCCACTATCTCTTTTGGAGCTGTTCTCCCTCTCAAGGAATATGGTGTGTCTTGCCACTGTAACCTTTTTGTTTGAGGGTTTGTATAGGTAATATCCCCTTGTTTCCTTGGGATATCCTATAATGATACACTTTGTGCCTCGGGGTGCAAGTTTGTTACCTGAAGAGGCCTTAACAAATGTTTCTCTACCCCACACATGTAAATTAGATAACATGGCTTTGCGTCCAATCCATAACTCGTATGGAATACCATTTATCGATTTAGTTGGTACTTGGTTTAGTATGTGCACTACTGTTTGTAATGAATATCCCCAAAAGGATAATGGAAGAATCGCATGACTCATCATTGATCTCACCATGTCTAACAGGGTGCGGTTCCTCCTTTCTCTTACACCATTCCATTGTGGCGTGTAAGGAGGATTGAGTTGAGATAGAATCCCAAACTCCTGTAAGAAATCAATGAAGTCCTGATTAAGATATTTTCCTCCTCTGTTTGAGCGGAGTTTCTTAATCTTCTTACCAAGCTGGTTCTCAACTTCAATCTTGTATTCTTTGAACGGATCAAAAGAATCTGACTTATACCTCATTAAGTAGATATATCCATATCTACTAAAATCATTAGTAAAAGTTATGATGTACGTGAACCCACCCCTTTCTTCAACTAGAAATGGTCCACACATATTTGTGTGAACTAATTCTAGAATATCTTTAGCTCTTTCACCTTTCCCACTAAATGGGGCTTTGGTCATTTTGCCTTGTAGACACGCATAACATACACCAAGTGGTTTTAGTTCGAAAGAATCTAAATACCCATCTTGATAAAATTTTGTCAAACGTTTCTCATTGACATGACCTAGTCGGTGATGCCAACGTTGGGTGTGGTATGAGTCATGTGAATTACCTTTGTCATCGATTTCCATTACTTGGTTTGTGTAGTCTAATACATAAAGGCCGTTATATAAATGTGCCCTACCAAAACAAATGCTATCTTTATAAAAGTAGCAACATTCATTTACAATCTTGAATATGAATCCATCAGTATCTAATCTGGATACTGAAATAATGTTTTTAGTAACAGAAGGCACATAATAACAACATTTCAAAACCAAGACCATCCCAGTAGGCAATGCGAGGTGGTAGTCTCTAATAGCTACAGTAGCGAGTTTGTCTCCGTTGGCTGCTCGTAGATCCACCTCACCTTGATCAATATTTTTGAATCTACTTGGTTCCTGTATTTTGATACAGATGTGAGCACCACAAGTAGTATATAATACCCAATTAGTAGAAACATATAGATTGAATTCGATAACAAACGCACCTAAAGATTCCCCTTTCTTCCTTGGATGGGTGTAGTTTTTCTTCCAGTGGCCCTTCTTTCCACATGAAAAACAAACATCATCATGTTCCTTTGCCTCCCCTTTGATCTTCCTTTTCTTGGAAGGCCATGAAGAAGCTTTGGGCATAAATATCTTCACCTTCCCTTTCCATTTATTCACCATAAGGACAGAAGACTTTTCACTCTTCATGTCATTGTCAACTTAGAGAATAAGGATAAGAAGATCAGATAGATACTTCTCAATTTTGTTCATGTTGAAATTAACAACAAAGTTCGAGAATCTCTAGGGGAGTGATGCAATAATGAGATTAGTGCCCAGTTCTTCGGGGAGTTTAAACCCTAGAACCTCCAAGTGCTCAATGTAGCCAATGAGCTTGACTACATGAGGCCCAGATGGGGCACCCTCTCCAAGCTTTCTCTGAAATAGAGCCCTGGAGATCTCAAACCTTTCCTATCATTCTCTCCCTTGGTATAGACCACAGAGGTGGTTGAGCATGCTATAGGCATCCATGTCTTCATGAGACTTCATGATCTCACTAGACATAGATTATAGAATCAAACATTGAACGTCGAGAGCATCGTTCAAATGTTGATCATAGACCAGGAATCTTCATCACTCGCCCCTGGGGCAGGAGAATCAGGAAGTGAGGACTCCAGCATGTAAAACTTTCGTTCATAGCGTAGGATAACCCGAAGGCGCCTAAACCATTCATGAAAGTTACTGCCACTGAGGATATTGTCTTTATCTAGTATTGATTGCAGAGAAAATGTGGTTGATGAGTTTGTCATCTTGATTCTACAAATTAAAAGAGCAGATTTATCAGTATTTTTTTTCTTACATTTTATGAGAAATAATAAATAAATTAATTCTACCACTATTTTATCAAGTCCCAATGGACCTCACCATTGAACTCGGAATGTCCAGTTGCTTTGAAATTCTAGTGGCAAGGATCCATATTTCCCTTCGCATAACCCCAACAAGGGTTGGTCAAGCTATTTGAAGGTATTTAGGTAGGCAGATCTTTTCCAACAGTGAGTTTACAGTTCCTTGATTTGATGAGTGGACTCCCCAATCCTGAAATCCTGACTTGGATTTCCTCAACTCTTGCCTCCAATATTTCACCAAGTCTAGAAAGGGCTACTTCTCTTGATGAAATATGGTTAAGTCAACCCGAAACCTTTCATAAGGGATTCCTTTATAAAAGTATGTATCCCAACAAGGGTTGGTCATACACATAGTTTTATTGAGTCTTGCCCTTAATCAGGTAACAGAAGGCTTGGTCTGACTTAATATGTTATTGAGGGATTTTATTCCTTTATGCATAGTTTCACATTATCACATGTTTGTTAATAGTAAGTGATGCTTTCTTAAGTGATTAACCATGTTCTGATAATGTATACGCATAGTCAAGTTTTTATTTTATTCCATCTTTGCATGCTTGTTCATTTTATTAATTATGTGATCGCGACAACACATACATAATAAATAAACCATGAAATCAGACAGAAATAAAATAAGATGGCATGATCATGAGCTTTTAGTGGTTAGCTTATCTAGTGGTTTTGATAAGCTAACCCTGACATAGGGAAAAAACCTTAAACCTGTTGGTTTGTGTTTTGCCGCTCCCACCTGTCCACCTTTGTATCTTCTTGCGTCGGTTTTGCCTCAACTTCGGGATTTAAACCATCTCCTATGGCTTGGGAGATCCTCCATTACATGGTTTTACATTAAAGAAACCATGGGAACGCAGGCCCTACATTTTATTGGAAGAAGGCTCGCAGGCCAACAGATTTAAATTAAATAAATTTAAATGAAACCATACACATACAAAGGATCTTTGGTCTAGCTCATGATCATCCATAATATGCAACATCATTTACGCATATTTTTAATTCAAATTCTTTTAATCATTATTTTATTTAAGATAAGACGCGCTCGAATTCAATTAATTATGATCTTACAATTAATAAATTCTTTATCTTAAATTCCTTCCTTAATTTCCATGAGATTCTTCTCATCCATATTCCTTGTACGTGTCTTTGTACATTGGAGGAAACTTGGTGAAATTCCATTTCTGGAAAGTAAACGGCGTGTAGTTTATAATTACATGGCGTGTATTTTTCTTCTCACCCTTTATCCAAAGTACACGCCGGGGCTTTGGCGTGTTTTCTGTACTTTGGAACTTTTGGAGAACACGACGTGTAGATGAATCATACACGGTGTGTACTTCCTTGTTATGCGGTAACCGGCCTGGAAATCCCGTGTACGCAGTACATGACTTATCTTTGTACACAGTTTCACCTGGGGCGGAACGGACTACACAACATGTTGCTCCAACATACACGCCGTGTATTTCGGTTTCTACGTTTCATTCGATTATGGTCAACACGGTGTGATTAAAACTTAGGCATAATCAATTCACACGACTTTGTTTGGTGGACCAGTGCCAGTTCGTTGAACCTATGTACACGACGTGTAGTTTTAATAACATGCTGTGTAATCCCGTGTTGTACAGACAGAAAGAGCGACTCCTCCGGATGAATTCATCGTTTTTATTTTAATCAAAATTAAAATTAAAAAGTCGTCTATGAGATATGAATCAAGAAATGAATAAGGAATAATAGATCTCGTTTATTCAGATTAATAAAATTATATATTTCGAATTGAATCAAATATAAATGCGTAAATTATCAACGAAAATTAAATAACTATAATCAACGTTGTAACCTCGCTCTGATACCATTTGAAGGTTCCGGGCGCAGCAGAAGCTCGTGGGTGGATGTGCACACTTGGATTTTTTTCATTAGCAATGATCAATCTAGGATCAATACGACGATAAACGCCAGTCTCCACGGATCGAATCACAGAAAAATACAAAGAAGATGGTTTGTCCCAGAACCACAAACAAGGATCGTTACAGGTTGATTATAATTAATTTAATTAATTATAAAGAAATACATTTTGGGTGTTCTTTCTTCTTTGATGTTCTTGATCACGTTGTCAATGCGATCCGTCATTGCGTCGCAGAAGCCAACTGTAGACTCCCCCTAGTGGTGATCCACACGTGTACCTCGTATCTCTGGACGTCACCAAAGGATTCTCTGGGTGCTAGCGTGGAGAAGCCTTTTCTTGTGTTTTCCACCTTAGATCGTCTTGATCTGATGGAAGAGTATGTCTCTTGGTCTTGAGAGTGTTCTTGGAGGAAGAGGTTCTTTTGGCCTTGAATGAATTCTTCAGACATGTTGTGCACAAAGATTCTCTTGTGTGTTGGAAAAGAGTTGGGGTTGTGAGGATTTTTATAATCGGGTGTGTGGGGTTATAGAGTTATAACAATAAATAAACACGTTACATGTTTTATTTATTTCATTGACTCTTATTTAAAACCCCCATGTCGAATAAATAATTCCTTAACATGCGCTCACGCTGATTATAATAAATATCATTTAATAAAACGATATTATATCCTCAAAATCCTGACTAAAAATACTACACGGCGTGTAATAATAAATACACGGTGTGTACTTGTTTTTCATTGAAAACTACACGGCGTGTACATTAAATGTACACGGCGTGTATATCTTGTTTTCATTTATTCATTTCCTTTCCAAAATAAAACTACATGCCGTGTACATTTAATAATACACGGCATGTACTTGTTTTATTTTTTTCCTCCATCATTTAAAACAACTTAGGCTTCCTTGAATAATTATTAAACCACGTATGGGAATAATCTTTATTCAACTTGAGATACTTGTATACACTTAATGTGTGACCCTCTAGGCCTCTTTCTCGTTGGCATTAGGCGGGCTTGCCTAAAGTCCAAGATTACTGTCTAGAAATGAGTCAAGGCACCCAAGAGAAAGAAGTTGACACCGCATTGACATATCACCTCATACAAATGCTTATTGTGTAATTTAACCCCTTTGTCTCGATATCTCATCAAGAAGGTTTCATGGTAGTGTCATAAACCTATATGCTTGATCTGTCGTTCTTTGACTACCTGAAATTAACTCGTCGTTTACACCATGACCATGGAATTTAATGCGACAGTTCTATTTCAATCAAAGGGCCGAGAAATAAACTTCCATAAATGGAAGGGAAAAATCCTTCCTCTACTTATCCATTAACAACATGTCACTCGTGATTCACCCTACATACCCTACTTCCCGCCAACTGTCTGCGTGATGGTTTTTGTCAGTAAATCTAAGTGCGCGAGTCATGACATGAGTTAATGATAATCGTCCTGTCTAAGGACCATTACACACGCTTGCAGATAGCAATATCTGATGACACCAAGACATGAGGAATTACTACTGCCGGGTCTGTTCTCATAATCTACCATCATTGAGATTACCAAGTGCAAACTCCATGAGAGAGAGTCTCATCTTCTTACGAGTACTCGCACATGACGGTCTGTATACTATGTGTCCTATCATAGTATTTCATCCAACCATAGAACTTTATTTAAGAATATTGTTATATAATTTCAAGGTTCTCATCATAGCGGGGATCTACTATGACCTTATTAATGCAACAAATATTCTAGGACATTATTATATTATAGTCATGTAGAACAATGAACAATGTATAACAAGTGAACATTCATGTAATCAAATTACAAAATATTTGGTTCTGAGGACACCAACCCTTACAGTTTTCCATGAGAGGGGAATGAGAAGGGTTCCTTAAAGAGAAGGGTTGTTAGTGGTAGGTCTCACACACCATGATCTTCATGGTTTTGACCGTTATGGACTCAACCTCCACATCTTTATTTGCATCCATATAAGGAAAATGTTTTTCATGCGCGTCCTGGGGTCATTGTTCTAGTGTGGTTTATTTTTTGTGTTACTTTTAATTGTCAGAACTAGTTCTTAGTTGTCCTTCGATCTCAGTTCGATAGAGGTGGACATATTTAGAGCCAGCCTTTGTATTAGTGTCTAGTGATACCATTTTAGTAGATGGAGTTGCAGGATTATGATTCACTGCGGGGAGATAGATATGGTAGAGTCTAACCTTCGGATGTTCCTCAACTATAGGTAACTCAATCCGATAATGGTCATGGAGGTGGTATTTAGTAGATAGGTTGATAAGCATGTCATAGTCACTTGAATGTAGTGGAGGAAACAATTATAGAGGTGTAAAAGATAGTCATAGGTATGATTGATTTATTATTTACACTTGTTTTTCCTTATATGATTTTGGAACTTCACACATCTTCCTTTCACCCACTCTAGTCTGTGCTCTGAGACTAGATGTAGAGAGGCTTTTTGATCCCCCTGGTGCTGACTACACCAATTTGAGGCCAGACCATCTCATTTAATGTGTGATGAGGATATAGAATGATGATGATTCCACTTCAGTACCATGGGGATAATTTATTACTAAATATGTTTCCATACAGTGTAATCTTAAGCATCGACAGGTTGTATTCCATACATGTTGTTATCAATTACTTCCAAAGGGTTGTCATGTTCTCATATATGGATATCCAGCATGTGATTTTTATTAGTGGGGGGGGGGGGGTTGTTTGGTGGAAAAATAGAATTTTGGTAACCTTATTTCTTTTATGAATGTGTTTTTAGTGGAATAAGTGGATTCCAGGATAATATAGTTTCCCATGGTTTCTTTGGTATTTTAGATATTTTCCCATAGAGTTACGATGCTACCCCCTTGAAATGATGTTGAGTTCATGATTTACTTTCTTCCTGGTGCTTCAAAAATTTTCATGGCTCCTTATCAGATGAGACTTTTGAGTTGTGTGAGTTAAGAATTCAGATTGATGTTATGATGTATAAGTTTTTATCCAACATAGTGTGTCACAATGGGGAGATCTAGCGTTGTTCTCCAAGAAGGAAATATGAGGGTTTCAAAATAATACATGAGGTTGAATTAGGTGATGATAAAGAACCATTAGTCTCTTCCATGGATAGAAAATAGTTTTGGCCAGTGGAGATGGGTGGGTATGTTAAATATGATCAATATACAGTCTAGATTTCACTATTTGATAGTGAAGGAGGGATATATCCTAAAGACTGCCTTCAAATATTGGTATGGGAACTTTAACTTTGTATCCACACCATTTGGTGTTATGAATGGATTAACCATGTTCATGGGGATTATGAACTCCTTATTCCATGAGTTCCTAGGCTGGTTCATCATCATGTTCATTGATGGTATCATAATTCACTTAAAGTGAAGGAGGAGAATTTTTATCATCTTAGATATGTGTTGTAGGTCCTTTGACACCATAGAATTTCGGGGAAGTATTCCAATAGTGAATTTGGGATGTGATTTTTTCATTTCCTTGGACATGTGGTGTCTTATTATGTAGTGGATTTGGACTCATCAAATTCCATGAATTTTTTTCGGTCAACACCCCAGAATGTGGCTAAGGTTCACAATTTTCATGGTCCTGTAACATATTATTGGAGGTTTGTTCCCAATTTATCTTGAGTTTTAGTACCATTGAAAGCTTCAACCAGAAAGGACTAGGATTTTCTGTGGAATGATTTCTTCTAATCATAATTCTGTTATCTAGAGGAGGATTTAGTTATTTCTTCGGTGATTTTATTTCTCAAAGAGGGTGTGATTTTTAAGATGTTTTGTGATAATTCCCATATGGGATTGGGATGCACATTGATATAGGACATGGAAGTGTTCTCTTATGGATCTAGGATGTTATGTCCCCATGAACATAACTATTCCACCCATGATCTATAGGTAGAAATGGTTATGTTTTCATTGATTTTTTGGTGGAATTACCTCTATTTGGAGCACTTTTTTGTCTTCATGGATCCAAAGATCTTTAGGTTTATCACTTATAAGCATGATCTAAATTTTTAGCAGTGTATGTAGATGGATTTTTTTAGGATTATGATTTCATGAACTTATATAGCTTTGTAAATGGGAATGTTTTGTTCGACATGTTTAGTAGGAAGTTGGGGAAGGAGGTTTTTTTGGGAGTCTAGGGATGCCTATTGAGCAACGGAGGAGTTATAAGCCTTTCACATTGATGAAAGGATGTATGATGTGAGATTTTTTTGTTATTGATGACATTTTAGTATTATGTAATGCGCGAGGTGGAGAAGTTATGTTGGAGAGACTCAGAGGAAAAGGTGATGCACGATCACATTGGATGATATCCACTTTTCCTAAACTAACTCATTTAGAAAATAAAATTATTCAACAAAATTATCTTATTAGCTATTTATTATTTGTGTTAAGTGTTATTATACATTTTACATGAATACCATTTTTTAGGTAAGATTATATGATAAATAGTGTGAACTCAAAATCATTCTTTCACTCAAAGAAATCTCAAATAGTAAAACCATTTCTCATCCAAATTTTTCTAAAATCTTCTCAAGAATCTTAGAACATTCATGGTGTTTTTTGACACCTCCAACATACATATCCTTATTCAAACATTCATAACCTCATTATTAATGAATTTTTTAAAACTTTCTTATCTTTTATTGATAACATACATTGAAATATCACCTTATCAATATCATGTATAGGGGCTTTGCAATGTTTTATGTAAAATTCTTCATGACTTCAATCGGTAGATGTAAGTATGATAAAATTCCATGGATATTATATCCAATGAATTCTATAAATTTTTCCATATAATGGAATCAGAAGTCTCCTATCAGTACACCTTCTTAGAATCATCCATCTCATGACACCATGGACATTTATCATATTTTCATCCACTCGAATAAACATTGACTATTAAAAAAAACATTCCAAACATATTCTGTTAAATAAAATGATAGTTTTCCTTCTCCATATGAGTCATTTCCTTCCACATGTTAATTATTTGAAATTGTATCTACCCATATGATGATTTTCTTAATGATCTTCATTAACATGGATTCTCCAAAAACTAGTCTGGTTCATCTTCACAACATCATTCGTTCATTGAAATCACATTTCCCATTTCAATGTTTTCTCATCTGATGTATCATTATCTAATGTAATGTGTATGATGGAATTCCATTAGTAGAACACTCCATGATTTTTATATTCATAAATCATGCATCTTTAATTTTGTAACATCAACAATACATATCTTTCACATTCAAATTTGTACACCATGTCTATCTATCCACCACAACTTCTTCTACCTGGTGCACTTAATCCATTGAATTTCTGACAAAATTACTGTAATTTTTAAATAACTATGTCATAAAAAATACTCCCTCATGTTATGATGGCTTTAAATTTGATCTATTACCCTTTTTTTAGGTTACAACCTCTAAAGTCCATCCCATACCACTACATGAATTTTTTTATATCGCTCGAACATCTACCTTACTAAAACATTGTACTTATTTCACTTTGTTCAACATAATATAGACACAATACATTAGACTTATTATTTTTATTCATATAGTAATAATGTGTATTGTCCATATAGTGATATTGAGTGACATTAAATTTGTATCTTGAACTTTGACTTCAAACAAATATCCATCTGAGAACTTAATATCCATTGTCAGTATGTTATAACTATTGTACTTATATCTCCTTGTTGGTAAGAGTACCACTCAATCTTGTATCATGAGAATAATCATGATATTGGGGACTTAAATATTATCACAACATCATTTAACTCAAGTAATGTTTCCTAACATGGTAAATGAAATTTACTTCACTTCTTCATGCACTACATAAGAAAAAAAATTATAAAAACATCAATAACTCTTTATCACCTTTTTAACAAAATACTCACAAACATACATTCAAAAAAACCACTTTTTTAAATACATACTAAAGGATCTTCAATAACCCCATTTAAATTTATGTAAACATTTAATAATTTTTTTTTGGAAATTTTAAAACAAATATATTCTAAACATTTTATCAAACCACATCCTTTCTCATATAGATTGTACTGACACCACAATAAAAGTTAATGAAATGTTTTTTAATGAATTCCATCCCTCGGTGAAAAGAATTTTTATGGCCATGGTATAAGAAAATACCCTTTAATAACAACTTCTCCCACTTTTTTATGATAATAATGACTTTTGGTTTATAAAAAAGAGTTGTATGCATTCTTACAAAGTTGTACATACTCTCCCCCCTTGAGAACATAATGAAAATAATGGTGGGGTATTTCCCCAGAAATATTATGAATTTTTTTATGGTGGATGAACATGTAGTGTCATCCCCAGTTACTTAAATCATTCCTTTATCATATATTTGGAATAAACATCATAAATTTGATATTTTTTTGAAATATACTCAAGGATATCATCCCCACCATCAATATTTTATTTTTTAAAGAGTAACTTAATGTCAATGTAATTTGATCTTAAATGTTGTACATGATATTTTGAAATATAAATGGATATTTTATTATCACAAATAATCTTCAATGGTTGTCCAACATTAATTATCAAATATTATACCGAAACATTCACCCATATAATTTTCATACAAGCATGGGTTGAAAAAATACATCCCACATGCACTGTACTCAAAGTAATTTTTTGTCTTACAATGCTATCTCATAGAAATATCTCCCAAGAATAAGGTTCCTCCTAATGTTGACTTTATATCATTACAATATCCCTCCCAATCAATATCAGTGTTTCCAAAAATATTCAGGTCACAAGTTATTTTATACAATTAGATACATGCAGATGTTCCTTTAATATAATTGAGTATTCGCCTTTTCTACAATCATATGTGATTCCTTAAGATCACATTTATATTGTTCACATAATATAACAGTATAAAAAATTTCTATCCATGAAGCTATACTATATAGAGAACATCAAATAAAATTCTAGAAGTCTTTCTTTTTCACACTTTTCCGGGCTTCGTCTTTTCTCAACATAGGCGAAAAGAGATAGGTGTAGTATTTATTTTGATTCTTCCATGACAGAATTATGTAACAATTATCCAATATACATTTCATGATATAAAAAGATAAAAATTTCATGATATTTATATAACCAATCATATTTAAGAAACAAAAACTATCAATAATCGAAGGTTTGTTTCTTTTTTCTACCTTTTAGTGAACTGTGAACAATAAAATCATTTTCCTCAATGTTATTTTTTTGTTTAATTTTCATTTATAAAATAGTAAACTTTTCCGAGTTGTTTTTTCATTCATTCTTTGTCATAGTGTCCTTGTCAGTCACATCTTCCACAAAATTCCTTTGTGCAATCAAAACTATTTTTCATTATAAAATTTAATAAATTTAATTTTCTTGCTTTTATTTCTTCCTATAATTTACGAATGTTTTTTTGATTTCTTCCACCATTACATCCACCCAGTTAGTGATTATAGGTAGATACATGATGTGCCAAAAATTATATTCCTTCTGACCATTTCTACCACAACACCAATAATATCTACAAAATCTAGATCATTTTTTGAATTATGATCTTTCCTTTTAGAGTGTTTTATGAGTTTCATAACAGATTTATATAATTATTCCTATTTTAATGGGGTATCACTATCATGAAGGTTTTCTTAAATTTTGTTGATGTGAAGTATTTAAAAAATACTTTCTCAAATCAAGAATTCTCAATAATATTTCTAACACCTATATGGTTAGAAATATCAAATGAAATTTTATGTTTAGAGGGTTTAGATGCCACTTGTTTTGGGGGAAGAGTTTTCTAAATAAATCGGGATGTTTCAACCTTTACCTTGGAATCCTTGTTGAAATTTAATATCATATTATTTAATGTAATTTCAATCTTAAGAAATCTAGATTGATTTTTATGAACATCATCATACTTAGTAGTAATTTTCTTACAAATATCATCCATTATCATTCCCTATTCCATGATATTTATCTTGATGTTCATAATTTAATCAATGTACACATATTCTAATTTAATAAGATCATCCATTCCAAAATTATTTTAATCACCTTATTTTTTATCATTATAATTTTTTTATTGTTTTTTGTGTTTTTTTAAATAGAATCCACAATTATTTATCTCTGATAATATTATTCTTATGTTTCATTACCTTTTTCATATTGACTAATTGAAAAATCCTCCATTCTCTCAAAATCATCAAATAAAGATATAAAATAAAATGGATTTTCATTATTGAGATAACATTTTTCAGTATATTTTTATTAAAATTTCTTACTCAACAAAATTATATTATTTTTTTATAATTAACTTTTTCTTAATTCCAGTGGATTTATTATCTTCCTTGGAGGTTTTATCCACTTATTCTACCATTTTATCCTCTTTAGAGTCATCTTAACATACCCCATCTATATTCTTAGGATAATTCAATGCAAAATATTAAACTCCACCACACTCAAAAAACATAAGTGATATTTTCCTCCATATTATTATCTACCACTTTGCTAATTTTTTGGGATAAGAGAAATTATGTTTTTTTCATATCATCATCTTCCTTATATTCAAAATTACAGAGGAAAATAATCTTATTATCAAAATCTTGGAAATTCATCTTTCTCATATCTTCATATCCATTTCATCCTTGATCTTATTTTTGAATAATGGAGTTTTTATCATCTCATATCGAACTATATGGTATGTAATTCATCATGTGGTAATTTATATTTATATTTTATATAATAAATTTTAGAATCAACGTACTTTGAAAAATTTCCCATGAGTTTTATAAATATGGTGGAATCTTCCAAGACATCATTGAATCAACTAATGTTGAGAACAATTTCATTTAATTTGGTGAATTAATCATCAAATATTTCATCATCATCCATTCTAATATCTTTGAACTTACTTCACAAAATTTTTAACTTTTCTTCCATTACATTAATATTTCCCTCAAAGAATATTTTGATTTTATACCAAATTCCCTTAGAATTCTTGGGACCCATAACTTTTATAATTTTTTTTGATAAATACATTAGAATAAAATTTCTATATTTCCCATCTCCCTCCTAATTTCTCTTGTCAGTGAATGTAACAGGAGTATCATTCTCAATGTGTATAAATCAAAATATAATTACATAAATTACCTCTAGAAAAATTTATATAAGATAAGGTGTCATTACATTTTTCCAACCATGAAATGTTTTTATATAAATGGTAGGAATACCTATGATTTTTTCTAAGTTGTTATTTTACATGGGAAGGATATGATAGGGGAAACCCACATCTGATATACCACTGAGTGGGGGGGGGGGGTAAATTAGAGGTGTTGTTTATTAGTTAAATTATCTTGAAATTAAACCCTACAAACTGTTACTGGTTTTATTCTGATCATCTTTATAAAACAATATAATAATAAAATTATGATAGAAGTGTAATGAAATAAATGAAAGATTTATAAATTTTGACCCCAATGTGGGTGACTAAATCCATAACATAATGACTCCTATCAATCCACAAAAATTCACTATAATAGAAAAGATTATATAAATATCCAAATACATTAATACTCTTTATAAATATCATTATATAAGATTATTAATTACCCTTATTAGTTAAAAAAGTTTTCTTATAGAATTATTCAACAATTAGATATTTTTTTCCCAGAACATATCACTGAATGTTTTTCCAAAACAATATGTGTAAAATAAATTTTTATAGTTTCATTGTCTACTAATACTTCTACCCTTATTTGGTGAACCTCACAAAAATTCACCTTTAATATGTGCTTTGTCTGATAAAAAACCATTGTCACATCACTAACTATTTGGAAACAATATTTGGTAGAATCTTTAACAAGTATCGCTTATTGACACCATTTCCTGATGTCTGTGATCTATAAATCTATCTGGTTCCTCAACTTAAATCCTTTATCTGATGACTCTGACTAGTATCCTCTAATATTTAACCAACTCATTTGGAAACTAACATGACCTGAAAAAAATAAACATATAAAATCTTTCATTCGGGGAACATTATTAGTATGTATTTTAATTACATTACCTTTTTATAGGTAAGATCAATGAAAAAATAGAAGGAACACAATTTAATTTTCCCAACCAATGAAAACTCAAATAAAATAACTCCCACTCATATGAATTTCCCATAATACATTTCAATCCATGAAGAACATTTTTTAGGTTTCATGAAAACTCCAATATTCACATCATTATTTAAAATTACTTAATAACATCTTTAAGGATGTTATCTGAAATTACATATCTCACCTAGATAACATATATTTAAATACCATCTCAATAAATTAATGTATAGCAGCATGAATATTTTTTATATAGATCCCTTCAAAAATTTATTTGGTTGATGTTAGTCTGATGACTTCCCAAGGAAATTATATTTAATGAATTTTGAGTATTTATTTTTATAATGGACTCAAAATACATCACCTAGTATAGCTTCTAAATATAATATTTCTAACTAAGTCATAAACACTTGTTATATATTCATCTATCCTATGTAACTTTCAGTATTCCTTATAAATTTACATGGTCATTCCATAATCTCTAATAATAGTGCTACTGATCTGTCTAATGAATTCCATAAACTTTTTCATCCATTGAAATTATACCTTTCCATTCAATAATCTATGTAATGATATATATATCTTCTACAAAATTCACCATAATTAATCTTTACAATATCATATATCCAATGGAATCACATTACTTTTTCCAATGTTCATCCATATGATGGATCTTTATTTGATGGACTATGTCTGATGGACTTTCTCCAGTAGTATACTCCCTAACATTAAATTTCACACACCTTGCATATTTAATTTTGTAAAACAAAAATTTACATATTACTCTTTCAACTTTTTACACCCTGTTTGTACGGTCACCTCATCTGATTCTATCGAGTTCACTTGAGTTGTTAACTATGTGATTACAATATTACAACTTCTATGGAATTCTTTCATAAAATACTACATCCTTGGGTCATGTGGTCTTGAAATTTGATATCTTCCCCTTTGTCTAGTTTGAATGTCCCTACTCAATATGGTATTGTTGCAACAAATTTCTACTACAACTCAAACATCAACCTTCTCACATCATTTTACCTCTTTCACATTTTTTAAAATCATAAAAAATCATTATGTCACACAAATTATTGTTATCTATAAAAACATAATCTGTATTTTCATCCTGTTCATATTGAAAAATATCAAATTTTTATCTCAATTTTCATCATCTTACAAATATCCATCGGATAACTTCAACCCAAGTTCATCTGATGTAATAATTGTGATTATATTGCCTTTTCTGAAAGTATAAAAATTCATCTTGGATCATGATAATCTTTATAATGTCATGAAAATGAAGATATTATAAAAAAATCAAACATAATAAAAGTTTCTTAAAATGGTTAAAGAAACTTTCTTCACCTCCTCCAGTAATTCATTTGAAAAATCATTTATAACATATTCAACAAATCATTCTAACCAGTTTCAAAAAAATATTCACAATAATATATGTTGATGAAAAATAAAAAACATATTATAAAAACATCCCAAAAATGGTCTTTAGTAATTAATCAAGGTTGGATGCACAGAACTTTGACAGTTACGATCTATTTCTACCCAATGTATTTGTTCTAGAATTGAAGACGTATTATTAGGTTTCCCCCACAATCAACATTTTAATTTAAATATCTTATTTATAAAAGAATGTATTTTCTTTCATCATTAAGAATATGAGTTTTCATATATATTAGAATGAAATCATTTAATGTATTGGGAATATGGTAAATGTTTTATACATTCTAGAAATAGATAATATTATTTATTACCTTTATATCAATAAGGGTATGGTTTATTCTAATAACTCCTTCCTTTGGAATTTTTTAGTTGGAAATAATATTGAGAAATGTATTGAAGGAATCTATAGAGATGGACTATTAGAATCATTTGATTATGAATAATTTGATACATTAAAATATTTTTTATTAGGATAGATGACCAAAGATTATTTTATTAAAAAACGTGAAAGGGCTAGTGGTTTGTAGGACCTCATACATAGATATGTATGCAGACCAGTGAGTACACAAGAGAGTGGTGGTTTTATATACTTTTTTTCCTATAAAAATGACATTAGTTTGTATAGATATGTGTATCTGATGAGATAGATGTATGAAACTTTTGAATGTTCCAAATGATTCATAAATAAGTACACAATCGACTAGGTAAAATTATAATGATTTACCGATATGATCGGGGTGGTAAATACATATGATAATAATTCATTGGTCATTTTAGATATTGTGGAATTATTCCAAAAATCACTCCCCCCAGAACACAAAAATGTAATTGTGTGATTGAGAGGAGGAATCATACCATGTTTGATTTGGTTCGATTGAGGATGAGTTAGTGTGACCTACTAATTTCATTCTAGAGGTATGTACTGGAGATTGATTCCTCCCAACATAATTATCTTCCATCTAAATAATTAATAATGATTCTATATTAAATATTTATTGGGAAATAACACAAATGTTATTTTATAAATATTTTGGAATGAAAAGTACTCATATAATGAGTAATTTATGATTAAATTTCTCTCAAACCAAAAAAATGATTATTTTTTTCATCCTAAAGATACCATGGGATTATATATCTATAAAATTAACTATCAATAAATGTTTTTGGAAAGAATAGTATATTTATTTAGAAGTAATAAATAATCCATTGAGCCTACGAGAGGAACGTTTATCCTAGAGAAGTTCATGACCAACAATCATGAATTGTTCAGGAGATGTAGGTTTAGTCATTTCCACAAACTGTTTTCAAATAAAAACCACTCACCGTAATGAATATTTAATGGAGTACTTGTATATCATATAGGAAAAACGATTTGAATTTCCAAATGAATATTATATGCTATGAAATTAGATGTGATATATTTATGGACTAAATAAATATTCTTGAAGTTATAATATATTTTTTTATTATGAAATCAAAAAATTTATTTTCATTATTGATACATATGATTTAGATGAATGTGAGAGAGTTAGTGAGTGTGTAGTTTTGTTTCAGATATAGTATATAGATAAAATACTTCTTATTAGAAATGACATCCTTAATCTTTACCTTGTGATGATCCTGTTGGAAAAATTATTCTCTTTTAAAAAATAGGAAAAGAAGCCTAAATAATGGGTATGAAGATCTATAGAGATAGATACAAGAGGTTTCACAAACATAGTCAAGACACAAACATTGGTAAAGTTATAATGTGGTTTAGTATAGGGAACTCTAATAAATATTCATTACCAGTGTTTCATGGGAAAAATATGAAGAAATATCATGATTCTTATAAGAATATGTAAAGGAAGGATGGGATTATACATAAATCTACCACAGTACTACTATGTTTTCCATGATTAGTACTCAACCAAATGTTACCTATGGTTTTATCATAACTATTAGACAAAAATATAATCCCATTGAGAGTCACTTAATTATTGTGAAGAACATCCATAACTACATAAAAATGGGAAATAATATGTTCTTGGTTATGGGAGGATAGGTTGATCTTAGTGTACATGGTAACACTAATTTTAGATTCCTATTTTATAGAGATGAGAGAAAATCTTAATCTGGTTTCATGTTTTTCGTAAATGATGGAGCTATCATGTTATAAAATTTCCAAGTTGGGCATCATGGCTGACACAAAAACAGAGGCATAATACATTACTACATCAGAAATTGTGAAGGAAGATATTTGGATCAATAAGTATATCTCTAAACTTGGGATGGTTTCTAGAATAGAGGGATAAATTGAGATTTTCTAGGAAAACAATGGATACATTTGTGAATCCAATTAATTATTAGAGTTAGTCCCATAGAACCATTTACAATATACTTTTTATTACTAGTACATTCATGGTCCTGAATATTAATAAAAATATTATCATATGATTATCATTCTTCTATGTGACATCAATATGATAATTTCCTTAAGAGTACCTAAAACTCTAAAATTTCATATTAGTTCCCTACTATGATGAGAACCTAGAAATGTGATGAAAATCTTCTTAAATTAATGTTCTATGGATGAATTACATTACCTGATTGAACATTGATGAAATGGGGCATCAAGAATAAGAGGCTCATTGATATTAATATTTCTTACCATGATGTTTTTACATGGTAATCTCCAATAGTGGAGGTTGTGAGAAAAGAACCACCCATAGTAATTTTAGATTTTATATATGTCATTATATATTCCTCTCAACTGACAAATGTATTGGTCCTTATACATGAGATTATAATTAATAAATATCATTCATTGTGAACTTAGTTGTTTTATAAAAAACTATGATGACATATCCTCATATTGAATGAGGATATATTAGGTACATCACAAGTGATATGTAATTAAGGAATAATTAATGAAAGGATTTGTACCTTCCATTATAATTTAATAAGTTATTATAATGTAACTATCTAATTAATTGTATGTCCAAGGTAGTTTTTTCAGAAATTGCATTTTAGAAAATCCAAAATAAACATATATCAAGCATATAGATTAATAAAACATGCAATGCAACTTGGTTGATGAGATATCAAGAGAAATGGATTATATTACACAGTGAATGTTCTTAGGAAGTTATTATCATTTCAAAATTAACATTTCTATCTATGAGTTCGTTGATGTGTTTTTAAATGTAGATATTATACATTAGGGGAGACAACCAAATTCCAATGAGAATGAGGCATAGAGTGTCACACACTAAGTCTATCCTGAACCTCTCTTAAATACTATTTGAGATTAATAATAGAATAAATATCATTATTGAAGTTCATGAGAATGAGTATGTGAGTTGACTATTAAATAATTTCTTTTGTAAGATTTAATTAATATAATAAATATTAATTTGTTGAAACAATAATGTAGTGATATTTATTTATTTAAAAAAATAGCCATTTTCATATTTTTTTAAATTTCAAGGAGGATTAAAAGATCGAGTTATGGTTCTAGTGGGAATGATATATTCACTAACTTTTAAATAAATATAAATTTATTTATTTAAGAAATGATATATATATTATCTCTGAGTCATGAACATGTTAAATAAGTAATAACAATAACATTATTGTTAGGAATGGGGTTTTATAAGGAATATGAAATTGCATAAGGGACAATGTGATATTAAATACTCTCTAACCTAGCTATATAAACTACTTTATATCATTTCAAGGGTTAGACATTGGATATTTTTTGGTGAAAAAAAATCTTTTTATTGTATTATCTCAACCATATTGTGAAAATACATTATAATGATATATATAATAAGGAGTTATTTAATCCCTCTCCCCCCTCTAATGTCCCTATGAGAATGAGAATAAATCCTTCAAGGCCTAAAATGTATTCTTTGTGTTTGAAAATTCATGATGCAAGCGGTGGGAATCCTTCGGGATATATCATGATGATTAAATGGTGATGTTTAGAGGTTTTCGTAGTAAAATTGTATTACCATTAGAGGGATTCTACACATAAATCATTCACCATAATAATGGTATTCCAATATTGTTAAACCTAATCTAAAAAAAGAAAGAATTAAAATCCATGTTAATTCCCAATTATATAAATTAATTACAAATTTTAAGTGAAAGTCTCTATCTCATGGATTTTGGGGATTCTATTTATCTAATTTTTAGGATTTATCAGAGGAAATCAATGAAACCCAATCGTTGGGCATGGGGTTGATTGCTTCTTCTAGGTCCCAAAACCTTCATGTGGTAACTGAGTAGTCACATATCAATTTGTAACTATTTATTAATCATCAATTAAATTATACAGTTTTTCTAGATATTCATTTTTGGATTGTTTTTTATTTAATATAAAATTTGTGATATCTTGTTTTTTTACATTCATATGACCAAGAACATGACCAATAATAGATGAAATGCATTTGAAGATCCCATCAAGAGAAGTTAAAGATTCTGGCTAGATAACATGGGACTACATGATGTGTAATATAAATGTATATTCCTTTTACCCACATTCACTACACCAATATGCACCATGAAAAACATGAAACATCACATGGGAGAAGAGTATGTGACTTTCTTAACCATTGTGTGTTGACCTATAAGACGGAACCTAGGTTTAGGTGTCACATGACATGTATTTTGTGTAAATTATATGTATCCCCACATAGTTGGCATTATGGAAAATGTGGAACTTGTGTGGTCAAATAAATGACATGTATTTATTACATGTTGAATAGTGACTTAAAGAATATGGGCTAGTTGTGAATAAAAAAATAGCCAAGGAAGTATATGTATGTAACACATTATTGTATATGTGTAATATACATTAAGACCCATGGATTGTAATGAATACTACCCTATAAAGTGATACATGACCTATAGTTTGTTGTACATATCATATAACTTGTACTTGTTTATAGGGATTACAAACAAAACTAAAATATACACTATATAAATTAATTATAAAATAGAAATTAATTTTAGTAATAAATTAATCTTCCTGGTGTGTAGCTAGCATACATTCCATGTGATATATTTTTTATAATTTTAAATTGCTAAATAATTCATGAAATAATTTTGGGACTACAAGAAATGTAGGTTTTTTTAATCCATGAACATTAAAATGGAATTTAAATTGATACACACCATGTATATTAATGTGTTTCATGTGTCATACACACTGAGCATAATAATTTTCTTGAAACACGAACTAGACACCACATAATTATGTGATAGAATATGTATATTACCTGTCATGTAAGTACACAATACATCAAAAGGACCATACAAGAAGCAAGGTAGTTCATGTTGTGTCAATATGGTTTCCTTATGACTTTTCTATTCCTTCATGTTTGGGGAGATTGTTGAGTCAATATGGTTTCCTTATGACTTTACCATTTCTTCATGTTTTTAAAATCATAAACACCTTATCTTAAGAAAAATTTCATTTACCCTATATTTTACATTCATAAGGAAAATTTTCCTTGCCCAAGAATTTTTATCCTTACCATGTTTTCATTTTTCATTTTTTCTAAGTATAAAATTCGGTTTCATATCCAAAACCTCAGAATCATATATATAATTAGATATAAATAATTCGGTTTTTGGGATCCGAATTCAGGTTCCAAACTCTATGAATTCATACTCAGAACTCTTCTGAGTTCTGACTCCGAGTTCTCTAAATTCAGACTCCAAACTTGGTAAGTTTTGGCTCTGAGATCTCTATTTTTAGACTCCAAAATTTGTATGTTCTGACTCCGAGTTCTCTGAATTCAGACTTTGAACTTGTGTAAGATCAGACTCTGAACTCTTATGAATTCAGACTCCGAATTCTACTAAATTCAAGACTCCAAATTTCCTTTAAATTCAGACTTCAGAATTATATAGAATTCTAACTCTGAATTCTTCTGATAAATAGAATTCGAATATCCATGTATTATAGACTCTGATTTGTTTTTGGGTAGACTCCGAACATTCATTTTTTCTTACACTCCAAAAAATGAATTTGGTTGTGTAATCATATTTTTTTTACACATGTTTTGGTTATAAAATGATATCGTTCATTCAGTTACTAACTAACTATTGTTTGAGTGACACGTGTACAGGTCCCTCTGAAATTCAAGGAAAAATATGACAATTGGAGGAGAGAGCTGACCATTGATATTGTGCCTATAAATATGAGCTCATTTGAAAGAGCTCGACATTGTTCTATGACTCTAAATATTACATGTTGTTGAAGTGATTTCTAGAGAGAGACTCTGCTGCTTAGTGCGTACTGAATGTCTTGTTCATATTTGCATCGTGCGACTCCAAATGTTGTTGAGTACATTCGAGGGCTTCTGAGGATTAGAAGACAGAGGTGCGTAATACATTAAAGTTTGAGGACTTCCATGCTGAGGAAGAAAGAGGTGCCGACTACCTTGATGTTGAGGGCTTGCAGGGATAGAAAGATAGACTCCGATAATTGTATCGAGGGATTACCCTGGTGTGGCTAAGACATAATTTCTTGAAAGTACAAATCAAGGGATCCTTATCCAAGGTTGTTGGATACCCTTCTCTTTGGGTTAAGAGATATCCTACTTGTTACTTGTTTTTTTCAAGTTTTTGGTGGCTTTTTGTTTGTGGAGGCACTACTAGAATTTTTGTCTTTTGAGGCGGGGGACTTATAGAGGCCTCCATTTGGAGGCCGCTAATACTATCAATAGCAGCCACCAAATGGCGGACGCTGAACTTTAATATCGAAAAAACCTAATTTTCCCCTCCCCCATTATCCCCTCCTCGACCCCGCGACCCACCCCTCCCCGACCCCGCGACCCTGACCCCTGGCGACCCCGACCCCTCGACCCGACGACCCCGATCCCCAACGACCCCGACCCCTGGTGACCCCTCCCCGACCCCCGGCGACCTCTCCCCGACCCCCGACGACCCCGACGTTCCCGAACCCCGGTGAACCTGACCTCTGACCTCCCGATGACCCCAGGAACCCCCGGAGGAACCAACCCCCAGCGACCCCCACCCCCTTTCCTCTGTGCTGTGCCACCTGCAACCCCGGCGACCCCCACCACCTTGCCTCTGTGTTGTGACCCCTGTGACCCCGACACCTCCGCAACCCGGCAGCCCCCACCCCTTGCCTCAGCACTGCACCTTTGGATAGTCTCGCCGTCGTCTTCCCCTCCCAACCTAGTTTCATCCCTCCAGCAAGTCCTCCTGCCTCCGTTGGACCCTCCGAGTCAGTTGTTCCCCGCCGTGTAGAACCCTCCCACGCTTTGTCCAATGATTCCGCTTTTTTCGAGTCTAGTCGTTGAACCCCTGTCATCAAGTCATTGTGCCGTCATGGATCTGCAATCGAGTTACACCCCATTACATGCAGTTGAGTCCTCCGCAGGTAATGTTTTTTATACATCAAATTTGGTTTTTAAATTTTCAGGATATGTGTTTTTTTTAGAATTTAAATAATATATTTCACTTTTGATTTCTATTAAATACTGATATGGATAAGAGCTGGATTGATATGACAGATAGATTTTCAGCTGAATATTATGAGGGGATTAAGAGATTTATGGATTTCACCCACAGATTTCCAAGCGATATGATTAGTTTTCTATGCAGAAAATGTGAAAATAGATATCTCTTCTAATGAGATAGTGTTAGAGAACATTTGTTTTTGAATGGGTTTTTGAAAAACTATAAGACATGGACACATCATGGATAAGATTCTGTTTCATGTCATAACATAGAATGTATTCATATGAATGTTGATTCGAGAATAGTTGATCTTATGAACATAATGCTCAATGATATGATTCGTTAGTTTCGATCTGAAGACAGTAATGTCGTAAGTGACGACGTTGGATTGAGTAATCCACGTTCTTTTTCCAATGGAGACGCATTGAAATTATTTGAAATTATTGATTATGCATGTACTGAATTATATCATGTATACACTAAATTTAGTAAACTATCATTCATTGTTGAATTTTTACACCTGAAGGCCTTGAACCAGTGGTCAGACAGCTCATTCAAGATGTTGCTGGTATTATTGAAGACGGTACTCCCTGCTAGAGTGAAGATTTCGGAGTCATTCTATCAATCTCACAGGTTGACCGATGCTCTTGGTTTTAAATACGATACAATTGATGTGTGTCGCAATAATTTTATGTTGTTCAGAAAAGAGAATGTGCAATTAAATATTTGTACTGTTTTCTATACATCCAGGTGGAAGACTAATGAGATTAATCAAGGTAGTAAGATTCTTCCTGGGAGAGTCTTGAATCAATGGAAACATGTTGTCGCTAAACATAAGCGTTATTTCCCACTGAAACCAAGACTGAATATATTCTTCTTTTCCATTAAAATTGATAAATTGATGACTTGGAATTCTGAGAGAAAGAAAGAGGTTGATAAATTAACTCACTCGGCAAATTCTTTGGCATGGAAAGAGTTTCATCAAAGAAACCTATACTTTTCCAGAGATGATCGTAATATTCGACTGGGTTTGGAAAAATATGGTTTTAACCCATTTAGGTCCATCGTTGGTGCGACACATAGTACATGTCCAGTGGTGTTGGTTCCATAAAACATTCCCCCATGGGTATGTATGAAGCAACCTTTTTTTGTTATTGTCAATTCTAATCGATGGACCGAGATGACCTGGTGATAAAATCGATGTTTATATGCAACCTTTGATTGATGAGCTGCAAGTATTTTGGGCCGATGGTGTAATGACTTTTGACTCGGCAGCTAATGAAATGTTTAGACTTCGGGACGCATTGTTATGGACAATTAATGATTTCCCAACATATGGTAACTTATCAGGTTGGAGTACAAAAGGAGAATTTTCTTGCCCTTGTTGTAATAAGAGTATGAAATCTATATGGCTTAATCACTATAGAAAGTGGGCATATCTTGGTCACATACACTTTCTTCCTCCATTGCACAGGTTCAGAAAAGACAGTGTATCGTTTTATGGGAATAGATAGTATGACCCATCACCACAAATACTGTCTAGGGTTGAAATTTGTGCACAACTTGACCAAGAAAACATCTGTACAATGTATGATTTTCAAGATTTATTGGTTCCTACATTTCCTTCTATTCCTGCTGCGAATAGACAGCGAAGTCACAATTGGAAGAAACGAAGTATTTTTTTTGAATTGCCTTATTGGAAATATAATATTTTAAGACATAATTTGGATGTGATGCACATTGAAAAAAATGTATGTGATAATATTTTGTGCACCATTTTAGGAGTCAAGGGGAAATCAAAGGACAATGCTAATGCTCGATGTGATTTTCAAGAAATGGGATTGAGAAATCCTTTACATTTATAGCTGGGTGAAGGTAATCAGGAATACATGCCTGTTTCATAGTACACAATGAGTAAAAAAGTGAAACAAATGCTTCTATCAATTTTGAGGACCGTTAAGGTCCCAGATGGTTATTGCTCTAATATTTTGAAGCGTGTGAATATGAAGATCTTGAAATTACATGGTTTTAAAAGTCACGATAATCATATTTTTCTTCAACATTTAATTCCCATAGAAATCCGTGATTTCTTACCTTCCTAGGTTGTTGAGCTATTGATTGGAGTTTCTAATTTTTTCAGACAGCTCTGTTCTAGGAATCATCGCTTGAGTGATTTGAAAAAGCTACAGGATAAGATTGTACTTGCACTACGTCACCTATAAAAACTCTTTTTTCCATATTTTTTTGATTTCATGGTTCACTTGACCATGCATTTAACTGTTGAAGTCATTGCTAGCAGTCTCATGCAATTCAGGTGGATATATCCAATATAGTGATACTTAAATACATTGAAACAGTATGTGAGCAAAAAAGCTCGTCTGGAAGCCTCAATTTCCAAGGGATATTTAATGGATGAGTGTACTAATTTTTGTGCTTCATATATTGATGAGGTTGAAACAAAGGAAGATAAACTGTCCTAGAATGAGGAGGTTCCAATTGGAGAAGGAATAACATTTGATATGCGGAACGACGAGTGGGTTCAAGCTCATCGATATGTGTTGTTCAACACTCCATCAGTTATGCCACTGATACAGTAAGTTTCATAGTTGATGTGTATTTTTTTCTATATTTATTTTATTTCTTACCTTATATTGTGTTGTGATTTAGGAAGCATATCACTAAGTTGAAATGTGAAAGGCCCCGTGCAACTGACTATCAAATCCAAAAACATCATTTCAACACATTTCATGAGTGGTTCAAGACTCATCTACATATAATTGATTTAATATTTTTATAGTGCAACATAGTTGTATTTTCAAAATCCTTTATCCATTAAACTATATATGTGAAATTTTCATATTCAAAAGTTACGTGATTTAACCCAGCATGTGAGCAAAGAACTCAACCAACTAGTTGATGGTACAATTATTACAGCTCGTCACTACAAGTCTTGGGATGCTAACAGATTCCAATTTCGTATTAGCGATGTTGACATGAACCGAGCCACACAAAATAGTGGTGTTGTTTGTTCTTTTGTTGGTGTGGGTTATTATTATGGATTGTTGAGAGATATTATTGAGGTTATTTATGGTCATGTCTTAAAAAAATATTGTTAAGGTGTGATTGGTTCGATTCTATATGTGGAACGAAATTTGATAACTTCCAATTTACATTAGTAAACTTTAACAATATGCTATATAATGATGACCGAGTTAGCAATGAGCCCTTCATACTGACATCGCAGGCAGAACAAGTTTACTTTTTCGGCATTTATTCTGATTGGAAATTTGTGGTGAAAATGTCTATAAGAGGGGTTTTTCTGATTGACCAAGAGGAACCTGAAGTTGTCGCATTTCCTGATCAAACACTTGACCAAACAATAGTAGCTGTATGAGATGAAGATATACAATGGGCCAGAGAGATAGTTGAAGGGGATATGATAGACTTGCTTGATTAGTGAAAATTGTAATTATATCCATAGTTATTATTTATAAAAATATTTATGAGTTATATATGTATAAAAATTTCTTGATTTAACTATAATTTCTTTTAATGTAGGTATGTCATAGGGTGGTCACAGTGGTTCACCTGATGTTGTTGGTATGTATGTTTTCATTTTTATAAATTAATTGATTGTAATTTTCTGTGTATATTTCCCTAACTGTTTCTAATCATTAATTTATATTGTAATTGAATTATGAATTTATGTTTATCAAGATCTAGTGCTTCTTCCAGCAGACGCAGGGGTCCTGGTAGAGGGGTTCGATCCTAGAACTCTAGAGCCCGATTGGATGTGTTATTTGACGGCACATTTCATCCAGTTGGAGATGGTGCTACTGCATTGAGTCGTCAGTTTGGATATATGATACGAGACTCACATAGATTCCCTCTGACAACTTGTGACTGGAGTTCTTTCTCCCAGGATACGACGGATAGATTATAGAGGGATGTTCAGGTAAAATCAATGTTTAATTTTTCATGATATTGTTATTATTATTGTCCCATCTACTGACAATTTTTTTAACAGGATAATTTTACATCCTATACAGATGAGTTTCGGGCTGTATGTATGTCCAAATGCCGAAATTTATTGAAGGATTACAAGTCAAGGGTGAAGAGAGATCATTGGACACCATTTGCGGGTGTGCCAGACATTCTACAGTGAGTCCCTCCGGGCATTCATCTTGCACAATGGCAGGATTTGGTTCCGTTTTTGTCGAGTGAGGCAACGATGGTATGATTTATTACTTTTAATCTATAAATGACTATTTTTTTTCAAGTTTCTATTAAGTAAATATGTTGAATGTAGACTGAGTCTGCTCGTCATTCACATAATCGGGCGATGTAGGTAACGCCTTCCAGACTTGGCACACGACATGTGTCATAGCTCAGACATGATGTAAGTTTAGAATTCACTATTTCATTCATAATTTAAAAATATTGTAGTATAACATGGTGAACCCCTTTATTATAGTTGCACCAATGTGGAGACCCAATCGATCAGATGTCCATATGGATGATGACTCGTAGGGTGGGTGATCTCGATGTTTCCTGTGTTATAGTAAGCAAATTATTTACTAATAAATGTATTTTTATTTTATATAAATTATTCATATTTGTTCATTGATGCATTATATGCAACAAGCTCATTTTGATGCTCAGTTATCAGAGTTTCCAAAGGAGCAATGTCGTAGTACTATGCGTAGAGAGGAAATATTTCACCGTGTCATGGGGCGTGACGGTCATGGTTATTCTTTGACTTATGGTGGTGGTGTCCCACAACGTGCAGTTGTTAGAGAAGATGTGATGGGTGCATGTAGAGAGTCAGGGATGTGCACACAGGCTGAGATAGATTCTTCCATGAAGAATATGTAGCGCAATTTTGATGCACAGTTTCAGCAGTTACATGCAGATTATGAGGAGAGGTTGTCACAGCTGTCATCACGTATCTATGAAATGACGATGCAAAAAGTGGCGCCACAGGTAAACAATAAAACAAACCATATGAAGATTGACTTTTATTGATATGTTAAGATACATAATACTGATATATATTGTAGGCTCCGAATACAGATGGTGGACATCACAGTGATATTGGTGATCCAGATGGTAATAAACCCCATGTATGAGGTAATTTCATTTGTGTTGATGAATTCTCTAGAAGTTTTTATATCCATGATGAATATAATTTTCCTTTTTACCTAGATTAGTTTGCTTTAGTATTTGTGGATGAAATCTTCATGCACTCCAAGACTAATGATGATCATACCCAAAATCTTGACATCATACAAATTACACTTATAATGCATCGACCATACGCCAAGCTATATATATGTCATTTTTGTATTGATTAGGTATAGTTATTGGGTCAAATGATCTCAGAGGAAGGTGTGTCAGTGGATGGAGAGAAACATCAGGCAGTTGTTTCTTGGGAAAAGCCCAATAAATCTTTCGTTATCTGTAGCTTTCTAGGGTGGGTGAATTGTGAAGTGGCCGAGCAGACGGCACGTCAATCGGACATGTCGTGTGCCCGCGGTGACTGAGAACGTAGTTCTGGTGTCATAAATGGCCAAAATGGGGGTCTAACGGTCAAATTCATAGCGGGCAACACCGGATTTACCTGAAATCACAAGGAGACAATCTAATTATTTTTCATGATGTGTACATGCATACGGGACATCAATCGGACATGTGGTTTGCACGGTACGACTCAATATGTATTTTTTATTTGTTGCGCGCGCTTCATAAACGCGCGTGGGGGGGGGGGGGGGTCCAAATGGGCCGAAAAAATTCGGAATGGCCTGAAATCAGATGACATAAATGGTTGAGTGAGTTTTAATGCGTTCAAGTAGGAATCACATCAATCAGACTTGCCTTGTGCCCACGGTGATCGAGAATGCAGTTCTGGTGTCATAAACAGCCAAAACGGGCGTCTAACGGTCAAATTTTTTGTGGAAGACATCAGATTGACCTGAAATCACATGGAAAAAATATAATTATTATTATTTATGTGTACGCGTAGACGGAATAGAAATTAGACATGCAATTTGCGCGTTACGGCTCAATATTCGTTTTTTAAGTGTTGGGCGCGCTTCATAAACACGTGGGGGGGGGGGGGGGGGTGGTCCAAACGGGCCGAACGAAGTCAGAATGGATTGAAATCAAACGACATCAATGGGTGAGTGAAGTTTGAAGTGGTTGAGTAGACGAAACGTTAATCGGATGGGCCGTGTGCCCGCGGTGACCGAGAACACAGTCCTGGTGTCCTAAACGGCCAAAACGGACGTCTAACGGTCAAATTCATAGCGGATGACATCGGAATGACCTTAAATTGCAGGGAAGAAATTGATTTATTATTTGTGATGTGTACACATAGAAGGAACGTCAATCAAACATGTGGTTTGCCTGGTACGGCTAAATATTCATTTTTTAATTGTTGAGCACACTTCATAAACGCGCGTGGGGGGGGGGGGGGTCCAAACGGGCCGAACGAAGTCGGAATGGGCTGAAAACAGATGAAATCAACAGGTGAGTGAATTTTGATGTGGTCGAGTAGACATCATGTCAATCGGACGTGTCGTGTGCCCGCGGTGACTGAGAATGCAGTTCCGCTATCATAAACTTCCAAAACGGGCATCTAACTGTCAAATTCATAGCGGACGACATCAGATTGACCAGAAATCACAATGAAACAATCTAATTATTATTCGTGACATGTATGCATAGATGGCACGCCAACCGGACATACAGTTTTCACGGTACGACTCAATATGAATTTTTAAGTGTTGGACGCGC
Organism: Viscum album; assembly: GCA_963277665.1. Taxonomy (NCBI): domain Eukaryota; kingdom Viridiplantae; phylum Streptophyta; class Magnoliopsida; order Santalales; family Viscaceae; genus Viscum; species Viscum album. The sequence continues at coordinate 1,117,164,662 of OY728152.1, forward strand.
TTCATAAACGCGCGTGGGGTGGTCCAAACAGGCCAAACGAAGTTGGAATGGCCTGAAATTAGACAAAATCAATGGGTGAGTGAATTGTGATGTGGTCGAGCAGACTGTACATCAATCAGATATGTCGTGTGCCCGCGGTGACCGAGAACGCAGTTCTGGTGTCATAAACGGCCAAAACGGGCGTCTAACGGTCAAATTCATAGAGGAAAATATCGAATTGACCTGAAATCACATAGAAACAATATAATTATTATTCATGACGTGTACGCATAGACGGCCTGCCAATCGGAAGTGCGGTTTGCACGGTACGACTCAATATGCGTTTTTTAAGCGTGGGGCACACTTCATAGACGCGTGTGGGGGGGGGGGGGGGTCCAAACGGGCCGAACGAAGTCATAATGGCCTGAAATAAGACAAAAAAAATGGGTGAGTAAATTGTGATGTTTTAGAGCATACAGAACATCAGTCGGACATGTTGTGTCCCCGCGGTGACCGAGAACGCAGTTCTGGTGCCATAAACGGCCAAAACGGGCGTCTAACGGTCAAATTCATAGAGAACGACATTGGATTGACCTGAAATCACAGGTAAACAATCTAATTATTATTCTTGACATGTATGTGAAGACGACACATCAATCAGACGTGCAGTGTGCGTGGTACAGCTCAATATGCATTTTTTAAGTGTTGGGCGCGCTTCAAAAACACGTGTGGGGGGTCCAAATGGGCCGAATGAAGTTGGAATGGCCTAAAATCAGAAAAAATCAATGGGTATGTGACTTGTGATGTGTTTGAGTAGACATCACGTCAATTGGACGTGCCGTGTGACCGCGGTGCCTGAGAACGCAGTTCTGGTGTCATAAATGGCCAAAACGGGCGTCTAACGGTCAAATTTATAGCAGACGACATCAGATTGACATGATATCACAGGGAAACAATCTAATTATTATTCATGACATGTAATCATAGACCTCACGGCAATCAGATGTGCGGTTTACACGGTACGTCTCAATATGCGTTTTTTAAGTGTTGAGCGCGCTTTATAAACGCGAGTGGGGGATCCAAACGGGCCGAACGAAGTCGGAATGACCTGATATCAGATGACATAAACAGGTGAGTGAATTTTGATTTGTTTAGGTAGATGGCACATCAATCAGAAGTGTTGTGTGCCCGCAGTGACCGAGAACGCAGTTCTGGTGTCATAAACGGCGAAAACGGGCGTCTAATGGTCAAATTCATAGCGGAAAACATTGGATTGAACTGAAATCACAGGGCAACAATATAATTATTATTTGTGATGTGTAAGCATATACAGAACTCCAATCGGGCGTGCGGTTTTCACGGTAAGGCTCAATATGCATTTTTTAAGTTTGGGGCGTGCTTCATAAACGCGCGTGGGGGGGGGGGTCCAAATAGGCCGAAAAAAGTCGGAATGGCCTGAAATCAGACGACATAAATGAGTGAATTTTTAAGTGTTCTAGTAGAAGGCATGTTAATCGGATGTGCCGTGTGCCCGCGGTGATCTAGAACACAGTTTTGGTGTCATAAACGGCCAAAACGGGCGTCTAAAGGTCAAATTCATAGCGGACAACATCGGATTGACCTGAAATCACAGGGTAATAATATAATTATTATTTGATACGTGTACGTGCAAATGGAACATCAATCGGACATGTGGTTTGTGCGGTACGACTCAATATGTGTTTTTTATGTGTTGGGTGCGCTTCATAAATGTGCGTGGGTGGTGGTCCAAACAGACTAAACGAAGTCTGAATGGCCTGAAATCAGACTACATCAATGAGTGAGTGAATTGTGATGTGGTCAAGTAGACGACACATCATTCGGATGTGCCGTGTGCCCACAGTGACCGAGAAAGCCGTTCTGGTGTCAAAAACGGCCAAAACGGGCGTCTAACAGTCAAATTCATAGCGGACAACATCAGATTGACCTGAAATAACAGGGAAGTAATCTAAATATTATCCGTGATGTGTACGCGCCGACGGCACATCAATCGGACGTGTGGTTTGTGCGGTACTACTCAATATGCATTTTTTAAGTGTTGGGCGCGCTTCATAAACGCGTGTGGGGGTCCAAATGGGCCGAACGAAGTCGGAATGGCCTGAAATCAGGCAAAATAAATGAGGGAGTGAATTTTGATGTGGTCTAGCAGACAGAACGTCAATCATACGTGCCGTGTGCCCGCGGTGACTGAGAACGCAGTTCTTGTGTCATAAACGGCCAAAACGGGAATCTAACGGTCCAATTCATAGCGGGCGATATCAGATAGACCTGAAATAACAGGGAAACAATCTAATTATTATTCTTGATGTGTAAGAGCAGACGTCACACCAATCAGACTTGTGGTTTGCGAGGTACGGCTCAATATGCGTTTTTTAAATGTGGGGAGTGGTTAAGAAACGAGCGGGGGGGGGGGTCCAAACAGGCCGAATGAAGTAGGAATGGCCTGAAATCAGACGAAAACAACGAGTGAGGGAATTTTTATGTGGTTGAGTAGAAGGCATGTCAATCGGACGTGCCATGTGCCTGCAGTGACCGAGAACGCAGTTCTGGTGTCATAAACGACCAAAATGAGCGTCTAACGGTCAAATTCATAGCGGACGACATCAGATTGACCTGAAATCAAATGGAAAAATATAATTATTATTTGTTCCATGTATGCATAGACGGAACTTAAATAATACTTGTGGTTTTCACGGTATAGCTCAATATCCATTTTTTAAGTGTTGGGCACGCTTCATAAACGCGCGTGGGGGGTCCAAATGGGCCGAACAAAGTCGGAATGGCCTGAAATCAGAATACATCAACAGGTGAGTGAATTTTGATGTGGTAAAGTAGAAAACATGTTAATCGGATGTCTTGTGTGCCCGCGGTGACCGAGAACGTAGTTCTGGTGTCATAAACGGCCAAAACGGGCGTCTAACAGTCAAATTCATAGTAGGCGACACCAGATTGACCTGAAATCACAGGGCAACAATATAATTAGAACCATATAATTAATGATTTTAAAATTTTAAAACTGTAATAAAAATTATGAATATATTTTGAAAATAAAATACTTTAGATCTGTTATAGTAATTTTAAATTGAAATATGTTAATTTGTTTCAATTATTTATTTTCTTGGTTTTATTCGGCACTAATTGTGTCAATAAATTTTTTTGTGTAGTTATATTTGAAGATGGATGTGGAGCTTGTAAGATGTCTGATGAGATTTATTTGGGTATATTTTATTGTGTCATTGATTGTTTTTAAATAAAAATTAAAAATCTATAGCGGCTTCGATTTGGCGGCCGATATAGGTGTTTCCATCGCCACCTGTAGCGGCTGCCATTCAGCGGCCGCTAGAGTTCTGGGCTACAGCAATAGCCAAATGGCGGCCGCTAAATCAAATCCCAGCTTGCCTATAATGTCTGCCAAATGGTGGTCACTGATAGCAACAACGACGGGCCAAAAGAGGCCGTTCTAGACCTTTAACGACGGCTTTTAGCGGCCACTAAAGGTCATGATTGTACTAGTGAGGAAAGTATAACTATCTTATACTTCCTTACTCTTGTACATTGATATAGTGAGATTTTACATACTTTAAGGTATAATCTTTATCTTTGTGAACTTTTGTTAAGTTTCATTTCTGGAACTACTTTTCCAGAATTACATTCTCGGAATCACATTTCTCGAATCAAGCAAGTTTGTAGAACTAGAGGTTTTGTGAATTACCTTTTTTAACCTTGTTAAACAATATAAATATTTTTAACCATCTTTAAAAGTTCCCAATTTTTTTTAAAGTATACAATTACCCCCCTCTTGTATATTGAGCATCATACGATTCTATAATCAATATCATTCATTATTTCAATCCTACATTTCGTATCTAAGGATAATATCATTCACCATACCATCCTAATAATTAGTATCAGATCAGGTCTCTGAAATACTTATATTCACATAGAAGTTTTCCTTGCTCATGTTTTTCATTGTTCAATATTTTGCTTGCTGAGGAATATATTCCTTGTTTACAAACTTTTATTACTGACAAGTTTGTTGAGAAAGATTTTCATTAAGATGGCAGGAATCAATGTTGGATCCATTGAAAACCTAAATACAACTAGACCACCTATTTTTTATGGGAATGATTTCAAATATTAGAGATATCACATGGATACATTCATTATCATTACTTGAGTGGATAATTTTTTTATGTTTACTGGAGGATATAAAATCCCTGACAAGGAAGTTAGTACTTTCACCAATCAAAAAAAGCATGAATATCAACAGAATTATAAGGTACACAATACATTGCTTTGTTCTATGACTAGAAATATATATAGCCAAATTTCCTCTTTTGAACCAGCAAATTGTATTTGGAAGAATCTTGAAGTTACACACATTAGAACTTCCAAAGTCCTTGAAACTAGAAGATCCATGCTCAGAGCTAAGTATAATGGTTTTTTCTTTTGTTATGGAGGACCCATATGTATGGTGCAACAAATATTTATTACAATTGTTAATAGTTTACAATGTATGGGTGAGAAAGGATTAGATGATGATGATCTTGTGGAAAAAATCATAGACATCATGCCTATGAGTGGGAATCTAAGAGAACAACAATAGATGAGAATAGAAAGGTTAATCATATTTCTCTTTTTGAACTTTTTGGAACTCTTATTCAACATGAGACTATAATGAAGAGAGATGCTGATAAAATTATGAAGAAGAATGGGAATGGATATTTTTCTTTTACAACAACTTTAAATCATACGAAAACCAAGAATTCTGAGAGAGTTACTAGATCTACATCTATGAAGTTTGTTATCCAATCCGAATCTAGTGGAAGTGAATCTTCATAAAATGAACTAGCCAATCTTTCTCGAAGGATGAAACAGATTGTTGGCTAGAAGATATGTAAATCCAGATACAAGAAGAATGAAAGGAATGATAATAAATATTCAGAAGTCACATGTTATGAATGCAAGAGAGCTGTACATATAAGACATGATTGTCCTATGCTTAAAATAAAGGAAAGAAAAGAGAAGCATTCTGAGAGAAACATGAAGAAGTACTACAATATTAAAGCTAAGAAAGTACTGAAAGCTAATGACACCTAGAGTGGCAGTGGTGGTGACTCTTTAGATGAATCATCAGAGTACAAATATTTTGGACAGAATAATCTTGGTCTAATTTCCAGACTACCTATTGAAAATCATTGCTTAATGGCTAAGGTACACAATGTTGAATCCAAGACCAATGTATCTTTAAATAATAACTATAGTGATAGTAAATATTATAACTATTCTGATAAATAATCATCTTCTAATAAAGATAATACTGTACCTACCTATGAAGAAGTTTCTAGGTTTACTAAGCTCCTTGAGAAGGAGAATTTAAAACTCAAGAAAAATCATGATAATGAAAATTCTAGAAATACTATTCTTACTAAGGAAATATCAGATCTTTCTTAATATCTTGATAAGAAAATTTTTTATTTTGAAATTATTTCAAAAAACCTTGAGGAAATAAATTCTAAGAAGGATAAACTTTCTAAGGTCCTAGAAAAAGTAATTTCTAAGCAAAATGTTTTCGAGCCTAACTGTAGTTCTAAAACAAATGTTTTTTAAGATAAGAACTTAGTTATCAAACTAGAATCCGAAATATTTTCCTTGAGGAAGTTTTTGTCAACATTTACCATATGTAATGAACATTTTTATAAGATTTATTCCCAAATTTGACCTCTATGGAATAGTTCTGGTTTTGGTTATACTAGTTCTAAATCGTTTTTTAGTAAAAATAATTTTGTTCCTCAAAGTGCTCAATTCTACACTAAGTGTCAGCGTGGTGGGCATTGGGCATGAAATTTCCCCTAAACAAAACCTAGTCTTTAGGTTTTCATAAAGCCTATTTTTCTAAGAAAATATGGGTGCCAATAAATTTTCTTTCTAAAATTTATGGATCCATGAAAGTTTGGATTTTGAAAGTCTAACATTCTTATTTTCAGGAAAATAAATAAAGTCCCAAGAGCAATACTTGGTAAATGGATAGGGGATGTTCCCGACATATGACTGGTAACAAAAACTAATTTTAAAAGATTATCAAGACGAAAGTAGGAAAATTAACATTCAGAGATAATGCTAAGGGATAAATTATTGATATAGGTAACACCATTCTTATTTGAAATACTTTGATTTCAAATGTTTTATTTGTTAAGGGTCTTAAGCACAACCTCGTTAGCATAAGTCAATTATGAGATAAAGGTTACCTTGTCATTTTTTGGAATGACAAGTGATTAGTACACAATTCCAAGGAAGATTTTATTCATTCTACCAATAGGATAGAAAATGTTTACACAGTAAACTGAGAAGACCATAGGATCCAAGACCTACCTTGCTTTAGTGGAAGATCATTCTTGGTTATGGAGTAAAAGTTTAGGACACTGTAACCTTTGGAACCTATGCAAAATTTCTATGAAAATACTAGTTAACGATCTACCGGAGCTTAGATTTGATTCTTTAAAATTTTTTGATCCTTGTAAATATGTCATGCAACATAAATCAAGTTTTAAATCAATCATAGAAGTCTCAACCACTGATGCGTTACTGTTAGTGCATATGGATCTTTTTGGTCCAACACACACTGGAAGCATTGGAGGAAAATATTATGTATTTGTCTAAGTTGATGATTAAACTAGATTTATGTGGGTATATTTTCTAACAAAGAAATCTGATGCTTTTTTATATTTCAAAATGTTTAGAGAACAAGTTAAAAATGAGAAAAACCTTCCATTGATAACTATTCATAGTGATCATGGAGGAGAATTTCAAAATTCTGATTTTGAAACTTTTTTTAGTATAAAAAGAATTACTCATAACTTCTCACCTCCCGGAACACCTGAAAAAATGGTGTTGTTGAACGAAGAAATAGAATTTTCAAGTGATAACAAGAACCATTTTGAGTGAATATTCTATAAACAAACATTTTTGGGTTGAAGCTGTAAGTACTTCTTGTTATACTATAAATAGGGTTTTGATTAGATATTTTCTTAATAAAACTCTTTATGAGTTATGGAATGGTAGAAAACCTATACATTACAACTTTCAGGTTTTTAGTTGCAAGGTATTCATTTTGAATACTAAAGATAATCTTCACAAATTTTAACCAAAATCTGATGAAGGAATTTTCTTAGGCTACTCCACAACTTCTAAGGCTTATAGAGTTTTCCAAAAAAACACTTGTATTGTTGAAGAAATAGTACATGTCAAATTTGATGAAATTGATCCCTTTGTTTTTAAACAGCCCCAATCTACATCTTCGTATGTGTTTTCAAAAACTAATTATCAGCCTTTGATAGAAGATCATTCTGATAAGGAAAATGTTCAAGAAGATGTTTCTGAATAATTTACCCTAGAAGACTTCTGACCTTATGTTGATGAGCAAGTTTTATAAATCACAAATCAGTTGTTTCTTAAGAATCATCCCAGGGATAGTATCATTGGTGATGTAAATCAACCTGTTAGGACAAGAAGTTCCTTAAGAAATGAAATAGAACATCTATCATTCCATTCCCAATTAGAACAAAAAAGCAATGATGAAGCATGATGATTGGATAAAAGATATCCAAGATGAACTAAATGAATTCAAAAGGAATAATGTCTGGACCATGGTTGAAAGACATAAGGAAACTTCTGTTATTGGAGTAAAATGGGTCTTCAAAAATAAGTGTGATGAAAATGGAATCATAGTAAGAAATAAATCTAGTTTGGTTGGTAAAGGATATAATCAACAAGAAGGAATAGAATATGAAGAAACCTATGCTCCGTTAGCTAAACATGAATCTATTCATAATTTACTTGGCTTTGCAGCAATCATCAATTTCAAACATTTTCAAATGGATGTGAAATATGATTTCCTTAATGGTTTTGTTCAAGAGGATGTTTTTTTTGAGAAACATCCTGGTTTTGAAGATACAAAACGTCCTGAACATTTTTATAAACTCACCAAAACATTGTATGGACTTAAACAATCCCCTCTAGCTTGGTATGATAGGCTTACAAGATTTTTGATTCAAAATAATTATGTTAAGCGAAATGCAGATCCAACCCTTTTTATAAAAAAAGATAAGAAAAATGTTTTTATTGTTCAAATTTATGTTAATGACATCATATTTGGTTCAAATCAGCAATCTTTAACTAATTCCTTTTTGGATCTAATGAAATTTGAGTTTGAAATGAGTATGATGGGTGAGTTAACGTTTTTCCTTGGTTTAAAAATTTCTCAAAAACAAGAAGAAATCTATATATCCCAATATATGTATATTAAATATCTTCTTAGTAAGTATGGATATGACAACACTAAGAGTATTAGTACTCCTATTAGTACCTTACACATAGTTGATCTTGATGATGCTAGGAAATGAGTAGATCAAACATCTTTTAGAGGTATGATATGAATTTTACTTTACTTGATGGCTAGTCATCCAGAATTAATGTTTTCAGTGTGTTTATGTGAAAAATATCAATCTAATCCTACAGAATCTCACTTAAAGTTAGTAAAAAGAATTTTTCACTACTTAAAGGGAACCATGGATTTAGGACTCTTTTATACTTCTGAAAATGATTTTGATCTAATTTTTTTTTCAGATGCTCAATTTGGTGGATGTAGAATGGATAGAAAAATTACATCCAAAACATGTCATTTATTAGGAGATTCATTAGTTTATTGGTCATGCAAGAAGCAACACTCAGTAGCACTTTCCACTACTGAAGCCAAATATGTAGCAGCTGGACGTTTTTGTGCTCAAGTGTTGTGAATGCAACACAAACTCATAGATTAGGGCATGATTTTTACCAAAACACAAATCATGTGTAACAATACTCGTTCCATTTCCCTAAGTAAAAACCCTGCACATCACTCTTGTGCAGAACACATAGACAATTGGCAACACTTTCTTTGGGATCACACATAAAAAGGGGATATCATTCATTAATTTATCGTAACACAAGATCAACTTGATGATATTTTCACAAAATCATTACCGTCTGATAGATTTGAATACATTTAACAGAATATAGGAATGATAACCATAAGAAAATTTTCCTTGTTAACTTTAGGTTGAAACCAATCTCCTTAGAGTAATAAACTTCTTTTCATAGGGGGAGTACATTTTCTTGTTATATAGATAGGAATATTTCATAATGAAAATTTTCATAGTAATATTTTTTAAATATTTTTTAATGGAAATTTTCATATTCATATTTTTCAAATCTTTCGTAATGAAAATTTTCATAGTCATATTTTTCAAATCCTTCATAATGAAAATTTTCGTAGTCAAAATTTTCAAAATATTTCGTAATGAAAATTTTTGTAGTCAGATTTTTCAAATCTTTCATAATGAAAATTTTCGTAGTCAGAAATTTCAAATCTTTTGTAATGAAAATTTCCGTAGTTAGATTTTTCAAATCTTTCGTAATGGAAATTTTCATAGTCTGATTTTTCAAATCTTTCGTAATGGAAATTTTTGTAGTCGGATTTTTCAAATCTTTTTTAATAAAACATTTTGTTGTCTATAATTTTTCGTAGTCTTAAAATTTTCGTAATGATGATTTTCATATTCAAAATTTTTGTAATAAAGATTTTTGTACTTAAAATATTCATAATGAAGATTTTTGTACTCGAAATATTTTTAATAATGATTTTAGTACTTAAATTTTTTGCAATGGAGATTTTCATTTTCAAATTGTTTTTTAATCAAAATTTTTTAGAATCTAAAGTTCTTCAAGAAGCAATTTTTTTTCTCAATAAGAATATTCTTCCTAGAAATCCAAAAGGTATGTTTCATTTCGTGAGTTTTTTTAATCATCCTTTACTTGCAGTTAGTTTCTTTTGTTTTAAAATTTTCAGATTCTCTTTTCTTTAAATCTGAATGTTTTTATTAAAAAACTCAAATGATCGGATCCAATAATTCCTTACGGCTATCATATCAACCGTCAGATCTGATCAGAAGGATTTTCACCCATTGGATTGAGTTTGGAATATGAACTGTCGCATCAAACTCCAATATAAAGGACCCCCTGATGGTTGATCCACATCGAATCTTAGGCTCCCACGTGCTGAAGTTCTTCCCTTCTACAGAAGCTCATTCAGGATTTTCAAGGGTTTCTCAATTCCGAATGTTTGTAAAAGAATCCTCTTAGAAAGATATGTCTACTGTCAAGCCAATCTCAGAGTGTCATGTCTGTAGAGAAAACATGGTGCATCCAAACTTCTTCAACAACTCTGATTCTAGAATCTCGAAAAACATAAATCTCAATGGATGGGAGAGCATTTCCATATCGAAGCCAGGATCTCAAGATTTATTATATCCAGACTTTCTAGTTGAATTTTATGAATTAGTCAATTCCTTTAAGGAAGAAGGCAAATATATGTTTTCATTCAATAGTTATGGAAAGACTTATGGTCTTTCATATACTAAGGCATCTAGTTTTGTTGGTATTCCATACTAAGGGAAAGCTGAGTTCTGTTCACATAAGTTTCCCGATGTTAAAGGAAGTTTTGTTAAGGAGAAGGCTATGTATTTTCTTGGACTATATGATTTAAAGACTCTGAAGATCTCTCACTTGTCAACAAATTATCGGATTCTCAAATTATGGGTTCAAGGTTTCATAATTCCGAGAAAAAGAGACAAAGATACATTGAAGAAGAGTGACATGTATATCTTGGATTTCTTGGTGATCCAAAGGAAGATCAATCTGGTTAAGAATATTCTCATTACGATTGGGAACATTAATAATTGAAACTTCAAGGCTCAAATAATCATGTATCTAGCTATTATCTCAATGTTAATTGTTCGGTGCTTAGAATATTTTAAAATTCCTTACAGCTCGAAGCCAAGGAATTACAAAGTCATGCTAGTCAGTGATGATACCCTGAAGAGGATTAACATTGGATTTTTTACAGACTCCATAGAATTTTATGATTTACATAGGAAGAAGATGAAGTTGTTCCGAAAAAAGAAGAAGTGGTTGAACTACCCAAAAAATGTCCAAGGAAGAGGAAAGTGAAGGAAGTGGAAGAAAAGGAAAAATCTCTTATGGAAAAGGAAATCCAATCCGCTCCTCCAAAACCTAAGAATCAAAAATCATATCTGGATGAAGTGGTTTCTAAGTGGAGTGAAGATAAAGAAAACAGGAAAGTAGGGGATCCAAGTTTTTGTTTGGATCTTGCTGAAGCAAAAGCCTTAAAAGACAGGATAGCTGATGATATTGAAAAGAAAGATAAATAAAATAATCAAAATAAGAAATTGACTGAAGCTGATATAGTGAAATCTCTTTTAAAGGATGCTGAGAAAGAATCTAAGATCATTCCAGTACCAAAATCTTTCATGGTAGAACCCTTACCTAAAACCTCTGGAATGAAGTTTGTGACTCTAGAAAAAGTCGAAGGAAAAGAAGTAGAAAAAGTAATGGAAGAAGAGAAAGAAGAATGAGGAATTTGCGATACCCAAGATTTGATTAAGCAAGTGGAAGACTTTCATGAGAAGGAAAGTCCATCCGAGAAGCTGTCAATCCAAACCTCTCAAGACAAATCTTCAAGGATTTATACTCATGGATTATATGAAATGATTTAAGATGAAGTGAATAAGCTCTTTGAGGATGAAATTTCTAATCCTGATTTCATAAATCTTGAGGATGCTGAGTCAGGAGCTCAGAAAGAAGACATAAGATGAAGATAAAATTGTTCAACTGTCTGATAGTGAACATGAATCTCCTGTTGAGTAAGCCATTAAAAAACTGATAAGGGAAAACAGGTGGTTGTTGATACACCTAATAAATTTGTTTTAAAGAATAAGGATTCTGGTGGATCATCAAAAAGGAAACATGCTAAGCTAGAGAAAGATCCCTCACAAAGAAAAGTTTCAGATTCGGAATCATCATCCCTTGGACATGATTTCATTGTTCAGTCGTTGAAGAAGCTTGTTGGGACCATTCTGATTTTTCCAAGCATTGACTCAAGATTCTAGATGCTTCAACACACCTTGAACCAGAAATCAGATTCAGTATCCATGGTCATGGATAAGTGTGTAAAGATTGATGTTGATTTCAAGAATTTTTTCATTAACTACGATTCCCACAAAAGGTATTGTATGAAAATGGTTAGCTGGTCAAAGAATAATGTTGAAGATATGAGAGATCTTGATCAGTTCCAAGATAGTTTCAAAGAGGCATTCAACATTGAAGATGGAAATATCAAGGATCTCAGAAGCCATTTTGAAGAAAAGATGACTCTGGAATAGAATTCTCATATTCATGAAGTGAAGGATTGGAATGGGAAACTGTATTCAGTGGAAAAAATCTAGAATATAGAAATAGATCTTCGGATTGAGATAGAATAAAAGATTTTCAAGTATGAAGAAGTCCTGAAGGCTCAGGCATAGGCTCTTAAGACTCAGGATGACAGAATAAAAGCTTTAGAGAAGAAAGCTGAGGATCAGGATCTGATTATTAAGAGATCATAGGAAGATCACAAGGAGCTTAAAAAGATAAAAACAATAGTAATTAAGCTGATGCCCAAGGAAAAGAAAGGATGGTCTTGTTTAAATCCTCTCTTTTGTTGTATTTTCCTTATTGTATAAAATTTTCCAATATTAATGAAATTTTGGTTGATCGTTTTTTTGGATGTTTTGTACTAATATTTCAGGTACCATATTATCTTTTCCATTCCCTGTATTTCTTTTTGAAAATCACAAAGGGGGAGAAAGTAAAATTAATTCTTAGAAAAGAATAAATTTCCCTAAGGGGTAGTGTTTATCTAAGGGGGAGTTCTTATACAAGAATATTTTCATATGCAATAAAATGATTAGTCTCATTACAAAAATATAGAATACGATCCTTAGTCTTCCAAAGCCTAAGGGGGAGTTAGTCGTATTCATCCTTTCCCATGTGATAAGGGAGATATGTTTTATTTTAAAAGTCTATAAAAATATTCTCTAAGTCCTTATATTCTTTTTCGTAAGGATTTTTGTGCTTTCGAAAACGGGGGAGATTGTTGAGTCAATAAGGTTTCCTTATGAATTTTCTATTTCTTCATGTTTGGGGAGATTTTTGAGTCAATAAGGCTTCTTTATGACTTTACCATTTCTTCATGTTTTGAAAATCACAAACACCTTGTATTAAAGAAAATTTCATTTACCCTATGTTTTACTTTCATAAGGAAAATTTTCCTTCCCCAAGGAAATTTATCCTTACCATGTTTATCATTGTTCATTTTGTCTAAGTATAAAATTCGGTTTTGTATCGAAAACCTCGGAATCATATATATACTTAGATATAAAGCATTCTATTTTCAGGATCCGAATTCTGGTTCTAAACTCTTTGAATTCATACTCTGAACTCTTCTGAGTTATGACTCCGAGTTCTATGAATTCAGAATCCGAACATTGTAAGTTCTAACTCTGAGTTCTCTGAATTCAGACTCCGAACATTGTATGTTCTAACTCCGAGTTCTCTAAATTCAGACTCCAAACTTTTGTAAGTTCAGACTCCAAACTCTTAAGAATAATACTCCAAATTCTTCTGAATTCAAGACTCTGAATTTCATTGAAATTTAGACTCTGGAATTCTATAGAATTATGACTCTAAATTCTTCTGATAAACAAAATCAAAATATCCATGTATTATAGACTCCTAATAGTTTTTGGGTAGACTCTGAACATTCATTTTTGCTTAAACTCTGAAAAATGATTTTGGTTATATAATTATATTTTTTCTTACACATGTTTTTGTTATAAAACTATGTCATTCATTCAGTTAATAACTAACCGTTGTTTGAGTGACATGTGTACAGGTCCCTCCAAAAATCAAGGAAAAATATGACCGTTGGAGGAGGGAGCCGACCATTGAGATTGTGCCTATAAATAGGAGATCATTTTAAAGATCTCGACACTGTTCTATGACTCTAGAGATTACATGTTGTTGAAGTGATTTCTAGAGATAGACTCTCATGCTTAGTGGGTACTGAATATCTTTTTCAGATTTGTTTCGTGCGACTCCGAATGTTGAAGAGTACATTTGAGGGATTCTGGGGATAAGAAGACTGAGGTGGTGACTACCTTAAAGTTCGAGGACTTACTTGCTAAGGAAGACAGAGGTGTCGACTGCCTTGAAGTTGAGGGCTTGTGGGGATAGCAAGACAGACTCCAATATTTGTATCAAGGGATTACCCTAGTTTGGGTAAGATAGACTTTCTCGAAAGTCTAAATCAAGGGACGTTTATCCAAGGTTGTTGGATACCCTTCTCTTTGGGTTAAAATATTTACTACTAGTTACTTGTTTTTTTAAGTTTTCTACTACTTTTTTATTGTTGTAAAAAGTATACCTATCTTATATTTCCTTACTCTTGTTCTCTGATATAGTGAGATTCTATACACTTTAAGGTAGAATCGTTATCTTTGTAAACTTTTTTTATGTTTCATTTCCGGAACTACTTTTCTGGAATTACATACCTGGACTCACATTTTGGGAATCAAGAAAGTTTGTAGAACTATAGGTTTTGTGAATTACCTTATTTAACTTTGTTAAAATATAGAAATATTTTTAACTAACTTTAAAAGTTCCCAAATAATTTTTATAAAGTATACAATTCACCCCCACTCCTCTTGTATATTGAGCATCATATGATACTTCAATCAGTATCGTTCATTATTTTGATCCTACATTTGGTATCTTAGGAGAATATAATTCTCCATACCATCTTAATATTTCATATAGAATCACATTATGTTACCACTATGTATAAAAAGTGTAATTACATAATTTTAAATTTATTTAATTAATTTAATTCATTTAATTATACTCATGATTGGAATATTTATCACTATATGGATAAAAAATTAATATTTATGAATTAATTAATTGATACCCTAATTAATTTATTAATTTGTGAAATTTATCTTAATTAGGAATTAATTTAAATGAATGATATAATTTTAAAATTAATGTGTAATCATTAAATGCATGGATGATCATGATGTCCAATGAATAATTTATGTTTTGAGTTTTTGTTTAATTTATTTTTTATTGAATGAGTTTATAATGTCATAAATGTTTTAGTAAATTAAATATAATGATAGGTATTCCATAACTCTAACTTTTATTTTGTATGGGACATCATGTACATGTTTTATATTATTTAACCCATTTCCCCACATTCTCATCACCTTGGTAAGAGTAACTAGATGAAAAGGGTGATGCTCTAAAGAGATGAGGTGTTTCAAAACTTGGGTTGAGGTGAAACCAACTAATGAGATACATTAGATTCAGGTGGAATGTTGTAAATAAGGTCAAGCACGAATCAAGGAGTTATTCTCTTGGTTTAGGTGTTAGTTTATCATTTACTTTATAAATCGACCAATAGATATACATATGATTCTTCTACATATATATTTATTTTATTTCTGTCTGCTATAGTGTTAATTATTTATGTTTATTGGATGTCTTATCAAAATCATATAAAAAATGAATTTACAAGATGTAATAAGGAAGAAAATAAATAAATCATATGTAAATTATTTTACAAAGAAGATTAATCACTTATGGAAAATCTACATAATATTAAAAAGAATGTAAATTAATAAATAATGAATAATTACACATAATTAAAAAATTACCATAAAGAAATATTAAGTCACAAACACCTTCAATTACTTGATTTAGGATGAAACCATTGATAAAAGTGTTGGTTTGGTACCTTTTAAGGAACTTCCATTTATTTAGGAATTCTAAACCAAGATAACATCAAGTGGAGTGTGACTTTTCAGTCTTCTTGGAACTTGGATGAAGGTATTGAGGTTCGAGTTTAGGATTCTTGGGTTAGGGAGTCCACTCAACATATAATGGAGCTATGAGTTAATGTTTTATTCAAGACCTATTAATGTAAATACCTTTATGTAATTGGTTAAACCATTTTCTGGGTTATAAAAACAAAAATAAAGTCCCTTTCAACTAGAATATCTATATTACCAGATATTCTAAATCCTATGGTAAGGGTAATTGGTATTTGATAAAAACAAGTGGGATAATAGTAAATTAAATTTATTACACCACATTTCGTAATCAATATAATGTACTCAAATATGCTTTATTTTTATATAAAACTAAATAAAAAACCATGAAAATAATGTGATTATTTATTGATGAAGTATATGTCATTAAAATTCAATATTTTCAAGAATATTTAAATCATTTATACACTAAATTACTACATGAAAATTTATACTCTATGTTGGAATCCCCTATACCTGTTCATCCACCTCAGTAGTGAGCATAACATATTTGGATTCGTATAGGATGCTTTTGGGAAAAAATACCTCAAGGAATCATTATATTGTTTTTGGGTTGATAGTTTTTGTTGATAAAACAGGTTGATAAGGTGAGTCATGGAGTTCCAACATTATTTTTGACCATTTATGATGACAAAGCATCAAGCCATAGGTATGTAAGATATGGTAGTGTTGTAAAAAATTATGTGTTCAAGGTGTTTTCATTAACCATTTTTACAAAAATTTTGGGGTAAAAAATATGGAGGAAGGGAAAAGTTACATGGAAGAGGGATTTCCCAGATTACTTCTTGAAAATATTGAAAATGAATGGAATTCTGAAAACAAATTGAAAAGGACTGGATATTCTTAAAATAATATTTCATTAGAGGCTGCTAAGACGTGAAAGAAAAATATGATAAGTTATGCGAAAATAAGATGTTTGATGAATGAAAAAAGGTAGCAAGTTAAAAGACTCTAAGATGTTTCGAGATTTTAAAAAGTGAAAAAGATATGTGATTAATATAAGTTTCGTGAATAAAAAAGATGGTAAGTTACATTATTACAGTATGTTTCAACAATGTAAAATTTATTTATTGATTTGTGAAGACATAGAGTTTTTCCAAGAGGTATAAAGAGTTTCACTAAATAGAGGTAGAAAGCATGTAACATCCCAGCTTTTTTTAAAAAAAATTGAAATGTATGAAACTTTGTTTTATGTAGATATTTATAACTAGCCTCTAAAAAATAACTTCTCTACTTCAATGTTTTGAATTTCAAGAAACTTCCATCTACAATTGTATTCAGTATGTTATTTGGAGTCTATTGGAACCAACTTGGTTTTTTGTTGAATAGTAACATACCATTATGAATAGTAATATGAATAGTTATATGACCCTAATGAATAGTAATTTTTATTTTTATTTTATTTTATTAAGTTATTTAAGATAATATCATCTATGTTAATTTTTTGTTGTGATAAAGAAATAGTTTTAGAATTAGAACTGTGAATTTTTTAATTAAGTTTAATTTTATTTAAAAATTAAATTAAAAATATTTAGAAAATTATTTTTCAAAAATGGAATTCATTTTCGAATTCTTCACACTGAAAAATGGTTAGGGTAATTTTTTGGGATTTTTCTGAATTTCAAGAATTTTTGAGGAATAGTAAAATAAGATAAAATATGATAAATGTTAAATACTTGATTTACTACATCATAGGTGATGCAAGGATGATGTAAGCCCACTTGGTTCAAACTAACATGCCATTTTTACTATTTGGGGTAACATGAATTAAGATTATTCAATGTCTTGAGTAAAATATTATAATAATGATTAAAATAATCTAAAATACCTCCCCTCCTCCACTATAAATACCACCATCACTCCCCTCTTCTTCCCATACATCTAAAGCCTTGATCCATTACTAATTTCTACCCAATACTCCTCCCAAGGCTCTTCCCCACGTCCTAGATTTTCTGGTCACACCAAAAGACAAAAAAATATCCCTTAAGAAGGATCTCACGGAGAAGAGATCAAGAGGTAAACATCATCTTTTATTTTCATTCTTTCCTATCATTTTATGTTATTCTCTTCCTTACCCCTTTGAAATATGTTGGGATATTTCATTCCATATCCCCCATTACTTACCATATTATGTATTAATGATGAGATATCCCCTTCCTCTCATCAAACTATTTTTATGAAATTTTAAGAGATGTTGTTAGGCTGCCGGATTTTCAGGAGAAATTTATCAAGTTATCTTTTATTTTAAGATTCCTTTATTTTGGTCTTCTTTCCTCACATCCACTTAAAAAAGAGGAATAAAATCTCTAGAATCTTGTATATTCTGGATGATCTCATGTTCATGTAAAATTCAACATCATTATTTTCTCCTCCCCCACTTATTCAAGAAATTAAAATTTTGTTTGTGATGTGTCGAATTACCGATATCATGGACGATGTGGATTCAATTTTAATTAATTCCTTAAACTCTAGTCATAAAACAATTTTTATGATTTAACCAGGTCATAATATATTTTTTATGAATCACCCATGATTCTGGAATTCTTTTGTACTCATGGTTCTAATTTATAAGACAAAACGAGGTTGTTTTTATCAAAGAACCACTAAAATTATCTAAACGAACATCATTAATGTTATAACTTATGAATCATCCTCATGTAAGAATTAAAAAATGATAAATAGAATAATTTATTTTACTTTATATATTTAAATACTACTCCATTCCAATTCTGGAGTTTCACTTCCAATCGACAAGAATGTCCACCATGAACCAATCATTGAAATCATGTAAAGAATTCACCCAAAAACAGTGCAAGGGAAAAATATAAACAATTAAGGGTGAAATTATGTTATGAAATGACCATATAATATGTTATAAACATGAAAATATTTCTTTCATATATTAATAACACTATTTTAACCATTATATAGGAGTTTTAAACAAGTTTGAAGTAAGACAATCCCGAGGTAAGGGAATTCTTAACCTGATTTCCACTCTTAGGGTTATCCTTCTACTTCATTATTTATGTGTTATTAAAATTGTTTTTTTTGATTAAAATTGTTTATATTATCATTATTTATGTGTATTTACTGTATATATACATATTCCATTCACTCTATTAAGTCTCACTTCAATTATATGATTTTTGTAAGGGAATTCTTAACCTGATTTCCATTCATTGGGTTAACCTCCTACTTCATTATTTATGTGCTATTTAAATTTTTTGTGTGATTAGTTCTATTTATATTATGTTTTATTATGTTAATTTATGGTATATATACATACTCCATCAACTCTATTAATTCTCTCTTCAATTTTATGATATTTATGAAGGTCTTTTCTTTAAAAATCCTATTTTTAAATTCGGTTTTACGAAATTCCAATGTAATGTATTTGTGGAATTATTCATGTTGTATGATTATGTTTTGGTTATTGGGAATTATTTATGATTAAGGGTGGGACCTATATCTCCCTCCAATTCATTGGGTATGAGTAAGTTGGAGGTCGGCCGTATGGTTAATCCAAGTTTAACTGCGATGGTTACACAAAGTAAGGTTGCTGTGAGGGTTAAAAATTATAAGGTGGCCAAGAATGGTTACAAGATTATGTAAGTAATGCCCCAAGATACATTTATTATTATTATTATATTATAATTTTTTGTGGATCTTTTTTAAATCTCATGTTACACAAAGTAAGTATATATGGGTGACAAGAATGTCTTTTGAAAATGTTTTCACATGTTATGAGTATTCATGGACTAATGTGATCTTTCCTTCTTTTCCATACCTTACTGAGATTTTGTGCTCATCCCATGTTTTTAAATGATTTTTCACAGTTTAATGGATGTGTAATAAAAGGAATTTATCCATGTTAAATTATGAAGAACTATCAAGGAGTCTTTTTTTAGTTTTAATGTTTTCATATTTTGAAAAAAATGGAAACTGTTTTTAGGGTATCCACTTTGTAATAATGTGTAATGTTATGAATGTATTGTCCCAATTCTCAAAAGCATTAAAATTGAAAATATCCTCAATGTAAAAGGTACTGTTTTATTGAATAAATTCAGGATTATGTATGTAATAAGGTCGGGTCCTTACTATTGGTATCAGAGGAAAGTTTTAGACAACTTTAGGGATTATGAGTTTTCATTAAACATATGGTTAGTCTGTATGTCTATTATTTAAGTTAAATCCTTGTTTTATAAATTTATAGATTAAGGAAATTCAGTTAAAAATGGAAGGATTAGGATCTGAAATGACATTCCTATCTCTTTCTAATGACATGATTGCAATAATTATTGTGAAGTCATGTCCAGACGACTTTGAAACATTTGCTAACATACAACTCACTTGCAAGAAATTGTTTGAGATATAAAACACCTCCACAATACCTCAATACCATCGTGGATCATGGTTTGTATTTAATAAAATCCTATTTTCTCAATATTATCATATTTTCAATAAAGGTAAATATTATCAATAAAATATTTTACCTTATCAAGATATTTTAAAGTATATTATGATTTTGAAAGAGGTGCTGAAGAAGGAGACCCTTGCGAAACCTATTTATATCTGCTTTGACAATATAATCTTTCAACACATACTTATGGTATTTTAAAAGGACCATTTATTGAAAGTTTCAACTCAAACTCGGTCCGACAATTTTATAAAAATCTTGTTTTATCAGATGTTTTGAAATTATATATCATACAAGATTGTTTTCCAAAACTATTTTTCTGTGAACACCCATATGACCCATGTTGTACAATGAGTATTTGGATAAAGGAAGAAAATGATTTTAAAGGATCTCTAAATAATTTTTGCAATACATGGACCTTCTATTTACGTGAGCAAGATGATGATGAGACTAGGTGGACACCATGATCAAGGTACCCTCCCTTGTTTAATAAGTAAATAAAATTGTGGGGACAAAATTTCCGAAAGTTGGGGATAATGTAACATCCCTTTTTTAAAAGAAAATTGAAATGAAGGCAACTTTGTTTTAATTAGATATTTATGACTATCCTTGAAAAAATAACTTTTCCACTTCTATGTTTTGAATTTCAAGAAATTGTCATCAACAATTGTGCTCAGTATGTTATTTGGAGTCTATTGGAACCAACTTGTTTTTTGGTGAATAGAAACAAACACTTATGAATAGTAATATGAATAGAGATTTGACCCTAATGAATAGTAAATTTTATAATTATTTTATTTTATTATGGCTTTAAAATAATATAATCAAGGATAATTCTTCCTTGTGATAAAGAAGTAGTAGTACAATTAGAAGTGTTAATTTTTGAATTAAGTATACTTTTATTTAAAAATTAAATTTCAAATATTTAGAAAATTATTTTCCAAAAATGGACTTCATTTTTGAATTTTACATGTTGAAAAATGGTTAGGGTAAATTTTTTGGGATTTTTCTGAAATTCAAGAATTTTTGATGAATAGTAAAATACAATAAAATACAATAAATGCTAAATACCTGATTTACTGCATCATAAGGTGATGCAAGGATGATGTAATCCCACTTGGTTCAAACTCACATGACATTTTTACTATTTTGGGTCAGATGAATTATGATTATTCATAGTTTTCAGTAAAATATTATAATAGTGATTTAAATAATGTAAAATACCTCCCCTCCTCCACTGTAAATACCACCCTCATTCAACTCCTCTTCCCACACATCTAAAGCCTTGAGACATGCCTATTTTCAGCCCAATACTCTTCCAAAGGATCTTCCCCACGTCCTTGAGTTTCTGGTCACACCAAAAGACCAAAAAAATATCCCTTAAGAAGGATCTCAAGGATAAGAGATCAAGAGGTAAACATCATCTTTTATTTCCTTTCTTTTCTTTCATTATTTGTTATTATCTTCCTTACTGCTTTGAATTATGTTGGGATATTTCATTCCATATCACACCATACTATCCATATTATGTATGAATGATTATGCATCCCCTTCCTCTCATCAAACTATTTTTATTAATTTTTAAGAGACGTTGTTAGGATACCAAATTTTTGTGAGAAATTTATCAAGTTTTCTTTTATTTTAAGATTCCTTTATTTTCTTCTTCTTTCCTCACCTCATCTTAACAAAGAGGAATTGATGCTCCAAAATCTTGTATATTCTGTATTCTCTCATTTTCATGGAAAATTCATCTTCATTATT
The DNA here is from genome assembly GCA_963277665.1 of Viscum album. Classification (NCBI taxonomy): domain Eukaryota; kingdom Viridiplantae; phylum Streptophyta; class Magnoliopsida; order Santalales; family Viscaceae; genus Viscum; species Viscum album. Next base: position 1,117,186,682 of record OY728152.1, read on the forward strand.
TTTCTCCTCCCCCACTTATTCAAAGAATTAAAATATTTTCCGTGATGTGTCGAATTACCGACATCGTGGACGATGTGATTTAAATTTGCATTAATTCCTACAAGTATGGTCATCAAAACATTTTTATGATTGAACCAGGTTATAATTTATTTTTTATGAATCACCCATGGTTATGGAATTATTTTGTACTCATGGTTCTAATTTATTAGACAAAATGAGGTTGTTTTTATCAAAGAACCACTAAAATGATCTAAACGAACATCATTAATGTTCTAACTTAAGAATCATCCTAATGTAAGAATTAAAAATAATAAATGTAAATAATTTATTTTACTAGATATATGTAAATACCACTCCATTCCAATTCGGGAGTCTCACTTCCAATCGACAATAATTTCCACCATGAACCAATCATAGAAATCATGTAAAGAATTCACCCAAAAACGGTGCAAGGGAAAAATACTAACAATTAAGGGTGAAATGATGCTATAAAATTATCATATAAGATGCTATAAGCATGAAAATATTTCTTTAATATATCAATAACACTCTTTTAACCATTATACAAGAGGTTTATACAAGGTTTAACTAAGGCAATCCCGAGGTAAGGGAATTCTTAACCCGATTTCCATTCTTTGGGATATCCTTCTACGTCATTATTTATGTGGTATTAAAATTTTTTGTTTGATAAAAATTGTTTATATTATCATGAGTTATGTGTATTTACAGTATATATACATATTCCATTCACTCTATCAAGTCTCATTTCAATTATATGATGTTTGTAAGGGAATTCATAACCCGATTTCCATTCATTGGGTTAACCGTCTACTTCATTATTTATGTCCTATTTAAATTGTTTGTGTGATGGGTTCTGTTTATATTATTTTATATTATGTGAATTTATAGTATATATACATACTAAATCCACTCTATTAAGTCTCTATTCAATTTTATTATATTTATAAGTGGATTTTCTTTAAAAATCCTCTTTTTAAATTCGGTTTTACAAAATTCCAAAGTAATGTATTTGTGGAATTATTCATGTTCTATGATTATGTTTTGGTTCTTCAGAATTATTTATTATGAAGGGTGGGACCTATATATCCCTCCAATTCATTGGGTATGAGTAAGTTTGAGGTTGGACGTGTGGTTACTCCAAGTGTAACTGCGATGGTTACACAAAATAAGGTAGTCATGAGGGTTACAAATTATAAGGTAGCCAAGAATGGTTACAAGATTATGTAATTAATTCCCCAATATACCTTTATGATTATATTTATATTCTCATGTTTTTTGTGGATCTTTTTTAAATATCATCTTACAAAAATTAAGTATATATGGGTGACAAGAATGTATTTTTAAAATGCTTTCACATGTTATGAGTATTCATGGACTAATGTGATCTTTCCTTCTTTTCCATCCCTTACTAACATTTTTTGCTAATCCCATGTTTTTAAATGATTTTTTCACAGGTTAATGGATGTTTAATACAATGAAGGATGCCATTTTAAATGTTGAATAATTTTAAAGTAGTCTTGTTTTAAGTTTTAATGTTTTCAATTTTGAAATAAAATGGAACTATTTTTATGGTATCCACTCTATAATAATGTGTAATGTTATGAATGTATTGTCTTAATTATCTAATTCTCTAAACTCGAAAAGATCCTCAATGTAAAAGGAAGTGTTTTATTTACTAAAATCAAAATTATTTATGTAATAAGGTCGGGTCCTTAGAGTTGGTATCAGAGAAAAGGATTATACAACTTTAGGGATTAAGAGTTTTCGTTAAACATATGGTTAGTCTGTATGTCTATTCTTTAAGTTAAATCCTTGTTTCATAACATTTCTGATTAAGGAAATTTAGTTAAAAATGGAATGAGGAGGATCTAAAATGACATTCTTATCTCTTCCTGAGGACTTGCTTGCAATAATTATTATGAAGTCATGTCCAGATGACTTTGAAATATTTTCTAACATACAACTCACTTGCATGAAATTGTTTGATATATCAAACACCTCCACTATACCTCGATACCATCGTGGATCATGGGTTTTATTTAATCAAATCATATTTTCTCAATATTCTCATATTTTTAATAAAGGTAAATATTATCAAGTAATTTTCAAATATTTTACCTTATCAAGAGATTTTGACGCATATTTCTATTTTGAAAGAGGTGATGAAAAATGAGACCCTTGCACAACCTATTTATATTTGATTTTATAATAAAATATTTCAGCACATACTTATGGTATTTTAAAAGGACCATTGATTTAATGTTTCAACTAAAAATCGGTCCGACTATTTTATAAAAATCAAGTTTTATCAGATGTTTTGAAATTATATGTCATACATGATTATTTTACAAAACAATTTTTCTGTGAACACCTATATGACCCAAGTCGTAGAAGGTGTATTTGGATAAAGGAAGAAATTATTTTCAAGGATATCTAAATCATTGTTTCAATGCAGGTAAATTCTATTTACGTAAGAAATATGATGATGATACTAGGTGGACACCATGATCAAGGTACCCTCACTTGTTTAATAAGTAAATAAATTTGTGGGGACACAATTTCCAAAAGGTGGGGATAATGTAACATTCCAGATTTTTTAAAAAAAAAATTTGAAATGAATGATACTTTGTTTTAAGTAGATATTTTTAACTAGCCTTTAAAACATAACTTTTCCACTTCTATGTTTTGAATTTCAAGAAAATATCATCTACAATTGTGTTCAATCTGTTATTTGGAGCATATTGGAACCAACTTGTTTTTTTGGTGAATTGTAACAAACCCTTATTAATAGTAATATGAATAGTTATATGACCCTAATGAATATTAAATTGTGTTATTATTTTATTTTATTAAGGCTTTATGATAATAGCATCTAGGATGATTTTTCATTGTGATAAAGAAGTAGTTATCGAAATAGAACTGTTAATTTTTGAATTAAGTATGGTTTTATTTAAAAATTAAAAAAAAATTATTTAGAAAATTAATTTTTAAAAATGGAATTAGTTTTTGAATTATATATGTTGAAAAATGGTTAGGGTAAATTTTTGGGATTTTTCTGAAATTCAAGAATTTTTTATGAATAGTAAAATACTATAAAATATGATAAATGCTAAATACTTGATTTACTGCATCATAGGTGATGCAAGGATGATGTAAGCCCACTTGGTTCGAACTCACATTCCATTTTTACTATTTGGGGTCACATTAATTAAGATTATTCATAGTATTGAGTAAAATATTATAATAATGATTAAAATAATCTAAAATACCTCCCCTCCTCCACAATAAATACCACCCTCACTCCCCTCTTCTTCCCACACATATAAATCCTTGATCCATGCCTAAGTTCTAACCAATAATCCTCCCAAGGCTCTTCCCCACTTCCTAGAGTTTCTGGTCACACCAAAAGACCAAAAACAAAGCCCTTAAGAAGGATCTCAAGGAGAAGACATCAAGAGGTAAACATCCTCTTTTATTTTCTTTCTTTTCTTTCATTTTATGTTATTCTCTTCCTTAACCCTTTGAATTATGTTGGGATATTTAATTCCAAATTCCTTATTATGGCCTATATTATGTATTAATGATGATATATCCCTTTCCTCGCATCAAACTATTTTTATGAAATTTTAAGAGTCATCGTTATGCTGCCGAATGTTCGTGAGAAATTTATGAAGTTTTATTTTATTTAAATATTGCATTATTTTCTTCTTCTTTCCTCACCTCCTCTTAAAAAAGAGGAATGAAATATCTAAAATCATGTATATTCTGGATGATCTAATTTTCATGGAAAATTCATCATAATTATTTTTCTCCTCCCCCACTTCTTCAAGGAATTAAAATATTGTCCGTGATGTGTCGAATTACTGACATCGTGGATGATGTAATTTCAATTTTCATTAATTCCTTAAATTATGGTCATCAGACCATTTTTATGATTGAACCAGGTTATAATATATGTTTTATGAATCACCCATGGAACTGTAATTCTTTTTTACTCATGGTTCTAATATATAATAGAAAAGAAGGTTGTCTTTATTAAAGAGCCACTAAAATGATCTAAACGAACATCATTAATGTTCTAACTTATGTATCATCCTCATTTAATAATTCAAAATTATAAGTGGAATAATTTATGTTACTGAATATATGTAAATACTACTCCATTCCAACTATGGAGTTTCACTTCCAATCTTCAAGGGTGTCCACCATGAACCAATCATAGAAATCATGTAAAGAATTCACCCAAAAACAATGCAAATGAAAAATACTAACAATTAAGGGTGAAATGATGTTATGAAAGATTATATAAGATGTTATAATCATGAAAATATTTCTTTAATATATTAATAAAAATCTTTTAACCATTATATAGGAGTTTTAAACAAGTTTTATGTAAGACAAGACCAAGGTAAGGGAATTCTTAACCCGATTTTCATTCTTTGGGTTATCCTTCTACTTCATTATTTATGTGGTATTAAAATTGATTTTTTGATGAAATTTTTTATATTATCATGATTTATGTGTATTTACAGTATATATACAAATTAAATTCACTCTATTAAGTCTCAATTCAATTATATGATGTTTGTAAGGGAATTCTTAACCTGATTTCCATTCATTGGGTTAACCTTATACTTCATTATTTATGTGATATTTAAATTGTTTGTGTTATGGGTTGGGTTTATATTATGTTTCATTATGTGAATTTATAGTATATATACATACTACATCCACTCTATTAATTCACTTTTCAATTTTATGATATTTATAAGGGGATTTTATAAAAAATCCTCTTTTTAAATTCGGTTTTACAAAATTCCAAAGAAATGTATTTGTGGAATTATTCATGTTGTATGATTATGTTTTGGTTATTGGGAATTATTTAGGATGAAGGGTGGGACCTATATCTCCCTCCAATGCATTGGGTATGATTATGTTGGTGGTCTGCCATATGGTTACTCCAAGTGTAACTACGATGGTTACACAAAGTAAGGTAGCCGTGAGGGTTACAAATTATAAGGTAGCCAATAATGGTTACAAGATTATGTAAGTAATTCCCCAAGATACCTTTTTTATTATATTTATATTCTCATATTTTTTTGGATCATGGGTAAATCTCATGTTTCTCAATTTATGTATATATGGGTGACAATAATGTCTTTTGAAAATGATTTCACATGTTTCGAGTATTCATGGACTAATGTGATCTTTCTTTCTTTTAAATCACTTACTGAAATTTTGTGCTCATACCATGTTTTTAAATGATTTCTCATAGGTTAATGGATGTTTAATACAAGTAATTAAGCTATGTAAAATGTTTAATAATTTTCAAGGAGTCTTGTTTAAAGTTTTAATGGTTTCAATTTTTTAAAAAAAGTTGGAAATTGTTTTTATGGTATCCACTATGTAATAATGTGTAATGTTATGAATGTGTTGTCCTAATTATCTAATTCTCTAAACTTGAAAAGATCCTCAATTTAAAATAAAGTGTTTTCTTTACTTAATTCAAGATTATGTATGTAATAAGGTTGGGTCCATATAGAGCAATAATGTTTCATGAAGTGTAGGAAACATCTATAAATAGTATGATACCCCCTTATTTAAAGAGTGGAGTTCTTAATGAATTTCTGATTGTTCTGTATTCATGAAAGAAGATTATGAAATTTTTTCATTTAAAAAGGATTCATTAGAACATTAGTTTAATGAATAAAGGATATTTAATGAAGGTGAATGTTCAGTGAATATTTTTTAATTTCATGAAATGTTATAAGGTTTCCTAAAAGGTTTTGAGTTTTGAAAAAGGAATAGTTTCATGAGGTTTTTAAATTTTTTTTTGAATAATTGGGTTGTTTTACAAATGTTGAAAAAGGAGTTCCATGAAATTATATATTTTTTGAATCAGGAGGTATTTATTATCAATTATATAGGAATGTGGTACTCATTAGGTGAATGAAATTATAACTTCATAATACACCAAATGAGGTATAATCTCTATTGAATCATGTAATAAAATGAAAAACATTCTCAACGATATATGCACACACTTCAGTTGAGAGAACAATGAACTTTCACATTGGGATTTGTTGTTAACTATTTGAGAATGTGAGTCAACTCCAAACAATGAAAAAATGTGTGCTTTAGTGGATTTGGAACATAGACCCATTTCCCATGTACATTCCTTGGTTGTAGCCTAAGGTGAGTGAACCATGTAAATTTATAGTGTCTCATGGATTATTTCATTTCTTCTCATACATTTTTACAAAAAAAGGAGGGAATAGTGTTTTATTAATTAATGAAATAATATTTTAAGGGGATTTTGTTTTAATATATCGCACACAGATTCATACCACCTCTTAGGGTATTTAACCCAGTTGTTTTAAAAATAGGTATCATAGGGAAATGGAAAATCAAAGGTTATCCCTCCTTAGAATCATTAGAGGATGTGAATCATAATGGGTTTATGATATTCTATGAAATATAATTATCCTATTCAGGAATCATATTTTGAACAACTTCCAGTCATTAGTTTTGTATTTATTTAAAGCTACGACACATGGTATTTCTTCTATTGTGTATATTGAGGTTTTATCTGAAGTGACTTAAGGGAATTAGATGTTGTCACCAGAGGAATCAATACATTAGGGGGAGTATTAACAAATTCAACGTACACAAAGGTGATGTCATGTAAGTCATCACATTCCATGTAGAAAAAGTTTAAAAATTTCAATGAGGGTGATTTAGATGTAATAAAAGCTAAACTACTGGTTCTACTGAACAAACATTAGGATTTTTTAATGCACCCCAATGTATCTGTAGATGAATTTTTTTACATAGTGAATGTTGTTATGTAAGACATGTGTGTTCTCATTGAAACACTTATAGATGTAAAGATCATTGGAAACATCTCGAGAAGGCTTCCACATCATAAGGTATGTATTCTTATTTATGAGATATCAAAAGACAGACACTACTCGAAAATAGGGCTACAACCACGGTAAAAAATCGTGGCTTTAAGCTATAGCCACAGTTCCAGCTGGTCGTGGCACATATTATCATGGCTATAACTAAAATATATAGGCACAATTTTATTGGGTTGTAACCACGGTTCAAAAACAAATCAATAGGGCTATTACCACTATTTTCCAAACCATTGATATAGCCCTCATAGCTGTCCACCATGGTTGTTGGGATATAGCCACAATTTTCTTCCACAACAATATGGTTATTGCCTGGTTTTTCAACCATTTATATATCCCATGTAAACCGTGGATATAGCCCAAAAATAATGTCCTCCTACCCAGATTCAATATTTGTACCTCTTCTATGTGCACCAGTCATCTTTCCACTACACCACATATGTCTTTTGGTATATAATTATATATATTGTTATATATATTATTAAAAACTATGGCTATAGAATATAAACCATGGATATTACCCTTCCCGTAATTTTTTCATGGGTTAATTTTTTTCCCACGCAAGGGTGGGAGACCTAGAGATATGGTTTTGAAGAACCTTTTCTATATAAAATGAAGAAAATACACTATATCCATGGATTTACACAAACTATGGCTATAAACCATGAATTAAATACCCTATAGAAACGGTTTTTCCAAAAACGTGGCTATAGCCCTTGGAAAAAAGTCCATATAACTAGTGTATACCAAAACCATGGCTATAAAACTTGGAAGAAAACCATATAGCCACAATTTTATCCAAACTGTTTCTATAGAATGGGTAAAATAACCTGTAGCCATGGTTTACCTAAACCATGGCTATAGCTCCCGAAAAAAATTATATAACCACAGTTTAGTGAAACCGTGGCTATAGCCTTCCAAATAATACTATATAGCCACAATTTTATGTAAAACGGTGGCTATAGCCTTTGTATAAAAACCTATAGCCATAATTTTGGAAAACAATGGCTATAGGTCTGTGGCAATAGCACAATTTTCTAGTAGGGCTAGTAGATAATGATCCAAAGGTTATGAAATTAGATAGATTGTATAGTAAATTATTCACATATGAGATGAGAAATGATGACTTTGAGTATGTTGAAATAGGAAGTTCAAAGAGGTGTCATTCTAATCCAGGAAGAAGCTCACTATTTAATATGGTTAGGAAGAAGATAATGTGGATGGTGTCATGTCGTTATTTTTTCAAACATCTAAATAGGAAAAGGAATTTTCGAAGGGAAACATCCACTCACATGCCTTCAATGTGGAAAGGTTGGAAATCTTACATGAAGGTTCCCCAATAATTTTCATGAATATTATCTAGATAAATATTGAATTCCAATGAATTAATCATCATCCAAAGTGAAATTTCATAAAAATTTTAAGAGAAATTTATTCAAAAAGAAGAATCTTATTTAACTAGAAATTTTCATTTCAGATGAATATGAGGTAGAATAGGTGATGGAGTGTAAGGATCATGGGGAAGATTCTATGGTGGTAGTTGTAGTTAAATTCTATACATGGGGAGAATTTGATAATGATGTAGGAGATGTTCAAGGAAGAGTTGGTCTCTATATGAATAAGAAGCCTTTTGATGAGGAGATACATGTTTATAGAGAAAAAATTAATAAATCCAAAAGAGAGTTTCATATTTTCAAACATTATATGAAATAGTAGGAATAAAAAATTATGAAATTGAGGTAGAAATTGGAATGATGATGGTATTCAAAGATAGGGAACTCAAAAATGATCATTGAGTACAAGATCAATGTTTAATAAAATAATTGATTGATCGATGGATTTCCTATCATAAAAAATATCAAATGATGTGTATCAAAGAACATGAAGAGGATGTTTTTGACTTGGAAAGAAAAATATAATATCAATATAGGCTCATCAAACCCATTATGGTAGTGGGAAAGAAGATCACTCAGATGTTAGAAATGATGGAAGTGAAGTATAATGGTCCAGCAAACCAAAAGAAACAATCATATCAAAATTAAAATATTGAAATGAGGCTTCATAAAAAATAAAAAAGAATGTATATCATGTACCAAGCCACCATGATGCCCAATTTAACATGTTTCAGCTCCATGCTAGAAGAAATATCATGATATTACAAGTAAAAAAAAATTAGCGACATGGATAGTAATCATATTACTCAATATCTCAAGGAATTTTTTGAACATAATACTCAACATCCACTAGGCATCAAGTGAATCATGATACTCAATGTTCACCAGGATTCTAGTGATAATGCTACTCTGCATATACTATGAATTAAGTAAACATGATACTTGGTATCCACTAGGCATCGAGTTAATCAGCTGGTATCCATGAGGTATAGTTGATTCCCCATCCTATGCGATGTTTCATCATTTTCATTTCCACATTTCATGTGAACTCCTACACTAAGGAATAATCCTGGCATGAGGATTATCTTTCTCTAAACACTATAATAATACTACAAAATCATATTATCACACATAATAGGATTGAACATACAATAAAATCAAATCATTTCATTATGAGAAATTTGTAGCAATATACAATTCAAGTGATCAACAATCAAACATGGTTTAAAAATCTACATGAAAAATGATAAAATAAGGTAACCCAAATGAGTCCTATGGGTTAGAAAATCCACATATGATCATAATTTACAATGGTTATCAAAGTAGGTCAAAAAATAAACATACAAATGAAGACTTTACATACATGATCCCAAAATGGTAAGGAAGTTCCTGGCTCAAGGTTATTAACAAAGATCTCCAAGATTAGTCATGGATTAATCCATCAACTGTATTTAGTACCCATGGAGAACTATCTCATGCATCAAGAATGGCTATTTTATGATGTTATTATTCAAGAAATAGGTTTAGAAAAGATACTCATGGAGATTACACATCATCATGGGTGTTTATAGAATTACATTCCTCATGTATCCCTTCAAAGGAATAAATTATGTGGTATATCAAAGTACAAGATTCTAATTCACAAGATTCGTTGTTGATTGAGGTATGAATTGTGAACTTGCAATGAAATGTAGAATATATCTGCAGGTCCATCCAAGAAACATCCACCAATCATAAGTTCATCAATGAAAAAATTATTAAATATGATAATAAATAAGAATAGAGTCTCAAGATGATCGATATATGAAAAAATACCTAGAAACATCCACTGTTGCTAAGGAATTTGACTTTTGTCAAAAGGGATGCCATTTACATAATGGAACCACCACTGATATAGAAATGATTCGATAATCTATCATTTGTTGACATTGGAATTCATAGACCAGGAATCGAAATGCCTAATCTACAAATCATCATAAATTAAATGATGTAGGTCATGGAGAAACCCGATGCAGGGAGGGTTTCAAATTACATACCATAAATTTAGATCATTAACCCACTTGGATTCACCATAATATATCATTTTAGGATATTAATTCATAAGATAATGATAAAAGATTCTAAATAATTGGTAGAAATTCCTATATAAAGAAGAATGGGTCAAAATAGACCATAAGTGGCCATTAATGTGGAATTCAAATCATCAATTTCATTCACACATGGTTTGTCCATACAGTTTAACAAACTATGTACCAACAATGAATCCTTTATGAGCTTCTTGATAAGCCTCACTATTTGGTTTCACAGCTTGTTAACGAATGTTCAAAACATGTTGTTGGTCACTAGAGCTTACCTCATGGGATTATATGTGAGGTAAAATAGTTTCTCAAACCTTGTGATACCCCTTGGTCCACTACCTATAGATGCACAATTTTATAGAGAATCCACATGGATTTGGAAAACCATGAATAAATGATTCACCCATTAAAAGGGCAACAATAATTTTTGAATCCATTCGAAAACCCATGAAACTCATCCCAAATAAAATCATAGCTCAAAAACATACAATTTAGGGATTAAATTAAATTATAATACACCTAAAAAACAATGTTTTTTTACATTCTCTGCCTTTAAATATTTCTCATCCACAAGAATCATCTCTATGAATATTTCTCATACATCTTAGTGCACTGAGCTCTAAAATATACCACTCTTTCCCGCATTTCCTGTTGGATTCTTCCATACTACCATAGAATCATTAAAATTGGTACCATATTTTTTATAGGAATTTATAAATTAAGTCTATAATCCAAGTTTTACATTCCACATATGATGCATCAAGGTCTAGTTAGACAACATCGCAAATGTATGTGATCATGCATGTACTTATGAATATGAGTCATATAAATCACATAATGCATTACTCGGTAATGTAAATAAATATAAGGAATGTATTCCACTATCAAAACACATTTAGTGATATTTAAGGGTCTAATCAACCTGGTGTTAACTTCCCTTCCCCAAATATTGGCGCCATAACAGAGGATTCGGTCTTTTAAAATACCAATTTCCTATAAAAAGATAAAAATCTTTTCTCCCAAGGATGGAATAAGATATCTACCTATTCCAATTTGTGATCAAGCACTTTAAAATCAACTACATTATCTCAGATGTATCTTAGGATATATTGGGCCACATAAATACTACCTCACCATCCTGGTTCTGACAAAATATTAAATGACATGTCTTACCACAAATGTCCTCCCAATGTTTCATTAAAATATAAGATGAGTAACTATTACAGTGTATGAAATTAGTCAAGGATAGATGATCATCCTAATATACAATGATGTTTATTGTTTAATATATTATAATTTCATCTATTATAATAATATTTTGATCTAATTATTCATCTATCTGATGATGGTACATTGTATTCAAAAATAGTTGAATCCCTAAGGCCTTATGTAATCCCTAAAAAACCATTATGCAAAAACATTAACCACTATCAGATACAATTCACAATGTAACTTAATGTATATATAAAATATGATAGAAGTACATCTTTATGATCTTATATACTAGGGTAGTCTCATATATTGATAAGAAATGTTAATATTTTATGATCAGATCAAAAGTAACCCAGACAGTATCACAGTTCCTTGAGGTCTTGGAAAACCCTATTATAAGGTCCACCATGAAATCCAATAACTTCAACACAGTCATGGGTTGAGACTGGATTAGTCAACTAGGAAAAACGTTCTTGACCATTATCCTCTAGCAAGAAAGGAATCGAGAAATGAATCTAGTAATTTCCCATTGCATCTTTATCTACCATAACATTCACCTAATGTCATAGAACACATTTTTCATTCCATGATATACTATTCATTTAGTGGTATTGAAAAATCTCATTAACTCGTCTATGATTTAATATAGGACTAAAACCATCACATGCACTATGATCCCATCATCATCGTCCACTATTCACCCATGTTTTGGGTCTCCTCCGGCTTGTTGTTCTAGTATCACATTATACTTTGGATTAATCTCCTTTCCAGCCTTTACCTAGTCTACCAGAGACTATGTGATTTCCAATGGGGAACATTTCAATGATCTTGGGTCCACATAAGAATCTATCCTCCAATTAGACAACAAGATCATTCGGTTCCACTATTCCTCTAAAGTCCATTCACCAAGATATTGATATACCTACATATTATGACTAAGAGAATATAAAATGACGTTACCTTTACCTAGTGCATAGGTATTCTCAATTTTAAACATCTTTGGGTACTCTAATCAGTACCTCTACCTCAAATTGGGGTCTTGTTTTTTGAAAATATAGAAGATTCTATTTTGGTATGTGTAAACAAAAATCCACTTTCTAACGATATAATGTTGTCAACACTTCAATGCGTAGACCTTAGATATGAGATCTATGTCATGGGTAGGATAGTTCTACACATGGAATCATGGATGATGTATCCCATAAGCTACTACCTCATACCAATAAATTAGATCTTCCCCAAGACAACTCTCAATGCATCAGAGTGTAAAGTATAAAGAATTAATAAATTCAGAAGTATAACTACTTGAGTTAAGTCAACCTCATCATTATCTCATGAAATTCCTATTCAAACTGGTTCAACCAGTAGAAAATAACTCCCTTCTTCATTAACACAATCATAAATGGGATAATTTCAAGATAAAACATCAATAGTATCATGATAAACCTAGAAATCTACTAATCTAAAACACATTTAAAGGATATTTCTATTAAATCACCACCTCATTAGTCTTTAGGTCCATGGATATACCATTAAAAACCACATTCCATAATAATTACACCTCTTGAATCCAAAAGAGACACTTCAAAAATAGGACATAATGATGATATGATCAAACAATACTCTTGTTAATCTTGATATGAAAGGAATGATTTTTTAGATTCAGTGCATAAATAAACATATCGTCAATGAACACTATGATGAACAAGTCCATATATGGGTGAATGATCTTGTTCTTGAGATACATGAACACTATCATCAGAATAATTATTCTAAATGACTTCACTAATTTCTAATATAGCCCATACCTACTCTAAAATGTTTTCATTGGTATTTCCTCCTCCCTAATGTGCAATTGATGATATCCTAATTAGATACCAACATTGAATAACTATAATGATCCCCAAAACTAATTTAAGTGATATCTGACCAAGGTAAAAGGATATCTATTCTTTATGATCACCTAATTTAGTTTCTATTATTCTATGAAATGTTGAAGACTATAGTCCCTCTTCTTGGAGAATAAAAAAGGTGCAACCCATGGTGATGTACTGAGTCTAATAAATCCCTTATGTTCCAAGTCCTTGAGAAGTTCATTGGGAACCTTCAACTCTTATAGTTCCATACGATAGTGGTGTATCAAAATGGGTTTTACACCTGGAGTGAGAACAATATCAAATCCATCTCATATATTAGGAGAATTCCACTGATATAATATATGAAGACATCATGATATAGATACAAAACTAAAGGAATAGATAATGGGATACCACTGATTCAATTGAAAGAGACAATACTGTAATTTTTGTCATTTTCATCCTAATATAACTCAAGTCTACAACCACTGTACCTACTCCCAACTCTCATTATCCATTCATCAAATATTTCTCACCATTGGATGATGTAAATGATAACCTTCATCGAGAGAAATCGAAGTGGGCTTGAAAATGTTCAACTAATCCATTACATTGAAGATTGTATCTTCAGAATCATGTTGTCTCATAGATTAACATAACTAGAAATTATTATAAGACACTTTGATCATTGCTGAATATGGTCCACTTTGATTCCCAATGGTGTATCAAGGGAAATAAAATCAGAAGAAAACATGACCGATAAGTCAGGTCTAGAAATAACTTCTTCATATACATATGATTGGGAATAAATAGTATCAAAAAATGTGGTAGAAAACATAAAGGTGTTAAAGACCATTCATTGAATAGTAGATAATCTGTCACCACTGTCTTCTAGAGTCTGATCCACTATATAAACATTAGTTTTCTCGACTCCAAAACCATTTTGCTAAGATGCATGACCCAACAGAGTTGTCATCATGTGATTCTGCTGCTGATAACCCCCAATAGATCCCTGGGAAATTGATAATGAATGTATAAAACCCCTACGAAAACATGGCTATGAATATTTGAAGAAAAGTTGTGGAAGATTCCCCATCTTATCACACCATTAACACTTAAGTTGATGTGATATATAGAAACTTTTATAATGTTTTAACTTTCCATAGATGAAGCAATATAGTAATCCTCCTTAGGGAAAAAAGAAGATGAACTCTTATCATCATAATGAACACTACCATATTTCTTATCCCTGATATTCCTCTTCCAACTACTAGAACATACACTCATATAAGTAATAAAATCTCCACTCTCTAATGTATTGAAACATGAAATAAGACCAAATTCTTGATCCTCCTTTATATTGGTCTCAATAGTAATGGATTTATACAAATAATCTAGGTTTGTTGTTGGGTTGAAACTCTAAGACTATTGTTTGATATCAGGATAAAGAATAATATTGAGAATAATATCCTTTTGTCCCTTATTCTCGACCAAGATAGGTTCATGTATAATTATCTTAGTGAAACTCAAAGAGTATGTGGATGTTTTCATGGACCCTTATTGTAACTCCAATTACTCTTGTCCACGGTCCAGCTTCAGCATATCATGAAATAATTCCCCAAAGAATACATCCTTACAATTCACCCAAGTTGTTCCCACATTCATTCAAACCTATCCTACCATTCCCATCCACCTCCTAGTGGGTCTCTATTGCATGAAATATTCAAACTTAACCTTCCTATCCTCAGCTTTCTCAAAAAGGTCAAAGACACCATCAATGATGTATATCCAGTCTTCTATATCCTTCAACACACTAGTTCCCTATTGTTTGTTGGATGATGGAAATGGAAGTCTTTTTCAAATTTGACCATGGGCCCCAGTGCCCCTTCTCTCTTGGTAGGAGCCAACAGAAGGACTCCCAACTAAGGTGGGCTCACAAACTACACCACCAGAGCAGGAGTGGAAGTGTGCACTACTCTACCCTCCATCATAAATGTAGTAGAATAGGGGAATCCACCCTAGCAAGATAATGTCAGCCCACATCCTTAGGTGATCCCATCAGTATCCTTCAGGGTGACATCTTATGAAATACAATGGAACATTTTAGAAAAGTAATGTCCTTAGGAAAAGTCATAATCACTCTAGGGATCATTGAAAAGGCTATCATAGATCTACCCACAACCCAATTTATATTCCTCCTAGCACTAACCAAGGTGTCTCATCGCTACACATTTCTGAAAATAATATATAGAGAAAACGTAATTGTATATTCATGTTCAAAAAATTAATGCCAATATAGATATATCAGAACAACATGAAGAAAAATATTTCAATTAATCAAAGAATATATGTCTATCTTGAGTAGATAACACAATTCAAATAATTAATATGAGAACTATTACACAACATACATCAGGTAAATGTATGGAGTGTGATCCTATATTCCAATTCATGAAGCATGAACGCAAACAAAACCTCATCAAAATGAAACTGTAATCCTATTAGTGGTAACTCGAAGGTCCATTATACATGGGTTGGCTAGACACATGGAAACTACCCTTCATGAGTCCTACACAGTATATCTACATTCAATGATGTCCTAGGTTATTCAAAATAAATAAAATTATGCACTTATACCATTTTTAATCCCCCAACCCAAACCATAGAGTCTGAGATGGAGAGGCACAGGGCATCATGTACACAAGATCATATTCACAGGCTTTTGACTAGTATTAAAATTTCAAACAATATTAGTGGGGATACTATACTCTATGTATCACATCCTTGAAACAATAATATAAGTAAAATTTAACAACTTTGAATAAATAAGGTAGAAGAAAAATAATATCAGATGGCACACATGTCATAAAATAAGTAAACATGCTAGTACTATGGAATGTCAAACCAGAGTGATAGTGTAAGAAGATACATAATAAAACAATTTGTAAATCCTATGGGGTCTATTTTCATGACCCCTCCCTCAAAAGATACCCCTCTATGTCTGGATATGAATAATTGGAGATTATGACCCTTGAGTCCCACCTCTAGTAGGCCTTGGGTTGGTGACTAGAACAATGAGTGTACAAATCTCACTGTATGGAGGGCATTACCCTTTTTTATAAACCAAGATCAGGAGATGAGATGAATCATCCACAATGAAACTCTAAAAAATAATATAAAAAATTATCTGAAATCCATACCACATGAATTTGTAAAAATACAACCATTATAATAAAAAAGTATCCAATGTAAATACCAAATGTAAAGCTAACAAGAAACACTAAAATGGTCAAGATCTAAGCTACTATGGTCCTGTAAGATCCATGAAATCCCCATGTAATCCTAAAAATAGTTAATAAATAGAGGGAGAGAATATGAGTATATTAATTAGGATAACCAATGTATATATTGCACATGTGAAAGAGGCATACTAACTAACCCATGATAAAAAAGAAGAACCACACATAACCTAAGAAGGTAAACTAACCGTCCTATCCTCACCAACAATACTCACCAAATGACGCTTTTCAAGTATTATAATATAAACCACATTGAAGATGGGGTAGAACACACCACTTTTACAATATTACACCACTCTCAATCAACGTCGAACATCCTGGTGCTCCCATCTCTTCTGTATACCACAATACATCCCACCCGCCCACACCTGGTCCATAAACCACATCCCAACCCACCCTCACACAACTGGGTCTAACAACACAACCCACCCATACACACATGGTCCACACAACACAACCCTCCTGCACACATCTGGGCCTCACAAGTCAACTCAAAAAACACAACTAGTCCACAAACCAGATCAAATCTCATCCCGAAGACACCAAGGAAAGAAAGTCACCTTTCATCCTGAAGACACTGGGAAATAACAAACCAACTCGCTCGAAAAAACCTGGGCCATCGCATCTGGCTAGAATACACCTTGGACATCAAAAATTCCATGAAAGATAATAACTGACCTCCGTCCATCATAACCTATTCATAACCTACCTCACCTGGAAGAGATAGAGGATGATAGATAGAGCCCATCCATCTATATTCCTCACTAGATGTTGGAAAATTCCTCCTCCCCCATGATCATGGGGGTTCTCAAAACATAGTTCTCAATGAGGGTGGGTGCATATAGAAATTAAAAAGGAAATAAAAATATATACATGTATGATACCAAAAACTCAAGACCAACCTATGGCTTCTTAGACAAACAACCAAAAAATGACACTACCAACTCTGCTGCTACCTCTATATGCACAACACCACACAACACGCCACAAAACCCATTTCACATTCCTTGAATTTTTTTAACAATTTCAATTATTTATTAAACAATTCATTTATCTCTTCCACCACTTCCTGAAAAACTAATAATCACAACACACACCAAGAAACACATTAAAATTCATTTCATTAGGAAAATAAGCTAATTAATATTTATGGAAACTTCTTATTTCCTCCCCATTAAACACCCATTCATTATATTTCATATATAGATCTCTAGATTTAGGGTAAATCTTTCGGGATTTTGTTAATGGTAAATCCCCCATACCAATACCCACTATCCTTCTTCAATTCCATCCTAACCAAACCCCCATTCCAACCAAAATAAACCCCTAACTGACAACCATATCTTGCAACATAACCTAACACAACTAGTTCCACATCCCTGCTACATAATCATACCACGCCCATCAAAACCCCATGATACAACCACATTCCATCTACTTCCATAGATTTACAATCAAAAAAAATTAAAGGTTCACAAGAACATTTTCGACATTCCAATTCCTTTCATTGGGGTGTTGTTACACAAACCAAATCTTGTTGAACCAATTCATTATTCAAGTATATGTGGTTCAGAAATTTTTATATTAGGGTGATTCAAAAAAATATTAAAATAATAAAACAACCATAATAGATGTATTCAATTAAAAATACTCCACTAACAACCAAAATTTTCAACAGGGCATTAAGCCCAAACCATCATAATATCATAATAAATATCAATGTTGTAAAAATCATGCAAATCAAACCCCATTTTCCCATCCATTACAATGAACTATTTATTCATCTTCAATTTCACTAGAAAAACCATGATTCATAGATAAAATGAAGTAAAACTCCTCCTGCATGTTACAAAATGGAATGAAATTAAGGGAATACTACCTCAATAGAGAATTACAATTGTTTGACACCATAGGGTGAAGAATAATTCTCACGAATCACAACCACTAGATGAAAACTATGTATCAACATATACCACACCAAGGATCCCTCAAAACACAACTGAAAGAACCCAAAAACAGAAGAAACACAACCACAAAATATCCTTGAGAGAATAATGGAAGAAATTGGAAGAGAATTAGAAGAGAAATCATCATGTATTGGTCATAGATCATAAAAAAACATCCAATGGGATCAGCAGATCAAATCGTGAAGAATAATGTCTCAAAAGACACTTTGGGGTGCCTGGGATTCACCCATTATAAGAGGAAAAGGGGGGAAATAAAAAAATGAATGAGGGTTTAGATGAAAATTAATTTTAAAAGTTCAGATTATTTCGGTATTACATAATGTGTAATCCACTTTCACATCATGTAATACCTGGGTATTGGTTTTCACCAAAAAATGTGTCGCCTCTTCATTTTATTTACTTTTTCTAACACTAAAATATGAAAAATCGTGAAAACTCTGAGATAATCATGAAACATAATTTCACTTCATGTAATCTAGTTACATGATGTGCAATTCCACTACTTTTAGCCTTTACCAACCAAAATTCTTCAAACTCTCTCCAAGCCTCCTCGAAACACTTCCAACAACTAAAACCCACAACGTAACAGACCTGGAAGGCAGAACATTACATCAGATACCCCTCAATTTATTCTCACCCTCAAGAATCCAAAACAATGTCTAGATGAAAAAGGAGTCCAAACAACCACTCGTGTGATACCTTTCAAGGATCTCATCATACCTCAAACACAACCACTGGTGAAAAAAACCAAACCAAATGACCACAACCTCAAGACACCTCCTCTCATACAACCACACTGCCATATGACCACTACACAATAATCTCAACCTCCGCACATACAAAATAGAAACCGCTACAATAAACAAACTAAACCATCACAGACAAAACAATATGACAATTCCATCTTCCATGTCAACATACTATCCACTCTGGCCAGCATAGGCTCACCCGCACAGCTTTAATCGCATCACAACTAATGAATCTTATTTTGGAATATGGTCCTTTCATTTTCAAATATCAAGAATTTATCACAAAACACAATACATACATTCAAACCCCAAGAAAATAGCACAACCCATAAAAAGGGATCCAAACATCACATTAATGAAAAAAAGTGCAATACAAAACTCAAAACAACTCATTATACTGGGAACACATCTTCATTTCTTCCTCCCATATACTCTCCTCCTAAGAACCTTTCGTCCAAAAAATATGAACCAAATGAAATTTCCATCCATGCAACACCTTCTCCTGATGATCATATATCACCACTGTCCACTCCCCAAATGTTGGGTCATCCTTGGTATCCAACGTTACCCATTAAATGATACGGGTGTTATCATGTAGGTACAGATGAATTTGAGTGACATGGAAGATTTCATGGATCCTGTTTGACTGTGTTGGAAATGACAACCAATGTTACACCTTTTCAGCATTCCCCAAAACCTAAATGGGTCAAAAAAACCTAGTAGAAAGATTACTCCCTCTACTAAACCTCTGATCTGTATTCTAAGGGGAAAGTTTCAAGAACACATGGTCCCCAACATCAAAATCAAAGGGCCTCCTCCTGCTATTAACATAATAATTATCCTGGTCCTGAACTGCTTTTATCCTCTCATGAATATGATGGACCTTTTCTATCATTACCTGCAGCACATCTTGAGAAAGAATAGATATCTCCCCAAACTCTATCCTAAAAAATAGTTAACAACACATTCTTCTACACAAGCCTCAAATGGATCCATGAAAATGGATCCATGCAAATGGAAGACTAATAGATATTAATATAAGAAAAATCTACCAAGGGAAGTTGTCATACCAAATATCCACCGAAGTCCAAGATGCATGCCCATAAAATATCCTTTAATGAATGGATAGTCCATTTTGCACTCCCATTTTTATGAGGATGGAAACTAGTGTTGAATTGTAACTATATGCCAAAATCATGCTGAAACCCCCATCAAAATGGTGAGGTAAAATAAGAATACCCATCAGAGACAATGGATCTCATAACTCCTTGAATATAGAACACATAATCTACATACCTTTTATCCAAGGCATCCACTATGCCTGACTCTTTGATCAGTAATAAGTGGGCTGATTTTATCAATTGATCCACTATCACCTAGATGGCATCATAACCTCCTTGAGATCTTGGTAACCCTATGATGAAATAAATTGATTTGTTATCCCATTTCTAATCAGGAACATCTAATGACACATAACAAACAACATGAAATATGGTTCTCTACCTTCACCTGCTGAAAAACCATATACTTTTCCATAAACTCCGTGAATGCCTGTTTCACCCCAAGAGACCAAAACTACATCCAAAAACCATGATACATATTGGAAACTCCTTGATGTACCAACAAGGATGAGTTATGAAAATCATGAAGATATCCCTTGATCATCACCACCGAAACAAACAACCTCCCTTGAATAAATAATCGGTTCTGACCATCCTCTGAACATCCCTTCAGAAAATCACTATGAACAACACGATCTCACATCACCTCTGCCTCCATGTCTCCCCACTGAGTCTCTTCAGCCCACTTCATTAAAGAATATTAAAAAATTATCTAAAACAATTTTTTTTACCACCATGTACTATTGAATATATGTGAAAGGGTGCCAACTTCTCTTTTTATCTTCAAGAATCTGTAGATTTCCAAACAACCTCCTTCTATGTATTATGGTACAATGTATCAGCCACAAAATTTCCCTCCTGTGAGATGAAGGAGATCTCAAAATAATATTCATCAAGAAACTCCATCCACCTATAATTTCATAGATTAATATCATATTTGTAGAATATATACATGAATATATTGTGATAAGTGAATACCATAATGTTGTCCCCAATGAGGTAATGTAGCCACAAAATCAATCTGAAAAACATTACTGCTAACTCTAGATCCTGGGTGGCATAGTTAGGTTCATGTGGAAATAACTTCCTAGACCCATATGATATCAGTTCTCACTATTGCATCATTGCACATCCCAAACCCATATATGAAGCATAAATAAACATCAAATATCAACCCTTCCACTAGAAACCCGAGCACTAGGGAACTGACCAACATCCCCTTCAGGAAACCGAACGCTGCCTGACACTAATAGCTCCACACAAAAGAATGGTCCTTCCCAGTCAAAATTACCAATTGGGAGACGAATCTATGGAAATATGGTACAAACTTATACTAATAGCCTACAAGACTAAAGAAACTCAAAACCTCTTCCATGTTCATGGTTACGTCCCAAGAAAAAACTGCTTTTAAATTCAATGGGTATAAAAACACACCATGATGAGATACCAAAAGTCTATTGATATATACCTCTTTTGTCCAGAACAATCACCTGGACAACTTTTCATAGAGCTAGTGATGTCAAAGAACCTACAAGATAGTTCTGGGATACTCAGAATTTCCCTTATCTGACTTCAAGTATACCATGATTTCATCGATTAACATGATGTTGAAATGGTCCAGGAACTCACAAAAAATAGTGTTCATAAGTTCCATTAATAATGTCATACTGTTTTTACATTGAAAGAAATTACTACTAACACAAAGATCCCATACCTACATCTGAAAGTAGTCTTTGGGATATCCCCCTCCTTCACCCTCACCTGGTGATATCTAGACTGCATATTGATATTAGAAAACCAGCAAGACCCTATCAGCTAGTTGAATTGGCCATCTATCCCTATAATAAGTTATTGTTTCTTGACCATCACCTGATTCAACCTTAGATAGTCTACATATATACTCAGACCACCATCCAACTTCTTTACGAAAAACAACGGAGAAACTAATGATGACACAGAGGGCCAAATAAACCCCTTACGAATCGGATCATCTGTTGGAATTCTCTACTCCCATAACTCAGAAGGTTCCATCTTGTATGGACCCATTGAAATTGGACATGCACTAGGTTTCATGTCTACCGTGAACTCAACATCTCATCGAAGGGGTAGCATCAAAACCTTCTTAGGGAAATTTTTTGGGAACTACCAAATGACCCTCAGAACTTCCACCATCTTAGCATCCACTTATTACATTGATAGATCATCTAATAATGAAATAAGAGGCTCCACACACCGACATACCACTTGACAACCCCACTCACCGATGGAAACAAAACATTGAATGTCCATGTTTGAAAACACGATTCTTTTCCCAAGAAGTTAATAACAACATGTATGGAATACAACCTGCAAATTATAAAGATGAAATCATATTTCAACCTATGTATAAATAAGAGATCCCCATGGGACTGATTTTTTCCCATCATCATTTTACACCCACATCAGAAATTGAACAAACTTGTTTGGAGTCCGAATAGCATACTCAACACCAGGACCATGAGAATCCTCTCTACGCCTAGTCCCAGATCATGGGATAGAGTGGCTGAATCAAAGGATTGTGAATATATAGAATCAAACACAGAATAAGAAATGTTACAAAACAAATTGATTTTACATTTGATGATATCTAACCCTTCTAGAACAGCTACCTCTACTGTGTGAAAATGGACATATGATAATCCTCTGCCTCATTGCTAGAGACCACCTCAACAACCACACTCTAATCACATTACGTAAGGGTATGGGACATACAACGGTTGAAATATATCTCTAAAATAACCTAAACGATAACTAGCACTGATCCTAGAACTAAACGTGTCCATATATTCCAAAATGATCTCGGTGAACCACTGGGAACTAACTTTAATGATGACCACAAACCAAAAAACCCAAAAAAATTGTGTAACACCCCAACCATAGAAGCCCAGAGTCAGTGCATTATTATATATATCATTGGAATGATCACAAAAGATCAAGTCTCAAAAGACCGATTAGTTTAGTAGTCGTGGAAGTACTAGATACATTCATAAGGTTTACATTACATCATAAAATAGAAAAATACAACATCATTGTTTCCATAGACAACCCTGAGATCCCATAGACTATCCCTGCAGGCCAGTCATAATAAACTTTTTCACGTCCTGGGAAAAATAAAACCTAGAAAGGGGTGAGCTCAGATTCTCAGTAAGGATAACAATATAGTGTAAACTTTCACAAATAATCATAAACATTTAAGGTAATGTATTTTCTAAATCAAAATCCCTTTAAACATTAACTTTAGCATAATATGGAAAAGATAAAATCAAATAATTATATTTACTTATTCACATGGATATTCTACTATTAGAATAATCACATGAAATATCAATATATAATTTCATAATGATGGAATGCAAAATGCCATACTTCATAATCACATGGTCAAGGCCTTGTGCCAAGACTACAAATAAGATTTTGTCAAGGCCTTGTGCCAAGATGCTACTTTGTCTCATGATACCTACTGATTCATCGAGGAGCTATAGAGGGCTCCACCCGTCACATACTAAGTCCAATGCATTCCTCATATGAAAAGGTTTAAGCATACCATAATCATTCAAAATAAAAATAGCATACGAAATGTCGATACTTTATCCACAAACCATGAAGGGTATAAAAATAACACATCCACAGTCAAACATAACTAATTCAATACAATATGGAAGATTATATAATAATAAATCAACCTCAATCAATAATAATGAAGGATATTGATATAGATGAAGTTAATCATCCAAACTATTTGAGAGAAATATACCCCTTTTTCATTAAAACATTTAAAAGTCTCACTATTTACCAAGAAGCTATTTAAAATAGATATTTGAATCAAAGTTTCCCATACAACTTTGAAACTTTTAAAAATAATTTTAATTTTAAAACACTAATGTCCATATAAATAAATCCATAAAAACCATTTTGAAAACATGGAAATAAATGAGAATGATTTAGAAGAATAAATATTTAAAACATTTAAAATGATGTTTTAGAAAAAAGGTACCTGAAAAAGAATCCCTTTGAAAAATCTTTTATGAAATATGGACATGGATAATAAATATGTCCCAGTAGATACTTACGTAAAAACAACCTCGGATAATAAAAAGATTGTCAAATTAACCCTTACCTTGTACTTTTCCTTGGTCGATGGTAGGTTAACCTCCTGTATAATGGTGAAATAATTGTTATTAAATTATAAAATAATCATATACATTAATATGATATCATATATGATCTTTTAACATTGCTTTGTTAATAATATCTTAGTATTATTTTTATTTCAGGTGTTAACTGATTCACTTTTCTTTATATGATTTGTTACGTAAGTAATGTTTTTTATGGATAGGATGTATCTTATTCATATTCAGAATGATATTAAGTCTGTAAATATTTTTTTAATCATATAATGAAAATTTTTCTTGAATGGATATGATGGAGAATTTATCTCATCACGTTCGTGGAGACGGTAATCCATACGTATGCACGAGCGACAATATCATTCATTGGATATTAAAATAATATATAATTGGATGGTATATCATATATATCGAATAATTAACATGTTATATTAATTATTTAAATTAATTACATGTCATTATTGTACCCATCCAAATAATAATGTATTGAAGAACAATTACACCACGACATGGAGACAGTAAGATGTACGTACACATGTATTGTGACATGTCAATCAAAGGATGGATAGAATAATGAATATGGTTATACCATATTTATAATAAAATCACAATATATAGAAGATACTATAGTTATTATTTTTTAATGGAAACAACAAAGAAATAGGAAGTGGAAGAAGAAAGGAACTTGAAAGAGGTGATGAAGTATTTACCTCTTCTTTGGGTTCTTCTTTTTGATTTGATCAAAAGGGCTCCTTAGGTTGTCTTTATGACTAATGGAAGGACTCTTGGATGAAGGGAGGATAGTTTAGAGGGTATTTAGTCTGGGGTTGTCCAATCCAAATGGCTTTGAATGTGTGAATAAGAGAGAAGGGGGAGTGACCTTTTAAAAGAGGGGAGAGGGGTACCTTAGGAAAAGCTAGAAATATTATTTTATAATAAAATCATTTTCGGTTTCTAATGGCTCCAAAATGAATTATTTAAAGGATAAGGTGGGTATGGTTCGAAAACCATGCAAAAAATAGGTTTTAGATAGGTTTGGGTCACTATATTAACTTTATCTTTTAGATTTATCTCTTAGTTAAATAGTTTGACATTTACCATGTCTCTTTGTATTTTTATATTATATGGTTAATAAACATATTATAAACTTCCAAGAGAACCTCAAGTGGTACATTAATGACATATATAATAATATTTAATAACTTTGGCTGATGCTTAGATTTTTAGAAATCCGATATCAACTAATAATATAATATTTCTTTTAAAAACTCTTTTTTGTCAATTTTGACACTATTTGGTATTTTATTCTTTCTAAATTCATAATAGCATTATTACATATAAAAAAATTATTATAAACAACCCTAACATGTGATAATATCCTTTAAAATTAGTGGAATTTATAAAAACTCTCATATTACAAATATTTGGATATTTATAATGTCAACTATTTTAATCTTTCATTAATACGGTAATTACTACTTCATCATTCTGTCATAAATAAATATAAATATTTAATGTAAAAAAATTATAAATAAAATACCATTATGTAGGAAATAGTTATATAGTTATAATTAATATTTATAGTCAAATTTATCTTGTGTATAAACCTATATTAAAAATGTTTTAATTATTAAACTTTGATTTTAACTCTTTTAACTCT
The DNA here is from genome assembly GCA_963277665.1 of Viscum album. NCBI lineage: Eukaryota > Viridiplantae > Streptophyta > Magnoliopsida > Santalales > Viscaceae > Viscum > Viscum album. Next base: position 1,117,213,122 of record OY728152.1, read on the forward strand.
TCTTTAAATAAATTAATAATAATTTCCTAATCTAATCCATGTGAACCAAAGAGGTTCATATTTTATTCTTAATATTGTTTTTGGTCGATTTATACTTATCCAATAGAATTAGGACACATGTTACGGTAATAATAATATCATTTTTACTCATAATTACCCTATATATTTTTAATCGTGGTAAATAAAAGTAAAAAGTTACTATTCATCAAAAATTATTTTCATCTTATTGAACAACATTTTACTTACTGAAATAAACCTTTTCTCTCGGATTTTATAAATTCAACTCACATAAGTGGAAAAATTAAGTTTAATGTAAATTTTCAAATGCTCCTAGGAGGTGGGTAAAAGACGGTGAAAAGTTGAATAAAATTATATATATATATATAATATTATTAAAAATTGACTCGAATCAATTAAATTGAACATATATAAGTATTATGTATCTATTTTGACCTAAAATAAACATAAATAAAATAATTAATTATTTAAAAAAAATTGGTTTTAAACTATAACTCATTGTTTTTCACTATTCATAAAAAATTGAAAGTTTTCAGAAAGATACCAAAAATTTACTCTAAGATTATTTTGATATTGTGAATTCAAAAAATAAGTATATTTTACCAAATTAAAAACATATAAGTTTAATTTATTAATTTAAAATTATTTCCCATTGTCAAAACCAAAAAGCATGTTTTTAAGAAATAATAACTAACAAAAGATTGATACTTGTTTACGCTCAATTTCAAAGTGAAATTATTTCCAATGAATAAAATTAGTTTAAAGTGTTAAAATATAATCTATTTATACTTCCAACCCATTAAAATTTATAATTTTACACTACAAATTATTTTGATTAAAAAATTTGTTTTCAGTTAAAATATAGTATTTTTCACTATTCACCTAAATATGAAAGTTATCAGAAAAACAGCAAAAATTTATTAAAACTAAATTATTATGTCCCAATTATAAAGAAGAAGTTTATTTTGTAAAATTTAATATATAAAAGTTTCAAATATTGGATTTAAAAAGGGTTCTCTATTAAAAGGCGGTAAAATTGCATTAAAAAAATACTTCTTTTATCTGAAAAAAATGAATTTTTTTTCTTCATTACATCTAAGAAACTCATAATATGGATTCTAAAATTATAAAGATTATATAAAGTTCCAAATTTTGTTAATACTATTCATAACCTCTTTTGAACGGCTAGTTTGGTAAGTCGTGGTGTGCTTGAACTCAGTGTTGTGTGTAGTGCAAGTTATTGAATTTCTTTGAAGAAATAACATACTATGAAATATTCAGGTGTTACATTATTCCCTAATTCAATAACTTTCTTCCTCTTAATTTGAAATTGTTCTTTGAAAATAAAAGTTTGAAAATAGAAAATACCTTTGTGGGAAAACCCACATCGAAAATTGGGTTAATAAATTTTAGTCTTAATAAGAGGAAAAGGAGAATGAGAAAGTCACCACCAAATTATGATCTCGATTAAGAGAACATTAGTGGAAATTAGAGACACATAATTGGAGTAAAAACTTAAATATTTATTGGGAGTGATTGAGTTCATCAGTCACAAACAATTGTAGAATTAAGGGCCTTAAAGCCATCAATCTATGACGATTTAAAATATCATCGGTTCAACAAAACATAAGGTATTAGGATAACACATTCTTAGTTTTAAGATCCCTTACCAAATTTTTAATAATTAATTTCTTCATAGAATAAGAGAAGAAAAAAATATATACTTGACAAGTAGAGTTCCATCCTTTAACTAATTTCTACCACAAACTCATCTTTCACTCTAAAATATTATAGAACATAAAAAAACATTCTATTTATCCTATTCGTGTAGGGTTCCAAAAAAATGAATTTATAATTCACCTATCAGACCCTTTAAAAAAAGAAACTACATTATACAATCCATGGACTTCACATAGTCCAGTGGTAGGTGCTAAATCCCAATCGCACTATGGTTGTGGGTTCAATTCCCACAACCTTGTCCAATGCGACGGGTGGTAATACAGTCTATGTGCTGTCCTTTTTATAAAAATAAAAATATAACCTTAACAATAGTATCCAATTTCAAACTTAATCCATTCCAACCTTTATAATTATCCAAAATACTTCTATCTAAACTAACATTCCAAAATTTATAAGTAAGTTAAACACAATGTAGATCCCTTTTTCCACATAATAACATGTGAACACCTTCATCATGTATTATTTTGAACTGTGGTAACAACCTGAATTACCATGAAACCTTATTGATTACATTCATGCTCTCTTATCCTTTATATAATTATGGATATATTCCTTATATCCAAAAATATTGAATATTCCAACAGTGATGAAATAAACGAACTATTAAAAAGTTCCAAGGAAGTGAATAATATCCAATATAATTTATCCAAATCAACCATCTCTTATTCCAAAATCATTGCATCGTTATCAGGACCATATTAAGGATTAAATTTCCTTCAACCATGTATTTTTCTAAAAAAAATTAACTTTCTGTTAAGTCACTTTTCTTAGAACCATATAATCAAAAATCCTCAATAAAATAGTACTGCAGTACAATTCTTATTTATCTCTGCAATTCATATAACTAGTATATTATTGATACAATACTCAAATGAAATAATTCTATAATAACAATATAAGAACAATAGTCATTCCTATTCATCTGAGGTATTATCATAACTTTATTATTATGCAATAGCATCATTTAAGGTATACTCTAATGATTGGGACATTGATTCAGGTAGTGTCCCAACACCTTGTAGATGAAGCATTGTATATTTGAAACTTTTTTCTCACCCATTCAATCACGTAATTGGTGTCATTTTTCTCTACACTTACAACAAACTCCCATTGCCTTCAAGAAAGTATGAGGGTGTTTCTTCCCACATTTATAGTAGGATGGATATTCAAATTTTCCCTTCTTCCCCATACATTCATTCCTTCCACTAGGAGATCATTTCTAATCAATGGCATAAACTAGATTAGTTTATGAATCCAAATACATAAATCCAAACTTGTAAAAAACTTATCATAAATTGAACAGTTCATGGATATAATCCATAATCATAAAAATGTTTTCATTGAGGAAGTATATACTCATAAACCCTTCATAATGGTTTGTAAAAAAATGAGAAGTATCCTAAGTATATCCCTTGGGAGTGTCGTAACCAAGACTGCAGCAAGGCCCATTGTCATGCACCAGTTCCCATTCGATTCTAGCTCAGAGCTGTGTTTTTGGGTTTTACCCCTAGGTATATCTGTGCCAGAGCCGCCTCTACCTGCTCGTATCCAGACATGGATGTATTGCTTGGAAAACTCAAAAAATCTCTACAAAACCAAAATTCTAGGAAGTTATTCTATATTAATCCTCAAAGTCTATCTTAGGGTAATGAGACCTAATTAGAGTTTATCTAAATCTAGATTCCAAGGATTGTACTAATCTTCCTCTAAAACCAACTGTAATTCCCTGACCCCAGAAGTGCAGAGTCGGTACATTATTACTTATCATTGGAATGATCACAAAAGATCAAGTATTGAAAGACCGATTAGTTTAGTATCCTTGGAAGTAATAGATACATTCATAATGTTTACATTACATCATAAAATGGAAAACAACAACAACATTGTTTCTATAGAAAAAACCGAGATCCCATAGACTATCCTTGTATGTCAGTCATAATATACTACTTCGCATCCAAGAAAAAATAAAACATAAAAAGGGGTGAGCTCAGATGCTCAGTAAGGATAACAATATAGAAGAAACTTACATAAATAAGCATAATCTTTTATGGAAATGTATAATACTAAAACAAAATCCTATTAAAATTGAACTTCAGCATAATATGGAAAAGATAAAATCAAATAATTCCATTTACATATTAACATGGTTATTCTACTAGTCTAATAATCAATTGAAATATCAATAGCCACTTTCATAATAATGGAATGCATAATGCCAGACTTAATAACCACATAGTCAAGACTTTGTTCCAAAACTGCAAATAAAATTTTGTCAAGGCCTTTTGCAAAGAAACTATTTTGTCTCATTAGACTGACCGATGCATCAAGGAGCTATAGAGGGATCCACCTGTCACTTACTAATTCTAATGCATTACTCATATGAAATGGTTTAAACATAACATAAAAATTTGTATTAAATCTAGCATATTAAATTTCAATACTTTATCCATAAACCATGAATGGTATAAAAATAACACATCCACAGTTAAACATAACACATTCAATACAATATGGAATATTGTATTATAATAAATCTACCTCAATCGAGAATAATGAAGGATATTAACATATATAAACCTAATCATCAACACAATTTGAGAGAAATATCGCCCTTTTTCTTTAAAAAATTTAAAAGTTTCACTATTTATCAAGAGTTTGTTTAAAATATATTTTTGAATCAATGTTTCCCATACAACTTTGAAACGTTTAAAAGGAATTTTAATTTTAAAACATTAATTTCCATATAAATAAAGCCTAAAATACCATTTTGAAAACATAGATATTAATTGGAATTATTTAGATGAAAAAATATTTAAAAAATTTAAAATGATGTTTTAGTAAAAAGGTACCTTAAAAATAATCCCTTTGAAAACTCTTTTATGAAACATGGACATAGATAATAAATATTTCCCAGTAGATACGTAAAAACAATCTCGGATAATAATGAAATTTTGAAATTAATCCTTAATTTGTACTTTCCCTTGGTCGAGGGTAGGTTATCCTCCTTTCTAATGGTGAAATAATTGTTATAAAATTATAAAACAATCAAATACAACAATATGATATGATATATGATCTTTTAACATTTCTTTGTTAACAATATCTTAGTATTATCGTCATTTTAGATGTTAACTGATTCGTTTTTCTTTATATGCTTCGTTACGTAAGTAATGTTTGTTATGGATAGGATGTATCTTATTCATATTCAGAAATAAATTAATTCTTTAAATATTATTTTTAATCATCTAATGAAAATTAGTCTTGAATGGATACGATGGGGAATGAATCTCATCGTGTTCGTGGAGACGGTAATCCATACGTATGCACAAGCGACAATATCAGTATTTTGATATTAAAATAATATATAATTGGATGGTATATCATATATATAGAGTCATTATAATTTTATATTTATTATTTACATCAATTACACATCATTATTATACCCATCCAAATAATAATGTATTGAATAACAATTACACCACGACATGGAGATGGTAAGCCATACGTACACACGTATGGTGACATTTCATTCAAAGGATGGATAAAATAATTAATGTAGTTTTAACATATTTATAATAACATCACAGTATATAGAATATACTGGAGTTAATATTTTTGAATGGAAACAACAATGAAAGTGGAAGTGGAAGAAGAAATGAACTTGAAAGAGGTGATGAAATATTTACCTCTTCTTTGGGTTCATCCTTTTGATTTTATTACAAGGGCTCATTAGGTTGTCTTTATTACAAAATGAAGGCCTATAGGATGAATGGAGGACATTTTAGAGGGTATTTGGGCAGGGTTTGTCCGAGCCAAATGGCTTTGATGGTGTGAATTAGAGAGAAGGGGGAGTGCCCTTTTATAAGAGGGGTGAGGGGCACTGTAGGAAAAGCTAGAAAAATTATTTCATAATCAAATCATTTTCGGTTTATAATGGATCAAAAATGAATTATTTAAAGGATAAGGTGGGTATGGGTCAAAAACCATGCAACTAATAGGTTTTATACAGGTTTGGGTCACTATATTAACATTATATTTTAGATTTAACTCTTAGTTAAATAGTTTGACATTTACCAAGTCTCTTTGTATTTTTATATTATATGGTTAATAAACATACTATAAACTTCCAAGATAACCTCAAGTCGTTCACTAATGACATATATAATATTATTTAAGACCTTTGGATGAACCTTATATTTTTAGGAATAGAATATAAATTAATAATATAATATTTGTTTCAAAAACTCTTTTACGTCAATTTTGACACTATTTGGTATTTTGATTTTTATAAATTCATAACAGCATTATTACTTAGAAAAAAATTCATCTAACCAACCCTAAAATTTCATATTAACCTATAAAATTAGTTTAATTTATAAAAAGTCTCAAATTATATTTTTTTTGATATTTATAATGTCAATTATTTTAATCTTTCATTAATATGGTAATTACTGCATCATCAGTGTGTCATAAATAAATTTAATTATTTAAGTTCTAAAAATTATAAATAAAATACCATTAAGTAGGAAATATTTTTATCTTTATAATTAATATTTATAGTGTAATTTATCTTATGTATAACCCTATATTAAAAAAATTTAGTTATTAAACTTTGATTTTAACACTTTTAACTATTCTTTAAATAAAATAATAATAAATGTCCTAATCTAATCCAAGTGGACCGAAGAGGTACATATTTTATTCCTAAGGTTTTTTGGTGGATTTATACTTACCCAATAGAATTATTACATGTGTTAGGGTAATAATAATATCATTTTTCCCTTAATTACCCTATTTACTTTTAACCATGGTAAATAAGAGTAAAAAGTTACTATTCACCAAGAACTACTTTCATCTTACTGAACCACATTTTACTTAATGATATCAATAGTGTCTCTTGGATTTTTGAAATTCAAATAATAGAAGAGGTAAAATTATGTTTTATGTAAATTTGCAAATACTCCTAGGAGGTGCTTAAAAGAGGGTGAAAAGTTCAATAAAATTATATATATATAATATTATTAAAAAATTACTTTAATGAATTAAATTGAAAATATATAGGTATTATGTATCTGTTTTTACTTAAAATAAATTTAAATAAAATAATTAATTATTTAAATAAAAATTCGGTTTTAAACTACAACTCAGTGTTTTTCAGTATTCATCAAAAATTGAATGTTTTAATAAAAATCCCAAAAAATTAACCCTAAGATAATTTTGATATTCTAAATTCAAAAATTAATTCTATTTTACAAATTTCAAAACATATAAGTTGCATTTATTAATTTAAAATCAATTCCCGTTGTCAAAACCAAAAAGGGTGTTTTTAAGAAAAAATAACTAACAAAAGATTGATACTTGTTTATGTTCAATTTCAAAGTGAAATTATTTACAATGAATAAAATTTAATAAAATGGTAAAAATATAATCTATTTATACTACCAAACCATTAAAATGTATAATTTAACACTACAAATTATTTTTATTAAAAAATTTGTTTTCAGTAAAAATATATTATTTTTCACTACTCACCCAAATATGAAAGTTATTAGAAAAACAAAAAGTATTTATTGAAACTAAATTATTATGTCCCAATTCTAAATAAGAAGTTTATTTTGTCAATTTGAATATATAAATGTTTCAAATATTGGATTTAAATAGGGTTCTCCATTAAAAGGTGGTAAAATTGCATTTGAAAAATACTTCTTTTATCTGAAAAAATTGAATTTGTTTTTCTCATTACGATTAAGAAACTCATAATATAGATTATAAAATTATAAGGATTATATAAAGTTAAAAATTTAGTTAATACTATTCATATGCTTTTTTGAACGGCTAGTTTGGTAAGTCATGGTGCGCTTGAACTCGGTGTTGTGTGTAGTGCAGGTTATTGAATTACTTTGAAGAAATAACGTACTATGAAATCTTGGGGTGTTACAATATTCCCTCCTTAAATAAATTTCCTCCATGAAATTTGAAATTTTTCATCAAAAATAAAAGGTAGAAAATAGAAAATACCTTTTTGGGAAAACCCACATAAAAAATTGGGTAAATAAAATTTAGTCTTAATAAGACGAAATGGGGAATGAGAAAGTCACCACCAAAATATGATCTCGATTAGGAAAATATTGGTGGTAATTAGAGAAACATAATTAGAGGGAAAATGTAAATATTTATAGGGATTTATTTAGGTCATCATTCACAAACAATTGTAGAATTGAGGGCCTCAAAGATATCAATATATGATGATTTAAAATATCATCGGTTCAACAAATCTTAAGGTATTAGGATAACACATTTTTAGTTTTAAGATTCCTTACCTAAAGTTTAAGAATTAATTTCTTTATAGAATAAGAGAATAAAAAAATACATACTTGATAAGTAGAGTTCCATCCTTTAACTAATTTCTACCACAAACTCATCTTTTACTATAAAAGATAATAAAACAAAAAAAAATATTCTATTTAACCCATTCATATAGGGTTCCAAAAAAATGAATTTATAATTCACCTATCAGACCCTTTAAAAAATGAAACTACATTATACAATCCAGGGACTTCAAGTAGTCCAGTGGTAGGCGATAAATCCCAATTGCACTATGGTTGTGGGTTCGATTCCCGCAGCTTTGTCTGATGTGACGGGTTGTCACACGGTCTACGTGTTTTCCTTTTTATAAAAATCCAAAAAATAACCTTAAAAATAGTATCCAATTTCAAACTTAATCCATTCCAACCATTAGACATATCCAAAATACTTCTATCCAAACACACAGTCCAAAATTTATAAGGAAGTTAAACACAATGAATATCCTTTTTTCCACATAATAACATGTGAACACCTTCTTCATGAATTATTTTATAACATGGTAACACCATAAATTCCCATAGAACCTTATTCATTACATTCATGCTCCCTTATCCGTTATATAATATTGGAAATATTTCTTATATCCAAAAATATTGAATATTACAACAATGATGAAATAAAAAAACTATTAATCAGTTCCAAGGAAGTCAAGAATATCTAATGTAATTTATCCAAATCAACCATATCTTATTCCAAAATCACTACCACATTATTAGGACCGTATTAAGAATTATATTTCCTCCAACCATGTATTTTTTCAAAAATTGTATCTTACTATTATGTCACTTTTCTTAAAACCATATAATCTCGAATCCTCAATAATATAGTTCTGTAGTACAATCCTTATTTATCTCCATAATTCATATAACCAGTATGTTGTTTATACAACACTCAAATTAAATAATTATATCATAACAACATAAGAACACTAGTCATTCCTCTTCACTTGATCTAGTATAATAACTTGATTATTATCCAATAGCATATTTTATGGTATACTCTGCTGATTGGGACATTGATTCACATAGTGTCCCAACACCTTGCAGATGAAGCATTGTACCTTTGAAACTTTTTTCTTACCCTTGCAATTATGTACTTGGTGTCCTTTTTTCCACACTTATAACAAACTCTCATTCCCATCAAGAAAGTACCATGGTGTTTCTTCCCACATTTACTGCAGGATGGATATTCAACTTTTCCCTTCTTCCCCTTACATTACTTCCACAAGGTGTAATTTCTAAACAATGGCATAAAATAGATTAGTTTATGAATCACAATACATAAATCCAAACTTGTAAAACACTTATCATAAATTGAATATTTTATGGATATAATCCATAATCATAAAAATGTTTTCTTGGAGAAGTATATACTCATAAACCCTTCATAATGGTTTGTAAAGAAAATGAGAATTATCCTAAGCATATACCCTGGGAGTGTTGTAAGCAAGAGCGCAGTAAGGACTGTTGTCGTTCACCAGTTCCCGTTCGAGTATAGCTCAATGCCGTGTTTTTAGGTTTTTCCCTTAAGCGCATCTGTGCCAGAGCCGCCTCTACCTGCTCGTATCCAGACATGGATGTATTTTTTTGGAAAACTTACAAAATCTCTACAATACCAAAGTTCTAGGAAGATCTTCTATATTAATCCTCAAAGTCTATCATTGGGTAATGTGCTCTAATCAGAGTTTATCTAAATCTGGATTCCAAGGTTTGTACTAAACATCCTCTAATACCAACTGTAACGCTCCGACCCCATAATCCCAGAGTCGGTGCATTATTACATATCATAGGCATGATCACAAAAGATCATGTCTCAAAAGACCGATTAGTTTAGTAGCCTTTGAAGTAGTAGATACATTCATAAGTTTTACATTATATCATAAAATGGAAAACTACGACAACATTGTTTCCATAGAAAACATTGAGATCCCGTATACTATACCTACATGTCAGTCATAATAAATTTTTTTGCATCCTGGGAAAAATAAAACATAGAAAGTGGTGAGCTCAGATGCTCAGTAAGGATAATAATATAGCCGATACATTCATAAATAAGAATAAACATTTAAGGCAATGAATACGACTAAAGAAAAATCCTTTTAAACTTGAACATCAGAATATTTTTTTAATGATAGAATCAAATAATTCCATTTACTTATTCACATGGAAATTATACAAGTAGTATAATCCCAGGCAAAATCAATAGCCACTTTCATAATGATGGAATGCATAGTGCCAGACTTCATAACCACATAGTCAAGGCCTTGTGCCAAGAATAAAAATAATATTTGTTCAAGGCCTTGTGCCAAGACACTAATTTGTTTCATTAAACCTACCGATGCATCGAGGAGCTATATCGGGCTCCACCCGTCACTTACTAAGTCCAATGCATTACTTATATGAAAAGGTTCAAACATAACATAAACATTTCTATTAAAACTAGAATACAAAATTTCAATAATTTATCCATAAAAATTGAATTGTATAAAGATAACACATCCATAGTCAAACATAACTCATTCAATACAATATGGAAGATTGTATTATAATAAATCAACCTCAATCGAGAATAGTGAAGGATATTGACATAGATGAAGTTAATCATCAAAACTATTTGAGAGAAATATCCTCCATTTTCTTTAAAAAATTTAAAAGCCTCGATATTTATTAATAATTTATTTAAAATAGATTTTTGAATCAAAGTATCCCATACCACATTGAAACTTTTAAAAGGAATTTTAATTTTAAAGCATTAATGTCCATATAAATAAATCCTTAAAACCCATTTTAAAAACATGGATATTAATGAGAATGATTTAGAGGAATCAATATATAAAACATTTAAAATTGTGTTTTAGTAAAAAGGTACCTTAAATATAATACCATTGAAAACTCTTTTATGAAACATGGACATGGATAATAAATATGTCCCTGTAGATACTTACGTAAAAACAACATAGGATAATAAAGAGATTGTGAAATTAACCCTTACCTTGTAATTTTCCTAGGTTGAGGGTAGGTTAACCTCCTATATAATGGATAAATAATTGTTATTAAATTATACAAGAATAATATACAATAATATAATATCATATATGATCTTTTAACATTGGTTAGTTAATAATATATTATTATTATCGTCGTTTCGGGTGTTAAATGATTCGTTTTCCATTATAAGCTTTGTTATGTAAGTAATGTTTTTTATGGATAGGATGTATCTTATTAAAATTCCTAATGACATTAAGTCTTTAAAATTTATTTTTAATCATCTAATGAAAATTATTCTTGAATGGGTAATATGGGGAATGAATCTTAACATGTTTGTGGAGACAGTAATCTGTGCGTACGCACGAGAAACAATATCATTCTTTTGATATTAAAATAATATATAATTGGATGGTATATCATATATACAGAATCATTATCATGTTATATATATTATTTTCATCAATTACACATCATTATTATACCCATCCAAATAATAATGTATTGAATAACAATTACCCCACGACATAGAGACGGTAAGCCATACGTACGCACGTATGGTGACATGCCATTCAAAGGATGGATAGAATAATTAATATGGTTGTACCATATTTATAATAACATTAAATTATATATAATATACTGGATTTATTATTTTATAATGGAAACAACAAAGAAAGAGTAAGTGGAAGAAGAAAGAAACTTGAAATAGGTGATGAAATATTTACCTCTTCTCCGGGTTCATCCATTTGATTTGATCAAAAGGGCTCCTTAGGTTGTCTTTTTAACTAAAGGGAGGCCTCTAGGATGAAGGTAAGACAGTTGATAGGGTATTTGGGTAGGGTTTTGCCGAACCAAATGGCTTTGAAGGTGTGAATTAGAGAGAAGGGGGAGTTCTCTTTTATAAGAGGGGTGAGGGGCACCTTAGGAAAAGATAGAAATATTATTTTATAATAAAATCATTTTCTATTTATAATGGCTCCAAAATGAATTATTTAATGTTTATGATGGGAATGGGTCTAAACTCACTGAACCAATAGGTTTTAGATAGGTTTGGGTCACTATATTAACTTTATCCTTTAGATTTACCTCTTAGTTAAATAGTTTGACATTTACCATGTCTCTTTGTATTTTATATTATATGGTTAATAAACTTACTATAAACTTCCAAGAGAACCTCAAGAGGTTCATTAATGACATATATAATATTATTTAAGACCTTTTTCCAAACCTTATATTTTTATGAATAGAATATCAATTAATAATATAATATTTGTTTTAAAAACTATTTTATGTCAATTTTGACACTGTTTGGTATTTGGTTTTTGATAAATACATACAAGCATTATTACTTAAAAAAAATTATCTAAAAAACCCTAACATGTCATATTAACATATAAAATTAGTGTAATTTATAAAAAGTGTCAAATTACATTTATTTGGATATTTATAATGTCAATTATTTTAATCATTCATTAATATGGTAATTACTTCATCATTTTTTTTTATCATAAATAAATTTAATATTTAATGTCTAAAAATTAAAAATAAAATACAATTATGTTGGAAATATTTTTATCTTTATAATTAATACTTATAGTCGAATTTATATTATGTATTACACTATATCAAAAATGTTTTAATTATTGAACTTTGATTTTAACTCTTTTAACTCTTCTTAAAATAAAATAATAATAAATGTCCTAATCTAATTAAAGTGGACCAAACAGGTTCATATTTCATTTATAAGGATTTTTTGGTCTAATATTACTAATCCAATAGAATTAGTACATGTTTTTGGGTAATAATAATATCATTTTTACTCTTTATTACCCTATTTACTATTAACCGTGGTAAATAAAAGTAAAAGGTTATTATTCACCAAAAATTATTTTAATCTTATTGAATCAAATTTTACGCACTAATATCAATAGTTTCTCTCAGATTTTTTAAATTAAACTCATAGAAGTGGTAAGAATATGTTTTATGTAAATTTGCAAATGCTCCTAGGAGGTGGGTAAAAGACAGTGAATAGTTCAATAAAATTTTATATATCTAATATTATTAAAAAATGAATCCAATGAATTAAATTGAAAATAATAGGTATCATGTATCTATTTTTACCTAAAATAAATTTAAATAAAAATTTGGTTTTAAATTATAACTCAGTGTTTTTCACTATTCATCAAAAATTGAAAGTTTTCAGAAAAATTCCAAAAAATCACCCTAAGATAATTTTGATATTATGAATTAAAAAATTAAGTCTATTTTAAAAAATTCAAAACATAGAAGTTTCATTTATTAATTTAATATTAATTCCCATTGTCAAAACCAAAAAACGCGTTTTTAAGAAATAATAACTCACAAAAGATTGATACTTGTTTATGTTCAATTTCAAAGTAAAATTATTTAAAATTAATAACAATGTATTAAATTTCAAAAATATAATATTTTTATACTTCCAAACCATTAAAATGTATAATATAACACTACAAATTATTTTGATTAAAAAAGGTCTTTTTAGGTAAAATATAGTATTTTTCACTATTCACCCAAATATGAAAGTTATCAGAAAAACACAAAAAAATTATTAAAAGTAAATTCTTATGTACAGATTCTAAAGAAGAAGTTTATTTTGTCAAATTTAATATATAAAATTTTCAAATATTGGATTTAAAAAGGGTTCACCATTAAAAGGTGTCAAAATTTCATTTTTTTTAAATTCTTCTTTTATCTGCAAAAAAATGAATTTGTTTTTTTTACATTATATCTAAGAAACTCATAATATGGATTATAAAATTATAAAGATTATATAAAGTTAAAAATTTAGTTAATATTATTCATAACCTCTTTTGAACGACTAGTTTGGTAAGTCGTGGTGCGCTGGAACTCGATGTTGTGTGTAGTGAAGGTTATTGAATTACTTTGAATGAATAACATACTATGAAAACTTGGGGTGTTACATTATTCCCTCCTTGAATAAATTGTTTCCAAGAAATTTTAAATTGTTCTTCGAAAATAAATGTTTGAAAATAGAAAATACCTTTGTGGGAAAACCCACATCGAAAATTGGATTAATAAAATTTATCCTTAATAAGAGGTAAAGGGGAATGAAATAGTCACCACAAAATTATGATATCAATTAGGAGAAAATTGGTGGAAATTAGAGACATATAATTGGAGGAAAAACTTAAATATTTATAGGTAGTGATTGAGGCCATCAGTCAAAAACAATTGTAGAATTGAGTGCCTCAAAGCCATCAATCTATGTTGATTTAAAATATCATCGGTTCAAAAAAACATAAGGTATTAAGATAAAATATTTTTAGTTTTAATATCCCTTACCTAAAGTTTAAGAATTAATTTCTTCATAGAATAAGAGAAGAAAAAAATTTATACTTGACAAGTAGTGTTCCATCCTTTAACTAATTTCTTCCACAAAATCATCTTTCACTCTAAAAGATAATAGAACATAAAAAAATATTCTATAATCCTATTCATATAGGGTTCAAAAAAATGAATTTATAATTCACCTATCAGACATTTTAAAAAAATAATCTACATTATACAATCCAGGGACTTCATGGAGTCCAGTGGTAGGCAATAAATCCCAATCTCACTATGGTTGTGGGTTCAATTCCCGTAGCTTGTTCGGCACGACGGGTTGTCACACGGTCTATGTGTTGTCCTCTTTATAAAAATTCAAAAATAACCTTAACAATAGTATCCATTTTCAAACTTAATCAATTCCATCCTTTATACTTATACAAATTAATTCAATCCAAACTCATTGTCCAAAATTTATAAGGAAGATAAACACAATGAAGATCCTTTTTTCATGTAATAACATGTGAACACCTTCATCATGTATTATTTTAAAACATGGTAACACCATGAATTACCATAAAACATTATTCATTACATTCATGCTCCCTTATCCTTTTTATAATAATGGATATATTCCTTATAAACAAAAATATTGAGTATTCCAACAAAGATGAAATAAACAAACTATTAATCAGTTCCAAGGAAGCCAAGAATGTCCAATATAATTTATCCAAATCAACCATCTCTTATTCCAAAATCACTACCTCATTATCTGGACCATATTAAGGATTACATTTCCTTCAACCATGTATTTTTCCAAAAAGTTTAGCTTACTATTTAGTCACTTTTCTTAGAACCATATAATCTCAAATCCTCAATAAAATAGTACTGCAGTATAATCCTCATTTATCCCCATAATTCATATAACCAGTATATTGTTGATACAACACTCAAATGGAATAATTCTATAATAACAACATAACAACACTAGTCATTACTATTCATCTGACGTAGTATGATAACTTGATTATTATCCAAAAGCATCATTTAAGGTATACTCTGATGATTGGGACATTGATTCGCGTAGTATCCCTACGCCTTGCAGATAAAGCATTATACATTTGAAAATTTTTCTTACCCTTGCAATCACGTACTTGGTGTCCTTTTTCTCCACACTTATAACCAAATCACATTCCCTTCAAGAATGTACCAGGGTATTTCTTCCCAAATTTACTGCAGGATGGATATTCATCATTTCCCTTCTTCCCCTTACTTCCATTCCTTCCACTAGGCACCATTTCTAAAAAATGGAATAAACTATATTAGTTTATGAATCGCAATACATAAATCCAAACATGTCAAACACTTATCATAAATTGAACAGTATAAAGATATAATCCATGATTATAAAATTGTTTTCTTTGAGGAATTATATACTCATAAACCATTCATAATGGTTTGTACAGAAAATGAGAATTATACTAAGCATATCCCCCAGGAGTGTCGTAACTAAGAGTGCAGAAAGGCCCATTGTCGTGCACCAGTTCCCGTTCGATTCTAGCTCTAAGCGATGTTTTTGGGTTTTACCCCTAGGTAAATCTATGCCAGAGCCACCTCTACATACTCGTATCCAGATAGGGATGTATTTCTTGGAAAACTCACAAAATCCTTAAAATACCAAAATTCAAGGAAGTTCTTCTATATTAATCCTCAAATTCTATCTTAGGGTAATGTGGTCTAATCAAAGTTTATCTAAATCTAGATTCTAAAGTTTTTACTAAACTTCCTCTAATACCAACTGTAATTCCCCGACCCCAGAAGACCAGAGTTGGTGCATTATTACGTATCATTGGCATGATCACTGAAGATCAAGTCTCAAAAGACCGATTAGTTTAGTAGCCTTGGATGTACTAGATACATTCATAATGTTAATATTACATCATAAAATGGAAAACTACACCAACATTGTTTCCATAGACAACACTGAGATCCCATAGACTCTCACTATAGGTCAGTCAAAATATACTTCTTCGCATCCTGGGAAAAATAGAACATAGAAAGTGGTGAGATCAGATGCTCAGTAGGGATAACAATATGGTGGAAACATTCATAAATAAGCATAAACATTTAAGGCAATGTATAAGACTAAAACAAAATCCTTTTAAACATGAACATCCTCATAATATGGAAAAGATAAAATCAAATAATTCTGTTTACTTATTCACATGGATATTCTACTAGTAGAATAATCCCATGCAATATCAATAGCCACTTTCATAACGATGGAATTCATAATTCCAAACTTCATAACCACATAGTAAAGGCCTTATGCCAAGACTACAAAAAAAATTTCAAGGCCTTGTGACACAACACTAGTTTGTCTCATGAGACCTACTGATGCATCAAGGAGCTATATTGGGCTCCACCCTTCACTTACTAAGTCTAATGCATTCCTTAAATGAAAAGGTTTAAACATAACATAAAAATTCATATTTGAACTAGTATACAAAATGTCAATACTTTATCCATTAACCAGGATGGTATAAAAATAACACATCTACAGTTAGACATAAATCATTCAATACAATATTGAAGATTGTATTATAATAAGTAAACCTAAATCGATAATAATGATGGATATTGACATATATGAAGTTAATCACCCAAACTATTTGAGATAAATATCCCTCTTTTTCTTTAAAACATTTAAAAGTTTCACTATTTATCAAGATGCTATTTAAAATAGATTTTTGAATCAAAGTGTCCAATACCACTTTGAAACATTTAAAATTAATTATAAATTTGAAACGTTAATGTCCATATAAATAAAGCCTTAAAAACCATTTTGAAATCATGGACACTAATGAGAATTATTTAGAAGAATAATTATTTAAAACATTTAAAATGATGTTTTAGTAAAACGGTAACTTAAAAAGAATCCCTTTGAAAAATATTTTATGAAACATGGACATGGATAATAAATATGTCCTAGTAGATACTTACGTAAAAACAACCTTGGATAATAAAGAGATTGTGAAATTAACCCTTACCTTGTACTTTTCCTTGGTCGAGGGTAAGTTATCCTCTTCTATAATGGTGAAATAATTTTTATTAAATTATATAAAAATCATATATATTAATATGATATCATATTTGATCTTTTAACATTGCTTTGTTAATAATATCTTAGTATTATCGTCGTTTCTGGTGTTAACTGATTTCTTTTTCTTTATATGATTTGTTACGTAAGTAATGTTTATTATGGATAGGACGTATCTTATTCATATTCAGAATGATATTAACTCCTTAAATATTTTTTTAATCACCTAATGAAAATTAGTCTTGAATGGATATGATGGGGAATGAATCTCATCACATTCGTGGAGAGCGTAATCCATAGGTACACATGAGCAACAATATCATTCTTTTGATATTAAAATAATATATAAGTGGATGGTATATCATATATAAAGAATCATTATCATGTTATATTTATTATTTACATCAATTACACATCATTATTAAATCCATCAAAATAATAATGTATTGAATAACAATTACACCACGACAGGGAGACGGTAAGCCTTATGTATGCATGTATGGTGAAATGTCATTAAATGGGAGGATAGAATAATGAATATCGTTGTAACATATTTATAATAACATCACAGTAAATATAAGATACTGGATTTATTATTTTATAATGGAAACAACAAAGAAAGAGGAAGTGGAAGATGAATGGAACTTGAAAGAGATGATGAATTATTTACCTTTTCTTCGGGTTCTTCCTTTTAATTTGATCAAAATGGCTCAATAGGTTGTCTTTCTGAATAATGTAATGCATCTAGGATGATGGCAGGATAGTTGAGAGGGTATTTGGGTAGGGTTTGTCCGAGCCAAATGGGTTTTATGGTGTGAATTAGAGATAAGGCAGAGTTCCCTTTTATAAGAGGGGTGAGGGGAACCATTGGAAAATCTAGAAATATTATTTTATAATAAAATAATTTTCTGTTTCTAATGTCTCCAAAATGAATTATTTAAATGATAAGGTGGTGATGGGTCTCAAACCCCTCAACCAATAGGTTTTAGATAGGTTTGGGTCACTATATTAATTTTATCTTTTAGATTTAACTCTAGTTAAATAGTTTTACATTTACCATGTCTCTTTGTGTTTTGATATTATTTGGTTAATAAACATACTATAAACATCGTTGAAAAAATAAAGTGGTTTATTAATGACATATATAATATTATTTAAGACCTTTTTCTGGACCTTATATTTTTAGGAATATAATATCAATTAATAATATAATATTTGTTTTAAAAACTCTTTTAGGTCAATTTTGACACTATATGGTATTTTTTTCTAAATTCATAATAGAATTATTAATTAGAAAACAATTAAACTAACTAACCATAACATGTCATATTAACCTAGAAAATTAGTTTAATTTATAAAAAGTCTCAAATTACATTTATTTTGATATTTCTAATGTCAATTATTTTAATCATTCATTAATACGGTAATTATTGCATAATCATTGGGTCATAACTAAATTTAATTATTTAATGTCTAAAAATTATAAATAAAATATCATTATGTTGGAAATATTTTTATATTTATAATGAATATTTATAGTCAAATTTATCTTATGTATTACACTATATTAAAAATGTTTTAGTTATTAAACATTGACTTTAACTCTTTTAACTCTTCTTTAAATAAAATAATAATAAACGTCCAAATCTAATAAAATTGGATGAAAGAGGTTCATATTTTATTCCTAATATTTTCTTGGACGAATTATACTTATCCAATAGAATTACAACATGTGTTAGGCTAATAATAATATCATTTTTGCCCTTAACTGTCCGATTTACTTTTAACCGTGGAAAATAAAAGTAAAAAGTTAATATTCACCAAAAATTATTTTCATTAATTGAACCAAATTTTACATAAAAATATCAAATGTTTCTCTCAGATTTTTTAAATTTATCTCAGAGAAGCGGTAAAATTATGTTTTTATGTAAATTTGCAAATGCACCTAAGAGGTGGGTAAAAGACGGTGATAAGTTCAATAAAATTTTATATATCTAATATTATTAAAAAATGACTCCAATGAAAAAAATTGAACATATATAATTACTATGTATCTATTTTTACCTAAAATAAATTTAAATAAAATAATTAATTATTTAAATAAAAATTTGGTTTTAAACTATAACTCTGTGTTTTTCACTATTCATCAAAAATTGAATGTTTTCAGAAAAATACAAAAAATTCACCCTAAGATAATTTTGATATTCTGAATTCACAAATTAAGTCTATTTTACCAAATTAAAAATATAGAAGTTTCATTTATTAATTTAAAATTATTTCTCATTGTCAAAACCAAAAAGCGTGTTTTTAAGAAATAATTACTAACAAAAGTTGATACGTGTTTAGGTTCAATTTCAAAGTGAAATTATTTCCAATGAATAGAATTGGATTAAATGGTAAGAATATAATCTATTTATACTTCCAAACCATTAAATTATATAATTTAACACTAAAAATTATTTTGATTTAAAAAGTTGTTTTCAGTTAAAATATTGTATTTTTCACTTTTCACCCAAATTTGAAAGTTATCAAAAAAACACCAAAAATTTATTAAATCTAAATTATTATGTCTTGATTCTAAAGAAGAAGTTTATTTTGTTAAATTGAATATATAAAAGATTAAAATATTGGATTTAAAAAGGGTTTTCCATTAAAAGGTGGTAAAATTGAATTTAAAAAAATACTTCTTTTATCTAAAAAAAATGAATTTTTTTTTCATTATGTTTAAGAAACTCATAATATGGATTCTAAAATTATAAGGATTATATAAAGATCAATATTTAGTTAATACTATTTATAACCTCTTTTGAATGGTTAGTTTGGTAAGTCATGGTGCGCTTGAACTCGGTGTTGTGTGTAGTATAAGTTATTGAATTACTTTGAAAAATAACAAACTATGAAATCTTGGGGTGTTACGAATTGGAAAAAAGCTCCCAAAAAACATGAAACCCACCAACACCATGAGGTCAAAAGGGAAACTACTAAGGTTTACTCCCTACCAGTTGAGACCTCAATGGTCGTGGAACATAAGATCTTCCAGTTACTCTGACACCCAATAAACTCTACTGGATCCACTCTCATGATAGACCTCATCATGAGATCATCCATTCAATCACAACCACCTTCTTCTGAACCGCCATATATGTTGGCTACATAAAAAAAGTAACAAAATAGTAGATATAAGGAAGAATAACCTCCTCATGACGTCTCACATGAGACTCCTCATCTAGAAAGAGATCTTGGAAAAAATTAAGATGATCCATGAACTTGATTCCAAGACCCCACACTAACATACTTTCATGTTGAAGGGAGAGTATCTCATGTCTCTTCTTAGCCTTCATGGTCTATGAAAGGAACACTTCGTGGAACTTCTTATTAATGTTGACCCACAAAATGTCTTACTCCTTCTACTCCCCTAGGTATTATGTCCACCACAGACGCACATATCCCCACATATGACTAACTTCTAATGGGACCCCGTACTCAATCGTATCTTTTATCAAACAAAAAGTGATATCAATCTCCATCAACCAGCTATCTCTATCCACATATGAAACACTACCATCGTTCTTACCCAAATACTACCACAATAAATCACAAAACTTATTCTACCACATATCAACCTCCTCGTCTAGATCAACTCTACAATGATCAAAATAATAAGTCAACTTAAGATCCACTACATGATCCACATACAGACGATGTCCATGAGCCAAGCTAAAAGGTAAATAAGGACTTCCTAATCGTGATAGTATGGAATTTTATTAAGGTTTATTTCAGTTTATCATATTCATTCAATTTATCCTTTCAAAAAGCAATAAAATTCAAACAATAACACACATAATTTTTAAGCATGTACCTTTCCATGGTCTCTACCCAACAAGTAGTTCCATCTTACTTGGTTATTCAAAATGTATAGAGTCTGTGCACTCGATCATAGGGGGACATAAAATCATGTGTCCTAGCTGGTCTCCCTAGCCTATTTCATGCACCAAGGTTGACTGGAACTATTTTCATACTATCCCATGAAATCCTCACTATGTATAACTCCAAACTCCATCCTATCTATAATCCATTATCCTCTGATACCTTTTTAATATGACCCACTGCCTCTAGAGATTCCCCTCCTTGGTTAGAAATGATGATAGGGAGATAATGAACCCCCGGGTCCCACCTCCAGTAGGCCCCATGTTAGTTACGAACACAAAGGGTTTATAAATATCATTGTATGGTAGTCATTGGCCCTTTTTTAGAAAAACAAGATCAAGAGACAATATTAATTCCCAAAAATGAATATCTAAGATATAATATAAATGGTAATCCAAAACCCATCCCACGTATATGTGTAAAAACAGAACTTTTACTATTGGAAAGTCTCCAATGTACGTACCAAATGTAATGCTAAGAAATGACATGACATCTATCAATATCTGATGTAGTAAGGTCCATCATAGTCCATGAAATCATCTTAGAAACTTGAAAATAGTTTATGTATATAGGGTGATAATACAAGTATTCTCAGTAGGAAAACGAATGTATCTCTTGAACATGTGAAGGAGACATACTAACGCACCCAGGAGAAAACAACAGAACTAAAAATCTCCTAAAAAGGTATACAAACCATCCTATACTCACCTAGGCACAATCAATAAATAATTAATGAAAAGTAATATAATATAAAGAAAATCAATGATAGGTTACCCCACACAACTTTCCTACTGGTACAATTCTCTCGCCCAATGTCAAACTTACTTGTGATACCATCCCTTCCATAAACCAAATCCCATCCCGCCCGCACACATCCATGGAACATACCACTTCAAAACCCACCCACACACAACTATACCTCAAAATGAAACCCACCTAAAAACACCTATTCCTCACAAAAAAACCCTACTGCACACACCTGGGAAACAAACCACATCACATATCTTCCCTAAGACACTTAGGAAAGTAATATACCTCTCATCCTAAAGAATTATGGGAAATCACAAACCACATTTTCCAAAACACACATGGGCCATCGAATCTCACCCGAAGACATCTAGGCCATCACAAATTCCATCTAAACCACTAAAAAACCATATACCATCATAGAATTTCCCATTACTACCCCATCATGAATAGAGAGTGGTAGAGAGAATGAACCCATCCATTCATATTCCTCACCTGATTTTGGGAAAGGCACCATCACCTGTGAAGATGGGTGTGTTCAACACATATCACTCAACTAGGGTGCGGTGCATATATAAATTACCAATGAAATACAAGTATATACATATATGATACTAAAAACTCAATCATAACATACGGGTTCTCAGAAAAACCACCAAAAACATGACACCCCCAACTCTACTGCCACATCTTACTGCACATCACAATCCAAAAAACCACAAAACCAATTTCACATTCCCTACCAAATTTATTTATCCATTTCCATTCATTATTAAACAATTCATTTATCCATTCTATCATTTTCTAGGAAACTAAGAATCACAAAACACAAAAAGAAACCAATTAAAATTTATTTCAAAAGGTAAAGAGATTGATTAATAATTATGGAAGTTTATCATTTCCTCTCTATTTAACACCCAATAATGATATATCATATATAAATATATAGAAATGGGGTGATTCTTTCTTCATTTTATCAATTAAAAAACGCCAATACCAATCACCACCATCATTATTTAATTCCATCCTACCTAAAATTCCATACCTTCTAAAAAACCCCCATCTCACAACCACATGCAGAAAAATAACATAGCACAACCAGCTATACATCCCTACTAAATAATAAGACCACTCCAATCACAGACCCACCATACAACCACTTTCCATCAACTTCCCCACGTGTACGAACCAAAAAAAATAGGTTCAAATGAACATTTACCACATTCAAATACTTTTCTTTAAGATGCTATGAGTCAAACCAAATATTGGGGAAGAGAATACATTATCCAAGTATATGTGGATAGAAAATTTTAATTTTTTGGTGATTAAAAAAAATAAAAAAATAAGGAAATAAACATAGAAGATGTATCCATCTCAAACAATGCCACTAATATCCATAATGTTTTTGTGGGGGTAACAAGAAAGAAGAATCATAATATCACAGTCAATATCAATACTGTAAAAAATATGAAAATCAAACCCAAATTTCGACTCAATTTGAACTCACCAATTCTTTACCCTCTATTATGCTGGAAGAACCATTATTCATATATAAACAGATGTAAAACCCATCTCACATGATTATCAATAGAGTGAAATGAATGTAATCCCACCTCAAAGGACCTTTCCAATTACTGAGCACTATCGGGAGAATAATAATTTTCATGAATCACAACTATACCATGAAAACTGTGGTTCAACTTATAACGCACCAAAAATCCACCAAAACATAACCCAATGCACCTCCAAACCAAAGAAACACTACCATAGTAGAACCCCATGAGAAAAACAGAAGAAAAAAATGATAAAGGGAAGAGAAATCACCATGGATCGACCAAATATCGCCAATGAACTTCCACCAGGATTAATAGACCAAAGAGGGATAAAGAAGGGATTGAAGGACACTCCAGAAAAATATAGGGTTTCCCAAAAGAAGGGGAAAAATGGAACACATATGAATAAATGAGGTTTCAGCCAAAAAATAATTTTAAAACTGCACATGATCAAGGTATTACACAACATGTAATCCCCTTTCATGTTATGAAATACCTAGGGTTCAATTTTCACTAAAAAATGCATTGCTTCTTCATTTTATTTTACTTTCATAACCCTGAAATATTACATGTCATGAATCCTCTAAGAAAAACAATCAAACAATTTTTCACATCTTGTAATCAAGTTACACAATGTTTAATTACCCGTATTCTGACATTTATCAACCTAACATCTATAAACTCTCTCTGAGCCTCCTCCTAACACTTAAAAAGACAAAAAATATGAAAAATATGTGATTGGGAAGGCACAAACCATTAAATATATCACAGTCCTACCACCATCACTGTGATCAATGGATCAACTGTCTATCATTGGAAAATTTCCCTATCTCAGATCCCTATACATGAAATTTTTACACGCATCGAGATTCCCAGGCAGGGTGTCAGTAATAAAACCCAATTAGGCCCCACCAATGAATCATCAAGAAGTGTAAACTTGTATAAAAGTTTTATTCCATGAAAACATTAAATGTGATAGAAAGAATAAAAAATCACATATTGAGCCCCATTGTGCTAACTAAGTTTCCACGAGATACATATGAACCTACTTCAGCTCAATTCCCTATGGAATATAAAGATATCATATGTAATCTAAAACTAGACACAAGGCTAGTAAAATACTACACAGATTCCCATGAAATCATGTGGACATTCTTCTTATAATTCACTAAGCCTCAATTAAATCATATTACTTAGAGTTCATGAGGCATCGTGTTATCCTGTTACTCAGCATGAACTAGGCATCAAGTAAACATTCTATTTATAATCAACTAGGAATTGAGTGAATCACCCATCATCCATGAGGAATCATCACATCCCTACCATATTCTCAAGTTCATCTTCTTCTTCATCTAAAGCCATGCACAGTCTTTTTCTAATGTTTAATCATGTCATGATGGTCCACCTATTTCAAACCACAAGAACAATACCTCTATAGTTATGGTAAATCACAGAACATGGTAGATCATATAGTCAAATAATATCACATCATCATGATAAAATAGTGAAAACCTAAAATACAAATTATCAATATAAAAAATTATTCAATAATATAAAACCAAAATGAGGGAAAAAGGAATAAAAAATGGGTCTTGGGGATATACACTCCCAAACGTGATGACAATCAATCACGATAATCAAATATTCCAATAAAAGAATCATACCATGGTAACATATACATAAAATAACACCAAATAGTAAATAACATCATACCAAATGGTTTACTATGAATAAATCCATTGGTTTTCAAGTAATAATGTTCGAACAACATCACACACCCATGTAGAACTTCATCACATGTAAAGGATTCCTACATCAGGTTCAGGTTCATAAAAAGGAGATTTAGAAAAAGACTCAAGTATATTTCATTTCATGAAGTGTAGTTCATCAAAAATATAGCTGAGGGAGTCTATCAATAGAACCTATTATGAGGTATGATGAAGGAGAGGGAACCAATTCAACAAATACATTGTCGATTGATAAATGAATCCTAAATTCCTCATTGATTCTAGGAAATATCCTTAAGTATTGCCAAATAACATTGATCGTTCATCAATTCATCAATGGAAAAGATATTCAAGATGATAATCCTAATGAATATAGTATCCTGATGACCAATTCATGGAAACCCCCCAAAATTCCATCATTCATGAGGTATTTAACATCAATCAATAGGGATATTGTTGAAATTTTGAAACCACCACTGATATTGTAGTGATTCAAAAATCCATCATTAATTAACATAGAAATTCATCAATCAGACATCAATATTTCACATCTAATTATATTATCAAGAGAAATGAGGTAGATCAGGAAGAAGCCCACTGAACGTTGGGTTTCAGATAACATACCTCAGATATAGATCATTAACTCACATGTATTCACAAAAATTTATCTTTGGAGAATAGATATTTAATAAGGAAGGATATAGGAGTCTCAAAAATTAAGATAGATTCCTATAAAAAAATAATAGGTCAAAACATACTATAAATTTAAATTTAGGAGGAATTAGGATTTAAAATTTCATGAGTGCTCATTGTGGTCCCATGGTTTGACAAACCATGCAATAAATATGTTCTCTTTCTGGGATTCTAGAAAATCTGCACAGTATGTTCACACTATTTTTTATCCCATGTACTAAACTTGTTGTTGAGCATTAGATCCTACCATGTTGTTTTATTTTTAAGGCCACAAGGGTTTTCAAATAGTGTTCCTTATCCATGTTAAACCACATGGTCCCCTACATCTAGTTACTTGGATTCCTAGAGAATCTTCACAATTTTAGAAACTATTCGTAAATAGTACACCCTTTAAAAGGACTCAAAAAATTACTAAAACCATTTGAAAACCCATGGAAATCTAACCAAACAAAACATATCTGAAAAACTATTAATGTATGAAATTTACTCATAAGGTCCATAAAACATATCAGTCCATTAAATTAATCCTAAGATGGATGAGTCTAAAATATGAACAGTTATAGAAAAAAACTGAACCAGTATACACAAGAACCATGAAGGTCCGGTATATTGAACTGCAAAACACTTCCTCTGCATGTACAACAGGCAGTGAAACATAAATTGGGGGGTGGGGATTGGATAATAATAATGGAACCAAGAACCCAAATGGTACACCACGAACCAAATACCTCTCGCGGATGACATTCCCGCGAATGGTAATCCACCGGAATATCCTTCAGAATGGTGGTCCGTGAAGCAGGCCACTAAGCAGACAGAACCCGGTGCCACGTAACACCTCAATAGGCGGATGGAACCCAAAGCACCATGCTAATCCGCATACCACTTTGGTACATAGTGGACCATACCCATGACCGTGTACCACACTGGTACATGGATGGCCCACCTGCCCACATACCACTATGGTATGCAGATCCTTCCCCATCCCATAAGAGCTACCAGTACATAGAATGGGTTGTTTTTTTGTATTGTCCCTTTCAGTTCCAACCTCACCCCTACATTATCATCCATTCCTCCATGATCCCTTTATTAAATATTCCTTCAGTGCTAGTGAAAATCCTCCTTTGAAGCCACCATAACCAAATGATCAGACCCTCAGGTGCATTTGTGGGCCCTTTTGAGTCTACATTCCCATAGTAAGTAGATTCATGAAGGCCCTCCCAAAAAATGTGCGGGATTCGGGAATACATGTAAGGATACACTCCCACGGTAAACCAGAGACCAACCATGTTGTGCCAATGTGAACCTCCATATTCTTAGGGTTTTGGGTGATCTCTTTATTTCCCATTCATTGAGAAACAGTGGCCAGTCGAAAATGTTATGTACTCTCCCCCATTTGATGAGGAAGAAATTCCTCCAATTCGCGGAACATGATTTGGGGCCCTCTTTCTGAGGTATGACCCCAATCTTCTGAGGTAGGGATGCATGACTTTTAATACCATTTCACATGGAAAGGTACATTTCTCTGCACCCTCTCCCGTGATCAGCCTGATCTCTTCCACAATGGGCTCTCCGTCCCCCACCAAAAGGGGAGGAGGAAATGGAATTGTTTAATCTTTCAAAACCTTTTGTTTCTCACATAGATCATGACTCACGCTGGATTAGAGGATTGGGAATATTACAACATCATCACGCCATTCAAAATAAAAGAACTCTGATTCCTGACCAAATCAGGATATGTAGGATTCTTTCCAGAAGGCCCAAGATCAAAAGTGTGTCAATCCATAAAGGACCCACCCAATCATGCCCCCCTCAAATGGACAACTTCTGGGCATAATCCCCACACTTCTGAACAATGTGATCTCTAATTCCTAACCAAATCAGGATACATAGGCTGCCTTCCAGAAGGCCCAAACTCAAAATGGTGTCGATTCCAAGGGTCCACCCAATCATGTCCCATCAAATGGGCATCTTCCACGCATAATCCCCACACTATCCGAACTACATGGGCTCTAATTCGTTTCCCAAGGATCCATAGGATGCCCTCCTTTGGGGCCCGGTCCCAACATCCAGTCACCCTTCATCCCCCTAGATGACAATTAAATCAATGGAACCTTTTAATATGGCTAAGTCAGCATTACCACTTTGGCATCAAAAATATGCATGATCACAAAAATCTTATAAACCAAGGGTAGTCTGTGGATAGACTCTTCAAGAATGAACCAAGGATTCACGAACATATGAACATGATTAAAATATATAAGGGAGTCCCGGAATAGGAATCAATCCTCTCTCGGAAGGGTGTGGTGAGCCTGACCTCCCATCCTCTTGACCAATGGAGTCCCGAAGTGTCGTTGGCCAAATCATCTGCCGACGAGCGCCTACCTTTGTAAATCTGGTCCATAAATCATGGATAATAAGGCCATTGGGAATTCATGGCCCCACGAATAAACCTATTAGAGACCATCTGAAATAGTTATATCCAAGAAGGACTGATTCCATGAGTGCTTTACCCACACGCAATGACCTGATGGGACCAATAGTTCCCCCCAAGGATAATTCAACCTTCTTTAAAGGATAATGACATTGAACGGGTCGAAACAATGGAATGGTAAATTCAACGAGAGCCCATATCTATAAAAAATGGATGGGTGATGATCCTCGTCGTGCCATTTCGGCACTGCCCAAAAAATGCACCACCTCAGAGGCGGAACAAAAATGGTGAACCCAACATGATTCCTTAACCTTGGGGGCAGTCTCACCCCACTCAGGACCCTTCGGCCCATAGTAAAAGAAAAGGGGAAGGGGGCAAAGCTGAATCACCAAATATGCATATGTTTAAAGAAATGCCACTTTGACAATGTTATGTTTTCTGTATGTCATAAATGAATTGAAGGTTCCCATAGAGCGATCTTCAATCCAAATGACTTCCCAATAAACCAAGAAGACACACACATCAGCAATCCGGTCGAGGCCTCAACGAAGAAAAGGACCCCTTCGCCTTCCCAGTGTCTTCAACACTGGGTATCAAATTCACTGATCAGATAGTACCAAAAAAACGTTACTCTCCCCATGATAGAGGTCGTAAGACACGCCCTCCAGTTTGTAAAGGTCCTCCACCCTCCCCTTTAGCTGCTACCAGTACCCCATCACCAGGCGGCTCTAGTGGTCATCTCATACCGTTTAGGGAGCATGTCCCCAGAATGCGACCATGAGTACCTCCCTGACCATAGGGAGGTAGATGAAGTCAATTAGGGCATCTTCATCTCAACTTTAAGGGATTACTACTCACAGGCCCCCACCAGAGAGCGTCACCGCCAACAATGAACAACCAGACCTCCTCCCACCGAGGAGGACCTCACGCCGAGGGCACCTACCAATGTCCCGAAGACCTGGGTCCCTTGGGATTCCCTCTAATAGAGGAAAATATATAATCAAGAACACACTATCACCTTGGATCCCGAGGAACAGTTCCATCGTACTAACGTGGTGGCATTCAACGGGCAGTCCTATAACCCTACCCCCTCCACTCAATCCCACCATAGAAAAAGGGTGGCATGATACTATAACATGGACATTTTTACTAGTGCATGCTGGTTCCACCGTGCAAACATAGTGGAAAACTACAGGAAGATGTACCTATCTTACGACGCACAACAAGCCCGCCATCAAAATTGGGCGGCAACCAGTTATATGCAGGCACAAACACCTACTACTGCACAACAATCCCACCATCAAAATAGGGTGGCATCAAGCTATACGTAGGCCCAATTACCTTCTGATGCACAAGATGTACTCCATCCATATAGGGTGGAAACCAACTATACGTAGGCAAAAACACCTGCTATTGCATTTCAATCCGTCCATCTAAATAGGGCAGCAACTATAAATACGTAGGCACAAACACATGCTGACACATTTCAAGCCTTCCATCTAAATAGCGTAAAAAATGGCTATACGCAGACACAAATACTTGCTGAAGAATATCAAGCCCAACGGCCAAATAGGGAAAGAGCTAAATATGAGTATAGTCAATTTATTGTTGATGCATACAAACCCTATGATACTAATACAGTAGAAAGTGAGTGGATGAAAATCCCCACCCATGAATATGAAGACCACCAATCAAATATGGTGGAAACTAGAGAAGAAAACTATTTGAAGACTCGTTCCTCTGGCCCGACACTGGAGAACTACCAGTATCTACTAAAAACTGATGGAGGACTCGTGTAGCCGCAAACTCCTACTCCAACATCGGAATGGGCCTTCATGCCTAATCCAGCAAAGATGTATCTCATCACATCTTAGAAATGATGGAAGATCATGCAT
Source organism: Viscum album (assembly GCA_963277665.1). NCBI lineage: Eukaryota > Viridiplantae > Streptophyta > Magnoliopsida > Santalales > Viscaceae > Viscum > Viscum album. The sequence goes on from OY728152.1 coordinate 1,117,243,633, forward strand.
CGATTCTAAACCATATCCTCCAAACATGCCAAGATATTATTGCATTGGTGGAAAAATTTAGAAATTGGTCCCATGACCTATTTTCTCAAGTGGAATGACTCACTCACAAAATGAGTTAGTCACTCTGGAGATGTTATGAAACCTTACTCCAATCCATAAGGGTTGATTGAAATATCTCGTGACATATAGACAACAGGATTGGGAACAAATACCTGTTCCAATGGGGGGATTCCAGTCCAACGTGGTGGTCGCTCTAGGGAAGGCATGTACCCCTACAAAACCTCAAGATGCTCATCGGTGTATAATGACGACATCACGAGACCCAACAAGAGAGGGACCATTATATGAAGACCATTACCAATAGAATATGGACCCTATTACCTATAAGAGAGCACCCATAAATGAAAAGCACCAAAGGAAATCGTAAAATGAAGACCACAAACATGATCCTGTTCTACTGGAAGATGGGGTTCTTGATGTCCTCAAACATATATATAAAAAGGATCAAGACCGTGTCATTCCATTACCAAATTATGGAAGTGGAAGTAGAAGTTGTGAAGGTCCTCCCCGCAATGTCACTACCATCATCTTTGAAGGTCCTCCATAGAGAACCCACAGGGGTTTACTCCATGGGTCAAGAATGATTGATCACAAGAACCTATATCCTAATGGGAATCAGGGTATCCCTCCCATCAACCAAATTATTAGATAGGAAGAAGGTCCTCCCCAATATTTCATCCACTCTGACGGTCCTACCGAGGGTATACGCTGTACATATGCTTCTCCCAGTAGTCGAACATCTAGTCTTGATGGTAGTCCTCACCATGATGGAAGTCATTGCGAAGGCCCTCCCTGAAATGATAGTTACTATGAAGGTACTCCCCACAGTAACTACAAGCAACGAGAAGGTCCTCCCCGCATTGTAGTACGTCCTGAAGGTCCTCTCGGTATTTACACTGCAAAAACACTCCCTCCAGCAAGATATCAAGTCATGATGGTAGAACTCCCTATGATGGCAGTCATCGCGAAGGCCCTCCCCACAATGACAGTTGAAGTGATGTCCATCCCCATAGTGACATCAAGTATCAAGAAGGGCATCCCCTTTCTACAACCTTACCAAAGGTCCTCCTTAGGGTATTATCCAACATAAAAATTCCCATAGTCGGGTATCAAGTTACAGCAGCATCCCTCGCCACTGCTGCCACAACTGCAGAGGTCCTCCCCCCAATCAAGATTTGTACTGGAAAGAATGTCCTCCCATTTCTGGAATGAATATCAGAAATCCCTCCTATGATTAGGTGCTCAAAATGGAGTCAGAAACATCTGGAACTCCATCTATAACATTTGATATTCTTTCTCAACCAGAGGATGGTTTGGGGCCACGCTCGTCTTCTAAGCCACCCTCACCGCATAAGAAAATTGATAAGGATCCTACCAGCCCAGTTTCTTCGAAAAAAATTATTAAGAAGTAGTTGAGGAGGGAATATCATGTAGAGGATCCTCCGAATGAACAACAAAATGTTAAGTTTCTTTTGAGATGACAACCAGCTAGGGATAATATACCGGTGATCTATTGGCCTTTGGTTGCTTCTCACTTTGACATACCCGGAGATTTTTCTGGGGAATGAATACATGAAATTTTCCTCAACATATGGATGACTCTTTGACAGCTGAAAGAAAACTTCTTTCCATATGAAGAGTACGAATACCATGTCAGCATAATAGGAGAGATTCTCTATCTAATGAACTTGGAATCCCTCCCATCTACAAGGTAGACACAATTAGAAAGGTGAAATAAAATCCTTGAACTTTCATGCCTCCATGCATGGAATAAATTTCATCATTGCATTGTCAATGCCCTAGATGGAGTTCATATTCAGGGGTGGGGAGATCACGGAGCTGTACACATCACCCCATGTCCCGTCCAGTAGGCCGCAATGGAAATGACATCCTATAATGTCATCACCCATAAGAAACAATCAAATAAATCCCTAGCACAGGAAATACGGGATACTAAAAAAACTGGCCCGGAGTAAGTCTCAAAAGCATCAGGGCCGAAGAGATGAAGCCATTGAAAAGCTTCTGAGTTGAGTGACCAAGAACATCATGCAGGATTCCCACTTAAGGGAATCCATCTAGAAAGTAGTGATCATGTCTCCAAATGACCATGGAATCCATGTAGGCCCAATGCCACACTCGGATTATAGCCACATGGGAGTACGTGAAATTGGAAGGGTGGAAACAGTGGCAGCTACCGCCGCGATACGAGAACAACCTCTCCCACAAGGTTGGTGGAATTTTTAAATCAAAATTCCCACGTAAGAGAAAAAAATCCAGGCCATAGAAAATTTATAGAAGAATGGGAACAACCCCAACCTACATGGATAGGGGCATTTTTTCCTTAAATCCACACACATCGGACATCTGTCTTCCACCCTCAAGGAAGTACAATGTCTAGAGGAGTTACCCGTTCCACCACATCTCATGGTTCTCACCCTTCGAGACAATGTCGTGTTAAGAGGTTAGACTAGGGTTCCCTTCAGTCAACATTCATCATGAAGCTCGGATAATACCATATAATGGAAGGATAAATCCCAATAAAAGGTTCTTGAATCCTTCCTACCATTCGACACTGGGTACACCACCCCAATGCAGTATGCCTCAATGAACGTGGTAAACATCAACCCCACAGATCTCATAGGAAATGATGTAGGGGGAGAAGACGCATTGGAAGATGGTTCCCTCCTAGAGGCATCCCACACCAATCCTAACAGTGTGCATAACCAAAACTAGAGGTTCCAAATCTGGGTTCCCCCTCAGTTAATCCGACCTTACCTCCCACGCGAAACTCCAACAAAGAGAAAAATAAATACAAGGTCCACTATGACCCGCCTCCTCCTACACATGAGAGTACAGTCCTTACCCTCAAGGAATGGTTTTCCAAGAAAGAGGAAAAATTAAAGAGCTCAGGTGAATTAATTCTAAGCTACATCGAGGGGGTATCTCCCCGAATGTCTTCCTTCTGCGTTATGTCAGCAGGCGATCCTAGAAGAGGTGACCATTCCACGAGTGCTTATCCTGCTAAATGGAGCCAAGCTCGGATGACTATACAACTAGTCCCTAGAAGGACATAAAGACTTCCCCCCACCAGGAAGGTAGCCAGAATATATCCATGTAAGCCCACAAATGATTCCCCCAGCTGGGTATCCACCCAAATTTCCAGTTGCGTTGGCATGCCCAATCTTGGCCCCAGACGCGCCATCTCAAGATCAAGCCTAACAGGATATGAATCAAGGGCCCTAAAACACCATTAAGCAGCTAACATCCCGACTAGATTCCATGGAGGGGCAACACACTCTGCTACAACTAGAGAACAAACCCTACCTTAAGTGTGTGTGCAATGTTCCTCCACAACCAAACTTATGGAACCCCATATTCCCAGAACTCAATGGATCGGGGGACCCAAAATATCATTTGATGCACTATGCCTCTTAATGTGACCCAATGATGGTAACTCCAGAGCATTAAGAATTGGTAAAACTTTGGTTCATCATACGAACACCACATGGTTTATCTTTTTTGTGGTATACTAGAATGCCAGCAAATTCAATTACAGGATGGGAGGACTTCTAGCGACAGTTTCTCTTCCAGTTTAGTTCGACACTTCCCAAGATGATGGTCAGTGTTCTCATGAACTTCAAGAAGTGAGAGAATGAGAGAGTCTCATAATTCATTTCTATATGGAATGGCCTAAAATATTCCCTGAACAGGCCACTACCCTAGGATGAGATGCTCTCTATGTGCATTGATAACCTCTGAGATAAATTGCGAACACCACTCATATCAGCAAAGTACACCAGTTGGTCTAGAGACATCTCTAACATTTCCCAAAGGATATACGACTCCTTTCATAGGACCAACCTTAAGTATCTAATGGCCCCATCGGCCCTCAAAAAAATAATAGGAAAATATGAAGTGGTTTCTGTCGTGCTTAAGCCACCCCGAGCACCATCTCAAGTTGAAAGGCCCCTACCAAACTGTGGAGGACCCCCTGGATTCCAAAAACCACCCCCACCTTGGAAAGATGATGGATGTGGTGGTAAATTAAATCAGTTCAAAGAACGAAGAAATAATGATTATTCATTCCGAGATGACCAGGTCTGTGGATATTTCATAGTTTCCATGAATTGCAATTTTCTCCGGCTGCAAGAGACAAAGAGAGACGATGAAGTGGGTCACGATGGCCATCCAAATTATTGTCTGTATCACCGAATATTAGGAAACAACATCCAAAAATTCTTTGTTATCGATGATATCCTGCAAAATATGGTGGATTCCAGGATAGTCAAGTTGGGACCACCACCAACACAAGTGCCTTATGTTTCCACCTCAGTCTCAAGAGAGGAAGAAGATGGGAAAATAGTCACCTGCAAGAAGGGGAAAAGGTTTGAAAACTAGATAACCCACAAGACCATCAACCGAGTCCACAACATCCTCCAGGCGCAATTGAAACAACATACTATGCCCCCAGAAGCTCTTAAATCCGCAAAAACTTCCTCCTCATCCCCACATACCCCTAAAGGCCAGAAGGGTAGAAAGAAAGAGAAAGTAGAAGAGACGATACCAAATTTGATGTCAGTTTTGACACTTTCAAACATCATGCCAATAGAATTGGTTCAATGGGCACCACCCTGCCAAAAGGTACAATTATAAGGAGACAATCAGATAGTAACAGTGTCAGATCAAGTATTGATCTTTGGCTCCATTAATGTCATCGACATGATGGACCCTTCTCGGATGAAGACTATGGACACAAACCCAAATTCCCTGCACCCAACTGGAGAGTTGGAGGAAGAGGATATAGAGGCCAGAGGTTCCCTGGAAAGAATGATCGTGGCAGGTCTCAAATTCACAGCCATGCCACAAGTCAAACCGTTAACAATGAAAAAACCCACAGAAGTACCCTTAGAAAGATGCAATGAGAATTGGAATTCTCCTTCGCCCTGTCAGGGGAAATCCAAGGCCAGTTATCTTGGAGTATCCATCAAGGGAAGAACATGTGCTAAAACTCTGATTTTATATAGGCAGACCAGTTTGTCCAAATGTGGAAAGCATTATAGAACCACCAAACTCTACTACGGAGGACGAAACATCTATGTACAAAGATCAAACCACTAAAATTTGTGTAATAGAGCTACCCCGAGCTGGGACGCGCCAAAGTTTAGAGTAGAAGAATGAAATTTTAAAGAATCTGGCCTCAGTACCATCAAATTTGTCAATCCTGGTCATGTTGTGTTTGTCCATAGACCATAGGGAGGCACTCATCGATGACTTGCTAGGTCCCCAGGAGTTCGAGGCAGAAGTAGCAGCAACTGAAGTCTTCCTAATGGAGACCAGTCTTGAAGAATGACACACTGTCATCTCCTTCACAAATAGGGATGAAGATGCAATCATGAAAGGGAACATCAAACCCTTATATGTGTCTAGAAATATAAATGGAATTGATGTTCAGAGGATCTTCCTCGACAACTACTCTAGAGTTAAGCTCATCCCACTGGGAACACATTATCAATTAAGATATGATGAAGATAGCTTGACACCATTAACTACAACTATGCTGGGATATGAAAAAAGTGACCAGAAACCATTCATAAGAATCAAGCTTAAAACATGTCTTATAGATAACATATCTGATTCTGAGTTCCTGGTGGTGCGGAAAAGTATGGCCTTCAACGTCCTATTTGGGAGGCCTTGGCTTCTTCCACACACTTCTATTCTGTCCTTATACCATCAGTTCATCATATATTGCACTAATGGGGAAAACAGGATGTTTCACACTGATAAATCCCCATTTCAGTTCTGTGAGTCACACAATATCGACAATGGGTTCTATGAGTTAGAAAAAAAAAATCTTCTGAACAAAGACATTGATTGGATCAATTCTCCGAATGGATTGGAGATTGCTATCACCAACCTCTTCCAGCATCTTGGGGAGGAGTACGTACTACCCATCAAACAAGATGAATGTGTAAGTTCAAGTCCAAGTATAGACTCATTTGTCTGCATGGTCTCTACTACTACCACCATGTCTAAAGATGAATAAGAGAGGGTTTACACTCATGTTGTCATTAAAAGCCTAATAAAAGATGATCCTGACCCGTCCTTGGGACATCAAACTACAATTCCCTCACACAATAAGGAAAAATATGATTTCTATTCCAATATTTGGGACGTTGTCACAAAAATACTTTCTCCATCAAAAGAGGATGATGAATAAGATGAAGAATAATAAGAATAAGAAAAGGAAGAAGGCCTCAAAGATGCCCCTCCTGTGTTGGAAGAGGGTGTTTCCACCACCATCGATGAACTTAAGGAAACAAATTTGGCCATTGAAAATGACATGAGACCCACTTTAATCAGTGTGGCCATGCCTATTAAAGAAAATGAGGCTTATACATCATTCATAATGAAAAATTGAGATGTGTTTGATTGGAATTACATAGAGATGCCAGGCCCCAATCATGATGTCTCCACCCATCATCTCAGCTTACCAAAAGATCAATGACACTATAAATAGGCATCAAGATTGACCCAATTGATGCATGATTCCTAAATATAGGATGAAGTTGACAAATTGATCAAATAGAACATCATATGGGAGTTCCAATATCCAATATGGCATGCCAACATATTCCTTGTTAAAAAAATAATGGAGAAATTTGAATCTGCATTAACTTCAGGGAACTTAATTGGCATTGCACAAATGAAAACATCCTAGTCTGGATCACAGAATTTTTTATCAATGCAACAGTTGGATACAAAGCCCTCTTCTTCATGGATAGCTATTCTGGATACAATCAAATCCAAATGGCTGGAGGAGTCGAAGAGACTACCACTATTAGGGCCCCTCACGGGGTGTTCTTTTATAAAGTGATTCCCTTTGGTCTAATGAATACCGGTTCTACATATCAGTGCTCCATGAAATGTATCATCAAGTCTTTTTGGGAAGATTTGTTGAGTGTTAAGTCTATATCCTGGTGGTTATGTCATGATATCCTTCGAACCACCTGGATGACCTTGAAACTCTCTTCAACAAATTGAGGGAAAATAGTTTAAAGATGAATCCCCTGAAATGATCCATTTTCATTAACTTAGTAATATTTATCAGCTTCTTCGTACGCCATCATTGAATCGAATTCGACCCTAAGAAGAAGAAATCCATTCTTGTTATATCCCAACCTCAATGAGTTGAGAGGTCTCTAGGGGAACCTCTCCCACATTTGACACTTCATGGACAACCTAATAGGTAAATGTATACCTTTCACCAATATCGTGAAGAAAAGAGTTACGTATGAATGGGATAACTATTTTCAAGAATAATTTGAAAACCTCAAAATATATCTCCTTTCCCCACTGGTGTTCATGCTTCCATTTGAGGGGAGACCACTCATTTTATACGCAACATCCCAAGAACTGTCATTCAGCACCTTCCTTGCATAGAAAAATGATTTCGACAACAAGAACAACCTCTACTACCTCAATTGAACAATGATTGAGGCCGAAACGCAGTATTCATAGATTGAAAAGAACTACCTAGTCCAAATATTTGCAGCTCAGAAGCTCATGCATTACCATCAGCACCATAAAGTGTACCTAGTCTCCCACTACAACCCTGTATAGAATATCCTCAACTGTCCCATGCTCAATGGGCACCTACCCTGATGGGAGTTCATCCTACAATAGTTTAACATATAGTACATGCCCTAGAAGGCCACCAAAGGCTAGACATTAGTATACGTTCTAGACGAGAACCCCACAGAAGAAACAACACTATTGGATGTTGACCTTTTAGATGAAGATGTGTTTTCCATCCAGGAGAACCCCGGGTTATGAGAAATTTATTTTGACGGTTCTTCCTGAAGCCCGATAGGAAAAATGATGGAGGATCCGAAGATCAAAAAAGTGGGGTTGGGAGCCATACTCGTATCTCTAGAAAAAGCCATCTTTCCTTAATGTTTCCTACATTTGGAAGGGTGTATGAATAAAGAAGCCAAGTTTCAGGCCCTCATTTCAAGCCTAGAATTGGAACTCCAGGAGAAAGCCAAACACTTAAATTTAATGGGTGATTTAGAGCTAGTCATCATATAGTTAAATGATGACTATGCAGTCAAGAAAGAATTATTGGTTCCCTTGGTGAACCATGTTCGAGTACTGGTGGCAGAATTCCCATCAGAACCAAAGTTGACTCATGTCCCCCGGTCATAGAATGCTGAAGACAATGCTTTTAAAAATGTAGCCACAACCTTGTCCAATCCCAACCGAAATGAAACTTTCATGTTCATTGATTACAGTCAGATGTTCTTGTCATTCATCCAGGGAAATACAGAGTAAATCGATTAAATTAACCCAAATCATAAGCCTTATGGTCATACCAGCGATTGGATGACACCCATCAAAAATTAATTTTGGAATGGGGAACTCCCATCAGTTAGTTTTGAAAGGCATAAGGTCTGATGGTGGGAAGTCAATTTTACCCTATTCAATCAGGTGAACCAAGAGATGGTTCTCTACAATTGAGGCCTTGCTGGATTCCTTCTCAGGTGAATTGATGGAGAAGAGACTACTACCATCATGAATGAAGTGAATTCTGAAACATATAGAGCACACCAGTCAGCAACCAAGGTATCTCACCAAATCTTAAGGCTTGGGTATTACTCACCCACCATGACACAAGATTGTGCCATATTCACTAAGAAGTTCCATTCCTGCCAATTTCATGCTACTTTCATGCACCGATCCCCCGAGTTTCATCATGAGGATATGTACTCTTGGCCATTAGTTGCCTCGAGAATGGATGTTGTGGGACCATATCCTCCAGCTACAACTCAAAAATTCAGGTTCATACTCATAGCGACCGACTTATTTTCTAAATGGGACAATGTTGTACACCTTAAGGAAGTCGGGTGAAAAACATTTCCAGCTTTCTGTAGACCAACATCATCACCAGATTTGGTGTCCCTCATTCAATACTGATGGACAATGACCCCGTCTTTTTCTCTACTGAGCTGGATAAGTTGTACTAGAAATATGGAATCAAGGCCAACTGGTCATCCTGCTACCATGCAGCATCCAATGGGAAGATAGAGGCTTTCAATAAGAATTTATCCAACATACATCAAAATATGGTCAATAAGGATATGAAATCATGGCCAGAGAAGCTCGTTCATGCTTTGTGGGCTTACTAGACCATGAACTACACCGCCACTCAAGAAACCTCGTACTCACTAGTATACATGGAAGAGGCGGTGTTACCTATCAAAATCAGAGTGTCATTACTTCGTGTGGCTATTTGAGATCAACTTTCCATGGAATATAAATCCTAGAGACAGTTTGATGAGTTGGATAAGTTAGATGAAAAAAGGATTCTCACTCGGCACCATTTGTAAATCTACCGAAATCGGATTGTATGAGCCTTCAATAAAAATGTTCTCCTTTGATATTTCCTCAAAGGAGAAATGGTGTTTGTCCTCAGAACCCTGATGATACTCATGCAGAAACCCGCAAATCTTGAACTGATGTGTGAAGGACCATATGTCATACATAAGGTCTATTCAAATGGATAATATTCCTTGATATCAATGGATAGAAAACTTATAACGGCTCCGAAAAATGTATTGTTCATGAAGATATACGTTAAATAAAAATTTCCCTATGTATTGGTCCAAACTCAATAACCCTAAGCTATGACTTATATCACCCCTATGTATTGGTCCGAACTCAATGACCCTAAACTATGAGTTATATCACCCCTATGTATTAGTTTGAACTCAATGACCCTATACTATGATTTATATCATGCTTATGTTTTGGTATGAACTCATTGACCCTAAAATATGAGTTATATCACCCCTATATATTGGTCCAAACTCAATGACCCTAAAATTTGAGTTATATCACCCCTATGTATTGGTCTGAACTCAATGACCCTGAACTATGAGTTATATCACCCCTATTTGTAGGTCCAAGATCTACGACCGTAAACTATGAGTTAAAATGTTCCTCAATGTTAAGATCCATGCTTTACAACCATAAACAATGAGTAAAGAATGTCCCAATGTTATGGTCCAATCTCTACGACCCTAAAATGTGAGTCCTAAAAAAATTCCCTCAATATTAAGGTCCAAACACTAAGACCCTAAACTATGAGTCTTAAGAAATGCTCCCAATATCGTGGGCCAAACTCTAAGACCTTGATCCATGAGTTAAAAATGCTCCCATATCATGGTCCAAACTCTATGACCCTAAACTATAAGTCATAGTGCTTTTCACATGATGTTAAATTGTAAGGAACATGTCCTTGCCGTACGACATTAAACTACATAGCATAAAACATCCTAATTGCATGAAAATAAACTACATGATCTCTCATAGAACTATGTGTGGCTTGATTTTTTCCCTCATAGGATACGTAGTGACGCCATGATCTTCGATCTTGGTCCAGACCCCGTCATAAAAAAATATTCCTTCGTCACACCCCCTATCTACCCATACTCATAAGGGAAAACCTTATCACTCCATGTTTATCACATCGAGTTCAACTCACGTGAGATTTGAATTAGTGGTATAGATTTTATTAAGTAAACTACGAGGTAACATGATAGACCTAGCTACCATGATGTACTGAATAGAAATACCCCTACCCCTTGGACCGAGCCAAATCAGTATGGGGTATGTACATAACTATGTGCTGCATGATTCCTTCCCTCGCAGAATATGTGTAGACACCTCGATCCTCGATCATATCCCATCCCCAATAGAAAAGAAAATGAAAATGCCCCATCATATTCTATATCACCTTATGCTTGTGAAAGAGTCTCTACAACCACTCCTTGTTTCTCACATCGAGTAAAAGTCACATGAGCTTAGTATCAGTGGTAGGGATTATATTACACAAAATACCGTAAGGGAGTATGGAAGGCCTCGAACCTATATCAATTAAAACCAAAATGCCCTCAACTGTCCCTGAAAAATCGAAAAAACTTTTGTAGGGATCATCCAAAACTATGTGTTGACTGATTCCTACCCTCATAGGATATGTATTGATGCTTAGATTCAACATCATGGCCCATACACCAGGAAAAAATTCCCCTTTCCCCCATTCATGGGTCAGGCCTATGTGGAAGCTCCAAGAAGGTCATAGTTAATGAGGGTATGGGTATTCTATCATTCTCTGAAACACAGATTCCATTTTCCACACTCCATACCTCAAGAAAAATTGGATCCTCATAATCATCCAAGGCCATATGGGATGGAAGTCCAGTGTCCTATGGACACCTTTCCTTGACTATCCACATCCTGACCCAGTGGATCTGGATATTTTGCCCACAAAATTGGCTATCAATCAAAAGAAAATTATTCCTCAGGAGAGTCCTCTCCTGCATCAGTATGCTTAATGGATTTCAAGCCACATGTCATACCTCCTGATTCAAGTCACCCCTGGGATTATGGTGTACACCAGTGATCATCACTCACATCTAAGGAATGCTGAAACACCCTGTCTGTGAATAGCCAGAAACATTGGAGTACATTTCCAAGGAAAAATCATCCTCACCGCACAACATTAAACTACAAGGGAAAAATCGTCCTCACCGCATGACATTAAACTGCAAGGCCAAAATCATCCTCACTACACGAAATTAAACTGAAATTCCATGATTATCCTCACTGAATGACATTAAACTACAAGTCCATGGATTTATCATAGAAATGAACCCTATTAATGAGTTCATTGTTATTAGATGGTGACACTAAACCCTTGTAATCCCTTGTTTCTCACACCGATCAAAGCTCACGTGAGATTAGGGATCATAGAAAAAGATCGACCAAAAAATTATGGGAAAACAGTCCTGGAAATAATTCCTAGTAGCACAACCCTAAAAGGTATATCACAGTTCCCTCCCTCTAGAGGAACACTATTTCCTGACCATGTGATGTTAAACGATCATGTATCCCAAAGATAGAATGAATACCTCACCCTACGTACGAGTCAAATTTATTGAACGAACAACATTCCATGAGTAAATCACAGCCCAAATGTCCACAATATGTCCGAATATGCACTTACCATACTACAAACACTATGCGTTGAGAGATCTTGAATACCCATAACCCCCCTCAGGCCATTTGGGATGGAAGGCCAGTGTCTTATGAACACGTTTTATTGAGTATGCATATCATGCCCCAGTGGCTCTGTATACGTCACCCCCAAAAATTGCTATCAATCAAAGGAAAAATCATCCCCAGGAGAGTCCTCTCCTACATCAGTACTCCCAATGGATTCCAAGCCTTATTTCACCCCTCCTAATTCAAGGAATCTTAAAGTATTGGTTTGCATTTTCCTCCATTCACACATCATGGACATATCGTAGCATATGGACCTATTTCATATCTGATCCCTTTTAAGGTTTCTAAAATATATCCTATCTATATGCATAAAGTTGATCCGCATGCAAAGGTAGAGTGCCCCCACTCATTTATGGGATTCACTGGAGAAGTTCATCTAAAAATCCTTTTTTTGTGATTAGGGGCACCCTGTGTCGAAGGACACACATCAGATTTAGAAATTTTCAAATCTCCCAAATCCTCAAAGGCCATCAGAGGTGGAAGGCCAGTGTGCTATGGGCACCTTTACATGACATTTCACATCGTGCCTCGATGGATCTACAAATGTCGCCAACAAAAATGGCCATGAACTAAAGTAAAATTAATCCCCATGAGAGTCCTTTCCATCCACTGTGAGATCAAATAATGTTCATGTCTTGTCACAACCATAGATTTTTAAAAATATTAGATAACGGCTTATGTACCTCATTTTTTCCAAGAGCCTCGTACAAAAAGAAAAGAAAAGGGGGGACTCTAAGTTGAACAGACCACTTACCAGCTCTCTCTCATGCAAGTAATAAATTTTCATGATCAATTTCCCACTCAAACCTAATATGAATGTTCCTAATGTTCTCAGATGACACTACTCAATCCGACCACATATTGTGGTTCCCATCCCCAATATTAATCTAATATGTGGAAAATCTCACCATGCCATCAGAAATGGAAGGCCAATGTCCTATCGAAAACTTTTGATTGACTATGCACATCATGCCCCAAAGGCTCTGCATATGTCTCCCACAAAAATGACCATCAATCAAAGGAAAATTCATCTCTAAAAGTGTTATTTCCTACATCTATATGCATAAATCGGCTCCTAAGCCTCATGCATATCTAGAATCCACAAATCTAGGGTTAGTAAAAATCCCAAACCCATGTATGAATGATACTAGAGAATTCCTAACTAATGGCCTTGAGTTAGGTCCCTACCCCATTATGTTTTCTCAAATTTTTTTGACCGAAAAAATCAGTATTCAGTTTAATTGGTAAGAATGTGAAATGCCAGCAAAAAAAAATTATATACTCGCTAGAGGGAAAATCCACTAAAGTGACCTCTGGGTAAAATTATAGTATTGGTTTGTTAAAAAACCCTAAGTGGTCACAAAAGAAGAAAATCTTTTTAGGTCAAAAACTAGGAAAGGGAGACCATTGAAAAAAACAAGTTATACCCAGTAATCCCATACCACACAGTCTTTGGAAAAAATTATGATAGTAATGAAAAAAGAGGACATAAATGTTTGTGAGGTATTCCATTCATCCTCAGCAATAGTCGAACTACGCTTGTTGAGTCCCTTGGCTCAGGAAATAATTATTCCTCGATTCGGTTACCTCAATTTACTGATTTCAAGTCACGGTTTAAAAATAACACGTTATTGAAATGATATTGACTAAAAAATATAGAGATGAGATTTTTAAAAGCCAAATCCGTTTCATTGGGTTCTTCAAAAATGGAGGAACATCCCCAATTCGGAGTCTCTCTAGAGTAAAAAGGGGGAGGGTACATGCTGTAATTTGGGACATAAATACAAAAGGCCCGATTTTCCCTTTCCAAAAGGATGGCGAGTGATTGGTACGGTCCATCAATGGTCTATTCCAAAGATATTCTTTCCTCCGTTTCATCTTTGATTGATGGATGCAAACACTCCAGGATTGCTTTAAGTCCCCACCCTTTCTTCTGAATTGCTTTGTAATTGGAAAGCAAAGAGTCCAGTTTCTAGCTCAAACAGGCTATATGGGTTTCACACTCCCACAACTCCTCCTATTGAGCTACCACCAAATCACGGGAATTCACCCCCTTAGATGTAAAATGATCAAGTTCTTCCGAAATATCTCTGAAGGTTTCCACCTTATGATTGGAATAATTGAACCTGGCCAACTTGTACTCATAGGAGGCGAGGTCTTCTCATGCAATGACGATTTGGTAAATAAAGAAGTGAAGGTGATGATAATAAAATCTGTTGGAACCCAGCTCTATAAATAACCTCTAAAAATTGTCACCCTCATTGGAAAAATTGACCAGGGTGTATCAATCGAAAGGGAACATAACTGGTGCCATGCCTCTTTGTGCATTGTATGTTTTATCACCACAGCATCATCACTTCAATCCTCCTCTTCTTCCATAGGTTTTTAAGTGGGAATCATTTCTATAGGAGTAGGGAGGGACCTACATAAAGTCACCCAATACGAGAGACTCTATATTCCATCAGATGGACCTGATACTAGATCTAAATGTGGAGGGAAAACTGGTTCCTTTGGGATGATTGGTGATTCTCGGTGGGTTATACTCTCATTAAAATCCTGAGCAATATCTGTCGGAGGAGAATAGTCCAATTACCTCCCCACTGAAATGGGTTGTGCTGATGAAACCCCACCCAGATGCTTTTGACGACAGACCAAGTTCCTTCTCACCATGAGAGCAGGAGTGGGAGCCGTATCAATCATGGTTACTGAATGGACTGAAGTAGAAGGTGTAACTATTGCACCTCTTGTGATGAAAGGAATGTCTGGTGTTGTTGTTAGGGCATGAACATGACTATAAATGGTCAAGGGTTTCTACACCCATCGAACTAGTTATTTCCGCATCCCCGCGAGGTAACAATCGACCCATAGTTGGGAATACTCTAGAGATATGAAGGTGGTACCCATCGGGTTAGGAATGATGACCTCTCTGGAAACACCTTCATGCATCATCAAAAGAGAAAATTGGTAGAGAACCACAGTATGATATTATCCCCTTAGTCAAATAATTGGAAGAATCACGGTCTGTTTAAGTCATCCGAATTGCCTGGAAAATAGGTGGGGAGGTATGGTTCAAAAATAAATACTTGGTCTACATGGGTGGTGGGAATCCTCTCCCAATGATTGATGAGGTGTGAACATTATTCCAAGGAACTGCCCCTATCACCTCTCAATGATCAATGAGGGGTAGGATGTGGTGTGAATGAGATGTGAGAAGCGTCGTTCAAAATCCCGAATGCATCAGTAACACTCAGGGTCTTGTGATGAACAGTAGAAATGCTGAGAAGAGTCAGATGAAAGTTAGAATGGGGAACTCATGCGTTATGCCAATATTCATAATAGGGGAAGTGTTCCACCATCCACCCATACAAGAATTGGAATAGTCCACTGAGACGATGTAGATACCTGCATTCCAGAATCTATCCTAATAATTCATTAAGCTAGGAGATGGTAAGAAGGGCCAATTTAATGGGTAGAACCTCAACTATCATGGTCTCCATCATCAAGATGTAGGCTTGAACCCCAGTGTATGTGTCACAGGATGGGAAGAGACATCCACTTAAGAACATGGTGAAGAAGACATCAAGTCTAAGAACTGGTGAAATACTGGGATGATGATCGTATCCCCAAGTGGCATACCACCCTTCTTCATGGGTAGCATAGTATGAACCTGGGGTTTTGTGGGACTGATGGGTTGGGTGAGTTCAACTGCGGTGCACCATTGGCTTAGGCCCATTCGTCTGCAAGAATAAGATTATCCATGATTTGAATGGGATGAGAGAAAATGCCTCGAGGGGATGATCTAGTGATCCTATTTCCATAACTAGTATGCTCTTTTTAAAAGGAGACATGTGATCTGTTTCATTCTTTGTTGCGGTTTCTGGGAGAAACATGTTGTATATATCTCCAAGGATAGGGAAACCTCAATGCTTGAAGTTGTCCAAAAGACTAATCCCCACATCTCCATGCAGTAGGTGAAAGGTCTTGGGGTATGAACACCAGTAAATCAGCAATTCCTAAGGGATTTCTCCTAGAGAGAAGATTGAAAACTGAGAAACACATGTTTCCTGGTGCAATCTGACCACCTTCAGATGGTTGGGGGACTCAAGATAGCTCTGATGCACCCAAAACACCCAGGCCAACTCATCAGAGATGCATCCTCCATCTTGTAAATGCCACATGGTAGTCCACCCTCCATGAGGATAATCCCATCATATGCTAATAATGGATGGGTATTCTTAAATTTCTAGTCTTGGGACACCATTGCAGCGCCCGTAAATGCCCTGAGTCCATGCAGAACCTCACAATATGAAAATGTTTCCCTAAATGGGAGAGGTGAAAACTTTTTTGTTTGGGGAAATTTTAGCACGATCATGATCTCATGGTGCCTCGAGAAGGATGAAAGGGTTGTCGGGGTCAATCAACAAGAGAGGCATGTTATGGGGGAGGCCAAAGCCGTAAAGTGGAAACTGTACAAATAACGGGTGAGCTAGAAGCTCTGATGTCAAGAAGACCATCAGAATGCTATCATAGGGAATGATATGGGTTTGAATATTATCATCGTTATTACTCTTCATGGAAGCCCTCGTCTTCATTGACTTATCAGCATCCAGAGAATCAACAATTTTTGACTGCATAGGAAGATCCAGAAGCCAATATAAAGTTAATACAATAAAAAATTGATGGGAAAAGGCTACAGAAAAAATGGATAAAGGACTTAAAAAAGGTCGATACATGTCCCCACATACCTTTCATAAAAATGGTATTCAAATAAAAAATTCCACATACAACATCACACACAAAAGATACTCTGCCTATAGCTATTGTGCGCAGATTCTGTTCAATGCGTACATCCTTCATATGAAAAATATCTATGAGGGGAGGCCCACAAACTGATTGGTTGACGAACAGAATGGTCCGTAGAAGGTTGAAACCGCGAGCCTTGACCTAGGTTATGTTTGCGTTCAGAAGATGCATATTGAATTTTAAGTCCGTATTAATAGTTTTTGATGTTCTTTTCACCGATCCATGTTTGGTACATGAACAAGGTATCCGTGTAGCGTTCTTCCACATGGAATCCGGATTTTATGTTTGAAATTTCCACAATCCCGTTCACTGTAACCAAAATGTGGTATGTGGATGGGGAAATGGAGAGAAAATAGGTTCATGGAACATATAGAGAAATTCATGAATGTAGTTCTGGAATGGATCATGGTATGCGAGAGTGATGGAGGCCAATAAATTTGGAGTACTTTGCACCACAATAAATGGTAAAAGAAAAATGACATATCCCCTTATATATAGGTTGTGGTCCCCTCCTACTAGTTCTACCTAGTATACCATGAACCATTCTAGTTCAGGATGACTTCTACATCAGAATATTCCTTTTTTTGTTTCAAACAAACAACATTCCATTGTGGGGAATTTTTTGGGTCATGAAAATTCTTCCAAGGAGAGGAAATACCCCCACTATCACTTTGTAGAAGGAATCAATCATTTTTATTTGTTTATTAGGGTGAAGTGACTCAAATTGAATTACATTTATTCGAAGGAACATGAAGGAGTTCAATTTTTTAAGAGGATCATGTACCACCACCGGGAAAGGTACGTGATGAATATAGACCATGAACCACCAGGTATGCGGGATGGTCCTCGAACCGCTGGCCCGTGAAGCGATGGCCAGTGAACAAGGTAAGCCACAAACTACATCAACCGAAGGAATTCTGCACCAAATACCACCCACGTACCATTTCGCGAACCCCTCAGTTTTCTGATTAATCAGATAGACAGGGTTTCACCAACCATTATCATCAAATGAAGCCTCTACAAATACTAGTTGACCGAGTCTTCAACAGGTCAGAATATTTCTTCAATGGGCCTCTGGAAATGGTGTTTCTTTCCTAGTAGATACGATCCCTATGATTCTCAATAAAAGGAGTACAATTGAAAGTATAAGAAAGGATATGGATAGAGAGAAGGAATAATGAAGTAAGTTTGAGGGAGACTTAAATGTTTCACTTCAACTTTCGGCTTGTTTCATAGAAAAATCACAAATCGCGAGCTGCAAATCACTTCCTCCACAAGTACTTCAAGTAGAGAACCATAAAATGGGTGGGGGATTGAATAATAATAATAGATCCGCCAACCCAAATGGTATACCACAAACCAGATACCTCTTACAGATGACTTTATCGGGAATGGTAATCCCCCAGATCCTTCTTCATAATGGTTGTCTTTGAAGCAGGCCGCAACGCGGATAGAACCCAACACCACGTACTACCTTGGTATGCAGATGGAACCCAAAGAGGCATGCTAAGCTGCATACCACTTTGGTATGCGGTTGACCATATCCATGACCACATACCATACTGGTACATGGATGGACCTCTTTCCCACATACCACTAAGTTATGTGGAGCCTTTCCATCCCACATGAGAAATTAGTATGTGGAATGGGGTGTTCTCGGGTATTGTTTCTTCTGGTTAAAACCTCACCCCTTCATTACCGTCTAGTCCTCTATGATCCCTCCTCTAACCAGTCCTACAGTGCTAGGCTAAAGCCTCCTATGAATCCATAAGACCTGTATGATCAGACCCTTGGGTGCATCAATGCACTCAATTGAGTTTACATACCCATGGTAAGCGGATTCATGAAGGACCTCCCAACAAAGGTGCAGGCTTCAGGAATGATTTTAAGGAAACATTCCCATGGTAACCTGGAGTCCAACGATGGGATGTTGACATGAACCTCCCATTCTCAGGGTTAGTGGTGATCACCTTTTTCCATTAAATGTGGAATAGTGATCAGTCGAAGGGGTTATGTTTGCAACCCCCTTTGAAGTGGATGAAATTCCTCCCGTTCCCAGAACATGATTCAGGGCTATATCAATGAGGTAAGTCCCCAATATTATGATTAATGGCCGCATGACCTTTTATTAGATTTCATATGGGAAGGTTCATTACTCCACGCCCTCGCCCACGATCACCCTGACCTCTTCCATTGCGGGCTCTCCCTCCCCCACCAATAGGGGAGGAGGAGTGTGCATTGTTTAATCTATCAAATCCTTTTATTTCTCACACTGAGAAGGACTCACATGGGATTATAGGTTTGGGAAGATTAAAAAATCATCATTCCATACAAATTATGAGAACTCTGATTCTTGACCAAATCTGAATACGTAGGACACCTTCCAGAAGGCCTGATCTCAAAAGGGTTCCCATCTATAAAGATTCCACCCAATCATGCCTCCTTAAATGGGAAGCTTCTATGCGTAAGCTCCACACTTCTAAACTATGAGAAATCTGATTCCTGATCAAATGAGGATACGTAGGATGCCTTCCAGAATGCTAGAGCTCAAAAGGATGACCATTCCAAGGGTCCACCCCATTATGTCCCATCAAATGGGCATGTTCCATGCATAATCCCTACACCATCCGAACTATGTGGCTTCTGATTCCTCTCCCAAGGAAACGTAGGACTCCCTCCTTGGGGGCCCGATCCGCACATTGAGTCACCTTATGTACCACATGGATGAAAATAAACTCTAGAGTGCCTTATAATATGGATAAGTCGGCATTACCTCTGTAGCATCAAACATATGTATGCTCACAATGATATGGAAAACCAAGGGTATCATGTTGACACACTCTTAGGGAATGAACCAAGGTTTAACGAACATATGAACATGACTTAAATGTATAAGAGAGTCCCGAAATAGGAAACAATCCCCCCTGGAAGGGTGTAGTGAGCCTAACCACCCATCCTCTCGACCGACAGAGTCATTAACTATTGTGGCCCAAATCGTTTGCCGACGAGAACCTACCTTTGGAAAGAAGGTCCATGAATCGTGGATACTGGGGTCGTTGGGCGTTCTTAGAACCACCAATAAACCTTTTGGAGACCATTTGAGGAAGTTATATCCTATAAGGATCGATTTCATGAGTTCTTTACCCCCACGCAATCACCTGTTGGGACCAACAATTCCCCATAGGGTTAATTAACCCTTCGTTAAAGGATAATGATGTTGAACAGGTCAAAAAAAAGGAATGGTAAATTCGAAGAGAGCTCGTATCTAAGGAAAAAGGGATGAGTTATGATCCTCTTCATTCCATTTCTCCACCAGCCAAAAAACACACCACCTCGAAGGTGGAACAAATATCTTTCCATGTTACCATTATAATTTCTAACACTGAAAAATAGTTAAAATTAATGGAATCTAAAATTGTTTCCATGTACATTATTCATTTTTGTAACCTGTTAGATCCGCATGAAGGGGTAAATCTCATTTTTTGATATTGGTTAATTCTAAAGATGACTTGTATTTCTTATAGTGTGTCTATCTATAATTATAAATTTGTCGATAAATGTTTTAAAAAAATTAATACACATTTGACTAATATATATTTTACTATTATTTGTATTCTTGATGGACATCGCCGAATTAGAAAACAAATGATTCATTCATCTATGGTAATACAACGAACTTGAATCCTTGATCGTATCAGGAGGAATCTAAATCACTAAATGGGGTGATAGTGCCTACATCGAGTGGAAAGTGGTGGTTCAAAATTGAATAGTGTATTAGCTTGCTTTCATACATCGAGGGTTCCACCAATTAAGTGAACTCCTTCCCTTTTATAGGCCATTCCTAATTCTCTTCATTAAATGATGAGCATTGTCCTTATCGAGTTCCATCACATGGAAGTCATATATTACATCCCATCAGAGAATGTTACGAATTCAATGTTATAAATGGTTCATGAGTCCATAAATGAATAAATTATTTCATTCATGACTAATTAAAATAGTTTATGATGATGCACTAGTGCCAACTATAAGCCCAAGATTCATTAGGTGCGACATAGTCATAGAATACATTGCAAGTACACCAAACCATGTGGCCACTAACATACATTCAAGATTATACATAAGGATATATTGGGAGAAATGTATCCTTAAGTTATTAATATATATCAATTGTATTTCACCTTTAATTTTACATTAAAAAATCTCCCACCTGCACTAAAATCCCAAAATGAAACTGTACAAAACATTTCAACACATTGTGAATCCAGCCAAACTTATTTTTGGATATAGTTCATCAAACTCACTTCATTTTGGAATAATCACATTGTATAAAATATAAATCCTAAAGAAATACAAAACTCTTTGACGTTGTGATCCATAACAGCATTAAAAAAATATAAAATCCCAATTTCATTTATTTAAACAAACGCATACCACTAGAAACTAATTAGTATTATTGAAGCTACTAAGGGGGATGGTGTGATTGTTATGAGACATACTCATATCTATATATAAACGTTCCCACCCTGAGATATATCATATAAATCATATATAAAACTATCAAATTTCATTTTCAATGGCATAAAGGGACCACAAGACATGAACCATTTCAATATTGTATGGTTTATATCATTCATTATTTTGATTTTTTATAAAATAGAATCACTAAGTCAATGAATACATCACATATCATTTATCTGACATTTTAGAACATCATATGTCCCACATCCATGTCACCTTGTACATAATATTTAAAAAAATTCATCAAGTTCATGAATTTCTTCAATCTAATTCAATCAATGGCTTAAATATATTTACTCATTATACAAGTTGAAAAATAACATCTTTCTTGTTCTCAAACTGAAGACATGATCAAAAACAGACCCAACCACCCTTAAATTATCTACGTATATAATATTTCATAAGAACGGTATCCAAGAATGATTTTTATCATTCTAGGTATCCTACCAACCATATGTAATGAGGATTCATAATAAGTATACACCCTAATGTATATCTATGATTTATGAAATTCCATGAGATATAAATTGGTGGGTTGGTCTATTTAATAAGCCTTAAATTATTAACTCCAAAATATATTCCTAATATATTTTATACAACCCATTTTAATGTGTAAAACATTTTATTCATGTAAACCTTAACAATAAATCACAACCCATAATACATTGTGATTATCATCAATTAAGGAAAACACAATGTCATAATTTTATGGGGTATTATCTTTTGATTATTCAGGTAATATAAATGTCCACACACGTGAAAAAAAATGATAAATGTAGATTTCAATTATTGATAAATTCTTGTTACATTAACAACCAAAACAGTTGATCAATTATGTATTTTATTCCAAGATATTTAACCTAATCCTCATGTTGTTTTGTGGGTAATGGGTTCATTAATATATCTTATAAATTGTCCTTTGTGGTAATCCAATAGATCATAACATCACCCCTATCAATGATTTATTGTATAAGATAATATTAGTGAAGTATTTTCTTGGTACATTGGTGAGATCACAATTTTTAATGGTTTCGAGGAGTAGCAAAAGTGGCCGGGCTCATCCCCTACAATGGGTTTTCACTAGTTTCCATTGATAAATCATCATATGTGGATGAATAAAAACCCTAGAATCCACAAGATATGATCATTCACCTATATTTGATAATTAATTTACATAATGGATAATTGAATAATCTTATGATTCATTCTTATTTTCTGATATAGTTGGACACTCTCATCGTACCATTATTCCAATAAGCGATTCAAGTATAAAATCCATCTCATGGTAATACACACTCGGTCCATGAATCTCTGAAAATTACAACAGAATCATTGGGAACTATCATGAAGGATTATCACTTATTGAATCATTCATCATTGATTGAAAAAAAAATAACTTCTATGCATTAAATTATATCTTCTAGTTCTCTCAAGGACTTGAGAGGGAGTAACAGGATTGAAGATCACATTTTTTCCTGAGAGAATTATATAGGAATTTTTATCTAGGTTTGAAAAAATTATCTAGAGAGTATTTATTATGTACAACAACATCTCCAATATTTATCCTAAAAAATAATATAACATGGTTTGTATAGCTAGGATTGGGAATTGGAAATTTCACATTGGACCTTATCCAATCACTTAATCATTATAATACCCACATATAATAATAATAATATTATTATTATTTACATGATTCATTCATGTCTCACAAATAATATAAATATCTTTTCTAAAATAAATATATAAAAATTTATATAAATGATATTTAATATATCATTCCCACAAAACAAATAACATAGTTTGTTAATCCTCCATTACATTTATCAAACCATGAATAATTTCTACTTATTTAAATAAATATCATTGTATTATTTCTTCAATAAATAAATATATATTGTATTCACTAAAACTCATTAATAAATATTTATTCAATATTCAACTCACATAGGTATTTTGTCAAATAAATGGGGACTAAATATTAAATATCAACATAACATAAATAATTATTATTCCTTTAAACATGATAAGAATATTTATTCCCTAATTAAATTAATATATAATTTAACTAAAGTTATTGATATGCTTAGTGTGTGATCATTTATATCTTTGTATTTATGGCTTAGGTTGTCTGACCTAAAGAACTTTATTATTGTCTAGTAATACTTCAAAGCATCCATAGAGAAATAATAAAAAAAATTATTGAATACGTATTATAATTATTCACCTAGTAATAAAGTCACATTGTATTGATATATAATCATGAAGGTTACATCACATGTTTAATTGACCTTTTTGATTGAAATATATTTAATATTACTATCCTAAAATTAACTTTTCAATACAAACACCAAGGTAACTTACATATTCTGACAGTTCGATTCCAACCAACAGGTTTGAAGTATCTTCTTCAATTAACCTAGAAGGGAAAATCCCTTCACAAATTATTCATTAATGTTATATCACTTTTTATAAACCCAAAGTATCATACTTCACTACGAGCATAAGCCATCATGGTTTTACAAGAATTCCACTATTACCATTCATTATTCTATAACTTATATGAATTCCCATGTTACAATTAAGTATCACAATTAACTCATGAATTCCACTATAACCATTCAGTGTTCTATAACACATATCAATGTCAATGTTTTTATTCATTATCATAATTAACACATGAATGACACTGTTATTATTCATTTTTATATAACACAAATGAACGTCCCTACTACAAGTCATTATCAAAATTCTCATTTGAATTTCCATGTTACCATAAATTATCACAATTCACATATATAACAACTCATTAATTAATTCAAAAATAAATTAATCTCATTCAACAATTAGATATTCACTTTTCCCTTTAAGTAATTAAAAAATCAATTAATCCTCTCACTCTCATTAATAATTATGAAATTCTCTCATCAAATAAATCATATTAATTAATTCCACAATTATTTATGTACTATAATTCCATTAATTAATTCAAAATTTAATTAATCAATATTCACAATCTCAATATTGCATAATTAATTCAACAATTAATTATTCTGTTCATATCCATATTATCACACAATAAATTCAACAACTAATTGTTCAATTGAAAATTCAATATTCTAATAATTTACTCAAAAATTAATCAACACCAAATAAAAATATTAATATCTCATAACGAAATAAACTATTAATTATTTTAAAAATATTAATATCTCATAAATAATTCAACAATTAATTATCTCAATTCACAATTAAATATTCCAATAACTAACATAACAATTAATTATCTCCAAATAAACAGTATTTGTACCTCGTAATTATGACAACAATTAATTCTCTCAGAAAATGTATATTAATATCTCATAATTAATTCCAAAATTACTTACCTCAAATCAATAATCCCAATATCTCATTATTAATTAAACTAATTTATTATTCAAATTCTATAGACCCATTATCCCCAATTTCAAATTTGTCTCAATTAATTCATTAACAATTTTTTTAATTCCATCATGAAATAAATTACTAAACATCTAATAGAAATTATATAATTACATACATATAATATCAATCAATACATTGTGATTTGAATTATATACCACCTACCTCAAAATTTATTAAGAACGATCAACAATAGAAATCTGCAATTGATGTAAGATAGTCAAATCAACAATGAAAAAAGAGATCACAAAAAAAACTATGATCATGCTTAACCCTCAAACACACAATTATAAAGGGTTCCACCACTTTATCGAAAAATGGATGAATAGAAGGGAACTAAAGAAAAAACAGATTACCAGGTATCCAATAACAATCTGCAATGATCAAAGATGAAGAAATCAATCCATGTATACTATGAGTCACCCTAGGGTTGGAGGAGAAGAGTTATAGACACACAACATGTTTCAAATAGAATGTCAAGCATTTACATGGTGTGTAATGTGATTACACATTGTGTTACGATTTTAATGGAATATTCCATAAAACTCATTTCCATGGTTTTATTTTGATAAAACTATTGAATAATTATAGGGTGTGAAATCCATTTGCACAATATGTAAATGTTCTAAAGTTGATTTTTATGTCCACTTTCTTTTTTAAATAACATGATTTTCTTTTAATGTTTCTCTTCTCACCAAGAACCCATCAAACACTAAACCCATTTATACTTGGACTCAAAAATCAAAGAGATACATTCCTAAAAAAGATGGGGTCTTATAATCTCCCCACCTCATAATAGATCATCATTAAGATGTACAACCAAGAATATCTAGTAATATGAGGTAAATATATCAGGCCAATGATCCCTCATATATTCTTCTCTCTCCCATGATTCATCCGGAACCCATGCATGTTTCCATAATACTAAAACTATTGGCATGGTATTTCCCCACCAAAATTTCTCAATGAAATCCAACACAAGTATTAGATTCCCCTTAAAGGACACATATATCTCATACTCAAGATCATCCTCAATGATCACATGAGAAGGGTTGAAGTGATATCACTGAAGTTGTGACATGTGTAAAATCTCATGTATATAATCGTACCTCTGTGGAAGAGCCAATCGGTATTCCACAAGCCCAATTAACTCCACAATCTCAAACAGGCCAACAAACATGGGAACCTTCTTTCCCAATGTTTGTATAATGTGGTTAACCAACTAGGTGACACCTGGAGGAAAACATGATCACCCTCAGTAAATAGTATGGGTCATTTAAATCTATTTTCATACGACTTCAGTCTACTACGAGCCATAACCATACATTTCTAAATAAGATGAGCACACTCCAACGTCTCCTAAATGAAACTTTGTCCCAAAAACTCTGACTCACCTACCTCAATACAACATAGAGGTGATCTACATATAATACCATAAAGTGCCTCTTATGGTTCCATCTATATCATCACCTAATAACAAATATTATAATAAAACACCACTATAGTTAGGTGCTTCTCCCAAGATCCACGAGATTCAAGGACACATGCCTATGGAATATCCTCAACCACATGTATAGTAAATTCTGATTTCCCATCTATTTGTGTGAGGAATTCTATACTCAATAGAACCTGTGTACCAAGAACCTTCTATAATTCCTATCAGAGGAGTGAGGTAAAATATGATCCATGGTCTAAAAATACATTTTATGGCACCTGATGTAGTTATAATTTTTCCCAAACATAAGAATCTCCCAGCACCCCACAAATAAATTATCTTTTACAGGAATGAAGCGCATTACCTTAATCAGTTTGTTCACACCAACCAAAATAGTGTCATTATCCCTAGCCTTTCTTGGGTGACCCACAAAAAATCCATGGTACGTAGTCCCACATGAATTATGGAATGGGAAATGGTTGTAGTAAACCAATAGGTCTTTGATGCTCATCCTTGAACTTCTGACAGGGATAGCATTGTGTCATGAACCCTTCAATATCCTTTTCATGCCCGACCACAAAAACATTTTTATGTAGGTCATAATGATTTTTTTCACACTAGGATGTTCCACCCATTTTGAGGCATGAAACTCAGACATCAACTCATCCCACAAACTCTCAGGCACTACAACATGGTTCCTGACATATATAACCCCATCCTTATCAATGCACCAATCGGAATTTGACTCCCCACCATCAAGGATTTCCCTCAAGAAAAAACACTCTGGATCCTCACACAATTTGTCCATGATCTATCCCAAAAGTGTAGAATCCACTAAAAATGATATGAGATTCATCTTCTCCTGACTTTCATGAACCTCAACATGCACCTAATCTATCAAATTCATCATCCACCACTTATATCTACACTCCTAAACCACTTGAGAATATGTTTTCCTTCTCAAATCTTCACCACACTATTTCCCTTCTCAGGCATATATGTTGCTCAAAATAAAAAGAATGCATAAAATCAACCCACCACCACTAAAAAATATTCAAATATCGTCGTGAAATGAAATTATTTAAGATATTGTGATTTTTATACATAGTTAAATTTTACCCAACATATAGTGTTTCAAACAAGTCAATAAAAAACCATTATAGCTAACTCAAAATCATGCATAGGGTATTTCCTTTCACGAAGACTAAACTACTGAGACCTATACACCAAAACTTGATCTCACTAAATCGACACTACCTTATGTATGATCCTAGAAGCATAAAAACACTATACAATCCCCACAAGTCTTAGGTAGGATCAATATTGGTGCCGATATCAAGCACTACATCAAATCCTGGAAGGCGTTATCACATGCTTCCATCCATTCAAACATTACCCATTTATTGGACAATATTGAAAGCAACACTTCCAATCAAGAACTATCCGAGATGAATCTTCTAAAACATCCAAATAACCCCAAAAAGATTAATATATCGAACACATTTATAGGATACTCTCAGTACAACACTGCCTGAACCTTCTCTGTGTCTACTAACACACATTATTCATATATGATGTAAACGATGAAGTGTACATGATCAATCCAAAACCCAATCATAGATAGATTTTCATATGGTCGATGCTCTCTCAATGTACTCAAGAAGATTTAAATGTGTGGGGAATGATTGTCAAGAGAATTATAGTACACCAATATGTGATCCACAAACACCGCCAAAAAATAATACTGGTATGGATGAATGATTCGGTTCACCAAGACCATAAAAAATGATGGTGTATTATTCAACCCAAATGTCATTAAAAAAAACTCATATAGGCTATACATACTTATAAAACCATTCCTTAATATATCTTAAGTCCAAAATAAAAAATGGTGATACCATGATCTCAATTTTATCTTAGAAAATGCACAAGCTCACCTCTATTGGTCAAAAATTTCTTCGATACTCTAAAGTGGATAGTTATTCTTAATATTTATCTATTCCAACTTCTCGTATTCGACACAGAAGCCTAAAATATTATCCACATTTTTGTAAAAAAACTAGTGAACCCAAGGAAACATAGTCGGTCATATAAGACCCTTATCCCCCAACTCATCGGCTCAGTCTTGAAATCATAATGATCAATAGGATTCACTATTTAGGGTGGAATTGAATCTATATCATCCCCAACCTGATGTCAATTATAAATTCCACATATCTCTCAGTTAAAATTCATGCGATATATTTAAGAGAAAAATCATGAATCCTATCCGCTGTGGGTGGAATGATATCCTATTTCACACCCCCATCATCTTGCAGTAGACTAGAAACCTAGGTGGTATGCTTTCCCATTTTCTTTTGAATTTTCCTTGTAGAGAATGCCTGAATATCCCAATCTACATGGTGAATATAATTTTTACCCTTAGTAGACATAAAATTCATGTTTCTGCTGTAACAATCAATGTGGAATCATTATTCTACTAACAATTCAATTCTAAAAATTAGGTCAAACCCTGAGACATCAAGGATGTAAAGATCCCACAAAAAATGATAGTCCCCAACCTTGAGAGAACATCCCTTTCAAAAGAACATGTATATAGATCATACTCCAAACAATTTTCCAATCGACATAACTCCACTAATGAACTCCAAAACAAGGCTCAAAAAATTTAAAAGTTATGTAGAGATAAAGGAATGATAGGAACCATTATCAAAAAAGGTACTATCTAATGTCTATGAAATATGAATAGTACATATTACTATTGGCAGTCAAGCCTTGCTATCCACAAGTGTAGCCTGAATGGAATTAATCAATCCTTCCCCTATTCGGTGAGATATAACCAGAGTCCCTTGTGCTGCACCACTCTACTGGTAGAGAGATCATTCCCTAAAGAACTACATCCACTACCTATACTACCTCAGACAGTAGAACTCTTGATACTATACTGATATGGTTTAGAAGATCCCCTTCCCGCACCCTGGTTATATCTAGATACTCCATCTCTGCCCATCTTTTTTGGGTTTCTAAAAATCCTTTGTAGATGTTACATAATTCCACAGCCTCAACACTCTACATGTGTTTGGGGGAATGGTCATCGGAAGTGTCAGAATATATCACACTAGTGATGGATCACTCATTTAAGATCCAACTCAACCGATCCCTCTATCTGTTTACTATTCTTCCCACTACCTTGGATAATGTTGTCATATCACTTCTTACTACTTTCAAAAGTTGTACTTCCAAACCATTGATCTGGAATTACCTACCCTAAACTGGATGCATCCTTTAGGTTACCCTCAAGAAGGAGATATTTATCCACCACCTAAAGAAAAATCATTTACTAAAATAGTTTAACTTGGGACTTACTCTCATATTTAATCACTTCATTAAAATTCCTTGTCATAGCTATCTCATATCCTTCCAACACTGGAGAAAAGCACTAAAAATCTATAATGTTTCAAACATAGTCTATCAAGAACATACTC
Organism: Viscum album; assembly: GCA_963277665.1. Classification (NCBI taxonomy): domain Eukaryota; kingdom Viridiplantae; phylum Streptophyta; class Magnoliopsida; order Santalales; family Viscaceae; genus Viscum; species Viscum album. The sequence continues at coordinate 1,117,273,501 of OY728152.1, forward strand.
CCTTGAGTCAACCTCATGAACTGAGTTGCTCTCTCCTACCTCAGTGTCTGTGGATATAAGTTCTCCATGAACATCTCTAAGAAGTCCATCCATAAAAAATGATGAGCCTATCGAAAACAAGCCTAAACTTCCCACCAACACTTCACTAATCCTCATTACATATAATTATACAACTCATACCTCTTCTCATTAGGTGTCTCTAAAAGTTCAAGTATGATCTTGATGGAATCAAATGAGATATCAACTCCCTAATTTCCACCCACTACTATAAAATTTAGAGGTTACTACTACTGTAACACCCATGTGAGGTCAGACATACTCCTCAAACCCACCCTGGGTCACTTTCCATAAACTGCATGACATGATAAATGTTCTCTCAGAACTGATCTCCTGGTTGCTCACATGGAACTATCAGTGATGCGAGTTCCACTACTGGTAATCATCTTCGGCCAAATCATCCTATCATCCTCTCAACAAACATCATCATGGAGTAATATCACAAAAAATTAAAAAAAACATATCTTAGGACAGATAACATCACATTATCATTTTTATATAAGTGAAAAACAAAAAAAAATTAAAATAAGTTCTTTTTCCCCCAATTCCTGCCACATGGTCGATGCCAAGGTGCTATCACTACACATAACAATCCTACATAAATGATGTGGTCAAAAAAGGTAAAATCTTTATCATTATTCAAGTTTATCATTTATAAAACAATTTATTATCATCTTGCATAATATTATAATATTAATTAATCCCAGGATAGACACTATTTTTAGTTCATTTTCATAAGAAAGGGAAAACAGTTCATGTTGGAAAACATACCCATAAACCATTTTCCCATGGTTTCCTAAAATAATGCACACCATATTAATTGGTAGTGCCTATAATTATGTATGAAAACTCTGCTCTCATTTCATACCAGTACATGAGTCAAATATAAAAAAAATAGTGAAACATTTATAACATCACACCATATGTGCATCATCCAAGGTTATAAAATATTCAACTTTAATAGATATATCAATAACAAAAATCCCTCCCTTGGGACTTCTGTTCTCCCATCTACATGGGATAACTACTCCCATGAACGAGCTCCTAACAAGGCCTAACTCTTCCTAGTATCCAACATTGATTTCCTAAATAGTAAGATAAAATAAAATAAAAGAAACTCGGTCTAATACCACATTGTGATCTCCCGATCAAGGTGCCACTCACCAGTTCCCCAAGCCGATCTGCTACGTGACCTCATGCACGCCTCCCCATTTCCCAAAGGCTACTGACTAGAACTGATAGTATAATATTGATCATGGGGAGACTATAAAATCATTTTATCATAGTAATAAACCAGTAGAAATAAAAAGAAGAAAACAATATGACATTAATAAGGTAATTCCAATATCACACGATGACCAAAAATGGAAATAAAATATCAAAATTGAATACTATATATTCCATAAGATCATTTTCTTCATGTGTCAAAATGAAACTCAAGAGTATAGACAATGGAAACTACTAAGAGGGTCCCAAAATACGCCTAGGTTCCTCGTCCCTACTCCATCCCCCAAGTAGCAATCTAACATAGGGCCTTTACTCTTATCCAGTCTTATAAACATAAATTCTATTCTAGTACCGATTGGGATGCCTGAGTAGGTTGTGAGTACAACATAGTAGGCCACCACCAACGTCATCTAATATAATATGCAATCATATAATAATGTATTTAGTCGTATAAATAAATTATAACAATTCATAATTTAAGAGATAAAACATTATCAATTAATCATTATATAACCACATAAACCTCTGAGTTGTCCTAGACACCAATACCTAAGTACCTGCTTTGGACCATGTCGTAGCTCAACCTATCATCGAGTGACATCATATCTCATAATTCCATTGTTACCATTCTTTATCTCAATCAACACATGAATTCATGTAACGATCCATTGTTCTATAACTCATATGAATGTCCATGTTACCATTCCTTATCATAATTAACACATGAATTCCACTATTATCATTAATTGTTTTGTAACATATATGAATGTCCATGTTACAGTTAATTATCACAATTAACACATGAATTTCACTATTACCATTAGTTTTTCTATAAAACATATTAATTTCCATGTTACCATTCATTATCAAAATTCACATTTTAATTTCTATGTAACCATTCATTATCACAATTTCCATACAACAGAACACATTAATTAATTCACATATTAATTAATCAAATTAAACAATTGGATACACACATCATCATTTTAATTAAATCAACCATTAATTAATTGTCTGATTCTCATTACTAATAAAACATTTACCTCATCAGATCAATACCATTAATTAAATCCATAATTAATTAAGCACATCAATTCCATGAATTAATTCACCAATAAATTAATCAATATTCAGGAAATAAATATTCCAAAATTAATTCAATAAGTAATTATCAGTTTAGATCCTCATTATCCAATAATTAATTCCAAAATAAATTATTCGATTCACAATTCTATATTTTGATAATTAACTCAATAATTAATTATTCCCAAATCAACAATATCAATATATCATAATTAACTAAAAATTAATTATCACAAAACAATAACATCAATATATCATAATTAGTTCAATTATTAATTATCTCATTTCACTATTCAATATTCTAATAATTAATTGAAAAATTAATTAACACTAAATCAAAAAACTCAATGTCTCTTAATTAAATCGACAATTAATTATCTCAAAACAACAAATGAACATTTAAAAAATAATTAAACAATTAATTATCTCAAATAAACAATATTAATATATCAAAATTAATTCAACAATTTATTATCCAAAGGATACAATCCGATTATTCACAATTTCACATTTTCCTCAATTAATTAATTCATCAAAATTAACTAATTCAATCAAGAAAGTGATTTTTATACATCTAATAAATATTTTATAATTACATACACATAATTGCAATCAAGAAATTGGGATTTGATTTATAGACCACCTACCTCATTATTTATCAAGAACACTCACCAATGGAAAATCTCAATTGATGTAAGACAATCGACTCCACAATGGGAGAAGAGATCCAAACCAAAACCTAAGATCAAGATCCACCCCCAATACCATAACCATCAAGGGTTCCACCGTTTCATTGGAATGAGGAAAAGAAAGGAAGAAAATAAAAAAGGTATTACCAGGTATCCAATACCTTTCCAAAATGATTAGAGATGAAGAAATCTATACATATCTCCTAAGTGAAAACCTAGTGTTAGAGTAGAAGAGTTGTAAATGAAAAAATGGGACATTAGCTTCACAACATGTTTAAAATAGCAGGTCAGAAATTTTCATGGTGTGTAATTTTATTACACGCCATGTAAATGTTTTTAATGGAATACACTAAAAAACAATCACTATATATTTATTTAATTGAAACTCTCAAAAAATTACATGACGTGTAATCCATTTAACCTGTGTGTCATTGTTATACAATTTATTAGTCATCCCATTTCCTTTTTAAAATACTTGGTCCAGTTTTAATGTATCTTATATCACCATGAATCCATTAAACACTCAACCCCCTTATACCCAGAGTCAAAACTCAGAGATAGAATTTCTTGGAAAAAGACAGGATATTATAGAAATAACGTATTTTTGTGTCTAATATGAAACTAAGACAAATGTTTTGACCATTCCCAATATAAAATAATGTTTTCAATAGATTCTATCCAATTTGAAAAAAATAAGTTGTGTGCTAATCACTAGTGACATCAGAATCCCCCTTTCTCATTTTTTATAGAGTTTAAATTTCTTATTGTATAGTTTATAATAATTTATGATATTTTATTTATATAAAATTATTTAAAAATTAATAATTTATATATAAATATTACATGAAATGATTAATATATCTAATGTAGAAATATTTTATCACTTCTCATTTAATCTATTGTAGTTCCTATTCGAATGACCTTTCTTTCCACATGAGAATTAAATAGCCTCATGTTCAACTCTACTTAAAAATATTTTGTCCCTATTAATGAATTTTTAAAGGATGCATTGAATTTAAAATAACCCATTCTATACATGAGTTTTTCAGCATTTCATTTCACTTCGCTCTACATAGGATATGAGGAACCATGATCCATCTAATCCTTATTTATTTTGGAAAAGCATAGTCAAAGGATTCCTAAGCATGTTATTCTTAATATTTATCATATAGTTGTAGTTGAATATAGATTATTTGGGTGATAAAGATGATAATATCATATTAATGGATAGGTTTTTTTCCATATGGAAATCTAACATCGCCAAATGATCAATTTAATTAAAAATTATTAGTGCAATATCACAATCTAGGAATCCCTATTATATTTTACATAGGTATTGTGTTGTGACAATATCATTAATCTTATGTATTTCATTCTCCATCTCTATATATATAAGATTTTATATTATGGTACATGAATCTATATCATTATGATGAATCTTTTTCTCTCTGGGAATAACTGATTAGATAATAAAACAGACATATGCATATTCCTCAATGTACCTTTGTTAGACCAAAATGGCTAAATACCTTGAGACGGGGACAAATCACGGTATGAAAGATTAAAACAGATATCTGTTTGTCACATTTTTGGTCATTAACCAGAGAAATATTCTCTCCCTTTCCCTTAGTAATGAATGCAATGAAATGAAAGCATGAATGAGAAACAACAATTTTTCATGGTTCACCAACACTAGGCTATGTCCAAGGATCATACATAAAAAATGTTACTATATATCAAATCCACTAAAGTTCACTACTATTACAAATTTTGAAGTAGACTCTCTATCCATCCTAGTTTACAACCAAACATAATTTGAATGCCCACTTCCCTCTCAATTGATGTGTTCTCACTACTCCTTTAGAAGATTTTTCTTTTGATTAAATGAATTAATAAAGACTACACCTCATTAGGTGAATCATGAATATTTACCTTCATTAACTTGTTGAATACCTATTAAACATAATATTATGGGGAAATCAATTCTAATTCATGTATGATACACTTTCATGAAACCCATTACTCAACATTAATGAAACTAACCAATTATTTAGGAAACTTTTCAAACCATCATGAAACATTTCCTTCTTTGAAACCCAAAATGTCTTGTAAATCGTTCTATTCTTTTTATAGACTCATTTTTAATTCCAAAATGTTTTCTTTCAGGAAACATCCTTCATTCTGGAAAGTAATGGTCTTTTGAATCATTTACTCATGGAAAACATTCACAAATTCCTATCATGAATTTTGAGCCTCCGAATTTTCATTAAGGATTACTCTCTTTAGATGATGGGGTTAGACGATACTTATAGAATTTTCCTCCACCATGATAAACCATCAATCATTCCACCACCATTTTGAAAAACTCTTCATAATTATTCATGAAAATCCCACTCTTCAAAAAACTATAGAAATATTCTTTTTACAAACTTTCTTTTCATCACATCGATTACCTCCTTTTTTCTATGAAACTTATCTTAATCTTATAACATGCCTCTTTAGTTTCCATCCATGAAACATTCCCAAATTGCATAACATAGTTCCATTTTCCCTATTTGAGAAACTTATTGTAATTGTTTTAACATTACCCCTTTTTCTTTTCAGGTTCATCCAATTTTCATGAAGTATTAATTTGAAAATCTCTAAACCATCACAACACCAAAATTGTAAAATTCCACTATTGTTTAATATTTTCATAAGGTGTTCCTAGAAATCAATATTTCAAGAAACTTGTCTCTTCCTCCAAATTTTGTAACCCAAAAACATGGAAAACCTTGGAAACCGCATCACCTTATACGTAAAATTTTATACATCACTTCCTAATATTTAATACCTTTTTCTTGAATATTTTTAAACATACCTGGTCGAAAATTACTCTAGAACTCCACAACTGACCATGTAAAACAACTCTGTCAACATACAAAATCATCCCAACAACACTACAGTGTTACCTTGAGATATTTGTTCAGGAAATACCCCCTTTTAGTTTGTTGAAAAATAATCACCCATTAATACAAATTTAAGGATTTTTCTACCATATACCAAAATTAACCACTTTTAATTTCAGATTGAGATCATATATTTACTCAATAATCACTCTAAGCCCACATGATCCATGATCAACATGAGAAATAATAGTATCATGAAACATTAAAAAATGAATCACTTCATTCCAAAAACAATCAACTCATTTTATCGCAAACCCAATCTGGCGTGATATATAACCTTTTACTGATCTTCATTCGTATCATTAGATTTAATACCCCCTACATTTGTGATCTCTCTATTAACTTCTCTCCTACCTTGATCAAGATATTTTGTCCCCCTTTATTAATGAACCCAAGGGAAATGATTTTTTGGATGCAACCTTTTAAAATACACATATCATTACATTAGGGAAAAACACAACATAAGTTAGGGAAAAGGGGTACCATGTCTAAACTTTTTCAATATTGGGATGTCAACATAATTTCAAGATCCTGTAGATCTCATTAAAATGCTTCTTTTGAAATTTACATCATTATAGTATATAAAAATTTTAGTTTTGTTGTCACATACTGCAACTTCACAAGCACATGCTTTAACCCATCATTGATAAAATTATACTTGATTTAAATATTCTTTATATGTTATTGATGGAATAAAATCTTTATAGGATTTATAACATTTGAATTTTCATAATAGATTCTGATTTGTAGACTTCACTTCAATTCCCATATAACTAAGTGTCAACTTAATCCATAATAACTACATGCATGCTTATGTAGCCACAATATATTCATATTCTACGGTGCTCAGTAAAATGAAATATTTTTTCTTTTTTAGCTATGAAATACACAATCCTCCAAAACAAAATACACCAGTATATATTGACTTTCTATCACCTCTTGAACCAGTCCAATTTTCTTTTATATAGTCTAATAACTCTTGCTATGATTTTAGATTATACATTAATCTAAAATACAGAGTTCTATTAATATACCAAAGTATTATTATTTTTCTTCATGTAAGTGGATTACATTGGGATTTCATTGATAATACACTGATTCTCATGTGGAAAAAAGCAATATCAGGTCGTGTCACCATTATGTATGAAAAAATGTCAATGGTCATCCAATATTCAATGATATTAACAACTTATCCTTCATAATCCCAAGATTTTTTCATCTGGGTAGGCATCAGGGTTTTCATTTCCTTGGAATTTTCAATAAAAAATATTCTGATAATAACCTTGGAATATTTATATTGAGAAATGAAGGTTTCATTTCTTCCTTGCATCACTTGGAAACAAAGGAAAAATGTTCATTCAAAAATCAATGACATTTTAATATCACTTTTCATGACATATCAAAACAATTGGCCATCTGCTTCATCAGATCTGATAAATATTATTTTTTCATCATACACCAAAAACATCATCTTTTGATTGTAACCACTATTGACATAAATATTGTAATCAACTCCACCATGTTGAAAATTGAGTTTCTTAAAAAATTGAACATGTCTTGAATACCACACTCTTGGATCTTTATTCAAACCATATAATTTCATCCCCATATGAAAAATTTTTCTGTCACATTCATCGAAAATAAATATATATGGTTGATTGATGTATACTTATTCATCTAGAATACCATTCAAGAATGATTACATGATGTCCATATGAAAAACATTAATCTTTCACTACACTGTAATGGATAAGAATAGGATAATAGTTTACAACCTTTCAACTGTTGAAGACATATCATAAACATTGATTCCCTTGATCTAGGAGTACAACATACACACTACTCATTTTTTGTTTCAAATTACCAATACATCTTCATTTAGTATTTTCCTAACGACCCATTTTGTCCCAATGATATTATTATCTTACAATCATAAAACAATCTCCAATGTTGGGTTCTTTTAAATTTTTTCAGTCTCTTCATTCATAGCATGAACCTAATTTTCATCTCCAAATTCTTCTTAAAAAAACATTGTGTCTACCAGATATTGAAAGGATTCTTATTGTAAATACATTATTCTCTATATTTCTACTAGTGATGCCATATCATCGATGATGTTGTTCTAGTAAATTTCAGATCTACTCTTCATCTTCCAAGAAGATAATGATTTGACTCCATCTATCTCATCATCAATATCTTCTTCTAAATTAGAATTTTCCACTTCAAATTCCCTTGAGTCTCTTACCTTCTCATGACTATCATCAAAATCCAATCATTGTATTAGTGGATATTCAATTATTTTACTACTATGGTGACATAATTCTATTTTACCACTTTTCTATGCTCTTAATGATGCATTTATATGATTTTATTTTCCTCAGTATCCAAGGAATATACCATAATATCCATGATACTCAAAATTTCTATGTTTCTTCTTAATGATAATAAAATATTTAATTCTAATTATTTTAAATTATTTCAATGTTGTCTTATTTTCAAACCTCAGCCTATATAGATAAATTTAATATATTGAAAAAAACAAATCACTATTCGATATATAGACTGATTCCATTAAAGCTTCCTTACATAATTTCTCTGGTAGGACCTTTTAAATAAGAATTATTCTCTCCATTTTTTTATAATCTGATTTCTCCTCTCAACTAATAAATTTTGTTAAGGATTTATCACTACCAAAACATTGTGATTTATCTAGTGTTTCTTGAGATAATCCTCAACTTGGTATTTTTTGATTTTCGTATAATTATATGCTCTAAATTTCAAAATCTTCTATCCAAGAATTATTTCAGCTTCCCTCTAATATTGTGTTTTATAGTTGAACATGTCAGGCTTGTGTGAAATGAAAAATATGCATTCTATCTTACTAAAATAATACATGAAAAGAAAATATTACCTACTCCCATCAGTGGATCTCTGTGAGATAGGCCCACACACATCTTCATGTACCAATTCATGACATATGGTTGATTTTTTTTTCTTTTTTTCCTTGTACATATTTCTAATAATATCCCATTATTCACAAGCAATACACATGTGGGTACAATCACATGATATCGTTGGGAGATCATGAGATGCATCACATTTGGCAATACCATCAAGGGATGGATAACATAGATGGACACAACCTTTATTCCAAAACCTATTTTCTTCCTATTTGGATATAGAGAACATATCCTCTTATCGAATAACAATTTATATATTCCCCTTCATGTAATTTCTTTTTAATTAAATGGGACCATATTTTCCCCTGATGATAAGAAAATTATTGGAAATTATTTTATCATGACCCGAGTCACTCAATTAACTAACACATAACATGTTGTGACTACTACCTTTTAAAAACAATACATTAGAATGTATCATATATTTTACCCAAATTTAGATTTTCCCTATCAAATATTCATCAAGTGATCATCATTTACAAATTTTAAAACACCATTATTTTAAAATTTCATACCTGTAACAAGATCATTATTTAAATTCCAATGGGATGTGCATCAAATATCAAGGATCCATACACCAACATGATATGATACTTTTATCAAAATATTTACAACCACTTACTTCTTAGATATTTTCTTTTTGAAATATATCATTGGACCCATTCCTATTGGGGAATGATATTATTGATATTCCTCAGAGTATGTTGAACCAAATTCATCTTGCAGAACTGCAAATTGATTTTGAATTTTCAGCGCATTTTTTTATTCTATGAGAATCTTCTTATAAACACATTTGGTCTAGTTCAGAATATTCATCAATATTATTAATGATAAATATCTAAACATGTGTCCACATAATCCAGACCATAAAAAAGAACATCAAAATCATTTCTAGGATATTGAACTGTATTTGGCCACCACTTCTTCTCTTGTTCCCCTTGGTACCTTTTGGATGTAGAATATTAATTTTTGGAATTTCCCATATTTAGAATGTAATAACACCAAATACGAGGTGAATTATAGTGATTTATTATTTTAGGACCTATTATTACTAGGTTATGCTGAACATTTTGATTATGATTTTCAACCAAATTAATTTTCAAACTTGGAGTTAGTGAATTCGGTCTGACATCAGTCATTATGTCTTTTTATTTTTCATTAAGTCCCATACAAGTATTTTTATTTTAATATGACAGTTGTTTCTATTTTTCTGGACCATTTTTCAACTCTTCAATCATTTCTATCTTCTATGAGATCCTCTTTCTAAATTCTATACTAAGAGTCAAGAGTCTCTCCTGGTCTTCAAATTTTCTTCTCTAGTCAACAACTACCTATCTATCTTCTTCCATAAATTTCATTTGATATTTTTCTATGATAGTCAAACCATCAATAAATGTTTTATTTTCATTAACTTTGATCTTATACTCAATTATTTTTTTTTATTTATCTATAATTGAATGAATCATATTTTTAATTTATTGCTCCATCTCAGACATATATTCTTCATAATGATATATATAATCCTTGGAAACATGAAACACTCTATTGGGTTTCTTTGTTTGGATCTATATACATCTATCTCCCTAGTATAAAATTCTTATTCATCATGGAGATATACTATTCCATTAACTTCTCTAACATAATTATCACATTCTTCCCCTATCTAGGAGTTACCTACTACTACCACCATATAATTTTCTTCATAATACTTATAGTTTTCCATCTCATCATCCTCATAATGATCTGAACTGTCATTTTCTAGTGAAATAATATTATTATTTTTGATGAAATTTATATTAAAATTTTTACTATCTTTCACATTAGATAAATACTTCTATATGGAAATTTCAACTTTATCCTTATCAATATCATGAAAATCATCGAGGCACGATTCTGCAAGAATTCCTAAATTTCCAAAAATAAATAATGTGAGTAGAAGTTTCCATTTTAACATTTCATTTCATATTTTGATATTTGAGAAATGGAATAACATGAAATAATCCACATCATCTTCTTCCTGACCATCTTCAATAGTGAGATTCTTCACAGACTTTAATGACACCTCTTTGGACTTCCCTTTTCAAAAAACACATTATAATCATTTTTCATCTCACATGTTAAAAGAGTACTATGCAATCTATCTATAATTAGCACCTTTGGATCTTTGTCTTCCAATAAAGAGAATTACGGATTGAATACATTTGGGAGTCTTCTCAAGATATTCTTAATGATATTTAAATCTATAAGAGTTTCTCAGATACCACACATGTATTCCTCTACAATATTCACTAGGTTAAAAAATGCATCTACAGAATCATTGGGGTGAATTCTAAAATCCTCATATTTATTATATAGAACCTATAATTTAGCATCAATGAATTTTAAATAACCTTGATTTATATTTGGAATATTTTCCCACATAGCATGTGATGACTGTCATGACATCATCTTCACGTAGATTGTTTTGGAAAATACCCCCCGAATGCATTTATTCCTACAGTGTTATCATCCAATTTCCTTAAGTATACATTTGATCAATCTATATTATCCATGTTAGAAGAAATACCGTGATTCATAGTTATAAATACATCCATGAATAATAATTAGAATTGGAGAAATATATTATTCTTCTATAGGTGAAAATTTTTTCCATCAAAGATAATAATCACATTGTGATTAGAAATATACATTTATTCTATTGAGAGAGAACCTATGATTTTTACCATTCTCTATGATACCAATTGTTTAAAAATATGTGTTAAATAACCATAGGAGGGGGGTGAATAAGGGTGTGATATATTAAAACACCTTCACCTTCATATCATGTTTTGTCACTAAATAAAACAAACTTCTCTACCCTTTTTCGTACCAATGTATGAGCATAAATGAAAGAATCGATGAGATTTTTTTTACTTTGTTCACCCAAATTAGGATGATTACAAGGACTATACATAGGAAATGTTCCTATTTACAATATATACTAATGAACACTACTATTACAATGTTTGTATCAGACTCACATTCCCACACAGATTATAACCCATCATAATTTTAATGGTCATTGCTCTCTCAACTGATGTTTGTGCAGTGATCCTTCATAATATTCATCTTTTGAATAATTGAATCAATATAGTTTTTACCTAATATTTTCATTATGAATCTATATTTTTAATCACCCAATGAATACAATTGTACCATATAATAACTAGGAAATACATTCTAATTCATGTAAGATGCACTTTCATGAAACTCCTTTCCCGTAATTTTTGAAACTTCATAATTATTCACAAAACATATAAAACCATCACAAAACATTTTTCTTATAAAAAACACACAACATTTTAGGAAAAATTATATGATTTAATCAAAATCACAACTATTAATGAAAATTTTACTTTATTTGATCTTAATTCATTCATGAAACTGTTGTTCTAATGAATCCTTTGTGCATGGAAATCATTCATAAAATTCCATAAATAATTTAGAGCCTTTGGATTTTCATTAAAGACTTCTATCTTTAAATGATGGTGGTATGTTACTATTTATTAAAATTTCCTTCCCTTGATTAAACATTGAACCTCCCCACTTCCTTTTCTAAAACTCTTCATACCTCTCTGCAAAAATCTCTACCTTTGTGAAGCTATAGAGAAATTCTCCATTCACGAAACTTCTTGTAATCATAGAGCATACAACATTTTTTATTTTTGAAACTTATGAAAATCACGTAACATACAATATTTTTTCCATTCGTGAATATTTTCCTAATTATGTAACATACAATATTTTATCTAATCATGATACTTCAGGTAATCACTTAACATACACCATTTTTCTTTGACGACTCAACAGACTTTCATGAAATATTATTTTGGGAATTTAAAAACATTTGAGAAAAAATTTCAAGAATTCCATTCAATTTTTAATTTTTGTTGACGTAGTCTAGGAAATACTTCTTTTGTGAAAATTTTCCCTTTCTCTAAATTTTGGACCCCAAAAATTTGGAATAACTTGGATTCAACCCCACCTTGAACTCATAATTTTATACACTACTTCTAGATCATCCATCTAATTGTATTGAAGTTTTGTCATCATACCTAGTCAGGAATCATGTTGGAACTCCAAAACTGACCTTGTCAAACTATTTTATCAAAAAAAATTATTAAACCCAAAATAAAACAATGTTTCCTTTCGGTATTTTTCCCAACAACCTTTTACTGGAATCTTTCTCACATATTTTTTCTACAGAGGTTGATGAACAGGTATAGGTGATTCCAAAAGATAGTATAAATTTTCATGTAGTTCTATAGTGTATAAATGAATGTATAATTATTTTAAGTATGAGATAGCAAGGCCACATTCATTATCGATAAATAATCATAGCATTTTTTATTATTTTACTTTCCATTTTCTATACATAATAAATCATATTTTAGTACATTATATTTATTATATAATATGTTGTAGTAAATTTTATTTACTAATCTATCACTATTTATACAAAATACAATTTAACCACACCATTGGATTCAGAATATATTGTCACATGGATATTTTAGTGGAATGGATCTATATTTTTATTCTCATAGCCCCAAGAACGGGTCTGACCAATTACTTGAAGGTATTTAGGTAGATAGGTCTGGGAAATTTCATTAAATTATAACTCCTTGGTCTGTTGGATAGAATAACTAATAATGGAATCATAGAATCGATCCCCAACACATTTATCTAAGTTCCACCAAGACTAAAAAGAGATAGTCATATTGATATTAAAATGGTTTATATTTCCTCCATAAATGGAAGGTTCTTGAAAAGGATTAAACTCACATTTTAATCTATGGTTTCATCCTAAATCATGTAATGGATGGTTCTAGAGAGTTAATATTTATTTAATTTATTGTTGTATTTGTGTGTAAATATTCTTCATTTTTACTCTTACATTCATGTTAATATTATTTAGATTTTACACAAGTGGGTAATCATGTCATGATAAAATAATTTACTCATAATCTATTTATTTTATTCCATATTGAGATCATGTAAACTCATTTATTTTATATAATCCTAATAAAGCATCCAATAAACTTAAATAACATACTATGAAGTGGATAGAAATAAATTAAATATATTTTTGGAATGATCATGTTCCTTTCTATTGGCTGATTTATAAATTAGATGATTTTCTAAACCTTAACACTAGGAAATAAATCCAGGTGTCATGCTTTTCTAGAGTTGCAACATTCCACATGATTACAATGTATCTCCTTGGTTGGATTCACCTCAACTCAAGTTTTAAATCACCACATATCCTTAGATAATCATCATTTTCATGTATTTACTCATATAATATTAAGGGAATGAGGTTTATGGGGATAAAAAAAAGAAAACATGGATATGACGACCCAAACAGAATAAATGTGGGTGGTGTTTAACATCGGTCATTATATTTAATTTAATGAAACTTTTAGTTCTTAATAAATAGATGAAATAAATAATAAATCAAAATGAAACTCAAAATTTACATTGGTCAGTCAGGCTCATGATAATTCTTACATTCAACGATAACACATTTATTAAAAAATATAACATTCATTTCAATTCATTCCTTATTAAGATAAATATCCAACATTAATAAATTAATTATGTTATTAATTAAATAATTCATATATATTATTTGTTTATAAAAATAATCATAGAGATCCCAATTATGTGAAATTTTAAATAAAATAAGTTAATTAAAATAATTTAAAATTAATTAAGTACAAAATGGGTACTTAGAGGCCACACGTTGTGTAACTATCAAAACTACCCGACATCTTATATAGTCATTTTATTTTATTGTGTAATTACATGGCATGTAACATATAAAGTGTGTCACGTAATTTCATGTCATGTAGTTATGTGACTAAAGACATGTTTTCATCTCAGTGTGTATGAAACAGACCACACATTAATATAAATGGTGTGTATCACTTTTAATTCAAATGTATAGTGCATAGAGTATTAAAAAAAGTACATTTCATGCAGTCCCAAATTTTATGCATAAAATAATTTGGCATTTAAAAGCCAAAAAACAATAAATATGGAATATAGGCTAGCTAAAAGAATTGTAGTTTCATTTAATACTATAATTAATCTCTATTTCTTTTTAATAAATTTACATTGTATAACTTGTCTAGGTGTGTACCCCTTGTAAACGTGTAAAAGTTATATAGTTTGTACAACCAACCAAATTCCATTTATAACATTATATAGTAGTATTAAATAAAATCAAAGGGACTCAAAATATAATCTGCATAGACAAGAATTTGTTTCACAACATATACCCCAGTTACAAATTTTATAGTAACAACTAGACAATCATCTTTAAGTCACTATTCAACATGTAATAAATACATATCGTGTATTCGACTGAACAGTTTTCAAATTTTCCATGAAGAAAACTATGTGGGGCTAAATTTCATATACCCCAACTACATTTCAGGTGTAACACTCCATTATTTTATTTTATATACCATTTTAAATTAAACAAATTCGATATTTTGCGTTGTACACGACACCAAGTTTGAGCGCACCATGATCTGTCAAATTAACCATTTGAAAAGTGATAATGAATAGTATTGTCCACATTATAGAATTTATATTTTTCAAAATAGAATCCACTATCAAATTCAGAATATAAAAATTATCTTAGTGTGAGTTTTTTGGTATTTTTATGAAACGTTTCATTTTTTGATGAATAGTGAAAAATACTACATTGTAGTTAAAAACTGAATTTTTTGGTTAAGTAATTATTATATATTAAATTTATTTTTAATTTAATAACATATCAATAATACATATATTAATATATATTAGTTCATTGGAACCATTTTAAATTTAAATTAGATAAAAAACCTTACTGAACATTTAAACATCCCATTTCCCCGCCATCTCACCACAATAGTATTGAACATAATTTATCCCCCATTGTGAGTTGAATTTGGAAAAACAGACATACATTGTTGTAATTATTATTATTTTTATATTCCAATAGGATAAAATTAATTTTTTGGGGAATGGAATCTTTAGTAAATTTTTATTTATTTACCACTGTTAAGGTTAAATCATTTAATTAGAGGTAAAAATAATATTATAATATTTAAAAATCACCCTATCACTTTTCATAATTTCATTATATAAGATTTTTTCAACCAAAATAATACATAGGTGTAAATTATTATCTTTCTTAGGACACTTCTTTCATATGAAGACATTTATTATATTTTATTTAAAGAATAGTTAAAATAGTCATTATCAAATTTTAATAACTATATAACTATTAATATGACGTTTTATAAATGATTTGGTAGAGTATTAACATTATTTGTAAAGATAAAATGTTTAAACACAAAATATTAATTTAATTTTAATATTAAAAAAATAAATAACTAAATTAAATGGTGACGTAATGATGATGCAATAATTGACTTAATTGAGGAAATATCAAATAAACGATATTAAAAATATAAAAATAAACAAAATTTGAAATATTTCAGGTTCCCCAAAAATATTATAGGTGACTAAGACATATTAGGATTGTATTAGGTGTTTTGGATGTAAGTTATATTTTTTTGGATTTTATTTAAATTCAAATTAAAGAGTAGTTCCAAAATTGACACTTTTGATATTTTATAAAAATATAATTTATTGAAGTATTGAAATATAATAAAAATATTTAAAAAATAATAAATGATTATTATATTGTCTAAAATATAATTAAATTTACATTTATTGTAAATTTATACAATATACATTAGAATTTATAACCTTTTAATATTTAAAATATTACTACCAAAATAAAAATTAAACAAATTAATTTAGGGTAAATCTAAATTATATTGTTTAAAATAAAACCCATACATTTCAAAAAAAATGGATGAACTATATTCTACCCTTATCACAATATGATCAATTTTGATTTGTTTAATAGAAAGTTTTTCTATAAAAATAAATTATATATTATTTAAATGAATGATAGTTACAAAATATCACTATCTTGTATTAAATATGTTTTATGTGTCCACGTTTGGAAAAAATAAATATATAAATGAATATAAATATATATTTTTATATAGATTAAATTATAATTATTATATAGATTTATTTTGAATTTTTAGATGTTATATAATTACCTTAAATGTCACTTCAATTATAAAACAATATTTATTCAATTATCCTTAAAATAGATTAAATGATTTTAATTATAGTATTTTTGAAATATTTTGGGTTATTTAATGTGTATAACCAATTAAATAGATCAATATTATATATTATATATTTTTTAAAGAATTATATTCTAATTATACATTTTTTATGTATATTAATTCAAATTAAATGAATAGTATTAAATTTTACAATAATGATATCTTATTTAATTAATGTATTATTAAATTATTTAAAAATCACATAAATGTTAAATAATAACTTGTTCATAGGATATGGTCTAAGATGTATTTTCAATTTAATTTATGTGACATTTGTATGTATTTGGATATAAAATAGTCTAATTTTATTTTAATATTTTTTTAGTTTCCTAAATTGCCCCTACCCACTCTTATAAAAAGGAACCTCCTCCAACACTTCCTCACAACACCATGATAATTATATATAAAATAAACCCTACCTAATTCTCCTATAAAAATTCACAATTAACTTCTAGAGGTTTTGGTTTTCCAGAAGACCATCCCAACTCTCTCTTGGAGGAGATCCAATGGAAGACCCCTAAAGAAGAGGTAATTGGTTTACCAATTCATTTCAACTTCATTTATTCGTCTACATATTATTCCTATTTTATATCAATATAAAAGTAATAAATACTTAATCATACATATACAAATATTTTATCATTATTATGGGAAAACCATATTATTCTTTTCATCTATCATATAAAAAACAATATTACCACACGTGCATATGT
The DNA here is from genome assembly GCA_963277665.1 of Viscum album. NCBI lineage: Eukaryota > Viridiplantae > Streptophyta > Magnoliopsida > Santalales > Viscaceae > Viscum > Viscum album. The sequence continues at coordinate 1,117,291,424 of OY728152.1, forward strand.
ACGACTTACTATATCCACATTATGCTGTATTTTTCTTCAACACAACTTTATTTGGATGGGTATAATGATGAGTATAATGGATATAAATAAAGAATATGATAATAAAATGATTTTTTATAATTAATATTCTATCCAATTCCATACCATTAAACAATTAAGGAAATGATATCATCGCTATAACATACATACGTCTTACCGTCTCCATGAGGCCATAAGATTTATTAACCACGATAACTATTAAAGAATGATTATAAATTTTTTATGAGACTATAAAATATTTATGATGTTATTATCATTATATATATTAATAAAATATATCATATTCATAAAAAAATACTTACACAACAGAACAAACATAGGAAAATAATGAATTTAACAAGAAAAACAATGGTTATGCGAATGTTTTATTAAGAAAACAATATAATAGGACCATATATGATACAATAAATATGGATATGGTTCTGGAATAATTTAATAACATTCATTAACCATATATATGAGGTTAACATACCCTTGAATTATTGAATGTAAATGGTAAGGGTTATTTCCACATAACCATTTTAAATCAGGTTTAATTATAAGTAACTACCTTTTGGGGAATATTTATCATCCATGTCCTTTTTTCTAGAAAAAAAATTCAAAAGGAATATTTTGTGGGTTTTATGTAAGGAACTCATAAAATAAAAATTTGTGTTAAATGTTTCTATGATATATTATTCTAAATTTATCTCATCCATATCAGTGTTTTCAAACCACATATATGGAGTTACTAAAAAGGACGTGAATATTTTAAAATTTAAATTTTCTAAATTTTCTCAAATGATTCAAAGTGGTATATGAAAATTTGATTCCAAAATATATTTTAAAAAATGTCTTCTTTTTGAAATGCCTAAATTTTTAATAAATTATTTCAATTTAAAAGGGTATTTTTATCAAGAAAGTTTTAATGATTTTATAAGAGCACTTTGTGTTTATATCAACATACTCAATTGTATATAATGCTTGATTGAGTTTGATCTCTAAGGATATAATCTACCAGGATAAATAGAGTATTTTAGGACCAGATTGAAAGTGGATGTTTTATTTGGATAACAATCATGGTTTGTGGTTAAAATATTCACATTTCCAAAGATATTTTTTAATATGAAAGTTTATGTTTTTTATATTTTAATATTAATATTACATTGGAAATAGTATGTGATGGGTGGGGCTTGCTATATCCCCTTGATGCATCGGTAGGTCTCAAGAGATGAAATTAGTTGGCAGCAAACCCTTCAAATTTTTTCCAAGTAATTTAATGTTTTTAGGAGAATATATCTTGATATAAATAATATGGGTTCCTACCATAATACTTAACATATCATAGGGATAAATCATTGTAGTAACTATCTTGAGGATATCTCTTGATTGTTCAGACATCCATCACTATGAATTCCAAAAGTATGAGATTATTTATTGATAATACATGAGATTATTCGACTAGGAAAATATCCATGTGAATGTTTTTATGTAATTATTTCATTTATTTTTGCCATATTATGCTCAATATTAAGTTTAAGAGGCTTGTGTCTCAATTATTTGTATTTCCTTAAAACATTATTTTTTTATGAAAGATTCAACGGTATTATTTACCCTTACTAAGCATCTGTGTGCACCCCTTTATTATGTTGTATTTTCATAGCATTCCAAGATGTGTATTACTATTAATATGTTGGGATCATTTAGGAGAATAATAGAATTATCATAGGATTATCTATGTTTTATTTTATGTTTTGATATGTAATGTAATTTTCATGTATGAAATATATTTTCCAAGACTATTAAACTGATATGTCTATTTGATTCAACACTTCAATATATGAAAATTTATTAGAATAATTCATTTCATCCGTGCTTCTGGGGTTGTGGCAATATAGTTGGTATCATTTGTAGTTTAGCAATATCCTTGGAAACTAGATTTAGAAATAAAAGATTAAAAAACATAACCATATGAATGAATTTGAGGATATTTTTATGTATAGGATATAATCATTTTGATTGGTAATGGGTAACCTTGATTAATCATATAGACTTATGGATTGATAATAATATTCCATCATTTAGAGATCCAATAAAAGATTCTTTATGACCATATCACTATGATTATTGTTTCACACATTGTTCATTGAGTTTTGGTCAATTGTTAGAATTAGCATGGTTTATAGTTATTCGGTGGATAATGAAGACATTACAAAAGAAAAATGAGATGAAGGATGTATTATGGATTATTTTTTTTAGGCATAGTTAATGGTATAACATTGAAGTGGAATGATAAAGGTTATTTTGTATTAGTATTTAACAATTATTACATCAATGGTTCTATGGTTATAGGATTTATGAGATCTATAAGGATTGTTCGAAGGTTTTTTCTTTAAGTATTTGGAAGAATAAGATTTTTCATTAAGGATTTCAAGGTGATAAAACATTTGTTATGTGAAAATAAATTAAATATTACATTGTTTGGGTAAACAGATTTTATGATTGATTTTGGAAATTTAGAGACCTTTTTATACTGTTAATTTGGTTGGAAGTATTTTGGTTGAGTCTTATGGTTGGAATGGGATAAGTCGTAAATTGGATATTATTGTTTTGGGATTAATTATAATTTTTTGGATATTATGTGTTAACATTTTTGGTTGTTCTAAAATTATAAAAGATGAATTAATTACTTAAGGATTGTAGGGTTCGTTAAAAGTGTTTCATTCATAATGAATAATCTTAAATATCAATCTACAAGTGAATGAAGTGATGTTAAAATAGATTGAATCACAACCAATGGATAACATTGATACATGGAATAAAATAAAGTAAGTTTTGTCATGTTCTTGTTTAGATAGTAAAATAATCCCTCAAATCTAGTTAGTATTATCAAATAAAATGGGTTATCTTAATAACTTAATTTTTGTTTAAATTAGGGAATTTTAAATCATCATTAATTTATGAATTTGAGGTCCTAAAATTTCCATTTATCATTCACTTGTTTGTGATTTAAGATCTCATTAACTCACTATAAATATTTACATTTTCCCTCTATGTACATATATATAATTTTCACCAATGTTATCGTATTTGAAATTGTAATTTGGTGGTGACTTTCTCATTTCCCTTTTCGACTTATTAAGAGGATGTTTTATTAACCCTATATCCAATGTGGGTTTCCCATAAAGGAATTTCTGAGTATCAACCATTGATTTACAACGTAAAATTTCAAATTTTAGGGATTTAAGTTTTTGGAGGGGGGAATTTACCACCCCAAGATTTTATTTTATGTACATTTTTAAATTTAATCTATTCGATATCTTGTATTGTACACACACCGAGTTCAAGAACACCATGATATATCAAACCAGCTAATTAAGAAGTGATTATTAATTTTATTTACCAAATTAAGAAATTTATATTTTTAAAAATATAATCTATTTATTATTTGGAATATCAAAATTAGTTTTTAGTCATTTTTTGGAATTTTTGTGAAAATTTTCATTTTTTGATGAATAGTGAAAAATACTATATTATAGTTAATAACCAGATTTTTTCGATTAAGAAATTATTATATATTAAATTATGTTTTGATGTAATTAAATATCAATAATATATATATGAATCCCCTTTCGTTCATTGGTAAATCTTTATATTAATATAAGATATGAAAACATACTGAACTTCTAAATGCCTATTTTCCCGCCTTCTCACCACATTAGCATTTAAATTAATTTTTCCACTTATATGAGTTGAATTTGAAAAAATAAACATAAAATGTTGTAATTAGAATGATATTTATAGTCTAATTGGATCAACATAATATTTGTTTTGTGAATAATAACTTCAGTAAGTTTATATTTCTTTTCCAAGGTTAATGGTAAATCAGGTAATTAAATGTAAAAATAATATTATAATATTTACCAATTACCGTACCACCTTCTAAATTTAATTGAATAAGTGTTTTTAAACCAAAAAAAACTTATCATGAAATTATGATCCTTTTTGAGACACCTGTTTATATAATGACATTTATTATATTTTATTTAAAGAAGAGTTAAAAATATCAAGCTCAAATTTTTATAATTATAAAATTTTTAATATGAGTTTATATAAATGGTATAGTCGACTGTAAATAGTATTTATATATATAATATTTTTATCTACATCATGGTAGATTATTTATAATTTTAGAAAATAAATAATCAAATTTAATGGTGACACATTGATGATGTAATAATTTAATTTTTAAAAGAAAAATTAAATAAATGATATTAAAAAAATTAAAATATATTTTTTGAATTAGTTAAGGTTCCCCACGAATTTTCTAGAATATTAATACATTTTAGGAGTGTATTTAATGGTTTGGTTAGAATTTATATTTCTTTTTTGGTTTTATTTAAATTCAATGTAATGAATAGTGTCAAAATTGACACTATTATTATTTTATAGAAATAATAATTTATCAAATTATTTAAATACCACAAAACCATTAAAATATAATTTTTTTTATTATATGGTCGGAAATTTCATTCCATGTTCATTGGTAGAAAATTTAAACCATATAAGTAAAAAAATTACTACATTTTAATATTTAAAATGTTATTACCAGAAATAAAATTAAATAGATTAATTAAGTGTTAGTCAAAAAAATAATGTTCAAAATAATACCCAAACATGTTAAAAAGTTATTGGATGAATAAAATTCAACCTTTATCACATTATTATTGATTCCAAGTTGATTAATGGATACTTAGTCAAGAAAATAAATTATATATTATTTAAATTATTGATAGTTAGAAAATATGATAATCTTATATTTAATAACTTTTATGTGTCCACACGAGGCCAATATCAAGATATTAACAAATATAAATGTATATTTGGATATAAATTAAATTAAATTCTTTATATATGTATTTTTTATTTTTTATTAATCATATAGTTAGCTTAATAGTCTCTTCAATTCTAAAATAATATTTATTTTTTTAACATAAAAATACAATAAATAATTTTAATAATATTAACTATGATATATTTTGGAATGTTAATGTGTATAATGAATTTTGTATATCTGTATGTTATATTACATATGTGTGAAATCATTATATTAGAATTCAAACATTCTCTTAATGTATTTTAAGTCAAATTAAATGAATAGTATTAAATTTGACAATAATGAAATCTTATTGAATTAATTTATCATTAAATTATTTAAAAATAAAAAAGTTAAATAATTTCAAGGGGATATGTTATGTACAAAGACGTATTCTATTTTTAATTTATGTTCCATTTGTATGTATTTGGATATATAATAGTATTATTATATTTTATATTTTGAGAGCTTCCTAAAGTGCCCCTCCACTCTCTTATGAAAAGGAACCTCCTCTGTCACTTCCTCACACCACCATTATCCTTCTAGACTGACCAGAAAAATCCAAATTATCATAATTACATTCTCATTTAACTTATAGTGTTCATGTTTTTCCAAAAATTCCATCCCTAGTGTCCCTAAAGGAGATCCAAAGGAAGTCCATCAAAGAAGATGGAATTGTTTTTCCAACTCAACTTAATTTCTTTTCTTATTCTATAGCCTCTTCTTAGGTTGCGTTCATACCGAAGTATTAACTATATTATAATACAAATATTTAGATATTATCATTATTATGGAAAAATAATTTTCTTCTTTTTATCAATCGTATGAAAAACAATATCACCATGCGTGCATATGTTTGATTTACCGTTTCCACGTTGTGGTGTAATTTGTTTTTCAAAACTAATTTATTTGGATGGGCATAATGATGATTATAATATATATATATGAATAATTAATATGAAGTGAAAATTATTTTTTATAATTAATATACCATCCAATTCCGTACAATTTATCCATTAAGGGAATGATATTGTCACTTGTGTGTACATATGACCTACCTCCTCCACGATGCAATGAGATTAATTCTCCATGTTAACCATTAAATAATGATTATAAAATTTATATGATGAGTAAATATAATATTTATGAACTTTATATTATTATGGATATGAATAAAATAAATCATATGCATAAGAAACATGACTTACACAACTAAACATGCATAAAAAATGAAGAAGTTAACACCCGAAACAATGGTGATGCTTAAATATTATTAAAAAAATGATATAATATGATCATATATGATATCATAAATATGTATACAGACAGGGTGTAATTTGTTAACATGATTTGATGATTATATAGGAGGTTAACAAACCCTGGACTAAAGGAAAGTACAAGGTAATAGTTAATTCCGCAATTTCATTTTTATTTGTGACTGTTTATACATAATTGTCTTTTGAGGAATATTTATAATACATGTACTTGTTTCTTAAATAATTTTTTAAAAAAGAATATTTTACAGTTTTTATGTAAGATACACTTAAACTAAAACATCATTATAAATGTTTCAAATATTTATTCTTTTATATCTTTCAAATTCCTATAAATGTTTTAAAAATGGGGGATTATGGATTTATTTATAGGGACACGAATTATTTAAAATGTTAATTTTATAATTTCTATCAAATATTTCAATGTGGTATGGGAAAATTTGATTCAAAAATAAAATTTTTAAATGCCTTATTTTATAAATGTGCAGCTTTTCAATAAAGATTTCGATGTTAAAAGAGTTTTTTTCAAGAAATATTTAATGGTGTTATAATATTTTTTTCATCTATGTCAACATACTCTATTGGATCTTATGTTTCAATGAGGTCTATCTCTTATGATACAATACACCTTTTAGGGCCCTGAAAATTCCGCAAGGGGGAAATACAATTAACCTAAGACTTGGGAAAGGATTGAACCAGTCCGCATACCGGATCCTAGAAACAGTATGCGGCCGGTTCGGCGAACCGCAATTCCGCGGACCAGCGTCATCCACGAAACAGAGGCGAGAACCCCGACATGGGTGCGAAGCAGGATGGACTCCAGGTTGGTCCACCACCGCAAACCGCACTAACAAGCCCATGTTGTGTGTGTCGTCGTTCACAAAACGGAGGCGGAAGCCATATCCGGCTGCGAATCTCGTCGTTCACGAAATAGAGGCGGAGTGGTGCATGACTATGGAGCAATTCCGCAAATCTAGGTCAAAAAATCCCTGGATGACCGAGTCATTCATGGGTGGGGATTCCTTCATGGGCTTCTACAAAAAAGTGACGTGTGCCCATTGATACATCCTCTTCGTTACTCTATAAATGGTCTCCAAGGGGAACCAAAAATGCAGAAAAAAGGGATGGGTGAAAACTCGTGGGGAGACGTAGGAGAAATCGCTCCTAGCAGTAAAGTTTTGCAACCATCCACGGACCCCATATCATCTGCGGATGCACTCTTCCACATAGAGGAGAAACCAGACCATGAACCACACGCAACCATCTCCTCCGCAAGCACCCCTTCGCGGCCATCTCCTCCGCAGGCACCCCTTCGTGGCATGCTCCTACGCGGCCTGCTCCCTCACATCTAGCTTCTACACAGCCTGCCTCCTCCGTGGCCAGCTCCTCTGCAGACACCCTTCACGGACAAAAAAACCACGAACCACATGCAGTTAGCTCCTCCGCGGCCAGCCCTTAGCGGCCATTTCCTTCATGGACATCCTAGGCGGCCAGATTCTATGTGGCCCACCTCCTCCACAACTAGCTTTTCTACGGATACCCTTCACGGGCATCTCCTATTTCAACAGCTTCTACGGGGCCTGCCCCATGCGGAAAACCCCATGCACTTGGGGCCAGGACTGAATCCTAGTACTGACCCCCATGAAAAATGGAGAGTCGGGACACGAACTTTTCTGGTCGGGATGTCTGGATTTTCCATTGCACCCTTGTGCGCACCCACCTTCCGCCTATGGAATACCATGATTTGAGATACTCCTCCACAAACCATGAAGCACCTTGAGACGATATATTCCTCTTGGTTTCATTCTCATGTCATGAGTTGATATTCTCATCATCAATTCCCTGGGTACCTTGAGATGAATGATTCCTCAGGCAACTCCTCCAAACTCAATCACATGGCTCATATGTCAGGTTGATCCAGAAAGGGCCTCCCTCACGTAAGAACCAACACCATCCATTCCTAGGCACCTTATTCCAATAGACCTATCTACACAACTTTAAACTATAGTAATCCCTATATGATCAATATAGGATGCATCTTTCTCCAAACAATAGATGCTTTATGCTCCAAGCATGAGATTCCAATAGTCCTTTCTACATGACTATAAATTGTAGTACACCCTATGTTCCAAACATAGGATGCCTCATGGTCCAAACAAGAGATGCGGTATGCTCCAAGCATAAGATGCCTAATGTCATGATTATAGTGGCATAATTTCAAGAGCATTTGAATCCGTTCAAACATTCCATCACTCCACCTCATGCTTTGCATGTCCTTCATTCGGATCTCCATCCTATATCATGTCTGAAGGGACCCCCTAATGGTCTGGCCCCATGCCACATCGGCTCACCTACCATCCTAGGCCAATGCCTCAGAATATATTGGACAACACATCGAGTCAGGTCCTGTGTTTCGAAAACGGTCAGTAGTAAACCCTCATTTGTTTGTCCCCATTTCAGGCTAACGTGATTTGGAAGCTTTGTTTCGAACATGGTTAAAAGTTACCCTCCATCACCACGCTAGCCGCACCGTGTTCCAAATTTCGGGCATGTGATTCACACTTTTCATCTCCCTTGGTTCGGATTGATTCCAGTGCCTTTGGCGTTATCCCGCTTGTGCACTAGCGCATAGCTGTAGAATCGTATACCTCAACCCACCAGGGAGTTGTGATTCCCTCATGGACAAATATGATGAAGACAATATGGGCATCCCTCCAAGATTAATCCCCACACCATCCTCGCAAGAAACCAATGGCTCTTCTTCTATCATCAAAGAAGGTTCATTCCTCCGATGTGCGACTTCTACCTTCCTCAAACACCAGGGGGAAGGAGAGTCCAGTGGTCCCAACAATTTTCTCTTGTTATTGTCTTTCTCCCCTTCCATCAGTACGAAGAATGTGCGAGGCTTTCCAAGTCTGTTGAATTCTCTTGTTTCTCACACCGAGCATGACTCACATGGGCTTAGATATTTGTGATGGTCATGAAGTCTCCACAATGATTCCCCTCATAATGAACTACGTGGTTTTTGATCCATGTCTCCTTAGCTGGGTACGTAGGACGCCTCCTGGAGGTTCAATCCCAACAACAGGGCACCCTACATTGGGTAAGTCCCTAGCCCTTCTTGCAAGAGTTAGCACCCATGCACCTCCGTACTTCCCCGGTGCCAAGAACCAAGAGGGGAGATGGACATGGAGTTATACTTTCCCTATCCCTCTAGGATTTGTCACCATCAGGACTCCACCCTCGAGTAAGTTCCAATCTCCATTTCCCTGGGCTTCCCCATACATAAGCCCAAATCTGCTTCCCACAGATGCACCTTTCACGACGTGATAGTCAGGTCTCTGCTGCCTCTTTTTTCTCACAACGAACATGACTCACGTGGGCTTAGAGTAAGAACCGACCCTGGAACCACCTCTTACAAACTACGAGGACTTCGATCCATGTCAAGGGATGGAATGTAAGAAAACTCCACGAGGTTCAAGCTCATTACCCATCGGACCACCGGTCTATCGTCACATTGGTTCTCCAACACCACCTCCTGCGAACTACGAGGACTTTGATCCATGTCAAGGCATGGTATGTTGGAAGCCTCCATGAGGTTAAATCCCACCACTCAGTCGTTCCGACCCCTTTACATCAGTTTTCCAACTCTATGGGCTGCCTCAGAGTGTAAGCCTCATCCAGCATCTCATCGGGCCACCTCAGAGTGTAATCCACGATCTTTCATCCCGCATGATGTTAAATTGCATAACTAAACTACATGGAAACTGATTCCTCTCACGAGGATACATAGGAAGCACATATCACAGGTTCAATCCAAATACTCAAGTCCTTATATGTCCCCCTGGGTTGAAAATAAACTCCAGAGTGCCCAATTATAAGGCTTCAAACTAGTGCCATCTCAATGAGTTCAGACTCCTCGGAGTCATTAATCCAATGAGGGATAGTAAACCAAGGGCCTAAATGATTCTCAATCCCTATGTTCAGCTAACCATTGACAACCAGGATTAATCCATGGATATTATTCTTGGGTATAAACCAAAGATTCACGAACATATGAATAAATCTTAAATCTATAAGAGAGTCCCGGAACAAGCAATAATTCCGCCCCTAAAAGGGTGTGATGAGCCTGAATTCCCATCCTCTTGACCAATGTGAGTTCTTAAGCATCGCTGGCCAAATCACCTAGAAAATTCATGCCTTTGGAATGTAGGTCCACATATTATTAGATATGGAACCGTTGGGTGTTTCGAAACGAAGACCGATATATCTGATTCGAGCGACTAAGCAGAGTTCAGCCCTCCATGAGATCGACAGTTAGGAGAGTCAGTCAACTCCACCTGATTAGTCGTGAAACACACCTTATTTAATTAATGGTTTTATGATCATTTTGATGGTGAATGTTCTATTTTGATACCATTCATGGTTTTTGGTTAGAGTATTCACATTTCGAATGATATTTTTTCAATAAGAGAGTTTATGTTGCTTATGTTTTCATATGAGGAATGCATTGGACTTAGTATGTGATGGTAAGAGACATATATAACCCCTAGATTCATCAGTATGTCTCATGAGATGAAATCAGTTTGCAACATACACTTCACATTAGTTTTCATGTAGTTTAAACTTGTCAGGAGGATAGATCTTGACACAAATCAGACGATTTTCTACAAAAAGACTTAAATTGTCATGAGGATGGACCGTGATAGTAGATATCTTAAGGATATATCATTATAGTTCGTGCATCCAACATTATTCATTTCCTTATTATGAGATTAGTTATTTATAATACATGTGATTATTCAAGTAGTATAGTATGGATGTTAATTTTTAGATGGATTTATTAGATTTATTATATTCATATTATAATGAATATTATGTTTTGAAAACATGTGTCTTAGTTTTAATATTATAATGAATATTATGTTTTGAAAACATGTGTCTTAGTTTTATACACTATCTTAACGCTTTTTGGTTAGGGTGTTACATCATGTAACCCCTAAAACCTTGTAACATTTGGAATCTTAATACATAGTGTGTAATGAAGTCACATACTCTTCTCCCATTTGATGTATCATGGTTGACAAGATGAATCTTGGTGCAATGAATTTGGGAAAATGACATGTAATTTGATGTTACACATCATGATGTCCCATGTTATTCATCAAAAATCTCATAAACCTATGGATGAGATCATTAAATGTTATTCATCTATTATTAGTCGTGTTATTGATCATATAAATGTGAACAAACATGATAACTCTAATTTTATATTAAATAATAAATAAACTAAAAATGAAAAGGTAAAAAAAATGTATAATTTGATTTATGTTTATTAAATAGTTATAAATTGATATGTAACCACTCTGATACCACTTGAAGGATTTGGGGCTTAGAAGAAGCAATCATTCCCATTCCAAAAAATGATTTATTAGTTATTTCCTCAGATAAATCCTCAATATTAGACATATAGAAATTGTAAAATCCATGAGATAAGGACTTTCACATATAATTTATAATTAATTTATACAATAGATAATTACAATGAATTTTAATTCTTTCTTCATTTTATATTTTTTGACCACTATTGTCTTACCATTGTTATAGTGAATGATTCAAGTGTATAATTTCTCTAATTTTAATCCACTTGTACTTCACGGACCTCTAAAAATCACTATAGAATCATTAGGTGATTTCACGAATGATTCACATAGCTTACATCATGCATTGTTAAATGTAATAATAATTCTATTTATGTCTTGAAGGATTTATTCTTGTTCTCATAGGAACATTAGAGTGTAGACAAGGATTGAATATCTACTTATTCTTGATAACATTCTAATGGATTTTCACTTTAGGGTGGAGATAATTCTCTAAAGATGATTTTTTTATAACAAAATCTCTATTATATAACCCTAAAAATGATATAATGTAGTCTATATAGCTATATAAGAGAATTATTTCATTACACATAGTCAATTATCCAATATTTTATTACATAGAAAATCTGATGTCTAGTAATAATAATATTATTTTTATTTATTTTACATGTGAATGAATCATATTGAATATAAATAACATTTGTTAATTAAATAAATTTATGTTTATTTTAAGGATAATGAATATATTATTCCCACCAAACCCATAACTCAATCTACTAATCCTCCTAATATTTTATAAAACCATGAATAATGACTATTTATTTAAGAAAATATATATCACTAAATTATTTTTTAAATAAATAATTATATATTATATTCATTGAAACATTAAAATAAATATTTATTTTATAGTCAACTCACATAATCATACCTTGGAGATTCAAAATGATGTTGATTCTAATATTAAATTCATATTGAATTTTAATAAGGTTCCGAATACACATTGTGTGTGTCCATCTAGGAATCTTTATCATTGGAATTAGGGTGTCTCTCCTAATGTCTGTGATCATCATTTAAAAATATATCAATTCACCCATTGGTAAATAAGTTAATGTGACAATGATAACAAATTCATATCAACATTCACTGTGTAATACAATCCCTTTTTTATTGATATCTCATAAATCAAGTTACAGTTGACATTTCATTAAAATATTTTGTTGATAAATTTTAATTTTTGATTTACTAAAATGAACATGTCGATATAACTACCCTCAACATGAACTCTATCTTATAGTTCCATTATAATATCTTCTTCCATTTACCCAGATGGTATAAATCCTTTTGTGAATCATTCATTAATATCATATGATTTAAGATGTACCTAATGTATACTAATTCATTGTGATCATAATCCATCGTAGTTTTCGATAAATAATCTATGTGCACAATGGAATACATTCATTAATAATAATATAAATTATAAGGACCAATAGATATGTCAATATATAGGAATATATAATGACATTTATAACATATAGAATTCATATGGGTGGATCTGTGCTCATAACCTTTACTCTTGGAGATTACCATGGATGAACACCATGAGAAGAAGTCTCAATATCTTTGAGTGTCTTACCCTTGATGGTTTGTGTCATCTTTGTTCATTTAGGTAATGTCATCAATCCATAAAACCTACATTTAAGAATATTTTCAAAAACCTTCTTGGTTATCATCATAACAGGGAATTACTAATACATTTGGATGCAATATGTATTCATAAGAAATTATCACATTGATGTCACACAGAATAATAACCATCATATTATAAGTTATTTATTAATATTCAAGACCATGAAGGTACTAATAATAGAAATGATAAATTATTTTTTTTCCTGGGAACAAACTCTAATAATTCCTTGGCCTGATAAATGTATCCATTGTTTATATAGAAAATCATAATTTATCCATATATTATAGGATCCACCCCCTTTACAGAGATCAACTTATTGATCCAAATATATTCTATTGTAGTATCTAATGTAGTCATGTGTTATTCCTTTGTTTTTGAGTCCACCATTATGTCCAATTTTGAACGTTTCTAACTAATAGCTCCATTATTAAGGAAAAAAATGGATTTAACCTAAGATCTCATATCATATCTATCAAATAGGAAACTTGAATTAGTGTTACCCTTTACCCATAGATTATTCTCTCCTCTAAAGACCAGGAATATATTATTTTCCATTTTTAACCAGTTCAGGATTTACTTTACAACAATAAAGTCAATCTCAGTGGGATTTGGTTAGTATCTAATAGTTATGGTAAAACCATCGGTGAAATTTGGTTGCTAACCCAACATAGATTAAATAATATAGCCTAAGGTATACATATAGATAATCTTATAAATCCTTTCCATTTCCATATAAGAATCAGGAATCTTCCTAAGCTTTTTTCCAGGAAACACCGGTAAACTACCCTTATTAGAGTACTCCATACTAAAACACTTTAGCACATTTCCAATGATTGGGTCATGAATAATTACCTTCATCCATTTATATATATCTCTATGTATGTTCATACCAATTATGTAGTATTCATTACTAATTTTGTTTTATATAGTAACATTTTCCCAATTAGATCTTCATAATGTAAAGAGTCTGGATCCCATTTCCTATAAGAATTATGTCATATATATACTACATTTGAAACACAACTACACTCTCAGTAATTCTCTTCTATAAGTCTAAATGATATTTTTCCATAATGAAACTAAATTTTTTTATTGAATTAAAAAATAGATATTCAAACATCCATAGTATTACTTTATTCTATAAAAGTATCATTGCCAATTTCTCACCATAAAAGATTCATTTGGTACCTCAAAACCTTTTTAAAGTATCATATACATTTCCACCACTAAATTTCCTCTAAGGGGAGTGGTTTTTATATCTTTTTAATATATCATATAATAAAAATGATCTTCTATTAAATGAAAAATATGAATTTAATTTATCATCCCTATTGGAGAAACATTTTCATCATAATCAATACTATAATTGTTTTTGTAACACTTTTCCAAAAGATATGAATTATTGGTAGACATACTACTATCCAAGTAAAGTATATTTTATAAAACCCACCAACACCTTATGGGTCTCACCACTTTAGGTGCATCCATAATGTTTAAAAAATATTTAGTATAGATATATTCTATTTCAGATTCCATGGATTTTTTTCATTTAACAGAATCAGAACTCTCAATAGCCTCATGGATAGTAGTAGCATCGTCCCCTATGAATGATAATTAATTATTATTTTCCCTGATAAATCAATATATATCAATTTCATAAAAAATTATAACATACCTTCAATTTCCTTGAGTAAATTGAGTCCATTATTATTCTATAACTCATAGTAGAAATAACTCAACCTCCATCTCATGAACACTTCCTACATATTTTTCTTAAACTTTTCTAAGATCAAATTTCCTCCAACCATCTCATCGGATTATTATTTAATTCTAAATAAATATACGTGTTTGGTACACAAATAATTTAAGCTATTTAGCGTTATAGAAACAAATCGCAAGGTTTCATTGGGATAAAAAACATTAATCACTTTTTTTATTTGGGGAAAATATTATCCGAAGTTAGTCATTGTATGAGTACATTTAAAACCAAAATATTTATAAAATAATTTTATTTTGTTTCCCAATTCATATCTCATATATATTCTTTATAAATACTTTATATATAACTCAATTAAGTTGGAATGAAATAATATCTAGAGCATACATCTAAAGAGAAATGTGAAGGTCAGACTAACTCATCCTCAATTATACCATGTCAAATAGGGTATAATTACTCTTATGAAAACCCATTTTTATTTTGTTGTTAAGGTAGGATTGATTTTTGGAAAAACTCCAAAATTACTCAAATGATCAGGGATTTCCTGTCTCCAGTAGTCACCACCATAATCTATTCAGTAAATAAAAATACTTGTACCCAATTGGTTATGTACTTAATTATGAATCTTTTTGAGATTTTCAAATGTTTCATAATTCTATCTCATCCCATGCACATAAATATATAAACTAATGACTCTGTTAAAGGAAAAAAAGTACCTAAAACCACGACTCTATTGTGTACTCATTGGTCGACATACATATCTATGTATGATATACTATAAACCACTATACCTTTAATGTTTCCATTAAAATATTCCTTGGCCATCTTTTATAGTTAAAAAAATTATTTTTCAAATGATTCTAATTATCGATATTTATAATATATTGGGATACATTTCTATTTTATATTTCCATAGAGATAATTCCAAAGGAAGGTAGGATTATAATCAACCCTGGCCTTCTTATTATAAATATTATAAATAATATTATCCATATAAAAAATTTATGTACCATTTACCATATTCCCAATACCATAAAAAATTAATTCCGACATATATATATCATCAATTTTTTTTAATGATGATTGAAGATAAATTATTTTCTAGATAAGATATATAAATAAAACATATGTTTATAGTGGAAAGAAAATATTATTTCTTTAATTATATAATTAATCTACTATGTAGAAATAGGTCATATGTGTCATTTTCTAGTGAAGAAACCCTTACTCCTTTATTAAAGATCATTCAGGATGTATTTATAATAAGTTTCTTATTTTTATTCAATATATCATATTTTGAATGGTTTTTGTAAACATGTCAGCATTAGTTTTGGAATATGATAATACTATTATTTCTTATGAAGTACAAGTGTATGGGAATGGTGTTTCTTTAACCATGTTATGAAACATTCATTAAGATAGAAATTTTTTTGAATGTCATTATGTTCATAACATTATTAAGACACTCATTATCTGTAACACCCCAGGTAAATAAAGAATATGACATTTTTATATTTATCCATATTTGTGAATAAAATATTAATATGACTTTAAAGGGGAAGCTATGCTCGATGGCGTACCCAACACGCAACAACGAGTTTCTTGGGAATCTTACATTGCACTCTAATAATAAAATAATATTATTTTAAATGTTAGTTAACAAGTAGCCGTTGTACTGGAAGGAATGGATAGAAATAACTAAAATATGATTATATATGTTTTTAAATGTTTTTACTTTTACCCAATAAAAGATAAAGGCTTAAAATACGGAAAGAATTCAATTTTAGGCATTTATACCCTAATTTTCACTAAGGGTTCACTTATCACCTTTTGACGGCGAACCGTCATTAAATATAGTTTTGATCCATCTTATAAATTCTATTGGACCAAAAAATAACTCTTCTTTTGAATCGGGACATCAAAATTTACTTTGTGTAAATTTTTGGTACCTTTCCGATAAAGTTCATTTTTTAATGAATAGTGTAAAATGTTGTTTTTTAATTCAAAACCTCTTTTTAATCTAATTTATTTATATGATTATATTATCTTTTGAATTGGTTTTAAAGTGAAATTATAATATATTTTTACCATTTAATCCAATGGTGGTCATTGGAATAAATTTCACTTTGAAATTAGACTTAAACTGGTGTCAATCTTTTGATACTTATTGTTTTATAAAAACACGCTATTTGCTCTCACAGCGGGAATTAATTATTAAATTAATTAATGTGACTTATATGTTTTTAATTTTGTAAAATAGACTTCATTAATGAATTTGGAATATCAAATATAGCTTAGGGTGAATTTTTGGTAATTTTCTGAAAAACTTCAATTTTTGATGAATAGTGAAACCACTAAGTGGTACTTATATTAAACTGATTTTTCGTTTAAATGAAATTTTACCACTTCTGTGTTTTGAATTTCAAAAATCCAACATACATGGTTGTCATTAAGAAGTAAAATTTGGTTCAATGAGATAAAAATATTTTTTTTGGTAAATAGTATCTTATTAAGTTTTTAATCGCGATTAGAGGTAATTAGTGCAATTTAAGGCAAAAATGATATTATAATAAAATGAAAATACCTTGAAACATGTCCTACCCTTATTGTATGTGTCATGGAAGACCTAGAAAAGCCATGGGTCAACTTGGGGACCCCATGGAGCCACTTTGGTTGGAAAATGACATAAATACCTTTTATTTAATGTTAATGTAAAAAATGGAACAAACATGATATGTTTTACTAAAACAATTTTTTAATGGGGTTATACAAGTCAAATTTTTTATTATAAATATTAATTGGAAAGATAAAAATATTTCCTACATCATTGTAATTTTTTTATAATTTTTAGACATTAAATAAATTAAATTATGTATGACATAATAATGATGCAGCGATAATATCATTATTTGAGGATTTAAATAAAATGGAAAGATAATGTAAAATATATGAACTACACATGTCAAAAACTTATTGGATGGGTGGATTTCGAACCCTTATCACCTTATACACGAAGTATATCAATGTGGGACCTTTTAAAACCGAAACACATTTTCAAATAAAGTAATATTTCTTACTTTCCAAAAGGTACCCTCCTCTCCTCTTATAAAAGGCCCCCAGCTCTACCTCATTTCACACACTCCTAAAGCCGTTGACTCGGCCAACCCCTGACCATTTACTCTCTCCACATCCCTCTACTCATCCTAGAGGATTCCCTTTGGGAATAATCCTTTCAAAGGAAGCCTTTAGGCTCAAATCAAAAAGGAGTTACACTTTTAAAGGTAATTCATTCTCTCATGTTCATTTGTTTTATTTTGCTTCTCCAACCCCCTAAACTCTTTTTATTTACTTCTTTTGTGACAAAACCAGTATCTTAAATATACTAGGATGTTGTTATAAGATTTATTCGAGCTACACTCTCACACAACTACATCAAATGGTTAAAGAACATATGGTTTCCGTGGATGGCGAAATTCTGCCTCCCGAAACGATGATTGTTCAATACTCATTTAACACCTTCTAAGGTGGCCATTATGATGTCAATATTTTTATATATGATATATAATATGTTTATTTTTTCCTTAAGCTTCTGTTTTTTTTCATTTTGGGCATACCTTTACGGTTTCCATTATGGGTAAACGTGGTATCTTCATTTAAGGAAGTGCGGACTACCGCCCCCTCAAAGTGATTTGATTCGTTAAATATCATATGTGGGACGTATAAAGGATGGAACTATGATATTATATATGCTATTATACTGTAATTATAATATACCTTTATATCATTATTATTACATTCTATAAAATACGAAATAGAAATGAAAGTAGCGTTCATGCGTACGTACGGCTTACCGTCTCCATGAACGGTGCATTTCATTTCTTACCTCTAAATGATTATGTAATGTTATAAATGCATGCAAGTACTGGATATATATTACATATATGATATCTACATCATGAATACAATTCTGGATATAATAAACATTTGGCCACACGAACAACATGTAATTGTAAGAAGTCCACTTTCGACTTAAGAACCAAATATCGGCAAAACAAATGTTATTAACTAAAATGATTACATAATGTTTATGACATGGTAATAAGTGATATAAAAGTAATAATTAACTTGAAACAGGTTCTTAAGGAAGTAGAAATTAACTCAAGTTTATTATTCAGTACGTTAAAGAACGATCGAGTCAAGTCGGACCCGAGGTAAGGGATCTTACTCCTCTCTTTCTTTTTAAGTACACTCTTTTATGTCATTCCCTCTAAAGATCATCTTTCTTGTTATTGGGATGTTATTATATATTAAACATACTGTAATTTTTATGTTCATGTGATGAGAGACCCTATTCTCTCTCATCAATCCATTTTGGAAGTTTTGAGTGGCGCCGTTAGGCTGCCGAATTTTCGTAAGAGATCTAACCTCTCTCTTTCTTTTTAAGTACTCCCCTTTATGTCACTTCTTTTAAGCTCCTATTTTTTATGATGGGGGATGTTATTTCATATTCCTATTTCTGTAAATTTTGTTTTAATGTGATGAGATACCATATTTGATCTCATCAATCCATTTTTGGAAGTTTTAAGTGGTGCCATTAGGCTGCCGAGTTTTCGTAAGTGATTTTTCATCTCACTTTTATTCCCGTGAGATTTATGCTACATTTTCCAAAATTTCCTTTGATTGGTGTATGTACTGACCATTATTTTACTCATTGTGTAATATTTCTTCATTTATGAGTATTTACATCAATGATGTATTGTCCTTCTTTCACGGGTCGTATGTTTCGAAAGATACCCAAGTCGGTAAGGGAACCTTTCACCCTCCTCTTTTAAAAGACTTCTTTTGTTATGTCTTTTAATTTACATATTATTATGTTGGTATATGTTATTATATATCCTTATTGATGTAAATTTTATGTCCATGTGATGAGATACCATTCACCCTCTCATCGACTAATTTTCCTAATTTTGAAGTGACGCCGTTAGGCTGTCGAATTTTTACAAATGAACGTCTTAACCCAATTTCGATTTCATTGGGTTCAACATGTACTTATTGAACATGTCATCCTATGAATATGTGTGAATTACCTCTTATTTTTTCACACTTAATATCCCCTTATATTGGGTGTATTTATATTTCTCACACATAATTATTTTATAGATTTATCCTTAATTTAAGGATACCATCTTTATAATGGATTTCATCTCAATTTACATTTCCATTGAGACTTCATTGTTGTTATGAACCAATTCACTCTTATATGGTGTATATTGTCCTCTGACATATTATATCATGAATACCTTTATTCTCATGATATTATAAAGTTCTTATTAAATGTTATTCCGCAATTTTTTTTGTATTCAAGAGTCTCTCATTTTGTTAAAAACTCTTTAACAAAAATACTATTTTAAATGTTTTAAAGATTCATTATTCTAAATCTTTATCTTTAATGTCCATGTTTTCAAAATGGTTTTCAGTATTTATTTATATGGACATTAATGTATTAAAATTATAATTTCATTAAAATCTTCAAAGTGGTATGGGACACTTTGATTCAAAAATCTCTTTTAAATGGTTTTTGAAAGTAGATTGATTAATTCAATATCTTGGAATTACTTATTGTGATTGAAAATGAAATGTTGTTATTTAAAGGTTTAAATTTTCAATATTTTATCTGTAATGATGGTACTTGGACATTTTACGGGTGGTTACGTGATAAACCATATGACGGGTGGTGCCGTGAATACCAGGACGGGTGGTTACGTTATAACCTCCAATGCATTGGGTGGTGCCGTGAATACCAGGACGAGTGGTTACGTTATAACCTCCAATGCATTGGGTATGGAAGTTGTCCGTATGGATATTCCATTAAGTGATATGTGTGGGAGTCGACCGTATGGTTATTCCACTTAAGTATGTTTATGTCCCAAGTTACCTTTATATATGTTATGTGTTCTCTATATGGGTTTTATGGTAATCTATTGGTTACAAAAAGGTAAGTAATGATATTTTATTCAGTGAAGAGTTTTTACTACTTCATAAAGGTGAAAAGTATTACTTTTATAAAGTATACATGGTTTAATTTTTGTTTTGATAAACTAACAGTTTTTATTCTTTGTGTATCCCTTACTGAGTTTTTATGCTCATCCCATGTTTTTGAAATGTTTTTCACAGGACTTAGCATGGAATAGGGTCAAGGATGGGATCAAGGGAAAGTCATGCTACCTAAAACATGAAACTAGACATGTCTCTTTTTAAGAGTTTTTATTTTATGAAAATTTAGTAGAAGAGACTACTTTGTAATCTTTTGAGATGTAATAGTTATGTCCTAATTCTCTAAAACTCTAAACCTGAAAAGATCCTCAATCTGAATTATTCATTTAATTCAATTTTAAGTAAGGTTTAAGGCTAGGGCCTTATAGTTGGTATCAAAGGTCGGTTTAGATAACTTTAGAGGTTAGGGTACTCTTTAAGCATAAGTGAAATTACCATAATGGTTAGGATTTCAGACATAGTCCTAGTTTTAGATAAAGTGAATGAGTAAGAATATCATAGTGTTTATCTTCCTCATTAGTACATGATGGTTTTGTTGTTATACTCACACTGACCCTTTTTGGTTTTAGTAAATGGCTGGATCTAGTAGGCACTAAGGTAACCGTGGATGTGAAGGAAACTGTGACAGTTTTCTGAGCGAGCATCTGAATGATATGGGAGTTGTAATGAGAACTCTTGTGTTTATCCACAACCAACTATCTGGAGTTATGATTGACCACCTAAACCTTGGAGATTTCTCTAAGGCATCATATATGCAAGAAACAAATCCCTACGGAAGTACAGGTAATAATCATAAAGGTAAGTGTGTTCAAAAACCTATGTGTCAAAGATGTGGAAAGAAACACCTAGGAAAATGTTTCAAAGGGACGGAAATATGCTATAGATGTGGAAATGAAGGTCATAAAGCAAGAACCTTCCATGGAAACGGAAGCATCCGGTTGACTCGAGGAAAGGGAAAGAAGTTCTTTCTGAGGGATCAATTGAATGTTTTAAATGTGGTGTGCATGATCATTATGCAAACACATGTCCTATGAAGAAGTTTCATGAATGGGGTCACCAAGAGCGTACCAATATTCGTTTACCAATACCCAATGCCATTCCGATTGAGGATGAAGAAACTGACAATGACCAATCAAAGGTATGTACTATTTCATGACTATTGTTTTCCTATTTTGGAATATTAGGATATGATTCATGATTTTGTTTGTAGGAAAGTGGTATTTCGGAATAAGTTGGAAAGGAATGGATAATGGATCATGAAGAATGTTGAATGAGTAAGATGTCAACATATAAGGGCTTCAAGAGTTATGGTGAAATTCTTAAGAGTATTAAGTCTCTTTTGATGATGGAGTTACATTAGAAGACTTTTTATATTATGTGTAACCCTGATGATTAATATAGGAAAATTTTATTCAAGTAATAGTTATCTTTTCTTTTGTGGACATAGTTATAAAGAACCATTTGGGTTTATATGATCCTTACTTTTGAGGTAATTATGGGTTACTATATGTTATGATTGAAGTGAAAGGCATGAGATAAAATTGAGGTTAAATTATGTTATGGTTATTTTTGATGATTTTATCCCTTTTTGGGGAATTATTTGAGAATTATATAGTTTTGGAAAAAGGACAACACGCAGACCATGTGACAACCCGTCTCCTCAGACAAAGCCACGGGAATCGAACCCACAACCAAAGTGCGACTGGTATTTATCGCCTACCACTGGACTACGTGAAGTCCCTGGTTAGTTTTACGGATTCTTTCAAGTTATATGATTTTATGAATTAATAGTAAGTTGATTTTGGGTTATTTATGAAAATGATTAACCTATCATGGAGGATATGTGATTAGGTTAATTACTTTTCAATACGAGACTTTAGGAGCAACTGATGTTGTTTGGAGATAAATGTTACGATTTAACTTGGAAGACTATGTGACTAAATCCTTAAAATATTTGGGTTTCAATCTTATATTGGTTTACTTTGAAGAATTTTATGGACAATTTTTTTATCGAATGGTCCTCGTTGAACTTTGGGTTTTATTGGACAAATTTTGGAGATTAAGCATAGATTTTATTTTTAAAGGGTTATCCTTTTCTAGATTATCTGACCTTGTACTAACCTTTTTGGTTTTGGTTTTGGTTAAATCCTAAAGACATGGGAAGTATATAGTTCTCTTTTGTGGATTAGGTGATTCTCTAGAAGTTGATTATAGTACTCTTAATGCGAACAAGTCTCCCTAAATACTTGTCTTTTGGAAAAAATATGAGTTTGATTAAGGAATCTAGTAAAAGTTGAAAGTCAACATGATAACTGATTATGTTTCCTTATGAATAAATTCCTCAATAAAAAATAACTTAAAACAAAAATGTTGTCTATTAACTTTTCCTACTGGGGAACCCAACACCGTTTAACCCATCACAAGTTTGTGATTTTCTTATTGTTAACTTTCTCCTAAACATGTTTTCTGTCACTCTCCATCAAAACATGACCCTATGTTTTCTCCTCCATGTCCATATTTTTCTACATGGAATCCTAGTATGGGTTAACTCGGGTGACCTTTGTACTTATCTTCCTTTATTTTAAAGTGATTGTTTTACCGAATCTTGTTCTGATGTGGGACTTTCAAGGATGTTAACAAGCTCAATTTTAAAATTGCGAGGACGCAATTCCCAAAAGGGGGGAAGGATGTAACACCCCAGGTAAATAAAGAATATGACATTTTTATATTTATACATATTTGTGAATAAAATATTAATATGACTTTAAAGGGGACGCTATGCTCGATGGCGTACCCAACACGCAACAATGAGTTTCTTGGGAATCTTACGTTGCACTCTAATAATAAAATAATATTATTTTAGATGTTAGTTAACAAGTAGCCGTCGTACTGGCGGGAATGGATAGAAATAACTAAAATATGATTATATATGTTTTTAAATGTTTTTACTTTTACCCAATAAAATATAAAGGCTTAAAATACGGAAAAAATTCAATTTTAGGCATTTATACCCTAATTTTCACTAAGGGTTCACTTATCACCTTTTGACGGCGAACCGTCATTAAATATAGTTTTGATCCATCTTATAAATTCTATTGGACCAAAAAATAACTCTTCTTTTGAATCGGGACATCAAAATTTACTTTGTGTAAATTTTCGGTACCTTTCCGATAAAGTTCATTTTTTCATGAATAGTGTAAAATGTTGTTTTTTAATTCAAAACCTCTTTTTAATCTAATTTATTTATATGATTAGATTATCTCTTGAATTGGTTTTAAAGTGAAATTAGAATATATTTTTACCATTTAATCCAATGGTGGTCATTGGAATAAATTTCACTTTGAAATTAGACTTAAACTGGTGTCAATCTTTTGATACTTATTGTTTTATAAAAACACGATATTTGCTCTCACAGCGGGAATTAATTACTAAATTAATTAATGTGACTTATATGTTTTGAATTTTGTAAAATAGACTTCATTTTTGAATTCGGAATATCAAATATAGCTTAGGGTGATTTTTTAGTAATTTTCTGAAAAACTTCAATTTTTGATGAATAGTGAAACCACTAAGTGGTACTTATATTAAACTGATTTTTCGTTTAAATGAAATTTTACCACTTCTGTGTTTTGAATTTCAAAAATCCGACATACATGGTTGTCATTAAGAAGTAAAATGTGGTTCAATGAGATAAAAATATTTTTTTGGTGAATAGTAACTTATTAAGTTTTTAATCGCGATTAGAGGTAATTAGTGCAATTTAAGGAAAAAATGATATTATAATAAAATGAAAATACCTTGACACATGTCCTACCCTTATTGGATGTGTCATGGACGACTAAGAAAATCCATGGGTCAACTTGGGGACCCCATGGAGCCACTTTGGTTGGAAAATGACATAAATACCTTTTATTTAATGTTAATGTAAAAAATGGCACAAACATGATATGTTTTACTAAAACAATTTTTTAATGGGGTTATACAAGTCAAATTTTTTATTATAAATATTAATTGGAAATATAAAAATATTTCCTACATCATTGTAGTTTTTTTATAATTTTTAGACATTAAATAAATTAAATTATTTATGACATAATAATGATGCAGCGATAATATCATTATTTGACGATTTAAATAAAATGGAATGATAATGTAAAATCAATGAACTAAACATGTAAAAAACTTATTGGATGGGTGGATTTCGAACCCTTATCACCTTATCCACGAATTATATCAATGCGGGACCTTTTAAAACCGAAACACATTTTCAAATAAAGTAATATTTCTTACTTTCCAAAAGTGCCCCTCCTCTCCTCTTATAAAAGGCCCCCACCTCTACCTCATTTCACACACTCCTAAAGCCTTTTTCTCAGCCAAACCCTGCCCATTTACTCTCTACACATCCCTCTCCTCATCCTAGAGGATTCCCTTTGGGCAGAATCCTTTCAAAGGAAGCCTTTAGACTCAAATCAAAAAGGAGTTACACTTTTAAAGGTAATTCATTCTCTCATGTTCATTTGTTTTATTTTGCTTCTCCAACCCCCTAAACTCTTTTTATTTACTTCTTTTGTAACAACACCAGTATCTTAAATATACTAGGATGTGTTTATAAGATTTATTCGAGCTACACTCTCACACAACTACATCAAATGGTTAAAGAACATATGGTTTCCGTGGATGGCGAAATTCTGCCTCCCGAAACGATGATTGTTCAATACTCATTTAACACCTTCAAAGGTGGCCATTATGATGTCACTATTTTTATATATGATATATAATATGTTTATGTTTTCCTTAAGCTTCTGTTTTTTTTTCATTTTGGGCATACATTTATGGTTTCCATTATGGGTAAACGCGGTATCTTCATTTAAGGAAGTGCGGACTACCGCCCCCTCAAAGTGATTTGATTCGTTAAATACCATATGTGGGATGTATAAAGGATGGAACTATGATATTATATATGATATTATAATGTAATTATAATATACCTTTATATCATTATTATTCAATTCTATAAAATACGAAATAGAAATGAAAGTAGCGTTCATGCGTACGTACGGCTTACCGTCTCCATGAACGGTGCATTTCATTTCTTACCTCTAAATGATTATGTAATGTTATAAATGCATGCGTGTACTGGATATATATTACATATATGATATCTACATCATGAATACAATTCTTGATAAAATAAACATTTGGCCACACGAACAACATGTAATTGTAAGAAGTCCACTTTCGACTTAAGAACCAAATATCGGCAAAACAAATGTTATTAACTTAAATGATTACATAATGTTTATGACATGGTAATAAGTGATATAAAAGGAATAATTAACTTGAAAAAGGTTCTTAAGGTAGTAGAAATTAACTCATGTTTATTATTCAGGACGTTAAAGAACGATCGAGTCAAGTCGGACCCGAGGTAAGGGATCTTACTCCTCTCTTTCTTTTTAAGTACACTCTTTTATGTCATTCCCTCTAAAGATCATCTTTCTTGTTATTGGGATGTTATTATATATTAAAATTACTGTAATTTTTATGTTCATGTGATGATAGACCCTATTCTCTCTCATCAATCCATTTTGGAAGTTTTGAGTGGCGCCGTTAGGCTGCCGAATTTTCGTAAGAGATCTAACCTCTCTCTTTCTTTTTAAGTACTCCCCTTTATGTCACTTCTTTTAAGATCCTATTTTTTATGATGGGGGATGTTATTTCATATTCCTCTTGCTGTAAATTTTTTTGTAATGTGATGAGATACCCTATTTTATCTCATCAATCCATTTTTGGAAGTTTTAAGTGGTGCCGTTAGGCTGCCGAGTTTTCGTAAGTGATTTTTCATCTCACTTTTATTCCCGTGAGAGTTATGCTACATTTGCCACAATTTCCTTTGATTGGTGTATGTACTGACCATTATTTTACTCATTGTGTAATATTTCTTCATTTATGAGTATTTACATCAATGATGTATTGTCCTTCTTTCACGGGTCGTATGTTTCGAAAGATACCCAAGTCGGTAAGGGAACCTTTCACCCTCCTCTTTTAAAAGACTTATTTTGTTATGTATTTTAATTTACATCATATTATGTTGGGATATGTTATTCTATATCCTTATTGATGTAAATTTTATGTCCATGTGATGAGATACCATTCACTCTCTCATCGACTAATTTTCTGAATTTTGAACTGACGCCGTTAGGCTGTCGAATTTTTACAAATGAACGTCTTAACCCAATTTCGATTTCATTGGGTTCAACTTGTACTTCTTGAACATGTCATCCTATGAATATGTGTGAATTACCTCTTATTGTTTCACACTTAATATCCACTTATATTGGGTGTATTTATATTTCTCACACATAATTATTTGATAGATTTATCCTTAATTTAAGGATACCATCTTTATAATGGATTTCATCTCAATTTACATTTCCATTGAGACTTCATTGTTGTTATGAACCAATTCACTCTTATATGGTGTATATTGTCCTTTGACATATTATATAATTAATACCTTTATTCTCATGATATTATAAAGTTCTAATTAAATGTTATTCCGCAATTTTTTTTGTATTCAAGAGTCTCTCATTTTGTTAAAAACTCTTTAACAAAAATACTATTTTAAATGTTTTAAAGATTTATTATTCTAAATCTTTATCTTTAATGTCCAGTTTTTCAAAATGGTTTTCAGTATTTATTTATATGGACATTAATGTATTAAAATTATAATTTCATTAAAATCTTCAAAGTGGTATGGGACACTTTGATTCAAAAATCTCTTTTAAATGGTTTTTGAAAGTAGATTGATTAATTAAATATCTTGGAATTACTTATTGTGATTGAAAATGAAATGTTGTTATTGAAAGGTTAATATTTTCAACATTTTATCTTTAATGATGGTACTTGGACATTTTACGGGTGGTTACGTGATAAACCATATGACGGGTGGTGCCGTGAATACCAGGACGGGTGGTTACGTTATAACCTCCAATGCATTGGGTATAGAAGTCGGCCGTATGGCTATTCCATTAATTATGTATGGAAATTGACCGTATGGCTATTCCATTAAGTGATATGTGTGGGAGTCTACCGTATGGTTATTCCACTTAAGTATGTTTATGTCCCAAGTTACCTTTATATATGTTATGTGTTCTCCATATGGGTTTTATAGTAATCCTTTGGTTAAAAAAAGGTAAGTAATGATATTTTATTCAGTGAAGAGTTTTACTACTTCATAAAGGTGAAAAGTATTACTTTGATAAAGTATACATGGTTTACTTTTTGTTTTGATAAACTAACAGTTTTTATTCTTTGTGTATCCCTTACTGAGTTTTTATGCTCATCCCAAGTTTTTGAAATGTTTTTCACAGGACTTAGCATGGAATAGGGTCATGGATGGGATCAAGGGAAAGTCATGCTACCTAAAACATGAAACTAGACATGTCTCTTTTTAAGAGTTTTTATTTTATGAAAATTTAGTAGAAGAGACTATTTTGTAATCTTTTGTGATGTAATAGTTATGTCCTAATTCTCTAAAACTCTAAACCTGAAAAGATCCTCAATGTGAATTATTCATTTAATTCAATTTTAAGTAAGGTTTAAGGCTAGGGCCTTATATTATCCAAGATGAAGTGGTACAATTTCAAAAAATGAAAGAGAAGCACAACTGTTACATAAAACATACATTGGTTGATGTTATCAGATTGATGTTTGTATGAATTTGTAAATTGATTTAATAATTTTTTATTTTTCAATATCATCATGTTTAAAATACACATTATTTCTAGATGTATAACAATAAGAAGTGTGAGGTACTTATTTTTTATGATTTTGAAAAAGTTGAAAGAATTACAGTGTAGTGAGAAGGTTGATGTTCAAGTGGTATTACAAATTTGAAGCTGCAATACAAGATGCAGCAAGGGACAATATAACCCAAAAAATGGGAAGAGATCAATTTCATTCCATCATGACACGAGGAATAATTGTTTTGTGAAATAAGTCATTTGAAGTTAGAACCATGTAATAAGATAGTTAATAGCTCAGCTGCAGTACACGGAATAAGCGGAGGTGGCCGGATAAATAGAGTGTTAAATGTTTAAGGTTTAAGAAATAAAATGGTGATATTTAAAAATTAAAGTTGTGAGATGTATGAAATTCAATGTTAGATAGTACACTACTAAATGGTGTCCATTAGAATGAGTCCATCAAATAAAGACCCATCAAGAGGATTAACATTGGCAAAGGATTGGGATTCCATCAGATGTATGATTTCATGAAGATGAATTAGATAATGTTTTGTATAATATGTTCTCATAAATATCTTACAAAAATTATCGAATTAAATGGAATAATTTGAATGGATGAACAAGTGTATGGAAGTACATTAGACAGATATGTATCAATATCATTAGATATTATTGAATGATCTAGTAATGTTATTCCAAATAGTAAAAGTTCCATTCGAAATGTGAATATCAAATAAGTTTTCATGATATCATAAGGAATATTATTTTGAGAATTTGTACCAGTTAGAGTTTTATGAGTCCATGAGAAAAAAGGAAAAAATTCATGAAACATAATTTTCTTGAGAATCCATCTGAATAATATCTACTAAATGTTGTTTTGAATATCTCTATATAAAATCCTTTAAAACTCATAAACATAGTGTGGTTGAGATAATCCTTAAATATATTTTTTCTAAATAAGATAATGAATTTAAATGAATTTCCTTAATTATGATGTTAAGGATTTTCCAATAAGGTTATGAATATTTTAGTTTTATGGAAACATCAAAAATGTTTTGGGATTGATTGAGAAGTATTTGGTGAAATTGAGATGAGAAATATTTTTGGTATTTGAGTTTTAATTGAGTGGGAATACAAAATTGAGTTCTTTACTTTTATCATTATATCCCACCTATAAAAATTGGATGTAATTAAAATACTTCATAACAATGTTCACCTATATGAGTGTGATGATATGATAAATATTTTTAGGTTAGGTGAGTTTCTAACAAATTTGGTTAAAGAAGGGAGGATACTAGTTTGAGTCATTGGATAAAGTTGTTAATTTGATGCATCATAGAGAGTTACAAATCATATACATCAGACAGAGGTGTTAGTAATAGGTACTAGGGAGATATTTTACCTAACAAAGATTCCAAATAGTCCGTTATGTGCATATTTTTTATCAAACAGTGCATATAGAGAAGGGATAACTTTTTGAGGTGCACCAAAAAAGGTTAGAATTCTCACCAAAAAATGATACAGTACAAATTATTTGGATTGAGATTTTTTGGAGAAACATACAGTGATATGAATTAAAAACATTGATTATATTGTTATGGATTTGTTCTATATGTAAACTTTTGTAACTAATATGAGTCATTAAAATCATATGTATTGAGTTATAGAAGGTGTATAATGGGAGCTGGATCATTATATTAACTATTATATTATAGTGAATTTTCATGGATTGACATGTGTCACTATGGAAAGAAGGTATTCACCAACATTGGGGTAGAAACTAATAATTATTTCAAGTATTTATTTACATTATTATCATCACATTCTTGAGATTTTATTTTATAAAAATTATAAGGGTAAATACATTAATAATTTGTAGGGTTTAATTTCATGAAAACTGAAATTATCAAATATCACCACCGATTCAACCCCCACCCCCTCTCAGTGGCATATTAGAGGTAGGTTCCCCTATCATATCCTTATCATCAAAAATTTCAACATAGTAAATATCATAGTTATTCTTACATTTAATGCAAAAAACTATCATTGATGGAAAAATAGAATGATACCATATATTATATCTCTTGCCTCAGAGGTAATTTATTTTACTACAGTTGGGTTTCTACACATTGATAATGATACTACTATAAAAAATCGATAAAATAAATCCCTTGGTAGATGGTAAATATATAAATTTTATTCTAATTTATTCATCAAAATATTTTATAATGATTATGGGTGCCAAGACTTATAAAAGAATATTTTAAGAAATAAAAAGTATATTTGATGGAAACATAAATGAAAAAGAAGAAAATATAAAATTATAGTGAAGCAAGTTCAAATATATTAGAATAGTTGATGATGAAATTATTGATGAGTACTTCACCAGTATAAATGAAACTGGTTTTGACATCAAACTATTCAATAATTTCATTCAAGATTCCACCATTATTAAGAAACTCATGATAATTTTTCCAGACTCATATTATTTGAAAATTTCCAACATAATAGATAAATATGATTTTTCTCCTGATGAATTATATACCATCTAGTTGTATATGTGATGATACAAACTCTATAATTCAAAAAGAAGATCAAGGATGAAATGTAATTGAAGCCATCAGATAGATGAATTTCAAAAATAGGGATCGCAAGATTTTTTCTTTGATGATTAATAAGATATGGAAGATGAGGGTATGAAATAAAAAATCATGTCTGTTATCTCTAAAAATTTCCATAGAGGTAGAGAAAAAGATAGAATAAAATAACATATAAGTGTTTTGAGTGTGGGGGAATTGTGAATATTACTATTAATTTTCCTAAGAATATAGTTGGAGAATATGAAGATTACTCCAAGGAAAAACGTGGTGGAATAAGATGATAATAACATCTATGGAAGATAATGAATCCACTATAAGTAAGAAAATTTTAATTGGAAAAAATGAAAGAAGTGTGTTGAGAATGAAATTTGAATATGACTATACTGAAAATAGTTATTTAGATGATACAAATCCAAATAATTATATATATATTTTTTTCAAAATTCTTATAAAAATGTATATTATTCATCTAGTGAGGATGAATTATGTGAATAAACTTACAAAGAATATTAGTGGGGATTTAAACTTGTGAAATGTATTGAAAAAAATAGGAAACTCAAAAAAAAAATTATAATGTTTAAAAAATAAGATGATCAAAATAATGTAGGAAAGGAATATCTTCTTAAATTTTAAGCATCAATGGAAGATAATGGAAGATCTTAGTAGGAAACATATTTCTAATGAAGATGAAGTTCATAAAGCTCAAGAAATATTTATTAAGGTTTAATTTACATTTCATAATATGAGAATAAATTTCATAAAGGATTTATAGTTAATGTTAGAATCATATTAATCTTTTTAAAAAACTATTTCCATGAATTAAGTGAAATCTAAGCCCACTAAATATAAAATTTCATATTATCTTTCTAACCTTATAGGGGTTAGAAAAATATTTGGAAACCTTGGATTAATCCAGGATGTGGAAAATACATCACCTCATCAAAAGTTTAAAATAACATTCTAGATAAATATATACCATTAAAGGGGTAATAAATATATAAATTTGTTGTAATCCTCAGAAAACTATCTAAAATGAAATATCATACTTCAACCATATATCACGATTTAGTAGGTATTATTGGTGTTGTGGTACAAATTGGAACAAGGCATATAATTTTTGGTACATCATGTATCTTTTTAGAATCATTAAATTGGTATATGTTATTGTGGAATATGTGAAAGAAATATTCCTATATTTTAGGAAGAAAGAAAAACAAAATCATCAAATGTTATAAATTTCCAAATGAAAAATATATTTGATTACCTGAAAAAATATTGTGTAAAATGTGACCAACCAGGTCACTATGAGGAAAAATGTTTGACAAAAAATCTTGGAATAGTTTCTTATGTTATAATAGAAAAGGATGTTGCAATGAAGAAAGTTGAGGAAAAATATTTTTTTTGCACAGAGAGCTCTAAAATGTAGAAAAGTTAACAAACATTGGATTCATGATAGTGGTTGTAACTCACATATGGTAGGTTATATAAATATCATGAAAGATATTTCTTTGTATATCATGATAAATATACCTTGGATTTTCTAAAGAATATTTTTTTATGGAATGATCAAAATAAGTTTTTGCGACTATCTCTTTTTGTTTAAAAATTCATAAAGATGAAGCTGGGAAATGTGTGAAAAATAAAGACTTATGGAATTTGATGGGAAGTTTTCCCTATCATATAGATTCAAGGATATAATTTTCATATATATTTAGATTGTGTGAAAGATATCATAGTGATCCAAAATAATAACATTTCATGGTAGAAAAAAATAATTCCCATGTATATTAAAAGAAAATATTTTTATAGCATTGTGTATACAATATTTATGACATGAACATATTTTGTTACACTAATATTGATTAGGATGGATATTGTAATGATCAAAAGTCAAAATAATGTGGAACATTATTCTATGGAGATTTTTTTTTGAGATAGTATAATAAGAAACAATGTTTTTTACATTGAGTACCATGGAAGTAGAATATATTTTTTCCGCCCATGCTTGTACACACAGGATATGGATGCATGTTTAGGTTGAATATTTGAGAGTTAATGTTGGAAACTCATCAATGATTATTTCTTATAATAAATGTACCATTAATCATTCCAAATATCATATAAAATATTAAATATAAATGAACATTGATAATAAGTTACACATTATAAAATATAAATTTGATGGTGGAGATGAAATTGTTGTGTATATTTCAAAAAAGTATAAAATTTATGATGTTTTTACAAATGTCATGATAAAGGAATTATTTGAGGAATTGGGAAGTAACTACATGTTCACCTCCACCAAATAATTCGTAATGTTTTTGGGGAAATCCCAAACCATTATTTATATTATATTTTGAAGAGGGAGAGTATTTAAAACAATGTTTGAAGGTGTAAAACTATTTTTATTGTAAATTAGAAGCTATTGATATCATAAAAAGGAATACAATATATTATTTAAGGGGATTTTATCTTATCATGGACACAAAATTTCTTTTTACGGAGAGATGGAATTCATTCAAAAACATTTCATTATCTAGTAGTATAGTGTCAGTATAATCTCTGTGATAATGGTTGTGGTTTGATAAAAATATAAGAATATAGTTGTTTTGAAATTTTAAATTTTTTTTTAAATGTTCCCAACAAATCCAATGGGTTTTTTTGAAGAGCCTTTGGGATGTTTTTAGAAATTTTTATTTTATTTTTTAGCATATCTCTTTTTTGAATGTTTTTGTTAAATTGGTGAGAAATATTTGTTGATGTTGTTAATAATGTTTTTTCTTATGTTGTTCTTGATGAATTGAAAGAAATTTATTTTACCATGTTAGGAAACCTTGAATACATTAAATTTTGTAGTGCTGATAATCAAGCTCCAAACAATATTAAAATTATCATCATCCAATATTTAGTTGTACTCTTTCCTATAAGGTAATAGAGGTGAAAATATTACACCATATAGAAAAAGGATAAAGTAATTAGATGGATATTATTAGGAAGATGAAGTTTGAGATAAAATGTTAATGTTACTAAATATCACTAGATATAAAATTGACACCATTACCAGATGAAGAAAAAAAATAAGTATGAGGTACTGAGATTTTATTCTTTTGAATAATGTTAAATTAGAATAATGATTTCATAAGGTTGATGGTTGAGAGGTAGTATAAAATTGAAGCTATCAAACCAGATGGAGTCAGCATGTTGTAACCTAGAAAAGAGGAATATGTCATAGTTAATATCAATATAACTTTATAGAAATTTATTTTGTGACACAGGTATTTATAATTTACAAAAATGATATCAAAAATTCAATAGATCAAGCGCATCAGATAGAAGCATCTGAGTTGACTATATATACAGGGTGTAAAAGGTTGAATGTGAAAGCTATGCATTTTTTATGTCAAAAAATTGAAGCCCCAAGATTTTTGAATTTTAAATTCAATGAGTGTGAAACTAACAGAAGTCCATCATACTAATTCAATTGAAACAATATCCATTAGATAGACAAACATTGAATTGGGAAATGTAATGTCATTGAACAAACAATATTGTGAAGACGAACCAAATTGGTTTTTGTAGACAGAATGTTCATATAGATTTTGAAAAATTAATTATATAGAGAGATACAATTTTAACTAAAGAACTATTGTAAGGAATTACCCCAAACATATAAGCAGAACTATCATTGGATTTAATAGAAAAAGTTTGTACTATTTTGTTAAACAATAATCGTTCCATATAATGGATGAAAATTGGATAAACGCTTATGGTGTCACCAGATGGATGATTCTGAGAAGTTGTATGAGGTTGAGTTTTATGAGTCCATTAGATAGAGAAATTAATAGAATTAGTTGAATATAATTTCCTTGGGAATTTATCATACTTACATCTAATGATTTAATATTTCAAGAAATTTACATAAAAACATTGTTAGGCCCCTAGATATGATGTTGAAAAGGTGATATTTCAATGTATGTTATCCAGCTGAGATAATGACATTTGAAAAAGGTCATTAATGCTGAGGTTAAGGAAGTTTAAAGAAGGTTGTGGAAGTTGGAGTTGCCATAAAACTTTAGGAATTCTCTATAAGTGTTTATATTTATTTTAAAATTGAGATGTGAAGGAGTATTATTATTTGAGTTTTCATTGTGTGGAAAAGTGAATTTGAGCTCCCGCATTTTCTCTAATAATATCACCAATAAAAAATGGATAAAATTAAAACATATAGTAAAAAATATCAATCATATGAAAGAGATGATAGGATAATGTTTTATTAGACATGTGAGTTTCCAACGAATCAAGTTGAAGAATAGAGGATACTGGTCCGATATATCATATAAAGGATTAATTTTGATGAACATGATAGAGATACATAGTAGAAACCTTATACAGTGGAATCAATAAGAGATACTACCAATATATTGTATTAGATATAGTTTCTAAAAAGTTTTCTAGGAATATATTTTTTGTTTATCAAACATTGAAAAGATCAAAGGTGTCATTTTTGGAGGTTCATATCATGAATTATACCCGATAATGCTAGAAGGAACACTAGATAGTGATACTAGATGAAGTCATCATATGGAGTTTATTTCATATCGACATTCAGCAAAATATGTTGATAAGTATATTATCTTGTTGTGTCTAGGATTTATAAGAAGAATTTTATACTTGACAAGATTAAATATAATATTACCTATCTGGAGAATAAAGTGATCTAATGAAATCTATCACATTGTGTTAAATTTTCTATTATAGTAAATTTACATAGGCCAATGAGAGTTTAAATGGAAAGGATTTCATCAACCATACTCATGGAGAACCTTTTGAATAAGGAATGTATTTCTTTACTATATGGTCATTTAATACTTGAGTGATTATATTATAAAGATGCAATGGATAAAAACTATAACATGTTATATAAGTTAATTTCAAGATAATTGAAATTGTAAAAAATCCCCACTGATTCAACCCCCCACACTTCTTAGTGGATCTCATGCTCCTATGGAACATAAATTACCAACATAAAGATCTAATTATTACATCATCAATTCTATCCTCTCTAAGGATAAGTTTATCTTGATCATAATTGTTCTATTCACACCCAATATCCAATAAATATGTGTCCAATTTGGAGAAATTGATATCTATAACATTCACATTAAAATACTCTAAATTCTTCTCTTAAAGACCACCTCTCAACCCGAGGTACAAATCATGAAATATATTGTAGGTCAAAGCTGTTAAGAATCTCAATACAACTAACATGAAGTATTTTATAATCTACAAAAAAGATGCACCTATGGGTGACTATCATGTTTTATATATTTCCATCAAGGAATTTTAATGAAAATAAATCCACTAAAAATGATTACCTTATATATACTATCCATTTAGTGAGTCAAGATCCAAATTTCACTATGTTCAAGATCACTTCAGTATTTCACCCATCACATAGATATTTAGTTAGGTAATTATCATAATCATAAATAATATGATTCTTGGATATTTTAGCGAATAAAAACTTTATTACAATCCATTATATAGACACAATAAACATTATTCATATGGTAACCAAATCCAATTAGGTTCTCCTGGCTAGTGAAACCTAAAAAAATTCTAATAATGGGAACCTGATCCTGTTAGGGTCACCGATTACTTTTCTTACTCAATATAATCTAGTGGAAATCAGCTTTATCATGACCTACTGAGTTAAATGATCGAGGACTTGGAAATTTCCTCTTTGGATGGAATAACACACTAAAAATTTGTGGCTTTTTCTTTTTATATATAATAAATTTATTATCAATCATAAGAATATTCAATTCCTAAGTATCATATGAGGTGAATTATTTTTCTTCTCATGTCTTATACCTTTTTGTAATCATGATTATAACAATTTAATTTTGGAATCACTCTTCCACCAATAAAATTAATTTGTTCGTGCAACACTATTGTATAACCCATCACACAACTCAAAAATTTTATTACCCACTAAAATATAGAATCCAAAAACATTCATACATATCCAAATTCATTATATAAATAAGGTTAATGAATTGTTTATGTGAATATTTATAACAATATGAGATTAAAATTTTCAACAAGAGTAATCTCAAAGCCATAGATATCAAATCCCCACCAGTATAGAAGAAGGCATAATCCCTTAGGCTAGTTGGATGTTTGAACCAAAGTCTCTCTCCCCAGTAATACTTCAACAATTTTAAAATTTAATAAATTATAATACTAAAACATAATATAAAAAAACTATGTCCAACAATAAAATTCAATCTAATAACATTAGTTATAAATTGTGGGTAGGGTTTGTGAAACCTAAATCATATGATGCCATTAATAGTATGTAATATAGGTCATAACAATCTAATAGAATGAATTTATTAAATAATTATAGTACACATGATATTCACTATCTATAAACATTTTTATAAACAATAATTTTGTAATAAAATTTAAAAAATAAATAAACCCATTATTTATGTTCTAAAACAGGAGATAAAAATATGAATTTTTCAAATTTTATTTAGTCTAGAAAAAAAATTACAATGAACATCACATATCATTTATAAAAAATTTAAAAAATATAAAAAAATACCTAAAATATTTAATTTAACAAATTATTGTTTTGAACGATAATTTCAAATATTTTTACTCCCAACGTATTATCAAGATGGAATTTCACACTCTATTGCCTCATAATTTATTGTCATGAAATGTATCTCACATTACTTTGTCTCATAAAATAACTTCAGGTAGTCAAATGATGATAGTCTATTTTGACAACTAGGGATAGTGGTGACATTATCTTAAAACGTACATTATGCCTAACACTCAACAACAAGTTATTAGTATACAATATTGTCAAGAACTGGTGTGTATTACACCAATATAATAATGTAATGTTGTGTCCCACCATAGGATACATTATATCATATACATATCGTCAAAGTATCTCTAAATATTATGTTAATTATTAATGTATTCTCGAGTATGAGCGCCTCATATTACATTATCATATAACATAATGTTAGATGGGGTGATCCAGTTACATTATAACATTCATGTTCCCCACTAAACAGAAAAAGAAACAAGTAGATCCATTAAAAATTTAATGATCTAATACCACTAAATTCTTATGTGTGTTCATCATATAAACTCAGCAGTTGAAGAAAGAATATGTAATGCCTTACCCAACATTAATAGTATCAACATGAAATGGAATAAAGAACATATAGAGTGTAGCAATGAAGTCAAATACTAATTATTTTTACTATTATATGTATGATTGAAAAATACCACCGATGTATGAATCAAATTTTTCGTACCCCTATTAGAATACAATGATCTTGAATCGATGATCATATCCGGAGGACTTGAAATCAAAAATTAGATTCCATTTTCATCACTGAGTAAAAAATGGTGATTTAAAATGGGGGGATTATTGAATTAATATCATGCATTGATGGAACCACCAATGAAGTAAAAACATCCTAATTTTGACTACATAACCAATGATCTCTAAGAAATTTAGAGCATCATTCATATTAGGTGGCATCTTATGGAACTCATATGTTACTACCAGTTAGATTATGTTACCATTTGGATGAACCAAAAAATTTGTCATTCCATAAATGAATCAAATATATGATTCATAAATGATGAAATCATGTGAAGAATATGTGGTAGTGCCATCCATAATCCCATGTTACGTTAGGTGAAATTTAGTCTCATGATACGTCACATATTCACCAGCCTATGTGGGAACCAACGTATTCTCATTATTTTCTTAAGGATATGTAGGATGCAACATGTACTCAATTTCCTGATATGGATCACAAGGATATCCCATTTTAATGAACATCCAAAAATATTATGATTATGAGATATATCAAATGGATTTCAAGATCACATTCAATTATGGGGTTTTTTTAGATTGTCTATATGATACATGCATAAGGTTGTTAAGATATATGAAATAATGTTAATATTTAAAAGCCATAATGATCCAACTATGGGTTGTTGAAATATTCCCAATGTTGGAATTATTTTTTTGATAAATCTATTAATGTGTTTGGATTTATAAGGATTTATGTTGATTCCAAACTTCTCATTGTATATTAAATCCCTATGTTACAATCAATGGACAATTGGTTGGGTAAATTCTTCTCAATGAAGGATCATATGGAATCATTCTACATACTAGGTTTGAATTTCTATAAAGATAGATTGAGTCAAATTCATGAACTTTTTTTGAACACATACACTATAAATTGTTATAATGTTTTAACTTAAAATACACTAAAAATGGTTCTTTATTAGTGTTACATGGAAAGATTCTTTCAAAGACAGAGAGTCAATTATTAATTGAAGAACAATATTTCATGAGTAAGATTTCATATGCATTGGGGACTGAACTAATCATGTACACCATGTTATATAATTTCCATAATATATCTAATACAATAAATATAATGAGTATATATCAATTAACTCCTAGTGAAATTTAATGGGAAGCTGTGAAGAATATCCTTAAGTGTTAGATAAGAATTGAGGATTTATTATTTGATTTTTTTGGTGAGGGAGACGTCATTGTAAAGGGTTATATTGATGATAGTTTTAAAACTGATAAATAGGACATTAGATCTCAACCAAGATTGTTATTTCACTATAATTATGGAGATTTTTTGTATGTAATCATTATTTTTTATTACAATACTTTTCTTTCACATTGTAAAAATAAAGGATCCTTGAAGGTGATGTTTCATAGAAAAAATAAAATAATAAATGAGATGGTAAAAAATTATTCTAATACACTTGAAATTATTAATCATAGGTTCATCCTACATACATTTTCTGTATCTTATAAATTGTGTCATACATCAATGTAAATGGTGATAATAAGGCCTAGTAATTGAAATACAGGTAAAAAAATTACATGTCATCTAGGGATATATCAATTAAAAGATGAGGAATATAATAAACGAACAAGAAAAGTAAAATTGGAAATATAATAATAAAATTTACTTTAATAATTACATTGAAATGTTTCTATAACATTTTAATGAGACATTAATAATCATATCATTGAGGTTTATAAAAATTACTGTGGTTATTCAATAAGGCATCGTAAAGTATATCATCTATAGAGATTAAATTTTGTACCCAATGAATTCAGGAAATATTATGGAACAAAAATTATATGTATTAATTAATGTTATATACATAGATTATAATAAAACCTTTCATAAATAACTTTTAGTGTATAGTTGGAATAAGTTTCATATTAAAATCATGATGTTTTAAAAAGTGCTTAATGATATGATATTTCTGTCATTTACATCCCATGGAAAGGGAATGATGGTTTTATGTATGTAAATTCCTGAGTAAAATTAATAATTTTTACAAATTGGTGAATAAACTATAAAATAAAGCATTTTGGATATTCTCAAAAACAAATTAAAAGGTAATTTCTTGAGTAGAGGAGAGAAATTCTGTAAAGTAAAATCAGTAGCACAATAGGAATAATACATGGTTTATGAAAATGGTAAAAAGGGAGGGGACATAGATATACCATTAATAAAAGACTCTTAATATAGTAAATGGATAAAATAAATTGGGAATAAGTACTTAGTTAGGAAATTTTAAATACATACATCCTAAAGAGGAAACTCGAATAGACAAGAGAAGTGAAGATTTCTAAAAACTAATGTGTTTATCTTAAAAAAAGAGAATCGAGACATTGGTGGATTGAGGACACACATTGAGGAATCATTGGGAGTTAAAACTATTATTTCTTAATTTAGGAATAATTGGTAGTGAACTTAAATAGTGAAATGGGTTGGTATTTATACAAAATTTGGTGATTAGTTTGTTAATTTCTAAATTTAGGCCTTGAACTCCTGGGTAGTGGTAAATAAAAACCCATGGGATTTCATATTGTATTTTCCAAATGGTAATAGATATATGGGAAACCATTTATGATATTTTAATCCAAAATATTTTACCATCATTTTATATAACTTATTTTTTCCAGGAAAAATTAATGTTTTAAAAAAATAGCATTTTTAATTTAATGTTTTGATTTTATAATTTTGAATGTAAATTATATATTTTTAAATTGATTAAAATATATTATATTACATTATATTAATAAAATAAATTTTTTTGAATTTTATATTATGGATAATTGGTTATTACAACATCATAATACAATTATAAAGTCAACAAACATACTAAAAATCTCAAACTATATTGTAACTATTCATGAAAAAATAATGTATTTCAGAAAATTCGTATAAATTCACCCTAACCTAATTTTTATGATCAAATTTGAAAAATTATATTTATTTTATAATAAAAAATTGCTAAATATGAGAATTTTAACTTGTCAAAAAATAACTATTTATTTAAAATAACATCTGATTGAAAATGCATAGTAAAATTTATAACAATTGAAAAAAATTAATTTTATTAATAATTTATTTTTAAATTACAATGTCTTAATCATAAAAT
Organism: Viscum album; assembly: GCA_963277665.1. Lineage (NCBI taxonomy): Eukaryota > Viridiplantae > Streptophyta > Magnoliopsida > Santalales > Viscaceae > Viscum > Viscum album. The sequence continues at coordinate 1,117,333,312 of OY728152.1, forward strand.
GTCATTAAAATAATAATTTTTCATACCACCTTAGTCTATAATAATAATATCATTTTTCTGAAAAGTAAAATTTAAATACGAAAAATCAGTTTATCAAATTCTTCATATTCATTATTTAGAAAAACTATTAATAAAATGGAATTTATGGAATAACAATCTCTTCTAGATATCACGTTACTTCTTCATATTTATGGTTCCTCCATGAAAATTTTATGAGGTGGGTAGTCTTTCTCTTTATAACCTTGTCTCTACAGTTCAAGATCTCCACTAGATGTTCCTCATTAGAGAAGTCATCTTCTATCTGTACCACCTTAGGATTCTATACAAGTGAAGGGTTATGTATGTACATCCTTATAAGAGATGTGTGGAACACATCATGAAATTGAGAGATATTCATTGGAAGTGAAAACTAATAGGCCACTACTTCTATGTGATTAAGAATATCATAGGGGACAATGTACCTAGGGATAATATTCCCTTTCATCCCAAACCACTTGACTCTATTCCATAGTTAAATTCAAAGGAATACATTGTGAAGAACACCAAACTCAAAGTCCCTTAGACAGTTGTCAACATAGATATTAGGCCTAATATGAGTATACTTTATGTGTTACTGGATGACATGATCTATTTTCATCATTTTTATTAAAGATTAGGCCCATTAATATTTCTCTCACAGTCTTTTTCCTAATAAGACTGAGTTTTACATCAATTCCCATAAAGAGTTTCAGAAGGTTCTATTTGAATACCCGAGTGGATATTTTTTTGTATGATAACTCAAATAATGGTATATTTTGATCCCATACACCTTTAAATTAAATTGATAAGGTTATAATAATGTCCTATAGTGTTTGAAATGTCCTTTTATATTGGACATCAGTTTGGGGGTGATATTCCATATTGAAATTCAATATGGTACACAGAGCATGTTGGAAAATTCTATTTAATTTTGATATTAACCTTGTATCATTAATGAAATGATATAAATTGGAACTCCATGAAACCCCACCACTTTCTTTATGTAAATATTTAAATTTTTTTCAAGGGATAAATATTCCTAAATAGCAATGAAATGGGTAGTCTAGGTGAGATGATCTATTATAACCCATATCATGTTTTTCATGTTGGATGTTCTCAAGAGACCAGTGATGAAGTCCATTGTGACATTGTCCCAATTATATGTTGGTATGGGTAGTGGTTGTAATTCCCATTTATAGAGTTATTGCATCGCCTTCAATTGTTGACAAACCAAGAACTTTATATGTAGTCATAAATCTCATTTTTATGTTAGCCCACTAATAATTATCATGAAGGTCCCTATACATTTTAGTGATTCTATGATTTATATAGATTGTAGAGTAGTGATTATTATCCATATACTTGATTTTAATTTCCATAATTGATGGAACACATATCCTATAATTAAATTTCAATAAACATTCTTTTTCAATATTGAAATCAGGAAGCTTCCTAGTCTTCACAACATTTATCTTCTTCTATAACAAGGGATATCGTCTTTGATATTTTATATCTTCTCTAGTAATGAGTGTTGACATGTCATATGGGATAGGGTTGATGATTTCCGTACCGTTATGATTCCCATGTCCATCCTTACTTGGTCCATGACCAATGGATCTCCATAAATACACATCGTTGCAAGAACAACAGAGTAATTCCTACTTAATACATTATATTTTTTTTAATTTCTAGGGTGATAATGAATTGAACAATTGTATTCATTATGAAGATCCAAGCCTAACCTATGTATCATTTTAAATTCATTTTGGTTGAAAATATACTTCAAATTTTTTTTGTATGTGTATATGTCCCATTTCTTCTCATAAAGATTCCTCATCCATATCATTAGAGAAAAAATTATCGCAACTAGATACATGTCATTCATATGATAATTATTCTAATGAGGTGTAAACTATTGGAATTCATAGTAAATAACCTTTTAATTTTTCATTAGTATACACCCAACAAATATTAGATATGCATCAATAAAAATAACGAATCCTACTCCAATGGATTTTAGAGTAAACATAGTTGCAGTAACCAATCAATTTTTCAACTCTTGAAAAAATTATTCACAATAATTTTTCCAGATAAACTTATCTCCATTTTGAGTTAACATGGTTATTGTATTATAAAGTCATGAAACGTTTTTCAAAAACCACCTATAATATCCTACTAAACTAAGGAAACTTCAAATCTCAGTTGCAATTGTCAGATGATGCCATTCCTTTACAACATTTTTCATGGATGCATCTACAGATATTCATTCATTAGTTACAATGTGCCCCAATAAGGAACTTTTTGTAACCATAATTCACATTCGATAAAATCTCCAAATATAATATCTCTTTTTAGGGTTTTAAATATAAACCTTAAATGGTCATTGTGCTCCTCATGATTTTTGGAATATATCAGAGTATGATAAAAATACCAACCATAGATTTATCAAGGATGTCCATAAATAATATATTTATTAAAACCATAAATATAGTAGGAGGATTCGTCACGTAGAAGGTCATAAAAGAAACTCATAATTCCCATATCATGATCAAAAGACATTTTTTTGAATATCTTCTTTCTTCACCCACAATTTATGATTTCCAGATCGAAGATAAATCTTGGAGAAGAATTTATCCCCGCAAAGCTAGTAAAATAAATCATCAAGCCTTGGAAGAGGGTACTTGTTTTTAAATGTGATTCCATAATGATTCCTAAAATAAATTCATATCTGTATTGATCCATTATTATTCTTCACAAAGAGAACTAGTTCTCCCGAAAGAGACACATTTGGTTGGACAGAACCTTTATCCAAAATATCATGAGGTTTTTCATTTATTCGTCCAGCTCCACATTTTCTATTATATATGTGTACTTTGATATCATCTTAGATCTATGACTGAGTTAAATGGAGAACTGTACACCTATTTCTGGAGGAGTTCCAGGTATCTCATCTGGAAATATGTCAATGTATTCCTAAAGTATGGGTTTATTTTCTATTTGTATACTTGCATTTCCACATTCTTCATCACCAATCATTTCCAGAAGGAAGTCTATGGGAGGTGATTTTAGGCAAAGTTAATGTCAAGATATCTATCATTTGAAAAGAAAAATACTTTTTCAATTCAAAACTACTAATATTTCCATTATTTTTTAGTTGATCTTAGTACTATACTTTGAGATCTAGTCCATACCTAATATAGTGTTAAATTATAGAATTAGAATAATTACTATATTTTTGATGATATTGTGATAGCCAAAGTGAATACAAGAGTTTCTGTACACTATTGATAATAGGATAATCCCATCAGGTGTATTGAATGATAACACTTCTTTTAGTATCTCATGAATTGGATATATATTATTTGAAAACATAGAGGAAATTATAGAATGCATTGAACTAAAATTGATCAATGTACTTTTTTGCTTTGAGTTTACAATGAGAATACCTGCTACCAATTCATCTAGATATTCAACTTAATTTGTCCTAGTAGAAAAAGATAGACCATTTTCCCGTGGACTATGTTGAGGTTTATGGTTATTACCCTTCATTAAATTCATATTTGGAAAGTGATTGGAAAAGTGTGAAAGTTATCCAAACATGAAGAACTGGACTTCAGGATGGGCCTGCACCATATTCCTTTTTTCATTAGTGTTTAGAAGTTGAGGATTCATCTCACTATGAAGGTTCTGAGAAATATATCCATCTCTTTCATACTGGTAAAATTTTTCACTCCTGAGTAAGCAGTTCCCCAAATACTTCTTCCTGAATTTTTTTCATATGAGAAGTTTTACATTCTTTACTCCTCTTCCTCGACCAAATTTCCTTCATAGTATTGGCTCTATTAATCTATTGTTTTCATTTGACCTATGGGACCTTTTATTCTATCTGAACCAAGTTCAACCATCACAACACTTTTCACTATCTCCTTATAGCTTTCATAGTCTTGATAGGATATATTTTTCTATAGATAGGGTATTAGTCTACCAAATAACCTATCAAATATTCTATCTGGAACCATGATAATGCTTGAGATGTAGCGAGAAGGTATTTTAATGTTCATCTCATACCATCCCACAAATTTATTTTCCTTCTCCTTCAGATCATAGAATTATATCTCCATTTTTTCCATTGAATGGGGGAAATAATTTTTGAAAAAGGTTCCCATAAACTCTTCCCACTCAATATCTTCAATATCCCATATTGGATTCATTATTTTATTAGTGACCACCACTGGCTAGTTTCTCAGTCTATGTGGTACCAAACCATGGTGGATTTCTCTTGTTCAGAATAATGGATACTTGAAAATATCTTTTTATATAACTTATCCATTGTTCTGCAATCAATGGGTCTATAGATAAATTGAAACAAGGTGGTTTTCGACACATAAAAGAATTAACATAACATTTTTTCCTTCGAGATGAATATGTTCAGTCGACTTGATTCATGCTATTTCTCATAACATGATTTAGTTGATTCATCATTCCCATGATTTTTTCCATTCTCGATTCCATTTGAGGGAAATTAGCGCATGGTATATTATGCTCACCATTTACACGGTTCCTCCAATTCCAATAATTTTAGAAAATATTTTATTTTTTTGTGAAATATATTTATTTTATGAATATTATGTTTATATATGAGTTTTATATCTTAATAATTAATTATTTAATATTTTATTCTATAAAAAAATTACATTTTTTATAAATCCTTGATTACAGTTCATAAAAATTTTATGATTAACCAATAATATACCCCAGGAGTGTCACAACAAGAGTGTAGAAAGACATATTTTAATACACCAGTTCCCATTTGTGTCCATATCAAAGTATTTTTTTTGTGTATTTTCCCAAGATACATCTGTTTCAAAGCCACATACACTAGTTTATATCTAGATATAGATTTCATTGCTCAGAAAGCACTTACTTAATACATCACCAAAATACCAACAAGTTTTACTATGTTTTAACTTATACCTAATGTTCTTTGGGATGATTTCAAATCCTGGTTTTAATAAATAACAAAATCATCCTTCTTATTACAAAACATTTCATTTACATGGTACAAACTAAGGATCTTTTAAAGTTTTGTTTCTTGAAAAAAAAGTTCATAATACGTTAAAAAATAAAAAATTATTCTAATAAACTTGAAATGATTCATAATTGGTTAATTCTTCATAAATATATGTTTCTCATAACATGGAGACATATATTAATGGAAAGGTTGAGCATAAATACCAGTAAGGGAAAGAAATGGAAACAGTTCACATCTGATCTTAAGAAATTTCAATCAGAACACGAGAAATATAATAAATGAAAGAGAAAAGGTAAAATGAGGTATATAATAACAAATAGAACTTTTATAATAACATTTAAATGTGGATATAATATTTTAATGAGACATTATTAAACATATCACCATGTTTTTTTATGAAGGTGCCTGAAATATTACAAAAGTTATTCACTAAGGTATCATAAAACATGTAATATATAGAGATTAAATTATTTACCCAATTCCTTGGTGAACTATGAGAATCCACCAATAATAGGTATTAATTAATTTGATTCACATATAACCTAATAAAACATTTCATAAATAACCCATGTAGATAGAGGAAATTGGTTTCATATAAAAATCATGTTGTTTTAAAAACTACTTAAATACAATATCTTCATGTCATTTATAACCCACTAAAAGGGAATGAGGGTTTTATGTATATTAATTACTAAATAAAATAAATCATCTTTAATTCTTGGTGAATACCCCATGAAAATAAATACGTTTGTGTATACACATAAATAAAATAAAATGGGATTTCTCGATGAGAGGAGTGAAATTTTGAGAAGTAAAATCTACAGCATCACGGGTATAACAAAAGGAATTAAAAAAGGGTAAAAAGAGAGGGGGAATAGGTATCAAATTCATAAGATAATATAAAAACAGTAAATAGAGAAAATAAATTGGGCATAAGAACTTATTTGGTTAATTTTAATTTCATACCTCACAAAGAAGAAACTCAAATGGAAAAGAGGAGTGGATATTTCCTTTATCATGAAGATTAGTTCCTAAACAATAGGATCGTGAAATTTTAAGCTTGAGTACACCATGGGGGACTCCTTAAGAGGTAAAAATAACATATATTATTAGAGGAGGAATTTTGAGTGAATGAAAATAGATAAATGGGTTTGTATTTATAGAAAAAGTGGGGGATTTGTTTATTAATTTCTAAATTTAGGCCTTGGGCACATAGGTAGTGGTAAATGAAAAACCATGGGATTGGCCATGGTATTTGGCCATGGTATTGGATAATTGGGACAAATTATATGAAATTTTAGTCAAAAAGAGTTGATAAACATTTTCTATTACTTATTTTATCATGGACAATTAATGTTTTAACAAAATAACATTTTTAACATTAATGTTTCAATTAAAATTTGGAAAGTAAATATTCTATTTGGATATTGATTAAAATATATTAAAATAATGGATATTAATAAAAATACATATTTCATGTAGTGGATTGTGGATATTAATTTATTAATATATTATGACGTAATTATGAAGACATCAACTTATCGAAAACCTCAAACTATATTTCTACTATAAATGAAAAAATAATTTATTTTAGAAAGTTCTCATAATTTCACCTAAACATAATTTTGGAATGATGATTTCATAAATGATATTTATTTTATTATAATAGTTAACTAATTAACATAATTTTATCCTATAAATATTAAAAACCTTATTTATTAAAAATAATAGTGGATTGAAAATATATTGTAAAATTTAAGACACATGAAAAAAATTAATCATTTATATTTAAATAAGTGTGTTTTGATCATAATATTTGTTTAAAAAATTTATTTATAGTACCGTAGTTTATTATGATAATAATATATTTTCTGGAGGGTACAATTTCAATATGAGAAATAAATTTATCTAATTCATTATATTTTTTATTAAGAGAAACAATTGTTAAAACGAAATTGATGGAATAACAATTTTATTTATACAACGGAATTACACATTAAGTAAATAATTCCTTGAAACATAACCCCTTATTAAACCCATATATAACTTAAGGGTATGGTGTGAAATGGTTATAGATTCATGGGGCTACTTAGATAACATTTCCCATGTGATAATTTTTACTAACATGAATTTTTATTTTAACTAATATCATTCAATTGTCATATGTGGAAGCTTGGCTTGGTCTTGGTCTAGAGAGAACCCCAGTGACGGTACCTCCCTCCCATTTTCTAAAAAAAATGGGTATCATATGGCATGGTTGTACTAGTTACGGCCAATTTTTCTACTTTCTACATTAATTATAATTGCTCATTAATATTGATATATATTTAATATAACATTAAAATTGTAATCAAGACTATAGTTTCCAACAGTCATATTAACTAACAATCATATAACGGTCAAAAACCAAAGGAAACAATTTCAATTTATAATTCTTTATCATTGAAGAGATATAGTTTTTTTAGAAACGGAAAACACATTTTCTCATGAAAAAAATATCATTTAAAAATTATAGGTCATTACATGTTGTAAGACCCTATGATTTTAAAATAATACTATGTTCAATTTACATACATGATACGCAACAAACATATTTAACGACTATGAAATATTATTATTTAAATATGAAAATTATAACCATATTATTAAATTATTGGGTATGAATAGAAGTAACTAAATTAAGAATTATATATAATATTTTCCTACTCAATACAAAGGTATTTTTTAATTCATATAAAATAAGCACTCATTTTTTAGTGAAGTTATTTTATTGTTCAAAAATTAATTATCTTCAAAAAAATGTTTTATTTAATTTTTTGAGTAAATATTATAATTAATTTCTAACACTTTTATAAATATTATTTGATACATAGGCATAAATTTTAAAATCTACATAGAAAAATTATCTTTGGATCATATTTTCGGATTAATCTGAAAAGATTTATTTTTATGTAATTAATGAAAAATAATGATTTCATATAATATTGTCATTTCCATTCATGTGTTTCAAAATTATCAAATATAAATTTATTTTAAAATTTAGTTAGTTCATTTGGAATAATTAATTCAATTAATCTCATTTTAATCGAAATTATGCTTAATTTTATTATAAAATATTTTTATATATATAATTGATTTCGTACTATTTTTTTTCTTCTCGTATTTTTTAATATATTTTAAAAAGTGATTTATTATTGTTATTGAAAATAATTTTAATGAAATTTAATTTAGTTTTTAATTAAAAAATTCATATTTATCATATGATGAATTTCTGTGATATTTTTAGGTAGTTCCATTTTTTGTGTGTATTAAAAAAATACAATTTTTATGAAATGTGGTATCTTTTATGATATTGACATAACATAAACATGATATAAAAATTTATGACAATTTTGTAAAAAATCATGTACAATAATATACTAAAATATATTAATAAATAATTAAAGCAATATAAATTATAATTTATTTTTGGAGAAAAATGAGAATCATTTTCTTCATTCACGTAGGGCGTGCACAACAATGGAATAATCAAATTTAGTGTTCTAAAGAAAAATTTTGAGATTGAATAAGAATTTACATTAATTGATAGTAACATGATTCTAAATTTAATTTAATTTAATTCATTTATTAATTCTAGAGTTATATAATAAGAAACTTACAAAATGATTGTGATGTTTTTGATTAATTAAGGAAAATACAAAATTAAATATTAGGTAATTTTTCACGACATATTTTGAGTAAATATACATATTGAAAAAAATATAATTATTAATATTGAACATAGATTATTTATTTTTATGATTAATTTTTTTTAAAATTTGTAGTGATGGTATAATTAACATAAATTCTTACACATTGCTGACATATTTCTTGTGAAAGTTATAGAAAAATCAAAGTAATTGAATTTTAAAAAAATATTTTTGGGATGGAAAATGGGTTCACATAAATTTTATGGTTAATAATAATCTATAATATGTGGTTAAAGGGTTTATATTAAAATTTCATACCTGACATGATTATATTAAAATTAAAATATGTGATTAGTTCTTAAAATGGATTTAAGGATATTTCATGTCAAACAATATATTAATAAAATTTTTATAAATAATAATTTTTTTTAAAGATGACACAGGGAATGTAATATGGTATAAAAATTAATCCAATTACCATTTGAGTTCCAATTTGTACCTTATAAGTAAATTTGAATCCCATTAGTAATGAAGAATTAATTACCACATTTGTGGTTAAAATTATTTAATGAAGGGGTTAAAACTAATGATAAGGTTTAAAATGACACATAGGTCAATCCAAACATTATTTAATTATGAGATACAGAACATCACCAATATTATATTTAAAATTATTACCTATAGTTTCCACTTTCATGGGAAACAAAATTTATTATACTTAAATATTTTAAGTTATAATAAGCGAGTCCTTTAATTAAACCTAAAATGACACAAACTCTCCCCTATTAATCACCCCATATTGAGTCACTTTGACAAAACCCCCTATAATAACCTATTAAAAAAATCGTATAAAATATTTTTTGGTTATGTTCTCTTCAATATACCATCCCTAGGGCCCTTATCCAGAATCCCAAAGGATGTCATTTAAAGAGGAAGTAATCATTTTAATGAATCACTTTCATTTTACTTAATATTTTAACTCCATAAATTATGTAAAAAACATTATAATATAATATAATAAATATATCTCATATAATTATATTTTATTGTGTTAATTTAGAATAATTATTCTTATCCTTCTATATCCTATGGGTAATTAAATCATTATTTATCTGTACATGTGGGATACAACTTGCACACAATGATGTGTTTGTTTTTCATTACTTCATCACAAGGATGGTTATTAAAATGGATTTAATAAATATATATGGTATTCAGGGAATAATTATTATTTTATAAATATAAAATACTACTATCCTCTTTCCCCTTCCACCCATTAAAAATGATTTTGTTGCTCCTTTGTACTTGTGGAATACGACCTCCCTGAAGCGTTCTGAGTCATTATTCACATATTCTTTTAATAGGAGATTATAAAATTATATTTTATTTATTAATATGATAATAATTTCATCCTTATTATTTTATATATGATGAAATAATGTCCTATTTGACTATAATCATCTTACCAATTTCAATTTGTAAAAATGAACTGAATGTCCTCAAAACACCCGACATGGATTTAGATAATTTATTAATTAAATATGTCATTGAAATAAGTGAAATAAATAGATTAATGATAAATTATTATACCTAAAATATGATATTAAACAATTAAATTATTATTATAACATTATTATACTAGAATGCAATGGATGTATAAAGATGGTTTGGACTTGTGGTAACGAGTTTCTTAACTCAATTTCAATTCATTGGGATATTATTATACTTCATTAACTATGTTATTCCAAGATTATGTGTGAATAAACTATTATTTTATTATGTTGTATGTAAACTTGTTTTTTTATAAATGTTTCACATAATCACTGTATTTAGGATACTTAATCATCAATGATATGATATTTATAAGGATTATTTGTCTTAATATTGTTTGTTTGAGACATGTATTGTATTATACACCATGTTTGATTAATAATTTATATATATTAACTATTTAGATATTATATAATTAATGAATATTTTATCATGATATTTAATTTTACTTTGAATTTCTCTCTTTAATGAGATAATTATTGAAATGTTATCAATGTTTTAATGGTTTTCATGGTCTCAATATCAGTTCTTTGAGACATAATTCAGGTTATGCACTGTGATTTATTTTATATTGTGTAGTTATTTCCAAATTAATTTGTATTAAAATATTATTTCATTTAAATTATTTTTTATAGAATCATTTTATCTTCCTTCATTTAATGGATTTTTTATTCAATCATTACCCTATTTTCATGGGTTTCTCATCTCAAACATCCTTCTTTGAGACATGTTTTTATTGATTTAGTTGTATTTATTTATATGGTTTATATAATAAATCTTGAAATATAATATCATCATTATTTTTATAATCATTTAATTTTATATTTCTAATTTTTTGCTTTCTTTCAAATGGTTTTTGTTTTTAAAAGGTCATAAAGGGGGTTTCTTTAAAAACATGTTTTCTTGTTTTTAATGAATTTTTACTAAACTCTTCCTCCATGTTCATTATATTATATAAAAAATATATTAAAAAAATAATTTATTTCCTCATGTTATTTTCCATGATACTTAGCCTTATTTTAAAATTCTTTAAATGAAAATTTCCTTACATTTTCCAAAAGGGCCACGTTTGACTCTCTTCAAAAATGTTTTAAAAAAATGTTAATTTTTATCATTTATGAAATGAAAATCTTTTCCTATCATCATGATAGATATTTTATTTGAATCCAGATTTAAAATTTTCTATGGTTATTTTTAACGCAAATACTTTCACAATATTTTGTTATTTTTTAAACAAAGAAGACAATGAAAATGGTAATTTCCCTTATTTTCTAATAAATTATTTAAATGTTTTAAATTTAATCTAATATATATCAAAATACAATAAGGAATCATTTTATTTGACAAGGATATGATATTATTATACCAGTCACTTCATTTCTCGGAGTCGGTTATGATTTTGTTTTAAATATATTTTTATGAAACCCATTTATTCTCCATGGGTAAATCTAGATATGATTATTTCAATAAAATGAAAGCATCAAGTTATTTTTTTCCTAATATGGAACTTATATATTATTGATTAAAGTATGATTTTAGATTTCACACAAATACATAACGGAATTTATCTGATATTTGATGGGTGGTTCTGGTATATCCCTCCAATGCATTGGGTAATGAGAATGATTTAGCTAAATAGAAGTTATTCTTAATAGAAGATGGAGTTATGTTACACCTAAGAGATTTCATAGTTAATAGATTATAAGTTTTTACTATGAGATTATTGATTTTACCATATATAAGTTACTACTAAGAGATATGAGAATTATTGAGTCATGTGATTCCATGATTAATGTTCTATGTTCCAAGATAACTATATAGTTTCTTAATGCTTGTTATGAGTTCTAATGGATCCTTTTATCATGACTTTTTTTTCACCTGACTCATCATTTTTGACTTATATGACTATGGTATTATGCTAAATCTTTCATTCCATGTATCATGATTTATGATACATGATTTAGGGTATTGAACTATCTTATTTTATGCGCATGCACTTTGATAATGCCATCATACCCTTACACTCATCTTATTCTCACTAATGAAATTAAATTTCTAATACTCATGTTTACCCATACTAAGTGTTTTAGATAACCATTATTATGTTTTTTATTTCCTTAGGATTGGGATATTAATATTAATTAAATTTTTTCTTCAAATTTTTCATGTGTCAATAATATTATAGGACATGTTTAAGATGTTATTTCAAATAATAAAATCAGGTAATAGTAAAACAAATGCTCACTTTAATACATGGGTATTGTTATGTAAAAGGTTGTTCAAATTAGGTAAAACACTAGACATAAAAGGTCATTTGGTATGTAAGTGATTTATTATTTTTTTCTATGGTGTATTTCTTAAATGGAAACTTTTTTTTCACATTTATTAGTATTAATGAAATAAATCAACTGATTATATTATTAGCATGGTATATGAGAGTGTGTGTTTGGGGATGTTATTTTTGGTATCAAAGTAGGTTTTATGACTTCAAATGAGGTGAACTTTAGAGTTATAAATACCATCATCAGTTTATATGGTTAATTTTGATCATAATTTTTACGGTATAGTCACAAATTTTTAGGTCTTTATGTAATGGGATTTTAAATAAATTAATGATATTTTTGGGGATTTTTTATTGGATTGAATTATATGTAACCCTTAGTTGTATCATGTTTTTTATCATTAAGGATTATTTGTGAATAATTCTATTTAATTTTCAGAATGTAAGATGAATGTTATAAGATACCCTTTGAGGTTAATATTTTTTAATTGAGGGTATTTTTGATATAGGGTTAATTATTTGTTGAATGATTTAACTTTAACTATGATTATTATTCTTCAATTTTGGAAATTAATGTATTATTATTTCATATGATGGTATATATATCTTGGGTATTATATTACCTATTGTTAACCATTTTTTATTTATTAAATACTTTATGAAATGTTTGTCATCGTTTTATATACCTCATGGTAAATTAAAAGTTAATATTGTGCTTCATGAATTATACATTCATACTCAACATATGAAAAATAGATTAGATAAAGGTCGAAACTAATTGAAACATACAACCAAAGTATGAAATATCATTTATATATTTGAGTGAAATCATATAAGTATATTTCCTTATATTATTTATCCAGATTGTATATAAATTCTTCAACTATAGAAAAAAGATCACGAAACAAAAATGTTATCCCATTACATTCATTTTTGGTTAATTGATTATCTTTTTCGCACCTCATTGGGTTATTTTTTTATTTATTTACATTCCCATGATCATCCACTTTATTTTCATTAATATTATTTATCACTACCCATCATTAGTTGGGAATAAATTTTTTCCTCTATGTATATAATTTAACTTCCCACTATTGTTCGCCTCTTATAAAACATAGTTATATGCTATTCAAGTTGATATTTATATTTCCATTTCCCATTTTCAAATGGATGTTGTATTATCCCTTTTTTTATGGGGATTTTCAAGAAATTTATTTTCAGATGTTACACCCTTGATTACATAGATGAAGAAAAAATTCTGAGGAAACATTTTATTAAAGAGGTGATAATGTAACACCCCAATATTTTAAAATAATACAATGTTTGAGAGAATACATGACACAAAACATCGAACATTAAAGATCGTGAAATATTATTATTCAAATATGACCATTGAAACATTATCGTTGAATTATTAGGTATGGATATGAGTAATTGAATTATAAAATACATATAATATGACCATACAAAATAAAAATGTATTGATTAATGCTTAAGAAATATGTCACTACACCCTCCCACCAAAGATACCACAATGAGGGGATAGAGATAACAACCCCCTGGGTATTGCATCTAGAAGGCCTCAGTTTGAAAACTTGCACCAATGGTATAAAAATATCATGAAATGGGGTTGGGTATTTCACTCAAAAATAATATAAGATGAAGATATAAGTTGAATCATACAAAAATAACAGCAAGACTTCATGTAAAAGAAACTAAAACCACACCATTTGTGTGTATAAATATAACTGGTCATGATAAATGAATCCAATATAAATACCAAAAATAAAAATCTAAAGTAATGAAAAATTATCCGTCTAATGATCCAAGCTTGTAATGTCCACCAAGGTCGATGTAGTCCTCTTGGTAACCCAAAACTAGTTTTATATAAATGTGGTGAGAGTACATGTATACTAAATAGGAAAACCAAATTCTCTAGGGAAAATTTGAAAGAATCATACTAATGAACCCATGAGAAAAACTAAATAACCAACAATACTAAAATATGTCAATGATCCATCCTGACCCCACCATGGTATTCTCAAAAAATTCGAAAAGCGCTGTAATATTATATAACATGAGTCACATTGATAAGGGGTACAATGTACCACTTTCATATAGATATGCAACTCTCACACCCAACATCGTACATCCTAGTGTTTCCATATCATTCAAATACCATAAATTCCTCAATCACAATCACAACAAATCTCAACTTAGGACACCTCATCTCGATTCCCCACAAGCACAGACACAACACATCTCTCTAAACAAATGTGGGCCATAACACATTCATAACCTTAACCATAGTAGTATGGTATCATGACCATGAAGAAAATAAACTTTTTTCCATCATCCTACCAGAAAAAATACCCACCTTATGCCACCTCATTCCATCTCATCTCGCTGAAGGAAACATAGGCTATGTAACATTTCAACCAAAGACAGATAGGCTTACTTCCCCCAAAGAATAGACACATCACATCTCACCCGAAGAATATTGAGATATCAGAACTACCATATAATGAGCTAACAGATATCCAGTCATCATTGTCTATCGAATAGATACCTCATCTTGAAGTGAGAGAGGGAACAATAGGTGTATATCAATTCATCCTCCTTACATGATAGTAGGAAAAAACCCCACGTGACTATGTGGGTGTTGGCCCATATAGCATGAAAAGGGTGTCGTGTGTATATAATCTCAAAAAACATAAAAGTATATACATATATCTACACACAAGCCCAGCATTGGGATCACAACCAAACATTTAAAAACTAACAACTTTTCCACTATGACTGCCACCTCTAAATGCAAAACACTATAAAAACCACAAACCTCATCACACCACCTTCAAATTCTATTGTCGAACCCATTGTTTTCATTATTTGGAAACAACAACATTTAACCACAAAACCCCTCATTTATTTGTTCATTAACCATTTGAGTCCTAGTAGAAAATCAAAATCCCATCCATTTCAATCATTGTTAAATAATTATTTATTTCTTCATTATATTAGTATCTAGGACAATCTAATCAAAAACCCTAATCAGCTCATCATCATGTACCCTACCATCCCCTTTTATACAAAAAAGAATGGTCTAACAAACACAATCTCACTACCCCAAAAGAATGTCTAATAAATTACCTCCTCACTGCACCTAAAGCAAAAAAAAATAAGCATGACCTTACTACCCCAAAAGAAGTTCCAAACATCCACCACCTCTCCATCCCAATTGCACAACCACACAACCACAACCTCACTACCCAAAAATCACATTTAAACAACATCAAATTCACCGCCAAAAATGTATGACCACATCTATCCCATTATCCCCAAATCACATAATAAAAACACATAATATCCCACAACTTGACCACACCTCACAACATATCAAATATCATTTTACATATTTAACAAAGAGGATTTAATCGAAATACACTTTATTTAGGGTCATTATCAGTCATGATATAAAACTAAAACAAGCATTTCATTAGACAAATATAGGTGGATAGAAACTTTAATTTTTGGGTGATATCATTAAAATCATAATAAACATAGAAGTCAAAACACATATCACCCAGTATAATAAAATACCAAAAAAATTCTATTTTAGGTAGGGTATCAAGCCTATACCATCCATTATACTATAATAATATAAATGTTGTAAAAGCCTATGAATCATTCCTCATTCCCCTTTTATTTCAATTATCCAATTATTTATCTTTTATTAATCCATTAAAATATCTCCCATAGATTAAAAGAATAAAATCCCTCCCATATGATACAAAATAATGAAAAACAAAGGTTTCCCTACCTCAAATATGTTTTTCCAATTCACTACGCATTGTAGGGTGAAGTTGAAAACTTGAAAACCACTACTGTACTTGGGAAATTGTGGATCAACCAAAACTAATTCAAACAGGTCATTAAAATGAATCCTAACTCACAACCAATACCAAAAAAACATCACCACATTTAATCCCCAAGAGTAGAACAAGACATAACAACCCAAAGGGAGACAAGGGTTTACCAGCGATCACTAAAAAACATCCACTGACACTAGTAAATCAAATAGGGGAAAAGGGGAATGTAAATTCTATTTGAGGTGCCTAGGGTTCCTAAAAGATGATAGTGGGAGAGACGTGTATGGCTGAATGAAAAGGTTTAGCTAGGGAAAACTGATTTAAAACCAATATCCCATCATTTACACAACATTTAATACATTCATGATGTTCAATTCATGATGTTCAATTCATGATATTCCTAAATACTTCCACTTTTTCCAAAACATAACTCTCATTGGACATTATTTAATACATGTCATGTATTCCAATTACATGATCTGAATCCATCTCATGATTTCCCCTATGCTGATTTTCATGTTGTAAAACATTCAACTCCACAAGTTGTGAACCACCTTTTAATGTCGTGTAAACATTACATGACATGAATTCCATTCTACAACACCCCTACAACACCATACTCTAATAAAAACATATGTAACCTCCCCCTAATACCTCTAGCCACCAAAATTAAAAATGTAATTGACTAGGAAGGAACAAACCATTAAATTTGATACCTCTCATGTGATTCAATCCCTCAAGAATACAATTCCAATCACTAAATGAAGGGGGTCCGAAACAATGACACCACAAGATACATATGAATGATCTCATCACACCTCAACTTATACCACATCTCAAAAAACAAAACCAAAGGTCCATAGAATATATCAAAGAACCACATCACTAAAAATAGAAAAACGTCCTCCTATCTCTCAACCACACTACCATATAACTATATCATCCTTGACATAACTAAAACCAAAAAACATCATAACCAACCAAGAAAACCTCCCTAAACAAAAGAATTAGGAAATTTCATATATTATGAGAAGGTATTATCATCTCTAGGAAGCACTAAATCGCCGTCATGGGTTTAATTACATCACATTTACAGCACCTCAATTATGAATTAGGTCCGCCCTTTTCATATGTGTGGAAATTATCAGAAATCATATATCATAAAAATAGGTAAAAATATCTACAGATAAAACAAAAAGGTTCCAAAAATCAAATTACATGATAAATAGATCAATTAAAAACCCAAAAAAAACTCTTGGTACTGGGAATAAATATTTATTTCCCACTCCCACGTACTCTCCTCTAGGCGACCATGAATCCAAAATACATGAATGAAGGGAACGATCTATCCACATATTACCTTCTCTAGGTGATCTTGGATCCATAAATTCCACTCAAAAAATTTCACGTCACCCCCGATATGAAACTCTCCCTAGTCAATGACATGGGATTCATCATGAAAGCATCACTGAATATGAGAGACATGGAATATTCCTTGGATCCTCTCCTTCCAAAAGGGGAATTCAAACCAATACTTCACCTCTCTATCTCACCCCAACATCACATAGGGCCCATAAAGCCTTGTAGAAATATTAGTCTGATTTCAAACCTCTATTACCCGCATTAAGGGAAAATATTCCTGGAAATGTGGTCCCAATCCTCAAACTACAAGGGCCTCCAAATGTGATTGGAATAAGACAAATACCAGTCATGTGATTCTTTCATCCTCTCTTAAATTAAATGAACCCTTTCTATTTTACTTTGTACCACATCAGGGCCACAAAATACTACCTCCCCAACTGTTATCCAATACAATGTAAAATGACATGTTCTCCCAAAAAAGCCTAAAATGGGGCCATGATGATGGTTGAATGATGGTTTTTATTATAATAATACTAAAACATGGTAATGTTTCATACTCTACATCCACAAAAGTCAATGATTCATGTTCAAAACATATCCTCCAATATATGGATACTCCACTCCATTCGCCCCTCTTTATGTGGGAGGAAAGTAGTAGAGAGGCATAACTTAGTGCCAAAAGCATACTGCAATCCACTCTAGACCTATGAGGTAAAACATACATCCCAATATGAGACAACATACCTTGTAAATTCATTCAACTAAACCACCACATCCACATACCTGTTAGCCAAAGCATCCACTATGCCTGACTCCTTGATTGTTAAGAAGTGGCTGATTTCATCAACTGATCCACGGTCACCCAGATAAACATCCCAACCTCCCTAATCTCAGGACACCCCTATGATGAGATCCATTTATATTATATCCCATTTCCAGTTAGGAAAAACAAAGGGCTACAAAAAACCAACAGGAACACATTTCATGGCATGTACCTACAAGAAAACCAAACACATCACCAAAAACTTTTCCACCACCAATTTTATCCTAGGCCACCAATGATTCATCCTCAAGCCATGATTAATCTTGTAAATTATAGGTAACACATAAAAAAGTTATATATGAATCCCCAAAAGGTCTCTCTTTCACATCATTACCAAAACAAACAACCTCCCATGAAATATGATCCAGGTCCAACAATCCTCCAGCAATCCCTCTAGAGAATCCCCATGGAAAACATGATATCACATGACCTCTACCTGTATGTATCCCAATTGAGACTCCTACACCATCTAAATTAGAGAATAATACATCATCATATGAAACAAACAGCCTCTACAATCATATACCCTTACATCTATGTGAAAACCTTACAACACCTCCATTCCTATTCAAGAATCTCCAGACTCCAGAACAACATCCTTCCCCCACATTCTCCTCAACGTGGTAGAAACATTATTCCCATTTCTCAAGGTGTATTAGATAATGAAATGAAATTCCAAAAAAATCAATCCACCTCCACTGATAAAACCTCAAATCATTCTTAGAAAACATATACATCAAGCTCTTATGTTCTGAGAATACCACAAGGTGCTCCCTAGTGAACTAATTCCACCACAACATCAGTGTAAAGACAGCCATTACTATCTCTAGATCATTGGTGTAATAGTTACGTTCATGGGGACCTAAATTCCTAGAACCATAAATGAAAACATTCCTCTAGTACATCAACACGCATTTGAATCTCAAATGGTAAATATTACAAAAAACCTCAATGATTACACCCTCTTCAAGAAACTGAAGCAATTGAGCACTGACTAAATTCCCCTTAAGATAACTGAACACTACCTTACACTATTAATTCCCCACAAAATCCTATTCCACCCTGGTCAAAAAAGTCACATTTCTAAAACATGAGGTAAATTGAGAATAAACATCCAATAATAAAATTAATGATAAAAAAAATTATGAACCTATGCCACATTCTTGGGTGTTGCCTAAGAAAAAACTACAAAAGATTTTGATGAGTCCACTTCCAACACCTAAGAAGTCAAGATATTTCCAAGGAACCTCGCCTCTCATATCCAAAAATCACACTTGGATAACATCCCATAACGTTGATGGTGTTAAAGGACCTATAATATTGATATGATATGATCAACATTCCCCTCCTATGACTTCAAGTGAATCAAGATACCATCTATGAAGATGGTGAGAACTAGTCCAAGAAATCATGGAACATGGAGTTTATAAGCCCCATGAGCATGGATGGTGCATTCATAACACCAAACGGCATGGATACAAACTATAAGTGCCTAGAAGTTCATTTTATGGTTGTATTTGGGTTATTTACCTCCTTTACCAACAAGTAGTGATATCTAGACTGTGGGAAGAACATTGAAAACAAACTCACCCTTTTCAGTTGGTCTAAAATATTTTCAATCCATAGAAGAGGGTAATATTTCTTGACATTTACTTGATTAAACCTCTTGTAGTCTTTCAAAAACCCTATATTTCCATTTTTGATAACAACACTAGATCACCCCGCAACGATACACTATACTGGATAAGACAATATACTTTAGATAATCAATATGAATCCTCAAATCCCACAAAACAAAAGGTGACATCCATTAAAGAGCCGTCAATATCATAGAATCACTAAGAAGAAAGTCAATCGTGAACTGAACATCACATTGTGTGGATATCATCACAACCACCTTGGGAAAACATATATAAACTACCCAAAAACCTCAGGGACCTCCATTGTCTGGGCATCTACTGATTCCACTAACAAATAATTCATAATATAAAGAAGGGGCTCAACATACTAACTGCCCACATAAAAGCACCACTCACCAATAAAACCCACAAGATGTCTATCCACATCTGATGACATTAGTCGCCTCCGGAAGTCATGAATAACAAAACATATGGAATATAACCAATGGATTCCTACAAAAACATCGTATGGATACATCTATTGTATGTAATGATCACCATGGGACTAATGTCACCATATCATCATTCTAAATCCTTATAATACATCAAACAAGCTGGTCATGCCTCTGACTTGTGTAGTCAACACCAAGGGCTTAGGAAGCCTCTCTATATCTAGACCTAGATCACAAACTAGAGTGGGTGAAAAAAAGGTGTGTGATGCTTAAAAATAAAACCTGAAAAAACAAGTGTACTAAACAAATAGATCACACCTCTCATGATCTATAGATCCTAAAGAAACGTAGCATACACTGTATGTAATTGACCATGCCCAGCTCATCTACCTCTCTATTGATGACCAACTCTATGACTACGCTTGGTTTAGAGGTCCCTAAACATGAGGAACATCTGGAGTTCATACTCTACTAGATCCATCTTACCTTGGTGAAACATAATCCTACAAATTCTACTATTGAAATGGTATCACTAGAAACTACACTTGAGGCTAGCACAGAATCTATCAACCTCCACTGAACTGAGCTCGAAGGACTGTTGGGCACTATTTATGAAAATAGATATGAACACCCAAAAAAATAACACTAGAACAAATCCCCTAATAAGAACCAGGAAACCACTATCACTATATGGATGAAAATGTAGACTCTTAGTTCAACTACATTCCTATAGAAACATCTATGGTCCTGGTTTTTGAGACCAGCCACTAACGACCATACCCCTTAAGGAACCTTGCTGGTTCACCTCTCATGGAAATCCTCCCTTTGAGTGCATCCACTCTGCCACCTCCAACATCTTATGAACCACTGGATATGTTGTCATAGAAAAAGGAGCAATTGTATGCATGATATAGTGATATATTTCTTCCTTGAGGTGTCTCACACAATATTCCTCATCTGGAAAATGAACTAGGATGTAGTGTTTAAGGTTCTTGAACAAGAATCCCAACTCCCGCATTGACATACTCCCTTAGTGAAGAGAAATAATCTCCCACCTCTTCCCAACCATCATGGTCAATGAAAGGAACACTTCTTGGAACTCATTCTGAAATTCAACTGATGAAACATCTTCCTCTTTCTACTCTCCCAGATACAGTTCCCACCACTCACATGAAAATTCCTTATCTGAATGATTTCCTAAGGGACCCAATACATTTTCAGGACCTAGATCAAACTAAAAGTGATATAAAGATCCTCCATAAAACTCTTTATCTTTTTATCTAATACATTTCCCTCATAATTCCCCAAAAATCTCTTCTAAAAAGAGCACAATTCCCTCTACTAAGCCCCATCCTCCTTTATCCAATCAACCCTATTATGATCAACTGGATCATCCTATTGAACCTAAACCTCATGAGAAATACATAGAAGATGAATATGATGTATGGATGAAAAGAAAAATAGATATTAATAAGTCTTGGTTTTAGGGAATTTTATTTAGATTTATTTTAATTCAATTTATTCATTCCAACCTTTTAAAAGAAACCTAATTCATATTAGAACACAAGTCGTCATGATGCATGTATGTCTCCTAGATCTTTACCCTACAAAGAGGTCCACCTCAATTGGTCTTTAAATAATATGTGATTCCATGAAATTCATCATGGGGGACCTCAAAAATCATTTCCTAACTAGTCTCAACAGAATATGTCTTTTACCAAGGTCGATTGGAACTGTTGTCATAGTAACCCATAAAATCTTCAATCTTATTAACTCCAAAGTCCATACTACCTCTCAACCATCATCTATGATGCCACCCTTTCATTCCCCCTCCATAAAAAGATACCATATTGAGGTGAGAGATAATATTAACCTGAATTGCTACCTTAAATAGGCCCTGGGTTGGCGACTAGCACTGAGGGTATAAAAATCTCATAAATGGGAGGCATTTCCCTATTAAATTATATATAACTAGGAGATAATATGAATTATCCACAAATAAATAAATGAAATAATATAAAAGAAACCAAAACAATAACACATCCTTGTATAAATAAAACTAATATAGATAAATCACACAAAAATAAATTCCAAAAAGAAAAGATGAAGCAGCAATACAAAAACTATTCAAAGGACTAAGCTAGTAATGCCCAACACAGTCTATGTAATCCTCCTAGAAAACTAAAATATTTTAATATACATAGCATCAATATACATGTTTACCCAGTTGGAAAACTAGTGTCTCTCAAGAATATGTGAAATAAGAATAATAATTCTCCCGTGGGAAAAACAACAGAACCAACAACACATCAATAGTTCATATACCAATATTATCCTCATCATAGAACACTCATAAAATAATGAAATTCAAGTAATATAATATAAAAATAGTCACATCGATAAAGGGTCCATAACACCACTTTTTAACTGGTATACCACTCTCACATCCCAACGCTATATGTCCTGACACATCTATATCTTCTGAATATAACACCTCCCAAAAAAAATCATAGAACCCATCTCGCTCGAAGACACTTGGGCTCAACACCCTTAAAGAAAGGCCACATCACATCTCACCTAATAATACCTATGCCACAACACATCAACAACCATAACCATAGAAGTAAGGTATCGTGATAATGAATGACATAAACCCCATTCCCTCCTCCCAGGATGAACAACCCCCCCAAGACACCTTATCACATCACATCTCACCCACAAACATGTAGGCTACATAACATCTCGCCTGAAGACACCTGGGATTGGTGGCCCACAATAATGACCACATCACATCTATCCTAAAGACACCTAATCTGTCACATCCACCATATATTGAACAAAAATATGTATGGCCATCATAACCTATGTGATATCTACGTCAATAGGAAGTGAGAGGGAGGGAAATTGTGGGGACCTGGCCATCCATCCTCCACAATGGATGTCAATATGAAACCCTCCACTTGACTTTGAAATTTAGGAACATAATACCTAATAGGGTTAGGGTTCATTTAACAATCACATGGAATATAAAAGTATATACATATCTTCACACACAAGCCCATCCAATGGCTTCAAAGCCAAAGAATAACAAACTAGAAACATTGACACTTTCACTACCACCTCTAAATTCAAAACACTACAAAAACCATAAGCCACATAACACCACCAACTAATTCCATACACATTTGTTTCATTATGTAGAATCAACCACATCTAACCATAAATCCCATAATTTATTTTTTCATTAACCATTTTAATCCCATTAACCAAAAAAACCCCAACAATTTAAATAATTATTAAATAATAATTTATTCCATCATTATAAAAGCATCTAGAAAAACACAATGCCACATCTGAAGCATCTCATCATACCCCGTCATATCATTTCCTTTTCTCACCAAAATAATGGCCAAACAAACCCAACCCCATTACCGCAAAAGAATGTCTATACAACCACCACCTCACTGCCAAAATTGAAAAACCAAAAAAGAACTACCTCACTATCCCAAAAGCATGGACAAACAACCACCACTTCACCACCCTGAAATCTTGTCCACACAATGACCACATCGCTTCCTCAAAATCATATCCAAATGACCACAACCTTTCCACCCCAAAATCATGGACACATATCACCAATCATCACCACATCCAATAGTAAAACACATATCACCACCCCATAACATCACTTCACATCACATCAAATCAAAATATCCTTTAACATGTTTAAAAAAGGGAAATTTATCACATTTCACATTATTATACTAGCATTATCACACAAGCTATAATCCTTGCATGACTATTTCATTAGAAAAATATAAGTTGTTATCCAATTTCCATTTTAAGGTGATATTATAACAATCAAAATAGACATAGTAGTCAAAAACATATCATAAATCATAAGAAAATATTTTAATAGCCACAATTTTTATTGGGGAATCAAGATTATGCATCCCATCATATAAAAAATCAGAGCGATAAAAGTATGCAGATCATTTCCCTTTTCCCCTAAAATTTAAATTAGCCAATTATTTATCATTGGTTATTGTAGCACTACCATATCCCATAGATAAACACAAGGAAACCTATCCCACATGAAACACAATAATGTGAAATGAGGGATTACATACATCAAATAAGCTTTTCCCACTCGTTGCAATCCATAAGGTGATGAAAAAACACTCGCAAACTAATACCACACATAGAAAAATTAGATCAACCTAAAACAGATAAATGGATCACTAAAATTCAACCCAAGTCACACCCGAAAACAAAACAACATCACCTCTATGAATCCATAAGATAAGAATAAGAGGTAAAACCCAAAAGGGAGAGAATGGCTTGCCACTAATCCCCAATGAACAACCACCAGTACCAATAGATCCAAATGTGGAGAAGAGGGATATAAATCCTATAGGGGAACTTAGGGTTCCCCTATATTTAGATAATGAGGGAATGGTATGACCAAATGAATATTTTTTGCTATTAAAATTGGATTTAAAACATGGATCCTACCATTTACACATCATGTAACACATTCCCGATGTCTAATTAATGGGATTCTGAAAAATTTACACTTTCACTAAAAATTAGGTCACCTCATCCTTTATTTAAAATAATAAATGTATTACACTTATCAATATGATTTTTTCTCATATTTTCACGCTCTTGTCATTTAAAATCCACGAACTAGTCAACTTCCCATATTGTGAACCACTATTACACATCATGTTAACATTAAACGATGTGAGTTCCATGCTCCAGAACCCATGAAGCTCCAACCTCCAAAAATAACTTTTAGAAACACCAAAAAACATTGATGAACACTAAAACTAGAAATGTTATATAATTTTAGGGCTTGGAACATTACATACAAGTCTCTCATTTTTATTGTAAAATTATTTTACTCATTAAAAATACAATTTCTTAAAAAAAATTATTGATTTTTGTGAGTGAAAATTAAAATTAAATCCTACCAGTTTTAGAAATATAATTTTTTAAAATGTGACAATTTTTAAAACATTAAATAAAAAATTATTTTCATATGATATTCTAGGACTTTTCAGAAAAGATTGATTTTTCAGTGAATAGTGAAATCCCCAATTTTATAGAAAATTGTCTTTCCTGTTTGATTAATTAAAAATATTTATTTTCTTTTGAATTTATATTATATTTTAATTATTCTACTTTTATTAAGAGGAGTTCAATTAAGGTCATTAGAATCAAAATTATGCTTAATTTTGGTATAAAGAATTATTATACCAAAAAAATGTATTTTTCTTCAAAATAGTTTTTCATTGCATTTTGTGGGTATATTTCAAAATTATTTTTTGAAACTTATAGTAATTAAATTGAATAAATATAATTACATTTTCGATTCATAAATTTAAATTTATCCTAGGTTGAATTTATATTATTTTTCTGAAGAAGATTCATTTTTGGTGAATAGTAATAAATTATGGTTGTGATGAAATATGATTTTATTTATGGTATTAGTAACAAATAAATGTGATATTAAAATTTAGGAAACATATTTAATTTCTCATGTGAGATAATATAATATAAATATCATAAAAAATATTTCAAAATATTTAAATTAGATTTTATTTCATGATAAATATGAAAATCATTTTCTTTGTCGATGAAGTGCTTGCACAACATTCGAAACGTAATGTATGGTATCATTGTGACAATAATGGTTAAAGAATAATAATTTGATTGAATTTATTAATCAAAATTATTTCAAATTGATGAAATGGAAATTATTTTTAAATTTTGCAGTTATATAAAAAGAAACTTATCCAAATGATTGTGCAGTGCTTGTGCAAAGTGAGAAATGTCAGAATAAGTTATTAAATAATTATTCTTTCCATACATGTGAGTAAATATAAATATTGAATAAATATAATTATGTATTTTTAAATTAATTAATCTATTTTTATTATGGTAAATTATTTTAAAATTTTAATTATTGTATAATTACATTAAATTCTTGCACAACGCTAAGATAATGCTTGTTCATATAGTAGAAAAATAAAAGTAAATGATTTTTGGTAAATAAAAATTAATATTTTTTTGGATAATATTTGGCGTCATAAGAATTTTATTGTCAATAATAATTTATAATTTATGGTTAAATATTTTATGTTAAAATACAATACCTGTATTGATGTCTTTAATGTTAAAATAAGCTAATGGTTCTTAAAATTAATTTAATGATATTTTATGTTAAATAATATATTATTAAATGAAGAAAAATAATAAAAATATTCAATGAGGGAAAGGGGGATAATATATGGTCTAAAATGTCATCTCTTTACCATTTCCGAGCCAATTTAAATCATATAAGTAAATTTCTAATACATTTCTATTGAACATGTTGTTACCATAGTTGAGATTAAAATTGTTTAACAAAGGGGTTAAATGAAAAGATAATTTTTAAAATGCCACATAAACTGGTAAAAATATTATTAAATGAATATATTTCAACCTAAACATATATTATATTTGAAAAAATTTCCAATTGTATCCACTTTATCTAGAAAAGTAATTTTTTATTTACATACCTTATGTTATTATATGTGAGTCTTTTCCTTCACTAAAAAAAGACATTGTATATACACTGTTACTCACACTAACATGATCCACATATCTCAAAAATCCCCTTAAAACATCTTATAAACATCATTATACAATTTTTAGGGGGTTTTTCTTTTCAAAATACATCCCTTGGTTCTTTACAAAGAAATCCAAAGAAGGTCCCTCAAAGAGGAGGTAGTCATTTTAACTTATATCTTTTATTTTACTTATTATTTTACCTCCTTAATTATTATCATAATTATTATAGTATAATAAAATAATTTTATATCATTTTTGATATTCTATTATGTTAGTTTAATAACACTAATCTTCTCATTTTCCATCATATATGGAATGAAATCATCATTTGTGCATTCATGTAGACAACCACCTCCGCGAAGCAACGTGTTTCATTTTTAATCACTACCTCCCAAGAATGGTTATTATCATGGATTTATTAAATTTATATTATATTCATTCCATAATTATGATTTTTTAAATATAATATTTTACTTACCTTCTTACTCTTCAATCTCTTAATAAAGGATTATGTTACTCGTGTGTACCTGTTGGATGCCACCACCATGAAGTAATATGATTATTTTTTCACATCTTCATTTCATGGGTGATTGTAAAATTGTTTTTTATGTATAAAAATGATAATTATTTTATAATTATTATTCTGTATATGATGGAACATTGAACCATTTTACAACAGCCAACCTACCAATTTTCAATTATGTATTGAACGTCCTTAAAACACCAAACATGGACTTAATAAGGTGGTGTACATATCAACACGTTACTTCCACCCCCTTTTGTGGTCCCCACCAGGCTTAGGGGGCTAGAGGATAGGGGATAGGAGTAGATTCATATGGTCAAGGAGTGAGACCCAAGGGCTCTAGGAATGATTCAATGAACTCTCTATGTCTACTACTAGTTTCCATATAAATAGACATAGGTACCAATCATTACTTCTTTCCATGGATCTTGTTCAAGACCTAGAATTTTTAGTTAAGCCATTGACTTGACCCTCACATATAGAGATACCTTTTCATGGAGACTCGATAATCACACATATTCCGACTATGTGATCTGACCCTTGAGGTGATAGTTTCGGTTGGAACCTCTTGGTGACAGCGTTGAGGCCTTACGACATTAGTTTGGGTATGATTGGACATCCACAGTTCATACTCAGATTGACTGTATGGGGAAAAAGGTTGTGTTTTACCTACAATGTTGGAATTGTATTTTCCTAGGTCAGTGAGAAAGAAAACCCAAGAAGCACAGGATAAACTCCTATATAGGAGGGTGTGGTCGATCACTCGTTAGTCATCCAACCTTACCCTCATGGCAGCAAGAGTTTTTTGTTTTCAGTTCCCAACAAGAGTGGCTAGAGTTCTTCCAGGTATATGACTTTGAGATAGTCTCTACTCATGGGAAGGGGAATTTGGTAGCAAATTAACTTATTAGGAGGTCTGGTCTACATCTGTTGAGTGAGCAATTAGAGTAGCTAGTAATGCGGCATATATCCTTTGTAGATAGATATGAAGCTGCTTACCTCTAGTCAATGACTGTCACTACCCCACGCCTTCAGCATGTCAGGGAGGCACTGCTTGGGGTCATTGAATATGAGGATCGACGTTCTTAGATATCCTTGGGGTGGGCACCTGATGGATTTTCTGAAGCTGGGTAGCACATCGTCCTCTTCAGAGGACGTACAACAGTACCAGTGGTGCTTCGGGAGGAGGTGTTAAGGGGGTTCTATACATCCCATATGGCGGTACATCTTTGTGTGGTGAAGATGTACCAAGACCTCCAGAATCAGTACTAGTGGGCAGGGAAGCAGAATGTAGTGGCATAGTTTGTATCATTATGCATCACTTGATAACAAGTGAAAATTTCTTAGAGCTGGAAGAAGTCTTATGACAACTATAGGATAGAGACCATGTCTTCTAATAGGTCTTACCTCGAAGGGGATTGCAGAGATTTGGCCAGGGCAGCAAGTTATCAATGAGGTTCATCGGACCCTTTCATGTCCTCAGTAGAGTTGGCTAGGTGGCTTACTGCTTAGCTCTTCCACATTAGTTGCACAGGGTGCGTGACGTTTTCCACACATCCTAGCTAAGAAGATACGTACATGATCCTTCGCCCATCATTGAATGGGGAGAGAAGGATATCGACAATGGGGAGACGTTTTCAGAGGTTCCAGTGGAGATTGGGGATCGATGGGAGTGGCTCCTTCTTGGGTGGTCGATACCTTTTGTGCGCGTCTGTTGGCTGCACGAGAACCTCCAGGAGAGAACATGGGAGAGGGAGGCTCAGATCCGTGCCCAGTACCCCCATTTTATTCCTTAGTCTATGTTGTCGCTTTCGGTGATATGAAGCTCTAAGGTGGGGAGAATGTAATGACCCGAAAATTACATATAATTTTTTAAATTATATAGAATTATTTCGAGACTATGAAATATGGAGACACACGATTCTGAGGCCTGGATTGCCTAGAATGATCCGTCAAAGTTTTTTTAAGCTTTAATTTTCACACTTAAGATGTTTTCCTGAAAAAATTGAATAACTCTTAAAAAGTTACTCGGATCAGAAATATGAGGGCACCGTTGCACACAGGATTGTGGGTTTACACAAGGCACGACTTATATTTCGTCGGCACATGTCTCCTGTGAGAAAACCCGAAAATGGGATAACCATAAATTAAATAATTAAATAAAGTTATTTTATTTTTTAAATGCTTATAAATCACAAACGTTAACTCAGATTAAAAATCTGAGACCACTATTGAACTAGTGAGGGTATTTTTTCTTTAAGAAGATACTAACATTGGCCGGCGCAGTCCACCAGTGAATGTTAGTTTTTGTCCATAAATAAAATAATTAAGTGACAATTATTTTATTTTAAAATCCATAAAATTTAAATGGTAACTCGGATTGGATATCCAAGAGTACCGTTGGGTTTATTGGGGTGGGTTTCACTTAGGCAGAGCCAAACCTCGACTAGCACAGGTCGAGGGTCACTGTTAATAATTTTACGAACTTTTTTTCGGGTACGTTCAGTAAATGCGAGAGCGGCGTTATGTAACTTTGGAACTAGTTTATGGAATTTAAATTTGAGGGAACTGTTGAACTCGCATCACCAATATTTTAATTAGGAGACCTTCACCTCGACCGCAGTAGAACGAGGGTGAATGTTAGTTTCCTAGAATTTCATGGGAGCGTTAAAAGAATAAAAATAAAATAAAGAATAACATTTATTTTATTTTTAAAACCTCCCATTTGAATTCCTAGTGGTCGAGACCACCCAAACCCCTCTTTTAATGGGAGGAAAAACTTGGATTTCTCCAAATTGAATGTTCCAACTAAATTTAATTAATTTAAAAACTTTAATTAAATTATTTCTTAAGCTTATATAATTTGGAACCTCACCTCTCATGGAAAAAGAGATTGGAAAAGGTGGGGAGAGATTTAGAGAGTTGGAAAGACCATTCTCCAACAAAGGAGATCCTCCAACGAAGAATGACTTCTAGAATTGAAGAACAAGGAACTGACCTTGGAGCGTCTTACAGGAGTGATGAACACCGATGTCAATCTTTAATGACTTCGTCATCTTCCTCATGCCGCCTCCAATGGAAAATCGAGGTAGGGTATTTATATACGATTGAATTTATTTATGGATTCTTTATATTCTGGTTTCACAATGACGATGGCCAAACTAACACGGCCATCATCCCGCGCATATACCTTGCCTCTTATCTTTTGATTCTCTATGCATTCTTCATGCATTATTCAATGTCAAATATTTAATGACAATGGATACATAATATTTTGTTGAGCATGATATATGGACATGGAGAACTCGACCTAAGGTTCATGAAAATGTGATCATTTTATGTTTTGGTCTAAGAACAGAGATGTGGTGACCCTCGGAAGAGGTGGAGGGCCGACACACCGGCCAGCCACATGATGGTAGGGTGGCTCGCGTCCACTCTGCCGGACGAGTAGGAGACCGCAATCGATTGGTCGTGGTAGAGGCCGAAGAGTGGATGGCACCTGGCCGGCCATGATAGAGCAGCGGCGTGCGACTGCGCCACTAGGAGGAGGACTGGAAGGAGCACCCAGAAGGCCATGGTGGATTGGCGGGACCCATGGGTACGTGGCAGCGCCCTAAGGCACTCCACTTTGGCATTCCTAAAATAAGGGGGAACTCCCCCTTCGACACCATCTCGGGCGGACCACGCTGGCGAGCCATGCCCAGCGGGTCGGGATGGGTCGTCCCCTTCTCTAGACGGGTTGGTCCGCAGCCCAGCGGGCCAGGCCCGTTGTGGCATAGGCCGGGTTGGGCTGGGTCGGTCTGACTGGTTCGGACCAGACCCATGCCCAATTAGACCCAGCTTCATCTTTGAGGCCATATATTGAGAACCGGGAATCCGTTTGATGAACAGCCTTTGGCACCAGAATTATTTGATCGAGGAATCCTTTTAGTACACTCCATTAGAGTTTTGGATAAAGTTTGATCACGACCGTGTTGGATTGAACACCGAATCCAGCAGGGCCCTTAGAGTTGAAATGATAATAACTTATAGACAGAGCATCTGATTGACGCGTCGTCTATTGCGTTGGCTCCCTTATGATGTGACATACCATTGTGATACTTCTTCGTGGAACTTCGTGGATTTTGAGGTATGACGATGGCTTGAGAAGTGGTTCTCCCAATTTTTCTATTAGTGGGAATCTTATGGCTGACAGTGAGGCGAATGTTGGAGATGGATCATACAGAGGATAGTTACCTATAGACTCTGGGCGGGTCAAATACTTTATGGGTCATTGTAGGGGTTAGTACCTATCGACCATGTGTGGGTTAGTGATCAGCGATCAAGTGTGGGTCAGTGCATACCGATCCTGTGTGGGTTAGATCTTGGGTGGGTCAGTTCTCAGCTATATAATGTGGGTTAACGCATACCGATCCTTTGTGGGTCAGATCCTATGTGGGTCAGCGAAAACTGATCCTATGTGGGTCAGATCATGTGTGGGTTAGCAGAGATTAGTACCTATCAACTCTGGGTGGCTTAGATCCTTTGTTGGTCATTGCGGGGGTTAGTACCTATTGATCTTGTGTGGGTCAAACTCCGTATGGTTAACAGTAGTGCCTCTTGAAAGAATAATAAGATCTATCTTCATGACTAATTATCTATACTTCTATACTTCACTAATACCTAGTATGAGTTGAGACTCTATTTGAACTAAGACTTTTACCTTCGTGGTACTATCTTCATGGTGATACATGTGTGGTACTTTTACCTTCATGGTACTATCTTCATGGTGATACCTATGTGGTACTTTTACCTTCATGGTGTAAGATTTTTAGTGTTACCTATGTGGTACTTTTTCCTTCGTGGTGTTACCATCAGGGTGTTATCTTTGTGGTATTATTCTGTCATGTATGAGATGTGTTTATCTTGATAACTTAGGTGTATGTATGGGAATATACATAAGTAGAGTTGATGTATTGATTTGTGGTTTTCCTTTTTGGAATTTTGGAATCCTATGGGGTCTTGGGGTCCCTACTGTGTATCGTTATACTCACCCCTGCACTGGCTTCGCCCGCACCTTGTTGTGTCTAGTGCAGATGACGTAAAACATTTATCGAGGTTACGGGAGCCAGTACTAGATGGTGCAAGGAGGATGACCATTCGGTGTGACTTGATGCAGAGGAGATGGACGAACGTGGAGTGTTGTACCTACCCCTCTTGTAGGAACCTCGTAGGATGACCCAATAGCTATTTTCCTTTTTTTCTTTTAGTTGTATTTTATGTTCAGTTGTACTTGTACCTTTACAGTTGGGCTTGTATTCCATCCCCTTTTACTTTTAGTACTCTTTTACTACTGTATTTTACATTACAATTGCTTCTTGTTGTGTTCTTGGACCATGTGTTTCTATAGGATTTAAGGAAATACCTTATCATTTTAGGGAGTATGCCTTTCGATGCTAGATGTCAGCCCCTAGCCTATGGAAGGCAGGCTTAGGGTAGTCATGACACGGGCCCCGGGGGACAAGTCATGACACTATTTTACAAACCATGCTCCAATGATGTGGATCTTCACTACCTCACCTTGTCACATGTATGGTTGGTCCACATGATTTGGTAGAACATTTGAAAACCATGAAAATATGCCCTATTAAAAAGAGTAGGATTATTTCAGGATTACCTTTAACCAAGTACTATCCATGTGGTTCTCACTATTCTTTAAAATTAAAAAATTTAAAAAAAAATAAGAAAAAAATGAAATAAAATTAATAAATAAAATAAATAGTTGTAAGAAATCCTAAAAGTGACACTATAGGTGTGACATGATGTGTTAAATATTGTCATATAAAACTTATTTGGTATAAAATAATAATATAAGACATGAAAATATTGAAATGACCATGTTTGAAACTAAAACCAGGGTACTGTAAAATGAAGATATAGTACGTGTAACATAAATCATTGTGTTGTAGCATCCATCATTTCTATAGTGATACAACCAAATAAAATATGTACTTTGAGGGTATATACATTCTGTATCGAATAGTTATATGTTGAGTAGGATCCAATCCTCACCCATGACATACTTGTTCCTCATAAAAGGCAAGGGTGAAGAGGAATATGAATGTGAGATCAATCGTGTTTCAAACAGTTACATACATGAGTATAATATCCAATTAAATTGTTATTTCATATCTGCAGATAACGCTTGAGGATTCTCTTTGAGTGAGAATGAATTTACTCATGTTTTACAAAACTCATGTGTAATGCTTCACCAAATTATTCTTTCATCACATGAATGAAAATAATAATGTGTTTAATCTTATTAAATATATTACATAATGATATCTTTTGGGAATTCACTCAAACATTAACACTTAATATTCCACCACCATATAAATTGTACATAGTTACATAATATTATGACTAATGATATAACTAGTCATACAATACAGCTAGCAATTGAAATAACACTAAGGACCTAATTTATGATACAACCTTATCGTAAAACATGATATAACCAAATAAATAACATGCATAATGGATTCAAGGCAAATCTACGTCAATATCCATCTTTAACTAAAGACTTATACAAATTGTTCTGTTCCACCTTATATTGTATCATATACAATAATTTGTGAAACCATATCCAAAACCCATTTTGAATATTTTCCAAATAAATGGAAAATCTATCATTAACATCATAATGTATCACACAATATATTAATCCTTTTGAATACTCAACTATATATTTGGTAAAAACTCTAGAAAAATTTTATAACATCTCTCCAAGTCCATAATATTCCTCAATTACTCAACGACATTGTATGACCCCATACACCATTATATAACTAAAAAAAGTTTTAATCCATAATATATAAATGTAACCAATGATAATCCTTTAAAAAAGAATAAATACTACACAAGCTACAAAGGGACCTAGCATAATCACAAGAAAACATATGTATCTCAATACCCATGTCCACAATCTATATTATATATATGTATGCATTTTCGTATGATCATTTTATCAAAGACATCGAGTAACCCTAATACACTGAGTATGACGATCCCATATTGATTCTTATATATCATTGATTTTAAGATTATAGATTGATCAATTCAATGAATACATCACATGTAATTAATCTTTATGGATGAGCACATCACATGTCCCTCACCTAAATAGTAAATCACATAATATATCATATATGGTTTTAACCATACACTTCCTTATTCTATGTACACCAATGGCCTAGATTTCATACTAATCATATAAGAGGAAAAATCCCATATTTTTTGTTCTCGAATCAGTGACATGATCATAAACACACCCATATAACCCCAAATTAGCTAAGACTAATGGATTTTATAGAAAATGCATCATTCTTTGAAGATTATTATGTTAGGTATATCACCTAAAATAGGTTGTTAGAACTCAAAATATGATCCACACACCCCTTTTATTTAAAATATGTAATATATTAAACTCCATGTGTTATACTTAGTTGGTTATCTAGTGTATAAAATCCATTTAATTCCTCATGGGAATATTTTATATACCAATATATGAATTATACTCATTCCAACCATAACATTTCATCATAACCAATAATACTCCATGCCTATCATTGATTGGGGATAAATAAAAATAGAACATTGAAAGGCATACTATCACTTCACTTCATAAAATTTCTCTCAATATATATTGATATTTAAATAATGAGATGGAATGATAACGTATAGATTTTCTTTTTTATGACATGATATATTATATATTCATAAAATTCTTTAATAATACTTAACAAAACCATATATAAGTGCATGTATATCATGTCATATATGAGAGATTTCCTAATCATCCCCATCATTTCTATAATTTTAGTGGTTTTATTAAACTCATAATATATCTATCTATTTCTTGAAACATATCTATGAAACTATGTGATAAGGCCCTCCCAATAACCCATTAGTGAGTATGGTATATAAAAAAATGTATGAATAATGTTGAGTCATAGGAATAATTTTATTAATATTCAAATCCTTGATCATATTTAACTCCTTAACTTCACAACATCACATGTTATGATATTAGTAACTTATGTTGTATACATAGAACTCATTCTTAGTATACCATCATCAATCTTAGAACACTTTCAAAAAATACTTTTCTTTTAAATCAAATGTAACTATTTATATTATTACCTTATCAATACATATTTAACTCCTTTATGAGAAAGTGACATTAAATATTTATTTTTATTTTAATAATATGGTATTCATTATATCTTAACTTATCAAAGTCTAAAAATAATACCAATATCCTCTAAGCCTCTATATTCTCTTCATAATATCTTACTAACACACACAAACTCTTTTGTGTTAGTAAATAACAATTTCTTCCTTAAAGGGTACAATTAAACAATAAACTATTGAATCCATATAGTATTTTATATTCTTTGTGTTTTTTTAATTTTATTGTAATGAATATTATTCTTTAAAATATCACAACAATGGTGATTGAATCTGAACTCCTTTGTTTTCAAAAAATACATGGAAAAAAATTTAATCCAAAATAATTTTTTAGACTTATCTCCAATTCAAAAGGATATATAATTTTTTTAATCATAAACCATGTTTATTTAATCCATTATCTCATAGTTTTTATAGAAAATCGTTAATAAAAAAATATTCTCTTTTAATATAAGAAAAATGAGATGACTATAAACGTCATTTATAATGATCTTTCATAGATTGAAATATTAATTTTAATTCATATCTTTGATGTAAAATCTATTTGATTCAACAATTGAATGAAAATTATAAGCTCTATTAATTTTTATTATTTTTAACTCATATATATTTACAAAAAAACGTGAAGTGTACATTTTTTATGGCATTCCCCCACTACAACCTATCCATGTCAGCAATGAAGACATGTGTGACCCCTAAAACCCGCCTCTAAAAGGATATGGGTTTGATAATGTAACTAATGTTATCTTTCACACATATGAGTGACATGACCCTCATAGATTCCCAATGACGATAATGTGAAACCACCATTCAACTCCATATATTAATGGAAAGTAGAGAATTTTTATACAAAAATCATATCTACGTGACAATAGATACAATATAATGAGGATAGTAGATAGAAAACATCCCAATATCCTCTCCAAATCATTGAAAAGCATCATCATCAATGTCCATTGAACTATCATAAGAAATTACTCAATAAATCCATAGAGGGGTTATAACAAGGAAGTACAATTTTGGATCAAAATTCTAACAAATTCAACATCCATGTGATATAAATTTTCTGAGATCGACATGAGTGAGGTAAACTAGTTAGGATCAAGACATAATCTAGGATAAGGGATAAGTATGTAATAAAAGACGATATTGAAAATAATATATGAAAATCACCTAAATTTCATCTGTAACCATTACACCTAAAATCATTATATCATTTCACTAAATAACTAGTATAAATAAATTATGATGATATCGAGTTACCAAATTCATAAAATATTAAAAGAAAATATCTAGGAACAAAACACCACTATTTTGGCCAACATAATTCTTTCAAAATATCAATAATATAATTTTTATATCACATTAACAATTGATCATAGCTGGTCAACAACATCTTAATCATTATCACATCACAACTACTTCCACATATCCACAACCATCACATAACCACCTCATCTCACATCAGCATCTCAGATATTAATGCTATAACTAAGAACCATCATATCCTGAGAACATGAAATAACCTTAACCCTTCACAACCAAAAGATTTATGTCTATTTCATAAGCTTAATCCATTACATCCCTTAAATAGGTTCACATTCCACAATATTGATCTATTACAACTCATATATAATATACATACACACATATATAGTGAACATTAATCCATTATGTACCATATGCGTAAATAAATGAATTTCACATCTATAATTTATTATAACCCATTATTCCAATATATAAATAACCTAGATCCATTATAGCCCATGTATTAATGAAATGTACCATAATATATTATAACTTACATAGGTATGCACATAACTAAAATCCATTAAATCTAGCATGTACAGTGTCATTAGACCACACACAAAAATGAAAAAAATGCAATCATTCAATTCATCAAACATAAAAAAAAATACAATAACAGTGATCAATGAAACACCATAAGGTGTTATAAGTAAAAAACATAAAACAATTCACTAATAAAATAATCATAATAATTCATGATCACCAAAACATAAAAAATCTTGTTACAAAGTATTATTACAATCCACAAAATATACTCTCAATTTTCACATAAATTATCTAGTAATTTTATCCCAATTAATTATATTGTTAATTAAATATCACCTCTTAATTAAAATAATTATACTGAAACAATTTCATAACCTGAAAAACATCACCCAACACCTTCTTAAGACAATAAAAATTATTTTTCAATAATTATGTGACACCTCAAACCTACAATCATAACCCAAATATTTCAATACCCCCATCACAATGAAAAACCCTAACATACACATAACCTATTCAAAACCTATACTCTATTACCCAAAACAGAACAAATAAAATTACTTTGAAAAAGGAAACATAATCAATAACTTCCCATATAACTTATCACTATCCCCACAAAACTAAAGGAATTCACCCTAGGGAAGGAAAATGCTAGAAATATAATAAATACAATCAAGAATATAACAAAATCGCACATAAACTCACTTGAAAATTATAACCCACTATTAAATAAAATATTTATCCAAGAATAAAAGGAACTAAATCTCTAATTATCCCCCTCACACAAATCTAACCCAAGATGAAAAAAATATTATAAAAAAAGAATAGTTAACCAAATAAGAACTCCGGATTCTATAATATCGTAATTTACATAACATTAAAAATTTCTTGCATTAATCAATATTAATTCCATATTACCTTCTTTTAGGAAAACATTATTAGGGTACCCCCTTTCATATTAATTTTAATTCTAAATTTACATGTTATTATCGACTCTGACTTACTTCTTACTTATACATATTAATTTATAATAACTAACTAATGCCTATAATAGGTTTTGGAAAAAAGAATTTAATTTTACTAATGAAACATAGAGACCTCCTAGGGTCATCTCACATGAGCAGTGCTACAGTCAGTTCAATCACTAATTATTTTCCACAAAATGAAATTATTTTTATTTTTATTTATTAGTTATGAAAAATTTAAATTTTGGCGTTTTGGGATTTGAGAAATAAATTAAATATAATAAAATAATATTATCCTAACATGTAGATGAAAACACTAATAGAATAAATAGGGGAAGAAAGGTCTTGGTCATTGGGTTGGATACATGATCCCATTAAAGATTTTGTGTTTTTTCAAATTCAATTTGACAACCCTACTGCTTCATAAATGGATTTATACTCTCTTCCTTCAGTATGAATTATTCCTTCCTAGGAAAACACTTTTGAATAATAAAAGTTCACCTCCATTACTAAGATGTGGGAATGAATTCATGATTCATGCAATGGAGAATGTTCGCCACACCTATGAATTTAAATCTCATCAAAAAATAATAATCATACCATCAAACAATTTAATGTATAATACTAAATAACACTATGACGCCTCCCCCACTGCAAAGCCTCAGTTTAGCCACTTTTCATTGCAATGTGAAAAGAGATCATAGTTGAATGAGAGAAGAGAGAATGAAATTAAAAAGAGAGATTTATAAATAAAGAGGGGTATATGTGATAGATTGAAACATTTAAAGAAGAAACATAGGAAACAATTCCATTAATAATATTAATGTATTATATGGGAAAAGAAAATAGAAATAAAAGGAAAAGGAATAAATCCTAATGCATCATAATCCCTATAGCGCAGCACAACAGCGAATCCTTAAAATCAAATCATTTCTCATCTAACCCATGCATGTATTTATAGGCCTCAATTCACCATGGGTTCCATCAATACCAAAATAAGTTGGACAAATAAACTTCTCTACATGTATCGGGGTTATAAATGTTGTATTCTCCAATAAATGCATCAGATTGTGCTAATTTTGGTTATGTCTGAAAGTTTCACATCATGTAATGTATTACATGACATGTAATGTGCAGGGACATTAATATTCTCACTAAATGTATCACATATTCTATGCATTCTAGTTACACTTTGTGAATAGATTATATTATGTGTAATTTTATTTCTAACTGGATTCACCCTGAACTATCACATTTCTTCATTTTAATACTTTAGACTTGGTCCTTCACTTGTCCCTTTGATGAAGCTCACAATTTCATATATTTTATACTATAAATAATTGTTTATAATCCCAAAAAAGTTTAAATTGGATGGGTAATTGTCATGTTTTTAGGTTTTAGTGTTATTTTGAGCCCAAATGTGAAAAACGACTAATTCTGGATTTTTGACAGAATTTTATGTCAGGGGTATTTTAGTCATTTACGGAAAAATATAATTCCAAATTTTCTGATTCAAATTTCGTTCGAATACGTATTTTATTTCCTTCATTTTTGTCTTCTGGACCAGGAGCTGATTCGGTCATCTAAAGGGTTTAAAAATTCATTGAAGTTGAGACTTTTTCCGGACGGACAGCCTGGACCCACCCAACATAATGGATATCAAACGCTGCATAAAAATATCTAAATGATGTGTTTCCACCTGGGATATAAGTAGGACATATAGTTCCGACTCTAAAATAAATTTGGAGAAGTTTGGAAGTCATTAAGGAGTCCATTAAATGACATTCATTTGGAGGAACCATCTTGGATGCTTCGTCCAGAAAGAGAAATCGAGAATGAAAAATTCATAACTCTTTCATCCGTTTCTAAACTTAGATGACAATTTTAGGAGGGACGGCCAATATAATTAGGAACAACATTCATGAAGGGTGGAATCTGTGAAGAAGTCATTAATGGGGTATAAAACGCGTCTACTTTTGGGGGTTGAATTCTGCCTATAAAAGGAGGTCATCACCTCCTCCTCAAATCATCCATTCTCCATACCATTCCTTCTAGGACACCAAGAAGAAGATCTTTTCGTCTTAATTTTTTATTTCTTTTCTTTTTCATAGTATTGTAATGCATTCTTATTCCCCATTCAACTCGATTACCCTTACCATGGTGGGGTAAACGTTTGGAGTGATTGGGGAAGGGTTGGTTTTCTACATTGTAATGCTTGAGTTCTTGGACGCAATTGGATAAATTTCTTTCTTCTTCAACATTGTTTTCAATTTCTTATAGCGGATTTTATTATCAAGTTAAATCGTTCTTGAATATTAATTCCATTATTGATTTTTTCCTTGGTAAAATAATCAATATCTTTCTCCTCTAATTTCTGGTTTATATACGATGGAATAAACCAGGAATTAGTGGTGAAGTACTCGACGATCGTCAGTACGTGTAAAAGGTGTAGTGAATGTTATTGAATGTTTGGGATAAACAAAACCCGATCGGGTATTGTCAATTTAAATTAAGGATATTCAATACAACTATTTTACACATGGAAGGAGAGTTGACCAAACCAAGATCTTGGTAAGGTTTTCTCTCACAATAATAATTTCACCAAGGAAGTGAAAGGAAACAATTGTGGAAACTCACTTTAATCAACAAAGAATAATAAGTTTGAATTAAATTGAACAAGTATATAATTACAATTAGGAAACCGACCCTGACCTAATCACCCTTTTAAATATCATAGTTTTTCAATCATTTGAATTTTAAATTTCCTTTCCCAACATTTTCCCCCATTTTAATGTGACAACCCATTTTGTGTGCACTCCTCTTCAGGAGACATCCTAGTTCAACCACTTAACTACATTTTAACTTAGGAAATAATTGTTTTTCCAAGCCCTACGATAGGCATGCGTCAAACTTGGCGCCGTTTCCGGGGAGATAATCAGTTGTTTACTTTACTTTTTCTATTTTTAAATTTTAGATAGCTTTCATTATTATTATTTATTTTTTAAAAAAAACTGAGAAAAACCTTTTTCCATGATCCATTCAAGTTCAAATTATTCTTCATGGAATAATTACTCATAGGTGAAAGAGGAAGAAATAGACTATATTGAGGAGGCCCTCCAATGAAGAGCCGATGCACTGATGATAACGGTCAGGCAAGTTGAAAGAGGCATAGCAAAATGGATCTCATTGGAAGATTTGATGGCCATGGTCGATGAACTCCAAGATGACTTAAAAATATTCAAGGCCCAGAAGGAAGTTCCACTAGTCTTTCCTGATTTCACTAAAGACATCCATGAAGTTGAATCCAAACCCGAGGTGGAGGAGCCAGACTACCTACCTCCATCCAGTGAAGATCAACTCCAAGAGGCACATTCAATTGAAGATGATATTAAAGTTGAACCAACTCAGGGAGATGATACAATCTTAAACTCAAACTCTTTTAATTTTATTGAAAATAATTTGAGTATCACCCCTAATAGTTTTGAATTTTCAGATTCGGCCATCTCACATTATGCCTTGGAGGATGATGAAGGAAAAGAAATTGCACCTGTTGAGGAACATTTAAAGCTCCCTGAACACAGTGAATATTTATTAGGCGGATCACAACAAGGGAAAGGGAATGTTTCACAAGTAGCAAAAAATTAAGAGGAGGTTACCTACTTCATCCATACCCCGCTATGCAAGCTGTACCAAATTGCGAAGGGGGTGGATCTGGTATACTCTGTCTGTGGAGTCCTCCTCAACAAGAACAAAGAACATCAAGATGGGAAGAACCACATGTGGTGGTTCAAATCAAAGAAGCTTCATCCACTAACAGATTATGGATAAAAGCTGGTACTGCCCTCTGGAGGCAGTAAAAGATTCTAGGGCCCTCTTGGGGGATCATACTAAGATTTATCATTACATGATTTCTAGTAATTTAAATGTCAAAGTCAGAATTAGAAAATATTCTAGCATGTGGCCCCTCCCTCTTTTCATTTTGATCTTAAATGAAATTATCCTTGTGATTAATTGAGTAATTTTTCTTTTGTAGGATCATGAAGGCAGAAGGAAGCCCTAAGAATTAGAGGAAGAGGACCGAATCATTATTTCAAAAGGAAGTTAAATTTTTACGATTACCATTTAAACTCCTTTAATTTGTTTTTCCAAAACATATTTTGAGCATTAATGAATATTCTTATCACTTTTCACACATCAATTGATTTTGAAATAGTTTAAATGGTTTTTGAAATAATGGATTTTAAATGATTGTTGATATGAATTATTTTCCCCTGAAATGGATTTTCAAGAATTTTAATGAGTTTGACTAATTTTTGAAATCCATGCCCATGAAACACTGACTCGAAATATTTTTCCAATCCTGTGATGTATTCTAAACCACTTTTACATATTCTTCCTAGTACCCACACTTTCTTACGGGAAACTTGAATTTTGTGTGAGAACCAGAATTTGTGAATATTCTCTTTCGAAGCTTTGGATTTCATGGAATTTATTTGAAATGATTGAGGCGTCTCTTTGGCTAGCCACATTTTATCTTGAGACCCAACTTTACATTTATCCTTTGTAAGCCCTTAGATGCCATGAATTGCCTTATAGGTTTAATCCACATTACAAGCCAATTTTTCCTTACCTACCCGCAGTTTTAGTATTTTTTGCATGGTTATTTCAAGTTTGAGTGTGGGGGAAGGGACTTTCGTGTTCGTTCCTTGGTATTTGTATCATTTATGGGTAGTGTGAAGTGTGTGTCAATATTTTGGGCTGTGGATAACAAGAGAATTGGGTATGTGTCTTCATTTCATTGTGCTTTATTTATTTCATCCATTTCTCCTAAAAAAAGAAAAAAAATGGAGATGAGCTTGAATTCCTCATTATACAT
The DNA here is from genome assembly GCA_963277665.1 of Viscum album. Taxonomy (NCBI): domain Eukaryota; kingdom Viridiplantae; phylum Streptophyta; class Magnoliopsida; order Santalales; family Viscaceae; genus Viscum; species Viscum album. The sequence goes on from OY728152.1 coordinate 1,117,377,013, forward strand.
TCTTTTATGACTCATGTCCCTCCCAAAAAAAATCAAGGGCATGAATTGTCATTCATTAATTTTATTTAATTTTCAGCTCATCCTCCATAAAAAAAACGAAAATAAAAGAAAATAAAGTTGTGCCTTTCTGGAGCATTGAAAAAAAGGAGGAGAACTTAGATGATATAATTCATTATAATCACTTATTGGCTCATGTACCATATCATAAAGAGGGGTGGGTTTGTTTTTAAAATTTACAAGTGGTATTGAGTGAGTAATTTCCTGTGTTTTCACTTGAATTAATCATGCATTGTACTTAAAATCCAAACCTCCTCTTTCTAGCCCAGAACTTTTTTGTCAATAAATTTCCCACCAACCCTAAGCCATAGAATCATTTGAACCTTTAATTAAATACCTCATGATTAAATTCATTTTCATGTTTCACGCTGTGGAGAAATGAGAATTTTCACAAACCTATGGTGATACATGCGATTTTCAAGTTTGAGTATATCTATAGATTCAATTTCTCTTGAGTGAAGAGTGACATAAAATTCAATGTGAGGTAGGTTTTGATTGGTCCATCGATCAATTTATGAGGTTCAAAAAAATTTAGTGACTGAAATGAAAATAATAGAGAATTATTATTCATATTTGAGACATGATGGAATTCTATTTTGGAAAAAATCATTGATATTTTCTCATTTTTGATTGTTGTGTGGAAATTGATTTGGATGTATGATGATTGCCCAGGAGTGTAATGTTTATGTGTGGGGGAGTGATGAAGCTCACATTTTCAAATATTTTATACTGTAAATAACTATTTATAATCCCAAAAAAGTGCTATTGGTTGGGTAATTGTCATGTTTTTAGGTTTTAGTGTTATTTTGAGCCCAAATGTGAAAAACGACTAATTCTGGATTTTTGACAGAATTTTACGTCAGGGGTATTTTAGTCATTTACGGAAAAATAAAATTCCAAATTTTCTTATTCAAATTTCGTTCGAATCCTTATTTTATTTCCTTCATTTTTGTCTTCTGGATCAGGAGCTGATTATGTCATCTAAAGGGTTTTAAAATTCATTGAAGTTGAGACTTTTTCCGGATAGACAGCGTGGACCCACCCAACATAATGGACATAAAAATATGCCTATAAATATCTAAATGATGTGTTTCCACCTAGGATATTAGGGGGACATATAGTTCCAACTCTACAAGAAATATGGGGATGTTTGGAAGTCATTACGGAGTCCATTAAACAGCATTCATTTGGAGGAACCATCCTGGAAGCTTCGTCCAGAAACCGAAACCGAGAATGAAAAATTCATAACTCTTTCATCCGTTTTTCAACTTAGCTGAACATTTTAGGAGGGACGGACAATATAATTAGGAACAACATTCATGAAGGGTGGAACTCGTGAAGAAGTCATTAATGGTCTCTAAATTGCGTCTACTTTTGGGGGTTGAATTCAGCCTATAAAAGGAGGCCATCACCTCCTCCTCAAATCATCCATTCTCCATCCCATTCCTTCTGGGACACCAAGAAGAAGATCTTTTCGGATTTATTTTTTATTTATTTTATTTTTCATAGTATTTTAATGCCTTCTTATTCCCCATTAAACTCTATTACCCTTACCATGGTGGGGTAAACATTTGGAGTGATTGGGGAAGGGTTGGTTTCCTGCATTGTAATGCTTGAGTTCTTGGACGCAATTGGATAAATTTCTTTCTTCTTCAAAGTTGTTTTCAATTTCTTATAGCGGATTTTATTATCAAGGACAATCGTTCTTGAATATTAATTCTGTTATTGATTTTTTCCTTGGTAAAATAATCAATATCTCCCTCCTCTAATTTCTGGTTTATATACGATGGAATAAACCATGAATTAGTGGTGAAGTACTCGATGATCGTCAGTACATGTAAAAGGTGTAGTGAATGTTCTTGATTGTTTGGGATAAACAAAACCCGATCGGGTATTGCCCATTTAAATTAAGGATATTCAATACAACTATTTTACAAATGGAAGGAGAGTTGACCAAAACAAGATCTTGGTAAGGTTTTCTCTCACAATAATAATTTCACCAAGGAAGTGAAAGGAAACGATTGTGGAAACTCAATTTAATCAACAAAGAAGAATAGGATGGAATTAAATTGAACAAGGATAGAATTATAATTAGGAAACCGACCCTGGCCTAATCACCCTTTTAAATATCATAGTTTTTCAATCATTTGAATTTCAAATATCCTTTCCCAACATTTTTGCCCTCGTTTTAAAGTGACAACCCGTTTTGTGTGCACTCCTCTTCATGACACATCCTAGGTCAACCACTTAACTACATTTTAACTTAGGAAATAATTTTTTTCCACGCCCTACGACAGGCATGCGTCAACCTTCATCACATTCCATAATATATATCATCAAATCATATTATTTTAGATTTAGAAATATGATGTGGTGTTGTACCGCATCGTGACGTGGTGTGAAGTGTATGTGGATCACGATATTCATCTCTTTTTTTGCATTTTTTATAAAATTCAGTTTCAATCCAAAAAATACATAAAAACAATTAATTACCAAAAACATTAATCAATTAAATTATAAAAACCTTGGACTGTATATTAAAAAATATATGCCAAATATGACTCTAGAAATAACATTATCAATTAAATGAACCAAAATATACATATGAATTAGAATAATATCAATATTTCAATACAATATCATATATAAAATTAATAATTATTAACAATGGAATAAAAATGAATCAAATTCATCTTTCCATGTTCTCCATTAACATTATAAATTCTCTTTTTCAATTTCATTTATAAATAATCTCCCATTCCCCATGGATTATAATATCAATAAACTCTATAATTTTCAAAATATCATAACATATTGACTTTTCATTATTGGATACAATTGAAAATAAATAAATCTAGGAATCAAATGAAATTAATTATAAAAAGGAATAACAAGTCTTAGTAATGTCGAAAGAATATTTATATTATAACACCTTTCCCAAGGAAAAATAAATATCACCAAGCCCCAGGTAGGAGTTTTATAATGAAATTAAAACATTAATAACCCACCTCCCAACTAAATAATAATAGTGAATTGTCAGATGTGAAGTGATATATTTGGTGTCCCTTCTAAGATAAATGATGTTCGTTGATTTTTGGGTAATGATGTGTAGGTTATTATAAGGGTTTTCTGAGTTTTGGGGTAATTATTATTGATGAGATACTTTGATGATTATTATTATGAATTCATGTTTGATGTGTTAGGTTGATATTAATTAATGTTTAGTGTTATTTTAGGGAGGTGGGGTATAATGTTTCACATTTAGGTCATAGTTTCAAAAACATTTACCATATTTTAGTGGTGGTGTTTAATGAACAAAATAATTTATTAGAACAGAGAAAATTAATAATTGATGGATATGTATAGATTTTATCATGGGGATTATGATAATACATTGTTAAGATATCTTATATGTTTTGGTGATCAGGGATTTATTTTGGTATTTTTATATAATGATTAAATTTGTTTCCATATAACACTTTGTGACATTGGATTACCATTTATTTTTGTATGTGATTCTCTATTTGATTTATTAACTAATTTCTTATTTCATTGGTGGTTTGTTTGTGATATTATGAAACTATGAAAGCATACTATAATTACATTCATCATTATCTAGGCCTATATAGTCTATAATTTCATAAGGTATGATTAATATGTACACTAGCTTTAATGGCTATAAGCTATGAAATTTAATTTCCATATGGGATGTAATGGATTTCTGTTATAAAATGAATTTATTTACATACACATTCTCTATTGACTTAATATTTTGTGTGTCTCTGTGTGTGTGAGACCTATAATGGATCAATTATATGAATAATTCACCCCTTTATGTTGTATAATTGATTAAGGTTATAAAAATTCACTTATATTTTTAGGTTGTGTTAATTAAAATGTCATGTCTCAGCCTGATGTGGCCTGAGGTGTGACTACCCCAAGCCCACCTCTAATAGGCCAGGGGCTAGTGACCAACACCAAGTAAAAATATATCACACATGTGAGGAATTAGCTAATTTCCCCTAAACACACACATCTCCAAACCCATAAAATGTTAAAATTTAAAACAACTAAAACAAATGATTGCATATATCTATAATCCCAGATTCAGTGAATGAAAATATTGTACTAAGAGAGATAATTGGTCCAAATTAAAGAACTAAAAAAAATACATAGAGTAAAACATACTTAGAAGGATGGAACACTTTTAAATTAAACATCCTAGAAGACATATCAGTTTTATTAGACCAAAATATGTTCCACCCACTGCAAATTATCCATGGAAACCACCAAAATGGTATTTGTCTGCATAAGACATGATACGTATGTGAGGAGACCATGCAGGAGTGAGTTTAAAATTTAATCAGTAGGACTCCCCAAAAAACTATACAAAATCAAAAAGATATGTATGCTCATAATAGGATTATAATAGTCAAGAAAAACCCAAATATACTTATGAAGGACAGAGCCCCTCCAGGTGGTCTCAACAAAACTATCTGTCAGATGATTATTCTCAATGATTATCGGAAATGTCCATTCAAGTAGAACCCAATCCACAAACCATGCTATCACTAGTTACTCACATCCATGTGTTCATGATTATTGGTCCCCACCTAATAAAACTATCTAGTCTCTGATGATCTCGATATATATAGGGGTTCACACCTAGGAATTCGGAGGTACACCAAAAACCCAAATCTAGATCAATACCCTATGTGGGGGATCATATTCCAACAACACCACAAATCCTACTAAAACTTCCTACTAGATGTAGAATCAAAACCACATGCTTGTAGTTCATGAATATTATTCAATCCCCATAGAGGGTATAAGAAGGAATGATAGAGGATCTCACTCCAAACTCATAGAGGGACACCATAAACACTATCTGAGACTCATCCTCTAGATTGGATCACAATCCAATGTTTTGGATGAAATATCACACTAAATCCTCAAGGGGATAGACCAAGGGGACACACTGAACTGATACTGGTCCAATATAATGAAACTAAGGTCTCCAAACACCTTCAACGGGGGTACATGACATGTATTGGGGGGGTGGGGGTACACGATGTGTTTATCTTACCCTAGTATTTCCTATGGGTCACTACCTCGCACGATATATAAGTTTAAATATACATGTAATGTATGTAATAATACATTTTATGTATTGGCCTTCTGATACCCTACCCATGTCGTTATACGTGCCCGTATACTTCTAGAAGTGGTCATGTACCAACCCATGTACACATAGTCGTGGACATGTACACCTATCCAGGTCTATGTACAATGATCTTCCCATGTAATCTGACCATGCCTATGTAACCCAACCTTCCCATTACAATTTATCCTTCGAGATACATGTTGAGACACCAACACTGGTCACACAGTGTGTCACATATGTCACAAGGCATGTGAGATTTTGTCTCTATAAAAACAATAACACTACATAGAAGGTACCACATGGTGTTTGATCTTGGATTACACACCATGTAATGTTGTATATTCTAGAAAATTATGACTTATTCATGTGTTTTCATAATTTTCCACCTCTATTTCCAATCATACCCAATGACTATAGATCTGGTCCAACTTAGGCCGACCATTGTTATCTCAAAGTATTCTGCCTACCAAAATAGACCAAGGATATACCATTGTACTCTATGTTACCATGTTCTTCTTTATGAAATTGAGTACCCTCCAATCCAGTCTTATTCCTCATTGAATCTCCATTCATCATTGTTAATCCTAAAATCCTTGTAGCAATCATGATTCATACCGATGGTAAAGATCCATTTCACTAAATATTGGTCACACAATGATCAAATAATGGGTATTCATCGAACTGTGATCCAAATACATTATATGTGATGAATGTGTAAAGAAAGGGGGGGAGAGAAATACATGAACTGTAGGAATGATGAATTAACATTTTTGTTTTTCACGTCCACCTCAATCTTTTTTTGGATAATTAGTTGAATTAATTTGGAATAATTAACACAAAAAAATAAATAAAACATAAATAAATCAACTGTAAATGGGTGAATAAATTATTGTTTAGGGAATTCATCAGGTTTTATTGGGATAAATAAATAGGATTGAATTCCACAAATCAATAATCCTACTTGAATTTTTTATAGATCGAATATGATTAACGGTTCTGCTTTTCTATCATGGGAAAGATTCTAAAACTCCATTGGGGCATGATCCTTGATTCAATATCTATTCAATGTGATTTTCGAGTTATTCTCCAATTTCTCATATCCAATATATCCTCTCAATCGATAGGTTATGTGTCTATCCCTATTTACTATTCATAGATATGTTTTAAAAATATGATTCTTGGTCATTCTGTCAAAATATATAAAAAAATTATTTTATTATTTCAACCCATGACAGAACATTATCAAAATGACTAACAAAAAAAATATCGTATCATTCATAGGGTAATTTCCACATTATGAACTCAAAACTACCATATATTTTTTATTTGAACCTCCATTTGAGAGTTACTTAAATTTTTAAAGAAAACTATGCATGTGTGATAATAATATTTGAATATTTTTTAAATACAAATTCTAGGAACACTAGGCCTCAAAATCTAACACTATATTAGCGGACCGATCAAAAAATAAAAAATATAATATTCAGAAGTAAGACATGGAAATATCTTGGTAATTAATTTCTACCCACCATATGGATTTTCATCTTGAAAAGCCAAAAAATACCCAAAGAGGTGATGGTACTGGGATCACATATGAGTCTCCCAATCAAAGGTGATCTCTTGAAGATTATCATACTACCATCGGATACACATTAGGGGATTATATCACCCATAAAATATCTTCTCCTTATGATCCTCGATATCCACCTGGTGCCTAGAAAATGTATCCCCATCCTCAATGTCCATCTCTCCCCAATTGATATCCTATTACATGTCATGCACGTACCTCCTTAGATGTGACATGTGAAAGATTTCATGTACCCAATATAACTATAGTGGTGGAGCTATGAAGTATGACCAATTTACAAATATATGATGTATATAGAATGGGCCCAACAATCTCAATGATGGATTGTCTCACTGGACATATCTACATAATCCGCATCAAGGTGAGACTGTCAATAACACATGGTATCTCTCCTCACAATCCAAATGACTCAGTCATTTGTATTCATAGGGATAATGATTGATCTTTAGAGTCTTCATATTCTCCTTTATGATCTATATATTCTCTATCATATATCACAATAACTTTAGGTCCATGAGTGGTGACTCTCTTATATCAGTCAAATAAAGGGGTGACCTACTGGGTAACAATACAAGGCCTCAAATGGTTCCATATAAAAATTAGAATGGTATCTATTTTTATAATCAAACTATACCAAATGTAGGTAATCCACCCAAATATAGATGAAATCCAACATAAAATACCACAACACAACCTCTAAGACTTGAATGGTCCCCTCAGTTTGGATATCATCCTATGGGAGAAAATACATGCCCAAACACACCTGAGTCCCAATGTCCTCATGAAATATTCTCCATAATTGAAACATGAATAAATAATCATGTATTTAATCAATCATCAAGGGAAATCCATAGAGCATGATTATCTTCATCAAATACATGCATCCCAAGTTCTATATTTAACTCTTCTCTAGAATGGATGGGAAGTGGGACAACTTAGTGAGTTAGTCTATGATAACCTAGATGGAATCATCTCTAATGTATGTATGTGGTAATTGATCATAAATTACAAGTGTATCTGATAACACTTCCACATTGGTACCTCAAGGGGTTGATGAAAACCCACTAGAACCTATTGTTCAGACTTCACCTACTAATAAGTGAGGCATTGAGAGAAAAATTCTAAATCACATCGCTTCATCCCTATCCACTGAAACAGATTTTGGAGGTCCTTGAATATCTTTTTCAAACATATATGTACTAAAAAGGGGGGTATAGGAAAACACCACATCGCCTCCTCCCACAATATCATTGTTATCATCGTCCATACTCTTAAAAGGATAATATAGTCCCCACTTTTAAAAAATCTATTAGGTCTGTATCAAGTGGAAATCTAATTAAGTAATTACTCCTACTCAGTATACCCATGTTGGGATTTCCTAAGATGTAATAAATACATTTGGGTAAAAACCATGAATTGTAGGTATAAAGCACCATCCATATACACCACGGAAAACTGCAATGAGGGTAACTTCTCTGAAACCTTGAACAAAAACTGAGAAAAAGATCTCCCACTAAGATTGTCTTCCACCACATTACCCTTCCTAAGAGTATATGAAAAATCAAAGTGATAGTCCGAGTATAACTCAAACCATCTCCTCTATCTCTAGTTTAGATCCTTATTAGAGAAGATATATTCGAGAATCTTATGGTCAGAGTTGATCATAAAATCATCACCTATAAGGTTGTGTAACCACATCTTTAGTGTTAAAACTACCACTTATTGATCAAGATCATGTGTGTAATAATTATTATAATGTGGTCTCAACTACCTTGACCCATATCAAATCATTCCATGCCTCTATATTAGGAAATAAACTAACCTAGTTTCTGAGGCATAAAAAGACACTACATACTCAACAACCTCCTTTAAAAAATCAAGATTGGGGAACTCGTCACTCACTGCCTCATCACTCAAAAGGCCTGTAGAAACATTTCTATCTACTTGAAAGGTTGTACCTATTGGGAGAAATATTTCCTGGATAAATTTTCTCTGTATAAATTAGGTACCAAAATTTTATAGAATCATACCAACCTATGGAAACTCAATACCGTGATAACACTCTTGGGGGGATCACAAGCATGGAATTCCGCAACATTATTTGAGTCTATTTCCCCTCCTACCTCTAATATGATGTGTCCTAGGATGTGAACCTCTCGAATCTAAAACAAAGATAGTGATAGAATACAATAAATATTGTGTAGTTTAAGTATTTCCATGACGATCCTCAAGTGTCCCACATGATCCCATACTAATACTGAGTTCACTATGATATCATTAATAAAGGCCGCCACAAACTGGAAAAAAAGGGTGAAATGTATGGGTAAAAAGTCCAATGAACACTACTGGGGTGTTCATCACATTGAAATACATCACCATATGCTCATATTGACCGTAGAAAAATCTAAATGACATCATTGATACATCCTCTTCTTATACTAATAAATTGAGATAGATTGATCTGAGGCCAATCATTGATAACCATTGTGCCCCTATAAACTAATTAAACATGTAATATATCCTCCATTGTCTATACTTATGCATCATAGTCACCTATTTCAAGAACTTGTAGTACACATATAACCTCAATCCCCATCTACCTTCCTGGAAAACAACACCGGGGATGCCCAGGAGGAAACATTAGGTGTAATAAATCCTATCTTCTAAAAGTACACTATCTACACCATCAACTCATGATTCTCTATGGGAGCCATCCAATATGTTTTTATGGGTATCAATGCATATTGGGGTGTTTCCCGATGTATAAATATAAATCTATGTGGGGAAGTGATCTTGGAATGTCCATAAGAACGATGTCCCCATACTTCTCCATCACCTTAGGGAACTGGAATCCCATAACATCTACTACACTAAGACTCATGTTATCCACATAGAGAGTAATCATCCACTCTCTCCTATGCCTAATCCCATCCAGCTCTTCCATGGATTCCCTTTCTCCCAAAAATGAAAACCTCAACCCATCACCAATGAAACACCATATCCTCCTCCTAAAAAGATCAATCTTGGAATGATGTGTGTATAATATATTCCTAAATAATATGTCATTATAAGGTCTCATTGATTCTAAAAAGATATTCCAAACTAAGATATTTCCTCAAGGAATTAGATCATACTATCATCAGAAGTGTGAAATAACTGAGTCACCTCCAATTGGAGTCTCCAAGAGTAAGGGTTAAGCCAAATGCTCAACTAGAATATTTATGTATCAAACTAGAGAAGTGGAATGAATGTAAAGACTCACATATGTGTCTATAAGTATCACATATAAGGTATAAAAGAAATATATCATAAATTGTCTCATCTATATAGCCTCGATGTAATAGGCCTCTATATCATTTAATTGTCTATATCCTTGACCATCGGGTAAATTATCATGGAGTGGACCACTGGGGGTAATAATAATATATCTAAACAATGACCACCTCATAATAATCTACTCTCCCATATTATAAATCTTCCACCATATGGACCACCATGATCCTACCTATGTATCTAATAGGGTGGTCCCTTGATCATCTCTCAATCAGATGTATAAAATTTCAACAATCTCAAGAAGGATGTCCCACAACGTGTTCATGGAAACACCGCCTATCCCTCAGCTGATTCGAGCCATCATGAGAGCCATGCATTATAGATCTCCTATCATGATATCTTCTCCAAAATCTTATGACATTCCTGGATACCTATAACCACCATTGGCTACATACTTCAATAGTATAATATCTTGGGTTCCAGCTACCAACACCCACTATTGGAATATTCCATATAAAGAAGATATATACTACTAAGGACCAATCAAAAACAGTAGTGTAGGTGTAAATTCAAAGAGATATCATTGAATCCCTTATATATTGGAATAATCCCTACTCAATGTTCTATGATCTGATGAATAGTCATCACACCATATCCATGGAGTATCACAAGAGATAATTTAACCTTGTCGAATATCCAACCATGGTCATACTTCCCTACATCAGATGTAGAAGATCATGGATGCACACTAATTGAAATTTGGCTATATAAACCTCCTCCTTGAAGTGAAATTCAAATTCTAACAAGGAGCGACCTGTCTCATTCTGAAACTGAGTCACCAGACCCAACCGTCTCCTAGAGGACCCCTAAATAATACCTTCTATGAGGAATTACATTTGATATAAAGTAATTCTCAAAAGTCATAAAAATTGATTGACTCCCTCTAGAAATTCCATAGCCACCTGGGGGTAAGGATCTCCCTGAATCCTAGGAGGTAACAACCTTTGGAACACATAAAGTGCACATAACCTGTATGCATCCTTATAAATTACTGATGACACTAACTACTACTCAACATATGGTGTTATAGCTGCTAAATCACCTATATGTACTATATCTAGTAAATAACCCTGTAATGAAGCCTCATCACTCAATGGATTCTTCTTTTGATCACATAGTGTAATCTCGACTCATTGTCTCCATAAAAAATCATGAAATAAACTACATGAATAAAAATAAAAGAGTATATCTAGGAAGATAGACTATGAGGGTCATGAAAACCACAACCCATTCCTATATGATGCATATATCAATGATTCCCAAAAAATCTGTGTCCAAATGTTTCATGTAAAAAAGAATATTTTCAATGTCCGAGTGAATGGTTACATAGTTCACCTCACTAATTCTAGGGGTACCTAGCCTATAAGAATAATTCAAAAAACATTAAATTTTTTTCCAAAATCCCAAACCAATATCATAGAATCCATTCCTAAGGCGGAACTGAATCCTTTAATATGACTATGTCACATTCCATCTTGATAGTGTCTATGCCGCAACTCCCCCATGTCTTCATCCAGTAGGCCAAGCGCAAGAGACCATCAATGAGTAGCAATATCACACACATGGGGGAATTATTCTAATGTACCATTACATATGCATGTATATTCAAACACATACAATGTAGAAATAGAAAATAGTAGAAACCAATGAATGCATGTATCTGTAATCCCACAATGAGTGAACAAAAATAATGTACGAAAAGTTATAAAGGGGCCAAATACATGCCCAACCAAAAAACATGGACTGCCCAAACAGATAAGAAGTAGGATAATTGTATAAAATGCAACCACCTTGAAAACACCACAAACTATCTGGCACGATCAATGCTCCACCAACTCCATGTCCTCTTAGGACAACATTAAATAGGTCTTCATCTTCGTAATACATGGAAGATGCTGGAAGATCCCATGTTGTAGTGAGTATAAAAATATGTTGTTGGACACCCCAAAAACACTAAACAAAATAATCAATAGTAGTCATATCTTAACAAGAATATAAAAATAATGAAAATCCACAATATACCTAGGAAGGACACTGCACCTCTAGGAGTTCTCAACCAATTTTCCAACCATAGGATTCTTATCGAAGCTTCTAATAAATGCTCATTATGGGAGGGCCCAATCTATGATCCATGCTATCACTGGTGACTCTCATTCAAGTGGTCATTATCATTAGGCCCCAACTATGAAAAATCACTAGTATCTAAACATCTCAACACATAGATAGGGATCAAACCCAGGATCACTGGGGGACACTATAAACCCAAATCTCGATCAAAATTCTATGTAGGGGATTGTATGCAAATGATATTATGAAGCATACTAAAATTGACTACTATATATATAAGATAAACACCTCATGAATGGAGGTTGTTCAAATTCCCTGAACTGAACATAGGGTATAAGATGGAATGATAGAGGATGACACTCCGATCTCACAAAGGGACACTATAAACTCTATATAATACTCATCCTATATAGGGGATCAAAATCAAGATCTAGGGATACAATTATGATCTATACTCCCATGGGGATGGAACAAGATAACTCACTCAACCAATACTATCCTAAACAGAAGAAAATAATGGATCCAAACACCCTAAAAGGAGGAATATGGCTATAATTGTAGGTATATGGTGTGTTTAGACCACCCCATCTATTCTTGTGTTTCAAAGCCTCAAATGGTGTTTAAAACTCAAAATAAATGGAATGTAAGTAAGTATTCATGTATTATAGTTGTCTTTCGACACCCTACCATACTATCAATCCATGCCCACTACTTTTGGCGGTGCTCGTGGAGCAACTGGTGTACACCTGTTAGTGTCCAAGTGCATGAATCTACCCATGTACGTTGGCCATGATTATGTACACCAACCTACCCATGCCCATGTATCAGAAGATATATATGTCGATCCACCGACATAGGTCACATTTATTGTGATAAAATTCATATGATGTGTGTTATTTTCTTCACCTTGGAAACCCTAGAGCTGCATAAGGGTCCCACATGGCCTGTGATGTCAGATTACCATCAGTGTAACATTAGATTTCCCAAAAAATCATTCCTTCTTTACGTGCCGCAAGGATCTGCCACCTCCTCCATCAATCATGCCAAATGACCTCTGATCTGGTATAGTTGCGGCCCCTTATCAACCACTCATTAGATTCCAGTCACCAAAATGGATTGGGAACACACCAACATCATCTGTTTCATCATGCACTAGTTCAAGAAAATGGGTAACCTCCAATATGTTATCATTACACCAATAGTCACCCACATTTATTTTTTATCCTAAATCACATCCTCAATCAAAATCCATACCCATAGTAATGATCAATTGCACTGAATAACTATTGTGTAATGATCAAATATTGGGTATTCATCTAACTGTGAGAAAAATAAATTTCTCAAAATGAATGATTGAAGCGTGGGGGGGGGGGAATCCATAAACCACAAGAATTAAGAATGAACCTCAACCATAGTTTGTTTCAACCTCGATACATTATCAATCAACTAGATGAATGAAGATGGATTAATCAATAAAAACCAATAAATCAACTCAAAATAAATCATCCATCGATACGAGATTAAGTTATTAATTTTAAAATATATTCATGTTAAATGTATATAAATAAACAGTCTAGAATAACATAAATAAAACATAATACTAGAAGTTTGGATAAATAATTTATGAAGAAAATCCCCTCATTTATAAATTTTGCAAGATCTATGAAATCTGTGGGAACATTATCCTTGATCTAATATCAATATAATTTCATCTACCCATTATTCCCCATTAACTCCTCTCTAATAGATCCAATCAACACCTAGGTTATATTTATAAACATAGGGATTAGGAATAACTTTGTTTAAATATAGGATTATAGGTCACTTCATCAAGAAAAATAATTTTATTTTATTTTATTATATTTACCAGTGATATTACTTTACTAAAATGATTGATGCTCACAATGATGATGACACACCTAGGTTAAATACCAAGTTCTAATCACAAATATATATTTATATTTCAAATCCAAGACCCTATATGATAGTTATAACACTTTTTTCCAGATATGTACATCTTTATGATATTAATATTTTTAATATTTTTCAAATAATAATTTTGGACACACCGGGCCTCTGAATCTCATATCATATTAGTGAGTGTATTAGAAAATAATCTATTTAATATTATAAAATATGAAATGAAAAAAATAGATTTGTTAAATTATTGTTATTTCAGGTTTGTGGGATATGGTTGATCTTAGTTATAACATGAGTTGATGACAGGATGATGCGGGATGAGATGGTGTTGTGATGGATGTTGAGATGTAGAAATGGATGTGATGTGATATGGGGGTGATATAGTTTATATTTTTTGATCAGTTTTTATGGTTATATGGAAATTATTGTTATGATATAGTAAATAATTTATGATTGAAGGAAGAGTGGTGCTTTTTCTATAACTTATATGTTATTATCATACAAAGATGAAAACCTGAAATCATCCCCATTTATTTATACTAGTATATTTATTAACTAATTTTTTTAATGGAAGAGGTACATTAAAAGGTGATAGTTATGTGATTTTATGAATTTAGATTTCACTTATATCATTTTCCTACTCACTTAGTCCATATCCTTGATTATGTCTTTCTCATAATAATTTGATCTTTGTAATGCATATCCTGAAACATGTATAGAACATGGATGTGGAATTGTCTATAAATATTATAAAATGGATAACTCCCAAGTAATCACCCCTCTTTATTTTTCAAGAGGGTTTTTATCAGATAGTTCTATGGAGATTGGGGATATTTCTATTTAGGTAGTCAGAGAGGAGTTTGGAAGTTCATACAAAAAATGACATCATATTATTATTTTCATTGACATATAAAGATGATGTGTGTATGAGAATTATATGTTTCAGTTTATATGTGGTTTTTTATTGGTGCTTATGTATTATTTTCCCCAGAAGTTATGTGGGTTAGGTATCCTATACAAGTGATAGACACCCTTGGTGATGGTTTCTAACCAACTACCTATTGGAGTTGGGCTTCATGGATCACACATGTCTTCACTGCTGACTTAAGTGGGGTTATAGTGGGGAAAAGTCATGAAATGTTTAATAAAAGATTATATTTGAGAGATATGACTAAATATGTAATTAGGAATATGTGAGGTTATCTTTAGTAAAGTAGGGGAACAATTTCATTTTACCTAACCTATGATGGAGGCGGGGGATTGAATAAAAAATATATATTTTGGCCCCCCATGTAAATGATGACAAATCCTTAATGTTTATGTGACCAATTAGGACACATATATCAGGGAATCACATGATCCTATGTAACGAAAATAACCTCCGACTAAGCATTTTTAAGTGAGTAATGCACTAATTATGTGGTAAAAAGGTTAAGAAGTTTGTATGAACCCTTATCATATGTTTTATTTCAGCTAAATTTTGATTTACGATTATGTTTTTTGTGTTTATTATTCTAACATGTTTATAAATAACGTCGCATCTATAGTTATGTTGCATAATGTTTTTATAAATTTAATCATGAATGTTTAATCATGAATTATTACCAACTCTTTATGTGATATAATGTTAAATTTACTTTTTAAATGATTACATGTTTAGTTTAAAATAAAATGTTTAGTGCATGATAATTAATAATCCTATAAGAATATGATGGGATTTAAAATTTTTGTATAAAAAAGTATATAAATAGTTGGATAATATGTTTCATTGATGGAGAATCATACCTAAAAGATCATTACTTTCATAAATAAATTATTCACTGAATCTTTCTTGATTAGGAATTATCTTGATGTTTAATAACTAAAATAGGTAATAGATTTTGAAAGTAGTGTTTTAGAAGTATGTTTTAGATTCCAAGCTTCTTAATATGTAATGTTACCTCATGTGATATTTTTAATTGATTATATGATAGTTTTTTTAATTAAAAAAGATACAAAATTATGAATTATTGTAACTTAGCATGTATGACATAATGAAACATTGTGACATATGACTAATACATATAATATATAAATGGATTTTATAGTACATGATTTAAATTTAGAATTAATGTTTTATACATGAATATATTGTTATAGATAACATGTCTACGATTGTTAAATGTTTAAGGTGATTTTTTATACAATCATGCTAAAATATTTGGCATGTTAATTTTTTTATTACATGTTGATCATGAAATGTTTTAGTAGTTACAAAATTATTTAGATTTTCTAAATTATTTATTATGCTATGTTTTTATTAATAATAAAAAATTAAAGTTGAACATATGGAAATTGTGTGATGGATTAAAACCTTGATAGATTTTTAATAAACAAAACAGTATGGTTTAAGTAATATGATGTGAGTATTATAAGAATGTGTTAATCATAAAAGAATTATATATATTATAGGTTTACTTCTCATGAAATATTACTCCAAATGATATTTTTATAATACAATATATTTATTGATCATTGATTTAACTATTTAAATAATATCATTCCTTATTAAGGACATATTTATAAAGAAACTTTGTGATGTTTTATGTTTAAAAAATATTTTTATAATTTGAAAACTATTATTTTTTTAGGATATGTTTTTGAAAAATGGTGAATGTTATTGATTGTCCAAAACCAAAAAAAAGGGTGAGACATTTTTGGTTTTTAATAATTTTGTTTTTCCAAACATAGAGGATTAGAATGAGCATCACTAGATGTTGAGTATCATAATAAGTAGTAATGATTGGAGAACTTGTTTGAAATATAAATTTTTTTATCAGAAACTCCATCGTTCTCAATTTCATTAGCCTGAATATCAAGATTCCATGGATACCATGGTTGTTATAAAGTAAGAAATTTGTCAAATAGGTTGAATGAAGATAGTGATTTCAAGAGTTAGAAAGTTCTTAATATTTATAACCTATAGTCAGAGGAGTATTTATTTATATTGATGTTCTCATTATTCATGAATACTCTCATGATAAATGATTTGGAATAATTATTGGAATATTATTTTTTATTTGTTCTAAGAATAAATAGAATGTCTTCATTAGGTCTAGATGTACTAGGAAAATCATTTTTCAGAAGTCTGATTCAATTATATCTGATTAGATTTGATTAATTACAATACTGTAGATTGAATTTTTCATTGTAATGAGATTTATATCATAATGATAATTCCATCATAATGATAATTTTATCATAATGACAATTAAATCATTATGACTATTCCATCAGACTGACTATGAGGAGGAATGTCAATCATACAAACTCTAAGAAGGAAATTCCATCAGATTGACACTATGAAGGAAATTGAATCAGAATGACTCTAGGGAAGAATTTCAATCAAACTAACTATAATAACAGATGTCAATTGGAATTAATAATATACAGACAGACAATTATACTTACTCTGATGAGGAAATTTAATTCCAAATTAGCTGAGGAAGTTCCATCATAAGGAAATTGGTACATTAAATATTAATGATCTGAGGATGTTCCACTGTATTAAAGAAATGTTTGGAGGTTTGAGAATTATAATTTCATATAATAATAAAAATCATTTAGGAACCATCTAAAATAGTTGAAGTGATAAAACATGAATTTAAAATATGAGTGATTCTCAATGGTTTTTGAATTTTAGTACGTCGGAATTTTTTTGGATTTACCCAACATTTCCATCATGGGATTCCTAGAAATAAATGCAAAGTATATTCGTATATTAAAACAGTTTCATGTGCATAGAAGGAGGACCAATGAAGAGATTGAGTATGATTTATTTCATAATATCTAACTCATTAGAAGATTATATAGCTGAATGCTTTCTTATGGTATTCAAGAAGATCAGAGAGAGGAAGATCAAAATGAGAAGTTGAGTAGTGTCTGGGAAGTGCAGTTTGTGAAATGGGTTAATCAGAATGAGTCCATCATAATGAGTTCATCATAATAATCCAATAGAATTGAGTCAATTAGGATAAGGCTCATCAGACTAAGGTTCCATGTAGTGTTTTTAGGAGAATTTTTTTTCCATATTTTCTTTTATGGATCAATGTTTTGTAAGAAAACCTAATAAACTAAATGAAGTCAATATAATAATTCCCATAAAGAGATTGGAAGTTTCTAATTAGAGTTAGTATAATGTTTATTAACTTTTTCATTATAGTGAATTACCTTAGACCAATGGGAGTGGATATTGAAAGGATATAGGCTCTCACATTGAGGCTAAACCTTTTAAATATCATGTAATTTACATTCTTTATTAAATTTTCATGAATAAATATTTGATAAAAAATTATAAGGTAATTGATTTTAACTTGTTGTTGGGGTAATGTTTCTAAATTTCTTAAACCATATAAGAAGTTAACAACTGATTTAACCCTTCCTTCTCAATTATCATTCAATACATTGGAACATTATTTAACATCAAAGGGAAGGTTCCCTTATTGAATCCTTATCTTTTATAATATCAATTATATCAAAAATAGAGTCATTCCTACATTAGATGGAAAAAATTATTATGGATGTAAAAATTATATGATTCTTTATCACTTATTTCTTGGTTTGGACATTATCGATGCTGCTACAATTGGGTTTCCACCAATTGAAAAGGATGACCTGGTGACTTTTAATAATAAGAGAAATATTGAATTTTATGGAAAATATAGGAATATTATTATTATGTATCTATCAAAAAATTCTTATGTGGTGGTAACGGGTCTCAAAATATTTATGATTATGTGGGATAAGATATAATGTTCTTTGGAAGGGAATACTAATGTGATGGACGTAAATATTCTAATTTTACTTATTAATATTAAAGTAAAAAAATGAGATTTTAAGAAACAATTTATGAATAATTCAATAGGATAAATGATTTTTTACAACATCAGAGGATTTAGAGATGTTTTGGAAGATTTTCAATAGTAAAAAAAATATTAAGAAACATTTGAAATAGGTTTGATTCTAAAATTTCTTCTTGAGAAGATAAGAATGACTTATCTCTTGATGAATTGCATAACATTCACATGTCATATAAAATGAGGGAATCTGTAATGTTTAAAAATAAAATGAATGATTAATTGGATTTCAAAGCCCCACGAAAAATGAAAATACCTGATATTTTAGATGTCGATCTTTGTTACTCATAATATAAGGATGAGGATGAGTTGAATGAAAAAAAAATCATTTCTCTTACATCCCAGAACTGTCGGATATGATGTGGAATATTTGGAGGTAAATTTCCTCAAAAATGTTTTGAGTGTGGTAGGATTGGACATTTTTCTTTGAATTGTACCAAAAATAATTTTGGAGAATATGTAAATGATTATAATGAATACCCTTGATATAAGTAGTGAGAAAAAAGTTCTATAGAAGAAAGGTCATCAATGAAATCTAAGATGATGTTTACTGAGAAAAAGAGAAGTATGTTGAGTAAGAATGGTGAATTAAACTCAACTAAAAACAATTATTTAGAAGAAGAGAGTTTTTAAAAGGTTAAAAATTCATTAAAAATGTTTTGAAAATTAAAGACTCTTCAAATAGTGATTAAGAAGGAGGTGATGAAATTTATATAGAGTATCATCTAATAATAGAGCACATGTCATGTCTTGATCAAAACAGAACTCTCAATAAAGAAATGATAACGATTAAGAAAGATGGTGGAATAGTTGTTGATGGGGAAATATATGTTTTAAATAAAGAAGAACTCTACATCTATGAGATATTATGTTACAATATTATAATTTTTGAATAGGTAAAGATGGTTTCACATCTCAGTAAGAAGCCGATTACTAAGGTATAAAAAGTTAAAAAGTTACAATAAAAAATTCTTGATTCCAAAATTACTTTGATTAAGATGAATGAAAACTTCATAATGATTTTCAAGTAAAATATAAGACTTATAAAGTTTATAAGAAATTCCAAATCAAAAGTTAGTCAAAATACTTACACACAAAAAATAATGTTTCATCAGATTTTTAAAACATTTCAACTGATAAGAAATGTGTGGGAAATACAATGGATAAGAAGGGATGTGAGAAAAATATCACATCTAAAAAAGTTGAAATATCCTTTATTAGGAATGATGTTACACACATAAAATGTATTAGAGTAGAATAAAGTTACTAACCTCAAAAAATGTTTCTACAGAGAAAGATTATAATTCTAACAAAAATCAGGATTTATGGTTACTGTTTGTGTAGTGGAATGTCTAGGATCGAGGATTATATTTTCTAGAATAACTTATCTTTTCTAGAGTTAAAGGATTAGTGATATTAGAATGAGTAACACTCCTAAGTTACAAAAAAAGAAAAATTAAATTATCATGATATTATAAACATTCCAAAGAAAAATAAAGTTTATTGTCTAAAATAAGTTTGTGGAATATGTGACCATCTGCATCATTTTTCTAAATAATGGTTGAATACTATCCCAAGAAATGTATTTTTTGTGAGAAAATGAAAGGTTTATGGAAAGAAAAATTTGAAGAAAGATATTTTTTGTGAGAGATCCTTGAAAGCTATTAAAAATAATTACCCATGGATACATGATAATGGTTGTTCTATACACATGATATGTGATTTAAAAATCTTGAAACTTTTTGAAAATAATGATGGAGGATCTGTTAACATTTGGAATGATAGTTCTCAAAAAATTAGAGAAATTAGAATAGTTGATATTGTAGCTAAAATGTTGATATCTAAAGACATCATATTTGTTGATGGAATAAAAAATAACTTATTTAGTGTAAGTCAAATTTTTTTTATGATGGAAAATAAGTGATATTCAAAAATGATTCTTATGTTATAAAAAGTGTAAAATATAGAAAAATTATTACAAAAGGAGAATGAACAAGTGGGAATCTCATCCAATTAAGAGAATTTATCAACACATGTTAATTATGTGATGAAGATGAAAATTAGTTGTGGCACTATAGAATTAGATACCTTGGGTATAAAAAATTGTACAATCTTTTTATGATTGATTCTAATTGAATCATTATAGATTTGAGTAGAGGAGAAGAATAAGTTTGGGTAACTTGTTAGAAATCTAAGAATACTTATAAAAGTAATATGAGAGGTTTGATACCACTACTTGACCTCTTTAACATATTAATTCCAATTTATATGGAGTTAGGAAACATCAAACAAAAAATCAGATTTCTACATTATCAGTTTTACTGTTGATTTTAATTCGATTAAAAACATCATGTTTTTGAAACACAATCATAAGAAGTAGAAATTTTCAGAGTCTTCAAAAATGAAGTTGGGAAAGAAATGAGGGTTTATATAATGAATTAGAGAACAGATAATGGAAGAGAGTTTATAATTAATAATTTTGAATCTCATCTCAGAAATTAGTGTATAAAACATCATTACATTTCTATTTATACCCCCACAATAAAATCGAGTAGATGAAAGGGAGAATATAAGTTTGTTGAAAATGGGAAGAATCATGATAACATTATACAATCATTTAATGTTATACTGGAGAGACCGAATTAGTACATCTATACATGTTAATAATAGATTTCTGTTAAGTCCAAAATCCAGCATGACTTATTAGGAAATGTGGTAATAAAAAACCCATTATTGAAGTATGCCATAATATTTGGAAGTCCATGATTACTTAAAATCTGAAATCACGATCATCAAAAATATGATGAGGAAGCTGAAGAAAGAACATTTATGGGAAATTCTCTTAATGGAGTAAGTGACAAATATTAAAATAGATATTTATAAAGGTTGGTGGAATCATATTCTGTGAAAATTATTAACAATCCATCATCATTAACATTGTTTTTGTGAATAATGAGGAGAAAATTTGAATGTTTCAAATGAAAATAAAAGTGACTAATGTAATGTGTATGAAGATTCAGATGAATCGTGTGATATGGAATGTAAAGGATGAAGAGGAACTCTAAAATTTCATACTTTACAAAAAAAAATTGAGAACAAATATATTATTGGGAATTATAAGGATCCAATTCAGACTTGGTGAAATCTATGATTAGGAAATTAATATTCACTCATCTCATATGTTAAATAAGAATTAGTTTCAGAAGATATTCAACAAAATTAATTGTTGAATTATATGAATGGAGAGTACGATCAAATTGGGAAAAATGAATGATATGAAATTAGTCCACATTAATAAGGTAAAAATATTATTAGAACAAAACGAGTTTACAAAAAAAAGTTAAATGAACATGGAAATGTTTCACAAACCCATTCTAGTTTTTTTGTAATGGTTATTCTTAGGTGGAAGGCATAAATTTTGAGGAAATATTTCCCACTGTTGAAAGGATAGAAACTATTAGAACGTTTCTAGTAGTATCTTCTCTCCTGAATTACAAATTATATCAGATGGATGTAAGGTCATCATTTATTAATGGATAAATTGAAGAAGAATTTTATATCGAACAACCTTATGGGTTTCTACTTAATGAGGATGAAAAAAGTGTTAGTATAGTGAATAAATCATTGTATGGGCTGGAAGTATATCCACATTAATTGTATTATAAGATTGATAATTTTTTGAGAATATTGATTTTTTATAATGAAAAAGCTGATAAAAACATATATTTTAAAGATTTTAACTCCATGAAACTAATTATAATTGTTTATAAGGATAATATAATATTTCTAGTGATACAGAAGTTGTCAATAAATAATTTTCTAATTCAATGAAAAGGTATTTTGAAATTTTAATATTATGATAATGATCCAAATTCTATGATTTACATGTTCAAAAAATAAAATAAAAATACATTTTCATATCTCATGAAATGTATGTCATGTAATCGTTATAAAATATTTCCATGGAATATTCCAAATATGATTGTAATCCTATATTAGCGGGGATGCAATTGAGTAAATATAAGTCCAAAAAAACTGTGAAATAGAAAGACTTCATAAATATGATTGGAAGTATACTTTGCCTTATATTCTCAAGATCTGATATTTTTTATGCTATGATTTTGTATTGTAGATATTATAGTGATCTAAAAGAATCACATATGTAGGATTAAAAGAGAATTATACTGCATGTTAAGGGAATAAATTCACATATTATTTTATAGAATAGAAGTTGTAATATAAAATTTCATGGTTATAGTAATTTCAATTTGGATGGAGATTGTAATGATATAAAATAAACTTTTGGGGGAATATTTTTTTTGTGAATGTTGTGTGAGTTGGTATAGTAAGAAACATAGTTTAATAATGTTGTGAATAGTGGAATCATAAAAATTTTCAGCTACCTAGGCTTTTACTCTAATGTTGTGGATGAATTTTCAACTAGAATATTAGAATATAAAATATTATAAACCAGTGAAGATATATTGTGATAATCATAGTGAAATTTATCTTTCTAAAAATCATGACCAACATTCAATATCAAAATGCATTAATATAAAGATTAAATTTATAAAAGAGAAAGTTTTTATTGGAGATGTTTTCCAAGAGTGCATCTGAATGATGTATCAAATTTTTGATATCTTCACAAAATAAATTCAAAAAGAATATTTTAATGAATTTTGGTCATAACTTCATGTTCATCCTCCCACAATGAGTTCCTAATCCTTATAATAAATCCCCCATTGTTCTTTATATTACGATGAAACTGTGGAGAGAAGGTAACACCATTTTACATTGTAAGAAGTTTTACTTATCTTTGGATTATGTGTAAGAACCCGGATCTTTGTTTCAGGTACACCTTTCCATTTTCTGAAGTTTTAAAAAAAATGATGTTTCTGGAGAATTTTGAAGTACACGCCGTGTACTTTCTGAGTACACGCCGTGTACTCTTCTCTGGCTTGAAGCCGTGTGCTGGTCGTGCCCGAGCCACACACACGGTGTGTAGGGGTGACATGGAGGCCGATTTTGGTGGAGTACGGAAAGACCTAGTACACTCTATGTACTCTAAAAGTACACACCTTGTACATGTTTTTTTTAAACGGACCGGGGTCGCACCTGACACACAAAAACGTCTTCTTCTAGGTCTCGTTCGTCCGAGAGCGCCGAGGATCTGCGAATCTTTGATGATCTCCTGCCTCTCCGTCCATTCTCCGATTCGAGCTCTGTCAATTTCATTGGAAGTCCAGTGGTGAGTTCTCCATTTTTCATGAGCCTTGTTTTCCAATTCCTCCTCTTTCTCAAGTTATCATGGTTTATGTGTTTCAGAAGTTTCTCAGATCTACGACGTTCTAAGGAGAATCTGTCGTCATTGTTCACGCATATCGATCTCCTAGGATTGAGGTAGGTGGTTTGTGCCTTTCTATATAAAGTGTTTTGAGTATTTTGTGCAATTGTGACAATTCCCTTGAAAGGGAATTGTGTGTTTTCCGGTTTTTCCCTTGATTTATTTCCTGCTTGCTTGATTTCTATAGTAGAGGTTTACCTTTGTGAATAGAGTAGTTTTTGTTGTACTCTAGATGCTTGCCATGCTTGTTTTTCTTGTTTTTCATTTTGCAGTTTCCATGCCTAGTTGTAGGATAGTTTAACTATTGATTTGTTGTGTTGTTGAGCCTTAGAATGATAGCCAAGTAGTTCTTGAGGTTTACTTGGATGTTGCATGCACGCTGAGCATGTTTCTTTCACATAGGACTGTGAGAACCTATTGTAGCAGACCATAAGGAGAGTGGACGTAAGGGATTCTCCATAGTGTCTTTTAATACGATGCGAGACCATAGGGGGAATTGACGATGAGTGCTTCCTCAGAGAGTCTGTAGTTCCTCGATGTGGGCCACATGGGGAATGAGACGTTGAGTGTTTCCCCAGAGAGCCTTTAGCACGATACAAGACTATTGGGGGAATTGACTGTGAGTGCTTCCTCAGAGAGTCTATTCTTTATCTGAACCAGAGGGGTGAGACTGTGTGTGCCTCCCAGGGGGTTGCTAGTACTTATAGGTTGAACCATAAGGGTTAGGCTATGAGAACTACTCAGGGGGTTACCTTTGTTTTACTTATTGATTGTTTCATGCTTGTGTAGTTTTTATACTAGACCCTAAATTGTAGATGTTGTGTATCTTCATGTTTACCATTCCTATACTTTACTTTCCATGTATTCATTGACTGTTAGGAACAGATATTTGGGTGGTTGCCTACTGGGACTTTGTCTCACATCCTGTATGTGCCATGCTTTTGGGCCCAAGCAGACTTTGTTGCTGCAGGTATAGATAAGGGAAAGAGACCTTCTAATTCAGGTTCTTGATTGCACTGGAGCTAGAGAGAATGGGACCGAGCCAAGGCTTGCGATGCTGAGGAGTTGCTCATCCGTTTTCATTTTCTATTACTTTGGTACATGTGTTCAGTTCTATTTCAGCACATTTTTTGTTTGCTGCTTTCCTTAGATACTTGTACCTTCTGCATCATTATCATCATTGCTATATATTCATTGCTTCCGCTGTTTGGTTTTGGTTGTTTCATATTGTTTACTACTTCCGCTACTTACTGTTATTTTTTTCATGTATACCTTACCTAATGAGGTCATAGTATCCCCAATAACTTACCAAGTCCCTCGCTGCTAGTCGGGAACCTCTGGCGTTTGGGGAAATGCGCTTGAGGCCATGTGGAGAACCACGTATGGGGCACCAGTGGAGGGGCTCCAGATTCGGGTCGTTACAATGTGGTATCAGGGGAGGTTTCTTTTCTCTTGATTTGAAATTTGGAGCCTTTATCCATGGGTGGGATGGATTTGGTACTTTGTATTAAGTTGAGCTTGGGATTAGCTAACCCGTGTATAGGGAAAAGCCATACTACCTCTTTTATTGCAGTTTTCTAGTTTTGAGATTTTACGGTTGATATGATTTCACCTAGAGTGATTAATATGCTTTGTGTTGTTATTTCCTTGATTATTATGGTTCTATTTCTGTCACAACCCGATGAGATGAGGGTATGCCATCTCATGCATCATATAGGCACTTGTATAAATCACGTGTCATGCATTCTTGCCATGCCATCTAGGGTGCATTAGCGATTTCATGCTTTTGTGATAGACTTTGTGTAGATTATGCATGCTGTTGTGATAGATGCTTGATAGAATCTCTATTTCCTTGTTAGAGGATTGTTTATTTCCTACCTTTCTTAAATGAACACCAAATTTCGATTCATGAGGTGTTATGGGCCCTCACGAATCGGAAATTGGCACCTCCTTGCCTTGTTTTCTATGTTTTATGGGCTTCTATGCAGTTTCTGAGCTACTACCCAGAAAAACCCAGAATACACGGCGTGTACATTCTGACTACATGTCATGTAGTTTTTAGGTCGTGTCACTGAACGTGTGAGTAGGGGAACTCTATTGTAGAAATAACTTCAGAAACACAACATGTACGGTTGGTACATGTCGTGTAGTTTGGAGCCGTGTACCTAGCCATGTCACTAACGTCACGGGTCGGGGAAGCTCGAGTAGAACACACCGTGTTGTAAAGGAACACGTCGTCCAGTCCCATCTAGGTACCCGGCCGTGTCACGAACAACACCGTCCGACGTCACCTTCTCTTAGACATGCCGTATGTTTTTCAGAACACGTAGTGTACTCTTGTTGAGGTACCCGGCCATGTCACGAACAACACGGGACAGTGTCACCTTCACCTATACACGCCGGGTTTGTTCATAACACGCTGTGTAAGGTCCATCCGTGTAGACATCCATGTATTTAACAACACAGGCTGCCAAAGCCTTGTCTAGTACACTCCGTGTTTGTTCAAAACACGTCGTGTAGTCTTGGGTTAAGTCAGACCATGTGGGTTAGCTGTGTAAGGAGACTCAGGCAGGGGAAAATTTTTCTAGTACACGCCGTGTAGTTTGAGGTGTTACACGACCTGTAGGGCAGGGGTACACGCCCATGTCAGTGGCTTAAGAAGACACACCATGTAGTTCTTATACACGCCGTGTAATCATGTTTTGTAAACTTGTCTGTTTTTCTTCCCCTGTTCCTGTTTTGTACTCTTGTGTTTCTTGTCCTTGTTATTATAATCTAATGTGTGCTTTCGAACTTTTAGAGTTTTGCCTCTGAGACGTCCTCTGGTTGTACATCTGTCGTCAGGCAGTGATCAAACGCCAGATATGGCTGATCAGGGACTTCCTACCGACCCTCCAGTCGGGCCAGCCTTGGCACCAGCTGTCATACCAGTTGTAGACACTGATTCACAGTTCAGGTAAGGTTTTATGAGGATGATGCAAACCTTTCAGGGAGAACCGCCTCCTACCACGACTATGGAAAACCTAACATGGGGTTTTCAGTAGCAGCATCCTCCCATGTTCTTAGGGGAAGGAGGACCTCAGGATACATAGTCATGGCTGGAAGCCATGCTGACTATCTTCAAGCATCTGGAGACACCTCCAGAGAGGCGGGTCAAGATCGCTACCTAGATGCTCCGAGATGCCGCCAAGAGGTGGTGGGATGTGATCTCACAGGCGGTTCATCACCAGGTTATGATTTGGGAGGAGTTCCAGCGGGTGTTCTATGACTACTTCTACTCGGAGACCCTGAGGGACGACCGAGCTCGGGAGTTCATGAGCTTAGAGCATGGTACTCTTTCTACCATGGAGTATTCCTCTCGTTTCACCGAGCTATAGAATTTCACACCCCTCCGGGATGGGAGTGGGGTGTTCTAAGCAAGGAAGTTCGAGGATGGTATCAGGCGATAGATCCGCTCATAGGTGAATATCTTTCAGTTGACTTCCATCACTTCCATCGTCAATCAGGCACTGATTGCGGAGTGCAATCTGAGAGACTCCGGAGCTGCAAGCCTGGGCGGTTCTGCTTCCAGAGCTAGTTTTCCTCTAGATGACAGCAAGAAGCGCTGTAGGGAGTCTACGCGCCGTGATCTGAGGAAGCGATATGCATCGTCAGGGAGCCAGGTGGTATGCAACTAGTGTGGTCGGTAAGGGCACACAAGTCCACAGTGCTAGAGAGACCCCATGGAGTGCCGATATTGCAGAAAGATGGGTCACCTTTAGCATTTCTGCCAGGTTTTCTCACCAGTAGCTGGTGAAAAAGGTTCTTCCATGACTCCTCGTTCAGGATCAGCACCACCAGTTAGGGAACTGGAGTTCTTCTGGCCGTTCAGGCCAAGGTGGAGGTCGAGGCCGTGGCGGTCAGCCACCAGTCCCTCAGCACCAGCATGGTGGATCAGCTCATAGTGGTCATCCAGGGGAACAGGGCCACGGGGCAGGCCAGTCTTTTGCCGTGGATCATACCTATCAGGAGCAGGATCCCGACCCTTCTACAGTTCGATGTACTATTTTAGTAGCCTCAGTTTTATCTTCAGCTCTTTTCGATATTGGTGCTATGCACCGCTTTATCTCTATTGCTGTCGTGGAGAGCATTGGGCTCTGCATCTTTTCTTATTCCGACTCGTTGACACTAGACACACCTTTGGGGACAAGGACATCTAGTGTGCGCCAGTGTAGAGAGTTCCCTCTAGAGGTTGCAAGGTATCGTTTCTTATAGGATCTCTATGTCCTAGAGATGATAGGATATGATGTAATTCTCGGGATGGATTGGTTGGTTCCCTTCCAGGAAGTCATCGACTGTTATCGTCGCAGAGTGAGTTTCGTTTCACCATAGGGTGAATCTTTTCTTCATAAAGGTGAATGGGATGTTCAGGAGAGTCGTGCAGGACTCAAGCATCATGGGCTCGGAAGGGTGATAGCCCATATTTCTAGTCTTTATCTGGATGATCAGGGGACTTTATAGTTGGAATTTCCTCCAGTGGTGGATCGTTTCATGGACGTCTTTCCAGAGGACTTTTTTGGTTTGCCTCCGGAGAGTGAGGTAGACATTTTTTCGAGCTCGTGCTAGGAGCAGCACTAGTGTCTATTCCTCCTTATAGGATGGCTACACATGAGTTGTAGGAGCTCAAGAGGCAGTTGGATGAGTTGCAGGAAAAGGGTTTCATCCGACCCAGTACATCTCCTTGGAGTTTCCCTGTCCAGTTTATGAAGAAGGCAGACGGTACCCTTCGACTTTGTGTAGATTATCGGAAGCTGAACCAGTTGACAGTCAAGAACCAATATCCCTTGTCTTGGATAGATGACCTCTTTGATCAACTTTGAGGATCCCGGGTGTTCTCGAAGATTGACTTGAGGTCCGGTTATCATCAGTTGTGCGTTAGACCATCAGATATACCTCTGACCACCTTCAGGAGCAGGTATGGTCTATATGAGTATACAGTCATGTCGTTTGGTCTCATGAACACGCCTGTAGTTTTCATGGCACTGATGAACCGAGTGTTCCATATTTACATGGATTCCTTCGTCGTGGTCTTTGTGGATGATATATTGGTGTACTCTCACACTCAACACGACCATGCCACACATCTTGAGATCATTATGAGTACACTGAGATAGCATTAGCTCTATGCTAAACTCTCGAAGTGCCACTTTTGGATGGATCAGATTCACTTCTTGGGTCATGTCATCTCAGAGGCAGGAGTATCCGTGGACCCAGAAAATGTGAGAGCTGTAGTTTCCTGGGAGTAACCGAAGAACGTTTTTGAGGTGTGGAGTTTCCTAGGGATGGATGGATACAACATACACATTATTCAAGACTTTTCATGCCTGGAATCACCTTTGATAGGTCTGACCAAGAAGGGGGCGAAGTTATTATGGTATGATTCTTGTGAGTCAGCCTTTCAGGAGATGAAGGGAAGATTGACATCAACGCCAATATTAGTCTTGCAAGAGCCAGGAAGGAGCTAAATTTTTTATTGTGAAGCTTCCGATATCGGGATGGGAGATGTGCTTATGTAGGGAGATGGAGTCGTTGCGTACGGGCTCAGTAGTTGAGGCCACTTGAGAGGAACTAACCTACGCAAGATCTGGAATTGGCGGTTGTTGTTCATGACTTACGCTGTTGGAGACACTATCTTATGGGAGAGAACTTTGTGGTATTCATCGACCATAAGAGTCTCAAGTATATCTTCACTCAACATGATCTGAATCTGAGGCAGCGTAGGTTGGTAAAGTATCTTCAGTCTTTTGATTTCGAGATTGCCTATATGCTGGGAAAGGGCAACGTGGTGGCAGATACGTTGAGCAGGAGAACTCAGATTCAGGCAGTTCAGGAGGCCAGTAGTGAGTGGCAGCTTATGGCTCTGTTCTCTGAGATGCATCTAGAGGTGAATGACAGGCAGGGACAGACTTACCTATCTTCTGTAGCTGTTACCTCTACGTTTCTTGATTGGGTATGGATGAGGCAGCTATTAGACTCAGAAGGCTTAGTCCTGCAGGAGAGTGTGTCAGGAGAGGACCCTCTTTTTGGATGGACAGTGGGAGAGGATGAGATCTTGTGTTTCCAGGGACGCGTATGGGTGCCAGCAGACATACGCGAGGAGCAGATGCGGGATTTTCATTCCTCAGTTTGGGAAGTTCATCCTGGCGTCACCAAGATGTATTAGCATCATCATCACCAGTACTGTTTGCCAGGTATGAAGAAAGATGTTACTGGTTTTGTCATGAGATGTTCTACTTTTCATCAGGTGAAAGCAGAGCATCAGCGACTAGTAGGGCTTTTACAGTGGTTAACCATTCCAGAGTGGAAATGTAATGATGTCGTGATGGACATCATGGTGGGGTTTCCAAGGTCGCCTCGGGGGAACGATGTCGTTTGGGTTATCGTCGACAGGATCACGAAGGTTGATCACTTCTTTCCAATCAAGGAGACCTTCAAAGTCGATGATCTAGGATGGTTGTATATCTGGGAAATTATATGTCTACATGGAGTTCTACAATCCATTATTTCAGATAGGGATGCGCACTTTACTTCTCGGTTCTGGAAGGGACTTCAGAAGGCCTTGGGTACACATGTAATTTAGAGTACAACATACCATCCCCAGATAGATGGCCAGTCCGAGCGTACAATCCAGGTGCTAGAGGATATGATCAGAGCTTGCATTCTGGACTTTGGTGGTTCTTGGGAGAAGCATATCCCTCTGGTGGAGTTCGCCTACAAAAACAGTTTTCAGGAAACTATTCATATGGAACCTTACGAGGATTTGTACGGTAGGCCATGCTGATCACCCTTATGCTGGATGGAGGCAGGAGAGGCAGCTTTTCTGGGACCTCATCTTTTTTAGGATACTTCAGAGTAGATAGAGTTGATTTCGAAGAGGATGCCTATAGTACAATCTCGACATAAGTCTTTTTCTGATCAGCAGAGACGACATTTGGAGTTCGAGGTCGGGGATCGGGTTTTCCTGCATGTCGCACCATGGTTGGGGCACAAGAGGACTCAGAGACAGTGTAATCTTTCACCACGGTACGTCGGGCCGTTTAAGGTTTTGGAGAGAGTTGGGCTGGTCGCCTATCGGTTGTAGCTACCTCAGAGGTACTGGGCCATGCACGATGTCTTCCACGTCTCTCAGCTCCAACGTTACTTTTCAGACCCGTCTCATGTCTTTCACCCCGAGGAGGTTGAGCTCGAAGCGGATGCATCGGTTGAGGAGAATCCCATTTAGATTGTCGATCGCAGTACGAAGGGTCTCCGTGGGTGGTCTGTTCCTCTTGTATTGGTGCTATGGCAGCATAGGGAAGTACAGGATGAGACCTGGGAGAGGGAGGCCGATGTGCAGTCGCAGTGGATGGAGATGTTTGGGATATCTTCTTCTACGCCTCACTAGAGAAATTCCAGGATGAATTTCTCTAAGGGGGGAAGTTTATAAGAACCCGTATCTTCGTTTCAGGTACGCCTTTCCTTTTTATGGAGTTATTAAAAAAATTATGTTTTTGGAAAATTTTTAAGTACATGCGGTGTACTTTCTGAGTACATTTTGTGTACTCTTTTCTGGCTCGAAGCCGTGTACTCTTTTTTGGCTCGAAGCTGTGTGCTTGCCGTGCACGGGCCACACACACGGTGTGTAGGGGTGATGTGGAGGCCAATTTTGTCAGAGTATGGAAAGACCTAGTACATGTCGTGTACTCTAAAATTACATGCCGTGTAATTTCTTTTTTTCATTAAACGGACTAGGGTCGCGCCTGACGCATAGAAACATCTTCTTATAGGTCTCGTTCGTCTGAGAGCACCGAGGATCCACAAATCATCAATGAGCTCCCACCTCTCTATCCGTTCTCTGATTCGATCTCTGTCTATTGCATTGGAAGTGCAGCGGTGAGTTCTCCCTTTTTATTGAGCCTTGTTTTCCAATTCCTCCTCTTTCTCAAGTTATCATGGTTTAAGTGTTTTAGAAGTTTCTTAGATCTACGACGTTCTAAGGAGAATCCGTCATCACTGTTCACGTATATCGATCTCCTATGATCAAGTTAGGTGGTTTGTTCCTTTTTGTATAAAGTAATTGAGTATTCTGTGCAATTTCTCCAATTCCATCGAACGAGAATTGTGAGTTTTCCTATTTTTCCATTGATTGATTGCCTGCTTGCTTGATTGCAATAGTAGAGGTTTACCTTTGTGAATAGAGTAGTTTTTGTTGTACTCTGGATGGTTTCCATGCTTGTTTTTTTTGTTTGGCATTTTCCAGTTCCCATGCCTAGTTGTAGGATAGTGTAACTGTTTCTTTCTTATGATTTTGAGCATTAGAATGATATCCAAGTAGTTCTTGAGGTTTACTTGGACGTTTCACGCGCGCTGAGCATGTTTCTTTCACACAGGACTGTGAGAACCTAGTGTAGTAGACCATAGAGAGAATGGATGTAAGGGCTTCTCCAGAGTGTATTTTAATATGATGCGAGACCACAGGGGGGATTGAGGATGAGTGCTTCCTCAGAGAGTCTGTAGTTCCTCGACGTGGACCACAGGGGGAATGAGACACTGAGTGCTTCCCCAGAGAGCCTTTAGCATGATACGAGACTATAGGGGGAATTGACGGTCAGTGCTTCCTCAGAGAGTCTATTCCTTAGCTGAACCAGAGGGGTGAGACTATGTGTGCCTCCCAGGGGGTTGCTAGTACTTATAGGTTGAACCATAAGGGTTAGGCTGTGAGAACTACCTGGGGGTTACCTTTGATTTACTTGTTGATTGTTTCATGATTGTGTAGTTTTTATGCTAGACTGTAAATTGCAGCTGTTGTGTATTTTCCGGTTTACTGTTCCTATACTTTACTTTCCATGTATTCATTGACTGTTAGGCACAGATATTTGGGTGGTTTCCTTCTGGGAATTTGTCTCACACCCTATTTGGGCCATGCTTTTGGGCCCAAGTTGAGTATGTTGTTGCAGGTACAGATAAGGGCAAGCGCCCTTCTACTTCAGGTTCTTGATTGCACTAGAGCTAGAGAGCATAGGACTGAGCCTAGGCTTGCGATGCTATGGAGTTTCTCATCTGTTTTTCTTTTGTTGTTGCTTTAGTACTTGTGTTCAGTTTTATTTCAGCACATTATTATGTTTGATTCTTTTCTTTAGATACTTTTACCTGTTGCATCATTATCATCATTGCTATATATTAATTTCTTCCACTGTTTTATTTCAGTTGTTGCGTATTGTTTACTGCTTCCGCTATTTACTGTTAGTTATTTTCTTGTATACCTTACCAAATGAGGGAATTGTTTCCCCAATAACTTACCAAGGACCTCGCTGCTATTCGGCAGCCTCTGGCATTTGGGGAAATGCGCTTGAGGCTATGTGGAAAACTAGGCACGGGGCACCAGTGGAGGGGCTCCGGATTTGGGGTGTTACATTATGAATCTATAGCTATGGCTATCAAATAATGCAGGAGATGAGAAGAAAATTGAGTGAAAAAGAAAAGTAAGGAATGATAAAAGTAAGGGGGTTATATTTTAACATGGTTGAAAAACTTTCATGTCATCATGGGAAGAAATTCTTTCAAAAACATTACTTTATCCAGTAGTGTGGTGTTAGGGCACTCTCTTTTGAGAAATTATTTGTTTTAGTAAGAGTCAAAATAAAACAAGAGTTATTTATGAAAGGTATTTTGTAAAAGTTTTCAATGAGTGTATTCAATTAAATACAAAGGGGGTGATTTCATATCCTTTATAATTATTTTTTTAACAATTATTTTTAACTTTTGAAAAGAAATATTTTGTAAAAGATTTTTTTTCAGAAAATAGATCAAATTTACTGAAGGTTTAAACCCAAATACAAAAGAAAGGGAGGTTTTGTTATTGAAAAGTTTTTTTCGAAATGGATAGGACCACACAGAGTAGCATGGTATGTTGTGTATCATACTGAGCATCATCTGTCAATGATGTTTTTAAAAATTTAAATTTTTTATCAAAAGCTCCATCATTCTCAATTTTATCAGCATGTTGTTCAAGATTCATCAGGAATTTTGGTTTATTAGAAATTCATAATGTTGCGGAAGAGGTTGAATAAAAATGGTAATGGAAAGAGTTATAATGTTCTTAAAAATTCATATCTCAACTCAGACTATAAGTTACTAGTCTTACAATTATCCTTAATATTTAAAACCCTCATTATATAATCATTTGAAGAAATGGAGGTATCAAAAATATTGTATCAGTTCCAGAAATCAAGACAAACTATTCATTTGATCTAGAAGTATTGGGCACAAATGTTTTCAAATGAATAAATAAGTTATATCTTATGAAGTATTTATAATTTCAATGTTGGATAATGGAGTTTACATCATAAGGATAATTCCATCGAAAATAGAATTAAATCGTATTTAGGATTCCATTGGACATAATTGGAGGAGTAAAGTCAATCAGACTGACTCTAAGAAGGAAAGTCAATTAGACTAACTCTGAGAAGGAATGTTAATCAGACCGACATGGAGGAGGAAATCCAATTGGACTAACTCTGAGATTGAAATTCATTAAGACTAAGTCTAAAAAGTGAATTCAATCTATCTAAATCCAATGAGGAAAGTCAATTCAGAATGAGATGAAGAAGTTCCATCATAATGAGCTGAGGAAGTTACATAGTAATTAGCTAAGGATGTTTGATCATATAGAAGAAATTTTAGGATGTTCGAGAGGGATAATTTCTTGGAAGACTCAATAGGATTCAAGAAGGATATATAAGAGCTGATGTGGTTAAACATGAAGTTCATATTTTTGTTAATTTTTGAGGTTTTTGAAATTGATTATGAAGGAAAACTTATTTAGTTTCCCATAATTACAATTATGGGATGACTATAAATAAATTCAGAGCACATTATAACTTTTCAACCTTTTAACATACACAAAAGGAATGGAATTGTAGAGTTTGATTAAGAATTATTTCTAGACAGAGATCTCATTATGATATCACACAATAGAAAGTTGTTTTTTACTAGACTAAGGATGATCATACTAAGGAAGATTAGACTGGGCAGTTGAGAGGAGTTTTAGAAGGGGTATTTTAGAAAAAGTTTCGTCATGATGTTTCCATCATAATGAGTTCGTCGTAATGATTCGACCAATTTGAGGAAATCAGAAATATGGTCATCAGACGGTGATTCTAGAAAAAAAAATTGAGGAAATTTTTTTAGTGATATTTTATTTTTTGTCCCAATAGTTTGTTAAAAAACACTTTAAACTAATTGGATTCAGTATAATCATTAATATTTAGATAATGAAGGCATCTAGAGGGAGTTGAAATTTTTTTATTCACTTTTTCATTAGATTTAATTTCTATAAACTGAAAAGAGTGGCTTTGGTAAAAATGTAGGTTCTCACACAAAAGAAGAACCTTGTAAATCTTGTGTGCTTTAATTTCATTCCTATGTTTTCATTCCTGATTATTTACTAAAAAATGATAAGGTAATTAACATTAACATGTTTTAGTGGTTACATTTTAAAGGTATTGATATTTATACAATGTCTACAACCCATTCCATCTCCCCTTATAATTTTTCATTTGATCATTTAGAACATTAGTTTACATTAAACCTCAAGATTAGTCATTGAGACTTCTAACCAACCACCACAAGATAATTATTGGTAAAATAAATTATATTTGTCTTTTCATTGAAATATTTGGAAAGATTTGATATGACATTATATAGAGGAAATGGATGATGGTATAAGTTATGGTTGACATGGAAAATTATTGAGGATAATGAGATAGTTGGTTTGACAAGACGGTGTTGGTTAACAAAAAGTGGTTGATTTGACAATCATTGGTTATTTATTTACTAGTTTTTTTATTTTCAATCTATTGTTTTCTTATTCTTAGGATATTTCTTGATAAATATATTATTATGATAATGTACTATATTGTACATATTTATTTGGTTTTTAATTATTGTTATTAGTTTCTCCTATAATTGGTTTCATTTTATTCTAATAATGGATTTAAATAATTAAAATGTAAATGAAAAGATGATTTTCTAGAATTGATAATGGTGGTCAACTGTGTCTAGTCCATGATCACTTAAATATTAACTGATATTATTGAATCTAAACTATTTTTTTAACAATATTTAATCTTATAGTATTAATATTTTTATTCCAAAAATTCTCTTTCATGATATGATGTTATGGGTTCAAGGGAGGTTCTCACTTCTTTATTGGTGTTATAATTCAATTCCATTGACACAAAATTGATCTTCTTCATTGAGGTATGGAATTTATAATCCATTATTCCATATTTTAGAATAATGTTTTCTTGATATACTATGAAACATTCTATATTTCCTTATTGACCATAAAACCAACATTTTTTATCCATTTAAATGGAATGACACTGATGATCTTTGATTTTAATCCCTTCAAAATGAATTAATGGACATACCATCATTCTATTGGATTGAAAACCTTCCATTATACAAAATATGTTGTTACTCTTTGTATGGATTCATCCTTTGATGAACTACCCATCTACTGAACTCTAAAGGCTCCTTTTAAAAAAATATGTTCTTACTCTTCTCATAGGCTCATTGAACATGGTCTGGTATGAGGGTGGAAGGGTTATTATTTATATATGAGTTTTCTATAATCATCCCTTGACCTTGTGATATTGATTTCATTTAGTTTAAAGGATTACTATATTATTACTATTCAATAATTTCTTAGATATATTATTCATTGTTATTAAAAAATTTTGGTCTATATTTCTAAATTTAAACACTTTAATTATTTCATAGTATAATTTTATTATGGTATGAAATTATAAATATTATCAAATGTTATTATATTAAAATATATGATAAATAGATAAATAATTTGGAATTGTAATTGAGAAGTAGAATCTCTATGGACAATTGAGAACATGGAAATATATATTTTATTCATTATTAAAATTTTAGAAATAATTATAGATTCCATAAATGAGATTTTACTGAATTGATAATGTCACTCCAAATCATATATATATATATAACTTTGTTTTGTTGATAATTTTTTTATAAATTTTTATATATAACATGGAGGTATGTTGTGGGTGGTAATGACCTGTAAATATGGGATTAAAATTAATTTGACTGGAAGTACCCAAATGATGTATGTGCATAAGAAAGTAATTTATATCTAATATTGATTAATGTGAGTAATTTTCATTATTTAGGTAACTAGTTTTCTAAAATCTAACCCTTGTTGTTTTCCTGGGGAATGGATGTTCCAAGAAGAGTTATTCCTATCATTAGAGTTCTGTTTTTATCCCAATATAGAATTAACACACTATGGTATTAGGAATAGTTGGGGCCATCATTAGGTCTATTTTAGTGATATGTCTATAAACGTGACCATTTGAGATATGATAGTATAGTTTGGTACCAATTTCAATGGTTTGTAAGTGGATCTCATCAGTGTTTATGTTTGGTGCACCATAGGGACTGGAATGGCCATGGTAGAGGGTGTTGTTTAGGGGGTTTCCCCTATATGACATAGGGAAGGACTCCATTCATGTGGTGAAGGGATAGTGTAATGGTGATTCATACAGGTTTCCCTCCTCATCACATATATCTCCACACCCATTCATGTATCTGTTTATATAGATGTGGGCATATCAGTGGGAATATAGGAAGATGATGAGTTGTTCATAGAGAAATATAAATAGAGAGTATGTGTTCTCTATGCCAAGGTCCTAAAATAGGTGAGTTGAAATAGTAAGGAGATTTTCCCAAATCCATGATGAGATGTAATAATGGTCATCGGTAGGTATAAATAACACCTTCCAGGTCGCAGAACATGGACTTATGATAAGAAAATATATTTAAAGCACGTGTTTTTAAGTGGAGTTCTTAGGGATCGATGGACCTCTATGGGTGAATCATTGGCCACTTTTTATTAGTTTTTCTTTTCAATTCATCCTATTTTACATTTAAATATCTTTCTCCACTCAAATTTGTGTATCTTAGACTAACATAGATACTGAAGAATATAATGGAAAATGAAGAAAAGACTTTTTACATTGTTTTTATGTGATGAATAATACATACCATGATTTATTATGAATCCTAATCATGAATTGTACACTATATTGAAACTCTGATTATAATGGTTTTTTTATCCACAAACATACACAGAATATCATTGTTTATAATCTTGACTACTTCTCAAAGGATTTCCTCAAACATAGCATGACACTAGAATCACATTTTCACACTATGATATCCTTGCATAGCTTGAGTTGAATAGTTTTCACAACTTCCCATTCATTATATAAATGTGTATCCTTATAATTCATTTTTGTAGTTGATCCCTAACCAACACATGGATGCCTGTACATCCTCATAATATATATTCTTCCTTTCCCCAAACAGAGTCTTTGAATGCATAATTTTCTTCAGGTCATTGAATAATATTTACTCTCTATTTCAACTATGCATCCTATACTTCTATAAAATCTTCTCACCTAACATTCTCAATTCATAATCGAGATCTTTAAATCATTATCAATCTGGTATATCCTCATACTCTAAAATATTTGACACAAAATTATAAATAGTACCATGTTCAGTCACTCCACACTTTCTACTTTCTTCTTCTTATCACTTTTATGGCTCACTCAATCTAATATTTGGATTATGGTTACCATTATATAATTCATATTCATAATAGATGCATAGAATATTTAATATCACATAGCATTTTATATTTTCTTCTACTCCCTTTGAGAGATATTTAGGTTCTTCTGGATCTCCCCAACTTTGAACATCCCACTCCCACTATATATATATCTCCCCTGTTTATTTTTATACATAGTTCACCAGAAAAAATATTTTATATATTAATAATGTTGTAAATATCCAACTAATTTGACGCCCATGATCTCCTATTTGGATTTTTCACACTTTTTTCTCAACTGTTTGTACGTGTGTCTCCCAAAATCCCTATAATTTCTTTGTGTCTAACAACCGTCTCCAGTAAAATTATAGGAGTGCTCTTATTTTCATTTAATTATCATTTTCACTCAACTATTGTTATTTATAGATATTTTTTGTTGGATATTATCTCTTCACACTTTTCATCTTCCTAATAAATTTGTAGATAAACATTTATCATTACCTAACTATAAATTACATCATTTAGAATTGTGGATTAACTCATTCTCCACTGATAGATAACTTTAGTGAATATTTTTATAGATTTAAAGATGGTATACATATTTATATATTATATTCATTTTTTATTCTTCTTCCTCCGAATGAATCACAACTAATTTCTGTAAATTTTTAACATATATGACAACTCAAGAATTATCGTGATTTTCATCATTTATATATTTAATTAATATAGAATATCATTTCTAAAAATAATCTAATATTTGATCTTATTTAAATATGATAGGAATATTACATTCCTCATTCCACAAAATTAATCACATCTTATTTTTTAATAATTTGAGCATTAAATATTTGTACATGAATAATATGAATTAATTCAATTCTTATAACATATCCTATATTAAATAAATTAGTGATATTATAAATTTATCACTCATTACCTTCCAAAAATCATTTCCTGAATCATAGATAAACATACCTTTATGATGTTTATATCACATGATAAGAACTCAAGTATCATATAAATCTATTGTTTTCCTTTAGATACATTCAACAAAAATCTTGAATTTTCACCAAGTACTGATGTTTATACGAATGAGTAATTAATTTTATAAAGAATTGTTGATGTTTTTAGGGAGAGTATTCAAACATAAATATCACCATCACTATATACATAAGAATTAAAAAAGTATATATAGATTTTGTATGATCATTACGAAGTACATCATTCATGAAAACATCAATATTCCATGATTATGTAGTATAATTCCTGTGTAAACAAACCAACATGATATATATGAAATGTAGAATGATAATTATAAAAAACGTTATCAACCTTATATTGATCAAAATGATTTTTTGGATGTCATAATAATGTTTTTTCAGACACTAGATCATCCTTCTTTTGATAATTAGAGGCATGCTTATATAAATATTAAATGATCCTTATGAAGCACAAAAATAACAAATTTTCATATCAATCTCTAAATTACAGACATGTTTCATTTATGACTAGAGACACATCAAATCGTCTGTGATCTTCTCAAACATTCAATCCACTTTAAATGAAATGAAATGAATTTTAATATTATTAAAATAATTCTAATGATCTTAAACTAAATATCAAATTATATTTTACCTTGTACACTCAACATTGAGTATTATCATAATACTTAACTACCTCAATATAATATATTAATTCCACCATTCATCCAAGTGATTCTATTCATATTGTTTTAATAATATAATATATCAAAATTCTTTAGATGGGTTCTCTAATATTTCATCAAGCTATCCTATACACTTAAACCTATTTAAGGATTTTAATGATAGATCTATAAGCTGTCTAAGATAGTTTAGAAACCATATCCTCTAATATTATTTTAAATTCTATAAACAACGCTCATATATTATGTACATTCCATTCCAATGACTACCGACACAATTAATTGTCTAATATAAAGGGAATGAACATTGAGAAGACATATTGTACACCCTTAACCCTATCAAGTATTGGAAATTTTAAACTCATACAGGGGATTATACTTATTAAATCACATATATTTATCTCCAACTTAATGATATTTAAAATAACCAATAACACATTGATAAAAAATTCAACCATAGATCAATGAATGCACTTGGGGAACTTCAACATCCCCATTTTTATTTTTTTTATACCAAATTTAAACCCAAATTCAATGTCATTGTAACCCCCTTATAGAAAATAATTTTAAAGAGGGAATCATTTTATCCCCCTTTTTTAAAGACACATTATAAGAAAAATATTTATCTCCCCCTTATATCAATGTAATTTCTTTCACCTTTGATATTTGACTTTTGTAATACCCAATGTTTTCTTGGAACATACCTCATGAGTTTAGGTTGAACTTTATTCAGTTGGGTCTCCTTTTTAACTTTTTATCCTTGGTGTTTGAGCACTATCTTTGGATATTGAGAACTTTTTCAATAGAATATTACCAAAAGTTTGAGGATATATGATTGTTTCAATTAATGGAGTCTAGTTTTAAATACCAAAAATTGATTCAACAGTTATCTGTCAGTTTGGAAAGCTTCATTGGTGTTTTATGTTTTTTTACTGAACCTAGTATATGATATATCTACTAGACACTTTCATATAATAAATTTCTTACATTATGTGAACATGCTATCAGGAATATGCCATGAATTGGTTTAAATCTCAAAATGTTTACACGATGTAAAACTACTTCACATCTTGAAATAGTCAATCAGGGTTATTTTAACTTGAGGAATTTTTTTTTTCAAAAGATATTATAAATCAAGAAATTCACATTATGAAAGGGATTCACAATATTAATTCCTCATTATCAATGTCTTTATCCTTATTGAATGTATGATTTTATTTTCATTTTACATGAATCCTCTTATCTCAAAACCTGTGGAATATCTAGGTGATTTTTGGGTGATTACATCCATCCCAAATATGCTAATGTATTGTTTTATCCACAGTTTGTTACTTTTCATTTGATGTCTTCTTTATTCCAACAATCTTCTATTATATATGTGTGTGTTAGGACAATGTTGAGTGAAGGTGGTTTTGGAAGCTGAAAGATGTTTTTTGATTGTGTTGTCTTTTATTGTCAATAAATTAAAATAACATTAATTTTTATGTTTGTGTGATTTGATGTTATGGATAAAAGGATTAATTGTGATAATAAAAATTTATGCATTTTTTATAAGAATGTTCCTCAATTTCAATTTTTTTGTTTTAATGATTTTTTATTAAAGAAGTTGTTTTTCAGGCTCACCTTATGCATTGTAAGAAATATTTAATTATAATGATAACAAGTATCAGATTATGACTGTCTCCATAAAAATATGATGAATATTTTTGGTTTATTAATTTTTCATATATCATAATCCTCCTATGAAAGTTGTTATGCAAGACCTTTGATGGAATCAGTGAAAAGGACTCCGTGTTTTGGAAGTTTTATTGAGGTTTAGAACTACATTAATTAAAACCATGAAATGTAAGTCACAATATGATATGTTGATCTCAATTGTTCTCAATGAAATGAGGGATTCATGATGGTAAGAAAGATTTTATGGAAGCAGAATGTTTTGTATGTCAAAATTTTCTTCTCTTAGATTAACTGTGCCAGAACACAAGACACATAATTGTTTGAAGATGGAAGGTTTTGTTGGAAACATTAGAAGACAAAGATTATAGTTTTCAATTAGACTAAGAAGTCATAAGATAATTTTTTTACAATAATTAGAAATGGATAGAATATTCTAAAGTTGATGTTGTTGATACCGGTTCATCGGATATGATTTGTTACCTATCTATCCAAGGAATAATTGTTGTTAGTTAGTATTGTTCGGACCAATAAATTTTATGGAAATAAAAAGAATTCAACCATTTTCCTAAAAGAAATGACAGTTATCTAAAATTGGGTTTTTTGATGAAATAAGAACTCTGATATTTTTATAATTGTTTCAAGAGTCATCGAATATGAAGTTAAACTAACTCATTGGACTAATGCTAACAAAAATCCATCATAGTTATATAGAGACAAATCCATTTGACATAGTCATAAGAAAAAATATTATTGGTTTGATGAAAAGAAGAAGAAAAATATTATGTTCATGAGTTTTTATAAATTTTTTTGAAGGGGTTCCGGTATCTTTAGATGTTTTTATTGAATTTATAGAAAAATAAAAGTAACATAAGTCAAAAAATGTTGAAACATTCATTATAGTATAATTATTTCAAAAAAATTTAATTTTATTTGTTAAGGAGAATAAATATGATGATGCTTTTGTTTTAAAAGTTGTCACCTTAATGATCATTATTACGTTCTATTGTGTTTTCATTATAATGAAGAAACATCAAAACAAAAATTGGTATCAGACTGAAGAATGGTTAGAAATTATGAAGTGATAAGAATTTGTGAGAGGATTCAAGAAGGTTCCCGAATAATCATGATGAGTTGAAAAGTTCTAAAGAATGAATAGATGATATCGAAATGCAAATTAAATTCATTTTTAGGTAAATTTGGTTATGCTAGAAAAAATTTCCTATTCGAACCCAATGAACATTTTGGGAACCTAAAAAATATTAGAATTTACATTTTAGTTCAATTGAAAGAGGTAATGTTCATGTATGGAGAGATATAGAGAGAGAGAGAAAAAATGTTATGATTTTTTTTAAGAGATATGGTTTCTGGATAATGTTTTCTTAATCAATATATAAAGATGAAATAAGAAAAAGAAAGGATAGTAATCAAATTTACCAGATCAGACTGAGCAATCAGAATCATGTTTCGGAGGAAACTCTTAAGTGGTTTATAAATTTTTCCAATGTATTATTTCTTATTTATTTTATAGAATAATGTATCATATAGAGTAATTATACTAAACAATTAGATTGAGTGTTCATACAATGTCTAGATAACTTCATACCTTCTTCTATGTAGGATAGTAAGGAATTGTTTTAATAGTTATCAATAGAAAAATTTAATTAGGATTCATAGTTACATGTTTTGAAAAACCTAGTGATGAATTAATTACTTTTTTATATCATTTTTTTCTAAGATAATCACACACAGTATTGTATTTATTATAGTTCCTCTAATTTTTATGGCTATATCCTACTTATTGTATCCACACAAAAATATTTTTTTCTAGTTGATTGATTTGAATTGGATTGTTTCCAACCCTTTACAAGGATGTAGGAATGATTTGTGAGTATTGATCCACTTAAATATGTGTTCCTATGGATTTGTGATTATTTTGTTTCATGAAAAGTTAAAAATATTTAATATTCGGTGAAGTTTGTTTCAACTGAAATGAAACTTCAAAGAAAATGATATCATAGCTTCCCCCCCAACCCACTCAGTGAAAC
Source organism: Viscum album (assembly GCA_963277665.1). Classification (NCBI taxonomy): domain Eukaryota; kingdom Viridiplantae; phylum Streptophyta; class Magnoliopsida; order Santalales; family Viscaceae; genus Viscum; species Viscum album. The sequence goes on from OY728152.1 coordinate 1,117,421,434, forward strand.
ATTGATCTTATATGGGAAATATCAAGTTTTATTAGAGGTAAGGTTGCCTTAATTTACTATTTGATGACATTTTTGAAGAGAATTTGTTATGGATAATTTTTATTATATTAATGGTAATGGGTTTACAGTTTTCAGTGTTAAGAACTATCATTTCAAGAAGGATAAAATGTTTCCTTCTCTTATAACAGTTTGGTATTATGTTCTACAAGTATATACAAATGGATTTACATGTATTTATTAAAAAAATTTCCTATATATGTGGATAAGAAGAATCATTATAATTATGGAAGAGATAATAATTCATTACTCTCATCATTTTTAAAAGTGATTTTCTAGGAGTTAAGGTAGTTAACACTACTACAGGTATCTGAGAGAAGTTGAAAAACATTTATGAAGGAAATAAAATGGTGGATGAAGAAAATATAAAAATCTAGAGGCTGAATTATAAAGATATGAAAATGTGTGAGTATGAATATATATGGGACTTATTTAAAATGTAGAATTATATTTTTTGCACCATTATATTCCATGGTGATATGTTATAAGACACAACTATTGTTGAAATTATATTGAGAATTATTTATGATAAGTTTTCTTCCATAGTCTATTCTTTGAAATATATAGATCCTAAAAATATATCTCTATATGATCATCATAGTATTCTAATTATGTATGAAATGAGTAGGGAAGAAGTTATTAAAGGAAAAAACAAAAGTTTATTTTTGAAATTCCATTCAAGACTGAATAAAAAGAAAAGTCTAAGAAGGATTGTTTGGAAGAAGAAGTTTCTGACTCTAAATACAGAAATTGGTTATATAAAAGATTAATGATTTTTTATCGTTTCTTTCTAAAAATGTGAAAATAGGTACGGGAATGTATAAGGGTAAACATCCCAGGAAATTTTTTGAATGTGGAATTATTGGTAATGTTGTTGCGAATTACCTCTTCCAAAATAATGGAGACAATAGTGATGAAGATGATTGAAGGTATAAAAGTTCTTGGAAGAAACAAGGTGATAAGTATAAATCCTTTTCTAATGGAAAGGATAAAAATTTCATCAAATCCAAAAGGAGATGTTTTTTGTCTATAGATAATAAAGAAGAATATAGTGAATATTAACATGAAAAGTTTACTTAATTTTGGGAGAAATTACTTTCATTGAATATATTAATGATGAAGTGGTTGTAAGTAGTAGTTATTAAGAAGAATATAATGTTCTTGAATTTCATCTGAAAATAAAATTTAATGAATGTGTGAGAATTGTTGTTAGATATGAACAATAAATCAATAAGTTGTTGAAGAAATGTTCTATAGAAAATAATCAAGAGTATTATCATAAAGGGAAATCTAATTTAGTTGATGATATTGAATTTCTAAAGAAGTATCTTGCCGAAGAAAATAATCAGAATGAAAATCATGACATTTTGTTTATGGAAAATGAAGATGAGTTGAAACATATCAAACAAAAAATCTAAAGATGAGTAGATAATTATATTTTTTAAGAATTTTATATTTGATTTTCGTGAATGTTCTAGAAAGGTTGAACATGTGTAGTATCAAAAAATTTCATCAAAGGATGAGAAGAAAGTCAAAATAATTTCTAAGAAGAAGAAAGCTGGAAAAGTCATATATGAGTCCAAAACCAGAAAAATGGAAAACTCATAAGTTTCTAAAAATTCTATGTCCCGAAATGCCTCTATCATTTATGATTCTGATATGGAATAAAATAAATATTGTTTGAAAAATAATATTTTTTGCGACAACAGAAAGGTTGTGTTCAAAAATGTTCTAAGAATAATGATTATAAGGTTTCTTAGAAACATGATTACAATTCCAGAATGTATGGAAATTATAGAGGAATTTATTATTTTTATGGATACATTTGATATTATTTTGAATTATGGAGAATTAAAAATATTTCATTGTTTAATCAACAACATTGAAGCTTTTCTACAAATTATAGAAGGAATAAATTTAAGAGGAGACAATCCTCTCAAATGAATAAATCTAAGAGTGATGTTTTGAAGAAAATTGTAAAATATTTTCTGAAATATGAAAGTAGATTCCAAAATTTGAGGACTATTGGTGAAATATTTGAACAAATTGAAAATATTAATAAAGGGTGTCTTATTTTGTTACCAATACAATAAATGTTTTATAACATGTCTTAGAAGCTGGATATGAAGAATGATAAATGGGAAGAAAAATATTTTGTTGTCAAAATCATTCTTCAAAATAAAAAAGGGGAACAACCTTTGATAATGAATAGTGTGTGTTATTATCATATTATGGGAGACAATAAAATGTTAAATAATGAAAACAACTATGAATAAGGAACTATAACATTTGAAAATGATGATTCCCCAAGAATCGAGGGAGTTGGATCCACTATTATTGGTTAAGGGATGTTAAAATCATTGAAAGCATTGCTTGTTGATGGGTTGAAACAAAATTTTATAATTTTTTCACAACTTTTTGATGATGTTCATAAATTTTTCTTTAGAATAAAAGTGCTTGTTTAAAAAATATTAGAATATATACAATTTGTTACAATAGAACGATATGCCAATGGAAACATCTTTCAAGTTAGTGAAGTGAAAAATGCTTCTGTACTTAAGAATAATGTAAGAAAATCTGTTTTGGAATATATGTTTTGGAAATATGTGTTATAGAAACATGATCAATTAATCTATGATGGATAGTATCCATGGTATTCCTAATATGTCAATGAGAAGAGATTTGTGTAGCTCTATTTTTTATAAAGGGAATATTACAAACTCTATGCATAAGGATGTTGATATTAGTTCAAAAATACCACTAGTACTTATTCATTATTATATTTTTGGACCAATGTGAAAATAATAATTTGAAGAAGATAAGTACTTCATTAATTTTTTTAATTATTTTACTCACATTACAGGTGTTATGAATTTGAATCATAAGTCTGATGCTTTGAAGATGTTGAAAATTTTCATGAGAAAAGATAAGAATGAATAGGGGAATTATATAAAGAAGTTGAGAATCGAAAATGGCGGTGAATATAATAATCAAGAATTCAAATGTTATCTTGAAAAAATATGGAATTCAGCATGATTTTATTACACCATTCAAAACAAAACAAAATTGTTTTTCTAAAAGGAAGAATATAAGTTTGGTTTAAATGGGAAGAAATATGTTTCTTGAACATGGTCTCTCACATTACATTTGGAGACAAGCTATGAGCACCACTGGTTATATTTAGAACTGATGTTTCTATAGACCACATTTTTTTATGACTCCCAATGAAATATTTTATAAAAAAAATACATCTCTTAAAAACTTATGAGTTTTGGACGTCCCTAAATCATAAATAAAAAAGTTGGAAACTGTGGAATGTTTTAAAAGAGAGGAAAGTATGGAATATTTCCTCGATATTCTCCACATGTAAGAGGATAAAAATGTTTTAAGATATATAATGGAATATTAGTTTACTATATATATGTGAATATCATTGAAAAGGCTGAAGAAGATGCTAAATATACTCTAACAGATACTGAAGATAAACATAATGAAGGAATTATTATTGATATTTCTGATAAAGAAGAAAAAAATCATAATCCTACATAATAAGAAGAGTTCTAATAAATTATTTATAGCGTGGAGGAAGAATCTCAAACATCTCATCCTAGTATGAAGAGGTAAGTGGAAGCCCAATAAAATTAGTGATCAACATAAAAAAAGGATCAAACAAGGAATTCATAAAATGTTTTTACATATACATCTTTCTTCTCAAATATTGATCCATAATATGTTAATAAAGAATTAGATCATCTGGAATGGATTTTGGATATGAATGGAGAGTCAGATTAGGTTGTGAAGAACAATACATGCGAAGTTATACCTAATACATATGAAAAATATATTATTGGTACAAAATGGGTGTTCTAGAATAATTTGAATGAATATGGTGATGTGATAAGAACCAAAGAAAAATTAGTGTTCATTGATTACTCACATATAAAGTGAATTGAATTTGGTGAGAATTTTCTTCAGTATAATGGTTAGAAATAATTACAATCATTCTTTCTATTGCTTCAAAATAATGTTACCAAATATTTCAGATAGATGTGAATTTAGTGTATATTAATGGATAACTTTATAAAAAGTATTCAATTAAAAACCATGTGTCTTTTTTCTTTTAAAGAATTAATGTTTGGTTTACATGATTAAGAAATACTTCAATGGGACAAACCAATATCCATGATAATGGAATTCAAAATTTTCTACTTTATTTTGGAAGATTAATTTCAGGAAATGAAATTTTGATATTAATATGTACATCAAAAAAGATAAGAGATTTACTTCATTATAATTATTTATGTTGATGATAATATTTTTGTTGGGAATGATGAAATAACATAAGAAATGTTTTCTGAAGAGATGAAAATTTTATTTGAAAAATCCATGCAAGGTGAAATTAAATACTTTATTATGTTACAAATATCACAAGATTAGAAATACATATTTCTTTCTCCAAAAAATTGTGATGAGGAACTTATTAAAAATTCTTCCCTAAAAAATTGAAAACCGGTTTCCATACCAATTTTAGTGGGAACCATGTTATACAATGATTGGGAAGATAAGAAAGTTAAATTTAAAGTGTTTCTAATTTTTATTGGATGTGTATTATATCTAACTTCCTCAAGTATAGACAGTTTTTGTTGTTACGTTATGTGAAAGTTTCTAATGTTCTCAAGATGAATCACATTTATTGGATATAAAATTAATTCAAAAATACATCAGAGGAACAAATTTGTTTGGAATCAGGTATGACATATTAGAAATTATTTAATTGTTTGGGTAAAAAATGTTGATGATATATGTTCCATATATGGTGAATTTTTCATTATAAGAATGAGTTATGTTACTTGGTATACACAGAAAAAAATTCAGATACTCTTATCTTGGATAATGTTGAGTAGGTTTCTTCGACCCATGCTTCTATCCAATATATATTGATAGGACTTGATTATAATAAATACTTGTTCAGGGGAAGTAACCTTGCCTCAATGTTTATGATAATAAAAGTTATATCGTCCATACCTAAAAACATGTACAACATTATAGTTCCAAACTTATTGATATAAAATATCATTTCATCAAACAACATGATGAAAATAATGAACTCAAGCGAGATTATGTTCCCACGTCAGAACAAGATGCTGACATATTCACAAAACCATTACTTAAGGAAGAATTTATAAAGATGAGGTTTGAAATGGGCGCCCATCCTATGTATCTCCCAGGTTGTGGTATGTGTGTCTATATTCCCTCTCATATTTTCATGGATAGTGTTGTCAAGGGGGATAATGTTTCATAAATCTATCCATTGATATGTGTTAATACTTTGAAGGAAGTATTATATAGAGGTATTTTTTGGTAAATTGTGAACTCATCATGTAAGGAGTGAACTATAATAATATATTGATGAATTTTTTAGGAAACATGTGTTTACTGGTTAGTGGATGAATTAAAGTAATAAGTGAATAATGATGTGGAGGAATGTTGGAAATCATCAGAAGTTTCACAAGTCATAAATTTGGGATAACATGGTTTTGCTATCAATGATTCTTATTTCCTTCAATTATTTAACTCATGTAGGCTTTAATTATTGAAAAGTAATCCATTTCTTGGGGTAAAAAATTTTAGTGATTTATGAGAATTTCATGACAAAAAAATCAAAAGAAGGAATTTCTAGGATGAAATTGACTGAATATATTTTAATGGATGTTGAAAGAAGTTTGGGCTGATTATGTTGTCTTTTGTAGTCAAGAAAATTAAATCACCAAACTTTTTAATTTTGGGTGATCAGATGATAAGGATTAAAGGATTCATCAAAATCATAAAACCATATGCACATTTGATAAGATTTTTCATCAGTTGTTTCTATTCTAATGATGTTTTATTGATGATGTTTTTTTCGACTAACCTTATCTACAAATAATAAGTTTCTATTGTAATGCGGAGTTGTATTAGATTCCAAATGTATCGATACAAAATGTATTGGTTATTTTCAATTTATTAAATATCTAATATCATAATTTAAGTGAGAAACTATGAGGAATACTAATGAAGGAATGTGAGAAATGGTGTCCATGTTTGTGAAATCAGACTGAGGTTTGGAAGGAAATTAATAGAATCTTTGAAATGTATGTAAAAAATTTCTATGTGCGTCTTAGTTTCCCTCAAATTCATGGAGAATTCACAATTACAAATGGATATTACAAAATAAGAATGATTATGATGTTAATTTTTTCCTCTATTAGTTTATCATAGTGATAACATAGGTCGCATAATTGTTTTAAAGCTAGAATGTTTTTTGTAATGTGGGATGATGATGAAGCTGGTTTTCATTCAGAACAATAATCTATAAGATTAAAATATTATCAGAAGGAAGTTGTTGAATGGAGGGATTTTTTTACTATAATGAGAAAATTAAAGAAGGTTCTAAAGTTGATGTTTCTAATATTGTTCAATCATATAGAGTGTGTCACTGATATACTATATGAATAATTGTTTATAGGGGATGTTGTTGGGACTAATCAGTCAGATGAATATGAAAAATGTAATCAACCATTTACAAAAAATAACTTTTGGTTATCTTCAATTGGGTAAAGAATGAAAGAACAACATTATTATTTTTACAATTGGGTCAAGAGTCATTGGATATGAAGTTTCAATGACTCATTAGATCAGTATTGAGACAGATCCATTGGAGTGAAGCAGATAATGATCCATCAGACATAGACATCAGAAACATGATTATTTGTTTTAAGAATGGAAAAAAGTATATTTTTTTAAGATTTTTTCCAAAAACATTTAGACAGGGGTGTTGGTATCTTAATATGTTGTGACTATGTTTATTTTAAAATAAAAGAAACATAAGTCTAACAAATTTACAATAATGTTTACGACCAAAAATATTCAAGGGTTTATACCTTTTAGTTTTTATGGAGCATTGGTATGGGGAATAATTTTTTAAAAAGTGATCACCATAATTATTAGTATTCAATAATGATATGTCTTTATCATAATGAAGAAACACCAGAATAATAATTGTTGTTAGAATGTATAATAGTTTTAATATCTAATGCATTCTAAAGATATGGGAAGATTCAAGGAGGTTCGAGAAGAACCAAGATTAGTTGAGAAGTGCTAAAAAATGAAATTATGATTTTATAATGGAAATAAAATTTGAATTTAAGTAAATTTAGTTAATAGGGAAAACGTTTCATATTCCTTCCCAAAACACTTATGGTGCACCTATAAATAGTGAAAAGTATATTGTACTTTAAATAGATTAAGGTACTATGAACACATGAAGATAGAGAAAAAAATAATTTTTTTTGAAGAAATAAGGTTTTTGTAAAAAAATTCCAAGGATATATCATCAAATATAAGAAGAATAAGGAAGGGTAGTAATTAGAATTTTCTGATCCAAAAGAATAATCAGATGTAGTTTTCAAGGGGAATTATTGAAGTAGTTTAGAATTCATTCTCTAATTTTATTTCTTATCAATATTCTAAAATGAAGTATCACTTAGAGTAATCAGACTAATCCATAAAACGAAGTATTCATTCAATGCCTAGATAAGTTCCCACCAACTTCTAGGTTATAATGTGTATAATTGTGTTGATAGATATAATATGTGAATGTGGATAAGGAATCACAATAACATGATTTGAACCAACTAGTGAGGGTTTCATTACCGGTTACAAATTTTTTTTTACATCATTTGTTATAAGATAAGCACAATCATATTTTTATTGATCATAGTTCCTGACAATTCAATGGCTATATACTACTTGTTGTATCCACAGAAAATGAATTTTTTTCAAGGGGATCATGTGTTATTGGATTGTTTCTAATCCATTAAAAGGATATAGATAATCTTTTTTTATTATTGATCCTTGTAAATAGTTTTTATTTCTGTGGATGTGTGATTTTATTGTTTTTAGTGAAGTGAAAAATCATTAAAATAAGGTGAATATTGTTTCTTAATAAAGGAAACATAAATGAAAAACGTATCATTGATTCACCCCTCCCCCAGTCGGTGATATATTGATCCTGGATGGGAAATATTAATGTGATCTCATGCCCACTGTTAAATATGGTTCAAATCTTGATGTTTGTGTGATGTGGGTTTTCCTATTGATCTTCTTCACTTTCATTCTTCATTGGTGTTCCCAGTTGGAATGTAAATTATTTAAGATATAACTTGATGAATGAAAGGGAATATAAATATAAAAGGTAATTGGATGAATTTATGATTTTTTATAACAAAATGATGTGTTCTTATTCACATTATGATTTGTGATATATTTTTATTATAATTCTTGTAAGGTTTGGCCCAATTATTCTATGATTCTTAAATGGATTGACCTAGTTATATTGTAATTATTATAGGATAACGACTGTTTACTCTATAATGCTTATAGGGCCTGGCCCAGTAATACTGAAATTCTTATATTGGGTTTAGTCCAGTAATGTTGAAATTATTATAGAAGGTATAAATCGTTTATACTGAAATGATTATACAAAGGTATTCTACCAGTTATACAGAAATTCTTATATAAAGGGATTGGCCTAGTTATACTAAACTTCTATAGAGGGTGTAACCCGATTATATTGAAATGAATATTTAAAGGTCTTATCCATATTATGCGAATATGATTATTTAGAGGGCATGGATTAGTTATAATGAAATGATTATAGAATGTATTTTCCTCATTATGATATTAATCCATAGACTTGTGGTTATGGGTGACATTTTTACACTACACGATCAAGGATATTTTGGTATGGTTCCAATGAAATTTGATTGGTACATTATATTAAATGATTAATTAATACTCATGTTTATTTCTTTATTACATACTAAAACTATCTAAATGGTTTTGTTTAGAAATGGTGGTGTCAATAAATTGTGTTATAATCAATGCCTATTCTTGTCACTATTCATTAGCTAAGAATATTTATTGGATACGGGTTTTGATAAAGGAAAAGGATTTTGTTATTGATTATTGATTTCTAGATGGTTTAGAGCTTGGAGATGGGATGGACTAGGGATTTGGATTAGGGAATTTTATGTTTATTGGTTTTATATTTTTCCTTTATCTATATGGATTCTAGTATGTCATTTGGATACATTTCAGAATAACATTATATAGTTAATTATAATTTTTTTTACTTGGTTCAACCTTTATCATAAATTTTTATGATTTACTACTTCTGCTTTTTATATTAATATGATATTTTTTTATTTTCACTATATAGAAATGTTGTACCAGAACATATAGTCTTCCCACTATTTTATATACACCTCTACTTCTATTCTATATCCTTTGGCAAAAAGAGTGGTACACTTGAGCTCATTAACCAAAAAGATTTGGTGATGTGTGAGAGTGCCATATTGAGGGGTATTACAAAGTGGTATTAAAGTCCTAGGTTTTATTTTCTTATATTTTAGTATTTGGGAATTGTATAAAGGATATAAGAAACATGTTGGTAAGTGGAATGTGTTTTCTCATGGGTGTTACTAATCAAATTATAAAAAAAATGAGTTCCCTAAGATTAGATTTTTGTTCAGGCTATTCATTTGATATTGTTGATATTATTTCCCCTTCTATGGTTCACATGTTGTGTGTTGTTTTTTTCATGATATTATCTATAGTGGACTGATATGGTATGAGATGAGTATGCAAGCCTCATAATAGGAATGCATATATATATATATACTAAATGCTTTATTTATGATAGGGATATATTTCTTACATGTGATATATTATCCCGTATGAACAATTAAATGAGATCTATGTTATATGTAATAAATGAAATGAATGAACTATTATATCATTCCAATTCACAAGTTAAGACATGTTCATAGAGACAATGGGATAGTTGTTATCTATTGTTTTCATCACTTCAGGGTGACCTTAATTTTATCTAGTGTTTTATGGAGTGTGTTTATATTATAGAGAAAATTACTCATGATCGTCTTTGATTTAAGCATCAAGAGAGTAGAAATATACATGCTCATAATATAGAATAACAAGAGAGTCATATTGTTCTTTAGGATCATATGTATACTAAGTTTCCCAACAGCTTCTTGATGGTCATGCGATCAATGGAAAGGGATGATATTTACACTATACCTATGATATAAGTGTTTAAGAGAGAGTTCCAACTGCAACATCTATATACATTCATTAGGGAGGGAGGCTCCCAAACTGCTGAGTTATGGACCAAATTTGTTCATATGTTCTTCAAGAACCTTCAAACTCTCATAGATGGGACGGTGAATCTTTTTTGTATACAAGCTATGTGGGCCATACAAGAATTTTCTGGACATTCTTATCAAAGAAAGGAAGAAAGAGGGGTTATCCTGGAAGTACATCAAAGTAATGTTTTTGAGAAACTTTTGTCCTGAATCACTGATGTATAAGAAATCTTGAAAGTTCATGCCCCTAAAACTGGAGGTTTTATTAGTGGTGGATAGTGCTGGACGTTTCACCAACTTTTAGTGCTTTACACCATCTTTAGAAGATGATGATATTTCATGGGAGAGGAATTTTGAAGATGGTATTATTTATGATATTAGGTTACAGGGGAATGTTTTTCAATTGAGTACATTTTTATATATGATGAATCAATCTCTATTAATGGAAGGGAATATTAGGGATTCCCTAATAAACATTAAAGATACCTTATATGGGAATACTGAGAGATCTTCCTCATGTGTCTAGAAGTGACACTATGACATTTATCACTAATGGAATTGTGGGAAGAGTTGCCAGGGCTGTGGGAATCCCTCTTGGGACCATGTTCCATTGAAGTTCTATTAGTTGGACTATTTTGGTCTAAAGAATAATCTTTGAACATAACATAAATTTGAGTTCAATGATTTAGTTAGGTTGGAAAAATGTATAGGTTTTGTAGGGGAATGCATCAGTGAGGGAAGTGGTAGGGGATAAAGACATATACCAGAGTCTGGATTAAATCATCTACCTTTCAATTGACTAGTAGATGGTGTTCCACTAGAATAAATTATTGAGTTAGGGGTTATGGTAGCAAGTGTAGGAGTGGTATTAATATCCAGAGGTATAAACATTGGGGATTCTGACTAGGATATAGGATAGAGGTGAAATTTAGCTTCATGCTATGTATAAAACCCTGAAATGCTTGGATGCATGACCTTATACTATTAAAGGTATGATTCCTATATCATCTACCATTACCTATGTATTTTTGATATAGGATCATCATATTAATTAATATATTTTCTTTTTTCAAATATATTGGTTTCGGTAGGTGAAATATTGAATGGTTTCATGACCATCTATACACCATTGGGAGTGCGGTATGAGAATATCAAGTGTTGTAAGGAATTTTCTCATTGGTTTGTACCAATTCCTTTGGGAACCTTTTGTTCTAGAAATGATACCGATTCTTGTTATGGATTTGTTAGTTATATACTAGGATAAACTAAATTGTTAATGCATTAGTGTTACCTATCTATATCTAGGAGGCAATGACTATTTTCACTTGTATGAGTGGGATCTTCAGGATGTTCTTGTATGACCAATTTAGTGTCGATTAGATTGTGTCTTGATTAAAATATTTCTTCTTTATTTAAATGATGGTGGAATGTAACCTGATTATTTTCTTCCATTGTTAGACCATTTTTAGGACATTTTTTCATATGAGTCCTATGACTTATGACCCTAGTGGCATATATATTACACATTCAAGTTAATTCTAGGAGAAAAACTAGGTTCTATACAACAATATTGAATTACACCAGTGGAGATTAGGGAATTGAATTTTCCGTTGGAAGATATAGAACTAAAGGGTTTTATATAATCTATTACATTACTATGTGGTTATCCCATTCCTTTTTTACATGAAAGACAATGGGAGCTTGTAATTATGTGTGGGATATCTATGACAGACCAGAAGACATTCATGAATTGTTATCCCCTCCAACTCATCAATGATCTCTTTGATCAACTGATAGATGAATGTATTTTCTCTAACATTGAACTGAAATCATAGTATCATTGGTTGACTGTGAGACCATTTGACATACTTCATACTTGTTTTAGGATACTTTATATCCTCTATAAGTTTTTTTGATTTTTTTTTTGTCTGACAAATGCACCAGGGGTATTCCAAGCCTTGATGAACTAGATTTTCTATCCTTTCCTCAATTAGTTTTTGGAGGTTTTCTTCATTGACATATTAGTGTACTCCAAGTATATAGATTATCATTCAAAAAATCATGAAATCATATTAAGTACATTAATAGTAAAAAAGATTTACGACATTCAAACCAAATGAAATTTTTGGATTAGTAATGTGAACATCTTGTGTCATGTCGTCTTATTGGATGGAGTGTTAATGGACCTAGAGAAGGTTTCTTCAATGGAATATTGGGAGTGTCCCAATATTGTCTTGGAGATTCAGTGATTTCTGAAATTATAATTTCATTATTGGATTTTTATCTAGGTATTCTCCTATATGGATGTACCAATGTCTAGGATAACCATGAAATGGGTGATGTTTGTTCTTTTAGAAGCTTATGAGAGAGTTTTTTAGGAGATTAAGGGAAGGATGACCTTAGCACCGATCCTCACCTTATCTATGATGGATAAGGAATATACCATGTATTGTAACACATCTTGAGTTAGATTAGTAGAAGTTATGATGGAAGAGTACATAGTGGTTTCTTATGGCTCTAGATAGTTGAGACTACATAGAAGAATAATCCTAATCACGATATGGAGTTAGGTATGGTGGTATAAACCAAAAGATATTGGATACTATATCTTTTTGGAAAGAGTTTTGGGGTGTACATGGATCACAAGATCCCCATTTATATCTTTTCTCTGTAGGACATAAACCATTAGTAAAGGAGATGGATAGACTATATTTTGTCTTTCAACATTGATATGGATTATACATTGTACATGTTTAACATCTATTCTAATCCATTAAGCTAGAATTCATAGAAAGAAGAAGAGTTGGAGTCTGATGATGTGTGGAGGATGATTAGACTCTTTTCATGTATGAATTTAGATGATCAATAGTCTCAAGGATGTGTATCTATGTCTTTTAAATATGTCATACCCATAATTTTAGACCAACATTAGACCAAAAAATAACATAATCTCTAGGTATTAGCATTCATGGATAGATTATATGGTGGAGAGTCCTTGTTAGGATGGTCTCTATGATGTGGGAGTTATATTATTTAACATGACTAAATATGGGATTATATAATATACAGTGAGGAGATGATGTCGTAGATTCATGATTGTATATGGGAGGTACACCCATTTCATAATAATATGTATTTTAATATCTATGGAATGAACCTGGGGCCAGAAATGAAGAACGATATATTAGGATTTGTGTTAAGATGCTTTACCTGTCATTTGGTGACGGCTTAGCATTAGAGTCTTGTTGTGCTGGTCCATTTTCCACCTATTTCTGAATGTATTTGAGATGATATCACTACAGAATCACTAATAGGATTATCCAAGACCCATTATAAGAATTATTAAGTATGGGTGATTTTTGATTGACTAAAAAAGTTAGACTACCTTTTCACATTAGGGATACCTTCACAGTTGATGACCTGGGTAGTATCTGTGTTCGATAGGTAGTCTGACTGTAGAATGTTCCAACAAATATCGTGTCTAATTAAGATCCTCAATTCATGTATCAGTTTTGGATGGGTGTTTCAATGGATTTGGGAGTATAGGTTCTTATGAGTACAAACTAGCATCCACATACAGATGCTTAATCTAAATAAACTATTCCAATTTTAGAGGATATATTTTGATCCTTTGTGCTGGATTTTGGTGAATCGTGACAGTATCATATAGAAATCATCAATGTTTTTTGATAATAATATATTATAGGAATTTATAAAAATTGTACCATTTTTGGAATTGTAATAGTGGCCATATCATTCACAACATTATTCATTGGAGGCAGGTGAGTTAGCACTCAGTGGACCTAGTCTCATGTAGTAGATTTCTGAGCATGTTCAGTTGATCAGGAAGCATTCATTAATCATCAAGAGAAAACAGAAGTATTAAGCTGACCGGTGGGGATAAACTACAGAGTTTTAGGTGGTATATTGGTTTTTGCATTATTTTTAACCACTGTTGGATAAATACCTTATTAGTTAAAAGGGAAAGATAGAACCCAAGTTTGTTAGCCCATTTGAGAGAGTGGGGAGGATCAGTCCAGTGGTGTACCAATTAGCTCTTATACAGTTTTACAGTTTCATGAATTATGTGTTTCATTTATCAAAACTTTGGAGATATTATCTTGACCCTTATCAGTTGATATATGTTGATGAAATTGATATTGGTGTAGATGTGTCCTTTTCGGATCATCTAACATGGATTTTGGAATGTAGTGAGATGTATCTATAGGGAAAGGCTATACCTCTGGTGTGAGTGCAGTGGAAGAATGTGAGTTTAAAAGATAATACCAAGGAAAGGGAATCTGATATGTGGGAATATGGTCCATACATAATCTCTTAGAACCCATAGTGATTCTTGGAGAATATTGGGGATGAACTGTTACATGAGATGGAGGATATAAGATCAAATATTTTCAAGGTATGTTCCCCTTGAGTTTTCATTGAAACTTGTATTTTTTGTTTTTATTATATTATTTGAAACCTTGGTATCTGAGCCTTTTCTTTGGGGTGGAAATTTTTTTATAGAAAATGACCAAAAATTTAGGAATGTATGTTTTTTTAATTTATAGATTCAGGGTATAAATATTTCAAAGGAAACAGAGGGTTCTACTTGGGTTTGGAATGATTCAGAGGTTGTTCAAGTTTCCTTCTATAGAATATGGGTTCTGATATGTCTACTGGACAGTTTCATGTCATTAACACGTTACACAATGTGAATTTATTCCTAGGAATATTCCATGATCTGGTTTGCAGTGTGAAACGTTTAAATAATGTGATGATTCTTCACATCATGAAACAATCGATGAAGGTTCATTTAACCCTAGGTGATGAATTTTAGGGAATATATATTAAATCAGATAAATCATATCATGAAAGGGGTTAATGTCATTAATATATTAGGATTATTAGTTTTATCCATGCTACTTGTATAATTTTATTTTCATTTATCAGGAAACCAATTCTCTCAATCCCTAGTGTGGTTATAGGTCATTTTTGGGTGATTCCTTGCCTCCCGAATGTTACGCTCCATCTTTTGATCACTGGAGAGTTCCTTCACATTGGTTTTAGAAAAATTGTATAAAAACATTATTATATACACACCTCACTACTAATCGACTACCTTTGGTATATAGGTAGGAATGATTGCGATCCTGTAACAAACCTTATTTTTCTATCTGAGATAGTGTTAGATCTGGGGAGATTAAAAAAATATTCATTTCCCCTTTCAAGAGATAATCATTCAAATCCATAAGAGAATGTAGGTCCCATTTTTTCAAAGAAGTGAATCATATGTAAATTGACTATCTATCTAATTGGTTATCCTGATGTAGAAAAGAAGATTGTTTTTCCAAAACATCAATGTAGCCTATTATTATTTCATAATGTTGTAAAAATAGTAAAATTAGACTTTTTAAGGGTTATAAAAATATATTTTCATGATTTTTATTAAACCACAACTCAATGTTATAAAATAAAATAGAACTCATTTATGTGAATGTAACATTGTTCAACATTGCATTATGAAATCACTCTTCCTTGAAAAATTCATTAAACCTACTCAAAACAGTTATTTATTGAATGAAAATCACACCCCCTCACATTATCATTTAATGTGAATTTCAAAATTACATATTTAATAAGAAATATATCATATTTAGAAGCTTTCTACATTTGATATTACCACCTAAAGGGATGATTTACATTTTTCTCAAGAATAATAATTTTATTCCACAAAAAATATCTTGGTTTTTTATACAATTTGATGTTTGATAATAATTTAAAATGAATTCTAATTTAAATTATCTCCATGATTTTTTCTTTATTAAGATCTATAGACATCACAACACTCTATAACTTCCCTCTTTTATAATTCACCATAAATTCAATCTTCAAGGAAGCACGATTAGTCAATTATGGGAATAAGGTGGAATATATTGGCTCCTTAGTTGTAGCAATATGGATGATACAACTTTCCTAACATAATTACTCAATTTTTTAGTTCCTAAAGGTCCTGGGATTATTTAGGAATCATTATTCATTATCTTAAAACATATATTCTCCATTAGAATGTATACACATTGCTTTATTTAAATAATTTATCATAGATGGAACAAACCTTTTTAATTTAGAAGTCAATACATTTTAACATTTTTTCATTTCCCATATTCCTATCCAAATCCAATTGATTTGGAAAATTTATTGAGAAATATTTAGGAAATTTCTCCACTATTCTCTTTTAGGGGGATTTATTCTTTTCCACATTAGATTTGACTATAGGAATCAACGACTATTTCATTTTGTTACTTATCAATAATTTTTTTCTAGGAACCCATGTATTACTTTTGAAAACAATCCGAATGACCTATTTTAACCTTATACACACTTCCTTAATGGCCTTAGAGTTTCCATTCTTTGGAAATCTCTCAATGTCATCATGTTTCATGTCTTACACGATTCCAAAATTATTATTCCTTTCTTTGATTGAATATACTTTCATTATTTACATTATTCCTTTAAAATTATTTATTATGGAAACTTTTCAATAAAATATGATGTGGAAAAATATACCATAATAGTGAAATATTTTTATTATATAATGAGAAATTTGTTTTTATTATTTATGTTCATTAATTTATTGGGAGTGTCTTTCATAGATTTCTTGTCCAGTTCACTTTAATGTTTGTTCTACTTGGGTTTCTATTTTTCTTTTTTATCATAATAATCTATCCCCCTACTGAAAACAATATAAGAGTTTTGTATGGTAGTAAAATAATATCCTTCACCATATTTTTGTCCATACATTTGGAAAAAATAAAAAAAACGTTCAATACAATAATATACATTTTTCATTGATAGATTCCTTATATTTTGTGAAATATTATTTAGTATAGTATATTTACTATTTTCTTAAAAAATTATCCCCCTGAATTAAGGTGCTTTTCAATGTGAATATATTGAAATATTATGCCTACTATTAGTATATCCATGTATAAACCTCGAGCCACTCCAATAATGGATAACAAATCTCTTTTTTTCCCTTTAATTTTTGTTTGTATATATTTGTACCCCTGTTATTTTTTATTAGTTTCACAACACTTTTGGGATTTATTTGGGGATATTATCTTCTTGAACATGATTACATACAACCTCGATACATTGGTTCGTTTATAGTGTTTGTTTCCATATTTTAGTATTTTTTTAATTGTTTCTATCACTTATAGATAACAATGATTTAATAATCACAACATTATCAGGAAAGTGTGATACATTATTCTAGGAGAATGAGGTGGATTATTCTCTACATGATTCCAAGTTCTATTTATATCCAATATGAATCCCTTTTATTGGAATAACATTCTATGAAACATTTTCATATCACTCTTTTATCATTTTGTGAAGAACCAAGTTGTGTCAATTATAGATTCATTAGGTTTACATAAATATTTAGGAAATTCATCTTGAGGTAATATTTCCAAACCAAAATTGGTTTTATCCTTACCTCTCAATAAATTTTCATCTGTTGAAATTGTTCATCATTCATCTTCTGAATATATTTTAGCGAGTTTTCATGTTTTTAACCTTTTTTTTATTTCACATATATTTAAAAATTATTTACATTCATAGAGACTATGATGCTTCTCTAATAAATGGAATATATCTATAATTATAATAAAAAATACAAAATTCTCATAAACAATTATTTATAAAATATCATTCAACAATGAAATTTTAACATTGAAAAGTGAAACTATTTATCAATTAGTTTTAAACCTTTTGAGATAGTTTTGAATCTTCCAATTTATTTTTCTAATTCCCCTTACATGGAAACAATTATTCTCTATCTAGGCTTTGTCAATGAATAGTTCCATAATAAAATTCAATTTGTATGTTTAAAATTAAACATGACTATTATTTAAATAATAGAAAACCTAATATTGTAATTATTTAATAATATTTATTGATTCATTCTCTTTATACTAACCACACCTTCTACTTCAATCAACAAAAGGATATTTGTAAACATATTCTACAAATATTCACATTCCACTTTGTTTAATTTCTAGAAGTGTTATATCATTCTACTTCTTCACATTTTCCATTTTCTTATTTTCCTACGTCTCCTGTAATTTATTTAAAGTATTTTATAAAAATTATGTATTTGATATATTAGGAATAGAGACAAAATTCTTGATATGATATTCATTTATAAACCTTAAAAATTCGCACCTAATATATTCAAATTAAACTAGAGGTATACTGGATCTTTTAGAGTCAACCTAGATTTCTTTTGATAAAAAATGATGTTCGAAGGGATTGGTGGACCATGTACGGTGTAACACCCTAAAATTATAATGTACAACTTTTTATTCAATTACTTGTTTAAAATGCATCTTCAAGAGCATTAGAGAAAATAGCATCCTGAGACACTTATATATAATTAATATTTTAAATAAATTAAACACACGATATATCTTCAAATTCACACAACACTGATTTGTCATGCATTAGACAAAAAAGATACTTTCCTCGATATCTTACATTACAGGAATGATTAACCTTCCTCGATATCTTGTACTACACACAAGATTAAAATTCACTAAATATAAATTTATTATTAAACTATTATTATTTAATATAATTTGGTATAACCTAAATTTTGTGTTAGATATTATGAATAGTATTAACCAACATATGAAAATTTATGATTTATATAAATATAAAATTAATTAATTGGATAAAAATTAATGTGAAATGGAAATAAGAACCAATTGGATTTAAAAAATATATTATTATTTATATAAATCCTAATGAGTTTTTTCTTAATAAAAAATTTAATTACAGTTAGTTAATGATTTTAATGAAATTTTATGTTATATCTTTAGAAAAATATTTTTCAATTCATTAGTTAAGTTTGATATGCATTAAGAGCCCCCCTAGGGCGTCGTTAGTTCCCTACTATGCTATACAAAACAAAATTTATATTAGACTTAGACAACATAATGAATATGTAGTATCTACTTAGTCCAAGGTTCAAACCCATAGGTTTGATCCATATGTTCTAAATTAATTATTATATTGAAAGTGTAATTGATTGGTTGTTTTAAAGAAAAGAGAAACAATTGCAGGATTGATTGGGGTTTTGAACCCCATAATTGGAGGCATACTAGGTTCAGTGATTTTCAAGTTCGTGTGCTTTAGATTTGATTAAAAGTGTTTTTATTCTTATTTTTTGTTTGAATTGGGTCAGTAAGGGTCCATGGTTTGGTTACCCTTCACAAATAATATTTTTGGACATTTGTAATGGTCATCTAGTTAGTACGAACAGTAAACAAGTTTACCCAAAACCGTATTTAAAAAAACGGGCCAATTTTTCATAATGGTCATACACAATCTAAGATAATCAATCGATGCAATTAAATTATCATACATAGAACCTAAAAATTGTTGTAACATATAATAATACAGATTTTTATTTGAAAAAATAGTTTGAAGCAATCCAAAACATGAATCAAATAATGGAAATAATCCTTATGCACACATCCCCCTAGAGATCAAATCACTCGACACTAGAAGGAATACTCTCTCAGGATGAGAGTGAGTGTCAAGGGAACCCATTGAATAAATGTGGTGTCATGGGAGTAAAAATCATCACTCCTTCATCTGGAGGCCTTCTGTTGGTTCTACTTGGCTTCCTCTACCATCGAGGTACTTGGATGGGTGCACAGATTCCTTTTTTTTATAGGAAAACTCATCCAAACCCCATTTTAAATCAATATTTTTAGAGTTTAATTGGTTTAATATGACAATATAAACTTAATATTTTAAATATAAACCAAAAAATAATGTTTATGTTAATTTTTTATATTTTTAAGATATATGTCATTTTTTAAGGAATGGTTATAAATACTGAATTTTAGTTCAAAACTATTTTTTGGATATAATTTATTTAAAAGTCCAAATTTTAAATTTACATGGTTTAAAATTTCAATTAGATAATAATATTATCAATTAATCGAATTTATGTCATTTTTATCAATTTCAAATTGATATTTAATGTAAAACTTATCAAACATTGGAATGTTTTTACTTTAACAAAAAGCATTGTCATCCTGCCTACGGGATGAATTTTAAATTAATTTATGTGACTTATATTATTAGAATTTGAAAAATGGGATTCAATATTTTAAATCATAATAATTTATAATGTATCATAATACCAACTTAGTTTTTATCCAATATATTAGTGAATGTAATTAAAAATAATTACAATGATTATGGATGAATTAAACTTAATAAGGGACTAAACATTAACATTAAGGCCTGAGACGACCTATACACTTGTCCAATAGCTATTGGATAGCCATATATTGACCTTATACTCTCTTGTATTTAAATTTATCCATTATTGGATCCAATTTGAAATTAAAAACGTGCATGTAATTACATGGTCAAAATATTACAAGAGTTCCACTCCTCCTCTACTATAAAAAGGATTCCTCTCCTCCCACATCCTCACACATCACAAGCCACATTTTCTTGAACAAGCAATACCAAAGTATCTCTTAAGAATCACTCCCCTAATACTATAATCCTCCCCTTAGGTATAAGGAAATAAAGGAAGCATTTCGGTCAAACCAAAAAGAGTTATCCAAATAAGAGGTAACAAACATTCTCATTCTTTTTATTGTTTTTTCAATGAAAAAATACCTCAAATATTATTATTTCATGCATGTGTAACTAATAAAATTATAATATATATACTTTTATTTTTTAAAATATGGTTTCTACTTACACTAATCCACACATCCATCTAATTGGTAACAAACATATTGTTTATGTGTATGATGAATTCCACCTCACGAAATGATTATTGTTCATTTTTTCTTTTACCATATTTCATGGATGGAATTTTTGATGAAAAATATTTTTACATATGATGTAAATGATATTTATTATTTCTTTATTATCATATAATTATTTTACAACAAATATATTTATACATTCCATTTTGTGTAAAAATGATAACATCATTTGTGGAAGTGTGGATTACAGCCCCCTCCTCAAAATCATTTGATTTGATATTTTTATAAAATCCACTTTCGGGTAAAGTGAGAATGGAAGAAATACACCATACAACGGGACATTAAAAATTCAAAAATTTAAAAATCATGAAAATCCCCGAAATCAAGGGATCCGCTCAAGAATCTACTACACCAACGTGACATCGCCATCATCATCACATCGCTATCTTCTGCATCACGTCTCTTACTATACACCTCTCAGTGTAACCGCACATCATATCTAGAAATGAAAATGAAGAAAACAAAATGAACCATTCAAATGTTAAAACATGCTATAAAACTTCCCCATAATTCTTATTTCAATGATGTAAAACTCCATTGATGCCACAGAACATCAAAGAAATAAGCACCCATTAAGAGAAAAAGCACAAGAAGAACAAGATCCAATCAAAAAACATCAACCCACCATAAAAATCCAAAACATATCATCATCTTCCATCCATCATAGAAAATATACAATCCATTATCGCTTTACCAGATTTAGGCCGTGCTTGGAGCACCAACATTTTCCGAGTCACACGTCCTGAAGCCTCAATGTAAAAACCTCTCCAGATCCGACTGATAGAGGTGTGGAGGAACACGAGGCCAGAACAGATCTTTGAGTTGTTGTGAACAACGAACAACAACATCATCTAAAATGAAGAAAACCATTAGAAAATAGAAAAAAACAATTGAATCCAATAGCTCCAGTAAATTAATCGACCACTGATCCATATATCTTAAATCCTCTTTGTTACCACCGCTCTTTCTCTGAATAGGAGAGGCTCAAAGGAAATTGAGGCCAGATAAATAATGGAGCAGTCAAGGGATTCATTAGGAAGAAACCTTCAACGGGAAGACTAAATGAGATGTAGAAGAAGATATTACACTTAAGTACGAAAGTAGAGATGGAGAAAGCCCAAAGAAGAAGGATCCTCCCTGAAGGAGAAAATGAAATTCAAAGGAAGAACAAAAAAGGATGAAAACCAAAGGACACTGCCGCCAAGACAGGATTCTGAAACCCTAATATGGGAGCCGATAGAGGAGATGAGAGTCGGGTGATTGGGGTGCAATCAATGAGTTATCTAGATTACTGCCCCTCAAAGCGATGTGATTCTTTCAAATGATACATGTACTGTATAAATAATGGTTTTAATTAATCATATTTTACAAATAAAACATATATATATATATATGATATTAATGAAATTAATACATTTCTATAAATATAATATATATAATTTTCATTATTACCTTTTCACACATTTTAAAAGCGATAAATTTTTTTGAGGACGTATGGACTACCACCTCCTCAACATGACATGATTCCTTATTTTACATCACATGTATAATATTAATAAGTATATATGACTTAATAATATGGTATTTAAGATATATTGATCATTCAAGAAGTAAATATTTATACTTATCTTATTTCCATACAGATCATTGAAATATGAGTACATTACTCATGTGTATGTACAACTTACCATCTCCATGATTGTAATGTGGATTCATTTTTCCTAACAATATTTAATGATTGTTTTTAAAATTATAATTGATTTATAAAAATGATAAATATTTTATTTTTATTATTATGTACATGTTATATAAAGATCCCATTGAAAATAGTTGACATACCAAAGTGGTTTTTGACACATAAACCAAATTTGGTCAAAACAACTGATGTAAACATAATTTTATAAGTAGTTTTATAAAACATGCTAATAAGTGAAATAAAATTATTGATAAAACATGAAACATTTCTCAAGAAATTATACAATTAACATAGTATTACTATATAGGAATATACTAGACATTCACCCAAAATGAAACACCAGGTATTGTATTTCATCACATTTACATTCCATTGAGGCTTATTTTTAGTTATTCACCAATTTTCATTTATATGGTGTATAAATATCCATTTCACATTTTATATCGTGAACCTACTTATTATCATGATAATATAAGTTTCATTTAATGTTATTACATTATTGATATTATGATTCAAAGGTTTCAAAATGATATGGGACACTATGGAATGATTAATGATTATTCCAATCGAAAATGTTTATAATGATTATCTTTGCGATATCACTTTATTTTGTGATTGTTAATATTATATTTATAAAATCACTTTATTTGTTTGCACATAATTTCATATATATGGAGAAAATACTACAACTTTGACATATAATATCATAATTAATTCATTCTTCATGATATATTGAGTTTCAACATGAATTATTTAATTTATGGGGATATTATTTAAATTTAGCAAGTGGAAAAGTATTTCACAACTCAATTTATTTTAATTGGGTTATATTACTTCCTATTTTTCATTAATATTCTAAAATTATGTGTATACTAACATTGACTACATATTGATGTAATTCATATTCTATATGTTGAATTATTGTTAATACAATAATATACTCATTGGTTGATCCTATATTCAACATTATAAATCTTTTAAATGGTTTACTTTACAGTCTCATTTGTTTTGGGATTTTTTATACTTGAATTTAAACCAGAGGTAATTAATTGTTCATTAGACCCATTAATTTTCTTCTTCTCTAGTTATTCATTAACATTTTCAGGTATTAGTACCATTTTCCCACTCTTTGGTACTCAGTATATTTTGGAAAGTTATTTTAATAAAACCCAACATCATTTCCCTCTTTATTTGGAGAACCGATTTTCATTTAAAAACACAATTTTGCAAAATTGTTTCCCATAATGTTTTTAAAATGATTAGGTAAATGAATTTTTACCCTTTTCACCAATTTTTTCAATGGAATAATTGTAACTCCTTCCAAATAAATCATTTTTCTAACAGGTTATTGTGAAAAAAGAATGTTCTTTTTTCCAAATGTCATAGGTATGCTTTTACCCACCTTCATTTCTTCATAGTTTCCATTACAAGTTTAAAAGGTTAATTTTTAAAATGAATATTGTAAAGGATATTTTTATAGTATTTTTATTCAAAAGACACAATGATTCATTACATTTACTCCACTTAGAATAATTGGGATTAATACAATCTTTATTCTTCTTCTTTATTGTTTATGATTGATTTTTTTTAGGATATTATTCACAGTCACATACAGATTTCTTTTAGTCCCATAGAAATATTTAGTTTCCAATTATCATTTTACATTGAATTTACCCTAATTATCCATATCATTTATCATGGATATATTCATTTCATAAATTGTATAAGATTTTTCATAAGGTATTTACATTGAATTTTAGTTGATTATTTTGGGAAATATTGATAAATCTATATTGTTTACTAAATATAGATATTTGATAAGGAAATTTTTTTAAATTTTATCAATACAGTCTATGTGGTTTGGGGACTTGTTAATGAAATCCCTAAAAGTTGGAGATCAGTTAATGTAATCTCCACAGGTTGTGGGCTGGTTAATGAATGTCAACAGATGCATCATTAGTCTCGTAGGACAAAATCAGTTGGATAACATACTAATGAAAATCATTTTTTTTCATTTTAAAAATTTGATTAAAGGTTTCTCGTACCCCAATATACAACCTAACCAAACCAAGTGAAACTTACATATCAAAGTAGCCAGATTCATCTCCACACCCCATGTAAGATTCATCTTCTTCAGTAGCGGATTTCCAATCAGGAGACCTCCAATAGCTTGCACTTTGGACCCGGCTTCTAAGAATATCAAGACCGGGTTGATCTGGGGATGACTTCTTGACCACACTACCCTTTTTAAAGGCCACAATCACCTCATTGTTCGGTATACCAATTAATTTTATAACCATATTTACTGCATATGTTATATGTTTTTGGTAATCATAACGTCCAATAATTATGAATTTCACTATTTTAGGTTTAGTTATTATTCATCAATGAGATTTAGCCTCGATATATATATGGATACATTTCATTTTCAATTCATTGATTTAATGGAATGTGTTTCTATTTCTTACATTGACCTATTTATTTTTCCATATATAGTTTTCTGACTGGAATGTGTTGTTTTTACCTTTCCTTATTTATTATTAACTTCATTTTCAGTTAATTTATTTACATGGAATTTGTGTTGTGTTATATAACTATCCATGTTATTTTATTCATATAGATTTATTAGTGCTTCCACTATACTTTACGCTGACTAAGAATTTGTGGTCACCATATTTATGTTTCCATTCCCCAAGATTCCAAGAACTATAATATGAATGATTTTAATGGATACACTAGATGCAATAACAT
The DNA here is from genome assembly GCA_963277665.1 of Viscum album. NCBI lineage: Eukaryota > Viridiplantae > Streptophyta > Magnoliopsida > Santalales > Viscaceae > Viscum > Viscum album. Next base: position 1,117,447,002 of record OY728152.1, read on the forward strand.
TATTATCCTCAATGTTATCTAGAAGAAAAAAATTATGTTGTAATCAGCGCATTAATTTGTAAATCAATACTCATTTATGTACTTGGTTTAACAAAACTATTAAAAACATGGTCCTTCAGGATTTTTATTTTTGTAATCAAGCCAATGTAATTGATAAAAAACACTATCTTAGTTGTCTCTCGGGTTAGGTCACTATATTTAGTATCAATTGTTGTTTATTAGAAACCATGTGAACTGGATTTAGTAAAAATAGGTTTGAGAACATAAAACTAAAGATGAATTTTAGGATAATTATAATATAAAAACCTATAACTTTAGTAAGGTATAGATTATGTGGTCCTTCCATGAAATACATCCATGTTATAATACTACAAGTGGGATAGGTTCTTACACAAATGTACTTAAAATTTATAAATCCAAAAAGTTGTTTTGAGCCTGTTTTGGGGTAACCTTGTACATGACAACATGCCTTTCTTCGAACATGGTTTGACACTCCTGGTGGATATTATAGGATGATTCACATTTTCTTTATTAACCATTATGAAGAATTTGAGCAGATAATGAAAATTAAAATCCCAGATTAAACCTATGTTGTTTTAGATTGATGATAAGGTGTTAAGATTTAGAAATTCTATATATGATATTATCAATAAACTCTAGACCATGTAAGGACATATGTGGAAATAAATGGATGATGTATTTATGTTGTATGTTTTTATAAAAATCCTTAGTTAATATTCTATTAAGTAGTTAACATTATTTCAAGGGAGACCGTTAGATTTATTTTTGAAATTATATTTATATTGTTTTATAATATGGCATTATGTAATCTGGGTGACAACGAATCATATCTGGAAAGGCCGTGGGTCTTGAACCCATGACCAAAGGATGATAAGGGTTTCACACAAACCACTAACCCATGCAATGTCCTAGTTAATGATTCTTTGTTTTTAGTTAAATAATTTGATGAATAATTAATAATGATGAATGAGTAGTATCACTTTTGAGAATTAGAGATTAATCTATTAACCATGTTGGTTTTGGAAGATTTTTAAATATAAACAGTAAGACATTCCAATATTTTATAGGCCTTCCAATACATTAATGGTTTCTTTTACTACTTTAGGCATCAATATTAATTTTTGAATGAATTGGAAAATTGATGGATGAAAAACCGAATAATGAAATTCAGTATATAGATATATATCAATTAAGTATTCATAAGAAATAAAATAATTAAGAAATATTAATAAAAGGATGTTAAAACATAAATTTTTCCTTAATACCTTATTTTAGGTTAAAAATTTTTCCTTTTAAATCAGCAATGATTTATGGATTTTTGGACCTCAGGAATATATTCACAATTCCCATGTTTGTCAGTGATGGACTCATTCACTCCCGATAAAAAATTACAAATTTCCTCCAAGTACCGATTTTCACGTGACACTAATGTTCTCCTACTTAGAGACCTAAATACATGGTTTTCTATGTGACATTTTTACTTCAGATTCCCTCTTTCCTATAAGTTGTTTTTACGAACCCTTCTCATGATGGAAGATTTCAATGTAGGAAATATAAAACATTCTATTACTAAGAATGAGTTTAAATTGTGAGGATTCAATTTAATTATGATGGGTAGAATGTAATACCACGAAATTATAAAGTAGAACATTGTTTTCGATAGCATGTATGACACACATCACCAAGCATGTAATGGAATATAATTTCCTGAGACACTATTATATATTTAATATTTTAAATAACGTCAATAACTTATATATCTTGTAATTTAGGCAACATCGAGTTATCTTTCATCAGAAACAAGAGATAATTTCCTTGATATCTTATGTTTCATGAAAGAGTGACCTTCCTCAACAGTTTGTTTTACACACAAGACCATGTTTCACGAAATGACAATATATTGTAAAAATATTATTATTTAATATAATATGATTTAACCTATCAATTATGATAGTGGGTATTAATTATATTTACTAACTTATGGAAATATTTGGTTAATATAAATATAAAATTAATTCATTGGATACTAATTAATGATAAACTAAAATAAGAACCAAATGGATATAAATAGAAATATTTTTTATTTATATGCTTCCAAAAGAGTTTGGTTTTAATAAACATAATTAAATGTTGTTAGTTATTTATTTTAAAGGAATATATATTTTTTATATTCTATAAATTATTTTTTATATTCATCCATTAGGTTTGATATTCATAAGATAAGAATAAAAAAAATTAATACATTAAAACATATATCCCTATAAACGCAATTTTAACACCTTTAATAGAGATCCCATTTTAAATATGAATTTTGAAACTTTAATTAATTTAATTAGTAAAATAACCTCATAATTGAAATAAAAATTAAAAAATTAGGTTAGGGTGATTTTTTTATATTTTTTGGAAACATATAATCTTTTTTTTGAATGGTTAAAAATAATGAATTTTAGTTGAATACTATTTTTCAATGAATTTAATTATAAGTTTAAATTATAATATTAATTGGTTTTAAAAATTAATTTGATCATAATTTTATCAATTAATCCAATTTAGTTCATTGGGATCAATTTCTCTTCGAAACTGAATGTAAAAACTTATCAAACAATTGATCATTTTTATTTTAAAGATTTGCATTGTAGTCCCACATAAGGGATGAGTTTTAAAATAATTTATTATGCTTATGTGATTAGAATTTAGAAAAATAGATAACATATTTTCAATAATAGAAATTTATAATTTATAATAACATTAAATTGGTCTTTTTACAAAAAATATAAGTGAATGTAATTAAAATTAATTATAATGATTAAGGTTAAATTAAGATTAATAAGTTACTAAACGTTAACCTTAAGGTCCAAAACGACTTATAACCCTGTACAAGAGATATTGGATGGAAATATATCAAACCTAATATCAATTTTCTAGAAATTGGTTCATCATTAGATCCAATTGAGACATAAAAAACGTGCATGGAATTCATTTTTCCAAATCTTACAAGAGTGCCACTCCTCCTCCACTACAAAAAGGACTCCTCGCCCCCACATCCCCACTTACTCACACCGCTAAAGACACATTGGATCAACCATTATCTTTAAATATAACTCCTCCTAATAGATTAAAATATCTTATAAGACTCCATTTGGGTTGAAATAAATCCATAGAAACCTTTGGTTCAAATCAAAAGGATTTACCTGAATAAGATGTAACAAAATTCCTCATGATTGTTAGATTTATTTCAATTGTACAACCCATAAAATAAACATATTTAAAGATTTTATAACAACACCAGAATCCGAAATATGCTACAACATTTTTATTATAAGATTTTAACAACACTCACACACACATCAATCTAATGGGTGAGAACATATGGTTTCTGTGTACGACAAACTACCACCTAACAAATTGACGATTGTTCAATTTTCCATTACAAACATTCAAGGATAACCATTATGATGGAAAATATTTATATATATAATATATATGATTTTTATAATGTATTTACTCTTTATTATTTCTCATACATCACATATGATAATATGTTGCATATTGTGTAAAAATGGTAACATTATTTGTTGAAGTGTGGACTACCACCCCTCAAAGCGATGTGATTCGATCACAGAATACATAAAATTTATAAACACTGGTTTTAATAAAAATTGTATTACATAAAAAACATATATGTGATATTAATTACATAATTAATTTTTTTAAAATATTATATATATCATTTTTTTCATTACCCTTTCACACACTTGAAAAAATAATGTCATTCGTGGAGGTGTGGACTATCAGCCCACCAACATGAGGTGATTCCATTTTCTTTACATCAATATATATATATATATATATGTATTTATAACTAAAAAATACATTATTTAGCATATAATTATCATTCTATAATAATATAATTATACTTACCTTCTTTCTATATTGATCATTGAAAAACAAGAACGTCACCAATGCATACGTACATTCTACCATCACCATGATTGAAAAATAGATTCATTTATCATAACCATATTTAATTATTGAAAATACAAGTGTATTTGAGTTATAAATATGATAATTATGTAATTATTATTATATTGAATATGTTATATAATGAACCCTTTTACCATAGTTGGCCTTCCAATGTATTTTGACACATAAACCAAATTTGGTCAAAACCACTAATGTAAACATAATTGTATAAGTTGTTATATAGAACTTTGTAATAAGTTAAATAAAAGTTATTATAAACAACAATAATGTTCTCAATAATCTAGATAATTAACATAAGTTTATTTTATAATATAATAAAGGTTTCTAACCCTAACAATAACATAGGGTATGATATTTCATCTCAATTAACATTCCATTGAGACTTATTTATTGTTAAGAATCTAGTTTCTTTCATATGGTTTATATATTTACCTTTGACATGTTATATCATGAAACTCCTTACACTCATTATATTATAAGATTCATTTAATTTTGTAACTTAATTTATATTATGATTCAAATGATTCAAATTGGTATGAGACACTTTGGAATGATTAACTATTATTCTCCTCGAGAATGTTTTTAATGATTATCATTGTGATATTACTTACTTTTGTGATTGTTAACATTCTATTAAAACAATAACATTAACATTATTTACCAAATTACCTATATATGATGCACATACTTCTAATTTGACATATAATATCATGATTCAATCATTCTTCATGATATTTTGTGATCCAATATTCATGGTTTAATTTAAGGGGGTTTGAGTAAATTGTTACCAAGTGGAAATGAATTTCATAAATTAATTTATTTTATATGGGTTATATTAATTCCACATTGTCATTAATATTCAATGATTATGTGTATAATTAATTTTACACTATATTAATGTATTTCCTGTTATAGATGTGGGCTTACTGATGATATACATAATGTAGTCAATGATTGATTCTCACTTAAATGTTATTAATCTTTTCAAAGTTTTACATTACAATATCATTTTTTTGTGATTGTTTACACATGAATTTATATAGAAGGAATTTATTTGGTAATGAAACACTATAATTTTCTTCTCCTATGGTTATTCATTATCATTTTTATATATTTGTACCATTTTCTACTCTTTGGTAGCCAAGACGTTTTCAAAAATGATTTTAATAAAACCTGACTTCATTTCTCTCTTTAGTCTGAGAACCCGTTTTCTTCTAAAAACTATATTTTATTACCATGATTTGAAAAGTGTTATTAACAATATTTTTTAAGGTAAATTTCACCTTTTTTTTCTTTTACTAAATTTTATATGGAATTTTGTTGTCACTTTCTAAATAAGTAATTTTCTAATGTTTTTCTGTAAAAATGAATGTTCCTTTTTACCTCGTATGACATATATCATTTTTCCTGTCGTCATTCCCATGAAGTTAACTATTCATGTTAAAAAGGATAATTTTTTTATTATTTTTTTAAAGATATTTTTATAGTGTTTATATTCATCAACGTTAGCATCCCATTATATTTTCTCCACTTGGGATGTTCATTATTAAAACCATCCTTATTATTCCTCTAGATGGATTACGATCGATATTTCCAATGATTGTATTCACAATCAATTAATTAATTCCTTTTGTTCCCCTCGAAATATTTTATTTCTTATGATTAGTTAACATTGAATTTCCCCTATTTATCCATATCATTTATCATGGATATTTTCATTATAGAAATTGTATACCATTTTTTAAATAGTGTTTATATTTAATTTTAGTTGATTATTTGGGGAAATATTGATAAATCCATTTCCATTACTCAATAAGAATATTTCATAAGGCTCTTTGATTATTTAAAGGCAGTTGACATGAACTATATGGGTTAGGGACTAGCTAATGAAATACATATGAGTTGGTGACCAGTAAAGGAAAGCTCTATGGGTTGGGAACTAATTGATGAAATCCTAGTGATGAATCATTAATCCTTCCAGAAGAAATCAATTGTCTAGACTAAGATGAAGAGTTTTTACCCAGAAAATTTTAAACCATCTTTGTTGTAACGGTACCATGTTCCAAAGAAACATGACATATAACAATTAATAATTTCACTTATTTTTTAGTTATTACTCATCTATGATATTTTTAGTCAACAAATCTATGATGATATTTCATTTTAATTTAATTTATTAAATGGAATCTATTTATGTATCTTACTTTGCCATATTTTTTTAATTATATAGTTATTTGAATGGATTTTTTTAATTTACCTTTTATTATTTGTTATTAACTTTATTTTTATCCTATTTATTTACTTAAACTGTTTGTTCAATTATTTGCCTTTCTATGTGAATTTATTCCAGTTGATTCCTTATTTCATTTTCTATACATTACCCTTACTGATAATTTGAGCTCACCTTTATTATATTTAATTTCCCTAGGATTAAAAGACTTTTACTAATGAAGATATGAAGGGATGCACAAGATTGAATGAATTTATTATCATTGAATTTATTTAGAAAATTATTATGTTGTAGTTAGTGTATTAATTTTTAATACAAGACTCATTTATGAATTTGGGTTACCAAGTCTACTAAACTATTGGTCATTAGGGATTTGATTCATTTTAATCATGATAATGTAATTGATAGATGATAAGGTCTCTAGACTATCTTGGGTAGGGTCTCTACATAGAGTGGTGGTAAATCGATGGTCTCCTTTTATAAATTTTTATTTTTATTTCAATCTTATAGTCATTTTATTGTTTTGATCAACTCACCTTTACATATCTCATCCTCACCCTAATAATAAATAAAATAAATTCCCACAAAAAATGATTTTTTAAAGTATTTAATCTATGTAATACAATTTTTTTGATTGTTTCTATACCCCAATTGTAGATTAAATACTATAATGAAACTCAAAAAATTATGGTTTGATGATTCCCACAACCATATAGTGTCCCACTATTAATAAAATTTTGTGCATATCTTAGAACTTATATAAAATAAAATTCACATTTAAAATACAAATTCACACTATGTTTTCCATGAATACCCTGATTCAAATATGTTTCATATCTTCCCACCATGTATATATAATTATTTCCTTTTAGGTAGTTTTTTATGTAGGTCACCTGTCATCATAGGGATTATTATGTATCATGAGATTCAATCTCCTTCCTCTCACTAATAGAGTCTTAAAATGCCTTCTCTTCGTAATGAAAGTGAATATGAACTTATCACTATTTCAATTAATCTCCACATAATTATATATAATCTACTCATCTAGCTATCTCAACTCACACTCGATCTCCTATGACCACAAAAAATCTAGCACCTCCTCATACTTTTAATGTTTTAACATTATATATATAAATACTATCACAATAGGTATATCCTATATTTATCCATTATTCTTCCTACTAAAACTTCAGATAACAAAATATAATCCCAAAATGATGGATATATTCCTTTTCTTATTCTTTTTCATCCATAGATTACTTATTTATCTTCACATGGAAATATCTGGATTCATCTTCCCCCATTGAGAGCTATTACGATTCTCTTAGATCTCTTTAACTTCAAACATCTCTCTATCTATTTCCCTCATTTTTCACTTTATATATAGGTCTATATAAATAATGTTTCCAATATTCAGAATATAGAAAATATCAAACTAATTATGTACCCATGATCTGATTTTTTTTTCACTTTTTATAGACTTTTTATATGTGGGTGTCTCCCACAATACTCATATTCTCTTTGTCTCTAACGAATATATCCTCTAAAATTTTATGAGTTATCTTATTCTTTTTACTTATTATTTTCTATCAGCCAATCATTAATATAGATACTTCTAGGAGGGTCACTCATCTATTCACTCAATCTTATATTCTCATGAAATATGTAGATAACAATTTTAAATCATGTAATTAAAAGTATAAAACATTTAGATTTTCATTTTCACTAATTCATCACTAATAGTGTTCTTTATTGAATATCTATAAAAATTTCAAGATAGTATATTAATTAAGATATCATCTCAACACTTCATTCTTATTCCTCAACATTAATCACGAATTTCTTTTAAATTTTAAACATATAATATTTTGTGATCATCAACACGATTTTATTAATTTATTGATTTAATTAATCTTCAATACCCTTTATTTGATTTTATCTTATTTACATAATCCATAAGATCATCTACTTAATTCCAAAACATGAATAACTAATTATTTTGTGATAATTTAAACACTGAAATTCAACACATTCATCATTTAAATTAATTATATTTTGTTCAAATATCCCATATTAAATATAGAAGTTATCCTCTCAAGATTATATCACTTCACCTTCCTCAAATAATATATTTAATAATGGATACCATTGACTCATGAAATTTATATCATTTGATAAAAACTGAACTGTAATCCCAATGAAAATTTTCTTCTCTATACATGTTCAGCAGAAATATTAAATTTTCACTAATTATGTTATTTACATAGATACATAATCATCATTACACCACTCTGTTGATGATTACAGAGAGAGGATTTTTGGTTATGCAATCGTTTTGATGTTTAAACAGACGCAAAATCATATATATATATATATATGATGGATGATACTTATAAAGAACCCCATCCATTCAAACTTCAGTGTTTCATGATTAAACAGTTTATTTCAAGTTTACATAGATCAACATGATGTTTTTTCCAGGTATAGTGATGTTTACACAGACAATAGATTATATTTATGCATAGAAACATGATATTTATAGAAGGTTTGATGTTGTTTACATGTACACAGAATAATCCTTAGGAATATCACTATAATAATGCTTATGAAAATTTTGGATGGTCCCACACAGTTTAGAATTAACCATTTTCAGATCAAACCCAAAATTATTTACTTTCATCAATTAAAAATGGAAGATCATGAAATATTCATAGACCTTCTCGGCTCATTCCAAATCAACTTAAAATTACATTAAATTTATTGGGATAATATTAAAATAATTACAGTGTTCTTAAACATAATTTCTAATTATGTTATAGTATATACACTCATCTTTGAGTATTCTCATGAACCTTTACATACTCAATATAATAGATTTATTTTACATTTATACATGTTATTGTATTTACTGAATTTCAATAACCTTCATTATCAATATTCCTTGGAGGGGTTCTCCAATATTTTAGTTATCTCTCCTCTATACTTTTAACTGTTTTAAATCATTCAATGATAGTTGTAAAAGTTATCCAGAATAGTTTAGTTACTAGTACCTTCCACATTATTCAAAAAAAATTCGACAACAATCCACTCTTTAGTACATTCCATTCACATGATGACCAACACAATAAATTGTTGGTGTAAATGGGATGAACACTGGGAATCCATCTCATACTCCCATTTCCCAACCACACTATGATATCTCAAATCACTTAACTGAGTGGATACATATTCCATCATCTATATAATTATCCAACACAATGACATTTACAACTATCCATGAAATAAATAACGATAAATATAACCAAAAATATATTAATCCAATAGGGGAACTTTTATAAAGTCCATGAGGTTGAAGGGTAAGGCATTAAAAATGCACGAAAAAATAGATCACCCTTTGATTAGAGGAACCACGACCATTGTTGAAGTCACCACACTATAAATGAATCTAGTAAATCATTATTTATAAATATAAAGTCTATAATTATATATATCAACAATTATTCTATTCCTTCAATCCCTATTCAACCATATTCCCTCTCAATACCCGCCAATAATTTCTGTTAAGAGTTTAAAAATCTTATTTGTTGGGATCAATATCTCTTTAATCAAGGTATTATCACTTCATCATATCCAATTAATCATTTTCCGTTTCCTTTATTATATTTTCTATGGTGAAGTTCCTATGGTTTTGTATTAATATTAGAGAAATTATTAATGGTGGTTTTCCATGTTTTGGATCTGGGGTGGTTACATTTGAATTTGGTAGTGGATGATCCTCAATTCTACTATTAAAGAGACGTAATTCCTTGAATATTTAAATCAAGGGTTGGGATTCATTACCTATCATTATATTGGTTTCAGTTCATATGTATCATTATTTAATTTCACAAGTAAAATTTTGACACAAACTTTATGAAGATAATAATAGAAAATTAATTATCACAATAAATAGTGGGGAGGCGTGCATCACATGAAGTTATACAAAGATAGTGGATGTTTGTTGATATTTTCTAGATAGTTTTTCGTTTTTATTTTGATTTTTATTGTACATTAACATGATTGATATGATTAAAAATATTCATTACATAATCAGTGATCCTTGGTGAGGATGATATATATATTAACATAAATTAGTAATAATTTGGTTTCCTATGTTTATTCACTATGATTTAGTATAATTATTTTATATATTCATGATATGTTTTGGGGAGGATCCTATTGGGTACACTTATAATCCCATCCTATAAATAAAATATTTTTAGGTATAAAAGTTCTATTTGGTGATCAAAATGGATGTTACATGATCATAAGGTTATTCAATAGCTATTGGGGTTAATGTTTACTAGTTTGGCCATATACTTGGTATTTTCATTTTCTCCATCTTTATATAATATTTCAATCATTTTTTTGGATGATTTATCAATATGAAGGAGTCAGTTGAAGGATATTATCTCTAATACTAATATATATATATATATATATATATATATATATATATGGCAAATTCCTCTAAATTGTATGAATTTTATACCCTCAGTTCTTGTCACCAACCCATGAACTATTGGTGGTGGGCTTCAGCAGCCATCCCATATTAAGTATCGGCTCATGATGGGTACCAGTGGAGGGGTTGGTAGATTTATATTAGATCAGATGGTTCATAAAGAGATATTAGAGCTTAGGTATATGTACTAGTGAGGAATTCATGGGTTTTTAGGGTAATTATATAATATGAACTTATTATATTATGTAATAAATGGATATTGACTAGGGAATAATATTTTTGGGGACCTTCTGATCTAATTCTAGGAATATATATTTACTAAATAATTATATGTGATGTGATACTGCTTTGGGGGTAGATAAATAAGTGATTATCCTGCATTATTATTGTCAACACATGTCTTTTAATTGTGTAGATAATGGTAATTTGGTTGTATTATAATTAATTAACCATAATCATTATATGTCATAGTATTAATATTCCTTAATATTTTCTATTTTTTGGTATAGTTATTGATCGATACCCCCATTAGGTTTGTGGTTATAAAGTCTAGAAAGATACTCTTTCATATCAATACAGATTTCATATTAATGACAAATAAAACTATTGTATAAATTCACATTGAGAGTTTCAATGATAGAGTCTGTATAAGAATGGGGAATCCCTTTCAGATCAGGAAACCAAATCTTGGTTTGAAGAACTAGAGACTTCCTTTAGTTTAAACCATAAAAAAATGGATTACTAGGTTTTTTGAATTTATGTATGCTACATGGGGATTCTTGATAGTGGTAATTTTGTTCCTTAGCAATCATAGGGAGTCAAAAAAATGTGGGAAAAGTTTTTTGATGACTTTATTTCATCAATTGTTAAGGTGGAATACTGGTAGGATACTCTTCCTCATTTTTTGGGAAGTTGTAACAATCATGAGTTTATTATTTAGTATGATAACCTCTTACATCATGATTGAGAACATATTCATGATGAGGAGGATATATAGAAGAATTTAATGGAGTATTTTCATCAATAGAATTAGTTATAAATCACCCCAATTACACATACAATGTATCATGAAGTTCTATAGAATTAAGAAGTTGTTGATAGGATTATAAATTGTAGCAGACATTCATTGGAGGGGGATTTTCATGATACTTCATTAAACATAGATATATTTAGAAGTTATTAGTTTTCTAGCCATTTGATGTTTTTGTTAGTGGGAAGCCAGTTCCAATTTTCTTCATCATCATTTCCATAAGTTGGTAGTTCTAAATCCTCTACTAGATGACTAGACATATTTTTTTTCATACATATCTTGTGTCCATCAAAATATTGAGTGACCAACCATGATTGACATTTATTGTAGAGCTGGAAACCATCATTAGGGTCAAATATTTTAGCAACATCCTCCAAGGTAACAAAAGAATAGGGTGACCTAGGTTTTGATAAGTAGATAGGAGATTGGATGGTTAGTGAATGACCCCATGATTACCCACATCCCTAGGGATAGTTATTAGAGTGAGACCATGGTGTTGGTAACCATTAGTGATAATGATTCTGTGAAACCCGATGTGGTAAGATGCATTCCTTAGAGTTTCTAGCTCCATGTGATCCCAATGTAATGTGTGGTAGTATCTAATCTTATTCCACCTAGATTTATTCGTTGTTTGATTTAGGATCTATTCCCTCCTTCACTAAACCAACCATAATACTTTTTCAAGACCTATGGTGGAGAGACTTCTAGTGCCTAGGAAATTGACTACGCTAGATGGAGGTTGTACTAGCTTGTTTGATTTGTGCATAGATCATGAATGGTTTCTAGTCAACATATCTCTTGGGGAAATTTCCTATGTTTGTGGATAAAATAATAAAATATAATCCTTGGCATGGATTTATTTTAATTAGTATAGTATATTTTTGACATCGATAATATGGGCATTATATTCTATGTGGATAACAATGTGTATGAAATGTTTTTTGGTGAGTAAGACCCTTATGTGGGTTATAAGTGTATTGAGACTTTATCTTCCTTAATGTTTGGTATGATATTGGGTTCAATAGAGTATCAATAATGCTTGATTCCCAACGACATGGAAGATTATAATAATGTATTTCAATAAGATGTAGAGATTCCACCCCCTTAATGAGAGACTGAGTTTGGTATAGAGTTTTAGTCAGGTGTCACTATGATATTAATGTCCCCATATAAGATGATTCATTTTGATTTGTTGGATCCATGGATTCATATTGATTATATTTTTAAGTGAGGTTTCATTTATACTAGTGGGTCAACATAGATTACTATAGTTCTATTTATGAAGAATGTAGATGATAGTCTATATTATTGTATTGATTTTCATCATTTGAAAAGGGTGATAATGAATTACCACTATCCACTCTTATGGATATATGATCAATTCAATCAGTGTAAGGGGTGTATCTAGTTTTATAGGATTTACTTGTGGTTAGGATATCATGCATATGTGAGGAAAGGATGAGTATATTCTGAATACTAATTTTAGATGTCTCTATTTGAATTATGAGTTCATTGTAATATTGTTTTCTGTTACCAATACTCAATGAATATTCATGATTTTGATGAATTATAGGTTTCATTAAATTTTGGAATGGTTCATAGTGGTATTTACAGATAACATCTTAGTGTATTATATGTTATAGAAGTATGAACATCATTCAAAACACCTTTTTGGAGTTATTTGGAATCATAAAGTATTTTGGATGCTATAAAATAATTTTTTTTATGATCTCTATTTATTAGGATATTTCATGTCTGAGCATGGAGTATACACATATCCTTTGATGATTTATGTCATTGTTTCTTGGATATCTCGTAAGAATAATGTGGATGTGTGGATTTTTCATTGTCCATTAGGATATTAATAGAGGTTCATTATTTAAATATATTATATCATGAATACATGGATAAGTTTTACCATAAATTGCCAAATTTCTATTTGGAATGACTAGTTCCATGATACTTATGATTATTTGAAAGAGAAGTAAGGGAGTACTCTGATTTTTTATTAGATGGAGGTGTGAATTGTCTATAGGGTTTATTAAGAAGCTTCACATCTTGTCTATGGAGACATTTTTATGCACCAAGGAGTGGTTTTATCATATGGGTCTGGGAAATTATGGACTCATGAATATAACTACGATTCCCAGGATCTGGATCTTACTAAAGTTGTGTTTTCTATAATGTCATGTCAGGATTACAATATCGGTTAGCACTTTATGGTCTTCCCATATCAAAATATCATGAGGTATACAATCTCCCAATTTGATATGATTTTTTTATAAATGGTGTATTTTATTACTATAGTATTATGACATTGATATTTCTAATACAAATGGGAATGGGAATTTTATAGCTGATTCATTGAGTAGAATGTTTCATGGAGATATTGTGCATATGTTTGGTGATTCTTACTGAGTGATGGGAGGAATTCCATAATGGACATTGATATGGGTGTTGTTTATGTATGAGGGTGTCTTTATCTAATGACAGTAGATTCAACATTTGTATAGTAGGTGGAAGAGTCCCAATTAGGGGATATCAAGGGGGTGTTTTGGGGAGATCGAGGTGTTTTTGGTTATTCTCTCAAGGAATGGTATGGAGATTATGTATATATATATATATATATTTTAATATTAGGGGTTCTATTTCATTCATTTGGTGATGTGTGAGGTGGTTCTATGTGAGTTAGACAGTTTACCATTAGTAGTACATTCATGACTGGCTATGATGTTCCATGACTTTAAAGGTCATTTTTTGTGGTCTGGGATGAAGCCATCTATTTTGGAAGTGGGAGTAAATCATGATTGCAAAAATCAATGGTTTTCTATGATATTTTGGATGATGTGATACTATTTGGGTGGTCATGTACCACTTAAAAATTTAAAATAATTTCTTATTGATTAAGGCGTGAGGCTCAATGAATATTTTATCAATGTAATATCTTTAGAAGTTAGTGAGCATTTATAGGGTTCAGAAGATGAACTTATCTGATTGTGATCCCCTCTTTAACCTCCATGGTTTGGAGAGGTCTCCAAAAAAAATCTCCCAACTATTCCTTAACACTGTTTTTTATCTATTCAAGGATAGTTATTAAAATTATATTAGATAGAATATAGAATAAATATATAGTTCATGCATTCCAGTTTTTTTATGTTCATGGGTGAGTAACTTACCCCTATAGGAATTCAGTTATAACAATACATTTCACTCAAAAATTTGTATGGATGAATTCAAATCACTATTTAGATAACCAAGAATATTTATTTTATTCTATACTAAGGTGTAATAGTAAGTTATTATTACTTTGGAATTAGTTTAAAGAATGATATAGAGGGTTTAAATGATTTATGTGTGAATAAAGGGATCACTAGATCATCATAGACTATGATGATCATGGGACGAGGCATATGAAGCTCTATTTTTGTGATCATCCATTCCTAAGGATATATCATTATGATGTTAAGTAGAGTATTGGTTATAGATTTAAGTTTTCTTCTAGTTTTTATGACCTTTCAAGGTGTTGGTGCATGTGGAAACTATTATTTATCAATTATCACTCCCCCATAGGTGAACCAAATCCAGGATGTATTTCATGTGTTGTAGCTTCATTGGTATTTCTATGATGACTATATTGTCATTGATTTTTGTGTGTTAGGAGTTGAAAATTATATGGCCATTGAGGAATAAACTATTGATATCTGGTCTTTTAGATGAATAATATTCATATGAATTTTTTCACATTGTTTTTTTCTATGGTGGAACTATAGGATAGAGAAGAGTACGTAAAAATGTTAGATGTAGATGCATAATTAATATCCATTATATATCATTATTTATGATTATATGTGTAACTTGTGATTTATTTATTAGATTATCTTTGATATTATGTTTTTATATGATTTTCCATTATGATGTGTTGGTTGTGAACATGTTATAGTGAGATCCCTGAGAGGTATATATTAGGGGGGTTATTATAATATATTTTTCATTATTTCCAAATATATTTTTATATTCATGTGGAATATAATTGTTTTAAATGTTTCTTATATAAGATATTACTTTTCATTTAAAATCCCTCCCTTTTCGTTTTAAGGGCACATAATTTCCTAGAGTGAGTTTAGAGGCGAGGAAAAGGTTGTGTTTTTATCCATATATAGGTTCACCACACCATTTTTGTAGGCATGGTTAGGCACATTTCGATGTTGCTTCAATGAAGATTATTGTTATGATGTTTAGAGTATAGTGTGGTTTCTGTTTTGGAGGTTTGTCCATGATGCTTGACTGTTTTGGTTTTTAGTTCACCACAATATCTGCAATGAAAATGGAGGATGGTTTTTTTGGTAGATAACTCCTCAACGTGAAATGGGGAAGGATTATATGCCTGTGTTAGAGGGAGTGGTGTCATAGTGATTTGAGCAAGTTTCCCTCTTTGATGTGTATAGATACACACCCATACATATAGATATTTTTGTGGGAGTGGGTGTGGTGGGGATAAGATGAAGAGATGTTGAGTTGTGTGTAGGGTACTTAGAATTATTGTTGAGCGATCTATAACCATATTCCTTTGTGTGGTGAGGTGAAAAGGCTAAGGACATTTACCAATGTCATGGTGAGAATCTGTGGTGATCTTCTAGGAGGTCAAAATGATGTTTTCCATGCCGTGTTTCATATCATGGTTCTATAAATATCAATTTATGTTGTTTTTTGAATTGACATGATTTTATGGGGAAGGTATTTAAAATTTATGAAATCATAGATACTCCTTTAACTAGAGGCACTAAAACTATGATTTGAGTTACAATAACAAGGTGGAGTCTAGCCAAGACTTATCTATAAATAGAGGATCTTGTTTTCATTGGATATAATTTTATTTTCTTTATTCAATACCTTGTCAAACATGGGGGCTTTTAGTTCCCTCCTACTATTTATTAATATTTGATAAACCTATTAGTTCATGGGGATCAAACAATCTTGAATCAAGGAACTATCTATTCTTCTTATCCTCTTATTCCGTACCATTTTCCTTCTAGAGGTTTGATGTGGTGATGTTCCACTATTTTTGGGGTTTTTATTTGAGCATGCATTGATGGTGGATTTTCATGGTTAGGTTACTGGGTAGTTTCTATATAGTTAGATAGTGTTTGATCCTTAATTCTTATTTTCCTGAGCAGTAATTCCATGAAGTTGTGAATTTGGGTAGGGGATTCATTACGTCTCTTTATCTATGGGTCGATGTGGATGTATCATTCATTAAATTATTTAGTAAATGGTATAATAAATCTTACTATAGATAATAATCTAAAAATTATTAATTAGAAGAAATAAAAGGGATATTTACATCCTAAGAAGTTTTTCTTTAATTGCGGATAACTATTGAAATTTTATAGATATTTTTCTATTGTTTTATATGATTTTAATTGTCCCTTAAGATGATATATATACTTGAAAATATTGAACCAATGAAAAGATGGTAATAAGAAGTGGATAATTACTAAGGCTTATGATATGTGTTATTATTATTTCATAAAAATCAAAAATGATGGATGTATTGAAGGAATCGAGTTTATGGTTGATTCATATATGTAAAATAGTGTTATATTTATAGTTTTATCATTGATAAAACCTGCACATAAGGAATAATTTATCTGAATATGGTAAATGTTAAAGATTAATTTTTTATATTAATGTTTTGGGGATATTATAAGATTAGATTTACTGTTATAATCTTGTTCTCTTGATTTTATGGACACAGTTTCCCCCTAGTATTTTAATGAAAATATATGTCTCAATACCCTTTTTATACATCAAGATGTTATAACACTTGAAGTTGTTTATTTTTATTCCAAGTATGGTAGGGATATTTGGTGATTGGTAGGCTAGTTTCTTGGTTGTGCAAGTTGTTTATTAGAAATTTGGTTGAGATAGATGGCATATATTAAGAGTTGTTCTTGACTGTTGTAGAATAGTAGTGTTGGGGATATTGATTGGTTTGTTGGTATAGGTTATGATCTATGATTTCCCATATGTATTGGTGTTTTTTGTAAGTTTAACTTTATTAATGAAGAATTATTGTGATATCTAACCACCTTCTACTTCTATCCAAATTCATTTTGAGTGAATCTTCGTTGTGGTTTCTCATGTCGAGTCTAAGAATACAAGGATTATGGAATGATAAAAAAAATAATGAATTCACTAATGGGAATGGGACTTGCGGGTAGTATTTATATATTATATAAAATCCACGTTGTTCTTGGAATAATCTAACAGTATGAGATTGAAATCTAGAATTTTTGTTTTGATTAAATTAATGTCCATTGGATGAATAGATAAATGTGAATGAATAATAAATTCATAATAATTAAATAAAACTAATAGTAAGTTTTAAATTACTAGTGGATCAATGATAATTATTTTTTATTAATTTTTGTTTAATTATTTATTATATTTCCATTCAAAAAGATAGATGTTTGGTTTTTATGAGGGATTTTATATATTGTTCAATCTAAAGGGTTGAATACTAATCATATTTTAATTGTGTGTGATATATATTCATTATGAGTTATGATTTCATATGTTATACCAATTAATTTGGGTGGGTAAATGATGACCAAATTTTTGGGTTCTTTTTGTTTTCTCAAATATCTATTTTGGTGATGGAATAGGTGAGTCGGTACTCCCTCTTCCCCAATCTTCTTCCAAATGTAGCATTATATGTATGCATATACCTTTTGTTGTGGATTTTGTTATAGGGTATGTGATTATATGGGCTATGATGTCTCTTAGTTTTACCATACATGTGTGTGTGGGATATAAAAACATTAGGTTATAGTATATACATTTATTTTTACTATAGTGACTATATTAACTGAAGGTGTACTTGAATGGGTTGTAATAGATTTTGGTAAAATTCCTGATTCATGGGATGTGATACATTTTGGACTTATTACTTAGTTATGAGATGTGTTTGAGATATGTGTGCACATGTTAAAAAAATTAGATGATAATATGGACGTGATATGATTTCTTAGGTGTCTAGGATGACTTGTAGAAGGAATAAAGAACAATAAATTAGGCATTGTAGTGTTAGAGAGACAAACCAATAGGGAATTGGTCACATATTACCTTTCATATGTATATACATTAATATAGAATTACTTATTTCTATGTGTTACATGGTGAGTGAGACTTGTTGAGGGCGGGATATGGTTTTACTTTAATAGTTAATGAGACAATTTCCTTTGTTGATTCAATGAGATTTAGTATGACTCCTTCGAATATTCATGAGAGGGTTTAGAAAAGATCATAATGAGTATACTTATATTTTTACCTCATATATATATATATATATACTATTTTCAATTCCACCAAAGTTTGTTGGGGATCAAGCATGGTGTTACTAGATCATGATGTACTTTATGATCGTTTGGGGGTCATGGATTCTTACTAGGTACTATTCATAGTATTTTCACTTCTATCTTTTTTGTATGATATCACATTATTGTATTAGGATTGTTTATCCTTGTGATGGAGTTGGTTGGATGATCTTATCACCTTTCCTAATATTTATATATTGAGGCTAATATTGTAACAACCCATTACATTACAATATTATCTTTTTAGAAATGTTTTTATTTTTTTTATATTTCATTATATGTAACACCATGTTAATCATACATTGCAAAAAACACTGATTTATCTTACATTACATGCATGATTGAGTTTAAATGACTTTAAACGGAGAATCTATTTTAAAAAAATATTTTGAAAATATTTTATCTTTTATTTTTTAATATAAACATCATTTTTTAATTAAAATATCAAAATTACGTTAGGGTGATTTTTTTGTATTTTTCTATGAAGTTGCATTTTTTTGATGAATAGTGAAAAATATCGCATTTTATTTGAAAACTATCTTTTTGTATAAATAATTATTATTGATAAATTATTTTTTAAAAAGAAAAAATTAAAAAAAAATTATATATCTATTAATGTAATTGATTTCATTGGAATAATTTTCATTTTTAATTTATATATAATGGATTTTTGAACTTTTGAGCTTTTTCATTTTAGAAACCCTGTTCTCTCTATGTGTATAGGATCTGCTTTAAGATTAATTTTTTCACTTAGGTGAATTGAATTTGGTAAAATGGAAATAAGTGGTTTTATTAACTATAATATTCATATTCTAATAATATCAATGTAATTTTTGATCTAAAATATGAGTAAAAAAATTAAATTAATTAAAGTGAATAAGGTAAGATTAATCTAAACAAGTGACTAAACATTAATTTGAATGGAAAACATAACCTAGAAACATGTCCAATGTTCATTGTATGCTCATATTTCGACCATATAATCTATTTTTTTAAATTTATATGTCTTTGGGACACATTTTTATTATTGTGACCCATATAATTTGTTATGTAAGGAAAAATTCAAAAAACAACCTTTCTTACCTTCATCGTCTATAAAATTACAGATTTTGGAAGAAGCTGCATTGTTTTGTCAATCAAAATTACATTGAAATTTAAAGGAGTTTTTTATAATTATAATTTAATGTTAATTTTTTGAAATTATATAATCACGTTAAACAATTAACAAACGTTAACAAATGGGTTAATTAATAAAAAATAAATAAAATAAATGATTCTAAAAACATCAAAATTAAAGTAAATTTAATGAATTATTTTGTTGACATATTTTTTAGGTCAATATATCAAGTTAATAAGTTTTAAAAATACCATATTTTAATTTTTAAAATTAAGTAAATAATGTCAAAATTGACATTCATGTTATTTTATAATAAATGATATATTATTAAATGATTAAAAATTAATAAAAATAATAAAATTTTATAAGTTATTTTCAAGTTTTAATAAATATAAAATATGGTACATTAATTGAGAAATTTATCTTTTATAACGAACATATTGATCCATAGAAAATAAAAAAAAATTAGCACAGTCTAGGTTAAAGCTGTGTGTTTCCATGTTACATGTGCTTGTTTCAAAATTAATTTTCAACACACATGGAATTTATTTTATTTAAATTATATATAATATTTTTAATTTATTTGTTATATATTTTATAATAAATCACACTATAATTTATACTTAATGGTTAAATTACATAGGTTAGAAAACGAGTTACTATTATAAAAACTAAAATTAAAACTTTAGGGAAACAATGAAGACAAGGAACAAAATTATAAATATGATCATATTTTTATGTGGTGGATGTTTTTATCAACCATAATTCCCATTTACTCTACAATATATACATTTTTAATAACATGAGGTATAGTAGACCCCTAATAGTGTATACATTTCTATAATTACATGAATGCCACTCCACCTCCATTATAAAAATGCATTCACTCTTCCCATTTAACACACCTATAATGACACTTTTTCTCATCCAAAATCTGAAAAAAATAGTATCCCAAAACCCTTTAACTCAAAATAGAATCCTATAATTGGGAATAATGAAAACCATGTAACCCCTTTAGTGAAAACCAAAAGGAGTTACCCAAAAAAGAGGAAACATTCTTCAATGTGAATTTCTGTTTTATTTATTTCTCCACCCCATAATTTCATATTATTACATGATTATATTATCATATAAGTGTACTAAATATAAAAAAAATTTGTTATGTTATGGGTTTGAAGTAAATCTACAGAAACTTCCATCGAATGGGTCACAGACATACCGTTCGTGTATGACGAACTACCTCCTCGTGAAAAGATGTCGTTCATTTATTTATTACCACCTATCATGTTTCATAATTATTATGGAAACATTGTTTTTATATGTTATATATGATATTAATTCTTTATTTATTATGATTTAATTTTAAATAACATATACCAATATATGTTTCATTTTATGAAAATATGATAACATCTTTTGTGGATGTCTTGACTATCACCCCCTCAAAGCGATGTGATATGTTCACACATTAAATGGAATTTACTAAGTACGGTTTTAATTAAAAATATATATTTTATATATTTTGTATATTTTATTCATGAAATAATTATCGTAATGCAAGAATAGTATATCATTTTATATATTTCCATTTTCACACACAAAAAAATTTATAACGTCATTCGTGGATGGGTGGACTACCACCTCCTCAATGTGATGTGATTCATTTTAAGTCACAAGAATTATATATATATAAGTATATATGACTAAATGAAAAGGTATTTATGATACAATTATCATTTTGGAAATATATAATCTTACTTTCCTTCTTTCCATAGAAATCATTTAAAATTGGTAATGTTAATCATGAGTACGTATGACCTACCCTCTCTAGGATGGTACCATAGGATCATATTTTGTAACCATATTTCGCAATTGTTTTTAAAAGATTAATTTATCTATAAATATGATAAAAATTTTATTATTATTTTTCCAGATATGTTAATATTATGTTCCTTCTGACCATAGCTGACCTACGAAAGGTGTTTTTAACACATGATCCAAATTTGGTCGAAACAACCGACATAAATTTTTTTCAGTAGCTTCTTAAAATATTGTAATAAGTTAATTAAAATTATTAGTAAAATTGAAATTTTTTATTAATGAGGTAAATAATTAACATAAGTTTACTATTTAGGATGATAAAGTCACATGTGACAAGTCAGACTCAGGTTAAAGGATTCTTGTCTCACTTTTTAAGAGGTACTCGTGGAGAGGCATCATCTTCAGCCTCATAGTATTAGGAGCAGTTGCGAACACAAGCTGATCTTATAGAGATTTTTCATAAGAATCAAGAAGAGATGTGTCGTTGGCACCAGCAGCAGCAGCAGCAACATGAGGAGGAGATACGTCGATGGCAGTAACAGTAGCAACAAGAGCATCACGAGTAGATGGAGTACATGCGTTGTCTGACTCATTGTTTAGGGATGAAGTTTCCTCCACCATCTCCTACTGCTCCTCCACCTCGTATAGAAGATGACCCCCCAGTGATTTTTTTATGTTAAAAAC
This sequence comes from Viscum album, assembly GCA_963277665.1. Classification (NCBI taxonomy): domain Eukaryota; kingdom Viridiplantae; phylum Streptophyta; class Magnoliopsida; order Santalales; family Viscaceae; genus Viscum; species Viscum album. The sequence goes on from OY728152.1 coordinate 1,117,469,766, forward strand.
ATTTGAATTCAAGTTTTGTTGTAATATGAACTATTTATAGTTTCTGTCTTTTATATTGGTACAAATATTGCATAATTTATTTTTTTCATTTTAAATATTTTATTATTTATTATTAGTATTATATTTTTTTAATATTTGTTTATTTTATTAATAATAATAATATTTTATGATTTTTTTTATATTTTTTTAAATATTGAGAATTTTAATAATTTTTTATTTTTTATTATTTTAAAATTTTTAAATTTAATTTTTTATTAATCATAATTTTATTAAATATATTTTTTTAGTATTATATTTTTTATTGTTTCTTTATTTTTCTAATAATAATATTTTTTATTTTTTTATTATTTTAATAATAATAATATAATTTTTTCATTAATTATAATTTTATTAAATATTTTTTATTATGTTTTGTATTTGCGATAGGCTCCCATCGCAAATAATTTAAATATAATTTTTTATTAATATTATTTGCGATGGGATGACATCCCCGTTGGAAAATTTTTATATATATATAATGTATATAATCAGAGGATTATTTGTGATGGGGAACTTCCCCATCGTAGAAGATTTATTTATATATAATTTATATAATTGGAGGATTATTTGCGACACCGTTTTCTTCAACTGGCTATTTGCAATGGGGCCCCATCGCTAAAGCCTATTTGCGACGGGATCGTGTCACAAACAGCTCGTCACAAAAACCTCTAATTTTAGTAGTGATGAAATGATTATGAATCCCATTTCATTCCATGGGTAACCCATATGTTAATCCCTTATATTTTATTATTTATGTGTCACACATGTGTAGGTACAAGTTATGACAGCTATTCATAGATAGAATTTTCATGAATTGGGTAGTGTTTTAGCCTCCTCAGTTGTTATTTATGGAATTTGGGGGTAAACCAAATCCATTTTGGAAATCTATCAACCATGTGATATCGCATTGGAAGTTCTCTCGGACTCATGTTTATGTCATGATATTTTTTGTTGCCACATTCCTATGTTTCCATGATCATAAGATTCCATGATATATATTTTATGTTTACATATGTCTATTCATGTGCCTTTCCTGTTATGTGATCATGTCATGGCTTCTAACTCATGAGTTCTACTTCAATCCCATGTTTTTTATGTTACTAGTCCTGTTAGCTCATCTCTTTTTTCTATGTATTCCCCAAGATATTCTATTTAGTTGTAGGAGCACAAAGGGGTTATGATCTCATTTTAGAGATTAATACAATAATGTTTTATTCTATTTTCATGTTTTCAAATTATGAATCATGTCTTCAAAGGTCCCTATTATTTTTAATGCTTGTTTTTTATTTCATTGAAAGTTATACTTAAAATAATTTAATAATATTGGTTAACAAATTTTGTCACTATATTTTGTATCATCGCATGGTTTAATTATTTTTAAGGATTATGACTAGAAAAAATTATTAAGAAGCCTAGGAATAATTCTATAACTCTGAATAATCATTATTTAAACTTATGGAATCACATATTAGGATATAATTTTTATTTTTATGTTTATCCTTATATGTTAATAGTTCTTTTTTATAGGCTCATTAGCAAAGTATTTAAGCCCACCAAATTTTATTTTTTATTTTTTAGTTAATGGATGGATATATGAGAACCCATGCTAACAAAAAATGACCTGGGAAATTTAATGAAATCCCTAAAGAAAGTATTTACTCAAATAGAACTTATTATGAATAGTAACTTAGATCTTATGGAAAACCTCCATCTCATAATTAATATCATGTTGTGGTAAGTTCCATTATATAAGTAAGACCTCCTACCTTTAGTTTATCATCTTATACTCTTATCATAGAATAAACTCCATTGAGAATATATTATCAATCCTCAAATTCTCAAAAGTAGACAAATTCAAGTTCAATCTCTATTTTTTTGATGGGGAAGATAATCACTGGTGGTAGCTGATAAAAAATACCAAGTATAAAGTGGAAATTGATTTCATGGAATGATATAGATTCCCTGATTTTTTTTAAATAAATATTTTCCCCAAATTATTTATCATAAAATGGAGATGGAGTTCCTTAGACTTACAAAAATGGAATATGTGTTTATTAGATTGTATTATAAAAACATTACTAGTATTACATGATATAGTGATGGATTCTTCATGAACACTGAAATCAAGGTGTTTTTATTCTTTAGTGGATTAAAGAAGAGTCTACAAAAATCATTCGGGATTCAAGACATCTACAACTATGAGGAGATTGTACATTGTTCCCTAAAGGTTGCGATAGAGATTGGAGACTCTCATTTGTCTCATTAGTGAATGATAAAAGAATGAAAATGGAGTTTAATATGGAAGGATCAATTTATAAATCAATGAACAAAATAAATCCCAACATACCAAGTGTCAAATGTGTGGGAAGAAGCATCTTGGGAACTATCTAAATAGAACTGAGTGATGCTTCAAATCTTGAAAATATGTTCATCATGCTAATATTTTCCATATGGGTATGAAGAATCCAACAAATGTAGAAGAAGACAAGAAGGTTTACATCAATTCTTATCCAGTAGTAAAATGTTTCAACTATAAGGAACACATGATATTAAGCAGCACAATTCATTAAGAAACTGGTTGTTGGAGATAGTCATGGTCAACAACCTCCAAGGAAGGTAGGAAGGGGAGATGCAATCACTACAGCTAAGGTTGATGAAAACAATGATGTGGTGATAGGTACACTAGTAATTCATTAATGAATTGAAAACATACATTTTTTCTGGTTTTACACATTCATTATCTTTTATCATGTTTAGTAAAAATATTCAAACATCACTTCAGAATATGAAAGATTAATTCTTCGTAAGAACAATGAATGGGGAATTATTGTATCCAATGAATTTATCAACTACCATGTCAATATATTTGGATTTAACATCCCATAAAATCTCTCATTACATTATATAGTTGAGTTTAATGCTAAATTGGGCATGGATTTGAAATCTTTGTAAAAATACAAAATCAAATGCTAGGAGAGGGAGATAACCCAACACATTTCAAGGAATCATTAATTTTTTTACAAGTGTAAGGAAGAGCATGTATCTATTTTATAATCATTAAATAACTTATGGATAATATTTCATAATGAGAAATAATATATATATCTCAAATTATTTGTAAAAAGTAAAGGATCATTCTTGAAATCATGCCCATTGTGAGGGAATACAGTAAGGTGTTGCCAAAATAATTTCCTAGTCTTCCATCTGACTGAGTTATTGTGTTCTCAATTGAACTTATACATGGATATCTACCCATATTAAATTATCCTTATAGGATGACCACAATTGAGTTTTAAGAACTAATGAGTATATAATAAGAAAATATGGATAAGGGTCTTATATGACCATGTTCATCAAGTTGTGGTGTGTCAGTCTTTAACATGAAGAAGGAGGATGAATAAATATACCTAAGAATTTTTTATGATGAGCACAATAATATCATTATAATGAAAATGTATCACCATCTACTGATAAATTACTTGTTTGATCAACTATGTGGGGCCATGTATTTCTCTATTGGGGACCTTCATTCAGGATATCACCAATTAAATATGAAGAATCAAGTTATTACCAAGACATCATTTTGAATATGGTATGAACAATATAAATTTATGTGATTCCCTTCAGCCTCACCAACACACCAAAAATATTTAAGGAATCAATGAAAAGAGTCTTTAGAGATTACCTTAAAACATTTTTGGTATTCTTTATAGATGATATTTTGAAAAACTTCAAGAGATAGGAAGATCATGAGGGTCATTTGAATACATTTATAATAAATTATTGGACATAGAAACTATATGAAATGTATAGTAAATGAGAGTTATGGATAGAGGCAGATTCAATTTTGTGGAATGTTATCACCAACAATTAAATATATATAGACACTTCTGAGACAAAGGAAACTAATTAGTGGCCCAAACCAACATCTATAATGAAGAATAGTAGTTTACATGATCTATATGGGTATTATAGATGATTTCTTGGGAACTTCTCATGATTTTAAAACCCACTAAACAAGATGAATTGTAATTGATTAATGTATTTCTGGAATAGTGAATGTAGAGACAACTTCAAGGAGTTGAAAAAGATTTGTATCACTGCATTATTACTTACACTCCCTAAAAGTGTGGAAATAATTATAAAATATGGTGATGCATAAAATAAATGACTTGATTGTATACTAATGAAAATGATAATGTTAAAGCCTATACCTCATGGTAAATGAATGATGATGAGAAAAACTATTACACACATGATCTGGAGTAGGCAGTTGAGATCATTGCATTGAAAATCTGGTGAAATTATCTATATGGGGAGAAGTGTGAGATATATAATAATCACAAGTGATTCAAGTATATATTCCTAAATAAGTTTATTATTATAATACTATGAATATTGTAGGATCTCATCAAGGATTATGAATGCCCAAAACACTTCCATAATGGTAAATAAAATAAAGTGGTATGTAATCTATATAGAAAGGATCTTGCAACACTATTAAGGATAATGATTGAGAAGGATAAAATATTATTATACTTGCAAAGGATATATGTGGGAATAATAAATGAATGAACATCATTGTTCCTTTATAAAATTTCTACTGTCAACTATCACTTTTAGAGATGTTAATGGATACTAAAATAGATGATGTTAAAATTAAGAAGAAGATGGAGGAGAAAAAAATGGAAAATCCTTGATGTTAAGAATTGATGAGGAAGGATTCATAATATTTGGATCATGACTTCTTATACAATCAAATCCTAATATTATGAGGGTTATTTTAAGTGGTTCACATATCTCATCCTTCTCCAACCACACAGGGAGAACAACGATGTATTGAGATACTCGAGAGACTTTTTAGTGGAAAAATATGAAGAAGGAGAATTATGAATTGAAATTAATGTTTATAGTATGTCAATAATTTAAGGATTAATGGAAAAAGGTATAATGGGATGATGCAACCATTACCTCTACCTACATTGTAATGTTAAAACATTACCATGGACTCTTCACTAAAATTATAAAGAAATTTAGAGGAAATAAATCTATATGGGTTATTATGGATCATCATAAAAATAATTAACACTTCATTTAAATATAATAGGACTTAAAACTTGAGCAGAATTAAAATATATACATCAATGATGTGGTAAGGCTACATAGAGTACCATTATCGATTATATATAATAGAGATTCAAGATTTTCTCATGTGTTTTGGAATGGTCTCCAAGATTCTATAAACACAAATATGAGCATTAGTACAGATTATCACCCCAAAATTGATGGTATTACAAGAAGACTATTTATACATTATAAGATATGTTGAGAGCATTCTTAGTAGACATCAAAAGAGGATGGGAACAATATCTTCCACTGGTAGTGTTCTCTTACACAAATAGTTTCCACTCAAGAATAAAAATGGATCAATGTGAATCCATTTATGAAAATTTAGATAGAACACTTAAATACTGTGACAATGTTAATGAATATAAGATACTGGGATCAGAAATGGTAAATGAAATGGAAGAAAAGGTGAAGAGTATTCAGCAACACATGAGGTCTTCCTAAAGTCAAAAAAGAGCTATATAGACAATCATTGATAATTATGTGAGTGTGCGGTTATAAATAAGGTATTTCTATAAAAATATCCATGAAATATATTCATGATATATTGGAGGAATGGAAAGAAAATTCCCATTCACATCTTCCCGTATGATATTCTTGGCCGTATCAATGTCGTGGAAGATCAACTAGAAATTACACAATCCATGTTACATGTACATGATGTTTTCCACATATCTCTCATGAGGAAGTACAAACTATATCTCTCACATGTACTAAATTTATAGGCGGTACATTTGGGAGATGATCTCACTTATCAGGAGAATTCAGTATAGATCTCAGAACATAGAGAAAATGTTCTTCACCACAAATCTATTCACCTGGTTAATGTACTATAGAGCAACTAAAAACACAAAGAGACGACATTGGAACCAGAGGTAGTGATGAAGGAGATGTACCCTCACATGTTTTCAACATAGTATGTAAAATTAAATTTTAAATGATAAATTTCATAAGGGGGATTAATGTAACACCACAAGATTTTTATGAATTATTTTTATTTTTTGGTAGCTTGTGTTCCACATAACATTGGGTTTAAATGAATTGTGATATACTATTAAAACATTATTATTTTTACATGAATATTATAAAATATATATTTAATTATAATTTTTTAATTGGGATAACCATATAATGAAATAAATTTATCAATTTTTATGAAATGAATTCAGTTTTTTTTATCAAAGTCATTTTATTCTTCAAAAACATGTTTTCTTCCAAATACAATTTTATTGATTTCTAAAAGAAAGTAAATATAATTATTTTTTAAACTATTATAAATTTTTTTGTACATATTATTCATCAATTTTAATTAATTATTATAAATTATCTACAAATTTTTTATAATTTTATAAAAATATTGAAATTTTAATTGATATTGAAAAATACTGATTTACATTGATAATGATATTTTCTTCTAATCAATTTATAATGTAAAATTATATTTTGGGTTAGTTTTAAAGTATAATTAGTTCTCTTTATTATATGTAATATAATTATGGATTTATAAATTATTTTCTAACAGAATTTTAATGTGAAAACATTTTATACCTTAGAAGGGGATTTTTAAAAAAACATATTTTCATTGTGTTTTCTAGTTTAATAGTACACTAAATTATTCCACATAAATTTTTTAAATTTTTAAAAATTGATTTAATATTTGAAATAATTAGGTTAAAATTTAGTAAATATACCCCTTTTATTTTTTGTCAATATGAATAATAACATTGATAATTTTTGTTGCCATGATAAAGGGTAAATCAGGAAATTAAGAGTAAACCTAAAATGATAAGGAATAGAAAATGAAACTGTCACTTGGAAAAAATTTAGTTGATGATTATATATTTACAATAATCATACATGGTTCGAATTTATTACAATTTTAGGCCATGTGGATATGATCATGTCATTTATTTTATTTTATTTCATGAAAATTCAAAAATTTCACACTTATGTTTTTAATAAGTATATTATTTTTAATGAGGTCTTAATAAGTTGATATACTTTAATATAAACATTATTTTTAAGGATAAAATATGTATCTTCATCATGATAATTTATTTCTAATTGTTAGTGTAAAAATAACTATCCTAAATGATTATGCAACGATGATGTAGTAATTATTTAATTAATCTAAAAATATAATAAATGGTATTAAAAATATTAAAATAAATTTATTATGACATATTTAAAGTGATACAAAATATTTATAGATTATAATTACATTTTTATGATATAATAATTTTTTTGGAATTTTACATGTTTTCATGATGATTTTATAGTCAATGTATGAATAATATCAAATTTTACAATAGTTATATATTATGGGATTAATATTTTATTAATATATTTAAAAATTGTAAAAATAATAAATATTCAAAAAGTGATATCATATGATCTCAAATTTCATTCTATATACATTTATAATCCATTTTTAATTATTTGGATCTAGAACAGTCTTACTATATATTAATATTTTGATAAACTCAAAAACACCCCTCTCCTCACGTATAAACACAACACCACACTACTCCTAATCCTCACACCTACCATCCCATAAAGCAAATAAATTATATGAAAATACACTATACTCATCAATCTACATATGTACAAGTGTTACTTGTCTCACCTAAAGTACAATTACACATTCCTTATGGGGTCCCTCAATGAGGTTATATTCAATTGGTAACATTCTCAAACTACCTCTTTGAATTTTTTTCTTCAACCTTCTACCCACATATTTCTTTCAAAAAATATTAATAACTCCCATATCATGTACCTATTATAATTTTATATTTATAATTGAATATATAATATCTATACCTTTTTTATCTTCTACTCTTATTGTAAGAAAGAAAACTGTTTCCCAAGTTATAATAGTTAACCATCTCTATGGATAATGTATTTTCATTTTCTATTACCGCCTTCAAGGTTGTTCATAAAACTGTTATTATAGTTAAATAATATTTTAATAAGTATATTATAAATTATTTCATGTTTTGGAACTAATATATAGATATAATATTAAAAAAATGAAACTAATTTTTTATGGTTATAAAAACATACAAAAGAGGACAAACATTTTTTTAAATGAACCATCTACTTATCAAAAAAAATTATATGAGACAATTTAAACTTATATAACTGTTTGAATACTATTTCAATTCACTTATTTAATATTATTCCCATTATATAAAATCTTCCATAATTATACACAAGTGAGCTGAACATGAAACTATTATGCAAACACTTCATGAATTGACAAAATTGTATACTATAACTGCTTGAAATGGACATAAATGATATTAGGAAATTATAATATATATATATATATATATATATTATGAAGGGGTTATGAATAAATTAAATAATGAATCGAATTTTTTTTTCTGGGACATTTAGTGCAATTGAAAAACTCATTCATACATAATGGTAGTGATCTCTTCAGACCTCCATATATCCTTTTGTTTATTCACGCTCCATCATTGCCTCAATTTATCTCCTAATTATTCATATATTATTCACTTATATCTATTGAATATGTAGAAAAAATATGTATTTATCTCAATAAATATATATTTTATGTGTAATTAAATGTTTTATATGGTTCAATTGAAAATTCTTCGTGACAAGAAAACCTGATTGAAAAGAACTACTATATTTCTTAACCATTTTCAAGTACAGCCTATAAACTCTTTAATCCCTAGATTATTTTCTAAAATAACTCAATTTATAATGATTTTTTTAATCCATATCTATTTTTATGGAAATAATTAAACATTTATCCTTTTTAAGGTTCTTTATTCTATTTCTTAAAACCATGTTCAACTCGCACACTTCTAAGGGCACCGGACCATCATTTTTAAAGTTTTCAGCTCATTTTGACTTCATTAGTCATGATATGTTTTTAAATTTACATTATTAATGTGAAATAACTATTTAAATCCATTATATAATGGATTCCATTTTGATACTACCTTATGATATGCCTTATGACATGATTACAATAACCATTTCATTCCATGGGTAACCCATATGTTTAATCTTTATGTTTAATTATTTATGTGGCACACATATGCATGAACATGTTGTGATGGATTTTCCCATATATCACTTCAACGCATTGACAATATTTTAGTCTCATGATATGTTATTGATTGGATAAGGGAGTAAACCTAATCCATTATGGGAATCATTCCACCATGTGACATAGTCTTGGTAGTTTTCCAAGACTTATATTTAGGTCATGATATATGTTGTTTCCACTTTCCTATATTTCCATGATTATTTGATTTAATGTTCTATATCTTATTCTATTATATTTATATTCTTTATCCATTCATTTTAGGTTATCATTTTATTTCATAATAACTCACATGATACACCTTAATCCCATATTTATTCCCTTATAGGGCTTTTTGACTCATCCCCTTTGTCTATTTATTCCCTAAATTATCCTATGCATCCAAAAAGGTAGTTATTAGATCACAATAGTTATTAATAAAAATATTTTTTATTCTATTTTATTATTTTCTAATTATGTATCCAATATTCCAATGAAACTATAATTTTTGTTCATTGGTATGTATTCTAGGGATAATTATGCTATAAATAATTTAATAATATGTGTAAAATTATTCAGTCAAGAAGTTTTATAGATATATATTAAATTTCAAATATACTTATTAGTCATATGTTTTGTCTGAGAACCATATCACTACTTACAATAATTACTTAATTTAATGTTTTCCATTTCCATGAAAAAGTAAGTATCATTTAGGGACATTTATGTACCTTTTAATATTTTTATTGTATTTTAGGATTTTTAGATATTTTTAGTGGTTTCAATGTTTTTAGGGTTTCTATGGGTTTTTTTTGTTTTTTGTGTTTTTTTAGTTTTCATGGTTTTTATGGTTTTTACTGATTTTTGTGATTTTTTTATTTTTTTTATTTTTAGGGATCTTAAGATCTTTATGGGGTTTTTTGGTTTTTGTGGTTTTTGTGGTTTTTAGATTTTTTATGGTTTTTAATATATTTAGGTATTTTGGAATTTTATGTGTTTTTATATTTTTAATGTTTTCTTATGGGCTTTCTAGGTTTTTTCAGGATTTATTTTTTTTGGATTTTTAAGAGGTTTTAGTATTTTTATGGTTTTTAATGTTTTTAGGGTTTTTGATGGATTTTAGGGTTTTTAGTGTTTTTATGGGTTTTAAGAGTATAATGTGTTTTTAGGTTTTTAAGGTTTCCTTAGGGTTTTCAATGTTTTCTGTGTTTTTAACATGTTTAGGGATTTTTAGGGTTTTTATGATTTTTATGGGTTTGAGGGTTTTTCGGTATTTTGATTTATTTTAGTGTTTTCATGGGTTTCATAGGTTTTTTTGTTTTCTGGGTTTTTTCAGTTTTTACGGTTTTCTTTAGTTTGGTAGGGGTTTTAAGGCGTTTTAGTGTTTTTAACATTTTAGGGGTCTAAAGGGATTTTAGAGTTTTTAGAGGTTATTAGGGTTTTCAATTTTTATGTTTTTAGGGGTTTTTATTATTTTTAGTATTTTTAGGGTCTTTTAGGGTTTGTACTGTGTTTATAATTTTTTAGGTTTTAAGGGGTTTTAATTGTTTTTAAGTTTTTAAGGGTTTCTAAGGGTTTTTTAGTTTTTTATGGAATTTTGTGTTTTTAGGTATTTTTATGGGTTTTTAATGATATTTATGGGTTTATATGGTATTTAGAGATTTTCTGTGTTTTTTGGGTTTTTAGGGGTCTTAGTTTTTTAGGCGTTTTAGACTTTTTTGAGGTATTAGTGTTTTTAAGAGTTTCTTGGTTTTTAACGTCTTCTTTTGGGTTTTTAGGTTTATTTATTTTTTTATGTATTTTTAGAGATTTTTTGGTTTTTTATATTTTTAGGGTTTTAAAGGTTTTAAGTGTCATAGGGCTTTAGGATATTCTAGTTTTTTATGTTATTTTGAGGATTTTTTGAGTTTTACATGTTTTCACGGTTTTGAAAAGATAATTAACATTTTTGGTGTTTAATGGGTTTTTATAGTTTTTATTTGGTTTTTAGGGTTTTTATGATTTTTTATGTTTTTAGGTTTTTTATGGTTTTAGTGGGATTTATGTTTTTCTAGGGTTTTTATTATTTTTTAGCTTTTATGGGTTTTATGTGTTCTTAATTTTTTAATGTTTTCTTATGGTTGTTAAGTGGTTTTATGATTTTTTTATGTTTTTCAGGATTTGAGTGGCCCTTTTAATATTTTTTGGGTCTTAGGAATTTGGGTGTCCCTTTTAGGATTTTTATGGGTTTTTATGGTTTTTAGGGATTTTGAGGGGTTTAGGTTTTTAATGTTTTTTGGTTTTTTGGGTCTTAGGGTCTTTTTTTAATTATTGAGGGTTTTAATGTTTTTTATATTTATTTAAAATTTTAATGGTTTAAATGGTTTCTATAGTTTTTTGGTTTATTAGGTTTCTCGTGGTTTCTAGGGTTTTAATGTTTTTATGGGTTTTAGAGGTTTTAATGTATTTTTACCGTTTTTAGGGTTTCGAGATTTTTTTTAGTTTTTAGGGGTTTTATGTGTTTTTTGGTTTTTAAGGTTTTCTTAATGGTTTTTAGGACTTTAGGTTTTTTTAAAAAAAAATTTATTTTAGAACTTTTTGAGGATTTTTTGGGTTTTTATGGATTTTAGGTATTTTTGGGTTTTTAGGTTTTTAGAGTTTTATGTGTTTCAACATTTTTAGGTTTTTAGTGGTTTTATGTGTTATTATGCTATAAAGGTTTTCTGTGTGGTTTTCACTTTTTTGGCTTTTTATGATTTGATGAATTTTTGGGGATTTTTTACAAAATTTTTTCTTTCTCTAGGGTTTTAGGAATTTTATTGTTTTTAGGGGATTTTAGGGTTTTATGGTTTTTTTAGGTTTTTTTGGTTTTTAGGGGTTTTAGGGTTTTTATAGATTTTAATGTTTTTAGGGATTTAAAGGGTTTATAAAGGTTTTAGCTGTTTTCTAGGTTTTTTATGTGGTTTTAGGTTTTTTAAGGGTTTTAAGGGTTTTTATGGATTTTAGAGTTTTTAGTGTTTTTATGGATTTTAACAGTTTTTTGGTGTTTTAATTATTTTTTGGGTTTTAATATTTTTTTAGGGGTTTTTCATGTTTTTAGGGTTTTTTACATTTTCAAAGATTTATTGGGATTTTTTTTTGATTTTAGTGTTTTTTCATGATTTTGAGGGGTTTTGGGGTTTTTATATTTTTTATAGTTTTTAGGGTTTTTATCAATTTTTATGTTTTTATGGATTTAAATTTTTCATAATTTTATTTTTTTCTGAGTGGTTGTCTAGGTTTTTGGGTTTTTATGTTTTTAAGGATTTTAGGGCCTTTTAGTATTTTTACTATTTTTATGGATTTTTAACGGTTTTATGGTTCTTTTGGGGTTTTAAGGAATTTTTTAGTTTTTTAGTTTTATGGATTATAAATTTTTTTTAAATTTTTTTGGTTTTAAACGGTTTTAGAGCTTTTAGTGGTTTTAGGGTTTTATGGGTTTTATCATTTTTTATGGTTTTGGGGGTTTTATGCTTTTTAGGGGTTTTTAGGAATTTTTAGTGTTTTCAGTTCATTATGGTTTCCATAGTAATTTTAATGATTTTTAGGGGTTTTTATGTTTTTAGGTATTTTTAAGGATTATGTAGTGTTTTTAATGTTTATAGGGTTTTTAGGGGTTTTGAAGGTTGGGGGGTTACGGTTTTTCAGGGGTTTTTAGAGTCATTTAGGTTTTAGGGGTTTTATTTGTTTTTATATTTTTATGATTTTCTTAGGTTTTTTAGGGTTTTTAGGGTTTTTATGATTTTATATATTTCTATAGATTTGGGAATTTTAGGGTTTCTATTAATTTTAAGGATTTTTAGGGGGTAGGAGTTCTAGTATTTTTTGGGTTTTTATGGTTTTTGTGTTTTATGGGTTTTTTTCTTTTTTTTGGGTTTTAATGTTTTTTTTTATATTTTTTAACATTCTTAGGGGTCTATGAGATTTTTTATATTTATTGATTTCTATGGTTTTTATGGGTTTTTATATTTTAGTGGTTTTTAAGATTTTTTGGTCTTTTAGGTTTTTTTAGTGTTTCTACGGTTTTAAGGGTTTTATGTATTTTATGCTTTTAAGGTTTTCTTTGGGTTTTTATAAGTTTTAGGGTTTTTATGATTTCAGGTATTTCTAGTATTTTTCTTCATTTTTAGGGTATTTTATGAATATGGAGGGATTTTTATTTTATTTTATTTTCCGTGTTTTTAGAGAATTTATGAATTTAAGGAATTTTAGAGTTTTTAACATTTATAGGGGTTTAAAGTGTTTTTAATGTTTTTAGTGGTTTTATGGTTTTTTATGGGTTTTAGGGGTTTTATGATATTTAGGGGTTTTTATGATTTTTAGGGTTTTTAAGGATTCTTGGGTCTTTTAGGGTCATTTAGGGGTTTTAATTTTTTTAGGTTTTTAGGGGTTTTTAATTGTTTTTAGGTTTTTAAAATATTCAATGCGGTTTCCAATGTTTTTATGATTTTTTATGTTATTAGAGATTTTAGGGATTTTTGTGGGTTTTTAAGGATTTTTAGGTTTTTTTGGATTTTGATAGTGTTTACGGTTTTTAGTCTTTCAAGGATTTTTAGTATTTTTAATGTTTTTATAGGTTTTAGTGTTTTGAATATTTTATGTTTTTAGTTGGTAATTTCAGGGTTTTGGGGTTTTTTCATTTTTTGGGTTTTAGGGTTCTATATGAATTTTACTGTTTTTACATTTTTTTGGGGTTTAAAGAATTTTTTTTATTTTTAAGTTTTTATTATGGGTTTTAAGGTTTTTATGGGTTTTTATGTTTTTAGGGATTTTTAGGGATTTTTAGAGTTTTTATTGTTTTAGTAATTTTTAGGATTTTAATAGTTTTTACATTTTTGTGTTTTTATGGTTTTTTTGGGTTTTTAGTTTTTTAGTTTTTTAGCATTTTTCAATGTTTTTAAGTGATTAAATGGCTTATGTGTTTTTAGTGGGGTTTTTTAGATTTTCCAGAGTTTTCGGATTTTTAATGGTGTTTAGTATTTTTTGTTTTAGTTTTTTTGGGGTTTTTTTGGTTTGGGGTTTTTTATCCTTTGTAGTGGGTTTAAGTGTTTTTATTATTTTAAGGTTTTCTTGGGGTTTTTATGATTTGTTACATTTTTATTAATTTTTATTGATTTTTTAGGAATTTTATGGCATTTTAGTGTTTTATGTGATTTTGAGGTTTCTAGGTTTTTAGGGGTTTTGGTTTTTTTTGGGGGTTTAAGGTTTTTTTGAGTTTTTTAAATTTATAGGGATTTAAATAGTTTTTTTTTGTTTTTAGGTCCTTTTTTAGTTTGTGGGGATTTTATGTTTTTAGGGATTTTATGGTTTAACCGGTTTTTTAGGGATTTTATGGTCTTGTTTGGGATATAAGTGTTTATATTTTTTAAGGTTTTTTATTTGTTTAAATTGTTTTTCTGTTTTTTAGGATTGCATTGGGGTTTTCAGGGATTTTTGGGATTTTTACTTTTTTATGAATTTTCATGGATTTTCAAGATTTTTTTGATTTTTTGGGTTTTTTGGGGGGTTTTAACAGTTTTTGACATTTTTAGGGTTTTATGGGTTTTAATTTTCTCTATGTTTTTATGGTTCTCTTAAGTATTCTCATGCTTTTTAGGGGTTTTTTATTTTTAGAGAGGCTTATTTCATTTTTTTTCTATTTTTATTTGTTTTAGGGGTTTTAGGGATATTTAGGGTTTTTAGGGATTATTGGGGGTTTTAGAGTTTTTATGTGTTTTTCATGTTTTCAGTTTTTTAGGGGTTTTATGTTTTCATTTAGTTTATTAATGTTTTTAGGGTTTTAATGTGAGTTTATATGTTTTTATGGTGTTTATGGTTTCTAATGTTTTTCGGGGTTATTTGGGTTTTTATATTTTTAGAAGTTTTTTAGGTTTTTCTGGGTTTTTAATGTTTTTAGTTTTTTTATGGTTTTCTTATGGGTTATCTGGGGTTTTATGGTTTTTTATATTTTTAGGTATTTTTTATGATTTTTATGTTTTTTAGGGTTTTTAGGATTTTTAAGGATTTTTAGGATTTTAAGGTTTTCTAATGACTTTTATGGGTTTTAGTGTTTTTATGTTTTTAGCAATTTTAAGGTATTTTTATGATGTTTATGCATTTTTATGGATTTTAGGGATTTTTAGAGTTTTTAGGGGTTTTATGGTTTTTTTGTTTTTATGGTTTTCTTGAGTTTTTTTATGATTTTTATGTTTTTTATTGTTTTTAATGTTTTTAGTGTTTTAAATGGTTTCTAGATTTGTTATTGGTTTTTAGGTTTTTATGGGTTTTAGGGGTTTCTATGGTTTTAAGGGGGTTTTTATGGGTTTTAGGGGTTTTTATGGGTTTTAGGGTTTTTGATGTTTTTATGGGTTTTATGTTTTTTATGGGTTTCTATGGGTTTTAGGATTTTTAATGTATTTTTAGGTTTTTAAGGTTTTTAAGGGCATTCATTATTTTTATATATTTAGGGATTTTAGGTATTTTGAGTGTTTTCAGGATTTTTTGGGTTTTATTTTGTTTTTAATGGTTTTAAATGTTTTTAGGATTTTAAGGTTTTCAGAAGGGGTTTGAGGGGTTTTATTAGTTTTTATGTTCTTAAGGTTTTATGTTTTTTTATCATTTTTTTAGGTTTTTACTATTTACGTGGTTTTAGGTTTTTATGTTTTTTCTTAGGGGTTTTCCTGGCTTTTAGGGTTTTCTACTTTTTATACAAATTTTATGGATTTTTTATGATTTTATACTTTTTAGGGTTGTAATGAATTTGAGGGATTTAAATGTTTTTAGGGTGTTTTTTGTTTTATGGGTTTTTTTTTGGGATTTTAGGATTTTTTGAGATTTTGATGCTTTTATGTGTTTAAAGTGGTATTAGATTTTTTAGTGTTTTTTTGGAATTTCTATATTTTTATTAATTTATTATTTTTTATGGTTTTTAGGGTATTTTGGGTTTTTTTAGTTTTAGCTTATTTTTGGGTTTTTAGTGGTTTTATGTATTTTAGGTTTTTATGGTTCTTTAGGGTTTTTAGGGTGTTTTATATTTTTATTGATTTTTAGGGATTTGTTTTGGATATTTATGGTTTTTTGGGTTTTTTCTGGATTTTGTGGGTTTTTAGGGATTTTAAGGGTTATATGTCTTTTGGGTTTTTTGAGTTTTTAGGGTTTTTTGAGTTTTTTAAAATTTTATGGGTGTTGAGGAATTTTAGGTCTATTTCTCAGTTTTTAGGATCTGTTTCTATTTTTTGGGTTTTTATGGTTTTTAGTGAATTTATTTTTTTAGGGGTTTTTTAGTTTCATAATCTTTTTAGGGTTTTTAGGGTTTTTTTTTGTTTTTAGGTTTTTAGTGGTTTTAGGTGTTTTTAAGTTTTTTTGGTTTTCATAGGGTTTTTAAGGGTTTTAGGTTTTTTTAATGTTTTTATGGAATTTTATATCTTTTCTATACTTTTTATGGTTTTTAGGGTTTTAGGGATTTTTATGGTTTTTGGGTTTTTGGGGTTTTTAGGGTCATTTGGGTTTTTAGCATTTTTATGTTTTTAGGTGTTTTTACTATTTTTAGTGTTTTACAATTTTCTTATTTATTCTTAGGGTTTTATTGTTTTTTATGTTTTTAGGGAATTTTATGGTCTTTTATAATTTTTATTGTTTTCACTATTTTTACAGATTTTGAGGGTCTTTAGGTTTTTTGGGGTTTTTAGGGTTTCTATGGGGTTTTGGGGTGTTTTTTTATATTTTTATATTTCTTAGGGGTCTTAAGGTATTTTAGGGGTTTTTTAACATTTTTAGGGTTTTATAGGGTTTTTAAAGTTTTATGTGGGTTTTTAGTTTTTTATGAGGTTTTACATTTTTAGGGTTCTTATGGATTTTAGGGTTTTTTATTTTTTTTAGTTTCTACCATTTTTAGTTTTTTAGGGGGTTATAAGAGTTTTTAGGTTTCTGAGGTATTCATTGTGGTTTTCATTGTTTGAAGGGATTTTTTGTTTTATGAGATTTTAGGGAACGTTTTGAATTTTTAATGTTTTTAGGGATTTTTAATGTTTTAGGGTTTTTAAGAAAGTTGAGGTTTTTAGGGTTTTTTAGATTTTATGGGGTTTTAATTGTTTTTAGGTTTTTTAAGATTTCTTGGGGTTTTTAGGGTTTTTTATTTTTTTACGGTTTTTTTGGATTTTTTATAATTTTTAGGGTTATTGAGTGGATTCAGGGATTCAAAGAATTTTAAGGGTTTTTTGAGTTTTTTGGGGGTTTTGTTTTTTCTGAGTTTTTATTATTTATCATGTTTGTAGGATTTTTAACATTTTTTAGGTTTTTTAGTGGTTTTACTTATTTTGAGGTTTGCAAGGTTTTCTTATGGTTTCTTAGGGTTGTTTCGAATTTCGAAATTTTTATGGGTTTTTATAGATTTTTTAGGAATTTTATGATTTTTAGGGTTCATCGGGATTGAGGAATTTTAGGGTTTTTAGTGTTTTTTATAATGGGGGGGGGGGATTATGGTTTTTTGAGTTATAAGGGGTTTTAATTGTTTTTAGAGATTATTAACATTTTAGGGGTTTAATTGTTTTTAGAGTTTTTAGTTATTTTTGGGTTTTTAGGGGTTTTAATGGTTTTGGGGGTTTTAGGAGTTTTAGGGTTTTCAAGGGGTTTTATCTTTCTTTATGTTATTAGGGGTTTTAAGTGTTTTTATATTTTTATTGGTTTCCTAATGATTTTCATGGTTTCTAGAGTCTTTTATATTTTTATGGGTTTTTAGGTATTTTTTAGGATTTTAATTATTTATAGGGGTTTTAGGGAAATTTATGTGTTTTAAGCTTTTTGGGGGGGTTTTAGGGTATTTTTGGTTTTTAGGTTTTTTTTGAATTTTTAGGGTTTTTAATGTTTTAAGAGTAAAAAAAATTGTTAAGGGTTTAGTTGGGTTTTAGATATTTCAGTGAATTATTAAGGTTTTTATAAATTTTTAGGATATTTTATGTTTTTAAGGGTTTTATGGTTTATAATGGTTTAGGGCGTGTTATGGGTTTTAGTGGTTTTATGGTTTTTTTATGTTTTTAGGGATTTTAGTGTTTTAAGTTTTATTCGATGCATTAACTAATTGTTGGTTTTATTGTTTTCTTTGGTTATTTTATGGTTTTTAGTGTTGTTTATGATTTTAGCGGTTTTTAGGTATTTATTAGAATTTTCATGGGTTTTATGGTTTTTAGGTATTTTGAGGGGTTTTATTGTTTTTTATTGTTTTTAGGGGTTTTAGGATTTTTAACATTTTTGGTTTTTCATGGTTATAAGGTTTTCATAAGGTTATTTTAGTTATTTTCACGTTCTTTTTAATGTTTTTTAGGGATTTTTATGGTTATTGTTGTTTTTAGGGTTGTTTTGAGTTTTTTTGGGATTTTTTGGGTTTTTTGGGATTTTTTTGGTTTCTTGGGGACTTTTTTGAGTTTATTTTAGGTTTTAAATTTTTTTAGAGTTGTTTAATGTTTTTAGGGGTTTGAATGGTTTTTATAGTTTTTAGAGGTTTTAGGTTTTTATGGTTTTTAGTAGTTTTATGGGTTTTATGCGGTTTTAAGGTCTTTTTTGGGTCATTTAGGGTCATTACCATTTTTTAGGGTTTTTAGTTGTCTTAAATGTTATTAGATTTTAATTGTTTTCATTGGGTATTTAAGGGGTTTTAGGGGTTTTTATGATTTTAGGGATTTTTAGGACTTTTAGGATTTTTAATTTTTTTTGTTTTTAGGGGATTTTTGGGGTTTCGGGTTTTTATGTTTTTTTATGGATTTTAGTGTTTTAAGGGTTTTAGTGGTTTCAAGGGTATTTAGGTTTTAAGGAATTCTTAGGGATTTCAGTGTTTTTTTTTGTTTTTAGGAATTTTTATGTTTTTTATATTTTTTTGGGTTTTTATTGTTTTTAGGGATTATTGAGGATTATTATGGTTTTTATAATTTTTAGGGATTTTCTGTTTTTTTTGTGTTTTAGTGATTTCTAAGTATTTAGAGATTTTAAGTGTTTTCAGTTTTAAATGTTTTTAGGGATTTTAAAGGTTTTAGTGTTTTTAGTGGGGTTTTAAGGTTTTTATAATATTTTATGGTTTTCATTATTTTTGGGTTTTTATGTTTTTTTGTGACCTTTACAGTTTCTTTGGGTTTTTAGTGTTTTTTAGGTTTTAAGGGTTTTAAATTGTTTTATAATTTTATATTTTTCATAGGGTTTTTATAGTTATTTGGTTTTTTTAATCATTAGGGAATTTTGGGTTTTTAGGTTATTTGTGGTTTTTTAAGGTTTTTAGGGATCTTTAGGGTTTTTAGAATTTTTAGTGTTTTCGGGTTTTTTGGTTTTTTGGCTTTTAGATTTTTTTTATTTTTTAGGGGTTAGAGGTTTTTGAGTGTTTTTAAAAAATTTAGGGGTTTAAAGGGTTTTTAGATTTTTTTATTAGATTTTAGGGGGTTTTAGTGGTTTTTTTTGTTTTTTAGGGTATCAAGATGTTTTTAGTTTTTAGGGGTTTTAAGTGTTTTTTTGTCCTTATGTTTTTCTCAGTGGTTTTCTGGGTTTTTGGACATTTTAATTTTTATAGTTATTTTTATAGTTTTTTTGGATATTTATGGTTTTTATGATTTTTGGGGATTTTTGGCGGTTTTAGGTTTTCTAGAGTGTTTGAGGGTTTTTAGTGTTTTTAGGTTTTTATATGTTTTATATGTTTTAGGTTTTTAAGGTTTCTTTAAGGGTTTTTTGATTTTTAAAGTTTTTACAACTTTTAGGGATTCTAAAGAAATTTATTTTTAGGGTTTTTAGGGATTTTGCAGATTTTTAGGGGTTTGGGCGTTTTTAGGGTTTTTAAGGGTTTTTGAGTTTTTTAGGGCTTTTAAGGGTTTTAAATGTATTTTTACATTTTTAGGTGTTTAAAGTGTTTTTAGTGTTTTTAGTTGGTTTTAGGGTTTTTTATTGTTTTTAGGGGGTTTAAGGTTGTTTGGGGAGTGCTTCATGTTTTTAGGTTCTTTTAAGGGTTTTTAGGGTTTTTAGGGTTTTATTGTTTTTAGGTTTTCTAGGATTTTTAAATATTTATTGGAATTAAAGGAGTTTTAGTGTTTTTAAGATTTTTAGGGGTTTTTTTGATCTTAGGTATTTTTATTTATTTTTAGTATTTTCATAGTTATTGGGGTTTTCAGGTATTTTGAGGGTTTTAGTGTTTTATGTTTTTATTGGGGTTTCAGGGTTTTTTGGGTTTTAGCATATTTTAGGGTTATTATGGATTTATTGTGTTTTTAGTTTTTTAGGTTTTCTAAGGGTTTTAGGGTTTTTCTGTTTTAATGGGATTTTTAGATATTATTTAGGATTTTTACGGTTTTTATGATTTTTAGGGATTTTGAGGGATTTTTGTGTTTTTTGGGTTTTTTGGGTTTTTTGGATTTTGGGGGGTTTTAGGGATTGTTTCATTTTTTTAGTGTTTTTATGGTTTTTAAGAGTTTTTAAACATTTTTAGGAGTTTGAAGGGCTATCAGAGTTTTTATTGACTTTTTCCGGTTTTTTATTATTTTAGAGGTTTTATGGGATTTGAGGTTTTTTAGGGGTTTTAGCATATTTTTTTCAGGGGTTTTAAGTGTTTTACATTTTTATGGTTTTCTTAGTTTTTTTAGGGTTATTTATGTTTGTATTTTGTTTGAATTTTTTATGATTTTTATGGTTTAATAGGGCTTTTGGGTATTTTTAGGATTTTTAGGGTTTTAGGATTATTATGGTTTTTATTATTTTCTTTCGGTTTTAGGGTTTTTTTGTTTTTATGAATTTTATTTTTTTATAGGGTTTTTAAAAAAATATTGGGTTTAAATGGTTTTTAGTGTTTTTGTGGATTTGTAGGTTTTATAAGACGTTTCAAAGGTTATTTGGGTCCTTTATGGTTTTTGGGATTTTTAGGTTTTGGGATATTTTTTAGGGATTTATAGGGTTTATAGCGTTTTAGGGGTTTTAAGTGATTTATAACTTTTTGGTCTTTTAAGTCTTATGGTTTTTTAGTGATTTAAGGGTTTCAGTGTTTTTTTATTTTTTTTTGGGATTTTTTTGGATTTTTTAGGATTTTATGGTTTTTAGGGTGATAGGGATTTTGAGGGTTTTTATGGTATTTAGGGTTTTTGGGTGGGGGGGGGGGGTTAAGGTTTTTAGGGTTTCAAATTTTTTGGGGTTTTAATTGTTTTTATGCTTTTAAGGGTTTCTTAAGGGGTTTCAGTGTTTTTAGGGGTTGTCATGTTTTTAGGTTTTCTCAGGATTTTTTATGATTTTTATGAATTTATGTTGTTTTGTGGATTTTTGAGGGTTTTTATGGTTTTTAAGGTTTTTTATTGTTTTTATTGTGTTTTTATGGATATTTTGACTTTTTTGGAGTTTTAATGTTTTTAGAGTTTTTTTATCTTTTCGATTTAAAAGGTTTTAGTATTTTTAGGGTCTTTTAGGGTTTGTACTGTGTTTATAATTTTTTAGGTTTTAAGGGGTTTTAATTGTTTTTAAGTTTTTAAGGGTTTCTAAGGGTTTTTTAGTTTTTTATGGAATTTTGTGTTTTTAGGTATTTTTATGGGTTTTTAATGATATTTATGGGTTTATATGGTATTTAGAGATTTTCTGTGTTTTTTGGGTTTTTAGGGGTCTTAGTTTTTTAGGCGTTTTAGACTTTTTTGAGGTATTAGTGTTTTTAAGAGTTTCTTGGTTTTTAACGTCTTCTTTTGGGTTTTTAGGTTTATTTATTTTTTTATGTATTTTTAGAGATTTTTTGGTTTTTTATATTTTTAGGGTTTTAAAGGTTTTAAGTGTCATAGGGCTTTAGGATATTCTAGTTTTTTATGTTATTTTGAGGATTTTTTGAGTTTTACATGTTTTCACGGTTTTGAAAAGATAATTAACATTTTTGGTGTTTAATGGGTTTTTATAGTTTTTATTTGGTTTTTAGGGTTTTTATGATTTTTTATGTTTTTAGGTTTTCTATGGTTTTAGTGGGATTTATGTTTTTCTAGGGTTTTTATTATTTTTTAGCTTTTATGGGTTTTATGTGTTCTTAATTTTTTAATGTTTTCTTATGGTTGTTAAGTGGTTTTATGATTTTTTTATGTTTTTCAGGATTTGAGTGGCCCTTTTAATATTTTTTGGGTCTTAGGAATTTGGGTGTCCCTTTTAGGATTTTTATGGGTTTTTATGGTTTTTAGGGATTTTGAGGGGTTTAGGTTTTTAATGTTTTTTGGTTTTTTGGGTCTTAGGGTCTTTTTTTAATTATTGAGGGTTTTAATGTTTTTTATATTTATTTAAAATTTTAATGGTTTAAATGGTTTCTATAGTTTTTTGGTTTATTAGGTTTCTCGTGGTTTCTAGGGTTTTAATGTTTTTATGGGTTTTAGAGGTTTTAATGTATTTTTACCGTTTTTAGGGTTTCGAGAATTTTTTTAGTTTTTAGGGGTTTTATGTGTTTTTTGGTTTTTAAGGTTTTCTTAATGGTTTTTAGGACTTTAGGTTTTTTTAAAAAAAAATTTATTTTAGAACTTTTTGAGGATTTTTTGGGTTTTTATGGATTTTAGGTATTTTTGGGTTTTTAGGTTTTTAGAGTTTTATGTGTTTCAACATTTTTAGGTTTTTAGTGGTTTTATGTGTTATTATGCTATAAAGGTTTTCTGTGTGGTTTTCACTTTTTTGGCTTTTTATGATTTGATGAATTTTTGGGGATTTTTTACAAAATTTTTTCTTTCTCTAGGGTTTTAGGAATTTTATTGTTTTTAGGGGATTTTAGGGTTTTATGGTTTTTTTAGGTTTTTTTGGTTTTTAGGGGTTTTAGGGTTTTTATAGATTTTAATGTTTTTAGGGATTTAAAGGGTTTATAAAGGTTTTAGCTGTTTTCTAGGTTTTTTATGTGGTTTTAGGTTTTTTAAGGGTTTTAAGGGTTTTTATGGATTTTAGAGTTTTTAGTGTTTTTATGGATTTTAACAGTTTTTTGGTGTTTTAATTATTTTTTGGGTTTTAATATTTTTTTAGGGGTTTTTCATGTTTTTAGGGTTTTTTACATTTTCAAAGATTTATTGGGATTTTTTTTTGATTTTAGTGTTTTTTCATGATTTTGAGGGGTTTTGGGGTTTTTATATTTTTTATAGTTTTTAGGGTTTTTATCAATTTTTATGTTTTTATGGATTTAAATTTTTCATAATTTTATTTTTTTCTGAGTGGTTGTCTAGGTTTTTGGGTTTTTATGTTTTTAAGGATTTTAGGGCCTTTTAGTATTTTTACTATTTTTATGGATTTTTAACGGTTTTATGGTTCTTTTGGGGTTTTAAGGAATTTTTTAGTTTTTTAGTTTTATGGATTATAAATTTTTTTTAAATTTTTTTGGTTTTAAACGGTTTTAGAGCTTTTAGTGGTTTTAGGGTTTTATGGGTTTTATCATTTTTTATGGTTTTGGGGGTTTTATGCTTTTTAGGGGTTTTTAGGAATTTTTAGTGTTTTCAGTTCATTATGGTTTCCATAGTAATTTTAATGATTTTTAGGGGTTTTTATGTTTTTAGGTATTTTTAAGGATTATGTAGTGTTTTTAATGTTTATAGGGTTTTTAGGGGTTTTGAAGGTTGGGGGGTTACGGTTTTTCAGGGGTTTTTAGAGTCATTTAGGTTTTAGGGGTTTTATTTGTTTTTATATTTTTATGATTTTCTTAGGTTTTTTAGGGTTTTTAGGGTTTTTATGATTTTATATATTTCTATAGATTTGGGAATTTTAGGGTTTCTATTAATTTTAAGGATTTTTAGGGGGTAGGAGTTCTAGTATTTTTTGGGTTTTTATGGTTTTTGTGTTTTATGGGTTTTTTTCTTTTTTTTGGGTTTTAATGTTTTTTTATATTTTTTAACATTCTTAGGGGTCTATGAGATTTTTTATATTTATTGATTTCTATGGTTTTTATGGGTTTTTATATTTTAGTGGTTTTTAAGATTTTTTGGTCTTTTAGGTTTTTTTAGTGTTTCTACGGTTTTAAGGGTTTTATGTATTTTATGCTTTTAAGGTTTTCTTTGGGTTTTTATAAGTTTTAGGGTTTTTATGATTTCAGGTATTTCTAGTATTTTTCTTCATTTTTAGGGTATTTTATGAATATGGAGGGATTTTTATTTTATTTTATTTTCCGTGTTTTTAGAGAATTTATGAATTTAAGGAATTTTAGAGTTTTTAACATTTATAGGGGTTTAAAGTGTTTTTAATGTTTTTAGTGGTTTTATGGTTTTTTATGGGTTTTAGGGGTTTTATGATATTTAGGGGTTTTTATGATTTTTAGGGTTTTTAAGGATTCTTGGGTCTTTTAGGGTCATTTAGGGGTTTTAATTTTTTTAGGTTTTTAGGGGTTTTTAATTGTTTTTAGGTTTTTAAAATATTCAATGCGGTTTCCAATGTTTTTATGATTTTTTATGTTATTAGAGATTTTAGGGATTTTTGTGGGTTTTTAAGGATTTTTAGGTTTTTTTGGATTTTGATAGTGTTTACGGTTTTTAGTCTTTCAAGGATTTTTAGTATTTTTAATGTTTTTATAGGTTTTAGTGTTTTGAATATTTTATGTTTTTAGTTGGTAATTTCAGGGTTTTGGGGTTTTTTCATTTTTTGGGTTTTAGGGTTCTATATGAATTTTACTGTTTTTACATTTTTTTGGGGTTTAAAGAATTTTTTTTATTTTTAAGTTTTTATTATGGGTTTTAAGGTTTTTATGGGTTTTTATGTTTTTAGGGATTTTTAGGGATTTTTAGAGTTTTTATTGTTTTAGTAATTTTTAGGATTTTAATAGTTTTTACATTTTTGTGTTTTTATGGTTTTTTTGGGTTTTTAGTTTTTTAGTTTTTTAGCATTTTTCAATGTTTTTAAGTGATTAAATGGCTTATGTGTTTTTAGTGGGGTTTTTTAGATTTTCCAGAGTTTTCGGATTTTTAATGGTGTTTAGTATTTTTTGTTTTAGTTTTTTTGGGGTTTTTTTGGTTTGGGGTTTTTTATCCTTTGTAGTGGGTTTAAGTGTTTTTATTATTTTAAGGTTTTCTTGGGGTTTTTATGATTTGTTACATTTTTATTAATTTTTATTGATTTTTTAGGAATTTTATGGCATTTTAGTGTTTTATGTGATTTTGAGGTTTCTAGGTTTTTAGGGGTTTTGGTTTTTTTTGGGGGTTTAAGGTTTTTTTGAGTTTTTTAAATTTATAGGGATTTAAATAGTTTTTTTTTGTTTTTAGGTCCTTTTTTAGTTTGTGGGGATTTTATGTTTTTAGGGATTTTATGGTTTAACCGGTTTTTTAGGGATTTTATGGTCTTGTTTGGGATATAAGTGTTTATATTTTTTAAGGTTTTTTATTTGTTTAAATTGTTTTTCTGTTTTTTAGGATTGCATTGGGGTTTTCAGGGATTTTTGGGATTTTTACTTTTTTATGAATTTTCATGGATTTTCAAGATTTTTTTGATTTTTTGGGTTTTTTGGGGGGTTTTAACAGTTTTTGACATTTTTAGGGTTTTATGGGTTTTAATTTTCTCTATGTTTTTATGGTTCTCTTAAGTATTCTCATGCTTTTTAGGGGTTTTTTATTTTTAGAGAGGCTTATTTCATTTTTTTTCTATTTTTATTTGTTTTAGGGGTTTTAGGGATATTTAGGGTTTTTAGGGATTATTGGGGGTTTTAGAGTTTTTATGTGTTTTTCATGTTTTCAGTTTTTTAGGGGTTTTATGTTTTCATTTAGTTTATTAATGTTTTTAGGGTTTTAATGTGAGTTTATATGTTTTTATGGTGTTTATGGTTTCTAATGTTTTTCGGGGTTATTTGGGTTTTTATATTTTTAGAAGTTTTTTAGGTTTTTCTGGGTTTTTAATGTTTTTAGTTTTTTTATGGTTTTCTTATGGGTTATCTGGGGTTTTATGGTTTTTTATATTTTTAGGTATTTTTTATGATTTTTATGTTTTTTAGGGTTTTTAGGATTTTTAAGGATTTTTAGGATTTTAAGGTTTTCTAATGACTTTTATGGGTTTTAGTGTTTTTATGTTTTTAGCAATTTTAAGGTATTTTTATGATGTTTATGCATTTTTATGGATTTTAGGGATTTTTAGAGTTTTTAGGGGTTTTATGGTTTTTTTGTTTTTATGGTTTTCTTGAGTTTTTTTATGATTTTTATGTTTTTTATTGTTTTTAATGTTTTTAGTGTTTTAAATGGTTTCTAGATTTGTTATTGGTTTTTAGGTTTTTATGGGTTTTAGGGGTTTCTATGGTTTTAAGGGGGTTTTTATGGGTTTTAGGGGTTTTTATGGGTTTTAGGGTTTTTGATGTTTTTATGGGTTTTATGTTTTTTATGGGTTTCTATGGGTTTTAGGATTTTTAATGTATTTTTAGGTTTTTAAGGTTTTTAAGGGCATTCATTATTTTTATATATTTAGGGATTTTAGGTATTTTGAGTGTTTTCAGGATTTTTTGGGTTTTATTTTGTTTTTAATGGTTTTAAATGTTTTTAGGATTTTAAGGTTTTCAGAAGGGGTTTGAGGGGTTTTATTAGTTTTTATGTTCTTAAGGTTTTATGTTTTTTTATCATTTTTTTAGGTTTTTACTATTTACGTGGTTTTAGGTTTTTATGTTTTTTCTTAGGGGTTTTCCTGGCTTTTAGGGTTTTCTACTTTTTATACAAATTTTATGGATTTTTTATGATTTTATACTTTTTAGGGTTGTAATGAATTTGAGGGATTTAAATGTTTTTAGGGTGTTTTTTGTTTTATGGGGTTTTTTTTGGGATTTTAGGATTTTTTGAGATTTTGATGCTTTTATGTGTTTAAAGTGGTATTAGATTTTTTAGTGTTTTTTTGGAATTTCTATATTTTTATTAATTTATTATTTTTTATGGTTTTTAGGGTATTTTGGGTTTTTTTAGTTTTAGCTTATTTTTGGGTTTTTAGTGGTTTTATGTATTTTAGGTTTTTATGGTTCTTTAGGGTTTTTAGGGTGTTTTATATTTTTATTGATTTTTAGGGATTTGTTTTGGATATTTATGGTTTTTTGGGTTTTTTCTGGATTTTGTGGGTTTTTAGGGATTTTAAGGGTTATATGTCTTTTGGGTTTTTTGAGTTTTTAGGGTTTTTTGAGTTTTTTAAAATTTTATGGGTGTTGAGGAATTTTAGGTCTATTTCTCAGTTTTTAGGATCTGTTTCTATTTTTTGGGTTTTTATGGTTTTTAGTGAATTTATTTTTTTAGGGGTTTTTTAGTTTCAT
Organism: Viscum album; assembly: GCA_963277665.1. NCBI lineage: Eukaryota > Viridiplantae > Streptophyta > Magnoliopsida > Santalales > Viscaceae > Viscum > Viscum album. The sequence goes on from OY728152.1 coordinate 1,117,497,194, forward strand.
AATCTTTTTAGGGTTTTTAGGGTTTTTTTTTGTTTTTAGGTTTTTAGTGGTTTTAGGTGTTTTTAAGTTTTTTTGGTTTTCATAGGGTTTTTAAGGGTTTTAGGTTTTTTTAATGTTTTTATGGAATTTTATATCTTTTCTATACTTTTTATGGTTTTTAGGGTTTTAGGGATTTTTATGGTTTTTGGGTTTTTGGGGTTTTTAGGGTCATTTGGGTTTTTAGCATTTTTATGTTTTTAGGTGTTTTTACTATTTTTAGTGTTTTACAATTTTCTTATTTATTCTTAGGGTTTTATTGTTTTTTATGTTTTTAGGGAATTTTATGGTCTTTTATAATTTTTATTGTTTTCACTATTTTTACAGATTTTGAGGGTCTTTAGGTTTTTTGGGGTTTTTAGGGTTTCTATGGGGTTTTGGGGTGTTTTTTTATATTTTTATATTTCTTAGGGGTCTTAAGGTATTTTAGGGGTTTTTTAACATTTTTAGGGTTTTATAGGGTTTTTAAAGTTTTATGTGGGTTTTTAGTTTTTTATGAGGTTTTACATTTTTAGGGTTCTTATGGATTTTAGGGTTTTTTATTTTTTTTAGTTTCTACCATTTTTAGTTTTTTAGGGGGTTATAAGAGTTTTTAGGTTTCTGAGGTATTCATTGTGGTTTTCATTGTTTGAAGGGATTTTTTGTTTTATGAGATTTTAGGGAACGTTTTGAATTTTTAATGTTTTTAGGGATTTTTAATGTTTTAGGGTTTTTAAGAAAGTTGAGGTTTTTAGGGTTTTTTAGATTTTATGGGGTTTTAATTGTTTTTAGGTTTTTTAAGATTTCTTGGGGTTTTTAGGGTTTTTTATTTTTTTACGGTTTTTTTGGATTTTTTATAATTTTTAGGGTTATTGAGTGGATTCAGGGATTCAAAGAATTTTAAGGGTTTTTTGAGTTTTTTGGGGGTTTTGTTTTTTCTGAGTTTTTATTATTTATCATGTTTGTAGGAATTTTAACATTTTTTAGGTTTTTTAGTGGTTTTACTTATTTTGAGGTTTGCAAGGTTTTCTTATGGTTTCTTAGGGTTGTTTCGAATTTCGAAATTTTTATGGGTTTTTATAGATTTTTTAGGAATTTTATGATTTTTAGGGTTCATCGGGATTGAGGAATTTTAGGGTTTTTAGTGTTTTTTATAATGGGGGGGGGGATTATGGTTTTTTGAGTTATAAGGGGTTTTAATTGTTTTTAGAGATTATTAACATTTTAGGGGTTTAATTGTTTTTAGAGTTTTTAGTTATTTTTGGGTTTTTAGGGGTTTTAATGGTTTTGGGGGTTTTAGGAGTTTTAGGGTTTTCAAGGGGTTTTATCTTTCTTTATGTTATTAGGGGTTTTAAGTGTTTTTATATTTTTATTGGTTTCCTAATGATTTTCATGGTTTCTAGAGTCTTTTATATTTTTATGGGTTTTTAGGTATTTTTTAGGATTTTAATTATTTATAGGGGTTTTAGGGAAATTTATGTGTTTTAAGCTTTTTGGGGGGGTTTTAGGGTATTTTTGGTTTTTAGGTTTTTTTTGAATTTTTAGGGTTTTTAATGTTTTAAGAGTAAAAAAAATTGTTAAGGGTTTAGTTGGGTTTTAGATATTTCAGTGAATTATTAAGGTTTTTATAAATTTTTAGGATATTTTATGTTTTTAAGGGTTTTATGGTTTATAATGGTTTAGGGCGTGTTATGGGTTTTAGTGGTTTTATGGTTTTTTTATGTTTTTAGGGATTTTAGTGTTTTAAGTTTTATTCGATGCATTAACTAATTGTTGGTTTTATTGTTTTCTTTGGTTATTTTATGGTTTTTAGTGTTGTTTATGATTTTAGCGGTTTTTAGGTATTTATTAGAATTTTCATGGGTTTTATGGTTTTTAGGTATTTTGAGGGGTTTTATTGTTTTTTATTGTTTTTAGGGGTTTTAGGATTTTTAACATTTTTGGTTTTTCATGGTTATAAGGTTTTCATAAGGTTATTTTAGTTATTTTCACGTTCTTTTTAAAGTTTTTTAGGGATTTTTATGGTTATTGTTGTTTTTAGGGTTGTTTTGAGTTTTTTTGGGATTTTTTGGGTTTTTTGGGATTTTTTTGGTTTCTTGGGGACTTTTTTGAGTTTATTTTAGGTTTTAAATTTTTTTAGAGTTGTTTAATGTTTTTAGGGGTTTGAATGGTTTTTATAGTTTTTAGAGGTTTTAGGGTTTTATGGTTTTTAGTAGTTTTATGGGTTTTATGCGGTTTTAAGGTCTTTTTTGGGTCATTTAGGGTCATTACCATTTTTTAGGGTTTTTAGTTGTCTTAAATGTTATTAGATTTTAATTGTTTTCATTGGGTATTTAAGGGGTTTTAGGGGTTTTTATGATTTTAGGGATTTTTAGGACTTTTAGGATTTTTAATTTTTTTTGTTTTTAGGGGATTTTTGGGGTTTCGGGTTTTTATGTTTTTTTTATGGATTTTAGTGTTTTAAGGGTTTTAGTGGTTTCAAGGGTATTTAGGTTTTAAGGAATTCTTAGGGATTTCAGTGTTTTTTTTTGTTTTTAGGAATTTTTATGTTTTTTATATTTTTTTGGGTTTTTATTGTTTTTAGGGATTATTGAGGATTATTATGGTTTTTATAATTTTTAGGGATTTTCTGTTTTTTTGTGTTTTAGTGATTTCTAAGTATTTAGAGATTTTAAGTGTTTTCAGTTTTAAATGTTTTTAGGGATTTTAAAGGTTTTAGTGTTTTTAGTGGGGTTTTAAGGTTTTTATAATATTTTATGGTTTTCATTATTTTTGGGTTTTTATGTTTTTTTGTGACCTTTACAGTTTCTTTGGGTTTTTAGTGTTTTTTAGGTTTTAAGGGTTTTAAATTGTTTTATAATTTTATATTTTTCATAGGGTTTTTATAGTTATTTGGTTTTTTTAATCATTAGGGAATTTTGGGTTTTTAGGTTATTTGTGGTTTTTTAAGGTTTTTAGGGATCTTTAGGGTTTTTAGAATTTTTAGTGTTTTCGGGTTTTTTGGTTTTTTGGCTTTTAGATTTTTTTTATTTTTTAGGGGTTAGAGGTTTTTGAGTGTTTTTAAAAAATTTAGGGGTTTAAAGGGTTTTTAGATTTTTTTATTAGATTTTAGGGGGTTTTAGTGGTTTTTTTTGTTTTTTAGGGTATCAAGATGTTTTTAGTTTTTAGGGGTTTTAAGTGTTTTTTTGTCCTTATGTTTTTCTCAGTGGTTTTCTGGGTTTTTGGACATTTTAATTTTTATAGTTATTTTTATAGTTTTTTTGGATATTTATGGTTTTTATGATTTTTGGGGATTTTTGGCGGTTTTAGGTTTTCTAGAGTGTTTGAGGGTTTTTAGTGTTTTTAGGTTTTTATATGTTTTATATGTTTTAGGTTTTTAAGGTTTCTTTAAGGGTTTTTTGATTTTTAAAGTTTTTACAACTTTTAGGGATTCTAAAGAAATTTATTTTTAGGGTTTTTAGGGATTTTGCAGATTTTTAGGGGTTTGGGCGTTTTTAGGGTTTTTAAGGGTTTTTGAGTTTTTTAGGGCTTTTAAGGGTTTTAAATGTATTTTTACATTTTTAGGTGTTTAAAGTGTTTTTAGTGTTTTTAGTTGGTTTTAGGGTTTTTTATTGTTTTTAGGGGGTTTAAGGTTGTTTGGGGAGTGCTTCATGTTTTTAGGTTCTTTTAAGGGTTTTTAGGGTTTTTAGGGTTTTATTGTTTTTAGGTTTTCTAGGATTTTTAAATATTTATTGGAATTAAAGGAGTTTTAGTGTTTTTAAGATTTTTAGGGGTTTTTTTGATCTTAGGTATTTTTATTTATTTTTAGTATTTTCATAGTTATTGGGGTTTTCAGGTATTTTGAGGGTTTTAGTGTTTTATGTTTTTATTGGGGTTTCAGGGTTTTTTGGGTTTTAGCATATTTTAGGGTTATTATGGATTTATTGTGTTTTTAGTTTTTTAGGTTTTCTAAGGGTTTTAGGGTTTTTCTGTTTTAATGGGATTTTTAGATATTATTTAGGATTTTTACGGTTTTTATGATTTTTAGGGATTTTGAGGGATTTTTGTGTTTTTTGGGTTTTTTGGGTTTTTTGGATTTTGGGGGGTTTTAGGGATTGTTTCATTTTTTTAGTGTTTTTATGGTTTTTAAGAGTTTTTAAACATTTTTAGGAGTTTGAAGGGCTATCAGAGTTTTTATTGACTTTTTCCGGTTTTTTATTATTTTAGAGGTTTTATGGGATTTGAGGTTTTTTAGGGGTTTTAGCATATTTTTTTCAGGGGTTTTAAGTGTTTTACATTTTTATGGTTTTCTTAGTTTTTTTAGGGTTATTTATGTTTGTATTTTGTTTGAATTTTTTATGATTTTTATGGTTTAATAGGGCTTTTGGGTATTTTTAGGATTTTTAGGGTTTTAGGATTATTATGGTTTTTATTATTTTCTTTCGGTTTTAGGGTTTTTTTGTTTTTATGAATTTTATTTTTTTATAGGGTTTTTAAAAAAATATTGGGTTTAAATGGTTTTTAGTGTTTTTGTGGATTTGTAGGTTTTATAAGACGTTTCAAAGGTTATTTGGGTCCTTTATGGTTTTTGGGATTTTTAGGTTTTGGGATATTTTTTAGGGATTTATAGGGTTTATAGCGTTTTAGGGGTTTTAAGTGATTTATAACTTTTTGGTCTTTTAAGTCTTATGGTTTTTTAGTGATTTAAGGGTTTCAGTGTTTTTTTATTTTTTTTTGGGATTTTTTTGGATTTTTTAGGATTTTATGGTTTTTAGGGTGATAGGGATTTTGAGGGTTTTTATGGTATTTAGGGTTTTTGGGTGGGGGGGGGGGGGTTAAGGTTTTTAGGGTTTCAAATTTTTTGGGGTTTTAATTGTTTTTATGCTTTTAAGGGTTTCTTAAGGGGTTTCAGTGTTTTTAGGGGTTGTCATGTTTTTAGGTTTTCTCAGGATTTTTTATGATTTTTATGAATTTATGTTGTTTTGTGGATTTTTGAGGGTTTTTAAGGTTTTTAAGGTTTTTTATTGTTTTTATTGTGTTTTTATGGATATTTTGACTTTTTTGGAGTTTTAATGTTTTTAGAGTTTTTTTATCTTTTCGATTTAAAAGGTTTTAGATATTTTAGTGGGTTTTTTACGTTTTTAGGGATTTTACTGGGTTTTATGATTTTTTACCGTTTTAGGATTTTTCTATGGTTTTTATTGTATTATTGTTTTAGGGTGTTTTTAATTCATTTTTCATTTTTAAGTGTTTTTTGTGTTTTTTGTATTTTTAAGGTTTTCATCTTGTTTTTTGGTTTTTTTATTTTTAGGGGATTTTTATGTTTTTTTGGATTTTATGGTTTTTAAGGTTTTTAGTGATTTTGGTGTATTTTGTGTTTTCTAGGTTTCTTAGGGGTTTTATGTTGTTTTTGGTTTTTGTGTTTTTTATTATTTTTATTGGTTTTTAAATATTTTTAATGTTTAGGGCTTTAAATGGATTTTTAGTGTTTTTAGTTGTTTAATGGTTTTTATGCGTTTCAACTTTTTGTGGTTTAAATTGGTTTTTATGGTTATTATGGGTTTTCAGGGTTTTTGGAATTTTTTTTTGTTTTTAACTATTTAAGTGTTTTTAGGTTTTATGGGTATCTTAATATTTTTAGGTTGTTTAGGGGTTTTTATGTTTTTAGGGATTTTTAGGTATTTTTAGAATTCTTATGGTTTTAGGGTATTTACAGATTTTATGGGTTTTTTGGGTTTTTTGGGTTTTGGGGGGTCTTTATGTTTTTAGTGTTTTGTAGGTTTTTAGGGTTTTATGTGCTTTTCGGTTTTAAAGGTCTTCTTAATGTTTTTTAGGTTTTTTATGATCTTTATGTTTTTATTGATTTAAGTGATTTTTAGTATTTTTACGGGTTTTACGGTTTTTAGGGATTTTAATGATTTTTATGGTTTTTAAGGTTTTATGTTTTTTATTCTTTTTATCATTTTTGGGTTATTAGGGATTTTTTTTGAGTTTTAGTGGTTTTAGGGTTTTTTAGAGTTTTTAATGTTTATAGTGTTTAAAGTGTTTTTAGATTTTTTAGTGGTTTTTATTTTTGTAGGGGTTTCTTAATGTTTTTAGGGTATTTATGGTTTTTTGGGTTTTTTGGGGTCTTTAGTGTGTTTTAGGGTTTTAGCGTTTTTATATATTTAGGGGGTTTAATTTTCATTAGGTGTTTTTGGTTTTCTTATGGTTTTAAGGATTTTTAGTTTTTTTATGGATATTTGGGGCTATTTTAGGATTTTATGGTTTATAGGGGTCTTTTTATTATCTGGGGTTTTAGGAGTTTTATGGATTTTTAGAGTTATTTAATGTTTTTAGGGATTTAAAAGGATTTTAGAGTTTTAATTGTTTTTAGGGGTTTTATGGGTTTTTATGGTTTGCATGGGTTTTTATACTTTTTATGGGATTTAGGGGTTTTAGTGTATTTTAGGGTTAATAGGGGTTTTAGGATTTTTTTAATTTTCTCGGGGTATTAAGTGTTCTTCGGTTTTTAAGGGTTTCTTAGTATTTTTTTTGGTTTTTAGGGGTTTTCATGTTTTATGGATTTCTTGGATTTTTTTGGTTTTTATTGTTTTTAGGGATTTTTAGGATTTTTAGTGTTTTAGTGTTTTTGGGTTTTTGGATTTTTAGGATTATTTGGATTTTTATGTATTTTAATGGTTTTTATATTTTTTATAATTTAAAGGATTTCTTATGGGTTTTCAATGTTTTTATGAGTTTTTATATTTTTAGGTATTTTTAGGGATTTTTTTGGGTTTTATGGTTGTTTAGGGTTTTGGGGGTTTTGATTGGTTTTAGGGGCTTTTTGGCTTTTATTGATTTTTTTTATTTTTAGGGGTTTTTTAGTTTTTTAGGGGTGTTAACGTTTTTTTGAGTTTTTAACATTTTTAGGGGGTTAATTGGTATTTATAGTTTTAGTGATTTTATGGTTTTTATGGGTTTTTAAGGTTTATAGGATTTCTATGTTTCTCAGGTTATTTCTGATTTTCAGGTATTTTTGGGGTTTTTAGGTTTTTATCATTTTTATGGTATGTATGTATTATAGGTTTTTATGATTTTCTTATGGTTTTTATGGATTTTTAGGATGTTTATTATTTTTTTGTTTTGTAGGGATTTTAAGGGTTTTCGGGTTTTTAGGGTTTTATGGTTTTTAATGTTTTTTTTTCATTTTTCTATTTTCTAGGGGTTTTAATTTTATTTAAAAAAATTATTAAGGGGTATCCAGGTTTCTTATAAATCTTCGTTTTTAGGGATTTTAAGGATTTTTTATGATCTGAATGGTTTTTAGTGATTTTGAGTGTTTTGGGAATTTTTAGGATTTTTAGGAGGTTTTGGGATTTTATATTTTAAGTTTTATATTGTTTTTAATGTTTTTAGGGGTTTAAAGCTTTTTATGAGTTTCTAGTTGATTTTAGTGGTTTTTTGTTTTTCCCATAAGAATTCATTCCTAGTGATGATTTATATTTTAGAACGGTTTCCAATGGGTTTGTTTGTGGTACCAGAAACACCCAATGGTTCTATATCCAAAGGGAACTACTTTACAAAGGTATGTGCTCGTTGGGGATTTTGGCCAAAAATTATTAGAAACTCACATTGGTATAGAGGATGGGAGTTCGGTCTCATCACACCCTTTTGGGGAGAATTATTTCCTACTTGGGGACCCTCTTATAGATTTAGGAAATTCTCATGAATCCATTTTTGATTCCCAAGTATGATGTTGGTTATCCAATGGCTAAAAATCAATTATTATCATGTATAGATCTTAGAATCATCTTTATGTATTTGAGGTCCTTTCTCATTGGAAATATCTATATGTATCTGAGAATCTCCATTGATGGTATCCTCTTATATACTACTTAGATATTATTTGGTTGTTATTAAGGTTATGCTGGTTTCCTAGCCACTCATTGGGGAACTCTAGAGTGTATCATCATCTAGGGAGTTGAGAGTTGTTTTAATTATGGGATCAAACTCATAAATGGGCTTCCTATGTATTCTTATGAACGGAATCAGAACACATGTTGTTCAATGCTTCTTAATGGGTCACATCATTCCTTTTTAAGGTCATGTGACAAGGACATAATTTAAAGTTAACACCTTGTAGAAAGGATGTCTTGGTGGAGAGTTCCAAATCAAAGCTTGTTGTGGGAATTATTTTGAAGCCACACAGGGATCCTGTAAGGAACATGAATTCCCATATTGAATTAGACCCTACTGGGAATGTGGCCTAGAAAGAACAGGGATGACTTGGGGTTTAGGGTTTTGACCTCAAGGAGTCCTCCCACATATCCCACATAGATAGGAATCAAAGCCCACGTAGTTCGGTTATGGGGAATTATGCCTATGGAGTCGCTTTAGTTTATCTTGTAGGGGAGTATGACCTTGTGAGATGGTTAAATTGGGGATTATTCCTAAAAATTATGTCCTAGAAAGAGACCATGAGGGATGTATCAACTCATGTTGTTTTGGAGGCTTTTTGGGGTCTACAACAAAGGAGGATGTCTATTGGGGGGTATGGTTTCACATCTCATAGATGATATGGTATAGAGCTCCGACCTTAGGCAGGTAACCTATATAACACAGTTATGGAAATAATCACAGTTCTCAAATATCAATAGGTCTCATAGATCGTTTGGATGTTGTGATCTTTGTTATCCTCTAATATCGTGTGAGTCAATCTCTGTGTGAGAAACAAGGGGAAATGAAAGATCCAGAAAACCATGCACTTCTCCTCATCCTCTTGTGGAAGAGGACAAGGTAACGGTATAAGAGGTTAGGGCTATGTAACTTCCCTCTCTTCACTTTACCCAAAAATAGGTCCAATGTATGGAAAACAAGGAAGGAATCAAGAGATATGGAAGAGGACTTGGGTGTTTATCCCCTCTCTGACCTAGTGGCTAGGAGTCATAGATGACCAAGAGTGACACCTCATGCAATAAAGGATAGGAGCTTAATCCTCTATTATAAAAGAGGCCTTTTATTGTGTTATAATAGGACTTTATCATCGCTACAAAATCACTAATAATCAGGGAATAGTTAAAATATTGAATTATTTATCAGTTCTAAAAAAGTTCTATTAAAGGATCCCTTTAACAGTGCTAACAAAATCATTGTTTAAAGGGTCCTTCAACAATGATTTTTTAGCGTTGTTAAAGGGCCCTTTTAACAATAATTTTTTTTTGCATTATTAAAGGGGCCTTTAACAGGGATGTTTTAATGCTGATAAAGGTAGTGCTATTAAAGGGGGTAAAATAATTTTTTTTCAGATGTCCATGAGCCCGGCCCCTTTAGCACTGCTTCTATGACACCTTTAACTACACTCCCCCAACTTAATCATCAATTTTCACCCCGCCACCCCTTTTATCATCACATTGTGAATTTCTAGCCTCATGTGCTCCCAACTATATTTGAACCCTGCAACTCGCCTTCGAATATGGAACACCTTTTCCACTACACCATGTTGTTTTTCTTTATTTTTAATGATATTTTAGTTTATTTATATATATTTATATATGTATTTTTTATTCATATATTTATATAATTATTTAAAAATACCTTTATACAATATATGTTTGTGTGTGTCATATATATATATATATAATTATATTTATTTAATTATATATTATATTATATTCATTTACATATACTAGAATATAATAAAAATATATATCTGTTTATTAATACATAGATACATGTATATCTAAACATTATAAATATATTTTTAAATTATAAAAAATTTGTAGATATTGTTTTAAATAAATTTTTAGATTATGAATTTATTTTACTATATTACAATATGAATTTTACATAAATACGTTGATATATGTATTTATATGATTGGTTTATTATATGTAAACATACGAACATGTGCATATATTTAATTATAAATAAAATTATATTGTGAAAATTAATAAAATTTAAAAAATATAATATCAATATGAATGTATTTCCTATGTATAAATTCATTCTCCACCCAAAAAGGCAATAAGGCCCCCTTAAATGAGGCTGAATATCCATAAAATGTTTTAAAATTTGGGCACCGCAACTAAAAACTCAATTTTGTAGGACTTATAGATCTTTTCTTCATTGAAAATTGTGATAGATTTTTTCCTCTATCTCTAAGGGCATGGAGCTCATCACTGGCTTCGGTTTGATATGTGGTAGAGCCCAAACACACACTCAGATAAAAAATTATGGTTGTTTGAAGTTCGAGTAACATTTTTTACTAATTTTAGATATTTTATTAATTTTTATATTTTAGTTTTCATCAAATTGATATTAAATGACTAAAACTCAGTAATAATAAAAAAATTATTAATGATTTTTTAATTATTTTATAATACATTTTCAATAGATAAATTATATATTAAGTGTAAATTCCTATTTACCTTATCTAAAACATATTTTAAAAATTATATATTATATTTATATCAATATCAATATATTTATATTTTAATATACTATTTTTAACAAAATAAATATATTTTCTGGAAGTATACCCGTATCAACGCTACTAAAAAAACAATGATAAAGGCGGTCTTTATCAACTCTTATAAAAAAGTATTGATATCCACTATTAGTGATTTTTTCAAGAACTTATAAAATTCCCCATTTATTAGAAATTTTTTAAAAGTGATGATAAAGGGTGGGACTTTATCATTGGTTGTAAAAAATCACTGACAAAGGTCCCCCTTTAACAAAAAAAATTTAGCGCTGAAAAATGGTTTCTTTAATAGTGTTTTTAGCTAGATATGTTAAATCTTTAGCACTGGATACACCTAGTTTTGTAGTAGTGCTCTAGTAGTGATGCCCTAAAATTGGTCCTATTAGATGTGATGAGGATTTCATTCCATTTGAATTAAAAACAAGAGTAATACTTATCCTCCCTTCTAGGAACTGGAGGATCTAGCTCTTAAAGTTGAGAAGGGTAGTACATGGTCCAAACCCTAGTGCCCAAGACCAGAAATTCCCATAAACTGTCCCTATGGTAAGGGTCCTCATGAACATAGTGATACACACTCACATGCACCTTGAGGACCCTGAAAGGCCAACCAGAAAAGTGTTGGAAACCTCTAACCATTAGAATACACACCCCAATGGAGGACACACTGGTGTTCCACTCACCATGGTTATGCATGTCTGGAGGTTTTGGTGGAGGCTTCAGATTGATCCCTCTCAGACAAGGGATCCAAAATAGGAGAGTCCCTACCACTGATATCTTTGATGAAGTCCTGATGGGTGGCTCATGCAGGCTGAAGGGTAAGGCTAACCTAGAGAGCTCACATAGGGGGGTGTTATGCGCTGGTATGCCTGGGAGAATAGCCAAATCCATGGCCAATAGACAACCTGGGTGACTACACTTCGTCAAGACCATGATCGAGCCTTCAAGGTTTTCGATAGGTGTTCCTGTAAGTGGCTCAAGTATGTCCATTATTGAGGAATGTTACCTCGTGCTTGTATTAATTAATCATGATGTGATAAAGTACCTCATGTAGGTGTTATTTATTTTAATCCCTTTTAGGACTTTAATTTCACTATCCCTCTATAATATCCTTTTCTTTAGGTTTTAGAAAGATTTCTAGAAGGTTTCAGAGGGGTTGAGCGAAGGACATGGGTGGGAAAAACTGTCGTTAGACTCTAGGGATATTCTTCTATCAAAATAAATATCCCTTGGTCTTATTTATAGTCAAATATTGGACCTTGGGTGAAGGTTCCATCACTATCATGTATATCATTTAGGTGCTCACCTAGGTCGGTCATGCTGGGTTCCACACAGGTACCATGCACGCCAACGATGCTTGGGGTGCCTGGGAGAAATGGCCTTTGCAGGATTTTCTTATCCTTTCCATTATTTATTTCTTCACTTATATTATCCCTAAGGTATTTTCCTTTTCCTTCATTTCATCCACATGAAAAAAGTGTTAATAAAATCCCCCCCCTTTAGATTGGATACAATCAAAAGGAGGGGGTCTAATCTAGAGGTAAATGGATGAAAATGATGAATGATGCATTGAGATGACTAGAAAAAGTCATCTTCATAGGTATTCCATGTTTTTCATATACTTAATATTTCCGTGTTGGTGGTTCCTTCACATGGGTCAGGCAGGGGGTTTCCTCATCTATAAATACTATCCTCGTTTTGACGAATGGCTCTCATTACTCTGAACATTCATGTCTCTCCGTGCTGGCCTCCCGTGCAGACTCTCTGTTGAATCATTTTTTTTAAATAATAATTATCTTAGATTCTATATGTATCTTCTTACATGATGTATATGCCTTGGTGAGTTACTTTCGTGGGGATCATGAGCGATGGACCTATTCAATCAACTTGTGCAAGGCACGTGTGCAAGGCACTAGTGCGAGTGCTTTGCATGAGGTCATGCCATTACCGAAATTTCATATTTTTTCCACATTCATTAATAATAGAATTCCATGAAATAAAATTGATAATTATTTTTTATATTCAATGGATTCTAGGAAGATTTTTTGTGTTTGATGAACAAAATATTAAATCAATTGAGGATATGATGAATGTCATAATGCATGATTATTACGACATCTGTGATACTACACTTCTTAATCTAGAGGGATCCTTAATGAAATATCACTATGCCTTTCCGGAGACTGGATATTTTACAAATTATTTCCATGTTCATCTAGGGGAGGTCCTCACACTATCTCCAAAGAACTAAACCTCACTCTCATCATTTCAAGAAAACATGAATTTCCCAACTACCTACATTTCCAATATTGATGCATATATCAATGTCAAGACATCATCCATAGGCTATTTTATGAATCATAGCTAGTTTACTCTATATCTAAAACAAAACACTATTTAATTAAAGTATCATTTATAATCATCTATATTTTAGGATTCATAGACATACCGGTCAAATGGTTGGAGGAAAGATTGGGACATTCACCCAGGAGGGGGTGTTAGTCCTATATGGATTTGGGAGTATTGGGTGCACCAATATTATGTATAATTCATAGCTTAATTAATGTTCGTGAACATATACAAATCCAACTGGGTGGTGCAAAATTATTTTTATTAGAATTTTGATATCATTCTGGAGCTACTGAACCGGTGGATCCCATATAAGAAATCATTCAATATTATGCATATATAATATATAATTAGTTTGTGGTATGTTCACAATATATTTTTTGATCCGATCCACATAGATATCTATGAAAAATTTATCCATTTTAGGGAGACATGGGTTGATTCTGAGAGGATTCCAGCATTATCACATGAGCTACAGAAAATAGCTCATGATGTTAAGAGGGAATACCTTCACCTAAGGGGTATATTAATCAGGAGGATTTGATGAGTACATTAATGATGGAAAAGGATGAAGGACCCACTTACAAGCATCCTACAATATATCCTAATATAATGAAGAGAAGCATACCCAACACCTTCTGGTAGTCTTTGGAGAATGGGGAGTATGAAAATTAGGGAATATGAGGTCAATCCTAACGTTCCAGTTAAGACATGCCTTGCATGCCTTCAGTCTATGTGGATTATCACTTATTTTCTGCCTTTATTTGATTCCAGTGGAGGCATAAGGAAAAGAATATTCATTTTATCAGCTAAGATGGTGGAGTAAACGTTTGTGTGGTTGGCCATCCCTATCTTGGAAAAAATCCAAATAAGCTTGCTCTATGTTCATGTATGGAAGGATACTTTCTAAATCACATAACCATTACATGTTTTGTGGGGATGGATAGTTTCTCTCTTTAGAACTTATACCATGTAAATTAGGCTCACTCAAGATTCCCAATACAAATTTTGGACCATATGTCCAGGTGGTATCCAATATTCTACCCCTATCTTTGAAACACTATAAAATCTAGAAAAGGATGGGTTAATTTAAGGACATAAAATTATTTTCCTATGGGAATCCACCCATAGTGATATATACTAATGATGGGAAAGATATCAATAAATGAGGTCATACATGATGGACTTTAGGGATGGTGTCATGGAGACTAGGATTGATGGTGAGATTATATTTGAGGCCTATGCTCCATATAGGTTTTCATGCTAGTTTAAGTTCCTGCAACAGATAATTGTATCCCCCAGTGCATATTAGATTATAAAATCATCTGATGGTATCTCGATATATATATATATATGTATATATATATATATTATCACAACTATGGAGTTGACACAGGCGGTGGTTAACCTACCTCTAGAAGATGCAAACAGTGGGTTAACCACCTAGTATGCTAATGTCGGGATTGCATCATACCCTGAAGGGGTGCTTCCCAAAATTGTTCCTCTGGTTGGGAAGAAGAAGCAGAGAAGGAAGGATTCCCCTTTTTGGAAGGTCATTCATCTCTTTCAGAGGCTACTTTGTCCATGTCAGAGGGTGAGGATGATGAGGTGCCCAGCTCCCCTAAAAGATCTCATGTGAGGTTCAACCTGCCAACCATAATCAAAATGGATACACCAACCGATGGTACACCAAGAAGGTAAGTCATCACCACCATAATGATATATGAGTTCCATTTTCATATCCTTAATCTATGGAAAAGAGGGTCAGGAATCCCATAAAATCCAATGCTGTTGAATTATCTTCACGACAGAGTGTGATTTTTTCGGAATTCATATTACCAAAGGCAGACCAATTTTAGCAGGACATGTCCTTGGATGATGAAATCATATTATCACTTCTTCGCACAAGAATATCGGTTTCTAAGATTGGAGATGCTCAATCCCCAACTGATCTTCACTTAGAGGACAATCCTGTAGAGGTGAGGATTTACATTTGGGAGCTAGAGATGCTCATTTATGAAATAGCTGAACAAATTTATACCATGATATGGGTAGATGATATAGATTATTGAGGTTATATTTATGGGAGTGACCACTCATATTACAAGGAATGGTTTTATTATGTCAATCCTAAAGATTTAAGTTCTCCATTCCCCATCACTTCATTTTACCTTCATTTATTTTATCTGTAATAGAGAACTAATGTGGAGAGGAAGATCACTCTGATTTGTAGAAGTCCAAGGGGAAAACTACTGAGGTTCATTCAACAAAATATGGCCCAAGTGTAGCCCTTCATTGGGATAATGAATCACCCCTTCAATTGGGAGGAATATCCTCAGCGCAGTGAACAATGGATGGGAATTGAATTAAAAGATCTTGTATAATTATTTTTTTTAAAGAAGAGGGGGTATTTATTCTTTTCCCTAGGGTTGGTACTAGTATATAATTCCTAGGAATCAATACATATATTTTATAGGTTAGAATCAAGACATATGTAGTTTTTGAAGGATCATGTAGTTTATCATCATGCAGTGAGGATGTTGGTGATTCTGACCTGAAAAGGAATATTGGGGCTAGACCAGGGTATAGGACCTAGGCATCACTATGTATCTTTCAGGGGATAGAATCATTCCACAAGTAGTTTTTAAACAGACCATGTTGTTTATTTCCATATATATAGGACATCTAGTGTGCCTTTTATGGTCTTATAACGTGGACCAAGATAGAACCAATGGGAATAGATACACCTCATTTATGCAGAGAACTCCTTTACTAACTCCTAAGACCACATGAACTATGCTTCATGTGAGAAATGTGGAGTGTAAAAGGTTTCTTATTCATCACAAGGGTAACACAAGTAATGGATATTGACATTTTTATTCTATGGTGGCTAGGACTAGGACATATGACCTATGAATCACTACGTATCTTAATGATATGTGAATCATGAGATTTGTTGTTCTTGATATCCCATGCAGTTTAACATCCTTAGGTAAGGAAGAAGATTAAATTACATGAGAGGATGGAAATGTTGTGGTTGGACCATGGTGTAGGACCCGATAGTCACTATGTATCTTAATGGGGGTAATAATCAAGCCAGATGTAGCTCTAAAAAGAGATTCCCTATGCGTGTATGAATTTATACATAGGGGTTAAACGGGATTTTTTTCTTTCATTATAGCTGGACCTAATATTAGAGATCTAGTTGTCACTACGTATTTCTTTGAATCAATAATCAATCACACGTATTTCTTGAAGATGTTCCATATGGATGTATGATTTGTACATAGGGATCAAGGGTTTTTTTATTGTTCATGGACTTGAGATTGGAGATCTAGGTGTCACTATATATCTTGTTGAAGTAATAATAAAGGAAAAGATAGTTCTTGAAGATAGTTCCCCACACCAAGGGTGTTTTTACATGGGGAAGGGGGATTTATAATTTTCTAGTATGGTGGTTTGGAATGAAACATGAGGCTTAGGAATCATTTCCCATCCCATTTTAGTGGGAATCAAACTGTATTTCCTAGAAAGGATCCCTATGTAGATCTGATTTGTGCGTAGGGAATATAAGGGGGTTTTATTTTCTTTATTCATTGTTGGACTAAGGATGGGATATTTGGGAATCACTATGTATCTCATTAACATAAAAATCAAGCCACATGTAGTTTTGGAGAACGTTCCCTATGTAGGACTAATCGATACACACATGTTCATTTTTTGTGGTTACGATTGGACCCAAGATTGGAGATCATGGAGTCACTATGTATCTCATTGGAGTGAGAATAAATCAATATGTAGTTATTATTGGAATATTTTAGTTTAACATCATTCAATAAGTTTATGAAAATATTGGGGATTATACCTATAAAGTATCCCAAGTTCCACTATGGAGTGGTAGTGAAAGGAGTGGGGCGTATGCATGGGGACTGCCCATAATTTCTTCATCATATTCTAGGGACCACAGGGAGTGTCAAATTTTGGTATTTTGGGCGGTTTTTAACACAAAATAAGAAAGAAATTAATCATTATGTTTAATTTCATACAATGAGGAAGAATGATATCTTTCAGTTTTGGGTTGTACGACTAGGGATAACTATGTGGTTTAACATCTTGCATCTGGAATATATATGGCGATTTTTAGTTTAAAGTACTATAGCTAGGACAAACATGTTGTGATTTCATGAAATATTTATTTTGTAACCTTTCATTGGCTGGAGTTATGATGACTTCTCCATCAATTGAGATCAAGGGTTAATCTCTATTAGAGAGAACATAATGTATGGATTAAGGTCCCTCCCACTTCAGCTCAAGGATTGGAGGCTTCTTTCCTAGTATTATTAGATTCCTAAGGACAAAAATGAATTATCCTTGGAGGAATGAATGAAGGTGAACCTTCGTGTTAATGAAACATGCTGTCTAGTTTTTGGTAGACTTCCAAGTGATAGAACATATGAAATCTCTTTTCATCCAACCTATCTAGTACATCTATTCTTTTCTAGTTTTGATCATATATAGAAATATAATCACAAATGGAAACACATAGTGATGGGAAATCAAACCTCAATGGGTAGTAATTCTTCTTACCCGTATACCAGCAAATATAGAGTTTCCTAAGTGGAAGTATGGGTCCTAGTCCAGTAACCCCATAAGGCTTGAAATATCATGTTAGGGTTAGGATTATTTTATTTACCCACCATATTATAAATTATGTTCAACATGGTCTTGTTAAAGGCCCTCATCTATCCATTATCCATTGAATGATAGAAGGATGAATAGTTGGATTTGATATTATGCTCATGATATAACATTTCCACCTCTTTAGAGTATAAATTTGTGCCAGTGTCCATCAATATTGTATGAGGAACACCAAATATGGTAATAATGTTATCTTTAATAAAGCTAACAATTTTTTTGGACCTGAATTATTTATGTGATATTTCCATTACCCATTTGGAGAAAATTAGTAGCAGTTAAGTTGTATTTGAACAACTTTTATGTCGAAAGAGGATACAACCCCACTACTTCCATTCCCCATAGGGAAAAGGGCATTAGTATTTGGATATATATATAAAACATGGTGGTTTATGGATTAATTTAGAGTTCACTTGAGAGTAATGAAATTTCGTAGTGAATTATTTATAATCCTGAGTCATTGAAGGATAGAAGTATCGAAGCCATCAGATTTGATCCCAAAGATTATACCCTAACTTGTGGGCACCATAGGCTCTTACATGTACTTATTACAAAACATCCACAATATCTTCTCCATCAACACATTTGAGATGGACTCTATCAAATCCTCTCATTTAGATTACCTTATAGTGATTTGGAGCATCATAAGGAGTTAAATTGGATGCTCACCATTTGATCTTCAATCTTCCAGCTCTATCTAGTGGGAGCATCCCATCTTGAAGGTCATCAATGAATGGAATCATTCATCCAATGGTAAGGACATATGGTACTAGGATGGAGATGATTTCATTCATATCCTCTATTCTGACTTGACCAAATGTTGAGACCATCTGGTGATGGGTGATGCTAATGACTATTTCATCCTAGTTTGGATCTACTAAAGATGGAGCTTCATTTTCCAATGCATCTGCCTATGAATTCTATGATCATATGATGTGAGTCAATGCTAGTTCTGAGGATAATTCTATCATTAAACATCAGACATATTCATATAGGGAAATTATCTCTTATTTTCTGATGGGGTAATCTTATTTTATCTGAATTTTTACCAAATCCAATTCACTTTTCACCTCCAGGTGGTTTATTAGTATTTTAAGAACTAATTCCTGGCCTAAAATGAGGGCTTAATATTCCACCTCATTGTTTTTATAGCCTTCTAATAATAGGAATGAATATGGAAACACTACATTCTCTATAAAGATAATAAAAATCATTTTCCCTACATTATTGAGCATGGGATCTTCCATTATCTTCCATGTTGGGCTCCAAGATGCATAATCAAAATACCATTCCAAGATTTGGGGACCATCCTAAATGGAAAAGATCTATTCATATACCACCCATTGTTTAATTGTGTTGCTTCTATAAACAAGTGCTTTATAAGGAAATATTATAGGGCTTGAACTTTCACTAATATCTAAGGCACAAGAAGTATATCAAACTACTAAATAATAACCACCCAAAATGCTAGATGTCCTTTTTTCATAGGATAACTGAGGGTAAATTTGAGCGTGTTATTGACGGAGACCAACTTATTCTCATGGTGATGAAGGTAGTATCTCCATTTCTAAACATCAAATATTAATTCTAGGTATCTCTTTTAGATATCCAAATAACTATTCTCATATTCAATCATGGTTTGAAAGAAATAATAGAGGTCGTTTTCATTCCCAATATCATTCTTCTGCATGAGAAATCTTCCTAGTGATCGTTCTAAGGCCATCATATATAGGATGAGTGTATTTCCCTCAATGGGTGGAATCAATACTGGTGGCACAATAAGTACTTCTTGAGGATATAAAACTATTCCTGACCATCATCATTCCATTTAAATTTGACCCCCTTCTTTATTAATTTAGTTAAGAGAAAGCACTTGATGCAAGGATATCTATAAAGCACCAAATGTATGCCAGGTTTCCTTGATGTCCTCTCAACACTTCTAGGTTTCCAGGAGGTGAAATAACAAGTATAGATGTAGTCTTATTAGGATCAAATTTGATTCCACAATGGTGTAAAATGAATCCAAGAAATTTTTCTAAGGATACCCCAAAAGCACATTTCAAGGGTTCATCTTCAGGTTATGCCGTCGATGATTACTGAAGATGTTATTTAGGTCAACCAAGTGGTCAGAACATTATAAGGACTTGACCACTTGATCATAAACGTATCATCCATCAGAATTTCTCAAGATGGGTTTGAATATGTGATTCATGGAATTTTGTTATGTGACATTGAATTTTTTAGGTATTTTAGGCATTTTTACAGATTTTTATGGTTTTATGGGTTTTTGGTATTTTAAGGGTTTAAGGGGTTTCAAGGGTTTTAAGAATTTGTCGGGTATTTAGGGGTTTCATTACTTTTAGGTTTATAAGGTATTCTAATGGGTTTTAAGGGTTTATAGAGTTTTTTTTTACAAATTTAGGGATTCTTATAAAATTTTTAGGCCTTTTATTTTCATTTTATGTTTTTAGGGATTTTGAGGGTTTTAGGGTTTTTAGGGTTTTCAGGGTTTTAATAGTGTTTTTTAGGGTTTTCTTGAGTTTTTTATTTGGTTTTTTAAATTTTTATAGTTTTTTAAAAAATCTAGGGGTTTTAAGGTTTTTAGAGTTTTTAGTGGTTATTTAGAGCTTTTATTGGGTTTTTATGGTTTTTATGGTTTTTAGTTTTTTTTTGGATTTTTAGGGTTTTCAGGATTTTTTTAGGTTTTTAATGGGTTTTAAACAATATTATGTTTTTAAATTTTTCATAGGGTTCTTATGGGTTTTTAGGGTTTTTTACATTTTTTGGTATTTTTATTATTTTTATTGGTTTTTATGGGTTTTTATTTATTTAGTGGGTTTTAGGGTTTTTAGGGTTTTTTTGGGTTTTAGGGTTTTTTATTTTTTATTTTTTTATGGTTTTGTAGGTTTAATTTAAAAATTTATGGGTTTAAATGATTTTTATATTTTATATTGTATTTTTCAAGTATTTAAGGGTTTTAGGAATTTTATGGTTTTAGGGGGGATTTTTGGGGTTTTTTTGGGTTTTTAGGGTTTTAGGTTCTTTTTAGGGTCTTTATCATTTTTTAGGTTTCTATATGTTTTAAGTGTTTCATGGATTTCATTTTTTCTTAGGTTTTTAGTGGTTTTTATGTTTTTATGGACTTTTAGTGATTTTTTAGGATTTTATGGGTTTTGAATATTTTTATGGATTTTGAGAGTTATTAGGGTTTATGATTTTTTTGGGGGATTTAGGTTTTTTTAGTTTTTAGGGTTTTAAGGTTAATTAGAGATTTTATATTTTAGGAGTTTAAATTATTTTTAGAATTTATATTTTTTTACTTGAGTATTATGGGTTTTTAGATTTTTTAATGATTTTAGGGGTTTTATGGTTTCTAGTGGTTTTAGGGTTTTAGGGGTTTTAGTGTCTTTTAGGTTTTTTAGGATGTTAATTATTTTATATTTTTATATTTTTCTTAGTTTTTTTCAGATATTTTATTGATTTTTATGTTTTTAGGGGTTTTTAGGTATTTTTAAGGATTTTGATGGTTTTTTAGGTTTTTTGGAATTTTCATAGTTTTTAGAGTTATTATGTTTTTAGGGGTTTTTATGTTTTTTAACATTCTTAGGTTTTAATTGTTTTTAGTGAATTTTAGTTTCTAAGGATTTCTTAGGGTTTTTAGGGGTTTCATGGGTTTTCAGTTTTTATTGGATTTTGGGAGAAATTTTGATTTTTTATAATTTTTTGGGGTTTTATTGATTTTGAGGGTTTTAGTTAGTTTTTTAGTTTTTAGGTGTTTAAATTTATTTTAGAGTTTTTAATATTTTTAGTGGTTTAAATTATTTTTGGAGTTTCAGTGTACTTTTATGTTTTTTAGGTTTTTAAGGTTCTTAGGATTTTTATGGTTTGTTATGATTTTTATTGTTCTTAGGTTTGTTATGACATTTAAGTGTTTTTAGGTTTTTATTTTTTTCTTATGTCCATTCACTATTTTAAGGGTTTTTTACATGTTTCGGGATTTTTAGGGATTTTTTAGGAATTTTATTATTTTTTAGTGTTTTAGGGAATTTGAATGTTTTTATGCTTTTTTATGATTTATGGGTTTTTATCGCTTTTTGTGTTTTTAGTGTTTCTTTGAAATTTTATGTGTTTTGATATTTTTATATTTTATTAATATTTTTAGTGTTTTACATGGGTTTTATGGGGTTTTAAGGATTTTAAGGGTTTTATGGGTTATAGGAGTTTTTTGGGATTTTATGGTCTTTTAGGGGTTTTAGAATATTTTTGGTTCATTATGGGTTTTAAGTGTTTTTATTATTTAAATTTTTCTTAGGTTTTTTATTTTTTTAGTTTTTTTTAATATTTTAGTTGTTTTAGGGATTTTTTAGAATATTTATGGTTTTTATGGTTTCTTGATATTTTGAGGGATTTTATGGGTTTTATGGTTTTTACGGTTTTTATCATTTTTTTTCTTTGGGGATTTAATTATATTTTTGTGTTTGAGTTTTTCATAGTGGTTTTAGGGTTTTTAGGTATTTTTTTGTTTTTTTTGGATTTTTAGTAATTTTTAAATATTTTTATGGGTTTTAAGGTTTTTAAAGATATTTTTGGGTTTTTAGGTTTTTTATTTTAATAAGTTTTTATGGTTTTCAGAGTTTTAAACATTTTTAAGGGTTTTAAGGGTTTTTATAGTTTTCAATTTTTTATGGTTTTTATGGGTTCTCAAGGTTTTAAATGTTTTTATGGGTTTTTATGATTTTTAGGGGTTTTAGAGTCTTTTTAAGGTCTTTTAGGGGTTTTAGCATTTTTTTTATTTTTTCGGGATTTACGTATTTTAATGATTTTAATGGTTTTTAGGGGTTTTCAGGGTTTTTAGGGTTTTTTTATATTTTTAGGTATTTTTAGGGATTTTTTAGGATTTTTATCTTTTCTTAGGGTTTAATCGATTTTAAGGGTTTTTATGGTTTTTCGGGTTTCAATGGGTTTTAACCATTTTAGCTTTTTAGGGGTTTAAATTTTTTTGGTTTTTAAGGGTTTATTAGTGGTCTTAAGGGATTTAGGGTGTTTTATATTTTTTGGTATTGTTACGGTTTTTAGGATTTTTATTGATTTTTAGAGTTTTTAGGTATTTAAATGGTTTTTAGGATTTTAAGGGGGGGTTATGGTATTTTTTGTGTTTTAGGGGTTTTTGAGTATTTATGGTTTTATTTTTTTAGTGCTTTTAACTTTTTTAGGGATTCCAAGTATTTGTAGATTTTTTAGTGGGGTTTAGGGTCTTTATAGTGTTTATGGTTTTTAATTTTTCTTGGGATTTTTTGGTTTTTAGTGTTCTTAGGGGATTAATGGTTTCAGGGGTTTTAATGTTTTTTAGGTTTTTATGGTTTTATGTGTTTTAGGTTTTAAGTTTTTCTTACGGTTTTTAGGTTTCTTACGGGTTTTATGTTTTTTGAGATTTTTAGTGATTTTTAGGATTTTTAGGTTTTTAGAGTTTTTAGGGAATTTTTGGGTTTTAATGTTTTTTGGGGGTTTTGAGGTCTGTATGATTTCTTATATTTTTAGTAGGATATTGAGTTTTTTAGGGTTTAAAAGGTTTTTATTTTTTTTATTGTTTTTAGGGTTTTAAATGGTTGTTAGAGATTTTTGTGGTTGTGCGGTTTTATGGGTTTTAATGATTGTAATACTTTTGGGTTTTATATGGTTTTTAGGTGTCTATGGTTTTGAAGGCCTTTTAGGGTTTTTAGTTTTTTTCATATTTTTGGGGTTTTAGGTTTTTTTATATTTTTAGGTGTTTCTTAGGGTTTTCCATGATTTTAGGGTTTTTTTATGTTATTAGGGATTTTTAGGTTTTTTTTGTTTTTTAGTGTGTTTATGTGGGGGGGGGGGGGTTAGGGTTTTTTATATTTATATGGTTTTTAATGTTTATTAGGGTTTTAAAAAAAATTAGGGGTTTAAAGGGTTTTTTATGGGTTTTAGAAATTTTTATGGTTTTTAGGGGTCTTATGGTTTTTAGGGGTTAGGGTCTTTTTACAGGTTTTTAGTGTTTTTTCTTGTTTTTTTGTGTTTTAATTATTTTTAGGTTTTAATGGTATTTATGCTTTCATTATGTTTTTAGGGATTTAATAGGATTTTTATGGATTTTTAGGGTTTTAGGGAATTTGATGGTTTTTAGGGTTTTTAGGTATTTTATGATTTTTAGGGTTTTTTGTTGGTTTGGGTTTTAACGGGATTTTAGATTTATTTTATGTTTTTATATGTTTTAAGGGGTTTTTTAACATTTTTAGTGGTTTTTTGGGTTTTTATGGGTTTTAGTATTTTTTATGGTTTTTAGGGCTTTTATAGATTTTTAGTGCTTTTAGGGTTTTAGGGACTTTTAAGGTTTTAGGGGGATTTTTTAATCTTTTATATTTTATAGATATTTTATGTTTTTTAGGTTTTTTAGGTTTTCTTATGGGGTTTCAGGGTTTTTAGGGATTTTGTCATTTTTGGGGAATTTAAGGTCTTTTTAGGAATTTTATGGGTTTTTACAGTTTTTAGGGATTTTGATGGTTTTAAGGGGGTTTTGGGTTTCAAGGAATTTTAGAATTTTTTTAGCTTTTCAAGAATTTTTAAGTGTTATTAGTTTTTTGTAGTTATCTTAGGGGTTTTAGGGTATTTAGGGGTTTTCACATTTTTTGTGATATTTAGGGATTTTTAGGAGATTTCTAGTTTTTATGATTTCTATGGATTTTTAGAGTTTTTAGAGTTTTTTGGTTTTTTGGTTTTTTGGGTTATTAAGGTTTTCTGAGTTGTTTATTGGTTTATAGGGTTTTTAACATTTTTTAATGTTTTTCAGTGTTTAATGATTTTGCAGAGTTTTTAGTTGGTTTTTAGGGTTTTTTTGGGTTTAATGGATTTTTATGTTTATAAGGAATTTTATGGTTCTTATGGGTTTTAGGGTTTTAGTCCCTTTTTAGGGTTTCTATCATTTTTTAGTTTCTAGGGGTTTTAGGTATTTTTAGGTTCTTAAGGTTTTGTTATGGTTTTCAGGGTCATTAGTGTTTTTATGTTTTTAGGGGTTTTATGGATTTTATTAGGATTTTTTGGATGTTTACAGTATTTAGGGATTTTGTGTTGTTTTAGGGGTTTTAGGTTTTATTATGGTTTTTAGCCTATTTTAGAATTTTAGGCGTTTTAGGTGTTTTATGGTTTTTCATGTTTTCTTACGGGTTTTCAGGGTTTTTTGGGTTTTTATGTTTTTTGGGTTTTTAGTGATTTTTATGATTTTTATGGTTTTTAGTGTTTTTTGGGATTTTGAGGTTTTTTTGGGGGATTTATTGTTTTTTTGGTTATTATGGTTTTTGGTATTTTTATGGGACTTATGTTTTTTAGAGTTTTTTTAAACATCTTTATGAGTTTAAAAATTATTTATAGTTTTTCATGTTTTGTGGGTTTTTATGGGATTTTAGTATTTCTTACGGTTTTTAGGGGTTTTATGGTTTTAGGGGGGTTTTAGGGTATTTTAAGGTATTTTAGGGGTTCTATATTTTTTATTATTTTTAGGGTTTTTATGTGTTTTAATGTGTTAAGGTTTTTTTCGGAATTTTCAAGATTTATATGGGTTTGTTTTTGTTTTTATGGATTTTAAATACTTTTAGAATTTGTATTGTTTTTAGGGTTTTTTTATTTTTATGGTTCTTACGGTTTTAAGGCATTTTAGGACATTTATAGATTTTTATGTTTTATGGGTTTCGTGTGTTTTTATTCTTTTAAGGTTTTCTTAGAATTTTTATAGGCTTTTAGTTTTGTCATTTTTTCAGTGTTTTTAGGTATTTTTAGGATTTTTATTTCTTTTTGAGATTTTAGGGATTTTTAGGGTTTTATGGGGTTTCTAGGGTTTTTATATTTTTTTGTGGGTTTTACCTTTCTTTCATTTTTAGGGATTTTTTGGATTTTTAGAGTTTTTAATGTTTTTAGGTGTTTAATTAGATTTTATAGATTTAAGTGGTTTTTAGGTTTTTTATGTATTTTTAATTTTTAGGGTTTTTGATGGTGTTTAGTTGTTTTTTGTGATTTTAGGGATTTTTAGTTTTTTATGATTTTATCATTTTTTGGGTTTTTAGAATTTTACATGTTTTTATGGTTTTTATATTTCTTGTTGTATTTTATGGTTTTGTAGTTGTTTTGTTGATTAAATGTTTTTTAGAGTTTTTAACATTTTAGGGTTCTAAAGTGTTTTTATATTTTTAGTGGTTTTTAGGGGATTCATTGGTATTTGGGGGTTTTATGGTATTAAAAGGTATTTATAGTTTTTATGGCTATTATGGTTTTTAAGGGGATTTTCTTGTTTTTAGGTTTTTATGGGTTTTAAGTGTTTTTAGGTTTTTAAGGTTTTCGGGGTTTTTAGGTTTTTAGTGTTTTTATGTTTTTATGAATTTTTAGGGGATTTTTACGTTATTTATGATTTTTTAGGTTTTTAGGGATTTTTAGAGATTTTAGAGGGTTTTTTATTTTTATGGTTTTTGGGTTTTTAGTGTTTTAGTGGCCTTATATTTTTTATGGGTTTTGGGGGGTTTTAATGTTTTTGTGGGTTTTATGGTTTTTATGGGATTTTAGTGTTTGTTTAGAGTTTTTAGTGTTTTCCATGTTTTTAGGGGTTTAAAGTGTTTTTAGATTTTTATTTTTTTATTAACGGTTTTTAGGGTTTTAATGGATATTTATGTTTTAGGGGATTTTTAGGTGTTTTTTATAATTTTTATGGATTTTTAGGGGTTTTAGGTGGTTTTAGGATTTTTTCGGGTTTTTTGGGTTTTTAGATATTTTTAGTGTTTTTGTCTTTTTAAGGTTTTTATGTTTTTCCTAGGGTTTTTCCTAATTTTTTTTTATGTTTTTATGTTTTTTTGGATATTTTAGGTTTTTATTATTTTTATGGTTTTTAGGGATTTTGAGGGGTTTTAGGGTTTTTTGTGTTTTCAGGGTTTATGGTTTTTCAGTTTTTTAGGGTTTTTGAGTTTTTAGGTGTTTTAATGTTTTTATAGTCTCTTAACGTTTTTATGGGTTTAACATGTGTTCATAATTTTTTTTGGGATTTAGGGGGTTTATGGATTTTTATGGATTTTTGGGTTTAATATTTTTAGGGGTTTTGGAGTTCTTAGGGGTTTTAGTGTTTTTTTGGTTTTTAGGGGTTTTAAGTGTTTTTATGTTTTTAAGGGTTTCTTAGGGATTTTTAGGGTTTTTAGGGGTTCTAAATTTTTAAGTATTTTGGGGGTTCTTTTAGGAAATTTATGGGTTTCAGCATTTTTAGGATTTTGGGAGTTTTGTGGTTTTTAGGGTTTTAAGTGTTTTAAGGTTTAATAATTTTTAATATTTTCTTCGGGTTTTAAGTGTTTTTTTGTTTTTTTATTTTCATAGGGTTCTTATGGGTTTTATGGGTTTTTAGGTTTTTAGGGATTTTTAGTCACTTCATTGGATTTTTAGGGTTTTTTTGAATACGTAGATTTTTAGGTGTTTTTTGGGGTTTTAGGGTTATTTATTTGTTTTTAGGATTTTTATGTGTTTTTAGATATCCTTACCATTTTTAGGGGTTTGAATGGTTTTTGAGTGATTTTAGTGGGTTTTAAGGTTTTTATACTTCTTTTGGGTTTTTAGTGTTTTAGGGGTTTTATGGTTATTAGTGATTTTTTTGGGTCTTTTAGGGGTTTTATGGTTATTATTGTTTTTAGGAATTTTGATATTTTTAGTGTTTTTTAATTTTTAATGTTTTCTTAGGTTTTTTGGAGGGTTTTAGGTTTTTATGATATTTTACTTTTTTATGTCCTTTTATAGGTTTTTATTGTTTTTTAGGGTTTTTAGTATTTTTTGGGGTATAGGGGTTTTAAGTTTTTTATTTTTTTGATTACTTCTTTGGTATTTTCAGGGTTTTTAGGGTATTTTATGTTTTAGGGATTTTGTGGTCTTTTTATGATTTTTATGGGTTTTTAGGTTTTTTATGGATTTTGAGGGGTTTTACGATATTTTTATGTTTTTAGGGATTTTTAGGGTTTTCTATTTTTTATATATTTTAGGGGTTTTAATTATTTTTAGGGGTTTAATGGATTTCTTAGCTTTGTCAAAGTTTTTTGTTTGTTTTTTTCATTTTAGATATTTTTTGTAATTTTTAGTATTTTAATGATTTTAATGTTTTTTAGAAATTTTGAGGGGTTTTGGGGTTTTTATATTTTTTTAGTTTTTTGGCTTTGTACAGTTTTTTAGAGTTTTTAAATATTTTTAGAGATTTAATGGGATTTTATTACTTTATTTGGGTTTTTAGTGATTTTATGGGTTTTTTGGTTTTTTTTTGGGTTTTAAGGGGTTTTGATGTTTTTTAGTTGTTTTAGGGTCATTTATAGATTTTAGATTTTTATCATTTTTTATTATCAATATTATGTGGTTTAAGGTTTTTAGTTATCTCTTAGGGTTTTTAGGGGTTTTTTTGTCTTTTACATATTAGGGATTTTTAGGGATTGTTTATAATTTTTTGGGGTTTTAGATTCTTAAGGGATTTTGTTGGGTTTAGGAGTTTCAGGGTTTTTAGGGTTTTTATCATTTTCAGTTTCTAGGGGTTTTATGTGTATCTAGGATTTTAAGGTTTTATTAGGGGTTTTCAGGGTTTTATGGTTTTTTACATTTTTACATATTTTAGGGATCTTTAAGATTTTTATGGTTTTAAGGAGTTTTTTTTATTTTGAGGAGGTTTTTTTTTTATTTTTTAGGGGTTTTATCATTTTTATGTTTTTTGGATTTTTAGGATTTTTTTTCTTTTTTTGGGTTTTTATAGTTTTCACACTTTTTTATCATCTTATGGGTTTAAAGGTTTTTTATATTTTTTAGTGATATTTTGGGATTTTTATGGGTTTTTTGGGGTTTTTGGGGTTTTTGGGTCTTTTATGGTTTTAGGGTTTTTATACGTTTTTTAGGTTCATTAGGGGTTTTATGTGTTTTTTGGTTTTTATGGTTTTCTAATTATTTTTAGGTTTTTAAAGGTTTTTTATTTTTTGTGGTTTTTAGTGATATATTATGATTTTTATGGGTTTTTAAGTTTTTAGGGATTTTTGTGGTTTTTAGGTTTTTACGGATTTTATGGGTCTTTATGTTTTTTAAGGATTTTAAATGCATTTATAGTTTTTGGGGTTTTTAGTGTTTCCAAGATTTTTCTTTGTGTTTTTAAGGGTTGTAAAGTATTTTTCTCAATTTTAGTGGTTCAAATGGGGTTTATAGTTTTTGGTGGTGTTATACTTTTATGGGTTTTAGGGTTTTGGTGGTTTTAGCGGTATTTATGGGTTTTAGTATTTTTAGGGGTTTTAAGGATTTTATAGGGTTTTTATCATTTTTAGTGGTTTTAGGGGTTTTTCTATTTTTTGGTATTTAAGGAATTCATATGGTTTTTCATGGTTTCTAGGGTTCTTTACATTCTTTGGGTGTTTTAGGGATTTTTAAGGATATTTATGGTTTGTACGGATTTTTGAGGGTTCAGGGTTTTGAATGTATTTTTGGGTTTTTGGGAGTTTTTTTGAGTTTTTTAGGTCTTAAAATCTGTTTTAGAGGTTTTTACCATTTTAAGGGTTTAAATGGTTTTTCTATTTTTTTAATGGTTCTTTAGGGGTTTTATTTGTTTTAAATATATTTTTAATTCCTTTAGGATTTTATGGTTTTTAGGGTCTATTTTTTGTTTTTAGTGTTTTTTACATCTTATATGTTTTTAGGTGTTTTTATTGTTTTTTTGTTTTTACGGTTTCCTTAGGGATTTTAATGGTTTTTACATTTTTAGCAATTTTAGGGGTTTTTTGAATTTTAATTTTTAGTGTTTTTAGGGATTTTGATAGTTTTATGCATTTTTTGGAGTTTTAGAGTTTTTTAGGGGTTTTTAATTTTTAGGTTTGTTGAGGTCATATGTGATTTTAGTTTTTTAGGGTTTTCTTGGGGATTTTCTAGTGTTTTTACATTTTTAAGTATTTTTATGGATTTTTATGATTTTTATGGTTTTTATGGATTTTGATGGTATTAGTTTTTTTTTGATTTTTATAATTTTTATATTTTTTTGACTTTTTTTCATTTTTCTGTAGTTTTTTGGGGTTTGAATTTTTTTAAGAGTTTTTAAATGTTTTTAGGGGTTTAAAGTGATTTTATAGTTTTTATTGGATTAGGTTTTTATGGGTTTTAGTGGGTTTTAATGTTTCTAGGGATTTTTATGAGTTTTGGGGGTTAATGGGGTTTTAGGGAATTTTTAGGATATTTTTGGGTTTTTTTGTTTTTATTGATTTTACGTGTTTCTATTTTTTTGTGTTTTCATTGGGTTTTTCCTAGGTTTTTAAATTTTTAGGAATTGTATTGATTTTTTTAGGATTTATATAAGTTTTTTTAAATTCTAGGGATTTTGAGGGTTTTTTAGGGATATTGGGTTTTTAGGGTTCTTTGAGTTTTGGGGGGGGGGGGTTTGGGATTCCATTAGTTTATGGTTTTTAAAGATTTATTCTAATTATTAGCGTTTTTATGTTTTTTTTATAACAATGTTTTTTTGTGATTTTTAGTTAATTTTATGGTTTTGTTGGGTTTTAAGGATTTCTTCGGGATTCAGGGTTTTCTGGGTTTTTAGAGTTTCTCTGTTTTTTTTGGATTTTAGGGTTTTTGAGTTATTTAGGGGTTTTGAAATTTTTTTAATATTTTTACATTTTAGTTATATATAGTGTTTTATAAATTTTTAGTCAGCCTTTATGGTTTAAATTTTTTTGGGATTTTTATGGTTTTAGGGTTTTAGGGCTTTTAGAGCTTTTATAATTCTTTAGGTTTTTAGGGTTTTTAAATTTTTTTATGATTTTTGAGGTTTTTTAGGTTTTTTCAATGTTTTTTGGTTATTTATGTTTTTAGGGATTTTATGGATTTTTTATGATTTTTATAGTTTTTTTTGGCTTCTAGGGATTTTTAGGGTTTGTAGGGGTTTTAAGGATTTTCATGTTTTATGTTTTTTTGGGTTTTAGGGTCTTTTTTAGTTGTTTGGGGTTTAATAGTTTTTTAGAGACTTTTATTATTTTCACTATTTTAATGTATTTTTAGTTTTTACTTGGTTTTTATGCTTTTCAGGGGTATTTGTGGGGTTTAAAATTACTAGGGGGTTTTATTATAGTTAGGGGTATTTAGTATATTAGGGTATTTTAGGTATTTTTCGGATTTTTATGGGTTTTTAGAGTTTTTAATGGTTTTAGGAGTTTTTATGGTATTTAGGGGTTTTAGTGTTTTAGGGTCATTTATGGTTTTTTATGGTTTCTAGTGTTTTTTTTGATTTTTTTGGGGTTTTAAGTGTTTTTAGGTTTTTAATATTTTTGTTGTTGTTTTCTATGATTTTTGGGATTTTATGTTTTTAGGTAATCTTTGAAATTTTTAGCATTTTTTGGGTTTTAGGGGTTTTATGGATTTTGAGGACTTTTGGGATTTTTTTTGTATTTTAGGGGATATATTTTTTTGGTGTTTAGTGTTTTTAATGTTTTTTAGAGTATTTTTACATTTTTTGGGGTTTAAATAATTTTTATATCTTTATAGGTTTTTAGGGATTTCAGAGGTTTTCGATTTTTTATGTTTTATGGGTTCTTATGGTTTTAGGGGTTTTAGGATTTTAGGCTCTATTAAGGGTCTTTTGGGTATCTAGTGTTTTGGATATTTTTTAGTGGTTTTAATTGTTTTTTGGTTTTTGTGGTTTTCTAATGCTTTTTCTTTCATTTTAAGGATTTTAATATTTGGTGATTTTAAATGTTTTTAGGATTTTAATAGTTTTTAGGGTTTTAGGGATTTTGAGGGTTTTTAGAGTTTTTAGGGTTTTTTGGGTTTTTAGTGACTTTAGAAATTTTAGATTTATTCAGAGTTTTAAGTGTTTTTTGGTTTTTATGGTTTTCTTAGGGGTTTTCAAGGATTTTAGGGTTTTTACATTTTTATATATTTTTAGTTCTTTTTTATCATTCTTATTGTGTTTAGGGATTTTAGATATTTTGAGGGTTTTTAGGATTTTAATAGTTTTGTTGGAAATTAATTTTTTTTGATTTTTTTAGTGTTTTTAATGTTTTTTGAGTTTTTAACATTTTAAGGGGGTATTATTGTTTTTAGTGGTTTTACAATGGTTTTGGGTTTTTAGTGGTTTTAATTTTTTTGCGTTTTTATGGGGTTTTAGGGTTTTTTAGTTGGTTTTTATGATTTTTTTAGCATTTAGAGTCTTTTAGGTTTTTAAGAGCTCTAAAAATTTCTACGGTTTTTATGGTTTTCTTAGGGGTTTTCTAGGTTTTTAGGTATTTTTTACATTTCTAGGGGCATGTAGGTATGTTTTAGGTTTTCTATGGTTTTATGTTTTTTATGGATTTTTAGTTTTTAGGATTTTTAAAGGTTTGGGGGGTTTTTTTTATGTTTTTAGGGGTTTTAAGTGTTATTTTGGTTTTTAAGGCATTCTTAGGGGTTTCCAGGTTTTTAGGGTCTTCTTTGTTTTTTTGGATTTTTTTTAATTTTTATGATTTCAATGGTTTTTAGTGTTTATAAAGATTTTTGGGGTCTTTTTTGTTTTTAGGGTTCATAGGTTTTTTATTGTTTTTTAGGTTTTCAAGGTTTTTTACCTTTTTAGGGTTTTAGAAAAGTTTTAGAGTTTTTAATTTTTTTTCGTTTAAAGGGGTTTTATAGTTTTTAGTGGTGTTTAGGGTTTTATGGTGTTTTGGGGTTTTAATATTTTAAGGGTTGTTTATAATTTTTAGGGTATTTAGGGGGTTTTGAGATTTTTGCATTTTAGGGGTTTTAGGTGTTTTCAGTTTTTACACCTCTTCTTACAGTTTTTCATTTTTTTTATTGTTTTTTACCTTTTTAGAGTTTTTATTTTTCTATAGGTTTTAGGGTTATTATAGAAATTGGGGGTATTTAGGATATTTAAGGGCTTTTGGGGGATTTTTTTAGGGTTTTTATCATTTTTTTGGGTTTTAGGTGTTTTATGTGTTTTTAGGTTTTTAATGTCTTCTAAGGGTTTTTAAGGGCTTTAAGGGATTTTTAATTTTTTATGTATTAATTCATTTTTATGTTTTTTATTATTTTTAGGGTATTTAGGTATTTTGGGGTATTTTGGGTATTTTTTGGGGTTTTTTGGGTTTTCAATTTTTGGGGGATTTTATAGTTTTTATAGTTTTTTGGTTTTTAAAGGTCATGTATATTTTTTAATGTTTTTAGTGGGTTAGAAGGTATTAAATGTTTTGGTGATTTGTTGGGTTTTATGGGGTTTAATGGTTTTTTTTGGGTTTTCAGTTTTTAGTGGTTTTTATGTGTTTTAGGGTTTTAGGATTTTTATTGTTTTTAGCATTTTCGGGTTAATGGTTTTCTTGGTTTTAAGGGTTTTTTACATTTTTATATATTTTTTTTGTAACATTTAGGATTTTATGGTTTTTAGTGGTTTTAGGGATTTTTATAGGTTTTAATTTTTTTTTTGTTTTTAGGGTTTTTTATGTTTTTAGATTTTTTAGCCTTTTAATGGGTTAAATGGTATTTAGATTTTTTTAGTGGTATTTTAGTCTTTTTATTTGTTTAGGGTTTTTATTTATTTTATGGGGTTTCATGATTTTTATGTTATTCTGGGGTTTTAAGTGTTTTTATCATTTATAGGTTTTTTAGTGGGTTTATGTTTTTTAGGATTTTATGTTTTTCTTAGTGTTTTCATGATTTTAGGGTTTTTTATTTTTTTATGTATTTTTAAGGGTTTTTTTTTAAAAAATAATTGTGTTTTTGTGTTATTAGGGATTTTGAAGGATTTTATGGGTTTTTATTATTTATTGAGTGTTTATGGTTTTTTAGTGTTTTTAGTGTTTTGAATGTTTTCAGATTATTTTAACATCTTTAGATTTTTAAAGTGATTTTGGTGTGTTTAGTGATTTTTAGTGTTTTATGGGTTTTTAGGGATTTTTTATGTTTTATGGGATTTTATTATTTTTACGATTTTTAAGGTTTTTAGTGTTTTTTTGGTTTTTAGATATTTTAAGTATTTTTTAGTTCTTGACTTTATCATAGGGGTTTCACAGTTTTATGGGTTTTTAAGGTTTTTTTGTAATTTATTGGATTTTTTAGGATTTCTATGGGTTTTAGGGATTTTGATGGGTTTTTAAGGTTTTTAGGGTTTTTAGGGGGTTTAGGGGTTTTTTGTGATTTCAGTTGTTTTTGAGTTTTTTTTACTATTTTTAAGGTTTTTAGA
The DNA here is from genome assembly GCA_963277665.1 of Viscum album. NCBI lineage: Eukaryota > Viridiplantae > Streptophyta > Magnoliopsida > Santalales > Viscaceae > Viscum > Viscum album. The sequence goes on from OY728152.1 coordinate 1,117,530,886, forward strand.
GTTTTTTTATTATTTTAGGGGTTTAAAGGGTTTTTATAGTTTTTATTGTTTTCGAATTTTTTAGTGATTCATGAGGTTTTTATAGTTTTTATGTGTTTTTTTTGTTTTTAGAGTTTTAAGGGGTTTTTTGGTTTTCTCGGGTTTTTAGCGTTTTTAGGTTTTTTGGGGGTTTTATGTGTACATTGGTTTTTATGGTTTTCTGGGGTTTTTATGGATTTTTATGGATTTTTGGGTTTTAGGGTTTTTATTATTTTTTGGGTTTTGATTGCTTTATAGAGTTTTTAGGGGTTTTTAGGGTTTTCATCGGTCTTTTGGGTTTTCTAAAGTTTTAGTGGTTTTATTGGTTTTAGGGGTTTTAGGGTTTTTATGGACTTTTTAGGGGTTTTAGTGTTTTTTTAGGTTTTTGGGGGTTTTAAGTGTTTATAGGTTTTTAATGTTTTATTATATATTTTCAAGTTTTCTATGGGTTTTTATGTTTTTTTGTAGTTCTAGGTCTTTTCTATGGATTTTATTGTTTTTTTGTAGTTTTAGGGTTTTTTAAGGCTTTTACGTTTTTTGAGGTTTTACAATTTTAATGGTTTTAGGATTTTAGGTATTTTAAGAGTATTTATTGTTTTATGGATTTCTTACAGTTTTCGAGGATATTAGGGTTTTCCTTACATTTTAAGTGTTTTAGGATTTTTTATGTTTTTATGGATTTTTTGTGTTTTTAGGGATTTTGACAGTTTTTACAGGTATTTATAGGTTTTAAGGTTTTTATATTATTTTGGTTATTTAGGGTTTTTTTTAATTTTTTAGGGTTTTTAAGGGTTTTTAACATTTTTAGGGGATTGAAGTGGTCTTTAATGTTTTATTGGGTTTTACAGTTTTATATGTTTTTTTGGGTTTCTAAGGTTTAAGTGTTTTAGTATTTTATTGAATTTTTAGGGTATTTATGGGTTTTAGAATTTATTTTATTCTATAGGTTTTAAGTGTTTTTAGGTTTTATGGGTTTCTTAGGGTTCCTGATAGTTTTTAGGTTAATTTACATTCTTATGTATTTTTAGGGATTTTCATGATTTTTTAGGGTTTTTTATGGATTTTAAGGGGCATTATGTGTTTTATGATTATTAATGTTTTTATTTTTGTTTGGATTTTTGGGATTTTTTTAATTTCTTAGGGTTTTATGGGTTTTAGAGTTTTTTGACATGTTTAGGGCAAGGAAGGTTCGGGTCCAGGCTATTCCTGAATCCCCAAAAATTTATTAGAAAAAAGACACGAAGACGCTGTAGAAATGGGAGGGGAGGGGTCAAACGACCGACACCCAAAAACCCTTAACAGACACACGCTCAAGAACAGCCAAAAAAGAAAGATAAAAAACACACAGGAAAAAGAAAGTCTGAAACATTTCCAACAACATCTCCCATCCGATCAACAACCAGCAGTAACACAAGCGCATCACATTCAACATCTCCCATCCCAGCAACATCCAGCATCCAGAACCAACATCATCCAACATCACAGAACCACCAGCTTCCAACACCACAGAACTATCAGCATTAAAATCACAATCCTCACCTTCACTAGCATTCAGTGACTCACCACCAAACTGCAACTAGCATCGAATCTTACAGAAAACAGAATCCAGTACCTTCACACCAAAACGAGCTACCACCAACAACACATAACCGTCAACACCAAAAGTACACAACTACCCGTAAGTAGAGTACACATCCAGACATCAACCATCCTCCTTATTCACAAAAATCAATATCCAGAACCTCCCTTCATCCCTTCGGGGAGAAGAAAACCCTATTTACAAGCACAAGTAGAAACAATCACCTTTAAACCAGTCAACCTTCAGCAAATCACACCATCCAGCAACCACCAGTCCAGCCACAAACATCATCCAACACCAGAGTTCCAGGCAGCTAACATTTCCTTCAATGCCTCTTGAGCAAGCATCAACCTTTAATGTTTTTTGGGTTTTATATGTTTTTTGTATTTTTAGTAATTTTATGGTTTTATATGGTTTTTTGGATTTTAGGGTCTTTTAGTGATTTTAGTGTTTTTAGGGGTTTTATGGTTATTTGGGTTTTTAGTTTTTTTGAGTTTTTTGTGTTTTTATGGTTTTTTAACATTTTTTAATTGATTTTTTAAATTTTTTAGTTGGATTTACGGGTTTTATGGGTTTTATGGGTTTTTAGGGGTTTTACGGTTTTAGAGGGTTTTATAGATTTTTTGGTGTTGTTTGGGTTTTTAGAGTTTTTTTTGGTTTTTAGGGGTATAAGTGTTTTTAGGATTTTAAGGATTTCTTAGGGTATTTCAGGGTTTTGAGGAGTTTTTTATGGATTTTTTGGGATTTTTAAGATTTTTATGGGTTTTTGGGTTTTTAGGGATTTTTTGGATTTTTTGGATTTTTTGGATTTTTCAGGGGTGTATGGTTTTTTAGGGTATTATACATTTTTAGGTGTTTAGGGGTTTTTTTAGTTTTTAGTTTTTTATGTTTCATTATATATTTTAGGTGATCTATTATTTCTTTACGTGTTTTATGATTTTTGGGGATTTTTTAGTGTATTTATATTTTTTTATGGTTTTTAAAAATTTCAAGGGTTTTTAGGAATTTCAATGGTTTTAGTTGTTTTGTGTTTTCTTGGGGGTTTTAGGTATGTTTTTGGGTTTTTATGTTTTTAAGGGATTTTATGTTTTTTTGAGGTTATATGGGGTTTTAGGGTCTTTTAGGGTTTTTATAATTTTTTTGTTTTTTAGGGGTTTTAAGTGTTTTTTGGTTTTCACGGTTTTCATAGGGTTTTCTGGGATTTTATGGTTACTTACATTTTTAGGGTTTTCATTATTTTTTATGATTTTTATTTTTTTAGATTTTTTAGGTATTTTTAGGATGTTAGTGTTATTAGGTGTTTTAGGGAATTTTGGGGTCTTTATCATTTTGAGTTTTTTAGGGTTTTTAAGTGTTTTTTGGTTTTTATGGTTTTCTGTGGTTTTTTCATTATTTTTAGGATTTTTTACTTTTTAAGGAATTTAGGGAATTTTTAGATTCGTATGGGTTTTTAGTGGTTTTATGGATTTTCAGGGTTTATGGTTTTTTAATGTTTTAGGGATTTAGTTTTATTTTTGTATATTTAGGGTTTTTGGAGTCTTTAGAGGTTTTACTGTTTTTTTAGTTTTTTAAAATTTTTTGGTGTTTAAAGGGTTTTGATTGTTTTAGTGGTTTTTTGGTTTTTATGGGTTTTAATGATTCTTATATTTTTCAATATTTTATAGGGTTCTAAGGTTTTTTTTTTGGTTTTTTATGGTTTTTTGTGTTTTAGCATTTTTTGTTTTTAAGGGTTTTAATTATTTTTAGTTGTTTTCTGTTTTCTTTTGAAATTTTTGTGTTTTTATCTATTAAGAGATTTTTAAGGATTTTTTAGTATTTTATGTTTTTAGGGTTATTAGTTATTTTGAGGGGGGTCATGGTTTTTAAGGGTTTTATGGTTTTTTTGGGGGTTTTAGGTTGTTTGAAATTTTTAAGGGTTTTATGTTTTTTAGAGATTTTAATGTTTTTAGGGATTTAAATGGTTTTAAGAATTTTTAGTGGTATTTTTTAGATTTTATGGGTTTTAGGGGTTTTTATTATTTGATGTATTTTTAATGTTTTAGGGGTTGTTAGAGTTTTTAGCTTCTCTCTGTTTTTTTAGGGTTTTGGGTGTTTTTTATATTTTCTAGAGGTCTTAATTGTTTTCTTAATTTTAAATGTTTTCTTAGGGTTTTTCATGGTCTTAGGATTTTAAAATTTATATGCATTTTTAAGGATTCTTAGGAATCTTATGTTTTTAGGAAGTTTAACGGTATTTACGGTTTTTATTATTTTTATTATTTGTTGGGTTTTTTTGATTTTTTTTGTTTTTAATGTTTTTAATGTTTTTAACATTTTTATGGTTCTTAAGTGGTTTTAGAGTTTTTATTGGGTTTTTACGATTTGATGAAGTTTTAGGGGTTTTTATGTTTTATAGGGGTTTTATGGTTTCTGGGGTTTTAATGAATTTTTGGGTCCTTTAGAATTTTTTGTGTTTTTAGCATTTTTTGTAATTTTGAGGTGTTTCATGTGTTTTTAGGTTTTAATGGTGTTTATGAGTTTTAGTGGTTTTAGAATCACTTTCTATGTTTTAAGCAGTTTTTGGGATTTTTTATGCTTTTTTAATGTTTCATTTTTTTTGGAGTTTGAGGGTTTTGGGTTATTTTTTGGTTTTTTGGGGTTTTCGTGGGGTCTTAGTGTTTTGATGGGTTTTAAGTGTTTTTAGTTTTTTTTATTTTTAGGGGTTTTCATTGTTTTTATGGATTTTTAAGTTCTTAGGTAAATTTAGGGATTTTTAAATAATTTTATGGGTTTTTTGGATTTTGAGTGGATTTTACAGTTTTTAGGTTTTTTGGGGTTTATTTGGATTTTAGGTATTTTTTTAGTTTTTAGGGTTTTAATGTTTTTTAGTGATTTTTAATATTTTTAGGGGTTTAGAGGGTTTTTAAAGTTTTTAGTGGTTTTGATGTTTTTATGGGTTTTTAAGGTTTTTAGGGGTTTTATCTTTTTTAGGGTTTTTATGAACTTTTTATGGTTTTTTTATTCTTTAGGTTTTTAGGGGTTTTAAGTGTTTTTATGTTTTTTTTGTTTTATTAGGGTTTTTATTATTTTTAGTGTTTTTTATGTTTTTAGTCATTTTTAGGGATATTTTAGGATTTTTATGGTTTCTTATGGTTTTAGGGGGTTTAATTGTTTTTAGGGTTTTAGGGGTTTTATGGTTTTTATTATATGTAGTTATTTATGGGGTTTATGTGTTTTTTATATTTTAAATGATTTATTAGGGGTTTTTAGGGTTTTAATTATTTTTATGTTTTTATGGATTTTAATGGATTTTTAGAATTTTTAAAGGTTTTTCGGGTTTTTAGTGATTTTGGGGGTTTTTACGGTTTTTAGGGTTGTTATAGTGTTTTTTGGGGTTTAAGTGTTTTTATGAGTTTTTTAGGGTTTTAAGGTTTTTATTGTTTTTTAGTGTTTTATGGGTTTAAAAAATTTTGAGTTTTTTTGTGCTTTTTATGGTTTTTATCGATTTTTTTGTTTTTTGCATTTTTCTAGTGTTTAGGGGTTTTTTGGGTTTTAGGGACAATTTATTGTATTTTTGGGTTTTTAGTATTTTTTATGTTTTTAGTATTTTTAAGTGGTTTAAGGTTTTTATGGTGTTCTTAGGATTTTTCATGGTTTTATGGGTTTTTATAATTTTATGGATTTATTTGGATATCATATAATTTTTATGGTTTTTATGATTTTTAGCGATTATGAGGGTTTTATGGGTTTTTATGATTTTAGATTTTTTAGCATTTTTTTATGATTTCAAGCATTTAAAGTGTTTTTATGTTTTTATGTTGTTCTTTTGGTGATTTTAGGGATCTTAGTATTTTTTACTGTTTGCATATTTTTAGGGATTTTAAGGATTTTTTTGGTTTTTTTGGGTTTTTAGGGATTTTTAGGGCATTGAGGGATTTCTAGGGTTTATTGGGTTTCTTGGTTTTTATGTTTTTTTTAGTTTTTTGGGATTCATAGAGTTTTTAATAATTTCATTGGTATAATTTTTTTATTATTTGTGATTTTTAGGGGTTATAGGTGTTTTTATTAATTTTAAGGCTTTTAGTGATTTTTATAGTTTTATGGATTTTTAGGGTTTATGGTATTTTATGGTTTTATGGGTTTTATCATTCTTCTGTATTTATAGATTTTAAGAGTTATTAAGTTTTAAGGTTTTATTAGGAATCCTCATGTTATTTAGGGTCTTTTTTTCCTTTAGGTATTTTTAGGGTTTTATTAGGGATTTTATGATTTTTACGGAATTTAGGGTTTTTGAGGGTTTTTTGGGTTTTTATAGGTTTTACTATTTTATAGTTCTTATGAGTTTTCGGTGTTTTTACTCTTTTAAAGTTTTCTTAGGAGTTTTCTTAGTTTTTAGGTGGTTTTACATTTTTAGTGATTTTTATGGATCTTTTGGATTTTTATGGGTTTTTGGGATTTTTTGGATTTTGAGGGGTTTTGGGGTTTTTATGTTCTTTTGTCTTTAGAGTTTTTTTATTTTTTAGGGTTTTTACGGTTTCTAAATTTATTATTATTTTTAGTGGTTTAGAGGGGTTTTAGTTTTTTTCTGGTTTTTAGGGTTTTACAGTTTTTTAGGTTATTTAGGGGGAATGGTTTTTTATGGTTTTTTGGGTTTTTTGGTCTTTCATGGTTTTTAGTGTTTTGAGAGTTTTTATGTATTTAGGGGTTTTAATTATATTTAGGTTTTATGGTTTCTTGAGTTTTCCTTAGTTTTTTCTTGGTTTTTATGTTGTTTGGTATTTTTAGGTATTTTTATCTATTTTATGGCTTTTATGGTTTTACGGTTTTGAGGTTTTTTTGGGTTTTTAGGTTATATCAATTTTTAGGCTTTTAGGGGGTTTTAAGTGTTTTGGTTTTTTGGTTTTCTTAAGGTTTTTCATGGTTTTTTGGGTTTTTACATTTTTAGGTTTTTTTTTATTTTATATGATTTTTTTTGTTTTTTACGTGTTTTAGGGATTTTGATGGTTTTTAGAGTTTTTAGTTTTTTAGTGTTTTTAGTACTTTTAGAGTATTTTGTGGTTTTAGGGGTTTTAAGAGGCTTTAGGTTTTTTATTTTTTTTAATGCCTTTTTCCAAGTTTTTATGAGTTTTTATGTTTTTAGTGATTTTATGACTTTTAATGATTTTATGGAATTTTAGGGTTTTTAGGGGTTTCAAGGTTTTTTTGGGTTTTTATGGTTTTTTAGGTTTTAGGGTTTTTTGATTTTTTTTAATTTGTATGGTTTTGATAAGATTTTTACTGTTTTTAGTGGATTGAATCATTTTTAGAGTTTTTAGTGGTTTTTCAACGCCCTGATGGGTTTTGAGGGTTCTTATGGTTTTTAGGAGTTTTAATGTTTTTAGGGGTTTTAGGGTTTTTAGGGTTTTAGGGTATTTTAGGGGTTTTTACGGTTTTTAGAGGTTTTTATGTATTTTGTGTTTTAAGTATTTTTTGGTTTTTATGGTTTTCTGAAGGTTTTTCAGGTTTTTGGGGTTTTTTTATGTTTTTAGGCATATTTAGGGATTTTTTTAGGATTTTTATAATTTTTATGGATTTTGATGTTTTTTGGTTTTTTAGATTTTTGGAGGGTTTTACCATTTTTTAGGTTATTTAGGGGTTTTAAGTGTTTGAATGTTTTAAATTTTTCCTAAGGGTATTTCAATTTTTTTTTATTATTTTAGGTATTTTTAGGGATTTTTTCTGGATTTTTATGGTTTTTAAGGTTTTCAAGTATTTTATGGTTTCAAATATTTTTTAGGTTTTCAATTTTTTAGGGCTTTTATCATTTTTTAGATTTTTAGTTCTTTTATGTGCTTTTAGGTTTTTATGATTTTCTTAGGGGTTTTCAGTCTGTTTAGGGTTTTTTACATTTTTAGTGATTTTAAGGATTTTTTAGGATTTTTAGTGTTTTTTGGGTTTTTAGGGTAGGAGAGGTTCAGAGCTAGGCTTAGCCTAACCCCCCAAAAATCAATAAAACATAAAGATACAATTTCAAGATGGGTCGACAAGGGTGAGAGTGAATCTCACCCCTAATATCCGAGTCAACCAAGGGAGAACAAAAAGATGGGGACACAAAGGACCACATCGAGCATCTTTCATCAATCACCCTTTTCAAGAGATAATCCACCACCAAGTTGGACTCCCTTTAAACATGAGACAAACTGAAGCTTAGGGACCGGGAGATATCAAGGCACTCGATAAAATGTGATAGTAGTCGCCACGGGACATCCCTAGAAAAATTCTTAAGAGACGCAACTGCAAGCATCGAGTCCGACTCATTCCAAATCCTCTACCACCCAAAACGGATCGTATATTTCACAGTCTTTATAATGCCCAAATATCCTCTTCATAAGCACATCCATCCCCAATAAAATTAAAGAACCAGCCCTTGACGAACCCTTTATAAGTACGAAAGACACCCCACACCCCGAGGGCCCCAGAGCTCCTAGTGCCACACCATCAACATTGACTTTCACCCATGTTAAAATTGGGGGAATCCATCTAACCATCCACATGACCATTGGTTTCCTGCTTTGGCCAGCAACCCCATGAGAGTGCAGTATCGTTAGATCATTAACATCATTCCACATCGAACCTGTTTGAATTCTCTAGGTAGTCTGAATCATCTTCTGAATGGTGACCATGCCTCCATGCAGCGTAAGGGGTTGCTGATTGAAGGCGGAAGCATTACGAGCAGCCCATAAATAATGGATAATTTCCACTGCACCAGAAAGAAGTAGGTTATGAACCCGATCACTTCATTTCATCTCCAACAGGCCATGAAAAAAAATCACAAATCGTTCCTTGTAGGCAGTAGTTCATACAGAAGCATTGCAGTAGATATTGCCAGAGGTCCGGGGAAAAGGTAAAATTCAGGAAGATGTTATCACAGTGCTCTTCTGCCGTCCTGCATAAAAAAACAAGCAGAATCAAGGTGCCATCCAGGCACTTTCTGCTGAGCATGAGTTGGAAGCCGATTCCGCCAAATTTTCTAGATCTGAACAAAGTGTGAAGGGGGAATGAAAGGAGCCCTGAATTTGTCCTCCCACGATGGGGGAGTCATCCCATGCTGGTACTTCAGATGGTAAAAATACCTGGTATTGAATTTACCCACCATGTAGGGCCTCCATATGAGGGTATCAATGTTAGAAAAGTCATATCGTTGAATTTTCATAGAAATATTGCTTGGGAGTAAGGTCCTCAGGCCATTCTGCTGCTGAATGAGGCTAGCATTGATTAAATTCTGCATGTCGTGGGGAGGCGTCACCACCTCCGAGATGATCTGTTCCAACAAAGGGGTAGACCAGCAGTTCAGGGTGGAGTACCGTGACACGATCCATTTTGATTGAGACATAATATCCTTGTAAGAGGATTGTAGAGCCGGCCAAACTGAGGACGAAATGTACCCAGTAAACCCATCACATAACCTATTTGTGAATCTTTCCCCAAGGAAATCCATGCCACCACTCTGAGGCCGAAGCAGACACCAGGTAAACTTCCCAATCATAGCATCATTGAAATTACATAAATCCTTGATACCAATCCCACACAACTCAAGCGGCTCTGTGCAATGTTTCCAGGCCACTGAGACCAATTTCCGCTCCCTGGTACAACCAGTCCAAAAAAAATTTCTTATCATGGCATTCAGGCTTTTGAGGGGAGCATCCGACCATCTGTAAATGGAGAAATCATGCACGAACATAAAGGTTATTACCGAGTTAACCAGGTAGACCCTGCTAGCTTGGGAGAGACACTTTCCCTTCCATTTCGACATTTGAAGAGTAATCTTGGAAGCAATGTTCTCAATGTAGTCGCACTTGGATTTTCCCTAGAAAAGGGGCACTCCAAGGTATGTTCAAGGTAGGGAGCCATGATTAACTCCAAACCCATTGGCAATGCGGAGCTGTCTTGCCAGAGAGATCCCATTTCCAAAGAAAATAGATGATTTCATCCAACTTATAGATTTCCCAGCCACACTTTCATAATGACGGAAGATCTGCCTGACTGTGGGAAAGGTTTTCTTATTGGCCTGCCCAAACAAGAGGATGTCATCTGCATAGAGAAGGTGAGAGGGTACACAAAGGTCTCTACCAACCTTAATTGATGAATACATCCCTACTTGAATAAGATAAAGGAGGCATCGACTCATGTAATCCTCCACAATTGCAAATTGAAAACCCAACATTGGGTCACCTTGTATCACTCCATGGGAGTAATGGAAAAAGCCATGGGGTAGCCATTGATCAGTACCAAGACTCTGGCACTATGGATAATTGCAGAGATCAGCTTGATGAAGCTATAAGAAAAGAAATATCTTCTGAGGACCTTAAAGATAAAGAACTATTTCATAGTATCAAAAGCCTTCGAGATGTCAAGCTTAAGTGAAAAGATACCTGCTTTTGATTTCTTCCTCATAATATTAATCCCCTCCGAGGCAATGAATATGAAGGATTGGATATATTTCCCAGGAAAGAATCCAAACTAATTAAGATTCATAATGTCACCCAAAACTTTACCCAAACTAAGGATGCGAATCTTACCAATAATCATTGGAACTATATTTCCAATGGTAACAGGTCGTAAGTCACTAATCCAAATGGCAGTATCCTTCTTCGGGATCAATGAGATGAAGTTTGTATTGGCACAATTGGGAATGGAGCCCGAGTGGAAAAACTCCCTGACCGCATTTGTGACATCCTCATGGAGGATATCCCATTATAAGATGAAGAACTTATTTCCAAAACCATCCGGACCTGTAGTGCTATTCATATTCAGAGAAAAGAGCACTGCCCTGACTTCACCTACAGAAGGGGCCTCCGTGAGGACCTCATTTTGCTGGCCCGTGATACACATCGGGATAGAGTCAAAAAGCATGGGGGGTACTTGTATGTCATTAGTGTACAACCCATGTATGCACTCCACCGAATCCTTAGAAAAATCCCCCACTGAAGTGAAGGTTGAGTCTCCAACTCTAAAAACACTTAGATTACTCCTAACTCATCTTTCCTTATGTAGGATGTGAAAGAACTCAAGGTTGCGATCCCCATCCTGAAGCCATCTAACATTGAATTGCTCCTTCTCAAGCTTCTCTTTGAGGGAAAGCAACTCGTCTAGCTTAAAGTGCAGTCTAAGCTCTTTCCCCAAAGGTACATTTTGCATCTGATGCATAATTTGACATGAAGAATACTGAGATTCAGCTACTTTAATCTCATCATCCAACACTGAGAAGGACTGTTTGCACTAATCCTTCAGCCAATGCTTAACTTCTCCCAGCATGGAAATCACAATAAACTAGGGACTACCAGATAACGTGTTTCTCCATTCCCCCAACACCTCTTCCCTGCACCCTAGAACCATGATCCAGGCATTGCTGAATCTAAATGGAATGGGAGAATATCTTGGGACTCTCTCCCATAATTCAACAACAATTGGATTGTGATCCGAGTTGAGTTTTTGGAGGGTGAATCCAGACAGAACCACTAGTGTACCACCTCCTCCCATGTATGAGAATCACCTATCCAGTTTACTAGCCTTCCTTCCATTAATTGTGTACCACCCACCAAGTGAATTCTTCCCTCGCAATGGATACCTCAGAAAGGTCTCATTGGTCAAGGCATGATCCAAAACCATCTACTGTAGTGCGAGAAAAATTTGGACCTAACTTTTCATTAGGCCTCAGGATCGTGTTGAAATCACCAATAACCATCCAATTGTGATCATTTTCATCACTTATCTACACCAGCCTTATCCAAAGGTGCATGAGGGTAGTGTGCGAGCAAGAAGCGTAATCAAAGGAGATGGTGAGGACCCCATCAGTCCCTTGGATGGTAACAGAGATCATTTATAGGCTCAAAATGAATGATACGGTCTAGAAACTATAATGAACCAGAACCCATAAGGTTCCGATACCATTTCCATCCTCATTGTTTTCAATAAGATATTATCCAAGATCAGCCCAGTTAAAACCTTTCCTGATATCAAACTTGATCATGGGATCGTCTAACCCAATAAGCATCAGCTTCTATGAGAGAAAGTGCCTAAGACCTGCAGTTGTGGGAGTGTTCCCAAACCCCTATAAATTCCAGAACATGGTCTTAATTAGTGCTTGGGGTGACAGGAGAGGGGGTATTACCCTTTCCCTTTCTGTTCCCTTTCTTTCCTTTCCTTTTGGGTTCAGTATCTTATTTCTCAGTAGCTGTCAAGAGATATTTTGCCGCCAAATTCTGGACAACAACTGTGTGAGGTTCAATGGGAGTGTTGGTGGGCTCCTCATCATCTTGCTCCTCTTCCACCATGTCACTCCAGAAGACTCCACAAAGAGGATTGAATTTGTTCAGGGTGCAGATGGCCTCCTCTTAGGGGACCTTATGCACCTTCCTCGCAGCCTTTTCTGATGGACCAACTGAAAAAACCGACCCCACTACAGGGGCTGTGAGGCAACTAGTTTCAACCTTATCCAAGTATGCCACAACCAGAGTATTCGGAGCAGTGCCAGTCTCGGCTTCTAAGGCACCCACCTCACCCAAGACTCCTCCCAATCCACTTACATTAGCCCTCATTGCAACACCCGAAAAAGAAGATGGAGCCTGCTGGAACCCAGGCAGAGGGGTCGCAACCTGTGGACCCCCACAAGAGCCCTCTGAATCCACTGGGGCACGTATGTGATTATTATTCATATGGGAGGCAGGATCATCACCCACATCAGCCCAAACAACCTCAGCAGCCATCTGAACACCACCCTCATTCTTAGTAACAACGGGGTTTTAGGGGAATTTAGGTTTTTTGGTTTTTTGGGTATTAAGGGATTTTTTGATTTTTTGGGTTTTAATGGTTTTTAGAGTGTTAAATATTTTAAAGGGTTTAAAAGGTTTTTATTTTATTTCAGGGTTTTAGGGTTTTATGGGTTTTTAGGTTTTTAAGGTTTTAGGGTTTTTAAGGTTTTAGGGTTTTTAGGGTTTTTAGGGACCTTTTAGGGTTTTTATCATTTTTTTTCATTTTTTTGTGGTTTTATGTGTTTCAAGTTTTTTGGTGATTTATTAGGGTTTTTGGAAGGTTTTATGTATTTATGGGCTTTAAGTGTTTTCATTTTAATATTTTTCTTTATATTTTTATGGTTTTAGGGTTTATTTTGTTTTAAAGTATTTTTATGGATTTTTCAGATGTTCATTGATTTTAAAGTTTCTTGGGATTCTGAGGGTTTTAGGGTTTTATGTTTTATGGATGTTTTGAGTTTTTGGAGATTTTTTTCATTTTTTTAGGGTCTCACAGTTTTTTAGTGTTTTTCAAAAAAATTATCAGTATAAATGGGCTTTAGAGTTTTAGTGGGTTTTTATGGGTTTTATGGGTTTTTAGAGTTTTTTATGGTTTTAGGGGATTTTAATGATATTAGCGTATTTTAGGTGTTTTATCATTTTTAGTTTTTATGGGTTTTAATCATTTTTATGTTTTTATAGTTTTATTAGTTTTTTTGGTTTTTAGGGTATTTAACTTCATCATGAATTTTTAGGGCCTTTTTAGGAGTTTTATATTTTTTAGTGTTTTTAGGGATTTTGATGGTTTTGTAGGGTTTTTTAGTGTTTTTAGCGGTGTTTATGGTTTTTAGTGTTTTTAGGTTCTTTATAGGTCTTATGTGTTTTTAGTTTTTTAAGGTTTTCTTAGGGTTTTTATCATGTTTTTACAGTTTTTTGATTTTATGTACTCATATGATTTGATGGTTTTAGAGGGATTTATTGATTGTTAGGGGTTTTAGGGTATTTATTGGGTTTTGTGGGTTTTGGGGGTTTTGGGGTTTTTTAATTTTTAGGGGTTTTAGAATTTGTTTTATCATTTTTAGGTGATTAATGGGTTTTTTAGTTTCTATTTTTTTAGGATTTTTATCCGTTTTTAGTGTTTTAAAGAGTTTAATGGTTTTTTAGATTTTAGAGTTACTAGGGTCTTTTTAGGTGTTTTTCATGGTTTTAGTTTTTTAGGGTTTTTAATTATATTTAGGTTTTATAGTTTTCTTATGGGTTTTTAGGGGTTTGACGTGTTTTTAAATTTTAGGGATTGTTGCTGATTTTTAGGTATTTTTATAATTTTTATGATTTTTATTGTTTGTAGTGTTTTAAGGGTTTTTATTATTTTAAGAATTTTTTTGGTTTTTAGGGGTTTTAGTGTTTTTTAGGTTTTTAGTATTTTTAATTATATTTTTTGTTTTTAAGGTTTTCATAGGTTTTTAGGGATTTAAAATTTTTTAATGTTATTAAGTATTTTTATGGACTTTTTTGGGTTTTTATGGTTTTTAGGGGTTTTAGGGACTTTGTGTTTTTAAGGATTTTAGGGTTATTATGGTTTTATGGTTTTTAGAGTAATTTTTGAATTTTTAGGGGTTTTATTGGTTTTTATAGTTTTTATCATTTTTACAGGATTAAATGGTCTTTAATGTTTTTTTAGTTCTTTAGAGTTTTTATTGCATTTTTGATTTTCTATGTATTTTATTGGATTTTATGGTTTTAGGGATTTCTATTATTTTAACAGTTTTCTTAGGATTTTAGGGATTTCCATGTTTTTTCTGTGTTTTTTGTGTTTTTAGGGTTTTGATTTTTTTAGTATTTTTAGGCTTTTTATGGTTTTTTTGATAGAGTGTTCTTTAGTTTTTTTACAAGTTTTATGTGTTTTTTGGTTTTAAGGTATTCTTTTTTTTGGATTTTTATGATTTTAGGGATTTTTAGGGATTTTTATGAATCCTATGGTTTTTTAGTCTTTTATTGAATTTTAGGTTTTTTTAGCTTTTATGGTTTTTAGAATTTTTTAAGTTTTTAGGGGATTTAAGTGTTTTTATGTTTTGAATATTTTCTTAAGGTTTTTTATTTTTATTTTTATGGGGTTTATTACATTTTAAGGATTTTTATGTCTTTTTTGGATTTTATGGGTTTTAGGGATTTTAGAGATATAGAGGGTTTTAGGGTTTTTAGGGTTTGGGGCGGGGGGGGGGGGGGGGGGTTAGGATTTTTTTTTGTTTGTAGGGGTTTTATGGATTTTAGTGTTTTTTAAAAAAAAAATATGTGTTTGAAGTATTTTTATAGTTTTGAGTGGGGTATTAGGGTATAGGGGTTTTTTGAGTTTTTGTGTTTTATAGTTTTTTGGGTCATAAAGTTTATAGCGATATTATGGTTTTTTGGGGTTTTATAATTTTTTAGGTTTTTATGGATTTTAAGTGTTTTTATTTTTTTAATGATTTCTTATATTTTTTAGGGTTTATGTTTTTTCTTGAATTTTTAGGTTTTTATATGTATTTTTTTTGATTTTAATGTTTTTAGGGGTTTTAGGGTTTTAAGGTATTTTGAGAGTTTTTAGGGGTTTTAGAGTTTTTTTTTGTATTTTCAGTGTTATTTTAGGTATTTAGGGGTTGTAAGTATTTTTAGTTTTTCAAGTTTCTCTTATAGGATTTCAAGGTTATTTATTTTTAGGTCTTTTTAGGGGTATGAGGATTTTATGGTCTTTAGGGTTTTAGATATTTTAATGGGTTTTTAGGGTTTTTAGGGTTTTTATGGTTTTTGGGGTTTCTAGGGGTTTGTTTTGAGTTTTTTTGGGTTCTGAAAGTTTTTTATATTTTTGTAACTTTTTAAGGGTTAATAGGGTTTTTAATGTTTTTAATCATCTTAGGATTTTTATGGTTTTTAATGTTTTTAGAGTTTTTTTGGTTTATTGGGATTTTAAGGTTTTATCTTATTTTTTGAGTTTTTGGGATTTTAAGGATTTAAAAAAAATTAGGGTTTTAGGGGTTTTTACATTTATGTTTTTAATGTTTTTAGGGGTTTTCAGGGTTTTTACATTTTTAAAGTTTTTATGAATTTTTTGGATTTTTTGGTTATTTAGTGATTTTAGGGATTTTGATTATTTTTAGGGTTTTTAACGGTTTTAGGGTTTCATGTTATTTTTTGTTTTTTATTTTCTGGGTGGGGGATTATGTTTTATTATTTTTTAAGGTTTTCTTCATGGTTTTTATTGTTTATATGAATTTTTTATGTTTTTATGTATTTTTTATTTTATTTTTATAATTTTTATGTTTTTTAGGTTTTTAGGAAATTTGATGTGTTTTTGGGGTTTTGGGTCTTTATGATTTATTTGGGTTTTGAGGATTTTTTAGTTTTTAGTTTTTAAAGGTTTTTTAGAGTTTATAATGATTTTATGGGTTTAAGTGGTTTTTTGAGTTTTAGGGTGGTTTTGGGGTTTGTATATCTTTTTAGGATTATTAATGGTTTTAGGGGTTTTGGGGGTTTTCAGGGGTTTTAGGGGTTTTAGGGTTTTTAGGGTCTTTATGGATTTTAACATTTTTAGTTTTTAAGGGTTTTTACTATATATTTTTTTTATGGTTTTCTTAGGGGTTTTAAGGATTTTAAATTTTTTATGGTATTTTATGTTTTTATGTTATTTTTGTTTTTCTGGGGTTTTGATGGATTTTTGTGGTTTTTTGGATTTTTATTTATTTTTATGTTTCTTAGAGTTTTAAAGTTTTTTTAGGTTTTTTAGGGTTTTTAGGTTTTTTATAGTTTTTCAGGGTTTTAAGGGTTTTTTTATGTTTTTGGGATTTTTTGGGATTTTTTAGGATTTTTTGGGTTTTCAGGGTTTTTTTGTGTTTTTATAGGGGTTTTAAGTTTATCAAGGTTTTTAGGGGTCTTAAATATTTCTAGGGGTATATTTTTTTTTGAGTTTTTTATTTTTTATTTGGGTTTTTATGATTTCCTATGGTTTTATAGGTTTTATGTTTTTATGGGGTTTTATGGGTTTTAGGGTATTCTGTTATTTTTTATGGCTATTAATGTATTTAGGTTTTTAGTGATTTTCATTATTTTAGTATTTTATGGTTTTCTTATAGATTTTAAGGGTATTTAGTGTTTTTATGTTTTGGGGATTTTTAAGGATTTTGAGGTTTTTATTTGTTTTAGGGGTTTATATACATTTTGTGTGTTTTTAGGGTATTTTTATTGTTTTTAGTTTTTTATGATTTTTATCATTTTTGGGTTTTTTCATTTAATGTGTTTTTTAAGGTTTTGTTTGGTTTTTATGGGTTTTTATGTTTTTAGGGATTTTTGGGGATTTTTTATGATTTTTATGGTTTTTTATGGTCTTTTGGTATTTTGTGGGTTATGGGTTTTGTGATTTTTAATAATTTATTGGGGTTTGGGGGTTTTTTAGGCGATTTATGGTTTTTTAAATTTTTTAATGTTTTTAGGGGTTTAAAGAGCTTTTATAGATATTATTTTTTAGGGGATTTAGAGTTTTTTAGGAGATTTTATCATTTTAGGGGTTTTTAGGGTTTTTAGGGTCCTTTTAGGGGGTTTCTTGGGTTTTTATTTGTTTTTTTGGTTTTAGGGGTTAAAAGTGTTTTTATGTTTGTATGGTTTTATTAGTATTTTTCTGAGTTTTTTGGGTCTTCTATGTTTTTAGGGATTTAAAGGATTTTGTTAAATTTTAGGTTTTTTAGGGATTTTGAGTGTTTTAGTGGGGTGGGGGGTTAATGTTTTTTATGGGTTTTAGTTGGTTTTAGTTGGTTTCTTAGGATTTTTTGTGTTCAAGACTTTTATGTTTTTCTTAGGGGTTTTCAGGGTTTTTAGGGTTTTAAATTTTTTGGTATTTTTAGGTATTTTTTTTGGATTTTTATGGTTTTTAGGTTCTTTATTGATTTTAGGGTTTTTATTTTATTTTTTGGGTTTATTTTGTTTTTTTAGTTTTTATGGTTTTTACATTTTTTATATTTTTTAAATGGTGTAAGGTATTTAAATAAATTTTTGAGTTTTTAGTGGTTTTTAGTGGTTTTAAGGGGTTTTCGGGTCTTTTATGGTTTTTTGGGGTTTTATGGGTTGTAGGGGTTTTAGGATTTTTAGGATCTTTTTAGAGTTTTTAGGGTTTTAAAATTTTTATGTTTTTAAGGGATTAATTTTTTTTATATTTTTAAAACATTCTTAATTTTTTTTCATAGTTTTATGGTTTTTTATATTCTAATGAATTTTTATAAAATTTTGTATTTTATGGTGTCTTTTTGCTTTTAGGGACTTTAATACTTTTTATGGGTTTATATTTTTAGGGATTTTATGGATTTTAGCATTTTTTAGGTTTTTTAGGGGTTTTAAGTGTTTTTATGTTTTTATATTTTTCGTAATGTTTTTATGGTTTTTAGGTATATATATATATATATATGGGACTTATGTATTTTTTATGATTTTTATGGGTTTTTAGGGTCTCTTAGGGATTTGAGTTTTTTGGGGTTCAAAGCATTTTTATTTTTTCTGATTTTTAGGGGTTTTTTGGGTTTTAAGGTTATTTAGTGCTTTTAATGTTTTTTGGGTTTAAATGGTTTTATAGTTTTTAGTTATTTTATGGTTTTACTAGTTTTAGGATTTTCTAAAGTTTTAATGGGTTTTTATGGGTTTTAGGGGCTTGTTGTCTTATTAAGAACTTTTAGGGTTTTAGGGTATTTATAGTGGATTGGGATTTTTAGGGATTTTATGTGTTTTAGGGTTTTAATGTTTTCAAGGGTTTTTCAGGGTTCTTTTGTTTTGTTGTGTTTTTTTTTTATTTTTTAGTTATTTTTTAATATTTTTATGATTTTTAGGGTTTTTAAGGATTTTTAGGGTTTTTAGGGGTTTTTTCATTTTTATGGTTTTAGGCTATTTATTTATTTTTAAGGATTTGTTAGGTTTTTTGGGGATTTTAGAGTTTTTTATGTTTTTAGGGATTTTAAGTCTTTATTTTTTGGATTTGTATGGTATTTTTAGAGTTTTTAGGGTTTTAGAGTTTTTAGGGTTTGAGGATTTGTATGTTCTTTTTAGTGTTTTTTAACATTTTAGGGGTTTAAAGGGTTTTTTGGGGTTTGGTAGGTTTTTATAATTTTTTTAGTTTTTGGGTTTTTAAGATTTTTAGGGGTTCTATAGTTTGTTGGGTTTTTGGAATTTTTAGTCTATTTTTAGGGATTATGTATTTTTCAGATTTTGAGGAGTTTTAGGTGTTTTCAAGTTTTTAAGGATTTACGGGCTGTGTTTTGTATTTTTAGGGTTTTTTATATTTTAGTGTTTTATGGGTTTTCTATGGATTTTATGGGTTTTAGGGGTCTTTAGGGACTTTTATGGTATTAAGGCCTTTAGTGTTATTATATTTATATCGTTTTTAGGTTTTTAAGGGTTTTAAGTGTTTTTATGTTTTTAAGGATTTCTTAGGGTTTTTTAGTCTCTTTATTTTTTTGGGGATTTTTAAGGAACATTTAGGATATTTATAGTTCTTGAAGGTGTTTATATATTTTGAGGGTTTTTTTGTTTTTAGGGTTTTTCTGGTTTTTTTGGGCTTTATAGATTTTTTGAGTTTTTTTTGGGATTTAATGCTTTTTAGAATTTATTAACATTTTTATGGTTTTAATGGGTTTTTTAGGTTTTTTTATTAGGGTTTTAGGATTTTTTGGTTTTTAGGGGTTATATGGTATTAGGGTATTTTATAGTTTTTTAGAGTTTTAGTGTTTTTTAGTTTTTTAGGGTTTTTATGTGTTTTTAGGTTTACATGGTTTGGCTTTGGTTTTTCAGGGGTTTAATGGATCATTACTCTTTTAGGGTTTTAGGTATTTTTGAGGATTTTAATGGGTTATTAGTTTTTAGAGATTTTGATGGATTTTTTTTGGGGTTTTGGGGTTTTAATGTTTTTATATGTTTTATCATTTTTTAGGTATTTAGGTGTTTTATGTTTTTCTAGGTTATTAAGGTTTTATTATGTTTTTTCATTGTTTTTAGGATTTTTTACATTTTAAGGTATTTTTAGGGAATTTTTTGTATTTGTATTTGTTTTTTTTTGGGTTTTAGGGATTTAAAGGGTTTTTAGGGTTTTTAGGAGTTTTAGGGGTTTATAGTTTTTTGGTTTTGGGGTTTTTTAAGAGTTTTTTAAAAAATTTAATGTTTTAAGAGTTTTTAAACATTTTCATGGGTTTAATGTATTTTTGGAGTTTCTAGTGTTTTTAGGGTTTTATGGGGATATAATTGTTTATGGGTTTTAATGGGTTTTCCATTTTCTAAGTTATTTTTAACGTTTTTTGGGTTTGATCATTTTTAAGGGTTTTTGGGGTTTAATTTTTTCAGGTTTTTAACTGCTTCTTATTATTTTTATAGGTTTTTTGGTTTTTAACTTTTTTTTTTATTTTTTGGTATTTGTTAGGATTTTTTGTTTTTTAAGGTTTTAGGGATTTTGATATTTTTTAGGGTTTTAGGAATTTTAGGTGTTTTTAGTGTTGTAACATTTTTTAGGGGTTTTATGTGCTTTTATTTTGTATGGTTTTTTTAGGTTTTATCATGTTTTTTTTTTGGGTTTTTTGTATTTTTATATTTTTACAGATTTTTTTTTGTTTTTAGGGTTTTTATGAATTTTGAGTTAATAGTATTTTAGGGATTTTAGGGTTTCTAGGTTTGGGGGGGGGGGGTTAGTGTTTTTTTTGGAGTTTTTTTGGGGGTTTATGGTTTTTTAGAGTTTCTTAACATTTTTAGGGGATTAAATGTTTTTTATATTATTTAGTTGGTTTTTTGTGTTTTTTGGATTTTTAGTGTTTTTATGGTTTTAGGGATTTTTATGCTATTATGGGGTTTTATGGTCTTTTTTAGAGTTATTTTCGGTTTTAGTGTTTTTTTTAGTTTTAAGGGAAAGGAAGATGCGAGGATCGGGCTATTCCCCCCCCCCCCCCCCGAAATTTCTTATGAAAAGAAGACGTAGTAGACAAGGGAGGGGAGGGGTCAAACGACACACACCCAAAAACCCTTTACAACCCCAAAAGGAAAAATACCTCAAAAAAAGAAAGATCAAAAAAGAAAAAACACACAAATCCAAGCAAGACAGGTCCAGCAATTGTCCCAACCAAGCAGCAGCCAACATCCAGCAGCAGCACCACCATCACTATACTCAGCTGCTTCATCACCTCCAAAGCATCATCAACATCACATCTCAGCCATGTAGTAGCCAACATCCAGCCCATCAGATTCCGACAGCCATCATCCCACTTACACCTCAGCAACAAGCAGCACCAACACCAATCAACACCACCATACCAAATTTCTAGCATCCACCACCTCCACTCAAGGGAAGCGGTAGCCAAAGACCAGTATCTCATCATCCAGCAACTCAATATCCGACCAAAATTCAGCAGCAACTTATGATGGAACCAACAACCAGCAGCAAACGTCATATAAAAACTCAGAATCCAGCGACCATCATTCAGCAGTAATAGCAACTCAAAACCAAACCAGTCATGACACAAGAACACACAGGCCATCATATCAGAACGAACACATCACAATATGACCATACCTTCATCAGCAGAAATATCCAAGAACAAAAAAGTGGAAACAGGAAAGAAAACCTACATATTTTCCTTTTTCATCTAACATGACCCATCGAGATGCCAGAAAGGCCAAAAAGACCATCCTCGGGTCCAAACAAGAAGCACAGATCCGAGCACAGAAACGAAAATGACATCGCCAAGAAGTCACGAAGCCCGCCAAACCCAATTATCACCAAAACAAATCCAAATATCACCCAGAAGAAGCCACCAGAGCGTCTTGCCACACCAAAGATGAGAGCCAAAGTGCCAAACACCAATAGACCTAAACAGATGAGACAAAACCCAGATCTGACAAGCATACCTAAAAATTAGGCCAGACACCCCTCTGTCTTGTTGTCGAGACATCCATCGTGCCTGTGTTTACTTCACCATAGACCTCTTAGAATTCGCCCAGATCATTGTAGAGCCATCACAGCCGTATTTTTAGGGCATTTATTAATTTTTTATTTTTTAGGTTTTTAGGAATTTTGATGGTTTGTTGGGGTTTTTAGGGTTTAGGGATTTTTATTTTTTTAGTATTTGTTGGCTTTCTAGTGGTTTTATGTGTTTTTTGTTTTTACGTTATTCTTATGGATTTTTCTAGTTTTTTGGGGTTTTTACGTTTTTAGGGATTTTATGTCCTTTTAATGGATTTTATGTATTTTTAGGGTTTTTATGGATTTTCATGGATTTAGGGTTTTCAGGGTTTTTACATTTTTTATGGTTTTTAGTGAAATGTTATTTTAAATGTTTTTAGGGTTTTTATGGGCTTTTAATGTGTTTAATGTTTTAGGGGATCAAAGGGATTATAGAGATTCTAGTGGATTTAGGATATTTTTAGGTTTTTAGGGTTTCATATGGTTTTTTGGGATTTTATAGATTTTATGTTTTTAGGGGTTGAAGTTATTTTTAGGTTTTTACAGTTTTATTTGGGGGTTTTAGGTATTATGGGGTTTTATGATTTTAGATATTTTTAGGGATTGTTTTTCAATTTATATGGTTTTGGTGGTTTTAGAGATTTTGGGGGTTTTAGGGGTTATATCTTTTTTCTTTGTTTTTTGGGGTTTTAAGTGTTTTTATGTTTTTATTGTTTTCAGGGGGGATTTTAGGGGCTTTTTCATTTTTAGGTATTCTTAGGGATTTCTTAGGATTTTTTGGGATTTCTTGGAGTTTTATGTTTTTATTATTTTAGTTATTGTTTATATTTTTAGTGTTTTCTAGGGTTTTTATAGTTTTAAATATTTTTAGGATTTTAAATGGTTTTGTTTTTGATTTTTTTACATTTTTTGGGTTTTTATAAGTTTTTAGTGTTTTAAAGGGTTTTATAGTTATTAGGGGTTTCTATGGGTTTTTTTTCATATAGGGGTTTTAGGGTTTTTTGATTTTTTTAGGTTTTAGGGTTTTTAACTGTTTTTTGGGTTTTCTTAGTTGTTTTTAGAGAATTTAGGGTTTTTACGTATTTAGGGATTTTAGGGATATTTTATAATTTTTATTGTTTTTTGGGGTTTTAGGGATTTTGAGGGTTTTTATGGTTTTATAGGGATTTAGGGTTTTGAGGTTTTTTATTATTTTTTGTTTATAGGGGGATTAAGTGTTTTTAGTTTTTTAAGGCTTTCTTTTTGTTTTTCAGGATTCTTAGCATTTTTTACATTTTAATTGATTTTAGGGTTTTCTTTTTTTATGGGGTTTTAGGGGATTTATGTATTTTGAGTTTTTAAGGGGTTTTAATTATTTTCGGGTTTTTATTAATTTATTTTGGTTTTATGTTTCTTTAAGTTTTTTAGGGTTTTAACAGTTTTTTGGAGTTTTTAATGTTTTAGTGTTTTAACTGGTTTTTTGAGTTTTTAGTGGTTTTAGGAGTTTTATGTATTTTTTGGGGGGTTTAAGTTTTTTATGGGATTTAGGGTTGTTTATGGTTTTAAGGGATTTTTAGGGATTTTAATTTTTTTGTGATTTTTATGGTTTTTTGGGTTTTTTGGATTTTTAGTGTATTTTGGTTTTTTAGGGGATCTATTTTTTTGGTTTTTAAGGGTTTCTGAGGGTTTTGTAGGGTTTTATGGGTTTTTACATTTTTATGGATTTTTTTGCTTTTTTAGGATTTTTATTAGTTTTTATTGTTTTTATGTATTTTTAGGGATTATAGGGTTGTTTAAGGATTTCATGGATTTTTTGTATTTTTTAGGTTTTTAGGGGTTTTATTTTTTTAGTTATTTTATGGGATTTTTTAGGATTTTATAGTTTTTAAAAAAATTAAGGATTTTTACTGGTTTTAGAGATTTTAGGTTTCTAGGGATTTATGGTTTTTAAGTTTTTATGGGTTTTGTGTATTTAGGGTTTTAAATGTTTTTAGAGTTTTTTTAATGTTTTTAGTGGTTTCTATGGTTTTTATGTGTTTTTTAAGGTATTTAGGTGTTTTGAGGGTTTTGGGTCTTTTTATTTTATTTTTATGGTTTTTAGCATTATTTAGGTTTTTAGGGGTTTTTAGTTGTTTTAGGTTGGAAAAGTTTTATTATTGTTTTTAGGGTTTTTATGTATTTTTTTTATGGTTTTTATAGATTTATTGAGATTTTTTATGTATTTTATTTTTTTAGTGATTTGAGGGTTTTTAATTTTTTTACGGTTTGTAGTGTTTTAGTGTTTTTAGATTTTTTTGGTTTTTAGGTGTTTTATGTGTTTTTATGTTTTTGTGTTTTTAGGGGTTTTCATCGATTTTGGGTTCTTTACATTTTTATATATTTTTATGGAAATTTAGTATTTTTATGTTTTTTATGTGTTTAGGGTATTTTTAGAGGTTTTAGGGTTTTAATGTTTTAGGGTTTTTTTGTTTTTTTTTCAGTTTTAATAGGTATTTTTTAGGGTCTTTATTTTTTTGGTTCTTTTCAATTTTTTGGGTGTTAAAAGGGTTTTTAGAGTTTTAATGTGTTTTTAGAGTTTTTTTTGTTTTAATGGGGTTTTGGGGTTTTGGGTGTTAATATAGTTCTTATTGTTTTTCAAATTTTTAGTGTCTTTTATGGTTTTTTACGTTTTTAGGTATTTGAGGGATATTTTAGGATTTTAGGGTTTTATAGTTTTTCAGGATTTGAGGGTTTTTATTATTTTTAGGGTTTTTTTTGTTTTTTAGGTTTTTAGGGGTTTCAAATCTTTTTTTTATATTTTTATTATTGGTTTTTATGGTTTTTAGGGTATTTTAGGTTTGTATATATTTTAGGAATTTATCGTATTTTTATGAGTTTTTAAATCCTTTATGGATTTTTTTGGGTTTTTTGGGTTTTATGGATTTTTGGGGTTTTAGGGGGCTTTTGAGTTTTTTTGGGTTTTGTAATGTTTTTTAGATTTTTTTTCTTTTTAATAATTAAATAGTATTTATAGTTTTAGTGGGGTTTCAGAGGGATTTTGTGTTTTTTGGGTATTTAGGGGTTTTCTGGATTTTTCTGATTTTATGGTTTTATGGAATTTTAGGTTATTTTAGGGTTTTAACATTTTCTTGGTTTTTATGTGTTTTTTGTGTACATAGATTTTCAGGTTTTCTTACGGTTTTTTAGGGATTTTTTGTCTTTTCATGTTTTTTGGTATTTTATGGATTTTTAGTGTTTTTATGGGTCCTTAGGGATTTTTTAGCGTTTTTAGGTTTTAATGTTTTCTTTGGGTTTTTTAGGTTTTTAGGATTTGTTCATTTTTATCTATTTTTAGGGAATTTTTAGGGTTTTTAATTTTTTTTTGTTTTTTAAGGGATTTTAGGGTTTTTATGGTTTCTAGGGTTTTATGATTTTTTTGGGTTTTTAGGGTTCTTTTTATGTTTCTTAGGGTTTTATGTTTTTTAGGGGTTTTAAAATCTCTACGGGTTTAAAGGGTTTTTAGAAATTTTAGTTATTTTAAGGTTTTTATGGGGTTTTAGGGTTTTATAGGGTTTTATAGGGTTTTATGGACTTTAGGTGTTTCTTGGGTTTTTAGGTTTTAATTGTTTTTAGGAGTTTAGGGGTTTAAAGTGTTTTATATATTTAGTTCTTTCATAGTAGTATTTAGGGTTTTAGGATTTTTTATGATTTTTGGGATTTTTAAGGATTTTTATGATTTTTATGGTTTTTAGGATTTCTAAGGGTTTTAAGGATTTTTTGAATTTTTAGTGTTTTTTGAGATTTCATTGGGTTTTTAGAATTTTTATGTTTTTTCATGGTTTTAAATGTTTTGTAGTTATTATTTTTTTGAGGTTTTTTGGGTTTTTAAGGTTTTTTATTTTTTTAGGAATTTCATGGAATTTTTTTAGATTTTTATGGGTTTATAGGTTTTAGGGGATTTTAGAGGTTTATGGTTTTATGGTTTTTTATTTTTTTTTTTGGGGTTTTAGGCGTTTTTTGAGTTTTTTTAGGGGTTTTATGGTTTTTAACAGTTTTAAACATTTTTTAGGGTTTAAAAGGGTTTTTAGATTTTTTTTAATGGGTTCTTCGATATTTATGGGTTTAATTGCTTTTTAAGGTTTTTAGGGGTTTGATGGTTTTTTGGATTTTTAGGGTTTTAGTGTCTTTTAAGTGGTTTTAAGGTTTTAATAATTTCTTAAAATTTTAGGGGTCTTAAGTTTTTTAGGTTTTTTTATATTTTCTTAAGGGTTTTCATTGGATTTAGGATTTTTTTTAAGTAATTTTTAGGTTTTATTTATAATTTTATGGTTTTTTCTGGATTTATCATTGTTAGTGTTTTATATTTTTTTTTATTTTTTTTTTGACTTTTTATGGATTTAATGGTTTTTAGAATTTTTTGATGATATTAGGTGTTTAAAGGGGTTTCAGTGTTTTTTGTGGGTTTTATGAGGTTTTAAGGTTTTTAAGGTTTTTAGGTGTTTTTTGGTGTTTTTTGGAGTTTTAGGGTTTTTAGTGTGTTCAGTTTTTTATGGATAATACTTATTTTTTGGATTTTAAGGTTTTCTTTATGGGTTTTAATGGTTTTTTTCATTTTTTTTGAATTTTAGTTTTTTTTAGCATTTTAATGTTTTTATCGTTTTTAGGTATTTTCAGTGTTAATATTTTTTTTATGAATTTAGGTTGTTTAACATTTTTAAGGTTTGATAAGGGTTTTATGTTTTTTTATTCTTTTAGGGTTTTCTTATGGTTTTCAGGGTATTTATGTTTTTTATTTTATTTTGGATTTTGATGGATTTTTTAAGATTTGTTTGGTTTTTTCGTTTTTTTATAGATTTTGAGGGCTCTGGGGGTTTTGGGGGGGTTTTATGTTATTAATGTTTTTTTTGAGATTTTAGGGTTTTTTGAGTTTTAGGGTTCCTTTAAGTTTTTGTGATTTTTTAATAATTTTTAGGGGATTATAGGGTTTTTAATATTTTTATTAGGTTTAAGGACTTTTGGTTTTTAGGGTTTTACAGTTTTAGGGGTTTAAGGGTTTTAAGGACTTTTAAGATCTTTTATGGGTTTTCAAGGTTTTACCATCTTAGTGTTTTTTGGAATTATTTGTGGTTTTAAGTGTTTTTTTGGTTTTAAGGGTTTCTTAGGGGTTTATAAAGTTTTTGGCAGTTTAACTTTTTTATGTATTTTTAGTGATTTTTAGGGTTTTTATGAATTTTGATGTTTTTATGGGATTCGATGTTTAAGTATTTTTAGGGTTTTTAGAATTGTTTAGTTTTTTAGTGGTTTTATGTTTTGTTACTTTTTTATGGATTTCTTATGGTTTTTCATAGTTTTTTTGGGTTTCTTATATTTTTTGGGATTTTTAGGGATTTATTGTGATTTTTATGGTTTTTAGGTATTTTGAATATTTTGATGAATATTAGGGTTTTGTTGGGGTTTTAGATTTATTACTATTTTCAGGGTTTTTTTTTAATTTTTAGGGGTTTTAACAATTTTCATTGATTTTAAAATTTGAGGACATTAAAAGGGTTGTAGTGTTTTTAGTTCTTTATAGGGTTTTTTGTGGGTTTTTTTGGTTTTTTGGTTTTCATGGATTTTAGGGGTTTTAGTAATTTTAGTGTTTTTTAGGTTTTTAAGGGATTGAGTGTTTTTAGGTTTTTATTGTTTTCATATTGTTTTTCATAGTTTTTTTATGTATTTCATGATTTTTAGGGATTTATTTGGTTTTTTATTTTTTTTTATTTTTTTGGGATTTTGAAAGTTTTTAGAATTTTTAGGTTTTTTATGATTCTTAGTGTTTTTTAGCGTTTTTAGTTGTTTATTATTCTTATGGTTTTACGGTTTGGATATGATTTTTTGGGGTTTATAGGGTTATTTACATTTTGTAGATTTTTAGTGATTTTTTATGATTTTTATGGGTTTTATGGTTTTTAGGGATTTTAAGGGTTTTTTGGTTTTTCTTGGTTTTAGAGGATTTTTGGATTTTTTTTTGGGTTTTAAAGGTTTTTAGAGTATTTTTTAAATATTATTAGGGTTTTAATATGTTTTAATGTTTTTATTGCTTTCGTGTTTTTATGGGTTTTATGGTGTTTTAGGTGGTTTTATATTTTTAGGAATGTTTTGGTATTTTTTGATATTTTATAGTTTTTTAGGGTTTTTATGGATTTTGAAGTGGTTTATGGGTTTGAATTGGTTTTAGGGGATTTATGGTCATTATGGGTTTTTTGGTGTTTTTTATGTTTTTAATGTTTTTATTTTTTAAGGGTTTAAAGGGATTTTTGAGTTTTTAGTGGGTTTATGGTGTTTGAGGGTTTTTTCATATTTTTTAAGAGTTTTCATAGTTTTCTGGGTTTTTTGGTCCTTTAATGTATTTTATGGTATTTAGAATTTTTAGAATTTTTAGGGGTTTTAAGTGTTTTTAGGTTTTAAATTTTACTTTGGGTTTTACCATTTATTAGGGGTTTTTATGTATTAAGATATTTTTAGAGATTTTTTTGTATTTGTTTATTTTTTAATGTGTTTTCAGGATTTTGAGGGTTTGGGTCTTTTTATGGATTTTAGGGTTTTTAGAAGCGTTATTTTTAGAGGTTTTATGTGTATTTATAATTTTAATTTTTTTCTTTGGGTATTTCAAGTCTTTTTGGTTTTTATGTTTTTTTTATTTTTTTGGATTTTTTATGATTTTAGGGGTGTTTACAGTTTTTAGGGATTTTGAAAGTTTTTATGTATTTTTTTTTATTTTTTTCTTCAGTTTTTAGGGCATTTATGGATTTTAGAGTTTTGTGAACATTTTTAGGGGTTTAAAATATTTTTAGTTTTTCTAAATTTTTAGGTTTTATGGGTTTTTATTATTTTTTAGGTTTTTAGAGTTTTAAATAGGTTTTAAGGGGTTTTAGGGGTTTTTAGGATCTTTTAGGTTTTTTGAGTTTATTATAATTTTTATTTTTTAGGGGTTTAAGTGTTTTTAAGATTCTAATATTTTCATTCAGTTTTGGAAGGTTTTTATGGATTTTTTTAGGATTTTTATGGAATTTTAATGCTTTTATGGATATTTAGGGTTTTATGGGTTTTTAGGTTTTTTTATCATTTTTAAGTTTTTTTAGGTTTTTAGGGGTTTAAATTGTTTTTATGTTTTTATGGTTTTCTAAGGGGATTTCATGGTTTTACGGGTTTTTAGGGTTTTTAGAGTCTTTTGTGATTTTTAGGTTTTTTTTAACATTTTTATGTTTTTAGTGGTTCAAGTATTTTAAGGATTTTAAGATTTTATTTGGGTTGTTGATGGTTTTTATGGATTTTTTAGGATTTTTATGGGGGGTTTTAGGGATTTTATAGATTTTGGGGATTTTATGGTTTTTAGGGTGTTTAGGTTTCTTAAGGTTTTTATCTTTTTTTAGGTTTTTTAGGGTTTTTAATTTCTTTTATGTTTTAAGGTTTTCTAAGGGGTTTTCATGGTGTTGTGGTTTTCTTACATTTTATTTATTTATTTATTTTTTTTAGGATTTTGATTTTTTTGGTTTTTAGGTATTTTTAGTTTTTTACGGTTTTTATGGTTTTTAGTGATTTATGATTTTATTTTGTGTTTTTCGGGTATTTTTATTTTTTGGGCATCTTAATTTGTTATAGTATTTAATATTTTTGGGGTTTAATGGGATTTTATTGTTTTTAGTGGTTTCTTAGGTTTTTGATGTGTTTTATAGTTTTAAGGTATTTTTAGAGTGTTTGGGTTTTTAGGGTTACAAGGGTTTTAGTTTTTTCTTAGGCTTTTTATGTTTTTTATGTTTTTAGGGATTTTCAGGGATTTTTTCTGATTTTTATTTTATTTTTTAGGATTTGGGGTTTTAATTGTTCATAGGTTTGTAAGGGTTTAATATTTTTTGGCGGGATTATGATTTTTATGTATTTTGTAATTTTTAGATATTTTTTAATATTTTTATGGGTTTTTTAGGTTCTTTGGGATTTTGTGGGGTTTTTTGGTTTTTTTGGTTTTATGAGATTTTTTGTGGGTTTTTGAGTTGTTAGGGGTTTGTGGGTTTTTAGTGTTTTTTATGGTTTTTCGGGGTTTGAAGGGTTTTTATAATTTTAGTGGTTTTAGGTGGGTTATGGGGTTTTAGTGGGTTTTTTTGCGTTTTATGGGGTTTATTGTTTTTAGGGATTTTTACTATTTTAGGATCTTTATTTTTTTAGGGGTTTTAGTGTTTTTTAGGTTTTTTAGGGGGTTTAAATGATTTTTTTATTATTTGCTTATAGTTTTCAAGGTTTTGGGGGTTTTAAGTTTTTATATATTTTTAATGTTTATTTATGATTTTTATGGGTTTTTATTGTTTTTAGGGTTCTTGAGAGTTTTTAGGGTTTTAGTTTGTTTTTATAGTTTTGACATTTTATAGGGTTTTAGAGGTTTTAACTTGTTTTAAATTTTCAAGGCTTTCATAAAATTTTCATGTTTTTTTGGGTTTTTTACGTTTTTAGATATTTTTATTTCATGTTTAGGATTTTATGGTTTTTTAGGATTTTAAGGATTTTAGGTTTTTTATGGTTTTTTGGGTTGTTTGAGTTTTTCAGGGTTTAATGGTTTTTTAAGGTCTTTAGGTGTTTAAATAGTTTTTAGGGTTTTTAGTGGTTTTAATGTTTTATAATTTTTTTGGTTTTTTAATGTTTTATGGGTTTTATGATTTTTAGGGCATTTTGGGTTTTTAAGCTGTTTATGGCTTTAATATTATTTTTCTTTTTTAGTCATTTTAAGTTTTTTTAGGTTTTCAATGTTTTAGTTGGGTTGTTCATGGTTTTCAGTCTTTATGTTTTTAGGTATTTATAGTTTTTTTAGGACTTCTATATTTTTTAGGGAATTTGAGGTATTTTGAGGGATTTTTTTTGGGTTTAATGGTATTTAGCAATTTTTAGGTATTTAGTGGTTTTAAGTGTTTTTGGGATTTTTTGGTTTTTATAGGGTTTTCATGGTTTTTTTAAATATTTAGGTACATTCATAATTTTTTATAATATTTATGGTTCTTTAGGTTTTTGGGAATTTTTTGTGTTTTTAGGGATTTAGGAGTTTATGTTTTTTATAGAATTTTGGGGTTTTATGGGTTTTTTGAGTTTTTTAGGGCTTTATAGTATTTAAAGTTTTTAATGTTTTTAGGGTTTAAAATGGATTTTAGTGTTTTTATTGGTCTTTATGGTTTCTATGAGGTTTTAGGGGTTTTATGGTTTTAGGTATTTTAGTAGTTTCCAAGAGTTTTAGGGTCTTTTAGGGTTTTAGTGTTTTTAGTGTTTTTAAGTTTTTAATGTTTTATTAGGGTAATTTATTATTTTAATGTTTTTTTAGTTTTTTGGGATTTTTAGAGGGTTTTAGTATTTTTATTGATTTTTTTATTTTTTTATGGCTTTTAGGGTTTTTAGGGAATTTGAGGGTTTTATATTTTTTAGGGGCTTTTGGATTATTATCTTTTTTTGGGTTTTAGTGTTTTTTTGAGTTTTTAATTTTTAAGGGTTTTAGAGTTGTCTAAATTTTTTGGTGGTTTAAATGGGTTTTTATATATTTTAGTATGTTTTTAGGATTTTTTTTATTTTTTTGGGTTTTATGTTTTTTAGGGGATTTTATGTATTTAAGGTGTTTTAGTGGTTTAGAGTCTTTGATGGTTTTTAGGGTGTTTATTTTTTTATATTTTAGGGGATTTGAGTGTTTTAGGTTTTATGGTTTTCTAATGATTTTAGGGGTTTTCAAGTTTTTATGTTTTTATGGAATTTTGTGGCATTTTTATAAATTTTTATTATTTTTAAGGGTTTTAGGTATTTTGAAGGTTTTTTTTGGTTTATTAGTGTTTTTAGGGATTTTGAGGGTTTTTAAGGTTTTAGGGTTTTTCAAATTTTTATAGTTTTTATGGGATTAAACTAATTTTAGGATTTTAAGATATTATAATGGTTTGTCATGGGGTTTAGGGGGTTTTCAGGTTTTTATGGATTCTTATAGATTTTACAGATTTTAGGGTTTTTTAGGAATTTTAGGGGATTTGTTTTATTATTTTGGGTTATTTAGGGTTTTACGTATTTTTTGTTTTGTTTTTTTGGATTTTTAGGGTATGTTTCTGAATTTTTATGGATTTTAAGGGGTTTTAGAATTTTTTAACACTTCTATGGTTTAAGAAGGGTTTTTAGTTTTCAGCAGGTTTTAGGGTTTTAATGGGTTTTAGGGTTTTTATGCTTATAGTTGTTTTAATTGTTTTAATGGATTTTAGTGTCTTTTAGGGGTTTTTGGATTTTTACTAATTTTTATGTTTTTAGGGGTATTATGTGTTTTTAGGTTTTACAGTTTTTTTAGGATTTTTCATATTTTCTTGGGTTTTTTATGTTTTAGCAATTTCTATTGATTATTTATATTTTTTATGGGTTTTTAGGGTTTTTAGGGATTTTGAGGGTTTTTAGGGTCATAGTGTTTTTTTATCATTGCTTAAGTTTTTAGGGGTTTTAAGTGTTTTTAGATTATTAATGTTTTGTTAGGGTATTTAGGGTTTTTTACATTTTTTGGTATTTTTTAGGATTTTTTATGATTTTTATGGGTTTTTTGGTTTTTTAGGGTTTTGAGGGGTTTTAGGGTTTTTTTTAGAGTTTTTAGTGTTCTTTTGGTTTTTTTGGTTTGGGTTTTTTTAGTTTTTAATGGGTAAAAATGTTTTTTAGAGTTTTTTAATGTTTTTAGGGGTTTAAAGGATTTTTAGAGTTTGATTGGTTTTTTAGTGTTTTATTGGTTTTTATAGTTTTCTAAGGTTTTGGGGTTTTAGGGTTTTAGGGTTTATATATTTTTTGGGTATTTTATAGTTTCTTATGGTTTTTTCCATTTTTTAGTTTTAAGGTTTTATTTTTTTAGGGGGTTTATGTGTTTTTTGAGATTTACGGTTTTATTATAGATTTTATTGTTTTTAAAATTATTTGACATTTTAGGTCTCTTTTAATATTTTAATGGTATTTTGTGGTTCTTTGGTATTTAGGGGATATATTGTTTTTTAGGGTGTTAGGTTTTTTCTGTTGTTTATCATTTTTTATCTTTTTAGAGGTTTAAACTATTTTAGGATTTTAATATTTTCTTATGTTTTTTAGGGGTTTTAGGGTTTTTATGTGTTTATGTATTTTGAGGGATTTTTGAGGATTTTATTATTTTTAGGATTCTAGGGATTTTTTGGGATTTAGGGTTTTTAGGGTTTTTTGGGTTTTTATTGTTTTTAGGATTTTTAGAGTTTTTATAGTTCTTTAAGTTTATTATGGATATTTTGAGTTTTTTTACTATTTTTAGGAGTTTAAAGGGTTTTTATTTTTTTGAGGTTTTTTTGTGTTTTTATGGGGTTTTTTTAGTTTTAGGGGTTTCTATGGATTTTTATTCACTTTTTTGGTGTTTTGGGTATCTTTAGTGTTTTTTTGGTTTTTATGAGTTTTTATGATTTTATGGTTTTTAGGGTTTTTAGGGGTTTTATGTGTTTTAAATTTTTAGGGATTTTTGGTATTTGTTTTATGATTTTTATGGTTTTTAGTGATTTTCAGGGGTTTTAGGGTTTTGATTGGTTTTTAGTGGTTTTAAAAAAAATTATGTTTTTAGGGGTTTTAACTCTTTTAAGGATTTATTTTTCCTTAGGTGTTTTAAAATATTTCCAGACATTTTACGTTTATAGGTATTTTTATGTCATTTTTTGTATTTTTATATTCATCAACGGTTTTAAGAATTTTGAGAATGTTTTCAATTTTTTAGGAATTTCGGGTTTTAATGGTGTTTTTTTGGAATTTTACAGTTTTTTGAATTTTTTCTCGGTTTTATGATTTTTTTTAAATTTTTTATGAGTTTAATGGTTTTTAGAGTTTTTAGTGGTTTTTTGGGTTTTTATGGGTTCTAGGGATTTTACAGATTTGATGGGTTCTTATGGTTTTTAGGGGTTTTAATGTTTTTAGGGTCCCTTATGTTTTTTATAGTTTTTAGAATTTTCTAGGTTTGTAGAGGTTTAATGTCTTTTTAGGTTTTTAAGGTTTTCATATGGTATTTCAGGGTTTTAGGGGTTTTTACGTTTTTAGTGATTTATATGGATTTTTTAGGATATTTATGGTGTTTGAGGGTTTGTTTGGGATTGGGGGGGGGGGGGGTGTTGACGGTTTATTGGTTTTTAGGGTTTTTAGTATTTTTTATGGTTTTTAGGGTTTTTTACATTTTTTGGGATTTTTTGGAATTTTTAAGTATTTTTATTATTTTTAGGTTTTTAGTGATTTTGATGGGTTTTTTTGGGTTTTTTGGTTTTTAGGTTTCTTAGGGTTTAGAGGTTTTATTGAAATTTTTGGGGTTTTATGTTTTTTTATAGTTTTTTAATGTTTTTAAGGATTTAAAGTGGTTTTAGCATTTTTAGTGGTTTTGTGGGTTTTGTGGGTTTTTAGGATTTTTAAGAATTTTTAGGGTTCCTATGGGTTTTAGGGTATTTTAGGGGTTTTAGGTTACTTTTATTTTTTTGGGGTTTTATCATTTTTAGGATTTTAGGGGGCTTAATTGTTTTAATTTTTCTTTTTTTTCTGGGGTGATTTTATGATTTTTTTGGGGTTTTTACATTTTTTGGGATTTTTAGGTATTTGTTTGGGTTTTTTAATGGTTTAAGGGGTTTTAGTCATTTTTTGGTTTTTAGAGGTTTTTGGTGTATTGGGGGTTTTTTAGGGGTTTCAGTGTCTTTTATTTTTTTAGGTTTCTTAAGTGTTTATAGGTTTTTATGATTTTCTTTGGGTATTCAAGGATTTAGTGTTTTTTATGTTTGTAGAGATTTTTTAGGATTTTTTAAGTTTTTTATGGTTTTTTTAGATTTAGGGTATCTTGAGGGGTTTTAGAGTGTTTATATTTTTAAGGGTTTCTTGGATTTTTGGGTTTTTTTTCTACAATTTTTACAGTTTAATTATATTTTTTGAGCTTTTTAATGTTTTAGGGGTTGAAAGAATTTTTACAATTTTTAGTGGTTTTGGGTTTTTATGTATCCTTATGGTTTTTAAGGTTTTTTTTGGGTATTATGGTTTTTAGGTGTTTAGGGTATTTTATGGGTTTCCCATATTTTTATCATTTTTATATTTTTAGGGGTTTTCAGGTTTTTTGGTTTTTGTGGAATTCTGTGGGGTTTCCAAGGTTTTTAGTGTATTTTTTCATTTTTAGAGATTTTTTTGATTTTTTATGTTTTTTATGAATTTTAGGGTTTTTAGGGATTTTGAGGGGTTATAGGGAGTTTTATATTTTTCATCTTTTTAGGGTTATTACATCATTTAAGTGTTTTTAGGTTTAAATTTTTTTCATAATTGTTTTCCTGGTTAATGGTTTTTACATTTTTATGGATTTTTAGGATTTTTATGTTTTTTAGGTTTTTTTAGGTTTGGTAATTTTTATGGTTTTTAGGGGTTTTAGGGTTTTTATGGTGTTTTGGGGTTTTAGCATTTTTTTAGTTTTTATTGTTTTAACGTTTTTGGGAGTTTTTTTATTTATTTTAGGAATTTAAATGGCTGTTAATTTTTTAATGGGGTTTGTTTTTTGTTTTTTGGGGTTTTTAAGGGTTTAAAATGATATTATTATTATTTTGGGGTTTTTAGGGGGTTTATGGTCTTTTTGGTCTTTTAGGGTTTTTAGTGTTTTTATGTTTTTAGTGGTTTTATGTTTTTTTTTAAATTTTTACAGTTTTTGTCGGGTTTTTCTGGGCTTTTTACATTTTTAGGGATTTTTTGGGCATTTAAAGATTTTATATAATGTTTTTGGGTTTTTAGTTATTTTGAGGGTTTTTATGGGTTTTAAATGTTTTTTAGGTTTTTTTTTAATTTTTGGGGGGTTTATGTGATTTTCGGTTTTAAGGATTCATTTTCATTTTTCAGGAGTTTTAGAGT
Source organism: Viscum album (assembly GCA_963277665.1). Classification (NCBI taxonomy): domain Eukaryota; kingdom Viridiplantae; phylum Streptophyta; class Magnoliopsida; order Santalales; family Viscaceae; genus Viscum; species Viscum album. The sequence goes on from OY728152.1 coordinate 1,117,566,032, forward strand.
TTTTTCATTTTAGGTATTTTTAGGGATTTTCTAGGATTTTTATTGGTTTTAGGGTATTTTAGGATTTTGAGGGATTTTATGGATTTTTAGGGCTTTAGGGGTTTCTTTTTGTTTTTACGGGTTTTTTTTGTGTTTTTTAGGGTTTTAAGGGTTTTTAGAGTTTTTTAATTTATTTAGGGGTTTAAATGTTTTTTTGACTTTTTTCTCAATTTATAGAGATTTATAGGTTTATATAATTTTTCAAGGTTTTTAGGTGATTTTATTGTTTTTTCCGATATTTGGGTTTTATGGTATATATGGTTTTTTGAGTTATTTATAATTTTTGTGTGTTTAAAGTATTTTAATGTTTTTAGTGTTTTCTTACGTTTAATTAGGGTATTTGGATTCTTACCTTTTTTTATCTTTTTTGGGTTTTTTGGTATTTTTATTGTTTTTATGATTTTTATGTATTTTAAGGGTTTTGGGGTTTTAAGGGTTTTGAGTGTTTGTAGGTTTATATGGGGTTTCTTTGTTTTTATTTTTTAAAATGTTTCTTAGTGTTTTCATGATTTTTATTGCCTTTTTATGTTTTTTTAGTTTATGGATTTTTTATGATTTTAAGGGTTTTTATAGTTTTTAATGATTTTGAGAGTTTTTATGATTCTTAGGGTTTTATGGTTTTGGGGGGTTTTAGTTTTTTATTTTAATTTTTATGGTTTTAGTTTTGAGAGTTTTCTAATGAATATTGGTGTTTAAATGGTTTTTATATTTTTTGGGTTTTTATGGATTTATATGTTATTAGTTTTTTTACATTTTTAGGGGTTACATGGGTTTTAGGATTTTTATGGTCTTTTAGGGTTTTATAGGTATTTAAAAATTTTATAAGATTTTAGGGGTTTTAATTGATTTTATGTTTTTAAGATTTTTTAGAGTTTTTCATATTTTTTTTGGCTTTTAACACTTTTAGGGGTTTTATAGTTTTTAAGGTTTTTAGGGATTCAGAGTGTTTTTAGGGATTTTAGTTCTACTTATCTTTCTTATATTTTTTTGGTTTTTAGGGGATTTAATTTTTTTAGGTTTGTAATATTTTCATATAGATTTTAGAGGTTTTAGGATTTTTTTTATTTTTTAGGTAGTTTAAATGTTTTTTTACGATTTTATGGGTTTTTTGGGTTTCTTTTGGATTTTGAGTATTTTTTATGGTTTTTATGGTTTTATGGGTGTTTTAAGGGGTTTTTATGTTTTTTAGGGTTCTATGGTTTTTTCGAGTATTTACCCATTTTTAGGGGTTTAAAGGGGGTTTTAGAGTTTTTAGTGGTTTTTAATTATTTTATGGGCTTTTAGGGTTTTTATCTTTTATGGGTTTTAGGTTTTTTTATTTTTAATATTTTCTTAGGTTTTATGGGGCTTTAATTTTTTTTTAGGTTTTTATGTTTTTCTTAAATGTTTTCACGGTTTTTAAGTTATTTTATGTTTTTAGGGATTTTTAGGGCTTATTATGATTTTTCTTCTTTTTATGGATTTTGAGGGGTTTGGGTGTTTTTAGGGTTTTTATAGTTTTTAGGGTTTTTTGGGTTGTTTGTGTTTTTATGGGATTTAAGGTTTTTTGGTGTTTTTAACGTTTATAGGTGTTTAACTGGGTTTTAGATTTTTTTAGTGGTTTTGGAGTTTTATGGGGTTTTAGTTGTATTAATTTTTTTAGGTCTTTTTTGGGTTTATTGGGTTTTTTGTGTTTTTAGTGGGTGTAAGGACTTTTTAGTGGTTTAAGTGTTTTTAGATTCTTTTAGTTTTTTAGGTATTTTATGTGTTTCTAGGTTTTTAAGGTTTTCTTAGGGGTTTTCATGTTTTTAGGGATTTTATATATTTAAGTATTTTTATGATTTTAATGTTTTTAGGATTTTTATGATTTTAATGTTTTTAGGATTTTTAGGGTTGTTTTATAATTTTTAGGTTTTTAGAATTTTTTATGTTTTGTAGGCGTTTTACGTGTATTTAGGGTTATAATGTTTTCTTATGCTTTATTAGAGATTTTAGGGTTTGTTATGTTTTTAGGCCTTTTATTGTTTTCTCTATGATTTTTATTTGTTTTATGTTTTTTAGGTATTTTGAGAGCTTTTATGGTTTTTATGTTTTTATGGTTTTATGGGTTATTTTGTTTTTAGTGTTTATTTGTGGTTTTTAGGGATTTCAAAGTTTTTTTAGAGTTTTTTAACATTTTTTAGGGTTGAAAGGGTTTTTAGTGGCATTAGTATTTTTAGTTTTCAAGTGTTTTTAGGGGTTTTTAGTTTTTTTGGGGTTTTATGTTCTTCGGGGGTTTTAAGGGTTTTATGTTTATTTTAGGGTTTTCTAAGGATTTTATTATTTTTTGGTTTTTAGGGTTTTTAAATGTATTTTGGTTTTTAAGTTTTTCTTACCATTTAATATGTTTTTAAGGTCTTTAATGTTTTTATTTCTTTTTTGGGATTTTTTAGTATTTTTATAGATTTTTATTATTTTTATGAATTTTGAGGGGTTTAGTGGGTTTTATGGTACTTATGGGTTTTATGGTTTTTAGATTTTTTTTTATTTTTTAGGGGATTTATATTTTATGGGTTTTTTTGGTTTTCTTAGGTTTTTCGAGGTTTATAAAGATTTTCACTTTTTTTGAATTTTTATGTATTTTTAGGATTTTTATGGTTTTTAGGGTTTTCAAGAATTTTTTGATTTTTTTATGTTTTTAAAGGTCTAAATGTTTTTAGTGTTTTTGGTGGGTTTTTATGGGTCTTATGGGTTTGTATGTTTTTTAAGGAATTTGGGGTTTTATGGTTTTTAGGTTGTTATGGGTTTTTCGAATTTTTAACATTTTTATTGTTTATTTTGTTTTTAGGGGTTTTAAGGGTTTCTAGGTTTTGATGGTTTTCTTAGGATTTTTAGGGGTTTTTGTTTCTTTTTTCATTTTTAGTGATTATTAGATTTTTTTCAAATATTTAGTGGGTTTTAAAGTTTCTTGAGATTTTGAGGGGTTTTATGCCTCTTTAGTGTTTTAGGGTTTTAGATTTTGAAGAGTTTTAAGTGTTTCATTTTTTTAATATTTTTGTAGGTTTTTAGCGTTTATTATGTTTTTTGGCATTTTGGGGGGTTTTTTGGATTTTTATAGTTTTTATCATTTTTAGGCATGTTGGTGGTTTTTATGGGGTTTTAGGTTTTTTAGGGTTTTTAGGGTTTTCTGGTTTTTAGTGTTTTTAGTGTTTTTTTGGTTTTTAGCGGTTTAATGGTTTTAGAGGTTTTTAAAAAATATAGGGGTTTAACAGGTTTTTAGATTTTTTAATTATTTTTAATGGTTTTTGGGTTTTTGAAGGTTGTTTAGGTATTTTATTGGTTTATGGGATTTAGGGCCTTTTTAGATTGATTTAGGGGTTTTATTATTTTTTATATTTCTAGGGGGATTGAGTGATTTTAGGTTTTTAAGGTTTTCTTAGGGTTTTGTAGTGTTTGAGGGGATTTTTCTAAATTTTAGTGATTTTTAGGGACTTTTTAAGATTTTTATGGTATAAGGGTTTTAATTAACTTTAAGGGTTTATTTAGGATTTTAGGGTTCCTGGGGTTTTTATGGTTTGGGGGGGTTTAAGGGTTTTGTTTTTTAGTTCTTAAGGGTTTAAAATGATTTTAGAGTTGTTAATGTGTTTAGGGGTTTAAAAGGTTTTTATTGTTTTTAGTGTATTATTAGCTTTTTATGTGTTTTTTGGGTTTTTCATGTTTTTTTGGAGTTTTATCATTTTAGAGTTCGTTAAGGATTTTAAGGTCTCTTAGAGTTTTTAGTGTCTTTTTTTGATTATTAGGGGTTTTATTGTATTTAGGTTTTTAAGGTTTTCTTTCGATTTTTAGGGTTTTAGTGTTTTAACGTTATAGGTATTTTAAAAGATTTTTATAGGATTTTATGTGTTTTTTGTTTTTTGGAATTTTGAGTGTGTTTAGGGTTTTTAGGGGTTTTTATGATATTCAGTGTTTTTATGTTTTTTTGGGGTTTTATGTGCATTTTGGTTTTGATGGTTTTCATATCGCCTTTTTAGGGTTTTCATAGTTTTTTTAATTTTTAGGAATTTATGGAGAATTTTTAGGATTTTATAGTTTTTTCTCTTTAAATATTTTGAGTGATTTTAGTGTTTTGAGTGTTTTGGGGGTTTTTTTGGTTTTTTTGGGTTTTATGTGATTTTTAAATTTTTTGGATTTTAATGGTTTTTTTTGAGTTCTTAAAAATAAATTGGGGATTACTGGTTTTTTAAAGATTTTAGTTAGTATTTATGGATTTTTGGTTTTTTTTGTTTTTTATTTTTTTTAAGAATTTTTATGGTTTTTATGGATATTACAGATTTAATGTTATTTTATGGTTTTAACCATTTTTTGTGGTTTCTAGGGGTTTAATGTGTTTTTTTGATTTTTAGTGTCTTCATAGGGGTTTTGAGGGTTTGTTTACTTTTTTATGGATTTTTAGGGTTTGTTTTGGATTTTTATTTATTTTTATGAATTTTATGTATTTCTAGGGTTCTTTGGTGTTTTTAGGGTTTTTTTTGTTTTTTTGGGTTTTTATGGATTTTATGGTTTTTTATGTTTTTAGGGGTCTTTAGTAGTTTTTGGTTGATAAAATTTTCTAAGGGGGGTTTTGGGGTTTTTAGTGATTTTAGGGTTTTTTATATATTTAGGGGTTTTAGGTATTTTTTAGTAATTTTTGGTTCATTATGGTTTTAAGAGTTTTTTAGGTTTTTTTGGGTTTTTTACGGGTTTTTTTCTAGGCTGTTAAGGGTTTTTTGAATTCTTTAGGTTTTTAGGGATATAAGTATTTTTATGTTTTATGATTTTATATGGGTTTTCATGGGTTTTAGTGTTTTTTACATTTCATGGGCTCTTAAGTCTCTTTTAGGATATTTACAGTTTCTGGGTTGTTAGGGACATTGTAGTGTGTAAAGGTATCCATGGTTTTTTAGGTTTTAATGGTTTTTAGTGTTTTTTTGATATTTTATGGTTTTTATGGTTTTGTTGATTTTTTTAATATTTTTACTGGTCAAATCGGTTTTTAGAGTTTTCAGTGGGGTTTTAGGGTTTTTATGAGGTTCTAGGGTTTTTATGGATTTAAGAATTTTATGATTTCTAGGGGGTTTATGGTTTTTAGTGTGTTTGATGGTTTTTTGCCTTTTTTTGGTCTTTTAAGGGTTTTTTTGTGTTTTTACGTATTTAATTTTCATTTAGGAGTTTTTAGAGATTTTCGGGTTTTTTTACACTTGATGGATTTTTGGGTCTTTTAAAGATTTTAATTGTTTTTTTTGTTTTTAGGTATTTTGATGGGTTTTATGGTTTTTTTGGTTTATTAGGTTTATTTTGGTTTTTTAGTGTTTTTTAGATTTTTTAGTGGTTCTAATTGTTTTTTGGTTTTTACGTTTTTTCTAGTGTTTCTTCATTGTTTTTAGGGTTGTTAACAATTTAGGTATGTTTTTTTATTTTTAAGTTATTTTTTGTTTTTTGTAGTTTTTAGGTATTTTGACGGATTTTAGGGATTTTAGGTGTTGTAAGGGTTTTTAGAGTTTTTTTTAAATTTTAATGGGTTTCAAGGATTTTTTAAATTTTAAGTGATTTTTTGATTTTTTTTTTAATGTTTTTTTATTTTAAAATGGTTTTTGGGGTTTATTGGTTTTTGGGTTTTTGGGTTTTTAGTGTTTTTAGGGTTTTTAGCAAATTTTAGTAATTTTAGGTGTTTTAACTATTTTCATGTTTTTTATATTTGTTTAATGTTTTTTTTGGTTTAAAGGGTTTTTAGAGTTTTTAATGGGTTTAGGGTTTTTATGTTTTTTTAGAGTTTTAATGGTTTTTATGTTTTTTATGGTTTGTAGATTTTTTTATTGTTTTTTAAGATTTTTATCATTTTCATGGTTCTTATGGGGATTAAGAGTTTTTATGTCTTTATGGTTTTCTTTGGGTTTTTATGTTTTTTATGTTGTATTATATTTTTTGGTATTTTTTGCGGTTTTTTGGATTTTTTTGTTGGTTTATTATGGGTTTTATGGGTCTTAGGTTTTTTATGTTTTTTAAGGGTTGTTCTGGATTTTGGGGGGTTTTAGGGACTTTTAGTGGTTTATAGGGGTTTTAGAATTTTTAGGGTTTTATGTGTTTAAATTGTTTTTTGGTTTTCAAGGTTTTCTTATGGATTATCATGTTTTTAGGGTATTGTATGTTTTTAGGTATTTCTTTGAATTTTTATTTTTTTATTTTTTTTTGGGTTTGAGATATATTGAGGGTTTTTTGGGGGGTTTAGTGTGTTTTTTGGGTTTTTAAGATTTTAGGGGTTTATGGTATTTATGTTTTTTATGTTATAAAGGTTGTATTATGGTTTTTAATGTTAATAAGTGATTTTATGTTTTTAGGTATTTTTTGGGGTTTTTGGATTTTTATGGTTTTAAATTTTTATAGAGATTATGACGGGGTTTAGGGGTTTTTTTGGTTTTTCTGGTTTTTATTATTTTTATGTATTTTTGGATTTATAGATTTTTTTTGATTTTTTAATTATTCTTTTTATTTTTCTAACATTTTTGGAGTTTAAAGTGTGTTTTGAACTATTTCTGATTTTTAGGGTCTTTATGGTTCTTAGGGTTTTTTATGGTTTTTAGGGGTTTTTTTGGTATTTATTTTTTTTAGGGTTTCTTATGAATTTTAAGTGTTTTGTCATATTTTAGTTTTCTAGGTAGTTTATCCATTTTTAAGTTATTAATTTTTTTGATAGAGTTTTTCAGGGTTTTTATTGGATTTTTATGTTTTTAAGAATTTTTATGGATTCTTTTGGATTTTTTGGTATTTTTGGATTTTAGGTGTTTTTATTGTTTTAGGGGGTTTTATGGGTTTTATGGTTTTTAATGTTTTTTAGATTTTTAGTGGTATTAATTTTTTTGGTCTTTATGGTTATCTGTTATTTTTAATGGTTTTTAGTACTTTAGGGTTTTTGTTTATTTTAACGAATTTTTATGGGTATTTAGGAATTTTTTTGGTTTTTGGGGGTTTTAGAGTTTTTAGGGTTTCTAGGTTTTTATGGATTTCGTAGGATTTTTAATGTTTTTTGAGTTTTTTTTAATGTTTTTAATGCTTTTTTAAGGTTTTTGGGGGTTTAAAGGTGCTTTATAGATTTTTGTTGGTTTTAGGTGCTTTATGGGGTTTTAAGTATTTTAGTGGGTTAGATAGTTCTTATGGTGTTTTATGATTTTTTGGGTCTCTTTAGGGATTTTGGGTTTTTTGTGTTTTTTAAATTTTTTTGGATTTTATATGTTTTTAGGTTTTTAATTTTTTTCTTATTTTTTTTTTGTTTTTTATGTTTTTAGTGATTTTTATGAATTCTTTAGGCATTTTTATTTTTAGGGTATTTAGTGATTTTTATGGATTTACAGGTTTTAGAGTTTTAATGTCTTTTTATGGTTTTTAAGGTTTTTTTGAGTTTTTATGGTTTTTACGGGTTTTTATATTTTTTTAAATTTTTAGGGGATTAAAGGGGATTTAGAGTTTTTAGTGGTTTTAGTGGTTTTAGGGTTTCTTGGGGTTTTGAGGTTGTTCAGTTTTTTAGGGTTTTAAAGGTTTTTAGGGGTTTATGGTGTTTATGGTCTTTTATGTTTTTAGCTTTTTTTTTATGTTTTTTAGCATTTTTAATGTTTTTAGTGGTTTTACAAGTTTTTAGATTTTAAAGGTTTTCTTGTGATTTTTTAGTTTTTTTAGGTTTTTTTAGGTTTCTAATGATTCTTAGTGATTATTAAGGTCAGTTTGGGTTTTAAGGGTTTTTATGAATTAGGGGGCTATGGTTTTTATTGTTTTTAAGGGGTTTTAAGGGTCTTCACATTTTTAGGTTTTTAGGGGTTTTATGTGTTTTCATTTTTTAGGGTTTTATTAATGTTTTCAGGGTATTTTTCAATTTTAGGTATTTTTATGTATTTTTATGGGAGTTAGGTTTTTATGGTTTGTGAGGATTATTAGGGTTTTTAGTTTTTTAAGGTTTTATGTTATTTTTGGGTTTTAGGTTTTTTTAGTTTTTTTGGGTTTTATGGTTTTTTAGAATTTTTAATGATTTTATTGGTTTAAATGATTTTTATAGATTTTAGTGGTTTGATGGTTTTTAGAGATTGTTTAGATTTTTTTTGGGGGGGGGGGTATGGTTTTTATGATTTTCAGGGGCTATTTGGGGTTTTTTGTATTTTTTACAATTTTTAGGTTCTTTAGGGGTTTAAAGTATTTTTCGTTTTTTAAGGATTTCTTAGGATTTTACTGGTTTTTTTGAGATATTATGGATTTTAGGGGGTTTTGAGTTTGGGGGTTTTAGGGTTTTTTTGTTTTTTAGGTTTTCTTGGTTTTTTTGGTTTTTAACGTTTTTTTATTTTTTAAAGGTTTTATGGTTTTTATAGATTTTTAACATTTTAGAGGATTAATGGGGTTTTAGATTTTTTTAGTGATTTTTATTGGTTTTTATGGGGTTTTAAGGTTTTTATTGGTTTAGGGTTTTAGGTGTTTTAGTTCTTTTATTGTTTTATGTTTTTATTATGGTTTTTATTGTTTTTTTAGGTTTTTATGTTTATAATGATTTTTATCGATTTTTTATGAATTTTATGGGCTTTATGGGTTTTTTTATTTTTAGGGTTTTAAGGTTTTTATGGTTTTATGGTTGTTTGGGGTTTTTTTTAAAGGATTTATTTGGGTTTCTTTAGGGTTTTAAAGATTTTTTTTCTTTTTTAGGGAACTTTAGGTCTTTTTAGAATTTTTAGGGTTTTTTGAGTTTTTACGGGGTTTTTGAGTTTTTAGGAATTTTAATTATTTTAGAGTTTTGTTACCATTTTTTGGGGTTTATAGGGTTTATAGAGTTTTTAGTGGTTTTATGGTTTTTATGGGGTTTTGGGGATTTTAATTTTTTTATGGTTTTTTGGATTTTTTGGGGTTCTAGGGTTTTTAGGGGTTTGTTAAGGTTTTTTTATATTTTTTTGAGGTTTAATGTATTTTTTAGGATTTTAAGGTTTTGTTAGGGTTGTTTAGGGTTTTAATATTTCTTAGTTTTTAGGATTTTTTTTGGTTTTTTGGGTTTTTAGGGATTTTGATGGGTTTTAGGTATTTTATGGTTTTAATGGTTTTTTTTATTTTTAGTTCTTTTTTAGTTTCTTATGGTTCTGATGTTTTTATAGTTTTTTATTATTCTATTGGTTTAAATGATGTTTATATTTTTTTTGATTTTTAGAGTTTTTATTGGGTTTTTATATTTTTAGAGGTTTTTTGGGTTTTTGCGTATTTTTTGGTTATTTAGGGTTTTTTTTTCTTTTTTTAGGATTATTAGGGGTTTTAATTGTTTTTATGTTTTAATGGTTTTTTTGGAGTTTTCATGGTTTTTTACATTTCTAGATATTTCTAGGGTATTCTGGAAATTTTATGGGTTTTTAGGGATTTTGATGATTTTAGGGTGTTTTGGGATATTTGGGTTGTATGGTTTGTTTTTTTTTTGAGTGTTTGGGTGGTTTTAGGGGGTTTTAAAGTGTTTTTAACTTTTAGGTGTTTAAAATGGTTTTAGGGTTTTTTTTAGTTTTTTTGGGTTTTTGTGGTGTTTTTTGTTTTTATGGGTTTTAGCGGTTTTTATAGTTTTAGTGTTTTTAGGGGTTTTTAGTGTTTTTGGGGTATTTATGGATTTTGAGTGTTTTTATGTATTTATGGTTTTCATAGGTTTTTTCTATGTTATTTAGGTTTTTATTTTTTTAGTTATTTTTATGGGTTTCTTAGGATTTTTATGTTTTTTAGGTTTTAAAGGGATTTTGAGGGTTTCTGGATATTTATATGGGTTTTATTGTTTCTTGGGTATTTGGAAATTTTAAGGTTTTTAGGGGTTTAAATTGTTTTATATTTTAAAGGTTTTCTTAGGGGATTTTAGGTTTTTGAGTTTTTTTATGTTTTTACCATTTGTTTGGCATTTTTTATGATTTTATGGTTTTTAATGTTTTTTTGGTTTTTGACGATTTTCGGTTTTTTTGGGTTTTAGGGATTTTTTGTGTTTTGTAGGGTTTTTATGTTTTTTATAATTTGTAAATGTTTTTAGGTGTTTAAGGTGTTTTTAAATTTTTAGTAGTTTTTAGGGTTTTTATGGATTTCAAGGTTTTAATGGTTTTTAGGGGTTTTGGTATTTATAGTTTTTAGTGTTTTAAACTATTTTTAGGTTTTTATGGGTTTTTAGTTTTTTTAACATTTTTTCTGTTTTTATGGGTTTTATGTGTCTTTAGATTTTTATGGTTTTCTTATATATTTTCATTGTTTTATGTTTTTTATATTTTTTTTCACTTTAAAGGGTTTTTAATATATTTATGGATTTTATGGGTTTCTAAGGATTTTGAGGGATTTTAGGGGATTTAGGGTTTGTTTTGGGTTTTTATGGATTTTTGAGTTTTGTAGGGTTGTTTATGGTTTTTTAACTTTTTAGGGGTTTAAAGGGTTTATATAGTTTTACTAATTTTAGGGTTTTTATGGATTTGTTGGGTTTTTTATTGTTTCTTGAGGTTTTTATGGTTTTGATAGTTTTTAAGAGTTTTTTTTTGGTTTTTTGGGGGTTTAGAGATTTTAGTATTTTTAGTCTTCTAGGGTTTTTAAGTGTTTTTTTGTTTTTTTTGTTTTTCTAAGAGTTATTTAGAGTTTTTCAGGTTTTTACATTTTTAGGGAATTTTAGGGGTTTTTATTATTTTTCCAGATTATTAGGGTTTTTAGGGATTTGGGTGGTTTTAGGTTTTTTAGGGGTTTTAAGGTTTTTATCATTTTTTATATTTTTATGGGTTTAAAGTGTTTTTAGATTTTTTAGGATTAAATAGTGGCTTTCAGGGTTTTTAGTGGGTTTTTATGATATTTATGGTTTTTTAATATTTTAGGGATTTTGAGGGGTTTTATGTTTTTTTATGGTTTTTATAGTTTTTATAGTTTTTTATGTTTTTAATGGTTCTAAGAGTTATTTGGTTTTTATGTTTTTCTTAGGGGTTTTTAGAGTTTTTAGTGTTTTTTTATTTTTAGGAATTCTTTAGGATTTTTATGGATTTTTATGGTTTTTAGGGATTTGATGTTTTTTTTTTGTTTTTTAGGTTTTTTATTTTTTTTTGGGGTTTTAGGATTTTTTAGTTGTCAGGAGGTTGTATGATTTTTTTTAGTTTTTTAACATTTTTATGGATTTAAATGGTTTTTATATTTTTTAGTTGTTTTTATGATTTTTTGGTTTTTAGGAATTTTTATCGTTTTATGGGTTTGAATGGTTTTTAGGGTTTTTAGGGGTATTAGGATTTTTTATAGCTTTTTTGTTTTTTTAGGATTTTAGTTTTTTATCTATTTTTAGGTTTTTCAGTTTTTCATTGGGGTTTTCAAGGGTTTTAACCGTTTTTATGTTTTGAAGGATTTTTAGGTATTTTGGGATTTTTATAGGTTTCTAAGGGTTTTAGGGGTTTTTAGGGGTTTTGGGGTTTTTAGGGTTTTTAGGCATATTATGGTTTTTTTGGGGGGAGGGGTTATGATTTTTTTATTTTTCTGGGCTTCAAAGGTTTTTTATAATTTTTAACATATTTAGGGGTTTAATGTGTTTTTTATAGTTTTTAGTGGTTTCTAGGGTTTTTATGGTTTTTATTGTTTTTAGTGTTTTTTATGTTTTGAAGGATTTTATGGGTTTTAGGGTTTATAATGTTTTTAGAGGATTATAGTTTTTGTGGTTTTTTATGTTTGTTTGGGTTTTTAGAGTTTTTTAGGTTTTTAGGGGTTTTAAGTGTTTTTAGGTATTTAAGGTTTTCTTATAGTTTTTTCGTTATTTTATGGTTTTTTACACTTTTAGGTGTTTTAAAGGATTTTTTCGGATTTGTATTATTTTTAGGGATTTTGAGGGATTTTTGGGTTTTTTAGGGTTTTCGGTTTTTATGGTTTCTTTTGTGTTTCAGGGTTTTTGTATTTTTTGGGGTTTTATGATTTTTTTGAGTTTTTAAAATTTTAGAGGATTAATGGAATTTTAGATTTTTGTGGTTTTGTGTTTTAATGAGTTTTAGGGATTTTCTAATTTTAGGTGGGGTTATGGTTTTAGGGTTTTTATGTTTTTAGGGGTTTTATGTGTTTTTTAGTTTGTATGGTTTTCTTAGTATATATAAGGGTGTTTAGAATTTTTTTAAATTTTTAGTGATTTTTAGGGGTTTTTATGATTTTCATGTGGTTTTAGTGATTTTCTTTTAATTTTTATGGATTTAAGGGTTTTTTATAGTTTTTATAGGGTTTTATGGTTTTTATCATTTTTTATGTTTTTATGAGTTTTATTTTTTTTATGGTTTTAAGGTTTACATAGTGTTTGATGAGTATTGTGTCATCTATTGTCATCGAGTAGTTGAAGAAGGAATTGATGAGGAGGCCAAAATGTTCATGATTTCATAAGACTCATTGCAAGTTGTTAGCGGCCCAATGAAAAGGGAACAAACTAAGATAATACAGTATGACTTAAATGGGTTAATCATGGAATTCCAAGGGGTGGCCTAATACTCTTGAATGGGTGAATCATCTAATCTAATATTTAAATAAATTAGGTTCAAAACAAGATTTTAAAGACAAATCCCATGGTGTGATACAATTTTCAATCCCACCTCACCATGGAATTTTCAGTGTCAAAAGTGATGGGATAGTTTAATTTAATTTTTAAAAGGTTGCGAAACATTTCTATTAAATTCATGTTCATGTTTCAAAATTGTCAAAAACATTATTTAATCACCATGAATTGGGGAAACTAGGTGTTAGACTTTTGTATCAATCTTTGACAATAAATAGCCACCCCTTATACACATTCAAAATCAAGAATGATTACAATGTTATTATGGTTAGTTTATCTTGCAACATTTTTTTAATAATTCTAGACTTATAAATAATTGGTCATCCTTTGTGGCATCTTGTTTCTAAAGTTATTATATAAAAGTTCTCTTTAGCTTATACAATGACCATCTCTCTCCTTTTGTCCTTATTTCCACCATTTATAGCCATTATCACTTTTTTTGTAGAGATATGGGTGATCAACATGCTAACATTGAATAAGGTTTCTATGAAACTTCCTCTAGGTACTCGGATGGTCTATAATTTGGTATCAGAGCCCTATTGCAACAAATAAGGATCATCATTATTTATCCCTTTTCCCTTCTTTTTTTCTTTTTGAATCGGGCCGACATCAATTCTCATCCATTTTATTCTACACTTTTGAACATCATCTGGTCTTCATTTTTAACATAAATTATATCAATATTATAGTTGAAAATATCATCTTTCTTCTCTATATGGAATCATTGTAATGAAATATACAAATCGTGAGATACATCCGATTCAAATTTTGTGACGAATTCTGTAATTTTAAAACTATGCAGGTAGCACCCCCAGATTCATAAAATTGGACCTTAATTTATGTATTTTAAGTATATAAAATGATTAGGTTAAGTATTTTGAGGTTGTTAGAAGCTTTGACATGTTTTTAAGATTCTATGGAAGTTCTTGTTTTTAGAACAGTTAGTAGATTCCATGAAACACCTCTAAGAAACCATGCAACTAAAATAGTGGACACTTGGGAGGTTCACTATTAGGAAAATGGTTTGGACAAAATATGAAAATTACCAATAGAAACTATGAAATTCTAGATATTTTGGTATAGCGTGGTTGGAATACAAATTTTCGAACCATGGGATCCAACTGTACGAGGTGAGTTTGGAGCCAGTGGCTAGTGCACGATTAGCGAATTGTTTTCATAACTGTGCATCCTAACCATGCCCCAAAGAAAATTAGATTTAAAAATCGTGGATATAATCTAATTTACCTCATAAACCACTCATTTAATCCCAAAATAGGACCTAATAGGAATACCTCTTCCTCCCAAGGTGGTGGAGACAATTCCTTTCGATCCGGGAGCGATTCCTCAGTGAATCCAAGTTTATTAGAGACCTAGATCTGTCCATAAGTGCTCATTATTCATCGTTTTCCTTAGATATATTCTCCTTACCTCTTTTGGAATCATGGTTCTAGTTTTTTATGGATAGATCCATGTTTTTAAGTCTATATTGATGTGATATTATTATTTTTATTGAATGGAATTATATCTATGTTGGAATCTTGAATTTTTAAGATGGTTTGTTAAATTATTTGTGTCGGTGTTTGTTTTCAATTATGTTTGATAGATAGGTGGACTGTTTCCCAATTCCACATTATTATAACATTAAGGATTGATTTATAATTTAATTAATTCCTTGATTTTTTTTGAAAATCATGGTGTCATTTAATGTAATTCTTGTTTGGATTATGGTTTTGGAAATCATGGGAATTTGATGGATTTTTTGAAAACATTGGTTTATAATTTTAAAATGGTGATTTCAAAATCACGGTTGGATGATGATAGTAAAGTATTTTTTGAAATAATTTTATTGAAATGGGTTGATATGATTTGGGCATGAGTTTAATTTGTTGGATAACAGTCATGAAGTACCACAATAAAAGGAACAGAGTATAGACATGAATTTCCATCGTCATTGGAATCATTAAGCTTATGTGTGTGTTTGTGTTGAAGATATGTGTGGATGTGGAAATATTTATGAAAAATAATAAATTGATAAATGGTTAAAATCTTTGTTGATTTTCGTTGAAAAATTATTGTTTTGTTTTTTAAAGTATTCTTAGAAAAAATGGTTTTGAATTCTTATTTAATTTTTTTCCTTCAAAAACTATTTTTTCCGACATAAACTTCTTTAAATTGGTTTTAAACTATTTTATATAAATTTTATAACATGTTCAATCCTAGTATCATTAGTTGGGAATTCATTGGGGAAATCATAACAAGTTTTATACTTTCCACCTACATTAGAACTATAGTGTTTTTGCATATATTATTTATCAAGGAATAAGTAAAGGCAAGGTATATCAGTTATTTAGTGATACTTATTAATACCTTGGGTTGGGCATGTGGATTTGGATCTTAGAGAATATTTAGTGTTTTTTGTTTATTTGGTGTCTTTTTTGTTATCATTTTTTTATATTGGTTATGTCACATTGATTCCTCTTGAACTCTGATATTTTCTTTTGGTTTTACTCTTTTATTAGCCTATTTTTTTTACTCATCCATCATTAATAAGTTTATTTGTTATGTTTATAATTGGTTTTGTAATTATTTATTAAAATGGAAAATCATCCCCCCAATATATATGAGCCTCCTGTAATTTATTTCTTTGCTTTGGTGTCTTGGGGATGCCACCTAAGGCCTATTATCTCCCTCATCACTTCTCAAGCCAATGAGGAGGGGCATGATGTTGCAAATGGTATCATTTTGTTTGTTAATTTTCTGTGAAATCAAATTTTTCTATCTCTTGGGTGGATATCAAGGAGATATGATTTCCATAACATGAAATGTAAAGCATAAAAAGTCATAACTAACCTCTTTATACTAAAACTCATGTTACCATGGAGTTGGGTACATGAGTATTTTGAGACACTTCTCTGAGTTGTCAGCTCAACATCAATGGTTTAACCGATGAGAATAGAATGATATACATTGATTGAAATTACTTTACACTACGATTACATAATTCATTTAGAGTAATGGTTTATGATTTGCTGAATTTTTTTTTTTCCAAAAATAATTGAAAATATTTTTATTTTCAGAATCATGGTATAATTTTCAAAAATGGTTTGAAAGTGGGAATTGTTGAATTTTGTAAATCCTATCTAGGATTTGTGTGATGTGGAAAATTTTAAATTTCAAGCCTTAATTTACTAGAGAGTGACACTAAATGCATCGTTATTTTGGTTATTATGAATGGAACAAGGTAGGTGTTATAAAAACCTACCGGAAGAGGCTGTTAAGAATGTGGTTGCACATGAGATATAGGTGAACCATACTTGAAGGAATGAATTTTTTAATCATTATTGATGATATAGATTCACTAAAAAATTGTCATTATTTGTATATCGTATTATACAGAGATGGTTAATAGATAAAAAATGAAAGAAATGGATATCTCAGGAAATATAGTTGGAGGAAGCATGTTAATACCCATCATAAAAAATGGAAACTCTAATGATGAGGATAAGAGGAAGAGGGAAAATTATTTCCATGGTGGGGGTATAACACAGAATCAGATGTCAGGATCAGTGAATATTACTACTAAATGAAATAGTACACCTAATTGTTTTCAAAGTGGTTCTCTCGAACACATAAAGAGAGATTGTGTATAACCATATAAATCATGCCAAAATTGTAATAATATGGGACATATATAGTGTAATTGTCACTTTTATTGTTGTTTGGATGAAGGTACACATCTCACGCTTCTCATGCATCATATGCTTTAATGGGACGAGTGCAGTGTAATTGATCTCATCGGAAAACCCAAGAAATCCATGGTGATTCTAGAAATACCATGACTCCCCATCCAAGGAAATCTCAACAGGGTAAGAATGAGAAAAGAAGAGTGAGTATGAAATTGTATAGAGTTGAGAAATTGATCATGGATGAACAATAAATACAATCAATGGTGAGAGGTATGGTTATTTTCAATGCTACCCTTATGTAATATTTTTTTGATACGGGTGTATCTCATTCATTTTTTTCTTCTCATTTTTTTGATCTTCTGGGTTTTCATGATGATATAATAACCTCTATTATGAAACATCAAACTACACTTAGACAAAAATAATATTGAAACATTGTGTGAAAATCATTTTTTATAACTATTAATCGGGATGAATTTATTTAGGACATATCTATGCCTGACATGGATTTCTATGATTTAATACAGAGTATATATTGGTTGAAAATGATCAAATATAATAGTAATTATTTTACCTAAAAGGTTATTTTTACAAAATATGATGGCATTGAGAATCTATTTAGAAGAAATTGAAATTTAATGGAAAGCGGAGATGGAATTCTGGAACCAGATTTTGGAACTATCTCATACCAGTTGGCATCCTTGACATTGGTATATGTGGATGAGATCAAGAATAGAGGTTTTTCAACAATTGTTGATCAGTTTCCAGTTGTTTTTCCTAATAATTTCTCAGGGTTTCCACACATAATAGAAGTACAGTTTATTATTTATCTCTTGCAATAGACCAATCCTATATTAATTTTATATTATCAGATGGAACCAATAGAATTAAGGTAATTGAAATTATAGTTGGAAGAGTTTGAAAGTAAAGGGTTTATTCGGCCTAGTACGCCGTCGTGGGATTCAATAGTTCTATTTGTGAAAAATGGGGATGGAACTCCTAGAATATTTGTGTATTATCATAAGCTTAATCATGTTTTGATAAAGAATAGGTATCCTCTTCCACACATTGATGATTTATTTGATCAATTGAGGGTAGCCGAGTGGTTCTCTAAAATTGACTTGCATTCGGGATATCGCAATCTGTGGGTTCAAAAAGAGGATATGAAAATGAAAACATTCAAAAGTAGATATGGTCCTGATGAGTATGTGTCTATGGCCTTCAGTATTATTAATGAACAATTTTTCTTTATTTCATTGATGAATTAGATATTTCAAAGGTATATGGATAATTTTTGGGTGGTATTTATTGATAGAATACTAGTGTATTCTAGGAAAAGGGTTGAGAATTACCAATACTGGATGATAGTGTTGGGTATCTTGCGGGATCATCATATGTATGCCAAAATTTCAAACTATAATTTTTTGATAGAAGAGGTATGTTTCATTGTCAATGTTATCTTTAAAAAGTGTTTATCTATACCCATGAAATATAGTGGCTATGTTCTATTAGAAACATCTAAAAAAATTATTTAGATACATAGTTTCTTTGGCCTAGCTGGTTATTATTGAGGTTTTGTTCATGAAGTTTCATGACTATATTCACTAATAATATATTTTAAATTGAAAATTTTTCCATTCCGCTAGAATAATCAATTTCAATATACTTTTCAAGAGCTTAAAGTTTTCCTTACAACATCACTGATCTTGATATTTCAAAAATAATGATAGGGATATATGGTTTATTTTGATTCTTTAGTATCTGGATTGGGGTGTATTCTCGTATTTATAGATCATGTTTTTACATATAGATCCCGAAATTTATGGTTTCATGAGAAGAACTACCCAACACATGATTTTAAATTAGCTATTAAGGTCCATTATTTGAAGACCTGGTGTCATTATATTAATAGTGAGAAATTCATAGTGTTTATATATCATATGATCTTGAAAAAAATTCCCAAAAAGATATTTGAATCAAAGACAACGAAGATGGATAGAGTATCTCCGAATGTTTGAATTTGCCTTAATGTATACACTATGTAAAGGGAACTTTGTGGTAGACGAATTTAGAAGAATGTATTATAGTCATTTGGTGAAAGAATATTCAGGTCAATGGAAGATAATGTTAGTGATTACAGAAATACACTTGGATTGTGAGATCATGGTAGTGTTACAATTTTATTTTTAGTTTCTTTTGTTCCTGATTTGGTAAATAATGTTTGAGAGGAAAAAATATAATATTTTGAATGTGTTTCTATGAGGTCAAAGTTGAATGGTGGGGAGACCATTGAGGTATGGAAGCTTTAAAGAAGATCAGTGATGTGGTTTTAATATTGGATGGTTATACCATTAGCCTGTCAGGAACAACTCCTTCATGATTATTATAATTTGATATGGATTTTTCATCATGGAATATAAAATATATATAAGTAACTAAAATAAAAAATCAAGTAGTTTTAAATTAAAAGAAAGGTGTTTGAATTTTTTTTGAGATACCTCAAATGTCAATAGGTTAATTCAGAGCCCCAATGACATGTGTGTATGCTGCAACATTTTGCGATTCCTGTGAGGAAATGAGTGTATATAAATATGGATTTTTTAATAAGTCTACCAAGGATGCTTTGGAAACATGATTCCATATGGTTGATAGTGGATCATCTCACAAATATGGCCATTTTCATCTCTATTCATAAATCCTATACGGTTGAGAAATTTTCAAAATCTATATCTGTGATGTTGTAAGGTGACATGGTGTTCAAGTATTGATTATTTCTAAAAATACCCCTGTTTTGCATCTCAATTTTTTTGAAATCTATATAGAAATACCTTGGTAATCAGTTAACTATGCTCATGTTGTATCATCCAAAATGGATGGACAATCCAAAAGGATGATCCAAACATTATAGGACATTCTTATGGAATGTGTAATTGATTTCGTAGGCTCATGGGAGGAGATCATACTGTTAGTGGAGTTGTCATACAACAAAAACTATCAGGCCTCAATACATATGAATCCCTCTCAAACATTCTGTGGGAATCCTTTTCTTTCTGCAATTTTTTGAAAATAAGTGAGACTTAATTGGTTTCAAGAAGCCTTGTGCAATAGAAAACAAAGAAGATTCAGTAAATCCGAAAGAGGATGGCGATGACACATAGTCATCCGAAATCATATGTGGATATTCATCTATGATTATTATTGTTTGAGGTGAGTGATCATGTGTTCTTGAAAATATCTCCAAGGCTTGGGCATCATTATATTGGGATGAAGGTAAAGTTATCTCCTCGATACATATTCCCTTTTGAGATACTTGAATGGGTGGGCGAGGTGGAATATAGGTTTTCTTTTACAACAAGGTTTAGATCAGTGAATAATGTATTTCATGTATCTCAGTGGAATATGTATCAACTGGACCCTAACCACGTGATTCGATGGGATCTGGTTTACCATGATCTGGATGCTATAGTGGTCCATAAGATTGAACTAGTTTTGAATAGGAATGACAATGTATTTCTTCGGAAAAGTAACATTCTAGTGTGGGTTTTATGGAAACATGGTCAGAATCCGGAGGAAACATGGGAGTGTATAAATGAAATGATGAATAAATTTCAATAACTCTTCAAGGAAAACATTTTTTTGAATATTTTAGTGATAGAAAGACCAACGGTGGGGAGAATTTTGCTCCCGAATTTCCGATACTAGACCCTTTTTTATGTATTTTAATTACATAAAATTAATGTGTTATATTTTTTGGAGGTTCATAGAATATTTGGAATGTTTTTATGATTTTCTAGAGGTTCATGGTTTGAGAACAGTTATTATAGACCGTGAAACACCTACTAGAAACCGTGAAACTGAAACAATGGATATTGGGGGAGGCGTACAGTTAGGCGAACAATTTAGTCAAACCATGTGGACTCCCAGTAGAAACTATGAAATGATGGATAGTAGGGTATTACAAGGTTGGTGCAAGGTTTGTCTGACTATGTGAGAAAATTGTGTGTGGGGGGGGGGGGTGTTTGGAGTTAGTGGCTCATTCATAATTTACCTTACAGTGTTCCCTAACCATGTACTATGGAAAATTAGATTTGAAAATTATGGAACTAATCCTATTTACATCCTAAACCACTATTTATCACCTAAAAAGGTCATAACTTGAATTCCATTTCCTCCCAATGATGTGGAGACAATTCCTATTGATCAGGGAGATATTCCTAGGAAAATCCAAGTGTGATAGAAACCTAGATTCATCGATAATTGATTATTATTCACTGTTTTCCTCATATCTCTTCTTATTACCTCTTTTGAATCATAGATATACTTTTTTGGGAAAAATACGTATTGTGTTATGTCAATCACTATGGTATGCTATTTTTTATTGAATCGAATGAGATATAAGTTGTAATATTAAATATTTAAGCCGGTTTATTAATTTTTTTGTTTAGTTCTTCATTTTTATCTGACCATGAGAGGTAGGTAGATTCTCTCTTGAATCGTCTTTATTAGAACTTGGAAGCTTGATTTCAAATTTATTTAATTTATTTTCATTTTTAGGAAAATCATGGTATGATTTTACAGAATTCTCATTTGAAATAAAGATTTTGATATCATATGAATTTGATGGCCTTTTGGAAAACTATTCTTTATAATTTTAAAATATTGATTTTAAAATTATAGTTAATTTATGGAAGTAAAGTATTTTTTGAAATGATTTTATTGAAATGGGTTGATATGATTTGGGAATTAATTTTGGGAATGATTTGAATGAGTTGGATAATTTTTGTGAAGTAACACCATCCATGGGATAAAGTATGGATATGAAATTGTGCTTTCAATGGTAACACCAATCTTATGTGTGTGTTTAAATTGAGGATGTTTGTAGACATGGAAATGTTTCATCCAAATCATAAATTGAGAAATTTTAAAAATCTTTGTTGATGTTCTTTGATAAATGATTATGTTAGATATTGATGTATTTTTTGAAAAAAAATCAGTTTGAAGGCTTATTTGATTGTTTTCAAAGGAAAACTATTTTAGTTTGATATAAACTATATTAAATGGTTTTCAAATTATTTTATTAAAATTTTATAACATGTTAAATCATAGTGGTGTGAGTTGGGATGTAAATGGGTAAATCCTATGGAGTTTAACACTCACCCCCTAGTTGGGAACCGTGGTGGTTTTTAGATGATATATATCGAGACATGGGTAAAGGAAAGGTCTCCATATTCTTTGATGATGCTTATTGATACTCGGGTTGGGAATTTGGATTTGGAGATTGGAGTATATTGGGAGTTATTGTTTTTTTCATTGATTTCTTTTTGTTTTCTTATCATTTGGTTCCATTGGTTATGTCACATTTATTCCACTGGTACTCTAATATTTTCTTTTAGTTTACTCTTGAATTGGATTGTATTTTGGTACTCATGAATCATTAATAAGTTTTGTGGTTATGGTTATCAATGTTTTTGTCATGTTATCTTAAAAGGTAAATTCATCCCCCAATAGTTTATAAGGACATTGGCATTTATTCCCATCATTTGGTGTCCTAGGGATGTTACCAAAGGCCTAGTATCTCCCCCATCACTTCTGAAGCCAATGAGGAGGAGTGGGATGTTACAGTACAACTCTCACTTTGATTCCATTTTATGTTTCAAAATATTTATTCTCATAAATTAATATATTGAAAATTCATCTTGTTTTTTCTATATTAATTCAAAACAGCCCAAAAATCAAAAAAATAATAAAGTTTCAAAAAAATTTCAACATCTTGAGTCTTACACCCATTTATAATTTTTATTCATCTACTATCTTCCCCTTCCCACATTTTCCCCTTAAATAAATTTTTATTTTTATCTTTGAATTATACTTTTGGATTTCCAAACTCTAATGATCTTTTATATTTTTTGGAATTTGGTAATAGCACTATAGTACGCAAGTTGAGTTGTAAAACGAAAGAGTGTTACATTTTGTAAAAAAATTAAAAATTGAGTGAAACATGAGTGAAAATAATATTTTATAGTGGAAACATGTGGGGGATTGTGTGGGGTCCATATTCCTTTCTCTTCATGTTTTTTGTAGTATTATTAAATGGAAGAGGCAAGTAACACTAATGAAATTTACATTAATATGTTCTTGAGGGAAGTACAAGAATAATTCCAAATGATGAATGTGAGGATGGATAATTTCTATACCCTTACAATTTTAGAGCACAACAAAGGAGGAGGGGTTTTGACGATGATGTGTAGTTCTCTGATATTCATGAGTCACTAATTCAGAGAAAACAACCATTATAGAGTCAAACCATTGATCATGGAAGAGTAAAGTTGGGGATCCTTTCATTTCAATGTAATAATGATCCAAAAAACATACTTGGAATGGGAATGAAAGGTAAATAATGTTTTGGGATGTTAGAACTATTTATAGGAAAATAAGGTGAATTTGGCGTCTATGGAAATCACTGACTATGCTAGAATTTGGTGGGACTAACTAAAAGTAATTTGATATAAAAGTGGAGAATGAACTATCCGCACTTGGGCAGAGATGAAAGTGGTAATGTATAATAAGTTTATTTATATCCACTATAAAATCATATTTATTCAAATTGCAGGTTTTGAAACAAATAGATATGAATGTTGAGGAGCATCACAAAAAGATGAATATCATTATGATTCAGGATAATATTTATGAGTGAGAGACCACAATGGATGGGTTTTTGAATAACCTCATCCATGAAATTTGAGACATAGTGTAAATGCACCACTATTTGGATATGGGGGATACTCTTCATGTGGATACTAAATAGGAGGGTAATTAAAGGAAATAAGTATGTTCCGTACATCTTATGGTAAGTATTATAAATCTTATTTCAAGTTCATGGATTCTAAACCACAGGAATATGTAATGGAACAAAAAATTTATTCGAATGAGTTGACAAATCCAAAAACCATTATTTACTTAATCCAAAGTTATAACAGAGTGTATGGTTGTTTCAAAATCATGTGATATGTTTTGAATGTCAAGGATTTGAAAATTGTTCTTCACAGTTCCAAAATAAGAGGACCCTTATTATTTTGGATGATGGAGATGTTCTTAGTGATAGATCAAGCAAGATGAAATTCTACCACTTTAGGAGAGTTTATATGTGGAAATAGATATCCTTGTACGTTGAGAAATAATAGTGGAGAGGCTTGATTTAAGTTATCAACCCAAAAAAGACCATGATGAAGATAAAATGGAGCACATTTTTCAAACTAGATGCCTTATAAAAGATATGGTGTCTATTATGATCACTAATGGGGGTAGTTTCACAAATTTAGAATGTGCGTTGATGGTTATTAAATTGGGTTTTTCTATTTCCATGAATCCTTGGACTTATAGATTATAATGGGTAAATAATATTGGGGATGTAAAAGTGACTATGTATATGAAAGTTCCTTTTTCTATTGGATAGTATAACTACAATGTGATATGACATGTTGTTCCCATGTATTCTAGTCATATATTGTTGAGAAGTCCATGGAAATTTTATAGGAGGGTCACACATGATGGATAAACTAACTTGTATTTGTGAATAAAATTGTTTTTCATGTTGTTTTTTTATTTTTGACATTTATTATTACGTGATGTTATTACAAGAGACATTATAAATATGTTTTTAATATCAGTTAATAAATACATAAATTGTAAAATAATTATTGTGTGATTTTCCACAGATGTTATTCTTTAAAAAATATAAAAAACCCATGAATTTCAAGTTTTCACACCAATTAAGTGATAATCGACGTGAAAGACCTATCACTATTGGTTTTTCCTGTCAGTTATCATATAACCGATGTGGAAAACCAATTTAGAAATGTTTTTCTCATCAGTTTTCTAATATATGATGTGAAAAATATTATTTGTAATAATTCTATTTTTATTCCTCCTATCCATAGTATAAAAGAATAAACATGAATAAAAACAAACAAAAACCAGAAGAAAAAAATATAAAAAACAAGAAAAATAACCAAAAAACACACTTACAATTATATCATTAATGTTAAAAATATATAAACAAATATAAAAAAAATCTATTCTGACCTATGAAATAATTCACCAATTAAATTTTTAGGTCTCTCATCTCATGTGAACTGTAATATTGAGGATCATAAAAAAACAAAAAATTAAAAGGAAATAATTTATTATGTATTCTAAATAAAAAGAATTAAATACTAAGGAAAATTTTATAAAGAAATCTAACATGGCCAGAATTCATAATTTTACAAATTAAAATTATTTCCTACGTAAATATTAAAACATAAAAGTCACATTTATTTATTCCTTCATGATTATGAAAATTCTATTTAAAATATTTTCTCAATTCAAAATGACACTATTAAGTAATATATCAAAAAAATTAGTAATTGTAAATGAAAATTCAGCTTTTATTTTATATATTGATGTTGGTGATATTCATTATTTTGGTCTCTCTAAATAAATTCCATTACCTATTTGAAAATAATATAAATTAAATAAATTTAAAGTCATTATAATTTAAATAAGTATTATAAAAATTCAAATTTATGTATCCAATATATGCTTAAAATTTCCTCGCACTTCCCCATGGATAGAGGGTAGCCAAAAAAGTGCATTATAACTTAAAAAACACCTAAAATACAATTACCAAAGATATAAAATAAAATTTAATGTTAGTGGTTATTATTTTAAAAAATATATAACACTTTGTGATATATAGGTTTTATACTCTTAAAGATAAGGAAATATTCAGCACTGAATAATTTCATTATTTTGAAATAATCAAATGATATAAAATGTTCCTTCTTCATTAATCATTGTCATACCTTTAGTTGAAATAGAATTTGGGTCCATAAATCCATATGAATATGAATTTTCATGCTCCTTACAAAATGTATAATGATACCTAATAAAAATAAACATTATTATAAATTTTCAATACATTAAACTAATATACGTTTTTTTGTTAATTGACATACAAAAAAACTAGAATTGTGTTGATTCCTAACTAATATCCAATTATAATCTCCACGATATCACTTTTCAAAAGAACCATATTCACTGCACACCCACAAAAAAGTAGCAATTGGAATCTCATAAACATCCAATTTTTTTTGAATATGATGAAAATCTTTAAAGACTACTAGAATTTTTATCTGAAGTCATAGCACATTGTACTTGTTATTATCTATAAAATATTTCATTACCTTTAATGTATTCCTGTAAAAATAATATAACTATATAAAAATAAAAATATTAAAAAAAATATAAAAATTAAATAAATGATAAAATATACACATACCTCTATGGAAATATATCTAATAAGGCTATATGTCTAAACTAAAAAGTAGCTGATACTTTTTCCAATTGCACACACCTCATCTATAGGTAATGGTATTCATACTGATCTATCTATACTATCATGTACAATGAAATTATGATTCTCAAACATTATTTGTTGATGGTGAATGGTATCTACAAATATAATTTATCATTCCATATGAAACAATATGAATTTGGTGATCATTAACATATAACAGAAAATAATTGGGAAGAAGTGAAGGAGGGGTGTAGGAGTAGGATAAAAATGAGTGGGGGTTTTAAGAGGAGGTAGATGAGTGGGATCAGTATTCTAAAACATTCTTTTCATGTCTGTGAACATCAAGTATACCGATTCTTAGATTCTACACAACATCAAGACAAAAATTTCACAAAATTCAACTTTCAAATATTCTATTTTTTATGAACATCCTTCATTTAAATGGACTTAAAACATGGAAACAATTTTTTCACCAATACACCTATCAAGTATCTTCATATACAACCCAAGTGTCCAGGATTTTGAAAATATATAGCTAAAATACCCTTCCTACCCTCAGGTATAAATACACCCTATGTGCTTTGCTCCTCAAGAGAATTCTGTATGAAATATTAGAAAAAAATCAGTAATGAATCCCAATATATAAATATTTGAATTAAGATAAATAAATAAATAAAGTAAAAAACTTAAAATCCTCTTAGATACAACTCTATACTCTTCTGTAAGATATTGTAATTTTTTTGTCCTCTTACCCCTCTTTTATTTTTCATGTCTAGAGGTGGGAAGGAGGATCAAACTCTGCTGAGTTTGAATACTCAGCTCTCAGTTTTTGAAAACTTTTAGCAATCATTTGTTCTTTTAATAATATATACCCTCTAGAAGATAAAGTATAAGGGTATATATTTTTATATTGGATCCCCTGATGAGTAATCCTAATTTATTATAAATTTATAATAAAGAAATCATTAATAATATCATTAATATAAAAACACCTAAAGTGTAACACTGCACTTACTAAAAACACTTTTGATCTTCTACTTTCATCAAATTTCTTCCACATTCCTTCATCCATAAAAGGGTATTTATCACATGGATTATGATGTTGTCTATGCCCAAAATTAAAATCTTATATGAGGGTTTATTTAAAATCCCTCAATCTCATCACAACTTATGATATATATTTCCTATTAACTCCTCTAGTATCTGGTATACCATACGACATCTAATATGAAGGGATAAAAAATATATTACTCTAAAAATTTCAATATAAGTAAAATATTAACAAAAAATCTTAACAAAACGGTCTCCCATAAGTGAGATATTTTCATTTTTTAACACTTCTCCAATCATCAATCAAAATACTAATATTAATTTTATCCCCCACTACTATAAAATTCTATAATTGTTTTGAATTTGGACCTCTTCGAATATAAATATCATTAATGTCTAATTGTATACTCTGGTCTTGGATATGGTTAACTAATAATTTTGGTAAATGCGTGCTGCCACGTTTAGAAGATCTCTTACTCTTCTTTAGACCCATGAAAGGAGATGTCTCTTGTAAATATGGATAAGTCTCATAAATAGGAGGATGTGTATGTTTGTACCCAAATTCATGAGTACGATCATATTCATAAGTATATGGTGGATCATTTTATTGATCTGTAGATATCCTAAAAATCAAGCAACAAACAATTTTTAAATAAATATAAAAATCCAAATATTTTATACTAATGTATATAAAAAATTAAAAATAATTAAACAAAAAGTAAACTAAACTAAAATTTAGTATTCATTTTTTTTATAGTTAACTAAAATTATAATAAAATTTATGAGATATGAAATCAAATATAAACAAATCAAAACGAATCAAAAAACGGTGTGTGAATAGTAAAAATTATCTAACCTAATGAATAGTTTTTTATACCAAAAATAATATTTTTTGAATATACTCATATAAAATATTTCTCTTTATATTAAAGATATTTAATTTAAAATAATTATTTTTCAAGAAAATCATTAATAGACAAGTTACGTAAGGGTAAACATGGTAAACTAAACAAAACGAAACTAAAATAAACAAAAAAAAATTATTAGTTTCAATATGTGTCTTAATATAGAAAATAAAATTAAAATATCAAAAAATTTATGAAATTAAAAAATGTAAACAATAAATAAACTTATGTTACCAGTAATATTAAGAATGTATGAATGTATTGATTTCCCATATTTGTTCATCATGATCATTATATATGGCACAAACCATGTCAATGACATGCTGATCAATATTTTCTATTAATCTTTACATGGAATTAGGGATCTCATATAAATCAGAATATTTATCAATTTTATAATCACCAATATAATATTTTTTTCTTTTAAAACAATATAAAGCTACATATCAAATTGATCAAGAACATAGAATTTTTTTCATGCATTTCATTATAAAAGGATAAATTGTGTTTTCCAATCTATTCAGATTAACTAGTGTCATTCCAAATTCATCATGTCTGACACTATTGTTAATGATAAACCACTTCCAGTCGAATACATGAACATGAAATTTAATTTAATCCACCTACCATATTTCTTAAATGAATCCATAATATGCACTTGATTTGGAGATTGGTTTTTTTCTTTTCAAATCAAAAAAATGCATTGCATATATGAACACCAATACACTACTATTATGAACTTCACTTCTATTTTACTATACATTTGTATGAAATTTATATCTATTAAGGTCATAGCCAGACCATGTTTTCAATTTTGAACTTCGACCACCCACTAAACATCTCAATGTTTCCAATTCATCTGATATAATGAGAGTTGTATATTTAAACAATGGAAAAATGTTTTGTAATGATCATTCAAAATCCAAATACCATTCTACTTTGGACAAAAGTTTTTTAACACATTAATATGAAATATTATATATGAATGAGAAAAAAATATTTTATTCAAGATGTATACATATAACTTTTTTATATGTTCACCTATCAACAAGTTTTCATTGAAGCCACAAATCCCCTTTCACCCATAATTAACTTATTCATGTATAGATGTATGAAAACCAATGTGCTCCATAGAAAACCAGTATCTTGTAAAAAAATATACAACCTCCCCATAAATATACTTCTAAATAATGGAGGCTCTAGGTTGAGATGGATTCTTAATATACACCTTCAATATATTCATAAACCATTCAAAAGGATACATACAACGTTGATATATAGGCCCAAAAAGATTTATTTATCTCTCCAAATGTACCATTAGTTTCACCATGACAAAAAAAGAATATAGAGGAATATACATTTAAATGGAAAAGTTATATAAAATTATTTTTTATACAAATTTTAAAAAGAAATAAAATCAATCGCATTATTAAAAATTTAATTGAAAAAATAACACACCTTTAAGATATTCATTCTATCATGGATGGGAAATATTCCATGCAATGAAACTAGTTGGATAAATTGAACCATGACATGAAAATCATGTGATTTCATACCTTTCAACTTAAAATCCTGTAAATACATAAAATATTTTACATTTTTAGAATAACTCTACTGAACATTGATGTCATGAAGACACCGATAAAAGATAATTTTCCCCATCTTAAATAATGTATGACATGCTATGGGTAGGAATGTTCACCTTCCATCGGGAGTGTGAGCTAACTCCCAAAATATTTCTATTGAGAGTAAGTATAATATTACATTCAACCCATCTTTAGTATTTTCTATATCTAACAATGTTCCAAACAAGATTTCACATATATTCTCCTCCTTGTTCATGAATTAAATTTTATGTTTGATCCCAAGATATTTATAATATGGTTTCTCAAAAAATGTTCACCATTTATTTAAAATATTTCTATAATTACCAAATTTATTTTTCTTTCCGAATGTCACATCAATTCTTTACACCAATTGAAAATAATGATAAGTGGATAATGGTTTTGGAGCAATATCAAATTCTTTTGAGCCACTAAATGAATTTTTTAAACATATATAAGTGTGATCCATAGAAAAGAAAAACTCTCAATTACCCATGTATACTATTTTTCTCCCATGATGAAATTTATAATTTGAATTCTATTTTTAATGAATTGGACAATATTTATACCCCTTAAAAATGTATTCAGAAAAAAATTCCTATGTTGGGAATTCTTTTATAGTGAACACAATCATTGAATGTTGTTGAAAATAATCCATTTCATAAGAATCATACACCCTAATAAATTTAAACCATAAAACGTTCAAATCCTCAACTAATGTTGATAAGAGAAATCAATATAATTTACTATATATTTTGGTTCAAAGATCATTAACCTCAACATGACATATTTTTTCATTATAAAAAATTCAAGAGATAAGTTTTCAATTACCAATAAAATAGGCCATGAAATATGTGTGCTAAAAAGTCTTCAATATTAATTCATTCCATTTGTTTATAGTCTATTTATGATATTTCAATCTTCATTTTTGAATGTAGAAAAATACCAATCAATTTTCCTCCACTATGGAAAATTAACTGGACATCGTAATTTTACATCACATATCATCTCCTCTTCAAAAAATCAAAACCTTTTTTCATCATGTTAACATGAAAATAAAAATTTCAAATGAGGAACTATACGAAGATACCAAAATTCCTTGGTGGGTGTCTATGAAACTACTAAATTAGTATGTTATTTTTCTTTCAACATATACTGTGATGCCCCATATTTAGGAAACCTTGATAGATTCATATTGATTCATATATATCACACATTCATTCGAGTAGGCATGTATTTTTTTACCCTAATCACATCAAGAATTGTATTTTATATGATTTATAATGTGTTTTCTGAAGATCATTATCTTTAGGAATAATATATTAAAACAATTATATCAAATCTATAAAACTCTTTTCACTCCATCTATGTTTCACCTTCAAGTTAATCAATCTTAACACCTTTAATAAAACCGTAAATTTTGTAAAAACAAGATACAATGTATTTTATAATAACCATGTAGACGCTCAATTGTTAGTTCTTTTTAAATTATCTCTACTTAAAATATCAAATATAATTTATTCAATGTGATCAGAATTATCATATTACAAAGTCGAATCATCAATATATCGAAACTTCTACCTAATTTCACCATACTAAATACAAGGATTGTAACTTAGATTAAACCCATGAAAAATTAAATTATCATTAATCTATATAAATTTCAAATTATTTACATTTAAAAATATTAGGCATGGGTAGAAATTCATTTCATTATTTGGAAATTTTCATTTATAAAATTCAAAAAAAAAAACAACCAACAACATCTTTATATTCATCACTAATTTCAAGTGAGATAATCCAATATCAAATCATTGTTATATATAAAAAATATCAAAAATAAATATCCTTCCGAATGAATATAGTGGGGATAAAATTGAGAATAAATTATTCAAGTCAAACCAGGTCTGAATTTATATCAACGATGTTGTATTTTAAAAGTAACAAGACTTTTATTTTTTTAATAAAATATTCGTATTTGAAAAGAATAAATCTAAATTATAGGAAATAATGGAATATAAGTTTAAATATAATTGTCTAGTAATAAAAATAAATGAAAGGAAGTAATTTAAAAAAGAAAATATAGTTATAACATTCTCTCATTTTTAATTTTCTTTTGATTGAAATTAGATAAAACTTGAAATTGAATATTATTGACGATAATCAAAATCATGTGTGCATTTTCAATTTTGATTTGAATTTTTATGATAAAAAATTTATTGGATTTTTTTTTTGAAAAACTCAAATTTTTTAGAATAAAAATTAATTCATACTATAATATAGTCATATATTATAGTTCAACCAATACAATAATGAATTTGTAATTTACTACACACACATAGATATATATATGTAGAATTAATATTATTTAATATTTATGACTAGTGTATTATGATAATTGTGAAAAGAATATTATGTACTTTTTATTATATGAAAACATGTTTTGTTTGAATGTACTACACTAATAACCCATATTTTAAATATTTCAATCTACATAATTTGATACAATCAAAAATAAAAATTTATTTGTAGAAAAATGATTTCGATGTGCATACCATGTGATGCATGTGTAAACCCACAATAATATAACACAAAAAAACTCTACCTATGCAGTGGGATAATACTATAAATTTAAAAATTAATGTAACCTAAAGTATTATTCGGGAGAAATTATGACTAGGGATAGGAAGTCCATCAATCTCTATTATATTTTTTTACCAAATGGGTTAATTAGTCCAAATAGAGTCAAAATCTAACATATATCTATTAGAATATAACAAATATATGCAATGGAACCAATTGAATGTACCTATTGTGTATTGACTAATAATGTCATAATTATATTGATATTAACCCATAATATGAAGACTATATATTTAATATATTATTTTTCAAGATAAGAGTATTCTCATATAATAAGAAAAGTGTTTATATACATATAATCTACTGAGAGGATATTATATATTGAAGTGCATGAAAATTGAAATGTATGTTTACATTATATATTAAAATTACTATGTCACAAATAAATTCATAACACTAATTGAAATTTATACATATACTAGTAAGTGTATACATATATAATTAATGATTCACAAACATCATCCACATAAGAAACATTTATAGATTCAATGTAGAAATTTAAGAAGATATGTAGTATAAAAATCTGTGAAACAATTTATTTCAGACAACCTTCCATATAGTAAAAACACCATAACATTTATATATAATTGCGAAATTTATATTCTAACATAGAACATTAAGATATAATGAAATTCACAACTTTTTACTTAAATAAATAGATTACTAATGTATATCAATATGGTAATCCAATATTTGAGATGAGAAGATCTATATACGGGGGTGAAATAATGAGGTTTATAAAACCTAACATTTTATGAATATGATGATGTGATAATTGAGTTAGTAGAATCAAAAAAATGAGGGTTAGAGAATCTGTGACACTGAATGACCAAAATAGAGGATCAATGTGTGAGGATTACGTGAGAGTTAATTGATGAGAAGATCAAATGCGCAATAATGAGGCTGATAAAACCTAAGGATGTATGAAGGTGAAAACTGATATTGGAGTCTATAGGATCAAAGAAACGAGATGAGGGATTCCAAGAGAGAGATACAATTTTTCTTTTGCAGGATCAAATAACACTGAAACGATTAAAAACACTAATTCATAAAACTTAAAATGGTATATGACATCATTTATATGATAACTGATGTGATAAAAAAATTTATTGTTTTTCCACATCTATAATTTTATAATCAATGGGGAAAACATATTTACCACATAATTTATTTTATAACAGAAGTTATAAATCACTAAAAATTTCTTTATCATGTCAGTTATTTTATAACTGTTGTGATAAAGCAGGATCATTGTTTTTTCACATCAATTATTAGATAACTAACATGATAAATCAATATACATGGATTGATTACATCAGTTAAAAATAACTGATGTGAAAAATCCAACATGATAAACACCTTTTCACTAGCATGATATTATTTGGAGTAGAACATGAAGAAAATTATTCATACACCCTTGAGGTTGTTGTATGTTTATCAATACCAAGTGACGATTAAGAGAGTTTACGAAAAGAGAGAAAAATAAAATAGAGAAAAAAGGAGATAATGAAAAAAAGAGTGAAGAAGGAGTGAGAGTGACATCAATATAAATTAGGGGAAAAATAGTTGAAAAAACGAGTGAAAATAAGTGTGCAAACAATATTTTTGATGGAAACGTGAGTTTATTTTTTAAAAAAAGATAGATAAATGGAGATTTAGAAAGGGATTAAACTCTCATGATTATATGAAATGGAGAATTTTTTACCACTAAATCATTAAACCTATCAACAACTTCTAATGTTGTATCTTTTTAAAATAATATGGTGATTTATAATGGAAGTGTTGGATGTGAACTACATTTAACCCAGGTGGTTTGGTTGGAAAAAACCTGCTAAAAGTGTGTTTACTTGAGAAAATAAATAAAAAACTCATCATAAAGTGGTATACCTTTCTAAGTATTAGATAATATAAATGATAATTAATAAAATATTGAGTTACCATATAGGTATGGAAATATAATTTGCACAATTAATGTTGTTGATTTGTCTCCATTTGAATTTTTAGATTCGAGGATAAATCCATTTGAGGAGGGAGGGGATGATTAGGATCATGTCACACATGGTAATCGGGGGGTTGAAGGTGGAATTTATGAGTAGGGGGAATACAAATGATTTCACAAGACTCGTCATTGGGTTTTGGTGCCTTGATGACAAGAGAGAAAAACCCGAGAATGAAAGAGTCCTTAAATGGGTTAATCATTGAATTCCAAGGGTATGACCAATACCCTTGATTATGGGAAGATTATGAGCCTATATTTATATTAATAAAGTCCCAAACATGATTTTAAAGACCCATCCTAGGGTGTTATATGAATTCTAATCCCACCTCACCATGGAATCTTTAAATTAAAAAGCGGTTGTATAGTTGTATTTACTTTTGAAAATGGTGTGATACTTGTCCCTAAAAGTCATTGGCATGTGCCAAAATGGTATAAAAAATCATTTAGAAATTTTTATTTTGGAAACTAGGTATTATATTTTTTATCACTCTTTTTCAATAAATATCCTCCCACTTTTACTCTTTAAAAACATGAAGAAAGATAATTTTGTTATGGTTAGTTTTTATTTCACATTTTATGCTCTTACTTAATTCATGACATATCAAAGGATTGGTCATTCTTTATGGCATCCTATGGCTAGATTTCATCGAAAAAAAATTCTCTTTGTGTTCAACCTTAACAAACTATTTCCTTTATTCCTTTATTCCACCATTTATATCCCTTCATGCTGGTTGTCTTATGGGGATCATGTTTCCCAAAACGAAAAAATTAAACAAGGTTCCTACGACACATCCTAACAGGTTTCGGATCACATATATGAAATATTTAGGGATTTTATAGGTTTTTATGTTTTTATATATTTTTAGGGTTTTTTTGGGATATTTATGGTTTTTTTGGTTTTTTTGGGAATTTGAGGTTTTTTGGGTTTTTTGGGTTTCTATGGTGTTTTATCGGTTTTTAGGATTTTATGATCATTTTAAGGTTTTGAAGGTTTATATATTTTTAAAAAAATTTAGGGTTTTGAAGGATTTTTAGAGTTTTAAGTGAGTTTTTATAGTTTTTAAGGATTTTTTTAATGTTTTTAAGAGTTTTTCAGTTTTTAGGGGTTTTAGGGTTTTCAATAGTTTTCAAGGGTTTTTAAAATTTTTAGGGGTTTAAAGTGTTTTTAGGTTTCTATGGTTCTCTTATTGTTTTTAAGTGTTTTATGGTTTTTAGGTTTTTAGGAATTTTTAGGGATTTTTAATGATTTTTATGGTTTTACGGTTTTTAGGGATTTTGAGGTTTTTTTAAAAATTATATGTGTTTTTTTTGGTTTTTATAGTTTTTGTGGGTTGTTAGGGTATTTTGAGTTTTTCAGGTTTTTATGTTTTTTATAGTTTTTAATATTTTTATGGATTTAAAGGGATATTATAGTTTTTAGTTTTTTTTTGGTTTTATGGATTTTGATGTTTTTTAATGTTTTTAGTCATTGTTATGGTTTATAGGTTTTTTAGGGTTTTTGGGTTTTTTTGCAATTTTAGGTTTTAAGGGTTATTATTTTTTATTTTTTTATGGTTTTATTAATGTTTTTCGGGGTTTTTAGGTTTTTAGGAATTTTTAGGAATTTTTTATGATTTTTATTATTTATAAGGATTTTAGCAATTTTGAGGGTTTTTTGAGGGAATGTAGGTTTTTGGGGGGGTTTTTCATTGTAGGGTTTTTTTGGTTTCTATGTTTTTATTGTTTTTTAATGTTTTTATAGGTTTAATGGGTTTTATAGTTTTTTTTGTGATTTTTGGGGTTTTATGGGTTTTTAGGTTTTTTTAATGTTAAGGTAGTTTTATGGTATTTAGGGGTTTTCATATATTTTGGGGTATATTGGAGGTTTTATAATTTTTAGGTTATTTAGGGGTTTTAAGTATTATTTGGGTTTTTAGGCTTTCTTAGGGGTTTTCAGGGTTTTTAGAGGTTTTATGTTTTTATGGAATTTTCTTGATTTTTTAATATTTTTATTTCTTTTAAGGATTTTATGGTTTTTGATGGTTATAGGGTTTCAATGGTTTTTATAATTTTTTTCTTGTTGATGGTTTAAAGTTTTTTTATGGTTTTAAGAGGTTCCTTAATGGATTTTTGTGTTTTTAGGGTTTAAAGGATTCTTAGTTATTTATGATTTTTAGGGAATTTGATGATTTGTTTGGTTTTTTATGGTTTTTTGGTGTCTTATGGTTTTTTGGGTTGTTAGGGTATTTTTGAGATTTTAGGGTTTTAATGTTTTTTAGAGGGTTCTAATGTTTTAGGGGTTTATGGGGTTTTAAAGTTTTTCGTTTTTTAGGTTTGTTAGGTTTGTTCAAGGGTTTTATGGTTTTATGGGTTTTATGGTTTTTAGGTTTGTTAAGGTTCCTAGGGGGTTTTAAGGTTTCTTATCATTTAGTATTTTTATAGGTTTTAATTGATTTTATGTTTTTTTGGTTCTCGTAGGGTTTTCTTGGATTTTAGGGATTTTATTTTTTTCATGATTTTGAGGGATTTTTTAGGATTATTTTTGGGTTTTAGTAATTTTAATGTTTTTTATGGTTTTTTGGATTTTAATGGATTTTCTGTTTTTTCTATTTTTAGGGGTTTCATGTTTTTTTGATTTTTTAATTTTTTTAGGGGTTCAAAGGGTTCTTATATTTTTTGTGTTTTTTGGGTTTTTATGGGTTTTATTGGTTTTTAAGGGTTTATGGTTTTTAGGGGTTGTATGGTTTTTAGGGTTTTTAGTGTTTTAATATTTAAGGGTTTTAAATGTTTTAGTGTTTTAAATGGGTTTTAAAGAGTTTCATGGTTTTTAGGGTTTTTTATGTTTTTAGTAATTTTTATAGATTTTTTAGGATTTTTATGGTTTTAGGGTGTTTAGGTATTTTGACGGTTTTTATGGGTTTTAGTGGTTTTACGGTTTTAAGGTTGTTTTGGGTTTTGTGGCATTTTTGAGCTTTTAGGTTTTTTTAGGTTTTTAGTGTTTTTTATTGTTTTTTATAAATTTAAATGAGTTTTATATTTTTAGTGTGTTTTTAGGGGGGTGGGTTTTTAAAGGTGTTTTTGGGGTTTTATGGTTCTTTGGGGTTTTAAATTTTTTACATTTTTAGGGTTTTGTGTGTTTTAGGTTCTTAGGTTTTTAAGATTTCCTTAGGTTTTTTCAATGGGTTTTATGGTTTTTCATATTTTTATAGATTATTAGTATTCTTTTAGGATTGTTATGTCTTTTAAGGTTTTTAGATAAATTGAGAGGTTTTAGGGTTTTTTGGTTTTTTGATTTATTAAAGTATTTTTTTTGTATTCTTTGGTTTTTTGAGTTTTTTATCATTTTGAGGAGTTTAAAGGTTTTGTAGAGTTTTTATTGGGTTTTTGGATTTCTATTTATTTTTAGGGTTTTTATGGGTTTGTATGGTATTTATGGTTTTTTGGGTTCTTAGGGTTTTTAGGGGGTTTTATGCTTTTATCTTGTTTAGGTTTTTGGGGAGGTTAAGTGATTTTAGGGTTTTAAGGTTCTCTTAGTTGTTTTTATGGTTTTAAGGGCTTTTTATGTTTTTAGGTATTTTTATTGATTTGTTGGACTTTTAAGATTTTTATGGTTCCTTAGGTTTTTTTGTTATTTTGAGGGTTTTTACGGTTTTTAGGGATTTTAGGGTTTTTTGGGTTTTTTGGGTTTTTATCATTTTTTAAGGTTTTTAGGGTTTTTATGTTTTTTATATATTTTTAACTTTTTATGGGTTTGAATGGGTTTTATATTTTTTAGTGGGTTTTAAGGATTTTTTGGGTTTTTTGGGTTTTTAAGGTTTGTAGGAGTTTTTAGGGATTTTAGTGTTTTTATGGTTTTAGTGTTTTTAGGATTTTAGTGTTATTAAGTGTTTTAATGTTTTAATGGTTTTCCTTTGGGTTTTCAGAGTTTTCATAGTTTTTTAAGTTTTTTGGGATGTTTAGGGATTTTTTAGGTTTTTAGGGGTTTTTAGCTTTTTTAGGGATTTTGACGGTTTTTAGGGATTCAGGGTTTTTAGGGGTTTTGTTTTATTTTCTAGGGATTTCATGGGTTTTTATATTTTTTTATATTTTTAGGGTTTTAATGGGTTTTTAGGGTTTTGAGTGGTTTTTTTTGGTAATTTAGACATTTCTAAACTTTTATCCTTTATGGTTTATTCGGGTTTTTAGAATTTTAATGTTTTATTGGGTTTGGGGGAGTTTAATTATGCTTAAGGTTTTATTGTTTTCTTTGGAGTTTTCAGGGTTTTTAGAGTTTTTAAAGATTTTAGGGATTTTAGGGCCTTTTAGGATTTTATGGTTTTTGTGAAATTTGTTTTATTTTTTGAGTTTTTAACGATTTTAGGGGTTTTTTGGTTTCTTTGGTTTTTATAAATTTTTAGGGTTTTATAGATTTTAAATTTATTAATTTTTTATGGGGTTTAAAGTATTTTTAGAGTATTTATTTGTTTTGGGGGCTTTTATGAGTTTTTAGGGGTCTTAATTTATTAGGGGTTTTTATGTTTTTATGGTTTTAGGGTTTTCATGGTCTTTTAGGGTTTTTAGGGTTTTTAGTTTTTTTATTTTTTAGGGCTTTTAATTTTTTTTGGTTTTTAAGGATTTCTTAGGGATTTTCATTTATTTTAGGGTTTTTATGTTTATATGGTTTTTTATTTTCCTGGTTTTATGGATTTTATGGGGTTTTAGGGTTTTTATTCCCGTTAGGGTTTTTAGTGTTTCTACCATTTTTAGGTTTTTGTGGGTTTTATGTGTTTTTTGGTTTTTAGGATTTACATAGGTATTTTTCAGGGATGTTATGTTTTTTATTTTTTTAGGGATTTTAGGTCTTTTATAGGATTTTTTTGGTTTTTAATTTTTTTGGTGATTTTTCTAGTTTTTATGGTTTTATGGGTTTTTTATTTATTTTGTTTTTTTTAGGATTTTTCATGTTTTTTTGTGATTTTAGATTTTTTGGGGTTTAAACAGTTTTTAGAGTTTCTACTCATTTTATGGTTTTTATAAGTTATTATCTATTTTTAATGTTTTTTAGGAATATTTAGAATTTTTTGGGTTTTTATGGTCTTTTACATTTTTAGGGTTTTTATAGGTTATATGTGGTTTAGGGTTTTTTGGTTTTTTAAGGGGTTTTCATGGATTTTAGGGTTTTTACACTTCTAATAATTTTAAAGTATTTCTTATGGTTTTTATGTTTTCTTAGTGTATCTAGTATTTTTAGGGGTTTTGGGTTTTTAGAGTTTTTAGAATTTTTATTGGGTTTTATGGGTTTTTTAGTTTTTTTATCTTTCAAAGGGTATTTAGTGTTTTCACTATTTTTCAGGGTAAATGATTTTAGTGGGTTTTAGGGGTTTTATGAGTTTTATGGGTTTTTATGGTTTTTAGTGTTTTTTATGATTTTTAGGAGGTTGTAGGGGTTTAGGGACTTTTTAGGGTTTTCAGGGTTTTTAGTGTTTTTTAAGTTTTAGGGGTTTGAAGTGTTTTGAGGTCTTTAAGGTTATCTTAGGGGATTTCATGTTTATTATGGTTTTAAATTTTTTTATGTATTTCTAATGTGTTATTATGTTTTTAGGGGTTTTCATGGTATTTATGGATTTTTGGGTTTTTATTAGGGTTTTTGGGTTCTTTTTGTTTTCTTAGGTTTTTTTGAATTTTTTATGGTTTTTAGTATTTTTAGTGGTGTTATGGTTTTTGGGGTTTTGCATTTTTTTCTTATAGGTTTTTAGTATTTTTATGTGATTATGATTTTCTTAGGTTTTTAATGGTTTTAGGGTTTTTTATTTTATAGGTATTTTTAATAATTTTTAGTATTTTTATGTTTTTAGGGTCTTTAGGGAGTTTGATGCGTTTAAAGGTTGTTAGTTTTTTAGGGGTTTTATGATTATTTTGGTTATTTGGGGTATTAATATTTTTAAGATTTTAAGCTTTTACCTGGGATTTATAGTTTTTTTTAATTTTTTGTGATTTTTATTGATTTTTATTAATTTTAGTGGTTCTTAGGAATTTTAGTGATTTTTTGGGTATTTAGTGTTTTAAGGGTTTTTTGGGGTTTCTGGGTTTTTTGAGTTTTTTAGTGTTTTTAAGGTTTTTAATGATTTTTAATGTTCTAGGGGTTTAAACTGTATTTGGAGTGTATTTTTTTAATGTTTTTATGGGTTTTTTGGATTCTTAATGTTTTAGGGTATTTTATTGATTTTAGGGGATGTGAAGGTTTTGGGGGTAGTTTTTGGTTTTTTGGCATTTTATGATTTTTTTCTGGGGGATTATGTGTTTTTCGGGGTATTAATGTTTTCTATGGATTTTTAAGGGTATTTAGGGATTTTTAAGTATTTTTGGTTTGGAATTTCTTATCATTTTATCATATTTTATGGTTTTTAGGGATTTGGATTGGTTTTAGAGGTTTTGGGTTTTTCGGGTTTTAGAGTTTTTAGAATTTTTTATATTTTTTAGGGGTTTTATGTTTTTTTAGGTTGTTAGGGTTTTGTTAGTGATTTTTTGGGTTTTTAAAGTTTTCTATGTTTTAGAGGTTTTTATATCCTTTTAAGGAATTTTATGGGTTTTTAGGGTTTTGAGGGTTTTTGAGGGGTTTTAGGTTTTTTTTGGGTTTTTATGGTTCTTTCAGATTTTAGGGGTTTTTTGGTTTTTATGGTTTTCAAGGTTTTTAGTGGTTTTAATGTTTTTATGGTTTTAAATGGTTTTTTGGGGTTTTAATGGTTTTATGGGTTTTTAGGGTTTTTAGGGTTTTATATAGTTTTTAGGGGGTGTTACTAATTTTTTGGGTGTTTGGGGTTTTATGGTTTTTTATCATTTTTTTCTCTTTTGGGGTTTTAAGAGTTTTTAGGATTTCTGGTATTCCTATGTTTTTAGGTTCTTTTGCTTTTTTTATGTTTTTAGAGATTTTGGGGGGTTTTAAATATTTTTTGTTTTTATGTATTTAGTGATTTTGAGGGCTTTTGTGGTTTTTTAGGGGTTTTAGAGTTTTCATGGGTTTTTTTGGGTTTTTGTGTTTTTTATGATTTGTAAAAAAAATTAGAGGTTTTTAACATTTTAGGTTTTTAAAGTGATTTAAGAGTTCTTAGGGGAGGATTAGGTTTTTAGGTGTTTTTAGGGTTTTTTAAGTTTTTTAGTGTGTTTTATGGCTTTTAATGGGTTTTAATGTTTTTAGGGTCTCTTAGGGGTTTTAAAATATTTAGGCTTTTAGGGGTTTTATGTGTTTTAGATTTTTAATATTTTCTTAGATTATTTCATGGATTTAAATATTTTTTATTTTTTGCTGATTTTTTGTTATTTTTTAGGAATTTTAGAGTTTTTAGGGTTGTTTGGGAATTTGAAGGTTTTTATGGATTTTTACGGTTTTATGTTTTTTAGGGTTTTTTCATATTTTAATTTTTTGAGGTTTTGAAGTGTGTTTTGGTTTTATGGTTTTCTTAGGGTTTTGGGGTTTTTTAGATTTTTTTTTAGTTTTTTACAGTTTTTAGGGGTTTTAGGGATTTTGAGGGGTTTTAGGGGTTTTAAGGGTTTTAAATGATTTTAGGGTTATTATGTTTTTTGGTTTTGTTATTTTTTATGTTTTTAGGGGTTTTATGTTTTTAAGAGTTTTTTAATGTTTTAGGGGTTTAAACAGTATTTAGATTTTTTAGTTGTTTTATGGTTTTATCTGTTTTTAGGGGTTTTTATGTTTTTGGGCGTTTTATGGTTTTTATGTGTTTTCAAGGTTTTTAGGGTGATTTGGGGGATTTTATAGTTCTAGTGCTTTTTTGGTTCTTAAGTGATTTAATTATTTTCAGGTTTTTACGGATTTATTATGATTTTTAGAGATTTTAGTGATTTTATGTTTTAAAGGATTTTCCAGGATTTTTAATGATTTTTATGGATTTTCAAGGGTTTTTAGGATTTTGTTGATTTTATGAGTTTTTAAGATTTTTTTGGGTTTTTGGGTTTTAATTTATTTTTAGGTTTTTTGGGTTTTTATGTGTTTTTAGGTTTTTATGTTTTCGGAATTTTTATGATTTTTTTTTTTGTTTTTAGGGATTATTAGAGGGTTTTTAGGGTTTTTATTATTTTTAAGATTTTTAACAATTTTGGGTGGTTTAGGGGTTTTTTCAGGTTTTTTGGTTTTTTTTTTTGGATTTTTGGGTTTTGAGTGTTTTTTGGGTTTTTCATGGATTTTAATTTCTGTTTTGTGTTTTTAAAATTTTTAGTGGTTTAAAGGATTTTTAGAGTTTTTGGTTGTTTTATGGGTTTTTAGGGTTTTCAAAGGATTTTAGGACTTTTTATAGTTTTCTGGGGTTTGGGGTTTTTTAGGGATTTAACGTTTTCTAGTTTTTTAGGGGTTTTATGTATTTTTAGGTTTTTAAGGTTTTCTATGGGGTTTCAAGGATTTTAAAGTTTCTTATGTTTTTGGATTTTTTTATGGTTTTATGGATTTTTATGGTTTTTTGGGGTTTTAGGGATTTTGAGGGGTTTTATGGATTTTAAGGGTTTGTTTCGATTTTATATTTTTTAGGGGTTTATGGGGTTTAAAAAGTTTTTAGGATTTTATGGTTTTCGTAGGTTTTTTCATGGTTTTTTTGTTTTTTATATTTTTAGGGATATTTTTGAATTTTTTAGGGTTTTTACGTTTTTTTGGTTTTTTAGGATTTTGATGGGTTTTAGGGTTTTTAGGGTTTTTAGGTTATTTAATTATTATTGGGTTTTGGGGGGGGGTTGAGTTTTTAGTGGGTTTAGGGTAAATATGGGTTTTCAGGAGTTTTTATTGTTTTTGGGGGTTTTTTTATTTTTTTGGTTTTTATGGTGTTTAAGGGTTTTATGGTTTTTACGAATATTAGGGGATTTTAGGGGTTTCAATTTTTTTAGGTTTTTTAGGTGTTTTATGTGTTTTTAGTTTTTTAAGTTCTTCATAGGGACATTTAGGATTTGTAGGGTTTCTTAAGACTTTGGGGATTTTTTAGGATTTTTATGTTTTTTAATGGTTTTTATGGATTCTGATGGTTTAAGGGTATTTATAATTTTTAGGTTTTTATGGGTTTTATGTGTTTTTAGGTTCTTAATATTTTATTAAGGATATTCACAACTTTTAGGTTTTTTATGCTTTAGGGATATTTGGGTTTTTTTAATTTTATTGTTTTTTAGAGTTTTTAGGGATCTTGAGGATAGTTTTTGGGTTTTTATGTTTTTTAGTGGTTTTATTTTTTTTCGAATTTTTA
Organism: Viscum album; assembly: GCA_963277665.1. Taxonomy (NCBI): domain Eukaryota; kingdom Viridiplantae; phylum Streptophyta; class Magnoliopsida; order Santalales; family Viscaceae; genus Viscum; species Viscum album. The sequence goes on from OY728152.1 coordinate 1,117,609,012, forward strand.
TGGTTTTAATCTGTTTTTAGATCTTTTTCACGTTTATAGGGTTTAAACGGGTTATTATATTTTTGGTGGGTTTTTAGGTTTTTATGGGTTTTTAGGGATTTTAGTGGTTTCTATTTTTTGTAGGGGTTTGGGGGGTTTTATGGATTTGTAAGGTTTTTAGCATTTTTAGGATCTACATGGGTTTTATGATTCTTTGGTTTTTAAGGATTTCATAAGAATTCTAATGGTTTTATGTTTTTTTTATTTTATAAATGATTTTTAGATATTTTTAGGATTTTTAGGATTTTTAGGTATTTTTATGCTCAATAGGTTTTTAGGGATTTAGATCTTTTATGGTTTTTAACAAATTTTTTATGGGTTTTCATTTTTTTTAGTTTTATACGATTTTCTTAGGGGTGTTCAGAGTTTTTTTTATTATTTTAGGTATTTTATTTGGTTTTTTTGATGTTTTTTATTTTTTAGGGTTATTTATGGATTTTGAGGGATTTTAGGGTTTTTTTAGTTTTTAGGTTATTTTTAGTGGGGTTGGGGTTTTAAGGTTTTAGGGGTTTTTTGGTTTTTTGGGTTTTTGGGTCTTAAATTTTTTAGGTTTTTTAGCGGTTTCATGTGTTTTTAGGTTTTTAAGGTTTCCTTAGTTTTTAGATGGTTTTTACGGTTTTCCATATTTATACAGATTAATTTTAATATTTTAGGATTGTTACGACTTTTAGGGTTTTTAGGGAAATTGAGGGTTTTTAGGGGTTTTAGAGTTTTTTGAGTTTTTACGGTTTTTTGAATTTTTTATTGTTTTTGGGTTCTTAGGGTTTTTAGGGGTTTTATCCTTTTTATCTTGTTTAGGTTTTTTGGGAGGTTATGTGATTTTAGGGGTTTAAGGTTTTCTTAGCAGATTTTATGGTTTTAAGGTGTTTTTAGGTTTTTAGGTATTTTTATTAATTAGTTGCACTTTTATGATTTTTATGTTTCTTTAGGTTTTTAGAATTTTTTGTGGTTTTAGGTATTTTATATTTTTTAGATATTTTTTACATTTTTAGGGGTTTGAATGTTTTTGGATTTTTTATTAGGTTTTAAGGTTTTTTAGGTTTTGGGGGTTTTTAAGGGTTTTAGGAGTTTTTAGGGATTTTAGTGGTTTTAGGGTTTTTAGTGTTCTTAGCGTTTTATGGTTAATAAGTGTTTTAATGTATTTAAGGTTTTCCTATGGGTTTTCATAGTTTTTAGTTCTTTTTATGTTTCTAGGGATTTTTAGGAATTTTTTTTGTGTTTATAGGTTTTTAGGTTTTTGAGGGATTTTGAGGGTTTTTAGGGGTTCATGGTTTTTAGGGGTTTTGTTTTATTTCCCAGGGTTTTCATGTGTTTTTAGATTTTTTTCATATTTTTAGGTTTTTAATGTTTTTTCGGGGTGTGAGTGGTTTTTTTTTGTATTTTATACATTTCGAAGGTTTTTAGGCCTTTATGGTTTATTTGGGTTTTTAGAAATTTAGTGTTTTCTAGGGTTTTATGGAGATTAATTATGATTACAGTTTTAAAGTTTTCTTAGGATTTTTCAAGGGTTTAGGGATTTTTATGATTTTATGTATTTTGGGGCCTTTTATAATTTTAGTGGTTTTTATGAAATTTGTGGTTTTTTGAGATTTTTAAGGAATTTAGGGTTTTTTTTGTTTTTTTGGGTTTTTATAAATTTTTAGTGATTTACGGTTTTTGCAGATTATTAAATTTTTAAGGATTTTAAAGAATTTTTAAAGTATTTATTTGTTTTTTTAGGTCTTATGAGTTTTTAGAGATTTTAATGTTTTTGGGGTTTTTATTTTTTTTATGGTTTTAGGATTCTAAAGTTATTTTTATGGTTTTTAAAGTTTTTAGATTTTTTATATTTTTAAGGGTTTAATTTTTTTTGGTGTTTAAGGATATTTTAGGGTTTTTCATTGATTTTAGGGTTTTTTTATGTTTATATGTTTTATTTGGTTTTTTACGGGTTTTTAGGATTTTGTGGGGTTTCATGGTTTTTATGGCCTTTAGGGTTTTAGTGTTTCTAGTATTTATTTTTTTGGGGGTTTTATGAGTTTTTTGGTTTTTAAAATTTTCATAGGTTTTTTTTTCAGGGATGTTATGTTTTTTATGTTTTTAGGGATTTTATATTTTTTAGGATTTTTCTTGTTTTTAAATTTATTGGGATTTTGTGGGTTTTGACGATTTTATGTTTTTTTTCTTTATTTTGAGTTTTTTAGGATTTTTCTGGTTTTTTAGTGTTATAATAATTTTTTGGGTTTTAAACGATTTTTAGAGCTTCTACTCATTTTAGGTTTTTTGTAACGTATTAGCTATTTGTAATTGTTTTTAGAGGTTTTTAGAATATTTAGGGATTTAGTTTCTTTATCATTTTTAGGGTTTTTATGGGTTATTTGTTTTTTTAGGTTTTTATGTTTTTTAAGGGGCTTTTATGAATTTTTGGTTTTTTACGCTTCTATTGATTTTTATGGATTTCTAATGGTTTTTATTTTTTTTAGTGTTTCTAGGATTTTGAGGGTTTTTGTGTTTTTAGTGTTTTAGGGTTTTTATTGGGGTTTATGGGTTTTTTAGTTTTTTAGGTTTTATAGGGTTTTTAGTGTTTTTACTGTTGTTAGGGGTTAAAGGGTTTTTAGTGGGTTTTAGGGGTTTCATGAGTTTTTAGGGGTTTCTAGGGTTTTTAGTGTTTTTAGGGGTTTTAGGTGGTTTTAGGGGTTTTAGGGTCTTGTTAGGGTTTTTTAGTGTTTTTATTTTTTTTAAGGTTTCAGGGGTTTGAAGTGTTTTCAGGTTTTTAAGGATATCTTAGGGGTTTTCATGGTTGTTAGAGTTTTTTAAATTTTTATGGATTTTTAGTTTTTTATTATTCTTTTAGGGTTTTTATGGTATTTAGGGATTTTTAGGTTTTTAGGGGTTTTGGGTTCTTTATGTGTTTTTTGGGGGTTTTGGGGGTTTTGGGGTTTCAATTGTTTTTTATTATTTTAATGTTTTCAATTGTTTAATTTTTTTAGTATTTTTAGTGGAATTTATGTGTTTTTAGGCATTTTTTTAGGATTTTCATATTTTTAGTGGTTTATGTTTCTTTGGGGGTTTCAGTGGTTTTAAGGTATTTTTAGGGGGTTTGCATTTTTTCTTAGAGTTTTCAAGTATTTTTAGGTGATTATGGTTTTCTTAGGTATTTAAAGGTTTTTAGGGTTTTTTATTTTATGGGTATTTTTAATGATTTTTTATTATTTTTTTGTTTTTTAGGGTCATTAAGAGTTTTTAGGGTTTTAAAGGTAGTTAGTTTTTTAGGGTTATTAATATTTTTAGGTTTTTAATCTTTTACACGGGATTTATAGTTTTTTACATTTTATTTATTTTTATTGATTATTTGTATTTTTAGGGATTTTAGGTTTTGTAGGAATTTTTAGGGTTTTAGTGTTTTGAGAGGTTTTTGAGGTTTCTGGGTTTTTTGAGTTTTTTGAGTTTTTTAGGGTTTTTAATACTTTTTAATTTTTTTAAAGGTTTAGGGGTTTAAAGTTATTTTTGAGTTTATTGCTGTTTTTTAGGGGTTTTAGGGTTTTTATGGGTTTTTAGTGCTTTTAATGTTTTAGGGGATTTTATTAATTTTAGGGGGCGTTATGGTTTTGGGGGTATTTTTAGGGTTTTTAGCATTTTATTTTCTTCAGGGGGATTATGTATTTTTTGGGTTTCAATGTTTTCTTAGGGTTATTAATGGAATTTAGTGATTTTTATGTATTTTTGGTTTTTTGCAATTCCTTAGTATTTTATTAGTTTTTAGGGTTTTTAGGGATTTCGACTGTTTTTAGGGGTTTTAGGGTTTTTAGGGCTTTAGGGTTTAGAGAATTATTTAGATTTTTAGTTGTTTTATGTTTTTTAGGTTGTTATGGTTTTGTTAGTGGTTTTTAGGGTTTTTAGGGTAATTTATGTTTTAGGGGTTTATAGATCCCTTTAAAGAAATTTATCGGTTTTTAGTGTTTTGGGGGACTTTCAAGACATTTAGGGTTTTTAGGGTTTTATGGTTCTTTTGGATTTTAGAGTTTTTTGTGTTTTTAGGGTTTCCAAGTTTTTTAGTGGTTTTAATATTTTTATGGTTTTAAAGTTTTTTTAGAGTTTTTAGTGGTTTTATGGGTTTTTAGGGTTTTAAAAGGTTTTAGTGGGTTTTACGGATTTTTGGGGGTTTTATGGTTTTTTATCATTTATTTCTTTTGAGGGGTTTTAAGAGTTTTTATTTTTTCTTGTATTCCAATGTTTTTATGGTTTCTTGCGTTTTTAATGCTTTTAGAGATTTTTGGGGGTTTAAAATATTTTCTAGTTTTTAGGGTTTTTAGTGATTTTGAGGGTTTTTGTGGTATTTTAAGGTTTTCAGAGTTTTCATGGGTTTTTTTAGGTTTTTTGGGTATTTTTGTTTTTTAGGGTTTTTAAAAAAAATTAGTGTTTTTTAACATTTTAGGTTTTTAAAGTGGTTTTAGTGTTTTTGTGGGGATTTATGTTTTTAGGTGTTTTTAGGGTTTTTAACGTTTTTAGCGGGTTTTATGGTTTTTAGGGGTTTTAGAGTTTTTAGGGTCTATTAAGGTTTTTAACATTTTTAGGTTTTCAGGGGTTTTATGTATTTTAGATTTTTAATATTTTCTTAGAGTCTTACGTGGATTATAATATATTGTTTTGCTGATTTTTAGTGATTTTTTAGGAATTTTATAGTTTTTTTTTGGTTTTTAGGGATTTGGATGGTTTTTAGGGATTTTTTAAGGATTTGTGTTTTTTAGGGTTTATTGATTTTTTTAATTTTTTTGGGCCTTGGAAGTGTTTTTTGGTTTTATGACTTTCTTAGGGTTTTCGGTTTTTTTATATTTTTATGGATTTTTTAGGTTTTTTACATTTTTTAGGGTTTTAAGGTATTTTAAGGGCTTTAAGGTTTTTAAGGGTTTATAGGATTTTTTAAGGATTTTAGGGTTATTATGTTTTTTAGTTTTATGGTTTCTTTATTTTTTTAGGTGATTTAGGTTTTTAGACATTTTAATGTTTTATTGGTTTAAACATTTTAGCATTTTTAGGGGTTTTAAGGTTTTTATGGGTTTTTAGGGGGTTTTACATTTTTAGGGTTTTTATGGTTTTTAGGTGTTCTCGGGGTTTTAACATTGTTTGGGGGTTTTATAGTTCTAGTTTTTTTTATGTTTTTTTGGAGATTTATTATTTTTAGGGTTGTTAGAAATTTTATTTTTTATTGGATTTTTATGGATTTTAATTATTTTTATGGGTTCTCAAGGTTTTTATGATTTTTTTAGTTTTAATGGTTTTTAGGATTTTTTGGGTTTTTATTGATTGTTAAGTTATTGGTTTTTTATGTGTTTTTATGTTTTTATGTCTTTCTGGTTATTTAGGATTTTTATGTTTTTGGTATTTTTAGTGGTTTTTTAGTATTTTTATTATTTTTATGGTTTTTAGCCATTTTGAGGGGTTTAGGAGTTTTTTTTGGGTTTTCTGGTTTTTCTTGTTTTTTCGGTTTTGAGAGTTTTTTGAGTTTTTCGTGGATTTTTTTAAACATTTTTAGTGTTTTAAAGGGGTTTTAGAGTTTTGGGTTGTTTTATGGGTTTTTTAGGATTTTCAAATGATTTTACAAGTTTTTATAGTTTTTTTGGGTTTTAGGGTTTTTTAGGGATTTAGTGTTTTCCAATTTTTTAGTGGTTTTATGTATTTATAGTTTTTTAAGGTTTTGTTTGGGGTTTCATGGGTTTTATGGTTTTTATTTTTTTAGGATTTTTAGGTTTTTTAGGATTTATATGGGTTTTAGGGGTTTTAGGGATTTTGAGGGGTTTTATGGATTTTACGGGTATCATTCGGTTTTATCTTTTTTAGGAGTTTGGGGGGTTTAAACTGCTTTTAGGATTTTATGGTTTTTTAGGATTTTTCCTAGTTTTATGGTTTTTTTTGTTTGAAGGGGTTTTTTTGGGATTTTTTAGGGTCTTTATGTTTTTTGGATTTTTAGGAATTTTGATGGGTTTTTAGGTTTTTAGGTTTTTAGTGTTTTTACAGATTTTTGGGGTTTTATGGTGGTTTTTTTGAGTTTTTAGGGTTTTATGTTTTTATTATTTTTATCAATTTTAGGGATTTAATGGTTTTTTTAAGTTTTTAGTGATTTCTTGGATTGTTATGGATTTTTATGTATTTTAAGGTATTTACGGGTTTTTATGGTTTTTACAGTGTTTAGTTTTTTAGGTTATTTAGGGTTTTTAGTGTTTATTTGGTTTATTATGGGGTTAAGTGTTTTTTGGGATTTTATGTATTTCTTAGGGGTGTTTATGTTTTTACATATTATTGGGTATCTTTTAGTATTTATGGGTTTTAATGTTTTCTGTGACTTTGATGAATTGTAGGTTGTTAGGGTTTTTAGTTTTTTTTTGGGGGGGGGGGTTTAGGGTTTTTTAATTTTTAGTTTACTATGGTCTTTTAAATTTTTTAACAATTTTTTTGGTTAAAAGAGGTTTTTGAGTTTTTAGTGGGTTTTGGGTTAATATGGGTTTTTAGGAGTTTTTATTGTTTTTTGGGGTTTTTTTGATTTTTTCGTTTTTATGGTGTTTAAGGGTTTTAAGGATTTTATAAATATTAGGGGATTTTAGGTTTTTCAATGGTTTTTAGGTTTTTAGGGATTTTACGTGTGTTTAGTTTTTTAAGTCTTTCATAGGGACTTTTAGGATTTTTATTGTTTCTTTAGTCTTTAGAGATTTTTAAGGATTTTTTTGATTTTTATGGTTTTCAATGGTTTTTATAGATTCTGATGGTTTTAGGGAATCTAGCATTTTAATGGTTTTTAGTGTTCTTTTAGGGTTTTTATGTTTTTTTTATGTTTTTAATGATATCTTCTGTATTTTCATACATTTTATGTTTTATTATGTTTTTAGGGATATTTGGGGAATTTTTTGATTTTTATTGTTTTTCAGAGTTTTTAGGGATTTTGAGGATTTTTTGGGTTTTTATGTTTTTTTGGGGTTTTAGGTTTTTTTTAATTTTTATGGTTTTATGTGTTTTTATATCTTTTTAATGTTTATAGGGTTTAAATGGTTTTTAGATTTTTAGTGGGTTTTGGGGTTGTATGGGTCTTTAGGGATTTTAGTGGTTTGTATTTTTTTAGGGGTTTGGGGGTTTTATGGATTTTTTATGTTTTTAGTGTTTTTTAGGTTCAATATGGGTTTTATGTATTTTTGGTTTCTTAGTATTTCTTAATTATTCTCTTGGTTTTAGGTTCTTTTGTTTTTTTATTGATTTTCACATGTTTATATGATTTTTAGGATTTTTAGGATTTTTAGGATTTTTAGGATTTTTAGGATTTTTAGTGATTTTGATGGTCAATAGAGTATTTAGGGCTTTATGGAATTTTACAATTTTTGACAAAATTTTTAAGGGTTTTAATGTTTTTTAATTTTATACTATTTTCTTAGTGGATTTCGGGGTTTTTTTATAATTTTAGTGGTTTTTAGGGGTTTTTTTGGTTTTTTATTATTTAGGGTTTTTATGGATTTTGAGGGGTTCTATGGTCCTGATAGTTTTTAAGGTTTTGGGGGGTTTTGTTTAGTTTTTTTGTTTGTAAGGTTTTATTTGGGATTTTCATGGTTTTTTTAGGTTTTTACGTTTTTAGGAATTTTTTGGGATTTTTTGGATTTCTCTAGTTTTTAGTATATTTTGGGATTTTGAGGGGTTTTAGAATTTTTTTGGGTTTTTTTAGGATTTTTTTAGGTTTTATATATTTTTAGAGTTTTTACTGTTTTTAGGGGTTCAATGGGACTTTAGTTTTGTTTAGTGGATTTAGTCTTTTTATGGTTTTTTGTGTCTTTTTAGGATTTTAGGGGGTTTATGGTTTTATGGCTTTTAGATGTTTTTTGGTTTTTTGGTTTTTTAGAGTTTTTTTTGGGTTTATGGTTTTTAAGTATTTTTAGGTTTTTTTTGTTTTTCATAGGGGGTTTCATGGTTTTTATGGTTTTTATGTTTTTAGGGAATTTTAGGGGTTTTATGGATTTTTAGGGTTTTTAGGGTTTTCAGCAATTTTGAGGATATTTAGTGTTCTGTTGGGGTTTTAGTGTTTTTTTATCTTTTTAAGGGTTTTAATATTTTTTATATTTTTTAACATTTGTTGGGGTTTAAGGGTTTTTAAAGTTTTTTGTGATTTAGGGGGTTTTATGGGTTTAGGGTTTTTATTGTTTATAGGGTTTTGGGTTTTTAGGGTTTTTAGGGTTTTTAGGGGTTTTAGAGACTTTTTGTGTCATCTAGGGTTTTTATCAAAAAAAAATTAGGGGTTTAAGTATTTTTAGGTTTTTATGTTTTTCTTAGTGGGTTTTAAGTTTTTAGGGGGGATTATGTTTTTACAGATATTTAGAGGGTTTAATGATTTTAATGGGTTCTTAGGATTTTTAATGATTTTTTGGGGTTTTAGTGATTTTATGGTTTTGGGGGGTATTGAGGGTTTTTTGGAGTTTTTTAGGTTTCTAGGGGTTTTTAGAGTTTTGTAACGCTTTTAACTGTTTTAGGGTTTTTAGAGTCTTTAGATGTTTTGTGGGGTTTTAGAGATTCTAAGGTGTTTTTTTTGTTTTTAAGGTGTTTTTTGGCAAGGAAGGCTTGGGGCCAGGCTATTCCTGACACCCCCCAAAGTTTACTAAAGAGAAGAAAGACACTACAGACAAGGGAGGGGCGGGGTCAATCAACCCACACCCAAAAGCCCTTAACAAACACACACCCAAAGACCGCAAAAAATAAATAAAACCCAAAAGAAGCACCAAGCTTCCATCAGCAACCCATCCCTTCACAAGATCTACCAGCCTTCATCATCCTCGTAGTCCGCACCAGGGGGGTCTCCCTCGGCACCATAACCGTAGTCCGCATCAGAGACTACTGATTCCCATTCAGAAGAGTCATATTGCTTCAAGAAATTGGCATAATGCTCCCTTAACCTCACCTCCTCCACATTCAGCTGTTTCTTGGCAGCCCTTTCACCTCTTCCAGAGGCATTTTCCTTAGCCTTGCAGGATGCTCTTGTGGACATAGTCTTTATCAAGGAAGAGTAGTCCTTCCTCGGCTTTCTCCTTTCTGGACCATCATGGATCCCAACATGCTTGTTTTCCTTCCCGGTGGCCTCCTCAAGCATGGACCTCTTCTTAAGGACCATAGCCATGTTGTGATCTATCATACTATTATCCTCATGAAGTTTGTTGGGAATGAAGGAGGATTCCTAGTTAAGTGGATAGCCTGCAAGAACCCCACAAGGACCTGGGCAGTCCACCATTGTCAAATTCATCTCATGAGCATGTGCAGGGTTGCCCTTCCAAGGACCTGGGTGATCCGGGATGAAGGGGGCCTCCTGATTCAGGGAACAGTCAGTAAGAACGGGTTCATCAGAATCTATACAAAGAGGGGACACCACACCGGCCAAGGCCAGCTGCTAATGCCCCTCATCCAATGGAGGCTCCAACCCATGCTTTTCCCTTTTCCCCTGCTTTCCAGCATCATTTAAGGGGCTAATAATGTCTAGAATTGACTCAGCATTTAGAACAACATCATGCTTCTCACATTGCATCTGTACAGAAGGCCTTACACTCCCATCATCAGCAACCGGAGCCCCTTTCCCCTCCTCTCCATTAATATTACTTACCTTTCCTTTATCCATATAAAAAACATCACAGTTGTGTCCAAGAGCCTTTAGCTCCCTTCTCTCCTGCTCATCAACACCACCCAAGTGCCTAGTGTTGTCCAGCATTGGCTCAACATCACTAGCCTGCTGGGCCACACCCCCTCCACCCCTCTCAGCAACAACAGCCTACACCCCTCTCTCCTGAACCTCATACATCTCACTCTCATCATCAAAAAATAGAGACCCTTGAACCTCCTCCTCAAGCTCTAGCCCTTCAAAGCGATTGAAGGTTGGGATGGCCTCCCTGCTATCAGATGAGTTTGACTTCCCACCATTTGCAACCTCCCTGCATAAGGAATTTCCAGCATTTGAGAGCTTCAGGTCACTCCTCAAATGCTTGAAGATGTTGGCCACCTTGGGTTGGCACTCAATAACCACTTTACCTCCATCAACTATAGATCTATCCCCCCCCCCCCCCCGCACAACCGGAGGTCCCTCCTGCTCAAAAATCTGACCCAAAGATTCAGAATCACTCCCAGAAGTAGGCGCCACCCCCTCAGCAGCATTCCTTTCATGCTTGATTGAATCATCTGATGCAACCTCTGCTAAATTCATCTCCACCCGAGCCTGACCTTCTTCACCTGGATCATTCTGAACTTCAGGATCCTTGTGAACAACCTCCCGCACCATGCCCTGAATCTGCGTCTCTTCACTGGACACCTCCTGAGATCGATCCAAACCACAACAAATACCTCCGTTGTACCTAAATTCCTAAGAATTATGACCCAGAAGCCAGCAAGATGAGCAGAAATCAGTCCACGACTCAAAGATCACAGGTTGTTTCCTCTGAAGCTCCTCACCAACAGCAATCCAAACAAAGTCAATCGGTCCTTTAGAGGCATCAATCTCCACAAAGGCCCTTGGGGAAATCGGGTGACAAATAGCCCTTGTTCGGTTGTCAACGCATAAGAACCTTCCCACAAGATTCCCCAACATAGAAATAATGGAGAAATTTTGAAAAGGAAGGGGAAGCTCTGGAAATCTAACCCATGTTTCCACCAGTGGTGAATCACGTTTTAAGTGCCGATCAAAGCTCCACCGGGAGAGGGAAAATCGGGCACCGTTGCATCTTCTTGGGGCCGCTGACCAGGCATGAACCAGATCCTCTTCTAAAACAAAGAGAATCAAAATGGGACTACTATTAAGAATACCTACCATAGCGCGATCCTGGAGGTCCCATTGTTCAAACAAAAATCTATCGAACACATCAACCGGAGGTCGCCAGCTTAAGAAATTAGCAACCAAGGTCAGCCTATGCAAGTCAGACTCCTCGTTGAATTCTGCAATTGATAACCGGAGCTGTGGAAATCCTTCATGTAAGTCAGGAACCTTAGGGCATATATCAATCCGCGGAAAATCAGGAAGAAGGTCAGGGATTGAGAAAGGGACAAAATGAAGCTCATCATCAAGAACCAGCGGAGGCCCCTCCCCCTCAGAGGGGGGATTGCAAGGTGCAAGATCAGCCGATGTCTTTAAGGATTCCGCAGAAGGTCGCCATCGTGAGAGAGTCGAGCCGCCATCTTTTTATGGTTTTTCGTGATAAGGTGTTTTTTGGGTTTTCAAGGTTTTTAGGGTTTTTATGTTTTACGGATTTTTTTGTCCTTTTTGGATTTTTATGTTTTTTTATGGATATTAGGGGTTTTAGGTTTTCTATGTTTTTATTGTTTTTTAAATATTTTAGGGTTTAAATGTGTTTTTAGGGTTTTATGGTTTTCATAGTTTTTTAGGGTTTGATGGTTTTTTACGTTTTAGGGATTTTAAGGTATTTTTGGTATTTTTATTAGTATTTAGGGTTTTTACAGATTTTGAGGGTTTTAGGGTTTTTTAGGTTTTTTATATTTTTATGGGTTTGTAGTTTTCTATGGTTATTTTTCGTTTTTAGGGTCTTTAAGGGGTTTTAGTGTTTTTAATATTTTTAGAGGTTTAAAGGGTTTCAGTCTTTTTAGTGGGTTTTTTAGGGTTTTATGGATTTAGGGGATTTTAGGGTTTTTTGGGTTTTTAGAATTTTCTAGGTTTTTCAGGTGTCGTAAGTGTTTTTAGGTTTTTAATGTTTTCTCAGGGGTTTTTAGGGTTCTTATGGGATTTTATGGTTTTATGGATTTTTATGGATTTTGTGGTTTTATGGGTTTTTTATTGATTCTAATGGTTATTAGGGGTGTTTATAGTTTTTATGGTTTTAAGGTGTTTAGTTTTTTTATGTTTTTTATAAGTTTTAAGTGTTTTTTGGTTTTTAATGTTTTCTTATGCGTTTTTAGGGGGGTTTTGGGTTTTTTATGTATTAAGGTAAATTTATGAATTTTTAAGATTGTTTTGGTTTTTATGGTTTTAATGTATTTTAGGGTTCTTTGTCTTTTTTGGGTATTATGTTTTTTTGGGGAATTTAGGGTTTTTAGGGTCTTTAGAGGGTTTTAGAATTTTTATGGGTTTAAAGGTTTTCTATAGGTTTTAGTGTTTTTAGGGTTTTTATGGTTTCCTATGGTCTTTAAGTTTCTTTTGTGTTTTTAATGTTTTTAGGTTTTTTTGGGTTTTATGTATTTTTAGGGGTTTTAGAATTTTTTTGTTTTTTAGGGGTTTAATGTTTTATTTGGTTTTTACTTTTTTCATTGGGGTTTTCTAGGAATTTAGGGATTCTTATGTTTTAATATATTTTTATATATTTTTTGGAATTTTAATTGGTTTTATGTATTTTTATAGTTTTTTAGGGGTGTTAGGTTTTTTTTAGGGTTTTAGGGTTTTAGGGTTTTCTAGTTTTGTGTTTTTTTAGATTATAGGGGTTTTATGGGTTTTAGAGTTTTCTAATGTATTTGGGGGGGGGGTTTAAATGGGTTTTTGATTTTTTATTAGGTTTTAGGATTTTTATGTGTGGTTAGGTTTTTAGGGGATTTCTAGTCTTTATGGGTTTCTCAGGAATTTGGGCACTTTTACGAGTTTTTTGTATTACTTATGTTTTAGTTTTATGTGTTTTTAGTTTTTTATGGTTTTCTTAGGGGTTTTCAGCAGTTTTATGGTTTTTTCATTTTAAAGTAGTTTTATTGTTTTTTATGATTTTTTTGTTTATAAGGATTTTTTGGATTTTAAGGGTTTTTATGGTATTTTTGAATATTTAGTGTTTTAAGGGGTTTTATTATCATTTGGTCTTTTAGGGGTTTTTATTGTTTTTGGGTTTTTAAGGTTTTCTCAAGGTTTTTCAGTGTTTTTAGGGGTTTTATGTTTGAAGGTATTTTAATTTATTTTTTAGGATTTTTATGGTTTTTAAGACTTTTTGGGATTTTGAGGGGTTTTAGGGTTTTTATTGTTTTTTAGGGTTTTAGGTGTTTTTTTTGAATTTTTATAGTTTGTGAAGTTTTAAGTTTTTTTTTATCATTTTTAATGGTTTAAACAGTTTTTATATTTTTAGTGTTTGATAGGGTTTTTTATAGGGTTTTAGGGGTTTAATGGTTTTTAGTGGTTTTTATGGTTTTAGGGTCTTTTATGATTTTTAGTATTTTTATAATCTTTAGGTTTTTATTGGTTTTTAGTGTTTTTATGTTTTTATGTTTTTCTTCATTTTTTTTGTGGTTTTATGGGTTTTTATATTTTTAGGGATTGTTACAGATTATTTTTGGATTCTAATGTATTTTATCATTTTTATAAATTTTGAGGTTGTTCATGGTTTTTATGGTTTTTTGGGTTTTTAGGGTTCTAAGTGTTTTTAGTGTTTTTAGGGGTTTTAATTGTTTTTAGTTTTTAATGTTTTCCTTGGGTTTTTAAGGATTTTAGGGTTTTTATGTTTTTATGGATATTTTTGTTAATTTTTTGGATTTTTTTGGGGTTTTAGGGTTTTTATGGATTTTGAGGGGTTTAGGGTTATTTAGGTTTTTTAGGTTTTTTTGGGGATTTGTGGGTTCTTAGGGATATTTTTAGTCTTAAAGAGATTTAATGTTTTTGAGATTTTAATGTTTTTATGGGTTTAAATAGTTTTTAGAGTTTTAGTGGTTTTATAGGGGTTTTATGGAATTTTAGTGTTTTTAAAGTTTTAGAGTTTTTATTGTTTTTATGGAGTTTTAGTGGTTTTAGGGTATGTTTAGTGTTTTTATCATTTTTTAGGTGTTTGAGGGATTTAAGTGTTGTTAGGTTTTTATGGTTTTCATAGGGGTTTTAAGGTTTGTAATGGTTTTTACATTTTCAGGAATTTTAATAAATATTTTAGGATTTTTATGGGTTTCAATGGGTTTTAAGGATTTTAGGGTTTTTAGGGTTTTTAGGGTTTTTGGGAGTTTTAGGGTTTTTAGCATTTTCCAATTTTTCAGGGTTTTACGTGTTTTTAGGTATTTAAGGTTTTCATAGGGAGTTTCAAGTTTATTTGTGTTTTTTTTATGTATTTAGGGATTTTTTAGGTTTTTTATAGTTTTATGGTTTTTAGTTATTTTGAGGTTTCTGATGGTTTTTAGTTTTGATTTGTTTTTTTTCATTTTAGAGTTTTTTTTAGATTTTAGGTTTTTACGATTTTTAGTGTTTTAACATTGTTTTGGAGTTCAAAGGGTTTTTAGAAATTTTTTAGTGTTTTTATATATATTTTTTGTTTTTTAAGGTTATAGGGTTTCTTGGGTTTCAGGGTTATATAGGGGGGTTTTTGTGGTTTTAGGTGTTTAGGGTTTTATGTGTATTTATGTTTTTAATGTTTTGTAAGGGGTTTTCAGATTATTAGGGTTTTATATATTTTTAGGTATTTTTAGAGATTTTTTATTTTTATGGTTTTTTGGGTTTTCTGGTTTTTATGGGTTTTATGAGTTTTTAGGGTGTTTAAGGTTTTTAGAGTCTTTTAATGTTTTAAGGGTTTTAAAGTGATTTTTGATATTTTTAGTGGGTTTTATTGGTTTTATGGGTTTTTAAATCATATAGTGGTTTTATGGTTTTAGGTTTTTTAGTGTTATTAAGGTTTGTAGAGTTTTTTTTAGATTTTTAGGTTTTTAGGTTTTTAGGGTTTCTGGGGTTTTAGGTGTTTTTAGGAATTTAAGGTTTTCTTAGGGGTTTTCAAGGATTAAAGGGTAGTTTGTGTTTTTAATAATTTTATGGAATTTTTAATGATTTTTATGGGTTTGGGGTATTATTGTGGTTTTATGGTTATTTATAATTATTAACATTTTTATTTTTTTGAAGGATTTTTGGAGTTTTTAGTGGTTTAGGGTTTTTATGATTTTTATGGGTATTATTGTTTTTAGGGGTTTTATGGTTTTTATGGCTTATAGGGTTTTATGGTTTTTTGGGTTTTAGTATTTTTAGGGTTTTTTAGGGATTTTATGTGTTTTTGATTTATTAATTATTTTTAGGGTTTTAGGGGTTTTCAGTTGTTTTAGGGTTTTTTATATTTTTAGGGTTTTTAGGCTTTTTATGGTTTTTGGGTTTTTTGGGATTTTGAGAGTATTTAGGGTTTTTAGGGATTTTGAGAGTTATTTATGTTTTTAATGTTTTATTTGGTTTTGATGAGGATCATGGAACACATGGGAATCAAGGGGTTGAAGGTGAACTTGATGAGGAGGGAGGAATGTGCATGATTGGACAATACCATTTGCGAGGAGTTGGTGGCCCTATAAACATTTTTTATTAGAACATTATGTCTTGATTTCAAATAGATGTAATTTATTAATTTTTTTTTTCTGAGAATAATAGTTTGATTTCATGGAATTCTCATTTGAATTATAGTTTTGGAAATGATGGGAATTTGATGGCATTTTGGAATATTGTTATTTGTAATTTTAATATGGTGATTTTAAAATTATGATTGGTTGACCCAAGTAAAGTATTTTTTAAAGGATTTTATTGAAATGGTTTGATATTATTTATTAATAACAGTTGGTTTTGAGTTTAATGGGATGAGTAATGGTCATGAAGTACCGTAATCAAAGGGATGATGTATGGATGTGATGTTCCACTGTCAATGGTAACACCAAGATTTATTTCATGTTTTCATTTAGTATTCTTTGGAAATGGAAATTTTTAGTTCAAATCATAAATTGAGAAATGATTAAAGTCATTGTTTATGTTACTTGAAACGCTATTGTGTTATTTGTTGATGCATTCCTTGAAAAAATGGTTTTTAGGGTTTGTTTGATTATTTACTTTGGAAAACTATTTTTTTGAATATAAATTGTTTAAAATTTTATTTATTCGATTTTATAAAAAAAATTAACATGTTCAATCCTAGTGTAGAAATTTGGGAAGTCATTGGGAAATGCTACGGAGTTTTATAATCACCCCTTACATGGGCACTATGGTGAATTTGAGATGTTATATATTGAGGCATAGGTAAAGGAAAGGTATCCTTGTTCTTTAGTGATACTTATTGATACCTTGGGATGGGAATGTGGATTTGGAGCTTGATGTCGATTGGGAGTTTCCAATGGTATCTTTTATGCCTTTTGGTCTTGTTATCATTGGGGTCCATTTGTTATGTCACATTAATTCCACTTGTACTCTGATATTGTCTTTTGGTTTAGTCGTTTATTGGATTAAATTTTGGTACTCATGCATAATTATTATGTTTGGTTGTTATGGTTATAATTGGTTTTACCATTTTATCTAAAATGGGAAAATTAAGCCCCAATTTTTTATGAGGTCCTTGACATTTATTTCTACCCTCTAGTCTTGGGGATGTCACCTAAGGCCTAGTATTCCCCCCTTCACTTCTCTAGCCAATAAGGAGGGGTGGGATATTAAAAATGACATCATCTTGTTCAATCATCGAATTTTAAATCATATTTTTATATCTATCGGGATGGTATAAATGTGATAAGATAGTTTTAGCCTGAAATGTAAAGAATAAGAAGGGATAAAAAATCTATTTATATTGAAACTCAAGTTACTATGGAGTTGGGTACATGAGTGTTTTGAGACACTTCTAGTAGTTGTCACCTCATAATCATGGTTTTCTCTGATGATAATATCGTGGCATGGTTTGATATAAATTACTTCCCACTAAGTGTACATAATTCATATTGAGTAATGATTTATGATTTGGTGAAAATTTATAGAATTTTTAAAACAGATGAAAATTATTTAATTTTCAATAGAATGGTGTAATTTTCAAAAATGGTTTGAAAGAAGAAATTATTGAACTTTGGAAATCCTTGTTGTGATATGTTTCATGTGGTAAATTTGAAATAATTATGATTTCAGTTTCTAGAGAGTGACACTAAATGGATTTTAATTTGGTTATAATGAATGGAACTAGGTAAGCACTATAGAAACCAACCGAAAGTGGTTACTAACAATATGGTAGAACCTAATACAAGAGTGAAACAATATTTTGTTTAAAGTATTTTCCAGGCATTTCAAGTCACAGATAGTGGGAATATTAACAATGAACCAAGTAAATTGGATCATTTAGTTCAGTTCCAAAAGAAATATCCATCCATCTTTTATGGTGATTCAAAACTAGAAAAAGTAGAATTGTGGATAAATAAGAATATTCAAATCTTCTATTCCCTTGGCACACCGACTGAGATATATCTCAATTTAGGAACATACATACTGGGAGATCTTGCACACTAGGGGTGGGATTTAGTAGTTCAAGCTAAATTGGACCAAGGAATGACATTATAATATTTTGAATAATTTTTTGAAAAAAAATTCAATGCTCTTAATTTCCAGATTACAAGAACTACATAATTATTCATTTTGATGAAATATAAAATCACCGAGAAAGTGTATGTGAATAAATTTATAAATTTATATTTATTTTCATTTTAAGTTTCTACAAGTGAATCCATGAAGGTATGTATTTTTGAATTGGGGTTGATACCAGAGATTCTCTCAACTTTTTTCTTGATTTTTATATCAGATTATACAGATATGTCCAACAAAGAAACAGTTATAGAAAGGGATATGTCATGAAATATGGTTTGAGGAGGCATGTTAATAACTATGGGAACAGGTGGGAACTCTGAAGTTCGGAAAAAGATGAAGCGAGGACCTTATGTCCAAGGAAGTGGTATGTCTCAAAATCAGAAGGTAGTATTAGTGAATATTCCTCCTAAACCCAAGGTTCCGCTTGATTGTTTTTAATATAGTCTCTCAACCACATAAAGAGATATTGTACAAAACCACCAAGAGCATGTAATGATTGTAATATTATGAGAAATATGTAGCATTATTATCATATTTCTATGAGTCCAGGTGTTGGGTACATATCACATTATTCTTAAGCATCGTATACCTTGATAGGATGATTCAAGTAGAATAGATCTCATAAAAAACCTATCCAATCCGTGGAGATTTGTGGAGTACCATGAATCCCCAACCAGTTAAATATCAATAGGGTAAAAAGGTAAATGTTTAGTAAGTAAGAAATTGTATGGATCTGAGCAAGTGATCATGGATGATCAATGAAGACCTTTTATAGTGAAAGGTATGATTATTTTGAATACTACCATAATGTATGATTTTTTTGATATGGGAGAGATGAATAATTTTATTTCTTCTCATTCTATTGATCTTATGGGTTTTCATGTTGACATGTTTCCATCTGTTTTGAAACTCCAAACTCCTCTTAAAAAAATAATGTTGAGCCTCTGTTTTTGAGTCATGTTTTATAACTTTCAATGGGGATGAATTAATTTGGTACTTATCTATGATTGAGATGTAGTTCTATGAATTAATCATGGGTAAGGATTTGTTGGAATTGTTCAAAGATCACATCAATTGTTATACCTTAAGGGTTAGTTTTATAACTATGAAGGAATCAAGCATATCTTGAGAGGAAATATTAATGTAAAGGAATGTGTGGAATTATTTTTAGCACCAGTATTTAGAACAATCTCATCCCATTTGATAGCCATGACCTTGAAATTGGGGAATGAGATCAAGAGTAGTGGTCTACGCAAACAAATTGAATAATTTCCTAATTTTTTTCTAGATAGTTTCTCAGGGTTTCCACCTATAAGAGAAGTAGATTTTATGATTGATCTTATAGCAAGGAACAACCCTATATCACTTTAGTATAATCCTATGGACCAAAAATAATTAAGAGAATTGAATTTCTAGTCAAAATAGTTGGAAATTAAAAGGTTCATTTACCCTAGTACGTCTTCATGGGAAGAACTAATTCTTTTTGAGATAAAGACAGATAAGACTATTAGAATTTGTTTGTTTTATCATATGATTAATCATGTTATGATATGGAATTAGTGTCATATTCCATGCTTTGATGGTCTGTTTAATAAACTGAGGGGAGCCCAATGGTTCTATAAAATTGAATTTCATTCTTGATATCACTAATTACAGTTTCATAAGGAGGATATTCAGAAGACAACATCTATAATTATATATGGATATTATGAGTATGTGGTTATTCATTTTGATCTTAAGAATTCACTAGCTATGTTTATGGAATTGATGAATCAGATATTTTAAAGGAATCAAGATTATTTTATGGTGTTATTTATGGGTGAAATACTAGTGCATTCTAGTAAAATGGTTGGGAATAATAAATACTTGGTAATAGTTTGATTATCTTGTGGGATCATTGTCTACATGCCCAAATTTTAAAGTCTTATATTTTGAAATAAGAGTTATGTTTTGTTGTTAGTTTTATATCTGAAAAACAATTTCTATGGATCCAAAAAAGATAGAGTCCGTGATAACTTGGAATCCACTATAAACATTATTTGAGATACAAATTTTACTTGGCCTGATTGGTTGTTACTAATGTTTTGTTCATGAATTTTCACAACGAGATCCACCATTGAATGCTTTGAGAAAGAAAATTGTTACATAAAAATGGAACTATCAATGAGAAATGTTTTTTCAAGAGCATAATGTTCACTTTACATCTAAAAGGATCTTGATATTTATAGAATTAGTACAAGGCTATGTGGTGTATTGTGATGGATTGTGATCTGGGTTGGGGGATTTTCTCATGAAGAGAGGTCATGTTGTTTTTTATAGCTAATTATAGTTAATTTTTAAATAGAAGAACCTCTTAACATAAGATTTTGGATTATATTTGTTGGTCTATGCATTTAAGATCTATAATCATTTTATTTTTGGTGAGAAAGTCATGGGGTTTATGAATCATGAGATATTGAAACACATTTTCTAAAAAAGTGATTTTAATTTGAGACAAAGAAGATGGAAGGAGTATCCTTAAATGTATGAATTTAACTTAATGTATACATCAGGTAAAGGGAACACTATGGTGGATTTATTAAGCATAAATTCACACAGTTAGTTGGAGAAAGAAGATTTATAATAATGGAAGCTAATGTTAATGATTTCCTACATTTACTTGGATAATGAAGATCGAGGTAGTGTCACTTTTTTGTTTTTGGTTTCTTATGTTCCTAATTTGGTAGAGAAGGTTAAAGAGCCATAGACATTTGATTATGAATGTGTTACTGTAAGAACAAAACACATTGTTGAGGAGACCATTGAGGGATGAAATATTGGAAGAATATTAGTATTATGGTTTCAAGATCAGATTTTCCTACATTTGGATTTTCAAGAAAAACTCCTTCATGGTTATCACCATTTGAGATGGGTTATTAATTTTCTAATAAAAATATGTATAAGTCCCTAAATGCATAATTTTGTTGGGTTGGAATTATAATAATGTTGATAGTATTTTTATATTCCTTATATGATAGCTATTTAAGTAAGAGCACCAATGACTAGTGGGTAGGATGTTGTCTTTACTGATTCTCATGTGGAAATAGGAGTAGATAACTATGTATTTTTAAAAGGTCTACCATGGATTGTTCAGAAATGTGATTTCATATGCGTTTTAGTGGAGTGAATCACAATGTAGGCACATTTAATCCCTATTCATGAATCAAGTATGATGGAGTTCAAGTTAAAAATTTATTTCTTAGAAGTTTTAAAGTTTTATTGGGTTCCAGTCTCAATTGTATAAGATAGATACATCAAGTTCAAATTTATTTTTTAAAAATATTTATAGAAAGTCCTTGGCACTTAGTTGACTATAAGAACATTGTATCATCCTCAAATGGATTAAAATTTCCAAAGGAAAATCCAAACATTAGAGGAAATTCTTTGTTATTGGGTAATGGATTTCTGTGGATCATGGAAGGAGCATATACCATTAGTGTATTTTTCAGACTACAAATTTTATCTGGCCTTGATACATATGAATCCTTTTGAATCATTGTCTGGGTTTCCTTTTTTTTCTCTAATTGTTTGGTTGGAAAGAGATGAGACTTCTTTGGTTGCATTAAGACTTGTGTAAGACACAGTAGAGAAGATTCAATTAATCAGAATGATGATGGAGATGACATGAAGTCATAATAAATCATATATGGATCATCATTGATGGATATTTTTGTTTGTGGTGAGTGACCTTGTGTTCTTTAGAATCTATACAAGGATTGAGTATAAACATTTTGGGAAGTAGGTGATGTAATGTATTCAATACATAATCCCTTTTGAGATACTTGAATGGGTGGGTGAGGTTTTTATATCAGTTTGTTTTTCCATAAAGGTTCAGTACAATGCATAATGTGTTTCATGTATCACAATTAAATAAGAATAAACCGGACCCAAACCATGTGAGTTTATGGGATTACGTTGACCTCTAGTTTGATGTTATGGTGGTTTATGATCCTATATTGATTCTATATAAGAAATAGAAAGTCTTATGTGGGAAAATCATTAGTCTAGTGTGGGTTTTCTTAGAAACATGGTCAAATTCATGAGGAAACATGGGAGCATGAAAAGTAGATGATGTAGTAATGGCCAGAACTCTTCAGGGAAAACATTGGGTTTCTAATTTCTAGGGAC
Source organism: Viscum album (assembly GCA_963277665.1). Lineage (NCBI taxonomy): Eukaryota > Viridiplantae > Streptophyta > Magnoliopsida > Santalales > Viscaceae > Viscum > Viscum album. Next base: position 1,117,630,460 of record OY728152.1, read on the forward strand.
GAAAAGACTAATGGTGGGGAGAATATAGAACCCCTATTTTTAGGTACTTGACACTTTATTTTGGTATATTAAGTATATAAAATGATTGGGTTATGTTTCAGGAGGTTTATAATAGCTTTGATATTTTTTTAGGCTTTTTCACAGGTTCAATATTTGATAATGGTTTGTAGAAAATATAAAACACCTCCAAAAAACCATGAAACTAAAATAGTTGACACCAGTGAGGCACATTGGTAGGTGCATGGTTTGGAAAAATCAAACAGATGCCCAGTAGAAATCATGTAATCTTAGATAGTTGGGTATAACAGTATTGGTGCACAAATTTTCTAATTATGTGATCCAATCATGTGAGGTGTTTTTGGAGGTATTGGATCATGCATGTTTAGCACACTGTTTTCTTAATTGTGAACCCTAACTATGCATCATGGAAAATTAGATCAAAAAATTATATATCTAATCAGATTTACCACCAAAAACACTCATTTTCCAATAAAAATTCCATAACATGAATTCCTCTTCTTCCCAAGGTTGTGGATATAATTCCTTTATATTTAAGATATATTTCTATGTAAATCCATGTGTGTTGGAGACTTTGATTCATCGATATAGGCTTATTCTTTATCATTTCCCTTATATCTATTCTCCTCGCCTCTTTTGTAACCAGGATCTAGTTAATTGGGGATATATCCATGTTGCTTCATGTCAATATTTATCAGATACAATTTTTTAATTAACGGTAATGCGATATAAGTTGGAATCCTGAATATTTAAATTGGTTTGTTGAGTTGTTTTGTAGTTCTTCATTTTTGAAAAAGTTTGAGAGGTATGTTTCATTTCTCAAGAACACACTTGATTATAACTTGATTTATGGATTTAAAATTTATTTATTTGTATGTAATTATTCAAAAAATCATAGTAAGATTTTATAGAATTTCCACTGGAATTATGGTTTTGGAAATCATGGTAATTTAATTGCTTTTGTGGAAATCATTTTTTATAATTATAAAATGCTGATTTTATAATTATGGTTGGTTGGTGCAAGTAATTTTTTTTGAAATTATTTTATTTAAATAGGTTGATATGATTGGTTCATAATGGTTTGGCATGAGTTGAATGGGATGGATAATGGTCACGAAGTACAATCATCGAAGGGGTGGATAATGGAAGTGAAGTCCCACCACCATTGGTAACCTCAAACTTGTGTTTTTGTTTGTGTTGAAGATGTTCTTGGAAATGTAAATATTAATGGAAATCATAAATTCCAAAATGGTTAAATGTTTCTTGATATTCCTTGAAAAATTATTGTGTTAGTTGTTTATGTATTCCATGAAAATTTTTTTTTGAAGGCTTCTTTGATTTTTTTCATTGAAAAACTATTTTGGTTCGATATAAATTAATTTCAATTATTTTTAAACTATTTTATATAAATTTTCTAACATTTTAAGTCCTAGTGGAATGAGTTGGGAAGTCATTGGTGAAATCCTTCTTATTTTTATACTGACCCTCTTCTTGGGAACAATGGTGTGTAAGAAAATGTCATATATCATGAAATAGGTAAAGTTAGGGTATCCAAATAGTTTAGTGATGCTTCATGATACCTTGGGTTGGGAATGGGGATTTGGTTCACGGAGCATCATTGGAATATTTGTTGGTTTCTTTGGTGTCTTTTGGGTTTTTTATCATTTGGTTCAATTGGTTATGTCACATTGATTCTCCTTGTACTATTATATTGCCTTTTGGTTTAGTATTTTATTGGATTCCATTTTGGTACTCATGCATCATTATTATGTTTGGTTTTTATGTTTTTCATGGATTTTTTTGTTTTATCTTAAATGCAAAAAATCATCCCCTAAATTAATATAAGGACATTTTTATTTTTTCCAACCATTATTGTCTTGGGGATTTCACCTAAGTCCAAGTATCTCCCTATCTCTTCTCAAGACAATGTGGAGGGGTAGGATATTACAACACAACTCTTACTTTGATTACATTTGTGGTTTCAAATTATTTCTTCTCCTATATTTATATATTGAAAATTCATCTTGTTAGTACTACATTTATTAAAAAAAATACCCCAAAAAATAATGGCTAAAAAACCTAAATCTTGAGTCTGACATCAATTTATCATTTTTCATAATTTGTTATATTCCTCTTCCTATATTTTCATATTGAATCCATTTTTAAATTTATATATGAAATGTAGTTCAGTATTTCCACACTCCAATAATCCTTTAAATTTTTTTAAATTGTGTATGAATGCTATAATAATCATGTTGAATGATAAAAGAAAAGAGAGTTTCATTTTATTAAAAAAATATAAAATTGAGTGAAACCTGAGAGAACATTATATTTTTGTGTGTCAAAAAACACAATGGAGTGTGTGGGGTAAATATTCCTTTCTCTTAAAATATTATTACAAGATTCTGAAATCAATAAGTTGATTAAAACTAATTAAATAAACATTAAGTTGTTCCTGAGGTACGTATAAGAACAATTCCAAAGGTTTAATGCAAGGATGGATGAATTTAAATCCCCTTCCAATTCTAGAGCACCACCAAGGAGGAGGTTTATTGAAGAATATGAGAAGTTCTCTGATTTTCATGAGTCTCCAATTCGGAGAAAGTAACCACCATATAGGAAAACCGATGATCATAGAAGATTAAAGTTTAGAATCCCTTCATTCCAAGGTTATAATGATTCTAAAAAATACATGGAATGTGAATTAAATATATAGCATGTATTATGTTTTCATTACTATTCTGTGGAAAATAAGGTGAAGTTGGTATTTGTGGAATTCACTGACTATGCTAGTATTTGGGGAGACAATCTATAAGTGAGTCGATGACAAAGCGGAGAAGGACCTATTCAATTTTGGGAAGAGATTGAAGTGGTAATGCGTAAGAGGTTTATTTCTAGTCGCTAATATCGTGATTTGTTTCTAAAGTTTCATGGTTTGTAACAAAGTTCTATGAGTGTTGAGGAGTATTTTAATGTGATGGAAATCATCATGATTTGGGACAATATTGATGAGGAGTGATAGGCCACCATGTAAAGTCTTGTGAATGGACTCAACTATGACAATCAGGACATTGTGTACATCCACCCCTATTTGAATACAGAGGATCGTATTCATATCGATACTAAAGTGGGGAGGAATGTAATGGAAATAAGTATGAACCCTACATATTATGGTAAGGATTATAAATCTTATTTAAATTTTATAGATTTCAAATCATAAGAACATGTAAGAGAACACAAAACTGGTTCAATGGAGATGACCAAACCAAAACCATTCATTCTAGAATCCAAAGGTAAAATGGAGGTTAAGGTTGTTTCCAAATCACATGATATGTTCTAAATGTCAAGGATTCAGACATTTTTCTTTACAATTCCCAAATAATAGGACCATGATTATTTTGGATGATATAAATGTTCTTACTATTATCTAAAGTAAAGATGAAATTACACCAATTGAGGAGTGTTAAAATGTGTAAATAGAGTTCTCCATACAAGGGGAAATTATTATGGAAAGGTGTGATTTAAGTTCTTAACCTAAAGGAGAGAATGGTCAAGAGAAAAGGGAGAACAATTTTCATAGTAGATGCCTCATAAAAGATAAGGTATGTATTATGATCACTAATGGGTGTGGTTTCACAAAAATATCATGTGTTTTAATTGATGAAAAATTGGGTTTATCTATGACCAATCGTCATAGGATATAGAAATTGTAATGGATAAAATTATATTGGGGATGTTAAAGTGACTAAGATAGAAAATGTTTTATTTTCTATTTGGAAGTATGAAGATAAGGTGATATTTAATGTTATTCCCATGCATTCTTGTGATATATTATTGGGAAGGCCTTGGAACATTGATAGGAGGGTCACACATGATGGATACAACAACCACAATTCTTTTGATTACAATAGGAGGAAAGTTATACTTACACCCTTGATGTTGTTTCAAGATTATCAAGATCAAGTGAGGATTGAGAGAGATTATGAAAACTAATAAAAATAAAATAGATAAAAAAAATAAGTAAAATGTAAAGATAAAGAGTAAAAAATGAGTGATTAGAGACATCAAATGTAACAAGGGAAAGAGAGGAGTTGAAAACAAGAGTGAAAACAAGATTGTTGAGGGAAAAGTGAGTTTATTTTCAGGATAAAGAGAGATAATGTGAGAATTATAGGGGGAATTTAATATTATACTTAATTTCTATGGATCATTTTTTACTAAAAACTCTCTTAAACCATAAATTACTTTATGTGATGCGTCTTTATTACAAGAATATGGAGATTGAGCAAGGAAGTGTTGGAAACAAGCTACATTTGATCTGGGTGGTTTTGTATAGAAAAACCTAATAAATGGGTGGTTCAAAGAGGAGTGAAAATAAAACCTTAATCCATGAGGATATGAACCTTTCCTAGTCTTAGTAAAGATCAATGACAATTACTACAAGATTGAGTTACCAGACAAGTATAGATATGTTAGTGTCGCCTTTAATGTTGCTTATGATTCTCCATTTGAATTTTCAGATTCAAGAACAAATCATTTTGAGGATGGAGGGGATGATTAGGTTCCTTGAACACATGATAATTGAGGGTTTGAAGGTAGACTTGCTGAGGAGGGAAGATTGGACATGATTTTATAAGACCTATTTTGAGGAGTTGGTGTCCCAATGAAAATGAAGCATACTAAGAGAATGACAGAGGCCATAAATGGGTTAATCATGGAATTACAAGTTGAGGCCTAATGCCCTTACTTTGGAGAATAATATGAGCCTATATATTCCTTAATTAAGGCCCAAAAAGTATTTTAAAGGCCCATCCCATAGCGTTCTATGAATTTCAAGACCACCCCTCCATGGAATCTTCAAAGTCAATAGTAGTGGGATAATTGTCTTTACTTTCCAAAATGGTGTGACATTTATCCCTTAAAGTCATGAGCATGTTCCAAAATGGTCAAAAGAATCATTAAGGATTTATGAAATGTGGAAACAATTTTTTTTAACATTTATATCACTCTTTGGATATAAATACCCACCACTTGTACTCTTTGAACATCATGAATTAAGGTAGTATTATTATGGTGAGTTTTTCTTACAAATGTTGCGTTTTTGCTTAATTATCAACCTATACAAGTATTTTTCATCTGTTTTGGTGTCTTGTGACTAGATTTAATTTATAGCAGTTATATTTGTGTTATAACTTGAACAATTATCTCCTTTATTCATTATTTACACTATTTATAGTCCTTCTCACTTGTTTTCTATTGGAGATCCAAGTGCTTAACACATGAACAATGAACTATGTTCTTAGGATACCTCATATCTTTTTTTGGACCATGAATTGGGGTTTTTAGGTATTTAAGTGTTCATACTTTTTTAGGGATTTTTAGGTTTCTTTAGGATTTTTATAGATTTTAGGGTTTTTAGAAATTTTGAGGGTTTTTTAGGTATTCTAAATTTTTATGGATTTTAATATTTTTTGTGGTTTTAGATATTTCTTTATTTTATTATAGTTTTAAATGTTATTTATTGTTTTTTATAGTTATAGGATTTTGAAGGGTTTTTTATATAGGTTTTTAGGGTTTTTATGTGTTTTTAAGAATTTTAGGAGTTTTATGGTTTTTAGGGTTTTGGGGTTTTTAGTGTATTTATCATTTTTAGGTTTTTAGTGGGATTTTATGTTTCTAGGTTTTTAATTTTTTCATAGTATTTTTAGGGTGTGTAGGGTTTTTTATAGTTTTGGGATTTTTAGGGCTTCTATAGGACGTTTGTGTTTTTAGGGGTTTCTGGGGTTTTTAGGGTTTATATTTTTTTGGGTTTTAGGGTCTTTTTTGGTTTTGTAGTGTTTTAAACATTTTTAGTTTTTTAAAGGGTTTTTATTGTTTTTAGTTATATTTTAGTGTTTAATGGTTTTTAGGGGTTTTTTGAATTTTTACGGTTTTTAGGTTTTTAGGGTTTTTATGGTTTATTAGGTTTCTTAGTTGTTTTTAATGTTTTTAGGTTTTAAAGACTTTATAGTGTTTTTAGGGTTTTAGGTGTTTTTAAATTTTTAGGGTCTTTAGGGATTATTTAGTATTTTAATGGTTTTTAGGTATTTTGAGGTGTTTAGGGTCTTTACGGTTTTTTTGGTTATTAGGGTTTTTAGACTTTTGTGGGTTTCTAGAGTATTTAAATGTTTTTAGGGGTTTAAAGGGTTTATATAGTTTTCAATTTCTTTTAGGAATTTTATGGGTTTTTGGTGTTTTTACTGTTTTAGGGGTTTTTTGGTTTTCAAGTGTTTTTAGCATTTTTAGTGTCATTTAGGGTTTTTAGTGTTTTATTTGTTTTTAAGGGTTTTATGTATTTTTAGGTTTTTAAGGTTTTATTAGGTTTTTCATTATTTTATTAGGTATCTTTCATTTTATGTGGTTTTTAGGGGTTTTTAGGATTTTTTATGGTTTTTAGGGGTTTTTTTCATTTTGTCTGTTTTTAGGGTTTTTAGGGCATTTGTCATTTTTGGGGTTTTTAGCGGTTTTAAGTTTTTAGGGGTTTTTTAGGTTTTCTGAAGGATTTTATGTTTTTTATAGTTTTAAAATTATAGGTATTTTTAGGAGTTTTTGTTTTGGATTTTTTGGGGTTTTTTGGGATTTTAGGGATTTAGAGGGTTTTATGAGGTTTTAGGGTTTTTTTGGTTTTGTTTGGGTTTTAGGGGTTTTAATGTTTTTATGGTTTTAATGTTTTTTTGAGTCCATAAACATTTTTAGTGGTTTAATTTTCTTGTAGAGTTTTTAATAAGTTTTTAGGTTTTTATGGGTTTTTAGGGTTATAAGATTTTGGGGGGATTTTATGATTTTTAGGGTTTTTATGGTTTTTTAGGGTTTTTAGGGATTTTAGAATTTTTTTAGTTTTTAAAAGGGTTTAACTGTTTTAGGTTTTTATGGATTTATAATGGGTTTTTGGGTTTTTTAAATTTTTATGGAATTTTAAGGCTTTTTAGGATTTTTCAGGATTTATAGGGTTTTTAGGGATTTTTTGGGTGTTTAGGGATATTTAGGTTTTTTAGTTTATTGTGGGTTTTAATATTTTTTATAGTTTTTTAAACTATTTTAGGGATAAAAATGGTTTTCAGAGTTTTTAGTGTTTTAGTGTTTTTATGGGTATTTTAATGTTTGGAGGGGTTTTGTGGTTTTTAGGGTTTTTAGTGTTTTAGTGTATTTTAGGGTTTTCAGTGTTTTTAGGCTTTTAGGGGATCAATTTTTTGTTAGGTTTTTATAGTTTTCTTATAATAATTCATGTTCTTTATCCATTTTTATTTTTTAGGGATTTTTTTAGGATTTTGATGGGTTTTACAAATTTTGAAGTGTTTTAGGGATTTTAGTTTTTAGGGGGATTTAGATTTTTTTGAGTTTTTATGGGTTCTGAGGGTTTTATATCATTTTAAAAAATTTAGGGATTTAAATGGTTTTTAGATTTTTTTGTGGTTTTAGGGTTTTTAGGGGGTTTTAGTGTTTTTATGGTTTTTAGGGGTTTTATGGCTTTCAATGTTTTTAGGGTTTTTGTGGCCTTCTAGGGTTTTTAGCATTCTTTTATTTTTTATAGGCTTTATATTTTTAAGGTTTTTTCATGATTTTATGTTTTTTGAGATTTTAGGGTTTTTTTAATTTTTAGTCGTTTAGGGGTTTTAATTATTTTGAGGCTTTTAGTGGTTTTATAGTTTTTAGGGGTTTTAGGATATTTTTTAATTTTTTGGTGTTTTAAAATTTTATAATTTTTTTATCATTTTTATTGGTTTAATGGGGGTTTGGATATTTTAGTCGAATTTTAGTTTTTTTGTGTTTTTATGGTTTTTTATGTTTCTAGGGGTTTTAAGTGTTTTAGGGGTTTAACGTGCTTTATGTTATTATGGTTTTCATAGGTATTTTTTTTGTATTTTTAGGGGATTCTAATTCTATTGAAATTTTTAGGGATATGTTTTCTGATTTTTATGATTTTTAGAGTTTTTAGGGATTTGAGGGTCTTTGGGTGGGTTAGGGTTTTGATGGGTTTTTGTGTTTTTTGTGTTTTTTAGAGTTTTTAGGGGTTTAATGGGTTTTTATGGTTTTTAATGTCTTTAGTGATTTAAAGTATTTTTAGAGTTTTAGTGATTTTTAAGGGTTTTATTGGGTTTTAGTGTTTTGAAGGGTTCTATGGGTTTTATTGTTTTTTATATATTTATAGGGTAATTTGGTATTTTTAGCATTTTATGGTTTTTTGGGGTTTTATGTGTTTTTATTTTTTAATGTTTTCGAAGGGGATTTTTGGGTTTTTTATGTTTTTATTGACTTTGAGGGATTAATTTTTTATTTTTTTTTATTTTTGAAGGTTTTTTTAGATTTGAAGGGTTTTAGGATATTCAGAGTTTTTTTAATGATTTTTAGGGTTTTATCATTTTTTGTTTTTTTAGGGTGTTCTTTTTAGTTTTAGGGGTTTAAAAGGATTTTAGAGTTTTTATAACATTTTTAATGGTTAAAATGTTTTCTGGGTTTTAGTGTGTTTTTGTTCTTTTTATTGATTGTTTTTGTTTTTAATATTTTTAGGGATTTTTGGTTTTTAATTTTTTTAGGGTATTTAGTGTTTTCATTTTTAAGGGGTTTAAGGATTTTTATGTTTTTGAAGGAATTTTTAGGGGATTTCAGGGTGTTTTGGTTTTTATTATTTTTACGGATTTTAGGTCTTTTTTAGGATTTTTATGGTTTTTATTGTTTTTTAGGTTTTAGAGTTTTTTAATTTTAAGGGTTTTTAATGGTTTTAGAGTTTTTTTTTATCATTTTTAGTGGTTTAAAGTTTTTTTTGGTTTTATAATATTTTAGGGTTATTAATGATTTTAGTGGTTTTATGGTTTTCAAGGGTTTTTGAGCGTCTGTAGGGTTTTTGAGGTTTTTATGTTTTTTAGGGTTTTAAGTATTTTTATGTTTTTTGAGGTTTTCTTATGGTTTTTCTGGGTTTTTAAAGACATTTAAAATGTTAGGTAATTTTAGGGATTTTTAGGATATTTATGGGGTTTTAGGGTTTTTAGTGATTTATAGGGTTTTTTGGGTTTTTAGTATTTTTAGGGTTTTTATTGTTTTTAGAGTTTTTTTTGGATTTTAGCAGTTTTAGTGTTTTTAGGTTTTTAAGGTTTTCAATGGGATTTTTAGGTTTTTTGTGAATTTTTTGTTTTTAGTGTTTTTTTTTGTAATTTTTTAGGATTTTATGGAACCATGGTTTCTAGGGATTTTTAATGTTTTAAAATATTTTTAGGGTTTTTGAGCTTTTTTGGGGTTTTACGGTATTCTTTAGTTTTTTAGGGTTTTAAGGTTTTTTAGAGTTTTCAATCTCTTTTAGATGTTTAATGGGTTTTTAGAATTTTTACTGGATTATTTTAAGTTTTTATGTTTTTAAATGTATTTAGGGGTTTAATGGAGTTTTATATTTTTTGTATTTTTTTTTGTTTCTATGGGGGTTTTATCAATTTTTTTGATTTATACAGTTTTTAATAATTTTTAGGTTTTTAATATTTTCTTTGGGTTTTATATTTTTATGGATTTTTAGGGTTTTTTGTATTGTTATTTTTATTAGGGATTTTATTGTTTTTTGTGTTTTTTAGGGTTTTAATGTTTTATAGATTTTTTTAATGTTTTTTGGGGTTTAAAGGGTATTTAGAGTTTTTAGTGATTTATTGTTTTTTATGATTTTTAATGTTTTTCAGTGTTTTTATATTTTTTACAGGTTTTAGAGTTTTTAAGGTCATTTTTATATATTTTTATGGATTTTTAGTACTTTTATGGTTTTTGGTTTTTTAGGGTTTTGAAGTGTTTTTAGGTTTTTTCATGTTTTCATAATGTTTTTTAGGGTTTTTATGTCTTTAGTGATTTTAGTGTTTTTATGGATTTTTATGTGTTTTATAGTTTTTTTAGATTTTGAGGGTTTTTAATTTTTTATGGTTTTAGGGATTTTATTGGATTTTTGGTGTTTTTTTCGTTTTTTTGTTTTTAGGGGTTTTAACATTTTTAGGGTTTTCAACATTTTTCAGGGATTGAATAATTTTTAGTGTTTTAGAGGGTTTTTAGTGGTTTTATGGATTTTTAGGTTTTTTTATGATTTAAGGGGGTTTTATAGGTTTATGTATTTTATATGGTTTTCAATGTGTTTTTGTTTTTTAGGGGTAAGGTAGGTATAGGGACATGCTATTCCTGACCCCCCCCAAATTATTAGGAAAAGAGACGCTGCAGACAAGGGAGGGGTAGATTCAAATGACCCATACCCAAAGAAAATCCTAAAAAAAGAAAACAAATAAATAAAAAGACATAAAAAACCAAAAACAGTACCAGCTTCAGCACCGTAAAGCCACATACACCAACCTCTTGTAGCCCCAAATCCAATCACCATCATAGTTTTCATCAAAAAGAATCATTATCAACTTCCCGCAATCTACGACTGAAAAACAGTAGTGATAAACACCAAAATCACCAACCACTGAAAATCACTAACAAAATCATTCATTATCCCAAGAAACCAGCAGCAGCCGATAATGCCTTCATCACCTCCAAAAAACTACCCGATTTCACAGCCAAATAACCAAGACCCCAACAACGCCAACAACAAACCTGGAATGAACCTATAGAATAAAAAAAATGTAGGGCCTCCCCCCTCTGATCCATGGGATCCAATCGCAAGAAGAACAGAGCATGCTTGAACTGCCGTCGAGCCGAGATGATGTCAAGCTGGGATTCTGGAGCTGGAAGGCAGACCTTCATTGAGCACAATGGGGCCGACACCGAGAACACCACACTCACAACTGGATCTCGAAGTGGAGGACCATGAGGAATCGTCGCAGCTAGAAATAAGAAAACCAAAGCCGACGACAAGCGTATAGTATCCACGATGAGATCCCGAGGATAGGGGAACACCAAATCCATCACGAAGATCCAAAAACCTGACATCAAGCTCATCAATCCACAAATAGATCCAAAATATGGAATGAATGGCACTAAGATGGAAACCCAAATTCAGACAATACAGAGCCAATGTACGCCAAATCCAATTAGGGATCCTAAATCTAGGAGAGGAGAAACTTCCTCTGTGTGAACCAGAGCCAGCATTGAACAATCTAGAGTTGAATCCAAATCCAATAGTCGCAAGGCATGACAGAGCTGCCACCTGGTCAGAAATGAAGCTAGGCCGCATTGAAACATCCTCCATTGACGCCGCCAAGAAGATATAGACATTACCAAGGCCAGAACACACCAAAGGGGGAAGGGAGAATATATGATGTAGAATGCTAGTGACACGAGGAGAGGAGACGAGTTTCCTCTCTAAGGCCATGTTTTTTTAGGGATTTTATGTATTTTTTTGTTTTCAAGTTTTTTTCATGTATTTTTCTAGATTTTAGTATTTTTGATGTTTTTTGTGATTTTGGGGATTTTTTATGAATTTTATGGATATTAAAGGTTTTAGAGATTTTTTGGATTTCAGGTTTTTTAGGATTTTTATGGTGTTTATGTTTTTTTGGAATTTTTAGGATTTTTTGAGTTTTTAGGGGTCTTAATGTTTTTAGACGTTTTTAGCCTTTTATGGTTTTAATGGGTGTTTAGAGTTTTTATCAGGATTTAGGGTTTTTGTGTGGTTTTAGGGGGGTGTATGGTTTTAGGTGTTTTATGGTTTTAGGGGTTTTAAAAATAATTAGGGTTTTTTAGTTTTTAGGGGTTTTATGTGTTTTTGAGTTTTAATTTTTTCTAATGGATTTTCAGGGGTTTTATTGGTTTTTTGTTTTTAGGAATTTTTAGGGATTTAGTATGATTTTTATAGATTTTTATGGTTTTTAGGGATTTAGTTGTTTTTTAGGGGGGTTTAGTTTTTAGCGGTTATCTGTTATTAGGAGGTTTATTTAGTTTTTAGGGTTTTAAATATTTTTTATTTTTTTAATGTTTTTAGGGAGTTAATGGGTTTTTAGAGTTTTTAGTTTTCTTTAGTTTATTTTTTTAGGGGTTTTATGGTTTTCACGATTTTTAGGGTGTTTAGGGTTTTTAGCGTTTTTTTATGTTTTTAGGGGTTTTATGTATTTTTTGTTTTTTATTATTATTAGTGATTTTAAGGGTTTTTAGGGATTTTCATGTTTTTAGGGATTTTAGGGATTTTTTATTTGTTTTATATATATTTTTATATTTTTTAGGCAATTTCAGGGGTTCTTACTATTTTTTTTATTTTTTATTGTTTTTTTGGATTTTAGGGTCTTATGAGTTTTTATGGTTTTGATGGTTTTGATAGTTTTTAATTTTTTTAGGGTTTTAAATGGGTTTTAGATTATTTAGTGGTTTTAGGGTACTTAGGGGTTTCTAGGTTTCTTATGTTTTTAGATATTTTTAATGTTTTTAGTGTTTTATGGGATTTTGGGTTTTTAGTGATTTTTAGGTTTTCTAGGAGTTTTACGTATTTTTATGTTTTTAAAATTTTTAGTGTTTTCCATCCTTCTTCTATTTTTATATTATTATTTATTTTATGGATTATTTTTATTTTTTGGGGGGTTTTTGGGATTTTTGGGATTTTGGGTGTTTTAGTGTTTCTTTGGGTTTTTATTGGATTTTTGGATTTTTGGGTTTATTTGATTTTTTATAGTTTTTATGGTTGTTTATTATTTTTTAAGGTTTTATGAATTTAAAGGGTTTTTAGACTATTTAGTGATTTTTTTGGTTTTTATGGGGTCTTGATGCTTTTTAGGGTTTTATGGATTGTATTGGTTTTTAGTGTTTTTAGGTTCTTTTTCATTTTTTATGGTTTTTATTATTTTTAGTGTTTTTAAGGGATTGACATGCATTAAGGTTTTTAGGTTTTCTTAAGGTTTTTAGGTTTTTTTATGTTTTTATGATTTTTAGGGGTTTTTTGTATTTTTATGGGTTTTCAGAGATTTTATGGATTTTGAGGTTTTTTAAGGATTTTTAGACAGTATAGGTGTTTTTTTTAATTTTTTAGTTTTTTAGGAGTTTTAAGTGTCTTTTGAATTATAGGTTTTTTTATTAATTTCTAGGGATTTATGGTGTTTTTAATATTTTGGGATTTTATGGAATTTCTAGGAATTTTATGGGTTTTTATATTTTTATGGATTTTGAGGGTTTTAGGTTTTTTCAGTATTTTAGGATTTTTTTCGTGTTTTTTGGGGTTTTTAGGGTTTTTTTTATAGTTTTCTAATGTTTTTAGGCATTTAAAGGGTTTTTAGATTTTTTGTGGTTTTAGTGATTTTAGGGTTTTTAAGCTTTTTAATGTTTTAAGGGTTTTTATGATTTCTATGTTTTTTGTGTTTTTTAGGGTTTTTAGTGTTTTTTGGGTATTAGGGTTTCAATTATTTTTAGGTTTTTAAGGTTTTCTTTGCTGTTTTAAGGGGTTTTTATGTTTTTAGGGATCTTTAGGGATTTTTTATGATTTTTATAGATTTTTAGGGGTTTTAGGGAATTTGAGAGGGTTTTGGGTTTTTAGGTTATTTTATATTTTTTTGGGGTTTTATGGTATTTTATGCGTTTTTTATAGTTTTTTAACATTTTTAGGGGTTTAAAAGGATTTTATTGTTTTTAGGGTTTGTTGGTTCTTTTAGTGTCTTTTTAGGATTTTTTTTGGTGTTTTTAGCATTTTTTAGGTTTTTTTGGGTTTTAGGGTTTTTATTTTTTTAGATATTTTTTTGAATTTTAAGTTTTCTAATTTTTTTATAATGTTTTATGGATTTTAGGGATTTTAGGGTTTTTAGGATTTTTTATGGTTTTTATGGTTTTAGGGTTTTTTTTTGAGTTTTTAGGGTTTTTATGGTTTTTTAGAGTTTTATTGATATTAGGGGCCTAAAGGGTATTTATAGTTTCTAGGTTTTTAATAATTTTTATGATTTTTTTGGCTTCTTAAATTATTTTTGATGTTTTTTAGGGTTTTTATAGTTTTTTCTGTTTTTAGGTGTTTTTAGTGTTTTTAGGTTTTTATGGAATTCTTAGGGGTTTTCTGGTTTTTAGGGAAATTTATGTTTTTAAATATTTATATCCATATTTTTTGGTTTTATAGGGTTTTATATTTTTGAAAGGGATTTTAGAGGTTTTTAGGGTATTTAGAGTCTTTATGGTTTTGTTGGGATTTTATGGATTTTTTGAGTTTTTTAGCATTTTAAGGGTATTTTTTTAAAACTTTTATGGGGTTTTTGGGTTTTTTTAACATTTCTAAATATTTATAGGGTTTTTCATGTTTTTAGTTGTTTTTATTATTTTTTTTGGTTTTTATGGATTTTTAATGTTTTTTGGTTTTTTATTGTTTTTTGGGGTTTTGGGATTTTTGAAATTTTTGACGATTATTAGTGTTTGAGGGGTATTAATTGTTTTTTTTGTTTTTAATATTTTCTTATAGTTTTTATGTGTTTTTAAGGATTTTATGTTTTTAGGGATCATTAGGGATTTTTTAAGATTTTTTATGGGTTTTTAGGGATTTAAATAGATTTTAGGGGTGTTTGTTTTTTTGGGTTTTTAGGTTTATTGGGTTTTTTTTGAGTTTATAGGGTTTGTAAGGATTTTTATTTTTTTTATTATTTTTAGGGGTTTAATTAGTTTTTAGAGTTTTTAGTTGGGTTTTAGGGTTTTATGGGGTGTTTTGGTTTTTAATATTTTAAGGGGGGTTTTTTGCGGGGTTTTTTGGGTTCTAATGGTCTTTTACGGTTTTTAGAATTTTATCTTTTTAAGGGTTTTAAAGTTATTTTTTTTTTATGGTTTTCTTAGTGTTTTTAATCGTTTTTTTTTGGATTCTTTTATTTTAAGGGATTTATAGTGTCTTTTTTAATTTTTATGGGTTTTTAAGGTTTTTGAAAATTTTGAGGGTTTTTAGGGATTTTATGGTCATTATGAGTTTTAATTTTTTAGGTTTTAATGTTTTATTAGGTATTTTTACGATTTTTATTGTTTTTTACATTTTTTTTTATTTTTTATAATTTTTACTGTTTTACGAGTGTTTAGGGATTTTGAGCAGTTTTTGGGTTTTTAGGGATTTTAGGGTTTTTGTGATTTTTAGTGTTTTTGTGTTTTTATGGATTTTTCAATTTTTAGTAATTTAACATTTTTTGTAATTTTTAACGTTTTATGTGTTTTAATGGGTTTTTAGTGCCTTTTATGGTTTTTATGGGTTTTACAGGTTTTATGTTTTTATGGTTTTTATGATTTTCAGGATTTTTAGGGTTTTTATTATTTTTATTTTTTAAGGGATTTAAGTGTTTTTATGGTTATATGGTTTTCTTATGAATTTTTAGGGTTTCATGGTTTTTTCTAAATTTTATGGATTTTTAGGGTATTTAGGTTTTTTATGTTTTTAGGGTTTTAAGATATGTTGAGGGGTTTTTTGGGGTTTTTTTGGTTTTTTTGGGACTATATGTTTTTTTTTTGGTTTTTAGAGTTTTTTTAGTGTTTTTTTGGTTATTTATGTGTTTTATAGTTTTTTTTCATTTTTTGGTATTTAGAGGATTTTTAGAGTATTTATTTTTTTTCATGTATTCTATGGATTTTAGGGGTTTGTATGGTTTTTAGGGGATTTTATGGGGTTTTAGGGGTTTAATGTGATTTTAGGTTTTTATTTTCGTCTTGGTGTTTTTATGTTTTGATGGATGTTTTAAGGATTTTTCTAGGATTTTTCTGATTTTTTTGCCCCTTAGGGTTTTTAAGTATTTTAATGGTTTTTATGGTTTTTAGTGATTTTTGGGGGTTTTAAGGTATTTAACAATTCCATGATTTTAAAGGGTTTTATGTTTTTTTAGATTTTTAAGGTTTTCATATAGTTTTTAAATATTTAGGGTTTTTTAATTCTTGTTTAGGATTTTTATGAGTTTTTAATGTTTTTTGTATTTTGAGGGTGTTTTGGTTTTTTGTGTTTTAAGGTATTTTATGGACTTTTTTCGGGGCCATTTTTTAGTTATTTAGGGGTTTTACGGTTGTGTATAGTTATCAATATTTTTAGTGTTATAAATTTTTTTTGGAGTTTTCAGTTGTTTTTAGGTTTTGAATGTGGTTTTCAGAATTTTTAAGGTTTTTATTGGTTTTATGATTTTTTGGGGTTTTTAGTGATTTTTAGCATTTTTAGGTTTTTAGCGTTTTAATTGGTTTTATGATTTTAAGGTTTTCTTTTTGTTTTTAGGGTTTTTTAGGGATTTTTATATTTTTAGGTATTTTTTGGGATTTTTAGGGATTTTTATGATTTTTATGGGTTTTTAGGCAAAGTGGGCTCGGGACCAGGTATTCCTCATCCCCCAAACATTATTAAAAAAAGATAAAAACAAGGATTTATAAGGGGGGATAACACAACCGAGTGTGCATGTCACCTATGATGTCTGATTCCACAAGGTATGTACTTAAAGAAGGTGTAACAAAAGACCACCTGGAGCTCTTGTCTTCAATTATTTTTTGGGGAGTGCATCTGTCACTGAGTTTACCTCCCTAAATGCATGCATGACCTTGAGAATCAAGTATTGAGATGCCTTTAGACATTTGAGCCATTGCAGGATAATCCTCTATGATACTCTCTACATTTTTTTTTGAGAGCCTCCACTACCAACATTCAGTCAGATTCGATCTAGAGGTTCTTCCATTTGAAGTGCATTGAAAATTGGACAGATTTGATCATGGCCCAAAGTTCCACCTTATAGGTGCATCCATTCCCAATGAAGTGATAAAATAATCCTTTAATGGAGCCTCAATGCATACAGAACACACCTACACATCGTCAGAGGCCGGGTACACCTGATACCGCGCCATCCACGATGATTTTGACCCAATCTAAAAGTGGATGGATCAACCAGATAGATTTCAGAACCATGAGCTATCTCCACCTTCTAGAAACACCAAGAGTGAGAAATATAATCAAGTCACTCATATAATTATCTACTACACTAGTTTGTACATTCACTACCATAAAAACTGCATGATGAATAACCACCACACCGACGTGAGGATAGATATATTTTCTATCGAAAACCACCTTGTTCCGAGTTTCGCAATCATAGGAAACACGGGAGGAAACAACTACATGTAAGAGATTAGTTAACTTCTCACTACTACATACTCCCACCACACTCGTGAGAAAATTGGCCAGCGTGCTCTCTATGAAGAGATATAGCTGAAATGTGCTCTGTACGTGCTCCCAAAGTTCAACGGCTGGCCTGCACCTTAGGAATAGATTTTGGAAATTTTTCTCATCCTGAAGACATATTAGACATGCTGAGGCCAAGAACCATCCATCCCTCTTCAACTTCTCCTAAGCGGGTAATCTGTTTCTCAAAATCATCCATATTAGGAGGTAACCATAGGGATGGATGAATGACCTATGAAATTTGGATAAGCAAGCAAGAGTTTGATTCCTCTGCCCACATTTAAACTGGTACATCTCTCTTGTGCTCAGCTTCCCAAACAGATTTAGTTTCCAGATAACGAAGTCATTATCATCAAAATTGTATCTTTGGATTTTCAGAATGATATTTTCCAATAGAATCCCATCGATATCTCCCATCCTGTGGTTGAGGTCAGTGATGGACCACTATTGAAGGCATTTAGGGGGCTGGAAAAATTCATTGATATGTCGGTCCAGCCAACTGGTTGCCCAACACTTCAGATTAGACTACCTCGAGACTGCCCATTTGGAGTGAGAAATAATGTCCACATATGAGGATCTGATTATAGTCCAATTTGAAGAGGGAATATAACTGGAGAATCCATTGTAGAGTTTAGAGGTGAATTTTTCTCTAAGAAAGTCCAGGCTCTTATCCTGCGGGTTGAACAGATTCCATGTGAATTTCCCAATAATAGCATCATTGAATTTCTTGAGGTCCTTGATGTCGAGCACTTATGGGTTTTTGGGTTTTTTTGGTATTTTTGGGTTTTAAGGGTATTTAGTGGATTTAATGTTTTTTATTATTTTTAGTGTTTTCTTAACATTTTAGGTATTTATAGTGGTTTTTAAAATTTTATTAATTTTTAGGGTTTTTATTTATTATAGGTTTTTAATGTTTTCGTGGGTTTTTGGGTTTTTTGGGGTTTTAGTGTTTTTAGGGGTTCTAAGAGTTTTTAATTTTTAAGTATTTCTAAGGTAATTTCTGTGGTTTTAGGGTTTTTATGTTTATAGAGACTTCTAAATATTTTTTAGTATTTTTTGGTTTTTAGGGTATTAAGGTTATTGAGGGGTTTTATGGTTTTTATGATTTTAATGGGTTTTTTGGGTTTTTAGGATTTTTAATTTTTTATTACTATAATTTTTTTTAGATTTTCTTAAAATTATAGGGGATTAATAATTTTTCATCGTTTTAAGTGGTTTAGGGGTTTTTATGGTATTTAGGGTTTTAGGGTGTTTAGGTTTTGACCATTTTTTGGTCTTTAAGGGTTTAAAATGATTTATATTTTTAATGGTTTTCTTAGGGGTTTTCAAGGGTTTTAGGGTTTTTTTATTTTTTAGGGTTTTTAAGGTATTTTTAAGGTATTTTTATTATTTTTAGGGTTTTTATGGGTTTTGAGTACTTTTAGGGTTTTTATGGTTTATTTTGGGTTTTAGGGTTTTCTGATTTTTTAATGGTTTTTAATGTATTTTGGAGTTTTAAACATTTTTAGGGGTTTAAATGGTTTTTATAATTTTATTGGTTTTTTATGATTTTTATGTGTTTTAGGGTTTTTAGGGTTTTTAGGGTTTTTTTTGGTTTTTAGGGGTTTTAAGTATTTTTAGGTTTTTAAGGTTTTATTAGGGTTTTAAGGGTTTTTTTATTTTTTTATTGATTCTTAAGGTTTTTTAGGATTTTAGGATTTTTAGGATTTTTATAGATTTTGAGGGGTTTTAGTGGTTTTATTGGGTTTTTTGAGTTTTTTTATGGCTTTTTTGTTTTTTATGTATTTTAATGTTTTTTGGGGTTTAAAGGGATTTTAGAGTTTTATTGGGTTTTTAGGATATTTATGGGGTTTTAGAGTTTTTTAATGTTTTTAGGGGTTTTTAGGGGTTTTATTGTTACTAGTGTTTTTTAGGTTTTGTAGGGGTTTCAAGTGTTTTAGGTTCCCAGGATTTTCTTCAGATTTTTAGGGTTTTAGTGTTTTTTATGTTTCTATAGAATATAGAGAATTTTTTTATTTTTATTCATTTTTTTGGATTTTGAGGTTTTTTGTGTTTTTTTGGGTTTTTAGTGTTTTTTGGATTTTTTGAGATTTTTGTTTCTTTTACAGATTTTAATTTTTTTATTTTTTTAAGGTTTTCTTAGGAGTTTTAAGGTTTTTAGGAGTTTCTTATGTTTTTAGTGATTTTAGGGCATTTGAATATTTTTATGGGTTTTATGGTTTTAAGGGTTTTGGGGTTTTTGAGTTTTCTAGGGGGGTTTATTTATTATTTTTTATATTTATAGGGTTATTAATGGATTTTATAGTTTTTTAATGTTTTTAGGTCTGTAAAGGGGTTTTAGAGTTTTTAGTCATTTTTTGGGTTTTTCGATTTTTTTGTCGTTTTTTGGGGTTTTTATGGATTTTAAGGAATTTATGGGTTTTATGGTTTTTGGGTATTTATGGGTTTTAGGGTTTTAACAATATTTAGGGTTGTAGGGTTTTAAATGTATTTATATTTTTATGTTTTTATTATGGGTTTTCTTGGGTTTTAGGGTTTATTACATTTTTAGGGTTATTTAGGGCTTTTTTATTTTTATGGTTCTTTAGGTTTTTATAAATTCTCTATGGTTTTAGGGGGTTTTAGGTGTTTTTTTGTTTTTAGTGTTTTTAGGTGTTTAGTGTTTGTTTTTTTTGTTTTGTAGTTGTGTTAAGGTTTTTTAGAGTTTTTAACATTTTAGGGGTTTAATGTTTTTTTAGATTTTTTAGTTGGTTTTTAGGATTTTTATAGGTTTTTTTACTATTTTGTAATATTATAAGGTTTTTAGGTTTTTTTTTTATTTTTATATAGTTTTAGGGTTTTTTTGAATTTGTTATGTTTTAAGGGGTTTTAATTATTTTTATGATTTCTAGGTTTTCGTAGGGTTTTCAGTGTTTTTAGGGTTTTTATGTCTTTAGGGATTTTTATGAATTTTTATGGTTTCCGGGTATTTTCTTGGGTTTTAGGGTTTTTTAGGGTTTTCAAATTTTAGGGGTTTTTGGAAATTTTTATGTTTTTATTGGTTTAAATTTTTTTAGGTTATTATGGATTTCTTAATGTTTTTTAGAGTTTTTAGGTTTTTTTATCATTTTTCGGGGTTTTCGGTATTTTTATGATTTTTAGGGGTTTTTATGGTGTTAAATGATTTTGAGGTGATTTAAGGGTTTTTAAGTTTTTAAAATTTTATTGTTTTTTAGAGTTTTTAAGGTTTTCAATAGTTTTTATCATTTTTTCAGTTTTTTTGGGTTTAATGATATCTTTGGTTTTTATGGTTTTCTTATTTGCTTTCAGGGTTTTAAGATTTTTAATATTTTTAGATATTTTTAAATCTTTTTAAGATTTTTATTGTTTTTATGGATTATATATATTTTGGGGGTTTTAGGGTTTTTAGGGATTCTATGGTGTTTTGGGTTTTTAGTTATTTTTTGTTTTTAGGGGTTTTAAGGTTTTTAGAGTTTTTTATCGTTTTATGTGGTATAAAGGGGTTTTATAAATATTAGGGTTTTTATGATTTTTATGGGTTTTTATGGGTTTTAGAGGTGTTAGGGTTTTTAGGGTGGTTTAGGGTTTTTAAAATTTTTAGGTATTATAGGGGTTTTATGTCTTTTTACGTTTTTAAGGTTGTCATAATTTTTTCTTGGTTTTCTGGATTTTTTTTGTTTATATAGATTTTTAGGGGGTGTTTATGAATTTTATGGTTTTAGGGTTTTATCGTTTTTAGCATTTTTCATGTCTTATAGGTTTTAACTGTTTTCGGTTTTTATGGTTTTCATATGTATTTTCAGGGTATTTATGATTTTTATGTTTCTAAGTATTTTTAGTGATTTTTTAGGTTATTTTATTTTTTTATGATTTTTAGCGATTTTGATTATTTGTTGGGGTTTTAGGTATTTTTGAGTTTTTTAGGGGTATTAAGCTATTTTATAATTTTTATATTTTTAAAACATTTTTATGGGTTTAAAGTTTTTATATATTTTTTTGGTATGTTTTAGGGTTTTGTGGTGTTTTATGGGGTTTTAAGCTTTTTAGGGTACTTTTTTCTTTTTAGGAGTTTCTAGAGTTTTTAGGGTCTTTTATTAATTTTACTATTTTTAGTTTTTAAAGGGTTTTAAGTGTTTTTTGGTTATTAATGTTTTATTAGGGTGTTTCTAGGTTTTTATGATTTTTTACATTTTTAGGGATTCTTATGGATTTTTGGGTTATTTATGGGTTCTAGGATATTTTGGGATTTGAGTGTTTTGAGGATTTGTTTTTGTTTTAAGTTTTTTTATCCATTAAAGGTTGTTATTGGTTTTATGTTTTTTTAGGTTTTTAAGGTTTTATTGGCTGTTTTTAGGGTTTTTAGGGTTTTTTTAATTTTTTGGAATTTTTGGGATTTGTTAGGATTTTTATATTTTCAGGTGTGATAGGGATTTTTAGGGTTTTTGAGTTTTTGGGGTTTTTGGGGGTTTTGGGGTTCCTTAACTTTTATAGTGTTTAAAGGTATTTTATAGTTTTTAACAATTTAAGGGTTTAATGGGTTTTAGAGTTTCTAGTGTTTTTCATGGTTTTATGGTTTGTTAGGTGTTTTATGGTTTTTAGGGTTTTTTTTGGTTTTAGGGTCTATTAGGGTTTTGTTATTTTTTCGGGTTTTTAACCATTTTATTTGATTTTAGGATTTTAATGTTTTCCTAGAGGGTTTTATATTTTTTAGCGGTTATAATGTTTTTAGGAATTTTAGGTTTTTATGGTTTTTAGGGTTTTTAGGGATTTCAAGGGTTTTATGGTTTTTAGGGTCTTTAGGGTTTTTTAGTGTTTTATCATTTTTTAGGTTTTTAAGGGTTTATGTTTTTTATGATTTAATGTTTTATTGGGGTTTTTTAAGGTCTTAAGGGTTTTTTTTATATTTTTTGGGGTTTTAGAGAATTTTTTATTTTTTATGGTTTTTGGGTTTTTTGGGAGTTTTTATGTATTTGATGTAGTTTTTGGTCTTTTAGGGATTTTTTTGGTATTTAGGGGTTTTAATTTTTTTTAGTGTTTTTTAATGTTTTTAAGGTTTTAGAGGGATTTTAGAGTTTTATTGGTTTTTATGGTTTTTATGGTTTTTTTGTGGTTTTTATGTGTTTGTTTGGTCTTTAAGGCTTTTATTTTTTTTTATGATTTTACAATTTTTTAGTGCTATTATGGGCTTTTTAGGTTTTTTACTATTTTTATCATGTTTTACTATTTTTATGGGTTTTAGCAGTTTTTATCCTTATTTAGGGTTTTTAGGGGTTTTATGTTTTTTAGTTTCTTAAGGATTTTTTAATGATTATTAGGGGTTTTATGAATTTTTATGTTTTTAGGAATTTTTAGGGTTTTTAGGTATTTTTAGGATTTTTATGGGTTTTTAGGATTCTTATAGTTTTTTAGGGTTTTTATGATTTTTAGGGTTTTTAGTTTTTTATTTGGGTTTCAAGGTTTTTCCTAGTTTTTAAATTTTTTTAATCATTTAAGGGGTTGAAAGGAATTTGAGAGTATTTAGTGGATTTTTAGGGTAGCTATGGGTGTTTTTTTAATATTTTTATGGGGTTTTATGTTTTTATTATTTTATAGTATTTTTACCTTTTTAGATTGTTTAGTGGGTTTAATAATTTTTTAATTTTTAATGTTTTCTTAGGAATTTTCAAGGTTTTTATATTTTTAACGTTTTAAAGATTTTTAGGTATTTTTTTATGATTATTATGGTTTTTTAGGGATTTGTGGGCGTCTTAGGGTTTTATGACTTTTTTTCATTTTTAGGGGTTTTTTATATGTTTTTATATTTTTTATGTTTTCAGAGTTTTTTAACATTTTAGGGGGGTTTGAAAGGTTTTTAGAGTTTTTAGTGGTTTAGGGTTTTTATGGGTTTTTCAGGTTTTTTATGGTTATAGGGGTTTTATCATTAGTGGAGGGTTATGATTTTTATGGTATTTTTTTGGGATTTTTAGAATTTTTATCATTTTTTAGGTTTTTAACGAATAGATAGGGGTTTTAGGATTTTTAATGTTTTTAATGATTTTGGGGATTTTTTTAAAAAATTTATGGTTTTTAGGGATTTGGAGGGTTTTAGAGTTTTTTGGGGTTTTCATGTTTTTTTGGGTTTTTAACATTTTTAGACTTTTTAGGTGGTTAAAAAGTTTTTTTTTGGTTTTTATGGGTTTCTTAGGGTTTTTTATGTTTTTCTACATATTTATGGTTTTTTCACATTTTAATGGGATTTTAGGGTTTTAGGTATTTTGATAGATTTATGCATTTTTATGGTTTTTATGGGATTTCTTGGTTTTTTAGGTTTTATGAGTTTTGGGGGTTTTATTATTTTTTAGATTTTTAATTATTTTTAGGGGATTAATTTGTTTCTAGATTTTTTTGTGTGTTTTAGGGTTTTTATTGGGTTTTAGGTTATTTATCATTTTTGGGGTTTTTATGGTTTTAGGGATTTTATGGTTTTTAGGGGTTTTGTAGAATTTTAGAATTTTGGGGGTTTTTGGTGTTTTTTAGGATTTTAGGGGTTTTATGTGTTTTTATGTTTTTATTGTTTTCTTTGGGTTTTTTAGGGTTTTAGGGTATTTATGTTTTAGTAATTTTGGGTATTTTTTATGGTTTTCAAGGTTTTATGGATTTGAGGGTTTTGAGGATTTTTATTTTTTTTGGGTTTTTAGGGTTTTTTGGAGGTTTTAGGATTTTTAATGTTTTTAGTGCATTTATCATTTTTAGGGGGTTAAAAGGGTTTTTGGATTTTTGTGGGGTTTTAGGTGTTTTATGTGTTTTTAAAGTTTTTAATGGTTTTTAATAGTTTTTAAGATTTTTAGGGTTATTACCATTTTTAGTGTTTTTTGCATGTTTTAGGTTTTTTAGGGGTCTTAAGTGTTTTTATGTTTTTAAAGTTTTTAGGGTTTTTTCTATTTTTAGGGTTTTTGTGGTTTTTTAATATTTTTTATGTTTTTTGGTATTTTCTGGATTTTAAAGTGTTTTAGGGTTTCTTGGGGTTTTTTTGCTTTTTTGTTTTTTGTTTTTTAATTTTTTTGGAGTTTTTGAGGATTTTTATAGTTCTTTAACATTTTTATGGTTTTAATGGTTTTTTAAAAAATTTATTGATTTTTTAGTGTTTTTATATATTTTTGGATTTCTATGCTTTTTGGATTTTTTTTATTTTAAGGGTTTTAGGGTTTTTAAGGGTTATTAGTGCTTTAATGTGTTATAATTTTTTTTATGATTATAAGTTATTCTTTGGATATTTTAGGGTTTTATGATTTTTTTGAATTTTTAGGGATTTTATGGTTTTTAAGGATTTTTTTACGTTTTTAGGGGTTTTAGGTATTTTTGATGGTTTATAGGCTTTTTTTGGTTTTTAGGGTTTTTATTATTTTAAAGTTTTCTTTGGGTTTTTTCATAGGATTTAGGATTGAAGTTATTTTAGGATTTTTTAGTTTTTTATGGTTTTTAGGGATTTTTAGTGTTTTTTGGGTATTTTAGTTTTTTGGTACTTTAGGGTTTTTTTGCGTTGTTAGTGTTTTTATGGTTTTTAGAGTTTTTTTTTACCGTTTTAAGGATTTTAAAGGGCCTTTAAAAATTTTAGTGGGTTTTTAGGGGTTTTATGGGATTAGTCATTTTCATTTGTTTACGGATATTAGGGTTTTTTAGTTTCTTCAGTTTCTTAGCATTTTTATAGGTTTTTTGGTTTTTAGAATTTTTAGGTTTTTAGGGGTTTTAATTTTTTTAGGGTTTTAAGGTTTTATTAAGGGTTTTTTGGGTTTTAGGGTTTTTAAAATTTTTATGGATGTTTAGGTATTTCTTAGGATTTTTATGGATTTTTAGTGTTTTTAGTGTTTTTTGGGTTTTAGGGTTTTTATGGTTATTTTATGTTTTAGGGGCTCTTTGAATTTTAACAGTTTTTACTGTTTTTAATATTTTTATCGGTTTTAATGGTTTTTAGTATTTTTAGTGTCCTTTTAAAATTTTTATGGATTTTTATGGGATTTAATGATTTTAGTGGTTTTATGGTTTTTAGGGTTTTTAGGGATTTTAGGGGTTTTACCTTTTTTTATGGTTTTTATATTTTTTAAGTTTTTTGGGGGTTTAAGTGTTTTTTAGTTTTTTAGTTTTTATAAGGGGTTTTTATAGGTTTTAGGGTCTTTTATGTTTTTAGAAACTTTTAGATATTTTTTATGATTTTTATGGTTTTTGCGGTTTGATGGATTTTGGTGATTTTTAATGTTTATGTTGTTTTTAGGTTTTTTTGGGTTTTACTTTTTTTGAGTTTTTAGGTTTTTTGAGTTTTTTAGTAATTTTATGGTTTTTAGAGTTTTTTTAAATATTTTTAGGGGTTTGTAGGGTATTTATAGTTTTTATTGAATTTTTCAGTTTTATGCCTTTTTATGTAGTTTTAAGGTTTTTATGGGTTTTATGGGCTTTAGGGGTTTTAGGGTTTTTAGTGTTTTTTTACGTATTTGGGTGTTTTAAGTGTTTTTATATTTTGATTTTTTTTCTTAGGGTTTTTTTGGTAATTATGTATTTTTATATTTTCAGTGATTTTTTGGATTTTTATGGTCTTTTTGGGTTTTATGTATTTTGAGAGATTAAATGGTGTTTATGGTTTTTTAGGTTTTTAGGGATTTTAGGTAATTTGTTAGATTTTTATTATTTTTTACGGTCTTTAGGGATTTTGATGTTTTTCAAGGTTTTTATGGTTTTTTGGGGTTGTTATAATTTTTATCATTTTCAGGTATTTTAAGGGTTTCAAGTATTTTTAGGTTTTTAAGGTTTTCATAGGGTTTTTAGGGTTTTTAAGTTTTAAGGTATTTTAAATTATTTTTTAGGATTTTTCTGGTTTTCTAGGGGTTTTAGGTTTTATGATGGTTTTTAGGGCATATTGATTTTTATGTGTTTTTTGGGGTTTTATGATTTTTTTCAGTTCTTTAGGGGTTTTCAGGGTTTTATAGTTTTTTAACGTTTTTATGGGTTTAATGAGTTTTTACAGATTTCAGTGTTTTTATGGTTATTTGGGGTTCATTTTTTTCATTTTCTAAGAGTATTTAGGGTTTTAATGTATTTATGGTGTTCTAGTGTTTTAATTGTTTTTTAGGTTTTTAGGGATTTTATTTTTTAGGTTTTTATTGTTTTATTATGTTTTTTCAGGGTTTCTTATGTTTTTTAAGAATTTTTTGGGTTTTTTATAAATTTTATGGTTTTTTGTGATATTGATGGTTTTTAGTGTTTTATGGTTTTTTGTAGTTTTTGGGTTTTTTTAGTTTTTTTTTTGAGTTTTTAAGTCTCTTTATAGTTTTTAACATTTTTAGGGCTTTAATGGTTTTCTATAGTTGTTGGTTGATTTTTAGGGTTTTTATGTGTTATTAGGGTTTTTACAGTTTTTAAGTGCTTTAAGATTTTAGTTTTATTTGGGTTTTTAGGATTTCTATCATGTTTTATATTTTTTGGGGTTTTAATAGTTTTTAGGATTTATAGGATTTATTAGGGTTTTCAGGGTTTAAGGTTTATTATGTTTTTTAGATTGTTAGTATTCTTAAGATTTTGTATGGTTTTAGAGGATTTTAACAGTCATTACGGGTTTTATAGTTTTTATGGGTTTTTTGAGTTTATAGGGTTTTTATGGGTTTTAGAGTTTTTTTATCATTTTTAGGGGTTTAAAGGGGTTGTTGAGTTTTTCTTATGGTTTTAGGGGTTTTAGGTTTTATGGGTTTTAGAGTTTTTTTTATCATTTTTAAGGGTTTAAAGGGGTTGTTGAGTTTTTCGTGTGGTTTTATGGGTTTTAGGCGGGTTTAGGGTTGTTTGTGTTTTAGGGGGTTTGTGGTTTTTAAGGGTTTTTGGGTTTTTGGGGTACTGAAGATTTTTTTACATTTTTTTATGATTTTTTTGTGTTTAATGTGTTTTTATGTTTTTAATTTTTTCATATGGATTTTCATGGTTTATATGGTTTTTTATAACATAGGTATTTTTAGGGATTTTGAGGGGTTTAAAAGGTTTCTAGGTGTTTTGGTATTTTTAGTGTTTTTGTGTTAATAGGTTTTTTAGGGGTTATTACTATTTTTAGGTTTTTATGGTTTTCATAGGGGTTTTAAGGGATTTTTAAGGTTTTGAAAATTTTAAGGATTTTTAAGGATTTTTTTGGATTTTTTACTCTTTTTTATATTTTTTTTTATTTTGAGGGGTTCTAAGGGGTTTTTTTGGTATTTTATAGTTTTTTATTGCTTTTGGGGGATTTTTGGTTATTTCTTGTGTTTTTAGGGAATTTAAGGGTTTTATAGTTTTTAACATATTTAGCAGTTTAATGGTTTTTTAGAGTTTTTAGTAGGTTTTAGGGTTTTTAGGGGTTTTTAGAGTTTTTAAGGATTTAAGGTTTTATGGTTTTTATGGTTTTTAGATTTTTTATCATTTTTAGTTTTTTAGGGGTTTTTTGTGTTTTTTTGGTTTTTATGGAATTCTTAGGTTATGTAATGTTTTTTTTACAATTTTCAATATTTTTTGGTATTTTGTATTTCTATGGTTTTTAGGTCTTTTAAGGATTTCTTCGGGAGGGGGTGTGTTTTATAGTTTTTTGGGGTTTTGGAATTATTTGGATTTTTTTGAATTTTAATGTTTTTAGAGTTTTATAAGATTAGTATGGGTTTAAAGGGTTTTTAGAAGTTTTTTTAGGGTTTTATGGGTTTTTAGGTTTTTTAATGGTTTTATGGGTTATTTGGTTTTTTTTGGGTTATTATCATTTTTAGGATTTTTAATGTTTTTAGATTTTTAGGGGTTTTATGTGCTTTTATGTTTTTAAGGTTTTAGTATGAATTTTTAGGTTTTCTAGGGTTTTTTAGTTTTTAAGGGATTTTTGGGGCCTTTTATTATATTTCTGGGTTTTTACCATTTTTCCGGTTTTTTAGAAGTTTTATGTGTTTTTAGGGTTTCAAGGTTTTCTAATGGGTTTTCATGGTTTTAGGGTTTTTTAAATTTTTAGGTATTTTTATGGATTTTTTCATATTTTTCTAGGTTTTTAGTGTTTTTGAAATTTAGATGGGTTTTAGGGGTTTTCAGGTGTTTATGCTTTTTTAAGGTTTCTGGGTTTTTTTGAGTTTTTTATGGTTTTATCATTTCATGAGTTTTATAATATTTTTAAGGGTTTAAAGGTTTTTTATGGTATTTAGTTTATTTTTTTGGATTTAATGGGGTTTCTAAGGTTTTTAGGGTTTCAGGGGTTTTATGGTTTTTAGGTCTTTTGTTGTTTTTATCATTTTTTTAGTTTCTAGTGGTTTTATGTTTTTTAGGTTTTTAAGGTTTTCTTAGGGTTTTTAATTTTTTATGATTTTTAATATTTTTTAAGGATTCTTATTTTTTTGGGATTTTAAGGAATTTGAGGGTTTTAAAGGTTTTTATGTATTTTAGGGTTTTTTTGGTTTTTTATGGGTTTTTTGCGTTTCTAGTTTTTTTTGGGTGTATAAGATTGTTTAGAGTATTTTTAACTTTTAATGGAAAAGAAGGCGCGGACCAAGGTGGGAGCTTGGTACCTTAAAATAAAACTAAAAGAAAAGTACAAGGCATTACAGGGGGGACTTATGCATTCGGGAACATGTAGTACCCTTCATGTCAGAGTCAACATGGGACGCACAAAAAAGGAGCAATAAAGGACCACCGCGAACAGCATTTTTCAATAGCCATTTTGGAGAGGACATCAGCAACCATGTTGACTTCCCTGTATGTGTGAGTGATCCTGAAAGTTAGATTATTGGATAAGCTGAGACATTCAACCCATTGAGGTAGATGCCGCCATGGAACCTTCCTGGAATTTTGGCGAAGAGCCTCCACCGCAAGCATCGAGTCAGATTCGATCCAGAGATGAAACCACCCAAATTGGTTTGCAAAACATATAGCCTTGATGATATCCCAGAGCTCGACCTCATAGGCGCAGCCATTCCCAATGAAATGATAAAAAATTCCCTAGATAAAGCCTCGACAGGTGCGGAAAACACCACCACAACCTAAATGACCTGGTGAACCTGCTGTCGCGCCATCAACATTAACATTGATCCATAACGGGATTGGTGGGATCCATCTGATGAACTTCATCAACATTGGTTTTTTGACACATCCATAAACACCAAGAGTGCTAAGGGTGACAAGGTCATTAAAACAGTTGTTCATAGTACCTGTTTGGATACACCCGCCCATCTGAATAGCACTGTGCATGGAAATAATACCCTCATGTATGGAACATAATTTTTTCCGAAACATAGCAGAATTTCTCGCAGCCCATAAGAAGGAGACAATTGCTGCTGAAGCAGCAAGAAGAAGGTTATGGATTTGCTCACTTCAATTGAATTCTGTAATAAAAACCATCCTTTGAGCAAAGGTTCCAGAGGGAAATCAGATACCAAAGACATCTTGTATGTGGTTCCATAATCTGTGCACAAGGATGCATTCAACAAAGTGGTGTTGTATACTTTCAGCATCCCATAAACAGAGGCTGCAGGCCGAAACAAGATGCCATCCAGCTCTTTGCAACTACATATGCATAGGAAGCCAATTTCTGTAGATCTTCCAAAGGAGAAGGAAGTTTCTAGGGGAAATGAATTTGCACTTAAATTTCAGAAGCCATGAGGGGGATTCTAGACCTTGCCAGAATTTTTGATTATAGAACAACCTTGCTGTGAGTTGACCAAGCAGGTTCGGCTTCCTGGTGATTGTATCATAATCAATGAAGTTGTAGCGCTGAATCTGGGAAGTTATGTGCACTGGTAAAATTCCATCTAGCTCCATCATCCTTATGTTAATATCATTGATGGACATGTGCTAGAGGGATTGAGGTACCTGCATGATTTCATCAAGAGGACAGTCGAGCCACGGAGTTATACAACAGTTCAAATAGGATTTCTTTGAAACAGCCCAAATCTACTGAGAGATAGTGTCCTTATATGATGATTTAATTGTGGACCAAACAGAGAAGAGTATGTATCCAGTATAGCCATTGCACAAGTGGGCAGTAAACCTTTCTTTAAGAAAATCTAGTTCCCCTTATTTTTGTGTTAAGAGATTCTTGGTGAATTTGGAAAGCAAAGCCTCATTAAAAACCCTGAGGTCCTTAATTCCAAGACCACCCATTTCAGTGGGTTTGATGCAGTCCATTCATGCCACAGTTACCAATTTATTTTCATTAATACATCATGTCCATGAAAAATTCCGAATCATGGATTGAAAATATTTAATCAGTCTTTTCGGCCATCTATATATGGAAAAGACATGAAAAATCATTGAGGCGATGACAGAGTTGATAAGACATACTCTACCAGCTTGAGACAGGGACATTCCCTTCCATTTAGATAGATGTTTTGTGATGTTGATGGAGATTCTTTCTAAGTGGAAACGCTTTGCCTTCCCCCAAAAAAGGGGGACCCTAAGATAATTGAATGGAAAGGATCCTTTTTTGACACCAAGGCATCTGACAATTCTTTTCTGCCTCACAGAGGAAGTTCCTTTCCCAAATACAATAGTTGATTTGCTCCAGCTGATGGCCTGTCCAGCAACATCTTCATAGTGAGTAATGATTTTCCGGATAGAAAATATAGTTAGCATATTATCCTAACCAAAGAGAAGAATATCATCAGCATAAAAAAGGTGTGAGGGTACAAAAGAGTCCTTCCCAGCTTTAATGGGACAATAGAATCCAGCCATCATTGCCTTCATATCAAAGTTACCCAGATAATCTTCTGCGAGTGCAAATAGGATTCCAGAAAGGGGATCCCCCTATCTGACCCCTCGTTTACAATGAAAGAATCATTTTGGTGCCCCATTAACCAGAACAGATATTCTGGCACTCTCCAAGATGGTATAGATCAGACTGATAAATTTGGCTGAAACCCCATACATGCTCAAAACCATGAAGAGAAAGTTCCATTTGATGGTATCAATGGCTTTGGATATATCCGAATTTAGAGAAAAAGACCCATGCTTGGATTCCCTCCTAATGATGTTCACTCCTTCAGAGGCCATATATAGGAAATTTTGGATGCTTCGCCCAGGAATAAAGCCAAATTGATTGGGTGTGATCATGTTGCCAATAATATTCCCCAAGCTAAGAACAATAATTTTGCTAAAAATCTTTTGGATGGTGTTTCCAATGGAAATCGGTCTAAAATCCCCAATATTAATTACAGATTCCTTTTTGGGAAATAGGGAAATAAAATTGGAGTTGTCTCCAAAAGGAATTGATCCCGAGACAAAGAAATCCCTGACAACATTGGTGATTTCTGTATGCAAGATATCCCAATAGAAAATGAAGAACTTGGTGGTGAATCCATCAGGTCCTGGGGCACTTTCAAAATTGAGCGAAAAAATACCAGATTTGACTTCATCCTCAAGAGGTGGAGAGATCAGATCACTATTCTGTGATTAATCCAAAAATTTCTCAACACATTCAGTAATTGAGGCAGAATGAAGCATGTTATCATCATTATAAAGAGCTTTGAAGTGATCGACAACTGCTTTAGCGAGCTCTTTCTCCTCATCCAAGGTTGTATCATTGATTCGGATATGATTGGGTCCTTTATGAGCCCTTTTCTCCCATTGAAAATAGTGGAATAACATTGAGTTTTTTCCACTGTCTTTGAGCCATCGAACGTGGAATTGATTTTTTTCCAGATTTTCTTTATGAGCAAGAAGATCATCTAGCTTTCTGTGAAGCTCATGTTCCCCATGAGTATTAACATCCCCTTGATGGTTATTTTCCGAAAAATATGCCAGCTGATATTCTGAATCCTTGATCTCATCATCAGTTCTTGAGAAATAGAGCGTACTCCAATCTTTTAGCAGACTTTTAATTTTCTTAAGCATTGAAGAAACTACAAAATGAGGACTACCATAAAAAATGGAGTTCCAACCATCCAGAACAACTTACCTGCAACCAGGAATTGCAATCCAGGCATTGTTGAACTTGAAAGGTAAGGGGGGTGATTCTCATGCTTCCCTCACGAATGTCGACAACAATGGGTTTATGATTAGAATTAAATTTGGGGAGAGTAAATAATGAAATGTCAGATGGAGAACCAGCATGATTAACTTGCATAAAGCACCTATTGATTTTGCTGGCTTGCCTCCCATTGACTGAATCTTCCCCATGTGAATCTAGCACCTACAATAGGGACATCAGTGAAATTGCATTGATCCACACACAAATGAAACTCATTTGCAGATGTTCAGGAGAAGTGAGGGAAAAAAAATTTGACTGGGAAGAGAATAACACTGAAATCAGCAATAATGACCCAATTATGAGCCATATTCTCACTGAGAGTAGATATATCACTCCAAAGATCTCTTCTTCTGATGTAAGAGCAAGAAGTATAGACAAAAGAGAAAGAGAAGTAGATATCTTGAAGAAGAGTTTGGACTGTGATTAATTGTTGATAATCTCAAGATT
The DNA here is from genome assembly GCA_963277665.1 of Viscum album. NCBI lineage: Eukaryota > Viridiplantae > Streptophyta > Magnoliopsida > Santalales > Viscaceae > Viscum > Viscum album. The sequence continues at coordinate 1,117,662,982 of OY728152.1, forward strand.
ATCAGGTTTCATGTTATTGTGTCGCAAAACCCATAAGGTTTCAAGATTGGAAGCACCTCTGTTGTGTGAAATAAATGTATAACCTAGAGGGTCCCAGTTGAAACTCTTCCAATTTTCAAAATAGATTAACGGCTCAGTAACGGCCACGAGTGAAGGTTTGTTAGTAGTGAGAAAGTACTGAAGGGTTGCTGTAGTGGGAGGATTCCCAATCCCATGGCAGTTCCAGAATAATATATTTGTTGATTAACATTTCCTCTCAGGCGAGGAAGAGCTTGCATATCTTTGGGAGCTCCTTCGGACTTTCCACCCTGCTTGGGGGGGGGGGCCTGCCAGGAGGTTTCTTGATGATTTGATCAGTTTTTGGAGCCTCATGGGTAGAGGCCAAAGGAATCACATTAGAGCTGATATCAATCTCGGGACTGTCATCTGCCTAGTTAGCCCAGAATTTTCCAGATATAGTAGAGAACGAATTAGTAACACAATTCCCCTCGTTGTGAGAAATTGCGATCGATTTAGCCTTAGTGACATGTCCGGCAGGAACAGGTATGAAAACATCAGAATTGGGCATGTTCGTTTCTGCATCCTGCACTTCAATGGTAGCTGCAATTACAAGACTAGGTGCAGGTGTATCATGCATCTTGCTAGCAATTGCAAGACTAGGTTCATTAAGATAACTTGGCATGTTTGTTTCTGTACCCTTCACTTCAATGATATCTGCAAAATCAGTTGCAGGTGTATCATAAATCTTGCCAACAATTACAAGACTAGGTGCATCAGAAGAATTTGGCATGTTCGTTTCTGTAGCCTGCACTTCAATGGTATCTTCAAAATCAGGTGAAGGTGTATCATGCATCTTTCCAGCAATTGAAATACTAGTTGCGTCAGGAGAAGGAGAGGGTATCTCAGAATCCGGGGAGGCGTGCATAGTTTCTGCACGGGCAGGACTACCAGGTTTAGAGTCACCTAGGGGAACCAGAACACATGTAGTGTCCTTGGGCTGCTCAAGAGGGACTGTTTGCCTTGCATTATCAGGAGCTGAGCCGCTAGGCTCAAGGGGAACCGAATCACTAACAGTGTCCATAATTTTTTCAACAGGAGAAACTTGATCGGCATGAACAAGAGATGGGCCATTCTTCTTAGGAAGGGCCGAATCACTTGCAGTGGCCTTGAGTTTTTCAATAGATAAAACTTGTTCAACATTACCCGGAGCTAAGCCACTGGCCTCATTAACCAGTTCCAGTGTAACTGGAGAAACAGTTTGGATGTTTTCATTGCCTAGCAATGGGAGAGATGTATCTTTATGGGTCATTTCCTTCTTTTTGGAAACTAAACATGCACTGTCTTCATAGCCTTTTTCCTTGCAAATGCTACAAGGCTTCAACCTCCTACATTCATTGATGGAGTGTCCTAGAAATAAGCAATTACTACAGAACTTGGGTATCCTTTCATATTCAATTTCCAGCATGATGCTATCATCCAATGTGTTAAGCACCACTTCTTCAACCAGAGTATTTTCCATGTCAACATCAACAAGGACTCAAGCATAATGCCCAAATCTTGGGTTGTATATTTCCCTATCAATACGGATTGGAAAAACTGTATAATAAGCAATGTACCACAGAATCTGGGGGTACCAATAAAACCAATTAAATTTGAAGATGCGGGTCCAAACTTGAGTGAAGGTATTCTTTACACTTGTTGGATAAAAATTGTGATCCCAGTCTTGAATCCGTAGCAGACCAAGCATGAGGGAAAGTGATCTGAAACACCAGTAACGTCGTTTTTGTTCATCCGATGGAAAAACATTTTGATAAAAGCCTCATCCCATGGCTGTCATTTTCCAGTCCGAGACACCCCAGATCTCAGAAACTCGCTTAACAAGCTCTGCGACTCTCCATATTCTCTTTCCCTTGGGTATGACCAACCGAGCAATGATCGAGAATTTCCATAGCTTAGATATCTCCTCAATAGCCTCCCGATTAGCAGACACATAAGCACTTTTTTCGTTCCTAATAACACAACGAGGTGAGGGAATTCCGAAATCAGAGAAAGAGGATGAAGCCATAGATTTTACAACCTCTTCAAAGTTCTTTTTCGACACATCCAATGAAGAGTTCACTAGTTGATCAGGTTTAACAACATGGGGATTGCAATATTGGAAAAGAACATTATGCCCAACAGGTTCAAAATCATGTTTTTTCATGGGATCTACCGCTTCTTGATTCAAGGGAGTCAATGTACACGCAGGTTCCATAGAATCACCTAATCCCCCCGCTTACTTAGCCATCTTTTATCAATGTATTTCCTTTAAAAAAGTACACTAGGTTGTTAGGCCCAAGGGGTTACATGGTATAGGTGGTTCGTCACCCACCACCGAGCGCCTATATGTACTCCCCCAGTCGCAGTCCCAGGTGTAACGACACCCAGTATTTCAGGCCAGTTTCACATGGGGTAGAGGGGCCCACGAGAGGTGATAAAGGCATATAGTGCACGTTGCCTTGTGAGGACTTGAACCCGGAACCTCAAGGTCAGGACACCACCGCCACTCACCAACTCACCCATGCCTCGTGGGCTTTTAAATTTTTATGGGTTCTTTATGGTTTTTTGGGATTTTATACATTTTTAATGTTTTTATGGGGTTTTATGTTTTTTTTATTTTATTTAGGGTTTTTATGAATTTTTGGGCTTTTATGGGTTTTATGTGGTTTCAGTATTTTATGGTATTATTAGGGATTTTTAGAGGTTTAACGTTTTTACGTATATTTATATTTTTAATGATAATTTAGGATTTTCAAGGTTTTTAGGGTTTTATGTATTTTTAGTGCATTTTGAGTTTTTATGGTTTTTTGGGTGTTTAGGGTTTCTTTGAATTTTTAGGAGTTTTAAGATTTTTTTTAGTTTATAACGTTTATTTGTTTAAAGGGTTTTTAATGTTTTTATTGGGTTTTTATGGTTTTTATGGGTTTTTAGGGTTTTTAATGATTTTAGTGTTTTTATGGTATTTAGGGTTTGTAGGGTTTTTTAGTCTTTTATGATTTTAAGCATTTTTTAGGTTTTTTATTGGTGTTAAGTTTTTTTTTTTTGGTTTTTTATTTTTTCTAAGGGTTTTTTACATATATAATATTTTTTTAGGTTTTTTAAGGATTTTATGGTTTTAGGGTTTCAGGTATTATGAGGGTTTTATGGATTTTAAGGGTTTATATGGTTTTGTTGGGTTTTTAGTGTTTTTCTGTTTTTAGGGTTTTTATGTTTTTTTGTGTTTTCTAATGTTTTATGGGTTTAAATTATTTTTTGGGTTTTTATGATTTTTATGGGTTTTTATTATTTTTATGGGTTTTAGGGGGTTTTATGGTTTTAATGTGTCATAAGGGATTTTAGAATTTTTATCATTTTTAGGTTTTATGGGTTTTATGTTTTTTTTGGTTTTTAATGTTCTATTAGGGGATTTAGGGTTATTTTGTTTTTTTTATGATTTTAGGTGTTTTAGGAAATTTTTATGGATTTTATGGTTCTTTCGAGTATTTGGTTATTTTGAGTGTTTTTATGAGATTTTAAGGTTTTTACAGTTTATTGGGAATTTAGTTTTTTCTTTTTTGAGATTTTCAAGGTTTTTATTTATTTTTAATTTTTTTTAATATTATTTTTTCTTAAATGGCTTCTAGCATTTTTAGTGGATTTTATGGATTTTTAGGATTTTTAGGATTTTTAGGATTTTATTTGTTTTTATGGTTTTAGGGGTTTTTAGGGTTTTAGGTTCTTTTTATGGTCTTTTATGAGTTTTCATGGTTTTTTGTGTTTTTTTGGGGTTTTATGGGTTTTATTTGTGTTTAGGTTTTAATGGTTTTCCTAGTTGTTTTTAGGGTTTTAGGGGATTAATTTGTTTTTAGATATTTTTAATGCATTTTTTGAATTTTTATGGTTTTTAGGGGTTTTGGGGATTTTGAGTGTTTTTAGGGTTTTTTTATTATTTTTATGGATTTTTATGTTTCTTATGTTTTTATGATTTTTAGAGGTATTATCTGTTTTAATGTTTTATGGGTTTATAAGGGTTTTTATGGATATTTAGTGGTTTTTCATTTTTAGTGATTTTTAGGTATTTTTTAGGATTTTTATGGATTTTATGAATTTTGATGGTTTCTATGGTTTTTAGGATTTTTTTAGGGATTTATTTTGATTTTTATATATTTTTATGGTTTTTAGGGATTTGGATAGTTTTTTGGGGGTTTTAGTTTTTTAGGGGTTTTAGGTTATTAGGAGGTTTATTTAGTTTTTAGGGTTTTAAATCATTCTTATTTTTTTTTAATTTTTTTAGGGATTTAATGGGTTTTTAGAGTTTTTAGTTTTCTTTAGTTTATTTTTTGTTTTTAGGGGTTTAATGGTTTTCAAGATTTTTAGGGTGTTTACGGTTTTTAGCGTTTTTTATGTTTTTATGGGTTTTATGTATTTTCTGTTTTTATATTTTTATTAGTGATTTTAAGGGTTTTTAGGGTTTTTTATGATTTTAAGGATTTTAGGTAATTTTTATGGATTATATATATATTTTTATATTTTTTAAGGTAAATTTAGGGGTTCTTAGTATTTTTTTCTTTTTTATTATTTTTTTTTGGATTTTAGGGTTTTATGAGTTTTTTGGGTTTTAATGGTTTTTATAGATTTTAATGTTTTTAGGTTTTTAAATGGGTGTTAGATTATTTAGTGGTTTTAGGGTATTTAGAGGTTTCTAGGTTTCTTATGGTTTTAGATATTTTTTATGTTTTTAGTGTTTTTATGGGTTTTTAGTGATTTTTATGTTTTCTAGAGGTTTTAGGTATTTTTATGTTTTTAATGTTTTTAGTGCTTTCCATCCTTTTTATATTTTTATATTATTAGTGATTTTATGGACTATTTTAATTTTTTTGGGGTTTTTGGGCTTTCTGGGATTTTGGGTGTTTTAGTGTTTCTTTGAGTTTTTGTTGGTTTTTTGGATTTTTGGGTTTATTTGATTTCTTATAGTTTTTATGGTTGTGTATTATTTTTTAACGTTTTATTAATTTAAAGGGTTTTTAGAGTATTTATTTATTTTTGTGGTTTTTGTGGGGTCTTAATGTTTTTTAGGGTTTTATCGATTGTATTGGTTTTTAGTGTTTTTTATGTTATTTTTTCAGTTTTTAGGGTTTTTATTATTTTTAGTGTTTTTAGGGGTTTGAAGTGCATTAAGGTTTTTAGGTTTTCTTAGGGATTTTAGGGTTTTTTATGTTTTTAGGATTTTTAGGGGGTTTTTTTGTATTTTTATGGTTTCTCAGGGATTTTATGGATTTTGAGGGTTTTTAAGGATTTTTAGACAGTATAGGTGTTTTTTTAATTTTTTATTTTTTAGGGGTTTTATGTGTCTTATGAATTATAGGGGTTTCTTATGAATTTCTAGGGATTTTTTTTGTTTTTAATTTTTTGGGGTTTGATGGAATTTCTAGGAATTTTATGGGTTTTATGTTTTTAGGGATTTTGAGGGGTTTTAGGTTTTTTCAGTATTTTAGGGTTTTTTTCATGTTTTTTTGGGGGTTTTAGGGTTTTTATAGGTTTTTAATGTTTTTAGTAATTCAAAAGGTTTTTATATTTTTTAGTGGTTTTAGTGATTTTAGGATTTTTTACTCTTTTTAATGTTTTAAGGTTTTTTATGATTTCAATGTTATTTTGTGTTTTTTAGGGTTTTTAGTGTTTTTTGGGTTTTTAGGGTTTTAATTTTTTTAGGGTTTTAAGGTTTTCTTTGGGGTTTTAAGGGGGTTTAGGGGTTTTTATGTTTTTAGGGATCTATAGGGATTTTTTATGATTTCTATAGATTTTTAGGGGTTTCAGGGAATTTGATAGGGTTTTGGGTTTTTAGTTTATTTTATTGTTTTTTGGGATTTTATGGTATTTTATGAGTTTTTTATAGTTTTTTAACATTTTTAGGGGTTTAAAGGTATTTTAGTGTTTTTGATGGTTTTTAGTTTTTATGTGTTTTATGGTTTTTTAGGCTTTTTATTGGGGTTAGGGTTTTTATGGTGTTTAGGGGTTGTTGGTTCTTTTAGTGTCTTTTTAGGATTTCTTCGGTGTTTTTAGCATTTTTTAGGTTTTTAGGGGTATTAGGTGTTTTTAGGTTTTTTTGGGTTTTAGGGTTTTTTATGTTTTTAGATATTTTTATGAATATTAAGGTTTCTAATGTTTTTATAAAGTTTTATTTATTTTTAGTGATTTTAGGGTTTTTAGGATTTTTATGGTTTTTATGGTTTTAGGGTTTTTTTTGAGTTTTTAGGGTTTTTATGGTTTTTTAGTGTTTTATTGTTTTAAGGGGTTTAAAGGGTATTTATAGTTTCTAGTTTTTTATAATTTGTATGGTTTTTTTTGTTCTTAAATTATTTTTGATGTTTTTATAGTTTTTAGAGTTTTTATAGTTTTTTGTGTTTTTAGGTGTTTTAAGTGGTTTTAGGTTTTTATGGCATTCTTAGGGGTTTTATGGTTTTAGGGGAATTTATGTTTTTAAATATTTATATCCATATTTTTTTTGTTTTATAGGGTTTTATATTATTGAAAGGTATTTTAAAGGTTTTTAGGGTTTTTAGAGTCTTTAAGGTTTTGTTGGGATTTTAGGGATTTTTTGAGTTTTTTAGCATTTTAAGGGTAATTTTTTAAAAAAATTTATGGGTTTTTTTTAGTTTTTTTAACATTTTTAAATATTTATAGGGGTTTTCATTTTTTTTAGTTGTTTTTTTTATTTTTTTGGTTTTTATGGATTTTTAATGTTTTTTGGTTTTTTATTGTTTTTAGGGGTTTTGGGAATTTTGAATTTTTTTACGTTTATTATTGTTTGAGGGGTATTAATTGTTTTTTGGTTTTTAATTTTTTCTTATAAGTTTTATGTGTTTTTAGGGATTTTATGTTTTTAGGGATCATTAGGGATTTTTTTAATATTTTTATGGGTTTTAAGGATTTAAATAGATTTTAGGGGTGTTTTTTTTGTTTTTCTAGGTTTATTGGGTTTTTTTTTGAGTTTATAGGGTTTGTAAGGATTTTTATTGTTTTTATTATTTTTAGGGGTTTAATTAGTTTTTAGAGTTTTTAGTTGGGTTTTAGGGTTTTTATGGGTTTCTTTGGTTTTTAATATTTTAAGGGGTTTTTATATTTTTTTAGGGGTTTTGGGGTTCTAACGGTGTTTTACGGTTTTTAGAATTTTATAGTTTTAAGGTTTTTTAAGTTATTTTTTGTTTTTTATGGTTTTCTTAGTGTTTTTAATCGTTTTTTTTTATTCTTTTATTTTAATGTATTTATAGTGTTTTTTTAATTTTTATGGGGATTTAATGTTTTTGTAAATTTTGAGGGTTTTTAGGGATTTTATGGTCATTAGGAGTTTTATTATTTTTGGGTTTTAAAGTTTTATTAGGCCTTATTAAGATTTTTTTTTACATTTTGTCGGATTTTTTATAATTTTTATTGGTTTTAAGGGTGTTTAGGGATTTTGAACAGTTTTTGGTTTTTTAGGGACTTTACGGTTTTTGTGATTTTTGGTGTTTTTGTGTTTTTATGACTTTTTCAGTTTTTAGTAATTTAACGTTTTTATAATTTTTATCATTTTATGTGTTTTAATTTGTTTTTAGTGCCTTTATGGTTTTTATGGGTTTTTAGAGGCTTTATGTTTTTTAGGGTTTTTATGATTTTCAGGATTTTTTGGGTTTTAGGGTTTTTATTATTTTTATTTTTTAAGGGTTTTAAATGTTTTTATGGTTATAAGGTTTTCTTAGGAATTTTTAGGGTTTCATGGTTTTTTCTAAATTTTAGGTATTTTTAGGGTATTTATGATTTTTATGTTTTTAGGGTTTTTTTGGTTTTTTTGGGATTATATGTTTGTTTGGTTTTTAGAGTTTTTTTAGTGTTATTTAGGTTATTTATGGTTTTTAGAGTTTTCTTTTCATTTTTCGGTGTTTAGAGGATTTTTAGAGTATTTTTTTCATGTATTTTATGGATTTTAGGGGTTTGTATGGTTTTTAGGGGATTTTATGGGGTTTTAGGGGTTTAAAATGATTTTAGGTTTTTATTTTCATCTTCGTGTTTTTATGTTTTGATGGATGTTTTAAGGATTTTTCTAGGATTTTTCTGAATTTTTTGATTCTTAGGGGTTTTATGTATTTTGATGGTTTTTATGGTTTTTAGTCTTTTTTGGGGGTTTTATGGTATTTAACAATTCCATGATTTTAAAGGGTTTTATGTTTTTTTATATTTTTAATGTTTTCATACTGTTTTTAAATATTTAGGGTTTTTCAATTCTTGTTTAAGATTTTTATGAGTTTTTAATGTTTTTTGGATTTTGAGGGTGTTTGGGTTTTTTGTGTTTTAAGGGATTTTATGGACTTTTATGGGGGCCTTTTTTAGTTATTTAGGGGTTTTACGGTTTTGTATAGTTATCAATATTTTTAGTGTTATAAATGTTTTTTTGGAGTTTTTAGTTGTTTTTAGATTTTGTATGTGGTTTTCATAATTTTTAAAGTTTTTAGGGGTTTTATGATTTTTGGGGTTTTTTAGTTATTTTTAGTATTTTTAGGTTTTTAGGTTTTTAATTGGTTTTAGGATTTTAAGCTTTTCTTGTTATTTTTAGAGGTTTTTAGGGATTTTTATCTTTTTAGGTATTTTTCGGGATTTTTAGGGATTTTTATGATTTTTATGGGTTTTCAGGCCAAGAGGTCTCAGGACCAGGTATGCCTAGTCCCCCAAACATTATTAAAAAAAGATAAAAACAAGTATTTATAAGGGGATTGCACAACCGAGTGTCCATGTCACCTATCATGTCTGATTCCACAAGGTATGTACATAAAGAAGGTGTAACAAAAGACCACCTGGAGCTCCTGTCTTCAATTATTTTTTGGGGAGCGCATCTGTCACCGAGTTTACCTCCCTAAATCCATGCGTGACATTGAGAATCAAGTCTTGAGATGCCTTTAGACATTTGATCCATTTCAGGATAATCCTCTATGATACTATCTACATTTTTGTTTTTGAGAGCCTTCACTACCAACATTCAGTCAGATTCGATCTAGAGGTTCTTCCACTTGAAGTGCATTGATAATTGGACAGATTTGATCATGGACCAAAGTTCCAACTTATAGGTGCATACATTCCAAATGAAGTGGTAAAATAATCCTTTAACGGATCCTCAATGAATACGGAACACACGTACACATCGTCAGAGGCCTGGCGCACCTGATACCGCGCCATCCACGATGATTTTGACCCAATCTAGAAGTGGATGGATACATCAGATAGATTTCAGAACCATAACCTATCTCCACGTTCTAGAAACACCATGAGTGAGAAATATAATCATGTCACTCATATAATTATCTACTACACTAGTTTGTACATTCACTACCATGAAAACTACATGATGAATAACCACCACACAGACGTCAGGAGAGATATATTTTCTATCAAAAACCACCTTGTTCTGGGTTTCCCAAACATAGGAAACACAGGAGGAAACAACTATAGGTAAGAGATTAGTTAACTTCATACAACTACACACTCCCACCACACTCGTGAGAAAGTTGTCCAGCGTTCTCTCTATATAGAGATGTAGCTGAAATGTTCTCTGTACGTGCTCCCAAAGTTCAACAGTCGGCCTGCACCTTATAAATAGATTTTGGAAATTTTCCTCATCCTGGAGACATATTAGACATGCTGAGGCCAAGCACCATCAATCCCTATTCAACTTCTCCTAAGTGGGTAATCTGTTTCTCAAAATCATCCATATTAGGAGGTAACCATATGGAGGGATGAATGGCCAGCGAAATTTGGATAACCAAGAAAGAGGTTGATTCCCCTGCCCACATTGAAACTGGTACATCTCTCTTGTGCTCAGCTTCCCAAAAATATTTAGTTTCCAGATAAGAAAGTAATTATCATCAAAATTGTATATTTGGATTTTCATAATGATATTTTCCAAGAGAATCCCATCGATATCTCCCATACTGTGGTTGAGGTCAGTGATGGACCACTATTGAAGGCATTTAGGGGGCTGTTGAAATTCATTGATATACTGGTCCATCCAACTGGTTTCCCAACGGTTCAGATTAGACTACCTCTAGACTGCCCATTTGGAGTGAGAAATGATGTCCACATATGAGGATCTGATTATAGTCCAATTCGAAGAGGGAATATAACTGGAGAATCCATTGTAGAGTTTAGAGGTGGACCTATCTCTGAGAAAGTCTAGGCTCTTATCTTGCGGGTTGAACAGATTCCATGTGAATTTCCCAATAAGAGCATCATTGAATTTCTTGAGGTCCTTGATGTCGAGCCCTTATGGGTTTTTTGGGGTTTTATGGTATTTTGGGTTTTAAGGGTTTTTAGTGGATTTAATGTTTTTTATTATTTTTAGTGTTTTCTAAACATTTTGGGGATGTAAAGGGGTTTTAAAATTTTAATTAATTTTTAGGGTTTTTATTTCTTTTTGGTTTTTAATGTTTTTCGTGGTTTTTTGGGTTCTTTGGGGTTTTAGTGTTTTTAGGGGTTCTAAGTGTTTTTTTTGGATTTATAATGTAATTTCTGTGGTTTTAGGGTTTTTATGTTTATAGAGACTTCTAAATATCTTTTAGGATTTTTTGGTTTTTAGGGTATTAAGGTTATTGAGGGGTTATATGGCTTTTATGATTTTAATGGGTTTTTTAGTTTTTTAGGTTTTTTAGTTTTTTGTGACTCTAAATGTTTTTAGATTTTCTTAACATTCTTGGGGATTAATAATTTTTTATATTTTTAAGTGGTTTAGGGGTTTTTATGGTTTTTAGGGTTTTAGGGTGTTTAGGTTTTGTCCATTTTTTGGGCTTTAAGGGTTTAAAATGTTTTTATATTTTTAATGGTTTTCTTAGGGGTATTCAAGGGTTTAGGGTTTTTTTATTTTTTAGGGATTTTTAGGTATTTTTTTTAAGATTTTTATTGTTTTTATGGTTTTTATGGTTTTGGAGTACTTTTAGGGTTTTTATGGTTTATTTTGGGTTTTAGGGTTTTCTGATTTTTTTAGGGTTTTTAAGTAATTTTAATGTTTTTAACATTTTTAGGGGTTTAATTGGTTTTTATATTTTTATTGGTTTTTTAGGATTTTTATGGGTTTTAGGGTTTTTAAGGTTTTTAGGGTTTTTTTGGTTCTTATGCGTTTTAAGTATTTTTAGGTTTTTTTGGTTTTATTAGGGTTTTAAGGTTTTTTTATTGATTCTTGAGGTTTTTTAGGATTTCAGGATTTTTAGGATTTTTATAGATTTTGAGGGGTTTTAGTGGTTTTATGGGGTTTTTTGAGTTTTTTTGGCTTTTTGGTTTTTTATATATTTTAATGTTTGTTGGGTTTTTAAAGTGATTTTAGAATTTTATTGGGGTTTAGGGTATTTATGGGGTTTTAGAGTTTTTTAATGTTTTTAGGGTGTTTTAGGGGTTTTATTGTTACTAGTGTTTTTTAGGTTTTGTAGGGGTTTCAAGTGTTTTAGGTTCCCCAGATTTTCTTCAGATTTTTAGGGTTTTAGTGTTTTTTATGTTTCTATAGAATAGAGGGAATTTTTTTATTTTGAAGGATTTTTTGGATTTTGAAGTTTTTTTTTTGTTTTTTGGGTTTTTAGTGTTTTTAGGATTTTTTGAGATTTCTTTTTCTTTTTTCTGATTTTATTTTTTTTTTATTTTTTTATGGTTTTCATAGGGTTTTAAAGGTTTTTTTGGAGTTTCTTATGTTTTTAGCGATTTTAGGGCATTTGAATATTTTTATGGGTTTTAAGGGTTTTATGGTTTTATGTGTTTTGGGGTTTTTGAGTTTTCTGGGGGGTTTAATTATTAGTTTTTATATTTATAGGGTTATTAATGGATTTTATAGTTTTTTAATGTTTTTAGGTCTATAAAGGGTTTTTATATTTTTTAGTCATTTTTTGGGTTTTTCGATTTTTTTCATTTTTTGGGGTTTTATGGTGTTTTTATGGTTTTTAAGGAATTTATTGATTTTATGGTTTTTGGGTATTTATGGGTTTTAGGGTTTTAACAATATTTAGGGTTGTAGGGTTTTAAATGTGTCTAGATTTTTATGTTTTTATTATGGTTTTTCTTGGGTTTTAGGGGTTTTTACATTTTTAGTGTTATTTTGGGATTTTTTATTTTTATGGTTCTTTAGGTTTTTATAAATTTTCTATGGTTTTAGGGGTTTTAGGTGTTTTTTGGTTTTTATGGTTTTTAGGTGTTTAGGGTTTGTTTTTTTAGTTTTGTAGTTGTGTTAATGTTTTTTAGATTTTTTAACATTTTTAGGGGTTTAATGTTTTTTTAGATTTTTTAGTTGGTTTTTAGGATATTTATGGGTTTTTTACTATTTTTTAATATTATAGGGTTTTTAGGTTTTTTTGGTTTTTATAGAGTTTTATGGTTTTTTTAATATTTTATGTTTTAAGGGGTTTTAATTATTTTCATGATTTTAAAGTTTTCGTAGGGTTTTCAGTGTTTTTTTGGTTTTTATGTTTTTTGGGATTTTTATGAATTTTTATGGTTTTCGGGTATTTTCTTGGGTTTTAGGGTTTTTTAGGGTTTTCAAATTTTAGGGGTTTTTGAATTTTTTATGTTTTTAGGGGTTTAAATTTTTTTAGGTTATTATGATTTTCTTAATGTTTTTAGAGTTTTTAGGATTTTTTATGATTTTAGGGGTTTTTAGGTATTTTTATGATTTGTAGGGTTTTTAGGGTTTTCAATGATTTTGAAGTGATTTAGGGGTTTTTTCAGTTTTTATAATTTTATGGTTTTTTTGGAGTTTTTAATATTTACAACAGTTTTTTGCATTTTTTCAGTTTTTTTTGGGTTTCAGGTTTTCTTTGGTTTTTATGGTTTTCTTATTTGTTTTCAGGGTTTTAAGATTTTTAATATTTTTAGATATTTTTAAGAGTTTTTAATATTTTTATAGTTTTTATGGATTATAGATATTTTGGGGGGTTTTCGGGTTTTTAGGGATTCTATGGTGTTTTTGGTTTTCAGTTATTGTTTGTTTTTAGGGGCTTTAAGGTTTTTAGAGTTTTTTATCGTTTTATGTGTTATAAAGGGGTTTTATAAATTTTAGGGTTTTTATGATTTTTATGGGTTTTTATGGGTTTTAGGGGTGTTAGGGGTTTTAGGGTGTTTTAGGGTTTTTAATATTTTTAGGTATTATAGGGGTTTTATGTCTTTTTACGTTTTTAAGGTTGTCATAATTTTTTCAGGGTTTTCAAGATTTTTTTTGTTTTTATAGATTTTTAGGGGGTTTTATGATTTTTAGGTTTTAGGGTTTTATGGTTTTTATCATTTTTCATGTCTTATAGGTTTTAACTGTTTTAGGTTTTTATGGTTTTCATAGGTATTTTCAGGGTAGTTATGATTTTTATGTTTCTACGTATTTTTAGTTATTTTTATGTTATTTTTTTTTTTTTGATTTTTAGGGATTTTGATTATTTTTAGGGGTTTTAGGTATTTTTGAGTTTGTTAGGGGTATTAAGGTGTTTTATAATTTTTAGATTTTTAAAACATTTATAGTGATTTAAAGTGTTTTTATAGTTTTTGGTATATTTTAGGGTTTTGTGGTGTTTTATGGGGTTTTAAGGTTTTTAAGGTATTTTTTTCTTTTTAAGAGTTTTTAGAGTTTTTAGGGTCTTTTATTATATTTACTATTTTTATTTTTTAAAGGGTTTTAAGTGTTTCTTAGTTATAAATGTTTTATTAGGGTTTTTCTAGGATTTTTATGATTTTTAACATTTTTAGGGATTCTTATGGATTTTTGGGATATTTATGGGTTCTAGGGTGTTTAGGGATTTGAGTGTTTTGAGGATTTGTTTTGGTTCTATGTTTTTTTATCCATTGTAGGTTGTTATTGGTTTTATGTTTTTTTAGGTTTTTAAGGTTTTATTGGGTGTTTTTAGGGTTTTTTGGGTTATTTATTTTTTTTTATGGAATTTTTGGGATTTTTTAGGAATTTTATATTTTCAGGGGTTATAGGGATTTTGAGGGTTTTTTGGGTTTTTTGGGTTTTTGGGGGTTTTGGGGTTCCTTATCTTTTTTAGGGTTTAAAGGTATTTTATAGTTTTTAACAATTTAAGGGTTTAATGGGTTTTTAGAGTTTCTAGTGTTTTCCATGGTTTTATGGTTTGTTAGGTGTTTTATGGTTTTTAGGGGTTTTTTGGGTTTTAGGGTCTATTAGGGTTTTGTCATTTTTTCTGTTTTTTAAACATTTTATTTGATTTTAGGTTTTTAATGTTTTCCTAGAGGGTTTTATAATTTTTAGCGGTTTTAATGTTTTTAGGAATTTTATGTGTTTTATGGTTTTTAGGGTTTTTAGGGATCTTGAGGGTTTTAAGGTTTTTATGGTCTTTAGGTTTTTTTAGTGTTTTATCATTTTTTAGGTTTTAAGGGTTTATGTTTTTTATGATTTAATGTTTTATTGGGGATTTTTAAGGTCATTAGGGTTTTTTTATATTTTTTGAGGATTTAGAGATTTTTTTAATTTTTTATGGTTTTTGTGTTTTTGGGGAGTGTTTATGTATTTGATGTAGTTTTTGGTATTTTAGGGGTTTTTTTTTGGTATTTTGGGGTTTTAAATTTTTTTAGTGTTTTTTAATGTTTTTAATGTTTTAGAGGGATTTTAGAGTTTTATTGGTTTTTAATGTTGTTATGGTTTTTTCAGGTTTTTATGTGTTTGTTTGGTCTTTAAGGCTTTTATTTTTTTTATTATTTTAGAATTTTTTAGGGATATTATGGTATTTTTAGGTTTTTTACAATTTTTATCATGTTTTACTATTTTTAGGGGTTTTAGCAGTTTTTACCCTTATTTAGGGTTTTTAGGGGTTTTATGTTTTTTCGGTCTTAAGGATTTCTTAATGATTATTAGGGGTATTAGGATTTTTTATGTTTTTAGGGATTTTTAGGGTTTTTATGTATTTTTAGGATTTTTATGGGTTTTTAGGATTCTTATAGTTTTTTAGGGTTTTGATGATTTTTAGGGTTTTTAGTTTTTTATTTGGGTTTTAAGGGTTTTCCTAGTTTTTAAATTTTTGTAATCATGTAATGGTTTTAAAGGAATTTTAGAGTATTTAGTGGGTTTTTAGGGTAGCTATGGGTGTTTTATTTTTTAATATTTTTATGGGTTTTATGTTTTTATTGTTTTTAGTGGGTTTAATAATTTTTTAGTTTTTAATGTTTTCTTAGGAATTTTCAAGGTTTTTATATTGTTAATATTTAAGGAGATTTTTAGGTATTTTTTATGATTATTATGGTTTTTAGGGATTTTTTGGCATCTTAGGGTTTTTTGAGTTTTTTTCATTTTTAGGGGGTTTTTTTATGTTTTTATAGTTTTTATGTTTTAAGACTTTTTTAACATATTAGGGGGGTTTAAAAGGTTTTTAGAGTTTTTAGTGGTTTAGGTTTTTTATGGTTATAGGGGTTTTATCATTAGTAGAGGGTTAGGATTTTTATGGTATTTTTTTGGGATTTTTAGGATTTTTATCATTTTTAGGTTTTTAACGAATAGATAGGGGTTTTAGGATTTTTAATGTTTTTAAGGATTTTGGGGATTTTTTTAAAAAAATTATTGTTTTTAGGGATTTGGAGGGTTTTAGATTTTTTTGGGGTTTTCATGTTTTTTTTGGGTTTTTAACATTTTTAGACTTTTTATGTGGCTAAAAGGTTTTTTTTGTTTTTATGGGTTTCTTAGGGTTTTTTATGTTTTTATATATATTTACGGATTTTTCACGTTTTAATGGAATTTTAGGGTTTTAGGTTTTTTGAATGATTTATGCATTTTTATGGTTTTTATGGGATTTTTTGGTTTTTAGGTTTTATGAGTTTTGGGTTTTTTATTATTTTTTATATTTTTAATCATTTTTAGGGGATTAATTTGTTTCTAGATTTTTAGTGTGTTTTAGGGTTTTTATTGGGTTTTAGGTTTTTTATGGTTTTAGGGTTTTTTATGGTTTTAGGGATTTTATGGTTTTTAGGGGTTTTGTAGAATTTTAGCGTTTTGGGGGTTTTTTGGTGTTTTTTAGGATTTTAGGGGGGTTTATGTGTTTTTATGTTTTTATTGTTTTCTTAGGGTTTTTTTAGGGTTTTAGGGTATTTATGATTTAGTGATTTTGGGGATTTTTATGGTTTTCATGGTTTTATGGATTTGAGGGTTTTGAGGATTTTTATTATTTTTGGGTTTTTAAGGTTTTTTGGGAGGTTTTAGGAATTTTAATGTTTTTAGTGCATTTATCATTTTTAGGGGGTTAAAAGGGTTTTTCGATTTTTTTGGGGTTTTAGGTGTTTTATGTGTTTTTAGAGATTTTAATTGTTTTTAATAGATTTAAGATTTTTAGGGTTATTACAGTTTTTACGGTTTTTTTTCATGTTTTATGTTTTTTAGGGGTCTTAAGTGTTTTTATGTTTTTATGGTTTTTAGGGTATTTTCTATTTTTAGGGTTTTTGTGGTTTTTTAATGTTTTTTTATGTTTTTTGGTATTTTAGGGATTTTATGGTGTTTTAGGGTTTCTTGGGGTTTTATGGTTTTTTTGTTTTTTTGTTTTTTTTGTAGTTTTTGAGGATTTTTATTGTTTTTAACATTTTTATGGTTTTATGGGTTTTTTAAAAATTTTAATGGTTTTTTAGTGTTTTTATATATTTTTGGATTTCTATGCTTTTTGGCTATTTTTTTATTTTAAGGGTTTTAGGGTTTTTAAGGGTTATTAGTGCTTTAATGTGTCATAAGTGTTTTTATGATTATAAATTATTCTTTGGATATTTTAGGGTTTTATTATTTTTTGAATTTTTAGGAATTTTTATGTTTTTTAAAGATTGTTTTACGTTTTTAGTGGTTTTAGGTATTTTTAATGGTTTGTAGGCTTCTTTTGGTTTTTAGGGTTTTTATTATTTTAAAGTTTTATTTGGGTTTTCCATAGGTTTTAGGATTGTAGTTGTTTTAGGAATTTTTAGTCTTTTATGGTTTTTAGGGATTTTTAGTGTTTTTTGGGTATTTTAGTTTTTTGGTACTTTAGGGTTTTTTTTGAGTTGTTAGTGTTTTTATGGTTTTTAGAGTTTTTTTATCGTTTTAAGGATTTTAAAGGGCCTATAAAACTTTTAGTGGGTTTTTAGGGTTTTATGGGATTAATCATTTTCATTTGTTTACTTATATTAGGGTTTTTTTAGTTTCTTCAGTTTCTTAGCATTTTTATAGGTTTTTGGGTTTTTAGAATTTTTATGTTTTTAGGGGTTTTAAGTTTTTTAAGGTTTTAATGTTTTCTTAAGGGTATTAGGGTTTTATGATTTTTAAAATTTTTATGGATGTTTAGGGATTTCTTAGGATTTTTATGGATTTTGCATGTTTTTAGTGTTTTTTGGGTTTTAGGGTTTTTATGGTTATTTTATGTTTTAAGGGCTTTTTCAGTTTTAACGGTTTTTAGTGTTTTTTATATTTTTATGGGTTTTAAGTGTTTTTAGTATTTTTAGTGTCCTTTTAACGTTTTTATGTATTTTTAAGGGATTTAATTATTTTGGTAGTTTTATGGTTTTTAGGGTTTTTAGGGATTTTAGGGGTTTTACCTTTTTATGGTTTTTAGATTTTTTAAGGTCTTTTGGGGTTTAAGTGTTTTTTAGTTTTTAAGTTTTTATTAGGGGTTTATATAGGTTTTAGGGTCTTTTATGTTTTTAGAAACTTTTAGAGATTTTTTTAGATTTTTATTTTTTTTACGGTTTGATGTATTTTGATGATTTTTAATGTTTATGTTGTTTTTAGGTTTGTTTTGAGTATTACTTTTTTTGAGTTTTTAGGTTTTTTTGAGTTTTTTAGTAATTTTATGGTTTTTAGAGTTGTTTTAAATATTTTTAGGGGTTTGTAGGGTATTTATAGATTTTATTGAATTTTTTAGTTTTTATGCCTTTTTATGGAGTTTTAAAGTTTTTATGGGTTTTAGGGGCTTTATGGGTTTTATGGTTTTAGATTTTTTAGGGTTTTTTACGTATTTGGGTGTTTTTAGTGTTTTTATATTTTGATTTTTTTGCTTAGGGTTTTTTATGGTAATTATTGATTTTTATGTTTTCAGTGATTTTAAGGATTTTTATGGTTTTTTTGGGTTTTAAGTATTTTGCGAGATTAAATGGGGTTTTATGGTTTTTTAGGTTTTTAGGGATTTTAGGTAATTTGTCGGATTTTTATTATTTTTTACGGTCTTTAGGGATTTTGATGTTTTTCATGGTTTTTATGGTTTTTTGGGGTTGTTATAATTTTTATCATTTTCATGGATTTTAAGGGTTTCAAGTATTTTTAGGTTTTTAAGTTTTTCATAGGGTTTTTAGGGTTTTTATGTTTTAAGGTATTTTAAATTATCTTTTAGGATTTTTCTGGTATTCTAGGGCTTTTAGGTTTTATGATGGTTTTTAGGGAATATTGATTTTTATGTGTTTTTTGGGGTTTTATGATTTTTTTCAGTTCTTTAGGGGTTTTTTGGGTTTTATAGTTTTTTAACGTTTTTATGGGTTTAATGAGTTTTTACAGATTTCAGTGTTTTTAGTTTTATTTGGGGTTCATTTTTTTCATTTTCTAGGAGTATTTAGGGTTTTAATGTATTTATGGAGTTTTAGTGTTTCAATTGTTTTTTAGGTTTTTAGGGATTTTATTTTTTTTATTTTTTATTGTTTTATTATGTTTTTTCAGTTTTTTTAGGGTTTCTTAGGTTTTTTAGGAATTTTTATGGGTTTTTTATAAATTTTATGGTTTTTTGGGATATGGATGGTTTTTTTGTTTTATTATTTTTTGTAGTTTTTGGGTTTTTTTAGTTTTTTTTTGAGTTTTTAAGTCTCTTTAGAGTTTTTAACATTTTTAGGGGTTTAATGGGTTTTTATATTTGTTGGTTGATTTTTAGGGTTTTTATGTGTTATTAGGGTTTTTACAGTTTTTAAGTGCTTTAAGTTTTTAGTTTTATTTCGGTTTTTAGGATTTCTATCATGTTTTATATTTTTTGGTATTTTAATAGTTTTTAGGATTTATAGGATTTATTAGGGTTTTCAGGGTTTAAGGTTTATTATGTTTTTTAGATTGTTAGTATTTTTAAGATTTTGTACGGTTTTAGAGGATACTAACAGTCATTACAGGTTTTATAGTTTTTAGGGGATTTTTTGAGTTTATAGGGGTTTTATGGGTTTTATAGTTTTTTTATCATTTTAGTGGTTTAAAGGGGTTGTTGAGTTTTTCGTGTGGTTTTAGGGGTTTTAGGGGGGTTTAGGGTTTTCTTTTGTTTTAGGTGGTTTGTGGTTTTAAGGGTTTTAGGGTTTTTAGGGTACTGAATATTTTTTTACATTTTTTTATGATTTTTTGGGGTTTAAAGTGTTTTTATGTTTTTAATTTTTTCGTAATGATTTTCATGGTTTATATGGTTTTTTATAACCTAGGTATTTTTAGCGATTTTGAGGGGTTTTAAAGGTTTTTAGGTGTTTTAGTATTTTTAGTGTTTTTGTGTTAATAGGTTTTTTAGGGGTTATAACTATTTTTAGGTTTTTATGGTTTTCTTAGGGGTTTTAAGGGATTTCTGAGTTTTTGAAAATTTTAAGGATTTTTAAGGATTTTTTGGATTTTTTTTCTCTTTTTTTTGATTTTGATGGGTTCTAAGGGTTTTTTTTGTATTTTATGGTTTTTTATAACTTTTGGGGGATTTTTGGTTTTTTTGTGATTTTAGGGATTTTAAGGGTTTTATAGTTTTTAACATATTTAGCAGTTTAATGGTTTTTTAGAGTTTTTAGTAGGTTTTAGGGTTTTTATGGGTTTTTAGAGTTTTTAAGGATTTAAGGTTTTATGGTTTTTATGGTTTTTGGGTTTTTTTATCATTTTTAGTTTTTTAGGGATTTTATGTGTTTTTTTGGTTTTTAAGGAATTCATAGGTTATGTAATGTTTTTCTTACAATTTTCAATATTTTTTTGTATTTTTTATTTCTATGGTTTTTAGGCCTTTTAAGGATTTCTTCGGGGGGGGGGGGGTTTATAGTTTTTTGGGGTTTTATAATTATTTGGGTTTTTTTGAATTTTAATGTTTTTAAGAGTTTTATAAGATTGGTATGGGTTTAAAGGGTTTTTAGAAGTTTTATTTTTTAGGATTTTATGGGTTTTTAGGTTTTTTAATGGTTTTGTGGTTTTTTTGGTTTTTTTGGGGTTGTTATCATTTTTAGGATTTTTAATGTTTTTATATTTTTAGGGGTTTGATGTGCTTTTAGGTTTTTAAGGTTTTAGTATGAATTTTTAGGTTTTCTAGTGTTTTTTAGTTTTTAAGGGATTTTTGGGGCCTTTTATTATATTTATGTGTTTTTAGAATTTTTCCGGTTTTTTAGAAGTTTTAAGTGTTTTTAGGGTTTCATGGTTTTGTAATGGATTTTCATGGTTTTAGGGTTTTTTAAATTTTTAGGTATTTTTATGGATTTTTTCATATTTTTATAGGTTTTTAGTGTTTTTGAGATTTAGATGGGTTTTAGGGGTTTTTAGGTTTTTATGATTTTTTAAGGTTTTGGGGTTTTTTTTTGAGTTTTTTACAGTTTTATCTTTTCATGAGTTTTATAATATTTTTAAGGGTTTAAAGTTTTTTAGGTTTTTTAGTTTATTTTTTTGGATTTAATGGGTTTTTTAAGGTTTTTAGGGTTTTGGGTGTTTTTAGGTTTTTAGGTTTTTTTATTGTTTTTATCATTTTGCAGTTTCTACAGGTTTTATGTTTTTTTAGGTTTTTAGGGTTTTCTTAGGGTTTTTAATTTTTTATGATTTTTAATATTTTTTAAGGATTCTTATTTTTTTGGGTTTTTAGGGAATTTGAGGGTTTTAAAGGTTTTTATGGATTTTAGGGTTTTTATGGGTTTTTTGGGTTTCTAATTTTTTTTGGGTTTATAAGGTTGTTTAGAGTATTTTAAAATTTTTATGGAAAAGAAGGCGTGGACCAAGCTGGGATCTTGGTACCTTAAAATAAAAATAAAAGAAAAGTACAAGGCATTACTGGGGGACTTATGCATTCGGGTACATGTAGTACCCTTTTTGTCAGAGTCTACATGGGACGCAGAAAAAGGAGCAATAAAGGACCACCGCGAACAGCATTCTTCAATAGCCATTTTGGAGAGGACATCAGCAACCATATTGACTTCCCTGTATGTGTGAGTGATCCTGAAAGTCAGATTCTTGGATAAGCTGAGACATTCAACCCATTGAGGTAGAAGTCGCTATGGAACCTTCCTAGAATTTTGGCGAAGATCCTCCACCGCAGGCATCGAGTCAGATTCGATCCAGATATTCAACCACCCAAATTGGTTTTCAAAACATATAGCCTTGATGATATCCCAGAGCTCGGCCTCATAGGCGCAACCATTCCCAATGAAATGATAAAAAATGCCCTTGAAAAAGCCTCGACAGGTTCGGAAAACACCACCACAACCTGAATGACCTGGTGAACCTGCTGTGGCGCCATCAACATTAACTTTGATCCATGACGGGATTGGTGGGATCCATCGGATAAACTTCATTAACATTGGTTTTTTGACCCTGCCAGAAACACCAAGAGTGCAGAGGGTGACAAGGTCATTAAAACAGTTGTTCATAGTAACTGTTTTGATACACCCGCCCATCCGAACAGCACTGTGCATGGAAATAATACCCTCATGTATGGAACATGATTTATTCCGGAACATAGAAGAATTTCTCGCAGCCCATAAGAATGAAACAATTTCTCCTGAAGCATCAAGAAGAAGGTTATGTATTTGCTCACTACAATTGAATTCTGTAATAAAAATCATCCTTTGAGAAAACGTTCCAGAGGGAAAGAAGACACCAAAGACATCTTGTATGTGGTTCCATAATCTGTGCGCAAGGCCACATTCAACAAAGAGGTGTTGTACACTTTCAGCATCCCGTAAACAGAGGCTGCAGGCCGAAACAAGATTCCATCCATCTCTTTGCAACTGCCTATGCATAGGAATCCGATTTCTCCAGATTTTCCATAGGAGAAGGAAGTGTCGAGGGGGAATGAATTTGCACTTAAATTTCAGAATCCAAGAGGGGGAGTCCAGACCTTGCCAGAATTTGTGATTATAGAACAACCTAGCAGTGAGTTGACCAAGCAGGTTTCGATTCCTGGTGATTGTATCATAATCAATGAAGTTGTAGCGCTGAATCTGGGAAGTGATGTGCACTGGTAAAATTCCATCCAGCTCCATCAGCCTTACATTAATATAATTGATGGACATGTGCTGGAGGCATTGAGGTACCTGTATGATTTCATCAAGAGGACAGTCGATCCATGGAGTTATCCAAAAGTTCAAATTGGAATGCTTTGAAACATAGCAAATCGACTGAGAGATAATGTCCTTATATGATGACTTAATTTTGGACCAAACAGAGAAGAGTATGTATCCATTATAGCCATTGAAGAAGTGGGATGTAAACCTTTCTTTAATAAAATCCAGTTCCCCTTATTTGTGTGTTAAGAGATTCCAGGTGAATTTGTCAAGCAAAGCCTCATTAAAAACTCTGAGGTCCTTAATTCCAAGACCACCCATTTCAGTGGGTTTGATGCAGTCCTTCCATGCTACAGTTACCAATTTCTTTTCATTAATACATCATGTCCATGAAAAATTCCGAATCTTGGATTGAAAAGATTTAATCAGTCTTTCCGGCCATCTATATATGGAAAATACATGAACGAACATCGAGGTGATGACAGAGTTGATAAGACATACTCTACCTTCTTGAGACAGGGACTTTCCCCTCCATTTAGCCAGTTGTTTTGTGATGTTGATGGAGATTCTTTCTAAGTGGCAACGCTTTTCCTTCCCCCAAAAAAGGGGGACACCAAGATAATTGAATGGAAAGGATCCTTTTTTGACACCAAGGCTTCTGACAATTCTATTCTGCCTCACGGAGGAAGTTCCTTTCCTAAAGACAATAGATGATTTGCTCCAGCTGATGGCCTGTCCAGCAACATCTTCATAGTGAGTAATGATTTTCCGGATAGACTATATAGTTAGCATATTAGCCTACCCAAAGAGAATAATATCATCAGCATAAAAAAGGTGTGAGGATACAAAAGAGTCCTTCCCAGCTTTAATGGGACAATAGAATCAAGCCATCATTGCATTCATATCAAAGTGACTCAGATAATCTTCTGCAAGTGAAAATAGGATTATAGAAAGGGGATCCCCCTGTCTGACCCCTCGTGTACATTGAAAGAATCCTTTTGGTGCCCCATTAACTAGAACAGATATTCTGGCACTCTCCAAGATGGTAGAGATCAGACTGATAAATTTGGGTGAAACCCCATACATGCTCAAAACCTTGAAGAGAAAGTACCATTTCATGGTATCAAAGGATTTGGATATATCCAATTTTAGAGCAAAAGACCCATGCTTGGATTCCCACCTAATGATTTTCACTCCTTCAGAGGCCATATATAGGCAGTTTTGGATGCTTCTCCCAGGAATAAAGCCAAATTGATTGGGTGTGATCATGTTTCCAATAATATTCCCCAACCTGAGAACAATAGTTTTGCTAATAATCTTTGGGATGGTGTATCTAATGGAAATCGGTCTAAAATCCCCAATATCAATTGCATCTTCCTTTTTGGGAAGCAGGACAATATAATTAGAGTTAGGTTCAAAAGGAATTGATCCTGAGACAAAGAAATCCCTGACAGCGTTAGTGATTTCTTTATAAAATATATCCCAATAGAAAATTAAGAACTTGTTGGTGAATCCATCAGGGTCGGGGGCACTTTCAGAATTGAGCGAAAAAGACCAGATTTGACTTCATCCTCAAGAGGTGGAGAGATCATATCACTATTCTTTGATTCATCCACGCATTTCTCAACACATTCAACAATTGAGGTAGAAGGAAGCATGTTATCATCATTATAAAGATCATTTAAGTGATCGAAAACTGCTTGAGCGAGCTCTTTCTCCTCATCCAAGGTTGTATCATTGATTCGGATACGATTGGGTCCTTTATGAGCCCTTTTATCCCATTGAAAACGGTGGAACAACTTTGAGTTTTTGTCACCGTCTTTGAGCCATAGAATTTGGAATTGATTTTTTCCATATTTTCTTTAAGAGTAAGAAGATCATCAAGATTTTTGTGAAGCTCAAGTTCCTCATGAGTATTAACATCCCCTTGTTTGTTATTTTCCTGAAAAGATGCCAGATGATATTCTGAATCCTTGATCTGATCATCAATTCTTGAGAAATAGATCTTACTCCAAACTTTTAGAAGACTTTTAATTTTCTTAAGCTTGGAAGAAACTACAAAATGAGGACTACCATAAAAAATGGAGTTCCAACCATCCAGAACAACTTCCCTGAAACCAGGAATTGCAATCCATGAATTTTTGAACTTGAAAGGTAAGGGGGTGATTCTCTTACTACCCTCACAAATGTCGACAACAATGGGGTTATGATCAGAATTAAATTTTGGGAAGAGTAAATCCTGAAATTTCATATGGAGAACCAGAATCATTAACTTTCATAAAGCACCTATCGATTTTGCTGGCTTTCCTCCCATTAACAGTGAATCTTCCCCAAGTGAATCTAGCACCTGTAATAGGGACATCAGTGAGATTGCATTGATCCACACACAAATGAAACTCATTTGCAAAAGTTCAGGAGAAGTGAGGGCCAATTTTTTCGTCTGGGAAGATAATAACACTGAAATCACCAATAACGACCCAATTATGAGCCATATTCTCACTGAGAGCAGATAGATCACTCCAAAGATCTCTTCTTCTGATGTAAGAGCAAGAAGCATAGACAAAAGAGAATGAGAAGGAGATATCTTGCAAAGGAGTTTGGATTGTGATTAATTGTTGATAATCTCAAGATTATCATGTTGCAAGTCATTGTGTCGCAAAACCCATAAGGTTTCAAGATTAGAAACACCTCTGTTGTGTGCAATAAACATATAACCTAGAGATTCCCAGTTGAAACTCTTCCAATTTTCATAAAAGATTAACAGCTTAGTAATGACCATGAGTGAAGGTTTGTTAGTAGTGAAAATGTGCTGAAGGGTTGCTGCAGTGGGAGGATTTCCAATCCCTTGGTAGTTCCAGAATAATATCCTTATTAATTAACATTTCCTCTCAGGAGAAGCAGAGCTTTCATATCTTTGGGAGATCCTTTGGACGTTCCACCCTACTTGGGGGGGCCTTCCAGGAGGTTTCTTGACAATTTACTCAGTTTTTGGAGCCTCATGGGTAGAGGCCAAAGGAATCACATTAGAGCTGATATCAATCTCTGGACTGTCATCTGCATGGTCAGTCCAGAATTTTCTAGATATAGGAGAGAACGAATTAGTAACACAAATCCCCTCATTGTGAGGAATTGCCATCGATTTAGTCTTAGTGACATGTCTTATAGGAACAGGTATGAAAACTTCAGAATTGGGGATGTTCGTTTTGTAGCCTTCACTTCAATGGTATCTACAATTGCAAGACTAGGTGCAGGTGTATCATGCATCTTTACAGAAATTGCAAGACTAGGTTCATCAGGAGAACTTGGCATGTTTGTTTCTGCAGCCTGCACTTCAATGATATCTGCAAAATCAGTTACAGGTGTATCATGCATCTTTCCAGCAATTGCAAGACTAGGTGCATCAGGAAAATTTGGCATGTTCGTTTTTGCAGCCTACACATCAATAGTATCTACAAAATCAGGTGCAGGTGTATCATGAATCTTGCCATCAATTGCAAGACTAGTTGTGTGAGGAGAAGGAGAGGGTATCTCAGAATCCAGGGAGGCACGCACAGTTTCTACAAGGGAGGGACTGCCAGGTTCAGAGTCTCCTAGGGGAACCAGAACACATGTAGTGTCCTTGGGCTGCTCAAGAGGGACTGTTTGCATTGCATTATCAGGAGCTGAGCCACTAGGCTCAAGGGGAACCGAAGCACTAACAGCATCCTTAAGTTGTTCAACAGGAGAAATTTGATCGGCATGAATAGGAGTTGGGCCATTCTGCTTAGGAAGGGCCGAAGCACTTGCAGTGGCCTTGAGTTGTTCAATATAGACAACTTTTTCAGCATTACCAGGAGATAAACCACATGCTTCATTAACCAGTTCCAATGTAACTAGTGCACCAGTTTGGATGTTTTCATTTCCTTGCAATGGGAGAGATGTAACTTTATGGGTCATTTATTTCTTTTTGGAAACAGGACATACACTATCTTCATGGCCTTTTTCCTTGAAAATGCTACAGGTCATCAACCTAGTGAATTCAGTGATGGAGTGTCCATGAAATAAACAATTACTACAGAACTTGGGTCTCCTTTCATATTGAATTTCCAGCATGACGCTGTCATCCAATGTGTTAAGCACCACTTCTCCAACCAGAGTATTTTCTATGTCAAATTAAACAAGGACTCGAGCATAATGCCCAAATCTTGGGTTGTATGTTTCCCTGTCAATACGGATAGGAAAACCTATAGAAGAAACAATGTACCAAAGAATCCGAGGGTGCCAATAAAACCAATTCAATTTGAATATGGAGATCCAAACTTGAGTGAAGGTATTCTTTACACTTGTTGGATCAAAATTGCGATCACAGCCTTCAATCCGTAGTAGACGAAGCTTGAGGGAAAGTGATATGAAACTCCAGGCACGTCGTTTGTGTTCATCCAGTGGAAAAACAATTTGAAAGAATCCTCGTCCCATGGCTGTCATTTTCTAGTTCGAGAAACGCTAGATCTCAGCAACTCGCTTAACAAGCATTGAGAATCTCCATAGTCTCTCTCCCATGGTTATGACCAACCGAGCAATGATCGAGAATTTACAGAGATTAGTTATCTCCTAAATAGCCTCCTGATTGGAAGACACATGAGCTCCATTTCTATTGATAATAACACAACTAGGTGAGGGAATGCCGAAATCAGAGAAAGAGGATGAAGCCACATATTTTACAACCTCTGCAATGTTCTTTTTTGACACATCCAATGAAGAGTTCACTGGTTGATCAGGATTAACAACATGGGGATTGAAAAATTGGAAAATAACGTTATTCCCAAGAGGTTCAAAATCAGGTTTTTTCATGGGATCTACCACTTCTCGATTCAAGGGTGTCAACGTGAAAACAGGTTCCACATAATTGCCTTATCCCCCCGCTTACGTATCCATCTTTTATCAATGTATTTCCTTTAAAAAAGTACACTGGGTTGCTAGGCCCAAGGGGTTACATGGTATAGGTGGGTTGTTACCCACCACTGAGCGCCTATATGTACTCCCCTAGCCGCATTCCCAGGTGTAACGACACCGAGGATTTCAGGCCAGTTTCACACGAGGTAGAAGAGCCCACGAGAGGTGATAAAGGCATATAGTGCACGTTGCCTTGTGAGGACTCGAACCCGGAACCTCGGGGTAAGGACGCCACCGCCACTCACCAACTCACCCATGTCCCCATGGGATTTTAAATTTTTATCGGTTTAAAGTTTTTTTTATAGTTTTTATGGGTGATTTATGGTTTTTTGGGATTTTAAACATTTTTAATGTTTTTATGGGGTTTTATGTTTTTTTTATTTTTTTTAGGGTTTTAATGAATTTTTGAGCTTTTATGGGTTTTATGTGGTTTCAGTATTTTATGGTATTATTAGGGATTTTTATAGGTTTAGGGTTTTTATGTAACATTATATTTTTAATGATATTTTAGGATTTTTACGGTTTTTAGGTTTTTATGGATTTTTAGTGTATTTTGAGTTTTTATGTTTTTTTGGGTGTTTAGGGTTTCTTTGAATTTTTAGGAGTTTTAAGATTTTTTTTCATTTTATAACGTTTATTTTTTTAAAGGGGTTTTAATGTTTTTATTGGTTTTTTACAGTTTTTATGGGTTTTTAGGGTTTTTAATGATTTTAGTGTTTTTATGGAATTTAGGGTTTGTAGGGTTTTTTTGGTCTTTTTATGATTTTAAGCATTTTTTAGGTTTTTTATTGGTGTTAAGTTTTTTTTGGTTTTTTATTTTTTCTAAGGGTTTTTCACATATATAATATTGTTTTAGGGTCTTTAAGGATTTTATGGGTTTTAGGGTTTCAGGTATTATGATGGTATTATGGATTTTAAGGGTTTATATGGTTTTGTTGGGTTTTTAGTGTTTTTCTGTTTTTAGGGGTTTTTAGGATTTTTTGTGTTTTTTAATGTTTTATGGGTTTAAGTTATTTTTTGGGTTTTTATTATTTTTATGGGTTTTTATGATTTTTATGGGTTTTAGGGGGTTTTATGGTTTTTATGTGTCATAAGGGATTTTAGCATTTTTAGGTTTTGGGGGTTTTTATGTTTTTTTAGGTCTTTAAGGTTCCATTAGGGGATTTAGGGTTATTTTGTTTTTTTATGATTTTAGGTGTTTTAGGAAATTTTTATGGATTTTATGTTTCTTTGGAGTATTTGGGTATTTTGAGTGTTTTTATGAGATTTTATGGTGTTTACAGTTTATTGGGAAATTAGTTATTTCTTTTTGATATTTTGAAGGTTTTTATTTTTTT
The DNA here is from genome assembly GCA_963277665.1 of Viscum album. Classification (NCBI taxonomy): domain Eukaryota; kingdom Viridiplantae; phylum Streptophyta; class Magnoliopsida; order Santalales; family Viscaceae; genus Viscum; species Viscum album. The sequence continues at coordinate 1,117,691,463 of OY728152.1, forward strand.
TTAATATTTTTTAATTTTATTTTTGCTTAAATGGTTTCTAGTGTTTTTAGAGGATTTTAGGGATTTTTAGGAGTTTTAGGAGTTTTAGGTTTCCAGGTGTTTCTATGGTTTTAGGGGTTTTTAGGGTTGTAGGTTCTTTTTATGGTCTTTTATGAGTTTTCATGGTTTTTTGTGTATTTTTGGGGTTTTATGGGTTTTATGTGTGTTTAGGTTTTAATGGTTTTCCTAGTTTTTTTTAGGGTTTTAGGGGATTAATTTGTTTTTAGATATTTTTAATGTATTTTTTTAATTTTTATGGTTTTAGGGGTTTTGGGGATTTTGAGTGTTTTTAGGGTTTTTTATTATATTTATGGATGTTGATTTTTTTTATGTTTTTAGGATTTTTAGAGGTATTAAGTGTTTTAATGTTTCATGGGTTTATAAGGGTTTTTTATGGATTTTATCAGTTTTTCATTTTTAGTGATTTTCAGATATTCTTTAGGATTTTTATGGGATTTATGAATTTTGACGGTTAATATGGTTTTTTAGGGATTTTATTATATTTTTTTTGGTTTTTAGGATTTTTTTAGTTCTTAGGCTTCTAAATGTTTTTCAGAGCTATTATACATTTTTTAGGGTTTTAGAAGTCTTTAGAGTTTTTAATGGATTTTTAGTGTTTTTATCTGTTTTAGGGTTTTTAATGATTTAGGAATTTTAAAGTTTTTAGATGTTTTTGAGTATTTTGGGGGTTTAAAGTGATTTAGGTTTCTGTGGGGTTTTAGGGATTTTTTGTTATTTTTATGGGGTTTTAGGGTTTTTAGGGATCTAAAGGGATTTTAGGGCTTTTTGCGGTTCTTTTTGTTTTTCTGGGTTTTTAGCGGTTTTTTTAGTTTTGGTGTTTGTAATGTTTTTTATTATTTATTTAATAGTTAGGTGTTTAAAGGGTTTTTATAGTTTTTAGTGGGGTTCTAGTGTTTTTATGGGGTTTTTATTTTTTGATATTTTTAGTTGTTTTTATGGTTTTTAGGTTTTTTTGGGTTTTATGGGTCTTTTAGGGTTTTTAACAATTTAGGTTTTTAAGGGGTTTTAATTGATTTTATGTTTTTTTGGTTTTATTATTGTTTTTTGGACTTTTAGGTCTTCTTATGTTTTAAGTAATTTGTTGTGATTTTTTTGGGGTTTTTATGGGTTTTTAGGAATTTTGAGGGTTTATAAGGATTTTAGTTTTTTAGGAGTTTTATTTTTTTAGTGTTTTAAGGTTTTATTTGGGGTTTTTACGGTTTTTATTGGTTTTTAGATTTTGTGAGATTTTTTAGTGTTTTTAAAAGTTTTTAATTTTTTTAGGAATTTTGACCAGTTTTATGGTTTTCTTGGGATTTTAGGGATTTTATGGTTTTTGGTGTTTTTATGTTTATTTTTGTTTTCAGAGATTTAAGTTTTTTTATAGTTTTTTAACCAATTATGAGGTTTAAAGGGTATTTAGAGTTTTTAGTGTTTTTATGGTTTTTATGGGTTTTCTAGTTTTGATGGTTTTTAGGGGTTACAGGATATTCAATCATTTTAGGGTTTTAGGGTTTTTACATTTTTTAATTCTTAAGGGGTTTAACTGTTTTTACAGTTTTAAGGATTGATTAGGTATTTTCCGAGTTTCATGGTTTTTATATATTTTTAGAGATTTTTATTGTATTTTAGTTTTTTTATGTTTTGAGGGTTTAAGAGACTTTGGGGGGTTTTAGGGGTTTTTATAGGATTTATGTGGTTATGTAGTTTTTTTTGTTATTAGACGTTTTTTGTGTTTTTTAGGTTGTTATGTTTTTTATTTTTTTTTCCATTTTTCAGTGTTTAGAGGTTTTTTATTTTTTTTATTATTTTTAGGTATTTTTGGAATTTTATGGGTTTTATGGTTTTTAAGGGATTTTGTGGGTTTCTATGGGTTTTAAGTGATTTTAGGTTTTTATATTTTTTTTGTTTGGGTTTTTATGTTTTTATGGACTTTAAAGGTTTTTCAGTATTTTTAATATTTTATGGTTCTTTGGGGTTTTAATTATTTAGATGGTTTGTTGGGGCTTTAAGGGGTTTTAGAGATTTTTAGGGTATTAAAAATGTTTTAACTTTTTAAATGTTTTATGTGTTTTTATAATTTTATGATTTTCTTAGGATTTTAAGGGTTTTTAAAATTTTAGGGTTTTATAATTCATTTTTAGGATTTTTAGAGGTTTTCATGGTTTTATGGATTTTGAAGGTATTTGTGGTTTCTAGGGGTTTAAGGCAATTTTTTTATTTTTGTGTTTTTTGAATATTTTTTGAGTTATTAAGGGATTTAAAGGATTTTTATTGTTTCTTCAGCATTTTTCTATGTTATAAATGGTTTTTAGTGTTTTTAGCTGTTTTTAGGTTTTTTATGGGGTTTTCATAATTTTTAAGGTTTGTAGGGATTTTATGTTTTTAGGGTTCTTAGTGTTTTTATAATTTTTACGTTTTTTAGGTTTTTAAGTGTTTTTAGGATTTTATGGTTTTCTTATGATTTTTAGTGGTTTTTAGGAATATTTATGTTTTTAGGGATTTTTAAGGATTTTTAGAATTTTTAGGTGTGTTTGGGTATTTTTTGGTTTTTAGGGTTTTTTGGGTTTTTAATGTTTTATGGTTTTTAGAGTTTTTTAAAGGTTTAAGGGATCTAAAGGGGTTGAAACGTTTTTAGGGGGTTTTAGGGTTTTTTTATCAATTTTTGGTTTTTAATGTTTTAGGGCAAGGAAGGCTCGAGACTAGGCTAGCCTGCCCCCCCCCCCCAAAAAAAATTTTATAACAAAAAAGAGAGAGAGAATAGGGCCCTACAAGGAGGGGTTACATAACTGGGTGTGAAGTTCACCCTTAAATTCAGAATCCATGAGTGAGGAGCAAGAGGGCGTGGCAACGAAGGACCACAATGAACACCTCTCTACAATGGCCTGTTTGGAGAGAGCATCTGCAACCGCATTTGCCTCTCGATAGTCGTGTGTCACAATAAGATTAAGCATTTGACATAGGGTGAGGAATTCTATCTATTGAGGAAGGATCCTCCACGGAACATCCCTAGATCTATTTTTGAGGTCATTCACAGCAATAATGGAATCAGATTCAAGCCATATAAAGCTCCACCCAAAGATGATAGCATACTTAATCGCCTTTATTAGGATTTTTATTGTTTTTAAGGATTTTAACAATTCTAATTTTATATGAGTTTTAATTACTTGGGGGATTTTATGTTTTTTTGGAGTTTTAAGGGTTTGGGGGGTTTTTTATGTTTTTCGGTATTTTTAGGGATTATAAATATTTTTATGGGATTTTAGGGTTGTTAGGGTTTTGAGGGTTTTTAAGAGTTTTTGGGATTAGGGGGGGTTATTTTTAATTTTTGATATTATAGGGTTATTAATGATTTTTATATTTTTTAAATATTTTTAGGGATATAAACGGTTTTTAGAGTTTTTAGTCATTTTTTGGGGGTTTTAGTGTTTTTAGTTGTTTTTGGGTTTTTATGTAGTTTTTATGGGTTTTAAGGATTTTAGGGATTTTATAGTTTTAGGGTATTTATGGGTTTTTTGGGTTTTAACATTATTTAGAGTTTTAGGGTTTTCAATTGTGATTAAGTTTTTTAGTTCTTTAGTTTTTATTTGGAATTTTCATGGATTTAGTGTTTTTTTACAATTTTACAGATATTTAGGGTTTTTAATTTTTATGGTTCTTAAGGTTTTTTTGTAATTTTGCGAGGTTTAAGAGTTTTTAGGTGTTTTTTGTGTTTTATGTTTTTTAGGTGTTTGGGGTTTCTTTTTTTAGTTTTATAGGTGTGTTAAGGATTTTTATATTTTTTAACATTTTTAGGGGTTTAACGTGATTTTAGATTTTTTGTGAGGTAATTGGATTTTAATTGGTTTTTAAATTATTTTTAATGTTATGGGGTTTTTTTAGTTTTTTTGGGGTTTTTAGAGAGTTTTGGGTTTTTTAGCATTTTAATGTTTTTGAGGAGATTTAATTTTTTTTTTAGTATTTTTAGGTTTTCTTAGAGGTTTCAGTGTTTTTAGGGTTTTTATGTTTCAGGGATTTTTATGGTATTTAAGGCTTTCAGGTGTTTACTGGGTTTTTAGGGTTTTTAGGTTTTTCAAAATTTTAGGGTTTTTTTAATTTACTAGGTCTTTAGGGGTTTAAATTTTTTAGGTTGTTATGGTTTTCTTAGAGTTTTCTGGTTTTTAGGGCTTTTTATGATTTTAGGTATTTTTAAGTATTTTTATGATTTTTATGGTTTTGTAGGGTTTTCAGTGATTTTAATGGGTTTTAGGATTTTGTTGTTTTTTTGTTATGGTTTTTTAGATTTTTATATGTTTTTAATAGTTTTTATAAATTTTGTTTTTTGGGGTTTTATGTTTTCTTAAATTTTAAGGTTTTATAATGGGGTTTTAGGATTTTTTACATTTTGAGAGATGTTTATAATTTTTTTTTGATTTTTATGGTTTTTATGGAATTCGGAGATTTTCGGGATGGGTATTGTTTTTTTAATGTATTTTTTTGTTTTTAATGTTTTTAGAGTTATTTATCATTTTTAGAGGTATAAATGGTTTTTATAATTTTTATGTTCTTTATGATTTTTATGGGTTATTACAGTTTTTTGGGGTTTTAGGGTCTTTAGGGTCTTTTAGGGGGTATTTTATCATTTTTAGGTATTATAATATTTTTATTTGTTTTTAGGTTTTTATGGTTGTCATAATTGTTTTTGGGTTTTATATGTTTTTATAGATTTTTAGGGCTTCTTATGTTTTTTTTTATTTTTGGGTTTTAGCATTTTTAGCATTTGTAGGGTTTTATGGGATTTAAGTGTTTCTAGTTTTTATGGTTTTTATGGTTTCGTTAGGGGTTTTCAAGGTATTTATTAGTTTATATTTTTCTATGTATTTTTAGTGATTTTTAGGAAATTTTATTTTTTTATGATTTTTAGGGATTTTGACAATTTTTAGGGTTTTTCTGTTTCTATCAATTTTTTGGGGTTTTGGGTATTTTTTGAGTATTTTAGATGTTTTAAGGTTTTTTATATTTTTTATATTTTTTAAACATTTTTATGGGTTTAAAATGTTTTTAAATTTTTTCGTATGTTTTTAGGGTTTTGTGGGGTTTTATGGTGTTTTATGGGGTATTAAGGTTGTTATGGGTTTTTATGACTTTTAGTAGTTTTTAGAGTTTTTAGGGTATTTTATGATTTTTAATATTTTTAGGATTTCTAGGGGTGTTATGTGTTTCCAAGATTTTGATATTTTCTTAGGCAGCTTCTGGGTTATTACGATTTTTTACTTTTTTAGGGTTTTTATGATATTTATAGGTTCTATGGTTTTAGAGATTTTAAGGGTTTTGAGGGTTTTTTGGTTTTTATTGTTTTTATCACTTATAGGTTGTGAGGGGTTTTAGGTGATTTTGTGTTTTTAAGGTTTTATTTGGGGTTTTTGGGTTTTTAGGTTTTTTTCATTTTTTAAGAATTTTTAAGGATTTTTTTTATTTTGATGTTTTCAAGGGTTTTATGGATTTTTAGGGTTTTTATGGGTTTTTGGTTTTTATGGATTTTTTAGTTTTTAGTGTTTCTTGAGTTTTTTAGGGTTTTAAAGTATTTTATAGTTTTTAAAATTTTAGGGGTTTAATGGTTTTTAGATTTTTTAGTAGTTTTTATTGTTTTATGGTAGGTTTTATGTTTTAAGGTTTTTAGGGGTGTTTATGGTTTTTAGGGACTTTTACGGTTTTTACCATTTTTTATGTTTTTATGAATATTATGTGATTTCAGTTTTTTAAGGTTTTCTTAGGGGTTTTATGAATTTTAGGGGTTGTAATGTTTTTACAGATTTTTAGTGATTTTTTAGGTTTTTTATGGTTGTTGGGGGTTTTAGGGATTTTGTGGGTTTTTAATGTTTTTTAGGGTTTTAGGGTTTTTTGGTGTTTTATCATTTTTAGGTTCTATGGGGTTTATGTATTTTATATTATATGGTTTTCTTAGGGTGTAGGGTGTTTAGGGTTTTTTTATGTGTTTTGGGTTTTTTTCAGGTTTTTTTTATTTTTTATGGTTTTTGTGGTTTTTGAGGGTTTTAAAGTATTTTAGGTATTTTTTTGGGTTTTTAGGTTTTCTGTCAGTTTTTTAGGGTATTAAATTATGTAGAACTTTTTATCATTTTTAGGTTTTTAAATGGAATTTATAGTTTTATTGGTTTTTTGGGTTTTTATGTGTTTTGTGGTTTTTAGGTGTTTTTGTGGTCATTAGGGCCATTAGGGTTTTTATGATATTTATATTTTTTAGGGTTTTTATATGCTTTTAGGTTTTTTACGAATTTTATGGGTTTTTATGAATTTTAGGGGTTTTAGGGATATTTAGGGGCTTTAGCGGTTTTTTTCCTTTTTTTAGGTTTTTAGGGATTTTAATTTTTTTAGCGTTTTATGGATTTTTAAGGATTTTGTAGTGGTTTGGGGTTTTTATGTTTTCTAGGAATTTGAGGGATTTTTAAGGTTTTTTTTGGGGTTTTTAGGGTTCTTATAAGATTTTTGGGTTTTGAATATTTTTAGGTTTTTTTGTGTTTTTTGGTTTTTATTTGGGTTTTTATGGGTTTTTATGGTTTTTATAGTTTTTTTATCATTTTAGTGGATTAAAGTAATTTTAGAGTATTTATAGTGTTTTTAGGGTTGATATAGGTTTTTTGATTTTCTAATATTTTTAGTGGGTTTTATGTTTTTTAGGGTTTTTAGCGTTTTTACCATTTTAAGGTTTTTGTGGGTGTTTAATTATTTTTCAGTTTTTTATATTTTATTATGGTTTTCATGTTTTTCTAAGGTTTTTACCTTTTTAGGGATTTTTAGGGATTTATTATTTTTTGTAGGGGATTTAGGTGTTTTTTAGATTTTTTAGAGTTTTAAACATTTTTATGGGTTTAAAAGGTTTTAGAGTTTTTAGTGGTTTATGGTTTTAATGGTTTTTTATATTTTTATTGTTATAGAGGTTTTATGGTTGGTGGGGTTTAGGATTTTTATTTTTATTTTTTTTGGATTTTTAGGATTCTTTTAGCATTTTTTAGTTTTTTAAGGACTACATAGTGGTTTTAAGATTTTTTACAATTTTAGGGAGTTTGGGGATTTTTAAGGATTTTTATGGCCTTCCGGGTTTTTTGGGATTTTGGGGGTTTTAGGGTTTTAAGTGGTTTTCATATTTATTGGGGTTTTTAGAATTTTTAGGCTTTTAGGGGTTTAAAGAGTTTTTAGGGTTCTATGGATTTATTAGGGTTTTTAGTGTTTTTAACATTTTTTCGGATTTTTAGGGATGTTTTACTATTTAATGGAATTTTAGGTTTTTGGGTATTTTGACCCTTTTAGGCGTTTTAATGGTTTTTATGGTGTTTTTTGGTTTTTTGGGTTTTATGAGTTTTTCGGGTTTTAATGATTTATATTTTTTATCTTTTTTGGGGGATTAATGTATTTTATGTGTTTTTATTATTTTAGGGTTTTTTGGGGGTTTTAGTGTTTTTAAGGTTTTAGTGATTTTAATGGTATTTAGGGATTTTTGGGATTTTTGGGTTTTTTTGGTAATTTTAGCATTTTTTGGATTATTAAGGTTTTTAGTTTTTTTAGGTGTTTTTTGTGTTTTTTGTGTTTTTAATGTTTTCTTAGGGGGTTTCAGGGTTTTAGGTTTTTTATGTCTTTAGGGATTTTGGTGGATTTTTTAGGATTTTAATGGTTCTATGGATTTTGAGGTTTTTTGGTTTTTTATTATTTTTGGGGTTTTAGGGTTTTTTCCGATTTTATGCTTTTATGGTTTTTTGTGAATTTAGCATTTTTAGTTGTTTAAAAAGGTTTTTTTAGAGATATTGGTGGTTATTTAGGGGTTTGATGTGTTTTTTGGATTTTTAATGGTTATTAGGGATTTTATGATTTTTAAGGTTATTATAGTTTTTAGGGTATTTTCATGTTTTATGTTTTTAGGGGTTTTAAGCATTTTTATGTTTTTAATTTTTTAAGGTTTTATTATGATTTTTAGGTTTTTAGGGTTTTTTTATGTTTTAAGGAATTTTATTGATTTTTAACGATTTTTATGTTTTTGAGGGATTTTATGGATTTTGAGGGGTTTAAGGGTTTGTTAAGATATTTGCGGTTTTATGGTTATTTTTTGTTTTTATGGTTTTTTTGAGTTTTTATGGGTTTCTAAAAGATTTTATATGTTTTAAAATATTTTATGGGTTTTAATGTTTTATAGAATTTTTTTGTTTTTTTATATTTTTTATATAATTTAGGGTATCTATTTTTTTGGGATTTATAATTTTTAAGGTTTTAGGGGTGTTAAGTGTTATTAGGGTTCTTAGGAGTTTTGAGTGTTTTTATGCTTTTAAGGTATTCTTAGGTTATTTCTAGGTTTTATGATTTTTTAAAATTTTAGTACTTCTTTATGGTTTTTAAGAATTTTTTTAAAATCTTAGGGGATTTATTGATTTTAAGGGTTTTTAGGATTTTTATGGTCTTAATTTTTTTATTGTTTTAAATTTTTCTTTGGGTTTTTCATTGGTTTTGGGATTTTTTATATTTTATGTATTTTTAGGACATTTTAAGGATTTTTAGTGTCTGGTGGTTTTTAGGTATTTTTAATGTTTTTTTGTATTTTTATTTTTTGGTTATTTAAGGTTTTTTGAGTTGTTAGGTTTTTATGATTTTTAGAGTTTTTTTTGAAATTTTTATGAATTTAAAGGTCCTTTATAATTTTTATTGGGTTTTTATGGGTTTAATCATTTTTAGTGTTTTATGGTTTTTATGGTTTTTTGATGTTTTTCCGATTTCTTAGCATTTTTATAGGTTTTGAGGTTTTTATAATTTTTTAGTTTTTGAGGGGTTTTAAGTGTTTTAGGGTTTTAGGGTTTTAATATTTTATTATGTTTTTTCATGGTTTTAGGGTTTTTAAATATTTAGGGACGTTTAGGGATTTCTTATGTTTTTTTATCAATTTTTAGGTTTTTTTGAGTTTTCAATGTTTTTAGTGTCAACGTTTTTATGGTTTTCAAGGGTTTTAAGAGTTTTTAGTTGCCTTTTAGTGTTTTTTTGAATTTTTAGGGGATTTAAGATTTTTAGAAATTTTTATGGTTTTTAGGCATTTTAGGGTTTTTAGGGGGTTTGTGGTTTTTATATTTGTTTATGTTTTTAGGGGTTTAATTGTTTTTGGTTTTTAAGGTTTTCATATGGGTTTTCATAGGTTTTATGGGTTTTTATGTTTTTATGTACTTTTTTGGATTTTTATGATTTTTACGGTTTTTAGGGTTTGAGGGATTTTGAGTATTTTTAGTGTTTTTATTATTTTTTAGTGTTTTTTTTGTTATTGCGTATTTTTTATTTTTTAGGGGGGTTTTTGAGTTTTCTTGTTGTGTTAAGTTTTTTTAGTGTTTTGTAAATTTTTTAGGGTTTTATAGGGTTTTTATAGTTTTTAGTGATTTTTTCGGGTTTTATGCAGTTTAACAGTCATTTAAGGTATTTATGGGTTTTATGGGCTTTAGGGTTTTAGGTTTTCTTAGAGTCTTTAGTTTTATTTTATATTTTAGGGTTTTTAAGTGTTTTTATGTTTTAAATTGCTTCTTAGGGTTTTTCATGGTTATTAATTATTTTTATGTTTTCAGTGATTTTTAGGATTTTTATGGACTTTTTTGGGTTGTAGGTATTTTGAGGTATTTTATGGGGTTTGAGGGTTTTTTAGGTGTTTAGGGTTTTTAACATTTCTTTGGGTTTTAGGGGGTTTATGTGTTTTAGGTTATAATTGTTTTCTTAGATTTTATCTGATAATTTTTTATTTTTTAAGATTTGAGTTATTTTTTTAATTTTTTGGATTTTTTTGTTTTTTATTGTTTATAGGGATTTATAGGGTTTTAAGGTGTTTGTAGTGTTTTTAGGGTTTTATGGTTTTGTTGAGTTTTTTGGGTTTTTATGTTTTTAAGGGATTTAAAGGGTTTTTTGATTTTTTTTCCATTTTTGTGGGTTTAAATGTTTTTTAGAGTTTTTATTGGTTTCTTAGGGTTTTAAGGGTTTTAATGGTTTTTAGGGTATTTAGGATTTTTAGTAATTTTTTTAATGGGTTTTTGTGTTTTTAGGATATAGGGTTTTTTTGTATTTAGTTTTCTAAGGTTTTCATATTGTTTTTCATGGTTTTTATAGTTTTTTTTGTTTTTAGAGATTTTAGGTAATTTGTAGGATTTTTATTATTTTTATTGTCTCTAGGGTTTTTGATGTTTTTAAAGGTTTTTTCAGTTTTTGGGGGGTTTTTATATTTTTATCATATTTAGGGATTTTAAGCATTTCAAGTATTTTTAGCCTTTTAAGGTTTTCTTAGGGTTTTTAGGGTTTTTTATGTTTTTATGGATTTTAAATTATTTTTTAGGTTTTGACTTGTTTTGGGGGTTTTTAGGATTTATGATGGTTTTTAGGGTTTTTTCAGTTCTTTTGTGGTTTTGAGGGATTTTATATTTCTTAACTTTTTTATGGGTTTAAGGTATTTTTAGAGATTTTATTGTTTTTTGGGTTATTTGGGGTTTTGTGTATTATTAGGTTTTTAAGATGTTCTATGGTTTTTACAGTTTTTAGGAGTTTTTAGGGTTTTAATTGTTTTTTTTTGGTTATTAGGGATTTTATGTTTTCTTTAGTTTTATATTTTTTTGTAGAGATTTTTCCAGGGTTTTATGATTTTATATGTTTTTAGGAATTTTGTGGTTTTTTTAGAAATTTTACGGTTTTTAGGGATTTTGATAGTTTTTATCATTTCTTATTTTTTTGGGTTTTAGGGTTTTTTTTAGTTTTTTAGTTTTTGAGGCCATTTAGTGTATTTATCATTTTTAGGGGTTTAATGTAAGAACCCCGATCTTCATTTCAAGAACGCCTTGCCTTTTTCTGTAGTTTTTAAGAAAAATGATGTTTCTGGAAAATTTTGAAGTACACGTCGTGTACTTTCTGAGTACACGTCGTGTACTCTTCTCTGGCTCGAAGTCGTGTGCTGGTGGTGTCTGGGCCACACACACGGTGTGTAGGGGTGATGTGGAGGCCGATTTTGGTGGAGTACGGAAGGACCTATTACACACCGTTTACTCTAAAAGTACACACTGTGTACTTTTTTTTCATTAAACAGACCAGGGTCGCGCCTGATGCACAGAAGCGTCTTCTTCTAGGTCCAGTTCGTCTAAGAGCACTGACGATCCTTGAATCTTAGATGAGCTCCCACCTCTATGTCCGTTATCTGATTCGAGCTCTGTTGATTGCGTTGGAAGCGCAGCGGTGAGTTCTCCCTTCTTCTTGAGCCTTGTTTTTCAATTCTTTCCCCTTCTAAAGTTATATAAGGTTGAAAATTTTGTGTGTTTTCTCAGATCTACGGCGTTCTAGGGAGAATTAGTTGTCGTGGTTCAAGTATATCGATCTCTTAAGATCGAGGTAGGAGGTTTGTGCCATTCTGTAGAAGGTCTTTGAGTATCTTGTAAAATTGTGCCAATTCCCTTGAATGGGAATTGTACGCTTTTCCTGTTTTTCCCTGATTGATTGCATGCTTTCTTTATTTCTATAGTAGAGGTTTACTTTTGTGAATAGAGTAGCATTTTTTATACTCTGGATGCTTTCCATTCTTGTTTTTCTTGTTTGACATTTTCCAGTTTCCATGCCTATTTGTAGAACAGTTGAAATGTTCCTTTGTTATGTTGTTGATCCATAGAATGATATCCAAGTAGTTCATGATATTTACATGGACTTTGCACGCGCGATGAGCATGTTTATTTTCACACAGGACTGCGAGAACCTAGTGTAGTAGACCATATGGAGAATGGATGTAAGGGCTTCTCTAGAGTGTCTTTTAATACGATGTGAGACCACAGGGGGAATTGATTATGAGTGCTTCCTCAGAGATTCTTTAGTTCCTCGAAGTGGGCCACAGGGGGAATGAGACATTGAGTGATTCCCCAGAGAGCCTTTAGCACGATACGAGACTATAGGGGGAATTGACGGTGAGTGATTTCTTAGAGAGTCAACTCTTAGCAGAACTAGAGGGGTGAGACTGTGTGTGCCTCCTAGAGGGTTGCTAGTACTTGTAGGTTGAACCCTAGGGGTTAGGCTATGAGAGATACCCATAGGGTTACCTGTTTTCCTACTTATTGTTGGTTGTTTACTTGTGTACCTTATATTCTAGAACTGTGGATTGTAGCTGCTATGTGCTTTTCTGTTTACTGTTTCCTGCACTTTTACTTTCCATGTATTCATTGACTATTAGGCACAGATCATTGGATGGTTGCCTACTAGGACTTCGTCTCACACCCTGTTTGGGCCATGATTTAGGGCCCAAGCATACTATGTTGGTACAGGTATAGTTAAGGGAAAGAACCCTTCTACTTCAGGTTCTTTATTGCACTGGAGCTGGAGAGGATGGGACCGAGCTGAGGCTTGTGATGCTGAGGAGTTGCTCTTCTGTTTTTCCTTTTCTGTTGCTTTAGTACTTGTGTTCAGTTGTATTTCAGAATGTTGTTTTGTTTGCTTCTTTCCTGAGATACTTTTCCTTGCTACATCATGATCATCATTGCTATATATTCATTGCTTCCACTGGTTGGTTTCAGTTGTTGCGTATTGTTTACTGCTTCCGCTGTTTATTTCTGTTTTCCTTACCTTGTATACCTTACTGAATGAGGGAATAGTTTCCCCAATAACTTAACAAGGCCCTCTCTAGTAGTCGGAAGCCTCTGGCATTTGGGGAAATGATCTTGAGGTCATGGGGTGAACCGAGTATGGGGCACCAGGGTTGGGGCTCTGGATTTGGGTCATTATAAAGTGGCATCAGAGGGAGGTTCTTTTCTCTTGATTTACTACTTGGAGCCTTTAGTCAGGGATAGGATGGATTCGGTACTTGGTATTAAGCTGTGCTCGGGAGTAGCTAACCCGTGTTCAGGGAAAATCCATACTACCTCGTTTATTGTAGTTTGCTGGTTTTGAGATTTTACAGTTGATATGATTTAACATAGAGTGATTCATGTTCCTTGTGTTGTTATTTCCTTAACAATTGAAGTTATATTTCTGTCACAACCTGATGAGATGAGGGTATGCCATCTCATGCATCATATAGGCACTTGTAGAAATCACATGCCATGCATTCTTGTCATGCCATCTAGGGTGCATTAGCGATTGCATGCTGTTGTGATATATGCTTGATAGAATCTCTGCTACCATGTTAGAAGATTGTTTGTTTCCTACTTTGCTTAAATAAATGCCAAATTTAGATTCTTGATGTGTTATGGGACCTCACGAATCGGAAATTGGCACCTCCTTGCCTTATTTTCTGTGTTCTCTGGGCTTCTGTGCAGTTTCCAAGATACTGCCTAGAAAAACCTAGAATACACGGCGTGTACCTTTGAATACACCCTGTGTAGTTTTTAGACCGTGTTACTGACCGTGTGAGAAGGGACACGCTGTTTTAGAAATAACTTCAGGAACACACCGTGTATGGTATGTACACGCCATGTAGTTTGGAGACGTGTACCTGGCCGTGTCACTAACAACATGGGCCGGGGAAGCTCGAGTAGAACACGCAATGTTGTAAGGAAACACGTCGTGTAGTCCCATCCAGGTTCCCGGCCATGTCACGAACAACACGGGTCGGCGTCACCTTCTCTTTAAAACGACGTGTTTTTTTCTATAAACATCGTGTAGTCTTTTTTAGGTACCCAGCCGCTTCACGAACAATATGGGACGGTGTCAACTTCACCCATACACGCCGTTTTTGTTCATAACACGCCGTGTAAGGTTCAGCCATGTAGATGGTCGTCTGTTTAACAACACGGGCCGCCGAAGCCGTGTCTAATATACGCCGTGTTTGTTTAGAACATGTTGTGTAGTCTCAGGTTAAGCTCGACCATGTGGGTTATCCATGTAAAGAGACTCGGGTAGGGTAATAGTCTTCCAGTACACGTCGTGTGTTGGGTCAAAACTCCATGTAGTTGGAGGTGTTACACGACCTCTAGGGAAGAGGTACACACCCATGTCAGTGGCTTAAGAGGACAAGCCGTGTAGTTTTTATACATGTTGTGTAGTCGTGTTTTGTAAACATGTGTGTTTCCTTCCCCTATTACCGTTTTTTACTCTTGTGTTTCCTGTCCTTATTTTCTAATCTAAGGTGTGATTTTGATCTTTCAGATCTATGCCTCCGAGACGTCCTCTGGTTGTACATCTGTCACCAGGTAGTGATCAGATGCCAAATATGGCTAATCAGAGACTTCCTGCCGACCCTCCAGTCGGGCTAGCCTTGGGACCGACTGTCATACCAGTTGCAGGCGCTGATGCACAGTTAACAGAAGGTTTTATGTGGATAATGTAGACATTTCAGGGAGTACCACCTCCTTCCACAACTATGGCATACTTGACATGGATTTTCCAGCAGCAGCATCCTCCTACATTCACGAGGGAAGGAGGACCTCAGGCTGGAGAGTCATGGCTGGAAGCCATGCTGACTATCTTCGAGCATCTAGAGACGCCTCCAGAGAGGCGGGTCAAGCTCACAACCTACATTATCAGAGACTCCGCCAAGAGGTGGTGGGACATGATCTCACAGGTGGGTCATCAGTAGGTTATGGATTGGGAGGAGTTTCTGTGTGTGTTCTATGACTACTTCTACCCGGAGACCCTGAGGGCCGACCGAGCCCGGGAGTTCATGAGCTTAGAGAAGGGTACCCTTTCTGTCATGGAGTATTCCTCTCGTTTCACCGAGCTGTAGAGTTTCACACCCCTCTAGGATGGGAGTGGGGGTGTTCATAGAAAGGAAGTTCGAGGATGGTCTCAGGCCAGAGATCCACTCACAGGTGAATATCTTCCACTTGACTTCCATCACTTCCATCATCAATCAGGCACTGATTGCGGAGCGCAATATGAGAGACTCCGGAGCTGCGAGATAGGGCTGTTCTTCTTCCAGAGCTATTTTCCCTCCAAATGATAGCAAAAATTGTCATAGGGAGTCTACGCGTGGATAACCAAGGAACCGAGATGCATCGTCAGTCAGCCAGGTGGTATGATACCAGTGTGGCCAGTCAGGGCACACAAGGTCGCAGTGCTAGAGAGACCCCGTGGAGTGTCGATCTTGCGGCAAGATGGGTCACCTTCAGCGTTTCTTCCAGGTTTTCTCACCAGTAGCTGGTGACCAGGTTTCTTCTATGACTCCTTGTTCAGGAGCATCACCAACAGTTTCTAACCAGTCAGAGAACTGGAGTTCTTCCGACTATTCGGGCCGAGGTGGAGGTCAAGGTCGTGGCCGCCATCCACTAGTCCCTCAGCACCAGCATAGAGGTTTAGCTCAGAGTGGTCAGCCAGGGGCACAAGGCCGCGATGTAGTCCAATATTTCCCCATGGAGAAGACATATCAAGAGCAAGATCCTGACCCTTCTACAGTTCGAGGTACGATTTTAGTAGCCTCAGTTTTATCTTCATCTCTTTTCAATACTGATGCTACGCATAGCTTTATCTCTATTACATCCATGGAGAGCCTTGGGCTCTATATCTTTTCTTCTATCGACTCGTTAACACGAGACACACCTTTGGGGACAAGGACATCTAGTGTATGCCAGTATAGAGAGTTCCCTGTCGAGGTTTCAGGGTATCGTTTCTTATGGAATCTCTATGTCCTAGAAATGATAGGCTATGATTTCATTCTTGTGATGGACTGGTTGGTACCCTTCCAGGTAGTCGTCGACTTTTATCACCGCAGAGTGAGTTTCGTTTCACCAGAGGGTGAATATTTTCTTTATAGAGGCGAATGGGATGTATAGGTGAGTCGAGCAGGACTCGAGCATCATGGTCTTAGAAGGGTGACAGCCCAGATTTCTAGTCTTTATCTGGATGATCAGGGGACCTCATAGTTGGACTTTCCTCCAATGGTGGATCGTTTCATGGATGTCTTTCCAGAGGTCTTTTCAGTTCATTAGGGGTTTTCATGGTTTTACAGTTTTTAACGTTTTTATGGGTTTAATGATTTTTTACAGATTTCAGTGTTTTTATGGTTATTTGGGGTTTATTTTTTTCATTTTCTAGGAGTATTTAGGGTTTTAATGTATTTATGGAGTTTTAGTGTTTTAATTTTTTTTAGGGTTTTAGGGATATTTTTTAATTTTTTATTGTTTTATTATGCTTTTTCAGGGTTTTTAGGGTTTCTTAAGCTTTTTAGGAATTTTTTGGGTTTTTTATAAATTTTATGGTTTTTTGGGATATTGATGGTTTTTTGTGTTTTATGATTTTTTATAGTTTTTGGGTTTTTTTGGTTTTTTTAGTTTTAATGTCTCTTTAGAGTTTTTAACATTTTTAGGGGTTTAATGGTTTTTATAGTTATTGGTTGATTTTTAGGGTTTTTATGTGTTATTAGGGGTTTTATAGTTTTTAAGTGCTTTAAGTTTTTAGTTTTATTTTTGTTTTTAGGATTTATATCATGTTTTATATTTTTTGGGGTTTTAATAGTTTTTAGGATTTATAGGATTAATTAGGGTTTTCAGGCTTTATGGTTTATTATGTATCTTAGATTGTTAATATTCTTAATATTTTGTACGGTTTTATAGTATTTTAACAGTCATTAAGGGTTTTATAGTTTTTATGGGTTTTTTTGAGATTAGAGGGTTTTTATGGGTTTTAGAGTTTTTTTTATCATTTTTAGGGGTTTAAAGGGGTTGTTGAGTTTTTTGTGTGGTTTTAGGGGTTTTAGGGGGGTTTAGGGTTGTTTGTGTTTTAGGGGGGTTTTGGTTTTTAATGGTTTTTAGGGTACTGAAGATTTTTTTACATTTTTTATGATTTTTTGGGGTTTAAAGTGTTTTTTTGTTTTTAATTTTTTCGTATGGATTTTCATTGTTTATATGGTTTTTTATAACATAGGTATTTTTAGGGATTTTGAGGGGTTTTAAAGGTTTTTAGGTGTTTTAGTATTTTTAGTGTTTTTGTGTTAATAGGTTTTTTAGGGGTTATAACTATTTTTAGGTTTTTATGGTTTTCTTAGGGGTTTTAAGGGATTTTTGAGTTATTGAAAATTTTAAGGATTTATAAGGAATTTTTTGAATTTTTACTATTTTTTATGTTTTTTTGATTTTGAGGGGTTCTAAGGGGTTTTTTGGTATTTTATTGTTTTTTATTACTTTTGGGGGATTTTTGGTTTTTTTTTTGTTTTTAGGGATTTGAAGGGTCTTATAGTTTTTAACATATTTAGTAGTTTAATGGTTTTTTAGAGTTTTTAGTAGGTTTTATGGTTTTTATGGGTTTTTAGAGTTTTTAAGGAGTTAAGGTTTTATGGTTTTTATGGTTTTTAGGTTTTTTATCATTTTTTGTTTTTAGGGGTTTTATGTTTTTTTTGGTTTTTAAGGAATTATTAGGTTATGTAATGTTTTTTTTCACAATTTTCAATATTTTTTGGTATTTTTTATTTCTATGGTTTTTAGGTCTTTTAAGGATTTGATCGGGGGGGTTTATAGTTTTTTGGGGTTTTAGAATTTTTTGTGTTTTTTTGAATTTTAATATTTTTTAGAGGTTTATAAGATTGGTATGGGTTTAAAGGGTTTTTAGAAGTTTTATTTTTTAGGGTTTTATGGGTTTTTAGGTTTTTTAATGGTTTTATGGGTTTTTTGGTTTTATTTGTGTTATTATCATTTTTAGGATTTTTAATGTTTTTAGATTTTTAGGGGTTTTATGTGCTTTTAGTTTTTTAAGGTTTTAGTATGAATTCTTAGGTTTTCCAGTGTTTTTTAGTTTTTAAGGGATTTTTTGGGGCTTTTATTATATTTAGGGGTTTTTAGCATTTTTCCGGTTTTTTAGAAGTTTTAAGTGTTTTTAGGGTTTCAAGGTTTTGTAATGGGTTTTCATGGTTTTAGGTTTTTTTAAATTTTTAGGTATTTTTATGGATTTTTTCATATTTTTCTAAGTTTTTAATGTTTTTGAGATTTAGATGGGTTTTAGGGGTTCTTAGGTTTTTAGGTTTTTATGCTATTTTATGGTTTTTGTGTTTTTTTGAGTGTTTTACAGTTTTATCTTTTCATGAGTTTTATAATATTTTTAAGGGTTTAAAGGTTTTTAGGGTATGCAGTTTATTTTTTTTGGATTTAATGGATTTTCTAAGGTTTTTAGGGTTTTAGGGGTTTTACGGTTTTTAGGTATTTTATTGTTTTTATCATTTTTTTAGTTTCTAGTGGTTTTATGTTTTTTTAGGTTTTTAAGGTTTTATTAGGGTTTTTAATTTTTTATGATTTTTAATATTTTTTAAGGATTCTTATTTTTTTGGTTTTTTATGGAATTTGAGGGTTTTAAAGGTTTTTATGGATTTTAGGGTTTTTATGGGTTTTTTGGTTTTCTAATTTTTTTTGGGATTATAAGGTTGTTTAGAGTATTTATAACATTTTATGGAAAAGAAGGCGCGGACCAAGCTAGGAGCTTGGTACCTTAAAATAAAACTAAAAGAAAAGTACAAGGCATTATAGGGGGGGCTTATGCATTCGGGTACATGTAGTACCCTTCATGTCAGAGTCAACATGGGACACACAAAAAGGAGCAATAAAGGACCACCACAAATAGCATTCTTCAATAGCCATCTTGGAGAGGACATCAACAACCATATTGGCTTCCCTATATGTGTGAGTGATCCTGAAAGTCAGATTCTTGGATAAGCTGAGGCAGTCAACCCATTGAGGTAGAAGACGCCATGGAACCTTCCTAGAATTTTGGCGAAGCGCCTCCACCGCAAGCATCGAGTCAGATTCGATCTAGAGATGCAACCACCCAAATTGGCTAGCAAAACATATACCCTTGAGGATATCCCAGAGCTCGGCCTCATAGGCATAGACATTCCCAATGAAATGATAAAAAATTCCATTGAAAAATCCTCAATAGGTGCGGAAAACACCACCACCACCTGAATAACTTGGTGAACCTGCTATCGCTCCATCAACATTAACATTGATCCATGACGGGATTGGTGGGATCCATCAGATGAACTTCATCAACATTGGTTTTTTGATATGGCTAGAAACACCAAGAGTGCAGAGGGTGACAAGGTCATTAAAATAGTTGTTCATAGTACCTATTTGGATACACCCTCCCATCCGAACAGCACTTTGCATGGAGATAATACCCTCATATATGGAACATGATTTATTCCGGAACATAGCAGAATTTCACGCAGCCCATAAGAAGGAAAAAATTGCTGCTAAAGCAGCAAGAAGAAGGTTATGGATTTTCTCACTGCAATTGAATTCTGTAATAAAAATCACTCTTTTAGAAAAGGTTCCAGAGGGAAAGCGGAGACCAAAGACATCTTGTATGTGGTTCTATAATCTGTGCGCAAGGATGCATTCAACAAAGTGGTGTTGTACACTTTAAGCATCCCGTAAACAAAGGCTACAGACTAAAACAAGATTCCATCCAGCTCTTTGAAACTTCCTATGCATAGGAAGCCGATTTCTCCAGATCTTCCAAAGGAGAAGGAAGTGTCGAGGGGGAATGAATTTGCACTTAAATTTCAGAAACCATGAGGGGGAGTCCAGACCTTGCTGGAATTTGTGATTATAGAACAACCATGATGTGAGTTGACCAAGCAGGTTCAGCTTCCTGGTGAGTGTATCATAATCAATGAGGTTGTAGCGCTGAATCTGGGAAGTGATGTGCACTAGTAAAATTCCATCTAGATCCATCAGCCTTACATTAATATCATTGATGGACATATGCTGGAGGAATTTAGGTACCTGCATGATTTCATCAAGAGGACAGTCGAGCCACGAAGTTATCCAAAAGTTCAAATTGGAATGCTTTGAAACAACCCAAATTGACTGAGAGATAATGTCCTTATATGATGATTTAATTGTGGACCAAATAGAGAAGAGTGTGTATCTAGTATATCCATTGCACAAGTGGGAAGTAAACCTTTCTTTAAAAAAATCCAGATCCCCTTCTTTGTGTGTGAAGAGATTCCAGGTGAATTTGGAAAGAAAAGCCTCATTAAAGTCCCTAAGGTCCTTAATTCCAAGACCACCCATTTCAGTGGGTTTGATGCAGTCCTTCCATGCTACAGTTAGCAATTTATTTTCATTAATACATCATGTCCATGAAAAAATCTGAATCTTGGATTGAAATGATTTATTCAGTCTTTCCGTCCATCTATATATGGAAAATACATGAACAAATATTGAGGTGATGACAGAGTTGATAAGACATAATCTACCTTCCTAAGATAAGGACTTTCCCTTCCATTTAGCCAGCTGTTTTGTGATGTTTATGGAGAATCTTTCTAAGTGTAAATGCTTTTCCTTACCCCAAAAAAGAGGTACCCCAAGATAATTGAATGGAAAGGATCCTTTTTTGAAACCAAGGCATCTGAAAATTCTATTCTGCCTCATGGAGGAAGTTCCTTTCCCAAAGAAAATAGATGATTTTCTCCAGCTGATGGCCTATCCAGCAACATCTTCATAGTGAGTAATGATTTTACAGATAGACTATATATTTAGCATATTAGCCTGCCCAAATAGAAGAATATCATCAGCATAAAAAAGGTGTGAGGGTACAAAAGAGTCATTCCCAGCTTTAATGGGACAACAGAATCCAGTCATCATTGCATTCATATCAAAGTGACTCAGATAATCTTCCGCAAGTGCAAATAGGATTCCAGAAAGGGGATCCCCCTGTCTGAACCCTCGTGTACATTGATAGAATCATTTTGGTGCCCCATTAACCAGAACAGATATTCTAGCACTCTCCAAGATGGTAGAGATCAGACTGATAAATTTGGCTGAAACCCCATACATGCTCAAAACCTTGACGAGAAAGTTCCATTTGATGGTATCAAAGGCTTTGGATATATCCAATTTTAGAGAAAAAGACCCATGCTTGGATTCCCTCCTAATGATGTTCACTCCTTCAGAGGCCATATATAGGCAGTTTTGGATGCTTCGCCCAGGAATAAAGACAAATTGATTGGGTGTGATCATGTTGCCAATAATATTCCCCAACCTGAGAACAATAATTTTCCTAATAATCCTTGGGATGGTGTTTCCAATGGTAATCGTTCTAAAATACCCAATATCAATTGTAGCTTCCTTTTTGGGAAGTAGGACAATAAAATTGGAGTTGGCACCAAAAGGAATTGATCATGAGACAAAGAAATCCCTGACAGCATTGGTGATTTCTGTATGAAAGATATCCCAATAGAAAATGAAGTACTTTTTGATAAATCCATAAGTCCGGGGGAACTTTTAGAATTCAGTGAAAAAATACCAGATTTGACTTCATCCTCAAGAGTTGGAGAGATCAGATCACTATTCTATGAGTCATCCACACATTTCTCAACACATTCAGAAATTGAGGCAGAAGGAATCATGTTATCATCATTATAAAGAGCTTTGAAGTGATTGACAACTGCTTCAGCAAGCTCTTTCTCCTCTACCAAGGTTGTATCATTGATTCAGATACGATTGGGTCCTTTATGAGCCCTTTTCTCCCATTGTAAACGGTGGAAGAAATTTGAGTTTTTGTCACCGTCTTTGAGCCATCGAATGTGGAATTGATTTTTTTTATATTTTCTTTAAGAGAAAGAAGATCATCCATCTTTTTGTGAAGCTCAAGTTCCTCAAGAGTATTAACATCCCCTTGTTGGTTATTTTCCTGAAAAGATGCCAGCTTATATTCTGAATCCATTATCTCATCATCAATTCTTGATAAATAGAGCTTACTCCAAAATTTTAGCAGACTTTTAATTTTCTTAAGATTGTAAGAAACTACAAAATGAGGACTACCATAAAAATGGAGTTCCAACCATCCAGAACAACTTCCCTACAACCAGGAATTGCAATCCAGGCATTGTTGAACTTAAAAGGTAAGGGGGTGATTCTCCTGCTGCTCTCACGAATGTCGACAACAATGGGGTTATGATCAGAATTAAATTTGGGTAGAGTAAATCCTGAAATGTCAGATGGAGAACCAACATCATTAACATGCATAAAGAACCTATCAATTTTGCTGGCTTACCACCCATTGATAGTGAATCTTTCCCAAGTGAATCTAGAACCTGCAATAGGGAGATCAGTGATATAGCATTGATCCACACACAAATGAAACTCATTTGCAGAGGTTCAGGAGAAGTGAGGGCCAATTTTTTCGTCTGGGAAGAGAATAACACTGAAATCGCCAATAACGACTTAATTATGAGCCATATTCTCACTGAGAGTAGATAGATCAGTCCAAAGATATCTTCTTCTGATGTAAGAGAAAGAAGCATAGAAAAAAGATAAAGAGAAGGAGATATCTTGCAGAGGAGTTTGGATTGTGATTAATTGTTGATTATCTCAAGATTATCATTTTTCAAGTAATTGTGTCGCAAAACCCATAAGGTTTCAAGATTGGAAGAACCTCTATTGTGTGCAATAAACGTATACCCTAGAGAGTCCCAGTTTAAACTCTTCCAATTTTCCAAACAGATTAATGGCTCAGAAACGGCCACGAGTGAAGTTTTGTTAGGAGTGAGAATGTGCTGAAGGGTTGCTGCAGTGGGAGGATATCTAATCCCTTGGTAGTTCCAGAATAATATCATTATTGATTAACATTTCCTCTCAGGCGAGGTAGAGCTTGCATATCTTTGGGAGCTCCTTTGGACTTTCCACCCTGCATGGGGGGCCTGCCCAAAGGTTTCTTGGCGATTTGCTCAGTTTTTGGAGCCTCATTGGTTGAGGCCAAAGGAATCACATTAGAGATGATATCAATCTCTTTACTTTCATCTGCCTGGTCAGTCCAGAATTTTCCAGATATAGGAGAGAACGAATTAGTAACACAAATCCACTTGTTGTGAGTAATTGCGATCGATTTAGCCTTAGTGACATGTCCTACAGGAACAGGTATGAAAACTTCAGAATTGGGAATGTTCCTTTCTTCATCCTTCAATTCAATGGTATCTGCAATTGAAAGACTAGGTGCATGTGTATCATGCATCTTTCCAGTAATTGCAAGACTAGGTTCATCAGGAGAACTTGGCATGTTTGTTTCTGCAGCCTGCACTTCAATGATATCTGCAAAATCAGTTGCAGGTGTATCATGCATCTTGCCAGCAATTGCAAGACTAGGTGCATCAGGAGAATTTGGAATGTTCGTTTTGGTAGCCTGCACTTCAATGGTATCTGCAAAATCAGGTGCGGGTTTATAATGTATCTTTCCAGCAATTGCAAGACTAGTTGCGTCAGGAGAAGGAGAGGGTATCTTAGAATCTAGGGAGGTGCACACAGTTTCTGCAAGGGCGGGACTGCTAGGTTCAGAGTCTCCTAGGGGAACCAGAACACATGTAGTGTCCTTGGGCAGCTCAAGAGGGATTTTTTTCCTTGCATTATCAGGCACTGATCCACTAGGCTCAAGGGGAACCGAAGCACTAACAGCGTCCTTAAGTTGTTCAATAGGAGAAATTTGATCGGCATGAACAGGAGCTGGGCCATTCTTCTTAAGAAGGGCCGAAGCACTTGCAGTGGCCTTGAGTTGTTCAATAGAGACAACTTGTTTAGCATTACCAGGAGCTAAACCACTGGCCTCATTAACCAGTTCCTATGTAACTGGAGCACCAGTTTGGATATTTTCATTTACTTGCAATGGGAGAGATGTATCTTTATGGGTCATTTATTTCTTTTTGGAAACTAGACATGCACTGTCTTCATCGCCTTTTGCCTTGAAAATTCTATAGGTCTACAACCTCCTGCATTCATTGATGGAGTGTCGAAGAAATAATCAATTACTATCGAACTTGGGTCTCCTTTCATATTGAATTTCCAGCATGATGCTGTCATCCAATGTGTTAAGAACCACTTCTTCAACAAGAGTATTTTCTATGTCAAATTCAACAAGGACTCGAGCATAATGCCCAAATATTGGGTTGTATGTTTCCCTGTCAATGCGGATAGGAAAACCAATAGAAGAAGAAATGTACCATAGAATCCGAGGGTGCCAATAAAACCAATTCAATTTGAAGATGCGGATCCAAACTTGAGTAAAGGTATTCTTTACACTTGTTGGATCAAAATTGTGATCCCAGTCTTGAAACCGTAGTAGACCAAGCATGAGGGAAAGTGAACCGAAAATCCAGGCACGTCATTTTTTTCATCCAATGGAAAAACAATTTGATAGAAGCCTCATCCCATGGCTGTCATTTTCCAATCTGAGAAACCCCAGATCTCAGGAACTCGCTTAACAAGCTCTGCGAATCTCCATAGTCTCTCTCCCTTGGGTATGACCAACTGAGCAATGATCGAGAATTTACAGAGCTTAGTTATCTCCTCAATAGCCTCTCGATTGGCAGACACATGAGCTCCTTTTTCATTCCTAATAACACAACCAGGTGAGGGAATGACGAAATCAGAGAAAGAGGATGATGCCACAGATTTTACTACCTCTCAAAAGTTCTTTTTCAAAACATCTAAGGAAGAGTTGGCTGGTTGATCAGGTTTAACAACATGGGGATTGCAAAATTGGAAAAGAACGTTATTCCCAACAGGTTCAAAATCAGGTTTTTGCATGTGATCTACCACTTCTCGATTCATGGGAGTCAACGTGCACGCAGGTTCCACAGAATCGCCTGATCCCCCCGCTTATGTAGCCATCTTTTATCAATGTATTTCCTTTAAAAAATTACACTGGGTTGTTATTCCCAAGGGTTTACACGGTATAGGTGGGCCATCACCCACCACCGAGCGCCTATATGTACTCCCCCAGCCGCAGTCCCAAGTGTAACGACACCCAGGATTTCAGGCCTGTTTCACACGGGGTAGATGGGCCCACGAGAGGTGATAAAGGCATATAGTGCACGTTGACTTGTGAGGACTCGAACCCGGAACCTCGGGGTCAGGACGCCACCGCCACTCACCAACTCACCCATGCCCCGTGGGCTTTTAAATTTTTTTGGGTTTAAAGGTTTTTTATAGTTTTTATGCGTTCTTTATGGTTTTTTGGGATTTTATACATTTTTAATATTTTTATGGGGTTTTATGTATTTTATTTTATTTAGGATTTTTATGAATTTTTGTACTTTTATGGGTTTTATGTGGTTTCAGTATTTTATGGTATTATTAGGGATTTTTAGAGTATTAGTGTTTTTACGTATCTTTATATTTTCAATGATTTTTTATGATTTTTTAGGTTTTTAGGGTTTTATGGATTTTTAGTGTATTTTGAGTTTTTATGGTTTTTTGGGTGTTTAGGGTTTCTTTGAGTTTTTAGGAGTTTTAAGATTTTTTTCAGTTTATAACGTTTATTTGTTTAAAGGGTTTATAATGTTTTTATTGGGTTTTATTGGGTTTTTATGGTTTTTATGGGTTTTAGGGTTTTCAATGATTTTAGTGTTTTTATGGTATTCAGGGTTTGTAGATTTTTTTGGTCTTTTTATGATTTTAAGCATTTTTTGGTTTTTTATTGGTGTTAAGTGTTTTTTGGTTTTTTATTTTTTCTAAGGGTTTTTTACATATATAATAATTTTTTAGGGTCTTTAAGAATTTTATGGGTTTTAGGGTTTCACGTATTATGAGGGTTTTATGGATTTTAAGGGTTTATATGGTTTTGTTGGGTTTTTCGTGTTTTTCTGTTTTTAGGGTTTTTTATGATTTTTTTTTTGTTTTTTTAATGTTTTAGGGGTTTAAATTATTTTTTTGGGTTTTTATGATTTTTATGGGTTTTATGGTTTTTAAGGGTTTTCGGGGGTTTTATGGTTTTATGTGTAATAAGGGATTTTAGCATTTTTATCATTTTTATGTTTTAGGGGTTTTTATGTTTTTTTAGGTTTTTAAGGTTCCATTAGGGCATTTAGGGTTATTTTTTTTATGATTTAAGGTTTTTATAGTTAATTGGGAATATAGTTTTTTCTTTTTGAGATATTCAAGGTTTTTATTGTTTTTTAATTTTTTTAATTTTCTTTTTGCTTAAATGGTTTCTAGTGTTTTTAGTGGATTTTTAGGATTTTTAGTATTTTCAGTATTTTCAGGTTTTTAGGTTTTTTATGGTTTTAGGGGTTTTTAGGGTTTAGGTTCTTTTTATGGTATTTTATGAGTTTTCATGGTTTTTTGTGTTTTTTTGGGGTTTTATGGGTTTTATGTGTGTTTAGGTTTTAATGGGTTTCCTAGTTGTTTTTAGGGTTTTAGGGGATTAATTTGTTTTTAGAGATTTTTAATGCATTTTTTGTATTATTATGGTTTTAGGGGTTTGGGGAATTTGAGTGTTTTTAGGGTTTTTAATTATTTTTATGGATTTTTATGTTTTTTATGTTTTTAGGATTTTTAGAGGTATTAAGTGTTTTATTGTTTTATGGGTTTATAAGGGTTTTTTATGGATTTTTAGCGGTTTTTCATTTTTAATGATTTTTAGGTATTTTTTAGCATTTTTATAGGTTTCATGAATTTTGACGATTTCTATTTTTTTTAGGGATTTTATTATATATTTTTTTTGGTTTTTAGGATTTTTTAGTTCTTAGGCTTCTAAATGTTTTTCAGAGCTATTAAACATTTTTTAGGGTTTTAGACATTTGTAGAGTTTTTAATGGATTTTTAGTGTTTTTATGTGTTTTAGGGTTTTTAATGATTTAGGGATTTTAATGTTTTTAGAGGTTTTGGAGTTTTTTGGGGGTTTAAAGTGATTTATGTTTCTATGGGGTTTTAGGTATTTTTTGGTATTTTTATGGGTTTTTAGGGTTTTTAGGGATCTAAAGGGATTTTACGGGTTTTTGGGGTTCTTTTTGTTTTTATGGGTTTTTTGGGGTTTATTAGTTTTTGGTTTTGTAAGGATTTTTATTATTTATTTAATAGTTAGGTGTTTAATGGGGTTTTATAGTTTTTAGTGGGGTTTTAGTGTTTTTATGGGGTTTTGATTTTTTAATATTTTTAGTTGTTTTTATGGTTTTTAGGATTTTTAGGGTTTTATGGGTCTTTTAGGGTTTTTAGCAATTTAGGTTTTTAAGGGGTTTTAAGTGATTTTATGTTTTTTTGGTTTTATTCGTGTTTTTAGGTTTTTTAGGTCTTCTTATGTTTTAAGTAATTTGTTGTGATTTTTTTGGGATTTTTATGGGTTTTTAGGAATTTTGAGGGGTTTTAAGGATTTTAGTTTTTTAGGAGTTTTATTTTTTAGTGTTTTAAGGTTTTATTTGGGGTTTTTAGGGTTTTTATTTTTTTTAGATTTTGTTGGATTTTTTAGTATTTTTACAAGTTTTTAATTTTTTTAGGAATTTTGACCCGTTTTATGGTTTTCTTGGGATTTTAGGTGTTTTATGGTTTTTGGTGTTTTTATGTTTTTTTTTTGTTTTTAGATATTTATGTTTTTTATTGTTTTTTTAACCAATTATAAGGTTTTAAGGTTTTTTAGAGTTTTTAGCGTTTTTATGGTTTTTGTGGGTTTTCTATTTTTTATTGTTTTTAGGGGTTATAGGATATTCAATCATTTTAGGGTTTTAGGGTTTTTACCTTTTTTAATTCTTAAGGGGTTTAAATGTTTTTACTGTTTTAATGATTGCTTAGGTATTTTCCGAGTTTCATGGTTTTTATATATTTTTAGGGATTTTTATGGTATTTTAGGTTTTTTATGTTTTGTGGGTTTAAGAGATTTTGGGGGGTTTTAGGGGTTTTAATGGGTTTTATGTGGTTATGTAGTTTTTTTGCTATTAGACTTTTTTTGTGTTTTTTATGTTTTTATGTTTTTTATTTTCTTACCATTTTTCAGTGTTTAGAGGTTTTTTGTTTATTTTTATTTTTTTTAGGTATTTTAGGAATTTTATCGGTTTTATTGTTTTTAGGGGATTCTGTGGGTTTCTATGGGTTTTAAGTGATTTTAGGTTTTTATATTTTTTTTGTTTGGGTTTTTATGTTTTTATGGACTTTTAAGGTTTTTTAGTATTTTTCATATTTTTATGGTTCTTTGGGGTTTTAATTATCTAGATGGTTTGTTGGGGCTTTAAGGGGTTTTAGAGATTTTTAGGGTATTAAAAATGTTTTATCATTTTAAATGTTTTATGTGTTTTTAGATTTTTATGATTTTCTTAGGTTTTTAAGGGTTCTTAAAATTTTATGGTTTTATAATTCATTTTTAGGATTTTTAGGGGTTTTCATGGTTTTATGGATTTTGAGGGTATTTTTGGTTTCTAGGGGTTTAATGCAATTTTTTTATTTTTGTGTTATTTGAATATTTTTTGAGTTATTAAGTGATTTAATGAATTTTTATTGTTTCTTCGGCATTTTTCTATGTTATAAATGGTTTTTATAGTTTTTAGCAGTTTTTAGGTTTTTTATGGGGTTTTCATAATTTTTAAGGTTTGTAGGGATTTTATGTTTTTAGGGTTCTTAGTGTTTTTATAATTTTTACGATTTTTAGTTTTTTAAGTGTTTATAGGATTTTAAGGTTTTCTTATTATTTTTAGTGGTTTTTAGGAATATTTATGTTTTTAGGGATTTTTAGGGAATTTTAGATTTTTAGGGGTTTTGGGTGTTTTTGGTTTTTAGGGTTTTTAGGGTTTTTAGGGTTTTTAATGTTTTATGGTATTTAGAGTTTTTTAAAGTTTTAAGGGATCTAAAGGGGTTTAAATGTTTTTAGGGGGTTTTAGGTTTTTTTATCGATTTTTGGTTTTTAATGTTTTAGGGAAAGAAAGGCTCGAGACAAGGCTAGCCTGGCCCCCCCAAATTTTATAACAAAAAGAGAGAGAGATAACAGGGCGCTACAAGGAGGGGTTACATAACTGGGTGTGAAGTTCACCTTTCAGGTCAAAATCCACGAGTGAGGAGAAAGAGGGCGTGTCAATGAAGGACCACAACGAACACCTCTCTACAATGGCCTGTTTGGAGAGAGCATCTGCAACCACATTCGCCTCCTGATAGTCGTGTGTCCCAATAAGATTAAGCATTTGACATAGGGTGAGGCATTCTATCTAATGAGGAAGGATCCTCCACATAACATCCCTAGATCTGTTTTTTGGGGCATTCACAGCAATAATGGAATCAGATTCAAGCCATATAAAGCTCCACCCAAAGAGGACATCATACTTAATCGCCTTTATTAGGATTTTTATTGTTTTTAAGGATTTTAACAATTCTAATTTTTTATGAGTTTAAATTGTTTGGGGGATTTTAAGTTTTTCTTTGGGATTTTAAGGGTTTTTGGGGTTTTTATGTTTTTAGGTATTTTTAGGGATTATTAATATTTTTATGGGTTTTTAGGGTTGTTAGGGTTTTGAGGGTTTTTAAGGGTTTTTGGGATGGGGGGGGGGGTTATTTTTAGTTTTTGATATTATAGGGTTATTAATGATTTTTATATTTTTTAAATATTTTTAGGGATATAAAGGGTTTTTTGAGTTTTTAGTAATTTTTTGGGGGTTTTAGTGTTTTTAGTTGTTTTTTGGGTTTTTATGTGGTTTTTATGGTTTTTAAGGATTTTAGGGATTTTATGGTTTTAGGGTATTTATGAGTTTTAGGGTTTTAACATTATTTAGAGTTTTAGGGTTTTCAATTGTGATTAGGTTTTTTAGTTCTCTAGTTTTTATTTGGGTTTTTCATGGGTTTTAGGGTTTTTTTACAGTTTTACAGATATTTAGGGTTTTTTATTTTTATGGTTCTTTAGGTTTTTCTGTAATTTTGCGAGGTTTAAGATTTTTTAGGTGTTTTTGTGTTTTATGTTTTTTAGGTGTTTATGGTTTTTTTAGTTTTATAGGTGTGTTAAGGTTTTTTATATTTTTTAACATTTTTAGGGGTTTAACGTGCTTTTATATTTTTTGTGAGGTATATGTATTTTAATTGGTTTTTAATTTTTTTTTAATATTGTGGGGTTTTTTAGTTTTTTTGGGGTTTTTAAAGAGTTTTGGGTTTTTTAGCATTTTATTGTTTTTGAGGAGTTTTAATTTTTTTAGTATTTTTAGGTTTTCTTAGAGGTTTCAGTGTTTTCTGGGTTTTTATGTTTTAGGGATTTTTATGGTATTTATGGTTTTCAGGTGTTTCCTGTGTTTTTAGGGTTTTTAGGTTTTTCAAATTTTTTAGGGATTTTTTTAATTTACTAGGTTTTTAGGGGTTTAAATGTTTTTAGGTTGTTATGGTTTTCTTAGAGTTTTCTGGTTTTTTGGGTTTTTTATGTTTTTAGGTATTTTTAAGTATTTTTATGATTTTTATGGTTTTGTAGGGTTTTCAGCTATTTTGATGGGTTTTAGGTTTTTTTTGTTTTTTTGTTATGGTTTTTTATATTTTTATATGCTTTTAATAGTTTTTATCATTTTTTTGTTTTTTGGGGTTTTATGTTTTCTTATATTTTAAGGTTTTATAACGGGTTTTTAGGATTTTTTACATTTTGAGAGATGTTTATAATTTTTTTTTGATTTCTATGGTTTTTATGGAATTCGAGGATTTTGGGGGGGGGGGTATTGTTTTTTTCTGTTTTAATGTATTTTTTTCATGTTTTTAGAGTTTTTTATCATTTTTAGAGATATAAATGGTTTTTATAATTTTTTTTATGCTTTTTATGGGTTGTTGTAGTTTTTTGGGGCATTAGGGTCTATAGGGTCTTTTAGGGTTTTTATCTTTTTTAGGTATTATAAGAGTTTTATTTTTTTAGTTTTTTATGGATGTCATAATTTTTTAAGGGTTTTATATGTTTTTATAGATTTTAAGGGTTTTTTATGTTTTTTTATTTTAGGGTTTTAGCGTTTTTAGCATTTGTAGGGTTTTATGGGTTTTCAGTGTTTCAGGTTTTTAAGTTTTTTATGGTTTTGTTAGGGGTTTTCAAGGTATTTATAAGTTTATATTTTTCTATCTATTTTTAGTGGTTTTTAGGAAATTTTAATTTTTTTTTATGATTTTTAGGGATTTTGACAATTTTCAGGGGTTTTTATGTTTCTATCATTTTTTGGGGTTTTAAGTATTTTTTCAGTATTTTAGATGTTATAAGGTGTTTTATATTTTTTAGATTTTTTAAACTTTTTTATGGGTTTAAAATGTTTTTAGAGTTTTTAGTATGTTTTTAGGGTTTTGTGGGGTTTTATGGGGTTTTATGGGGTATTAAGGTTGTTATGGGTTTTTATGGTTTTTATTAGTTTTTAGAGTATTTAGGGTATTTTAGGATTTTTATTATTTTTAGGTTTTCTAGGGGTTTTATGTGTTTCCAGGATTTTGATATTTTCTTAGGCAGTTTCCAGGTTATTATGATTTTTTACTTTTTTAGAGTTTTTTATGATATTTATAGGTTCTATGGTTTTAGGGATTTTAAGGGTTTTGAGGGATTTTTGGTTTTTATTATTTTTATCACTTATAGGTTGTTAGGGGTTTTAGGTGATTTTGTGTTTTTAAGGTTTTATTTGGGGTTTTTGGGTTTTTAGGTTTTTTTTATTTTTTATGAATTTTTAAGGATTTTTTTTTGATATTGATGTTTTCAAGGGTTTTAGGGGTTTTTGTTTTTTATGGATTTTTTAGTTTTTAAGTTTTCATGAGTTTTTTAGGATTTAAAAGTATTTTATAGTTTTTATCATTTTAGGGGTTTAATGGTTTTTAGATTATTTAGTGGTTTTTATTGTTTTATGGTATGTTTTGTGTTTTATGGTTTTTAGGGGTGTTTATGGTTTTTAGGGACTTTTATGGTTTTTATCATTTTTTATGTTTTTATGAATTTTATGTGATTTCAGTTTTTTAAGGTTTTCTTAGGGGTTTTATGATTTTTAGGGGTTGTAATATTTTTAGGGACTTTTAGAGATTTTTTAGTTTTTTTATGGTTGTTGGGGGTTTTAGGGATTTTGTGGGTTTTAAATGTTTTTTAGGGTTTTTGGGTTTTTGGTGTTTTATCATTTTTATGTTCTTTGGGGTTTATGTTTTTTTTATATTCTATGGTTTTCTTAGGGTGTAGGGTGTTTAGGGTTTTTTATGTTTTTTGTGTTTTTTTCAGGATTTTTGTTATTTTTTATGGTATTTATGGTTTTTGAGGGTTTTAAAGTATTTTATGTATTTTTTGGGTTTTTAGGTTTTTAAATGTAATTTATAGTTTTATTGGTTTTTGGGTTTTTATGTGTTTTGTGGTTTTTGTGGTTTTTAGGTGTTTTTGTGGTCTTTAAGGCCATTAGGGTTTTTATGGTTTTTATAATTTTTTATAGTTTTTATATGATTTTAGGTTTTTTATGATTTTTATGGGTTTTTATGAATTTTAGGGGTTTTAGGGATATTTAGGGTCTTTAGCGGTTTTTATCCTTTTTTTAGGTTTTTAGGGATTTTAATTTTTTTAGCATTTTAAGGATTTTTAAGGATTTTGTAGTGGTTTTGGGGTTTTTATGTTTTCTAGGAATTTGAGGGATTTTTAAGGTTTTTAGGGGTTTTTAGGGTTCTAATAGAATTTTAGGGTTTTGAAGATTTTTAGGTTTTTTTGTGTTTTTTTGTTTTTATTTGGGTTTTTATGGGTTTTTATGGTTTTTATAGTGTTTTTATCATTTTAGGGGTTTAAAGTAATTTTAGAGTATTTATGGTGTTTTTAGGGTTGCTGTGGGTTTTTTTATTTTCTAATATTCTTAGTGGGTTTTATGTTTTTTAGGGTTTTTTAGCGTTTTTACCATTTTAAGGTTTTTTGGGGTGTTTAATTATTTTTCAGTTTTTTATATTTTATTAGGGTTTTCATGTTTTTCTAAGGTTTTTACCTTTTTAGATATTTTTAGGGATTTATTATTATTTTTGTAGGGGATATAGGTGTTTTTTAGATTTTTAGAGTTTTAAACAATTTTATAGGTTTAAAAGGTTTTAGAGTTTTTAGTGGTTTTTGGTTTTAATGGTTTTTTATATTTTTATGGTTATAGATGTTTTATGGTTGGTGGGGTTTAGGATTTTAATTTTATTTTATTTTTTGTATTTTTAGGATTCTTTTAGAATTTTTTAGTTTTTTAAGGATTACATAGTGGTTTTAGGATTTTTTTACAATTTTAGGGAGTTTGGGGATTTTTAAGGATTTTTATGGTCTTCCGGGTTTTTTGGGATTTTGTGGGTTTAAGGGTTTTAAGTGGTTTTCATATTTATTGGGGTTTTTTAGCATTTTTAGGCTTTTTAGGGGATTAAAGTGTTTTTAGGGTTCTATGGAATTCTTAGGGTTTTTAGTGTTTTAAACATTTTTTGGGATTTTTAGGGACGTTTTACTATTTAATGGGATTTTAGGTTTTTGGGGATTTTGACCCTTTTAGGCGTTTTAAAGGTTTTTATGGTTTTTTTTTTGGTTTTTTGGGTTTTATGAGTTTTTAGGGTTTTAATTATTTATATTTTTTAACGTTTTTTGGGGTTTAATGTATTTTAAGTGTTTTTATTGTTCTAGGGGGTTTTTTTTGTGTTTTAGTGTTTTTAAGGTTTTAGTGATTTTTATGGTATTTAGGGATTTTTGGGTTTTTTGGGTTTTTGGTATTTATAGCATTTTGGGGATTATTAAGGTTTTTAGTCTTTTTAGGTGTTTTAAGTGTTTTTTGTGTTTTTAATGTTTTCTTAGGGGGTTTCAGGGTTTTAGGTTTTTTATGTCTTTATGGATTTTGGGGGATTTTTTAGGATTTTTATGGTCTTATGGATTTTGAGGGTTTTTGGTTTTTTATTATTTTTGGGTTTTTAGGGTTTTTTGAGATTTTATGGGTTTTATAGTTTTTTGTGAATTTAGCATTTTTATTAGTTTAAAATTTTTTTTAGAGATATTGGTGGTTATTTTGGGGTTGTATGTGTTTTTTGGATTTTTAATGGTTATTAGGGATTTTATGATTTATAAGGTTATTATTGTATTTAGGGTATTTTCATGTTTTATGTTTTTAGGGGTTTTATGCATTTTTATGTTTTTAATTTTTTAAGTTTTTATTATGATTTTTAGGTTTTTAGGGTTTTTTATGTTTTAAGGAATTTTATTGATTTTAACGATTTTTATGTTTTTTAGGGATTTTAGGGATTTTGAGGGGTTTAAGGATTTCTTTGGATATTTGCGGTTTTGTGTTTA
Source organism: Viscum album (assembly GCA_963277665.1). NCBI lineage: Eukaryota > Viridiplantae > Streptophyta > Magnoliopsida > Santalales > Viscaceae > Viscum > Viscum album. Next base: position 1,117,725,402 of record OY728152.1, read on the forward strand.
TTTTTTTAAGGATTTTTGAGTTTTTGTGGTTTTCTAAAAGATTTTATATGTTTTAAACATTTTTATGGGTTTTAATGTTTTATAGAATTTTTACTGTATTTTTATAGTTTTTATATATTTTAGGGTATCTAATTTTTTTTCACTACATTGATGAATTTTTCACCAAGACCTCTATGACGAAACCGATATGTGTGATGAAGAGAGAAACCCTATTTCCTCTTCACGTCAATGGTGATTTACAGCTTTCTTTCCTTTTTTTTCTAAGTCTTTCTATGGATTCGTTCAATCTAGAGTGGGAAGTGTTACATACGGACAATCGACATGTCTCGAAGGAAGATGGTAAGTCCTTGGGATATCAATATTCCTTGAATTTTCGAGGAAGAAACTTGTCTTTCGCGGAAGTCCTTTCGGGTTCTTCAAATCGGGTAAAGGAGGTGTTGCCTAAACCCTCAAATATCATCAGATTAGAAAATGGTGGTTTCTCGGTGGTGGCGGACCCGGATGCTTTGCAACAAAGGTTAGATCTATGAAAATTTTCTTTATATGTTTTTTGATTTATTCAAAAGGAGACAAACCTTGGTCTCATGCTAAGCTTAAGAGCAAAATTTCTCACTACTGGGGCGTAAGAGATTGGAGATTAATCTCAATCGGTAAGGGTTATTTTCGCATTATTCTTAATTCATCTGAATCTTTTAATTTGGCCTGGAATCTGGGTAATTTGCAACTTAAGCCTGGGATTTTAAGACTGTCTGATTGGGATGTTAATTTCAATCCTTTTACTTATAAACATTCAAATGCACAAATCTGGGTGAGACTGCATGGTTTAAACTGGGTTTATTGGCATCTGAGAATTCTTAATGACATTGCATCATGTCTAGGCTCCCCAATTCGGTTGGATCGGCATACACTAGATGGTGAAATTGATTTCTTTGCAAGAATTCTGGTTGACATAAATCTGGAAGTTAAAAGACCTAGTAGCATTCTCTTTAATGTGAATGGCTTCAAAACTGATATAAGATTGGAATATGAAAACGTTCCATATTTTTGTGATGTTTGAAAAATTGTAGGGAACACGGTCTCGAATTGTAGGATGATTCAATGGTATCCTAGTACTACAGTGAAAACCTTAGATTGGAATTAAGTTAATATGAACAAAAAGATCAAGTCAGTCTTTGTAGAGAAAAAAGGGATTCTAAAAAATCCTTTGGTACCTCATGTTCAAACCCTTCCTGTTACTAATACTTCCAATGTTTATGATGAAAATCAATCTGTTTCTTCCTCTTCACATAGGGTCTCTTGGTTGGACATGGTTGAGGAGGAAGAGAAGAATTTTAAATGGGTCTGTGAGGACGATATGGAACTTTTTACCGAACTATTCAATGAGGTTCATAATTTTGTTGCGGCCTCACATAGGGAAGAGGAGGATAATAAAATATTTCTTGATTATTATAAATACATTTTTGATCTTGTGATGTCCTTACAGAATAGTAAGGAGGATGGAAACATTAACTCTGGTAAGCAAAATTTCATTGCTGATCCAGATTTTGTTCTTAGTGCATTAGGAGTCACCCAATTTAATCCTGATGCTTGCATAACTAAGCCAGACATGACAGTAATGTCTCCCATGGTATGCAATGCCTTGGATCTTCTTACAGTTCCTGCTTTACCTATGAATCTTCTGGAATCTTATGCATGTTTAGAGGTACACTCTGCTGATCAGGATGTTGCTATTCAGTCTTGCTCAGATCCTTCTTTTAATACATTGTTTCCTTCTAATAATATGGATGTAAAAGATACTTCTAGTAAATCATTACATGAATATGTTATTTCCCTATCTACTTCGGGTAATGAAAAAGATCTTGTAACTAATTCTAATTATGTTGGTAGTCAAAGTGGTCAGAATAGAAGTTTTAATGACAGAATATCCCTTGAGTCTCAAGAGAAATATAATATCAAGGTTTCAAATATTTATGATCTTATTCAAGGTGTTAAAGGTTCAGAAATTCCCAAAAAGAAAGTAGGAAGACCCTCAAAGGCAATCAAAATCAAAGAGAATGTCCCAAACAAAGAGGGCTACAAAACTGGCATTAAGTTTAAATGAAGATCTTGTATTAGAACTGTCAGGAATTGGCTAATTCAAACACTATGAGATCCCTGAAATCCTTTGTTATATAGCACATACCTATTCTTATTGGGATTTCTGAACCCAAGAGGATTTTCTCCCCAAACATTGCTAGTCTAAACTCTCTTGGTTTTTACTTAGTGGACTATAATATTTGTTTCTCTACAGTCAAAAGTCTCTGGTTCTTGGCTCACACATCTTTGTTTGACGTGTCTTTAATTGATAATGGTGGACAACATGTGACTTGTTCCTTCAAAGTCTATGGTCTTCAACACTATTTCTCTTTTGTTTATGCAAATACTAGCTATCAGGATCGTAGGAGATTATGGATGGATATTAGTGTACATTCTTCTATCATTTCTGATCCTTGGATTATTCTTGGGGACTTTAATTCAATCATTCATCCAGATGAAAAGCTGGGTGCTGTGTTTAATTCCATCTCCTCTAGGGAGTTTAAGAATTGCATAGATTCCAATGATCTGCATGAAATTAATTTGGTTGGGGCTAAATTTACTTGGTACAGGAGTTTTTTTAAATAGAGTTGTTGCTAATAGAATTGATAGAGCTTTTATTAATGAAGCTTCCCTTGATTTCTAGGGATCCATCTCCTATATAAATCTTCCTATGATTAATTCTGATCATCATCCGATACTTTCTAATCTGTGTGGCAAGGAATCTGGACCTCCTTTGCCCTTCAGGTTCAACAAAGCCTGGGTTAATCATCCTAACTGTGCTTCTATAGTTAAAAAAACATGGAATTCTATCAGATCTAGTCATAATGTGTTTTTTTGCATTTACAAATTAAAATTCTTTAAAAGATCTCTGAGAACATGGAGCAATGATAATTTTAGCCTTATTGATCAGGATATCTCATCTCTTGAAGATTCTCTTCGGAATTTGCATGTTCCGAATACTTTGAATAACTTTCCTAATGGGCTCCAGGAGGATTCTGAGATTGTTTCAAAGCTTAATAATCTCTTTAATATGAAAGATGCACTACAAAGGGACATTTTTAAGGCTAATTGGTTAAAGGATGGTGACTGGAACACAAAATTCTACAATTCCCTGCAACGAATCAGGAAGATTTCTAAACCTCTCTCGATGATCAAGAATGGGGACCAAGTTATTGACAATGATAGGGATCTCTCAGAACATGTCATTTCTTATTTCAAGGATCTCTTTAATGGCCCTACTTTAAATAATGATCCGGTGGAGGGTATTATTCCAAAATTGGTCACTTTTCAAGATAATTCTAATCTACCTTCTATTCCTTCGAGCATTGAAATAAAAGAGGCTGTTTTTAGTCTCAAATCCGAAAGCTCTCCAGGTCCAGATGGTTTTAGTAACTTCTTTTTCCAAACTTACTGGGACATCATTCAATATGATGTTTGTAAGCTTGTTACTCATTTCTTAAAAGGTGGGGACCTTCCTTATGGAATAAATGCTCAGTTCCTTTCTCTTATACCAAAAACTGATAATGCTAATGAAATGCATTTGTTCAGACCTATAGCTTTAGTCAAAACTATTTTTAGAATCATCTGTAAAATACTCTCCACTAGACTCACAACAATTTCTAGTATGATTGTTTCCCATAATCAATTTGGCTTTATCAAGGGATGATATATTCAATATTGTCTCATTACTGCCTCAGAATGTGTTAATTTTCTTCAGAAACCTACTCGAGGTGGTAATATTGCTCTCAAGCTTGATGTCAGAAAGGCCTTTGATACTATGAATTGGGGTTTCATTTGCAAGGTTCTTATTATGTTTGGGTTTAATAAAATTTTCATTGCTTGGATAAAGACCATATTTTTCTCTTATCGGATTTCAATTCTTATTAATGGATCCCCTCGTGGTTTCTTTGGTTGCTCTAGAGGGGTTAGACAAGGTGATCCCCTTTCTGCAATTTTATTCTCTATAGCAGAGGATTATTTGAGTAGACTTCTTTCTATAATGGTTGAGAATGGGGAGATGAAGTCTATTAATGCTGGAAGAGGTATCACTGCTCCTACTCACCTTTTATATGCAGATGATATCATCATTTTCACTTTGGGTGATAAGAGAAATATTAAAAATATCAAAAGAACTCTTTTACACTATGCTTCTGTCTCTGGTCAAGATATCAGCTGGGAGAAATCTTCTGTTTACTTTGGTAAGAACATAAGTGAGAAAAGGAAAAATTTTATTGTCAATGACCTTAATATTAAGGAAGGATCTCTTCCCTTCAATTATCTAGGAGTTCCCTTGATTTTGGGGAAGCCGAAAACTTGTTATTTCACAGAGATTGTTAGTAAGATTAGAAGGAGTCTCTACCTGGAAAGGAAAGTCCCTTTCCATGGCTGGTAGGGTTTGCTTAGTGAAATCAGTCATTATCTCCAAGATGGTTTATTCTTTTATGGTTTACAAATGGCCTATTTCACTTATAAAAAGTGTCAATACATCCCTTAGGAACTTTATTTGGAGTGGTAGTATCTTAAAAAAAAATCTAGCCACGGTTCCTTGGTCTGAGTGCTGCAAGCCGTATGATACTGGGGGTTTAGGTATAAAGAATCTGGTTCTCTTTAATGATTCCTTGCAGGCTTCATTCTTGTGGAGGCTTTTTAATAGCAGTTCTGAGAGTTCACACTTTCTTCGGGGGAAATTCGTTAACAGGATAAATATGGGGTCTCTTAATTATATTGATTCCTCTTTCTGGCCTACTTTTAAATACATATTTTCCTCAATTAATGACCATTCTAGATCGCTAGTCTCGAAGGAATAAACTCTTAATTTCTGGAAAGCCAAATTGAATTATGACCCCCTTATAGAGTTTGTGAGGGATGATATGAACATTGATCTAGATATTACCATCAAGGACCAACTTCATGATTTGGATGGACTTCCAATCAACATTTTAAACAATGTCAACAATTATTGTTTCTCTAACAAGAAGGATTTCTGGGCTTGGATGCCTGCGGCTAATGGAATTCTCACTTTAAAGGATTTTTATGAGTTCTCCTTGAACCCAAACATTGAAAATAAATGGATGAGGAACTTGCATAAAAATTTTATTAGACCATCTCACTCCAATTTGGTTTGGAGAATTGATCATTGCAAGATTCCTACTGATTATTATCTTCAACGTTGTGGTATTTCTTTATGTTCTTCTTGTGTTTTCTGTCACCAACAAAGAGAGGATGCTGATCATTTATTCCTCTGTTGCGCAACTGCGGCTTCAATATTGAAGGTTTTAGTGGATATTTTTGAGATTTCTCTTCCTAGGATGTCCTCTATTGTGGACTTTATTCAAAGATGGAACTATATTGGTCTCTCATCTCAACTGCTGGATTTATTTCAATTTGCTGCTTCTGAATTGTTTCATTTTTTATGGTTCTCTAGGAATCAAATTCTCCATGAGAATAAATCCTTCTCAGTATCCTCTGCTCTCTCATGCGTACTTGCTGAGATACGTGTGGCTGGCCTGCCTATGAAGCATTATTGTGCTAATTCCATTCATGATTTCACTGTTCTTAACCGAATTGGTATTAAAGGAAATTTTAAACCTTCAGTTGGCACTTTTGAAGTTCTATGGAAACAACCATTTGTTGGTTGGTTGAAAGTTAACTCGGATGGTGCTTCGAAAGGTAATCCTGGTCCTTCTGGATATGGTGCCGTATTCAGAGATCATAAAGGAATGGTGGTGGGTTTCTTTTATGGTTCTTGTGATATTGTTTCCTCAATTGAAGCTGAGATGATGGGAATCATCGTTTCTGTGGAGCAGGCCAAAAAATATGGTTGGAATAATATTTGTCTAGAGATTGATTCGACTAGGATTGTCTCTACTATTAGGGATGGATCATGTCACCTTTCCTGGGAGCTTTAAAATCGTTGGATTAATTGTTTAGATTCCCTTTTTTCTATGAATCATATTATTACTCATGTTTACAGGGAAGCTAACTCTGTCGCATATGGTTTGGCTAACAAAGGAGCTGAAGGGGATGTCTTCATTTGGTTTGACAAACTTCCTGATATTTTTACACCCCTCTTGAAAAGGGATCTGGACAAAGCTCCCCGTTTTAGGATTATCTCTTGATCAGGTTCTTTTCTGTTTGTAGTGTTGCAGGTTTCTCAAGCTTTGCTCAGTTCGGTTTGGTCTTTAGCTTGTGTTCCTTTACTGTTTTTCAGACATGGGAATTTATAGTATTTTATAACTCTTTTTTGTTCCTCCTTTATCTGGCCTGTTTTTTTTCTGTTTTTTATTTTTTTTATTCTGTTTCTTTCTAATTCATATGTCTCTTTATATGGTTCTTTTGAGGTTCCGGGTGAGGCTAGCAAGGATGGATTAGACCCTGATGAGCTTACCCTGAGGAGCAGCATTGGCGCTGCTTGTTGGTTTAATTCTGAGGTTTCGGTTTCAGATTTTATAGAGTCGGATAGTCTGTTTCTGGCGTTGGAGATGGTCGATTAGTTCAGCACAAGGGAAGAAGAGTCGTCACTTTGATCTTCATCCCTCCTTGAGAAGGAGTACTGCTCACGGAGCTTCCATCCGGACAACATTGCCTGGATTTTTCCTCAGGAGGGAATCCCCCATTCAGTATGTGGCGCTGATTGAGTTTAGGACCCTGGTTTTTGGATTTCTGTATTTTTTCTGGTCCTTTGGTGCTGCTCTCCAGTTTTATGTTTTCTGTTATCATTTAATATAAAGGCCTTTGCGCCTCAATCCTTTTAAAAAAAGGGTATCTAATTTTTTTTGGGATTTAAAATTTTTAAGGTTTTAGGGGTGTTAAGGGTTATTAGGGTTCTTAGGGGTTTTAAGTGTTTTTATGTTTTTAAGTTATTCTTAGGTTATTTATAGGTTTTATGAATTTTTCAAAATTTTAGTGCTTCTTTATGGTTTTTAAGAATTAATTTTAAAATTTTAGTGGTTTTAGTGATTTTTAGGATTTTTAGGATTTTTAGGGTCTTAATTTTTTTTATTGTTTTAATTTTTACTTTGGGTTTTTCATTGGTTTTGGGATTTTTTATATTTTATGGATTTTTAGGGAATTTTACGGATTTTTAATGTTTGGTGGTTTTTAGGTATTTTTAATGTTTTGGGTATTTTGATTTTTTGGTTATTTAAGGTTTTTTGAGTTGTTAGGTTTTTATGATTTTTAGAGTTATATTGACATTTTTATGAATTTAAAGGGCCTTTATAATTTTTATTGGGGTTTTATAGGTTTAATGATTTTTAGAATTTTATGGTTTTTATGGTTACTTTAAGTTTTTCCGATTTCATAGCATTTTTATAGGTTTTGAGGTTTTTATAATTTTTTAGTTTTTGAGTTGTTTTAAGTGTTTTAGGGTTTTAATGTTTTCTTATGTTTTTTCATGGTTTTAGGGTTTTTAAATATTTAGGGACGTTTAGGGATTTCTTAGGTTTTTTATGGATTTTTAGTGTTTTTAGGGTTTTAGGGTTTTTAGTGTTTTATGGTTATTTTGGGTTTTTAGGGTTTTTTGAGTTTTCAAGGTTTTTAGTGTCAACGTTTTTATGGTTTTCAAGGGTTTTCAGAGTTTTTATTGGCCTTTTAGGGTTTTTTTAAATTTTTAGGTGATTTAAGATTTTTAGCAATTTTATGGTTTTTAGGAATTTTAGGGTTTTTAGGGGTTTTGTGGTTTTTATATTTTTTTTATGTTTTTAGGGGTTTAAGTGTTTTTTGGTTTTTACGGTTTTCTTATGGGTTTTCATAGGTTTTATGGTTTTTTATGTTTTTATGTACTTTTTGGGATTTTTATGAATTTTATGGTGTTTAGGGTCTGACGGATTTTGAGTATTTTTAGTGTTTTTATTGTTTTTTAGTGTTTTGTTGGTTATTACGTTTTTTTATTTTTTAGGGGGTTTTTGAGTTTTCTTGTTGTGTTAAGTTTTTTAGAGTTTTTTAATTTTTTTAGGGTTTTTTAGGGTTTTTATAGTTTTAGTGATTTTTTCAGGTTTTATGTGGTTTAACGGTCATTTAAGGTATTTATGGGTATTTATGGGTTTTATGGCCTTTAGGGTTTTAGGTTTTCTTAGAGTCTTTAGTTTTATTTTATGTTTTAGGGTTTTAAGTGTTTTTATGTTTTAAATTGTTTCTTAGGGTTTTTCATGGTTATTAATTATTTTTATGTTTTCAGTGATTTTTAGGATTTTTATGGTCTTTTTTGGGTTTTAGGTACTTTGAGGTATTTTATGTGGTTTGAGGGTTTTTTAGGTTTTTATGGTTTTTACCATTTCTTTGGGTTTTAGGGGGTTTAAGAGTTTGAGGTTATAATGGTTTTCTTATGTTTTATCTGAGAATTTTTGATTTTTTAAGATTTGAGTTATTTTTGTAATTTTTTGGATAATTTTGTTTTTTATTATTTATAGGGATTTATAGGGTTTTAAGGTGTTTGTAGTGTTTTTAGGGTTTTATGGTTTTGTTGAGTTTTTAGGGTTTTTATGTTTTTTATGGGCTTTAAAGTGTTTTTTGTTTTTTTTCATTTTTGTGGGTTTAAATGTTTTTTAGAGTTTTTATTGGTTTCTTTGGGTTTTTAGGGTTTTAATGGTTTTTAGGGTATTTAGGATTTTTAGTAATTTTAGTGTTTTAAGGGGGTTTTTGTGTTTTTAGGTTTTTAGGGGTTTTTTTGTTTTTAGTTTTCTAAGGATTTCATATTTTTTTCATGGTTTTTAGAGTTTTTTTGTTTTTAGAGATTTTAGGTAATTTGTAGGATTTTTATTATTTTTATGGTCTTTAGGGTTTTTGATGTTTTTAAAGGATTTTTCAGTTTTTGGGGGGTTTTTATATTTTTATCATTTTTAGGGATTTTAAGCATTTCAAGTATTTTTGGCCTTTTAAGGTTTTCTTAGGGTTTTTAGGGTTTTTTATGTTTTTATAGATTTTAAATTATTTTTTAGGTTTTGACTTGTTTTTGGGGTTTTTAGGATTTATGATGGTTTTTAGGGTTTTTTCTGTTCTTTTGTGGTTTTGAGGGTTTTTATATTTCTTAACTTTTTAATGGGTTTAAGGCATTTGTAGAGATTTTAATGTTTTTTGGGTTATTTGGGGTTTTGTGTATTATTAGGTTTTTAAGATGTTCTATCATTTTTAGGGGTTTTAGGGGTTTTTAGGGCTTGAATTGTTTTTTGGGTTATTAGGGATTTTATGTTTTCTTTAGTTTTATATTGTTTTGTAGAGATTTTTCTAGGGTTTTATGATTTTATATGTTTTTAGGAATTTTGTGGTTTTTTGAGAAATTTTACAGTTTTTAGGGATTCTGATAGTTTTTATCATTTTCTTATTTTTTGGGGTTTTAGGGTTTTTTTAGGTTTTTTAGTTTTTCAGGCTATTTAGTGTTTTTATTATTTTTAGGGGTTTAATGTAAGAACCCATATCTTCATTTCAGGAATGCCTTTCCTTTTTCTGGAGTTTTTAAGAAAAATGAATTTTCTAGAAAATTTTGAAGTACACGTCATGTACTTTCTGAGTACACACCGTGTACTCTTCTCCGGCTCGAAGCCGTGTGCTGGCCGTGTCTGGGCCACACACACGGTGTGTAGGGGTGACGTGGAGGCCGATTTTGGTGGAGTACGGAAAGACCTATTACATACCGTTTACTCTAAAAGTACACACAGCGTACTTTTTTTTCATTAAACAGACCAGGGTCGCGCCTGATGCACAGAAGCGTCTGCTTCTAGGTCCAGTTCGTCTGAGAGCGCCAAGGATCCTTGAATCTTAGACGAGCTCCCGCCTCTCCATCCGTTCTCCGATTCGAGCTCTGTTGATTGCGTTGGAAGCACAGTGGTGAGTTCTCCCTTATGCTTGAGCCTTGTTTTTCAATTCTTTCCCCTTCCCATGTTATATAAGGTTGAACGTTTTGTGTGTTTTCTCAGATCTACGACGTTCTAGGGATAATTAGTTGTCATGGTTCAAGTATATCGATCTCCTACGATCGATGTAAGAGGTTTGTGCCTTTCTGTATAACGTCTTTGAGTATCTTGTGCAATTGCGCCAATTCCCTTGAATGGGAATTGTGTGTTTTTCCTATTTTTCCCTGATTGATTGCCTGATTTCTTGATTTTTACAGTAGAGGTTTTCTTTTGTAAATAGAGTAGTTTTTGTGGTACTCTGGATGATTTCCATTCATGTTTTTCTTATTTGGAATTTTCAAGTTTCCATGCCTAGTTTTAGGACAGTGGAACTGTTCCTTTGTTATGCTGTTGAGCATTAGAATGATATCCAAGTAGTTCTTGAGATTTACATGGACTTTGCATGCATGCTAAGCATGTTTATTTTCACACAGGATTTCGAGAACCTAGTGACATAGACCATAGGGATAATGGACATAAGGGCTTCTCCAGAGTGTCTTTTAATACGATGTGAGACCACCGGGGGAATTGATTATGAGTGCTTCCTCAGAGAGTCATTAGTTCCTCGAAGCGGGCCACATGGGGAATGAGACGTTGAGTACTTCCCTAGAGAGCCTTTAGCACGATACGAGACTATATGTGGAATTGACAGTTTGTGCTTTCTTAGATATTCTACTCTTATCAAAACCAGAGGGGTGAGACTGTCTGTGCCTCCTAGAGGGTTGCTAGTACTTGTAGGTTGAAGCATAGGGGTTAGGCTATGAGAGCTACCCAGAGGGTTACCTGTTTTCCTACTTTTTGTTGGTTGTTTACTTATGTTCCTTATATGCTAGAACTGTGGATTGTAGCTGCTGTGTGCTTTTCTGTTTACTGCTTCCTGCACTTTTACTTTCCATGTATTCATTGACTATTAGGCACAGATCTTTGGCTGGTTGCCTACTGGGACTTTGTCTCACACTCTATTTGGGCCATGCTTTTGGGCCCAAGATTACTATGCTGTTGCAGGTATAGATAAGGGCAAGCACCATTTTACTTTAGGTTCTTGATTGCACTGGAGCTGGAGAGCATGGGACTGAGCGGAGGCTTGCGATGTTGATGAGTTTCTCTTCTGCTTTTCTTTTCCTGTTGCTTTAGTACTTGTGTTCAGTTTTATTTCATCACGTTGTTTTGTTTTCTTCTTTCCCTAGATACTTGTACTTGCTGCATCATGATCATCATTTCTATATATTCATTGCTTCCGCTGGATGATTTCATTTGTTGTGTATTGTTTACTACTTCCACTGTTTATTGATGTTTTCCTTACCTTTTATACCTTACCTAATGAGGGCATACTTTCCCCAATAACTTACCAAGGCCCTCGCTAGTAGTCAGCAGCCTCTGGCATTTGGGGAAATGTTATTGAGGTCATGGGGTGAACCGGGTATGGGGCACCAGGGGAGGGGCTCCGGATTCGGGTCGTTATAAAGTGGCATCAGAGGGAGGTTCTTTTATCTTGATTTACTATTTGGAGCCTTTCGCCAGGGATAAGATGGATTCGGTACTTGGTATTAAGCTGTGCTCGGGAGTAGTTAACCCGTGTACCAGGAAAATCCATACTACCTCGTTTATTACAGTTTTTGGGTTTTGAGATTTTACAGTTGATATGATTTAACATAGAGTGATTCATGTGCCTTGTGTTTTTATTTCCTTGACAATTAAAGTTTTATTTCTGTCACCACCCGATGAGATGATGGTATTCCATCTCATGAATCATATAGGCACTTGTAGAAATCACATGCCATGCATTCTTTCCATGCCATCTAGGGTGCATTAGCGATTGCATGCTGTTGTGATAGATGCTTGATAGAATCTTTGCTTCCATGTTAGAATATTGTTTGTTTCCTACTTTGCCTAAATAAATGCCAAATTTCGATTCTTGAAGTGTTATGGGACCTCACGAATCAGAAATTGGCACCTCCTTACCTTGTTTTCTGTGTTCTCTGGGCTTCTGTGTAGATTCCAAGCTATTTCCCAGAAAACCCTAGAATACACGGTGTGTACCTTTCACTACACCCTGTGTAGTTTTTAGACCGTGTTACTGACTGTGTGAGCAGGGACACGCTGTTGTAGAAATAACTTCAGGAACACGCCGTGTATGGTATGTACATGCCATGTAGTTTGGAGCCGTGTACCCGGTTGTGTCACTAACAAGACGGGCCGGGGAAGCTCAAGTAGAACACGCCATGTTGTAAGGAAACACATCGTGTAGTCCCGTCCAGGTGCTCAGCCGTGTCATGAACAGCACGGGTCGACGTCACCTTCTCTTCAAAACGCCGTTTTTTTATATACATGTCGTGTAGTCTTGTTCCGGTACCCGGCCGCTTCACGAACAACATGGGATGGAGTCACCTTCACCGATACACACCGTTTTTGTTCGGAACACGCCGTGTAAGGTTCAGCCATGTAGACGGCCATGTGTTTAACAACATGGGCCGACGAAGCTGTGTCTAGTACACGTCGTTTTTGTTTAGAACATGTTGTGTAGTCTCGGGTTAAGATGGACCATGTGGGTTAGCCGTGTAAAGAGACTCGGGTAGTGTAATAGTCTTCTAGTACACGTCGTGTGTTGGGTCAACACGCCATGTAGTTAGAGGTGTTACACGACCTCTAGGGCAGAGGTACACGCCCATGTCTGTGGCTTAAGAAGACACGCCATGTAGTTTTTATACATGTCGTGTAGTCATGTTTTGTAAACTTGTGTGTTTTCCTTCCCCTATTACTATTTTTTACTCTTCTGTTTCCTGTCATTGTTTTCTAATCTAAGGTGTGCTTTTGATCTTTCATAGCTATGCGTCCGAATCTGAGGCAGCACAGGTGGGTCAAGTATCTTTAGACTTTTGATTTCGATATTGCCTATACGCCGGGAAAGGGAAACGCGGTGGCAGATGCGTTGAGTAGGAGAACTTAGATTCATGCAGTTCAGGAGGCCAGCAGTGAGTGGCAGCTGATGGCTCTGTTCTCTGAGATGCATCTGGAGGTGCACTATAGACAGGGACATAATTTTCTATCTTCTATAACTGTTACCTCGACACTACTTGATTGGGTGCAGATGAGGCAACTATCAGACTCATAAGGATTAGTCCTATGGGAGAGTGTGTCAGGAGAGGACCCTCTTCCTGGATGGAAAGTGGGTGAGGTTGAGATCTTGCATTTCCAGATACGCGTATGGGTTCCAACAGACATACGTGAGGAGTGGATGCGAGATTTTCATTCCTCCATTTGGTCAGTTCAAACTGGCGTCACCAAGATGCATCAGGATCTTCATCGCCAGTACTGGTGGCCAGATATGAAGAGGGATGTTTCTCAGTTTGTCATGAGATGTTCTACTTGTCATCAGGTGAAGGTGGAGCAGCAATGACCAGTATGCCTTTTACAGAAATTACCCATTCTAGAGTGGAAGTGGAACGATGTTACAATGGACTTCGTGACCGGGTTGACGAGGTCGCCTCGGGGGAACGATGCTGTTTTGGTTGTCGTCGATAGGAACACGGAGGTTTCTCACTTCTTACCAATCAAGGATACATTTAGTGTTGATGATCTGGGATGATTGTACATCCGAGAGATTGTACGTCTGCATGGAGTGCCACACTCCATTGTTTCAGACAAGCATGCGCGTTTCACCTCTCGGTTCTGGCAGGGTCTTCAGAAGGAGTTGGGTACACAGGTACTTTTGAGTACGACATACTATCCCTAGACAGATGGCCAGTCCAAGCACATGATCCAGGTTCTTGAGGATATTCTCAGAGCTTGCATTCTAGACTTTGGCGGTTCCTGGGAAAAGCATATACATCTGGTGGAGTTCACCTACAACAACAGTTTTTAGGAGACTATTCAGATGGAACCTTTCGAGGCTCTGTACAGAAGGCTATTCCGATCACCCTTATGCTGGCTGGAGGCAGGAGAGGCATCTTTTCTGGGTCCTCGTCTTTTTTAGGAGACATTAGAGCAGATAGAGTTGATTCGGAAGAGGATGGCTACATAAAAGCCTCAACAGAAGTCTTACGCTGATCAGCGGAGACGACCTTTGGAGTTTGAGTTCGGGGATTAGGTCTTCCTGTGTGTCACACCGAGGTTGGGACAGAAGAGGATTCAGAGATAGGGTAATCTTTCACCGCGGTACAGCAGGCCGTTTGAGGTTTTGGAGAGAGGTGGGAAAGTCACCTATTAGTTGCAGCTATGTCAGAGGTACAGGGCCATGCACGATGTCTTCCAAGTATCTAAGCTCCGATGTTACTTTATAGACCTGTCTCATGTCTTTCAACCCGAGGAGGTTGAGCTCAAAGAGGATGCATCATTTGAGGAGCATCCCATCCAGATTCTCGATCGCAATACGAAGGTTCTCTGTCGACGGTCTTTACCTCTTGTACGGGTGATATGGAAGCATGTGAGAGTACATGAAGAGATCTGGGAGAGGGAGGCCGATGCACGATTGCAGTGGCTGGTGTTGTACAGGGTTTCTTCTTCTACGCCTCACTAGGGAAATTCAGGGATGAATTTCTTTAAGGGGGGAAGATTGTAAGAACCCGGGTCTTTGTTTCATGTACGCCTTTACTTTTTCTGGAGTTTTTAAGAAAAATGAAGTTTCTGGAAATTTTTGAAGTACACACTGTGTACTTTCTGAGTACACACCGTGTACTCTTCTGTGGCTCAAAGTCGTGTTCTGGCCATGTCCGGGCCACACACACGGTGTGTAGGGGTGACATGGAGGCCGATTTTAGAGGAGTACGGAAAGACCTAGTACATACCATGTACTCTAAAAGTACACACTGTGTACTTTCTTTTTTTTTCATGAAACGGACCGGGGTCGTGCCTGATGCACAAAAGCGTCTTCTTCTGGGTCCCGTTTGTCCAAGAGCGTCGAGGATCCACGAATCTTAGACGATCTCCCACATCTCCGTCCATTCTCCGATTCGAGCTCTATCGATTGCGTTGGAAGCGCAGCGGTGAGTTCTCCCTTCTACTTGAGACTTGTATTTCAATTATTTCCCCTTCTCAAGTTATCTAAGGTTGAACGTTTTGTGTGTTTTATCAGATCTATGGAATTCTAGGGATAATTAGTCATCGTGGTTCAATTATATCAATCTCCTAGTATCGATGTAGGTGGTTTGTGCCTTTCTGTAGAAATTCTTTGAGTATCTTGTTCAATTGTGCCAATTACCTTGAATGGGAAATGCACATTTTTCCTGTTTTTCCCTGATTAATTTCTTTCTTGCTTGATTTCTACAATAGAGGTTTACTTTTGTTAATAGAGTAGTTTTTTTTGTACTCTGGATGCTTGCCATGCTTGTTTTGCATGTTTGGATTTTTCCAGTTTCCATGCCTAGTTGTAGGATAGTGGAGTTGTTGCTTTATTATGGTGTTGAGCCTTAGAATGATAGAAAAGTAGTTCTTGAGGTCTAATTGGACGTTTCACGTGTGCTGAGCATGTTTATTTTCACACAGGACTATGAGAACCTTGTGTAGTAGACTGTAGGGATAATGGAAGTAAGGGCTTCTCCAAAGTGTCTATTAATACGATGCGAGACCACAGGGGGAATTGACGATGAGTGCTTCCTTAGAGAGTCTGTAGTTCCTCGATGCGGGCCACAGGGGTAATGAGATGTTGAGTGTTTCCCCATAGATCCTTTATCATGGTATGAGACTATAGGGGGAATTGACGATGAGTTCTTCCTCAGAGAGTCTACTCTTAGCTGAACTAGAGGGGTGAGACTGTGTGTGCCTCCTAGAGGGTTTCTAGTACTTGTAGGTTGAACCATAGGGGTTAGGTTGTGAGAGCTACCCAGAGGGTTACCTTTTTTCCTACTTATTGTTGGTTGTTTACTTGTGTACCTTATATTCTAGAACTATGGATTGTAACTGTCGTGTGCTTTTCTGTTTACTTCTTCCTGCACTTTTACTTGCCATGTATTCATTGACTGTTAGGCACAGATCTTTGGGTGGTTGCCTACTGGGATTTTGTCTCACACCCTATTTGGGCCATGATTTTGGGCCCAAGAAGACTATGTTGGTGCATGTATAGATAATGGCAAGTTCCCTTCTACTTCTTGTTCTTGATTGCACTGGAGCTGGAGAGCATGGGACTGAGCCAAGGCTTGTGATGCTGAGGAGTTTCTCTTCTATTTTTCTTTTGCCATTTCTTTAGTAATTGTGTTCAGTTGTATATCAGTACATTGTATTGTTTGATTCTTTCCATAGATACTTGTACTTGCTGCATCATGATCATCATTTTTATATATTCATTGCTTCCGCTATTTGGTTTCAGTTGTTGCATATTTTTTACTACTTTCACGGTTTATTAATGTTTTCATTATCTTGTATACCTTACCGAATGAGGGCATAGTTTACCCAATAACTTACCAAGGCCCTCGCTGCTAGTCGGCAGCCTCTGGCATTTGGGGAACTGCACTTGAGGTCATATGGAAAACTGGGTAGGGGGCCCCAGAGGAGGGGCTCCAGATTCGGGTTGTTACATTTAAAGGGATTTTATAGTTTTTGGTGGGTTTTAAGGGTATTATGTGTTTTTTGGGTTTTTATGATTTTTAAGTGCTTGATGTCTTTTAGTTTTATTTGAGTTTTTAGGGTTTCTAGCATGTTTTAGGTTTTTAGGTATTTTAACAGTTTTTATGATATTAAGGTTCTATTAGGATTTTTCAGGGTTTTAGTGTTTATTATTATTTTTTGTATTATTAGTATTTTAAATATTTTTTTGGTTTTAGAGGATTTTAATGATTTATATGGATTTTATAGTTTCTTTAATGATTTTTTTTCAGTTTATAAGGTTTTTTATGGTATGTAGAGTTTTTTTAAAAAATTATGGGTTTTAAGGGTTTATATATTTTTTTGGGATTTTAGGGGGTTTCAAGTTTTTTTATGTTTTAGGAGTGTTTTGGTTTTTAAGGGTTTTAGGGTTTTTATGGTCTTGAAGGTTTTGTAGCATTTTTATTTGGATTTATTGGGGTTTAAATTGTTTTTAGGGTTTCAATGTTTTCTTATAGATTTTCATGGTTTTTAAGGTTTTTTATGAATTAGGTATTTTTTGGTATTTTTTGGTATTTTTAGGGTTTTAGGTATTTAGAGGGGTTTTAGAGGTATTTAGGGGTTTTAGGATTTTTAGGGTTTTAGTGTTTTTAGGTTTTTAGGGGTTTTATGTGTTTTATGGTTTTAAAGGTTTTATTAAGGATTTTAAAGGTTTTTTGAGTTTCTAACATTTTTATGGATTTTATAGGATTTTTGTCGGAATTTTTTGTGTTTTTTATTCTTTTTTGGATTTTGAGGGTTTTTAGGGGGTTTTAGGTTTCTTTTGAGTTGTTTTTGGGATTCTAAGAGTTTTTATAGTTTTTTAACATTTTTAGCGGTTTGAAGGTTTTAAAGATCTTTTAGTAAGTTTTAAGGTTTTGGGGTTTTGAGGTTTTTAGTGTTTTTAAATTTTTTAGGTTTTTAGGGGTTTGATGTGTTTTTTGTTTTTTAAGTAATTCTTATGGGTTTTCAGCGTGTTTAAATTTTTCATGATTTTTTTTATTTTATTTTTATGGTTTTTAGGCCTTTAGGGATTTTTCTAGGTGGTCATGTTTTATGATTTTTTGGGGTTTTAGGTTTTTTTGAGTTTTAATGACTATTAATATTTTTTATAGTTTTATTAGATTATTAGCTATTTAAACGGGTTTTAGAGGTTTTATTTTTTAGGGTTTTATGGGTTTTTAGGTTTTTTAATAGTTTTAGGGGTTTTTTTGGTTTTTTGGGTTATTATCATTTCAGGGTTTTTTATGTTTTTAGGGCATAGAAGATGCGAGGGTCGGACTATTCCTAACCCCCTCAAATTTATTAGAAAAAAAGATTCATAAGACAAGGAAGGGGATGGGTTAAGAGACCCACACCCAAAAACTTTAGGTTTTTAGGGGTTTTAAGTACTTTTAGGTATTTAAGGATTCACTATTAATTTTTAGGTTTTATAGGTTTTTATAGTTTTTAGGGATTTTTGGGGTCTTTTAGCATTTTAATAGTTTTTAGCATTTTTCTGGTTTTTAGAGGTTTTAATTGTTTTTCTGTTTTTGATGTTTTCTTAGGTTTTTTCATGGTTTTACAGTTTTTTAAATTTTTATATTTTTTTAGATTTTTTTGGATTTTTATATGTTTTTAGTGTTTTAGGGATTTTGATGTGTTATAGGGGGTTTGGGGTTTTTAGGGTTTTATTGCTTTCTTCGGTTATTTGGTTTTTTTATTTTTATGGCTTTATGGTTTCTAGAGTTTTATATTGTTATTAACGGTTTAAAGGGGTTTTAGGGTATTTAGTTGATTTTTAGGGTTTCATGTGTTTTTAGGGTTTTTAAGGTTTTTAGGGGTTTTTTGGGTTTTAGAGTATTTAATGTTTTGTATGGTTTTTATAATTTTTTTAGTTTTTAGAGGTTCTAGGTTTTTTATGTTTTTAAGGTTTTCGTAGATGGTTTTAGTGTTTTTTGGGTTTTTAAAATATAATTTTTTATGGATTTTAAGGATTTTTATGGTTTTTAGGGTTTTTATGGTTTTTATGGAATTTTAGGTTTTTCATGTTTTTCATGGATTTTAGGGTTTTTTTGAGGGTTTTTTGGGTTTTTAGGGTTTTTAAAAGTTTTTTATGGGTTATAATGTTTTTTGGAGTTTTTTTATCTTTTTAGGGGTTTAAAATGTTTTTATTGTTTTTAGTGGTTCTTTAGGTTTTTATTGGATTTATTTGGGTTTTATGTTTTTTATGGTATTTAGGTTTTTTATAAATTTTAGGTTTTTAAGGGTTTTTATGTGGTTTTAATATTTTAAGGTTTTCTTAGGGTTTTTATGGTTTTTCCGTTTAATGGGATTTTTAATGATTTTTATGATTTTTGTGGTTTTTAGGTTTTTAGTGATATTTAGTATTTTTTTTTGGTTTTTATGGTTTTTTGGGTGCTTAGAGATTTAATTTTTTTTTGGTTTTCAGGTGTATTTTTTTAGTTTTTAACCCTTTAGGTGTTTAATGGATTTTTAAATTTTTTATTGGATTTTTATAAATTTTTATTGGTTTTTATGGTTTTTATGGATTTTAGTGTTTTTATAATATTTAGGGTTTTATGATTTTTAGGATTTTTAGTATTTTTTAGGTTTTTTAGGTTTTTAGGGGAGTTAAGTGTTTTTATGTTTTTAATTTTTTATAAGTCATTTTAGTGTTTGTTACTTTTATATGGGATTTTGGGGCCTTTTAGGATTTTTTGGTTTTATGGTTTTTGAGGGTTTTAGGGATTTTAATGGTTTATATGTTTTTTTTTTGGGTTTTTAGGGTATTTTATGTTTTTAGGGATTTTTAGAGTTTTTTAATGTTTTATGGGTTTAAAGGATTTCTTGGGTTTTTGTGGGTTTTAGGTTTTTTATTGGGTTTTACGATTTTTAAGGTTTTTGGCGGTTTTATGGTTTTTATGGGTTTTATTGGTTTCTATAAATTTAAATATTTTTTGGTTTTGGGGGTTTTTTATGTTTTTTGGGTTTTTAAGGTTCTCTTAGGGGTTTAGGGTTTTTTTATGATTTTATGGATTTTATGAATTTTTTTAGAATTTTATTCTTTCAATTATTTGAGGAATTTGAGTGTTTTTATGAGATTTTTGGGGTTTTTAAATTTTTTTGCATATTTAGTTTTTTTTAGTTTTTCAAGATTTTTTTCTTTTTTAATTTTTTTAGTTTTTTTATTTTAAACAATTTATAGTGATTTTTGTGGTTTTTAGCAGTTTTTTTTATTTTAAGGATTTTTTTAGGTTTTTAGGTTTTTTATGTTTTTAGGGGTTTTAGGGTTTTAGGTTCTTTTTAGGGTATTTTATGAGTTTTTATGTTTTTTTTCTGTTTTTTTGGTTTTTAGGGGTTTTATCTGTTTTTAGCATTTTTAATGTTTTCCTGGCTGTTTTCAGGTTTTTTAGGGGTTCTTTTGGTTTTTTGGGATTTTATGGCATTTCTAGGGCTTTTATGCCTTTTAGGGGTTTTGAGGATTTTGAGTGTTTTTTAGTACAACAATCTATACAACATTTTTAATTTTTGGTTTCTTTAGTACAACAATCTATACATCATTTGTAGCATGTAGGGATAAAAAACACATTAATCTGATGCACGGTGTGACCGTTATCTCTCCAAGTGTGTCTTTTTATTCAAAACTAACAATTCTTTTTAAAATAACTGACATACTGAAAATGGATAAAGAATATTCTTATTTTTTTTATACATCAATAAAATGATTCATGAGTCATTTGGGATTTTTGAAATTCAACCTCACCTAAATTTGACATATAGTGTGACCGGTATGACTCCAAGTGTGTCTTTTTTTATTCAAAATTGAAATTCATTTTAATAAAAAAATAGCATTCTTAAAACCAAGAAAATGCATTCAATTTTTTTTGGTTCTTTAGGAAAATTATCCATACATAATTTCTTACATGTTGGGATTATCCTCACTTCAATACGACACACAGTGTGACTATTATGACTCCAAGTGTGTCTTTTTATTCAAACTAATATTAATTTTAATAAAAAACAACTAACATACTCAAAAATAAGAAAATGAATTCTGATTGTTTTGATGCTTTATAAAAATGATGCATGAGTTATTTGGGATGCATGTAATTCAACTTCACCTCAATATGATGCACAGTGTGACCGATGTGACTCCTAATGGATCTTTTTTATTCAAAACTGGCATTCATTTTAATCAATAAAATATCTATCATACTCAAAAGTGAGAAAATGCATTAATATTGTATTGGTACTTTAGAACAAATATTCATACGTCATTCGTGACAAGTGGGGATCAACCTAACCTCAATCCTAATCATGGTGTTATTAGTATAACTCCAAGTGTGTCGTTTTATTCAAAAATGACATTAATTTTAATCAAAAAAACATATAATATACTCAAAACCGAGAAAACTCATTCCCAATTGTTTTGATACATTAATAAAATGATCCTTGAATCATTTGGGATTTGTAGAATTTTTCTACACCTCAATCTGATGCATGATGTGACCGGTATGACTCCAAGTGCGTCTTTTTTATTCAAAACTGACATAAATGTTAATGAAAAAACAAATGACATACAAAAAACTGAGAAAATGCATTAAGATTGTTTTGGTATTTTAGGATAGTGATACATAAGTCATTTGTGACATGTATGGATCATCTAAACCGCAATTTGACACATGGTGTGACCGGTATGACTCAGAGTGCATCCTTTTTATTCAAAAGTGACATTTATTTTAATAAAAAAACCAACATACTCTATAATAGTGTTTTATTTTTCTTCTATTTGTGTTAGAAATTTTGTTTCATTTAAATGCAATATTTTTATCTTTTTATTTTTTTTTTGTTGTTTCTACGAATGTAGTGTGTTGTAGCACACATCACCTATTTCTGGTGATGCAGTGTGCTACTACATCACACATCAGTTTTTAATTATATCAGCGCTATTATTTTCACTAAAAAAATCTATACTTTATCAGCGCTTATAAATGCACTGATAAAGTCTATATATAGCAGCACATTAAAAAGATATGATAAATGGGGTTTATTATCAGTACATTGAAATGTACTGATAAATAGTAACTTTATCTGCTCTTTTATATGCACTGATAAAAGTCACGGAATTCTAACCATGCTAAGGTCATCAGCACTTCTCTAGTGCTGATAAAATCTGATATTAGCATTTCTAAAAGCTTGTTTTTTAGTAGTGTTTAATTTTTTTTAAGGTTTTAACGTTTCTATAGGTTTAAAGGGTTTTTAGAGTTTTAAATGATTTTATAGGTTTTTTAGAGTTTTGAAGGGTTTTTATAGTTTTTAGGGGTTCGAGGGGTTTTAGGAACTTTTATAGTTTTTAGTGTTTTTTAGTTTTCTATGGGTTTTATTTGTTTTTAGTATTTTAAGGTTCTCTTATTGGGTTTTAGTGGTTTTTATTTTTTAAGTCATTTTAAGGAATTTTTTAGGTTTTTATGGGTTTTTTGTGTTTTAAGGGATTTTGAGGGTTTTAGGGTTTTTTTATGTTTAGGGGATTTATCATTTTTTTATGGGTTATAATTTTTTAGGGTTTTAATGCTTTCATAGGGGTTTTTTTATGGTTTTTAGGGTTTTTAGTGTTTTTAGGGATTTTAGGGGGTTTTAGGATTTTTATGGGTTTTTATGGGTTTTTATGGTTTTTAGGGATTTTGATGGTTACTATGGGATTTTTGGATTTTGGGTTTTTTGGGTTTTTTTAGGTTTTTTTTGGATTTTTTAGGTGTTTTAATGTTTTTTTAAAATTTAATGATTTTAAAGGGGTTTTATAATTTTTATTTGGTTTTTAGGTTTTTTATGGGTTTGGGGGTTTTAAGTATTTTTTTGGTCTTGTAGGGTTTTAATCATTTTTTAGTTTTCTTAGGGGCCTTAAGTGTTTTTTGGTATTGATGGTTTTCTTAGGAATTGTCAAGGTTTTAGGATTCTTTATATTTTTTTGGATTTTTTGGATTTTTATGGATTTTTGTGGTTTTAGTGATTTTGAGGGGTTTTAAGTGTTCTTTGTATTTTTTAGGTTTTTAGGGGGTTTAAATGTGTTTAGGTTTTTATGGGTTCCTTATGGGAATTAGGGTTTTAGGGTTATAATGCTTTTATGGATTTTAGGGATTTTGAATGATATTTATTCTTTTATTGGTTTTTAGGGATTTGGAGTGTTTTTAGGGTTTTGGGGGGTTTTATGATTTTTTGGGGTTTTAGGGGTATTTTTTTGATTTTTTTGGGGGTTTTATGGTTTTTAGAGTTTTTTTAATGTTTTGAGGGGTTTAAAGGTATTTTAGAGTTCTTATTGGGGTTTTATGGTTTAATAGATTTTTTTGGGTTCTATGGTTTTTAGAGGTTTTGGGTATTTTAGCATTTATATAATTTTTAGTTTTTAGGGGTTTTAGGTGTTTTTATGTTTTTATGGTTTTCTTAAAGATTTTAGGGTTTTTATCATTTTAAGGGGTTTAATGGATTTTTTAGGATTTTAATGGTTTTTAGTGATTTTAGGGTTATTTAGGGTTTGGGGATTTTGAAGGATTTTTATCATTTTTAGGAGTTTTATGTGTTTTAAGTGTTTTAAAGTTTTTAACGTTCTCTTAGGGGTTTTTAGGGTTTTTATAATTTTTACATTTTTATACATATTTTGGGTTTTTTTGGATTTTTAGGGATTTTAGGGTTTTTGATGGTTTTAGGGATTTTAGAGTTTTTTTGTGTTTTTAGGGTTTATTTTAGTTTTTATGAGATTTAATATTTTTTATTGTTTTTATACATTTTTAGGAGTTTAAATGGTTTTTATATTTTTTAGCCGGTTTTAGGGTTTTTATGAATTTTTAGTGGTTTTATGGTTTTTAGTGGTTTTTATGTTATTTGGGTTTTCTATGGTTTTTCTGGAATTTTAGGTTATTTATTGTTTTTATGTTTTTTAGGGTTTTTATGTGTTTTTTTATTTTCTAGTTTTTAGGGTATTATGTGTTTTTTAATTTGTTATTATGGTTTTTAGGGTATTTATGGTTTTTATGAATTTATCATTTTTTTGGGGTGTTAGGATTTTTCTGTATTTTTAAGGTTTTTATGGATTTTGAGGGTTCTTAGGGGCCTTAGGGATTTTAAAATTTTTATGGTTTTTAGGGTTTTTACGTGTTCTTTGGTTTTTATGGATTTCTATGGGTTTTTATGGTTTTTTACATTTTAATGTATTTTTAGTATTTTTAAGGTTTTATAGGGTTTGTTAGGGGTTTTCAAATTCTTTTGGTTGTTTGTGGATTTAAGGATTTTTTTGGGTTTTGGGGTTTTTTTTTTGATTTTTTATGGTTTTGAATATTTTTTATAGTTTTTAAATGTTTTTAGAGGTCTAAAGAAGTTTATAGTTTTTGGGGGATTTTTAGGCTCTTCATGTGTTTTTAGGGGTTTCAGGGTCTTTTAGGGTTTTAATGTTTTTAGGATTTATAGGGATTTAAGTGTTTTTAGGTTTTTATGGTTTTCTATAGGGTTTTCATGGTTTTCATGGGTTTTTAAATTTTGGGGATTTTTAGGTATTCTTTTTATTTTTTTGGGTTTTGAGGGGTTTTAGTGAATTTGTGAATTTTTAGGAGTTTTTAAAGTTTTTATGGGTTTTTAATGTTTGAATCAATTTTTATTTTTTATGGGTCTTAAGTGTTTTTTTGGGATTTATAGTTTTATTTAGGTTATTCAAGGTTTTTAGTGTTTTAACATTCTAAGAGATTTTTAGGGATTTTTAGGATTTTGAAGGGTTTTTTGTGTTTTTATTGATCATTATGGGTTGAATGGGTTTTAATGTATTTTTGATTTTTTTATGTTTTTTGGGTTTTTTTGTGTTTTTATGGTTATAAGGTTTTTAACACTTTTAGGGGTTCAAAGGTTATTTATTTTTTAGTGGGTTTTTATGGGGTTTTAGGGTTTTTGATGTTTTTAGGGGGTTTTATAGTTTTTATAGGTTTTAGGGTTTTTAGGGACTTTTATAGTTTTTAGCATTTTTGGTTTTTATTGGTTTTAACTATATTTGGTTTTAATATTTTCTTAGGGGTTTTAAGGGTTTTTTGATATTTTTTAACTTTTTAGTGACTATTAGATAGTTTTTAATATTTTTCTAGGGTTTTAGGGTTTTTATTCATTTTGAGGCATTTGGGGTTTTATGGTTTTTAGGGGTTTTGGGATTTTTTATCATTTTTTACATTTTAGGGTTTTTATGTGTTTTTAGGTATTTAATGTTTCCATAGGTTTGTATAGGGTTTTAAGGGTTTTAGGTTTTAGGTTTTTTTTATGGATTTTCTGGAATTTTATGGTATATTAGGGTTTTTAGGGATTTTGAGGATATTTAGGTGTTTTGGGGTATGTGGGGTTTTTATGGGTTTTAGGGGTTTTAGGCTCTTTTTGAGTATTTACAGTTTTTTAGTTTTTTAGTGTTTTTAATATTTTTAGGGATTTGAAGGGTTTTTTATAGTTGTTAGTATTTTTTAGGGGTTTTAGTTTTTTTTAATGATTTTTAGTGGTCTTTACAGTTTTTATATGTTTTTAGGATTTTTAGGCTATTATATGGGTTTTAGCGTTTTTTTGTTTTTAGGCGATTTTTGTATTTTTATAATTGACAACTTTTCTTATGGGTTTTAAGGATTTTTACGGGTTTTTATAATTTTAGGTATTTTTAGGCCTTTTTTAGTATTTTAATTGTTTTAGGGATTTTGAGGTTTTTTGGGGGTGTTTTGGGTCTTTAGGGTTTTATGGTTTGTTTTGATTTTTTGGGTTTTTTTAGTTTTTTGTGTCTTCAAGAGTTTTATATATTTTTTTAATGTTTCTACGGGTCTAAAGGGTTTTTTAGATTTTTAGGGGGTTTTATAGGTTTTATGGATTTTTAGGGGTTTTATGTGTTTTAGGGATTTTATTGTTTTTACGGGTGTTAGGGAAAGGAAGATGTGAGGGTCAGGCTATTCCTGACCCCCTCAAAATTTATTATAGAAAAAAAGACATAGTAGACAAGGGAGGGGTGGGGTCAATCAACCCACACCCAAAAGCCCTTAACAAACACACACCCAAAGACCACAAATAAACCAAAAAAGAAAAGACACAACGCCAAACTCACAGCAGCTTCAACACCTTTTCATCCAATTTCAGTAGTCAGCAATTCCATCACCCCTTTATCACTTCCCATCCAAGAAGAGACCAGCATCCAAGTCCCATAGCCAAGCAGCGAACAATGTCCAATCTCACATGTTCCAACATCCAACACCTTCTCACCGTGAAGCTCCACCATAAGAAGGTCCATCATCCAACATTCACCAGCAACCAGCAGCTCACAACTAACCAAAGACCAGCGTCCAAACTCACAAAAATCAGCATCCAGCACCTTCTCACCAGGAAGATCCACCTCCATCAGCACCAAACTCATAAATCTACCCTTCCGAACTTCGGGATGAAGCAGTAGCTCCACAACACCCAAAGGCAGTTCAAAGTGCAGTACCACTCAGCAGAACCAATAGGCAGAATCCACATCGAACCACATCCAGACCAGCTTCGCCAACATACAGTAGAACAACAACCATCGCCAAGCACAAGCTTCCATAACCATAGACCAGCACTCGTAACAAATCTCAACCAAACCAACCATAGCACAAAAAACAACAGGTTGCAGCCAAAGAACAACACCGAAGAAAATCCAGCTCAGGAAACCAAGACAAACTCATCTTCCCAAGAAACCGACTACAACCTTCGACAAACGACGGCACCAAAACACCAGTATTAAGAACAAAAACATCACCACCTCCAATCCAACCAGCTCCAAACAACTTGTAGCACAAAAAACAGTAACCGGCACATCTGAAACCATCATCTCCCATGGAATCACAGCTCTGCATCCAGCAATCAAGTCCGTCGGACCAAACCACATCCAGCATTCCACACCTCATAGAAAAAATAACTACATACCACCAGCAAGTGCGCATCAAAACTCATCTATCCCATTTCAGAAAAACCAGATGATTCACAAGCAACATCAAAACCATGAAATAGGAGGACATGGAATTCCATGAGGTCCGACCGGTTCTAGCATCAACAGCATGGAGCAGACACGAAGCCGAGAGATTAGGAAGAGGACGCACCAACATCTGCTTCACAAAATGAGGAGAGGATCAAACCAGAATAGGAAACAAACCTTCTGCAACATGGGATTGGGAATCAGAGATTTGAATGCAGAAAAATCTATTGTTTCCTTTCGACTCTAAGCCAATGAAACCTGTTGAATACTATTGTCTCCAAGACCTCCCCCTAAGAGCAGGGGCCAAGACCGGTGCTGACACACAAGTCAACGTCGTCGCATGCCGAAGTCGAGGGGTATCTGTCACCTTTAATCCAAAGAACGCAGCCAAGGCCCTCCGTCGCTGAAAACCCAATCCGCGTCGTGATCTCCCTCCAATAGCACGAGAGGGAAGGGCTGGTAAAATTGCAGAAACCCCAATCCGCACCACCCCATGGAAATTCCAAAGAGAAACTGCCGCACTGAGAGCCTCTACATCAGCCCGCCACCACCACAAGCACACCCCACAAGGCCGAGAGGGAAGGGGAAAAGGACCAGCACCGCCATATTTACAGGAACCCGACGGAACCCTTAAATTTTCCTTGAGGGGGAGAGAGCACAAGGAGAGTGTGTTTCCATCCTCCACCTAAGGTTTTTACGGTCGTTTATGGGTTTTACCATTTTTAAGGTTTTTAGGGGTTTAATGTGTTTTAAGGTATTCTTATGGTTTTAAGGGTTTTAATAGTTTTTTATTTTTTAGGATTTTTAGGGATTTGTTGGATTTTTATTGTTTTTTGTGATTTTGAGGGTTTTAACATTTTTATTGATTTTATCATTGTTGAGGTTTTTATGGGTTTTAAATATTTTTTATGATTTTATGTGTTTCTTAATATTTTTCATGGTTTATATTGTATTATATGTTTTTAGGGTTTTTAAGGATTTTAAGGAATTTTTATAGGGATTTTAGGGATTTTGTGGGGTTTTATGTTTCTTTGGATTTTAAGTGGGTTTTGAGGTTTTTATTTGTTTTATGGGGTTTTAAAGTTATTTAACATTTTTAGGGGTTTAAATGGGTTTTAGAGTTTTTAGTGAAGAATTTGGGTTATAATTTGGTTTTAGGGGTTTTATAGTTTTTAGGGGTTTATGGTTTTTCTTTATTTTTTGTGTCATTTAGGTTTTTAGTGGTTTTATATGTTATCATGTTTTTATTGTTTTTATAAGGGATTTTAGGTTTTTTTTAGTTTTTACCTTTTAAGGGATTTTTAGGTTTTTTTATCATTTTTATGTTTTTTGAGGGGGTTTTATGTTTTTTAGGGTTTTAGGGGTATTAATGTTATTAGGGGTTTTTAGGGTTTTACGGTTTTTTGTTTTATTAGTGTTGTTTAGGGATTAAGGTGTTTTTATGTTTTTAGGTAATTTAGGGATTTTATATGATTTTTATGGTTTTTAGGGTTTTAGGGACTTTTAGGGGTTTTGAGTGTTTTTATAGGTTTTTTAATGTTTTAGGAATTTTTAGATTTTTTTAGTTTTTATGTTTTTTAATGATTATAGACTTTTTTTAATTTTTTTAGTGGTTTAAAATTTTTTATGATTTCTCATTGGGGGTTTTGGGGATTTATGGGGTTTTAATGTTTTTGTGGGTTTTTTTGTTTTTTAGGGTTTTAGGTTCTTTTATTTGTTATTTCAATTTTTAGGTTTTTAGGTGTTTTATGTGTTTTTATGTTTTTAATGTTTTTATGGGTTTTCTAGATTTTTAGGGATTTTTACATTTTTTGGGATTTTTAGGGATTTTTTAGGTTTTTTAAGGTTATTATGGTTTTATGTATTTTAAGGGTTTTAAGAGATTTTGTGGTTTTTATGGTTTTTAGAGATTTTAGTTTTTAGTGGTTTTTATTGTTTTTTGTTTATATGGTTTTCTTAAGTTTTTTATGATTTTTAGGGTATTTTACCTTTTGAGGGATTTATAGGGTTTTTATTTTTTGGGGGGTTTTATGGGATTTTGATGTTTTTAGGGTTTTTAGGCGTTTTAGGGTTTTTTTCATTTTTTAGGTTTTTAGGGGTTTTTTGTGTGTTTGGGTATTTAAGGATTTATTAGGGGGTTTCAAGGTTTTTAGTGTTTTTTAAATTTTTTGGTATTTTTATTTATTTTTAGGTTTTTAATGGTTTTTAGGGTTTTTAGTGATTTTCAGGGTTTTTAAGGATTTTATGGTTTTTATTGTTTTTTGGGTTTTAAGTGGTTTTTTTAGTTTTTTATGGGTTTTAAGGTTTGTTATAGTTATCATTTTCATGGTTATAATGGGTTTTCCGTTTTTTTGGTGGTTTTAGGTTTTTTTTGGGTATTTTAGTGTTTTTAAATGGGTTTAGGGGCTTTTATCGATTTTTATCGGTTTTAAGATCTTTTATGGTTTTTACTTTTTTCTGGTCTTATATTGGTTTATGTTTTCTATGGTTTAAAATTTTTTCTTAGCGGTTTTCTATATTTTTAGTGGTTTTTTCATTTTTACATATTTCTTTGGTCTCTTTATAATTTTTATGTGTTTTTTATGTTTGTTGGGATATTGAGTGGTTTTACAATTTTAGTAGTTTTTGGGTGGTTTTGACATTTTTTAGGTTTTTAGGGGATTTAATAGTTTTTTCGTCATTTTAAGGTTTTTTACGGGTGTTTAGGTTTTTTAACATTTTTTATGATTTTTGTGATTTTATGTATTTTTAGGTTTTTTTGGTTTTTAGTGTTTTTGGTGATGTTTTGTGTTTCTAGAGGTCTTTAGGGTTTTTAGGGTTATTACATATTGAGGTTATTTTTTCATTTTTAGGGGTTTTATCATTTTTTAGATATGTTAATGTTATAGATGTTTAAAGATTTTTAGTGGTTTATAGAGTTTTAGGGGTTTTACAATTTTTAGAGGGGGCTTTGGTTTTTCTGTGTACTTAGGATTTTAGGGTCTTTTAGGGTTTTAGTGTTTTTAGGTCTTTTAGGGGTATCATATGTTTTTCAGTTTTTAAAAATTTTCTTTATTTTTTTTATTTTTTTTTTGTTTTATAGGAATTTTTGTTTTTTATGATTTTTATATTTGTTTAGGTTTTTAGGGATTCGAGGGGATTTGGGTTTTTAGGTTTTTATAGTTTTTATCATTTTTAGAATACTTAGGTAATTCATGTGTTTTTATGATTTTAAGGTTTTTATAGGGGTTTTCATGGGTTTTAATGTTTTATATATATTTAGGTAGTTTTAGGGGTTTTGTGGATTTTTTCGTTCAGATTTTAGTGTTTTTTGTATTTTAAGTGTTTTAAGGGTTTTTAAGGTTTTTTAGTTTTTAAGGATTTTAATGATTTTTTGAATTTTTTAACATTTTTGTGGTTTTAAAATTGGTTTTTAGGAGATTTTAGGGTTTTTAATGGTTTTTAGGGGTTTTATTGTCTTTATGGTCTTTAGGGTCTTTTAGGGTTTTAGCATTTTTATAGGTTTTTTACAGTTATTAAGTGTTCTTAGGATCTTATGGTTTTTAGGGGTTTTTAGGGTTTTCAAGGATATTTTACATTTTTAGTAATTTTTAAGGATTTGGAGGATTTTTTTTAATTTTCCGATTTTTTTGAAATTTTGATGGTTTTTTCGTAGTTTTCAGTTTTCAGCGATTTTGGGGTTTTAGGGGTTTCAAGGGTTTTTATGTTTTTATATTTTTCTAAGGGGTTTTTATATTTCTTTCATTTTTTTATATGTAGGGCCTTTTTTTATTTTTATGAGTTTTATGGTTTTTAGGAATTTTGATGGGTATTATGGTTTTTAGAGTTTTTATGGGTTTTATGGGTTTTAAGGTTTTTTTGTTTTTAGGGGTTTATAGTTTTTAATGTTTTTAATTTTATTATTGGTTAAATGGGATTGTAGGGTTTATAGCTGGGTTTTTGGGTTTTTATGAGTTCTTAGCGTTTTAAGGTTTTTATGGCTTTTATGGATTTTTTAGGAGTTTTTAGGATTTTATGGACATTTTTGGTTTTTAGGTATTTCGGGGTTTTAATCGTTTTTTATGTTTTAATATTTTTGTTTCATTTTTATGAGTGTTTATAGTTTTTTTTAATGTTTAGATATTTTTAGTGATATTTTAAGATTTTTAGGGTTTTTAATTTTTTTTTGGGATTTAAGAGGGTTTAAAGGTTTTTAGTATTCTTATATTTTCTATGTTATATATGGTTATTTTTATTTTTAGGTTTTTAATATTTTATTTATGGTTTTCATGGATTTTAGGGTTTTAATAAATTTTTAGTGATTCTATATTTTTTGTATTTTTAGGGTTTTCTGGGTTTTTTGAGATTTTATGGGTTTTTTGGGGGTTTTGGGATTTTTTTTGAGTTTTTTAGGGTTTAATGGGTTTTAAAATTATTAAATGTTTTTGAGGGATAAATGGTTTTAAGAGTTTTAGTGATTTGGATGTTCTTTTTTGTATTTTTTTATGGTTTTTAATGTTTTTTTGAGGTTTTTAAATTTTATAGAGGGTTTTATTATTTCTTAAGAGTTTTATAAATTTTTTTATTTTTTAGGGTTTTTATGTTTATTTAGGTTTTAATGGTTTTCTCATGTGTTATGAAGGATTTTTTTTTGTTTTTAGTGATTTTAGGGATTTTAATGATTTTTATGGTTTTAGGGTATTTAATAATTTTTAACGGATTTATGGTTTTAGGGATTTAATGTGTTTATGGGTTTTTAGGTTTTTTAGATTTTTTTTTGGTTTTAAGGGGTTTAAATTATATTTATAATTTAAGTTTTTTTTTGTGATTTTCATATTTTTTAGGGTTTTTTTATTGTATTTTTATAGATTTAATTTATATATTATAGTTTTTAAGGATTTTTGGGGTTTTATGTTTTTTATGATTTTATAGTTTCTTGAGGATTAGGTTTTTTCTGAATGTTTTAGAGATTTTAATGTATTTAATGTTTTTTAAACTTTTCAGTGGTTTAATTAGTTTTTGGAGTTATGGATGGGTTTTATAGTTTTTAGGGTTTTTTATGTTTTATGGGGTTTCATGGTTTTTAGGGGTATTTTGGGTGTTTTAGGGTTGTTAGTGTTTTTTTTGTTTTTAGGGTTTTATGGTTTTAGGTATTTTCATTGTTTTTGAATATTTAGGTTTTACTGATGTGTTAATTGTTTTTAGGATTTAAAAATTTTCTTAGTGTTTTCATGGTTTTTGGGTTTTATTATGTTTTTGAGGATTGTTAGGGTTGTGGGTTTTATGATTTTTAGTGATTTTGAGGGGTTTTGGGGATTTTATGTTTTTTTGGGTTTTAGTATTTTTTGAGTTTATTTTGGAATTCATGGTTTTATAGAATTTCTTAACATTTTTAGTAGTTTAAAGGGTTTTTAGTGTTTTTAGAGGGGTTTTACAAATTTTTTTGGTTTTAGGGGGTTTTGTGGTTTTTTGGGTTTATAGGGTCTTATAAGGTTTTTTAGAATTTCTAGGTATTTTATAAGTTTTTAATGTTTTTATATTTTTAATGTTTTCTAAGGGTTTTGGGGATTTTAGTGGTTTTTATATTTTTAGGGTTTTTAGGGTTTTTAATTAATTTTATGGGTTTTAGGGATTTTGAGGATTTTTAGGGGTTTTTACCATTTTTATGTTTTTAGGGACTTTAAGTGTTTTTAGAGTTTTAGGGGTGTTTAAGTTTTATGGGAATTTTTTTCTTTTAATGTTTCTAAAGGTTTTATGGATTTTATCAGTTTTTAGGGGTTTTATGGTCATTTAGGGTTTTTAGAGTTTAATAGGTTTTGGGGTTTTATATTTTTTAGGTTTTTATTTTTTTCATAGGGTTTTTAGAGTTTTTATGGTTTTTTTATTTTAGGGATCTTTAGGGATTTTTTATTATTTAAATGGGTTTTTTGGTTTTTTGGGATTTTGGAGGTTTTGGTATTTTTAGGGTTTTTATGGTTTATAATCTTTTGGATTTCTTTTTTTAGTGTTTTTAGATTCTTAACGGTTTATTAGGGTTTTTAAAGGATTTTTACATATTTTTGAGGTTTTAAGGCCTTTTATATAATTTTAATGGGATTTTAGGGTTTTATGTTTTTTTAGTATTAGGGTTTTTTTTATGGGTTTTAATGTTTTTTAGAGTTTATAAAATTCTATTTGTTTAAAGTTTTTTTTATTTTTTATATATTTTTAGTGTATTTATGTTTATTTAAGGGGGTTTAAGGATGGGTGTATTCAGTAGTGAGGTCCTCGGTGTCGTTCTTTGGGGGAATTCATTGTTGCATCAGATGAAGGTAGATCGGCCTCAGGCGATGACAGTGGATCTTCTGGGTGGGGAGGTTCTTGACTCAGGTTGGTTGACTTAGGGTCTGGATTATCATTCATTGGCCTTGTGCATTAATTTTTATTTCTATTTTACTTTTTCCCATTGATTTGTATTTGGATTTGTCTTTGTAATGAGTTTTGTACCATTGGGCTCTCGAGCCATTGGATTTTAAGGCTTCGTGTCATTAAGAATATGGGATTGTTATGGGTTTTCCCTTTACCCAACCTTAAAGGGGCTCTTGTTTTCTTTTTCTTTTTTAATAAAGGGGCTTGACCCCATCCTTTTTTAAAAAAGGGGTTTTAAGGCTTTCAAGGGGGTTTAGGGGTTTTAGGTTTTTTTGGGTCTTTGAAGGTCTTTTATGGTTTTTATAAATTTTTAGATTTTTTGGGTTTTATGTGTTTTTATGTTTTTAATGTTTTCATGAGGTTTTATCATTTTTTACATATTAGGTAATTTTTATATTTTTATGATTTTAATGATTTTAGGGGTTTTTAGGAAATTTTTGGATTTTAGTGTTTTAGGGTTTTTAGTGTTTTAATGTTTTTACTGATTTTAAGTGTTTTTATGTTTCTAAGGTTTTCTTAGGGGTTTTCTAGATTTTTAATTTGTTTTAAATTTTTATGGAATTTTTTGATTATTTTAGGATTTTTATGGTTTTTAGGGGTTTTAGTTATTTTGATAGTTTTAAGGTTTTTTAGATTTTTATGGGGTTTTTACAGTTTTTAGGGGGAGTTTCGAGTGTTTAGGGGTTTTAAGGCTTTGAAGTATTTTTTTATCATTTTTTTTAAGGTTTTTTAGAGTTCTTAGTGGTTTTGGGTTTTTTGGGAATTTTACAGTTTTATGGGTTTTTATGGATATTTTGGGTTTTCATGATTTTTAGGGTCTTTAGACTTTTTATAATTTTTTATGTTTTTTTGGGTGTTTATGTTTTTTAGGATTTAAGGTTTTCTTATGGGTTTTCAGGTATTTTTTTTGGTTTTTTAAATTTCAATGTATTTTTAAGGATTTTAGGTTTTTATGGTTTTTTGGGTTTTTTGGTATTTTGAGGGGTTTTCAGGTTTTTAGTGTTTTAGTGGTTTTTAGAGTTTTTATAAATTTCTCGGTTTTTTTTAGTTTTTAGGGGTTTAAGTGCATTTATGTTTCTATTATTATAATAGGTTTTCTAGAGTTTTTAGAGATTTTCTCATTTTTAGGGCTTTTATGGTTCATTTGTGATTTTAATGGATTTTTAGGTTCTTCGGGATTTTGTGGGTTTTTAGAGTTTTTAGTGTTTTTTTTTGGATTTTTTGGGTTTTAGTGATTTTTTCATTTTTTGGATATTAAGTGTTTTCATAGTTTTTAAATTTTTAGGGGTTTAATTGTTTTTAGATTTTTTAGTACGTTTTAGGTTTTTTATGAGTTTTTCTGTTTTATAGTTTTTGGGGTTTTAGGGTTTTATGTTATTTTATTATTTTAATGGTTTTTAGGTTTTTGTGGGTTCTAATTTATTTTAGGTAGTTAATGTTTTCATAGGGTTTTTCAAGGTTTTAGGTTTTTTATGTTTTTTTGAATTCTAGGATTTTTTTATATTTTTATGGTTTTTATGGTTTTTAGAGAATTTGGGGGGGGGTCTTTAGGGGTATTTTGGGGTCTTATAAATTTTAGGGCTTTTAGTGCTTTTTAGGTTTTTAGGTGTTTTAAGTATTTTTAGGTTTTTAATATTTTCTTATGTTTTTTATGGTTTTTATATTTTAATGTAATTTTCATAATTTTTATGAATTTTAGGGTTTTCATATATTTTTATTGTTTCTTGGGATTTTTTAGGGTTTGTGTTTTTTTGGTTTTTAGGTTCTTTTAATTTTTCAGGATTTTAAATACTTTTTATAGTTTTTATAGTTTTTAGGGTTTATTGATTTTTTATTGTTTTCAGTGGGTTTTAGGTGTTTTAAGGGGTTTTAGCGGGTTTTTGGGGGGTTTTGTGGGTTTTAAGTGGTTTTAGGGCCTTTTAGGGGTCTCGACATTTTTTTAGGATTTTTGGTGTTTTGAATGCTTTTTTTGTTTTTTGAGTTTTATGGTTTTTCATGTTTTTGAGTTTTTTAAAGATTTTTAAGGCCATTTATAGAATTTTTAGGGTTTTTAGTGTAATTTTTGATTTTCAGTGTTTTTAGGGGTTTTCATTATTCTTAGGGGTTTTAGGATTTTTATGTATTTAGGTGTTTTATGAGTATCTAACTTTTTACGGTTATATTAGAACTTTTTAGTTTTTCAGATTTATTTACGATTCTATGGATTTTTAGGTCCTTTTTATTATTTTTATAGTTTTAGGGTTTTTAGGAATTTTGAGAATTTTTATGGTTTTTATAAATGTTAAGGTTTTAATTTTATTTGAGTTTTATAGGGTTTTATGTTTTTTAAGGTTTTTTAATGTTTTCGGGGTTTACATGTTATTTTTTCAGTGTCTTTTTAGTTTTTACGAGGTTTTAGGGATTTAAGGTATTTAGTGGTTTTTATAGTTTTTATGGGTTTTATGGATTTTAGATACATTTACGGTTTTCATGATTTTTTAGGTTTGTAGGGGTTTTAATTATTTTTAGAATTTTATTATTTTATTAGGGGTTATAGGTATTATATGTTTTTTTGGTTATTTTGGTCATTTTTAAAAAATTTATGGTTTTTAAGGTTTAAATGGATTTTGGGGTAATTTAGGTATTTTAGCGTTTTAACACTTTTATGCTTTCTGGTATATTATGTGTTTTATTTTTTTAATAATTTATCTGCATTTTTTAAGGTTTTTAAAATATTTACGGTATTTTTTTGGGATTTTATTGGATTTTTATTGGATTTTTATTGGGGTTTTAGGTTCTTTTTAATTTTGAGTGGTTTTAGGGATTTTTGTTTATTGGGTTTTTTTATGTTTTTATGATTTTTTTGCATCTTTCTGGTTTTTAATTTTTTTCACGTTTTAAATAGTTTTTATACATTTTAGTGGTTTTTATGGGTTTTATGGGATTTTGGGTGTTTTCTTGTTTTTATAGGTTTATTTATTTTTAGGGGTTTAGGGTATTTTTGGGGTTTCAAACTTTTTTGGTTTTTAGTGGGTTTAATCGCTTTTAGGGTTTTAATGTTTCTTAAGGTTTTTTCGGGTTTTTATGGTTTTTTAGGTTTTTATAGATTTTTCGGTCTATTGAATATTTTTATGGTTACATACGGTTTTAATGATTTTAAGGCTTTTTTGAGGTATTTGGGTTTTTTGGGGTTAGTGTGGTTTGGTTTTTATGGTTTTCATAGGATTGTTAATAAGTTTTTGTAATTTTTAAGTTTTTAGGGATTTAAAGGGATTTTTTAGGATTTTTATGTTTTTATGGGTATTACGGTTTTTTGGGCTTTGAGGGTTCTGTGGGTTTTCATGATGTATTTTTGTAATTTTAGTGGTTTTTCATTTTATGGGTATTAATGTTTTTAGAGTTTGTTAACATTTTTAGGATTTAAAGGTTTATTAGAGTCTTAGTGGGGTTTTATGGGATTTTAACAGGTTTTAGGGTTTTGTAGGGTTTATATGGTGTTTAGGGACTTTTAAGGTTTTTAAAAAAAATTTACGGTCATAGGGATTTTAAGTGTTTTAGGGGTTTAATGTTTTGTTAGGGGTTGTTATGGGTTTTATGTTTCATTTTTATTTTTTATTGGATTTTTTTGGATTTTTAATGTTTTTAGGGGTATTATGGATACTAAAGGTTTTTGAAGGGGTTTTATGTTTTTGAGGGTTATTTAGGGTTTCTAGAGTTTTTTAGGGTTTTAATTCTTTCTTAGGGGTTTTTTGGGTTTTTAGAGTTTTTAATTTTTTAGGGGTTTTTAGGGTTTTTTTATGAATTTTATGTTTTTTAGGGTTTTAGGGATTTTTAGTGTTTTTTGGGGTGTTATGGTTTTTAGGGTATTGATGGGTTGGTGGGGTTAGGTTATTTTGAGTGTTTTTAGTGTTTGAAAGGTTTTTTGGAGTTTTTTGACATTTCATTGGGGTTTAAATAGTTTTTTGTGTTTTTAGTGTTTGTTTGGGGAGTTATGGGTTTTAAGGTTTTTTAGTTTTTTAGAGGTTTTATGGTTTTTTTGTCTTTTAGGGTGTTTTTGGAATTTTTAAGGGGTTTTAAGTTTATTAAGAGTTTTTTTTTAATTTTTAGTTATTTAAAGGATTTTAGTGTTTTGGCGGTTTATTAGTGTTTCAATGGTTTTTAAGCTATTTAGTAGCTTTTATAGTTTTTAGAGTCTTCCAGGGGTTTTAACATTTTTACGTTTTTAGGGGTTTTAATTGTTTTTATGTTTTTAATATTTTCTTATGATTATTCAGGGATTCTATGGTTTTAATATTTTTAGGTATTTTAATGGATATTCTTGGATTTTTATGGTGTTTGGAGTTTTAAAGTATTTTGAGGGGTTTTAGGATTTTTACGGTTTTAGTGTTTTTTAGTTTTTTAGGGGTTTTATATGTTTTTAGGTTTTTTTGGGGTTTCAAAGGGTTTTAATAAATTTTAGTTTTTTTTATGATTTTCAGGATTTTTACTGATTTTCATCAATTTTTATGGTTTATAAGGATTCTGAGGATTTAGGGATTTTTATTGCTTTGTGGTTTTTTCATTTTTTAGTTTTTTGAGTTTTTTAGGGTTTTAATGTTTTTTGTGTCCTAAATTTTTTAGGGTTTAAAGGATTTTTAGAGTTTTTAATTTTTTTTTGGTTTTTAGGGTTTTTTATATTTTTAGTGGTTTTCGTGGTTTTTAGGGGCCTTTGGGGTTTTTTGAGTCTTTTATGGTTTTTTTCATTTTTTGGGTTTCTGGTGTTTTAAGTGTTTTTAGGTTTTTAAGGTTTTATTTGGGGTTTTTATATTTTTAGAGATTTTTGGTCGTTTTAGGATTTGTATTTGTTTTTAGGGTTTTTACATATTTTGAGGGATATTAGGGGTTTTTAGGTTTTTTAGGATTTTAGGGGTTTTATGTGTTTTTAAAATTTTAAGATTTTATTTTGGTTTTCACATTTCCTGGGGTTTTACTTTGTATTGGATATTTATGGTTTTTTTAAGATTTTTGGGATTTTAGGTTTTTTTGGTATTTTGACGGTTTTTATTTTTTTGGGGGGGTTTAGGGGTTTTTTCAATGTCTTTTAGTTTTTTATTTTTTTTATGTTTTTAACATATTTTTGTTTTAAAAGGATTTAAGAGTTTTAGTGGTTTTATTGTTTTATGGATTTTTACGGGGTTTTATGGGTTTTATGGGTTTTTAGGTTTTTAGGTTTTTTATGTTTTTAGGGTCTTTTATTGTTTTTTGGGTATTTAGGTGTTAAGGGGTTTAAACTTTTTTTATTTTTTAGGTTTTCATAGGGGTTTTCTATATTTTTTGGGTTTTTTATGTATTTAGGAATATATATTTCTTTTGAGAATTTTTAATTTTATTGGGTTTTTAGGGATCTAAAGGTTTTTAGGTTTTTTTGTTTTTTTATTATTTTTAAGGGTTTTAAGTATTTTTAGTTTTTTATGGCATCTTTAAGGGTGTTTTCAGGGTTTTTGGGTTTTTAATGTTTATAGATTTTTGAGTTTTTTTTAGAATTTTAATGATTTTGGGGTCTTTTGGATTTTAGGTTCATAGGGGTTTTTAGGGTATTTAGTTTTTTCCTGGTTTTTTTGTTTTTAGGGTTTTTTGAGTTTTTTACGGGATCCAATGTTTTCTAGAGTTTTTAATGTTTTTTTGGGATTAAAGGGTATTTAATGTTTTTAGTATTTTTTGTGTTTTTAGGGTTTTTAAATTTTTCAGGGGTTTTTTTATATTTTAGTGGTCTTTCGGTCATTTTAGGGTTTTAGGGATTTTATCGTTTTTAGTATTTTTAGGGTTTTTATGTGTTTTTTGGTTTTAAGGTTTTATTAGGGGCTTTGGGTTTCTATTTTTTCCATATTCTTATAGAAATGTTAGGATTTTTAGGGTTCTTATGAGATTTAGGGTTTTTAAAAAATTTGGGTATTTTTCTATTATTTTATTATTTTAATGGGTTTTTATGGTTTTCTTTCATTTTGAGTGTTTTTATTGGTTTTTGGGCATTTTTAGGTTTTAGGTTGATTTTTGAGTTTTTAGGTGTTTTAAGGTTTTTTAGTGTTTTTTTCTAAATAATTGGGATTAAAGGGGTCTTAGAGTTTCTTTTTTTATGTTTTTTATGTTTTTATTTATTTTTAAGAATTTGTGGTTTTTATCAGCTTTTATGGTTTTTAGGTATTTATACTTTTTAGGGTTTTTATTGTTTTCTATGGTTTTTTAGATTATTAGGGATTTTATGTGTCTTTAGTTTTTTAATGATTTATTATGGACTTTCATGTTTTTGTGGTTTTTTTCATTTTAGCAACATCTAGGGGTTTTTAGGTTTTTTGGTGTTTTTGGTTTTTAGTGATTTTGAGGGGTTTTAGGGTTTTTAGTGTTTTTTGGTTTTTTCAGTTTTTAGGGTTTTTTCGGTATTTTTATTTTATTTTAGGTGCACTTTGAGCTTTTTGGGGTTTTATTTTTTTTATATTTTTTATCATTTTTAGTCATTTGATGATTTTTTGGAAATCTTCTTAGTTTTTTTTCATGAAAAGTTTTATTGATTTTTAGGGGTTTTAATATTTAATGATATTTAGAGGTTTTTATTAGTTTTAATGGTTTTTAATGTTTTAGGGTCTTTTAGGGTTTTTAGTATTTTTAGGGATTTTATGTGTTCTTAGGTTTTTAAGGTCTTCTTAGGGTGTTTTGGGGTTTTGGGGTTTTTTATATTTTCATGATTTTAAGGGATTTTTTATTATTTTTAAGGGTTTTTACTGTATTTAGGGGCAATGAAGATGCGAGGGTCAGGCTATTCCCAAACCCCCGCAAAATTATAAAGAAAAAGAAAGCACAGCATAAAAGGGTGGTGTGGGGCCAAACAACCCACACCGAAAAGCCTTGAACCCCCCCAAGACACCAAAACCACAAAAGACCCAAAAAGCAGAAGAGAAAGAAACAGGAACAACAAATCAAAAATCTCCATCCCCATATGGGTCCCCATCAGCACCATAACCAGTGGAAGAATATTACTCCACCGACTCCCATTCAGATGATTCATATTGCATTAAGAAGGTGGTGTAGTAATCTCTGAGACGTTATTGCTTCACA
This sequence comes from Viscum album, assembly GCA_963277665.1. Taxonomy (NCBI): domain Eukaryota; kingdom Viridiplantae; phylum Streptophyta; class Magnoliopsida; order Santalales; family Viscaceae; genus Viscum; species Viscum album. The sequence goes on from OY728152.1 coordinate 1,117,765,356, forward strand.
TCAATCTGCACCTTGACGGGCCGACCTCCCCTGATAGAGGAATTGGCTTTGCAAGAATCTCTCGTGGACACATTCCTTGGAAAATTAGAATAGTCCTTCCTCGATTTCCTCTTCCAGGGATCTAAATAAACCCCAGCAGAATTGTTTTCTTTCCCATGAGGAGTGGCCACCTCAAGAAAAGACCTCTCATTGATGATCAAATCCATATTATGATACATCCTTCTACCTTCTTCCCGGAAAAAGATTGATCAGGGACAAATGGGTCTTCCGGATTTAGGGAGCAAGCAGCAAGAGCCCCACACTGCGGCATATAAGGGACCACAAATGTTGAATCATCAAAATCAATACAAGGTGGGGATACCACACCAGAAAGGACCAACTATAACTGCCTCTCCTGTCTAGGAAGCATGAAAACCACCATAGCTAGCTCTATCACCTCCCTATGTTCAGTAGCCTCCCCTGCTCATGATCAAACCAAGCCGAATCCCCCTATAGAGCCTCACTAGCAAAAGTACCCCCAGTATCGACAAAAACAAGGACCCTAGCCCAGGCCATGGAGATCCCTCAAACACAACAGAACGCTTCTCTGAAAGATCCCCATGTCGAGGGACTTCCCTCTGCTCAGCCTCCTTCCCCACCACATGGCTGAGAGAGGACGCATCAACTTGTTCATTCCCCTCCTCTTGTTCAAGCACCTTCCCTTCCACAGACTCCCCCACCTGCTCAGCCACCACCACCTCCCTATCCAACACCCCCTGCTCATCCACCTTCCCCTGCCTAGCTTTGTAACTATCTTCCCCAGCCTCCACATTACTCTCAACCAACATAACCTGCACCTCATCACTACCATTTTCATCACAGCTCAATTATGGCACAGCAGCATCAACCACTAGAGAAGCATTCGGAACGCTCCCTCCACCATGCCTAGCAGCAGCGGCCTGCACCTTCCTCTATGTCTGTTCAGCATGCATCTCACATCTCGCATTGACAATCGGGGACCCTTGCACCACCTCCTAAAAGTACAACCCTTAAAAATGGTTAATATTTGGAACCAATTCCTGCCTCTGCTTCAGATTGCTTTCAGGGGAAATAAGCATCCCACTAGCAGCAAACTCTTTTCCATGAGAACTTCTAGCATTTGGAAGCTTCAAATCACTCCTCAAGCGCATGAAGATATAACACACTTTATGTTTTTTTTGTATTTTAAGAGTTTTCATGTTATTATGGACATCTTAGGGTTTTCATGTTTTTAAGTATTTTTACATTTTTTGATATTTTAGGGATTTTTTGAATTTTATGGTTTTTAGGGTTTTTAGGTTTTTAGGGATTTAGAGCGTTAATAGGGTTTTAAAGGGGTTTTACGGTTTTTATATTTTTTATGTTTATTGGGTTTATAATATTTGTTTAGATTTTTTTAATATATTTAGTGGTTTAAAGGGTGTTTAGAGCATTAATGGTTTTTAGTGGGTTTATGTGCTTTTAGGTATTTTTATGGTTTTAGGGAATTTATGGTTTTTTGCAATTTTTGGGGTATGTTATGGGTATTTATGTTTTTTAGGTGTTTTAAGGGTTTTAATTATTTTTAGGTTTTATAATGTCTCCTTATATGTTTATAAATTTTTTGGAGTTTTATGTTTTTTTGAAATTTTAGGGATTTTTTTGGATATTTATGGTTTTGTATAGTTTTCATGGATTTTGAGGATTTATAGGTTTTTAGGTTTTTTAGAGTTTTTAAAATTTTTAAGGGTTTAGGTTTTTAAGTTTTTTTATATGTTTATGTTTTACTTAGTTTATTTTTAGGTTTTTAAGGTTTTTTAAATTTTATTTCATTTTAGGGATTTTTTAATATTTTTTTGCTCTTTTAGGGTTTTTAGGGTTTTTAGGTATATGAGGGTTTTTTTGGTTTTTTTTTTATTTTTTTTAAGTTTCATAGGTTTTTTATGGTTTTTTATCATTTTTAACAATTTTAGGGGTTTGATGTGTTTTTCTATTTTTTGAGTGTGTTTTTAAGATTTATGGGTTTTTAGGGTTTTTAGGTTTTTAGGGGTGTGTAGATTTTTAGGTTTTTATGATTTTCTTAGGGGTTTCCTGGGTTTTATTGTGTTTTTTATATTTTTTAGAATTTATAGGGATTTAATAAATTTTTATGTCTTTTAAAGTTTTTAGGGATTTTATGGTTTTAGGATTTTTTATGTTTTGTAGGTTTGTTATCGTTTTTTAGGGTTTTTTGGTTTTTTAGTTTTTAGGGTTTTTATGAAATTTTAGAGTTTTTCAATGTTTTTAGGGGTTCAAAGGGTATTTAGAATAATATTAGGATTTATGGTTTTTTTTTATTTTAGTGTTTTTAGGGTTTTGTTGGTTTTTATGGGGTTTTAGGGTTTTTATGATCTTTTAGGTATTTTAGTGTTTTTTAGGATTTTTGGGGGTTTTATGTGTTTGTATTTTTTTTAAGGTTTTCTTACATTTTTGGGGATTTATAGGGTTTCTTATGTTTCATGGGATTTTTAATGATTTTTTTGGGTATTTATGTTTTTATGGGTTTTCGGTATTTTGACGATTTTATGTTTTTATGGGTTTTAGGTTTTTTAGGGGTTTTAGGGGTTTTAGGGGTTTTTGTGCCTTTAGGTTATAGGGGTTTTAGGTGTTCTAGGTTTTTAAGGTATTCATTGATTTTTTTAGTGTTTTATGGTTATTAAATTGTTTTGGAATTTTATTACTTTTTATTATATTTTTTTAGGGTTCTTAGGGATTTAGAGGGTTTTTTTAGTAATTAGAATGTTTTTACGTATTTTTGGGGTTTCAATGGTTTTTTGAGTTTTTTGGGTTTTTAGGGGTTTTTAGAGTTTTTTTATCATTTTTTGGGGTCTAAATAGTTTTATGGTTTTTGGGTTTTAGTGGTTTTTAGTTTTGTTACATTTTTAGTGGTTTTATGGTCTTTTAGGGTTTTTTGCATTTTTAAGGGTTCTCAGAGTTATAATTGTTTTTGGTTTTTTTACAATTTCATATAATTTTTAATTTTTTTAGGGGTTTTCATGGTTTTAGGGATTCTATTAATTTGTAGGATTTTTTTTGGGATTGAGGGTTCTATGGTTTTTTGGATTTTTAGGGACTTTTTTTGTTTTGGGTGGTTTAATTTTTTTAGGTTTTGGAGGTTTTATTAATTGTTTTAATGGGTTTTGGGTTTTTAATGTTTTATGGATTTTATGTATTTTTATAATTTTTATTGTTTTTAGGTGTTTTAGGGATTTTGAGGGGGTTTTGGGTTTTTAGGGGTTTTATGTTTTTTTAGGTTTTTTTATTTTTAAGGTTTTAAATTTTTTACAGTTTTTAATGTTTTTAGAAGTTCGAAGGTTTTTAAAAGATTTTAGTGGTTTTTAGAATTTTTTGGGTTTTATGAGTTATTAATGTTTTATCTATTTTTATTAATTTTCAGGTTTTATGATTTTGATGTTTTTCAGGGTTTTTAGGTTTTTTGGGGGATATAATATTTTTTTAGTTTTTTGATATTTTTTCTTAGGGATTTTCAGTGTTTTTATAGTTTTTATGTTTTTTTGGGATTTTAAGGGTTTTTAGTATTTTTATATATTTTTAGGGTTTTTAGGGAATATTACTAATTTTAGGGATTTTATGGTTTTAGGTCATTTATAGTTTTTTGGGTTTTAGGGGTTTTTTGGTTTGTAGGGATTCAAAGGGGTCCGAGAGTTTTTTAATGTTTTTAATGTTTTAACGGATTTTTAGTGTTTTTAGTTTTTTTCTATCGTTTTTATGCGTTTTTAGATTTTTTTTTCAAATTATTTAGGGGTTTTAAGGGTTTTGGGGTTTTAGGGTTTTTCCCAAAAGTTTAGGTTCTTTAGGGGTTTTATGTTTTTTTAGGTTTTGATGTTTTCTTATGGGTTTTTAGTGTTTTAAGGGTTTTATGTTCTTATGGATTTTTAAGTAGTTTTTATGTTTTTATAGTTTTTAGGGTTATTAGGGATTTATATGGTTTTTTGGGTTTTCTGGTTTTCTGGGTTTTCAGGGTTTTTTTTGAGTTTTTATGGTTTTTAGGGTTTTCTAGATTTTTTAATATTTTGAGGAGTTTAAATTGTATGTAGAGTTCTTACTGGGTTTTTGGGTTTTTAGGAGATTTTTGGGGTTTTAAAATACTTTAGGGTATTTTATTGGGTTGATGAGGTTTTATAGATTTTATAGACATTTTAGGGTTATTATGGTTTATATCATTTTCTAGGGTTGTTGGGATTTTATGTTTTTTTTGCGGTTTTATGGTTTTAAAAGGGGATTTTATGGGTTTTTAGGATTTTTTTAGATTTTATGGATTTTTATTTTTTTAGGATTTTTATGGTTTTTTCACTTTTGGGGATTTTTAGGGTTTTTATAGGTTTTATGGGTTTTTGTTTTTTGGATTTTTTTGGTTTTTTGGAGATTTAATTATTTTTTGTTTTTTACATTTTTCTTAAAAAATTCATGGTTTTTAGGGTTTCTTATGATTTCTCTAGATTTTTTTATGATTCTTATGGTTTTTACAGATTTTGAGGGTTTTTAGGGTTTTTGTGTTTTTATGAGTTTTGGGTGTTTTTTTAGGTTTTTATTGTTTTATAATGTTTTTTTAACATTTTTGGGGTTTAAATGGTATTTATAAATTTTAGTGAGGTTTAGTGGTTTTACGTGGTTTTAGGGATTTTTAAGGTTTTTAATTGTTTTTAATGGTTTTCATGGATTTTAGGGATTTTATGGTATTTTAAAGGGGTTTAGGGTTTTTAGAATATTTCGGTTTTTATGGGTTTTAATTTTTTTTACGTATATAAGGTTTTCTTTGGGTTTTTTGGGGTTTTAGGGGTTTTACATTTTAGGTATTTTTAACGCTTTTTATGGGTTTTTGGGTTTTTATTTATTTTTAGGAGTTTTAGGGGTTTCAGGTGTTTTACGCTTTTTAGATTATTCAATGTTTTTAAATATTTTTAGGGATTTCTTTGGATTATTATGAGTTTATATGATTTTAGGGATAAAAAGGGTTTTTAAAGTGTTTTGGTTTTTTCGGAATTTTACGGGTTTTCTGGTCTTCATGGTTTTTTATATTTTTTTATATTTTTAGTGGTTTAATAAGTTTTTAGTGTTTTATTGGGGTTTTTTGATCTTTAGGGGTTTTTAGGCTTATTAAGGGTTTTATGGATTTTATGGGTGGGGGGTTATGGTATTTTAAATTTTTTAGGGTTTTTATCATTTTTTAGGTTTTAATGTTTCTATTTGAATTTTTTAGAGTTGCAGGGTTCTTAATGTTGTTAGGGATTTTCTAGTACCTTTTGGGTTTTATGGTCTCTTAGTGTTTTTAGGGATTTTGAGGTCTTCTAGTGTTTTTAGGGTTTTTAGCGTTTTTATGTTTCATAGGGGTTCTAATTGCTTTTTGGATTTTTATTTTTTCTTAATATTTCTCAGGGATTTTAGGTTTTTTTACTATTATGTAAATTTTTAGAGACTTTTTAGGATTTTTATGCATTTTTAGGGATTTTAAGGGTATTTAAGGTTCTTAGGGGTTCAATGGTTTGTTTGGGTTTTTTGGTTTTTAGGGGTTTTATTGTTTTTTTTTCAGGTTTTAGGGGTTTAAATTTTTTATATAATTTTTGGGTTTTTCTTTTAGTGTTTTTTTTATTTTTTATAGTTTAATGACTTTTTATTGGTTTTAGGGGGTTTTAGGGGTTTGGGGTAATTTTTATGGATTTTTGTGTTTTCGGTTATTAGGGATTTTTAGTGTTTTTTTGTTTTCAAGTATTTCTTATTATTTTTCAATATTTTTAGGGTTTTCTATGTTTTATGGATTTTTATATCATTTTAATGATTTTTAGGGTTTTTAGTGATTTTGATGGTTTTTAGGGTTTTTCGGGTTTTTTCGGGTTTTTCGGATTTTTTGGTTTCTACAATTTTCTTATAGTGTTTTGGGGTTTTTATTATTTTTTACAGTTTATGAATTTTTTCAACATTTTGGGATTTTGATGAATATTTAGGGTTTATATGGATTTTTTAGTGTTTTTTTTGGTTTTATAATTTTTTTAGCTTTTAGGGTTTTAAAGTTTTTTTAGGGTTTTTACATTCTCTTAGGGTTTTCAGTGTTTTTAGGTTGGTTAATGTTATTATAGACTTCTAGGATTTTTTTTTTTAATTTTATTGCTTTTAGGGGTTTTAGGGACTTTGATGGATTTTATAGTTTTTTAGGGTTTTCTTGGTTTGTTGTAGTATTTTGTGTGTTTCTGAGCTAATTATGTTTTCTAAGGATTTTCAATGTTTTTAATTTTTTTAAGGTGTTAAATGGTTTTATAGTATTTAGTGGTTTTTTATAATATTTATGGGTTTTTAATGGATTTTAAGGTTTTAAAAGGTTTTATGTCTTTTAGTGGTTTTGGGGTTTTTAGGATCTTTTAGGGTGTTTTTGGGTTTTTAGGGTTTTTACGTATTTTAGGGGGTTTTGGTTTTTTTAGATTTTTTGGGTTTTCTTATGTTATTTCAGGGTTTTTATGGGTTTTTCAGTTTTTAGAGATTTTATGTTTTTTCTAGGTTTTTAAAATTTTCCTATAGATTTTTAGGGATTTTTACATTTTTACATGTTCCAGATTTTTAGGGTTTTTTTGTATTTTTATGGGTTTTATGGGATTTTATGGATTTTTAGGGGTTTAATGGATTTTTTGGGTGTTTAGAATTTTTATGGTTTTTTTGGGATTTTCGGGGTGTTTCTGTTTTTAGGGTTTTAATGGTTTTTGTTATTTTTTAATGTTTTTAGTGGGTTGTAGGGTTTTTAATGATTTCTTGTATTTTTATTTTTTTTAGGTTTTATGGGTTTTAGTGTATTTTTATGGTTTTTTGCTTTTTTATATTTTCTAGGGGTTTTATATGTTCTTTTGTTTTTAAGGTTTTTGCTGTTCTTTTCATCATTTTAGGGTTTTTACATTTTTATGAATTTTTAGTCCTATTTTTATATTTTTATAATTTTTACGGTTTTTGGGTATTTTAAATGTTTTTACGGTTTTTAGGAATTATAGGGGTTTGAGGGTATTTATCATTTTTTTTCTGTTTATGGGTTTTAATTATTTTTTGGTTTCAAAGGTTTTCTTTTTGTTTTTTGTGGTTATTAGGGTTTTCTACATTTTTTTGGTATTTTTAGGAATTTTTCGGATCATAAGTTTTTTTCCATGGTTCATAGTTATTTTGAGGATTTTTAGTTATTTTCAGGGTTTTAGGGTTCTTAAGGGATTTTTTGTTTTTGTAATTTTTATGTTTTTAGGGTTTTTTGGTTTTTTAGAGTCTTTTAAAGTTCTTTGGGGTTTAAATGGTTTTTAGAGTTTTAGGAAGTTTTTCAAGTATTTAGGTTCCTATGTTTGTTAGGTGCTTTTATGGTTTTAAGGGGTTTTATGGTTTTTAAGGTCTATTTAGGGTTTTTTAGGATTTTTATCATTTTTTGTTTTGTTAGGGGTTTAAGTGTTTTAAATTTTTTAATGATTTCATTGGGTTTTTAGGATTTTTATGGGTTTTTAAGTTTTTAGGGATTTTTACATCTTCTTAATGATTTATATGTTTTTAAGAGTTTTTAGGTGTTTTTAGGGTTTTTATCCTTTTAGTTTTTTTTTAGTATTTTGGAATTTTTTCATTTTTTTTAGAATTTTTATGGGTTTTAAGGGGCTTTATGGGTTTCTTTGGGTTTTTAGGGTTTTTAGGGTTTTTAAAGTATTTAGGTTTTTTACATTTTTTGTGGTTTTTAGGGTTTTTTAGGATTTGTTTAGTTATTTTGGTTTTTGAATGTATTTTGTGGGTTTTTAGGTTTTTTTACAAATTTTAGGTTTAATGGGAATTTTTAGGGATTTATGTTTTTCTAATTTTTTTAAAAAAAATTGTGTGTTTAAAGGGTTTTGTGAGATTTTATATGTTTTTTAATATTTTTAGGGGTTTTAGGGTTTTAATGGATTTTATTGGTTTTAAATGTTTTTAGGTGTTTTTATGGTAGTTTTAGAGTTTTGGGTTTTAAATATTTCTTTATTTTTTTAGGGGTTTTAAATTTTTTTTGTTTAAGGGTTTTCTTTAGGGTTTTTAGGGTTTTTTCATTTTAGAGATTCTAAGGGATTTTTAAGGATTTTTTTGTTTTTTTAGGTTTTTAGGTATTTTGAAGGTATTTTTAGTTTTTTGGGTGTTTAGGGATTTTTCATGTTTTTGGACTTTTTAGAGTTTATATGTGTTTTAGTTTATTTTAGTTTTTAATATTTTCATAGATTTTTTTCGGTTTTTATGAATTTTTAACTTTTTTGTGGTTTTTTGTACTTTTTTAGGATTTTCTGGTTTTTTGTGTTTTTAGGAAATTTGAGAGTTTTTAAGGATTTTATTGTTTTTAGGGGTTTTTAGGTTATTTTTAAGTTTTTATTGTTTTTATGGTTTTTTTATTTTTTAATTTGTTTAGGGGTATAGAATATTTTTCGAGTTTTCAGTTAGTTTTTAGGATTTTTATGGGTTTTAGGGTTTAATGATTTTAAGGGTTTTTATTGTTTTAGTGTTTTTAGGTTCTTTAATGGGTTTTATAGAGTTTTAGAATTTTTAGTTTTACGAGTTTTATGTTCTTTTGGGATTTTTGGGTTTTCTTAGGGTTTTTCAAGGGTTAAGTGTTTTTCATGTGTTTAGGGATTTTTTAGGTTATATATTGTTTTTCATTTATTGGGAATTTTGAGGGGTTTTGGGTTTTTAGTGGTTTTAGGATTTTTATATTTTTATAGGTTTTTTAGGTGTTTTAATTGATTTCAGGTATTTAATATTTTGATTAGGGTTTTCAAGGTTTTTAGGTTTGTATATGTTTTATGGATTTTTAGACATTTTAGGATTTTGATGGTTTTTTACGGTTTTTAGGGATTTTGAGGGATTTTATGGGTTTTTTTTGTGTTTTTAAGGGTTTTATTTGTTTAGGGTTTATATTTTTTATGTTTTTAGGTTTTTTTAGGGTTTTTATGTTTTCTATGGTTTATGGGTTTTTATGGGTTTTGGGATTTTAAGGTCTTTTATTGTATTTTAGGGTTTTCAGGAATTGTCATGTTTTTAGGGATTTTATGTGTTTTTAGGTTTATATGGTTTTTATAGTTTTCAAGGTTTTATGGTATTTGCGGTTTTTATCATTTTTAGCTTTTGGGGGTTTTACAGTTTTTAGGATTTTAAGGTTTTCTTTTTATTTTTTTGGGGCTTGGGTGTTTTATGTTTTAGTGAATTTTTTGGATTTTTATGGTTTTTAGGTTTTTATGGATTTTGTGGGTTTCTTGGGTAATTTAGGGATTTTAGGTTTTTTGGGGGTTTTTTGAGTTTGTAAGGGTTTTATGGTTTTCAGTGTTGTTACCCTTTTTATGGGTTTAAAGTTTTTTTATAGTTTTTAGTGGTTTTTTGGTTTTTTATGAGTTTTTATAGTTTCTCAAGGTTACTATATTTTAATGGGTTTTTGGGGTTTTAGGGTTTATATGGGTTTCTACAATTTGAATGTTTTTATGGGTTTTAATTATTTTTTTGTTTTTGAGGTTTTCTAATGATTTTGTATGTATTTTAGGTTTTTTTATGTTTCATAGGATTTTTAGGAATATTTTAAAATTATTATAGTTTTTAGGGGTTTCATGGGTTTTTAGGATTTTTAGGAATTTTAGTGTTTTTTGTGTTCTAATGGATTTTTTGGGTTTTAGTATTATTTTTTTCAGTTTTTAGTTTTTCTAGGTTTTAAATAGTTTTTATAATTTTTTGGGTAAAAGGGTTCTAATATTTTTATGTTTTTTTATTTCTCTTATGGGTTTTAGGGTTTGTCTAGGTTTTTAGGGGTTTATATGGTATTTAGGGTATTTTTTTTATGGTCTTTCAATGTTTTGATTTGTTTTTAAAATATTATATGTTTTTAGTTGTTTAAATATATTTTTAATCATAAATTTTTCTTAGGGGTGTTTGAGGTTTTTAGGGTTTTTTATGTTTTAGGGAATTTTTTGTGATTTTTTAGTTTTTTAGATCTTGTGAGTTTTTAGGGATTTTGAGGGGTTTTAGGGTTTTTATAATGGTTTTTTTGGGTTTTAATGTTTTTTAGGTTTATTTGTGTTTTTAGTGTTTTATCTCTTTTTATATTTTTTAGGGTTTTTATGGGTTATTTATGTTTTTTGTGATCTTTAGGGAATATTTAGGATTTTTTGGGTTTTTAGGAATTTTAGGAGTTTTGGGAGGTTTTAGGGGGTTTAGGGTTTTTTATGGTTTTTTATATTTTTAAGGTTTTTTGATATTTTTAGGGTTTAAAAAGTTTTTTAGTGTTTTTAAAATTTTTATGGTTTTAAATTGTATTTATATATTTTATTTTTATTGGGGTTTTATGGGTTTTTCGGGATTTTAAGGTTTTTATGGGTTCTATGGTTTTATGTGTTTGTAGGGTTTTCATGGTCTTTTAGGGTTTTTTAGGGTTTTAGATTTTTTAGGTTTTTATGGGACTAGTGTGTTATTATGTTTTTAATAAATTCTTAAAGTTTTTCTTGTTTTTTGCGGTTATTATGTTTTTAGGGTTTTTAGGGAATATTATGATTTTTATGGTTTTTACTATTTTTAGATATTTAGATCATTTTATTGTATTTTAGGATTTTTATGGTTTTTCTAGGCTTTTAGCAGTTTTTGAGTTTTTAGGGTTTTTATGGTTATTATAGTTTATTAGCATTTTTAAGGGTATACATGGTTTTTAGATATTTTTGTGATTTGTTAGGTTTTTTTGGGTTTTTTAACTTTAGGGGTTTTAATTATTTTTATGGGTTTTTAGGGCCTTTTCAACGGTTTTAAGGGTCATTGCCATTTTTTGGGTTTTTAGGGGTTTTAAGTGTTTTTATATTTTTAAGTATTTATATGAATTTTAGATTTTGTGATGGTATTTTATGTTTTTGGTGATTTTAGAGGTTTTTTAATGATTTTTATGGTTTTTAGAGTTTTTATGAATTTTGAGTGTTTTTATTATTTTTTTTTGGTTTTTATGGTTTTTAGTGTTTTTAGTTTTATAGGGTTTTTAAGTCTTATTTTTTTTAATGTTTTCGTAGGGCTGTTTATGGGTTTTCAGGGTTTTTAAATTTTTTTGGGATTTTTAGGGTTTTTGGGGATATTTTCGGATTTTGATTTTTTTCGGGTATTTTGAACGTTTTTGCACTTTTAGGGGTTTTAGTGTATTCTTGTATTTTATTTGTTTTTAAGGGGTTTTTGAGTTTTTAGGGTTTCTAATGTTTTTTTAACATTTATAGTTTTTTAAATGATTTTTAGAGTTTTTAGTGGGTTTTAGCGTTTTTATGGGGTTTTTAAATTTTTGTAGGGAGTTTTATGGTTTTTAGGGGTTTATTGGGGTTTATTGGTTTTAGATGTTTTAACATTTTTATGATTTTTAGTGTTTTTAATATTTTTATGTTTTTATTTTTTCTTATCATTTTTAGTGTTTTAGGTTTTTTTACGTTTTTAGGGATTTTTAGGGATTTTTCGAATTTTTATAAATTTTAGGGTTTTTAGGAAAAGAAAGTTTGGGGCCAGGCGGATCCCAGCCCCACAAAATATAATAACATAAAATAAAGGTACAAGGCATTACAAGGAGGGTTTGCATAGCTGAGTGTGCAATTCACCCTTCATGTCTGAGTCCACAAGGGGAGTGCAGAAATCTGGTCCAATAAATGACCACATGGAACATCCATCCTCAATTGCTTTCTTGGAGAGTATATCCGCCACCTTTTTCGATTACCTGTATATATGTGTTACCATAATGTTCATACCCCGAGAGATTCTCAGACAGTCAACCCATTGTGGGAGGAGCCTCCATGGGATTGTCCTTGGTTTTTTTTTTGAGGGCTTCCACCACCAACATCGAGTCAGATTCAATCCATAGCTGCGCCAACCTGAAGTGGACCGCAAACTGTACAACCTGAATCATGGCCCATAGCTCCGCTTCATAAGCACATCCATTCCCAATGTAATGATAAAATCATCCTTTAATAAAGCCTATATACGTCCGGAAAACACCACCACACCCGGAGGGACCAGGCGCACCTAGGGCTGCACCATCCACATTAACTTCTATCCATTCTGGGATTGGTGGAATCCACCGAATGAATTTAAAGTCCTTCTGTTTCCTGCATCTTCCAGAAATTCCGAGAGTTCTCAACACAATAAGGTCCTTAATATCATTAGCCATCGTACCATCCTAGATATGATCCGCCGCATGGACTTAGGGTTTTTAGGGATTGTGCTGTTTTTTCAGATTTGTTACGGTTTTTTAGATTTTAGGGGTTTTAATGTTTTTAGGTTTTTTAGTTGTTTTCTATGTTTTTTGTTTTTATAGGTTTTATTTAGGGTTTTCAAGGTTTTTTGAGTTCATTTATGTTTTTCTAGATTTTAGTGATTTTTTAGTATTTTTATTATTCTTTATGGGTTTTATAGATTTTTAGGGTTTTTAGGGATTTTAGTGTTTATATTGTTTTTTTGTTTTTTTTTTTGAGTTTTTATGGTTTTAGAGATTTTAACAATTTTTAGGGGTTTAAAGGGTTTTTATAGTTTTTAGTGATTTTATTGTTTTTATGGGGTTTTATGGATTTTAAGGTTTTTAGTGGGTTTTATGATATTTATGGGTTTTTGAGTTTTAGGGGTTTTAGGGGTTTTTTGGGGGTTTTTATGGTTTTTATCATTTTCTACATTGATATGGGTTTTTAGGTTTCTAGGTTTTTATGTTTTTCTTTGGGGTTTTCATTATTTTTAGTGTTTTTTGTGTTTTTAGGTTTTTTGTGGATTTTTTTTCATTTTTAGGGGTTTATGGTCTATTTAGGGATTTTGAGGCTTTTTATGATTGTTTAGGGTTTTTGGGGTAGTTTAGGTTTTTTTTGTGTTTTCAGTGTTTTTTTGGATTTTTAAGGGTTTTTTGGTCTTTTTGAGTTTCTAAATGTTTTATAGGTTTAAAGGAGTTTTATATTTTTCATGTATTTTTTGGGTTTTTTGCGTTTTTAGTGGTTTTAAGGTTATTACAGTTTATAAGGGTTTTATGTATTTTTGGGATTTTTATAGGTTTTATTTTTGTAAGGATTTTTAGGGGATTTATGTTTCTAAGTGTTTTTTATATTATTATGGGTTTAAAGTGTTTTTAGGTTTTTTTTCTTAGGTATTTTCCAAGTTATAAGGATTTTTAACATTTTTTGGAATTTTTTGTGGTTTTAATTATTTTTATGTATTTTATATGTTTTACGGAATTTTGGGATTTTGTTTTTTTTTGGGTTTTTTGCGTTTTATGGGTTTTTAGTGGTATTTTGGTTTTTTGGGTTTTTAAGTGTTTTTATGTTTTTAATTTCTTCTTAGTTTTTATTTGGGTTTTATGGTTTTTTATTTTTCTAGTATTTTTAGATCTTTTTAGGATTTTTATGTTTTTTAGGGGTTTTCTAGATTTTTATGGTTTTAAGGTTTTTTAGGGGTATTTGGTTTTTTTAGGGAATAAGGTTTTTTTGATTTTTTATGTTTTTTTTGGTTTTTTAGAGTTTTTAATGTTTTAGGGGTTTAAAGAGAATGTATTGTTTTTTTTTAATGATTTTATGGATTTTTATATTTTTTTTATTTTTTTTAGGAGTGTTTGTGAATTTTAGAGGTTATGGGCCTTTTTTGATTTTTTTTATTATTTTAATTTTTTAGGTTTTTTGGGGATTTAATGATTTGTGGGTTTTAAGGAATTATTATGTTATTTCAGTGTTTTCAGATTTTAAAATTTTTAAGGATTTTAAGGTTGTTTTATGTTTGTTATTATTTTTAACAATTTTTAGGGATTTTGAGGTGTTTTACAATTTTTGGTGTTTTAGGGTTTTTATAATTTTTTATGTTTTTATGAGTTTATGTGTTTTTTGGTTTTTTTGGTTTTCTTATGGTTTTTAAGGTTTTTGGGTTTTTTATGTTGTTAGGGTTTTTTGGTTTTTTTTGGGTTCTCTGGGGTATGAATGTTTTTTAGATTTTTAATGTATTTTGAGGTTTAAAGGTATTTTGTAGTATTTAAAGGTTTTTAGTTTTTATGGGTTTTTTGGGATTTCTAGTTTTTAGTAGTTTTATGGTTTTTAGGAGTTTCTATGGTTTAGAGTCTTTATATGGGTTTTTAGGGATTTTAGAATTTTTTTAGTTTTTTAAAGTATTTTATGTGTTTTTAGGTTTTAAATGTTTTCATAGGGTTTTTCATGTTTTTAGGTTTTTTTACATTTTTATTTGTTTTTATCAATTTTTTAGGATTCGTACGGTTTATTTGGGTTTTTAGGGATTTTTAGGGTTTTAGGGTATTTTAGAATTTTCATCATTTTTAGGGTTTTTTGGGGTTTTGAATTTTTTATGTATTTAAGGTTTTCTTTTGGGTTTTCAGGGTTTTTATGTATTTTACTTTTTTAGTGATATTTCAGGTTTTTTAGAATTTTTTTGTCTTTTATGGTTTTAAGGGATTTGAGGGTTTTTAGGGTTTTGTGGTTATTTTGTGTTTTTTGGGTTTTTTGGAGATCTTTAATGTTTTTATGGGTTTAAAGGGTTTTTATTATTTTAAGTAAACTTTTAGGGTCCTTATGTGCTTCATGGGTTTTATGGTTTTTATGGTTTTTGGGTTTTTTGGGTTTGTAGGGTTTGTAGGGTTTTTAGGGTCGTTTTTTAGTTTTTTTCATTTTTTAGATTTTATAGGGTTTTTTACTATTTTTAGGTTTTTTAAGGATAGGTTTTTTCATTTTTTATGGTTTTTTACATTATTTGGGATTTTATTGGATTTTTATGATATTTAATGTTTTTTAGAGTAATTATGGATTTTTTTTCTGTTTTTTTGATTTTTTGGGTTCTTCGAGTTTCTATAATTTTCATCATTTTTTATTTTTTTTATAGGGGTTTTAAGTGTTTTTGGGTTTTCAATTTTTTCTTAGAATTTTCTATTTCATTGGGTTTTTTACTTTCCAATGGATTTTTATAGATTTTTATTGTTTTTATAGGTTTTTATGGTTTTTATGGATATTGAAGTTTTATGGGTTTTTAGTGTTTTTAACGTTTTTATGGTTTTTTGTGTTTGTAGTATTGTTTTAGTTTTTTGGGGGGTATTATGTGTTTTAGAGTTTTCTAATTTTTAGGGGTTCATTTGGTTTTTATATTTTTTTAGTGGCCCTTTAGGTATTTTATGGGTTTTTAGGGTTTTTATGGTTTTTATGGGGTTTTGTGTTTTTAGAGGATTAATGGAATTTAGGGTTTTTATGGTTTTCAGTGTTTTTATCCTTTTTACCATTTTTTATTTTTTCAATGTTTTTTTAGGGTTTTTAAAGTTTTTATGGTTTTTTATATTTTTATTTATTTTAGGGTCTTCTTTAGGATTTTATGGTGTTTAGGGTTTTTTCGGGATTTTGAGGGTTTTAAGGGTTTTTTAGGTTTTTAGGGGTTTTAACGTTTTAGGATTTTTAGAAGTTTTAAGTGTTTTTAGGTTTATATGGTTTTCTTATGTTTTTCATATTTTTTTGGTTTTTCACATTTTTAGGGATTTTAAGGGTAATTTTTAGTATTGTTATGGTTTTATAGGGATTTTTTGTGATTTTTAGGGGGATTAATGATTTAGTTTTTTTGGGGGGTTTTAGGGTTTCTATGTTTTTTGGATTTTTATGTTTTTTTATAAAATTTTTACATTTTTAGGGGTTTAAAGGGTTTCTATGTTTTTAGTGGTTTATGGTTTTATCAATTTTTACGGTTTTTAAAAAAAAAATTAAGTTTTTTTATGGTTTTAAGGGTTTTAAGGTTTTTTTATGATTTTATCATTATTGGGGTTTTTACGGGTTTAAATTGGTTTTTATTTTTATGGTTTTCTTACCGGTTTCATGGTTTTTATTGGTTTTTACATTTTTATGTATTTTTTTCTTTCTTAGGTCTGTTATTATTTTTTGGGTTTTTAGGAATTTTGAAGGCTTTTGGAATTTTTTTTTGTGTTTTTAGGGAATTTTTAACAATTTTTATATTTTTAGGGGATTAAATTGTTTTTATGTTTTTAAGGTTTTCATAGAGGTTTTTATGGTTTTTATTGCTTGTTTTTTTTTAATTTTTTTTGTTGATTTTTGGGGTCTTTAGGGATTTTGATGGTTTTTAGGGTATTCTGGGTTTTTTAGTTTTTAGGTTTTATAATGGTTTTGTACGGGATTTATTGGTTTTGACTGGTTTATAATGTTTTTAGGGCTTTTTATGGTTTTTAGGGGTTTTAGGGTCTTTTAGGGGTTTTAGGGTTTTCAAAGTTTTTTGGGTTTTGGTGTTTTAAGTATTTTATGGTTTTGAAATTTTATTAGGGGTTTTTAGGGGTTTAATGGGTTTTAGGGTTTTTTATATTTTTTCGGAATTTTCTGGTCTTTTTTATTATTTGTTTTGTTTTTACGGTATTTAGGGATTTTTAGCGTTTAATGGGGTTTAGGGTTTTTAGGGATTTATATTTTTTTGGTATTTTATGTTTTTTAACTATTTTTAGGTTTTCTATGTCTTCGTAGGATTTTCAGGGGATTTTCCTTTTTTTCATATTTTTAGTGCCTTTAATTCTTTTTTTAGATTTTTATGGTTTTAGGGATTTCGATTGATTTTAGCGGTTTTATGGGTTTTTTTTGGTTTTTTTGGATTTTAATAATTTTTGTTTTTTGGTTTATTGGTATTTTATTGATTTTTTTGGATTTTTTTAGGGTTTCAAATTTTTCTATAGTTCTTTAGTATTTTTAATTTTTAAAGGGTTTTTAGTGTTTTTAGTTGTTTTATAGTTTTTATGTGTTTTTTGGGATCTTAAGAATTTTAAGGGATTTTATGTGTTTTTTGGGTCTTTTAGGGGTTTAAACATTTTTTAGCTTCCGTAGTGGTTTTCAGTGTTTTTAGGGTTTAAAGGTTTTCTTAGGGGCTTTTAGGATTTTTAGGATTTTTTTTCATTTTTAGGTATTTTTTAGGATTTTTATGGTTTTTATGGTTTTTATAGATTTTGAGGGTTTTTATGGTTTTTAAGGTTTTATCAGTTTTTGTGTTTTAATGGTTTTTATGTGTTTTTTTTGGTTTTTATGGTTTTCTTAGGGGTTTTCGAAGTTATTAAGGTTTTTTATGATCTTATGGATTATATATTTTTTAATGAATTTTAGGGTTTCATGGGAATTTAGTGATTCTGAGGGTTTTTTGGGTTTTCTGATTTTTTGAAGGATTTTATGTTTTCTTTGGATTTGTATTTTTTTTGAGTATTTAGGGTCTTTAGAGGTTTAAAAGGTTTGTAGAATTTCTTGTGGCATTTTATGGTGTTTATTGGTTTTTAAGGATTTTATATTTTTAGGTGTCTTATGGTTTATTGGGGATTTTAGGGGATCTAGGGACTTTTAGGGTTTTGAGGATTTTTCCTTTTTTAGGTTTTTATGGGTTTTCTAGATTTATGGTTTTTTGGTTTTTAGGAGGTTTTAAGGTTTCTAGGGTTTTTTATGTTTTTAGGGATTTTTGGGTTTTTTATGATTTTTATGGGTTTTTTTGGTTTTTATGGATTTTGATGGATTTTTATAGTTTTTATGGTTTTAGGGTTTTTAGTGTATTTATATTTTTTAGGGGTTTTATGTGTTTTTAGGTTTGTATGGTTTTCTTATGGTTTTTAGGGTTTTGGGTTGTTTTAAAAATTTTTGGGATATGTTGGTATATTTTAGGATTTTTAGGTTTTTTATGGTTTTTAGAGACTTTTATGGTATTTACAGTATTTAGGGAATTTCTGTATTTTAGTAATTTTTATGGTTTTTTGGGTTTTTTTAGTTTTTAGGGTTTTTATGGCTTTTAGTGTTTTTATCCACTTTAGGGATTTAAGGAGATTTTAGAGTTTTTATTCGGTTTTTAAGGTTTTATGAGTTTTTAGGGTTTTTTATATTTTTACGGTAGTTATAGTTTTTAGGGGTTTAGGGCCTTTTAGTGTTTTAGGGTTTTTATGATTTTTTTTGGATTTAATAGTTTTTAAGTGTTTTTTAGTTTTTGAGGTTTTCTTCGGGTTTTAGGGTTGTTAGGGTTTTTTAAATTTTTGGGATTATTAAGAATTTTTAAATATTGTTTATTTTTCTAGGAATATTTTGGATTTTGAGGGGTTTTATGGTTTTTAGTTTTTTAGGGTTTTTAGCATTTTATGGTTTTTAGGGGTTTTAAGTGTTTTTGGGATTTTAAGGTTTTATTATGTCTTTTCAGAATTTTTAGGGTTTTTATGATTTTAATTATTTTTATTGTTTTTTAGTATTTTTTTTGGGTTTATTGGGTTTTCATTGATTTTGATTGTTTTTTGGGTAATTTGGGTTTTATGGTTTTACTAGGGTTTTTTTGGGTTTTTAGTGGTTTTTTGGTGTTTTTTAGTGTTGTATGGGTTTTACAGATTTTTAATGTTTTTAAGAGTTTAAAGGGTTGTTATCCTTTTTTGTAGGTTTTTAGGGTTTTTATGTACTTTTGGGGTTTTTATGGTTTTTAGGAGGTTTATAGTTTTGGGGGTTGTCAGTGTTTTTAGTGTTTTTTGGGTTTTTAGAATTATTTTGGTTTTATGGTGGTTTTAAGTGTTTTTAGTATTTTTAATGTTTTCTTTGGTGTTCTTTTTGGTTTCATACATTTTTATGTATATTATTAATTTTTTAGGGTTTTTATGTTCTTTAGGGTTTTTAAGGATTTTGAGGTTTTTGGGGTTTTATGGTTTTTTGGTGTATTTCTATTTTTTGAGTTTTTTAGGGTTCTAAGACTTTTTAATGTTTTTAACATTTTATGGGGTTTAAATGGTTTTTAGAGTTTTGGATATTTTTTTGGGTTTTAATATGTTTTTAAGGATTTTAAGTGTTTTAGGGTTTTTATGGGTTTTTACTAGTTTTTAGGGTTTTAAGGGAGTTTGTTGGGTTTTAGGGGTTTTATTATTTTTAGGTTTTTGGAGGTTTTAATTGTTGTTTGTTTTTTAATTTTTTTATATGTTTATAGTGTTTTTTAAATTTTTATGGAAATTTAGTGACATTTTATTCCTTTTTAGGGGGTTTAGGGATTTTTTGGGTTTTTAGATTTTCAAGGGTTTTTTTTTGTTTACTATGTTTTTTGGGGTTTTAATTTTTTTTATGTTTTTAAGGTATTCCTTGGGGTTTTCCTGGTTTTTATGGTTTTTTACATTTTAAGGGAATTTTAAGCTGTCTTTTTAGATTTTTTATTTTTTATGTATTTTTGGATTTAGAGGTGTTTTAGGGTTTTTAGGGGTTTTATGGTTTTTCTGGATTTTTTGACTTTTTCCTCTAGGGGGTTGAGTTTCTAGTGTTTTATGGTTTTTTAGAGTTATTAATGTTTTAGGGGTTTAATGGTTTTTAAATATTTTAGTGGTTTTTAATGTTTTTGTGGGGTTTTAGGGTTTTAATGGTTTTAGTTATTTTTATATTTTTTTGGGATTTTAGGGTTTTTATTGTATTTTTTGGTTTTTAGGTTTTTAGGTTTTTATGGTTTTTTAAAATATTTAAGTGTTTTTAGTTGTTTTAGTTTTTTAGTGTTTTTATTTATTTTAGGTGTTCACCATTATAGGAATTTTTTGGGGTTTAGAAATTTTAAGGTTTTTAGGGGTTTTAAGGATTTTGAGGTGTTTTAGGGTTTTTTAGGTATTATATGTTTTTTAGATTTTTATTGTTTTATGCATTTTTGTTTTTAAGGTTTTATTAGGGATTTTCATGGTGTTTTGGGGTTCTTAAAGTTTTACGGATTTTAATGTATTTTTTTAGATTATTTGTTTTTAGGGTTTTAATGGGTTTTTTAGGATTTTTTTCAATTTTTTATGCTTTTAAGTTTTTTTTTATCATTTTTAGGTATTTAAAGGGT
Source organism: Viscum album (assembly GCA_963277665.1). Taxonomy (NCBI): domain Eukaryota; kingdom Viridiplantae; phylum Streptophyta; class Magnoliopsida; order Santalales; family Viscaceae; genus Viscum; species Viscum album. The sequence continues at coordinate 1,117,785,189 of OY728152.1, forward strand.
TTGTAGAGTTTTTAGAGGGTTTTTTGGTCATTTATGGGATTTTATGTTTTTAAAGGTTTTAGCATTTTTATGGTTTTAGGGGTTTTTATGGTTTTTAGGGTCTTCTTAGGATTTTTCTGTTTTTTATCATTTTTATGGTTTTTTAGGGAAATGAATGATTGTGAACTAGCATGCACGATCCCCCAAATTTGTTAAAAAAGTAGAATCAAAGTGTTATAAGGAGGATTTACGAACACCAGTCTGTTATTCACCCTTCATGTAAGAGTCCAAAGAGGGTGCACAAAAAAGTTGGGTAATAGAGAACCATATTCAGCGTTGTTCCACTATTTCCTTTTTGGAAAGTACATCTACCATCATGTTCACCCCCTATAGGTGTTTATGAAATTGAGATTAAGAGTCTGGAAGAGGCTAAGTCATTCAATCAATTGTGGGAGGAGTCTCCAAGGAAATCTTATGGACTTTTACTTGAGGTAATCCACTATAAGCATCGATTCAGATTAAAGCTAAAATAACTTCCAACCAAATTGAGAATCAAAATTGATATCCTTCATCATTTCACAAATCACATCTTCCTATACACATCCACTTCTAATGAAGTGAAGAAGAATACTTTCAGAAAGTCTCTGTATGTATGGAAGACCACACCACATCCTGAGGGGCTAGGTGCTCCCAATGCTGAGCCGCCCAAGTTGTCTTCGATCCACGATGTAATATGGGTAATCTATCAAATAAAATTTTAAACCTCTGGGTTTTTTCCTCCCAAAAACTCCAAGCATGTGTAATATAATGAGATCAGTGATGTCATTATCCATCTAACCAGTTTGTATCAGTGACACCTCATAGACCGCATTTTGAATAGTCACGACTCTTCCATGGAAGGAGAGAGGTTTCTTGTTAAAATACTCCACATTTTGGGATTTCCATATAAATGAGAAAATTGAAATAATATGAGTAAGTTGGAAATTATGAACTTGCTCACTAAAGTTCAACTTGGAAAGGCTGCGAAGAAGACCAATAAATAGTTTGTGTATGGTGATGTGAAACCTGAATAGATTCTGCATGTATGCCCAGAGTCCGATTGGAAATCTGCACTGAAGAAATGTGTTATGGATATTCTCCTCAGTCTAATAGCAGAGATAACAAACTAAGGTCAGGGTCTAACCATCCTTATTCAGTTTCTCTTGAATGGAAAACATGTTCTTCCATATTTTCCATAACATCATATGGATTTCTAGTGGAATGAACGATCTCTTAAATTTTGACAAACAAGTTAGAGGATCAATTCCCCAAGGACATTTATACCAGTAGAACTCCCTTGTATTAAACTACCTAACAAGGTTTAGTTTATAGAAGAGGATTTTAGTGTCAATAAACATGTACCTATGAATCTGCATAATGATATGAACATGTTTTATCTTATCAAACTCTCCAATTATTTGGTAGGTATAAACAATAGACATGTGCTGTTAATTTTGAGGATGCAAAAACATTTCAAGCAGGGGAATTTCAATCCAGGTAGTGGACCAATATTTCAGGTCTGATTGTTTTTACATAACCCATTTTCAATGAGTTGTAATGGTATTATATGAGGATCTGATTTGTGGCTAGATAAAGGAACATATGTAACTAATAAACCCATCATAGAGGTTTCATGTAAGCCTCTCTTGAAGAAAATCCATGTTGTCATCATTGAAAAAATTCCAAGTGAACTTTCTCAAAAAGAATTTTTTAAATCTCATGAGATCCTTAATTCCCAACCCCCCCCCCCCCAATAAACAAAATTAGTTCATTCATTCCAATCCAGATAAACCAGATTTATTTCACTAATACAAGACATCCAAGAAAATTTTCTAAACATAGCTTTCATTATTTTGACCAGGTTAACTAGCCATCTATATATGGAGAACAGATGAACAAACATGGAGGTGATAACCAAATTTATCAGGAAAACCTCGACTACCTGAGATGAAAATTTCCCATTCTATTTGGATATTTTTTGAGTGATTCTAGTTTAAATAATCTCAATGTGATATCTCTTGTGCTACCCCCAAAAAATAAGGAATCCCAAATACATGAAGAGTAGTGAGCCCCTCTTCACATCAAGGGACGTAGAAATGCATAATTTTCGAGAGGATGATACAACTTTGGAAAAGAAAATATGGTATTTTCACAAACTAATGGATTTACTAGAAATAACACCAAAATGATGGAAAATCATATTGATTGAAGATAAGTATTTCTTGTTGGATTTCCCAAACAAAATGATGTCATCAACATAAAGAAGATGGGAGGGAACATGAAGATATCTCCCTACCTTTATTATCTTGTAGAGACCAGCCTGCAAGAGATCATTGATGCACCAACTCAAGTAATCTTCATAAATTGAAAAATTAAGACCTAAGAATGGGAAACCCTTTATAAATCCATGGGAGCATTGGAAAAAACCCTTTTGTGAGCCATTGATAAAGATGGATACCCTATAATTGGTCAAAATTGAGGTAATCATTTTGATGAAAGTTCTAGAGAAACCATACTTGCTAAGAACATTAAAGATGAAGCTCCACTTACTAGTGTCAATGGCCTTTAAGATATCAATATTCATGGAAAAATTAACATGCTTTTCCCTTGGATATCCAAGGCCGGTACAATTTAATTCCTTCCAGTTTTCAAAGATCATCATGGGTTTAGAAATCCTGACAAGAATTATCCTATTAGAGTGGAGAATGTTTTTAATGTAAAAGGCCATGGGTGAATTCCCAATCCCTTGGTAATTCCAAAACATTATCTTCATTAAATGATTGATGTGTTTCCCCTAGAATTAGGTAAATTATTATTACCAAACATAGTGGAGGGGTTTATTACCTTCCATTTTCCTTTCTTCCCATTCTTTTTAGGCCTTCCTATAGGATTTTTCATGGGTTTAGAACCATTGGTTTCCTCCATCCTGTCACCATATTTAGTATTTTATGGTTTTCTTAACTTTTTTAGTGTTTTTTACATTTTTTTGGATTTATTGTGATTTTTGGAATTTTTATGGTTTTATATAGGTGTGTGGGATTTTGAGGGGATTTGGGTTTTTAGGGTTTTTAAAGTTTGTAGGGTTTTTTTATGGGTTTTAACTGTTTTTAGGTTTTTAAGGTTATTTATTGGTTTTTCAGGGTTTTTAGGGTTTTTTATGTTTTATGTATATTTAGGGATTTTTCATGATTTTTATGATTTTTTAGGGTTTTTAGTGATTTTTTTGTTGTTACGAATTTTAGGGTTTTGTGGTTTTAATGGGGTTTTGGGGGGTTTTAGTTTTTTTAATGTTTTTAGGATTTTATGGCTTCATATAGTTTTTATGATTTTTAGAGGTTTAAAGGATTTTTTAGAGCTTTTAGTGGTTTTAGGGCATTTATCAATTTTTTTATGGTTTGTAGGGATTTTATCAATTTTAATATTTTTTTAATGGTTTGTTGGTCATCTATGGATTTTGGGGGGGTTTTATGGTTTTTAGGATCTTTTAGGTTATTTAAGGGTATTTACAATTTTTTATGTTTTTAGGGGTGTTAATTGTGTTTTGGTTTTAAATGTTTTATTAGAGGTTATCAAGGTATTTATGGTTTTTTAGGTATTATTAGGGATTTATTAGGATTTATATTGTTTTTAGTGTTTTTATGGATTTTGAGGTTTTATGGTTTTTAGGGTTTTTAGGGTTTTTAGGATTTTAAGGGTTTTTAGTGTTTTTATGTTATTTATGTGTTTAAGTGTTTTATGGATTTTAACATTGTCTTAAGGTTTTTAGTGTTTTTAGGTTTTTTACATTTATGGGAATTTTTAATGATTATTATGGGGTTTTAAGGTTTTTAAGGATTTTGTTGGTTTGTAGGGGTTTTTAGGGTTTTATGGTATTTTTGATTTTTAGGGATTTTTGAGTCATTTATGGTTTTTACGGTTTTTTATATTTTTTATGGTTTCAATGTAATTTTCAATTTTTTGGTGGTGTTTTATTGTTTTTATGGGTTTTAGGGGTTTTTAAAAAAAATTAAGGTTTTTAGGGGGTTTTATGGTTTTTGGAGGATTTATGGTCTTTTTGGTTTTTTTTATCATTTTTTATATCTTTATAGGTTTTATGTGTTTTCTTGTTTTTAATGTTCTCTTACAGTTTTTAAGGGTGTTTAGGGTATTTTAATTTTTTAGGGGTTTTAATGATTTTTATGGTTTTTAGTGCTTTTAGGGATTTTAAGGGGTTTAGGGTTTTTTATGTTTTTATGGGTTTTTATGTTTTTTTGGGGGTTTGGGGTTTTTAGGTTTTTTTGTGTATTTTTTCCTTTTGAGGTATTTTTAGAGAATTTTTTGGATTTTTAATGTTTTTTGGGTTTATAGGGATTCTTAGGGTTTTTTTCTTTTTTAGGTTATTTACGGTTTTTAGTGTTTTTATGTTTTTGGTTGTTTAAAGTTTTTTTTAAAAAAATTTATTGTTTTATTTGATTTTTTAGGGGTTTTAGTGTTTTTTAAAATTTTATGTTTTTATGGTTATTCTAGTGTTTTTAAGGATAGTAATGAATTTTAGGGTTATTAGGGTTTTATGGGTTTTATGGGTTTTTGGTTTTTTAGGGTTTTATGTGTTTTTTTAATGTTTTGGGTGGTATATAGGGGTTTTAGAGTATTTAGTGGTTTTTTGTGTTTTTAGGGGGTTTTAGTGCATTTTATGTTTTTATGGGTTTTTAGTGTTTTTAGGGGTTTTAAGAGTATTAAAATTTTTATATTTTCTATGGTTTTTATGTTTTTTAAGGTTATTTCGAATTTATTATCGTTTTCTAGTTTTTTAGGATTTTTTACATTTTAGATATTTTAGGCCTTTTGGGTTTTTATGGTTTTTAATGGATTTTAGTGATTTTGTGGATTTTTAGGATTTTTTTAGGCTTTTACTGGTTTTTAGGGTTTTTTTCATTTTCTTTTGATTTTTATGGGTTTTATGCATTTTTAGGGTTTTAAGGTTTTATTAGGGTTTTAAGTGTTTATATGGGTTTTTAAATTATTTTGTATATTTAGAGATTTTTTAGGAATTTAAGTTTTTTAGGTGTTTTAGAGATTTTGAAGTATTTAAGGATCTTTTAGGGTTTTTGGGTTTTTTGTTTGTTTGTTTGGGGGTTTTATGGTTTTTTCAAGTTTTTTAGGGTTTTAAATATTTTTTATAATTTTTTAATAGTTTTATTGGTTTGAAATATTTATAGATTTTTTAGTGGGTTTCAAGGTTTTTAAATGTTTATTATGATTTTTTATGATTTCTAGTGGTTTTTATGGTTTTATGGGTTTTATATTTTCAGGGAATTTTTATCTTTCTTATCATTTGTTCTTTTTTAAAGGTTTTTAAGTGTTTTAAGGTTTTTACTTTTTTCTTAATGTTTTAAGGGTTTTTATGGTTTTTTATTTTTAAATTATTTTTAGTGTTTATTTAGGATTTCTATATTTTTTAGGTTTTTTAGGTATTTTGAGGTTTTTAGGGATTCTGAGGTTTTTTAGGGTTTTTAGGTTTTCTAGGGTTTTATATGCTTTTTAGGTTTTCTATCATTTTTTAGTATTTTATGTTTTTAATGATTTCTTTGGGGTTTTGAGTTTTTAGTGTTTCTATTCTTTCATGATTTTTGTGGGATTCATTTTCATTTGGATTGTATTTTAGGATTTTTAGTGATTTTATATTTTTTAGGGGTTTTTGGGATTTTTTTCTTTTTCAGGTTGTTTTGAGTTTTTGTCAATAAATTTTTTTTTTAGAGTATTAAACCCTTTTTTGAGTTTAAAGAGTTTTTTGATTTCTATGTGTATATTTAAGGGTTTATGGTTTTGTGTTTTTTATGGGTTTTAGGGGATTTTTTTGGGATTTCTTGGATCTTTTAGAGTTATTAGGGTTTTTATCATTTTTTTTGTTTTTTTGGGATCTTATGTATATATTGGATTTTAATTTTTTCTTAAGGTTTTTAAGTTTTTTTATGGTTTTTCACGTTTTATTGTATTTTTATGTACTTTTTGGATTGTTATGGGTTTTTAGGATTTTTAGGGATTTGGAGGAGTTTTAGGGGTTTTAGGGTTTTTAGGGTTTATCAGTTCAATGTTTTTAGGGGTTTAGAGTTTTTTGGGTTGTAAGGTTTTCTTAGGGGTTTTCATGTTTTTAGGGTTTTCACATTTTTAGATATTTTTTATGCTTTTTTGGGATTTTTATGATTTTTATGGTTTTTAGAGTTTTCGTCTGTTAGATATTTTAGGGTTTTATGGTTTTTAGAATTTTTAGGTTTTTTAGGGGTTTAATTGTTTTAAAGTTTTTATGGTTTTCTTAGGATTTTTTGGGTTTTTTATTTTTAGGGATTTTTTGGGAATTTTTAGGATTTTAACAGTTTTTAGTGATTTTTAGGGTATTAAGGTTTTTAGGGTTTTATGGTTTTTATGATAGATTAGGTTTTTAGCATTTTTATTTTATTTTTTTTAGGGTTTTAAGGTTTATAGATTATTTGAAAATTTTTAGTGGTTTGAAGGGATTTTTTAGTTTTTAGAGGTATTTAGGGTTTTTATGGGTTGTAAGGGAAAGGAAGATGCGAGGGTCGGGTTATTCCCCCCCCCCCCCCCCCCAAATTTATTATAAAGAAAAAAGAGACACAACAGACAAGGGAGGGGAGGGGTCAATCAACCCACACCCAAAAACCCCTTACAATCCAAGACACAAAAGACCCCAAAGAAAGAAAAATCAAAAAACCAAAATAGCAACGAGCATCCCACAACACATCTTCCATCATCCATCACCTCCTTTCTAATCATGTCCACCACTGTTAGTATAGAACACCAGCACTAAAATCATAAGCAGCAACCTTGTCACATCCCACCCATACAACAACTAGGATCCAGCACCTCATTTTTAGACAACCAGCACATCTTTCGCTCACCAAACATCTCCCAACATTCTGCTTTAGTTCCAGAAACCAGCAACACCAGTTCCAATCATCACAGCCATAACAGCGGTAGCCAGTGACCAGCCGCTCATCATCCAGCAACCATCGCTTCAATTCCAAAGTATATCCACCACAATCATCATCTAACCACCATAAATAACATCAATCAACAACCAGCAACAGAGAACCACCAATAACAGAGCCATAAACAACAACTTAATCCTTTATCCATGTAGCAACCAAACTCCAGCACCTTAGTTTTCAAGCAACCAACATCATCTTCAAGTGTACCCATCCAAGTATCATCCAACCACCAGTAGGTCCCATCAATAGCATTGGACCAACAGCACCCATGGCCATAATCAATGGCTTCATCACATCCTAGCGCAACACCATGCAGCATCCAGCACGAAGGATTCCGACAACTAGCAGTTCCTTCCGAACCTCATAACCAAGAAGCATCGCACAACCAAAAACATGTAGCGGAACAAGACAACTCCCACATAAGAATCAAAATAAGTGAACAGACCAGATCCAACTCACGCTGAACCTCAAACAGAATACCCCAAGCCAATAGAATAACCCAACCCATGTGCCAAACCACCAGCGAACCAATCCATAAAAGTAGACAGCGCAAGAACCCACTAAACAGAAGGAATTTGAAACCTCGAACCATAAAAAAACCATGAACTGAGAGAAATCACTGGATCAACACCACAGAAGAGACAACATACCAGATTTGTTGCATCGTCTAAGAAGAAACCGATGATCGAGGCGGCAGACCAGAAAAGTTGACCAAGCATTGATGAATCCAAATCATGTGTCGCAGCTGCAACCACCTTTGTCGTTGAATCTGTCGACGTTGTTGACCCATCCATGGAAACTCAAGATCTGCAATCTCAACTCCGATATGTATTAGAGGACAAGGAGGGTTTCCATCCGCCAAGGTTCCATCTGCATCATCACTTTCTGACTTGATCCAGACAAATAGCACATCCGTCTGCGCTTCCTCCATAGTCAGCGATGCCCAAACACATAGAATCCCGACTGAATCTGTGGCCAAGAACCCATGAGACAACAATGCTTTGGGAAGTCGAAGCCCCTGAAGAATGGAAACCACCACCGCATTGATATTCAAAGCCTTTATAGCCCACCTTCGCCGAGAAATTGGAAGCAGAACGAATCCATAACCGAAGCTCCAAGAGGAATCCATGGGAAGACCTGGAGAAATCGACGAGTGAGAGAGAGACTTGGGAGAGTACACCGCCATCCTTATGGGTTGTAAGGTTTTATGAGGTTTTAAAGGGTTTTTCGGTTTTTAGGTTTTTTTAGGGGTTTTTATAGGGTGTTTGGGTTTTTATTATTTTTCAAAATTTTAGTGGTTTTAAATGTTCTAGGGATTTTAAGGATTTTTTTGGGGGGTTTCATGGTTTTTCATATCTTTTATGTTTTTATGGATTTTAGGAATTTTTTAGTATTTTTTATTTTTTTTAAAAAAATTTAGGGATTATAAGGGTTTTTTGGGGTTTTTTGGGTTTTCATTACTTTTTGGGATATTTTTTTTTCAATTTTTATGTTTTTATGGGCTTTAAGTGGTTTTATATTTATAAGGTTTTGTTCCCGATTTTAGGTATTTTATCATTTTTATGGATTATTATGGATTTTAATGTTTTTTTTGGTTTTAGGGTTTTTCATGATTTTTAGTGTTTTTTAGGGTTTTATGGTTTTATGGTTTTTTTGGCTTTTAGGGTACTTTTTAGTTTATAGAAGTTTTAATGTTTTTGAGAGTTTAATTTCATTTTTAGGGTTTTAAAGGGTTTTTATAGTTTTATTTGGTTTTTGGTGTTTTTATGGGTTTTTAGGGTCTCTATGGTTTTTAGGGGGTTTAGGGGTTTTAGGGGGTTTTAGGGGTTTTTAGGGTTTTGAGAATTTTTAGGTTTTTTGTCCTATTATTGCTTTTAGGTTTTTATGTTCTTCATAGGGTTTTCTGGGTTTTAGGGTCTTTTATGTTTTTAGGTATTTTTAGGGATTTTCATGATTTTTAGGGTTTTTAGGGATTTTTAGGAGTTTTAGTTTTCTTGGGGGGGGTTGGTTTTTTCCATTTTAAGGTGTTGGGGGGTTTTAATTTTTTCTATTTTGTTACAGTTTTCTAATGGTTTTTAGGGTCTTTTGTTTTTTTTAGGGTATTTTAATTTTTTAGGTTTTTAGTGATTTTTGTAGATATTTATAGTATTTAGGATTTTTAGGTATTTTGGGGTTTTTATGGGTTTTTATGGTTTTTTGGAATTTTAGAGGTTTTTTTATTTTATCATGTGTTTAATGGTTTTTTAGTTTATTAATATTTTTAGGGGTTTAAAGGGTTTTAAGAGTTTAATTTGTTTTATAATTTTTTGGGGTTTCTAGGGTATTTTAAGGCTTTTAATGGTTTTTTAGAGGGTTTTATGTTTTTTGGGGTCGTTTTTTTAGAATTTTATTATTTTTAGGGTTCTTAAATGTTTCTATGTTTTTATGGTATTCCTTGGGTTTAGAGGGGTTTTTTGTGTTTTTTACATTTTTACGGATTTTTACAGCTTTTTTAGGATTTTTTGGATTTTTTGGGATTTATGGGTTTTTAGGGGTTTTGTGTTTTTTTGGGATTGCTAGAATTTTTTGGTTTTTATCGGTTTTAGGTTTGTTTTGGTTCTTAATTTATTCTAAATTTATTCCATGGTTTTAAGGAATTGTTTATTTTTTGGGATATATCTTTTTTTATGATATTTTGGTTTTTTATGGTTTTTATGAATTTTGAGGTATTTTAGGCATTTTTGGATTTTTTAGGGTTTTATAGTTTTTTGGATGTTAGGGGATTTTTTACTTTTTAGGGTGTTTATGTTTTTTAGATTTTATAATGTTTATAGGGGTTTAAATGGTTTTATGTGTTTTTAGTGATTTTTTGAGTTTTTATGGGTTTTAGGATTTTTAATGTTTTTGGGGTTTTTTATGTTTTTTGGGGGATTTTGGGTTTTTTGGACCATTACAGTTTTTTATGTATCTTTGGTTTTTTATAGTTTTAAATTTTTTATAGTATTTTAGTGTTTTCTTAAGGTTTTTCATGATTTTCAGGGTTTTTAACATTTTTAGTGTTTTTAGAGCCCTATAGGATTTTTATGATTTTTTGGGGTTTATAGTGATTTGGAAGATTTTTAAAATAATTTTAGTAATTTTTTAGTTTTTTTCCATGTGATGAATTTAGGGGCATTAGGATTTTTATGATTTTTTTAAGTTTTTTGGGATTTTGAGGGTTTTGTGGTTACTTGGTTTTTTATGATTTTTATGGTTTTTTGTGTTTTTTGGTGTTTTTTGGATTTTTTAGGGGATTTAAGATTTTTTTATTGTTTTTTATGTTTTTAGGGGTTTAAAGTATTTTTAGAGTTTTTAGTGTTTTTAGGGATTTTATGGGTTTTAGGGTTTTCTACGGTTTTAGTAGTTTTTTGGTTTTTATGGGTTTTTAGGGTTTTATGGGTTTTATGGTATTTTTGGGTTTTTTCGGTTTTAGCATTTATTATGTCTTTTGTAGATTTTAATTATTTTCAGGCTTTTTTGTTTTATTGATATTTTATGGGGGTTATGTTTTTTATGTTTTTTATACTTTTAGTGAATTTTGAGATTTTTTTATGGTTTTTTGAGATTTTGAGGGTTTTTTGGATTTTTATGGTCTTTAACATTTTTAGGTTTTTAGGAGATTAATGTTTTATAGGTTTTGGAGGTTATCATATGGGTATTTATTTTTTTATGGGTTTTTAAATTTTTAGGGAATTTTATGGATTTTATATATTTTATTTTTTAGGGTTTCTAGAGATTTTGAGTTTTTAGGGGTTTTTTGAGTTTGTAGAGGTTTTATGGTTTGTTTTTTTTTTAAATTATTTTATGTTTTTTAATTATATTAGGATTTTTTTAAAAAAAAATTGTTGTTTAATGAGTTTCTAGTGTTATAGTATATTTTTATGGTTTTTATGGGTTTTTAGTGTTTTATGTTTTTAGGGGTTTAATAGTTTTTAAGGGTTTTTTAGGTTTTCAGTTCATTTTATTTTTTTCTTTTCATTTTTTATATTTCTTTATGGGTTTATGTGTTTATAATTTTTAAGTGTTTCTTATGGTTATTCAAGTATTTTTTGGTTTTTTATGTTTTTATGGATATTTATGGATTTTTTGTATTTTTATAATTTTTTTTTGTTTTTATGGATTTTGAGGTTTTTTTTCTTTTGGGGTTTTATGGTTTTTATGGTTTTTTATTTTTAGAGTTTTTTGGGTCTATAGGGTTTTTTTGAGTTTATTAATGTTTTCTGGGTTTAAGGGTTTTTATTGTTTTTATTAGGGTTTTTGGGTTTTATGGATTGTTAGTGTTTTTGTGGTCTTTTGGGGTTTTATTATTTTGGGTTTTCTTGATTTTAACAATTTTATGTTTTTAGTTGTTTTATCTATTTATTGGTTTCTATGGTTTTATTAAGGATATTCAAGGTTTTTATGGTTTTTTACTTTTTAAATACTTTTATTGATTTTTAAGATTTTTAGTGATATGGATGTTTTTTGGGGTTTTGGGGTTTCTATTGTTTTTTCAGATATTTAGGGTTGTTTTGAGTTCTTAGGTATTTAATGGGATTTCAGAGTTTTTTAACATTTTATGGGTTGAAATGGTTTTTAGATTTTTTAGTGGTTTTTTGGATTTTTTAGGCTTTTTGGGTTTTTATGGTTTTTAGGGTTTTTAGTGTTTTTAGAGGTTTTTTGGGTTTGTTAGGGTTTGTCATTGTTTTAAGGGTTTTAAAGGGTTTTATATGTTGGTATGTTTTTAATATTTTCTTATGGATTTCAAAGTTGTTAGGGGTTTTTACATTTTATGGATATTAGGGATTATTTTTGGATTTTTATGGTTTTTTAGGTTTTTTATTTTTTTTTGTTTTTAGGATTTTTTTAGTTTTTTAAGTTTGATAATATTTTTTATAGTTTTTATCATTTTTAGGTTTTTAATGGGGTTTTAGAGTTTTTAGTGGTTATGAGGTTTTTTATGGATTTATATTTTTTATAGTGGTTTTATGGTTTTTAGGGGTTTTAGGGTTTTTATTGTATTTTTATGGTTTTTATGGTTTTTATAATTTTGTAGGTTTTTTAAGTGGTTTTAAATTTTTTATGATTTTATGGTTCAATTAGTGGTTTTCAGTGGTTTTGGGTTTTTGACAATTTTTCAATTTGTAGGTCCTTTTTGCACTTTCATTATTTTTTAGCCTTTTTTGGATTTTGATATTTTTAGGGTGTTAGGGTTTATAGGGTTGTTAGTATTTTTTGTATTTTGAAATTTTATGTGTTTTTAGGTATTTATGGTTTTCTTAGGGATTTTCAGGTATTTTCAAGGATTTTTGGATTGTTTTACTTTTAAGGTATATTAATGGATCTTTTAAGATTATTATGGTTTTTAGAGGATTTTTGGTTTTTTTTGCTTTCTATTATTTTAACGGCATTCTTGATTTTTAATTTTTTTTATATGGTATATTTTAGTTATGCATTGATTTACTGTTATATTTTTAGAGTTTTATAGTTTTTTGAGTTTTAATTATTTTTTATGGTTTAATGCTTTTGTTAGAGTGTATAGTGTTTTTTAAGATTTTTTTGGGTTTTTAGGATTTTTAATGTTTATAGGTATTTTATGGTTTTTTTGTGTTTTATGTTTTTAGGGTCTTTTTAGGATTTTTGGAGGTTTTTGATTTTTAGGTTTTTAAATAATTTTTATTTTTTTATCATTTTCATAGGGTTTATCAATGTTTTTAGGTTTTTTTATGATTTTCAGGTTTTTAGGGATTTTTTAGGATTTTTATAGGTTTAGGGTTTTAAAAATAATTTTAGTGTTTAAGGGGGTTTTATGGTTATTATGGTTTTAGGGGTTTAATCATTTTTTAGGATTTTTAGGGGTTTTAATTATTTTTAGGTTATTAATTATTTTTTAGAGTTCTAGGGATTTTAGGGTTTTTTATGTATTTAGGGATTTTTAGGGTTTTTTAATGATTTTTATAGTTTTTTACAATTTTTAGGGATTTGAAGGTTTTTTTGTGTTTTTATGGTTTTTTGGGTTTTTTTTTGGGTTTTTCTAGGTTTTTGGGGGTTTAAATTTTTTAAATTTTCTTAATGTTTCTAGGGGTTCAATGGGTTTTAGTTTTTTAGTGGGTTTTTAGTTTTTTTGCCAGTTTTTAATGTTTTTATGGGTTTTTGTGATTTTTAGGGTTTTTAGGGTTTAGGGGTTCTTTAATTTTTATGGGTTTTTTGGGGTTTTATTTGTTTTCTAGTTTTTATTGTTTTTTAGGTTTTTTAAGGTTTTTTAGTGTTTTTTGTGTTTTTGTGGATTTTTAGGGATTTTTTATGATTTTTAGGCTTTTATAGTTTTAAGGTTTCAGGGGTATTAAGGGTTCTTTAAGGTTTTCTTAGGATTTTTTTTGAATTTTATGTTTTTAAGGATTTTTATGGATTTTTATGATTTTTATTGCTTTTTAAGGGTTTTTTTGGTTTTTAGGGGTTTTCGGGTTTTTAATGGTTTTTAGTGTTTTTATGGTTTCTAATGTTTTTTAGTGTTTTATGGGATTAAATTGTATTTATGTTTTTAATATTTTTATATGGTTTTCATGGTTTTTATTATTTTTTAAATTTTTGGAAATTTTCATATATTTTAATGATTTTTAAGATTATTATGGATTTTAAGGATTTTGAGGGGTTTTAAGATGTATTACGGTTTTAAGGTTTTTAGTATTTTTTTAGGGTTTTAGGGTTTTTTTGAGTTTTTTGGGACTTTAAGTATTTTTATTTTTTAAAACATTTTAGGGTTTTGAGGTTTTTTGTATTTTTTGTGGTATATATGGTTTTTATGATTTTTATGGTTTTTAGGTGTGTTTATGATTTTTAGTGATTTTAGGGTCTTTTGGGTTTTAGGGTTTTTTCATTTTTTATGTTTTTTACGGATTTTAAATGTTTTTTTGAGGTTTTATTAGGGTTTTCAAGGGTTTCAGGGTTTTTTTTACCTTTTTTCAATTTTTAGGACATTTTAGAATTTTTATGGTTTTTAGGGTTTCTTGAGATTTTGAGGGGTTTTATTAGGATTCAAGGTTTTTTAATGATTTTAGAATTTTTTAGTTTTTTTATATAATTATTTTTGATTTTTAATGTTGTCTTACCGTTCTCAATATTTTTTATGTTTTTATGGGTTTTTAGGGGTTTTTTAGGATTTTTATGGTTTTTAGGGGTTTTAGGGGATCATAATAATTTTTAAGGTTTTAATGGTTTTTTCCAATTTTAGGGGTTTTTATGTTTTTATGGTTTTTAAGGATATTAAGAGTTGTTTAAAATTTCAAGTGGTTTAGATGTTTTTCTATATTTTTTAGTGATTTTTCAGATTTTTTGGGGGATTTACAATTTTTAAGGTTTCATGGGGTTTTTAGGATTTAGGTGTTTAAGGTTTTATTATGTTTTTAAATATTTTTAGGGGTTTTATCTTTTTTAATGATTTTTAAAGCCTTTAATGTATTTTTATTATATTTTAGGTGTTTTGGTATTTTTATGAATTTTTACAGTTTTATGGTTTTTATGCATTTTGGGGTTTCTATGGTTTTTTGATTTCATTAGGGGTTTTAATGTTTTTTAGAGTTTTTTATCAATTTTACTTATTTATTCGGTTTTTAGAGTTTTTAATGGTTTTCAGGGTCTTTATTGGTTTTAGTCTTTTATGGGTTTTATGGTTTTTAGAGGGATTTAGAGTTTTACGGTTTTATGGTGTTTGGAGTTTTAGGGGTTCTAAGTGTTTTTTGGTGTTAAGGTTTTCTTAGGGGTTTTTAGGTTTTTAGGGGCTTTTAGTTTTTTAGGGATTTTAAATTATTTTGTAGGATTCTAATGTGTTATTAGGGATTTTATGGATTTTGAGGGTTTTTACGGTTTTAGGAGGGGTTTAGGGATTTTCCAATTTTTTCATTTTTAGGGGGTTTATTTATTTTTAGTTTGTTATGGTCTTATTATTGTTTTTCTATGTTTTAAGGGATTTTTATGTTTTTGGGGGTTTTAGGTCTTTTTTTAGGATTTTTATGGGTTTTAGGGTCTTTAGGGAATTTGAAGGATTTTTGGGGCTTTAGGGATTTTACGGGTTTTTTGTTCTTGGGGGGGGGGGGGGGGTTGGGTTTTTTTTTATTTTTTTATTGTTTTTAAGTTTTTTTAGTTTATAACATTTTTAGGGTTCTAAAGGGTTTTTATAGTTTTAGTGGTTTTTAGGGTTCTTATAGGTTTTAGTTTTTTTATGGTTTTAGGGTTTTTATAGTTTTATGGGGTTTTAGTGTTTTAGGGGTTTTTAGGGTTTTCAGGGATTTTAATGTTTTTTTTTTATGTTTAGGGGTTTTAATTATTACTAGGTTTTATGTATTTCTTAATTTTTTCAATATTTTTATATTTTAAGGTATATTTATGGATTTTTAATTGTTATTAATATTTTTTATATTTATTAAGTTTTTTTTGGTTTTAGTGTTTTTTTGGTTTTAGCATTTTTTTATTTTTTTTAGTGGTTTTAATTGTTATTGTTTTTTAAATTTTTCTTATAGTTTAGGGTTTTTTAGTTTTTTTTTTAGTTTTTTGGTAATTTTAGGATTTTTATGTTTTTAGGGTTTTTAGGGATTTTGAGCGATTTTACAGGGTTTCTATGGTTTATTTTTTTTTTTGTTTTTTTGGTTTTTATTTCTTTTTAGTTTGTTATCGTTTTTAGATTTTTTTAATTTTATTTGTGTTTTAAATGTTTTCTTAAATTTTTTATTCTTTTAGGGTTTTTATTGGTATTTAATATTTTTTATGATTTTTAGGTGTTTTAATTTTTTAGGGGTTTCTGGGTTTTGGGGTCTTGGTAGGGTTTTTTATGGTTTCTGGTGTTTTTAGATTTTTTTAGAGATTTTATATATTTTTATGTTTTATGTTTTTCTTTTGGATTCTTAAGATTTTTACCATTTTTTACGATTGTAGGTTTTTTAGGGATTTTAAAGGATTTTGATGGTTTCTATGGTTTTGAGGGAGTTTGTGGGGTTTTAGGGTTTCTCGCAATTTTTATGTTTTTTTAATGGTTTTAGGGTTTCATAGGGTTTTTAGTGTTTTTAGGGTTTTTTTACATTTTTAGTGAATTATAGGATTTTTTTGGTTTTTAGGGATTTTGTGGGGTTTTAGGGTTTCTATGGTTTTTTGGGTTTTTATGATTTTTTGGGGTTTTTAGGTACTTTTTTATTTCTTTTTGGTTTTATGTATTTTCCTTGTTTTAAACATTGTTCAAGGTTTAAATGGTTTTTAGATTTTTTTGTGGTCTCTTTATGATTTTATGGGGTTTTAGGATAATTTAAGGCTTTTGAGTTTTTCATGGGGTTTAAGGGTTTTTAGGGTCTTTTTAAGGTTTTTAGGGTTTTTAGAATTATTTATGTTTTTATGGGATTTAAGTGTTTTTAGGTTTGTAAGGTTTTCTTAGGGTTTTTCAGGGTTTTTAGGTTATTTTGATTTTTGATTGATTTCTTTGGGCCTTTCTAGTAATTTTATGTTATTTTGGGTTTTGTAGAGATTTTTGGGGTTTGTATGGTTTTTTGGGTTTATAGAATTTTTTTGAAACATATCAAAGTTTGAGTTGGAGACCCAATCCACAGTTCACATGAATTTATTAATACATAAAGGAGTACCAATTTTATGAGGTTCATTGTACTTTTACTAGTAGAAGATTACCTAAATGTGAAATAAAACACGAGGTACAAATCCAATAAAGGGTTGTCAAAGTAAATTGGAGTACATAAATATTTTGAGTTTCTTCTCCTAATTATTTGGCCAATGAAAACTCAGATTTAACATTTTTCTTACAAGTCACCCTAGAATGAAGATCTGTATCCATCTATTTCAACTATGTAGTGGCCTCACCCACCTTCATCATACTATCAAGAACTTACCTTGGATTCCAATAAATAAACTCGTTAATGAAACCAATCACCATTAAGTGACCAACACGGTTATATCCCATGAGGATATTTTCACTATAAATTTTAGGCATCCACAATTTCCCAGTTGACTGACCAAACATTCTAAAAAATAGATGATCCAGCAACTCAACTATATTCAAGAACAGACATAAAGAAAAGAAGAAAAAATGGATCAATGATGATTTCTTTTACACACTTAGATATATATAGAATGCCCAAAAAAATAAATATAATGAATCATTAATCCATAATGATTGTGTATAAGCATCATACCTTCCAAAAAAATTAGTCTAGGGAAGCTTTGATATATAAATATCCATGATCAAAATGAATAGAGAAAAGACTTCAAACATCATGCATGTAACGTATCCTCCCTTATAGAGAAACAAAATAATCATGAAATTTTAAAAAATGTGTCAATAAACTAGTAGAATATATATATCGTTGAGTTTAATATGAAAAAGGATACCCAATAAAATTTAAACATATCAAAATACTACAAATGTGTGAGAAAATATATATAGAGCAACATGCCAATAACAAATAAAACACCACACTTAGTGAAGAAAATTACACCAAAATAAACCAACAAAACCCCATAGATTAACTATCATTTACGTAAAAACCAAGAGAAAGAAAAATTGTTCCATTATTTCAAAAAATATCTCTCTATCAGCAAATATCTCATTCTTCTATAAGACTTCATAAACCATATGGTATTCTCAAAAAAAATTATTGGGACAAATTTTCATATAGGAATCTCAAATTAGATAAAAACCGTATTCAGAAAGAAGAAAGAAAAGTAGATTCATTTCTAGGGAATTTCTCTAAAGTTTAAGTTCATATTTTTCTTAAATTACACAACTACTTTAATAAATATTTATTTTTAATCTATAGGTAAGTATCATGAGACATATCTCTATTTTAAGTTTTTAGTGTATTTTTGGGTTTTAAGGGATTTCAAGTGTTTTTAGGAATTTTAAGGAATTTTTAGGATTTTTACTGATTTTAGGGTTATTTGGGATTTTGAGTATTTTGTTTCTTAGGTTTTTATAGTTTTTTGGGTTTTCAAGGGTTTTAAGTGTTGTTTGGGTAATATGGTTTTAAAAAGGGTTTCCAGGGTTTTAGGGTTTTTACATTTTCAAGGTTTTTTATTGATTTTGTAGGATTTTTTTGTTTTTGGGGTTTTTAGGGATTTCAATGGGTTTTAATGTAATTTAGGTTTTAAGTATTTTTATGTTTTTTTTTGAGGTTTTGGGTTTTTTTAGTTTTTATGAGTTTTCAGGTTTTTTTGAGATTTTTGTCGTTTTAGGTGTTCAAATGGTTTTTATAATTTTTAGTGGGTTTTGTGTTCTTAACATTTTTAAAGGTTTTAGGATTTTTAGGGTTTTTAACATTTTTTAGGTTTTCTAGGGGTTTTAAGTGTTTTTATGTTTTTATGGTCTTCTTAGTTTTTATCATTGATTTTATGGGTTCTTATTTTTTAGGGATTTTTATTGATTTTTTCTTATTTTTAAGGTTTTTTAGTGTTTTAAGGGATTTGTGGGTTTTAGAGTTTTTAGGGTTTTTATTGGTTTTTGGGTTTTTGGGTTTTTTAGTTTTTAATGGTTATTATAGTTTTTAACGTTATTTGTGGTTTAAAAGTTATATAGAGTTTTTAGTAGGGTTTTTGGGTTTTTATGAGTTTTTAGGTGTTTTGATGTTTTTATTAGTTTTATGTGTTTTAGGGTTTCTAGGGAATTATTATAGTTTTTTAGGGTTTTTATCCTTTTATGATTTAGGAGTTTTTAGTTTATTTTTTAAATGTTTTATTAGGGTTTTTAGGGTTTTTATGGTTTTTTCTATTTTTATTGATTTTCAGTATTTTTTATGATTTCTATGGTTTTTAGAGTTATTAGGGAATATTGAGACGTTTTTATGGTTTTTAGTATTTTTAGGGTTTAATGTTTTTTAGGTTTTTAGGGATTTCCACTGTTTATATTTTTAGGGTTTTTATATATTTTTAGGGGCTTTAGGTTTTTGTATGTTTTTAGGTATTTTTAGGATTTTTAGTATTTTATGGGATTTTAGGGTTCTAGGGATTTTGAGGGTTTTTAGTTTTTATTAGTGTTTTAAGGTTTTGTTGTTATTTTTGATTTTTAGGGGTTTATTGAGTGTTTATGGTATTAATGGTTTTTTATAAGTTTTTTATCATTTTTAGGGGATTTATTTTTTTATAGTTTTTAGTTAGTTTTATGGTTTTTAAGGGTTATAGGGTTTTTTTGTGTTTCTCTGTTTTTGGGGTTTTAATTGTTTTTATTCTTTTAATGATTTTCATTGTTTTAGGTATTTTAAAATTTTTAGTGTTTTTTGGGTTTTTATGTTATTTATGATATTTATGGTTTTTCGGGATTTTGATGGGTTTCATGGTTTTTTTGGGTTTTTTGGGTTTTATGGATTCATTTAGTTTTTAGTATTTTTAAGGATTCTTAGATTTTATTAAATTTTTATGGTGTTCAAAGTGTTTTTAGAGTTTTTATTATTTTTTAGGGTCATTAGGTTTTTTTAATGTTTTTTAGCGTTTTTTGTTTTTTAGGGGTTTTAGGGTATTTTAGGGTTTTTAAGGCTTTCACCATTTTCATGAATTTTAGTGGTTTTATGTGTTTCTAGTTTATTATTATTTTCTTATGGGTTTTCATGGTTTTTATGGTTTTTATAATTTTTAGGGATTTTTAACCCTTTTCGATTTTTTATTGTTTTTAAGGTTTTTAGGGATATTGAGGAGTTTTAAGGGTTTTAGGGTTTTTAGGGTTTTTAGTGTTTTTAGTTCATTTTAGGTTTTTTGTGATTTTAGGTTTTTTAATCATTTTTAAGATTTTAATGTTTTCTTTGGTTATTCTAGGTTTTATGGTTATTTACATTTTTAAATATTTTTAGTTATTTTATAGAATTTTTTGAATTTTTATTGTTTTTACTTATTTTGAGGGGGTTTAGGGGTTTAGGGTTTTTATGATTTTTTTGGATTTTTAGATTTTTAAATTTCTTTTTGAGTTTTTTGGTTTTTAGATTTTTATTATTTTTTAGAGTTTATTTGGGTTTTTAGGGTTTTTTAGGTTTTTAGTGGTTTTATTTGTTTTTAGGTTTTTATGGTTTTCATTGGGGTTTTAGGGTTTTTTACGTTTTTAGGGACTTTATAGATTTTTTAGGATTTTTCTTTTTTTTTTATGGATTTTGAGTTGTTTTATGTGTTTTAGGGTTTTCCTGGTTTTCATGGTTTTTTGGGGGTTTTAGGGATTTTAATCCTTAGATGGGTGTTTATGGTTTTTAGCGTTCTTACGTTTTTTAGGATTTTTTATGGGTTTTTAGATTATTTTATTTTCTTTAGGAGTTATAATTTTTTTTAGATTTTTGTAGGATAAAAATAATTATGTAGATTCTCAATATACAAGAGGGGGGTGAATTGTATACTTTAAAAATTTACATAAACAAGGAAAGTTATAAGTTTAAAAAAGTTAAACTAAGAAAATTCACAACACCTCTATCACCAATTGAAAGATTGGGACAAAGTATGAAGATACAAACATCTAGATCTATACACTTGCTTAAATCTGAAAAGTGATTCTAAAAAACCGTTTCCGGAAATATGGATCTGGAAAATGAAACTTAACCAATGTTTATAATATAATATTATACCTTAAAGCATATAGAATCTAACTAAATCAGAGTACACAAGTGTAAGGAATTATAAGACGGTTATACTTTCTTAAACATACAAAATGGAACGGAAAAGATAAACTTGTAACAAAAACAAGTAAAAAGATATAAATCTTTTAACCCAAAGAGAAGGGTATCCAACAACCTTGGATAAAGGTCCCTTGATTTATACTTTCAAGAAAGTCTGTCTTGCTCACACCTGGGTAAGCCCTCGATACGAAGATCGGAGTCTCTGTCTTGCTATCCCTACAAGCCCTCAACTTCAAGGTAGTTGGAACCACTGTCTTCTTCAACAAGGAATCCCTCGAACGTCAAGGTAGTTGGCACCTCTGTCTTGCTATCCCTGGAATCCATCAAATGTAATCACCAACATTCTTAGTCACACAAAACAATCTGAATGACCAGTTCAGTATGCACATGGCATGAAAATCATCTCTCTCTAGAAATCACCTTGATTGTGTGTGGTCTCTAGAGTGATCAACTTCTTGTTGATCTCCTTCAAATGAGCTCCTATTTATAGGCTCGGTAGCAATGGTCGACTCCCACCTCCAACGATCATATTTTCCTTAAATTTCGGAGGGACCTGTACACTTGTCACTCAACCAACAGTTACTTAAAAGTAGAATGGAAGACATCATTTTATAACAAAACATGTGTAACTGAAAGCACGACATCGTTTTATAACAAACATAACAAATAGAAGTGTAAGTAAAAAGTTCGGAGTCTAACCAAAAATTATATTTGGAGTCTATATTACAAAGATATTCAGATTCTGTTTATGAGAAGAATTCAGAGTTGAATTTCATAAAAGTTCATATCCATAATTCGTAATCAAAATTCGCAACCAAAATTTGTAATTACAATTCTACACTGAAATTCGTAATGAGAATTCGTCAGAGAATTCAAAATGAGAATTCATCACAGAATTTGTAATGAGAATTCATCACAGAATTCGTAATGAGAATTCGTCACAGAATTCGTAATGAGAATTCGTCATCAGAATTTGTAATGAGAATTCGTCATCAGAATTTGTAATGAGTATTCTGCATGAGAATTCGTAATGGGAATTCATCATCAAAATTCGTAATGAGAATTCATTACAAAATTCTTAATGAGAATTAATCATAGAATTCATAATGAGAATTCATCATAGAATTCGTCATGATAATTCATCCCATAATTCTTAATGAGAATCTGTCATTGAATTCATAATGAGAATTCTTCATCAGAATTCGTAATGAGAATTCATTACAGAATTCGGAATGAGAATTCTGGTCCTAAAACATAATTCTTCAAATTTAATTATTATACATTTCTGAGAATATAGATCAGAATCTGATTTTTATTCTTAAGAAAAATGTTGATATGAACAATGAAAACAAGAAAGAGGTAAATTTCCTTAAGGAAATTTTCCTTATAGAAGTAAAACAGGGGTAAAAACAAATTTTCTTAAAGATAAGGTGTTTGTGATTTTCAAAACAAGAGGGAATGGAAAAGTCATAAGGAAAACCTTATTGACTCAACAATCTCCCCCTTTTTAGAAAGCAGAAACATCCTTACAAAAAATAATATAAGATCTTAGAAAAAATTTCTAGACTTTGAAATTAAAGCTTATCTCCCATTGTTTATGAATGATAGTGAATACAACTAACCCCCCCTTAGTCTTTGGAACTCTAAGGATTGTATTCTGGATTTATGGAATGGGATTTTCATTATCATAAGAATGAAAAACATCATAATGAGAAACTCCCCCTTAGATAAGCTCCCCCTTATTTAGGGATAGTTCTTCTTTACTTAGAAATTTTTCCTCTCCCTTTTATATTCTTCCTTCTCCCTCTTTTGAGTAATTCTTTTTCCTTCTCCCCTTTGTGATTTTAAAAAATAATTGAGGGAATGGAAAAGATAATAAAGTACCTGAAATATTAGTACATGGAACCAACCAAAAGAAAAGTCACCAAAATTTCATTACTATTGGAACGAACTAGTACAAGGAAAATAGTATAACAAAAGATTGGAGTGGTATATTTTGTTTCTTTTTCCTTAAGAATAAGCATTTTGACAATTGTCTTCAGCATCTTCATTTCCATGTGTTCTTCCACCACTTGCTTTTCTAAATCAATGATTCTTGCATCTTGATCCTCCATAGCCACTGCCTTAGCTTTAAGAGCTTCATCTTTCTTTACAACCTTTCATTCCAACTGAGTCCGGAGATCCTTAACTAGTTTCTTCTTAGATAGTTTACATAAGTTTCTAAGGTTACAGTGACCTAGTCTTCTATTCCATAACCAATAATGATCTTCCATTGCACTTAGGCAAGGTATGTCTTGGCTCCTAAGGTCTTCTAAGTTCAAAGTGTAAACATTCTCTTGCATATGGGCAGAGAGAATAAACTCTTCCTTGGAATTGTGTACTAATAACTTATCATTCCTAAAATTCACGAGGTATCCTTCATCACATAGTTAACATATGCTAATGAGTTTGTTCTTAAGACACTTAACAAACAAAAAATTTGAAATCAAAGTTTTACCATGAAGAACAATATTACCTATACCAAAAATGTATCCCTGAGTGTTGTCTCTGAAAGTTACTTTTCCTCCTTTCGTCTTGATAATATTTTCAAAATAGTTTTTGTTACTAGTTATATGTCGGGAACATCCACTATCCATGTACCATGTATTGCTATTGGTACTTCCTTTATCTTCCTGAAAATGAGATAAAAGTTAGGTTTTCAGAATCCATACTTTCTTGGATCTGGAATTGTTAGACAACAAAATTTTTGGTATCCACATTTTCTTAGAAAAATATGCTTTATGAAACCAAATAGATTGAACTCTATTCAAGGAACAGTTTCTCTTCCAATGCCCACCACTTTTAAACTTATTTCAAAAAGGGTCTCTAGAAGGAACAAAATAGTAGTTTTTGAAAATTGGTTTTTGGTGAGTATAACCTACTCTAGTAGTGTTTACTTGAGGTTTAATTTGAGAATACATCATGTCAAAATTTTCCTTCTCAGAGATAAATTTTTCAAGAATCTTCTTAAGAGAAAATATTTCAGATTTTATTCTGATGACTAAATTCCTATCCCCGGGAATGATTTCCTTAGAGTTAGATTTTCCCTAAAAAAATTTCATCTCTAAAATAGATTATTAAGATCTTTAGAAAGTTATTACTTATCATAATTTTCTTTCTCAAGGTCTTTAGAAAGTTTTTATAAAAGCTCTTCTTTAACTCTATGATTTGTAGTAAGATCTTAAATCTCATTTCTATGAATTTCTCCCCTAGTATTTTCCTTATCTAATTTCATATAAATTTTACAATTTTTTTCTTCAAGTAACTTGGAAAATCTAGATACTTATTCATATGTAGGTTCTTCATTTTCTGAGGATGAATAATCTTCATTAGAAATACTATTTTCAGAATAGTAATTTTTGTCAAGGGATAAATTTGTTAAAGCCTCGGCAGAGCATACCTTGGCCATAAAACATGTATGTGAAAAAGAAGTATTAGCAATGAATCCCAAATTTTTCTGAGCTGATGAATCATATTCTGAAGATTCGATTTCGGAAGAGTCTCCACAGCTAGCACTCCAAGTAGTATTAGCTTTCAGACTTTTCTTAGCATTAGCTTTGTAAAACTTCTTCTTGTTCCTTTAAGAATTCCTTTCTTTTCTTTCTTTATTTTTAAGAATAGGGCAATTAGGTCTTATGTGTCCAATTCTCTTGCATTCATAGCATGTGAACTCTGAATCTTTCTTATCTTTCCTTTCCTTCTTCTTATACTTGGATTGATAATTTCTTTGACCAGCTATCTTGTTCATCCTTCGAGCAGGATTTTCTAACTCTTTCTATTAGACTTTACTCTCACTAGATTCGGATTAGATAGTAACCTTCTTAGACTTGGAACTAGTTAATCTCACAGGAGTCTTAGATTTCATGTGATTTGATGTTGTAGTAAAAGCAACAGTACCATTCCCATTCTTCTTTTTGATGTTGTCAGCATCTATTTTCATCCTTGTTTTATGTTGGAGAAGAGTTCCAAATAGCTCATCTATGGAAATTTGAGTAACCTTCCTGTTCTCATCCAAAGTTGTTCTCTTTGATTACCACTCATTGGGCATAATATCAATGATATTGTAAACAAGAGATTCATCATCCATACCTTTTTCTCCCATAGATTGTAAGCTATTCATGATAGTTATAAACCTTTGTTCCACCATACAACGGGTTCTCCATAAGGAAAGTTAAAACCATGATACTCAGCTCTAAGCATGGCTCTTCTAGTCTCAATCACATTAAATGTACCAAAATGTGTAACTTCGAGTTTCTTCCATATACAATTAGTTGCTTCACAAGAAAAAATTTGGCTACATATATTCATAGTCATTGAACATAGTAGAGTATTGTGTACCTTATAGTTTAATTGATAATCATTCTTCTCTTGGTTTGTGAAAGTACTAAATTCCTTATCAGAAATTTGATAACCTCCAGTATGCAAAACCAAATTTTCTACTCCAGTATTGATAACAAAAGTCTTAATTCGATCACTCTAATACTCATAATCATTTCCATAAAAAATTAGTGGTCTTGTAGGATTTTAGGTTGTCGATGGAACCAACCTTGATTCCTACCCTCTTAAAAAATCTTTCTACACAAAAACTTGTTAATAACAAAAGTTCAGATTCAAGTAGAATATTCCTAAGCAAGAAAAATATAGAACAATGAAAAAATGAGCAAGAAAAACTTATATGTGAGTACAAGTATTTCAGAGACCTCATCTGATACCAATTATAGGATTGAAATAATGATGTAGATGCTCAATATACAAGAGGGGGTGAATTGTATACTTTAAAAATTTACATAAACTAGGAAGGATCTAAGTTAATGAATGTTAAACTAAGAAAATTCACAACACCTATAACACCAATTGAAATATTGGGACAAAGTATGAAGATAAAAAATTCTTTCTCTATACACTTGCTTAAATCTAGAAAGTGATTCTCAAAAACTGGTTCCGGAAATATGGATCCGGAAAATGAAACATAACCACAGTTTAAAATATGAGATTCGACCTTAGAGCATATAGAATCAAAATGAATAAGAGTACACAAGTGTAAAGAAGTATAAGATGGTTATACTTTATTAAACATACAAAATTCAACAAAAAAGATAAACTTGTAACAAAAACAAGTAACAAGATATAAATATTTTAACCTGAAGAGAAGGGTATCCAACAACCTTGGATAAAGATCCCTTGATTTATACTTTCAAGAAAGTCTATCTTACCCAAACTCAGGTAATCCCTCGATACGAAGATCAGAGTCTCTGTCTTTGTATCCCTGCAAGCCCTCAACTTAAAGGTAGTTGTAACCTCTGTCTTCCTCAGCAAGGAAGCCCTCGAACTTCAAGGTAGTCCGAACCTCGGTCTTCCTATCCCTAGAATCCCTCAAATGTAATCACCAACATTCGGAGTCGCATGAAGCAATCTGAATGAGAAGTTCAGTATGCACAAGGCATGAAAATATTATCTCAATATAAATTACCCTGACAGTGTGTGGTCTCTAGAGTGATCAACTTGTTATTGATGTCTTTCAAATGAGCTCCTATTTATAGGCTCGGTATCAACAGTCAGCTTCCTCCTCCAATGGTCATATTTTCCCTAAATTTAGGAGGGACCTGTACATGTGTCACTCAACCAACGGTTAGTTAAAAACAGAATGAACAACATCATTTTATAACAAAACATGTGTAACTGAAATCACGACATCGTTTTATAACAAACATAACAAATCGGAGTGTAAGTAAAATGTTTGGAGTCTAACAAAGAATTATATTCAGAGTCTATATTACAACGATATTCGGATTCTGTTTATCAGAAGAATTCGGAGTCGAATTTCATAAAAGTTCATATCTGTAATTCGTAATCAGAATTCACAACCAGAATTCGTAATGAGAATTCTGCATTGAAATTCATAATGAGAATTCTTCAGAGAATTCGTAATGAGAATTCATCACAAAATTCGTAATGAGAATTCATCACAGAATTCGTAATGAGAATTCATCAGATAATTCGTAATGAGAATTCGTCATCAGAATTCATAATGAGAATTCGTCATCAGAATTCGTAATGAGTATTCTTCATTAGAATTCGTAATGGTAATTCGTCATCAGAATTCGTAATGATAATTCCTTACAGAATTCATAATGAGAATTCATCAGAGAATTTTTAATGATAATTCATCATAGAATTTGTAATGAGAATTCATCATAGAATTCGTAATGAGAATTTTTCATAGAATTCATAATGAGAATTCGTCATCAGAATTCATAATGAGAATTCATTACAGAATTCAGAATTAGAATTCGGATCCTAAAATAGAATTATTCATATCTATGTATTATACAATTCCAAGAAAATAGATAAGAAATCTATTTTTATGCTTAAGAAAAATGTTGATATGAACATTGAAAATAAGAAAGAGGTAAATTTCCTTAAGGAAATTATCCTTATAGAAGTAAAACAAGGGTAAAATCATATTTACTTAATGATAAGGTGTTTTTCATTTTCAAAACAAGAAGGAATGGAGAATTCATAAGGAAAACCTTATTGAATCAACAATTTTAAGGTTTTCTTAGGGGTTTTTAGGGTTTTTAGGGTATTTTATTTTAGGAGGGATTTTAAGGCCTTTTAGAATTTTTATAGTTTTTATGGTTTCTAGGGGTTTTTACGGTCAATAGAATTTTTAGGGTTCTCATGGGTTTATCATTTTTATTTTTGAAGGGTTTTAAATTGTTTTTAGTTTTTAAGGTTTTCTTAGGGGTTTTCAAGGTTTTTTATTTTTTTTATTTTTAAGGAGATATAGGATTTTTTTGGTTTTTACAGATTTTGTGTGTTTTTAAAGGTTTTTGGGGTTCTTAGTAATTTCATGTTTTTTCTGGTTTTAGGGTTTTCTTTGAGTTTTTTGGCGGTTTTATGAGTTTTAGAGTTTTTTTATTTTTTTGGATTTAAAGGTTTTTTAAAAATATAAGTGGTTTTTTGGGTTTTTATGATTTTTTAATGTGTTTAGTGTTTTTATGATTTCTAGGGTGTTATAAGGTTTTTAGGGTCTTTTTGTATTTTTATAACTTTTTTGGTTTTTAGGGAATTTAAGTGTTTTTAGGGTTTTAAAGTCTTCTTAGATTTTTCATGGGTTCTGGGTTTTTTATGATTTAGTGGTTTTTATGGATTTTAAAACAATTAGTGTTTTTCATGGTTTTTAGGGATTTTGATGGATTTTAGAATTTTTAGGTTTGTTTTTTAGGGATTTTATATTTTTTAGGTTTTTTAGGGATTTTAAGTGTTTTTGGGTTTTTAAGGATTTCATAGGGATTTTCCAGGTTTTCAATTTTTTTTATGTTTTTATGGATTTTAGGGATTTTTTAGATTTTTTATGTGGTTTTAGGGTTTTAAGGATTTTTAGGTTTTTAATAGTTTTTGGGGTTTTGGGGGTTTCATGGTTTTTTAGGGTATTTCTTTAGTTTTTTGGGTTTTATAATTATTTTTTGATTTTTTGGTGTTTTTAGATGTTTAATGGGGTTTTAGTGATTTTAGTGATATTTCAGTGTTTTGTAGGTTTTTAGGTTTTTAAATGGTTTTATGTGTTTCTAGGATTTTACGTTTATCTTATGGTTTTCAGGGTTTTCCGAGTTTTTTTTGTTTTTAGGTATTTTTAGGATTTTTATGGGTTTTTTGTGTTTTTATGTATTTTAAGGGTTTATAATTTTTTTTCGGTGTTTAGGGTTTAATGGTTTTAGTAATTTTTAGGTTTTTAGTGATTTTATGTGTTTTTAGGTTTCTAAGGGTTTCTTAGAGTTTTTCTATGGTTTTAGAATTTTTTTAATTTTTAGTAATTTCTTGGTCATTTTTAGGATTTTTATGTTTTTTTATGTTTTTAGGGATTTTGAGGGTTTTATCATTTTTTAGTGTTTTAGGGTTTTTTTGGTTTTCAATCAGTTTTTTGGTTTTCTAGGGGATTTTTTTTATTTTTAATCTTTTCATAGGGTTTTTAGGTTTTTTAGGGTTTTTTTGTTTGTAGGGATTTTTTGGGGGTTTTATGATTTTTATGGTTTTTAGGGTTTCTAGGTATTTTGTTGGTCTTATAGGGTTTTTTTGGTTTTTTTGGTTTTTTGAGTTTTTTGGATTTTTTTAGTTTTTTAGGGTTCAGTGGCTTTTAAGAGTTTTTTAATATTTTTAGGAGTTTAATGGATTTTTAGTGTTTTTAGTTGTTTTTTTGGGTTTTTAATGATTTAATGGGATTTTTTGGGTCTTTTAGTGTTTTTAGTTTTTATGGTCTTTTTAGGGTTTTTATACTTTTTAGTGTTTTTTTAGTTTTTAGCGGTTTTATGTGTTTTCAGGTTTTTAGCGTATTGTTATGGTTTTTTCAGGGTTTTAAGGTTTTATGTGTTTTGGAAATTTGGGGCATTTTTTGGATTTTTAACATTTTTTAGGGTTTTTAGGGTTTTTGAGGGGTTTTATGGTTTTTTAGGATATTAAGGGTTTTTATGTTTTTTATATTTTTTAGTATTTTTATGGGGTTTATGATTTTTTAGGTTTTTCAGGTTTTTTACTGTTTTTTAGTGTTTTTACATTTTTTTTGCATATTCAGATTTTTTTTGGATTTTTATGGGTTTTAGGATTATTTTTGGATTTTGATGGTTTTATGGTTTTTTAGGGTTTTAAGGTTTTTTAATGTCTTTTGGGGTGTTTTAGGGGTTTATTGGAGTTTTTAGGCTTTTAAGACCAAATTTAGCTTTATAATGTTTTCTGGGGTTTAAAAGGTTTTTAGAGTATTTAGTGGGTTTTTAGGTTTTTTATTGGTTTGGAGGGGTTTTAAAGGTTTTCATGGGGTTTTATGTTTTTTTGGGGGGTTTCAGGTCTTGTTAGGGTTTTTACGGTTTTTAGGGTTTTTAGGTTATTAGTAGTTTTATATGTTTTTAGAATTTTAAGGTTTTATTAGCATTTTTCATGTTTTTTAGGGTTTTTTACATTTTTAGTGATTTTCAGGGTTTTTAGGATTTTTTTGGATTTAATGGATTTTGAGGATTTTTAGAGTTTTTAGGGGATCTGGGCAAGGAAGATGTAGGACTAAGCTATCCCTGGTCCCCCCAAAATTTATAAAAAGAAAATAGGAAACACAAACCAGGGGAGGGGTAGGGCCAAACGACCCACACCCAAAATCCCCAACACACACCAAAAACACCAAAACCCAAAAAATACCAAAACCAAAAAACATTCCAAGTCAGTAAATGTCTCCCAAAAAGTAAAAAACCAAGCTCTCATCATAAGTTTCATCATCTGCACCAAGTACAGTAGCCACGTTAGCAAAGAAAAAGTTCGAGTCCACCCCTATGTCCATTGAATCCCATCCTGACTCAAAGTCCTCCTAGAGTCTGAGCAGAGCCAAGTACTTATACATGAGCCTATAATGATCTAAATTTCATGGCGGCTGCTCCTGCTTATTTTCTTTTAATTTCATCTTAGTTTCCCTTGAGGTGGCCCGGGTTTCCATGGGTCTAGGGATAGAGGAATAATCCCTCTGCTACCTTATTTTTGGCAGGAAAAAGGTGAACCCATCCGCATGAGATGACTTCTCGTATAGGACACGGTCACTGACCACACTCGAGGCTCCTTTTTCACCATCCCTACTCCCTTTTCCAGAGGACCATATATCCCCCTTATGAATATTTTCCCTTTCCCTCCTAAACTGAGTCATATTGTCATTAATCTAGCGGTCATCCTCAACAAAGATTTACCCTAATATTTTAGCATCATCCTCAAGGGAGAACCCTAGTAATTCTACCACCACCATGTCATGAAAGACCACATAGTGGTCTTCAGCATATGCGACTCCATGAACCACCATGGACTTCTGAAAATACAGGTCCAACTTTCCGCCACCAGTTTTGAACTCCGGTGGAGGAAGTCCATCCAAGTCCATCGTGCGATCATCACCGACCTCTTCACTTTGGGAAACGGGCACATATCCCATGTTAGCCCTCTCTATTTCACCACTCCCAGGGTACATCACCAAGGGGCCATCCATGATCCGACCAGGGAGTCCCTCATTGGGACCGAGGGTCTGTTTCCCCCACCAAAATCAGCTCCTACCCAACCATGATCATCTCCTACCCAATCCGAGCTATCATCGCTTTCCCATCCACCTCCCATTTCTCGGGCACTCCCACCTGTACCGCATGATCACCAATTGGCTCACCCATGACCAACTCCTTGAACTTATTATTCAAAGCAGCATCATTCATAACCGACAACTGGATGCTATTGGATTTCCCATTTCTCTTCCTCGAGGCCACTACAACTCCTCCCAGAAACTACATCATGGGTACCTCCTATTGCCCATGCCCAGTCATTCCTCCCTACTCATCCACCTTCCCCTTCTCCTTTCCCCCCTTCATCTCACCACTTCCATCTTGATAAATGTTGCAATTTAGAGTCCTCCCTTCATCAGTGTGCACCACCTCAGAACCATAACCTCCCATTCCACCACAATTCCCAGCCAATTTCATACTCATTCCGCCTAAAGCCACCACTTCGACCTCCATGTCACTTCCAACCTTCAAATCCATTTTTATCCACTCAAAAAATGCAGCAACCGTTGGATTTTTGGGAAGTATCATGGCCACTCCCATGACCTCCTACACATCCACCAATTTTTGGATGCTCTTACCAGAACCCTCCTGATACATACTCACTCCACTCCTATCCTAGGCACCACAACCATAATCCTTATCATTGTCCCCAAATTTCCAGGAATAATAACAAAAGTCATCCCAAAATTCAAAAACCACTTATTACTTCCAACGGAGCTCCTCCCCACAAAAATCCACACAAAATCTACCAGATCCATAGAAATGTCAACCTCGATAAAATCCCATGGAGAAATGGGATGACAGAGGGTCAGCATCTGGCTATGCACACATAAAAACATCTGAACTAGATTACCTATCATTAAAAATATAGAAATATTCTGCAAATGGATGGGGTGTTTGGGAAATCTAACCCACGTCGCAAACATTGAGGTCTCATGCTTCAGATGAAGATCAAAATTCCACCAAAAGGGGGAGAATCACACACCATTGTAGCTTTGGCATGCTACAAACCAGGAAAGAATAAGATCCTACTCATATGTGAAGTGAATTATAATATTATCACCATCAATGAGACCCACCATTGCTCGGTCCTAAAGATCCCAATGCTCTAAAACAAAACTGTCAAAGGTGTCCACTGGGGGGGTGCCACTTTAGAAATATCACAACCAGAGTTAGATGATGTTGTGGTGAGGCTTCACTGAACTCCTGAATAGAAAGTAGGACCTTCAACCGACCCTCAAAAAGTTCTATCACCTTTATGAAAAGTTCTTTCCATGGGATAGAGGGCCGCAAGTCATATGATGAGAAAGGGATGAATGTGTGGTCCTCATTGAGAACCAGTGGAGGTCCCTCCCCCATAGGGGGATGTAATAACCAAGGTTTTTAGAATGGGTCAAAATCCTGAACATGTATGAATTTTTGAATGGTTTCTGAGGAAACTAGAGGAAATGGGCAGTTTCTGGAAATTTCCAAACTACACTCCGTGTATATGTTAAACGAGTGACTGGCTGTGTTCTTACCAAGTACATTCTATGTGATGACCATGTAGAAATATATTACTACATGGAATGTAGTTTTAAACACGCCACGTACCCTTGACTGTGTGGAGGCTATATATGGCGTGTAGGCCTGTTGGCCGGGTAGCCTCATCTAAACCAAGTACACGCCATGTTCCCCTTGGACATTCCATGTAGTATGGCCATGTATGAGGGATATACCTAGCGTGTGGGTAAGTCAGCGAGGAAGAGAAGGGAAACCAATTACACACCGTGTACCCCTAGGTACACGTCGTGTACTCACGTCGGCAGGTTTTGGAAAGTAATTCGGCAGAATTCTAGCTTCCAAATGAACAGTTAAATGATATACACAGCGTTTATTAATGAATTGCACGCAGTGTATTTTATTTTTTTTCGCTAAAACAGGCAGTAGCCTCATTTTGAGGCAGAAAAACATTAGCTTCGTCGGGTTTCACGAACCATGCTGGCCAGACCTTGTTTCTTCTCCCGATCGTCTGTCAAAGACCCAATTTGAACACCTATTGATGAGTTGAAACCCCCTCGGTAAGACCTCAGTTCCACTTGAGCCATTTTATTTGATTTCTATTCTAGAACAAGTTATAGGGGTTTGAGCAGTTTTGAACCTTTTATAGATATACCGCATTTTAACCCAAATTGGAGGCTGTTATTGGAGGAGTAGCATCGTACGAGTCTCTGGTAGGTGGTGAATACCTTCTTTTGTGTTCTCATAGATTGTTGGGTGGTGCGGCCTTCGGTTCTTTTTCGGGTATTTTGAGCGGGACCCATTTTTATCTGATATTGCATATTACATTGTTTATGGACCTATGGGATGCCTTTGGGTATGCCTCGTTGCCTGTTTTTCTAGAGCGGCGCTGGGCGAGGGGTCATTGCTCATCGGGGCATTTTGGCCAGGGAATTCCCAAATGGTTTAAATTGAAATATTATTGTTATAAACTTTTGAGTTTAATTTATTAAGCCTGATATAAATTTTTAGATGTATTCTAGACCTCTGTGATGGTATGGGACAACACCTTGCATAGTGAAAATCAACTCTTTAGAATGTTTTTCTTGTTTACTTTTTCTGTTTAAATGCGTTATATATGAAATTGATGAATTTCATATTTTGTACCCTTTTGGGTGGTGTTGTGAATGGATCGAATATTCCTGAGCGATGTTGATCACAGGTTTGACATGGACTGGGTTACTTTGGGTGGTTTTGACCATGGGATTGGGCGTCATGGACATCATCTTGAGGCAGTACGACTGTCAAGATGGGCATGGCCTAGGATACTTGGATGGCGAGGCCATCAGACTTGATTGATATGGTCGCAGGGACACGAGGTGTCAGATGTGTGGTGGCTTAGGTATTATTTTGGTGATTACCGCTCACCCAAAACATTGATTAGTGTGTACATAGAGATACTCCGTGATGAGGTGGTTTTGACCACTCGTGTGGGTATAGGCCCCCATAGATGCAGTTTAGGTACTTTGGTTGGGGTTTCATGCCGTAGAAAGCCACGTGGGAGGTGAGGAGCCTTCAGAGGATAGCATTGAGGCTATCGGGTTGGGGGATGAGGCTTGCTGTTATTTGAGGGTAGATTTCACTGTCCCTCCAGATACGTTATTTGAGGGAATACATTTTTGTTCCTCTGGGTTACTTCTAGGGCGTGCCTTCGGGATGTCGGTACATGAGGCATGAGGTGTGAGGAGGCACAGGGTCTTGGGTGTCTATTCTTGGGCATGCCATTGGGACGTCGAAACTTGAGAAACGCAGTGTCTTGTGGCACATGGTTCCGGTTTACACGACCGATATTCCCACATTGGCTGAACCAGGTGACACTACATGGTGGCTGCTGAGCACCATAGGAGTTTGTGTTTATTTTTGAATCATTTTGTTTACTATTTTTCTTATAAAAGAATGCTTGCTTAAACACTTATATAAGGTACACACCATTGGGTGGTATCCTACTGAGATTTTTCTCACACCCTACACGGGCCCTTCAGGATGTGTGCAGACTTTATGGATTTGTGTGCAGGAAAGAGGCCACCCTGAGGAGCTGGGATGCGATAGTTGTTTCTTGGATATGGTTTCAACCTTGAGGTCTTACCTAGCTTGAGTTACTCTGTTTTTTCTTCTTTTCAGTATCAGTATGATTATTGTTCTATCTATAGTTGGTTATCCATTGGTGCCTATTTATATTCAGATATTTATTACCTTCATTAGATGCATGTTTTATTGTTCAGTAGTAGATACATGTTATTAGCATGATGTTGTGTTTATTTTTTCTGCTGTTGTTATATTTATTACTTCCACTGTTTATTGAGATTGAATGTGCTTTCTCACTACAGGTCTGGTTCGAGTCTGCTGAGTCATTTATTCCTCTGCATCTCTACCATTACACTTGGACCAGTACCATTATTATTATCCTCTGATAGGGTATAGCCTCACCACTATACCTATCAGACCCTTGTTGGTAGTTGGAATCCTTTGGAGTTCGGGGAGGTTCACCTAAGGTAGTATCACTCGACCCGTTTGGCACTGTTTGGGTGGTTGTTCGGGTCCGGGACATTACAAAGTTGTATCAGAGGAGTTCTTGATATGGATTTTGTAGCAACATTTTACTAGCTACTAGTGATATTGAGAATTCTCTTTTATTTCTGCTGGTTTTACTATTTGGGAAATGGTAGGCTGGAGATAGGTTGTTAATGGGAACTGGGTTTCTTGCCTGTGCTTTGGTGCCAGTAACCCCAAGTATGAGGGATAGACCAAGTTTCCTTGGTTAGGAATTGTTGTGTGCTTTTTTCTCAGATTACAATTTATATGATTTCCACCTTTGTGTAACACTTGGTGTGTGAGGTTATTGATTGTGATATGTGACCCTTGACCCTGTATGGTAAGGGAGAATTGGACTTTGGCCCGGTATGGAAAGGCTTGTTTTCTTGGATTTTGTTAGGTTCATTTTTAGGGTATTTCAATTTCATAACTACACATATGCTTTGTGAAGTGATAATGCCATGTGAATAAAAATCAATTTCCATGCTTTTATGCTCTGAACTATGAATAGGTGAAAATTATGATAGAATTGTCGATTGTTGCAATGTTTATGCCATGCTGTATATACTTGTAGAATTGAATGTGGTAGGATATTGGGGTCTGGATTTGATGAGAGCAGGCATGTACTATGGTTGAGGTGATTTTGATCACCAGGATTGGGTGACTCGGTCGTCGGTTAGAGCAACGCTAGTTGTCAGGGCATGCATGACCCAAGGTACTTTTGATACTTGGCCCTGATAGGTGCGGGTAAGGAGGCCATAAGGCCAGGATGTTGTGGGGCATGGGTTGCAGTGGGGGAGAGTAAGGGAAGTAGTTATGCACTTCCTTTTAGTAATTTCATTATCTACTATGAATATATATTGTTATATATATATATGGGTTGTCTGACCATTTATGGTATTCAACAGGTTCCTTTTTGGGAAACTCAAATGGAGCGTCAGAAGGGGGATGGTACAGTGACGCAGCTGCATGATTAGGTTTAGGATCTAGTCCAGGCAGAGCAGGAGCCGCATGTACAGGCTCAGGGACAGGATTAGTTTCAGGATCTATTGCATGTAGGACAGTAGCCGGTTTTGGCATCATTCGGGCCATGACTCGACGAGTAGCTTCGATCGAGACTGGTGCGTGTCTTGTAGGGGATCGACAGGAGCGTGTAGGGTATAGATCCATCTATGGAATATCTGACATGGGAGTTCCAGTCACAGCACCTGCCACTTTTTCAGGGTGAGGGTGGACTGTAGGTGGCTAAGAACTAGATCGAGAGCATGCAGATGATCTTTGAGCAGCTCGAGATGCCTCTAGGGCGGAGGGTCAAGCTGGAGACATACATGCTGAGAGGACCGGTGAAGTGTTGGTGGGATGTGGAGGTTCAAGATCATAGGCACGAGGGACTAGGATGGAAGGAATTCAAGGACAGGTTCTTCAAGAACTTTTACCCAGAGACACTGAGGGTTGAGAGAGCTCGGGAGTTCTTGAGTCTTCAGTGGGGAGACATGTCCATCATGGACTATACAGCTACCTTCACAGAGTTTTATTGCTTTGCACCTGGTATGGTAAGCGATGACGTGACTAGGGAGAGGTGCTTCATGGATGTCGTATGACACCCCATTTGGATCTAGGTGAATATTTTCAGGTTGGGTTCTTTTTCAGAGGCGGTGAACCAGGAACTCATAGGAGAGGGAAACCAGAGGGATAGTCCCCAGGTTGGCTGGGCGACAGTTTAAGGTGACGGTTTAGATAGTAGGAAGTGAGGACAGGATGATTTCTAGTAGGGCAGTTTGGCCAAGGATTCAGTTATACCACCTCGCGGTAGATCTTAAATGATTATCATTCATTGTGGACAGCCGAGACATGTTTGGACTCAGTGCGATAGGCCTCCAAAGGAGTGTCGGGCATGTGGAAAGGTCAGGCATCTGGAGAGGTTTTGCAGGTAGCCCTCTCAAATAGCTGGTAGACAGGGACCAGGATAGACGGTGGCATCCAGAGCTTGTTCAGGTTCTGTACCAGGAGAGGGTAGCCGAGGTTTAGCTGCTCACGGAGGACATGAAAGAGATAGCGGGATCCAGCTAAGGGGTTAGTGGCTTGTGGCAGCAGCAGCACCGCAGGGAGGTTAGGCATCAAGCAGTCGTATTTGAGGCCAGTATCACGTCATGGACCTGCTTGAGGCTGAGCAGGCTGGTGAGCCGACGACAGTTAGAGGTACACCACGGTGTGGCTGTGATCACCATGTTTCCTTTCTGTCATGACCTGTAGAGGCATGTCCGTTTTGAGTGCACATGGCACACATGATCTATGTGGATTGACTAGATGCTAGTCAGTGGGATTGGCACCATATCAGGTGTGTGATATGTGTATGTGTGTGTGTGTGAGTGTGTGTTTGTGTGTGTGGGAGATGCATAACATCAGGGGCATCGAGGATGCGGGTTACATAAGGTTTCTTGGGAATCGGGGCATCGAGGATGCTAGTAAAATGAGGTGTTAGGCACCAGGACCTCGTGGAGGCAGACACCGATGTAGTGCGGGATATGCTGGGTGTCGGGAACAACACAGGAGCACCAGTGAGGTGCAGGGGTGACGATGAGCCATGGAAGGAATACGCATCTGGAAAATAGGTTAGTAAACCTTTTTGTTGTGAGTTTTGATGGGTTGAGACCAGGATAGCCGGTTCCTAAGGTGGGGATCCCCCCTTGAAGAATTTAGCTAGGACCTTTGAGACTGGGGATGTCCGGGTTACTTTGATCGGGGTGGTATGTTTTGTTCAATCTCCGGGTTTTGTTTGATTTCTCGGGGATGAGCTATGTTAGGGTGGGAAGATTTTAAGAACATGTGTTTTTAGAATGGGTCAAAATCCAGACCTGGTTTTAATTTTTGATAGGTTTCTGAGGAAACTGGAGGAAATGGGCAATTTCTAGAAATTTCCAGACAACACACCGTGCACTTTTAGTACACACCATTTATATGTTAAGCGAGTGACCGACCGTGTGCTCATCGAGTACATTCTGTGTGATGGCCATGTAGAAATTTCTTACTACACGGCGTGTAGTTGTAAACACATCGTGTACCCTTGACCGTGTGGAGGCTATACATGGCGTGTAGGACTGTCGGCCAGGTAGAGTTGTTTAAACCAAGTACACACCATGTTCCCCTAGGACACGTCGTGTAGTCTACCGTGTTTGAGGGATATACAAATCATGTTGGTAAGTCGGAGAGGAAGAGAAGGGAAACCAAGTACATGCCGTGTACCCCTAGGTACACGCCACATATTCACATCAGCAGGTTCTAGAAAGTAAGTCAGCGGACTTGTAGCCACCAAATGATCAATTAAATGATATACACGGCGTGTAGTCATGAAGTACATGCCATGTAATTTATTTTTTTCTCTAAAACAGGTAGTAGCCTCGTTTTGAGGCATAAACACATTAGCTTCGCTAGGTTTCAAGAACCAAGCTAACTGGACCTTGTTTCTTCTCCCGATCGTCCGTCCGAGTCCCGATTCGAACACTGAGTCTCGGGTAGGTGGTGCATACCTTCTATTGTGTTTTCATAGACTGTTGGGTGGTGCGGCCTTTGGCGCGTTTTCAGGTATTTTTAGAAGGACCCATTTTTATCTGATATTGCATATTACATTGTTTATGGACCTATGGGATTCCTTTGGGTGTGCCTTGTTACCTGTTTTTCTAGAGAGGGGTCGGGCGAGGGGTCGTTGCTCATCGGGGCATTTTGGACGGGGAATGGAAAAATGGTTTAAATTGAAATATTATTGTTATAAAATAATGAGTTTAATTTATTAATCCTGATAAATATTGTTAGAGGCATTAAAGATCTCAGTGCTGGTATGGGACAACACCTTGCGTAGTGCAAATCAACTATTTAGAATGTTTTGACTGTTTACATTTTCTATTTAAATGTGTTATATAGGAAATTGGTGAATTACTTATGTTGTACCCTTTAGGGTGGTGTTGGGCATGGACTGAATATTCTTAAGCGATGCTGATCACAGGTTAGGTTTGGCCCAGGTTTCTTTGGGTGGTTTTGACCATGGGATTGGGTGTCATGGACGTTGGCATGAGGCAGTATGACTGTTAGAACGGGCATGGCCCATGTTACTTAGATGGCTAAGCCATCAGACATGAGTGGCATGGTCGTAGGGACATGAGGTGTCAGATGTGTGGTGGATTAGGTATTATTTTGGTGATTACTGCTCACCTGGAACTTTGAGTAGTGTTCCCATGAGGATATTTAGTGATGAGGTGGTTTTGAACATTCGTGTGGGTAGAGGCCCCTGTAGATGCAGTTTATGTACTTTGGTTGGGGGTTCTTGCCATAGAAAGCCACATGGGAGGTGAG
Organism: Viscum album; assembly: GCA_963277665.1. NCBI lineage: Eukaryota > Viridiplantae > Streptophyta > Magnoliopsida > Santalales > Viscaceae > Viscum > Viscum album. The sequence goes on from OY728152.1 coordinate 1,117,824,357, forward strand.
GAGACTTCAGAGGATAGTATTGAGGCTATTGGGTTGGGGGATGAGCCTCACCATTATTTGAGGGCACATATCCATGTCCCTCCGGATATGTTATTTGAGGTAAGACATCATTGTTCCTCTGAGTTACTTCTTGGACGTGCTTTCGGGACGTTTTTACTTGATGCAAGAGGTGTTAGGAGGAACAAGGTGTTGGGTTTCTATTCTTGGGAGTGAATTTGGGATGTTGGTACATGAGACACATGGTGTCAGGTGGCACATGGTGCTGGGTTACATGACAGAGATTCCAGCATTGGCCAAAGTAGGTGACACACCATGGTGGCTGCTGAGCACCATAGGAGTTTGTGTTTCTTTGTGCATCATTTGATTTACTACTTTTCTTATAAATTCATGTCTTCTTAAACACTTATATTAGGTATGATCCATTGGGTGGTATCCTACTGGGATTTGTATCACACCCTGGATGGGCCCTTCAGGATGCGTGCATAGTTTATGGATTTGCATGCAGGAAATAGGCCATCCTTAGAAGCTGGGCCACGTTAGTAGTTGCATGAAGATGGTATAGACCTTGAGGTCTTACCTAGCTGGAGTTACTCTGTTTTTTCTTCATTTCTGTATCAGCATGCTTATTGTTGTAGCTACAGTTGGTTAGCCATTGGCACCTTTTTATATTCAGACATGTATGACCTACTTTGGATGCATGTTTCATTGTTCAGTAGTAGATACATGTTATCAGCATGCTGTTGTGTTTATTTTCGCTGCTATTTTTAAATATATTGCTTCCTCTGTTTATTGATATTTAATGTGCTTCCACACTACGGGTCTGGTTCGAGTCTGCTGAGTCATTTATTCCATTGCATCCCTACCATTAAACTAGAACTAGTACCATTATTATTATCCTCTGAGAGGGTATAGCCTCCTCACTATACCTATCTGACCCTTTTTTCTAGTGGTAAGCCTTTGGAGTTCGAGGAGGTGCACCTAAGGTAGAAGCACCCGACCCGTTTGGCACTGTTCGGGTGGCTGTTCGGGTCCAGGTCGTTATAGGGGAGACTCCGAGACCACTGTCTTCTTCAACCTGGAAGGGAAGGGGAGTAGTCATTTCATGGGACTGGGAGAGAAGCTGAGGCCACCATCTCTTTTAGGGGATCTGGGTTTTCTAGGATTTTTATGGTTTTTTAGTTTTTTGTGGTTTTGAGTGTTTTTAGGTTTTCAAGGTTCTCTTAGTTTTTTGGTGTTTTTAGGTTTTTTCATATTTTGATGAATTTTAGGTGTTTTGTATGATTTTATGTGTTTTTAGTGTTTTTAGTAATTTTGATATTTTTTAGGGTTTTAGGGTTTTAGGGTTTTTTTGGGTTTTAACATTTTCTGATTTTTTAGGGGTTAAGTGTGTTTAGGTTTTCAAGATTATCTTAGGGTTATTCTAGGTTCTTTGGGATTTTTCTCTTTTATGGATTTTTAGGTTGTTTTTATGATTTTATTGGTGTTTTATTGTTTTTAGATATTTTGAGGGCTTTTGGGGTTTTATAGTTTCTTTGGATCATTAGGGTTCATTTGAGTTTTTTGGATTTTTAGTGTTTATATTTTTTAAGCATTTTTAATCATTTAAATATTTTTTGGGTTCTTATTATGTTTTTATGTTTTTATGTTTTTTGTGTCTTTTTAAGTATTTTTAGTTTTTTAATAGTTTTGTGGGTTTTAATTGTTTTTGTGTTTTAAGGATTTCTTAGGGAATTTCATGGTTTTTAGGTTTTTTATGTTTTTTTGTTTATTAGGGATTTTTTTATTTTTATTTTTTGGTTTTTATAGTTTTAGGGATTTTTAGAGATTTGGGGGTTTTAGTGTCATTAGGATTTTAGGTTTTTTATATTTTTAGGGTTTTAAGCAATTTTAAGTGTAATTTTTTTTCAAGGGTTTTTTTGTGGTTTTTTAGGGTTTTTTGTGTTTTTATGCTTTAAGCGACTTTAGCCATTTTTTAGGATTTTTATTGTTGTAGGGATTATGTTTCTTTTTAGGGTTGTTTTGGGTTTTTTAGCTGTTTTCGTTTTTAACATTTTTAGGGGTATAAACGGTTTTTAGGGATTTTGGTAGTTTTTTTAGTTTTCTTATTTTATATGGGGTTTAAGGATTTTATGGGTTTTATTTTTTTAGGTTCCATAAGTGGTTTTTAGGATTTTTTTCATTTTTAGGTTTTTTAGTGGTTTTAAATGTTTTTAGGTTTTTTTGTTTTTATTAGGGTTTTTAGCATTTTTATGGATTTAGAGGGGTTTTATGGTTTTTTATGGTTATTAGGGTTTTAGGGATTTTGGTGTTTTTTAGTTTTTTATGGGTTTTATCAATTTTTTATTTTTAAGGTTTTCTTACTATTTTTCTAGTTTTTTACATTTTTTAGAATTTTTATGGATTTTTTAGATTTTTTAGGGTTTTCAGGGTTTTATTTATTTTGTGGGTTTTATGGTTTTTTAGGGTCTTTATGGTTTTGATGTTTTTTTTGGGATTTTAGTTTTTTTTAAGTTTTTTATGGGTTTTAATGTAATTGATTTTTTTAAAAAAAAATTAGTGGTTTAAAGGGTTTTTATAGTTCTTATTGGTTTTAAGGATTTTTATGGGTTTAAATGTTTTTAGTGTTTTTAATGTTTTTAGGGTTTGGGGTGGGGTTTTTTGTTTTTAGGGTTTTTTAAAAAAAATTGGATTTCTAGGGGTTTAGATTTTTTTGGGTATTTATGATTTTCTTTGGATTTTTTTATGTTTTTAGTGGATTTTTGGTTTTTTTGGTATTTTTCTTATTCTTTAGTTTTTTTGTGATTTTTAGGTTTTTTGTGGATGTTTAGGGGTATTAGGATTTTTAGAGATTTTCAGGATTTTTCATGTTCTATGGTTTTTTATGTATTTTAAGTATTTTTATGTTTTTAATGGTATATTAATGTCTTTCAGAGTTTTTAGGGTTTTTTTACATTTTTGGGGATTTGTACGTATTTTTAAAAATTTATGTTGGTTTTAAATATTTTTCGGATATTGATGGTTTTTAGGTTTTTTATGGTTTATATGGATTTCAAGGTTTTTTATAGTATTTAAACTTTTTTGGGGTTAAAAGTGATTTTTTAGTTTTTTGTGGTTTTTAAGGTTTTATGGGTATTCTGAATAATTATGATTTGTAGGTGGTTTTATGGTTTTTATGTTTTTTAATGTTTTTAGGGACCTTTTATGTTTTATGGTTTTTATTATATTATTGGTTATTAGGGTTTTAATAGTTTTTAGGTTTCTAAGTTCTCTATAGGGTTTTAGGGGTTTTTATGTGTTTAATATTTTTTAGGTATTTTTTATGATTTTTATAGTTTTTTGGTATTTTTATGCTTTTAAGGGTTTTTAATAGTTTTTAGTGTATTTTGGGATTTTAGCATTTTTATTTTTTTATGGATTAAGTTTTTTTTACGTTTTTTAGGTTTTATTATTGATTTTTTGGGATTTTAGGTATTTATTTTTTTGTGGACTTTTAGGTATTTTTTTGAATTTTTATGGTTTTTTTGGGTTTATAAGGATTTTTGAGGTTTTAAATTGTTGTATAGGTTTTTAGGGTTTTTATGGTTTTTTGGGTTTTTAGTGTTTTTTGGGTTTTTTGAGTTTTTAAGATTTTGGAGTTTCTTATCATTTTTAGTGGTTTAATGGGTTTTTTGATTTTTAGTGATTTTTAGGCATTTTATGGTTTTCAGGGTATTTATTATTTTTGGGGGGTTTCTGGTATTTAGGTTTTTAGGGTCTTTAAGGTTTTTAGGGTTTCCAACATTTTCTACCATTTTAGGCATTTAAAGTGTTTTTAGGGGTTTTAAAGATTTTTTATGGTTTTTCATGGGTTTTAGGGGTTTTTTATGTTTTTGGGATTTTTAAGATTTTTTAAGAATTTATTGTTTTTAGGGTATTTGGGCATTTTGAGGGATTTTATAGTTTTAGCATTTTTATCATTTTTCGGGTTTTAGGAGTTTAAACTGTTTTAGATTTTTTCTTATGGGTTTTCATGATTTCTAGGGGTTTCCAAATTTGTGTAGTTTTTAGGTCTTTTAGGTCTTTTTATTATTTTTAGGGTTTTTAGGGATTTTTAGGGGTTTTATGGTCTTTTTAGGGTTCTTAGGTTTCTATGTTTTTTTTGGATTTTTAGGGTCTCTTTTAAGGTTTCAATGTTTGAGGGTTTTTTTAGAGTTTTTAAAGTTTTTGGCGTTTAAATGTATTTAGATTTTTTGGTAGTTTTATGGTTTTTATAGGTTTTTACGGTTTTAACGGTTTTTTTCCTATACAGGTTTATTAGGAATTTTAGGTTTTTATGTGGTTTAGTGTATTTAGGGATTTTAGGTTTTTTTGGTTTTTAAGGATTTTAAGGTTACTAAGAATTTTAACATTATTTTTGTTTTTATGGGTTTTAAGAGTTTTTAGGTTTTTAAGGTTTTCTTATGGGTTTTCTGGGTTTTAGGGCTTTTAAATTTTTTTTGTATTTTTACGGATTTTTTATAATTTCTATGGTTTACTATGGTTTTAGGGGTTTTGAATTTTTTGTGTTTTTTGTTTTTTGGATTTTTTAGGGTTTTTAGTATCTTTTGGATTTTAAGGGGTTTTACCTTGTTTTAGGATTTTAGGGTTTCTTAGGGGTTTTTAGGGTTTTATACGTTTTTAGGGATTTTAGATCTTTTTTAGGATTTTTTTAGTTTTTAGGATTTTTTTGGATTTTGAGGTGTTTTAGAGTTTTTTAGGATTTTTATGTGTTTTTTGGGTTTATTTGTTTATATTGGTTTTATGTTTTTCGGATATATTTAACATTTTTAGTTTTTTAAAATGTTTTTAGAGTTTTTAGTGTATTTTTATTGGTCTTTATGTGGTTTTTAGGGGTTTTAGGGTCATAGGGGTATTTATGGTTTTGTGGTTTTTGGGTTTTAAGGCATTTGGGGGTTTTTAGCGTATTTTAGGTTTTTTAAGGGTTTTAAGTTTTTTTAGGTTTTCAAGTGTTTCATACGTTTTTCATATATTTTAGGGATTTTTACATTTTGATGGATTCTTATGGATTTTTTTGTATTTTTATTGGTTTTTTAGGTTTTTATGGATTTTTTGGGGTTTTATGGATTTTTTAGTGGTTTTTGGGTTTTTATAATTTTAGCATTCTTTAATTTTATTAGTTTTTTATGTGTTTTTAGGTTTTTAGGGTTTTCTTAGGTTTTTTTAGAGTTTTTAAGAATTTTACATTTTTTAGGGTTTTAGGGATTATTTTGGGTTTTTTGGGTTTTTTTTGAGTTTTTATGGATTTTGGGTGTTTTTAGGGTTTTTTATGGTTTATATTTATTTTTTAGGGATTTTATTGAGTTTTTTTGTTTAATGTTTTTAATAGTATTTTATCATTTTTAGTGTTTTTAGTTTTTTTTTGCAGGTTTTAGCAGATTTATTGGTTTTTAGGGTTTTTAGTGGTTTATATGGGTTTTATGATTTTTACAGTTATGGTTTTTAGGGTCTTTTGGGAATATTAGGGGTTTTAGCGTTTTTTGGGATTTTTGGGGTTTAAAGAGTTTTTAGGTTTTTAATGATTTATTTGGGTTTTACTAGGTTTTTAGGGTTTTTTACATTTTTAAGGATTTTTAGGGATTTTATAGTTTTTAGTGTTTTGAGGTATTTTTTGTGTTTTAAGGGGTTTTAAAGGGCTTTTAGGGTTTTCATATTTTTTTAGGTTTTTTATCTTCTTTAGGTTTTTGGTTGTTTTAAATTTTTTTTGGATTTTCATGTTTTCTTAATGTTTTCAGGGCTTTTATGGTTTTTATGTTTTTACGTATTTTTTTTGGATTTTTATGGTTTTTTTAGTTTTCTATAGTATTTAGGGGTTTTATGGTTTTTATGGTTGGGGGGGTTATATATTTTTTTGATTTATTTAGAGTTTTTTGGTTTTTAAAGGGTTTTAATGTTTTTAAAGGTTTATTGGGTTTTTAGAGTTTTAGTGGGATTTTAGGGGTTTTATGGGGTTTTAGGTTATTTTAAGATTTTTAGGGGGTTTATGGTTTTTAGGCTTTTAGGGGTTTTAGGGGGTTTTAGGTGTTTTAGGGGTTTTTAGGTTTTTACAGATTTTGTGGATTTTTATTTCTTTTAAGTGTTTTTTGGGTTTTTTGTTTTTCTGAGTGTTTTTTAAGGTTTTTGTGGTTATTTAGATTTTTAGTTATTTTAGGGTTTTTTATGATTTTTATGGTTTTTTAGTGAACTTAGGCATTTTTATAGTTTTATGGTTTTTAGGGTCAGCTACGATTTTTAGTGTTTTTAGTTTCTTTTGGCATTTTGAGTGATTTTAGGTCTTTAAGGTTTTAATAGGGGTGTCTGGGTTTTTATGGGTTTTTATGTTTTTTTGGATTTTTATGGATTTTCACGATTTTAACGGTTTTCAGTTTTTTATAGATTTTGAGTGGTTTTAGGGTTATTTATGGTTTTTAGGGTCTTTATTGAGTTTTTTGGGTTTTTATGTTTTTTAGAGTTTCTAGTGGGTTTTAGGGTTTTTAGGGTTTTTGGGTTTTCAGGTTTTCTACTGGTTTCTATGGTTTTTAGAATTTGGGGGGTTTTAGTGTCTTTTATGTTGTTTTGGGGGGTTTATAGGTTTTTTTTTTATGAGGTTTTAATTTTTTTAGGCTTTTATGGATTTCTTATGTTTCTTCAGGGTTTTAATGTTATTTATGTTTTTTGGGATATTTAGAGATTTTTTAGGTTTTTTAGGATATTTTAATTTTTTTAAGAATTTTTAGGGGGTTTGCGTTTTTTATAGTTTTTAATTTTTTGGGGGTTTTAGCGTTTTTGAGGTTTTTAATGGGTTTAAAGTTATTTTTAGTTTTTGTGGTTTTCCTAGAGTTTTTCAAGGTTTTTTGGGTTTTTTAAATTTTTAGGTACTTTTATGGATTTTTTATTGTTTTTATGGTTTTAGGGTTTTTAGGGATTTTTTAGGGTTTTGTTTTTTTATGGGATCTTAGGGTTTTATTGTTTTTTTGAGTTTCAGTTATTTTATGTTTTTTAGAGCCTTTAAACATTTTTACGGTTCTAATTTTTTTAAGAGTTTTTTTGTGTTTTTAACTTTTTTTTTTGATTTTGGGGACTTTACGATTTATAGGGTTTTAAATGAATTTTAGTGGTTTTATGGTATTTATGGTCTTTTAGGGTTTTAGAGTTTTGAGGTTTTTTTATGTTTTTATGGGTTTTTAGCATTTTTAGGTTTTTAATGTCTTCTTAGGGGTTTTGGGGTTTATGGGTTTTTCTGTTTTTTAGATTTTTATGTATTATTTTGGATTTTAATGGGGTTTTATGGATTTTTATGGATTTTAGTGTTTTTTATATTTGTTAGTGATTATAAGGTTCTAAGTTGTTTCTTTTTGTATTTAGTGGGATTACATATTTTTAGGTTTTTAGGGTCTTCATAGGGTTTTTTTTAGGGTTTTTAGGTTTTTTTTACGTATTTATGGATTCCTCGGGCCTTTTGGATTTTAGGGTTTTTTATTGTTTTTAGGGATTTTCAGGGGTTTTAGGGGTTTTTTAGTTTTCTGGGGTTTTAGTGTTGTTTTAGTTTTTTATTATTTTTAATGTTTCTAAGATATTAGTAACTTTTTTATGGGTTTAAAAGGTTTTTAGTGTTTTTAGTGATTTTTAGAGTATTAAGGTTTTTTATGGTTTTTAGGGGTTATTATGGTTTTTATGGGTTTTAGGGTCCTTTTTGGGTTGTTATGGTTTTCAAATTTATAAGAATTTTAATGTTTTTATATTTGTAAGGTTTTATTGGGGGTTTTCAAGGATTTTAGTGTTTTTTATGTTTTTAAAGAATATTTCAGCTTTCCTAGTATTTTTAATGTTTTTTAAGTTTTATAGGGATTATGTGTCTTTTTTGGTTTTTTACTGTCTTCATGTTTTTAGGGTTTTATATTTTCATAGGTATTTTTAGGTATTTTTTAGGTTTTTTATTATTATTAGATATTTTAGGGATTTTAAGGATTTTTCAGGTTTCTGGGGGGTTTATGGTTTTTAGGGGTTTTTTTAGTTTTTTAGTGTTTTTAAGGTTTTTGAGAAGTTTTTAACATTTTTAGGGATTTAAAGGGATTTTTTAGTTTTTAGTGTTTTTATTATTTTTATGGGTTTTCAGGGGTTTTATAGATTTTAAGGGTTTTATGGTTTTTATGAGGTTTAAAGGTTTTAAATTTCTTTTAGTGTTTTTATGGTTTTTAGAATATTTTAGGTTTCTAGGGGTTTAATTTTTTTAGGTTTTTAATTTTTACATATGTTTTTCATGTTTTTTTAGGTTTTTTGGTGTTTTTAGTATTTTTATTGGGTTTTAGGGTATTTATGGATTTTTATGATTTTTAGTGTTTTTTAGGGTTTTTATCATTTTTTCAATTTTTAGGTGTTTTATGTTCTTTGTGGGTTTTTATATTCTCACACTGCTTTTCATGGTTTTTAGGGTTTTTACTTTTTTAGGATTTTTTGTGATTTTATATGATTTTTATTAGTTTTTTGGGTTTTTTGGGATTTTGATGGCTTTAGGGTTTTTATGGTTTTTTTGTGTTTAAAATGTTTTTTTAGTTTTTTAGGTTCTTTAATGTTTTTCACTTTTTTTTATTTTTAGGGGTTTAATGGTTTTCTAGAGTTATTAGATTATTTTTAGGGTTTTTATGAGGTTTTAGTGTTTTTACAGTTTTAGGGTTTTATTGGTTTTATGTGTTTTAGGGGTTTTATGGTATATTTAGGGTTTTTTGGAGTTTTAGTGTTTTTAGGTTTTTTAGGGGTTTTAAGTTTTTTTTACATTTGTAGTATTTTCATAGGTTTTTTCTAGGTTTTTTAGGTTTTTAACTTTTTTGGGGATTTTGGGAGAATTTTTAGGTTTTTTTTTGGTTTTTATGGGTTTTATTGATTTTGTGGGGTTTTAGGGGTTTTTAGGATTTTTAGGATTTTTTAGGTTTATAAAAACAATAGGGTTTTTCTGGAATTTTAGTGTTTTTTTTGTTTTTAGGTATTTTATGGTTTTAGGGTTTTAGGGGTTTTTACATGATTATTTTTTTTTGTTTTTTGGATTTTTTTGGAGTTTTTAGGATTTTTATGGTTTTTAGAGTTTTTATCATTTTATGGGTTTAAATGGATTTTAGAGTTTTAGTGATTTTTTAGTGTTTTCTTGGGATTTTAGGGTTTTTTTTGTTTTTTGGTGTTTTTATCATTTTTAGGGGTTTAAGGTTTTACGGTATTTTAAGGGTTTCATAGGGTTTTATGGTTTCCAAAATTTTTTAGGTTTTCATGGAATTTTATGATTTTTGGTTTTTATGGTTTTCTTTCAGTTTTCAGGGTTTTTAGTTTTTTTTATGTTTTCAGTGTTTTTTAGCACATTTTAGTAATTTTATAGTTTTTTTGGGTTTTAGGTATTTTGATAGGTTTCATGGTTTTAAAGTAATTTAGTATTTTTAGGGTTTTTAACATTTTTAGGTTTTTTGTTGGTTTTAAGTGTTCTTAGGTTTTCAGTTTTTCTTCCGGATCTTTAGGGTTTTTAGGGTTTTTTAATTTTTTGGGGATTTTTAGGGATTTTTTAATATTTTGATGGTTTTTAGGGATTTTAGATATTTTGAGGGGTTTATCGTTTTTATGGATTTTATGGTTTCTTCGGTTTTTAGGTTTTTTTATGTTTTTAGCTTATTTAATGTCTTTTAGAGATTTTTAACATTTTTATGGGTTTAAATGGTTTTTATAGTTTTTACTAGATATTTAGGGTTTTTAAAGGGTTTCAGTTTTTTTGAATAATTTTTTTAGTATTTATGGTTTTTAGGGTTTTGGGGGTTTTTAGTATTTTTAGTGTTTTTAGGTTTTTTAGGGTTTTAAAGTGTTTTTAAAGGTTTTTTTGGGGGTTTTCAAGGGTTTTTTACATTTTTAGGTATTTTTAGGGATTTGTTTTATTTTTATGGTATTAGGGTTTGTGTGGATTTCGAGGGTTTTTAGGTTTTTTGGATTTTTAGCATTTTTAATGTTTTTTTGGCTTTTTATGTATTTTTAGGTTTTTAAGGATTTCTTAGTGTTTTTTGTGTTTTCATTATTATTTAATTTTTTAGGGGTTATTATGGATTTTTTGGGATCTTTTGGGTTTTTAGGGTTTTTAGGGCTTTTGAATGGTTTTATGGATTTTAGGGGTTTTATGGATTTTTAGGGTTTTCAATTGTTTTTTGAGATTAAAGGGTTTTTAATGTTTTTAATTCTTTTAGGGGTTTAAAGGGTTTTTAGTGTTTTAGTGGGTATTTAGGGTATTTATTTGTTTTTAGGGGACTTTATGATTTTGATGAGAATTATAGTTTTTAAGGATTTTTAGGGGTTTTAGGGACTTTTTAGTTTTTTTGGGTTTTTAGCCTTTTTAGGGATTTTAAATGTTTTAGTTTTTTATGGTTTTCATTGGATTTTTTAGGGGTTTTAGGGGTTTTTAGGTATTTTTGGGGATTTTTGGGGACTTTTATGGGTTTTATAGTTTACATAGATTTGAGAGGTTTTGGGTTGTTATGGTTTTTACGATTTTTAGGGCTTTTTAGGGTATTTAGCTTTTTATATTTTTAGTAGATTTTATGTTTTTTTATGTATTTAAGGTTTTCTTATGGATTTTTTGGGGTCTTTTAAATTTTTAAGATATTTTAGAGATTGTAGATGATATTTTGGTCTTTTTAGTTTTTAGTGGTTTTGGGATTTTTTGGGTTTTTTTGGTTTTTTTTTTGGGTTTTTCTTTTTTTTAGTGTTTTAAGGGTTTTCAATTTTTTAACACTTTAGTAGTTTAAATGGTTTTTAGATTTTTTAGTGGGTTTATGGTTTTTATAGTCTATTAAAATATTTTCTTGGTTTTTTATGGTTCATAGGGGTTTTTAGGGATTTCTATGTCTTTTAGAGTTTTGGGGGGTTTTAGCATTTTTTAGGTTTTTAGAGGTTTTAAGTGTTTTTAGCTTTTTATGATTTTATTTGGGGTTTTCATGTTTTTTCTGGTTTCTTGTTTTTTAGGGATTTTTAGAAATTTTGTAGGACTGTTATGGTTTTTTATAGTTTTAGGGATTTTGAGGGGTTCTAGGGGTTTTTTAGTTTTTATGGTTTTTTTTTTGAGATTTTACCATTTTTTAGGTTTTTTTCCTTATTTAATCGATCTTTGGATATTAATATTTTCATTGGGGTTTTTCGAGTTTTAATTTTATTTATGTTTCTATGTATTTTTCGGCATTTTTTTGGTTTTTTATTATTTTTTAGGGTTTTATGGATTTTGATGGTTTTTAGGGTGTTTTAGGGATTTAGGGTTTTTAGGGGTTTTTGGTTTTTTAGGTTTTTAGGGGTTTAAGTGTTCTAATATTTTATGTTGTTCTTAATAGTTTTTTGGGATTTTGGTATTTTTTAAAATATTATGTATTTTTTAGTGTTTTAGGATTTTTATGGGTTTTTAGGTTTTTATGTAATTTGTAGTGTTTAGGGTATTTTGGATTCTTATGATTTTTTTGGTTTTGTAGGTGTTCTTGAGTTTTTAGGTGTTTTAAGGGTTTTTGATGTTTTTTAACATTTTGATGGGTTTAAAAGTTTTTTTATAGTTTTTAGTTGGTTTTAGTGTTTTTATAGGCTTTTAAGGGTTTTTATGTTTTTAGGTTTTGTCATGGTTATATGGGGTTTTAGGGTATTTTTATGTTTTTTGGGTTTTTAGTGTTTTTATTTTTTTAAGTTTTTTATGAGTTTTAAGTGTTTTTATGTTTCTATATTATTCTTATCCTTTCTCAGGATCCTTAGTGTTTTTTATTTTTTTAGGTATTTTTAGGGTTTTTTAGGATTTTTATAGTTTTTAGGGGTTTTAGGGATTTTAATGGATTTTAGGAGATTTTAGTGTTTTCGGGTTTTTATCATTTTTAAGTGATTTTAGGTTTTTAAGCCTTTATTAGGGTTTTTAAGGTTATTATTTTTTTTAACATTTTTATGGATTTTTAGGTCTTTTAAAAAATTTTTTGTTCATTAGTGTTTTATGGATTCTGGTGGGTTTATGGTTTTTTGGATTTTTAGTGTTATTTTATTTTTTTACGTTTTTTAAGGTTTATTTTGGATTTTAATATTTTTAGGGATTTAATAGGTTTTTAGAGTTCTTATTGGTTTATTAAGTTTTTATTGGTTTAGGTTTTTTATGGTTTTTAGGGGTATTATGGTTATTAGGGGTTTTAATGTCTTTTTAGAATTTTTAGGGTTTTAGAATATTTAAGGTTTTTAGGTATTTTAAGATTTTTTAGGTTTTTAAGGATTTTTTTAGGGTTTTCATGGTTTTTAGGGTTTTTATTTTTTTAGTGTGTTGTAGTTATTTTTTATTATTTTTATGGTTTTTAGGGTTTTGAGGAATTTTTAGGGTTTTTAGTTTCTTTTAGGGTTTTTATTTTTTTAAGAGTTTTCAGAGTGTTTAATTTTTTTAAGTGGTTTAAAGTCTTTTTAGATTTTAATGTTTTTCTTTGGGGGATTCAAGGTTTTTAGTGTATTTTACATTTTTAGGGTTTTTAGGGATTATTTTAGGTTTTTAGGGTTTTTAGTGATTTTCATAGTTTTTCGGGTTTTTTTAGGGTTTTTAGTGTTTTTTTGGTTTTGTGGGTTTTTATGGTTTTTTTTATAATATTTAAGGGTGTTTATATTTTTTAAACATTTTTTGGGTTTAAATGGTTTTTATATTTATTAGTGGGTGTTGAAACTCCTTAGTAAGGAAAAAAGGATTATAAAGAAGTCCTTTGGATATTTCCATATATCTAAAAACGTTAAATGAATTAAAGAAATGTAGTTCAAGGGATCTACGTGGAAAAACTACATTTTCCAAAAGACTCGAGCAAGCTCTATCCGTACAAGCCAGTGCACAGCCTCTACGAAAAAGACCTATGCTATGGAGCTATGTGAAGGACCTGCGTGGTAATATAATTTATACGCCCATATGTAGAAGAGCTACACTGCAAGGCTGCTCCCAAGACCTCTGCATACAACATCCTTTCAACAAGACCCCTTCCCTGTATATAAATAGGACCCTTGGGCTCCCCATTTGAGGACTGAAAAAAGTTTTAAGAACACTTGAATATCCTATTGCGTAGATCTTTCACACAGGTCCCCTAAATTTTCTATGGTAGCTCTCTAAAAGATGAGAGAAGATAGAATTAGTTGGAATAAGGAAGATTGATGTCATTTCATAGTTTGAAATACAAAACATCTAATTAAGGACCCTTCTTTTATCAAGAATAAACTAACTCCGTAAGGCCTATTCCTTAATGACATACGCGGGGCTCTTCTAAAGACACCAAAGTAAACCCTGGGTGTTTAGATTTAAATCCCACCCAAGTGTTGTTTTCCTGGTAGTCCTTTTTAAGCTTTCATAGGATTTATTCCCCCATATTAAGAATTTTTTCATTTCCTCATAGGACCTTCACGATAAACCTATGTGACATACCTACACGACATACCTACATGGAATACCTACAAGGCTTACCTATACAGTACACAAACGTGAGCCATCATTGAAGGTCCCTTTTAATCCAACTATGGAGTAGGGGTCTCTCTTTCATTGGCTCCCTTGACATAAAGAGACCAAGTTGAAACATCCACCAAAACCTTCTGGTTTACCAAACCTTTGGGAAATACACATCAATGTGTCCTTTACTTGGGTTTGTATTTCTATAGTCAAAGGTTTCCCTCATTCGTCTTCTAAGGGAGTCAGGATCCATGGACTATTTTTAGGTTTGTATATCTATTTTCACATGGATCCTTACCCCCGAGATAGTGTTGGGAAGTTCCCAGTCATGGATTCCAATGATAGGACTTTGTCCTCAATATTTCGTCTCTAAGATATGGATCCTTAAGTTCCTAATAGGGAGAGTGAGGATCACAGTTTCTTTTCCATTCAATAGAAGAAAAGTCTTTCTCCTCTCCTGGGACCCATCTAAATGAATCCCTATAGGAGTAAACCCCTAGTATTTTAGGCCGAACCCAATGACCTTCATTTTCTTTTCACATTGAAGGGTTCATTTCTCTACGCCCTCGATCATCATCACCTCGGCTTCTTTCACTATAGGTTGATCCACTTCCATCAAAAGAAGAGAAAGTGTGTGGCTTGTTGAATATTTCACATCCTCTTGTTTCTCACACCAATCACGAGTCACATGGTCTTAGATATTTGTGATGAGTAAAACATCCTCACAATTCACCTCAATTATTAAACTACGAGAACTCTGATTCCCAGCATAATTGGGATACATAGGAAGCCTTCACCTAGGACCCAAGCTCACTAGATATCCTCTTCAGGAATCTAACTCTAATTCCCTTAATCTGGGAACCCTCCTTACAGTTAATCCCCAAATTAAGTCCCCTAAATCTCCATGAATTAAGACGTATCTCATGTACATTGATACAAATTCATCCTCTTTAGGAGAAATCCTAAACCTATCTCTCTCATAGGGTCATACACTCATGTGAGACTTACTGAACTATGTGGGATTTGATTCCCATATGAGTGGGATATATAGGAATCCTCCCTAATGTTCAAACCCAAAACTCCAAATCAACCATGTTATTCTTAGTCCATATTCCCAACCAGTTCTAATCCAACTTGGAAACTCATATCCTTTATAGGTTCCTTGGGATGCTTTGGCATAAGTCCCACACCAATATTTTACTCATCACCTTCCTCTTTGACGTCCTTTTCACATGATGTTAAACTATACAGTTAGGTACTTATCACATGACCTTAAAAGGTATGATGTGTCCCATTAAGTGGCACTGAACTACGAGGGTTTTAATTTCTTTCACAAGGATATATATGTAGCCCATTTATGGGTACAATCCCAACATCAAAACATCTTTTGTCTACCTAAATGACCATAAATTCCAGATTTCCCCCACTAAGTGGATTAAAAACCATCATCATCATAACAACGACTAAAGGATCTCTAAGTAGTATATAAGAGGATACCATTGAAATATATTCTCTAATACATATGGATATCTCCATTGATGAAGAACTTCGAATACATATGTATGATTCTGAATTTCATTCATGCTAAATTTATTTAAAATCTCAAAGGTAAACCTATATTATACTTGGTAAATTAATAAGGATTCATGAATATATATTAAATCTAAAAAAGATTCCCAAATTAGGAAATAATCCCCCCAAAAAGGGTGTGATGGGCTCGACCTCCCATCCTCTAGACCAATGTGAGTTCTTAAGCATCATAGGTAAAACAAACCTAATGAATGCTCGCCTTTGGAATGAAAGTCCCATTAGATACATAACCATTGGATGTTTTTGTATCCATAAATAAATATGATGGAAACCATTCAGATGTAGTGATTCCTAATCATAACACACGTTTTCGGGAGAAACAAAAAATGGTGAACTCAATATGAATTCTTAACCAAGATGATAGTGTTGCCCATTTTTCATGACCCTATCAATTGATACAAGAGGGCCAAACAAGGGAATCAATCATGGATGTGTTTATCTAAAATATTCTTCTTTACTGGAGTTTATTATTTTTATTTTTCATATATACAAGTAATTTCTTTCCAGAAACTCCCTTCATTCCAAATATCTTCCTTAAAGTTTTCACTTGTGAATGTCATGGCTGCTGCTCAAGCTGGATCACTCTCCGCTCAAAGGACGACATCACTGAATTAGTGTCTTCAATGCTCGGTCTCCAATTCATTGGTCATAGAGTACCATCAACATTGTACTATCCCGAACTTGGAGGTTACCAGACAAGCCCTCCAAATTAAGAATAATCCCTTGTCATCCAGTCAATGACAACCAGTGTTTCAGAAGCAGATATTTCCAACCACCATCTTTAACCATTTTGGGAGTTTATCCCCAGAATGTAATAAAAAATACCTCAACTATTATAGGGAGGTCAACCAAGGGGCCATCCATGTCCTCACCCTAGAGACACAATGGTCCCTCCCAAGGACTCCCGACAACAATCACCACTGCCAACATCGTGCAGTAGAAAACCCTTAACATGATGAGGGTGTGATATTCAATTGTATGGCCCAGGTCCCACAAACTCAGGCATGCAATATGAACCACCAGGGAAAAACCGGTCAACAAAGAGCACGTTTCTACCTTTTCCCCCTCTAGAGAAGTCCATCAACCTAGCTTGATGGAAAATATCAAATGAGCACATACACCTATCCACCTTTATTTTTACAGACAACAGACTCGTCTAGAGGTACCCAACCAATCCCTTTGTTAAAATATGGTGGAGTACAATGGGTAGGCACATACACCTTCTTACAATCTATCATCCAGTCAGTAGATTCATCTGGCTACATTCAAGGAATCATGTCAATCAAATGTGTTGGAAACTTGTAAGAAGGAACATACAACGACTTGCGCTCACCAAGCCTGCCAGCAGTCTCATTTGGCATCACTCAGAGAATCCACTTGGAATGGTCTGATGAAAAACCTGGGGAAGATTGGGAAAACTCAACTCACTGCCCCCACACATGAGTACTATCAGTATCCATGGACAATAATGGGAGGACATAAGTAACTTCATGCACCGACTCTAGATACGGAATGGACATATATTCCTATTTCAGCCACTGAATTCACTAAACATGTTATTTCAATGGTAAAAGGTCATACATAATTTCCTTCCCATATCCAGGAAGCTTATCATAATATCATAACAACAAATTTAGCAGTATTAGGGGTATGGATACATAATTTTGTCCCTATACCTGGTATGACTCATTAGAATGCCATCTCAAAGAAAATACATACCTCTATTCCAGTCCAGGAGGGTTATGGGGAATACTAACCCATATCATACATACAATTGGATCGGGAACATACACTCTTTAAAATTTGAGATAATCTACCTATTTTGACGGCCACTTTAAGGCATGCATGTACACCAACCCATGATAACCAGTTATCCTAGCATGTGGCCCCAAGTATGTGTAAAATAGAATCTAAGAAGAAGTCTCTCCAAAAATATTTGGAAAATCAAGAGTCACTATACGATCTGGATCCTATTAATGCTAGAGTTATTGAATCCCTCATATATTTTTTTATTGCATCTCAAGATCCTACCCTCCCATTTCCAAATTATGGGAGTTGTGGCTGTAATTCTAAATTTTTTTATAAGATACTTCATCATGAAGTCTGTCTTCAAGAAAATTCATTCCCGTTGGAGAGCCTATCTCTGTATGAGAGCTACTATAACCCTCCATGTGTCCAAAATACCATAGAGAAAGAGGATTTATCCCTTGATATAGTCTACCATGGTAGTCCTTACCATGATTGCATTCACTATGAAATTCCTGTCCATAGTAATGTTTCTCATTATTAATAAAATTCTCCAACTGAAAATGTAGTGATAAGAAATCTCTCTTTTCTTGAGGCACATGAGAACATAAGGTAATCCATTACTTATTCCTTATTAATAGATTGAGAAATAATTTCTCAACCAAAAGATCTCTCAAAGAGGTGGTTATTCTTGAAACCACCCTTCGGTCATTTTTTTATAATATAGCAGAGCAAACATCAACTGATCACATTGATTATGTTAAATAAATAAAGAATCATCCACTTTGGACAGACATATTAGAGAAAAATCATGCAAAATAACAAGAGGATATTTTTAATATGAGATAACAACTGTCTAAGGGTGAAATACAAGTCATGTTTTGGCTGTTGGAAACCTCTCAATACAAAATTCGATATATAATGGTAGAATATTGTATTCATGATATTCGCCTTAACCAATGGAAGAATTTTTGTTATTGAAAAATCAATGTATAACCATATGATGAATATCAATGTCATGTCAGGGTAATAGAAGAGTTTCAGTGCCAAATCAACTGGGTATCTCTCCATGTTTCTCGAAATACAAAGATTTAAAAGAAAAATGAGGCCCTTCAATGTGCATGAATCAATTCATTAAAGAGGTTGTGAAAATTGATTTTAGACACCCCATATGATGTTCATATCAGAGGATGGGGTGCACATGGATCATTTCATTTCACTATGCTCCTGAATCAGCATAGCCTGCTGAAATTGGTCTCATGAAATTTTAATTCCCCAGGTGATTTACAACAAACAAATTCTATTCATGGACAAATAAATGGCCAACATAAACATGCCTTGATTGGTTTTCACAAAAGTCAATCCCAAAGAGAGAAATATGTCGAGATACTTTTTCATCATTCATCTGAGAACATTAAGCAGGCCTAGAGCTTAGAAGATTTTAGTCATCATATTGTGAAAATGTCTGAAATAGCACAACGGTATTCCGAAATATGCAATTTGAGTGGGTGTCGTATAATGCACTCAGCCAATGTTTGGATCATAATTTTTAATATCAAAAGAGAAGCTACAATGATATCAGATATATCGGTTCACGAACCACCCCATCCTGTAGGGATGAGAGATTTTTTAAACCAACCTTATGATTCAATAAGTAGAGTCTTAAGGGTTGATTAATAAGAATAGGAATATCCATGGCCTACAGGGATGGGGGATTTTTCATATTTACAATCCCCTCCTCAAGAGAATTTAGTTTTCTCCTGATTAGAGAAGAAGCCACAAAGTGAATGCACAAATGAACTATCCAAGGATTCCCTTAAGATTACTATATATCAAAATGTACCCAGAAAACCAACAAATAGGAGAACAAATTCTCATGGGGAATGAAGAAGAAGGTGATCTTATAAAGATATTAACAAAATGTCACCAATGCATTATGAGTTAGCAAATGTCATTAATTCCATTATGGAAGATCCTCCAAAAAATTAGTCCAGATCAGGGGATTCAGAGAATAAACTTCTTATTTATAATGTTTTACACACTGAAGAAAATTAAGGAGGTGTGTGTACCCTAAATTAGAGGCTTACCCAAAATTTAGGTATTCCCTCAAATAATAAACTTCCACCTCATTGAAAGGAATATAACAAGGAGAATGGTAAAGGTTATATTATGTCTCACGTTTCCACTGGAGAAGTTAAATCACATTTTTTTGAAGAATTATTTTCTCATCAAGAGGTTAAGATGAAGGAATTGAGAAGAATCAATAAAGAGTTACTCCAAAGCATCATTCCTACTAGACATGATCCACAAGAAGATCCTTAGTTTTCACTTCCAGTAAGAGATCCTCAGCAAAGAGGGTTTGTTGCAACTGATTATGTGGATAATGAATTCCCACTATTAGGTATATATCTGGAACAGGGTCAAAGACTTACCTATAGGCCTGTCCCCATGGTCTATCAAAGAAAAATACCAGAAGCAGTACCACGGGTGGATTTTCCAATCGTTGCACCAATTCAGGCTCCAACTATTGTACTTGTATAGGTCCCAGCTCATCCAGATATTCCCCAAATTATTATGCATACAATTAAGGCATTAAAAACATGATTAGAAATTATGTAATAATGGTGCACACTAGTACAACAAGAAAATAAGGATTCCCCCCGAATTGGTATATTTGATCCATCCCCCACCAAACAGTGTGAATACCACATTTCCAATCATTAATGGTTCGAGAGATCTAAAGCAACACTTAACACATTTTGTTTCTTGTTGTGATCCCATTATGGGGACCCCTCAACAAAAATTATTAGTAAAGATAAAATGTTTTGTTCAATCACTACAGCAGTCGTACATTTCCTAGTATAAAATTTTGTAGTATCAGTCAATTATTAGATGGGAAGACCTCAATCCAAAATTCATTTTCCAATTCATCTCAATGATACAGAAGACAATAGTCTTTGATCTTACAAACTGCAAACCAAGGGAGAATGAAATAGTTTCATATTTCATTTCTTTATGAAATGTATAAACATATTCTTTAAACATTCCACTCTTTCAAGAAGATTTTTTCCCTTTTTTTGGAAAATCTATGTGATGAGCTTCATACACTACTAATCCCTGTGAAATACACAGGAGGGTTTTGGGACCTTTATTAAATTTCCCAAAAAATTGATATTTTCATTGAAGAAACCAAATGTAAGTCCTTTTTAATACTATAAGCTCTAGTAAGGAGAAAAAGGAAAGTAGATCAAGGAAATTAGAGGATCCCACATTTACACTAAAGAAAGTACATATACCTTCTTATACTCTAAATCCCTCATCATACCTTAAGGATCCTCCTCTTGAGCGTTAACAAAAAAGATCAATTCGTAAAGATGATAAAGAATATCTTAGGTGAATTAAGTTTTAGGAGATAAATAACAAGGTTTATTATTTTTGGAATGAAAAGGTTCCCAGTTACTTCATTTCATCCTTGGAAAACATATTAGTCCACTTTCTAAGGCCCAGGAAACCAAAAAAATAAGGGGATGAAGTCCTCCCAAATTATTTCCCATTTAATCAAATATTAGAGAACCCCATTCATGAGTGTTTTTTTCAAATATCTCCTATAAAAAATGGTGGAATCTGGAAAAGTGAAAAATAAGGTTCCATATCCCTTGTAGCATGTGTTATTGGTACCGATCTTGAGGAAGAAGGTGGATGACAGGAAGTCAAAATAAAAAATGCACATAAGTATAATGATTGGGTGGTTAGAGAAATAGTAAATCGAACTCATTCAGTTCTAGGAACATAGTTGAAATAATGAACTATGTCTCTTGCCACATCCGCTGTAGAAAATCCATATTTATCAAAAGATCATGACTCCAAAGTCCAATCCTTAATGATAAAAAATAGTCAAAAAGTTAGAGAGTATTCATAAGAAGATGATATCATGTAAAGGAAAATGTTGACCATGAATTTGGTAGACTTCATGCCCAATGTCTCAAAACCATAGGTACCACCCCAAAAAATGGCACAACAATAACCTACATGTCAAGCATAATCATTATCAGATGAGGAATTGATCTTCGGTTCCGTTAACATTGTCCTCTTAATGGACCCCTATATAAATGATGATTCTGGTTAAGATCCAGAATTCCATGTACTTTGATTGGGGAACTAAGGAAAAAAGATAGGTTTGAGGATATAGGAGAAGAAGTGGATATTCTATAAGATACTATTTTAATTACACCCCTACTCGAACCGTTTATGCCGTAGAAACTCGTGGGAGAGCCCTTCAGCGGGATCAGTAAGAACAAGGGAACTCCTCCAAACTTAATAGGATCAACCCCAACATAATCATCTTGGAATACCGATTAGAGGCTATACCACCACTCTCTCGGTAGGTAGATAGATCTAGTTAGTTTAATCCACCAAGAGAATTATTATTTACATCTTTTACCCCAAAACATGGTTTATCTATATCAGGATCATCAAATTCTAATGAAACTGCAAAAACACATCTCCATGCTAGAAAACAAAGGCCTTTAGATCAAAAGAATGAAGTTTTGAATAAAATTTCCCATGTACTATCCAAGTTATCAATATGTGATTCTTTGAGTCTATCAAAATACCTTCGAGAATCACTTATTGGGGTTTTTTTAAGTCCTCAAGAGGTTGAAACCGATGTTGTTTCTGGTGAGGTATACCTTAAAGAGAATAATCCATTAGAATGTCATGTAGTTTTATATTTCATGGAACAAGATGAGGATAATGTTGTACATGGGAATATTAGGCCCCTGTATTTATCCAGTATGTTTAACAATACCGAAATTTGATGAACCTTCATTGATAATAGCTCAGGCATCAACCTCATTCCCATATGTACACTTCGTCGGTTGGGTCTTATTTAATCTAAATTATATCACTCCAAATTTATATTGGAAGTTTATGACAAGAATGAATAAGAACCTCTAGGTGATATTACACTCATAAATCAGTTTATGGATCTTGTATCTAATTCAAGTTTCATGGTTGTCTGAGAGGACACACCTTTCAACATTCTACTTAGAATTCCTTCAGTACTTGAACATGTGGTCAATACTTCGTCATACCACCAATGTCGCAAGTATTTATTCAATGGTAAAATTGGTAAATTTCATGGTGACAATGACCTATTCAAAAAATGTGAATCTTAGTATATTAATCTAGAGTTCTATCACACAAAGGGAACACAATCTGCGGTAAAAGATATAACAAGAATCAATGCTCTGAATGGTTTAGAAAAAATCCCAGTTAACACATTCAAACAACATAGTGAAAATTAAGAGTTTTCTAACAATCAAATTTAAACGATAAACCCAAATCGAAGCACTCGTCCAATGACTTCCATAATTTTATTTATGTCCATCGAGCCTAATAGCATTGGAGAAATTTTTGATTTACTAATTAGTGGTGAATGATTAAATGGAGATGTCTTCATTTCATCCAGTGAACTTCAACAAGTCTTTTCTTCATCAGTCAGGATAGAATATGTAGTTTCATTAATAGATAAATATAAGTATGTTGATTCCCAAACCATCATTTTTACTTTAATACTCACGAAAGACCCTTCATTGTTGGTATGGTCTGAAATGGTTGCTTCTTCTTTAGGATGTCCAAATACTAACTCTTCCCCTAGCTCTAAGTGTCTTTCTTCATCACCTACCCTTCAAGTTGAAATAGAATAAGTAACACGTGAAGAAGAGGATGAAGAAGAAGATATTAAGGATTCCCCTTCATCATTTGAGGAAGCAGTCTCCACCACTGTGGATGAGCTCAGAGAAACAAATTTGGGTACAACAAATATCCACGCCCCACTCTAATCAGTGCATCAATTAATTTAGAAGAGAAAGAGATGTACACATCATTTATAAAGAAACATCAAGATGTATTTTCCTAGAACTATATATAAATTTCAGGCCTTGATCATAACATGTCCAATCATCATTTGGGTTTTCCAAAACAGAATTGGGGATTTAATAAGGAAGCAAGAAGAACACACACAACTCATGCCTCTAAAATTGTGGTTGAAGTCGAAAAGTGTATAAAAGCTAAATTTATCAGGGAGGTGAAATACCCCAAATGATTTCTCAACATTTCCCCAAAGAAAATTAAGAATGGGAAAATCAAAGTTTTCATTGATTTCAGAGATCTTAACCGGTATTATCCTGAGGATGACTTTTTGGTTCCAATCAATAAACACTTGATTGATGAAATAACTGGCTACAAAGATATCTCCTTCATGGATGGATACTCTGGGAATAAAAAAATTTCAATGGCCTAAGAATATAAGAAATATAAATCTTTTAGATTACCTCAAGGAATATTTTTCTATCGTTTAATGCCCTTTGGCATGAAGAATGATGGTGTGACATATCAGCATGAAATAAACCATATTTTCAAACCCTTCTTGGTGAAATTCATTGAATGATATATGGATTATCTATAGGTTAAGTCCAGGCCATGTTCTAATCTCTAGGATGATCTGCAGACCATATTTTGCAATCCTCGACATCATAATTTGAAGATAAACCCCTTGAAATGTTCTTTTAGGGTAACCTGAGGGAAATTTCTTGGTTTTGTTATACACTATCACAACATCAAATTTGACCATGAGAAGACCATTTATATCCTTGAAATTCCACCTCCTTGAAACATGAATGAATTGAGAGGACATTAAGGACACTTGGCCTATATGTGGTTCTTCATAGCCAATTTATTAGGCAAGGGTTTTCCCTTCACCAAATTGATAGAGAAAGGGGTCACATATTATTGGATCAATGAATTCCATGAAGCATTTGATATTCTCTAGAAATAACTCTTGAGACCACCAATATTAATGTATCCTATTGAAGTAATTCCACTCATTCTTTAGGTGACAGTCATAGAGTGATAATTGGTTCCTTATTTCCACAAAAGATTGATGCTAGAAATGAAAATAGCCTTTACTATCACAGTCAAACCATGATCAATGCAAATACTCAATATTCAGATATTGATAAAAGCTTCCTCAAATTTATCATTGAAGTTAAGATATTGAGAAATTATTTGCAGTATCATGGGGTCCAATTTTTATCTTCCAATAACCTGCTCAAATTTATGCTCAGTCATACTATGCTTACATCACATCTGGAATGGTCGCCGGTTATTCTGTAATAGTTTTCTATACAGTTTGTAGCTAATAAAGTGTGATAAGGACAATATTTATCATATTTCCTTAATGAGCACCCGTATGCGAAATAGACATTATTGAATATTGATTTTACTGAAGAAGAAAAATTATTTATTCAAGAAAATCCTTGAATATGGGAAATATACTTTGATGGTTCTTCTAGAAGTATAATGGGAAAGATAATGGAAAACCATAAAATCAACAACATTGGGTCAGGAATTGTTCTTATCTCCCCAAAGAAAGAAGTGTTTCCATATTCCTTTATGTTATTAGAAGGTGGTACCAATAATGAATTAGAATATCAAGATCTCATTAAAAGCCTAGAATTAACACTCCAAGAACTAGTGGACTACCTGGAGGTGAAATCTAATTCAGAATTGCTAATCAAACAAATAAATGTGTATTACGCTATCAGAAAAGAAGAACTAATTCCCCTATGTGATTATTTTCGAGGGTTAGTGTCAGAATTTACCACGAATCCATCATTTTCATACATCCTACAGTCATAATATTTCCAAGATGATGTATTGGAAAATGAAGTCATAGCCTTGTTAGATCCAAATCAGGATGAAACAATCATTATCATTGCTCATCGTTGAGTGGTTTTAGCTTTTTCTCAAATCATAATAGAGGAAATAAATGAAATCAGCCCCATTTCTGATCCATATGTTCATACCATTGGATGGATGACACCCATAAATGAATATATTCAAAATAGGGTACTTCCACTGGAAATAATTAAAAGAGAACATATCCGGCGATGAGAAGTTAATTTCACTCTTTATGATGGACTAGATCATCCGAAAATCCTTTATAGATGAGGCTTTGAGGGAATTGTTTTTAGATGCATTAATAGGGATGAAACTGCAGATTTCATGAAAATGTACATATAGGAGCATGTGTTGCTCACCAGTTTAGGCATAGGATTTTTGATCAAATCTGACGGCTTGGATACATTTGGCCTTCGATGAAACAAGATTGTACAAACTTCACTAAGAAGTTTCATCCCTACCAGGTGCATTCCAAATTCATTCATAAATCCCCAGAGTTTCTATATATAGCTAAATAATTCTAGCCTTTTTCTTCATGGAGGAAGGATGTAGTAGGACCTTGTCCTATAGCTATGGCTAAGTTGTTCAAATATATTCTTACTACTACCAATTTCTTATCCAAATGGGATGAAGCAATACCTCTCAAGGAATTCAACTCCAAAAGCATTGTTAGCTCTGTAAAATATAATATCATTACTATATATGGTGTCTCTCAAACCATATTGATAGAAAATGAGACCAATTTATATTTTTTTGATGTAAAAAAGTTATATCTGGAGAAAATTATCATATCCAACCATTCATATTGATATCATGCAGTGGCCAATGGAAAGATAGATTATTTCATCAAGGCCC
Source organism: Viscum album (assembly GCA_963277665.1). Taxonomy (NCBI): domain Eukaryota; kingdom Viridiplantae; phylum Streptophyta; class Magnoliopsida; order Santalales; family Viscaceae; genus Viscum; species Viscum album. The sequence goes on from OY728152.1 coordinate 1,117,849,753, forward strand.
TATCAAATATCCTCCTAAAAATGGTGGATAAAGATTAGAAATCTTGTCCTGATAAACATTTTCATGATTTGGGGGATTATTTGACTACTACCCACACTAACACACAAAAAACTCCATACTCTAGGGTATATGGAACATAATCATTTTTTCCTATTGAAATTCAATTGCCTTCACTCTGAATTTCTATTTGAGATCAGTTATCTGCAGATTAACAGTCTTAGAAGTGATTTGAGGAGATGGAACAATTATATGAAAATAGATTGCATACTTTGCATCATTTGGGATTCTATCAGAATAGAATAACATGATATTTTAAGAAGAAAGTTTTCCTCAACTCATTTATTCAAGGAGAATTGGTATTAGTCGCCCGGACACTGATGATACCAGGAAATAAGCCTCTAATCCTTGAGCAGACGTGGGAAGGACATTATTCCATAGATAAAGTCTACTCTGATGGATCTTATTCCATAATCTCAATGTATGGAGAAATTATTACAAATCCAAACAATGTAATATTCTTGAAGAAGTACTTTCTATAATCACAAAGAGTAATGTCCTAGTTGAAAGAGATTAAACTACATAACAACCTTATGCGTCCAAGTTGGTTGATGTTAAAATGCATAGCATATCTTCCCTTGTCATATGATGTTAAACTACAGAACACCATTTTTCCTCACTACATGACATTAAATTATACAGCTAATGTCTCCTTCATTTGATATTAAGAAATACCCCAAGATACTACAAATTGGCATTCCTTGTGGTTCTTTAAAATGATGAGTAACTTCCATGTGCAAGCATTACTCAAATCATTTCTACTACTTAGTGGAACATGAGTCCCATTTCTCCTTATGTTTCAATTAGATCTTCATAGATACCCCTTTTCCATAACTATGTATATATTGATTATCATTCCATTGGGATACATGGTGATGCTCAGATATCCAGTATTAGAATTAGCCGCAACCATAAAGAAATTTATTTCCCATTTTTCCTCATGTATATAAACCAAATATATACAGAATACTCTTCTAGAATACATGGTTTTTTCTTCATACCATCATTTGTCTTAAGTTTGACCATTGTTCCAAAATGAATTAAAATCCCCCATCTCTCACATCAAACCCAATTGGTATGGGGAAAAAACATTTCAAGAACTATGTTTGGCTTGATTCTCATTCCATATGTGATACGTAGAGATGCCTATATATCAAATATTAGCCCCAACCCTGAAAAAATACCCTTTATTCCTTGTGTGTATGAATCAAACCTACATAGGGTATTTTTCTAGAAATACATTTGGATTGATTCTCATTCCATATGAGATACATAGAGATTATTAGATCTCTAATATTGGGATAATCCATGACAAAAAACCCCATTTATTCCCTATGTGTATGAATCAAACCTACATAGGGAATGTTTCAAGAAATACATGTGGCTTGATTATCTTCCATATGAAATACGTAGTGACCCCCAGATCTCCAATATTGTCTCCAAACACAATTTATTAAATGAAACCCCTATTTTTCTTACCTAGGAACAAATAAAATTTGTATAGGGACTTCTTCCATGATTTTTTAGTTGATTCTGATTTTAATAAGATACATGATGATGCCTAGACATTCTACTTTAGGCCTAACCATAGGCCTATAAATTAAATAAAATTCCCTCTTACCCACATCAAAACATTATTGATATGAGTAATAATATTAATAACTACATACGGATAGATTCTTGATTTAGTAAGATACATAGTGATGCCAAGGTCCAATAACCTTGCTCATCCACCATATAATTATTATACCTATATTCTTAAATTGTTATACATTTGTGTTGTAGAAGATACATTTTTACCAACTCTTGTTTCTCACACTGAGCACAGATCACGTGGGCTTAGGAATTGGGTAAAGATATTCTCTGCATGAATATGGTATCTCAATTTTTATTTGGGGTTATTAATGGTCCTAGTTATAAGACCATAAAAGACACAATAGATTTCCTCATCACATGATGATAAATTGCACGATCTTCTAAAAAAAATTATGTGTGTTATGATTCTCATTTTTATGAGATATGTAGTCATTTCATGTTAGTTCACCTTCATCCACACTGCATGATGTTAAACTGCATGGGAAGTGTCTTGGTTCTCATTTATATGAGATATGTAGTGATGTACAAACTATTAATCATGGGACCAGGTGCAGCATGATGTGAAAAATCCTCTTCTCTCCCATGTATGAGTTAGATCTACATGAAGATATTAAAAATATATTTATATCAAAGACCCTAACGTCCTTTCAGTATGACTTTAAAATGCACGGTTCCTAGATAACTATGTATGGATTTATTCTCATCCTATTGAGATATATGGTGGAAACTAAGAGTTAGATATTAGTTCTAGATATGGGATAAAAGAAAATTCCCTATCTCCCACAAATAATTAAAAATATATGAAGGAGCTCTTTATTTTTGGGTCCTCTACTTAGACATCCCACTATGGAAACACAATATATTCCCTTCATAAATATGAGTAAGATCTATTTAAGTGACTCAAAACTACTAACCAATATTGATTCCAACTTTTATCCTGTGAATTGAATATCACACCTTTCAATTTCACAATACTAATCTTGAATACTTTCAAATATTCATAATATTTCTTTAGATTATAGTGCTAGAATTTATGATACCTAATAACTCTTTTTCCTGGCTATGCAGTATGTTCCCCCAGGTGGCCTTGAATAAAATTGGCCTACATAACGGGTCCTTCAGCCAAAGGATTACAATGTTTGTCTATGAAACACATGCCGTAGATGTCCCTGTATAACATATCCCCCACAACTGGGTTTTCAAACAATAGTAACATCATTCTTGGTAGAAGCCTCTTACGTCCCCTTCAAAAATTGATGATGATATACACGAACCCATATTTTAAAGCGGTAATCCATTGTATATTTTTTCCATATCCTTTCTCTCGACCTAAATGTCTCAAATACTATGGTTTATACATTTTTCCTCTCTATGTGTTCAAAGCATATTGAAATAACCTTGGATCATTTAACCATATATCATCCATTGTTTCCATTATATTATTGTCCATGTCGTATTACCTAAAAAACTATAGACAACAGATTTCATATATTTAGATAAAACCTTCATAGAAATTATATTCCTCTGCTTATTTGGAAATATTGGTTGGAAATAATCTTTCGATTTTCAGGTACTTTTCCCCACAAATCAAGCTATGTGCTTTGGAAAATTTCAATCTCCATAAAGAGTCTTCATCTTTTAGAAAAAGAATGTTTGATACCAAATGATCTCTTTTTCCTGAATATGAAGTATATTCTGATAGGTGGCCTTGTATAATTCACTTACATAACTGGACAGTTGGTAAAAATATTCCACTATTTGGATATGAATCATATTCCCTAGTTAACCTTGTATAATACAACCACCATAACGGGTGTGTCAAATAGTGGTAACTTCGTTCTTGGAAAAAATTCCTCTACTGCCTTTACCCCTTTTATCATTCCATTCTCCAGATCCAGAAACTTTCAAATCATAGTTTACAATTAATCCTTTCCATACCAAAATATAGTAGTGTTTTTCTAAAAAAATTATGAAGAAATTAGATACTCATAAACCTTTAGCAAAAGATAAATACCTTAAATTATATCCCTCCAATTTCCTTGATGCATGACCTGAAACTAGAAATCCCCCTAATGTTGTTTTTGTTTGGCCTGAGACTGCATAGCCCCCTAATGTCCTTTCTGTATGAATTAAAATGACATAGCATAATTTTCTTGCTGCCGGAATTTAAACTTCATAGAAAAATATCAGAAAAATCCTTTCTGAAAAATATATCATCCTTCGTACACCAAATTCTTGTAATAGTGGTTCCTCATTCATGGTCTATATCCACACAGATGACCCCTTATATTCTCAAACACGTTTCCTTAGAAAAGACACCCACTATGGTCTTGAGACATCCAAATTTTAACTCCCTTTTTTATCAATAATAGAATGTCATAATTATTGAGATCTATTTTACATGAAAACACATTACATTCTCCCAGGTGTCCTTGTGTGAGTCTCCCATATAATGGGCCTATTAGTCAAAAGATGACATTGTTTGGATATGTAGTACATGCCTTACCTGGACCTACATAATAAAAACCCCGTAATTGGTTTATCAAATAGCCAAAACATTGTTCTTAGAGGAGACCTCCTCTATTATGATACTTCAAATTAAGGATATGGTAAACATAAAAAATAAATAAAACTATGACTCAAAATTCCCCTTGGAAGTATCTAAGAAAATATTGGGACATTTCTAGCCATTAAGATTTGATTAAATTTTAATCTCAAAAATCATGGTCATAGTTATTCTACCTAAAACACTAGATTTATTACTCTGCCTTGCATGACTTTAAACTACCTTCCAAAAGAGATATGACACTCGCTGGATTGAAAACCTCTAATGGGAATTCTGGATAAAATTCAAGTATCAGCTCACTTGATCTATACTCTATATGTTTTGGGAAATATCGTTCTAAAAAAAGGATAAAAAAGGCACAAAGTTTGTAGGGTTGTACATACGACCCTAGAAACAATCAGATTGCACTTACTAAGTTTCATAGATTAGATAAACGTTAAATAACCCTCATACCTACTAGTGTAATTATGATTATCTGACATGAAGATTCAATGTTGTGGAAATTTTATTTTATACTATAATTACAGAATGAAATAAGGGACAATTAAGTATTTATTATTGGAGAAAAAATATTTATCATTTATATAGAAAAATTGGAGGAAAATTCATATAATGGAGTCTCTCTATCATATATTGAAAAGGATTTTAACTTGACTCTTTACATATTGAATATCCACTTGGACCCTATCAACCACTTGCTGAAGATCGGTCAGTTGTGAAGATTCAACCTCCTCAGCATAAAAAAGTGAATCTTTGGAAGTTGAAATAGAAGTTAACCCTTCTAATTGGGATTCTCCCGATAACTGGTTTAGTTCCTCAAACCTATGTTGAACAACAGAATTTTTTTGAAGATTTACTATTCCTTCACCGTCTTGTTAATTTATTGATTGAATTCCATCAACTATTTATTATGGTTGGTTTTTGCCTTGGATATTGTATCTCAAAAACTCTCAACATTGGTTAGTAGTTTGGCCTTTGAAAGATCTTACTAAAATTTGTGTTCCTGCTTCTGCTGGTGAATGATTTCTTTCACCACATTCTAAACCAGATGATTATCAAATCCACAAAATCCCAGTACGATAAAAAGTATTGAATGTCAGCCAAAATATGAAGGCTTCTCATATAAAGGATTCTTATGTATTATATCCAAAATAGTCCTCCATGTTTTCTTCTGCATAATACTCGTAGAAAACTATAGCTCAAAGTCCAAATCAGAATCACTACCATGTGGCAGAACATATTTTTTAATCATATCACCCATGGAGGTGCTAGTCTCTACTCCTTTTGATGTAGTAGGTACTCTATATTCCATTATTGGTTGAGCCAACATAGGTGCTTCACCTTCAGACCCAACCATGTGATATGATATCCCTAAATGATGGATTATAATGAATTGTAGCCTCAAAATTATAGAAAGAATAAAGCATTTTCAAGATAGTCAATTAAATTTACCTGGTAATAAGTTGACTGCTTGAGCATATTCCTCCTCAGTGTTCTTGGATTCAGTGGTATGAGGGTGTACTTATTGTGGAAGATCACTCTTCTGATCTTTCCTAGTCTCCATAACCATAGTCTCTAGAGAATCTCCCAATATTGTATTTTCAGTTGGTATTTCTTCAATGTTATCAGAAGAAGGATGAAGTGGGATGCCCCATTCTGGAAGGTCCATTATGACGTTCTCTATAGATAAAGCTACATAAATTAATCTTTGATATGAAATATCAGATAAAATATCAACTATACATGGAAAATACAACAATAATAACATAAATCCTTTAAATTCCTCATTTAATTACCCAAAATCCCTAATGGAACCTAGAATATCAATGTTTTTTATTAATAGAATCCATCATTCCAATGTATATAGTTACATAGATTACAACATCCTCACCATTTAAGGTATCCAAAAAATGTTGGTCGGTGCCGAAATTGGCTCCCCTGACATTTTCTTCCATCAACTCTTCAACTAGTACAATGTCATCCAGTCTTGTTAACTCAAGATCGAAAATGGTATCTACCTTAGATTTCCTATGATCCTTCCTCCTTCCTTCTGGATAAATATTAATATCAACATTTATTGTCGCATAATCCTCTAGCATAAGCAATGGATCTAAAACATTATGGGGAAAAGAATGTTGGAAACAACATTAATACCAAGATTAAATTCATGTGATATTACCATGACCCTTTCCACTATCTGTAGAAACTAAAGCTGATGCAACCATATCCCCTGACATTTCAACTATCTAGGTAACAGATTCATCAGAAAAGATTTTTACTTCCCCTATAGTTTCCTTCTCAATCCTATAAGGAATAGTTTTTAATACTTTAAGAGAATAAATGGATGCAGATCCAATGAAAAGATGAACACAGTCACCAAGGTGTATCAAGTAAATCATAATACTATATTACAATGAAAATGCTCACCTTTTCAATATACACATCGGATCAATATCAATGCTCTCTAACGTTTCTTTTTATAAGAAAGTAGAGAGATTGAAATACTCCTCTTAGCAGCGGAGACGTGAGGTAGTGGCAGAGTATTTTATGTCTCCATCACCCCCATAATGGTTTTCTCTCATGGATAATGTCTTAGAGACTTGAGGGTTTCATCAAGTGTTTCAATGTGGGTGCCCATGGGTCCGTATTTTGGTGACTCAAGAACTCATCCTGAGGTTCCTTCTCTAATTTCAAGCTACAAAATGCAATCCAATCATGATTAATAATGATGGATGAAAAATTAGAATTGAAATAAAATAAAAGGGATATAAATTCTCATTATTAGCATAAATTTCCCATTCCACTTTAGGGTGAACAAATATCCCTTCATGTATCCCTCAATCCATCATTTTAGATACTCATTTTGAGTCTAGAATTTAGTAATTGGATTCATATATGAAGGTCACCATATCATCAATATGTTTTTGTACATAATCGATATTACTCTTCAGATGAAAATCAAAAGGTTCACTAATATCACCCACATCTGGTGTTTGTTGTCCATATTGGAGAAATTCCCATGCATCCCAGAGTTCACAAGTCAGGCCTTCTGAGTACTAGATAGCTAAAGGCAAAAAATAAATCAGCTTTGATATGGTTGGATACAAAGAAAACTCAACACCCTCTAATAGGAAGGTGTATTCATACCTCCCTTATCCTTTATAAGAATCAGAATATGGGAATATATTCTCTTTTTGATGATGGTGACTAGATCACTCCAGTGTTAGAGGTATTGTTTCCTTGGCCTTAGTCTTTTTATGGGATTTTCTGAGAGGTTGTTTTTAATTTTTTGAATCTTTTGAAACCTCTGAATCATCTTGGTCTTTAAAACCATTACCATGGTTACTATGAACAATAGTTATCATAGCTTCTACCCAATATATTCCTTTTGTTAAATCCCCCGGAGGGTATAATGAATCCCATGATTTGGCATATCCATCCTATAATCTAATTGATACATCTGATGGAGGTAGCGTAATTTACATTTTGGATTTCTCTAAATCCATCAGAATCCATAATTTTCGGGATACCATTGGATGATTCTAAGGCCTACATTTATAGGAGGAAAAGTTCTTGATTGTTGAAGAAATTTGAACTGGAGAGAAAACCTATAAGGGAAATAATCCTCACATATGATTTCACCATCAATCCTGGTGGATAAAACGCTATCCCTGAATTCCATAATATAGTCCCTCAACTCCTAATATTTTATCGTACCATCATCAAAAAATGTTACAGTTGGTGGGTTACCAAAAGGAATGAATCTGAATTATCTTTATGCATTCAGTGCCCTCATTACTTCATTAGGTTTTAGGTTTAAAGGCCGAATCCTGAAGAATTTATTCAAAAATGGAGTAAACCGACCATTGGGAACTCGAACTGAATTCAACACTGAATATGAACAGAAGTGTGCCAAAATCCATCCCCATAATACTTTAAAAGGTCCCTCCAATCTAAATGGATCATTACATCGTATAAATGAAACAAGATGTGATAGATTCATGTTAATAAAGGGGTATCCATCCCAATATATTTCCCCTCGACTAAATTGGCTATAATTACAAAGGTCCCTGGTATTACACCACCCTCAGACTCATGGACTGGAAGAAACTAAATTCTTGGCCACATGGAAAGGAATACAGTTAAGTGTACATTTGCATCAAAATCATATTCGACCTTATAACACCAATTCCTGCAGTCACCTTCCTCCAATGTGGGACAATAAGTGCCTGAAGCACCTCGATTATCTGTAGTTGGGAAAATGGTATGACGTCTGTTAGTGGGATGCTTATCCTTTTTTGCATCTAAAAAAACATCCATCCACACTCTAACATGAATATAAGCCCTAGATTGAAGATATTTCTTTTCATTCGACAATTTTTTTTGCTATTTTTAATAATTCATGATCCAATAGTGGATTCATCTTAGCATCACACCATGTTGTTACTGGTGGAATGAATTCATCATACATCGCCCTGAGATTGGGAACCCCAGATATTTGGTAGATATCCCATAGACTGATGCCTACCTCACAATGCATTAAGTTGAATGAATTTGTTTTTGGACTCCATCAGCTCAGTAATTTATGAATGAAGTCATTTTTGTAAAAATAATTTTTTCTTATCTAGAAAGCTTCAAAAATATGAAAATCCATTATTTATTTCATAACTCTACACAAGTATGGAATACCTAGAACACCCACATCCATTCAAGTGTGACTCCTCCGAAATGAAGGTCTCAGTCTTCTTTCTAGCCATTAGACTGGTTTGTTTTTGAAGCACAAAAATTTGAATCGTAAAAATGTAGCCTTGGCTCTACAACATGATATCTCATATCAGGATTACTACCACTATGATGTAGGATGCATACAATAGGGACTGTTCCCTCATTAATATGAATAATCTTCACATTAATATTCATGCAATGACAGTTAAATTATTAGACCAAAAAATTATTTGGAAAATATCTCTTCTAAGATAGAATGTGGGCTTCTTGTAAAGGCCCATGCCCATACAGAGGTAGATAGTGGCATCACATATATTCATGTTGGTATCGAATAAAGCCTTTTAACAACCCTATAAGGGTACTCTCAACAACATCATAATAGTCTGGTTCAAGGATTTTCATCATTTTAGTTTAACGAACATTAGTTTCCTCAGTCATGGTCATCTAATGAGACATTTCCTGTAAAGAGAGTTACAAAATATTTCCCATTGAATTAGAATATTGAATTTAGGAATTTAAAATTTTAAAATTTTAAAATTTAAAGAATTTAAAATTTTGGAAAAGGAAACGTTATGCACAGCTTCTTCGATAATGTCACCCACGTAGGTCCTTCGAAAATGTACCCATCATAGGTCCTTTAACAAAGAGTTTCTATGAATATCCTTTGATTAAAGTAACTCTGGGTAGCTCTATCACTTAAAAAATTATACCTTGTGAATTTTTCAAGAGACCTACTTGAGAGAACTATATAGTAGAGCTGAGTGAATGAGCTACACAATGAGAGCGTAAATCTAAGAACGTGAGTTAAGAAAATGACAAAGGAATTGGTGTATATATAGGTGGCTTCCAAACTACGTGGAATAGATATGCGGAAGACCTACATGGTCTAGAATTACCTCTCTATAATCTTTTCCACATAATCTTACCTCAGGACTCAACCCTCTTTTCAATCAAACCCAATCCTGAGGGGGGATTTTTTTTTACACTCCTTCAGAAGGAAAAAGGATTATGAATAAGCCCTTGGGATATTTCAAAATATCAAAAAAATGTTAAAGGAAGTTATGAAATATAGTTTGAGGGAGATATGCGGAAGACGTAATCTTACAATAAGACCAGCGCATGCTCTTCCCGTACAGACCATCGTGAAACCTCTACATAGAAGACCTACACTGTGGAGCTACGTGAAGGAACTGCATGAAAATATAATTCCTAAACCTTTATGTGGAATGTTTACATTATGAGGCTACACCCAAAACCACCATAGACAACCTCATTTTAACCATCCTTCTTCCTTTCCTAAAAATAGGACCACTGAGCTCCCCATTTGAGGACTACAAAAAGTTGGAAGAAGTCTTGATGCTCCCATTGCATTTCCGTTTCACCCAGGTCCCTTAATTTTTCTCAGGTAGCTCTCTAAAACACTAGAGAAGATAGAGTTAGTTGGGATAAGAAACATTGAAGGCCTTTTAGTGTTTGAAATACAAAATATATAATTAAGGACCCTTCTTATATCAAGAAGAAGCTATGTATGAAAGGAATATTCCTTAAGGACCTATGCGAGGCTCTTCGAAAGACACCAAAGGATACCTGAGGTATTTAGATTTAAATATCACCCATGTGTTGTTTTCTCAGCAGTACTTTTTATGATTTCATAGGCATAATTCCCCAGAGTTATGCATTTTTTCAGTTATAAATATGACTTGCGTGATACACCTATGTGGTATACCTACACACTGGACCTGAGCGATACACCTAAGAGACCCATATTTGGAGTCCTATTCTAACCCACCTATGGTGGAGGGGTCTCTCTTTCCTTGGATCACATGCCCAAAAGGGACCAAGTTGAAAACTCAACTAAAACCTATTGACATACCAAGCCTTTAGGAAAGATACATCAACGTTCCCTCCACTTGGGTTTGTATTTCTATAGTCATAGGTTACCATATTCATATTCTATGGGAGTTCGGATCCTCAAGATGTTTGTAGGTTTGTATATCTATAGACACATGGATCCTTAACCCAAAGATAATGTTAGGAAGTTCCTAGTCTTGGATTTCAAGGATAGGACTCTGTCCCCCCATTTTCATCTCTATGATCTAGATCATTTAGTTCCCAATAGGTAGAGTAAGGATCACACTTGACTTTCCATTCATAGAAGGAAAGTAACCTTCCTCTCCTAGGACCCATCTGAGGGCATCTCTACTAGAGTAAGCCCCCGATCTTTTGGGCCGGACCCAATGACCTTCATTTTCATTTCCCATTGAAGGGTTCATTTCTTTTCACCCTCACCCATTTTCGCCTCAACTTCTTCATCGTAGGCCCAACCTCTTCCCTCAGCAGAAGAGAAAGTGTGTGGTTTGTTGAATCTTTCACATCCTCTTATTTCTCACACCAAAAATGACTCAAATGTGCTTAGAGATTTGTTATGAGTACAACATCTGAAAAATCCACCTCAATTATTGAACAACCTGAACTCCAATTCCCACCATAATTAGGGTACATTGAAACCTTCACCCAGGGCCCTTGCTCACTGGATATCCTTCTCAAGAATCCAACCCTAAATCCCATAATCTGGGCTTCCTCCTTAGAAGTAAGCCCTGAATCAAGGACCCCTAAATCTATATGAGTTATGAAATATCTCATGGACCTTGTTATAATAGAATCATCTTTAAGAGTAAAGCCTAACCTATTTCTCTTAATGGGTCATACACCCCTATGAGACTTACCAAACTATGTGGGCTTCGATTCCCATCCGAGTGGAATATGTAGGAAGCCTCCCTAAGGTTCAAACCCAACACTACAGATCCACCCTGTTCTTCCTAGGCCATATTCCTAATAGGGTCTAATCCAACATGGAAAGTCATATCTTTTCAAAGTTCTTTGGCCTGCTTGGGCATAAGTCCCACACCATCCTTTGACTAAGCACCGTCCCCTTAGATGTCCTTACCACATTACATTAAAGGATATGATTAGGTCCTTATCACATGACCTTAAAAGGTATGACGTGTCCCATTAAGCAGCACCAAACTATAAGGGTTCTAATTCCTTTCACAAGGATACGTGGGTAGCCCATTTATGGGAACAATCCCAAAATTAAAACAATTTTTTTCTACTTGGATGATCGTAATTTCTAGAGTTCCCCACTGAGTGGTTTAAAAACCACCCCCATAATAACAATGACTAAATTATATTTGTGTAGTTTATGAGAGGATACCATCGATGAAGAACCAGGAATACATACAGATATATCTTTTGATGAATAACCTCAAATATATAGGGATGATTATGAATTACATACATGCTAAATGGAATGAAAATCTAAAAGGGAAACCTACATTATACTTGGTAATATAATATGGATTCATGAACATATATTAAATATATAAGAGAGTCCTGGATTAGGAAATAATTCCCCCCAAAAAAGGTGTGATGAGTCCGACCTCCCATCCACTCGACCAATATGGGTTTTTAAGCAACATAGGTCAAACAAACATAATAAATACCCACCTTTGGAAAACAGGTACCTTTGGATACAAAATTGTTTGATGTTTCTTGTTCCTTAAATAAATTTGATGGAAACCATTCAAAAGTAGTGATTCTAAATAAGAACACATGTTTCAGTGGGAAATAGTGGGGTATTAGGGTTTTTATTCATTTCTAGTTTTTTAAAGGATTTTAAGAATTTTAGGTATTTTATGGTATTTTATGGGGGGTTTTGGGTTTTTAGAATTATTTAGGTTTTTAGGGATTTTAATTATTCGATGGGTTTTAATGTTTTATTTGGGGTTGATAGGGTTTTGAGTTTTTTATGTGTTTTGGGATTTGTAAGGTTTTTTGGAATTTTTATGATCTTTAGTGTTCTTATGTATTTTTAGGGGTTTTAGGGTTTTTTTTATTTTTAGCATTTTTTATAATTTTTTACATTTTTTATGTTTTTATGGGTTTAAAGTGTTTTTAGGGTTTTAAGGTTTTTATAGGGTCGTTCAGGGGTTTTAATGTTTTTATCTTTTAAGGTATATTTATGGATTTTAAGGATTTGTATGGTTTTTATTGTTTTAGGGATTTTTAGGGTTTTTAATGTTTTCTAGGTGTTTTAGGGTTTTTATGGGGTTTTAGGGTTATTTTTCTATTTTTTAGAGTTTTTAATGTTTTTAGGGATTTTAATGTTTTTATGGCTTTAAAATGATTTTTTAGTATTTGGTGGGTTTTTAGGGTCTTTGTGGCGTTTTTAAATGTTTTTGGTTTTTTATGGTTTTTAGTGGTTTTGGGGTATTTAAGGCCTTCTAGGGATTTTTCTATTTTTTTGTGTTTTTTTGTTTTAAAGTGGGTTTAATTATTTTTAGGTTTTTATGTTTTTCTTATGATTTTTCTGGGATTATAGTGGTTTTTATGTTTTTAGGGTTTTTATGGATTTTTTTAGTATTTTTATAGTTTTTGGTATTTTGGGGGTTTAATGGTTATTTAGGGTTTTAGAGTTTTTATGTTTTTAAGCGAATTATAAATTTTTAAGTGTTTTATGTGTTTTATATTTTTAAGGTTTTCATAGTGGTATTCATGTTTTTTATGTTTTTAGGGATTATTTGTTCTTTTATAGGATATTTCTAGTTTTCTAAAGTTTATTAAAATTTATTGGGATTTTGAGGGTTTTTGTATTTTTAGCGATATTATGGGTTTTGGGGTTTTCTTTGGGAGTTTAGGGGTTTTTGAGTTTTTAAGGTGTTTTTTGGTTATTATGAATTTTTTAACATTTTTAGGGGTTTAAAGTGTGTTTAGAGATTTTTTTATTGATATTAGGGTTTTTTTGGTTTTTATAGGCTTTTAGGTTTTTAGGGTTTTTTTATTTTTTACGGGTTTTTTAAGATTTTATTAATGTTTTTAGGGGTTTGATCATTTTTAGGGGTTCTAAGGGTTTTATATGTTTTTAGGTTATTAATGATTTCTTAGGATTTTTTAGGGATTTTTGTGTTTTTAGGATTTTTGTGTGTTTTTAGGGTTTTTAGGGATTTTGATGGTTTTTTGGTTTTCCCAGGTTTTTAGTGATTTTATGGTTTTTTTAGTTTTTTGGGTTTTTAGTGTTTTTATGTTTTTTAGATTTTTTCTAATGTTTTTGGGGGTTTAACGGGTTTTTAGTGTTTTTAGTGGGTTTTAGGGTTTTAGGGGGGGGGTTGGATTTTAGAGGTCTTTAGGGGTTTATGCTTTTTAGGGTTTTACGGTTATTATTTTTTTAGGGTTTTAAGTGCTTTGGGGTTTTTAAGTATTTCATACTGTTTTTATGGGTATTAGGGTTTTTACATTTTAAGATGTTTTGTGGGATTTTTTGGGCTTTTTTGTGTTTTAGTGTATTTAGTGATTTTGAGGGGTTTTAGGGATTTTATTATTTTTAGGTGTTTTTATCATTTTTGGGTGTTTTAAGTGTTTATATATTTTTAAGGTTTTCGTAGGGGTTTTAAATGTTTTTAGGGGTTTTATGTTTCAGGTCATTTTTAGGGGTTTTTGGATTTTTACGAGGTTTTAGGGTTTTTATGGTTTTTTATGGTTTTTATCAATTTAGGGTTTTTGTAGTTTTTAGGACTTTTAGGGTTTTTTATTTTTTAGGGTTTTAGGGTTTCTTAATTTTTTTAATGGTTTTTGTGGTTTAAAGGGGTTTTAGAGTTTTTAGTGGATATTTAGGGTTTTTATTGTTTTTTAGGGTTTTAAATGTTTTAGGTGGTTTTATGTTTTTTAGAGGTTTTAGGGGTTTTAGGGACTTTGGGGGGGGGGTTCAATGTTTTTTTAATTTTTTTTACATTTTTAAGGGATTTCAGTTTAATTAGTTTTTTAAGTTTTAATATTTGGTTTTTTGGGTTTTTTTGGGTTTTTTTTGGGTTTTTAGGGATTTTTAGGGTTTCTAGGGTATTAGTGGTTTGGGGTTTTTAATATTTTTAAGGGCTTTAAATATTTTTATTTTTTTTGGATTTCTTTGGGGTTTTCAAGGATTTTAATGTTTTTTATGATTTTAGGTATTTTAGGGAATTTAATGATTTTTATGGTTTCATAGATTTTTTAATTATTTTCAAGGTTTTTAGTGTTTTTATTGTTTTTATGGTTTTATGGTTTTTAAGGGTTTTAGGGTTTTTTTGAGTTTTTAGGTGTTTTAATTTATTTAGAGTTTTTAACATTTTTATGGGTTTAAAGTGTTTTGAGAGTTTTTAATGGGCTATAAGGTTTATTTTGGGATTATAGGGCTATTAAGGGTTCTAAGTATTTTTAAGTTTTTACAGTTTTCTTAAGATTTTATAGGGTTTTATGTTTTTTCCCTTTTTGGGGATATTTATGGATTTCTATGAATTTTTATGGTTTTTAGGGTTTTTATGGATTTTTATGGTATTTAATGTTTTTATAGTTTTTTGGGTTTTAGTATTTTTTAGGTATTTTAGGGATTTTAAGTGTTTGTATTTTTTTTAAGATTTTCTTAGCAGTGTTCAGGGTTTTTATGCATTTTTAAGTTTCCAATGATTTTTGTGGAGTTTTTATTATATTGATTAGTTTTTAGTGTATTTAGGAATTTTGAGACAGTTTAGGGTTTTTAGAGTTTTTTAGTTTTTTAGGGGTTTTATGTGTTTTTTATTTTTTGAGTATTTCTTTGTGTTTGTTAGGGTTTTTATGGTTTTTTATATTTTTAGGAATTTTTAATGGTTTTTAGGATGTTTATACTTTTTAGTTTTTTTAGGTAGTATGAGGGTTTTATTGTTTTAAGGGTTTTAGGGGTTTTATAGTTTTTTATTTGAGTTTTAGTTTTTTAAGGGTTTCATGTTTCTTTATGTTTTTAGGGGATTTAGGGATTTTAGGATTTTAATGGTTTTTTAGGTTTCTTAAATATTTTTAAGGGTTTTAGTGTTTTTATGGTTTTTTATGGTTTTTTGGGTTTTATAGTTTTTTGGGAATTTACGGTTTTTAATGTTTTTAATGTTTCAGGGGTTTAAATGGTTTTGAGTGTTTTTAGTGGTTTTTAGGTTTTTAATGTTTTTGCGGATGTTTTATGGTTTTTATGGGATTTTTGGTTTTTAGGATTTTTTTACGATTTTAAGGTATATTTAGGGGTGTTTAGGGTTTTTTCACATTTTTTAGGTTTTTAAGGGTTTTAACTATGCTTTGGGATTTAAATTTTTCCTAGGGTTTTTCATGGTTTCTAATATATTTTTTTGGTTTTTAGGCATTTTTTGGGTTTTTTTATGATTTTTTTATGTTTTGGGGATTTTGATGGGTTTTTGGGGGTTTTGAGGTTTTAGGGTTTCTTGTTATTAATGTTTTTAAGTGTTTTTAGTTTTTTATTGTATTCTTTGGGGTTTTCATGGTTTTTAGGGTGTTTTATGTTTTTAAGGGTTTTAAGGGATCTTAGGGATTTTTAGGATTTTTAGGGGTTTTTTGGGATTTTCGTGGTTTTAGTCTTTTTATGGTTATTTATTTTTTTGTGGTTTTATGGGTTTTTTTGAATTTTTTGGGGTTTTATGGTTTTTAGTGTTTTTTATAGTTTTTTAGGTTTAAAGGGTTTTCAGAGTTTTTATTCTGTTTTAGGGTTTTAGGGCTTTTTAATGTTTTAGTGGTTTTTATGATTTTTATGGTTTCTTGGGAATTTTTGTGTTTTTATAAACATTTTTGGGTTTTTAAGAATTTTTATCCTTTTTTGGGTTTTTAGGGGTTTTAGGTAATTTATTTTTTGTAGTGCTTTATTATGGGTTTTAGGGTCTTTAAGGGTTTTTATATTTTAAGTAAATTTTAGGGCTTTTTTAGTAATTTGGTGATTTTTAGGGTATTTTTGGGATTTTAACGGGTTTTGGGGTTTTTAGGGGTTTAGGTATTTTTATGTATTAATGGGTTTCATAGGTATTTTCAGTGATTTAGTGTTTTTTATTTTATAGGGTTTTATGGGATTTTTTAGGATTTTTATTGGGTTTTTTGGGTTTTTTGGAAAATTATGGTGTTTATGTTTTTTACGATATTTAGGGTTTTTGTGTGTTTTAAGGGGTTTTTTTCGTTTTTAATTTTTTTAAGTTTCTTAGGGTTTTTACACATTTTTATGGGTTTAAATAAATTTAATGTTTTCAATGGTTTTTAGTAATATTATATGTTTTTAGGCTTTTAAAAGGTTTTTAGGGGTTTTTTGGTTTTTTGGGTTTTTATCACTTTTTAGATTTTTTTTGGGTTTTAGTGATTTAATATTTTTATGGTTTTCATATGGTTTTTTAGGATTATTATTATGTTAAATGTGTTTCTATATTTTTTAAATTTTTTGGATTTTTATGCGTTTTTTAGTTTTAAGGTTTTTAGGGGTTTTAGTGGTTTTTTGGGTTTTATCGTTTTTTGGGTTTATTAGGGGCTTTATGTTTTTTTATGTTTTTACGGTTTTCATAAGAGTTTTTAGATATTTTTAGTGTTTTTCAGGTTTTAGGGTTCTTAGGGTGTTTATGGTATTTTGATTTTTTTGGGGGTTTTTGTGTTTTTCATGGGTTTTAATTTTTTTTATATTTTTTAACTTTTTAGTGGTTTATAGGGTTTTTAGTGTTTTTAATGGTTTTTGGGTTTTTTGGAGATTTTTTTTGGTATTTTAATTTTTTGGGATATTTTTAAGGTTTTTTGGGTGTTTACGGTTGTTAGGGTATTTTAGGGGAATTTAGGTTTTCTTTCATTTTTAGGTTTTTAGGGGTTTATTGTGTTTTTTGTTTTTTAAGGATTTCTTAGGGGTTGTTAGGGTTTTTAGGGGTTTTATGTTTTTAGGAATTTTTTGGTTTTTTTACTATTTTTATGGGTTTTTAGGTTTCATAGGGATTTTAAGGGGTTGAGGGTTTTTTATAGTTTTTCTGGTTTTTTGGATTTTTAGCATTTTTTTGGATTTTAGGGGTTTTATGTTTTTTAGGATTTTATGATTTTATTAGGGTTTTGTGGGATATCTTTTCTTTTAATTTTTTTAGTGATTTTTAGGGATTCTTTATCATTTTTAGGTTATTTAGGATTTTTTGGGATTTTGAGGGGTTTTAGGGGTTTTTTCCTTTTTTGGGTTCTCATAGTATTTTTGGGTTTTAGGGTTTATTTGAGTTTTTTAAGGTTTTTGAGGTTTTTTTGTGTTTGTATCATTTTAAGGATTTAAATGTTTTTATGTATTGTTAGTTGATTTTTCAAGTTTTTATGGGGTTGTAGGGCAGAAGAGGTGCAGGACTAGGCTATTTCTGGTCCTCCTAAAATTTATGGTGATGTAGGGGTTTTTAAGGTTTTTAGGGATTTTTAGGGTTTCTAGAGTCTTTTAGAGTTTTTAGGGTTCTTAACAATTTTTAGGATTTTTGGTTTTTTTATGTGTTCTTAGTTTTTATGATTTTCTGAGGGTTTTTAATGTTTTTTTATTTTTTTAATGTTTTATGGGATTATTAGGGACTTTTTAGGATATTTTTTTTCTTTTTGAGGGTTTTTGGGGATTTTCACGGGTTTTAAGGTTTTTATGTTTTTTATGTTTTTTATATGTTTTATGGGTTTAAACTATTTTTAGGTTTTTATAGACTTCTTATGGGTTTTCATTATTTTATGGGATTTTATGTTTTTAAGGATTTTTAGGGTTTTTTGGATTATTAGGGTTTTTATGATTTTTTGGGGATTTAGGTGGTTTTTTTGAATTTCTTAGGATTTTTATATTTTTAAAAAAAATTTAGGTCTTAAAGGGGATTTAGAGTTTTATTGAGTTTATATGGTTTTCATTGGGTTTTATGAATTTTTAAGGATTTTACGGGTGTTATGGTGTTTATGTTTTTTTGGTTTTTAGTGTCTTTTTTGGTTTTTTAGGATTCATCTGTGCTTTTTAGGTTTTTAGATGTTTTAAGAGTTAATAGGTTTTTTATGGTTTTCTTAAGGTATTTAAAGGTTTTTGGGGTTTTTTATGTTTCTAGGGATTTTTGGGTATTTAATTATTTTTATTATTTTAAGGGTTTTTAGGGATTTTGAGAGGTTTTAGGATTTTTTAGTGTTTTTAGTGTTTTTTGGGTTTTTAGTGTTTTATTTTTTTAGAGGTTTTATTTATTTTTAGGATTATAAGTTATTATAAGGTTTTATCATGGTTTTTTTGGGTTTTTTTACATTTTTAGAGATTTTAGCAATTTTTTAATATTTTTATAATATTTTTGTTTTTTTAGAATGTTATGTTTTTTAGGATTTTTTGGATTTTTTGGGTTTTTAATGTTTTTATGGGATTGTATGGTTTTCATGATTTATTAAAAAAAATGAGGGATATAAAGGGTTTTTAGATTTTTTTAGTGGTTTTATGATTTTTTAGAGTTTTTTGAGGTTTTTATGGGTTTTAAGTGTTTTTAGGTTTTTAACTTTTTCTTAGGGGTTTTATCAATTTTTAAGACTTTTATGTTTTATGGATTATTTTATATTTTTAATGATTTTATGGGTTTTTTTGTTTTTTTAGATATTTTTAGGGTTTTTACCATTTTTTATATTTTTAGTGATTTTGATTATTTTTAGGTTTTTGAGGTTTTCATAGACTTTTTTGGAGTTTTTTGGGGTTTTTACATTTTTATTGATTTTTATGTTTTTTAGGATAATTATAACTTTTTATGATTTTAGGGATTTTGAAGGTGGTTTGGGTATTGGGGGGGTTTTATGTATTTTTTTGTTTTTAGGGTTTTTAGGTATTTTTGGGCTTTTAGGTTTTTTGTGAGTTTTTAGGATTTAAAAGGTTTTTTTAGTGTTTTTAACATTTTTAGGGATTTAAATGGTTTTTAGGATTTTTAGTCTTTTTAGGGTTTTTATGTGTTTTTAGGGGTTATAGGAATATTATGGGGTTTTATGGTTTTAAGGGGTTTTAGGGTTTTTAGGGGCTTTTAGGGTTTGTAGAGTTTTTAGATTGTTTATGTTTTATATGGGTTTTAATTGTTTTTAGGTTTTTCCGGTTTTCATAAGACTTTTCTCATGGGTTTTGGTCTTTTTTACATTTTTATTTATTTTTAGGGTTTTTTATGTTTTTTATGTTTTTTAGGGTGTTTAAGAATTTTGAATATTTTTAGGGGTTTTAGAGTTTTTAGGGTTTTTTGTGTTTTTTAGTTTTTAAGAAATTCTTAAGGTTTTTCTTAGGTTTTAGGGGTTATTTTTGTTTTAAGTATTTTTATGTATTTTTTAGGATTTTTATGGTTTTTAAGGTTTTATATATTTTGAGGGTTTTAGGGTTTTTAGGGGTTTTATTTTTTTTAGAGTTGTTTAACTTTTTTATGGTTTTAAAGGATTTTAGAGGTTTTAGTGTGTGTTTAGGGTTTTAATTTGTTTACTGGGTTTTTACGGATTTCTGGGGTTTTATGGTTTTTAGGGTTCTGAAGGATCTTAAGGTTTTTAGCATTTTTAGGCATTTAAGGGTTTTAAGTATTTTAGATTTTTTAAGGTTTTCATAGGGGTTTAAAGGGGTTTTAGGGGATCATATATTTTTATAGATTTTTAAATCATTTTTTGTATTTTTCTTGTTTTTATGTTCTAGGGGTTTTTAGGTTTTTTATTGTTTTTATAGGATCTATGGTATTTTTGGATTTTTAGGGTTTTCTAATTTTTTAGGGTTTTAAAATTTTTTATAATTTTTTTACTTTTCTAGGGGTTTAAATGGTTTTTTATAAATTAGTGGATATATATTATTTTTATTGGTTTCAGGGTTTATTAATGTCTTTATGGGTTTTTAGGGTTTTTATGGTATTTTAGGTTTCTTTGAGTTTTTAGTTTTAATAGGTTTTTAGGATATTAAATTATTTATTGGATTTTAAGGTTTTCTTAGCGAGTTTTAGGGATTTTATGGTGTTTTTCTTTTTTAGGGATTTATAAGGATTTTGTAGGTTTTTTATATTTTTTAGGGTTTTTAGTGATTTGGATGAGTTTTCAGATTGTTTAGGGTTTTTAGTGTCCTTTTTAGGGTTTATGTTTTTTTATTTAGGACTTTAATTTTTTTTAGAGTTTTTAATGTTTTTAAGGGATTAAAGTGTTTTTTTGGTTTTAATGGTTTATGGTTTTTGGAGGTTTTTAAGGTTTTAGGGTTTTTTATGGATTTTATTTGTTTTTGGGTTTTTAGGGTCTTTTATGGTTTGTATATTTTTTTTTAACATTTTTAGGTTTCTAGTGGTATTAAGTATTTTTGGGACATTAAGGTTTTCTTAGGGTTTTAAGTATTTTTATGTTTTTTCGGGATTTTTTGGGTTTTTATGATTTTTATGGGTTTTAGTATTTTTAGGGATTTTGATGGATTTTAGGGGTTTTAGGGGTTTTAGGGTTTTATTGGGTTTCCATTTTGTTTTCCTTTTTTATTGATTTAATTGTTTTCCTAGAGTTTTTAACGCTTTTATGGTTTAAAAGGGTTCATAGTTTTTTTAATGGTTTTTAGGTTTTTTATCGGTTTTTTGAGTTTTTTTAATATTTTAGGGGGTTTCATTGTATTTATGGGTTTTAGGGCATTTAGGGTCTTTTTGTGTTTTTATCATTTTTTTAGTTTTTTACGAGTTCAAATGTTTTTTAGTTTTAAGATTTTTTATGATTTTTAGAGTTTTTTAATTTTTTAGATATTTTAGTGATTCTTTAGAATTTTTCTGGTCTTAAGGTTTTTAGTGATTTTGAGGGTTTTAGGGTTTTTATGGTCTTTTAGGGTTTTTAGGGTTTCTATCATTGTTTAGGTTTTTTAAAATTTCTATGTGTTATTATGTTTTTAATATTTTCATACGTTTTTTGCAGTGTTTTAGGTGTTTTTATGTTTCTAAAAAATTTTAGGGACTTTTTAGGAATTTTTTTTAGGATTTTTAGTGATTTTCCGGGTTTTTATGGATTTTTAGGGTTTTATGGTTTTTATGGTTTTCTATGTTTTTAGGGTTCATTTTGATTTTTTAATATTTTTATGGGTTTTCATAGTTTTTTTATCTTTTTTAGGGGTTTAAATGGTTTTATATTTTTAGTGTTTTTTATGGTTTTATTTATTTTAGGGTTTTTAGTGTTTTTAGGTTTTTATGTCTTTTTAGTGTTATTATGTTTTGACGTTTTTCTTAGGGGTTTTCAGGGTTTTGGGGTTTTTATGATTTTAGGGACTTTAGAATTTTTTTTGTATTTTTATGTTTATTTAGTGATTTTGGGGTTTTAGGGGGTTTTAGGGGCTTTTAAGGTTTTTATTGTTTTTTGGGTTTTAAATGGGTTTTATATTTTTAGGGGGTTTTAGGGGTTTTATTTGTGTTTTGGCATTTTTATGGTTTTTAGGGGTTTTAAAGGTTTTTAGGGGTTTTAGGGGGTTTTATGATTTTTAGGGTCTTTTAGTGCTTTTATAATTTTTTATTTTGTAGAGGTTTTAAGATTTTTTTTGGTTTTTATTGTTTTGTTTGGGTTTTTATGGGTTTTAGTGTATATTATATTTTAGGTCCTTTTTGGGATTTTATTAGGAATTCAATGGTTTTTTAGGGTTTTAGGGATTTTTAAGGGTTTTATGGTTTTTGGGTCCTTTAGGGTTTTTTAGGATCTTATCATTTTTTAGGTTTTTAGGTGTCTTAAGTGTTTTTAGGGTATTTTGGTTTTCTTAGGAATTTCATGTTTTTTGGGTATTTATATATTTAGGGATTTCAGGGCATTTTTAGGATTTTTTGTGTTTTTTCGGTTTTTTAGATATTTTGAGGGGTTTTTTAGGTTTTTAGGCTTTTATGGGTTTTGTGGATTTATTATTGGTTTTGGGGGGTTTTATGGTTTTTTTATTTTTTAGGGTTTTTATTGTTTTTTTGAGTTTTAATCTTTTTTATGTTTTAAATAGTTTTTAGTAATTTTTAGCGTTTTTTTTTGGGGGGGGGGGGGGGTTGGGGTGTTTTAATGTGTTTAGTGATTTTATGGTTTTATGGATTTTAAGGGTTTTAAGGTCGTTTAGTATTTAACAATTTTTAGGTTCTTAGGGGTTTTATATTTTTTATTTTTTAATGTTTTCTAAGGGTTTTGAGAGTTTCTTTCCATTTTAAGGAATTTTAAGGAAATTTTGGGATTCTTATGGTTTTGGAGGTTTTTTTAGGATTTTGAGGGTTTTAGGGTATTTATATATTTTATGTTATTTTAGGGGTTTTATAATTTTTTATGTTTTTTGGGGCCTTATATTTTTTGAGGATTTTAATGATTTCATAAGGGTTTTTTAGGTTTTTAGGGGTTTTTACATTTTTAGGAATTTTAGAGCATTTTTTGGAATTTTATGGTTTTCTAGTGTTTTATGTATTTTTATTGTTTTTTGGGGTTTTTTAATTTTTTAGGAATTTGTAGTTTTTTTGGTTTTAGGGGTTTTTTTAACTTTTTAGGTTCAAAAGGGTTTTTATATTTTTTTATCGTTTTAGGGGACTAAATATTTTTTAGAGATTTTAGTGTCTTTTTTAGGTTTTTAGGTATTTTCAAGATACTTAAAAGTTTTAGTGGGGTTATTAGGGGTTTTTAGGGTATTAGGGTTTTTAAGGATTTTAGGTTCTATTAGGAATTTTAGTGTTTTCAGATTTTTTAGGGGTTTTAAGTGTTTTTTGGTTTTTCATTTTTTTTCTTTTGGTTTTTCATGTTTTTTATGTTTTTAACACTTTTGTGTATTTTGAGTCTTTTTTTTGGATTTTTATGGTGTTTGTGGATTTAAGGGATTCTGAGGAATTTTATGGATTTTAGGGTATTTATGGGTTTTAGTTTTTTTAGTTTTTTTAGTTTCATATGTTTTTCTTAGGGTTTTTTCAGGGTTATTTAGTTTTTTTATGTTTTTACTATTTTTATGGAATTTTAAGGATTTTCATAGTTATAAGGTTTTTTAGGGATTTTGAGGTTTTTTGTGTGTTTTATTATTTTTATGGTTTTTAGAGTTTTTTAATGTGATAGGGGTGTAAATGGTTTTTAGAGTTTTTAGTGGGTTTTTTGGATTTTTATGGATTTTTGGGTTTTTATGATATTTATGGTTTTTATTTGTTTTAGGTTTTTTTAGAGTTTTTTGAGATTTTAGGATTTTAGGAGATTTAATATATTTTTTGTTTTTAGGGTTTTCATAGTGGTTTTAAGGTTTTGTTATTTTTTAAAAAAAATATTTGGAATATTAGGGATTTTTGTAATATTTTTTTTTGGATTTTTAGGGTTTCTAGAGATTTTGAGGGATTTTATGGATTTTATGGGTTTTAGTGTCATTTATGAGATTTTAGGGTTTTTTGGGGTATTTTTGTTTTTTAAGGGTTTTATGTGTTTTTAGGTTTTTAAGATTTTCTTAGGATTTTTCATTGTTTTTAGGGTATTTCACATGTTTAGGAATTTTTAGGGAATTTTTAGGTTATTTATTTTTTATAGAGTTTTTTGGGATTTTTATGTGGTTTTAGGGTTTTTAGTATTTTTAGTGTTTTTATGGTATATTGGGTTTCTAGGGTTATTTTTGACTTTTTATATTTTTTCATAGTTTTTAATGTTTTTAAGGCATACAAGGGTTTTGAGAGTTTTTTGTGGGGTTTTATGAATTTATGGATGCTTAGAGACTTTATCTATTTTAGGGGTTTTCTAGTTTTTAGGAGTTATATGGTCCTTTATGGGTTTTAGTGTATATTTAATTATATTTGGTGTTTTTTTGTCTTTATGGGTTTTTAGTGTTTTTTGGGTCTTTTAGGTTTTTTACCATTTTATGGATTTTTAGGGGCTTTATGTGTTTTAGTTTTTTAGGCTCTCTATGTGTTTTACTGGAGTTTTAGGGTTTTTATATATCTAGGGATTTTAGGGTACTTTTTGGAATTTTATGGATTTTTGGGGGTTTAGGAATTCTGAGGTTTTTTATGGTTTTATGGTCTTTTTAGGGTGTTAGTTTTTTTATGTTTCTTAGTGGTTTTATTTTTTTAGGTTATTGAGGTTTTCTTAAGGTTTTTCATAGTTTGTAGGGTTTTAAACATTTTTGTGGGTTTTATGGATTTTTATGGATTTTTATGGGGTTTTATGGGTTCTATTGGTTTTAAGGGGTCTTAAGAATTTTATTTTTGGGTTATTTTTGGGTTTTTTGTTATTTTTGGTTTTTAGGGTTTTTTGAATTTTGTAGAGTTCTAATTGTTTTTTAGAGTTTTTAACATTATTTTGGGTTTAAATGGGTTTTATGAGTTTTTTTGTTTTTACAGGGTTTTTCGGGTTTTTAGGGTTTTTATGGTTTTTAGGGGTTTTATGGTTTTTAGTGGTTTTCAGTTTTTATGATCTTTTATGGATTTTTGCGTTTTTTTTTGTTTTTTGGGGGTTTTAAGTGTTATTAAGTTTTTAGTTTTTCTTAAGGTTTTGGGTTTTTTATGGTTTTTTACGTTTTTAGGTATTTTTAAGATTTGTATGGTTTTTAGTTTTTTCGGGATTTTGAGGGGTTGTACAGTTTTTTGTGTTTTTTGTGATTTTTATGGTTTCTAGTATTTTTAGGTATTTAGGGGTTTTATGTGTTTTTATGTTTATACGATTTTCTTATGGTTTTTATGGCTTTTAGGGGTTTTTACATTTTTAGGGAGTTTTAGTGAGTTTTAGGTTTTTTATTATTCTACGGCTTTTAGTGGGTTTTTTGAGTTTTCTAGGGTTTTATGAGTTTTCACAATTTTTTATCTTTTTTAGTGGATTAAAGGGCCTTTAGATTTTTTTGATGCTTTTATGGGTTTTCATTGATTTTATTGGGATTATTGGAGTGTTTATGGTTTTTTTCGGGGGGGGGGGGGGTAGGGTCTTTTATGGGTTTTAGCATTTTTAAGGTTTTTAGGGGTTATAAATAATTTTAGGATTTTAAGGTTTTCTAATGGGTTTTTAGGGTTTATTTAGGTTTTTACGTCTTTGGGTATTTTTAAGGTTTTTTTATTTGTAGGGGTTTATATGGTTTTAGGTATTTTGATATTTTTTATGGAATTTAGGGTCTTGATAGGTCTTTTAGGGGGTTTTAGAATTTTTTATGTTTTTTATGTTTTTAATTTTTTAGGTTTTTAAGGTTTTATTAGGATTTTTCGTATGTATTTTTAAATATTTTTAGGAATTTTAATTACTTTTAGGGTTTTGTTGGATTTTGGGGGGTTTTAGTGTTTTTAGATATTGTAGAGATTTTAGGGAGTTTATGGTTTTTTCAGTTTTTAACTTTTTTGTTGTTTTTAGGATTTTTTGGTTTTTTTGGGTTTAATATTTTTTTAGAGTTTTTAGTGTGTTATTTGGGTTTTTATGGGTGTTTATGTTTTTATGGTCTTTGAGAATTTTATGGGTTTTAGTGGTATTAGTGTTTTTAGGTTATTTTAGGATTTTTATCATTTTTTAGATTGTTTAGGGTTTTAAGTGTGTTTAGGTTTTTAAGGGATTTTTAGGGTTTTTCAGTGATTTAAGTATCTTTTTTTCTTAGGGATTTTATGTCTTTTTTAGGATCTTTATGGTTTTTAGGTTTTTTGTGAATTTTGGGTTTTAAGGGTTTTTTGGGTTTTTAGGTTCATTAAGGGTTTCTAGTGTTTTTATTTTTTTAGGGGTTTTCATTGTGTTAGGGGTTTAAGTTTTTCTTAGGAATTTTAAGGGTTTTTATTTTTTTTAACATTTTTAGAAATTTTTAGGGATTCTTAATATTTTTAGGGTTTTCATGGTTTTTTGGGATTTTGAGGGTCTTTAGGTTTTTAGTGGTTTGGGGGTTTTATACTTATATTTATTTTTTAGGGTTTTGCGGTTTTATTGTTTTTTTAACATCTGTATGGGTTTAAAGTTTATTTTGGAGTTTTTAGTGGGGTTTTTTGGTTCTTACGAGTTTTTAGGAATTTAAATGGGTTTTTAGGGGTTTTGTGTGGTTTTTATTGGGTTTTAGGGTATTGGGGTCTTTTATGGTATTGTTATTTTTTTAGTGTTTTAAAGGTTTTATTATTTTTTTGGTTTTAAGGTTTTTATAGGTATTTCTAGGATTTTTGGATTTTTTTTCATTTTTAGGTATTTTTAGGCTTTATTAGGATTCTTATGGAATTTTTAGTTTTTTTTTACTTTTGATGGATTTTATGGTTTTTAGGGTTCTACAGAGTTTTTAGGGTTTTTAGTGTTTTTAGGGTTTTAAATGTGTTAATATTTTTTTGTTTGTAAGTTTTTCTTATGGTTTTCGAGGTTTTTTGTTTTTTTTCAGTTTTAGGGATTTTAGGATTTTTAGGTTTTTTATGGATTTTTAGGGGTTTTAGGGTTTTTAGGGTTTTTAGGGTTTTTATGTTTTCTTTTGGTTTTAGGGTATTTTCTGTTTATTAGGTTTTTAATGTTTTTGAATGATTTCTATCATTTTTTGGGGTTTGTAGGATTTTTTGATTTTTGATTAATTTATGGATTTTATTGTGTTTTTTTGGGTTTTTGTTATTTTATGGGGTTTTATTATTTTTAGGGGTTTTAGGGTATTTTAGGGTTTTATTTTTATAGGTTTTTTTAGGTTTTAATTATTTTTATATTTTTATGTTTTTCTTAGGTTTTTTGGTTTCATTATGGTTAATATTTTTTAGGAATTTTTAGATATTTTTTTAGGATTTTTATGATTTTTGGAGTTTTTAAGGATATTGAGAGTTTTAAGGGTTTTAGTATCTTTTAAGGGTTTTTATGGTTTTTTTGGTTTTCAGGTTTTCTAGGAGTTTCTATGTGATTTTTATTTTTTATGTTTTTCTTTGGGGTTTTCTAGGTTTTTAGGGATTTTATATTTTTATGGATTTATGGGGTTTTTAGGATATTTATCCGTTTTTAGGGTTTTTAGTGATTTTGAGAGTTTTTAGGGATTTTAGGGATTTTTTGTTTTTTTTTGGGTTCTAAAGGGGTTTTTGATTTTTTAGGGTTTTTATGGTGTTTTATAGTTTTTAAAAAAAATTTAGGGGTTTAACAGGTTCTTAGAGTTTTTAGTGGTTTTTAAAGATTTATGGGATCTTCGGATTTTTTATGTTTTAGGGATTTTATGTTTTAGGGATATTTAGGGTTGTTAGGGACTTTTAGGGTATTTATCATTTTTAGGTTTTTAGTGGTTTAAATCGTTTATTTATTTTTATGTTTTCTTAGGGTTTTTAGTGTTTTTTACATATTTAGGTATTTTTTGTGAATTTTTGGGATTTTTATGGGGTTTTCCGGTTTTGAGGTATTTTGAGGGTTTTTAGGATCTTTTATTGGTTTTTAGGGTTTTTAGAAATTTTATGTTTTTTAGGGGTTTTAAGTGTTTTTAGGGTTTAAAATTTTTCAAAGGGGTTTTTTTGGGTTTTAATGGTATTTTTTCATTTCATTGGGTTTTTGGGTTGTCTGGGTTTTTTTGAATTTTAAGGGTATTTAAGGGTATTAAACATTTTAGGGGTTTATAGGGGTTTTAATGTTTTGATGGGTTTTTAGGGTTCTTATGGGTTTTAAAAGGATTATAGTTGTTCTTATGGTTTTTAGGGGTTTTATGGTTTTGGGGACTTTTAGGAATTTTTATAGTTGTTTGTAGGTGTCTTATGTGGATTTAGGTTTTTAAGGTTTTCTTAGTGTTGTTTATGGTTTTTAGGGGGTTTTTACATTTTTAGGGCTTTTTGGGATATTTTTAGGAATTTTATCGTTTTTTTGGGTTTAACGATTTTATGGTTTTTAGGGATTTTAGGATTTTTGAGATTTTTAGGGTGTTTAGAATTTTTTAGTTTTATTATGGGTTTTAAGTGCTTTTAGTTTTTTAAGTATTATTAGGGTTTTCCAGTTTTTTTTACATTTTAGGAATATTTAGGGATTTTTTATGATTTTTATTATTTTTTGGGTTTTTAGGAATTTTGAATGTATTAGGGGTTTCAGGGGTTTTATTGTTTTTTGGGTTTTTAGGGTTTTCATTGTTCTTTTTAAGGTTCATAACATTTTTAGTTTTTTTAATGTTTTTAGGGGTTTAAAGTGTTATAAAATTTTTACATGTTTTTAGGTTTTTTATGAGTTTTTATGGGTATATAAGGCTTTTACGGGTGTTTATGTATTTTAGTTGTTTTAGGGTATATAATCTCTTTTAGGGTTATTATTTTTTGTTTATGGGGTTTCAATTGTTTTTATATTTTTAATGTTTTCTTAGGGATTTTTAGCATTATTATGGTTTTTAATATTTTTAGGAATTTTTCGGGACTTTAGGATTTTTACGGTGTTTTAGGTTTCTTGGGATTTTGAGGGGGTTTTGGGTTGTTAAGTAATTTTTAGGGGTTTCATGATTTTTTAGGTACTTAGGGGTTTTATCTGTTTTTAGGTATTCAAGGTATTCTTAGGATTTTCAAGGGGTTTTAGGTATTTTTTTCATTTTTAGTGATTTTTTTGTATTTCTTAGGATATTTGTGTGGTTTTAGCCTTTTTAAGGATTTTGAGAGTTTTTAGAAGTTTTTTTGCGATTTTGGGTGTTTTACGGGCTTTTTTTTTGTTATTTTGGGTTTTTTTGGTTTTTTATATATTTTAATATTATTAGGGGTAAAAAGGGGTATTTAGAGTTTTTAGATGTTTTTAAGGGTTTTTATGGATCTTTAGTGTTTGTTAAAGATTTTATAAGCTTTTATTGTTTTTTTGGGGTTTTTAAGGGTTTTAGGGGGTTTTAGGGTTTTTAGTTTTTTTTAGTTTTTCTGTTGTTTTAAATGTTTTAGGATTTATGGTGTTCTTAGAGTTTTCAATGTTTATAGGGTTTTTATGTATTTAGTTGTTTTATGGATTTTTAATTATTTTTATGGTTTTTTTGGGTTTTAGGGTTTTCAGGATTCATAGGGATTTTTATGGTGTTTAAGGATTTTAGGGTCTTTTAGGGTTTTTAGGGTTTTTACAATTTTTAGGGATTTAAGAGTAACATGTTATTTTTTGTTTTTTATGGTTTTCTTAGGGGTTTTCAAGGTTTTTTGGGTTTTTTCTTTATGTATTTTTAGGCTTTTATGGTTTTTTTTGTTTTTACGGATTCGAAGGGTTTATAGGATTTTTTTTAGGTTTTAGGGTTTTATATTATTTTTAGTTTGTTATGGTTTTTTATATTTTTTATGGTTTTTAATGTTTTTAGATTTTTCTTAATTTTTTTAGTGGTTGAAAGTGTTTTCAGAGTTCTAGAGGTTTTTATGGTTTTGATAAATTTTTTGGGTTTTTAGTGTTTTTAAAATTATTAGGGGTTTTAAGAGCTTTTAGGTTTTTTAGGACTTCTTAGGGGTTTTCAGGGTTTTTTGGGTTTTTTAAATTTTTATGGATATTTAGGGTTTTTAAATTTTTTTTAGGTATTTATGGATTTTTTATTTTTTCGGGTATTAAGGGTTTTTATGTTTCCTTATGGTTTTACTGTTTTTTATTTTTTTAAGGTTCTTAATTGTTTTTAGGTGGTTAAAGTTTTCATAGTATTGTTTAGGGTTTCTAGGGTTTTTTTGTTCATTGGGATTTTTAGGTATTTTTTAGGTTTTTTAAGTTTTTAAGGTTCTAAGGGCTTTTGAGGGGTTTTAGGGTTTTTATGGGTTTTTTTCAGTATTAGTGTATTTTTATGAGTTTTAGGGGTTTCAAGGGTTATTAGTCTTTTTAAAAAATTTCATGGGATTAAATTGTTTTTATATTTTTAGTGGGTTTTGGGGATTTTTGGTGTTTTAGGGTTTTTTATAGCTTTTAGGGGTTTTATGGTTCTTATTTATTTTTAGTGTTTCTAGTTTTTATGGGTTTTTAGGGTTTTTATAATTTTTTAGATTTTATCAGGGTTTAATGTTTTTTTAAATTTTTGAGGTTTTCTTATGAATTTTCATGGTTTTTAGGTATTTTTAATTTTTTATATATTTTTATGAATTTTTAGTATTTTATTAGCTTTTATGTGTTTTAGGGATTCTGTGGGTTTTTTTGGTTTTTTACAGTTTTATTCTTTTTTAGGGTTTCTAGAATTTTTAGGTTTTCTTAGTTTTAATTATTTTTAGGTTTTAATGTTTTCAAAGGGTTGGTCGAGATTTTTGTTGTTTTTCTATGTTTTCAGGGATTTATGGGGTTTTAGGGTTTTTCTGGTTTTTACGGTATTTAGGGCTTTTGAGTGCTTCTAGGGTTTTTGGATTTTTTAATGGGTATTGGTGATTTTTTAGGTTTTTAGGGTTTTTAATTTTTTTTGATGATTTAGGGATTTAAAGAGTTTTTATAGTTTTTCATGGGTTTTTACTATTTTTTGGGTTTTTATGGGGTTTTAAGGTTCTTATTAGATATATGGGTTTTAGGGGGTTAGGGCTTTATGGTTTTTAGGGTTTTTAGGTATCTTATGGATTTTGAGGTTTTTTAGGGTTTTTAGGGGTTTTAGGTTTCTTTAGGGTTTTTAATAACTTTTTTTGGATTTTAGGGGTTTTAGGTGTTTTTATAGTTTTATGTTTTTCATAGGGGTTTCAAGGTTTTTAGGGTTTCTTTTACGTTTTTAGGGAATTTTTGGGCTTTAAAGGTTTTAATGGGGTTTTATGGTTTATAGGTATTATGAGGGATTTTTAGGGATTTTTAGGGTTTTGGGGTTTTTTGGGGGGTTTTTAGGTTTTTTATGAGTTTTATGGTTTTTATGGATTTTTAGATTTTTTAAACATTTTTAGTGGTTTAAAGGGTTTTTAGTGTTTTATTGGGGTTTTGGGTGTTTTTGGTTTTAAGGTTTTTTAATGTTTTTAGGAGTTTTATGGTTTTTATGATTTTAGGATTTTTAGGGTTTTTGGGGTTTTAGTGGTTATATAAGATTTAAGAGTTTTCATGATTTTAGGGTATTCCTATGGTTTTCGGGTTTTTAGGGTTTTTTATGTTTTCAAGAATTTTTAGGGGTTTTTTTTGGATTTTTATGGTTTTTAGTGTTTTAAAATATTTTTGGGGGTTTTATTGGTTTTTAATGATTTTTGGGTTTTGGGATTTTTGGGTCTTTCTAGATTTTTAGGTTTTCTAAGGTTTTTATATATTTTTAACAATTTTAGAGGATTTAAATTTTTTACAGTATTTAGTGAGTTTTAGGGTTTTTTGTGTTTTTTGGGGTTTTATGGTCTTTAGGTATTTTATGGTTGGGGGGGGGGGTTAGGGTCTTTTTAGGGATTTAAGAGTTTTTATGTTTTTCAAGGGTTTTGAGTGTTTTTATGTTTTTATGTTTTCCTTATGGGTTTCCAGGGTTTTAATGTATTTTTATATATTTAGGTATATTTTGTTATTTTTCGGTATTTTTATGGTGTTGTAAGTTTTTTTTGGGATTTTGAGGGATTTTTTATTTTTTAGTGTTTTTAGATTCTTGAGGAGTTTTAGCATTATTATCTCTTTAGTGGTTTTAATTGTATTTAGGTTTTTATGGGTTTTTAGGGTTTTTTTTGGGTTTTTAGGTTCTTTTACTTTTTTATGGAATATTTTTATTTTTTAGGATTTTTATGGGATTTTAGGGTTTTAAGTGATTTTGGGGGATTTTAAGGTTTTCTATAGTTTTTAGGGTGTTGTGGTTTTTTTGGGTTTGGTTTTTTTATATATATTTTTAGGGTGTTTATGGGCTTTATATTTTTTAACATGTTTAGGGATTCAACGGGGTTTTTAGATATTTTAGATGGTTTAAGGGGCATTATACATTTTTAGTGTTTTTATGTATTTTAGAGGTTTTTATGGTTTTTATGTATTTTAGGGTTTTTTGGGTCTTTTAGGGTTTTTTAGGGTTTTTTTTGTTTTCATGGGTTTAAAGTGTTTTTTTTGGGTTTTCTATGTGTTTTTTAGGGTTTTTTGGTTTTTTTGTTTTTAGGTATTTTTTTATTTTCATATTTTTTATGGTTTTCAGGTTTTTATGGATTTTGAGGGGTTTCCAGGTTTTTTAGAGTTTTAGAGTTTTAGTGGTTTTTAGTGGATTTTTTCTTATTTTAGGGTCTTAAGTGTTTTTAGTTTGTTAAGGTTCTCTTAAGGGTTTTTAGGTTTTTTGGGTTTTTTACAATTTTAGTGATTTTTAGGGATTTTTCTATTTTTATTTATTTTTAGGATTTTAGGGATTTTGAGGGTTTTAGGGTTATTTTGGGTTTTTAGGGTTTATAGTGTTTTTTTAGTTATTTAGGGGTTTAAGTGTTTTTTGTTTTTAAAGGTTTTATTATGGTTTTTCTGGACTTTTAAGAGTTTTTACTTTTTTATAGATTTTTCTTGATTTTTTAGGAATTTATGATATTTTACGGTTTTGGGATTTTGAGGGTTTTTAGGGTTTTTAGGGTTTTTATGGATTTTTTTTGGGTTTTTTATTTTTTAGGTTATTTATGGTTTTTAGTGTTTTTTAAGGTTTTTAGGGGTTGAAAGGGTTTTTATATTTTTTAGATGATTCATTGGGTTTTTATTGGTTTATGGTTTTTAACGATTTTAGGTGTCTTTTGGTTTTTAGTATTTTTAGGGGTTTTAGGGTTTTTAGGGGTTTTTTCATTTTTATGTTTTTAGTTGTATTAAGTGTTTTTTGGTTTTTAATGTTTTTTAGGTGGTTTTAAATCTTTTAGGGTTTTTAAATTTATATGTATTTTGAGGTTTTTTTAGTATTTTATGGATTTTTGTGTTTTTCAAGATTTTGATGGTTTTAAGGGTTTTATTGTTTTTATGGTTTTATGGGTTTGTAGGGGTTTTTTTGTGTTTTTCTAAATTTTAAGGGCTTTAGTTCTTTTTAACATTTTTAGGGGTTTAAATTTTTCTCAGTGTTTTTAGTTATTTATATTTTTTATAGGTATTTATGGTTTTTAATGTTTTTTAGTGTTTTTTTGGTTCTTAGGGGTTTTAGGGATTTTTACGTTTTTTTATTATATTTTTCATTTTTATTTTTTTATGGGTTTTATGTGATTTTATGTTTTATGTGTTTTCCTTGGGGTTTTCTAGGTTTTGTGTGTTTTTTACCTTTTTATATATTTTTTGGGTTTTTTTTGATGATTTTATTAGTTTTGAGAGTTTTTAGGGATTTCTAGGGTTTTCTCAGTTTTAAGAGGATTTTAGGGTTTTACGTGTTTTTTAAGTCTTTAGAGGTTTTAATTGTTTTTATTTTTTTGAGTTTTACTTATGTTTTTAAGGTTTTTTTTCGATATTTTACATTTTTAGGAGTTTTATGGTATTTTAAGGTTGTTATGGATTTGTAGGGGTTTTAGGGATTTTGAGGGGTTTAGGGGTTTTATTGGTTTTATGGTTTCTTTTGATGTTTTTGATGTTTTCTAAGGTTTTTTTGAGTTTTTTCAAAATTTTAGGGGTTTGTAAGGTTTGAGAGTCTTTTGTGGGGTTTTAGTGTTTTTAAAAGTTTTTTAGTGGTTTTAGAGTTTTTAGGGTTTTTTGGGGTTTTAGTCTTTCTTATGGATTGTAAGGTTTTTAGTATTTTTTTGTTCTTTAAGGGTTTTATGTATTTTTAGGTTATTAATTTTTTATTAGGTGTTTTCATATTTTTTAGGTTTTTTACGTTTTTAGGTATTTTTTATGATTTTTATGGGTTTGTAGGGGTTTTTGGGATTTTTTAGGGTTTTTAGAGTTTTTAGTGTTTTTAGTGTTTTCAAGGTTTTTAGTATTTTTTTGGTTTTTTAGGGGTTTATGAGTTTTTAGGTTTTTAGGTTTTTTCATAGGGTTTTTCAAGGTTTTTAGGGTTTTTTACATTTTCAAGTATTTTTAAATATTTCTTAGTATTTTTTTTGGTTTTTTCGGCATTTAAATATTTTGAGGTGTTTTAGGTTTTATGGTTTTTTTGAGTTTTTTGTTTGAGTTTTTTTACAGTTTTCAAAACTTTTTAGAGTTTTTAACATTTTTTAGGATTTAAAGGAGTTCTAGAGTTTTTGGTGGGTTTTTTATGATTTTATGGGGTTTATGGTATTTTAAGGGTTTTTAAGGTTTTAGGGTTTTTAGAAGTTTTAGGGTCATTTAGGGGTTTTAGCATTTTTTTTTAGTTTTTTTTGTGGATTTTATGTGTATTTAGGGTTTTTTATATTTTTAGGAATTTTTTGGGTTTTTAAGGATTTTTATGTTTTTTAGTGTTTTTATCAATATTGAGAGATTGTAGGGGTTTTTGGGTTTTGGGGTTTTTAGGGTTTTTATCATTTTTATGTTTTTAGGGGTTTTAATTGTTTTCGTTTTTTAAGGATTTATATGGGTTTTTAGGGTTTTTACATTTTTAGGGATTTTAGGGACTATTTATAATTTTTAGGCAATTTAGATATTTTAGTGTTTTTAGACCTTTTGGGGTTTTTTATTTTTATGGTTTCTTGGGTTATTATTGTTTTTTGAGTTTTTAGGGGTTTTAGAGTTTTTTATATTTTTTTATGTTTAAAGTGTTTCTAGAGTTTTTAGTTTTTTTAAGGATTTTACGGGATTTTAGGCTTTTTAAGGTCTTATGTGTTTTTATGGTTTTTAGGGTTTTAGGTTTTTTTTATTTTAGGTTTCTTAGGCGGTTTAGTGTTTTTACGTTTTTAAGGTTTTCTTAGGTTTTTAGGGGTTTTAGGGTTTTTTACTTGTTTAGGAATTTTTCATGATTTTTTAGTATTTGTATGATTTTAAGGGTTTTGGAATTTTGGTGGGTTTTTTGGTTTTTTGGGTCTTTATGGTTTTTTTGGTTTTTTGGGGTTTTTTGATTTTTCAATGTTATTGAATATTTTTTAGTGTTTTTTAACATATTTAGGGGTTGAAAGTGGTTTTAGAGTTCTTAGTGTTTTTATAGGGTTTTTATTGGTTTTAATGTTTTTAAGGATTTTAGGGGTCTTATGGGTTTTAGGAGTGTTAGGGATTTTGGGGTTTTTATGGGTTTTAGCAATTTTTAGGTTTTTAGGGGTTTTAAGTGTTTTTGGGTTTTTGATGTTTTCTTTGGGGTTTTCAAGGTTTTTAGGGTATTTTAGGTTTATAAATATTTTTAGGTATTTTTTAAGATTTTATGGGGTTTAAGGGATTTAGATGGGTTATAGGGGTTTTAGGGTTTTAATGGTTTTTTTAGGTTAGTATGGTTTGTTTAGTTTTTTTCATTTTTAGGGTTTTTATAGTTTTTGAACATTTTTAGGTGTTTAAAGGGTTCTCAGTGTTTTTAGATTTTTTTAGATTTGTAATGTTCATTGGGGGTTTTAGGTTTTTAGGGGTTTTATGGTTTTTAGGGTTTTTTATTATATTTAGCATTTTTTAGTTTAATAGGGGTTTTAAGTCCCTTTAGGATTTATGTTTTTTCTTTGGGTTTTTTCGGATTTTGAGGGTTTTTTAACTTTTTAACGATTTTTAGGGTTTTTAGGAATTTTATGGGTTTTTAGGGTTTCTAGGGATTTTGAGGATTTTCTTGGTTTTTTATTGGTTTTTAGGGTTTTTATCATATTTTAGGTTTTTTGGGGTTTTAATTGATTTTATGTTTTTTAGGTTTACTTATGTTTATTAAGGTTTTTTACAATATTTCAGATTTTTAATGTTTTTTATGGAATTTTAGGGTTGTTATTGACTATTTAGGTTTTTAGTGATTTTGAGGGGTTTTATGGTTTTTTTGGTCTTTTAATGTTTTCTAAGGTTTCTTATATTTTTCAATAATTTTAGGGTTTTAAAGGGATTTTATTGTTTTTGTGGTATTTTTTTGTTTTTTTATTTTTTTATGGTTTTTAGGATTTCTTATGATTTTTAGGGTTTTTAGAATTTTTTATGTTTTGTAGGGTGAAAAAGGTTTGGGGATTATATCCCCACCAATAATTAAAGAAAGAAACATAGGATACAAGGAGGGTTTACACATCTTAGAGTGTACCTCCCCCTTCAGGTTAGATTCCACATACGACATACAAAAAAGATGGGGAAGCAAAAGACCACAGCGAGCTATGTTCCTAAATTACCTTCATGGTGAGTGCATTTGCCACAGAGTTGGCCTCTCTATAAACATATGTGACCCATAGGCTGAGAATCTGAGAGATGGCGAGACACTCAATCCATTCTATTAAATGTCTCCATGGGATATCCTTGGATTTTTTTAGGGCATATGTTGCACGCATCAAGTTAGAGTCAATCCAAAGAGAGTTACACTTAAATTGGGTAGAAAACATGACCACCTTCATCATCTCCCATAACTCTGATTCATAAGCACATCCATATCCAATAAAATATTAAAATAATCCTTTGATAAAGCCTCTACAAGTGAGTAAGACCTCACCACACCCAGAGGGCTGGGTCCCCCAACATCGCACCATCCACATTGACCTTTATCCATGATGGGATTGGTGGAATCCATCAGATATATTTCAGCACCTGCGACTTCATCCCCCTGTGATCACTCCAAGTGAAAACAAATGAGTCAGATCATTAACATTATTTTCCATTGAACCTATTTGAATGTGGGATGCTACCTATATCGCCTTTTGGATCATCACCACTCCACCACGAACTGAGAGAGGATGTCGATTAAAGGCCATTGCATTTTGAGCTGCCCAAATATAGTGAATGGTCACTACAACACCAGAATGCAGTAGGTTGTGAACTTGGTCACTACATTTCAGCTTCACCAGGCCTCAGATGAAATCAAATATCTCCCCTTTCCTTCCACAATTCAACCCAAAGCATTGCAGCAGGTAGATCTATAGTTTGACAGTAAATTTAGAGTGGAGTAGAACATGTGAGCTGTTCTCCTTATCCTACTTGTAGAAAAAACAAGTGGAGGAAAGTTTCCATCCAGCTGTCTTCAGTTTCTCTTGGATGGGGAGTCTATTTATCCATATTTTCTAGATCCTCACATAGTGAGCAGGCGAGATGAAAGGTGTTCTGGATTTTAGCATCCAAGATGCCGAGGTGATTCCTTGAGGGAATTTCAGCTGGTAGTAATCACAAATATTGAACTTTCCAACCATATTGGGCCTCCAAAAGAGGGAGTCATTTTCCAGGAAAACATATAACTGAATTTGAAAAATAATATATTCATGGAAACCCATAGTGGAGTCCCCACTCTGCTAAAAAAGTTCAGAAATTGACATGTCCCTCAGGTTATGGGGAGGGGTCACAACATCAGAAAGTGGGTTCTCAAGCCATAGAGTTGTCCAGCAATTAAGATTTGAGTAATTTGACACAATCCAATTTTATAGAGAGATTATATCCATGTATGAGGATCTTATAGTAGGCCAAATCAAGGATTATAGTTATCCAGTGAAGCCATCACAAAGCCTACATGTGAACCTCTTGGTATGAAAATCTAGGCCATCATCATGAGGGTTGAGGAAGCTCTATGTGAACTTCCCTAGAAGGGCATCATTAATTATTCTGAAGTATTTAATACCAATACCACAAATCATAGCTGGCTCTGTATAGTGCTTCCAGGAAAAAGAGATCAATTTTATTTTATTGATACATCCCATCCAGGAAAAATTCTTGATCCTTGCATTCAAACATTTATCCAGACTGACCAAACATCTATAGATAAAAAAGCATGGAATAACATGGATGTTATAACCGAAGTGATCAGAAAAACTCTTCCATATTAGGAGAGGCATTTTCCCTTCTATTTGGAATTCTTCTGGGTAATTTTGGATTATATTCCCTCAATGTAGAAGCTTTTTTCCTTTCCCCAGAACATGGGGACACCCAAGTAGGTTGAGGGGAGTGAGCCTCTCCACACTCCAAGCAATCCATCAATGATATGTTTCCATGAGGGGGAGATTCCTTTTCAAATGACAATTTATGATTTCTTCCAAATAATAGTTTTACCAGCTACACTATCATAGTGACTAAAGATCATTCTCAGGGAGGAGAGTGTTTCTTTATTAGCCTGCCCAAACAGAAGAATTTCATCCACATAGAGTATGTGGGAGGGAACATGGAGGTCCCTAACTACCTTGATTGGTGAGTAAAGTCTAGCCTACACTATGTCAATAATGCATCAGCTCATGTAATCATAAAAATTTTCAAATAGAAATGCAGATATCAGGTCCCCTTGTCAGGTACCCCGAGAGAATTTGAAGAACCCCTTTGGGGAACCACTTTTTAGAAGAAAAATTCTAGATCTATTAAGGATAGTATTAATCATCTTGATAAAACTGATAGAGAAACTGTACTTCCCAATAACATTAAAAATAAAGCCCCACTTTATGGTGTCTAAATCCATTGAAATATCAAGATGCAAAGAAAATCTCCCATGATTTTTTTTCTTCTTCATAATTTTGATACCCTTCGAGGTAGTGAAAAGGAAGGTTTGAATGTTCGTACAAGGAATGAACCCAAACTGGTTTGGAGTGATAATTTCCCTCAAAATCGTCCCCAACATGTTGACCATAATTTTTCTTACAATCATGGGAAAGGTGTTCCCCATGGAGACTGAGCAGAAGTCACCAATCTCAATAGAATTTTCATTCTTTGGAATCTGAGATATGAAATTTGAATTCGCACCATAAGGGATTGAGATAGAGAGTAAGACTTCTCTAACAACCTTGGTAACATCCTCATGCAGAATGTCCAAATAACACATAAATAATTTATTTTTAATCACGTCCACACTACTACATATTGACCTTTAATCAGCACTAAAAACTGACATTAACGACACTATAAAGGCACTTCTAATATCAATGTAGATAGGGGGGGTTCCACTTTATCAGCGCTCCAAAAACTATGATAAATTCCACCTTTATCAATGCTAAAAAAACCATTGATAATGGGGGTCCTTTATCTGTGCTTTTTTAGCGCTGATAAAGGTGGAATTTATCAGCGCTTTTCAGAGCGCTGATAAAGGGGACCCCCCCTTATCTATTCCAGCATTAACAACACTTTTCTAGCACAGATAAAGGGGGGACATTATTAGAGCTGTCTCGAGGGCTGATAATAGGTCCCTTTATCAGTGCTAAAAAAGAACCTAT
Source organism: Viscum album (assembly GCA_963277665.1). Lineage (NCBI taxonomy): Eukaryota > Viridiplantae > Streptophyta > Magnoliopsida > Santalales > Viscaceae > Viscum > Viscum album. The sequence continues at coordinate 1,117,889,410 of OY728152.1, forward strand.
AAAGGAACCTTCCCTTGAACCTGCATAACTAGCACCTACACACCTGCACAAAATAGAACCTTCAAATGAACCAAGAACTGAAATACGACAAAGCGCACACAATATTTTTACAAACAATGCTATATACATTTACTTAACTACATGAATACAAAAAAACACAATGCAATATACATTTCAAACAATATTTTTCATGGTTACAATTACAGTTATCCAACAACAGTTATAAACATTAATGTTTCATCCTTTGATATCCGTGATCCTCTCTCAAAAATTGTTTTCTATGGTATTTGTTTCTGAACAAAGAATCTAAACTCAAGGAAAAAAATTCACCTCTATAAGAAAACAAATATTATGTTAGTAATACAATAATGAAAGAAATTAAAATATTAATATGAAAGAATACATTAATATGGAAATGTGAAACTAAAATATAGAGAGGATAAACTCAAATTTTTTCATTCTGATAACAATGAAAGGGAATAATGTAAAATCAATATGTTTTGGGATGATTTATCTCATTTAATAAATACTGATTCTTTATCTAATGAAAAGATTTACCGGTCACACCATGCATCATATTGAGGTGAAGTTGATTCTTATATGTCACAAATGACTCATGCATAGTTTTCCTAAAGTATCAAAACAATCCAAACATGTTTTCTCGGTTTTGTCGTATGTCACTTGTGATGATTTCTAAAGTCAATGTCAATTTGAAACTGATATCAGACACTTTTACCCATACCAGCCACACCGTGCGTCGAATTGATATGTGTTTGATTTGTACACGCCACAAATGACTCATGCAACATTTTCCTAAAGTATCAAACCAATCCAAACGCTTTTTTTTCATATGTCACTTGTGTTGTTTTCTAAAGTTAATGTCAATTTGAAACTGATATCAGAAACATTTAGCCATACCAATCACACCGTGCGTCGGATGAGGTGCGGTCGATTATTACACGTCACAAATTACTCATGGATAATTTTCCTAAATTCTCAAAACAATACAAACGTGTTATCTCGGTTTTTTGTATGTCACTTGTGTTGTTTTCTAAAGTTAATGTCAATTTGAAACTAATATTAGACACTTTTATCCATACCGGTCACACCGTGCGTTGGATTGAGGTTCGGTTAATTTTTACACATCACAAATGATTTATGGATCATTTTACTAAAGTATCAAAACAATCCTAATGCATTTTCTCAGTTTTCTGTTTGTCACTTGTGTTGTTTTCTAAAATTAATGTCAATTTCAAACTGATATCAGACACTTTTAGCCATACCGGTAACACCATGCGTCAGATTGAGGTTTAGTAGATTTTTACACATCACAAATGACCCATGTATCATTTTCCTAAACTATCAAAACAATCCAAACATGTTTTCTTAGTTTTCCGTATGTCGCTTGTGTTGTTTTCTAAAGTTAATGTCAATTTCAAACTGATATCAAACACTTTTATCCATACAAGTCACACTATGTGTCATATTGAGGTGTGGTTGATTCATAAATGTCACAAATGACTCATGGATCATTTTCCTAAAGTATCAAAACAATCCAAATGCGTTTGATCAGTATTCCGTATGTCAGTAGTGTTGTTTTCTAAAGTTTATGTCAATTCAAAACTAATATCAGACACTTTTAGCCATACCGGTCATACCATGTGTCAGATTGAGGTGTGGTCGATTCTTACACGTCATGAAGGACTCATGGATCATTTTCCTAAAGTATCAAAACAATCCGAACATGTTTGTTTGGTTTTCCGTATGTCACTTTTGTTGTTTTCTAAAGTTTATGACAATTTCAAACTGATATCAGACACTTTTAGCCATATCGGTCACACCATGTGTCGTATTGAGGTGCGGTCGATTCTTACACGTCACAAATGACTCATGGAACATTTTTCTGAAGTTTCAAAACAATATGAACATGTTTTTTTTCAGTTTTCCGTATGTCACTTGTGTTGTTTTCTAAATATAATGTCAATTTGAAACAGATATCAGACACTTTTTGCCATACCACTCACATCATGCATCAGATTGAGGTGCGGTCAATTTGAACACGTCAAAAATGACGTACGGATTGTTTTCCTAAAGTATAAAAATAATCCTAACACATTCGCTCAGTTTTCCATATGACACTTGTGTTGTTTTCTAAAGTTAATGTCAATTTGAAACTGATATCAGACATTTTTATAGACATATCGGTCACACTGTGCATCGTATTGAGGTGCGGTCAATTTGTACATGTCACAAATGAATCATGGATCATTTTTATAAAGTATCAAAACAATCCGAATGTGTTTTATTGGTTTGACGTATGTCACTTGTGTTGTTTTCTAAAGTTAGTGTCAATTTCAAACTGATATCATACACTTTTAGCCATACCTGTCACACCGTGTGTCGGATTGAGGCCTGATTGATTTTTACACGTCAAACATAACTCATGGATCGTATTCCTAAAGTATCAAAACAATCCGAACGTCTTTTCTCGGTTTTCCATATGTCATTTTTTTGTTTTCTAAAGTTAATGACAATTTCAAACTGAAATCAGACACTTTTAGCCATACCGGTCACAACGAGCATCGGATTGAGGTGTGGTAAATTTGTACAAATCAAAAATGACTCATGGATCATTTTCCTAAAGTATCAAAACAATCCGAATGCTTTTTCTCAGTTTTCCGTATGTCACTTGTGTTGTTTTCTAAAGTTAATGACAATTTTAAGCTGATGTCAGACACTTTTATCCATACCGATCACACTATGCATTGGATTGAGGTGTGTTTGATTCATAAACGTCACAAATGACTCATTGATCGTTTTTCGAAAGTATAAAAACAATTCGAACGCATTTTCTCCGAATTCCATATTTCAGTAGCGTTGTTTTCTAAACTTTATATCAATTTGAAACTGATATCAGAAACATTTAACCATAACGGTCACACCATGTGTCGCATTGAGGCTCGGTTGATTAATACACGTCCATAATGACTCATGGATCATTTTCCAAAAGTATCAAAGTAATCTTAATGCATTTCCTTGGTATTACGTATGTCAGTAGTGTTGTTTTCTAAAGTTTATGTCAATTTGATACTGATATCAGACACATTTAGCCGTACCAGTCACACTGTATGTCGAATTGAGGTGCGGTCGACTCTTACACATCAATAATGACTCATGGATCTTTTTCCTAACGTATCAAAACAATCCGAATGTGTTTTCTCAGTTTTTTGTATGTCAATTGTGTTGTTTTCTAAAGTTAATGTCAATTTGAAACTGATATCAGACACTTTTAGCCATACTGGTCACACCATGCCTCAAATTGAGGTGCAGTTGATGTTTACATGTCACAAATGACTCATGGATCGTTTTACTAAAGTATTAAAACAATACGAATGTGTTTCATTGGTTTTCTATGTGTCACTTGTGTTGTTTTCTGAAGTTAATGTCAATTTCAAACTGATATCAGACACTTTTAGACATACCGGTCACACCATGCGTCAGATTGAGGTGCGGTCAATTCTTACATGTAAATAATGACTCATGTATCATTATTCTAAAGTATCAAAACAATCCAAACACGTTTTCTTAGTATTTCGTATGTCACTTGTATTGTTTTCTAAAGTTTATGTCAATTTGAAACTGATATCACACTTTTAGCCATAATGGTCACATTGTGCCTCGTATTATGGTGTGGTCAATTCTTACACGTAAAAAATGACTCATGGATCTTTTTCCTAACGTATCAAAATAATACAAATGCGTTTTCTTAGTTTTCCATATGTCACTTGTGTTTTTTTCTAAAGTTTATGTCAATTTCAAACTGAAATCAGACACTTTAAGCCATACCAGTCACACCATGCATCAGATCGAGGTTCAGTCAATTAGTACACATCACAAATGACTCATGAATCTTTTTCCTAAAGTATCAAAACAATATGAACACGTATTTTTGGTTTTTTGTATGTCACTTTTGTTGTTTTCTAAAGTTTATATAAATTTCAAACTGATATCAGACACTTTTGCCATACCGGTCAAACCGTGCATCGGATTAAGGTGAGTTTGATTTATAAATGTCAAAAATGACTCATGGATCATTGTCCAAAAGTATCAAAACAATCCAAATGTGTTTTCCCAGTTTGTCATATGTCACTTGTGTTGTTTTCTAAAGTTAATTTCAATTTGAAACTGATATCAGAGACTTTTATCCATACTGGTCACACCGTGTGTTGGATTGAGGTGTGGTCAATTTTTTCATATAAAAAATGAATTATGGATCATTTTCCTAAAGTATCAAAACAATCTGAATGTGTTTTCTCAGTTTTCCGTATGTCACTTATGTTGTTTTCTAAAGTTAATGTCAATTTAAAACTGCTATCATACACTTTTATCCATATCATTCACACCGTGCATCAAATTGAGGTACAGCCAATTCATACACGTCACAAATGACTAATGGATCGTTTTCCTAAAGTATTAAAACAATCCCAATGCGTTTTCTCAGATTTTCGTATGTCACTTGTGTTGTTTTCTAAAGTTAATGTCGATTTCAAACTGATATCAGACACTTTTAGCCATACCGGTCACTCTGTGCATCGGATTGAGGAGCATTCAATTATTACACATCAAAAAGGACTCATGTATCATTTTCCTAAAGTATCAAAACAATCCAAATGTGATTTCTCGGTTTGACATATGTCACTTGTGTTGTTTTCTAATGTTAATGTCAATTTCAAACTGATATCAGACACTTTTAGCCATATCGGTCACACCGTGCGTCGGATTGAGGTGCGGTCAATTCTCACACGTCAAAAATGACTCATGGATAGTTTTTCTAAAGAATAAAAACAATATGAATGCGTTTGTTGGGATTTCCATATGTCACTTATGTTGTTTTCTAAAGTTAAAGTCAATTTCAAACTAATATCAGACACTTTTATCCATACCGGTCACACCATGTGTTGGATTGAGGTTAGGTTGATTTTTAAACGTCAAAAATGACACATGGATCATTTTCATAAAGTATCAAAACAATCCAAACGCCTTTGATCGGTATTCCATTTGTCAGTAGTGTTGTTTTCAAAAGTTTATGTCAATTTGAAATTGATATCAGACACTTTAAGCCATACCGGTCACACCGTGTGTTAGTTTGAAGTGTGGTTGATTCTTACAAGTCACAAATGACTCATGGATCATTTTCCTAAAGTATCAAAACAATTTGAATGAATTTTCTTGGTATTCCGTATGTTAATAGTGCTGTTTTATAAAGTTTATGTCAATTTGAAACTGATATCAGACAGTTTTAGCCATACTAGTCACACAATGTGTCAGATTGAAGTGCGGTCTATTTTTACACCTCACAAATGACTTATGGATCATTTTAATAAAGTATCAAAACAATACGAATGTGTTTCCTCAGTTTTCGGTATGTCACTTGTGTTGTTTTCTAAAGTTAATGTCAATTTGAAACTGATATCAGACACTTTTATCCATACCGGTCACACCGTGCTTCGGATTGAGGTGTGGTCGATTATTAAATGTCAAAAATGACGCATAGATAATTGTAATAAAGTATCAAAACAATCCGAACATGTTTTCTCAGTATTCTGTATGTAACTTGTGTTGTTTTCTAAATTTAATGTCAATTTGAAACTCATATCAGACAATTTTAGCCATACCGGTCACACCGTGCGTCGGATTGAGGTGCAATTGATTCGTACACATCACAAATGACTCATGGATCATTTTCCTAAAGTATCAAAACAATCCGAACACGTTTTCTTGGTTTTCAATATGTCACTTGTGTTGTTTTCTAAAGTTTATGTCAATTTCCAACTTATATCAGACACTTTTATCCATACCAGTAACACCGTGCATCGGATTGAGGTTCGGTCGATTAGTACATGTCACAAATGACTAATGGATCATTTTCCTAAAGTATAAAAGCAATCCGAACATGTTTCCTCGATTTTCCGTATGTCACTTGTGTTGTTTTCTAAAGTTTATGTCAATTTCAAACTGATATCAGACACTTTTAACCATACCGGTCACACCGTGCATCGGATTGAGGTGCGGTTGATTTTTACATGTCACAAATGACTAATGGATCTTTTTCCTATAGTATAAAATCAATCCAAACTCATTTTATTGGTTTCCATATGTCACTTATGTTGTTTTCTAAAGTTTATGTCAATTTCAAACTGATATCAGACACTTTTAGCCATACCATTCACACCGTGCGTCATATTGAGTTTTGGTTGATTCTTACATGTCAAAAATACTAATGGATCATTGTCCTAAAGTATCATAACAATCGGAATGCGTTTACTCAGTTTTCTGTATGTCACTAGTGTTGTTTTCTAAAGTTTATGTCAATTTAAAACTGATATCAGACAATTTTATCCATAACGGTCACACCGTGAATCAGATTGAGGTTCAGTTGATTCTTACACATCAAAAATGACTCATGCATCGTTTTCCTAAAGTATCAAAACAATCAGAACACATTTTCTCGGTTTTTCGTATGTCACTTGTGTTGTTTTCTAAAGTTTATGTCAATTTAAAACCGATATCTGACACTTTTATCCATACCGGTCACACCGTATGTCGGATTAAGGTATGGTTGATTCTTAAATGTCAAAAATAACCCATGGATCATTTTCCTGAAGTATCAAAACAATCCGAACGTGTTTTCTCAGTATTCCGTATGTCAGTAGTGTTGTTTTCAAAAGTTTATGTCAATTTGAAACTGATATCAGACACTTTCAGCTATACCGGTCACACCATGCATCGGATTGAGGTGTGGCTGATTCATACACATCAAAAATGACTCATGGATCATTGTCCAAAATTATCAAAACAATCTGAACGTGTTTTCTCAGTTTTCTATATGTCCGTAGATCATAATATTCTCTTATTAAGTTATTCTTTACTAGAAACTCAAATCATTTCTAAAACTATTCTTCAATTTTTAAGGATATGAAACATAATAAAGGTTTATCATAGATGCTCAATAAGTGTAAACAAGGGAGATATCAATGATCATATAAAGATAACATAAGCAGTAGGAATTCACCTTCATTGTCCTATTTATTTATATTCTTCCATCAGGTATGCTGCCCATTCGTTTTTAAACACATCTTTATCATCTTGTGAATAAGAGTTTTTGTGACAGTCATAGTAGTACTAAAAAAATATAAATACACAATGGAATAAAAATTATTTTAAATGAACAAGTAATTATTTTCAAAAATACATCTTTAGGGATGCTAGTTTGTTCATAAAATATGATCTCTTTCATAAATTTACAAACATAATAACCACAGTCCTTTCCGTTTGTTTGTTTCAGACACTACAGAAACATCGACAAAAATAAGTAATCTTTTTTATATGTATTTGGATAGTGAGATATAATTATATATACCCTGATACTTCTCTATTTGTAGATCTCACACGCCTTGTCGTCCTTAGGCCCTGGATTCATTCCAGCCTTTTGATGATATTCATACACCACCCTATCATAACATAATCCTCATTAAAAGATAATATAAATTATATACCTAGATATTTAGTTCTAAAATTTTGGATCTAATGTATTACAAATTGACAATCTCCATCATGTGTGGTCGGTTTGTTGGACATCCATGCAGTGAATCCCAAAAATAAATATTTAGAGTATCCAAATTGACTGAAATGAGCATCCAATGATGCCTAAAAACAAAAAAAAAGAATAAGTAATGATAAAAATGAAAATATAATTGATATGATTAAAATGTAGAGTTTTACCCCTACAAATTTGGTATTAAAAAGAGTCTTTCAGTCATAATTTTCCATTAAATGTTCTGAGTAGGTTTGACATTAATTCAGCCTGAAAATTATAATCTATTTCCTTTTATTGTGTAGACATGGTGTGAGGACTAACGAGTCCAAATTTTTATTCATGGGAAAATCCCTTCAATTATTTTTCATATATATGCCTGTGAAAAAACATGAAAATTAATTAGCTATAATTATCATAGTATATCATCTTCTGTAAAATAAAATCATGAAAACATACCTCATGTATACATTTATAACTGAGGCGCCTAGCTAGTCATATGTGATGATTTCAGCTACATCGTCTGCACTAACTAAATCTAATGTTTCCTCTCCATACATATCATTTTCTCAAAAAATTGTGTGATTATTTCTTCCTTTCATTTTTGTATCCACATGTGCTCTCAATGATATTAAATGTGGATATAGAACGGGCGGGGTGAAGGTGCTCTCAGTAGATTGTTTTGATCGGTTGGTTGAACCTTTTGAGTCGCTCTTTCTTTTTGTCTCCTTCCATTTTTCCTTCTGCAATAAAATTCATTGGTTCATCCATTTTCTAATTACATTTTAAAGGTTCTTCTTGAAAAATGAATAACTCCTGGTCGACATGTTTTTTTACAATATTTGACAGCCATGTAATGAATGTTCCAACAGCTTTTTCCACCATATGAATTTCTCCATCGTTATTTGGAACAGGTAGCTCGGTGCTCGGATCATGATCTATGTTAATCAACACTTTGACATGACCGGTTGGAAGTGGTCTAGATTGTAGCATGTCATTCTGCATATTGAACATCATAGCCCTTGCTTCAAGGTGATGGGTGGGAGTTGACAGATATAAATCACAGTCATTTTCACCCTATAGAGTATAATTACAAGAAAGGTATCAGTGTCTATGTGATTCAAATTTCATAGAAAAAAATATTAGAACATTGATTACCTTGGTTAAGTTAGGTATTTGAGGGGAATCTATCGCCTCAAAGTTGTTGGGGGTGGGGAAGGATCATCTCGCCTGGGTTGTTCTTGAGTTGTTTCTTCTCTTTTCCTATCCCCCATAAAAGTTTCTAGCAACTCTCCATAACTTTTTAATTTTTCTTCAAGGGTAGGTAGTCCATCTCTCATAATTTTAATTTCTTTACTATGTTCATCCTCTTGTTTTTTTTCTGAAAATATGTCCGGGGTGTCACCCCAAAACCTCCACCTCTAATGCGGCCATATTGTTCTGGCTGTTTCAAGGTCGCTGAACGTATGTCTGCATCTGGTGCGGGTGTTTTTTATTCCGGTGACTATGTCAAAGAGAAAATATGAGAAAATAAGTAATCATCATTATGTAATAGTGATTTAATGCAAAAAAAAATTATATTATGTCATACTTACACATGTTTCCCACACTTTTTGTGTGGTTTCAACTACCAATTTCCCCTCATTACCAACACGAGCCTCCCTCCATAGCACATGGAATGGGATGGAAGTTGCTTGGGATTTTAATTTATCAATCTACATATAGACATAGAAAAATGGTTACAGTGTTGTTTTATGTCACATAAAAGTATTAGAGTACTTTTAAAATACGTACCAATTCTTTTTCAATTGAAGCGTACCCCATCATTGCTTTACGGTAGGGGTATGCTGGTTTTGTTGCTCGTTCTTTATTTTCAGCACTTAGTTGCTGTTTCATAAATAAAAACTGTCAATCAAATTGATGAATACAATAAATGTTACACAACATGTTACCAAACACAATTTACCTGAAAAGTCTGCTCCGCACGACGGTTGCATAATGCATCCCACACTCCTTGAGATATCAAGTGTGCATAAAGAGGAGGTGGGTGTGGATTTATTTTCCCTTCAGCATATTTCAGATGAAAGTTTTTTAAAATGGTGCGAAAGACTCTATGAACTCTTCCTTCCAGTATTAATAAATATTCTTTCTGCGAGAAATCTTCTATAAATGCACTCTTCAAGAGATGATAAAGAGTTTGTCAATATTTCAGTATTTTATTTTATTTTATTTTAATAAATTAAATAAATGATATCGTAATTTTACCATAATGACATCCCACATTAATGTTTTCAACCCACTGACAACATGGTGCCACGAATCTACATCAATCAGCAAGCGTTTCCGAGTTACGATTCCAATGTAGCTACTAAACATGGCTTTGTTGGGGTTTACATGATGGCCTCGCTTATTCCATCCCACCTCATATTTGATTCCTTTTGATTTTACCTTAACTATTTTGGCTAAAAATATCAAACTACAACATACATATTGTTTTGTGTCACCGGGGCTTCATTTCTTACCATTTCCTCAGTTTCGGCATTATCATTATGTTCCTCCAAAGTGCTAGCATCGGCACTGGGACCAACAACAATAGGTTGAGAAACCTGTTGTACCTCAGCAGTGGGACTAGCTGTAACAGGTTGAGAAACATGTTGTACCTCAGCATTGGGACCAACTACAAAAAGATGAGAGACTTGTTATAACTCAGTAGTGGGACCAGCTGCAATAGGTTGAGAAACCTATTGTGTCTCGGGATTGGGTGCATCAGCAGGTGAAGAAGTCATTATTTGCCTAAGTGGTTTAACATTTAATTTAGATCACCTAAAAGAAACAACGAACATATAATAACATAATCCAACACAATCTATATTAAAATAAAAAATAACCTGATTATTGAACTCTCTTTTTTTAAAGGCTGAAGGGATTTGACCCCTCTATCGAGTATCCATATCCCTTCATTGCGGTCTCCAATGACTTACAAAACATCGTCTACATTGGGACCACTGCAAAATTATTGTGATTTCCCAAGGAAAGGTTCATCCTCCGTTGAATTTTCATCTGACCCTTCAGTTTTTTTGGTCGATAAGAGAACAATTGACCAGTTTCAGTTTGTGGGATCTGGAACATAAAATACATGCACTGCCTATGATGCCATTATAAACGGTGCATATTTCTCCCCTTACTTACTGTTTCGCACGGAATCCGGGGATGACCTCCTCGACGGGAGATTCAAACGTTCCGATCGGTTTCTAACGGGTTTGTTCGTAGAACCGGAAACATCCAATGATTCCACATCCGTTTGGACCTACTTTCCAAAGGCAGGCGCTCATTAGCTTGTGGACTAATGAGGCTTAGGAATTTTCATTGGTCGAGAGGATGGGAGGTCGGACTCATCACACCTTTTTGAGGGGAATTATTGTCTACTCCGGGACTCTCTTTATAGATTTAAGTTATGTTCGTGAATCCTTATTACATTACCAAGTATAAAATGTGCTTTCCTTTAGTTTTAACAATCAATGATTAAATATGCAAAGAAATTTAGAGAATCTTTTATATGTATTCGAAGTTCTTCATCAATAGAGAATCATCTATATCTGTTTAGAGATTCTTGGTCAATGGTATCTTTCAAAACATTTATATAAAAGTCTCTTGGTCATTTATGATGACCAGGATGATTTTAAATCCACTCAGTGGGGCACTTGAAGTTTATCGTCATTCAGAAGGACAGGGATTATTTCAAAGTTGGGATCGAACCCATAAATGGGCTACCTACGTATCCTTTGTTTTGGAAAAGGAATCAGAACCCACGTAGTTCGAGAAATGGAGTATGATGTTTATGATTGTTGGCTCAAAGATGAATGTCATAATTACTTTTACACTCTAAGCTCACGTGAGTCATGCTCGTTGTGAGAAACAAGAGGTATAGGTAAAATTTAGACAATTGTGCCATGAAAGATGCAATCATAAGAATTTGTTTGGGGCTTATGTATGGATGACTGCCCAGATAGATGAATGTTTAGGATTTACTTTTAGGGAGAAAATCCATGAACAGGGTCCATAAAGTTATATGTGGTTCATGGAGATTTGAATACTCTAATCTTGGGGCTTACTCCTAAGGAGGATGCCCAAGTTAGGAGGGGACTTATGATGGGGTTTTACTCCTAAAAAGGAAACCCAAATCAAAGGTAAATTATGACTGGTTAAGAGAAATTTAAGGGGACTTGGGGCTTATTCCTGAAAATGAGACCCAAGGTTATGACTGAGTCTTATTCCTAAAAAGGAGACCCAGGTTAGGGATTAAGGTTTGGGGCTTACTCCTGAGGAGGATGCCCATATTTGAGGTTGGGAACTTTAAGAATTTGGGGCTTACTCCTGAGGAAGATGCCCAGATTAAAGGTTTTATAACTGGGGATTATTCCTGAAAAGGAGACCCAGGTTAAGATTCTCTCATCTTAAAGGATGAGGTTGAATGAATGAACTCTCCGTATTTTAGTGACATAAGGATATTTAAATCACTAGACTTTGAGAGAGATTCCACAGAATTCCTTTTAGATAAGAAATTCAAATCAAGAAATCATGCCATAAATGGCTTTGAAGAGTGTCTTGAAGACTGAATCTTGAAAAGGAAAGGTGAAATGGCTTAAGAGGGGTAAAAATGGGCAATATGGGAACCCAAAAAGATAGGGGCGCGCAAGTCTTGCAAGGCGCGCAAGTCTTCCGTGGGCGCGCAAGTATTGGTCGCGCAGGTATACCTGCGCGACACATAGTGTACTTGCGCGATTTTCAACCAGCATTGAAATACTTGAGCGACTCTTTTCTAAACCCTTTAGAATTTTCTTGAGTTTCTTCCAGAAAAGGGACGCGCAAGTTATATTGAAGGAAATAAGTCGGCGCGCAAGTGTTTGATAAGTTTCAACACTTAGGCCTTCCTTCTTCTCTTTAGATCTTCCGTTCTAGGTAAGAAATTACCTTAGAAGTGTTCCGGAAGATTTGAGAAGAGACTTGGGCGTCGGGAGCTTCAATCCGAGTTTCTGGAAAAAGATCCTCTCGAATGGGGGGCCCACAGGGTCTATTTATAGGCAAAAGAAGACCCTGGGCGGTTACCGGGCGGTTACCAATTAGGTCATGCAAGTCACCTGCGCGACCAAGGTATCCGCGCAAGTACACTTGCGCGCCAGTTAGATAACTTGCGCGGTGAGGTTGTTGTTGATCCTTTCTTCCTTCCTTTGTTTATTTTTGATGTTTTCTTCAAAGGCTGAATCACTCTGAGCTTAGATATTCCCTTTTCCGATCTTTAGATTCTGTGACGAAAGGAGCGTCAACAAAAGTCCCCCCTCAGAGTTGGATCCGGAGAGAAATGAGGATTTGACTCTGAGGAAATCGAATCCCTCCAAAGGAAAAGGGAGGCGCGCAAGTCTGCAGTGCACAGAGGGCGGCGCGCAAGTTTGCGTCGCGCAGGCCTTAAGCGCTCTGGGTGCGGTGCGCAGGTAGGCTTCCTGGCCTATAAATACATGGCCTCACCTCCGTACAAGTATCCGGATTTCCGGACTTCATACCTTCTCGAGCTCTCGACGCGCAGGTCACCTAAGCCGCGCAAGTCTCTTTTCCACTGTTCCCTCGTTGTAGCTCTCCTGTAAAGGTATTCGTATTTGCGCGGTTTAGACTTGCGCGTCAAAAACTAGCGCGGCATCCGAAATACTTGCGCGCCATTGTTTAGATTTGCGCGACTTAATGCCTTGGCCATTTTTTCCGAATTCTTTCACAAATTTTATGAAAAAATAAACCCATATAAGAGTTTAATTTATTCAACTCCTGTGCAGATTCAATGGCTCCTAAGGGAATTGGAACGGATGATGAACTGGCTAGCAAGCGGATTGATGACATGATGAACATTATTGGCCATGATTACTATGATATCTGCGACAACACTTTCCCAGATTTGGATATGTACTTGAAGAAATATTATCTTAATTTCCCACAGAGCATCTACCTGTCTCTGTGTGTTCATGGTCATCTTCAAGGAGTCAATGTTCCAAATGCAGATAATTATACACCTGAGATGCAGCTGCACTGCTACTTCTCTATTTCGGTTATGCTGTGTATTAAGAGTAACAACAATGGTGTGAAATTACAAATTCTTCCTCCATGTCATTCCCTTGCAGATATGAAAATGGAAAACCCATGGGCTGAAATGTTTTCTACTAATGGTTGGTGGAGAGAAGACAAACATGATATTAGAGCAATATCTGAAAAGAGTACTCTCTCCAAATGGCTCTTTACTTCAATGCTCCATTCTCAAATCCATGTATCTATCTTCCAAGTCTCTTGGACAGAAACAGAGTCACTGTTTGATCAGCAGAAAATTTTCTCAAACCGCATTCAAGAACATCCTTTTACAATTGTTCCAAGAAGAGCTGGTATTACTGCATCTCTTATTGTATCCAGTTGAATGAATGATTTCTAGGTGGTTTCTAATGAAGATCGGGATGCCGTAAATCAAATGAAGTGTTATGTTGAAAGCCTCTTGTAATTCTTGAAAGAAGAGAAGAGACTCCAGCCTGTGGATGTCCTTCTAACTCTTGTGTATCAATGAAAAACACTTTTGTTCTTCAATCATTTGTACCTGCATTCTTCCATTACCTGCTTCAAATTTACATAAGCCAATGGGATTAGTAATCACAGTTTGATTTTTACTAGGATTATTACAAATAACCCTACAAACTTTGAATCTTTTAACTGCTCAATATTACCTAAATCATACAAAAAATGTATATTTAGTGAGCTGGAACTTGACTTTTATTCAGAGTTCCTTTGTCTTTTGTGTGGGCAGTTTAAAGTCATGCACGTCGGACATAAAGTGGCTAATGTTTAAGGTCAAAATAGCTTTGACCGAAAATGGATTAAAAATGGATTCAATTCCTTGACAATTTATCTGAAAACATATTACCATACTCAAGTATGAGGGAAAAAATGTAAACTATGGCTTAAGAATATTTGAATCTGAGGAATGATATGAAAAAAGAGCTAAAAGGCATTAGAAGAAGTAGTTTCCAAGAATGAAGTTACTATTATTTAACAAAACCCGTTAGGGGGTTGAAATATGCAGGGCCACCTATGGGCATTGGCTGCATGGTCAAATAAATAACATCTTTTGGCTGACAAGTCTGTTATGTGGACTGTTTATGCAAGGCCACCTATGGGAACGTGCTGCATAGTCAGGCAAAAGAACTCCCAAAAATTTACTTTCCTAGTGCTAAAAGCCTGTGAAAGTTTATGGAGATTCAAATTTTCTAAAGTATAGAGTTTGTTGTATGGAAAGAGGTACTTGAATATGGAGAAGATATTTCCAAACAAGAATATCGAAGAACTGGATGAATATCACTTCTACGAAGGTCTGACCCAAATGTAGGGAAGAAGAATAAACCATAGACTTGAATAATTTCAGATCATGAAAAAGGATATGGGACAAATATGTTAAGGATGGCTATTTTTTGCGGATCCCTACATATTGTCGTTTAAGACAAATAAGGGCAAAAGAGGCATTCTTCCAAAGAATGAAGTTACTATTATTTAACAAAACCCGTTAGGGGGTTGAAATATGCAGGGCCACCTATGGGCATTGGCTACATGGTCAAATGAATAGCATCTTTTGGCTGATAAGTCTGTTATGTGGACTGTTTATGCAAGGCCACCTATGGGCACGTGCTGCATAGTCAGGCAAAATAATTCTCAGAAGTTTGACATTTTTGTGACTAGAAGTCATGAAAAGGGTTATGAAGATCTGAAAATATTTAAGGTTAGGATTATAACACATAAAGATGGGTATTGTTCAATGTATATAGAGATACATAGGTCAATGAAAACCATAATCATGTTGTGGCTGGGTCCTGAATTGAAACTTGGACTTCACTACGTATCTCATAAGAATGAGAATCAAGCCATACGTAGTTCTTGAAATGCAGTTTAACGTCATGCAGGACGAAAGTATGAGTGATCTTAGTTTAGGGTCATAGAATTCGGACCATAATAATGAATACACAGTGTGTGTTTTCATGAGGACTTTTCAGCCAAGGGACTGAAAGTGAAATTTGGGGTTAGGCCCAAAAGACTTGGGACTGGATTTGAGGGACACTCGAATGTTCCTACGTATCCCATAAGGATGGGAATCAAGTCCACGTAGTTCTAGAACTACCCTTTGTACAAATTTGGTTCGTACATGTGAAGGGTGAAAGGGGACTTTAGTGCAATGATGGTTTAACCTGAGATAAAAAGTTTAGGCATTACCATGTATGCACGTAGACTTTTGAAAATGAAACATGATTTTTAAAATAATCAATGTCAATAATGGTTCCTTCTCAAATGAGGAAATCAAAGAATATTGTAGTTTATTGTCGTACCGGACAAAAGTGTTGTATAGTTTAACGTCATATAACAAGGACGAAAGTGAATCAATGTAAAGATATTGATTCCAGGGGCGGTTTCACAAATCAACATCATATGAGGTTGTGGTGAACCGATGTGAAGAGATTGTTTTTTTGGGCTTGAACCCTGGGAGGTTGCCTACATACCCAACCTGGAGGGAGAGGATCAAAGTCTGTGTAGTTCAATTAAAGAATGAATTAATGATCAAGTTGTTCTTGTGGACAATGATCTAATAAAAAAAATATTGTTGGGACTTACACATGGTTAGTGGCCCAAAGGGAATGTTATGGTTGATGTTCTCTCTAAGCTCACGTGAGTCATACTCGGTGTGAGAAACAAGAGGTAATAACAATCTTAACGATGCACAGTTTAATGTCATGTAGGACATAGAAAAGGGACTATGCAGTTTAATGTCTTGCAGTTAGGACTATTGGTGCTTCACAGTTTAGTGTCATGTAGTAGGGACAAAATACAGTTTAATGTCATGTAGGACCTATCAAGGATTTTCTGTACAGTTTAGCGTCATGTAGTTAGGACGATGGGGATAAAATAGTTTAACGTCATATTGGACGAAAGGGGGAATGTGCAGTTTAATGTCATGCCGTAAGGACAAAATAACACACCATTTATGTCATGTTGGATGAAAGTGTGAATAGTTTAAGGTCATATGCATGGACCGTGGATGGTGCAGTTTAATGTCATGCTGGACCATTGATGATTATATAATTTAACGTCTTTTCGGACGTGAGGGACTTTTATACAGTTTAGCGTCATGTAGTTTAGGACGTCACAGTTTAACGTCTTGCTGGACATAAGGGATTTGCAAATAGTTTATGGTCATATACATGGACCAGGGATGATGCAGTTTAAGGTCATGCTGGACAGTTTAGGGAACTTTTTCAGAGTTTAATTTCGTGTGGGACGAAGTTGCAGTTTAAAGTCATACTGGACCATTGCTGTACAGTTTAAAGTCATGTAGCTAGGACTAAGGTGAACCAATATGAGGATATCAGTTCTGGGGACTTTTTACAGTTTATCGTCATGCTGGACGTTGGAAGTGCCACACACAGTTTAATGTCATGTTGCTAGGACACAATATAGTTTAATGTCATCTCGGACAAAATATAGGAACTTCTGTACAGTGTAACGTCATGTAGATAGGACTTCACAGTTTAGCGTCTTGATGGACATGATAACAGTTTAATGTCATGTAGGACACTGATAACAGTTTAATGTCATGTAGGACACAATATAGGATCTAATGTGATTGTTTTGGATCTGGGAACAATATTTTGTGTTTATACAAAACACTTCTTCAGAAATCTGGCATTAGTTGGAGTCGTGATGTGTTCTCCATCCATTGAGATCAGAGAATACGCTCCATTGGAGTAGACCTTATGTATTGAATAAGGTCCTTCCCATTTTGGTTCAAGCTTGGGAGGCTTCTTTCCTGGTATCGTTGGTGCTCTGAGAACCAATACCAATTCTCCCTGAATGAATGAACGAAGATGAACTTTTTTGTTAAAAGCTCATGCTATCCGATTCTGATAGATTTCCAAGTGGTGCAAAGTGCACAATCTTTTCTCATCTAACTGTTCCAATTCATTCAACCGCTTTTGGGATTGCTCATCTATTGATAACTGATCACAAATGGCTATTCTGAGTGAGGGTAATTGAACTTCAATTGGCAAGACTGCTTCTGTTCCATATACCAATGAATATGGAGTAGACCGTGTTTCATTGCGAGTGGTAGTCCGATAAGCCCATAAAGCATGAAAGAGTTTATCAGGCCATGACCTCTTATCTTAATCCACCATCTTTTGCAGTATATTTGAAAGAGTCTTGTTGAAGGCCTCTATCTGGCCATTAGCCGCTGCATGATATCGAGATGAATGGTTGGACTTAATGTTGTATTCTTGATACAATTTCTTTACCTCAGAAGAACAGAAATTGGTGCCGTTGTCCGTCAATATGGTATGAGGGACACCAAATCTAGTAATGATGTTAGACTTGATGAAGCTAACAATGCATTTAGAACTGACTTCTTTGAGAGGTACTGCCTCTGCCCATTTGGAAAAGAAATCAGTAGCAGTAAGAATGTACTTAAACTGCTTGGCCGTAGCTGAAGGGTAAGGTCCCACCACATCCATTCCCCATGTGGAAAATGGCCATGAGTATTTAGCTGTATGAAGCAACTCTAGAGGTTGATGAATGAAGTTGGCATATACTTGGCATGAATGAAACTTCTTTGTGAAATTAACACAATCTTGTATCATTGAAGGCCAGAAGTATCCAAGCCTTCGAATTTGATCAGACAGTCTATGACCAGACTGGTGGGCACCACAGACTCCTGCATGCACTTCTTTTATGACAGCCATTGTCTCTTCACCATCAATACATCTGAAGAGAACTCCATCAAAACCACGTTTGTAGAGAATTTTCTCGAGGTGGTTTGGACCATCATAAAGAGTAAAATTGACCACACGTCGCCGGATTTGTTCTTTCTCGGCTCTATCAGGTGGAAGTGTTCCATTTTGAAGGTATTCCTTGATAGGTGACATTCATCCTGTAGTATGACCATACGGTTCAGGAATGGGACTAATTTCATTAATTTCCTCTGTTCTGACTTGAACATAAGGTGAAATTGCACGACGGTGGGCAATACAGATGGTTGTCTCGTCCCGATTTGGATCTGCTAAAGATGTGGCTATATCATCCAGTGCATTAGCTTGAGCATTTTGTGATCTTGGGACATAAGAAAATGTCGGTTCTGAAGGGAATTCCGACATTAACTCTCTGACGTAATCATACAAAGGGATTAATTCTTCTTTTCTGATGGCATAATCCCCATTGACTTGTTTGATTACCAGGTCTGAATCACCTTTCACCTTTAAGTGATTCACTTTTGCTTGAAGCGCTAACTCCAAGCCTGTAATGAGAGCTTGGTATTCAGCTTCATTATTGGTACCACCTTCCCACAACAAAAAGGAATAAGGTAACACTGCCTTATCTGGAGAAATGAGCACAATTCCTAAACCAACTTTGTTGAATTTAGGATATTCCATTTTCTTCCCTGTTGGACTTCTAGAAGCACCATCAAAATACATTTCCCATGTTTGAGGACTCTCTTGAATAGAGAAAACTTCTTCATCAGGGAGTTCGATATCTGAATACGTGTCTTCCACTGAAGGATGTTTAGCCAGGAAATCAACCAGAGCTTGGCCCTTAATTGCCTTTTGAGACACATACTGAATGTCGAACTGCTGTAGAATAACCGCCCATCTTGCCAGACGTCCTGTAAGCATTGGACGAATAAGGATGGATTTGAGCGGATTATTACGAGATACCAATTGGACCTCATGATGTTGCAGGTAGTGTCTCAGTTTCTGAACTGCAAAGATTAATGCTAGGCAGCACTTTTCAATACTTGAATACCGGGTTTCTGCTTCAAGCATAGTTCTACTGAGATAGTAGAGACTATTTTCATTCCCAGCATCATTCTTTTGAGCGAGAAAGGCATCCAATGATCGCTCTAAAGCTGTCACGTAGAGGATAAGAGGTCTACCCTCAACAGGTGGAATAAGTACTGGAGGACTCAAGAGGTATTTCTTGAGAATATCAAATGCTTTTTGACATTCTTCAGTCCACTGGTAAGTGACTCCTTTCTTCAATAATTTGGTAAAGGGTAAACTTTTTCCTGCCAAATTGGCGATGAAACGCCGAATATAGGCTAAGTGTCCTTGAAGTCCTCTTAATTCTTTCAAATTCTGAGGAGGTGACATACCAAGGATTGATTTGGTCTTCTCAGGATCGACTTCAATACCACGATGGCGTACAACAAAGCCGAGGAATTTTCCTGAGGTTACCCCAAAAGCACATTTTAAGGGGTTCATCTTCAAATTATGTTGTCGAAGCTTGTGGAATATGACTTCCAAATCAGCCAAGTGATCAAAACGTTGTTTGGATTTAACCACCAAATCATCTACATAGCATTCAACAAACTTCCCTAGAAAAGGTTTGAAGATACGATGCATGGTGCGTTGATATGTTGCACCTGCATTCTTTAAACCAAATGACATCACCCGGTAACAAAACACACCTTGAGGAGCTCTGAAGGCTGTATATTCCTCATCTTCTGGGGCCATTCGGATCTGATTATATCCAGAATATCCATCCATGAAAGAAAGTACTTCATAGCCAGCCGTCGCATCAATTAAGAGTTCTGTAATCGGAACTGGGAAATCATCTTTAGGACAATACCGATTAAGATCTCTAAAATCGATGCAAACCCTAATTTGTCCGTTCTTCTTCTTTACAGGGACAATATTAGCCAACCATTTGGGATATTGAACTTCTCTGACGAAGTTAGCTTTGATAATCTTATCCACTTCAGCCTCGATTTTGGAAGCATAGGTTGGGTGTGTTCTTCTCGCGGCTTGCTTGAATCCTCGATGTTCTTTTGGCAAACCCAAATGATGGGTGGAAACATCAGGATCAAGGCCAGGCATCTCTGTATAATTCCAAGAAAAAATATCTTTATTTTGCTTTAGAAAAGAAATATACATCTCTTGCTCTTCAAGGGTCATGGCCGCACTAATTAAAGTGGGGCGTGGATCTTTCTCTGTACCCAGATTTACTTCTCTGAGTTCATCCACAGTGGTAGAGATACCCTCTTCAAATTCTGGAGGAGCATCTCTAAGATCTTCCTCTTCCTCTTCATCCTGTGTTATTTATTCCGTTTCTACTTGCATAGTAGATGAAAAAACGAAATTCTCATGATCATAAGAGATGTCAAAATTTTCACATTTTGAAGAAGAAGCTTCCATTTCCGACCCTATTGATGATAAAGGGTCTTATTTGGGAAATAAAGAGGAGATGATGGATTGAGAATCGACATCAATATTCACCTCTGGTGTTGCTATAACTTCTTCTGGCTTGATTAGCGAAGTATAGACTTGTTGGATTTTAGCAGACGAAATGAAAACGTCACCACTTATGCTTTCATCACTGCTTGGTAAGTTACCAATTTCTCCCATGTTGTCTGGCTCGATTTCCGTAATTGAAATTATGGATCTTTCCATAAGAGTATTTTGATTTGGGCCTATTTTGTCAATTTGACTGATAGGTAACACATAATCTGTACTCACATGTGAAAATGGATTTATTGGAATTTTTTCCAAACCATATGGAGCATTAACTTTGGTAATTTCCTTCATTGTAGATTTTTCTCTTCCCTTCATGTGATAAAATTCCGCCTCAATGTATTGAGACTCACATGTCTTGAACGGGGCCTTATCACCATACAATGTTCCAACATGACCATCGAAATAGTATTTGAGACATTGATGGTATGATGACGGAATAGCTGCATGCTGATGTAGCCAGGGTCTTCCAAGCAAGATATTGAAAGCTGAGTCTTGATCAACAATCATGAAATCCGAATTGGAAACAAGATCTCCAAACTGAGTTCTGAGCGTAACTTCTCCCAGTGGTTCTTGTTCATTTTTATCATATCCTTGCAACATCATGGTAGAAGGAGATAAATCAGATTCCGTGAGGCCCAATCGACGAAGTGTGCGAATGGGAATGAGGTTGACTCCTGAACCATTGTCAATGAAAGCTCTTCGAACATCTATACCATTGACTTTGCCAGATAAGTACAAAGGTTTTATGTGCCCATGCACAACATCATCTTCATTTTTATCAGTAAAAGATATCACTGCATGTCATTCCGCAGGATTATTCTCTATGTGATAGATTTCAGCTGCAGTAATTTCAGCTTCAAACTCCTGAGGACTTGACAAAGCTTCGATGAGTGCTTCCCGAAGATCTCTTGACAGATTCAAAGCATCCAAAATTGATAACTTGGCTGGTACTTGGGCCAAGTGTTTCAATATATCATATTTTTGATCTAGAGGTCTGCGTTTCCCAATAGGAATATGCGGTTTAGCAGGTACCTTGGAAGCAGATGCTTTGGAAGCTGATGCATCTTGTATTGAAGTTGGCAACATCCTTGGTTTTGGAAAATTAGACTGATTAGATCCATTTACTTGCTGAGATAAAGAAGATGGAACTTTTAATCGGTCTTCCAAAATAACTGTGCCAAAACTGAGTTGGCCATTGGCAGAAGAACTTGCTTGTTCTTTTTGAGCTCGCTGAAGGGCTCTACCACGAGTTTCTGCTGCATATACAGTGCTAGCAGGGGTAGAATTAGAGTAATGGCTTTGGAAAGATCCACGTCTTCCCCTATATCCTGAACCTCTAGAACTTCCTCGGGTTCCCTTATTTGATACAGAGAATTCAGGCTCATTAAGACTGGGATATGAATCTGTTAATTGAATCATATTAACAGAACCAAAGATTAACTCTTCGTCTGATAAAGACTCTTCCTGGTTAACCTGTTTAGGCTGTGCCGTTTTGTGGGACGGTGCCCGTGGCTTCGAAGTAGATGGCATGAAATCTGCCAGAGTCAAAGACAATTTAGGCTTTGCTACATACTCATCTTCTCCTGATTCCTCTTTCTTCTTTGAATTGCGCTGCCCTTTTGAGGATTTGTCTTTTGATGGAGTATTTACTGCAGCTTTTGTAGGAGACGCAATTGGCTTCTTCAATTGTGTTCGCAAAATGGAATGGGCCCAATTGATTGTCTTTCTGACCATCCAATCATCATATTTTTTCGCAGTTTTGCTTTTGACTTCCTGCCACTCGCCTCCTTCCTCTGGATCTGTAGCGGTAATACACGCTACATGAGCTGAAGAACCCTTCAATTTGACTTGTCCCAAGTCGACCATCTTTTGCATGAGGTCTTTAAAGACAAAACACTCCTGGATGGGATGCCCCAACATTTGATGAAAGGGACAATAATTGGGACGGTCTTCATCTCCTTCCTTGTTTGGCCTCTTCGGCACTGGTAATTGAACCAAATTATTTTCCAGAGCTGAAATGAAGTAACCAGGAACTTGCTCACTTCGGAAAGAGTATGTTTTACTCTTCATATCCTCAAATTGTTTTCGTCGTTGATCTTTTTGATCATTTGGACGAAACAGCCTTTGTTGTTGGCGTTCAGGAGGTGGAGCCCTTCGAGAAGATGAAGGTTTTGAAGTAGAAATAGGTACAGGTGCCTGTTTAAGCATAACTGTAGCAGTTTCTGCTTTACCCATTCTTCTTCCTGGAGCTGATGGAATTACACGAGATTTAACCTTAGCCTGTATAAGAAAATCTTCAATCTGTTGAGTGATTTAAGTAAGGTCTTGAAACCCTCCTGTGTATTTCACATGGATCAATGGCGTGCGTAATTCGTCACGCAAATTTTCCACACAGATTGGCAATAATTCCTCCTGACGGAGTACTAAACTCAAGTAATACGTTAATCCCTTCCAACGAGCAATGAAATCAGAGACTCTTTCATTCTCCCTTTACTTGCAGTTTGTAAGATCGAAAACTGTCGTTTTTGGCAAAGTTGAGCTAAACTGAAGAAGGAATTTTTGACGAAGATCCTCCCATCCGATGACTGGCCGGGATTTTAAGCTTGTATACCAGACAAAAGATGGTCCTTGCAAGGTTTGCACGAAGCATCTGAGTATCACTGCTTCTTGCTGCTCTGGAGTTCCCATCATAGGATCACAACATGACACGTAATGCATCAAATGTTGTTCAGGGTCGCCTGATCCATTGAAAGTAGGGAAAATAGGGTTTCCAAAACTGGATGGAGGAGAAATTGAATCTACCCATTCAGGGTAAACTTTCTTTTTAGGTTGAACTTGCGCCCGTTTCCCTTCCATAGTTTCTAACCGAGCTGTTAATGACTCAATAGTAGTTATTAAATTTTGAGAAACGTCAGGTTGAACTTGGTTTTGGGTAGGTACAATGAATGGAGCTTGGACAGACGTGGTGGTTGGTGCTGCAACTGATGGTAGTGCTGCCAACCGTTGTTGCGTTTGACCCGTAGGATTAGACCTCTGTGGGTGTACTGATAAAGGAGGATATTCTTGATCCATCTCAGTAGTTACAACAAATTCCTTCGGCTGTCGGACTTCAGCATTCTTAAGAAGAAGACTACTCTGAAGTAGTTCTGCATTCAACCTTCTTAATTCTTTTATTTCTTCCTCCTGTTGTGAAAACCTTTGCTCTAATTAGAGCGATTGACCTCCTTAAGAGGAAGGGTGAGAAGTAACCTGATTCTTTCCTTTCCCCTTATTGGATCCTTTTCGGAGAGGGGGAAGTGGGTTACTTGAAGGAATACCCAGATTTTGGGTAAGCCTTTGATTACGTGTGCGCACACCTTCTTCATTTAGGTCTGTGTGCGCGACTTCTTGAGCAGGAACCTCTTCGTCTGATCCCTCTGATTGAGCCTCATCTGGTGAATCAGCAGTAACGGCATTAATGAAATTAATGGATGCATATTGCATGGAATCATTTCTATCAGCATTTCTGTGATATTGTCTCCTTCCATGTCCATGATAAGACACAGCATTCCGTTGACTTGATCCCTCAGGAATTTCTTGGAGAACCGTCACTTGGAGAGAATCTCCTGACAGCTTGGCTCTTCGTTCCTCTTGAGGATTATTCCATAATCGAGAGAATACTGACTTTCTCTGAGGGAGGGATTGAGGATTTGAAAAAGTCCCTAGTCCGGTGGACTGGGGATGTTCTTGCTGCTTCCGCTCAACTCCTCGAATCCCATTTGTTGACTCTGAGGGTTGGGTTAGAG
Organism: Viscum album; assembly: GCA_963277665.1. Taxonomy (NCBI): domain Eukaryota; kingdom Viridiplantae; phylum Streptophyta; class Magnoliopsida; order Santalales; family Viscaceae; genus Viscum; species Viscum album. The sequence goes on from OY728152.1 coordinate 1,117,914,138, forward strand.
AAGTCCCCAGTCTAGCAAGCTGGGGTGTCTCTTGACATGCTATGTCTGAGATCTTCTTAAAATCTCTCTTGATATTGCGAATCTTAGTTCAGAAATTAGCTGGATGCATTAACCTGTATCCACTTTTATCACCTGGTTCAACAGACCGTTGGATGATTTCCGAAACTTCTATCATTTGATGACGTGTTTTCTCCAGATGAGAGGCTTGTGCAATATTCTCGCCTGCTTGATGTAGGAGCAATTCAACAACTTGTTCTCTATATACTTGATTTTTAGAGGAACTAGTTGAAGCTTGTTCTTAAGCAAGCTTTTGATTATGAACAAATCTCATTGACTGTGGCCGGCCATGGGCAATAACATTGCATGAGACCATTTTCGGCGGGCTTTGCTGACCGGAAAGCACTGTGAAATGTAGTGCTCCGTGAACACCCCATCATCTGATATGAACATCAGATGGAGCATTGGAAATTAACTGACGCAATTTTCTTAGTGCTCCAAGGCATGAACGTTGAAGGGTTCTCTGTTTCTTTTCAGCCTTCGGATACCGAGAGACTGATAGAGATGCCAAATCAATCTGGCGTTGTAACCCTTCTATTATCTTAAGATGATTTTCATATTCATCGTAAGATAATACCTTCTTCTTTAATTGACAAAGAGTTTTCCATATGTTGAGACGAATATCATGGATTCCATCATCCGTCAACATCTTTGGAATGTCGTACTGGGAGTCAGCCAAAGGCCAAAAAATGACTGGTACTTCACCTTTTTCCAGTTTTTTCCTCATGTTCAGCATTTCCTCTTTATCATTAAATGAAGATTCTTCTACCTGTTTGGACCAGAGTTGGTGTTTCCTTGTTGCTTCATCGGATTCAACAAGATTGGTAGAGAAATAACTATTCATGCTGGAAGATGAATGACCTAGGGATGGTTCGGAGAATAACCTGAACCCCAGGCTATCTTCTGATGGAGAAAGAGTTTCACCTGCCGATAGTAAAGCATCAGACATGACTGGTTTTACGTTTGCATGTGCCTCGAGATAGGAGGGATTTCTCATCACTACATTGCCTTCTGAAAAATTTTCGAGACAACGTGAATCACTACTGCGGAGAGGAATTTCGCAGCGAAGTTCATCACCATGAGGAGGACCGTCATGATGGGTTACAGCAAAAGATGAAATCTCTTGCTCCTTGGTCTTCTGACCACACAGAGGGTTTCTGTGGCTCTCATCTGAAGAAGAAACTTCAAGATTGACCGAATTTTCATGAAGCAAGTCTTCATGAGGATGTGTCTGTTGAAGACCTTCAGAATTAATGTTCCCGTTATTGGGAACTGAGGGAGTAGAATCTTGAATTCCGACAGATAAATGTATGAGGGCTTCAAGAACTCCAGCATCGAGCAATGCCTTGTTGCAGATTGGCCTTTGATCTCCTGAATGTGCTGGGCGGATCTTTTTCTTAGATGCATTCTTACTCGCTTTAGAAACCACTTGATGACGAAAGTGATTGCTCTGAGAATGTGTATGTGCCTGATCAGGAAAGATGGTCAGGTTAGGCTGACGATCTCCACTCAAATCAGGTGTATGTGCCTGACTTGGTTGTCCGTATGATATGGGGGAGTATGCCCCATAACCCTCTTGGACTGGAACAGATGTCTGTGTCTGTTCCGGAGTGAATCGTTGATGTGTCACTCCATTGCTAGGGATAGATTTATGTGTCTGTCCCTGTGATGATGCGGAAGCTGTTATGATATCCTGGAAAGCATCCAGAATATGAGCAGGAATTTTCTTCTGCTCTTTCACCATTGACAAAATATGTTTGGTGACTTCAGCCGCCGGAATGGGGATATACGTCCATTCTGGGCTTGGAGTAGGTGTACGTGCCTGCTCCTGTCCTCCTTTTCCTGTCAGTGAATCCTGACAGTACTCAAGTGTGGAGGCAGAGAGTTGAGTCTGCCTCTTGTTTGTCGTCGGGACTTTCTGACTGACTTCTCTGGGCGCTACCAAGCGAGACTGTTGGTAGGCCTGATTAGTATTAGCAGGTGTATGTGCCTGCTGATTACACTTCACCAAACGCGGTTGACGAGATCCATCATATGTAGTCAGACGAGCCTGCTGACTAACTGGTGATGTATAAGCAGGTGTATGTTCCTGCCTATGGTACTCCGCCGGAATTGCCTGGCGGGATAGGCTTGATGCTGCCAGACGAGTCTGCTGGACAGCGGAATTAAAACGGACAGGTGTGTATTCCTGCTCGTTGTTTGCCACCAATTTAGGTTGGTGGACTTCTCCGAAGATGGCAGGGATGACAACCCGCCTATTGTTAACCGGATTCCGTCTCTGGCGGTTCATCTTGCCTGCTCGGGTTTGAGGAACCTGAGCTGAATGCCTGGAGTCGGTACCCTCATCATGTTGAGGGCGCACTACCGCACGAGTCTGGCGGCGATTGTTGATGGGAGCCCTTGAGAAGGACTCCTGTCTTTTTGAATTAAGGTCCTGCGGGACCTGCTCATTCACTTCCTCATAGTAAGGGAGTGAATGGAAATTGCATTCCGGGGATAACGACCGGAAACGGTTGGAGACGGTAGTCAGCACCACCTACTTCTTGATTGCTGGCCACCGTTGTCCGGACGACCAGGTAGAGTTGTTAACTTGGAGGGTTTGACGAGCGGCCTCCAGAGTTGGGATAGTACCGTTGCGACGGTACTCCTTAACCAGTGCATTAGAAACCCAGCGTTGAAGACGCTGAGTTGGTGATGTCATCCTCAGAGCGGATGACGTTCCAGCAGGAGTACCAGCATTGGTTTTCACAGCAGCAAACCTCACAGTAGAGGTGTTCACAGCAGCAGTATTCACAGAGGTGAATTTAAGGAAAGCCATTTTGCAGAAGATCTTGAGAAAAGAGTGCCTGTTCCATGTAACAGACATAATCAAGATGAATCCGGCCACTGCATCTTTTGGATGAGCACATGTCAATGATTGATTTTTTGGCCCAAGGGGCCTAACAAATAAGAAGAACATCACTTTAACTTGGATAAGGATTCACGTCGGGTTCACCATTTTTGTTTCGCACGGAATCCGGGGATGACCTCCTCGACGGGAGATTCAAACGTTCCGATCGGTTTCTAACGGGTTTGTTCGTAGAACCGGAAACATCCAATGATTCCACATCCGTTTGGACCTACTTTCCAAAGGCAGGCGCTCATTAGCTTGTGGACTAATGAGGCTTAGGAATTTTCATTGGTCAAGAGGATGGGAGGTCGGACTCATCACACCTTTTTGAGGGGAATTATTGTCTACTCCGGGACTCTCTTTATAGATTTAAGTTATGTTCGTGAATCCTTATTACATTACCAAGTATAAAATGTGCTTTCCTTTAGTTTTAACAATCAATGATTAAATATGCAAAGAAATTTAGAGAATCTTTTATATGTATTCGAAGTTCTTCATCAATAGAGAATCATCTATATCTGTTTAGAGATTCTTGGTCAATGGTATCCTTCAAAACATTTATATAAAAGTCTCTTGGTCATTTATGATGACCAGGCTGATTTTAAAGCCACTCAGTGGGGCACTTGAAGTTTATCGTCATTCAGAAGGGAAGAGATTATTTCAAAGTTGGGATCGAACCCATAAATGGGCTACCTATGTATCCTTTGATTTGGAAAAGGAATCAGAACCCACGTAGTTCGAGAAATGGAGTATGATGTTTATGATTGATGGCTCAAAGATGAATGTCATAATTACTTTTACACTCTAAGCTCACGTGAGTCATGCTCGGTGTGAGAAACAAGAGGTATTGGTAAAATTTAGACAATTGTGCCATGAAAGATGCAATCATAAGAATTTGTTTGGGGCTTATTTATGGATGACTGCCCAGATAGATGAAGGTTTTGGATTTACTTTTAGGGAGAAAATCCATGAACATGGTCCATAAAGTTATACGTGCTTCATGGAGATTTGAATACTCTAATCTTGGGGCTTACTCCTAAGGAGGACGCCCAAGTTAGGAGGGGACTTATGATGGGGTTTTACTCCTAAAAAGGAAACCCAAATCAAAGGTAAATTATGACTGGTTAAGAGAAATTTAAGGGGACATGGGGCTTATTCCTGAAAAGGAGACCCAAGGTTATGACTGAGTCTTATTCCTAAAAAGGAGACCCAGGTTAGGGATTAAGGTTTGGGGCTTACTCCTGAGGAGGATGCCCATATTTGAGGTTGGGAACTTTAAGAATTTGGGGCTTACTCCTGAGGAAGATGCCCAGATTAAAGGTTTTATAACTGGGGATTATTCCTGAAATGGAAAACCATGTTAAGATTCTCTCATCTTAAAGGATGAGGTTGAATGAATGAACTCTCCGTATTTTAGTGACATAAGGATATTTAAATCACTAGACTTTGAGAGAGATTCCACAGAATTCCTTTTAGATAAGAAAGTCAAATCAAGAAATCATGCCATAAATGGTTTTGAAGAGTGTCTTGAAGACTGAATCTTGAAAAGGAAAGGTGAAATGGATTAAGAGGGGTAAAAATGGGCAAGATGGGCACCCAAAAAGATAGGGGCGTGCAAGTCTTGCAAGGCGCGCAAGTCTTCCGTGGGCGCGCAAGTATTGGTCGCGCAGGTATACCTGCGCGACACATAGTGTACTTGCGCGATTTTCAACCAGCATTGAAATACTTGAGCGACTCTTTTTTAAACCCTTTAGAATTTTCTTGAGTTTCTTCCAGAAAAGGGACGCGCAAGTTATATTGAAGGAAATAAGTCGGCGCGCAAGTGTTTGATAAGTTTCAACACTTAGCCCTACCTTCTTCTCTTTAGATCTTCCGTTCTAGGTAAGAAATTACCTTAGAAGTGTTCCGGAAGCTTTGAGAAGAGACTTGGGCGTCGGGAGATTCAATCCGAGTTTCTGGAAAAAGATCCTCTCGAATGGGGGGCCCACAGGGTCTATTTATAGGCAAAAGAAGACCCCGGGCGGTTACCGGGCGGTTACCAATTAGGTCGCGCAAGTCACCTGCGTGACCAAGGTAGCTGCGCAAGTACACTTGTGCGCCAGTTAGATAACTTGCGCGGTGAGGTTGTTGTTGATCCTTTCTTCCTTCCTTTGTTGATTTTTGATGTTTTCTTCAAAGGCTGAATCACTATGAGCTCAGATATTCCCTTTTCCGATCTTTAGATTCTGTGACGAAAGGAGCGTCAACACTTACAAAAATCAACATTCACGAATCCTAATTCAACTATTTTAATATCAATCCTGTTATCAAACCACTTGCATTGAAAAATAGGAACATGGAATTCCGTATAATCCAACTCTCATATTTGTTTTATGATGCCAAAGTATAACATATTCGCATAAATTGGATTTCTGTCCTTAGCACAGGAAACATGCATCACTTCAGCCACAAGTGTAACCCCACTATTCTGCATGGTACTATATTCATCATGTTTATTAGTATAAAATGTATAACCAGTAACTACAAAGGTATTGTAAGATATTACATACACACTTGGTCCTCCGGCTAGCCATCGAAGTTGTTCTGAAATTGACTCTGGATTTTCATCTGACTTCTTAAATATTTGGTCCCGAAACCATCCTATAAACTATTGATTATGTGTATCTGATATCCATTTTTCATCCCTAGATAGATTCAAATGCCTAAGAATTTCTTTGTGGGTTTTAACATATGGGTCAACGTCGAAACTGTTATGAAAAACATAAAGGTGGGCCTACTCTCGATCTGTAATATTGATTGTGACAACCTGTCTTCCTGAAATTCCTTCACCCTCAAGCTGCCTAGTGTGATGAGATTTTGGTAGGCCAATACTTTCCACACCAGACAGGTATTCGGTACATAATTTAATGGCTTCCTCAACAACATATAGCTCCTCAATACAACCCTCTGGCTGAATTCAATTTTTGACATACCCTTTCAAAATCTTCATATATTGTTCAATGGGGTACATCCATCTGTAATGTACAGGACCACATAGTTGAATCTCTCTCACCAAGTGGACCATAAAATGAACTATCATATCAAAAAATGAAGGCGGGAAGAACATTTCTAATTCACATAATATGACAAAAATTTCTCTTTCCATAGTTGGAAATTTCTCCAGGTCTATAAAATTGCTACATATAGCTCTGAAGAAGAAACACAATTTCGTTAATGTATGGTGGAAATTATTCAAAAAATGTAACGTAAAGAAATAGGTATGAGATCTTGCATCAAAATATGGTTGTCATGTGATTTCAGACCTTTTAACATCAAGTCGCTCATTGACACGAGGTTCCGGATATTTGACGAATACACCTCTGGAATATTTACGTCATTAAATAAGTTTCAAAACTAATATCTCTCCTTCCTGAAAGAGTGTAAGAAGAAGGAGGAAGAAATGTTCGTTTTTCACCCTTCACTGGTACCAATTCTTCTCGTATTCCCATCTCAACCATGTCCAACCTAGCCTTAATTCCATCTTTTGTTTTTGCATGTGTATTTAGCAACGTGCCGATGAAACTATCAAATAATTTTTTTTCTACATGCATGACATCAAGAAAATGTCTAACATTAAGAAAATTCCAGTATTTTAATTCAAAAAACACTGATCTCCTTTTCCAACCGATTTTCATAAGGGTTTTCGAAGCTGTTTTACCAAAAGTAGTGTCCACATTTTTAACATTCTCAGAAAATAGATCACCTGTTAGTGGAGACGGTGTTGTACATTCTTCTGAACTTCCATCGAATGATGTCATCCAAGATCGGCACATATGTCGTTGGGGTAGAAATCTGTGATGTCCTAGAAACACGTGTTTTTATGAATGTTTCAACCTAATTTATTGTGTACCTTGTTCTCAAATAGGACACCCTTGAGTTCCTTTAGTGCTATATCCTGAAAAATTTCCATAATCCGGGAAGTCATTTATCGTCCCGTACAACATGGCTCTCAAAGTGAAATATTCCTTTTTGTAAGCATCATACAATGTAACACCTAAATCCCACAATAATTTCAAATGTTCGATCAATGGATATAAATAAACATCAATATCATTAACCCGTTGTTTTAGTCATGATATAAGAATAGATAACATGATGTATTTTTGTTTCCTGCATAACCACGGTGGTAAGTTATAATTTACCTACATAACCAACCATGTACTGTGACCATTTCTTTGAAAAAGAAAAGGATTCACTCCATATGTAGATAACACAAGATGAAGGTTTCTCGACTCGTTTCCAAATTCAGGATACTCATGATCAATTATCTTCCACTAAGGAGATTCTTTCGGGTGATGTAGTATCCCATCTTTATTTCTTGTATCTGCATGCCATGTCAATTTTTCTCTAGTCTCCTCTCTTCCATATAGGCGCCTAATACTTGGAATGATTGTAAAGTACCATACAACTTTAGTATCACTGGATTCATCTTTCTTGTATCGACAAGTACCACACTTTGGGCATTTTTAAGTGATTTTTGGTCATTTAGAAACATTATACAGTCATTCGGGTAGGCGTGTATTCTTTCACAGTTCATAACCATCGAGCGTAGCATTCGTTTGGAATCATATGTTCGGATCGAGAGATCATTATATTCTAGGAGCATGTCGTTCAGGAGAGTAAGTAGTTCAGTAAAAATGGCGTTACTCCACCCATTTTCTACTTTCCAATTATACAGCTTCAGTATGGTTGACAGTGTTGTATATTTAGTGCAACCAACATACAATGAAATCTTTGCCCAACTTTTTAACTTCTGAAAAAATTTTGGGCAATCACGATGTTCATCTTCGACGGTCCTTATCATTTCCTCAATACGATCTTCATCATCATTCACATCTGTAGTCGCATCCTCCATCTGGTCATCATCACTGTTCATGCTTGTAATCATATTAGATAAACCATAAAATGCAGTGTTATCCCAACCAATACCTACATTCATTGTTTACTCATGTTTATTCCAACATGTATAACTCTGATCTATTCCATGACATATCAAGTTTTCTTCCAACTACTCTGCACTAATTTGTTTTGAATAAAAACAGCATAAACACAGACAAAGGATTTGAGAAGGGTCATATGCATGATCTATTGCAAACATGGTAAACTCTTTCACACCTTCTTCATACTCTTTTATCAACTAATTTTCATTCATCCATTATTTATTTATTTTCATACTATTTGAAATCTAAAGGATGGGTATATAGGTTAGGGGAGAAGGAATATGAGTATCATTTTGATAAAAACTAGATACATAAAAAATGGTGGGGGTGTGCTCATTAATAGAAAATCTTGGGTGGTTCTTGACATTCATCCATTCTCTTCCTCTCCTCAATCCCCCCTCAGGAGGGGTGGTTCTTGGGAGTTTTTTATAGTGTGTTAGTGATTTCTTCCCTCATACTTCCTCCATTTCTATTATCCTTTATTTCTCTATAATTTGGTATGATTTTAACTAGGATTTGTGTGATTATTTCACTATATCATCTTCAAATCAATTCAGATGATGTAGATTTTGTTTTTATTGGCTAGAGGTTATCCTCGTATAATGAACGCACCATGTTTTTTGTGCTTTATGTGGTTTTGCATTTCATAGTGAGTTTTTAAAAGATTATTCCTAATTATAATAAGCAAAATAATAAATTATAAGTTTCTATAACTAATTATTGGGGAATTGTTCCTTGATATTGGGTCTCAATCATTGGTACAAGATTAGATCAGTCTTGTATAATCTTGGTCGAGGATGAGTTGATCTTGGTGAGAGGTTACTCCATTTTTTGAGGTAGGTGGACCCTATAATAAAAAAACATTTTCCAATTTATGCATGATTTTGCATTCATGCATGAGTATATGTGTTATAGTGAAAGGGATAGAAATCACTAGAAACCTAGGTAAATAAACAGGGTGTTTTTGATCCACCAAGAGATAGAGTGAGGGTTCTATTTAATGTTTGTGATTTTTTGATCATCCAGAGATTATGTCTCCATGGAGGCGAGGTTTCTAGTTTTTTTTATGAGAGGATCGGGTTTGGTATGTGATTTGTATAGCCCAATTAGGTTTTCTAAGGATATTTGAGTAGGTATTAGAGTCTTAGGCCTAAAAATATGGATAATATAGTTTTATATCTCACGTATGATGGGGAACACCCTCTTAAGGATATATAAGAGTCATGGTGTGTGTGATGAGTAGGATATTAGATATAGGGATTGGTGAAGTGTGACCTAGAGGATTTCCTCCTTATAATTGGATTAAGAGATCTCAAAGTGAAGATATGATATGGTACCTAAGTGAGGGACATGGTAATAGTCTGGATGACTTAGCATAGGGTATCCAAGGCTCTTAGTGTGAGTTTCTTAGGATGGTCATTATTTTGTTTTAATGAATTTTAGTATGGGAATTAGAATATTGATAGGTTGGTAAAAAATTTCATGTATAACCAAGATGGATATAAGGAGATTATTATGCAAGGCTAAATGGATGGTGACTTTTATCATTTATGGTCAGACCGACTAAGATATTGGGACATCATATGACTTTCACCTAGATGAAGTATGATCATCCCCGGGGCCCACCTATTGATGATGTGGTTTAGCTAGTTTGAGAGGGTGGCTATCTAGATACCCTCCTTAGATTACTATTTATATGTTTTGTGGAATGAGACAATATCGATGGCCTTTATTTAAGTGATAAGGTGTTGGAAGGACCCTATTTTGAGTGGGAAGGCATTGGTCAAAGGGGATTGGTGTGTGAATTCCATGGGATTCACCTATTGATGGTGAATTTTGACATTTTGATAGACGTTGGATATTGTGATTCCCTCCTTAGATCATATTTTGTATGATAATATGATGTGAGATATAGAAATGGGTATCACTTAGTATTTGTTTGAGTAGTTTTGTGAGAGGTTGTCTATAGAGATTACCACCTGAAATTGTTTTTTATGGGATGTGATAGTGAGACCCACCTTAAGTGAGAGGGGAGCAGCTACTATGTTGTGGAATTAGAGGATATGTGAATCACACCCAATGTGAGAGGTTGGTGGCACTATTATGTTATAAGAAAGGATGTGATATTTAAATTGGTCTATGACCCAACCCAGAGAGAGTGGGTAATGGGTAGGAATAGGTAGAAACCCTATTAATGTTCATTTTTTTCGAACCCAATGAGAATAGTGTACTATATAGTGTAGAATATAGAACATACTAAACATATGTATCATCCCATTGGCATGACTCACCTAATGAAATGAATTCACCAACATGGAAGGTTCAAACCCTACTTAGCCTAACTATGGGGTAGTATCCAAAATTAGAAAAAGATCCATACTAATGGCCAGTAGATGGAGTAAAATCCTTATCTAGTGTAACAGACATTCATAAAAAATACTCTCTCTATTTAGGTTTCTATCATAAGGATATAGTGGGGAGAGATAATCAAGATCAAACAAGTGACCAACCACATATACATGTGTCACACAGACAAGAATCACACATAAGAATCACACCAAATAAAAATTAATCTCAATATTGAAAATAAATAAAACATAATTATTTCATGTAAATTCAATTTTACTCACCTTTAAGAGGAGGACCCTGTGGCAGAGGAGGAGGAGTCATCAATAGCGGAGGCAGTAGAGGTAGCGCGGAGGTAGCGTGGAGGCAACATGGAGGTAGTGTGGAGGCAGAAGAGGTAGCTCGGAGGCAGCGGATGCATCGAAGGCAGCAGAGTAGGTGGATAAGGAGGAGGAGGAGGAGGAGGAGGCAGAGGTGGAGGCAGAGGATGAGGAGGCTGCGGTGGAGGAGAAGGAGGTGGATCCACGGTAGAGGAGGAGGAGCCGCGGTGGAGGAAGAGGAGGAGAAGAAGGCATCATAGGAGGGGAATGAGGCGTCGGTCGTAGGAGAGGAGTAGGAGAAGGAGACAGCGGTGGAGAGGAGGCAGCGGCAGAGGTGCAGGGTAGGGCTTCCGCGATTGACAGGGTGCGGGGAGGAGGAGCCACAGAAAGAGGAGGAGGAGGAGAAGTGGGAACTGGAGGAGGAGAATGTGGTGGTTGTCGTGGCAGAGGAGGAGGATAAGGAAGCCATGACGGAGAGGAGGCAGTAGTGCAGGATTAGGGTAGGTCTTCTGCGAAAGCTGGATAGGGTGTGGGGAGGAGGAGAAGTACCCGGTGGCACTTATAAATCCCACATGGACCTTTATCAGCGCTAGTAAAAAGTTCCGATAAAGGGGGTATTTATCAGCGCTAAAATGAAAAGCGCTGATAAAGACCCCCTTTATCGTCGATTTTTCAGCGCTGATAAATGTAGGATTTTATCAGCGCTTTTTTAGTACTGATAAAGGGTATCTTTATCGGCGCTGATAAAGACACACTATATCAGCGCTTTTGTAGTGTTGATAAATCCATACTTTATCAGTGCTAATAAAAGCACTGATAAATGTATAAATTTAATAATTTGTTTATATTATTATATATTTATTAAAAATGATATTTTTGATATATATATATATATTTATTAATAATTATAACTCTAAATAAATATATATTTATTTATACTTATAAAATTATTTGAAAGGTATATTTATATATATATCATTGAAAATATAATAAAATATATATTTAATTTTTAAATATAATTTAATTTTAATTATAAGTGTACATTTTTTAGAACATATATATTATATGGGTAACATAATGAATTATAAATCAATAACACATCAACATGATATGTAATTATAATCTATAAATGAACACTCTTCATGTATATATATTATCACATAATATATACGTACGATATATTCATTGACTCCAATTCATTTGAAAACACATATATATTCAGTAATTTTAATTATACATATATATTAAAAAGTATTATATATTTATAAATAAAACAAATACATTAAATATAAACAAATATAATAAATATATATATTAAATATAATTAATTAATAAATATAATGAATTAATAAATCTAAAAAATCTTTAAATCTAATAAATATATTTATTATTAATCTTATAATTATATATGTATATATATATTTATAACATGTATTTTTTATTTAATGCATATAATAAACATTATCAGCACTAAAACAATCACTGATAAATGTAACCTTTATCAGTGCTTAGAAAAGCGCTGATAAAGTGATATTTAAAGCGCTAACAAAGGGTACATTTATCAACTCTTTTTTTAGAACTGATAAAGTCCTACAACTTTATCAGCGCTTTTCCATTAGCACTGATAAAGGCAGGCGCCTGACTTTCCCAGTTTTTTGGTAGTCCCAGTCATGTTGCACTATCCATTTTCAAAGAGAAAACCATATACTTCACCTCCTCTGTAACGGGCACCACCATAAGAACCTAATTTTAAAGTTCAACAATGCAGGGAGTGATGGAATTTGAGAGGATGACGGGATTGGTACCATCATCCATGTACGACCCCTAAAATTGCTCCACCACAGCCTTGTAAATTTTTTCCATCGAGGTAAAGGTCAAAACTCTACCCTAGAAAACATTCATATTATTTTTAAATCTATTCTATCTATAAAGGCGATGAAAAAACTTGGAGTTTATATCCTCGTCCTACAACCATTTTATGTTGAACTGTGCCTTTTCAAGCCTCTCCTTCAGAGACAGTAACTCATCCAACTTGGAGTGGAGTTGTAGCTCCTCCTGGGAGGGGGTGTGATGCTACTGGTTTTCAATTTGATTGTTGGAAAGCTGAGATTCATCAATCATGATATTATCTTTCATACCTAAAAAATACTTCCTACTCTAATCCTTCAAGAGGTGCTAGACTTCTCTAATCTTAGAAACCACAACAAAATAGGGGCTGTAAAGAAAGGTATTCTTCCACCCTTTAATAACCTCTTCTCTTCACCCACTAATTGTGCGCCAGAAATTGTTATATCTAAATGGAATAGGGAGAGACCTGGAGTTACCCTCCCTTAACTCAACAAAAAGGGGGTTGTGGTCTGAGTAAAATTTCGGAAGAGTGAACCCAGAGATGGCCATAGGGGATCTCCTATCACGGATTTAGGAGAAACATCTGTCCAACTTACTATAGTGTCTACCATTGATAGTATACCTACCCCATGTGAAGGTTTCTCTAGGTATGGATATCTTAGAAATATCACATTGATCTAGATATGAGGAAAATTCATCTTCTGTAGTGTAGGAAAAGTTAGGGCCAATATTTTCCTCAGGACTCAGGACAACATTAAAGTCACCAATGAAAATGTAATTATGGGAAATGGACTCATTCATCTGAACCAACTCCCTCCAGTGATAACTCATACTAATGTATAAAAATGATGCATACACAAAGGATAAAGTTAAGATGGTAGCATGGATACATATGGTGACAGAGATCACATCAGGCCTCATTTCAACTGCAATAACCTGAACATACCAATGCTTACATACCCATAAGGTTTTAGTGTCCTCACCATTATAATGAATGTGTGATTTTCTATGGTTATTCACATAAATCCCATCCATCTTTCAAACATGATCATGGGATTATCTAACCCAATTAACATTGGCCTATGAGAAATAAAGTGCCTAACAAATATTGTCGCGCAACCATTCCCAATCCCCTAGAAGTTCCAAAACATAATCTTCATTGGGATAAGGTTTTATTATTTGTGGGGGAGGGGTTATTCCCTTACCCTTGAATTTCTTTCCCTTCTTCTTTGCATTTCCAGTAGACTGCTTGGGCAGTTCTAGAGAGAGGTATTTCTCCACCATCTTTTACCTGTTATCAGTCTTCTCTTTAGTAGGACCAAAGACATGACCATCATCCTGAGCCTGAGTGTCCTCGTCCATATCACTCAAGAAAACCCCACTCAATTGGTTAAACTTGTTCAGTGTGCATATGGCTTCCTATGAAGGAACACCAATCAGCTTCCTTATAGCCTTTCCTGAAGAAACCTCCATGAAAGCATCAGTATCCCGGTCTATCCTCTCTGGTTCCCCAAGCATATCAGCCTTCCTGGGGGGTAGAACCGGTGAGGCTAGAACCAGAGTGGAGGGTCCATCAGGTGTGTCATGTATGCCAGTAGGTGAAGTAGCATCATGGGTGACCTGAATGTCAGCTGATGATTCTGGGGCATCACACCTAGCCTGGATCTGGGATGGTGAGGCTTGTGAAGTTGGTGAGACCACGTGCACCAATACTAGGGAGTTCTATGCTAACTATAGTAGTTCCATTCCCTCAGTAGAGCTGGCCAGATCGTGAACCCACCCCAGCTCTAAGGTCACAAAATTAGAGGCACCCCGAAGAGGATTAGTAGCAGCTGGATCAACATTCCATCCAGTGTCCTCAGTGATAGAGAGAGGAGAAGAGGTAGGGCCCAGAGGAATAGAGGTTGCCTAGATTCTTCCCACTGATTTTCTCACCACACCCTTGGATGATGAGGGGTCCTCATTGGACCTGGGGTAATATTTACCTTCCCCTAGACCCTTCCTTCAAGTACATGAATCCTTCCCTTGTAGGTTGAAAATAGAACAGGTCTTTGATCTCCTGCATTCCAAGAGTGTATGTCTAAAAAAATTGTATGTATGGTAGAATTTGGGCCTTATCTCATTCTAAATTTCAATGATAAGGCTCTCTTAAAGGGTATAGAAAACAACCTCCTCAACAAGAGTGCTCTCCCCATCAACTTCTACAAGAACCATTGCATAGTTCCCATACCTTGGGTTGTTCTTTTCTTTATCAATTTTTATGGGGAATTTAACCGAAGAGGCAGTTTCCCATAGGATTCGAGGGGTCTAGTATAACCAATTTAATTTACAAATCGGAATCCATACCTGTGCACATGTGTTTTTCACGTAGAAAGGGTCAAAATTCTAGTCCCAATCCTGGATCAAGAGACGACCTAGCTTGAGATTGAGGGAGCCAAAGCTCTAGATCCTCATTTTCCAATCCTCATAAGGGACGATAATATGGTAAAATCCTTTTCCCCTGGCCATCATTTTCCACTCTGTAAACCCCCAGATGTCATAAATGCACTTTTTCAGATCACCACTCTTCCAAAGACTCTCCCCTTTTGGGAAAATCACTCGTGAAATAATGGAGAAACAACATAGACTATCCTGCTCCTCTGTCACCTCCCGATTTGCTACAACATTTGCTACACGACCCTTCTTGATCACACGACCCGGGGAAGGAGCACTGAAATCTATGAATGTAAGAGAAGCTGTCGCTTTTATGACCTCTGAAATGTTCTTCAGGGATCTCATCATGCCTTAAACCTCCCGAGGAACCTCCGACTTCGCCTTTCTAGATCTACATATCTGAAAACGATCATTTTGCCTGACATGGCCTGTTTAAATCATGATTAAACTTCGCCTCTTGAAATCTACAGTGGTCGCAGTCTGGGGTCGCTCGGGGTCCCCATGATTGCTGTGTTCCCCTCCTTGATCCATCATAGGGCTCTTATTGGGTTTTTAGGGGTTTTATGTGTTTTTTTGTTTTTTTGTTTTTCCTAGGGGTTTTCAAATTTTTTTAGGTTCTTTCACGTTTTTTGGGATTTTAGGTATTTTTTAGGATTTTTTTTGGTCTTTTAGGGTATTTTTGGGATTTTTTGGTTTTTAGGGATTTTAGAGTTTTAGGGTTTTTAGTGATTTTTATGGTTTTTAGAACATTTTAGATTTTTTAGGGGTTTACTTGTTTGTATTTTTTGAGGATTTATTCGGGGTTTTCCTGGTTTTTTAGGGTTTTTTTAACTTTTTAGTTATTTTTAATGAATTTTAGGAATTTTTTCTTTTTAGGGTTTTTAGAGATATTGAGGCGTTTTGGGGTTTTTTAGTTTTTTAACTTTTTAGGGGTTTTGTTTGAGTTTTTTAGGGTTTTCAATAGATTTTAGATTTCTTTAATGTTTTTAGGGGTTTAAAGTATTTTTAGAGTTTATTGTGATTTTTTAAGTTTTTATGGGGTTATAGGGTTTTTAAGGGTTTTAGGGGTTTTTAAGATTTCATGGTTTTTTGGAGTTTTAGGGTATTTTAAGGGTTTTTAGAGTTTTTAAGATTTTTAGGGGTTTATGTGTTTTAAGGGTTTTAATGATTTTATGGATTTTTAGGGTTTTTAAGGATTTTTATGGTTTTTATCACTTTTGAGGGATTTTAGGGTTTTTGGGTTTTTGAAGGTTTTATAGTTTTTATCATTTTTATATTTCTTAGGGATTTTAATTATTTCATTATTTTAAGTATTTCAAGGGGTTGTTAGGTTTTTTTGAGGTTTTTTTTCATTTTTACAGATTTTAGGGCCTTTTTAGATTTTATAGCGGTTTTAGGGTTTTTAGATATTTTAGTTTTTTATAGATTTAGTTTTTTTTATTTTTATGGTTTTTTGGGTTTCTAGAGTTTTTTTTGATTTTTTGGTGGTTTTTCAATTTTTGTATTACTTTAATATGTTTAAAGTGTTTTTATAGTTTTTAGTGGGTTTTAGGGATTTTATAGGATTTTAGGATTTTTAAGCTTTTATGGGTTTTATGGGTTTAATGGGTTTTATGGTTTTAAGGGGTTTAAGGGATTTTTTTGTTTTTTAAGTTTCTTAGGGTGTTTAAGTGTTTTTATGTTTTTATGTTTTTGTGTTTTTTATATGGTTTTTCATGATTTTTAATGTTTTTTCTTTTTTTAGGGATTTTTCTTGATTTTATTTATGATTTTTACTGTTTTCTTGGTTTTTGGGATTTTGATGGTTTTTAGGGTTTTTATAGCTTGTATGGTTTCTTGAGTTTTTTGGGTTTTTTTTGATTTTTAGGTTATTTATGTTTTTTTGAGTTTTTAAATATTTTTAGGGGTTAAAATGGTTTCAAGAGATTTTAGTGGTTTTATAGGTTTTTATTGGTTTTATGGTTTTTATAGATTTAAGGGGTCTTATGGTTTTTAGGATTTTTAGGGAAATGAAGATGTGGGGCCAGGCTATTCCTACCACCCCCTCCCATTATATAAAGAAAAAACAGACTCCACAAAGGAGGGGTGGGGAAAAATATCCCACACCATAAACCCCT
Source organism: Viscum album (assembly GCA_963277665.1). Classification (NCBI taxonomy): domain Eukaryota; kingdom Viridiplantae; phylum Streptophyta; class Magnoliopsida; order Santalales; family Viscaceae; genus Viscum; species Viscum album. Next base: position 1,117,931,128 of record OY728152.1, read on the forward strand.
AGACAACCCACGAACCACAACCCAAAATAGTTTAAAAAAAAGTAGAATAATTCAGTCAATGTCGCTACCAAAATGATCCAGTTATGCACCGAGAGATCCAGATCTTGCACCAAGACCAGCATCCAAGTCAGTAAAGAAAAAGTCTGAGCCAACTCCTTTATCCATAGAGTCCCATCCTGACTCATAATACTCTTACATTTTGAGCATATACAATAATTTATCTCAGGTATTCTCCTACTTTTTATTTATCGAAGGACGATCCCACTTATTAACATTATGGTTTAGCTTGACCGCCCTAGTGGAGGCCCGGGTCGCAATGGGTCATTGAAGGGTATATTAATCCATCTGATTCCTACTTTGGGGGGGGGGGCAGAGATGAAAGAATCCTCAAAAACTACCTTCTCACGTAGGACTCCATCTCTGGCCACACTTGAGGCCTCTTTGCTACAATCCTTGCTTCTTTTCCAAAAAGATGTGCTACCCCTTTTTTTAATCCTTTTACTTTCTTCCTTGGACCTTTCCAAAACCGCATTTATCATGCGTTTATCCTCAAAAAACCTCTCCCCAAGTCTTTTAGCCTCATCTTCAAGGGGAAACCTTTCCCATTCAACCATCATCATGTCATGGAGAAGCACACAGTGGTCTTTGGTAGATGGAACACAATAAAAAACCATGGTATTCTATGTGTTTTTTGGTTTTTAATGGTTTTTGAGGGTTTTCAAAGGTTTTTTAGGTTTTTAAGTTTATATGTATTTTAAGGGGTCTTCAGGATTTTATGGTTTTCACGTTGTTTAGGGATTTTGATGGAATATAGGGGTTTTAGGGTTTTTAGTTTTTATGTATTTGTAGAGGTTTTATGAGTTTAATTATGTTTTATGGGTTTTAAGAGTTTTTAAACATTTTTAGGGGTTAAAGGGTTCTTAGTGTTTTTAGTTTTGTTTATGTTTTTATGGGTTTTAGGGGATTTACCATTTTAGGGGTTTTATGGTTTTATGGTTTTTTATTATATTTAGTGTTTTTAGGTTTTAATGGGTTTTATGTGTCCAGGTTTTATGGTTTTTATTTGGGTTTTCTGAGTTTTTTGTGTTTTTTACCTTTTTATGGATTTTTAGTTTTTTAGGGTTTTTAGGGATGGTTAGACTTTTTATGGTTTTCTAGGGTTTTTAGAGGTTTTTAGAGTTTTAGAGATTTTTTTATATTTTTAGGGGTTTTAATTGTTTTTAGGTTTTTGAGGTTTACTTAGGGTTTTTAATGGTTTTTACAAAATTGTACGTTTTTTGGAAATTTTATCGAATTTTACAACTCTTATGGATTTTTAGAGTTTTTAGGAATTTTGAGGGTTTTAGGGTTTTTAGGCTTTTTTGATGTTTTTTATTTTCTCTATAGTTTTTAGATTTTTTTTAATATTTTTAAGGGGTTAATGGGTTTTTATAGTTTTTTGTAGAGTTTTAGTTTTTTTAAAAAAAATTATGGTTTTTAGATTTATTAGGTTTTTTAGGGATTTTTGGATTTCTTATGGTTTTTAGGTTTTCTGTCATTTTAGGTTTTTTATGGGTTTAATGTGTGTTTTTTTCTGTTTTTATCTTGGTTATCATATTTTTCAGTTTTTTACATTTTTATGTATTTTAGTAATTTTTTTTATCATTTTATGGTTTTTAGTATAATTTGGGATATTTTTTGGGTTTTAGAATTTTTAGGGTTTTTAGTGTTTTTAGGATTTTTAGAATTTTTTATGTTTTTTAGGATTTTAAGTTTTTTTAGGTTTTTAAGATATTATTAGGGATTTTCAGGGATTTTTAAGATTTTTACCTTTTTATATATTTTGAAATATTTTTTAGTATTTTTTTCTTTTTACGGTTTTTAGATATTTTGAGGATTTTTCGAGTTTTTATGTTTTTGTATTTTTCAGGTTTCTGTTTGGGTTTTTTTGGTTTTCAGGAGTTTTTATAGTTTTTAACGATTATAGGGGTTTAAAGGATTTTTAGAGTTTTTATTTGTTTTTTATGTTTTTATGGTGTTTTAGGGTTTTTAAGGGTTTTAACAGTTTTTAAGTTTTTAGGGGTTTTAAGAGATTTAGTGTCTTTTAGGGGTTTTAAGGGGATTTATTATTTTTTAGGTTTTTTGGGGTTTTTGGGGTTTTATGTGATTTTTGGTTTTTGGTAAGATTTTAGGTATTTTTAGGTTTTTAAGGATTTTTATGGTTTTTGGGTTTTTATCATTTTTTATGGATTTTAGGGTTTTTAGGGTTTTTTGATTTTTTATGTTTTCAGGGGTTTCATTTGTTTTAGGGTATTAAGTATTTGTAAGGGTTGTTTAGTTTTTTTGGTTTTTCACATTTTTTGGGATTTTTATGGCCTTTTTAGAATTTTTAAGGGTTATAGAAATTTTAGATATTTGAGTGTTTTTGGACCATTTTGTGTTTTTTGATTTTTATGGTTTTGGGGATTCAAGTGTTTTTGAGTTTTTAGGGATTTATAGTTTTTTTATCATTTTTATATGTTTAAAGTGTTTTTAGAGTTTTTAGTGTTTTTTAGGGATTTTATTGGCATTAAGGTTTTTTTAAGGATTTATTGGATTTTATGGTTTTTAGCATTTTTATTTTGTTTTTTGGGTTTTTATGGGTTTTAAATGATTTCATGGGTTTTTATGTTTTAATATGTTTTTAGGGATTTTTTGGGTTTTTTTGGATTTTTATGGGTTTGTAGGGTTTTTATGGATTTTGAGGGTTTTACAGTTTTTAGGTTTTATTTTTTTCAGTATTTTTAGGTTTTTAAGGGTTTTAAGTTTTTTTAGGGTTTATGTTTTTCATGAGGTTTTTCTTGGATTTTAGGGTTTTTTTATTTTTTGATGAATTTTTTATATTTTTTAGGATTTTTCTGGTTTTATGGTTTTTAGGGATTTTGAGGGGTTTTTGTGTCTTTTAGTGTTTTTAGGGGTTTTATAATTTTTTGGGTTTTAGGGGTTTTTTGATTTTTTTTAGGATTCTTAATTTTTTTTAATTTTTTTTTACATTTTTAGGGGTTTAAAGGGTTTTGAGAGTTTTTAGAATGTTTTTATGCTCTTTATGGGTTGTTATAGTTTTTTTAGGTTTTTAGGATTTTATGGTTTTTAGAGTATTATGATTTTTAGGGGTTTTAGTGTTTTTAGGTTTTTTATGGGTTTTAATTTTTCATTGTGTTTTAATGTTTTATTTGTGGTTTTTATGGTATTTGGGGGTTTTTATGTTTTTTAGGATTTATAGGGTTTTTATGATTTTTATGTGTTTTATGGTTTTTTTTACATTTTGTGGGTGTTGGGGTATTAATGTTATTTTCAGATTTTAGGGATTTTTTTGAGTTATTTAGGGTTTTTAAGGTCTTTAGAGTTTTCAAAAAAAAATAGTGATTTAACAATTTTCTATTGTTTTCAAGTGTTTTGATGGGGTTTTTAGGGGTTTTAAGGCTTTTTGGGGTGTTTTATGGTTTTATGGATTTTATTATTTTTAATGGGTTTAAGGTTTTTATCATTTTTTATGTTTCTACGGGTTTTAAGGGTTTTAATTTTTATAAGGGATTATTATGATTTTTCGGGGTTTTTATATTTTTATACATATTATGTATTTTTATGGATTTATGGTGTTTTAAGTGTTTTTTAAATTTTTAATTTTTAGGGTTTTTTAGTTTTTTTATCAATTTTTATGATTTTTAGGTGTTTTGAGTTTTTTTAGTTTTTTAAGGTTTTCTTAGGGTTTTTGAGTTTTTGACTTTTACATAGATTTTTTGGATTTTTATGGTTTTTTAGGGTTTTGGGCGATTTTGAGAGTTTTTTGGGGGTTTTATTGTTTTTAGGGTTTTATATTTTTATTGGGTTTTAGGATTTTGGGTAGTTTTTAGGGGTTTTATAGTTTTTTAATGTTCTTTTAACTTTTTTGGGGTTTAAAGGGCTTTTAGAGTTTTTAGTGGGTTTTTATGTTTTTTGGGGGTTTAAGGGTTTTTAAGGTTTTAGGGGTTTATATTGTTTTTAGGTTTTAAATGGTTTCATAGGACATTTCTCAGTTTTTAGGGTTTTCTATGTTTGTAACAATTTTTAGGTATTTTTTAGGATTTTTATGGGTTTTAGGGGTTTTTAGGGATTTGAGGGGTTTTAGGGTTTTTAGGGTTTTAGGGATTTGTTGGTTTTAAGGGTTTTTTTTTGAGTTTTTTACGGTTTTAAATTTTTTTCATGTTTTTAAGGTTTTCATGGGTTTAAATGGGTTTTAGAGTTTTTTTGGGGTTTTTAGGGTTTTTATAGTTTTTTTTGGGGTTTTAAAGGTTTTATGGGGTTTTATGGTTTTTAGGGTGTTTTTGGGTTTTTAGTGATTTAATTGTTCTTTATAAGTTTTAAGTGTTTTTATTTTTTTTGGGTTTCATGGGTTTTTAGGGTTTTTGTGGTTTTTAGTTTTATAGGGATTTTTAAGGATTTTTATTGGTTTTTAGTGTTTCATGGATTTTTTTTTGTGTTTTAGGTGTTTTTAATGTTTTTAGAGTTTTTATGAATTTAGGTGTATAAAGGGTTTCTGTATTTTTTAATTTTTTTTAATTTTTATGGGTTTGGGGGTTTTATAAGGTTTTTAGGGGTTTTTATGGTTTTAGGGTTTTTAGTGTTCTTTAGGGGTTTATGGGTTTTAGCATTTTTATTTTTTTAGCAGTGTTAAGTGTTTTTTTTATTTTCATTGTTTTCTTAGAGTTTTTGGGTTTTTAGGGGTTTTTTGTCTTTAGGTATTTTTATGGGGTTTTAATATTTTTATAGTTTTTTGGGGTTTTATGGATTTTTCTGTTTTTCGGGTTTTTCATATTTTTTTGGTTTTTTGTGATTTTTCTTAGCGTTTTAGGGTTTTTATGTTTTTTTAGAGTTTTTTTTATAATTTTTAGGGTTCTAATGATATTTTAGAGTCTCTAGTTGTGTTTTAGGGTTTTATTGGGTTTTGGGTTTTTAAGATTTTTATGTGTTTTATGGTTTTTAGGGGTTTTGGGTTTTAATATTTTTTTTGGGGGGGGGGGTATAGTGTTTTTAGTTTTTAAAAGTTTTCATAGGTTTTTTTTGTTTTTAGGATTTTTTTTACATTTTTTAGGATTTGAAGGCTTTTTTAGGATTTTTATTATTTTTTTTGGTTTTATGGATTTTGACTGTTTTATGGTTTTAATGGTTTTAGAGTTTTTAGAAATTTTTATGGGTTTTATAGGATTTAACTATTATAAGGTTATTAATTTTTTTCATATTGGTTTTTAGGGTTTTTAGGGTATTTTACATTTTTAGTGATTTTTAGGTATTTTTAGTATTTTTATGTTTTTTAGGATATATAAGGATTTGGGAAAGGTGTATTGGTTTTTTAGAGTTTTTAAGATTTTTAGGGGTTTTTTGAGGTTTTTTGGGTTTTTATAGTTTTTATGTTTTATAGGGTTTTATGGTCTTTTAGTGTTTTTAACATTTTTAGGGGTTTAAAGGGTTTTTATATCACAATACTACAAAAAATCCTTTAACAGTACTGTTCTTTATCAGCGCTAGAAAAAAGCACTAATAAAAGGCACTTTTACAGGCGCTAAAAAATCTATTATCAATTGTACATTTTATTATCCATTTTTTAGTGTTGATTAAATGTACCGTTAATCATCACTTTTGTTTTAGTACTGATAAAGTGCACCCTTTATCATAGATTTATTTTAAGCACTGATAAAGGGTACCCTATATCAGTAATTTATTTTCAGCACTCATAAATAGATCCTTTATCAGCTCTTTTTTAGCACTGATAAAGGTCTAAAGAAAATAAAATAATTAAATAAAAAATAAAAAATGTGTTTATTAAAAAAATTTAAAATTTTTATTAATTAAGTAATAATTGATTATAATGAATAAATTGATTATACTATATATAAATTATAAATACTAATAAATAATATATATTAAATATATAAAAGTGTATGAAAAATGAAGATTAAACAAATAAAAATTGAAAATACCTAAATTGAGAAAAATATTAAACATTTTATTAAGTAGATAATTATTCATAATGTTAATAAATAGTATATTTTAGATATATATATATTAATGTATATTAATATGATTTATTTAATACAAAATATTTATTCTTTTACATTAAATAGTCATATATTTAGTGATTAATGGTTTATAATTAAAACTGAATATGAATTAAAATATTTAACTAATTACATAGACTAATGGACCTAATTGAATATCGTTTGATTTTTAAATTTAATATAGATAAATCATGTGTTTATTAATTTTACATATAGCTAATTAATCTATTTTTATATATAACACACACACAAAAATTATCCATTTTTTTAATATTGTTAAAGTGTAATTTTTTTTAATTTATTCAATTTTACTTATTTTTAACATGCATGCACTTAGGATTAAATATTCATAAATAATGTTAAAATTATATTGTTATAAAAATATTTATAAATAAATATATTTATAAATGTACATTTACTATATTTATACATTTATATATTTATAATTATAAATAAATATATTTTTTTAAAAAAAAAATATTTATATAATTATAAATAAATAATTAAATATATTTAAATAATTATTAAATTTATTATAAATTTATTTAAATAATGAATATATTTACTATATTTATGTTTATATACATTTATCTTATATATATATAATTATATAAAAATATATAATGATATAAATATTATTTTTTTAAAATATTTATATAATTATCAATAAATAATTATATATAAAAATAATTATAAAATTTTAATAAATATATTTTAATAAATAATATATTTACTAAATTTTTATTTATATATATTTATTAAATATATATATATACATATTTTCTAAGAAAATTATAATTATAAATATAAATCCTTTAACAGTGCTTACGTAATAAGAACTGATAAATGTGTCCCGATCTATTTTAGGAACCATAAACATAGAAAACCAATTCACAATATCAGAATCTCCCCATGGAAGCCACATACTAAAAGTGATCCTCCTTGGTTAATCGAAGCTTGAATGAAGGCTCAAATCATGTTTCGAACAATTCCAAGGGTCAAATCCTAGGCTCGAACAATTCAAGGGTCGAAGGAATCCAAGGATCAAATGTAATTCTTTCTCCACGTTCTATGAAATGTAAGTTATTCTCTACTTTCTCTTGGGGAACATGGTGTGTAAAACATCAATGGTTCTATATGTGGTGGAAGATGTTTTGAAACTCTAAGTGTGGTGAGTTATCCATTTTAGGTATGTATCCATGGAGATCATCCATTTTGATGCTTCGAATTTTTAGAGTGTGAAACGCCTATACTATGAGCCTTCCTGGCATCACTCTTAGTCCATATGAGCATCTCCTTCCATCTTAATTATAGTTGTGAGTTAATGTAGGGTATTTTTCAGCTACGCTTTTATTTAAGTGAAAGTGTGGATGAATCATTCTTTATTTTCATTGGTTTAATTGTGTAATTAAACATAATGTAGAAGTCCCATCCCATTTTACATCATCTATATAATTGTGTATGTATTAATTTCTATGATGGTGGTTGGGTAGCCTATGAGACTATTTATTGGTGTATTAAACGGACTAGTTATTTTCATATTTGTGCAATTAATACTTTATATGGGGAGTGATGTCTTATAGATCTATAAATTTTGTGATTCCACATAGATTTCTAAGTAAAGTAGGGGAAGTCCACTAAGAAAATGTGACCCCACTATAATAATTCAATCTCGGTAGAGGCTAGTGTGTATGAGATAGATGTTTCAAGGGTTGGTGTGTTTTTCACCCTTATTTGTGATATATGATGTGTAATATTACTTTATACAATCTTCATTATAGACCTCCATAGAATCATAAATATGGGTCAATGTGTATTATATGGCCTCACAAGAATCCTTTTTATGGGCATATATAATGTGATGAACTCTCTAGAATCCATGAGATGGCTCGGTGTGGTGATATAACATCCCAAGAGTCTTGATATGTTTTCAAATATTTGATATACCATTAATATTGAATGTAATAATTTCTTATGTTGTTTCATCACTTTTTCCAAAAAATTGAATGGCGGTTATCAAATACTATATATTAGAAATAATTGTTAGGTATTCATCATCTTCTGTCTATATGTATTGGTTACACCCTTTGAAATATCTGATTACAATCCATGTATAAGAAATAACTTTTTTTATTAAATTGTTTTATCAATACATTTTTATATCTTATAGTTGATTGAATGAGATTTTATTATTCTTGTTTATCATATTTGGGTTTCTTATTACTCCTTAATTTCCTATATTATACTTTCATTTATTTAGTTGACTTATGAAAGTTTGATGTGTGTCAAACAATAGTTATTATTGAAATTTATTGGTTGAGACTCATCCCCCATCTGTTTTATAGAAAATTTTTATAATCATCAGTCTCATCTCCCGAATAGTTATTGCTTTTTGGTTTTTGAGACTCATCCCCCATCTATTTTATGTTTCTTTTACAAGCCTGAGCATTAGTCAACCCATAGATGACTACCACTTAGAGTATTTCAAGCAACATAGGTGCATGTCCACAAGAGATGGATATTGTGTGTCATACAAAAAAATGAAATGATAAATGTTATGGAGATGATCTAATGATCATGAATGTTGTTCATAACATTCACCTTCAAATTAATTTAGAGGATAAAAGCTACCACATTAAGTCATTTATTTTATTAAATTCAATTTTCCATTTTATTCAAAGAATAATAAAATTCTTTGAAAGAATCAAACGTCGGGATTCCCTTATTATAATTTTCAATAACATTCACTTTTGATAATGAATTTCTTATGTGTATTTATTTGTTGTACAAAAGTAATATTTTATGAACCAAATAGAATTGATATGAATAAAAAATGGATGAACACAAATCTTTTGACAAAAGATTTTGAAGATGGAGATAAAGATTTTATAAAGTGTGCAAGAGAGCATTCTTAAAACCCTTGTCAAATCCTTTTTCCATGTTTACATTATTATAATTCAAGACAAATTATTCTGGATGAGTTTGAATAACATTTTATTTGTCACAAAATAGATTAGTGATATAAATGTTTTACTAAACATGGGAAAAAACTAAACGTTCACATTGATTGGGATAATACTCAGGTTTATAGAACATTTTATATGAATACCAATGTAAAGGATGATGGAGATCGCTTATAAAAAAAATGACAAAGGCAATTGAATATAACCTTCATGATTTTCCAAAGTTTTTTGAGAAGTCAAATATTTGATCCAAGAGGAAATTTTATACTGGTTGTATTAAATACACAGAATTCTCACATGTATTGAAGTTATATAATTTGAAATCTGGGAGTGGATGGAGTGAAGCCATCTTTATAGAACTACTTGGTCTCCAGAATGATATGCTACCAAGATAAATTGAACTACAATGTCAAACATATGATTCTAAACTAATTCTACGTTCAATGGTAATGATCTAAAAAAATACATTCTTTTCCAAATGATTTTATATTGTTTTTTAAGGAACATCAATCGCTACTAAAATTCCATAAGTGTGGCGCAGATCGATATAAGAAAAATAAATCAAGTCCTTAAAAATTTGTACGGTACCTTCCTATAATTCATTGGTTTAGAAGAATATATGTATGTCAGGAAACTGTGAGAAAATTGACATGTCATGTAGATAAAATAATTTATTATGGGAACCTATGTCATCAAGAATATTCTCCTCAATGGAAAAAAATTGATTACGAGAATCCAGAATTCTAAAATAAGCTGAGAAACTATCATCTTGCGTTATCTACATATGAAATAATTCCTTTTTGTGTAAAGAGTAGTACTCACAGTACAAGTCCCATAATTTAGGTAAATTATAACATACCACCATGTTTATGCATTATGTGAAAATGCATTATGTTGTCACTTTTTATATATGGTCCAAATAAACCTAATAGTGATATGGATGTCTATTTGGATCCATTGATTAAGTATCTGAAATTAATGTTGGATACAATTATTACAATTTATGATTCTCATAGAACTGAAGAATTCTCATTGAGGCCCATGTTGTATGGAATGATAAATGACTTACCTTCTTATGTAAATTTATCAAGCTATATCATTTAAGGAATGATGGGGTGTCCCATTTGTGAAAAACATGCATAATCGGTTTGGTTGAAACATTACTTAAAGGCTATTTTTTAGTACATCATAAATTTTTTTCTCGATATCATAAATACCGATCCTAGATGAAATAATTAAATGTGAATATTGAACAAGGTACAATAAAATCTCCATTAATGGGTGATAAACTATACAATAAAGTAAAATATATTGAAACTATTTTCAATAAAACATTTTTTAAGAAACCATACAAAATCAGGTTGGTAACTGTATTGTAATTTTTTGTATTTCGAAAATTTTATTGATGTCATGTATGTAGAAAAAATGTATTTGATAGTGTTATTTTCATGTTACTAAATGTTCCTAAAAAAATGATAGATGGCAACAAGCCTAGGTTGGACATGATTGAAATGGAGATAAGGGAATACATGGCACTAGTGAAGGGTAAAGGTGGGATTTTTATCCTTCAACATCTTACACTCTTTCCAAATAGAAAAAATTGAAATGTAGACTTTTACTTAATAGTGTAAAAGTTTCACAAGGGTATTCATAATATATCAAGAATGTCGTGTCAATGAAAAATTTGAAGTAACAAGGACTAAAATCACACGACTATCATGTATTTATGAAAGATTTGATGATTGTTTCTTTCCATTTCATTCTACCAAAAAATTTATAACATACATTAAAAAAACTATGGTTCATTTTCAAATTTATATATAATAATGTTATAGACCTAGTGAAGATTTCAATAATTAATAAGGTTGTTGTAGTTTTATTATGTGAATTAGAGATGTTCTTAAAACCAAAATTCTTTAATATAATGGTCAACATGATGGTTCACTTGGTTAGAGTGGTTAAATTATATGGTCTTGTACATTATAGATGGATTTACACCATTGAATGGTATATAAAGATTTTTAAAGGGTACATCAAGAATAGAAATTAGATAGAATACTGTATTGCAGAATGATATATTTTTGAACAAGCTATTTAATTTTGTACTGATTACTTATCATATATTGATAGCATCAGTCTCCCAAAGTATCATCACAGTGGATGCCTTATGGGCGAAGGGATTTCTAGATGAAATTTTGTTACAATTACCTTTACAGAGTTGGATCATGAACAACTTTAGATTATAAATAATAGTGAAGATTTTGATCCATACATTGAAGACCACAAATATATTCTTAGAGATTTGAATCCAACTACATCTGAAGGATGGATATCAAATAAAAATAATCAAAACTTTATTGGAAGGTTCTGAGATCAAATTTATAAGGGGTTATCTAAAAATAAGAATTCAATTTTTGAATAAACTCAATGGCTATCCAGGGGACCAAATGAAAATGTTATATATTATAATGGTTTTTTATTCCATAGTTATATATTCTATACAATATAATATGATGACTATAGTCAGATGAAAAAAAATGGTGTTACGATTGTGGAGGAAGAGATGCACATATCTGGTTACAAGTATAGAAATCTAATTTTGGAAAAGATGTAATATTTTTGCATTATCTAATAGATATATGAGTTGGATTATACAACATTTTAAGTTCCTATTTTATGTTTCAAATTTGATGAAAATATGAGGGCAGTGAAAGTTGATGAAATGGGCTTTATGAAAGTGAATTACAGTGTGGAAGGGGAAAACGATGATCCATCCATAATGGAATCACAATCATTGCATGTATTTTATATCTTAGATCCAAACATGAATTGGTCAATTGTCATGCTGGTAACTAAATCAAATATCGGGTCAGTTGAAAATCTAATCATGGATGACCATTTCATTTGGAGATCAAAATCAATTAATTCCAGTCCCAATGTAGACAATTTCATATACATTATAGGGGATAAAAAATGGGGGATTTTAATTATAGATAGACTAGATAAATCCCTACAACCTTTGAAAACGAAATAGAGTTCAATGTGAAGGTAAAAGTGTGTTTTAATACAATGTTTTTTCCTCAAAATATTATATTTTATCTAATGAATTAACGTAATATAAATTAATTTTTTGAATAATCATCCGGAAAATGTATTCTAGACATGATGATGTCACCAATCCCTCATAAGAATAAACTATAATGAAGGAAACCATTTTAGAAGATGTAAATACAATGTTATGATATACTTTCTCTATTTTATCAATAAATTATATAATGGAACATTGACTTAATTTTAATTATTACTTGCATAGTTTGTTTATTTTATAATATTTCTACCCATAGTCTATGCCTTTGGATGAAGAGAAGCATCACTGTATCTACTCAATCACATAGGCAATCTTGATATTTGTACAGTAAAAATAATTTTCCATAGAATTAATGTATTGTTTCATATTTGTGTTTAATTTATTTATTTTATTATTACTCAAATAATAAATTTTTTGTTATAAAGTTGGATTCATTTTATTGTGTTGGGGTGGTCTTTCAATCTTTTATGCCTTTCTGCAAAAAAAAATCAACAAACTTTTTCTCCCTCAAAACCTTTTCATGCCTGTCGTGTTGGAATTTATCACATTACATTAAGTTCCCTCCACTTCTCAATCACATAGGTAATCTTGATATTTACATATTAAAATGATTTTCTATAGAATTAATTTATTATTTCATATTTATGTTTTTATTACTAATTATATAATAATTTTTTTCTTATACATATGGATTCTTTTTTTCGAGTTGGGGTGGTTTATTTGAAGCTTCTCATGCTCACAAGAGATTGGAATCTGACCCTAAAACTAAGATAATGACAACAAGGAAATGCATCAAGAATGAATAAAACCATCATGAAAAGGTGAATCCATACCACTTATTTAATTAATTTCGTCATAATTTTATCTACTTGTTGCAAGTTAATTTCCATATCATTTTTATCTAATAATGGTATAGTTTTTTTAATAGATCTTTTTGGAAGCCATATTAAATTGATGTTATTAGACAAAAAAATATTTCTCATTGAAATCCAGATGATTGGAGGAAGATCATGTGGTCATTGTGGTGACTTCTCATGATATAATGGGAACATGAGATTCCACTACTCTTCTAATTTCAATAACGATAAATCATTTTCATCTAAGAACATTTAGTAAATATACAATGTTGGATGTTTGAAAAATAAATGGAATGAAAATCATTGTAACATTGGTAGTTAGGATTTTTTTGAGACTTTGGGAGATGTAGGAATTATCCACACATCAATCTGACACACGGTGTGACTGGTATAACTCAAAGTTCTTCTTTTTTCTTAAAATTGAAATTAATTTTATTAAAAATGAAACTAAATAATAAAAAACAATAAAACAATTTCATATTATTTTTATAATTTAGTAAAATGATCCATAAGTCATTTTGGATGTGTAGGAATCAACCAAACCTCAATCTGATACATCATGTGCCTGGTATGACCCAATGTGTCCATTATCAGTTTAAAATTGTCATTTTAGTTCAAGAATTTTCACTGAAATAAAATTGATCAAATATGATCAGATTTTCTTTATAATTTATGAAAATGATTCATAATTCTTTTTTAATGTAAAGTAGTTGGTCTCATGCCAAACTAATATAGGATGCCACTTGTATGAGTCAAAGTTCATGTTTCCATTATAAAATGACATTTTAGTATAAAAAGAAAATCTCATACTCAAAACCAAGTAAACACATTCTGAATGTTTTGATAATTTATTAAAATGATCAATATTTCGGTTTATATGTGTAGGAATCAGTTTAACCTTAATCCAATATAGGGTGTGACCAGTATGTGTCCAAGTGTTTATTTTTATTTAAAATTGACATCAATTTTAGTAAAACAAACAACTGACCAACTCAAAACTGATAAAAATTTTGTTATTACTTTCAAAAAATTTAGAAATGATATTTTTGTCATTTTTTGATGTGTAGGAATCGTTCACACCTCAATCTGATACACAATGTTCCCATTATGACTCAATGTGTCTTTTATCAGTTCAAAATTGACATTTAAGTTCAGAAAGTGTCACTCACTGAAAACCACACAAATGAAATCATATTTTTTTGAAAATTTAAGAAAAAATTATTAAGTAATTTTTGATGTGTTTAAATCAGTCTCACATCAAACCAATGAATGATGTGATTTGTATGAGTCAACGTGCATGTTTCTAATTTAGAATGACATTTTAGTAGAAAAGGCAAGTGACATACTCAAAATTGGAAAAAAACATTTCGATTATTTTGATACTTTAGGAAAAATAGATGTAAGTCATTTTAGATGTATAAAAATTATTTGCACCTTATTCTGATACACAATGTGGTGTATATGACTCAAATTGCTTCTTTTTATTTAAAACTGACATCAATTTTGGTTAAATGGAAAACTTACCTTCTCAAAACTGAAAAAATCATTCATATTAATTAGATACATTATGGAAATTATCCATAAATCATTTTTTCTGTATAGGAATTATCCTCACCTACATTTGATATATTACGTTCCATATCTGACTGAAATTAACCATTATCAGTTTAAAATTGACATTTTAGTTCAAAAATTATCACTCACTAAAAACCGATAAAAAGAGATTGTATTTTCTTGATAATGTATTATAATGATTCAAAATTAATTTTTGATATTTATGAATTGTTCTCACATAAAACAAATATATGATGTGATTGATATGATTCAAGTTGCATGTTTTTAGTTTAAAATGAAAATTTAGTAAAAAAGAAAAGTGATATAATCAAAACTGATCAAAAACATTTGGATTTTTTTTTTACTTTAGTAAAAAGATACATTAGAAATTAAAGATGTATAGGAATTATATGCACCTCAATCCGACACATGGTGTGTTCGGTACGACTGAAAATGCATCTTTTTATTTAAAATTTACATCAATTTTAGTAAAGTGGAAAACTTACCTATTCAAAACTGAGAAAACTTATTCATATTGTTTTGATACATTAATGAAATCATCCATAAGTAATTTTTTATGTGTCTGTTATCTATTTAAAATTGAAATTTTAGTTTAAAAATAGATAATCACTAAAAACCAATCAAACACACTCTAATTTTGTTGATATTTTCGGAAAAAAATATCATAATTCATTTATAATGTGTAAGAATCAGTCTCATGTCAATATGGTTTATTATGTGATCAGTATGTGTCAAAGTTCATGTTTCCAGTTTAAAATGACATTTTAATAAAGAAGACAAGTGACGTAATCAAAACTAAGAGAACAAATTATTATTGTTTTTATACTTTTAGAAAAATATCCATAAGTCATTTGAGAAATATAGGAAATATACACACTGCAATATGACACATAGTGTGACCGGTATGACTCCAAGTGCATATTTTTATTTAAAAATGACATCAATTTTGGTAAAATGTACAACTGAACTACTCAAAATCGAGATAAATCATTTTTATTATTTTGATACTTTACAAAAATGATCCGTAGTCCATTTTTGTGTTTAGGAATCATCTTCAACCCAATATGATACAATATTTTCCTGGTAAGACATAAAGTTTTCATTATCAGTTTAAAATAGGAATTTTAGTTCAGAAAGTTTCACTCATTAAAAACCAATCAATCGTGAATGGATTTTCATGATAAATAAGGAAAATAATTCATAAATAATTTTTGATGTGCACCAATAAATCTCATGTAAAAATTATAAACTATGTGATTGGTATGAGTCAAAGTGCATGCTTCCATTTTAAAATGACATTTTAGTAAAAAATACAAGTAATGTACTCAAAACTGAGAAAATGGATTTGGATTGTTTTGATACTCTAGGACAATAATCCATAAGTCATTTGATATGTGCAGGATTATTCCAAACCTCAATCCAATGCACGGTGTCACCAGTATGACTCCAAGTGCATCTTTTTATTTAAATTTGAATTCAATTTTAGTAAAATGAAAATTTGACCTACACAAAACCAGGAAAACAAATTCATATTGTTTTGATACTTTATAGAAATGATACATAAGTAATTTTTAATGTTTAGGAATCAGACACACCTCAATTTGATACATGATGTGCCTGGTATGACTCAATGTGTCCATTATTTCTTAAAAATCGACATTTTAGATCAAAAAAGTGTCACCCACTCAACTACTAGCCTATGCCCAAGGGGATTTTTATTATTCTTATTTAATTAAATTTAAAATAGATAATTCTTGAATATGAAAAATAAACGGTGTGATTTATAAGAATAAAAAACAACTCAATCTGATACAAAGTGTTCCTAGTATGACTCAAAGTTTAGTTTAAAATAGACACTTTCTATAAATTTATTTATTTATATTATTACTGACATAAGAATTTTTTTCTTATATAGTTGTTTTGTTTTCCTAATGTATGGAAGTTTTTTAGGAAATATCAGGAATCATGGTCTGGATAAAAAGACAAAGGAAACTTGATGTTTTTGAATATATGTAATAATTTATACTTATATAATTGTATAAATAAATGTTTGAAATGTCTATAATATAGTGTTTTACTTGTATTTTTTAAAAAATTCATTTCATTTAAATTATATATTGGTACTTTATTTTTTAATATCTGGTGGTGTTTTAATTGTGATGTGTTGTTACAACACATTGCATAGGTATTGGAGTGTTCTGTTACATCACATTGTAGTATTCCCCTTTATCATCGCTTTTGGAAGCACAGATAAATGGATCCTTTATTACCTATTTTTAAAAGAACAGATGAATTCCTACTTTATCAACACTTTTAAAGACACTAATAAATGTGTCCTTTATTGGAGATAAATAAAAGTGATGATAAAGTGTCACTTTATTAGCGCTAAAAAATGGCTGCTAAAAGACAAGGGTGTTTAATCTTTCTACAATAGTCAATGCTTCTATAGCACTAATAAATTCCATTTTTAGTATTGATAAAGGCCTATTTTATAGTATTTGTTTTTAGAGTTTTTATGGAGGTGGGGGGTGAAAAGAAAATAGAACTTAATATATAAAAGAAGGAATTAATGTGCAATTCCATCACCCAATGTGTTAACCAAATTGCCAAAAGACCCCAGCAACAACAAAAAGGAAAATGGGATGGAGAAACCTCATGAAGCACATACAATGAAACTTTGGAAAAAGAACCTGAGAAACCTCACAAATCCCATACAATCCAATCTTTGTAAAATGGACATGAGAAACCCTGCAAAGCCCAAACAAAACATTTTCTGGAAAAGGGCTTAATTAACCTCATGAATCCCACCTAACCATTACCTGGAAGATTACTTGATAAACCTCATGAATCCCATCAGAACCAATGCATCAAAAGGCTCAAAAAACCTCATGAAGCCTAATGAACCCAACACCCATTTCCAAATATCAATCTACCATCTACATCACCTTAAAATGTTGAAAATATATCCCAGAAACACCCAACACCCCACATGATCTCCCAGAACCCTATATAGATCTCCTAACACTAGAATATCCGAGCAGCCTTAATAGATTCTACCACAACTCTTCAACTCCCATCCCAATATCCAATAGCAACAACAAGTCCAACAACCTATAACATCTCTCAACACATCTCCCAATAGTCTCAGCCCCATCTCTAGTAGCTAAAAATAGTGAAATAAACATCGCAACAAGACAGCCCCCCGAACACCCAACATCCAACACCCAAAACCAACTCTAGCAGCAAACAACTCCCATCACCCTACACCAATCTAGATCCAAGCATCTGAAGCACTATCCCAACACTAGTCAAAAACTAGAAACCCCTAACATCACATTTAACACTAACATCCAAAACCAAAGAATACTTTTCCTCCAGCCTCACTAGTATCACTAGATCCCTTGCATCCTTACATCCCCTGCATTCTGACTACATCACATCCACAGATAGATCCCTCCCACCAATACTTCCACTACTCCATAAATCCCAACACTACAATAGCCAACAAGTCTGAAAATCCAGAATTCCCAGCAATTTCTTATCTTCAAAATTCAGAACATAGGAAAATTTAACCAGCCACCTCCCTACCATCTACAACCATATCTCTCCACCATCACCAAGACGAGACAACAATAAAACACCTCTACAACCAAAAAAACTACTGTCCCACCTGACAAAAAATCCTCCCTGCAACCCGGTACAAAACCGAACCTACAATATGTGAAATAAGATCCAAGCCAAACATAGCCCTAGTCCACCAGAAAACAAAGCATCCCAACATTGTAGGGTGATGCTTAATATGATACCACAGATTATGTGGACACCACTAACCTGAACCCATCCAAGAGAAATGAGCACATCGTCAGGAGTTGGCTAACTGTCATCCAAAAGACCGAAACAAAACATCAGATAATAGATATTAGAAAACATGAATCCATCGTAAAAAAGGGACGTTGAGGGCTCTACAATCATAAAACTAGATAATACTAGAAAAACCACCATCATCAATGATGATACCTGAATGAAACACATAAAAGATACACACACATACCTTCACAAAGAACCTAGAAGGAGTAGTTAGTTGATGAACCTTATTACAGAAATCATAGAAAATAGGAGAAATAATGATTGATGGGAAAACAAAACTAGGTGTGCCGAAAAATCTTCATACAAAGGTGAAGTCAAAAACACCTAATTCTGAAAAGATGAGCAGAAAAAACATAAACTTGACCAAGAAATTGAGGAACAACCACTCACAGTCCCGAATGGTATAGACCAAATATATATTATTGAGCCAAGGATTAGAAATAATTAATGAAATCCAACCCACATTCCACTGACAAAAATCCCATAGTTCCCTACACACACCAATAAAAAGGAGGGTGGTCAAACCCTTCCACTTTCCACAACCACGAGAAGAACTTAAAAATGGCACCGACGACTAGAAAACCTATGGACCATATAACTAGCCCTTCTCCCAAAAAATCCAAAGAAACAATGATGGTTGAGGAACCTACAACTTTAAAAGAACCAACAAACCCTACAAAAAAGTTATGAATGAAATAAAATTGTGATTGGACACCACCATCGGTCAAGCCTATAACCCCTAAAAGTCACCAATCAACCACAATACCACCTCCGAACCAAAGAAGTAAAAACTAAAATATGAAACAACAATCCCGAAGCAAGAAAAATTCAACAAAATAATGTGAAACTTCCCCTGACATGCAACCCATGTCGTTCAATACTGACTACCTTGAAAGTTGTGACCACAAAACCAACGAAGATAGTCAGAAAACCTAAAATGGACTTTTGAAACACTCTTCCATCCACCAGTCTAGTGATAAAAACCAAATAGACAGGAAATCAATGAACCATAAGCACTGGTGATTGGTGTAAACTATCTAGAAAAATGAACAACTAGAAGAAAAATTATCCAAATGAGCCTCCCATCACCGAAAGTCAATGACTAGGAACTTCTTATACCAAGAATTTGGGACCATAAAACTCAGTCCGAAAGAAAAAATACCCACAATAAAGAATATGTAAGAAAACCCCCATGAAAATATGTCACTAGACACAACCTACCACGATCACTCCCAATCAAAACCATAAGTTTGAACCCAAAAAACATCTATAGAAGCACCCCATAGACCAAGAGTCATCCAATAAAGGCATCCAATAGAAGCACTAGTAGAACCTAGTTCTAAATTGGAGCACGGAATCCAGCACAAGCATAGGGCTCCAGAGATCTTTGAGATCTCAATTGGGAACCCCTATGGCCTTTGTGTTTTTATGGTTTTTAAAAAAAATTAGGGGTTTTTTGGTTTTAATGGATTTTAGGGTCTTTTTAGGACTTTTAGTGTTTTTAGGTTTAGTTGCGATTATAAGGGGTTTTTAGATTTTCTAGGGTTTTAAGGGTTTCTTAGGGTTTTTCAGCATTTTAATGGTTTTTTATATTTTCGGGTTATAGGTATTTTTTTGTATTATAATGGTTTTTTAGGGTTTTAAGTTATTTTTAGGGTTTTTAGGTTTTTATAGGGTTTAAATGGTTTTTAGTGTTTTTAGATTTTTTAGTTTTTAGGGGTTTTAAGTGTTTCTTGGTTTTTAAGGTTTTCCTTGGAATTTTTAGTGTTTTTAGGGGTTTTTATGTTTTTAGGGATATTTAGGGATTTTATTATGATTTTATGAAATTTTTGGGTTTTTAGGTATTTTAAGGGTTTTAGTGTTTTTATGGGTTTTAATGTTTTATGGGTTTTTTGGGGTTTTATGGGTTTTTTTAGTTTTTTTGGATTTAACGTTTTTTTGGAGTTTTTAATGTTTTTATGGGTTTAAAGGGATTTTAGAGTTTTTACAAGATTTAATGGTTTTTAGGGGTCTATTGGGTTTTTATGGTTTTTAGGTGTTTTGTGGTTCTTAGGGGTTTTGGGTTTTTTAGGGTTTTTAGGGTTTTTATAGGTTTTACGGATTCTTAGGTTTTTAGGGGGTTAATGTTTTTTTATATATTTAATGTTTTATAGTGGAATTTATGGGATATTATGAATTTTTATGTTTCAATGTATTTTCAGTTATTTTTTAGGATTCTTATTTGATTTTAGGGTTGTGGGGAATTTTTATATTTTTAGGGGTTTTAGGGGGTTTTAGTGTTTTTTGGTATTTTAGTTGTTTTTTCGGTTTTTATGGATTTTAATGGTTTTTAGAGGCTTATAGAATCTTTAGGGTCTTAATGGGTTTTAATATTTTTTAGTGATTTTTAGGGTTTTTATTTGTTTTTGTGGTTTTTTATTCATTTTGGTGGGTTCTAAGGATTTTCAGGGTTTTAGGGTCTTTAGTGTCTTTTTAAGGATTTTTAGGGGTGTTATCATTTTTTAGTTTTTTTTGTAATAATTTTTTTAGGTTTCTTAGGGTTTTCATAGTTTTTTTGTTTTATTATGGTTTAATATATTTTAAGGGATTTTTTAGTATTGTAATATTTTTTATGGTTTTTAAGGATTTTGGTGGGTATTGGAGTTTTTGGGGTTTTAAGGTTTTTTAGAATTTTTATGTTTTTTGGTGGTTTTATTAATTTTTTGATTTTGAAGGTTTTCTTAGGAGTTTTAGGGTTTTTATGTTTTTAGAGATTTTAGGTATTTTTATGTATTTTTATGCTTTTTAGTATTTTTAGGGATTTTTAGGGTGTTTAGGGGTTTTTGGTGTTTTATGGGTTTTTTGGTTTTTTGGGGTTCAGGGTTTTTTTTAGGTTTCTAAGATTTTATTTTTTTATATTTTTTTATCATTTTTAGGGGTTTAAAGAGTATTTTGATTTTGTTGTGGGTTTTATAGTTTTTTTTTGGGTTTTTAGTGTTTTTATGGATTTTAGGGTGTTTATGGTTTTTCGAGTTTTAGTGTTTTTAGGATTTTAATGGGTTTTTTGGGTTTTGAGAATTTTTAGGTTTTTAGTGTTTTTATTGGTTTTTAGTTTTTTATTATTTTCTAAGGTAATTACAACGTTTTTAGAATTTTTTTCATTTTTATGTATTTTTAGGATTTTTTATGTTTTTTATTGTTTTTAGGGATTTTAGGGATTTTGAGGGTTTTAGGGGTTTTACATTTTTTAGGGTTTTTTATGATTTTTAGGTTTTTTGGGGGCTTAAATGATTTTAGGTATTTATGTTTTTCTTATGCGGTTTAGGAATTTTTATGTTTTTAGGGATTTATAGGGTTCATTTTGGATTTCTATTTATTTTAGGTTTTTTTTGGGATTTTGAGGGGTTTTAGGGTCTTCAATTTGTTTTAAGGATTTTATGGTTTTTTGGGGTTTTAGAGTTTTTAGGGTTTTTTCAGGTTTTATGGGGTTTTAATGATTTTTTACATATTTAGTGGTTTAAATGGTTTTTATAGTTTTCAATGGTTTTTATAATTTTTAGGGTATTTTAGGGTTTTTATTGCCTTTATGGGGCTTAAGGTTTTTCAGGGACTTTTAGGGTTCTTAGGGATTTTAGCGTTTTTAGGTTTTTTTGGGTTTTAAGTATTTTTAGGTTTTGATGTTTTTGTTAGGGTTTTTTTGTTTTTTAGGGGTTTTAATTTTATAGGATTTTTTTCCTTTTTGGTATTTTTATGGTTTTTTAGATTTTTTAATGATTTTGAGTGTTTTTAGGGTTTTTAGGTTTTTATGATTTTTAGTGTTTTTTGGATTTTTAGGAGTTTTACGTGTTTTTTGATTTTTAAGGTTTTGAAATGATTTTTTATTAATTTTTAGGGTTTTTTATGATTCTTGGTATTTTTACGCAATTGTTAGGATTTTTATGGTATTTTAGGGTTTTAGAGGTTTATGGTTTTGGGGGTTTAATGGTTTTTTGGGGTTTTTATATTTTAAGGTTTCTTAGGTTTTTTATGGTTTTTTTACTTTTTTTGGTATTTTAGGTATTTTTAGGTTGTTTATGGTTTTTAGGTTTTTATGGATTTTGAGTGTTTTAAGGTTTTGGGGGGATTAAGGTTTTTATGGTTTCTTTGGGTTTTTGGGATTATTTGATTTTTTAGTGTTTTATGGTTTTTTGGAGTTTTGAACATTTTTAGTGATTAAAATGGTTTTTATAGTTTGATATGAAACCAATGGATGAAAATGACTTGATGGAATTTTTGGAGTTAGAGTTGCAAGGCCCAATGATGTATGGAAAATTAAATACACTACATGTGGAAATGGGAGCCCATCTCATAGTATGAAGTGGCCCAAATCTAGCGTGCATGAATAGAAGTGTAAAATGGGCATATCCTCACTCTTATTTTAGAAAAAATGAGATAAATGAATCCCAAGACACATGGTTGGATATTTTTTGGAATACATTCTCATATAGAGATTCTAGAATGTATCTCTAATCACCAATGTCAAACCTGGTGGGTTGTGTACTCGAATTCTAAATAGGTGGGTGATGGGTGGAATAACATGTGCTAATTTTCAAAAAATTCTTTGTTAGAATATTTATTTTAGACTTTAATGGTACAAGGTATGAATAGTATTTATGACGTTATGGTATTATACCCTTAACCTTTTGTGTCACCTATTGGCTCTAAATAGGCACCCCATATCATTATACTCTCATTCATGTTTTCATTAGTGAAACTCTGTATGTTTATTCTTTCCATTGTGAGGATTGTTACTTTATTACCTTTCTCTTATTTATTATTTAATTATTAATCTACAAGTTATAGTGGTGATCCAAGATAAAAATCCCCCAATTACATGCCTCCAACCATGTGCGTTGTTGAATAGATTGTTCATCACGTCCCTCCCTTGATTGTGTTTTCTAATTAGTAGTTCACATGCAACATAACGTTGGTTGACTACTTTCTTCCACTATCCATACCCATCATCTTCCACACAGCCCTAAACCATATCTTCCATCCACCACCCGATGCTGTGAAGATCTGTCCACCCCTAGGATCTCACATCAGTTGGTATCACAGCTCAGATTAACATGATAAGAATCTATCACCCTTTTTCTATCACATATATCTATTTCCATTCTTATATTTCCTTATTATCCATCCCTTAAAAAATAAAAACATAAAAATAAACCTTTTTCTTTGAAAACCTCCATTATTGGACTATGTTTTGCATGAGTAAAATATTTTACATTGATCCAATTATTCATCCATCTTATATTTTCATTTAACTCTCCATATGTGATTTTTTTCAAAGAAAAAAACAAAGTATATCATCTCGTCATTTTATGATTTTAAAAAAAATAGCATCCTTTATTTTAGAGATTTTTAAAAAATCATCTACTCTGGTCATCATTTTTTTCTTTAAAACACTAAGCACAAAACTAATAGTTGTATTTGAAATGGTGGGAAAAATATGAAAACGATATACAATTACTTCTTTATAGTTTACATTATTATCACTTTCCATTTCCATACATCACTTTCTCCATCATTTAACTTCATCACTATATAATATTTTTCTCATATTGTTATTAATTTTTCTTATCTTTCACAATTTAAAAAACCTATATACTACACCTTTTTACCCCTTTTCCTCCTTTAAACCAATTTTATAACCTCTTTTCTACCCTTTACCATTTTAACCCTTTACCACTGAAATCGGTTGTGTGAATCCATTCCCCACACCCTCTTGGTTGGGAGAGGATTTTCGTTTCATGATCTCAACAAATGTGGTATTAGATTTCATAAGATCTTGGGATTTTAATTTATGTTTTATTACTGGAGATAAATAAGAACACTAAAAAACATTCTTTATTATGTATCCTTGTTTTTGTGTGTGTGCATCATGTTCATGTGAGTGTTTATACTTGTGTTTGTGAGTGTGTAATTCTTGTGTGTGTGTGTATTGTAAATTTGAGTGTGTATCCTTATGTTTAAAAGTCTTTACATCCTATTAGTGTGAGTTTTCATCCCCGAACTCGTTTATGGGTCTATATCTATGTGATAGTGTGTGTGTGTTCCTTCTAGTTTTGTGATTGTGAATGTTTCCACCCATGAGTTTTTTCCATGTTACTTATCATGGAATAATATCATGGGAAGATAATTGTTCATGTTGATTTTGATGGAATTCGATGTATATCTCCCAAACTAGAAGCTACAAAACTCCAAATGAAATATTTGTTTAAACATTTTGAGAATATTAATGACAGGAAGTTGTGGTTTTCTATATGAATTGATTGATAACCTGTAGAATAAACCATGCCTGAGGATAATCTATGATAAACCAAGATACACTCTAGCACCGTGTCATCCCCACATCATGGAGGAGGAGATGTAGAACTTTGATGTTGATTTATAGGTTTTTCCACACATGATTAGTATATTTCAACAACCTATAGGTGTCCAAATGAGACCAAATTATGATGAAATCCTTTAAGGTATTAATGTTAGGGTTCCCTATTTACAATGAAAAAGTGATTCAAAATCATTCATAGAGTGGGATATGTAGATTGAGCAAGTGTTTTCATGCCATTCATATTCCTAGGAGAAAAATGTCCTACTATCTTCCCTTGAATTTTCAAATTATACTTTAATTTGGTGGGATCAAATTCAATATGAGAGGTCTAGATATGGAAGAGGTTTGATCAATACTTGGTATGACATGAATTTTTCTATGAGGAAGTGGTTTGTTCCCAAAAATTAAAATAGAGATCTCCACATAAAAATTCAACACCTCACCCAAGGGAGTAAGAGAGTTAAAATTACTACAAAGAGATGAAAATTCCCATGATTTCTATCAAAAATTGAGAAGGATTTAAAGGAAACCATGGTGTGGTTTTAGACATATTTAATTGGGAAATTGTGTATTAAGTAGAGATATACCATCAAGTGGAGATACAGTATATGATCCTCTATGACACCAAAGCCGAGAAACAAATAAAAAGGATGATAAACATTATGAAAAACAATACCCCTTTTTATTATTGTATAACTTCTATAAATAATATTGGAGAATCATAAATACTAAAAGGGGTGGTTAATCAAAAATTGGATGGGGTAATTATTCCACCAATGAAACATACTTTTGAGGCTAAAAAAATGAGGAATAAGGATATTAAAAGTTTCAAATGTCAAGGAAGGGGTCACATTTCTACTGAATTCTCAAACTGGATCACCACAACCTTCAAAAAGTATGTATAATGGGAGACTAATGGAGAGAGGTCAAAGGAAGAGGTGGGGGTTCACTAAAAGTTGATAAAGGATAATTTACAAAATATGGTGATATTTTCATCACAATAAGGGGTTTGAGTGCTCAAATTATGTACAATGATAAGGATAAAAGGGATAACCTTTTCCATAACTAGTTCTAAATTAGTGGGAAGGTATAAAACACCATCATTTATGGGGGAAGTTGTAAAAATATAGAGAGAAACGAGTTGGCAGGGAAGTTGGGACTTCCATCATTAATGCACCAACAATCATACCATCTTTAGTGGTTGAGTGATTATAGAGATATAATGGTCAAAAAATAGGTGAAGGTATTATTCAACACTGGTAAGTATAATTACTAGGTACTATGTGATGTGGTATTAATAAATCCATTACACATACTTTTAGGTCGGCCATGGAAATATTATAGGCCTGTGACACATGAGGTTTTCTAAATCATAATTCTTTTATACTCTAAAGAGAACCTCTAACTCTTATCCTGATGTCCTGTAAAAATGTTTTGGTGGATTAAATTTTTGGGGAGAAGAAAAAAAAGTGGGGGAAGAAAGAAGTTGAGAATGAGGGGTAACGTGAGAATGAGAAAAATAAATGATATAGATTTTAAATTAAAATCAAGTGAAAGGAGAAGTCAATGAGTGGAAAATTTTTATTATAATAGATAATATAGAGGCTAAGGAAGATTTTATTTCATGAAGAAACCTCCAGGTACTAATGTATTAAAAATAAATTCTAAATACTAACCAATAAACACCTTATTTTTAAAATATTCTGGAATATTTTTCACAGGTGTACGATGATGACATTCTTGAGGATGTTCCACCATGTTTACTACCTATTAGATGGAGACAATAAATTCAAAGATCCATTAAGAAAATGTGGAGTCTAAAGGTGTATTCAAAGTGGTGGATGAGTGGTGCACCACCTTCTGTACTCCATCCTAAGTGGTGGTTTGATCCCCCACAAGCCCTTAATTGGGTAGTGGCTTCAGCTTGTTATTATAGGGATGATGGTCTTGTCCCTAGGTAATGATGCACATTGGATGTAAATGGAGAAGAAGGGATAATGACTATACCCATTGACATATGGGTGCTAGGAAATAGTGGGCGGACTACTCTCTGACACCAGTGACATCAGAGGATGGATATGGATGGGTCAGTGGCTGCTAGTGACATTATATGAATGTTATGGCAGTGATGGCTATGCGAGATCTGATGGACAATTCCAGTTGGATGGGTGGGTATGCTCCTAGTGTCGCGGTGACACACGACAATGCAGATGGCGACCTCCATTTTCTAAGGTGATCTAGACCGTGGGTCAGGACCTCCATGTTAGGTATTTGAGACTTTGTGATCCTGGGATATAGGTCTTGTAATGGCTTCCTCCTCTACACATAAAAATAGGGTTTCCTTCCTTTAATAAAAATAAGGGTTTTCCCAAACATGTTAAAAAATAATGAGTCTAAAGGATTGGAATGAGTGTCTACCACATGTGTATTTTTCTTACAAAAGGGAAGATAATTATTCTAATAAATTTTATCCATATGGAACTCTTATTTCATTTAGCCTTCTTAACTCTATTGATTAATTTTCATGCCCTTTGTAGGAAATTAGAAACATGGAAGGAAAATATATTGATAAGAAAAACCGTGTGAAAGTAAATAATTTGGAGTGGTTACAAAAGAAACAGATTTTAAAGCTCAAGATAAATAGAGATGGAGAATCTTTGTGGTTGATATGATTGACTATAAGATCAAATTGAAACGTGCGTACAATGATATTTTTAAATTCAACATTTCTAATAAATCATCATATTTGGATAGAGATGATGAAGATTCAAGTAAACCTCATTTTAAAGAGGGAGAGGATGATATAAAACCGGTGGATGACAATGACTTTATGGAATGTGCGGAGTTATAGTGGTAAGGCCTAATGATGAAAGGAAAATTAGACTAATAAAATTGGGAAATGAGATCCCATATCTAGACAGATCATTTTCCATGGCTCTGTGGGTGTTGCCTCTGAGGATGATGGTGCGGTACGTGATGCCGATGTTGTGGTGGATGACTCCATTGGGATTGATGGCGTGTGTGCCAAGAAGTTTGCCTACAAGAAGGATGTTCTTGATGGGGCAGCCTTGGCATTCTTGGACTTGCATGATGATACTCTTCGAGAAGACGGACACTTGGTACCCATTTCTATAGACGCTTCTTATTCACACTTGCCTGGAGAGGCAATGGAATCTAAGGCCTATGAGACCATAGTCTGCACTTTAAATCAGGAGAACCCTAATATTCCTGAGCAATATTTTTTTAGGGATGATAATAGTAGGATTGTATCCAATATGGCCTGGATAAACAAGGATAAAGCGTTGTTAGAAAATTTCATGAGTCATGGGAAAGAGAATAAATCTCTGGCTCCTCAGAAAAAGCTGAGGAAGGACTATGCAAACCTTCCAAGGATCATGTCTACTAGAGAATCATATAATATCTCCAAGAAGCCTTCGAAGGCGATGCATGCTGAGGAGAAGCGAAGGCTAAGGGATTACTACGAGTCTTTTCTCAAACAATATGAATCCTCGAAATGGGAATCAACAGACACAGATGCAGCCTCTGGATATGGCGCGGATGGGGACCCTTATGGACCTACTTTGTTATCTGATTTTGGGGGTGAGCTGACGGATGCTGGTTGATGCTGGCGATGATGATGGTTACTACTTTTTGTTGTGTGTTTTTAGTTTGGGTTTATTTTTCTTCTTTTCTTTTTTTATTTTTCCTTTTTTATGTGGGTTGTAAGGGGTTTTTTGGGTGTGGGTCGTTTGACCACTCCCCTCCCTTGTCTTCTGGGTCTCTTTTCTTCTTTTTAATAAATTTGGGGGGGCCAGGAATAGCCCGACCCTCACATCTTCCTTTCCCTAACAAAAAAAATGAAATACTTAACAACCTAGAAAAACATAAAAACCCTAAAACCATAAGAAAGATAAAAACCCTAAAAGAACATTAAACCAAAAACAAATCCGTAAAAACCACTAAAAATTTAAACCGCTTAAAAACACTTTAAAGTCCTAAAACCAATAAAAAATATAAAAACCCTTCAAACCACTAAAAATGGTAAAAACAATATAAGATATAAAAAATTTAGAAAAACATTAGAAACCCCCAAAAACCCAAAAACCCCAAAAAACCGTAAAACCGATCAAAATCCCTTAAATCCCTAAACACCCAAAAAAATCCTACAAACCTCTATAATTCCCTAAATATGTTAAAACCCTAAAACCCTAAATCCCCAAAGAAATCATTAAAAACATAAAAAAACTTAAAACCCCTAAGAACCCGAAAAACACTGAAAAATTTAAAACCTCTAAAAGACCCAAAAAAACCATAAACACTCAAAATTCATAAAAACCCTAAAAAACCAAAAAAACCTTAAAATCTCTTAAAATTCACAAAAATTTAAAAAAAAACCTAAAAACTTTAATAAACCCTAGGAACCCCATGAAAACATAAAACAAATAAAACCCAAAAAAATCCAAAAAACATTAAAAACCATAAAAGATCCTTAAAACCCTAAATCCCCAAAAAACAATAAAGACCCAAAAATCCCAAAAATCCCTTAAAAAATCATAAAACCCAAAAAAACCAAAAAAAGCCACAAAAAAATATAAACAAATTAAACAAATATTTACATGAAAAACTACAAAAACCCATAAACTCCAAACAAACTAAAAATAAATAAAAATCCAAAAACCATAGAACCATAATGACCCTAAAAACCCTAAAAATAAAAAAACCCTAAAAACCTGAATAACTCATAAAATACTAAAAATTACTAAATGTCCCAAAAAACGTAAATATCCCTAAAATCTATGAACACCCCTAAGAAACGATTAAAAACCTAAAACACTAAAAACCAATAAAAACCTAAAAAGGATGAAAACAATAAAAACCATTAAAAGACACTAAAACACCTAAAAACCCCCAAAATCCCGAAAAAATTCCAAAACCATAAAAATCTTAAAAAAATCGAAAAATATCAAAAACATAAAAACCCTAGAAACCCTAAAAACCCCAAAGAAAACCGTAGAAACCTAAAAACACACAAAACCCCTAAAAATCCTAAAAATGTTAAAAACCAAAAAATATCCTAAGAATCCTAAACACCCAAAAAACCATAAATCCTTAACAACCCAAAAATCCCAAAAATCCCCTAAACACCACAAAAACTCTAAAAACCCATTTAAACAACTAAAAACGTTAAAAAATTATAAAAACCATAACAAAATACTCAACAAACTCTAAAACCTAAATAAACCATAAAACCCATAATAAACCCTAAAATCCCTCAAAATTCCTAAAAACTCTGAAAATATACAAGTCCTAAAAATTCAAAAAGATCACGAAAAACCTAAGAAAACATTAAAACTATGAAAACCCCTACAAAAACATTAATACATAAAAATGCTTAAAAACCAAAAAAATAATAAAAACCATAAAAGACCCTAAATTCCCAAACCCCATAAAACCCATTGAAACCCTTAAAAACCTTAAAAACCAGAAAATGCATAGAAACCCCAAAACCCACTAAAAACTCTAAAAACCATTTAAACCCTTAAAACATTAAAATAATCTAAAAAAATTCTAAACCATAAAAAACCATTAAAAAATAAAATCCATAAAAATATAAAAAAGACCTAAGAAATCCTTAAAAAGGTAACAAAACTTAGAAACCCCAAAAAACCCAAAAAAAACCATAAAAACTAGAAAAAAAAACCCTAAAAACAAAAAATAAAAAAACCATAAAAAACATAAAAACCCAAAAAACAATCAAAATCCATAAAACCCTAAGAAATCGAATTGATCCTAAAAAACGATAAATATCACTAAAAAATTAAAAAGTGAAAAAACAACAAAAACATTAAATAATCCTAAAAATACCCTAAACCCTTAAAAACTCCTAAAATTCTTAAAAAACTATAAAAACATTTAAAACCATAAAATCCATAAAATCCATAAAACCCTAAAAACCAAAATAAAATTTTAAAATCCTTTAAACTCCTAAAAACCATAAATACCATAAAAATTTTAAAAACCCAAAAAACCCAAAAAACCATAAAAATCTAAAAAACACTCAAAATCCCTAAAAGACCTAAAATATTTAAAAATATATAAAAAATTTCAAAAAATGTAAAAACCCAAAAAAATCTTGGATAGTCCTGGTAAATCCTTAAAACCCTAAAAACACTTAAAACCCCTAAAAACCTAAAAAACTCAACAAATGTTTTTTTAATAAAAGAGGTGGCAAGAATCAGTCTCCCAATTCAAGCCCCAAAAAATTTATTAAAAGAAAAAGTAACAGCACAAGCATTAGGTGTAAATAGATTACACTAGAAAGGAGTCATGGATGATACAGTTCAAGAATACAAGAAGAGAAAAGGAAACTAAAGATGCATAAATTAAAAAAAATGCGTTGACAAAAACCATTTCATACAAATTTGCAGGAATACAACATAACTGAAGGGAAATAACGAATGTGTAACCCTACCAATACTAGCAATCCATCATTGTTAGTTTGCTTAGAGAAATCTTCAGTACTCTACAATGGCCATCTGACCATAAATAAGGGACATAAAGAAGAATCAGGTAGGTCAAAGAATCCATGCATTAACTGTTTCATATGATATCTCATCATCTAGCATCAGTGAGAATTAATGGAACAAGGTCATCATTACATTACCTTTAGCAGATTAGATTCCTTCAATTTAGTTAAGAAAAAATAGCATTATTCTCTAGTACATCAATAAGAAAATCTTCCAGAGAGACTAAGGGAACCATCCCAATCTACATGTAGAGTATCAAACAAAACAAAACATCCCACTGATGAAGATCTATCCAACTAATGGCTTCAACCAAAAAAACTCAACAAATGTTAAAAAATATAAAAAACCCTAAAACCCATTAAAAGCCTTAAAAACTATAAAAAAATACCCTAAAGCCCTCAAAATTCCTAAAAATGATAATAAGCATAAAAATTATAAAAAAATCCATACAAATCACTAAAAACCCAAAAAAACCTAAAAAACCCTAAAAATATTTAAACTCTCAATATCCATAAAAACTAAAAAACCATAACAATCCATAAAACTCTAAAACGCCCTGAATAGTTTGAAAATCCCTAATAAAACCTTAAAAACCTAAAAACAATTAAACCCCAAAAACCAAAAAAGTTCTATAATCCCTAAAACCCTTTAAAATACCATAAGAACCCTAAAACATGACAAATTTTAAAAACCTTTTAAACCCTTAAAAAAATTTAAAAACTATAAAAAACATAAAAACCCTAAGAACTCAAAAAAAACCAAAAACCCCAAAACCATGAAAACCCTAAAAACCCATAAAAACCCACCAAATTCCTAGAAAACCTAAAAAAATAAAATCTATAAAACCCTAAAAATCCCTAAAAAAATAAATATCCCTAAAAACCCTAAAAATCCTTACAAAAACATTAAAAACTAATAACACTTTAAACACCTAAAAATTCTAAAAACTGAAAATAACATAAAATATCATAAAACACTAACAAATATTAAAAACCATCTAAATCCTACAAAACCCTAAAAACCGTAAAAATCCATAAAACCCCTAAAATCCCAAAAAACATACAAATCCTAAAACCACAAAAAAACCATAAGAAAACCTAAAAATCAAAAAAACACTTTAAAACCCTAAGAAAATTAAAAAAAGATAAAACCCCTAAAACTCACAAAACCCTGAAAAACACTAAAAATCATAAAAGCTCCTAAAACCCATTAAAAACCTAAAACCATAAAAAAACCCAAAAAAACACCAAAACTATAAAAACCCTTTAAATTCCTAAAAATGATAATAAACTCTAAAACTCTTTAAAAACTCAAAAGAACCTTAAAAACCGAAAAAAATAAGACCCCTAAAAACATTAAGAAACCCTAAAAAACCTAAAAACCCAGAAAAACTCTAAAAATCCTAAAAATCCATAAAATCCAAAAGAAGTAAAAAAAACCTAAAAACCCATAATAAGACCCTCAAACACTAAAAACACATAAATCAACTATAAAACCTAAAATAATGAAAACCCTAGAAAACCCTAAAAGACCAGAAACCTCCCAAAAACCCTCAAAATGCATATAACCCCCCAAAAACCAAAAAAAAATACTAAATACCCTTAAAAATAAATCAAATCATAGTTATTTTAAAAACACAGATAAAGTATAAGAAAAAATTAAAAACATAAAAACACTTAAAACCCCTAAAACCCCTAAAAACCTAAAAAAATGCTAAAATACCTAAAAGAGCATAAAAATCATAAAAACCCCCAAAACCCTTTAAGAAACCTAAAAAACCATAAAAATTCTAACAATAACTAAAACTATAAAAGCACTTCAAACCCTAAAAAGTGTTAAAAACACTAAAAACCATAGAATCCATAAAAAACACACAAAAAACCCTAAAAATCAAAAAATTAATAAAAACCAAACAAACTATAAAAAACCCAAACATCCCTCAAAGTCCAAAAAAACCATAAAAATCCAAAAGAATCCTAAAAATACCCAAAAATCCCTAAAAATGTAAAGAACCATAGAAACCTAGAGAAACCCAAGAAAACCTAAAAACCTAAAAACACCTAAATTCCCTAAAAAATAAAAACACTAAACACCCTAAAAACCATAAAAGATACTAAATACCATAAAACCAATAAGACCATAAGAATTCCAAAAAACCAAAAAAACCCCTAAAAACTATAAAAACCTAAAATCAATATAAACTCTTAAAACATTTTAATCCCCTAAAATATTCAACAAACACTAAAAACCATAAAATCCCAAAAAAACACAAAAAAAACCCTGAAACATAAAAAAAATAAAGATCCTAAAACCCTACAAACCCTAAAAACCCAAAAATACACAAAAAATCCAAAAAACAATAAAAATATTTAAAAAATATAAAAATCCCAAAAAATGTAAAAACCCCAGAAAACCCTTTAAAAAACATTAAAACCTAAACATGCATAAAACCCATAAAAATAAAAAAATCTAAAAATCCTAAAACCCCCAAAAAAGAAACAAAAACTACAAAATCCCCTAATAACAGTAAAACGCCCTAAAAACCCATAAAACCCCTATGAAATCACTTAAAAAAATAAAACCCCTTTAAACAACTAAATATATTAAAAACCCTAAGAAACCATAAATCCCTAAACAACTAAAAAACCCCAATGAAGCCAACAAACCAAAAAACACTAAAACCCATAAAACCAAAAAATAACCTTAAAATCCCTAAAACCCTTAAGAACCATAAAATATTAAAAAACAATAAAAAAACCTAAAAACATAGAAAACACTAAAAACCCTAAAAACCATCTAATAATAACATAAAATCCAAAAAACACCTAAAAATGTAAAAAATGCTAAAAAACGTAAAAACCCTATAAAATCCCAAAACCACTGAATACCCATAAAAGATGTAATAACACTAAAACATTAGAAAACCCTAAAACCCATAAAAACCCTAAAACCATTAAACACGCTAAAACCCATTTAAATCCCAAAAAATAATAAAATAAAATGAAAAACCATAAAACCCAAAAAAAACTCAAAAAAACACTAAAAACCCAAAAGAGTCATAAAACCATAAAAAAACAAAAAACCATAGAAACATTCAAAATCCCTAAAACCCCATAAATATCATAAAAACTACGTAAGAATTTTAAAAAATGTAAAAAACCAAAAAATAATGAAAAACTATAATAAAACCTTAAATGTATAAAAAAATAAAACCCCTAAAACCCCTAATAAATTGTAAAAATCATAAAACCCCTAAAACACTAATATCCCTAAAAGTCATAAACACCCTAAAAACACACAAAATCTCTAAAACCCCTAAAGGACCACAAAAATACTAAAAATTCATAAAAATACCTAAAAATTTAAAAAACATAAAACACACTGAAAACCCCTATGAAAACTGTAAAAAATTATAGACACCTAAAATCCAGAAAAATCCAAAAAAAAAATCTCTAACACCTAAAAACCCAAAAAGGCCCTAAAAATCCCTAAAAAAAATAAAATATCCTAAAAAATCAAAACCCCAAAAAACCAATAGAACCCCTAAAGAACCACAAAAACTCTAAAACCCCTTTAAAACCATAAAATTGTAAAAAACTATAAAAACCTTACAACCCTAAAAAATTTAAAAAAAACTAAAACAAAAACAAACATAAAAACTTAAAACCCTAAAAAATGAAAATCCCCCCTCAAAATCACAAAAACACATAAAAACCATATAAAATATTAAAAATCCCTAAATATACCTGAAACATAAAAAACACTGAAAACCCTAAAAACCCCTAAAAACCCAATGACAACCTTAAAACCCTAAAACACTTAAAACCCATAAAACCGTAAAAACCCTAAAACCTATAAAAAACGTAAAAACTATAAAAATTAGTAAAAAGAGTAGATATTACTAAAAACTCTAAAACCCATTAAACCCCTAGAAACACTAAAAAACACTAAAAACCATTAAAACCCTTAAAAACTCAAAAATCATACAAACCCAAAAAAAACCATAAACCCTAAAACTCATCAAAGTCCTTAAAAAAATACCATAAAATTGAAAAAACCCTAAATGTCCCTAAAAAAATGTAAAAAACCCAGAAAACCTAGATATCCTCTAAGAAAACATTAAATACCTAAAAACACTTAAACCCCCTATAAACCCTAAAAACCCCTAAAACACCACGGAATACCAAAAACCCTAAACACCATAGAAATATTTAAATCCCCAAAAAAACCCTAAAAATGTAAAAAACCCCAGAAATACTGAAATAAAATTACTAAAATTTAAAAATCAAAAAACACGTAAAATTCTTAAAAAACAAAAAAAAAACTAAAAACCCTAAAAGACACTAAAAATCCTAAAAACCCAAAAAAACCCTAAAACACAAAAAACCCAAAAAAGAAAAAAACCCTTAAAACCATTAACCATCCAAAAAATCCATAATAACCCTAAAACCCCAAAAATAGGAAAACCCCTATAAACTACTAGAAAAGTTAAAAAATTATAATTTTCTTTTTAAAAAACCAAAAATACAAAAAAACCCAAAAAACCCAAAAAACCCTCAAAATATCCAAAAACATAAAAAACCCATAAAATTACTAATATATCTTTTAAAATCACTAAAAATCTAAAAAACACAATAATCCATAAAAACACTAATATATCCTTAAATAAATAGAAACACATAAAACCCTTGGAATCCTATAAAATGCTAAAAATGCTAAAACCCTAAGAAGACCCTTAAAACCATAAACCACTAAAAAATATAAAACCACTAAAAACCATGAAAACCCATAAAACCAAAAAAACCAGTATAAACCCATAAAAATAATAAAAACACAAAAAAAAAAAACACAAAAAAATAAAAACTCTTCAAACCCCTAAAAAAGTTAAAAAACACAAAAAAAATTAAAAACCATAAAAACCTCAAAAAACCCTAAAAACCCTAAAAAAAATAAAACCCTAAAAATAATTAGACCCTTTGTAATCAATAAAATCACTAAAAATGTTAGAAATCCTAAAAAAGATGTAAAAATTCTAAAAATTGTAAAAACCCCTAAAAAACGTAAAAACCCTAAAGAAAAGTATAAAACCTAATATCACATTAAATCCATTAAAACCTAAAAAATATAAAATAACATAAAAAACTAAAACCCTAAAAAATTATAAAACCCCTCAAAATCACTCTAACCCATCAAAATAACAAAAATCCTAAAAATCCAAAAAAACCTATAAAAACATATAAAAACCCATAAAACCCTTAAAATCCCTTAGAAAACCATAACAAACTAAAAACACATAAACCCACTAAAATTTTATAAGACACCAGGACCCTTAAAAACCTAAAAGACCCTAAACACTGTAAGACCCTAAAAACCAAAACCCCCTGAACACAAAACACTAAAAATCCTAAAACCCCTAAAAACCACTAAAAATATTGAATAACTCTAAAAACCCGTTAAACCCCTAAATTTTTTTTTAAAAAAATCTAAATACCATTAAAACCATTAAAAAAATAAAAAAACCCCTCAAGTCCCAAAAAATCTAAAAAAACCCTAATAACCTTAAAGAACCCTAAAACTGCTCGAAATCCCAAAAACTGTAAAAATAATAAAAAACATAATAAATCCATAATAATCCCTAAAAAACCAAAAAAATCCTGAAAAAACCCCATAGAAAACCATAATTACCTGAAAAAATTTAGAACCATTAATAAACTAAAAAATATAAAACTCTAAAAAACCTAAAACCCCAAAATAACCCTAAAACGCTCAAATTCTATAAAAACCCTAAAAATCATAAAATTCCTAAAAAAATCACTAAAAAGTTAAAAAAACCCAAAAAACACTAAAAAACACTAAGGAAACCTTGAAAACATAATAATAATTAAAAAACCTAAAAAATTATAAAAACCCCAATAGTCCAAAAATACCCTAAACCCCCTAAAACATAAAACCCCTAAAAATCCAAAAAACCCAAAAAACCCAAAAAACCCATAAATACCCTAAACCTCTAAAATCACTAAAACTCTTATAAACCCCTAAAAATTTTAAAAATATATTTCTTTCTTAATATTTTTTATTAAATAATATAATACATCATAAAAAGTAAAAAAATAGCTAAAAACCCAGAAAAACCCATAAAAACACAAAAATATAAAAAATCACATAAAACCCTCAAAATCACTAAACCCCCAACAAAAAACTATAAAATCCCTACAAAAACAATTAAAAAAATTAAACACTTGAAACCCCTAAGGACATAAAAAATTCTACAAATCGTAAAAAGACCCTAAAATCCCAAAAAATGCTAAAAACATAAAAACCATAAAACCCATAAAAACCCAAAAAAAATTAAAACCCTTAAATCCCCTAAAAACCTAAAAAATCAATAAAAACTCTAAAAACCATTTAAATTAGTAAATATGTTAAAAACTCTAAAAACACTAAAACCCCAAAACAGTCCCTAAAAACCCACCCCCTACAACCATATAAACCGTCAAAATTCCAAAAAAAACCCTAAAAGTAATGAATAACCTAATAAATACATAAAAATCCATATAAATATTAATAAAACACTTAAAATACTAAAAACCTTTGAAAACCATAAACAAACACTTAGAAACCTAACAAAATGAAAAAACCATGAAAACAACAAAAACCCTGAAAACCATAAAAACACTGAGAATACCTTAAAACCCTAAAAACCATTAAATACAAAAAATCCACAAAAATCCCTAAAAATGTAAAAAACCAAAAAACCATGAAAAACCATTAGAAAACCTTTAAAACCTAAAAAAACATAAAACCCCAAAAAACACTATGTCCCAAAAAACAAAAAATAATCGTAAAACCACTAAAAACAATAAACACACCTAATACCATAATCCATAAATACCTATAAAAACCATAAAACACTAAGAAACATCAAACCCTATTAACCCCTAAAAACGTTAACAAAATAAAAATATTAAAAACCCAAAAAACCAAAAAAATCCTTAAAACCGTAAAAACCTCAAATTCCATAAAAACCCTAAAAACCCATAATAATCTAAAAAATACCTAAAAGCAATAAAATGTAAAAAACCATAAAACCTTAAAATATTCTAAGAAATCCTTAAACACCCAAAATATTTTGAAACACCTTAAAATCTAAACAACAATAAAAACCATAAAATATCATAATAAGACCCTGAAAACCCTAAAAATCCATAAACTCCATAAACTCCTAGAAACCATAAAAACTCTAAAATCCCTAAAAACCCATAAAAACTATAAAAACCAAATAAAAACTCTAAAACACCTTTAAACCTATAAGTACTTTAAAAAAATATAAAAACCTAAAATACTAAAAACCCCTAAGTACCCAAAAAACCAATAAAACCCAAAAAACCCAAAACACCACTACAAACCCTAAAAATCCCTAAAAAACCTAAATGACCATAAATATCCTAAAATCCCTAAAATCCATAAATGAATACAAACCCATAGAAACCATGAACACATGTAATAAAAATATTAAAACCTAAAACCCTAAAAACATAAAAAAGGATAAAAACCATAAAACCCCAAGAAACCCTAAACATCCTCAAAATCCTTAAAAACCTTCAAAATAAAAAGATAATAAAAAATAATTAAACACACCTAATATATAATAAACCCAAAAAACCATTAGTACCTCAATGAAGACATTAAAAAACTAAAAATACTCAAAACCCCCCAAAAACCTTAAAAACACTAAACACCCATAAAATCATAAAACACACTATAAAGTATAAAAGCCATTTAAACCATAAAAACCTTAAAAACCATTAAAAATATTAAAAAATAAAAAAAATAAAAAAAACTCCTAAAAGCCATAAAAATCTAAAAATTATAAAAATCATAAAAAACACTAAAACAGCACCAAATACCTAAAAACATTAGAAACCATAAAAATTCTTCAAATATCTGAAAATACATAAAAAAGTAAACACCCTATAAACCTTGAAAAACCATATGAAAAATGTAAATTCCTATTAACACTTAATACCCAAAAAAACATAAAATCCCCTAGAAAAATAAAAAAACCCTCAAACCCTAAAAACCCAAAAAAAATATAAATCCCTTAAAACCCTAGTAATCCACAAAAATCCAAAAAAAATCCAAATAAATGCCAAAATACAGAAAAACCCCAAACAAACCCTAACAAACCCGAATAAAACCATAAAAATCTAAAAACATTTTAAACCCCTATAAAATCTAAAAAATGATAAAAATGTAAAAAATTATAAAACCCCTACACCCTTAAAAACCCAAAAAACCAAAAAACCATAAAAAGTAACAAAAACCTCAAAACCATCAAAACCCAAAATTTTTTATAAAGTTTAAAATACCTTAAAACACCTTAAAAATGAAAAAAAAACTCTGATAACCCAACCAAACCATAAAAACACTAAAAACCCACAATACCTCAAACCACAAAAAACCCTAAAAATATAAAAATCCAAACAAAATCACTAAATTTCCATAAAAATGT
Organism: Viscum album; assembly: GCA_963277665.1. Lineage (NCBI taxonomy): Eukaryota > Viridiplantae > Streptophyta > Magnoliopsida > Santalales > Viscaceae > Viscum > Viscum album. The sequence goes on from OY728152.1 coordinate 1,117,970,922, forward strand.
AAAAAACCCTAAAAACATTGAAACAAACTAAGAAAACCATAAAACCCTTAACACTTAAGACCCCTAAAAACCATAAAAAATTATAAAATACAAAATACAATAAAAAATACTGAAAACCATTAAAATCCCTAAAACCCTAAAATATATAAAAATACTAAATATCCATTAAAATCTATAACAATGTAAAAAAACCAACCACCCTGAAAAACACTAAGAAAATCTTAAAAATATAAAAACACTTAATACCACTAAAAATATGAAAAATGATAAAAACCTTTAAAGACCCTAATAATCTGAAAAATGCCTAAAAAAATAAAACCAAAATAAAATTTAAAATCCCTAAAAACCATAAAACCCCCAGACCAACAAAAACTATAAATACCTTTTAACCCCCTAAAAATGTTAACACTTTAAAAAAAATCCTATATAAAACTAAAAAACATATAATAACCTAAAAACCCACAAAAAACAATAAAAACCCTAAAAAACCAAGAAACTATAAAAATATCTAAAAACACTAAAGACCATAAAAATCCAAAAAATAAATAAAAATAAAAATAAGGAAAAAACCCAAAATTCCATGAAAAATACTAAGAAAACCTTAAAAACCTAAATTCAACTAAAATCCCTAAAACCCTAAAAATTTTAAAAACTGTAAAAACCCTAAACCCTCCAAAATCACAAAAAAAAGAATAAAAAACACTAAATCATTAAAAATCCTAAAAACCATAAAAACCATAATACCACAAAAAACACTAAAAAACTTTTAAAACCATAAAATGTTAAAAAAATGAAAACCCATAAAAACCATAAAATACTCAAAAGAACCATAATAACCCTAATACCTATAAATCCCTCAAAATCACTAAATCCCTATAAACCATAAAAATACAAAAATCCCTAAAAATCCCTAAAAATACCTAAATATGTAAAAAAACATAAAAACCCTGATAATCCTTAATAAAACCTTAAAATCCAAAAAAAATCTTAAAACTCCCCTAAATACCCTTAAAATCCCTAAAAACCATAAGACCAAAAAAATCCTATTAAAAAAATAAAATCCCAAAAAAATTTAAAATACCCCAAAACCCCTAAATACCCTTAATCAATCCATAACAAATAAAAAACACTTAAAACCCATAAAAATCATAAATACTATAAAAACCATGAAAGGACATAAGGACCATAAAATCCCAAAAAACATAAAAACCATAAAACCCATAAATACCGTAAAACACACTAAAAACTCTAACGCCACTTTAAATGCCAATTTTTTTTAGTAAATTCTAAAAAAAAATAAAATTCTGAAAAAACTAAAATAAACATTAAAACCCCAAAATATCATAATAACCCAAAAAACTATAAAAACCAATAAACCCTCCAAGTCCCAAAAAATGTAAAAAAACCATAAACATCCTAAAAGGTCCTGTATCCGCTTGAGGTCGAAGATAAGAGGCTTGGGGAGAGGTTTGCTGAGGCTGATCACCGGATAAACGCTGTTATCGTCTGGCCTAAGGAGGAAAGGAACAAACAAGGTGCCGAAACTCCTGGGTCATAAGGTAATAAAGGGAATTCCCCATCTACTATGAGCGATGGAGTCAATTTTGAGAAATTAGGTCATGAAGCTAGATCCACCTCCCCCCCCCCCCCCCGAGGCGAAGATGTCGGAAGGATTATTCTGCCCTCCCATTTCCAATGGAAACCCGGGCCTCATCAAGGGAAGTCAGACTAAATCTAAAAGTTAATAAGCGAGATGGGCCTTCAAATTTTGCTGATCAAGAGAATGCTAGGATGAAGCTTCTATCCAGTCTTGGAATGCAGGAGGACTATGAGTTAGGATGGGATTCTATGGACATGGGTACTAAATCAGATTACAGCTTTGCTAATGTGGGTGATGGCTTTGGTGTGGGCTTCGGGTATCATGGTACGGAGTTGGGCGATTTTGGTGGCAACATTGACTAATCTTCCCCTTGTTTCTTTTATTCTTTTGATTTTTCTTTATTTGCGGTCTTTGTGTTTGTGTTTGTTAAGGTCTTTTGGGTGTGGGTTGATTGACCCCGCCCCTCCCTTGTCTGCAGTGTCTTCGCATCATTTTTCTAATAAATTTTTGGGGTGTCAGGAATACCCTGGCCCCGATCTTTCCTTTCCCCTAAAAAGTCCATAAAAACATAAAAACTTAAAAAACCCAAAAAAACATGAAAACCCATAAAAAGACATAAAACACCAAAAAACACATAAAACCCTAAAATCCAAAAAACACTAAAAACCCTAAAACCAAAAAACCTTAAAAACCAAAAAATTCTCTAAAAACCCTAAAAACAATAAATACCCAAAAAATCCATAAAAACCCTGAAAATATCAAAACCCATCAAAATCCTGAAAACCCAAATAAAAGCATTAAAAAAATATAAAACTTAAAAACAAAATAAAACCAAAAAATATATAACCTATAAAACCTCTAAAAACCCTGAAACCCCTAAAAAAATAAAAGTCCTAAAAACCCTAAAAAACCTAAAAACATGTACACCCCCTAAAAACTATAGAAACTATAAATCCCCTTTAAATCCCTAAAAACATGAAAAAATACTCAAAAAATATAAAAACTATAAAAACTAAAAACCCTAAAAAACAAAAAAAAACATAAAAGCCCTAGAACCCTAAAAACCCTTTAAACCCAATAAAATCCACAAAACCCTAAAAACCATAGAATTCCTAAAAAATAAATACAATTCCCTAAAAACGAAAAACACCCAAGAAATCCTGAAAAATCCGAAGGAAACATGATAACCTAAAAACACTTAACCCCCAAAAATCCAAAAAATGTTATAGCCCATAAAACCTTTAAACCTCTAAAAACACCAAAATTACCTGAAGACCCTAAAAATACTTAAAAATCTCTAAATGTCTATAAAATTGTAAAATCCCAAAAAACCTTAAAAATCCTAATTAAAGCTTAAAAACCTAAAAAATTAAAACATCTGAAAACCTAAAATACACTAAATACCAAAATAACTCTAAAGACCCTAAAACCCCAAAAAACATAATAACCCCTAAAAACCATAAAAACCCATAAAACAAATAAAAACATCAAAACCACTGAAATTATAATAACCCTTTAAATCAAAAAAGAGTTAAAAACTCTAGTAATCCTTAAAACCCCGAAAGTGACTAAAAACCCAAAAAAATCGATGAAAACCCTAAAAACCCTCTAAATACCTAATAAACCAAAAAACCATTAAAATTTAAAAAAATCCATGACGATCCATTAAAATGTAAAAAGTCTAAAAACATGAAAATATAAGAATAAAACCGTAAAATATAAAATACTTTTAAAAAACTAAAAAAATTAAAAACCCTAAAAAACCCTTATACTCTCAAAATTCATAAAAACATTAAAATACCAAAAAAATACTAAAAAATAACCAAAAAATACATAAAACATAAAAACCCCCAAAGAAATAAATAAAAAACTAACAACAATTTAAACCCTTAAAAATCCTAAAAATGAAAAAAACCCTTAAAGAACCTAAAAACACTAAAACCCTGACAAACCTTTTAAATCCGTAAGAATAATAAAATACCCTAAAAATAGATAAAAACAATAAAAACCCAAAAAACAATGAAAAATTTAAAAACACTTTAAACTAAAAAATACTTTAAAAATTATAAAAAACCATAAGACCCTAAAAACCCAAAAAACCCAAAACCCCCAAAAAAACATAAAACCCTAAAACGCTACAAAACCTTTAAACCCCTCTAAATTTCTGAAAACCCTAAAAACCATAAAAATAATAAAAGGCAACAAATGTCATTGAAAATGTATGAAACCTTAATAACGTTGAACAACACTAAAAAACCTTATAAACCTAAAAATATTTAAAATCCTTAAAAAACCTAAAATTAATAAGAAACAATAAAAACCCAAAAAAACCCAAAAAACCATAAAAACCCTAAAATCCGTAAAAAACCTAAAAAACCCTAAAATCCCCAAAAAATCATAAAATTATGTAATAATACTGAAAAAATCATGAAATCCAAGGAAATCCATATGATAATAGTAAAAACCTAAAAACAATTAAAACACCTAAAAGCCCTAAAAACGATAAAAACCAATATAACTCTAAAAACCCCTAAAAATAGAAAAAAATCCCTAAGAAACATAATAAAAAATAAAAAACCAGAAAGAATCTCTAAAAATCTCTAAAAATGTAAAAAACTATGATATAATAGAACAAACTGTAAAAACCATAAAAACATAAAAAATTATAAATAATTAAAAACATAAAAACAATTATAAACCTATAAGTCCCTAAAATTCTTAAGAATTCATAAAAACCTTAAAAACACCAAAAACATTAAAATCCCTTAAAAACCCAAAGAATACCTAAAAACTACTAAATACTATAAAAAACCCTTTAAACTACTAGAAACCGTAAAAACCCTTTAAACTACGAGAACTACATGTCATCCCCTTACGCCACGTATTTGCATAGAGGTGGACGTGTCCAAACCCCCGGTCAATTTGGTTTTTGTCGAGATTGAAGATGAACTCCGGTGGTAGTAGCATGTTTGTTTTGAATCCTGGGTCTTCTTCTGCTTGACTTGCTGTAGGTTAGGACACACTGCATCTGTGTGCCGACGTGGAAGTAGTCCCTCCTCTTCTGTGCCTGGGCCGTCTATTATAGCTCCATCATCGTTTTCTGAGATAGTGGCTGGGGGCCCACCCAATATGGGAGTTTTGGCTCTAGATACTGGTGTGGATGAATAACCTATGAGTCAGGATGCTTCTGAGAAACAGGAGGTTATCATGGTTGGGGGTGATTTGATGCAGGTTGATGGATGGGGTCCGGCTCGAGTGGAGGTCTATGCCAAGGAGTTTGCTGTGGATTTTTCAACTTGGAGTGAGAGAGATGTTGCTGAGGGGGTTGTATCCGCTCCTGGTCTGGGTTCTGGACCACTGAACTCACAGATTTTATATGCTAGTCCTCTGGTTGTGCTTGGGAAAATGGCCATCCAGTGTCAACCGGGACCCAAGGTACATGAAATCTGCAAGCACTTGAGGAGTGATCTGCAGTTTCCAGATGCTGGAAGTTCTCTGGACATGGAGGCCTCTGCTGGGCTAGAGCTTGAGGAGGAGGTGCAGGGGCCCCCGGACAATGTGGGAGGTGATATTTCTGCTAAACAGACACAGGATAAGGTGCATGCCGATGGTTCTCGGCATGGTGGAGGGAGGGTGTCCCAGAACCCTCTGGTGGCTGATGCTGGGAGCACAAAGTCTCCTTCTCAGGTTCTGGCTAATGTGCCTGCTACTGGGTAGGGGGGAGGGAGTGTGGATAACCTCTCTAGTGAAGCCGCGATGACCTTGAGGAAGTTTGGGAGCTTTGATAATGTCGGTGAACGGGAGCATAAGGCGAGGGCTGATCTGAGGACCGAGAATGGTGTGAACGCTGCCCAGGCTGAGGGTAATGGGGGTGTCCTCACCAGGTCTTTTATGAATGCTTCGGAAGCCTTTGAACCTGTTCCACTCACAGTGGATTCTTTGGAGGCACTCATTTCCTTCGGAACAAATGATGGTAACTTTGTTGAAGATGGGATGATTAGGGACAGTGTGGATGAGAACTCCAAATGATTGGTTCTGAAAGACCTGGCTTTGCAGCCTTCTCTTTTGCAGGAGGGAATAGAATTCGAGTGCTCGATGCTTTGGGAGAGTGGCTCGGATGATGGCTCTAGGATGAAATCTAACATGGCCCAGATTTTAAAGGACAAGGCCATACTCATTGGGAAAGAGAATTTTGCTGGGGGCCTATCCAGTGAGTGTTTTATACCTCTCACCTGTTGTTTTCTCAATAAGGAGGACTCTGTTATACCTATCCAGGGGAATCATGGTGATCTCAGCACTGCAATCCTAAAAATAAGGAGGCCAAGGAAGGACTACTCCTCCTTTCTGAGAACGGTTTCTACGAGGGCTTCCAACAAGGCTTTGAAGAACTCCTCTGGTAAGGTGGGGCAGTCTGCTAAGAAGTAGTTGAATGTGGAGCAGGTGAATTTAAGGGAGTACTACACCAACGTTTTCAAGCAGTACGATTCCTCGGAATGGGAGTTAGCAGACACTGATGCGGTCTCTGGCTATCGTGCCGAGGGAGACCCCCCTAGTGCAGATTATGATGATGATGGTGGGGATGGCTGGTAGACCCTGTGATGGATGCTGGTTGTGGGTTGGCTGGGAGATGTTGTTGGTTTTGCTTTTGTTTTCACTCTTTTCTTGTTTTGTGTGTCTTTTGGTGGTTTTGGGATTTTGGGTTTTGTAAGGGCGTCCAGGCTTTTTGGGTGTGGGTTGATTGACCTCTCCCCTCCCTTGTCTGCAGTGTCCTTTTTCTAATAAATTTGGGGGGGGGGGGGGTCAGGAACAGCCCGGTCCTGAGCCTTCCTTGCCCTAAAAATCCTTAAAAACATTAAAAATCCTAAACATGCTAAGAAAATATTTAAAACCTAAAAACACATAAAACCACTATAAACTAAAAAAACACTAAAAATCCTATAACAAACTAAAAACCATAAAACCCATAAAAACAGTAAAACCTTAAAAACAATAAAAAACCCCTTAATCCCTAAAAACACACTAAAACAATAAAATACATTAAACTATTAAAAAATTAAAAAATTAAAAAAACCATAAAAAACTCAAAAAACCGCTAAAAACCCAAAAAACTCATAAAAACACTTAAACCCAAAAATCATGTATCCCATAAAAATACCTAAAATAATAAACATCCTAAAAATCATAAAAAAACCTAAAAACATAAAAATCCTTTAAACCATGACAAACTTAAAAAAACCTAAAAAACCTAAACACTCATAAAAACCAACAAAAAAACAAGAAAATACTAAAAATTCTAAAAACCCTAAAACCCCTCAAAATCCCAAAAAACAATAAAAACTATAAAAAACCTAAAAACCCACTAAAAATACGAGAGAACATAAAAATACACAAAAACACTAAAATCCTCTAATGAAATCTTAAAACCATAAAAATAATTAAAACCCCAAAAACATTAAAACCCCCAAATCCCCAAATCCCAAAAATCCCTAAAAGACCCTAAAGACCCTAAAACCCCTAAAAACTATAAGACCTTAAAATCATAAAAAACCCTAAAACCATTAAAATCCCAATAAATTCACCAAAGAATTTAAAAACCTAAAAATGTTAAAATTATTAAATAACCTTAAAGAACCTAAAAATGAAAAAAATCCCTTATAACCCTATTAAACCATAAAAATCATAAAATACCGAAAACCCCTAAAACTCTCAAAACCCCTAAAAACCCAATAAAACCATAAAAATTCTAAATACCCTAAAAATCCATAAAATTTTTCAAAAACCCTAAAACCCTAAAACCCCTTAATAAACCATAAAAAATAAAAACACTTAACCGCCCAAGCCTTTAAATTCTAAAAACCATTGAAACCCTAAAAACACTAAAAAAACTCAAAATAACTAAAAACATAAAAACCCATAGAAATACAAAAAGAATCCACAAAATCCCTAAAATATAAAAAACCATAAAAAACCTTTAAAACCCATAAGAAATAATTAAAAAAATAAAAAAAATTTGAAAACCCTAAAACCTAAAAAATTATAAAAATCCTAAAAGACCCTAAAAACCTAAAAAAACCAATAAAAACCATAAAATACCCTAAAAAATAAAACCCCTAAAAACCCATATAACCTCTAAAAACCCCTTAAACCCCTAAAACCCCATAAAAATCATAAATTCACTAAAACCCCACTAAACAGTCTAACAAAATTTAAACACCTAAAAAAATTAAATAACTCTAAAAACATTAAAAATCCAAAAATACCAAAAAAAATCATAGACCCCCGAAAAGAACATAAAACCCTAAAAACAATAAAAACAGGAAAAACCATAGATGTCCTAAAAACACATAAAAACTTTAAAACCCTATAAAAACTAAAAAAATCCTTAAAAAACCTTGAAAACATAAAAACACTGATAACATAATAAAACCTAAAAATGATAAAAACTCTAGAAAACCTAAAACCCTAAAACCCCCAAAGAACATTAAAAATTCGTAAATACTATAAAATTCTTGAAAAGACCTAAAAAATTTTAAAAATGTAAAATATATAAAAAAAATTAAAAAATCTAAGAAAAACATAAAAACCTAAAACCAGAAAAATCGCAGAAGAGACCTAAAAAATAAAAAGATCCTAAAATGTTAAAAAAACATAAAACCCTTTTTAACCCCTAAAAACTATAAAAATAGATAAAAACATAAATTCCCTAAACCATTAAAAACCATAAAAACCCAAAAAATCAGAAAAACCCCTAAAAATATAAAAACACTTTAAACCCCTAAAATATTAAAGACACTAAAAACACTAAAAGCTCAAAAAAAACATAAAAACCAAAAAACCAATAAAAATACTAAAAACCCTAAAAACGCCAGAAGATCCTTAAAATCCCTATTAAATCTAAAGACCTTTAAATTAATAAAACCCCCTAAAAACCCTAAAAAGGAAAAAACCCTAGGAAAATCTTAAAAACCTAAAAACACTTAAATCCCATAAAATACCTAAAAATTATAAAAACCTTAAATATCCCAAAAACCCCTAAAAATCCATAAGACTCACTTAATCCGAAAAAACATAATAAATATAAAAAAACTAAAAAATAATAAAAAACCCAAAAATGTAAAATACCCTAAAAACATGGGAAACCCTGAGATAGCATTAAAAGCATAAAAACACATAAAACACCTAAAAACCTAAAAATACTAAAAACACTAAAACGACCATAAATAACCTAAACCCCACTAGAATACTCTACAAATATAAAACCCCTTTAAACCCATAAAAACTTTAAAAACCTCTAAAAACCTCTAAAAACCATAGAAACCATAAAAAACTACAAAATCCCTATAATCTAGAAAACCATAAAACCCTAAAAATGCTAAAACCCCTCAAAATCCTAAAAGGTTATAACCTATAAAAATACTAATAATAACTAAAAATATAAAAGACCTATAAAACCCTAAAAAACAGTAATAAACCCTTATATACATAAAAACAATTAAAACTCTTGAAAAACATAACAACATTTAAAACCCAAAAAATCCTCAAATATGACTAAAATCCCTAAAACCATAAAAATACTGAATAATCCCTTAAAACCATAAGAAGTATAAAACCAAAAAACATGAAATACCCTCAGAAAAACAAAAAATATATAAAAAAATTAATACCCGAAAAAAAATTAAAATATACTAAAATTCCAAAATATACTAAAAACCCTAAAAACTATAAAAAGACCTAAAATCCAAAAAACATAAAAAACATAAATACCACAAAAAATATTAAAACCCATAAATCACAAAAAATCACTACAGAATCTAAAAAATATTAGAATTCCTGAAAACATTAAAATCTCTAAAAACCTATAACACCCCTAAAAATTCAAAGAAACCATAAAAAAGAAAACCCCCCTAAAATAACCTAAAACCTTTCAGAATCCCAAAAAACCCAAATAAATCATTAAAACCCTAAAAATTCTGTAAAAACACAACAATTGTAAAAAAAAAAAAACCTTCAAAAATAAAAGAAATTCTTAAAAACATAAAAACACATAAAATCCCCCAAAACCTAAAAACCCTAAAACCACTAAAACATTTAGAAACCATCAAAATTCCTATAAACCATAAAAACCATTAAAATCATTAAAGTACCTAAAACAGCTAAAACATATAAAACCCTTAATCCCTCAGAAAATCTAAAAAAATAAAATACTAAATAAAATTAAACCTCTAAAAACATAAATAATGCTAAAAATTAAAAAAAATACACTTCAACCCAAAAACCCTGAAAAATCATAAAACCATATAAAAATAAAAAAACACTCTAAAAACCTATAAAACGCTAAAAAATATCTAAAAAAATAAAACCCTTTAAACCCATAAAAATGATATAATAAACTTTCAAAAACCATAAAAACCTCAAAAATAGAAAAACACAAAAAAAAACATTAAACCCTAAACCCTCTCAAAATCTTAAATAACCCGAAAATTGTTAAAAAGTTTTAAAAAAATCTTAAGGAAACTAAAAAAAATCTAAAGCCCAAAAAACCATAAAAACCCTTTACATAATAGAAACCCTCAAGATCCCTAAAAACAATGAAAAACTATACTAATCATAAAAATTGAAAAAATAAAAAAAAATGTTGAAGATAGAAAAACCAGGATAACCCTAAGAATGCCTAAAAAACCTAAAAACACATAATACCCATAAAATGGTAAAACCCCTAAAAATCATAAATTCCCTAAAAACCATAAAGCCTTAAAAACCATAAAAAAACCCTACAAACCCATAAAAACCCTAAACATCACAAAGCATTAAAAAACCCTTAAACCCCTAAATTTTTTAATAATCACTAAGAAACCTTAAACCCCTTAAATACTAAAAAAACAACTAAAAACCCAAAAAAACATACAACCCGAAAAATTCTAAAAACCCATAAAACACTAAAGCCCCTGAATCCCAAAAAATCCAAAAAAAATCCCTTAAAATCTCTAAAATGTAAAAACCCCAAAAAAATGAAATTCTATAAGAAAACATTTAAAACGTAAAAACAGTAGAAACCCTTCAAAAACAAAAAAAATGATAAAACCCCTAAAAATATACAAAACCCCTAAAAATTGTTGAAATCCCTAAATACCCTAAAAACCTAAAAATCCTAAAAATCTCTAAAAATACATAAAAACATAAAAACCCTAAAACCCATAAAAACCAAATGACAAAATTAAAAATATAAAAACACATAAAAACTCTAAAAACCTAAAAGCCACTAAAAACCTTGAAAGACTATAAAAACAATAAATACATTAAAAAACCAAAAACTATATAAAAACCATAAAAACTACATAAACCCATTAATCCCAAAAAATGTTAAAAATATATAAAAACATTAAATTCCTAAAAATATCAAAAACTCCTAAAAATACAAAAATAATAAAAAAACAAAGAATAACCCTAAGAACACCTTAGAGTCCCTAAAGAACCCTAAAAAACATAAATTCCTACAAAATCCCAAAAAGTATATAAAAAAGAAAATAATCCAAAAACCTGGAAAACCCAATGAAAACTATATAACCCTAAAAATATATAAAATCCTAAAAAACCTAAAAAACTCTAAAAACCTAAAAACTTGAAAAACACTAAAATCCCTTGAAATCCCTAAAAACTTTAAAAACCCATAAAAATAAATACAAATACAAAAAAATCCTTAAAACTGTAAAATAACACTGAAAACCTGAAAAAACAAAGAAAACATTAAAATCCAAAAGAAAAGTTAAAACCCCTTAAAACACATAAAAATCCTGAAAACGTTAAAACCCTAAAATAATAAAAAAAACCTAAACAACCTAAAACCATTAAACCCTTAAAAACCTTAAAATTTTGGAAAACCCATAAAATACCTAAAACCCACTAAAAACTCTCAAAACTCTTTAAACACATAAAAATAAAATAAAAAATCGAAAAATCCCAAAACTATCAAAATACCTAAAACCCTAAAAATCAAAAAAAATCCTAGGAAATCCATAAAAATCATTAATAGTGAAAAACCTTCTAGAATCCCCAAAACCCCTAAGAAAATGTAAAAAAAAACACATAAATCCCTAAAAACCTAAAGAATGCTGAAATCCCTAAAACACCCTAAAACCATTAAATACCATAAAAACCTTAACCTCCATAAAAACCAAGAGGAATAATAAAAATCCTATGAAAACACAACAATTACCTAAAAACATAAAACCCCTAAGAAACCTATGAAACCCTTAGAAAATTATAAAAACATAAAAACACTTTAAATACCAAAAAAACCTAAAAAATGGTAAAAACATTAAAAGGAAATAAAACCATAAAACACATAAATACATTAAAACCCCTAAAAACCATGAGATTTACTAAATACCGACAAAAACCCTAAAAACTCACTAAAATATCTAAAAACCCTTTAAAATACTAAAACTGATTAAAACACCAAAACCCATAAAACTCATAAAAACTAAAAAATCCATAAACCCCAAAAAAAATCCTAAAAACGTACGCGTTCCATAGACCCCCAAAATCCATGAAAACCCGAAATATCCTTAAAAATCATAAAAAATCTATAAAAATCCCAAAAAACATAAAAAACAACAAAACCCCTAAGAAACCTAAAACATAAAAACACATAAAACCCTTAAAACCCAAAAAAAAGAAAGAAACCCTTGAAACCTATAAAAACCCTGCAAAACTAAATACCGAAAACCCCCCTCAAAATCCATAAAAACCATAAAACTAATAAATTCCTTAAAATAATTAAATAAATAAAATTTTAAAAACCCAAAAAACCCCAAAAAATGTAAAAAACTTAAAACAAATAATACCATAAAAACACAAAAACACTAAAAACCTAAAATAATGTAAAACCCCTCAAAATAACCAAAACCCCTAAAAACCACAAAAACCATTAAAACTCATAAAACACTAACAAATCCTTAAAAAACCTAAAACACTTTTGAACCCCTAAAAAAATCAAAATATAAAAAAATATCAAAAACTAAAAAAACAAAAAATCCAAAAACCCATAAAAACCCTAAAAACCCTAAAACCCACAAAATTCCTACAAACATAAAAGCCCTTAAAAATCAAAGAAAAACTAAAATCCATAAAAATGAAAAAACCAAAGAAACCCTAAAAAAATAAAGATAACATTAAAAAACTAAAACAACTAAAACTCCAAAAAACCTTAAAATTCTAAAAAAATAGAAAAAACCTTTAAATCCTAAATTCTATAAACCCCTAAAAATCCCAAAAAACCATAAAAAACGATAAAAATCCTAAAAATCCATAAAAATCCCTAAAACATAAAAACCCTAGAAACCCTGAAAAAACCTAAGAAATCTTTAAAACCTAAAAACACTTTAAACTATTAAAAACCTAAAAAATTATAAAAACCTTAATAGATTTTAAAAACTCTAAAAAACCCTAAAAACCATATTAACTTCTCAAACCTTAAAAAACCCCAAAACCCATAAAAGTATAAAAACATAATAAAAACTCTAAAAAACCTTTAAATCCCTAAAAGGTCAAAAACCCCTAAAAATTTTACAAACCAAATAACTCATAAGACCTTAAACCCTATAAATCCCTAAAAACCATAAAAATATTTAAATGTCCAAAAATATGTAGAACATAAAAAACAACAAAAACCATGAAAACCTAAAAGAAAACCTAAAAACCTAAAAACCCTTTAAACCCCTAAAAAAACTAAAAATCACAAAAACACCCCTAAAAGGCTCTAAAACCCCTAAAAGACCCTAAACCCCCAAGAGAACCCTAAAAAATTTAAATCCATAAAAATTTCTAAAAAACCTAAAACACACCAGAAACTCTAAAACCCATATAAATCCCATTTTATTAAACTCTAAAATTCCTAAATTCTCAAAAAAACACTAAACCCCAGAAAACCAGAAAACCCTAAAAAAATAAATAAACAATAAACACAAAAGAACCATAAATATTCAAAAATTCATAAAAACCCTTAAACCCTTGAATTTCCATAAAAACCCCAAAAAATAAAAACAATTAAACCCCTAAAAAATCTAAAAATGCTAAAAATCCTAAAACCCTAAAAACCTAAAAAAAATAAAAAATCCCTAAAACATAAAAACCACTAAATCCCATAAAAACCCAAAAATAACTAAAAACATTAAAAAACATTTAAAACACTAAAATTTTAAAAAAACTGGAAAAAGATAAAAACCCGATAAACCCAAAAACCCGTCACAAAATCCCGAAAAAATATCAAAATCATAATAAATCCCAAAAAATATAAATAACAAAAAACAGGTAAAAAACCAAAAAAATAGTGAAAATCATAAAAAATATTTAAAAATACCAAAAACTCTAAAAACATTAAAATGAGGCAAAAATCCCAAAAATCCCAAAAAACCATAAAACATCTTAAATCATTAAAAACCCATAAAACCCATAAATACCCTAAACACCAACTAAAAACTCTAAAACACTTTAAATCCATAAATTGTTAAAAGATCTCTAAAAAACTTTGAAACCCAAAAAAACTCAAAAAATACTAAATTCCAAAAAACCCATAAAACGCATAAAAAACCCTAAAAACAACCCCCAAAATTCCAAAAAAACCATAAAAACCCATAAAAATATAAAAGGATCCCTAAAGTCACTAAAAACATAAAAAGAATTAAAAAGAATTAAAACCCCTAAAAACCTTAAATTACTTAAAACACCTAAAAATACAAAAGAACCCCACAAAATCCATAATATCCCTAATATCCTGAAAAATCCTAAAAATTCCTAAAAACATAAAAAACCCAACAAAACTGTGTTCGGCTTGTTGGTGGCTCACTTGGATTAGTGGTGAAGGCTAACTGATCTTTCGGTCAATGGTTTGTGCCAAAGATGCAGCGATGTGGTCCGGGTACAATGGATCTGGAATCTGCTTCTAGGGTTTCAAGATCTACGGAACTGACTGTGGCAGTCCTCGATTGGGGAGGAAAGGTTTGTGTCTGGCCCTTCCTTGCTGTTGATCTTGTGACACCCTCCAAACCTATATTCGGGAGGGCTGTGGTGGCCTTTCAGGTTCTTCTGGCTCGGCGACGGTCTCTGTCGGATGATAGGAGGGACGTGGTGGCACGGCTTCTGGAAATTCACTACTGATGCAAAGATTCAGGTTTGTTTTCAACTCTCTTCTTTTCATGCTGCTGTCAATCTTCTGGACTTCTGCTATTTGCTGGATGCTATGTCAGACTTTGGAAGTGCTTTATGTGTTCTTGTTGGCTGCTGTGGTGATGATGCTTGTTTTTGTTGTGAGTTATTGTCGCTGCTGGATCATGAGTTTGTTGCAAGACTAGATGCTCTTAGGGAGGACATGCGGGTTGCTGTAAAGGGTGTTAATGGAGGCTGGTTGGGGGAAGGCTGAATTTTTTTAATGGTTGTTGAATGCTAATTGGGGCTGATGCTTGTGGTTGTTTGGTTATTTTCTGCTGCTGCGGATGAGTCTGCTGTCGTGCTGCTTGTTGCTGGTTTTTGTTTTCTAGGAGGTGAGGATGGCTGCGTTTGGTTGTGGTGCTTGTGTTGTGGTTTGATGCTACTGGTTGTGATTGGCTGTGATATCAGATTTGATGTTGTTGGTAGCTGGGGCTGGTTGGTTTGGATGTGTCACTGCTGCTGTGTGGCTGTGATGTTTAGATCTGGTGCTGCTGGATGCTGGTACTGGCTGGATGTGACGTTTTGATGTTGTTTTTGTGTCTGTTTTTGGAGTCTTTTTCTTTCTTTGTATTGTTTTTTTAGCGTAGGTTGTAAAGGGCTTTTGGGTGTGGCTCGGTTGGCCCCTCCCCTCCCTCGTCTTCCGTGTCTTCTTTTTTTCTTTCTAATAAATTTGGGGGGGCCAGGAATATCCTCACCCTCGCATCTTCCTTGACAAAAAAACCTAAACAAACTGAAAAATTTTAAAACCCTATAAATCCCAAAAACCCTCAAAATACCTAAAAATTCTAATAAACCATAAAATTCTTAAAAAATTCCAAAAATACATAAAAACACTGAGAAAATTAAAATCCCTATAAATACAAAAAACCATCAAAATACCTAAAAATCCTAATAAACCATAAAATTCCTCAAAATTTCGAAATTCCATAAAAACATAAAAATCCTAAAAACTATGAAAAATCATAAGAGAACATTACTGAAAAAAAATTATAAAACCCTTAAAAATCAAAAAATGCTAAAAACCTTAAAAACCCTAAATACCCTAAAACCCCTTAAAACCCCAAAACCCATAAATAACTATAAAACCTTTAAAAACCCTAAAATACATAAAAAACCCTAAAAACCAACTAAAAATATTTTTATCCCCTAAAGTTGGTAAAAAAAATTTAAATTTTAAAACCCTAAAAATATAAAAAGAAACCCCAAAAATATAATAAAAACATAAAAACCGTAATAACCCAAAAAATTTACAAAACTCCGTCAAATACCCTAAAAGACAAAAATAATATAAATCATAAAAAACCCTAATATCTGAAAATTCATAAAAATCCCAAAAAACCCAAAAAAACACAAAGAAAACCTTAAAAAACCTAAAAACACATAAAACCCCTAAAAATCTAAAAAAATGTATAAAACCCAAAAAAAACATAAATCCCTAAAAACCCTATAAACCCTCAAAATCTCTAAAACCATAAAATCATTAAAAATCCTTAAAGTCCATAAAATCCCTAAAAACATAAACAACCCTAAAAACTCTAGAAACCCCTATGATAACCCTAAATATATAAAATTCCTAAAACCACTAAAAACCAAAAAACACTAAAAACCCTAAAATACGCTAAAAACCTTAAAACCCCCTAAAACCAAAAAACCCCTAAAATCAAAAAAAACTATAAATCCCCTAAAACCCACTAAAAACTCTAAAAACCATTTAAAAACCTAAACACATTAAAAATTTATCGAAACCTATAAATTCCTAAAAACTAATAAAATACCTAAAACCCATAAAAACATTAAAAAACTGTAAATCAATTAATATCCTTAAAAATAATAAAACCAATAAATATCCTAAAACACCTAAAAATCTTTAAAAATCAAGAGAACCCCTAAGAAAACCCTAAATCCCAAAAATATTTAAATCCCCAAAAAACAAAAAAATAAAAAAAATCCCTAAAATCACCAAAACCAATAAAAAATATAAAACCCTTTTGATCCCAAAAAATGTTAAAAACATTAAAAACCCTTAAAAACCAAAAATGAGAAACACACAAAAATAACTGAAAGAAACCATAGAAACCTTAAAAATCCTAAACAGCCTTGCTGCCGCTGCGGCTATTACTGCTTTTGTGTGGGCAGCTCGGAACAAAGTGGTTTTTGATAATGATGCATGCTGCCTCCGAAATGGTGTGGTGGCAATTCATCAAGCAGTCGATGCAGCGGCTCATATCCAGGATGGTACGATGGATAATGATATTAAGGACCTTATTGTGTTGAGAACTCTTGGTATTTCTGGAAGATGCAGGAAACCGAAGGACTTTAAATTCATTCGATGGATTCCACCAATCCCAGAATGGATAAAAGTTAATGTGGATGGTGCAGCCCAAGGCGCGCCTGGTCTCTCCGGCTGTGGTGGTGTTTTCCGGACGTATAGAGGTTTTGTTAAAGGATGCTTTTATCATTACATTGGGAATGGATGTTCTTATTAAGCGGAGTTATGGGCCATGATTAAGGCTGTACAGTTTGCGGTCCACTTCAGGTGGAAGCAGCTATGGATTGAATCTGGCTCGATGTTGGCGGTGGAAGCCCTCAAAAGAAAAACAAGGACAATCCCATGGAGGCTCCTCCCACAATGGGTTAACTGTCTGAGAATCTCTCAGGGTATGAACATTATGGTCACACATATATACAGGGAAGCGAACAAGGTGGCGGACATGCTCTCCAAGAAAGCAATAGAGGTTGGATGTTCCATGTGGTCATTTATTGCACCAGATTTCTGCACTCCTCTTGTGGACTTAGAAATGAATGGTGAATTGCACACTCGGTTGTGCAAACCCTCCTTGTAATTCCTTGAACCTTTATTTTATGTTATTGAATTTTGTGGGACTGGGATCCGCCTGGCACCAAACCTGTTTTGCCTAAACAGCCTTGAAACCCCCAAAATAAATAAAATCACTAAAAACAAAAAAAAATCTTATAAAAATATATTAAAAATCCCTAATAGAAAAAAAGTAGAAAAAATCATAAAAACCCTAAGAAAACATGAAAACCCTTAAAGAAAATAAAACCCCTAAATAACTAAAAATTCTAGAAACCCTAAGAAACCCTATAAACCATAAAAATCCTTAAAACAAATAAAATCCCTAAATCCTTAAATACCCTAAAACTCACTAAAAACTCAAAAAATCCATTAAAACCATAAAAACATTAGAAAAAATATAAAAATCATTAAACCCTAAAAGCTCATAAATCCATAAAAACCTAAAAAATCATAAAAACATAAAAACCTAAAAATCTAAAAAACCTACAAAATCCTAAAACCCATAATATCCATAAAAATTTTAAGAAATAAAAAATCCCCAAAAACCTATGAAACCATAAATCCATGAAAACGCCAATGAAAACCATTAAACCCTAACAACACATAAAATACCTAAAAAACTAAAAAAATTCTAAAACCCCTAAACACCGTAAAAAATCCCTAAAAACCTCAAAATCCCAAAAAATCGAAAAAATAATAAGAAGGCTTTGAATATCCATAAAAGCATAAAAACCCAAAAAAACTCCGGAAACCCCTATGAAATCCTTAAAAACCTAAAATCCCCAAAAACCCAAAATATCTATACGATGGTAAAAACTATTTAACAACCTAAACCGTAAAACCCTAAAAAAATAAAACCCCTAAAAACCGAAAAAACTCATAAAAAGTCATAAAAACCATAAGAACTACTAAAAACACTAAAAACCCTTTAAACCCCTTAGACGTAAAGAAGTATAAAAAACCATAAAACCCCTAAAAACTCAAAACCCCCCCTAAAAACCAAAAAAACACAAAAATAAAAAATCCCTAAAAACTAACAAAATCCATAAATACCGAAAAAACCATTAAAATCGTAAAAAATACCTAAAATGGAAAAACGCCTAAAACCCCCTACAAAAAACCTTTAAAACCTAAAAACACTAAAAAACATTAAAAAGATAAACATTGGTATATATAATAAAAATCAAAAAAAAACTAAAACCCTAAAAATAATTAAAACAATAAAAAACCTAAAAACCAATAAAAACCCTAAAAACCTCTAAAACAATAAAAACCCTCATACCCATAAAAAGTTAAAAACAACAAAATACCATAAAACCCAAAAAAAACTAAAAAAACCAATAACCCAAAAAACCAAAAAACCCAAAAAACCAAAAAACCATAAAATCCTAGAAATACCTAAAACCCATAATCGCATAAAAATCCTAAAAAATCCCTAAAATCACTAAAAATGTATAAAACCCAAAAAACCATGAAAACACCTATGAAAACCATAAAAACCTAAAAACACATAAAACATCTCATAACCCTAAAATGGTAAAAACACTAAAAACTCCTAAATGACCATGAGAACCAAAAAACTGTAAACAACCATAAAAATCATAAAAATACATAAAAACTGAAAAAACACTAAAAATATAAAATCCCTTTAAAACCTTAAAAAAACTTAAAAACACAAAAAACAAATTGAAACCTCTAAAAACTAAGGAAGCCATAAAAATCCAAAAAAGTCTATAAGACCATAAAACCCTCAAAATATTTGAAATCATTAAAAACCATAAAAATGAAAAATCCATTAAATCTAATAAATTTATAAAACCCCACAGACCATAGAAATACCTAATAGAATCCTAAAAACTTAAATACACTAAAAACCTAAAAAACTAAAATTGTAAAAAACCCTAAAACCCCTAAAAATCCTAAAAACCCCATAAATCCCCTCAAATCAACAAACCGGTAAAAAGACAAAAAAAATGACAAAAAATCTATAAAAATACCTTAAAAAATTAAACCCATAAAACTCAGAAAACCCCTAAGAAAACATTAAAAATCAAAAAACACAAAACCCCCTTAAAATCCAAAAAATCCTAAAAAACCTAAAAAACCACAAAACCCTAAAAACCACAAAACCCATTAAAACAATAAAAACATTTAAAACCCCTAAAAACCAATAAAAATACTAAAACCCACAAAAAACTCTAAAAATATTTTAAACCCCTCAAATGGAAATAATTTATAAAAAACATTAAAACCCATTAAAACTAAATAAAAAACCTAAAACTTCAAAAAACAAAAAAATACTAAAAACCATAAAAACTCTAAAAATCCATAAAAACCATAAGAACTATTAGAATCATAAAAATCCCTAAAAATTGATGAAAATATCAAAAACCATAAAACAAGGAATACTGCTAAGAAACCATTCGAAACCAAAAATCACTTCAAACCCCTTAAAATCGAAATAACGCTAAAATCCCTAAAAGACCGTACAACCCTAAAAACCTCTAAAACCATAAAAAACCATATATAACCATAAAAACCACAGACACAAACACACACACATATATATAACCCTAAAACTCCATTGAAAACTCTAACAACCCTAAAATTCCAAAGAAATACTTATAAAAGCAAAAAATACTAAAAACATTAAAATCCTCAAAATAAAAAAAATAGAAATGAAAAAATTCCAAAAAAAAATCCCTAAAAATCCCTAAAACGTAGAAACCCATAAAAATCTGGGAAAACCCTAAGAAACTGAAAAAACATAAAAACACATGAAACCAGTAAATTTTTTAAAAAACACAAAAACCCTAAGCTCCCAAATAACTCTAAAAACCATAAAAAACTCCAAAAAACCTAAAAAGGACCCAAAACCCCACAAAACACACACTAAGAACTCTAAAAACCTATTAAAACAATAAAAATATTAAAAATATAAAAAACCATAAAACCCTAATAAACTAAAAAACCGAAAAACCATAAAAACCCTAACATCCCTAAAAACCTCAAAATCCTTAAAAACCTTGAAAAAACATATATATCCAAAAAAATCATTTAAAATTAACAAAAAACCTCAAGAACTCTAAAAACCCAGAAAATCCTATGAAAACATTATAAACCTAAAAAAACATAATCCCCTATAAAATGTAAAAAGGGATAAACACCCTAAGAAGACACTAAAACCCCCAAAAATCATAAAACCCCGTAAAAGCCATAAAATACCGAAAAACCGAAAAATCAAAAAAAAACTCAGAAACCCTTTAGACCCTTAAAAACTGTAAAAACTCTAAAACCCCTAAAAACTCTAAAAACTCAAAAAATACTAAAATCTTAAAAAACATAAAATACCCTAAAATACCTAAAACCCTCTAACCCCTAAAAACCACTAAGACCCAAAAAACCAAAAAATCCTAAAAACTAAAAAATTATCTAAAAATGTGAAAACCCCTTAAAATCCTGGAAAAAACTAAGAAAACCATAAAAACCAAGAAACACTTTAAACCCCTAAAAAACTAAAAAACAATAAAAACCCTCAAAAAACAAAAAAACCAAAAAAAAGAAAAACCATTAAATATCCCAAAAACCATAAAAACCATAGAATTTATTAAATATCCCTAAAATTCCTAAAAACATAAAAGGCGTAAAAGTCACCAAAAAAGCTAAGAAAACATTAAAAACATAAAAACACTTTAAACCCCTAAAAACATAAAAATTCTAAATCCATAATATACTATAAAAACACTATGTACCACTAACACCAATAGAACCCCCTAAGAAAAATTAAAAAAAACAACCATAAACACCCTAAATACCCAGAAAAAACTCTAAAAAGTAATTTAAATTCCTAAAATCATTAAAAAACTCTAAAACCCTTAAATCCCTTAAAAACCTAAAAACCCTAAAAACCCTAAAAATCCCTAAAAGGCCTAAAAACCCAAAACATCCCTCTAAATCCCTAAATATGTAAAAAAAACAAAAAACCCTAAAAAACCCTAAGAAAACCTTAAAAGTATAAAAACACTTAAACCCCGTAAAAACCTAAAAATGATAAAAACCCTAAAAACATGAACACCATTAGAACCATAAAACCAAAAAAACCATTAAAAACCCTAAAACATTAAAAACCTAAAAACACTTAAAAACCATAAAATAACCCAAAACCCATAAAAATCTTAGAAAACTTAAAACCCATAAAAATAATAAAAACACAAAAAACCCTATCAATCCACTAAAATCTATAAAAAGATTCGAAACCCTTAAAAACATAAATAACTCTAAAAAATCATAATCCTATAAAAGTATCCCTGAAAACAAAAAAAAACCATAAACCCCAAAAAACCCAAAAAACCCCAAAATCCCTAAAAAACCATAAAATCCTAAAAAGTCTCAAAATCCCAAAAAATGTAAAAACGTTGAAAATCCTAAAAATACCATTAGAAAACCATAAAAACCTAAAAAAACTTAAACACCTAAAAAACTAAAAGGTGCTAAAAACCATAAAAATGTTAAAAATACCCCAAAAACCCAAAACCCACAAAAACCATAAAACCCCCTAAACCCAGAAAAACCAGGAAAACCAGAAAACCCACTAAAAAAATCTAAAAACACTTTAAAACTCTCAAAAAATTAAAAAACTATAAAAAACCTCAAAACCCCTAAAAACTCAAAAAAACCCAAAACCCACAAAAATCCATGAAAACCCAAGAAAAATCTTAAAACCCTCAGAATCCCTAAAAACCCTAAAACCCATAAAAATTAAAAAAAAACCTAAAAATCTCAAAAAAAAAACATAAAAAATACATAAAACCATGAAAAACCCCTAAAAACCATAAAATTATAAAAATACATTAAACCCCTAAAAAACATAAAATAATAAAAACCATAAAAATCCCTAAATACACTAAGAAACCCCTCAAACGCCCAAAATCCCAAAAAACTATAAAAAACCCAATAAATTACTAAAATCCTTATTAACCGAAAAACCATAAAACCCTTTATAACCATAAAAAAATAATAAAATATTAAAACACTAAAAACAAATAAAAAATACAGAAAAGATAAAAACCCTAAAAGGCCCTTAAACATGAGAAAAACCTCAAAACCATAAACACCCTAAAAACTATAAAATACCATAAAAACCATAAAATGTACTAAGAACTCTAAAAACCCAATAAACCCTAAAAATGATTAAAAACTCTATAAATTGAAAAAACCATAAAAACAAAACAATAAAACCCAAAAAAACCATAAAACCCTAAAAAACAATAAAACCCTAAAAACTAAAAAACCCTAAGATACATAAAATACTTAAAAATAATAAAAAAAAAGTACCTAAAATTCCTCTAAACATAAAAACCCCTAAAACCCCCAATGAAAACCTTAAAAAACTAATAAATATTAAATCCCCTAAAAACCTAAAAAATAATTAAAACCCTAAAAACCATAAAAATACACTAAATACCCTCAAAATCCTTGAAACCTAAAAACCCCAAAAATGTCATAAAAACCCCTAAAATACCTAAAAATATAAAAACCTCTAAAATCCCAGTAAAATCCTAAGAAAACATAAAAACCAAAAAATACATAAAATCCCTAAAATCCTAAATCTCTAAATACCCCAAGATGGCCTAAAAACCCTAAAATCCTCTAGAAACCAGAAAAACTCGAAAATCATTTAAAAAAAATTAAAACCGATAATAATTCAAAAAAACCCATTAAAAACACTAAAATTTATGAAAACTCCTAAAATTTTAAAAAATTATAAAAACCTTAAAATCCTTTAAAACCTCAATAAAAACCCATAGACCCTAAAAAACATAAAAACCCTAAAAACCACTAAAATCCAACAAAATCCATAAAAACCTAAAAACCATAAAAAACCTAGAAATTCCTTAAAAATCCCTAAAAGCATAAAAACCGTAAAAACCATGAAAACCCGTAATAAAAGCTAAAATCCCAAGAAATCCCCAAATAAAAACCATAAAGGAATAAAAATTCTAAAAAATCAATAAAAATATACAAAAATGTAAAACCCCTAAAAACATAAAAGCACTAAAAACCCTAAAAACATTAAAAACCAAAAATACCAAAAAATCCAAAAAAACATAAAAGATCACTAAAATCCAAAATATTTCACAAAATCCTGAAAAAATAAAAACCATAAAACATATAAAACCCATATTAAAACCATAAAAACCGAAGGACATTTAAAACCATTAAAAAACATATAAACTCAAAAACCCCAACAAAACCTAAAAAGACATAAACCCCCTAAAATTATAAAAAACCATAAAACCTCAAAAAACCCATAAAAATCAAAAAGACACAGAAACAAACACTAAAACCCCTTTAAACCCCTAAAAATGTAAAAAAACAGAAAAACCCATAAAACCCCTAAAAATAAAAAAATCCTCTAAAAACCCTTAATACCATAAAACCCTAAAAACCTAAAATATACCTCAAAGTCCCTAAGAACCCTAAAAATCCTTAAGTATCCCTAAAAATGTTAATAACTCTAAAAACCCTGAAAACACCTTAGAAAATCATAGAAGCCTAAGAAAATTAAATCCACTAAACACCTAAATCCCTAAAAAATTGTAAAACCATAAAAACCCAAAAATAATTAGATTACACTAAAACCCCATAAAAACACTAAAAAGCTACAAAAAACAACAAAACCTTTTAAACCCCGAAAAATGTTAAAAAAAATAAACACATTAAAACCCTAAAACCCAATAAACACCCCTAAAAACACAAAAACCCACAAATCCCACAAAACCCAAAAAATCCAAAAAATCCCTAAAAACCCAAAAATATCATTAAAAACACTAACAAAAATGCCTAAAATATAAAAAACCTTAAGAACACATTAAAAAACTAAAAAACATAAAGCCCCAAAAAAACAAAAATTGTTAAAACCCCTAAAACCTTAAAAAACCTAAAAACCATCTAAATACCTAAATCCTTAAAATTAAAATCTTATTAAAGGGATAAAAATCCCTAAAAATGTAAAACACCCTAAAAAATTGAAAAACCCTAAGAAAAATTTAATAACATAAAAACACATAAAACCCCCAAAAACAGAAAAACACTAAAAACCTTAAATGACCCTAATCCCCAAAATATCTTAAAAATATAAAAACCCCTAAAAACCATACAGCCCCCGAAACCCCCTAATAACCACAAAAAAAAAAGAAAAACAATCCAAACCAATTAAACACCTAAAAACGTAAAAAAATCTAAAAATCATAAACCCTAAAAACTCAAAAAACCTACAAAAAACCCTCTGAAAAATTGAACAAAACATATAAATCATAAAAACCCTAAAATTCTAAAACTCTCAAAATCCCTAAAAACACTAGAAACCCATAAAGATACTAATAGACCTAAAATCTATAAAACATTAAAAAAATGATAAACTCCTGAAAAAACAATAAGAAAACCCTAAAATCCTAAAAACACATTAAAACCCTAAAAACCTACAAAATGATTAAAAGCCTAAAAGACCCTAAAATCTTTAATAAACCCCATGAACCATAACAACCTATAAAAACCATAAAACCATAAAACCCTAAATACACATAAAATCCTTTAAAAACACTAAAAACACTAAAAACCATTTAAACCCATAAAAATGTTAAATACACTAAAAACCCTTAAAAAACCTAAAATCCTAAAAAATCCCAAAAACCAAAAAAAAACATATAATCCCCTAAAATACCCTCAAAAACCCAAAAAACCTAAAAAAAATTAAAATAATAAAAAATTACTAAAAATAACTAAAAATAAAAAACCCTTTAAACCCCTTAAAACCCTGTAGAAAACCATAAAACCTAAAAGCACATAAAACCCCAAAATCCAAAAACTAATAAAATCCCTAAAACCTGTAAAAAATCCTAAAACACCTAAAAACACTAAAAGCATAAAAAAATAAAAACCATAAAATCCCTAAAAATCAATAAAAACATAAAAAATCCTAAACCCGATGAAAATTCAAAGAAAACCATAAAACATGAAATAATGTTAAATCCCTAAAAACCGAAAAATACTAGAAACCCAAAAAACCATCAAATACCATAAAGACCATAAAACCACTAAATCCCCTAAAAACCCTAAAACCCTTAGAAATCCTAAATAACAAAAAAAAACCCTTAATCACCATGAAAACACTAAAAACCCTCTAAACCCCTAAAACCCAAAAAACTAAAAAAACCCAAAAAACCCTAAAAATCCCAAAACCAGCTAAAAAAAATAAAAAAATCCTTAAAAACATTAAAACCCTATAAAACCAAAAAAAGAGAAATAAAACATTAAAACATAAAAAACCTATAACCCCTAAAAAAACAAAAAATTTGTAAACCCTTAAATCACCCAAAATCCCCAAAAACCATAAAAACTAACAAATATCCTAACAATAAAAAAATTCTTAAAAAATAAAAAACCCCAAAACCAATGAAAAACCCATAGAAAACCCTAAAAATCCAAATTGAACATAAAACACATAATAACTAAAAAATTATAATAACCCTAAAAGACCCTAAAACTCTAAAGACACCTAAAAACCATAGAACCCCTAAAATGATATAAAACCCTAAAAACCCTGAAAATCCCTAAGAAAACTTTAAAAACAAAAAAAACCCTAGAATCCCCTAAAAAATGATAAAACAACTAAAAACTCTAAAACCCCTTGAAACCGTCAAAATCTCTCAATACCCTAAAATCCTTAAAAACCTAAAAACCCCTAAAAATACGTAAAAACATAAAATCCCTAAATCCCCTAAAAACCAAATGAAAAAATTAAATATATTAAAACACATAAAAACTCTAAAAACCTAAAAGATTAACCAAACCATGAAAGAAAATAAAAAACCCTAAATACATTAAAAAACCTAAATCCTAATAAAACCCATAAAAAACTATAGAACCACATTAATCCTGAAAAATGTTTAAAATATATAAAAACATTAAATCCCACAAAATCTAAAAAACTCCTAAAAATCCAAAAACCATAAAAAAAATATATAAAGAACACAAAATAACCCTAAGAACACCATAAAATCCCTAAAGAACCCTAAAAACCATATAAATCCTAAAAAAATCCCTAATAGTATATAAAAAAGAAGAAAAATCCCGAAACCTAGAAAACCCCAATGAAAATTTAATAAACATAAAAATAGTTAAAACTCTTAAAAACCTAAAAATCTCTTATAACCTATAAACCCTAAAACCCAAAAATACCTCAAAATCCCTAAAAACTCAAAAAACCCATAAAAATCCAAAAAATCCAAAAAAATCCCTAAAATTTTAAAGTAACACTTAAAATTTGAAAAAATGAAAGAAAACATTAAAAACAAAAATAACACTTAAAACACCTTAAAACCGATAAAACAAATAAAAAGCCAAAAAATACTAAAACCCTAAAATAACAAAAAACAAAAAAAAAACCTAAAACCAAGAAACCCATAAAAACATTAAATGTTTGGAAAACGCATAAATTACCTAAAACCCACTAAAAACTCTAAAAAATCTTTAATCCCGTAAAATTTTTAAAAAATTCTAAAACACCATAATACCCTAAATATAAAAAAAACCCCTAAAAACCTAAAAAACTAAAAAACCATAAAAACCCTAGAAACTCTAAATATACTTAAAAATCCTAAAAATCATACAAATCGTAGAAAATCCCTAAAAATAATTAAAAGTGTAAAACCCTGCAGAATCTTGAAAGACCCTATGTAAACATTAAAAACCTAAAAGCACTTAAAACTCTAAAAACCTGAAGAAGGATAAAAACCCTAAAACACGCAAAAATAATTAAAAACCATAAAAACCTCAAAGTCCCTAAAAACCCTGAAGAATAATAAAAATCATATGAAAACACAAAAATTACATAAAAACATAAAAACCCTTTTGAGAAACCTATGAAAACCTTAGAAAACTATAAAAACATAAAAACACTTCAAACCCCCAAAAAACCTAAAATATGGGGCAAATATTTAAAGAAAATAAAACACTAAAACACATAAAAACTATAAAAACCCCTAAAAACCATGAGATTTACTAAATACCCAAAAAACCCTAAAACTCACTAAAATCTCTAGAAACCCTTTAAACCACAAAAAATGTTTAAAACACAAAAATACACAAAACTATTAAAAAATAAAAAACCCTAAACCCCAAAAAAACTATAAAAAACCTAAAATCCTACACCTTTCCCAATATCCCAAAATCCAAGAAAACCCTAAAATCCGTAAAAATCATAAAAATCCATAAAAATACCAAAAAACATAAAAACCCAGAAAACCCCTAAGAATCCTAAAACATAAAAACACTTAAAACCCCTAAAAACTAAAAAACAAAAAAATCCTTGAAAATCATAATAACCCTAAAAACCAAAAAAGCATCAAAATATATAAAAATAGTAAAACCATAAAATTTCTTTAAAATCCTTAAATACATAAAAATGTAAAAACCCAGAAACCTCTGAAAACCTATAGGAAAAACATGGATGGTGGCTGAATCCCTCGGATTCTCTCACACTCACCTCCTCTCATGATGCTTCTTCTACGACATGATGGTGCATTCCGCACAGTTGTGGCTTCTCAGGTGTTAGTTTCCACAATTCTGCATCCCCCTACTCTCGCAGTACGTTTCTTCTGGATCTGGATATGTGCTTCCCTTGAAAATACTATGGCATCAGATCCAGATCAAAAAGTCAACCATGGTGGTACCGGTCAGATGCAGCCTCTCCAGTGCGCGACTTTACAGTTTCGTGGATAAGTGGTCCGGTTTTGGTCTTTGGTGATGCAAATCCACGGTGGAGCTGCTCAGATCTGGTTTGCTCGGAGTGTGGCGTTCCTTGGAGGCGTGGTTCATATCCAGTTGGTTTATATGGTGGATTTATCTTCTATGAGTGGTGCTTGAGTCTCTAGTCTTGGTTTTCATCTCGGTTTTGCTCTTGAGGTTGTGTGGCTTGGCTTTGGTGGTTCCGGAAGATGTGTGGAGAGCCGTGGCTTTGGTTTGTCTTGGTTTCTCAAGTGTGGATTCATAGAAGATTGTTTCGGAAAGAGATGATGTTAAAGACACTTTGCAGTGGGGGAAGGGGTTTCAACGGTGGCTTCGAAGATGTCAAGGTGAGGCAGTGTTTTGTAGTTGTGAACTGGGGATGGATGAATCTTGGTGCTTTCCCCAGCTTTGGATGATGGTGTTCCTTGCTATGTTTCTGGCTTTCGGATCTGTTTTGAAGGTGATATTGGCTTTGCAGTGTTTTGTGTAGAAAATTCAAGTTAGTTTTTCTGGATTCTCTCTTTTGGATCTGTCTCATATTAAAGCTGAAGCGCTCATTAAGTTTTGTTGCTTTGTGGCGACTTTTTTTGGATGGTGGTTTTTTCGTGTGGTGAATTTCTAGGTCGAGATTTGTTGTGGATGCTAGTTTTGGGTTCTGTGGAGTGGTGTTGGATACTTCTTTGGGTGTTGTAGTTGGGTTATGGGCATGGGTGCCAGTTTCCCCCCATGTTTTTTCTGAAGTACTGGTTAAGTTGTGTTGTTCCATGGATGATATATTGGAATATAGTCCTCTATGGTGTTGCGGGTCTTGTTGTGAATCGGTGTGGGTACTGGAATTTTTTTATATTGAGTGGTGTGGGATTTTATCCTGCCTTTGGATGCTGCGGATGTATTCCTGGACGTTTTACTAGGTGTGATTTTCCCGAAGCTGACTAGAAGTTGCTGCTTCCCGGTGAGGTAGCTAAGGTGAGACCATTGATTTTGATGCTGGTGGTTATATGATGCTGGCGATTGATATGCTTGGTAAGGAGGAGACAGTTGACGAAGTTGGTGTTGTGTGATATTGGTTGCTGTCTAATTGATAGATGATGTTGGGGATGATCGTTCATTTATACCTTTTCTGTTTTTTTGTTTTGCGTGTCTTTTGGGTTTTTTGGGAACTCTTGGGTTTTGTGGGGTTGTGCAGGGTTTTTTGGTATGGATTGCTTGACCCAGACCCTCCCTTGTCTGTTGTGCCTATTTTTATGCACCTTTTTTTCAAATATATTTGGGTGGGTCGAGACTATCCTGACCTCCACATCTTCCTTTCACTAAGAAAAACTTGAAAACCTCAAAACACTTAAGACCCTAAAAAACAAAAAAACACTAAAAACCCTAAAATAACATAAAACCCCTCAAAATAATAAAAACCCCTAAAAGCCCCTAAAAGCCCCTAAAAACCATTAAATCTCATAAAACAATAACTAACCCTTAAGAACTATAAAACCCTTTTATACCCCTAATAACATTAAAAACTAAAATACATAAAAAATTGAAAAAAAACCCAAAACCCAAAAACCCATAAAAACCCTAAAAACCCTAAAACCCATAAAATCCCAGAAAACCTAAAAACCCATAAAAATTGAAGAAACACTAAAATCCATAAAAATATAAAAACTCTGGAAACCGTGAAAAAAAAAAAGAAATCCTTAAAAAACTAAAACACCAAAAACCCCTAAAACCTTACAATTCTAAAAAACAAAAAAAAACCCTTTAAACCTTAAGAACCATAAACCACTAAAAATACCATAAAAACCTTAAAAACCCATAATAATCCTAAAAACCCATAAAAATCCCTAAAAATATGAAAAACCATAAAAACCCTGAAAAAACCAAGAAAACCTAAAAACCTAAAAACACAAAAATCCCTTAAAATGCTAAAAAATTATAAAAACCCAAAAAGATTTTAAAAACTGTAAAAAACCCTAAAAAACATAATAAAATATCAAATCATAAAAAACCCCAATACCCAAAAAAGTATAAAAAACAATAAAAACTCTAAAAACCATTTAAATCCCTAAATGGTTAAAAACCTCTTAAAAATTCTACAAACCTGAAAACGAAAAAAACCATAAACCCTCTAAATCTCTAAAAACCATAAAAATATTAAAAGTTCAAAAACTATATAGAATATAAAAAACACTAAAAACCATGAAAACCCATAACAAAATCTTAAAACCTAAAAACCCTTTAAACACCTAAAAATCTAAAAAACACGAAAACCACTAAAATGCTCTAAAACCCCTAAAAGACAATATAAAACCATGAAAACCCCTAAAAAATTAAACCAAAAAGTCCATAAAAACCCTAATACACACTAAAAACGCCAAACACCATTAAATCCCAATTCATTTTAAAAACTCTAAAAATCCTAAAAAAATCCTAAAAATAATAAAAAAACATTAAATAAAAAAAACTATAAAAATCCTAAAAAAAGCCTAAAAATTCCAAAATTCATAAAAACCATTAAAACGCTGAATAACCTTAAAAAAAATAAAAAACTAAAAAAATTAAACCCCTAAAAACCAAAAAATGATAAAATCCCTAAATACCATAAAAACCCTGACAACAATAAAAACCCCTAAAACATAAAAACACTTAAAAACCAATAAAAACTCTAAAATCACTAAAAACATTAAAAAATATTAAACCCATAAAAATGTAAAAAACACTTTAAAACCATAGAACCCGAAAAAACCCTAAAAACATAAATTCCCAAAAACACATAAAAATCCTAAAAATGGTGAAAATCATAAAAAATATTAAAAAATACCAAAACCCCTAAAAACAATAAAATAAGTAAAAATTCCCAAAAAATCCTAAAAACCCTAAAACCTCTAAAATCATTAAAACCCCATAAAAACCAATAAATACCCTAAAACCCCACTAAAAACTCTAAAACCCTTTAAATCCATAAAATGTTAAAAATAACTCTAAAAACATTTAAGCGCATAAAAAACTCAAAAAACACTAATATCCAAAAAACATTAAAAATTATAAAAACCCTTAAAACACTAAACCCATCAAAATTCCAAAATAACATAAAAAGCCATAAAAATCCAAAAGGGTCCATAAAGTCTCTAAAAACATAAAACCCCCTAAAAAGAATTAAAACCCATAAAAACCTAAAAACACTTAAAACAACTTAAAATCCAAAAAACCCGACAAAATCCCTATAATCCATAAAATCCTTAAAAACACTAAAAATGCCTAAAAACATAAAATCCCAAAAAACCATGAAAACCCAAAGAAAATTTTAAAAACCAAAAAACACAAAAAACCTTAAAAAACATAAAACAATAAAAATCCTACAAATCCTATAAACCCTAAACCCCTAAAAACCCTCAAAAACCCTAAAACCCTAAAAATCATAAAAATACCATAAAATATTTTAAAATTGCTAAAAAAATAAAAAACCCCTAAAATATATGAAAACCCTATGAAAATAATAAAAACCAAAAAACACATTAAGAAACTAAAAATATGATAAAACCCTAAAATGCCATAAACCCCCCTTAAAACCTAAAGAATCCTTAAAAACATAAAAAACCCTAAATACCATAAAAAATATAAATACAACTAAAAACTATAAAAACCATTCATAATCCTAATAACATTATACAACTATAAAAACAATACAAAAAAAATCCAAAAAACCATAAAATAAATAAAAACCCTAAACCCCCTCAAATTCCCCAAAAATGATAAATACCCATAAAACCCAAAAAAATCCAAAATAGTCCCCATAACTATAAAAAATACAAAATATAACATTGAAATCCCTAAGAAACCCTTAAAAACATAAAAACAATCAAAACCCCTAAAAACCTAAAAAAATGCAAACCCCCCCAATCCCTAAAAACCCCCAAAAACCCATAAAAACCATGCAAACCTGTAAAACCTAAAAAATACCAAAAATTCCACTAAATACTCCAAAAACTATTTTAACAACCAAAAACATTAAAAGTACCAAATTAATAAAAAATTAAAAACCCTAACAACAAAAAATATTCTAAAAACAAAAAAAAACCATAAAATCACTGAAAACCCTAAAAGCAATCAAAAACCATAAACCCATAAAAATCCATAAAAACCATAAAAACCATAAAAATCCATAAAACTCCCTTAAAATTTAAAAACCATAATAATTTAGATAAACCCATAGAAAATCATAAAACCCTAAAACAATTAAAACCCCCTAAACATCTAAAAACACTAAAAACTATAAAAACCATATAAATCCTAAAACCCCTCAAAATACCTAAAAAAAATTATACACCATAAAATTCGTAAAAAACTCATAAAATCCATAAAATCATAAAAATCCTAAAAACTACGAAAAATCCTAAGAAAACCTTAAAGGCAAAAAAAACATAAAACCTCTAAAAAACCAAAAAATTCTAAAACCCTTAAAAATACTAAAAGACCCTAAAACACATTAAAACCCGAAAACCAATAAAACTACTAAAACCTTTGAAACCCCTAAAACACATAAAAACCCTAAAAACCGACTAAAAATCCTTTAAACCCCTAAAAATGTTTAAAAAATCTTAAAATTTTAAAACCCTAAAAACATAAAAAGAAACCCTAAAAACACAAGAATACTATAAAAACCCTAAAAAACCTAAAAATTGCTAAAAACCACTCAAAAACTCTAAAAGAAAAAAAATAATATAAATCCTAAAAAACCCTAATATCCAAAAAATCCTAAATATCCCAAAAACCCAAAAAACACAATGAAAACCTTAAAAAACCAAAACACTTAAAACCCCAAAAAAATCAAAAAAAATGTGAACAACCCAAAAAAACCCAAAATCCATAAAAACTCTTATAAACCCTCAAAATATCTAAAACACTAAAATCATTAAATATACTAAAATTATCTAAGACCCTAAAACCCTAAAAAAATACTAAAAACTCTATAAACCCATAAGATAACCCTAAAAACCTAAAAACGCATAAAACCCCGAAAAACCTAAAAACACTAAATACCCTAAAATACCCTAAAAATTTGAACACCCCCTAAAAACCATAAAACCCATAAAAACAATAAAACCCCATAAAACCCTTAAAACCCACTAAAAACTCTTAAAACCATTTAAATCCCTAAAAATGTTAAAATTTTCTCAAAACCTCAAATTGCCTAAAAACACAAAAAAATCCCAAGAAACCATAAAAACATAAAACCATTAAAAAACCATAGAACAATGAATATCATTAAAATTCATAAAACTAATAAATATCCTAAAAGGTTCTGATTACTGGACCTTGTGAGATTGGATGCGGGTCTTTGGTTGGTTGTGAGTTGCTAATTGATGGTGATGATGGTTGTGTTCGGTTGCGCTTTTGATGTGGTTTGATGCTGTGGGTTGTGTTTGGTTGTGATGTTGGATTTGGTGTTGTTGTTTGCTGGGGCTGGTTGGTTTGGATGTATTGCTTCTATTGTGTTGTTGTGATGATTGGATGTGGTGCTGCTGGATGCGGGTACTAGTTAGATGTGACATGATGATGTCGCTGTTGTGTCTGTTTTTGAGTCTTTTTCTTTCTTTCTTTTCTTTTTTGGCGGGGGTTGTAAGGGGTTGTTAGGTGCGGGTCGTTTGCACCCTCCCCTCCCTTGTCTGTTGTGTCTCCATTTTTCTTGCTAATAAATTTGGGGGGGGGGGGGGGATAGACCGAACCTCACATCATCCTTGCCTAAAAACTAATAAAACCATAAAACCTAAAAAAGAATAAAAACCAAAAAAACCTAAAAGAACCCTAAAACCCAAAAAAATCCATAAATAATTAAATAAAAAAATCCAAAAAAACCTAAGAAACCATAATTCAATGAAACCCCCTATGAAAACCATTAAAATATAAAAATATATAAAACTCTTAAAAAACAAAAAAAATTATAAAACCCCTATACACCATAAAAAACCCCGAAAACCCTAAAAATAATAAAAAATGCTCTAAAAATCCATAAAAAATAAAATACAAAAAAAAATTGGAAACCCCTATGAAAAACCAAAAAAATCTAAAAACCCCAAACATAAAAAAATGATAAAAAACTGCCAACTACATGAAACCATAAAACCAGAAAAAAATACTACCCCTAAAAACCTAAAAAACTCATAAAAAGTCCTAAAAACAATAATAACTATTAAAAACAATAAAAACCCTTAAAACCCCTAAGATGTAAAAAAACTATAAAAAAACCCTAAAACCCCTAAAAACTCAATAAAACCCTAAAAACCCTAAAAACCACCAAAATCCCTAAAAACCCAAAAACCATTAATATCCTAAAAAATACCTAAAATTACTAAAAATATAAAAACCCCTCTAAACCCCCAAGAAAACATTTAAAACCTAAAAACACTTAAAAATCATAAAAAGATAAATATTTTTATAAACTGTAAAAAATCACAAAAAAACCTAAAAACCCTAAAAATAATTAAAAACTCAAAAACCATAAATTACCAAAAAAACCCAAAAAAACCCTAAAAACCTCTAAAACAAGAAAATCCCTTATACAACTAAAAAGTTAAAAACTCCAAAAGACCAAAATCCCAAAAAAAACTCAAAAAAACCAGACACCACAAAAAACGACGAGGCCCTAAAAATCCTAAAATCCTAGAAATAACTAAAACCCCTAAACCCATAAAAATCATGAAAAACCCCTAAAATCACTTAAAATGTACAAAACACAAAAAACCATGAAAAAACTAATGAAAACCTTAAAAACCTAAAAACACATAAAAACACTCATAACCCCAAATTGTTAAAAACACTAAAAACCCCTAAAAAGACCAATAAAACCAAAAAACTGCAAACAACCTTAAAAACCATAAAAAATACATAAAAAAAACAAAAAAACCACTGAAAATATAAAATCACTTCAAACCCCTAAAAAATTTTAAAAACTAAAAAAAACAATTTGAAACTCTAAAAAACATAAGAAGCTATAAAAATCCGATAAAACCATAAAACAATAAAACCCACAAAATATTTTGAATCACTAAAAACCATAAAAATAAATTAAAAAGTCATGAAAATATATGAAATGTATAAAACTCCAAAACCTGGGAAACCCCTAAGAAAACCCTAAAAACCAAAATACACTTAAAAAACCTAAAACCCTAAAATAATAAAAACCCTAAAACCCCTAAAAATCATAAAAAAACCTATAAAACCGCAAAAATCACTAAAACCGGTAAAAACCAAAAAAAATAAAAAAAATCCCTAAAAATAACTTAAAACATAAAACCCCAAAAAACCCTCAAACCCCCTAAGAAAACCTTAAATACCAAAAAACACAAAACCCATAAATTCCTAAAAAAATGATAAAAACCTTAAAACCCCTAAAAACCCTAAAAACCCTAAAAACCCTAAAACCCATTAAAACAAAAAAAAACCTTTAATCCAACTAAAAACAAATAAAAACACTAAAACCCACAAAAAAATGTAAAAACCCTTTAAACCCCTCAAATATTAATAATTTATAAAAAAATTAAAAACCATAAAAACTCAATAAAAAGCCAAAAACCTCAAAAAACATAAAAACAATAAAATCTCTCAAAATCCATAAAAACCATAAGAACTATTAAAAAAACTAAAAACCCTGAAAATAAATTAAAATATAAAAAACCATACAACCATGAAAACCCCTAAGAAAACTTTTGAAACCAAAAATCACTTTAAACCCTTTAAAATATAAATAACGCCAAAACCCTTAAAAGACCCTAAAAACCTAAAAACCTCTAAAACCATAAAAAACCCCAAAAACCATATAAAACTAAAAATAAATAAAACCCTAAAACCCCACTGAAAACCCTATTGGGCCTAAAATTTGAAAAAACCCACAAAACACAAAAAATATAGAAAAACCCATAAAATCCTAAAAATCAAAAAAAAAAACAAGATACCAAAAAAATCCCAAAAAATCCAAAAAAATCCATAAATGTAGAAACCCCTAAAAATTAGGGAAAACCATTAGAAAACCTAAAGATATAAAAAACATGAAACCACTAAAAACCTTAAAAACACTAAAAACCATAAAAACCCTAACAACCCTAAAAACCTCAAAATCTCTAAATACCCTATAAAACCATATATATCCAAAAAAATCCCTAAAAAATAACTAAAAACCTAAAGACCTCTAAAAACCCAGAAATCCCTATAAAAACATTAATAACCTAAAAAAACATAAACCCTTAAAAATGTAAAAAATGATCAAAACCCTAAAAAGACCCTAAAACCCCTAAAAATCATAAAACCCCCTAAAAACCGAAAATTACCAAAAAGCCCAAATACCCAAAACCCACTAAAAACTCTAAAACCCTTTAGACCCCAAAAAATGTTAAAAACTCTAAAAAACCTAGAACCTCTAAAAACATAGAAAACACTAAAATCCTAAAAAACCATAAGACCCTAAAATCCCAAAAACCCATTTAACACCTAAAAACTACTAAAACCCTCAAAACCAAAAAATTCTAAAAACTATAAAAATCGCTAAAAATTTGAAGACCATTAAAAACGTTGGAAAATACTAAGATAACCATAATAACCAAAAAAACATTAAAACCCTAAAAAATAAAGAAAATAAAAACCCTAGAAAAACAAAAAAACCGACAAAACTAAAAAACCATTAAAAAACCTAAAAACCATAAAACCCATCGAATTTCTTAAATATCCCTAAAAATCATTAAAAACATAAACGGTATAAAAGATGCCGAAAAAGGTAAGAAAACCTTAAAAACCTAAAGACGATTTAAGCCCCTAAAAACATAAAAATTATAAAAACCCTAATATACCATAACCCCTAAATACACCTAAAACCAATAAAACCCAGTAAAAATTTTAAAAAATACACCCATAAAAAACCTAAAAACCCAGTAAAAACTCTAAAAAAATCTTTTAAATACCGAAAATAATTAAAAAACAATGAAAATCCTAAATCCCTTAAAACCCTATAAAACCCCAAAAACCCTAAAAATTCCCTAAAATCCCTTAAATATCCCTCAAAATGCCTAAAAATGTAAAAAAAACATGAAAATGCCTAAATAATCCTTAAAAGTATGAAAAAACATAAATCCCGTAAAAACCTAAAATTGCTAAAACCCCTAAAAATCCAAAAACCACTAAAACAAAAAAACCCATAAAACTACAAAACCATTAAAAACACTAAAAATTTAAAAACCAAAAAACACTCAAAACCCCTAAAAGACCCCAAACCCCCCAAACCCTAAAATCCATAAAAACTCCTAAAAACCATAAAAACACACCAAATCATATAATCCTCTAAAAACTATAAAAAGATTCTAAACCCCTAAAAACATGAAAAACTCTTGAAAATAATAAAAACCTTATAATAAATATCCCTAAAATAAATAAAAAACATAAACCTCTAAAAACCCTATAAACCCCCAAAATCCCAAAAAACCCAAAAAACCATAAAATCCAAAAAAGTTCCAAAATCTGTGAAAATGTAAAAAACATGAAAACCCTAAAAACCGCTAAGAAAACCTTAAAAACCTAAATGAACTTAAACACCTAAACAACTAAATAGTTTTAAAAACCATAAAAATGCTAAAATTCAACCAAAACCCAAACCCCATAAAAACCATAAAAACCCCTAAACCCATAAAAACCATAAAAACCATAAACCTCTAAAAAACAAAAAAAAATAGTTTAGACCCCTAAAAACATTAAAAAACATTAAAAACACTAAAAAACCTCAAAACCCCTAAAAACACAAAAAAAAAACCTAAAAACCAAAAAACATTGAAAAACCAAAAAAATCCTTAAAAACCCTAAAACCCATAAAAATTCAAAAAAATCCTAAAAATCACAAAAAATATAAAAATTACATAAAAACCTGTAAAAACATAAGAAAAACATAAAATTATAAAAACACATTAAACCCCTAAAAACATAAATAACATAAAAACCCCTAAAACACTAAAAAACCCCTCAAACCCCCAAAATCACACAAACCTATAAAAAAATAAAAAGCCAATAAATTAAAAAAAAATCCCTATAAATATAAAAACTACTAAAACCCTTAATAACCCTCATTAAATATCAAAAAATAAAACCTACTAAAAACTATAAAAACCCTATAAAAC
Organism: Viscum album; assembly: GCA_963277665.1. Lineage (NCBI taxonomy): Eukaryota > Viridiplantae > Streptophyta > Magnoliopsida > Santalales > Viscaceae > Viscum > Viscum album. The sequence goes on from OY728152.1 coordinate 1,118,009,479, forward strand.
CTAAAAATGATTAAAAACTCTAAAAATAATAAAAACCATAAAAAAACCTAGAACCCCCAAAAACCCATAAAACCCCAAAAAAACCAAAAAACCCTAAAAAATTAAAAAATCCCTAAGATATATAAAAAACTAAAAAATCATAAAAAATCCCTAAAAATCCCTAAAAATATAAAAAACCCTAAAACCCCCTAAGAAAACAGTAAAACCCTAAAAAATATTAAATCCCTTAAAAATCTAAAAAACCATGAAAACACAAAAAAACCATAAAAATACACTAAAACCCCTCAAAATCACTAAAACATCAAAACCCAAAAAACCCAAAAAAATCATAAAAACCCCTAAAAATAGATAAAATTGTAAAAAACTATAAAACACAAGGAAATTATTAAGAAAAACATAAAAACATAAAACCCCTAAAAACCCCTAAAAACCCTTAAACTCTATGTACCCCAAGATGGCTTAAAATACAAAAATCACCTAGAAAACAAAAAAAACTATAAAATCATTTAGAAAACATAAAAACCCATAATAATACAAAAAATACCACAAAAAACACTAAAAATTATGAAAACCTCTAAAATTTTAAAAATTATAAATACCTTAAAATCCTTTAAAACCTCAATAAAAACCCAAAAAACCCATAAAAATATTAAAAGACCTCTAAAATCCCTAAAAAACCCTAAAAACTAACAACCATAAAATTCCTAGAAATTCCCTTAAAATCCCTAAAAAATTAAATACCATAAAACCATGAAAACCCATAATAAAACCTAAAAACCCAAAAAACCCTATTAAAAACCAAAAACACATAAAAATTATAAAAAATCAATAAAAATCTCAAAAAATGTAAAACCCCGAAAAATCTAAAAACACTATTGAAATCCTTAAAACATTAAAAACTCAAAAGTCCAAAAAAATCAAAAAAAAACATAAAAGACCATTAAATTCCAAAAAAATTCACAAAATCATGAAAAAAAAATAAAAACTACAGAAACCAAGAAAAATCATATGAAACCCATAAAAACCTAAGGATACTTAAAACCCCTAAAAACATATATAACACAAAACCCCTAAATACACTAAAAGGACCAAAAACCCCTCAAATAATAAAAACCATTAAAACCTCTAAAATCCCATAAAAATCCTAAAGACAAACAAATAAACACTAAAACCACTTTAAACCCCTAAAAACATTATGAAATATAAAAAAACCCTAAAAACCCTAAATAAATAACCCTTGAAGAACCCTGAATGACATAAAATCATAAAAACCCTAAAAATCTGAAATATCCCTCAAAGTCCATAAGAACCCTAAAAACCCTAAAAACCATAAAAAATCCTAAAAAATCCCAAAATATTCCTAAAAATGTAAATAACTCTAAAAACCTGGAAAAACCCTAATAAAATCATTAAAGTACAAGAAACATAAAGTCACTAAACCCCTAAACCCCTAAAAACCTCTAAAACCATAAAAAACCTTAAAAATATTAATAATACTATAAAACCCCATAAAACTCTAAAAACCAATAAAAACACCAAAACCTATTAAACCACTAAAAGCATTAAAAAACATTAAACACATTAAATCACTAAAAAACTCAATAAACTACCCTAAAACCCCAAAAACCATAAATCCCAAAAACCCCCAAAAAATCTTAAAAATCCCTAAAAACCATAAAATATCATAAAAATACTAAAAACAAAAAAAATTACTAAATATGTAAAAACCCTAAAACCCTAAAAAACCCAAAGAAAACATTAAAAACCTAAAAATACTAAAACCCCCAAAAATACAGAAAAATTTTAGAAACCCTAAAACATTAAAACCATAAAACTCCAAAAAAACCTAAAAACCCTCTAAATACCTAAAAACACTAAAACAGAATCCCATTAAAGGCATAAAAATCCCTAAAAATGTAAAACCCCCTAAAAACATGAAAAACCCTAAGAAAATTTTAAAAACAAAAAAAACTTAAAATCCCAAAAAAGCTGAAAAAACTATAACCTTTAAAAGACCCTAAAGCCCTTAAAACCATTAAAAATATAAAAACCCCTAAAAACAATACAACACCCAAAATACCGATAAAACCCAAAAAAATATAAAAACAATACAAACCCATTAAACACATAAAAACATTAAAAAACTCTAAAAACATAAAAACCTTAAAAACAAAAAAAAAACCCTAGAAAATAAAAAATGCCCTAAAAACTGAAAAAAATAACATATAAACCATAAAACCATAAAAATACTAAAACTCCCAAAATCCCTAAGAACCCTAGAAACCAATAAAAATAATAAAACAAACCTAAAATCTATAGAACCCAAAAAATGATAAAATCCTTGAAAAACAACAAGAAAACACTAAAATCATAAAAACACATAAAAACCCCTAAAACCTACAAAATAGTAAAAACCCTAAAAGACCTTAAAATCCTGAATAACCCCTAAGAACCATAAAATCCAATAAAAATCTTAAAACCTTAAAACTCTAAAAATACATAATACCCTTAAAAACATTAAAAATTCTAAAAACTATTTAATCCCTTGAAAATGTTAAAAACTCTAAAAACCGTTAAAAACCCTAAAATCCTTAAAAATCCAAAAAACCCCCAAAAAAATACATACCAACCCCAAAAACCCCTAAAAACCAAAAAATAGAAAAAAATTATTATCATAAAAAAGAACTAAAAACACCTAAAAATAAAATAACCCTAAAAACCCCAAAAACCCCGTAGAAAACCTTAAAACCTAAAAATTCATAAAACCCTCAAGACCAAAAACTAATAAAATCCCTAAAAACCTAAAAATTATAGATACCGAAAAAATGATAAAATACCATGAAAATAATAAAACCCCTAAAACCCATAGAAACCCTCAATACCCAAAAAAACCCTAAATCCCCATAAAAAGCACTAAAACCCTTTAATCACATAAAAACCCCAAATACTAAAAATCCCTAAAAATCCTAAAAAACCCAAATACCCCTAACAATAATAAAAAACCTAAAAGTCCCTAAAAAACAAAAATAAATCGAAAAAACCCTATAAAACCCAAAAACAGTAATAAAATTTTAAAACATAAAAAACCTAAAACCCCTACAAAAACTAAAAAACTTTTAAACCAAAAAAACTCTTAAATCCCCTAAAATCCATAAAAACTATAAAATCTCATAAATAACCAAAAAAATCAAAAAAATAAAAAACTCTAAAACCTATGAAAACCCCATAGAAAACCCTAAAAATCCAAAAAAGCACATAAAGCACCTAAAAACTAAATAATGATAAAAACCCTGAAAGACCAAACAAAACTCTAAAGACAGCTAAAAACCATAGAACCCCTAAAATGATATAAAACCCAAAACCCTAAAAAAACATTAAAAACTAAAAAACTATAAAAACCCTAAAATCCCTAGAAACCCTAAAACCCTCAAAATCCCTAAAACCCCTAAAAATACTAAAAATCCTAAAAAAATCCATAAAAATTAAAAAACATAAAAACCCAAAAACACTAAACACCTATAAGAAAACCTTAAAAACCTAAAAACACATAAAACCCCCTAAAACCCTAAAAATGATAAAAACCATTAAAAGACATAGAAATCCAAAACGTACATAAAACCTATAAAAATCCCTTCAAACATTAAATAACTCTAAAACACATAAAAACCATAAAAACCCACAAAAAATTCTCAAATCCATTTAAACCCATGAAAACATTTGAAACACTATAAAAATACTTAAAACCCTAAAAATCTGAAAAATTCATAAAAACATTAAAAAATCTACAAACCCTTTAAAACCCCTAAACACCTAAAACCCCTCAAAATGACCAAAAACACGAAAAACCATTAAAATACCAATAAAGCACTAAAAATCCATAAAAATTTATACAATACCTAAAACACTAAAAACCCCTAAGAAAACACTAACAAAAAAATAGTTAAATCCATTTAAAACGCCAAAAACAATAAAACCCTAAAAACACAAAAATTCCTTAATCATCGAAAAAACCCTCAAAATAACTAAAAACCCTAAAAACAATAATTATTAATAAAAAATTGTAAAATATATAAAAACAAAAAAAAACCTAGAAACCCTGAAAAATATAGAAATCATTAAAAACGTAAAATCACATAAAACCCCTAAAAATCATAAACATGCTAAAAAACATAAAAACCCAAAAAACAACCAAAACCCTAAAACCAAAAAACACCCTAAAACCATAAAAACACTAAATCCCTAAAAATCCATAATAACTCAATATCCCATTACACCCCTAAAAACATTAAAAATATTAAAAACCATAAAATCCCAATAAAAACTCATAAAACCCCAAAACCCCAAAAGAACAAAAAAACGCCAAAAACCCAGAAAACCCTAATTATCCATAAAAACCATAAAAAACATAAAAATCTAAAATAGCCAAAAAATACCTAAAAATGTAAAAAAACCATAAAAACCATGAAAAATAACAATTAATCCTTAATAATCTAAAAACACTTAAAATGCATAAAATGCATAAAAAACATAAAAAACACTTTAAACACTGATAATCCAAAAAATACCATAAAACCCAAATAAATCCATAAAACCATAAATACCCCAAAAATCATAAAAATCCCTAAAAACACATAAAATCAAAAAAGCCATTAAAACTCTACAAATCCAATAAACCCTGAAAATTTTCAATAAAACTCTAAATACAGAAAAAAAACAAAAAAAAATATTAAACCCCATAAAACCCTAAAAAACCAACAGAACCCCAAAAAAATCTTCAAATCCCTAAAAACCCTCCAAATCCCTCAAAACCCTAAAAGACCATAAAATTCCAAAAAATTTCCTAAAATACCTAAAAACATAGAAAACTAAAAAAACACGGAAAACCCATAAGAAAACATTTAAAATATAAAAACACATTAAACCCCTAAATACATAAAAAATTGAAAAATGATAAAACCCCTATAAAACACTAAAACGCATCAAAATCCCTAAAAAACCTAAAAATATTAAAATTCCTAAAAAAGTTCAAAAAATCACTAAAAAAATAAGAAACCCAAAAAATACAGAAAACCCCAAAGAAATAAATAAAAAAATGAAATCACATAGACCCACTAAAAACCTAGATACACTAAAACCCATAAAAACCCTAAAAGACATTAAATCTAATAAAAAACACAAAAAATCACAAAACACCTAAAAACCATAAAACACATAAAATGCATAAAACCCCACTCAAAGCTCTAAAAACCCTTTAATCACCTAAAAATGTTAGAAACATTAAAAACAAAAAAATACTAAAAAACTCCAACCCCCCCCCCCCCCCAAACCCATAAAACCCACCAAAATACTAAAAACCTTCAAAATCCCTAAAAACTATTATAAAAAATCTCTTAAAGTCCCTAAAAATTTATAAAATCATTAAAACACCAGAAACCCTGAAAAAACCCTAAGAAAGCCTTTAAATCTAAAATAGAAAAAAAACCCCTAAAAACCTAAATAACAAAAAATCCCATTTAAAACCCTAAAAACACACAAAATCCCTAAAAAACCTAAAAACCGTAAAATGTCTAAAAAATCGAAAAAAATCCATAAAAATGTAAAAAATCCTAAAACAAGGAAAATCCCTAAGAAAAACATAAAAACATTTAAAACCCCTAAAAACCTAAAAAATTAAAAAAAATCCGCAAAAAAATCTAAAACCCCATAAAACCATTAAAAACCCTAAAAACCCATAAAAATGCTAAAAATAAATAAAATATCTAAATACACTACAAACCCATGAAAATGATAAAAAAAATTAACAATCCTTTAAATAATTAAAAACTAATAAAACCTAAAAACCTAACCAACCCATAAAAACCGTATAACCCCAAAAATCCCCCCAAAACCCTCAAAATCCCTGAAATCCCTAAAAACCCATAAAAATCCTAAAAAAGCCTTAAATTTTCATAAAAACGTAAAGAACTCTAAAAACAATGAAAAACCCTATGAAAACCTTAAACCCCATTAAAACATAAAACCCCAAAAACCTAAAAATCTAAAACCCCAAAATCCTAAAAAATATATATAAACCCCTAAAATCCCTATAACCCCTAAAAACCATTAAAATAAAAAAACATAAAATCAGAAAATGTGTAAAAAATAATAAAAAACCTAAAAATACATAAGAAAATATTTAAAACATGAAACCACTTAAACCTCTAAAAATCGAAAAACCACTAATAACCATAAAGGTCCCAAAAAAACCTCATCCCAGATAAATACTATAAAACCCTAGAAACCACTAAAAACATAAAACACATTAAACCCTTAAAATGATAAAAACTCTAAAAAACACGAAAACCCCAAAAAACTAAAAACCGTAAAATCCCTAAAAACCATAGAATACCTAAAATCCCCAGAAATCCTTAAAATGATAAAAGCCTAAAAATCCATAAAAATTACTAAAAATGTAAAAACCACTAAATAACCTAAAAATACCTATGAAAACTTAAAATACCTAAAAATACATAAAATCCATAAAAAACCTAAAAAAATTTGAAGACCCTAAAATACGATAAAACACCATCAAAACCATAAAACCTTAAAAACAATAAAAAAATATATATAACCCACTAAATACTCTAATAACCATTTAAATTCCTAAAAATGTTTAAAACACAGAAAAATATTCAAAAAAATAAAATACAAAAAAACCATAAGAACTCAAGAAAACCCTAAAATCTTTTTATACCCTCAAAATAACAAAAAACCATAAAACTATAAAATTTATAAAAAATTAACTAAAAATACCTAAAAACATAAAAAATCCTAAAAACCCTAAAAAACTATAATAAAACCTCACAAACCTAAATACTCTTATAACCCACTAAAAACCCCTCAAAATCCCCAAAACCATAAAAACCATAAAAATCCAAAAAATTATGTAAAATCCAAAATAAACGGAAAAAAAATAAAATCCCTATAAACCCCTAAGAAAATCATACAAACAAAATAACACTTAAATCCAATAAATTTACAAACAAATGTTAATCCCCCTTAAAATCCCCAAACCCCTAAAAATCATAAAATACCTAAAACCTAAGACCCACCAAAACCCATAAAACCATAAACCACTGAAATATCTAACACCCCTTTAAAACCCTAAAAACATTAATAAAATCTTGAAAAACATAAAATTTTAAAAAAATTTGAAAAACAAAAAAATAGAAAAATGTAATAACTAAAACCTAAAAACACCTGAAAACACTAAAATCACCTAAAACCCTAAAAACCCACAAAAATACTAAATTATCCACAAAAAACTATAAATGGAAAATATCCTAAAAACCCCAAGAAAACCTTAAAAATTCAAAAAATAATTAAAAACCTTAAAACCCAAAAAAACACTGAAACCCTAAAACCCATAAAATCCCTCAAAATCTCTAAAAATCCTAAAAGGAAAAAAACCCTAAAAACACTATAAAAAAATTAAAACACCTAAAAACCTAAAAACCTATAAATGGTTAAAAAACATAAAAACAGTTAAAACCCCTAAAAACCTAAAAAATGCTAAAAACACTAAATCCCCAAAAAGACATAAAACACATAAAACCCCTAAAAACCATAAAAGATCTATTAACTCATAAAACCTAAAAAAAAACAAAAAAAAATATAAAATCCATTTAAATCCCTTAAAACATGAAAAAGTAATAAAAACCTTAAAAACCAAAAAAAACATAAAAACCCCATAAAAGAAAAAAAACCACAAAACCCCTAGAGCCCTAAAAAACCCTAAAAATCATCAAATACATAAAACACCTAAAAACCATAAAAATCCAAAAAATACCTAAAATAATAAAAAACAAAATACCTTGAAATACCCAAGGAAAATACAAAAACATAAAAACACTTCCCCCCTATCCCGCCCTAAACATCAAAGTGCTAAAAACCATAAGAACCACTAAAAACCTCTAAAACCCATCAAATTACCTAAAAACATTACAAATCCAACAGAATAGCTAGAAATACCTAAAAAATTGAAAACATTAAGATATCCTTAAATATCTAAACACACTTAAAACTCCTAAAAATCTAAAGACTCTAAAGAACCTAAAAACCATAAAGACCCTAAAATGCCAAAAAAACACCCATAATGACCATAATAACCACTAAAACCCATAAAAAACTAAATTCTATAACTAAAAACCACTAAATATCGAAAAAAGCTTTAACCCATAAAAAGATAAAAACTCAAAAAACATTAAAAACCTAAAACACAAAAAACCCTAAAACCCCCAAAACCCCCAAAAAAACCCCCTAAAAATCATTAAAAACCTTAACACCCCCCAAATACCTTAAATCCCTAAAAAATTTAAAATCCTAGAAAATACCTAACTTCCTTAAAAACATATAAAACTCAAAAATCTATAAAAACACTATGAAACCCTTAATAACAAAAAAACACATAAAACCCCTAAGTAACTAAAAAAACTAATTACCATAAAAACCCTAAAAGACCTAAAAATCCCCAAAAATGTAAAAAACCCTAAAAACCCTAAAAACCCCAATGAAAACCAAAAACACTATCAATTATTTAAACCCCTAAAAACCTTTTAATCCCTAAAAACCCTAAATCCCCTAAAAACCATAAAACCCCTAAAACCAAAAAATAACCTAAACCCCACAAAAAACTAAAATTCTTAAAAAACTATAAAAACCATTTAAATTCCTAAAAGCATTAAAAAATGTAATAAAACGTAAGTCCCTAAAAAACTCAAAAACACATAAAAACCCAAAAAATAATAATAAAACCATAAAAATGATAAAAAAACCCCTAAAACCCGTACAAATTACAAAAACCCCTAAAAATAATAAAAAATATCAAAATGATCTAAAATCATTAAATACCTTAAAAACCTAAAAATTCAAAAAACACTATGAAAACCGTAAAATCATAAAAACAATTAAAACCTCTAAAAACCTAAGAACACTAAAAATCCAAAGAAACCCAAAAAATCCCCAAAATCCATAAAGATCTAAAATACATAAATGTCATTGAATTCTATAAAAATATAAAAACCCCTAAAACCCTAAAACCCTAAAAACCCCTAAAAATAATAGAAACCTAAAAACACTTAAAACCCCTAAAAACCAAAAAATACTAAAAACCATAAAAATCATTAAATGACCTTAAATCCTAAAACCCGTAAATCCATAAAAACCCATAAAAACATAAAAAAACATTGAATCCATAAAAAAATCCAATAAATAATTACTATTTAAAACCATAATTATGTTAAAAAAATTTAAAACCTTAAAACCCCTAAAAATAAAAAAAATCAGGAAAAAACATAAAAAATAAAGAAACCCAAAAACCATAAGAAGACCTTATAATCGTTAAAATCTCTAAAAACCAAAAAAAATTACTTATAATCCCTATAAACATAAAATCCCTAAATCCATGAAAATCCCTAATAAAAACATAAAAATATAAACACTTAAAACCCCTAAAAAACCTAAAAACACTAAAACCCACAAAATCTGTTCAAACACTAATTTTTTTTAAAAACCATTAAAATCACTAAAAACAATAATTAATAATAAAAAACATAAAATCTCTATAATACCTAAAAATTTAAAATTCTTGAAGAACCCAAAAAAATGTATGAAAGCTATAAAAACCAGAAAACACATAAATATTTAGAAAACATAAAAAAGAAAAAAACACAATAAAATCATAAAATTTCTAAAACCCCAAGAAACCATAAAAACATTAATAGAGCTAAAAACCATAAAATCCCATAAAACCCTAAATACTACTAAATACTCTAAAAACCCATCAAATCCTTGAAAATGTTAAAAAACTCTAAAAACCATTTAAAACCCTAAAAACCCTCAAACCCTTAAAATTCCTAAAAACCCTAAAAAACATAAAATACATTAAAATACCTAAAACTCTAATAAAATATTAAAAACCCAAAACACTTAATTCCCATAAAAATCTAAAAATACAAAAAATCAAAAAACCCCAAAAACACTCAAAATCCAAAAAATCCAAAAAACCATAAAATCCTAAAAATTCCTCAAAATCCATAAAAATAAAAAAAACCTAAAAACCCTATTAAAATATAAGAAACACAAAAAACCTTAAACCCCTAAAGAGATAAAAATCGATAAAACCCTATAAACCCTAATAATGCTAAAAATCCCTAAAAACCAATAAAAACCCCAGAAACCAATAAAAACTGAAAAAACAATTAAAAATTTTAAAACCCATTTAAACCCCTAAAAATGTTTAAAAATTTTCAAAGACCTAAAAATTCCTAAAAAACTAAAAAAAAACTCTAGAAATCCCCAAAAAACCCAAAAAACACTAAAACACTGAAAATCCCAAAACCATTAAATACCATAAAAATCCTAATAATCCCTAAAGGCATAAGAAACCATAAAATCAATAAAACCCACTAAGGAAACTTTAAACACCAAGAAATACCAAACACCCCTATAAAAATAAAAACCCTATAAGTCTCTAAAAACCCTAAAAAGACCAAAAATATAAAATCACCAAAAATATTCGAAGACCCTAAAAACAAAAACAAACTCAAAAACCAAACTAAAAACAAAAAAACCCCCCTTTTAACCCTTAAAAACATTAAAACCCTGGAACCCCTAACAACTCTAAAAACCCATATAACCCCTCAAAATCCATGAAAACCTAAAAACCATAAAAATCATAAAAATCCAAAAAAAATCCCTAAATTCATAAAAAACCTAAAAAATCCTTAATACCCTTAAGAAAACCTTAATAATATAAAAACACATAAAACCCTAAAAACCCATAAAATCTTAAAAACCATCAAAATCCCTTAAAACCCTAATAACCAAAAATACTAAAAAATTACTAAAAACATAATAAGACCCTAAAACCATGAAAAACATTAAGAAAAAATTAAAAAGGTAAAAACCCTTAATGCCCCTAAAGACCTAAAATACATTAAAACCTTTTAAGGATAAAAAACCCAAAAAATCCAATTAAAAGCAATAAAACAGTAAAAAACATAAAAACCCTAAAGGCCAAAATCTCCCAAAAAATACTAAAAACTCTAAACACCCTTTAAACACTTCAAAACATTAAAAAATATAAAAACATAAAAACCCTAAAAACTCAAAAATCTCTAATAACCCAAAAAAAATCCCCCAAAAACACTTAAACCCCCAGAAAACCCTAGAACACCTCAAAATACCTAAAACCCATAAAAATCCTAAAACCACATAAAAATATCAAAAATGATAAAAAAAACAGAAAACCCCTCTATATACCTAAAATTATTAAAACCATAAAAATCCTAAAAACCCATAAGAATATCTAAATATTTAAGAACACTAAAATATCCTAAAACCCAAAGAAAACCGTAAATATAAAAAAAAAATTAAATCCCAAAAGAAACTAAAAAAACCTCAAACCCTAAATCCCTTAAAAACCTAAAATACCCAAAAAATCCCTTAAAATCCAAAAAAATGAAAAACAATTAAACCCCAAAAAATTATAAATAACTCTAAAAAACCGTACATACCCTAAAAAATAAAAAAAACCCTATAAAAACCCAATAAATCTTTAAAAACACAAAAACTCCCTAAAACTCTAAAAATACATAAAAACATGAAAAAAACCAAAAAAATATATAAAAATACCTAACAATCCATAAAAATGTAAAAAACCATAAAACATTAAAAACCATAAGAAAAACATAAAAACTCATAAAACCCTAATAACCTATATAACTCTGAAAAATGTAAAAACCCTAAATCACTCAGAAACCTCAAAATCCCTAAAAACCCAAAAAAATCCTAAAAGAACCCCCAAAATCACAAAACAAAAACATAAAATACTAAAGGTATTAAAACCTCCTAAGAAAAAAATAAACACAATTATATACCCTAAACACATAAAAATTCAAAACATCCTAAACGACCCTAAAAACCCTAATACCCATAATAACCATAAAATCCCTAAAAACTAGATAAAATCCCTAAAAACCAAAAAAATCCTCAAGACTGACTAAAAAATCTAAAAACCATTTAAAATCCCTAAAACATAAAAAAATATACAAATATATAAAAACCATAAATGATTAAAAAACACAAAAAACCCAAAAAACCCAGATATCCATAAAAAACCCAAAATTGCCTAAAATCATAAAAAATAATAAAATCCTAAAAAATATGTAAATTTCACTAAAAATATAAAAAACCCTGAAAACCTAAAAAAACCAATAGGATATCTTTAATAAAAAAACATAAAATACCACAAAATCTAAAGATCGCTATAGTCCTAAAAAACCTAAAAACCAAAAAAAATGAAATAAACTATCAGAACCCCTAAAAACCCTGAAAACACATAAAAATCATAAAAATATCTAAAAATTCCGAATACCATAAAACCCTAAAAAAACATAAAATCTATAAGAAACCCATTAAAACATAAAAACACATAAAACTACTAAGAATCCGAAAAATAAAAAAACCCTAAAACCCCTAAAAGACCACAAAACCCCTAAAAGACCACAAAACCCCAAAAATCCATAAAAACACCTAGAAACCATAAATAACCCAAAACCCCCAAAAAACAATAATACCAATAAAAACTTTTAAAACCATTTAAACCCCTAAAAATGTTATAAAACTCAAAATAATCTTAAAAACACTAAAAACCCAAAAAACCCTAAATACCTTAAAAACCAAAATAACCCTAAAAATCCTCAAAGTTCCTATAAAACACAACAAAACATAAAATCCTAATAATACATAAAAGTCCCTAAAAATGAAGAAATACCTAAGAAGACCTCAAGAACATAAAAGCACTTAAAATACCGAAAATATCTAAATATTTTAGAAAAAAACCGTAAAAACCGTAAAACCCTCATAACTCCTAAAACAATAAAAACCATAAAAACCCAAAAAACATTAAAAAACATAAAAACACTAAAACCCCTAAAAAACACTAAGTAAAAATTAAAAACCAAAAAAATCATACAACCCCCAAGAACCTAAAAATGCTAAAAACCCAAAAAAACCCCTAAAATGACACTAAAACCCCTAAATCCCCCTAAAAACCATAAAGCCTCTAATAACCTTATAAAATCCTATAATCGAGAAAACGCTAATAACTAAAAAAAACTATAAAAAACCCTTTAAACCCCTAAAATGTGGAAAACCAAAATTAACCTTTAAAACCTAAAAACTAAAAAACACTAAAAACTGAAAAAACACAACAAACCCCCAAAAAAAGAAAAATCCTGCAAAATCCCTAAAAACCCTAAAAACCATAACTATACTAAAAAATCCCTAAAAATCTTCTAAAACATAAAAAACACTGAAAAATCGAAAAAAACTCTAAGAAAACCATAAATCTTTAAAATACTTAAAACCCCTAAAAACATAAAATTCTAAAATCCAAAAAACTTAGAAACCCCTCAAAACCCTCTAAATCCAAAAAATCCTAAAAAACCATAAAATTCATAAAATTACATAAAAATACCTAAAACATAAAAAATACTAAAACCTATGAAAATTCCTATAAAGATCATGAAAAAAAGAAAACAATTTAAAACACTAATAACCTGAAAAATGGAAAACAATAAAAAAAAATAACGATAAACCACCCCAAAACCGCTAAAAACCATAAAAACCAATGACACAATAAAATCCTAAAATCCCATAAAACACACTAAATACTCTAACAACTATTTAAACCCATGAAAACATTAAAAAATATAGAAACCCATAAATCCCTTAAAAACAAAAAAAAACCCTAACCCCCCTCAAAAAAACTATAAAACCCCTAAAATCCCTCAAAACCCCCAAAAATACTAAAAAAATAAAATACCTAAAAAATACTGAAAATCCCCATAATTGTAAAAACCATAAAAACCATAAAACCCAAAGGAGAACCTAAAAACCTAAAAACACTTAAATTTCCTAAAAAACAAAATAGGGTAAACACTCTAGAAAACCATAAAACCACTAAAACCCATAAAACCCTTAAAATTCCTATAAACCCTAAAAGCCATAAATCTCCCAAAAAAATACATAAAATCCCTAATAACGTAATAACTAGAAAAACCCATAGAAAACTCAAAAAATCATAAAACCCTGAAAAAATTAAAAAACCCAAAAAAACACAAATGACACTAAAAACATTAAAAACCTTTAAACCCATTAAATTTTTAAAAAAACTCTAAAAACCATTAAAACCAAAAAAACTCAAAAAACCCTAAAAAACCAAACAAAAAATAAAACTTCAACAAATCCTAAACCCCCCACCCAATCACAAAAAACCTCAAAATTGATTAAAAAAATATAAAGAACCTAGAAACATTAAAAACTCAAAAAACCCTAAAAAACCACAATGATGACGGGCATGACCAGACCCGTAGACTTTTTGGATCTACTGATACTTGCATTAATGATCAGCAGAATAAGCGTCTTACTGATGCCCTATTTGAGGAGGAAGTCAGGTCTACTATTTTTTCTCGAATATGGACAACACTCCTGGTCCAGATGGATTCAGTAATAAGTTCTTCATGTTCTATTAGGATATTTTACATGTGGATGTCACTAATGCTGTCAGAGAATTATTTATCTCCTACTCCATCCCTCATGGAACAAATTCTAAATTCCTTTCTTTACTTCTGAAGAAAGAGAATGTCGTGGATATAGGGTACTTTCATCTGGTGGTGATTAGCAACACTATTCCTAAGATAATAAGTAAAATTAAGGAGATTAGGCTAGGGAATATTGTTGGTGGGATAATCACCCCAAACCAATTTGGGTTTGTCCCAGGATGTAATATTTAGAGTTTCCTATATTCTGCATCGGAGGGTATCGACATCATGGGGAAAGAATCAAAATATGGAAGCTTTGATATGAAGATGGACATCTCAAAGGCATTTGATATGATCAAATGGAGCTTCATATTTACTGTTCTCAGTAGGTATGGCTTCTCCACCTCGTTTATAAAGTTGATCCATACTATCTTATCCAGTTCTAGGATATCTGTTCTTGTTAATGGATCCCCTAAGGGATTCTTTCATTGCTCTCACGGCGTAAGGAAAGGTGACCCCATTTCTTTCCCCCTCTTTGCTCTAGTTGAGGATTACCTTAGCAGATGCATAATTGATCTCGTTCATGCTGGTTTTTATGCTCTGATAAAAGATGGGAAATATCATTATGCGCCAACTCATCTTCTATATGCGGATGACATTCTACTTTTTGGGAAGGCTGATAGGTGTACCCTATCCTCAATTAAATGAATTATACAACATTTTGAAGAGGTTGCGGGGTAATCTATTAGTTGGAAATAGTCCTCTATTATTTTTGGAAATGGGATTCCAGCCTCCAAGAAACGTAGAATTGTAAAAATTCTTGGTGTCATGAGGGTTTACCACCCTTTCATGTTCTTGGGGGTTCCCTTGTTTTGGGGGAAGGTGAAAAGTGAATACCTTGAGGAAATTTCACTCAAAATAACTCAGTAACTTGAGAGCTGGAAAGGAAAATGCTTATCTTAGGCGAGAAGAATTTACCTGATCAACTTTATTATTACATACATGTTTGTTCATGTGTTCTCCATTTATAGATGGTCGACATGTCTCATTAAGATCTTGCAAGAAAAAATTAGAAACATCGCATGGACGGGTTGTATGAATGAGAAGAAGCTTGTATCTGTGGCATGGAAAGAATGAACAAAGCCTATCGAAATGGGTGGGCTGGGCCTCAAGGACCTCCGGAAATTCAATGATGCCTTAATTCGTAAATTTATATGGAATCTTTTCAACCTGAAATATAGGAGTCTTGACTTCCTGGGGGAAGGGTTCACTTCCAAACTATGTGATGAATTCCCTGGCTTCATTCCTTCTTCAGGCTGGACCACAATCAGGTCCTCCTATAGAATCGTTATTTCTAACTCTAAATGGGCGATCTCAGGGCATTGTGCTTTGAATTGTTGGAAGACCACCTGGATTGATTGGACCATCCGTGAATCTGTCCAGCCCCCTTAGAATTTTAAGCATTGGTACATCACTGATCTTAACAATAACATGAGAAAGATTGAAAGTATTCTGCCGCAAAATATTATCACACAAATACAAATTTACAGCTTCTTGGATGTGGACTATCTTATTTGGAAGCCCAATATGGTTGGTCTGTAGAGTGTGAAAGAGTTTTACTAGTTTGAATGTGAGCATGGAATTCACCCCCTGCTTGGATCTCTAAATTTCAGAGGCCCTTCATTCCCCCTTCTTGCCACCTTCTACTGTGGAAAATTTGGAGAAATAGATTGCCAGATTAAGAGTAGTTGAAAATGGTTGGGTGGTTCTTGGCCACTACTTGCCCGATCTTTCTTCAGGATTAGGAAAATCTACAGCATAGTTTTCTTAATTGTCGATTGGCTGCTGGTGTTTGCGAGTATTTGCAAGGCATTTTCCAGCTGAAAATCTGCACGGACAACACGATGTCTTCCCTTTTCAGTAGTGTTGGTCTTCAATGCAGTCAACAGGTTTCCAACCTTCTTCTTACTACTACTGGGGCCCTTGCCGCTTTTTGTGTGGGAAGCCCCGAACATAGTGGTTTTTGATAATGCTCCATGCTGCCTCCATACTGGTGTGGTGGCGATCCACAAAGTCATCCGCATTGAGTCTCATAACCAATATGGTATGATGGATAATGATGTTAATGATCTTATTGTGTTGAGAACTCTCAGAGTTTCTCGAAGATGCATGAAACAAAGGGACTTTAAATTCATTTGGTGGATTCAACCAATCCCAGAATGGATAAAAGTCAATGTGGATGGTGCTTCTCTGGGTGCGTCTGGTCTCTCATGTTGTGGTGGTATTTTCTGGACATACAGAGGCTTTGTTAAAGGATTCATTTATTAATTCATTAGGAATGGGTGTGCATATGAATTGGAGCTTTGGGCCATGAGTAAGGTTGTCCAGTTTGCAGTTCACTTTAGGTGGAAACAGCTATGGATTGAATCTGACTCGATGTTGGTAGTGGAAGAACTCAATAGGAAAACAAGGAAAATCCCATAGAGGCTCCTCCCACAATGGGTTGAGTGTCTGAGGACTTCTAAGGGTATGAACATTATGGTAACACATGCATACAGGGAAGCGAAAAAGGTGGCAGACATGTTCTCCACGAATGAAATTGAGGATAGATGTTACATGTGCTCATTTGTAGCACCGGATTTTTGTACTCCCCTTGTGCACTCGAACATGAAGGGTGACTTCCATACTCGGATCTGTAGACCCTCCCTGTAAAGCCTTGTACTTACTATTTTGTTAATAAATTTTGTGGGGCCGGGACACGCCTCGCCCTGAACCTGCTTTGCCTAAAATCCATATTGAAATCATAAAAGCCACTAAAATATCTTCAAACCCTTTAAGACCATAAAACATTAAAAATATATAAATACCTAAAAAATCATAAATACACAAAACCCCCTAAAACCCTAAAAACCCTAAAAATCCTAAAAAACGCAAACCTCTCAAAATATCTAAAACACTAAAAACCCAAAAAAATCCTAAAAATCCCAAATAACATAAGAAACAAAAAAACCTGAAAATCATGAATAAAACCATAAAACCCTAAAAACAATTAAAAACCCCAAAAACCAGAAAAACGCTAAAACCCCGAAAAACCCAAAACCCTAAAAAACCCAAAAATCCCTCAAAATCTATAAAATCTCCAAAAATGACTAAAAACCCAAAAAATCCTTAAAATGTCATAAAAATTTAAAAACCCATAAAACCATTGAAAACCCCAAAGTAAACATTACAAAACTAATGACACATAAAAATCCTAAAAACGTAAAATTGCTAAAAACCCTGAAATACCCTAAACCCCCTAAAGACCAAAACACACCCTAAAACCATAAAAAACACTAAAAACCCAAAAAATCATAAAACCCTCAAACCAATTAAAACCATAAGAGCATTAGAAACTATAAAAACATTAAAACCCCTAAAAAAATCAAAAAACAAAAAACCCACAAAGAAACTAAAAGCCTAAAACCCCTACAAAATCCCTATACAACCCTAAAAACAACAAAAATACAAAAAAAATACATAAAAATTCTTAAAAATAAAAAACCATAAAACCCTAAAAATTACAAGGAAAACCACAAAATATAAAAACACTTAAAACCCTAAAAATATAAAAAATGATAAAAACCATAAAAACTCGTAAAAACTATAAAATTCCTCAATATCCTGAAAAATCTCCAATCCAATTTTTTTTTCAAAAAGCTCTAAAAATACCTAATAGTGTAAAAACCATAAAACCGAGAAAAAATGGGGAAAACATTAAAAATCTGAAAATAATTAGAACTCTTAAAAAACCAAAATGTTCTAAAAACAAAAAAAAAGACACAAAAACACTTCAACTATAAAACCCCAAAAACCCATAAAAACATGAAAACCCTAAAATCCCTAAAAACCCACTAAAACTATATAAAACTATTTAAAACTGCAAAAATATTATAAAACACTTAAAAATCATAAAACTCTGAAAAAGTAAAAAAAAAGCCAAAACCCCTAAAAATCATAAAAACCATAAAAATCCCTAAAACAATTAAAATCCATAAGAACCCAAAAAAACCAATAAAATCCTAAAAGTACCTAAAAATATAAAAAATACCTACAATCTTAAAACCCCATGAGAAAACCATAAACCCCAAAGAACACATAAAATTGATAAAAAACTAATAATATAAAAAATATAAAAATCCCAAATATACCTTAAAACCACTGAAAATCCCTAAAACCCTAAGGAACCATAAAAATACTAAAAATCCAAAAGTTCTTTAAATATGTAAAAACCCTAATAAACCCTTAAAAACATATCTACCCTTAAAACTCCAAAAAACCTAAAAAATATAAACACCCTAAAAGGCCCTAAAACCCTAAAAACACCTAAAACCATAAAGCCACTAAAAACCATTAAAAACCTAAAAACTCATAAAAAGTAAAAACTCACTAAAAATAATAAAACCCTTTAAACCCCTAAAAATTCTAAAAAAGGTAGAAACCCAAAAAATCATAAAATACTCAAAAATTCAGTAAAACCCCTAAAAAATCATAATACCCCTAAAACCCTCAAAATCCATTAAGAACATAAAAATCATAAAGAAACCCTATAAATCTATAAAATCATAAAAACCCCTAAAACCCTAGAAACCCATAAGAAAACAGAAATAATCTAAAACACTTAACAACCCTAAAAAACTAAAAAGAGCTAAAACCCCTAAAACCCATAAAAACCCTGATAATCCCTAAAATCCTAAAAACCATATAATTTTTAAGAAAGTCCTAAAAATCATTTAGACATAAAAAACCTAAAAACCGTGAAAATCCCTAAGAAACCCTATAAATAAAATAAAAAATTCTAAAAACCTAAAAGAAACTAAACACCATAATACCCCTAAAAATAATCAATACCCTTAAAACCATTATTAACCATAAAAACCCTAACAAACCCTTAAAATTTCTAAAAACCATTTCAACTAATAAAAAATTAAAAAATATCTAAAAATATAAATCACAAAAAAATATCCTAAAAATCAAAACACAATAAAACCCTAAAACCCCTCAAAATCTCCCAAAATCCGAAAAAGCCATACAAATCCAAACAATGCCAAAAAAATTGAAAAAAACATAAAAACCCCTCAAATCCAATAAAACCACAAAGAAAAACATAAAAATTGATACCACATAAAACCCCTAAAAACAAAACAACACGAATAACCCTAAAAACCAAATAAATTGTAAAAACCCTCAAAATCACAAAAACCCATAAGAAACATAAAAATTAAAAACAGCCACAAACCCCCTAAAAATATAAAACAAGATAAAAATGTTGAAAACCTAAAAAAACTTTTAAAACATAAAAACACATCAAAATCTTAAAAACCTAAAAGATAATAAAAAACCTAAAAGATCCTAAAAACCCTAAAACCCCAAAAACCATATAAACCCCTAAAACATTAAATCCCTTAAAAACCCATAAAAATCCTAAAACCCACTATAAACTCAAAACCCCCTTTAAACCTTTACAAATGTTAAAAACCTATAAAAACCATAAAATCATAAAAAAATAAAAATCCCCTAAAACATAAAAAACCATAAAAACCCTAAAACCCCTCAAATTCCTAAAAAATAAAAAATTTCTCAAAATCTCAAAAATCCCTAAAAATATAAAAACACTAAAAACCATAAAAAACTCTAATATAACCTTAAAAACATAAATAACATTAAAACAAAAAAACCTAAAAAATGATGAAGACCATAAATGACCTTAGAACCCCTAAAAACCACTAAAAACAATAAAACCCCAAAAAACCCTTTAAAAACCCAAAACCCATAAAAATCCAAAAACCCACTAAAAATGTAAAAAATCTTTAAACAAAAAAAATGTAAAAACCCACTAATAACCTCAAAAATTATAAACAATGTTGAACTCAAAAAAACCATAAAGATATGAAAATCATTGAATGCCATAAGACCCCAAAAATACCCTAAAAACCAACAATATCCAGAAAAGTCCCAAAAAATTCCAAGAAAATATAAATCCCTAAAATCCCTGAATAATCCTAAGAAAACATTAAATACCTAAAAACCCAAAAAACCTTAAAAACTAAAAAATTCTAAAAACCCTAAGAATCCATAAAACCCTAAAAACCATATAACCCCTAAAAACACTAATCATCGCTAAAACCCATAAATACCCTAAAACTACTAAAAACACTAAAAACCATTTAAAACTGTAAAAAATTTAAAAACACTAAAAACTCATATAAACATGAAAACTCAAAAAAACTATAAAAACCTTAAAACCCATAAAAAAATAAAAACCATCAAAATCCCTAAAACCATAAAAATATTAAAAAATCCCTAAAAGTACCTCAAATCATAAAAAACCCTAAATCCCACAAAAACCGACAAAACACTAAAAATCCTAAAAATCCTTAAATATATAAAAAACCTAAAACCCCCTAAAACCCATAAAAATCCCTTAGATCCTTAAAACCCACAAAAACCCCTTAAAACCATAAAACAATAAAAAATATAAATCCTCTTTAAACCAATAAAATTTTCAAAAACTATAAAACCCATAAAAACCGTAAAACACTAAAAAACACTAGAAACCCTCAAAATCACTAAAACCCATAAAATTCTATTAAAATCTTAAAAAATAAATAAAATTTCATAAAAATATAGAAAACCCTAAATAGCTTATAAAATATAAAATATATATAAAAACATAAAATCACAAAAACCCCAAAAATAGTAAAAACCCTAAAACCCCTTTAAACCCAAAAATCCCACAATATACATAAAAACATAAAAATCCTCAAAAACCATAAACTATAAAAAAAAATAAAAATCCTTAAAAAACTTGAAAACTATAAGAAAACCTATGAAACCAAAAACCTTTTAAAACCTCTAAAAATCCTAAAAATAATAAAAAACATAAAAACCCTAAAAACCGTAAAACCCCCTAAAAGCCTCAAAATACCTAAATCCTTTAAAACATAAAAATCAGAAAAACTCTAAAAATACCTAAAAATATAAAAACTCTTGAAACCCCTAAAAAAACCGTAAAATCCTAAAAAAAATTAAAATCCATTAAAAAACTCAAAAACCCTAAAAGATAATAAATCCTAAAAACCCCTAAGACACATAAAAACCCTTAAAACCCATATAAAATCATAAAAAACCATAATAACAATATATAACATTGAAAAACTCTAAAAATATTTAAAACCCCTAAAACCTATAAAAACACTAAAAACCTTAAAACATAAAAAAATTAACACAGACCACACAAACCATGAAAACTGTAAAACCATAACATCCCTAAAAACCCTTAAAACGTTTAAATTCCCTAAAAATTCAAAAAAAAATCCATAAAAATCTGAACAAATACTCTTAAATCCATAAAAATGTCAAAACCAAAAAACCCCGTGGAAAACCCTAAGAAAACACTAAAAATTTGAAAACACTTGAAACCCATAAAACTGAAAAAGGATAAAACCCCAAAAAAAATAAAAAAAATGTTAGATACCAATAAAAAACCTTAAAAACCCAAAAAAAATCCATACAAAATCCAAAATACCAAAATAAATAACTAAAACCCACCAAATACATTAAAAATCATTCAAACGCCCAAATTCGTTAAAAAATATTTAAAACCCACAAAATCAAAAAAACCGAAATAAACCATAGAAACCCAAAAAAAACTGAAAAAAACCATACATACCATAAAAAACCTGAAAAAAACATCAAAATCCCTAAAAACACTAAAAACTCAAAAAAATCTTATAAAATCCATAAAAATATCTAAAAATTTAAAAAATAAAAACCCCGGAAAACCAAAAGAAAATATTAAAAAACTGAAAATGCTTAAAACCCCTAGAAACCTAAAAACACTATAACCATATAAATCCTAAAAACCCCTTATATCCCTAAAAACACTAAAATCCATAAATTTTATAAAAAATACAAAAAATACCTAAAAAAATAAAAACCTATAAACTCTTAAGTATATTTTGAAAACTTTAAAAACCTAAAAACACATAATATTTTTAAAAACCTAAAAAAGAAAAAAACTGAAAAACTCTAAAAACCCTTAAAACAATAAGATCTCCAAAATACCATTACAAACACTAAAACCCCTAAAACCCCTAAAAACCCAATAAAACCTGTTTAAACATATAAAAATGTTAAAAAAATCAAAAAACCATGAAACCTCTACAAAATAAAAAAACATTAAAAAAACCAAAAAATCACTAAAACCCTAAAAATAATAAAAGCCCTCAAAAACCCTAAAATTCATAAAAACCCTGAAAATTTTAAAAAATACATAAACAACCATAAATACATAAAAACCCTTAAAATATTGAAAAACTAAAAAAAACAAAAAACCCAAAAAAAACATAAAACCAATAAATAATCTAAAAAATGCTAAAAACCTTAAAAAACCTAAAACCCTAAAAACCCTATAATCTATCAAAATCCATAAAAACCCTAAAAAAATTTTAAAATCTCTAAAAATGTAAAAACCCCTAATATCATTGAAAATACTTAAGGAATCCTTAAAAACCTAAAAATAAATAGAACCAATAAAAACCTAAAAAACACTAAAAACCTAAAAAAATCAAAGAATACCCTAAAACCCTAAAACCCCTAAAAACCAAAAAACACATAAAATATTAAAACAATAAAACCCCAAAAACCCTTAAAACCAACTAAATACTTTAAAAACGATTTAAATCCCAAAAATGATAAAAAAACTAAAAACAAGAAAACCCAAAAAAACATAATAAACCATTAAAAACCCTAAAAACTCAAAACTCTAAAAATCCATAAAAACCCTAAAAACTATAAGTATCCCTAAAATGAAAATAAAACCCTAAAAACATTAAAAATACTAAAACCATGAAAACATTAAGCAAAAAAACCAAAAAACACTTAAAACCATAAAAAACCAAGAAAACACTAAAAATCATAAAAACCCTAAAAACCACTAAAAACCGAGAAACACTTTAGACCCCTAAAAACATTAAAGAATCTAAATCCCTTAAAACAAAAAAACTCAAAAACTGCATAAGAACACCATGATACAACAAAAATAATAAAAATTATAAAAAACCTAGAAATCCCTAAAAAGGTAAAAAAACACTAAAATCCCTAAAAACCCTAAGAGAACCTCAAAAACCAAAAAACACATAAAACCCCTAAAAACCTATAACATTAAAAACCTACAAAAGAGAGAAAACATATGGTCCGTAATAACCATAAAACCCATAATAACCTTAAAACCCCAAGAACACTAAAAGCCACTAAATACTCAGAAAACCCTTTAAACCTATAAATCCATTATATAGTCTAAAAAAATTAAAATACTAAAAACCCCAAAATCCAAAAAAATCCAAAAAATTTCGTAAAAATCCCTAATACTTAAAAAAATTAAAAACCCTGAAAATCCCTATGAATACCATTGAAACCAAAAAACAATTAAAAACCATAAAACCCATGAAAAGGATGAACACCCTAAAACCCTACAAATTTCTAAAAACCCTCAAAATACCAAAATCCCTAAGAACACATAAAAGTAAAAAAAACCATTAAAATACCCAAAAATATAGAAAACCCAACGAACATTTAAAATCCCTAAGAAAACCTTAAAAGCATAAAATCCTCTCAAACCAAATAAAATATAAAAATTGCTAAAATCCATAAATTAACCTAAAAACCCTAAAATTTCCAAAACCCCATAAAATCTATTATAAATCATAAAAACCCTAAAGCTATGTAAAACTTAAAAAACTAATAAAAACACTAAAACCATTTAAACCCTGAAAATAATAAAAGAATATAAATGACCCTCAAAATTTAAAAACTAAAAAAACCCCATAAAAATATAAAACATAAAAATCATAAAACCATAAATAACCATTAAAACCCTTAATATCTGAAAACCCCAAAAAACCATAAAAATCCTAAAAAATCCCTAAAAACCCTAATAAAGTAAAAAACATGAAACCCACTAAGAACAACATAAAAACAAAAAACTCTTAAAACCCTTTAAAAATTTCAAAAATGCTAAAATATTAAATCACATAAAAACCCCAAAAATTTTCAAAACCATAAGACACCTAAAATCCTATAAAAACCTAAAAATCCCTAAAAACCCTAAAAACTACTAAAACTATTAAAACCCTTTATACCCCAAAAAATTTAAAAAATTATAAATAACCTTAAAATTAGAAAACTCAATAAAATTCCTAAAAAAACAAAAAAAAAGAAAAAAACAATAAAAATAATGAAAAACAATAAAAACTCCCAACCCCCTAAAAACACTAAAAATAAATAAAAAACATAAAACCCCTGAAAATTCATTAAAATATAAAACCACTTAAAACTATGAATACCACTAAGAAATCCATAAAAACATAAAAAAATAAAACCCCTAGAAACCCAAAAAATGCTAACAAATCCAAAAACTCTAAAAACAACGTAAAACATAAAAAACTACTAAAAATATAAATGCATAAAAACACATAAAAACCCAAAAAAACACTAAAAACTATAATATCCTATAAATCCCTAAAATTTAAAAAAAAAACTCTAAAATCCATGAAACCCAAAACAAACTAAACAAAACTCGCCGGAAAATCAAAAATAACCATAAAATTGCTAAATATGATAAAAAAACCCTAAAACCTCGAAAATCCCTAAAATCCCTAAGAATCATTTAAATCCTAAAAAAATGCTAAAATCCCTAAAAACATAAAAATCCTCAAAACCCATAAAACTCATAAATAAAATCATAAAAAACTTAATACACTTTAAACCCCTAAAAACCTAAAAAACATAAAACCCCTAAAAACCAAAAAATCATGAAAACCCCCAAATATCACAAAAAATTGTAAAAACCCATAAAAATACTAAAATCCCAAACAATGTTAAAAACCATGAAAACCCTGAAAACCACTAATAAAACCTTAAAACCCTAAAACACTTAAATCCACTAAAAATAATAAAAATTGTAAAAATCATAAAAACTCTAAAATCCCTGAAAACCATAAAAACCAAAATTCCTTAAAAACCTTATAAAATGAAAAAATGACCAAAATACTATAAAACACCACTAAGACTCCTAAAACCCAATTAAACACTTAAAATGAAAAAAAACTCTAAAAAATATAAAAAAATATTGAAAAACTCAATATAAACCCTAAAACCACATAAAACCTATAAAACCTTAAAAACCCTAAACCCCTGAAAACCATCAAAATTCCTAAAAAACTAAAAAAAATCAAAAAACCCCAAAAACCCAAAAAACCACTAAAAAACGTGGAAAACATTAATATAACCTTATAAACCTATGAACACATAAAACACCTAAATCCCAAAAAACACTAAAACCCCAAAAATACCGTAAAAACCATAAAACTCCCTAAAACCACCTAAAAACCAACCCCCCCCCCAAACCCCATAAAAACCATAAACCACTAAAAAATATAAAACCTAATATAACCTATGCAACATAAAAACACTTAAAACCCCTAAAAATTATAAAATCTACAAAACTCTAAATTGTCCCAAATGCCCTAAACCCCTTTGGATCCCTGTAAACCATAAAATCAATAAAAGTACTAAAAAATATCTAAGAATACCTAAAAACATAAAACCCGTATAAATACTTAAAATCCCATAGAATACCTTGAAATCCTAAAACAATTAAAACCACAAAAAACATAAAAATTACTAAAAACCCGAAAAGTCCCTTAAAACCCTAAAAACACCTAAGGACCATAATAATCCCAAAAACATTAAAATTTCCCAAAAACCCATAAAACAATTGTTCACGCTCCTTTTCGTCACATTGTCTAAAATAATGTAAAGGGAAATGACTTAGCACAAATTGATTCATCCTTTGAAGAGAATATCAAAAATCGACAAAGGCATGAACAAGGATTTAAATGCACAAGGGTCGCACAAGTTCCATCACTGTCGCAAAAGTATACTTGCGCGCCACCTAATGGTCATGTAAGTGACTTGCGCGCCCAAAAGGATAACCGCCCGGGGTCTTCTCAAGCTTATAAATAGACCCTGTGGGCCCCCCATTTCGAGAGGAATTTTTACAGAATTCTGATACAGTGCTCTTAACGCCCAAGTCTCTTCTTAGGGTCTTCCAAACACTTATAAGGTAATTGTTTACCTAGAATGGAAGGTCTAAACAAGAGAATTAAGGTATAAGTGTCAGAATTTACTAAAATTTGCACGCCTAAGTGTTTTACCCTTAAGGGAAATGGAAACACTTGCGCGCCACCCTACTTCTTCACCATAACCTACGCGCTATCTTCTGGAAAGCCTCTAGGAATAATTCTAAAGGCTTTGATCAAGGATCTCCCAAATATTACTCTAATGGCTGAAAATCATGCAAGTACCCATGTTCCGCGCAGGTATACCTGCGCACCCAGGACTTGTACGCCCACGCAGTACCTAAGCGCCTGCCAGGACTTGCACGCCCGTATCTTTTTGGGTGCCTTTCATGCCAATTTCACCCCTCTTATGCCATTCCACCTCTCCTATTCAAGAATCAGTCTTCAATACACTCTTCAAATCCATTAATGGCACGATTTCTTTATTTTTTTTTTCCATATCTGAAAGGAACTCAGTGGAACATCTCTCCAAACCTAGTGATTTACACATCTCTATGTCACTAAAGATTGAGATTTCATCCATTCAACCTCATCCTTTAATATGAGAGAATCCTTAACCTGGGCCTCCTTTTCAGGAGTAAGCCCCAGGACAAATCCTCATTAATCTGGGAATCCTCCTTAGGAGTATTCCCCAGTCTCAAAATTCCCAAATATGGGAATCCTCCTTAGGCGTAAGCCCCAACCATAATTCTCTCTTAACCGAGGCTTTCTTTTCAGGAGTAAGCCCCAGTCTCAAATATGGGCATCCTCCTCAGGAGTAAGTCCCAAGTCCCTTAATTTTCAAATCCCTTTAAACCTGGGCCTCCTTTTCTGGAGTAAGCCCCGCTCTTAATTTCCTTTTGATATGGGATTCCTTCTCAGGAGTAAAACCCAATCATAAGTCCCCTCCTAACTTGGGAATCTTCCTTAAGAGTAAGCCCAAAGATTAGTGTATCCAAATCTCCATGAAGTACATATACCTTTATGGACCCTGTTCTTGGATTTATTCCCTAAATTAATTCTTAATACTCATCTATTTGGGTAGTTATACACACAAAATCCCCACATCAATGCATCATTCGTGGCACAATTGTCTGGTTTCAGCAATAACTATTTTTATCACACCGAGCATGACTCACGTGTGCTTAGAGTGTAAAAGTAATCATGACATCATTATTTGAGCCATCAATCATGCATAAACATCATACTCCCTTATTCGAACTATGTGGGTTCTGATTCCTTTTCCAAAACAAAGGATATGTAGGTAGCCCATCAGCGGGTACAATCCCAACTCTGAAATAATCCATGTCCTCCTGAATGACAATAAACTTCAACTGCCCCCCTGAGTGGCTTTAAAACCAGTATGGTCATCATAATTACCAAGAGACATTTATGAATTTTAAGGATACCATCAACTACTAATCTCTAACAAATATAGATGATTCTTCATTGATGAAGAACCTCGAATACTTATAAAAGATTCTCTTAATTTCCTACATATCAATCATTTATTGTCAGACTAAAGGAAAGATCATTTTATACTTGGTAATGTAATAAGGATTCACAAACAAAACTTAAATCTATAAAGAGAGTCCTGGAGTAGAAAATAATTCCCCTCAAAAAGGTGTGATGAGTCCGACCTCCCATCCTCTCGACCGATGCAAATTCCTAAGCCTCATCAGTCTACAACTTATGAGCGCCTACCTTTGGAAAGTAGGTCTAAATGGATATGGAATCATTGGATGTTTCCGGTTCTACGAACAAACCCGTTAGCAAACGATTGGAATGTTTGAAACATTAATCAACGTGATCATCCCCCATTCAGGAGGGAAACAAAAAATGGTGAACCCAACATGAATCCTTAACCAAGATAAAATGATGTTTTACTTATTTGTTAGGCCCATATTTAAAACTCAATGAGAGGGACAAAAAAATCAATCATTGAAATATGTGCTCATCCAAAAGATGTAGTGGATGAATTTATCTTGATTACATCTGTTATATCAAACAGGCACTCTTTTCAAAGATCTTCTGCATTTCCAGAATGGATGCTCTCAAGTTTACACCTATGAATAGTGGTGCTGCGAATGCCACTACTGCTACTCCTACTGGATCATCGTCCGCTCTGAGGAAGACATCACCTACTTAGCATCTTCAACACTGGGTATCAAACGCACTGGTTAAGGAGTACCTTCAACACGGTACCATTCCAACTCTGGAGGCTGCACGACAAGCCCTCCAAGTGAATAATTCACCCTGGTTGTCCGGACAGCGACGACCAATGATCAAGAAGTAGGCGGTGCTAACTACCGCCTCCAACTGTTTCGGGGCGTTATCCCCGGAACTCAATCACCATTCACTCCCATATTCTAGGGAGGTAAATGACCAGGTCTCTCAGGGCCTTAATTCATGGAAGTAGGAGTCCTTCCTGAGGGCTCCCATCAACCATCGCCACCAGACTTGTGCGTCAGTGCGCCCTCAACATGATTAGGGTGTCGACTCCAGGAATTCGGCTCAGGTTCCTCGAACCCAAGCAGGAAAGACAAATCGCCAAAGGTGAAATCCAGTTAACAGTTAACAGGTTCTCATCTCTTCCATCTCCGAAGAAGTCCACCAACCTATCTTGGTGGCAAGCAACGAGCGAGCACACACACCTGCCCGTTTTAATTCTGCTGTCCAGCAGACTCGTCTGGCAGCATCACTCCAATCCCACCAGGCAATTTCGGCAGAGTACTATAGACAGGAACATATACCTGTTTATACATTATCAGCTAGTCAGCAGTCTCATCTGACAACATACGATGGAGCTCGTTAACCATGTTTGGCGAAGTGCAATCAGCAGGCACATACACTTGCTAGTATTGATCAAGACTACCAATAGTATCGCTTGTTATCATTCAGAGAAGTTAGTCGGAAAGCTTCGACGACAAACAGGAGGTAGACTCAACTCCCTGCCCCCACACTTGAGTACTGTCAGGATTCACTGACAGGAAAATGAGGACAGGAGAAGGCACATACACCTACTCCAATCACGGAATGGACATATATCCCCGTTCCGGCAGCTGAAGTCACCAAGAATATTCTATCAATGGTGAAAGAGCAGAAGAAAATCCCTGCTTATATTCTGGATGCCATCCAGGATATTATAACGGCATCAGTAGCATCACAGAAAAAGAAATGAAAAGCTATCCCTACCAGTAGAGTGACACATCAACAGTTCACTCCGGAACAGACACACACATCTAGTCTAGTCAAAGAGGGTTGTGGGGCATACTCACCCATATCATATGGACAACCAAGTCAGGCATATACACCTGATTTGAGTAGAGATCGTCAGACTAACCTAGCCATCTCTCCTGATCAAGCACATACACCTGCTCACAGCAGCCACTTTCATCAACAAGTGGTTTCCAAGGTGAGTAGGAAGGCATCTAAGAAGAAGATCCATCCAGCACAGTCAAGAGATCAAGAGATAATCTGTAACAAGGCATTGCTCGATGCTGGAGTTTTTGAAGCCCTCAAACAGTTATCTGTTGGAATCCAAGATTCTACACCCTCTGTTCCCAATAGTGGGAACATTAATTCCAATGGTCTTCAACAGACACTTCCTCATGAAGTCTTGATTCATGACAGTTCGGTCGATCTTGAATTTTCATCTTCTGATGAGAGCTAAAATAACCCTCCGTGTAGCCAGAAGACCAAGGAGAAAGAGATCTCATCTTTTTATGTAACCCACCATGGTGGTCCTCCCCAAAATGATGAATTTCTCTGCTAAAGTCCTCTCCGTAGTAGTGATGCGCATTGCCCAGAAAATTCTCCAGTGGACAATGTAGTGCCGAGAAAGCCCTCTTGTCTTGAGGCAATTGCAAATGCGAAAATAGTCATGTATTATTCTTCATTGCTAGTAGGTGAAATAATTTCTCAATCGGAATATAGCCCATGGTGTTGGTCATTCTCCGAACCACCCCTAAGTCATGAATCTTCTAGTTTGATCTGTGATTTCTCTACCAATCCTGTTGAATTTGATGAAGCAACAAGGAAGCACCAGCTCTAGTCAAATCAAGTAGAAGAATATTCATTGAATGATAAAGAGGAAAGGCTGAACATGAGAAAACAACTGGTGAAAGGTGAAGTGCCAGTCATGTTTTGGCCTCTGGATGACTCTTAGTATGACATTCCAGAGATGTTGACAGAAGATGGAATTCATGATATTCGTCTCAACATATGGAAAACTCTTTGTTATTTGAAAAACAAAGTATTATATTATGATGAATATGAAAATAATCTTAAGATAATAGAAGGGTTACAACGTTAGATTGATTTGGAATCTCTATCAATCTCTCGATATCCGAAGGCTGAAAAGCAGTAGAGAGCCCTTCAACGTTCATGCCTTGGCGCACTAAGAATATTGCGCTAGTTAGTTGCCAATGCCCCATCTGGTATTCATGTCAGAGGATGGGGTTTTCCTGGAGCACTACATTTCATTGTGCTCTCCAGTCATCAAAGCCCGCCAAAAATGGTATCATGCAATGTTATTGCCCGTGGTTGGCCACAATAAATCAGCTTTGTTTGTAATCAAAGGCTTGCCCAAGAACATGCTTCAACTAGTTTCTCTCAAAATCAAGAATACAGAGAACAAGTTGTTGAATTACTCTTGCATAAAGCAAATGAGAATATTGAACATGATTCTTGTATGGAGAAAGCACATCATCAAGTGACCGATGTGTCAGAAATCATCCAATGGTCTTTTGAACCAGGTGATAAAAGTAGATATATATTGATGCATCCAGCTAATTTCCGTACCAAGGTCCGCAAGATCAGGAGAGATTTTAAGAAAGTCTCAGACATAGCATGTCAAGAGCCACCCCAACTTTCCAGACTGGGGAATCTTTTAAACCAACCCTCAGAATAAACAAATAGGATTCTAGGAGTTGAGCGGGAACAGTAGGAATATCCCCAGTCCACCGGACTGGGGACTTTTTCAAATCCTCAATCCCCCCCTCAATGAAATTTGGTCTTCTATCGGTTAGAGAAGAAGCCCCTAGAAAAATGAAGATCCAAATTATCAGGAGACTCTCTCCAAATTACGGTTTGCCACGAAGTTTCTAAGGGATCGAATCAACGAAAGGCAATGTCTCATCAGAGACATGGAAGAAGACAATATCACAGAAATGTTGATAGAAGGGATGTAATTCATTATGCATCAATTAATATCATCAATGTCGTTGTTGCTGATCCACTAGATGAGGGTCATTCAGGGGACTCAGATGAAGAGGTTCCTACTCAGGAAGTTGTATGCACGGACACAAATGAAGAAGGTGTGCGTACACGAAATCAATGGTTTACCCAAAATCTGGGTGTCCCTTCAAATAACCCACTTCCCCCTCTCTGAAAGGGATCAAACAAGGGGAAGGGAAAGAATCAGGTTACATATCGTTCCTCTAGAGAAGGCCAATCGCTCTCACTAGAGCAAAAATTTGCGCAATATGAGGAACATATGAAGGAATTGAGGAGGTTGAATGCAGAACTACTTCAGGGTAGTCTTCTTGCTAACCGTGATGGAGTCAGTCAACCAAGGGAGTTTTTTGCAGCTACTATGATGGATCAAGAATATCCTCCTTTATCAGTACACCCTCACAGGTCTAATCCTATGGGTCAAGTGCAACAAAAATTTGTAGTGCTACCATCAGTTGTAGTACCAGCTGCCATACCTGTTAAAACTCCAGTCATTTCACCTGCCCAATTCCAAGTTCAACCGGATGTTTCTCAAAAGTTAATAACTACCATTGATTCATTAACAGCTCGATTAGAGACTATGGAAGGGAAGTGTGCACAGGTTTAACCAGAAAAGAAAGCTTACCCTGAATGGGTAGATTCAATCTCTCCCCCATTATGTTTTGGGAACCATGTATTCCATATTTTCAATGGATCCGGAGACCCTAAACGTCATTTGATGCATTATGTGTCTTGTTATGATCCTATGATGGGAACTCCGGAGTAGAAAGAAGCAGTGAAACTCAGATGCTTCATGTGATCCATGCAAGGACCAGCTTTTGTTTGGTACACAAGCTTGCAATCCAGGTCAATTACCAGATGGGAGGATCTTCACCAAAGATTCCTTCTCCAATTCAGCACAACGTTTCCAAAGACAACAGTTTTTGAACTTACAAACAATAAGAAAAAGGAGATTGAATGGGTCGTATATTTCATTGCTCGTTGGAAGGGATTAACATATTCACTAATCTTAGCACTCCCCCAAGAGGAATTGTTGCCAATATGTGTGGAAAATCTGTGTGACGTATTACGCACACTGTTGATCCCTGTGAAATATACAGGAGGGTTTCGAGACCTTACTTCAATCGCTCAACAGATTGAAGATTCCCTTATACAGACTAAGGCTAAATCTCGTGTAATTCCATCAGCTCCTGGAAGGAGAATGGGTAAAGCAGAAACTGCTACAGTTATGCTTAAATAAGCACATGTACCTTCTTCTACCTAAAAACCTTCATCATCTCAAAGGGATCTACCTCCTGAACGTCAACAAAAAATGCCGTTTTTTCAAGACAATTAAAGAGATAAAATATGGAAACATTTTGATGAGTTGAAGAGTAAATTTTATTCTTTCCGAAATGAACAAGTTCCTGGTTACTTCATTTTGGCCCTAGAGAATAATTTGGTTCAGCTTCCAAGGACCAAGAGGACAAACAAGGAAGGATATGAAGACCGTCCCAATTATTTCCCATTTCATCAGATGCTAGGACATCCTATCCAGGAGTGTTTTGTCTTCAAAGACCTCCTTTAAAAGATGGTCGACTCGGGACAAGTCAAACTGAAAGGCTCTTCAGCCCAGGTAGCATGTGTTACTGCTAAATTTCTAGAGGAGGAAGGCGAGTGTTAAGAAGTCAACAGAAAAAATGCACAAAAATATGATGATTGGATGGTCAGAAAGATGATCAACCAAACTCATGCTATTTTACAAACATAATTGAAGAAACCAATTGTGCCTTCTTCCATGAATGCCGCAACAAAATCCTCTTCAGAGGGAAAATCCTCAAAAGGGAGGCATAATTCCAAGAAGGGGGAACAATAAAAAAAAGATGAGTATGTGCAAAGACTAAGTTGTCTTTGAATCTAGCAGATTTCATGCCATCTACTTCGAAGGAACGGGCACGACCCCACCAAACGGCACAACCTAAATTGGCTAGTCAGGCGGAGTCCTCATCCGATGAAGAGTTGATTTTCGGTTCTGTTAATATGATTCAATTAACAGATCCATATGCCAGTTGAAGTTTCAATTATAATGAGCCAGAATTCCCTATATCAAATAGAGGAATCAGAGGAAATTCCAGAGGCTCAGGATACAGGGGAATACCTGGATCTTTCAGAAGCCACTATTCCAATTCTACCTCTGCTAGAACTGTGTAGGCAGTAGAAACTCATGTTAGAGCCCTTCAGCGAGCTCAGAAAGAACAAGAAAGTTCTTCTACCAATAGAAAATTCAGTCTTGGCATAGTTATTTTGGAAGTCCGGTTGAAGGTTCCATCTTCTTCCTCTCAGCGAGTAAATGGATATAATCGGTCTAATCTTCCAAAAACAGGAATATTGTCGACTATTATCCCAATACATGATGCATCAACTTCCAAATCATCTGCTTCCAAGGAACCTGGTAAACCACATGTTCTTATTGGGAAACACAGACCTCTCGATCAAAAGTATGATATATTGAAACAATTGTCCCAAGTACCGGCTAAATTATCAATTCTGGATGCCTGGAATTTATCAAAGGATCTTCGGAAAGCACTCGTTGAGGCTTTTTCAAGTCCTCAGGAGTTTGAAACTGAAATTGTTGCAGCTGAAGTCTACTATGTAGAGAATAATCCGACAGAATGCCATACAGTGATATCTTTCACTGATGAAGATGAAGATGATGTCGTACATGGAAATATTAGACCTTTGTACTTATCTGGAAAGGTCATTGGAATAGACATCCGAAGCATTTTCATTGACAATGGTTTATGAGTCAACCTCATGACCATTCGTACACTTCGGCGATTGGGCCTCATGGAATCTGATTTATCTCATTCTACCATGATGTTAAAATGATATGATAAAAATGAACAAGAACCACTGGGGGAAGTTACACTCAGAACTCAGTTGGGAGATCTTGTATCCAATTCAGATTTAATGGTTTTTGATCAAGACTCAGCCTTCAACATCTTGCTTGGAAGACCCTGGCTACATCAACATGCCACTATCCCTTCATCATACCATCAATGTCTCAAGTATTATTTCGATGGTCAAGTTGGGACATTGTGTGGTGATAAGGCCTCATTCATGAAATGTGAGTCTCAATACATTGAGGCAGAATTCTATCACATGAAGGGAAGGGAGAAATCCATAGTTAAAAAGATTACCAAAGTTAATGCTCCATATGGTTTAGAGAAGATTCTAGTAAATACATTTACACATGTGAGTACAGATTATGTGTCTCCTATCAGTCAAATTGACAAGATAGACCCAAATCAAAATACTCTTATGGAAAGATCCATAATGTCAATTACAGCAATTGAGCCAGACAACATGGGAGAAATTGGTAACCCACCATACAGGGATGAAAGCACAAATGGTGACATATTCATTTCGTCTGCTAAAATCCAAAAAGTCTATACTTCGCCAATCAGACCATAAGAAGTTATAGAAACATCGAAGGAGAACAATGATGTCGTTTCTCGATCCATAATCTCCTCTTTATTACCCAAAGAATACCCTTCATCATCAATATGGTCGGAAATGGAAGCTTCTTCTTCAAGATGTGCAAATTTTGACATCTATTCTGATCATGAAAATTATGCTTCATCATCTACTATGCAAGTTGAAATGGAAGAAATAACACATGTTGAAGAAGAAGAGGAAGATCTCAGAGATGATCCTCCAGCATTTGAATAGGGTATCTCTGCCACCGTGGATGAACTCAGGGAAATATATCTGGGTACAAAAGAAGATCAACGCCCCACTTTAATCAGTGTGGCCATGACTCTTGAAGAAAAAGAGATGTATATTTCATTTTTAAAGAAAAATTGAGACATATTTTCTTGGAACAATACAGAGATTCCCGGGCTTGATCCTGATGTTGCTACTCATCATTTGGGTTTACCAGAAGAACATCGAGGATTTAAGCAAGCCGCAAGAAGAACACACCCAACTTATGCTTCCAAAATTGAAGCTGAAGTGGATAAGATTATCAAAGATAAATTTGTCAGAGATGGTCAATATCCCAAGTGGTTGGATAATATTGTCCCTATAAAGAAGAAGAATAGAAAAATCAGATTTTGCATCGATTTAAGAGATCTTAATCGGCATTGTCTTAAAGATGATTTCCCAGTTCCAATTACATAACTTTTAATTAATGAAACAGCTGGATATGAAGCACTTTCCTTCATGGATGGATATTCTGGATATAATCAAATCCGAATGGCCCTAGAAGATGACGAATCCACATCCTTCAGAGCCCCTCAGGGTGTGTTTTTCTATTAGGTAATGCCCTCTGGCTTAAATAATGCAGGTGCAACATATCAGCATACCATGCACCGTATCTTCAAACCCTTTTTAGGGAAATTTGTAGAATGCTATGTGGATGATTTGGTGGTTAAATCCAAACCACATTCTAATCACGTGGCTGATTTGGAAGTCATATTCTGCAATCTTCGACAACATAATTTGAATATGAAACCCTTAAAATGTTCTTTTGGGGTAACCTCCAAAAAATTTCTCAGATTTGTTGTATGCCATCGTGGTATTGATGTCGATCCTGAGAAGAAAAAGTCAATCATTGGTATGTCACCTCCTAGAAATTTGAAATAATTAAGAGGAATTCAAGGACACTTAGCCTATATTCGGCGTTTCATCGCCAATTTGGAAGGCAAAAGTTTACCCTTCACCAAATTGATGAAGAAGGAAGTCACATACCAGTGGACTGAATAATGTCAAGAAGCATTCGATATTCTCAAGAAATACCTCTTGAGTCCACCAGTACTCATGCCACCTGTTGAAGGAAGACCACTTATCCTCTACGTGACAGCTCTAGAGCGATAATTGGGTGCCTTTCTTTCTCATAAGAATGACGCTGAGAAAGAAAATAGCCTCTACTAACTTAGTCGGACTATGCTTGAAGCAGAAACCCAATATTCAAGTATTGAGAAGTTCCGCCTGGCATTAATCTTTGTAGTTTTGAAGTTGAGACACTACCTACAACATCACGAGGTACAATTGGTATCTCGCAATTACCCGCTCAAATTCATCCTAAGTCGTCCAACGCTTACAAGACATTTGGAAAGGTGGGATGTTATTTTGCAGCAATTCGACATTCAGTATGTGTCTCAAAAGGCAATAAAGGGCCAAGATCTGGCTGATTTCCTGGATGAACACCCTTCAGTGGAAGACACATCTTCAGATATTGAACTCTCTGATGAGGAGGTCTTCTCTATTCAAGAAATTCCTCGGGCATGGGAAAGGTATTTTTATAGTGCTTCCAGAATTCCAACTGGGAGGAAAATGGAAAATCCTAAATTCAACAAAGTTGGCTTAGGAATTGTGCTCATTTCTCCAGAAAAAGCAGTATTACCTTATTCCTTCTTATTATGGGAAGGTGGTACAAATAATGAAGCAGAATACCAAGCTCTCTTTGCAGGATTGGAATTGGTTCTCCAAGAACAAGTGAATCACTTAAAGGTGAAAGGTGATTCAGACCTGGTAATCAGACAAGTCAACGAGGATTATGCCATCAGAAAAGAAGAACTAATCGCTTTGTATGATTACATCAGAGATTTAATGGCAGAATTCCCTTCGAACCCGACATTTTATTATGTCCCACGATCACAAAATGCCCAAGCTGATGCACGGGATAATATAGCCACAGCTCTGGCAGATCCAAATCGGGACAAGAAATCCATCAGTATTGCCCTCCGTCGTGCAATTTCACCTTATGTTTGAAGTAGAAGAGAGGAAATTAATGAAATTAGTCCCGTTCCGGAAGTGTATGGTCATACTACATGATGGATTTCACCTATCAGGGAATACCTTCAAAATGGAACACTTCCACCTGATAGAGCTGGGAAAGAACAAATCCGGAAACATGTGGTCAATTTTACTCTTTATGATAGCCCAGATCACCTAGAGAAAATTATCTAAAAACGTTGTTTTTATGGAGTTCTCTTCAGATGCATTGATGGTGAAGAGACAATGGCTAATATGAAAGAAGTGAATATAGGAGTTTGTGGTGCCCACCAGTCTAGACATAGACTGTCTGATCAGATTCGAAGACTTGGATACTTTTGGCCTTCAATGATACAAGATTGTGTTAATTTCACAAAGAAGTGTCATTCATTCCAAGTACATGCCAACTTCATTCATCAACCTCTAGAGTTTCTTCATACAGCTAAATACTCATGGCCATTTTACACATGGGGAATGGATGTGGTGGGACTGTACCCTTCAGCTACAGCCAAGCAGGTTAAGTATATTTTTACTGCTACTAATTTCTTTTCCAAATGGGCAGAGGAAATGCCTCTTAAGGAAGTCAGTTCTATATGCATTGTTAGCTTCATCAATTCTAACATCATTACCAGATTTGGTATCCCTCATACCATATTGACGGACAATGGCACAAACATCTGTTCATCCGAGGTGAAGAAGTTGTATCAAGAATACAACATCAAATCCAACCATTCATCTCGGTATCATGCAGCGGCCAATGGCCAGATATAAGATTTCAAAAATACTCTGTCAAATATACTGCAAAATATGGTGGATAAAGATAAGAAATCATGGCCTGATAATCTCTTTCATGCTTTATGGGCTTATCGGACTACCACCCGCACTGCAACTCCGTCAACTCCATATTCACTGGTATATGGAACGAAAGTCGTCTTTCCCATTGAAGTTCAATTGTATTTGCTCAGAGTAGCCATTTGTGGTCAGTCATCTACAGATGAACAATCTCAAAAGCGATTGAATGAATATGAATGGTTATATGAGAAAAGATTGTGTACTTTGCACCACTTGGAAGTCTATCAGAATCGAATAGCATGATATTTCAACAAAAATGTTCGTCTTCGTTCATTCAGTCAGGGAGAATTGGTATTAGTTCTCAAAACTTCAATGATACCAGGAACGAAACCTCCCAATCTTGAGCCAAAATGGGAAGGACCTTACTCAATACATAAGGTTTACTCTGATGGAGCTTGTTCTTTAATCTCAATGGATGGAGAACTCATCACTACTCCAACGAGTGCTTGATTTCTGAAGAAATATTTTATATGAACACAGAATACATAACCAATGGTCCATACATATGACCTTAAACTATTTGTACTTTCACCTAACGTGACACTAAACTATAAAGTCCTAACTACATGACGCTAAAATGAATAAAATTCTGTTACATCTGGAAAGACATTAAACTACATAACCAATGGTCCATACATATGACCTTAAAATATTTTTACTTTCGTCCAACATGACGCTAAACTATAATGTCCTAACTACATGATGATAAACTATATAAAAGTCCATTACGTCCGGAAAGACGTTAAACTACATAACCGATGGTCCATACATATGACCTTACATTATTTGTACTTTCGTCCAACATGACGTTAAACTATAATGTCCTAACTACATGATTCTAAACTGTATAAAAGTCCTTTACATATGGAAAGACGTTAAACTACATAACCAACGGTCCATGCATACGACCTTAAACTATTTGCACGCCCCTTACTTCCATCATGATGTTAACCTAAATCATCCACGGTCCATACACATGACCTTAAACTATTTTTGTTACTTTCATCCCACGCGACGTTAAACTATGAAAAAGTTCCCTAATTCGTCCAACATGACATTAAACTGTGTCCCCCTTCATCGTCCTTTCTATATGACGTTAAACTATATAGAAGTCCCTTTCGTCCAACATGACATTAAACTGTATAACCAATGGTCCATGCATATGACCTTAAACTATTGGCACTTACGTCCAACATGAATTTAAACAGTATCGTCCCTTTTTCGTCCAAAATGACGTTAAACTATGAAAAAGTCCCTAATACGTCCAACATAACATTAAATGATGCACTCTTTTGTCCTTACATCATGACATTAAATTGAACAGTCCTCTTTTTTGTCTAACATGACATTAAACTGTGTTGTCCCCATCGTCCTAACTACATGATGCTAAACTATACATAAATTCCTTTGATACGTCCTACATGACATTAAATTGTACTTTGTCCCGGCTACATGACACTAAACTGTGCAGCACTTGTAGTCCTAACTGCATGACTTTAAAGTGAATAGTCCCTTTATATGTCCTACATGACATTAAAATTTGCATCGTTAAGGTTGTTGTTACCTCTTATTTCTCACATGAAGTATGACTCACGTTATCTTAGAGTAAAAGTCAACCATAACACTCTCTCTGGGATAATATCCATGTGTAATTCCCAACACCATCATTTTTAGGTCGTTGTCCCCAAGAACAACTTGATCATTAATTCATTCTTTAATTGAACTATACAGACCTTGATCCTTGCCTTCCAGGCAGGGTACATAGGAAACCTCCCAAGGTTAAATCCCCAAACCAATCTCTTCACATCAGTTCACCTCCATCTCATACGTTGTTGATTCGTGAAACCGCCCCTAGAATCAATATCTTCACATTGGTTCACTTTCATCCTTGCTATATGACATTAAACTGTACAACACTTTTTTGTCCTGTACGACAATAAAACTACAATATTATTTGATACCCTCACCTGAGAGGGAACCATTATTTACATTGATTTTCAATCATGTTTCATTCCAAATACTACATGCATACATGGCAATGCCCAAACCGTTTATCCTGGGTAAAACCATCATTGCACTAAAGTCCCCTTTCACCCTTCACATGTACGAACCAAATTTGTACAGAGGGTATTTCTAGAACTACATGGGCTTGATTCCCATCCTTATGGAATATATAGGAAAGTTCAAGTGTCCCTTGAATCCATCCCCAAGTCTTTTGGGCCTAACCCCAAATTCCAATTTCAGTCCCTTGGCTGAAAAGACCCCATGAAAACACACACTGTGTATTTCTTATAATGGTCCAAGCTCTATGAACCTAAACTAAGATCTCTAATCCTTTTTTCCCACATGAAGTAAAACTGTAGTTCAAGAACTACATATGGCTTGATTCCCATCCTTATGGGATACGTAGTGAAGCCCAACATTTCCATTCAGGACCCAGCCACAACATGATTGTGGTTAGCATTGATGTATCTCTGCATACATTGGACAATACCAATCTTTATGTGTCATAATCCTAACCTTAAATATTTTCAGATCTTCATTACCCTTTTCTTAACTTCTAATTACAAAAGGACTGAAATTCTGAGAGTTCTTTTGCCTAACCATGCAGCACGTGCCCTTAGGCGGCCTTGCATAAACAGTCTACATAACAGACATGTTAGCCAAAAGATGCTATTATTTGACTATGCGGTCAATGCCCTTAGGTGGCCCTGAATAATTCAACCCCCTAACGGGTTTGTTAAATATTGGTAACTTCATTCTTGGGAAGAAATCTTCTTTTTTCCTTATTTGTCTTAATGACAATATGTTGGGATCCACAAATATATCCATCCTTAACATACTTGTCCCATATCCATTCTCATGATCTGAAAGTATTCAAGTCTATGGTTTATATTCTCCTTCCCTACGTTTGGGTCAGACCTTCGTAGGAGTGATATTCATCCAGTTCTTCGATAATCATGTTTGTAAATATCTTCTCCATATTCAAGTACCTCTTTCCATAAAACAAACTATATACTTTGGAAATTTTGAATCTTCATAAACTTTCACTGGATTTTTAGCACTAGGAAAGTAAATTTCTGAGAGTTATTTTGCCTGACTATGTAGCACATGCCCTTAGGTGGCCTTGAATAAACAGTCTACATAACAGACTTGTTAGCCAAAAGATGCTATTTATTTGACTATGCAGCCAATACCCTTAGGTAGCCCGACATAATTCAACCCCCTAACGGGTTTGTTAAATAATGGTAACATCATTCTTGGAAACTACTTCTTCTAATGCATTTTAGCTCTTTTTCATATCATTCCTCAAATTCAAATATTCTTAAGTCATATTTACATATTTTCCCTCATACATGAGTATGGTAACGTTTTTTCAGAAAAATGTTCATGAAATTGAGTAAATTATAATCCATTTAGGTCAAAGCTATTTCGACCTTAAACATTATCCTTTTTATGTCCGACATGCATGACTTTACACTGCCCACAAAATACAAAGGAACTCTGAACAAAAGTCAAGTTCCATCTCACTAAACATACATTTTTTATGATTTAGGTAATATTGAGCAATTAAAAGATTCAATGTTTGTAAGGTTATTTACATTAATCCTAGTAAAAATCAAACTATGCTTACTAGGCCCATTGGCTTAAGTAAAAAATCTAAAGCATGTAGCAAAAGAATGAAGGTACAAATGATTGAAGATAAAAGTGTTTTTCATTGATGCACAAGAGATATAAGGACATCCACAGACTGGAGTCTCTTCACTTTTTCAAGAATTACAAGAGGATTTCAACATAACTCTTCATTTGATTTACGACCTCCTGAGCTTCATCAGCAACCACCGGGAATTCATTCATTCAACTGGATACAATAAGAGATGTAGTGATACCATCTCTTCTTGGAACAATTGTAAAAGGATGTTCTTGAGTGCGGTTTGAGAAAATTTTCTGCTGATCGAATAGTGACTTTGTTTCTGTCCAAGAGACTTAGAAGATGGATACATGGATTTGAGAATGAAGCATTGGAAGTAAAGATCCATTTAGAGAGAGTACTCTTTTCAGATATTGTTCTAATGCCATGTTTGTCTTCTCTCCACTAACCGGCAGTAGAAAACATTTCAGCCCATTGGTTTTCCATTTTCATATCTGCAAGGAAATGACATGGAGGAAAATTTTGAAAGTTCACACCATTTTTGTTGCTCTTAATGCACAACATAACCAAAATAGAGAATTAGTGGTGCAGCTACATCTCAGGCATATAGCTCTTTCCATCTGGAACATTGACTCCTTGCAGATGACCATGACCATAAAGAGACAGGTAGATTCTCTGTGGGAAATTAAGATGATATTTCTTCAAGTACTTAGCCAAATCTGGGAGAATGTTGTCATAGATATCATAGTAATCTTGGCCAACAATGTTCATCATGTCATCCATCCGCTTGCTAGCCATCTCATTAGCCGTTCCAATTATTCTTGGAGCCATTGAATCTGAAAAAAAGTTGAATAAGTTATCTCTTAAATGGGTTTTGTTTTTCATAAAATTTGTGAAGAAATTCAGAAAAATGGCAAAGGCATTAAGGCGCGCAAGTCTAAAATTGGCGTGCAAGTATGGATGTGTCACACAAGTTTTAATGTGCCGTGCAATTTTTTGGTGCGCAAGTATAACCATGCAAGTTTTTGGCGCGCAAGTATAACCGCGCAAGGCCAAATAACTTGCCAACAACGCGACAGTGAAGAAACTGCAGAAAATGAGCAACTTGCGCGGTGAGGGTGACCTGCACGACGAGAGCTCGAAATGTTCAAAGTCGGTTTC
This sequence comes from Viscum album, assembly GCA_963277665.1. Taxonomy (NCBI): domain Eukaryota; kingdom Viridiplantae; phylum Streptophyta; class Magnoliopsida; order Santalales; family Viscaceae; genus Viscum; species Viscum album. Next base: position 1,118,052,882 of record OY728152.1, read on the forward strand.
TTTGCGAACAAATGAGCACATATTTATAGGCCATGCTGCGCACCTGTGTGCGTACAACCAGCGTCCTCCATCCAGTGCACTCCAGCCCTGCGCAACTCTCACCTGCGCGATGCCAGTTGCATGGTGAACACCTGCGCGACGGTTTCCCTTTGGTTTTCTTCTTTTCCTCAGAGTCACATCCGTATTCTTCCGGATCAAACTCTGAGGGGGGACTTTTGTTGATGCTCCTTTTCATCACAGTGTCTAAAATAATGGAAAGGGAAATGACTTAACACAAATTGATTCATCCTTTGAAGAAAACATCAAAAATCGACAAAGGCATGAACAAGGCTTCAAATGCACAAGGGTCACGCAGGTTCCATCACTGTCGCGCAAGTATACTTGTGTTCCACCTAATGGTCGTGCAAGTGACTTGAGCGCCCTAAAGGATAACCGCTCGGGGACTTCTCCAGCCTATAAATAGACCATGTGGGCCCCCCATTTCGAGAGGAATTTTTCCAGAATTCAGATACAGAGCTCTGAACGCCCAAGTCTCTTTTTCAGGTCTTCCGAACACTTCTTATTTAATTCATTACCTAGAATGGAAGGTCTAAACAGGAGGAGTAAGGTCTAAGTGTTAGAATTCACTAACAATTGCACGCCTAAGTGTTTTACCCTTAAGGGAAATGGACACAATTCCGCGCTGCCCTACTTCTTCACCATAACTTGTGCGCCATCTTTTGGAAAGCCTCTAGGCATAATTCTAAAGGAATTGATCAAGGATCTCCCAAGTATTACTCTAAGGGCAGAAAGTCAAGAAAGTACCCATGTGTCGCGCAGGTATACCTACGCGCCCAGGACTTGTGTGCCGATGCAGTACCTGCGCGTCTGCCAGGACTTGCGCGCCCCTATCTTTTTGGGTGCCTTTCTTGCCCATTTCACCCCTCTTATGTCATTCCACCTCTCTTATTCAAGATTCAGTCTTCAAGACACTCTTCAAATCCATTTATGGCATGATTTCTTGATTTGGTTTCCTTATCTGAAAGGAACTCAGTGGAACTTCTCTCAAAACCTAGTGATTTACACATCTCTATGTCACTAAAGATTGGGATTTTATTCATTGAACCTCATCCTTTAAGATGAGAGAATCCTTAACATGGGACTCCATTTCAGGAATAATCCCCAGGCCAAATCCTCATTAATCTGGGAATCCTCCTTAGGAGTAATCCCTATTCTCAAAATTCCCAAATATGGGCATCCTCCTTAGGAGTAAGCCCCAACCATAATTCTCTCTTAACCTGGGCTTCCTTTTCAGGAGTAAGCCCCAATCTCAAATATGGGCATACACCTCAGGAGTAATTCCCAAGTCCCTTAATTTTCAAATCCCTTTAAACTTGGGCCTCCTTTTCCGAAGTAAGCCCCAGTCTTAATTTCCTTTTGATGTGGGCTTCCTTCTCAGGAGTAAAACCCAATCATAAGTCCCCTCCTAACTTGGGCATCTTCCTTTGAAGTAAGCCCCAATATTAGAGTATCCAAATCTCCATGAAGTACATCTACCATTATGGACCCTGTTCTTGGATTTCTTCCCTGAAGTAAATCTTAATCCTCATCTATTTGGGCTTCCTTTTCAGGAGTAAGCCCCAGTCTCAAATATGGGCATCCACCTCAGGAGTAATTCCCAAGTCCCTTAATTTTCAAATCCCTTTAAACCTGGGCCTCGTTTTCAGGAGTAAGCCCCAGTCTTAATTTCCTTTTGATATGGGCTTCCTTCTAAAGAGTAAAACCCAATCATAAGTCCCCTCCTAACTTGGGCATCTTCCTTAGAAGTAAGCCCCAAGATTAGAGTATCCAAATCTCCATGAAGTACATATACCATTATGGACCCTGTTCCTGGATTTCTTCCCTAAAGTAAATCTTAATCATCATCTATTTGGGCAGTTATACACACATAAGCCCCACATCATTGCATCTTTCGTGGCACAATTGTCTGGTTTCACCAATACCTCTTGTTTCTCACACCGAGCATGACTCATGTGAGCTTAGAGTATAAAAGTAATCATGACATCTTTATTTGAGCCATCAATCATGAATAAATATCATACTACCTTATTCAAACTACGTGGGTTCTGATTCCTTTTCCAAAACAAAGGATACGTAGGTAGCCCATCAGCGGGCACGATCCCAACTCTGAAATAATCCATGTCCTCCTGAATGACAATAAACATCAAGTTCCCCACTTAGTGGATTTAAAACCAGTATGGTCATCATAATGACCAAGAGACTTTTATGTATTTTAAGGATACCATCAACTAAGACTCTCTAACAAATACATATGATTCTTCATCGATGAAGAACCTCGAATACATATAAAATATTCTCTGAATTTCCTACTGATCAATCATTGATTTTCAGACTAAAGAAAAGCTCATTTTATACTTTTTAATGTAATAAGGATTCATGAACATAACTTAAATCTATAAAGAGAGTCCCGGAGTAGACAATAATTCCCCTAAAAAAGGTGTGATGAGTCCGACCTCCCATCCTCTCGACCAATGCAAATTCATAAGCCTCATCAGTCCACAACTAATAAGCACCTACCTTTGGAATGTAGGTCTAAATGGATATGGAATCATTGGATGTTTCCAGTTCTACGAACAAACCTTTTAGAAACCGATTGGAATGTTTGAACCTTCAATCAACGAGCTCATCCCCCATTCCAGAGAGAAATAACAATATAAACCAGTTACAAACTCCAAAAACCCTTTAATCCAATAAAAACTCTAGAAACCCCTTAAAACCCTAAAAACCCCCAAAAAAACTCTTAAAACACATTAAAACCATAAAACCCTAAAACCCTTAAAAATGCTGAAACCCCGTAAAATCCCTAAAAATCTTAAAATACTTTAAAATCCCAAAAAACATAAAAACCCTAAAACCTTGAAAACCCATAAGAATGCATTAAAAAAATAAAATAACCCAAAACCCTAAAATCCTAAAAAAGATAAAACCCTAAAACCCATAAGAGACCCTAAAACCCAAAAAAACACTAAATTGATAAAAACCCTAAAAAATTAAAAACCTAAGAATCCCTAAAATCCTTAAAATCCCTAAAATCAAAACACCTTCAAAAACCCTGAAAAAGCCCGAATAAAACCTTAAAAACCAAAAAACTCTAAAAACTTCTAATAACATAAAAATGATAAAATCATTAAAAGACCACAAAATCCATAAACCATAAAACACCAAAAAACATAAAAAAACCCACAAAACACTAAAACCCACTAAAAAATCTAAAACCCTTTAAAATCCCTAAAAACAATTAAAAAAAATCTGTAAACCCTAAAAAATAAAAAATAAAATTAGAATCCAAAAAACCAAAAAACACTAAAAACCCTAAAACTATTAGGAATCCCTAAAATTCCTAAAAACCCATAAAATTCATAAAAACTCCTAAAAATACCTCAATATGGTAAAAAACAAAAAAAACCTCTAAGAAAACATTAAAACCCTGAAAACACTCAAAACCCCCCCAAAAACCTAGAAAACAGAAAACCCCTATGATAACCATAAAGATAATTAAAAGACTTAAAACCCCCAAGAAAACCTATAAAACACTGAAAACCCTAAAAGACCCTAAAACCGCTAAAAACAATAAATACCCCCACAAACCCCAAAAAGTCATAAAGGACCCTAAACCCCAAAAATCCCTAAAAATACTCTAAACTGTAAAAATGATAAAAAACTCGAAAAACCTTAAAACCTAAAAAACTCAATAAAAACCGTAAAACCCAAAAAAACCCAAAAAACCGAAAAAACCCAAAAAAATTCCAGAATCTATAAAAACCGTAATAATAATAAAAATCCTAAAAAAGTACTGGAAGTCCCTAAAAATGTAAAGAACACTAAAAACACTAAGAATACCTTAAAAACCTAAAAATAGTTAAAACCCTAAAAACCAAAAACACTAAAACCCCTTATCAGACAAAAAATCCCTACAAACCATCAAAATACCTAGAAAAATTGAAAACCATAAAATTAGAAAAAAATATATCGAAAAATAACGAAAAATTTAAAAAACCCTAAAATCCTTGAAAACCCCAATGAAAACCTCATAAACCTAAAAACACTAAAAATACCTAAAACCCCTAAAAATGAAAAAAACTATTAAATATCCAAAGAACCCTAAAACCCCTAAAAATCCTAAAACCCCTTTAAACCCTAAATCCCATAAAACCCTAAAACCCTACTAAAACTATAAAAACACTTTAAACTGCTAAAAATGTTAAAAAGCTACAAAAACATTAAAACACTAGAAAAATCAAAACAAAACCGAGATTCCAACGAAACCATAAAACCCCTAAAAACCTAATAATCCATATAAGACCTCAAAATACCTAAAAACTCAAAAATTCTATACAAATCATATAAAATCCAGAAAATACCATAAAATGTGATGAATCCTAAAAACATTGAAAACCCCTAAGAACTCCTTAAAAACATAAAAATGCTTAGAACCCCAAAAAATGCTAAATCCCTAAAACACCCAAAAAATCCAAAAAACCTCCTAAAAACCAAAACCCTTGAAATCCTTAAAACCCTTAAAACCCATAAAAATCCTAAAAAAGACCTAAAAATTCTATAAAACAAAAAAACAAAAAAACCAATAAAACACCAAATAAAATCTTAAAACCCTAAAAACACTCTAAACCCCTAAAGAACCTAAAAAAGAATAAAATTCTTAAAGACATAAAAACCCATAAAACCCCTCAAAATCCCTAAAATTCTAAAAAATCATAAAGATCCTTAAAACCCTAAATATCCCTAAAATTTTTAAAAACATTAAATCCTAGAAAACCCCTAAGAAAACCTTAAAAACCTTAAAACCCAATGAAATCCTTTAAAACTAAAAACACTTAAAACCATTAAAGACTAAAAAATTCTATAAAACCCATAAAAATGATAAATACCCATAAAAACATTTAAAACCCCTAAAAACCACAAAACCCTAAAATTCCACTACAAATATAAAAACCCTTTAAATCCCTAAAAATGTTATAAAACCATAAAAACCTTAAAACACCTAAAAACCAAAAAAACCCCCAAAACAAAAAAAAAATTCTTAAAACTATAAAAACCTCTAAAGCCTCGAGATCCCTAAAATCAAAAAAAGTAAAAAACATAAAAAAAGACCTAAATATTCTAATAAACATAATAACCGCAAAAAATCCTGAAAAATCAGAACAAAAACGTAAAACCTATAGAATTTAAAACCCTTTCAAACAAAAAAAAATACAAAGAACCCTAAAAATCCCTAAAACATAAAAAAAATCCTAAAACCCTCAAAATCCAAAAAACCCCTAACATTAAAAATAGTCCTTAAATTCCAAAAAAAAATCAACAAAAACATAAAAACCACTAAAACCACTCAAAAAAACCATAAAATCCTAATAACACTTAAACCCCCTAAAAAGTTAAAAAAATCCTCGAAACCCTATAAAACCATTAAAATTACCTAAAACCCCAAAACACTAAAAAACCGACCAAAAACATAAAAACCTTAATGAACACTAAAAACCTTGTTAACTCTAAAAACCCCATTAATCCCTAAAAAACTTTACAAAACTATAAAAAACCTTAAAACCCATCAAAAAAATATTTAAACCCCTAAATCCTAATAAACTGAAAAAACCCTAAAAACAATAAAAAACCATAAACCCCCTCAAAATCCATAAAACATCTAAGAGTAATAAAAACCAAGAAAATACCTAAAAATTCCTAAAAACATTAAAAACCTAAAACCTAGAAAAAAAACTAAGAAATCCATATATAAAAAATGTAAAAATCATAAAAAAACCATAAAACCCTTGAAACCTTAAAAACCATAAATAATGATAAAACGATTAAATTCCCTAAAACCCCTAAAAAGACATAACATCCAAAAAAATATCTAAAATTGTAAAACACCCTAAAAACCCCTAAAAATCCAATGAAAACATTAAAAACCAAAATTCGCTTAAAACACCTAAAAACGTAAAATTGATAAAACCCCCTAAAAGCCTAAGACTACTTAAAAAAATAAAACCCGTAAAAACGAAGAAATCCGAACACCCATAAAAACCATAAACACCAGTTAAAACACTAAAAACCCATTAAAACCCTTAAAATGTTTAAAAATGATACCTTGTAGAAAAAATATTAAAAAACTATAAAAACATTAAAATGAGGAAAAAAATCAAAAAACCACCTAAAAACCAAAAAACCAATAAAAACCATAAAATACCAAAAAAACCCTAAAACCCTTCAAAATCCCTAAAAAACTTTCAAAATCCTAAAAAATCCTTAAAAATCCATGAATTCCTAAAACCCATAAAACCCTGAAAATGCTTAAGAAAACGTTAAAAACCTTAAAACACTTAAAACCTATAAAAAACCTAAAAAATGTTGAAACCCTAAAAAGACAATAAACCCCTAAAACCCATAAAAGCCTTTAAAAACAATAAATCCCCAAAAACCATAAAAACCCAATAAAAAATCTAAAACATCTTTAAAATCATAAAAACGTTACAAACTATAAGAAAAATTAAAAACCCTAAATAATACAACAAACCTTAAAAACCCAAAAACCCTTTAAACCCCCAAAACCCTCAAAATTCCTAAAAACCGTAAAACCATTAAAACCTATGAAATCCATAAATTTTCTGAAAATATTAAAAACCCTAATAAAATTTAATACCCTATGAATCCTATAAACAAATAACACTTAAAACCCTCATAAACCTAAAACTTCTAAAAACCCTAAAAAATACCAAAACCCAAAAAACCATAAAAACACTCAAAATACCTAAAAACCAAAAAAGATTAAAAATTCATAAAAATACTTCAAAATCTGGAAAAACATAAAATAACTCAAAAACCCTGAAAAACCCTAAGAAAACCATAAAAACCTAAAAACAAAGAAGCCCCCTAAAACCCAAAAAACAATAAAACCATAAATCACCCAAAACCCTATAACCACTAAAAACATTAAAACCTCCCTAAAACATTAAAAACCATAAAAATCCATAAACACCTAGAAAACAATAAAAACTCAAAAACCCCTTAAACTCTTAAGAATTTTAAAAATTACCAAAAAAAATAAAAAACCATAAAAACCAAAAAAAAATTAACAAAACTCAAAAGAACAAAAAAAAATAGAGAACCTAAAACCATTAAAAAACCTCAAAATCCCTAAAAAACCTAAAAACCCAAAAAAATCCCAAATATTCCCTAAAAACGTAAAAAACCATAAAACCCTAAAAACTTATAAGAAACCCATAAAAACATAAAAATGCTTGAAACACCTAAAAACTCAAAAAACTGCTAAAACCCCTTAAAAGAGAATGAAACCCCTAAAGATACCTAAAACCCATAAAACCCCTAAAGCCTTCAAAAATCCAAAAACTGCCTAATAAAACTAAAAAGTTCTAAAAACCCTTTAAACCTATAAAAAAGATAAAAAAACCTAAAACACATTTAAAAACCTAAAAAACTAAAAAACCCCCTAAAATCCAAAAAACACTATTAGACCCCCAAAACCCCTAACAAAACCCAAAACCCTCAGAATCCATAAAAACCCTAAAGGACCATAAATATCCTCAACATACACTAAAATTCCTCAAAATCCATAATAACATAAAAAACCAAAAAACTTTAAAAACCTTAAATAATACTATTAAAATCTAAAAATATAAAACCCCAAAAAACCTAAGAATTGCTAAAACCCCTAAGAACCCTTAAAACCACTGAAACCCCCCCTAAAACAATCAAAGTCTCTAAACCCCCTAAAAAATAGAAAATCCAAAAAAAACACCAAACATGCCTAAAAATGTAAAAATCCATAAAAACAGCGAGAAACCCGGAGAAAACACTAAAAATTTAAAAACACTTAAAACCCATAAAATCTATAAACCACCCTAAGACCATAAAAACTATAAAACCCCATAAAAACCTAAAAACCCAATACAAATAGTAAAAACTCTTTAAACCCCAAGTAACCATAAAAACTATAAAAAACATCAAAACAGTAAATAAATAAAAGAACCCAAAACCCCATTAAAAACCTAAAAATACTAAAATCCGTAAAAAAAACACTAAAACCCCTCATAATCCCAACAATCCTTTAAAACCCATTATATTCTATAAAAATAAATAAAAACATAAAATCCCTATAAACCATGAAAACTGCTAAAAAACCTTTAAACCACTAAAACACTTACACACCAATAACCCTGCATCCTAAAAAAATAACAAAAAACCCTGAAACACTAAAAACCCAAAAAAAAAACTCAAAAACCCTCAGAAACACTTAAAACACTATGGTACAATAAAAATCCTTTAAAAATACAAAAAAACTAAAATCTAAAAAACTCTAACAAACCCCAACGAAATTCTATAAAACCATAAAAACATAAAAATACTTAAAACCCCTACAAAAGCTAAAAATTATAAAAACCATATAACGCCCTAAAACTCGCAAAAAACCATAAAAACCATAAAACCTCTATAACATTAAAAACACTAAAAACTATTAAATCATTTAAAACACTAAAAATGAAAAAAAACCCTATAAACCCCTATAAACATTAAAAACTCTAAAGAGCCTTAAAATCCAAAAAAAATTAAAAACCAAAAGAACCTAGCCAAACCATAAAAACACTACAACCCTAGAAAACCAAAAAACCCTCAAAATTACTAAAATCACTAAAAAAATCCAAAAAAACCCTAAATTTCCCTAAAAATAAAAAAACCCGAAAACCAAATAGGAAAACCTTTAAAAACCTTAATAGATAAAACCCCTAAAATCCTGAAAATAAATTAAAAACCCAAAAGATTAAAAAAACCTAAATACCTTAATTTTCCTAAAAACCCTAAAACCCATAATATTCTTAAAAACTTAATAATTAAATAAAAAATAAAAAAAACCTTAAACCTTAAAAAACCATAGGAAAACCCTAAATACTTTAAGACACATAAAACCCCCAAAAACCAAAAAATGCTAAAAACCCTAAAAGACCCTAGAAATCATAAAAATCTCTAAAAACCATAACCCCCCAATCCTTAAAAGGTGCTATAAATCATAAAACCCCTAAACCACTAAAAACTCTAAAAACAATTTAAACCCCTAAAAATATTAAAAAATCCAAAAAATTTAAAAACCCTAAAAAACTCAGCATAACCCTAAAAACACAAAAAAACCCTAAAAATTCCATAAAACCCCTAAAAATTCCTAAAAACCATAAGAATCAAAAAAATATTAAATATTCTCTATAAAATCATAAAAAAATCCCTAAATACATTGAAAACACTAAGAATGAGTTAAAAATAAAAAAACACTTAAAATACCTAATAACCTGAAAACACTAAAAACCCAAAAAACCCTATAAACCCTAAAACACCTAAAAACCAAAAGCCCCTAAATCCATAAAACCCGTAAACTCACTAAAAACATAAAAAGAATTTAAACCCCTAAAATGTTAAAAAAATATTAAAACCCTTAAAACCCATAAAATACTCTAAAAATCCCAAAAAACATAAAAACTCTAAAATACCTAAAAAATATCAAAATATCTAAAAATTTTAAAGACCATAAAAATCCCAAAAAAAATACCCAAATATGGATGAAACCCTAAAACCCCCTAATAAAACCACAAAATCCAAAAAACTCTTAAAACCCCATAAAACCCATCAAAATCACTAAAAACAACTAAAAAATAAAAAACAAAAACAATACCAAAATATCCATAAAAAAATAAAATACCCTAAAACCCCAAAAAACCATTAAAACTAAAAACACTTATAACCCATAAAAACCCTAAAAGCTCAAAATACCCAAAAGTGCCCTAGAACCCAAAAAATCATAAAATGCCTAATTTTTTTAAAAACCATCAAACACATAAATCCCCTAAAAACGTTAATAGATTCTAAAATACATAAAATCCCTATAAAAATAATAAAACACAAAACCCCAAAAATATAATCATAAAATCCAAAAAGAGCATAAAAATCCTAAAACCCACCAAATCCCTAAATCCGTAAAAGAACCAATAACATCCTAAAAGAGACCTAAGAATACATAAAAATTTAAAAACCCCTCAATACTTGAAATGGCTCAAGAAATCATTAAAAACAAAAAACAACAACTAATACACCTAAAACCAAATTAAAACACCAAAAACCCGAAAACCCTAAAAACCAATAAAACCATAAAAATCACTAAAAACCCTAAAAATCATAAAAATCATTAAAACCACATAAAAATCCCTAAAAAAATAAAAACACATAAAAATCATAAAACCCCCTAATAAATCCATAAAATCCTAAAATAACTTAAACCCTCTATAAAACCTAAAAATGATAAAACCCCGAAAAACCAATAAAACAGTATAATACCTAAAAACCATAACACCTCCTAAAAACTATAAAACCTTATTAACCTGTAAAACATTAAAAACCACCAAAAACTCTAAAACCCCTTTAAATCACTAAAAACATAAAAAATCATGAAAAATTATAAGAACCCTAAAAACCATAAAAGCCCCTAAAACCTAAAAAATTCCTTAAAACCCTAGAACCCAAAAATCCCAAAAATCCATCAAAATCCGTAAAATCCCTAAAAACCAAAAACACCAAAAAACAACTCTGAAATACCCTTAGAAAACATAAAGACCTAAAAACACTTACAACCCCCCAAAAATCCTAAAAATGTTAAAAGACCAAAAAACCCAAAAAACACAAAAATTTCCTAAAACAATAAAAATCCTAAAAATCTGTAAAAATATATAAAAACATAAAAAGATTTAAATACCTTAAAACCCCTTAAGAAAACCATAAAAACTAAAAACACTAAAAACAACTAAAAAACTAAAAACGCTAAGGACCCTAAAACCTCCAAAAGACCCTAAAATCCCAAAAAACCCCGAAAAACCATAATAACCTCTAAAACCCTTAAAATATCATAAACCCATAAAACCCATAAAACCCTAAAAACGGTTAAATCCCTAAAAGAGTTAAATAACTATAAAAACCTTTATTCCCCTAAAAAGTCTCAAAAAACCATAAAAATCCTAAAAATCCCAAAAAGCGAAAAAATACTACAAACCATGAAAAACTCTAATAAGACCATGAAAAACTAAAAACACATAAAACACTAAAAAACATAAAAACCCTAAAAACCCTAAAAATTATTATTACCCAGAAACAGCTAAAAAATCTCAGAATCCCTAAAAACCTTAAAAACCATATAAATCTAAGAAAAACACAAAAAATTCCTAAAAATGTAAAAAATCCAAAAAAAACCCTAGAAAACCTAAAAGAAAACCTAAAAACCCTAATAACCCTTGGAACCCCGAAGAACCAAAAATTTATAAAATCCATTAAAGTACATAAAACCCCAAAAAACCTAGAAACCGTAAACATCTATAGAAACCTTAAAATTCCCTAGAATCTAAAAAACCATAAAAACACAAAAAAAAATTAAAAACCACATAAAACCCTAAAAACATTTAAAAACTCTAAAAACCATTAAGACCCAAAAAACTCAAAAAAAAATCTAAAACCCCAAAAAACCATAAAACAATAAAACCCCTAAAAATCCCTAAAAATTCAAAAAACCCTAAAAATTATAAAAAGGCCATGAAATAAAAATACTAAGAAACCTAAATCCCTAAAATAACCCACGAAACCCACAAAATCCCTAAAAAAATTAAAAAGGTCATAAAAATCATTAAAACCCCTAAAATCACAAATATCAAAAAAACCCCTTGAAAAACCCTTAGAAAATCATAAAAAACCGTAAAAACACTAATAACCACGAAAAACCGAATAAATACAAAAAAACCTAAAAACCATTAAATGGATCTAGAAACCCTATAATCCCCTAATACAGTAAAACACATAAAACCCTAAAAAATAACTTGAAAACATAAAACCACACTAAAAACTCAAAAAACCCTTTCAACCCATATAAATGTTGAAAAAGTCAAAAAACCATAAAAATTCTAAAAACATTAAAAACCCTAAAACCCTAGAAAATCCCACAGAAACCCCGAATCCCCAAAAAACCCCTACAAACCCTCCAAACTCCTAAAAACACTAAAAACCCATAAAAATCATAAATAATAATAAATAATTCATTAAAATGTAAAAAACACTAAAAACCTTGAAAATCCATAATAAAACCTTAAAACCTAAAAACAATTAAAACTCATAAAAACCTATGAAATGGTAAAACCTTAAAAACCTAAAACCATAAAAATCCCTAAAAACAAGAAAAATCTAAAACAACCCTAATAAATTAATAAAATAATCAAAATACCTAGAAACCCCAAAAACATAAAAAAACACAAAAAAAACCCACAAAACCCCTAAGAAAACAATAAAAACCTATAAACAATTAAAAATATTAATAAAACCTAAAAACGATAATAATTATAGAGAGCCCTAATATTCATAAAAATCAACAAAAACTAAAAAGACACCAAAAGACATAAAAAACCCAAAACCCATAAAATCATAAAAATAACCAAAAACTATAAAAACCTTTTAAAATAATAAAACCATAAAAATATTTAAAATAATATAAAACCTTAATAAACTAAAAAATTAAAAAACAGAAAAAACAGAAAAACCCCAAGACCAATAAAAACATGAGAAAAAAATAAAAATCCAAAAAATCCAAAAAATCCAAAACAATTAAAAAAACATTAAAAAACATTAAAAAACTTTAAGCCCCTAGGAGAAGATAAAATACTAAAGAAAATTATAACCCCTAAAAACATAAAAAATTATAAAAACCCTAAACCCCTAAAAACTATAAAAATCATAAAACACATTAAAATCCCCCAAAACCATAAAAACAATAAAAAGTTACAAAATTACAAAAAATACCTGAAAATTTAATTACCTAGAAAAACCTTAAAACGCCTAAGAAAACATTAGAACCCAAAAAACAATTAAATCCCCTAAAAACCCAAGGGATAACTCTAACTCTTGTTTTGATGATGCGGCTTCGAGATATGGTGCGGATGGTGACCTATTTGGTTTGACTTCTATTTAAGACTTTGGGGGATGTAGATTGATCTATTTTATTTTTTGGTTTTTTATTTTTTGGGTTTTGGTTGGGTTGTAAGGGGTTTTGGGTTGTGGTCGATTGACCCCTCCCCTCCCTTGTCCGATTGTTGTCTATCCTGTCTTCTTTTCTAATAAATTGTTGGGGGTTGGGAATAGCCTGATCCTCGCACCTTCCTTGCCCTAAAAACCCCCAAAGACCCTAAAAAATTTAAAAACTTCTAAAGACAATAAAAACCCTAAAAATCCATAGAAACTGAAAAAATAAAAACACTAAATTCCCTTTAAACAACTAAATATGTTTATAAACACTAAAATAATTTGAAATCCCTAAAAAACTCAAATTACATCTAAAAACCATAGAAACCATAAAACCCCAAAAAAACATAAACCCTCCCCCACAAATCCCTAAAAACACAAAAAACCATTTAAATTAAAAAACTACGCTAAAAATCTATAAAAATAATGATATTTCAAAAGGACCCGAAGGATCCTAAGAAAACTGTAAAAACAGTAAAATACATAAAATCCTTAAAACCCATAAAAATGTTAAAACCACTAAAAGACCCTAAAACCCCAAAAAAACTATAAAAACATCTAAAATATTAAAAACCCCAAACCCCAATAAAAACTATAAAACCAAAAAAAAACACAAAAAAACATTTAAAACCCAAATATTTTAAAAAAACTGTAGAAAACACTAAAAACACTAAAACCCCATAAAACCCCTCAAAATCCATAAAACCCTGATAAAAATTAAAAAACCAAAAAAAATCCATACAATCCATTACAATATAAAACCCCTAAAAACATAAAACTTTCACAAAAACCATAATAACATAAAAACACTTAAAACACTTAAAAAGCTAAACACTCTAAAAACCCTAGAAACCCTGAAACCTCTAAAAAATATAAAACCATCAAAATCCCTAAAATTGCTAAAAACCATAAAAACATAAAAACCCTAAAAACTCTAAGAAATTAGTAATACCTAAAAACACTTAAAACAAAAAAAACTACAAATGCTAAAAACTGAAAAAGACCCTAAAAACCACAAAACATCTAAAACCCATAAAAACCCTGAAATCCTTAAAAATATCTAAAATCACACTAAAAACTATATAAATAATTTAAAAACCTAAAAATTCTAAAAACCATAAAAACCGTAAAAGCCCAAAAAAACACCTAAAACTAAAAATACCATAAAACAGCTTAAACTCCAAAAAACCATAGAATCCCTCAAAATCCCTAAAAACTATAAAAAATCATAACAACCCTAAAAATCCCTAGAAACATAAAAAAAATAGTTAAAACACTAAGAAAACATCAAAAACGTAAAAACACAAAAATACAACTAAAACCCTAAAATTCTAAAAGCCCTCAAACCCAAAATAACCATAAACCCCTCAAAATTGCAAAAAACATTAAAAAACCTAAAAAACCTAAAAACCACCAAAAAATACAAAAAACCTAAAAAACCATAAAACCCCTGAAATATCTGACAAATACTTAAAAACCTAAAAAAACATAAAATCCCTAAAACCCAAAAAAACCCTAAAACCCCCTAAAAAGACCCTAAATTCCCTAAAAACCCATAAAACCCATGAAACCCTAAAAATTATAAAACCCCTAAAACCATAAAAATACCTAAGAAACCACTAAAAAATTTAAATCCATAAAAATATGAAGAAAATATAAATAACCTAAAGGACCCTAAAAATTCCAAGAAAACCCTAAAACTCCATAAAACCATAAAAACATTAAAAATTAAAAAATTATTTAAACACTCAAAATACCAAAAACACCCTAAAAACCATAAAAATAATAAAAAAATTCCAAAATCCAAAAATAAAAAAAACATAAATTCCTAAAAACTGAAACAAAACCATAATAACCTAAAACACTTAAAACTCATAAAAGCCTAAAAATGCCAAAACCCCTAAGAAAACATAAATCCCCTAAAACACTCAAAATCCTTAAAATCCATAAAAATCCTTAAAGAGGCCTCTGAATCCTGTAAACGTAAAAAACCCTAAAGAGAATGAAAACCCCCAAGAAACCTATAAAAACCTAAAAATGCATAATACCCCAAAAAACCTGAAAAATTATAAAACCCCTAAAAGACTATAAAAACCTTTAAAACCCCTAAAAACCATTAGATCTCCTATAAAATATAAAAACCCATTAAAACCCTAAAACACAATAAAATCTAAAAAAATCCATTAAACCGCTAAAAACATTAAAAAATATAAAAACCTTAAAACCCTAATATTCCAAAAAATCTATAAAAACCATAAAAATCCTAAATAACTAAAACCTGGAAAAAATGCCTTCAATTCTTTAATGTCCCTGATAACCATAAAGACCATAAAAATACTAAAAAATACCTAAAACCCCTAAAAAAAATAAAAACAAGTAAAAAATCCTATGAAAACAATATAATCCTAAAAACACCATAAAACCTAAAAAACCTAAAACCTCTAAAAAACTACTAAATACCCTAAAAACCATAAAAATTTATAAATCCCATAAAAATCATAAGAATACCTAAAAGTTCCTAAAAATGTAAAAAATACTTAAAACGCTAAAAACCATGAGATAACATTAAGAACCTAAAAACATTTAAAACCCCAAAGAATCCTAAAATAGAAAAATAAACTCTAAAAAACCTAAAAAGAACATAAAACCCCTAGAAAAACCTAAAAGTGTAAAATCCCCTAAAACCATAAAACCCCCAAAAACCATAAAAACCCGATTACCACTATAAAATCTAAAACCTATTTAAAACCATAAAAATTTTAAAAAACTCAAAAAATCCTTAAAAACACTAAAAAACTCAAAAGTCCCTAAAATCCATTTAATACCCTAAACAACCTAAAAATCCATAAGATCCCTATAAAACCAAAAAAACCATAAAAATCCATAAAAATTAAAAAAAAAACCTATTAAAACCGTAGAAACATAAAAAAACATCAACCCACTAAAATATTTAAAAACACAAAAACCCTTTAAAACTCTAAAAATCCCTAAAACCCTCATTATCCATAACAACCATAAAACCCACAAAAAACCTAAAAACATTAAAAATTTACTAAAAACATAAAACAAATAAAATCCCTAAGAAACCATTAAAAATTTAAAAACATTTAAAACCCATAAAACCTAAAAATGCGAAAAACCCTAAAAACCCAAAAACAACCTAAAAACCCTAAACCCCATGAAAAACATAAAAAGCCTAGAATAATATAAAACCCTAAAACCCATAAAAACCTTAAAAAAACTAAAAACTCTAAACACCCATTAAACCCCATAACTTTTTAAAAACCTTTAAAAACCTATAAAACCACAAAACCCATAATTATTAAAAAATCCATAAAAACCTAAAAATACATAAAATCCTAAAATCACTAAAAAAAATTTTAAACACTCAAAATCCCTAAAAACCCTAAAAACATAAAAAACCTAAAAAATATATAAAAACCATATAATCTTAAAAGGCTCTGAAACCCCTAAAAACCATAAGAAACCCATTAAAAGGTAAAAAAAGTAGAACCCCTAAAAAACATAAATGTTAAAAAATCCATAAAAACCCTAAAACCCCATAAAAATCATAAAATATCCCTAAAAACCGTAAATCACAAAAAAACCAATGAGCAATGAAAAACAATAAGAAAAACATAAAAACATAAAAAAAAATTAAAACCCCTAAAAACCTAAAATATGCTAAAACCCGTAAAAACCCAAAGACGCCCAAAATGTCCCAAAAAACACCTACAAACCCGAAATATTGCAAAAAACCTTAAAACCCAAAAAATCACCAAAAACCAATAAAAACACTAAAAACCCTTTAAAACCCAAAAAACATTCAAAAACAAAAAAAAACCTTAAATCCCTAAAAATATTAAAAAACACCTATAAAAACTAAAACCTCTAAAACCCTCAAAATTCACATAAACCCTAAAAACATAGAAATCATTAAAATCCTTTAAAATCTGAAAAAACGTAAAAACCATAATAACCCTTTGAAACCCTAATTAAACCGTAAAAACCAAAAAACACATAAACTAGTAAAAAAACATAAATACACTAAAAACTATAAAAGAAACAAAACCCCCTAAAACCCCTAAAATCATAAAACCCTAAAAATCTTAAAAACCCTAAAAACCCATAAAAAACTAAATGACCTTTAAAAATAATAAATCCATTAAAACACATAAAATTTTTAAAAACTATAAAGAACCTTAAAAAACATAAAAACATTAAAATCACTAAAAACCGTAAAAACCGCCAAAATCCTAAAAGACCCCAAAAAAGTAAACAAAAACTCTAAAAGTCCTTAAAACTCAAAAAACTCAAAAAAAATATAAAACCCAAAAAAACCATAGAAAACATTAAAACCATATAAAACCTCAAAATCCATAAAAACCATAAAAACTGTAAAAATCCTAAAAACCCCATTAAATACCTAAAAATTTAGAAAATATTAAAACTCTGAAAACCCCTAAGAGAACACTGAAATCCTAAAAACAATTAAGAATCATAAAAAACTAAAAAAAAAGATAAAACCCATAAAACTCCTAAAAACTATAATCCCTTAAAACATTAAAAACCCCTCAAAAACAATAAAAATCCAAAATTCTCCTAAAATCAATAAAAAAATATTAAACTCCAAAAAATGTTAAAAAAAATTTAAAAACCCTTAAAACCATAAAATAAATCAAAACCCCAAAAGAAAAAAAATCCATAAAACCCTAAAAACCCTAAAACCACCTCAATATTTAAAAAACCAAAAATACCCTAAAAACCTAATACCCCTAAAATCCCTAAGAAAACCATAAAACCCTAAAAACACTTAAAACCCCTAAAAACCAAAAAACTCTAAATCCCTTTAAAACATAAAAACCCCAAACCCCTTAAAAATACCTAAATACTATAAAAACCCTAAATTACAATAATTATTAAAATACATAAAAACCACTAAAATCCTTGAAAACCCAAAAGAAAATATTTAAAACCTAAAAAACTTAAAAACCCTAATAAACTAGAAATAATAAAAACCTTGAAAACCCCTAAAAACCATAAAACCCCTAAAACCATAAAAACTCCTAAAATCATTAAAAACCTTTAAAACCCATAAAAACCATAAAAACTATAAAAACCCATTAAAACCCTAAAACCGTTAAGAGTCTCTAAAAACATTAAAACCCTTAAAAACTCAAAAAATTATAAAACCCAAAAAACAATTAAAAACCTTAAAACAAAAAATAGTATTACAAACCCCTCAAAACCCATAATGAACCTAAAAACCCTAAAAATACTAAAAAATCCCTAAAAACCTCTAAAAAGAAAAAAACCCTAAAACCTAGAAAAAACCAAAGAAAACAGTGAAAACCTAAAAAAATTAAAACACTTGAAAACACCTAAAACCCCCAAAACCCCTCAAAATCCCTAAAAACACTAAAAATCCATAAATATCCATAAAAGGGATGTAAAAGTCACAAAAAATGTAAAAAAGATTAAAATGCTAGAAAAAACCAAAGAGAACAATAAAACTGAATATAGACTTAAAACCCCTAAAATATAAAACCTATAAAAGAACTAAAAACCCCCAAACCCCCTAAAAATATAAAAACCTTAAAAACAATAAAATATTTATTCACCTATAAAGACCAAAAACCCACTAAAAAATCTTAAAAAAAAAATTTAACCCGTAAAAACATTTAAAAAACTAAAAAAATCTTAAAACACTAAAATAATAAAAAAAAACATTAAAACCCCAAAAAATGATAAAAAAACTCTAAAACCCAAAAACCCTCAAAACACTTAAAACCCTAAAGAACATAAAAGTCCTACAAGTCCCTTAAAATCCCTAAAAATGTAAAAATCACTAGAAACCATTAAAATATATAAGAGAATATTAAAAAGATAAAAGCACATACACCCTTAAAAACTCATAAAATTATAAAACCACTAAAAACACCAACAACCCCTAAAACCCTCAAAATCCCTAAAAACCTAAAAATCCCTAAAAACACTATCAAACATATAGAAAACAATAAAAACATAAAAAAACTTAAAACTCCTAAAACCTAAAAACACATAATATTATAAAAACTCTAAAAATCTTGACATAGCCTATAAATATATAAAACCCTAAAAACCCACTAAAAACTCTAAAAACCCTTTAAATAATAATTGTTTTAAATTTTTTTTAAAAAGCATAAAACACCTAAACACTCAAAAAACAGTGAAAACCCAAAAAAACACTAAAATAAATAAAATCCCCAAACCACCCAATATCCCAGAAAATACTAAAAACCATTGAAAATCCTAAAAAAACACAAAATATCCCATAAAACATAAAAAACCTCAAAAACCTTGAAAACCCCTAAGATACCCTTAAAACCCTAAAAACACTTAAATACACAAAAATCATAAAAACACAGAAAACCATAAATACCGTAAAAATTCTTAAAAACCCTAAAAACCAAAAAATCCATAAAAATCTATAAAAACATAAAAACCTTAAAAACCTTAAAACCCCTTATGAAAACCCTACAAACCTAAAAACACTTAAAACCCCTAAATCATAAAAACACCTAACCCCCTAAAACAACCTAAAAACCCTAAAAATAATCAAAATCTCTAAAACCATAATAACCAGAAACACTCATAATACACACACAGACCCTTAAAACTATAGAAACTGTTTAAAACCCAAAAAAACATTAAGAAACACTAAAAATAAAAAAAAATCCAAATAAAAACCACTAAAAATCCAAAAAACCTAAAACCCATAAAATACATTAAAATCCCTATAATGTAAAAAATTATAAAAATTGAAAATTCCCTAAAATACCTAAAATTAAAAAAACTTAATAACTCTAAAAACACAAAGAAAAAAATAAAAACCTGAAGCACTTATGACTAATAAAAACCTACAAATACTACAAACCTAAAAATAACATTAAAAACCTAATACCCTAAAATCCCTAAAAACCCAAAAAAAACCATAATGCCTAAAAAATCCATAGAAATATATGAGCACATAAAAAACCCTAAAACCTGAAAACCCCTAAGAAATCCTTAAAAAACATAAAATATGTAAAAACCAAAAAAATTCTAAAAAGCTTTAAAATACACTTAAACCCCAAAAAACCGTTAAAAACCATAAAAACCATAAAACCCTAAACCCCTAACCTATAAAAACTCTAAAAATCCACTAAAATCTTGAAAAACACATTACAACCCTATTTTTTTAAATCCTCTTGAAACCATAAAACCCCTTAAAAACAAAAAAATCCAAAAATCCCTAAAAACTATCTAAATCCAAAAAAACCTCTAAATCCCTAAACACCATAAAAATCAAAAAAAGTCCCCAAATCCATTAAAAAATAAAAAACACTAAACACCCTGAAAACCATAAGAAAATATTAAAACCCTAAAAACACTTTAAACCCATAAAACCTAAAAATGATAAAACCCCTAAAATACCCAAAACACCTAAAAACCATTAAACCCCTAAAAACCATCAAAAACCCGAAATACCCATAAAAACCCTAAAATCCACTAAAAACTCTAAAAACACTTTCATTCCCAAAAATTGATGAAAACTCTAAAAAAATCCCAAAAACAAAAAAAAACCCTAAAAACCATAAAAATGAAAAAAAAAATCTATAAAAATTCCAAAAATCATAGAAACCCATTAAAACCTTGAATAACCAAAATCAAAACTCAAAAATAAAAAAAACACATAAAACCCCTACAAACCTTAAAATGCTAAAAAACATAAAAACCCATAAATCCCTTAAAACCATTGAAAATAGTAAAACCCCTTTAAATCCCTAAAAACATTAAAAAAACTACAAAACAATACAAACCTTAGAAAATAAAAAACACAATAACCCTAAAACCCTACAACATCCATAAAAACCATCAAAATCCTAAAAAAAGCCTTAAAAGTTCCTAAAATATAAAAAACCCTAAAACCCAAAAAAATCTTAAAAATTTAAAAATAGTAAAAATTAAAAAAAAATCTAAAAACCATAAAAACAATAAAAACATTAAAACGTACCAAAAATACCAAAAAAGACACATACAACCCTTAATGAAAACCCTAAAAACCAATAAATACCCTAAAACCCACTAAAAATTCAAAAAACCCTTAAAACCCAAAAAATTGATAAAAACACTAAAAAATATTAAACCCCTAAAAAACTAACATTAAAAACCCATAAAACCCCTAAAAACCCTAAAAATGCTAAAACACCTAAACATTAGTAAAAACCATTAAATACCTAAAATTCCCAAATAATCACTAAAAATGTAAAAACCCTAAAAACTCAAAAACCCCATATAACACATTAAAACCTGAAAACACATAAACCACATGAAAATCAAAAAAACGCTAAAACCCAAAAAACACAAAATACGTGAAAAACCCACAAAATCCCTAAAATACATAAAAATCCTCAAAAAACTAACATTATTTAAAATCATAAGAAATTAAAAAACCCATTAAAACACAAATAAAATCATAAAAACCAATAATGAGTTAAAACCACTAAAGAACCTAAAAATAGTAAATACGTTAACAAATACTAAAACCATAAAAACCCTAAAACCCTCAAAATCACTAAAACACCAAAAATCACAAATATCATAAAAATCTCAAAAAAATTTAAAAACAATAATATCCCTAAAAACCCATAATAAAACCCTAAAATCCTAAGAAAACATAAAACACCTAAAAAACTCTAAAACCTCTAAAAACATAAAAATCCCTACAAACATATAAACCCTTAAAAACATGAAAATATATAAAACTCCTAAAAATCATAAATAGATACTAAAAACACTAAAACCCCTTCAAACCCCTTAAAACATTAAAAACTATAAAAACCCTAAATAATAAAAATACATGTAAACCAAAAAAAATAAACCCCATAAAATTTCTAAAAACCCTGAAATTTGCTAAGAATGATAAAAAAACATAAAAATCCATAACAATCCCAATATATGTAAAAAATTATAAAACCCCTTAAAAACCCTAAGAAAAAAATTAAAAACCTAAAAACTCTTGCAACCCCTAAAACCCAAAATAATGATGAAACCCCAAAACCCTAAAAAACCCAAAAACTGAAAACCCCTAAAATGTATAAAACCTTGGAAACAATAAAAAAAATAAGAAAACCCCCACTAAATTATCTAAAAACCCTTTAAACCCAAAACTCATTACAAAATACTAAAAAACCCTAAAAACCATAAAACCCCTAGAAATAAAAAAACCATAAAACCCGAAAAAGCCATAAAAACCCTAAAAACCATTAAAATATTCCAAATCCCCAAATACACTAGAAATCTTGAAAAATCATAAAGAAGCCATAAAAATCCCAAATAAGTTAATAACCTAAAAACCTAGATAAACCCAAATAAAATCATAAAAACCTAAAAAAAATTAAAAACTCTAAAAATATAAAAACCCTAAAAAACCTAAAAAAACCATATATCATAAAACCCTCAAAATAACTAAAAATCCAAAAAACCATAAAATTCCTAAAACCCCCCTAAAACCAT
Organism: Viscum album; assembly: GCA_963277665.1. NCBI lineage: Eukaryota > Viridiplantae > Streptophyta > Magnoliopsida > Santalales > Viscaceae > Viscum > Viscum album. The sequence goes on from OY728152.1 coordinate 1,118,075,541, forward strand.
CAAAACATAAAACCCCATAAAAATTATGAAAAATCATAATAAAACATTAAAAGAGAAAAAAGATTAAACCCCTAAAAACCCTAAAAATTATATAAAATCTTAAAAACCCAAAAATACCTTAAAAATCCTAAAAACCCATAAAAACATAAAACCCATAAAACCCTTTAAAAACATTAAAAACCCATAAAACCCCCAAAAAACACTAAAAACCCTTTGTACCCCAAAAAATGTTAAAAGGACTCTAAAATCGTTTAAAACCCTAAAAAAATAAAATAAAACCCTAAAACCTATAAAATACCTCAATCCCCCAAATCATAAAACCCATGAAAGAGCCTAAAGTTATAAAAACCATAAAAATACTAAAAACCCTAAAATCCCAAAAAAATGTAAATATCCCAAAAAAATGGAGAAAAACCAAAAAAACCATAAAAATATAAAATTAGTCTAAACCCCTAAAATATATAAAAAAACTCTAAAAACCTAAAAAAACTGTAGAAACCAAAAACCACCTATAAACCCTCAAAATCCTTGGAAACCAAAAAAAAACATTGAATGTCCTAAAAACCCATAAAAATAACTAATAACATCAAAAAACCAAAAAGCTCTGAAAACCCCTAAGAAAACATTAAAAACATAAAAAGGGAAAACCCCCTAAAAACCTAAAAACACTAAAATAACCTAAGACCCCAATAACCTATAAAAACCATAAAATCCATAAAAAAAATAAAACCCAATAAAACCCTAAATCCAAATAAAAACTCTAAATCCTCTTTAAATCCCTAAAACATTAAAAACTAAAAAAGATCTGAAAACCCCAAAAAACATAAAAAACTATAAAACCCATAAAAAATAAAAATCCGAAAAAAAATTTAAAACCATTAAAATCCCAAAAACCCATAAAGATCATAAATATCATAAAAATCACTAAAAATATCTAAAAATTTAAAAATCCCAAAAAACTAAGAAAATCCATAAGAAAACCCTAAAACCCAAAAAATACATAAAATATATAAAAAGAAATAAAATTAGAAAAACCCTAAAACCCTAAAAATACTAAAAATCTAAAACCCACTTAGATATGTAAAAGTGTTAAAAAAATTTAAAAAAATAAAAACCATAAAAAAATATAAAACTCCCTAAAACCCCATAAAACCATACAAATTTTTAAAACCTTAAAACTCCATTAAACCCCCCCCCCCAAATCCATAAAATCCCCAAAAACTATAAAAATACTAAAAACCACTAAAAATTCCTACAAATGGAAAAACGTTAAAACCCCTAAGAAAACCTGAAAACCCTAAAAACACTTAGAACCCTTAAAAGCATAAAAAATTCTAAAAAGAGTAAAAACCTAAAGAAACCATAAATTACATTAGAACCACAAAGGCACAAAAAAATATAAAAACTAAAAAACCATATAAAATCACTAAAAAACTAAAATACATTTTAAACCCTAAAACCATTTGAAAACACAAAAAGCTTAAAAACCCAAAAAACACAAAAAACCCTAAAAACCCCATTAAAAATATAAAAACCATAAATCCCTAAAAACCAAAAAAACAATCATAAAAAATCCATAAAATCTCTAAAAACCTAATAACCCCTAAATCCTTGAAAACCCCTACAAATACCTTTAAAACCAAAAAAACACTAAACCTACTAAAAACCCTAAAAATAGAAAACCCAATAAAAACATAAAAAAATCCTAAAAATCCATGAAAAATGTAAAAAAATACTAAAAACACTAAAACCCTTTAAGCCCTTAAATTGTTAAAAAAACTCGTAAAAACCTTCACATCCTTAATAACTCGAAAAACTATAAAACCCCACAAAAATTTATAAAAATCCTAAAAATCCCTAAAAACCCATAAAAATTTATAAATCTCTCAAAACCACTCATAAAACCATAAAAACATAAAAACAGTTAAAATACATAAACAAGATATCTAATGCTAAAACCCCTAAAATTCATAAAATCCCTAAAATCCATAAAACCATAAATCCCCTAAAAACCATAAAAACATAAAAACCAATAGAAAATGCAAAAAACAACTAAAACAATAAAAAACCTTTATACCCCTAAAAATCATGAAAACTCACAAAAACCCTGGAATCCCAAAAAAACTAGAGAAACACAAAATCCCAATAAACCAAAAAAACCCTAAAACCCTAAAAATGCCAAAACGCTTAATGTCCCTAAAAATTATAAAACCCCTAAAAATCCTAAAAACCCCTTAATGTCTTTTAAAATATAAAAATCCCTAAAAACCATAAAAACCCCTACGAAATCCTTAAAAACATAAGAACGCATAGAACCCCTAAATACCAAAAAAAGAAAAAAAATCTAAATGAATCTAAAAATAATCTAAAAACCAAAGACCGTTAACAACCATAAAACCTTAAAAAATCCAAAAAATCCATGAATCCCATAAAAAGAACTAAAAACTATGAAATACCTTTAAACCCCCAAAAAGATAAAAAAACTAAAAAAACCAAAATCTTAAAAAAAATATAAAAACCTTAAGAACCCTCAAAATACCTAAAATTTCAATAAACCATAAAAATCCTAAAAAAACCAAAAAGTACCAAAAAATAAAACACCCATAAAAACCTAGAAAACCTTAATAAAAACTTAAAATACTAAATACAATTAAAACCCTATAAAACCCAAAAACACTAAAAACCCTAAATAAATATATAAATCCCTAAAAACCATCAACACCTCGAATCACTAAAAGCCGTAAAAATCTATAAAAATCAAAAAAATTCCCAAAAAGTGCCTAAAACAAAACAAAAACATTAAAAACCCTAAAAACCCTAATAAAATCATAAAAATATAAAAATTCTTAAACCCCCAAAAAACCTATAAAATTCTAAAATACATTAAAACCCCTAAGAACTATAAAACCATAAAATCAATAAAACACATAAAACCCCTAAAAACACTTCAAACCCCTAAAAACACTAAAAACCCTTTATATTCCTAAAAAAAGAAACTCTCAAAAGCATTAAAACCATAAAAACTAAATAAAAACCCTAAACCCACCAAAAAGAAACAAAATACTAAAAACCCTAAATACCCAAAAAACACTTCCAAATCCCAAAAAACCCCTAATAACAATTAAAATCATAAAAAAAATTCATAAAAATCCCTAAAAACATTAAAAACCTTGAAAACCCCTAAGAAAATCATTGAAACATAAAATCACATAAAACCCCTAAAAATCGAAAAAAATTCTAAAAACCGTACAAGACCCTAAAACTCTAAAAACCACTAAAACCCATAAAAACTCCTAAAACCATAAAAAACCAAAATACCAATAAAAACCCTAAAAACCACTAAAAACTCTAAAACACCTAAAAATAAAAAAACCCATAAAACCCCCAAAAAACCAAAAAAACATTAAAATCACTAAAAACACTAATAACCATGAAAATTAATAAATTCCTAAAAAATATTATAAACCCCATAAAACTTTTCAAAATACTAAGAAACCCAAAAACCCTAAAAACACATAAAACATCTAAAAACGCTAAAAACAGTAAAATCCATAAATACCCTATAAACTCTGAAAACCATAAGAACCCTTAAAACCCTTAAAAACCCTAAAAACCATAAAAACCCAAAAAACCACTAAAAACTCTAAAAAACTATTAAACCCATAAAAAATTAAAAAAATCTATAAAAAAATAAAACCCCTAAAAACTAAAAATACCCAAAAATCACAACAACCCCAAAAAATCATAAATCCCCTAACAACCCTAAAAGCCCTCAAAGTCCCAAAAACCCCTATATGATCATAAAAAATCTCAAAAATCACAAATAAATCTCTAAAAAATAAAAAACATATATTCCTGAAATACCCTATCAAAACCTTAAAATCCTAGAAACACATAAACCAATAAAAACCTATAAACATTAAAAACCCTAAAAGACCATAAAAATCTGAAATCCCCTAAAACCCATAAAACATTAAAATACCTAAAAACCACTAAAACCCCTAAAAACACCAAAAACTCTAAAAACCCCTAAAATCCCAAAACCCCATAAAATCCCTCAAAATCACTAAAACCATAAAACACCATAAAAACCTAAAAATCCAGAAAAATATATATCTAAAAATGTAAAAAAACCCTAAAAACCCTGAAAACCACTAAGAAAACCTCAAAACACTAAAAACACTTTAAACACCTAAAACCTAAAAATGATAAAAACCCTAAAAAACCCAAACCCCATAAAAACCCTAATACCTTTCAATCTCCCAAAAAAACCCTAAAACCCCATAGAATTCCTTAAAATCCCTAAAAAATACCTAAACACACAAAAATGATACAAACGTGAAAAAATATAAGATAACATAAAATCCTAAAAATCACATTTGAAACCTAAAAACCTAAAAACACTAAAAACCCTAAAACATCCTAAAACCCCTAATACTCCATAAGAAGCCCCCTAAAAACATTAAAAACACTAAATTCCCATAAAAACCCTACAAAATCTCTAAAAACTCTAAAAACTGTAAACATCACTCAAACCCGTAAAACATTAAAAAACTCTAAAAACTTTTAAACCCTAAAAACATTGAAAACCCAAAAAACAAAAAAAATCATAAAATCCCTTAAAACCATAAAAACCATAAAACTCCATAAAAACCCTAAAACCGAAAAATCCTAAAAAATACCCTAATAAGCCAAAAAATTTAAAAATAAAAACAAAACATGAAAACCCCTAAGAAAAGCTTTGAACCCTTAAACACCTAAATCCCCTAAAAGCATGAAATTGATAAAAACCCTAAAAACTCAAAAAAACCCACAAAAATAATAAAATCCCTAAAATCATTAAAAACTCTAAAAATATTTAAAACCTAAAAACACTTAAACCCCTAAAATCATAAAAACAATAAAATCGTAAAAATAACCTAAAACCCCTAAAACCTTCAAACCACCTTATGTAAAGGAAAATCTGGAGAATAGGTTTCCATTAAATAGAAATTGAAGAAGGATAGATGGAATCTGGCCTCAGTTTTCTATCTATAACATTGGGATTAAGAGAGTATCTAGAAAAAATTACTTCAATGCATGTGTGTATCCAAGATGTGCGTATCTTTGCAGAATTAGTTTAGTTTTTAAATCATCCTTCCCAACTCGTTTCATGACCTGATTAGTGGGCTCATGAATATTAACATTAGGGAATCTGTTCATAAACTTCAGTTTACAGGTGCTACTACAATTGTTTCCTACATATAGGCTGCTCGAAATGTGGAGGCCTTTAACAAAAAAAATTCTCCTTCCATGGTGGAGTCGTGACAATTCCCAATTCATTCCATGCAATCTCTCGCATAAAAATATTTTCACTCGCAAATTATTTCACAGATCTCATTGTCTTCACGTGCTTGGGGTTTCTGGAAGGAGAAAAAAGACATCGGGTTTAATGTTTATCTAATGGATTCCCCCGATTACAACAGGGATTAAGGTTAATGTGGTTGAAACAGCTTTGGGAGAACCCGTCCCCTCAGGATGTTGTGGGGTTTTCCTTACACAGAGAGGCTTTGTGAATGTAGATTCTACCAATTTTTTTAGAATTGGACGTTAATAAAAAGATGTGATTTTGGTAATGATGAAGGCCGTCCATTTTGTGGTTCAATTCAGATGGAAGTTACTTTGGATTGAATCCGACTTGATTCTTATGGGGGATGCCCTCAAGTAAAAATACTGGAAAGATCCTTGGTGAATCCTTCCATAATGGATTTAATATCTTAGCCTCTTCTAGACTCTCACTCTCAATGTCACCCATGCCTATAGGGAGGAAAACATTGTGGTAGATGTATTATCCAAAAAGGAAATATTAGAAAGGATCCTGATGTGGTCATTTTCACCCCACTTTTTAGTTCTCCCTCTATGGACTCTGATATGAAGGTTTAATAACACACTCAAATATGTAAACCCTCTTAATAATTCTCTATCTTTAATTTTTTATTAATCATTAGGGGACCATGAATTCTTGGTCTCAAGCCTTCTTTTCCTAATACCCATAAACACCATAAAAACCCCTAAAATAATAATAACCCAAAAAACCCATAAATACCCTAAAACCCCCTAAAACAATGAAAACCCTTTAAACCAATAAAAACATCAAAAAAATATAAAAACATTTTAAACCCCTACAAAACAAAAAAAACCCAAAACAATCCAAAAAAACTTTAAAAACCCTAAAAACATAAAAACAAAAAAAACCATAAAAATATTAAAAAGCCTAAAAATACCTAATTTTTTAAAAAAACAATAAAAAACCTAAGAAAAACATAAAAACATACAAACAATTAAAAAAATAAAATACTAAAATGTGATAAAAACCACACGCCATGTATTTCTTTCTTCCTATGTAGTATAGGCCGTATATATTAAATATATATATAAATAATAAATAAGAGCAACAGTACAACCTTTGCTCTAGTGGTTGAGGGATTCCGTTCAGAACGGTCGATCACCGGTTCAAACCTCACCCCAAGCACTGAACCAAAGGTTGTACTTCACTTTTTTCCAATTTTAAAACGCATGCCTTGTATTTTCCGATAGATTATGTGTATAGTTTTTTAATAAATTCTATATATATTTATATATTTATTTTTATTTTTAATTATTAATATTTATTGTTATATAGTTTAGTATAATAATTATTTATTTATATATATATTTATTATTAAAAAATGTGATACACGACGTGTAGTCTATTGTACACAACGTTTACTACGGCTATAAAATCTGTGGACCACATGGCTTCAGCCAGTGTCGAGCGGGCCTCCCCCTCTTCCCATTTCTTCCCTTGTACGGCACCCGGACCCCGTTTGCTCAATTATGTTGATTTTGGGCATTTCTGCTTCTGATTTTTGCTGCATTTTGATCCTCAGTCTAGGTACGCCCTTCTAAACCCTCTATTTCAAGTTATTATAACCATTTAGGGTGATTTCTGGGTCATTTGATCGTTCGGCTTCCGCAATACATGACCATGATATGGAGAACACACGGCGTGTACTTTTTTACATGACCACACACTAGATGCTTTGTGATTTGAAAATACAGAGTGTGTATGTTTGGTAAACACCGTGTACCAGCACCCATCATGCCTAGGTGTCTTTTACACAAAACCTCACACACCATTTTCATGAACATGGTGTGTCTATTCAGTACACGCCGTGTAGAAATTTTATTTTGGCCAGCCCGTGTGTATTACTTCACACGACCATTTACCCTTTGTTCTTACACATGTTGTGTGGTACTTGCACACGGTGTGTCCTGTGTTGTTATAACTGTTGGGAGAGTGGTCGTGTCTTTGCCAATACACAACCAGGACCACTTTACATGTACACGACATGTATGTTCGGTACACACTGTGTAAGCTTTGTTGGTTTATTTGTTTCTCGCATGGCATGTCTATCCAGAGAACATGGGATGCTAACCCATTTTAATTACATGTTATGTACTCTAGAAATACACGCCGTGTACTTTTTAATTTTCCATTTTTCTCCCAATTTATTCTTTTTATTTTCTTTTCTTTTTCTTTTGTTTTATTATTCTATTCTCTTTCAGGGTATGGTAGATAGAGATCCTTCCCATGGGAAGCATCCCGCCTCTGCCACTAAGGGTGAGAGGGCTTTTTATTTTTGAATCCGACTCCGGCCTACAACACTACCAGATCTAGAATCTCCAGTCAATCAGTTCCATTTTTCGGACATCCTTCCACCCCTCACTCCCAGAGTCGAGGCTGGTCCGAGTAGTGCCACACCTCCACTATCTTTCCCTGAGCCTCTGAGCACCATCATTCCATCCCCACCAGTTTCTACTCCACCTGAGCTCTCCTCATCCACAGCCGATCCCTCATCGACTGCACCATCTCATAGCAATCCTTCGTCTACTCCAGGATATCCATGCCTAGAGCCAGCTACGGCTGTAGCACATCCACTTGGGGCGGGACCTGCATGTGTTCCCTACCCTTTCATGGTTTTCCCAGTCACATATTTGGCACACGATAGGGTCCAACACTTCTCTCACGACGCGATTCCGTTGAGCAGATACTATCTGGATAGCATCATCCCACAACCGATGGGAATCTAGGGAGAGTTGGAGGATCATATTAGGCACACTCCATTACTCTATATCTTCCAAGTCATCACTATTATTTTTTAGGATTCATTTTTGGAGTTTGCTTCTTCATTCGAGTTTGACAAGGCCAAGTACCGGGAGATGCCCGATGATGCAGTAACAGTGGTCCGATATCAGCTTGGTGGTCATCAATTTTCCCTTACCAAGACCGAGTTCGGCTAAGGGTGTGGTTTCTATCCACATCTTGTCACCCCACCCCCTGTCTTCTCCATGACCAGACCCGAGCGCTCTGACCTCATTGCTATGTGGCGGGAAATTCCTAGGCCTGACCACCGCTATACCCCTACCTCCCAGAAGAGTACCCTTATAGCTGACCATATCCTTCGCTTCACAAATCGGTTATTTATTACCATTATTTTTCCCTTCCATGAGGATATGGGGGTCATGATCGGTCGTGACATGGATCTCCTTACCTATGTCATTTAGCAGGACTACATGGACCCCCCTTACCTTACAACCTCCTATTTCCACGCCATATTTACCAGCCATTGGGGAAACCTGAATGACGGGTTTCACGCCACCTGCCTTGCCCACCATCTTAGGGTTTCTGAGCCTTCTCTTTCCCATGAACTGTTAGGTTCCCCCCAACAAATGGAATATCTCATGCTTATTGTCATGGGATTGGTCTAGAAGAAGGGGGTGCGTACGTCCTTTCCCAGGCATGACCCCACCCACCGGTTAACCATCTTGTCCTCAGTGATGCACCTACTCCACCTTCCCCACCCCCTCCAGCATCCCCACGCCACCCCCTTCTTCTGACCCCACTCCTTCAAGAATTCCTTCTTCTATTCAACCACCATACCCACCTACCCCCGCACCCTCGGTTGATCTCACCTATTCCCTCTGCCTAGCTGTGATGGAGAAGCACTTGGTCCATCTCAATCGGCATGAGGACTAACTGTAGTAGATGTTGTGGCTTCTTCTTCAGTATCATGGTATCCCACAACCCCCACCGCATGCCCCTGCTTCGGCTCCTGTCCCTTCTTTTATAGCTCCACCACCCTTTACTACGCTGGCCACAGATTTAGTTCTCCTATCCACTATGGGCCCAGCTGCTGCTACCACTGCTTCCACTACTGCTACCAGTCTAGGGAGTGATACTAAACTTACTCTTCCGAGTCCATCTCCTGCGGCTGCTACTTCTATAGCTTCTCTTCCAGGTGCAAATTTCGAGCCTCCAGTTTCCATGGCTCCAGATCCATTTTTTGTGGATAGTTCTGTACCAGATGGTGCCTATTCTAAGACTACCCCCTAACTAGTTTTTGGAAAAAAAATTCCATTTCATATATTTATGGTATCTTGTGCCTATGTATGTTGTGTATGATTTCATTGTTCTCTTTTCCCCACCATCACAATTATTCTGGCATGTTTTAGGATGCACTGTCACATCCCCTCCCATTTTCTACTCCTAGACACGAGGAGAGTACTCTTTTCATTCATTGTTTTCTTTTCTTTATTGGTATACTTCTTTCCTTACATCCCCTCATTCTTGTCTACTATTATTTCCACACATTTCCTTCTTCACTTTCGGGAATTTGCAGACCATTTGATGTTTTAAGTATGGGGGAGCGTCTATCGACCACCTGAGTCTTTGCCCTTATCATCATTCTAGGATAAATAATTAATTAATAGATATATTTTAAAATGTAAAGAATTTTTGGTTAAACATATTTTTAAATAATAAATCTGAAAGTGGGAAATTTTGAAAAGTTACGTGCTTATTTTGGTTCTTAAGTATTTTAAAATGATTGATAATATAGTTTAGATTACAACTTGTAATCCTTGGATAATTACATCAATTAGACTAATCAATTATATGCATGTCATGACATGATTGTCTCTTTGTTTTCCTTCCCACTCCTTAGAGGTATTCTAAAACCTTAGTCATATTCTTTCTAATACCCTCTTTCTTGAGGGATTTTTAGGATATACACAACTACCAGAATTTGCATGTTTTATTTTCGAAACATGAGAAATTTTTGAATTACATTAAAATGATTGAGGCATTAGATTATTTTAACCCCTTTATCTTGAGACCTTCCCTACATCTTATCTTCGTGAATCCCCTAGGAACTATGAGTATCCTTTATAGGAAGCCATATTAAAAAACTATTTCCCTTCCTACCCTAATTATTTTATGATTTTTGCATTATTATTCATTTGAGCTCAAAAGATGGGATTGACAACACATCGAATACTTTCATGAATTGTCAAGAAATTATCTATGGGGGAGAGCCTCTTGATCATCTGGGGCGAAAAGGGTTCCAAACCTCAATTTGGGGAAATTCTAAAAGGTTCCCTATGTTCTTAAAAAAATTACTCGGAGAAAGTGACCTTATACTTACTTGTTGGTTTGTAAACCCTACCTACCCAACTAAAGGAGATGGTGGTGATGAGATTATTTGATAAATCTTGTTGAGGATTCTTTTACATTGAGCTTTAGTTTGAATATCATGTGATCTTATTTAAAGAATTTATCCTCCTTTTTCAAGACTTATAGTTATTTTTCACATCTTTACCTACCAACCGTTAGCCAAAAAAAAATATGATCCCTATTGAAAATCCCTCATGATTTCTACAAATCAATTTTCTGAAGTAGAGAACTAGATTTCTCGAAAACCTATGAATAGAGTGTATATATCTTTCATTGAGAAAAACATTTATTTAAAATTTCTTGAGTGTCGAGTATATTATTGGTGAGGTAGATCATCGAGTGTCTTGTTTATTTTGGAATTGTTGAAACTTGTGTTTAAAAGAGGATGAAAGTAGCTAATTGAATTATATATGAGGCATGATTAGAATATCTCATGAATTGAAAATATTTTGTATCTTTTTGGAATTTTCTCCTGTAACTTATTATTTAAATTTGTGATTAACTGATGTCATTCCTATTAAAATATAGACTCTGTTAATTAGATGTTGAGATTTGCTCGAGAGAAAGGAAATGACTATGTATGGGAGAGTTTGATGCACCCCATTTGTGTATACAATTTTCTAATACTTTATTGAAAATAAGAACATTTTTTCATCAATTACCTACTTCTTAGGGAACAAATACTTTGATTATGTTGATCTTGTTCATTTTTTGGAGATTTATGGCACAATACACAAAATGAGGGAGACTGAGTAAAATTTACAAACTACACGATGTGTACTTATTTACACACTATGTATATCCAGAATCATTCACGGATTGACCAGGACAAGTACATGCCCATGTAATCAGAATCTGGTACATGCCATGTTCATCCTTTATACGTTGTGTACACCCTTTTAGAAGTAGTTGGCAGATGAGAAGTTTACATTCCCATGTGGCCATCTGAAGGGAATATGCCGTGTTTCACTAATACACGTCAGGTAGGCCTTTCTAGAAGCGGTTGGTGGTTGAAAAATGAGACAACACGTCGTGTACGGCAGTGCTACATGATGTGTATAGCTACCTACTAGGCGTCACCATGTAGTTATTTTTTCTATAAAAGGAGGCATTGGCCTCTGGTTTTCGTGTGTGTGGTGTGTGGAGAAAAAGTGTGGAGAAAAGGTTGAAGGTCCGAAGGAGAGAAGCTCTACCCCCATACTACCACCATTCTACTATCTACCTGAGAATCATTCCCTCCTATAAGTTCCAAGAATGATCACATCAGGTATCAAGAGCTTTGTGTTTATCATTTTCTATACGTGTAACTAAATACCTAGTGTGTTGGGGTTGTGGAAGATGATGAGCTCTAATTTAAATTAGTTGTTATGAATGTGTTAGTTCCTTTTAACCTCTTCTTATTTTTCTGAAACGACTTTTTATTATCATAGAATATTCTGAACCAAACCAAGGGCAGAATATTTAGGGACTCAAAATAAGAATAACGATGAATAATTTCATGACCATTGGAAGTATTTGTTGACTCAAAATTGACTAAGCCAAATAAAGAACTATGAAACACTAACTAACAGACCAAGGAGATAGTTTCTTCATCTCTAAATATAAGTTTACTGGACCAAGGAAACATTATTACAAATTGAAACCCATAGTGGTTCATTATTATGAAAAACACAACCTCATAAGAAATTTAATTTACAAAGAAACTTCTCATTAATCCATAACCTCAACGCACGTCTCTATTTATCTATATAAAAATCAATTTTCTTGTATTTACTTGTATTCTGTTAAGTAATTTGTTAAAATAAACTTAAAACCAATCATTCTTTTTATCCAAACAACAAAAATCGACTTTAAATTCTGCAAACTTCATTACAAAAAATTAAAACTAATTTAAACAAGATAAAAATAACTTATTTTTTTACCAGTGGATCGACCCCTTATAGGTTCTATACCTGTTAGGGTAAAAATAATTTGGGACACCAATAATATATCTTCAGTGAAATGACTTTCCAAAATTCTAATGAGTTTATAAACCATAACCGACCCTAAAACCCATACAATCCCTTAAAAACCTTCAACAACCCTAAAACCCCATAAAAACCCAAAAAATCTAAAAACTATTTAAATACCTAAAAACATTAAAAACCTTAAAACCTATAAATAACAAAAAAATCCACAAAAGCCCCAAAATACAGTAAAAACTCTAAAAATTTTAAAACCCCTTAAAAACCTGATAATATTAAAAACCCATAAAAAATTCCCTAAACATCCCTAAATATTTAAAATACCCTAAAACACAGAAAAATCCCAAAGAAAACCTTTAAACCATGAAAACACATCAAACCAAAAAAATCTAAAAAATGATAAAAACACAAAAACCCTATAAAACCTTATAAACCCTAAAAATTCCTAAAATCCCTAAACACAAAAAAAATAATAAAATCCCTAAAAATGTAAAACACCCTAAAAACCATGAAATAATATTATAATAGCTTAAAACCCTATAAAAATAAAACCCCAAAAAACCATAAAATCCCTAAAAAACATAAAAAAACTAAATTCCCATTAAAACCACTAAAAATATAAAAACAGATTAAATCCATAAAAATGATAAACACTATAAAAATTGTAAACCCCAAAAACCTCAAATACCCCTAATAACCTAAAAAACCACCAAACCCCTAAATACTTAAAAAACATTAAAACACTAAAAATCCTTCAAAACCCTAAAAACTACAAAAATCCTCAAAATCCCTAATTTTTTTAAAATATGTAAAAATCCTTAAAAACCAAAACAACCCCGAAGAGAACCTAAAAACACACTTAAACCCGAAAAAACCAAAAAACGACAAAAACCCTAAAAACCCTAAAAAAACATAAAATACTAAAAAATATTTATACGATTAAAAAAGTTAAAAACTAAAAAACCCTTAAAACAAAAAAAACAACTAAAACAACTAATACCCTCAAAAAAGAATAAAAAACATAAAAACTCTAAAGAACCCTAAAAATCTCTAAAATACCTAAAATCCCTAATGACAATAAAAATCCTAAAAACACTAAAAATCACAAAAAACATAAAAAAAAACTTTAAAAACAAGAGAAAACCTAGAAATCCTAAAAAACCTAAAAACACTTAATACCCATAAAAAATTAAAACCACTAAAAACCCGAAAAAATAGAAAAAACCCTAAAATCACTAAAAATCATAAAACCCCTAGAAACTATAAAAACCCTAAAAGTCACTAAAAACATTAAAAAGCCTTTAAACCCCTAAAAACCTTAAAAACACTAAAAATACATAAAAAACCTATAAGCTCAAAAAACCATAAAAACCCTAAATACCCCAAAAGACCTTAAAATCCATAAAACCCCCACAAAAGCATATAAAATACTAAAAATCCCTAAAAATACCAAAAAACATAAACAAAACCCTTGGTGATGGACCTTACTAGCATGGTGGTACAAGATGATTTAAAGTTTGTTGATTTTTCGACCTGTGGTTCGATTTTGCTGGTGGTTCGATGTTGCTGGTGGTTTGATGTTGCTGTTTGCTGGATCTGGTACTGCTGGGTTCCATTTTTTGCTTCACTAGGAACCGCTGAAAGAGGTGCTGGCTGTCGAAATCTGATGGGTTTGATGTTGGCTGCTGCTTGGCTGAGATGTGATGTTTTTGATTCTTTGGAGTTGTTGAAGTTGCTGCGTATGGTGATGGTGGTGCTGCTGCTGGATGTTGGTTGCTGCTTGGTAGGGACTGCTGCTGGATCTTTCTTTCTTGGCTTTGTGTGTTTTTTCTTTTTTGATCATTCTTTTTATGGGGTCTTTTGCATCTTGGGTTTGTAAAGGGTTTTTGGGTATGGGTCATTTGACCCCTCCCCTCCCTTGTTTGATGAGTCTTTTTTTATAATAAAATTTGGGGGGGTCAGGAATAGCCCGATCCTCACATCTTCCTTTCCCTAAGAAAACCTTAAAAAACAAAAAACCCTTAAACCCCTTAAAAAACTAAAAAATTCTAAAATCCCTAAAACCTATGAAAACCCCTAATAACCATAAAAACCATAAAACCCCTAAAACCTTAAAATCCAAAAAACCAATAAAAACATAAAAAACCACTAAAACATAAAGAACCCTTTATAACCCTAAAAACAATAAATACTATAAATAAATAAAAAACTCTAAAAAAATCAAAAAACCCCAAAAAAACAAGAAAATCATGAAATACTCTAAAATCCCTAAAAACCCAAAAACCCTAAAAATCACTAAAAACCATAATAACCCATAAAAATCCTAAAAACCACTAAAATACCATAAAATTTAAAAACACCAAAAATTATGAAAACCCATAAGAAATGATTAAAAAATGAAAATACATTAAATCATGAATAAATAAAAAAAATGGTTAAACTCTAAAAACCCTAAAAGAAAGTTGAAAACCCAAACCACTCAAAAAATAAATACCTAAAACCCTAAAATTCACAACTATAAAATCATTTAAACCCCTAAAAATATTTAAACCCTCTAAACCCCTTAAAGCACTATGAAAATCAACACCCCCTAAAAATAAAAAAACCATAAAATTTCAAAAAATGTTGAAATCCCCTAAAAACCCCCAAAACCCTAAAATTGAAGAAACTCTAAAAACATAAAAACCCTGAAAAACCCTAATAAAATCATAAAAACCAAAGCACACTTAAAACCCCTAGAAACCCAAAAATAATTAAAAAACCAAAAAACCAAAAAACCAAAAAAATTTATTGAAAACCCCTAAAAGCCCACAAATCCTGAAAAATCTCAAAAAGCATACAAATTCTAAAAATAACTAAAAATACCTAAAAACATAAGGAACCTTAAAAACCCTAAAACACACTAAGAAAACAATAAAAACTTAAAAACACTTAAACCTAAAAAAACTAAAAAAGATAAAAACCATAATGAAACTAAAAACCATAAAACTAATAAAAACCATAACCACCCCCCTCAAACCTCAAAAAAACCACTAAAACCTTAAAAACCATTTAAACACCTAAAAATGTTAAGAAAATCTAAAAAATTTAATGAAAATAAAAATTAATTAAATCCCTTAAACAACATAAAAAAAATAAAACACTAAAAACACCTAAACCCCACTCAAAATTCCTAGAAACCCTAAAAATATTAAAAAACATAAAAATCCCATAAAACATAAAAAACCCTAAAAACCCTACAAACACATAAGATAACCTTTTAAACCTAAAAACAATAAAACCCCTAAAAACCCTAAAATTGATAAAAACTTAAAAGACCATAAATACTATAAAACCCAACAAAAACAATAAAACCCCCTAAAACCATAAAAACCCTAAAATTCCATAAAAACTTCAAAAACCCCACTACAACTCTATATCCCATAAAACCCAAAAAACCAAAAAAACTATAAAATGCCTAAAACCATAAAAATCAATAAAATCACTATAACCCTAAAAAACAATAAAAATCCTAAAAAATCCCAATAAAATCACAAAAAACATGAAAACCCCCTAAAACACAAAAACCCCCTAAGAAAACCAGAGAACAATTAAAACATCTAAACCCATAAAACTGTAAAAAATCGTAAAAATCCTAAAAAAACATAGAAACACCTAAAACCATAAAAAACCCTAAAAAACTATAAAAACTCTAAAAATCCATTAGACACCAAAAAACATTAAAAAATATAAAATAACCTTAAATCTCCAATAAAAATAAAAAACCCAAAAAACTATTAAGACCCTAATAACCCTAAATAACCCTAATACCCCTCAAAATTCCTAAAACCATATAAAACTATAATAATCACCAAAATCCATAAAAAATCCTAAAAATGTAAAAAATAAAAAACCCCTACGAAAAACATAAAAAACAGAAAAACACTTAATCCCCAATTTTTTTTAAAAAATTCAAAAATCCCGAAAATACCCTAAAAACCCAAACCCCCTAAAAATATAAAAACAACTAAAACCTTGGAAAACAAAAAAATCCATAAAAACACAAACCCACTAAAAACACTAAAAACACCTTACACCCTTAAGAACGTTAAAAACTATAAAAATAATTAAAAATGCTAAAAATAAAAAAAACTAATAACCCAAAAAATAATAACCCCATATAATTCCTAAAATCCTAAAACCCTAGAAAAATCCCTAATGGCAGAAAAAAACTAGAAAATTCCTAAAAAATCCTAAAAAAGTCTAAAAATTTAAAAAACCTTAAAAACCCTGAAAACCCCTAATAAAACCTTAAAAACCAAAACTCACTTAAAACACCTAAAAAGGTAAAAAGTTCTAAATAAACTAAAAACCCAAAACAACTAAATATCCCTAAACCCCATAAAAACCATAAAAAACCTTGAACAACACTAAAAATAACTAAAAATGTAAAAAATTTAGAGAACCCAAAAAAAATCTAAGAAAAAATCCAAAAAATGTAAAAACACATAGAATCCATAAAAACATAAAAATGTTAAAAACCTTAATAGACCATAATACTACTAATGAACCATTAAACCCACTAAATTCCTTTAAAAACCCAAAACACCCATCAAACATTAAATATCCACTAAAATCACTAAAACCCCATAATAAAGAAAAAAATGTTAAATATTATAAAAGACCATAAAATGCCCTAAAAACTGAAAGAAACCATAATACCCAAAAAAATATAAAACCCATAAAATTCTAAAACACCATAGAAACCCTAAAATTCCCTAAAACCTATAAAAACCATAAAAATCCAAAAATATCCCTTAAAATCCCCAAATATTTAAAAAACCCTAAAATGCCTTAAAAACCATAAGAAAACATTAAATAACTAAAAACACTTAAAATGCCTAAAAACCCTAAAACGTTAAAATCCCTAAAAGACCCTAAAACCCCAGAAACCATAAAAATCCATAAACATATTAAAAACACTAAAACCCTAATAAAAACTATAAAAACCTACTAAAAACTCTATAAACTATTTAAACAATTAAAATTTTAAAAAAACACTAACAATGTTAAAACACAATATTAACTAAAAAACTGTAAAACACCAAAAATATATAAACCCCCTAAAACCCCAAAAACAATAAAAATCCCTAAAACCCTAAAAAACATTAATAATCCCTAAAAATAATAAAAAATCACCAAAATAAATAAAAATATAAAAACACAGAAAAACCCTAAAAATCATTAAGAAAACCCTAAAAACCTAAAAACAATAAACCCCAAAAAACCAAAAAACCCAAAAAAATCTTTAAACCCCAAGAACCCTCAAATCATAAAAATCCCTAAAATTCTTAAAAAACAATAAAAATCCTAAAACCCATAAAAATCCATAAAAATATAAAAATACTTCAAAACCCTAAAATGTAATTGAAAACCGTAAAAAAATCCCCAAAAGCCTAAAAACGCTAAAACCCCTATAAGACTTTAAAATTGTGAAAACCTCTTCAAAACATAAATACCTGTAAAACCTTAAAACATAAAAATAAATAAACATCTAAAAACCACAAAACATACTCTAAAAATCCTTACAACCGTAAAAAATGATAAAAACACTAAAAAACCTTCAAACCCCTAAAATTATTAAAAAACCCAAATACAACTAATACAATAAAAAACACAAAAAAATCCATAAAACCCTAAAAAACTCTAAAAACCCTTTAAACCACCAAAAATGTTAAAAAATTAAAATCCTAAAAAAATCCTAAAAAAATTATCCAAAACCATAAAACCCAAAAGAACATAAACACCCTGAAAATCCAAAAAACCCTTCAAATCCATAAAAAATTGAAATACCATAAAATTTAATAAAAATCCCTAAAAACCGATAAAATGTAAAAAACCCTTAAAACACTAATAAAACATTAATAACATTAAAACAATTATAACCCCTGATAAACCATAAAAACCTAAAAAATGCTTGGTACCCCAAAAAACCAAAAAACCCAAAAAACCTTTGAAATACTAAAAAACCACTAAAAAATCTAGAATCATTTTAAACCCCTAAAAATGATAAATAAATATAAAAAATCATAAAACCAATAAAAAATAAAAAAAAACACTAAAAACCAAAAATACCATAAAAATCATAAACCCCTAAAAACCCTAAACCTCACAATATCGTTAATGACCCTAAAAATTAAAAATTCAAAAAATATCTAAAAATACCTAAAAACAAAAAATCTCTAGGACCCCTAAAGAACCTATGAAAACCTTAAAAATAAAAAAACAATTAAAACACCTAAAAACAAAAAAAACACCCAAAACCCTAAAAACCTATAGTGACCCTAAAAATCCCTAAATACCATAAACCCATAAAATCCATAAAAACCCTTAATAAAATAAAACTATAAAATCCATTAAATTTTCTAAAAACCATTTAAACACCTAAAAAATTAACAAAATCTACAAAACAATAAAATCCTATAAAATTCAAAATAACCCAAAAAATGTATAAAGCCCATAGAACCACTCAGGATCCCTAGAAAACCTAAAAATCATAAAAAAATATAAAAAATCACTAAAAACACCGAAAAACTTGAAACACACTAAGAAAACCATAAAAACCTAAAAAAAATTTACCCCCTAATAAAAAAACCATAAAACCTTAAAAAAATCATAAAACCCCTAAAACCCTAAACCCTATAAAACCATAAAAAAATCCTAAAACCCCATAAAAACCCCTTAAAAAGGTACTTAAAGTCTATAAACCCTTTAAATCCACAACGTCATTAAAAAATATAACACCCCAAAAAAAAACCCCCCACAAGTAAAAAATGTATAAAAACCCTAATGTGCTCAAAATCACAAAAACCCCTAAAAATCAAAAAATTCAATAAAGATCCCTAAAATTCCATAAAAACATAAAAATACTAAAATTCATAAAAATTCCTAAGAAAACATTAAAAACCTTAAAACACATAAAACACTTGAAAACATTAATAACACTGCAACCATAAAAACGTAAGGTATTTTGGGGTTTTATTATTTGTATTTTTAAAAATAAAAATAAAAAAACCCAATAAACCATAAAAGCCACTAAATTTTTTTAAAACCCTTAAACCCTAGAAATTTTATGAAACTCAAAAAAAACCTAAAACCACTAAAAAATTAAAATAACTCTAAAACGCCCAAAAATCATAAAAGTATAAAAACCCTAAAAAATTTAAAACCCCCGAATCCCTGAAAACAAAAAAACCATAAAAATCCTAAATCTTCCCAAAATATCCATAAATAGATAAAAATCCTATAAACCCAAAAAACCCTAGAAAATCCTTAAAAACCTAAAAACACTTTAAACCCCTAAAAACCTAAAAAATCTAAATACCATAAAACCCTCAAAGTCACTAAAACCCATGAAAATTCATAAGAAAACCTAATATATATATAAACACTTAGAACCCCAAAAAACTTAAAAATGATAAAAACTCTAAAACCCATAAAAACCCCTAAAACCATTAAACCACTAAAAGCCTCTAAAAACCCATTAAACTCTAAAAAACCCCTAAAAATATAAAGACATTTTAAACCCCTTAAAATATTTGAAACACTAAACCCCATTAAAACCCCAAAAAATCAAATAGAAAATCATAAAACCCCAAAAAAACTATAAAAACCCTAAAAACCAAAAAACATCAAAATCCCTAAATACACTAAAAACCCATAAAAATCATATAGAATCCCTAAAATCCCAAAAACCATAAAAACACTAAAAACCCATAAACCCCCTAAGAAACCCATAAAAACATAAAAATACTTAAATCCCCTCAAAATAGAAAAATTCTAAGCACTCGAATAGGCATTAAAAACACTAAAATCCCCTAAAAATTATAAAAACCAGTAAAAATATTTAAAAACCTAAAACCCATAAAAACCCTAAAACCCAATTAAAAACTATATAAACCCTTTATACCCCTAAAAACGATAACAAAACTCTAAAAAAAAATAAAAACAATAAGAAATAAAAAATACCAATAACCCAAAAATCCATCAAAACAATAAAACCCTTTAAAATCCATAAAAAGAAAAAAAACCCAATAAAATTCATAAAAACCCAAAAAAATCAAAGAAATGTAAAAAAATTAAAAACCCAAAAAACCCTATAAAATCCTTAAAAAACTAAAAACACATAAAAACTAGAAAACCCCAAATATCTAAAAACACTAAAAACCATAAACACCGCTAAAAACCATAGAAACCCCTAAAAACCAATCAAAACCCTAAAAACGAATAAAATCACTAAAAATCCTTTAGACCCCTAAAATCCTTAAAAACTCTAAAAACCTTAAAATCCCTAACAAAAATAAAAAACCTCTATAAACCTCAAAATACCTAAAAAATCTAAAAGAAAATAAAAATCCAAAAAAAAATTCCATCCAAATATAAAAACCCCTAAAAACCATGAAAAACACTAAAAAACACATAAATACCAAAAAAACTTAAAACCTCAATTAAATCTAAAAATACTAAAAATACTAAACACCCCTAAATACCTAAAAACCCCTAAACCCCCTAAAAACCTAATAATCCCAAAAGATCCTAAAAAACATTAAAAATACCTAATAATGAAATAACCCAAAAAATGATGAAAACACTAATGAAAACCTTAAAATCCTAAAAACACATAAAATACCTAATAACCTAATAGTTTTTAAAAACCTAAATGTCCCTAAAGACATAAAACCCCTTAAAACCCATATGAACCCCTAAAACCATAAAACAACCAAAACCCCCTAAAAACCTTAACAACCACTAAAAAAATACATACCCTTTAAAGCACTAAAAACATTAAAAACTCAAAATAAAATAAATCCCTAAAAAACTAAAAAACCTAGAATACCCAAAAACACAAAAAAAACCTAAAACCGCAAAAAAACCCCTTAACCTCAAAATCCATAAAAACTATAAAAATCTAAAAAAATAATAAAAAAGACCTAAAAATCCCTAAAAATGTAAAAACCTAGAAAAACCTAGGAAAACCACAATAACCTAACAACATATAAAACCCCTAAAACCATAAAATTCTAAAACACTATAAACCAAAAAAAGTAAGAAAACCCTAAAAACCCTTAAAATACACTAGAAATAGAAAAACCATAAAAATAAAAAAAGCTTTAAAAATCACATAAAATTTAAAAAACCCTAAAACCCTAAGAAAACCATAAAAGCATAAAACACTTAAAACCTTTAAAACCTAAAAAACCCTAGAAGATCCTAAAATCCCTAAAAGCCCCAAAAATCATAAAAACTGTACAATACCGTAGAAACAAAATCACCTATAAATACCCTAAAAACAACTTAAAACTCTAAAATCCATTTAAACCCCTTTAGAAATTAAATACTCTAAAACCTCAAAAAAATCCCCAAAAACAAAAACACCAAAAAAACCCAAAAACCCTAAAATTCCCCAAAACCCCCCAACATCATTAAAAACCCTAAAACAAAGAAAAAACATAAAAATCCCTAAAACCCTAAAAACAAGAAAAATGTTAAAAACATTGAATAACCCTAAGAAATCCATAAAACCCACCTAAAACCAATAATAAAATCTAAAATCATTAAAAATGCTAAAAAACCATTACACCCATAACACGATAAAATATCCAAAAGACATTAACACATAAATAAACACAAATCCCTTAAAAAATCCTAAAACCCAAAACCCCCCTTAAACCCCTAAAAATCCTTATTCCCCCAAAAATACCTAAAATATATACCAAACAATAAAAATCGAAAAAATCCCTAAATGTCCCTAAAAATATATAAAAACTTGAAAAACCCTAAGAAAACATTAATTACCTAAAAAAACTTTAAACTCCTAAGAAAATAAAAATAATAAAACCCTTAAAATATTCTAAAAACCCTAAAACCGCTAAAACCCATAAAAACCTAAAAATAATATAAAAAACTAAAATTGCATAAAAAACTAAATACTACTATTACTCTTAAAACCATTTAAACCCCTAAAAATGTTTAAATAACTCTAAAACCCAAAAAAACTAAAAAAACTCTAAAAACAAAAAAACCATAAAACCATAAAACCAAAAAACACTCTCAAAATCCCTAAAACCCCAAAAAATAAAAATGTCTACAAATCACTTAAAAAACCTGAAAAACATACAAACCATAAAAAACTGAAAACCCCATGAAAACCTTAAAAACCTAAAAACACATAAAATCCCTAAAAACCTAAAAAATTATAAAAACCCTAAATTTCCCTAAACCACCTAGAAACCATTAAAAAATATAAATCCCACAAAAAAACTAAAACAGCTAAAAAATCAAAAAACCATATAAACATTAAAAGAATTAAAAACACTAAAAACCTTAAAAATCCTAAATAATTAAAAATAACCCAAAAAACACCTAATAGCATAAACCCCCTAAAACCCTTCAAAATCCCTACAACAAATAAATACTATAAAAATGATAAAAATACCTAAAAATACCTTAAAACCTAAAAAATGCTCAAAAACCTAAAAATACCAAGGAAAACATAAAAAACCAAAAAACAAATAAGTCCCCTAAAAACCTAAAAAATAATAAAAACCATAATAGCCCTAAAAACCATAAATCCCTACAAACCATAAAACATATGAAATCTTTAAAACCCCGAAAAACACAAAAAAACAAAAAAAACCACACAAAAGTCAAAAACCATTTAAACCCCTAAAAATGTTAAAGAATCCCAATAACCTCAAAACACTAAAAACCCCCTAAACCCCCAAAAAACCATAAAAACCATAAATATTTCGAAATCCATAAAATCCATAAAAACCCTTAAAAATATTATAAATGACCTAAAATCCCTAAAAACATTAATAACCCCAAAACACTAAAAGTCCCTAAAAAACACTTAAAAAATAAAAACACTAAAATCCCCTAAAAACGTAAAAATGTTGAAGATACAAAAATAACCAAAAAATACCTAAAAGCATAAAAACCATAGACACCAGAAAAACCTTAAAACATTAAAACCCTATAAAAATACTAAAAACCAATATATACTCTAAAAATCCTTTAAACCACTGAAAATGATAAAAAAACGTTAAAAAAAATTAAAAACCCCTAAAAAAATAAAAATAAACCCCTAAAACCCAAAAAAACCATAAAATCACTAAAAAAATTTAAAAATTTTGAAATCCCTGAAAATCCACAAAAACCATAAAAACCATAAAATTTCCCTTAAAATACATAAAATATAAGAATCCCTAAAACCACTAAGAAAACCTTAAAAACTAAAAACAGCAAAAACACATAAGAATCTTTAAAATGAGTAAACAGTAAAAACCCCTAAAACCCCTAAAAACTCGAAAAACAATAAAAGACCCTAAAAACAATAAAAATCCCAAAAACCAATAAAACACTTAAAATCCACTAAAAACATTAAAAACCCTTCAAATCCCTAAAAATGTTAAAAAATCTAAAAAACCGTTCAGACCTTTAAAAACAAAAAAAACCAAAAAACCCTTAAAACTGTCAAAATCCTTAAAAACCCCAAAAAACCATAAAATGATAAAAATAAAAAAAATCCATAGAAACGTAAAATGCACTAAAACCTTGAAAAAACCTAGAAATCCTTAAAAACATAAAAACACTTTAATCCCCTAAAAACAAAAAAAAACCTATAAAACCCACTAAAAACCTAAATATCATAAAACCGACAAAAAACATAAAAACCATAAAAACCCAAAAAACCCCTAAAAATAACTAAAAATATAAAAACCCTTTAAACACCTAAAATGTTGAAAAACTCAAAAAAAACCTAAAAACCATAAAAAATGTAAAAACCCCTAAAACCCATAATAATCCCACAAAAGTACATAAAAATATTTTAAAAATCTCTCAAAATCACTAAATATATAAAAACCCTAAAAACCATTAAACACCCAAATAAAACATTGAAATCATAAAAACACATAAAACCAAAAAAAATATAAAACCCCTAAAAAACAAAAAACCCCTAAAACCCATAAAAACACCCCAACCCATAAAAAGCATAAAACCCCAATAAAAACTATTAAAACTATATAAACCCCATAAAACGATAAAAATATTAAAAACATTAAAAACCATAAAAACTCATAAAAATCCTAAAATCCAAAATACTATAAAACACTAAAAACCATAAACCCCTCAAATTCTTCAAAATAAAAAAACCCATAAAATCCTGAAAAAATATAAAAACCCCAAATACCATAAAAACTATAAAACCCTTAAAATACTATAAAACATAAAAACCTAAAAAAACTAAAAAATCTAAAAAGAATTTACACCCATAAAACTCAAATAAAATATCTCCAAAAAACCCCTAAAACCCTAAAATGCCTCAAAATCCTAAAAAACCTTAAAAACCCTAATTTTTTTGAAAAACATCCCTAAAATCTAAAAAATTTAAAACCATTAGAAACCTTTAAAACCCCTAATAAAACCTTCAAAAACTAAAAACACTTAAAACCCCTAAAAACCTTAAAACGTTAAAAACCCTAAATAAACCAAAAGACCCCAAAAAATCTTAAAAACACAAAAACCCCATAAAAACAAAAAAAAACCATTAAAAACTCTAAAACTCCTTAAACCCCAAAAAACGTTCAAAGACTCTAAAAATAATAAAACCCCTAAAAATCCTAAAAAAGCAAAAAACCCTAAAAAACCCTAAAAAACCTAAAAACCCATAAAAATCCAAAAATAGCCATAAAAATACATAAAAATGTAAAAAACTAAAAAAAATTAAATTTCCATAAGAAAAAATTAAAAACCTAAAAAAATTTAAAACCCTAAAAACTAAAAAAATAATAAAACTCATAAAACCCATAGAACCCTAAAAACCCTAAAAACCCATAAAATCATAAAAAAAACCTTAAAATTCTTAAAATCCATACAAAACCTTAAAATTTCTAAAAACCCTTTAAAACCCTAAAAAAATTAATACTCTAAAAATACTAAAACACCCAACAAAACTCAAACAAACCCTAAAAACCCAAAAAAAATAAAACTGTAAAAATAATAAAAACCCCTGAATCCCAAAAATAACCTAAAAATTTGTAAATACTCTAAATCCCTTTAAAACCCATAAAAATGTTAAAAAACTCTAAAAACCCCTAAATATCTAAAAAAATACCTAAATATTAGTAAAAACTCTAAATCCCTTTTAAACCCATAAAAATGATAAAAAAACTCTAAAAACTCCTTTAAAACCCTAAAAGACTCAAAATATCCACAAAATCCCCAAAAAAACAATAACAATCCTAAAAAATATAAAAAACCGATAAAAACCTACAAAAATAAAAAAACCATAAAAAGCCACAAAACTCCAAAAATCACTTAAATCGCTAAAAAGTAAAGACCCATAAAAACCTGAAAAGTCCTGAGAAAATCTTAAAAACCTAAAAACACTAGAAACCCCTAAAAACATAAAAATGATAAAACCCATAAAATCCATAAAGACCCAAAAAATAAAAAAAATCACTAAAACCCATAAAACCCCTAAAAACCAATAAAACCCCTTAAAACACAAAAAAAAACTAAAATACATCTGAACCCCTAAAATGTTTAAAAACTCTAAAAAACATTAAGACACCTAAATAACTAAAATAACCTTTAAAACCTAACAATGCATAAAAACCATAAAAAACCACAAAAATCCTAAATACCTTAAAAACTATAAAAATATTAAAAATACCTAAATTCCCTAAAACAAAAAAAAACAAAAAAAAACAAAAAAAAATCATGAAGAAAACCTTTAAAACCTAAAAATACCTAAATACCCTAAAAAATGATAAAAACTAGAAAAATCCCTAAAAGCCTAAAAAGGTACAAAACCACAAAAAAACACTGAAAATTCCTAATATCACATAAAACCCATAAAACCCACTGAAAAATCCAATAACCCTTCAAACTCCTAAAAGCATTAAAAAACTCTAAAAAAGATTATAAACCATGAAAACTAAAAAACCTAAAAATAAAAAATCCATAAACTTCCTAAAAACCATCAGAATACTAAAAACCCTAAAACCCTATAAAAATCCAAAAAAATCTGGAAATCCATAGAAATGTAAAAAACTGTATAATCCGGAAAACCCCTAATAAAACATTAATAAGTGAAAACACTTAAAACCCCTAAATCCTAGAAAATCCAAAAACCCCAAAAAACACTAACAACCTTAAAACCCTAAAAACATTAAAACCCTATAAAAACCAATGAAAACCATAAAACCACTAAAAACTATTAAAACACTTAAAACCAAAAAACATTAAAAAACAATAAAAAACCCAAAAACTCAAAAAATCGAAAACAACGAAAAAAATATAAAAACCCTAAAATCCAAAAAAACCCTCAAAATAACTAAAACCCATAAAAACCCCCAAAAACAAAAAAAACCAAAAAATCATTAAAAATATTAAAAACTCTAAAAACATTGAAAACACAGAAAAACCGCTTAAAACAAAAAAACACTTTAATCCCCTAATACCAAATAACAAATACTATCCTAAAAAACCAAAAAATTCCCCCCAGACTCCAAAAAAACATAAAATCCCCTAAAAAGCATAAAAAATCGTAAAATCCCATAGAAACCTTAAAAACACCGAAAAATCTAAAAACCATTTAAACCCCTAAAAATGATTAAAAGCATGAAAAAAACATTAAACCTCAAAAAACTCTGAAAAAAACATAAAACACCTAAAAACAACAAAAACCTAAAAACCATAAAAACCCATAAAACCCACAAATTCCATAAAACCCTTAAAAATAGTAATATCATAAAAATGAACTAAAAACTCTATGAACAAAAAAACCCTAAAACCACTGAAAAACCATAAGAAAATCATAAAAATTAAAAACACCTAAAAAATCTAAAAACAATAAAAATTCCTACAAACCTTGAAAACACATAAATCCATAAAAACCCATTAGAAACTCTAAAACCCCTTTAAACCCCTAATTTTTTTGAAAAACGCAAAAAACCACAAAAAACCAAAAACACTCTAAAACCCTTAAAACCCAAAATATCATAAAACCCAAAAAAACCCTAAAAACTATCTAAATTCGTAAAACCCTAAAAACTCTAAAAATAAAAAAAATCACTAAAAATACAAAAAAAAACATAGTAACCCCTAGACACTTTGAAAACACCTAGGAAAACCATAAAACCTGAAAAACACTTAACACCCCTAAAACCTAAAAAATGATAAAAACCCAAGAAAACCCCTAAAACCCTTAAAAATATTAACCCCCCCCCACAACTATGAAACACCCTAAAAACCATAATACCCTTAAAAACATTCTAAAAACTCTAAAACCCATTTATACACCTAAAAACGTAAAACACTATGAAAAATAAAAAAAGTCAACAAATTAATAAAAGCCCTTAAAAACTAAAAAATCATTAAAAAATAACAAGAACCATAACAATCCTAAAAACCCTGAAATTCCTCAATATCATTGAAAACCCAAAAACAATAAAAATATTAAAAAAATATCAAAAGTGACTAAAAATGTAAAAAACCCAAGAAAACCTGAAAACCCAAAATAAAAACTTCAAAACCAAGAAACTGTTCAACCCCCCCCCCCCCCCCAAAACATTAAAAAACAGTAGAATCCTATAGTACTTTAATAACCCTAAAACCAAACACCCCTGAAAATCATAAAAACCCCTAAATACCTATAAAAACTATAAAACCCAATCAAAACTCTAAAAACCCTCTAAACCACTAAAAAAATTAAAAACACTAAAAAAATTGAATCCCAAAGAACACAAAAAATAACCCAAAAAATAAAATAAATCCCTAAAACCCTAAAACCGCAAAAAAGAACCAAAAAACTAAAAATCCCCGAAATCCATAAATACCATAAAAATTATTAAAAATCATTAAAAATTTCCCTAAAAATGTATAATTCCCTAAAAATATTAAGAAAAATATAAAAACCTTAAAACAATAAAAACCCATAACAAACACAAAAATACTAAAAACCCTAAAATCCCTAATAACCATAAAACCCCATAAAATCATAAAAATCCCTAAAAACCCATTAAACCCATAAAAACACACTAAAAACTCCAAAAATCCTTCAAATCCATAAAAAATTTAAAATATCTAAAAAAAAATTAAACCCTTAAAAACTTGAAAAACACCTAAAAATCCCTAAAGACCCTAAAAACCGTAAACATGCCAAAAACCCAAAAAACCAAAAAACCCTAAAAGGATTAAAAAATCCAAAAAAACATAAAAACTCTAAAAAATTAAGAAAACATTAAAACCTTGATAACACTTTAAACCCCTTAAAATAAAAAAATGCTAAAAACATTATCAAACCCAAAAATATTAAAATCCCTAAAACCATAAAGACACTAAAAACTATTAAATGCCATTAAATCCCTAAAACCACTATAAACTCTAAAAACCCATTAAAATAAAAAAAACATTTTGAAACTCTAAAACCCTTTAAGGTCCTAAAATACACAAAAAAACCATAAAACCCTAAAAAAACCGTAAAATGCTAAAAATTTTAAAAACATTAAAAAACTAAAAAATTCCTAAAAAATATAGAAACCTTAAAAAACAAATAAAAATCCCTAAAAATTCCTATAAATATAAAAAATCCTAAAAACCTAACTAAACATATGAAAATATAAAAAAACTAAAAAAACATAAATCCCTAAAAAACCGTAGAAAAAGCTAAAAACAAAAAAAACCCCTTAAAATCCATAAAACCCTAATACCATAAAAATCCAAAAAATCCAAAAAAATTACTAAACATCTAAAAAAACCCCTGAAACCCCTGAAAACAGTTAAGAAAAACATAAAAACCTAAAAACAATTAAAACTCCTAAAAACATGAAAATTATAAAACACCTAAAAGAACCTAAATCCCCTAAACACCATAAAAATGCTAAATCATTAAAAAACCCTAAAATCCCATAAAACTCCTAAAACTCACTAAAAAGTCTAAAAAATCATTAAACCCATATAAGGGATAAATAACTATAGAAAATCATAAAAACCCTAAAATAATTAAAAAACTCAACAATCCCAAAGAACCATCAAAACCCTAAAAACCCCAACAAATTGTAAAAATCCTCAATGTCCCTAAAAACTCTAAAAAACAAAAAAAAACATAAAATATCCCAAAAATCCGTAAAAAACATTAAAACCCCTAAAAACACTAAGAAAAAAAATAAAAACCTAAAAAAATAAAAATCCTCAAATATTATAGAACCCCTAAAACCCCCAAAAAAACCCAGAATACCCCTAAAACTCCAAAAAAATCATTGAAACCCTTAAAACTATAAAAATAATAAAAACCCTAAAATTCCCTAAAGCCCCTAAAAACCAAAAAACCCCTAAAACATTTATGAACCCAAAAATCCGAAAAATCATCTAAATCACACAAAAAACTCTAAAATCCTTCAAACTTCGAAAAAAATGTTAAAAACTCAAATAACCCAAAATACCCTAAAAACAAAAACAACCCAAAAACCAAAATAAAGCATCAAAGCGCTAAAATACGTTACACCGTAAAAATCCTTAAATCATGAAAAAACCATAAAAATCATAAAAGGCCCTAAAAATACAAAAAAATTTAAAAAAATCCTAAAATAGCTAAAAAACACTATTAAGTCCTTAAAAAAATAAAAACACTTAAAACCCCCAAAAAACAAAAAAAAGCAAAAAAGTATAAAAGACCCTAAAATCGATAAAAACCCCTAAAACCCTTTAAACACTAAAACACCTAAAAATCCTCTAAATACTTTAAAACCCTTTAAACCCCTAAAAGGTCAAAAAACACTAAAAACCCAAAATTCCATAAAAACACAAAAAACCCCTAAAAAACTAAAAACACTCAAAATCCCTAAAATCCCTAAAACGGAAAATAAAAAAGTCCATTCAATCCCAAGAAACATAAAAACCCCTCAAAACCCCTAAAAACCCTAAAACTATAAAACCCCTAAAACATTAAAAAACCTAAAAAAATTGAAAAATCTAAAACATTTTAAACCCCTAAAAAAGTTTAAAAACTAAAAATCCTTTAAAAACACTAAAACCCCAAAAAATGTAAAAACACAAAAAACCATAAATCCCCTAAAGCCTTCAAAATCCAAAAAACCCCTAAAGAACCATAAAAATCATAAAAATATCTAAAAAACCCTAAAAACATAAAAACCATAAAACCCCAAAAAAAACATTGAACCTAAAAAATACTTACAACCCCTAGAAAACAAAAAAACCCTAAAAACCGTAAAAACCATAAAACCCAATAAAACATTAAAACCCCATAAAATACATAAAATTAATTAAAATCATTATTAACTCTAAAAACCTTTAAACCCCCAAAAATTTTAAAATAATTAAAATTATAAAAAACTCAAAAAATAAGTTTAAACAGAAAAACAAAAAAAAACTGTAAAAAGAATAAAATCCCTCAAAATACCTAAAATCCCTAAAACCATAAATATCATTAAAAAATAAATAGAAATCCATAAAAGCATAAAAGCACTTAAAAACCTAAAAACTCCTAAGATGTCCTTGAAAAAAAACACTTAAAACCCCTAAAAACCATAAAAAAAATATTAACCCCCACCAAACCCCTATAATCCCTAAAAACCCCCAAAGACCATAAAAACCATAAAACCCTTAAAATCCCACTAGTACTCCAAAAACAATTTAAACCCTGAAAACATTAAAAACTCTAAAAAACCATTAAAACCATAAAAAACTAAAAAACCATAAATATAAAAAACCATAAAAACATTAAAACCCACAAAATCGATAAAAACCCTAAAACGCATGAAAATCGTAAAAAATCTCTTAAATCCAAAAAAAACAAAAAAACCATGAAAACCCATAAGAAATTTATGAAAACCTAAAAATACATAAAACCCCCAAAAAACCTAAAAATAAATAAAACCCATAAAATCCTAAAACCCATAAAAACCCTAAAAATCTCTTAAACCCATCAAAACACATAAAAACCCAAAAACCATAAAAAACCTAAAAATCCATAAAAATACCTAAAAAAATTAATATCTCTAGAAACCTTGAAAATAGAAAGGAAAACCTTAAAAACATGAAACCACCTAAATCCAATAATAATTCTAAATAATGGTAAATCCCCTAAAAACCCGAAAACCCCCTAAACCTATAAAAATAGTTGAAAAACATAAAAACCCCAAAAAACACATAAAAACCCAAAAAACCTACTAAAAAATATAAAAAACATTTAAAACCTAAAAATTATAATAAACATATTTAAATATTTAAAAACACTAAAAAAACCCCTAAAAACCCTGAAAACACTAAAACACCTTAAAACCCTAAGAAACAATGAAAACCCTAAAAAGGATTTAAAATCTGTAAAAACATAAAAACCCCCTAAAAACACTGAAAGGCCCTATGAAAACCTTGATAACCTAAAAACACATAAAACTCATAAAAATAATAAAACCAAAAATAACAATAAAACCCAAAAAACCCCAAAAAACCACAGAAACCCATAAAAATATTAAATCCCCATAAAAACCATAAAAACCTCTAAAAACAATAAAACACATTTAAAAACAAAAAAAAATCATAATGTATAAAAACCATAACACCCCTAAAACCCCTTAAACACAGAACAAACCCCATAAAAACCATAAAAATCATAATTGTTTTTGAAAAAAACTCAAAATATCTAAAAACCATAAAAATAATAAAAATACTAAAAAGCCCAAAATATCCCTAAAAATGTAAAAAACCCTAAAAATCATGAAAAAAATAAGAGGACCTTAATACCCTAAAAATAATTATAAACCCTAAAAATATAAAAATTCAAAATCCGCTGAAATACCCTAAAAACCATAAAATCCCAAAACCCCATAAAAACCCCTAAAAATTTTAAAAACCCAAAAAACACAAAACAAATCTCTAGAAACCACTAAAAACACTGAAAACATTAAACCCCGAAAATGTTAAAAATTATTAAAAACATTAAACTCCCAAAGAAACTCAAAAAACTCATAAAACCCAAATATAACATAAACCCCTAAAAACCGTCAAATATTTTAAAAATAATAAAAACCATAAAAAACCTAAATCACCCTAAATTCCCAAAAAACATAAAAACACATAAATAACCTTAAAAAACTTATGAATATCTTGAAAACATAAAATCAATTAAAACCTCTAAAAACCAACATACACCAAAAATCCAAAAACACCCCTAAAAACACCCTAAAACCATAAAACACCTAAAAACCATAAAAATCCTAAAAAACATAAAACCCTAACAACACATAAAAACACTAAAACACGCTATATAATCATAAAAACCTTTAAACCCCCAAAAAATTAAAAAAAACTCTAAAACCCCTTAAAACACTAAAAAAACTCAAAAAACTCCTTAACACAAAAATATACCCTAAAAACTAAAAACCCTAAAAACCCCTAAAACCCCTCAAAATCCCTAAAACCCATTAAAATCCTAATAAATTACTAAAAATCTATAAAAAATTCAAAAAAATCATAAACATTTAAATAACCTAAGAAAACATTATAAAAATAGAAACAATTTAAACAAGTAAAAACCTAGATTTGATAAAACCCCTAAAAACCCTAAAAATGATAAAAACCATTAAAACCCCTAAAATCCTTAAAACCCCATAAAAACCATTTAAACTCTTCAAAATGATAAAAAAAAATATGAGGACCATAAGAATTGTAAAATCACCAAAAAACCCTAAAACCACAAACCCATAATACTCTTGAATCCTTAAAACGCATCATAATCCCGAAAAACCCAAAGAACCGTAAAAAACTAAAATACACTAAATATCCCAAAAATCCTAACACCACTAAATACCAGAAAACCCCTATTAAAATAATAAAAACCTAAAAACACTTAAATCCCCAAAATACCTATAAACACTAAAACTCCAAAAAACAATAAAAACCCTAAAAATAGAAAAACCCATAAAAATAATAAAAACTCTAAAATTATATAAAAATTATATAAAACACTAAAACCACTAAAATCCCATTAAAAACTATAAAAATTAAAAAAAACTCTAAAAAACATTAAAATCCAAAAATCCCAAAGAAACCCTAAAAACTCTCAAACCCCTTAAAATCCCTAAAACCCTAAAAACTCATAAAAAATAATAAAAAATATAAAAAAGAACTAAATTTATAAAAAACCCTAAACATGCTAAAAACCACTAATAAAGGCATAAAAACCTCAAAACACATAAAACCCCATAAAACCAAAAAATAACAAAACCCCTAAAAACCCAAACCCTTATAAAAAATAAATCCCATAAAATGACTAAAAACATTAAAAACCCTAAAACCCATAAAAATCGTAAACCCCCACTAAAAACTATAAAAAATCATTAAACCCCTAAAATGTTAAAAAATCTAAATAACCATAAAAACCCTAAAAACTAAAAAGAACCCCAAAACCAAAAAAACCATAAAACCATAATACCTCACAACCAACTAAACCTTATCAAATTCCTAAAATCCCTAAAAATCATGAAAACCATAAAAATACCTAGAAAATAAAAACAAGAAAAACCCTAAAAAGCCATATAAAAAATTTTAAAACCAAAAAACACTTACAACCATTGAAAAACCAAAACATGTTAAAAAACTTAATAACCCTAAAATCCCTAAAACACCAAAAACCATAAAATATCACTAAAACCCAAATAAAAACTCAAAAACCACTTATACCCCTAAAAACATTAAACACTCTTAAAAGACTAAAAACCCTAAAAAACAGGAAAAAACTCAAAAAACCCCTAAAACCCCTAAAAACCCACAAAATCCATCAAAACCTAAAAACACATAAAAATCATGAAAATTCTTTAAAAATTACTAAAAATATAAAAACACCTAAAAAACCTATGAACCCAATGAAAACCATAAAAACATAAAGTAACATAAATCCACTAAAAACATAAAAAATGATAAAAAACCATAAAAAACTAAAAACCCTAAAACCCTAAAAACATTTATATCACTATGAAATTATAAAACCCTAAAAATTGAAAAGAAACACGGAAACCCTAAAATTCCTAAATCCCCAGAAACCGTAAAAACTAAAAAATCCAAAAAAAAATACCCAAGGACCCTATAAACCATATAAATCCTAAAAAATCTCTAAAAAACTCAAAAAATGTAAAAAACATGAAAACCCTTGAATACCCATAATAGAACCTTTAAAACCTAAAAAAAACATAAAGCCCCTAAAAAACCGAAAAACACTAAGAACCCCAAAAAACCCACAAATGTATTCAAAACACTAAATTCCATAAAAAACAATAATCTATAAAAATGCTAATACCCATAAAATAATAAAACCACTAAAAACACTAAAATCCCTTTAAAACCCTAAAAATGATAAAAAGACTCTAAAAACCATAAAACCCCTAGAAATATCCAAAGAAACCCTAATAACCATAAAACCCCTAAAAATACTTAATAATATAATGAACCCTAAAACCACTAAAAAGTTCTCTGAAAACCATAGTGACCTAAAAACATATAAAAACCATAGAAAACATAAAAGATGCTAAAAACCCTTAAAACCCCTAAAAACTCACAAAAACCATAAAACCCCTAAAAGCCTTTAAAACCCATAAAACCCTAAAACCACTTAAAACTATAATGCCATTTAAACCCCTTAAATGATAAAAAAAATGATAAAACACATAAAAACACATAAAAACTGAGAAAAAAATCTACAAACCCCCAAAACCATAGAAACATTAAAAACACTAAAAACACAGAAAAATACTTAAAACCCCTATAAAACTGTAAAAACCCTAAAAATACCTAAAATTACGTAAAATGTAATTAAACACGAAAATTCCTGAAAACTCCTAACAAAAAATTAAAATCCTAGAAAATTTTAAAACCCCAAAAAAAATATAAAACGGTAAAAGCACTAAAGAACAAAAAAAACCCTCAAAACCATAAAACCCACTAAAACCATTCAAACCCTAAAAAAATAAAAACTAAAAAGAATTAAACCCCTAAAAACATAAAAAAATATAAATCCCTTTAAAATCATAAAATCTCAAAAAAAAACACTAAAAACCATTAAATATCATATAAAACCTAGAAAACCTAAAAACCAAGGAATCCCTCAAAATCCAATAATGGCATAAAATCCATAAAAACATAAAAGACCAAAAAATCATTAAAAACAAAAAAACTTTTAAAACCCATAAAATCCCAAAGAAAACCATAAAAACCTAAAAAAACATAAAACATATAAAAACCTAAAAATGGTAAAACCCTAAAAATTATAAAAAATCTAACACCCCAAATAACTAAAAAAATACAACAACTAAAAATCCTAAAAAACTTATAAAAATCATAAAAACACCGAAAACTCTCAAAAATCATTTGAGCACATGAAAAGGTGAAAAAAATACAAAACCCCTAAAACCCTAGAAAACTCAATAAAAAACTAAAAATCCAAAAAATATATAATACTAACAAAAACCCTACAAAACCCTAAAACACGTATAAAATACCTAAACACCCTAAAAATCATATTTATTTTAGAAATCCCATAAATCCCAAAAATTGTAGAAAACCTTAATAACCTTGGAAAACACTTTGAATTCCATAAAAACCTATAAACACTTAAAACTGCTTAAATCCATAAAAATCATAAAAGTATGTAAAATCCATAAAAACAAATAGACCCCCAAAAACCCCAAAACCCCATTAAAACCCTGAAAACCCATAAAAACCATAAAAACACAAAAATCTATAAAACCCATTTAAATCCCAAAAGATGTTAAAAAATATAAACAACATAAAACAACTAAAAACTCAAAAAACACTAAAAACCCAAAAAACCAAAATAAACTCCCCTCAAAACCTAGAAACCCCAAAATTCCTGGAAAATCCATTAGAACCCAAAAAAACCATAAAACTTTAAAAAAGCACAAAAAATTCCTAAATTTTTTTTTAAAAAAATAAAAACACTGAATAACCCTAATAAAACTATAAAAACAATGAAACACTTAAAACCCTAAAACCTAAAAAACTCTAAAAACCCTAAAAGACCATAAAAACCCTCACACCCATAAAAAGAATAAACCCCCTAAAAACATTTAAAATCCTAAAAACCAATAGAAAACTAAAAACTCTAAAATCCTACCAAATCCTTAACAATTTAAAAAGCAGTAAAAACCTTTAAAATCATAAAAACAACCCTAAAACACCAAACAACATTAAAACTTATAAAAACCTTAAAAAACCATATAAACCCTAAGAAACACTAAAAACCATAAAAACTATAAAAATCAAAAAAAACCCATAAAAATCACTATAAATGAAAAAAACCTTTAAAACACTAAATAAACCTTCAAAAACCTTAAAAAACATATAAACCTGAAATAACAAAAAAACAGAAAAAATCTAATAACCATAAAAACACCCTAAAAAGTATAACTCCCCTAAAACCCCAAAAACCACAAATACCCATTAAAACCCAAAGAACCCACTAAAAACATGAAATCCCCTTCTAACCACAGAAATGTTAAAAAAAACTCTACAAAACATAAAAATCCAAAAAAAGTCAAAAATATCCCCAAAAACCCAAAAATAACAAAGAACCCAAAGAACCCAAAAAAAACCCAAAAACCAAACAATTTCTTTAAAACCTTAAAAACCAGAAAAATCCAAAAGAAACACTAAAAACAATAAAATCATAAAAATCCCTAGGAAAGCCTTAGAGACTTAAAAACACTTAAACCCCCTAAAAACATAAAAAACATTAAAAACCCTAAAAACCAAAAAACTCTTATTCACATTAAAACCCCATAAATGGGACCTCCATGGAGTTTTCAATGGTGGAGGGGGATTCGTTGGTGCCGTTGGATCTGGCCTCTTCGATGACGCAATGCGCTGGATTTGATTTCTCGGTCGTTGATTTTGCGATCTTCCCATCAACTTACAGAGATGAGCATGGGATATTTTAGATCTGCTTGTTTCCGGCCTGCGCAGAAGTTCCATAATTTCCAGGTTCGTTCCTCAACCTGATCTTTTACTCATACTATTTATCCTAGCCTATTTGTGGTTTGTAGCATTCTGGTTTTACTACTTACATTCTGGCAGTGCCAAAGATATCCATTTGGTCCTGATTATATTGGTGAAGTTTCTGGTTGGATCTTTATATTATGGATCTGTTCATGGTGGTGGATGGTTCTACTATGGGCAGGGGTTGGTGTGCAAGTTCTGTGGTGCTTGTGGTGGACCTTCATGGTAGGGAGATGCTGGCTGCTGGTTTTTGTGAAAAAGGATTATGATTATTGTATGGATGTGAGCCTTGGTTACTGGTGGGTGTATGCTTTTGGTGATGATGGTTATGTGCTGTTGGTGGTATCTTGTTCTGGTGTGAAGGTGCCATATTCTGGTCTTTGTGAGATTAGATGCTGGTTACTTCTTGGTGGTGAGCTGTTGAATGCTGGTGATGGTGAGGCTTGTGATTTTGATGCTGGTTCTGTGATGTTGGATGCTGATGGTTCTGTGATGTTGGATGCTCATGGTTCTGGATGCTGGTTGCTGCTTGGATAATAGGTGCTAAAGCTGGGGTTTATGGTCGTGCTGCTGCTGGATGTTGATTGTTGTTTGAGTTTGGATGTTGGTCGTTGGTTAGATGTGAGCTGTTGGATGCTGGTTGATGCTGGATGATGGTGGTGGTTGATTTTCTTTGTGTTTTTTCCTTTTTTCGTTCAAGATTTTTATTTTTTTGGGTCTTTTGTCTTGGGTTGTTAAGGTTTTTTGGGTGTGGGTCATTTGACCCCTCCCCTCCCTTGTCAGCTGTGTCTCTTTTTTCTTTCTAGTAAATTTGGGGGGGCCGGGAATAGCCTGACCCTCGCATCTTCTTGCCATAAAAAACATAAAATATGCATTAAAAAATCCTTGAAACCCCTAAAATAATAAAAACATTAAAAAACCTCGAAAACCCTAAAAAGAACAAAAAAATACCTAAACCCCTAAAAAAACCAAAAAACCCCTAAAAACACTCAAAAGACTAAAAATACCTAAAAACCCTTAAAACATCATAAAAATACACTAAAAGTCTCCAAAAAAAATAAAAACCATTAAAATCCTATATATCCTAAGAGAACCTTTCAACCAAAAACACTTAAAATCCTTAAAAAGCCTAACAACCAATGAAAACCCTAAAACCCAATATAAACCCAAAAAATCCTTAAAATCCCTAAAAACATTAAAAAAACAAAAAACATTAAAACCCCAAAAAACTCAAATAATCCCTAAAATAAAAAAAAACATAACAACCCTAAAACTCATAAAAATCCCCAAAACCCCTAAAACCCCTAAAAACCATAAGAATCCTCAAAATCCCTAAAACCCTAAAAATTTTAAAAATGATAGATACCAGGAAAATCCTTATGAAAAACTCAAAAACCAAAAAACAGATAAAAACTCTTCAAAACCTAAAAAACTTTAAAAATCATAAAAATGATTAACAACCCAAAAGACCCTAAAAATCACAAAAACCCCTCAGACCCTTAAAAACAATAAACCCCCATAAAGCCCAAAAAACAACTAAAAACTCTAAAATAGAAAAAAAACTAAAAAACCCTAAAACCCCCAAAAAACCATATTAGCTCTAAAAGGCTTTAAAACCCTAAAAATCCATAACACCCATAAAACCCATAAAAACAATAAATACTCCCTAAAATTTTACAAAGCACTAAAAACCCCAAAAAACCATAATAAAAACTTTGAAACCAAAAACCACATAAAACCCCAAAAAAATTTAAATCCCTAAAACCCTAATAACCATAAAACACCTATGAAAACCCTAAAATCCATAAAAACCCTAAAAACACTAAAAGCATTGAAAACCCATTAAACCCATAAAACTTTTAGAAACACTAAAAATACATCAAACCCCTAAAAAGTCAAAAGAAACCCTAAAACAGAAAAAAAACCCTAAAAAATACTAAAATACATTACCTAAAATGTCCTAAAAATCTAAAAAAAAGTCCAACACCAACAAAAACGTTGGAAACCCCTAAAAAAACATAAAAACCTAAAAACACATTAAAAATAAAAAATATAAAAATTTCTAAAAACTATAAAAACCCTAAAAGCCCTAAAAACCATAAAAACATGTAAAAACCATAAAACCAAAAATACAAATAAAATCCCTAAAACCCCTGTAAAAACTCTAAAACCCCATTAATACAATAAAAACATTAAAAACTCTAAAAAACCTTAAAAACCTAAAAAAATCAATAAAAACCCACAAACAAAAAAAATTTAAAAAAAAGTCTAAAAACACTAAAATTACTCAATGTAGATAAAAATACAAAAATCCAAAAACAATAAAAAAATACATAAAATACCTAAAAAATTTAAAAGATATAAAAAACATAAAACCCCCTAACAAAAGCACAAAAACCTAAAAACACTAAAAACCATAAAAACCATAGAAACCCTTAAGAACCTTAAAAACATAAAAACGCATAAAACCCCCCAAACCAACAAAACTCTAAAAACCCTTTAACCTAATACATTTTTAAAAGAATTTAAAATCCCTTAAAACCCCTAAAAACTATAAAAACCCTAAAACCCCAAAAAAACACAATATCCCTTGTAACAAAAAAAACCATATAACCCTCAAACCTCTAAAAACCATTAACACCATAAAAATCATAAAAAATCCCTAAAAACCTTATAACCCATAAAAATTTAAACAACACTAAAAAACATTTAAAATCATAAAAATATTATAAACCTAAAAGAGATAAATCTACTAAAAATCCAAAAACACTTTAAAAACCCTACACCCCTAAAAACAAAAAAAACCCTAAAACCAAAAAAACACTTAAAACCATTAAACCTCCTAAAATCCATAAAATCCACAAACCCCCTAAAACTCTAAAAACCGTATAAACCCATAAAAACATCAAAAAACTCAAAAAATCATTTAAAACCCCAAAAAAATCCCTAAAAATAAAAAAACTATAAATACCTTAAAATACTCAAAATCTGAATAGACCCTAAAACCTATAAAAATATTTAAAAATTCGTTAAAATTCCTAAAAATCTAAATAAAACCCTAAAACGCTAAGAAAACCATCAAACCCTAAAAACACATAAACCCTAAAACCCTAGATAACACTAGAAACCCTAAAAACCAAAAACCCAAAAAACCCTAAAAACATTTCAAAACCATAAAACCCCACAATACTTCTAAAAACCTCTAAAATAGCTAAAAAACCCAATAAACTCAAAAAAAATGTTATAAAAACTTTAAAACCATAAAAACCATAAAAAATAAAATGATTATAGAAACCCTAAAAACCATAATACCCTCAAAATACCAAAAAACCCTTAAAAACAAAAAAAAACATACAAAATTAATAAAAAAAATAAAAAACATGAAAGACCCTAAGAGAACCTGAAAAAACCAAAAACACTTTAAGCCCCCAAAAAACTAAAGATGATAAAACCATTACAAACCCCTAAAAATAATAAAAACCAAAAACACCCCAAAAAACATAAAAATCCAAAAACCCCTTAATACCCTTTAAAACCACTAAAAACTCTAAAATCTAATAAACCCCTAAAAATGTTAAAAATTATAAAAAATATTAAAGGCCCTAAAAACATAAAAAAACACTAAAAACCCAAAAAAAATAATTAAAAAATTTAAAACCCTTAAAACCCTTCAAGATATATAAAACAAGAAAACCCATAAAAATCCAAAAAAACCCTAAAAATGTAAAATTCCTAAAAACAATGAAAAAACCATAATAACACAAAAAACACATTACACTTGTGAATAAGATAAAATGCTTATATGACTAAAACAACTAAAGCCCTGAAAACTATAAACCCCCTAAAACAATAAGAAAACATAAAAACCCATAAAACATTAAAAACCCACTCTAAACTATAAAAACCCTTTTAGCCCATAATTAAACAAAAAATATCTAAAATCCAATGAAAACCCTAAAAACTCTCAAAACCCTAAATACCCTAAAAACCCCCAAAACCATAAAAATCCTAACAAATTATAAAAAGTATCTAAATTTTTTAAAAAATAAAAATCCCTAAGAAAATGTTAAAAACCTAAAAACACTTAAAACCCCTAAAAGACTTAAAAAACACTAAAAACCCAAAAAACTCATAAAACTCCTTAAAAATTAAAAACAATAAAAAACCTAAAAACCATTAAAAACCCATAAAACACCATAAAACTGCTAAAAATATAAAAACCCTTTAAAACCATAAAAATGTTAAAAACCTATAAAAACAATAAGAACTAAAAAAACATTAAAACTGAAAAAAATATAAAAACCGAAAAACCCAAAAAAACCCCAAAATCCATCAAAATCCCTAAAAACCCAAAAAACAAATAAAACCATAAAATAATAAAAATTCCATAAAAATCTAAACAATGTATAAAAACCCCTATGAACCTAAAAACCCCTAATAATACCATAAAACCCAAAAAATAATTAAAACCCTTAAAATAATAAAAATGATAAAACCCTAAAAAAACCCTAAAACCAACGAAAAATATTGAAAAACACAAGGAAAAACATAAAAAAAATAAAACCGGTTCAAACACATAAAAATCCCACAAACACTAAAAATCATAAAACCCTTAAAAACCAAAAAAACCCTAAAACATAAAAAAAATCCCATAAACCCAAAAACCCACCAAGAACTATAAAAACCTTGTAAATCCATAAAAACAGTAAAAACATTAACAAACATAAAACCCCTTAAAAATAAGAAAACCACAAAAACCATAAAAACCCTAAATCTCCTATAATCACTCAAAATCCCAAAAAACCTAAAACCACAAATTTTTTTAAAACCTCTAAAAATATCTAAAAATGAAAACAACCATCAAAACCATGAATATCTGTAGGGAAAAAACAAATCCCTAAAAATAGTTAAAACCCATAAAAACCTAAAAACTTCAAAAAACCCCTTAAAACCCCCAAAACCCCTAAAACCCTAAAATCCATAAAAACACATAAATCCTTTAATCCCCTAAAACGGAATAAAAATCATAAAAACTCTATAAAAACAATAAAAACCCATTTAAACTTATAAAAACGTTATACATATCTAAGAAACATTAAAAACCCAAATAAAATCTAAAACCCCCAAAAACCCAGAAACCCATAAAACCCCACAAAAAACCCAAAAAAACCCAAAAAACCCAAAAAACCAAAAAATCCCTAAAACCCCCCCAAAAAAGCATATAAATCATTAAAAACTAAAATATCCAAAAAAACACTAAGAACATAAAAAACCCTAAAAACCCTAAAAAACATAAAAACCAAAATATACATAAACCTCCTAAATAACTAAAAAATGTTAAAACACCTAAAAACCTAAATACCCTAAAAACTACAAAAACCCGTAAAAACCATTAAAACCCCATAAAACACATAACAAAAATAAACCCACTAAAAAAATAAAACCCATAAAAACATTAAAAATATCTAAATACCCTTAAAACCACTAAAAACGTAAAAAAACCCAAAAACCCCAAAAAACCATAAAACTCGTAAAAACACTCAAAATCCCTCAAAACCAAAAAAACCAAAATAAATAAATAAAAAATCCCTAAAAATAAAAAAAATTTAAAAATCCCTAAAAACACTAACAAAACCTTGAAAACCTAAAAAAAAGTTAAAACCCCTAAAAACCTTAAAAATGCTAAAAACCATAAAACCCTAAAAATAATAAAACCCCCTCAAAAATATAAAAACCCCAAAATACATTAAAAAACATATAAATCCAAGAAAAACTATAAAAACCCTTCATACATCAAAAGAAATTTAAAAACTATAATAAATATTTAAACCCCTAAAAACTCAAGAAATCTTAAAAAACCAATAAACTCCCTAATAAAAATCAATAAAAACGTAAAAAAACCTTAAACCCCTAATACCCCCTAAGAAAACTGTAAAAATAGTTAAAACCAGGAAAAATCTAAAAAATTCTATAATCCATATATATAATAAAAACTATTTTAATAATAAAAAACCCAAATAACACATAAACCCCGTAAAATCCAATTAAAACACTAAAGACACTAAAAACCCTAAAAACTCAAAATACCCTATGAACCAAAAAAATAACATATAAACTCAAAAACTGTCTTAATCCCTGAAACCCCTAAAACCCATATAATTTGTAAAAATTCCATAAAAATACCTAAAAACATTAAAACCCTTTCCAAATCAGTAGAAAACTTTTAACCCCTAAAAAAATTAACCACCTAAAAACAATAAATAGGCTAAGATCCTTAAAAACCATAATGAACCACAAAAACCATAAAAACCATTAAAACCTATAAAAACCCTAAAAACCACTAATAATATAAAACTCCTTTAGACCTCTAAAAACATTAAAAAACACTAAAAAACATTTAAAGCCCTTAAAATCCTAAAAACTAAAAAAACCATAAAATCCCTAAAAATAATAAAAACATCAAAAACATCAAAATACCTAAAAACCCTAAAACCCCTCAATATCCTAAAGAATCCCTAAAATCCCAAAAACTAGAAAAACATAAAAAACGGTAAACACTCTAAGAAGACTGTAAAAAATCAAAATAATAAAAGACACTAAAAACCTAAAAAAATCTAAAAACTCTAAAACCACCTAAAAACTATAAAATATTTTTAAACACCTAATAACATTCAAAAAATCTAAAACACCTTAAAATCCCTAAAATCATAAAAAAACCCAAAACCCAAAAAACCATAAAATACATAAAACACCCAAAAATCCTCAAAATCTCTAAAACCCCTAAAATCCCATAAAACCCCCAAAAACGTAAACAACCCTATAAAAGCAATTAACCCTAAGAAAACCCTGAACAAAAAAATAGTAAAACCCCTAAAAAATAAAAAAGGATAAAAACCCTAAAACCCATAAAAAGCCAAAAAAACATAAAACCCTCAAAATAACTAAAATCGCTATAACCCAATAAAATTCCATAAAAAGAAACAAAAAAATCTCTAAGAATGTTAAAAACCATGCAAAACCCAAATAAATCATTAAAAACCTAAAAACACAAAAAACCCATAAAAGCCTATAAAATTATAAAAACCACTAAAAACCATAAAAATAACTAAAACCATAAAACTGTAAGAACCCTTAAAAACACTAAAATACACTAAAACTCTAAAAACCCTTGAAACCCCTGAAAATGCCAAAAACATCTGAAACTCCTAAAAATAAAAAAACCCAAAACCTTTAAAACCCAAAAACCCCCAAAAAAACCAAAGGAATCCTTAAAAACCATAAAATTTTTAAAAAATACATCAAAATCCCTAAAAACATAAAAAACCTAAAAACCCTGAAAACCCTTATAAAAACACTAAAAACAAAAAAACACTTAAAACCCTAAAAACATAAGAACATTAAAAATCCTACAAATC
Source organism: Viscum album (assembly GCA_963277665.1). Classification (NCBI taxonomy): domain Eukaryota; kingdom Viridiplantae; phylum Streptophyta; class Magnoliopsida; order Santalales; family Viscaceae; genus Viscum; species Viscum album. The sequence goes on from OY728152.1 coordinate 1,118,120,528, forward strand.
CATAAAAACCTTTAAACCCCTAAAACCCAATAAAACCCTAATGTCCAACTAAAACTCTAAAAACCATTTTAACCTCTAATTTTTTTAAAAAAACTCCAATAAAGTAGTAAACCCCGTAAAAACAAAAAAACCCACTAAAAACCCCAAAAACCTAAAAACCCCTAAAACCCCTAAAACCCATCTAAATCCATAAAATCATAAAAATCCAAAAAATCCCTTAAAATTCATAAAAATATAAAAACCCTAAAAAAATATGAAATCCAAAAATACACAAAAAACCATTGAAACCTCTAAAAACCTTAATAACCCTAAAGTCCCATAAAACCCTAAAAACCAATAAAAATTGAAAAAAAAAATTAAACTACTAAAAGTGTTAAATAAATCTAAAACCCTAAAAATCCCTAAAAACTGAAAAAAAAAATCCAAAACCACCAAAAAACCAAAACAACCCCTAAAACCCATATTTTTTTTAAAACCCCTAAAAATACCTAAGAAATCAAAAAAAAACATTAAAATTACCTAAACCCCCAGACATGTAAAAACCCTAAAAACCATGGAAACCCTAAAGAAAACATTACAAACCTAATAACATTTAAAACCACAAAAAACCTACAAACCTAAAAACTAATATAACCCTAGAACCCTTAAAAATTCTAAAGAACAAAAACCCCCAAAAACCATTAAAATCCCCAAAACCCCATAAAACCCAAAACCCACCTAAAACAAAAAAAACCGCTTTAAACCCCTAAAAACACTAAAAAATCCCTAAAAACCCACAAAAATCATAAAAAATCCCTATGAAACATAAAAACAAAAAAAAACACATAAAACCATGAAATCCCTAAGAAAACATTAAAATCCTATAAATATTTAAAACCCCTAAAAACCTAAAAAACTGAAAATAAAAATCTAGTAACCCATACAAATGATAAAACCCCCAAAAAATAAAAATTCTAAATCCCTATAAAAAAATTAAAAACTAAAAAACCAAAAAACACTTTAAACCCATAAAAACTCAAAATAAACCCCTAAAATACCAAAAAACCATAAACCCCTAAAATCCTAAAAACCCTAAAACCCCTCAAAATCTCTAAAACCCTATAAATTCATAAAAATCCTAAAAGATACCTCAAAATCCCTAAATATGGAAAAATCCTAAAAACACTGAAACTCCCCTAATAAAAACATAAAAACCAAAATAACAAATAAAACCACTAAAATCCTAAAAAATAGTATAAAATTTTAAATACCTTATAAGCCCTAAAAACCTTATAAACCATAGAGTTACCTAAAAACAGTAAAACCCCTAAAAACCAATAAAACCCATTAAATTAGTAAAGACTATAAAAACCCTTTAAGCACTTAAAAATATGAAAAACACTAAAACAATCAAACCACTAAAAGACTAAAAAATGACCATAAAATCCCCCAAAACCATAAAAACCCTAAAAATCCAAAAAACCAAAAAAAAATTCCATTAAAACCCTACAAACCCCCCAAAAATCCCTAAAAACATAAAAAACCCAAAAACCCATAAAACATAAGGAAACCTTAAAAATATAAAAAAACTAAAACCCCAAAAAACCTAAAAAAAGTTAAAACCGCTAAAAATAATAAAAAAACTAAATAAACCCTAAATAACTTAAAAAGCCTTAAAACCCCTAAAAATTGAAAAAAATAAAAAAATACCTAAAAGTCACTAAAATCCTATAAACAAAAAAACCAAAAAAACCCATAAAAACCAAAAAAAACAAAAAATTCATTAAACCCCTAAAAAGATAAAAAAAATCTAAAAACACAAAAAGACCGATGATAATAACCCTAAAACCCCATAAAACCCATAAACCCCATAAAACCTTAAAGCCCTAAAAACCCATAAAAACACAAAAAAACCCACTAAAACACTAAAAACCCTTCAAAACCCTAAAAACATTTAAATTAAATAAAAAAACATAAATATGTAAAAATACAAAAATACTTGAAAAATCTAAAAAACATGAAAACCCTAAAACCCTAAAAAACTCTAAAAACCCTAAAAATCATAAAACCCTTAGAAACCATAAATATCCTAAAACATCCCTAAAAATATAAAAACATAAAAACCCATAAAAACCCTAAAAACCTCAAAGAAAACATTAAAAACCCAAAAACACTTAAATCCCCTAAAAACCTTAAAATGAAAAAACCCTAAAAACCCAATCCCTAAAACCCCTAAAAACCATAAAAACACTAAAAACCATGAAAATTTATAAGATATATAAAAACCATTTATTCCAATAAATGTTAAAAAAACTCTAAAAACCATTAATAATCCAAAAAAACAAAAAAAAACACTAATACCCAAAAAAACCATAATAATCACAAAAACCCCAAAACCGCCTAAAAATCTCTAAAAACCAAAAAACCTATAAAACTCATAAAAAACCCTAAAATTAGTTCAAAACTAAAAAACCCATAGAAACCATGAATAACTCTATGAAAACATTAAAAACCAAAAAAACACATAAAACCCCAAATAAACCTTAAACCCTAAAAACTATAAAAACCCAAAAACCCATAAAAGCCCCTAAAACCCTCAAAGACCACAAAACCAAAAAAACCAAAAAACAAAAAAATGATAAAACCCCTTTAAACACCTAAAAATATTAAAATACTCTAAAAACCTTAAAGCCCATAAAAACATAAATAACCCCTAAAACCCTAGAAACCATACAACCCTAAAATCCCAAAAAACCCGTGAAAATCTTTAAAAACACTAAAGGCCGTAAAAATCCTAAAAAAGATCATAAATTCCCTAAAATGTAAAAAATAAAAAAAACTTGAAAAATCCTAAGAAGTCCTTAAAACCCAAAAAAATACATATTGTACAAAAAACACGAAAATTCAAAAAAATTTAAGAACCCTAAAAACCATAAAAACCCTAAAAACCATAGAAAACATCTAAAAACATTAAAAACACATAAAAACATAAAAACACACTAAAAAATATTGAATACCATTAAACCTTTAAAAACGTTAAAAAAATTAAAAATCTTAAAACACTAAAAACTCAAAGAATCCTAAAACCACAAAAAATCAATAGAAACCCTAAAAACATAAAAACACTAAAAAACCCTAAAAACCATAAGAAACCAAAAAAGTCATAAAAATTCTTAAAAGTACCAAAAAATTTAAACAACCCTAAATCCCATGAAAACCCTTAAAGTCCTAAAACATATAAAACCCCTAAAATATAAAAAAATCTAAAAATACTAAATCCATTAAAACCCCTAAAATCCAAAAAACCAAAAAACCACATAAAAACCTTTAAAATTCATAAAGACCCTAAAACCATTAAAAATATAATAAAATGGTACACACCTAAACAGGTTAAAAAGTATTTAAAACCCTAAAAAACATTTAAAACCCTTATAAACCAAAAAAACCATAAAATTCATTAAACCATTTAAAATCCAAAAAAGTATGTAAAACTATAAAAACCCCTAAAATCATAAAAAACATTAAACAATAAAAACCCTAAATACATTAAAAACCCCTAAAGACCCTAAAAACCTTATAAATCACTAAAACACTATAAAACCCTTGACCTAATAAAATCCTTAAAAACACTAAAAACCTAAATTAATCCTAAAGAACTCAAAAAAACACTAAACCTACAAAAAACCTAAAAATCCTAAAAATCCTCAAAAATAACTATAAACCCTAAAATCCATAAAAATAATAAAAGAAAACTAAAAATACCTAAAAATGTAAAACCCCGTAAAAAAACTCTATGGAAAGATTAAAAAACTAAAAACCCTAAAACCCCTAAAAACCTAAAAAATACTAAAAATATTAAAAACCCTAAAACCTAGAAAACCCCAATAAACCTCTAAAAACCTTTAAAAACCCAATAAAAACCCTAAACCCCAAAAAGTATAAAAACCATCTAAATCCCAAAAATTTAAGAAAACTATTAATAACCTTAAATACCTAAATAAATATAAAAACAATAAAAACCCAACAAATAAAAAACCCTCAAAATCCATAAAACCCCTAAATCCCCGAAAAATCATAAAAATCCCAAAAAATAACTAAAAATATAAAAAAAAATTAACAACTATGAAAAATCCTAAGAAAACCATTAAAACCTAAAAACAATTAAAACCCCTAAAAACAAATTTTTTTTAAAACCCTAAAAAACCCTAAAAAACCTAAAACCCCCTAAAAACCATTAAAAACCCTAAAGCCCCATAAAACCCCTATGAACCAACAAAAAAATGTAAAGACCCTTTTAAACACTAAAATTTTCAATAAACTATAAAAACCCTTAAAATAATTAAAAAGTAAAAAAACACCTAAAACCCCCAAAAACCATAAAACCCTTAAATCTATAAAAACCCTCAAAATCCAAAATTACCCTAGAAACTATAAAAAAATTACAAGTCCTTAAAAATCCCTAAAAATATAAAAACCCAAAAAACATAGAAACCCCCTATGAAAACCATAAAATCATAAAAATTGTAAAAACACCTAAAATTCCTAAAAATTTAAAAAAAACCATAAAACCCTAAAAATACTAAAACCCTAAAAACCCTAAAAACCCATTAAAACGTTAAAAACCCTAAAACCCATAAGTACCCAAAAAACACTAAAATCTCTAAAAACTATTTAAAACCTTAAAAATGTTTAAAAATATATACAAAATAGTAAAAACACTATTAAACTAAAAAATCCCTAAAACCCCAAAAAACCAAAAAACCCCTAAAATCCCAACAAAACACTAAAAATCCTTAAAATCACTAAAACCCCTAAATACCCATAAAAATCATAAAAGCATCCAAATATTTCCTAAAAACATTAAAACACATAAAAATCCCTTAAAACCTCTAAGAAAACCATAATAACCTAAAAACCCTAAACCCCCCCTAAAAACATAAAAAATGTCAAAAACCCTAAAAACTATAAAAACTATAAAAACCACTAAAAACCTATAAAACCCTAAAATGCCATAAAAACACTAAAACCCAATAGAAACTCTAAAATTCATTTAAACCCCTTATTTTTTTTTAAAAAATTCAAAAAAACATAAAAACCATAAAAACTCAAAAAAATCCTAAAAAATATATAAAAAAATTAAAAACCCAAAAAACTCCTAAAGACTCAAAAAAGCCTAAAAACTATAAATACCCCTAAAATCCTAAAAGTGCCTAAAATCCTTAAAAAGGTAAAAACCCTAAAAACCTTGAATACCCCTAAAAACCTTTAAATCATAATAACATTTAAAACCCCTAAAAAACTAAAAGATAAAACCCCTAAAAAGCTAAAACCCCTAAAAACACTGAAAATACCTAAAATATAAATATCCATAAAAAAAATAAATATCGACTAACAATCCCTACAAATGTAAAAAATCCCTAAGAAACAATTAAAAACCAAAAAAACACATAAAACCCTAAAAACCTAAAAAACGCTAAAACACATAAAATTTTTAAAAAACCCCAAGAAACCATAAAAACACCTAAAATTATTAAAAGACTTAAAATCCCATGAAAACATTAAAACCACTAAAAACACTAAAAACCCTTTAAACACCTAAAAACATTATAAAACATGAAAAAATATAAATATATTAAAAACTCAAAAAACCAAAAAAACCTAACAAACAATGAAACCAAAAAAAACCTAAAAACCCCTCAAAATCCCTAAAAACCCTAAAAAAAATAAAAATCCAAAATAATCCCTGAAATAACTGAGAACAAAAAAACTCTAAAAATACTAGAATACAATAATAAATACTTAAAACCAAAAAAAAACTCTTAAAACCCCAAAAACCTAAAAAAATAAAACCTATAGAAAACCCAAAAAACCCATAAAATACCTAAAAAATCAAATCCCCTCCAAACCTTTAAAATCTAAAAATATCAACAAAACCCCTAACACTAATAAAAACTGTAAAAACCCTTTAAACCCCTAAAAATGTTAAAAAAACTTTAAAACCCATAAAAACCCTTTAAGGGGGAAACACTAGCATCGCCTCTGAGTGACATCTCCCTAATCTATCTCTCGTGCTAGCATACCTCCTCGGTAGGGGCTCGGAGTGGGGGAGGCCATTTTATGGACCCAAAACATCATCTCCCCTCTCCTTATCTTCTTGGTTCTATTTATCCTTGTTTAGTTGATAGCGGAAGCCAACACACTTGCTCGGGTGATGATTTTTGGTTTTTAGAATCGTCATCTTCAAAGTTTGTGGCTGTCAAGCCCTTGAACCATCATATCCTACTCTGACCTCTTGTACCTACACATATTGCCATGTCAGAGCTGAAGTGGTGTAATCCTAGAGGTTTTGGGTTCTACGATTTGGTGGTCAAAGGCATCCAGGCTCTTCCAAAGTTTGGTTGGATCCTAGTCTTCTACCACGATGAAGGTAATGGTTCTCGGAACCCTCAGCCACTCTTTCCCTCATATGGTATCAAGTTATTCTACACCCTTCCAAGGTGGATTAGGAGTGGTGGAAATGAGGAGATTTTGGGTTGTGCGGTTTTCAGCCATCGGCGTGCCTGGAATGGGTCTTCAATGATGGCTTTTTTGTGATGCATCAGTGACGTATTTCTTCCCCAAGACTTCGGTATTTTTTAGGGTTTTTTCTACAATTTTGTTAGTTGAGATGTTGAATTTTTCTTCGATGATGGTGGTTTGATGGAGCGAGAATTTATTATAGTGGAAGATATTGGTCGTTCAACCATCGCGGTTCCGATTACGTGTTTCTATTTCTGGTCTTCTATTTTTTCAGTGTTTCATCCTTATAATGGCGATTCATGAGATGATGGAGTGATGTTGTTGGTGACAGCCATCAGATGGAGATGACGGTGACTTCGAGTATAGATGACAGCAAGGGAGATGGGTTTTTCTGTATTGATGTTTGATGATATGGAGTCGATGGCTAGTGGGTACTCTTCTACTATATCTGACGAAGTTGATGAAGGTGACGATAGGGTGGATCAATGTCAGGGGCACAACTCGAGGAGGCTTGTTGATTGAGGATCCATGTCCCAAGACTTCCCAGTGTGGTTGTTTTAATTTTGAATCAAATGTGTATTTCATTTAAGCATTTCATTGAATTTGGGATTTTGGTAATCTCATGTATGGTCCGGTTCCTGCTCACCCAAAAAGTGGATTTCAAAAATCAAATAAAAATCCAATTTTCATCCAGTTAGTCATAAAATCCCTTTAAAACTCAAAAAATACTATAAGACCCCAAAAAACCATAAAAACCATAAAATCCATCAAAATTACTAAAAACCTAAAACCCATAAAAATTCTAAAAATTCCCTAAACAACCCTAAAAACAAAAAAAAAACCTTAAAAAACATGAAACCCCAAAGGAAAAAAATCTAAAAACACTAAACACCCCTAAAAACATAAAAAATTAAAAATACCCAAAAAAACCAAAAAACCCTAAAATCCGTAAGATACCCAAAAACCTTAAAACCATAAAAAAACAAAAACCACTAAAAAAATATAAAAATCCGTTCAACCTAAACAAATATTTAAAAAATATATAAAAACATTCAACCCTTAAGAAATAAGAAACCCTTAGAAACTCTGAAAATACCCATAAAAACCATAAAACCTCTAAAAACCCTAAATCCCCTCAAAATCCTAAAATCCCAAAATCCCATAAAAGTAAAAAAAATCCATGAAGTTCCATAAAAAAGAAAAGCAAATATTAAAAACCCTGAAAACCCCTAAGAAAACCTGATAAACCTAAAAACACTTAAAAACTATAAAAACATACAAAATGAAAAAAACCATCGAAACACTAAAAACCCATAATAACCCTAAAAACATTAAAAATACCTATAGATTATAAAAATAGTAAAAATACATAAACCCATAAAAATCCATAAAAACCCCAAACCCAATAAAATTACTAGAAACTTTTAAACCCATAAAAATCTACAAAAACCATAAAACCAATAAAAATTCTAAAAACTTTTAATCCCATAAAATTATTAAAAAAAACTAAAAACCTCAAAAACCATTAAAACTCAATAAAACCCAAAAACCACAAAAACCATGAAAAACCTAAAAATCTTAAAAACCAAATAAACCATAAAAAATACCTAAAAACCAATTAGTAAACATTAAATATCTAAAAAAATTAAAACCCTTGATAAACTAAAACTGCTAAAAACATTAATAACCATAAAAACCCTAAAAACTCTCAAAATCCATAAAAACCCTAAAATACTATAAAAATAAAAAGAATCCCTAAAAATTCATAAAAACGTAAAAATCCATAAAAACCCCCTTAGAAAACCATGAAAAACTAAAAACCTAAAAACACTAAACACCATAAAATTCCTAAAAAGACACTTAAAACCCTTAAAATACATTATAAATATATAAACAATTAAAAACCTAAAAAACCAATAATGAAACTAAAAACCCAATAAAAAATATAAAAACCTTAAAACTCCTAAAATGATAAAAAACCCTGAAACCCATTAAAACCCCTTAAAACTAAAAAAAACCTTATAATCGCAAAAAAATAGGAAAAACTTCGAAACCCTAAAAATCATAAAAATCCCTATAAACCCTAAAAGCATAAAAATCCATAAAAAATCCAAAAAAACATAAAAAAACTAAAATCCCTGAAAAATCAATGAAAAATTTAAAAACATAAACATAATTAAAACCCCTAAAAACTTGAAAAACCTAATGATGGAGAAAAGTAGGGTGTCTGGCGAAAATGGGAGCTCTGCGCGGCCTCAGGCCATACAGCCCACTGATGGCAAGAATGCTGATCCGTATACGGATCGGTCGGATATTTGTGGGAACAAATTACTTTTTCAATTATTTAAATGTCCATCCCCAGCGGCCTAGGTACATTGTGTGGTAGTTGAGGTGTCGATTTTGAAACATAGATTTGATGTGGCAGTCCAATATGCAACTTCACTCACATTCTCGGACTATGGTGCTCTCTTCCCCGGTCGAGTGATTTAGCAAGGGATGGTGGCTCATTCTTTGGAATATCATGAGGCAGTCAAAGAGAGAAAAAATCTATGACATTATTCCATTATTGCTAAGGTATTGGTTCTAAAGGTAGAATGACTTGGAAGTATTTTGATCTTACCAATCGGACCATGACAATTTTGGGATTCTTTGAATGGAGGATGATCATGATGGGAATGGGTATTATCACATTTTATTTCCATCAAATGATTGGAAAAGAGGGGATTAGAGTTTTGGATCTCTTAACCATGGTCCTGACCTCCTTTAGATTCTAGATTGGGACCGTAACATTGATCGATCGAATAAGAAAAACACCTCTGTGCAGGTATGGATCCGAATATGTTAACTGAGTTGGCTCTACTGGCACCCTTGGATCCTTTGGTACATTTCATCCTTTGTGGGTTTCCATAATCTCATTAACAAGGAGATGGATAATCCAAGGTATATCCACTAGGAGTGTGTCCTTGTTGATGTTGATTTAGCCTCCATTTGATTTGAGGATGTGGCACTTAACACTATTGAGGATAGCTTCACACTGGAAATTCAGTATGAATGGAGGTCAAAACTCTGTTCTCATTGAAATATCCTTGGACATTTTGTTTCTGACTATCAAAGTATGAAGGTGTTCTCCTACTGTAATCTTAAGGGGCATGAGGTTGTGTCCTGTAGGAAGAATCATGGAATTAGGACTGGGAAGACTCGGGGTGTCTTAGCACCCGGCCAGCTCTCAGCTTCCATGACTGTGGATCCCAAGGATCCTCTTATGGGCTCTACTGCTACGAAACCCCTAGAAATATTCCTCCCTTTGTCTGAGGTGGTGGAGGCGACTGTTCAAGAGATGCTTGTGAAACTACAAGGAGTTGTTGCTCCCCCTGAAGACTCCTATCGGCTTTCCCCGATTGTGGAAACTAAAGGTCCTATGAACAAGGGTGACCCTCAAGATAAAGACTCCCCCTCTCTAGTTGGATTGGCATTTTCCATCTCTGTTGGGCCGCTGGACGTCACCCCTCCCTTGGGATCTCCTATGGATAGCACCACACCTTCTTTGGTGGCCCCCTGCTGTGGAGGTGCCAGTGAATCTGCCTGGCCTTTCAGCAGAACCAAAAGAGCTCCTACCTGGTGGTAGTTTGTCTGCGAGTGATGAATCCTTTACTGTTGTTTCCTTAGGAAATTTGCGAGGAGGACCCCATCAAGAGAAGCTTCTGAACATATTTTCCCCCTAAACAGGTTCATCCCACTCAACATGAGCTTCTGGTCTGATGAGGTGGCGGATCAAGCTGATGAGGCTTGGCACCATATGGTTCATAATCAATTAGTGGAAGACATTACCTCCATGTACCGGATCACTTAGGCCACTAAAGGCAATAATAATCCCATTAGAAGGCCTAAGAAGAAAGGGAAGAAGGGAAAGAATGCTCCACACTCTATCTATGTCTCTAAGAACCTACCTCCTGAAAGGGTAAATTCCACCCCTAGTCAATGAGGATCGTGTTATAGAATTGTTAAGGGCTTCAGAATCCCCCCACTGCTTCATCCTTTCATCATTTTCTCACTTCCCAGAGGCTGATGATCATAGAAATTGTTCAATATATTATTTTATTGGATAATTTGATAGGTTTCAAGTGGGGGATCCTTAGCTAATCCTTTATTGCTAAAGATTGTAATGAGAGTGTCCTGGACACTTTTTGGGTACTTAAACATGATGATGTCCAGGTTAAGTCATTTGATGTGAGTCCTCAGGTCATTACCTCGGTGATAAACCTTAAAAATTCCCCCTTATCCCTTTATCTTGTGTATTCTTCTTACTCATACATTAAGAGAAGGGTCCTGTAGAGGATGCTTGAACAGTTGTCTCTGTCCAAGGATCACAACTACATCATCATTGGTGAATTTAACATCGTCTTGAGGCCAGATGAGAAGATTTGTTCCAATTTCTCCCTAGTGGCTACAGAGGACTTCTTTTACTGCCTTGATTCTTGTGATATCACTGAAGTTCCCATTGCTGAAGCCTCTTTCATGTGGGTATGATTCACAATTAATGGAATAAATACAACTAAGCAGGACATGTGTTCCTACAAGATCAATGATAGAAGTGTGCTCTCTGATATCTCTGGGTTTACCCTCCCCAAGTTCAATTTGGACCAAAATACCCTTATTGTTGACCTATATAGGTGGTCTCCAAGGTCATATCAATTTCCTTTTATGTTTAATAATGTTTGTCTCGTGATATTGGGATGTAGGTAAATCATTCTGGATGGGTGGAATTTCCCTTTTCATGGGATTCAATATTTCATTCTGGTCTCCAAACATAAGAAAATTAAAAATCTCCTTAATGATTGGAGCATGAAGTCTTTCTCAAAGATGGATAAGGATATAAAGGATACTAAACTACTACTTACCTCCCTCTAAAACTCCAATCAAAATCTACCCATGCCCTCTCAGGAGGAGATGCAGGCTCATACGAAGTGGATGCCCTTATTGTTCTTAAAGATAAACTGGCCTAGATCCCATTAAATGTTAGATGAATCAAGGATGGGGATAAGAACTCCAGGGTTTTTCACCAGTTACATAAGAAAAAGAAGGTAAAGAGATTCATGAATACCATCTGCATTCATGGGTCTAACTTCACCTCTGAGGCTGATATCTCCTCTACTGTGGTCAGTTACATTCAGGGGATTTTCTCTTATACTTGTGGAGAGTACTCTCTGCCTTTGACAGAATCCATATTTCCTTGTGTTGATGATCATAATTATAAGGACCTAATGTTGGCTCCCCTTGAGGAGGATGTTAGGTCTACATTGTTTTCCTTGAATGTGAAAAGTATAGTGGGACAATATGGATTTAGTAACAAGTTCTTTATGTTATACTGGGACCTCATGCATATGGAAATCAAAAATGATTTCAGGTAAGTTTTTCACTCCTTCTCTTTCCCACATGGAACTAATTCTAATTTCACATCCTTGATTCCAAAGAGGGAAAACACTCTTGTAATTGGATACTTTTTTCCAATTTCCATTGGTAATACCATCCCCAAAATTATCATCAAATTTCTAGTTAAGAGGATAGGGAGTTTTATGGGAGAGATTATTACCCCAACAAATATGGTTTTTTTTCTGGGGAGGAATATTCCAAACTTCTTATTAATAGCATCGGAGGGTATCAATATCATGAGAAAGCACATGAAGAATGGAAACATTACTTTAAAGCTTGATATTTCTAAGGCATCTGATATCATCATGTAGAGATTCGTATTCCAGGTGCTCACCAAAATATGGCATCTCATAAAGATTCATCATGATGGTGGAATCCATATTTAATAGTGCTAGAGTTTTGGTGCTCATAAACAGCTCCCCTAAGTGGTTTTTCCTGTGCTCCCGTGGAGTTAGGTAGGGGGATCCAATCTCTTGTATTCTCTTTCTGATTCTTGAAGACTATTCGAGAATATGCCTCATTGAACTCATGAAATCTGGTCTCTTCAAACCAAAAATGGTAGGGAGAGAACTCCATGTGCCATACCATCTATTTTATGCGGATGGTATCATCCTCTTTGGATAGGCTAATCATAAGACCCTGTACTCAATCCAGATGATATTATGTCATTATGAATTTCTGGCTGGGCAACCCATCTGTTGGAATAAATCTTCTATCGTCTTTGGGGAGGGGGTCTCCCCCTCTAGGCAACGTCGCATGGACCTATCCCTAGGGGTTACGGTGGGATCTTTTCCCTTTATCTATTGGGGTGGTCCCATCTTCTAGAGGCGAGTCAAGAGTAGTTACCTTGAAAACATGGTGATAAGAATCACCCAAAAACATTCTAAGTGGAAATGGATGTACCTTTCACAAGATAGGAGGGTCTGTCTTATCAATTATTTTATTACCTCTATGTACACTTATTCCTTCTCCATCTATAGATGGCCAGTCACTCTCATAAATAATCTACAGGCGAATATTAGATACCATGCGTGGACAGGCTGCATCAATGAAAGAAAACTAGTTTCTATAGGTTGGAGGGACTTCACAAAGCCCATTTAGTTGGGAGGGATAGGGATGAAAGACCTGAGGAATTCAATGATTCCATCCTCACCAAGTTCACCTGGGGTTTGTTTGACGTTAATAATGATGGCATGGGGTTCTCTCGGGAGAGGTTCACACTAAAACTATGTGATGAATTTACTAGTTATTTTTCTTCCTTAGTTTGGCCAAAAATTCAGGGCTCCTACAAGGGAATTATAGACCACTTAAAGTGGATACTATTGAATCATTTAGATTTGACAGCTTGGTCCACCACATGGATCGATAGGCCTTTGCTGGGTAGTGTGGTGCCTCCCATTGATTCAAGGAACATGTCGATTGCTGGCTTCATAAATCAACTGAAAGAGTTTGAAGTTCTCTATTTGGCTGGCACTTATATGAAAATCCATAAATCACATATTTTTTGTTAGTGATTACTTGATATATAAGCCTAATCTTGTTGGGAAACTTAATGTAAAGGAATTTTGAAGGTATAAATGTGCATAGGGCCCTGCTCCTCTAGCCTAGATTTTAAGCTTTAAGAGGCCTTTTATCCCTCTGGCTAACCATCTAATTCTCTGGAAGATCTGAAAACATAGGATGCCACTTCAAGGGAAACTAAAATGGGATGTACACAGCCGGGCCTCAACATGTTTCTTTTGTCTTGGGGCTAATGAATCCATAAAACATACATTTTCAGTGCAACTTTTCAGTGGCACTTTGGGACTACCTACAGAAGTTGTTTGGGTTTCCTACCGGCTTGAGCAGACCGCTATTTGAGCTACTGGATAGCCTGGTGAATTGGCCTTGTATCAAGCAGGTGTCTAACCTCCTTCTTGTTACCATTTCCACTATTACTTCTCATATCAGGGCTACCCAGAATGCGAATGCTTTTAAAAATAAGTGACTCTCCCTCTGTGGTGGAGTCCTCACCTTCTATTCGGAAGTCCATGCGGCTTATCACATCCAGACAGGTCCAATATCAAATGATGTTAATGAACTTATTCTCTTAAGGATGCTTGGAGTTTCAGGTAGGATAAAAAAACTATAGGTTCTCAAGTTCATCCACTGGATTCCCCCAATATCTTCCTGGATCAAGGTTAACGTGGATGGCACGACACTGGGAGCACCGAGCCCCTCTGGGTGGGGTGGGGTCTTCTGTACCCACCGAGGATTCGTCAATGGGTGCTTTTAACACTTTATTAGAAATGGGTGCACCCTTGAAGCTGAATTTTAGGCCATGATGAAGGTGATTGAGTTTGCTGTTCAATTTGGATGGAGTCCTCTCTGGCTTGAATCAAACTTGATGCTTGCCATAGAGGTTCTTAAAAACAAATATGGGAGAGTCCCTTTGAGGATTCTTCCACAATGGATGTAATTCCATACAAGTTGGTTAGGCCTCAATATTCATGTCACATATGCCTATCGGGGGGCGAACTTGATTGTGGATGCCCTTTCCAAGTAGGCGATTGTCACCAGGGGCCTGATGTGGTCCTTTGACGCACCATCCTCCTACCTTTTCTTTGTGGAGTCTGATATGAGGGGTGATTTTCAATCCCATGTTTTCAACTCCTCCTTCTAATGTTTGTTGGCTCCTACTCAATTTTAATAAATTTTGGGGGACCAGTTTCTTCTGGTCTCGAGCCTTCTTTGTTTTAAAAAACCAAAAAACATTTGAAACTCTAAAAAACCCCTAAAACCCCTAAATAATATAAACCCATAAAACCCCTTAAAAACTAAAAAAATCATAAAAAACCTAACAAACAACTATAAACTATAAATCCATTTAAACCAATAAAAATTATTAAAACTATATAAAACATTAAAATGCTAAAATGCTAATAAACATAAAAAACCCTAAAACCTAAAAAACCATAAAAACCAAAAAACACTAAAAACAATAAAAACTCTCAAAATTCTTAGAAACAATAAAATCCTAAAAAATCCCTAAATCATAAAAAACCCTATAAATCCAAAAATAACCATAAGAAACCCTTGAAAACTGAAAACCACTATAAACCCCTAAAAACCATAAAAATTCTAAAAACCATAAAAACCACTAAAAACATTAAAATCCCTCAAAACCCATGAAATCCCTAGAACCCACTAAAAATATTAAAACCCTTTAAACCGCACAAACAAAAAAAATAAATATATATATAATTATATCCCCCAAAAGCCAAAAAAACCCAAAAAAACCACCAATACACTAAATCCCATAAAAACCATAAAAAACTGAAACCCCCCCCCCCCCCCAAAAATACAAACATAAATACTTTAAAAACTATGAAAACCCCTAAGAAAATATTAAAATTTTAAAAACACATAAAACCCCTAAAAACCTAAAAATGATAAGAAACCTAAAACCCATAAAAACCATAAAACCCAACTAAAACCTCAAACTCCTTTAAATCCATAACAATAGTAAAAATTTCAAAAAAACAAAAAAAACCATAAAAACTCAAAAAACTGTAAAAACCTAAAAACAATAAGAACCATAAAAACCATCAAAATACCTAAAAATCCTAAAACCCATAAAAACCTAAAAAAATCCATAAAAATCCTAAAAATTTAAAACCCAAAAACCGCTTAATAAAACATTAAATCCACCAAAATACCTAATACCCATAAAAACCTAAAAACACTAAAACCCCTAAACACCCTATAAACCATAAAAACCCTTAAACCTCATAAAAACCCCTAAGACCATAAAAATCACTAAAAATCCATTAATACCATAAACCACTAAAAAATATAAACATAGATTAAACCCCAATAGGTGTTAAAAATATCAAAAAAAACCCTAAAACCCAAAAAAAAATATAAAACTCCTAAAACCCTTAAAACCCCATAAGAACACTAAAAAACAAAAAAAATCCCTAAAATTCCCAAAAAATGTAAAAAACACCCTAAAAACACCACGAAAAATAAAAAACCAAAAAATAATCAAAATCCCCCCAAACGTAGAAACACTAATGATCCAGAGAAACCTAAAAAACTAAAACCCTTAAACACATAAACACATATACAATCCTTAAAAACCCAAAACCCCATAAAAACCCTAGACCACTAAAACCTCTAAAAATCATTTAAACCTCTAAAAAGTCCAAAAAACTCTAAAAACCATAAAACCCTAGAAAACTATTATAACCCCTAAAAATCATAAAAAATTCATAAATCCCTAAAAATCATAAAACCCTAAAAATCCCTAAAACCCAAAGAAATTATAAAAAGCTAAAAAAATTCATCAAATTCCTTAAAATGTAAAAACCATAAAACCCTAAAAACCCAAAAAACCCTTAAAAACAAAAAAAACATAAAACCCCTAAAAATCTAAAAAACATAAAAAAACCCCAAAACCCCTAAAATACCAAAAAAAAATTAAAACCATTGAATAACTAAAACCCCTAAACACATAAAAGCCCTAAAAACCCATAAAAATCAACAAAACCCTAAAATGTCACTAAAATCACTAAAATCACTTTAATACCATAAAAACATAAAAAACTCAAAAAAACCTTGATAACCAAGAAACTCAAAATAACCTAAAATACCAACAAAACAAAAAATTGTAACACTCCTAAAAAACAAAAAAAATAGTAAAAATGTAAAGAAACCACAAAAACCTGAAAACCCATAAGAAACCCATAAAAATTAAAAATACTTAAAACACTTAAAACCAATAAAGAGTTAAAACCCCTAAAAACCCAAGAAAACATAGAAAACATAACACCCCTATAAATCATTAAAACCCTAAAAATCTATATAACACCCTAAAAATACACTAAAAATTCTAAAAACCATTTAAACCCCTAAAAATATTTATAAAAATCCAGAAAACATGAAAACCCAAAATACTCCAAAAAAACACTTAAAACCAAAAAACCATTTAACTTCTAAAACCCCAAAAACCACTAAAACCCATAAAGATACATAAAAACCATAAAAACTATAAAATACTAAAAAATCCCTAAAATCACTAAAAACATAAAACCCCTAAAAACCTAGAATAACATAAGGAAAAAAATTAAAAACCTAAAAACACATAAAACCCTTAAAAACCTAAAAATATATAAAAACACTCAAAATCAATAAAAACCCTAGATACAATAAAAACCTTCAAATCCCTAAGAACTATAAAAATCCATAAAAATCCCTAAAAATCTCTAAATAATAAAAAACCATATAAGCCCTGAAAACCCCTAAGAAAACCTAAAAAACCTAAAAACAAATAAAACCACTAAAACCCATAAAAAAAATTCTCAAACCATAAAAAGGGCATTCAATCCCCTAAAATTGTTAAAAACGAAATAAAAATAGTAAAACCCCCGTAAACAAAAAAACCATAAAAACCATAAAAAACATAAAAACCCAAAAAACCCTCAAAATATATAAAAACCCTAAAAACCATAATTTTTTTAAAAAAAATCTCTAAAAATCCCTAAAAATGTAAACAACCATAAAAACCTGAAAAACCCTATGAAAAACTTAAAACCCTAAAAATACTTAAAACTCCATAAAAAAATAAAAATGATAAAACCCCCAAAACACTAAAACACTAAAACCCATAAAACGATAAAAACCTCAAAAGCCTTAAAACCCCTAAAAACCATAAAACCCTCTTAAACACTAAAACCCCGTCAAATCCCTAAAATTATTAAAAAACTAAAAACCCATAAAACCCAAAAAATAAAAAACCCTAAAAACCAAAAAAAATATAATAATCTAAAAACTGTAAAATCTCAAAAATCCTAAAAATGTATAAAAATCCTAAAAATCCCTAAAAATCACTAAAAAAGTTAAAACCCTAAAAACCATTAAAACTCCTAAAAAACTATGAAAAAACCCCTAAAACACAAGAAAATTTTTAAAAACCCTAATAACCATCAAAATCCCTAAGAACCCCTTAAAATCATAAAAATCATAAAATGCCCTAAGATCCCCAAAAACGTAAAACACCTTAAAACATGAAAAAATTAAAAAACCCAAAGACAATAGAAACAACTAAACCACCTAAAAACATAAAAAAGCTAAAAACATGAAACCTCCCTAAAAAGACCCTAAAAACCTAAAACCAATTAAACATTTAAACCCCTAAATACCATTAAAACCTTAAAAATCCATGAAAACCCCAAAAAACTAAAAACTCAAAAAACCCTTTAACCCCTAAAAATGTTAAAAACTCTAACAAACATTAAAATAAAAAAAATTCAACAAATTCTAAAACTAAAAAATACCATAAACCCTAAAAACTCTAAAAACCCACAAAAACTGAAAATACATAAAAACACTAAAAAATCATACAAATCCAAAACAATCCGTAAAAATGCATAAAAATAACAACCTAATAAAATCCTCAATAAAACCATAAAAACCAAAAACATTTAAAACCCAGAAAAATAAAAAAAATGCTAAACGCCATAAAAACCCCAAAAAATCGAAAACCCTAAAACCCATAAAAAACCCCTAAAACCAATTAGAACCCAAATAACTATTAAAACCCCTAAAATGAGAAAAAATTATGAAAACCATTTAAAACCCTAAAATGGTAAATAATATAAAAATAGTAAAACCCTAAAAACAAAAGAAGAACCCTAAAATCCCCAAAAAACCATAAAATCCAAAAACCCCTAAAATACCTAAAAACCCAAAAAACCCATAATAATCCTAAAAAATAACTATAAATCACCAAAAAAATGAAAAAACACTAATAAAAACTTGAAAAACAAAAATCTCTTAAAACCACCAAAAAACAAAAAGAAACACTAGAAACCCTAAAAACCATAAAACCATAACAAACCTTAAAAAATTAAAACTCCCAAAAACAGAAAACCCTAAAAAACAAATAAAACTATAAAAACCCTCTCAATCCCTAAAAATGATAAAAAAAATTGAAACCCCTAAAAATTCAAAAGAAAACCTAAAACCCTTAAAACCTATAAAAACCTTCAACATCGTTAATAACCTTAAATAACTATAAAATACTAAAAATAACTTCATATCCATCAAAACATAAAAAACCCTAAAAAACTAAAAACCCATTAGAAAAGCTTAAAAACTTAATAACACTTAAAATTCCTAAAAAACCTATAAACCTTAAAAAATAATAAAAACCCATAACACCAATAAACCAGTAAAAACTATAAAAACCCATTAATCTACTAAATATATTATAAACTCTAATAAACCTAAAAATCCTGAAAAACTAAAAAACCCTTAAAAAATAAAAAAAAACAATAAACCCCAAAAAACCCTCCAAATCCCTAAAAAACCTAAAACCCATAAAAATCCCTAAAATCCCTAAAAATCAGTAAAAACATAACCCCCCAAACCCTAAAAACCTTTAAGGAACCCATCAAAAATAAACACGCATAAACCCCCTAAAATCGAAAAAATGCTAAAAACCTTAAAAAACCCTAAAAACCACTAAAACCTTAAAAACCCTAGAAACCCATAAAAATCCGAAAAACCACTAAACTCAAAAAACCATCTTGACCCCTAAAATTTTTAAAAGACTCTAAAAACCCAAAACCCCCAAAAAACACTATAAAAACCCTAAAACCCAAAAAACATTACAAACCCAAAAAACTGTCAAAATACCTAAAAACCCTAAAAAACAAAAAAAATACTAAAAAAAATTAAAGTCAATAAAAACTCACAAACCCTAATAAAACATTAAAAACAAATAAAACCCCAAAAAACAAAAAATTGCTTAAATCCCTAAAAACCCTGAAAACCCTAAAAACGTTAAAACCCCATAAAAACCATAAAACCCCTAAACCTCCATAAAACCCTATAAACCATGAAAAAAACCCCTAAAACCCTTTAACCCCCTAAAAAGGTCAAGAAACTCTAAAAACCCCTAAAAACCATTAAAAAGACAAAAAACACCAAAAACCCCCAAAAACCATAAAAACCATTAAATCCATAAAAACTATCAAAATCCATAAATACCCTAAAAATTATAAAAATATTACAAATCCCAAAAAATCCATAAAAACATAAAACCAATAAAAACCCAAAAAAAATCCCTAATAAAATTTTAAAATAATAAAAATAGATAAAACCACTAAAAATCCAACAAATTAAAAAAACCATAAAACCCTAAAAATCTTAAAACCCTTAAACCCATAAAAACCCTTTAATACGTTAAAAACACTAAAACCCATAAGAACCTAAAAAACTATTAAAACACCAAAAAAACCATAAAACCCCTAAAAACCCTACTAAACAATAAAAACCATAAAATCACTAAAACCCCTAAAATCCATAAAAATCATAACATGGTCCCAAATTCTCTAAAAAAATTAAAACCCCTAAAGACCCTGAAAACCCCTAAGAAAACCATAAAAACCTAAAAACAAACAAAACCCTAAAAACATAAAATATGAAAAAAACCCTAAATACCCTAAAAACACTAAAAACTATAAAAACTACTAAAAATATATAAAAACCTAAAACCCTATAAAGACCCTAATACCCAATAGAAACTCTAAAATCCATTTAACCCCTAATTCTGTTAATCTCTAAAAAAACATAAAAACTCTAAAAAAATATTAAAAAC
Source organism: Viscum album (assembly GCA_963277665.1). Lineage (NCBI taxonomy): Eukaryota > Viridiplantae > Streptophyta > Magnoliopsida > Santalales > Viscaceae > Viscum > Viscum album. Next base: position 1,118,141,100 of record OY728152.1, read on the forward strand.
TAAAAAAATAATAAAAACCCAAAAAACCCCTAAAGTACCAAAAAAACCCCTAAAAACCATAAAAACCCATAAAATACTAAAATTCACTAAAATTCATTAAAAAGTTATAAACCCTAAAAACCTAGAATACCCCTAAAAACCTTAAAATCATAAAAACAATTAAAATACCTAATAAAATTAAATTCTAAAACCCCTAAAAACCTAAAACCCCAAAAAACACTCAAAATCTGTAAATATATAAATATCTATAAAATTATAAAAACCCACTGAAATTCCGTAATAATGTAAAAAAACCCCAAATAAACCCTTAAAAACCAAAAAAACATAAAACCAAAAAAACATAAAAACACTAAAACACATAAAAATTGTAAACAGTCTCTACAAACCATAAAAAACCTAAAAGCATTAAGAGACATAAAAGCCCATGAAAAACCTAAAACTGATAAAAACACTAAAAACCCTTTAAACAGCTAAAAAAATTGAAAAATTGAAAAACCATAAAGATATAAAAAAATCAAAAATCTTAAATACCCATACAAACAATGAAACCTAAGAAACGTAAAAAACCCTAAAACCCCTCAGAGTCCCTAAAAACCATAAAAATACAAAATAACCCCTGAAATAAATAAAAAAATAAAAAACCCTAAAAACACTAGAATACCATAAAAAATCCTTAAACCAAAAAACACATAAAAACCCTAAAAAAATAAAAAACATAAATCCCCTAGAAAACCCAGAAAACCCAAAAAACTATAAAAATTAAAATCCTCTAAAAACAATAAAATTTGTAAATTCTAATAAAACCCATAACACAAGTAGAAACTCTAAAAACCCTTTAAAACCATGAAAATGTTAAAATAACATTAAAACCCATAAAACCCCTTTAAAGGGGAAACACTGGCAGTGCCTCTGAGCGGCATCTCCCCAATCTATCTCTCGTGCTAGGGTTCTTCCTAAGTGACGACTTGGAGTGGGGGGAGGGGGACAATTGCACAGACCTACGACATTGTCTCCCCCTCTCTTTCTTCTATGGGTTCTATTTATCATTATTTAGTTGTAGTGGCCAATACGCATGCTCGGGTGATGATTTTCAGTTTTTAGAATCTCCATCTTCGAAGTTTATTGTTGTCAAGCCTTTAAACCCTCATATCATTATCTGGCCTCTTGTACCTACACATCTCTCCAATTTGGATTTGGAGCGTTATCATCCTAGAGGTTTTGGGTTCTGCAGTTTGGTGGTCAAAGGCTTCCAGGCTCTTCCAGAGTTTGGTTGGCTCTTGGTCTTCTATGATGATGAAGGTGATGGCGCTTGGAGACCTCAGACACTATTTCCCTAATCCGATCTCAAGTTCTTCTACACCCCTCCAAGGTGGATCAAGAGCAGTGGAAATGAGGAGATTTTGGGTTGTGCGGTTGGAAGCCATCGGCGTGCCTAGAACAGCTCTTTGATGATTGCATTTTTGCTATGCATCAGCGACGTCTTTCTTCCCCACGACATCACAGTTTTTTAGGGTTTTTTTCTGAAATTTTTTTATTTGAGATGTTGAATTGTTCTTCGCTGATGGTGGATTGATGGAGTGAGGAGTTATTATGGTGGAAGAATGTTGGTCGTTCGACCATCGTGGTTCCAGTTATGTGTTTCTATTTTTGGTTTGTTGTTTTTAGTGTTTCTTCTTCATAATGGTGATTCAGGTGATGATGGAGTGGCATTATTGGTGATGGACTTCGAATGGGGATGACGATGACTTTTAGTATGGATGACGGGAAGGGTGATGGGTTTTTCTATATCAATGAGTGAAGATGCAGATTCGATAGCCGGTGGGTACTCATCTGCGATATCTGATGAAGGTGATGAAGGTGACAACGAGGTGACTCAATGTTAGGGGCACAGCTCGAGGTGGCTTGATGATCGAGGATCTGTGTCCCAAGGAATCCCGACATAGTTGTTTTAATTTTGAATCAAATGTGTATTTTGTTTAAGAAGTTCTTTTAATTTTTGGTTTTGGTAATCTCGTGTATGGTCTGGTTCCTGCTCACCCAAAAAGCGGATTTCAAAAATCAAATAATAATCCAATTTTAGGACAGTCAGTCATAAAATCCATTTAAACTCAAAAAATACTCGATGAAACCAAAAAACCATAAAAACCATAAAACCCTTCAAAATCCCTAAAAACCCTAAAACCCATAAAAATTTTAAAAAATACCTAAACAACCCTAAAAACATAAAAAACATTTAAAACCATAAAACCCCCAAAGAAAACCTCAAAATATAAAATCACTAAAAACCCCTAAAAACAAAAAAAAATTATAAACACCCAAAAAACCCTAAAACCCATAAAATCTATAAGACCCCCATGAACCTTAAAAATCATAAAAACAAAAAAACCAGTAAAAAATATAAAAACACTTTCAACCCAAAAAAACATTAAAAATATCTAAATAAACAATCAACACCTAAGAATTAAGAAACCCCTAAAAACTCCAAAAATACCTATAAAATCCATAAAAACTCTATAAACCCTAAATCCCCTCAAAAACCCCAAAAAACCCTAAAACCCGTAAAAGTACAAAAAAACCATAAAGTTCCCTAAAAATGAAAAAAACCCTAAAAACCCTGAAAAACCCTAAGAAAACCTAACATAACTAATAACACTTAAAAACAATAAAAACATAAAAAATGCAAAAAACCATCAAAACACGAAAAACCCTAACAACCCTAAAAACATTAAAAATACCTAAAAATAAATTAAACCCCTAAGAATGCATAGAAACCAAAAAAACCCATAAAAAACCTAAAACTAATAAAAAGTATAAACACTTTTAAACCCCTAAATTTTATAAAAACACTAAAAACCTCAGAAACCCTAAAAACTCAATAAAACCCAAAAACCCAAAAAAACCATGAAAACCCTAAAAACCATAAAACCCATATAAACCCTAAAAATACATAAAAACCAATAAGAAAACTATAAATATCTAAAATCATTAAAACCCTTAATAAACTAAAATTTCTAAAAACATTAATAACCCTAAAACCCTAAAAACTAAGAAAATCCCTAAAAACCCTAAAAGACTATAAAAATAAAAAATAATCCCTCAAAATATATAAAAACATAAAAACCCCTAAAAACCCTCTAATAAAACCATAAAAACCTAAAATAAAAAAAACCTAAAACATAAAAACAATAAAAACCCTAAAAACCCTAAAAGACACTTAAAACCCTTAAAATACGTAATATATATATAAACCATTAAAAACCAAAAAAAAACAAAAAAAACCTAAAAACCCACTAAAAAATATAAAAACCATAAAACATACAAAATGATAAAAAAAAACCTAAAACCATTAAAACCCCTTAAAAACTCAAAAAAACCCTAAAATCCCAAAAAAAATAAAAAAACATCAAAACCATAAAAATTATAAAAATCCATATAAATCCCAAAAACATAAAAATCCCTAATAATTGCTAAAAACATAAAAAACAAAAAACCCCAAAAAACCAATGAAACCCTTAAAAACCTAAAAATAATTAAAACCTCTAAAAATCGGAAAAATCTAAAGATTGAGCAAGGAAGGGAGTCAGGAGAAAATGGTAGCTCTGCATGGCCTTAGGCCATGCCACCCTCTGATGGAAAGAATGATGATCCATATATGGTTCAGCCAGAGCTGTGTGGGAAGAAAGAACTCTTTTAGTTATGTAAACATCTATCCCCAGCGGCCGAGGTACGTCATGAGGTGCAAGAGGCGTCGGGTTTGAAGCTTAGATTTTCAAAAGCGATCAAATCTGCAGCTTCGATCACTTTCTCATACTACAGTATGCCCTCCCCTGGTCATGTGATCTAGAAAGGGAGGGTGTCTCAGATTTCGGAAAATCATGAGGCTATCAAAGAAATAATCAATCTATGTCGTTCTTCCATTATTACTAAGGTATTGGTTCCTAAGGAAGAATGACTATGGAGGTTTGTTGAACTTACCAATCAGATGACATCCATTTTGGGATTCTATTAATGTAGGATAAGCACAATGGGAAGAGGTTTTTATCACATTGTCTATCCTTTGGATGATTAGAAAATAAGGTCTTGGAGTTTTGGATCTCTTAACCATAGGCATGGGGTCCTTTAGATTCAGGATTGGGACCGTAACTTTGATCCCTCGAATGTAAAAAACACTTTTTTGTAGATATGGTTATGAATATGTAAACTGAGTTGGATCTACTAGCACCCCCAGATCCTTTGGGACATTTCATCCTTCCTGGGTTTCGTCATTCGCATTAACAATGAGACCGATAATCCAAGGTAAGGCCACTATGCACTTATACTTGTTAATGTTGATTTTTCTTCCACATAAGTTGAGGAAGTGGTAACTAACACTATTGAGGATATCTTTACATAGGAAATTCAATATGAAAGGAGGCCAAAACTCTACTCTGATTGCAATCTACATGGCCATTTGGTTTTTGACTGTCGAAGGCTGAAGGTGTGCTCCTTCTGTAATCGGATGGGGTATGATGTTGTGTCCAGTAGGAAGAATCGTGGTACTGGTACTGGGAAGACTCAGGGTATCTCGGCGCCTAGACAGCTCTCGGGTTCAACGATTGTGGCTCCCTAGGCTCCTCCTCTGGGCCCTACTGCTATGGCATACCTGGCAGAAGTCCCCCCTTCATCTGAGGTGGTGGAGGCGATTGTTTTGGAGATGCCTATGCTGCTACAAGGAGTCGTTGCTGCCCCTAAAGACTCCCATCGGATTTCCCCGATTGTGGACACTGAAAGGCCATGAACATGGGTGACCGCTAGGGTGCAGACTCCCCCTCTCTAGTTGGACCAACGGCTGCCATCTCTGCTCGGCCTCTAGATGTCCCCTCTCCCATGGGATCACATGTGGGGAGAATCTCCCCTTCTTAGGTGGCCCCTGCTGTGGAGGTGCCGGTGAATCCTCTTGGCCTTGCAGTATGACCAATGGCAGTCCAACATGAGGCAGTTTGTTTGGGATTGATGACTCCTTTATAATTTCTTCCTCAGTAAAGGTCGCGAGGATGACCCCATAGAGAGTTTCTTCAGAACAACTTTTCCCACATTACTAGTTCACCACACTCAGTGGGAGATTCTAGTATGATGAGGTAGGGATCAACACGATGAGACTAGGCCTGATGAGGCCCATCTCCTGATGGTTGATAATCAATTGGTGGATGACCTTACCTCCATGTACCAGATCACCGAGGCCGCTGAAGGCAAGATGAATCCCATTGGCAGGCCTAAGAAGTAAGGGAAGAAAGGAAATAATGCTCCACACACTGTCTATGGATCTAAGAACCCACCTCCTGAAAGGGGAAATTCCACCCCTAATAAATGAGGAACATGTTTTGGAATTGCTAAGGGCTTGGGAATCCCCCCACTGCCTCATCCCTTTGGCATTTTCTCACTTCCCAGAGGCCAATGATCATTGGAATTTATGAACCTATAATTTTGTTTGAAAATTGGAATTTTCAAGTGGGGAATCCTTGGATACTCATTTATTGCTAAATATTGTAATGATATTGTCCTAGACACATTGTGGGTCCTTAAACATGAGGATGTCTTAGTTCAGTCATTTGAATTGAGTCCTTAGGTCATTACCTTGGCGATCAGCCTTAACAATTCCCCCTTATCTCTTTCTCTTGTGTATACTTCCATCTCATAAATTAGAATAAGGGTTATGTGGGGGAAGTTTGAGCAGTTGTCTCTATCCAAGGATCACAACTGGATCTTCATTGGTGACTTTAACACCATCTTCAGGCCGGATGAGAAGATTGGTTCCAATTTCTCCCGAGCGGCTGCCGAGGAATTCTCTTACTACCTTGATTCTTGTGATCTCACTGAAGTTCCCATTATTGGAGCCTCCTTCACATGGTTATGATTCACAACTAATGGAAAATAGGAAAGTAAGATAGATAGGTGTTTCTACCAGATTAATGACAGAAGTGTGATGTCCAATATCTCTAGGTTTACCCTCCCCATGTTCAATTAGAACCAAAATCCCCTTATTTTTGACCTATCAGGTTGCTCTCCAAGGTCATATCCCCTGCCTTTTATGTTTAATAATTCCTATATCACGATCCTAGTCTACAAGTAAATTGTTATTGATGGGTGGAATGGAACTTTTCATGGGAGTCAATATTTCATTATGGTCTCCAAATTGAAGAAAACTAAAAATCTCCTTAAGGAGTGTAACAGGAAGACTTTCTCAAGGATGGATGATGATATTAAGGATGGTGAACTTCTTCTTGCCTCCCTCTAATACTCCAATCACTAACTACCCATGCCCTCTCTAGAGGAGTTGCAGGCTCATGTGAAACTGGATGACCTTCTGGTTCTTAAGGAGAAACTGTCCAAGATCAAGTTCAACGTTAGATTCCTCACAGAAGGGGACAAGAACTCCAGGTTTTTCACTGGTTACATAAGGAAGATAAGGCCAAGATATTCATGAATTCCATTTAAATTCATGGGTCTAACTTCACCTTTTATCTTGATATATCCACTTCTATTGTCGATTACTTTTAGGGGCTTTTCTCTGATACTTTTGGAGAGTACTATCTCCCATTGACGGACTCCATCATTCCTTGTATTGATGATCAGCAGAATAAAGACCTAATGAGTACTCCACTTGAGGAGGAAGTTAGGTCTGATTTTTTTCCCCTTAATTTGGAAAGTATAGTGGGACCAGATGGATTTACCATCACGTTCTTTATGTTATACTGGGAACTCATGCATGTGGAAATCAAAAATGATTTAAGGGATGTTTTTCACTCCTACTCTTTCCCACATGGTACTAATTCCAATTTCATTGACTTGATTCCATAGAAGGAATACACGCTTGAAATTGGATAATTTTGTCCTGTTTCCATTGGTAATACCTTCGCAAAATTATCATAAAAATTTTAGTAAAGAGGTTAGAGAGATTTATGGGAGAGATTATTACCCCCAACCAATATGGTTTTGTTCCAACGAGGAACATTCATAAATACTTATTCATAGATTTAGAGGGTATCAATATCATGAGGAAGCACACTAAGCTTGGAAATTTTCCTTAAATTTGGATATTTATAAGACCATTGATACCATAAAGTTGAGCTTCATATTCCAGGTGCTCTCCAAATATGGATTCTCAGAAAGATTCATCATGATGGTAGCATCCATCTTGAATAATGCTAGAGTTTTGGTCCTCATCAATGGCTACCCTAAGGGGTTTTTCCCATGCTCCCATGGAGTTGGGTATGTGGATCTAATCTCTGGTATTATTTTTGTGATTTATGAAGACTATTTGATTATATGCCTCATTGAACTCATGAAATATGTTCTCTTGAAACCAGGAATGGTAGGGAGAGACCTCCATTTTCCATCCTATATTTTATTATGCAGATGATATCCTATTCTTTTTACAGGCTGACAAGCAGATCCTTTCCACAATCTAAATGGTTTTCCGTCATTGTGAATTTGTGGAAGGGCAGTCCATCAGTTGGAATAAATCTTCTACCATCTTTGGGGAGGGGGTCTCCCCCTCTAGGCATCATCGCATGGACCTTTCCCTTGGGTTACGAGGGTATCTCTACCCTTTATCAATTTGAGTGTTCCCGTCATCTGGGGGCGAGTCAAGAGTAGTTACCTTGAGAACACGGTGAGAAGAATCACACAACAACATACTAAGTGGAAAGGAAAGTACCATTCACAAGCTGGGAGGGTCTATCTTATCAATTATGTTATTACCTTTATGATTACTTATTCCTTCATAGTTTATATATGGCCAGTCAATCTCATCAAAAATATAAAAGATAATATTAAAAACTATTCTTTGGCAGGCTGAATCAGCGAAAGAACACTGGATTCTATAGGTTGGGAGGACTACACAAAGCCCATTGAGTTGGTAGGTCTTAGGATCGAATACCTGAGGAAATTCAAGGATTCCCTCCTCACCAAGTTTACCAGGGGCATGTTTGACGTTAATAATTATGGCATGGGATTCTTTCGGGAGAGGTTCACACTAAAACATTGTGATGACTTTACTGGTTATTTTCCTTCATCGGTTTGGCCAACAATTCGAGGATCTTATAAGGGAATTATAGAAAAATTGAAGTGGATCCTTTTGAAGCATTCATACTTGAACACTTGGTCCACCACTTGGATCGATTGGCCTTTGCTGTGTAGTGCAGTGCCTCTCACTGATTCAAGGAACATGTTGACTGCTGGCTTCATAAATTGACAAGAATATTTTGAATTTATCCTTCTGGATAGCACTTATATGCAGATCCAAAAATAAAATCTTTTCATATAGGGATGCCCTGATATGGAATCATAATATTGATGGGAAACTTAATGTGATGGATTTTTATCAGTCTAAATGTGAACAGGGCCCTGCTCCTCTAGCCTGGATTTTAAGCTTTAAGAGGCCTTTTATCCCTCTGGCTAACCATCTAATGCTATGGAGGATCTGGAAAAATCGGCTACTACTTCAAGGGAAACTGTAATCGGATGGAAAAAGCCTAGCCTTGGAATTTTTATTCTTTCATGGTGCCGATGAATCCATACAACATACATTTTCAATGCAGGTTTGCAGTGGCACTTTGGGACTACCAGCAGAAGCAGTTTGAGCTACCTTCCTTCTTGAGCAAGCCATTGATTGTGTTTTTAGATAGCCTGGTGAGTTGGCCTTTTAGAAAGCATGTGTCTAACCTCCTGCTCGTTGTCATTGCAATTATTACTTCTTATATTTGAGCTTCCTGGAATATGATTGCCTTTAACAAGAAGTGACTCTCCCTCTGTGGTGGAGTCGTCACCCTGCATTCGGTAGTCCATATGACATCTCACATCCAGATAGGTCCAATGGAAAATGATGTTAATGACATTATTCTCTTAAGGGTTCTTGGAGTTTATGGCAGGACAAAAAACCACAGGTTCTCAATTTCAACCGCTGGATTCCCCCAATATCTTCTTAGATCAAGGTCAGCGTGGATGGTGTGACACTAGGAGCACTGAGCCACTCTCGGTGTGGTGGGGTCTTCCATACCCATTGAGGTTTATTCAAAGGATGGTTTCAACACTTTATTGGAAATGGGTGTGTCCTATAAGATGAATTTTGGGCCATGACGAAGGTGATAGTGTTTTCAATTAAATTTGGATGGAGTCCTCTCTGGCTGGAATCAGACTCGATGCTTGCCATGGAGGTTCTTCAAAACAAATCTGGGAGAGTACCTTGGTGGATTCTTCCCCAATTTATTGAATTTCTTAAAAGTTGTTGAGGCCTAAATCTTCATGTCACACATGCCTATCGGGAGGCGAACTTGATTGCAGATTCCCTTTCCAAGTAGGTGATTGTCACAAGGGGCTTGATGTTGTTCTTTGTCTCCCCATCCTCCTGCCTTCGGTTTGTGGAGTCTGATATGAGGGCTGATCTATAGACCTGGGTTTGAAACTCCTCATTGTAAGGTTTTTTGGGTCTTACTATTTTTTAATAAATTTTGGGGGACCTGGTTCACCCGGTCTTGAGCCTTATTTTCCCTTAAAAACCTAAAAACATTAAAAAATCTAAAAAACCCTAAAACCCCTAAAAAATATAAAACCATAAAACCCCTAAAAACCATTAAAAAATCCTTAAAAACCTAACATACTATTATAAACTATAAAAAACATTTAAACCAATAAAAATTATAAAAGCTATATAAAACATTAAAACACTAAAAAACATAAAAAAACCCTAAAACATAAAAAAACCATAAAAACCAAAATACCCTAAAAACAATAAAAACCCTCAAAATTCCAAGAAACCATAAAATCCAAAAAAATACCTAAAACATAAAAAACCCTATAAATCCTTAAATAACCATAAGAAACCCTTGATAACCTAAAACCACTATAAACCCCTAAAACCATAAAAACCCATAAAAACATTAAAATACCTCAAAACCCATGAAATCCCTAGAACCCACTAAAAAATATAAAAACACTTTAAACCCCAAAAACCAAAAAATATAAAAAAACATATATCCACCCCCCCAAATACTAAAAACCCAAAAAACCCATAAAAACCACCAATACGCAAAAGGCCATAAATCCCTCAACATCTATAAAAACCATAAAAACCATAAAAATCCCCAAAAAAATGAAAACATAAAAACTTTACAAACCCTAAAGACCCCTAAGAAAATATTAAAATCCTAAAACACTTATAAACCCTATAACAATAAAAAAAAGAACCCTAAAAACCATAAAACCCATAAAAACCATAAAAACCCACTAAAACCTCAAAACTCCTTTAAATCCGTAAAAATAGTAAAAAATTCAAAAAAACAAAAAAGGAATATTAACTTAAAATACCGTAAAAATGTAAAGAAAAATAAGAACCCTAAAACCCCTAAAAATTCCTAAAAACCCTAAAATCCATAAAAAACTAAAAAATCCATAAAAAATCATAAAAATTAAAAAAATATAAAAACATAAAAAAATTAAAAAAACTGGAAAAACCCTAATGAAACCTTAAATCTACCAAAACCCCTAATACTCCTAAAAACCTGAAAACATTAAAACCCCTTAAAACCCTAAAAAACCATAAACCCCTTAAATCCCATAAAAACATGAAGACCATAAAAATCGCTAAAAATATATTAATATCATAAACCACTAATAAGTATAAACACAATTTAAACCCCTAGAGGTGTTAAAAATCTCAAAAAACCCAAAAAAAACATAAAACACCAAAAACCTTAAAATCCCTAAGACCCTAAAAAACAATAAAAATCCCAAAAAATGTAAAAAACACCCTGAAAAACACTAAGAAAACCATAAAACGTTAAAAAAACAAGACCCCAACAAACACAGAAACACTAACGACCCAAAAAAAACTAAAAAAACTAAAACCCTAAACTGGTAATAACATCAGCCATCCTTAAAAACCCTAAACCCCCAAAAAACACAAAACCACTAAAAACTCTAAAAATCATTCAAATCGCTAAAAAAGTCAAAAAACTCTAAAAACCATAAAACCCTAAAAAACTCTTAAAACCCCTAGAAATCATAAAAAATCATAAATCCCTAAAAACCATAAATCCCTCAAAATCCTTAAAACCCCAAAGAAAATATAAAAACCTAAAAAATACATTAGAATCCTTAAAATGAAAAAACCATAAAATCCTAATAACCCTAAGAAATCCTTATAAAAAAAAACATAAACCCCCAAAAAATCTAAAAAACACAAAAAAACCCCAATACCACAAAAATACCCCAAAAACAACTAAAACCATAGAATAAATAAAACCCCTAAACACCTAAAAACACTAAAAAACCCATAAAAATGTATACAAACCCTAAAATTTGACTAAATTCACTAAAAAGACTCTAAATCCATAAAAAAATTCAAAAACTGCCAAAAACCATGAAAACCAAGAAACTCAAAATAACCCAAATTACCCAAAAAAACCAAAAATCATAAAACTCGTAAAAATCCCAAAAAACCCCTAAAAATGTAAAGAACCCCTAAAACCTGAAAACCCATATGAAAACCATAAAAAACTAAAAACACTTAAATCCCTTAAAAACCTTTAAAGAGTTAAAACCCATATAATCCTAAAAACATAGAAACCATAAAACCCCAATAAATCATTAAAAACCTATAAAAACCCTAAAAGCCGCTAAAAATTCTAAAAACCATTTAAACACCAAAAAATATTAAAAAATTTCCGAAAAACACGACAACCCAAAATAATCAATAAAACACTTAAAACCGAAAAAACCATAAACCTCTTAAACCCCAGAAACACTAAAATCCATAAACATCCATAAAAAACCATTGAAACTATAAAATCCTATAAAATCCCTAAAATCCCTAAAAACATAAAAACCTAGAAAAAACCAAGGAAAAAAGATTAAAAACCGAAAAATACATAAAACCCCTAAAAACCAAAAATATATATAAAAACACCATAAATCACTAAAAAACCTAGATACCCTAAAAACCTTCAAATCCCTAAGACCCATAAAAATCCCGAAAAACCAAAAAATCCCTAAAAAATAAAAATCCATAAAATCTATAAAAACTCCTAAGAAAACCTAAAATCCCTAAAAACACATAAAACTCCTAAAACCCTGAAAAAATTTCTCAAACCGTAAAAAATTCATTTAATCCACTAAAAGTGTTAAAAACGTAAAAAAACAGTAAAATCCTTATAAAAATAAAAACCTAAAAAGCCATAAAAAACCTAAAAACCCAAAAAACCATCAAAATATTTAAAAACCCTAAAAACCATAATTTAAAAACAAATCTCTAACAATCACGAAAAATGTAAAAAACATGAAAAACCCTATGAAAAACATAAAACCCTAAAAATACTTAAAAATCTTAAAAACCATAAAAATGATAAAACCCTAAAACACTAAAACCCTAAAACCCCTAAAATAATTAAAAACACTAAAAGACTTAAAACCCCTAAATCCCCTAAAACCCCACTAAAACATTAAAACCCATTTAAATCCCTAAAATTTTAAAAACACAAAAAACCCATAAGAACCCAAAAAAACTCTAAAAACAAAAAAAATATAATAATCTTAAAAACCATAAAATCTCTAAAAACCTAAAAATATATAAGAATCCAAAAACTTCCTAAAAATATCTAAAAACCTAAAAACCATAAAAACCCCTAAAAACTCATAAAAACCCTAAAAACTAAAAAAATATTAAAATCCCTAAAAACTATCGAAATCCCTAAAAACATAAAATAATAAAAATCATAAAAGGCCCTAAAATCCCCAAGAAACACAAAACACCTAAAAAACCTGAAAACAATAAAAAAACCCAAAGAAACTCGAAAGAACTAAACCCCCTAAAAACATAAAAACACTAAAAACATGAAAACCCCTTAAAAAGACCCCAAAACCCATAAAAATTTAAAACCCCTAAAAACCATAAAAACCTTAAAAACCCATGAAAACCCCCAAAACAAGTAAAAACTCAAAAAAACCATTTAATCCCTAAAAATTTTAAAAACTCTAAAAAAACATAAAATCCATAAAAAATTCAAAAAACCCTAAAACCACAAAAATAACATAATCACTAAAAACTCTAAAAACCCCCAAAAAACTCAAAATACATAAAAAAACTACAAATTATAAAAATCCAAAAAATTTCATAAAAATGCCTAAAAAACAACAAACCCATAAAATCCTTAGGAAAACCATAAAAACCTAAAAACACTTGGAACCCATAAAATTTTTAAAAAATTCTAAAATCCCTAAAAACCGAACAAAATCTAAAACCCTAAAACCCATAAAACCCAGTAAAAACTCATAATAACCCTAAAAAAAATAAAACCCCTAAAATGAGTAAAAATTATTAAAACCATTTAAACACTAAAATTGAAGATACTCTTAAAAACTATAAAACCCTAAAAACACAAGAAGAACCCCAAAATCCGAAAAACCCATAAAATCTAAAAAACTCTGAAAATCCCTAAGATCCCTAAATTCGCCCAATTATTTTAAAAATTAACCTTAAATTACCTAAAAATTAAAATAACAATAATAAAAACTTGAAAAAAAATCTCTTAAAACCACCCAAAAAACCAAAAGAGACACTAACAACCCTAAAACCCATAAAGCAATAACAAACCTTAAAAAAATAAAACTTCAAAACTCACGGAACCCTAAAAAACAACTAAAAACTCTAAAAACTCTTTCATACCATAAAAACAATAAAAAACCTTAAAACCCCTAAAAATTCAAAAGAAAATCTAAAACCCTTAAAACCTATAAAAACCCGCAACATCGTTAATAACCATAAATAACTATAAAAATCCTTAAAAAAACTAAAAATCCATAAAAAAATAAAAAACAATAAAAATGAAAACCCATTAGAAAACCTTAAAAACCTAAAAACACATAAAACCCCTAAACCCCTAAGAAGGAAAGAAAAACAAAAAACCCCAAAAAATTCCTAAAAACCCTAAAAACATTAAAAAACCAAAAAACACAAAAAAATAAAATAAAAACCCATAACACTAAAAAATGATTAAACACCCTAAAAACCCATTAATCCACTAAAAATATTAAAAATTATAATGAACATAAAAATCCTAAAAAACTCAAAAACCACTTAAAATAAAAAACACATAAAACACCTAAATCCCTAAAAATCCTTAAAAACCCTAAAACCCATAAAAATCCTAAAAAATCACTAAAAATCATCAAAAAAATAACCCCAAACCCTAAAAACCCATAAAGAACCCATTAAAAATAAAAACACATAAAACCCCTAAAATGCTAAAAAATACTAAAAACCTTAAAAACCCCTAAAAACCAATAAAACATTAAAAACCCTAGAAACCCATAAAAACCTGAAAAACCACTAAAACTCAAAAAACCATCTTGAACCAAATTTTTTTTAAAAGCCTTAAAAAACCAAAAACCCCTAAAAACACTAAAGACCTCCAAAAACCCAAAAAACATTACAAACCCTTAAAAACCGTCAAAATACCTAAAAACCCTAAAAAAAATAAAAACCCTAAAAAACATAAAAACCCTAAAAATCCATAAAATCAATAAAAACACACAAAACCCTATGAAAACTTTAAAAATAATTAAAACTCCTAAAACCTTAATATTCTAAAAACCCTAAAAACTCCTTAAAACCATTAAGATCTCTAAAAACCTGAGTAAACCATAAAAATCCTAAAACACCTCCAAAAATACCTAAAAATATAAAAATCCCTAAAAATCTTGAAATTTTTAAAAATATATTGAAAACCCTAAAATCCCTTAAAACCATAAAACTCGTAAAAACCATGAAGAACCCTAAAAAACCCTAAAAACACTAAAACCGCATAAAAATTCTTTAAACCTCTAAAAATGTTAAGAAACTTTAAAATCCATTAAAAACCCAAAATATTCCAAATAACCCTAAAAACCAAAAAAACATAAATACCCAAAAGAACCCTAAAACCCCTGAAAATCCCAAAAAACCATAAAAACTATAAAATCCTAAATAAATCCATAAAAATCCAAAAAAAATTAAAAAGACTTAAAAACTCTGAAACCCCAAAAGAAATCCATGAAAACATAAAAACACATAATCCCCTAAAAAATAAAAAAACCTTAAAAAACCCTAAACCCCCAAAAATCATTAAAACCATAAAAACCCTAAAGTACCATATAGAGCCAAAAAACCCCCTAAAAACCATAAAAAATAAAATTTGTAATACAATAAAAACCCTAAAAATACCTACAAACCATAAAAAAAAATAAAATCCTAAAATCCCTATAAGTCTCTAAAAATGTAAAATTCCCAAAAAACCTTAAATCCATAAAGAAAACCATAAAAACATAAAAATAGTTAAAAACCCACAAAAACCTAAAAATCATAAAAACCCTAAAAAACTATAAAAACCATAAAACCCCCAAAAAATAAAAATCTTAATAATTAATAAAACAATAAAAACCCACTAAAAACTCTAAAAATCATTAATATTTGGAAAATGTGTTAAAAATCTAAAAATGTTATGAAACCTAAAAAATCAAAAAAATTCCTAAAAACCTAGAAACCCATTAAAACACTAAACCCCCTCAAAATCACAAAACACACTAAAAATCCATAAAAATACTACAAATCCCTAAAAATCCTAATAACGTAAAAAACCCATAAAAACCTTGAAAACTCACAAGAGAACCATAAAATTCTAAAAACACTTAAAACACCTAAACGCCCAAAAATCTCAAAAAACCCTAAAATACAATAAAAAATCCAAAAAACAAACAAACCCCAAAACCTTAAAACACGCTAATACCCACAAAAACCTTGAAACCCACTAAAAACTATAAAAGCCCTTTAAACCCCTAAAAACGTTAAAATATATAAAAACTATAAAAAGCCTAAAAACACAAAAAAAAACCCTAAAATCGAAAAAACCCAAAACAATCCTAAAAGGGGAAACCCTAATAATCTCTAAAAACATAAAAATTCATAAAAATATGAAAAAATACATAAAAAGCAAAAACATGTAAAAATCGACAAAACCCTAACACCCTAAAAAATATTGAAACCATAACAACCCATAAACTCAATAAAAATCCCAAAAAACCCACAAAAATCTTTAAAGGCCCTAAAAATCCCTAAAAGTGTAAAAACCATAATAACCATGAAAATACCTAGTAAAACCTTGAAAACATAAAATCACATAAAACCCTTAAAAATTCTGAAAATAACAAAATTACCAAAAAACAATAAAACTCAATACAAAATTTAAAACCCATGAAAAACTCTAAATACCCTTTAAAACCTTTTTTTTAAAACACTAAAAAACATTAAAACCATAAAAATCACCAAAAACCCCTAAAAACCAAAAAAACCCATAAAAACCCAAAAAAACCCAGAAAAACCCTCAAATTCCCTAAAGACCCTAAAATCCCATAAAAATCCTAAAAAAATCCCTAAATACCCAAAAACGTAAAAACACTAAAATCTCGAAGAACCTATAAGAAAACCTAAAAACCCTAAAAACACTTCAAACCCTCAAAATTCTAAAAATCTGAAAACCGTAAAAAGACAATATGAACCCAAATAATCCCTTAAAACCAAAAAAACCCATAAAAAAATTAAAAAGTCCTAAAATCCCATGAAAATCATAAAAACAACTAAAAACCATAAAACCCATTTAAACCCCTAAAACATTAAAAAACTATGAAAACATTAAAAACCCAAAAAATTCAGAAAAACACTAAAACCACCCCAAACCATAAAAACCCTTAAAACCCTAAAAAAAGATTAAAACACCCAAAATCCCTAAAACCCCTAAAATATATAAAATCCCCTAAAATTCCCTATGAATACCTAAAAATGTAAAATCCCATAAAAACCCTATAAACCCTAGAAAAACCCTAAAAACCTAAAAACGCTTAAAACCATTAAAACCCTAAAAACACTAAAAACCCTAAAACCCCCATTAAAACAATAAAACCTCTAATTCCATAAAACCCCATAAAAATCCATGAAAACCCTAAATAACACTAAAAAATTCTAAACCCCTTTAGACCACTAAAAATGTTTAAAAATTTCTAAAACCCCTTAAAACTCCTAAAAACTCAAAAAGAACCATTAAAACCCATAAAACCATAGAACCCCAAAAACCACTAAAAACCCTAATACCCAACAAAATCTATAATAACCATAAAAACCATAAAACCATAAAAATCATTAAAAATCCCTACAAACATAAAAACCATAAAAACCCTTGAAGAAACCATAAAAACCTAAAAACTCTTAGAACCCCTAAAAAAATTAAAATGCTAAATACCCTAACAACATAAAAAACCCTAAAACCCTATAAACCCTATAAACATCACTAAAAACCGTAAAAAATCATAAAACTCATAAAACACTAAAAACCACAAAAAACACTAAAAACAATTTAAACCCCTAAAAATGTTAAAAATCTATACAGACCCTAAAAAAATCAAAAAATCAAAAAAACCAAAAAACCAAAAAACCCTAAAAAAATAAAAACCTTCAAAGTCCCAAAAAACCACAAAATCCATAAAAATAGAAATAAATCCCAAAAAATCCCTAAAAACGTAAAAAACAATAAAATTCCTGAAACCCCAATGAAAGCCCTGAACACCTAAATACACTTAAAACTCCTAAAAAACCGAAAAATTCTAAAAACCCTAAAACACTCTAAAAACATAAAATCCATAAAATCCTAAAAAACCAAAACCACTAAAAACTCTATGACCCTCAAAACCCCTAAAATTTTTTATAAACTCTAAATTCCGTAAAAACTATAAAAACCTAATAATTCAAAAAAACCCCCCTAAAAACCTAAAAACCCATAAAACCCTTAAAATCCAACAAAATCCCTTAAAACCTGAAAAACCATAAAAATAAAAAAAACACTAAGAATGCCTCAAAAAACCCAAAAAAACCCTAAGAAATCCTTAAAAACCTAAAATAACGTAAAACTCTTAAAATAATAAAAACATATAAACACCATAAAAACCACTAAAAACCTTAAAAACCAAAAAAGGCCTTAAAAATTAAAATGGCCTAAAAGCGTGAAAAATAATGAGAAACTCTTAAAACCTAAAAACACTAAAAATCCCTAAAACCCATAAAAACTATAAAAACCTTGAAAAATAAATAAACTCAAACAACTCTAAAAAAACCACTAAAACCATAAAACCCTAAAAACCCTTGAAATCCCTAAAAATCATTAAAAACTCTAAAAACTATTCAAACCCCTAAAACACAAAAAATATAAAAAAGTATAAATGTTCCCAAATCCAGAAAAAATACAAAAAAACATAAAACCACCCAAAACCCTAAAAACCATAAAAACACTCAAAATCCATAAAAACCATAAAATCCAAAAAAAATCCAAAAAATCACTAAAACCCATAAAAACATAAAAAACCCAAAACCACATAAAAACCCAAAGATAACATTAAAAACCTAAAAATGTTTGAAATCCATAAATAGCTCAAAAATCAAAAAATTATAAACACCCATATTAGCCTAAAAGGATAAAACCCCAAAAACCCAATAAAAAATCTAAACCCCCTTTAAACCCCTAAAAAATATAAAAAAATTTAAAACCATAAAAACTAAAAAACCCCTAAAAACCCAAAAAAAATTAAAAACCTAAAAACACAAAAAACAATCAAAATATATAAAAACCCTAAAAACCATAAAACCATAATAAATCTGTAACTAACACTAAAAAATTAAAAACCCCAAATAAATTATACAACCATGAAAACCCTGGAGAACCCTATGAAAACCATACCTCCCCAAAAACTATAAAATCCCTAAAAACCTAAAAATGTCAAATCCTTAAAAACTGTAAACACCCTAAAACCCCTTAAGATTATAAAAACCACTGGAAACTATAAAAATACCTAAAAATTTATAAAAACCCTAAAAATCACTAAAATATATAAACACCCTTTAGACCCCTAAACCATTAAAAACTCAAAAAACCTAGCATCCGATAAAACTCAAAAAAATCCCTAAAAAATCAAAAAACATAGAAACCCTTAAATCCCCTAAAAATACCTAAGAACCCTAAAAACCATAAAAATCCAAAAAATCCAAAAAATCCTAAAAAACATTAAATACCTTGAAAACACTAATAAAACCTTAAAAACCAAAAAACATTTCAAACCCCAAAAAACATAAAGAGAAACTAAAATCACTAAAAAACGTAAAAAACCATAAAACCCAAAAACAATATCATCCCCAAATATAATTGAAAACCCTAATACCTATAAAAAACCATAAAAGACCTAAAAATTCAGAAAAACCATTTAATCCCCTAAAAATGTCAAAATACATCTCAAATTTTTAAAAACCTATAAAATTCACAAAACCCCTTAAAATCGGTAAAAAAAATTAATCCTTAAAACCCCTTAAAACCTATAAAACCTTCAAAATAAAAAAAAACACTAAACACCCATTAAAAACATAAAAATCCATAAAAACGCAGAATGTAAAAAACCCTAAAAGGACTAAAAACCTGAATAAATCATTAAAATCATAGAGAGAATTACAACCCCTAAAAATGATCAAAATCCACAAAACCCTAAAATATCCTAAAAACATTAAAATCCATAAAAACAGCTAAAAACATAAATACCATAAAAACTGGAAAACCCTAAAAATAATTAATAATATAAACACTGTTTAAACTTCTAAAATGTTAAAAAACACCAAAAAACACGAAAACCCAAATATAATTAAAAAAATCCTAAAAAAAAGAAAATATAAAATTCCTAAAAATAAAAAAACCCTTAAAATCACTAAAAACCCTGAAGACCAAAAAAATCATAAAAAATCACTAAAAATCCATAAAACATTAAACCCCTAAAACCATAAAAACCTCTAAGATATTATTAAAAAACTAAACATAGATAAAACCCCTAAAACCTATAATGGGCTAAAACACATAAAAACCCCAAAACCCTCTTAAATCCATAAAAACCCTAAATACCTTAAGAAAACGATAAAAACCATAAAACCCACTAAAAACTCTAAAAACAATTTAAACCCCTAAAAACATTAAAAAATCCCAAAAACATTAAAACCCTAAATACTTAAAAAAAATCTTAAATCCTAAAAAAAACTATAAAAACAATAAAAACCACAAAAACCACTAAAAATATGAAAAATCCAAAAAATTTAAAAAATATAAAAGAACTAAAAAATCCTTAAAAATCCCTAAAAACATAAAAAAACCCAAAAAACCCCTGAACAAATATAAGGAAACCTCAAAAAACTGAAAACATATAAGACCCCAAAAAACTAAAAACTGCAAAAAACCATAGAAATCCATAAAACCCTCTAAATAGCATAGAAACCTTCAAAATCCCTAAGAACGATAAAAAACCATATATATTCTAAAAAATCCCTAAAATCCCTAAAGAAATAAATAAACATAAAAACCCTGAATACCCCATAAGAAAACCCTAAAAACTAAGAACACATTAAATTGTTAATAACCCAATAAAATGTTACAATCCCCAAAAAACCTAAAGACCCTAAAAAAATTAAATACTATAAACCCCCTAAAAAACATAAAAACCCTACAACCCATAAGAACACTAAAAAGAACTAAAAATTATAAAAACCCTTTAATCCATGAAAAGTGTGAATAAACTCTAAAAAACATAAAAATATTAAAAACTCAAAAAATCCCTAAAACCCAAAATATCATAAGAACCTAAAAAACCAAAAAACCCTCAAAATCTATAATAAGCCTAAAATTTTTAATAATCCTAAAAAATACCTAAAAATCTATAAAAAATTTAAAAAACCATAAAATCCATGAAAGACCATAAGAAAACAATAAAAACCAAAAAACACTTAAAACACATAAAAACCCTAAAATAATAAAAACCTTAAAAACACAAAAACTCCTAAAAACCATAAAACCCCTAAAAACCTTAAAAACCCCCAAACCCACTAAAATCTATAAAACCCCTATAAATCCATAAATCACTAAAAACACTTAAAAACCAAAAAAACCCAATAAACTGAAATAACCCTAAATATAGACAAAAACATAAAAACTTAAAAAATCCTAAAATTTCAAAAATACCTAAAAAATATAAAAAACATAAAAATCACTAACAATCCCAAAAGAAGTAAAAACAATAAAAAACCCTAAAAACACGTAAAAATTCAAGAAAACCCAAAAACCCAAAAATAAAATAAAATGTCTAAAAACTAACATAATTCCTAAAAAAATTAAATTAATATAAATAATTAAAAGAATCTAAAATCCAAAAAATCATAAAACACCATAAAACCCCTGAAAACCCCATAACAAAACCCATAGATCGAAAAAAACAACTAAAACACTTAAAAAAATGAAAGCACTAAAACCCCAAAAAACACCCTAAAAAGACTATAAAAACACTAAAAACTCTAAAAATAATAAAAACCTCTGAAAAACCAAAAACCCCTATAAACCCATGAAATCCCTAAAACCACTAAAATCTCAAAAGCCCCTTTAAACCCCTAAAATGTTAAAAAAAACTCAAAAAATATTAAAATCCCTAAAAATTTCAAAAAACTAAAAAAGCCTGAAAAAATCAATGAAACCCTAAAACTAAAAAAATATAAAACCGTAAAAACTATAAAAAACCAAAAACATCTCAAAATCCCTACAAACACCAAATACATAAAAATCATAAAAATACCCTAAAATGCCTAAAAACGCAAGAAACCCTAAAATCCCATAAGAAATCTAGAAGAACAAAAAATCACATAAAACACCTAAAACCCTAAAAAATGCTAAAAACCCTAAAAAATGTTAAAACCCATAAAAGCCCCAAAAAATCACAAACCACCCTAAAATACAATAAATACCTTAAAAGGAGTAAAAAATTTTAAAACCATTTAACCTCCTAAAATGGTAATAAATATTAAAAATAATAAATCCCAAAAAACATAAAAAGAACCATAAACCGCTGAAAAACCAAAAAACCCTAAAACTGCTGAAAACCATAAAAACCAAAAAAACCAAAAAAACCATAAAAATCTTAAAAAATCCATAAAATTACTCAAAAACATAAAAACCCCTAAAACCCTAAAATCTATAATAAAACACTAAAACCCAAAAAATAATTATAAAACCCCAAAAAACAAAAAGCGCTAAGAACAGTAGAAACCCTAAAAACCAAAAGAAAGCCTCAATACCCTAAAAACCCCTTTAAATGCCTAAAAAATGTTAAATACCCATAGAACCCCTAAAAACTCAAAAGAAATCCTCAATACCCTAAAAACCATAAAACCCCTGAAAATCCTAAAATCCCATAAAATTATAAAAAATCAAAAAATCCCTAAAAACCCTAAAAACATTAAAAAAACCTAAAGCCATAAAAAATCCTAAAAACACATAAATCAAAAAAACGTTAAAAACTCTAAAAACTCATTAGAAAAAGAATAGTAACAACTCTAAAAAACATAAAAACACCTAAAAACTAAAAAAACCTTAAAAACACAAAAACCATAAAAACATAGAAAATCCAGAAAAACCCTAAAAACATTAAATTCTTAAAAATCTCAAAAAATACTTAAAAGCATAAAAAAATGAAAACCCTAAAAACCCCTAAGAAAAACATAAAAACATAAAGACACATAAACCCCTAAAAACTAAAAAATTCTAAAAACCATAAAAAGCCTTAAAACCCAAAAAACCACTGAAACCTTAAAACCCCTAGAAACCCATAAGACCCCTAAAAACCACTAAAAATAAAAAACCCCTTTAAACCACTAAAAACCCAAAAAAACATTATAAACTCTCAAAATCCCAAAAAACCATAAAAACTATAAAAATCCTAAAAATTACATAAAAACCCCTAAAACTACATACCCCTAAGAAAACCTTAAAAACACTTAAATCCCCTAAAAACATAGAAATGATAAAACCCCTATAATACCCTCAAAACCCTCAAAATCTCTAAAAACTGAGAAAACCCATAAAAATTCTAAAACTCCCACAAAATACCTAAAAATGTAATCATCCCTTAAAACCCTAAAAACTCTAACAAAAACTAAAAAAACATAAAATAGTTTAAACCCCTAAAACCTCAAAAATACTAAAAACCGTAAAAATATCTTAAAATCCCAAAAATCCCCTGAAAACCATAAAAACCGTAAAAACATTAAAGAAATTTTAAAACATACAAAAACCCTAAAAATCACATAAAACCCCTTTAAAGGTGTAAAAATTACTCTCCTAGAAATCATTTTTTACATCAGTTATTTTTATTTGTATTTTGTCAGTTTTTGGTTGATGTTATTACAAGAGGTGTTATATGTATTGTTTTTTACAACAGTTATTTTAAAGATGACATAAAAACATAAATCTGAAGCAATTTTCACATCGGTTCCAAAAAAAATAACATGGAAAATTCTTCAGAGTCGTGATTTATTACGTCTATTTTTAAATAACTGGCGTGTTATATGGTTTATTATATCTTTTATGTAATAACTGACATAATAAACTGCACCTCGGAAGCGTTTTATTCGTTGGTTATTAAAAAACTGATGTGATAAACCTATCTGCGAATCAGTTTTTCATGTTGGTTATTATTTAACCGACATAAAAACATATATACTACATCGGTTATTAAATAACAGATGTAAAAAACAATTTCCCTGTATTTATTATGTCAGTTATAAAATAAATGACGTAACAACCTATCTGTAAAGTGTTATTTTCCTCGGTTATTTTTTAATTGATGTGAAAACATATATATTACGTCAATTATTAAATAACCGACTTAAAAAATCTTTCCTATTAATTTATTACATCATTTATAAAATAACCGATGTAAAAACCAATTTTTTTAATTCAACCATTAAAAGCTTACTATTTTCTGCCAAAGAAGACCTAAAACAAGCAGAGAAAATACCAAAACCAGACTAAAACCAAACCAGAATACATACCATAAATACATCAGAACTAGAAAAAAACAAGAAGAACCAAATAAAAATTAAACGTTCACATAAATAAAATTCAAAACATACAATGTTAACTAAAAAACATAAAACCCTTAGGACAGCCCCCCCCAGGACACCCTCTCATCCCCTGGATAGCCCCCCCCCCCAGATAGACCCCCACCCCCTTGGACACCCCCTACCCCTAGAAACCCTCTCACCCACTAGAAAACCCCCACCCCTTGGACACCCCCACCCCTGGACAACCCCTCCCCCTAGACAGACCCTACCCCCCAGGTCAACCTCCCCCCCGAACACCCCCACCCCCTGGATAGCCCCTCCACCCCCTGGACAGCCCCCACTCACTGGACACCCCCTAGAGAGCCCCCACCCCCTAGACAGCCTTCCACCCACTGGACATGACCCCACCCCACTGGACAGCCCCTTGGACACCCACCCACCCCCCTACACACCCCTACCCCCTGGACACCCCATCCCCATAGACAGGCCCCCATCTCCTTGGACCCACCACCCCCTAGACACCCCCACCCCCTAGACAACCCCCAACCCCCTGGACACCCCCACCCCCTGGGCATCCCCCACCCTTGGACAGGTCCCCACCCATGGATATCCTCCCACCCCCTTCGACATCCTCCTACCCCTTGTACATCCCCCACTCCCTAGAACACCCCCGCCCCCTGGACACCACCCCACCCCACTGGACACCCCCCTCGGACACCCTCCCACCCCTTGGACACCACCCACCCCACTGGACACCCCCACCGCTCTGGACAACACCCCCTAGACAGCCACCCACCCCCTGGACTGCCCCTCCACCCCCTAGATAGCTTCCACCCCTGGAAACCCTCCCACCCCCGGACCCCCTGGACAGCCCCCACCCCCTGGACACCCTCCCAACCACTGGACACCACCCCACCCCACTAGAAAGCTCCATTGACACCCCCCATCCCCCAGGACACCCCCACCCCCTGGACAGACCCACCCCTTGGACAGTCCCCCACCCCCTGAACACCCTCTAACCCTCTGGACACCCCCAGCCCTAGACACCCACCCACCCCCTGGATAGCCCCCACCCCTCATACATCCTCCCACCCCTGGACACTTTCTCAACTCCCTAGACACCCTGACCCCCTAGATATCCCCCACCCCCAGGACATCCCCCCACCCCTGGACACCCTCACACCCAATAGACACCACCCCACCCCACTAGAAATCCTTCTGGACGCTCGCCCACCCCCTGGACCCCTGCCCCCTGGATATCCCCCACACCCTAGACATCCCCCCACCCCTAGACACCATCACTGCATGGACACCCGCCCACCCCCTAGACCCCAACCCTTGGACACCCCCACCCCCGGGACACCCTCCCACAACCTGGACAACCCCCACCCCCCGGATAGGCCCCAACCCCATTGGACATCTTCCTACCACCCTCGACACCCTCCCACCCCCTGGACACCCCCACCCCCTGGACAGCCCCCAACCCCTTGGAACCCCCCTCCCCTCTGGACACCCTCTCACCCACTAGACACCACCCCACCCCACTGGACAACACCCTGGACACCTGCTCACCCCCCAGACACCCACACCCCCTAGACAAACCCCACCCCCTAGACAACCCCCGACCCCCTGGACATCCGCCCACCCCCTGGACATCCCCACCCCCTGGACACCTTCCCACCCCCTAGATATCCCCACTCCCTGGACAAACCCCCGCCCCCTAGACACCCCCTGGACACCCCCACCCCTGGAAACCCCCGCCCCCTTGGAATGCCCCCACCCCCTGGACACCCTCCCACCCCCTGTACAACCCCCACCCCTACACCCTTGGACACCCTCCCTCCCCCTCGACACCCTCACACCCCTACACCCTTTGACACCCTCCCACCACTTAGACACCAACTCACCCCCATGGACAGCCCCCACCCCTGGACACCCCCTACCCCTTGGACAGGCCCCACCCCCTGGATAGCCCCTTACCCCGTTGACACCACCCCAACTCACTGGACTTCCACCCCCACCCCCTGGACACCCTTCCACCCCTACACCCTTGGACACCCTCCCACCCCTAGATACCACCCCACCCCCATGGGGAGCCCCCACCCCCTCGACACCCCCACCCCTATTTACCCCCTACCTCTTGGAAAGCCCTGCACCCCACCTAGACCCCCCTCCCCCCTCACGCCCCATGAAACCATTATTATGCTCTGCCAAAGTATGAAACAAGTAGAAACCAGAACAAAATCAGACCAAAAATAGACCAGAATCAATACTAGAAAAACAACAGAACTAGACAAAAATAAGAATAACCAGATCAAAATTAAATATTCACATATATATCATTCCAAACATACAATGTCAACTAAAAAAATAATCCAACCAAAATTACGTCCAAATACACAATTATAATTACAATATGCAAAATTAAATTTTACTCTACAAAAAAACTAAAATCAAACCATACCTATAAAATAATTTGACTATTCCACTTGTAAGTGTTTGACCTCTTGAGAACTATAGGTTTGAGGGTCATCAAATAGAAACAAATTAAAAGGATATTAGTTTACAAGTATAATTAATAAATAAAATGAAATATTATGGAAATGTTTATAAGGAAATATTACCATCTCAAACTTCACAACTATTCTAGTTGTAATTATTTCATACAGAAATCGTAACATATAATATATATGCATTCAAAGACGCCTTGTTGTTCAGTAAAATTGTGTTTAAATGAGTGTCAATTCAAAATATCATTTTTTATGTAATACATTGAGAAGTACAAATTATTAATGGATATTTACCTTTACTTTTACATATTTGATCTTGGAACTGTTTTTCTTTGTGTTTTTTGAAAGTATACCCATCCCCTATTAGAAAATAATATGAATGGGATAAATTTAAAATTAATTATAATATAAAAAAATATTAAGAAATTGAAACTTACTTTTCCAACATATTCTTAAAACTTCCCCACATGTTTCCATGGACAGAGCATATCCAAAAAATGGTTTTCTCCCTTGAAAAAAAACACCTAACATCCAATGATCACTGATATAAAAGAAATTTTATGCTTATTGTGGTTTTCTATGTTAAAATAAAATGGACACTTTTCCAGATATATATTTCATACCTCTCACAAAAAGGCATCATCCAACACTACGTGATTATATTCTATTCAAATAGTTCAACAATATAATTTGTTATTTGTTCCTCAACCAATGCATGTACTTTATGGGAAATAAAATGTTGGTCCATGAATCCATATACATATGTCCACTCATTCTTCTCACACATTTTATAAAGATACCTAATAAAAAATAGACATAATTATACATTTTAAATAAATATAACGTAGGGAAAGGTGTTAAGACTTTCATGGAAAAAATATTCACCACATTGATGCAAAACATATCTCCAATAACAAGCTCCATGATATGACTTTTC
This sequence comes from Viscum album, assembly GCA_963277665.1. Taxonomy (NCBI): domain Eukaryota; kingdom Viridiplantae; phylum Streptophyta; class Magnoliopsida; order Santalales; family Viscaceae; genus Viscum; species Viscum album. Next base: position 1,118,168,518 of record OY728152.1, read on the forward strand.
ACAATCCCCACATTTATTGAACGTCCAAAAACAATAGCTTCCATTGGAAACTCATAATGATCTACCAACAAATTTGAATATCTTGAAAATCTGTCAAGACTACTAGAATTTGTATATGATGTCATATCCATTTGTCTTTTTTGTTGTCTATAACGCATTTCTTTAACTTTGAAGTATTCCTATAAAAATAAATAGAAAAATATATTTGTTTTCAAAAGATAAAACAAATTTAATAAAAAAGAAAATAAAATATATAACATACATACCACTATGGTAATGAGTCGTAGAAGTATGGATGGACAAACTAAAAAGTGGTTGACACTATGTCAAACTTTCATAACCTCATATATAAGTAATGGCACTCGAGCTGATCTATATATAATATCCTATATAGTGACCATGTGATCCTCTACCTCTAACTGTTGATGATGAAATGTATCTCCTATACAATAAACCATCCCATATGAAACTATATGATGGTGAGGATCATAAATATACAACTCACAATAATTAGGAAGTTGTAACAGAGGAGTAGGATGAAAAATGGGGTCCTCAGGCTAAGGTGGGGGAGTGGGATCTATAGGTAGAGATGGAGGACAAATAACGTGGTCTATAGGGGGAGGTGGAGGAGTGGGAGCTGCAGTCAGAAATTATCTTTTCATGTCTGCAAACATAGACTGTACTAATGCTCTAATATTTTCCTCCATCATCACATTAATATTATGAACTTCAGTCTCCAAGGATTCAGTTTTTTTATAAACACCCTCAATGGAATAATTTGAAGAACTTGGAAACAATTTTCTTGCCGATACACTCGTCAGATATCCTCATACACGAATGGGGTGTTCGGGCATTCCCAATGCTCCAGATAAAATATTTTGCCTCCCTGTAGTTGTAAATACCCCATGTGAGAACTTCTCTTCAAGAGAATCCTATATTAATTAATTAAACATTTCTTTAATGATTCAAATTATATAAAGAATATAATTAACTTAAATAAATAAATAAAATATCACACAATCCTGTCATCTATGATTCTTGATTATACTGAAGTATATTGGACCTTTTTCCCACCAGATCTCTCTTCCATTTTTCATGTCTAGATGGAGGCGATGGAGGGGAAACCTCTCCATAGCTTGAAGACTCTGCTCTCGGTTTTTTTAATTTTTCCACCATAATTTGTTCTTCCAATAATGTATACCCTACTTGAGATAAAGTGCAAGTGTATACATTTTTAGATTGTATATCCTGATGAGTTATACTTGTTTGTTATAAATTAAGAATAATAAATCATTAATAAAAAATTAATAAGATCATTTATATAAGAAACCTTATAAAAGTTTACATTACCCTAACAAAAAATGAATCTTTTCTTCTACTTTCAACAAATTTTCCCCATGTGTGTTCATCTATGAAAGGATATATATGACATGCATTGTCTTGATTCCTATGACAAAAAATGAAATTATATGTGAGGGTTGATTAAAAATCCATCCATTACCTTGCATCCATTGATAAAAATATCTTTATGACTCCTCCAATGTCAGGAATATCAAATTTCATCTAATAAAGAAGATGTAAGACATATTATACTAGATACATTTAATGATTAGTCAAACAATAGAAAAATATCATACCAAAATCATGTCCCATAACTGAGATATTATTTCTTCGTCCACACTTCTCCAATCATCATACAAAATTCTTACTTTTCTTTTACCCTAATTTGATGCAATACTCTTAAAATCTTTTTCATTTGGACATCTAGGAATGTCATCCTCATTAAAATCAATGAGCATCCTTGAGTCCTGGCTACTAGAAAGTGATAATTTTTGTAATTGTGTGCAGACATGTTTACCAACTCTTGAACTCTTCTTTGTCGTTATGGGAACCCATGAAGAAGATTGGGGAACATCATGAAGAGCATGTGAATGTTCCTCCCCTGAGGTATGATCATGATGTTCATCTCTAAAATTATGTGGTTGATCAACTAATTGATTTTTCATTATCCTTAAAATAAAAAGAGAAAACATTATGTCATAAATATACAAATTCAAAAATTACAATACTAATGTAAACAAAAAATGGAAGACTAAACTAAGCTACGTAATAGTAAACATGGTAAATATGGTAAGCATGTTAAACAATGGTAAATATGGTAAACATGGTAAACATAGTTGTGTAATTTTCATTCAACAAAATCAATAAATATATAAGTTACGTAAAGGTAAACTATGGTAAACTATGGTAAACATGGTAAATATGGTAAGAATGTTAAACAATTGTAAAGATAGTAAATAAGGAAAACATGGTAGTGTAATTTTCATTCAACATAATTAATAAATATACAAGTTACGTAAAGGTAAAATATGGTAAACTATGGTAAACATGGTAAAGTAATTTTCATTCAACAAAATCAATAGATATATGAGTTACGTAATGGTAATCATGATAAACTAAACTAAAAAAATTAAAATAAACAAAGATTTCTTACATTTTATGAAAATAATAAATGTAAATAAGAAATAAAGATATGTTACCTATAATATTAGGAATGTGAAAATGGATTGTTTTCCCAAATTATTTCAACATGATTGTTCCTTATGGAAATAACCATATCTTCAACATGCTCATCATTTATTTCACCTAATATTTCCATGTTATTAGGGATCTCACATAAATCAGTATCTTCATCAAGTTGATCCTCACAAATATATTGTTCTTTCCCTTGTAAAACAGCATACCACTACATATCTGATTGATCAAGTACATAGAAAATTTGTTTTGCATGTGTTTCTATTATAAATGAATCTGATGTGTCTTCCAATCATTTCAAATAAACAACTTTCATTCCAAATTCATCATGTCTAACACTATTGTTACCGATAAACCATTTTCAGTTAAAAATAGAAACTTTAATTTTAAAGTAATCAATCTTCCATATTTCTTCAATGACTCCATAATATGCACTTGATGCAGAAATTGGGGTTTAATCATTAGAACTCGAAAAATTCATTACTTCGGCAAACACCAATACACCACTATTCTGAAATACACTTCTATTTTCCGGAGATTTCGTATGAAATGTATATATAGTAATGTCATACCTGGACTATGTTATCACATCTAAACTTGGACCACCCACTAACCATATTAATGTCTCTGATATATCTGATCTTCTAAGAATTGTATTTTTAAACCATGGAGAAAATGTTTTGTTGTGCTCATTCAAAATCCACATTTCTTTCTTCTTTGGATGGCATTGTTTCAACTCATTAATATGCAATGTGATATATGGTTGAGCATTAACTATGTTATTCATGATTTATAATTCTACCTTCTTCATCAGTTCAGCTGAAAACAATTTTACTTTCAAGCCACAAATCCCCTTTCCCTCATTATTAACTCGTTCATGGAAAGATGGAGGCAAACCTATGTGCTCTCCTGTAGCTAAGTAGCATGTACAAAAGTCTGCAACCTCCTCAGAAATATACTTTTCAATAATGGAGGCTTCAGGTCGATATGAATTCTTAACATACCCCTTACATATTTTTTTATACCTTTCAAAAGGATACATCCAATGAATATATAAAGGTCCATAAATATTTATTTCTCAAATATGATTAACCATTAAATGCACCATTATATAAAAAAAATATGGAGGAAAATACATTTCCAATTGACAAAGTATTGAAATTGAATCCTTTTCCAAAATGTTCAATGCATTCAAATCAATCACCTTATTTCCAATTTAATTGAAAAAATAACACAACTTCATTATAGTCATTCTGAAACAGATGGGAAATATTCCACACAATGTAACTAGTAGAAGTTGTTGCATCAAGATGTGACAATCATGAGATTTCATACCTATCAACATCAAATCCTTTAAAGAGACAAAAAAATTTACATTTTAATAATAACCTTGAGGCGTTTTGATATCATGAAGACACTGAAAAAAGATAATTTTCTCCCTCTTGGATAATGTAGGACAAGATGGGGGAAGAAATGTTCATCTTCCTTTATGAGTGGAAGTTAACACCAAACGTATTCCCATTGCTAGTAAGTTTAATTTTGTATTCAACCCATCTTTAGTCTTTCCTCTAATATCTAAAAAGGTTTCAATCAAACTGTCATAGATATTATTCTCCACATGTATGATACCAATATTATGTTTCACTTCATGATATCTCCAATATGGTAGCTCAAAAAATATTGACCTTTTCTTCCAAATATGTCTATCATTACCAGATTTAAATGTCTTTCCCAATGTCACATCAAGGTTTTTCACCCTCGCAAAATAAAAATCAAGTGATAAAGGTTTTGTAGAAATATCAAATTCTTGTGATCTATTGAATGCATTTTTTAGTATTCTATAAGAGTGATCCATGGGAAAAAACATTAGATGACCCATGTATAAAATTTTCCTCACATGATTCAATTGATAATTTGATGTTTGATGATAGAAAATTGGACATGCTTTAAACCCCTTAACACTGTATCCAATCAAATTTTCATATGCTGGGAAGTCATTTATAGTGAACATAAGCACTGAATGTAGTGGAAAATATTCCATTTTATAAGAATAATACACCCTATTTCCATCCTAACATAAATGTTTCAAATCATCAATCAATGGTGAAAAGAATACATCAATATCATTTCCGGGTTGCTTTGGACCAGATATCATTATACTCAACATGAAATATTTTCACTTCATACAAACATTAAGAGAGAGGTTGTAAATTACCAATAAAATATGACATGAACTATGTGTTCTACTGAGGTTTTGGTATGGATTCATTTCATCTGTGCACAACCCAATTCTAAGATTTCTAATTTAATTTCCAAATGTAGGATACTACTCATCAATTTTCATCCACTGTGGAAAATTGGTTGGATGGGGTATTTTTCAATCACATATCCTTTCATCAGAATTCCATATTAACCTTTTTGAATCATGTGAATTAGAAAATAAATGTTTAAAAAGATGAATTATAGGAACATACCAAAATTCCTTGGTAGGGATCTCTATCATATCTACACCAGCCTATGATTTTTCTTTCCACTTATACCATGATGTCCCAGATTTTGGAAACTCTAACAGAAATTCATATTCCTTCTTATATATCATATTATCATTCGGACAGGATTGTATTTTCTTGTATCCCAAACCCATCGAGCATAATATTTTCTGGGCCTTATAATGTGAATATGGAATATTGTTGTCTTTTGGATGATTGTCTTTCAACAATTGCAACAACACTTTAATACTTTTGTCACTCCATCAATGTTTTGACTTTAGATTTATCATTATTATCACCACCGACAAATATCTAAATTCCGTACAACCAGGATACAATGGTTTGTCAGCATCACCATATAGATGTGAAACTGTTGGTTCTATCTCAATTTGTTCTAATGCAATATCACAAATCATTTCTTCAATTTTATCAGTGTTACCATATTAAAAATTATCATCATCAATAGATATGACATTCTATCTAGTTTCACCATGCCAAATCCAATGTCTATAACTCGGATTAAAACCATGACAAATCATATGATCATTGATCTCTCTTCTTTTCCACTTCTTCATATTCAAACATTTCAAACATAGACAGAAAACAATGTTGCATCTTGGAAGATTTCGTTTAGCAACTTCCAAAAAGGCATCAACACCTTCCTCATATTCATTAGTCATTTAATGCGTTGTAATCCAAATTCAACTCATTATTACCTATAACAAATATCCAAATTATACATCTTGTTAATATAAGATAATTTTAAATTTATATGAAAAATATCATAATTAGAATGAAAAACAATTTTGAAATATAAAACAATGATATGTGTATTTGAAAATGATATGAATGAAAATGATTTTAAAAAGAAAATATAGTTATATATAATAGTTTTAAATTCATCATGGATCCTTTCATCTTATGTTACACAAAGAATACATCCTGTTGCAACTTGATACCAAATTCACCCTACTGAAAACAAGAAATATGAAGTATAAATATTAAAATATGAATACATTCACTGCTGAAAATTACACATATCCCAAAGATTTGAAACCGTTGGGATATCCCTTGAATCCATTGGGATAGAATATCCCAACGGCCTCACACACTGTTGGCATGATAGATGTTTCAATAGACTTATACCAACGATTCTACAGGAACCGTTGGTATAGACTGCCTGAAGTTAATATATGCCAATGGTTTCAATGAAATAGTTGGGATATATATATATACAAACTATTCAAGAATAATTGGAATACATGTTGTCCAGTATATAATCTATTACAATGGTTCAAGAACCATTGTCATACACTCTCTAGTATATAATGTATTGCAATGGGGGGTGGGGGCTGTCCAGGGGGTGAGGGGTATCTAGGGGGTGGGGGTATCTAGGAGAGTGTCCAGGGGTGGGGGGGGGGGGTCCATGGGGGGGGGGCTGTCTAGGGGGTGGGGGGTGTTCATGGGGGTGGGGGTATCCAGGGGGATGGGGTTGTCCAAGGGTTGGGGGTGTCCAGGGGTGGGGGATGTCCAAGGGGGTTGGGGTGTCCAGGGGGTGAGGGGGCTGTCCAAGGGGGTAGGGGTAACCAGGGGTGGGGGCGGTGTCAAGGGGGGTCTGTCCTAGGGGGTGGGGTGTCCAGGGGGTGTTTCAGGGGGTGAGGGTTGTGTCCAAGGGGTGAGGGGGCTATCCGCGGGTGTAGGGGTGTTTAGGGGGGTGTCCAGGGGGTGTGGGGGGCTGTCCAACCCCCTACCCCCTTGGACATCCCCCACCCCCTCGACACCGCCCCACCCCCTGGACACTCCCACCCCCATGGAGAGCCCCCCAACCCCCTGGACAACCCCCCTCCCCCACCCACCGGAACACCTCCCACCCCCTGGATAGCTCCCCAACCCCCTGGACACCACTACCCCCCATGCACAGCCCCTCACCCCCCTATACACCACCCCCACCCCCTAGACACCCCTACCCCCATGCACATCCCCCCACCCCCTAGGCACCACCCCCACCCCCCTTGGACACCCCTGGGCACCCCCACCCACTCAGACAACCCCCCACCCCCTAGACACCCCACCCCATGGACCCCCCCCCATGGCCACCCTCACCCCCTTGGACACCCCCACCCCCTTGGCGATCCCTCCTCACCCCTTGGACACCCCCACCCCCTTGGCCAGCCCCCTGGCACCCTGGACACCACCCCAACCCCTTGGACAACCCCTGGAAGACCCCAACCCCTTGGACAACCCCCCCCCACCCACACACACACTTAGACACTTCCACCCCTGGAAATCCCCCACCCCCTATACATCCCCAACCCACCTGGACACCCCCACCCCCATGGACCCCCCAAACCCCTAGACAACACCCCCTGGACACCCCCACCACCTTGGACACCCCTACCCCCTTGGACAACCCCCTCACCCCCTAAACACCACCCGACCCCTTAGACACCCCTACCCCATTGGAAAGACCCCTCACCCCCTAGACACCACCCCCACCCCCTGGGTCACCCCTTGGACACCATCATCCCATTAGATATCCCCCACCCCCTGGACAGTCTCCCACCCCTGGACACCCCCACCCCCTGGACACCCGCACCCCCTGGACAACCCCACACCCTTGGAAACCCCCTCACCCCCTAGACATCCCACCCCCTTGGACACCCCTAAACACCCCCACCCCCATGGAAATCCCCCTGTACATCCCCACCCCCCTACACACATGAAAGTACACACACACACACATGATAGAACACACAAAAATCATAAACTTTCATGATATCACTTCCATGGTTTTTTTACTAGAAAATAGTTTAGCATGGTATAAAAGAACACTACGACACTTAGCATGATAGAAATAACAAATATAGAAAAATAAAATCTCAAAAAATAAGTTTAGGGCATCACGAAAAATAAAACATGACACTGAGGAGTGTTAGGTTTAATTTAGTGGTGCGAGTCGATCTGATAGATATGGTGACAATAAAGATGATGAATGATGTTGGAAAAAAGAGGTTGGAGGGCAAGACGTTAAAGAATCCTTTCTAGGTTTTCCGCGTGAGAGAGACGAGTAGCGGGTCGCCCGATCGAAGAAAATAGAATGATCAAATACTGGGCACAATTAATCATTTAAAAGCTTTATCACGTCATTTATTCAAAAACAGATATGATACACTATTTTTTTATGTTTATAACATAATTTATTTAATAACTAATGTAGAAATTCTTTTATCACATTGGTTATTTTATAACTGACCTGATAAATCGCTGAGATTTGATTTATCATGTCATTTATAAAATAACCAACGTGATAATGCGCCCAGATTTGATCTTTCACGTCGATTATAAAATAACCGACTTTATAAATCCAATCTCGGTGATTTATCACATCCGTTATTTTACAACTGATGTAAAAAATTAGATTTTTGATATTTATCACATCTTTTATAAAATAACAGATGTGATAAACCAATTTTTTCAGCTTTTCACATCGGTTATATAGAAACGAAGTGAAAAACGCTGATGTGTTAATTGTTTTTTAAACTAGTGAATGTAAAGCAACTCTAAGAAAACACAAAACCCCTAAAACCCACCTAAAACCCCTAAAACATAAAAACCCAAAAAACCCATAAAATCCATTAAAATCCCAAAAAACCCTAAAAACAATAGAAATCCTAAAAATTACCTAAAATGAAAAAAGCCTTAAAAACTCTAAAAAATCATAATAAATCCTTGAAAACCAAAAAAAACTTAAACCTCTAAAATAATAAAAACCCCAAAAAACACTAAAAACCCCTACATGCCCCCAAAAACACCGACAACTGTAAAATAACATATAGACCCATATAATCCAAAAAACCCAATAAAAACTCTAAAAACCCTCCAAACACCTAAAAATTCTAAAAACTCAAAAGAAACTAAAAGAACTAAAAAACTAAAAAACCCGTAAAAACAAAAAAAAACCTAGACCCCTAAAAACCATAAAACCCTAAACCACTAAAAATCCCAAAAACCATAAAATCATAAAAAATCCCCAAAATCCCTAAACCATAAAAAACCAAAAATCCATGAAAACTATAAGAAAAAATTAAAAACATAAAAGAAATTAAGACACCTAAAAACCTAAAAATGATAAAAACAATAAAAATCCAAAATAAACTAAAAAACCATAAAAACCCATAAAATCATTACAAAAACTAATAATCCATAAAAACCATTAAAAAGGATAAAAATATTTATCCCCTAAAACGTTTTAAAACTCAATAAAACCATTAGAAACCTAAAAAACTAAAAAAACAATAAAAACCCCATAAACAATAAAAACACTAAAAAGCCACAAAATCACAAAAACCACCAACAATCCATAAAAATCCTAAAAATCCCTAAAAACACTAAGAGTGTAAAAAAACCCTATTCGCTTAAAAAATATAAGAAAACCATAATATCCTAAAAATAATTAAAACTCCTAAAAACCTAATAATTCTAAAAACCCTAAAAAATCATAAAAAATCCTAAAAACCCTAAAAAACTATAAAACCCCTAAAACCTTAGAAACCCAAAATACCCATAAAATTCTAAAAATGCACTAAAAACATTAAAACCCCTTTAAAACACTAAAAATGAGAAAAAAATCTAAAAACATTGAAACCCTAAAAACTCAAAAAAACCCCTAAAATAGAAAAATTCCTAAAAACCCTAAAGCACGAATAATCCTTAAATCCCATAAAAATTCAAAAAAAAATTCTTAAAGACCATAAACTTGAAAAAAACCCAAAATATCAAGTAAAACCCTACAAACTCAAAAAAAACCCCTAAAACCAAGATAACTACAAAAACCCTAAACACTTTCAAAATAATAAAAACCCTAAAACCCTTAAAAATTCTAAAAAATCCATAAAAATCACAAAAATAATAAAAACCACTAAAACTTGGAATACCCATAAGAAAACAAAAAAAACCCTAAAAATACTAAAACCCCCTAAAAACACTAAAAACCCTAAAAAACCTAACAACCATAAAAACACATGAAAACCCTAAAATGATAGAAACCATAAAAACAATGAAAACCCTAAAAACCCTAAAAACTCTAAAAACACTTTAAACCCCAAAAAATGTTAAAAAATTATAAAAGACCTTAAAACACTAAAAAACTCATTAAAACCCCAAACCCCCCAAACCACATAAAACCAGTAAAACCCATTAAAACCCATAAAAATCTTCAAAATCTTTAAAGATCCTAAAAACCCACAAAAAAAATCTTTAAAATACCCTAAAATATAAAAAACCCTAAAATCCCACAAAAAACACTTTGAAAATGTAAAACCCTATTAACATATAAACCCCCTAAAAACCTAAAATCACTAAACCCCCCAAAACCCTAAAAATACCATAAAACTCATAAAAATACCTAAAAACCATAAAACCCCCTAAAACGTTAAAGAACCCAAAAAAACCCATGAAGACCCAAAAAACAATTAAAATCCCTAAAACCCATTTAAACCTATAAAATATTAAAAATCAATGAAAATGTAAAAATTACTATAAATTTTAAAAAAATCTATAAAACAACCCTAAAAAAATAAAATCCCTAAAAAACCTAAAATCCATAAAACCCTCAAAATCCCTAAAAACCCAAATGAACATAAAATTCCATAAAATTACCTAAAAATACCTAAAAATGTTAAAACATATAAAACCCCAAAAAACACCTAGGAAAACTATAAAAACCCTAAAATGTATAAAACCTTTAAAATATAAAAAACTAAAAACCCTAAAAAACCCTTCAAACCATAAAATCCCCTAAATCCATAAAAACCTTAAATACCCATGGAAAACCAAAAAATCTAAGAACTAATAAATTCCTTTAAACCCCTTAAAACATTAAAAAACACTAAAACCCCTTAAAACCCTAAAAAATAAAAAATAACACTAAAACCCCAGGAAATGATAAAACCCCTAAATCCACTAAAAACCCTAAGAACCAACAAAATCACTAAAATCACTAAAATCCATAAAAATCCTAAAACTCCTTAAAAATCGATAAAAGCATAAATGAATCTAAAAAAACCTGAAACATAGAAGAAAACCATGAAAACCTAAAACACATAAATCCCCAAGAAACCTAAAAATTCTAAGAAACCAAAAAACACCTAAAACACATAAAAACCATAAATCCTTAAAAACCCAAAAAACCCTTAAACCACTAACAACTCTAAAAACCCATTAAAACCCTAAAAACATTAAAAAAATATAAAAACCATAAAAAAATAAAATTTTAAAAGCACCCAAAAAACCCAAAACCCCGCCTAAAAACTATAAAAATCCCAAAAGACCGAAAGAATACCTCAAAATAAAAAAAAACCCCTAAAAACCCTAACAAGACCTTAAAAACCTAATTCCACATAAATACCCTAAAATCCTAAAAAAAATTTAATGACAATAAAAACCCTAAAAACCATTAAAACCCTGAAAACCCATAAAACCACTAAAAACTCTAAAAACATTTTAAACCCCTAAAAATGATTAAAATTTCATAAAAAATTAAAACCCATAAAAATAAAAATAAACACAACCCCCCCCCAAAAAAAATCCACTAAATCTCTAAACATCCTAAAACCATCAAAACCCCAACAAACACTAAAATTCATTAAAATAATAAAAACCCCAAAAAATGAAAAACCCCCAAAAACCCTGAAAACCGCTAAGAAAACCTTAAAATCCTAAAAACACATAACACCCCTAAAAATCTAAAAAAAACAACAAATCCTAAAAACCAAGAAACCCCTTAACCTCCCTAAATATTCCAAATAAACGTAAAAACCCAGAAGACAACTTTAAGAACCTAAAAAATGAAATCCCTAAAAACCCTACAAAAACACTAAGAACCCTAGTAACCATAAAACCCATAAATACCCAAGAAATCATAAAATTTCCTAAAAACATTAAAAAACACTAAAAACCCATAAGAACCAAAAACACTAATAACTATAAAAACCTTTAAACCCCATGAAATGAAAAAAAATTAAAACCCTTAAAAGACCTTAATAACTCAAAAAAATACCCAAAAAATAAAAAAAACCAGAAATAATTAAAATAATAATAAAACCAAAAAACCTCAAAATCCCTAAACCCCCAAAATCCTAAAAAATCCCAAGAACACCTAAAAACATAAAAACACCTAAATATGTTGAAAACTCCTAATAAAACATTAAAACCCTAAAAAAATAATTCTCTTAGAAACCTAAAATGATAAAACCCTAAAAATACCCTAAAACCCATAAAGGTATCAAAATCCATAAAATCCTATAAACCTATTAAAATCTCCAAAAAAAATTCTTAAAAAATCTAAAACACCTAAACTCCCCCTAAACCCCCCCCCCAAAACAGTAAAACCCCCTAAAAACCTATAAACCCATAAATCACTAAAAACACTAAAAACCCTTTAAAAACCTAAAAACATTAAAAAACTCTAAAAACATAAAAAACATAAAAATTCAAAAAAAACCTAAAACCCCAAAATAATCATAAAACCCAAAAAATCCCTACAAAACTTTTAAAACTCTCAAAATCCTAAAGACCTATAAAAATCATAATAAATGATAAAAATATCTAAAAAATTAAAAACACCTAAAAACCTTAAAAAACTATAAGAAAAAATTAATAGAATAAAAACACATAAAACCACCAAAACCTAAAAATTGTGAAAACACTAAAAAACCATAAATACCCTGAAAACTAAAAATACCAAAATCCCCAAAAAACTGTAAAAAACCCTTAAAACCCGAAAAAAACCCATCCAAACCGTCAAAACTACAAAAAACCCATTAAATCCTAAAAATACTTAAAAATACATAAAAACATTAAAAACTTTAAAAATCTAAGAAAACATTAAAAATATAAAAATACATAAAACCATTAAAAATATAAAAATTCTAAAAATCCTAAAAAATTCTAAAAACTCTAAAAAACTGAAAAAACTATAAAAAGACCAAAAAACCATAAAAATTATAAGTACCCATTAAAACCCTAAAACTCACTAAAACTCACTAAAAACCCTTAAAACCCTTCAAAATGTTAAAAAAACTATAAAAAAATTTACAGCCATAAAACACATAAAAAATACTGAAACCCAAAAAAAGCATATAAACCTTAAAATAAAAAAACACTAATTACCATCAGAATCCCTAAAAACACAAAATACCATAAAATTTCCTTAAAACCTATAAAAATCTTTAAAAACATAAAATCCTTTAAAATAAAAAAAAACCCAAATGAAATCATAAAAACCCAATAACACTTAAAACTATTAAAAACCTCAAAACACTAAAACCCCAAAAAACAAAAAAACACTAAAATCATTCAAAATATATAAAAACCCTAACAATGAATTAAAATCCCAAAAAAGACACAAAATCCCTAAAACCCCAAAAACCCTAGAAATTTCAAAAACACTAAAAGACCCTAAAAACATTAAAACCCCTAAAAACCATAATACTTGCAAAATCCGTAAAAACCCCAAAACCTAGAAAAATCCTAAAACCCCAATAAAGACTCTAAAAACCATTTAAATCCCTAAACTGTGAAAAACCTCTAAAAACATTTAAAACCCTTAAAAACACAAAAAAAAACACAAAAAAATAATACTATAAAACCCCTAAAAACCCTAACAACGCTTAAAATCCAAAGAACCCTAAAAAAATAAAGCCCAAAGAGTCCCTAAAAAAATAAAAATCCATAAAAACTGTAAAAACACCTAAGAAAAGCACACAAACCTAAAAAAACATAAAACACATAAAAACAAAAAAAAATCCAAAAAACATAAAAACACTATAACCCCCTAAAATTCTAAATCCATAAACCCTATAAAAACCAAAAAAACAAAAAAACACCTAAAAACACTAAAAAACTACTAAAAACACAAAAAACCCTTTAATCCCATGAAAATTAAATAAATCTAAAAAACTAAAAAATCCTAAAAACTCAACAGAAACCCCAAAAAACCCTAAATAAAACATAAAAACACTAAAACTCCTAAAACCTCAAAATCCCTAACACCCAAAAACCCCTAATAACAATAAAATCTTAAAAATTCCCTAAATGTACCTAAAACATAAAAAACCCTAAAAAACATAAGAACCCCTATGAAAATATTAAAAAATGATAAACACATAAAACCCATAAAATTCTTAAAAAATTAAAAAAAACCCTATAAACCAAAAAACCCTAAAAAATATAAAAACCCCTAAGAACTATGAAAACCTAAGAAAACCTTAAAATACTAAAAAAAATTAAAACCCTAAAAAAGCCTTAAAAAACTAAAAAACCTAAAAACCCATAAAAAGACACTAAACCCATAAAACCCCTAAAAACACAAAACCCCTAAAACCAGAAAAACCATTTAAAATCAAAAAAAACTCTAAAACCCACTAAAAACTCTAAAACCCTTTAACCTCCTAAAAAAATTGAAAAATATAAAAATATTAAAACCAATAAAATATCAAGAAAACACCTAAAACCCATAAAAAGTCATAAAACCCTAAAAAATCTCAAAACCCTAAAACCCCTCAAAATCCCCAAAACCCCTACAAACCATTAAAATAATTAAAAAGTCCTAAAAATCCCTAAAAACATAAAAATCTTCAAAACCATGATAAACCCTAAGAAAACATTGAAAACCTAAAAACACTTTAAACCCCTAAAATAACCAGAAATTCTAAAAACCCTAAAACTCCAAAAATCATAAAACCCCCTAAAAACATCAAAACCCCTAAAAATCCACTAAAAACTAAAAAAACCCTTTTATCAATTTTTTTAAAAAAAAATATAAAAACCATCAAAGCCCTAAAAAACTCAAAAAAACCTAAAACCATAAAATAATGTAAAACCAAAAAAACCTTAAAACCCCCAAAAATCCATAATCACCTTAAAAACACTCAATATATTTATAGACACAAAATCCTAAAAAAATATAAATGTTCGCTAAAATCCCAAAAAATGTAAAATCCCTAAAAAGCTAAAAAAACCCTAAAGATTTTAAATACCTAAAAACTCTTAAAACCCCAAAAAAATTCTAAAAACCCTAAAAACCCCTAAAAACCCTAAATACCCTAAATATCCTAAATATTCCCTAATTACATAAAAATCAAAGAATTCAAAAAAATCCTTAAAAATTAATAAATTTTTAAAAAATCCTTAAAACCCTGATAAAAAACTAAGAAAACAATAAAAACATAAAAAAATCTAAATCTTTTAAGAAAAAAAATGCCAATAACCCTAAAATACCCTAAAAGAACCTAATAACCTAAAAACCCATAAAACCCAATAAAACCCTAAAACCCCATAAAAACCATAAAAAAATGTAAAAACTCTAAAAACAAATTAAACCCATAAAAATGTTAAAGAAACCCTAAATACAACTAAAACCCCTAAAAACTAAAAAATAGTTCCAAAACCCAAAAAACTATAAAAATCATAAAAACCCTCAAAATCCATAAACCCATAAAAACCATTAAAATCCTAAAAGGACCTAAAAATCCCAAAAAACATAACAAACCCTAAAAATATTGGAAACCCTAAGAAACCAATAAAAACCTAAAAACACTTAAACCCATAAAAACCTAAACACTCTAAAACCCCTAAAATCTCAAAAAAAACCCCAAAAACCCCAAAAACCCTCAACCCCTAAAAAACATAAAACCCTAAAACAAATAAAAAACCCCAAACCACATAAAACCCCAAAAAAACCTATAAAAACCCCTTAAACCCATAAAAACGTTAAAAATATCTAATAACCATAAAATACCAAAAAAACTAAAAAAAAACCTAAAAACCATAAAAAGCCCAAAACACTAAACAACCCTAAAAACCAAAAATATCCATAAAATCACAAAAAATACTATAAAAAATATAAAATAATTCTTAACACCCCTAAAAACATAAAAACCTTTAAAAACCAAGTAAAACTGCAAGAAAACATGAAAAACCTAAAAATGAATAAAACCCCTAAAACCCCGAGAAACGCTAAAAACCCAAAACCCCTTAGAAACCCTAAAAACACACTAAACTATAAAACCTCATTTAAATCCCTAAAAATGTCAAAAACTCTAAAAAACCATTAAAACCCCAAAAAAGTAAAAAAACACAAAAAACCATAAAACCCTAAAAATATTTAAAACCCTCAAAATCCCTAAAAACCATAAAATACAAAAAATTCCATAAAGAAAATTAAAAACCCTAAAACCCTTAAAAATTAATAAAAACCCTAAAATCCCCTAAAATAATCCAAATTAGTGAAATTCATAAAAAACCATTAAAATACAAAAATACTTAAAAACATAAAAAACTGCTAAAAATCCCAAAAAGACCATAAAAACATAAGAACACTTAAAACCCATAAAAACCAAAAAAAATTAAAACCATAAAAATCCCTAAAACATTGAAAACCAATAAATCCCTAAACACCCCTAAAATGCTTAAAACCCCTAAAACCCACAAAAAACTCTAAAAACCCTTTAAACCAGTAAAATTGTTAAAAACCCTCTAAAAAATAAAAAAACCCAAAAAACCCAAAAAACCCTAAAACCCAGAAAAACCACAAACCATTAAAATCGAAAAACCCCTCACAATCACTAAAATGCGTAAAAATAATAAAAATCCAATAAAATCCCTAAAAACATTAAAACCCCTAAAATCCTTGAAAACCCCTGAGAAAATCCTAAAAACCTATAAGCACTTAAAACCCCTTAAACCCCATAAATGATGAAAGTATTAAAAAACAGAAAAACCAAAAACCCATAAAAATCCATAAAAACCATAAAACCCTAAAACCCCCATAAAAACACTAAAAACTATAAAACCCCTTAATACCCCAAAAAAATTAAAAATATATAAAACCCTAAAAACCCTAAAAAATAAATAAATCCTATACCCCAAAAAACAACTAAAACCCTAGATAATCCTAAAACACCTATAAATTCCTAAAACCCCTAAAACCCATAAAATTACTAAAAAATCCCTAAATATCCAAAAAAACATAAAAAATAATAAAAACCCAAAACACCCCTAAGAAAACCATAAAAACCTAAAAACACTAGAAAACACCAAAAACACTAAAAACCATAAAAACCATAAAACCCCTAAAACCCCTAAAACCCTAAAAACATAAAAAAAACCTCTAAAAACTATAAAACACCATAATAACCCATAAATCCTTAAAACCCCACTAAAATACTAAAATCCCTTTAAACCACTAAAAACATTTAAAAACTCTAAAAACATAAAACCTCTAAAAGTCAAAAAAACCTAAAAACCTAAATGAACCATAAAACCCCTAAAACCATAAAAACTATAAAACCCCTAAAAATCCTTAAAAAACCTATATACCATAAAAATCATAAAACCACTATGGGAAAAATCATCTTTTGCGATGGGCTCATCCACCATAGAAAATAGTTATTGTTGAGAGACTATATGTGGTGGGAAAAATCCCATTGTAAATAGTTATTTATTATGGACTATTTGTGATGGGGAAACTGGAATGTTGTAAATACCTTTTGCGCACATGCATGTCAAACCATGGGAAAGGTATTTTATATTTAAATATACCCACTATTGCAAATAACTTCAGTGGTTATTATTTTTTTCGACAGGAATTAATTACCATCACAAATAAACTATCAGAACAAGGTTATTTTTTATGGTTCCCGTTGTAAATACCTTTTTAATCACTGACATGGTTATTAATTGTAGGTAATAGTTGGGATAGTTTCAATTCAAAAATAATACTATTCAAGATGGGGAAACCCATTTCAATTACTCTCTTTTCTAATAATCTAACTTATATATACCCCACCCCACTTTTTTTCTTTCTATCTACCTTTGACCTCTCTTATCTTCCTTTCCACTAATATTTTTCTCCAAAATCTTTTAATATTTTTAAATTTTATAGGGAATAAATTTTAATCTTTTCATCCAATAAGAAGTTCTGTATTAAAGTACTTATTTATTGTTTTTAATTTATAACTAATTTATTTTTTATATTAGTAATTATTATTATTAATTATTAGTAATTTTTTTTACTTAGTATTACATACTTTTATTTTGTATTAATTAGTTTTAAGTTGGAGTAATTATTTTAAATTAGAAGTATTTAGTTTTTATTGTTAATAATTATTTTTAAGTAGATGTAATTAGTTTAAATTAGTAGAAATTAGATTTAATTATTAGTATTTAATTAGTAATAATTAGTAATAATTAGTAATAATTAGTAATAATTATTAATAATTATTAATAATTATTAGTAATTAGTACTAATTATTAATAATTAGTAATAATTAGTAGTAATTAGTTATAATTAGTGGTAATTAGTATTAATTTGTGGTAATTATTAATAAATAGTGGTAATTAGTAATAATTAGTACTAATTAGTAATAATTAGTAATAATTAGTAAAAATTAGCGGTACTTAGTAATAATTAGTAATAATTAGTTAATATTTGTTATAATTAGTGATAATTATTTGTAATTAGTAATAATTAGTAATAATTATTTATAATTAGTAATAATTGATAATAATTAGTGGTAATTAGTAATAATTAGTGGTACATAGTAATAATTAGTAGTAATTTGTAATAATTGTTATTAATTATTAATTATTAGTAATAATTATTAAAAATTAATAATAATTAGTGCAACTTAGTAATAATTAGTGGTACTTGGTAGTAATTAGGAGAATGGGTGGGGGATAGAAGGAGTCCCAAGAGACTCTCTATGATGAAGAAGATATTCTTTAGGGATTCCCATCTATCATGGTGATACCATATTTCTTGTGCATCGAATAGATCTCTGGAGGACAACCGCCCCTAACTTCTCATCCCAGTAATTCTTTTTTCAAGGATCAATGAGATGGGAAAGCTGCATGGGGTTATGATTTTATGGAGTGATATAGCCATCAAAAATAAACCCTCTTCATTGAAGAATAATGCTCCAAATCAAGTTTCTACCATATAGGTGGATTTGAGGAACAAAGATGAAGGTAATTCTTCAGATCAAATTGAAGAATTTTATAATTTCTTCACAGTGCTGATTCAGGTCAGATTTTCAAAAAAGATGACACTGCTAGTGTAATTGCAAGGCAGGATGTAATCTCAGAGAGGCTATAATTATTCCATTAATAAATTATTGGACGATTTTTCCTTGTAAAGGATCAAAGGTGATGGAATCTAGAGTATATGTTTTGTAAAGTTTCCACGATTTGGGTCATCTCAAACTGGAAGTGTATTCCCATAGGATGTGGCTTCTATCACTTCGTATCTCCAAACTCAGACCTCATGAAGAGGGAATGAGGCTTCAGTTCAGTTTTCTTGAAACCATGTTCCCTCCAAATTCAGAAATGGAGCCCTATTTTCAACCCCTTTAAGATAAGAATCACTACTATGAAACTTTGGGTCAAAGTTTTTCATATAAACTGGATATTTTGGAACCCTAAGATCATTTTTGACATTTTCTCTAAAATCGAGGTACCTATAAAAATGTATAAGAGACCTGAATAGACAAGCCCTGAATAGTGTTCTAAAGTTCTATTTGAGGTTGATTTAAACTCATCCCTTACCAAAAAGATGGTATTATCCACTCAGTCTAATGAATTGAATATTCATGGGGATTATGATAATCTTCCTTCTTTTTTGAAAATTTTTAAGTCAATTGGTAATGATAAGTGTACATATAGGTAGTCACTATTTTTTCGATCTGTTCAACAAGTGGACATGAAGAATATCATTTTAAGAGGGTAACAAATAGACTGGGTCATGATAATGATAATCCTGGTTCTAATACTTAAAATAAGAAGGAACCTTCTCAAACATCTGATGTTGTAATGAGGGATAACATGGTGTCTGGTAAGATATCATTTCTTCCTTCTATCAATTAGCAGATATATGATTCTTTGGAGAATAATTTTTTATATAGAATTGCATATGATAATAAAGTACTTGCTTCTGCCTCAATTAGTAGATCTGCAGATGGTGGTGCTACACAAATTAATGAAGAGTATACAGTTTCTTTTGAGGAATATACTAGCCTTGATTGAGGAATATTTTCATTAAAGTAGGGTCATATGGGGGATTCAGAAGGTCTTCAGGTCAACCATGCTCAAAACATTAGTTATGGACAAGGGGATGACCACGAATTGGCCTTGGTTATAGCTGAAATTCTCATAGGAGATGATTGTTTTCATCAACATCGGACAAATAGCATGGTAACTAGGACTGAGACTAGTATTTCTTTGGTTTAAGCTTATTATTCTCAGGTAAAAATTGTGGGAGATTTTAAATATAAATCCCCAAGAAGTAGATTTCAATTCTGGGAAGAACCATAGGAATTTTTATTTTGATCATTCTATCAAAGTGGTGAAAGGAATCTCATGGATCAATGGAAAATGGGGAGACATTTCAGACCCCGATGAGGATGTAAAGTTTCAACAGATTAAAACTATATAGAGAGAAAAAGTGTCTCAAGGGAGGAAGATAGATGGGGAGGGAAATTAATTTTCTTTTATGAAGACAGTTACGCCTTGGAAATATTATTCCCATCTTAGTCCTATGATGAGCACAAGGACCACACCACTAGTTATAAGGACTTTGGAGTAATCAAAATTGTTTAGTCCCTTAAGTGAATATTCTGACTGGTTTGAAGACAATGATGCTTATTATGCTGATTACAATCTTTAATATTTCTGGGTTCTTTTATGTTGGACTTTGGATTTAGTAAAGGGAAGGTATGTTGTCACTAACCCCTTCCATATTTGCATCTTATTCATCATTTACTCTTATTTAATATATTTTTATTCCCCCAGCCTATTTGAATAGTAGTAATTAGAAATAATTAGTAATAAATTGTAATAATTAGCAGTACTTGGTGGTGAATAGTAATAATGAGAAATAATTAATGGTAATTAGTAATAATATGTAATAATTAGTTGTAATTAGTAGGAATTATCAATAATTACTAATAATGAGAGGTAATTTGAAATAATTAGTGGTAATTAACAATAATTAGTGGTAATTAGTAATAGTTAGTCGTAATTATTAATAATTAGTGATTATTACTGGTAATTAGAAATAAATAGAAATAATTAGAAACAATTAACAATAATTAGAAATAATTAGTATAAATTATTAAAAATTAATAATAATTAGTATAAATTAGTAATAATTAGTAATTAATTTTTGATCTTAGTAATAATTAGTAATAATATTCAACAATTATTAATAATAATAACTTGGGAAATTAGTGGTAATTAGTAATAACTAATGTTAATAATTAATAATTAGTAATAAGTGGTAATAATAATTAGTAATATATACTAGTACATAGAAATAATTAGTGGTACTTAGTATAGAAAAATTTAGTAATAATCACTAAAAATTAGTAAAATTTAGTAATATTAGTAATAATTAGTAATAATTAGTGGTAAATAGGAATAATTAGAAGAAATTAGTAATAATTAGTTATAGTTAGTAAAAATTAGTAAAAATTAGTAAAAATTTGGTAAAAACTGTCTCTAATTTGTATAATAAAAAAATAAATAGTATTATTGAGTAAACATTAATTTAAAATAATATATATTTTGTAAAATTCATAAAACTAATAAAAAATGGGTAAATTTAAAAAAAGTAGTTTAATTTAATAAAAATAAATATAAATCAATACAAAATATTTTAAATTATTATAAATTCGTAAAAATTATTATACATTAGTATAAATTAGTATAAATAAATAAAAATTTGAAAATATAAATAAAAATTAGTATAAATTAATGAAAATTAAGTTATTATAAATTTTTATACATTTAAAAAATAGATTATTTGAAATTAGTATAAATTATTATATATTAGTGTAAATTATCATAAAATTTTCTTCAAGTAGTATAAATTTTCATAAATTAGAGAAATAATTATAAATTTATATAATTATCAATAAATTATTATAAATTATTAAAAATTAGTATAAATGATTTAAAAATAAAAAAAATTTAATATAAATTATTATAAATTATTAAGAAATACCAAAAAAATATAAATTTATAAAATTTAGAATAAATTGAAATAAAATAGTATAAATTATTATAAATTTATAAAAAAAATTAAACAGATAAATTTTTTATAAATTAATAAAAAAATTAAATTTGTATAATTTATTATAAAATTTTATAAAATAATATAAATTATTATAAACTATTAGAAAAGTGAAAATTAAATAGGTCACTAATTTTCAAGTCACGAGAAATGAAAAATTTGTACATGGTTTACACAAATTAATTATTTTTCATGACATTAAGATTGTAAATTCTATGATTTATACATTTTTAGTAATTCATAATTTACTTTACTAATTTACATACTGATAGATACATTATGTACATATTTAAATTTGAATGAAAATATTTTGGGTAATATTTATACCATATCAGATGTATATTGTTTTATTTATTACAATTTTTTAAATTATTTAGATTTTTTCATTTTTTCACTTTTTCATTTTTTTCATTATTTCTCATTTTTCATTATTTTTATTTTCTAAACATATTTAGGATAGGTTCGGGTCCAATCACAAATAGTTTTTTACAATGGGTCACTTGACCCGTTATAATAAATAATATTTTTAAAAAATCATTATCAATGTGGAGCTTTCCCAACAAAAAAAAATGTATCTTTTGTGGGGTTGTTTTCAGTGATAGGTTATTTTTTCTGGGGTCCCATTGCAAATAAAACATTAAAAATAATCTAATTTTCATTTACGGAAGTCCCTAAAAATTCCTAAAAATGTAAAGAACCCTAAAGACCCCGAAAACCCCTAATAAAACCTTAAAAACCTAAAAACACTTGAAACCACTTAAAACCTAAAAATGCTAAAAACCCTAAAATCCTAAAAAGAACTAAAATACCTAAAAACCATAAAAACTATTAAAAACATTAAGAAACTATAAAACACCATGGAAATAATAAAACCATATAAAAAACTCTAAAAACCCTTCAAACCCCTAAAAATTATAAAAACTATAAAAACAATTATAACCCCTAAAAACTAAAAAAACTAAATCCTCCAAATAACCCTAAATTTATTTATAAAACACTAAAAACCCAAAACCCTAATAACTGTCATAATCCATAAAAATATAAAAATTATAAAAAATCCCTAAAAATTATAAAAAACTTAAGAACCCATTAAAACACTAAGAAAAAATATAAAATATAAAACCACTTAAAACCCCTATAAGACTAAAGTGGAATAATCCTAAAAACCCTAAAACCCATACAAACCTCTAAAACCCTAAACACCCTAAACACCTATAAAAAAACTTAAAACCCACTATACATATAAAATGAATTTGAACCCATAAATACGTTAAAAACTCAAAAAAGAACCATAAAATCCCCTAAAAACACATAAAACTCATAAAAATATGAGAAAAAAATAAAAACCATAAAACCCGCTAAAACCCTTAAAAGTTCATAAAAAACCTATGAAATCCTTAAAAACATTAAAACACTCAAACCCCATAGAAACCCTAAAAATGCTAAAAACCATAAAAATCATAAGGAATATTAAAAACCATAAAACCCCAAAATGACTTAAAATTCATTAAACCCCCATAAACCCCTAAAACAACTAAAAACTCTAAAAATTCGTTTAAGCCTTTAAAAATTCAAAAAATCACTAAAAATGTTAAAAACCATAAAAAAATAAAAAACAATAAAAACCCAAAAAATCAATAAAAACCCTAAAAACCTAAAAACCCTTAAAAATAACTAAAAACATAAAAAACCATAAAAATAAAGAAAAATAGTTAGAAAACCATAAAATCTAAAACACTTATTGCAGCTAAAAACCATAAAAAATGATAAAATCACTAAAACACAAAAAAACCTAAACATGAGTATCATTTTGGTAGGATTAATGTTACTCCAATTAATTGTGCTGATATGAATAATGAGCCTTTTGGAGTTTCAACTTCAGATTAGAAAGGTAAATTTCCTTCACATACTTTTGAGAAGATGGTGCATACTTCCAATACTTTCTCATCTTCTTGGAAATATAATTTCTATGTGGCGGTTATTCATTCAATTTTATAAGTTCCCTCCTCATGTGATCCTATTTTTGTGGTTCCTCCTCCCATGGGTAAGAATAATGTAATGGATGTTTTCCTTCCTATACGTAATTACTTTTAAATTTTATCAAAGGAAATTCCACCAAATAGGTGTTAGTTTTGGATCTTCTTCTATATTTGTCCCTTATTCTGGTGAGATGTGGAAATGTAATGATTCTTTTCTTGCTTCTATTTTGTGGGAAAATTCTGATGGTTTAGGTTCTTTTCTAGGTTTTAGATGTTCTTACTTTGGTCTGCTTTGGCCCCCAAGTATCCAGAAGTGGTATCTTTTTCTTATTTCTGTAAAAAAGTGAGTTATAATTGTGTTTTGTAGTTCCTAGCACATTTCCTTTTCCTAATTTTATGATAGAATCTGTTGGATCTTGTCCTACTTCTGTTTTGAAGGAAATAGATGGGTTTGGTGCTGGTTTTTGTTCTAAATTATCTATTTTAGGTCTTCTTCTACCCCCAATGAAATAAGAAATTTGAGAAATATTCTCTTATAATTAACTATATGGATCATATTAGACTTGAATATTCTTATTTGAGTTATAATACCCTTAGGAATAACTTTATTAAGGTGGATAAATGGGATCTGAAGATGGTCCTTATCAAAACTGGACCTGAGGATAATGGTTCTAATACTCCCTTAGTTTCCAATGATTAACTTTGTAGTTTTGAACACTATAGGTCTAAAAACTTTTAGAAAGGAAAGGGAGGTTTGAGACCTCTTTTTCTTTAAAATATTGGATTGATATTGGATTCTTTAATTTAAGGTTAATAGGGAGAAATTTTATTCTATTTTGAGTAATATTAATCAAAATTGGAATAATTTTTCTAACTTTTATTATTCCTCTATTGGGTGAATTTTAATGTTATGGAATCTTTTCTTATTGTCTGTTGAACCTTAGTTTGAATCATTTCTTTTTATTGAGTGTCTGGTTTGGACTATTATATTTTATGGTTCCTTATTTATTTCCTTTATTTATGGTTAGAATTTAGTTTTTTATAGAAGGTTTCTCTAGGAGGACATTGGATTCTAAGTTGGGCCTAGATCTGAGTCTCCTTGTATCATTCTTGGTGATTTTAATGCAGTTTGGTTCCCAAAGGATGGATTAGGAGGCTTATTTGATCGAACCTATTCTATATAGGACTTTAATTTTTTCATTTTTTGTTATATTCACGATGATATTCCTTTATTTGGGATGAGTTTTCTTAGAGTATAGGCCATTCATGGGTTTTGAGAAATCTTAATAGAGTTGTGGTCAATTCTACTTGGAGGCCAGTGTTCTAATATTTGATAGTCGATTTCCTTCCCTCTAGTTTTTTTGATCATTCCCTAATTATTATCTAATATAGAGATTTTATTCAATCTACGAAATTTGTGTTCAAATTTTTTAATCATTTAGAAGACTGTAATGTTTTCCATTATTTTTTTCTTTAACGATTTTAATGTTTGGGTATTAGTGTGTAAGATATTTCATGTTTATGTAAAACCTATTATTGTCAAGTAGACTCTCTAATCCTTGAATTCTCAAGTGTCTTCTCATAATCCTACTAAAATTTCATTGATAAGTATGTAATTAATTTACTATCAATCCTATTTTGTTCTTAAAGGACCTTCTAATTCCTTAATTAAAAAATAATTCAATTGTAAAAAAAGTTAAAAACCTTCACCTTAATGGAAACCCTCTCATCTAAGAAGAAGATTAGGGTTCTTTAGATTATGGAGGAGGACCTTAATTTATCCATCTATTTCAACTCGTTTAAATCCAGATGTAATTTTTATAAATTATTTCTTCTTCAAATGGATTATAGTTCTATTATTTATAATCTTGGTGATATTATTTGTGAGATATTTGGGTTTTTTAGTCTTTTATTGGGACTTCTCATACTGCTACCTATTTGGGGAGAGAGATCTAGGATCCATTTTTGTCTCATTAGATAACTCATTACTCTTGAATATTTCTAGATAAATCTATGGATCCATATGATTCTAATTATATGACTTTCTCTCTTTACCATATGAAAACTCCATAGGTCGATGGATTTAATGCCTTTTTATTCTGTAAGGCTTTGTCAGTGGTTGGTTCTGATATGAAAGATTCTATTTTAGTATTATTCCAAATTTGTAAATTGATGTAGGAAGCGAAAAAAATATATTCTTAATTTGATTCCCAAGGTGTTGAATTCTTTAACTCTTTCTAATTTAAAATCTATTTAATGTTTAAATATTATTTATAAGATTATCTCTATGATTTTAGTGGAAAAATGAGAATGGTTCGTCCTACTTGTATCAAAAAGGACCAATCTACTTTCATTCAAGGCTGACATATTTCTGATAAAAACATTATTTATTAAGAGTTGATGGGGGGTCACCACATGTGTTTGGGAGTTTTTCAATGTGATTTTAATATTGGACTTTTAAAGAAAATTGATTATATTAAATGGGAATTCCTTTGGGATGATCTAGACATTCTTAGTTTTTTGGTCAGGTTCTCTTCATGGATTAAGAGTTGTGTCTCTGCTTCTATGTTTTTAGTGAATATTAAGGAGATTATTCACGGTTATTACCCTAGGAAAAAAGTATTAAGGAAATGGGATCCCCTTTATCTATTTCATTTTATGTTTTTTATAAAGATTTTTTATCATATCTTAGACTCTATTATTTCTAATTCTCACTCTATCAAGTTTCATTAGAGATTTGGTAAAACTTCCATTTCTCATATTTTATTTTTAGATGATATTATTTTTTCTTTTGGTGATCTAGATTCAGTTTTGGTCTAAAATCATGCTTTTTATATAATTTCCTCTATATCTATGTAGTCTGTTAACCTCTTGAATTCAATAATACCTTTATATGGTGTGTACTTATAGGTTAAGGAAATAATGGATGCTACCAATATAATTATTCAAAGTTCATTAATACTTTCTACCTATGTGTGACTATTATTACAAATAGATTTAGAACTGTAGATTATGCTATTTGGGAAGAGAAAATTGTTGGGATAACGAAGTTCTGGGAAAATAATTTCCTATATTTTTTGTCTTTTTATAGCTTGTTCAATATATTATTTTTTACATGAAATCTTATTGGTTCTATCATTTCATCTTAACTTAAAATGTTATTAAGTCTACTGAATAAAAGTTTAGGAGCCTCCTTTGGAAGGGTCATTCTTTGGCCATGTATGGGGCCAAAGTGGCATTGTCCTTGGAGGATATATTTAAAGATGATGGAAGATTAGTGATAAATAGTGTTGCTGATTTGAATAAATAAGCTATGTATAGACATGTTTGGAACCTTTGATCACCCACCTCTTCATCTATTTTGGTGGATTGGGCCTGTAATTGTTTTCTTGGTCACTCATAATTTTTGGTGGTCAAGGTTCCTTGGAATTGTTTTTGGAATTGGAGAATATTATTGGGGATTTGATAGTTTCTCAAGGAACATATTTATTTATCTATTATAAATGGACTATGTATCTCCCTCAGGATTAATTCATGGATTCCCAGTGGGGATATATATTTATCCATTGTTCATATTATTTATGATTATGATCACCCTAAATTTTCATGAGATTCTAAAATTATTTCTAATGGGGATGGGTATCTTCCAATGGAATATTTTGATATATTTTTGGGATGTTAAAAGGTATATTCTTTTACTTCCTCAACCAAGAGGTAATAATGATGAGATCCTATGGAAAAGAAAACCACATTTTTTCATTCGTAGGGTTTGGGAGGAGATGAGACCAACATTTTTCATTGTTTCATGGTATTACCTGGTCTAGAATTTGGTTACCCTGGGTAGCTACTCCTTTATTCTTTGGTTGTTGATCCTTGACCATTTTTCTACATAGGATAGGTTACAATACATTGGCCTCTCTTTTTCCCATCATTATTTGTTTCCATGACTACCCTTTATAGTGTTAATCATTTTTGTTTTCAATTGTAAGTTCTCTCTCACTCTTTGGTATTCCTTATTAAACCTCTTGAATATATATTGTTTGGATCATATTATTTATGCTTTTGTTGATTGGTGTTTTGAATGATTTTCAAGGTATTACATGCTAAGTGTTTTGGGGAAACTTGGGATTGCCACTATGGTGTATCATATCTAGAAGGAACAAAATTATCAACTTCACGAATTTGTATTTCAATATGGTATTCATATTTGGAATAAATTTGATATGTTTGTACCTTCCGGACCCTTTTCTATAAGGTGGTTGACCTTCCCATAGTTTCTTATTCTTTTTTCATTGAGGATTTTTTATTATGGGTGGTGCATATTTTCTGGTGTTGGGTGGTGTGTTGGTTGTCATGGGTGGGAGGTGTTGGTGTTGTGGCTATATGGGTATAGTCTACTATTGGATATGGATGTTGGTGGGTGCTAGAATGGAGGTTATATAGTTAAGGCTCATCACTGATGATGTATATTTTCTATTTGTTGGTGTGGGAGTAATTCTGGTTGGCTCCTCTTTAGGCATGGAGGGGTTGTGTTTTGTTGTTGTGGGGTTGGTTTCTTCTAGGTGTTCCGGTGGATTAGGATTTGGCTTGAAGTTAGTGTATTTTTTTGGTGTTTTCTTCCTTTTGTTTGTCTATTGGTCCATATTTTATGGATGGTTATAGGTTGTGATGGCTGGTGGGGAGATGGAAATATGGTTATGGATATGTACTGGCTTGGTGATCCGATGGGATTTCTATAGGTTGGTTTGGATGATTCTTAGATATTTCACGCGTGTGGTTGTATGCTTGTATCTGGACATGGTTCTAATGGTTATTCCAAATCATGGTGCTATTTTTTCACTTTCTATTGTTCTAGTTGCGGATATATGTGTCTTCTAGGCTCCATGTGGGCTACTGGTCTATTAGGATTCGTATATTTTTGTGGTTGTTGCTGGCTCTAGGGTTTTCAACTATTGGTTGTGCTTATTTTTGGATGGATGGTTGGCATGTTGGAGTTGAATTTTGTTAGGTTTTAGGACGTTGGTACCTGTTGGCTGGATCTTTTTTGGTTCCCAGGTGGTGGAGATTATCTACTGGGATCATCTATGGTGGGTGGTTGGTTTTATTTATTGGATTCATTTGTTTGGTTTTATTCTTGGTGCATATCTGTTCTTGGATTTTCTTGGTGTCTTGATTCAATTGGTTCTTGTGGATTTTGTTATTGGATTTCTAGTTCCTTGTACAACTTATTGGTGGGGTGGCTTTGGTTCATTGGTTTGTGCAGGTGGTTTTGGTTTTTGGTTTTTGGGGGTTTGAGGTTGTTTAGGAGTGAGTGTCATGGCTTGGGTTTGATGTGGCTTTGGTCTTAGTTGTTGTGTGCTTCAATGTGACGTTGATTCATCCTAGTTTTGGGTTTTTTTGGGTTTGTTTGTGTGTGTGAATGAGTGTGGGTGGTGGGTTGTGCATGAGTGCGACTTGTTCAGGTGTGTGGGTGTCTAATGAGGTGGTGGTTTGTTCATGTACTTTTTGGTGGTGATGTGTGTGTGTGTGGATTTGGCTGTTTCTTTTTTCTATAATTTTGTATCCTCCTTGGGTGTTGCCTCTTATTTGGGTCTTCCTTTAGTTTTTATCATCTTAATGACCTCTTTGGCTTAGTTCCTTGTTTTATTATGGTTCATTCTACTAGTTTGATGTGGTTATGTGTTGGTCTTGTCTGCTTTTGGCCATTGGCCGGTTCTCCTACTAGTGTTTTTGTTTGATGGATAGAGTTGTCGGTTGCGACGTTTTTTATGATAGCCTTATGTGTTTGGACGCTACATGAG
The DNA here is from genome assembly GCA_963277665.1 of Viscum album. Classification (NCBI taxonomy): domain Eukaryota; kingdom Viridiplantae; phylum Streptophyta; class Magnoliopsida; order Santalales; family Viscaceae; genus Viscum; species Viscum album. The sequence goes on from OY728152.1 coordinate 1,118,198,450, forward strand.
GTTCTTAGTACATTATATTGTTTTGAGCGATTCTTCTCTCTATGGTCCCTCCTGGGTACGCTTTCTTTCAAGGTTTTTTGGATAGGCTTCTCGAGGTTCTTGAGCTTTTTTCATTGTTTTGGTTTGGATGGGTTTCATGAGATTTCATGGGACATTGTATTGTGTGCTTGCATGATTTTTCTTGGCCTTTGGGTTTGTTTCCACATTTTTACTTCTTTTGGACTCTTTTCCATCGGTAGGTTCACATTCGAGTTATTGTGTTGTCCTCCAATCCCCTTCCTATTTATATAATTCTCACAATTTTCATTGTAAAGAACTTTAAAAACCCAAAAAAACCATAAAAACCATAAACCCCTAAAACCCCTCAAAATCACTTAAAACCCTTAAAATAATAAAATTCATAAAAAAGACCTAAAATTTTAAAAAAACCTAAACACCCAAAGAACCCATTAAAAAACTAAAAACACTTACAAAACCCTTAAAACCATAAAATGAAAAAAAACCATAAATACCATAAATACCTAAAACCACCTCAAAATACATAAAATCACTAAAAACAAAAAAAGAACCTTAAAAATCCCTAAAAAACCATGAAAACATAAAAAACATAGAAACCCATGATAATTCCTAAGAAAACCTAAATGCATAACAACACTTTACACCCCAAAAATCCCAAGAAATTGTAAAAAACCTAAACACCAATAAAAAGATTCTAAAACCTCTAAAAACTATAAATTATTCTAAAAAACATAAAATCCCTAAAAACTGTAAAACCACTAAAAACTCTAAAAACCCTTTAAATCCCTAAAAAGTTAAAAATTATTAAAAACCATAAAAGCCTAAAAATTCAAAAAACCCTAAAACCCCAAAACATCCCAAAAAACCCCTACACCCCCTCAAAATCCATAATAACCATAAAAACCATAAAAATACTAAAAAATACCTAATATCCATAAAAATTTAAAAAAACATAAAAACCCTAAAAACCCTAAGAAAACCTTTAAAATCTATAAACACTTTAAACCCATAGAAACAAAAAAAACACTAAAAACACTAAAAACCCCTAAAACCCAATAAAACTATAAAACCACATAAAACTCTAAAAAACCATTAAACCCCTAAAAATGTTGAAAAAAAACCTTAAAATCCCCAAAAACTCAAAAAAACCCTAATGCCCTAAAAATATGAAATCCCAGAAAACCCTAAACCCCCTAAAATCCATAAAAATAAAAAAATTCCCTAAAAAACTGTAAAACATAAAAAATTCTAAAAAACTTGAAAACCCCAAAGAAAACCTTTATAACCCTAAATACCATAAACCCCTAAAACCATAGAACCCCTAAAACCAACTAAAACCCAAAAAACCCTTTGAACCCCTAAAATGTTAAAAAACTATAAAAAAACATTAACACCCCTAAAAGCACAAAAAACATGAAACCCCAAAAAGCCAAAAAAAAAACTAAAAACCCCTAAAAATAATCAAAATCCCTAAAAAACCTATAATCCCTAAAATCCTAAAAAATCCCTAAAAATCCCTAAAAATTTAAAAAAACCTTGAAATCAATGAAAATCCTATGAAAAAATTAAAAATATAAAATCACTCAAACCCCTAAAAACCTAAGATACACTAAAAACCCAAGAAACCACGAGACCCCTAAAAACCATAAAACACCTAATAATTATAAAAATCCTAAAACCGCATAAAAACTCTAAAAACCAATAAAAACTCTAAAAATCCTTTAAACCCTAAAAAATGTTAAAAAAATCCGAAAACAAAAAAAATCAATAGAAACTCAAAAAACCATTAAAACTCAAAAAACCATTAAAACTCAAAAAACCATAAAACCCATAAAACACTAAAAAACCATTAATCCCATCAAAATCCCTTAAAACCCAAAAAACCATAAAAATTTTGAAAATCCCAAAAAATCACAAAAAATAAAAACAAAACCTAGAAACCTTGAAATTCTCTAAGAAAACCTTAAAAAACTAAAACCTATTAAAACCCATAAAAACAATAAATATTCTAAAATACTAAAAAACAATAAAACCCTAAAATCCGTAAAATCCCTAGAATACCTAAAAACACTAAAAACCATAAAAATCATAAAAACATTAAAAATTCCAAAAAACATAAAAAAAACACTTAAACCCCTAAAAATCCCTAAGAAAACCTGAAAACCTTAAAAACACATAAAATCCCTAAAAACAAAAGAACACTAAAATCCCTAAAACCCTAAAAGGCCCAAAACACCCTAAAAACCACTAAAACCATAAAGAACCCTAAATTTTTTAAATACCCCTAAAAACTATAAAAACACTCTAAAACACTAAAAACACATTAAACCGCTAAAAATGATAATGAATTCAGAAAAAACCCATAAAACACCAAAAAAATAAAAACCCCAAAAACCACAAAAAAACCATTAACCCTAAAAACTCTAAAAAAATAAAAATCCATAAATCCCTAAAATAAAAACAAGCACTAAAAAAGCCTTAAAAAACCCTAAAAATTTAAAAAACTAAAAGCCCTGAAAAAATATAAGAAAACTTTAAAAACCTAAAAAATGTAAAACCCTTAAAAACAAAAAGCGCACATGAAACCAAAATCCCTAAAAACGCTTAAAACCTAATAAAACCTCAAAAAACCCACTAAAAACTCTAAAAATCCTTTCAGCCTCTAAAATGATTTAAATACATTAAAATCCCTTTAAAACCCCCAAAAAACTATTAAACCCCTCAAAACCCTCAAAATCCATAAAAACAAAAAAAATCCTAAAACATCCCTAAAAATCCCTAAAGTGTAAAAAACCCAAAAAACCACTATGAACCCCATAAAAACTATAAAAACATAAAACCACTAAAAACACTAAAATCCCTAGATACCCTAAAAACAAAAAAATGTATTGAAACACAAAAAAACTATAAAACCCCTAAAAACCATAGAAAACCCTATAACCAAAAAACCACTAAAAACTCAAAATATAGTTCAACCCGAAAAAATGTTCAAAAACTCTTAAAAACCTTAAAAACACTAATAGATCAGAACAAACCTTAAATCCAAAAAAACTATAAAAATACTAAATACCATTAAAATCCCTAAAAACCCAAAAACCATAAAAATACTAAAAAATAAAACTATAAAACCCCTAAAACCATAAAAACCCTAAAAACCATAACAACTATAAAACCCACTAAAAACTATAAAAATATTTAAAACCCAATTTTTTTAAGAAACAATAAGAAACCTTTAAAATGATAAAAAATAAAAGATCCTTAAAACCCAAAAAACCATAAAAACCCTATGAACCCAAAAACACTAAAAAACCCATAAAATCCCTAATGACTGTAAAAAACCCTAAAAATCCTAAAGAGCCCTAAGAATCCATAAAAACATAAGAGACCCTAAAAATCACAAAAACCACAAAAAAAGAAAAAAATTAATAAAACCTATAGCAAACCTAAAAAAATAAGAACCATAAAAAATGTTAAAAACCCAAAAAACCATAAAAACCATAATCCCTTTAAAACCCTAAAACCCCTAAAAACCATAAATAATATAAAAACCATTTAAACCCCTAAAATTTTAAAAAACTCTAAAAAACATTAAAATCTATAAATAATTTTAAAATAATATAATGACCAAAAAACCATCCAAATCCCTAAAAACTCCAAAAAATGATAAAAATTCAAAAAAATCCCAAAAACACCCTAAAAACAAGAAAACTTTAAGAACATTGAAAAAGAAAAAGAAAAATTTAATACTATAAAACATATAAAACCCCTAAAAACCTAAAAACACTAAAAACACTAAAAAACATTAAAAAACAATAAAAATACTAAAGATTAGTAAAATCCCTAGAAACATAAAAACCCTAAATATCATGAAAACCCCGAAGAAAACCTAGAAAACCAAAAAAACATAAATCCCCTAAAACAAAAAAAATTATAAGAACCCTAAAAACCTTATAACGACCATAAAACCCCGCAAACCCTTATATAATAAACACCCCTAAAACCATAAAAACCCCTCAAACCCATAACAACCCTAAAACCACTGAAAACTCTAAAAACACTTTAAACCTGTAAAAATGTTCAAAAACTCTAAAAATCATATGAACCCCTAAGAACTCAATTACCCATAAAAACCAAAAATCCCATAAGAACCCTAAATCTCTAAAACCATTAAAAACCCTCAAAATCCATAAAACCCCATAAAAACCTCAAAAACTCATAAAATACAAAAATACCTAAAAATACCCAAAAAATGTAAACGACCAAATAAAATTGAAAAACCCCTAAGAAAACCTTAAAAACCTAAATACACTTAAAACCCCTATAACCTAAAAAACCATAAAAATCAGTAAAAACCTTAAAACCCCTAAAAACACCAAAAGAACCTTAAAAAAAACTAAAATCTATAAAATCCATTTAAAAAACTAAAAACATTAAAAAAAATATACATAATTTTAATAATCCAAAAAAATTAGAATCCATAAAAACCATAACAAACCATAAAAATCCTAAAAAATCCCAAAAACTATCTAAAAACAAAAACAACCCAAAAAATATAAAAATGCCTTAGAAAACCATAAAAACATAAAAACACATAAAACCCCTAAAAACCTAAAAAACACTAAAATTGTAAAAACTATAAAAGCCCTAAAATCCATTAAAATCCCTAAAAACAAATAAAAATTCTATAAACTGTTTAAAGAAATAGAAATGTTAAAAAACACTAAAAAATAAACTCTAAAAAACCCTAAAATTGAAAATACAAAAAACCGTTTAATCCCATAGAAATTTTAAAAAAACTCTAAAAACCCATAAAAACTCAAAAAACCCCTAAAATTTGAGAAAATCAAAAAACCCCTCAAAATCATTAAAAATCCAAAAAACATAAATATCCTAAAAAGTCCAAAAAATCCCAAAAATTTAAAATACCTTAAAAATATTTAAAACACTAAGAAAACATTCAAAATATAAAAACACATTAAACCACTAAAAATCCAGAAAATGTTAAAATCTCTAAAAACCCTAAAATTCCATAAAAATCCTAAAAACCACTAAAAACTATAAAAAAGCTTAAAACCCCTAAAAATATTTAAAAACTCTATAAAACCCAAAGAACCCTAAAATCTCAAAAAAAAACCTAAACCAACCAAAAAAATTAAAAACCTAAAACCCTTATAAACCAATAAAACCCTAAAATCCGCAAAACCCTCGGCTGAATGAGGGTTAGGGTGACACTTCGGCTTTGGTTTCTGGAAGAGGTGCCTCAACGGCGTGTCAGATATGGCTTCGTCTTCCCTTGCGAAGGATATAGCCACATAGATATATCCTTTCCTCTCCTCCTTCGTGAGTTTTAGGTGTTGTTGATTTGGACCTCAGTTTCGCGTCGGCGGCTATTGGCTTCGGCTGGGCTGGATTCATTTTGGGCATGGCTCGGTGCTGGCCCCAGTATTGCATGGAGGGGGGATGGTCTCCAGTTTATGGATTATAGTTTCGTACGACTCTCCTAGAATTTCTTTCTTCGGTGTATTTATCATTTGATGTTGATAGCATTGAAATTGTGGTGTAATTCATGCATTGCTTGAGGGTATCTGGTCCTTACTGTGATTGTTGTGTTGATTGTGTTGAAATGATTTTCGATTTTTGTCTGGGTGGTTCTTCTCATTGAGATTTTTGTATGTTGGCTTCCTTCTTTTCAAAGGTTCTTGATTCCACATTATCCTCAGAGACTTCTCCAGATGAGGTTTAGAACTGCAAGTTTCTACTAAACTTATGTGTTTCGATTTTGGATGATTGAGAGGGTATGGCCTTGGCCATCAGTACCAGCCCGTCTATTTACAGGACAGCTTGTCATGCACATTGGAATGGTGAAAGATGGACTTAATGTTATTTATGCTGGGGAGGGTCCTTTCTTTATTTTTTGATCTTGTTTTAGAGTTTTTAACTGTTGGATCACGGATTGATGTCTTAAGTTGTTGAAGTCGTGTTTCTTGGTTTTTCACTTTTTTCATAAAGTGTTTCTTAATAAAAAAGTAAATTTTCTGTTAGTATAAAAACTAAAACCCCTTGGAAAACATTAAAAACCAAAAAAAACACTTTAAACATCTACAAAAACTAAAAAACGCTAAAAACCTGAAAAACACAAAAAATAACCTAAAATCACTTAATACCATAAAAACCATAAAACCTAATAAAAACCTATTAAAACCTTAAAAACCAATAAAAAATCTAAAAACAATTTACTCCACTAATTTTTTTTAAAACTCTTAAAATCATAAAACCCCCAAAAACTCAAGAAAAACGCTAAAATCCCAACAAAACCATAAAAACCAAAAAACCCAAAAAACCCAAAAAACCCAAAAAACCCAAAAACCACTGAAAAACCTTAATATATGTAAAAACCCTAAAAACTATTAAAATCCTTAAAATACCTAAAAATCCATCAAAATATAAAAAACCATAAAACCCCTATAAATCCCTTAGAAAACTTTAAAATTCTAAAAACAACTAAAACCCCCAACATCATAAAAATGTTATACACCCTAAAAACCCCAAAAAACCCCAAAACCCAAAAAACCAAAAAACCCCTAAAAACATAAAAAATATTAAAAATCATAAAAAACCTAAAAATAAACTAAAAAACTTAAAACCATTAGAGCCCCTAAAACATTAAAAACTCTAAAAAATCTTACAACCCCCAAAAAAACTCCAAAAACCTTGAATGCCCAAAAAATGATCACAACCTCAAAAACACTCATAATCTATAAAAAAACCTAAAAACACATGAAAATCCAAAAACTATGCACAATAATTCCTAAAAAAGAAAAAAACCCTAAAACCCAGGAAAAAATTCCTTATGAAAAGCTTAAAACCATAAAAAAAAAATTAAAAAAAACTAAAAACCCTAAAAAACCATAAAAACCTAAAAGACCATGAAACCCCATCAACCACAAAAAACCCTAAAAACCCTATAACCACTAAAAAATATTAGAACATTTTAAACCCCTAAAAACATTAAAAACTCTAAAAAACATTATAAACCATAAAAAATAAAAAAAATCCTTAAACCCAAAATAAATCCATAAAACCCCCAAAACACCTTTAAATAAATAAAATCTATAATAACCATAAAAACCCATATAAATACCTAATAATACAAAAACTACTAAAAACCATAAAAAACTTATAAAAAAATTAAAAAACCTGAAACACTTAAAACACCTAAAAACCCTAAAAACATTAAATACCCTAAAAACCATAAAATCCACAAAACCCCTAAAAACCTTAAAAACACAAAAAAAAACTAAAAAATCTAAAACCCTTTAAACAAAAAGACATTAAAAACACTAAAAAGAAATAAAAAATAAAAAATTCAAAACCCCCCAAAAACCATAATAACCCTAAAAACAATAAAAATCCCTAAAACCCCTAAAACCCATTAAAATCCTCAAAAAGAACTAAAAAACCTAAAAAGATAAACAAACCATAAAATCCTCAAAAAACCAAAAGAAAACCATAAAAATCTAAAAGCACATAAAACCCATAAAAAATAAAAAAATTATAAATACCCTAAAAAATCCTAAAAACCCATAAAAACATAAAAATCACTAAAAACCCTAAAAACAATAAAAAATCTTAAATTACCAAAAAAATCCATAAAAATTTAAAATACCATAAGAACCCTATAAAACAAAAAAACCCTAAAAACCTGAAAACACTTACAATCCATTGAAAACCTAAAAACACTATAAACCTAAACACCCCTAAACACCCCTAAAGACCCTATAATCTTCGAAAACCCATAAAAACACCTAAATAGCATAAAAACCCTTTTAAACCCCTAATATGTTAAAAAACATTAAAAATATTTAAAACACTAAAAAACTAAAAAACCCAAAAAAAACCAAAAAACCCTAAAAAACAATAAAAACCATCAAATCACTAAAATCCAAAAAAAACACATAAAAATATAAAAAAGAACTAAAAATACCAAAAAAATGAAAAAAAACCCTAAAAATGTAAAAAAAATTAAGACCCATAAAAATAAAAAAACACTAAAACCCCTAAAAAACCTAATAACCAAAATAAATAAACCCATAAACCCTTTAAAACTCTAAAACCCATAAGAACCCTAACGCACACTAAAAACACTAGAAACCGTTTAAACCCCCAAAAACATTAAAAAATCAAGAACATTAGAACCCATAAAAAACACAAAAAACATAAAAACCATAAAAACCCATTAAAATCATAAAAAAGGCCTAAAACTACAAATAAAACATAAAACCCCACAAAAACCCTAAAAATAAATAACAAACTGTAAAAACCTTAAAAATACAAAAAACCACCAAAATCCCTAAAAATGTAAAAAACCTAAAAAATCAAAAAAAATACATAAAAATTTAAAAGCCACTTAAAACACTAAACCCCCTAAGAAAATCATAATAACCTAAAAAAACATAAAACCACTAAAAAACATAAAAAATTCTAAAACACCTAAAAGAATCGAAACACCCTAAAACCCCAAAAAACCATTAATCCCCCTAAAAATATTAAAACCCATAAAAATTCTAAAAACCCACAAAAAACTCTAAAATTCCGTTAAACCCCTAGAAATATTAAAAAACTCCAAAACACCATTAAAATCCTAAAAAAACAATAAAACCCTTTAATCCCATAAAAACCATAAAAATTCTAAAAACATTATAAAACCCTTAAAATCCTCAGACTCCCAAAAAATCATAAAAATAAAAAAATCCCTAAAAATCCTTAAAAATGTAAAAAACCCCTAAAAACCCTTGAGAAAACCAGAAATATAAAAAAACATAAAATCACAAAGAAACAAAAAAAATTCTAAAAACCCTAAAAACTAATTAAAAATATAAAACCCCAAAAAAACCTTCAAAAACATTAAAAACCAATAAAAATCTAAAAACCATTTAATCCCCTAAAAATGTTAAACACTCTCAAAACCCATTAAAACCCTGAAAACTCAAACAGCCCTAAAAACTGAAAAAAAAATCATAAAAACCCTAAAACATTAAAAACCCTCAAATCCATAACAACTCTAAAAAATCATAAAAATCTTCAAAAATCCCTAAAAATCCCAAAAAAAATTATAAAAACAAAAAACACTAAAATACCCAAAGAAATAAAAAAAATAAAAATAAATTAAACCCCTAAAAACCTAAAAAATGTTTATTACCCTAAAAAACCCTAAAACCACTAAAACTCCTAAAACCATAAAAAAAATAAAAACATAATAAATAAAATCCATAAAATATCCTAAAAACTCACTAAAAACTCTAAACACCATTTAAACCCATAGATATCATAAAAATATTAAAAAACCATAAAACCATAAATACTAAAAAACACCCTAAAATCTCAAAACCCATAAAACCCCTAAAAACTAAAAAAACCACAAAAACCTTAAAAACCAATAAAACCCCAAGAAAATACTAAAAAATCTCTAAAAATACCTGAAAAATAAAAAATACCTAAAACATTGAAAAACTCTATGAAAACCTTAAATACCTAAAAATAATTAAAGCCACTAAAACCCTGAAAAATTATAAACAACCTAAAAACCCATAACATCCCTAAAAAATCCTAAAAACCCTCAAAATCTATAAACATCCAAAGAAAACTTAAAATTCATAAAACAAATCCATAAGGATTCTTAAAAACATAAAAACTACTTAAACCCCTAAAACCCATTAAGAAAACATTAAAAACCTAAAACAATTAAAACCACTAAAACCCTAAAAACCATAAAAACCATAAAAACCCCTAAAACCCCTAGAAACCACTGAAAAATACAAAAACCCAGCGTATCCCTAAATATGTTAAAAACTCAAAGAAACCATAAAACCAATAAAACACACAAAATACACTAAAACTGCAAAAAAACTGTAAAACCCCTATAAACCATAAAAAACAAAAAAAATTCCTAAAAATACCTTAAAATTTATGAAAAGTTAAAAAAGAATTAAAAGCCTGAAAACCTATACGAAAAACATAAAACCCATAAAACACTTTAAACTCTAAAAAACTCTAAAACTTTAAATGCCCTAAAATCCATAACAAGCTCTAAAACCTAAAAAAACCAAAAAACTCATAAAAACCATAAAACCACTAAATACAGTAAAATATATTTAATCCCATAAATATTTTAGAAAACTATAAAAAGAAATAAAACCCCTAAGATATAAAAAAACCCTAAAACCCCAAAAAAACAAAAAACAACTAAAAACCCTTAAACTCCTCAAAATAACTAATAACCATAAAAACAATAAAAACCTATAAATAAATAAATATGTAAAAAAATTTGAAAAATACTAAGAACCCTAAAAACCACAAATAAAATTTTAAAAACCCAAAACACTTAAAACTCTTTAAAAACCTAAAAAGCATTAAAAGCCTAAAAAACAATAAACCCCTAAAAATCGTAAAAATCCCTCAAAGCCAATAAAAACCATAAAATCCTAAAAACCATGAAAATCCAAAAAAAATCTTTATAAATACCTAAATATATAAAAACCCTAAAAATATTGAAAACCCAATAGAAACCCATAAAAATCTAAAAATACTTAAAACACCTAAAAACCCAAAAACACTAAAAACCATAAAAATATAAAAAAACGAAAAAATAAATAAACCACAAAACCCATTAAAACCCATTAGACCCTATAAAGACCATAAACCCACTAAAATCTATAATAACCCCTTAAACACCAAAAAAATATTGAAAAATTCTGAAGAACCTTTAAACCCCTAAAAAACTCAAAAACAGTAAAAACCCAAAAAACCCAAACAACTATAAAATACCTCAAAATACATAAATCCCTAAAATACATAAGAATCATAAAAACTGATAAAAACACTTAAAATGTAAAAAACCCCCTAAAAACCCTGAAAAACCCTAAGAAAATATTAAAAAACATTAAACCCATAAAACCCCAAAAAACTTAATAAATGCTAAAAACCCTTAAACCCCTTAAATCCTAAAAACATGAAAAACTTTATAAAATCCATAAAAACCTACAAACACATAAAAATCCTATAACCCACTAAAAACTCTAAACACCCTTAAAACCTTAAAAACATTAAAAACACTAAAAAAACATAAAAACTCTAAAAATCCTTAAAACCGCTAAAAACTAAAAAAACCTAAAAAAATATCATAAAATAATAAAAAAATAAAGCTCAAAATCCCTAAAATTATGAAAAATAATAATAATAATAAAATGAACTAAAATTTCAAAAAAATGAAAAAAACCCTAAACCCCCTAAAAACAACAAATAACCTAAAAACCAAAAAATACTTAAAACCCTAAAAACATAAAAAATGACAAAAACACTTGAATTACATAAAACCCCTAAAACTATAAAAATACTAATAGAGCCATAAAAAACCTAAAAACCCATAAAATGATAAGAAAATATTAATAACCTAAAACACATAAAACCCATAAAACCAAAAAAATAATAAAAACATAAAAAACCCTAAAAACCCAAAAACCTATAAAAACAATAAAACCACTAAAAAATAAAAAACCTAAAACCCATAAAAACCGTAAAAAACAACTAATCATTCTGAAAACCCTTTAATCCCCTAAAAATTTTAAAAACATTAAAAATTCATGAGAACCATAAAAAATTAAAAAAACCCTAAAATCCCAAAAAACCCAAAACCCCCAAAACCCCATAAAATCCCTAAAAAACGTTAAAATCCTAAAAATCTCAAAAAATACTAAATAACTTAAAAATCCCTAAAACCACTAAATATCCCTATGTGAAAAATTAAAAACTTAAAAACACTTAAAACTAATAAAAACCCTAAAAAATGATAAATACCCTAAAAGCATAAAAACAGTAATAAAACCCTTAAAATCCAAAGAAACCTAAAAACACGAAAAATCATAAAAAAAATACATGAAATCTATAAAAATTTAAAAAAAACATAAAACCATAAAACCCCCTAAGTAAACCTTAAAAATATAAAAACACTAAACCCCCTAAAAATCAAAAAATGCTAAAAACTCTAAAAACACTTAAAAATACCTAACAAATCCTAGAAACCATAAAAACCACTAAAAATTTAAAAACCATTAAAACCATAAAAACCATATTTAACTCTAAAACCAATTTAAACCCCAACAAACACTAAAAAACTCTAAAACCCCATTAAACCATAAAAAAAACTAGAAAAACCCATAAAAACCTAAAAAAAACCCTAAACACCACAAAATCCATAAAAATTGTAAATTTTTATAAAACCCGTAAAAATGCCAAAACTCATAAAAAACATGAAAACCCAAATAAAACCATAAAAACCCTAAAAACATTTAAAACCCCAAAACAACTAAAAGTCATAAAAATCAAAAAACACCCTAAAACCCCAAAAAAAACTAAAAAACCCTTAAAGACCAAAAAAACCAAAAAAACCCTTAAAACCATTAAAAACTCTCAAAACCCATTATACCCCAAAAAATTAGAAAACTATAAAATAAAATAAAACCATATAAATTGAAAAAATCCCCTAAAAACTGAAAAAAAAACCATAAAATCCATAAAACCCCCCAAAACCCTCAAAATCCCTAAAACCCTATAAATCCATGAAATTCGTAAAATACATTGAAATCTCTAAGAATTTTAAAACCCTAAAACCCTAAAAAAACCCTAAAACACCCTAAAACCCTAACAACCCTAAAACCCATAAAAACCGTAAAAACCATAAAAATTCCTAAAAATCCATAAAAATTTAGGAAACCCTAAAACCCACTGAAAAAACCTAATAAAACATTAAAAAACTAAAAACAATTAAGATCCCAAAAAACCAAAAAAACGTTAAAATCCCAAAACTAACCTATAAACACTAAAAGACACTAAAAAATAAAAACTCCCTAAAACCTTAAAACCCCCAAAACCTAATCAAACCCATCAAACCATTAAAAAAATATACCCCTTAATCCCTTAAAAATGTTAAAAAATTCTAAAAAATTGTAAAACCACTAAAACTCAAAATAAACAGTAAAACCCCAAAGGGATCTCGATTGAGCTCTCATTTCTCACAAGATCCCCATACCCAAGGTAGATTCACTAAAATATTTTAGAACCAGGTTAATGATGGGTTCATATTTCTTTCCTTCATTAAAGGGTTATTTAATTGTCTCTTCAACAGAGGTTTTTAGTCAAGCTGATTTTGGTTCGTGGAAAGTTTGCGGTCAGTGGTGAGGCATGCATTTTTCCTTCATCATTGTTGGTGGATCTGTTAGTTCACTTGTTTTCATGCTTGTTTTGAATCATTGAAAAGGGTCATCTTGGGATCAAATGGCTGTATGTTCAATAGACACCATCATTACTTTGGTTTTGGGGGTCGGTGGATGGTTTTTCAGGTTCTCCGAAGGTTTTATAGGGGTTGTGGCTTTTAGGTTGTGTTATACATCCTAGTAGTTCTTCATGCATGTTTGGGAGTAGTGGGTTTCATGACTGTATCAGATTGGAGGTGTTATTCATTAGTGTTCCATGTTTTCCTATCTTCTAGTTTGAGGTTCATCAACTTCTGACAGTGGAATCATCAAGCATTGAGTTTCCTGGTTCGATGGATTTTTTCATCATGGTGTGGGGATTTTTTTGTAGTGTTCCATAGTGGTTCACGCGTTCATGGTTTGTGTGTGAAGTTACTGTTGGTGTAAGATTTGTCCCATGCTGTTGTATGTGATGAGCTCTTAACATGTCTAGGTTTCATGGTTCGAGGTCGGTTTGACCAAGGAATATAGATTTTTTAGTATGGGTGTGGGATCGGTATCTTGTTGTGTCATCATCAGTGATTCAAGGCTGAAAACTTTCATCGCTGTGCCTTCATCAAGGAAATTGATGAAATTTCATCAGATCTTCAGGTTCATTGGAGCTCTTGTTTATAGATTCTCATCGCCTAGGGTGGTGGTTTCTTATCTTACTATTATAAAATGGTTCCACATGAGTTCCTAGGATTTTGTTCAGTACTGGGTTGATGAACAATTTTCCTTAATCATCTTTTTGGTCAGGTCTCAGTGTTCATGGTTTGTTGGTTTGATGGATGAGGGTTCGTCAAAAGGTGTCGCTCATATTTTTAGTTTGTTTTATAATATTACATTGGCCATTTTGTAATGGTTCATCAATTGCTGGATTTGGATTGGACACAAACAACTCTCACCATTCTGTTCAATTGCTTGTCATCTCATCATGTTGGGTGGTTGATGACGTACATGCTTTGATCTTTCGGCTACTTTTGAAATGGTGGAATGGGTGGGGGAACCTCGTTTAGATGATTTTATATATGTTTTTATATGATGATTCTCCATGTTGGGGTCCTCAGTTGTCATAGGTCATTGGGAGGTTCCTACTTCATTCTTCTGAGTGATGTATAGGGGCCTTGTTCAAGTGGTGGCCATCCCTTGTGGCGGGGTGCGGGTTTCTACTAGTTTCTTGCATGGATTAAAGTTGTTTTAGATGTAGGTGTGTAGACTACTAGATCTGATTTGGTTTGGTGATGTTGGTGCTAAAGGGTGTATTTGATATTGGATTTGAGGTTATGGTCTGATGTAGGTGTTGAGGTGGCTTGTGGATACCTTATTATGGGGGAGAGGATACAAGATGCTAGGCATTGGTGATGTAGATCTTGGGTGTTGGGAGTGATGTTCATGTGGAGCGGGTGTCTATAATTTTTGTTTATGATTATGGGTCATGATGCTGGTGTAGGGATAGTTTTCCACTTGGATATGATGTAGTAATGTGTTTGGTGATGTCTTGGGAGATAGCAGGTGATGCAGTTACTGGGGGATTTTTCTGGTTTCTATTTTTTTAAAGGTTGGGGCCAAAACCTCAGTTTATTATTTAAAGAAAATACCTCCAAAGACTGGGTAGAGGGTGACCAATTATATATCCCAAAGGCCCATGGCCAAGTGGTATGAATACAAGGCTTGAAAGCCCTTTTTTGGCCCAATGGATGCATCGTTGAACAGTACTTATACAGTAGCCGCGCTGCTATATTACCTGCTATAGTACCACCGCTGCTACAGTACCTACTATAGTCCCTTCGCCGCTACAGTGTTTCCACTACTACATTCCTTCTATAGTACCTGAAATTCACCCCTGCCCGGATTTCTATGTTATAATTTAGGATAATGGAATTTTTAAGAGGTGTAATAAATGTATGTTGGTAGCTACTGGGAGGGAACTAGATGAGGTTTGGTTGGTGATGGAAAGGATTGGGGGTTGAAGGTGTGGCTAGTGTTTTCTAGGATGTGTTATATGTCATGTTGTTGTGTACTGGTTTGTTTCTAGAGCCCAATTATTGTTTAGTATTATGAGATGGTGCGAGAGCTATTGGTTGGTTTTTTTGTTGTAGTATGGGATTCTGATTTGATGGGTGTACTAAGGGAGTGGTAAGGGTTCATTCTGATGGATAGTTATGTTATTTTGGGTCTATTTCTAGTGGTGATACTATGTTTTTTAGGCGGTGTTGGCAAAGTATCTGTTTAATAGGTTGCTAGTGTACTGCTAGTTGTTTTAGGGGTTTTGACTAGTACAAGTGTTGTAGTGGAGTCTAATGCTTCTTGGCAGGGTGTTTTGAAGGTGTGGAGTGGGATACTACTATTGCTGGTTATCTAGTTCTACTAAGGTCCAACTGTTGATTAAAATATTGGAGCTCAGGGTTTAGTTGTGAGATCTTGGGGTTTAGTGGGGAGGGGCTGGAGGGGTCTGTTAGTTTGCTCGATGGATTTTTTATTTTTTTTTTGTATTTCTTATGGCATTATTGATGTGCCTTTTCTTCTTTGGACATTTTGGTTGGTGGTAGTATCTGTTTGGTGGTGGGGAGTGTTTTTGTTCATTGATGTTTGCTGACGTTTTCATGCATATAGGGGCAGTGGAATGCATAATATTGTCTTGCGCTTGGGTTTTTCTTCCTTATTTGTTGTCATTTTTTGCCTCCAAAATTGGTATTTCACCCTTTGGTTGACCCTCTTATACTTCAATTCCATTTTCCTATTTAATATACTCATTCAATGTTCCCTTAAAAACCCCTAAAACCCATAAAAACCATAAAAACCCAAAAAATCCCTAAAAACCCCCAAAACACTAAATATCTCTAAAAACCTAATAAATAATAAAAATCAAAAAGTACCTAAAAATCCCTACAAACATAAAAACCCATAAAAACTCTAATAAAATCTTAAAAAAAACTTATAACCCTTAAAAACCTAAAAACCCTAAAAACTATATAATACCCAAAACCCATATGAAAACCATAAACCCTCTAAAAACTATAAATCCCAATTAAACTCCTAAAAACATTAAAAACTATAAAAAACCATATAAACCCTAACTAACAAAAAACCATGAAATCCCAAAAACCTTAAAAACCATAGAAACCCTAAAACCCCTCAAAATATCTAAAAACCCTAAAAACCATAAATATCCTAAAAAGCCTAACAAATCCCTAAAAAGTAAAAACCAAGAAAAAATGAAAAACACTAAGAAAAACATAAAAGACCTCAAATCTATGAAAAACCCTAAAAACTAAAAATGAAAAAAACCTAAAAACCCCTAAAAGTCCTAAAAACCATAAATTCCTTTACAAACATAAAAAAAATTAAACCCAAAAGAATCCCAAACCCCATTGAAAACCCTAGAAAGCATTTAAAAAAACAATAAAAATCTCTATAAAATCTCAAAACCCTAAAAAATCAAAAATAAAAACCCTCGAAACCAAAAAACAATAAAAACCTAAAAACCAAAAATAACATTAAAATCCCTAAATACCATAGAAACTGATAAAAATATAAAAAATCCCTAAAAATTGCTAAAAATGAAAAAAATGAAAAAATCCTAAAATTCCCTATGAAAATATTAAATTCCTAAAAATACATAAAACCCCTAAAAACCTAAAAAATGATAAAAACCCTAAAAACACAAAAAACACCCCAAACCCCCCCCCCAAACCCCCTAAAACCATAAAACCTAAAACCCAATTAAACTCTAAAACAATTAAAAACTCTAAAACCCCATTAAAACCCTTAAAAGTTAAAAAACTATAAAAACCCCTAAACCACCTAAAAACAAAAAAACCATTAAAATCCCAAAAAAATCAAAAAACCAAAAAAAACAAAAAAACCATAAATACCCTCAAAACCCTATGCTCCTAAAAAACATAAATATCCAAAAAAAACCCTCAAAATAGATAAAAACTAAAAACCCCTGAAAAACACTAAGATAAAATTACAAACCTAAAAACACTTAAAACCCATAAAAACCTAAAAACACTACAAACCCCGAAAACCCTAAAAATTGTAAATATCTTAAAAACCCTCAAAATACCTAAAAACCCTATAAACCATAAAAATCATAAAAATCGCTAAAAATTCATAAAAATGTAAATACCCTAAAACCCAAAAAAACCTTAAAAACCCATTTTTTACCCTGGGGGTAAACTCTAGTGTGGAAATAACGCGATTTACACATTAATTCATATAATTGATAAAGCTATGAGGTAAGAGGGGATACTATTATTTATTAAATGGAAACAACCGAACATAACACAACCCTAACCTAGTGATTCAGAAACTACAAGAGGTTGGAGGAGACACCAATGTTTATTGAAAAAAAACCCAACCAAACACAGTTAAACCATCCACCACACTGATCCTTACCCAAAACTAGCAGGTGATCACTATGGAGTGGGCTTCGATGACACATTGACTTTCCCCTCAATGAATTAGTATGAAAGGTGGAGGGTGGAGAGTAAGAGGGGTCTTGAACCCACCCAACCCACCCTCCTCTGCGCTTCCGCGCTCGTTCCATTGTACGGAAACAATCCATGAAACCAAATAGTATCTCCATATTATATATAAGCCTATAAAAACCTTAAAAACCTAAAAACACTTAAAACCCTTAAAATCTAAATTCGCTAAAAACCCTAAAAAACCTAAAACCCCCTAAAAATTGTAAAACCCTATAAAAAATGTAAAACCCCTAAAAACCTTAAAAAAATAAAAGAAATAAAAACTAAAAAAACAATAAAAACACTTTAAAAAATAAAAAGCATTAAATAATCTAAAAACCTTAAAAATCCAGAAAAAAAACAAACGTAAAATCCTAAAAACCCATAAAAATTGTAAAACCCCCCAAAACACTCAAAATACCTAAAAACCATAAAAACCCATTAAAATCCTAAAAAATCCATAAGAATACCTAAAAAAGTAAAAAACCATAAAACCCTTGAAAACCCTTTAGAAAAACAGAATAACCTAACAACACTTAAATCCCCTAAACACTAAAAAATCTAAAACCCTATAAAGACCTTAAAAACCTCTAAAACCATAAAACCCTAAAATCCTTAAATCCCCTAAAAAATAAAAGACCATAAAACAAGAAAAACTCAAAAAATACATTTTAACCCCTAAAAACGTTAAAAACTCTAAAAATATATAAATCATTAAAAAATTCAAAAAACCCAAAAAACTCTAAAAAATAATAAAAACCCTAAAATCCCTAAAAGCCCAAAAACCCAATAAAAATATTAAAAATTGGTAAATATCCATAAAAACATAAAAACACCTTAAAACCCCTATGAAAATCATAAAAACCAAATAACACTTAAAACACCTAAAAAACTAAAAACTACTAAAAACACAAAAAATACCTGAAAACCCCTAAAACTACAAAACCCCTAAAAAACATAAAAACCCTACAAACTCATTAAACCTAAAAAATCACTACAATTTATAAAAAATATTTAGACCTCTAAAAACGTTGAAAACACAAAAAACATTAAAAACCATAAAAACCATAAATCCTTATAAACTATAAAAAAATTAAAACACAAAATATCCCTAAAACCACCAAAATCCCAATAACACTAGAATACTATAAAAATAATAAAAATCTTTAGAAACATAAAAAACATTGAAAACCCAAAAAATCAAAAATAAAACCTTAAAAACATAAAACCACATATAAACCCTAAAAACCTAAAAAACACTAAAAACCCTTAAAACTCTAAAGACTATATAAGCCATCAAAAATGCTAAAAGCATAAAACCCACAAAAACCCATAAAACATCTAAAAAAATAAAAATTTTAAATACCATAAAAAACCCCTAAAAATATTATAAAACACTAAAAAACATTAACAAGACTAAAAAACTAAAAACTATCCTTAAAACCCCAAAAAACATAAAAAAACCCATAAAACCCCCAAACCCTACAAACCCTCAAAATCCTTAAAAATCCTAAAAACCCATAAAAATACTAAAAAATATCTAAAAACATAAAAAACCTAAAAACCCTGAAAACCCCTAATAAAACCTTAAAAAACTAAAAAAACTTAAATCCCATAAATAACATAAAAATGCTAAAAAATCTAAAAACTTAAAAACGCATAAAACACCCAAAAACCACTAAAAACTGTAAAAACCATTTACACCCATAAATTTTTTAAAAAATATAAATAACCTTAAACACCATAAGAACTCAAATAAAACTTATAAAGCAAAAATAACTATAAAACCCCAAAAAACACTTAAAATATCTAAAAACCCTAAAAACCATTGAAACAGTAAATTCCCTAAAAATCAGTAAAAATGTAAAAAACCCTAAAATCAATAAAATCCCTAAGAAAATATAAGAACACTTAAAACCACTAAAAACCTAAAAATAAAAAAAATTCTAAAAAATCTAAAACAGCTAAAACCCCAAAAAACCCCTCAAAATCCACGAAAACCATAACAACCCAGAAAAATAATTAAAAACCATAAAAATTATAAAAATTAAAAAATAAACAATAAACGCCCTAAAAAAATATACGAAATCCTTAAAACCCCAAAAAAACTTAAAACGCTTAAAAACATAAAAACATAAAACCCAAAAAAACCTAAAAACCCCTAAAATCCATAAATAATATAGAACTCTTAAAAACCATAAATGACCAAAAAACTAATAAAAACCCAAAAACCACTAAAAACTCTAAAAAACCTTTAAACCCATAAACACAACAAGAAACACTAAAAAACCATAAAACCCTTGGAAACTCAAAAAAACCCTTAAACCCCAAAAAACCATAAAAATACTAAAAATCTATTAAACCCTAAAAATCCCTAAAACAATAAAGACCATATAAATCCTAAAAAAGCCCTGAAATCCCAAAAAATCTAAAAAACCTAATATCCATGAAAAAAACCTATGAAAACCTTAAAAAAAATAAAATCATATAAAATCCATAAAAACATTAAATATACTAAAAATCATAAAAAATAATATAAAACCCTAAAATCCCTAAAAACCATAAAAACACATAAAAAGCATTAAAACCCTAAAAACCTCAAAATCCTTGAAATCCACTAAAAACCCTTTGAAAACCAAGAAAAGATAAAAAAATCTAAAAACAAAAAAAAACTAAAAGGACCCTAAAACCCTAAAAAACGATAAAACCCTAAAAACAATAAAACCCTTGAAATCACAAAAAAACCCTCAAACCCCTAAAAAATAATCTTTGGGTGACGGGATTATGTGGTCTTATTGGGTGTTGGAGGGGATAAGGCCGGCTTTATTTGGTGTTCTACTGGTTGGCTTCTTGTTTTCTTCGTGGGTTGTACTAGTTGTGGGATGGGGCAAGCTACATAGATGCTGGAGTGGTTCTAGGTGAATTTGTTTATCTATGAGATCTGTAAGAGTGGACTTGTCTATGGAGAGTGGGGCTCATGGGATGGGAAGTGTTTGGTGTAGGTCTGTGACTGGAAGGGTTGGGTTGTTTAGGTTGTTGGTGTTTGGCTGGGTGAGTTGGGCTGCTGGTTGTAGGGAATGTGGATGGGAGGCTAGTTCATGCAGAGGTTCTTGTGTCTTGGTGGTGTGGGCATGTGTGGATGATTCTCGTGGTTTATGTTTTTGTTATTTTGTGTCTGTCTGTGGATGAGTTTGGTTGCACATGCAGGTTTTTGTGCATGTGTACGTTCAGTTTGTGGTGTGTGTGTGAGTTTGATAATGTGTGTTGCTTTCTCTTCTTTGGGCCATCATGAGGCCATGGAAGTTCTGTTTCTTGGTTCAATTCTTGGAGCTTCTGTGTTTCCTTATGCTGGTTCGGGGGGGGGGGGGGGTGAGTGACTCATCTTATTGGTCTACATGTTGATTTTATTTCAAGAATATGCTTACTAAGCTGGTGAATGGTGGAATTTGATGTATTGTTCGTTACTACTATATTCTTTTGGGTTTGTCTACAAACAGGGCTCATGTGCTACAAGTTTATCTTTGCTACCCTGGTAGGTGTGTTGTTGCACTTTCATGGTGGTTGTTTGTTCTTAGTCACTTGGTCATTTTGGGAACTTTCCATGGCTCCTTGGTTTTTGGATAGTCCAGGAACCTTCATTTATTTTGTCAAACAGTGTTTCAGCCTTAGGTGATTTGGTTTATAATTCATATTCTCGTTATTTAATACATACTTTTTACCATTTTAAAAAACATTAAAAATCATTAAAAAATATCTAAAAATCCATAAAATGTAAATACACTAAAAACCCTGAAAAACCCTAATAAAACATTAAAAATTTAAAAAAAACATAAAGCCATTAAAACCCAAAAAATGATAAAAACCCTCAAAGTCCCTAAAACCCCTTAAAAACAAAAAAAATATTAAAAATCTATAAAAACATATAAAACCTAAAAATTCTGAAAGACCCTAAGAAAACATAAAAAATCTAAAAACACTTAACTCGTAAAAACGAAAAAAACTAAAAACCCTAAAAACACTAAAAACCCTAAAACCACAAAACCCCTCAAAATCACTAAAAACCCTAAAACCCCAAAAAATCGTTAAAAATTCCTAAATTGATTTCCATATTGATTTTACGTGGTTTCCTTTATTAATGCGTTATTTATGGTCTCTTCAATGGAGGTTTTTGGTCAATATGGTTTCACTTAGGGGATGGTTTGTGATTAGTGGTGGGGATCACAATTTTCCTTCATCATCACTGGTGGCTCAGTTAGTGCTCCTTGTTTAGTGTTGGTTTTTGGTTGTCAGGTGAGGTTGTCTCAGGTTTGGATTGATGTTGATTTTTCATCCATCATTGATCCTTTAGTTTTTGGGGGTGGTGGATGGTTTTGCAGGTTCGATGATGGTTTTCTGTGGGATTCAATTTTTAGGCCACTATCTCATTCTCAATAGTTCATCATGTGACAATTGGTGCACTGGGTTTCATACCTCTATCTGGTTAGAGGATTTTTTTATCAATGCTCCAAGTTCACTCATTGGCCGGTTTGAGTTTGGTCAGTTGCATGGTTTGGATTCATCGTCCAGTGGCTTTTTAGGTTTGGTAGATTTTTTCAGCTTGGTGTGGGGAATTGTTGTCCATTTTACTCAGTAGTGTGTGGGTAACCGGTAGGACTGTAGGGTTTCTGTTGGTGATAACTTCTTCCCCATGATGGAACATGTGCGGTATTCTTATCATGTAAAGGGATTATGGTTCGAGGTCATGTGGACCGAGGCATCTTGATTTTTTGTCATGATGGTTGGATTTCCATCCAGTTGTGTCTTATTCGGTGATATGTGGTTAATGGAATTTGTTTGTGTTACTTCGATGATGGAAATGATTATGTTTCATTGTCACTTCAGGTTCATCATCCCTCCTATTCATCATTCATTTTTGACCAAGATGGTGGTTTCCTAGATTTGTGTTCTATGGTTTTTTTCATGTGAGTTCATCATATTCTATTTGGGGATGGGTTCATGATGGGTGTGCCTTTATCATCCTATTTTTACATTTGAGGTATTTTTAGGACCTTACATGAGAAATGAAAAGAAATGAACCATTAACCATAAAATCAAGGAACCATGAATTCCGAAAACACTGAAAACAATAAAAAGAACCTAAAATCCTAAAAATAATAAAACACATAAAACAATAAAAAGAACCTAAAACCTTTAAAAATCCTAAAAACCATAAAACCACTGAAAACCTTAACAAAAATAGAAACTCATAAAAATCCTAAAACCCACTAAAGACTCTAAAAACCATTTAAATCCCTAAAAAGTTTAAAATAACTCTAAAAAAAATTAAAAATCTAAAAAATAAAAGAAAACCTAAAACCGCAAAAAACCGTAAAAACCATAAAAAACCATAGAAACCCTCAAAATCCAGAGAAACACAAAAAATCATCAAAATCATAAACAACACCTGAAAACCCCTTAAATCCCCCAAAAAACACTTAAAACCCCTAAAAACCCTGAGAGAACCTTAAAAAACATAAAAACCTTTAAAAACCTAAAAAAACAAAAAACCATAAAAATTTAGAAAACCTTTAAAAACAATAAATACCTAAAAATACATAAAAATATAGAAAACCCTAAAAACCCCTAAAACTATTGAGAAAACCGTAAACACCTAAAACACATAGAACCCATAAAAAACCTAAAAACAGAATAATCCCTAACAACACCAAAAACAATAAACTCCCAAAAAACCTTAAAAAACATAAAAATCATAAAACCCCTAAAAATACACTAAAAACACCAAAAACAATTTAAACCCCTAAAAACATTAAATAAATCTAAAAACACTTAAAACCCTTGTAATCACTAGAAACCTAAAAAACCACAAAAACCATCAAAATCCATAAAAACGCTGAAAACCCATAAAAATCTAAAAAAACCATAAAATTTCTAATAACATAAAATACCCCAAAGACCCTAAAAGCCCCTATGAAAATGAAAAAAACCAAGAAACACTTAAAACCACTAAAAACCTAAAAACATTAAAAACCCTAAAAACTCTAAAAAACCATAAAAATCCACAAAGTCCCAAAAATCCCTAAAAACCCTAAAACCCCTAAAAACACTAAAAAACCTAAAAACCTTAAATTTATTGAAAAATCTATTAAAACCTATAAAGATAAAAACATTTGAAAAATACTTTGAAAACAATGAAAAACTAAAAAGACAAATCCCTTAAAAACCTAGAAAACGCTAAAAACCCAAAAAAACCCAAAAACCCCTAAAAACCATAAAACAACTAAAAACATTAAAAATCTTCAAAATAATCAAAATTATAAGAAAACAAAAAAACTCTATAACACAATAAAAAAAATTAGAAAAACATCAAACCCTAAAAACGAAAAAAACACTAAAACATAAAAAACCCCAAATAACCCTAAAAATGTGAAATTACCTAAAAACCCTAAGAAAACCATAAAAACCATAAAACAACTAAAACCCTTAAATCCAAAACATGTATACAACCCTAAAACCCCTAAAAACCCAAAATACACTAAAAACCCTCAAAACCCCAAAAAACATAAAAATCCTTAAAAAATCCATAAAATAACTTAAACCATATCAAACCCTGAGAAATCCATAGAAAAATTAAAACACTGAATAAGACTAAAAATATAAAAAACGCTAAAACCCAAAACCCCCCAAAAACACTATAAAAACCATAAAACTAGAAAAACACCATAAAAACCCATAAAACATTAAAAACCATATACCCCCAAAAATCCTAAAACCCAAAAAACCCTTAATCCACAAAAAAACTCTAAAATCACTTTAAACACCCAAAAATGTTAAAAAAATATAAAAAACATTAAAACCCCTAAAAACTAAAAAATCCCTTAAAACCCAAAAAAAACCATAAAAAAACCTAAAACCCTAAACCCCCACCTAAAACCCTAAAAAACCCCAAAACCCCTCAAAATACAAAAATCCCGAAAAATACCTAAAAATCCCCAAAACCCCTATAAAGGTAAAAACCCTAAAAGCATGAAACACCCTAAAAACATTAAAAAATAAAAATAATTAAAATCCATAAAACATAAAAAATGCTAAATACCCTAAGAACCATAAAAACCCTAAAACCACTAAAAATTATAAATAAAAATATAAACCCCCATAATAACAAAAAAAAATGAAAATTTTTAAAACACTAGAAATTTTAAAAACTCTAAAAACCATTAAATACACTAAAAAACTAAAAAAACACTAAAACCACTCAAAACCATAAAACCTTAAAAACCCTAAAACCCAACAAAATCCATAAAAAACCTAAAAAGAATAAAAATCCTAAATAATCCCTCAAATACATAAAAACATAAAACCACAAAAAACCCCAAAAAATCCCCAAGAAAACCTCAAAACCCATAAAATAATTAAAACCTCTGAAAAACCTAAAAAATGTTTAAAATCTTAAAAGAGCCTAAAAATGCCCAAAAATCCTAAAAACCATAACGACCCCTAAATGCATTAAAAACCCCAAAAACCCCTACAAACCCTTAAAATCCCACTAAAATCTCTAAAAACACTTTAAACCCCTAAAAATGTTTAAAAAACTAGAATAACCTTAAATCCCCTAAAAACTCAAAAAACCCATAACCCCCAAAAAACCAAAAAACCCATAAAACCATAAAAACATAAAAATCCCTAAAAATCCCTAGAAACCCATAAAAACCATAAAAACCATACAAAAATCCATTAAAATATCTAAAAATTTAGAAAACCCTAAAAACTCTGAAAACCCCAATGAAAACCACCAAATCCTAAAAACACACAACACACCTAAAAACCTAAAAACCCATGAAATCCTTAGGAAACTCAAAAAAACTCCTAAAACTCAAAAAAAAGACATAAAACCCATAAAAACCATAAAACCTTTAAAATCCCTAAAAACACTAAAAAGCAGAAAAATCCTAAAAAATCCCAAAAAATCCTTAAAAATATAAAAAACCCTCAAACCCCAAAGAAAACCATAAAAACCTACAACATTTTAAATCCATAAAACCTGAAAAATGATAATTCCATAAAACCCTAAAATACCTTAAAATCCATAAAACCCCGAGAAAACCATAAAAATACTAAAAATACATAAAAATACCAAAATTAAAAAAGAACTTAAATCCATAAAAAGATTTATGAAACCCTAAAATACCTAAATAAACTTAAAGTCCCTAAAAATGTTA
This sequence comes from Viscum album, assembly GCA_963277665.1. Taxonomy (NCBI): domain Eukaryota; kingdom Viridiplantae; phylum Streptophyta; class Magnoliopsida; order Santalales; family Viscaceae; genus Viscum; species Viscum album. The sequence continues at coordinate 1,118,224,445 of OY728152.1, forward strand.
AAAATGCTAAAAAATTAAAAAAATAATTTATACTATAAAAATCATAAAATCTCAAAAACACCTTAAAAATCCTAAAAACCCCTAAAACATAGAGAAAGAGGAGGAGAGAAGAGAGGAGAGAAGGTGCTTATGGGATACCTTCCCAAAAACCTTCTCTCTAAGCCATTCAAGAAGATGTATTCAGGTACTAAAAGTTCTTCAATTACTAGATAATCTATTAGCAGCTAAATCCCTACATGTTGGGGCTGTGGACTATTGTAAGTTGTAATTTTTCATTTGTGATGTTGTAAACATGTTGTTTATACTTCATTCTCATATTTACTTATTAATTATTTCTAAATATCACTAAAAATCTCACATCAGACAAGAACGTGATTTATAGAGATCTTGTAAGGAATTACGATTTAAAACATCCATGATCATTGAGTATTTTAACTGTCTCAAAAGGGATTGCAATTAACAAAATTAAGAGAAATCAATCTCTAGACCAAAGAAATTTGTTTCTATTGATTTAAATAAAAATAACTAGACCAAGGGTGTTATGTTACATAAATAATCTCAGATATGTGAATTATCATGAACAACACAACCTCATAAGCCTATTGATTTAATAACAACCTTAAAAATCCACAGCCCCAACGCATCTCTCTCCATATTTTCATCAAAACCAAATTTCTATGTTTTCTCTTTATCTTTCAAGTAATTCGTTAAGAAATTAAAATATAACCACTTGTTTATCAAAACACAATAGAATCAACTCTAAATTCATTAAACATCACTAAACCAATAAGAAAATAGATAAATGAAGAAAAATTAATTCCTTCTTTCTATGGATTGATCCTTTACGGGTCCTATACTTTTTAAGGTAATATAATTTGGATTGTCAAAAATAACACTTCAGCAGGAATGGTAACCAATACCGAAAACCCTTAAAACCCCTAAAAACTATATAAACCACAAAAAACAAAAAAAACTCTCTAAATATCATAAAAACACTAAAAAATCTCTAAATACCATAAAAACCATTAAACCCCATAAACCCCTAAAATTGTTAAAAAAATGAAAAAAACTCATAAACCCCCAAAAATATAAAAAAAACCGAAAACACTAATATACAATAAAACCCTAAAACACTTAAAAACCAAAAAAAATCTCAAAATCTATAAATATCTAAAAAGTCCAATAAAAACATAAAAATCCTTAAAAATCAAAAAAAAAACAAAAAAACCCTTAAAAAACCTAAAAACCACAAAGAAAAACATAAAAATTGAAATCAATTTAACCCCTAAAAACAGAATAGTTCTAAAAACCCTAAAAATATCTTATAACACCAAAAAATCCATAAAAATACCTTAATGCCTTGAAAATTCCTAAACATCCATAAAAATTGAAAAAATTCCACTAAAAACTCTAAAAAACTTTTAAACTCCTAAAAATATTAATGAACTCCAAAAAACATAAAACCCATAGAAAATAAAAACTAACCCTACAAACTCAAGAAATACCTAAAAACATTGAAAACCCTAAAACCTTAAGATCCATTAGAACCCCTAAATACCATAAAAACATAAAAACCATAAAAAATCACTAGAAATTATTAATAACAAAAAAAACCCTAAAAACCATAAGAAAAGATAAAAACAAAAATAAAACCTTAAACTCCTAAAAATATGAAAAAAGATAAAAACCCTAAAAAACCATAAATCCCTCATAATCCATAAAAACTATAAAGACCATAAAAAATTTTAAAAATCACACAAAATCAATAAAAATGTAAAAAACCATAAAAACATAAAAAACACGAAGAAAAGAAATCAAAAAATAAAACAATTAAAACCCCTGAAAAAGTTAAAAACTGATAGAAACCCTGAAAAACCCTAACCCCCCCCCCCAAAAAAAAACCATAAACACCATAATATCCCAAAAAACCCTTAAAAATCATAAATACCCTAAAACCCTTAAAACCACTAAAAACTCTAAAACCCCTTTAAACCCCAAAATTGTTAAAATCCTATTAAAAATTTAAAAACCCCAAAAAATTGGATATAGACCCTAGAAACAAACCAAAATCAATAAAAATAGTAAAAAACTAAACACCCCAAAACCTACAAAATCAAAAAAAAATCCTTAAAACCCATAAAATTATAAAAATCCATAAAAATCCCAAAAGTGGTAAAAACCCTAAAAATCAGAAAAAAAACTTATGAAAACCATAAGAACTTGAATACACTTAAAACCCCAAAAAAACATAGAAGTCTATAAAACCTGAAAACCCTAAATGAACCCTAAATACCTTCAAAATCCATAAAAACCATAAAATCCCATAAAATCCTAGAAATCCCTAGAAATCCCTACAAAAATAAAAACCCTAAAATTCATAAGAAACCCTTAAAAACAAATAAACACATAAAATCCCTAAAAATTTTTATATCCACACAAAACCCTAAAAACCCTAGAAACCTTAAAAATCATAAAAACCATAAAAAAATAAATAAAATAAACTATTAAAAACTTAAATACCCTTAAAACTCTAAAAAACTCAGAAACCCCATTATAAACAAAAAAACATAAAACCGTTAAAACAATAAAAATACCTAAAAACCATAAAACCCATTAAAATCCTTAAATATCTCAGAAAATCTCTAAAATTATAAAAACCCTAAAACCATGAAAAACCTAAAGAACCTTAAAAACATTAAAACACATAAAATGCCTAAATAGCTTAAAAGCACTAAAAAATCCTAATAACCCTAAACCCCAAAAAACAATAAAACCCTTAAAATAAATAAAACCCCTAAAACTCATATAAATCCTAAAAAAATTCCAAAGAATCCCTAAATATGTAAAACCCTTAAAAACTATAAAAACACTAAGATAATCATAAAAACCTAAAAACAATTAAATACTCTAAAAACCCAAAAATGATAAAAATGCTAAAACCATAAAGGCCTTAAAACTCATAAAACCCCTAAAAGCCAAAAAACCCATGAAAACCTTAAAAACCATATATCCCATTAAAATAATAAAACCCCACTAAGAAATCTAAAAATCCTTCAAAACCCTAAAAACGTAAAAAACATTAAAATTCCATAAATACCCTTAAAACCCTAAATATATTAAAAAAACTATAAAATCGAAAAAAATCCCCAAAAATCCAAAATTATCGTAAAAACCCTAACAACCCTAAAAATATCTAAAAACCATAAAAACCATAAAATTCCTAAAATTCCCAAAAAATCTTTAAAAGCATATAAAACCTAAAAACAAAGAAACCCCTAAGATGACCTTAAAAACCTAAAAACACCTAAAAACACCAAGAAACATAAAAAATCCTCAAATCCCAAAAAATTATAAAAACCCTCAAAATACCTAAAAATAATAAAAAGCCATAAAAATCCTAAAAAATTCCTAAAAATCCTTGAATATGTAAAAATACTGAAAATCCCAAAGAAACTTTTAAAACCTAAAAAAACCTAAAATCTTTAAAAACCTAAAAAAACTAAAAACCCCAAAATACCCTAAAAACCTAGAAACCTCTAAACCCCATTAAAAATACAAACCCCTAAAACCATTAAACCCCCTTACAACCCATAAAAATCCTAAAACCCCTAAAAATTATAAAAACCCTTTAAACCCCTAAAAACATAAAAAACACTAAATTACCATAAATCACAAAAAACATTAATAAAACCATAAAACTCCTATAAATAATAAAACCCCCAAAAAACACTCAAAATCCCTGAAAACCCAGAAAACTATAAAATCCTAAAAAACAAAAAAAATATAAAACAAAACTAAACCCCGTAAGAAATCCTTAAAACCCTAAAATGATTAAAATCCTAAAAAAATATAAAAAAAAGATGATAAAAACCCCTAAAATCCCTCAAACTCCCTAGAAACATAAAAAAACATAAAACCTTCAAAACCTAAATGCACCTAAAACCCTTAAAACCCCTCAAAATGCTAAAAACCCTAAAAACCCTAAACCCCTATGAGAACCCTAAATCTTAGTAACCATAAAAATCCCTAAAAATATTAAAAATCCCATAAATCCATAAAACCCATAAAACCCACTAAGAACATTAAAAATACCTTATACCCCTAAAAATGTTAAAAACATCTCAAAAAATTAAAACACCTAAAAAATAAAAAAAAAACCCCTAAAACCCTAAAAAAATATTATAACCCAAAAACCCAAAAAACACCCAACAAAATCCATAAAAAACACTAAAAACCATAAAAATCCCAAGAAATCTATAAATATCCATAAAAATGTAAAAAATCAAAAAACCCAGAAAACCCCTAAGAAACCATTAAAAATATAAAATCAATTTAAACCCCTAAAAACATAAAAACCCTAAATAACCCAAAAACTCCTAAAAACCTTAAAAACACTAAACCCCCATAAAAACCCTAATATCCCACTAAAGTCACTAAAACCCCTTTAAACACCAAAAATAATAAAAAGTAAAAAAACACTATAAAACCAAACAACCAAAAAACCCATAAAACCCTAAAAACCATAAAGATCCCAAAACCCCTCAAAATCCTTAAATTCCTTAAAAATAATAAAAATACTAAAAATCCCTATAAATCCCTAGAAAACTAAAAAAATTATAAACCCTATAAAAACCTTAAAAACCTAAAAAATTCTAAAAACACTAAATAACATCGAAAATGTAAAAAAACTAAATACTATAACATGATCAAAATACCTCAAATCCCTAAAACACAAAACATATTAAAAAATTCCAAAAATTCATAAAAATGTGAAAAACGCTAAATACCTTAAAAACCATAAAAACAATTAAATCCCCAAAAAGCATTAAAAATATTGAAAACTCTAAAACCCATAAATGATCCTAAAAACACTAAAAAACACTAAAAATAATAAATATCCCTACAATCCTTAAAACCTTAAAAACCCAAAGGCCCCTTGGGGTTCTCGATTGATATCTCAAAACCCTAAAAAGCCCCATGATTGTGGTTGATTCAGTTCTGCGATTTGAAACTAGGATCTCCTTGTGTTTCAATTGGATTCCTTTGTGGGATTATTCGTGGTCGATGGGGTTCTTCGATGGATGGTTTTTGGGTTCAATGTTGGGGTTTGTCATGGGGGTGCTCGTGGTCGGTTGCGGCCAGTGGCTAATTTTCCTGTGGTTTTTTCTTTCTTCTACCTTGTTGTGGGTGTTATGTCTTTGGGACTGAGGTCGCTGGTCCTATATTATTAATTGAAGGAGTTCATATTTTTCAGATTTCGGTGATAGAAGGTTCATTTATCCTACATTTCTTCGAGTTCATCATATTTCTAGATTGGGTATGTCAATCATGGGAACTCGTGGTTCGTCGGGTTCCTAGAAATATGGTTCTCATCACCGATTTGGTTGAATATAGTGTGTTTCGTTGTTCTATTGTTGGTATATCGACCATTTTTACCAGTTTCACAGTTTTAGTTTTTTAGTAGGTGCCCATGTGATGACATGGGTTTTGTGTCTGGGGAAGGTGTACTTCATTTTGTTGACTTTTTCTTACTCCTAGATTGTTGTTTTGTTTTTTGGTTTCTTCTACTTTGGGTCAAATGTGGGATATTGTTTGATAAAAACCAATTCTAAATAGAAGGTTGGATGTCTTCAAGGGTCTCGTTATAGTTTTCATTCATTGACGACTTTGTTTGATGTTTTTTCAATGCTTTTATAGCCATTAGTTCATCGAACATCGTCGTTTCTTCTAGCTTGTTGCGTGGAGGGTTTGTTCTCCGATATATATGTTTTTCAGCCATAGATTGTGGTTTAAAGGACTTATTGTTTCTATTAATGGAGGAAGGTTTTGTAAGCCTTTATTTTTACAGGTGTGCATGGGGTATCATGAGATTTTTGTCAGTGGTAGGTGGGTTTGATTTCATTGTTTTTTTATGATGGTTGGATCGATGTTGGGAATTTTGTTGCTGCCTTTCCGGTCCCTTGGTTGTTTCTCTCAGTTTTCTTGGAAAAAGGTTTTTTTGATTTCCTGTCTATTGGGAATTATGTGTGTTGACCTTTTCCTTATTCTGGTTCCTTTTTAGTGCATTTAGTTTTGGATTCCTATTGGTAGGTGTAACTCATATTTCATTGGATTTCTGGTATAAAGTTCATATTCTGACATCACCTTATAGGTTCTTGGAAGAGGTATTCTTGTTCCTCTATTATTCATTATGTTTGGTTTCCTTCACAAATGATTGTGGTTTTGTCGGCATTCTATGGTGTTGATATGGTGGAACCATAGGTATTCCTTTTCTGCAATGGATTAATGTTTGATTCTATCCCTTAGTTAAAGTTCTGTTTATGTCATCTAGATGATGGTTCTCTAGAAAGTGATGGTGTAATCATTTATCTTCATTAGAGTTGGGTTGGTAGTTTCAATAGATTTTGTGGTATCATCTCAAACATCGCACTGTGATGTTGGAATGCTTTGGTTTCTTGTGGATTGGTGATTTGTTTGGCTTTGATGTCATTTCTCTCAATGAAGGCTCTTGTGTATGTTGGGTTTCTTAGAGGATTGTTGGTTTGAGGGATTGTAGTGTGTTCAGTTGCAGAGGAAGCATGTCGTTGTCACAGCGTGGTACAGGAGGTGATATTTGGTTTCAGATGGTAGGGAGGTGGGTGGATGGGGATTTTCCTTAGCCTTGGCTTCTAAACAGAATCAATTTTTGTGAATTTGGGATTTAGGGACTTGTATGTTGTCTTGTTTTTCATCTTCATGGAGAGGTGGAAGGCTTGGTGGGAGGGATCTATCTGTGGATGGGATGGAGTTGTCATGCTTGGATTATAGTGAGGTTGGAGATATAGGTTTCTTTTTCTCTGGATGTTAGTGCTAAAAGTGGAACTAGGGGCTACTAGTTTTTGGGTGGTGTTTGGCCTAGTGATTTAGATTCTAGGAGCTGGGTTGGCATTGGGTGATGGGAGCTGTTTGATATAAGAGCTGATTTTGGGTTCTAGATGCTGGGTACTCTGGGTGGTTGGTTGTTGTGTTTTTATCACAGTTATTTTTTGTCTTACCTGGGGATTAGAATATTGGGAGCTATTCTAGGATATATTAGAGGGTTATGGACTTGTTGTGTGTACAGGATTTTGTGTTAATAATTGAATAGGGTTGTTGGATGATGTTGAGGTTATTGGGTGATGCTAGTGATGGGTGATCTATGAAAGGTGCTGGGAGATCTTGTGGGGTGTTCTGTGTTTTAGGTAGATGTTTTCGCCATGGTCTAGAAATAGAGATGGGAGTTGTGTGTTGTGTGATGGGTGTTGGGTTCATTAGGCTTCATGAGGTTTCTCAATCCTTTTGAGGCATTGGTTTTGATTTGAGTTGTGATCGTTAATAGGGAGTCTTATAGGTGATGGTTGGTTGGTCTTCATGAGGTTTCTCATATCCTTTCCTAGGAAATGAGTTGTTTAGGCTTTGGGAGGTTTCTCAGGATTATCTTCAACACAATGGATTATATGTGCTTCACAAGGTTTCTCAAGCCCATTTTCCAGGGATTGGTTTTTTGGGCTTTATGAGGGTTCTCAGGACCAATTTACTTTCTACTATTTCTAGGGATCTTCAGTCCATTTGGTTCACCCTTTGGGTGATTGTATTATAATTAAATTCTTTCATTTATATATTAAATTCTATTTTTCTTACAAAAGAACCCTAAAAACCCATAAAAACCCTAAAAACAACTAAAAAATCTTAAAACCCTTGAATCCACTAAATTTTTTCAAAACTCTATAAACAATTAAAAACCCTAAAAGATAAAAAAAAACTCATAATAACCTGAAATTCCATAAAAGCCCTCAAACTCCCTATAAATCCTAAAACCCATAAAAACCCTAAAATCCCTAAAAATCCCTAAAGATGTAAAAAAACGTAAAACCCATAAGATCCCTAATAAAACATTTGAAACCTAAAAACATTTAATTCCTCAAAAAACATAAATAACATTAAAACCCCTAAAACCATAAAAACACTAAAACCATCAAAATATCCAAAACCCTAAAAACCCATAAAATCCTAATAATGTCCTTAAAAACCTAAAAATGTAAACAACCCTAAAAACCCATAAGAAAATCTAAAAACCCTAAAAAAAACAAGAAACCCCTAAAAACCTGAAAATGCTAAAAAAACTATAAAAGAACCACAAAAACCCTAAAAAAATATAAACACCTAAAAACATTAACCACCCTAAAACCCCTATAAACCCACTGAAAACTCTAGACACCCTTTAAACAATTAAAAATGTTAATAACTATAAAAAACCATAGAAAACTAAAAATAATAGAAAAACCCCTAAAAAACCAAAATACCATAAACCCTAAAAAACCTTAAAACCCCCAAAATCCCAGAAATCCATAAAAAGAATAAAAATCCATTAAAATTTATAAAAATATCTAAAAACATAAAAAAATGAAAAAACCATGAATACACTAAGAAACCATTAAAATCATACAAACACATAAAACCCTTAAAAACCTAAAAACTACTAAAAACCTTTAATCCCTAATAACCCTAGAAATCATAAAACCCATAACAACCATAAAACCCCAGAAAACCCCTTAAAAACCCAAAAAACCACAAAAAACTCTAAAATTCCTTTAATCCACATTAAAATTTAAAAAAATCTAAAAACATAACAACACTAAAAAAAACTTAAAACACTAAAACCCATAAAAATCTTTTAACCCATAAAAAACCGTAGAAGATGGCGGCTTTCTCTCCTGGTGGCTCTCTCTCGTCGCGAGGCTCCTCTGGGTATGGAGCTTCGACGCTTCTAGATTAGGGGGAGGTGCTTTCCTCGATGGTGGTTTCATCTTTCTCTGGAAGATCATGGTGGTGTCGGTCCTTGGCGGTGGTGACTTTCGACTGCTCAGTGGTGATGCAGTCCCCTCGGATCTGGATGGTCTTCGGCGTTGGCCCTCAGTAGAGATCTGGATTTGGGTGCTCCTGGTTTCGGCTGGTCTGGTCTGTGCAGTTGAAGACTGCTGCAGGGTGGTCTCGACGTTGGATCGGGATGGCTCCAAGCGTGAACGACGTCACATATGATGGATTTCTTTGCTGGTGAGCTTGGGTTTCATCGGGCATGGAGCTGGTTTGGGCTTCTCCGGTCTTAGATCGGTCAGATATGATTTGCGGCGAAGCTGATTACTTCATGGTGGTTAGGATCCTTGATCATAATCAGCCATGGCTCGAGGTTGACTTTGCAGATCTAGGTTTACCTTGGTTTGATGGGAGTCGGGTGCCTCAACGACGATGCGGTCTTGGTGAGGAGGTGGAAACGAATTCGGAGTGGCAGTGGTTGGCGCAGAGGATGAATTTCTGGATTTTCTGGATTTGCGATCACTGGATGTCGGTCAACTCTACCGATTATCTGCCTCGGTTTTTGGATTCTCCCTTGATTTTGTTTCAAATATGGTATGTTTCCTCTTCCTTGGCATTGATTCTGCGATCTTGCTCTGGTTTTGGTGTTTCGTCGGATCGAGGACTATTTCTCTGCTAGTTCAATCTGCTGCTATGGATCATTTTGCTGGTGGCTTGGTTTGTTGGTTGTGTTTGTCATATGGTAATGGTTTCGAATGAGCTGCTGGATGAGATGGTTATTTTTTCTTGATGGTTATGATGCTGCTATGGGGCGTGGTCTGGGTTGATGCTTGTAATAATTTCTCGAATTTGAGCTTTTGGAAGCTTGATGCGGCCTGGATGGAAGTGGAATGGTTGGGTGGTTTTCATTCCTGTGAAGACAATGCTGGTTCATGGATTGGATTTGATGTTGGATATGGCTGGATTTTTGGCTATGAGTTTCTGATAGAGCTAGCTTGTTGCGACTGGTTTGGTAGTGGGCATTTGCTAATGTTGGCTGTTGGTAGGGAAGAAGAGTTGATGCGGTCTGGAGGCTGGTTGGTGCTATGGATGCTTGTTCTGTTTGGCTGGATTATGCTGTTGGAGATGCTGCTGAGGGATGCTGTGGCTGTGATGACTGGATTATGCTATATGGTGGACTTGGTGAGATTGAAGGCTGGTCGTTGCTTGCTTGTGAGCTGCTAGATGCTGGTTGATGATGCTGCTGCTGATGGTGCTGTTGTGTTCGGATTTGTGTATCTTTTTTGTCTTTTGATTTTTCTTTTTTGGGGGTCTTTTGTGTCTTGGGTTGTAGGGGTTTTTTGGGTGTGGTTCGTTTGAACCCTCCCCTCCCTTGTCTGTTGTGTCTCTTTTTTCTTTCTAATAAATTTGGGGGGTCAAGAATAGCCCGACCCTCTCATCTTCCTTGCCCTAAAAAACCCTAAAACCCATCAAAATCCTAAAAAACCCTAAAATCCCTAAAAATATAAAAAACCATAAATCCCTGAAAAGTGGTAAGAAAACATTAAAAATCTAAAAAAGCTAAAAACTCTAAAAACCCCATTAAAACCCAAAAATACCTAAAACCATAAATCCCAAAAAATAGTAGAAAAACCCTAAAACCCCTGTAAAACTAAAAAACGCTCTAAACACTCTAAAAACCATTTCAACCCCTAAAAATATTAAAATATTTTAAAAAAACCTTACCAACCATAAAAAGTAAAAAAACCCTTAACCCAAAAAACCATAATACCATAATAACCCTAAAAACTGAAAACACTAAAAATCCAAAAAAACCCTAAAACCAGTAAAAATCATAAAAATTCCCTTAAAATCAGTAAAAACATAAACAAACCCTACAAACATTGAAAACCCCCTAAGAAACCCATAAAACCCTAAAAAAACATAACACTCGTAAAAACAAAAAAAATCTAAAAACCCTAAAAACCGAAAAAACTATAAAACCATAAAAATCACTAAAACCCAAAAAAAAATCCATAAAATCCCATAAAAACCCTAAATACCCAAAAAAACACCTTAAACTCCTTAAAACATTAAAAAAATATAAAAACGTATAAAACCCCTAAAAATAAAAAAACCATAAAACCCAAAAAACCAAAGTTAACATAAAAACCCTAAAATCCTAAAAACCCTCAAAATTCCTAAAAACACATAAAAAGTAAAAAATGCACTAAAAATTACTAAAATGTAAAAAACCACTAAAAAACAAAAAACCCCTATGAAAACATTAAAATACTTACAATTCTTAATTCCCATAAAAACCTAAATTACAAAATATCCTAAAAACCCCTAAAACCTTGAAAAGTCTGAGGACCCAAAAAATTCTAAAAACTATAAAAATTATAAAAATCCCAAAAAATCGTTAAAAACATGAAAACCCTAAAAAACCCTAAAAATCCTAATAAAACATAAAAAAATATAAAAACACATAAAACCCCCAAAAACAAAAATATGATAAAAAACTTAAAAACCACTAAAAACCAATAAAGAACTAAAAACATTAAAACCACGTAATGACTATAAAAAACCTACAAGCCCATAAAAACCATAAAAACCAATAATAACTCTAAAAACCCTTGAAATCCCTAAAAACATTAATAACATTAAAAAATTAAAAAAATCTATAAAAAAACCTTGAAAACATTAAAAAACTATAAAACATTAAAAAAACAAAAAAACACAAAAATCCCAGAAAATCCAAAAAAAACTAAAAAAACTAAAAAACATAAAAACATTTAAACCTCCTAAAATCCTAAAAAATGGTAAAAACCCTAAAAACCCATAACACCCTAAAACCCTAACAAACATAAAACCCCCTAAAAACCTAAAAACATAAAAACCCATAAAAATCTAAAATCAACTAAAAATTCTAAAAATACATTAAAACCTTAAAAACATTAAAAACTCTAAAAAACCTAAAAATGCTAAAAAAAATCCTAAAAAAAAAACATAAAAACCCTAGAATCCTTCCAAATCCTTAAAAACCCTAAAATTCATAAGAATATTAAATTTATATAAAAACATAATAACCCATTAAACCACTAAAAACCCCAATGTAAACCTTAAAAACCTTAAAATTCTTAAAACCTGAGAAAATAAAAAATTGATAAACACCCTAAAAACCCTCGAAGTCCCTGAAAATAGAAAAAAGCCTAAAAATCTTAAAAACCGTGAAAATATCTAAAAACATAAAAACCCTAAAATCCCTAAAATTCCATAAGAAAACCATGAAATCCTAAAAAAACATGAAACCCCTAAAAAAATAAAAAACATAAAAAAACCAAAATACACTAAAAACCCCTAAAACCCCTAAAAACCATAAAAACCCCTAATACATTTAAAAACCATACAACCCCCGAAAAATATTTAAACCCTCTAAAAACTCTAAAATAAATTTAAACCTCTAAAAACATTAAAAAATCCAAAAACCTAAAAAACCCTAAAAAACTCTAAAAACCCCCAAAACCCTAAAAATAATAAAAAACTAAAAACCCTAAAAATCCCTAAAAATATTAAAAACAATTAAAAAACTAAAAAATACATAAAAATATTTGAAAAAGTAAAAACCATAAAAAACTAAGAGAACCTTAAAACCCTTAAAAACACGTAAATCACCTAATAAACATAAAAAAGTATAAAAACCCATTAAAACCCTAAAATCCTAGAAAACATAAAACCCCCTAAAATGCATAAAACCCCTAAAAACCCAGAAAATCACTAAAAACCCTTGACACCCTTAAAAATATTAGAAACTATAAAAATCATTTAAAACCCAAAAAAACTCAAAAACCCCAAAAAGCCAAATAATCCCCAAAGCCCTAACATCCAAATAACCCACAAACCCAGAAAATCCCTAAAAACATTAAAAAACATTAAAACCCGTAAAACCCATAAAATCTACAAAAACCTAAATTTTATAAAAATCCTAAAAGACTAAAAAATCGCTAAAAAATATAAAAAACCCTAAAAACACTGAAAAAACACTTAGAAAACCTTAAAAACATAAAAACACATAAAACTCCTTAAAAAAAAACTAAAATCCCCTAAGAACCCTAAAATCCATAAAAATCCTATATAGCCACTAAAAATCTAATTACCCTTTAAACCCCTTAGAACATTGAAAAATTCAAAAAAACCTTAAAACCCCTAAAAAACTCAAAAAATACCAAACCCTCCCAAAAAGATCATATTAACCCAAAAAACCCCGTAAATATCCTAAGAACCCTCAAAATCCATAAATACAAAAAGAAATCCTTAATAGGCACTATAAGTCAATAAATACATAAAAATCCCAAAAAATCCTGAAAAACTAAGAAAACATTAAAAACCAAAAAACAATTAAAACCCCTATAAATCCTAAAAAAGAAAAACTCCTAAATTTATAAAAAACACTAAAACCTTTAAATCCACTTAAACCCCATAAAATCCCTAAAACAAATAAAACAATAAAATCCCTTTAAACCCAGAAAAACATTAAAAAAATAAAAAAACCATAAAAACCCTAAAAATACTAAAAAAACCCTTAAAACCCAAAACAACTATAAAAACCCTAAAATCCCTAAAATACCCTAAATCCCTAAAAATCCCTAAAAACCTTAAAAATCATAAAAATCCAAAAATATACGTAAATATCCATAAAAACATAAAAATCCAAAAAAACATGAAAACACCAAAAACCCCTATGAAATCCTTAAAAAACTAAAAACATTTAAACCCCTAAAAAACCAATAAACTCAAAAAACCTTAAGAAAACAGAAAAACCCCCCAAAACCCTAAAAACACTCAAAATATGTAAAAAACCTAATAACCAAAAAAACCTATTAAATCCCTAAAAATCAATAAAAACATTAAAACCCTAAAAACACCTAAAACCGCTAAAAACATAAAAATCTAAAAGAACATAAAACCCCTAAAACCCTAAAAAATACTAAAAACCCTTAAAACCCCTAAAACCATAAATACCCCTAAAAACCTTAAAACCCCCTTTAAATCGATGAAACCGACTAAAAACCCTCAAAAGACATTAAACCCCCAAAATGATAAAAAAAACTCAAAAAAACATTAAAACCAAAAAAACACCAAAAACCCTAAAAACCCAAAGGACCCTAAAAACCCTAAAAACCCATAAAACACCTCAAAATATCTAATAACCCATAAAAATCATTAAAAGAGCCCAAAAATATCTAAAATATAAAACCATAAAAACCCATAAAAACACTTAAAACCCAAAAAATGATAAAAACACTAAAAACTCTATAACCATTAATATAATTTAAAACCCATAAAACCATAAGAAACCCATAAACATCCTAAAATTCACAAAATACTCTAAAACCATTTACACCCTTGAAAATTCTAAAAATCAATAAAAAGACTAAAAACTAAAAATACCCCTATAAATCCAAACGAACCATACAAACTATAAAACACTAAAGAACTCCCAAAATCCATAAAACGATAAAACCATAAAAATCCTAAAACATCCTTAAAAATCCCTAAAAATTTAAAAAACCCTAAAAACCATGAAAAAACCAAAGAAAACCATAAAAACCAAAAAACACATAAAAATCCAAAAAACCATAAAACGATAAAAACCATAAAGCCCCTAAAAACCCTAAAAACCCTCAAAATGCAAAAAAAACAACCTAAAACATAAAAAAACCAGAAACCAATGAAAACCCTTAAGAAAACCTTAAAAACCTAAAAACAATTAAAACCACTAAAAATATAAAAATTATAAAAACCCTAAAACCCTTAAAATACCTTAATGTATTAAAACCCAAAAACCCTAAAGCCCCCAAAACTTCAAAAACAGAAAAAAAATCCATTAAAACTGTAAAACCCACTAAAAACTCAAAAACTCTTTAAGCCCCCAGAAATGTTAAAAACTCTAAAAACACTAAAAACCATAAGAATCTCAAAAAACACTAGAAATAAAAAATTTATAAAACCCAAAAAAACTAAGTACCCCCCAAAACCTTAGAAATCCCTAAAAACATTACAACCCCTAAAAACCTAAAAACTGAAAAAAGACCCCCTAAAACACTAAAAACTCTAAAAACACCCTCAAAACCCTCAAAATACATTAAATCCCTAAAAACCATAAAAATATTAAAAATACCAAAAAATACCTAAAAATGTTAGAAACTCTTAAAACCATGAAAATCCCTAAGAAAAAATTCAAAACCTAAAAACTCTAAAAACCCCTAAAAACCTAAAAAATAGCACAACTACTAAAAGCATTAAAGACCTTAAAAACACTAAAAACCCCTAAATACCATAAAATACCTAAAAACTATAAAAACCCTTAAACTAAAGAAAAATCCTGAAAACCGAAAAAAAAATTATAAAATCCCTAAAAACTCTAAAACCCTCAAAATCCTTAAACACCCTCACAACCATAAAAATACTTAAAAATCCCTAAAAATCCATAAAAACATAATCAATCAACTAAAAGGCATGAAAAACCCTATGAAAACCTTAAAAACCAAAAAATAATTAAATTCTCTATAAAACTTCACAATTCTAAAATCCCTCAGAATCCCTAAAAAACCAAAAAACCAATAAAATCATAAAAAATCTTAAATCCCTAAAAATATAAAAAACCCAAAACCACAAAATATCCCTAGAATAACATTAAAACCCTAAAATACTAAAAAACAAAAAAACCCTAAAAAACACCAAAAACCTAAAACCCCAAAAAGGACAAAAAAATCCCTAAAATTATTGAAAACTCTAAAACCCATAACAAATCTAAAAACCATTTAAACAACTAAAAATGTTAAAAACTGTAAAAATTTAAAAAACTATAAAAACTAAAAAAACCTAAAACCATAAAAAACCATACAAACCCTAAAAACCCTAAAAACCCTCAAAATCTCAAGAACCCCTATAAATAAATAAAAAAAACATAAAGAAATTAGATAACCCTAAAAACACTTGAAAACCCTAAATAAAACCTTAAAAAAATAAAAACACTTAAAAATCATACAAACCTAAAAAAACAAATAACTCTAAAAGACCCTAAAAACACTAAAAACCATAAAACCCCTAAAAATCATAAAAAACTCTAAAACCCATAAAAACTCTAAAAAAATAAAAACTCTAAAAACTATTTAAACCAATAAAAACGTTAAAAACACTAAATAAATTAAAAAAACCCAAAAAACTAAAATACTCATAGAATCCCAAAAAAACCATAAAACCCCTAAAACTACTAAAAACCAAAAATCCCTTAAAACCCTTACAACCTAAACATCCCTAAAACCCCTAAAACCAAATAAAAAATAAAAACCAATTTAAACCAATAAAAAAACAAAAAAACTCTAAACTACCATTAAACCCCTAATAACTCAAAAAACCCAAAAAACACAAAAAAAAACTACTAATACCCTGAAACCCAGAAACCCTAAAACCCTTAAAACCCAATAAAATCACAAAAAATCCTAAAAACCATAAATATCCTAAAAAATACCTAAAAATCCACAAAAACAGAAATACACTGTAAACAATAAGATAACCCTAAAAACCAAATTAACTTAAACCCCTAAAAGCCTAAAAATCCCTAAAAACCCTAAAAATCCATAAAAATCTTATGGATTACTAAAAATACCTAAAAAAATAAAAAATACTAAAAACCGTGAAAACCCCTATGAAAACCTTAAAACCCTAAAACACTATAAACCCCTAAAAACATAAAAACTCTATAAGCTCTAAAAACAAATAAAAAATCCATTAAAATTGGAAAAAACCCTCATATCACTAAAAACATGAACAAATCTACAAAAAACATAAAAATCGTAAAACACTTAAAACTCTTAAAAACCAAAAACATTCTAAAACACAAAAATTTCCCTAAGACCCTAAAAACAATAAAAATTGTTAAAACCCTTTAAAACCCAAAAAACCCCGAAAACCCTAAAAATCACTAAATACTCCAAATAACTTTAAACTAGTAAAGAAATTTAAAAACTCTAAAAACCATAAAAACATAAAATAATTAAAAAACCTAAAACCAAAAATAACCCAAAAACCCTAAATATCACTAAAATCTTTAAAACCCCATTAAAATCCTAAAAAATATATCAAAATCCAAAAAAAAAATAAAACAAAAAAAACCACAAAACACCCAGAAAACCATCAAAAAACCAAAAACCCATAAAACCCTAAAAAACTATTAAAATCTAAAAACCCCTTAAAACCTTAAAATTTTAAAAATCTAAAGAACCTTAAAATCCAAAAAAAAACTCAATAAGAACCCTAAATCCCCAAAAAACCCCTAAAATACCTAAAATACCCAATCATCCCTCAAAATAAATAAACACCCTAAAGCCATAAAAAACCTCAAAAAGTCATAAAATTCCTTAAAATGTAAAATCACAAAAAACCCTAAAAACCTAAAAACACTTAAAACCCCTAAATGCCTAAGAAACTCTAAAGACCTTAAAATGACCTAATACGAAAAAACCCCCTAATACATCAAAATCCCTGAAATTACTAAAAACCCATAAAAATGAAAAAGAAGACAAAAAATCCCTAAAATCGTAAAACACCCTAAAAACATTAAAACAGTAAGAAAACTATAAAAATATATAAACACTTAAAACCCCTAAAAACCAAAAAAACTCTAAAAACCCTTAAAACTTCTAAAACCCCAAAAAAACCCAAAAACCCCAAAAACCCTTAAAAAATTAAAAATACCTCAAGACAAAGAAAAACTCTAAAAAAATTTAATCCACTAGAGATTTAGAAAAACTATAAAATATATTTAAAACCCTAAAATACTCAAAAAAACTATAAAAATCGAAAATACCCTAAAAATCCCTCAAATTTCTCAAAAACCATAAAAAATAAAAATACTAAAAAAATAACCAAAATTCACTAAAAACGTATAAAACCATAAAAATATGATAAAATCCCAAGAAAAACATAAAATCTAAAATCCCTTAGAATCACTAAAGACGCTAAAAACTCAAAAAACCCACAAATAACCAAAACATCCCCAAAAAACCCTAAAATTCCATAAAAATTAAAGAAAATCTTAAAAAATCAACAATTATCCCTAAAAACATAAAATATCTTGAAGTGCTTTAATAATTAATTAATAACATAAAAAACTAAAACACATACAAACCAAAAAATTGCTAAGACCCTAAATGACCCAAAAAACTCTAAAATACCATAAAACCCCTCTAAAACCATAAAACCCCATAAAACTGTAAAAACTCACTAAAAAATCGAAAAACCCTTTAAATCCCTACCATCATTAAATAAATCTATAAAACATTAGAAGCCAAAAGAACTAATAAAACCCCTAAAACCCAAAAAAACTAGAAAAATCCCTAAAAACCCTACAAATGTTCCAAATCCCTAAAACCACTAAATACCATAAAAATCTTAAATAATCTATAAAAATCCCTAAAAATGTAAAAAATATCTAAAAACAATGAAAACCCCTAATAAAACCTTAAAATCCTAAAATAACATAAATTCCCTAAAAACCTAAAAAATGATAAAAATGCTAAAAACCCAAAAAAACACCACGAAAACACTAAAACCCCTCAAAGTTCCTAAAAATCCTAAAAACTATAAAAATCCTTAAAACCCCTTAAAATCCCTAAACACCAAAAAACACCAAAAAACCCGGAAACCCCCAATGAAACTCATGAAACCCTAGCAACACTAAAAACCCCTAAAAACCTAAAAATGCAAAAAAACCCTAAAAGGACCTAGAAAACCTGAAAAGCACTAAAACTCATAAAAACCTGTAAAACCCATAAAGGCCAAAAACATATAAAAATCCGAAAACCTTCTTAAAAATCAAAAATCTTTTGAAACCTCTAAAAACTCTTTAAAACACTAAAAACATAAAAAAATCCTAAAAACTCAAAAACCCCTGAAAGCTATAAAAAAACATTAAAACCTTAAAATAAAAAAAACACCATAAAATCCATAAAAATACTAAAAATACCTAAAAATACCTAAAAATATTAAAAAACTATAATAAACCTTGAAAACCCCAAAGAAAAAACAAAAAAACCTAAAGAATATTAAAACCACTAAAAACCCTAAAAACACTATATAGATTAAAAAGTGCATGAAAAGATAAAAAATACTAAATGCCCTCAAAATCCTTAAAACCCTAAAAACAATAAAAATCATAAAAAATACTGAAAAATGCATATGATTTTTGAAAACACTTGTTATATATTAAAAACCTAAAGACACATAAAACCCCTAAAAACCTAAAAATTCTAAAAACCCTAAAAACCATTTAAATCCCTAATAACCAAAAAACCCCTAAAAACATAAAACCAATAAAACCCTAAAAACCACTAAAAACACTAAAAACCCATTAAACCCCAAATAACATTAAAAACCCTAAAAAACTATAAAAACACTAAAAATCTAAATAAAAACCAGAAAATCCATAAATACCCTAAAACACGTAAAAACCAAAATACCCCTCAAAATCCATAAAATTAATATTAAATACATTAAAAATCTTAAACATAACTACAAATATATAAAAGCATAAAAACATAAAAATACTAAGAAAACCAAAAAAACCCTCAAACCACTTAGAACCCCTAAAAACCCAAAAAAATGCTAAAAACACTAAACTCCCTAAATTTTCATAAAAATCCACATAACCCAAAAAATACCTAAAAACCAAAATTATCCTAAAAAACTATAAAAATTACTAAAAATATAAAAACCCCTAAAAACACTTAAAAACCTAGGAAAACCATAAAAATGATAAAACACTTTAAATCCCTAAAACCCAAAATTTCTAAAAAACACTACAAGACCCTAAAAATCATAAAAAACTCCTAAAAACCCTAAAACCACATAAAATCATGAAAACACTAAAAAATCTAAAAACCATAAAATCCCAAAAAAATCCCTAAAATCATAAAAATCCCTAAAAACCTTGAAAGCCCTAAGATAATCTTAAAACCCTAAAAACACATAAAACCCTAAAAAACCTAAAAACCACTAAACAACCTAAAAAATACAAAAGTGACCCTAAAAACCCTAAAACCACAAAAAACCATATCACCCCTAAAATCTAAAAAAACCCTAAAAACGCTAAAAACCCTAAAAGACCCTAAAATCACTAAAAACTTTTTAAACCCCAAAAAACATTAAAAACTCTAAAACATAAAAACTATAACAAATAAAAAAACAAAACCCCAAAAAACCATAAAACCCTAAAAACCATCAAAATCCCTAAAACTCTAATAATGATAAAAGGCCTAAATAATCTATAAAAATTACTAAAAAAGTGTAAAACCCTAAAAAATCTCGAAAAACCCAAAGGAGCCGTTAAAAACCCAAAAATCTCTAAAAAAACTAAAAAATAATAAAAAACCTAATAAGACATAAAATCCCTAAATGAGTTAAAACCTTAAAGATCCAAAAAACTATAAGAAATCATTAAAAACCTATCAAAACATAAAACCCCTAAAAACCAAAAAACAAAAAAATCCCCTAAAAACCCTAAAAATCCAAAATCCCAACAAAATCCCTAAAAACACTAAAACCCATATAAATTCTATAATATCCCTAAAAATACAAAAAAACATAAAAAACATTAAAAACCTTGAAAACATCTAAAAAATACATTAAAACCTAAAAAAACATTAGAACCCTAAAAAGAAAAAAACTGCAAAAAACCCGAAAGACCTTTAAACCCCTAAAAACCCAAAAAACCATTAAACCCCTAAAAATTTTAAAAACCAAAAAACTGTAAATAAAATATAAAATTATAAAAAAATATAAAATCCCTTTAAAGCCTAAATAGTTTAAAAAATTCTAAAAACCAATAAAATTAAAAAAACTCAAACCCCCCCCCCCCCAAAATGGCAAAAAACCCTAAAAATCCCTAAAACCATTAAAACCATTAAAATCCTAAAAAAGCCTTTGAAATCCATAAATAAGTAAAGAACCATAAAAGTGATGAAAAACCTTAAGAAAACCTTAGAAAAATAAAAACACTTAAAGCCCCTAAAATTCATAAAAATACTAAAACCCTAATGTACCTAAAACCCATAAAACCACTTAAAATTTTAATAACCCAATGATCCCATAAAAACCCTAAAAATGACTAAAAACTCTAAAACCCCTTTAAACCCTTAAAAATGTTAAAAACACTTAAAAACCCTCAAAACCCACAAAATCCATAAAACCCCTAAAAGACCAAAACAACACTAAAAAATCCCTAAAAATCCCTAAAATGATAAGACCCCTCAAAAACCTGAAAATACCTAATAAATCATCAAAAAACACTAAATTCCCCTACAGAAACTATGAAGTGATAAAAACCCTAAAACCCTAAAACACCAAAA
This sequence comes from Viscum album, assembly GCA_963277665.1. Lineage (NCBI taxonomy): Eukaryota > Viridiplantae > Streptophyta > Magnoliopsida > Santalales > Viscaceae > Viscum > Viscum album. The sequence goes on from OY728152.1 coordinate 1,118,245,666, forward strand.
AATACATAAAAACAAAAAAACCATAAAAATACAAAGAATACAAAAAAATATCTAAAAACATAAAAAAATCCTATAACCTGGAAAACCATAATAAAACCTTAAAAACCTAAGAACACTTAATAACCCTGAAAACATAAAAAATGCTAAAACACTAAAGAGACATTAACATCCCGAAAAACCCCTAAAAACTATAAAAACCCCTAAAACCCATAAAAACCCAAAAACCTGACAAAACCCTGAAAAACATAAAAAATATAAAAAAACATTAAATCCATAAAAATGATAAGATATTTAAAATCCATAAAATCATAAAAAACACAAAAATACCCTAAAATCTAAAAAACCCATAAAACCCCTAAAACTCTAAAAACCCCTCAAAATCCATAAGTCCCCTTAAAATCCATAAGAGTCCCAAAATACCTAAAAATTGCTAAAATCATAACAACATAAAACCAATGAAATCCTTTATAAAAACATAAAAAACTCAAAAACACATAAAACCCCTAAAAATGATGAGAAACCTAAAAAACATAAAGACCCCAAAAATCCTAAAAACCGTAAAATCCTAAAGCCCCATAAAACTGTATAAATTCTAAAAAAAATACCTAAAAACATAAAAAAACATTAAAAACCTAAAAAACCATTAGAAAACATTAAAAACCAAAAAAACAATTACACCCCCAAAAAATACTACAAAATTAAACATACCCTAAACACCATAAAACCATTTAATATCCTGAAAACAAAAAAAAACCCTTAAAGATTGTAAAAACACTAATAATAAATAGAAAACCTAAATAAAACTAACAACTCTAAAAAACCATTTAAACCCATAAATTGTTGAAAAGTTATTAAAAACCATAAAACCCAAAAAACCCAAAAAACCCAAAAAAACACTAAAAATCATCAAAAGTCCCAAGAAACCCTTAAAACATAAAAACCCTAAAACAATGAAAACCCTTAAGGAAAACATAAATCCAAATAACACTTAAATGATGTAAAAACTTAAAAAATGATTTAAACCCAATAAACCATAAAAAGACCCTAGGAACCTAAAAACCCACAAAATCACTGAAAACCATAAAAAACTATAAAAAGCCTTAAAAATTCCTAAAATCCCTAAAAACATTAAAAACCTAAATAAATGAAAAAAATATGAAAATTATAAAAAAACACATAAATCACTTAAAACACCTAAAATGATAAAAACCCTAAGAGGACCTAAGAACACTAAAACTTCGAAAAAATTAAAAAATTCCAAAAAATCCAAAAAAACCCCATAAAAACACTAAAAACCCACTAATAGCTCTAATAACCATTTAAACCCATGTAAAAATTAAAAAACTATAAAATACCTCAAAACCCAAAAAACTAAAACAACCCTCAAAAACCCAAAAAACTAAAAAAACCCTCAAAACCCTAAAAAATTCCTATAAACCTCTATATCCCTAAAAACCATAAAAACCCTAAAAAATCCCAGAAAATCCCAAAAAATGTAAAATCCTTGATAACCCTTAAGAAACCCATAAAAACCTAGAAACACTTAATTACCCAAAAAAACCAAAAGAATTTTGAAACACTAAAATGAGCATAAAATACACTAAAAGTTTAAATCCCCTGAAAACCCTAAAACCCCTAAAAAGATTAAAAAGCACAAAAACCCATAAATACACAAAAAATGCACTAAAAAAACTAAAAAGGGATTAAACACCCTGAAAAATGACGAAACACCCTAAAAAATAAAAAAGGAACAAAACCCTAAAAAACATAAAAAACCCAAAAACCCTCAAAATCCATAAGATCCCTGAAAACTATAAAAATAATAAAAAAGCCATAAAAATTTATAAAAACATAAAAAACCCTTAAAAATCATAAGAAAACCTTAAAATACACATAAAACCCATAAAACCTAAAAAATAATAAATTCCCTAAAAAACCAAAAATCCTTAAAAAACATAAAAACCCTCAATATCCCAAAACCCATTAAACTCTAAATTTCCTAAAAAATCCCAAAAATACAAAAAATGTAAAAAAACTTAAAAAACTAAAATACATTAATAAAACCATAAAAATCTAAAAAATCAAAAAAAAACTATAAAACATTAAAAAATGCGATGTACAATTAAAAGACCCTAAAACCCTAAAATCCATAAAAACATAAAAAACATAAAACCCCTAAAATTGTTAAAATCCCTAAAACTCCATAATAACCTGAAATCCCACAAAAACATTAAAACCCCATTAAACTCCAAAAATGGAAAATTATCTAAAATACCTTAAAACCATAAAAAATTAAAAATATATAAAAAACCATTAAAACCCCATAAAACCCCTAAAAGCATTAAAAATTCGAAAAATCCCCAAAACCATAAAAATAATAAAAATCCTAAAATACATAAAAATTTTAAAAAACATAAAAAACCCTTAAAACAATGAAAGTACCTAAGAAAACATTATAAGCCTAAAAAACCCCATAAACCCTAAAAATCACTAAAAATGATGAAAACCCCCAAAAGTACTCAAAAACCCCTAAAAACCCTCAAAATCCCGAAATACCCTAAAAACCATAAAAATTATAGAAACCCCTAAAAATAACTAAAAATTAAAAAACAATGAAAACCCATGAAAAACCCTAAGAAAACCATAAAAACAAAAAAATACTTTAAATTCAAAAAACCTAAAAATGATAAAACCCCTAAAAAACCCTTAAAAAACCTAAAACCCCTAAAAACAATAAAACCCAATAAAAACATTAAAACCCCTAAAAAGTCATAAATCCCAAAGAATCACTAAAACCCCATAAACCCCACAAAAAATATAAATAACATTAAAAACAATAAAAACTCTAAAAAACTCAGAAAAAAAACCCTAAAAACCCAAAAATAACCGAAAAACCCAAAAATAACCTAAAAACCCCAAAATCCCAAAAATTTGGAAAAAACACTAAATCCCAAAAAACACTAAAACCCAAAAAAATCTAAAAAATGCTTAAAAATCCATAAAAAATTAAATAATCCTAGAAACCCATAAAAACCCTAGGAAAACATTAAAAACAAAAAACTACTAAAACTGCTAAAAACCTAAAAATTTATTCATAACCATAAAAACCCCTAAATGACTCTAAAACCCTTAAAACCCCATAAAAACCAAAAAACCCCAAAAAAACCACAAAACCCTAAAACCCCTAAAAACCCAGATAAAAACTAAACATAAAAAACCCTTTAAACCCGTAAGAATTCTAAAAAACCTTAAAACCCTAAAAAACACTAAAACCCATAAAACCCATAAAATAAAATAACCACTAAAACCCTTAAAACCAGAAAATTATCTAAAAATTATAAAAGCCCATAAAATTAATAAAAGTCAAAAACAATTACTAAAAAAGAAAAAACTATATAACCCTGAAATACCCTAAGAAAACATCAGAATCATGAACACACTTAAACCCCTAAAAATTATAAAACCCCTAAAAAATAATTAAAACCATAAAACCATAAAACCTATCCTAATCCTTAAAAATCATAAAAACCAATAAAAATCCTAAAAATCCCAAAAATAGATAAAAAATGTAAAACCAACCAAAAAACCCCAAAAACCATAAAAAACCATAAAAACCGAAAAACACATAAAACCATAAAGGAACATAAAAAACTAAAAAACCGTAAAAACCTGAAAACCTCTATATTCCATAAAACCCCCTAATATTTTAAAAGACCCTAAAACCCCAAAAAATTCCTAGAACCCACTAAAAAGTAGAAAAAAACTTTTAATACCTAAAAAAGTTAGAAAACTCTCAAAAACACTCGAAATGTAAAAAAACTCATAAAAAACTCTAAAGCCCCCCAAAAAACACAAATACCCTAAAACCCTAAAATCACCTAAAACCCCTAAAAATCTCAATATCCCTAAAAACCCTAAAACCAAAAAAATATAAGAAATTCCAAAAAAATCCCTAAAATTGTTAAAACCATAGTAAACTTGAAAAACTATGATAATACATTAAAAACCAAAAACAGATAAAAAAATAAATAACCCAAATAAAAAACCTAAAACCCTAAAATAGCATTAAACCGTAAAACCTATAAAAACCATAGAAACACCTAAAAACTAAAAACCAAAAAAATCCCAAAAAACTACTAAAAACCCTAAAAACACTATAAACCCCTAAAAATGTTATAAATATATAAAATCCAAAAATACCCCTAAAAAATAAGAATACCCTAAAACCCTAAAAACCTGAAAACCCATAAAAACCCAAATAAAACATTAAAGCCCGACAAATTCCCAAAAATCCATAAAAACTATAAAAACACAAAATTTTCATCATAATCCCTAAAATGTTAAATCCCCGGAACAACCCTAAGAAACCGTTAAAAATTAAAAATTCTAAAAACCCTTAAAAATAAAAAAAACACTAAAAACACTAAAAAATTGAAAACGGTCCTAAAAACCCTAAAACCCATAGAAACATTAAAACCTCTAAAAACCCTAGAAACCCTAAAAACCATAAGACTTTAAAAACCACTAATTAATCTAAAACCCCTTAAACCCTAAAGAACATTATAAAACTATAGAAAACATAAAAACCTTAAAAAACTCAAGAAAACCCCATAAAGAAAAAAACCAAAAAAACCAAAAACCTCTAAAAATAATAAGCCCCTCAAAATCCCTAAAAATATAAAAATAAAAAAAACCTGAAAAAAACCTAAAATCCATCAATATTTAAAAACCCCTTAAAAACTCTAAGAAAACCATAAAAAACAAAAAACTACTTAAAAACCCTAAAACCTATAAATGCTGAAAACCATACACTCCATAAAACCTTTAAAAATCCCTATAATCCCCTAAAACCCCTAAAAACCACAAAAAAAATCATCAAACCCTATAATCCCCAAAAAACATTAAAAAATTACAAATACCCTTTAAAACATAAAAAACTACCCCCTCCCCAAAACATAACGAAAACATAAAATCACTAGAACCCCTAAAAACCCCAAAACCCCAAAATCCTTAAAAACCATAGAAATCCTAAAATATCCCTAAAATCCCTAAAAACGTAGAAAATACTAAAAACCCAAATAAAACCATAAAACCCCAAAACACTTAAAACTATGTAAAACTAAAAAAATATCTATATCCTATAAAACCCCTCAAAATATCTAAAATCCCCAAAATCAATAAAAAACATAAATATTCATTAAGAATCCCTTAAAACATAAAAACCCATAAAATCCCAGAAAAACCTAAAGAATCCATAAAAACCAAAAAACAGTTCAAACCCTTAAAAAACCAAAAACCGCTAAAACCACTAAACCCCTAAAAACCCTAAAAGCCTACCCCTCCCCCCCCCCTCAAAACCAAAAAAACCTTTGAAACTCATAAAAATCATCGTACCCGTAAAAATTCTAAAAATGACTAAAAACTCAGAAATCTATTTATATAACTAAAAATGTTAAAAATATATAAAAAACATTATAAAACCTAACAAATTCCAAAAACCCTAAAACTCAAATAACCATAAAAACATAGAAACCCCTAAAAACCCTAAACCCCTAAAAATCCAAAAAAACATAAATATCTTTAAAAATCCCTTAAAATCCCAAAAAACATAAAATATCATAAAAACTTAGAAAATCCCAATAAAACTACCATAATGTAAAAACAACATAAACAACTAAAATCCTCAACTATGCAAAAATTCCAAAAAACACTAAAAGTCCCTAAAACCCCTAAAACCCATAAAACCCCATTAAACCATTAAATAAATCCTAAAACCACACAAAAACCCTAAAAACCATAGATAACTCTAAAACCCTTCAAACCACTAAAAATGTTAAAAAACTATAAAAACATTAAAACTATAAATACTCAAAAAAACCTTAAAGCCCAAAAATCCATAAAAAACAAAAAAACCCACAAATTCCATAAAAAACGATAAAAATCCTAAACAATCCCTAAATATACCTAAAAACAAAATACCCCTAAAAACCCAAGGAAGTCATAGGGAAACCTTAAAAATATAAAAAAAACATCAAAAAACTAAAAACACATAAAATCACTTAAAACAAAAAAAATCCTAAAAAATCACTAAAAATACCTAAAAATGTAAAAACCCCAAAACCCCATAAAATAATAAGAAACCATAAAATCCAAAAAACAGTTAAAAACCCTAAAAATATAAAAAATTATAAATAACCTAAAAGTGCACTAAATCTCATAAACACCCCTAAAAACCATAAAGGCCCTACAAATCTCAAAAATTCTAAAGCCCCGTAAAAACCTCTAAAACCACTAAAAATTCAAAAAACCCCAAAAAACCCCTAAAAACGTTAAAAAACTAGAAAAACATAAAACGCATAATAACTTAAAAAACCCTAAAACCAGAAAAAACCATAAAAACTCTAAAAACCCTAAAAACACTCAAAATCCCTAATTTCCCTAAAAACAATAAAATACTAAAAAACTCTAAAAACCCTAAAAACATAAAAAACCCTAAAAACACTGAAAACCCCCTAAGAAAACCATAAAACCCAAATAACACATAAAACTACTAAAATCCCTAAAAATGTAAAAAACCCTAAAAACCCATTAAAATACCCTAAAACCTTAGAATCCACTAAAAATCATACAAAACCATAAAACCCAAAATAAACCCAAATAACCCTAAAACCCCCAAAAAAACTAAATTTTTTAAAACCCGTTAAAACCCTAAAAGGCATAAAATAACAAAACAATAAAAAGCATGAAAAACTCAAAAAACCCCTTAAACCCCCAAAAACCATTAAATCCTTAAAAAACCTTAAAATCCTCAAAATCCCTAAAAACAATAAAAACCCATAAAAATTAAAAAATCCCAACAAATACATAAAAATATAAAATACCATAAAGACCATGAAAAACTCTATAAAACCCATAGAAACCTAAAAACACGTAAAACGCATAAAAAACTAAAAACACTAAAACATAAAAAACCTAAAACCTTAGAAAACCCTAAAAACCATCAAAATCCATAAAAACCATAAAAATCCAAAAAATCACAAAAACACCTAAAAATGTAAAAATAATAGAAACCCAAAAAAATCACAAAACCTTAAAAAACTAAAAAAACATAAAATCGATAAAAACATAAAAACACTAAAAACCCTAAAAGACACTAGAAACCCTAAACCCTAAAAGCTATAATATCCCATAAAACCCTTAAAACCCCTAAAACCCCATAAACCCTAAAACCCAATAAAACACTAAAAATGGTTAAAACCACTAAAATGTTAAAAAAATATAAAAAACATTAAAACCATAAAAAATAAAAACGAACCTAAAACTCGCAAAAAACCTTAAAACAAAAAATACCATAAAACCCTAAATATAATTATGATCCCTAAAATCCCTAAAAACTAATTAAATCCTAAAAAACCCAAAAAAATCCCTAAAAATGTAAAAACCTTGAAAACCCTAAACACCCCAAATAAAACCTTAAATACCTCAAAACACATAAAACTCCAAAAAAACTAATAATTGATAAAAACCTTAAATCACCTAAAAACTGTAAAACCCCCTAAAAAAATAACAACCATAAGACCCCTAAAAACCACTAATAATATTAAAACCCCTTTAAACACCTACAAAAATTAAAATACCTTAAAATCCTTAAAATTAAATAAACAATAAAAAACCAAAACAAAACCATAAAACCCCTAAAAACAAGACAACCTCAAAATCTCTACACACCCTAAGAAAAATTAAAAACCAAAAAATAAGTAAAACCACTAAAAATATAAAACATCTATAAAAACCTAAAATAATAAAAATAATAAAAAACATTATAAACCCTAAAAACATGAAAAACACCCCTAAAAACCCAAAAAACATAAAAACCCTTAAAAACAATCAAAATCTAAAAAAACACAAAAACCCATTAAAATCCTAAAAATTACATAAAATACCTAAAATGTAAAAACCCTAAAACCCAGAAAACTCTATGGTAAACTTAAAAACCTAAAAAAATTAAAACACATAAAAAATAAAAATAATAAAGACCCTAAAACCCCTAATAAGACACTAGAAACCAAAAAACCCCAAAAAACGCCTAAAAACCTTAAAAAACATAAAATCCTAAAACCCAAATAAGCAGTAAAACTAAAAAAAACCTTTAAATCACAAAAAATTATAAAAAATCTAAAAAACCATTAAAATTAAAAAAAATCTGAAGACCCCTAAAAACCTAAAATAATCACAAAAACATTAAAATTTCCGAAAACCCCCAAAACCCCTAAGAAACCTCAAAGCCCTTAAAGTAGTAAAACCCATACAAATATTAAAAAAAGATCCATAAAATCTTTAAAAATGAAAAAAATACCTGAAATACCCTAATAAATCCATAAAAACCTAAAAACACTTAAAACCCTATAAAAACATAAAAACATGAAACCCCCTTAAAAACCTAAAAAATGCTAAAACGCTAAAACCCCTAAAAATACTAAAAACCACTAAAACCCCATAAAAACCCATAAAATCCCAAAAACCTTAAAGAAATATAAAAATCCATAAAAATCCACAAAAACCTAAAAATCACCAAAACCCCTAACAAAACCATAAAAACCATGAAACTACAAAAAACATAAAAATGGAAAAAACAAAAAAAAACCCCCTATAAGGACCCTCAAACCCCCAAAAATCCCTAAAACCATAAAACCCATAAAAACCATAAACAAAACCCTAAAAACAGTTAAAAACTTAAAAACATAACAAAAACTCTAAAAACCATTTAAAATATAAAAACATTTAAAAAATAAAAACCCTCAAAAACCCAAAAAAAACTCAAAAAGAAACCCAAAATCCCCAAAAAATGATCCATAAAAACACTAAAAAATCCATGAAAATCAAAAAATAACTAAAATTACCTAAAAACAAAAAAACTCCGTAAAACATGAAATCCCCTAAGAAAAACATAACAATAAAAACACTTAAATCCACTAAAAACCTAAAGGAAAATAATAATAGAAACACTAAAAACCCATGAAAACCCAAAAATCCACCAAAACCTTAAAAACAATAAAAATCATAAAAACCCATAAAAATATCAAGAAACATAAAAACCCAAAAACCTAAAACCCCTAAGAAAATATTAAAAAACCAAAGAACACTTATTACTCCTAAAAAACCAAAAAAATTAAAACCCTAAAAACCTCTAAAATAATTAAATAACCCTAAAACCCAATAAAGACGATAAAATTGAATCAAAATAATAAAAACCCTTAAAATGTTAGAAAACAAAAAAAATACTAAAACCTCATAGAACAATAAATACACTAAAACACTAAAAAACCTAAAATAGCCTAAAACCCATAAAAACCCATAAAAATCCTAAAAAATCCCTAAAATCCCTAGAAACCAAAAAACCATGAAAAAACCTAACAAAAACATAATTTCCTAAAAACACCTAAAAATAAAAAAAATGATAAAAACTTCTTAAACCCCAAAAAATCCAAAAACCCTTTACAACCCTTAAAATAAAAAAAAAACCAGAAAAAACATAAAAACAAAAAATAATTTAAAACACTAAACCCCACCAAGTAATCTAAAACCCCATTAAACACTTATAAAAACCTAAATAAACTCAAAAAACCATTAAAACCCCTAAAAATCATGAATAACCTTAAAAACCCAAAAAATCCAAAAAATCCTAAAAACTATAAAAATGCCTAAAACCCCTCAAAATACATAAAACACCAAAAAATACCATAAAAATCATAAAAATACCTATAAATATCTAATAAAATAAAAAAACATAAAAATATGGAAAATCCCTATGAAACCCTTAAAAACCTAAAAAACTTAAATTCCCTAAAACCCTAAAAACACTAAAATCCCAAAAAGTTCTAGAAACCAAAAAAAACTCAAAAGACCCTCAAAATCCCTAAAACCATAAAAAACCTAAAAATATTTAAAAACCCTAAAACATAAAAAAACATAAAAATCCTTAAAACCAGTAAGAAAATCAAAAAAAAAACTAAAAACAATTAAGAAACCTTAAAAACCTAAAAAAACTCTAATGACCCTAAAAACAATAAAATACCTTAAAACCCCTAAAACCCATAAAACCACAAAAACATTAAAACCCTAACTAAACCCATAAATCCCAAAAAACCAATGAAAACACTAAAATACCATTAAACCACGAAAATGTTTAAAAACTCCAAAAAACCTTAAACCCCATAAATAATTCCAAAAACCCCAAAAAAACCAAAAAAGATAAAAAAACATCAAAATCATGAATATCCAAAAAAATCCCACAAAATCACTAAAAATGTAAAAAATACTAATTAACATGGAAAACAATAAGAAAAACTTAAAAACCAAAAAATTGCTTAAAACCCCTAAAAACATAAAAAACCCTAAAAACCCTAAAACCCCCAAAAACCCCATAAAAACCCTAAAACCATAAAATTCCTAAAAAAACCCTAAAAAATAATGAAAATGTAAAAAACCCTAAAAAACATAAGAAAACCATAAAATCCTACAAACAATTAAAACCATTAAAAACCAAAAAAATGATAAAAACTCTAAAAACACGAAAAAGATAGTAAAAACCCTAAAACCCCAAAACACCATAAAAACCCTAAAAACCATAAAACCCCTAAAACCCCATAAAAATTAAATAACCAGTAAAAACTATAAAATTACATTAAACCCATAAAATTTTAAAAACTCTAAGAACCTAAAAAAACCATAAAATCTAAAAAAACTCTAAAACCTTAAAAACTATAATGACCCAAAAAACCAAAAAACCCATCAAAATCCAAAAAAAACATATAAAACCAAAAAAAAACCTAAAAAATCCATAAATCCCTACAAATGTAAGAAACCATAAGAAACCCACAATATCATAAACATATGTAAAACTCCTAAATAAACTAAAAACATTAAAAACCTAAAACACCATAAAAATCCTAAGAAACTATAAAAACCCTCAAAATCCCAAAAAAATAAAATTCAAAAAAGGCCCTAAAAATATCTAAAAATGTAAATACCCATAAACACCCTGAAAACCCCTACGAAAATAATAAAAACCTAAAACCCATAAAAGACCATAAAACACATAAAAACCATAAAACCCCCTAAAAACCTTACTAACCATAAAAATACATAAAAACCATTAAACCCAAGAAAACTCTCAAAATTCGATGAAACCCTATAAACATTAAAAAACTATGAAAAAACATAAACCCCAAAAAAATTAAAATAAAACTTTAATATTAAAAAACTATAAAAAACCCCAAAAAACCTAGAAACCCTCAAAATCCATAAATAACATAAAAACTATAAAAAACCTAAAAAATCCCATAGAATACCTAAAAATATAAAAAAACATAAAACTCCTGAAAACCCCTAATAAGACCTTAGAGCCCTAAATACACTTAAACCCCACAAAACGTCAAAAATGAAAAACCCTCTAAAAATTATAAAAACCCTAAAAACCATAAAACCCCTCAAAATCACGAAAAACCCAAAAAATCCATAAAGATCATATAAAATAATAAAAAACCCTAAAAAATAAAAAAACCTAAAAACTATGCAAAACCATAAGAAAAACTTGAAAACATAAAAATATTAAACCCTATAAAACAAATAAAAATTCTAATAACCAAAAATTTACATAAAAACCCTAAAACCCCTACGAACCATTAAAACTGTAAAACCCATAAAACCCCCCAAACCACTTAAAACTCTAATAAAACTATAAACCCCTAAAAATATTAAGATACTCTAAGAAACCATAAGAACCTTGAAAACTCATAACAAACCCAAAACCCCCAAAAAAAACCCAAAACCCCTCAAAACCCTCAAAACCCATAAAAACCATAAAAATATTAAAAGATCCCTAAATATCCCAAAAAATGTTACAAAATCTATAACCCTAACAAATATTAGGAAATGATTAAAAATCTAAAAACATTTAAAACCACTAAAAAACTAATAAACACTAAAAACCCTAAGAAACACCAAAAACCCAATAAACCCAAAAAACAATCCAAATCTCTAAAACTATAAAAACATTAAAAATACCTAAAAAAAATAAAAAATCGGGATAATAATAAGAAACCATAAAAAACCTAAAAACACATATGACCCTTAAAAATCCTAAAAAAATGATAAAACCCTTAAAAACCTGAAAAATATCCTAGAAACCATAAAACCCTAAAAACCCATAAAAACCCTAAAAACCCATACAAACCCTAAAAACACTAAAAATATATATAAACCATTTACACATTTGAAAATTTAAAAAAAAAACTCTAAAACCCTTTATAACCCTAAAAAAGTCAAAAAAACCCAAAAAAACGAAAAACCCCATTAAAACCCTAAGAAACCTCAAAATCCCTAAAAACTATAAAAATATAAAAATTGAAAAATATACATAAAATCCCTAAAAATGTAAACATCCATAAAGCCTCTAACCCCCCAAGAAAAATCATAAAAAAAATTACATAAAATCTAAAAAATCATAAAAATGCTAAGAAACCCTAAATGCCCTAAACTCCCTAAAAACCCTTAAAACCACTCAAAATTCTTAAACCTCTAAAAACCTATAAACCCTATATAATCCTTAAAATCTATAAAAACATAAAAATCCCAAAAACTTCAAAACCCCTAATAAAACCTTCAAAACTTAAAAACACTTAAAACCTCTAAAAACCAAGAAATTCCAAAAAACTTAAAAACCTAAAAACACTTAAAAACCTAAAAACACTTAAAAACCCTAAAAAACTAAAAATGGTAAAAGCCTAAAAACCTCTAAAAGACTATAAAACCCTAAAAACCCCTAAAACCATAAACACTTCTAAGAAACTTAAATACTTCTATAATCCCATAAAAATCCTAAATAATCAATAGAAATCCCATAAAACGTAAAAACCCCTAAAACCCTGAAAAACCATAAAAACCTAAAAACACATAAAACCCATCAAAAATAGAAAACTTCTAAAAACCCTAAAAAACCTTGAAATCCCTAAACCCCCAAAAAACCATCTAAATTCCTAAAACCAAAAAACCATGAAAATCCTAAAAACACCCTAAATATCTATAAAAATAAACAAAAACCTAGACCACCTAGAAAGCCCTAAGAAAATAAAAAAAAATCCAAAAATGGCTTAAAACATCTAAAAACCTAAAAATTCAAAAAAATTCATAAAATACCACCAAATCCATAAAACACCATAACAATCATAAAACCCCTAAAAACCATAAAAACACTAAAAAATGTTAAAAACCAAAACAACCCACTAAAAACTATAAAATTCCATTAAACCCCTAAAAACATTATAAAACTCTATAAACCTTAAAAAAATACTATAAAACTTAAAAAACCCTAAAAAACCACACAAACCATAAAAACTTTAAAAACCTAAAAACCCCCAAAATCTCTAAAAATTAAAAAACCCATAAAAATATTTATAAATCCCTAAAAACATAAAAAACCCATAATAAAACTGAAAAAAAACATAAGACCCCTAAAAAACTAAAAATGATAAAACCCCCAAAAACCCTCAAAATCCCTATAAAACTTAAAAAAACTAAAAAATCCCTAAAAATTACTACAAATTTAAAATACCCTATAAACAAAAAAAACCCTAAGAAAATGTTAAAAACATAAAAAAAACTTAAAACCCCTAAAAGATATAAATAATGATAAAACCTTAGAAGATCCTAAAAACCATTAAAACCTATAGAATCACAAAATCACCTATATACCCATAAACACTCTAAACCCCTTTAAACCTCTAAAAACAGTGAAAAACTCTAAAAAACTAAAAATCCATAAAATTCCAAAAAATGGAAAATACCAAAACATAAATAAACATAAAACCCCAAAAAACCCTAAAACCCTCAAATCCCTAAAAACATAAAATGAAAAAAACCCCTAAAATATCTCAATATGTAAACACTATAAAAACCTTGAAAAACAAAAAGAATAAGTTAAAATTCGAAAAAAAACATAAAATCCCAAAAAATCCTTAAAAACACTAAAAACCTAAAAACCCAAAAAACCCAAAAACACTAAAACCCGTCAAAATCCATAAAACTATAAAAACCAAAAAAAAATACTTGAAATACATAAATATGTAAGAAAATAAAACAACATTGAAAACACTATTAAACCATAAAAATATCAAAATAATTAAAACCCCAAAAAACAAAAACGTGTAAAAACCCGAAAAGGCCCTCAAAACCCTAAACCCCCTAAAAACCAAAAAAACATCTAAAACCCTTAAAAAACCGTTAAAACTCCCAAAAAAATCACTGACACTATAAAACCCTTAAAACCCTTAAAAACTTGAAAAAAGTCCTAAAATATTAAAACCACAAAAAACAAAAAAAAAATAAACCCCCCCCCCCCACAAAAATAATGTACTAAAAACTATAAAAAACACTAACACCCTCAAAATCAATAATAAACCTATATCTAATAAAATTCCTAAAAATTCCTAAAAATCCATAAAAAAATAAAATCCCTCAAGAAGTCTAGAAAACCTCTAATAAAACCATAAAAACATAAAAACACTTAAAACCCCTAACAACTAAAAACCCTAAAAACCTAACAACCCTATTAATGTTAGAACCTAAAAAACCATGAGGATCCTATGACATATCTAAATTCTTGAAAAATATAAAAAAACCCTAAAAACACTAAAAACCCTTAAGAAAACATTAAAAACCTAAAATATATAAAAACCCTAAAAAACAATAAAAACATTAAAAAACCAAAAAGACTATAAATATCCTAAAAAATTACAAAAATCCATAAAATGTAAAAACCTTCAAAACCATGAAAATCCGAAAAAAAAACATTGTAAACCTGAAAAAAAACTAAGGCCCCTAAAAACCTAAAAATTTCTAAAAACCCTAAAATACCCTAAAACACTAAACACCACTAATAACCATAAAAATCCCCAAATCCTTAAATTCCCTAAAAACTCCTAAAACCCTAAAACACTAAAATAATAAAAACACCTAAAACACTAAAAAACATTAAAAATTATAAAAAAATCTTAAACCCCTAAAAAACTATAAAAACTCAAAAAACCCAAAAAAGCACTATAATCCATAAAAATCTTAAAAATTCTCTAAAAATTAAAAAAAATATGAAAATCACTAAAATCCCTAAAAACACTAAAAAATCAATAAAAAAACAAAAAAACATTAATCCCATATAATACATTAAAAACGATGAAAACCGTAAATACCATAAAAGACCCTAAAAACTAGAAAAGCCACTAAAAACCATGAAACACAAAATCCCATAAAAACCCTAAAACCACATAAAACTCCAAAAACCTTTTACACCCTTAAAATGTTAAAAAATGAAAATACACCCCAAAAAACAATAAATATCATAACACTAAAAACCCAAAAAACATAAAACCCCTATAAACATAAAAACCACCAAAATCCCTCAAAATCCTTAATAACCAAAAAAACCATTAATATCCTCAAAAAATTAATAAAAATACCTAAAAATATAAAAAACCCCGAAAAACTGTAAAATCCCACTAAAAACTCTAAACCCCCCCAAAAAACCTAAAAAACCTAAAAAACCTAGAAAACCTAAAAACCTAAAAACCCTAAAATCATAAAACCCTAAAAATCCCTAAGAACAATAAAAACCTTTGAAATCCTGAACATGTTCTAAAAATAATTAAATATGAAAAAACCATAAAAATCTCAAAAAACCATAATAAATGTTTAAAAACTTAAAATGTATTAAATCCAACAAAAAACTAAAAAATGAAAAAAACATGAAAACCCCTTAAAATCCTTAAAATCCATAAAACTCTCAAAATCCATTAAACCCCTAAAAACCCATAAAGATCCTAAAAAGTCCCTAAAATACCTAAAAATGTAAAAACCCCTAAAAACCCTTAAAATACATAAGAAGCCCTTAAAACCATAAAACAAATTAAAACTCCAAAAAACCTAAAAAAAGATAAAAACCCTAAAAACATTAAAACACCATAAAACCCCCTAAAACCCACAAAACCCCTAAAACCATAATAAACACTAAAACCCCCTTAAAACCGTAATAAACTACTAAAAACTCTAAAAAACCTTTAAACACCTAAAAATGTTAAAAAATATAAATAACCATAAAAACACAAAACACCCAAAAAATCCTTCAAACCCTTAAAAACAATAAAAAATTCTTGAAACCCCCTAAAAATATATAAAAACCTAAAAAACCTCTAACACAACCTTAAAATCATAAAAACACTAAATCACCAAAAACCTAAAAATCTCTAAAAAACCTGAAAACCCTCAAAATCCCAAAGAACCATAAAAAACCATAATATCCTTAAAAGCCCCAAAAAGCAGTAAAACTATAAAAAACAACAAAAAACCTCAAAACCCTATGAAATCCTTGAAAATAAAAAAAAACATAAAACCCAAAAAAACAAAAAAAAAAATCTAAAACCCTTAAAAATCATAAAAAACCTAAAAACCATAAAAACCAAAAAACTGTAAAACCCACTAAAAATACTAAAAAACACTAAAACCATAAAAACCACTAAAAACTCTTTAAACCACTAAAAATGAAAAAAAAACACTAAAAACCTTAAAACCCTAAAACACAAAAAAAAACTAAAATCCCAAAAAAAACCTTAAAATCATAGAAACTTTTAAAAAACCTTAAAACACTAAAAAACCATAAAAACCCTAAAAACTATAATAATCCTAAAAATCCCAAAAAATACAGAAATAAATAAAGCGCCCTACAACCCTAAAAACCCCTAAGAAAACATTAAAAACCTAAATTCACTATAAACCCCTAAAAACATAAAAAATGCTAAAACCCCCAAAACCCATAAAAACTCTAAAAACCCTAATACCCTCAAAAATCCAAAAAATCCCAAAAAACCATAAAAATCATAGAAAATCCCTAAAAATCCTAAAAAAGTAAAAACCCTCAAATCCCCTAAGAAAACCTTTAGAACCTAGAAACACATAAAAATCCTACAAACCCAAAAAACCCAAACCTCCCCCTAAAAACATAAAACCCTAAAACACCAAAAACACTGTAAAATAAAACTATAAACATTAAAATCCTTTATACCCCAAACTATGTTAAAAACATAAAAACACATTAAAACCCTAAAATCTAAAAAGTTATAATAACCTAAAAAACGTAAATAAAACCCTAAAACCCTATAAAATCCTTCAAAATTCCTAAACACCATAAAAACCATAAGAAATTTGAAAAAATTCCAAAAAATACTTAAAAATGTAAAAAACCTAAAAACCCCTAAAAACCCAAAGAAAACATCACAAAACTAAAACCACTTAAAATCCTTAAAACACTAAAAACACTAAAAACCCAAAAAAAAACATTAAAAGAACCTAAAACCCTATAACCCCTAAAAACCATATAACCCCTAAAAACCATATAACCCCTAAAAACCATAAAAATCCAAAAAAACCTAAAAATACAATAAACCCATAAAACTCTAAAAACCCACTAAAAACTATAAATCCTATTTATTCCCCTAAAATGACAAAATACTCTAAAAAGCATTAAAAACACTAAAAAAACTCAAATAACCCCTAAAAACCAAAAAAACATATGAACCCGTACTACCCAAAAAACCCTTAATACCCTCAAAATCCATAAAAACCCTAAAAATAGTAATGATCCTTACCTAATAATTTTGAAATCAATAAAAATCCAAAAAAGATTCATGAAACCTTTTAAAAATCTAAAAACCCTAAAAAACACAAAAAATATTAAAAACCCATAAATCCCCATAAAAACCCTAAAACTAATTAAAAAACATTAAAATACAAAAAACATTGAAAAACTGTAAAAAAAATTTAAAACCAAAAAACTCAAAAATTCCCCTGAATTGCAAAAAACCAAAAAAAACCTCAAACCCTCATAATCCTTTAAATCCCTAAAACCTTAAGAATTATTAAAGCCCCTAAAAATCCCTAAAAACCTAAAAAACCATAAAAACCTCAAAAATACAAAGAAAACCTTAAATTCCTAAAACACTTAACACCCCTTCAAAATCTAAAAATTTTAAAAACCCTAAAACCCATAAAACATTACAAAACATAGAACTCTTAAATCATTAAAATACTAAAACCCCAAAAGACCATAAAAACCCACTGTAATCTCTAAAAACCCTTGAGGTCCCTAAAATGTTAAAAAACTATAAAATACCTTAAATTGTATAAAACTCAAAAAACCCCTAAAAACACACCAAATAATCTAATCATCATTTAAACTTCTAAAATCATTAAAAACTATAAAAATCCATAAAACCCAAAAAATCTCAAAAAATCCAATAAAAACTCAAAAAAACCCATAAAACCCTAAAAACTATTAAACACATGAAAATCCTAAAAACCCAAAAAATCCATAAAAACATAATAAACCCTAGAACCCTAAAAAACATTAGAAAACATTAAAAACATAAAAACACTTAAATATTTAAAAATCATAAAAATGATAAAAACCCTAAAACCCCTAAAATCTATAAAAACCCTAAAACCACTCAAAATCCCAAAACCCCTTAAAAACCATAAAAATCCAAAAAATACCTAAAATCCCAAAAAAAATAGCAAACCCTAAAATCATTTATTACCCCTAAGAAAACCATAAAAAACAAAAACACTAAAAACCTTTAAAAAGATAAAAATGCTTAAAACCCAAAAACAACTCAAAATCCCTAAAACCCCAAAAATTCCATAAAAATCATAAAAATCCTAAAATTAAAAAATGCTAAAAAACCATTAAAATACTAATAAAACCTTCTAACCTAAAAAGTGAAGACCACGTGAAAATTTAAGTAATCTAAAAACCCCTAAAAGACACTAAAAACCCTAAAACCCCCTAAAAATAATAAAAACATCTAAACCCACAAAAAACCCTAAAACCACAAAAACCTAATAACCCACTAAATATTATAAATACCCTTTAAATACATCAAAATTTAAAAAAACACTAAATACAATAAAACCCCTAATATATTGTAAAATCCCTAAAACCACTAAAAATCATCAAACCCATAAAACCCTAAAAACCTAAAGAACTATAAAACCTGCAAAATCCCAAACCACATAAAACCCATTAAAATCCTAAAAAAAGCCCAAAAAACCCTAATAACATAGAAAACCATAAAAAACTGAAAATCCCCAATAAAACCACAGAAACACAAAAACATGTAAAACTCCTAAAAACCTAAAAATGTTAAAACCCTTAAAAACCTTAAAAATCCTAAAACACCCAAAATACTTACAATCCATCATAATCCATAAAAATTCTAAAAAATCCATAAATTCATTAAAAACCATCAAAACCCCGAAAAACCCTAAGAATACCTTAAAACCCAAAAGTGATATAAAAAGGATAAAAATGATAAAAATCCTAAAAACCCTAAAAACCCTAAAAACCATTAAAACCCTCAAATCCAAGAAAAACCCCTAAGTAAACCTTAAAAAACAAAAAACACTTGAAAACCATAAAAAATCTAAAGACTCTAAAAACCCTTAAAACCCCTAGACACCTAAAAAATTGGAAAAGGCATCAACATCTCTAAAACCCAAAAAACCAATAAATATACTTAAAACCCCTAAAAATACCAAAAAATATAAAAACCCTGACAAACCCTAAAATGCAAAGAAAACCACAAAAACCTAAAAACATTATAAACCTCCAAAAAACATAAAAAATGATAAAAATATAAAAGACCCTAAAACCCCAAGAAATCATAAAAAAAATTAAAAAATTAAACAATCAAAAAACGCATAAATATCAAAAAACCACTATAACACTAAAAATCATTTAAAACCCTAAAATCATTAAAAACTCTAAAAAAATTAAAACCCCTGAAAATTTAAAAAAACCCTAAAATCCCTAAAAAACAAAAAACCCTAAATGTCCCTAAAACCCTATATAAATGTTATAAAATCAATAAAATCCATTAAAAATTGAAAAACCTAAAAACTATAGGAAAACATTTAGAATCTAAAAACACTTAAAAGCCCTAAAATATAAAAAAATTTAAAACCATTAAAGAATCTTAAAATACATAAAAACATAAAAACCCTTAAAATCCTTAAAAAATCCCTAAAAACGAATAAAAACCCTAAAAATCCACTAAAACTCTAAAAACCCTTTAAACCCATTAAAATGTTAAAAATTTATAAAAATAATAAATCCCTAAAATCTGAACACAAAATATAACCCATAAAAATATAAAAATCTTAAAAACCCTAAAATCCCACAAAATCTCTAAAACCCTAAAAACCCATAAAAAATCCAAAAAAACCTAAAATTATCTAAAAAAATAATAAACATGGAAACCCCTAAAAAACATTGAGAAACCATAAAAACCTAAAAGCACTTAAAACCCCTAAAAACCTAAAAATCACTAAAACTATAAAAACTCTAAAACCCTCAAAATTCATAAAATGCATAAGAACAATAGAAATCATAAAAAAATCTCTAAAAATCTATAAAACATAAAAACACTAAAACCCAAAAAAACCTAAGAATACTTTAAAAACAAATAAACAATTGAAACTCCTTAAATCATAAAAATGCTAAAATACCTAAAAAACCATTAATAGACCATAAAACCCCTTTAAACCCCTGAAACTATAAAACCCATAAAAATATTCAAAAACCCCAAAAATTCATACAAACCCTAAAAAAAAACTAAAACACTAAAAACCAATTAAAACCCTAAAATCGTTAAAAACTCAGAAAACCCTTAAATCTAAAAAAACTCAAAAAACCCTTAAAAACAAAAAAAACCTTTAAAGTCCTCAAAATCCTTAAAAATCTATAATTATCCAAAAAAATCCATAAAAAGGTAAAAATCCCTAAAAATCCTAAAAACATATTTGAAAACCTTAAAACCCTAAAAACATATAAAACCCCTAAAATCCTAAAAAATACTAAAAACCCTAAAAACTGCTAAAACCCTTAAAAACCTAAAAATTCCTAAAAATCCAAAAATAAATAAATAAAAACCCTAAAACCCCTTAAAACCCCCCAAAGAATACCTTAAAACCCAAAAAAAATCTTATAACCCCTAAAATCTTAAAAATTCTAAAAACCATAAAAGACCCTAGAACCCCTAAAACCCCCTAGAAACCCTAAAAACCATTCAAAAACCGTAAAACCCTTAAAATTGATAAAACCCTAAAAAAACTAAAAATTTAAAATACCATTTAACTATTAAAAATTTTAAAAAAAATATAAATACTCTTTAAGCCACAAAAATACTCAAAAACCCCCTAAACCAAAAAAAAACCATACAATCCTTGAAAACCCCAATATTACTCAAAATCCATAAAACACTACAAACCTATAAAATTCCTAAAATATTCCTAAAAAACCTTTAAAATGAAAAAACCCCTAAAAACCCTAAAGACCCCTAAGAAATCCTTAAAAAGATAAAAACAGTAAAAGCCCCTAAAACCAAAAAAATGATAAAAACCCTAAAATACTATAAAAACTCTGAAACCCTTAACATCCATAAAATCCCCAAAAAACATAAAACACCACAAAAACCCAGAAAACCTAAAAAGCACAAAAAACTCAAAGTACCCCTCAAAACCCAAAAATGATTAAAAAAATATAAAAAAACTTAAGACCCCTACAAACTCAAAAAATCCCTAAAAACTAATAAACCATAAAAAGCCCTAAAAATATAAAAAAAATTCAAAAACCCCTCAAATACCTAAAAACCATAAAATCCATTACAATCTTAACAAATCCCTAAAAGTTCCTAAAAATGTAAAAAACCATAAAACCCTAAAAACCCTAAGAAATCCTTAAAAACATAAAAACCCTAAAAACATCAAAAAACCTAAAAATTTATAAAAACCCAAAACTCATAAAAATACTTAAAAATAAATAAAACCCATAAAAACCAAAAAAATCCCAATATTCCCTAAAAATCCCTAAAAACCTAAAAACCCATAAAAACCCAGAATAAAACATAAAATTTAAAAATAGTTAAATCCCCTAAAATCCTAAACACACTGAAAACCCTAAAATACATAAAACCCCTAAAACACCAGAAACTATAAAAATAACAAAAACCCCTAAGAACCCATAAAAACATAAAAAAGCACTAAAACTCTAAAAAACCTTTAATCCTTTAAAAATTTTAAAAAAAACTTAAACCCTTAAAAATCCAAAAAAATAAAAAAATATCATAAAAACTGGCAAAACCCAAAAAAACATTAAAATCTATAAAAATCCTTAAAACCCCTAAAAATCCATTAAAATACTAAAAAACCATAAAAATTAAACAAATAACTAAAATACCTAAAAATGTAAAATTATTAAAAACCTTATAAAACCCTAAGAAAACCTTAAAAATTCATAAACACATAAACCCCCTAAAAACAAAAAAAAACTAAAAAAAGGAAAACCCCTAAAACTGTAAAAACCCTCAAAATCCATAAAAACCCTAAAATACAATAAAAATCATTAAAAACCATAAAATACCTAAAAATAAAGAAACCCTAAACCCCCAAAAAACCATAATAAAACCTTACAAATCTAAAAACACTTAAAACACTTATAAATAAAAAACCACTAAAACCCTAAAATTCCCTAAAAACCCAAAAATCTTCTAAAAACCATAAAATCAATGAAAACCCAGAAAACCCAAAAAAGCACTAAAAACTCTAACCCATTTAAACCCCTGAATTATTAAAAAACTCTAGGAAACCTTAAAACCCTTAAAAAATAAAAAACCCTAAAATTATAAAATAACCATAAAATAACTAAAAACCATAAAAAACCCTAAAAATCCCTAAAATGAATAAAAAAATTAAAATCATAAATAATCCCTAAAAATCTATGAAAATATAAAAACATGTAAAAACCATGAAAATCCTTAAGAAAACCTTAAAACCTAAAAAAACCTACAACTCTCGAAACAACATAAAAACTCTAAAACCCTAAAAAAACCTATAAAATCAAAAAACCCAAGAAAACCTCAAAATCCCTAAAACTCAAGAAACCATAAAAATCCATAAAAAACCCATAAAACCATAAAATAACTAAAAATCTCAAAAATTACCCAAAAAATATAAAAAACCCTAAAAACCCTGAAAACACTACGAAAACCTTAAAATCCTAAAACACAAAAAACCCCTAAAAACCTAAAAAATATAAAACCATAAAATACTCTAAAGACAATGAAAACCACTAAAAACCATTAAACCTCCTAAAAAAATTAAAATCCCTAAAACCCCATTAAAACCCGAAAACCCAATATTCACTCTCAAAATCTTTTAAACACCTAAAACATTAAAGAAATCTAAAAAACCATAAAACCTCTAAAATCTAAAAAAACCCATAAAACCCAGAAAACAATAAAATCCCTGAAACCCCTATGAATTCTCAGAATCATAAAACCCCATAAAAACCATAAATATCCTAAAAATCCATAAATATCCATAAAATGTAAAAAAACAGGAAACCCAAAAAAACTCCTAAAAAACCTTACAAAACTAAAAACACTTAGAAACAAAAAAACATAAAAAATAAAAAAATATTAACCCCCCCCCCCCCCAAGAGAATATAAAAACCCCTAAACATCCCTAAATACCATAAAACCTTTTAAAAAAATAAAAACCCCTAAAAATAATAAAAAAAATAAGAGAAATTAAGACCCTCCAGATAAAGAAGATTATCATATTCAATTATCATCTTTTGTAGTCAAGAATTTTTAAGAAAAAAATAGATCACATCACTTTGTAAAACTGGTGATCAGACTCAAAAACTGTATTTGGGAAATCAGACTCACAATTATTAAAAAGTCTATCATATTTATAAGATGGTTTCAAGAATAAATGGTTCATCAGATCAACTTGAGTCTGGAATGAAAGGAAGACTGTATTGTGGAAAACTATCAAATTCGGCATGGATCTGATAGGAATCTGATGATGGTTTGCTGATTTTTATTTCAAAAATACCATAAGTTGTTTGGAAAACTTGTGATGAAAGACTTGTGAAGGTAAGGGGGGAAAATGTGATACCAATCATATTCATGTTTGATTGGAAATAAATATGTTTCTAGAAGATAATGACTTTACAATACTTTCATTGGTAAATCAGATGATACTAAAACTGATATTCAATATAATAAATTTCATAAAGGAGGTCACGATTATAATCAAAAGATTTTGGAAGAAATAATTTTTTAAATTAAAATATTTCTGGTGTCAGATCATCAGATTTAGATTTTTTTGATGGAAGGGGCGATTTTATTGATCATAATGAAAGAAACTGAAGGTTCTAGTTTTTAGTCAGACAAAAGACAAAAGATTTAAATATTTGGAGAATAAATTTGATATGTATCATAATTATAAAAGAGAAATATGTTGAGAGTATAAATATATTTGGTATCATATTCATAAAATAATAATTAAAAATGGTTGAAGAAGTTTTAAAGAATCGTTTTTCTCCATTGTAATAATGAATTCTGAGTGAGAGTTAGTTTTGAGAATTATAATTAGAATACATACATTTTTCTTCTAACATTTGGTGAAGAAAATTGAAATGAAGAAACTGTAGTTTAATAACGTGTACTTCCATTGTAATAGAGAAATCATAATGAGAAGATATACTTTTAAATGGTTCAGAGAAACATAATGAAATATCATTAGTTCTGATTTTTTTGAATGTGGGTCAAGAAAATAAATGTTACTAAATAAATTTATCGTAATGAAGAAATCTTAAGAAGGAATCATAATCGAACATAAGTTTCTTAATATGTCTTCAATTTAATATTTACAAGTGGATATATAAAATATGATGTCCATCATAATGGGAAAATTATAAATGAAAATTAGAATGGGATTGTAGACTTGTTATAAATAATAAAGGGAGCTAGATTCAAGAGATGATCCAAAATTATATGGGTGTTGAAGAAGTCAAAAAATAACTGAATTGTAATGGGAATTGAATGAGTCAAATAAATATCCATATTTCAATTGGAATTGAATGATTCAATGAAAGATATGATATTGAAGGAATATTGATGATTCAAGAGTTTTAGTAAAGTGGGAAAAAAATTTAAATATCCCACTTAAACCACTATTATGAAATGATTAATATGAGGAGAGTACATCGTGTATTCTATGACATACATTTCTTTTGAAAGAGGATATAGAATATCTTAAATTTTAGCTACAAGAATTTTTTAGATTTTGTTTTCTTGAAGAAGTTAGACAGACATAAGAAGAAGAAGGACATAAGGAAGGAAGAAGATCATATTCAGTGGGATTTCATATTAGGATAGATAATCAGACTGGGAAATGTGTATTGAGATTTCCAAACAGTGGAAAATTATGTTCAGGATCGTTTCAGTGGCATCCTAAATGAGTATTATTTCCATATTGAGCAATCTAACTTGGGAAGATGACCAAGGATTCAGACCGAGTATTTTTTTCGAAGTCCAAGAAGTTCTTACCAGCTTCTCGTTAATAAAGTGAATAATTGGTTTGAAAGATCATATTGGTAAAAGATGATCACAAAGCATTATACATATTTTTTTAATAAAAATTTTATTACATCATTTTGGGATACTTTATGCACATGCAATATTATATTTAACTTAGTGCTATATGAGTGTAAGGGAATATCCAACTCATTGTATTCCACACAAAAGGATTGTTTCTAGTGTATTTTGAGGTATTTTATTATTTAAAAACCATACCAAGGATGTAGCTAATCTATTTGAGTATTGAAAATTATAAATTAATTTTTTTTTCAAATTGATATATGCTTGACTTGTTTTCAGTAGAGAAGGAAATATTTAAATGGAGGCGAAGGTTGTTTCAAAAGTAAGGAAACATAAAAGAAAACATTATCACTGATTCAACCCCTCCTCTCTATGATAAAACTATCTTGATTGCGAAATATCAATTGGTATTATTTTTCATGGTTCCCATTGATTATTATTTGTAGATGTTTTAAAGAGAAGTAGTGATAAATAATTTTAATTGTGTGAATAGTTAGTGGATTAGAATCTTCGACGGTAATAAGTATCATATTTAAATATAAATAAACTTTCCTTAACTTTTTTTATTTTCTGTATGATGTTCTTTAATTTTCAACAGATGGACTTAATCCTATTGATGAAAAGTTCCCTCTTAGAAAAATCGACAAGAAGAATCTTGATGGAGAAAAAAATTCTTAACTCTCATCACTTTATGAAAGTGATTATTTAATAGTGAATGGTGTTTCCACTATAAAAGGTATCTAGGATAATTTGAAAATAGTTTTTAATACAATGAAAAATTAAGAAGGAAAAACATTAAATCATGAGTCCGAAGTATGAAGATTTTAATTAATGTATGATAAAGATTGTGAGGCTTGAGGAGGAAAAAAATAAGTCGATA
This sequence comes from Viscum album, assembly GCA_963277665.1. Lineage (NCBI taxonomy): Eukaryota > Viridiplantae > Streptophyta > Magnoliopsida > Santalales > Viscaceae > Viscum > Viscum album. The sequence goes on from OY728152.1 coordinate 1,118,272,096, forward strand.
AATGAAAGTTCCTTATCAAACAATGAATAAGGTTTTCCTAAAGATAAATTCAAGATAATGGAAGATATTAATGATTTCAATAAATAACATGAGAAAGAAAATAATCATATTAAACATCTTGAAGATAAGAAAAATGAAAAAACAAGATGAGTTAGAACTTTTCCAAAAAAAATTCTAAAGCTGAATAGCGAGGAACAAGTTTTAAAAACTCTATATTAGAATTTAGTGAATGTTCTTATAAGGAGGAACTATAATAAGATCAAAAGTTACCTACAGATGTTGATAACAATGATGGTATTCTTCCTAAAAAGATATCTGAAAATTATTCTAAAAAGAATAAATCTAGGAAAGTTATTTTTGAGGACAAGACCATACAATTAATAAAGTATGAATTTTATAAAAAATTTGAGTCAAAAAATTTTTCTAAACATTTTTAATGTGGAAAATTTTTTAAACCATCTGGTTCTGATAAATATGGAAAAAAGAAACTTGGAAAATAATATTCTGATTGAAAACAGAAAGGTTGGTGGTAAACAATGTTTTTTAGAAGGTTGCTGAGAAACGTACTCACAAAACTGGTCAATACGAAAGTTTTAATAAAAAATAATCTTTTAATGGATACTTCTATTACTGTTATAGATTTACATATATGGAAAATATGTTTTGGTTCAACAAAAAACATTACTACTATTCCATATATTATGGAAGGAAAGGTTTGAGGGGGAGTCATTCTTCTCAAAATAAGATATATGAGAAGGAAGTTCAGAATAAACCAGAGAAGGTTGGTGCGAAAGTTAATAATAGGTTCCAACTATTGGAAACTATTTTTAAAATACGTTAACAGCCTATAAATATTGTTAAGGGTTGTCTTGTTTTTTCATCAAAAAAATGTTTCTTAACAATTCTCAAAAGCTGCAAGTGAAGAAATAAAAGGGAAAATAAAAATCTCTTGTTGTTGAAACTACTTTGAAAGCTATAAAAGGAGAAAAACATGGTTTCTTGATAGTGGGTGGTCTTCTCATATGATAGGAGATTTAATGTTTTTGAATAATGTTAAAGACTTCAAAGAAGGAATAGTGAAACTTGGAAATGATGAATATTTGAGAATCAAAGGTGTTGGATCAGCCATCATTGGGAAAGAAAATATGAAATCCATGAAAGATTTATATGTTGATGGGATGAAACAAATCCTAATGAGTGTTTCACAACATTTTTATGAGTTTAACAACTTTATCTTCCAAAAATATGTGTTTCTTGTGAAAATTGAGGAAGAAGGAAAGATAGTTATAGTTGGCCAATTCATAAAAGGAAACTTATTTAAAGTTGGTGAAATACAAAACTCTAGTAATTTTTTTATGATAGAAAAAATATGTTGTGGCATAAAAGGCTATAGAGAATGTGTCAAAGAAAAATTATAAAGTCCTAAAAATGAGAAGTTTTTGTGGTATTCTTGATATGTCATGAAGAAAATATTACTGTTTCACTATTTTTTAGAAAAGTAAATTTACAAACTCAGTGCATAAGAAAGTTAAGATTTGTTCAAAATGACCCCTACAACATCTTCATTTTGATATTTGTTGTCCAATGAGAAAAAAAAGAAAATAATGTAGGTAAGTACATAATCACTTTCATTAATGACTTTACTCACATTAATTGTGTTATGTATATCATACATAATTCATATTCATTGAAAATGTATAAATGTTTCGTAAGGAAAGATGAGAAATAATGGGATTATTCAATCAAGAAGTTTAGAGCTGATATTGGAAGTGAGTATAAAAATGATTAATTTGATAGTTATCTTGAGAATCATGAAATTTGGAATGAGTTTAGTTCACTATACACTGCTCTAAAAAATGGGCTTGCTGAAAGGAATAATATAAGTCTCATGAAAATGGGAAGATCTATGTTACTTGAATATGGTATTTCTCATTACTTTTGTAGGAATTCCACGTGTACTGTTGTGTATATCCAAAACTAATGTTTCTATAATACATGTTCAGATATGAATTCATATGAAATGTTTTATAGAAAAACTCCAAATTTTAAACACTTAAGAGTTTTTGGGACTCCATGCATCACAAATAAGAAAGGTGGAATCCGTGGAATGCTTTTGCATGGAGGTGAAGATGGAATTTTCCTTGGTTATTCTCTTAAAGGAACATGATACATATGTTTCAAAAAATAGATATGATAAATTTTTTAGTCTATGGATGGGAAATTTGTTAATATGGATGAGGAATAAAAATAGACATATTCTAATAAAGAAGTTGAATAGTATAAAGAATGTTTTTTTTAATAATTTAGATAAGGATTCCCAAAGTTGTAATCCTACTCAAAATGAAGAATCGTACTCATCTATTTCAATTGATGAGGATGAAACTCAAATAACTCATCCTATGATGTGAACACTATTAGTTGATCAAAAAAAATTTGGGAATCAAAATTAGATGGTTCAAAAAATTATTACCTCAAAAATTGTTACACATACTTCTTTGCATTAAAAATTTGTGCCTAAAGACGTAGATGAAGTATTTAGGAATATAGAATGAGTTTAGTATATGAATGAGGATCTTGATCAGATATAAAATAATGATACTTGGGAACTTGTACCCAATATAGATAATAATAATGTTATTGTTACGAAGTGGGATTTCACGAACAAGATGAATGAATAAGGTGAAGTGATAAGGAATAAAGAAAAATTAGTATCATAAGGTTATTCAAATATTGATGGAGTTTATTTTGATGATACTTTTGATCCATTGTAAATTTAAGGAATATTAATAATTTTTATTTCTATTGATTCAAAATTAAGTTAGAAAAATTTTCAAATGGATGCAATGTCTACATTTCTGAATTGGGATCTTGATGAGGAAGTTTACATTGAACAAACATCTGGAATTGTTATTGGGAAATATGAAAATTATGTGTGATGGTTGAAGATATCTTTGTGTGGGATGATAAAATACTCAAATTAATTTTATTCCAAGTTGGAAACTTTCTTAATAATGATGAGTTTTTCGAAATGATGAGTTAATGGAAATAATTATATCAAATAATGTCAAAATTTTAACTCATCATAATTGTTTTTGTCGATGAAATTATATTTTTTGGGAATAATAAAATATCTTGTGAAATAATTTCAAAATAAATGAATTTTTTTTGAGATTTCCATATTGGGGGAAATGAATTACTTTATTAGGTTAAAAATTTTACAAAATAAGAATCATGTTATTCTTTCTCATGAAAGGTATTCCAAGGAACATCCCATGACGTTTGACATCAAATACTTAAAACTATTTTTCACATAAATATATGTGGGAATATAGTTGAGTAAATATGGATAAGGCAAAAAAGTAGATCTGAAATAATTTTGGAAGACTATTGGATTTTTTTTATACTTGACTTCCTCAAGACCTGATATTTTTTATGTTATTTCCTTATGTGCAATATTTTAGATTTCTCCCAAAGAATTAATTTTACATGATATAAAAAAGAATTCAAATATATATCCAAGGAACAAAAAATTGGAATCATGTATGATAAATCATAATGTATTAACATTTTTTGGGTAATCAGATGCTGATTGTCTAGGAAATTTTGATGATAAAAGATCCGTATCTGGTAAAGTTTTATTTTTGGGGAAAAGTTATTTTAGTTGGAATACAAAGAAATTTTTTTAATATATATTAGAATGGATAAAACTGAATATGTTGCTTCCAATAAAAATTCTACCAAAATTTATGGTTGAAAACCCAATTGTAATACATACCTATTGAAGTAAAGTTACCCTTGTTTTAAAGATGTGATAATCAAAGTGCAATAAAACATACAAGGAATCTATTAAAACATTCCCATTAAAAATGTATTTATATCAAGCACCACTTCATTAAATAGCATGTAGATAATAATGGATTGATTCTAAAGTACGTTCCTATATTAGAGAAAGTTATATACATTTTCATAAAACCCTAACAAAAGAAACCCTTTTAAAAAATTAGGTTTAACATGGGTGTCTAAACTCTTTCTCATAAAGGCCGAGGTATGTTTTCTTATTCCCTATATCATCTTATATTTGTATAGTGTTGTCAAGGGGGGAATGTTTTCATAAATTTATCCACTGTATATGTGCTAAATCCTTTTTAAGGAAGCATGTTTAAAGGGAGAAGGGTGGGTAAGCTATAAATCTGGCATGTAAGTGTGGGAACTATTGTAAATATTTGTTAGAGTGGCTGTAGGAGAAAATAATTATTCTAGAGAAGTTAAATAAATGGAGAAAATATGAGGAAGAAAGATGAGGAAAATGTTGAGGAATAATGTTGATGAAGAAAATATGAGAAATGAAAATAGAGGAAGAAATATGTGGAAGAAATCTTAGGAATAAAGGTTGAGGAAGAATGACAAGGAAGAAAGGTGAGGAAGAAATTCAGGGAAGAAAATCAAATGAAAGAATGTCGAGGAAGAAATATGAGTAAATTTTTCCTAAGTCACTAATTTTGGACATCATGGGTTTTTTATTGATTCTTATTCATACAATGAGTTATCTCTAGTAGGCTTACAATGGTTGATAAATAATATATTTCTTAAGGCTAGAAATTTCAGTGTTTTATGAAGCTTGGTTGGAAAAATATCCAAAGGGATAGATTATTAGGACCAAGATGATATAGAATATTATCATATTCAGGTATTATATTTTGTTTTCAAGGATGTTTAATAAGAAAATAAGTCACCACACTTTGTAAAATTGGTAATCAGACTCAAATATCATATTCAGTAAATTGGGCTCACAATGATTAAAAAGTCTATCATATTGATAAGTTGGTTTCTGGAATAAAAGATTCATTGGACTCAACATTAGTTTGGAAGGAAAGGAAGATCATATTGAGTAAATGATTTAGATTCAGCATGGATCCAACAGTAATATGATACTTTTTTTCTGATTTTTATTTCAAAAATATCAAAATTTGTTTATAGATCTTGTAACACAATCCTTATAAATATAAGGGGTGAAAAGGTAATGCCAATCATATTAAGGTTTTACTGGAAATAACTACATTGTTGGAATATAGGGAAGTTATAATAATTTATTTGATAAAACATATGATGCTAAAATTGATCTCTAATATAATAAAAGTCATGAAGGAATTAATAATTATAAGAAAAAACGTTTTTTGAATAAGGAAGTTACTGAAGTAATGTCTTTCCAGTCTAAGGCCATCAGATTTATATTTTTTTAATAGTTGGTAAGGTTATCTTGATTATAATAATATAAACTAAAGGTTCTAGTTTTTAGTTGGAAAAAAGCCAAAATATTTAAATCTTTGGATAATGAAGTTGATAAGTATCATAATAAGAATATAGATATATGTTGAGTACTGAAAGAACATTTCTATATTATTCAAAAATGAATTAGTAGAAGTGGTTGAATAAGTTTGAATGAATTTAAAATCTCCATCGTAATGAAGAAATAAGAATCAGAGTTAGTTTTGAGAATTTTAATAAGAGGACATATATTTTCCATATTACATTTGGTTTAGATAAATATAATGAAGAAACTATTGTTTAATGTATGCTTCCATTATAATGAGTAAATTAGAATGGGAAAATAATCTATCAGGTGGTGGAGAGTGATGTAATGAAATATCTTTAGTTTTGTTTTGTTTGTAAGTGGGTTATGAAAATAAGAGTGACCAAAAGAAATTATCATAATGAAGAAATCATAATCGGGAATCAAAATTGTACTAAGGTTTTTTAAGAAGTCTTCAGTTATATATTTACTAGTGGATCAAGCAAACAATATGACTATCATAATGGAAAATCATAATGGTCAAATCAGAATTAGATTAAATATTTTTTATAAATTCTAAAGGGATTTTAAGTCAAGATAATATATGAAATTCATGGATGGTCGAAGAAGTCACCGAAAGATCCGGATTTCAAGGGGAATTGAATGAGTTAAAAAAATATCTAGATTTCAAGGGTGATTGAATGAGACAAATAGAGATCCAATAGTGAAAGAAGATTGTAGATTTAGATGTTTTGGTAAATAAAGAAAACATTTTTAGTATCCCTCTTAAACCATTCTTATGATCCTATAAATACGAGGAGAGTCCTTCGGGCATTACAAGACTTGAAATAATCACAAAAGAGGAGAGAGAAGATATGGAATTATAGAAAGATTAAGTTTTCCAGTTGTGTTTTCTTGAAAAAGTTATCTGGATAAAAGAAGTAGGAAGAAATGATGCAAAATGTTTTCAGATGGATTTCATATTGGGTTAGATAATCGGGCTTGGAAAATTTTATTAAGATTTTTGGATCACATATGAAAATTTTTAGGGTTTTTAGAGGTATTATGATAGATTATTATTTATTTATTGAGAAATTAGACTTGGGAATAGGATATGGGAATTAGATTGAGTATTACTAAAATTTCTAAGATGTTTTTACCAGCTTCTGGGTAATAATGTGAAGAATTGTTTTAAAAGATCATATTTGTTAAAGTTGATCTGGAAAAACCATAACATGTTTGTTACAAAAATTGTATTACATCATTTCATACTACTGGAAGAACATGCACAATTGTGTTGAACTTAGAGCTACATGAGTGTAAGGGAATATCCTTCTTGTTGTATTCCACACAAAAGGACTATTTTCTAATGGATTTTTTGGTATTGGATTACTTAAAAACCATACCAAGGATGTATCTAATCTTTTTGCATAGTGATCCTTATAAATTCTTTTGTTCTCGTGGATGTGTGGTTTATTTTTTTAAAAGAGAAGGAATTATTTAACATTAGGTTATGGTTGTTTCAGAAGTAAGTAAATATAAAAGAAAAAGTTATAACTGATTCGCCCTCTCCCCCTATCAATGATACAACTATCATGATTAGGAATTCTCAATTGGAATCAGAGCATAAGGTTTCATTCATTTATTCATTACTAATGTTTTGACGATAAGTTTTGATGAAGAATTTGAATTCTGCTAATAGAATAGATATTAAAATCTTCGATTGTAAGATATTTCATATATTGAAATATAGAATGTTTCATTATCTTATCTCTCTTATGTATAATGTTCTAGAAGTTACAACAAATGTATTTACTCCTCTTTTTTAAAAGGTTCTAGTTACTCTCATTAACCAGAACAATGTTGATACTTATGGTAGAGAAAAAAAATACTTTACTCTCATCACCTTTTGAAAGTGATCTTTTATGATTGAAAGTTGTTTCCACTTACAAAGGTATCTGAGATAAGTTGAAAAATATTCATGAAGGCAATACAAAAGTCAATAAATAAGAACTAAAAATCTGGAGGCTGAATAATGAAGATATGAAAATGGGTGAGTATGAATCTATTGGGGACTTCTTTACCATGATAAATGACAATGTAATTTCAATCAGATGTTTTGGTGTAAAGTTATAGGATTTGATAGTTGTTTAAAATATTTTAATAATTCTTAGTGAAAAAATTGATGCAAAAGTATCCTCATAGGAATATAGAGACCTTGAAACTATATATCTATATTATCTTCACAGTTCCATCATTTATATGAATTGATAAGGTAGAAATTTATAAAGGTGAAAAAAGATGATAGAGAAATTTCTTGTAAATATTCCAAGAAGGACAAGTCTAATAAGGTTCTTGAGGAAGATGATGTTGATGACTCAGACTCAGAAAATGAGGTATATAAAAATCTTAATGAATTTTTGTCATTATTTTCTAAAAATTATATAATAGGTACAAGTAAATATAAAGGGAATCATCCCTTGAAGAGTATTGAATGTGGAGTCGTTGGGAACTTTAAAGATAATTTTTCTCAACAAAAGAAAAAGAAGATATTGATGAAGAATAAATAAGTCCATATAGGTCATGGAATAAATAGTTTTATAAGGACAAATCTTTTTCTAGAGGGAAATATTAAAATTTGTTAAAATATAAAAGAATAATATTTTTGTTTAATGATTAAGAAGAAGAAGATAGGGAAGATAAATTAAATATTTTTTGAGAAAGTGGGAGAGACTAATTTTATTGAAAAAGTGAATAATAAAGATTTAATAAGTAGAAGTTATGAAGAATTAGAAACTCATATATAATTTAATTTGAAAGAAGAGTTGAAATAATGCCTAAGAAAGATTAGAATGATTGATAATGAAAAAAGGAAGTGGTTAAATGAAAGTTATTTATCAAAAAATTAAGAAGGTTTTCCTAGATATAAATTCAATTTGATAGAAGAGATTTATGATTTGAATAAATCTATTGAGAAAGAAAATAATCGTAATAAACATATAGAAGTTAAGCTGAAGGTAAAAGAAGAATAGTTAGAACTTGTCCAATAAAAACTTTAGAGAGATAAATAGAGAGGTGAATTTTTTAAAAACATTATCTTTGCAGTTTGTGAATGTTCACATAATGAGGAATCTAATAAGGATCAAAATTTACCTTAAAAGGTCAAGAAGAAAACTTAATTTTTTGTTCAAAATAAATTTGGAAACATTTCTAAAAATAAGAAAGCTGGGAAGTTTATATATATGGCCAAGACCAACAAATTAATAAAGTCAAAAGTTTCTAAAATTTATTAATCTAAAAAGGATTATAAAATTATGAATATAGAGTAGTTATTGAAAAATATTATTCTGATAAGGATGAAATTAAAAACAATCTGAAAATGAATATTCCAATTGAAAACAAAAAGTTTGGTGGTCAACAAAGTTCTGTTAAGAAGGTTTCTAAGAAACATACCCACTAAATCAGTAAATCTCAAAAGGTTCAGAGGAAAATTCTATTTTTATGGATACTGTTGGTATTTTGGTGGATTCAGACATATGGAAAATATGTGTTTGTTCAACCAAAAAAAATACAACTATTCCATAGGTTATAGAATAAAAGGTTTGAGTAGTATTCAATATTATCTAAAGAAGAAGTTTGATAAGGAAGTATAGAAGAAACATGAGAAGGATGGTGTGAATGTTGAGAATATGTTCCAACCATTGGAAACTTTTTTTTTTAATTTGTGAACAACATATAAATCTCTCTATGCTTTTCTTGGCTATTTATCGGCAGAAAAAAAGTTTCTTGACAATTCTAAGGATCTGAAAGTGAATAAATAAAAGGGAAAAGAATAATCACTTATAGTTGAAACTTATTTGAATGATATAAAAGGATAATTAAAATGGATTATTTATATTGGGTTTTATTGTCATATGAATGGAGATATAATGTTGTTGAATAATGTGAAAGTCTTCAAATAAAAAATGGTGACATTTGTAAATGATGAATATTTTAGAATCAATGGTGTTGGATCAACTATGATTAGGAAAGAAAATATGAAATGGAAGAAAGATTTATATGTTTATGGGATAAAACAAAAAATTACGAGTTTTTCACAAATTTTTGATGAGGGTAAAAAATTTATCTTTATAAAGGAAGGGTTTTTTATTAAATATAAAAATTTTAAATATACTTACAAGAGGACAACACAGAAAATGATTCTTATTTTATGTTGGTGAAATAAAAAACATTTATTAGTTGGGTATAATGGAAGAGAATTAGTTGTTGTATAAAAGTATAGAGAACATGTGTATAAGAAACATGTGAAATTTATTAAAGCGATACAATGTATCTTGTATTAATGATATTTCAAGAAGAAGATATTGGTGTTCCACTATTTGTCATAAGGGAAATATTACAAACTCAGTGAATAAGAAAGTTAATATTTATTAAAAATGGCCCCTAGAAATTATTTTTTTGAATATATATGGGCCAATGAGAAAAAAAATTAAACAAATAGAGATAATTACATAATCACTTTCATTGATGACATTACCCGTATTACTTTTGTTATGTATATGAAACAAAAGTCAGATGCTCTAAAAATGTTGAAAATGATTTAGAAGGAATGATGAGAAGGAATGTGAGTACCCAGAGGGGAATTTGGAAAATAATAATAGTGGTGAGTATAAAAATGAGTAATTTTAATTTTATCTTGAGAATAATGGAATTATCTATGAGTTTAGATCATCATACACTCCTCAACAAAATGGGGTTACTGAAAGGAAGAATATAAGTCCGGTGGAAATGGGGAGAACTATGTTACTAGAACATGGTCTTTATCATTACTTTTAGAGGATATCCATGAGTACTAATTGGTATATCAAAAACTGATGTTTCTACAGGAATGTATATATATTAATCCATATGAAATATTTTATGGAAAACCCCACGTTTTGAAAAATTAATATTTTTTGGGAGTCCATGCATCATAAAAAATAATGGTGGAAATCATAGAAAGTTTGAGAAGATAAATGAAGATGGAATTTTTTTTGGTTATGATCTACAAGGAATAGGATACATATGTTTCAATAAATATACAGTAATAATTGTTTCTTCTAATTATTTTGAAGTTGTTGAAACGGATGAGGTATAAAAATAGACTTATGATAATAAGGATGTTGAACCAGATAATGAATGTTTTGTTGACAATTATGATAAGGATGCAAATGGTGGTAGTACATCTCAAGAAGAAGAATCGGTCTCAAATATTTCAAATGATGCGGATGAAACTCAAATAACTCATCCTAGGATGTGGAATCTAGTGGAGCCTGAAAGCATTATTATTGATCAATATCATAATTTACATATAAGAAGAACTTAAACAGTTTTTACACATACTACATTTTATTAAAAATTAAATCCAAAATATTTAAATAAACCATTTAGGAATAAATAAGGGGTTTATTCTATTAATGAAGTTCTTGGTCATGTATAAAATAATTATACAAAAGAAATTGTATAAAATCCAGATAAAAAATGTTTTTGGTAAAAAGTGGGTTTTCTGGAACAATCTGAATGAAGAAGGTGATGTGATAGGTAAAAAATAAAGATTAGTATGTAAAAGTTATTCACAAATTGAAGGTGTTTATTTTAATGGGACTTTTTCTCCAATTTCAATGTTATAAATAATAAGAAAATTTCTTATTATTTAAGGACAATGAAGTTACAAAATTTTTCAAACGAATGTAAATTATGGATTTCGAATGAGGATCTTTGATGAGGAAGTTTACATTAATCAACCTTGTGGAATTATTGTTGGGAAAAATTAAAATTATGTGTACATGTTGAAGAAATATTTATATTAGTTGATACAATATCCAAGGGCATGGTATTCCACGTTGGATACCTGATTAAGAAAAAAAATTTTTAAGAAAGGTAGACTTGATAAAAATATTTATATCAAATAATGTTAGGATTTTTCAATCAATCTAATTGTTTGTGTTTATAACATTATCTTTGATGGGAATAATGAAATAACTTTTGAACAATTTTCTAAATATATGAAAAATTTGTTTGAGATGTCCATGCAAGGGGGAAAATAAATTCTTTCTTATGTTAAAAATTTTACCAAAGAAGAATCAATATTTTCTTTCTCAAGAAACTTATATTAAGGAACTTCTCAAGAATTTTGGAATGGAAAAATCATAACTATTTTACACACTAATTTTAGTAGGAAGATAGTTGAGTGAATATGGATAAGTTAAATAAGTTGACCAGAACTAATTTTGGATATTTATGTGAAGTTTGTTATATTTTACTACCTCAGGACCCAACATTGTTTATGTTGTTACCTTATGTGCAATATTTTAGAGTGATCGAAAAGGATCACATTTAATTACTGGAAAAATAATTCTCAAATATATCCAATCCTCAATAAATTTTATAATATGGTATGATATATCTGAAATTATTAACTTGTTTGGGTATTCAGATGTTGATTGGGCATGAAATGTTTATGATAGAAGACCCACACCAGGTAGAGTTTTCATTCTTGGGAAAAATTGTTTTAGTTGGAATATGAATAAACAAAATTTTGTAACACTTATCATGAATACATCATATTATGTTCCATCCACTCAATATGCTACCCAAATTATGTGGATGCAGACTCAGTTAGAAGACTTTATTATTGAAGTAAATATACCCCTACTCTTGGGATGTGATAGTCAAAGTGAAATAAACCTTATAAGGAATAAGGTACAAAATTATTGGTCGAAACATATTGATATCATGTAACACTACATCAAAGATCATGTGTAGATGAATGAATTGAATCCGGAGTATATTCCTACATTGGAACAAGTTGTTGACATTTTCACAAAACCATCACCAAATTAACCTTTTCATAAACTGAGGTTGAACATGGGTGTCCAACCTCTTTCTCATCACGGTTGAGTTATGTGTTTTCCCCCTCTCTCATCTTGTCTTTGGTTTGTGCTATTAAGGGGGATAATTATTTCATAAATAAATACATTTTATATGTGATAAAACCTTTTTTGAGGAATAATGCATAAAGGGAGAGTCATGGGTAAGCTATGAATCTAGTATGTAAGTGTGTGATCTATGATAACAATTTTTTGGTGTGGTTGTATTAAACCAAAATTATTGTAGTCCAGGGAAGTTTAAGAAGTGTATAAAATATGAGGAAGAAAGATAAGGAAGAAATCACAAGGAAGGAAAGGTGTGGAAGAAAGGTGAGGAAGTTTTTCATGAGTCACTACTTTTGGATGATGTATTTTTTCCAATAATTATTGTTTTCTATAATTAGTTATCTCATTTAGATTTAGAATTTTTTATACGTAATCCATTACTTAAGGTTAAAAAGTTTAGTTATTTATAAACCATGGATGATAAAAAAATCCAAAGGGAGAGATTGTTAGGACTAGGAGAATAAGAAATACTGTCATATTCAGATATTGTATTTAGTTTTCAAGGAAGTTTAAGAAGAAAATAAATCACATAACTTTATAAAAAGTGTGATCAGACTAAAAAATTGTATTTAGGAAATCAGACCCACAATGCTTAAACATCCTATAATATTAAGAATATTTTTTCTAGAAGAAAAGGTTCATCAGAATCAAATTCAGTCTGGAATGAAAAGAATATCATATTTAGGAAAATAATCGAGTTCATCATGGGTCCCAAAGGAATATGAAGATGATTTGGTGATTTTTATTTTAAAAATATCATAAGATGTTTGGAGAAAATTTGATGGAATACTTATTAATTTAAGGGGGAGAAAAGGCGTTACCAATTTTATTCAGGTTTGATTGGAAGGAAATGTATTTATTGAAGATAAGGAATTTACAATATATTCTTTAGTAAATTAGATGATTCTAAAACTTATTTTCAATGTAATTAAATTCATGAATAATTTCATACTCATAAGAAATTTTTTTGGAAGAAGTAAAATGATGAAGTAAAATTTTCCCAATATCATATCATCATATTCATATTTTTTTGAAGGTTGGGAAGGTTTTCTTGATCGTAATGTGGGAAACCGAAGGTTCTAGTTTTCAGTTAGAAAAATATGCCAACATATTTAAATCTTCAATGATGGATGTTGATAAGTATCATAATCATAAATGAGAAATAAGTTGAGTGATGAAATATATTTATCAACTTATTCAGAAATGAATAAGTAAAATCCATTGAAGATGTTTGAAAGAATATTCTATCTCCATATTAACGAAGAAATAAGAATGAGAGTTGGCTCTGATAATCATAATGAGAATACATATGTTTTCCTTTCGGCATTTTTTGTAGAGTAACATAATGAATAAATGATTGTTGAACATGTTATTCCATAGTAATGAGGAAATTGGAATGTGTGGATAGTCTTTTAGGTGTTTCAGATCAATGTAATGAAATATCTTCAGTTATAATTTGTTTCTAAGCGGGTCTAGAAAATAAGAGTGACCAAATCCCTTTATCTTAATAAATAAATCGCAATCTGGAATTAGATTCGGACTGAAGTTTGTTAAGAACTATTTTGTTCCAGATTTATCAGTGGGTCAATAAAATAGGATGACCATCATAATAGATAATCAAAATAGGAAAATTTGAATGACAAATCAAAATAGAATTAATGTTTTTTTATAAATAATGAAGGTAGATGAAGTCAAGAGAAGATCTGAAATTCATGGGAGGTTGAATAAGTCATATAAATACTTGTATTTCAAGTAAAATTTAAGGATCCAAAGAAGGATATGGATTTCAATGGGAATTGAATGAGGCAATTAACGATCCAAGATTGAAGGAATATTGAAGATTCAAGATTTTTTGTAAAGAAGGAAATCATTTTCAGGATCCTATTTTAACCATTCCTACGGACCTATAAATATGAGAATAGTACATCATGTATTCTATGAATTGAATTTCTCACCAAATAGGAGAGAGAAGCTTCGAAATTATAGAAGAAGAAGTTTCAAAATTGTGTTTTCTTGAAGATTTAATATGGAAAGAAGAAGAATATGAAGAAGGAAGGAGATCGTATTCCATTGGATTTCATATTGGGATGGATAATTGGATTGGAAAAATCATATTGAGATTTGGGATTGAGGAAGAAGAAGTTAGAGATTGTCTCAATGGTATTTTGATATAGTATTATATCCATATTGAGAAATAAAACTTGGATGTAGGACTAGGGAATCAGAATAAGTATTATTACGAATTTCATGATGTTCTTACCAGCTTAGAGGTAAGAAAGTTAAAGTTTTTTTGAAAGATCATATATTTTAAAAGTTGCTCAAGAAGAACCATAACATGTTTCATATAAAAATCATATCACGTCAATTATTTCTACTTGAATAATTTTCACAATTTTATTCAACATAGTGCTACATGAGTTCATGGGAATATCCTACTCGTTGTATTCCACATAAAATGATTTTTTTTTCTAGTGGATTGTGTGGTGTTGGATTGTTTCCAAACCATACCAAGGACGTAGCTACTCTTGTTGACTAGTGAACCATGTAAATTATTTTAATCCTGTAGATATGTGTTTGATTTGTTTCTTGTAGGGAAAGATATATTTAATAGTAGGCAGAGGCTATTTCAAAGTTAAGGACACATAAAATAAAAAGTTTTCACGGATTCACTCCCCCATCCCTCTCATTGACACAACTATCTTGATTGGGACATCTCAAAAACAAAAAAAAACTCTAAAAAACCATTAAACCCATAAAAATATTAAAAACCTCTAAAAAACCTTGATAACCCTAAAAAACTCAAAAAAAATCCTAAAAACCCAAAAAACATCTATAAAAACCCTAAAAACCGCAAAACCCACATAATCCTTGAAAACACTAAAACCCGTAAAAATCATATAAAGCCTTAAAAATCACTAAAAATGTAAAAAACCTAAAACCCAAAAAATACCTAAGAAAAAATTAAAACACATAAAATACATAAAAATAATAAAATCCTAAAAAAACTAAAAACTCATACACTAAAAGCTCTAAAAACCTAAAAACCCTAAAAATCCCTAAAACCCAAAAAACAGTAAAAATCCTAAAAAAGATCAAATAACACCTAAAAATATAAAAAATGTATAAAAACCCTGAAAACCCCTTAGAAAACGTGGAAAAACAAAAAACACTTAAAACCACTAAGAAACTAAAAAGGTTAAAAAACCCTAAGAAACCATAAAAACCCATAGTCCCTAAATATCTCTTGAAACCCTAAATACCCAAAAAAATCCTAAAAAGGATCTTAAATTCCCTAAAACATAAAAAACCCTAAAAACCCCTAAGAAAACATTAAAAACCTAAAAACACATAAAAACCCTAAAAACCCAATAAAATCAAAAAAAAATTAAAAAATACCCTAAAAACCCCAAAAATCCATAAAAACCTTAAAAACCCTAAAATCCTTTTAAAAACTCTAAAAACCCAATAAAACTCTAAAACCCCTGTAGACCACTAAAAACGTTTTAAAACTCTAAAAACCCATAAAATTCCTTAAAAATAAACCCCCCTAAAAATACCATAAAATAATGAAAACCCTAAAAAACTAAAAACCCTAAAAACCCTAAAAATAACTAAAACCCATAAAACCCCATAAATATCCTAAAGAAACATTAAAAATCCCAAACAATTAAAGGACCGTAAAACCTTAAAAACCCTTAACAAAATCTTAAAAATATTAAAATAATTAAACCCCTAAAAACCTAAAAACACTAAAAACTCTAAAACCCCTAAAAACTCTAAAATACCCTAAAACCACACAAAATCCAAAAAGTCCAAAAAATCCATAAAAATAAAAAAAATCCCAAAAAATCCTTAAAATTGAAAAACCCAAAAAAAACTCAGAAAATCCCTAGAAAAAACATAAAAACATAAAACACTTAAAAACCCTAAAAACATAAAAACATTAAAACCCCTAAAAACTCTACAAGCCTCAAAATCCCTAAAAATAATAAAACCCCATAAAAATCCTTAAAAATCCCTAGAAATTACAAAAAAAACCTTTAAAACCATAAAAACCTAAAGACACATAAAACCCCTAAAATACTTACAAGTGAAAAAAAAACCTAAAAGACCCTAAAAACCGTAAAAACACTAAAATACTTAAAAAATCCTAGAAATCCATAAAATCTCTAAAAAACTAAAAAAAATTAAAAATCCTATAAACCACTAAAAATGTTATAAAAGTATAAAAACCTAAAAACCCTAAAAACTAAAAAACACCCAAAAACAAAATAAGATAAAAAACACTGAATACCCTAAAACCCCTAAAAATGTAAAAATCCCAAAACCTTGAAAACCCCTTGAAAAAAACTAAGAAAACCCAAAAAACCCAAAAAAACACTTAATACCCCTACAATACTTAAAAAATTATAAAAACACTAAAAACCCTAAAATCTTGAAATAACCTAATAACTTCAAAATTCATAAAAACCCCCCAAAAAATTTGAAAATGGCCTTAAAAATGTCAAAAAATGTGAAAAACCCAAAAAATGATGAAAACCCCCAAGAAAACCATAAATATATAAAAACACATAAAACCATTAAAAATAAAAAAAACTAAAACCCCTAAAAGACCCTAAAACCCCTAAAAACCATAAAAACACGTAAAATTATAAAAAACCCCATAAAACCCTAAAAACCCACTAAAAACTCTAAATAACTTTAATCCCGTAAATATCATTAAAAAACTCTAAAATCCTAAAAACCCCTAAAGACTCAAAAATCCCATAAAAGCCCCAAAAAAATTATAAAACCCCTAAAAACACTAAAAATACCTAAAACCCTCAAAATCAAAAAATAATTAAAAAACATAAAACATAAAAAAGCTCTATAAATACCTAGAAATGTGAAAATAACTAAAAACCAAAAAACCCTAAGAAAAACTCAAAACCAATTAAAACATAAAACCCCTCAAAATCCCTAAAAACTCTAAAATGCATTAAAAAATAAAAAATCTGTAAGAATCCAATAAAACCAAAAAACATTAAAACCCAGGAAAAATCCTATGAAATTCTTAAAAACTAAAAAATAATTAAAAACCCTAAAACCTAAAAAATTATAAAAACCTTAAAAGACCTTAAAACCCATATAAACCCCTAAAACCCTAAACCCCGTAAAACCCTAAAAACAAAAAAAAACTCTAAAACCCTCTAAACACCTAAAAATGCTAAAAATCACTAAAATACCTTAAAACCCATAAAAACACAAAAAAACCCTAACCCCCACCCATTAAAACCCTAAAACCCCTTAAAATCCCTAAAATCACTAAAAACAATACCAATCATAAAAAACCTAAAATAATGAAAAAGTAATAAAAACTAAAAAACTTGAAAACCCCTAAAAAAAACTTAAAAACCTAAAAATACATAAATCCCAAAGAAACCAAAAAAAACTATAAAAACCATAAAAAACAGTTAAACCCCTCAAAATCCCTAAATACCCTAAAAATCAAAACAATCCTAAAAAATCTCAAAAAATCCCTAAAAACATCAAAAAAATTTAAAAATACCTAAGAAAACCATTATATCCTAAAAACAGTTAAAATCACTAAAAACCTAAAAAAATGCTAAAACCCCTAAAATAACATAAAAACTATAAAATCCATAAAAATAATAAAAACCAGAAAACACCTAAAACCCAAAATCCCTAAAAACCCATAAAAACCCTAAATCATCGATAAAATTTATAAAACCCCTTGAAACCCCCAATAACATAAAAAAACTATAAAATCATTAAAAACCCTAACAAACTCGAGAAAATCCTAAAAACCCAAAAAAAAACCATAAAACCCTAAAACCCCTAAAATGGCTAAAAACAATAAAAATCCTAAAAAGACATAAAAATCCATAAAAATATAAAAAAACAAAAATATACTAAGAAATACATAAATATCTAAAAGCACTTAAAACCCCAAAAACCTCAAAATTACAAAAACCCTAAAACCCCTAAAACCTATTAAAATCCCTAAAACAATAAAAACCATAAAATACTAAAAAGATACAAAAAAATCACAACTAATCACTAAAATTGTAAAGCCCCTAAAAATCCAGAAAAACCATAATAAATCCTTAAAATACTAAACACACTTAAACCCCATAAAAATATAAAAAATTGAAAAACCCTAAAAAATCCAAAATCCCTCAAAATCCCAAAATAAACTAAAAACTGATAAGAAATCCAAAAAATATCTAAAAATCACTAACAATGTAAAAACCCCCAAAAACCCTTGAAAACCCCTAAGAAAATCATAAAACATCTAAAAACACAAAACCCCCCTAAAACCTGAAAAAAAAACCATAAAACCCATAAAACCCTAAAACCTATCTAAATCCCTAAAAACCCTAAAAACCCATAAAAACATAAAAATCCATAAAAATGAAGAAATCCACAAATGAGAATCTTAAAAAACTAAAATAACTTAAAACCCATAAAAAACCTAAAAAATACCAAAACCCTAACATACCTTGGATACCCTAAAAACACATAAAACACCACAAAACCCCAAAAAATCCTAGAAAACTTTAATAATAATAAAAACTCCAAAAAATAGATAAAAACATAAAAAAACCTAAAAAACCCCAGGAAAATATTAATAACATGAAAATACATAAAACTACTAAAAACCTAAAAATGATAGAAACCCTAAAAGACCCTAAAACCCCCTAAAATCCCCTAAAACATCAATAACCCTAAAAACCATAAAACCCCTAAAAACCATTAAAACTCTAAAAACCATTCAAACCCCTAAAAATATGAAAAAACACTAAAACCCATAAAATCCCTAAAAATCTCAAAAAACCCTAAACCCCCCAAAAAAACCCAAACAACTCATAAGAACCCTAAAACCCCCCAAAATACCAAAAAATCCTAAAAACCATAAAAAACCTATAAGATCCCTAAAAATCCTTCAAGTCCTAAAAAACCATAAAAAACATAAAAACCGTATGGAACCCATAAAAACCTAAAAACACTTTAAAACCCAAAAAATATAAAAAATTCAAGAAACCAAATAAACTAAAAAACCCAAAAACCATCAAAATCATTAAAAACACTAAAATACCATATAAATATTAAAAATCCCTAAAATACCTCAAAATGTTAAAACCCCTTAAAACCTTGAAAACCCCTATGAAAACCATAAAAACATAAAAACTGTTAAAGCCACTAAAAACATAAAATGTTAAAAACCCAAAAGGACCTAAAAACCCTAAACCCCCTAAAAACAATAAACCCCTAAAAAACCCAAAATACCGAAAATAAACATTCAAAACATGTAAAAACAATATAACCCATTAAAACCCCTAAAACATTAAAAACTCAAAAAACCATTAGAAACATAAAAATACACAGAAAACATAAAAACCAAAAATATCATAAAACCCCTAAAACATTAAAAACCTTAAAACCCAACAAAATCCATAAAACCCAAACAACCAAACAATCCTATAAAATCTCTAAAAATAATTAAAAATATTAAAAAACCGAAAACCCTTAAAAATACCTAATAAAACATTAAAATCCTAAAAACACTTAAATCCCCCAAAATACCTAAAACCCATAAAACAACAAAAACCCCTACAAAACCAAAAAACCATAAAAATACAAAAATACCTAAAATCCCTAAAAAAATAAAATCTAAAAACCTCGAAAAACCATAAAAAACATAAAAATCTAAAGACAATTAAAATACATAAAAAACCTAAAAACACAAAAACACCAAAAACCCCTAAAAACCCTCAAAATCCCTAAACATCCTAAAACAAAAATAATATCCTAAAAGGGCCTAAAAATATCTAAAAATGTAAAAAATAAGAAAAACATAGAAAAGCAGAATGAAAACCTAAAAATGCTTAAAACACTTAAAACCCCTAAAAACATAAAAACACTAAAAACCTAAAAATCCCTAAAAACCCTCATAAACCTGAAAAAATAAAAAATATCATAAAAACCCTAAAAGTCCTTAAAAAAGTAAAAATACTAAAACCCTTTGAAAAACCATAGAAAACCATAAAATTTAAAAACACATAAAATCCCTAAAAATGCTATAACCACTAAAACCTCGAAAAACACTAAAAACACAAAACCCCTAAAAGCCCTTAAAACTGTTATTAACCATAAAAATCCTAAGGAATTCCTAAAAATATATAAAAACCATAAAAACTAAAATTGATTAGAGCCCCAAAAACATAAAAAAAAATCTGAAAAGCATAAATGACTGTAAAACCCCTAAAATCCCCTAAAAACTTTTTGAAAATCAAAAAACACATAAAACCCAAAAAAAATAACTAAAAACTATAACAAACCTTTAACACCCTAAATATTTTAAAATAAGTATAATAACCTTAAAACTCAAAAAACACAAAAAATTCTAAAACCCCCCAAAAAATCCCATAATACCCGTAAAACCCTAAACAAACCAAAAAACCCTTAAAATTCCTAAAAACACAAAAAAAATCATAAAAATCCTAAAAAATACTTAAAAATCCTATAAAACGTAATAAAACCTAAAAAACATGAAAACCCCTAAGAAAAATTTAAAAACATAAAATCACTTCCAACCCTGAAAAACCTAAAAATGATAAAAATGTTAAAAAATCATGAAAATCATAAAAAAACCCTAATAACCCTCAAAATCCTTAAAACCCCTATGTAACCATAAAAATATAAAAATCCCTCAAAATCCCTAAAAATAGAAAAACCCTAATGAACTCTAAAAACCCCTTGGAAAACATTAAAAACCAAAAAACACTTAAAACCCCTAAAAAATTAAAAACCACTAAAAACCATAAAAGACCCTAAATCTTTAAAAACACATAAAAACCCTTACACACTTTAAATCCACTAAAATCATTAAAAACTATAAAATCCCATTAAACAACTAAAAATGTTAAAAACACTAAAAAGACTTTAAAACTAAAAAAAACTCAAAAAAATTTTAAAACCCTCAAAATCCCTAAAACTGATAAAATTAAAAAAAACATAAAAATCATAAAAATCACTAAAAACAGAAAACCGTAAAAAGCCTCAAAAACACTAAAAACCCTAGGAAAAACTTAAAAACATAATAATCATAAAATCCCGAAAAAAAACTAGAAAAGGTTACAAAATGTGAAAACCCTTAAAATCCATAAATTCTCTCAAAATACCAAAAAATCCCTAAAAATACAAAAAATATAAAAAAATCCCTAAAACTCCATAAAATCATAAAAAACCATAAAAATCTAAAAACTCTAAAATCCCTAAAACCCCTCAAAATCCCTAAAAATCCTTAAACCCTATAGAAATCCAAACAATGTCCTAAAAATCCATAAAAAAATGTAAACAACACAAAAACCCTGAAAACCCCTAATAAAACCTTAAAATACTAAAAACACTTAAATACCCTAAAACATATATATGCTAAAACCCCTAAAAGACCCTAAAAACCCTAAAAATCGCTGAAAACTACAAAAACCCATAAAACTCCAAAACCACTAAAATCCATAATAACCTTATAAATCCCTAAACATGTTAAAAAGTTCTACAAACTTTAAAACCCCTATGAACAGAAAAAAAATCCTTAAAACATAAAAAAGACCATAAAACCTATGAAGACCCTAAAAACTATAAAAAACAAAAAATTCCTATAAACCATAAAAACCCAAAAAATACTAAAATACTAAAATATTAAAAACCCCTAAAACACTAAAAACAAATAATAAAAATACAGAAACCTGAAAACACTTAAAACTCTTAAAACCCCTAAAAATGAAAAACCCTAAAAACACCCAAAAAATTACCTTTAAATATAAAAACCCTAAAAATCCTAAAAATATCTAAGGAAACCATAAAAAGATAAATTCTCTTAAAACCCCTAAAAACCTAAAAAATGTTCAAATACCCTAAAACCCCTAAAAACCCCTAAAAAACCTAACAACCCCTAAAATCCTACAAAACACTAAAAACCCATAAAATCCCAAATAACCAACTAAATTATCTAAAAACCATTTGAACCCTTAAAAACTTTAAAAAATTTAAAAACCCATAAAACACTAAAACAAATAAACCCAAAAAAACACCATAAAACCCATAAAAATCCCTAAAAACGTCAAAATCCCTAAAAAACCAAAAACCCCATAAAACCCCAAAAAATCCCTATAAATCTCTAAAAACAAAAAACCCTAAAAATTATGAAAAAAATCCAAGAAATCCTTTAAAACATAAAACACCTAATACCCCTAAAAACCTATAAAATGAACAAGGCCCTAAAAACCCTAAAACCCCTAAAATCCCTAAAAATTCCTTAAAACCCTAAAAACACATAAAAATCATAAAGAATAAAAAAAATCCAAAAAAGACATAAAACCCCCTAAAAACCTTGAAAACCACTAAGGAAAACTTAAAAACCTAAAACCCATTAAAAACCTAAAAATCTATAAAAACCCTAAATGATGCTGAAAACTCTAAAAAACCCTAAAACCCATAAAAAACCTAAAAACACAAAAATACCATAAAAACCCCCCACAAAAAATCTTCACACCCTTTAAACCATTATAAATGATAAAGAAACTCTAAAAGTCCTTAAAACTCCAAAAAACTCATAACAATCTATGAAACCCAAAAAAATAGAAACCCCTGAAAAACCTCTCATAATACCTAAAAACTATAAAAAACCACAAAATACTAAAAAACCCTGAGAATCCCTAAAAAATTAAGAAACACTAAAAAACCTAAAAACCCCTTAAAAACATTAAAAACAAAAAAAATTAAATCCCCTAAAAACCAAAAAGATGTTAAAACCATAAAATACACTAAAACCCTAAATAACCCTAAACATCCCTAAAAATCATTAAAAATTTAAAAAAACCATAAAAACCATAAAAACCATAAAACCATTAAATAACCAAAGAATACATTAAAATAAAAAAAACACTTAAAACCCCTAAAAATATAAAAACATTAAAATACATTAAAACCCCTAAAAACCATAAAAACCTCTAAAGTCATTAAAAACCTTAAAATATTGAAAATACACTAAAACTTCAAAAATCCATTAAACCCCTAAAAATTAAAAACTCTAAAAACCATACCAACTCTAAAAATCTGAAAAAATATGTAAAACCCCTAAAAAACCCTAAAATCCCCAAAACCCATAAAAATGCTAAAAAATACATTAAAATCAGTAAAAATGTAAAGAACACTAAAACACTAAAAACCCAAAATACCTTAAAATCTTTAAAAAACCTAAAACCCAAAAAACCAAAAAACCATTAAATACAACTTAAAACCCTAAAATCATTAAAAAACCTCAGAATCCATAGAAATCCATCAAAACCATAAAAATCCCAAAAATACCAAAAAATCCACAAAATTATAAAAAACCCTAAACACCCTAAAAACCATTGAGAAACCCATAAAACCGAGAAATCACTTAAAACTCCTACAAAAATAAAGATGCTAAAGACCCTTAAAACCCTGAAACCACTCAAAATCACTAAAACCCTAAAAAACCCTAAAATCCTAAAAAATCCTCACAAATACCTAAAGATGGAAAAAACTGTAAAACCCCTAAAAACATGAATAAACCCTTAAAAACCTAAAAAACATTCGACCCCTAAAAACCTAAATATTGAAAAACCCCTAAAATCCCAAAATCTCCCAAAAATACTTAAAAACATTGAAACCCATAAAATCCTAAAAACCACTAAAAACATTAAAGACCCTATAAACCCATAAAAATATTAAAAAACTCTAAAAACATTAAAAACCCTATAAAAATCAAGAAAACATTAAACACTAAAATATCTATATAAACCTTGAAAATCCAAAAAAGCCCCCTAATAACCCAGAAAATCCCTAAAAATCCGAAAAAATAATAAAAAATCAAAGAAAAACCCAAAAAAATTACCCAAAACCATAAAAACCCTAAAATACTTGAACAACCTTAAGAAATCCTGAAAAACCTAAATAAAACATAAAAACCCAAAAAACGCTAGAAAATACTAAAAACCCTAAAATCCCAAAGAATCCAAAAAACCTAAAAAACCCCTTATAAAAAAATAAATACCTAAAGACACTTAAAACCTATAAAATGATAAAAATGATAAAAGACCTTAAAAACCCTAAATAACTATAAAAATCATAAAAATACCAGAAACCCTTAAAACCCATAAAAACCATAAAAACCACTAAAAATACTAAAAAACCTTTAAACCCATAAAACATTAAAATCTCTAAGAAATATTAAAAACCCTAAAAACCTATGAAATTATTAAAAAACTAATAACACATAAACCCCCTAAAACCTAAATAATTATAGAAACCCTAAAAAACTAAAAATATTACAAAATTGATAAAAACCCTAAAAATCCATAAAAATCCTATAAATCACTAAAAATCACACAAAAATGTAAAACCCCTAAAAACCGTAAAAAACCTGATTAAACATTAATGCCTAAAAACACTTAAAACCCATAAAAACCTATAGAAATATAAAAAACCTTAAAAGACACTGAACACCCATAAAAACCATAAAAACCCTAAAATTCTTTAAAACCTGAAAAAAATAGCGTAAAAATCTAAAAACCCTTTAAACCCCTAAAATGCTAAAAAACTCTAAAGTCCCATAAAATCCATAAAAATTGGAAATAATCCTAAAAAAATTCCAAGAAACCATCAAAACCTTCAAAATCCCTAAAAACATTAGAAATCTAGAAGAATACTAAAAAAATCCCTATGAATCAATAAAAAAATAAAAACACAAAAAAACCATAAAACATTAAGAAATCCTTAAAAACTTCTGAACACTAAAAACCATAAAACCACCTAAAACCCCTAAAAGCATTTATAACCCTAAAAATCCATAAAACCCTAAAAACCATAATAACATAAAAATCCATGAAAATTACAAAAATATAAAACCCTAATAATGCTAAAAACCCTAAGGAAACCTTAAAAACTAAAAACAATTAAAACCCCTAGAAAACTGAAAACACTAAAAACCATAAAATAACATAAAATCCCTAAAAACACTAATGATAATAAAAACCCACAAAATAGGAAAAACCCATAAAACCCTAAAAAACCACTAAAAACTCTAAAAACCCATTAAACCCCTGAAAACATAGAAAACTATAAAAAAACCTTAAAACCTAAATAAACGCAAAAAACCCCTAAAACCCAAAAAACCATCAAAAACCGCAAAACACTAAAAAACCATAAAATCCTTAGAGCCCATAAAAACTAATATTTACCTAAAATCCCTAAAAATGAAAAAAAACCACAACCCCCAAAGAACACCTCTAAATCATAAAAAATCATAAACCCCCTAAAAAAATAAAAAATGATAAAAAACACCCAAACATTCATAATACGTGAAACCCAAGACACCATAAAAATCCAAAAAATACCTAAAATGCCTAAAAACATAAAAAACCTTGTAAACCCCTAAGAAAACCTTATAATCCTAAAAAAAATACTCCAACCATCCAAAATACCTAAAAAACACTAAACCCCTAAAAACCATTTAAACCCTCAAAATCCATAAAATCCCCAAAACCCCTAAAATTCTATAAAATACATATAAATCCCTAAAAACCTAAAAACCCAAAAAAATATTGAAAACCCTGAAAAAAAAATTATGATCCCTATAAACAAGAAAACCATAAATACAAAAAAACTCAACAAGCCCTAAAAGCCCTCAAATTCCATAAAAACCATTAAAATCCATAAAAACCCTTAAAAGAATAAAAACCTACTAAGACATTTAAAACCACTAAAAAACCTTAAAAACCTAAAAACACTTAAAATCTCTGAAAACCTAGACACTAAAAACAAAAAAAACCATAAACCCCTAAAAACCCCCCAAAATCCCAAAAAACACTAAAAACCATAAAAAAATCTAAAAAATCATTAAAAACATAAAAAACAAAAAACAAAGACCTGACAAATGCTAAGAAAACCATAAAAACAAAAAACAATTAACACCCCCCAAAAACATAAAATATTCCAAAATCCAAAAAGACCCTAAAAACATCAAAAACCATAAAATAAAAAACTCAAAAACCCCAAAACCTCATAAAAACCTAAAAAAATCACTAAAAATTATAAAAACCTTTTAAAACCCTAAAAATGTTAAAAAAAACTCTAAAAACCATAAAACCCTAGAAAAAACTCAAAAACACCTAAAATCCCCAAAAATAAAAAACCCCGAAAACCCCTCAAATTCCCTAAAAACCCATAAAACCATAAAAATCCTATAAAATCCCTAAAAATGCCTAAAAATGGAAAACCCTAAAAACTTGAAAAAGCAGTAAAAAAACATAAAAATTGAATAACACTTAAACCCATACAAACCTAAAAAAATCTAAAAAAATTAAAATCCCTATATGCCCTCACAATTCCAAAAATCCCTAAAAACGTATAAAAATCCTAAAAAGTCAAAAAAATCCCTAAAATGTAAAAAACCATAAAAACCCTTTACAACCCTAAAAAACCTTAAAACATAAAAACCTTAAATCCCCTAAATAACTAAAAAATTCTAAACACCCTAAAATATAATAAAAACCATAAAATGTCAAAAACCATAAAACCCCCTAAATACTCCAAAAACCCTTTAAACCCCTAAAAATGTTAAAAACTCCAAAAAACCTTAAAACACTAAAAAACTCAAAAAACCATAAAAACATAAAACCCATAACAACCCTATAAAATCATAAACTACTCAAACTGCCCAAAAACCCTTAAAAACCTAAACATCAAAACAAAGAACGCTAAATCACTAAAAACATAAAAAAAACATGAAAACCATAAGAAAACCTTAAACACATAAAATAAATTAAAACATCTAAGAACACGAAAAATGTTAAAGACCATTAACACCCTAAAAAACATCAAAAACCCTAAAAACCGATAAACTATAAAAATAAAAAATCTGTAAAAATGCCTAAAAACATAAAAATCCTAACAACTAAGAAAACCCCTAAGAATACCTTAAAATTTTAAGAAAAATAAAACACATGAAAACCTAAAAACAAAAAAAACTACAAAAACCCTTTAAAACCCTAAAACCCCACAAAATTCCTAAATATCCTAAAAGGCCATAAAATTCCCAAAAAACATAAAACCACCTTAAACCCTAAGAAACCCTAATAAAACCATAAAAACCGAAAAACACTTAAATCCAATAAAACCCCTAAAATCCATAAAAACCATAAAAATCAATAAAACCCATAAAATTCAAAGAAAAACCTAAAATGAACAAAAACACTAAAATCCCTAAAAAAGTAAGAAAAATTTAAAATGTAGAGATACTTAAAACCCCTAAAAACCAAAAATTATAAAAATAAAATAAAATCCCCCCAAAACTCTAAAAACCCTCAAAATCAATAAAAACCATAGAAACCAAACAAATCCTAATGAATCCATAAAAATCACTAAAAACATAAAAAATCCTAAACAGCCTGAAAAACCCTAAGAAAACCTTTACAACTTAAAAATAATTAAAACCCTAAAAAACATAAAAAACAATATAACCTTTAAAAGACTGTGAAATCCTAAAGAACCCAAAAAAATCCTAAAAACCCCTAAATATTAAGAAATCATAAAATCCATAAAAACCCTTAAAACTGCTAAAAAATAAAAACCCTTCAAACCCATAAAATGACAAAAAAATTTAAAAAACCTTAATAATGAGGAAAGACTTAGAAAAAACTCTATAACCCCCCCAAAAACATAAAATCCCTAAAGACCCTAAAAACCCTCAATCCCCTAAAAATTTTATAACCCCAAAAATCCTAAAAACCCCAAAAAATCATTAAAACATAAAAACATATAAACCATCCAAATAACTAAGAAAACCTTAAAAAACTAAAACACTTAAAACACCCCAAAACTATAAATAACTCTAAAACCCCTAAAAACCCTAAAAACATTGAAAAATTATAGAAACCCTCAAAATATGCACAAACCCTAAACAATATAAAATCCAAAAAGGTCCTAAAATTCCCTAAAGACAAAAAACCCAAAAACATTAAAAATCCTAAGAAAACCTTGAAAACTGAAAAACAATTAAAACCCCTAAAAATATAAAAAAGACTAAAAACATGAAAATATCATAATACCTGTAAAACCATAAAAACCCCTAAAAACGTTAAAAACCTAAAACCCAATAAAAACTATACAGACCCATTAATCCCCTGAAACTTTTAAAACACTAAAAACCTATAAAAACTTTAAAATAATCAAAAACCATAAAACCCTCAAAATAAATAAAAACTCAAAAATCAATAAAATCCTAAATAATTCCTTAAAATAACTAAAAACATAAAATACCCTTAAAACCCAGAAAAAACCTAATAAAACCTTAAAATCCTAAAACAATTAAAATCACAAAAAACCGGAAAAAATTACCAAAACCAAAAAAACCCTAAAAAACAAAAAAAAAACCCCAAAATACCTAACCGCATAAAAAATAATAAAAAACATAAAAATCCATAAAAATACCTAAAAATTCCAAAAACCCTAAAAAAAATTAAAAACACTGATCATCCCTAAGAAAACCACTACAAACTAAAGACAAATAAACCCCCTAAAAACCTAAAAAACTCTAAATACCATGAAAGATAATAAAAACATAAAAACCCCCCAAAACAATAAAACACCTAAAACCATAAAAACACTAAAAACCAATGAAAACTATAAAGAAACAACTAAAAACTATTAAAAATCATTAAACCCTTTAAACCCTTAAACATTAAAAAAACTCTAAAAACTAAAAAATGATAAAAACATTAAAATACTCAAAAAAATATAAAAAAAATAAAAACCCTAAAAACCCTAAAAATCTATAAAAACTCTAAAAACCATAACAATCCTAAAAAATCCCAAAAAATCACTAAAAAAGTAGAGAAACCCTAAAACCTAACAGAAACCCTATAAACATAAAATCACTTGAAACTCCTAATTACTAAATAATGTTAAAAACCTGAAAACCATAAAAACCATGAAAACATAAAAACCCTAAAGACCAAAAAACCCTAGAATCCTTAAAAACACTAAGACACCATAAAAACCATAAAAACACACTAAAAACTCTAAAACCCATTAATCCCCTAAAAATTTTAATAATATTAAAAGACACTAAACACCATAAAACACCCAAACCCCCACAAAATCCTAAAAAACCTGAAAAACATAAAATTACTAAAAAATCTTGAAAAGTCCCTAAAAAGTCAAAAAATCCTAAAAATTATGAAAAACCATAATAAATCCATAAAAAATTTAAATCACTTGTAATCCCTAAAAACCTAAAAAATGTTGAACACCATAAAAACCTTAAAAATCATAAAATCCCTCAAATTATCTAAAACCCATAAAATGTTAAAAGACTAAAAATCAATAAAAATATAAAAACTCTAAAACCATTAAAAACCCTAATAAAAGAAAAAAATCCAAAAAACATTAAAACACCAAAAAACCAAAAATTAGCTAATGACCCTAAAAACCCCTTAAAAGAATATAACAACCCTAAAACACCATAACAACCAAAAAACCCCTACAAACCTTAAAAAACACTAAAAACTCATAAAACCCCTAATATTCCAATAAAATTGTAAAAACCCAATAAACCACTAAAATGATTACAAAGACTAAAAAATTAAAAACAATAAAATACTCCAAAAAATATAAAACGCCCAAGAATGAAAAAAACAGTAAAAATATTAAAACCCTTAAAAAAATCAAATTTATTAAAATCCGTAAAAACCGTAAAAACACTCAAATTAAATAAACCCCTAAATAATAATAAAAATCGAAAAAAATCACAAAAAATCCCTAAAAATTTAAAAAAACCCTAAAAACCTATAAAAATCATAAAAAAGCCCTAAAACCCCTAAAATTTTAAAAAACCATAAACCCTAAAAACCATAAGAAAATCTCAAAAACATTAAAACACTTAAAAACTATAAAAAACCAAAAAACCAAAAAACCCTCCCAAAAAACCTAATAAAACTTAGAAACGTCAAAAACTATAAAAAAAATAAAAAACCTAAAGTCCTTAAAAATCCCAAAAAATATAAATAAAAAACCCTAAAAAACCTTAAGAAAAAAATATAAAAACCCTTAAAACCTAAAAAAATGAAAAAATCCCTTAAAATCCCTAAAAAAAAAACTAGTAAAAACCGTAAACCCCCAAAAAACCATAAAAATCCAAAAAAACATAAAACCCCAAAAATCCACTAAAAACTCTAAAAACCCTTTAAAATCCAAAAAACATTAAAAATAATTAAAAAACTGTTAAATACCTAAAAAACACAAAAATACCCCTAAAACCCCAAAAAACCAAAAAACCCCTAAAACCCTCAAAATACGTAAATATAATAAAAACCTAATAAACCATAAAAACACATAAAAATGAAAAAAAACCTAAAACACTAAAATTTCCTAAGAAATCCTTTAAAAACAAAAAATAATTAGAATCCATAAAATCCTAAAAATGATAAAAATCCGAAAAACACCTTAAAACCCACAAATTTCTAAAAACTATAGAAACCATAAAAATTAAAAATAACCCATAAAACTCCATAAAAACATAAAAACCCATAAAAACCATGAAAACCCCTATGAAAACTTTAAAAAACACAAATACACAAAAAACCATAAAAACCTAATAAAAATTCTAAAATCCCTAAAAGCCCCTTAAAACCCAAAAAATCACAAAAAAACTATAAACACCTAAAACCATAGAAAAACCTATAACCCCATAAAACCCCTATAAATCCACTAAAAACTATAAAAACTCTTTAATCCCATAAAAATGTTAAAAAACCTCAAAATCCTTAAAAATAATAAAAATCTCCAAACACACCTAACAATAGGAAATCCCATAAATATCCTCAAAATCCATATAAACCATAAAATTGATGTAAAAATCCCTCTACTAGAAAAAAAGGGGCTTTGGAGGCCCCTAACATGGGAGTCTGATCTTGGTGGTCTCTAATCGTACCCGATAGTGACTGCCAAAGGCAGTCATAAGGCATCCCAAAGAAAAGTATCCCCCAACCTCTCTCGTGCTCTCCCAATCCCAAAAACATACGCCTCCCTCCCGTCCCCTCCCTCACTACACTACCGCTATCTCCCATCCCCTCTCTCTCTACACTGCTAATTTTGCACCGCCTTCACCTCCGGATCCCTGTAGACTTCATCGCTCGTCCCCTCCCTCACCGCACCTCCCTTCTCCTCCCTCATTGCACCAAAAAACCGCCTCCACATCTATATCAATGTCATCGTCGCACCACCTTCACCCCTCCCTCACTGCACCCCTCTGCCTCTGACTCCCTACTGCCACCGCACCGCCTCTTCCCCTCCCTCTCTGCATCGCCTCCACCTCCATCTCCCCTTCGCTGCCACTCCTTTCCTTCGCAGCACCACCTCTGGCTCCCCTCCATTTTAAAATTCCCACACTATCAGGTATGACCTAATTTCTGTTTTAGGATATTTATTTTGGGAACATTACAACACAAATTGGCACACATCTTTGAGACAATGTATTGTGTGAAGCATGATGAATGAAATTTTCATGAATGAAGATTATATAAATATTGTGTGTGAATAAAAAGTGTGTAAATGTATGTTCATTTGTATACGGTCTTGTGTGAATTAGAACTATGAAACAATGTGTTCCAATAGTGTTTGTATGATATGACATCACGCTTTCAAAAAGGCTGAGTGAATTCAACATGCAATGAGACATTATTTGTACTAAGATGCAGTTTGTTTGAGTTTGAGAAGATTGTACATATTCTTGCGTGAAGTATTCACTATTTGATTAAGATTGAAAATCCACAAGGTTTGAAAAGGAAGAATTCATACTTATTTAGTTTAATGCACAAGAAAGAGGATATGGAAACATAAATTTAAATGTTCATTGAAAATTATAAGCAGAAAATGTGTGCATATAAGTTTGGTGTGTGAAGAAATTAGTAAGTGAAAAATGTGTGTTAATAAGGTGTGTGTGTGTGTGAAGAAAATAATAAGTGAATAGTGTCTTATATATACACACCCTGTGAAAATTAATGATTTATATTATACATACATAGAATACACATACATGTGAGGACATGCATACTTGAAAATATAATTTCAATTATACATGTATGAATGACATACAATGTACATGTATATAGAAATTTAAAATTTGAACTTTCATCACAAATTGATTTTGGACACTTTCATCACATATTATATTTTTTCATTTATTGGTATGCATTAACTTAGTTGCTATGGTTGATAGTTCATGATTAGTATTTGATTATTTTTTTCATGTACCACATATGCATTTAGGTTATTATATTTTGTTTCATTTTTTGTGATTTATAATTTTATTTTATATGTTAGTAGTTTCTTTATATGTTTTGATTATAGTGCATCAAAATTTATGCATTAGGATATTAGTAGACCTCAAATTACTTATTTTTCATGTTGGTTTGATATTTTTTAGTAGACACAATATAATATAATTTTTTCTTAACTGATTGACTCCCCACCCATCCGATCAAATTAGTTATGTAATATCATCTTATATGACCCATGATCTATCAAACTACGTATTCTGAAGAACAGTATATTGAAGGGAACCAATGATAATGTTTAGGGAAGTTTTAGTCACTTTATAGAAACACATTTGAGATCCAAACCTAAAATTCATAGCTCAATGCAGACAAGATTGTCTGGATGACCCAATCGGTTACCTTAAGATAAAAGTTAACCAATGATTGTGAAAAATTAAACATTTGTGAAGAAAAATTAGTATATTGGATGTTTGAATAATCAGATACCATAACTATACTATTCCATTCTTGAAAAAAAATTACACTATGTAATTATAGGCCAAATTCATTCTCAATATAGTTCTTCATTATACATATTTTCATCTAATATTTTAGGAGTTATAAAATATTTCTTTTCCATTTTTTTAAATTCATAATCAAAATATGATTAGGAACTCTTGAATATAGAATAAACATTAGATTTACTATACTGACATGGTGGAAATGACATGGACTTTCACTTCCATTCCATTATCTATTCTACCATTTATTATTCAGAGATATAAATTTCTTATTTTATCAATGGTCCACAAGCAATTGGTTAGTCTTTATTTTAATTATATTTGATATAAAAAATTCATGTAATATGATGTCTTGTGTAAATTTTTGTTATACATATATTAATATGGATAAGATTTTGATTTATATTCTAAATTGAATTTCTATAGAATATTTTTGTGGTCATTATGCGATTTATTATGTTCACTAGGGGATTTCCAAGTGACTATATTAGTTGTCCATGTATAAAATGTTCAAAAATATATCAATTCACACGAGATACCATGAGGGATCACCTATTTTTGAAAGGATTTCTAAAAAATTATAAGAGTTGACTCGTTATGGGGAATAATATATTCATTATCAAGATAAATATGCAATTTAGATAGGTGCTGATGTGAGGAAAAATGATCCAATGCATGAAATTATTACTGAAATGGAACGTGGAATGGATCCTAAATGCATTGAGATCTAAAATGTTGAAAACAGTGCGATAAACATGAACTTTGGTGTAGATCATGATTCGAGGAGGTTTTATGAAGTACTTGATGATGCCAAAAATGTAATTTTATCCTGGATTTACTGCATTCAAAAAAAAATTATCATGGAGTAGTTTCATTTGAAGACTTTGAGTCAGTAGTTAGACACATCATTCGACATGTTGTTGGTGTTATTGAAAAAGGTACTTCCTGTCGATGCTAAGATTCCTAATTATTATTAACATGCTCATAAGTTGATAGTGAACTTAGGTTTTATATATGAGACCATAGACTCATGTGCAAAAAATTATATGTGGTTTTGAAAGGAAACTGTCCATTTAGATATTTTTATGGTATGTGGTGCTTCCATGTGGAAAGAGAATAGGGGAAATCAGACTCATCAATGTCAGACTGAAAAACATGGGAAACCGATTTCTATAAAGAAAATGCATTACATTCCCCTAAAGTTGAGGTTGAAAATATTTTTTATTCCATATAATGTTTCTAATTTAGTGAGATGGCATGCAGAAATAAATCAGGAAAGTGATATGCTAACCCACCTAATAGACTCTCGTGCATGAAATGATTTCAATTAGAGTCACCATGAATTTTCTAAAGATGTTAGTAATGTATGATTGGGGTTGGTAGTAGATGGTTTCAATCCATTAAAGTCTATGGTTAGTTAAATTCATAGCACATGGACCGTGGTGTTGGTTTCGTATAATCTTCCTTGGTGGATTTGTTTGAAGCAACAATTTATATTACATTCCAATATTATTGATGGGAATAGAAGTTTGGGGGATAAGATTGATGTTTACCATTAGTCACTGATCGATGAGTTGAATGAATTTTAGGGCGGTGGGGTGATGACTTATGCCTATGGAAAGATTGGAATTTTCAAACTGAAGGATGATTTATTGTGGAAAATAAATGAATTTTTAGTGCATGAAAATTTATCAAGTTGGAGTACGGAAGGGGAATTTTCGTTCCCTTATAGGAATAAAAGTTAAAATTCAATATGGCTTAAACATTCAAAAAAAATGGGCATACATGGGTCATAGACATTTTATCCCCCCTTAGTATAGGTTCAGAAAAGGAAGAGTGACATTTGATGGTTCTAGAGAGTTCAACCCATCACTAAAGATCGTGATAGCGGTCTAAATGATATCGTAGTTTGAGGAAGAAAAAATCTGCATGGTATATGTATTTCAGGATTTGGTGGCTAATCCATTACTTAATATTCATGGTGCGGGTAGATAGCGCAGTCACAATTGGAAAAAGTAAAGGATTTTTTACAATATCCCCTATTGGAAAACTAACTTAATAAGGCATAATTTGGATTTCGTGCACATTGATTTTTTTTGTGATAATATTGTGTGGACCATTTTAGGTGTCAGTTGAAAATCAAAGGACCATGTTAATGCACATCGAGATTTGAAATAAATGGGTTTAAGGAAATAGTTTCATTTACAATTAACTGAGGGAAAGAAGGCATATATTCCTGATGCATAATATATGATGACTTAAATGGAGAAATAAACATTTATTTCCATTTTTAAGATGCTCAAGGTACCTGATGGTTACTCTTCTAAAATTTCAAAGTGTGTGAATTTGACGACCAGGAAAATACAATGGTTGAAAAGACATGACAATCATATAATACATCAACAGTTGATTCTCATCACAATTTATGATTGTTTATCCCCTAATGTTGTTCTACCATTGGTTGAGATGAGTAATTTTTTAGATAGCTTTGTTTAAGAAATCAATAAATGAGTGATTTATAAAGTTTTTAGGACCGAATTGTACTTATGATTTTTCAATTTTAGAAACTATTTCCCCTCTAATTTTTTGATATTATGGTTCACATGAAAGTGCAATGAACTAATGAAGTAATGGTTATTGGTCTAGAGCAATTTAGGTGGATGTATCCTATTGAGAGGTATCTAAATACATTGAAATGATTTGTACGCATTAGAGCTCATCTGGAGGCATCAATAGCCAATGATTATTTGATGGATGAGTGTACTAATTTTTTTGAAGAATGTATTATGTATGTTGAAACAAAATTAGATAATCCCTCTATAATTCATGATAGTCTAGTTGGATAAGGAACTATATTTTATATGGAAATCATTGAGTGGATATAAGAACATCAATATATCTTGTTCAATACTCCATAAATTGCACCACTAATACAGTAAGTGTCTTATAAATTTTATTGTTTTACTTTTTCATGTATTGTTTGCATAAGTTAATCCTTTAAACATGACATTATCATTTTCAGGAAACACATTAATGAGATAAAATAAGAGATGTTTTTTGCAAGTTAGTATCAAATTAAACAATCTCATTATGTGTCATTTCATGATAGGGTCAAGGATTTTGTACGTAAAAATTGATTTTCATTATGAGTGATGTATAATAGTAATTTCATTATACAGAAATCATTACTAAATTCTATGAATTATGTAGGTTCATAACCTGAGGGAGTTAGGTGACCCCATGCTATCGGAATAATTTAACCAATTAGCTAACCGTCCATCTATAAAAGCTCGTCATTATAAAGATATAGATTCTATTGGGTTTTAATTTCGCATTAAATATGTTGATGAAAACGAGTTATGAAAAATAGTGGCATTAGTATTCCTTTCGTCGATTATGGTTATTACTATGGTCAATTGGTAGAAATCATTGATGTTTTATATGTACATGGGTGTAAATACATATTGTTAAAGTGTAATTGGGTTGATCTAGTGTGTGGATGTAAAGTCGATCAATATTAGTTTACATTGGTTAATTTTAACTATATGTTATAAAAAATTAATCAGTTGGTAATGAACCATTAATTTTGGCATCACAAGTGGATCAAATATTTTGTGTTACTTTGCCTTTGAATCCTAGTTGGCAAGTGGTTGTGAAAATGTCCTGACGAAGAGTGTTTTTATTTGAATAAGATGAACCTGAGACTGTTACCTTTGTTACCCAACAACATGATTAACATAACGTAGTTTAACGTGAAGAAGATATTTATTGGTTTAGAGTAGCAGTTTGATGAGAAATGAGAAATTTGAATGTTTAGTGAAAGGTATAATTGTTTTCCTACAATTCATTTTAATGACTTTTTTTAAAAAAATTTATCCTTTTATGAACTATTTAAACTTTTTTAATTTATTAAATTCGATAAATTCAATAAAAATTATAAATTAAATCACATTGGTTGGATAATTTTTAATAAAACAACACAAAAATAATTTGGTACATAATAATTTTTAATAATTATTAGTTAGAATCAACCCAAACTTCTAGCAGCACCAGCATCTTCTGATAAATCTATTTCTTTTCACTTTAGGTGCAGTTTTATTAGTAAAGTATGTTTACTATTTTTGAGCAGTTTCTCCACTTTTTGGGCTTTATTGGGGGAGAATATTTTCATGGAATGGTATAAATCCACCCTTGATGATGTGGTGAATTTATTGGCATTTTTCTTATTCCACATTTATGCAAACTTTAAATTTTGTCTTGCACTTTCAGAAAAAAAACAAATTGAGTACTAACTCATTTAACTATATCGTGGAATGACTCATTGTAGGAGCTATTTTTGGGATTTCCTTGAGATTATTTTAAACACATTTTCCCACTTTTAAGAGTATTATTTGTTGCAAGACACTTTTTAGAACAACTTGTGGTAGTATCTTTTCTTTCACCCACAGATTGTGAAGATTCTTCTTGGACACTTTCCATGTGTTTCTCAATATAAAAACCAGATGTAAAAATTATATATTGAGAATATTTATGATCTTCCTGATATTTTAGCCTATCTTCACATTCACTATTCAACTTCTTCATTTTATCCTCAAGAATTTGGATTCTATCAAATAAAGAGTTTTCAAACAGTTTTATTTTATTAGTATTCACTTCCAGTTGATCATCCTTAACATTCATGGATACATCATGCATTTTTTTGAAAGCATGGATCACTTATTTAACAAAATATTCCAACAATTTTTTCTCACATTAAGCTCTTTCCAATTCATTATCATATTGAGAAAATATTTCATTGCAAAGGGTGACAGTTTCTTCATTGACGTTCACTAGTATTGGGAAAGTGTTGCAATAACATACTTTCATAGCTAATGCATCCTTCATTACAGAAGCTTCATTCTATAGCTATGAATTTCCATCATGAATTCCTTTTATATAAGAAAATATATATGTGACTACATCAATGGGGACTTTCTTCATGTACTTTATGTGGTTTCACATAAATAGTTTCATCCAACTACCCATGATAAAAGAACTTTTAACTTATTCATGTAAAATTAGAAAGATATTTGTAGTGGAAAAGCTAAGAATTATACTATATTATGAATTTTTAATAACTAGGTAAAATATTCCACTATAGTAAATCACTTAACATTAAAAGAACCCTCCAGATACAAGCCTTTTTTGAAAATAATATTATTTATGTTTTGTTAACTTTATAATTTTTTAAAATCCATTAACAACTAATTATTCTATCCCTTTTTGTTTTATTAACTATTGTAGAAGTTTTATTTTTTTTAAAAAAAATCTAATTTATCTTTTTTATACTTTGGATGGTCCCCTTACTAATGTTTTCTATGACTATAGGCATGTCAGTGGAACAGGCAGTAGATCCACATCATCCAGCATAGCCATCTATGTCTTAGGGTCGAGGCATGTTTGAATGTAACTCTATTTATTTTTTATGTAATTTCTAAACATAAATATATATATATATGCACATATTTCTGATTATGTATAATCTGTTTTCAATTGGATCAGACTCGACTGCTTCTTCCTCTCACAAGAGAGGCCCTGGTCATGGCAATTCATCACTGAATTTTGACATGAACTTAGATGTTTCATTGGGTGAGAGATTTCTTCCATTGGGACCGAATTACCTAGAATTTATTCATTATATTGGTCCTATTATATACAACCAACATCAATTTCCATTGACCACACATTACTAGGATTCTTTCCCTCACGATACATTAGATCATCTTTGG
The DNA here is from genome assembly GCA_963277665.1 of Viscum album. Taxonomy (NCBI): domain Eukaryota; kingdom Viridiplantae; phylum Streptophyta; class Magnoliopsida; order Santalales; family Viscaceae; genus Viscum; species Viscum album. The sequence continues at coordinate 1,118,310,994 of OY728152.1, forward strand.
GCGGAAGTTCAGGTAAAAAGGCCATTTTAGTTTCTTCCCTAAATGTTTAAAAAATACGAACATGTGTGATTTTTTTTCCTCAAATAGAATAACTTGAAAGTGTGCCATGATTATTTTTAGCCAATTTTTTTGGGAAAATGTCATAAGATCTGGAAATATTATAAATGTAAATTCAAGAGGGAGAACTGGGTACCCAATGTGGGTGCCCCAGACATTCTGGAAAAAGCCCCGAGTGGTGTTCTCCCATCTCAATGGCATGACTTAGTTACATATTGGTCTACTGAGGCTGTTTCAGTTGTTATATTTAATATGTTATATATATTTTCACACATTTTTGATATTATATTTGATGGAAATTTTAATTAATTGAATGTAGGAGATGTCTGTATGCCATTCCGAGAATCGACTGTTGCAGGGACCACCTCATAGGATTAGGACGCATCACGTGTCTCAAATCCAACCTGATGTATTTATTATGAATTTTTAAATTTATTATTTAATATAGTTTTTGTTATAATTTTTTATTTTATTGGTGTATAGTTACCAGAGAAAGGTTCACCAACTGATAAAATGTCAGTGTGGATGAGGACTTTTGATCCAAATGATCCAGAGGCTGCATCTCTAATAGTAAGTTCTTGTACTCATTACCAATACTTATATGCATTTTTATATAAAAATATATATGTATATATATTTAAATATTACAGATGATCAATTTGAAGCTGAGTTATAACAGCTTTCAGAGGACCAGCGATAGCTTCCCATGAGAAAGGATAAGATATTTCATCACATTATTGGTCGTGATGGGAATAGATATAGTTTGAACTAAGGAATGGGGATTCCTCATTATGTAGTATCATGCACCGAGGTTATAAATCCTGTTGTTGCTGGGATGACACATCAGCTTCCAAATTTCGAGGCACAGTTGCGTGCTTTTGAGGAGGTAAATGCACAACTACTCCCTGAGGTTAGAACACTATGGTAATATGTGTATCCGGGTGATGGTGCAAGGGGTTATACAACGCAGGTTTACACTGAATTTATTTATTTACATTATATTATTTTTGTTATTGAAATCTTTATAATTTTTTTTTCTAGGCCCCTGCCACACTGGAAGGATGTAGCAACAATGGCCACGTATGACACATCATATTCCCGAGCTGTGTTTCTTTTATATTTATTATTGAATTAATGTTATGTATTGATTTATACTTTAAATGTAGAATTGTTTTATATTATAACAATTTATGTTTTTAAAAACGCCAAAGTTTTTTAATTTTATGAGTATGATCAATAATTGGATATTTTATTGTGATAGATAATTTTTTAAAAGCCCCATTGGAGTATGGTCAGCCAGTTTTCATTATTGAATATTAGTGTTTTGATTGTGTTAACCCTCATGTGATGTATAATTCCCTTGGGTGGGGATATGTAGGTGGGGAGGGGGATTTCTGGGGGGGATTGTTGGGGTTGTAGGGGCGCAGTGCAAGTGGGAGAGGGGGTTGTTCTGGTGGGGATGGGTTGTGTGAGTGGGGGCTATGTAGGTTGGAATGGATGGGGGGCTGTTCAGGGGGGGTGAGTGTGTGGGAAATAATAGGGGTTGTCCAGGGGTGGGGGGCTATCTGGGGGGTGTCCAAGTGGGGGTCCGAGGGTGGGGGAGTGTGGGGGAAACATGGGGTGGGGATGTCTAGGGGTGTGGGGGATATAGGGGAGCTATCTAGGGGTGTTTGGGGGTGTCCAGGGGGTGTCCAGGGGTTTGTGAGTGGGGGTTGTCCAGGGGGGATGGGGACACTAGGTGGGGATGTCTGGGTGGAGTTTTGGTTGTGGTATGTCTGTGGGTAGTTTCCAGGTGGTGCTGTTCAGGTGGGGAGGGGCTGTGCAGGTGAGACGGGGGGGCTGTTCAGATGGGGAGGGGTGGGGCTGTTTAGGGGGTGAGGGCTATCTAGGGGGGTGGGGGATGTCTGGGGGTGGGGTCTGGGGGTGCTACACAGGGGGAGTTTTGGGTGGGGCTATCTAGGGGAGTGTGGGTTTGGTTACTATTTAGGATCATAACATGAATTCTGCAGGGCACTTTTGACTATGGACTTTAAGGTGTAGCCACCTCTGTTTCATTATAGTTTTAATGAAAAACCTAACCATTGAGACCTGGTCTAGTTGTTTCATCATAGTATTCTATTTTTCTAGCTTTGGTATAAATTCAGTGGATTTCCCAAAACCCATTCATTCACATTTCTTTCCCTTGACTCTTGGTGTGATATTGATCTTGGTATCATCTTTTCATTACATTATTTTCACACAATAATCTGTAAATCTTTGATTGAGGTAGGTAATTTGAGATAAATTATTTCTTTTATATAAATTTTAAGATCAGCATGATCATGTCGGTTGGGATGAGGGTGCTGGGGAGGCTGTCTAAGGGGGGAGTGGGGATTGTCTGGGGGTGTGGGGTTATAGTGGGGATGTCCGGGGGTGTGGGGGGGATGTCCAAGTGTAATAGTCTTGGTCGGGTTGTCCTAGGGGGTGGGGGATATCCCAGGGGGTGGTGAGTGTGGGGGTTGTTGGGGGCTGTTTGGGGGTGTGGGGGCTGTCTTGGGGGGGGGGGGGTGTCAAGGGAGGAGGGGCTGGCAGTGGGCGTTGACTGAGGGGTGTAGCGGATTTAGGGGGGCTTTTCAGGGGTGTGGTGCGGTTTTATGGGTGGGTGGATTACTATAGGAGGGGGTATTTCCAGGGTTGTGGGGTCGGGGGATATCCAAGGGGGTGGGAAAGTGTGGGGGATGTTCGGGGGGTGTGGGGGTGCAGGAGGCTTCCCAGGGGGGTTGTCCAGGGGTGTGGGGGGGGGGGAATCCATGGGGGTGGGGAAGTGTGGGGGTTGTTCAGGGGTATGGAGGCATGTCCAGGGGGTGGTGTCCAGGGGGGCTGTCTGGGGAGGCTGTTGGGAGTGGGGGTTGTCCGATGGTGTGGGGGATACAAGGGGGTTGTTTGGGGGTGTGGGTGTGTGGAGGGGGGGGGGGGGCTGTCTGAGGAGTGCTATTCAGGGGGGATATCCATTGGGGGGGGACTGGTGGTTGTCTGGGGGGGGATGCAGGTGGGGGTGGGGGCTGTACGGGGGTTTGGGGGCTGTACGGGGGTTTGGGGGCTGTCCAGGGGGTGGTCAGTTCAAAGGGGGGGGATGTCCTGGCGTGTGGGAGGTTGTCCAAGGGGGGTCGTCCAAAGGAGGTGTTGGGAGTGGGGGGGGGGCTATCCGAATGTGTGTGTCTGTGTGGGGGTGGGGTGTATTCCAGGGGGAGTTTTGGGTGGGGGATGTCTAGGGGGAAGTGTGTAGGTGGGGCTATTTAGTTGGGGAGGGGCTGTGCAGGTGGGGGTTGGGGCTACAGGGGGTTGGGAGTTGGGGTTGTCCACAGGGGGGATGTCCAAGGGGGAGGGGTGGAGATGGGGGTGAGGGGTGGTGTCCTAGGGGTTGGGGGGATTCAGGTGGGGTGGGGATATCTGGGGGGAGTTTGGGTGGGGGTTTTCAGGGTTGTGGTTGGGGATACGGGGGGTTGGGAGTGGGGGTTGTCCAAGGGGGAGGGGTTGGGGGATTCAGGGGGGTGGATATGTGAAAACGAATTCAATTTTACATTAAATGTTAGAATAACATTTCTGAAATCATTTTTGGTCTATTGAAATAAACTTCAAGTCAATCTGATGCAGGGATTTCTCAGTACAATTGATTCATCAGAACAATTAAAATTTCATTTTCATATTTATTATCATTGATGTAATATTGATAAAATCATGTTTATATGGGTAAAAACCTACCAAATGAGCACCGATTGACATGAAATATTAGGAAAACGATATTTAAGACATTTCTATTTTGCGGGATCAATCTGAACATGGATCAGATACCTAAATTTCTCGGTATGATCAAAAGTGACATTTGCCCCTCAAATTTGGAGTTAACTGATATATCGTGTAAAATATGTCAATATCAACCTAATTCAATTGGGTTATAATGAAATAATAGGAGAAAAATTATCATGGAATTTTTGAAATGTAAGAATCTACGTCGCATCAATCAGATGCTCATGTCACTTGATATGAATGAATACAATAAGTAATGTTTCTTAGTGTTATTAAAATGACACATCTCCCATGAAGGGGTCGAAATGAAAAAATGAAACCTATTTGGTATGCGATGTTATGAGAACATTTCTCAAAGCATCAACGGTCTCTTGAAATCAACTGCGTGTCAAAATGATGTGAGATTTATCAGTACAATTAAAAGTTCATTTTCAGATTTATTATCATTGACATAATAATGAGAAAATAAAGTGTATAGGGGTCAAAACCAACCAAAAAAGAACTTATTCACATGAAATCTTAGGACAACGATATTTAAGACATTTATATTCTAAAGGAAGAATTAGTATTTGGATCTGATACCTAAATTTCACTGATTGATTGGTATACGATAATTTGATTAACTTTTAAAAGTCATTCTTTAACTATAAGTGCTGTAAAAAGATATTTGATGTAAGCATTAGACTCATTTTTGTAAGTAATAAATTATAAAATGGTTTGATAATTATATATACATATATATATATATACTAATTGAATAAATATGACCAATTTGTATTTTTTTAGTTGTTTCTTTTGTATCTTGTTGTATGCTTATTAAAATAGAAGATTGGAATGGATTGGAGTTGTTTGGATTCCTTGATATGTGAATAAGTATGTTTTTCATTTATTTTTTTGAGGATTCTGGTGTTTCTGCTGTTTGGAATTGAATTTTTTTCAATATTTGGTATGTTTCTTCTGTTCAGGAAGTAGAATTATAATTTTGTTTTGAAAAAAATTCAACTTAGCAGATGCCATTAGAAGACTCTAATGGGTTGGCAACACTGTAACCACTAAAGGTGGTCACTGTAGACCGAATTTCTGGTTTCCTATAGCGACCACTTTTGGTGATCGCTATAGGTCGACCCAAATAGAGGCCTCTATTCGTCCGCACGGTAGAGTACCCTACAGTGACCGCCATTGGCAGTTACTAAATCCCATCACCAATGGGCCTACTTCGACCACCAATGGAAGTTGCAAAGTGGTTTGTAAAGACTATTATTAGTCACTAATGGTCATATTTCTATTAGTGTCCCTAAAAATTCTGAAAATGCAAAAAACCCTATAAACCAAGAAATAACCATAGAATGCTTTAAAAAAACTCATAAACCATCTAAAATCCTAAACCCCCCAAAGTCACAAAAAGTCCTAAAAACACCAAATATCCTAAAAAATTCCAAAAATTCCCAAAAAAAAATGTAAAAACCCAGAAAAACCTTATGAAAGCCCTTAGAAACCTAAAACACATTAAACCCCTAAAAACCTAAAAGCGATAAAATCTAAAATTCCCTAACAACCCTTACACCCCAAAAAACTATAAAACCCTATAAAACCCTTAAACCCACTAAAATCCCATCAAAACCCTAAACACTATAAAAATTCAAAAATACCTTTAAACCCCTTAAAATATTTAAAAATGATAAAAATATTAAAAATGCTAAAAGAATAAAAAAACTTAAAAACCAAATTAAAAAAACCCCTAAAACCTCGAAAAATCCGTAAAACTGTAAAAACCATAAAATCCTAAAAAACAGGAATGTCCATAAAAAGTAAAAAATCCTAAAAACCAAGAAAACACCAAATAAAACCTTAAAATCCTAAAAAATTAAGACCCCTAAAAAACTAACAGTGCCAAAAACCCTAAAAACTATAAAACCCCCAAAAAAACACTCATAACACTCAAATCCCTAAAAATCCTAAAAACCCATATAAATCCTAAAAAATGCCTAGAAAATCTCTAAAACTATAAAAAACCCAAAACCTCAAAAGGCCTAATAAAACCCTTAAAAACCTAAAAACACTTAAAACACCTAAAAACATAAAAATTGTTAAAACCCTAAAATAACCAAAAACCCATGAAACCCATGAAAACCAAAAAAACCGCTAAAATCCTTAGAAGCCCTAAAGACCAATAAAAACCCAAAAAATCCAATACAACTCTAAAAACTATTTAAACACTTAAAAATGATAAAAACCCCTAAAAACCCCTGAAAACCCTAAAAACTCAATAAAATACCTAAAAACCCAAAAAATCTTAAAATCCATAGAAACCCTAAAACCCTCAAAATCCAAAAAAACCAAAAAAACACATAAAAAACCTAAAAATTCCTAAAATCCCAAAAAACATAAAAAACATGAAAACTCTAAAAAACCCTAAAAAACATTGAAAACATAAAGACCCGTTATTCCCGTAAAAACATAAAAATTCTAAAATCTATAAAAACCGTAAAAATCAACAAAAAAACCCTAAAACCATAGCCACCACAAAAATATTAGAACCCCTAAAAATCCATAAAAACCGTAAAACCCCCCCAAAACCCAAATAACCTTTTATAATCATAATATATTACAAAACTTTTAAAACCCAAAAAAAACATAAAACCACTGAAAACCCTAAAACCCCCTAAAAACCTCAAAATCCCTAAAAAACAAAAAACCATTAAATCGTAAAAATTCTTAAAAATACATAAATATGTAAAAACCAATGAAAAACATTGGGAAAAAATCCTTAAAAACCAAAAAACACTTGAACCCCCCAAAAACCTAAAAAATGTTAAAGACCCTAAAAATTTCTAAAAACAGTAAATACATCCATTATCCTTGGAAACCTTAAAAACCCCTAAAAATCATAACAAAATCCCCAAATATCCCTAAAAACATTAAAATCCCTATAAAACCCTAATAAATCCTTAAAGAACTAAAAACTCATAAAACCCCTAAAAAACCTAAAAACCCCTGAAAACTCTAAAAATACACTTAAAACCGTAAAAACCCTTAAAAACATAAAATTCACTAAAAACCACAAACACCCAAAAAACCCTAAAAGCCCCTAAAATAAATCAAAAATCAAAAATACCTTTAACCCCCTAAAATGTTAAAAACTCCAAAACCCTAAAAATCTAGAAAAACACCTAAAACCCAAAAAAACAATAAAACCCTAAAAACCCTAAAACCCCTCAAAATACATAAAAACCCCAAAATACCATTAAAATACTAAAAAGGTCCTCAAAATTCATAAAAACATAAAAACCCTAAAAACCAAGAGAAACCATATGAAAACCTTAAAAACCTAAAATAACTTAAAAACCATAACAAACCTAAAAGACGGTAAAAACCCTAAAACCCAAATGAACCAAAAAACCAAAAAACCCCAAAAATCCACGAAAAAATATAAAAATCCTAAAAAATACCTAAAAACAAAAAAACCCTGAAATCCCCTAAGAAAATATAAAAACTCTAAAAACAATTTAAACCACTAAAACCAAAAAAAACCTAAAATTCCTAAAAATCCTAAAAATCCAAAACCCCATAAAAATCATAAAATCCCTAAATTCCTCGAAAAACATAAAAAGATATTAATAAACTAAATCCAATAAATACCATTTAAAACCAGAAAAATGTTAAAAAATCTAAAAAATCTTAAAACCCTAAAAAACACAAAAAATTATAAAATTCATAAATAATAATAAAATCCCAAAAAACACAAAAAATCCTTAAAAAAATATCAAAAACTTAAATTCTTAAAAATACTTAAACCCATAAAAACCATAAAACACATAAAACCCCTCAAATTCCAAAAAAAACTTAACAATCCACAAAAATCATACAAAAACCCAAAAACCTCTAAAAACCTAAAAAAAAATTAAAACCTAAAAAAATAAGAAAACTATAAAAATGAAAAAACACCTAAAAATATATAAAAATAAAATGACCATAAAAAACTCTAAAAAAACCAAAAAACAATAAAACCCTCTAAATCCCTTTAAACCCTTAAAAACTTATAAAAACCCATTAAAATCACTACAACTCTATAAAACACTTTAACCCCTAAAAATGTTTAAAAAATCCAAGAAACCTTAAAATAACAAAAAAACTCAAAACAAAAACTGAAAACCCAAACAACCATAAACCCCCTAAAAACACTAAAAAACACTAAAGACCCTCAAAATCCATAAAAACCATAAAACCATAAAAAACCAAAAAAATACCTAAAAATCCCAAAATAAATAAAAATCCCTAAAAACCAAGAAAAACCCCCAAGAAGACATTAAAAACATAAAAACAATTAAAACCACTAAAAATAATTAAATCCCAACAAAACCATAAAAACCCTAAAAACCTTAAAAATCGTAAAAACCCCTAAAAATACCTAAAAGCTCTAAAAACAAATAAAATTTCTAAAAATTTATAAAAATCCCAATAAAATTTAGAAACCATTGAAAACCCCTAAGAAAACCATAAAAACCTAAAAACACTCAATACCCCTAAAAACAATAAAAACCCTAAAAGTACCTACAAACCCCTAAAAACTAAAAACACCTCTAAAAACATTAAAAACTCTTAAACCTCATAAAAACCCTAGAGAACTCATAAAACACTTAAAACCCCTAAAAACTCAAAAAAAACCCTAAAAACTAAAAAACCATAAAAACACTAAAAACCCTAAAACCCCTAAAAATCTCTACAAACCATAAAAAGTAATAAAAATCCTAAATATACCAAAAATTCTATAAAAATTTAAAAAACCAAAAAAACCATGAATACCTCTAAGAAATCCATTAAAACTAAAATAATTTAAAACCCTAAAAAACTGAAATCTCTAAAAACCATAAAAACACTAAACCCCCCCCCCCCCCCCAAACCCTAAAAATACCATAAAACCTTAAAACCACTAAAAACCCAAAAATGGACCTAAATCATTAAAAATGTTAAAACCCTTTTAAAAACCACTAAAACACCTTAATTAATCCTTAAATTCATAAAAAATAAAACCCCAAAGCATAAAAAAACTCAAAAAATACTAAACACTTGAAAATCCCTAAAATAACCTAAAACCCTCAAAATCCCTACAAACCCTAAAACCCATAAATTTTTTAAAGGCCTAAAAATTCATAAAAATATGAGAACCCTAAAAACAATGAAAAACCAATATAAAAACCTAAAAAACCTAAAAACACTTAAAATTCCAAAAACCTAAAAAATGATTAAACCCCTAAATGTCCATGAAACCCCAAAAACCACTAAAAACCATAAACCCCTAAAATCCTTAAAAACCCTAAAAACTATAAAAACCAAAAAAACCCACTAAGAATATTAAACCATTTAAACCCCTAGAATGTTACAAAACTCAAACAAATTCAAAACCACTAAAAACTATAAAACCTCTAAAATCTAAAAAAAAGCATTAAGTCTCTAAAACCCCTAAAACCCCTCAAAATCCAAAAAAACCCAAAATCATAAGAATCCTAAAGCTTCAATAAATATCAGTAAAAATTTAAAAAACACTAAAAACCTATAAAAACCAAAATAAAACCTTAAAAACCTAAATACAGTTTAAACCCCTAAAATCCAAAAAATACTAAAACCCATAACAAACCCTAAAAAATCATAAAAAACCTAAAATAAATAAAAGGACCAAAAACCCATTAAAATAATAAATCCACTTGAAACACTAAAAAAATATAAGAACCCTTTAAACCCCTAAAAAAATTTAAGACACTAAAAACCAAAAAACCCTGAAAAATGGAAAAAAAAAACCCAAAAACATTTAATCCCATAAAAACGCTCAGAATCCCTAAAAACCCTAGACACCATAAAACCCCCCAAAACTCCCTAAAAATTCCTAAAAATGTAAAAAAATCTAAAAACCATGTAACAACCTAAGAATCCATTAAAACCCTGAACATACATAAACCCCTAAAAATACAAAAAATGCTAAATACCCTAAGAAACATAAAACCCATAAAACCCAAAAAGGCCACAAAATTCATAAAAACCCCTAAAACAATAAAAACCCTAAAACAATTAAAAACCATAAAAACATAAAAAAACCTAAAAACTCTAAGAACTCTAAAAACCCTTTATATCCTGAAAAACGTTAATAACTCTAAAAAAACCTAGAAACCTTAAAAAACTCTAAATTCCCTCAAAACCCAAAGGAACACTAAAAACCCTAAAAACCATAAAATCTCTAAAAGTCCCTAAAAACCCTAATATTCAATAAAAATACTAAAAAATCCTAAAAATCCAGAAAAATGTATAGAAACCTTAAAAACATTGAATAATCCTACGAAAAACATAAAAACCAAAAATACATAAAACCACTAAAAACCTAAGAAACGCTAAAAACCCTAAAACCACTCAATCCCCTAAAATAACCTGAAAACATAAAGTACCGAAAACCCATAATAAACCCAAAAGATCCTAAAAAATCCCAAAAAATACAAAAAATGTAAAAAAACCATAAAAACGTTTAAATCCCCTAAAATGACTTTAAAACTCTAATAAAAATTAAAACCCCTAAAATTAAAAAACCCTAAAAAACACAAAAAAAACTAAATAAAATAAAAACCCGTATAAACCTTCAAAAAACTAAAAACCCATAAATCCCCTAAGACCAACTGAAAACTCTAAAAACCCTATAGAACCCAAAAACGTTAAAAACTCTAAAAACCCTTAAAAACTCTATATACTCAAAACACCCCCATAAAAACCCTCAATATCCCTAAAACCCTAAAAACTATAAAAATCATTAAAAATCACTGAAATCCTTATAAATTTTTAAAACCCTAAAACACTAAAAATCCATAAAAATCCTTAAAACATAAAAACAATTCAATGTCCTAAAAAATAAAAAAATTATAACTATCCAAAAAACCATAAAATCTAAAAAAACACTTTCAGACATCAAAATTTATAAAAACCATAAAAATCATTAAAAATTACAAGAAATAAAAAATACATAAAAACTCCTGAAACCCCTAAAAACTAATGAAACCCTTAAAAAATAAGAACATTTGCATCTCCTAAAACCTAAAAAATACTAAAAACACTAAAAACACTTAAAACTCGTAAAATGATAGTGAACCCGCTAAAACCACCAAAAATACATAAAGACCCTAAAAATAATAAAAAACCATTAAATCCCCCAAAAATCCATAAATGTTAAAAAATAATAAAAACCCTAGAAATCCTTAAAAATGAGAAAACACTAAAAAACCTAAATAGCCATTAAAACATTAAAAAAATAAAAACAATTAAAACCAATTAAAATCATAAAAGATGCTATAAACCATAAAATCCCTTAAAACCCTAAAAGGATTCAAAATCCTTGAAAACCATAAAATTAAAAAAACCCCTAAAAATATATAAAAATATAAAAACCCCTAAAATCCTTGAAAACCCATAAGAAACCATTAAATAACTAAAAAAGAACCCATAAAAACCTATAAATTTATAAAACCCCTCAAAATAACTAATTTCCATAAAAACCATAAAAATACATAAAATAGACCTAAAATACATAAAATGTAAAAACAGAAAAAATCCTTAAAACCCCTAAGAAAATTGTAAAAATTAAAAAAAAACATAAAACCTGTAAAAAACCTAAAAACATTAAAAACAATAAATGTCCCTATAACCATAAAACCCCTTAAAATAATAGAACACCTAAAAATCATAAAAAAAATACTAAAAACCCATAAAAACCCTAAAAATCCATTAAAAACTTTAAAAACTCTTTAATCCCATTAAAATGATAAAAAAACTGAAAAAATAATACTCTAAAATCTCAAAAAAAACCTTAAACCCCAAAAAAACCCTTAAAACCACTAAAAGCACTTAGAATAGCTAAAAACTATAAATATCCATAAAATTACATAAAAATCTCAAAAGAATCACTAAAAAGTAGAAACCGAAATTTTTTTGAAAATCCCTAAGAAAAAATGAAAAGAAACCTTAAGAAGATAGCGCCTCCTCTGCGCTCTTGTGATGTCCAATCCCATTCCCTTAAGAAAGCTTGATGTCTATTGTGGCTACCATGCCTCTCCCTCCCCCATATATGGGGGAGGGACCTCCGCTGATTCTTGATGAAGACCACACCTTTTTCCCATTCTCGTCTCATGATTTTCTGCCTTCTTTTCCATAGATTGAGATTTTCCCTAAGGTTCCTGACCTATTTGATAGCCACCGACATCTTCTGCTCTCAATCTTAAAAATTAGTGAATCTTCCTATCTACATTGCTTGACACTAGTTTCTCAATTTATGAACTGGATCCCTCTAGTGTATTTATTTAATAGGTTTTTTTAGCACTGGGGTCTTTAGGACTATGCTATGGTGTATCTTGTTGATAGCTATCATATTATGATTCTATTTTCAACCGAGTAGGATATTATCCTTTCTTGGTATATGGCCCCTAAAATATGAAATGGTTCATGTTTCTCCCTTTTTCGTTGGAGCTTCGTTCTTCACATGAAACGCAACTCTCCGATGATTGAAACTTGGGTTAGATTTCTAGAACTACCCCTCCCCTTTCAAAATATTTTCATTATTTCCATGTTAGGGAATCTGGTGGGATGGTTCTTATGTGTGGACATTATAACATGTTCCCTTTACCATCCTATTTCTACCAGGGCCTTTGTTGATATTGATGCTTCTAAGGAGCTGGTTGAATTTGTGTGGATCGTTGTTAGAGAGGAACTCAAGTGAAAGAAACCAATGATTATTGAGTCATGGGGGGACTTTTGTTCTTCTTGTATAAAAATTGGTCATCTTGATCGGGCCTAAGTTGTAGTTCTAGGGAAAGTGGTGGTTTGAATCTGGCTCAGGTGGATTTTGGTTAAGGGATTCAGGCCTTTCTGGAGGTGCAGGAGGTGACGGTACTGAAAGAACCCAAATGTTTGCCTCCCCATCCAAAGGTTAGTGCAATTTTTGAGTGCTTAAAATCTGATTTGAAATTTGGGTTCAATAAAGAGGTGGTAGTGGAGGCCTCATATGGAATGGTATTAGAGATTTCTATGAATTTTAGTGTAAATGAAAGTGATAGTGCAGAGATGGTGCATAACGCTGAAAGAGTATTGAGTGATGATAACATGTTAGGGGTGGTCGAGGTGAAGGTGAATTCGAGAAACAATAGTGGGCGGGATGGTATCAGTGAGTTACAGGTTCTGGATGGTGTTCTTTTATTAATAGTTTTAAGTGTATTGAATATATTGAGTCAGCTGATGGATCTTTTTTGTGGGGAGTTCTGGCTGAGTAGGGGGAGGTGGCTGAGAAGGGGATGTTGTATCAGTTTGGGAATTAGAATTGAATGATTGAGGGTCTTGTGAAGCATCCCTTGAGCATGGTAGTAGTGAATTTGATAAAAAATAGTGGGCAGGCTGGAAGCAGTGAGTTTCCGGTTCTATATGGTGTTTTTTTGAGTAGTAGGTTTGACTGACTTAAGTCTATTGAGTCGGCTTGGGGAGCTACTGTGCAGGGGGAGTGGATGAGAAGGGGGAGGGGGGTGGAAAAGAGGAGGTGGCTTGGTTTGGGAATGAGAGCAGTCTGATTGAGGGCCCTTGAAGCAGCGCTTGAGCATATCTCCATTAGTTTCTAATGATGATGGGTCGGTTGACATTTAGAATGTTGATGAAGTTTTTGCTGACGATGTGGATGGACATATACTACCTGGGAATGATACGATTCCTGGTGAGGAAGATATGAATCAAGACATGCAGCTGGATGTGGTGGTCTATGAAGGGGCCTTTGCTGATAAGGCCTGATGCATTTTTGTTCAAGACCTGGTCATCAAGGAACATCCATGTGATTGCGAGCTGGATGATAAGGCTCCAGGTGAAACAGATCTATTTGTGCAAAAATAAAAGGACCATTTTGAGGAGGAATATCTAAATCATGACCTTTAATTTACTTGTGATGTGGATGAGGATAGACCATTAGGTGTGATTTTTTATGAGGATGATAGAAGGATCAACTTCAATATGGCTCAGATCATGAAGTTGAGGGCTATAATTGGGGATGCCATTCCAACTGGGATATAGAATAATTCTACAGTGTTCACTTCAGATCCCTGAAAGAGGAAGCTATTGAAGGACTTATCTAATATGCCATGGACTTTGTCTACCAGAGCCTCCTCTAGGGGACCTAATAAGAATACCTCTGATAATAATGAGTTTTCTGATACCTTCATGGTACAACTATCTGAGGATCCACGAAGGCTTTGGGTTATGTACATTGCACTTACCAAGAATCACGATCTGAGTGGGAGTCAGCGGATGCTGATGCATCTTCTGGATATGGTTTTGATGGTGATCCATACGATCTTATTCTTGACTTTGAAAAGTAACACTTTTTGGGTATGGGTCATTTTACCATGTCCCTCCCTTGTTTGCTTTGTCCTTTTTTTATAAATTTTGGGGGGCTAGGAATAGCCTGGCCCTATGCCTTCTCTTCCATAAGAAAAACATAAAAACCTAAAAACAACTAAGTCCCCTAAAATCCTATAAGCACTAAAAACCCTAAAAAACCAAAAAGCATAAAACATCTAAAACATTAAAAAAATCCTAAAACCCTAAAAACAGATAGAAAACACAAAAAAATCTAAATACCCTTTCAACCCCTAAAATTGTTAAAAACACTAAAAAACATTAAAAACCTAAAAAACCAAAAAACCATCCAAATACATAAAAACAATAAAACCACAATAATTATTTAAAAGTACTAAAAATCCATAAAAATATAATATCCATTATAATCCAAGAAAAAACCCAAATAATAACATAAAAACCTAAAAAATAAAAACCTAATAACATTAATAATGCTAAAAACCCAAAAAACCAAAAAAATCATAAAGAAACCATGAATCCATCAAAATCCCTAAAGACTCTAAAAAAAATAAAAATTATAAAAAAACTCCTTAAAATAACTAAAATGTAGAAACTCTAAATTCCCTGAAAACCCCGAAGAAAACTAGAAAAACTTAAAATCCTTAAAAAATTAAAAAAATGCAAAAATCCATAAAAACCCTAAAAAGACTATAAAACCTTAAAAACCATTATAACTATAAAACCCACAAAAACCTTAAAAATTCATAAACCCTTAAAAATATTAAAACCACTAATAACTAAAACAACCATTTAAACCCCTAAACACATTAAAAATATCTACAAACCCTTAAAAACTCAAAAAAAAATCCAAAAAAGACACTAAAAAATGTAAAAACCCAAAACACCATAAAAATCTTTAAAATACCTAAAAACCCTAAAACCCATAATAATCATAAAGAAAACCAAAAAATACCTAAAAATTAAAATATAATAAAATCATAGAAAACCCCTAAGAAAAACGTAAAAACATAGAAACACATAAACCTCTAAAAACATAAAAAAATAAAACCCTAAAAACACGTAAAACCCCAAAAAACCTAAACATCGCTAAAAACCCTAAAATCCAAAAAATACCTAAAAAATAACTAAAAACCCTAAAAATGCCTAAAAACCCAAATACCATAAACAACCATAAAAATCCATAATAATTCTTATAAAAATTAAAAAACCAAAAAACCAAGAAACACACCTAAGAAAACCTTAAAAACCAAAAAACACTTAAAACTCATAAAAATCCCAAAAAATGATAAAAATTGTAAAAGACACTCAAACCCTAAAAACCACATAAAACTATAAAATCGTTTGAAACCCTTAATAAACCCTAAAAACCCATAAAACCTCAATAAACCACTAAAAACATTAAAAACCCCTTAAACCCATAAAAACGTAAAAACAATAAAAACCTTAAAACCCCTAAAAACTCAAATAAAAACCCCCAAATCCCTAAAAACAATAAAAAACCTCAAAATACAAAATAACCCTAAAAAATCTAAAATCATAAAAAATCTAAAAAAATCCCCCAAATATTAAAACCCTAAAAACTATGAAAACCCTAAGAAAACCAAAAAAACCTAAAAACACATAAAACCCCTAAAAACCTAAAAATTGTTAAAAACCCTATGAACCCAAAAAAATTCCTAAAAACTATAAAAATCCTTAAAACCCTAAAACCCATAAAACTCCTAAAAATCCTAAAAATCCCTAAAAACATAAAAATCCCTAAACCCTAAAATGCTAAGAAAAAATTAACACTGAAAAACATGTTAGAACCCAAAATACCCTAATAAATGTAAAAAATGCAAAGAAACCCTTAAAACCACAAAAACTCTAAAAACCTTTAAAACCCCTAAAAACATAAAAAAAACCTAGTAACCCATCAAGACCCTAAAAACAAAATGAAAACTCCAAAGTCCCTTTCACCACCCAAAAAAGTTAAAAACACTATGAAACCTACAAAACCTAAAAATTAAAAAAATAATAATTAAAAACACAAAAAATATAAAAAACATAAAAACCTTAAAAACCAAAAAAACCTCAAATTCCATAAATACCCTAAAATTCCATAAAATTCATAAAAATGCCAAAAAAACCCTATAAAACATAAAAATTACTAAAATACATGAAAACAATTTAGAAAAATTTTAAAACCTAAAAAAACTTATAACCACTAACCAAATAAAAATCATTAAAGCCCCTAAAAACCTAAAATTCTATAAAAACCATAAAAATCATAAATACTCCCTAAAAATCCCTAAAAACATAAAAAACCCTAATCCCCTAAAAACCATATGAAAACCTTAAAAACATAAAAACACTTAAAACCCCTAAAGATGCTAAAAAATCCTTAAAATGATAAAAACCTTAATGGACCCTAAAACCCAAAAAAACCATTAAAAACCCAAAAAAATAATAAAAATCACTAAAAACTATAAAAACCCTTTAACACTAAAAAAATTAAAAACATTTAAATAAATTAAAAAACCATAAAAAATTAAAAAAAAATTCTAATAAAAAAATACATAAAACCCAAAAAGCCTCTAAATCACTAAAAACCTTAAAATAATTAAAATCCTAAAAAACCATAAAAATTACTAAAAAGATAAGAAACCCTAAAAACCTGAAAACACATAATGAAACCATGAAAATATATAAACACTTAAAACCCCTAAAAACCTAAAAAACACTAAATGCCCTAAAACCCCTAAAACCCTAAAAATCCCTAAAACAATAAAAATACTAAAAAATATTTAAAAATCCCAAAAAACATAAAAAATCATAATGAACCTAAGAAACCTTTATAAAATCTTAAAAAACTAAAACCCATAAAACCTCTAAATACCTAAGAAGTCTAAAAACCCTAAAGGACTATAAAACCATTGAACGTCCCTAAAAGCCATAAAAATCCATAAAAACCTTTAAAATAATAAAAACATAAATACACAAAAAAATGAAACAAAAGTCTTTAAAAAAAATAAACAAATAAAAACATTAAAAAAATTCAAAAACCAAAAAACCCCTAAAAATCACAAAAAACCTTAAAAAACCAAAAAAAAAATAAAATCCCTAAAACTCCTAAACACTGTAAAAAACATAAAAACCCAAAAAATAAAAAAAAACCCTATAAATTTAAAAACCCATAAAAAACCTAAAAATCATTAGGACACCGAAAAAAACCTAAAAAACCTAAATACCTTAAAAGATATAAATATGTTAAAACCCGTATAAACCATCAAAATACTTAGAACACATAACAACCCATAAAAATACTTAAAAATAACAAAAAATTCCTAAAACATAACAAACTCCAAAACCCTAAAATCCCTATTAAAACCTTAAAGTCCTAAAAACACATAAAACACCTAAAAAATACAAACAATAAATTACATAAAAGACTATAATACCCTTTAATCTGCTAAAACCATAAAAACCATAAAAACATTAAAAACCCAACACCCTATAAAAACTTTAAAATAACCCAAAAAACTCAAAAAACCCTTTAAACACCTTAAAATATTTAAAAAATCTAAAAAACTTGAATCCCAAACAAACCAAAAAGACCCTAAAAATGAAAAAAACCAAAAAACCCCTATAAAACATAAAAAACCATAAAACCACTCAGAATCCCTAATAATCCTAATTTAAAAAAAATACCAAAACCCCTAAAATTCCCTAAAATCTCTAAAAAGCCTCAGAAAACCTTAAAACCCTAAAACAAATTTAAACTGATAAAAACTGAAATAAAACGCTAAAACCATAAAAAATCATAAAAACAGTAAAAAAAACAATCGAACCCTAAAAACCTAAAAACCCATAAAATCCTTAAAATGCCCAATTAATACCAAATTAGTAAAAAATCTAAAATCGTAAAAGACCTTATGAAAATATTAAAAACCTAAAATCACTTAAAATCCTAAAATATCTATAAAATGACAAAAACCCTAAAATAACCTAAAAAACAATAAAAAACAGAAAACCCCAAAAAATATTTAAAAACCTAAAAACCCATAAAAACCAAAAAAATCACTCTAAACACTAAAAACCCATTAAACCACTACAGATTTTAAAAAACTCATAAAAACCTTTAAACCCTAAAATACAAAAAAATAAAAAAACCAAAAAAACAATAAAAACCCAAAATGCGTAAAAGACCCTAAAACCCCTTATACTCCCTAAAAATATTAAACATCAAAATTTATTCTCAAAATACCTAAAAACCCCTAAAAATGTAAAAAACCAAAAAACCCTAATAAATCCACAAAAACTAAAAACACATAAAACCAATAAAAAAACTAAAAAACTCTAAAAACGCTAAAAACCCTAAAAACCCTGAAATACCCTAAAAAGCATAAAAAATATAAACACCTTTAAAACCCAAAAAATCAATAAAAACCTAAAACCAATAAAAACTCTAAAACCCCTTTAAACCCCTAAAAATGTTTAAAAACTCTAAAAAAACATAAAACCCTAAAAACTCAAAAAAACCTAAAACCCCTAAAAACCCTAAAACCCTTGAAAATCCCTAAAAAACCAAAAAAATATAAAATTCATAAAAACCATTAAAAATAACTAAAAACATAAAAACCCTAAAAACACAGACAAAAACTAAAAAAACCTAAAAAACCTAAAAACACATAACCCCCCCCCCCCCAAAAAAACCTAGCACTAGTGGAAATCTCACCTATACCAATGCTTTTTCCCAACTGCTTGAAAAAAAACTGGGATAAAGAATATAAACCAATGGTTATATGAAACTATTGTCATGGATTAATATATGTTGGGTTTACCAACGGTTTGAGTAAACTGTTGGAAAAACCCGCCTCAATACCAAAAGTTCATAAGAACTGTTGGAATAGAGACACCTATAACCGCTAGCCATTGGGATCCATCTCCCATCTAGACTTTCCATCACTCCCCACTTATCTATCCCTTCTATACCACTCCAACCAACCCCCCCCCCCCCCCCCCCCCTCACTGCTACTCTCATCCTGACCCTCCTCACCACCGCTCTCATCCCCCTCGTACTCCCCTCCTCCCATTCCAACTCCCACTCACCACTCGTCGCTCCCTGCTCTTCATTCTCTGCTCATTTTCACTATCCTCTCCCCTTCTACAATCCTAATCCCTAGTATCCATCGCTCACCCCTCCCTCAAAATTCTTCACTCTGTATGTCATCCTCCATGCATGGAGGTAGAATTTCTGATTTCAGAAGTGTATGTTTTAGGGATATTCATCAATTTCACTGAAGTATGGTGAAATCAATCATTTATGATAGATATGTTTCTATAATGAGGAATAGGGGAACCCAAAATTAATGTTTCATATTCTGTTTTAGGGTTATTAAATGTTTCATATTCAATTTTTTCTATAATTAGGATTAGGACTGGTTATTCATCGATATTTCTATAATTAGGAAGGGTTATTCATCCCCTCCTGTTTTTTCACATTGATTCATTGAGGTATTCAATGTTTCATATTCTTATAAGGCGGTTTTCCCAAAATCAATTTTATTTGTTATTGAATAGGCATTTTCAATTGGGTCTTTGTGTAGTCTAGATGCATGGATGCATTGGGAGTGACATAGCATAATAACAACACTATATGAATGATTCATTTTTCAAAATTATTTTCCTTTACAAAAAAAATATGTGTATGAAGTGCGTGTTATGTGAAATTTAAATTCTATTTTTTTATATCCACAAGTATAGAAATCAGGTGGTTTTATCCATTTCTATGTTATAACACTAATTGTGTCTTTTTTATCGATACTTGAGCACATTTTTTGTAGCTCCAAAGTTTTGGATTTTCTTTGAAATTTATTATTTCTCACATTTTAAACATGTTTTTTGTTGAGGAAACATGGTTTTCTCTTCTCTCACATGTTTATTATTTATTGAAAATTAAATATTCACTTGAACAGTTATAGAACTCTCAATATTTTTCATTTTTTAGTTTATCCTTTTATAACTCATTAGACCATATGATCAAACATTCATTCTTAACATATTCAACCTTCTTCATAGGTGTAGTTCCATTTGTATCAACTGATTTAGAACTTGATAACATTGGATCCTTTCCCTTACCACTAATCAAATTCTTTTGACTAGTAATCAAAGTCATATATATGATATCTCCATGACCAACATAATTACACCTTCAAAAAACTTCTTCAACTGCATTTGATTTTCCTTGGGAAATCTGTTAGGATATTCATTAGAAATGTGAAATACTAATCCAATTATACTATATATTTCATGGATGGATTCCTTTTTAAATTCAAAATTTCTATCATAAAATCTATAGATCTTTCTATCTATTTTCAAATAGTCTATCTACAATCCATTTTTTATTTTATTGAAAATCCACTTTAAGGGTAAGTGGGAACCAACCTGAATATCTTTCAGTATCAAGTCACACCCTCAAAGTTTTTTAAATATTCTATTATGTAGCCTTTCTTACCATAATAGAAGCATATTCTCCATACATAAACCCCATGATGATCATCTATTTTCAATTACCACTTGGGAGTGTCTTTTTCTACTTTTTTTATTTAGTTTACACCTTAAGCTAGAATTTTTCCCTGTTTTCCCTACTTATTCAATCACGGACTCCTCTTTTAATTAAAATACGACTCATTTTGAGTATCTTCATACTATAATTCCTCATAACATTGACCATATACATTTCAATATTCCCAAAAATTATCATGGCATTCAAATATGTTTTTAAGAGATAAATTTCACTTCATATGTGAAAACTAATTTTGTACAATAGTTGTGTTCTTAGTTTTATCTATTCTCTCATTTTATTATTCTCTTATACCACTTGTATAAGTATATCAGTTATACCAAAAATCAATGTCCATGGGCCCAAACTTCCAGCAACACCAATATTTTACAAAAAATATTTTTTCTTTCTCCTTTGAGGTAATTTTTCTATATTTATTTCATTGATGCATTTGGATAGATTCACCACAATTTTTAGATTGGTTTGGGGAACTAATATTCATACTAATCCTCATATCCACCCTTAATATTTTGTGAGTTTCCTTATATTTTATATCAAAGGGTTTTTCATATACATTGATCATTTTACAACACTTACAAATAAAAAGGACTTATAAATTATAAATTTATTAGGGGAGTGGGATACATTATTCCATGAGGATGAAGTGGAGGACTCTCCAAATTTTTTAAAGATTTATTTTTTACTAGTATGAAATTATTCTTAGTATAAAATATTCAATGTGATTTGAGTGGTAACACTTTTCTTCTCAGGTCTTTTGGAAGGATCATCTTGGGTTGATTCTATATTATTCGAGTTTTGGTCTAGGGTATAAGAGCATTAAAATATGGGAATATTATTCAACCACAAATAATTTTAATCTCTTTTAATATTATGATTTTATTCTTTTTTTCATCATGTTAATCTCTTGTAGTAAACTATAATGATCATTCACCATTTTATTTATCATGTGTAGTTGAAAATCATTGATATTCACAATGAATTTATACTATTATAATACAGGAAAGCTTCTATATTTTTCAATAATCTAATGTAATGATATTTTATAGATACTAATCTATAATGAAATTCCCTATTTTTAGGAAACATAAATAGGTGAGCACATGCTACTCAGTTATTCTTGGACTACAAAAATGTATAATGTTCTATATTTAAGAGAAGATTGTATGGAGTAACAGATTGGGATTATATTGGAGAATCTATTATTAGCATATATTACCAATTATAGTATGGAATTTGGTAGTTTTGAGACAAAACCATGTAATAATATTGTGTCCCTATTCATGGTTAGAGTTTAGTAGATGGATTTTGATGCTTATAAATAAATTATATTTTCTAATTGTATGAGGTACCATATATGGTAAATTCATAACAAGACACTTGGTTCACAACTTAGTTATGGATGGGATTATAGGATGAATTCATGAACCAATAATTGATCCTTAATAAATAACTCCATTAGATGAACTATTATGAAAATTAATACTTTTATATTTTAAATGATCTAAAAAGGGAATTGTATGTTAGATTCTAGCTGGATATGGGATGATAACTTTATCATGGTATAGTTCAACTATAATGACACATACCACTCTATCATAGACATGGAACCTTCCTTGTCCCATTATGTTTTACCTTGTTGATCATCCCTTTATATTATAGAGTTATGAATTTTATCTCTAATACTAAAATGGTTGAAATTGGGGTTAATGAATAAGTCACATTCAATATAATTATGAATAATATTTAACTATTATGTTTTTTCTAATAGTTTTATTTTTTATTGTACTTATCCCTTTTTAATTTTTTTATGTTATGATATATTCTATTTTATTATAGATTATGTCCTCTAAAAAACTTTTCTTATCGGGTGGGATAAAAATTGAGTTTTATTTCATCTTCAATGCACTCCCTCTTGATGCCATTGTTTGGTTAATTGAGAAAGATGAAATTCTAGAAACCATTTACAAGTATTTTTTATTTTTTGAAAACAATTAATTGTGAAAGATTATATTTACATAATGAGATTTTGATTGATGCTAAAACCATAATTAAAATAAACAAACAAATACAGCCTCATGTAAATCTATCCATTTAATTGAAAAATGTGATTTTCCAATCTTACAATTTTGAAACCACTGCTACAAATAGATATTTTTCATCACTTATAGCATATATTATTTCTCTTATTATTTGTTTTTTAGGTATTCTAGAAACAATATTACTTTCCTTAAGCTTATACACACATTTTCTCCACTTCAACCTACATATTTCTTGCAATACTATCTTTTAATTCATCATAGTTCCATTACTACTGATCTTTAAAAGTACAGAGGTTTGATCATGAGAAAGCCAAAGAGAAGACAGTGGTGAATTCTTGTTACCTCAAGGTGATTGGAACAGAGGTTTGTTTGACCCAATTTAATTTGGGGCTTTTGGTGATTTATGTTCCCATGAAAAATATTTATTATGTATGAATTTCATGAATAAGACTACTTTACATCTTTTATGTCTATTTTTGTGTGTTTGTAGCTCATATTATGTGTATATGTTCATGATTCATCCTTAGTGTTTTATTTGAAAATTTTTCACTAATTATATTAGTTGGACCTATATTGTGTACATGATAAATAATTTTATTGATTTCATGGATTTTGCAATTTAAATTGTAATGCCTTTAGGTAAAAGGAGAGAGAAAGGTCTCAGATTCCCCTCTTAATATGGATTTACTGATTATAATTATTACTCTAGATATGAAACCAATGGATATAATTGTTAATAGGGATTGATTGATTATTAATAATTCCATGATTGACTACATCCCAAATGAATGAAATTGGCCAAGATAATATAAACAAAAAAAAGAAAAACTAAATCTAATGGAAACTTCTCGAACAAACTTGTACTGAAAAAAACCAAAATAGGATGAAAATCAATCTAAACTGACTATATACAATTAATGGGAATAGTAATTGTTAATTAATATGAATGTACTATTATATAATATCATTTTGAAACATGGATCTATTTCCCCCTTCCTTACTGGAACATGATTTGAACCATAGGGTGTTGTGGTTATTATATGTTGGGAAGTGATGTGTATAGTCATGGGAGACATGTATTTTTAGTTTAGTTTTTATTTTATTTTGTTTATCGCATTGGCCACTTAGGTATTTTACTGCTTTCTCTAGACACAGCGTAGTTATATTTTTGCGAAGGGGGGAAGAAGGGGTTTAGATTGTTTCAGTCCGTCATCTTTGATCCGAGGTAAGATTCAATGGTTAATACTTTTCTCGTACCTCATGTATTTGGGGATTTCTGTGTTTTTGACTCCATATTATGTTTTTGGTTGGGTTTTGGATCGTTTTTTGTTGGTTTGGGTGGATTTGGTTCTCCGCTGCCAATCGAGGTAAGGCTTTACTGATGTTGGTTGGTTTCTCACTAGTTATATAGTGTCTTTTATGTGTTTTAAGGTACCTAATATCCTTTATATAGTGTGTTGATCCCTGATCATTGGTTTCAAGTTTCCAAGCCAAGGGAGACTCACCCACGTGTGCAAAGGTAATTAAGTATATGTATGTGGGTTCCCCTATTACATGTATAGTCAACCATGGTAGTGATTATACACATATAAGGCTAGGTGTGCACATTTATATATATATAAATTCATACGCAGGTGAGTGGAGACTGGTATATGCATATAAGAATATGTGCAAGGATCCCCTTGCACTTGCCCATGGCCATGCAGGTGTGTGCATAGGGGCTATGTGTCCTTGCAAGTGTGTGAAGGTGCGTATACCCAGTGTTGGAGTAGCAGCGTTTAGTTAGAAAGCTCCAAGAGCCCAAGGGGATAGCTTGGTTTCACCTTGAGGTAGGATCCCTCTCTTATCCTCTTTAATTCATGAATTCTTTAAATTGAATTTAGCATCTTTCTTAATTATACTTAATTATATTTAATAGAATATCTTGGATAAGTGTTGTTTAATATAATTGTTTCATTTGATAAATAATGTCATGTTTTTATAATAAAAACCCTCCAACGGAGGTGTGTTGTCTGCAAGAACTCACAGTGATAGTTATGTTGATCTAGTTTCTTAACTTATTGCATTAGATTTGTGATGAATGAGTTTTAGAATAAATTTTAAATTTAATTAAATGAATCATGTGATAAAGAAATGATATGATTTAATAATAAAACCCATCTAAATGAGGTACACTGTCTTCTAAACCAAAGAGTATTGATGGTTATTTATATCATGTTTAGATTTGGTTTCAGTTTTCCATATGTCTCTTGTTGGTGTTTGTTTTATGGATAGTTAGTTTTTGTTTTCTTTTAATAACATAAATTTGATTATGATACTCATTTAGCTTAAATGACATTGCCTGAGTAGGCATATGACTTGGCCATGACACTTTCCTTTTCACCCATTGAATATTATAAATTAGAATTCCATGTTTAATTGAAGTGAATAAATTTGTAATTGGTTTGTGTAGGGTGTATGATTATTTTCCATTGTTTCATTTCCCTTTAGACGTTGCATCATTGTTTCTCTCTCTACAACCTTCCATTGATCCCTTTTTATAGAATATTAAATAGTTGATTTGTTCTATTAAGTCTGTTATGACCTTATCTTATAGAGAAACCCATTTGGGGTGTTTTCCTAGCCTCTTGGCCACCCCTTTGGGTGTTTCCTGATCCCATAAATCAAAAAACACTGATGGTGTCATTGTTTAACACATATCAGGATTATGGTGCTCCCCACCATAATATTCATCTTACCACCACCAATTCATATGATTTAGTCCCTCCTCCTTTTAATATTCATATTGAAACATTTATCCCATGTTCTAATGAAAAGAATTATAGTGGGGACACTCACTAATGGTATTCTTCTCACTATAGTGGACCTGTTTATAGCAAAGTATAGAAAGATGGCGGAGATATTCTTATGTCATTTCCCAGATCATTTTTGGAAATCAGGATATTTTGGTGTATCCCGATTTTTTAGTGGAGAAAAATGTCCAAGTGGTCATGGTGTCTGACGTTTTGAAGGTCATATTTCATCAATAATTGTTGTTTCATGCCTTTGTGTGATGGTCAAAGGAATTTTTTTTGGAAACAATATTTAAAAATGAGTTTCTATGCCATGAGGTTCATGATTTTAAAAGAAAATTTTGAATGGGTTTTTATGCCACAGATATTCAGTTGGAGGTTTAAATGATTTCCAATGTTATAGACAATGTGGAGAATTAATATGGAGGTATTCTCACAAGATATTTGGATATTTCATGTTCTGGATTTAAAATTATATATATTCAGATTATTTGGATTGATAGTTAATAGTTTTCTATGGATGATGATTTAAAACATGAAGAAGTTAATGGAAAACTAAAGTATAGGTAATCACTCAATATAAGCCATCACTCAACTCCCAACATCTACCATACTACTAAAGGCAATGTCTCATACCACTATATATAACATACCATCCTTCTCATTCAATAAACATCCATGTTAATATATTATGATAAATGTAAATACATTTTCCAAAATAAAACCATATTAACCATGGTAGGTCTAATATCAGATTCCTAATGGTCTATTATCACTCATGGTTGGGTTCATCTAGAACCTCATCACTCAAGGTGAGGCCGTTATCTTGACCACTACTTTATCAATCTTGGTACTTTTAGATATCATGTAATAATATGATAACATAGTTATCACTCATTTAAGGGTCCTTCCAACACCTTATCACTCATTGTGTTGTCATTACCTAAGATATGTCACTATAATTTTAAGAATTTTTCACCCAACATGTGTATGAAATAACATTAAGGTCATTTGGTCCATATTATATCTCATGATATAGTTACAAGGTTCTAGTCACTAGGGACCTCTAACCCCATCTCAAAAATGTCTCACCATCCATGTGAAGAATTACAGACCTCTTGGTACTCATATATCTTACACTAGGGAATCCACTATAGTCCTTGAGACTCAAATCAGTCTCATTTCCAAAAAAAGAAATTATTACCTCATGATGACCTCAAATACTATATGATATTCTTGGAACTTTCCTTGAATCACACTCTGCCTATGCTTACAAGTCCTCGCCACCACACTAACTCAGGTACCATGTTCTATCAGTATCACAATAGCTCTCAAGGCCACTTGTTCAAGGAAAATCATTCACAATATTTTAAATTCATTATTTCTAGATTCCCAATTCATTGTATTTATGAATAAATCCAGTATGATAAACATTGTTCCTTATGATCCTAGTCATAACATGTAACTAACCAAACACATATTTAATTCCTATAGTTTGAGGTTTCCTTTATTGAATGGGAAACATGATGCAATTATATGTTTTTAATTAAGAAAACACTTTTAATGAAAATTGAGAAACCAATAGAGTACACATATAGACAATAAATTAACATGATATGAAATAGATAAATTAATGAGTTGTAATTTGATCCATTTAGAGACCTCATCTCTAAGGAGACACTATTAGAGAACTATGACCTTCTCATCCAAATAATCACTGAGAAGGTTTTCAAAATTGTAAACCATTTTTCCCAAGTTTGTATGAGCTCTTTCCCCGTAATATTATGCCCATTGAATCCACATACCAGAATTCCAAGTTGTTTTTGGGCCCAGACCCCCTACTCCTTGATAAGGATGGCCTAGAATTCCCTCCCTACTAGCATGTCAAATTGCTCTTGTGTAGTGATGACCTCTAATTCCTTGTCTTATAATTCATCGTTGCCCTCGAGGATGGTTTCCCACTCATTACATTCCATCAATTCTTTCCCACTCTGGTGGATATCTAATAGAATCTTCTCCTTTCTATAATTATCCAAGGATGACAAATGATTTTCCTGCTAGTGGATTGAGCTCCTTTGTATAATTTTTCACCACCTTCATGGGAACCTTCTGAGGGATATTCCCTTTCATTGAGAATATAGTGACATGAGGGCTATGTAAGGAGGAGTAGTCTTTTTTCTTCGGTGGCCTTCAAGAGTTCTTGATTAATCCCATGAGTATTGTGATCAATGTTCAAACTGAATAATCACAATCTCTCTTCGATGTATGATACCTATATGGAGTTTTAGAATCATTACCCACCCATAGTTAATGGGGAGGGAGGCACTCAGGAAGAAAATCTCTAAATTGAGTCTCTCATGAAAATATTTATCCACCTATAAACAACATTGGAGATGAGGGTGAAGCTTGTTACTTGTATTCTACAAGGACCGTCTAAGTGCTCGAGGGACATCATTACACGTGTTGGACAATAAGAAGACTTGGGAATACTTTTATAATGATATTTTTATTTTCAAAAGTTTCTAAAATGTTTTGGATATAAAATGATAACATATTTTTGGAAATTTTGTCAATTCTGTTATAAAAAGGGATAGTGTCAATTATTATCTAGGTTTTAAAGTGATATCAATAAAGCATAATTAGAATCTTTTAAAGGATTTAAGCAGAATGAACTTTTAAAATAGATTATTTTGAACTATTTGAATGTTATAAATGTTTTACCAAAATCTATAATTGTTTTTAAAAGGCTTCATAAACAATTATCATTTCTCTTTATTAGATGAGTTTTTCAAAACCTCATAGGTAAAAATGATGTTTTAATGAATGAAAGTTATTTTTGAAATAAGGTTTGATAAAACCATTTCAGGTTGAATTGGAAAATTTGGATAACTTATTCGATGATGTAAAAGTCCATATTTTTGTATTTTTATGAATTTATAATATATTGGATTTTAGTTTTATTTAAATGATGTCTCGAGATTGCTTATTTATCTATTTTATATCTCATGGGGCTGAAGTTTTGGGATGGTTGTTTTGTTTTCTTTAGTCTTAGAGCTTTTTGTTCTTCCTCACTTTTCCTAATGTGAGAATTATTTATGAGAGTTCCATAACATGAATACTCCTCAATTATCTAGGTAATATGGTTGTTAGGACGAATTGGTTTTGGTACTGAAGGTTGAGGATATTTTTATCCGGCTTCATATTTATGAGTCTCTTAAGGTTATTTTTGTAACTATCCTACTGGAGGGTCTGAGTTATAAGTGGTGGAAGTATATTATTCAGATAAAGCTTGACAAGGAATATTCTTAAAAAAGTACCAAGGCATGGTTAATTTATTATTCTTTCATAATGAAGTAAAGGTACTGATGGCTATAAAATTTTCTAGGCTCTAGTAAAGAGATGAAATCGTTTTCAAGTACAAAAATAATTTTATCCAGTTGGTTACATACATTTCTAATATAGACTTGGATCATTACTTAGTGTCTTAGTGGCTTTAGTAAAGTCATTGATGACTTTTAAATATCTTTTTCTTCCTTTGGGCTCCACTTCTATAGTGTGGTAGTGAGATAAGCTATTAATGTTTATGCATGAATAGTAAGATCACCATAGGTATTTCAAGTTTCATATATTCTTGTTTCTTCTATTCATGGGTGTGGTGGAGGAATCTACAATAAGGGAAAAAGGAAGTGATATGTCATACCCTATAAGTGGTGGTTTAAATTTCTTTTCTTTCCAGTTTCTTCTAGGATAAAATACTTGGTTTTATATCAGTTCCTAAAAGTGGGACATAGGAAACTTTGTTGTTAGGATAACCCAAGGTATTTTTTACTAGAATACTAGATAGAGTCTGAACAATGTGAATATATTGGGTTACATGAATCAATTTAGACTACCAAATTAAATCTTTGGTATACTGAATCTACTGAGGTGATTCATATTTGTTTTGTTATATTGGTTAATATCTTTACTATCCAGAATGAAATTTTGGTTGTACTGGGAAAACATGATTCCTGCTATGTACTGGCTAGATGCCTGGGGCTGTCCATGGGATGTCCAAGGGGAGGGGGTGCAGAGTGAGGGGTGTCTGCAGGGTAGGGGGAGGGTGCATGTGAAGTGTCTAGGAGGGCCTGTCCAGGGGGGGTTGAGGGTCTGTAGGGAAGGGGGAGGGTGTAGGTGGGGTGTCTAGAAGGGGATGTCCAAGGTATGTCAAGGGGGTGTCTAGGGGGGTGTCCCGGGGCTTTTTAGGGGGAGGGGTGTCCAGGGGGTCCAGGAGGGGTGTCTCGGGGGGTGTCCAGGGGAGGGTTTAGGTGGGGTGTCTAGGAGGGGGTGTCCAGAGCCTGTCTGGGGGGGGGGGCTGTCCAGGGGGTGTCTAGGGGGAGGGGGTCTCCAAGGGGGTGACTATGTGGGAGGGGGTGTCAAGTGGGGTGTAAGGGGGTGTCTAGGGGTGCAAGGGGGCATGGGGGTGTAGTGGGAGGGGGTCCCTAGGGGTCTGTAGGGAAGGGGGAGGGTGCATGTGGGGTGTCTAGGAGGGGGTGTCCAGGGGGTGGGGGTGTCTAGGGGGAGGGGTTTGGGGTGTGTCTTGGGGGTGTCTTGGGGTGGGTGTCTAGGAGGGGTATCAAGGGGGTTTCTGGGGAGTGGGGTGTCCAAGGGGGTGTCCAGGGGTGACAAGGGGGAGGGGGTGTTCAGTGGGGGGTACAAGGGGGCTGTCCAAGGGGTGTAAGGGGTGTTCAAGGGGTCTTTCTCGGGGGTGCAAGGGGGAGGTCCAGGGGTCAAGGGGATGTAGGGATGTAAGGGGGATGTCTAGGGGGAATGGGGGTGTAGGGTGTCTTCAAGGGGGGTTGTGGGGGAGTTTTTTAGGAAATAGGAAGTCCTATAAATCACCACACAACCATAAAATCCATTTCATGGGAGTTTTTTTTGAATTCTATGCTTTGTATTGTCTTCATGAGTGTTTTTTTAAATTATGTATTTCTAGGTGTTGTATTCATCATTGTATGTTTTCTGTATGGGTTTTTTATATTCATCATTATTCTGTAGGTTCGTACTGTAACTCGAGAGTGGAGGCAGCTACATGCTGCTTGTTGGAATTGTAGTACTAGAATTGGAGAGGGGAGGCTGATGTATGCTAGTTCTGGCTGGCTGGAAGAGGGGTTGGCTGGAAGAGGTGCGTATGATTTTTTTAGGAGAATACTAAATACTAATAATTCTATGAACCATTGTTATATAGATTGAGTAGTTTATACCAATGGTTTGAGAACATTTGGTATACCTATATCCCAATGGTTTCAATGAAACCATTTGGATCACTGTGTTGTAGTTGGTATACCAATGGCTGTTAAACCATTAGTGTATACCCATACTGCCTGACTTAGGACAACAGTTCACTGTGAACCATAGAAATTGGTGTTTACCACAGTTAAAAACCATTTCTCTATTTGTATAAACCAAGGTTTATTAACCGTTGGGATAGAAATTTACCAATGGTTAACATGAAACCATTGTTATTTTGGAAATACAAACCTATCCAAATGGTTCAAGTTGAACTGTTGGGATATGGCTATTGCCACACCTCATAACCCAACGGTTCACTGAACCGTTTGGATAGAATATCCCAATGTTTTTGGGGATTTTACCATTGATTTGTAACCGCTTGTATAATCTTATTTTACAGTAGTGTAAAAAGGCTAAAAACACTAAAACTCTAAAAACCCTAAATCCTTAAAAAAACCCATAAATTTTTATTAAAACACTAAAATTCATATAAACATAAAAACCCTAAAATACCTTAATACCCTATGAAAACATTAAAAACCTAACAACAATTAAAACCCTTAAAAACCATAAAAATTCTAAAACCATAAAAGATCCAAAAAACCCTAAAACCATAAAAAACATAATGCCCCTTAAAAATGAAAAAAACCCCAAAACCCACTAAAAACTCTAAAAACCCTTTAGACCCCTAAAAAAATTAAAAAATATATATAAAACCTTAATTAATATTAAAAACAAAACCCCCCTAAAAACAAAAAAAAACGATAACAACCCTAATACCCTAAAAAAATCATTAAAAACCTCAATGTCCCTAAAAATCATAAAAACAATAAGAATCATAAAAACCCATTAAAAATCATTAAAAGCATAAAAAATCCTAAAAACCTAAAAAATATTACTGAAAATCTAAAAATAAAAAAACAAATGAAACCACTAAAACACCTAAAAATGTTAAAAACCCTAAAAATCAGTAAAAAAATAAAAAATCCTGAAAACCCTCAAATTCCTTAAAACCCTTAGAATCCAGAAAAACCAAAAATACCAAAAATATACCTAAAAACATAAAAAACTCTAAAAACCGTAAAACCCATTAGATAACCTTAAAACCCTAAAAACATCTAAAACTCCTAAAAATGCAAAAAAAACCCAGAAGACCCTAAAAACACTAAAGGCCCCTAAAACATAAAAAACATAATTCCTTAAAAATTCCTATAAACCAATACAAACCCTAAAAACACACATAAACTAGAAAAAACCCTTTAAACCCCTTAAATGCTAAAAAATATTAGAATCCATAAAAACCCTAAATGGCATAAAAAATAATAAAAATCACAAAAAAAACATAAAAATCCTAAAAAACCTTCTACATCCATAAAAACCCTAAAAACATAAAAGTCATAAAAATCCCTAAAAATACCTTAAACCATATTAACCACAAAAACCACGAAAAACCAAAAGAAAATTATAAAAACATATAAACACTTAGAACCCCTTAAAACCCTAAAAGTTCTAAAACCCCTTAAAACACTATAACCCCTAAAAAATATGAAAACCTTAAATGACCCTATAAAACATAAGACTCATAAAAGTACTCCTAATACCTTAAAAATACCTAAAGATGTAAAAAACCCTTAAAACCCAGAAAAGCCCTAGAAAAACCCTAGGAAAACCTTTAAATACTAAAAAGAATTAAAACCACTAAAAACCTAAAAAATAATAAAAACCCCAAAACAAACTGAACCCCATAAAAACCATAAAAACCTTAAATCCCAATAAAATCTCTAAAAAAACTAAATTCTCTAAAAACACATTAAACCCCTAAAACATTAAAAAACACACAAAAACCTTAAACCCAAAAAATCAAAAAAAAATATAAAACCCCAAAAAAACATAAAAACCCAAAAAACCCAAAAAACACTACAAAGAAAAAAAACCCAAAAACCCAAAAACCATAAAAATCCTAATATGACGTAAAATCCGAAAAAACATAAAAACCACAAAAACACTGTGAAAATACCTATGAAAACCTTAAAAGGCTAGAAGAACATAAAACCCTTAAAAACATAAAAAATAGTAAAACACATATGAAATAGTAAAAATCCTAAAAAACACCAAAACCCCTCAAAATCCCTAAAAATCATAAAACCCAAAAAAATCCATAAAATCCCTAAAAATATATAAAACCCAGAAACCCCATGATAAAAAATTAAAAACCTAAAAACACTTAAAAACACTAAAAAACTAAAAACGCTAAAAACCCATAAAAGACATCAAAAACCGCTAAAACCCATAAAACCACATAAAAACCCTAAATCGCCAAAAAACCCAGTAAAAACTCTAAAAATAAACTGAATCCCTTCAAATGATAAAAACTTTAGAAAACCATAAAAACCCTAAAAAACTCAAAAAAACTAAAAACCCAAAAAACGTTAAAAAAATAAAAACCTTCAAAATCTTTAAAACCCTAAATCCACAAAAATCCTAAAAGAGCCCTAAAATCACTAGAAATGTAAAAAACTGTAAAAACTTGAAAACCCTTAAGGAAACATTAAAATCCTAAAAAAACTTAAACCCCCAACCTAAATAATACTAAAACCCTTAAAAACCATAAATCCCTTAAAAACCCTAAAAACTATCAAAATCCCTAAATCCCTAACAACCCATAAAAATCCTAAAATGTACCTAGAAATCTCAATTAACATAAAATAAACTAAAAAACCCAAAAAACATAAAAATATAAAAAACAAAAATGAAAAACATCTAAAATCCTGAAAATGATAAAAAACACAAAATACTATAAAAAACATGAAAACCCATAAAATATATAAAACCCCTAAAAACCTTTAAACCTTAGAATCCTAAAAGTCCTAAAAACCATAAAAACAGCTAAAAACTATAAAAACTCATTAAACCACTAAAATCATTAGAAAATAATAAAAACCATTAAAACACAAAAAAACTCAAAGAAACCCCTATAACCCCAATAGAAAAAACAAAAACTAAAAACCCAAAAAACACTAAAACACCTCAAAATCCATTAAAACCATAAAAATTCAAAAACAAAATGCTAAAAAATTCCTAAAAATCCAAATAAATGTTAAAAACTAGTAAATCCCAAAAATATTCAAAGATAAATATAGAAACCTAAAAACACATAAAATCACTAAAAACCTAAAAGATACTAAAAACCATAAAAATCCTGAAAGCACTAAAAAACCTAAAAACCCCTCAAAATCTCTAAGAACCCTAAAAACCCATAAATATCCAAAAAATCCATAAAAATCACTAAAACATTACAAACAAAAAATATAATAAAAATTTAAAACCTAAAAACACTAAAAACTTCTAAAAACCTAATAACGTTAAAATTCCTAAAAGATCCTAAAAACACTTAAAACCCTTAAAAACCATAAATACCCCTAAAAACCAAAAAAAACCACTAAAAACTCAAAAAAACCTTAAAACCAAAAAACCCCATTAAATCCCTAAAAACACTCAAAATCAACAAAAACCCTAAAACCATAAAAATAATAAAAACCCTAAACACCCCTAAAACCATAATAAACCCTAAAAACATTGATAAACCCTAGGAAAATAGAAAAACCTAAAAACACATAAATATTGTAAAAGGTTTAAAAACACTAAATACCCTAACATCCCTAGAAACCATAGAAACCCTCAAAACCCACGAATTCCTTAAAACCCCTACAAACCATAAAAACATAAAAATATACAAAAAAAAAATCTCTAAAAAAATAAAAAAATTCCTAACAAAACCATAAATACCAAAAATACAAAAAACCATAAAAACCCTACAAATTTTAAAAACCATAAAAGACTATAAAAACCCTAAATACCTTAAAAACCATAAAACCCCTATAAAAACATAAAAAACCTCAAACACATAAATACCATAAACTACTAAAACTCTTAAAACCCATTAAGCATATAAAAATTATAAAAAAATAGTAAAAACCATAAAAACTCAAAAAACACAAAAAAAAATCCCAAAAACCCAAATATCCCTAAAAATCTCTAAAAATCCTCAAAATCCCAAAAACAAAAATTAAAATCCTAAATATTTCCTAAAAATATCCAAAAAAATGTATAGAACCCTAAATACCCTGAAAACCACTAAAAACACATAAAAATCTAAAAACACTTAAAACCCCAAAAAATGAAAAAATGAAAAACCTCTATAAACCCTAAAACCCTTAAAAATCCCTAAAATCCCTTAAAATCTCTGAAAAGCATAAAACTATAAAAACTATTAAAAATTCCTAAAAATACATAAAAACATAAAACTTCCTAAAACCTTAATAAAACCTTAAAATCCTAATAACACTTAAAACCCCTGAAAACCTAAAAAATGCTTAAAACCCTAAAAGACATTAAAACACTAAAAACACCTAAAAACCATTAAAACCCCATAAACCTTAAAAAACCTAAAAACCCATTAAAACCCTAAATCACTAAAAACTATAAAATCCTAAAAACCCAAAAAAATCCCTAAAAACCATAAAACCCAATAAAATTCATAAAAACCCCTAAAAACCCCTAAAGAAAAAAATGACCAAAAAACCGTAAAAAAACCTTAAACCTAAAAAAACACGAAACCTCTACAAAATTGAAAAAAATACTAAAAACCATAAATGACCCTAAAATCCATGAAAACCTTAAAAAAATAAAACCCTTATTAACCATAAAATCCCTAAAACCCAATAAAAACCCCAAAACCCCATAAAACCCTAAAAACCCACTAAAAACTCTAAAAAAATTAAACACCTAAAAGCATTAAATAATTTAAAAATCCTTAAAACCAAAAAGAAACTAAAAAAATACTTAAAACCCAAAAAAATCAATAAAACCTCAAAAAACCCTAAAAACCCCAAAAAACCATCAAAATATAAATATAAATTAGAAACCATAAAAAATCCTTATAAATCCCAAAAAATGTAAAAAATAAAAAAAAACCATGAAAAATATTAAGAAAACATTAACAAATTAAGAAACACTTAAAACCTCAAAAAACCTAAAAATGATAAAAATCCAAACAACGCTAAAATCCTGAAAATCCCTAAAAACCATAAAATTCCTAAAAAATACCTAAAAATCCATAAAACCAAAAAATACCTAAAACCTAAAAAACATTAAAACCCCTAACAAAAACATAAAAACAATTAAAAACACTTAAAACAGCTAAAAACCTAAAAACAATGAAAGACCCTAAAAACTCTAAACCCCTAAAAACTATAAATCCCATTAAAAACCTAAAATAACCAAAAACAAATCCATAAAATCCCTAAAACCCACCAAAAACTAAAAATCCCTTTTATCCCATAAAAATGTTAAAAAACTCTAAAAACCATAAATCCCGAGAAAATCTCCAAAAATCCCTAAAAATCCATAAAACCCTTGAAAACCATAAAAATAATTAAAAATATCTAAAAACTCATAAAAAACATAAAAAAGATTAAAAACCCTGAAAACTCCTATGAAAACCTTAAAAATTAAATAAAAATTAAAACCCCTAAAAACCTGAAAAAATGCCAAAACACTAAAAACCATTGAAACTCTTAATAAAATAATCCTAAAAAATACGTAAAAAACTTGAAAACCATAAAAATCATAAAAATGTACTAAAATTCCATAAAAACGTAGAAAAACCTGATAACCCCGATAACCTATATGAAAAACAAAAAAAATGTAAAAACAATTAAAACCCCTAGAACACCTAAAAAATGATCAAAACCCTAAAGACCCTAAAAACCTCAAAAACCACTAAAAATCATAAATTCCCCTAAAAACCTTAAAAACAATAAAAATAGATAAAACCAACTAAAAACTCCAAAAATCCATTAAACCCCTAAAAATTTTTAAAAGTCTAAAAAACCATTACAACTCTAATAACAAAAAAACCCTAAGAAAAAAAAACACTAAAAACAAAAATACATCCAAATCCTTGAAAAAACTAAAACCCATAAAATTACTAAAAGACCTAAAAATACCAAAAATGTAAAAAAAACTAAAAACCAAGAAAAAACCTAAGGAAAACTGAAAAACCAAAAAACACTAAAAAACATAAAAACGCTAAAAGCCTTAAAAGAACCTAAAAACCATAAAAATCTCTAAAACCCATAAAACCCCTAAAAATCGTAAAAAAATGTAAAAAACATAATAAACCATAAAACTCCTAAATCCCATGAAAACAATAAAAACCCCATTAAACCACTAAAAACCCAATAACCCATAAAAATTTGAAAAACACAAAAATTAGTCAAAATCTCTAAAAACCCTAAAAACCATTAAATTCCTAAAAAAACTTAAAAATACCTAAAAATGTAAGAAACACTAAACCCAAAAAAACCATTAGAAATCCCTAAAAATCTAAAAATACATAAACCCCTAAAACAAAAAAAAATGATCAACCCCTTAAAACAAAAAAAACATTAAAAACCCTCAAAATATCTAAAAACACTAAAAACACAAAAATACTAAAAAACCATAAAAATACCTAGATAAATAAAAAAACCTAAAACCCATAAAACCTATAATAAAACCTTCAAAATATAAAGACACTTAAACCCCCTAAGAAACTAAAAATACACGGAAACCCTTAAAAGACAACAAAAACCCAAAAAACCTCAAAAACCCATTAAAACCACTAAAAATTATAAAAATCCAAAAAACCCATTTAAAACAATTAATCTACTTTAAACCCCTAAAATTTTAAAAGACTATAAAAATCCCTAAAACCGAAAAAAAACTCAAAAAACACCTAAAATCCAAAAAAAAACAACAAAATGTTAACCCCCCCCCCCCCCCAATCCTTAAAAAAACTAAAAAGGCATAAAATAATAAAAATACATAAAAATACCTAAAAAATAAAAAAACTAAAAACCTATTAATCCCTTAAGAGAACAATAAAAACATAAAAACACTTAAAATCAAAAAAAAGCCTAAAAACACAAAACCTAAAAATACCCAAAAAACCCTTAAAACCACTA
The DNA here is from genome assembly GCA_963277665.1 of Viscum album. Lineage (NCBI taxonomy): Eukaryota > Viridiplantae > Streptophyta > Magnoliopsida > Santalales > Viscaceae > Viscum > Viscum album. Next base: position 1,118,348,894 of record OY728152.1, read on the forward strand.
AAACCCTCCAAATCCCTAAAAACCATAAAACTATAAAAATACAAAAAAAATCCTTAAAAATGTAAATACCCCTAAAATCCAGGAAATTTTTTAATAATACCTTAAAAACCTAAAAAACATATAACCCATAAAAACCCAAAAAATGTTAAAAACCCCAAAAGGCCGTAAAACTCCCTAAAACCATAATTCCCCCTAAAACTATAAAAACCCAAGAATCCCAAAAAAACCCCAAAAACCCACTAAAAACTATAAAAATATGTGTAACTCTTAAAAAATAACTGTATAAACCATTTAAACCCCAAAAAAATTCAACAAAACCCTAAAAACCCCAAAATACCATAAAAATGTTTAAAACCCTCAAAATCCCTTTAAACCCTAAAAACCATAAAATCCCTAAAATTAAACAAAAACATAAAAAACTATAAAAACTCTGAAATACAATAAGAAATCATCAAAAACCTAAAAATACATTAAATCCATTAAAACATAAAAAATTCTAAAACCCTTAAAACCCCTAAAAACTATCAAAATCCTTAAAAACCTGGAAAGACATAAAATTCCTAAAACATCCCCAATACCTATAAAAATGTAAAAACCCATAAAAATCCATAAAAATACCAGATAAATTCAAAAACCTAAAAACAATTATTGCCCATAAACCCCAAAAAACAATAAAAACACAAAAAAACCATAAATAACCTCAAAATCCCTAAAATCCCTAAAAAATTCATAAGGATCCCAAAGAAGCCAAAAAATTCCTAAAAACATAAAAAATATGAAAAAATATAATAAATAATAAGAAAACATTAGAAATATAAAACCCCTAAATCCCACAATATCATTATAAGGGACTAAAAACCCTAAAAACCCCTAAAAACAACTAAACAATTTTATACCCATAAGAAATTTAAAAAACTCTAAAAACCCAAAAAATTCCACAAAATCCCAAAAAAATATAAAAACCCAAAACACCCCTAAAAACACTAAAAATACCAGAAAAATAAAAATCATATAAATCCTATAAAATACCCAAAAAACCCATAAAGACATAAAAACCCCCTTAAATCCCTATTAAACCCTAAAAATATAAAAAAAATAAAACACCTAAAAACCAATAAAATAGTAAAACCCCTAAAAACCTTAAAAACCACTAAAAAACAAAAACCACTAAATACCTTAGAAAACTGATAAGACTCCTTAAAACCTCAAAATCTCTAAAACCCCTTTAAAATCATAAAAATATTTAAAAAATATAAAAACATTAAAACACCTAAAAATTAAAAAAACCAAAACCTAAAATCTAAAAAAAACATTAAAATCATATGCCCCATAAAACCCTAAAATACATAAAAAATTGGAAAAAAATCCTTGAAACATAAAAAACCCCAAAAAACCTTGAAAATCCCTAAGAAACCCTTAAAAAAAGTAAAACCCATAAAAATATAAAAAACACTAAAAACCCTAAATGACACTAAAACAGATAACATCATAAAAACCCATAAAAATCATAAAAACAAAAATGCCAATAAAACCCTAAAAACACACTTCAAACTCTAGAAAACCTTCTAACCCCTAAAAATGTTAAAAACTCTAATAACATTAAAAACATTAAAAACACTAAAAAAACACTAAAAAACTAAAAAACCCAACAAAAACCATAAATAACCTAAAACCCATACTACATTAGAAAGCCTCAAAATCCAAAAAATGTATAAAAACCCATAAAAGTCCTAAATATTTATATAATCCCTAAAAATGTAAAAACCCCTAAAAACCTTGAAAACCACAATTAAAACTTTAAAAACCTAAAAACACTTAAAACCCCTAAAAACCTAAAAATTCTAGAAACCCTAAAAATCCTAAAATTCATAAAACCCATAAAACCCCATGAAAATCCTTAAAAATCTATAAAAATACATAAAAATGTAAAAAAAACTACAAACCATGAAGACCCCTAAGGAAAACCTAAAAATTGAAAAATTGTTAAGAACACTAAAAAACCTAAAATTAATAAAACCCATAAAACCCCAAGAAACCATTAAAAACACCAAAACCCTTGAAATCCTCCAAATAACTAAAAACACTAAAATACATTTTAACCCCTATAACGGTTAAAAAAACTACAAAACCCATTAAAATCCTAAAAAACTAAAAAAACCCAAAAAACCCAAAAATCCCTAAAACCCCCTAAAACCCTAAAACCCCTAAAAATATATAAAACCCCCAAAAAAAGAACTAAATATATATATAAACATAAAAAACCCTGAAAATATTTAAAAATTTTAAGAAAACCTTAAAAACATAAAAACACATAAAACCACTGAAGAATGAAAAATAATAAAAACCCTAAAAGACCCTAAACACATTAAAATCCATTAAACCCTAATACATTTAAAAAATACCTAAAACCCATAAAACCACTAAAAACTATAAAAAACCTTAAAACCCCACAAAATACCTAAAAAACTAAAAAAAACATTAAATTCCAAAAGAACCCCTATAATTCCATAAAAACATAAAAACTGTAAAAATCGTGAAAACCCCTTAGAAAAACATAAAAACCTAAATACACATAAAACCCCTAAAATTCTAGAAAACATTAAAAAACTAAAGACAATAAAACCCAAAAAGACCCTAAAACCGTCAAACTCCTGAAAAACCATAAAAATCATAAAAATCATTAAAAGCCCTAAAAATCCTTAAAACGTAAAAACCCCTAAAACCCTAATAACTTCCTATAAAAAAATTAAATCCTAAAAAAACTTAAACCCCTAAAAGGCCTAAAAAATTCTAAAAATCCTTCAAAAACCTAAAACTCGAAAAACACATAAAAACAATAAATTTCTTAAAACCTTAAAAACCCTAAAAACTATAAAATCCTGAAAACCCAATAAAATCTATAAAATCATTTTAAACCACTAAAAGTGTTAAAAAAATAAAAAACCCCAATAAAATCATAAAAAAATCAAAAACCATAAAAACCAAAAAAACCATTAAAATTCTAAAAACACTAAAAACCCTAAAACCCCTCAAAATCCCAAAAAACCCAACAAATCCGTAAAAAAAATTAATGTCCCTAAACATCCCTATAAACATAAGAGACTCAAAAACCCTGAAGACCCCTAATAAACCCTTAATAACATGAAAAAAATTAACACCCATAAAAACCTAAAGAATGATAAAAACCCAAGAAAAAACAAAAATACCCTTAAAACCCTCAAAATCCCTAAAAATTCTAAAAACCATAAAAATATGAAAAATTCACTAAAAATACCCAAAAACATAAAAACCTTTAAAAACCCTAAAAACCCCTATGAAAACCTATAAACATAAAAACCCATAAAACGCCTAAAAACCTAAAAATACTAAAAATCCTAAAAACATTAAAAACACTAAAACCCCCCTCAAAACCCTTAAAATCCCTAAAAACAATAAAAATACTAACAAAATACATAAAAACCTTTAAAACATAATAAACCCTAAAACCCCTAAAAATCTATACAAAAATATTAAAAAACTAAAAACACTAAAAACCACTAAAATGCCGAAAATATTAAAAAACCTAAAACACCCTAAAATCCCAAAACCCCTCAAAACCCTAAAAAACCTAAAAAACATAAAAATCATAAACAATCCCTAAAAATAAATAAAAAATTAAAACCATAAAAACCCTAAGAAAAGATTAAAAATTAATATACATTTAAAACCCCTAAAAACATAAAAAAATACTAAAAACCCAAAAAGTCACTAAAAGCCAAACACCCCTAAAAACCATAAAATCCCCTTAAATTCCTAAAAACACTAAAAACCTTAAAAAAACAGAAAAATTTATAGAAACAACTTAAACCACTAAAACCCCAAAAAACCATTAAAAACCCTAAAACCCCCCAAAAATTCCAAAACCAATCAAAGTCCCTAAAATCCATAAAAGGTTATAAAAATCCTAAAAAATCCCCCAAAACCCTAAAAACATAAAATACCCTAAAAACCTTCAAAACCGAAATAAAACGTTAAATCATAAAAAAAACACAAAACTAATAAAAAACCTAAAATATCCAATGACCCTAAAAACCCATAAATTCCCAAAAAACCCCACATACCCATTAAAATCCTAAAATGGCCTTAAAGTCCATAAAAACACAAAAACACTAATATGTCTGATAACCCCTTATAAAACCTTTAAAACCTAAAAACACTTAAAACCACTAAAAATTTAAAAATTATAAAAACCTTAAAAGACAATAAAAACCCCAAACACCCTTAAAAGCCATAAAACCACCAAAAACCATAAAAAAATCTAAAAACTCTTAAAACCCCTAAAAAACACTAAAAACCTCAAAATACACATGAACCCTAAAAAACATTAAATCATAAAAAATATAAAAAAATCCACAAAATCATAAAACCCTATAAACTATGAAAACCCTAAGAAAACCATAAAAACCTAAAAACACATAAAACCCCTAAAATCCAAAAAAATGTTAAAATCCCTATGAACCCAAAAAATACCTAAAAACTCTAAAAATACATAAAACCCTAAAACCCATAAAACTCCTAAAAATACCAAAAAATACCTAAAAACAAAAAAAAATCCCTAAACCCAAAAAATGCTAAGAAAACATTAAAATTGAAAAACCTGTTAGACCTCTAAAAACCCTAATAAATGTTAAAAATATAAAGAAACCCTTAAAACCATAAAAACTCTAAAAACCATTAAAACCCCTAAAAACATAAAAAAACCTAGAAACCCATCAAGACCCTAAAAAACAAATGAAAACTCTAAAATCCCTTTAACCCTAAAAAAATGTTAATAACACTATGTAACCTTAAAAACCCTAAAAATAAAAATAATAATAATTAAAAACAAAAAAATATAAAAAACCTAAAATCCTTAAAAACCAAAAAAACCTCAAATTCCATAAATACCCTAAAATTCCATAAAAATACAAAAAATTCCCAAAAATCCTATCAAAAATAAAAAAATACTAAAAAACCTGAAAAAAATTAGAAAAAGTTAAAAACCTAAAAACACTTATAACCACTAACCAACTAAAAAACAGTAAATCCCCTAAAAACCCTAAAAGACCTAACAACCTAAAATTATATAAAAACCATCAAAACCCTAAAACACCCCAAAAATCCCTAAAAACATAAAAAACCCTAATCCCCGGAAAAACCATATGAAAACCTTAAAAACATAAAAACAATTTAAACCCCTAATGATAATAAAAAACCTTAAAACCCTAAAAACTTTAATTGACCCTAAAACCCAAAAACCATTCAAAACCCATAAAAATAATAAGAATCACTAAAAACTCAAAAAAATCCTAATAAATAAAAAAAATACATAAAACCCTAAAAAGCCTTTAAATCCCAAAAAACCATAAAATTTTTAAAAGGATAAGAAACCCTAAAAAACCTGAAAACCCCTAATGAAACCTTGAAAATATATAAACACTTAAAACCCCTAAAAACCTAAAAAAACTAAAAACACTAAAACCCCTAAAACCCTCAAAATCCCTAAAAACAATAAAAATCCTAAAAAATATATAAAAATCCCAAAAAACATAAAATATACTAATGACCCTAAGAAACCTTTATAAAATCTTAAAAAACTAAAACCATAAAACCCTTAAAAACCTAAGAATTTTAAACACCCTAAAAGACTATAAAACCATTGAACGTCCCTAAAAACCATCAAAACCCATAAAACCTTTAAAACCATAAAACATGAAAACCCAAAAAAAGAAACAAAAGTCATTAAAAAAAATAAACAAATAAAAACATTAAAAAACTTCAAAAACCATAAAACCCTTAAAAATCACAAAAAAACACTAAAATCAAAAAAACATAAAATCCCTAAAACCCCTAAAAACTGTAAAAAACATTAAAACCCCAAAAATCAAAAAACCCTACAAATTTAAAAGCCCATAAAACCCTAAAAATTCCTTTAAAAACCAAAAAAACCAAAAAACACCTAAATCCCTTAAAATATCTAAATACATTAAAACCCCTATAAACCATCAAAATACCTAGAACCCCTAAAAACCCATAAAAATCCTAAACAAATAACAAAAAATTCCTAAAACATAAAAAACTCCAAAACCCTAAAATCTATATTAAAACCTTAAAGACCTAAAAACACATAAAATTCCTAAAAAATAAATACAATAAATTACATAAAAGATTATAAAACCCTTTAAACCGCTAAAACCATAAAAAAACTTAAAAACATTAAAAACAAAAAAACCCATAAAAAAATCTAAAATATCACTAAAAACTCAAAAAACCCCTTTAAAACACTAAAAAATTTTTAAAAATCTAAAAAATTTGAAACTCAAAAGACCAAAAAAGACAGTAAAAAAGAAAAAAACCAAAAAAACCCTACAAAACCTAAAAATACCACAAAACCCATCAGAATCCCTAATATCCCTAATATAAAAAAATACTAAAAAAACCCAAAATTACCTAAAATCTCTGATAACCCTAAAAAAACATTAAAAACCTAAAAAAATTTAAACTGATAAAAATTGATATAAAATGCTAAAACCCTAAAAAATCCTAAAAACTATAAAAATCATTGAACCCTAAAAACCTAAAAACCCTTTAAAATCCTTATTAAAATTCCATATTAATACCAAATTAGTAAAAACTCTATAATCTTAACCGACCTTATGAAAATATTAAAAACCTAAAATCACTTAAAATCCCTAAATATCTATAAAATGATAAAAACCCTAAAAGAACCTAAAAACCTATAAAAAACAGAAAACACCAAAAAATATTTAAAAACCTAAAAACCTATAAAAACCCAAAAAATCACTCTAAACTCTAAAAACCCATTAAACCACTAAAAATGTTTAAAAGCTCATAAAACCCTTTAAACCCTAAAAACAGAAAAAAAACATAAAAACAATGAAAACAATAAAAACCCTAAATGCCTAAAAATCTATAAAACCCCTCATACTCCCTAAAAATATTAAAAATTAATAATGATTCTAAAAATCCCTAAAAATCCCTCAAAATGTAAAAATCCAAAAAACCCTAATAAAACCAAAAAAACTAAAAACACATAAAACCTATAAAAAAACTAAAAAACTCTAAAAACACTAAAAATCCTAAAACCCCCGAAATACCCTAAATCCTTATAAATCCCAAAAAAATATAAAATATCAAAAAAAACCCTAAAAAATATTAAGAAAACATTAAAAAAATTAATAAACACTTAAAACCTCTAAAAACCTAAAAATTGAAAAAAATCCAAAAAACCATAAACTACCCAAACAATTTTGAAAACCATAAAATTCCTAAAAAATACCTCAAAATCCATAATTCCTAAAAAAACCTAAAACCTAAAAAACGTAAAAACCCATAACAATAACATAAAAACAAAAAAACACTTACAACAACTAAAAAACCTAAAAACAATGAAAGACCCTAAAAACTCTAATCCCCTAAAAACTATAAATCCCTTTAAAAACCTCAAAAAACCCAAAAAAATCCATAAAATCCCTAAATCCCACCAAAAACACAAAATCCCTTTGATCCCATAATAATGTTAAAAAACTCTAAAAACCATAAATCCCTGAGAATCTCCAAAAAATCCTTAAATTCCATAAAACCCTTCAAAACCATAAAAATATTTAAAAATATCTAAAAATTCTTAAAAACGTAAAAAACTATAAAAACCCTGAAAACTCCTATGAAAACCTTAAAAATGTAAAAAAAAAATTAGAACCCCTAAAAACCTAAAAAATTCCAAAAACACTAAAAACCAATGAAAATATTAATAAAATAAACCTAAAAAATACCTAAAAACATGAAAACCATAAAAATCCAAAAAATGTACTAAAAATCCATAAAAACAAAAACAAAACCTGATAACCCTGATAACCCATAAGAAATACTTAAAAATGTAAAAACAATTAAAACCCCTAGAACACCTAAAAAATGAACAAAACCCTAAAGACCCTAAAAACCTCAAAAACTACTAAAAATCCTAAATTCCCCTAAAAACCTTAAAACCCATAAAAATAGATAAAACCCACTAAAAACTCCAAAAATCCTTTGAACCCCTAAAAAATTTTAAAACTCTAAAAAACCATTAAAACTCAAATAACTCAAAAAAAAACCTAAGACAAAAAACACTAAAAAACCTGCAAAGCCTTGAAAAAATTAAAACCCATAAAATTACTAAAAGACCTAAAAATACCTAAAATGTAAAAAAAATAAAAACCAAGAAAAACCCTAAAGAAAACTGAAAAACCAAAAAATAATAAAAAACATAAAAATCATAAAAGCCTTAAAAGAGCCTAAAAACCATAAAAATCTCTAAAACCCATAAAACCCATAAAAACCGTAAAAACATTAAAAAACATAATAAACCATAAAACCCCAAAATCCCACTGAAAACTCTAAAAACCCCATTAAACCCCTAAAAACCTAAAAACCCATAAAAATACGGAAAACACAAAATTTATTCAAAATCCCTAAAAACCCTAAAAAATAATTAAATTCCTAAAAACACTAAAAATACATAAAAATGTAAAAACACTAAACCCCAAAAAACCATTATAAATCCCTAAAAACATAAAAACACTTAAAAACCTAAAAACCTAAAAAATGCTCAGACCCGTAAAACCCAAAAAAATAGTAAAAACCCTCAAAATATCTAAAAACACTAAAAACGTAAAAATAATAAAAAACATTAAAAATGCCTTGATAATTAAAAAAACCTAAAAACCTAAAAACCTATAATAAAACCTTAAAATAATAAAGACACTTAAACCCCCTAAGAAACTAAAAAACTTGGAAACCCCTAAAAGACAACAAAAACCCAAAAAACCTCAAAAACCCATTAAAACCACTAAAAATTATAAAAAACCTAAAAACCCATTTAAAACTATGAATATAATTTAAACCCCTATAATGTTAAAAGACTATAAAAATCCTTAAAACCCAAAAAAAACAAAGAAAAACACCTAAAATCCAGAAAAACAACAAAATACTAAAACCGACCCAAAATCCCTAAAAAACTAAAAAGGCATAAAATCCTAAAAATAACTAAAAATACCTAAAAAATAAAATAACTAAAAACCTATAAATCCCATAAGAGAAAAATAAAAACATATAAACACTTAAAACCCCCCAAAATCCTAAAAATACCTAAAACCCTAAAATACCCTAAAACCCCTTAAAACCACTAAAACCATCAAAATCCATAAAAACCATAAGAACCATAAAAATACCATAAAAATCCCTAAAATGTAAATACCCCTAAAAACCCTAAAATATTTTAATAAAACCTTAAACACCTAAAAAACCTATAACCCCTAAAAACCCAAAAAATGTTAAAAACCCCCAAAATACCCTAAAACACCCTAAAACTATAAAAAACCTAGAATCCCATAAAAACCCCAAAACGCAACTAAAAACTATAAAATCTGTGGAACACCTAAAAATAATTGTATAAACCCTTTAAACCCCAAAAAAACAAAAAAACCCAAAATACCATAAAAATGCTAAAAACCCTCAAAATTCCTTTAAACCCTAAAATCCATAAAATCCATAAAATTAAACAAAAACATAAAAAATTATAAAACCCTTAAAACCCCTAAAAACTATAAAAATCCTTAAAAACCTTGAAAAACATAAAATTACTAAAAAAATCCCCAAACCTATAAAAATGTAAAAACCCATACAAATTATTATAAAATATTAGATAAATTCATAAACCTAAAAACAATTATATCCCATAAACCCCTAAAAACAATAAAAACACAAAAAAACCATAAAAACCCTCAAAATACCTAAAATCCCTAAAACAGTCATAAAGATCCTAAAGAAACCAAAAAATCCCTAAAAACAAAAAAATTCTGAAGAACACTAATAAATACTAAGAAAAACTTAGAAACCTAAAACCCCTAAATCCCACAATAACCTTAGAAGGGACTAAAAACCCTTAGAACCCCTAAAAAAACTAAAAAACTTTATCCCCATAAGAAATTTAAAATACTCTAAAAACCCAAAAAATTCCCCAAAATCCAAAAAAAACTATAAAAACCCAAAATCACCACTAAAAACACTAAAAATACCAGAAAAATAAAAACCATAAAAACCTATAAAGACATAGAAACCCATAAATACATAAAAAACCCCTTAAACATCTATTAAACCCTAAAAAACTAAAAAAAATTAAAACACCTAAAAACCAATAAAATTGTAAAACCCCTAAAAACCTTAAAAACCACTAAAAACCATAAACCACTAAAAATCATAGAAAACCAATAACACCCCTTAAAACCTCAAAATCCCTAAAACCCCTTTAAAACCCTAAAAATATTTAAAAAATAAAAAAACATTAAATCCCTTAAAAATCAAACAACCAAACCCTAAAATCCAAAAAAACATTAAAATAATATGCCCCATAAACCCTAAAATACATAAAAAAACTGGAAAAAAAATCATTGTAACATAAACAAACACCTAAAAACCTTGAAAATTCCTAAGAAAACCTTAAAAAAAGTAAAACCCCTAAAAATATAAAAAACACTAAAAACCCTAAAAGACACTAAAACCCATAAAATCATAGAAACCCATACAAATATTAAAAACAAAAATGCCAATAAAACCATAAAAATACACTTAAAACTCTAGAAACCTTTCAAACACCTAAAAATGTTATAAACTCTAATAACATTAAAAACATTAAAAATACTAAAAAACTCTAAAACCCTAAAAAACCCAACAAAAACCATAAATAACCTAAAACCCATACTACTCTGGAAAGCCTCAAAATCTAAAAAATATAATAAAACCCATAAAAGTCCTAAATATTTCTAAAATCCCTAAAAGAGTAAAAACCCCTAAAAACCTTGAAAACCAAAAAAGAAAACGTTAAAAACCAAAAAACACTTAAAACCCCTAAAAACTAAAAAAATTATAGAAACCCTAAAAATCCTAAAATCCATAAAACCTTTAAAACTCCATGAAAATCATTAAAAATCCATAAAAATACCTTAAAATGTAAAAAAACCTAGAAACCATGATGACCGCTAAGAAAAACCTAAAAATTTAAAAATAGTTAGAACAATAAAAATCCTAAAAACAATAAAACCCAAAAAACCATTAAAAACCACAAAACCCTTGAAAACCTCCAAACCACTAAAAACACTAAAATAACTTTTAACCCCAATAACGTTTAAAAAAACTACAAAACCCCTTAAAATCCTAAAAAACTAAAAAAAACCAAAAAAACCGAAAAATCCCTAAAACCCCCCAAAACCCTAAAAACCCTAAAAATACATAAAACCATTAAAAAGAACTAAATATCCATTAAATCATAAATAACCCCAAAAATATTTAAAAATTATAAGAAAACCATAAAACATATAAAACCACTAAAAAATGAAAAATAATAAAAACCCTAAAAGACCCTACAACACCATAAAATCCATAAAACTCTAATACATTTAAAAAATACCTAAAACCCATAAAACCCTTAAAAACTATAAAAAACCCTAAAACCCCACAAAATACCTGAAAAACTAAAAAAAACATAAAATTCCAAAAGAACCCCTAAAATTCCATAAAAAATTAAAAATAGTAAATATCATGAAAACCCATTAAAAATCCTTAAAAACTTAAATACACATAAACCCCCTAAAAAATTAGAAAATATTAAAAAACTAAAAACAATAAGACCCTAAAAAACCCTAAAACCATCAAACTCCTGAAAAACCATAAAAACCATAAAAATCCTTAAAATCCCTAAAAATACTTAAAACGTAAAAACCCCTAAAACCCTAATAACTTCCTACAAAAAAATTAAATCCTAAAAACACTTAAACCACTAAAATGCCTAAAAAATTCTAAAAACCCTTCAAATACCTAAAACTCTAAAAACACATAAAAATATTAAATCTCTTAAAAACCTAAAAAACCCTAGAAACTATAAAACCTAGAAAACCCAATAAAATCTAAAAAAACCCTTTAAACCCCTAAAAGTGTTAAAAAATAAAAAAACCAATGAAATCATAAAAAACTAAAAAACCCTAAAAACCAAAAAAACTATTAAAATTCTAAAAACACTAAAAACCCTAAAACCCCTCAAAATCCCTAAAAACCCAAAAAATCCATTAAAATACATTAATAGCCCTAAAAATACATAGAAACATAAAAGACCCCAAAACCCTGAAAACCCCTAAGAAACTTTTAATAATGTGAAAATTTAAAACCCATAAAAACCTAAAGAATGATAAAAACCCCAAAAACCCAAAAAACCCAAAAAAAACCCCTAAAACCCTCAAAATCCCTAAAACTTCTAAAAACCATAAGAAATTGAAAACATCACTCAAAATCCCCAAAAACATAAAAACCGTAAAAACCCATAGATAGTGGTGGCTTTAGGTGACTCTCGACGGTTCCCGTCTTCGGAAGTGCTCTGGTTTTTTGTGGATCGGAATGGTTGTTGGTGTCGTTCTTCGGCGGTGTTTGGGATCTTGGTGCGATTGGATTTGGAGGGTCTGGTGTAGACTGTTGATGATAGTTTCAGGCTCTTGTTCGGACAAGAGATGAACCAGACCTATTCGGACATAGCGTCGGAGCCCCCACGAATGGGTCAATGGCTTCAGCATCTTCAGCGATGGAGGGAGATTCATCGGCGGTGTGGACTATGGTCTCTTTGACGATTTATAGAGGCGTGGACTGGCAATTTCCCATCCTTGGCACAACGTTGCAGGAAAATGGTGGAGCCGCTCAGATCTGGGATTTCCACCGTGCGGCGTTTCGTTTCCAATGAGGGGTGGGTCAGATCTGGGAAATTCGGGTTCTCCCAATGTCTTCGGTGGTTTGGACTTCTCCGAACAGTGACCTGGATTCTTTGGATCCATGATGTTGAAAGGTGGGTGCGGCGGGATTTGCAATGTTCTGGAAATGGCATGCCCTCTTCCATGCTTGAATCTGGTTTTCCAGATCTGAGTCTGGGAGGGTTTTGCGGGATCTCATGGACTTTTGATAGTTTTGCGGGCTGTGGAAAGTGAACGTGCAGGTTCGTGATTCTTTTTTCTTAGTTTCGCATTTGGTTTATGCTGCTGTTGAGTTTCTGGACAAGCTGAGTTGCATCCTGGCTGATATGGTGGAATGTGATCTTTTGAGCTGTTGCTGGTTTGGTTGTGAGTCGTTGCTGAAGTTGGATTTGAGGCATGATGAGATGAATGATGATAGTTGTGGTGACGGCTTGGTTTTGAATTGATATGGGTGCGAGATACTTGTTCTAGTGAGTGTGCTGGATGTTGTCTGGTGTGTTGCTGGTTTATGTTTGTCAGGAGGTGAAGCTTGATGTGTCTGGTTGTGGTTCTAGTGCTATGGTTTTATGCAGCCGGTTTTATTTGGCTGTGATGTCAGATTTGGTGTTTTTGGTTGCTGGGGATGGTTGGTTTGGATGTGTTGCTGCTGTGTGGCTATGATGATTGGATGTGGTGTTGCTGATGGTTGCTGGGGCCAGTTGGTTTTGATGTGTTGCTACTGCTGTATTGTTGTGATGTTTGGATGTGATACTGCTGGATGCTGGAATGCGCTGGATATGGATGTTGTGATGCTGGATGTGTGGACGCTGCTTGGCTGTGCTGTTTGGTATTGGTGCTGGATGATGGTGTTGGTGAAAAAAGATGTGTGGACGGTGCTGTTGTGTTTTGTTTTGTGTCTGTTTCTCTGTTTTGTTTTCCTTTTGGATTTTCTTTTTTTTGGGTCTTTTGGTGTGAAGGGTTTTTGGGCGTGGGTCATTTGACCCCTCCCCTCCCTTGTCTGTAGGTCTTTGTGTCTTTTCTTTTAATAAAATTTGGGGGGTGCCAAGAATAGCCTGGTCCCGAGCCTTCCTTTGCCCTAAAAAACCTAAAAACACTAAAAACCCTAAAATAGTAAAAACCCTAAAACCCCCTCAAAACCCTTAAAATCCCTAAAAACATTAAAAATACTAAAAAATACCTAAAACCTTTAAAACATAAAAAACCCTAAAACTTCTAAAAATATATAATAAAACATTAAAAAACTAAAAACACCAAAAACCCCAAAAATGAAATTTTTTTTAAAAAACCTAAAAGACCCTAAAAACCCCAAAACCCCTCAAAAACCCTAAAAAACCTAAAAACCGTTAAAATCATAAAAAGTCCCTAAAAACAACTAAAAAATTAAAACCCTAAAAACCCTATGAAAAACTTAATAACCTATAAACATTTAAAACCCCTAAAACATAAAAAAATGCTAAAACCCCAAAAAGTCACTAAAATCCAAACACACCTAAAAACCATAAAATCCCCTTAAATGCCTAAAAACACTAAAAATCATAAAAAACAATAAAATCTATAGAAACCACTTAAACCACTAAAACCCCAAATAACCATTAAAAACCCTAAAATCCCCCCAAAAATTTCAAAAACAAATCAAAGTCCCTAAAATCCAAAAAAGGTTATAAAAATCCTAACCAATCCCCAAAAACCCTAAAAACATAAAATACCCTAAAAACCTTGAAAACTGAAATAAAACCTTAAAACATAAATAAACTTAAAACTAATAAAAAACCTAATATATCCAATGACCCTAAAACCCATATATTCCCCAAAAACCCTAAATAGCCATTAAAATCCTAAAAAGGCCTTAGATTCCCTAAAAACACAAAAACACTAATATGTCTGAAAACCCCTAATAAAACCTTAAAAACCTAAAAACACTTAAATCCACTAAAATTCTAAAAATTATAAAAACATTATAATACAATAAAAAACCTAAACACCCCTAAAATCCATAAAACCACCAAAAACCATAAAAAACACTAAAAACTCATAAAACCCCTAAAACCCACTAAAAACACTTAAGACCATTTAACCCACTAAAAAAGTTAAAAACTCTAAAAACCCATAAAATCACTAAAAAATCCAAAAAAAAAACAATCCCCCAAAAAACCCTAAAAACATTAGAAATCCTATAAACCCTCAAAATATTTAAATACCCCCAAAACCCATAAAAATCATAGAATAGCCCTAAAACCCATAATAAAAAAATAAAAAACCATGAAATCATTAATAATAACTTAAAACCCTAAAAATAATTAAAACCCTAAAAAACATAAAATGCTAAAAACACAAAAAAAAATCCCCAAAACCCTGGGAAAAACCTAATTCCTAAAAAACCCTAAAAAATCCCAAAAATACCTAAAAATTTAAAAACCCTGAAAACCCCTATGAAAACCATAAAAAACTAAAAAAACATAAAACCCCTAAAATAATTAAAAAATGCTAAAACTCCAAAAAAACCTAAAAGTGTCCTAAAACCCCAAAAACCTAAAAACCATAACCCCTAAAGACCTTCAAAAAACCTAAAACCATATAAAAATCATAAAAACCCATTAAAAACTCATAAAACCCTTTAAACCCATAAAAAAATTAAAAAACATAAAAACCATAAAACACCTAAGAAACTCAAAAAACCCCTAAAAATCAAAAAACACTTAAAACCCCTTAAAATCTCTAAAATCCCTAAAAACATTAAAAATCCTAGAAATTCCCTAAAACTACCCAAAAATTGTAGAAAATCATAATAACCATGAAAAAATATAACAAAATATTTAAAATATAAAAAACATAAAATCCCAAAAAGGATAAAAATGCTAAAAAGATTTAAAATCCTAAAAACCTTCCCAAAAACCCTAAAAACCCAAAAAAATCCTAAAAAATGTCTAAAATCCGTAAAATAAAAAAACCCCTCAAAACCCTAAACCCCATAATAAAACCTTATAAACCTAAACACACATAAAACCCCTAAAAACCTAAAAAACACTAAAAACATTAACAATATCCTAAACCACTAAAACCCACTAAAAACCATAAAACACCTAAAAACCTTAAAATGCACAAAAAACCATAACCCACTAAAAATTATAAAACCCCTTCAAACCTAGAAAAATGTTAAAAATATATAAAAAACATTAAGATCCCTAAAAAAAAAACGAAACCCTAAAACCCTAAAACTTTTAAAACCCCTTTGAACCTTCAAAATCCCTAAAACCACTCAAAACCCATAAAAATCCCAAAAAATCCCCAAAAATACCTAAAAATGAAAATCCCCAAAATAACCTAGAAACCCCTAATAAAATATTAAAAACCTAAAAACACTTAAAACACCTAAAACCATAAAAATTCCAAAAACCCTCAAAATCCCTAAAAATATTAAAACTTATAAATATCCAAAAAAATTCCTAACAACCCTTTAAAACATCAAAACCCTAAAAATCCTAAAAACATCTAAAAAACCATTAAAAATATAAAATCACATAAAACCACTAAAAATCCTAAAAAACCCAAAATCTAAAAAACCCATATAACACCATAAACATTAAAAATCCATAAAAATCCTAAAAATACCTA
Source organism: Viscum album (assembly GCA_963277665.1). Lineage (NCBI taxonomy): Eukaryota > Viridiplantae > Streptophyta > Magnoliopsida > Santalales > Viscaceae > Viscum > Viscum album. Next base: position 1,118,365,312 of record OY728152.1, read on the forward strand.
AAACCCTTAAAGGACCCAAAATACCCCAAAGAACATAAAAACCTCTAAAAACCATAAAAAACTATAAAAACCATAAAATAACTAAAAATATAAAAACCAACTAACCCCCTAAAATTTTTAAAACAAAATGAAAAAATTAAAAATCATAAAAAAAACTACAAGCCCTCAAAATCCCCAAAAACAATCACGACCCATCCCCCGAGGCCCATATCGTGACTACCCCAAGCCTGCCTTCCATAGGCCAGGGGCTAGCGACTACCACCAAAGGCTCAATTCTCTAAAACTAGGAAGGAATTGCCTTTATAAATCGTAAACACACACAACCAGAGAACAAGCGGAAGAAAACACTACGGAAAATTTGTATAACAAGTGTACTGAATGTAAAAGGGGCCGGAATTACAAGCCCAACAGTAAAGTACAAGGAAAAGACAAACATGTAAAACTAAAAAGACAAACATCTAGAAGGTGTCTAAGAGCTCCTGGATCGTCCACCATGGATACTTCCTGAAGGGTTGGTATAGTTAGCCTCCTCAGTGCTCCACGTTCGTCTGTCTCCTCTGGGTACCGACTCATTGAGAGGTCCACCTCTGGGTACCGTCATGTCCTCGTAAACTCCGCCTCGGTCAGCGCTGTCTGTCGTTTGCATCCAACACAACAAGGTGCGGGCATAGCCCGTGCAGGGGTGAGTATAACGACACTCAGTAGGGACCCCGAGACCCTCAAGGTCACACAAATTCAAAAAGGATAACCCACAAAGTATGATTTCAACGTATAACCCTTACTTAGGTATATGCCCATACATATACCTAAGTTATCAAGTAACCCATCTCAATCATGTGGAAAACACAAAGGTCATTGACACAGCAAAAACCAGGATTTTTCATTATCCAAACCACGGTTACTGGAGAAATCCATATCTGTCGAGTACAGTGGCTCTGTCACAACTCTGAGGCGCTACTCACTAACCTTAGACTGCTGAGGTACTCCTCCTGTCGAGTACATTGGGTTTGCTGCCAAACTGAGCGGTCCGTCTGCTGTCGGTCTACCGCCAAACCGGGTGCTCCCCCTAATAGCCGTCAAAGGTACTCCTCCTTTCGAGTACCATGGGTCTGCTGCCAAACCAGTTGCTCTGTCTGTCGTGGGTCTACCACCAAACTGGGCGCTCCGTCCACTGGGCTAGTCGAATCACTATGAGTTGAATCGGTCAAGCAATTGTCAGGTCTACAACTACTAGGTCTCCGTACTCCGTATGCTCGTCTCCGGGAGGATCCATTCCATGAGCTACTGGTTGACACTCCATGTGTCATGAACTCTCAAGGGGAAGTATCTCAAAGAACCTCCATGTCATAGGGGTCTCAACGCAATGGACGGCGCATTAATCGGACGCCCGGCCTGTGAGTTATTAGCATTTTAGTCCTGGGGGCCCAATTGGATTCATGTATGAACCAACCAGACCATGACTCAACTATACCCCAAACTCCTGTGGGGTACACTCAAAGGGACGATTATGCTCCAATAATATTGGTGCCACTGACGGTTCATCAAACAGACGTCTGGTGCCGAATATATGGCCCAAGAAGGTAAAGGGTCTGTAATGGGGTCGGGTCCGGTCGGACCTGATCGGGCCGACTCGACCCAACCCAGTCTGGGCCGAACTGATCTGGTTCGACCTGGATAGACTCGCTGGGTTTGACCCTGCCCATTGGGCGGGCCAACCCGCTATTTTTTTACCCGGTCTGTTGGGCCCAACCCAGCGGACTGCAAGGGTGGTTCGGCCCGATAGTCGCCACGTAGGCGGCTTGGTAACTCGGCCCGGGAGACCAGGCCTGTTTGGCCAACTACCTTTCAGAGGACGTCGCGGGTTGGCTCAGGAGGCAAGTGGGGAACCGGTAGGCTCCGGGCGCATCGGGAAGGCCGTGGCAGGAGCCGAGCAGTGGGCCGGCTGAGGGCACGGGGCGCGGGGCGCCGCGTAGCACGCCGGAAGGGGCGTGGGACGCCAGGTAGCATGCCGACAAGGGACCAGGTCGCTGGGTAGCACAGATGTAGGGGCATGGGGCATCGGGCAGGGGAAAGGGGCCCCGCGTAGCAAGCCGGTCAGGGGTGCAGGATATCGGGTCCACGCCGGTAGGGGAACGAGGAGCCGACAGTGTGCCGACAGGGGCGCGGCGGTGTGGGTAGTGCACCGGGGCACTGTGGGGGCGGCGTAGTTGACCAAGGCGGTAGGTTTCACGGCCTTTTTCTTTTACGCCTTTATCACCTCGTTGCAGCTTCGTTCTTCCAAAGAACATCACAACAATATCGGTGGAGGAGTCGGGCCATGTTTTTTTGGCCCGCAACTTCTGTGTTTTGTGTGGTAACTATTGTCTCAAGGAAGGGTATGATATTCATTTGTTTTTAAACCATTCAATGATTCCTTTAAATTTCTAAGTAGAGAAAAAGAAAAGGGATATTACATCAACAAGAAGTAAACCCACTACCTTTTAATTAATGGGAGATCATTCGTTGACGTCGTGGTAGGATGGCCGTTGATCCATGGTAGATGATCATGTCCCACGTCAAAGGGGCCTGAGGAAGAAGGTTCGGGAAGAAGATCATTGTCGTCATTCTTAGCGTTCTTCGCGTTCTTCGTTGGGAGGGGTGTAATCCTCCAAGTGTTGGGAGACACATATCTTTGCTAGCGTTTCACTGATTGATGAAGTTATCCCAAAAACATCCCCCAAGCTACAATTATATAGGATAGGGAGGGTTTTTCTAAAATCACGTTGGCACGTAATTCAAATGGTAGAATTAATTAACCCGGCTCCACCAAATTAATTGCACGAGGGGTGTCACAATTAATTTAGAGGATGTCAAGAGGCTCCCCTTAATTAATTCACATGCATTGGCATAATTAATTAAGGGAGATTCCACAAATTCAAAGAGGAGGTTTTGGACATTAAAAGGGGTTTTGGTGGCAACATTAATAGGGGGAGTTGAGAGGTTATGGTCTCCTCCCCTTAATAGAGGTCAGGTGGCCTCGTGTGGTCCCCACCACATTTAACCTCACATGGGAGATTGGGTTTTGTTGGGACCCACCAACATAACCTCTCATGGGAGGTTAGGGTGTGGCGGTCCCACCACCAACTTCCAGGTGGAGCTTCCAACTACCATCACTCACATGGCGGCAAGAATAAAATAATGTGTGTCTACACTTCATTTTATCATTTTTTTTAAATCCAATAACTAACTTTTATAACCGACCATCTGCCGTCAAGGTGAAAGTCTTGTTATGAAAATATCGGTGCTACGAGTTCAATGGTGCCCTTGAATTTCAATTCCTAGCAACGGTTCCAAAGTTATAAAACGATGTTCGCACATTTACTGAACGTACCCAAAAAATGTTCAGAAAATTATTATCATTCACCCTCGACCTGCGACGGTCGAGGTTAGGCTATGGCTAAGTGAAACACACCCCAATGAACCGAATGGTACTCTCGGATTTTCAACCCGAGTTACCATTTAGAAGTTACAAAATTTACAATAAAATAATTCTCACTTAATTATTTTATTTGTGGCCAAAAACTAACTTTCTCGGGTGGCCCTCACCGACCCAAGTCAGTATCTTCTTAAATAAATCCTAACCTCATGAGTTCAGTGAAGGGATCATATTTTTAATTCGAGTTACCATTTGTGAGTTATAATCATTTGAAAAATAAAATTACATTATTTAATTCTTTTATTCACGGTTAAACCATTTTCAGGATTTTTCATAGGAGGCTCATGCCGACTAAACTTAGGTCGTTCCTAGGGTAAACCTACCATCCTGAGCACAACAATTCCATCATATTTTTTATCCGAGTAACCGTTTAAGAGTTATTCCACTTTTTTCAGAAAAATTGCTTACGCGCGTTAATTTATGCTTAACAAAACATCAGAAAATAATTCTAGGCACACCGGGCCTCATAGTCAAGCGCTCTCAGAAACTGCGAACTCGTAAAATTACTATGAATTTAAGAAAAAAAAATTCCACGGAATTTATGGGTCATTACATTCTCCCCACCTCAGGGATTTATGTCCCTATAAGCCACAACTAAAAACTAGGTAAACAATGTGGGGGGTACTGAGCATGCATCTGAGCTTCCTACCTCCACATGCTCTTCTGGAAGTTCTCGTGCTGCGAATGAACGCGCACTAGAGGTATCGATCGTCCATGAAGGACCCGATCTTGTTGATCCTCAATCTCCACTGCAACCTTTATAAAAGTCGCCCCATCGTCGACGTCCAGCTCGCTATGGTCGATGACATGGGAAGGGACATGCATATATCTCCTCAGCTGGGATACGTGGAACACGTCAGGTACCTGGTGCAACTGGGGTGGTAGAGCTAAGAGGTAAGCCACCTCGCCAACTCTATTGGGGACCTGAAAAGGTCTGATTAACCTTGAAGATAACTTTCTTTCTCGGCCTAATCTCTGTAAACCTCATCGAGGTGAGACCCGTAGAAAGACGTGGTCGCCATCCTCGAATTACATAGGTCTCCATCTCCTGTCGGCATATGACTTATGTCTACTCTTTGTAGTCTCTATCTTCTCTAAGATGTACCATAATAGGTGATGTGGAACTTCCTCAACACTTCCCCCGGAAGTGACACTGGTACTATGGTATTTCCTCTGAAGAGGATGATGTGCTCCCCACCATTAGAAAATCCTTGAGGAGACCATCCTAAAAATATCTGAGCACGTTGGGCCTCACAGTCAACGTCTCAAGCTATGCCTCCCGAATTTTCTAAAGAATTGGGGAAGTGACAGTCATATACTAGAGGTAAGCTGCTCCATCTCTATCCACAAAGGATATCAGAAAGGCAACCAGCTGCTCTGTCGCCTCGCCTAGAAGCTGTAAACCAGTCCTCTTATTGAGCACATATTCAACAAAATTCCCCTTTCTAGGAGTATAGACTATATCTAAGTCATAGTCCTGGAGGAACTAAAAACTAAAAACTCATGTTGCCATGAGGGTAAGGCTGGCTGACTCAAGAGTGATAGGATGCACCCTCCTATGCATGAGTTTAACCTATGCTGCCTGGGTTTCCTTTTTTTTCCGACTAAGGAAAAACTCATCTCAACATTGTATATAAACCACGACCTTTTTCCTAATACATGAAATCTGTGTATGAACTATGGTTTCCCAGTCCATACCCAAACTAACGTCGTAAGGCCTCGACACTGCCACCAAGAGATTCCAACTGAAACTCTCGCCTCAAGGGTCAGATCACACTGTTAGTGTAATTGTGATTATCGAGTCTCCTCCCAAAGGTATCTCCAGACATGAGGGTCAGGTCAATAGATTAACTGGAAACTCTAGGTCTGGGACAAGATTGGTGGAAGGAAGGAATGATTGGTACCTATGTCTACTGATACAGCAGCTAGTAGTAGACACAATCCATACCTCGAATCATTCATAGAGCCCTTGGGTCACACTCCTTGACCACATGCATCTATCTTCCTCTGCCCTCCAACCCCCTGAGCATGGCAGGGACTACAAAGGTGGGTGATTGCAACATGTAAAAATATACACCACCTCATGCTACTCTCCTAGCTCTTCTTCCACGTCTGCTTCCCTCCAGATTCATCTATCCCTGTTACATCCTATTTCTGAAACAATTTATACGCCTAAGTCTCTAAGACTGGCACTAGTTTCCTACTTTCCCCACTACTAAAATTCACTATCTGCATCCGCTCAGCCAAAGAACATTCAACCACAAAGGTTCACTCTAGCATCCTGACATAAGTAGGAATGTGTAAATGAATTGTACTGGATTGGATGTCCATTAAACACACCTCGCTCGAAGTTTGATCCCTGAAGCACTGATCATACCATATTCATCGAGTATCGTGAATGATCGGTATGCCTAGATGAAAACTCAGCTACCGACATGTTGTCCTGTCAAAGCTTTATAAGCTTTAGAAAACTCTTAGCCACCTCCTCAACCCACTCCTCAACCGCCTGTGAGTCGGGCTCACCTTGGAACTTGATTGGTATCTAATGCCGAAACACATGTAAGGCACTAAGCCTACATGTTTCCTCTACCGGTACCACTGGTAGTGTCTGTTGACCAACGGGCAGTGATATAGTCGGCACACTACCCGAAGGTACCATCTCAGAAAACGGTACAATTACCGAAGCCTCATCACTATGAGGCCCATCCTCATGGTCACTCACTGAAAAAGAATAGTAGCTAAGATCACCATCTGTGATACTAGTGTCTCAACTAGGCATAAAACTCTAGAAATCACCTCCAGCCAGTCCTCTCCTGCTTGGGAATCTGCCTCGCCTCGAATCCTCGGAGGCCTCTAACGCTAGGACTCGTTCAACACGCTCAGTCGGTGTGCACCATATGCCAGTGCGGCTGGTGGTATCTGTTTCCCAATGGGTGGTGGTACTTCTGGTACACCACCCAAAGGTGCCAACATAGTAAGAGGACCCTACATCAGAGCCTCATCGCTCATTGGTCCATCATCATGTACACTATGAGAACACTAACTGACTATCTACGTGGAGGCATCTAGAACAGATGTGACACGGTCAAAAGATTACACGTGGTGTGATGACCTAGTTTGAGCTAACATAATGTAAACTTTTCGAATCACTCACGCAATAAGTGTTTTTGTGCCCCAAGTTTTAAATTAGTAGTCAGGGTCCTGTTGTATGGATACGTCGGCCGCCGCACCAACACTGGACTCCTTGAAATGAAAACCACACTCGGTACACTTAACACCATTGCTTCATAGAAAAGAAATATTAGAATCCTAAGTTCTGCGGTAGAACCGACTCCTATGATACTAATTTGTCAATAACCGTCCCCCGGGGCCTGTATCCTGACAACCCCAAGCCCACCTTCCATAGGGAAGGGGCTGGTTACTAGCACCAAAGGCATAATTCCCTAAAACTGGGAAGGCATTGCCTTTATAAATCGTAAACACACACAATAGAGAACAAGAAGAAGAAAACACTAAGAAAAAGATGTATAAAAAGTGCACTGAATGTAAAAGGGGCCGAAATTACAAGCCCAATAGTAAAGTACAAGGAAAATACAAACAGGTGAAACTTAAAAGACAAACATCTGGAAGGTGTCTAGCAGCTCATGGATCATCCACCATGGATCCTACATGAAGGGTAGGTACAGTTAGCCTCCTCACCGCTCCACGTCCGCCTGTCTCCTCTGGGTACCGACTCATTGTGAGGTCCACCTCCGGGTACTGTCCAGTCCTCATACACTCCACCATGGTCAGTGCTGTATGTCGTCTGCATCCAACACAATAAGGTGCAGGCATAGCCCGTGCAGAGGCGAGTATAACGATACTCAGTAGCGACCCCGAGACCCTCAAGGTCTCACAAAATTCAACAACGATAAACCAAAAAGTATGATTTCAACGGATAACCCTTACTTAGATATATGCCCATACATATACATAAGTTATCAATTAACCCATCTCAATCATGAGGAAAACACAAAGGTCATTGACTCATCTCAAACCAGGATTTTTCATTATCGAGACCACGACTACTGGAGAACTCCTTATCTATCGAGTACAGTGGCTCGGTCGTGACTCTGAGGCACTACTCACTATCCTTAGACTGCTGAGGTACTCCTCCTATCGATTACCATGGGTCTGCTGCCAAACTGGGCACTCTGTCCACTGTGGGTATGCCACCAAACTGGGCGCTCCCCCTTATAGCCATCAGAGATACTCCTCCTGTTGAGTACCGCAGGTCTGCTTCCAAACCAGGTACTCTATCCGCCCTGGGTCTACAGCCAAACTGGGTGCTCCGTCCACTGGCCTAGTCGAATCACTCCGAGTCGATTCGGTCAAGAAGTCGTCAGGTCTACAGCTACTAGGTCTCCGCACTCCACATGCTCGTCTCTAGGAGGATCTGTTCCACAAGCTACTGGTCGACACTCCATGTGTCACGAATTCTCATATGGAAGTATCTCAAAGGACTAACACGTCATAGGGGTCTCAACACAACAGATGGCGCATCAATCAGACAACCTGTCTGTGAGTTATTAACATTTTAGTCCTAGGGGCCCGGTTGGATTCGTGTACAAACCAACTGGACCGTGACTCAACTATACCCGAACTCTAGTGGGGTATACTCAAAGGTAAGGCGATTCTCCAAGAATACCGGTTCCACTGACGGTTTATCAAATGGACGTCCAGTTCCAAAGATATGGCCCAAGAAGGTAAAGGGTCGGTAATGGGGCCGGGTCTGGTCTGAACCTGTCCGGGTCAACCCGGTCAGACTCGCTGGTTCTGACCCAGCCCATTGGGCGGGTCAGCCTGCTATGTTTTGACATGGACCGCTGGGCCCGGCCCAGCAGACCGCGAGGGCGGTTTGGCCTGAAATTCACCACGTAGGCGGCTCGGTAACTCGGCCCGGGATACCGGGCCGGTTCGTCCAGCGACATCACGGGGGACGCCTCGAGGCGGCCTGGGAGGCCGGTGGCTGGGAGGCCAGCAGGCAGGCCGCGCGGGGCGCAACCTGCAGTCTGGTCACCGGTAGCCTCCGGGCGCACCGGGCCGACCGCGACAGGATCCGAGCAAGCGGGCAGCGCGCCGGCAGGGGGCGCGGGGCGCCGGGTAGCGTGCTGGCAGGGGCGTGGGGTGCCAGCTAGCAAGCTGGCAGGGGTACAGGGCTCCATGTAGCATGAAGTTCAATGGCGCGGGACGCCGAGGGTGCGCCGGCAGGGGCGCAGGGCACCGGGAGCGCGCCGACAGGGGCGCGGGGCACCGGGAGCGCACCGTCAGGGGCGCAGGGTGCCGACAGTGCGCCGGCAGGGGCACGGGGGTGCGGGTAGTGCACCGGGGCTCCGCGGGGGTGGCACAGTTCACGGAGGCCGTGGGGGCGCGACCTTTGTCGGTGCCGCCTTCGTCGCCTTGTTGCAGCTTCATTATTCCAAAGAACATCACAACAAGATCGGCGGAGGAGTCGGGCGACGTGTTTTTGGCCCGCACCCTGCGCTTTTAGTGTTGTAACAATTGTCTCAAGAAAGGGGATGATCTTCAATTGTTTTTAAAGCATTCAATGATTCCTTTCAATTCCGAAGAAGAGAAAAAGAAAAGGGATACTACATCAACCAGAAGTAAACCCCCTACCTTTTTACTAATGGGCGATCATTCATTGACGTTACGGTAGGTTTGTCGTCGATCCTTTGTAGATGATCACATCCCATGTCGAAGTTGTCCAAGGAAGAAGTTCGGAGAAGAAGATCGTCATAGGCGTTCTTCACATTTTTTGCATTCTTCGTTGGGAGGGGCGTAATCCTCCATGTGTTGGGCGACGCGTCTTTTTTCCAGCATTTCACCGCTTGATGAAGTCGCCCCAAAACCTTCCCCCAAACTTCCTTTATATAGGAGAGGGAGGGTTTGTCTAAAATCATGTTGGCGTGTAATTTAAATGGTAGAATTGATTAACCCAGCTCCACCAAATTAATTCCACGAGGGGTGTCAAAATTAATTTGGAGGATGTCATCAGGCTCCCCTTAATTAATTCACACGCGTTGGCACAATTAATTAAGGGATATGCCACAAATTCAAAGAGAAGGTTTTGTCCATTAAAAGGGGTAGTGGTGGCACCATTAATAGGGGGATTTGAGAGGTTATGGTCTCCTCTCATTAATAGGGGTTAGGTGGCCTCGTGTGGTCCCCACCGCATTTATCCTCACATGGGAGATTGGGTTTGGGTGGGCCCCACCACCATAACCTATCATCAAAGGTTAGGGTGTGGCAGTCCTACCACCAACTCCTAAGAGAAGGTTCCAACTACCCGCGCTCACATAGCGGTTGGAATAAAATAAAGTGTGGCTACACTTTATTTTATCATTTTTAAAAAAAATCCAAAAACAAACTTTTATTCCTGACCATCTGACATCAAGGTGAAATTCTTCTCAAGCGAATATCGGCACTGCGAGTTCAATGGTGCCCTCGAATTTCAATTCTGAGCAACGGTTCAAATGTTGTAAAATTTCATTCACATGTTTCTTGAATGTACCCGAAAAAAAGTTCCGAAAATTATTATCATCCACCCTCGACCCGCGCCAGTCTAGGTTAGGCTCTGCCTAGGTGAAACACACCCAAAAGAACCCAACAGTACTCTTAGATTTTCAATTTGATTTACCATTCAGAAGTTACAAAATTTACAACAAAATAATTATCACTTAATTATCTTATTTTCAGCCAAAAAACTAACTTTCTCTGGTGGCCCTCGCGGACCCAAGTTAGTATTTTCTTAAAGAAAGTCTACCCTCACGAGTTCTGCGGTGGTCTTGGATTTTTAATCCGAGTTACCATTTGTGAGTTATAAGCATTTGTAAAATAATATAACTTTATATAATTATTTTATTCATGGTTAAACCATTTTTGGGATTTTTCACAGGAGGCTCGTGCCGACTAAACTTAAGTCACACCTAGGGTAAAAACGCTATCTTGAGTGCAACGGTGCCCTCATATTTCTGATCTGAGTAACCGTTCAAGAGTTATTCCACTTTTTTGGGAACACTTCTTACACGTGTTAATTTAAGCTTAAAAAAACTAAAAAATTGATTCTGGACACACCGAGCCTCGGAATCAACCGCCGTTATAAACATCGGACTCATAAAATTCCTATGAATTTAAGAAGAAAAAAATTTCCACGGAATTTCCTGGTCTTTACAAAAACAAAAAAACAATAATTGTCCTAAAAATCCCCATATGTCTATAAAAACATAAAAAATCATAAAAATCCTAATAACCTTAAAGAAAACCTCAAAAACCTAAAAACACATAAACTCTAAAACCCTAAAAAATGTTAAAAACCCTGAAAACCATAAAAACCCTTAAAATCTACCATAATCCCTAAAAATCCTAGAAACCCATAAAATTCATTAAAAGTCCCTAAAAATCCCAAAATACATATAAAACCTTAAAAACTGAAAACCCAAAATAAAACCATAAAATCCTAAAAACATTAAAACCCCCAAAAACATAAAAATACTAAAAACCCTAAAAGACCCTAAAAACTATAAAAACCAAAAAAAAAGTTATATAAACACCTTAAAATTTAAATAACAATAAAATCCAAAAAAAACCCTAAAACAAACTAAAACATCAAAAATCCCTTTAAGTTCCTGAAATTTTTAAAAAACACCAAAAAAACATAAACCACCCAAAAAATTCTAACAATCGTAAAACTCCAAAAATGCCATCAAACCCTGAAAAACCAAAAATAAACCCCTAAAAACCTTCAAAATACATAAAAACCATAAAATGAATAAAATTAATAAAAAATATCTAAAAATACCAAAAAAACATAAGACTCCCTAAAAACCATGAAAACCCCCAAGAAAACTTTCAAACTAAAAAACAATTAAACCCCCAAAAAATTCTAAAAATGCTAAAAACTCTAAAACAACTCAAATTCCCTAAAAACCCTAAAACAATATAAATACATTAAATTACTTAAAAATGTAAAACACCCCGAAAAACCTTTATAACCGATATAAAAATCTTAAAAATACTCAAACCCCCTAAAACCCTAAAAATGATAAAAAAAACCTAAAAACCCATAAAATAATAAAAGACATTAAAATCCTTAAAACCGTAAAAACCCATAAAAACTAAAAAAACCCTTTAAAACTCTAAAAACCCTTAAAAACCCTAAAAAACTATAAAAACCCTAAAATTCAAAAAAAACTCTAAAAACCACAAAAATACTAAAAAAGCCTTAAAATCCCTAAAAATGAAAAAACACTGAAAACCAACATGAAATTCTTCAAAACATAAGAACACATTTAAACCCTAAAAGAACCTAAAAACACAAACCCCCCTAAAAACTATAAATGCCCCTAGAAATATTAATACCCCTAAAAACCCAAAGAACCCCACTAAAAACTCTAAAAAAAATTAAAAACCCCAAAATGATTAAAAAACATTAAAAACCTTTAAAAACATAAAAACTCAAAAAACCCATAACGTTTTTAAAAAACCTAAAAACAAAAAAACCCTCAAATCCCCAAAAACTATAAAACCCATAAATATCATAAAAAAGACATAAAAATCCATAAAAATTTAAAAACCCATAAAAATCCTGAGAACCCCTAAGAGGACCTTAATAACCAAAAAACACTTAAAACCCCTAAAACCCTAAAAAATAAATAAATCCCTAAATGAATTTTAAAACCCAAAAACACCCTAAAAAAGACCTCAAAAACCTAAATAACCCTAAATACACAAAAATGCCCAAAAAGATACTAAAAATAAAAAAACCCATTAAACCCCTAGAAACATTAAAAAACTCTAAAAACATTATAACCCCTAGAAACTCAAAAAAAATCCTAAAACCCCAAAAAAAACATAAAACCATAACAACCATAAAATCCCTCAATCTCAGTTAAAACCCTACCAACCATAATGTTTTCCGAGAGATTTTGGGTTCTGTGGGGGTGTCCTGGGTTTTTGGGTGTGTGTTGATTGACCTCGCCCCTCCCTTGTCTGTTGCTTCTTTTTTATAATAAATTTTGAGGGGGATAGAAACAGCCTGGCCTTGAACCATCCTCTTCCCTAACAACTATAAAATCCTAAAAAAACACTAAAAATCCATAAAAAAAATAAAACCCCCTAAAATGATAAAAACCTTAAAAACCTAAAAACACATTAAACCACAAAAACTCTAAAAATGATAAAAACCCTAAAACCCCCCTGAAATCCCTAAAAACCCCTACAAACCCTCAAAATATTTGAAAACCTTAATAGACCATAACAGTCATAAAAAATACATAAAAATACCTAATAACTAAAAAACCTAAAAACCTGAAAACCCCGAAGAAAATCCTAAAAACCTATAAAAACATAAAACCCCTAAAAACTGAAAAAATCTAAACTCCAAAAAATACTCAAAAAACAATAATTCCCATAAAACCCCAAAAAACATACCCCCCCCAAACCCGATAAAACCCCTAAAAACCACTAAAATCTTTAATAGCCCTTAAAACTCCAAAAATACTAAAAATGCTCAAAACCCTAGAAACACTAACAAATAATAAATACCCTAAGACCCCAAAGAAAACTACAAAACCCTAAAATGATAAAAAAACCCTAAAAATGTTCTAAAACACTAAAGAAAATAAAATACCTAAAAAATTCCTAAATATCCCTAAAGATGTAAAAGGCCATAAAACCCCTAAAACCCCCCTAATAATTCCTTAAAAACCGAAAAACACATAAAACCCCTAAACACCTAAAAACGATTAAATCCATAAAATATCCTAAAACCCCTAAAACCACTAAAACCCATAAAAACCCTAAAAACCTTAAAAACCATAATGACCATAAAAACCCATAAAAACCACTGATAACTATAAAAACACATTAAGACCCAAAATATATTTAAAGACACTAAGAAACCATAGAAACCGAAAAAATACCATTAAAACCCAAAAACCATTGAAATACAAAAAATCCAAGAAACACTAAAATCCTTCAAAATCACTAAAAACCCGAAAAACCATAAAAATGCTAAAAAATCCATAAAATCACTGAAAATGTAAAAAAAACAATAACCTTGAAAACAAAAAAGAAAGGATTAAAAACCCAAAACACATAAAACCACTAAAAACCAAAAAACAATATAAACCGTAAAAACCAAAAAACCCCAAAAAACCCCATAATATCTAAAACTATAAAAATACTAAAATAAATATAAAAATATCTAAAAAAACAAAAAATATGAAAACCCCAAATAAAAACATAAAAACCTAACGAAACATAAAACCCCTAAAACTAAAAAAAGTGAAAAACCCTAAAAGACACCTAAAAGACGAAAAATCCGAAAAACCCATAAAAATCCCTAGAAATATTTAAAAACCCCTAAAAACCCATAAAACCCATAAAAACCATTAAAATCTATCATACCCATTTAAACCCCTAAAATGTTAAAAAACTATAAAATCCCTTGAAAACATAAAAAACTCCAAAAAACCCTAAAACCACGAAAACCCCAAAAACCCCTCAAAATCCATAAAAAATCTAAAAATCATAAAATCATAAATAATCCCTAAAAATACCTAAAAGCATAAAAAACCATAAAAACCATAAATGACCCTAAGAAAACCTTAAAAAGATAAAAACACTTAAAACCCCTAAAAACCTAAACAGTGCTGAAAACCCTAAAATACCCTAAAACCCCTAAAACCCTCAAAATCCCTAAAAACCATACAAAATTAAAAAAATCACAAACATATTATAAAAATCCATAAAATTTTAAAAACCCATAAAACCCTAAAAAAATATACTAAAAGCTTAACAACCTAAGAATATTAAAACACTTAAAATATCCTAAAAATGCTAAAAACCCAAAATACCCTAAAAACCCTTAAAAACCGTAAAATCCTAATTTTTTAAAAAAACAAAAAATACATAAAAACCCTATAAACCCACTAAAAATATAAAAATCATTGAAGCCCCTAAAAACATTAAAAAACTCGAAAACCCCTTTAAACCCCAAAAAACTCAAAAAACCTTAAAAACCCCAAAAACCCATAAAATTGAAAAAAAACCCTCAAAATCCCTAAAAACCAAAAAAAAACAAAAATATCCTAAAATATCCACAAAAAACAGTAAAAAAATAAAAAACTATAAAAATAATTAAATACCCTAAGAAATAATAAAAAAATTAAAAATAATTAAAACCCCTGAAAACATAAAAAGGATAAAACCCTAAAACCCCTAAAAACCCTAAAACCCATAAAATTCATAAAACGATATCCAAAAACCCACCAAATATGTAAAACCCCTAAAAACCTTGAAAAAACTGAAGAAAACATTAAAAACCTAAAAACACTTTAAGCCTTTAAACCCCTAAAATGTTAAAAACTAAAAAAAACATAAAACCCTAAGACACTAAATACCTTCAATATACCTAAAAACCCTAAAAAAATAAAAAACCATAAAAACCCCGAAAATCCAAAAAAAAATTGTAAAAATCCTAAAACCCTTGAAACACCCTAAGATAATCATAAAAACCTAAAATCCCCTAAAAACACAAAAAAAACCATAAAAGGGCCAAAAAATCCATAAACCCCCCAAATAACAACTAAGAAACCTTTAAATCCTGATGAAAATTTAAAAAAATCTAAAAACCATTAATGCTATAAAATACCTAAATAATCCCCAAAACCACAAAAAATAATAAAAACCCAAGAAAACCCTAAAAATCCCCAAATAACCTAAAAACAATACAAATCCTAAAAATGACCTAAAAACCTTAAAGACATAAAAAACCATAAAAACCTGTAGACCCCTATGAGAACATTAAAATTCTAAAAAATTAAACCTCTAAAAACATAAAAAATGATAACAACCCTAAAAGACCCTAAAAACCATAAAAACCACTAAAAACCATAAAACCCCTAAAACTTTAGAAAACCCATAAAACCACTAAAACCACTAAAAACTCTAAAACCCCTTAAAACCCCTAAAATATTAATAAAATCATAAAAATATTTAAAACCATAAAAACTAATGATACCCCCTAAAATCCCAAAAAAACTAGAAAATGCCTAAAAACACTAAAATACGTAAAAATCCAAAAAAATACCTAAAAACATAAAAAACATTGAAAACCCATAAGAGAACCTAAAAATACTTAAAACCCCTAAAAACCTAAAAAACACTAAAACCCCTAAAATACCCTAAAAGCCTAAAACCCCTAAAACTATAAAAACTCATAAAATGCATAAAGAACATAAAAAACCAAAAAGCCAATAAAATCCCTAAAAAATCCCCGAAAACCCATTTAAATGCTAAAAATGTATAGTCACTAAAAAAATTAAAACATTAAAAACTATAAACCCCCTAAAAACCAACAAATAACTATAAATACCCTAAAACCCCTAAACATACTAAAACCCCTTAAAATCCCAAAAATTCATAAAAAACATAAAAACCCTAAAATCCCTTAAAATATTAAAACCTCTAAAAACCTTGAAAACCACTATGAAAACCTTAAAAACCAAAAAAACATAAAACCCCTAAAAATGATAAAAACCCTAAAAACCCCATAAACCCCATAAAATCAAGGAAACCCCTAAAACACCATGAAAATTATAAAAAATCCATAAAATTAATAAAAACATAAAAAACCCTACAAACCATGAAAACTCCAAAGAACAACCTAAAACCCTAAAACCACTTTAAACCCTAAAAACCTAAAAAATGGTAAAAAACCTAAAAACCCAAAAAACCCAAAAAACCACAAAAAAACCATAAAAACCATAAACCCATGAAACCATAAAAATCACTAAAACTATCAAAACCCTTTTAACCCATAAACTGTTAAAATACTCTAAAAACCCTAAAAACTCAAAAAACCCCTAAAACCCAAAAAATCCAAAAAATCCCTTAAAACTCCATAAAAATCCCAAAACCCCGAAATATCTATAAAAATTCAAAAAAAAGACCAACAATCCTTAAAAAATAAAAAAATAAACCTAAAAACCAAAAAAAATCATAAGAAAACCTTAAAACGTAAAAACACATTAAACTCCTAAAAGACAATAAAACCCCCACAAAACCCCCTAAAATCCATAAAAACCCCTAAATCCTTAAAAACCCTTAAAACCATAAAATATCACTAAAACATTAAACCCCATAAAATTTTAAAAAACTCTAAAAACCCATAAAAATCCAAAAAATCAAAAAAAACCCTAAAACCTCTCAAAATCCCTTAAAACCCAAAAAAGATAAAAATCCTTAAAAAATAAATAAAAATAAAAATAAAAAAAACACAAAAACGCCAAAAAAATTCTAAAAAACCATCAGAAAACATTAAAAAAATATAAAACATAAAACCCATAAAATACTATAAAAAGATAAAAACCGTAAAAACCCATAAAAATCAAAAACCCCTAAAACCCTAAAAATCTCTAAAAATAATAAAAAACCATAAAAATTTTTAAAGGCCCTAAAATACCCTAAAAATGTAAAATCCCCCAAATCCCAAAAAACCCCTATGAAATCCTTAAAACCTAAAAACACATAAACCCCTAAAAACACCAAACCCCTTCAAGATCCTAAAAAACATAAAAATCCTAAAAACCAAAAAAATGCTAAAAACCTAAAAAAACTATAAACTCATAAAACACTTAAAATCACACTAAAAAGTCTAATAAAACATTTAACCACTAAATTCATTAAATAAATCCCAAAAAACTATAAAACCCATAAAAATTCAAAAATCACTAAAAACCCAAAAAACCAAATAACCAAAAAACCCATAAAAACCTCAAAATCCCTAAAAACCTAGAAACACATAAAAATCCTTATAATTCCCTAAAAATCCATAAAAAACTCTAAAACCTAGAAAACCCTACGAAAAACATAAAAACCTAAAAATTTATAAAACCCCAAAGGAAACCCTCAAAAAATAAAAATAATTAAACCCCTAAAAACCAAAAAAATATGAAAAAAATTCCTCAAAATCCATAAAAATGTAAAAAACCCTAAAAACCTAAAAAATACTAAAAAACCTAAATATGATAAAAACCATTAGAACCCTAAAAACCCTCAAATCCTTGAAAACCATAATAATCCTAAAAATCCCTAAAAAAACTTTAAAATAAAAAAATCCCTAAAACCCTGAAAAAACCCAAAGAAAAAAATTAAAAACCTAAAAACACATAGAACTACTAAAAACCTTAAAAACGCTAAAAATCTTAAAAACCCAAAAGACCATAAAAACCCTCGAAATCCATAAAAAACCTAAAATTCATTAAAATACAAAAACAACCATAAAAATACCTAAAACATAAAAACCCTTAAAACCCTTAAAACCCCTAAGAAACCCTTAAAAACCTAAAAACACATAAACCCCTAAAAACCTGAAAAATGCTAAAACCCTAAAAGACCCTAAAAACCCTAAACCCCCCTTAAAATCATAAAAACCCTAAATATAATAAAAATCTAATAAACCCATAAAAATTATGAAAACCCTATAAACAACTAAAAATACAAAAAAACTATTAAAATCCCTAAACACCTCAGAGTCCCTAAAAACCATAAAAGACTCTAAAAATACTAAAAAATCCAAAAAAACCCAAAAAACATAAAAAAAAGAATCTATGAACCTTGAAAACCCATAGAAAACAATAAAAACATAAAAACATGTAAAACCCATAAAAAATAAAAACCCTAAAATACCTAAAAACCCTAAAACTCTCAAAACCCCTAAACACCCTAAAAACAATAAAAATCATAAAGTCCCTAAAAATCCCAAAAAATATTAAAAAAGATAAAACCACTGAAAAACCCTAACGAAACCATAAAAACCTAAAAACACTTAAAACTTCTAAAAATCTAAAAATGCTAAAAAACACCAAAATATCATAAAACACTAAAAACCATAAATACTATAAAAACCCTAAAAATTCAATAAAACACGTAAATGTCCCAAAAAACCCTAAAAACATAAAAACCCCAAACTACTTTAAGAAAACCTTTAAAAACTAAAAACACTTAAAACCCCTAAAAATAAAGATTCTAAAACCCTAAAAAACTGAAAACCCTAGGAAACCACAAAATCCCTTAATGTAGTTAATAAATACAAATGTAAAAAAGCCCTACAAATCCCTAAAAACATAAAAAAAGCCTAAAAACACTTAAAGACCCAAATACAACCTTAAAAACTTGAAATCATGTAAAATTCATAAAAACCCTAAAAAATGCTAAAAAACTTTAAGGACTGTAAAAAGTCCATAAAACCCCAAATCCCATAAAACCATAAAACCCAAAAAAACCTTAAAAACCCTAAAAACCCATAAAAACTATAAAAACCCACTAAAAACTATAACAACACTTTAAACCCCTAAAAATATAAAAAACAAAAAAAAAATTAAACCCCTAAAAACTCTTTAAAACCCCTAAAAACACAAAAAACCATAAAATCTTTAAAACCCATAAAAAACAGAAAATCCCTAAAAACATATAAAAACATAAAAAATACCAAAAAATCCCAAAAATCATAGAAACCCCTAAATACATTTTAAACTCCAACTAATAACTTAAAAAATTAGAATCACATTAAACCCCTAAAAAGCCTAAAAATTCTAAAAAACCCTAAAAAGCCCTAGTACTCCTAAAAACCCTGAAAACCCTAAGAAAACCATAAAAACCTAAAAAAACATAAAACCCCTAAAAACACTAAAAAACCCTAAAACCCCCTAAAACCCCTAGAACCATAATAAAACCAAAAACCACAACAACACTAAAACCCACAAAATCTCTGAAAACCACTAAAAACTCTGAAAACCCTTTAAACCCTTAAAATTTTTAAAAATATGTACAAAACATTAAAATCCAAAAGACCTCAAAAAACCCAAAGAACCACGAAAAATATTTAAAAATACATAAAAATTTAAAAATTCTAAACACCCTGATAACCCATTTGAAAATATTTAAAACATAAAAACACATAAAACCCCTATATCCCTTAAAATGCTAGAAACCATTAAAACCCCTTAAACCCTTTAAAATCCCTAAAACCATACAAATCATAAAAATCCAAAACAAATCCATAAAAATCCCTAAAATCATCAAAAAAAATACAAAAAAAACTCAAGAAACCATTAAAAAACACTTTAAACCCATAAAAACCCTAAAAACCCTAAAACCCCTAAAAACCCTAAAACACTAAAACCCTAAAACCCCATAAATCCTCAAATCAATAAAAAAACTAAAAGCCCATAAAAATAAAAAAATTCTCTAAAAACCATAAAAAATAAAAACCCATAAAAACCATAAAAACCCTGATGACCCCAAGAACTACTAAAACATTAAAAACCCTTTAAATCCCTAGGAACTTTTAAAACCCCTAAAATCCCTAAAAACCCATAGAATCCATAAAAACTCAAAATAACATTAAAATCCAAATAAAATCCCTAAATGTCCATAAAAATATAAAAAACCCTAAAAACACTGAAAACCCTAAGAAAATGTTAAAAAAACACTTAAAACCCTTTAAAAACTTAAAAATCCCTAAAAACCCAAAAAATTCCCTAAAAACTCCTACAACCTTAAAACCCCTACAACTCCTAAAAAAATATAAACCATAAAACCCCAAAAACACTAAAAAAATATTTAAACCCTTTAAACTCCTGAAAACATTAAAAAACTCTACAACACCTTAAACCCATAAAAACTCAAAAAAAATTAAAAAATCCCATAAAAACTAAAAATGCCTAAAAACTGTAAAAATCCCTAAAATTCCCAAAACCCATAAAAAACCTAAAAATATAAAAAATACTTAAAAATGTAAAAAACCCTAAAACCCCTTGTTGGGTTTCAAAAACGTAGCATGGATGGTGAATATAAATTGATAAATTTGGTAAGGGAAAAATAAACCTGAAGAAGAGTTTGAAAAAATGTTAAAGAATGTGAAGCTATAATGGAATTCATGTTTATGCATAAAAAAACATACTATGAGGATTGTCGCTCTGTATGGAATCCCACAAACTAAATCATTTTTGGGACACAATTGTGTCTGTCAATGATCGTGAATGAAACCAAATCATTTGTGGGGAGAAATAGTGATTTCATTCCCCTACAAATGACCATCCCAAACAAATGATAAATCGTTTTTGAGACTAGATGGTATTTTCTATCCACCATAAATAGAATCATTTGTAGGT
The DNA here is from genome assembly GCA_963277665.1 of Viscum album. Classification (NCBI taxonomy): domain Eukaryota; kingdom Viridiplantae; phylum Streptophyta; class Magnoliopsida; order Santalales; family Viscaceae; genus Viscum; species Viscum album. The sequence goes on from OY728152.1 coordinate 1,118,386,006, forward strand.
TAGTATTTCATTAATTTAGCTCTAACAAAAAATTACATGTGGCCCACTACGGACAAATAGCTATTCTGGTGGTTAGTTACCCATATTCTTCTTTAAGAATCCCATAGGGGGACCAAAAAAAATAGAGAGCTCAGAGAATGTAAGAGATCCATTGATCCTGAGTAGGTAAACCTACTACCTAACATTAAAGTGGAAAATGAATTTTCCAAGAAATATGAAAACCTAAATAACTTTTCATATTTTATTCTTTAATGCATAAGTGGATGGCATCTTTATAGTCAATCTCCCTATATAGTAAAAATATATAGAGAGGTATCCTTGCCCCACATAGGAATATGAAACGCAGGAGGAACTCGGATTCGTGAACCAAAGCACTATTTGGGTAGTACATAATCCCTCGTAGAAAAATGCTACATAGAGGGAACCCAGGTTCGCATAGAAAAACTCTAGGTATAGGGAACCCCATCCCGTATAGCAACATGTTATTTGGAATGGGGTATCATAGGATTTATATCTTTCCCACTCATATTAATTCCCTCAAGAATATAATTTAGCCCCACATTGGCCCCTCCATGAACCATTCTAGTAGTATCAAGCCAAGGACTCTTCCAAATCCACCCAATGTGTATGAACAAATAACTGGACACATCATCATGTCCTCTCAATCATAGATAACTATTTTAAGAGGGGCCTTATTGGTTACCTCCTTATCACAATGTATCCTCATAATGTTCTCAATAAAGCATTCATATGGAAACAATTTTCCTGACCTTGGAAGCACACATGTGGACCTCCACATTTTATATAATTAGGGGAACCACTCTCCTTTCCATTCGATGAGGGATAGTGTTGGATCCTTATCTCATAATCTCTGAAATTAGGAGCAATTCATCTCTCTTGGAGTAAGAACCAAGTATTTTTTGCTGGAGGATGTGTTCCTCCTCCTCTTTTTCTACTCGTGTCATATCTAGGAATCGATGTGACTATCTAGTTTACCAAAATAAAATAGGATATGGGAACATTCAATTCCCTTTCTCTCTCAATTTTATCCCAAGCTATAAAAACAAGATAATAAACAGGTGTTAAAACTCTCCCTCTCCCTCTTCCTTTGGGATCTATCGTTCATCGAGAAGCAAAAAAATGAAGATTGTGTGGTTTCTGTATTAACCAGTTCCTATTATTTCTCACACTGATCATGAATTACTTGGGTTTAGAGGTCATTGGTGATCACAAAATCTGCATGATCCCAAGAACTTATAGGCCTTGTATACAGTGTAAGACCCAACCATACTCACTCACATGGGCTTCCTATTCAATGTAATCCCCAACCATGCTCAATAAAATTGGAATCCTTGTAAACCCTAACCAGGCCTCCAAATCACCATGAGTCGATACATTCTTCATGGTTCTAGAAATAGTGGAAACCTATTCGTTATAAGCTTCAATACCATGTTACTATTCTTTCAAAGGTCCATATTCCCAATGAAACAACCTATGGGTCTCCTCTATAGGATTAAGTCCCAACCATTCTGAACTATGTGGGCTTTGATTCCTGAATAAATGGGATAGATAGGAATCCTCCTTGAGTTCTAAAACCAATAACCAAATTCACCATAATGTTCTCTGAGATACATCCTAGGTAGGGTCATATCCAAGAAGAAGGTCCATAATCCTCATGGGTCCCTTTCATCACCATCCTTATTGGGCCATATTCCCTATGAGATCATCCCCCACATGGGAGATTACAATTCTTACAATTCCCTCAGTCTCAGCCTAAGTCTTACACCAAACATTGACTAGGCATATTCGGCCTAGGTGTCCTTTCTGAATGATGTTAAACTAAACTATTTGGTCCTCATCACACAACCTGAAAAGGTGATGTTTCCTATTAGGTGGAACAAAAATACATGTGTTTGAATTTCATTCATGAGGGTACATAGGAATATTATTCCATGGGTCAGATCCTTACATCAAAACAACTCTCATCTCCCAAGATAATGGGAAATTTTAGAGTTCCCCACTACATGGCTTAAAAATAGCTTCATAATGATGAAAAATATGATAATATATAATCTGAATATAAAAAGGTACCATTTATGGAGAACCTAGCATATATATATATATATACAGATATCTTTATAAATAGGGAACCTTAGAAACAAATAGATGAATCTGAATCCATGTGTGATAATAATTGATCATTAATTTATGGGTAACCCAGGTTATACATAGTAATGAACAAAGAATTCTTGAACATGTCTTAAATCAAATATATAATAGAGTCTCAGAATAGTCAATGTTTCCCTCTAAAAGGGTGTGATGAGCTCCAACTCCCATCCTCTCTACCAATGTGAGTCCTTAAGAATTGTTGGTATATCTCTCAACATCCACCTGTCCTTGGAAAGAAGGTTTATGAAACATCTCGAAAGATGGAATCATTGGTTTTTTCCTTCTCCATGAACAAACTATTGGAATTTGTTCGAAAATGGTTAACCTTGTTTGAATTATTGTAAAATATTCAAATCTACCACAATCAATCATACAGGGACATCATGATTTTCAACGAAACTAAAAATAGAAAACCCAACATGAATCCTTCACAATGGTGATGGTGTCACCCACTCATCAGGCCCTTTTATCTCTCAAAATGAAGCAGTTAAAAGAAAAATGATTGATGATTCTTGTGTTCTTTAATGGAGATAATTTGTTTATGGATTATTATTGTATGTGTTTTTGCATAAATTGCAGGAAATTTTCACTATAACTTTATTCAATCCAATGGAATATCCTAAATTCTCACAGATGTGCACATAAACTGTTGTAAAAGCAAGTTCCTCAACTAAACAGAGGGAACCATCCCCACACAAAATCTTCAATGTTGGGTTTCAAACACATTAGTCTGAGAGTACCACCAAAATGGTACTCTCCTCACCCTGAAGGCAGCTCGATATACCCTCCAGCTTATGAAGCCCTACTTGCTGTCTTCTTAATCACGGTCGGTGGTCCAAACTAGATGGACCCAATAGTTGTGTCAAACTATTTAAGAAGTTTGTCCCCAGAACGCGATATTAAGTTACTCCATTACCAAAGGGTTGCTAATGATGTAGTCACGAATGACTTCATCCTAGAAAAAAAGTTTTTTCGAAGGGATCATGCCATAAATTGTCTTCACCAACACCGGGTTTCCTATAATGCTTTCCATAAAGTGGATACCACCACACGATCCCCAACCAATGTCCTTCGGACCCATGTCCCTAGGGTAGTCCGCAGATGGAGGATAGTTGAACAATCTGGATTAGGCCATCATTCTTATTGATGCTGATGCAGTCCTCCCATCAAATATGGTGGAAAATGAGAAAAATAAAATCCTTTCTCACTCATATCAAGACTGTCTATCAAATAATGTGGTATACTAAGTGTATATTCAAACCCCGTCTCATAAATATCAACCCTTCAAGGAAAATACAGTAAATTCAAATCTATTCTCCCACATATAAATCCCACCAGTAAAATAGGAAAACAAACCATAAGAAGATTAAAATCCCTACTATGGTATATCAGTCCCTTTAGTCAAATATGGCCACAAACTACGATCATATGAAAATCCTAACTAACACATATCAAGCCTTCCAATAAAATATGGCAGCAACCAGTGATAAGATGAAAATACATTCTCACTCATATCAAGCTTGTTTATCAAATATAGTGGAAACCCATGGGTAGATGAAAATCCCTGATCCATTATATCAATTCCTTTAGTGAAATATAGTGGAAAACTATAATAATATGGAAATACCTACTCGCACATGCCAATACCTCTAGGAAAATATGGTGGTAAACCATAGGTAGATGAAAATCATTACGTCATCATATCAAGCCTATCAATAAAATATGGTGGAAAACTATGAGTATATGAAAATCCATGATCAGGTATATCAATCCTACAAGGAAAATTCAATGAAAATCAATGAGTAGATGAAAATGCATGCTCACTTGTATCAAGACTGTCATTCAAATACAGTAGAAACCCACAAGAAGATGCAAATCACTAATCTGGAATATCAAGCTCTTCTATCAAATATGGTGGAAAACTATAAGTAGATTAAAATCCCTTCTCATGCATATCAGGCCCTTTAGTCAAATACAGTGACAACCAATGAGTATATGAAAATTAATTCTCATAAATATATAGTATATCAGTCAATTATAGAAGAAAACAATGCACAAATGAAAATTCCTTCTCCCACATATCAATCTCACTGGAAAATACGATGACAACCAATGATCTGATGAAAATTCTGGATCATGCACATCAATGGCATCAAAAAAATAAACTGGAAACCAATGAGAATATTCAAATTCCTTCTCATGCATATTAATAATGTAAAATAGAGGAACAATCAATGAGCATATGTAAATCATTTATCACTCAAATAAAGACTGATTGGAAAATATGGTATAAATAAATTTGTAAAGGAAAATGCATTCTCCAATATATCAATCCGGCTAGGATAATATGATGGTAATTATAGGACCTAGTCAATGTACTTCATCTATGAATTAGGTTTATACTCATATTCATTCAATAACATCAGAAGGGTTGTATATTACCATTCCAATTAATGAAGATTCTATGTACTTTCGGGAAATGATGGAAGGTCCAACATCAATTCCTGACCACATCCTACAAATAAAAAAATACATAATAATTTCAATGGAAATATCTTGGATTCCAGATCATGATATCTCCTCCTCAAGTTGGGAGACTCATCTAGAAAACATCATAAGAGTAATCATACACCACTAATCCCGTCCATGAAGTTCATCATCAATATTCCATGACAAATTGAAAAATGGATCAGACATGAATACGTGTTCTAACTGGGGATTATTGAGCCATTTCAGAGGCCTCTCCAAGATAGGCATGTATCCTTGTTGAAATTCCATAAACACGTTGGAATGATCTAAAATCAACATGAGATTCATCCAAACCCACTCCCATGAATGGGAATCTCCATTAACAACATGCAGTTTTAGTTTCCCCAGGAGATCATCGAAAAAAATACCACACAGGGCAGGTCAAAATTATTAAATGGGATTGTGACCCCACTCTATTGAATAATGGATTTTATGATTTGATCATAAATATATCATTGGTGGCCTATGATAATGTTGATCTATTAAAAAATTATAGAAGTTGCAGTATTGGTCACAAAGGCCCTCCCCACAGCACTGTTACCAACAACTTTGGAGGTCCTCCCCAAAATGATTACCACAAAGTATTTCCTTTTGGGAATAATCTGATAAATCTTTAGCACTCATATCATGATGAGTGCTATGATATCCCTTATTTTGGCTAGAATATAATTCAATGAGATGGTCCTCCACTTAACAGATCAAAAATGTGAAATCCCTCATATTCTAGCATTCTTGGAGAGATGTGGTTAGTCATTTTTGACACCCTATTCATGAAAGGTGATAGAATTTAATGATAAAAAAAATGTCTGATCCAATAGACATGCTCTAAACCACTTATGGAATTCTCATGCCAACAAGTTCCTCACCAGCTCGGTTACTTGTGACAAAACATACATGAAGATCTCTTGTTTGGATGATTATGTAGAGTAAACTCTGTAATAATGAAAAAAATATATGTTACTCATAAGAAAAAACAAATCTTGGGATGATATACCCATCATGTTTTGGTTGTCAAAAACTTATTGGCTCAATATTCTGGAGGTATTATTATAAGATTGCATACTCAACATCCGTCTAAATATATGGACAACTCTCTACCACCTGAAAATGAAATTGTTAACTTAAAATGGGTACGTAGACCATGTTAATGTATTTGGAGATCTTCTTTATAAAATCTACTTAGAAGCCCTTCCATTTATATAATGAACATAATCAAAGAAACGGTGGAAAGATCTTCAATTGAAATTCCTCAATGAAAAACATGAATTACATCGTCTAGTTATCGACGCCCTATCTAGTGTTAATTTATGATGATGGGGTGAACATGGATCTTTTCATTTCACCTCATGCCCCAGTCAGTATAACCCTTCCAAAATGAAATCCTTTAATTTCATTTCTCCAAGGTAGCTTTTAGGAAATACACTTGCATAGAAATGATGACAAAATCAATAGTAATAACCCATAAATAAGTCTCAAAATAATTAGTTCCTATGAGATAAATCTATTGAAAAACTCAGGAACTAAGTATCCAAGAACAATAAGAAATATTCTCTTTTAAGGGAATAAAATAATCAAGAAATATTGATTTCCTCAAAAGAAGGTGGTTCACATGCAGATCATGCATTGCACCTGGATCATGATCAAACAAGGATTCATGAGAAAAAAAGAGTGGTGGAAATTGTAGCATATTCCACAACACGATATTTACCTCAACCCATAAAACTGAGGACATTTATAACACAAAATTCCCCTATAAGGCTGAAAAATTCATCCCTATACATAATAAAAAAAAGTATGTTGGAATCCCTCTCCCAGAGGGCTAGGGTATTTTTAAATTAACCTCCCCTTGAATAGAAATTGGTCCTTCATGTCTGAGGGTAATAGTAAGAAATGAAGCCTCATATATCATCCCATCTAATGGACCATTTACCCTTAAAGGGACATATATGATAAGTCTTTTTGGTAGTTCCTTCTGAGTCACTCTTCTCCAATAATATTGAAGAGGATCCAAGAAAGGAAGGAAGAGGTTCAGTATAGGGCCCAAACACCCCTCCTATCATTTGGAATCCAATAAGACACCTTCAATGCATTATGAATCTATAAATATAATGGATGTAAACCCTCTAAATGGAACAAAAATGATTCAAAAATATAAGAGTAAGTAAAGGATGGTTCTATCTAGAACATGGTCCACACTGAGACAAATAATGGAGATTTTCATACATAGAACCAGAGAATCACCCAGAATTTGGTGCTCCCTCGACCAATCCACTGATTCCCCCTCATCAAACATCCACAAAAAAGGGTAATGTCAAAGATGAATACAACCCATCTCCTTCTCCTGAAGATGTTGAACCCCTTCATACTTGTGGAAATATTTTATTTATAGGAGGAAGAATTGAAAGAGTTGAGAAGACTTGATGTGGAATTGATCCAAGGCAGCATTCCTACCAAATATTTTCCATGAGAATATCCTCAACATACACTTACAGCTAGTGTACTTCCAAAATAAGGGTTCACCCTAGTGACAGAGGTAGGGCCATGACATCTGGATAACTCTATGGCTAGTCCATCAATTTACTCGAATCTGATTTTGGAAGGATATCAGGATCTCCGTCCACATGAAATGTAACAATAAATGTTATAGGAGAAACCTAAAAATGTGTCTCCTACAATATACTATCCACAAATAATGGAAGATCCGAAACGTCAAGCCCTTCCTATTACAACCTCAATTCAATCTCCAGTTCATCCAAATAATCATCTAGGGTTTATCAACACCATTGAATCATTAAAATATTTATCGGAAGATATGGAGGAATGATGTGCACCAGTATATCAAGAGTGGAAACCATAAACATAATGGATGACCAACATCCCACCCCCACCAAATTTTAGGAGCCCATATTTCTAATGATCAATAGATTAGGAGACTTGGAACAACATATGACATGTTTTGTGTCCCATTGTGATCCCATTATGGGAACCCCTACACAGAAAAATCTATGAAACTTAGACACTTTGTTCAAACCACACAAAGTACAACCTTCCTATTGTACACCATTTTTCCATGTTGTTCAATCGTGGGAGGGGAAGACCTATATCAGTAGTTTATCTTTTTGTTCATCTCAAAACTACAAAATATTATGATCCTCAACCTCTATATTTTAAAAAAACATGATAATGAGAGGGTATCATATTTCATTTTCTGATGGAAAGGGATTACCTATTCTTTGATCCCATTGCTTCCCCAAGAAGATCTGATTTCTCTTTTCATAAAGAACCTTCATGATGAATTGTGAATGATATTCATTCTAGTGATATATACATGTGGGTTTTCAGATCTCATTATGATTTATCAAAGAATGTAAGATTATATATAGAGAACTAATATCAAGTACTAAATGATTCCTCCATCCCTGGGGATGGGGAAAATAAAGGTAGTGGTTGTAGCCATCACACTTAAGCCATCCTTTGCACCAACTCCATCTCCAAAGCCCATACCATATCATAAGAAACCCCAAGAAATCAACATCCACCCCGTCCACATTAGGATGAGTGGATGGGACCAAGAAAAAAAATAAATTATAGGAGATAAAGAATAAATTTTACTCATTTTGAGATGATTAAGTGTGTATATACTTCATAGAATCTATAGAAAATGATTTACTCCTCCCGAAAGAGACCAAAAGTCCCAACCAAATAGGTCTCAATGACTGGATGGATTATTTCCTCTTACATAAGTTGTTGGGAACACCATTTAGGAATGATTAATCTTCATATACATCCTAAAAATGGTGGAATCTGGGAAAGTGAAGTTGGGAAAGTCACTAGCATAAGTAGGGTATGTTTCCACTACTACCCCTGAGGAAGGAGGTGAGTGGAAAGAAGTTTTTAGAAAAATGGATAATAATTTTGATGGTTAGATGACTCGGAATAAAATCAATCAATGTCATGGTATTCTCTAAGAACAGTTAAAGCAACCAATTATGTCCCCAACCACTTCCAATATGACACAAATAACTTCATCATCATCTTAAAGACAACATTCTATTAAATGAACTAGATGTAAGGGAAGAGAGAAAATTAAATAAGATATAATTGTGACAATACCTAATTTGGATTTGACTCTCTCATATTTTATGCCACCAAGCATGAAGAAATGGAATCACACTGCCAAACGGTACCGCCAAAAATAGTCATCCAAAAAATATCTTCATCAGATGAAGAATTAATCATCAGTTCTATTAATTTCATTCACTTAATGAATTAATTCTCTGATAATGTTTATGATTATAAACCTGAGCTCCCTGCACTTGATTTGGGAATAGGAGGAAGTGGTTGTAGGATCCAGGGATATTGGGGAATTTGAATCCATGGTAAAAACTAGAATTCTAGCTTTGTCCTTAATCATACCATTAATTCTTCAGAAACTCTTAGAAAAACCATTCATCAAGTCCAAAAAGTGTAGGGAATTCCACATGAATATGCCAAATTTCACCCTGACTCAATCATTCTTGAATAAAAATTAGAAGGAATGAAGGTGTATGATCACCCTTGGTGGGCATACATGCATGTTTGGTCAATCCCACTAATAATAGGAGAAAAATCACCTCCCATTTCAACTGATGATCCATCTACATCAAGTACTCTATCCCATAAGGTTCATGTGAAAGAACATCCACACACTTGGAAGCATAAGAATTTATACTATAATTATGAAATATTGAATAAATTAGTCCTGGTATTAATAAAGTCATTGATCCTAAATTCACTATGTTTATCAAAATACCTCAGGTAAGCACTTTTAGATGCATTGTTAATCCCCCATAAGTTTAAAGATGATTTTCCACTACTTAGGGCTATCAGATAGAGACCTATCCTGAATAATTTCAAGTGGTTATCTACTTTATAGACCATTATAAATATACTACTTTATAGGGGAACATCAGACCTTTGTGCGTATCTGGAGGAAGGAATGGTGTCGATGTATGAAGGGTTTTCATTGAAAATGGATCTCGAGTTAATATCATTCTAGTACAAACACTTTTTCTCCTAGGCTATAGAGATGATAACCAAATTACCTCCACTCTAAAACTATAGGTATGTGACAAAAGTAAGCTAAATCCACTATGCCAAATCAAGATCAAGGCTTAGTTTTGAGTCCATGTATCTGACTCAAAATTTATAGTTGTTCAGTAGGATAAAACCTTCAATGTATTTCTATAAAGTCCTTGATTTCATAAACATCTAGTAATCCCCTCTTCATACCATCAATGTATCAAATAATGTATTAAGGGAAAAATCAATCATTTCACACAGATATTCCCTCATTCAAATCCTACGAGTCACATTATATCGATGCAGGATTCTATCATAGGGAAGGGAAATACCCCTTGGTTTATGGTGTTTCTTGGGTTACTACCCTGAATGTTCTGGAAATGATCTTGGCCAACACCTTCAAATAACTCGATGAAGAGTACTATTATCCATCAATTAGGTCAAGCATATGGATCAAAATTCAGGCACAAATTCAATGACATTCACTATATCAGTTGTGAAAATTGAGTCTAGTAGTGTTGAAAAGGTCTCTAACCCTTCATAAATGAGTACAATCTTGGATAAAAAATTTCACATTACATTCCTAGAGCTTCAAGAAATACATGCCTTATCATCTAATTCAGATTAGGTTATACTTTTAGCCTGAGAGGATGAATAACATCCTTCTCTATCCCTTACTCCATCCCCTATATTGTTTAAAAGAGATCTCACATTGTTAGTTGGGTTAATGGAAGCCTCTTCATCTTATGAAAGTCAAAACATCATCCAATATCCTGACCTTAGAGATCTTATCCAATTACTTTCTCCCCTTATGGTATAGTATGAAGAAGTTGAAGATAAGGATGAAGAATAGGATATGGATCTTGGGGACTCCCCTCTAGTATTTTAGGAGAGTGTCTCTACCACCATTTATCGACTCATCGAAAAAAATCTGGGTAAAGAAGAAGACCAATGAACCACTATGATTAGTGTGTATATGTATTATAAATAACAAGAGGTATATATCTCATTTTTGAAGTAGTATTGGGATTTATTTTCATGGAACTACATATAAATTTCAGGCCTCGATCCTAAGGTGGCCACTCACCACTTGGGCCTGCTAGAGGACCAACAGGGCTATAAGTAGGCATCCAAAAGGACACATCCGACACACGCAGCAAAAATTGAAGCTGAAGTTGACAATATCATCAGGGAAAACATCATTTGAGAGGTCCAATATCCAAAATGGCTATCCAATATAGTCCCTTTAAAGAATAATAATGGTCTAATCAAAGTCTTCATCGATTTCATATATCTCAACCGGCACTAATTAAATGATGATTTCCCAGTCTCGATCATAGATCCACTTATCGATGTAACGTTTATATATCCAAACCTCTCTTCATGGATTTTTATTTGGGATACAATAAAATACGAATGGACTAAAAATATGACTAATAAAATACCTTTTATGTCCCCTTATGGGGTATTTTTATATCTGGTAATGCCCTTTGACTTGAATAATTGTAGTGCAACATATCAACACACCATGCATAACATCTTTAAACCCTTACTAGGGAATTTTTTGAATGCTACATTGACAATCTGGTGGTTATGTTTCGACAACATTCTGAACACTTGCCTAATCATCCAACTATCTTAAAATTTTATGATAGAACAACCTGATAATGAATCCCATGAAATGTTCTTTTGGTGTTACCTCGGGGAAATTTCTTGGCTTCTTTGTACGTCATCACGACATTGAAGTCGACCCTGTGAATACAAAGGCCATATTTAGCATGTTCCCACCTAAAAACCTAAAATATTTGAGGGGAATTTTGGGACCCTTGGCCTATATTCAAATCTTTATAGACAATATTGTAGTAAATTGTTTTCCTCTCATTAGGTTGATGAAAAGGGGGGTTACATATCAGTGGGATGATGATTTTCAGGAAGAATTAGAGAGTCTGAAGAAATTTATCTTGATCACCCAAGTTCTAATGATTCCTATCGAGGGAAGACCGCTCATTTTATATGTGACCAACCTAGAGAGTTCATTAGGTTCCTTCGTTGCACAAAACAATGATTTCATTAGTGAAAACATTATTTATTACCTCAGTCGAACTATGCTCAATGATGAGACTTGTTATTATGATATCGAGAAGATATTTCTAGATATAATACTTATTGACCTGAAACTGAGGCACTACCAACATTATCACGAGGTTAGTTTGGTATCTTGTATCAACCTAATCAATTACTTTCATAGTCATCTGATGTTTATCGAGTATCTTTCATGGTGGTCAGTCATGCTACTATAGTTTAGAATCTAGTTTTTTCCTTAGAAAGAGATGAAAGGATAGGTGTCAGAAGTCTTCCTTATAGAATTTCCCTCAATATAGATTCAATCATTAGATACCGATTTACCTAATGAGGATAACATATTTTTTTTAACTAGTCCCCCATATGTGGGAGATGTATTTTGACGATGCCTCCATAATCCCAATAGTTAAGAGGATGGAAAATATGAATCTAAAAAAAGTTTTTTTGGGTGTCGTGATTATTTCCTCAGTAAAGGAAGTACTACCTTACTCTTTAATGTTGTCAAAAGGGTTTAAGAAAAATGAATCAGAATATCAGTCTCTCATTGTTGAGATAGAGCTCTCACTTCAGTTATAAGTAATCCAATTGAAGATAAAGGGTGATTCTTAATTGGTCATCAAGTAAGTCAACGGTGATTATGACATAAAAAGGAATATTTAACCCCCCCCCCCCCCCCATGATAGACCATGTATGAGGAATAATGGTGAAATTCCATTTGTAGCATACATTGACTCATATCCCATGCTTGAAAAATTCCTAGTCAGATTCCTGAAAAAATTCATCCACAACTCTAGCAGATCCAGACTAGGATGAAACAGTCATGGGTATTGTGTACCAATATATGGTCTCACCTTTTGTTTGAACCAACATAGAAGGGATCGATGCTGCAAGTCCCATACCTAAACCATATAGTCCTACCACTTGCTTGATGACACCCATTGTGAACAACCTTAAAAATGGAGTGCTACTATTGGGCAGAGCTAAGAAAGATAAAATTTGAAGATGAGAAATTAAATTTCTACAATATGAAAACAAAATTCAATAAAAGGTTCTCTATAAGAAGGGCCTTTATGGAGTCGTTCTTATGTTCATTAATGGATAAGAGACTATTACTATCATTAGATAAGTTCACACCAGAGCATGCAGCATCCACCAGTCACGGTTAAATATTTCTAATCAAATATAGTGGCTTGGGTACTATTAGAACACTATGGCACAACTTTGCACAGAATATTACAAAAAAGTTCCATTCCTACTAGGTTCACACCAAATTCATTCACCAACCCCTAGAATTTCCACACATGGACAAATACTCCAAATCATATTCTATATCAGGATTGTAAATCATAGGACCATATCCTCCTTCCACAATTAAGTAGTTCATGTATATTCTCACTAAAAATGAATTCTTCTCCATGTGGGATAGATATGTACCCTTCAAAAAATTCCGGGCAAGAAATATTTGTAGCTTCCTGAAAGCCAATATCATCACAAGATTTGGTGTCCCTCAAACAATAATGATGGAAAATGACACCAATTTCTATTCTTCTAATTTAGAAAAGAAATATCACAAGTTTAACATCAATTCCAACCATTCATCCTTCTTTCATGCTATAGCTAAAGGGAAGATAAAGGCCTTTAATAATACCCTATAATACATACTCCAAATGTTGGTAGATAAGGATAAAAAGTCTTCGATGTAAAATCTCTCTCATTTATTGCGGAATTACTAGACTATAACATACACTGCCAAACATGTTATCCCATACTCATTGGTTGATGGGATAGAGTTATTACTTCCCTTCATAGTCCAATTACCCTCTCTTTGTATTGCCATCCATGATTAGTTATCCATAGATGATCAATCCTAGAAATGGATGGATGAATTAGAGTGACAGAATGAGAATATATTTCATACCTTACATCATTTTTATGTCTACTAAAATTTGTTTGTGTGAGATGTTAACAAATTTTTTTGCCTCTAGTAATTTCTTAAGGAGAAATAGTATTTTTCCTTAAAGATCTGTTGATTCTGAAAAGGATACCTCCAAAGTTTGATCCAAACAAGAACTAACCCTACAACATACACAAGGTCTACTCTAATAGATCTTATTAATTGATTTAGATAGAAGAAAAAACTCAACTCAACCCTAAACAACTCAAGGATTGCAAAAAAATAATTTTTTTTCATAAAAGATAACATTGTATCCAATTCACATTGTTAAACTACACACCTAGTCTTTGTCAAATGACCATAAAAGAATGACATGACATCCATGTCATAGGATGATAAACATTGTGATGAAAATGTACCAATTATATGAAGTTAAATAGAACAGTGTCTTCGTATTGACCTCACGATGTTAAAACGAATGGTATGGATCCTTACCACATGATGTTAAAATGCATGGTAAACTATGTTAGTGCACAACATCAAACTGTAGACATGAACCATATAATACACATGGGGTAGATCTTATAAAAAATTAATATATTTAAATGTCATATATAGAGGGACACCACCCCCATCATCTATCTTATACCATTACAGATCTCACGAACTATGTGTGGAATGATTCATATTATCACTGTATACATATGGATCATACTTTCATGGAGTTATTCCAATTTATAACTATATACAGCTTGATTCCCATCCTCATGGGATATGTAGTGATGCTCTGGTCTCATGTCCTAAGTTCAGCTCCATTATCAATAAGTCACAATGTCCTTTCCCTTCGACATCATGATAGTGGCCCATGTACAATATGTATTAAAATTTTGTGAAACAGATGGCCCCCCATAGCCCTTATTTCATATCGTCTCCTCTCTTATTATGCATATAATCTCCATTAATAAATTTTCACCCAATCATGTTCAATGATATGAAAAGATAAATTTCATCATTACCTCGTGGTGAACCCGGGATGCCTCGTGCAACCAAGTATGAGAGGAATCAATGACAATGTCTCAGCTACATGACATTAAGCTATGTAGTTATTATTTTTCACATGACCTCAAAAAGCATGTTATGTCTTCTTCAAAGCATAATGTAAAACTGTATAGTTCATGTCTTTGATGTATGAGGTAAATTAATGTAACATTTCAATATGTGATTGAGTGAATTATAATATTCAGTGCTGGTATCCCACCAAAAATTTCCTCAACAACTATTTTTGGATAGATTCATATTATCTCAAGATACATAGTGATGCCAAGATCTCCAATATTCGGTGCATCCACAACTAAGGAAAATGACCCCCTCCTTGTGTATGGGTTAGGCCTACACAGGGATCCAATTCCAAAATGACACACATCATGATTCTCACTATAACGAGTTCATAGTGACACCTAGATTTTATATTCTTTTACCACCACCAAAAAATAAAAAAAATTCCCTATACTATATTTTTATCGCTTTTATGTGGTGGAATACACCTTTTCCACACCTTGTTTTTCACATTGAACGTAGCTCACATGTTATTAGGAGTTTTAGAAGAGGATTCCATAGATGATAAAGGAATATAAATCATAGCAGAGCTACTATTGTCCTAGTAGCATGACCATAAAAGTAACACTGTATTTCCTTACCACATAACGTTAAATTTCATAGTTGGCACAAGTTCAAGAACTATGTCTGGATGGATTCCTATCATTATAGGGTATGTAGTGACACCCATGTCTTTCATATTTGGTCCAAGTACAATATTTTCTTTTTAAATTGGGGAAATATTGTCCTTTCTATATGAAATTAAATTGCATGGTTCCTCAAGAACTAAATATGGATTGATTCTCCCTTTATTGAGATATGTAGTAATTCCTAGACCTCATGTCTTAGTCACAAACACATGGTAAAGGAAAACAATTCCCCTATTCTGAATACAAATAAAGATCTATACTTGAGGCCTTAATTTGGGTTCCCTCATTCATGGGTCCATTAAGGGAATAGAAATGTACCCTCATAAATATGAGTTATATCTATATAGGTAACTTCACACTCATTGTCTAATAGTAGTATAAATGCTTCTTACATACTTAGACACATTCCTTCCACTTATCATACTATGTGTCCTAGGAAATTTTGGATCTACATAATATTTATCTAGCTATCATAAAGAGAAGGCAAGTGTCTTGAGGACACCTTTGTTTTACTATGCATAATATTCCCCAGTTGGCTTTGCATAAGTCACCCACAAAAATGGTATTTAAACCAAAGGAAAATTCTCCCCCAAGAGATGCATATTCTATATCCCTAAGACCAAATGGAATTTGTGTCCCATATAATTTATATTAATCAAAAAACCCCTAGAATCATAGTTTAATTTTTTCTTATTCACATCCATGGCATGTCGAAACATATTCACCCAATGATTCTTTTATTACTCATCATTTCCATTAAATATTTTCCTTACCACATGAGGAAAAACATCATTGTTAATGTCTATCCTATTTGGAGTTAGAATTCAAGGATAACATGTAGCTTGATTCTCACCATTTAGATATAAATCATTCCTTATTCTTCACATCAAGTCACCTACATTCTTACCACATGATGTTAAACTACATGGCTGGTGTCGTCATTGTATTACACTAAATGGCACAATGTCATAAAACTATATTTGAATTGATTCCTAATATCAAATGATATGTAGTGATGCCCAAATATCTGATTCTAGGTCCATCCATAACATAAAAATATTCCCCCGTTCATACAAATGGGATATACCTACATAGGGAACTTTCATATAAGAACTATGTATGGACTAATTCTCTCTTTGATGAGAATCATAGTGATGCCTAGATCCTATATCCTGATCTAGACAAACAAAATTCCCCCCACACTTCTATATATGAGCTAGATCTACATATGAGGGTCAAATTCACATATTACCCCACTTGTGATCCTGTATTTAGAAAGAAATTCCCCTTACCCACACAAGAGATTGATCAATTGGTTCAGAGACCATATTAGAAATGTTCATGTATTGATTATTTTTTGGAAAGATACTCAACGACACTCGAACATTATGAATTGATCCCAAAAATAATAAAATAACACATCTTTCCTTCATATTGGTCAGAACTACATAAGGAAAACATTTCTAACCATTCTCGAGTAATCTTGATATGAAATGATTTTTTCATATTCAGTAACATTACTTATAGAAATGAAACTCTGCGTCTGGGGAAGTATGAATCTCCATATGATTTATTTTTACATCATAAATGGAATTTTATTGTCCTAAGGACACCTTGTTTGACTATGAATAATATTCCCTAGTTTTCTCTTTATAAATCACCCACAAAAAAGTCATTTCAACCAAAGTAAAATTCATCCTTAGTAGAGACATTTTATATCTTCATAATCCCCAATAATATTTTCATCCCATATCACTTATCATATTCAGGAAACACCATATTAATACTTAAAACCTTTCCCCATCATGCACATATATGATGGAATATTCTTGGATAGATTACCATGAAAAGGCAAATTTTATAATCTTAGGGGCAAATCTAAGTGACCTTAAATCATATCCCTCAAACATCCTTTCAATAAGACATTAAAATTCATGGTCCATGTTCTAGTCTCATAACATTAAATTTCACTAGGATTCAACCCTCCTTTTTTCTAAGACAAATTCATGTAGTAGTGGTCTTTCATTTAGGGACAATGCCGATAAGGATTCCCTCTTCATTTTTATACATCATTCCCCTGAAAAGACACTCATTGTGTTCATGGGAAATCAGAATTCCTAGAAGCTACTTAGCCATTAGAAAGGTAATTTCAGTATCTTCAGGACACCTTCATTTGACTATGCATAATATTCCCTAGTCATCTCTGAATAAATCATCCAAAAAAAAGTCTTTTCAACCTTAGGAAACTTTGTTCTTAGGAGATACCTCTTCCATATCCATATGCCTAGACAGCATTGTTTTTAAAACTTATTTTTTAAAAAACATGATCTATGGTTACTCTTTGCGTATTTTTCCCATGTCATACCTTGGATTCTAAAATCACAAAATCATGGACTAAATTCCCGCATTCATATATATGATAAATATTGGGACATTCTCATCCATAAAACCTTTCTTGGATTATCACCCCATAATTCATGGTAAAAGTTGTTCGACCTAAAACAGTACTTGCATTAGTCCAACTTGGAAGAATCTAAAATACCTATATAAATAGACATAATACTCTTCATGTGGAATACCCGCAAAGGGAACCCTGAGTAAAAGTCAAGCCACAGCTTTCTAAGCCTATGATTCTCTTGGTTTAGGAATGAATTTATCAATGAAAATAAAAAGAAAAAAAACTTGTTTGGTTAAAAACTAAAAAAGTAAATCCTAAGAAAAATTCATGTCACCCCTGCTAATCTGACACCATAGTTCACTTAGAAAACAATTAGGTTAGTAATAGAAAAGATGACGAGATTTTACTGTTTTCTATGTAACCCTAGAAAGAGTCAAAACTATGCTCCCTAAGTCCCTTGGATTAGGAAAAAATAGAGCATTACATATTATTTCATCCTAGTAATATGAATATGGTACCCTAGTTATGATTGATATTTTTATCTAGTGATAAAACCATAATGGTCATTTAAGAGATTATCTTTCAAAACACTACAAGTTATGATTGATTGAAACTATAGGATAAGATAAAGAATAATTTCTAGAGGGAAATCATGTTTTCATTTATTCATTTAATGGGAATAATGGAGGAACATCCACATCATGGATTCTCTCCCTGTAGTTGTTGAAAAAAATTGAGATAACTATAGTGAGACTTGACCTGTTTTAATTAGAAGATCGACTAATTCCTAATGTGAGCCATCAAGGGATTTCTCAACATTGGTTCTCTACCCAGCTTCATTTTTAGCCAACATATGTGTTTGTTTAATAAATTCCCTTAACTCATGATTTTTTTATGGCTCCAAGTATCATATTCTTTTGATAGTTGAACCTTTATCCTAGATACATGACCTTTATATTCTCATAGCTCCACAGTTTTTGAAACCATCCAATCATAAATTAATCTTCTTTGGTATCCAAGTGATGAAGTTCAATAGTAGTGTCCATTAAATATTTCATGTGATGAATGAAAAGATAAAACTGGATAAGATAACATTAGAATGAATCAAACTCTTCTCGAGCAATGAGAACCTGGTGAATAAGGACGTGAAAGTACTGTAATCAATCCCTTCTACACCCAAGATAAGGAAAAGTTGATGAAGGGTACCTATATTATCATTAATCGTAAAAAAAGGATTATCTATGATGATTGTGTAAATTTGGTTCATAGTCCATTTTTTCACATCATGATGTTCAATAGAAGCAATGGGATCCTGACCCCATCCACCAGCTACTACTAGTATATAATCAGGTATCACATTCACAAAATATATGCTTGTTCTAATTTCGGACTCCTACATGGGAAATTTCGCTATCTATACTTCTTATTTAATCTTAGTAATTGAGAAAATAGTTTTGGCATCAATCAATGGAATTACTAAAACTATCCCATTGAAACTGGACTTAGTATGGATTCTAACAGTTCTAGTCAGATGTGTGAGGTCTAAATCACACCCTACAAAAGGAGAACATGATGATGAAGCTCCATTAGAATTCTTATAAAGTTGAGATTAACGTATTTTAGTTTTAGATGTTTTATAAGATCACACAATATGAAAATAAATAGGAGTTACCATCTGTTTAAGTACCCATCAAACTGGTTTCCCAAGCACCCCGTTGAGATAGTATTCCTCCCATATTTTTGAATAACATCATGATAAGTTAGTTGGATCTCTATTAGGAGGAAAATAAATTTACTTTGTATAATCCTTATTCATCATCATAAACCAAATTTGATAATTTATGAGTGGGTGTGAATCCATTTTAATCTTAGTAAGGGGTAATGATGCAACCTTTTGTAGAAATAAAAATTGTCATGAAAAACTTTAGTCAGTATAAGGATTATAAATGGTAACACTATCTACCCAATTGATTAGAATCTCATCTCATTACAAGATGGTATTGGAGAATTCGTCTAGATAACCTTTATTGTTATCTACCTCCACTTCATAAGTTGATAGATAAGGAGTGAAATAAAATTGGGATAATTAATTTAACAACTCAACAACATCATTGATTCATAGGGATGTTGGTTGAATGAAAAATATACTATATAGTGTAGGGTGAAAGTTTGAATGATGTATTGTTGTGATATACTAATTTGTATAGCATCAAAAATGTTCCACCACCCATCAACATAAAAACTGAGACAACCTGCAATGTTGATATGGAGATATACCATCTTTTATATGGACAAAAAACATATAAATTCAACTGAGAGTTGGAACATCTAGGGTGATGGGTTTTCCATTCACCAATGTGGAAAACATTATTATGGTATAGACCCTGAAACCATTATAGGATTTATGATATGGAAATATCCATCCAACTAGGAACATGGTGAAAAATACCATCAACCCAAATTCAGGGGATACTTTTGGAAAGATCCATTTACCTCATGTAGTATGTTGTCCTTCTTAGAGAGTATCCCAATATGAACCCATATTTAATCTTGATTTTTTGAGTTGAGTGAGTCATGGTATACCAAACCTTCATCCTCATACTACTAGCCTGCAAAAATAGATTTATCATGTTGTTAAATGGAATGAGAGAATTGTTATTAAGAGGATGCCCCATGATTTATCTTCTGCAATTAGTAAATCTCTTTCTAATGATAAAACCAATTCAGTATATTCCAAGGAATTAGATATAGGAAGGAATTCCTCATATATATTACCAATAATATAATTCCTCCTAATTGATGAATATCCCAAAGGCCGATCCTGAATTCTCCATGTGTTAAATGAATGTTATTGGTACTGTAATACCAATGAATGATTAATTTAGGAAGGATATCAATTGATGAATATACTGAAAACGTAGAAATCCATACTTTATAGTATAGTATTATGGTCTCCAATTATTTGGGAAATTCCATTGAGTTTGGGTACACCCAGAATTCCTAATCCCATTCATCATAAAATATTCCTCCGGATCATGAATCCAACATGGAACTCTATCCCCAAGTGGGATAATCTCTTGAGAAATTAAGAATAGAGGGGTAATCTATAATGGAATACCACAAGGATATATCGTCATATTTTAGGTTTCTTTGAGTCTATAGGGAAACATTCTGAATGGTGACCTTATCATGATCTAATTCAGAAATGATATGCACCATAGTGGATATTTTCACTTGAATGTGATCCAAGGATTCCTCATGCTACAAAAAATTGAATATTATGATCAGATGATGGAATGGGAGCATCCTTTTGAAGTAAAATGTTTTACAATGATAATTTGTTGGAAATGAGTAATTAAAAAGCTCTAGTGAAAGAATATTGTTCAGAATATCATCCTGAGGAATGATGTGATGCAGAAGTTCATTTTCAATATTCTCAGTGTTTGAAGATCTTATCTTAATTACGATTGCGGAAGGAAAAGTCATTTTTTTAAAAATATCCATTTTATCCCTGTGGAAAGATAAAAAAATGAATATGAGATTTAAATGAATGGAAAAATATTTGAAAACATCATAGAGGCCTCTTGGTCTATGAGGTGCTCAGTCCATGAGGAGTTTGGTCCATGAGATGCTCAGTTTGTGAGGTGCTTAACCCATGAGTATCTCAATTCTCAAACCATACAACCACTATGAAGATGAATGTATCACTTTGTGGGAGAGTGGGGTTACTATTACTAAGTGAGAACTTTGATTTTGGGGAGATTATTTCTACAAAGAAAGAACATTAAGTGAGGAGTGGCAAGCAATTGGAGTTTCCTTAGTACTAGTTCACATAAAGAATCAGTAATGGAAAAATGAACTGGGTCAAAACTTTTATAGGTGTGGGAAATATTGTGGGTCCACATAAATATTTAAAAGAAGCTAAAATGGGACCAACTTCTTCATTGGAACCGCCTCCTCTTCATTCCGATCAAATATCATTTTCATGGGGGGTATTTGTTGGGTATGGAAAGCTCTGCATGGAAGGTGAAAATACTTTCATGAATTTTTAAGGGAAAAGTAAACTCAAAGAAGAGTTTGAAATAATGTTAAAGAACATGATTTTGTGAAGGAATGGTGTATATTCAAGTTAAAAAACTCACTATATGGACAACATTCCTACCTGGAATCCAACAAAGAATTTTTTTTTCTAGATGCGATAGTGTCTACCAATTCATCTGAATGAAACCAGATTGTTTTCATAATTGGATTGTAATTTTCATACCCCACAAATGACCATCCCTAGAATATGATAAATCACTTATAGTCCTGGAGGTTATTTTCCATCCACCGAAAAAAAATTGATTTTGGGATGAGACATACTTATTTGGGTTCCCTCAAACAAAGTACTTGTGGCCCACCATTGATGATTGGCAATCCTAATGGTCTGTTACCCCTATTATTCTATAAAAAACCAGAGGGGAACCAAAAAGAAAAAATGGAGAGAAATCAAATAATGTGCAAGAGACATTTATATTGACAAGATAAACCTACCATGTAACATTAACATATAAAAAGAATATTCCCACACGTCCTCAAACCCAATACCCTTTTCAGATTTCATTCTCCAAAGGATAAGCAGATGGTCTCTTTGGGTTTGATCACCCCACATAGTAAAAAATCTAAATGGAGGTATCCATGCCCCATGTAGGAAGTTTCTACATGGGAGGAACTTGAAACCGCATAGAAAATCACTATGCAGGTGGAACCCATGCCCGCATAACAAAATACTACGTAGAGGGAACCCATGCACGCATAGAAAAAAACTATGCATAGGGTATCCTATTCCACATAGCAACATGATATTCAGAATGGGTAATCCTATGATTTATAGATTTCATAATCACATTACTTCCCTCCAATAGAGAATTTATCCCTACATTGGCCCCTCCTTGAACCATTCATATGGAATTAAGTTAAGGAATCTTCCAAATCCACATAATGTGTATAATCAAATTATTGGACACATCTTTGTGTCCTCTCTCGAATACATAACCTTGGTCAATGGGGTACTATTGGTAACCGATTTAATAAGGGGTTCCTTAGAATGTTTTCAGACAACGTTCCCATGGCAATAAGGGACCCAACCATTCATGTTCTCATGTGGACCTCTCTGTTTCATAGATTGAGTAGAACCACTTTTCTTTCACTTAGATGAGGGCTAGTGCTGGATCCTTCTCTCACCCTCTCTGAAATTCAGAGTAGGAAGCCCCACCTGGAGTAATCCAATAGTCTTTATTTCTTTCTAGAGGATTCACTTATCCTCCTCTTCGTCTCCTAGGTCATATCTAGGAATCGATATGACTATCCTAGTTACCAAAAAAATAGTATATTGGAATATTCACCACCCTTACTCTCTCCCTTTAGTCCCATGATATGAAAATAGTATAGGAGGTGGTTTCCAAATCTCTCCCTCAACCTCTTACTTTGGGATCTGAGATTCTTCCACTAGAGGACAAAGAATATTGTGTGGTTTCTAGATCTACTACTTCCTCTTGTTTGTCACATCGATCATGAATCACGTGAGCTTTGAGGTCAGTGGGGATCATGGCATATGCACAATCCCAAGCACCTATGGGCCAACTATTTAGGGTATTCTCCAACCATACATAATCAAATGGGACTCTTATTCAGTGTGATCCCCAACCATACTTAAGAAAATTTTAATCCTCATAAGTGTAAGCCCTAAACCATCCTCCAAATTTCCACGTGTCGAGACATTCCTCACAATTCTAGAATTACCGGCCTCCTATTTGGTATAATCCCCAAAACAATGTTTCTATTATTTGAAAGGTCCATATTCCTGTTGAAACAACATAAGTTCCTACTCTATATGTATAATCCCCAACTATTCTGAACTACATGATATTTTATTCCTAATAAATGGGATATATAGGAAACCCCCTTATGGTCCAAACCCAACACCCAAATTCACCGTAATGCTCTCTGGGATACATCCCCTATAGGGTCATATCCAACCAGTAGGTACATATTCCTTCAATGTACCTCTCATCACCATCCTAATTGGTCCATATTCCTTGTGATATCATACCCCACATTGGAGACCGGACTTCTTCCAGGTCCCTAGGTCCACTTCGGTGTAAGTCCCACACCAAAATATGACTAGGAACCTTTCACCTCAGTTTCCTTGATGCATGAAATTAAACCGCATGATTTGGTCCTATCCAAAAGACCTTAAAATGCGATGTGTCCGGTTATGTGGCACCAAAATATGTTTTTTCTAATTCCATCCATGACTATACATAGGAAACCTATATCATGGGTCCAATCACCACATCAAAACAACTCCCATATCCCTGGATGATAGTAAATTATAGAACGCCCACTATGTGGCTTAAAACCAACATCATAATGATGAAAAATATGAGAATCTATAATCCAAATATAAAAATATATCATTGATGGAGAAACTCAGATATACATAGATATATCCATAAATTGGGAACATCAGATATATATAGATGAGTCTGAATCCATACGTACTAATTATTGATCGTCAAATATATGGATGACCAAATTTATATTGGGAAAGAATAAATGATTCATGAACATGAATTAAATCAAATCTATATGAGTGTCCTAGAATAGGGAATAGTTGTCCACTGAATGGGTGTGATGATCTTGACCTCTGATCCACTTGACCAATGTGAGTCCCTAAGCATTGCTGGACCATCTCTCAACAACCACCTACCTTTGGAAAGTAGGTTCATGAAACATCTTGAATGAGGGAACCATTGGTAGATTTTAGATCCATAAGAAACCCATTGAAAGTTGTTCGAAAGTGGCCAACCTGGTTTGAAAGACCGTTCAAATTTTAAACCCCCATAATTAATCATACAAAGTGACTATGATTTTCAAAAAAATAACCCCAAACACCCCTATGAAAACCTTAAAAATATAAAAATACTTAAAACCCACAAAAAACATTAGAAATATAAATACCCAGAAATTCCCTATAACCCTAAAAACTATAAAACCCCTAAAAACCATTAAAACCGCTAAAAACCCATAAAAATCCTAAAACCCACTAAAAAATATAAATCACCTTTAAACCCCTAAAAATGTTAAAAAATCTAATAAAACATTAAACCCTAAATACTCAAAAAATAATCCATAAAAACAATAAAAACATAAAAAACCCCAAAAACTCAAAACCACCCAAAATTCCTAATATCCCTAAAAAATCATAAAAATACAAAAAAGTCTTAAAATTACAAAAAACATAAAAAACCTAAAATCCTTGAAACCCCTAAGAAAACCTTAAAAACCTAAAACACTTAAAACCCATAGAAACCCTCAAAATCCCTCAAAATCCCTAAAAACACTAAAACACCATAAAAACACTAAAATGAATTAAAATACATAAAATGTAAAAAACCTTAAAACCCCTTGAAATACCCTAAGAAAATTAATTAAAAACCTAAAAACATTTATAGCCCCTATAAAACAGAAAAAGGATAAAAACTTTAAATGAACCAAAAAACTGTAAAAATCAATAAAAAAAATAAAAATCCCTAAAACCTGAAAAACCTACTAAAAACTAAAAACACACTAAAACCCTAAAATGTTAAAATACTCTATAAATAATATAACATTGTAAAAAACTCAAAAAACCAAAAAAACCAAAAAAACCCTAAAAACCATAAAAATCCCTAAAACCCTAAAACATTAAAAATCCATAAAAAGCCCTGAAATCCCTAAAAATGAAAAACCCTAAAACCCTGAAAACCCTGAAAACCCCAAAGAAAACCTTAAAAATATAAAACCACTCCAAACCAATAAAATATATAAAAAATGATAAAAAACCTAAAAACCATAAAACCCTCAAAATCCATAAAAATCCATAAAATATTAAAAATCTTAAAAATCCCTAA
This sequence comes from Viscum album, assembly GCA_963277665.1. NCBI lineage: Eukaryota > Viridiplantae > Streptophyta > Magnoliopsida > Santalales > Viscaceae > Viscum > Viscum album. Next base: position 1,118,411,818 of record OY728152.1, read on the forward strand.
AAAACCTTAAAAACCAAAAAAAAATACCTAAAATCCCTAAAAACACCTATAAAACACTAAAACCCTAAAAAATTGGTAAAAACCCTAAAAATATTTAAAATGATAAAAATTCTAAAAGACCCTAAAGACCCTAAAGACCCTAAAACCCATAAATACTATAAAAACCCTAAAACCCCATAAAAACGCTGAAAAGCATAAAAACTATAAAACCCCATTAAAACCTTTAAAATTTTAAAAACACTAAATAATCTTAAACATCCTAAATAACTCCAAAAAACCCCTAAACAACCTAAAAACTATAAAAACTCTAAACAACCCTAAAATTTCTCCAAATCCCCAAAAACACTAAAAATCCATAAAAAATCCTAAAAACCCAAAATAATCCCTAAAAAAGTAAAAATGATAAAAAACATAAAAACGCTAATAAAACCTTAAAAACTAAAACAATTAAACCCCTAAGAACCTAAAAACACTAAATCCTCTTAAAGAAACTAAAAACCCTAAAACCCCAAAAAATCATAAAACCCCTAAAAACCTTTAAAAGACTAAAACCCAATAAAACCACTAATAACACAAAAAAACTATAATAACAATTTAACCCTTTAAAAAGGATAAAAACACTAAAACCCGTTAAAAAACTAAAAATTCAAAAAAGAAACCATAAAAGCCCAAAAAAGCATAACACCCCTAAAATCATAAAAACCCATAAATCCCTAAAAACCCTCCAAAACCCTAAAAATCATAAAAATCCCTAAAAATCCCTAAAAAAATTAAAAGCGCTAAAAACCATAAGAAATGATTAAAATCCTAAATACACATCACCCCCCTAAAGTCCTAAAAAAGAAATGAAAAACCATCAAACCAATAAAAAATCATAAATGCCCACAAAATCCCTAAAAACATTAAGAAAACATAAAAATCATAAAAAGGCCCTAAAAAATCTTAAAACTTAAAAAATATAAAAACAACGAAATACCCTAAGAAAACCTTAAAATCCTAAACACACTTAAATCCCCCAAAAACCTCAAAAACTATAAAAACCCTAAAAGACCCCAAAAACCATAAAAACCCATAAAAACAATAAAAACCCGAAAACCCCAAAGAACCCTAAAACCCACTAAAGACTATACAAACCCTTTAAACCCCGAAAATATTAAGATACTCTAAATCCATTAAACCCCAAAAAATCTAAAAAGAAACCCATAAAACCCATAAAACCCTCAAAATCCCTAAATACCCTAAAAACCAAAAAAAATTATAATTTTTTTTAAAATCCCAATAAATGTAAAAAACCATAAAAATACTGATAACACAAAGAAAAACATAAAAAAATAAGAACACTTAAAACCCCTAAAAATTCTAAAAATGATACAAACCCCAAAGAAACCCTAAAAACCAGAAAACCCATAAAAATCCTTAAAACCCCAAATAATGATAAAAATCCTAAAAAATCCCTAAAAATTACTAAAAACATAAAAAAACCCCAATACCCGAAAAACCCTTAAGAAAACCTAAAAAAATTGAAACCCCTAAAAACCTAAAAACACAAAGAACCCTAAAAGAACCTAAAACTGCTAAACACCCTAAAAACATAAAATCCCAAAAAACAATAAAAAAATCCTAAAAACCATTAATAACACTAAAAACCACTAAAAACTCTAAAACACCTTTAAACTCCTAAAAAGTGTAAAAACTCTAAAAAACCATTAAGCCCCTAAAGAACTAAAAAACTCAAAAAATGTAAAAACCACAAAAGGCCAAAAAACCATAAATCCTTAAAACACATCAAAATCCTTATAACCCCATAAAAATCCTAAAAATCCATAAAAATCCTTAAAAATGAGAAAAACATAAAAAATCACACTGAAAACCCTAAATAACTAAATGAACATAAAACTCCTAAAACCTGAAAATGCTAAAACCCCTAAATTCCCTAAAATCCCTAAAAACCATCAAAACCAGTAAAAACATAAAAAACCTAAAAATCCATAAAACCCTAAAAAACTAAAAACTATAAAAATACTTAAAACCCATAAAAATATTAAAAAATATAAAACCATACAAACCCTAAAAAACTCAAAAAACCCTAAAACCCAAAAAATCCATAAAACCCAAAAAATCCTAAAACCCCAAAAAATCACAAAATTCTCTAAATATTTCAAGAATCCTATTAACCCTGAAAATCAATAAATATGTTAAAAATAATAATAATCCTAAAAACCCCTAAGAACCCCAGAAAAAACACATAAATCCACTAAAAATAAAAAATTTACTAAAACCCCTAAAAACTGTAAAATTTGTAAAAAGCCATAAAATCCTAAAATTAATAAAACCCCCTCAAAACCATTAAAAACCCTATTAAGCTCGTAAAGACCCATAAAACCAACTAAAATCTATAAAAATCCATTAAACCCCTAAAATCGTTAAAAAAACTCTAAAAAAATAAAAACCCCCTAAAAATAACAGAAACCCTAAATACCAAATAAACATAAAAACCATAAAATCCCTAAAATCCCTAAACCCCTCAAAATCACTAAAAACCCTGAAACCCTAAAAATCATAAAAATTCCTAAAAATCTCTAAAAACATAAAATATCATGAAAATAGTGAAAACCCCTCATAATATTTCAAAAACCAAAAAACCAAAAAGCCTTCTAAAAACCTAAAAACACAAACACCCTAATTATCAATAAATCTCCCTAATGAACTAAAAAACTAGAAAAAACCCATAAAACCTTAAGAAAACCTAAAAACTCATAAAACCCCTAAAATCCACCTAAAAATCAAAATACACTTGAAACCCCTAAAAATGTTGAAAAACTATAAAAAAAATCAAAAACCCTAAATAACTCCAAAAAACCTAAAAACAAAAAACCCAAAAACCCAAAAAATCGAAAAAACCCTTAAAAAAACTAAAACCCTCAAAATCCCTATAATCCATAAAAACACATAAAAATCATAAAAACCATAAGAATCACTAAAAATGTGAAAAACCCTAAACCCCCTAAGAAATCATAAGAAAAAATAAAAAACATGAAAACACAAAAAACCCCTAAAAGCCTAAAATACGCTAAAAATCCCCAAAAAACCATAAAACAATAAAAACCTTAAAACCCTAAAAACCCATAAAAACCATAAAACCCCTAAAAACTCTAAAAACCATTTAAAACCCTAAATTTTTTAAAAAACTTAAAAACCCACAAAATACCTAAAAATCACAACAAAACCCCCTACCTTCCCAAACCCAAAAAAACCCAAATAACCCTGAAACCCTCAAAATCACTAAAAAACCAAAAAATCATTAAAATTCTAAAAAACCCCTAAATATTCATAGAAACATAAAAACCCTAAAAACCATGAAAAAGAAAAAGAAATCCTTAAAAACCTAAAAAAACATAAACACCCTAAAAAACATAAAAAACACTAAAAACCCTAAAACAAAAAATACTAAAATCTCTAAAACCCATAAAACCCTAAAAACAACTAAAAACTCTAAAATCATTTTAAGCCTTCAAAAACGAAAAAAAATCCTAAAAATGATGAAACACCTAAAAATAGAAAAAAACCCTAAAACCCCATAAAAATCATAAAAAATAACAAAAAATACCAAAAAATAAAAAAAAATACTAAAAAAATAAAACCCTAAAAAACATTCAAAACCTAAAAATACTTAGAACCAAAAAATGATCAAAACCATAAGAAACCCTAAAACCATAAAAACCCAAAAAAATCCCCTAAAAACCACAAAAACTATAAAAACCCATAAAACCCTAAAATCCTGTGAAGGGGTGGGTTGTTGATGGATGCTTGGTGTTTCTTTTAGGTTTTCTTTTCTGTAGTCTTTGGGTGTGTGTTTGTTAAGGGATTTTTGGTGCGGGTTGATTGACCCCGCCCCTTCCTTGTCTGCAGTGTCTTTATTTTATTTAATATATTTTGGGGGGAGTTAGGAATATCCTGGACCTGATCCTTCTTTGCCCTAAAAAAGTAAACAAACAATAAAACCCCAAAAAAACATAAAACCACTAAAGACTCCAAAAACACTAAAATCTCTCAAAATCCATAAAATCACTAAAAACAAAAAAAAACCAAAAAAATCCATAAAAATGTAAAAACCCCTAAAAAACATAAAAACCCTAAGAAAACCTTCAAAAAATAAAAACTTAAATCCCGTAAAAAACCAAAAATATGATTAAACCACTCAAAACTCCAAAAATCATAAAAACTCTAAAAATCATAAAACCCTTAAAAACCATAAAGTAACCTAAACCCCCATAAAACCCCTAAAATATTCCAAAAACACTAAAAACCCTTTAAAAACCTAAAAATATAAAAAACTCTAAAAACAATATAACCCATACAAACTAAAAAAAACCATAAAAAACCCAAAAAACCATAAAAACTCTAAAAACCCCAAAAAACATAAAAAACCTATAAATTCCTAAAAACATTAGAAACCCTAAAAACCCCTAATAAAACCTTATAAACCTTTAAACACATAAAACCCCACAAAAACCTAAAAATTTTAAAACTCAAAATACCCTAAAACACTAAAAACCCTAAAAAGTATAAATACCAATAAAAAATTTAAAAAACCAAAAAACCCCCACTAACCACTTCCAAAAAATCCTAAAAACCATAAAAATCTTAAAATCCCTAAAAATGCATAAAAATATAAAAAACCCTAAAACCCAAAGAAAACCCTAGTAACCTAAGACACTAAAACCCCCCAAAAAACTTAAAATATACTAAAAACCCTAAAAACCCTAAAAAATAAAAACCATAAAACATATAAAAACAACTACAAATTGTAAAACCCCTTTAAACCCCTAAAATGTTAAAAAAATCTAAAAACCCTAAGATCCTAAAAAACCCCAAACCCCCAAAAAACAATTAAAACCCTAAAAACCCTAAACCCCTCAAAATCCCTAAAGACTCTAAACAACCATAAAAATCTTTATGAATCCCTAAAAATCCCTAAAAACATAAAAAAACCAAAAATCCCTGAAAATCCCAAAGAAAACCATTAAAACCTAGAAACTATTAAACCCCATAAAAATTGAAAAAAATTCTAAATACACTAAAAGACCCATAAAATCAATAAAAATATTAAAACGCTAAAACCCCTAAAACCCTTAAAAACCCTAAAAACAAATAAAAAACCTATGAACCACACACAACTCTAAAAACCATTTAAATCCAAAAAACTTTAAAAACTCTAAAGAACTATAATGACCCTAAAAAAGTCAAACCAACCCAAAAAACAAAAATAATTACAAACCCAAAATACCCAAAAAACCCTAAAACCCATAAAATCCTAGAAAAACTCTTAAAATCCCTAAAAACAAAAAAACCCTAAAAAATTAAAAACCCCTAAGAAAAAAAATTAAGTAATTAAAATAATTAAAATCTTTAAAACCCCTAAAAAATAATAAAAACCCTAAAAATAAATAAGCCCCAAAACCACTAAAAACCTAAAAACCCAAAATCCTAAAAAATCCATAAAACCACTAAAAACTCAAAAAACGCATTAAATGTATAAAAATATTAAAAACCTCTAAAAATCCTTAAAAACAATATAAACTATATAAAAACTCCTAAACCACCAAAAAACCCTAAAAACCCTAAAAACCTAAAAAACCATAAAACCATAAAAATACCTAAAAACCCTAAAAATTTCTAAAAATCCTTAAAAATTTTAGAAAACCTAAAAAACATAAAAAACCTAAGAGAACAAGAAAAAAATAAAAAAACCTAAAACCCCTAAAAATAAATAGAAGTATAAAAACCCTAAATACCCCTAAATACCATAATACCCCAAAAACCTTTAAAACCCCTAAAACCCATTAAAACCTAAAAACTACTAATAACTATAAAAAATGATTTAAAACCCTAAAAACGTTAAAATACTATAAAAGACATTTAAACCAATAAAAAATCAAAAAAAAAAGTAATACCTGAAAACTATAAAAACCCCAAAACCCCTAAAGAGCTTAAAATACAGTAAAATCTCTAAAAACTCTATAAATCCATAAAATTCCTAAAAAATCCCTAAAAATCTTTAAAAATACCTAAAAATTTAAATAAACATAAATACATTAAAACCCCAAATAAATAATTAAAAACCTAAAAACATTTAAAACCCTTAAAAACCATAAAAACCCTAAAACCCCTAAAACCCCAAAAATACATAAAAACCATAAAAACACTAAAAACCTTAAAACCCCTATAAATCCATAGAAAACCCGAAAACCCACTAAATCATATAAAAACCTTCTAATCACATAGAAATGTTAAAATCTATATAATACCTTAAAACCGACAAAAAATCAACCCCCCACTAAAATCCCAAAAAAACCATAAAACCCCAAAAAACCCATAAAACTTGAAAATCCTAAAAATCCAAAAAAACCCATTAAAATCTCTAAAAATTCATAAAAAATAAAATCCTAAAACCCTGAAAACCCTTTAGAAATCGTAAAACCTTAAAAAGAAAAAACCCCTAAAAACCTAAAAACAAAAAAAAATCCTAAAAACCCATAAAACCATAAAACCCATAAATTCCATAAAAATCCTAAAATACATAAAAAAACAAAAAACTCTAAAAACCCCGAAAACCCATAAATTTTTTAAAAACTATATAAATAATTAGAACCCTAAAAAACTAAAAAACCCCTAAAAACCAAAAAAATCATAAAAACACTACAACCTATAAAAACCCATAAAAGTCCTAAAAACCATAAAATCCCTAGAAAACCTAAAAATTGTTTAAAATGTAAAAACACTGGAAAACCCCTAATAAAATCTTAAAAACTTAAAAAAATTTAAAACCCCCAAGAAACTAAAAAATGTTAAATCGTTAAAACCCATAAAAACCCTATCTACCCCCAAAACTGCTCAAACTCCCTAAAACCCAAAAAAACAATAAAAATCATAAAATTTATTTAAAATACCAAAAAATGTAAAACCCCCTATAAAACTTCAAAAACCCTTAGAAAAACTTAACACCTAAAAACACATAAAAACTCAAAAACCTAAAAATCCCTAAAAACACTGAAAAACCCTTAAAGACCCAAAAAACCCAAAAAACCATTAAAAACCATTAAAAACCCAAAAAACCCCACTAAAAACTATTAAAAACATTTGAACCCATAAAAAGGATAAAAAAATATTAAAAAAACTTAAAATTTATAAAAACTAATAAAATCCTAAAACCCCCCAAAACCATAAAAACATGATAAACCCTAAAAACATTAAAAATATTCAAAATTTCAAATAAACCCTAAAAACCATAAAAATTCTAATAAATCCTAGAAAATACCTAAAAACATAAAAAATCCTATTTTTCTATGAAATACTTAAAAACCTAAAAAAATTAAATCACCTAAAAAGGATAAAACCCCTGAAAACACTAAAATCCTAAAAAAACCATCAAAATCCATTAAAATCCAAAAAACCCATAAAAATCCTAGAAAACCCAAAAAAATTACTCAAAACATAAAAAAACCTAAAAAAATACAAAAACCTAAAAACCCTAAAAGGCCCTAAAACCCCTAACAACCTAGACATCCTAAAAAGGCCCTAAAACCCCAAAAAATCCCAAAAAACCCTTAGATCCCCAAAAAACAATAAAACACCATAAAACCCTAACTCCCACTAAAATCTCTAAAAACCCTTTAAACCCCTAAATTTTTTAAAAACCTCTATAAATCCTCAAAAACCCAAAAAAAACACTAACCCCCCCAAACCATAAAAACCCTATAAAACCCTAAAAATCCCCAAAATACCTGAAATCCTAAAAACCCAGAGAATTTCTAAAAAACCTCTAAAATCATTAAAATAAAATAAACCTATAAAAACCCTTAAAATCATTAAAAACCCCTAAAAATAGAAACACATAAAACAAATAAATACATAAAAACCCTAAAACCCTTAAAATTTATAAAAACCTTAAAAACCCGTAAAAAATCCATAAACATAGAAAATCCACTAAGAACTCTAAAAACAATTTAAACCCCTAAAATGTTAAAAAAAATCATAAAAGAAATTAAAACCATAAAAAATCAATAAACCCCGATAACCCCAAAAACCCATTAAAACCATAAGACCCAAAAAAACCAATGAAACCCCTAAAGACCAAAAAAACCAAAAAAATACTAAAAAATAGCTAAAAATTTAAAAACCCTAAAACCTAAAAACCACTAAGAAAAACGTAAACACACTAAAAACCTTAAAAAACATAAAAACCCTTAAAATAATAAAAATCCCTAAAAACCCTAAGATCATAAAAATCCTAAAAAATATCTACAAATCCGAAAAAATAAAAAAACCCAAAAAAACTAAAAAAAATTGGGAAACCATGAAAACATAAGAATAGTTAAAACCCCAAAATACCTAAAAACAATGAGAAAACCCCTAAAAGACCCTAAAAACCCTAAAACCCTAAAGAAAATTAAAAACCCTAAAGATATTAAAAACCTATAAAACCCATAAAAACTACTAAAAACTCTAAAAATACTTTAAACTCGTAATACATTAAAAATCACTAAAAATTTAAAAAACTAAAAAACCTAAAAACCCAAAACAACCATAAAACCATAAAAATATTCAAATTCCATAAAAACCATAAAAATATTCAAAATCCATAAAAACCCTAAAAACATAAAAATCCTAAAAATAATTAAATATCCCTAAAAATATAAAAAAACTGTAAAAACCCTAAAAAACACAAATAAAAATTTATAACCCTTAAAAAACTTAAAACCCCTGACAACCTAAAAATGCTAAAAATACTAAAAAACCTAAAAACCACAAAACCCATAAAACCATAAAAACCCTACAACCCATAAAATCTAAAAAAACTATAAAATATTCTAAAAAACCATTAAACCTATAAAATTTTAAAAACTATAAAAATTTTAAAAACCCTAAAAACTAAAAAAATCCTAAAAACCCAAAAAACCATAAAACCCCTAAAAATTTCTAAATATCCTAATAATCCCCAAAATCCCTAGAAAATCTAAAAATGATAATCTCCTTAAAAATTCCTAAAAATCAATAAAAAAATTAAATTTCCCAAAAAACTTTAAACCTTTATGAAAACCATAAAAACCTAAAAAACACTAAAAACCCTTTAAACCCCTAAAAACCCTAAAACCCCTAAAACCTTAAAAATCCATAAAACGCCATAAAAACACCATTATCCCAATGAAAACTCTAAAAACCCTTTAAACCATGAAAAATGTGAAAAAACCCTAAAAAACCCAAAAACCCAAGAAAAACCAAAAAGCCCATAAAACCCATAAAACTAAAAACCTCAAAATCCCAACAAACCCAAAAAATATATAAAAATACTTAAAAAGACCTCAAAATCCCTAAATGTGTAAAAAACCACAAAATCCTAGAAAACACTAATGAAACCATAAAAGCCTAAAAACATTTAAAACCCTAAGAAACCTTAAAAATACTAAAAACCCTAGAAAACCTAAAAACCCTAAAAACTATAAATACTATAAAACCCCCAAAAACCATAAAATACATTAAAAAATCATAAAAACCCAAAAAACCCAATAAAACTATAAAAACCTTTTAAACCCCTAAAAATGATATGAAAAACTCTAAAAGTCATTAAAATCCTAAAAAACTGTAAAACAAACCCTAAAATCCCTAAAACCCCAAAAATCCCTTAAAACCCTCAAAATCCCTAAGCACCCTATAAACCATAAAAATACTAAAAATCCCAAAAAAAGTATATTCAAACATAAAAATACTAAAAACATTGAAAAAACATAAAAAAACATTAACTACCTAAAAACAATTAAAACCCCAAAAATCATAAAAAACTAAAAAAAAATTAAAAACCTAAAAACCCATAAAACCCCAAAAAACACTAAAAACTATAACAACATTTTAAACCCCTAAAAATGTTGAAAAACTATATTGAATTTTAAAAACTCAAAAAATAACCCTAAAAACATAAAAAACAAAAAAAACATAAAAACCCCTACAGACCCTCAAAATCCCTAAAAACCCTACATGACAATAAAAATCCTTAAAAATATTTAAAAATTACTAAAACCATAAAAATTATGAAAACCCCTAAGAAAACCATAAAAACCTAAAAACTTTTAAAAACCTTTTAAATCCCTAAAAACCAAAGAAATAATAGAAACCCTAAAAACTATAAAACCCCTAAAAACTCTAAAATCCCTAAAAACTCTAAAACCCCTAAAAACTCTAAAAACCATAATATTTCCTAAAAATATTCAAAAACCCATAAAAACACAAAAATCAATAAAAACTATAAGAAAAAAACCCAGATGGTGGTGCACTCCCCTAGTTCTCTCTCCCTCTCAACGCGACATCTAGGGTTTCCTCCAGCTTCATTTAGAGATGGTGGTGGGAGATCTCTTCCCCTGCACTCTTGTGTTCATGGGGGAACTCATGGAGGCGGAAGGATGGTGCATAGTTATTCAGTGCGAAAATTTTTCTTCAACGGCGTCGTGTTTTCCAAGCGGAAATGTTGGTCAGGTTTTCAACACCTAACACATTCACAGCCCTGCCCTCTCATGCTTGTGGGGGCGATCTCACCAACAACGGGACACAATATCATTATCTAGACCACTGAGGCAAGTGTTCTTTAGAAGCTTCCTCCTTTCAAAGTGGTGGTGTTTCTTGGGATTCCGACATCTCTGGAAGCGTGAAAATCTGTAGCTTTGGTTTGGATTTGGTCGTCAGGCAGTGGTGTAACTCCCTTATTTCTGATCATAGACTCTCAATATCAAGATGTAGTTGAAGGTTTTTATTGTGATCTCATTCATCCTGGTCTTCAATTTGTGAAGCATATGTAGGTGTATGCCCGACCTGGACTCCTGACTTCATCTCTACTTCATGTTATTGATGCTAGATTTTGTTTTATTTTTTTGGAACTTCATGATATTCTATTTATTGGTTGTGGTTGTGGTTTTAAGACACTACGAGTACTAGTAATTGTATTTTCTTAGAGATGTTAGGCGTGGTTTGGTGATGTTGTGAAAGTATGTTCTGTCTAAGGGGTGTGGGGTGTTGTGGTTTGGTACTGGATATGGTTACTGGTGGTATGTTGTTAGCTATGCTGCGAGTAGTGAAACACTGAAATATTTTCGATCCGAAGGGTTTGGTTACTGTACATTAAGGTGTGACCTCTTAGGAGATGATGGGTTAGGAGGTGTTAGATGCTGGAACATAAGCTACAAAATGATAGGAGCTGGTTGGCTTAGAGGTGGTGATGTCATTGATGCTGGTGATTTTGTGTTGTTGTGCGTCATTGGCTGCTGCTGGTTTCATGGGAAGATGAGATCAGTGTGGCATTGGTTTGTGTAGAATATGTAGGTTCGTACTCTCTTGTATCTATTTTCTGTTGTTGAAAAAGGGCTTGTTATGCTGTGCTACACTATGGCTGCTATGTTGGAATGTGGTCATCCATGTTGTGGATGGCTTGGTTGTGAATCACTATAGGTTCTGGTTTTTGGTCAGCTGAGATGTGATAAAAGATGCTGGTGCTTGGTGATGGTTGCTTCTTCGCTGAGAGGTGGCGAAGGTGAGTCTTATGACTTTGATGCTGGTGGTTCTATGATGTTGGTGATGGATACACTTGGAAAATAGGCGTTGGATGATGAAAATGGTGTTGTGGGATGTTGGTCGCTGTTTGGTTGGGAGATGTTGTTGGAGTTACTTCTGATTTTCTATTTTTTCTGGTTTTGTTTGTCTTTTTTGTTTTATGGGGACTCTTGGTTTTTGTGGGGATGTCCAGGGTTTTTGGGTGGGGGTTGATTGACCCCGCCCACCCTTGTCTTATGTGTCTTTTTGCGAATAAATTTTGAGGGGGTAAGGAATTGCCTGGCCCTACGCCTTCCTTTCACTAAAAACTCTAAAAACCCATTAAACCCCGAAAATCATTTAAAAAATCTAAAAAACCTTAAAATACATAAAAAATCATAAAAATCATAAAAAAACAATGAAACATTAAAACCCTCAAAATCCTAAAGCACCCTAAAAACAATAAAAATCCTAAAAAGCCAAAAAAACCACAAAATTTAAAAAAAAACAACCCTAGAAAACCATGAGAAAACCTTTAAAAACTAAGATCACTTAAAACCCCTAAAAACATGAAAAATTCTAAAACCCCTATAAAACCATAAAAACCATAAAATCCATTAAAAAACTTAAATACCCTAAAAACCCATAAAAACCATAAAACCCCACTATAAATTCTAAAAACCCTTGAAACCCCTAAAAATGTTTACAAAGTCTAAAAAACATCAAACCCCTAAAAAATAAAAAAACCATAAAACCACTTAAAATCCCTAAAAACCCAAAAACCCATAAAAATCCTAAAAATTCCCAAGAAATAACTAAAATTTTAAAAAACCTTAAATCCCTGAAAACCCCTAATAGAACCCGAAAAATTTAAGAATGTGTAAAACCCCTAAAAACCTAAAACTTCTAACAACACTAAAATACAATAAAAACAACTAAACCCCTAAAAACTGCAAAACCCCTAAAAACATAAAAAACTACTAAAAATGCATAAAACCATATAGAACTCTTAAAAACCCTTTAAACCCCTAAAAATTATAAAAAAATTCTAAAAGACCATTAAAACTATAAAAAACTCAAAAAAACCATAAAACCCAAAAAAACCATAAAAACACAAAAACCCAAAAACCCTTTAAATCCCCAAAAACACAAAAAAAACTGTGAAAATCCTAAAAAATACCAAAAAATACTTAAAAACTTAAAAAATCTTAAAAAAACCAAAAACCCCTAAAATAATAATAAAAAAAATTACATATAGAACCCCTAAAACAATAAAAATCCTAAAAATCCTAAATCCATAAAATCACTTAAAACCTTTGAAACCATAAATATCTAATAACAAACTACTAAAAACTATAAAAACCCATTAAAACAAAAATAATTATACAAAACTATAAAAACCACTCAAAACCCTAAAAAGTAGAAAAAACCCATAAAAACCCAAAAAACAAAAAAACCCCAAAAAACCCTAAAACCTTAAAACCCTCAAAATCCCTAAAACCCATAAATATCATAAAAATCCAAAAAAAACACTAAAAATATCTATAAACATAAAAGACCCTAAAAAACCTGAAAAACATAAAAACATAAAAACACTTAAAAACCGTAAAAAACAAAAAAAACTCAAAAAACCCTAAAAACCCTAAATACCCTAAAACCATCAAAATACCTAAACACCTTATAAACCATAAAAATCCTTGAAAATCCTTAAAAACATAAAAAATCCTAAAATTTTTGAAGAACCATTAGAAAACCTTAAAATCATAAAAATATTTAAAACCCCTAAAAACCGAAAAAATACAAAAAACACTAATAACCGCATGAAAAGACCCAAAAAAAAATAAAAATACCTAAAAACCATAGAAAACCTAAAACCCCACTAAAAATTTAAAAAAACTTTTTCAGTCATAAAAACATTAAAAACCACTAAAAACAATAAAACACCTAAAAACAAAAAATACCCTAAACCCCCAATAGAAAAAAATCCCAAAACCCCTAAAATCCCTAAAAATCCCTAAATACCCTATAAATCTTCAAAAATCCTAAAAAATCCTTAAAAACATAAATAAAGTAATAACCCTAAAAACCCAAGAATAAAATTTAAATACCTAAAAATAGTTGAAAACAATAAAAATATAAAACTTGATAAAACCCCTAATAAACCATAACAAAACCTAAAAACATAAAACCCCTTAAAACATTAAAAACCCCTAGAATCCCATAAAAACCCTAAATCCACTAAAAATTCTAAACACCATTTAATCCCCTAAAAACGTTAAAAAACTATAAAAACCCTAAAACCCTAAAAAATAAAAATAAAAATAACCAAAAAAACCATGAAAACATAAAAAACCATAAAACCCTTGAAAACCATAAAAAACCTAAAAACCATAAAAATTTCTAAAAATCCCTAAAAATATAAAAAACCATAAAAAATTTGTAAAAAATTATAATAAATCCATACATACCTACAAATACTTAAAACACTTAAAAGAGAAAAATTTATAAATACACAAAAACCCATAAAAACTCTTAAACCCCATAAAATCCCTAAAACCATAAAAAACCATAATAATCATAAAAATCCCTAAAAATACAAAAAAATCCATAAAAATTACTAAAAAATTAAAACCCCATAAAAACCCTATTGGAACCTTAAAAACCTAAAAACACATAAAAATCAGAAAAACTAAAAAGTGACAAAAACCTTGAAAGATCTAGAAAACCCATAAAAATAATAAAACCCCTTAAAAACAAAAAAAACCCCTAAAATACGATAGAAACACTAAAAACCAACTAAAAACTCTAAAAACCCTTTAAATCCATAAAAATGTTTAAAAACTCCAATAAATAAAAAAACAATAAAAAACACTAAAAAACCCTAAAAACAAAAAAACCATAATACCCTAAAACCTATAAAACCCTAAAAACCCTCAAAATAGATAAAACCCCAAAAATGTAAAAAATACGTAAAATTACCTAAAAATGTAAAAAAACCCTAAAAAGATTTAAAACAATAAGAAAATATTAGAAAACAAAAAAACCATTCAAAACCCATAAAAACCTAAAAAATGTTAAAAGCCCCTAAAACCCCTCAAAATTCTACAGACCATAAAAATCCATAAAAACATTAAGATACCATGAAACCCCATAACACCCCTAAAAACCACTAAAATTTATAAAAACCCTTTGATCCCCAAAAAAAATTTAAATGCTCTAAAACCTTAAACCCTTTAAAAACTCAAAAAAACCCTAAAACACAAAAAAACATAAAAACCCTAAAAACTACTAAAACCTTCAAATTCTCTAAAGCCCCTAAAAACTGTAAAAATCCTAGAATTCCCTAAAAATACCTAAATATATAAAAACCCTAAAAAACCTGAAAACCCGTAAGGAAACCTTAAATACTTAAAAATAATTTAAACCAAAAAACCAAAAAACATTAAAACACCTAGAAAACATAAGAACGACAAACCACCAAAAAACCTTAAAAACCATAAGAACCCATAAAAACCGTAAAAACCACAAAAAAATCTAAAACCCTTTTTAACCCATAAAAAATTAATTCTCTGAAAAACATTAAAAATCATAAAAACATTCAAAAAATCCTAAAAATTCAAAAAACCATAAAAAATCTAAAAACCCAAAATACCCCTCAAAATCCCTAATAACCTAAAAACTCCATAAAAATCCTAAAAAATCCCTAAAAATTAAAAAAAAACCTAGAACCCTAAAAACTATGATACATAATCCAAGACCTACTAGGAATTTTCCTAGGAACCTTGTTCAACATTTGCGTATTGAGGACTTGAATCTCTGTAAGAAAACAAATGATAAGGTCTATACAAGATAGAAATAAAGAGGAAATGATATATTTGGTCAAGTTAGAACCTAAAGGGAACATTTCTCTAAGAACTATAGCCATAATATGACATAATGGATGACCAATCCTTTTATAAGTTAAGAATTAGGAAAGAACAAAATGGTTAAAACCAACTCACCATAATAACATTAAAATCATTCATGATGTTCAAAGAGTATAAGGGGGTGGATATTTATAGCTAAAGAGTGAAAAAACGTCTAACACCCAGTTTCCAAAATTAAAAAAATCCTAAATAATTATTTTGATAGTTTTTCACATGCCCATGACTTTAACGGACAAGTAGCGCACCATTTTGGAAAGTAAAGACAACTAGCCCACCACTTTCGACCCTAAAGATTTCATGGTGGGGTGGGGTTGAAATTTGTAACACACCTTGGAATGGGTCATTAAAAGAATTTTTAGGGCTTCATTAATGTAAATATAGTACCATATTGTTTCCCCAAGTAATAGTATTAGGCCTCGCCTTATAATCCCATGATTAACCCATTTAGGGCCTCTTAATTTTCTTTTTTTGTTCCATTAACATTGGGCCACCAACTTCTTGCAACCAGTCTAGTGAAATAATTCATATTCCTCCCTTATCATCAAGTATGATTTCAACCCCTAGATTCCCATGTGTTCCATGATACTCATCATCCCCTCCCTCCCTGAAAGGATTTGTCCTCATATCTGAAAATTCAAAGGGAGAAATATCAGCATAATTAAAAGTGAAACTAACATTTCCACACCTTTCTTCTAACTCAATACTATAGGCATTATCATTTTTCATCTCTAAGACATGGAATTGTTTTTATCCCCATGGATGAAGTTATGATTTTAATTACTTTGGGATTATCCCTTTTAGAAGTTTTTTCCATACCAAACCACTTGGATCAATTGTAGCTCATTTCCAAAAACTACCTTGCTAAATATCCATATTATAGTAATAAATACACAAAAAAAGAAGGTATCTATGTGTTAATATAGTTATTGGTAAAAAATTATCCCTTTCATATAAGCATGAGAGTATACACCTCCTCTAAGACTTTCATTTTCCCTGTTTTTCTTGAAAACAAACTCACTTTTCACACAACACTCTTGTTTTCACTCTTATTTTCACTATTGTTTTCTAATATTTTACTTCCATCATTTCTTTTTATTTCACCAATCACTCCTTTTTAACACTTTATTTTTCCATTCTCTCTATATTTTCTTTATTTTATTTTTATCTCTTTTCATAATCTCTCTCAATCGTCACTTAGCCTTAATAAGCTTGATACAACCACAATATTTTACATATAATATTCCTCTCGTTTTACTCAAAATAAAATTTCATGGTATATATATCATGTGTGACACCCCTATCATATTTCAAAGGTTTTACATATATGATATGTCTAGGATTCATGGTAAAAACATCATATATCACCTTGTCATCATACTTCTCAATAAAAAATGGAACTTGTTCTTGCTTAGTAACATTATCATCCCCACTATTATTTAACCATTACAATATATATAGCCTAGGATGCTTAGTCATGGATAAACGCAATTTATCAACTGTAAAACCACTTTCTATGTTTTTGAAACTTCCCCCATCAATGATCATACTACATAACTTATCTTTGAAGAGGAGTATAGTATGAAAACATTTGATACCTTTTCTATTTATCTTGTCCTCCTTTGAGTTTATAACTCAAATAATTCCTTGGAACAATTATTTTCCCATGTTCGAGCCCTCTATTTCCACATCTTATCATTCCTAAAGTGGGGGAATTTCATCTTCACTTAAGAAAGCACTAAGAACATCTACATCATCAAAAATAATCATGGTCCTATTATTTGTGAATTGTGAGGAAAATTTCTGAATAATTTAAAATTACAGTATTTGATATCATGTGATTTAGAAACTACCTTACCCTCTATTTTACCTTTTGATTCTTGAAATAATGGGTTTTTTTGGTCACCTGTTTTGAATATATTTTGTGTTCCCTTAAATGTTCTTGTGGTTTGTAATCGTTGAACTTGAATAAGATTCAGAATCCTTTTCCTAATATGAGGTGCATCCTTATTTCCTTTACATTACTATTTTCTTTAGTATCCATGTGAAGAAGATCCTCAATATCCAAATAGTAGTGCATGTCCATTATTTTCTGAATTTCATGGTTGAAGACATTCAAAAACCTTTCCATAGTGGGATCTCACTCCTCATCAGTATTGAACCAAATTAGGATGATCCCTATCTTTTTATGATACTCCAAAACACTCATAGATCCTTGTTTCAAACCTTATAACTTGAGGAACAAAACATTATAATAGGGTCTAAAAATAATCCTCTTTCGAATTAAAACTTTCATATACTCCGAAGTGCGGATGGGTCTTTCTCCACTTTTTCGTCGACTCACATGTAGTTGGTTAGAAAAAATACTAGCATATTCTGTGAATTCCATAGCCACGTAAATCACCTTATATTACTCCCAATGGTTATGACAACCAAAAAACATTCTATTACTTTCATTCTCATTCCAAGTATGTTTCAGGATCAATATTACCTTGAAATGAAGGGATCCCTAACTTTACCCCTCCAAGATTGTTGGTTTTCCTTCATGTTGGATTCTTTATATGAATT
The DNA here is from genome assembly GCA_963277665.1 of Viscum album. Lineage (NCBI taxonomy): Eukaryota > Viridiplantae > Streptophyta > Magnoliopsida > Santalales > Viscaceae > Viscum > Viscum album. The sequence goes on from OY728152.1 coordinate 1,118,429,883, forward strand.
GGTGACTCATGAAAATTGTATAAATCCTTATCTTCTTCAATGACCCTGCTCTTTGGTGGTGCTCTATAATTGGAATGCAGTTACAATTCATCCATCCTTGCACTCAACCTTTGGATTTGTTCTTGTATAACTCTCATGAACAACTTAATGTTCATTTCATTGGTGTTACTCACCTATTCAATTAAATAATCATGTAGTAAAATTTTAAGATAGAGGAATATAGGCCTCAGACACTCCCTCACATGTTTACACTCAAAAATATTATGTTCTCTCATGCTTCACTGAAATTTATGGATTTTTCCACAAAATGTAACACTATTTCCTTTTACTTCTCGAATTGACTCCTATAGTGTTCTTACCCAATTACAAAAAATATAAAGGATCATTCATGTGGGGAAATCCTTAAATATAATTCAAGTATAAAATTCAAAATATATTCAGGAGGAAAATTTGGGAAGGGTGAGATAATAGATGAAAAGATAGGATAAATGTATGTAGGACTTAGGATGTTGCAATTTTTTGATCATTTTTTGGGATCTTTTTTTAATAAATGAAGTAAAAACAAGATGATTTTTTAATATGTATATTTTGTAGATGAATTAATTTGAAGCATTAAATGGAATCAAAGAGATATTTTTACTGTATCATCATGTCTCTCCCCATTGGATTGAGAAGTTATGAGGGAGCTATTAGGAAATAGGTGACATCCCCAAAACACAAAATAATGAAAATAAATACCAAGGGCCTCATGAATAGTTGGGGGAAGATTTTATATTTTAGGATAAACTTACCAAACCAATGATAAACATAGAAAAATAAACTTCTTAATGATGCATGATTATGAAAATTCAATCCTATAAATGACTAAAAGAAAACATAATATTTGAGTATAAGCAGAATCAATGTGACATAACCGATGGAACTGAATGATAAAAAATGAAAGAAACCAAGGACACCAAAAAAAATTACAAATATACTATAGGCTAAAAATATATATTCCCATCCCAAGTTGTCAAGAAGAATCACTAATTAACTATGATAACTTTTCTTTACTTGTGTCTTGATATATAACATATGAAAATGCACCATAGTGCCCAAGAAGGGGTGATTATAAAATTCAGCACGATTTCCCCAATTACTTCCCAACTCATTACAATAGGATTGAAAATTTTATCAAATTTATATAAAATATATTAAAAACAATTTAATGTAGTTTATATTAAACCAAAATAGTTTTCCAAGGAAAACAATCAAAAAATACTTTAAAACTATTTTTTTGTCAAGGAATACATCAACAACTAACTCAATATTATTTTAAGTACCAAAAATAAATATTTTAACGATTTATAAATTTATTATTTGGAATAAATATTTCCATGTCCACATAAATCATTAACACAAAATCACACACATGCTTTGCGTTACAATTTATGCTGGAACTTCGTATCCATACCCAGTCCATTTGATGGCGGTACTTCGAGACCATTATCCATCCCATTCAGATCATGACCAACTGTTATGCCCAAATAATATTAATCCATTGAAATAAAACAAGTTCAACAAATACTTCACTTTCATATTCCAACCATAATTTTAAAATCAAAATTTTAAAATTATAAACAATGACTTTCAAAAAAACAATCCAATTTCCATGAATTCCAAAAACATAATTCAAACAATAATTCCAACATATAACATGATGATTTTCAAAAAAAAATCAAGAAATTAAATAACATTGAAAATAATACTTCATGTTATAATGAATAATAATTAATAGAGAATACACATACCTCTCAAAATTAGGTAAAAACCCAATAGAACAATAACTTTAACAAACTAGATTAAATATTCAAGATTCCAACTTAGATATCATTCCCATCAATCAAAAAAATATATAAATTCAATATTGACATAAAAAAACATGGATATATCCCCAAAAAAATAGATCCATGATTCCCAAATAGGGAAGGAAAAGAGATCTAATGAAAACAATGAATAATGAGTACGTATCGAAAAATCTAGGTCTCCAACAACACGAATTCTCTTAAGAGTCACTTATGGATCAAAAAAATTGTATCCACCACATTGAGTGGTAGAGGAATTTGTTTTATGTCATGTTTAGGGGAAAATTTAGAGGTTTACGAGATAAATCAGATTAGATCCACATTTTTTCAATCTAATTTTCCATGGTTCACGGTTAGGGAACATAGTTAGGAAAACTATGTGGTAACCATGCATGAGCCACTACCTCCAAACACACCTCACATGGTTAGATTGCACGATTGGAAAAATCACTCACCAACAGTGATATACCCCAGTGTCAATCATTACATAGTTTTTACTTGAATCCACATGGTTTGGCTAAACTGTGCGCCTCCCCATTTTCCATTATTTTAGTTTCACAATTTTATTGAGGTGTTTAATGATTTCTACTGACCATGACCAAACTATCAACCTCCAAAAAATAATCAAAACACTACAAAGATCCTATGAACCCCCTAAATTATAACCAAAAAATTTTATATACATAAAATAAATAAATAAAGTGTCAAGTACCTGAAATCAAGGTTCTATATTCTCCACACCATTGGTCTTTCTGTCCCTAGAAAGTAGAAAACTAGAGGTGTCCCTAAAGAGTTTTTTCCATTACTATGTAATTTCCTTTTCATGCTCCCATGTTTCCTCCTGAATCTGACCTTGTTGGCATAAAACCCACACTAGATTTATGATTTTTCTCATGCAAGACTTTCTCTTTCCTATCTAGAATCTATCCCAACTCATGAACCACCATAAAATCCAGATTTAGGTTAATGTGATCCCATCAAATCCCATGGTTCGTGTTAAGTTAATACTTCTTCAATTGAGAATCATAGAACACATTATGAGTTGAAATGAACCCTATTTGAAAAGACAACTGATATTCCACCTCACCCCACCCATTCAAGTATCTCAAAAGGTCATATGAATTAAGGAGATAATTTTCTATGCTTCATAAAATAATTATGTCGAAGGCTTGTACAGATTATCAATAACATATAATCGCTCATCTAAAATGAAAATCAATTTTAATGATTATTTGTATATGATTTCTGATGACTCTCTTCTATCTCTATCCTCTTTATTATTAATTGAATCTTCTATGTTTTTTATTATACAAGGCTTGGTCCAATAAGTATAGTATCATCTGTTTCCACCCATACAAAGCATATAATGACAAGGATGCCCATATAATGATTCAAAATGATCCATTTGTATTGATTCTTGATAAATGTTGTTGTAGGAGAAATACAATAACGATATTTTCTCCTTCCATGAGCCAAAAAAATACATTACACATGACTTAAGAATTCCCTCCAATGTTTGTATCATCCTTTATGATTTTACATCCATTTAAGAATTATATATCATGCTCATATCCAACTAATTCCCAAGGGCTTACTATAAGGATTTCAACAAATGAGATGTAAACATGAAGTCTCTATATAATATAATATATACTATAATGCAAGGCCTCTTTAACAACAATAAATATAATTTTTACTAAAGAAATGGGATTTTATCCCATGATAGAAGGATAAATTTAAAAATATAAGGGGGTTATGGGGGTATAAAATAAAATAGTCCAATAAAGTCACCAATGATTATTCTCATGACATCATATGGAAAAGACCCTAAACTATTAAAGCAAGTGAAAACATCATCCATAGGATATTTTGAGTCAAGATCATTAGACATTATATATCCTTTGCACAATGTGTGAGTAATCTCCAAGGTGCTATTAATTAGTTTCTTTGTCTTCCTAACTTTGTATGAAATCATCCAAGGAGTGGGACTGAGACCATCCAGTTACTTCTAAAAAACCTATGAATCCATTTCAAGTGCATTTAGGGGAATGTTCCTTCTATTATATAGATCATGTCCTATTAGCATAACATTCACTTCATCCTAAATAGAATTTCCATTCCAAAATAGGGTCCTGAAAGTAATGATTATCGACCCTCTGTTTTCAGGAAATAACACCCCCTTCTCATGATTCCAGATCTACATGAATCATCTATACTAAGTTGTAGCCCGATGGTATGAAGATTCCCCCAACCCAATTTCTAGTAGGAAGGCGAGTAGAGGAGGTTATGGCCAACCTGTTTCTCATGACAACTCTCATGGAGTGATAATTTTCTCATTTATTAATGATCCAACCAAAATCAACCATTAAATAACTTATTATAACAGTAATAGACCACCTAGAACATGAAAATCCTTTAAAACATGCTATTCTTCTCACATTACAGATGCACTAGGTTCCAGTGGCTAGGATGCATGCCCTTACTTTAACATCCATTATGTTTGAACCTACACCCCATAAAAACTAATCATGGAAATACATTCCCATGAAAAAATTAAATTAAGCACTAGTTAATTTTACAAACATTCACCACACATTCCTATCCTATTTCCCCTTGTGGAATAGTTGGGGAGCAGTTTCCTCCCTCATAGTAGTGAATCTTGAACACCGGGGCCCCATGTGAATACTAGTTATCCTAATATTTTCATATATAGACATTGAATTATGGTTAAAATTCCATAATAGAAAATTATACTTGTAAGGGATCTATTTACACCATATATCCTCTCATAAATCATCATTTCTGGTCTGCGCTGTCGACACCCTTTAGAAATACCTCACGGATAAAGAACCAGACACAGATCCGGTGATGAATAAAGTGTTGAGGGAAGAGGAAGACAATATAAGATCAAATAATATTTCCTAGTTTACTTCCAAAATGAACTGTATTAGGGTGGGGTTCCCACTCTCTATATGGAAGGAGTGTTCTGGGGCAGGACACCCCCCAAAAAAGTTTTTACTACTGGAATAGTTGTGATTGCAAAATCTGATCTCACCACAATAAAAAATCCAATGATTATGTCTATAAAGCTCTAGAATTTGGAGTTGTATTAAGAAAAAATGGTGTATAACCTTCCATTCAGGGTATCAAAAATTTATATGTATTTATTTTTTGTTAAATGACCCAATATAGATAGTCCTTCCAAAACATACCCAGAAATTATTCCATACAAACCATGCATGGTCCCTAAAATGATTCTAACTCAATTCCCCCTCCTTTATGGTCATTTCCATCCATTACTAGGATTATTAGTGGTTCCTACCCTCCCCATGAGTATCCCATATGAGCTCCTCCATGATTTTCTCCAATTGTGAAATGATGGAGATATGAACCTTTATGGAGGATAAAACGTTCATATGGATTGAGGATATCACGTTTTTAACAAGATTTATTGTACCCCTAAACTAAATAAATTTAATCTTATAATATTTTATCTTATTAGTTTTCCTCTCCACAAAAATTTCAACATGATGTACACATAGTCTACCGGATGAGATCGGTGCCCCGGGATACTCCATAGGAAGTCTCCTCCTATTGAAACTATGAATGGATTCACTTGCTTTTTCCCTCTAGGTTGAGAACCTATCTGAGATGAGTACACTGATTTATCATAATTTACCACATACCTTCTCTATTTTCAATAACTTTAGATGACCTCTTTGATCACATGTATTGAAATTTTACTTCCATTTGAAAAAATGATCATATCATCCATGAAAATTAGGTTGGATTAGCCTTGAATATGATTTTTGAACTAAAATGGAAGCACACTTCCATCTTATAGAATCTTGTAAATTAAAATAGTTAGGGTATATTTCATCAAAATAAAGAGACTGATAAATTGGGTACCCATGACTTAATCCCTTAACTGTTTTGAAGAAACCCCAATTTTTAACAATAAAAGAAATCAAAATCAATGGATAAATAAGGAATCTGAATAAAATATCAATAAAATATTCTGATAATCCCATTCAAATGAGTACCTTAAGAATGAAGGACTACCACATACAGTCTTACACTTTTTCGATATCCAAATTAATGGTGATATTATTTCCCAACATTTTTGGATTTAAATTGTTGATCATTTCTTGAGCAAAAAAATGCCATCTTGAATTGTTCTTACCTTCCCAAAGTCATGATGTTTCTTAATGATCCAATTATGCTAATATTGGGAGAGTCATCTATTGATCATAGTTCCCAAGATCATATAAGTGATATTTAAAAGGCTAATCATTATAATGTACTTCAAAGAAGATGGTTCCTTGGTCTTTGGTATTAAAAAAAGAGATTTCACACAAGCCATGCGGGGGAGACTACCAACCTTGAAAAATCCTACACAACTTCCCTAATAATATGTTTAACCAGATTCCAATAGGTGACATAGAAGGAACTAGGGAGCCCATTGGGTCAAGGCATGCAAGCAGAATTAAAGGAAATCACTACATCATCGATCTCAGGTTTATCTAGAATAACTTCCAGTGTGGAATTAACATCATCTATCACCTCCCTCGAAATAATGTCAAAAATCACCGAATGTCTCATCAGATAGGCTACATGCATATGGGGGTTCATGCCTATAATAAGATACATTAAATGAGATTCAACCATACCTCCAATCGTGTCTTGGTTTTGAGAGAATTATCCATCTTATAGAGGGATATTTGGCCTTACTATTTTTCATTTTTTCTTGAAGCGGGTTGGAAATAGGTGGTGATCCTATATCATTCATCGAACTATTTGATTCTAGACTATCCATGATCTGAGTATTACTCTTCATGGAACTTCACTTCCAAATAAATGTTCTTCTAGAACAACCTATTAAAAGGATCCTCATCACATCCATTTTCAATACTAGCTAACATATATTCCACATTCATGCTCAGGATTTCAATGTCTTGAAATCAAGGGGTGATTATAAAACCATGTTTTAACGTATCGTTCGATCCGTCTGAATCATTTGTGTAGACTAGTACACAAAAAAACTTCTAGATGGTTTGGACCATGTGGAAGCCACAGTATAGGGATAACCTAGAAGGGAAGTCCATCCCTGGTGAAAAAATGACTACTATAGGTAGGATAGGTAAAAAGGATCAACATGAATCAGTGAATTATTGAAGAGAGCTCAAACAAGGTGAGTAACTTTGGCATCTGGGAAAGAGTATATTCCATGGAGGTTAACAAGGAACCGGTCATGCCTACACAAGGTATGGTCCCTATCATTTTTTTGTTGTACCGTGTAAAATGGTTTCCCATGAAACCTAGATCGAGGAACCCATTACAATCTATGAAGCCAGAAAAATACATTCTCAGTACCCATGAGAAATCCCCCCACCCTTATTCTCCCCTTGTCCTAGAATTATGTTGAAATATCCTCCCACTATCCATAGATAATGAGTTGGATCAAAGAAAAGAAGATCCTCCCACATAGACTCCCTATCTTGGATATCGCACTTAGCATAGATAGAAGTTAAAAGAATACAATGATCCCTATTTTTTATATCAATAGTAATAAATTGTTTTCAAGCCCCTAGATGCACTAAATAAACATTTTCTTTCAAAAAATATATATGTTATGATTCTGGTAGTTGGCCTTCAAATAGTTGTGAAACCTGATTCTGTGAGAAAAAACTTCGATCTTTGAAGGTTGTTTCATTATATCTTAATGTAACAAAATCTATGAGTTACTATGTTTAATTTCATGTGATAATAAATCTATTTTGTCTTAAGAACCTAAGCCTTGAGAATTCTATATCAGTAGGGAAGTCATTGGTTGTGTGGGAAGAAGGGGATAGATAAGGACACTGATGGAGAAATGGATTTAGAGCCCAATAAGCACAACTTCCAAGATAGGGATCCAATAACCCTCCCACTCGGTGAGGAAACAAGATCGAAATATGGATATAGTTTCAGATTTTATTCATAAAATAATATTGAAATGATTGAAAATTATAAGAAGACATTGGAAAATGAAATTATGGAATATCTCGAGGTCCCAGGATTATCCACTAGTAAAGGAGTCATAGGAAAAAACACCACTGATTTATCCTTCAAAAAAAGGTTTTGGGAGAAGATAGCTGAAAATATGAAGCTTGACTTTGGGCATTGTAAACCACCATATTTTGTCATGATGGGAAATTTATAGTTTGAGGAAGGGGAGGGGATGTAGGAAGGATAGGTAAAAAGGGGAATGATAATAGCGATATGGGTTTGTGGAGAGGCTCTAGAAAAAACTTACATAGAGCCATGGTGATAATTTTCAAGGAAGAAGGATTATAAGGTTTCTCTTGGATGCATGTGGAAGTTTTCATCAATGTCGGAGAATAGGGACGACCATGGTTTCCACCTGTAGAACTCATAGTCTGGGAACTGTATCCAAAAATACAACACACAGAGAGAGAATGAACTTGAAAATTGAATGTAGAACAAAAATGTTCCTGTCACATAGTGATAATCTTCTTCCACAAATGAAAATTATAGTCCACTCTAAGAAGAGTCTAATTCGGGGAGAGGAGATGATTGGTCCACTTACATGCATTTTCGAGCCATAGATGGATTAACCAACTATGATTTTTTATTATACACACACAAGAACGATCCAAATGCATCACCAATGGAGTGAAATAATAACACATTATGTCAAGGTAATGGGATCCCAGAGATATTAAACTAGACTACCAGCTACGAAGAGTCTCAACTAAAGTGGAAACCTAGGGACCATCAACATAGTCTAAAGAACCTATTTTTGCATGACCTGGAGGAGAAAAACCAAACCTTCATGAAATTATTTTTCGATAATAAGACCACACAAAAGGCTTTACAGTTTAGATTAGATACCCTAGCTGAAGCTCCTAATCCCCGAGACACCACAACGTTCTGGAAATATGGGAGTGAGTGGTGGTCCAGGACAAACCACTCCACCAATGTCCTTTAGAGAGGATGAGATGATGTATTTAAGGATTTATCTTGGAAATAGAGAAAAATGAATCCCTCCTACACTCTAGAACAAATCTGGTTCAGAAGGTTTTATGAAATCATAGAGAGGTCGCATGATAGAGTATGATCTGACTAAAGAAGAATCTCCTATAAGGAGGGACCTTATCACACCATACTAGAGATCTTAAGTGTAATCCTACCTCTCGGAGGGTTCCAAGTTAACTCTAGTGGGAGAACCATCAAGTAAAGATAAGATATCACTATTGAAGAACACAGCTCTATTGTCTCCACAACAAGGGAGAGAAAACCGATGGCCAAATGTTCAAAAAATAGGAGGCATGTGTCATGCATTCAATAAGACACCTTAAATTCATTTTTTATGAACCTTCTTCCACCATATCTCTTTAAAAATTATCATATATATATTTGATAGGTCCTCCACCATGTTAGATTCAAGAATATAGATTAAATGGGACATTTTTTTGAGTTTATCTACTACCAACCATATAGAATCATGTTTATAAACTTTACTTGTAAGACCAATTATAAAGCCCATAGCTATCTACTCCCATTTACACTTGGGAGTTAATAATGACTGCAGCATAACCACTATTCGTTGGGGCTTTCCATTAACCTACTAACAGGTGAGGTATCCCAAAACAAACTTAGCCACCTTTATTTTCATGACAACCAACCAAAATTGTTCTTTCAGTGCCTTATACATTTTTTTCCAAGATGAATAGTCTATCTGGAATAGTGATAATCATGAAGGAGTTGTTCTTGAAAATCCAATGATATGGCCATTAAATATTGAAACCACAACACTGATATTATATCCATCTTCCATCCCTAATGATCTCCCCTCTAATGAGTTTTTACCTCATAGAAATACATTTAGACTCTGAATTATGTGCCTCTTTAACCTTCTCTTTCAAATTAGGAACAAAATAATCCCAAAATTAACAGAAACAGTACCTCAATCATCAAAGTCCAAGTGTATGTCAGCAATTTCCAACATTACCTGCCATTTATTTGAAGCCTACTTTTCCAACTGTCTATATGACTTTCTTCTTAATTCATCCACAAAAATGTTCCTCTTACCTGGTGTATATAGTAGATCAATGTAAATCATTTGATTATACTCGATCCATTTTATTTTTCAAATATTAAAATCCCTTTATGAGAAATTGTGTTTCAATCACTTATGATCCATAAACACCATGAATTTCTCACCAAAAATATAATTATATCAGTTATTAAAATCATGGAACAAGATAGATAATTCCAAATCATGTGTTAGTTATTTCTCCAAATGAATACATTATTACCATAATCCATAAGAAACAACATGATATCTCTTGATGTGAACACACCCCAACCCGGATCATGAAGTATTACCATAAACCATATAACCTTATCCCGATTCTCTAAATATCATGATTAGTGATAATGTAAGGAAAAATTTAATCTCTTGAAAATAATTTTGACATTGATCGTTCCATTTTAATGGAACACTTTCCCTTATAAAATCTATTATTGGTGAAACATTCGTGAAAATTCATGAACAAAAGATCAGTAATAACCATCCAAGCTAAGAAAATATAATATCTCAATGAAATAATTTGGCAGTATCAAATACATCACAACCTATATCTTTTTTAGATCTATAGAAACACTTATTTTAATAGAAAACATGGCCAAGGAAATATCTTATCCATCAATTCAGTAAAGACAATTGGTGCATTCCTAAGACCAAAAGGAATAACCATATACCCCTAATGGCCATATCTACTTCTAAAATTTATTGTCAGAATATCCTCTTTTAAAACCAGTAGTTGATTATATCCCAAATGCATGTTAGTTTTAGAGAACGATAGAGCTCCCATAAATTGATCAAATGGTTAATCAATGTGTGTAAGAGGATAACAATTATTTATCACAACTTTATTAATCTTACAATAATCAACAAAAAATATAAGAGTTCCATCTTCTTTTTCAAAAAAATAAGAACTCATGCTTCTTGTGGAGATATAGGATTCCAAATGAACCCTTTTATTTCCAACTATTCCAACTGGAATATCAATTACCTTAATTATTTTGGTTCCATCTGATAAGATAGAAGTGAGATAGGACTGGTCTCTGGTTAGAAATAAATCATAAACTCTACTTCTATTTCTAGTGGAAAAAATAAGAAATTATCAGAAAAAATCATTAAACTGATCAAAAAATGATTGAGAACCACTATTCTTGATATCATCCATAGATTGCAAGTTCCTGGATACTAACTAGAATGAGATAGTTCCAACTATTGGTGCCAACAGTCCTACTCCAGTTTCCTTTACACTCTGATTTTCTGTAAAGAGATGATCGATGTCATCATTAGTTGTAAAACTAACCCTTCGAGTATAATAGTCGATGTGAGCATTGAACATTGTCAACCAATCCATACCCAGGATTATGTCCTGTTAATTCATCTAAATCATAGAGATGAACCAAATCGATTCAGCCCTATCGATAGTTATAGAACATTATTTTCACACAAAGGACAAACATTATTTTTATCCAAGAGGAGTTTGAAGTTTCAAAACATAGGGAATCATCTCAACAGGAAATAATAACATATCAACAATATGAGAAGCAATAAATAAACGCGACTAACCCATACCAAACACATTTTTTATAAGGGTAGAATTAAAAAGAATCACACCTCTCACCAATGAAGGTCTTGATTGATCATCCATGATTACTTTTCATCTACATACAATTTCTTACTCAGTACTATTTTCTATTTGTTATCATATTATGATTTCCCTGGATGAGGTGTTATGGTATGCCTATAATATCCATGGATTTTCAGGGTTTTATAATAAGATATATCCCGGTGCACTCATCCTGTCAAAGCATATGATGCCTAAGAAGAATGATATGCATCCCTAGAAACTATCCTCGAAGCACTATGACAATAAATATGTAGAAATACCATCTTATTATAACTGTGAAATGATATATGTGGTTCTAAAAAAACTCAATTTATGTGATCAAGACAACCACATTGAAAACAATCGGGTGTACCCTTTGGTTTAAGAGGAATATTCATAGATCTCGCTGTTTGATTTTGATTCATACAACCCCCTTACAAATTGGTGTCCCTCATCCTCTTATTCCTTGCATTATAGTTCACATATGTATTAACATGCTTCCTCCAACCATATAACCTCAGATATCCCTATATTCCATTGTTTCTCTATTGACCATATCTCTATAATCCGATATAAAATTCATGAAAATCACTGAGAGAATCTCTATCCTCAACAGTGATTAAAAAATTCATGCGTTTAAGGACATATTTGGAACAACTTTGTGTGAAAAGTGGACTAAATTCATAAATTTAACTACATAATCTACCACTATGAGGTTCTATTACTTCAAAATGAAGAAGTTTATTTTTCTTGCAATCTAGAATGTATGAGGATATAGTTGTTTGTTAAAAAATTCTTCAAAATATTCCCATTTCATGACCTTTTTCAATTTATACTGAATTTATAAATCCCACTATTTGTGATCATGATCTTCCAGTATGTACGTTACCATATTCATCTTCATCTTAACAGGTGTGCCCTGGAAATAGAATATTTTATCGATATTATTTAGCCACACTTATTCTTTTCCAGATTCTAAATCACCTAGAATGATGGGTGGATTCTGCTTTTGGAACTAAACTTAATTATCTACTTTACATGGGTTTTTTTTAATGTTCCATATTTCTATATAATGAAATGACTAGAAAATTCTCTTAACTAACTAATGGTTCACCCATGTATTAGGTGCAACCTCATTCTCAGTATCCTATTCTGATTGGTTTCAATGATACGTTCCTGGTGCCATTTCCTATAACCAAAAGAAAAATCCATTTAGTATCACTCCCTAGCAACTAAATTATTATAAATTTAAAATTTAACACATCGAATATCTTACAGCAATCATTTCCAAAATTCAAAAATTTCAACTTTCAAACCATTTTTGAAAATTCCATCATGTTTTTGAAAATCTAACCATTTTCAACTATTTCAAAAAAATAACAGTTTTCACCAAATCATAAATCATTACACAAAATGAATTATGTACTATTATTGGGAAGTCATTTATATCAATGAATTTCTTGCTCTTATCACTGGATAAATCCATGATGATGAGGTGAAAACTTCTAAAAGTGTCTCAAAACACTCATGTACCCAACTCCCTGGTAACTTGAGTTTCAACATAAAGATATTATCTATACCTTTTTATGCTTTACATTTCATGTTCTGAAAATCCCATATCCTTGATACCATCCCAAGAGAAATAACAATATGATTTCAAATTCAAGGACCAAACAAGATTATGCCGTTTGTGACATACCTCCCCTCCTTATTGGATTAAAAAGTGACACGGGAGCTGCTAGGCCTTAGGTGATATCCCCAAGAGACAAAAGGTAGGAAATAAATACAAATTTCCTCATAAAAAGTTGGGAGATGATTTTATATTTTAAGATAAAATGACCAAACTAGTGACAACCATAACAACCAAAATTATTAATGATGCATGAGTACCAAAATTCAAGACAAATAAAGTCTAAACCAAAAGAAAATATCAAAGTACAAGAAGAATCAATGTGACATAACCAATGTATCCAAATGATAAAAAAACCATAAGACACCAAAGGAACCAATAAAAACTCCCAATATTCTCAAATATCCAAATTCACATGCACATCCCAATGTATCAAGAATCATCTCTTAATAACTAGGACACCTTTCCTTTAACTATGTCTTAATATATAACATCTGAAACTGCACTATAGTTCCCAAGAAGGGTGTGAGTATAAAACTCAATAGGATTTCCTCAATGACTTCCCTACTCATGCCAGTAGGATTGAACTTGTTGAAACATTTATATGAAACTTATTATATTAGTTTATATCCAGCCAAAATTGTTTTCCTTAGAAAACAATCAAATAGTCCTTCAAACCAATTTTTTTCAAGGAATACATCAATAACAAACACAATAATTTTTAAAGGAATATCAAATATGACTTTAATCATTTCCCAATTTATGATTTTTTATAAAAATTTCTTTTTTTCTCACAAATCCTCATCATAGACACATACACAAGCTTGGTGTGGACTTAATGGTGGAACTTCAAGTCTATTCTCCTTCCCTTTAATAGTGGTACTTCATAACCATTATCAATCCCCTTAAACTCATGCCCAATATTTATGCCCAAATCATATCAATCCATTTCAATAAAATAATTTCAAATAATTATTTACTTTCAATAACCAAACATAATTTTAAAATCACTGTTTTAAAATTATAAATAATGGTTTTCCAAAAATCAATCTGATTCCCATGATTTCAAAAACTATAATTCAAAGGAAAATTCCATAAAATCAAACCATGATTGTCACAAAAATTTCAAGAAATTAAATCAATTTTAAATCAAGACATCATGTTATAATCAGTAGGAGTTGATAGAAATGTCACCTACCTCTCAAACTTAGGATAAAATGAATAACATCACAATAACTTTAACAAACATGTTAAATCTTCATGATTCTAACATCGATCTCATTCCCGTAAAAAACAATCATATCCCATAAATATTGACATCACACAACAATTTTATATGCCCAATGAACTAGATCTAAGATTTAAAAAGAGGAAAAGAGAAGTTATATGAGGAAAATGATGAACAATAAGCACTTATTAATGAATTTTGGTATCCAACGGACATAGATTCACCTAGGAATCACTTATGGATTGAAATTATTTTTCTCCACTACCATGGGAGGAAGATGAATTCCTGTTTTGGTATTTTTATGAAAAAATGAGTGATTTAAGAGGTAAATTTGATTAAATCCGCAATTTTCAGATATAATTTTTCGTGGTGCACAGATATAATGCACATTTAGAAAAACATTTCACTAACTATGCACAAAACACCACCTCCAAACACACCTCACATGTTTGGATCACACAGTTTGAAAACCCATGTTATAACCATATTATAACCTATTATCTAGCATTTCATGGTTTCTACTAGAAATATGAATGGTTTGGTAATTATCTACACCTAATAATGCACCTCCCTAGTGTCTAATGATTTAGTTTCATAGTTTCTTAGAGGTGTTTCAAGTTTTCTACTAACTTTGGTCAAACCGCGAAGCTAAATAAAATCCTAAAAAAGACAATGGTCCTCAAAACTTTCCAAAACATAACCCATACTATTTAGATTCCTAAAATTCATATATAAAGGGATAAGTAATTAAAACTGGGGGTGGTACATGCTATCATGACCCTCCTTCTTCGAGATGAAGGAAGATATGTCAAAGTGACATGACCTTCCTTATTCAATATGAAAAATAGATAATGACCCCCGAGTCCGGCCTCTAATAGGCCCTAATGTGGTGATCGGCACCAAGGGTATTCAATCTCACAAAATGGGAGGCATTACCCTTTCTATAGTAACCAAGATCGGGAGATAAGATGTATCATACTCAAAATAACACCAAGAAATGTATATAAAAGAATCCACAATCCACCCCACATTCTTGTTTAAAGTAAAACTACTAGAAATACAATGAAAATCTCATAAGTAAATAAAAAAATAAAAAAATAAGCAAAGACATGAAAAATGTCACAATATACAAGCTAGTAAGGTCCATCACGGTCCACGTAATCTCCTTAAAAACTAGAAAATAGTTTTATATATGTTGGGTGAGAATAAAAGTATACTGAGTAGGAAAAACCAAAGTCTCTCATGCACAATAGGGAGTAGCATACTAATGCCCCTATGATAAAATTAGTAGAAACTCAAAATCACCTAACAAGGTATACTATCCACCCCAAACTCACCAAGGCATGCTCACTAAATAACGCAAGTCAAGTAAAGTAAATATTAATCACATCGATGATAGGGCACCCCTCACCACTTCCCACTGGTTAACTTATCATCCCTAACATCAAACATCCTAACACTACCATGCTCTTACAAAATCCCCACTATCACAACCTACCCACAAAAACTTGGTCAACATAGCACATCAAATCCTAACTGTAGACACCTGGGCCACCAAACCACAACATCATCCTGAAGACACTTGGTAAGCACACATCACCCACTGACACCTAGTCCTCACAATCACACCACAACCTACCCAAAGAGTCTAGGGACACCAATGCCTAGAAGAGGGTGCAGATAATATCCTATAACCATCCATCCATCCTACCATTAGGAGGTTGGGAAGGGACACCCTCCCCCATAACAATGGGGGTGTTCAGCATGTAGTTCTCAACACAGGTGGGGTGTGCATAGAAATCACAAGGAACTAAAAGTATATATATTTATATAGGTACCAAACACTCATCCAAAACTATTGGTTTTCAAATCAAATATGTGTTTTTGATTTGTGTGATTTCAAACAAATTTAGAGATTTAGGGTTTATTTATTTTTATGGATTTTAGGGCTCTTTTAGGATTTTTATGGGTGTTTATGGTTTATGAGGATAGTTAGGGTTTTCAGGGTTTTTTAGAGTTTTTAGGGTTTTTAGGTTTTTAGTTGTTTTATGTGTTTTTAGGTTTTTAAGATTTGATTTAGGTTTTTAGGGATTTAGTGTTTTTTATGTTTTTATGGGTTTTTAGAGATTTTTTTGGAATTTTATGGTTTTTTGTGTTTTGGGGGGTTTTGTGTATTTCAGGTTTTTAGGGTTTTCTGGTTTTCCTGGGATTTTTATTGGTTTATTTTCAATTTTTATGGTTTTAATATTTTTTATAATTTTTTAATGCTTGTAGGGTTTTAAATGTGTTTTACAGTATTTAAGGGTTTTTAGAATTTTTATAGGTATTTAGTGTTTTAAAAGGTTTTAGTTATTGTTAGTGTTTTAAGGGGTTTTAGTGGGTTTTTATGGGTTTTAGGGTTTATGGCCTTTTTAGTGTTTTAGGGTTTTAAATGTTTTTTGGTTTTTAGGGGTTTTAAGTGT
This sequence comes from Viscum album, assembly GCA_963277665.1. NCBI lineage: Eukaryota > Viridiplantae > Streptophyta > Magnoliopsida > Santalales > Viscaceae > Viscum > Viscum album. Next base: position 1,118,446,739 of record OY728152.1, read on the forward strand.
TTTTATTTTTTCATGGTTTTAATAGGGTTATTAGGGTTTTTAGGGGTTTTACATGATTAGGTATTTTTAGGGATTTTATGAATTATATGGTTTTTAGTGTTTGTAGGGATTTGAGTGGTTTTTAGGTTTTTCTAGTGATTTATATTTTTAGGGGCTTTTAGTGTTCTTATGTTTTTCTATTTTTCTTAGTTTTTTTCATGGTTTCAGGGGGTTTTATGTTTTTTATTATGATGAGTATATTTTTATAATTTTTGGGGATTTAGGGATTTTAATGTTTTTAGGGATTTTTAAGTTTTTATGGTTTTTAGGGATTTTTTTTATTTTTTAGTATTTTTAATGGGTTTTATTGTTTCTTAAAATTATTATGGGTTTAATGGGTTTATTTATTTTTAGTGGTTTGTAGGGTTTTTTAATGTTTTTAAGGTTTTTTATGGGTTTTAGGTGTTTTAATTGAATTTATGTTGTTTTTATGGTTTTTAGTGTTTTTTGGTTTTTAGGGGTGTTAAGTGTTTTTAGGATTTTATGGTTTTCAATGGGATTTTCATGGTTTTTAGGGGTTTTTACCCTTTCCAAGATTATTAAGGATTTTTAGGATTTTTAGGGTTTTTTGGGGGATTTAAAGATTTCTTGGGTTTTAGGGGGTTTTATGGTATTTAGACTGATTTAGGTTTTTAGGGGTTTTACGTGTTTATTAGTTTTATGGTTTTCTTTTGGAGTTTTAGGGTTTTTATGGTTATTATTTTTTTTGTTTTTTTTTGGGTCTTTAATATTTTTAAAATTTTTAGGGTTTCAAATGGTTTTTAGATTTTTTAGTGGGTTTTTAGGGTTTTTATTAATTTAAAGGGGTTTTAATGTTTTTAGGGGTTTATGGATTTAAGAATATTTAGTGATTTTGGGTTTTTAGCAGTTTTAAGTGTTATTTAATGTTTTTTTATATTTTAGGGTTTTTATGTGTTTAGTGATTTTTTGGGATTTTTTTTGTTTTTTATGGTTTTTAGGGTTTTAGGAATTTGGGGGGTTTAGGGATTTTAGGGTTTTTTGGGGGGTTTTATGGTTTTTATCATTTTTTTGGTGTTTTATGTGTTTTTAGGTTTTCTAGTTTTTGATAGGGGGTTTTATAATTTTTACATTTTTTTGTTTTAGGGTATTTTAAATTTTTTATAGGATTTTTATGATTTTAAGTATTTTTATGGAAAGGAAGATGCGAGGGTCGGGCTACTCCCGACCCCCCCAAATTTATTATAAAGAGAAAAGGAGACATAAGAGACAGGGGAGGGGAGGGGTCAACCGAACAACACCCAAAAACCCTTTACAATCCAAGACGCAAAAGACCCCAAAAAAAGAAAGATCAAAAAAGGAAAAAGAAAGAACACAAAAAACCAAGTAGCCACCACCATCATCCATCATTAACTAGTATCCAGAAGATCACATTTAACTAACGACCAGCATCCAAGCTCACAAAATCTAGCATCCAGCACCTTCTCACCAAGATGATCCACCACCAACAACATAGAACCATCATCACCATAGTCATAAATCTCACCTTCATCACTTCGGGGAGAAGAAACACCCCTTACCAAGCACCAACAACCACAATCACCTTCAAACCAATCAGCCATCAGCAACTCACACCATCTAGAAACCACCAGTCCATCCACAAACATCATCCAACAACATAGATTTAGGCTTTATAGGGATATGGATGGTTTTTAGGGTCTCTTAGGGGTTTCAGGGTTTTCAGCAATTTTAGAATATTTATGTTTTTTGTGGGATTTAAAGGTTTTTTGTTTTTCTTATAGTTCTTCCTGGTTTTTAAGGGTTTTACATTTTCAGGGATTTTTTGATATTTTTGGGGGTTTTATGGATTTTTGGGTGGTTTTTTAGTTTTTGTAGGGTTTTTAAGTTTATTTAGAGTTTTTAATGTTTTTTTGGGTTTAAATGGATTTTAGTGTTTTAGTGAGATTTTGGGTTTTTATTGGTTTTTAGTGTTTTTATGGTTTTTAAGGGGTTTTATGGGTTTTATAGTTTTTAGGACGTTTTAAGGTTTTATGTTTTATATGTTTTTTTTGCTTTAATGGTTTTCTTAAGAGTTTTCCAAGATTTAAGGGATTTTTTGTTTTTTGATATTTTTAGGGATTTTAGGATTTTTATGCATTTTTATGATTTTTATGGAATTTGAGGGTTTTTAGGGTATTTTTGTGGGTTTTAGGGGTATTAGTACTTTTTCGGTTTTTAGGGGTTTTGGCGTTTTTTAGGTTTTTGGAGATTTTAAGTATTTTATAAAGTTATATTAGGGTTTTTAGTATTTTCATGGTTTTTATGGGATTTAGGTTTTTAGGGGTTCACTGTTTTTATATTTTTTGGGTTTTAGAGAACTTTTTGAGTTTGTTAGGGTTTTAGAGGCTTTTAAATGTTTTTAAACATTTTAAGGGTTTAATATTTTTATATATTTTAGTGTGTTTTAGGGTTTTGTTGGGTTTTAGAATTTTAAATATTTTTATGGGGTTATATGGTTTTTAGGGTTTTATGGTTTTTAATGGTTTTTTTAAAAAATTAGATTTTTAGTGGTTTAATGTGTTTTTAGATTTTTATGGTTTTCTTAGGGGTTTTATGGTTTTGGGGGCGATTTAATGTTTTGAGGGGTTTCTAAGGCCTTTTTATTTTTTTTTTAAATTTTTAGGGGTTCGTGGGTTTTGATGATTTTTAGGGGTTTACAGGTTTTTTAGGGATTTTAGACTTTTTTTGTTTTTAAATGTTTTATGTTTTTTTGGTTTTTTTGTTTTCTTAAAGTTTTCCAGGTTTTGGGGGGTTTTTATGTTTTTTCATATTTTCGAGAATTTGTGGATATTTATGGTTTTTAGAGTTTTTAGGGACTTTGTGGGATTTTAGTGTCTTAATGGATTTTTCTGGTTTTAGGGATATTTTTGGTTTTTATGGTTTTTTTAGGTTTTTAGGGTTTTTATCATTTCTAGGGTTTTAAATTGTTTTTAGAGTTTTTAGTGGGTATAAATTTTTTTGATGGGTTTTAAGGGTTTTACATTTTTAGAAGTTCTAATGGTATATAGTGGTTTTTAGGGATTTTATGTTGTTTTTTAAAGTTTTTATTATTTTTTTTATTTTTTTTAAATGTTTTATGTGTCTTTTTGTTTTAATATTTTCTTACGGGTGTTCAGGTTTTTATGGTTTTTTGATATTTTTATGGATTTTTTAGGATTTAAATGGTGTTCTGGGTTTTTAGGGATTTAAATAGTTTTTGTAGTTTTTAGGTAATATATGGTTTTTAGGGTTTTAAGAAGTTTTTAGGCCTTATAGGGGTATTAAGTTTTTTTAGGATTTTAATGTTTTCTTTTCGTTTTCATAGTTTTTTGGTTTTTTTATATTTTTAAGGATTTTTAGGGATTTTTTTGTTTTTATGGTTTTTAGGGAATTCAGTGTTTTTTGTTGGTTTTTTGGGTTTTAGGTTTTGTTTAGTTTTAGTTTTTTTAGGATTTGTTTAGTTTTTTGGGTTTTTTATGTTTTTAGAGCCTTTTACGTTTTCTGGGTTGAAATTGGTTTTACATTTTTTAGTTTTCTTTAGATTTTTATGTTGTTTAGGGGTTTTAATTTATTTAGGGGTATTTATGATTTTTAGTGTTTTTATTTAAGGGTGTATATAAGGGCTTTTAGTGCTTTTAGTGTTATTTTTGTTTTTAGGGTTTTAAGTGTTTTTAGGTTTGTACGGTTTTCTTATAGGTTTTTAATGGTTTTACGTGTTTTTACATTTTAGGTATTTTTGGGGAATTTTAGGATTTAATGGTTTTTATGGTTTTTAGGGACACTGAGGGTTTCTAGGGTTATTTTTAATTTTTTATGGTTTTAGTGTTTTTATCGGTTTTGAGGGTTTTAAGTGTCTTTTGGTTTTAAGGTATTCTTAGGGGTTTTGTGGCTCGTAAGTTTTTTTTAGTTTTAGTGTTTTTTGGCCTTTTTAGTATTTTTATGACTTTTAGGGGTTTTGGGGATTTTGAGGGTTTTTAGGGTATTTTAGGGATTTAGGTATTTTATGGTTTTTCTTGGGTTTTAGGGTTTTCTTTTAGTTCTTATGGGTTTTTTGTGTTCTTTAAGGATATTAATGTTTTAGGGGTTTAAAGGGTTTTTAAAGTATTTAATGGGTTTTTAGGGTTTTTATGGTTTTTTCATTTTTATGTTTTAAATGGTATTATCGTTTTTAGGGATTTGGGTATTTTTAGGGTTTTTGGTATTTTAGTGTTTTTGTTATTTTTTAGTTTTTTATGATTTTAAGGTTTTATTAGTGGTTTTAAGTGTTCTTTACATTTTTAGGGATTTTTAGGATTTTTATGGGTTTTAATGTATTTAGGGATTTTGAGGGGTTTTATATTGTTTAGGGTTTTTAGTGTTTTAGGGGTTTTATGTGTTTTTAGGTTTTTAATGATTTCATAGGGATTTTTAAGGTTTTTTCATTTTTAGGGATTCTTAGGAATTTTTTAGGATTCTTAGGGATTTTAGGGTTTATAGTGATTTTGATGGTTTTTAGTCTTTTATGGGTTTTGTGTTTTTATGTTTTCTTGGTTTTTTATGGGTTTTTTGAGTTTTAAGGATTTTATGGTTTTTAGAGTTTCTAATGTTTATGGGGTTAAGTATTTTTTATATTTTTTCAGTTGTTATTTATGATTTTATGACTTTTTAAAGGGTTTTAGGCAGTTTTATTGTTTTTAGGGGATTAGTGGTTTTAATGACTTTTATAATTTGGAGCAATTTTTGGATTTTATGGTTTTTAAGTGTTTCTAGATTTTTATGGTTTCTAGGGATTTTTTGGTTTTTAGTGCTTTTATTATGTTTGGGATATTATGAATTTTTTGGAATTTTTTTTGTTTTTATAAAATTTAGGGATATTGATGGTTTTGGGTGTTTAGGGTTTTTCTTCAGTATTTTTCACTTTATAGGTTTTCTAGGGGTTTTCAATGTTTTAAGGTTTTCCAAGGGGTTTTAAGTGTTTTAATGGTTTTTATGGTTTTAGGGATTTTTGGGGAGTTTTTAGTATTTATATCAGTTTTTACCATTTTTATTGATTATGAGGGTTTTTAGGATTTTATAGTTTTTAAGGGTTTTTGGGGGGTTTTAGGGTGTTTTTTTAGTTTTTAGAGGTCTTTAGATTTGTTGCATTTTTAAAATTTTAGGGGATTAAAGGGTTTTTTTCATTTTTAGTTGGGTTTATTATTATATTAGGGGTTTTCAGGTTTTTCGAGAACATTATGGTTTTAGGGTTTTTTTAGGTATTTAGTGACTTTTAGGGTTTCAAGGATTTTAGCATTTTTTATATTTTTCATGGATATAAAGTGTTTTTTGGTTTTTGAGATTATCTTAGTGGTTTTTATGGTTTTTAGGTTTTTGTACGTTTTTGGGACTTTAATGGTTTATTTTGATTTTCATCGTATCAATCATTTTTAGGGATTATAAGGGGGTGTATGGGGTTTTTGATTTTTTTTGATTTTTTTGAAATTTAATTGTTTTTAGGGGTTTTAGGTGTATTTAGGTTTTTATGTTTTTTTGGGTTTATCAAGGTTTTTATGGTTTTTAGGTTTTTAGTTATTTTTTTGGATTCTTATGGTTTTTAGGGTTTCTTGGGATTTTAAGGGTGTTTAGGGTTTTAAGGGATTTTATGGTGTTTTTGGTTTGTTGGGGGTATAAGTTTTTTTATTTGATTTTTTTGAGGATTTTATGTTTCTTGGAATTTTAAATAAAAATTAGTGTTATAATTTTTTTATAGATTTTAGATATTTTTAGGGTTTTTATGGGGTTTTATACAATTTTACAGTTTTTAGGTTTGTTTTGTTTTTATGTGTTTAATGTACCTTTTATGGTCTTTAGGTGTTTTTATGACTTTTATAAATTTTTAGGGTTTTAGTAGTTTCAACTATTTTTGGGATTCTTAGGTTTTCATAGGGGTTTTCATGGTTTTTAGGGATTTTCGTGTATTTAGGGATTATAATGGATTTTTTAGTTCTTTATTGTTTTAAATGGATTTAGTGTGTTTGATACTTTTTATGGTTTTTAGGGTTTTTGGTGTTTTTAGGTTTTTAGCGTTTTGATGTGTTCGTAGGGTTTTAAGGTCTTATTAGGAATTTTTTGGGTTTTTTTTGTTTTTTATTGTTTTAAGTATTTTTAGGATTTCTTAGGTTTTGTATGATTTTTAGGGATTTTAGGGATTTTGACAGTTTTTAGGGTTTTTATTGTTCTTAGTGTTTTTTTAGGTTTTTTGTTTTTTAAGATTTTTTAGGTTTTTAGGTTTTCTGAGGTTTTCATCGGTTTTTATGTTTTTAGGGATTTATTTTGATTTTTTATGATTTCTATGGTTTTTTTTGGGTTTTGGGATATTGACGGTTTTTAGTGGTTTTAGGGGTTTTAGAATTTTTTGTTTTGTTGGGTATTAGGGTTTATTATTATTTTTTGGGGTTTAATTGTTTTTTAGATTTTTAGGGATTTTATGGTTTTAAAGGGGTTTTATATATTTTAGTTGTTTTGAGGGTTTTATTTTTTATGGGTTTTAATGTTTTTAGGGGTTTTAATTTTTTTTGGGGGAATTAGGGTTCTGGGGAATTTTAGGATTCTTATCATTATTTATGGTTTTTATGTGTATTATGTGTTTTTTAGTTTTATGGATTTTATGGGTTTTTATTGTTTTTATGTTTTTGGTGATTTATAGGGAAATTTTATGATTTTTATGATTTTTATGGTTTTTAGAGGTTTTTTGGAATTTTGAGGGCTTTTAGTTTTTTCAGAATTTTTTATAGGTATTTAACGTTTTTAGCACTTCAAAAGTTTTTAGGGATTTAAAGTGTTTATTTTTTAAGGTTTTATAAGGGATTGTTGTGGTTCTTGGATTTTTACTTTTTAAAATAATTTTTGATATTTTTAGGATTTTTGAGGTTATGGGGGTATTTAGGGGTTTTACGTGTTTTTAGGATTTTAAGGGCTTTTAGTGCTTTTAACGTATTATGGTTTTCTTTGGGTTTTAGGGGTTTGTTTCTCTTTTTTATGGTTTTTATGGTTTTTATGATTTTTAGAGTTTTTAATGTTGTAGGTGATTAAAATTTTTTTATATTATTTAGTGGTTTTTAGTGTTTTATGAATTTTTATGGTTTTCTAGGGATTTAATGGGTTTTAGGGGTTTTAGTGTTGTTTTAAGATTTTCATCAAATTTTATATTTTTAGGGGATTCAGGTGTTTTTAGGTTTTTAAGGTTTTATTATGGGTTTTCGATGTTTTTTTTTGTTTTTAGGTATTTTTAGATATTTTATAATACTTTTATTGTTTTTTTCGTTTTTATGGATTTTGAGGATTTTTACTATTTTTAGGGGTTTTACAGTTTTTTAGGATTTATATTGTTTTTATGATATTTATGGTGTTTTAGTGTTTTCAAGGTTTTATGATTTTCTTTGGATTTTAAGTGTTTTTTTGTTTTTGTTAGGGATTATATACATGGTTATAAAATTTTTAGGCATCTTAGGGGTTTTAGGTATTTTATGGTTTTTTTGGTTTTACATTTTTTTTGTTAGGGATTGAATTTTTTCAATTATTTTTTATATTTCTTTGGGTTTAAATGGATTTAATGTTTTTTAGGCATTTATAGGGGGTTTTTGAGTTTGTAGTTTTTTTATGATTTTAGGGGTTTCTATGGTTTTTTTGGATTTCTATAGATTTTTGGGGGGTTTAGTTTTTTATATTTTATGTATTTTTAGGGGTTTTCTGTGTTCTTAGGGTTTTAAGGTTTTATTATGGTTTTTGGGTTTTAAAGTGTTATTATGTTTTAGTTACTTTTTGTGATTGTTTTTTATTTTTTTGGGTTTTGGGGGTTTTTTTCAAGATTTAAAGTGTTTTTAGGTTTTTAATGCTTCTTTTTCAGTTTAGGGTTTTCTATTTTTTTTATGGGGTTTTATGGGTTTTATGGTTTTTATGGAATTTGTGGGTTTTATGGTTTTTAGAGGAATAAGAAAAATTTTGGTTCTTTTATTGTTTTTAGTGTTTTTAGTGTTTTCTAGTTTTGTATGGGTTTATTTATTTTTAGGTTTTTGATGTTTTCTTATAGTTCTTTTGAGTTTTTAGGGTTTTTTACAATTTTAGAGATTTTTAAGGCCTTTTTTAGATTTTAATGTTTTTCATCATTTTTAGGTATTTGAATTTTTTTGGGGTTTTTACCATTTTTAGGATTTATTAGGGATTTAAGTGTTTTTTGGTTATTTGTGTTTTCTATGGGGTTTTCAGTCATTTTATAGATATTTCTATTTTGAGGGATTTTTAGGGATTTTTTTGGAATTTTTTAGGATTTTTATGGGTTTTTAGGGTTTTTAGGGATCTTGAGTGTTTTTATGGAAATTATGGTTTTTATGATTTTTTGGTGTTTTGGGTTTTTCTTTGATTTTTTAGGGTTTTAATTTTTTTTGAGTTTTTAAAATTTTGGGGCTTTATAGGGTTCTTATTATTTTATGGTATTTTTGGGTTTTTAATGGGTTTAAGGGTTTTTAAGTATTTTTTAAATTTTTAAGGGTTTCTAGTGGTTTTTACGGTCTTTAGATATTTTAGATGGGGGGGGGGGTTATGAATTTTTTAGTTTTTATGGTTTTCTTCGGGTTTTCAGTGTATTTATATTTGTTAATTTTTTAGAGATTTTAGTGCTTCTTTTGGATTTTTATTGGTTATTTTGGGTGTTTATGGATTTTTAGGGTTTTAGTGTTTTAGGGTTTTTAGTGTATTAGTGTCATTTGAGGGGTTTTAATTATTTTATGTTTTAATTTTTATTTTATTTTTTAGTGTTTTTTAGTGGTTTAATGTTTTATGGATTTTCAGTGTTTTTTAGTGGTTTTAAGAGTTTTTATAATTTTTTGGGTTTTATAGTTTTTTTCTATTTTTGAGGGGATTTTAGAGCTTTTTAGAGAAGTTAATTTATTTTTATGGTTTTTTAACATTTAGAGGGGTTTGAAGGGATTTTTAGAGTTTCTAGTAGTTTTTAGGGGTTTTATAGGTTTTTAGGTCTTTTAAGGTTTCATGGGTTTTTATGGTTGTGAGGTGTTTTACAATCATTTAAGGGTTTTATTGTATTTTAGAATTTTTAGTTTTGAGTGGTTTTTAGTGGTTTTCAATGTTTTTAGGTTTTTATGGCTTTCTTATAGATTTTCATGTTTATTTTGTGTTTTTTATGTCTTTAATGATTTTGATGTCTTCTTTGGATTTTTATTGTTTATTCGGATTTTGAGGGATATTAGTGTTTTTAGGGTTCTTAAATGTTTTTAGTGTTATAAGGTTTTTAGTGGTTCCGTATATTAAGATTTTAGGGGTTTTATGTTTTTTAGGATTTTATGGTTTTATTAATGGTTTCAGGGTTTATATGGTTTTTATGTTTTTAGTGATTTTAATGGGTTTTTATTATTTTCATGGGTTTTAGTGGTTTTATAGATTTTGGGGGTTTTCTAGTTATTTTTTGATTTATTGGTTTTTTAAGAGTATTTAATGTTTTTAGTGTTTTTTATATTTTGTGGCCTTTAAAGGTTGTTTATATTTTTTTGTTGGGTTATAGTGTTTTCTATGCGGTTTTCGTGTTTTCAACGTATTTGGGGTTTATGGTTCATATAGATTTATGGTTTTTGTTGGGTTTTTAGCATTTTTTAGTTTTTTAGGGGTTCTAAGCGTTTTCACGTTTTTATGTTTTTGTTATTGGTTTTCATGGAATTTAGGGTTTTAATGTATTTATGTATTTTTAGGGATTGTTTAGAATTTTTATGGCTATCTTTGGGTTTTTATGGATTTTAAGGGTTTTTTGTGTTTTAGGGGTTTTATAATTTTTATGTTTTTAGGGATTTTCAATGGGTTTAGGTTATTATGGTTTTCTTAGGGGTTTTTTAGGGTTTTAGGGTTTTTACATTTTTAGGGATTATAAAGAGTTTAAATATTTGGTTAGTTTATTAGGTTTTTTAGGATTTTGAGGCTTTTTTGGTGGGATTTTGGGTTTTTCTGGGGTTTTATGGTTTTTATGATTTTTTGGGTTTTCATGTTTTTTTGGGTTTTAATTTTTTTTAGAATTTTTTACATTTTCATGAGTTTAATGAGTATTTAGTATGCTTAGTGTTTTTATGGTTTTTATGTCTTTATGTTTTTTGTGGATTTTATGTTTTTAGGGGTTGTCATGATCATTTTAATGTTTTTACAGCTTTTATATTTTTAGGGATCTTAATTGTTTTTTGGGTCATAACGTTTTATTTGGTTTTTTTGGATTTTTTACTTTTTTAGGGATTTTAGGTATTTTTTTAAATTTTTTTTGGTTTTTATTTTTTTAGAGACATTAATGTTTTTAGGGGTTTTAATGGTTTTGAGGATTTTTTTATGTTTTAATAGATTTAAAATGTTTTTACATTTGTATCATTTTTTGTGTATTCATGGTTTTTCGGGGTATTTAAATTTTTGTGGGTTTAAGGCCATTTATTTTATTTTTAGTTATTTTAGGGGTTTGGAGTGTTCTTATGGATTTTAGGGTTTTATGGGTTTTAGTTTTTTTAGAATTTTTAGTTCATGAAGTGTTTTTAGGATTTTAAGGTGTTATTAGTGTTTTTCAAGGTTTTTTGTGTTATTTTAGGTTTTATATATTTTTACGGTTTTTAGGGTTTTATGGGGTCTTAGGGTTTTTATTATTTTTTGGTATTTTCGAGATTTTTTAATTTTTAGGTCATAAAATATTATAAATTTTAATGTTTTTATGTATCAATGAGTTTTAGAGTTTTTAATTGTTTTTTGGGTTTTTATGGACTTTTATGGTTTTTATAAGTTTTAGGGATTTTTATGGGTTTTAGTGGGTTTTAGGGTTTTATGGTATTTTTATGGTTTTCGGGTTTTTACAATTTTTAGGTTTTTTTAGTTATATTAATTTTTTAAATTTTTAATGATTTACTGGGGGTTTTCAAGATTTTTAAGTTTTTTTCCCTAGATATTTTTTAGACTATTTGTTGGTTTTCTGGGTTTTAGAAATTTTTAGGTTTTTATGCGTTTTGGGTTTTTTCAGTTTTTTATGTTTTTTAGGTTTTTTAGCACTTTTAGTGATTTTTATTTTCCTAGGTTTTCTTTGGTGTTTTCTATATTTAAGGGTGTTTATGTTTTTAGGAATATTATGGTATTTTTAGTATATTTATAGGTTCTAGGGGTGTTAGGTATTTCTAGTGGTTTTAGGTTTTTATCTTGGGGTTTTAGTGTTTTTATGATTTTTTGGGGTTTTAGTGTACTTTTTGAGATTTTAGGGTTTTAACGTTATTATAGCTTTTTTATCTTTTAAGGGTTTAAATAGATGTTTAATTTTTTAGTGGTTTTTATAGATTTTTAGGGTTTTAATTTTTTTATGGATTTTTAGGGGTTTCATCATCTTTTTTGGGGTTTTAAAGAATTCAGCATTTTTAATATTTTTTGGAAGGTAAAAAGAAATATATATCAAATTAATTGGTTTTTTTTAGGATATTTAGGCTTTTAAGTGTTTTTGGTTTTAACATTTTAACATGGGTTTTCAATGTTTTTAGGGTTTTTACGTTTTTAGTGATTCTTAGGGATTTGTTAGGATTTTATAGTTTTTGGGGTATTAGGGATTTTGAGGGATTTTTTGGGGTTTTATGGTTTATTTGGGTTTTTAGAATTTTTTCCAGTTTTTAGGGCTTTTAATTTTTTACGGTTTTTAATGTTTTATGGGTTTAAAGGGTTTTTAGATAATTAATTTATTTTTTATGATTTTAATTGGTTTTAGGGTTTTTATTTGTTTTTATATTTTTAGGGGTTTATTGTTTTATAGTTCATTTAGGTTTTTATGAGTTTTAGTGTTTTTAGGAGGTTTTACATTTTTAGGGATTTTTCGGGTTTTTATAGTTTTTTATGGTTTTGGTGATTTTGATGGTTTTTATAGATTTTATGATTTTTCGAGGGTTTTATTGTTTTTTTGTTATTTTTGGTTTTTAATTTTTTAGTTTTTTTTAATGTTTTAGGGGATTAAAGGGTTTTTGAAATTTTCAGTTCTTTATGGTTTTAATATGTTTTTTCGATTTGTCATGTTTTTTTTGGGTTTTATAGTTTTAAGGGTTTAATGGTTTTAGGGTCTTTTAGTGTTTTTATGGGTTTCATGTTTATTTTGGTTTTATTAGTTTCAAGTCTTTTCAGAATTTTGAGTACTTCTAATGGATTTTAAGGTTTTTAGGTTTTTTACATTTTTTTGGGATTTGTTGGGATTTTTTTAGGATTATCATGGATTTTAGGGATTTTGAAGGTGTATAGAGTTTGTTGTTGTTTTTTTTTCATTTTTTCATTTTCTGGAATTTTAGGGGTTTATAGTGTTTTTAGTTTTTTTTATGATTTTCTTTAGGTTATTCTATTTTTTAGGGTTCTTCACATTTTTAGGGAGTTTTAGGTCATTTATAAGATTTGTATGGTTTAATGGATTTTAAGTATTCTTAAGGGTTTTCGGTGTTTTTGGGGTTTTTGGGTTTTTAGAATATTTTAGTGTTTTAAGGGTTTTACATTTTTATTGGGTTTTAAGGTTTTCTTAAGTGTTTTTAGGATTTTTTACATTTTTAGGGGTTTTTTGGATTTTATGATTTTTAGTGTTTTTGTTTCTTTAGAGGTTTTTTATGGTTTTTATGTTTTTTAAACATTTAAGGGTTTTAAAGGGTTTTTAGAGTTTCTAGTGGGGTGTTCGGTTTCTTATATATTTTTTAGTGTCATTTAAAATATTTAATGGGTTTTACGGTTTTATGTTGTTTTAAGTTCTTTTTAGGGTTCTCCTGTTTTTAATAGTTTTAGAGGTTTTAAATGTTTTTAGATATTTTTGGTTTTTAGGGGTTTTGAAGTTTTTTGCGTATTTTTTGATTTACTGATTTTTTATGCTTTATTGGATTTTTTTTGTATTTTAGTTTTTCAGGTATTTTGATGATTTTTAATGATTTTTTAGGTTTTTAGGGTTCTTTAGGGTTTTTTGGTTTTTAAAGATTTACTTTATTTTTAGGGGTTTAGGGTTTTCATAGGGTGTTAAATGTTTTCAGGGTTTTTTATTTATAGGCATTTTTATGGTTTTTTATTTTTATAGTTTTGTTGGGTTTTTGGGGATTTTGAAGATTTTGAGTTTATAAAGGATTTTATTGTTTTTAATTGTTTTAGATTTTCTATATTTTTAGTGGTTTTATGTTTTTTAGGTTTTTAATGTTTTCTTATGGTCTTTCATGGTATAATGGTTTTATTGTTTTATTTATTAAGATATTTTTAATGATATTCTAGTATTTTTATGGGGTTTTACTGTTTTAAGGATTTTGAAATTTTTAGGGTTTTCAGAGTTTTTGGGGGGTTTATAGTTTTTTTGAGTTATTTTGTGGTATTATAGGTTTTTTGAGTTTTCTAACATTTTAGGGCGTTAAATTGATTTATATTTTTTAGTATTTTAAGGAGTTTATGGTGTTTTTAGGATTTTATGGTTTTCATGGGGTTTTATGGTTTTTAGGGGGTTTTAGGGGTTTTAGAGTCTTTTTAAGGGTTTTTAGCGTTTTCAAGGTTTTTAATGGTATTGTGTATTTTTTGGTTTTTAAAATTTTATTAGGGGTTTTTGGGGTTTTTTAGTTTTTAGTATTTTTTAAGTCTATTTTAGTTTTATAATTTTTTTTGGGGTTTTTAGGGATTTTGAGTGTTTTTATGCTTATTTTGGTTTTTAGGGTTTTTAGACATTTTTATGTTTTTGGAATTTATAGTATTTTTAGGTTTTTAAGGGATTTTTATGTGTTTCCATGATTTTTAGGGTTTTTATTTTTAAATAACTCTTAGGTAATTTTTAGGATTTTTATTGGTTTTTAAGGTTTTAGGGAATTTCATGTTTTTTCTATTTTTTGGGTTTTTAGTGTTTTTATGATATTATTTTTGGTTTTCGTATTTTTCTGAGTTTTTAAGGGTATTTAGAGATTTTTTGAATTTTTAAGGAATCTTTAGCGTTTTTAGGGGTTTATGGGGTTTTAGGGTTTTTTAGGTTTTTGGGTTTTTTAGTTTATAGGTGGTTTTATTATTTTAGGAACATTTTTGGGTTTTAGGGGTGTTATCATTTTTAGGGGTTGTTGGGGTTTTATTGTTTTTAGGGTTTTTTTGTTTTTCTTTATTGTTTTTATGCCTTTTAGGGTTTTATGTTTTCAGGTATTTGTAGGTATTTTTAGGAAATTTATGGTATTTTGGGTTTTTGATATTTTGAGGGATTTTAGGGACATTTAAGAGTTTTACTGTTTTTGACATTTTCTTAGGGGATTTAGGGTTTTTACGTTTTTAAGGAATTTTATGGTTTCTTTGGATGTTTAAGGTTTTTTAGTGTTTTTATTGATTTTAAGGATGTTTTAGGGTTTTTAAATTTTTAAGGGTGTAATGTGTTTTATGGTTTCAATGGTTTTCTTAGGGATTTTTCATCATTTAGGTTTTTTTATTTTTATGGATTTTAATGGAATTTTAAGGATTTTTATGGTTTGTTAGGGTTTATAAGGATTCTGAGTGTTTTTTAGGGTTTTTATATTTTTTTTATTATTTTACGTTTTTTCGAGTTTTTAGTCTTTTTAAGGATTTTAGAGTTTTTATGGGTTTTAGGGTTTTAAACGATTTCTATAGTTCTTAGTGGTTGTTGGGATTTTTTGGGATTTTTTGATTTTAATTTTTAGGGGGTTTTATAAATTTCTGGGGTTTCTATGGCTTCTAGGTTCATTTTATGGTTGTAGGGTTTTTAGTGTTTTTTTATGTTTTTATGCATTTTAGTGCTCGTATGTTTTTAATGTTTTATTAGGGGTTTTGAGGGTTCTTATGGTTTTTTTAAATTTTGAGGTATTTTTATGTTTTTTGGGGTTTTAAGATTTTTTTTGGATTTTTGGGGTTTTTAACATTTTTATGGTTATTAGTTTTTTAAGGTTTTTCATGGGTTTTATACATTTACAGGTTATTAATGAAATCTTAGGGCAAGGAAGGTTTGGGTCCAGGATATTCCGGACCCCCCCCCCCCCCAAATTTATTAGAAAAAAGACACGAAGACGTTGTAGATAAGGGAGGGGTCAAATGGCCAACACCCAAAAACCCATTACAAACACACGCTCAAGAACCGCAAAAAAAAAAAGAAAGATAAAAAACACACAAGAAAAAAAAACTGAAACATCTCCAACAGCAGCTCCTAGCCAATCAGCAACCAGCAGTAATACAAGTGTTGCACCTTCAGCATCTCCCATCCTAGCAGCATCCAGCATTCGGAACCACTAGCATCCAACATCATAGAACCACCAGCATCCAACACCACAGAACCACGATATTCCAACAACACACCTTCCAGCAGCCATCGACTTCTCACCAAAAATACTCACCACTAGCGACATTGAACCACCAACACCAAAATCACCAACCTCCACATTAGTCCTTGCCACAATGCAAGGTAGGTCCATCACCAGCTACACAAAACCACCAGCACTAGAAACAAAAGCATCATCTTCATCACATCCCAGCCAAGTAACAACCAAAATTCTAGCATATCGCATCTAGCAGCACAACCATGGGGATAGAACCACCAGCATCCAATGAAAGAACTAGTACGTGGCCCAAAAAACCCTTCCAGCAACCCAAAAACCACAACGCATAACCAGAACGCAACACCTCATATCAATCCCAGTAAACAACACCAACATAAACCCATAAAAAACCGTCCACCCCTACAACAGATCCATAACATAAGGATCCATCCAAAAACATCAGTAATATACGTGCGGCCAAATAGACCACTTTGGCACCTCCATAAAGGAAAGACCGAAACCAATTTGCCACAAAGCACAAACAAACCAAGAACAACAACATGAATCAAAGATAGGGTTGAGGAATGAACTTGGAACTTCTGCGCAGACTGATAACAAGAAAATATGAAAACCCAAAAAACCGGATCAAGGGAATCACAACCATGTTTAATCCACACCTTCCGCATCCAAAAAGAATCAACGCAACGCTAGAGGGGCCACTATAAATCTTCCTTGCTGAGCTCTATAAAAGGATGGGAAGATTGCAGCATTAATGACTGAGAAAACCAGGCCACTGGATTGCATCATCAAAGAGTCCATAACCTACGTCACCAATGAAACCCCCTCCACCGTTGAAAAATTCAAAGTCGTTGGCCCATCCATGGAGCCCCCATCATAGTAGATGTGATCTGGAACTGAAACGGAAGACTGCTAGGGTTTCCAATCTCCAATGTGTTGACCGCTTCACCTCTTGCAGAAAAGATCTGATCTGAAACCATAGTGAGCCTCACAACCTCAAAAGTCGTTGAATCCCAAGCACAATGGAAAATTATCCAAGATATGCTTGAATCTGAAGCCAAAGGCCCATGAAAACACATCTATCTAGAAAGACAAAACTGCCAAAAAATGAAGCCAGTGCATCCTTGGATCTATAGAGCACATCAAGGGCACGACAACACCAAGAAATAAGGGTTGAAGATTCATGACTAAAACCCCAAACAATATCCATAGGAAATCCTTGAAGACGCGATGATCGGGAGAGAGAGGTAGGGGAGTGTGCCACCATCCTCTTATGGTTTTATTGTTTTTTGGTATTTTTTAGTAATTTATAGTTTTTAGGGTTTTTAGAGTTTTTAGGGTTGTTGGGGTTTTTATGGGTTTTAGAAATTTATTTGAGTCTTTTTAGGGCTTTGAAGGTTTTTTATATTTCATTAACATTTCTAGGGATTTAATGGGTTTTAGATTTTTAGTGTTTTCTAGAGTTTTTATGTTTTTGTAATTTTTTAGGGTTTTAGTTGTTTTTATGATTTTTATTGTTTTAAGGGGTTTTAGGATCATTTTTAGGGTTTTATGTTTTTTTAATAAAAATGTGAATTTAGGGCTTTTACGTGTTTTTTGGTTTTTAATATTTTCTTAGGAAAGAAGAGGTGTGAGGTTAGGCTATTCCCAACCCCCAATAAATTTATTACTAAGAAAAAAGATGCAACAGACAGAGGAGGGGCATGGTCAATCGACCCATACACAAAAAACAAAGCATCAAAAGGAAAAGAAAGAGAAAGAACAAGTCCAAAGGAGAGAGGAAAGAAGAAAATAACAAGGGAAAACACCAGCATAGGTTCTACCAGCCTTCCCCACCATCATCATCATAGTCCGCACTAGGGGGGTCTCCCTCAGCACCATAACTAGTGGCCACAACAGAGTCTATTGACTCCCATTCATAAGAGTCATATTGATTTAATAATTTGGTGTAATACTCCTTTAACTTCACCTGCTCCACATTCAGCTACTTCTTAGGGATTTTATGGGTTTTGAGGGTTTTTTTATGTTTTTATTGATTTTTGGTATTTTTATGATTTTTATTTTTACTAGAGTTTTTGGGGAATTTTATGGGTTTAGGGTATATAGGGTTTTCATGGTTTTTAGGGTTTTTAGAATTTTTAGGTTTTATGGTGTTTTGAGTGTTTTATGGTTTTTAAGATTTTCATATGGCTTTGTAGGGTTTTATGGATTTTTATGTTTTAGGTATTTTTATAGATTTTTCTTTTGGAATTTTATAATTTTCAATATTTTAGGGATTCTGAGGTTTTTAAGGTTACTTTGGTTTTCTTTGTTTTTTTGGGAGTTTTTAGTTTTTATGTGTTTTAAGGTTATTTAGATTTTTTGAATGTTTTAGGTGTTTAAAAGTTTTTTATAGTTTTTAGTGGTTTTTAGGGTTTTATGGGGTTTTATTATTTTTAGGGGTTTTATGGTTTTGAGGGTTTTTTGGTTTTTCAGGTTCATTTTAGGGTTTTTATGGTTTGTAGCGTTTTTTATATTTTTACGGGTTTAATGTGCTTTTATTATTTTGGGTTTTTCAAAATTTCTTTCCATGTTTTTTTACATTTTTTTGGTTTTTAGGGATTTTTTGGAGTTTTATGGTTTCTAGATATTTTAGGGGTTCTATGGTTTTTAGGGTTTATCAATTTTGTAGCAGTTTTTACTTATTTGATGGGTTTTAAGTGTTTTTGGATTTTAATTTTTCTTTTAGTTTTTAAAGGTTTTATAGGTTTTTTTTGTTTTAAGGAATTTTTAGGTATTTTTAGAGTTTTTAGAGTTTTTAAGGATTTGGAGGGGTTTTCTTGGGGGATTGGTGTTTTTAGGGTTTTTTGAGTTTTTTAATGGATTAAGGGTTTTTAGATTTTCTTATCATTTTTAAGGGTTTAAATGAATTTTATAGTGTTTAGAGGTTTTATGGGTTTTATGGGTTTTATAATATTTAATGGTTTTTGAGGTTTAATGGTTGTAGGTTTTTTGGGTTATTATGATTTTTTAAGGTTTGTTAGCATTTTTAGGTTTTTGGGGGTTTTAGTGATTTTTTGGTTTTTGGTTATCTTTGGTGTTTTAATGTTTTTAGGGTGTTTTATGTTTTTGGTATTTTTATAGAATTTTCAAATTTTTATAGATATTAGGGTTTTTTTTGGGGGTTTTTAAGGTTTTTAGAGTTTTTAGGGGTTTTATGGTTTTTTCGGGTTTGATGGTTTTTTTATTTTTATGGGTTTAATGGTTTTTTAGAATTATTAAAAATATTCCAGGGTTTAAACGGTTTTCATTTTTTAGTTGGTTTTATAGTTTCTATGGGATTTTAAAGTTTTTTAGTTTTTTAGGGGTTTATAGTTTTTATTTGTTTTTTGGGTTTTATGGTATTTTATGGTTTTTTAGTTTCTATGAATTTTTATGTTTTAGGGTTTTTAAGTGTTTTATGGGTTTTAAGGTATTCTTAGGCCTTATAGAGGTTTTTGATGTTTTTATGGATTTTTTGGGATTTTATTGTATTTTTATGGTTTTTTAGGGTTTTTAGGGATTCTGAGGGGTTTTAGCTGTTTTTATAGTTTTTAAAGTTATATTTTTTGTAGGTTTTTTGATGTTTTTGTGGTTTTAAGAATTTTTAAGTTTCTAATGTTTTTAGGTGTTTTCTGGTATTTTAGTGTTTTTATGTCTTATGGGTTTTTTAATGATTTTTATGATTTTTTATTTTTATGATTTTTATGGATTTTGATTAGTTTGAGGGGTTTTTTGGGGTTTTAGGGGTTTTGTGGGGTTTTGGGGTTTCTATTATTTTTTTGTGTGTTCTAGGGTTTTAAGGGTTTTTATAAAATTATAATGTTTCTACGATTTGAAAGGGATTTTAGAGTTTTTAGTGGTTTTTGGGACTTTTTTGGGTTTTTAGGTTTTTTACTGTGTTAGGGGTTTTATGGTCTTTAGGGGGTTTCAGAATTTTCGATGTCATTTTAGGGTTTTTAAAGTCTTTTTAGTGTTTTTTATGATTTTTAGGGGATTTAATTTTTTTATAGTTTTTAATTTTTTCATAGAGGATTTTTTGGGTTTTGAGGGTTTTTAGTGTTTTTAAGTATTTTCGTGATTTCTTGGGGTTTTAGTGGTATTTATGGATTTAAAGGATTTTTTTTGGGTATTAGTGTTTTTATGTATTTTGGGGTTTTAAGTTTTTTTAGTTTTTTATGGATTTGTAAGGGGTCTTTAGTGTTTTTTTACCTTTTTAGGGTTTTAGGGATTTTTTGGATTTTTATGGATCATTAGAGGTTTGGGGATTTAGAGTGGTTTTAGGAATTTATGGGTTTTCTTATTTTTAGAGTTTTTATGTTTTTTGGGGTATAACCATTTTAAGGTTTGTACGGGTTTCTTAGCGATTTTCATGCATTTTAGGGTTTTTTATCTTTTAGGTATTTTTAGGGATTTTTTAGTATTTTATGGGTTTTTAAAATTTATAGGGATTTGGAGGGTTTTAGTGTTTTTTGGGTTTTTATTCCTTTTATAGTGTTTTTATTTTTTATGGATTTTTTTATTTGGTATTTTTTATGGGTATTTATATTTTTTAATTTTTTAGGGGTTTGATGGGTTTTTTGAGTTCTAAGTGGTTTTTATGTTGTTATAGATATTTTTTGTGTTTTTTATGGTTTTAGGGGGTTTTATGGTTTTTAGAGGGTTTAGGGGCTCTATAGGGTTTTTTAGGATTTTTAGTGTTTTTTAGGTTTTTAGGGGTTTTATGTGTTTCTAGATTTTGTGGTTTTCTTAGGTTTGTTTGGGGGGATTTTCTACATTTTTATGTTTTTTTAGGGATTTAATGAAATTTAATTGTTTTTCATGTTGTGCATAATTTAGAGGGTTTTGGGTTTTTTGGGATTATAGAATTTTTTTAGGTGTTTTAGGAATTTTTAGGGTTTTTAGGTCACCTTACGAATTTTTTTATGTTTGTTGAGTTTTTATATTTTTAGGGATTTTGAGGATATTTTTTGGAATTTTATGGTTTTTAGGGTTTTTCATGCTTTTAGGATTTTTAGGGTTTTATGGTTTTTTTAGTGTTTTTAGTTTTTATTCGTGTTTTATGTTTTTTAGAGTTTTATAAAATTTTCAGTGACTTAAAGGGTCTTTATGGTTTTTCATACATTTAGGGTTTTAATGGATTTTTATGAATTTTTCATGTTTTAGGGGCATTTAGTTTTTTAGTTTATTTTTAGAATTTTTAGTATTTTAAGCGGTTTTATAATTTTTAGGATTTTTAATTGGTTTTATGTTATTAATTATTTGTTAGGTGTGTGAAATTTTTTAGGGGTTTTTACATTTTTACCGAATTTTAAGGATTATTTTTGGATTTTTATGGGTTTTTAGGGATGTTAGGGATTTATAGTGTTTTTGGGATTTTTTTGTTTTTTGGTTTTTAAGGGTTTCATTTGTGTTTAGTTTATTATGTTTTTATTAGGGTTTTATGTTTTTAATGATTTTTTTATGTTTTTAGTGATTTTTGTGATTTTTTATCATTATTATGGTTTTTATGGTTTTTATGGATTTTGAGGGTCTTAGGGTTTTTTTGGTTTTTGGAAGATTTTATTTTTCTTAGTGGTTTTAAGGGGTTTTTGGTGTTTTTTAATGTTATTAAGTGTTTAAAGGGTTTTTATATTTTTAGTTTTATTTTGTTTTTATGGATTTGAGGGGATTTGAGGGGATTTTATGGTTTTTAGAAGTTTTATGGTTTTTAGGGACATTTTAGGGTTTTTAGGGATTTTAATTTTATTTTTATTATTAAGGGGTTATGTGTTTCTAGGTATTTAAGGTATTCATAGGGGTTTTTCTAGTTTTAGGGTTTCTAATGTTTTTAGGTATTTTAGGGATTTTTTTATATTTTTATGGTGTTTGGCATTTTTAGGGGTTTTTAGGGGTTTTAGGTTTTTTAGGGTTTTATGGTTTTAGGGGTTCTCTCATTTTTTTACTTTTTTGGGGTTTTATGTGTTTTTTGGGTTTTAAGGTTTTATAGGGTTTACCAGGGTTTTTATGGTTTTTATGTTTTTAGGATATTTTGGGCCTAATTTGGATTTTTATGATTTTTTATGGTTTAGGTATTTTGATGGTTTTAGGGTTTTTATGGTTCTAGTGTTTTTTATTGTTTTTATCATTTTTTTGGGGTGGTGGATTGGAGGTTTTAAATTTTTTTGAGTTTTTAAAAAATTTAGGGGTATTAAGGGATTTTAGAGTTTTTTGGGATTTTAGGGTTTTGGTTGGTTTTTTGGGGTTTCTTTCTTTTTTGGGGTTTTATGGTTTTATGGGTTTTCTAGTGTTTTTAGCATTTTTTAGGTTTTTATCGGGTTTATGTTTATTTGGGTTTCAAATGTTTACTTAGTGTATTTAAGGGGTTTAGGGTATTTTTAGTTTTTAGGTTATTTAGTGATTTTCAGGATTTTTTGATTTTTAAGGTTTTTTAATGATTTTTAAGAGTCGTAGGTTTTTTAATTTTTTATCATTTTTATGTTTTTTAGATTTTTTAGGTTTCTAAGGGTTATAAGTGTTTTTAGGATTTTATGTATTTCTTAGGGGGGTTCAACTATTTTATAGTTTATTTCATTTTTAGGAGTTTTTTGGGATTTTTAGGATTGTAATGGGTTTTAAGGGTTTTAGGGATTTTGAGGGTGTTTTAGGGTTTTTAAGGGTTTTATGGTTTTGTTGCATTTTTATTTATTTTTTTGAGTTTTGAGTTTTTTATGTTTTTTATAGTTTTAAATGTTTTTAGGGGTTTTAGTTTTTTTATAGTTTTACTTGATTTTAGAGATTTTATGCTTTTTAAATGGATTTATGGTTTTTAGGGGCTTTATGGTTTTTAGGGGTCTTAGGGAATTTTTATCATTTTTTGGGTTTTAAAATTTCATTGGGTTTTCAGTTGTTTTAAGGGTTTTATGGTTTTTAAGGTTTTCTTAGGGGTTTTTAGGGTTTTAGGGTTTTTTACATTTTTTGTATTTTTTTTGGGATTTTTACATATTTTTATGGTTTATATTGTTTTTAGGAACTTTGAGGATTTTATTATTTTTATGGGTTTTTAGGGTTTTGATTGTTTTTAGCATTCTTTAAGTTATTTAGGGGCTTTAAGATTTTTTGGTTTTTAAGGTTTTCTTATAGTTTTTAGTTTATTTTTGTGTTTTTTATGTTATTTTGGGCTTTTTAGGATTTTAAGGATATTTTTGGGTTTTAGGGATTTTTATTGTTTTGGGGGTTCTTGGGTTTTTATGGTTTATTTGGGTTTTTAGGGTTATTTGAATTTTTTTGGGTTTTCAGTATTTTTAAGATTTTTTACTATTTTTAGGGATTTAAAGGGTTTTTATAATTTATAAGGGGGTTTTATGTGTTTTTATATTTTTGTAAAGGTTATTAGGGGTTTCTATCGTTTGTTGATTTTTTAGGATTTTAAGGATTTTTTAGGGTTTTTTCTGGGTTTTTCTGCTATTTTAGCATTTTTAAGGTTTTAGGGGTTTTAAGTGTTTTTATGGTTTTATGTTTTTCTTTGGGGTTTTCAGAATTTTAGGGATTTTTATGTTTTTAGTTCTTTTTTAGGATTATTATTTGTTGGCTATTTATGAATTTTGAGGGTTTTTAGGATTTTTCAGGTATTTAATTTTTTTTATGTTTTTATGGGTTTAAAGTGTTTTTATATTTTTAATGGTTTCCTATATTTTTATGGGTCTAGTAATTTTTAGGGTATTTATGTATTTGTATATATTTTAAGGTTATTATGGATTATAATGGGTTTAAGGGGTTTTTTTGGGATTTTTAGGATTTTTGGTGATTTTTTAGGTTCCTAGGTTGGTTTCGGTTTGAAGGGGTTTTATGGTTTTTTATATTTTTTATATTTTTATATTTTGAAATGGTTTTTGAGGTTTTTAGTGTTGTTATGGTTTAAATGGGGTGTAGGGTTGTTTATGTTTTTTAGAGTTTTTATGGTTTTTAGGATATTCAAGTGGTTTAGTGACATTTTAGGGGTATTAGGGTTTCTAGTGGATTTTAGGTTTTTAGGGGGTTTATGTTTTTCATGGTCTTTAATGTTTACAAAGGGGTTTTTAGATTTTTTATGTGTTTTAATGTTTTTAGGGATTTTTATGTTTTTTAGTACTTTTGTTGGTTTTCAGAGGCTTTAAGGAATTTTAGGGGTTTTATGTGATTTTAGGGTTTTTAGTGTTTTATAGGATTTTTAGGTGTTTTAAGTGCTCTTATATTCTTAAATTTTTCTTAGGGGTTTTCTATAATTTTTATGGATTTTTACATTTTTTGGGATTTTATGAACTAATTTTATATTTATGTTATTTTATAGGTTTTAGAAATTGTATGTGTTTTTAGGGTTTCTTAGGGTTTTTAGTGTTTTTTAGATTTTCTTCAGATTTTATGTGTTTTTAGTTTTTTTATGGTTTTCTAAGGGGATTTCATGGTTGTATTTTTTTTTACATTTTTAGGAATTTTTTGTTTTTTTTTATTTTAACTGTTTTTACGGATATTTAGGTTCTTTAGGGGTTTTAGTTTTTTACATCTTTTTAGTGTTTTCTTGGGTTTTTTGAGCTTTTATAGTTTTTATGTTTTCAAGAGTTTTCTAATTCTTTATGAATTTAAAAGGTTTCAAAAACTTTTTGTGTGTTTTAGGGTTTTTATGGGGTTTTAGTGTTTTTATTGGGTCTTATTGGTATTAGGAATTTTTGGGTGTTTATGGTAATTTTAGCGATTTTAGGATATTTGGTGTTTTTTTAATTTTTGGGGTTTTACGTGTATTTATATTTTTATAGTGCCTTTGGGTTTTTAAAGGATTTTGTTTTTTTATGTTTTTTGTGATTTTTAGCATTTTTTATGATTTTTTGGGTTTTTATTTTTTTAGGGGTTTGGTAAGGATTTGTGGGTTTTTATGTTTTTTATGTTTTAGTGTTTTTATATTTTTAGGGTTTTTAAGTGTTTTAATTTTTTATGTATTTTTTGGGATTTTTAGGGATTAAGGGGTTTTTACATTTTATGGAATTTTTATTGGTTTTTAAGGATTTTTATAGTTTTTAGTGTAATTAGGGATTTCTAGGAATTTAGGGGTTTTTATTGTTCTATGTATTTTTAGAGGTTTTTCAAATTTTTT
Organism: Viscum album; assembly: GCA_963277665.1. Lineage (NCBI taxonomy): Eukaryota > Viridiplantae > Streptophyta > Magnoliopsida > Santalales > Viscaceae > Viscum > Viscum album. Next base: position 1,118,471,183 of record OY728152.1, read on the forward strand.
GGGGATTAAAGGCTTTTTATTGATTTTAGTAGTTTTAGGGTTTTATGGGTTATTAGGGTTTTTAAATAATTTTATGGGTTTTATGATTTTTAGGTGTTTTATGGTTTTTAGGGTCTTTTTCTGATTTTTTAGGATTTTTACATTTTTTATGTTTTTATTTTTTAGGGGTTTTAATTGTTTTTAGGGCTATAATGATTTATGAGGGGTTCTCATGGTTTTTTTGGGTTTTAACCATTTTAGGTATTTTTAGTACTTTAAAGGTTTTTTATCATTGTTTAGTGTGTTTAGGGAAGTGAAGATACAAGGGCCAGTCTATTCCTAACCCCCCCAAATTTATTAGAAAAAAAATGCAGCAGACAAGGGAGGGGAGGGGTCAAACGACCCACAACCAATAATCCTTAACAACCCCAAACCCAAAACCCAAAAAAAGAACCCCAAAAATGAAAACAAAGAAAGAAAAAGACTCAAGACACAAGATACAACTGCATCACAAAACTTATCCAATCAACACCAGCATCCTGTAGTATCAGGTCCAGCCATCACAGCCTCAACATACCTTCTGCACCACCCAACTAGGGAGTAACAAGAGTCCAACATCACACCTTCCAGCACCCAGTGACTTCTCACCAAAAAGACTCACCACTAGAGACATTGAACCACCATCACCAAAATCACCAGCCTTTACATTAGTCATTGCCCCCATGAAAGGCAGGTCCATCACAAGTCGCACAAAACCACATGCACCAGAAATGGAAGCATCATCTTCATCATATCCCAGCCAAGTAACTACCAACATTCCATCATATCGCATTCAGTAGTACAACCACAGGCAGAGAACCACCAGCATCTAATGCAAGAACTAGTACGCAGAGCAAACATTCCGTTAAGAAACCCAAAAACTACAACACATAACCAAAACACAACACCTTATATCATTCCCAGCAAACAACACCAAATTCAACCCATAGAAAAACCTTCCACCACCACAAAAAATCCATAACAGAAGCATCCATCCAAAAACTTCAGCAATATACGAGGTGCCAAATAGACCTCTTTGGCAATGTTGGAATGTAAAGACCGAAACCAGATCACTGCAAAGCACCAAAAGACCAGGAACAACAGCATGAACCAAAGATAGGGATGGGGAACGAACCTGAAACTTTTGCACAAACTGATAAATTGAAATTATAAAAACACAGAAAATTGTATCAAGGGCATCACCACCATGTTGAATCCACGCCTTCCGCATCCAACATGAATCGACTAAATTCTAGAGGGGCCACCTTAAATCTCCCATGCTCAACTCTGTAAGAACATTGGAAGATTGTAGCATCGAAGAACGAGAAAACCAGGCCACCTCATTGCATCATCGAAGAGACCAGAACCTACACCGCAAATGGAACCCCCTCCACTGTTGAAATCTTCGAAGCCGTCGCCCCATCCGTGGAGGCCTTATCTCTACAAACGCGATCTGGAACTGCAATAGAAGACCTCTAGGGTTTCCAATATCCAAAGCGTTGACCACTTCACCTCTTGCCAAAAAGATCTGATCTGAAACCACAACGAGCCTCACAACCTCTAAATCCGCTGAATCCTAAGAACAAAGGCAAATAAGCCAATATGTGCATGAATATGAAACCAAAGGCCCATGAAAACACATCTCTCTGGAAAGACGAAGCTGCCAAATGAAGGAAACCACCACATCCTAGGATCTATAGAGCACTTCAAGGGCATTCCACCACCAAGAAGGAAGGGGTGAAGATCCATGACCGAATCCCCAAGCAAGATCCAAGGTAAATCCTTGAAGACGGGATGAGCAGGAGAGAGAGCCAGGGGAGTGATGTTTGGGGGGTTTATGTGTTGTTTGGATTTTGAGTCTTCGCAGTTTTAGGAGTTTTTACATTTTCTATTATTTATTTGGATTTTGAGGATTTTTATGGATTTTAGGGGTTTTATGGATTTTGAGGGGTTTTATGGGATTATATGTTTCTTTGAGTTTTTAGTGGTTTTAGGGGTTTTCTGTTTTTTATGTGGTTGAGGGATTTTTATGATTTTTAGGGGTTTTAAGTTTTTATGGGTTTTAGGGTATTTAGCGTTCTTTATTTTTTTTAATGAATGGGGCTAAAGCCTCATTTATTTTTAAAGCAAAGAAAATTCATCTTTTTAAATAGGTAGAGGGAGACCCATTACATAGCCTGAAGGCCCATCAAACATTTTTCCCATTACATAGCCTATAGGCCCAAATTTATTTTCGAAGACCCATTCTGTGAATAGTACTGTACAGTACCCACCTGCTATAGTACCCTTCCACCGCTACAGTGAACGCTGTTGCTACAGTACCTTCACCCCATGGGTTTTGAACCCCTATTTTTCATGTAGTATTACAAGGTGGTTACCACTAATTCAAACCCCAAATACTTTATCATTATTTATGTTTTTATGGGTTTTAAGTGTTTTTAGGTTTTTAAGGTTTTTAGAGGTTTTCATGGTTTTTAGAGTTTTTTAAAATTTATGTATTTTAAGTTATTTTATTTATTTATTAATATTTAGGGTTTTAGGGATTCTGATGGTTTTAGAGGTTTTTAGGAATTTTAAGTGTTTTATGGTATTCAGTATTTTTGTGCACCTTATGGTTTTAAGGGGTTTTATAGTTTTGCAACATTTTTATGGGTGTAAAGGGTTTTAGGATTTTGTGGTTGTTAATTATTTTTTAGCATTTTTATAGTTTTTAGTGGGTTTTAGTGTTTTTTGAATTTTTTTTAGGTTTGTATGGTTTGTAGTATTTTTTTGTTTTTATAGGTTTTAATTGTTTTTAATAATTTAAGTTATTCATTGGATTTATCATGGATTTTACGATATTTTATGTTTTTAAGGATTTTTAGATGTCTTTTTGGATTTTATGGTTTTTAGGGTTTTTAAGATTTTTGGGTTTTTATGGATTTTAGGATTATTTTGTATTTTTTGGTTACTATGGGATTTAAGTGTTTTTAGCTTCTTACTGTTTTTTTGGGTTCTTATAGGTGTTTGTGTTTTATCTATTCTTAATGTTTTTTAGGTTTGTTTATTATTTTTTTATCGGTTATTATTGTTTTAAGATATTTTAGGGGTTTTATGGGTTTTAGGGTTTTTAACATTTTTTAGGTTTTTAGGGTTTGAAATGTTTTTGGGAATAATTGTTTTCTAATAATTTTATAGCTTTTTGGGTTTTTTATTTTTTTAGGAATTTTTAGTGATATTTAGGATTTTTATGGGTTTTAATGGGTTTTTGGGATTTTTTGTGTTTCTGGGGTTTTTTGGGATTTTAGGATTTTTATTGTTTTTTCTGGGTTTTTATGGTTTTTTGAGTATTTAAAGTTGTTAATTATTTTTATAGTTTGTAATGGTTTAGGGGTTTAATGAGTTTTTTTAGTTTTTAATTGTTTTTTATTTTTATGGATTTTTATGATTTTTGATAGTTTTAAGGGGTTTTAGGGTATTTTTAGTGTTTTATGCATTTTTATTTTTTTTAGGGTTTACATATTTTTTATTGCTTTAATGTTTTTAGTGTTTTTTAGTATTTTTATGGTTTTTTACATTTTTAGGTATTTTTAGGGTTTCACTGGTTTTTTATTGTTTTAGGGTTTTATGGATTTTGAGGGTTTTCAAGTTTTAGGGTTTTAGGGTTTTTACTATTTTTATGTTTCTTACTGTTTTTAATTTTTTTAGGGGTTTAAGCATTTCCTATGGTTCTTAGGTATTTTTATAGTTTTATGGATTTTTTGGGATTTGTTTCAGATTTTTTTGGATTTTTTTCGTATTTAGTGATTTCAGGGTTTTTATGTTTTATTATGGTTTTTAGTGATTTTATGCTTTTTTTGGGTTATTAGGCTTTTTTTTAATTTTAATGTTCACATGGCTTTATTAATGTCTTCTAATGTTTTTAGGGGATTAATGGAATTCAATTTTTTTTTCAGCTTTTAGGTTTACATGGTATTTTATGGGGTTTTACCGTTTTAGGGGGTTTTATTTTTTAGGGGTTTATGGGTTTTAAGGTCTTTTTAGAGTTTTTCAAGTTTTTATCATTTTTCATATTTTTTGTAGTTTTATGTTTTTTAAATTTTATGGTTTTTAGGGTGATTCATGGTTTTTAGGATTTTTTTGTTTTTAGGATTTTTTACAATTTTTATGTGTTTTTAGGGATTTTGAAGGGTTTTAATGTTTTTTAGGGTTTAGGGGGTTTTATGGGTTTTAGTGTTCTTTTGATAATTTTGGGTTTATGTGTTTTTTTTGTAGTTTTCTTAGGGGATTGTAGGAAATATTTGGGTTTTTATGATGTTAGGGGTTTTTGGGAACTTTTTTAGGTTATTTAGGGATTTGAGGGTTTTTTGTGTTTTTTAGGTTTTTTAGTGTTTTTTAGATTTTTAGGGGTGTTAAGGGTTTATAGGTTATTAATTTTTTCATTAAAATTTTCAAGGTTTTTTTATTTATGGGGTGTTTTAAGGCCTTTTTGGATTTTTATGGGTTTCGTAGTTTTTAAGTATAAGAGGGTTTTTGGAGTTTTTATAGGAATTTTATAGTTTTTTGGGTTTTAAGTTATTTTTAGTTTTAATGGTTTTATTCTGGTTTTTACATTTTTTAGTGTTTTTATATATTTATTTGTATATTTACGGTATTTTAGTATTTTATCGGTTTTTATGGGGTTGAGGGATTTTGATGGATTTTAGGGTTTTTGGTTTTTTCGATTTTTTTGCGGTTTTAGGGTTTTTGAAATTTTTATTCATTTTAAGTGTTTTTGGGTTTTTTTAAAAACATTATAGATTTAAATGGTGGTGAGGGTTTTTAGTGGTTTTAGGGTTTTATGGGGTTTTAAAATTTTCTTTACTTTTAGGGGTTTTATGATTTTTAGGGGTTCTATAATTTTTAGGGTGTTGAAAGGATTTTTTGTATTTTTTAGGTTTTAGAGGTTTGAAGTTTTTATATGTTTTTATTATTTTCTTATGGGTTTTAGAGTTTTTAGGGTTTTTGTGTTTTTAGTTATTTTTGGGATTTATTACGTTTGTTAACGATTTTTATAATTTTTAGGGATTTTAAGGTTTTTAGGGTTTTTTGGTGTTTTTAGTAATTTTTTGTTTTTAAGGGTATTGTGTGTATTTAAGTTTTTAATATTTTATTAGGGATTTTCATGCTTGTTAGAGTATTTTTTTTCAAATGGCTAGGTCTTTTTAGGATTTTTATGTGTTTTTAGTGGCTTTGAGGGTTTTGGGTTTTTATAAGTTTTTTGGGTTTTTTGTGTTTTTTGGAGTTTTTAGGGGGTTTAAGGTTTTTTAGAGATATTAAAAAATTTATGGGTTTAATGGGGTTTTATATTTTTTAGTGGTTTTCTATTTTTGGTTTTTTTGAGTTATTTAGCTGTTTTATGGGTTTTAGGGATTTTTATGGGTTTTATGGTCTTTTAGGGTATTTAGGGTTTTAATGTTTTTTATTTTTTGGGTGTTTTATCTGTTTTTTTGTTTTTATGGATTCATAGGCATTTTTAGTATTTCTAGGTGTTTTTATGATTTTAGTTATATTTAGATATTTCTTATGATTTTTATGGTTTTAGGGTTTTATGGATTTTGGTGGTATTTAGGGGTTTTAATGTTTTTATGGTTTTTGGAGCATTAGTGTTTTATGGTTTTTAGGGGTTTTTACATTTTTTTGGATTTTAACAGATTTCTTATAAATTGTATTCTTTTTTTAGTTTTAGGGAAAGGAACATGCGAGGGTTGAGCTATTCCCGAACCCCCAAATTTCTTAGAAAGAAAAAAAGAGACACAACAGACAAGGGAGGAGAGAGGTCAAACGACCCACACCCAAAAACCCCTTGCAACCCATGCCAAAAAATGAAAAGTCAGAAAAGAAAATAAAACCCAAGCAAGAATACCCAGGCCCAAGCAGTAACCATCACCATCATCCAGCAGCATCCCGCATCCAGCAGCTCACTACCAAGAAAAGACCAGCTTCCAACCACACATACACCAGCATCCAGCACCTCCTCACCAAAACGAGCCATCACTAGCAGCACATAACCATCAACAGAATCACAAAAGAGCTAGCAAACAGAGTTCACTTCCATACAGAAACCATAATCCATTATTGAAAGATCCAGCATGCAGCACCCCCTCACCAAGAACGTCCACCGCAAGCAGCACAAAGCCAATAACACCAAATTCCACCCCACAAACATCATAGCGTTCCAGCCAAACAGCAGCCAACCATCATACCAAAGAAAACCAACAGCCAACAGCTTTCTAGTAACCACATCCCAGCCAAGTAGCAACCAACATTCCATCATATCGCACCCATCAGCAGCAAGGAGTATAACCAACCAAAACAAATCAATCCGAACAGCCCTACCAGCCAGCCAGAAATTGCAAAGCATAATACAGTACCTCATACTCGGACCAACAAACAACATTGGCATCGAGTCACAGCCAAACCATCCACCAGCACCAGAAGCATAAGCATAATCTTTAACACATCTTAGCTAAGAAGCATCCAAAACCCTGTTCACCATCTTCCGACAGCCAGCAACAATTTCAGCAGTACCCAGCGAAGCAGTAAACAACACCCAGCAGCTAGAAAACCAACGACCAGCACCTCCTGGCCATTCATCACACAAGATTCAACACCTAGCAGAATAGACAAATCCATACAATGCGGAAAAAATTACTCCAACCTTAGTGATCGATTAGGCATCTTAGGGACCCCCATACCAGCATCAAAACCATATCGCAGTACAACATAAAATAACCTGCAATCACATCGTGAAATAAGGCTGAAGCTGAAAATCCCAAACTACGAACCTACAAATCCTATGTAAACCAATCTCAATCGGATATAAGAATCCAAACACCATGACAGAACATGCCATCAACATGCCATGACCTCGCCCTCTACCTCCATATATTTCTGTCGTGAAGCCAGGACTGCCACCAAAATCCTCCCAATACCAGATATGGAAGGTACCTCATCGTTGATGGCTGGGAAGTCCATCCTGTCACACCGCCGAGTCGCCAGGGATTCCGTCACACCTTCTTGACACCGTCGTGAAGCCATGAAATCCACTTCAAATATGGGTCTAGAGTTGACTTTTCCATCGTCCTAGAAACCCACCAAGCCCCCACATCACACCAAAGTAGGCACACCCAAGGAGTCAGATCTGCCGAAGCCGAGATACAAAGCTTCCAGATCCTGAGCAGACCGTCACCGCCCAAGCCCGAACGGAGCCGCCAGATCCTGTCACTAGATAAACCGATCCTTCTCTCCCACATGCTCTTTGTAGAAGAAAACCAATTGAATAGAACTCCATCTATATCAAAAGGTTCAAGCATAATGAGATCAACGAAGCCGCCAAGGAGGAGTCTAGGAGAAAACCCTGGAGAACGCCACGTCGGGAGGGAGATCCCAGGAGAGAGCGGTGGCATTTTTCACAGAATTACACTGGGTTTTTTTAAATTTTTATGGATTTTGAGGGTTTTTAGGGGTTTAGGATTCTAATAATTTATGAGTTTTAGAATTTTTGGTTTTCCTATAGGTTTTAAGTGTTTTTAGGTTTTTATGTTCTTCTTATGGGTTGTTATAGTTCTTAGAAATTTTTAGGTTTACATATTTTTATGGATTTTTAAGTATTTCATGGTTTTTAAAGGGTTTTAAAGAATTTTAGGGTTTTATGGTTTTTATGGTTTGTAAGGTTTTTTGGGTTTTGTGGGGTTTTCCAATTTTTTTTAATTTTTTAGGGTTTTTTGGGTTTTTAGTGTTTTTAACATTTTTAGGGGTTTAAAGGGTTTTTAGATATTTTAATGGAATTTTAGTTTTTCATGGTTTTTAGCGTTTTATGGTTTTGAAGTTTTTTTATGGGTTTTAGGGGTTTTATTATCTTTTCATAATAATTAGCGTTTTTTTGGTTTTTTAGGGGAATTAAGTTTTTTTGAGGTTTTTGAGGTTTTCTTAGGGGTTTTCAAGGATTTATGTATTTTTAGTTTACTTGTTATTTTTATATATTTATAGTATTTTTATGATTTTTATGGGTTTTAGGGTTTTTATATATTTTGAGGAGTTTTAGGGCTTTGTTGTTTTTTTCTATTTTTCTTGTATTTTTTAGGTTTTTAGAGTTTTTTATTTTATCATTTTTGGTTTTTTATGTTTATCTTTTGGATTTTTAATGTTTTCGGTTTTGTTTTAAGTTTTTTGGCATTTTTAGTGTTTTTAATGTTTTAATGTTTTTATGGTTCTAGTGATTTTGAGAGTTTCTATGGTTTTGTGGTTTTTATGTTTTATCAAGTTTTTATTGTGTTTTTTGGGTTTTTAATATTTTAGAGTTTTTTAAAAGTTTAGGGGTTTTAAGGGGTTTTCGATTTTTTGTGGGTTTTGGCATTTTATGGGTTTTTATGTTTTAGGGTTTTTTATTGTTTTAGGGAGTTTTAGGGTTTTTATGGTATTTTAGAGTATTTTTGGGTTTATTGTGTTTTTATATTTTTAGGGGTTTATTTTTTTAATTTTTAATGTTTTCTTAGGGTTTTTCATGGGTCTTTGGGTTTTTTACAATTTTAATGATTTTTAGGGATTTTTTAGGAATTTTATCATTTATTTCGATTTTTAGTAATTTTTAGGGTTTATGGTTTTTTAGGGTTTTAGGGGTTTTGAATTTTCTTATGAGTTTTATGTGTTCTTAGGTTTTTAAGGTTCTTTATGGATTTTAGTATTTTTTATGTTTTTAGTGATTTTTATGACTTTTTAGTATTTTTATGGGTTTTTAGGGATTTTAAATTTTTTTAGGGTTTTATGGTTTTTATAGTTTATAACATTTTATGGTCTTAATGTTTTTTAGAATTTTTTAGGGTTTTATGGTTTTTTATAATTTTTTTCACCTATTTAGATTTTTGGGGTTTTCATTATTTTTAAGGGGGTTTTAGGGTTTTATTATGGTTATAGTATTTTTAGGTTTTAAGGGGATTAAACAGTTTTTATATTATTACGATTTTCTTCGAGTTTTTTAAGTGTATTTTTGGTTTTTTATGATTATTTGGATTTTAGAGCTACTTTTGGATTTTTATTGGTTTTTAGGGAATTTGAGGGGTTTTTATTTTTTTAGGGTTTTTATAGATTTCCTGGTTTTATGGGGTTTTGGGGGGATTTTGGGGTTTTTAGGGTTTTATGGTTTTTATATTTTTTTTAACTTTTTAAGGATTTTAAAGGATTTTTATAGTTTTTAGTGGGTCCTAGTGTTTTTATGGATTTTATGGTTTTTAGGGGTTTTCATGGCTATTATGAGTTTTTATATTTTTAGTGATCTATAGGATGTTTTGTGTTTTTTGGGTTTTTAGGTTTTTTGATGGTTTTATGTTTTTATAGGGTTTTTAGTATTTTTAGGTTTCTAGACGTTTTAAGTGTTTTTATGTTTTCCTATAGTTTTATAGGGTTTTAAGGTTTTTCTCATTTTTGGGTTTTTTACATCTACAGTTTTATAGTTTATATGGTTTTTATATATTTAAAGGGTTTTTAGGGTTATTATGGTTTTTCGGGTTTTAGTGATTTTTTGGAGTTTTTAAGAGGATTTTTGGTTTGTTAGAGTTTATAATGTTGTCGAGGATTAAATGGTTTTTTTAGTTTTGAGTGGGTTTTTAGAGATTTTTAATGTTTTTTGAGTTTTTTTTCGTTTTTTATGGTTTGAAGGTCTTGTTTGGGTTTATTTCATTTTTTAGGTTTTTTGGGATTGTAATTGATTTTTAATTTTTTACAGTTTTCTAATGGTATTTCAATGTTTTTAGGATTTTTCTGTTATTAAGAATTTTTATGGATTTCTAATTATTTTAATTTTTTTTGGGTTATATGGATTTTGAGGGGTTTTAGGGTTATTAGGGTCTTTATGTTTTTTCATTTTTTTCTTTTTAAGGGACATAAGTATTTTTAGTTTTTATGGTTTTCTGAGGGGTTTTCTAGGGTTATAGTGTTTTTTACATTTTTAGGGATTTTCAGGGATATGTATGGAATTTAAATGTTTTTAGTGTTTTTAAGGGTTTTTAGGGTTTTATGGTTTTTTTTATAGTTTTTATGAGTTTTATGGTTTTTTGGGGTTTTAGTGTTTTTTTGGAGTTTTCAGTGATTTTATTTGTTTTAGAGTTTTTTCAAAAAATTAGGGGTTTAATGAGTTTTTTTATATTTTTTTAGTGGTTTTATTACTCTTATGGATTTTAAGCTATTGTTATGGTTTTTATGGGTTTCATGGTTTTTATGTGTTTTATGATTTTTAGGGTCTATTTAGAATATTTTATGGTTTTTAGCATTTTTAGGATTTTTAGTGGTTTTAATTTTTATTGGGTATTTATGGTATTCATAGGTTTTTTCTATGACTTTTGGTTTTTTTACATTTTAGTGTTTTTGGGAGTTTTTTGGATTTTTATGGTTGTTAGGGGTTCTAGGGATATTGAGGGTTTTTTGGGTTTTTAAAATTTTTATGGATTATAACATTTTTAGGTTTTTAGTGGTTTTAATATTTTTAGTTTTTTAAGGTTTTCTTAGAGGTGTTTAGGGTTTAAAGTACTTTTAAATTTTTTTTATTTTTATATTTTTAGGGGCATTGTGGGTTTTTAGAGATTTCGTGGGTTTTGGTGGGTTTATAGGGTTTTTATATATTTTCAGTGTTTTTTGGGTTTTTTGGTTTTATAGAGGTTTTAGTGTTTTTAAATTCATATAGGTTTTAAGTGTTTTTGGTGTTCATGGTTTTTAGGGTTTTTCATTGATTTTAGGGGGTTTCCATTTTTGGTATTTAATTGTATTTTTTTGGATTTTTAGGATTTTTAGGATTTTTAGGTACTTTGAGATTTTTTATTCTTTTAGGGGTTTTAGTTAAGAATTTGTTGGGGTTTCAGGGTTTTTGAGTATCTTGCGGGGTTTAAGGTTTTTTTAGGTTTATATTGTCTTTAGGGAGAAGGCAGATGCGAGGACCAGACTATTCCTGGCCCCCTCAAATTTATTTAATAAAAGGAAGCCAATCCAAAAGGAGTACAAAAAGAGAAAAAAGAAAGGAAAGAAAGACACAAAAGAAAGAAACAGTGAAAAAGTCAAGCCATAAAGTCATCATACTCATTCCCAGCTCAAAAGGGGTCTCCAAATGCACCATAGTCGTCAGCAGCATCAGGATCTGCCAAGTCCCACTCAAAATTATCATACGGTGTCGTAGCATAATACTCCCTCTGCCTCTCCTTCTCCCTGCATGAGGCCCTGAGTTGAACAGTCCTGGGTAGCGTAGAATTGTCCTTCTCTTCCCTTATTTTCTGAGCCCCAGACGATCTATGTGTCCCTTGAAAAGGTATTTCCATGTCCTCGTGGTCCTGCACCAGTACAAGAATCTCCCTGACCTCTTGGTTCAAGGCACAAGTAGAAAGTTCACGCCTCATACTTTTGAACTGGGGCATATCGACACTATCTTCTAGGTTGAGAGAGAAAACAATAATGGTTGGCCCTGCAAAAACCCTCTCCCTGAGCAAGCCACCTGCATAGTTCTCTTTCCCAAAAGGTTCCCCAAGTAGGGCCCTTTATTTCAAAATATGAGCCATATTTGATGTCATCCTAAAACTAACATTCGAGCCATCCTCCCATAACAAATGATAATGTGAATTCAATCCCTCATGCAAGAAATCATATTGCACTGCTGCCTGTATCATGTTCGGGTCCTCCAAAACCCTTTCTTTCAGAACTGAGCATATTGAATTCCATTTTTCTTCATCTCTCATCTGCCCAAAATCATTTATCTTTCCATCAGGTTCCCTTTTAGGAGTGCATGCGTCGGACACGTCTATCGCAATTGGGATCGGAGACCCCATTACATGATAACAACCATCATGAAAAATAGGGCATTCCACCACTACCAGTGCATCATAAACCTCATTCCAATCAACCAGAGCAGTGTGACCATGATCAGCAGATCGAGTCATCATAACCCCACCAAGCCCCAGCCCAGAGCCCAATTCTTCATCCAGCCTATTAAATCAGTTGTTCACAGGAACATCCATGCCCTTCCCACCTGTACATTTCCAAAACACCCCATCCCTCTCCTGTGTCACTTGCATAGTCAGGGCTAGGTCATCTCGAGAGTCATGGATAGTTTCATGACTGCTACTTCCAGTTTTGGAAGGGTTCACTCTTTTTCCAAACACTATTCCTAGATCATTATTTATCTAATCAAACACTTCACCAACCCTAGGCTCATGCGATTGATGCGGAACACTCTTCATCGATGTTTCCCCAGGCTCCTAACAAACTAACTCATCCTCTCAAGGCATCACCCCCTGCCTAGCTACCGCATCCTGACCAGGGACCAGACGCTGGGGAGGTAGCCTGCTCATTACGAGGCTCTATGGATGAATCTCACACCTCATGAGTGGCCACCAATTTACCATCACCACCAAAAGTAGCATGACTCCTGGGGTATCCAGCCACACTAGTATTTGGAGATGTCCCTCCTATATTGTGCATGGCTGATTACCCAACCACAATCTCAGCAAACGTTGAAGGGGCTGCAGTAGACGTCCTAGGCGCAGAAGAGGAGGAGTCTCTTCCACGTCGGCACACAGATGCAGCATGGCCTAACCTGCAACAATTAGAGCAGAAGAAGACCCATGATTCAAAGCAGACCTATTGTTTCCACCGGAGTTCACCTTCAATCTTGACACAAAACAAACTGAGTGGGGGCTTGGACACATCCACCTCTATGCAAATCTGTGGCGCAAAGGGGTGACATGCAGCGCTCGTCTGTGCATCCATACAAAGAAATCACCCAATGAGATTACCAATGATGCAAAGGATGGTCGAATTCTGGGAGGGGGGCCACAAGTCTAGGAAGAGTTACCCACAATGCCGCGCTCGGAGGGTCACGATTCAGGTGGAAATCAAAGCTCCACTGGAACAAGTAGAATCGAAAACTGATGACAATCTATGGAGCCTCAACCCAGGCTGATATCAAATCATCCTCATTCCCAAATAGAACCAAATAATGGTGGGCATAATGTAACCCTACAAAAACCCTTTCATGGAGATTCCAAGAAGAGGAAAAAAACCTATCAAATATGTCGATAGAGTGCAGGTTCCTCCCAAACCGAACCACCAGCGTCAAATACAAAAGAGCAGAGGCTAAAGTGAACTCTTGAGTAGAAATCGGGACTGAGGGCCCACCGTTCTGGCAGTGAGGGACTTTCGGGAAAATAACAATCTATGGAAAAAGGGGGGAAGCCCTGGCTTAGCGAGTTGCAGGGGAACCCTATCCGCTGCCCCTCCAAGCCCAGGGAGAGGCGACACCGCCGCGACCATCATCTATGGCGACGTCTTCTTCAGGGGAGCCGAGCATCGCCATCGTAAGAGAGAGAGGAGGAGTAGTGCCATCTCCCTTATAGTTTTTAGGGGTATAATGGGTTTTTTGATTTTTAGCGGTTTTTTGGGTTTATGATTTTTAACATTTTAGGGTTTTTAGGTACATTGAGGGTTTTTAGACTTTTAGGGGTTTTAGTTAATATTTTGGTAGTATTTTAGTTTTTTTGAGTATCTTGTGGGTTTTAAGGTTTTTTTGGGTCTTTATAGTTTTTTATGGGATGACAGGGTTTTTTAATTTTTAGTGGTTTTTTGGGTTTTTGTTTTTTTTAACATTTTAGGGTTTTTGGGTTTTTTATGATTTAGTGTCTTGTCTATGTTTTTAGGTGTTTTGGTGACTTTTAGGTTTTTATGTATTTTATGCATTTTTTTATTTTTAAGGTTTTTTAGGGTTTTTAGGGTTTTTAGGGATTTTGGAATTTTTAGGTATTTTAAGGATTTTATGGATGTTTATGGTTTTTAGTGTTTAATGTTTTTTTAGGGGTTTATGGGTTTTTACTGTTTTTTGGGTTTTTAGAATTCATGGGTTTATAGAGGTTATGAAAATTATTTGGTTTTTAAGGATTGATTAGGGTTTTACGGCACTATTATGTTTTTATCGGTTTTTATAGAATTTTATGGTTTTTTAATGGTTTTTAGGGGATTATGATGTTTTTTAGGGTTTTAGTGTTTTAATTGTTTTTTGGGTTTTTTTTGATATTTTTTTAATCTATTGGGGGTTTATGGTTTTTTAGAGTTTGTTAATATTTTAAAGGGTTTAAATGTTTTTTTAGTTTTTATTGTTTTTAGGTTTCTTAGCATTTTTATGGTTTTAAGGGTTTTTAGTGTTGTTAGGGTTTCTTAGGGGTTTTAATGTTTTTAGGTTTTTTGGGGTTTTAACTTTTTTTTGGATTATAAAGTTTTCATAGGTTTTTAGGTACTTTATGGTTTTTTATGTTATAGAAATTTTTAGTATTTTTATGCAATTTTAGGGTTTTTAGTTATTATGAGGTGTTTTGGCATTTTTAGTTTGATATGGTATTTTGGTTTTTAGAGTTATTTTATTTTGTAAGGTTTTTTATACTTTTTAAAATTTTTATTGGTTTAGATCGTATATAGAATTTCTGGTTGTTTCTTCGTGTTTTTTTGGGATTTAGGGAAATTCAATGATTTTAATGTGTTTTTATGGTGTATAGGGGGTTTACGGTTTTTTAGTTTTTAGTGTTCTTTGGGTTTTTTAGTAGATTTATGTTTTTCTAGGTTTCTATTATTTTCTTAGGGTTCTTATTGTTTTCAGTGTCTATTACATTTTAAAGTATTTTTAGTTAATTTTTATAATTTTTATGTTTTTTCTGTTGTTTAATGATTTTGAGGGGTTTAATGGTTTTAAGTGTTTTTATAGGGTTTTAAACATCCTTTGGTTCTTAGGGGTTTCAATTTTTTGTGTTTTTTAATATTTTTCTAAGGATTTTCATTATTTTAGGGGCTTTTTTATTTTTTGGGATTATTAGGGATTAATATTTTTATGGTTTTAGGATTTTTTATGGATTTTGGGTGTTTTTTGGGTTTTTACAAATTTTAGTGTTCTTTTTTTTGGGTTTTTAGGGTTTTTTTCGTATTTTATAATTTTTAAGGGGGTTTTTGAGTTTTTTTAATTTTTTTATAGATTTAAATGGTTTTTAGAGTTTTTAGTGGGTTTTATAGATTTCATGGGTTTTATTGTTTTTAAGATATTTATGTGTTTTTAGTGTTTTTAGGATTTTAGGGTCTTTTAGGGTTTTTAGGGTTTTTAGGGTTTTTATTGGTTTTAGGATTTTGAGGTATTTTATGTGATTTTATGTTTTTAATTTTTACATATGGGATTTCAGTGTTTTTAGGAATTTTATATTTTCGGATTTTTACGAAATTATTTAGGATTTTTGTGTTTTTTAAGATCATAATGTTATTAGGTGTTTAATGGTGTGTTAGAGTTTTTAGTGTGATTTTAGGGAATTTGGGGGTATTTGGGGGGTTTAAGGGTTTTATGGGGTTTTATGGTTTATTTTTGGGTTTTCAGGGTTTTTAGCGTTTTTATAATTTTTTATTTGTTTTAAGTGTTTTTGTGTTTTATTTTTTTTAGGTTTTTCAGGGATTTAGAGGGTTTCCATATTTAGGTATTTTATGGGTATTTTTAGAAATTTATTTTTAAGGTTTTTTTTATTTTTTGAATGGTTTTAGGATTATTTAATGGTTTTTACGTTTTTAGGGTTTTTAGCGATTTTATAGTTTTAGGGGTTTTACATTTTTTATGTTTTTAAGTTTTCATGATTTTTAGAGTTTTTGTGTATTTTTTTTGGATTTTAGTGTCGTTTTAAAATTTTTATGTATGTTTTGAGGTTGTAAGGATTTTGAGGGTTTTGGGGGATTTTAGGCTTATAGGGTGTTTTTGGGGTTTTTCTGGGGGGGGGGGGGTTTGGGGGGGGGGGGGTGTTTTAGTTTTTAGGGAGTTAAAGGTTTTTTAGAGTTATATATATATATATATATATTAGGTTTCAAAGTTTTTTATAGTTTTAAAAGGAATTTTCAGTTTTTTTGGGTTTTTATGATTTTTATGGGTTTAGGGTTTTTATGGTCTTTTAAAGGGCTTAGGGTTTTTAGCATTTTTCAGGTTTTCAGGGTTTTAAGTGATTTTAGGTTTTTACAGTTTTTATATGGTTTTTCAAATTTTAAGGGTTATATTTGTTTAAGGGATTATTATTTTTTTTAGGATTTTATGGTTTATAGGGATTTTAGGGATTTTGAGGGTTTTAGGGGTATTTAGGTTTTTTTCTGTTTTTTGGGTTTTTAATTTTTTTAGGTATTTATGGTTTTCTTAGTGTTTTCCAGGTTTTTAAGTGTATTTTAATTTTCTAGGGTTTTTAGGATTTTTTATGATTTTCATGTTTTTTAGGGTATTAGGAAATTTTAGGGTTTTTAAGGTTTTGTAGGGTTTGTAGTGTTTTATGGGTATTTAGTGTTATGAGGGTTTGTTTATGTTTTTAGGGTTTTAATGTTTTTAGAGTTTTTTAATAGTTTTAGGGAAAGGAAGGTGTGAGGCAAGGCTATTCCTTACCCCCCATATATATAAAAAAAGAGAAAATCATGACAGACAAGGGATGGGCGAGATCAAACGACCCACACCAAAAACCCTGGCAACCGCCACAAAGAAAAAGTCCAAAATCCCAAGATTCAAAAGGAGAGAAAACTACGGAACAAAAACACCATCCCCTTATGTGTCCCCATCAGCACCGTAACCCAAGGAAGCATCCGAGTCCACCGACTCCCATTCTGAAGATTCATATTGCTTTAGAAAGGCTGAACAGTACTTCCTGAGTTTGACATCCGGCTTCGCTTTGGTAGTCCGATCTTCCCTGGCATGTGCATCTCTTTTACCTTTGCCGGCCTTGGAGGAGGCCCTAGTAGCCATTGGACTAGGTAGGGAGGAGTAGTCCCTCCTTTCCCTCCATTTCACTGGAGGGTCACTCATCAGCTTAGCCTTCCTGTGGAATGTGGCAGCAGGCGCCACCATGCCACACTGCCTGCTACATTCAGGATCAGACAAGATCCTTCTCTTCTGATTACCACCCGAGGAATCTGAGAGGACCATCATCACCTGAGCCCTCTTGATACTATTTAAGCTATCATACATAAGGTAATCACGGTCCCCAAGGATTTCTCCAAGGCTTATGTGTTCATCATTCTCATCCCCATGAAAAATCTCTGGCTGTAGGTCCGGTTTTTGAAAGATATAATATATATGCTTCTCAAGTGGGATTTTCGAACAGTCCAACATAATCGTGTTAGAAAATTATCCACAGGGAGGAAACTTCTAGAATAGAACAAGTGTCGAGTTTTTGTCAGGCTTCTCAACGCTCCTCTTATCATCACGAGGACTATAAGGTTTCTGCATGGGATGAAGGGCATCACTCAGTCCAAGTCCAAGCACAACATAGTACAACAACACTTGCTCCGGAGAGGGCACAATGGGTAGGGGTGATGCACACCCAGGGCCCATGATCCATCGTTAGGGGAAGGCAGGTCTGCATCCTGGAGGACATCATCAGCCACCACCTCCTGCAGTTCCAGTCCTCCCTGACCCCCTTCCTCAGCTCCCACAAAGTCTAGAGGGTCTAGGCCATTGAACTGATTCTAGAATAAGACCATCTCATAACCACATCCAACATCTACTGGAGGGATTTGTAATGACACCCTCTCCGTCCCATGGAAAGATGGCCTTAAAACCATGCTCGTTCCCCTGCTAGGATTAGACTGCAATACCATGGCCCCAAGTCCACCAGAAGTGCCATCCCATACTACAGAAGAGGGATTACCCAAATCCCAATTCACCCTTCATTCTCTTAAATATGTCATTGTCCAAGAGTTTCTCCTCATCACTCTATTGGGGGGATGATCCCCCATCCTCCATCTTTTCACCTCTATGAGAATCCAGTAAAGAATCCCGAGGAGTGTTATTCCTCACCTCCCGGTCCCCTGTTGAGCTTACCATCAGAGAGATGGCCTCTTTTCCATGCCTGTCCACCACGCCATCCCTACGTCTACAATCCCTTTTCATATGAACACTAGTAAAGCATGAGACATAGTAATTCTCCCATGATTCGAACACCACCAGATGCTTCCATCGAATTTCCTCACCAATTTCAATCCAAACGAAGTATATTGGTTCCTTTGAGACATCAATTTCAACACAAAACCTTGAGGAAACTAGATGAAAAAGGTCCCTGGTTTGACTATCCACACACAGAAACAATCTGACCAAACATCCTAGAATAGTAATAATAGACAAATTTGGAAAGGGTATTGGAAGTTCAAAGAACCTTACCCAGATTTCCATCAGAGGGGAGTCACATTTTAAATGGAATTCGAAGTTCTTCCTGAAAAGGGAGAAGAGAGCAGTATCACACCTATGATGAGCTGTTGACTAGGACCGGATAAGGTCTTCCACCGATGATAACTGATTCAAAATGTGGCTGAAATCAACCAAACCAATAGTGGTGTGATCCATGGGATCCTAATGCATGAACAAAAACCTATCAAGACCATCAATCAGTGTATGCCATTTCAAAAACATGGCTACCAGGGTCAGGCTATGAAGGGTAGAATCCTAGTTGAACTCCACAATCGACAGAGGAAGCTTCGGCAGCCCATCGTGCAAACCCAGCACCTTAGGGAAGACGTCAATTCTTCAAAAAGTAGGAAGTGAATCAGGACGGAGAAAGGTGAGAATCTATCTTTAACAGGGGCAGAGGCGACCCCTCCATCGCAAAGGGGGGAGGCCAGAACACAACCATGTCAAAATCTTCAAGCCAGCGATGAAGTGGAAGAAGCTTCATCATAGGAGCAGAGCGGAGCATCCATCTTCCTTAATATTTTTAGGGGATTAAAGTGTTTTTAGAGTTTTTAGTGGTTTTAGGGTTTTAATGGTTATTAGTTTTTTTAATGTTTTTTGGGATTTTTGGGGTTTTAGGGGGTTTTAAGGATTTTAGGGTGTTTTTAGGGTTTTCGGGTTTTTAGAATTATTTAGGTTTATTATGCATTTAGGAGTTTTTATGATTTTAAGCATATCCTAGGGGGTTTCAGGGTTTTAAGGGATTATTATGTTTTTATGGATTTTTGTGACTTTTTTTGGCATTTATCATTTTTAGAGTCTTTATGGATTTTGAGGATTTAAGGTGTTTTAGGTTATTTTTGTGTTTTAGCCTATTTTAGGTTTATAGGGGTTTTAATTACATTTAGGATTGTTAGGATTTCTTAGGTTTTTTCATGGAATTTTGTGGTTTACATTTTTAGTGCTTTTAGGGATTTTGATAGCTTCTTGGGTTTTTAGGGTTATTTTGGTTTTTTTGTTGTTTGGGTTTATTTTTTATTTTTTATTAGTTTTAAGGGACTTTAGATTTTATAATTTTTTTAAGGGTTTAATGGGTTTTTAGATTTTTTTAGTGGGGATTATGGGGTCTTATAGTTTTTATGGAATTTTAAGGTTTCTAGGTTTTTTATTTTTTTAGGGGATTATGGTTTTAGGGTCTTTTATAATTCTTTTTATTTGTAGGGGTTTTAAGTGTTATTAGGTTTTTAAGGTTTTCATTGGGGTTTTCAGGGTTTTTACTGTTTTTTGTGTTTTATTAATTTTTAGGGGTTTTATAGTATTTGGGGATTTTGGTATTTTTAGGGTTTTTATGGTGTTTAGGGTTTTAGCATTATTTATATTATTATGGGTTTTTTTCATAACTTTAATTAATGTTTTCTTAATGGTTTTTAGGTTTTTAAGGGATTTTTTAGTTTTAAGGATTTTAAATGTTTTTTAAAAAAATCTTGTTTTTAGGTTTTTTAGGTATTTTTATTTTCACAATGTTTTTTGGGTTTTTATGGTTTTTATAGTTTTTATGTTTTTAGGGTTTTTAAGTTTTTTATGTTTTTAAGAGTGTTTATGGTTTTTCAAGGTTTTTAGGGTTTTTAACTTTTTTATTGATTTTTTTTATATATTTTTAGGGGTTTTAGGGATACTGAGGTTTTTTCGGGATCTCTAGGGTTTTAGGGTTTTAAGATTTTCTATGTTTTTTTGTTATTTTTTGTGTTTTTAGTGGTTTTATGGTATTATAGATATTTTTAATGTTTTTTTTGGTTTAATTGGGTTTTAATGTTTATATTGGGTTTTTAGGGGTTTTATTGGTTTTAGACTTTTCTTGAGGTTTTAAGGTATTTTATGGTTTCATGAATATTAGGTTTTTTCATAGATTTTTATTGTTTTATCATTTTTTAGGATTTTGTGGTTTTAAGTGTTTTTAGGTCTCTATGTTTTTCTTAGGGAATTTATGGTTTTTTGTTGATTTTTATTTATTTAAAGATTAGGGTGGTTTTTAATTAATTTGAAGCGTTTTATATGATTTTTAGGTACTTTGAGGGGTTTTATGGGTTTTTAATTTTATTGGATTTAAGGGATATCTAGGGTTTTTATTGTTTTTTATGTTTTTAAGAGTTTTTATGTTTTTGTGGATTTATTAAGGGTTTTCATTTTTATATTTTTTTAAAGTTTCGGTAATATTAGGGATTTTTCAATTTTAATAGTTTTTATGAATTTTTTTGAATTTTGAGGGGTTTTAGGGGTTTTATTACCTTTTGGGTTTTATTGTTTTTCGATGTTTTTTGTGTTTAAATAATTTATTGTTTTTAGTTTTATTCACAGTTTAAAGCATATTTATAGTTTTAGCTTGTGTTTGGGTTTTTTTGGGGTGTTTTTTGTTTTTAGAGTTTTTAATGGTTTTTTGGTTTTTTGGGTTTTCAGGGTTTTTTGGGTTTATATGGTTTTAATATTATTTATTTTTTTAGGGGTTTTATGTTTTTTTGTTTTTATAAGGTTTTATTATGTTTTTTAGGGTTTAAGGTTTTTCCCTTTTTTTAAATTTTTAAGTCATTTTTTGGATTTTTTTTGTTTTTAGGGGTTTTATTGGTTTTTATGGTTTTTAGGGATTTTAGAGTTTTAGTGTTGTTTGGTTTTTTAGTGATTTAAATATTTTTAGGTTTTTGAGGTTTTATTAGGGGTTTTCAAGATTTTTATGGGTTTTTACATTTTTAGGGATTTTTAGGGCGTTTTAGGATTTTTATGGTTTTTATAGGTTTTAGGAATTTAGTGGGTTTTGAGGTATTTATAGGGTTATTATTATTTTTTAGGAATTTGGGGTTTTTTTAGATTTCTAGGGTTTTAAAAATTTTTATATTTTTTTTATCATTTTATGGGTTTAAATTGTTTTTATAGGTTTTAGTGTGTTTTTAGGGTTTTTATGAAATTTCAGTATTCTTAAAGTTTTTTGGTCATTTTTAGGGGTTTTGGGTGTTAGTGTCATTTGCGATTTTTTAAGGTCTATAACATTTTTATGTTTTTTGGTTTTTTAATAATTTTAGGTTTTTTACATTTTTCTTATTGGTTTTAAGGGGTTTTAGAGGTTTTTACATTTCCAGGGATGTTCAGGGCCTTTTAGGATTTTTAGGATTTTTAGGTTTTTAGGGGTTTTTAGTATTTGTTTAGGTTTTTAGCATTTTTATGTTTTTTAGTGGTTCTATTTATTTTTTGATATTAAGGTTTTATTATTTTTTTCCCAAGAGTTTTATTGTTTTTTTATTTTTATGTATTTATTAAGCTTTTTTTGCATTATTATTTTTTTGTGGTTTTTTGGGATTTTTAGGGTAATGAAGGTTTTAGGGGTATTTTTTTATTAGGTTATTTTGATGTTTCATAGGGTTTTTAGGTTTTTTAGTGTTTTAAACATTTTTAGGGTTTAAATGTGTTTTATTGTTTTTAGTGGGGTTTTATGGGTTTTAGTTATTGTTATGGGTTTTTTGGGTTTTTATGGTGTATTTATGTTTTTTAGGTCTTTTAGGGTTTTTAGAGTTTTTATGTTTTTAGGGGTATAAGTTTTTTTGGTTATTATAGATTTTTATGGGTTTTCACTGTTTTGGGGAATTTAAAATTTAGGGATTTTTAGGAGTTATATTGATTTTTATAGGTTTTTATGGTTTTTATGATTTTTTAGGGTTTTAGGAGTTTTAGGGGTTTTATTGATATTTAGAGTTAGTTAATATTTTTAGGGTTTCAAATGGTTTTATAGTTTTATGTGGATTTTAATTTTTTATGGATTTTTAATGTTTTTAGCATTTTTTATGTTTTTAGTTGTTTTTAGGGTCATTTTATTGGTTTTATGCTTTTTAGAAAGTTTTAGGTTTTTAGGGGTTTTATGTGCTTTTAGTTTTTTAGAGTTTTTGTCAGATTTTATCTGGATTTTTGGGACTTTATTGTCTTTTTGGTATTTTGAAGGATTTTTTTGTAATTTTATGGGTTTTTATGCAATTTGAGGGATTTTAGAGATATTTTGGATTTTTTTTGGTTTTTTATGGTGTTCAGTGTTTTTATGTTTTAAGTAGTTATAAGTGTTATTATTTTTTTATAGATTCAATAGTTTTTTTATGGTTTTTTAGTTTTTTAGGGAATTTCAATAATATTTTATGATTTTTATGAGTTTATAAGTGTTTTAGGGATTTTGAGTGTTGGGGGGGTGGTTATATTATTTATAGTTTTTTTGGGGGGTTTAGGTTTTTCTTTTTGAGTTTTTAGGGGTTTAAAGGTTTTTATAGTTTATAATTTTCTTTGAGATTTAATTGGTTTTTAGTGTTTTAATTTATTTTAGGTAATTTATGGTATTTTAGGGGGTTTTATGGTTTTTGGGTTTCACGGTTTTTTGGGTCTTTAGGGAATTTTAGTGTTTTTAGAGTTTTTAGATTTTTAGGTATTTTAAGTGTTTTTAGGATTTTATGTTTTTCTTATGGTATTTCATGGGTTTTAGGGGGTTTTATTTTTTTTGGTAATTTTGGGAATTTTTTGGATTTTTAGGGTTTTTTTGGAATTTTGAGGTGTTTTTGGTTTTTTAGGGTTTTTGGGGTTTTTGGGGTTTTTGGGGTTTTTTGTTTCTTTAGGTTTTTAAGATTTTCATAGTGTTTTTCATTAGTTTTAGGATTTTTTATGTATTTAGATATTTTTTTGGATTTTTAGGAGTTTTACGAATTTTTATGGTTTTTATGGATTTTTATGGTTTTTGGGTGTTTTTTGTTTTTTAGGGATTTATGGTTTTTTTGGGTTTTAGGGTTTTTTTGAGTTTTTAGGTTATTAATGTTTATAGACACTGTTTAATTTTTAGGGGTTTAAAGGGTTTTAGAGTTTTTATTGGTATTATGGGTATTTTTAGATTTTTTTTATGGTCTTTAACATTTATTAGTTTTTTAGGAGTTTTATATTATTTAGGTTTTTAATTTTTTATATGGTTTTTTATGGAGTTTTTATGGTCTTCTATACTTTTCAGTATTTTATCGATTTTTTAGTATTTTTATGGTTTTAGGGTATTTAAGGATTTTGTTCATTTTTAAGGTTTCTATGTTTTTTAGGTTCTTTGGTGTTTTTAGATTTCTAGGCATTTGAATCATTTTTAGGATTTATGTTTTCTAAGGAATTTACATGGTTTTTTATGTTTTTTTGGATTCTAGGTATTTTTTGGATTCTAGGTATATCCTAGGGGGTTTCAGGGTTTTAAGGGATTATTATGTTTTTATGGATTTTTGTGACTTTTTTTGGCATTTATCATTTTTAGAGTCTTTATGGATTTTGAGGATTTAAGGTGTTTTAGGTTATTTTTGTGTTTTAGCCTATTTTAGGTTTATAGGGGTTTTAATTACATTTAGGATTGTTAGGATTTCTTAGGTTTTTTCATGGAATTTTGTGGTTTACATTTTTAGTGCTTTTAGGGATTTTGATAGCTTCTTGGGTTTTTAGGGTTATTTTGGTTTTTTTGTTGTTTGGGTTTATTTTTTATTTTTTATTAGTTTTAAGGGACTTTAGATTTTATAATTTTTTTAAGGGTTTAATGGGTTTTTAGATTTTTTTAGTGGGGATTATGGGGTCTTATAGTTTTTATGGAATTTTAAGGTTTCTAGGTTTTTTATTTTTTTAGGGGATTATGGTTTTAGGGTCTTTTATAATTCTTTTTATTTGTAGGGGTTTTAAGTGTTATTAGGTTTTTAAGGTTTTCATTGGGGTTTTCAGGGTTTTTAGTGTTTTTTGTGTTTTATTAATTTTTAGGGGTTTTATAGTATTTGGGGATTTTGGTATTTTTAGGGTTTTTATGGTGTTTAGGGTTTTAGCATTATTTATATTATTATGGGTTTTTTTCATAACTTTAATTAATGTTTTCTTAATGGTTTTTAGGTTTTTAAGGGATTTTTTAGTTTTAAGGATTTTAAATGTTTTTAAAAAAAATCTTGTTTTTAGGTTTTTTAGGTATTTTTATTTTCACAATGTTTTTTGGGTTTTTATGGTTTTTATAGTTTTTATGTTTTTAGGGTTTTTAAGTTTTTTATGTTTTTAAGAGTGTTTATGGTTTTTCAAGGTTTTTAGGGTTTTTAACTTTTTTATTGATTTTTTTTATATATTTTTAGGGGTTTTAGGGATACTGAGGTTTTTTCGGGATCTCTAGGGTTTTAGGGTTTTAAGATTTTCTATGTTTTTTTGTTATTTTTTGTGTTTTTAGTGGTTTTATGGTATTATAGATATTTTTAATGTTTTTTTTGGTTTAATTGGGTTTTAATGTTTATATTGGGTTTTTAGGGGTTTTATTGGTTTTAGACTTTTCTTGAGGTTTTAAGGTATTTTATGGTTTCATGAATATTAGGTTTTTTCATAGATTTTTATTGTTTTATCATTTTTTAGGATTTTGTGGTTTTAAGTGTTTTTAGGTCTCTATGTTTTTCTTAGGGAATTTATGGTTTTTTGTTGATTTTTATTTATTTAAAGATTAGGGTGGTTTTTAATTAATTTGAAGCGTTTTATATGATTTTTAGGTACTTTGAGGGGTTTTATGGGTTTTTAATTTTATTGGATTTAAGGGATATCTAGGGTTTTTATTGTTTTTTATGTTTTTAAGAGTTTTTATGTTTTTGTGGATTTATTAAGGGTTTTCATTTTTATATTTTTTTAAAGTTTCGGTAATATTAGGGATTTTTCAATTTTAATAGTTTTTATGAATTTTTTTGAATTTTGAGGGGTTTTAGGGGTTTTATTACCTTTTGGGTTTTATTGTTTTTCGATGTTTTTTGTGTTTAAATAATTTATTGTTTTTAGTTTTATTCACAGTTTAAAGCATATTAATAGTTTTAACTTGTGTTTGGGTTTTTTTGGGGTGTTTTTTGTTTTTAGAGTTTTTAATGGTTTTTTGGTTTTTTGGGTTTTCAGGGTTTTTTGGGTTTATATGGTTTTAATATTATTTATTTTTTTAGGGGTTTTATGTTTTTTTGTTTTTATAAGGTTTTATTATGTTTTTTAGGGTTTAAGGTTTTTCCCTTTTTTTAAATTTTTAAGTCATTTTTTGGATTTTTTTTGTTTTTAGGGGTTTTATTGGTTTTTATGGTTTTTAGGGATTTTAGAGTTTTAGTGTTGTTTGGTTTTTTAGTGATTTAAATATTTTTAGGTTTTTGAGGTTTTATTAGGGGTTTTCAAGATTTTTATGGGTTTTTACATTTTTAGGGATTTTTAGGGCGTTTTAGGATTTTTATGGTTTTTATAGGTTTTAGGAATTTAGTGGGTTTTGAGGTATTTATAGGGTTATTATTATTTTTTAGGAATTTGGGGTTTTTTTAGATTTCTAGGGTTTTAAAATTTTTTATATTTTTTTTATCATTTTATGGGTTTAAATTGTTTTTATAGGTTTTAGTGTGTTTTTAGGGTTTTTATGAAATTTCAGTATTCTTAAAGTTTTTTGGTCATTTTTAGGGGTTTTGGGTGTTAGTGTCATTTGCGATTTTTTAAGGTTTATAACATTTTTATGTTTTTTGGTTTTTTAATAATTTTAGGTTTTTTACATTTTTCTTATTGGTTTTAAGGGGTTTTAGAGGTTTTTACATTTCCAGGGATGTTCAGGGCCTTTTAGGATTTTTAGGATTTTTAGGTTTTTAGGGGTTTTTAGTATTTGTTTAGGTTTTTAGCATTTTTATGTTTTTTAGTGGTTCTATTTATTTTTTGATATTAAGGTTTTATTATTTTTTTCCCAAGAGTTTTATTGTTTTTTTATTTTTATGTATTTATTAAGCTTTTTTTGCATTATTATTTTTTTTGTGGTTTTTTGGGATTTTTAGGGTAATGAAGGTTTTAGGGGTATTTTTTTATTAGGTTATTTTGATGTTTCATAGGGTTTTTAGGTTTTTTAGTGTTTTAAACATTTTTAGGGTTTAAATGTGTTTTATTGTTTTTAGTGGGGTTTTATGGGTTTTAGTTATTGTTATGGGTTTTTTGGGTTTTTATGGTGTATTTATGTTTTTTAGGTCTTTTAGGGTTTTTAGAGTTTTTATGTTTTTAGGGGTATAAGTTTTTTTGGTTATTATAGATTTTTATGGGTTTTCACTGTTTTGGGGAATTTAAAATTTAGGGATTTTTAGGAGTTATATTGATTTTTATAGGTTTTTATGGTTTTTATGATTTTTTAGGGTTTTAGGAGTTTTAGGGGTTTTATTGATATTTATAGTTAGTTAATATTTTTAGGGTTTCAAATGGTTTTATAGTTTTATGTGGATTTTAATTTTTTATGGATTTTTAATGTTTTTAGCATTTTTTATGTTTTTAGTTGTTTTTAGGGTCATTTTATTGGTTTTATGCTTTTTAGAAAGTTTTAGGTTTTTAGGGGTTTTATGTGCTTTTAGTTTTTTAGAGTTTTTGTCAGATTTTATCTGGATTTTTGGGACTTTATTGTCTTTTTGGTATTTTGAAGGATTTTTTTGTAATTTTATGGGTTTTTATGCAATTTGAGGGATTTTAGAGATATTTTGGATTTTTTTTGGTTTTTTATGGTGTTCAGTGTTTTTATGTTTTAAGTAGTTATAAGTGTTATTATTTTTTTATAGATTCAATAGGTTTTTTATGGTTTTTTAGTTTTTTAGGGAATTTCAATAATATTTTATGATTTTTATGAGTTTATAAGTGTTTTAGGGATTTTGAGTGTTGGGGGGGTGGTTATATTATTTATAGTTTTTTTGGGGGGTTTAGGTTTTTCTTTTTGAGTTTTTAGGGGTTTAAAGGTTTTTATAGTTTATAATTTTCTTTGAGATTTAATTGGTTTTTAGTGTTTTAATTTATTTTAGGTAATTTATGGTATTTTAGGGGGTTTTATGGTTTTTGGGTTTCACGGTTTTTTGGGTCTTTAGGGAATTTTAGTGTTTTTAGAGTTTTTAGATTTTTAGGTATTTTAAGTGTTTTTAGGATTTTATGTTTTTCTTATGGTATTTCATGGGTTTTAGGGGGTTTTATTTTTTTTGGTAATTTTGGGAATTTTTTGGATTTTTAGGGTTTTTTTGGAATTTTGAGGTGTTTTTGGTTTTTTAGGGTTTTTGGGGTTTTTGGGGTTTTTGGGGTTTTTTGTTTCTTTAGGTTTTTAAGATTTTCATAGTGTTTTTCATTAGTTTTAGGATTTTTTATGTATTTAGATATTTTTTTTGGATTTTTAGGAGTTTTACGAATTTTTATGGTTTTTATGGATTTTTATGGTTTTTGGGTGTTTTTTGTTTTTTAGGGATTTATGGTTTTTTTGGGTTTTAGGGTTTTTTTGAGTTTTTAGGTTATTAATGTTTATAGACACTGTTTAATTTTTAGGGGTTTAAAGGGTTTTAGAGTTTTTATTGGTATTATGGGTATTTTTAGATTTTTTTATGGTCTTTAACATTTATTAGTTTTTTAGGAGTTTAATATTATTTAGGTTTTTAATTTTTTATATGGTTTTTTATGGAGTTTTTATGGTCTTCTATACTTTTCAGTATTTTATCGATTTTTTAGTATTTTTATGGTTTTAGGGTATTTAAGGATTTTGTTCATTTTTAAGGTTTCTATGTTTTTTAGGTTCTTTGGTGTTTTTAGATTTCTAGGCATTTGAATCATTTTTAGGATTTATGTTTTCTAAGGAATTTACATGGTTTTTTATGTTTTTTTGGATTCTAGGTATTTTTAGGATCTTTATGGGTTTTTATTGTTTTTATGGATTTTAATGGGTTTACAGGTTTTATGGTTTTTAGTGTTTTTCATAGCTTTTAGGGTTTTTATGTTTTTAGGGTTTTATGTTTTTTTTTGTTTTGTAATGTTTTTAGGGATTTTTTAGGAATTTAAAGGTTTTTTTAGGTTTTTTGGTATTTTGACGGATTTAATATTTTAAGGGTTTTTATGGTTCTTTTGGGTTATTTATATTTTTTTTTACAGTTTTTAGGGTTTTAAGGTTTTTTAGGAGGTTTTTAACATAATTATGAGTTTAAATGTTTTTAGTGTTTTTAGTATATTGTTATTATTTTATACATATTTAGGGGTTTTATGGTTTTAGGAGTTTTTATAGGGTTTATTTGATTTTAGGGTTATTAGGGTCTTCTAGTGATTTTTACCGTTTTTAGAATTTTTTAGGTTTTTAGGGTGTTTAAGTGTTTTTATGTATTTAAGGATTTCTTAGGTTTTTCCATTGTTTTTGGGTGTTTTTAGGTTTTAAGGGATATTTTATAAAATTTAGTATTCCTATGGGACTTTGTAGTACTGTGGGATTTTGAGCGGTTTTATGGGTTTTGAGTGTTTTTTTGGGTTTTTCTACTTTTTAATGTTTTTAAAAATTTTAAGTGTTTTAGGGTTTTAATGTTTTTTTTATTTCTATAGAGACTTTAGGGATTTTTAATTTTGTAGGGATTTTATGGATTTTATGGATTTTTATGGTTTTTAGAGTTTTTCAAAATTATGATGGTTTTTTGGATTTTCATTTGTTTTTTGGTTTTTATGGTTTTTTGAGTTTTAATGGATTTTATTTTCATTTTAGAGTTATTTTATTGTTTTTTGGATTTTAAAGTGTTTTATTAGTTTTTAGTAGTTTTTTAGGTTTTTTGGGGGTTTTAGGGTCTCATTAGGGGGGTTTTTTCATTTTTAGGGCTTCAACGTTTTGAATTGGTTTTAGGTTTTTATGGTTTTATTAGTGTTTCTAAAGGTTTTCATATTTTTTTAAAAATTTTTAGGGATATTGAGGGATATATTATTATTTTAATCATTTTTAGGGTTTTGAGGGATTCTGATGCGCTTTAGGGTATTTTAGTTTTTTAGTTTTTTAGGGGGGTTTTTTCATTTTTTTCTTTTTGGGTTATTTTTCATTTTTGGTTTTCAATGATTTCTTATGTGCGTTTATTGTTTTTAGGGTTTTTATATTATTAGGGATTTATAGTTCTTATAAGGATATTTTTCGGTTTTTAGATTTTTGAGGGGTTTTAAGACATTTTTTGGTTTTTCTGTGTTTTAAGGTTTATGGGGGATTTTTTTTTCAGGTTTTATGTTTTTCTTATGAATTTTTAGGGTTTCTTATATTTTTTGGGATTTTAAGGCTTTTTTATTTTTATGGATTTTTAGTGTTTATAAGGTTTTGGAGGGGATTTAAGAGTTTTTCAATTTTTTATTTTTTTGTATTTTTTTTAGTTTTAAGAGTTTTTGAGTATTTTTCATTATTTTAGTGGTTCAAATGGGTTTTTGAGTTTTCAATATTTTTAGTGTTTTTAGGGGGGTTTTTTGTTTTTTTGTTTTATTGTTTTATTATTTTTTTGGGTATTTTTTTCATTTTTAGGGTTTTTAGGGATTTTAAGTGGTTTTGGTTTTTTGAGGTTTTCTTTGGGGATTTTAGGGTTTATAATATTTTATTGATTTTTAGGGATTTTTAATGATTTTTATAGTTTTTAGTGTTATTTTTTATTTTTAGGGGTTTTACGGTTTTAGGGTTTTAGGGTTCTTTAAGGGTTTTAGTTATTTTAGTTTTTAGGGTTTTAAGTGTTTTTAGGTTTTGAAGGTTTTCTTAGGGTTGTTAGGGATTTTTTGGGGTT
Organism: Viscum album; assembly: GCA_963277665.1. Lineage (NCBI taxonomy): Eukaryota > Viridiplantae > Streptophyta > Magnoliopsida > Santalales > Viscaceae > Viscum > Viscum album. The sequence continues at coordinate 1,118,500,991 of OY728152.1, forward strand.
TTAGGGTTTTTTAATGTTTTTAGAATGTTAAGTGGGTTATAGGGTTTTTTTTCTGGTTTTTAGTGGTATTTTGGTTTTTTAGTGTTTTAATGTATTTGGGGGGGTTTATGGTTTTTAGTGCCTTTTTAAGGATCTTTAGTTTTTTATCATTTTTTAGGTATCTTGGGGATTTCAGTGTTTTTATGTTTTTGAGGTATTCTTATGGTTTTTCATGGTTTTTTGGATTTTTTACATTTTAGGATATTTTTACGGAATTTTAGGATTGTTGTGGTTTTTTAGGTCTTTCAAGAAATTTTCAGGTTTTTATGGGTTTTTAAGTTTTTTATGTTTTTTAGGGTTTTACGGTATTTAGGGTATTTATTATTTTTTTTCAATTTATGGGGTTTATGTTTTTTTATATTGTTAATGTTTTATTAGGTATTTTTATAGTGGTTGAGGGTTTTTGGGGGTTTTTGGGGTTTTAAGGATTTTTATGTGTTTTTGGGGTATTTTTAGGATTTTTAGGGTTCCTATGTTTTTATTTGGTTTTTTGGGTTTTAGGGTTTTTCGAGTTTTTTTTACAATTTTAAAGATTTTATATATATTTTTAAACATTTTTCACATTTAAAGGGTTTTTATAAATTTTAGTGAGCATTAAAGATTTTATGGGTATTTAGGGTTTTCAAGGTTTTTATTGTTTTTTTGTTTTTAGGGATTTTTGGTTTTTTAGGGTATTTTTAGGGATTTTAGTGTTTTTAGGTTTTCAGCAGGTTTATGTGTTTTTAGGTTTTACGATTTTCTTTGGGTTTTGAGGGTTTTTATGTTTTTCAGGATTTGTAGTGAATTTTTAGGATTTTTTGGTTTTCTGGGATTTTGAGTTCATTTAGGGGTTTTTAGGTTTTTTATTGTTTTTTTCATTTTTAGGTGTTTTTTTAATTTTTTAGGATTTAATTATATTTTAGTGTTCCATAACATATTCAGGGTTTTAAAGGGTTTTTTGAGTTTTTAGTGATTTTTAGGGATTTTATGGTTTTTAAGTGGTTTAAAAGTTTTTATGGGTTTTTATGATTTTACTTTTTTTTATTGTTTTTGATGTCTTTTAGGGTTTTTAGTGTCTTTATGGTTTTTGAGGTTTTTATGTGTTATTGGGTTTTTATGGATCCCTTAGGGTGTTACCGGTTTTTAATGTTTTTTGTGTTTTTTGGAAATTTTAAGCCTTTTATGATTTTTGTTGTTTTTTCAAGGTGTTTAGGGATTTTGAAGGTTTTTATGTGTTTTGGGGTTCTTGGGGGTTTTGGATTTTTATCATTTTATGGGTTTTAAATGTTCTATTTTTTTTAGGTTTTTAACATTTAATTAGATATTTTTATGGTTTACGATTTTTTATGTTTTTTATGTTTTTAGGGCTTGTTAGGATTTTTATGGATTTTTATGGTTTTTAGGGATTGTGTTTGTTTTAGGTTTTTTTACATTTTTTACATTTTTATAGGGGTTATTTTTGGTTTTAGGGTTTTCTTTTCTTTATTTTTAGGGTATTAGCTGTTTTTAGAGTTTTTGACGTCTTAGGGGTTAAAAGGTTTTATATTTTTTTAGTGGTTTTACTGTTTATATTAGATTTTATAGTTTTGAATGGGTTTTCAGGTTTTTTTGGTTTTAAGGAATTTTTAGGGTTTCTAATTTCATTTTAGAGAATTTTAGGGTTTTATCATTTTTTTAGGTTTTTAGGGGTTTTTTTTTGATATTTATGGTTTTATTAGGTCTTTTCATTCTTTTTAGGGGTTTTTATGTTTTTCGGTATTTTTAAGGTTTCGTTAGGATTATTATGATTTTTAGGGTTTCTAATTATTTTTTGGGGTTTTATGGTCTTTAGGGGTTTTATGGTTTATTGGGTTTTTTTTTGGTTTTTTGGGGTCTTAAGTGGTTTTTTATTTTTAATGTTTTATAAGGTATTATTAGGGTGTTATGTGTTTTTAGGGTTTAAGGGATTTTTTAATATTTTTTGGGTTTTTAGGAATTTTATGATTTTCTTAGTGATTTCAGAGTTTTAGGGATATTAAAATTTAGGTATTTTTAGGTTTTTTAGTATTTTTATGGTTTTTTTAGTTTTTAGGGGTTTGTAGGGTTTTAATGGTTTTTATATTTTTTTGAGTAATTTAGGGTTTTTTTTGAGTTTTTAAGGGTATAAGGTTTTTTGAGTGTGTTAATTTTATAGGAATTCAAAGCGTTTTTAAGGGGTTTATGGGGTTTTAAGGTTTTTTTGAATTTTTATGGTTTTTTGGAATATTTAGAGTCTTTATAGGGTTTTATCCATTTTTAGGCTTTTTTGGGTTTTATGTGTTCTTATGTTTTTAAGGTTTTCTTAGGAGTTTTCAGGGTGTTTGGGTTTGTAGGGATTTTTTGGATTTTTAGGGCTTTGTAAGGATTTCTAGGGGTTTTAGGGTTTTTAGGATTTTTAGGATTTTTTTTCATTTGTTGGGTTTTTGAGTTTTTATGATCTTTATGGTTTTATAGTTTTTTTACAGTTTAATGGGATAAATTTTGTTTAAGATTTTATATTTTTTTGAGGGTTTCTAGGGATTTTTATGGATTTTAACTTTTTAGAGGATTTTCTATTGTTTTAATGTTTAAGCATTGTTAGGATCATTTATGGGTTTTAGGGGTTTAAGAGATTTTTTGGTTTTAGGGGTTTTAATTATTTTTAGGTATTCAGGTATTCTTTAGATTTTTCAAGGTTCTTATAGTTTTCATGTTTTAGGGGTTTTTGGATTTTTATGGGTTTTAAGGATTTTGATAGTTTATGGGTTTTTATGGTTTTTAACTATTTTTTATGTTTTTTGTGTTTTAAATTTTTTAGGATTTGTTCTGTTATTATGGATTTTTTTTGATTTTCAAGTATTTTTATAGTTTTTTGTGTTTTTTGGAATTTTGGGGGGGGTGTAGGATTTTTTAGGTTTTTTTGGTTTTTTTGGATGTTAAAGGTTTTTTCATTTTTTAAGATATTTAGGGTTTTATTGTTTTTATGGGTTTTATGGTTTTTTGAGTTTTTTAGGGATTTAAATGTTTTAGGGTTTTTTAACATTTTTAGGGATAAAATGAATTAATTGAGCATTGATTGGTTTTTAGGGTTTAATGGGGTTTTTGTTCCCTATGCTTTTAGTGTTTTTATGGGTTATTAGGGGGTTTTAGGTATTTAGGGTCTTATATGGGTTTTAGTTTTCTTATTGTATTAATGTTATAGGAGTATTAAGTATTTTTAGGTTTTTGGTGTTTTTTTAGAATTTTCATAGTTTTACATTTTTTGATGTTTTCAGGTATTTTAAGGCTGTTTTGAATATTTTTTGTTTTTAGGTTTTTCAGATATTTTGGGGTTTTAGGGGGTTTTAGGGTTTTTAGAGTTATTTTGTTTTTTGAGGTGTTTTAATAGTTTTATGTTTTTAATATTTTCTTAGTATTTTTCTATGTTTAGGGGGGGTTTTAGGTTTTTTTTGGTTTTTTGTGTTTTTAGGAGTTTTATGGGGTCTTAGGGGGGTTTTGGGATTTTGAGCATTCTATGGGGTTTTATTATTTTTAGGGTATTTTTTTAGGGAATATTTTTATATTTTTATGATTTTTAAGGTCTTTTAGAGTTGTTTAATGTTTTTAGAGGATTAACGGATTTTTAGATTTTTTTCATGGTTTTAGGGGGTTTTTAGGATTTTATGAGTTTTAATGTCTGGGGGGGTTATGGTTTTTACAGTATTTTAGTGTTTTTAGGGTTTTTTGCAATTTTAGGAATTTTAAGAGTTTTAAGAGGTTTTAATATTTAAGGTTTTCTTTGGGGTTTTCATTGTTTTTAGGTTTTTTCATTTTTAGTGATGTTTGGGGATTATTTAATATTTTTATGGGTTTTTAGGTTATTTATGGATTTTCCTGGGGTTTGGGATTTTTAGGGTTTTTATGGATTTTTATAATTTTTTGGTTTTTATGGATTATAATTCTTTCTATGTTTCTATGGTTTTTATAGGGATTTTTAGTGATTTTTAATGTTGTTTATGTGTTTTTTCGGTTTTTAAGTGCTTTGAGGTTTTTTAGGGGTTTATAGTTTATAAGGATTTTAGGTTTTTAGTGGTTTTTTAGTGTTTTTAAGTTTTTTATGTTTTTAAGTGTTTTTAGGTTTTTAAGGTTTCCTGTTGAGGTATGAAGGTTTTTAGGGTTTTAAGGGTTTTAGGGATTTTGAGGATTTTTTAGGATTTTATATTTTCACGGTTTTAAATGTTTTCTTGGTTCTTTAGGGTTTTTAGAGTTTTTAAAAGTCTTTTTGAGTTCCTTGTGGGCTTTGAAGGTTTTTTATATTTTTTAAACATTTCTTGGGGTTTGAAGGGTTTTAGAGTTTTTGTTTTTATAGGGTTTTTAATTTTTTTAGGTTTTTAGTGGCTTTTATGGTTTTTATTGTTTTTAGGGGTTTTATGCTACTTTTTTAGGTTTTAAGTGTTTTATAAATTTTTATTGTATTTAGGTGTTTTCTGTGTTTTTTGGTTTTTAATATTTTCTTTGGGATTTTATAGAGTTTTTGGGTTTTTATGTTTTTATCGATTTTTAGGTATTTTTTTGATTTTTATGGCTACTAGGGTTTTTAGGGAATTTAAACATTTTAGGTTATATTGGGTTTTTAGGGTTTTTAGGTTTTATGGTGTTTTGAGTATTTTAAGGGTTTTAATGTTTTCATATGGGTTTTTTGGGTTTTAGGGATTTTTAGGTTATTAGGTGTTTTTAGATATTTTTAAGGAATTTTATATTTTTTAGGGTTTTAGGTATTTTGAGGTTTTTAGGGGTTTTATGGTTTTCTTGGGTTTTTGTGGTATTTATAGTTTTTATGTGGTTTAAGGGTTTTTATATTTTTTAATGTTTTAGGTGTTTAAAGTTTTTTTATTTTTTTATTAATTTTTAGGGTTTTACGAGTTTTTTTGGTTTTTAGGGGTTTTATGGGTTTGAGGGTTTTTTTGGTTTCTCTGGGTCATTTTAGGGGTTTTATGGTTTTTAGCATTTTTTATATTTTTAGGGGTTTAAAGTGGTTTTAGGATTTTAGAGTTTTCAAAATATTTTTCGAGGTTTTTTACATTTTTTGGTTTTAGGACAATGAAGGCTCGGGTCCAGGCTATTCCTGGTACCCCCCAAAATTTTTAGATGTTTTATGGTTTTTAGGTATTTTGAGGGTTCTAAGGGTTTTAGGGTTTTCTGAGTTTTTAGTAATTTTTAAATTTTTTTATAGTTTTTATGTGTTTTGTATTTTAATTTTTTCTTATGGTTTTTAGGATTTTATGGGTTTTTATGATTTTAGACATTTTTATGGATTTCTTAGGATTTTTATTGTTTTTTGAGTTTTTAGGGTATGTGATGGGGTTTTGTTTTTTGGGGTTTTCAGGGTTTTCTATGTTTTTTAGTGTTTTAAGGGTTTTTTCGAGTTTTTTTAATGTTATTATAGGATTAAATTATTTTTAGATCTTTTGGAGGTTTTAGGGATTTAATGGGTTTTAGTATTTTTAATGGTTTTAGAAGTTTAATGGTTGTAGGTTTTTTTTCGGTTTTTAGGTTTTTTTAATAATTTTTAGTGTATTTAATTTTTGAGGGGTTTTAGTGTTTTTTAGGTTTTTGGTTTTCCCTGTGGTTTTAAAGTATTCTGGGTGTTTATATTTTTATGGATTTTTATGGCTTTTTAGAATTTTTATTGCTTTCTGGGTTTTTTATGCCTTAGTTTTTTTATAGTTTTTAGGGTTTTTAATGTTTTAGGGTTTTTTGAGGTTTTAGAGGTTAAATGTTTTTCAAAATTTTTAAAAATATTCATGGTTTACATGGTTCTCATATTTTTTAGTGTGTTTTATGGTTTCTATGGGATTTCATAGTTTTTTTAGTTTTTAATGGTTTTATGGTATTTGTTGGTTTTTGGCGTTTTAGGGGTTTTTTTTGGTTTTTTAGTATTTATGGATTTTTAGGTTTTAAAAGTTTTGTGTGTTTTATGGGTTTTATTTTATTCTTAGGTCTTATAGGGGTTTTTAAGTTTTTATGGATTTTTAGGGATTTTATTGGATTTTTATTGTTTTTAGGGGTTTTGGGGATTCTGAGGTTTTTAGGTGTTTTTAGAGTTTTTAAAGTTATATGTTTTTAGGGGTATTGATGTTTTTAGTTGTTTTACGAATTTTTATGTTTATGTATTTTTATGTGTTTTCTGGTATTTTATTGATTTTTTGTCTTTGGGGTTTTTTAATGATTTTAATGATTTTTTATTTTTTAGGGGTTTTATGGATTTTGATTGGTATTTGGGTATTTTTTAGGTTTTTAGTGTTTTGTAGGGTTTTTGGGTTTTTAGGATTTTTTGAGTCTTTAGGTGTTTTAAGGGTTTTTATAAATTTTTAATGTTTCTAGGGGTTGAAAGGTATTTTAGAATTTTTAGTGGATTTTAGGACTTGTTTGGGTTTTTAGGTTTTTTATAGTTTTTTGGTGTTTTATGGTTTTTAGGGGTTTTAGAATTTTCAATGTCTTTTTAGGGGTTTTAGATACGTTTTAGAGTTTTTTATATTTTTTAGGGGATTTATGTGTTTTAAGATTTTTAATTTTTCTTAGGGGATTTCAAGGTTATGAGGGTTTTAGAGTTTTTTAGGATTTTTTTGGGTTTTAAGGGGTTTCATTGATTTTTGTAGATTTAACTGAATTTCTGAGGTTTTAGTGTTTTTTTGATTTTTAGGGTTTTTAAGTGTTTTTAGGTTTTTATGGATTTTATAGGGCGTATTAAGTGTTTTTTACATTTTTTACATTTTTTGGTTTTTAGGGATTTTTAGGATTTTTATGGATTTTTAGGGGTTTTGGGATTTTGAGTGGTTTTATGATTTCAAGGTTTTTTAGAGTTTTTAGGTTTTTAGGGGTATATCCATTTTTAGGTTTTCAAGGTTTTATTTGGTATTTTAATTTGTTTTAGGGTTTATATTATGTTTTAGGTATTTTTAGGAATTTTTTAGTATTTTATGGTTTTTTTTATTTTAATCGATTTGGATGGTTTTAGTGTTTTTTGGTGTTTTTATTCCTTTTAATGTGTTTAGGTTTTTTTGGGGGGGTTTAGTTTTTATTTTATAAATTTGAAGGGTTTTTAGTGTTTTTATTGTTTTTAGGGGTTTAAAGGATTTTTTGAGTTTTAAGAGGTTTTTATGTTTTTATGTATTTTTTCTATTTTTATGGTTTTAGGGGTTTTAGGGGATCATTAAAGGTTTTTAGGATTTTTAGTTCTTTTTAGGTTTTAGGGGTTTTATGTGTTTCTAGATCATTATTGTTTTCTCAGGGGTTTTAAGGGGTTTTTTGTGGGTTTTCTACATTTTTATGTATTTTAGTTATTTTATGAAATTTAATTATTTTCCATGTTTTTAAGAATTTTGAGGTTTTTATGTTTTTAGGGATTATAGTATTTTGAGGTTTTTAGTTGTTTTAGGAATTTTTAGGGTATTTTAGTCTTTTTAGTGGTTTTTGGGTTTTTCGGGGATTTTTATGTTTTTCGGGATTTTTATGATATTTTTGGGATTTTTAGGGTTTGAGGGTTTTTCTAGTTTTTAGGGATTTTAGGGATTTGTTTTTTTTAGTGTTTTTAGTTTATTTAGTTATTTATTTTTTTAGTGTTTTGGAACTTTTTTACAGGTTTAGAGGTTCTTTATAGTTTTTCATACATTTAGGGGTTTTTATAGATTTTAGGGAGTTTTTAAGGATTTAGGGTTTTTTATTGTTTTTAGTTTATTTTTTGAATTTTATTGGTTTTAAGCGTTTTATGAATTTTTATGCGTTTTAAGTAGTTTTGGGTTATTAATTATTTGGTAGGTATGTTCAATGTTTAAGTGTATTTTGGTTTTTAGGTATTTTTAAGGATTATTTTTGGATTTTTATGGGGTTTTAAGGATTTTATTGATTTATACAGTTCTTAGAGGTTGTAGAGTTTTTTTTTGGTTTTTAGGGGTTTTATTTGTGTTTAGATTCTTAAGGTTTTATTTGGGTTTTATGGTTTTTTATGTTTTTAGAGATTTTAGTGTTTTTTAGGATTTTATGAATTTTATGGTTTTAAAGGATTTTTAGGGTTTTTATGGTTTTTATGGTTTTTTTATTTTTAGGGGATTTTATTTTTCTTAGTGGTTTTAACGTTTTTTGGTGTTTTTTTAATGTTTTTATGTGTTTAAAGGGTTTTTAGATATTTAGGTGTTTTTTGAGTTTTTATGTTTTTTATAGGATTTTATGGTTTTTTGGGGTTTCCTGGTTTTTAGATATATTTTAGGGTATTTAGGGATTTCATATTTTAGATTTTTGTTGTTTAAGTGTTTTTAGGTATTTATGGTTTCTTAGGTTTTTCAAGGTTTTCGGTTTTCATATGTTTTTAGGTGTTTTTAGGTATTTTTAGGATTTTTTAAGATTTTTATTGTCTTTATAGTTTTTAGTGTTTTTGAGAGGTTTTAGGTTTTTTAGGGTTTTATGTATTTTTTCGTTTTTAAGGGTTTCTTGGGTTTACCAGGTTTTTTAGGGTTTTTATGATTTTTGGATATTTTGTGTCTCTTGAATTTTTTTTGATATTTTATGTTTTAGGCAATTTGAAGGTTTTTAGGGTTTTTAGGGTTCTAGGGTTTTCTAATGTTTTTTTCATTTCTATTGGGGGGTGTTTTTAGGGTTATTAATATTTTTTGAGTTTTTTTATCTTTTTAGGCACTTTAAGGACTTTTAGAGTCTTTTTGGATTTTTAGGTTTTGGTTGGTTTTTTGGGGTTTTTTGGTTTTTAAGGGTTTTATGGTTTTGGGGGTTTCAGGGTCTTTTAGGGTTTTCTAGTGTTTTTAGCATTTTTTATGTTTTTTTGGGTTTTACGTGTCTGAAGTTTTTTAATGTTATCTTAGAGTATTTAAGGGATTTTTTGTTTTTTATGTTTTAGGGTTTTTAGTGATTTTTAGGATTTTATGGGTTTTAGGGTTTTAAATGATTATTAGTGATTGTAGGTTTTTTAATGTTTTAGGGTTTCTAGGATTTTTAGAGTATTTTAGGTTTTTAGGGTTTGTAAGTGTTTTTAGAATTTTAAGTCTTTCTTAATTGTTTTTAGAAATTTTATAGTGGATTAAAATTTTATGGTTTTTTAGGGATTTTTTTGGATTATAATGGTTTTTAGGGGTTTTTGTGATTTTTGAGGGTGTTTTAATGTTTTTATGGGATTTATGGTTTTGTTGTATTTTTATGGATTTTTTGAGTTTTTATTCTTCTTATGTTTTTTATAGTTTTTAAATGTTTTTATTGGTTTTTAGGATTTTTAGAGTTCTACTTGATTTTATGGATTTTATGGGTTCTAATTGGTTTTATGGTTTTTAGGGTGGTTTATTGTTTTTAGGGGTCTTATGGCCTTTTTTACATTTTTAGGGTTTTATTAATTTTTGGGCATTTTAGTCGTTTTAAGTGTTTTAAGGTTTTCTTAGGTCTTTCAAAAATTTAGGGTTTTTTACATTTTATGGATTTTTGGGCTTTTAAGGATTTTTTTTTGTTTTAATTATTTTTAGGAACATTGACGATTTTAATTTTTTTGGGTTTTAAGGTTTTTAGTAATTTTAAAATTATTTAGGCTATTTATGGGCTTTAAGGGTTTTTTTTATTTTTAAGGTTTTCTTATGGTTTTTAGGGTTTTTGGATTTTTAATGTTTTTTGGTATTTTTTGGTATTTTTTAGGATTTTTATGTATTTTTAGGGTTTTTATTAATTTTTATGGTTTTGGGGGTTGTAGGGTTTTTTATGGTTTATTTGGGTTGTTAGGGTTATTTGATATTTTTTGGGTTTTCAATGCTTTTTAGATTCTTTACTATTTTAAAGGGTTTAAAGGGTTTTTAGAATTTTTAGTGGGGTTTTTATGTGTTCTTTTTATTTTTTAAAGGTTTTTAGGTGTTTCTATGGTTTTTAGGTTTTTTTAGGGTTTTAAATACATTTAGGGTCTTTCTAGGTTTTTAGGATTTTTAAATTTCCTAGGGGTTTTAAGGGTGTTTATGGTTTTTTGGTTTTTTGGGTTTTCATGATTTAAGGGTTTTTATGTTCTTAAGGATTTTTTTGGATTATTATTTGTTGGGTATTTCGGAATTTTAAGGGTTTTTAGGGTTTTTAGGATTTTAAGGTAATTTATAATTTGTTTATTTTTTATGGTTTTTATGGTTTTAATGTGTTTTCAGATTTTTAATGGTTTTCTATGTTTTTATAGGTTTAGATATTAATAGGGTTCTTTTTGAATATTTATGGTTTATTTGTGTTTTTAGGGATTTTGATTATTTTAAGTGATTTATTTTGGGATTTTTAGGATATTTTTGTGATTATTTATGTTCCTAGGTTGGTTTCAGTTTGTAGTAGTTTTATGGTTTTCTAGATTTTATAACATATTTAGTTTTTAAATGGGTTTTGGAGTTTTTTGTGTTTTAGGGTTTTAATGGGGAGTTGGTTTGTTAATGTTTTTCTGGGTATTTATGATATTTAATAGATTCAAGGGGTTTAGTGGCTTTTTGGGGGGTTTTATGGTTTTTTAGGTTTTTAGGGGGTTAATTTTTTTCTAGGTTTTTAAAGTTTACTTAGGGGTTTTTAGGGTTTTTAGGTGTTTTAATGTTTTTATGGATTTTTATTTTTTATGCATTTTTATGAGATTCCAGGGGCTTTAGGGATTTTGAGGGGTTTTAGAGGATTTTAGTGTTTTTAGAATTTTGTAGGGTTTTTATGTGTTTAAGTGATTTTATGTTCTTTATGTTTCTTAGGGATTTTTAGGATTTTTAGGGATTTTTACATTTTTTGGGATTTTATGGCCTTCTTTTATATTTATGTTATTTTATGGCTTTAATGGATTTTAAGTGTTTTTTGGGATCCTTAGGGTTTTTAGTGTTTTTTAGATTTTCTTAGGTTTTTTAGTGTATTTAGGTTTTTAACGTTTTCTTATGGGTTTTCAGCGTAGTAGTATTTTAACATTTTAAGGAATTTTTAGTGTTATTTAGGATTTTTATGGTTTTAATGGATTTTTTTGTTCTTTAGGGTTTTTAGTTTTATTTATATTTTTAGTGTTTTTTATTTTTTTTGTGGGCTTTTACTGTTATTAAGGATTCAAGTGTTTTCTAAAGATTTATTAATTTAAATGTTTTGTAGATTTTTTGCTTCATTTTAGGGTTATTATTGGTTTTTTGCGTTTTTAGGGTTTTTAGGGAGTTTTATTGATTTTAGGATTTTTAGGGAGTTTGTGGTATTTTTAGAGATTTTAGGACATTTGGTATTTTTTTAATTTGTAGGGGTTTTAATTGTATTTATATTTTTATAGTTCTCTTAGGTATTTTTTTGGGGTTTTTAGTATTTTTATTTTTTTTTGGATTTTTATCATTTTTTATGATTTTATATGTCTTCATATTTTTAGGGTTTTGAGGAGTTTTTTGGGTTTTTAGGGTTTTTTCGGGTTTTAAGTATTTTTTTATATTTTTAGTGTATTTAAGTGTTTTCATTTTTTAAATATATCTTATGAATTTTTAGAGTTTTTAGGGGTTTAACCTTTTAGGTTATTTTTATAGATTCTTTAGGTTTTTTATAGTTTTTAGGGTAATTAGGATTTTTAGGAATTTAGGGTTTTTTATGGTTCTATGGATTTTTAGATATTTTCACATTTTTAGGGGTTTGAAGAATTTTTTTAGTGGTTTTAGTAGTATTTATGGGTTTTTATGGGTTATCAGGTTTTTAATATTTTTATGGGGTATATGAATTTTAGGTTTTTTAGGGATTTTAGAGTCTTTTTCTGATTTTTTAAGATTTTTACTTTTTTAGGATTTTAGTTTTTTAGGGTTTTAATTTTTTTATGGATGTAATGATCTCTTAGGGGTTCTCAGTGTTTTGGGGATTTTAACAAATTTAGGTATTTTTAGCAATTTAAATTATTTTTATCATTTTTTGGTTTTTAGGGATTTTGAGGGGTTTTAGGGTTTTTTCATTTTTATGATTTTTAAGGGTTTAAGTGATATTTGGGTTTTGAGGTTTTCTTAGCTATTTTAGGGGTTTTTAAATTTTCTAGTATTTTTAGGGATTTTTAGGATTTTTATGGATTTTAACAGTTTTATGGATTTTTAGGGGTTTTAGGGGATTAAATGATTCATAGAGTTTTTAGAGGTTTTAGGGGGTTTTAGTTTTTATGTTGTTAAGAGATTTTTATTATTTTTAGATGTTTTAGGGTTTTTAATGGTTTTAGGGTATTTAGAATTCTTTAGGTTTTTATGGGTTTTATGTGTTTTTAGGTTTTTATTTTTTGATGGATTTTCATGATTTTTAGAGTTTTTTTAAAATTTTTAGGTGATTTTAGTTATTTTTTTGTTTTTTATTATTATTTTGGTATTTTGATGGTTTTACAAGTTTTTAGGATTTTTAATAGTTTTATAGTTTTAAGTAATTTTCTGCACCTAAGGGTTTTTAGGGGTTGTATAGTTTTGTAAAATTTTTAGTGGTTTAAATGGTTTTTAGGGGTTTTAGGTTTTTATGGGATTTTATGGTTGTTAATGGTTTTTAGTGGTTTTATAGTTTTTAGGGGGTTTTAGTGTTTTTGGAATTTTTTTATAGTTTTTAGGGTTTGTAGTGTTTTTTATTTTTTTATAGGTGTTAAGTGTTTTTATGATTTTATGTTTTTCATAGGGGTTTCTAGGTTTTTTGGTATTTTTTATGTTTTTATGGATTTTTAGGGTTTTTTTAGATTTTATGGTTTTTAGGATTTTTAGAGATTTTTGGATTTTTAGGTTTTTTAGGGTTTTTGGTTTCTAGGGTCCTTAATTGATTTTAGTTTCTTAAAGTTTTTTTGGGTTTTTCATGGTTTTTTTGTTCTTATGTTTTTTAGGGTTGTTTAGGAATTTTTATTGGTTTTTATTATTTTTAGAGATTTTGGGGCGTTTTAGGGGTTTTAGCATTTTTATCTTTTTTTTGGTTTTTAGGGGTTTTAAATGTTTTTAGGGTTTAACAGTTTTCTTATAATATTCTAGGTATTTTTGGGTTTTTTATTTTTTATGGATTTTTAGTGATATTTAGTATTTTTATGGGTTTTCAAGGTTTTTTTTTGGATTTTCTAGGTTTCTTGGGTATTTAGAGGTTTTATGATTTTTGTTGTTATTTTGGTTTTTGGTGCTTTTTTAAGTATTTAGGGTTGTTATGGTTTTTTAGAGTTTGTAACGTTTTTGGGGTTTAAAGTGTTTTTAGAGTTTTTATTGGTTTTTATGGATTTTATGGTGTTTTATGATTTTTGATGGGTTTTAGGGGATTTAGGGTTTTTTTTAGTGTTTTTAGCATTTTTATTTTTTTAGGGTTTTAAGTATTTTTAGCATTTTAAGGTTTTTATGGGTTTTCGAGGCTTTTATGGTTTTTTTACATTTTTATGTATTTTTTGGGGGTTTATGGTTTTTTATGGTTTCTGGATTTTAGAAATTTTTAGGGTTTTTAGGTTGTAGGGTTTTATTGTTTTTACCATTTTTATGTTTTTTACAGTTTTCAGTTATTTCTAGGATTTTTAGGATTTACTAGGGGTTTTATTATTTTTTGAATATTTAAGGATTTTTAGGGATTTGTTTTTATTTTTTTTGGGTTTTTATGGTTTTTAATGATTCAAGTTTTTTATGTTCTATTAGGTTTTTTAGTGTTTTTATTATTTTTTGGGTTATTTGGGTTTTTTTGAATTTTAAAATTTTTCATGTGTTTTTATAATTTTCTAATGTTTTTAGGGGTGAAATCGATTTATAGTTTTTTTTTGGGTTTTATGGTTACATGGGATATTATGTGTTTTTACTATTTTTAGGGGGTTTTATTATTTTTATGTGTTTTATGGTTTTTATTGTATATTTTGTGTTTTTTAGGATTTTATAATTTTTTATGTTTTTTTGGAGTTTTATGTTTTTTATGTTTTTATGGTTATATTAGGGGGTCTCATATTTTTTAGGGTTCTTATAGTTTTTCGGAATTTTTTGCAATTTTTTAAAATTTTATGTGATTTTAGGTATTTTGAGTTTTTTTAGATTTTTTTAGGGTTTTAGGGGGTTTTATGGGTTTTAGTGTTTTTTAGGGTTTTTGTGTTTTTTAGTTTTTTAGGGGTGGTAAGTGTTTTTAGGATTTTATTGTTTTCATAGGGGTTTTTAGGGTTTTTTTCATTTATAAGGAGCATTAGGGATTTTTAGGATTTTTATGGGTTTCAAAGTTTATAAGGATAATAGGGTTGTAGTGTTTTTTCAGTTTTTAATGTTTTTAGTCATTTTATAGTTTTTTTGGTTTTTAGGGGTTTTAAGTGTTTTTTAGTTTTCAAGGTTATCTTAGCGTTTATTATAGTTTTGATTTTTTATATATATTATTCAGCATTCTTAACGATTTTTATTATTTTCCGAGTTTTTATGGGTTTTAGGGATTTTGAGGTATTTTAGGGTTTTCAGTTTTTTTTTGGGTTTTTTGGGGTTTTTTGGTTTTTTGAAATTTTTAATCATTTTAAGGTTTTTAGTGTTTTCTTAAAAATTTATTGGTTTAAAGGGTTGTTACATTTTTTAGTGGTTTTAGTGTTTTATGTGGTTTTATTATTTTCAATGTTTTTAGGGGTTGTATGGTTTTTTGGTGTTTTATAATTTTTAGGATTTTTTAACGTTTTTTTGGGTGTTTTTGGTTTTTTAGGTTATAGGGGTTTGAAGTGTTTATATGTTTTTATAGTCTTCTTAGGGGATTTAAGGGTTTTTAGGGTTTTAAAATTTTCAATGTTTTTAAGTTTCTTTGAGATTTTTAACCCATATTTTCCCCAGTGCGTCGAACTATAAATAGAAGCATGTCATAGCGTTCCCATTATGATGCGATGTCATGTCGTTAAAATATTTTATTTAAGAAAAAATTTCATTGTCTCACATCATCAAAGTGTCGTTACACTGTGAATTTAACAATCCACTAATGAGCCTCATTGATGCGCATCGTCGCCACCTTATCACCGCCCCACAGCTTCGCTATCCACCACTCAAAATTGAGAAAGAAAATAAAATAATTTTTGTAATTTTTTAATTATTTTTCTAAAAAATTTCCAAAATAATAATTTTTCCGCTCAACCCTTGCTGACCAAAGTTAAGTCTTCTAGGTGAATCCCGACATTCTCAATTCAACTATTTACACAAATTTTTGTTCTGAGTGACAGTTCAAAAGATAGAAAATCCCGCTCACACGTTTACTGAATGTACATAAAAAAAGTTCCAAATTCTATTCCAAGCTCTCAGGACCTCAGAATCATGTGTCATCAAATATTTTGGTATCGAAATAGTTCAATATATATAAAAAAATTACAAAAAAAATACAAGATGTTACAATTAAGGTTTTCTTTAGGGTATTTAGTTTTTAGGGGTTTCTTATTTTTTAGGGATTTATATGCCTTTTTAGTATTTTTACAAAAATTTAAGGTTTTTAGGGATTTTGATGGTTTTTATGGGTTTTAGGTTTTTTATTGTTTTTATGTGTTTTTTTATTTTTTTAGCGCATTTTTGAGTTTTTTAGGGTTTTACGGGGTTTTAGAGTTTCTGAAAAATTTTAGGGGTTTAGATGGTTTTTTAGATTTTATAGTGTTTATTTATGGGTTTTATGGGTTTTTATGATGTTTAGGATTATTTTTTGTTGTTTTTAGTGGTTTTGGGGGTTTTAGGGTTTTTAACATTTTTTAGGTTTTATGTGGTTTTAAGAGCTTTTACGTTATTAGGTATTTTCTTATGGTTTTTATGGTTTTGATGGGTTTTTTATGTTTTTATGATTTTTTAGTGTTCCTTTTTATTTTTTTAGTGTTTCTAATGATTTTTATGTTTTTACGTTTTTTAGGGGTTTTATGGATTTTTGGGGGGTTTTAGTGTCTTTTGAGTTTTTTAGTATTTTAATTATTTTTAGAGTTGTTACCATTTTAAGGGGTTTAATGGGTTTTTAGAATTTCATTAGGATATTAGAGTTTTTAAAAACAATTGATGTTATGAAGGTTTTTTGGGTTTTATGGTTTATAGGGTTTTTAGAATTTTTATGGTTTTTAGGGGTTTTCACTTTTTTGTGTTTTTAGGTTTTCTTAGGGTTTTTTAGGAGTTTTAGGTTTTTTTTTTATGTTTTTAAAGATTCTTAATCATTTTTTAGTATTTTTTTTTGTTTTTAGGGATTTTAGAGATTTTCATGGTTTTTATGAGATTTAAGGGTTTTTCTTCATTTTTATGGGTTTTTTGAGTTTTATGACCTATTTATGGTATCTTAGGTTTTTGAGAGTTTTAAATGTTTTTTTGGAGTGAAAGGGGTTTTATAGTTTTTAGTGGTTTTTATGGTATATATAGAATTTTTCAATATATAGGGAATTATGGGTTATTTTTTAGTTGTCTTTACGGGGTTTTAGGTTCTTCTAAGGCTTTTAGCCTTTTTATTTTTTTAGGGGTATAAGTTTAGGTTTTTAAGGATTTCTTATGATTTTCATGGTTTTTATGGTTTTTTACATTATTAGGTATTATTAGGTATTATTTTGGATTTTTATGGTTTTTAGAGGTTTTAAAGATTTTTATTTTTTTAGGGGATGTACAGTTTTAGTGTTTTTAGAATTTTAGTTCTTTTTTTGGATTTTAAGTGTTTTTTAGTTTTATGTTTTTTTGGTTGTTTTTATTTTTTATGAGTTTTATTTTATACAGATTTTAGGGACTTTATAATTTTTATAGTTTTTTATGTTTTGTATAAATTTTGAGGGTTTTATGGTTTTTATTATATTTTAGGGTTTTTATAGTTATTTTTTGATTTTTGGTGTTTTTTGATTTTTTAAGGTTTTGTAGGGCTTTAATGTTTTTAAATGTTTAAGGGGATTAAATGTTTTTTAAATATTTATCTAGGATTTGTGGTTTTTATGTGTATTTAGGGTTTTAAAAGGGTTTTATATTTCTTGGTTTTAGATTTTTTTAGGTTTTAACGTTTCTAGGTTTTTTTGGGTATTTTAACTGTTTTTTGGATTTCAAGGTTTTCTTAATGTTTTATTGGGTATATGGGGTATTACATTTGAATTATATTTATGTATTTTTAGGAATTTTATGGTTTTTTGAGGTTTTAAATATTTATAGGGTCTTTAAATATTCAATGTTTTTTAGGTTTATGTGTCTTTTGAGTTTTAATGGTTTTTTGGGTTTTTAATTACTTTGGAATTATTTTAGGGATATAAAGTGGTTTAAATATTTTCTTGGTTTTTTAGTGTTTTATGTGTTTTAGTGTTTTTTATTAATTTTATGGTTTTTGTGGTTTTAGGGGTTTAAATGGGTTTTTAGGGTTTGGAATTGTTTTAGGTTTTTTGGTGTATTTATTGTTTTTTGTTTATTAATTATTTCTTAAGAGTTTTTATGGTTTTTTGGGTTTTACATTTTTTGGTATCTTTATGGATTTGTTATGGGTTTTTAGTTATTTTTAATTTTTTTTGATTTTTATGGTTTTTAGGGTTTTATGGACATTGAGGGTTTTAAGGGTTTTAGTGTTTTAATGGTTTCTTTGGGTGTTTTCAGTTTTTTAGGGGTTTTAAGGTTTTTTATAATTTTTACCATTTTTAGGGGTTTAATGTTGTTTTAGAGTTTTTAGTGGGTTTATAGGTTTTTCAGGTTTTTAGGTGTTTTATGGATTTTATGGGTTTTCAAAGTTTTTTGGGTTTTTCAATTTTTTATGTTTTTAGGGTTTTAAGTGTTTTTAGGTTATTAATCTTTTATTATTGATTTTCAAGGTTTTTTGGGTTTTAAAGGATTTTCAGGTGTTTTATGGATTTTTATGGTTTTTAGGTATTTTGAGGGGTTTTAGAGGGTGTTTGGGTTTTTGGTTTTATTGTTTTTTTGGTTTGAATTATTTTTAGGGGTTTTAAGGTTTTTAGTTTTTTTAATGTTTCTAGGGGTATAAATGTTTTTAGGGGTATTAGTGGATTTTAGGGTTTTTATGGGCTTTAGGTGTTTTATGTTTTTTTGGGTTTTTAGGGGGTTTATGGATTTTACCAGTTTTGAGGGTTTTAATGATTTTATGTGTTTTTAGGTTTTTATGAATGTCTTATAATTTTTAATTGTTTTTTGGAATTTTTTTATTTTTATTTTATTTTTAGGTATTTTTGGTGGTTTTTCTTTTTTTTTCTTTTTTTAGGGAATATGATAGTTTTGAGGGTTTTTAGGGGTTTCTGGGATTTTTTGGAGCTATAGTGTTTTTTTTAATTTTTATGTGGTTTTAAGGTAGTTTATTATTTTTAGGGTATATAGGGTTTTATATTTTTTGTAGGCTTTAGATTTTTAATGGGTTTTTTATTTTTATGGGTTTTATGGTTTTTAGGAGTTATAGGGTGTTAGGGGGTTTATAACATTTTTTAGGGTTTTAAGAGTTTTAATCCTTTTTAGGTTTTTTCCATAATCTCTGGGCTTTCAAGGTTTTTGGTATTTTCATATTTTTAGGTATTTTTTGGGATTTTTTAGGATTTTTATATTTTTTCATGATTTTTAGGGATTTCAATGGATTTTATGAGTTTTAATATTTTCACCGGTTTTATGGGTTTTTTTAATTTTTTAGGGTTTTAATGTTTTTTTGAGTTTTTATTCTTTTTAGAGGTTCAAATATTTTATACTATTTTTAGTGGGGTTTTAGGGGTTTTATGGGTGTGTAGAAGTTTATGGGATTTTAGGTGTTTTTATTGTTTTTAGAGTTCATAGTGTTTTTAAGGATTTCTGGGGTTTGAAGTGTTTTTATATTTTTATTCTTTTCTTTCCATTTTTTCGGTATTTTAGTTTTTTTACATTTTTAGTGATTTTAATATATTTTTTAATATTTTTATGGTTTTTAGGGTTTTAGGGATTTGATTGTTTTAGGGGGTTTTGGGGGATTTTGGGTTTTTTGGTTTTTTGAGTATTTTAGGATTTTTAATTTTTTTTAGTTTATAATGTTTTTAGGGGTTTAGTGGGTTTTTTAAGTTTCATGTATTTTTTCATTTTAATGTGATTTTAATGTTTATATTGGGTTTTGAAGGGAAATATGGGATTTAGGGGATTTAGGGCCTTTAATGGTTTAAAATAGTTTTTTAGGTTTTTTGGGGTTTTATGTGTTTTTGAGATTTGAAGTTGTTATTTAGGTTTTCTTGGGTTCTTAGTATTTTTTATGTTTTTAGGGATGCTTAGGGGTTTTTAATTTTTTTTATGAGTTTCAGGGATTTTGAAGGTTTTAGGGGGTTTAGGGTCCTATGGTTTTTTAGTTTTTATGTTTTTATGAATTTTCTTTCTTTTCTGGGTTGTTGGGTGTTTCTTTACCGTTTTTTGGGTTTTAGAGGATTTTTCAAAACAATTTGTGGGTTTTTAGGTGTTTTATGGGATCTTAAGTTTTTAAGGGTTTTAGGTGTCTTATATATTTTAGGTTTTTTAGGGTTTTTAGTGTTTTTATAATTTTTATGGGTTTTTATGGGTCTTAAGTGTTTTATCAGTTTGATGGTTTAGTTATGTGTTTTTCTAGTTTTTATGGTACTTAAATGTTTTTGGGATTTTTTAGGTATTTTTTAATTTTTATTTGTTTTCTAGGTTTATGGTTTTTATGGGTTTTTAGGGTTTTTGTTCTTTTTTTGTTTTTTTGTTTTTAGATTTTTTATGGTTTTAGTATGTTTTATGTTTTTAGGTGTTTAAATTTGTTTAATAGTTTGTTTTGGGTTTTAGAGTTGTTATGGGTTTTTAAGATTTTTAGGGGGTTTATTGGTTTTTAGTGTTTTCGGTTTTTTAGGTGTTTTACGGGTTTTAAGATTTTTTAGGTTTTTAGTTGTTTTAATTTGTTTAGGTTCTAAGGGTTTTTAATATTTTATACGGTTTTAGGGATTTTATGGTTTTTAGTTATTTTTATTGAGTTTTATGGTTTTTATGGTTTTAATGGGTTTTTAGTATTTTGTAGTGTTTTTAGAGTTTTGTAATATTTTTACGGTTTTTGTGGTTTTTTGGGGGGGTTTTATGATTTTTTGGGGGATATAAAGGGTTTAGAGATTTCTAAAAAAAAATTATTTATTTAAAGGGACTATAGTATTTTTAGTGGATTTATATGATTTTATTGGTTTTTAGGGATTGTAATGATTTTAGGGGATATTATGGTTTTTATTCTTTTAATGAATTTTTAGGGTATTTATGGTTTTTATTATTTTTATGTTTTTTATTTTTTCTTAGGTTTTTTAATGGTATTTAGGTTTTTAAAAATATAGGGATTTTTAGTTTTTTTAGGAATTTATTGTTTTTCGAGATTTTTTATATTTTTTAGGTTTTTTAGGGTTTCTAGGGTATTTTATGGGATTTTAAGGGTTTTTTATCCTTTTGGGTTTTATGGTTTTTAGATTTTATTACATTTGTAGGTGTTTAAACGATTTTATAGTTTTTGGGGTTTTTAGGTTTTTTTATGTTTTTAGGAGTGATTATGGTTTTTGGGACATTTTCTGTTTTTAGGGGTTTTAGTATTTTTTGCATTTTAAGGTTTTTAGGGGTATTACATTTATTAGATTTTTAATGTTCTCGTAGAGGTTTTTAGTGTTTTATGTTTTTTGGGATATTAATAACCTTTTATGATTTTTATGATTTTTATGGTTTTTAGGGATTTCAAGGGGTTTTAGGGTTTTGGATATTTTAATGTTTTTTTGGGATTTCAGGGGTTTTTAGTTTTTAGGGTTTTAATGGTTTTTAGAGTTTCTTAATGTTTTTAGGGGTTTAAAAGATTTTTAGAGTCTTTAGTGGTTCTTTAGGGTTTTTTTGGGGTTTTTTTCTTTTTTAAAGGTTTTTTGGATTTTTATGTATTTTCAGGGTCATTATGGGTTTTAGAGGGTTTTATAGTTTTTAGCAGTTTTGGTTATGTAATTTTTTTAATATTTTTAGGTTTTTAAGGGTTTTAAGGGTTTTTTCATGGTTTTTACATTTTATGGTATTTTGGGGGTTTTAATTTATTTTGTGCTTTTTAGGGTTTTATGGATTTTGTTTGTATTAGGGTTTATTAGTTTTTCAAGTTTTTATGGTTTTCTAGATTTATAAATGATATTGATTTTTTATGGTATTTATAGTTTTTAGTGTTTTTATGGGTTTTAGGGGTTTTTAATTTTTAGGGATTTCGTTCATTTTTATGGTTTGTTTTTTTTTTGGGTTTTTAGGGTTTTAGTGCATTTTTGGTTTTATATGTTTTAAATGATTTTAGGTTTTAAGTTTTTATTAGGATTTTCAGGTTTGTAGTGGTTTTTATGTTTTTAGGAGTTTTACTGGTTTTTAAGAATTTTTATGGTTTTAATGTTCTTATGATTTTTTTGGGTTTTATGGTTGTTACGGTTTTTTGGTTTTTTATGGTTATTTTGATTATTTTTGTGGTTTTATGGATTTTTCTAGTTTTTTTTGTTTTTATTATGGTTTACAGGTTCTTTATATTTTTAATGGGTTTTAGGGTTTTTATGGGTTTTTAGGGCCTTATGTTTTTTAAGGTGATTTATGGGTTTAATGTTTTAGCGTTCATTAAGGTCCCTAGTGTATTTTATGATTTTAGGAGATTTATGTTTTTTTAGGTTCTAAAGGTATTCTTAGGGGTTTTGGGGTTTTTATTTTTTTTTACGTTTTTTGGGGTTTGTAGTGATCTTTTACAAATTTTATGATTTTTAGGCTTTTTCATCATTTTGTGGGGTTTTGGGTTTTTTGGATTTTTAGAGTTTTAGGGTTCTCATGGTTTTAGGGGGTTTCTAGATCTTTTTAGGGGTTTTAAATTTTTTTAGTGCTTTTTACATTTTAGTGGTTTATGGGGATTTATTGTTTTTAGTAGATTATAGTTTTTTTATTTCTTTTTAGGGGATTTTTTTTTGTGTTTTGGGGGTTTTAGGGTGCTTTAGGGGTTTTAGTATTTTTAGGGTTTATAAGGGTTTTATGTGTTTTTAGGTTTTTAGGGTTTTCTTAGGGTTTTCTATATTTTAATTGGGTTTTAAATTTTTAAGGATTTTCTGTGATTTTTATGTTTTTTATGTTTTTAGGGGTTTTAGTGATTATGAGGGTTCTGGGGGTTTTAAGGGATTATTTGGGTTTATGGTTTTTTGTGGATTAAGATTTTATTATTAGTTTCTAATGGTTTTTAATAAATTTTAGTGTTTTTCTATTTTTTAGGGTATCCCATAGGTTTTTGAGTTTTTGTGGGGTTTTAGGGTTTTTATGTTTTTTTGGAGTTTGTTTGGTTTTCTGGGGGTTTTTAGGTTCTTTTTTTTGGATTTAGTGTTCTTCATTTTTTGTGGGCTTACATGTTTTTTGGCTTTAATGGTTTTCTTAGAGATTTTCATGGTTTTTATTGTTCTTTACGTTTTTAGGGTTTTTAGGGATTTTTAGAATTTCAATGGGTTTTTAGAGTATTAGGGATTTAAGGGTTTTATTGGGTTTTAGGGTTTTTATAAATTTTTAGTGGTTTAATCATTTTTTTGATTTTAAGGGTTTTATGTGTGTTTAGGTTTTTATTTTTTCCTTAGTGGTTCTTAGTGTTTTATTATTCTTTTACATTTTTATAGATTTTTAATGATTTTATATGATTTCTATGGGTTTTTATGGGTTTTAGGGTTTTTTATGGTTTTAGGTTTTTTTGTTTTTAGTGGTTTTTGGGATTATGAGGGTTCTGGGGGTTTTAGGGGTTTATTTGATTTTCGAGGTTTTTTGTGGATTAGAATTTCATTATTAGTTTCTTAAGTTTTTTAACGAATTTTAGTGTCTTTATCTTTTTTAGGGGATCCCAGTGGTTTTTGAGTTTGTTTGGGGTTTTAGGGTTTTATTGGTTTTTAGGGTTTTTATGTTTTTAGGAGTTTTTTTGGTAGAAGAGGTGTGAGGCCATACTATTCCTGAACCCCCCAAAATTTATTATTATAAAATAAGACGCAACAGACAAGGGAGGGTAGAGGTTAAACAACCCACACTCAAAAACCCTTAACAAACCCAAAACCAAAAACCCAAAGAAAAAAAGCACACAAAAACACGCAAAGCATAAAACCAGAAAAGATCCCAGAAGCATCTTCCAACCAAACAACAATTAGAATCCAGTAGTAGAAAGACCATAAACCACAACTTCAACACCTCCCAGCTCAGCAGCAACTAGTAGTCAGTATAACAATTTTCATCAACCATCATCTTCTCTCCAAGTAAGTTCACCACCAACAACATAGAACCACCAGCACTAGAAGTAAAAGCTTCTCCTTCATCACATCTCAGTAGAGCGGCACCCAGTACCCATCCCATCAGCTTCCGAGAGTCATCACCTCTTTCAGTAGTTCCTAGTGAAGCAATAAAGAGAACCCAGTAGCTCTAAATCCAGTGATCAACACCTCTTGGCCATTCAGTGCGCAACATTCCACACCCAGCAGCATAGACAAAAACATAGGACCACCAGTTCCAATGCCTTGCACCAAACCATAGGGTATCCCGATATCGCAAACAACAAATCCTCTAACCATAGAGCTCGACTTGGCATCTCAGGAACCCCCAGACCAGCATCAAACCATATCACAACACAACATAAAACAACCTAAAATCACAGTATGAAACAAGGCCGAAGCCGAAGAACCAGAACTATGAACCAATAGCTCCAATATAAACCTATCACAAACAGATCTAAAAACCCAAACACCAGGAGTGAGCATCCCACCAACAGGCCAAAACATCGCCCTCTTCTTCAATCTTACTCCATCGCAAAGCCAAGACAGCCACCAAAATCATCTCAAAACCAGATCTAGAAGGTACCTCATCACTGATGGCCGAGAGCACCAGCCCATTGCACCACCGATTCGTCGAGGTGACCATCACACCAGCCTGAAATCATCACGAAGCCAAGGAATCCACTGAAAATATGGATCCAGGTATGACTTTTCCATTGACCTAGAAAACCGGCATGCCCTTACATCGCACCAAAAGAGTCACTCCCAAGGAGGCATATCTTCTGAAGCCGAGCCAAAATGATGACAGATCCAGGACAAACTATCATCGCCAAATCCTGAAAAAAGTTTCCATATATCGTCACCATTGAGAGAGATCATTGTCTCCCACAAACACCCTAGTGAAGAAGACTTCTCGAACATATCTCCATCCACATCAAGAGGTCCAAGATGTAAGAGATCAACGAAGCCGTTGAGATGAAATCTAAGAGAGAACCCTGTAGATCATCATGTCGGGAGGGAGATCCCATGAGAGAGTGGCGACATTTTTCTCTTGGGTATTTTATTTAGGAGTTTGATTGGTTTTTTGGGGTTTTATGGTTTTTAGGTTCGTTTTTGGATTTAGTGTTCTTCATTTTTAGGGGGTTTACATGTTTTTAGGATTTAATGGTTTTCTTAAATATTTCCATGTTTTTTATTGTTCTTCACATTTTTAGGGATTTTATGGATTTTTAGGATTTTAATGGGTTTTATGGTATTAGGGATTTTAGGGTTTTATGAATTTTAGGTTTTTTATAAATTTTTAGTGGTTTAATCATTTTTATGATTTTAAGGGTTTTATGTGTGTTAAAGTTTTTATGTTTTTCTTAGAGGTTCTTAGTGTTTTATTATTTTTTACATTTTTATATATTTGTAATGATTTTATAGGATTTTTATGTGTTTTTATGGTTGTTAGAGTTTTTAGGGTTTTAGGTTTTTTATGTTTTTAGTGGTTTTAGGGATTATGAGGGTTATGAGGGTTTTTGGGGATTATTTGGTTTTATGGTTTTTTTGTAGATTAGGATTTTATTATTAGTTTCTAAAGGTTTTTATTGAATTTTAGTGTTTTTATCTTTTCTAGGGGATCCTAGTGGTTTTTGAGTTTTTGTGGAGTTTTAGGGTTTTCATGGTTTTTAGTGTTTTTATGTTTTTTAAGAGTTTCTTTTTTTTCTACGGTTTTTAAGGTTTTTAAGTTCTTTTTTGGATTTAGTGTTCTCTATTTTTAGGGGGATTACATGTTTTTAGGCTTTAATGGGTTTCTTAGATATTTTCATGGTATTTATGGTTCTTTACAGTTTTTGGGTTTTTAGGGATTTTTAAGATGTCAATGGGTTTTTAGGTTATTAGGGATTTTGGGTTTTTTATGCATTTTAGGGTTTTTTATAAATTTTTAGTGGTCCAATTATTTTTATGATTTTAAGTATTTTATGTGTGTTTAGGTTTTTATTTTTTTCTTATAGGTTCTTAGTGTTTTATTATTTTTTACATTTTTATATATTTTTATTGATTTTATTGGATTTTTATGGATTTTTTTGTTTTTTAGGTTTTTTATTGTTGTAGGGTCTTTATGGTTTTTGTGGGTTTTATGGGTTTTAGCGGGTTTTATAGTTTTAGGGTGTTTTTAGGGTTTTTTATTCTTATGAGAGTTTTTATGTTTTTTGGGTTTTAAGGTTTTATTGTTTTTTTAAGATTATTTTATGTTTTTTCATATTTTTATATGGTTTTAGTATTTTTAATCCATCACGGTATTTATGGATTTTGGTGGATTCAGGGTTTTTTTTGGATTTATGGGTTTTCTGGGTTCATAAAGTAATTTGTGCATTTAGGGTTTTAAATATTTGTTTTACTTTTTTTATGGTTTTGATGGATTTAAATGGATTTTAGAGTTGTTATTTCTTTTTATCTATTTTTAGGGTTTTATGTGTTTTGGGGTTTTTATGGGTTTTGCAGTTTTTATGGGTTTTAAGGTCTTTTTGGGTTTTGTAGGTGTTTTAATATTTTAGGTCTTTTAGGGGTTTAATTTGTTTAGGATTTTAATGTTTTCTTTGGGGTTTTCTTGGTTTTTTGGGGGTTTTTTACAATTTTAGGGATTTTTTAGTATTGTTTCAATTTGTATGGGTTTTAGCGATTTTCAGGTTTTTAAGGGTTTTTAGGTTTATTGGGGTTTTAGGGGTTTTTTGAGTTTTTTAGGGATTTAATTTTTTATAGGGTTTTAACATTTTAGCGTATTAAATGGGTTTTAGCGGTTTTAGTGTTTTTTGGTTTTTTGGGATTTTATGGTTTTTTGGATTTTTGTAGTTTTAATAGTTTTTTGGGTTTTTAGGATTTTAATTATTTTTAAATATTTTGGATTTTTAAGAGTTTTAAGTGTTTTTTGGTTTTATGGTTTTCATATGGTTTTTATGATTTTTAGTATGTTAATGTTTTTATGGTTTTTTTGATTTTTTAAGAATGTTTATGGGTTTTAGGTTTTGAGGGATTTTATTGAATTTTATGGGTTTTAAAGGTTTTTATTTTTTTTCTTGGGTTTTTAATTTTTTTTTATTTTTTAGGGTTTTTAAGGTTTTGTATACATTTTTAGTGTTTTCAATGTTTTATGTGGGTTTTACAGTTTTTATGGTTTATGTGTTTTTACGGTTTTTAGGGTCCTTTGGGGTTTTACTATAATTTTTATTTTTAGGGGTTTAAAGTGATTTTATGGGTATTTAGGATTTTGTGGGGTTTTAGGGTTGTTAATGTTTTTTTGGGTTTTCTAGGGTTTTAATTATTTTTAGTTTTTTAGGGTTTTATTAGAATTTTTCAAGGTTTTTGGGTTTTTTATGAATTTAGGGATTTCTAGGGATTTTTAGGATTTTATAGTTTTTGGGTGTTTTAGGGATTACCATTATTTTTAGGGTATTGACGATTTTTTGTGTTTTTATGGTTCTTGTGGTTTTAGGTGTTTTTTAATTTCTTTTAGGGTATTTATATGTTTTTGGATTTGTTAAAAAAATATGGGGTATAAATGGGTTTTAGGGTTTTTAGTTTTTTATTGTTTTTATGGGTATTAGGGTTTTAATGTTTTTTGGGGGGTCTTTTGGTTTTTTTTGGTTTTTAGGGTTTTTGAGGTTTTTTCAGGGTTTTAGCAGTTTTAGGTTTTTAGGGGTTTTAAGTGTTTTTTTGGTTTTTATGGTTTTCTTAGGGGTTTTTCAGGATTTTAGGAAATTTTATGTTTTATGTTATTTAAGAGATTTTTTAGGATTTTTATGGATTTGTTTTTTGAATTTTTAGGAATTTAAATGGGTTTTTTTGGGTTTTTTGGTTTTTATGGTTTTTAATGTTTTTAGAATTTCTAGTTTTTCAGGGGTTTTAAGTGTTTTTAGGGTTTTAAATTTTTCTTAGGGGTTTTTAGTGGTTTAGTGGGTTTTATTTTTTTGGGATTATTTAGGGTTTTTAGTGTTTTTCAATATTTCTGGGTATTATTTATTTTTTATTTTTTCTTAAATTATAGGGGTTTAAGGGGGTTTTAGATTTTTTTACTAGAGTTTTTAGGGTATTATGGGGTTTTTATAGTTTTTAAGGGTTTTAGGGTTTTAGGATTTTATGTATTTTAAGGGGTTTTAAGGATTTTTAGGGGTTTTTTCAATTTTTATGTTTTTGAGGGGTTTCATATTTTTATGGTTTTATGGTTTTTTCAGGTTTTAAGGGTTTTATGGTTTTTTGAATTTATAGAAATTTTCAGGTATTTTTAATGATTTTTAGGGTTTTAGGGGATTTTGGGGATTTCTAGTGTTTTAATATTTAAGGGGTTTTGTGGTTTTAATGTTTTATTGGGTTATTAGTATTTTTTTTTATTTTTTTGGGGTTTTAAGGATTTTAGAGGTTTTTATCGTTTTATGGGTTTGAGGGGGTTTTAGTGTTTTTTGTGGATTTTTTGGGTCATTTGGGGGTTTTACGGATTTTAGGGGGTAGGAGATTTTATGTTTTTTATTTTTTTCTTAGGGGTTTTCAGTTTTGTTTACGTTTTCTAAAGTTTTTAGGAATTTGGAAATCTTTTTATGGGTTTTTAGTGTTTTTAGGTATTTTATTGGTTTCTAAGGGAATTTTAGGTTTTTTCTAGGTTTGTGAGATTTTAGGGATTTTTGTATATTTTATGGTTTTAAGGGAATATTAATTTTCTTAATGTTTTAGTGGTTTCAAGGGTTTTTAGAGTTTTTTTGTGTTTTAGGGTTTTTTTGGGTTTTTAGATTTTTAGGGTTTTAAGAGATTATTTGGTTTTTAGGGTTTTTTGTATTTCTATTTTTTTATGTTTTATAGGGTTCATGTGTTTTTGGGGTTTTAACATATTCTTTAGGTTATGTAGGTTTTTAGGTTTTTTTAGGTTCTAAGGAATTTTTAGATATTTTTAATGGTATTTATTCCGTTATAGATATTTTGAGTGTTTTATAGGGTTTTATGGTTTTATGGTTTTTTAGGTTTTTGGGGATTTTATGATTTATTGGGTTTTAATGGTTTTTTGGAGTTTTATATATTTTTAGGTCTTTATTGGGTTTCAAGAGTTTTAGTGGGTTTTTATATTTTTATGGGGTTTATGGGTTTTTAATGTTTTTTTGGGTTTTTTTGATTTTTGGTGTTTTAGGGTTTTTATAATTTTTAGGGGTTTTATGTATCGTTAGGTTTTTAAGGGTTTCTTAGGTGGATTTAGGGTTTTTAGGTCTTTTTTGTTTTTTGAGATATTTATGGGGTTTTTAGTATTTTTATGGTTTTTAGTGGTTTTGGGATTTTTAGGGGTTTAAATGGTTTTTGGGTTTTTAGGGTTTCCATGGTTTATTTGGGTTTTTAGGGTATTTTTTGTTTTGTAGGGGTTTTATTTTTTTAGTTTTAAATTTTTTTAGGTGTTTAAAGGGGTTTTATTGATTTAGTGGTTTTTTGGGTATTTTCGGGGTTTTAGGGTTTTTATGATTTTTAGGAGTTTTATGGTTTTTAGTGTTCTAAGGGTTTTTAATTTTTTTTAGATTTTTTGTGTGTTTTAGTGTTTTTTAAAGGGTTTTATAGTTTTTAGTTTTTTTAGGGTGTTTTACCTTTATAGGGATTTCAGGGATTGTTAACGATTTTTATAGATTTTTATAGTTTTTAGGGATTTTGGGGATTTTAGGGGTTTTATGGTTTTATGGTTTTTTATTGAATTTTAACGGTTTCAATTATGTTTTTGTGGTTTTATGATTTTTTATAGTTGTTAATGTTTTCAATAGTTTAAATGGATTTTAGAGTTTTCAGTGGATTTATGGGTTCTTAAATATTCTTGTGGGTTTTATTGTTTTTAGGGTTCTTAGGGTTATTTAGTGTTTTTATGGTTTTTAGGGTTTTTAGGTATTTAGTGTTATTAATTGTTTTCTATTTTTTAATGTTTTATTATGGTATTTCAGGGTTATTTGGTTATTTATATTTTTAACATATATTTTTTTTAATTTTTATGGGTTTTTTATTTTTAAGGGTTTAGGGGTTTTAGTGTATTTATGGATTTTAGGTTTTTTTGGGTTTTTTGGGTTTAATTAAAATTTTTAGGGGTTTTAATGTTTTTTTAATCATTCTTGGAGTTAAAATCATTTTTATAGTTTATTTTGTGGTTTTTAGTGTTTTTATGGGGTTTTAGGGATTTTAAATGTTTTCAGGGGTTTTTTGGTTTTTATAGTATTTAGTATTTTATAGGATATTTTTTTAGTGTTTTAAGGTTTTTGTAATTTCATTCAATGATTATTGGGTTTTTATATATTAAGGGAATTTTAGGGAATTTTAGGGTTTTATGGGTTTTTATGTATTTTTTGGATTTTGAGGGTATTTATGTGTTTTACAGTTTTGATTTCTTTTTGGGTTTTGGTTTTCATAATTTCCATGTGTTTTATTATTTTTTGGAGAGTTTTATTATTTTTATTGGTAACTAGGATTTTTTATATTTTTTAAATTTTTCTTGTTTTAGGGGTTTTTTAGGTTGTTAGGGTCTTTTAATGATTTTTTTCATTTTTATGGGTTTTTGGGGTTATAAGCGTTCTTTTGATTTTATGTTTCATTATGTTTTTTTTATATTTTTCACATTTTATGGGATTTTTAGTTATTTTTATAGGATTTTTATGGAATTTTTTGTATGTATTTTGAAGGTTTTATAACAGTTTTTTTGGGGTTTAAGGTTTTTTTGTTTTTAATGGGTTTTAAGTGTTTTTAGTTTTTGGTAGTTTTCAATTGGTTTATTAAGGGTTTTTATGATTTTTTATATTTTTTGGTATTTTAGATATTTCTTAATATTTGTATTATTTTTAGGGTTTGTACGGATTTTTAGGGGGGGTTGGATTTTTAGGGTTACTTAGGATTTTATGGGTATTTTTGGGTTTTTTGTTTTCTTAGTTTTCTTGGGTTTTATGGTTTTTAGAGGTTTTTTAATGTTTTAATGTTTTTATATAGTTATTTGAGTTGTTAGTTTGTTTTATAGGGTTTTTATGGGTTTTCAGGTTTCTTATAGTTTTTGGGGTTCTAGGGTATTTTTGGGTATTTTTGGGTATTTTAGTGTTTTTAATGTTTTTCTATATTTATGTTTTTCTTAGTGGTTTTAGATGTTTTTTAGATTTTTAGGGGTTTTATGATTTTTCGGTTTTTTAGCATTTTATCATTTTTTATGGGTTTTAATTATTTATAGGTTTTTTAGATTTTCATAGGGTTTTTAGCTTTAGTGGGATTTTTAAATTTCAACGAATTCTTAGGTATTTTTTATTTTGTATGGTTTTAGGTTTTTTAGTGATTTTGATGGTTTAAATGTTTTTAGGGATTTATGGATTTTAGGTTTTTTAACATTATTTGGGGTTTAAAGGTTTTTTATATATTTTTTTTTTCTATTTTTGGGTTTTCATGGTTTCTTGGAGTTTTAAATGTTTTTATGGGTTTTTATTGTTTATGCGGTATTTAGTGTTTTAGCATTTTTTAGGTTTTTAGGGGTTTTCTATTTTTTATCTTGGTAAGGTTAGTAGATATTTTAAATGTATTTAGGTATTTAAAGGTATTTTAATGTTTTAGTTGTTTTTAGGTTTTTTAAATTTTTTCAAGGGTTTTATGGTCAATATGTTCTTTTAGGGTTTTTAGGACTTTCTATGTTTTTTAGGAATTTTATGAATTTTAGGTTTTTTATATTTATATTGTTTTCTTAGAATTTTTCTATGGATTTTGGGTGGTTTTATATTTTTATTGATTTTTGGGATTTTTTAGTTTTTTATGGATTTATAGGGTCTTTACAGATTTTGTGGGTTTTAGGGATTATATTGTTTTTTGTGGTTTTTTGTGTTTTTTTGTTTTTAGGGGTTTTTAACTATTTAGGGGTTTATAAGGTTTTTTGTGTTTTTAGTGGGCATTGGGTATTTAGGATTTTATGGGTTTTAAGGTTTTTAAGGTTGTTTTGGTTTTTAGAATTCCTAGGCTTTTTAGGTTTTTTGTGTTTTTTATGTTTTTAGGGTTTTAAGGTTTATTGGTGATTATAGTTCTTATAGAGGCATTCATGGATTTAAGGTTTCTTAATTTTTTAGGGATTTTTTTTTTATTTTGAGGGATATTTTGGTTTTATAGTGATTTTGATGGATTTTAGAGTTTTTAGGGTTTTCAGGGGTTTTTGCGTTTTTTGGGTTTTTAGAGTTTTTTGGAGTTTTATGGGGTTTTAGTATTTTAGGGGTTTTTAAGGTTATTAAAGGTTTAAGGGGTTTTATATATTTAATAATTTTTATGGTTTTTATGTGGTTTTAGGGTTTTTAAGGGTTTTGGGGTTTTAATTGTTTTTTGGTGGTTTTGTGTTTTTTGGCTTCTATGGCAAGGAAGATATCGGGCCAGGCTATTCCTGCCCCCCCCCCCCAAATATATATAATGAAAAGGCAGACTCCACAATCGAGGGGTTGGGACAAACAACCCACACCCTAAATCCTAACACAACCCATGTCCCACACCCATAAAAAAGTCCAAAAACACACAAAATAACAAGTCAGTCAATGTCACCACCAAACTCATCCAGATCCGAATCAAGAGATACAAAGCTTGCACAAAGACCAGCGTTCACGTTAGTAAATCAAAATTCCGAGCCAACTCCTATATTCATAGATTCCCAGCCTAACTCATAATCAACCTGCATTCTGAGTATATACAAGAGTTTCTATCTGGCCCTGTCTTGCCTTGAATTTTGTGAAGGTCGCTCCCGCTTATTAACTTTAATATTTAGCTTGACCGTCGTTGAGCTGGCCCGGGTCGCAATGGGTCTTGGAAGGGTAGGGTAATTCTTCCGCTGCCTTTTTTTTGGGGGGCATAGATGAAACCATCCTTATGAACTACCTTCTCATATAGGACTCCATCACTGGCAACATTTGAGGCCCCTTTACTACCATCCTTGCTTCCTATCCCATGAGATGTGCCACCCATTTTTTTGAATCTTTTTCTTCTATTCCTTAGACCTGTCCATAATAGAATTTATCCTATGGCCATCCTCAACTAACCTCTCTCTCTATGTCTTTTTGCCTCATCCTCAAGGGGGAACATTTTCCATTCATCCATAATCATGTCATGGAGAAGCACACAATGTTCTTCGACAGATAGAACCCCATAAACAACCATGGCCTTCTGCAAGTTCAGGGACAACACACCTTTATCAATTTTGGGCTCCGAAAGAGGGATATCACCGAGATCCTCCACATATGCAGTGGGAGAATCCTATGGGGGTAGTCCATCGAAGCCTTTCACACAAACAGCGCCAGCCTCATCATTAAGAAATTTTTTCACAGGCTCCATTTCATCCATCTCCGCATCACCGATCCCCGTGGACAACATCAAGGGGTATGTGCACCAACTGCGGTGTCGCTCCCCTGGATCACGAGCCTGCTCCTCTACCAAGATGATCTCTTTCCCAACCGATTTCATCTCCCGCCCATCCTCATCTCTCATTTATTGGTCTGCCATATCCCCCTGCTCAGGCTCACCCACCTGCATTACAGCATCACCAACCGTCTCAACTGAGGCTATGTTCTAAAAACTATTTAATAGAACAACAACATTTTTATCTGTCATCAGGAAACTACTGGCACCCCCACTGCAATTCCTTCAGTCCATAACCTCTTCGCCCAGGGACAACACTAGGGTGGCCTCCTAATGTTCATGCCCATTCCAATCTCTCTTCTCAGCAGCCTTCCACTTATCCATCCTTATCCTTGATAATCCACCACTTCCGCAAACCTCATCTATACAGGGCAGATTTCCACCTTAAACCGTGTGCACTACTTCAGTGTCTGCAACTCCCAATAAACAAACACTTCTAGCCAAACTTAAACTGAAACCACCCAAGTCAATAATTTCTACCTCCAGATCACTCCCGCTCAACAAATTTGTCTTGAGATGATCAAAGACTGTAGAAACCATTGGATGAATGGGAAAAGGCCCGATCACCCCCTCAACCTCCTACGCTACCACTAAAGTTCTATTTCTCTCACCAGAACTCAAATGAACTAGATTTAATCCACTCCAACCAGAGTCAACAAAGCCGCCATACTGAGCATTATGCCCAAGGTTCTAGTAGAAAGAATAGAAGACAAACCAAAATTCAAAAATTACTAGCTGCTTCTAATGGAGTTCCTCCCCCCTAACAATCCAGACAACATTCACCAGATCCTTTGAAGTATCAACCTCAACGAAGGCCCTTGGGGAAATAGGATGACAGAGGGCTTGAGTCCTACTACCCACACATAGGAACCTCCCCCCAAATTCCCTATCATTTAAATAATAGAGAAATTTTAAAAGGGAAGAGGATGTTTGGGAAATCATTCCCAAGTCGCAACCATAAGGGTGTTACACTTCAGGTGAAATTCCAAACACCACCGAAAGAGGGAGAAGCGGGCACCATTACAATGTCAAGGTTCCACGGACCAGGCATGAATCTAATCCTCCTCAAATGTGAAGCGAATCATGATTTGAGAGCCGTCAACTAGACCCACCATTGCAAGATCCTTTAGATTCCAATGTTCAGAAACAAACCTGTCAAAAGTGTCCACTGGGGGGGTTCCACTTCAAGAACATTGCCACCAATGGCAATCTATGTAGATCTGAACCTTCGTTGATCTTCTGTAGCAAAAAAAGAAGTTGTGGTTGACCTTTAAAGAGCTAAATAACCTTCGAGAAAAGCACTATCAGCGAAAAGGAAGGAAGAAAATCAGGGGATTATTAAGGAGAGAAAGAGTGGTCCTCAAGGGGAGGACCCTCCCCCATAGAAGGGGGGGGGGGGGGCGTGCATGGGATTCCATCATCATCAACCTAAGAGGGAAGGGTAGTATCCATTGTGATGGAACTAAGACGCCGAGATCACTATCCCTTTTACTTTGGGTTTTAGGGGTTTTATAGTTTTTTTTTTGTTTTTAAGGGATTTATGTGTTTTTAGGATTTTAATATTTATAAGGGGTTTCCATGGTTTATAGGGGGTTTTACATTTTCAGTGATTTTAGGTCTTTTTATGGATTTTTATGGGGTTTTAAGGGTTTTAGGTATTTTGAGTGGTTTTAGGGGTTTTATGATTTTTAGGGTTTTGTAACATATTTATGGGTTTACTGAGATTTTAGAGTTTTTAGCGGTTTTTAGGGTTTTTTAAGGTTTTAGGAGTTTTATGATTTTGAGTTTTTTTTTGTTTTTAAGTTCAATTTTTTGATTTTACTTTTATAGGGTGTTGTGGTGTTTTAGGTATTTTTATGTTTTTAAGTATTTCATAATGTTTTTCCAGGTTTTTATATTTTAGGAATTTTCATGGTTTTTATGGTTTTTAGGGTTTTTAAGGTTTTAGTGATTTTCAGGGTTTTTATTGTTTTTATGGGTAGTATGGGTTTTTATAATTTTTAGTCATTTATGGGTTTTATGTTTTTTAGGATTTATGGATTTTTGGGGGTTTTAAGGATTTTATGATTTTTAACGTTTTTATGGATTTTGAGGGATTTTTTAAATTATTTTTAGGGTTTTTTGGAGTTTTTAGGGTTATTAGTGATTCTAGTGTTTTTATAGTTTTTATATTTTTAGTGTTTTTAGATTATTTTAAATTTATTATAGTTTTTGATTTTTTTATGTTTTTAGTTTTAATGGGTTTTAGAGTTCTTAGTGGGGTTTTAGGGTTTTTATGTTTTGTTTGGGGTTTTATGGTTTTTAGGGAAAATAAGGATTGAGACCAGTAGAACCCGGTCCACCAAAATTTATGAAAGAAAGAAACAACAAAATGTTACAAGGAGGGATTACAAAAACAGGTGAGCAGCTCACCCTTCAAATCAGACTCCACAAACTGTGAGTAGAAAGCATGGGAATTAAAATCACACATCAAACACCTCTCCAAGATTTCAATTTTATAGATTTTTGGGGTTTTATGGTTTTTTGGGGTTTTAAAATTTTTTAGGTTTTCATGGGGTTTTAGCGATTTTTAGGGGTTTAGGTTTTTTATGTTTTAGGTATTTCTAGTTAATGTTTAGGATTTTTACAGTTCTTTTATTTTTTTAGAGATGTTGATGGTTTTAAGGTTTTTAAGTGTTTTAGGGTTTTTTTAGTTTTTTTGCTTTTTCCGGTTTTTTATAAGGATTTTTAATTTTTTTAGAGTTTTTTAAAAAAAAATGGTGTTCAAAGTATTTTTAGAGTTTTTCTGTGGTTTTTTAGGTATTTTGGGTTTTTAAGTGTTTTTAGTTTTTTATGGGTTTTGTAGGGTTTTTAGGGTTCTTAGGGGTTTTAGGGGGTTTTTAAAGATTTAATGATTTGAGGTATTTATAGACATTTTATGGGTTTCTAGGGTTTTTAGGAATTTTGATGAAATATATGGGTTTTTTGGTTTTTTTTGTTTTTAGTGATCTCTCTGAGTTTTTTGTGTTTAATGTATTTTATGAGTTTTTTAAAAAATTTAGGGTTGTAAATATTTTTTTCAGTATTTAGTATATTTTAGGTGTTTAATGGGTTTTTATTTTTTTCTATGGTTTATGGGTATTTATATATTTTAGGGTTTTAAGATAATTTTTGGGGTTTTAGCATTTTTTTGTGTCTGTTAGGAGTTTTAAGTTTTTTTATATTTTTTAAGTTTTGTTAAGGGTTTTCATAGGTTTTTATGTTTTTTTTATGTTTTTAGGTATCTTTATATATTTTTTATGTTTTTTAGGGATTTTAAGGGTTTTCAGGGTTTATAGTATTTTTTAGTGTTTTTAGGGTTTTCTTAGGGTTTTAGTGTTTTTAGGTTTGTTAGGGGTTTTAAGTTTTTTTTAGTTTTTTTCCATTTTTATTAAAAAAATTTATGGTTTTTATGATTTTCAGTGTTTTTATGCTTTTATTGGGGGTTTAGGGAGGTTTTCTATTTTTATGGGATTAATGGTTTTTAGAGTGTTTTTACATTTTAGTGGTTTCAAATGGATTTAAATTTTTTTAGTAATTTTTCAGATGTTTATTTGTTTTTAGGGATTAATGTTTTTATGGGATTTTTGGTTTTTTATAGTTTTAGGGTCCTTTTAGGTTTTTTATAATTTTATAATGTTTTTAAGGGTTCAAAGTGTTTTTATGTTTTTCTTGTTTTCCTATATGTTTTCTTGTTTTTATGGGTTTTTTTAGTTTAATGATTTTTTTATATTATCTATGTTATTTATGGAATTTAGGGATTCTGATTGGTTCAACGTTTTTGTTGGTTTATTTGGTTTTAATCTTTTTGGGGGTTTAGTTTTTGGTTTTTTAGGGTTTTCATTGGTTTTAGGTTTTTTATGTTTTTAGCAGTTTTTAGTGTTTTTAGGGGGATTTAAGGTATTTTGGCATTTTAGTGTTTTTAGGTTTTTTTTGGGTTTATGTGTTTTTAGGTTATGAAGGATTTTTTATGGATTTCATGGTTTTGGGGTTCTTTATGTTTTTATGGATTTTAGGTAATTTTTTATTTTTATTCATTGTTAGGTTATTAGGGATTTTAGGGTTTTTAGTGGTTTTGCGATTTTGAAGAATTTTTAGGGTTTTTATCATGTTTATATTTTTAGTGGTCTTATGTTTCTTTTGGATTTTATGGTTTTCTTAGTGGTTTTCTTTTAGGTTCTTTATGGTTTTCTTGGTGGTTTTCTTAGTGGTTTTCTTAGTGGTTTTCTTTTGGATTTTATGGTTTTCTTTTGGGTTTTTGCGATTTTTCAATTTTTTTAGATTATTTACGATTTTTATGTTTTTATGTTTTAAGCAGTTTTCTTTGTTTTATTGTTTTTTATGTTTTTATATTTATGTTTTATGTTTTTATGTTTTTTAGATTTTTGGGGTTTTTTGAGTTTTATGGGTTATAAATGTTTTAATAGATTTTTAATGTTTTAATGGGTTTAATGAATTTTTATATTTTTTATTGAATTTTATGTTTCTATGGGTTTTTATTTTTTCTATCGTTTTTGTGGGTTTTATGGTATTTAAGTGGTTTTGGGATTTTTTGGTGTTTTAGGGTTTTTTGGTTATTAATGTTTTTATGTTCTTAAGGTTTTTATGTGCTTTTATGTTCTTAATGTTTTCTTAATGATTTTAGTGGTTTATGGTATTTTATATTTTTTGGTGATTTTAATGGGTTTTAAGGATTTTTATAGTTTTTTGGTTTCTTATGGATTTTTGGGGTTTCAGGTTTTTTGGGATTTTATGGTTTTTCTGGGTTCTTAAGAGATTTTGGGATTTTAGGGTTTCTAATGTTTTTGGATTGTTTTATAGTTTTTATGTATTTAAAACAATTTTAACATTTTTATTGTTTTTATGGGATTTTTGGGATTTTTATTTTTTAAGTGTTTTTATGCGTTTTAGGGTCTTCTAGGGGTTTGTAGGGGTTTTAATGTTTTTAGGTCATTTGTAGGATTTATGTTTCTTTTTGAATTTTAATGATTTCTTAGGGTTTTCTTTATATTTTATGGCTTTTATATTTTAAGGGGTTTTCGGTATATTTTAGTATTTTTTAGATTTCTAGGGGTTTAAGGAATTTTTAGGAGTTTTAGTGGTTTTATTGGTTTTATGGTTTTTTGAGTATTTTGGGGTTTTAATGGTTTTTTAGATTCTTTAAATTTTTAAGGGATTAATTGGTTTTTATTTTTTTCATGGTTTTATGGTTTTTATGGGTTTTTAAGGTTTTTATGGGTTTTAGAGGTTTTTATGGTATTTTGGGTTTTGAGGATTTTTAGGGTTTTCTTTTCATATTTTAGGTTTTTTTGGGTTTAATGTTTTTTAGGTCTTTTAGGTTATCTTATGTTTTTTTGGGGTTTTAGTGTGGTTACATTGTTATGATTTTTTTGGGATTATTTATAATTTTTATGATTTTTTTGGTTTTAGGGATTGTAGTGGATTTCATGGATTGTGTAGGTTTTTGTGGGTTTCTCTGGGTTTTAATGTTTTTTGTTTTTTAGGATTTTATGGTTTTTTATATTTTTTTATATTTTTAGGGTGTTTAGAGTTTTTAGGGGTTTTAGTGTTTTTATTGTTTTCTTTGGGTTTTAGATGTTTTTAGGGGGGATTTGGTTTTATGGGTTTCTTAGTTTTAGGGGTTTTTTTGTTTTTAGGTATTTTTAGTGTTTTTAGGGTCTTTTAGTGTTTCTATGGGTTTTACCATGATTTTGGGTTGTAGGGGTTTTTTGTGTTTTTGTGTGTTTTTAGGTTTTGATAGTGATATTTAAGGTTTTTATGTTTTTATGGATTTTATGAATTATTTATGTTTTTATGGTATTAGGGGTTTTTTGGATTTTGAGGGGCTTTAGGGTTTTTATGGGTTTTGAGTTTTTTATGTTTTTAGGGGTTTTTATTTTTATCTAGTGTTTAATGTTTTTATAGGGTTTTTCATGTTTTTTATGATTTCTTTTTGTTTTTAAAGATTTTTAGGGTTTTTAGGATTTTTATGGTTTTTAGGGTTTTTAGGGATTTCCAATAATTTTAGTGTTTTTAAGGATTTTATGGGGTTTTTTAACTTTCTAGGCTATTTGTGGGTTTTTAGAGTTGTAAGAAATTTTTAGTGGATTATAGGATATTTTGAGTTTTTAGTGGATTTTTAGTGTTTTATCTGTTTTTTAGTTTTTTATTATTTTTTGGGAGTTTTTTGGGTATTGGAGTTTTTATGTTTTTTAGTTTTTTAGGGTTTCTAGTAGTTTTTAGGTTTTTAGTGGTTTAAACTATTTTTAGGATTTTATGGTATTCTTAGTGGTATTCATGGTTTTTTGGTATTTTCCTATTATAAGTTATTTATGTATTTTTTAGGATTTTTATGGATTTTTATATTATTGGGGATTTGGAGGCTATTTTTTTCCTTTTTATGCATTTTATGGTTCTTATAAGTGTTAGAATATTTAGGTTATTAAGGGATTTAAGTGTTTTTAGTGTTTTAAGGTTTTCTTAGGATTTTTTACAGAGTTTAGTGTTTTCACATATTTTGGTATTACTGGGGTTTTTTATGATTTTAATATTTTTTAGTGGTTTTACTGATTTTGAGGGTTTGGGGTTTTTAGGGTTTTTATAGGTTTTATGGATTTTAGGAGTTTATTGGTTTTTTTTATATTTTTAGGGATTTATTTATATTTATATTTTTTAAAAACATTATTATTTCTTTAAAGGGTTTATATTTTATAGTGAGTGTTTAGTGTGTTATTTGTTTTTAGAAATTTTATGGTTTTTGGGGATTTGTGGTTTTTAGGGGTCTTAAGGGGTTTTTTTTCAATTTTTAGGTCTTTCAAGGGCGTTAATACATTTTAGGTATTAAGGTTTTCATAGGTGTTTTTAGGGTTTTTTTGTTTTTTATGTTTATAGTTATTTTTTTGTTTTTTTTTGGATTTTTATGGTTTTTAGGGATTTTTGGGATTTTTTGGTGTTTTAGGGTTTTCAAGGTTTTTTTAGTTTTTTCTAGTTTTTTGGATTATTATGATTTTTTAAGGGTTTTATGGATTATATATATTTGTTAACATTTTAATGGATTTGAGAGGTTTTTAGAATATTTATTGGATTTTAGGGTTATTATGGGGGGGTTTATGATTTTTATGTTTTTTAGGGTTTTTAGAATTTTAGGCAATTTAGGG
Organism: Viscum album; assembly: GCA_963277665.1. Classification (NCBI taxonomy): domain Eukaryota; kingdom Viridiplantae; phylum Streptophyta; class Magnoliopsida; order Santalales; family Viscaceae; genus Viscum; species Viscum album. The sequence goes on from OY728152.1 coordinate 1,118,540,714, forward strand.
TTTTATGTGTTTTAATTTTTTATGGTTTTTAGCTATTTTTAGGGATTTTTATGTTTTTTTGGGATTTTTAGGAATTTTGAAATATTTTTATGGCTTTTAGGGTCTTTAGATATTTTGAAGGTTTCTATGGGTTTTTAGGTTTTCTTATGTTTTTTAGATTTTAGGGATTTTTATTATTTTTTATGTTTTTAAGGGGGGGGGGTTAGTTTTTTAATGATATTAGGGGTTTCAAGGGTTTTTAGAGTTTTTGTGGGTTTCAGAGATTTTATGGGGTTTTAGGGTTTTTATAGTTTTAAGATATATTTTTGGTTTTTAGGATTTTTTGTGTATTTATCCTTTTTTGGTTTTTTTAGAGGTTTATGTTTTTTTAGGATTAAAATTTTCTTTAGGTAATTCTAGGTTTTAAGATTCTTAGTTTTTTAGGAATTTTTTAGTCTCTCTAAAGATTATAATGTTTTATAGGTATTTTTGGGATTTTGAGGGTTTTATAGTTTTTTATAGTCTATGGATTTTTATGTTTTAGGGTTTTCATGATTTTTTAGTGTTTAAATGTTTTTAAGAGTTTTAATGTTTTAGGTGTTTAAATAATTTCTATAGTTTTACTGTGTTTTTATATTTTTATTGGATTTTATTGTATTTACTATTTTTATGAGTTTTTAGTATTTTTTGGGTTTCAGGGTATTTAGGATTTATAGAATTTTTGGGTGGTTTATGTTTATTTCTATTTTAAGGTTTTATTTGGAGTTTTCTAGGTTATTATGGCATTTTACATTTTAGGGATTTTATTTTATTTTATTAGCTTTTGATGGTTTTGGGTATTTTGTGGGATTTTGTTGGTTTTTATGGGTTTTAGGGTTTTCATGGTTCTTTTTATGGTTTTAGGGTTTGTTTTGTTTTTTTGGGGTTTTATTATTAATATATTTTTTTAATGTTTTAGGGGATTAATGGGGTTTTAGAATTTTCAGTGGTATTTATGGTTTTTATGGTTTTTTAGATTTTTATGGTTTCTATGGGTTTTTTATGTGTTTTAGGGTTCTGAATGTTTTTATTGTGTTTTTTGGTTTTAAGGTGTTTTTTTGTGTTTATATGTTTTTATGGTTTTTTGAAGTGTTTTAGTTTTTATAGGGATTTTTTTATTTATAGTGATTTTTAAGGATTTTTAAGGACTTTTACGGATTTTTATCGTTTTTAGGGATTTTTAGGGGGGTTAGGTGTTTTATGGTTTTTTTGGGTTTTAGGGTTTTTTTTGAGTTTTTTAGGTTTTATAGTTTTTAGAGTTTTTAATGATTAGAGGAGATTAAATGGATTTCAAAGTTTTTATTTGTTTATGGGTTTTTAAATTTTTCTTGGGGTTTGTTGTTTTTAGTGTTTTTGGGTTAGTTATGGGTTTTTTCAATTTCTAATATTTTTATGTTTTTAGGTTTATGATGTGTTTTTAGGATTTATATTTTTTCTTAGTTTTTTACTGGGTTTTGTGGGATTTTTACATTTTTATGTTTTAGTGATTTTTTAGAATTTTTAGAGTTTATTTGTGTTTTGATGGTTTTAGGTTTTTTAGTGTTTTTATGGTTTTTCAGTTTAATTATTTTTTAAGCGTTTTTTGTTTGATAATGTTTTTAAGGGTTTAAATCACTTTTGTAGTCTTTTGTGAGTTTTTAGCATCTTTATGGGTTTTCAGGGTTTTTAATTGTTTTTAGGGGTTTTATGGTTTTATGGTTTTTAACATATTTTAGTTTTTTTTGTTTTTTTAATGATTTATTAAGTTCATTAATGGTTTTTAGGGGTTTTCATGTTTTTAGTTATTTTTTTGGGATTTTTAGTATTTTTATGGGTTTTTAGTGATTTAAAGGATTATGAGAGGTTTTACAGTTTAAATGGTTTTTTGGGTTTTAAGGCATTTTTGAATGTTTAGGGATTTATCCTTTTTGGAGAATTTTTAAGATTTTTATGGGTTACTATGATTTTTTAGGGTTTTAGGGTTTTTTTTGAATTTATCTGGTTCGGGGGTTTTAATGGCCAATTCGGGTTCTTAGAATTTTTTCATTTTTAGATATTATTAGTGTTGTTTAATTTTTATGTTTTCTTAGGTTTTTCTGAGTTTTTACATTTTTTGTGATTTTAATGATTTTTTAATATTTTTACTGAATTTATGGAGGGATTTTGAGTGATTTATTAGGGTTTTTAGAGTTTTTTTGTTTTTAGGAGTTTTAATTGTTTTTAGTTTTGAAGGTTTTATTTTCGTTTCTTCGTGGTTTTTATGTTGTTTTCATTTTTATGTATTTTTAGAAATTTATTAATATTTTATGATATTTAGGGTTTGTATAGATTTTGAGGGTTGTTTGTGTTTTAGGGTTATTTTGGTTTTTATGATTATTTTGGGTTTAGGGGTCATTTGGAATTTTTAAGGGTTTTATTTTTTTAAGGTTTTTTAATTTTTTATTTATGTATAGAGTTTTTTGAGTTCATAGTGGGGTTTTGGGGTTTTTATGGGTTTTTGGGTTTGTATGGTTTTAGGGGTTTTAGGGTTTTTATTGGTTTTTGTGTCTTTTATTATTTTTAGTTTTTTCTAATTTTTAGGTGGTATAACTGTTTTTTGGTTTTTATGTTCTTCTTAGTAGTTTTCAAGGAATTTTAAGTTTTTTGGGATTTTAGATTTGTAATGGTTTTGGTAATTTTTCAGTTTTTTGGGTTTTAATTGTTTATAGGTTTTTACGAGATTCACGTGGTTTTTTCTAGTTTTGAGTGGTTTTAACATTTTAAGGGATTCTTAGGGAATTCTTGGATTTTGAGGTTTTTTAGGGTTCTTTGTGATTTTGATGGTGTGAATTGTTTTTTAGGATTTTCTGAGTTTTATCAATTTTTATTTGTTTTCAAGGTTTTTTTCCAGTTTTTTAGGATTTTATGTGTTTTCGATTTTTTAACGTTATTTGGGGATTAAATGGTTTTTAGAGTTTTGGTGGATTTCTTTGGTTTTCATGGGTGTTTAGAGTTTTTTAATGTTTTTATGGATTTTTATTGTTTTAGGGTATTTAGTGTTTTTAATGTTTTTTAGGTTTTTTTGATTTTTTGTGTTTTTAGGGTTAGATGGTTTTTTGAGTGTTTTTATGGTTTTTAGGTAATTAAAGGTATTTTATAGTTTTCATTGGTTTTTAGGGTTTTTAAAATTTTCAAGTGTTTTATGGTTTATAGGGTATTTTAGGGGTTATATGATATTTCTTTTTTTAGTGCTTTTCATGATTTCAGGTGTTTTAGGTTTATATGGTTTTCTTACGATTTTATAGAATTTTGGGGGTTTTTTATTTTTCTATAGATTTTTTGGGATTTTATAGGATTTTTATGATTTTTTATGGTTTTATGGATTTTTTGGTTATTTAGGGTTTTATAATTTTTGGGGTTTCAATGGTTTTTTTGAGTTTTTATGGTTTTAAATGATTTTTAGTGTTTTAACCATTTAGGTGTTTATAAGGTTTTCAGAGTTTTTAGTTTGATTTAGGGTCTTATAGATTTTTATGTTTATTAGAGGTTTTTAGGATTTTTGGCCTTTTTAGGGTTTTTAGTGTTTTTATGTTCTTAGTGTTTTTTGGTTTTATAGGCTTTTAAGGTTTTATTATGGTCTTTCTAGGTATTAGGGTTGTTTACCTTTTTAGGTATTTTTAGGTATTTGAAGGATTTTGATGGATATTTTGGGGTTTTAGCGATTTTGATGGGTTTTAGTTTTTTATGGTTTTCATTGTTTTTTGGTGTTTTTAGGGGTTTTTTGAGTTTTTTAGGGTTTTACGGTTTTTAGAGTTCTTTAATGTTATTAGGAGTTTAATGGGTTTTCGGGCTTTCAATTATTTATTGGGTTTTTATGGTTGTTAGGGTTTAATATTTAGTTTTAGGATTTTTATTGATTGGGGGGGTGTGTTTTTTTGGTTTTCTGGGGATTTAGCATTTTTTTAGGAGTTTTAAGAGTTTTAGGTTTTATATATTTTCTATTGGGATTTTAGGGTTTTTAGGGGATTTGACATTTTAAGTATTTTTTTGGGATTTTTTGGGTTTTTAGGGATTTTGGTGGGTTTTAGGGTTTTTAAGGGTCTTTTAGGGTTTATAGCATTTTTAACTTTTTGTGATGTTTTATGCGTTTTTAATTTTTTATGATTTGCATAGGGGTTTTCCAGGTTTTTAGGATTTTCTGCATTTTTTGGAATTTTTATGGTTTTTAGTATTATTGTGGATATTGAATAATTTTTAGGGTGTTTAGGGGTAGTATAGATTTTAGAATTTTTAGGTTTTTTGTGTTCATAAGAGTTTTTAGGTTTTTAATGATTTTTAGGGTTTTTAGGGATTTTAAGGATTTTTGTTTTTTATAGACATTGAGGGATTTATTCGATTTTTTCGATTTTTTATTTTTTATGTATTTTGAGGGGTTGTACAATTTTTAGGGGTTTTATGGGTTTTTAGGTTTATCTGGGTGTTTTGAGTTTTTTTCAATTTTATGGTTTTATAGTTTTTTAACCTTTTTATCTGTTTAATGGGTTTTTAAATTATTATTGGGGTTTTAGGCTTTTTATTAGTTGTTGGGGTTTTTACAGTTTTAGCGGTGTTTATGGGTTTTAGTGGTTTTTAATTATTTTTTGGGATTTAAAATTTCTAGGTATTTAGTAGGTTTAAGTGTTTTTAGATTCAAAAGTTTTTTATGGGTTTTTAGGGATTTAGAATTTTTAATTTTATTTGGTATTTTTAGTGATTTTTTAGGATTTTTACTGTTCATAGAGTATTTAGGTTTTCTGAGGATTTTACAGTTTTTGATATTTTTTTTTGGTTTTTGTGTATTTTAATTTTAAGGGTTTTTATGTATTTTAATAGTATTTTAACGAATTTATGTGTTTAATAGGGTTTTAGAGTTTTTTTGGGTTTGATAGTTTTTATGGGTTTTTTCGGTTTTCAATGTCTACTGGAGTTTTTAGGGTTTTTAATTGTATTTAATTTATTTAGGTTTTTACCATTTTTAGGTTTTTTGGTGTTTCATGTGTGATGTTTTTTATTGTTTATTTGGGTTTCAATTATTTTTAGGGATTTTTTTTGCCTTTTTAGGGATTTTTATGGATTTTTTTACAGTTTTTATGGTTTTTAGGGATTTTGATGGTTTTAATTGTGTTTAGGGTTTTTTTTGTTTTTTGAAATTTCTCATTGAGTATTTAGGTTATAAAGTATTTATAGAGTTATTTAAAATCATTAGGGTTGTAAATGGTTCTTTGAGTTTTAGAGGATATTAGGGGATTAACAGATTTTTATTGTTTTTAAGGTATAAGGTATTTTTATAGATTTTAAAGATTTTTGGGTCTTTTATGGTTTTTTGCAATTTTTAAGGGTTTTAGGGGTTTTAATTTTTTTTATGTTTTTTTTGTTTTTGTTAGGTTTTTTTCTGGGTTTTTTGTATTTTTTATGATTATAGTGATTTTTAGGGATTTTTTATGATTTATATGTTTTTAGGGACTTTGAGGGTTTTAGTACTTTTTTAGTGTTTTTATAATTTTAGGGTTTTAGTGTTATTCAGTTTTTAGGGGTTTTAAGTGTTTTTAGGTTTTTTGAGTTTTCTTAAAAATATTATGTTTTTTATGGTTTTTTCAAATTTTAAAATTTTAAGTGTTTTTTAGGAATTTTATTGGTTTTTTAGATTTTGTGGGATTTTGAGGGTTTTTAGGATTTTTTATGGTTTTAGTGTTTTATAGTTATTTTTGGTTTTTGGGGTTTTTTGGTTTTTAAGGGTTTGTAATATTTTTAGCGGGTTTAAACGTTTTTAGAGGTTTAAAGGGAAGTTAGATTTTTAGTAGTTTTTTCAGTTTTTTTTATTTTTAGGGGTTTTTATGGTATTTAGGGTTTTATGGTTTTTATGGTTTTTAGTTTTTTTTGTTTAATTGGTTTTTTAGGATTTCTGACATTTTACAATTATTATAGATTTATTTGGATTTTAAGGGGTTTTTTTTGGGTTTTTTGGATTTTTAAGGGGTTTTTTTTGGGTTTTAAAAGGTTTTTGTGGTTTTAGGGTCTTTATTGAGTTTTTAGGATTTTTTATGTTTTAGTGTGTTTTAAAAAAAATCTGGGGTTTAATGGGTTGTCCTAGTTTTCTATGCTTCTTATGGTTTTTATCAGGTTTTAGGGTTTGCTATGGTTTTTAGGGGAAGGAAGTTGTGAGGGTCGTGCTATTCCCCCCCTTCCACCCAATTTGATAGAAAGAAAAAAGAGAAACATCAGACAAGGGAGGGAAGGGGTCATATGACCCACACCCAAAAACCCTTTCCAACCCAAGACACAGAAGACCCCAAAAAGAGAAAAATCAAAAAAGAAAAAAGAAAAAACACACAATTCCAAGCAGCCACCACCATCATCCAGCATCCACCAGCATCCAACAACTCACAGCTAACCAACGACCAGCATCCAAACTCAAACAGAAATCAACATCCAACAGCAGCACGACCATAAACCGCAGCTTCAGCACCTCCCAACTCAGCAGCAACCAGCATCCAGCATCATAATTTCCAGCATCCAGTGCATTCTTTCCAAGCAAGTTCTCCACCAGCAACACACATCCACCAACACCAGAAGCATAAGCATCACCATCATGATCCTGTACCAACAGAGAGTCCAAACCAAGCCAGCCACCACCCCCTTCAACCGCATCAAGACAAGAAGTACGTCCTTACAAGTAAACTTCCAGCATTCCACATCCAGCATCATTTTTAGCCACCCATGACCACCAGCACCCATGCCTAGAACCAATTCTCATCACCCAAGCCTCCTTGTTTAGACCCAAAACACCATACAACACCCCCATCCCGAATCAAGACCATCAAACATCATCAATAGTGACTCATGGTAAAACCAGCAGCCAGTAGCAAACATAACCCAACAACTCAGAATCCATCGACCATATCCTCCTAACCAGTCGACCTCCGTTATCCCAAAGCAGCCAATAACACAACCAAAACCGAGCCATCCACAACTCAAAAGTCCACAGAACAACATCTCAAAAAGGGTTCAACACAAATTGACCAAACCTTCATCAGCATCAAGACGTAAGAACAAAGCTAAGGAACCAGAATAACGAACCTTCATCTTCGCCCTCCGCATCCACCATAACCCGTCATGGAGACAAAAAAACCAGCAATATCCTCCTTGTCTGAATTCTCGTCACACTCGCCTTTCACCGTCACAAGAAAAGAAAGACCACTGCATCCACAGATCCGGAGCCATATTTGGGAGTCGCTTCTCCATCGAACACCAGGCCCTCCTACCACCTCACCGATAGCTGCATCTGAAACCAAAACATACGATCTGACAAGACTACATCTATTGTAAAAACCCCTACCTAGCCGAACTCATCAAAGTCTCTTTCTCTAGAACATTGTCGCTAAACCTCATCTCGCCAAGGCCGTGATGCCAGAGCAACCTGATTCGTCGTTGAGGCCCCCGTCTCCGCTGATCTGCCCTGGGAAACCCTAGATCTTGAAAGTCGTCCCTAAAACCTGGATGACTTCCAGAAAGGGTTCTGACCACAAAGGAGCTATCAACTTCTCCACAGTCTATATTGGACCGATCAAAGACCATAAAAGCCTGTGCAACCTCCAAAGATGACAAAACCCAAGCGTACCGGTAGAGAAGGCATTCCAAGGTCGAGGGACGGAGCACGAGATGGGGAAAACAAGACTATCGAAGAACCACTGCCATATTGAATCCGAAGAGCACGACCAAAGAACACCATCGCTGAGGAAGCAAAGAAACCTCGCCAAGATCCCGATAAGATACCAGGGGAAAAATTGGACAAAGTGTCAAGTGGGAGAGAGAACCAGGGGAGTGCGCTGCCATCTTCTTGGGGTTTTATGGCTTTTAGGGATTTTATGTACTTTACGGTTTTGTGGTTTTTTAAGTTTTGTAAGGGGTTTAAGGTGTTTTTAGGTTTTTATGGATTTCTTATGGGTTTTCAGGGTTTTAGGGTTTTTTTACATTTTTTTGGTATTTTTAGAATGTTTTGGTATTTTTATTATTTTTAGGCTACTTAGGTATTTGGAGGTTTTAATTGTCTTTTCTATGTTTTTATGTTTTTCTACTATTTATTTGGGTTTTTAGTGTTTTTATGATATTTTTAGGGTGTATGGTTTCTTAGAGTTTTTTAATGTTATTGCGGGTTTAATAGTTTTTATTGTTATTATTGGTTTTCTTATTTTTATGGGGTTTTAGTGTTTTTATGGTTTTTAAGCGTTTTATGATTTTATTGGTTTTGTTGTTTTCATGGTTTTTAGCACTTTTAGTGTTTTTATATTTTTAGGGGTCTAATTTATTTTTTGGTATTTAAGCTTATCTCAGGATTTTTATGGATATTTATTATTTTTATGTTTTTAGGGATTCTTATATATTTTTTAGGGTTTTTATGGTCCTTTGGTGTTTCACATATTTTGTGGATCTTAAGGGTTTTTTGGGTTTTTTGTTTTATATGGGGCTTTTATGTTTTTAGGTTATTAAATATTTTTGAATGTTTTTTATGTTTTTAAAGGTTGAATGAAATTTTATATTTTTTAGTATTTCTATGGTTATTTGGGGGTTTTAGGGTTTTTATTGGTTTTTGGGGGATTTTATTTTTTTAGGGTTTCAAATGTATTTTAGTGTTTATATTGATTCTAGAATTTTATCAATGGTTTTAGGGTTTTTAGGTTTTGAAGTATTTTTAGGGATTTTTTTATGAATTTTATTATTTTTTTTGGATTTTTAGGGATTTTTATTTTTTTAGCTTTTTAATTATTTTAATGTGTTTTTTTGGGTGTTTAGGTTTTTTTAGTTTTTTTTGGATTTATGATTTTCTCTAGTTTGTAGAATTTTTATGGGTTTAAAGGGTTTTTATAATTATTAGTTGATATTATGGGTTTCATGGATTTTTAAAGGTTTTAAGGATTTTATTTGTTTTTTGGGTTTTTTAATTTTTAGGGTTTTAGTGTTTTTTATGATTTTAGGTGAAATTTTTTAGATTTTTAAGTTTTTATAAGTATTTTTTAGAATTTTTAGGGTTTTATATTTTTTTATTGATTTTTAAGAACTTTTAGGAATTTTATATTATTAAGGTTTTAAGGGTTTTCAAGGGGATATATGTGTTTTTTATGTTTTTTTAATATGTATATGGTTTTTTAGTTTTTTTTGTGTTTATTTTGGAATTTAAATCTTTTTAGTATCTTTTAATGTTTTTTTAGATTTTTTTGGTTTCCCTGTGTATTTCTTGGTTCTTAGAAGTTATTACATTTTTATGGAATTTATGGATTTTTTACGATTTTAATGGGTTTTTATTATTTTTCGGGATTTTTAGGTTTTTACGATTTTTTGTGGGTTTTGTGGTTTTTTGTGGTTTTTAGTATTTTTTATGTTTTTTTTTGAATTTTAATATTTTTTTGTTTTTATGGTTTTCTTAGGGGATTTTAAGGGTTTTATGTATTTTTACATTTTTATGGTTTTTTGGTATTTATTGAGATTTTTTATGCTTCTTCAAGATTTTGAGGGATTTTAGTTTTTAATGGTTTTAGGGTTTTTAGGGTTTTATGATTTTTTTATGGTTTATGTATTTTTAGTTTTTTTAACTTTTTTTAGAGTTTAAAGGGTTTTTCGAATTTTTAGTGGGGTTTTAGGGACATTTTGGTGTTTTAGGGGGTTTAAATGGTTTTAGTGGTTTTTATGATTTTTAGTAGTTTTAGGGTTTTAGGGTATTTTTCATGGATTTATGATTTTCAAATTTATTTAGGATTTTTAGGGGTTTTATGTGTTTTTTTAATGCTTTCATAATGTTTTTTAGGATATTTAGGGTTTTTTTTAATTTTCAACACTTTTTAAGTATTTTTTATTATTTTTATGGTTTTAGGTTTTTTGGGGATGTTATCACTTTTAGGGTTTTTATACATTTTAGGGTTCTTAGTTTTTATTTTTTTCTTAGGGATTTTTAGGTTTTTATGGGTTTTATGGTTTTTATATGTATTTTTATGGTTTTTTAAGTTTTTATTTCATTTAAGTTACTTTAGATATTTTTAATGTTTTTAGGGGTTTAAAGTGTTTTTAGTGTTTTTAATGTTTTTTTAGTTTTGGGGGGTTTTAATGGTTTTAGGGGTTTTTACCATTTTTTGGGGATTTTTGTGTTTTTTAGGTTTTAGGGGATTTTTTTATTTTTAGGGGTTTTATGTGTTTTTATCTATTTAAGGGTTTCTTGGGTGTTTTCCTGGAATTTAATTTTTTTATCTATTAAGTGATTTTTAGGATTTTTTTTATTTTGGTTGTTTTTTTGGGGTTTTATAGATTTTGAGGGATTTAACTATTTTTTAGGGTTTTTAATATTTTGAGGTTTTTATAGGTTTTATGGGTTCTTAGGATTTTAATGTTTTCTCAGGGGTTTTTAGGGATTTTTATGTATTTAGATATTTTTATAGATTTTATTGGATTTTTAGGGTTGTTTATGGTTTTTAGTGATTTTTTGGGGTTTTAAAGTTATAGGGAATTTTGGGTTTCTAGTTTTTTTTGATTTTTTAATGGTTTTTAAGTTTTTTTTATTGTTTTTCATGTTTTTAGGGGTTTAAAGTGTTTTTCTATTTTTTAGTTAGTTTTTAGGGATTTAATCTGTTTGTAATTTTTTGGGTTTTATTGGTTTTTTTGGAGTTTATGTGTTTTTCTATGGTTTATACTGTTTTTAGGGGTTTAATGATTTTAGGTTTTTTATGTTTTCTTAGGATTTATTACAGTTTTTAGAATTTTTAGGGGAGTAATGTTTTTGAATGTTTTTATGGTTTAAGTGATTTTTCGGGATTTGTTTTTGTATTTTTATGGATTTTGTTTTTTGGGTTTGGAGGGGTTTTAGGGTGTTTTGGGGTTTTTATCATTTTTACCTTTTATAGGGGTTTTATGTTGTTTTAGGTTTTTATGTTTTTATTATGGGTTTTTTGTGTTTTAAGTGTTTTGTTGGATTTTTATCTTTTTTATGGGTTTTAGGAATTTTGATGATTTTTTTGGTTATGTGGGGTATTCGGTTTTTTTGATTTTTGTAGGGTTTTAGGGTTTTTAGTGTTTTTAAAAGTTTTTTGAGGTTTAAAGGGTTTCATAGGTTTTAAAATGTTTTAGGATTTTTATTCTTTTTTTTTATTTTTTAAGGTTTTGAGGGGTATTATGGTTTTGGCGGTTTTTATGATTTTTATGGGTGTTAGGCTCTTTTAGGGTATTATAGGTTTTTGTATTTTTTAAGGTTTTACATGTTTTTGGTGTTTTTAGGTTTTTTAGGTTTTGTTAGGGGTTTTCATATTTTTAGTGTTTTTTTACAATTTTGGATATTTTTATTGTTTTTTCTTTTTTGAGGGTTTATTTAGAAATTTAGGGGTTTAAAGGTTTTAAGGGCTTTTTTCTGTTTTTTGGGGTTTTAAGAGGTTTGTGTATCTTTAGGTTTTTAAGGTTTTCTTATGGGGTTTCAAGGTTTTTAGGGATTTTTTTTGGATTTTTTAATATTTTTATGGTATTTATGAATTATTGGAATTTTTAAGGTGACTGTTTTTTTTGTTTTTTTATGGGTTTTATGGTTTTTCTAGGTTTTTAGGTTTTTTATAGTTTTTTGTTGTTCGAAGGTTTTTTTGGAGTTATTTATTATTTTAAGGGTTTTAAGGGTTTTTATATTATTTAGTGTCTTTAGGGATATTATATATTTAGAGGGTTTTTATGATTTTTAGGGATTTTATGTTTTTAAGGGTTTCTTGGATTTTAGGTTTTTTTGGGGTTTTAGTGTTTCTAGCATTTTCAGTGTTTCTAGTGTTTTTAGATTTATTTTGGGTTTTAATTTTTTAGGTTCTTAATGTTTACTTATGGGTTTTCAATGTTTTTAGTGTGTTTTTCAATTTTTGAAATTTCGGGGTTTTTCAGGATTATCATGTTTTTAGGGGGTTTTGGTGGATTTTTAGGGTTTTAAGGGTTTTTTTGGTTTTTTTGATTTTTTTTTGTCATTTTTAGGTTTTATATTGGTTTTAAGTGTTTTTAGGTTTTAATGATCCCATAGAGTTTTTCAAGGTTTTTTAGTGGTTTATATGGTTTTATGGATTTTAGGTTTTTTAAAGAATTGTATGTTTTTTAATTTTTTTAGGGTTTTTGGGGGTCTTATTGTTTTAATGATTTTTATGGTTTTTTAGCTTTTCAGTATTTTTTTGAGTTTTAATGTGTTTAATATTTTTTAGTGGTTTTTATCTTTTTCAAGTGTTTAAATAGTTTCTAGATTTTTAGAGGTTTTAGGGGTTGATTTTTTTTTTAAATTTTTTTTTGTTTTTTCTGGTTTCTAGGGGTTTTGTTGGGTTTTTGGGTCATTGTAGGGATTTTTGTGTTTTTCGGGTTTTAGGGGTTTTAAGGTTTTTTAATTTTTCATGGTTCTCTTAATGTTTTTGGGGTTGTATAATTTTTTTATTATTAGGGATTTTTAATGATTTTTATAGTTTTTAGTGTTTTTAGGGATCTTGGGGGGATTTGGGGGTTTTTGGTTTTTTTAGTTTTTTGGATTTTTATGGTTTTTTGGGTTTTATGGTTTTTTTCCAGTTTTCAAGGTTTTTAGTGTTTTTTTAATATTTTTATGGATTTAAAGGGTTTTTATATTTTTAGTTGGTTTTATAGGTTTTATGGGTTTTAATATGGTTTTAGGTTTTTATGGGTATTTTATGGTTTTATGGTATTGGGATTTCTAGTGTAATTTTAGTGTTTTGGATATTTATATATTTATATATTTTATGTTATTTAGGTAATTGTGGGTTTTAGGGGTTTTCAAGGTTTTTAGGGTTTTTTAATTTTTTTTGGGGATTTTTGGGATTTTTGGTTTTTAGTGTTTTAGTGAATTTATTGGTTTTTAGGGGTTTTAATGGTTTTAGTGTTTCTTTGGATTTTACAATTTTTGGTGTTTTATTTATTAATGTTTTCTTAGTTTTTTTCAGGGTATTTATGGTTCTATACGTTTTTTAAAATTTCTATCGCTTTTAAAAAAATTTAATGGTTTTTAATGGTTTTTATGGGATTTTGAGGGTTTTTACGGGATTTGAATTTTTTTGTGTTTTTAGGATTTATTTTAGATTATAATTGTTTTATGGTTTTTTATATATTTTTAACATTGTTAGGGGGTTAAACTGTTTTTATAGATTTTGGTGGGGTTAGAGTTTTTAGGGGGTTCAGGGTGTTTTTGGTTTTTGGGGGTCTTTTTGGGGTTTTAGGTGTTTTATCATTTTTTTAGGTTTTTAGTGTCTTGTTTTTTTACTATTTTATTAATTACATATTTTTTCATCAGTTTTATGGTTTTTTACATTTTAGGGACTTTTGAACTCTTTTAGTATTTTTAGGGTTTTAGGGTTTTAGGGTTTTATAGATTTTGATGGTTTTTAGTGTTTTTATAGTTGTTAGAATTTTTAGTTTTTTCAGAGTTTACAAGATTTTTTGTTTATTAAGGTTTTCTTTTTGTTCTTATTAGTTTTAAGGGTTTTATATTTTCATGTATTTTTAGATTATTTTTCTTTTTAGGATTTTTAGTGATTTTGAGGGGTTTGGTGTTTTTTCTGTTTTTAGGGTTTTATGGTTTTATGTGCATTTATTTTTTTGAATATTTTTGGGTTTTTATATTTTTTTTAATATTTTAGGTGTATAATGAGTTTTTAGTGTTTTAGTGGGTTTTTAGGGTTTTAATGGTTTGCTAGTGTTTTATGGTTTTAGGAGTGTTTATGGTTTTTTGAGGCTTTTGGGTTTTTAGCATTTTTAGGTTTTTTAGGGATTTTTGGAATTTATTGTATTAAAATTTTAAAAGGTTTTTAGTGATTTCTTATGGGTTTTCTAGGTTTTTTGGGTTTTTGTTCATTTTTAGGGATTTTTTTGGATTTTTATGGGTTTTTTGGTTTTTATAGTATTCTTATGGATTTTCATTTTTTAGTGATTTTTATGTTTTGATGTATGTTTTTTATTTTTTAGGATTTTTATGCATTCTAGATATTTTTAGTGTTTTAGGAGTTATTTTTATATTTTATGGGTTTTAACATTTTTTAGAGTTTTTTAATGTTTTTTGTTCATTAAAGGGATTCTATATTTTTTAGTTGGTTTTTTTCAGGTTTATATCTATTAAGGTATTTTATGGTTAAATTGTTTTTATGTTTTTTGGGACTTTTAAATGTTTTAGTGGTTTTTTGATCTTTTTATCTTTTTTATTGGTTTAAATTGTTTTTTGGTTTTTTCATTTTTGTTACTAATTTTTAGGTTTTTTAGGGTTTCATACATTTTTATGGTTTTTCCTGTTTTTAGGTTTTTATAGTTATTAGGGGTTTTGAGGGGTTTTAAGGGGTTTTAGGGTTTAATGTCTATTTAAGGGTTTTGGTATTTTTATGTTTTTTAGTTTTTTAAGAGTTTTTAGGTTTTGATGGATTTATTAGGGGTTTTTAGGGTTTGTAGGGTTTGAAGGCTCTTTTACATTTTTGGAATTTTTAGGGATTATAAGGATGTTTGTGTTTTTTAGGGGTTTTAATGATTTTTAAGGTTTTATGGTTTATGATGTTTTCTATAGTTTATTTGAGTTTGTATGATTTTTGTGGTTTTCGTATATTTTTAATGATTTAATGGTTTAATGGGTTTTTACTGTTTTTATAGGTTTTTAGCATTTTTCTAGGTTTTTAGGAATTTTTACATTTTTAGATGTTTTTTTGTGTTTTTTGGATTTTTGGATTTTTAGGGTCTTTCAGTGGTTTTAATGTTCTACAATTATTTAAATTTTTTGTGGTTTTAAGTATTTTTGTGGTTTTACGGTTTTTTAGGGTTTTCAAGAGTTTTTAGATATTTTTATGTATTTAGGGATTTTTAGGGCCTTTTAGGATTTTAAAGGATTTTTAGAGTTTTTAGGGATTATAAGGTTTTTATGGGGTTTTCTAGTTCTCACTGTTTTAGAATTTTTTGTTATTTTTAGTTTTTTAAATTTTGTAATATTATTTAGATTTTTAAGGTGTTTTATGAGTTTTTATGGTTTTAGGGTTTATTTTTTTAGGTATTTTTTGGAGTTTTTAAGATTTTTTGGGTTTTTATGATTTCAAAGGAATTTGATGGTTTCTGTGGTGTTTTATTATTTTTTTGTTTTTTATGGTTTTTTTATTTTTAGGGTGTTTTGATTATTTTTAGGGGTTTAATGGAATTTTTAGTTTTTAATGTTATATGTCTTTAAGGGGATTATAGGATTTTTAGGGGATATTTAATATTTTTATCGGTTTTAAGGGTTTTTGAAGGTTTGGGGGGGATGTGTTTTTAGGGTGTATCGTGGTTTAATTGTAATTTTTGGGTTCTTTAGGTTTGTTATCATTTTAAAAAATTTATGGAGTTTTAAGTGTTTTTAGGTTTCTTATAATTTTTTGCTTTTTATTGGTTTTTTTTGTTTTTTACATTTTTAGTGATTTTTAGTTCTTTTTAGGATTTTTATAAATAAATACAGGTTTTGGGATTGTATGGTTTTAGTGTTTTACATGGTTTTTATCATTTTGAATTTTTTAGGGGATTTAAATGTTTTTGGGTTTTTAATGACATTCTTAGTAGTTTTATGTTTTCTAGGTCTTTTTATATTTTTATGTATTTTTAGGTATTTTTTATAATTTTTATGGGGTTTTTTGGGATTTTGGGATTTTGATTGTTTTTTTTTGATCTTTGGGTTTTCATGGCTTTTCTGGGGTTTTAGTGTTTTAATTTTTTTAGCATTTTTATCGGTTTTTAGAGTTTTAATCATTTTTACAACTTTATAGGGTTTTTATAGTTTTTATGGGTTTTATGTTTTTTATGGGTTTTAGGTATTTTTATGGTTTTTAGGGGTTTTTATGGTATTGTGGAATTAATTATCTTTTTATGGTATTTATGGTTTTTAGGGTTTTTAGGTATTTATGTGTTTTATGTTTATTTTATTTTATTAAGGTTTTCTCATGGGTTTTCTAGTTTTTTTTTGGGCTTTTTAGTTTTATAGTTATTTTTTGGCCTTTAAATGATTTTTATAGTTTTTAGTATTTTTAGTGTTTTTAGGGTTTTTAAGGGTTTTTAGAGGATTTAATTTTTTCAGTGTTTTTAGCAGTTTTTGGGTTTTTTGAGTTTCTGAGGTCTTTATATGTTTCAAGTGTTATTTGTTTTGTAATGGTTTTTATGGGTTTTCAATTTTTAAGGTTTTTTTACATTTTTCGATTATTTAGGGATTATTTAGGATTTTATAGTTTTTTTTTTGGGTTTTTGGGATTTTTAGGTTTTTTATGGTTATTAGGTTTTTCATGGTTTTTTTTTGAGATTTTAGGGTTTATTTATTAATTTATCTATTTATGGTTTTTTAGACTTTTATTTTTTTAGGGGAATAAAGGGTTTTTATATTTTTAGTGTTTTTAAGGTTTTATGGGGTTTTAGGGTTTCTTTGAGTTTTTAGGAGTTTTATGGTTTTTATGTGTTTTAAGGTGTTTTAGGGCAAGGAAGATTCGAGGGTCAGGCTATTCCCGCTCTCACCCCCAAATTTATAAATAAAAGACACAACAGGCAAGGGAGGGGAGGGGTCAAAAGACCCACACCCAAAAACCCTTTACAACCCCAACCCAAAGACCAAAAAAAAAAATAAAATTCAAAAGGAAAACATAGAAAGAAAGAAAAAAAGACCAGTCAACGTCACCACCAAAGTCCAAAAAAGAAACCACACCATAAGGATCACCATCCACACCATATCCAGAGGCCGCATCATCAAAGAAGGAGTCAGAGTCATCCCATCCTGAATCATAATCCCCATTGAGCTTGAGGAGTGTCAGAAACTTCTCCCTCCATTTCTTTTGTTCCAGGGAAAGTGGTTGCTCTCGATTATTAACCTTGACTTTCAACTTAACCACCTTTGAAGAAGCCAGAGTAACCATGGGTCGGGGGAGAGTGGAGTAGTCCCGCCTCCGCCTCCTCTTTGAGGAGATCGAGCTTGGACCATCATCCATCCCATTGACCTGCTTGATCTCAAAAGAGCGCTCCTCGGCTTCCATTCCATGCACTTGATCTGGGATAGAGGAAGCTTCTTGATTAAGGGAGCACTCAACAAAAGATTCATCCTAAGGAAATCGTATAACCACTAAGGTAGGTATTTCTGAAATCCCTTCGATTGTAACTAGAGGCCATTTCCCATCCCCCCAGGCATGATCGTCCCCTCATGTTCATCCCTGGCCAACTAGTCAGTCTTATCAGCCAGCTGAAAAATCCCCTCCTCCCTTGGAACTACCTCTTGCATAGTAGCACCCATGTGTTCAGGGGCGTCCCCCGTCCCAAGTCCCTTCCCCTGCCCGCACCATGTTCCTGCTTCAGGTGCGCCCTCTTGAGAAGCTGCCCCCTCCACGTTATCCACTATCCCCTGCCCATTCACCTCCTCCTGCGTACTCTCCGGCACCTGCACCTCAACCTCCCTCTACTCAGACACATGTCAGGGAGGATTACTAGTCTCCCTCTCTATCCCCACCTTTTAAGGTGTTTTAGGGGTTTTAAGGGGGTTTAAGGTTTTTAGGTTTTTTATGGGTTTAGTTTTTCTTAGGTTTTTATGGGTTTCTTAATGTATTTAGGGTACTAAGGGGTTATTATGTTTTTAGTGTTTTTAGGGACATTTTAGGATATTTATCTTTTTTATGGGTTTTATGGATTTTGTGGGTTTTTAGGGTTTTATTTTTTTATGGTTTTTATCAGATTTATGTTTTTGAAGTTTTATGTGTTTTTAGATTTTTAAGTATTTTAGTAGTTTTTCGGGATTTTATGGATTTTAGGTTTCTTTTAAGATTTTTATTTTTATAGGGTTTTAGGGATTTCTGATGGTATTAGGGAGATATAGGATATTTATGTTATTTATGTATTTATGTTTATATATATTTTTTGTGTCTTTTAGGATTTAAAATGTTTTTATGTTTTAGTGGTGTTTAGGGGATTTATGGGGGTTTTACGGTTTTTAATGTTTTTAATGGTTTTAGGGGTTTTAGATGTTGTAGGGACTTTTAGGGTTTTTGGTGTGATTAGGATTTTAGGAGTTTTTAGTGTTTTTAAGGTATTACAGTTTTCATAATGTTTTAGGTATTTTTTATGTTTTTTTGTGATTTTAAATTTTTTTTGATTTTTAGGTTTTTTAGGGTTTTGGGGATTTTGTGGTTTTTTAGGTTTTCAGGTTTTTCATGGTTTTTGGGGTTTTATGGTTTTCTGTTTTTTTAGGTATTTGATGTTTTTATAGTTTTTTCACATGTTTAGGGTTTTAAATGGTTTTTACGGTGCTTAGTGTTTTTAGGGTTTTATGGATTTTTATTGTCAATAAGGGTTTAATGGATTTTATGGGTTTTATCGGTTTAGGGGTTTTTTGGGTCTTTTAGGGTTTTAGGGTTTTTAACATCTTCTAGGTTTTTATAGTGTTTACATGTTTTTTTCTTTTTAATGTTTTCATAGGGTTTTGAGGGTCTTTTTAATTTTTTTAGAATTTCTAATTATTTTTTGGATGATTATGGTATTTTAGTGGTTTTACATATTTTTTGGTTTTTATGATTTTTTAGGGTCTTTAGGGTTTTCTAGTATTTTTAGCATGTTCAGTTTGTTATGGTTTTTAACTGTGTTTTATTTTTAAGGTATTCTGAGTGTTTTTCTAGGTTTTTTGGTTTTTTATGTTTTTATGGATTTTTTGGTGTTTTAAGGGTTTTTAATGGTTTTTAAGGACTCTAGATACTTTGTGGGTTTAAAGGGATTTTTATGGTTATTTGGGTGGTTATGGCTTTTGGATTTTAGTGGATTTTAGGGTTTTTATGGTTTTTGAGTGTTTGTTAAGGTTTGAGGGGCTTTTAGGGGTTTTAGTGTTTTTATGGTCATTTAGGGGTTTTTAGGTTTTTAGGAATTTTTAATGATTTTAGTTTTTTATGGTTTTGTTAGGGATTTTAGGGGTTATAGGGGTTTTTAAACTTTTATATATTTTTAGGAATCTTAATGGATTCAAGGGATTTTTAGGACATCTATGGGGTTTTATGTTTTTTATATATTTTTAGGGTTTTATGGGGTTTTTTAGTGTTTTGGGTTTTTGGGGATTTTAGCAATTTTTTTAGTTTTTAAGACTTTTAATAGTTTTTTTGTTTTTAATTTTTTTTATTAAGGGTTTTCAGGGTTTCTAGGGATTTTATGTTTTTAGATATTTTTGGGATTTTTTATTACTGTTATTTTCATTATAGGTTCTAGGAATTTTGATGGGTTTTGGGGGTTTTTATGTTTTTATGCTTTTTTGATTTAATGTTATTGATTTTTTTACAATTTTACTTTTCTTAGTGTCTTTATTGTTTTTAGGGTTTAAAGATGTTTTAGAGTTCTTAGATTCTTTTTTAGGTTTTTGGGTTTTAGGTTTTGTATGGTTTTTTGGGGTTTTTTTGGTTTTGAGGGTTTTTATTTGTTTTTAGAGGATTTTAGTGTTTTCAAGGTCTCTTTAGTGTTTTCACAGGTTTTACAATCATTTAGGTTTTTATGGGGTGTAGGAGTTCTTTGGATTTTATTTTTTTCTTATGGTTTTCATGGATTTTTATCTATTTGAAGAATTTTAGGTCTAAGATGGGATTTTTTTTTGTGTTTTGTGGGTTTAGGTATTTTTCGGGATTTTACAGTATTTTGGGTTTTTAGAATTTTTAGGGGTTTAATGTGTTTTATGGTTTGTAAGGTTTTATTAGTTTTTTTTGTGGTGTAGTATTTTTTTAAATATTTTATGTCTTTTTATGTCTTTTTATTAATTTTACAGTTATTAAGTATTTTGTGGGGTTTTGGGTTTTTTGGGGTTTAACGGGTTCCTTGGGTTTTTAGGGGTTTAAAATGTTTTTTTATAGTTTTTAGTGGGTTTAGTGTATTAATGGGTTTTTATGTTTTTTTTACGATATTTAGAATTTTTATGTATTTTAATTTATTTTTATATTTTTTATGGTTTTTATGGTTTTTTTTGGGGATTTATGTTTTTCTAGATTTTTATATAGGGTTTTTCTGGTATTTTTTTTATTTTTTATGTTTTAAAGTATTTTTTGGGTCTTTTTAGAGATTTTTTGGATTTTTAGGGTTTTAAGGATTTCAAGGGTTCTTAAAGTTTCAAGTTTTCTTAGCAGTTTTTAGGTATTTATGGGGTTTAGATGTTTTTTTGTTTTCTAATATATCCATATGTTTTTTCACGTGTTTTAGTATATTTACATTTTTTTTGATTATTAGGGGGTTTTTAGATTTTTATGGTTTTAAAGGTTTTTAGAAATTTTCAGGAATTTAGTATTTTGTAGGCTGTTTATATTTTTTTATGGTTTTTTGCATTTTTTTTGTTTTTAAGGGTTTTAAATGTTTTTTGGTTTTTATAGGTTTCATAGGTGTTTTCAAGGGTTTTAGGTTTTTATAGATTTTTAGGAATTTTTATTGAATATTTAGTATTTTAATGGTTTGTTAGTGTTCATAGATATATTGAGTGGCTTTAGCTGTTTTTTGGGTTTTTTTGTTTTTTAGGGTTTAAAAGGGGGTTTAGAGTTTTAAAATATATTAGGGGTTTTATGGATTTTATGGGGTTTAACGTTTTTTATTGTCTTTTTAGGGGTTTTGAGGCCTTTAACGCTTTTTGGGATTTTAAAATTTTTAGGTTTTTATGGTTTTCATATCATATTTTAGGGGTTTTATATTTTTTATGTTTTTGGGGTTTTTTAGTCTTGTTTTCATATTTTTATGATTTTTTAGCGTTTTAGGGATTTGGTGACTTTTTATGGATTTTATCATTTTTTGGTTTTTTTTGGAGTTATAAGTTATATAAGGTTTTAAAGGATTTATTATGGATTTTTAGGGGCTTTAAGTTTTTTACATATTTAGGAATTTTTATGGATTTTAGTATTTTTTAAGTTTCTTTATTTTTTTTGGGATTTTGAGGACATTTAGGGGTTTAAAGGGTTTTTAATGTTTTTCTGGTTGGGCAGGTTTTTAATTTTTTATGGGTTTTAAGTTTTATTAGAGTTTTTGAATCCTTTTTAAGGATTTAAATGTTTTAACAATTTTAGTGTTTTTAGGGTTTTATGGGGTTTTATTATATTAGGGGTTCTATGGTTTTTAGGTGTTTTAGGGTATTTTATGGTTTTTAAGATTTTTTAGTTTTTTAGGGGTTGAAAGTGTTTTTTTTATTTAAGGTTCACTATGGATTTTAAAATGTTTTTAAGGGTTTTATGTTTTTAGTTTTTTTTGGAATTTTTTTATTATTTTTATTTTTCTTAGTGATATTATGATTTTTGAGGGTTTTTAGGGTTTTAAGGCATTTAGAGTTTTATAAGTTTCTTGGGTTTCTTAAGTATTTTTAGTTTTTTTGGGATTTGAGGGGTTTTTTGGGGGGTTTTTTAGGGATTTTTAGAGATTTTCTAGGCATTTTTATAGTCCTTTAGGGTTTTGTAGTATATTGAGGGGTTTTAGGGTTTTTAGGGGTTCTATGAAATTTATTATTTATAGGTTTTTTGTGTTTTTAAGTTTTAAATGATTTTTAGAGTTTTTTAAGATATATAGTTACATAAATTTTTTAGTGTTTTTAGTGGATTTTTAATCTTTTTATGGGTTTTAGGGATTTTAATGGATTATAGGGGTTTTATGGGTTTAGGGGTTTTTTTGTTATTTCGAGTATTTTAGGGTTTTTAGTTTTTCTTATTGTTTTTTAGGATTTTATTATTCTTTTATTTTTAGGAATATTTAGGGTTTTTATGATTTTTATGGTTTTTAGTCTTCTTAGGTAATCGGTGGGTTTTAGTTGGTTTTAATGATTTTTAATGGGATTTAGGGGTTTTAGTGTTTCTTAGGTTTTTAGGGGTTTTAAGTGTTTTTAGTTTTTTAGAATTTTCTTAGGGGTATCCAGATTTTTTAGGATTTTTATGCTTTTAATTATTTTTTTTGGGATTTTAATGATTTTTTGTTATATGGTTTTTATAGATTTTGAGGGTTTTATAGTTTATGGGTTATTAGGTTTTTTAGGGTTTTATGGTTTTTTTAGTTTTAATTTTTTAGAGTTTTTAACGTCTTTGGGGTTAATAAAAAGGTTTTTAGAGTTTTTGGTTTTTTTATGGCATTTGTATGTTTATAGAGGATTTTAGAGTTTTTAGGGATTTTAGGGTATTAGGATTTTAGAATTATTTGGGTTTTAAGGGTTTTAAGGGTTTTAGGTGTTTTTATATTTTAAAGGTTTTTATAAGGTTTTTCTAGTGGTTAAGGGTTATTTTAAATTTTTAGTGATTTTAAAGGCCTTTTAAAGATTTTTATGGGGTTTTAGGGTCTATAGGGATTTTTAGGATTTTAGGGTTTTTATTTATTTTTAGGTTTTAGGGATTTTTTGTTTTTTTAGGATTTTATTGTTTTCTTAGGGTTTTTCATTGTTTTGGGGTTTTTATATATAATGTATTTTAAGGGTTTTTTCTGTTTTTAGGGGATTAGGGTTTTTAATGTTTTTTGAATATTTAGGGGTTTTATGGGTTTTCCAGTTTTTAGGGTTTTTTTGAGTGTCATAGGGTATTTAGGGAATTTTTGAGATTTTTTAACATTTGGATGGGTCTAAAGTAATTTTTGAGTTTTCAATGAATCTTACAGTTTTTATGAATTTTTAGGGGTTTTAAGGGTTTTTGGAGTTTTTTGTTTTTCGGTGATTTTAGGGTCCTTAGGGTCTTTTTACTGTTTCATAGGGTATTTTTATGTATTTAGGTTTTTTAGGTTTATAAGTGTTTTTATGGTATTATGTTTTTACTAGGGGTTTTCAGGATCTTTAAGGATTTTTTTGTTTTAGGTATTTATTATAATTTTTATAGTTTTTTATGGATTTATAAGGTTTTAAAGGTTTTTATATGTTTTTTGGTTTTTAGGGAATTTAGGGTTTTTCTGTTTTTTATGATTAATAATGGTTTTTAGAGTTTTTTTTAACTTTTTAGGATTTTAAAGAGTTTTAGTAGTTTTAGTTGTTTTTTGGGTTTTTATGGGTTTTGGGGGATTTTAAATTTTTTATGTTTTATAGTGTTTTTTGGGTTTTTGGGTTTTTAGGGGCATTAGAATTTTTAGTTTTTTAGGTGTTTTAAGTGTTTAATTTTTTATATTTTGCTTTAGATTTATCCTATTTTTGATGGTTTTTATGTTTTTAGTTATTTTTTGTGTTTATTAGTATTTTTATGGGTTTTAGGGTTTTTAATAAATTTAGAGTTTTCAAGTTTTTTAATGTTTTAATAGTTTTTATCATTTATAGGGATTTAAAGGGTTTTTATAGTTTTTAGTGGTTTTCAGGTTTCTATCAATTTTTAAGTTTTTAAGGTTTTTATGTTTTTTTTTTTTGGTTTTTAAGTGTTTTTTGTGTTTTTTGGGTTTTAAGGTTATCATAGTGTTTTTAGGGTTTGGGGGAATTTTTAGATTTTATTATTTTTAGGGGATTTTAATGATTTTTTTTCTATTTAGGGTTTTAGGGATTTCAATATTTTTTTTGTGTTTTTAGGTATTTTCAGGCTTTCAGTATTTTAAGGTTTCTAGGGGTTTTTAATTTTTTTTTTGAGTTCTTCGGTTTTTATTGGGTTTTCCAACATATTTTTTGGGTTGTTTATATATTTGGGGGTATTTTTTGATTTTTTATTATTTTTATGGGTTTTAGGGTTTTAGATATTTTGACTGTTTTTAGGGTTTCTTTGTTTTTTTATGGTTTTTTAGATTTTATTGGTTTTTAGTGTTTGTTAATGTTTTTAGGGGTTTAATGGGATTTTAGTGTTTTTGATGGGTTTTTAGTGGTTTTAGTTTTTTTTGATTTTGTAGTATTATACGGTTTTTAGGTTAGTGTTTATTGTTTTTTTGGGGTTTTTAGGGTTTTTACTGTTTTCAGGGGTTTTCGTGGTTTTAAGTGTTTTTGGGTTTTTATGTTTCTCTTATGGGTTTTAGAGGTTTTATGTTTTTGGGGAATTCTTTTGATTTTTTAGAATTTTTATGGGATTTTAGGCTTTTTTGGGATTTTGAGGGTTTTAGGTTTTTTTAGGGTTTTTATAAATTTTTATGTTTTTGGGGGATTTAATTGTTTCTAGGTTTTTATGGATTTCATAGGGATTTTGGTTGTTTTTTGGGATTTTAGGGTTCATAGTTGTTTTGTTTTTTGGGAGTATTAGGTTTTCGTAGTGTTTATGCTATTAAGGGTTTTTAGAGTTTTTTACATTTTTAGGGATTGAAGAGGGGTTTTTAATTATTTAAGTCGTTATTTAACATTTTAATGGGTTTAAGGGTTTTTTATTTTTTAGGGGGTTTTATGGTTTTTATGGGTTTATTATTTTAGGGTTTTTAAGTATATTATTGGTTTTTATGGTTTTCGTATTATTTTGAGGGTTTTAGGTTTTTTATTTTTTTATATAATTGTTGTTATTTTTCTATAATTTTTATTGTTTTTAGTGTATTTAGGGATTTTGAGGGTTTTCTGGGTTTTTTGGTTTATTTAGATTATTGTTTATTTTTAGGGGTTTTAATGCATTTTAAATATTTTATATTATTTAGGGGTTTAAAGAGGTTTTATATTTTGTAGTGTTTTCTGGGTTTTAATGGGTTTTATAATTTTAATTTTTTAGGGGATTTATGATTTTAGTGGTTTTTACGGTTTTTAGGGTATTTTGGATTTTTTATAGTTTATATGTTTTTTAGGGGTTAGGATTGTTTTGGTTTTTTTGGTTTTCTTAGGGGTTCTCAAGGGTTTTATGTTTTTTATATTTTTTGGTGGATTTTTAGAAAATTTTATGATTTTTATGGTTTTTAGGTATTTTTGTGATTTTGAGGATCTTAGTGTTTTTCTAGGATTTTAGAGTTTTTATGGTTCTTGGGTTTTTTTATTTTTTTTATTTTTTTATGGTTTATTAGTGTTTTTAATGTTTTCAGGGGTATAAATGGATTTTATAGTTTTGGTGGGTTTTTAGGTTTTTTATTAGTTAATAAGGTTTTATGGTTTTATGGGTTTTTAGGGTTTTATGGGTGTTTAGGGTTTTTGGGTCAATTATGATTTCTAGTGTTATTTTTGTTTTTTATAATTTTAAAGTGTTTTACGGTTTTTATGATTTTCTAAGGTATTTTCCGGGTTTCTGATATTTTTTTTCTTCTAGGGGTCTTTATGGGTTTTTATTATTTTTATCTTTTTTAGGGTGTTGAGGGATTTTGAGGTTTTTTGTGTTTTTATGGTGTTTATATATTTTTTGTAAGTTAGTTGTTTTAAGGGTTTTGAGGTTTTTATGGTCTTATTGGGGGTTTTCTTGGTTTATATAGTTTTTATATTTATATGGATTTTTATGGGTTTTTAGGATTTTATGGTTTTTAGGTTTTCCGGTGATTTTTGGGGGTTTTAGGGTTTTTAGGGTTTTTAGAGGTTTTATGGGTTTTTGTGGTTTTACTGGTTTTTTTTATATTTTTAGGGGTTTAATGTTTTTATTGTTTTTAATAATTTTTAGTGGTTTAAATTATTTTTAGAGTTTCTAGTAGGTTTTCATTGTATTTATGGGGTTTTATGGATTTTTTAGGGTTTTTTATTATTTATGATTTTTTGGGTTTTATGGACTTTTTAGGGGTTTGTAGAATTTTTAGTGTTTTTAGGTTATTAGGGGTTTTAGGTGTTTTTAGGTTATTAATGTTTTTAGGATTCTTAGGTTTTTAGGGTTTTAACGTTTTTAGGATTTTTTAAGGATATTTATGGGTTTTAGGGTTTTTAGAGATTTTGAGGGTTTTTAGAAATTTTTAGGGGTTTAGGGTTTTTTGGGTTTTTTGGGTTTTTATGGGTTTTCTGATTTCATTAGTGTTTTATGGTTTTTAAAAGATTTTTAATTTTTTAGGGGATTACTGGAGTTTTTGAGTATAGTTATTTTAGGGTTTTTATATATTTTTATGGGTTTTATTTTTTAGGGAGTTTTATAGTTTTAGGGTCTATTGGGTGTTTTAGGGTATTTAGGTTTTTTTATAGGGGTATTATAATTTTAAGGATTTTAAATTTTTACTCGGGTTTTCTGGGTTTTTAGGATTTTTTATGTTATTTGTGATTTTTGGAATTTTTTTGGTATTTTTAATGATTTCGACGGGTTTTAAGAATTTTCTGGGTTTTGGTGTTTTGTATTTTTTTAGATTTTATTTTTATTTTTATCATTTTTAGGGTTTTGTGGTTTTTAAGTGTTTATAGGGTTTTATGGTTTTATTAAGAGTTTTCAAGGTTTTTAGAAGTTATTATGTTTTTAGGTATTTTTAGGGCCTTTCAGTTTTTATGGGTATTAGGTTTTTTATTGATTTTGATGGCTTTTAAATATATTTAATGGTTTTAGGGCTTATTTGGTTTTTTCAGTTTTTAGGGAATTTATTATATATATGGGTTTTATTTTTTTTTATTTTTTTTAATGTTTTTATGTGTTTAAGGGGTTTCAGTGGGATTTAAGGTTTTTTATATTTTTATCATTTTTTAATGTTTTTAGTGATTTTAAGGTTTTTAGGCTTTTAGGTTTTCAGGGTTCTTATAGTATTTATGGTTTTTATATTTTTTAAATTTTATGGATTTTAAGTGTTTTCCATTTATTAATGTTTTGTTAGGATCTTTCTTGTTTTTAGTGATTTTTTTTGTTTTTATGTATTTTTATGCCTTTTTCGGATTTTTAGATTTTTAAGGGTTTTTAGGGATTTTGAGGGGTTTTAGGGTTTTATGATTTCTAGAGTATTTTATTTTGTTTTTAATATTTTTTTGAGTTTTTTGGGATTCTGAGGTTTTTATAGTTTTTTAACATTTTTAGGGGTTTAAATGGATTTTACGTGCTTTAGGAATTTTGAGGGTTTTTACTACTTTTAATTGTTTTTTTTTTGTTTTTGTGTTTTTCTTAAAGGTTTTCATGGTTTTAAAAGTATTTTTATGTTTTTCTAAATTTCAGGATTCCTTTTAGGATTTTCATATTTTTTTATGTTTTTACTGATTTTGGTGGGTTTTATAGTTTTTATCTTTTTTAGGGGTTCTAATGATTTCGGGTTTTTGAGGTTTTCATAGGGAATTTTAGGGTATTTTTATTTTTTTTTGTTATTGCAGGATTAGAGAATTTGTTGGTTTTTTATCGGATTTTATGGTTTTTATGGATTTTGAAGGGTTTTATTTTATTTAGTATTCTTAAGGGTATTATGGTTTTGAGGGATTTAGAGGGGGTTGAATATTTCGTGTTTTTATAGTTTTTAGTTATTTTGGGTTTTTTAGTTTTTTAGGTATTATGGTATTATGGGTTTTTAGGGTTTTAGGGTCTTTTAGTGTATTCTACGTTTTTAAGATTTTTTTATATTTTAGGGGTTTTATGTATTTTTAAATTTTTATGGTTTTATTAGGATTTTTTAGATTTTTTAGATTTTTAGGTTTTTAGGGATTCTCTAGGATTTTGAACATGTTTTATGTTTTTAGGTATTTTTATGGTCTTTTGGGTGTTTAGGGTTTTTATTATTTTTTAATTTTTAGTGTTTATAGTGTTTATATGGTTTTTTTTATTTTTCAGGTTTTGTGTTTTTCTTAGTTGTTTTTAGGGTTTGTTTATGTTTTTTATGATTTTTATGGATATTTATTTATTTTTATTATTTTATAGGGTTTTATTGATTTTGAGGGGTTTTAGGGGTTTTAGGGTTTTTATGTTTTTTATGGGTTTTTTGGGTTTTAGAGTTTGTTTTTGAGTTTTGAGGGACTATGGATTTTATTAATGTGCATTGGAGTATAAATGGTTTTTAGAATTTTTAGTTGTTCTCTATAGGATATATGGATTTTAATAGTTTTTGGGTTTTTGGGTTTTTAATATCTTTTTAGGCTTCTTTATGTTTTTATGTTATTTAGGTTTTTAGATGTTTTATGTGTTTTTAGGTTTTTAGGTGTTTTTAGTGTTTTTAGTTTTTTAATGCTTTCTTAGGGTTTTTTTGCGTTTGTAAGTATTTTTATGTTTCTTGGATTTTTTGGGGATTTTTAGGGTATTTATGGGTTTTGGAAGTTTTATTGATATTTAGGGTTTTAAGGGGTTTTAGGATTTATTTGAGGTTTTAGTATTTTTTTGGTTTTCAGTTTTTTTTATTATTTTTTGGTTTTTGAGGATTAATTTTGGTTTTACAGTGTTTTATGTTTTTTTACATATTAATGGAATTTTATGGAATTTTATGATTTGTAGGTTTTTATGGTTTTAGGGATTTTTAGGATTTTTAGGGTTTTTAGAGTTTTAGTATTTTTTCCGAGTTTTTGGATATTTTGGTTTTTAGGGTGTTTATGTTTTTAGAGTTATTAATGTTTTTTGGAGGTTTAAATGATTTTTAATATTTTTAATGAGATTTAGTGTTTTTATGGGTTTTGGGGGTTTTTTGAGGTTTTTTGAGGTTTTTTGAGGTTTTTTAGGGTTTTACGGTTTTTACGGTTTTTAGGGGTTTTATGGCTTTTATGGATTTTATCCTTTTCCACTTTCTTATGGATTCTATGTATTTTTGAGTTTTTATGTTTTCTTATAGGTTTTCTTAATTTTTAGGTTTTGTATGTTTTTATTGATTTTTTGGAATTTTTTAGGATTTTTATGGTTTTTAGGGGGTTTAAATGGATTTTGAGAGTTTTTAGGGTTTTTATGGATTTTTTTGGGTTTTAGGGTTTTTTGAGTTTTTTAGGGATTTAATTATTTTTAGATTTTTTAATGTTTTTATTTGTTTAAGAGTTTTAGGGTGTCGTATTGTTTTTAGGTTTTTAGGGGTTTTAGGGGGTTTGACCTTTCTATTCTTTTTAGCATTTTTTAGGTTTTTAGGGGTTTAAATCATTTTTATGTCTTTATGTCTTTATTAGGGGTTTTCATGGTTTTTATATTTTTTAACATTTTATGGGTTTTTAGTGATTTTTTTGGATTGATAGTGTTTTAGGGGTTTTAGGGATATTGAGGATTTTAGGGGTTTGGGGGGTTTTAGCATATTTTCATTTTTAGGGGCTTTAACTATTTTTAGGATATTAAGAGTCTTATTAGAATTTTCAATGTTTTTAGGTTTTTTCTATATCTTTAGTTATTTTTAGTGATTTTTTGGATTTTTTTGGGTTTTTATGGTATTTAAAGATTATTAGGTGTATTAGTGTTTCTTATGATTTTAGGGATTCTATATTTTGGGGGGGGGGGTTAAAGCGTTTTCAATATTTTAAAGGGGTTTAAGGGTTTTCTTATGTTTTTTTAATGTTGTAGAGGTTTAAAGAATTTTTTTAGTTTTTAGTGGATTTGGGTCATTGTGGGGTTTTATACTTTTTAAGGTTTTAATGGTTTTTAGGGATTTTGGGGATTTTTACGGGTTTTTTGGAATTTTTTGGGTTTTAGGGCTTTCTGGATATCGAAGGGTTGTTTGGGTTTTAAGGGTTTTTATTGTTTTTATGGTTTTATGGGTGTTATGTTTTTTAGGTTTTTAAGTTTTTTCTTAGGGTTTTCATTGGTTTTATAGATTTCTATGCTTTTAAGTATTTTTAGGTATTATATAGTATTTTTAATTTTTTTGGTTTTTAGGGATTTTTAGAGATATTTGTGTGTTCTGGTTTTTTAGGATATTAAGGTTTTTTATCATAGAGGGATTTCGAGGTATTTTATAGTTTTTGAAAAAAATGGGGTTTAAAGGGTTTTTTATTTATTTTAATTTCTTACAGTATTTTGTGTATTTTTATTTTTAATGGTTTGTATGGTTTTATAGTTTTAAAGGATTCAAGGGTTTTTATGGTTTTAGTGTTTTTTAGATTTTTAGGGGTTTCAATTATTTTTATCTTTTTAATTTTTTTCTAATTATTTTTTTGGATTTGTTTGGGTTTTTCATGTTTATTTGGATCTTTAGTGCCTTTTTAGTATTTTTTATATTTTTTGGGTTTTTATGGATTCTGAGGGATTTTGGAGAATTTTTTTTTGGTATAGTGATTTTTTTATTTTTTGAGGGTTTTTTGATTTTTTTTAATGTTTCTAGGGGTTTCAAGTGTTTTTTATGTTTTTCGTGAGTTTTTAGTGTTTTATGGGTTTTATGGATTTTATGGTTTTAGGGGTTTCATGGGTATTTGGGGGTTTTGGGTATTTTTATTGGTTTTATGGATTTATAGCATTTTTAGGTTTTTATGGGTTTTAACTGTTTTTTGTTTTTATAATTTTCTAGGGATATTTTAGCGGTTTTAGGTTTTTTTATGTTTTTATGTATTTTTAGTGATTTCTTGATGACATTTGTGGATTTTATGGTTTTTAGGGATTGTGATGGTTTTTATGGTTTTTATGTTTTTTTTGGGTTTTTTGGGCTCTTTGGTTTTGTAGGATTTATTTATTTTTTTTGGATTTTATAACTTTTATAGTTTTTATGGATGCTAGGGGTATAAAGGGGTTTTAAGGGTTTTTAGTGGTTTTAGGGTTTTATGGCATTTAGTGTTTTCTTTGGTTATTTGATGATTTTTTTGTTTCTTGGTTTTCTAGGTTTTTTGCATTTTTAATGTTTTTAAAGGTTTTAAGTGTTTTTAGGAATCTAATTTTTTATTATGGCATTTTAGGTTTTTTAGTATCATTAGGGATTTTATAAATTTTATGTATTTTAGGGGTTTTATGTGTTTTTATTTTTATTTTTTGTTATTTTTTATCGAGTTCTTAGGGTTATTGAAATTTTTTTAACTTTTTAGGTATTTTATGTTGTTTATAGATGTGAAGGTTTTAAGGGATTTTTGGAGGGTTTAGTGTTTTAGTTTTTTTTGTTTTTTTAGATTATGGTGTTTTTCAGATTTAAGGGTTTCAAGGATTTTTATATATTTTTAGAATTATAGGGTTTTAAAGTTTCTTTGTAGTTTTTATTGGTTTTTAGGGTTTTTGTGAGTTTTTATGAATTTTTATAATTCTTAGGGGTTTTAGGTGTTTTTAGGGGTTTTGGTGTCTTTTATGGTTTTTAGGGATTTTTATGGATTTATGATTTTTAGGGTATTTTTAGGTTTTTTTTTCTTTTTAGGGTTTTTTTATTTTTTAGGGTTTTTATGGGTTTTTTACTTTTTTAATTTTTTTTATGGGTGTAAAGGGGTTTTATAGTTTTTTGTGGTTTTGGGATTTTTATGGGTTTTAAGGTTTTTATTAGTTTTTAGGCTTTATAGGGTTTTTAGGATTTTAGATTCGTTTTAGGGTCTTTTGGGTTTTTAGTGTTTTTGGGTTTTTAGGGGTTTTAAGTGTTTTTAGGTTTTTAATGTTTTCCTATGTTCTTTCTTGTGTTTTTTGGGTTTTTGGATTTACATATTTTTAGGGATTTTAATTATTTTTATGGTATTTAGTGTTTTTAGTGATTTTTAATGTATTTAGGTTTTTAGAGGTTTTATGATTTTTATGGGTTTTTTTGTTTTCTTTTTTGTAAAGTTTTCTTTTGGGTTTTCTGGGTTTTTGGGTTTTTAGGGGTTTTAATGTTTTAATGAATTTTACCGGTTATTTTAGGATCTTTATGGGTTTTAAGGATTTTATGGTCTGTTTGGGGTTTTAAGGTTTTATATTATTTTAGTGTTTTTATATTTTTTTAACGTTTTTGGGGTTTAAAGTGTTTTTAGTGTTTTAGTGATTTTTAGGCTTTTATTGGTTTTTAATGTAGTTAGGGGTTTATGGGTTTTAAGGTTTTTTAGGTTTTTAGTGTTTTAAGGTTTTTAGGCGTTTTATTTTTTTTTTATGTTTTTAATGTTTTCATAGGGGTTTTCTTGATTTTTAGGGGTTTTTTGTATTTTTAGGTATTTTTGGTACATTAATGGATTTTAAGAGTTTTTGGGATTTTGAGAGTCTTTAGGTTTTTAATGGGTTTTTGGATTTTTTTTTTGGGGGGGGGGTTATTTTGAGTCCTAAAAGTTTTAATGTTTTTTTAATTATTTTACCATTTTAGGGTTTTATTGGATTTTTATAGTTATTAGTAGATTTAAAGTGTTTTTATGGGGTTTTAGGGGTTTTTCATGATTTTGGGGGTTTTATGGTTTTTAGTGTTTTTTGGGTATTTTTAGGGGTTTATGGTTTTTATGTTTTTAGGGTTTTTAGTTCTTTTCTATGATTTTTATGGTTTTGAAATTTTTTATGGATTTTGAGGTTATGTTTGTTTTTTTATTGTTTTTAGGGTATTTATGGGTTTGATTATTTTTAGGGGTTTTATGGGTTTAAATTGATTATATGTTTTTAACGTTTTCTTCCTTTTTTCAGTGTTTTATTGGTTTTTACATTTTTTTGGATTTTTAAGGATTTTATGAATTTCATTGGATGTTTGGGTGTTTAGGGATTTTTTGGGTTTTTTTGGGTTTTTTCGTTTTAGTTTTTACCGTGTTTTAATTTTTTTTAGAGTTTTTAATTTTTTTAGGGGGTTAATTTTTTTTTTTGGAGTTTTTAGTGGTTCATAGTTTTAAGGGTTTTTTAGATTTTTTATGGTTTTTATGGGGTTTTCTAGTTTTTAGGGGTTTTAGGGGTTTTAGTGTCATTTAGGGTTTTTAGAATTTTTAATGTTTTTAGAGGCATTAAGTGTTTTTTGGTTTCTTAGTTTCTATTAAGTTTTTTAGGGTTTTTATGGGATTTTACGTTTTGAGTGATTTTTAGCCTCTTTTAGGATTTTTATGGTATTTTTGGTTATTTATGCTTTTACGGTTTTTTGGGTTTTTTGAGTTTTTTAGGTGGTTGTAGGTTTTTAGAGTTTTCTTGTGTTTTTAGGGGGTCAAAGGGTTATTATAGTTTTTAAGGGTTAATTTTCTTTGTTGGGTTTTATTTTTTTATGTTTTTTAGGGATTTTATGCATTTTATGGATTTTTAGAGGTTTTAGGGTGTTTTTAGTGTTTTTAGGGTGTTTAATGTTTTTTATGGATTTTAGGGGTCTCAAGTGATTTCAGTTCTTAACTAGTTTCTCAGGGTTTTAGCTATTAGGTTATTTTAGGTTTTTAGGGATTTTATGGATTTTTTCTAAATTTTATGGTGTTTTAAAACTTTCAGGATTTTGAGGGTTTGTAGCTTCATTTAGGGGTTGTAGGATTTTTTATGATTTTAATGTTTATTTCATTTTTTGGGGTTTTATGTGTTTTCATGGTTTTAATGTTTACTTAGGTATTTTTAGGGGTGTAGTTTTTTCATAACAATTTTTGGTTATTTTAGGGATTTTTTATGGGGTTTTAGTCTTTTTTGGGTTTTAGGGATTCTGAGGGTTTTTATGTTTTTGTAAGATTTATAGGTTTTTTAGGGTTTTAGGGTTTTTTAACTTTTTCAGGGGTTTTAAGTATTTGCATTTTTATAATTTTAACGATTTTAGCTGGTTGAAAGTGTTTTATGAGTTTTAGTGTATATTTAAATTTTTATGGGTTTTTTGTTTTTTTATTTTATATATATTTATGGTTTTCAGGGTTTTAGGGTTTTAATGTTACTAGTTTTTTTAGGTTTTGGAGGGTGTTCTGTGTTTTTATATTTTTAATGTATTCTTAGGAATTTTTTAGGGTTTTTAGGTTTTTTAATTTTTATTGATTTTTAGGGATTTTTTATAATTTTTATTTCTTTTTAGTGTTTTTATGTTGTTTGAGGGTTTTCTATGTTTTTTAGGGTTTATGGATTTTTTGGGGAACGTAGTTTTTAGATATTTTTTTTGGGTTTTAAGGTTTTGTTGAGTTTTTCAATGTTTCTAGTGGTTTAATAGGTTCTTAGTGTTTTCCAATAATTTTTTTAGGTTTTATGGGTTTTATGGTTTTTAATGGTTTTTAAGGTTTTTATAGGGTTTTATGGATTTTAGGGTTTTTTTGGTTATTAGGATCTTTTAGGGGTTTTACGGTTTCTATTAATTTTTAGATTTTTAGGGGTTTTATGTGTTTTGAGTATTATAGTGTTTTCATAGGTTTTTTATAGTTTTTATGGGTTTTTACATTTTGTGATATTTTTAGTGATTTTTAAGTTGTTTATGTTTTTTAGGTTTTCTAATGGGGTTTAGATTTTTTATGGGGTTTAAGGTTTTTAACGTTTTTTGGTTTTTTGGGGTTTTTTGTTTTTTAGGATTTTATAGTTTTCATAGGGTTTTCCATGGTTTTAGGGTTTTTTTAGTTTTTAGGTATTGTTATGTCATTTTTAGGGAATTATGGTATTTACGTTTTTCAAGGATTTTTAGGGGTTTGGGGTTTTTGAGATTTTTATGGTTTTTTGTGTTTTTTGGGGTTTTATCTGTTTTTTTATTTGTATGGTTTTTTATATTTTTTAATGTTCTTTGGGTTTTAATGGGTTTTTGAGTCATGAGTGGGGTTTTTATTTTAATGGGGGTTTAGGGTTTTTAATGGTTTTCAAGGGTTTATGGATTTATGATTTTTAGGGGTTTTATGTTTTTTAGTGTTTTCTACATTTTTAGTTTTTAGAGGTTTTAATTTTTTTTGGGTTTTATGGTTTATTATGGATTTTCAGAGTTTTCATGTGTTTTTTAATTTATATGGAATTTTGGGGATTTTTTAGGATATTTTGTTTTTTATGGATTTTGGTATTTTTATGTTTTTAAGGTTTTAGGGTTTTTAGGGGGTTTGGAATTTTAGTGTTTTTTTGGATTTTTTAGTTTTTATGGTTTTGTAGAGTTTTAAATTTTTTTAGGGGTTTAAAGGGTTTTTAGAGTTTTTAGTCAGTTATTAGTGTTTTTATGGGTTTTAGGGGTTTAACGGTTTTAGGGTATTTTAATGTTTTTAGGGGTTTTGGGGTTTTTACGCTCATTTAGGGGTTTTAGTGTTTTTTGGTTTTTACGGGTTTTATGTGTTTTGGGTTTTTATGATTTCTTGGGTTTTTATATGTTTTAGAGTAGTTTCTGTTTTATCAAGTTTTTATGGATTTTTTTGGATTTTTATTGTTTTTTTTGGGATTTTCATAGTGTTTAGGATTTTTTGGGGTATTAGGAATTTATGGATTTTTTAAATTTTTATGATTTTAGGGGCCTGAAGTGTTTTTAGGTTTTTATGGTTTTCTAAAGGATTTTCAATGTTTTGGATTTTAATAGTTTTTGGGATTTTTAGTATCTTTTGGGATTTTTATATTGTTTTATTGTTTTTAGGGATTTTTAGGTTTTTAGGGGTTTAGGGTGTTTTTTTATGGTTTTAAGGTTTTTCTTTCAGTTTTTAGTGGTATTTGGGTATTTAGTATTTTCTAAATTGTTTTACGAATTTAAATAATTTTAGAGTTTTTATTTGTTATAGGTGTTTTAAGGGTTTTAGTGTTTTTAAGGTTTTACAAGTTTTTTTGGGTTTCTACCATTTTTTAGTGTTTTCGTGATTTTAGCATTTTTTTGTTATTATGGGTTTTAATTATTTTTTGGTTTTATTTTTTCTTTTTGTTTTATAGGTTTTAGTGTTTTTATGTATTTAATAATTTTTGGGATTTTATGGATATTGTAGGTTTTTAGAGGTTTAAACATTTCTGAGGGTTTTAGGATTTTTAATATTTTGATGGGTCTTTTGGGGTTTTTGGGTTTTTTGGAGTTCCTAGGGTTTTTAATCTTCATTAGTGTTCTTTAAAAAATATAGGGGTTAATCATTTTTTAGAGTTTTAAGTATGGTTTTATGGTATTTATGGGTTTTAGGGTTTTAAGGGTTTTTGGGATTTTTGGGTTTTTAAAGTGTTTTAGGTTTTTAGGTTTTTAGTTTTTTTTATTTTTATTTTTTATGTGATTTTAGTGGTTTTTATGTTTTCTTAGGGGTTTTTAAGAGTTTTAGGGATTTATGTTTTTTGGGATTTTTATTGAATTTGTAGTATTTTATTTTAATTTAGATTTTTTTGGTGTTTTAGTGTTTTTAGCATTTTTTGGGTTACTTGGGGTTTTTAGAAATTTTTAGGCTTTTTGGACTTTAATGTGTTTTTGGTTTTTTATGTTTTTCTTTGAGGTTTTAATAGTTTTTAGAGGTTTTAAGGAATTTTGGATTTCAGATATTTTTAGTATTTTTAATATTTTTATGTTTTTTTTAGATTTAGGTAATTTTATTGGTTTCTAGGGTTTTGATGTTTCTTTCTGGTTTTTATGGTTTTTTTAGTTTTTTTAGGGTTTGAAGGTTTCTTATAATGTTTTAATGTTTTAGGTTTTTGAATATGTTTTTAGTGATTTTAGTGGGCGTTTAGGTTTTTATGTTTTTTTAGGGTTTTAATGTTTTAGGGGTTTTATGGTTTTAGGGTTTTTAAGGTTTTTGGAGTTTTGGGGGTTTAGGGTTTTTATAGTTTTTTCAATGTTTTTAGGGTATTTTATGGTTTTTTGGAGGTTTTAGTGTTTTTTAGGATTTTGTGGGGTTTATGTGTTTTTAGGTTTTAGATTTTTATTATGGATTTTTAGGTTTTTCATATTTTTTTAGAGATTTTATGAGATTTCATAATATTTTTATGGTTTTTAGGTTTCATAGGTATTTTGAGGGGTTTAGGGTCTATAAAGTGTTTTGGTTTTCTAGCATTTTAAGGTTTTTGGGGATCTAAGTGTTTTTAGGTTTTATTGTTTTCTTAGTGGGTTTCTATGTTATTAGGGATTTTATATTTTTATGGATTCTTATGGATTTTTTATTTTTAGTGTTTTGGGGGTTTTATGGTTTTTTTGAGGTTTTAGGGTTTTTAACATTTGGGGGTTTTATGGTTTTTTATAGTGTTTAATATTTTTAGGGTTTAAAAGGTTTTTAGATTTTTAGTTATTTTTTTGGGGTTTTATGGGTATTTAAAGATCTTAGGGTTTTGTGGGGTTTTTATGGTTTTTAGGTAATTTATGGTTTCTAGGATTTTTTAATGTTTACATCATATTTTTTGTTTTTAGAGGTTTTTTATTTTTTAGATTATTTATGGTTTTCTTATGGTTATCAAGGTTTTTGGGGAATTTTATGTTTTAGGGATTTTTTGGGACTTTCGTGTTTTTATAGGTTTTCAGAGTTTTAGGTATTTTGAGGGTTTTTATGATTTTTTATATTTTTAGGGTCTTTTAGAGTGTTTATAGTTTTTATGGGTTACTATTGTTTTTAACAATTTCACTGGTTTAAATTTTTTCTTAGAGTCTTTTTGAGTTTTATGGTTTTTTGTCTAGATTTTGTTTTTTAACTATTTCACTTTTCTAGGTTTTTATGGTATTTGTAGCAGTTTTCATTGTTTTAAGGTTTTATTCATTTTTGTAGATTTTATGGTCTTTTTTTAGGATTTATTTGGGGTTTTAAGGACTTTGAGGGTTTTTAGATATTTCTGGTGTTTTTAGGTTTTTGAGGTTTTTATGTTATTTGGGGTTTTTATGGGTTTTATGAATTTTTAGGTTTTGAAGGTTTTCATTGGGTTTTTAGGTGTCTTTAAGGGTTTTCATGATTTTTTATATTTTTATGGATTTTAGGGATTTGTGTTGATTTTTTTAATTTTTATGAATTTTAGGGATTTATAGTTTCTTTATGGGGTTTTGAGTTTTAAGGGGTTTATGGTTTTTATGTGTTTTATGATTTTTTTAGTTATCTGGGTTTTTATTAATCTTTTGAGTTTTTAAATATTGTTATTGGTTTTAATATTTTTTATAGTTTTTAGGGGTGTTTTTTGGGTTTGTTATTTTTTCTAAGGTTTTTAGGGGTTTTTATAGTTTTTAGGGGTTTTCAGGGTTTTAGAGCCTTTAAAAGGTTTTTTTATTTTAGTGTTGTTTGTTTTTAGGGGATTTATGTTTTTTTAGGTTTTAAATTTTTTCTTTGGGCCATTAATTGTTCTGAATTATTTTTATGTTTCTATGTATTTTAATGTATTTTTAGGGTTTTTATGGTTTTTAGGGTGTTTAGGTAATTTCAGGGTTTTTTGAGTTTTGGGGGTTTTTAGGGTTTTATTGTTTTTATGGTTTTTAGTGGATATTTTTGATTTTTTGAGGTTTTTTAATGTTTTCAAGAGTATTTTATCACATATATGGGCTTTAAGTGCTGTTAAATTTTTTATTTATTTTTTTGGTTTTTAGTATTTTTATAGTTTTAAGGGGATATGGTTTTTTTTGGAATTTTAGGGATTTTTAGGTTTTCTATGGTTTTAGTGATGTTAAGGTTTTTTCGATGATTTATGAGTTTTTATGTTTTTAATTATTTCTTAGTTTTTGTCTGGGTAATTTGGTTTTTTTATTTTTAGGGATTTTTTGGTC
Organism: Viscum album; assembly: GCA_963277665.1. Classification (NCBI taxonomy): domain Eukaryota; kingdom Viridiplantae; phylum Streptophyta; class Magnoliopsida; order Santalales; family Viscaceae; genus Viscum; species Viscum album. The sequence continues at coordinate 1,118,578,820 of OY728152.1, forward strand.
TTTTTTAGATTTTTACAAGTTTTAGGGGTGTTTAGGAATTTGAGGGGTTTAGGGTTTTTTTTGTGTTTTTATGTTTTTTTGGGGATTTAGGGTTTCTTAACTTTTCTCGTGGACTAATTTTTTTTATAGTTTTTAATATTTTTATGGGTTTAATGGGTTTTTAGATTTTTAGTGTTCTATTAAGGTTTTTATGCATTTTTTGGGATATTTCTTCAGATGGTTTTATGGTTTTTATGGGTTTAATGTTTTTTTAGGAATTTGAACGTTTTTATGTTTTTAGGGTTTTTATTGATTTTAGGTTTTTAAAGTGTTCTTAGGGGTTTTTAGGGGTTTTAGGGTTTTTTCCTTAAGTATTATATGGATTTTTTGGATTTTTAAGGATTTTTAGTGTTTCTTTTGGATTTTGAGTTTATTTGGGTTTTTTTCTAGGTTTTATGTTTTTTTAGTTTTTAGGTTTTTATGGTTTTTTAGTGTTTTTAAACATTTTTAGTGGTTAAAATGATTTTTAATGTTTTAGTGGGTTTTAGGGGTTTTTCTGGGTTTTAGGGTTTTTTCTAGATTTTAGGTGTTTTTATGGTTTTGGGGGTTTTAGTGTTTTATCATTTTTATCCTTTTTTTAGAGATTTTATGTGTTTTTAGGATTCTAAGGTTTTATTGGGGATTTTTAGGTTTTTTGGGTTGTTTATGTTTTTAGGTATATCTAGGGATTTTTTACAATTTTCAAGGTTTCTTAGAGTTTTTAGGGATTTGATGGGTTTTAACGATATTAAGGTTTTTATGGTATTTTTTTAGAGTTTTTATTTAGATTTTTTATGGTTTTAAAGGTTTCTAAAGTGTTAAAATGGTTTTTAGGGTTTTAAGGTGTTTTTTAGAGAGTTTAGTTTTTTTCATGGATTTTTTTGGCATTTGAGGGTTATTATGGTTTTCGGGGTTTTATGGATTTGAGAGGTTTTAGGGTTTTTAGGGTATTATTAGAGTTTCTTTAGGTTTTTATCATATTTAGATGTTTTAAATTTTGTAGGTTTTTAAAGATAAATTTGGGTTTTTAGGGTTCTCTAGTTTTTTTGTTTTTATTGATTAATAGGTATTATTTAATATTTTTATGGTTTTTTGAGTTCATAGTAATATTGAATGGTTTTATGGGTTTTAGGTTTTTTTGATATTTTAGGTGTTTAATGTTTTTCATATTTTTAATTTTTTTTGGGTTTTCAGGGGTTTTAAGGTGTTTTACGTTTTATAGAGTTTTAGGATTTTTATGATTTTAAGGTTTTTTCTAGATATTATTAATATTTTGGTTTTTTAGGGCTTTGAAGGTTTTTTAGGGTTTTGAAGGTTTTTTTTTGTCTTTTTTGGGTATTTAGGGTTTCTTTTGGGGTTTTAAAGGGTATTAAGATTTTTAGATTTTATGTAGATAATTAGGTGTTAAAAGTAATTTAGGGGTTTTAGTTCCTTTTAGTGAATTTATGGGTTTTATGGGTTTTATAATGTTTTAGGGGATTTATAGATTATATGGGTTTTAGTGTTTTTATCTTTTCAGGGTTTTTAGCATTTTTTAGGTGTTTTTGGTTTCCCATTTTTTAAAGATATTCTTTGGTTTTTTCATGGTTTTCAGTGTTTTTTAAGAATATAGCTATATTTATGGATTTATTATGATTTTTATGATTTTTAGGGTTTTTAGGGATTTTAATGGTTTTCAATTGTTTTAGGGTATTTTCAGGTTTTAAATTATTTTAAGGTTTTTAGGGGTTTTAAGTGTCTTTAAGTATTTTTAGATTTTCATTTAGGTTTTTAATGTTTATGGGTTTTTAAATTTTTAGAGATTTTTAGGATTTTTAGGATTTTTTTTTTCTAGGGATTTTTGCGATTTCGAGGGTTTTAAATGGTCTTTAGGGGTTTTAATGTTTTTTTTTTGTTTTTTTGTGTTTTAAAGGGTTTTGAGTTTTTTAGGGTTTAAAATAAATTTAAGAGATTTTATCATTTAATGTTTTTAATGATTTTTTATTTTTTTTTGTCCTTTTCAGTGATTTTTTGTGATTTTAAGGAATTTGGAAAATTTTAGGGGGTTTTATGGTATTTAAGGGTTTAGGGTTTTTATGGTTTTTTGGGGTATTCAATGTTTTTTAGTCTCTTAGGGTCTTTATTTATTTTTGTGTTTTAATGTTTTCTTAGGTTATTACATGGATTTTTTTGGTTTTTTACATTTTTAGTGATTTTTATAGATTTTTAGGGATTTTTAGGTTTTTTATGGTGTTTGGGTATTTTAAGGGTTTCTAGGGGTTTTAGAGTTTTAGGGTTTATATGTTTTTTTATGTTTTTAGGAATTTTTTTAATTTTTATGTGGTTTTAGAGGTTTTAAAAAAAATTAGGGTTTTAATGTGGTGTTAGAGTTTTAGGGTTTTTATAGTTTTGGGAGTTTTTATGGTTTACTGGGGTTTTTAGTGTCTTTTGTGGGTATTTAGTGGTTTTAGCATTTTTAAAGGTTCTAGGGGTTTTAAATATTTTTACGATTTTAAGTTCATCCAAATGATTTTTAGGTTTTTACGTTTTTTTACATTTTTACGGTTTTTATGGATTCTTATAGTGTTTTTATGGATTTTTATGTTTTTTTATTTATTTTGATGGTTTTTAGGGTTTTTATAGTTTTTGGAGTTTTTCGGCAGTTAAGAGTTTTTTTGGTTTTTAAGGATTTTGTGTCTTTTATGGTTTTTATGGATATATTTGGGTTTTTAAGGTTTTTGTGGTTTTATCATTCTTATATTTTTTAGGTATTTTTTAGGATTTTTACATATTTTAGGTGTTTTAGTGATTTTGATTATTTTAAGTGTTTTAGGGTTTTTAAGGTCGTTAGGGTTTTTTGGTTTTTTGGGGTTTGGGGGGGGGGTTGAGTTTTTAGGGTATTTCTGGGTTTTATAGTTTTTTAATGTTATTAGGGGTTTAAAGGGTAAAAACCCTAAAAAACATAAAACCTAAAATGATAAAAACCATTGAAACCCCTAAAACCACTCAAAATATCTGAATAGCATAAAATCCCATAAAAACAATAATATCACTAAAAATTATAAAAATCATAAAAATCCCTAAAAACCTAGAAGACCCATAACGAATCCTCAAAAATATAAAATTTTTAAAACCCCCGAAAACCTAAAAAAACTAAAAACCCGAAAAAACCCATAAAAACCCCTAAAACCCCCTAAAAATCATAAATTGCCTCAATAAACATATAAATCCATTAAAACTGATAAAACTATAAAACCATGAAAAACACTAAAATAACATTAAACACCAAAAATCATTAAAAAAACTCTAAATAATATTAAAAACCATAAAAACATGAAAACCCCATAAAACCCTAAAAAAGCCTTAAAAACCATATAAAACCCTAAAAATCTCAAAATCACTGAAAAACATACGTAACAAAAAATCCTAAGAAATTCCTAAAAATGAAAAAAAAACATGAAAAACCCAAAGAAAAAATTTAATATCTACAAACACTTAAAACCCCTAAAACCCCTAAAAATGCTAAAAACCCTAAAAACACCAAAAACCCAAAAACCTCATAAAACCTTAAAATCCTTAAAAACCCATAAAAACCATAAAACCAGTAAAAATTATATTAACCATCTAGAACCTTCATAATGTTAAAAACACTAAAAACCATAAAACCAAAAAAAAAAATCAAAAAAAATCTAAATCCCCCAAAAACAATTAAATCCAAAACTCCCAAAAAAATATAAAAACACTAAAAACCAATAAAATCATAAATAATCTTAATAAATGAATATAAATCTACAAAAACAAAAAAACCATAAAAACTTCTTACAAAACCCTAAAACTCTAAAAACATAATCCCCGAAAAAACTAAAACAAAGGTTAAAACCGCTTAAACCAGACAACTTTAAAAACCATAAAAACCACTACACGCTCTTAAAACCCATAAAACACCTAAAAATGAATAAAAACTCTAAAAAAACTCCAAACCCTCAATACATTAAAGAAATATAAAAAATGATAAAACCCATAAAGACACAAAAAACCATAAAAATAGAAAAAAACATAAAATCCAAAAAATCCCTCAGAATTAATAAAAATCCTAAATCCCCTATAAAATACTAAAAAATCCCAAAATTCCTTAAAAATGTAAAACCACTAATTACCATTACAAAACCTAATAAATCCTTAAAACCCTAAAAACACTTAAAACCCCTAAAATAATTAAAAACACTAATAACCCTAAAACCCACTAAAAATCCAAAAAATCTTAAAAAAAGCGTAAAAACCTTAAAAACCCTTTAGAACCATAAACCCACTAAAAAGTATAAAAATCCATTAAGCCCTAAAAAATGTTGAAAACTGAAAAAAAACCATAAAATCACTAAAAAACCAAAAAAAACCAAAAAACCAAAAAAAACCCAAAAAAACAATAAAAATCATAAATAACCCAATAAAAAATAAAAACAATCAAAATCCCAATAAAGATTGAAAATAATAAATTTCATTAAAAAGCCTTTAAAATCTATAAAAAAATAAAAAACTCTAAAAAAGCTGAAAAACCGTAAGAAAAACATAAAAAACATATAGCACTGAAACCCCCCAAAAACCTAATGATATAAAAAAACTAAAAACCATAAAAAAATAAAATTAATAAAACAAAAGAAAACTATAAAACCCTTATAATACCACAAAAACGGTAAACCACTAAAATCTATAAAAACCCGTTAATCCCCTTAAATGGTAAAAAAACTTAAAAGGTCTTTAATACCCAAAAAACTCAAAAAAACCAAAAACCCAAAAAAACCCATAAAACCCATAAAAATCCAAAATACCATAAAAATCCATAAACACCCCTAGAACCCATAAAAATCCAAAAAAATCCCTTAAAATGTTTAAAAACATAAAACCCAAAAAAAACTATGAAAACATTCAAAATCTAAAAACACGTAAAATCCCTAAAAACCTAAAAACCCACAAAATAAAAATACCCAAAAACACTTGAAAACCTTGAAACTCGAAAAACCAATAAAAACTTTAATAAATCCGGAAAACCGTAAAAATCTCAAAAACTACAAAAAATTTTTAAAAACACTTCAAACCCCTAAAAATGTTTAAAAAGCATTAAAAATCATTAAAACCATAAAGAGACTTAAAAAACCCCCTAAAACTCCAAAAAAACAATAAACCCAATAAAAAAAACTAATAGCAGTCAAAATCCCTAAAATCCATCAAAACACAAAAACCATAAAAATCCTAAAAAAGATCTAAAAAATCCAAAATAAATCAATAATTTTTTATAAAATTCATAATACACTAAAAACCTTAGAAAAAAATTAAAAGCCTAAAAACACTTAAAAACCTAAAATCCTGAAAATGATAGAACCCCTAAAAAATACTGAAACCCATAAAAACCATAAAAATTATAAAAAGATGAGAAAACACTAAAAACTAAAAAAACCTATAAACCAACCAAAAACACAATAAACCCTTTGAGCCCATAAAATACTTTGAAATATAAAAAACAGTAAAAACATAAAACAACAAAATCCTTGTAAAAACACTAAAAACCCTCAATATCCCTAAAAACAATTAAAATTATAAAAGATCTGTAAAAATCCAAAAAATGTTAAAAATAAATAAAACCCCATAAATCCATAAGAAAATTTTAGAAAACATAAAATCAATTAAGACACATAAAAACCAAAATAATATTAAAAAAATAAAAAACAATAAAACCCCCTAAAAATATAAAAACCCCTAAAATACAAAGAAAACCTAAAACAAAATAAAATCCCTAAAAACCAACTAAAAAATATAAAAACTCACTAGACACCTAAAAACATTAAAAAATCTAACAATATTATCAACCCAAAAAAACCCCCTAAAAACCTAAAAAAATATAAAACCCCTAAAACCCCCAAAATCCATAAAACTCAAAAAACCTATAAATTTCCAAAAAAATATCTAAAAATCCAAAAAAACATAAAAACCCTAAAAACCCCTAATAAATCCATTAAAACCTAAAAACACAACAGACCACTAAAACCCAAAAATATGTTAATAACTCTAAGAAACCTCGAAAACCATAAAAACCATAAAACTACTAAAACCCATAAAAATCCCTAAAACCCCATAGAAACATTAAAAACTATACAACCCATTTAAATCATTAAAAATGTAAAATAATAATTTAAAGCCCGTGAAAACTAAAAAAATCCCCATAAAACCCAAAAAAATCCTAAAACCCAAAATACCCCCAAACCACTCCAAATCCGTAAAAAAACTAAAAACCCATAAAAATCCTAAAAAATCACATTTCATTAAACTAAAAACCCGTAAAACCCTAATAAAAAACTAAATACCTAAAAAAACTTAAGGAACCGAAAAAATATAAAATGAAAAACCCATAAAATCTCTAAAATCCTCTAAAACCCCTTAAAATCCCTAAATTCTTGAAAACCCATAATAATACAAAAAAATGTCCAAAATCCACAAAAATGTAAAAGACCCAAAAACCATGGAAAACCCTAATAAAACCATAAATCATATAAACATTTAAAACCCATAAAACCCCAAAAACCATAAATCATATAAACATTTTGGCGACGATGTTGACTGAATATTGGATGTGGTGCTGCTGGATGTTGGTGCTAGATACTGGTCGTTCTGAGTGTCGATGCTGGTTGTTGGGAAGCTGTGAGATGCTGGATAGTGGTGGTTGCTGCTTGGTTTCCTGTACCTTTTTCTTTCTTTTTTGAGTTTCTTTTTGCGTGCATTGAAAGGGGTTTTCAGGTGTGGGTTGATTGACCCCTCCCCTCCCTTGTCTGTAGTGTTTGTGTCTTTTTGTTTAATAAATTTTGGGGGCTGCTAGGAATAGCCTGGACCTGAGCCTTCTTTGCCCTAAAAATACTAAAAAGCATAAAAATTCATAAATCCCATAAAACCATTAAAACACTAAAAACCCTGTAAACCCCTAAAACGTTAAAAACCTCTAAGAAAATTAAAACCCAAAAAATCTAAAAAAACAAAAAGAAACCAAAAACCCCAAAAAACCCCAAAACACCCAAAAAACCATAAAACCCCAAAAATCACACAAAATACCAAAGATCACTAAAAACCCATTAATTTCTAAAAATTCATAATAAACACAAAAAGTGTAAAATACTCTAAAACCTAGAAAACCTTATAAAAACAATAAAATAATAAAAACACTTAGAACCCCTAAAAACAAAAAAAAACCCTAAAAACCCTAAAACCCACAAAATACTTAAAAACCCAAAAATACAATAAAAGTCATAAAAATACCTAAAAATCCTTAAAAACTAAAAAATCATAAAAGACGTATAAAAGAACCTAACAAATTGTAAAAATATGAAAATAATTAAATCCCATAAAAACCTAAAAAACACTAAAAACGTGAAAAGACCTACAAAACTATAAAACCCAAAAAAACCCAAAAAAACATTCAAAAACTATAAAACACCATTAAACCCCAAAACCCACTAAAATCTCTAAAAACCATTTAAATACATATATTTTTTTAACAAAACTAAAATACATAAACCGTAAAAAATCATAAAACCCATAAAATCCATAAATACCGAAAATACCATAAAACCCTAAAACACTTAAAAACCCCTAAAACTATAGAAAACAATAAAAATACTAAAAAAACCTTAAATTTCCCTAACAATTCTAGAAACCCTGGAAATCCTAATGAAAACCTTAAAAAATAATTAAAAATGCTAAAAACCCTGAAGACCCCTAAAACCCCGAAAACAGAAAACCCCTAAAAAATCCCTTAAACCTCTGAAAAACAAATAAATATTACAAATCCATAAAAATCGATAAAAAAATGAAAACCAGAAAAACCCTAAAACCCATAAGAAACCCTTAATACCCCAAAAAACACTTAGAAACCCTAGAAAACCTAAATACCCTAAATAATAATAAAACCATGCTACGAACCGTTAAAACTACTAAAAAATATCAAAAAAACCTAAAACCTAAAACCCCTAAAACCCATAAAATCTCTAAAAACCACTAATAACTCTGAAGACCATTTAAATGCCTAAAAATGTTACAAAACTCTAAAAACCCTTAAAACACTAAAAACCCAAAACCTCAAAAAAACATAAAACCCCCAAAAACATAATGACCCTAAAAACCCAAAATCCCATAAAATTCCCCAAACCATAAAAACCCAAATCCCGATAATACCTAAAAATATAAAAACCTTAAAAACCCTAAAACCTCATAAAACCCACAAAATCCATAAAAAACATAAAACCCAATAAAATCAAAAAAAAATCCCGAAATATTCCTAAAAATGTAAAAAAATGTAAAAAACCTTGAAAACCCCTAATAAAAACATAAAAACCCAAAAAACCTAAAAACCAATAAAGATCTAAAATACATATAAACACTAAAAAGTGATAAAAATTCTAAAAAAATTGAAACATAAAATAATAAAAACCCTAAAATCCAATAACTACCATAAAAAACCTAAAACCCCAAACCCCATAAAAGCCCCCAAAATCCTTCAAAATATTACAAACCCATGAAATCCTAAAAAATACCTAAAAATATATAAAAATGTTTAAAACCGTAAAAACCATGAAAACCCCTAAGAAAACATCAAAAATTGAAAGCACATAAAATCCAGAAAACCAAAAAAACGATAGATGTCCTTAACACCCTTGAAACCCAAAAAACCATAAAAACCCAAAAAAAACACAAAAAAAACTTAAAAACCCAAAAAACCCCATTATCCCCCTAAAATGTTAAAAATATAAAAACCATTAAAAACATAAAAACTCAAAAAACCCTAAACACCCAAAAAACCATAAAAACCCCAAAACCCCTAAATATGACAAAACCCTAAAAATCCTTAAAAACATAAAAACCAAAAAAAATCCAAAAAATTCACTAAAAATCCCTAAAATCATAAAAAATTGAAAAACGGTGAAAAAAATTATGAAAACCTTTAAAACCTAAAAACCCTTAAAACATAAAAAATAGCTAATAACATTAATAACCCTAAAAATCCTAAGACCCCTAAAACCATTAAAAACTCTAAAACCCTTTAAACCCCTTCAAATGTTAACAAACACTAAGAACATTAAAAACCATAAAAACTCAAAACAAAACTCGTAAAACAACAAAAACACCATAAAACCCCTAAAAAACATAAAATCGTTAAAAATATAAAAATTCATAAGAACTGAAAAAAACACTAAAACACCTATTATCACTTAAATTCCATAAAACACTAAGCAGACATGAAAATCCAAAAAATTTCCAGAAATACCTAAAAATGTAAAAAACCCCTAAAAACTCAAAACCCCCCCTAAAAACATGAATAACCTAAAAACACATAAAACACCGAAAAGCCTAATAAATACCAAAAATCATAAAAAATACATAAAAGTCCCTAAAAACATAAAAACATAAAAAACCCCTAAAACCTCAAAAATCCCTAAAACTCCATAAATACCCTAAATGTCACAAAAAACACTCAAAACCCTAAACCCATACGAATGATTAAAAAGTATAAAAACATTAAAATACATAAGAAACTCAAAAAACCAAAAAACTCAAAAACCCTAAAAACCCAAGAACGATTAAAAATCCCTAAAACCCCTAAAAACCTAAAAACCCCTAGAAACACTAAAACAATAAAACCCTTAAAAACCATAAAAACCAAAAAAACCAAAAAACCCTAAAAACAACTAAAACCACTAAAACCAAATGAAATACATAAAAAGCTATGAAAACTCAAAAATCCCTTAAAATCCATAAATAAATCCATACAACTCTGAAAATCCAAAAAAATCATAAATCCCATGAAAAAACTAAACTTCTAAAAATATCTAAAAAAACCTAACCAGCCATAATAATCCTAGAAAATACCAAAAAATCCCTAAAAACATTAGATCCCATAAAAAACTTAAAAAATCTAAAAACATAAAGACCCATAAGAATAAAAAATTAGTAAAACCACTAAAAACATTAAAAACGCCTAAAACCCCATAAAACCCACTAAAAACTATAAAAACACTTTAAAACCCTAATTTTCTTTAAAAAACACTAAAAACCAGAAATAAATCAAAAAACACTAAAAACATAGAAAATCAAAAAACCCCTAAAAGCCCTAAAAACCCTAAATACATTAAAAATCTTTAAAGACAATAAAAATCACAAAAACCCTAAAAAGCCACAAAAAATTCCTAAAATTTAAAAACAAAATCCTGAAAAAATAAGAAAACCAAAAAAACACAGGAACACGTAATTCCCCTAAAAACCTTAAAAAGTACTACATATGGTAAAAACCAATAAGACCCATAAAAAGATTAAAAATAGTAAATTCCATAAAACCCACTAAAATGATTTAAACCACATTAAACCCCACAAAAATCTAATAAAACACTAAAACCCTTTAAAACACTAAATACATTAAATAACAATAAAAATCCATAAAACACTACATATCCCAAAAAAACCATAAAACGAAATAAAAAATAAAACACAAAAAAATTAAAAACCGTAAAAACCCTTAAAATCCTAAAAATACATAAAACCCCTAAAAACATAAAAATCCCAAAAAAATCCTAAAAAAACTAAAAGCATAAAAAAACTAAAATCCCCTAAAACCGATGAAAACTTAAAAATTATTAAAACCCTAAATACCCTAGAACCCATAAAACCCCATAAAACATAATAACCACTAAAATCATTAAGACCCACTAAAATCTATAAAACCCATTTAAACCCCTAAAAAGTTTATATAAACAAAAAACCATTTAAAATCCTAAAAACGCAAAAAGAACCATAAAAACCCAAAAAATAATAAAACCCTAAAAACCTGAAAATCCCTCAAAATCCCGACAAACCATAAAAACCCCTAAAATCCAAAAAAGGCTTTAAATCCTTAAAAAGCTAAAAACCCATGAAAACTATGAAAGCACTAAGAAAACCATAAAACCAAAAAAAATTAAAGTCAATAAAAAAATAAAAAATGTTAAAAAACATAAAACCACTAAAACCCGAAAACACTCAAAATCTCTATAATTTCTAAAAAACAATAAAAAGAGAAGAAAAATACATGAAAAATACCTAAAAATATAAAAAACACTAAAAACCCAAAACGACTCTAAGAAAACCTTAAAACCCTAAAAACACTTTTAAAACCATAATGTCCTAAATTCCCTAAAAAACCTAAAAAACTTTAAATTCCCTTAAAGCCCATAAGAACATAAAAACCCCTAAAATATTTTTTAAAAAATAAAAACCCAAAAACCCAGTAAAAACTATAAAAACCATTAAAACAATAAAAATGTTAAAAACACTAAAAAACATAAAAACTCTAAAAAATAAAAAAAAACCTAAAACAGAAAAAAACCATACAAATGAAAAAAAATGAAACTGCTCAAAAACCCTAAAAACCAATAAAAATACTAAAATAAACCTAAAATTACATAAATACATAAAAAACATAAAAACCTTATGAAAACATAAAAAACAAAAAAAAAATTAAAAACCCCTAAAATAGTAAAAACCCAAAACAACCCATAAAACCTCTAAAAACCCTAAAAATCCATAAATATCCAAAAATACCTAAAAAACTAAAAGTGTAAAAAAACCATAAAAACCTTAAAATACATAAAAACTAAAAAAACTAAATACACTTAAATCCCCTAAAAACCTAAAAATTCTAAAAACCCTAAAACGCACTAAAAACTATAAAACCCCATAAAACACTTAAAAATCCCTAAAATACTTTAAAATACCCAAAAGAAATAAAACCACTAAAAACCCAATAAAAACTCTAAAAATCCTTTAAATACCCGAAAATATTAAAAATCTCACTAATCCTTGAATCCCTAAAAAACCTAAAAATACTAAAACCCCACAAAACCCAAAAACCCTAAAGCCCATTAAATTCAAAAAAAATCACTAAAATATCCTCAGAACATAAAAAATAATAAAAAATCCCAAATATCCCCAAAGAAAACCCATAGAAACTAAAACACATAAAATCCCTAAAAAATTAAAAATATTAAAAACACTAAACACCCAAAAAACCCAAAATTTCATAAAAACACTAAAACACTTAAGATCCTCGAAAACCCATTAAAACACTAAAAACAACTAAAAAACTAAAAACAATTTAAGCCATTAAATTTTTTAAAAAAAACCTAAAAACCCTAAAACTCCATGAAACAACTCAAAATTGCTAAAAATCCATAAATATCTTAACAATACACATTAATAACTAAACACTTTAAACCCTACAAACAATAAAAACCATAAGAAACACATAAAAACATAAAAAAAATTAAACCCATATAAATCTTAAAAATTCTGAAAATCCTAGAAACACTAAAAAGACCATAAATCCTCTAAAACCATAAAAACACATAAGAACCCATGTAAACCCTAAAGACCACTGAGAACTCTAAAATCCATTGAAACACCAAAGAAGATAAATAACTAAAATTACCTTTAAACCCCTAAAAACTAAAGATACCAAAACACTATAAGGGCCCTAAAAACCATAAAAATCATAAAACCCCTTAAAATTCCCAAAAACCCTAAAAAACATTAAAATCTAGAAAATGGGTAAAAATTCATATTACAAGAATCTAGATATATGTGTGGAGTTTCCAACCCATAAACCCAAATATTTATTAAATAAAAAGAACGATACATTGTGCACAAGATGTTTAATGAGCTTACACTATCTCAAAATATAATGAAATCAAATCTCCAACTCACTAAGATTAAGAAAACAATATACCCTCTAAATATTAACTATACTTTATTTTAATCCTGAGAGATATTATTCCACACCACCCTATCATGAGATCAATTGTTATGACTTCTAATTCACCTCCCAGGGTACATTTAAACCCCCAGGTAGAATCAACTTCTCATTATCAAGAGAAAGTGGTCAATATGAGTAAAAGATATACCTTAAAGGAAGTTAGGTATCCTCTGATCTAGAAAATAAAATAAAATTCACCCATAAAATGAAAAAAATATGTCAAAAATTGAAATTAATATAAGTAATAAAACAATATTTATTTAAAAATCCCTAAAACACCGCAAGAAAACCATACTCGAATACAATCAAGTTTATAAGCCCAATAAAATCATCCCAAAAATCAACTAGCAACGAATTGATAAGAAAAGTTTTCAAGAATATTCCTTTAAAGTAATTCATCTTTATATGTAAATAATAAAATGCCCATCTTAAATGCACAACAAATTTTATCAGATGAAGGATGTGCCTTTGAAAAAAGAATATGGTGATGAGAATCCAATGATCCACCCACCACCTGATGGTGATAACTTACTGACCATGTCATCATTAACTAAGAACTCCTGATCAAAAATACAACAACTACTTTAATTAGGTTCTTAGTAAATCACCAATCTTCTCAAGCTACATAGAAAATCGTTGAAAAATGTGTGATTCAGTAACTCAGCAACACTAATGCAAAAAAAAACTAGGAAGCCAATGAGACAGATAAAACGAGACTTAAAAAACACCTGAAAAGTCACTATAAATAACTAATACAGATTCATAAAAAAGGAATCCTTCAAAATATAGAGATAAAAAAATTATTATCAATTGTACATAGTCATTAAATTGAAAATCACACCAAATAGAGTGATCCAAGGGAAACATCCGACAATTTCATACATCAATATGAAAAGTTGTAACCAATAAACCGTCAAAAACATAAACTCAAAAGTTCACCAAGTGATTACACAGATTCAATTAAAAGTGATCCAAACATCATCATATAAATCTAAAAACCATATGTTTAATATATATGTAGGTTCAATCAGGGTCCAGTCAATGTTCCAGCATAAGAGTAAGGGACAATCACAAATCCCAAAAAACCTTAAATACTAAGTTATGTTCATTAGCAAGCCATGATTCCAACCAAAGTAAAATGATTTAAGAAAAAAATTAGAAATAAGTATAAAGTGATTATTTTCAAGGAATGTTACTGAAATTAAATTCTAGATTATATTTAAATTCATCCACCATCCTAATGAAAATAAATTTTTTGATTTTAATATATGTTTTTATAGTTATTTTACCGTGCCTTTACTACCGATGTACAATTGTATCTTTCTCATCTATATGGGAGTCTAATTCGTCCCCCAAATCAATCTTAATATGATAATAATCTCTATTAAAAGGGTTATACTCTCAGTTATTTTTTTCTCTCTTCCCTCTCATCAATTATAGTGGTCTAAGTAAGATGTTCAACAACCACAGGTTATGGTGTAATATTGTTTTTCTTTCATCCATTGAGGATTAAAGTGATCTTGTAACAAATTTACTCTCTAAATTAGATTAATCCCTACATTTTAGGGTTTTATGTGAGTTAGTATAATGTATATATCTACATCCACCATTTCCATTTTTCCTTTCCTAGTAATCAACTTTAAGTAAGCATCCTTAATCAGAATAGATTGTTCATAAGAATACTGTGAGGATTCACTTGACTCTTAATGGAAATTTTGTTCCTCCATAGTCAAGGGCTTGGCTATTTCTGGGATAGAGAGCTCAGTGTTTTCAATACTCTATTTTCCTTCATTTATAGCATGGGAATTAAGCACAACATTAAAAAAAGATCCTAAAATAATTGAAAAACCTAAAACAAATAAACCCATAAAAATCATAAAAACCATATAACCCATAAAAACCCTAAAGAACCAATGAAATATCTAAAAACCTTTTAAACCAATAAAAATATTAATGAAACTAAAAACCTAAAAAAACCCTGAATATTAAAAATACCCTAAACCCCCTGAAAAATCATAAGTCACCAAAAAAATTATGAAAACCCAAAAAATACATAAATTCCATAAAATGATAAAAACATTCAAAAAAATCCCTAAAATCCCTAAAAACATAAAAACGTAGATACCCTGTAAACCCATGAGAAAACCATAAACACCTAAAAACACTTAAAACTCAAAAAACCTATAAACACTAAAAATCCCTAAAAACAATAATAACCATAAAAAAAATACAACCATTAAATTCCCATAAAAACCATAAAAACCCCTAACAAAATATAAAACCATTAAACCCGAAAAAATCTACAATGAACTATAAAAACCAAAAAAATCTTCAAAACTAAAAAAACCCTATAACACCAAAAAAATCCCCAAAACCCCAAAAAATCCTCCAAAATCTCGAAAAACCCTAAATACCTATAAAAATATTAAAAGGTACTAAAAATACCTAAAAATGTAAAAATACTTAAAACCTTTAAAGGACCCTATGAAAACCCTAAAAACATTAAAACACATAAAACCACCAAAAACCAAAAAAACTAGAAATATTAAAAACCCCTAATAACCTAAAAACCATTGAACCCCTAAAAATGTTAAAAGACACTAAAAACCTGTAAAACCCATAAAAACTCAAAAAACACCTAAAAACCCTAAAATCCATCAAAATCCATAAAAACTCAAAAAACAATGAAAAATCTGAAAAAAACTAAAAAACCATAAAAATGTAAAAACCCCTAAAAACCCTGATATCCCCTAAGAAACCCAAAAAAACCTAAAACCCATAAAAACCCCTAAAAATATCAAAAAAAAAATAAAAACCATAAAATACCTAAAAATATATATTAACCATAAAAACCACTAAAACACTTAAAACCCATAAAGCCCAAAAATCCCCTTAAAAACTCAAAACCCGAAAAAACCACAAAAACCCTTAAAATCCCTAAAAACATTAAAAATCTAGTAAAATTCTTACAAATCCCTCAAAATCCATAATAACATTAAAACCCTAAAACTCTTAATATCCCAAAGAAATTATCAAAAAACTAAAAACACTAAAAACCCCTAAAAACCAAAAAACATAGAATCCTAAAAACCCAAAAAAACCATAAAACCCATAAAACCCCTAAAAACCATAAAAACCCCTAAACCCCCTAAAACCATTAAAAACACTAAAAACCCTTTAAACTCCTAAAATTTTAAAAACAATTAAAAACCCAAAAAACTAAAAAAACTATAAGAACCCAAAAAAACCATAAATCCCTAAAAACCCTAAAAATGATCCAAATACCAAATATCCCTAAAACCCCCATAAAAAGCATAAAAATCTATAAAAATACCTAAAAATGTAAAAATCTCTAAAACCTTCAAATTCTTATGAAAACCTTATAATCCTAAAAACCTAAAAACCCTAAGACCCTAAAACCATAAAAACCATAAAAACCCATAAAATACATAATAACCCTAAAATACAATAAAAATCCTTAAAATAACTAAAAAACCCTAAAAATTAAAAAACCCTAAAAACCCTAAAAACCCTAAAAACCATAAAAACCCCTAAAAACCTTAAATTCCATAAAAATTCATAAAACCCATAAAACTGTTAAAAACACTAAAAATCCTGTAAACCACTAAAACGTTAAAAACCACTAAAAAAATTAAAAACCAAAAATCTAAAAAAAACTATACGAAACCAAAAAACCCCAAAAACCCAAAAAACCCCCAAAAAACTCAATAAAAACTCTAAACCCCTTAAAACCCAAAAAACCCAAAAATCCCTCATAATACCAAATATCCCTAAAAACCCATAAAATCCTAAAAATTCACAAAAATCCCTAAAAATGTTAAAAACTATAAAACCTTGAAATCCATAAGAAAACCTTAATTTCCTAAAAACACTTAGAACCCCTAAA
The DNA here is from genome assembly GCA_963277665.1 of Viscum album. NCBI lineage: Eukaryota > Viridiplantae > Streptophyta > Magnoliopsida > Santalales > Viscaceae > Viscum > Viscum album. The sequence continues at coordinate 1,118,595,544 of OY728152.1, forward strand.
AACCAACAAACCCAAAAAAACCCAAAATACCTCAAAATACCTAAAAACCCTAAAATACAATAAAAATCCTAAAAATATCTAAAAATTCATAAAAACTAAAAACCATAAAAGAGATATATAAGAACCTAACAAATTGTAAAAATATTAAAATAATTAAATCCCATAAAATCCTCAAAAACACTAAAAACATTAAAAGACCCAACAAAACCATAAAACCCAAAAAACCAAAAAAAACATTTAAAAACAATACAACTTCATTAAACCCCAGAACCCACTAAAATATCTAAACTCCATTTAAACCCCTAATTTTTTTTTAAAAAACCTAAAACACTAAAAAAACCACAAAACCCATAAAATCTATAAAACCCATAAAAACCATAAAACCCTAAAACACCTAGAACCCCTAAAACTCTAGAAAACCATAAAAATCCTAAAAACGCCTTAATTTTCCCAAAAGATTCTAGAAACCCTGAAAAACCCAAAGAAAACCTTAAAAATAAAAAACAATTAAAAATGCTAAAAATACTGAAAACCCCTAAAACCCCGAAAACAGAAAACCCCTAAAAATCCCTTAAACCTCTAAAAAATAAATAAATCCTAAAAAATCCAGAAAAATGGATAAAAACATGAAAACCAAAAAAAGCCTAAAACCCATATGAAACCCTTTAAAACACGAAAACACTTAAAAACCATAAAAACCCCAAATTCCTTAAACAACCATAAAAACATGCTAAAAACCGTCAAAACTACTAAAAAATACCAAAAAAACCTAAAACCATAAACCCATAAAACCGATAAAATCTCAGAAAACCACTAATAACTCTGAAGAACTTTTAAAAGCCTAAAAATGTTATAAAACTCTAAAAACCCTTAAAACACTAAAAAACCCAAAACCCCCAAAAAAACCTAAAACCCCAAAAAACATAACAACCCTAAAAACAAAAAATCCCACAAAATTCCCAAAACCATAAAAACCGTAAGCCCTAAAAAACCTAAAAATTTAAAAACCTTAAAAACCCCAAAACCTCATAAAACCTCATAAAACCCTCAAAATACATAAAAACCCTAAAACCCAATAAAATCGTAAAAAATCCCTAAAAAATCCTAATTATGTTAAAAAATGTAAAAAACCATGAAAACCCCTAAAAAACGTAAAAACCAAAAAACCCTTAACACATCAAAAAGACCTATAAAATGTTAAAAACCCATAAAAACCAAAAAACCATAAAAACTATAAAAAATCAAATAAACCTAAATACCACTGATGATCTAAAATACATATAGACCCTAAAAAGGGATAAATAATCTAAAAACATTAAAACATTAAATACAAAAAAAACCCTAAAATCCCATAACTACAATAAAAACCTAAAACCCCAATCCTCCTAAAAGCCCTCAAAATCCCTCAACATCCAAAAGCCCCATTAAATCCAAAAAAATACAGAAAAATACATAAAAATGTTTAAAACTGTAAAAACATTGAAAACCCCTAAGAAAACATCAAAAATTGGAAACACTAAAAACCCATAAAACCAAAAAATGATAGAATCCCTTAAAACCCTTGAAACCCAAAAAACCATAAAAACCCAAAAAACCACAAAAAACCTAAAAACACAAGAAACCCCATTAACCGACTAAAAAATTAAAAATATAAAATCCATTAAAAACATAAAAACTCAAAAACCCAAAACACCCAAAAAAAAAACAAAACCCAAAAACCCTAAAAATTACAAAACCCTAAAAATCCTTAAAAAACCTAAAAACCAATAAAAATCATGAAAATTCACTAAAAATCCCTAAAATCAAAAAAAATTATAGAAAAATTGTGAAAAACATTATGAAAAATTTTAAACCTAAAAACCCATAAAACACCCAAAATAGCGAATAATTTTAAAAACCCAAAAAACCCTGAAACCCCTAAAACCATTAGAAACTATAAAAACGCTTTAAACCCCGTAAAATGATAACAAACACTAAGAACATTAAAAACACTAAAAACTCAAAAAAAACCCCGTAAAACAACAAAAGCACCATAAAACCCCTAAAAACCTAAAATCCTTAAAAATATGAAAATTCATAAGAACTAAAAAAATCTAAAACACCTATTATCAATTAAAATCCCTAAATCCCTAAACAATCACGAAAATCCTAACAATTCACAAAAATACCAAAAAATGTAAAAAAACCTCAGAAACCCCCTAAAAACCTGAATAACCTAAAAAACATAAAACACAAAAAAAAAACCTAATAAATACTAAAAATCATACAGAATCTATAAAAGTCCCTAAAAACCTATAAACCCCCTAAAACCGCAAAAATACCTAAAACTCCATAAATACTCCAAATGTCACAGAAAACTATTAAAACCCTAAACCCATACAATTGTTTAAAAACTGTAAAAACATTAATATACCTAAGAAAATCAAAAAACCAAAAAATCAAAAACCCTAAAAATCCTAGAAGGATTAAACATCCATAAAACCCCTAAAACCCTAAAACCCCCAAGAAACACAAAAACAATAAATCCCCAAAAAACATAAAAACCAAAAAAACCAAAAAAAAACCATAAAAACAACTAAAACCACTAAAACCCAATTAAATACCTAAAAAGTTAAAAAAACCCTAAAACCCCTTAAAATCCATAAAGAAAACAACACAACCCTGAAAATCTAAAAAAAAACCCATGAATAATTTAAACTTCTAAAAATTTCTAAAAACCCTAACCAACCATAACAATCCTAGAAAATCGTTAAAAATCCTTCAAAACATTTGAACCCCTAAAAACCATAAAAAGCTAAAAACATAAAGACCTATAAGAATCCTAAATTATTAAAACCACTAAAAACATTAAAAACCCCTAAAACCCCATAAAGCACACTAAAAACTATAAAAACACTTTAAAACCCTAAAAATTTAAAAAACTCTAAAAACCAGAATTAAATCAAAAAACTCGAAAAACATAGAAAATAAAAAAACCCCTAAAATCCCTAAAACCCCTAAAAACACTCAAAATCCCTAAAAACAATAAAAATGAAACAACCCTAAAATGCCACCAAAAATTCCTAAAATTTAAAAACAAAATCCTGAAAAAATAAGAAAACCATAGAAACCCAGGAACACATAATACCCCCAAAAACCTTAAAAAATTCTAGAGATGGAAAAAACCCCTAAAACCCATAAAAAACTAAAAATAGTAAATTCCATAAAACCCTTTAAAATTATTTAAACCACATTAAACCCCCCCCCCCAAAAAAAATAAACTAAAACACTAAAAGCCTTTAAACCACTAAAAACATTAAATAAATCTAAAAACCCATAAAACCCTACATATCCCAAAAAAAACCATAAAACCAAATAAAAAGTAAATCACAAAAAAAATTTAAAAACTGTAAAAACCCTTAAAATCCTAAAAATACCTAAAACCCCTAAAAAACCTAGAAATCCCAAAAAATCCTAAAAAAACTAAAATCCCCTAAAACCCCTGAAAACTTAAAAATTCTTATATCCCCAAATACCCTAAAACCCATAAAACACCTTAAAACATAAAAACCACTAAAATCATTAAGACCCACTAAAATCAATACAACCCATTTAACCCCCTAAAAATGTTATATAAACAAAAAAACCCTTTAAAATCCTAAAAATTAAAAAAGAACCCTAAAAACCCAAAAAATAATAAACCCCTAAAAACCGGAAAATCCTTCAAAATCCCCAAAAACCATAAAAAACCATAAAATCCAAAAAAGGCATAAATCCCTAAAAACCTAATAAACCATTAAAACCGTGAAAACACTAATAAAACCTTAAAACCAAAAAAACATTTGAAACCGATAAAAACATAAAAAGCTAAAAACCATAAAACCCCTAAAACCCTAAAACACTCAAAATCTCTATAATTTCTAAAAAACAAAAAACAAACTAGAACAAAACCTGAAAAATACCCAAAAATGTAAAAAACCCTAAAAACCCAAAACTCCCATAAAAAACCTTAAAAACCTAAAAACACTTTTAAAAACATAAAGTCCTAAAAACCCTTAAGTACCCTTATACCCCATAAAAACATAAAAACCCCTAAAATATTTTTAAAATTTTAAAAACCCAAAACCCCCCTAAAAACCCAGAAAAAACTCTAAAAACCATTAAGACCATAAAAATGTTAAAAACACTAAAAAACATAAAAACTATAAAAAAACCTAAAACAGAAAAAAAAACCATACAAATGAAAAAAAACATGAAACTCTCTAAAACCTCTAAAACCCCATAAAAATCCTAAAATAGACCTAAAATTCCATAAAAACACAAAATAACATAAAAATCTTATGAAAATGCAAAAATTGTAAAAAAAACTAAAAACCCTTAAAACACTAAAAACCCAAAACAACCCATAAAACCTCTAAAATCCCATAACACCACTCAATATCTCTAAAAACCCTAAAAATCTATAAATATCCAAAAATACCTAAAAACCAAAAAAATTAAAAAACCTTAAAAAACCTAAAAATACATAAAAAACCAAAAAAAATTAAATACACTTAAATCCCCTAAAAACCAAAAAATGCTAAAACCCCCAAAACGCACTAAAAACTATAAAACCCCATAAAACCATAAAAAATCCCTAAAATACTAATAAAAACCCAAAAGACATAAAATCACTAAAAACCCAATAAAAACTCTAAAAATCCTTTAAATCCCCAAAAATATTAAAAATCTCAAAAATCCTTAAATCCCTAAAAAAAATAAAAACCCAGAAAACTCCGAAGAACCCATAAAACCCCAAAATGGCCAAAAAAATATGAAAACCCCATAAAACCCAAAAAACCCTAAAACCCATTAAATTCCTAAAAAATAACTAAAATATCCTCAGAAAATAAAAATACTTAAAAATAACTAAGATCCCCAAAGAAAACCCATAAAAACAAAAACACTTAAAACCCCTAAAAACCTAAAAACATTAAAAACACTAAACACCCAAAAAACCATAAAATTTATAAAAAAACTAAAACACTTAAGATACTCCAAAACCCATAAAACCACCAAAACCACTAAAACACTAAAAACACTTTATGCCATTAAAAATTACAAAAAGTCTAAAAACCCTAAAACTCCAATAAACCCCTCAAAATCACTAAAAATCCATAAATATCTTAACAGTCCAAATTAATCACTAAACACTTTAAATCCTAAAAAAACATAAAATCTCATAAGAACCCCATAAAAAAATAAAAAAAATTAAACCCAATAAAATCTTAAAAATTATAAAAATCATAAAAACACTAAAAAGACCATAAATCCTCTAAAAACCATAAAAACGCATAAGAACCCATATAAACCCTAAAAACCATTGAGAACACTAAAATCCATTCAAACCCAAAAAATGATTAATAACAAAAAAACTATAATCCCCTAAAAAAGTTACAAAAACTCTATAAAGACCCTAAAAATAGTAAAAATCATACAACCCCTCAAAATCCCAAAAAACCCTAAAAAACATAAAAATCTAGAAAATAGGTAAAAATTAATATTCTAAGAATATAGATATATGAGTGGGGTTCCCAACCCGTAAAACCAAATATTTATTAAATAAAAAGAAGGATAAATTGTGCACATGATATATAATGAGCTTACACTATCTCAGAATATAATGAAATCAAATCTCCAACTCACAATGATTAAGAAAAAAATATACCCACTAAATATTAACTGTACTATATTTTAATCCTGATACATATGATTACCCACCACCCCATAATGAGATAAATTTTTATGACTTCTAATTCACCTCCCAGTGTACCTTTAAACCCCCAAGAAGAATCAACTTCTCATTATCAAGAGAAACAGGTCAACGTGAGTAAAAGAGATCTCCTATAGTAAGTTAGGTAGCCTGTGATCTTGAAAATAAAATAAAATTCACCCCTAAAAGAAAAAATATATTTTAAAAGTTTAAATTAATATGAGGAATAAAAAAGTATTTATTTAAAAAACCCTAAAACACCACAATAAAACCATACTCGAATCACAATCATGTATATTAGCCCAATAAAACCATCCCAAAAATAAAATAGAAAAAAAAATTAAGAAAAGTTTTCAACTATAATCCTTCAATGTAATTCATCCTTATATGTAAATCATAACATGCAAATCTTAAACTCACAATAGATTTAATCAGATGAAGGATGCACCTTTGACAAAAGAATAAGATTATGAGAATCCAATGATCCACCCACCACATGATGGTGATGAAATACTAACCATGTCATATTTAAATAAGAACACCTGATAAAAAATCAAACAATTACCTTCATTAGGTTCTTAGTAAATCAAAAATCTCCTCAAGCTACATAGAAAATAATGGACAAATGTGTGACCCAGTAACTCAGCAACACTAATGAAAAATAACCTAGGAAGCTATTGAGATAGATAAAACTAGACTTAAAAAACCTAAAAAGTCACTATAAACAACTAATACAGATTCATAAAAAAGGAATCCTTCAAAATATAGAGATTCAAAAAAACCATTAACAATTTTACCAAGTCATTAAATTTCAAACCACACCAAATAGAGAGATCCAAGGGAAACATCCAACAATTTCAGACATCAATATGAAAAGTTAGAACCAATAAACCTTAAAAAAAAGAAACTCAAAAGTTCACTTGATGATTACACAGATTCAATAAAAAGTGATCCAAACATCATCATATAAATCAAAAACCCATATGTTTTAAATTTATGTAGGTTCTATCAGGGTCTGGTCAATGTTCCAGCACAAGAGTAAGGGACAATCACAAATCTCAAAAAACCTTAGAAACTAAGTCATGTTCATTAAACAAGCCATGATTCCAACCAAAGTAAAAAAAGATTTAAGAAACAAAATTAGAAATAAGTAGAAAACGATTATTTTCAATGAAGGTTCCTGAAATTAAATTTTAGCTTCTGTTTATATTCATCCGCTATCCTAATGAACATTTATTTTTTGAATTTAATATATGTTTTTACAGTTATTTTACCATGTCTTTACTACTGATGTACAATTGTATCTTTCTCATCTATATGGGAGTCTAATTCTTCCCCAAATAAATCTTAATATGATAATAATCTCTATACATAGGGTTATCCTCTCAGTTATTTTTTCTCTCTTCCCTTTCATCAATTCTAGTGGGCTGAGTAAGATGTTCAACAACCGCATGTTATGGTGTAATATTGTTTTTCATCCATTTATTGAGGTTTAATGTGATATTGTAACATATTTCCTATCCAAATTAGATTAATCCCTATATTTTAGGGTTTTATGGGAGATAGTATAATGTATCTATCTACAACCACCATTTCAATTTTTCCTTTCCTAGTATTCAACTTTAAGTAAGCATCCTTAATCATACTAGATTGTTCATAAGAATCCTGTGAGGATTCCCTAGACTCTTAGTCTGAATTTTGTTCCTCCACACTCAAGGGCTAGGTTATTTCAGGGATAGAGAGCTGAGTCTTTTCAATACTCTCTTTTACATCATTTATAGCATGATAATTAAGCACAACATTCATAAAAGAGCCTAAAATAATTGAATAACCTAAAACCCATAAAACCCCTAAAAATAATAAAAACCCTCTAAACCATAAAAACACTAAAGAACCATTGAAATATCTAAAAACCATTTAAACCAATAAAAATATTAAAGAACCGAAAAACCTAAAAAAACCCTGAATATTAGAAAAACCCTAAACCTTCAAAAAAAACATAGGTTGCCTAAAGAATTATGAAAACCCAAAAAATAAATAAATTCCATAAAAACCATCAAAAAATCCCTAAAATCCCTAAAAACATAAAAAACATAAAAACCCTAAAAACCCATGAGAAAACCATAAACAACTAAAAACACATAGAACCCCAAAAACCTATAAAACACTAAAAATCCCTAAAAACTCTAATAACCATAAAAACTACAACCCTTAAATTCCCATAAAAACCAAAACAACCCCTAAAAATATATAAAACCATTAAAACCCAAAAATATAAAAAGAACTATAAAAAAACAATCCTAAAAACTAAAAAAACCATATAACCCCAAAAACCATAAAATCCCAAAAAACCCAAAAAACATCCAAAATCACTAAAAACCCTAAAACCTATAAAAATATTAAAAGGTACTAAAAATAATTAAAACCACTACAGACCCCTATGAAGACCCTAAAAACATAAAAAAAAATAAAACCACCAAAAACAGAAAAAACTAAAAATATTAAAAACTCCTAAAAACCCTAAAATCCATCACAATCCATAAAAAATAAAAAAAAAAGAATAATCGAAAAAAATACTAAAAATCCCTAAAAATGTAAAATCCCCTACAAACCTTGATAACCCCTAAGAAAACCGTAAAAACCTAAAACCCCTACAATCCCCTAAAAATATAAAGAAATAAAAAAACCAAAAAATACCTAAAAACATATAAAAACAATAAAAAACCACTTAAAACACTTAAAACCCACAAAACCCAAAAAACCCTTAAAAACTCGAAAACATGAAAAAACCATAAAAACCCATAAAATTCCTAAAAACTATAAAAAACCACTAAAATTTATATAAATCCCAAAAAATCCACAAAAACATAAAAAACCATAAATCTCTGAATATCCCAATGAAATTCTAGAAAAACCAAAAACTCTAAAAATCCCTAAAACCGAAAAAACTAGAATCCTAAAAACCCAAAAAAACCATAAAAACCATAAAACCACTAAAAACCTTAAAAACCATAAAAATCCCTAAAACCCCTAAATCCATTAAAAACACTAAAAACCTTTTAAACCCCTAAATCGTTAAAATCCTTTAAAAACATTAAAAACCCAAATAACTAAAAAAAATATAAGAACCTAAAAAACCAGAAAATCCGTAAAAACCCTAAAAATGATCCAAATACCAAATATCCCTAAAACCCCTTAAAAATCATAAAAATCCATAAAAATCCCTTAAATGAAAAAAAACTCTAAAACCTTGAGAAACATAAGAAAACATTAAAATCCTAAAAACCTAATAACCCTAAAACCATGAAACCCTAAAAACCATAAAAACACTAAAGATACCTAATAACCCTAAAATACATTAGAAATCCATAAAAGACCTAAAAATCCTTAAAAAATAAAAACACCCTGACACCGTAAAAACCCCTAAAAACCATAAAAACCATAAAAATTCATAAAACCCATAATACCATTAAAAACACTAAAAACACTGTAAACCCATATAACGTTAAAAACCTCTAAAAACATTAAAAAACAAAAAATCTAAAAGAACTATAAGAAACCAAAAAATCCAAAAAACCCCAAGAAAACAAAAAAAAAACCATAAAAACTTTAAACCCCTTAAAAACCAAAAAAACCAAATATCCCTCAAAATACCATATATCCCTCAAAACCTATAAAATCCTAAAAATTCATAAAATTCCCAAAAAATGTAAAAAACATTAAAACCTAAAAAACCCTATGAAAACCTTAAAATCCTAAAAACACTTAGAACCCCTAAAAACAATAATACACAAAAAACCCTAAAACCCTCAAAATTTCTAAAAACCCTAAAATACAATAAAATTCCTAAAAATACCTAAAAATCCTTAAAAATTAAAAAACCATAAAATAAATATAAAATAACATAAAAATTATAAAAATATTAAAACACATAAATCCCATAAAAAGATAAATAACACTAAAAATAATAAAATACCCTAAAACCCATAAAAACCAAAAAACCCCCAAAACATTAAAAAACTATAAAACTCCATTAAACCCCTAAACCCACTAAAATATCTAAAAACCATTTAAATAACTAAAATTTTTAAAAAAGTAAAAAACATAAAACCCTATAAAACTATATATCCCATAAAATCCATAAACATCGTAAAAACCATAAAACCCTAATAAACACAAAACCCCCTAAAACTCTAGAAAACCAGAAAAATACTAAAAAAATATGTAAATTTCCCTAACAATCCTAGAAACCCTGAAAACCCCAAAGAAACCCTCAAAAAAAACAATTAGAAATGCTAAAAACCCAAAAACCGTAAAAACCCCAAAAACAGAAAACCCATAAAAATCCCTTAAACCACTAAAAAACAAATAAATCCTTAAAATTCAATAAAAATTGATAAAAATATGAAAACCAAAAAAACCCTAAAACCCTTTAGAAACCCTTAAAAACCTGAAAATAGATAAAAACCCTAAAAAACTTAAATACCCTAAACAATCATAAGAACATGCTACGAACCATCAAAACAACTAAAAAATACAAAAAAACCTAAAACCATAAACCCATAATACCCATAAAATCTCTGAAAACCACTAATAACTCTGAAGACCATTTAAATGCATAAAAATGATAAAAAAAACTCTAAACACCCTTAAAACACTAAAAAAACCCTAAACCCCAAAATAACCTAAAACCCAAAAAACGTAATAACCATAAAAACCCAAAATCCCAAAAAAATCCAAAACCCATAAAAACCCTAAGCCCTAAAATACCTAAAAACCTAAAAACCATAAAAACTCATAAGACCTCTTAAAACCCTCAAAATACATAAAAACCTAAAACATATTAAAATCGTAAAAATTCCCTAAATGTTTTTAAAAATTATAAAAAAATGTAAAAAACGTTGAAACCCCCTAATAAAAACATAAAAACCGAAAATTACTTAATAGAAAAAACCTATAAAATGCTAAAAACCCATAAAAACCATAAAAAAATTCTAATAGCTAAAAATCCCAAATAACCAACTAAAAATAATGAAAAACCTTTAATCCCCTAATTTTTTTAATACTCTAGAAAACTCTAAAACCCTAAAATCACAAAGAAACTAAAACCCAAAAATACCATAAAACCCCAAAAACACTAAAAATCCCTAAAACTGTAAAAACCATAAAAAACATAAAAAAACACAAAAAGTCCTTAAAATGTAAAAAACCCTAAAAGTCCTTAAAAACTATAATAAAATATTAAAAATATTAATAAACTAGAAACCACTAAAATCATAAAAAATTCTAAAAAAACTAAAAATCCCTAAAAACCCAAAAATCCATAAAAATTATAAAAACCCCTAAAACCATAAAACCCCTAAATATAATAAAAACCCAAAAAAACCTATAAAATCGCTAAAAAAACTCTAAACCCCAAAAAAATTAATAAACTCTAAAACCTTAAAAACCCTTGAAACCTCAAAAACCATCAAAACACTAAAAACATTAAACCCCCTAAAATCTATAAAAAATATAAAATTCCTTAAAGATTAATAAAATCCCTTAAAATCATTAGACACATAAAAACCCTAAAAACATCAAAAGTAAGAAAAAAATATTAAAAACATAAAAACACATAAAATTCCAAAAAACCCCGAAAATGATAAAAACCCTAAAAACTCTTAAAACCCTAAAAACCATAAAAACTCATAAGAATCAAAAAATCCTAAGACCTCCTAAAACCCCTAAAAACATCTAAAACCTCTAAAAACCATTTAAACACCAAAAAATGATAAAATATAGAAAGACTGAAAAATTCCAAAAATAAATCCCAAAACCCTAAAAAACCATAAATCCCTAAAACCCATAAAATCCCATAAAAAACTCAAAATCCCTAAAAACCCAAAAATCCATAAAAATCGAAAAGATAAAAAAAATCGAAAAAATGTAAAAATCCCTAAAACCCTGAATACCATCAAAATCATTAAAACTCTAAAAACACTTCAACCCATAAAAAACATTAAAACATCTAAAAAATATAAAACCTCTAACACCCCAAAAAAACTCTAAAACCATCAAGATCCCTATAAATCCTAAATCCAATAAAAATCTTAAAAATCCCAAAATATGTAAAAAACTCTAATAACCCTAAAAAGTCATAAGAAAACCTTAAAAACTTTAAAAACCATAAAAACCAACAAACACATAAAAACCTATAAAATACGTAAAAACCATAAAACACTAAAATATATTAGAATCCTAAAAAGTAAAAAAAACCATAACACCACTAAAAGCCATAAACCCTAAAAACAATGAAAAACCATAAAAATATTAATAAAAAAAATCTTAAACCCCTCAAAACATTAAAAACTATAAAAAACCTTAAAACCCCTAAAAAAACAAAAATTCCCTAAAACCCCAAAAAAATAGAAACCTAAAGACCCTTAAAACACATAAAAACCAAAAAAAAACCTAAACCCCTAAAAGTCATAAAAACCCTAAAAGGTTTAAAAATACCTAAAATGTAAAAAACCATAAAACACGTGAGAAACCATATGAAAATATTAAAAAAATAAAAACACTTAAAAACCATAAAAACCTAAAAATTCTAAATTTCCCAAAAAACTATAAAAACCATAAAAACCATAAAACCCCACTAAAAACTCCAAAACAACTTTTAACCCAAAATATGTTAAAAAACATTAAAAACTATATAACAACAAAAAAACTCAAATAAAACTGTAAAAACATAAAAATCATAAACACCCTCAAAATCCCTAAAAACCCCTATAAAGCCATAAAAATCCTAAATAATCACTAAAATTTATAAAAATTTAAAAAACCATGAAAACTATTAAAAATAATAAGAAAACTTTAAAAATAAAAAATGACTTCAAACCCATAAAAATCCAATAAAATGATAAAACAACTAAAAATCCTAAAACACCTAAAACCAATCCTAATCCATAAAAACTATAAAAACATATAAATCCTCAAAAATCCATTAAAACATAAAAAACCTTAAAATACCCAAAGAAAACATTAAAAAATATAAAGTCATAAATCCCCTAAAATCCTAAAAAACACTAAAACTATAAAAGACATTAGAAACCCTAAAAACCACAAAAAATTCTAATAACTAAAAATCCCAAAGAACCAGATATAAATAATGAAAACCCTTTAATCCCCTAATTTTTTTAATACTCTAGAAAACTCTAAAACCCTAAAATCACAAAGAAACTAAAACCCAAAAATACCATAAAACCCACTAAAATCATAAAAATTTCTAAAAAAACTAAAAAACCCTAAAAACCCAAAAATCCATAAAAATTATAAAAACCCCTAAAACCATAAAACCCCTAAATATAATAAAAAACCAAAAACCTATAAAATCGCTAAAAAACTCTAAACCCAAAAAACATTAATAAACTCTAAAACCATAAAAACCCTTAAAACCTCAAAAACCATCAAAACAGTAAAAACATTAAACCCCATAAAATCTATAAAAAATATAAAATTCCATAATGTTTAATAAAATCCCTTAAAATCATTAGGAACATAAAAACCCTAAAATCATCAAAAGTAACAAAAAAACATTAAAAACATAAAAAAACAGAAAATTCCAAAAAACCCCCAAAAATGATAAAAACCCTAAAAACTCTTAAAACCCTAAAAACCATAAAAACTCATAAGAACCAAAAAAATCCTAAGACCTCATAAAACACCTAAAAAAGTCTAAAACCTCTAAAAAGCCTTTAAACACCAAAAAATGATAAAATTCAGAGAGACCAAAAAATTCCAAAAATAAATCCCAAAACCCTAAAAAACCATAAAACCCTAAAACCCATAAAATCCCATAAAAAACTCAAAATCCCTAAAAACCCAAAAATCCGTAAATATCCAAAATATAAAAAAAATCGCAAAAAATGTAAAAAGCCCTAAAACCCTGAATACCTTAAGAAATCATTAAAACTCTAAAAACACTTTTACCCATAAAAAACCATAAAACATCTAAAAAATATAAAACCTCTAAAACCCCAAAAAACACTAAAACCATCATGATCCCTATAAATCCTATATCCAATAAAAATCTTAAAAATCACAAAATATGTAAAAAACTCTAAAAACCCTAAAAATTCATAAGAAAACCTTAAAACCCTTAAAAACCTTAAAAACCAACAAACACTTAAAACCCATAAAATATGTAAAAACCATAAAACACTAAAATATATTAGAAACCTAAAAATTACAAAAAACCATAACACCACTAAAAACAATAAACCCTAAAAATGAAGAAACACCATAAAAATCGTAATAAAAAAATCTTAAACCCCTAAAAACATTACAAACTATAAAAAACCATAAACCCCTAAAAACATAAAATCCCTAAAACCCCAAAAAAAAAAATAGAAACCTAAAGACCCTTAAAACCCATAAAAACCAAAAAAACACCTAAACCCCTAAAATTCATAAAAACCCTAAAAAGATGTAAAAATACATAAAATGTAAAAAACCATAAAACACCTGAGAAACCATATGAAAATATTAAAAAAATAAAAACACTTAAAAACCATAAAAACCTAAAAATTCTAAAATTCCCAAAAAACTATAAAAACCATAAATACCATAAAACCCCATAAAAAACTCCAAAACAACTTTTAACCCAAAATATGTTAAAAACTTTAAAAACTACATAACAACAAAAAAACTCAAATAAAACTATAAAAACATAAAAATCCTAAACACCCTCAAAATCCCTAAAAACCCTTATAAATCCATAATAATCCTAAATAATCCATAAAATTTATAAAAATTTAAAAAACCATGAAAACTATTAAAAATAATACGAAAAATTTAAAAATAAAAAATGACTTCAAACCCTTAAAAATCCTATAAAATGATAAAACAACTAAAAATCCTAAAACACCTAAAAACAATCCAAATCCATAAAAAATATAAAAACATATAAATCCTAAAAAATACATAAAAACATAAAAAACCCTGAAATACCCAAAGAAAACCTTAACAACTAAAAAGACATAAATCCCCTAAAATCCTAAAAAACACTAAAACTATAAAAGGCCATAGAAACCCTAAAAACCATAAAATACCAAAATATAAAACCACAAAAATCACTTTAACCCTCTAATTTCATTTAAAAACTCTAAAAAAATCCAAAAAAACCATAAAACGGAAAAAAACTATAAAACCCTAAAAATACCAAAAACCCATAAAAATACAAAAAAAATCCATAAAACTGTTGAATATGCTAGAAACACTAAAAATAATAAGAAAAACATAAAAAATAAAAACTCTTTAAACCCCTAAAACCCCTAAAAATGCTGAAAACCTTAAATAACCCCAAAAAAAGTGAAAACCCTAAAATCCCTCAAAATCCCTAAAAATCCTTAAATCAAAAAAAAAGTCCATAAACACCCCCAAAAATATATATAAAAATCCTAGAAATCATTAAAAGCACAATAACACCATAAAACCTAAAAAACAATTAAAACACCTAGTAAACCTAATAAAATTGAAAAACACTTAAAACCAAAAAACCCCTAAAAAACATAAAACCCCTAAAACCCATGAAAAATAGTAAAACCACTTCAAACCCTAAAAATGATTTAAAAAATAATAAAACATAAAACCCCTAAGAAAGTAAAAAAAACATTAAAACTAAAGTTAACCATAAAAACCCTCAGAAAACAAAAGCCCCTAAATACCATAAAATCCTAAAATTCTGTAAAATTTGCAAAAAAACAAAAAACAACCTTAAAACCCTAAAAACCCCCTTGAAAGAAAATTAAAAACCTAAAAACAATTAAAACCCCCCAAAACCTATAAAATGATAAAAATCCTAAAAACACGAAAAACTACTAAAAATTCAGAAAAACCTAAAAACCTTTAAATACATAAAAAAAATCCTAAAACCCCATAAAAAACCTAAAAACCCACAAAAAATATTAAAAACCACTTAATACACTAATGATTTTAAAAAACAATACAAAGTATAAAACCCCGAAAACTCGAAAAAAAACACAATAAATCAATAAAAACCCCAACTTCCATAAAAACCATAAAAACATTAAAATCTTGAAAAATATCTAAAAATACCTAAAATGAAATAAACGCTAAAAATCATGAATACCCTTAATAAAACCCTAGAAACTAAAAAACATTTAAAACACCTAAAAACCATAAAATTGCTAAAAACCCTTCAAGCACCAAAAACTATAAAAACCCATCAAAATCTTAAAATCTATAAAACCCTAAAACACCTAAAAACTATTAAACCCCTTTAATCCCCTAAAAACATTAAAAAATAGAAAAACCATAAAAATAATAAAAACTCAAAAAATCCCTTAAAACCCCAAAAAACAATGAAAACCCTAAAACCCTAAAAACCCTCAAAATCCTAAAAATCTATAAAACCCATTAAAATAAAGAAAATCCAAATAATCATGTAAAAGACACTAAAAACCATGAAAAACATAAGAAACCCATAAGAATCTAAAAATACTTAAAAGCCCTAAAAAACTAAAAAACTAAAAAAAGGTAAAAACCCTAAAAGCCTTAAAACAATAAAAACATTAAAAAAATTAAAAACCAAAACCCATAAAATCCACTAAAAACACTAAAAACCCATTAATCCCATAAAAATATTAAAAACTATAAAAAATAAAAATCATAAAAAACTCAAAAAACTCTAAAATACAAAAAAGGGAAAAAAGAACCCAAAAAATTAAAAATCCATATAATCCCTAAAAAATATCATAAAAGTCATTAAATATCCGAAAAATGAAAAAACACCTAGAATCCCAGAAAAAAACATTAAAAATATGAAAATCCAAGTAAAAAACAAAATGAACCCAAAAACACTAAAATGCTCTACATTTCCTAAAAGACCCTAAAACCCCTAAAAACAATAAAAATACTTAAACACCTTAATAAACCCTTAAAACCCATAAAAACCCAAAAAGACTATAAAAACTATCTAATCCCCTAGAAATGTTAAAACAATATAAAAACCTTAAACCCCCAAAAAACATAAAAAACGTAAAATCCCCTAAAACACTAACAATCACGAAAAAAATCTTTAAAACCAGAAAAAACCTACAAAATAGTTAAAAATTAAATTAACCATAAAACCAAGAAAAGCTGTAAGAAATACATAAAATCCTAAATACGCATAAAACACCTAAAAGACCAAAAAATATAAAAACTATAAAAACCCATTAAATGGACCTAAAGACACTATAAACCCCTAAACATAATAAAAACCACTAAAAACAATAAAAAATTCTAATAACTAAAAATCCCAAAGAACCAACTAAAAATAATGAAAACCCTTTAATCCCCTAATTTTTTTAATACTCTAGAAAACTCTAAAACCCTAAAATCACAAAGAAACTAAAACCCAAAAATACCATAAAACCCTAAAAACACTCAAAATCCCTAAAACTGTAAAAACCATAAAAAACATAAAAAATCACAAAAATTCCTTAAAAATGTAAAAAACCCTAAAAACCATTAAAAACTATAATAAAATATTAAAAATATAAATACACTTGAAACTACTAAAATCATAAAAAATTCTAAAAAAATTAAAAAAAACCCTAAAAACCCAAAAATCCATAAAAATTATAAAAACCCCTAAAACCATAAAACCCCTAAATATAATAAAATCCAAAAAAACCTATAAAATCGCTAAAAAAAACTCTAAACGTAAAAAACATTAATATACTCTAAAACATTAAAAACCCTTAAAACCTCAAAAACCATCAAAACACTAAAATCATTAAACCCCCTAAAATCTATAAAAAATATAAAATTCTATAATGATTAATAAAATCCCTTAAAATCATTAGGAACATAAAAACCCTAAAAACATCAAAAGTAATAACAAAACATAAAAACATAAAAACACATAAAATTCCAAAAAAACCCAAAAAATGTTAAAAACCCTATAAACCCATAAAATCCTATAAAAAACTCAAAATCCCTAAAAACCCAAAAACCCATAAAAATCCAAAATATAAAAAAAATCTCAAAAAATGTAAAAAAGCCCTAAAACCCTGAATACCTTAATAAATCATTAAAACTCTAAAAACACATTAACCCATAAAAAACCTTAAAACATCTAAAAAATATAAAACCTATAAAACCCCAAAAAACTCTAAAACCATCCAGATCCCTATAAATACTAAATCCAATAAAAATCTTAAAAATCCAAAAATATGTAAAAAACTCTAAAAACCATAAAAAGTCATAAGAAAACCTTAAAAACCTTAAAAACCTTAAAAACCAACAAACACTTAAAAACCCATAAAATACGTAAAAACCATAAAACACTAAAATATATTAGAAACCTAAAAAGTACTAAATAACCATAACACCACTAAAAACCATAAACCATAAAAACGAAGAAAAAACATAAAAATCGTAATAAAAAAAATCTTAAACCCCTCAAAACATTAAAAACGATAAAAAAACCTTAAAACCACAAAAAACATAAAATCCCTAAAACCCCAAAAAAATGGAAACCTAAAGACCCTTAAAACCCATAAAAACCAAAAAAACACCTATACCCCTAAAAGTCATAAAAACCCTAAAAAGGTGCAAAAATACCTAAAATGTAAAAAACCATAAAACACCTGAGAAACCATATGAAAATATTTAAAAAATAAAAACACTTAAAAACCATAAAACCTAAAAATTATAAAATTCCTAAAAAACTATAAAAACCATAAAAACCATAAAACCCCACTAAAAACTCCAAAACAACTTTTAACCCAAAATATGTTAAAAACATTAAGAACTATATAACAACAAAAAAACTCAAATAAAACTGTAAAAACATAAAAATCCTAAACACCCTCAAAATCCCTAAAAACCCCTATAAATCCATAAAAATCCTATATAATCCCTAAAATTTATAAAAATTTAAAAAACCATGAAAACTATTAAAAATAATAAGAAAACTTTAAAAATAAAAAATGGATTCAAACCCCTAAAAATCCTATAAAATGATAAAACAACTAAAAATCCTAAAACACCTAAAAACAATCCAAATCCATAAAAACTATAAAAACAGATAAATCCTCAAAAATCCATAAAAACATAAAAAACCATGAAATACCCAAAGAAAACCTTAAAGACTAAAAAGTCATAAATCCCCTAAAATCCTAAAAAACACTAAAACTATAAAAGACCTTAGAAACCCTAAAAACCCTTACAAATCATAAAACCACTTAATAACATTAAAACACTAAAAACAATAAAACCCCTCACTAAAATATCTAAACCCCTTTAAATTCCAAAATAATATTAAAAACTCAAATAAAAATAACCTTTAAACTAAAAAAATCAAAAAACAATACAAAAAATTATAAATACCCTTAAAACCCTAAAAACCGAATACCTAATAAAATCCTAAAACCCATAAAAATAAATAAAAATATAATGAACCCTAAACACTCTGAAACCCCCTAATAAAATCACAAAAAAAACTAAAAACACATAAAACCCCAAAAGCCCCAAGAAAAAACTCAGAACCCCTAAAAACATAAAAAACCCTAAAAACCCAAAAAACCATTAAAATCAATAAAACCGCTTAAAACCTAAACAAACCAAAAAACCGCAAAAAAACATAAAACCCCACTAAAAACTCTAATATCCACTTAAACCCCTAAAATGTAAAAAATATAGAACCTCAAAAACCATAAGAAACTAAAAAACCCATAAAAACCATAAAACCCATAAAAATCATAAAACCCAAAAAAACCCAAAAACATCCAAAATACCTATAAACACTATAAAATATAAAAACCTAAAAAATCACTAAAAACTCATAAAAATGTAAAAAATTTAAAGATATAAATAAAACCTTGAAAACCTAAAAACACTTAAAACCCATAAAACCACATAAATGTAAAAAACTTTCAAATCCCAAAAAACCCAAAAAACAATAAAAACCCCTAAAACCCCTAAAACTTGTAAAATAGTAAAACACACCAAAAACTCTAAAAACCCATCAAATGACTAAAAACATTAGAGAAAACTAAAAACCATAAAATTCAAAAAAATCTCATAAAAACCCTACAACCTAAAAAACCATAAAATCACTAAACACCATAATAAACTAAACCCATTCATATCCCTGAAACCCTAAAAACCATATAAAATTCCTTAAAAACCCTAAAAACAGAAAAAAAATTTAAAACCCCTAAAAGAGAAATGGAAAACCATAAAATCCTAAAAACAAGTAAGACACACCAAAACCTAAAAAATGGTAAAAACACCTTATACTCTAAAAACATTAAACACAATCAAAATCCTTAAAAAACAAAAAAACCATAATATTCGTAAAAAATAAAAAAAATTATAAAAGCATAAAACCCATGAAAACACCTAAGAAATCCATAAAACCAAAAACAACTAACACTTGTAAAAACCTAACAACCACTAAAACCCAAAAAATAACATATACACCATAAAAATACATATAACCATAAATACCCATATAACCATAAAAACCATTGAATCCGTAAAAACCCTAAAACCCCCCATAAAATCATTAAAAACTACTAAATACTATAAAACACATTAACACTATAAAAACTTTAAAAGTCTCTAAAACACTACATAGACTAAAAACTCTAAAATAACCTAAAACCCCTAAAACCATAAAAACTCTGAAAAGCCAAAAATTCCAAAAATTCCCAAATATCTATTAAATGCTTAAAACATTTAAAATTTAAAAAAAAATCTCTAAAGTTCCGTAACAATGTAACAACCATCAAAACCCTGATAAAACCATAAAACATAAAAACACATAAACCCCCAAAAACCTAAAAAATGCTGAAAACCCTAAAAAGAGGGCAGAAACCATAATAACACTAAAAACTATAAAACTACTAAAAATAATAAAATCACTAAAACACATAATAATTCTAAAATTCACTGGACCATAAAAAACCATTTGAACCCCCAGTAATGTTTAAAAAACTAAACAAAACATTAAAACCCCTAAAAAACTAAACAACCCCTAAAACCCCAAAAAAACATAAAAACCCTAAAAAAACTCAAAATCCCTAAAAACCATAAAACCCATAAAAATTTTAAAAAAAAATCTAAAATTCATAAAAACATAAAATACCAGGAAAACCCTAAAAACCTAATAAATCCTTAAAAACCTACTAATAAAAAACCCTAAAACTATAAAACATCAAAACCCATAAAAACACTAAAAATCCTAAGAAGCCAAGAACCCCCGAAAACCCCTAAAATAATTAAAAACATCAAAATTCCCAAAATCATTAAGAAACAACAAAAAAAGAGAAAAATATAAGAAACCATAAAAATTGAAAAATAATTATAACCCCTAAAAACATAAAAATTGTTAAAAACTCTAAAACACCAAAAAATCAAAAAATACCCTGAAAATAATAAAAACTTTTGACAAACTTAAAACCCATAAAAACCCACTAAAAACTGTAAAAATCCATTAAAATCCAAAAAATATTAAATAACTCTAAAAACCATTAGATTCCTAAAAAATGAAAAAACTATTAAAACACAAAAATCCATAAAAACCCTAAAACCATTAAAATTATAAAAATCCCTAAAATACAATAAAAATAATAAAAAAATCCCTAAAATCACCAAAAACATAAAAAATCATGAAATACCCTTACAAAGCATTAAAAATGTAAAAACACATAAAATCCCTATAAAACAAAAAACCCATAAAATAAAATAAAACCAAAAAAGACACTCAAAATACAAAAATCCCTTAAAACCCTTAAAACAATAAAAACCTCTAATAACCAAAAAAACACCTAAAACCTACAAAAATACACTAAAAATACTAAATAAACTTTAAACCCATAAAACATTAAAAACATTAAAAAAATTAAACCCCATAAAAAGTCAAAAAACATCAAAAACCCATAAAAACAAAAAAAACATAAAGACCCTAAAAACCCAATAAAAAACAAAAAAATATCTAAAAAAACTAAAAAAGATAAAAATCATAAAAACCCACTAAAATACCTAAAAATTTAAGAAAACCTAAAAATAATGAAACCCCTAAGAAAACATTAAAAACCTAAAAACACTTCAAACCCCTAAAAACAAAAAAACGATAAAATCATTAAAAAACATAAAAACCATTTGAAAATATTTAAACCCATAAAACACCGAAAATCACAAAAACATTAAAAACCCTTTAAACCCCTACAAAAAGATAAAAACTCTAAAAACTGTTAAAATCACAAAAAAATAATAAAACCCATAAAACCTAGAAAACCCATATAAAACATAAAACCATAAAAAATCCTAAAAAACATAAAAATTATAAAATTTCCCTAAAAAATTAAATGTAAACAACCATAAAAACTATGAGAAACCTTATGAAAAGATTAAAATATAAAGGGAACATAAAAATTCTAAAAAACTAAAAAATTATAACAACCCTAAAAACTAATGAAGACCTTAAAACCATAAAATCCATAAAACCTCCAAAAATATTCACCCCCAGTCCATAAAAACCCTATAACAACTACAATCTCTAAAATCATATAAACACGTAAATTTATTTAAAAACAATTAAAAACTTTAAAAACAATAAAAATTCAAAATAATCTTAAAATAAAAAACAAACATTAAAAACCCTCCAAATAAAAAAACCCTAAAACCATAAAAATTAATAAAACCCCTAAAAGTACCTCAAAACATAAAAACACTAAAAATACTAAAAAAAAGAGAACCACAAAAACCTAAAAACATTTAAAACCCCTAAAACCTATAAATTCTAAAACCCTATAAAACCATAAAACCCCCTTAAAACCATAAAGCCCCTAAAACCCCATAAAAACTCTCAAAACGTCTAAAAAATAGGAATACCCATAAAAACAAAAGAAATCTATAAAAATCCGGAAACCTTAAAAATCATCAAAATACCAAAAAACTCATAAAATCCTAAAAATAGTCCTACAAATCCATAAAATCCCAAAACCCCTTTAATAAAACTTAAAAAATATAAAAATAATTAAATCCAATAAAAAACCTAAAAATTCTAAAAACCCTAAAAGCAGAAAAAACCCTAAAAACCCTACAAACCATAAAACCCCCTAATATCCAAAAAAGACCATAAAACACAAAAATCCATAAAAAGCCACAAAAAAACTATAGAAACCATTTAAAAACATAATATCATTAAAATCTATATAAACCATAAACCCCTAAAACCCTAAAAAATATAAAACCCCCACAGTATCCCTAAAAACCCAAAAACCCCATCAAAATCCATAAGTCCATAGAATAATATAAAAATATAAAGAAAGGAATAATAAAACCTAAAATGTAAAAATCTATAGAAACCCTAAAACACCTAAGAAATCCATAAAAACCTAAAAAAATATAATACCCCAAACAATCCTGAAAATAAAGAAAACACTAAAAACCATAAAAATCCTTAAAAACCATAAAAATCCTAAAAACCCATAGATCCCAAAAAACCCAAAAATGAAATCAAAAAACCTATAAACGCCAAAATCTATTTAAAACCCTTAAAATCCGTAAAAACCCAAATAAACCCCATAAAAACAGTAAAACCCTCAAAATCCTAAAAACCATAACAACACAATGAAATCCAAAAAAAGTCTAAAAATCACTAATAATGTAAAAGGCCTAAAACCCCTCCCCTCTTTTGTCTTCTGTGTATTTGTGTCTTTTTCTAATAAATTTTGGGTAGAGTCATAAATTTCTTGGCCCCGAACCTTCCTTGCCCTAAAAAGATGAAGAACACTAAAAAACCTAAAAACCCAAAAAACCAAAAAACCATAAAGCCCTAAAAATCATAAAACCCTTAAAACCATAAATACACTACAACTAATAAAAACACTAAAAGCCACAAAAAACTATATAAATGAATTTAAATCCAAATAAATGTTAAAACCCAAAAAGTCCCTAAAATCTAAAAAAACACCAAAACCCAAAAAAACCTATAAAACTATAAAACCCTTAAAAATACCTAAAAAATAAAAATCCATAAAAACATAAAAACCCTAAAAATTCCCTAAAAATTAAAATACCCAAAATGCTGAAATTCCATAAGAAAACCATAAAAAAACCAAAAAACACTTAAATCCACTAAAAATATAAAATACTCTAAAACCCTAAAAATCCCTAACAAATTAAGAACCCCTATAAAAACCATAAAAACATAAAACCCATAAAACTGCATAAAACCCCTAAAACCGCAATAAAAATAATAAAAACCCTTTACACCAATAAAAAAATTAAAAATTCCCAGAAACACTTAAAACCCTAAAAATTCAAAAAACACTAAAATCCTTTATAACCCATAAAAGCCCTAAAAATCAATAGAAACCCTACAAACCCTAAAAATAAAATAGAATCACTAAAATCCCTTAAAACTAAAAAACCCTTGAAAACAAATACAATAGCCTTAAAAACCTAAAACCACAAAGAAACATTAAGAACATCAAAAATACTAAAAACCTTAATAGAGTCCTAAAAAAACCTAAAAACTATAAAACCTATAAAAACCTAGTAAAACCATAAAAAACCCAAAAACCCCATTAAATTCCCAAAAACCGATAAAAATACTAAAACCCGTTTAAAACACTAATAACATTAAGAACACTAAAAACCATAGAAACCCTAAAAACCACAATGAAAACCCAAAAAACCCCAAAAAACTTTAAATCCCTAAAACCCAAAAAAACCATAAAAATCACGAAATCCCAAAAAATTATAAAAAAAGGAAAAACCTAACACCTTTAAAAAACACTTATGAATCAATAAAACCATAAAAATAAGTAAACCATGAAAACCCTAAAAATTTTAGAAACCCTAAAAACCTTGACTACCTGAAAAACCATAAAACTACAAAATCCTTGAATCCCCTAGAAACTATAAAAACCTTTTATAACACTAAAAACATTAATAGTCTCTGACTAACCATAAAAAAACAAAAAACTCAAACAAAAACATAAATACCTAGTAAAACTATAAAATTTCTAAAAACCACAAAAGCCTAATTCCTTAAAAATACATACAAACACTAAAAATCATCGAAATCCTAAAAATCCATAAAAATATAAAAAATCCTCACAACACTGAAAACCTTTATGAAATCCTTAAAAACATAAAAGACATAATACCCCTAAAAACTAAAGAACCACTAAAACGTTTTAAATCTTGAAAAGACCTTAAAACCCATAAAAACATTAAAACACCTAATTTTTTTAAAAACCAATAAAACCCAATAAAACACTATAAATTTTACAAACCCTTTAAACACCTAAAAACATTATCAATATATAAAAAACTCTAAAACCCTAAAAGTTCAAGAAAACCTAAAATCCCAAAAAAAACATAAAAATCCATTAAACCTTAAAAACCCATAAAAATCCTAAAATTTACTGAAAACCCTGAAAACCATAAAAAACATAAAACAACCCAAATATTCCGAAAAAAACATAAACAACCCTATAAATACAGAAAATTTCTATGAAAACCATAAAAAAATAAAGACATATAAGACCCTTAAAAACCTAATAAATGATAAAAACCCTAAAAATCCCGAAAAAAAACCCAAACACCAAAAAAAATAAAACCACTAAAAATCATAAAGACCGTAAAAATACATAAGACCTTAAAACCCCATTAAACTCTAATCCACATTTAAACCCATAAAAACTTTAAAAACCCCAAAAAACCCTATAAAAATCCTAAAACTACTAAAAACTATAAAATATCTTTAAAACCCTAAAAATGTTAAAATCACCAAAATCTATTAAAACCATAAAAACCCTAAAAATCCCCAATAATCCTAAAAAATCATAAAAATCATAATGTTCCCTAAAAATTACTAAAAACCCTTAAAACCATAAAAAATATATTAAAAACCTAAAAAACATAAAACCAACAAAAACTAAAAAAAAGTTAAAAACTCTAAAAAAAACCATAAAAACCATAAACCCCTATAAACCAAAAAACAACGTAAAACCCTAAAAATCCAAAAAAAACCAAAAAAATCAAAATACTCTAAAACTCTTTACAGCAATTAAAATATTAAAAACTCAAAAAACCCTTTAAAACACAAAAAGAACCTAATAACCTAATAACAAGAAAAATCCAAAAAAATCTACATACTCCAACAATTCATGAAATCCATAAATATTATAAAAATCGGTTTTTTTATTAAATTCACCAAAAATCCCTAAAAACATAAAAAACCCTAAATACCATAAAGTGCCCTTAGAAAACTTTAGAAACCTAAATACACATAAACCCTCTAAAAAACAATAAAAATGATAAAAACCTTTAGAAACCTATAAATCCAAAAAACCATAAAACCATAATACCCCTAAAAACATTAAAACCCTAACAACTCAAAAAACCCCCAAACCACTAAAAATTATAAAAACCATTTAAACCACAAAAAATGTTAAAAACACTAAAAATTCATAAAACCCAAAAATAATCTAAAAAAACCATAAAACCCAGAAAAAACTATAAAGACATAAAAATACCTTAAAACCCTTAAAACCCCTCAAAATACAAAATAAAAAACTCTAAAACCCTAAAAATCCAAATCATGCCTTAAAAATCCCTAAAAAAGTATGAAATCCAAAAACCATAAAACTCCCTAAGAAAACCTTAAATACCTAAATACATTTAAAGCCCCTAAAAAACTAAAAACAATAAGAACACTATAAAAAATCCTAAAAACACTTAAACCCTAAAACCCCTAAAAAACATAAAAACCCTAATCAACCATAATACCATAAAAAACATTAAAAATCATTTAAATCCCTAAAATGTTAAAAAAATATAAAAACCTTTGAACCCCTAAAAATTACAAAATAATATTAAAAACCCAAAATCCTACAGCCAATAAAACCCTCAAAATCCCTAAATACCCTAAAAACAAATAAAAATAAATAAAAAGTCCAAAAAATACCTAAAAATGTAAAAAAAACTAAAAATCATAAGAAAACCATAAAACATAAAAAACACTAAATCCCCTTAAAAACCTAAGGAAAAACCCATAGAAGGGGAAGATGTCGCCGCTCTCTCCTGGTATCTCCCACTCGACGCGATGATCTTCAAGGTTCTCTCTCGGATCCCTTCTCTTCGACTCTGTGGATCACTTCCAGACCAAGATTTGTGATGCGGATAGAGTTTAGAGGATTTCTTACCTGGTGCAATGGTGGAAGATGAGGCAGAGGCTTGTTGGCGGTGGGATCTGGTGGGTTTTAGCTGGGAAAGGCGATGATGATTTGGTCTGGTTTGGAGAAGATCTGGTAGATCTTGACATTCCTATTCCTCGGATGCTATCTTTGTTTCTCCGTGGTGGCGGAAATGATGGTTTCCCCATGGTTTGGGTAAAGTCTACGAGGTCGACGTCGAAGTCAACTTTGGCTCCAGATCTGAAATTCCAATGTATTTTCTTTGTCTTGTAGCTTCGCTACTTGGTTTCATCCCTGATGGCGCTCCGATTCTGGGTTCAATGGTGCCCTCGTCCTCTTCACCATGCTTGCTCTCCACGTCCTCCTTTGGAGGTGCTTTGGAGAGGTCGACAAACCCTCTATGGTGAAGATCCTTGGCGGCTGATGATGGGCGCTTGGCGATTGACGATGGCTCAGAACGATTTTTCAAGATGGCAGCTTTGTTCTGGCTCGGTTGCGGCGCTTCGACTTAGATCTGCTTTTTCGGACGGTACTCCTCGGTGGTCTCTTGGATCATAATAGGAGACGTTGCGTGGGTGGATCGAGTTGGTGCCCGCGGTTCAAGCCGATTCCATATTTCCACAGCTTAGGAGGATCAGATCTTGGAGGGTTTGGTATGTTGTCTCTCCTACGGTTCTGGCCGATTCTACTACAGGTTTTCTTCGGTGTTGTTGTGTGCTAGTCCATTTGGTGGTCAATGGGTTCTTTTCTAGATTTTATGTATTGAATTCTCTGCCTTAAATGCTTTGCTGGTTTGTGGCTATGGATGGTTTGGATGAGAACTGCTTCTGGTGTTGGTTCTTGAAGTTGGGGCGCTGGATACCGTGGCTTGGTTCCGGAATTGTCTGTTGTGGTATGCTGGATGCAGGCGCATCTGTCTTTGTAGGTGTGAAATATTTTGCTGGGTTTTGGAAACTTCAGTGCTGGATACTGCTTGCTAGGAGGCTGGGATGTAATGAAGCTTTTTGTCTGGGGCATGGGCGATGGTGGTCTTATGCTGATGGTTGTTCTATATGTCATATGCTGGATGTGGGTGCTGCTATTCCTGGCTTGCTTTCCTTTGAATGGGAGTTGGTTGGTTCCATTTACTGGTTGCTGGATGCTTTTTGGTTTGGAGGTAATGGTTGCTGGTTGTTGAGCTGCTGGTTATTGGCTGCCGCTTTCCTTGAGGTTTGGTGGTGGTGGGTGCTGGAAGAGTTCTATAGCTGTGTTTTTTGGAATTGGTGCTGGTGGCTATGTGATGTTGGATGCTGGTGGTTTTGTGATGTTAGATGCTCGCGGTTCTGGATGCTGGTTTCTTCTTATATGGGAGGTGCTGAAGCTGTGGTTTATGGTTGTGCTGCTGCTGGATGTGGATTTCTATTTGAGTGTGGATGTTGGTTGTTGGTTAGCTGTGAGCTGCTGGATGCTGGATGATGCTGGATGATGGTGGTGGCTGTTTTATTTTTGTGTGTTTTTTCTTTTTTTGTTCTTGATTTTTCTTTTTTGGGGTCTTTTGTCTTGGGTCGTTAAGGGTTTTTGGGTTTGGGTCGATTGACCCCTCCCCTCCCTTGTCTGCCATGTCTCTTTTTTATTTATAATAAATTTTGGGGGGCCGGGAATAGCCTGACCCTCGCATCTTCCTTTCCCTTAAAACCCTAATATTACTAAAACCCTTATAGAAAAATAAAAACCTAGAAACCCCTCAAAATCCCTAAAACCCCTAAAAATCCAAAAAATTCCAAAAACAAAATCATTAAAAATCCCTAAAGTAGTTTAAAATCCTAATACCCTAAAATCCCTCAGAAAATGATAGAAACATTTAAACCCTTTAAAACCCTAAATAAAAAATAAAATTCTAAACTCACAAAACCCTTAAAAACCCAATGAATCTAAAAAACCATAAAAACTCCTAAACCACTAAAAACCCAAAAAACCAAAATAAAACCACTAAAAACTCTAAATACCCTTTCAATAGATACATTTTTAATATAATTTAAAATAATAAAACTCGTAAAAAACTGAAAAAAAAAACCAAAAATAAAAAAAACCTAAAACCCTAAAAAACTAAACAATCCTAAATACCCTCAAAATCCCTAAAAACCCATAAAAATCTAAAAAACCCTAAAAATATATAAAAATGTAAAGAACCCTAAAATCCCTCAAAGCATTAAGAAATCCATAAAAACCTAAGAACACTAGAAACCCAAAAAAACTAAAAAATGATAAAACCCCCTAAAAATAGTATACATATCATATAACCCCTAAAACCCATAAAACACCTAAAAAGCGTAACAAATCCAAAAACCCTAGCAACCCGCAAAGAAATCTAAAAACCCTCAAATCATCTAAAAACTCAAAAAAAACCTTAAAAACTCTAAAAAATTTCCAAACTCATACAATAAAAATAACAATAAAAACCCTAAAAATCCCTAAAAACTTTAAGAAACAAGAAAAATCCAAAAAAACCTACATGTCATTGAAAAATTAATAAACTCTAAAAACCCTAAAAATATCTTAAAACCCAAAAATCCAAAAATCTCTTAAAACACCAAAAAGCTCTAAAAATGAAAAATAAATTTCGAAACCAAAAACCCAAAAAACCCATGAAATCTATAAACACCCCTGAAAACCTTAAAACCCCTAAAAACTCTAAAAACCCAAAAACCCCACTAAAATCTCTTAATCCCATTTAAACCCCTAATAACATTAAAAACTCTAAAAACCAATAAATCCCCAAAAAACTAATAGAAAACCATAAAACACAAAAAAAAACATAAACCCAATAAAACCCTCAAAATCCACAAAAACTCTAAAGTGCTATAAAAATAAAAAATATCTAAAAATTTAAAAAAAAACCTTCAAACCCCAAATAAAAACACCAAACCCTTAAAATGCTTCAAACCCATAAAAATAAAAAAAAACCTAAAACCTCTTAAAATTCCTAAAACCCGTAAAACCCATAAAAACCCTAAAACTGATAAGAACCCATGAAACCTTTAAAATCTACTGAAACCCAAAAATCATTTAATCCCCTAAAAATATTAAGAAACCCGAAAGCCCCTTGAATCCCTAAAAACTCAAAAGAAACTCCAAAACACCAAAAAAATCCTAAAACCACTCAAAACCCCTAAATCCTAAAAATCCTAAAAATCATAAAATATCCCCAAACATACATGAAAAAGTAAAAAAACCAATAAAACCCCGTGAAAAGATTTAAATCCCAATAATATGTAAAACCCCTAGAAACCTAAAAATGCTAAAACCCACAAAACCTAAAACCCCTATATATCCTAAAAACCAAAAAATATCTCAAAAACTATAAAACCCTTAAAAAATTAAAAATCCTGAAAAACTAAAAAAACTTTAAAAACCCTTTAAACCCTAAAGACATTTAAGAAAATCCTAAAAGATGCCGCCGCTCTCTCCTGGTATCTCCCCCTCGACGCGACGATCTTCAAGGTTCCCTCTCGGATCCCTTCACTTCGACTCTGTGGATCACTTACAAACCAAGATTTGTGATGCAGATAGAGTTAAGAGGATTTCTTCCCTGGTGCAATGGTGGAAGATGAGGCAGATGCTTGTTGGCGGAGGGATCTGGTGGGTTGTGGATGGGAAAGGCGATGATGATTTGGTCTGGTTTGGAGCAGATCTGGTAGATCTGGACATTCCTATTCCTCGGATGCTATCATTGTTGCTCCGTTGTGGCGACAATGATGGTTTCCCGGTGGTTTGGGTAAAGTCTACGAGGTCGACATCGAAGTCAACCTTGGCTCCAGATCAGAAGTTCCAATGTATTTTCTTTGTCTTGCTGCTTCGCTACTTGGTTTCATCCCTGATGACGCTCCAATTCCTGGCTCAACAGTGCCACCGTCCTCTTCATCATGCTTGCTCTCCACGGCCTCCTTCGGTGGTGCTTTTGTAAGGTCGAAAAACCCTCAATGGTGAAGATCCTTGGCGGCTGATGATGGGCGTTGGGCGATTGATGATGGCTCAGAATGATTTTTCAAGATGGCGGCTTTGGTCTGGCTCGGTTGCGGCACTTCGACTCAGATCTTATTTTTCGGACGACACTCCTCGGTGGTCTCTTGGATCGGCAAAGGAGACGTCGCGTGGGTGGATCGGGTTGGTGCATGCGGTTCAAACCGATTCCATCTTTCCATAGCTTAGCAGGATCAGATCTTGGAGGGTCTGGTATGTTGTCTTTCCTACGGTTCTGGCCGATTCTACTGCAGGTTTTCTTCGGTGTTGCTTTGTGCTGGTCCATTTGGTGGTCAATGGGTTCTTTTCTAGATTTTCTGGATTGAATTATCTGCCTTACAAGATTTGCTACTATGTGCCTGTGGATGGTTTGGATGTGAACCGCTTCTGGTGTTGGTTCTTGAAGTTGGGGTGCTGGATACTATGGCTTGGTTCCGGAATTGTCTGTTTTGGTATGCTGGATGCAGGCGCAGCTATCTTGGTAGGTGTGAATGATTTTCTGGTTTTTGGAAACTTCGGTGCTGGATACTGCTTGCTAGGAGGCTGGGATGTAATGAAGCTATTGGTCTGGGGCATGGGCGATGGTGGTATTATGCTGATGGTTGTTCTATATGTCATATGCTGGATGTGGGTGCTGCTGTTCATGGCTTTCTTTCCTTTGAATGGGAGTTGGCTAGTTCCATTTACTGGTTGCTAGATGCTTTTTGGTTTGGAAGTAATGGTTGCTGGTTTTTGAGCTGCTGGTTATTGGCTGCCGCTTTCCTTGAGGTTTGGAGGTGGTGGGTGCTGGAAGACATCTATAGCTGTGTTTTTTGGAATTGGTGATGGTGGCTAAGTGATGTTGGATGCTGGTGGTTTTGTGATGTTAGATGCTCGCGGGTGTGGATGATGGTTTCTTCTTGGATGGGAGGTGCTGAAGCTGTGGTTTATGGTTGTCCTACTGCTGGATGTGGATTGCTATTTTAGTGTGGATTCTGGTTTTTGGTTAGCTGTGAGCTGGTGGATGCTGGTTGACGCTGGATGATGGTGGTGGCTGTTTTATTTTGCGTGTTTGTTCTTCTTTCGTTCTTTTTCTTTTTTTGGATCTTTTGTCTTGGTTCTTTAAGAGTTTATGGGTTTGGGTCGATTTACCCGTCCCCTCCCTTGTCTGCTATGTCTCTTTTTTATTTATAACAAATTTGGGGGGGGGGGGAATAGCCTGACCCTCGCATCTTCCTTTCCTAAAAACATTTAAAACTTAAATAACCATTAATCCCCTAAAAAACTAAAAAATACCCAAAAACCATGAAACCCTAACAACCCCCAAAATCCCTAAAACCCTATAAAATCATAAAATTGCCTAAAAAATCCAAAGAATAAAAAACAACAAAAAAATATATATAAGAAAACCTTAAAACCTAAGAACACATAAGACCCCTAAAACCCCGAAAAACCCCAAAAAACCCAAAACACCTAAAAACCAAAAAAAAACCCAAAAAACATTAAAACCGCTAATGCCCATAGAAAACTCAAAATACCCCCACTCAAAATCTGAATAACTATAAAAACCCTGAAAACCATCAAAATTCATAAAACCCATAAAAATACAAAAAATACCTAAAAATCACTAATAACAAAAAAACCCTAAAAACATAAAAACCCTAATAAAATCGTTAAGACATAAAAATTATTAACACACCTAAAAAGAAATAAAAATGATAAAAACCATAAAAACCCATAAAACCCAATAAAATCATAAAAACATAAAAAAAACCCCTAATCCTCCTTAAAACCCATAAACATAGAAAAAACCATAAAACCAACTAAAAACTCTAAAAAACTTTAAACCCGAAAAAATGTTAAAAAACTCTTAAAAAATTTAAAAATCATTAAAACTAAAAAAATCCCAAAAAATCCCAAAAAACCATAAGAACCCTAAAAATCATAAAACTATCAAAATATATAAAAGAATTGACAACCCATAAAATCCTATATATCGCTAATAATCTGAAAAAACATAAAAATATATAGAAACTATGAAACCCCCAAAGAAAACTTTAAAAACCTAAATTCACTTGAAACAACTAAAAAACCAAAAAAAAAACTAAAAACCCTAAAAACCATAAAAATCCTAATAACCATAAAAACCCTACAAACGTTAAAACCCCAAAAAATCCAGAAAACCAACTGATACATTAAAAACATTTTAAACCCCTAAAAATGTTAAAATACTCTAAAAACATTTTAACGCCTAGAAACCCAAAACACCCCCAAAACACTCTCATCAAACCCAAAAAAATCATAAAACCCCTAAAAAAGATAAAATACTATAAAATCCCTCAAAATCGTTAAAAACCATAAAAACCATACAATTCCTATAAATTCCCTTTAAATAAATAAAACTTTAAAAAACGTTAAAAATCCTAAAATACATTAAAAAACCTAAAAAATGCTAAAAATGCCTAAAACCACCTAGAAACCCTAAAAACCAAAAAAACACCTAAAAATCATAAAACTCTAAAAACGCATAAAAGCCTTCCAAAAATCCCTAAAAATACGTAAAACCACTAAAAACTCCTAAACCTTTTAAACCTGTAAAAACATTTAAAAATTAGAAAAAACATTAAAAATTCAAAACAAAAATGAAAACCGAAAACACTCTAAAAACACTTAAAACCCATAAAAATCCCTAAAAACACTAAACCCCTTAAAACAACATGAAAATACCAAAAAAATAATAACCTCTAAATACCCGAAAATCTCCTTATAAACCCTTAAAAACACTAAAAAAATACTTAATCCCCACAAAAATTCTAAAAATTCTAAACACCCTAAAACCCATAAAAACCCTAAAAAGCATAAAAACCCCAAAAAAATAAAAAATCCCTAAAAACCCTAAAAACCGAAATACCAAAAAAAAACTCTAAAACCCCTTTATACCCCTAAAAACATAAAAATATATATTAACCTGTAAAAACACTAAAAACTAAGAAAACTTGAAAACCAAAAAAAATTTAAATCCCAGATAATTTTTGAAAATTACTAAAAACCATAAAACCTAAAAAATCTCTAAAATTCCTTAAAAAATAAAAAACTTCAAACCATGAAAACCCCTACGAAAACCTTAAAATACTATGAAAATTAAGACCACTAAAAACGCTAACAACCTAAAATTCCCTTAAAACACTAAATACATTGAAACACCTAAAAACATAAAAACCAAAAAGACCATAAAAACATTTATAAACCAATAAAATCTGTTAAAACCATTTAAAAATGTAAAAACATTGAAAAAATAAAAAAACCCATATAAACCTAAAAATCTCAAAAAACCCCCTAAATTATTTAAAACTCTAAAAACCCTAAAACCCATCAAAATCTATAAAAAACATAAAAACCCATAAAATTTATAAAAATTTCGTAACTATACCAAAAAAAGTAAAAAACCGTTCAAGCATAGAAAATCCCCAAGAGATCCTTAAAACCAAAAATAAACATAAAACCCTTAAAAATCTAAAAATTCTAAAAACACTAACAACCCTAAAACCCATAAAAATAGAACCATAAAACCTCTAAAAACACTAAAAACCCTTTAAACCCATAAAACTATTTTAAAACACAAAAAATCTAAAAACACTAAAAAGATCAAGAAACCCCTAAATCCCAAAGAACCCTAAAACCCCTCAATGTAAATAAAAAGAAAAATAGATAACAAAAATAAAAATAAACTCTAAAAATCCCTAAAAATTTAAAAAACCCATAAAAACATTTAAAATCTCTAGGAAAGACTTAGATCCATAAAAACACTTCAAACCCCTAAAAACCATCCAAATTTTAATAAGCGTAAAAACCTAAAAACCCTAAAAATACTAAAAACCATAAAACCCCTAAAAATAATAAAAAAACCAAAAAATCCCCCTAATGCCAAAAAAAACATTAAAAACTATAAAACCCATTTAATGTCTTCAAATTTTAAAAAACTATAAAAATCCTTTAAAATCCCAAAAACACAAAAAACCCCAAAAAATCCAAAAAAACCCATAAAGGTCTAAAAACCCAAAAACCCTCATAATCCCTAAAAACCCTAAAAACCATAAAAATCATATAATCAACAAATATCCCTAATAACATTAAAAAACCCTAGAAATTCCCTAAAATTCTAAAACACCTAAAACCCCTAAAAACCTCAAAATGATAAAACCCGTAAGAATCCCTAAAAACCCTAAACCCCATGAAAACCCCAAAAACATTAAAAAAAATAAAAAAATTAAAAAAAGTAAAAAAAACCCTTCAAAACCCTAAAAACATTTAACAAATAATTAAAACCTTTAAAATAGTAAAAAATCAATAAAAACCCTAAAAACCATGAAAAAACATAAAAATTCTCAAAATCCATAAAAACCATAAATATCATGAAATTCCCAATAAATCCTGAAAAACAAAAAATATTAAACCCCTGAAAAAATCATAGAAAACCTAAAAAACCTAAAAACTCTTAAAACCCACAAACACATAAAAAACAAAAAGAACTCAAAAAACCCAAAACCCCCTGAAAAACACTAAAACAAAAAAAAAACAAAAAAAAACTAAAAACCCCTAAAAACCCATAAAACAATAAACCCACTAAAAACTAAAAAACATTTAAACTCCAATTTATTTAAACTAAAAAAACAAAAAAATCCCTAAAACTCCTAAAAAAATCCTTAAACACCATAAAAACCATAAAAACACTAAAACACCTAAGAACCATAAAACCCTTAAAACACTAAAACCCATTAAAATCAATAAAACCCATAATTTCCCAAAAAACATAAATGATACCTAAAAATAATTTAAAACATAATGAAACAGTAAAAATTCATATGAAAACATTAAAAACATAAAACACTTAAACCACCTAAAAACCAA
This sequence comes from Viscum album, assembly GCA_963277665.1. Lineage (NCBI taxonomy): Eukaryota > Viridiplantae > Streptophyta > Magnoliopsida > Santalales > Viscaceae > Viscum > Viscum album. The sequence continues at coordinate 1,118,631,370 of OY728152.1, forward strand.
AAAACACTAAAACCCCTAAAAACCATAAAACCCTAAAAAACCCTCAAAATATCTAGAAACCCTAAAAACCAATCAAAATATGAAAATTTTCTAAAAATCTATAATAAAATAAAAATCCTAAAACCCTCCAAAAACCTAATAAGACCTCATAATTTTAAGAACACATAATAACCAAAAATTATAAAAAATAATAAATACCCTAAAAATCACAAAAAGACCATAAACCCACAAAAACCCCTAAAAACCATAAAACAACATAAACTATAAAGAAAAATCCATAAAACCCTAAAACCCACTAAAAATATATATTCCCTTTATTCCCCTAAAAATGAAAAAAAAACACTAACAATCCTTAAAACCCATAAATACTAAAAGAACTCAAAATAGTAAAAAACTACAAGAAACTGTAAAAAACATAAAACCCCTCAAAATCACTTGAATCCCTAAAACCAATAAATATCCAAAAAAACTCTAAAAGTGACTAAAAATGTAAAAAAATTACAAAAACCATGAAAATAACTAAAAACCGAATAACACTTAAAACCCCTAAAAACCTAAAAGTGATAAAACATCTAAAAACCATAGCATCCAAATAAATGTTAAAACACAATAAAACCCTAAAACCAATTAAAACATTAAAAACACTTTTAAGTACATAAAAACTATAAGAAATCTAAAACCCTTTAAACCCATAAATACTAAAACAAACCTAAACCCCAAAAGACCATAAAAACCCTTAAAACCCCTCAAATCCCAAGAAACCTTAAAAGACCATTAAAATAAAAAAAATCCTTAAAAAACCTTAAAACATACAAAAATGTAAATCCATGAAAAACCTTAATAAATCCTTAAAAACATAAAAAAACATCAAAACCCTAAAAATATAAAAACTGGAAAAATATAAAAATACCTAAAACCCCTAAAAACTCTAAAAAAACAATAAATACCCATAATCATTAAAAACCCATAAAACACACTGAAAACTCTAAAAACAATGTAAACCCCTAAAAATGTATAAAAAAATCTAAAAAATATTATAAACCATAAAACATAAAAAAACCCAAAACCCCCAAAAAATCATGAAACCCTATAACTCCTCAAAATCACTAAAAACCTGAAAAAACCTAAAAGAACATTAAAATTTCCTAAAAATATCTAAAAGTATAAAAACCCTAAAACCCCTAAAAACCCTTAAAAAACTGTAAACACCTGAAAAAAATTACATTCCCTAAAAACCTTAATACTTTAAAAACCCTACACACACTAAAAACCCAAAAAACCATAAAAAACATAAAATTCCCTAAAAACCATAAAATCCCTAAAAACCAATAGAAACCATGAAAACCCAATAAAACTTTAGAAAATATTTAAAACCCTAAAAACATTAAAAATTCGTAAAAACATAAAACCCTAAAAAACTCCCAAAACCAAAAAATAATAAAAACCCAAAAACCCAAAAAACCACGAAAAATCCATAAATACACTAAAAATGAAAAAAAATCATAAAAAATTACTAAACACACTAAAAACAAAAAACCCCTGAAAACCTTAAAACCTCCTAAGAAACGCATAAAAATAAAACTAATTAAAATAGATAAAAACCAAAAAAAAAGATAAAAACCCTAAAATCACCTAATCCACTAAAAATCCTTAAAACCAAAAAACCCCTAAAATCCTTTAAACCACTAAAACCCATAAAAACTAAATAAAATCACTTAAATCCCAAAAATCTATAAACACTGAAAAAATAGTGAAAAAACTAAAATCCAAAAAAACCCCGCAACCCCTTAAAAACATAAAAACCCTAAAAGTCCTAAAAAATAATAAAAATTCAGATATCCCTAAGAACCTAAAAAAACTAAGAAAATCATAAAAACCTAAAAACACTTAAAACACCAACACAAAATAAAAATGATAAAAACCCTTAAAAAATATAAAACACCATTAAAAGCATAAAAACCCATAAAAACCTTTAAAACACTAAAAATCCATATAAAACCAAAAAACAAATTAAATACCTAATAACCCTTTAAAGCTCTAAAACGGTTAAAAAAATCTAATAACTCTAAAAGCCCTGAAATCTAAAAAAACCCCTAAATCCCCAAAAATCCATAAAACCCATAAAAATAATAAAATCCCTCAAAATCCCATAAACCCTAAAGACCAATAAAAAAAATATCCCAAATAATACCTAAAAATGTAAGAAAACCCTAAAACTCGGAAACTCCCAATGAAACCATAAAAAATAAATAACATTTTAAACCCCTAAAACCCATAAAATCCCTAAAACCCTTCAAAATATATAGAAAACCATAATCCATAAAAATAAATAATATTCCTTAAAATACCAAAAAATGTAGAAAACCCTAAAACCCATATAAGCCATAAGAACCCATTAAAACCCTAAAAACACTTTTACCATAAGTTTTTCTTATGGGTTTTAGGGATTTTGAGGGGATTTAATGGTGTTAGGGTTTTTTGGTGTTTTATAATTTTTTATGATTTTTTGGGGCTTAAATGTTTTTATGATTTTTATGGTTTTCTTATGGTTTTTAAGGGTTTTAATGAAATAACAATTAATCCCGTAAAAAACTGAAAAACCCCTAAAACCAAAAAAACATAAATACTATAAAACACTGAAAACCCACAAAATCCCTAAAACCCTATATGATGATAAAATTACTAAAAAATCCAAAAAAATACCAAAAAACAATAAAAACATTAAGTGAACCTTAAAACCAAAGAACACTTATAACCCCTAAAAACCTGTAAAACGCAAAAAACCACAAAATCCCTATAAAACAAAAAACCCCTAAAAACATTAAACCCCATAAAACCAATAAAAAACTCAAATAAACCCACTAAAACCCAAATAACTATAAAAACCTTGAAAACTCTCAAAATCCATAAAAACCATATAAAATCTAATAAAGACTTAATAATTTCTATAAATTCAAAAAACTCTAAGAACCTAAAAAACCCTAAGAAAACTGTAAAAACATAAAAATGTTAAAACCCCTAAAAACCTAAAAAAGGAAAAAAACCCATAAAACCTCAAAAACTGCAAAAAAACACAAAAAACACCAAAACCTAAAAACCCCTAAAATGCCATAAAAACCCTTAAACCTATTAAAAACTCTAAGAAACTATTTAAACCCCTAAAAATGATAAAAATATCTTAGAAACCTTAAAAACCATAAAAACTCAAAATACCCCTAAATACCCAAAATACCATAAGAACCATAAAAACCCTTAAATACTAGAAATCTCTAAATGCCCTAAAAACAAATGAAAATAAAAAATATGACTAATAATCCAAAAAAACATAAAAATTCCTAGAAACTTTAAAACCCCAAAATAAAACCATAAAAACTTAAAAACACTTATTCTGCATAAAAAAATGCTAAAACCATAAAAACCTAAAAACCCTAAAAAATATTAAAAACACATAAAAACTATAAAACCACTAAAACTAAAAAAAACATTAAACACCTAAAAATGTTAAGAAATTTTAAAAACCCTTTAAACCAATAGAAAACCAAAAACGCCGCATTAGACCCAAAATAGATCATTGAAGCCCTAAAAACATTAAAATACCATAAAACCCCTCAAAATCTTTAAAATCCATAAAACATACATAAATAGTTAATAATACCTTAAAATTAATAAAAATGTAAAAAGCCTTAAAAATCTTTAGCAAACCTTCAAAACCTAAAAACAACTAAAACCCAAAAAAACAAAAAAAACACTAAAAATTCCTAAAGCCCTCTAAAAACACTAAAAATCAAAAATACCCCTAAAAATAAAAAAAAACAATAAAACCCCCCTAAAAAATCTAAAACCCTTTAAACCCCTAAAAAGGTTTAAAACCCATAAAATCCTAAAACTCCAATAAACCTAAAAACCCAAAATAAACCTTAAAACCTCCATAAAACCCAAAAAATCTCTAAAATCCATAAAGGCCCATAAAAATCTTAAGAGGTCCTAAATATCCATAAAAATGAAAACCTCCTAAAAATTCTGAAAACCTTTAATAAATAATTAAAAAACTCAAAAAACTCAAAACCAATAAAACAATAAAAATGATAAAAACATAAAAAACACTTAAAACCCCTAAAGATAATAAGAACCAGTAAAAACCTTAATAAATCCTAAAAAATAAAAAATACTCTAAAAACCCATTAAAATTTTTAAAACCATTTAAAGCCCAAAACATTTCTCAAAACTCCACAACCATAAAAACCCTAAAACCCCAAAAGACCTGAAAGTCCTTAAAAATCCTAAGAACATATAAAATTCCTTAAATATCTCAAAAAATCCCCAAAATAAAAAAAACTAAAAGCCCAAAAAAACGGGAGGAAAACCATAAAAACCTAAAACTGATTAAAATTCCTAAAAACCTAAAAATTCTAAAAACACTAAAACCCTTAAAAATCTAAGAACCCCATGAAAATAAAGACCCCTAAAAACTAATAAAATTATAAGAACCATAAAATGACTAAAAATACACTAAAAAATCTAAAACCACATTAAAAACATAAAAATATTAAAAAATATTAAAAGTCACATGACAATAAAAAACTAAAAAGCACCTTAGAACCCAAAAATATATAAATGATATAATGACCCTAATAATAAAAAAATTCTCTAAAAAATACAAAAAACATAAAATCCAGTAAAACTAGTTTATAACCCTATGAAAACCATAAAAACTAAAAAAAACTTAAAACCTCTAATAAACCTAGAAACTCTAGAAACCCTAAAACTCCTAAAAACTATAAAACCCAAGAAAACCCATAAAAACCTTAAGAAACATAAATATCTAAAACCCTTTAAACCCATAAACATGTCAAAAACTCTAAAAAACCATAAATTCTCTAAAAACTACAAAAAACCTTAAAAATAAAAAAATCATAACAACCCAAAAACCACAAAAACCCTCATAATCTCTAAAAACCCTAAAACCCATAAAATTACTATTAAATCCCTAAGAAATCTTTAAAATATAAAAAAACTAAAAACCAAGAAAATTTATATAAAAAATATAAACCATAAATCACATAAACCCTTAAACACCTAAAAATGCTAAATACCATTAAAACCATCACAACCCCTAAAAAACCAAAAAAATTGATAAAAACCTCAAAAACAATAAAAGCCCATAAAACTAGTTAAAACCTACAAAACAATCTGAGATCCCGGGGTCCCTAAAAATGATAAAAAAAATATAAATACCATAAAAAATCTAAAAATACAAAGAAAACCCAAAACCCTAAAAACCATACAAATCCTAGGAACCATAAAACCCATAAAACCCCAAAAAATACCTAAAAATCCATAAAATCCTTGAAAACCCCTAAAACATTAAAAACCTTAAAAAACATCCCAAAATCCCTAAAATCCATTAAATAACACTAAAATTATAAAACCATTATACACCTATAAAGGTTAAAAACTCTAAAACCCCTTAAAACCTTAAAAAACCAAAAAAATCCCCTAAAATAGAAAACACTCAAAAAAACTAAAAAACGATCGAAATCCCTAAAAACCCTTAAATCCCCCCTTTAAATCTCGAAAACAAATCCCTAAAAACATAAAAACCCCTAAAATCCCTGAAATCCCCTTTGAAAACCTTAAAAACATAAAAAACATAAACCCCCTAAAAATCCTAAAAAGGCTAAAACCCTTAAACCCAAGAAACCCATAAAAACCATAAAACCCCCAAACCTTATAAAATCCATAAAAACAATAATAACCTAAAAACCCACAAAAACCACTAAAACTCCTTTATAACCATAAAAATATAAAAATATCTATAAACCCATAAAACCTTAAATAAAAAAAATCCGAAAACCCAAAAAACCCCCTAAAACCTTAAAATCCTGAAGATCCTTAAAAACCATAAAAACTATAAAATCCCTAAAAACCTTAAAAACATAAACACCATAAAACTTTGAAAACCACTAAAAAACCTAAAAACCCTAAACACACTTAAAACCACTGAAAAATAAAAATACTAACAACCCTAAAAGAACCTTAAAACCCTAAAAACAATAAAATCCCTAAAAAACATACAAACCTAAAAGGCCATAAAAATAAATATAAAACACTAAAATCTATAAAATACATTGAAAAATGTAAAATTGTTAAAAAATAAAAATACCATAAAACCTAAAAAACTCAAAAAAAACCCTATATACTTTAAAACTCTAAAAACCCTAAAACTGATCAAAATCTTTAAAAGACATAAAAACCTGTTAAATTTATAAAAAAATAATAAAAATACCTAAAAATGTTAAAACCTCTAAAAACTCTAAAAATATTTAATAAACCCTTTAAACCAAAAAAAATATAAAACCCCAAAAAACCTAAAAAATTTTAAAACCCCTGAAACCCATGAAAATAATAAAACTATAAACCATTAAAAACACTATAGAACCATTAAACGCATAAAAATATTTAAAAACACTAAAAACTCAAAAAAAAACTAAATAACTGGAGAAACCCCCCAAACCCAAAATAAAAACACTAAAACCCTAAAAACCATCAAAATAATTAAAATGAAAAATAAATAAATAAAATCCTAATTAAAGAAAAAAAATCCATAAAAATGTGAAAAAATCATAAAAACCATGAAAATCCTTCAAAAACCTTAGAACACAAAAAACACTTGAAAATCCTAAAAGCCTTTTAAAGGTTAACAAGCCAAAAATCCAAAAAATACTAAAATCCATAAGACCGCTAAAACCTTAAAAAACAGAAAAAACCCATAAAAACACTAAAAACACATTAAAAACTCTAAAAACCCTTTAAATACAAAGAAATGTAAAAAAACTATAAATAACCTTACAACCATAAAAAATAAAAAACAATAACCCTAAATCCTAAAAACACCAAAAAGGCCTAAAAACCCAAAAAATCATAAAACCCTCACAATCCCTAAAAACAATAAAAATCCAGAAAAATGCCTAATAATTTAAAAACCCGTAGAAAAATATTAAAATCATAAAAACACATCAAACCCCAAAAAAAATAAAAATGTTAAAATCCCTAAGAATCCCTAAAACCCATACACCCATAAAAACCCTAAAACCATAAAAATCCATAAAAACACTAAAAAGAACTGAAAACTATAAAAACCCTTTAAAAACAAAAAAAAAACGATAAAAATATAAAACACCTTTTAGACACTAAAAAATCCTAAAAGCATTGAACATCCCTAAAAATACTCAAATTACCTAAAAAACCTAATAACTATAAAAATCTTGAAACTCCCCATAAATCCCTAAAAACATAAAACTATTAAACTTGCGAAAAAATATAAGAAAACTATAGAATCCTAAATCTCTTAAAACCCATAAAAACCTAAAAATGCAATGAACTCTAAAAAACCCAACCCCCCCCCCCCAGAAAAACACTAAAACCCACTAAAACCTTAAAATCACACTACAAACTCATAAAACAACTTTTTACCCTAAATATGTTAAAAAAATATAAAAACCATAAAACCAAAAAACTCAAATAAAACCCTAAAACAAAAAAAAAACTTAAGCCCCCTCAAAATCCCTATAAAACCAAATAAAACCATAAAAATCCTAAAAAATACCTAAAATTTCTAAAAATATAAAAAAACATTAAAACCCTAAAAAAATAATAAGAATAATTTATAAATAATAAAACCATTTAAGCCCCAAAAAATCATATATAATTATAAAACAACAAAAAACCCTAACAACTCTAAAACAACTCAAAATCACTAAAAACCCAAAAACAATAAAAATCCTGAAAAATCCCAAAAAATCCATAAAAACATAAAAAACCATGAAACCCCCTAATAAAACATTAAAAACCTAAAAATAATTAAATCCCCTAAAATCCTAAAAAACACTAAAAACAATAAAAATCCCAAAAACCCAAAAAACCCTTAAAAATCAGAAAATCCCCTAATATCATTAAAAAACCTAAAAACAATAAATACCCACAAAAATATCAAAAAAACTATATAAATTCCAAAAAATGTTATAAAATCTAGTAATAATTAAAATAAATAAAAAATATAGAAAATATAAAAACACAACATAAAACAATTAACGCCCTAAAAACCCTAAAAACCCTAAAACCACTAAAAACCCGAAAAGACAATAAAATCCTAAAAACACATAAAATTACATTAAAATATAATCAACCCTAAAAACCATGAAAACCCTAATAAATCCTAAAAAATATAAAATCACATAAAACCCCAAAAACCCAAAAAAAACTAAAAAACACCTAAAAACCTATAAATACCCTGAAAACCATAGAAAACATGAAAACCAATAAAACCCCTTATAACTTTAAAAACCCAAAAAAACACATAAAAAGCATAAAAACCCACAAAAACACTAAAAACCATTTAAACCCATAAATTTTTAAAAAATCTAAAAAACCCCTTAAGAACCATAAGAAACTATAAAAACCCCTAAAAACCATAAAAACCATTAAAATCTTAAAACCCTAAAAACCCCAAAAACATCAAAAATCCCTAAAACCCTGAATACATTAAAAAACTAAAAAAACAGAAAAAATCTTAAAAAACGTAAAAAATGATAAAAACACTATGAAAATCATAAAAACCTAAAAACACTTAAAACCCCTTAAAAATTAATAAATGTTAAAAACTCTCAAAAACAAAAAAACCCTAAAAACAATAAAAATCCCAATAAACCATTAAACACCACAAGATACGAAAAACACTAAAACCAAAAAAAAATTCTAAAACCCCCTTGAACGACTCAAAACATTAAAGAACTCTAAAAAACCGTAAAATCCCAAAAATCTCAAAAAACCCCTAAAATATAAAAAAACATAAAAACACTAAAATGTTACAAAAAACTAAAACCCTTCCAATACCTAAAACCCTAAAGAAATATAAGAATCCCTAAAAATCCATAAAAACATAAAAACCCCAAAAACCCCTAAAAGAGAAAAAGAAAACCCTAAAAACCAAATAACAATTCAAACACACGAAAACCTAAAAAACTCTAAAAACCCCTTATACCCTAAAATCCAAAAAACCCTCAAAATCCCTAAAAACACAAAAAACCATAATAATCATAAAAAATACCAAAAAAATCCTAGAAGAATAAAAATCCTTGAAAAAACATAAGAAATCCCTAAAACCTAAAACACCTACCACCCATAAAAACAAAAAATCCTAAAAATCCCTAAAAGACCCTACAAACCCTAAAACCCCCTAAAACCATAAAAACAACTAAATCTGTAAAAACCCTAAAACCCCCTTAAAAACCCTAAAAAAATAAATAATCTAGAACAATTTAAAACTATAAAAACGTTAAAAGTCTCTAAAAACACTAACTACACTAAAAAATAAATAATATCCTAAAAACCTTAAACCCATAAAAACCATAAAATTTCTCCAAATCCATTAAATCCTTAAAAACTATAATAATGAAAAAAAATCCAGAAGATCCCTAACAATTTAAAATCCCTCAAAATCCAAAAATATCTTAAAAACTAAAAACACATAAAATGCCTAAAATAAAAAAAATGCTAAAAACCCATAAAACCCCTAAAAACTGTAAAACTACTAAAAAAATTAAAAAAACTAAAAAAAATACAAACACTAAAATTAAATGAATGATCAAATAAAAAATTTAAACCTTGAGTAATGTTAAAAACACTAAATAAATTTAAAACCCTAATAACTAAAAAACCCCTAAAAGCACAAAAACATAAAAAACTAAAAAACATAAACCCTCATTATCCCTAAAAACCCTAAATCCAATTAAAATTATAAAAAAAGATATAATATCCATAAAAACATAAAAACCCATAAAACCCAAAAAACCTAAGTAATTATTAAAAATCTAAAAACAAGCCCCCCTGAAAATCATAAAACATTAAAACCCATAAAAATAATAAAAATACTCAAATCCCCCAAAATCCCAAAAACACTAAAAACCATAAAAAACATCAAAATACCTAAATTTTTTAAAAAACCCTGAAAATATATAAGAAACCTTAAAAACCAAAAAAATAATTAGAACCCCTAAAAACATAAAAAATGTTAAAAACTCAAAAACACCTAAAAACTATAAAATACCCTAAAAACAATAAAAACACGTCACAGTCGTAAAACCCATAAAAACCCCTAAATTCCCATTAAAAACTCAAAAAATCCTTTAAAACCCTAAAAAATATAATAACTCTAAAAAACCTATAAAATTCAAAAAACTGAGAAAACCCTGAAAACACTAAAAACCTTAAAACCCCAAAAAACCATAAAATAGTAAAAACTATAAATTACAACAAAAATACTAAAAAATACCTAAAATCCCCAAAAATTTAAAAAATCTTGAATCTTCTTTGAAAACAATAAAAATGTAAAAACACATAAAAGCCCTAAAACCCTAAAAAACTGTAAAAACGCAAAAAACAATAAAAAGGATCTTAAAACACTAAAAACCCTTAAAACCATAAAAGCCCCTAAAACCCAAAAAACCATCTAAATCCCCATAAAAACACTAAAAACGAACTAAAACACTAAAAACCCTTTAAACCCATAAAAATGTTAAAAACTATAAAAACACATAAACCCCATAAAAACTCAATAAACAATAAAAACCAAGAAATCCCAATAAAACCCCTAAAAACCCAAAAAAACCGAAAAATCCCTAAAAACAGTAAAAAACATAAAAATCATTAAAAATACCTAAAAATAAATAAAAAATTAAAATAACCTAAAAACCATGAAAACCTTTGAAATAATTAAAATCCTAAAAACAATTTCAAACCATTAAAGACTTTAAAATACTAAAAAATTTATAAAAACATAAAAACATAAAAACCATAAAAAACCCTTAAATCCATAAAAACTATTAAAACCCATGAAACCCCAAAAACACAAAAAAAATATAAAACCCCTTTAAACACAAAAAATTGTTAAGCACTCTACAAAATCTAAAAAATCAAAAAAAACTCATAAAACCCATAAAACCCATATAAAACCTAAAACCCTAAAAATCATAAAAACAATAAAAATACTAGAATTGACGTAAAAATAAAAAAAATTTAAAACCCATAAAAACACCTGAGAACCCCTAAGAAAAGAATAAAAAAAGAGAACGTAAAAACCCTTAAAACCAAAAAAATGATAACAACCTTAAAAACCAATGAAACCCTAAAACCATAACACCCCCAAAAACCCTTAACCCCCCCCCCCCAATCCATAAACACCCTAAAACAAAAAAAAACTCTAAAACCCTAATAAACACCTAAAAATTGATAACTATTAAAAACCCAAAAAACCCTAAAAATTAAAAAAACCATAAAAATAAAAAAAACAACAAAAAACCTTTAAACCCCTAAAAATAAGAAAAACCCCCAAAAGCATAAAAATTAAAAAAAATACCAAAAATTACTTAAAAACATAAAAGAACTAAAAACAATTAAAACTACATGAAAACCATAAAAACCTAAACAAAACTAAAACCCCTAAAAACCTAAAAATGCTAAAACCCCTATAAAACCCTAAAAATAATAAAAATCGCATAAAACCATAAAAACCCCTAAAACCCCATTAAAATGCTCAAAACCTTGTAAGAACTCTAAAACCCATTCAAAAACATATACAGTTAGAAACTCTAAAAATCCATAAAACCACTAAAAAATTAGAAAATACCCTAAAAACCCAAAAATATTATAAAACCCCTAAAAACCATGAAAATCTTCAAAATGCCTAAAAACCAATAAAAATCATAAAAAACACATAAAAATCCTTAAAAACATAAAAATATATAAATCCCTAAAAACACCTTATGAAAACCTAAAAAAATATCAAAATACACAAAAGCCATGAAAAACCTATGAATGCTAAAAACCCTAAAAGATGAAAAACCCTAAAAATCCTAGAAACCATAAAACCCCCTAAAACCCTTAGAAGACCAAAAAAATACAAAACCCATAAAAACCACAAAAAACTCTAATTACCATTTATAATCCTAAAATTGTTAAAAAAACAATAAAAACCATAAACCCCTAAAAACTAAAAAAACCTTTAAACCCTAAAAAACCTAAAAAAAATCCCAAAAATCCTTCAAAACCATAAAATCCCTCATAATCCATAAGACCATAGAAAGACTATAAAAATCCAAAGAATGGTCTAATAATACCTAAAATTTTAAAGTTCGTTAGAAACCATAAAAATCCCAAATAAATTCATTAAAACATAAAAGAAATAAGAACCCGAACAATCCTAAAAACACAAAAAACAATTAAAATTCATAAAAACCTTAAAAATCATAAAAACCCAAAAAATTCCAAAAACCACAAAAACATCAAAAAACCTGTACACACCTAAAAATATTTAAAACCCTTAAAACTCATATAAACCCACAAAAACTATAATTCACAAAAAATCCTCAAAATCCCTAAAAACTAACTAACCATAAAAAACATGAAAAAGACCTAAAAATAAATAATAATGTAAAATACGTAAAACCCCTTAATAACCCTAATAAAACCTTAAAATCAAAAACAATTAAAACCCTAAAAAATGGAAAAAACACAAAAAACACAAAAAACACTAAAGACCTAGAGCTCATAAAACCACTAAAACCATAAAACACACTAAAACTAATAACAATAGTAAAAACTGGTAAAAACTCTATAATTACTTTAAAACCAAATAAATGTTGAAAACCATAAAAACCCAAAATAATAAAAAAAAACCATGAAAACCGAAAAGAAACCAAAAAGAATATAAAACCACTAAATTTCCATAAAAACCCTCAAAATCCATAAAATAAAAAAACACTAAAAATTACATAAATTCTTTAAAACGGAAAATCCCTAAAATGGTGAAAAGCCCTAAAGAAACCATAACAACCATAAAACACTTAAAACCACTAAAACCAATAAAAACCCAAAAACCCCATAAAGCACTAAAACCATATAAATAACCTAAAACCCCATTTACACCAATAAAATCTTTAAATACCTCAAGAAACTCTTAAAACACCTAAAAATTAATGAAACACTAAAACCCCGTAAACCCCACAAAATCCATAAAACCTAAAATACAATAAAAATACAAAAGAAAAACTAAAAAAACATTAAAAGTAAAAAAAATATTGTAAAAAAATTTGAGAACAATAAAAATAAGAACACTCGAACCCACTAAAAACCTAAAAAAAATACTAAAAACCATAAAAGAATCTGAAATTACACTAAAAACCAAGAAACCATAAAACCCATAAAAACCTAAAAAAATCATAAAAACACTTTTAATTACCTAAAACTAATAAAAACTCTAGAACCCATTTAAATCCCAAAAAACTTTATAAACTCTAAAAACCATAGAAACCCTAAAAAATTCATAGAAAACACCAAAATCCATAAAAACACTAAAATCCCTAAAATCCCTAAAAACCATAAAAATCACAATATCGTTAAAAAATCCCAAAAAACATAAAAACCCTAACACCCCTAAAACCATTATAAATCCTTTAAATTCTTAAAATATGTGAACCACAAAAAACTAAAAAATTCTAAAAACCCTAATTACCCTAAAAAGCATAAACCATAAAAACCCAAAAACTACAAGAAAAACAAAAAACACTTTATTTCACTAAAACATTAAAAAAAACTCTAAATAAAATTTAAAACAATAAAAGATAAAAACAAACCTAAATACCCAAGAAAACTCTAAAAACCCTAAAATCTCTAAAAACTATAAAAGCTTAAATCCCTCAAAATACATAAAAACCCTAAAAAGCATAGAAATTGTAAAAATCCATAAAAATGTAAAAATCCTAAACACAATGAAAACCCCCAAGAAAGACTTAACAACCTAAAAACCCTAAAAAACCACTAAAATTTTTAAAAATCCTAGAAAACCATATAATCCTAAAATACTAAAAATTATAAAAAACCCTTCGATCCCTTTAAAACCTTAACAATATCTAAAAACATTTTGAGCCATAAAAACTAAAAAAAGAATTCTATAATACCACAAAATACATAAATATCCATTAAACCATAAAACCTATAAAAATCATGAAAATCCATAAAAATCCTAAAAACCCTAAAAAACCTAAAAAACACCTAAAAATCCCAGAAAAACATTAAAAACCCCGTAAAAATCCCAAAAAACATAAAATACCCCTAAAAATCCAGAACAGTTTTAAGGAGCCCATAAAAACATCAAGACGCATAAAACCCCTAAATCCAAATAAATGATAAAAACCCTAAAAATACCAAAAAAACACCCAAAGACACAAAAACCCATAAAAACCCCTAAAACAATAAAAATCGTAAAAATCTATAAGACCCTAAAACCCCATTAAACTCCAAAACCCCTTTAAACCCATAATAATATTGAAAAACCAAAAAACCCTTAAAATACAAAAACCCCCTCATAATCCAAAAATCCATAATAACCAAAATATATATATAAAATCCCCATAAATCTCTAAAAATTTAAAATACCCTAAAAACATGGAAAGACCGAAGAAATTTTTAAAAAACTACAGACACTTTAAACCCCAAAAAACATAAAAAAATACCAAAAATAGTAAAAACACGAAAATCCATAAAAAACACATAAAACACTATAAAAACTCTAAAACCACTAAAAACTATAAAATTCCTTTAAACCCCAAAAAACTTTAAATCAACCAAGAAAATAAAAACCCAAAAGACGGTCAATACCCTAAAAATCCTAAAAATTAATTAATATCCTAAAAATACCTAAAAACCATGAAACCCCCAAAGAAAATATTAAAGTTCCAAAAAAAACTAGAAAAAAACTAACAAATGTTAAAAACCCTAAAAACCATAAAAACCACTAAAACCTCTAAAACACTATAAAACCATAAAAACCCATAAAAACCCAAAGCCCACAAAAAACACTAAAGTCCTTTAATCTAATTAAAATATTAAAAAATCTAAACACCCTTCAAAATCATAAAAAACATAAAATCCTAAAAATAGAAAAAGCCTAAAAAAACTAAAAACCCTTAAAATTCTTGAAATCCCTAAATATCGTAAAACCACAAAGAATCATAAAAAATCCCTAAAAATCCCGAAAAACGTAAAAATCCATAAAATATCCTAAGAAAACTATAGAAACATAAAAACATTTAAACCCTCTAAAAACCTAAAAAATGATAAAAACCCTTGAAAACACCCAAAATCATAAAAACCAAAAGACCCATAAAAACACTAAAAACCCTAATAACTCATAAAACCCCCCAAAACCACAAAAAATTATTAAAAAACCTGTAAACCGCTAAAAAAATTAAAAACTATAAAATTCCTTAAAACCAAAAAATCTAAAAACCCATAAAATCCTAGAAAAGATAATAAAAACCTAAAACCCCTTAAAACCCCTAACAACAATCAAAATCCTAAAAACCCCAAAAACCCCTAAAAATCCAAATTATGCCTTAAAAGTCACTAAAAATGTAAAAACCCCTAAAACCCCTAAAACCCCTAAGAAAAACATAAAAACAAAAAAACACTTAAAGCCTTTAAAACACCTAAAAATTTTAAAAAAACAAATACCCGATAATATCCTAAAAACAATTAAACCATAAACCCCTAAAAACTGGAAAACACTAAAAACCCATAAAAACCCTAAAACCCACTAAAACCATAAAACCCTTTAATGACATAAAATGTTAAACAAACAAAAAATACATTAAACCCCTAAAAAATCAAAAAACCCTTACAACCCAAAAAACCCTAACACCCACAAAATCCCTAAATACCCTAAAACCCATAAAAATCCATAAATCCAATAAAATTACCAAAAAATTTAAAAAAATCTAAAAATCATAAGAAAACCATAAAACCTAAAAACACTAAACTTTCTAAAAACCTAATATTACTAAAATCCCTATAAAAACATAAAAACCCTAAAACCCCTCAAAATCCCTAAAACCCCTAAAATTTAAAAAAAATATCCAAAATAATCTGTAAAAATCCATACAATAGTTTAAAACCCTACAACCATAAAAACCATTAGAAAACAATAAAAAATTTAAACCCTTAAAACCCATAAAAAATAAAAAAATAATAGAATACAAAAAAACCCAAAAACCCCTTAAACCACTTAAAACACCTAAAACCCAAAGAAAACCACTAAAAACCCTAATAACCCTTTTAATATCTAAATATGTTAATATATCCTTAAACCATAAAACTCATAAAAAACTCAAAAAGAACATAAAAGGCAAAAAAAACATAAAAACAATAAAAACCTAAAAATCCTAAACTCCTCAAAATCTCTAAAAACCAGTAAATATAAAAATAAGCCAAAAATTCTCTAAAAAATTAAAAAAACCTAAAATCCTAAAAATCCTTAAAAACCAAAAAACACTAGAAACACTAAAAACTAAAAAATTAGAAACCCCCCTAAAAATCAAATATAGATCATAAAACCCCTAAAACCCATGAAATCCCCCTAAAACCCATAAAATGCCTAAAACCCATTAAAAATCCCAAAACCCTAGAAACAAACTAAAAATATAAATACCCTTAAACCCATTAAAAATGTTTAAAACTCTAACAAACCATAAAACACCTAAAAACTAAAAAATTCCTAAAACTTGAAAAAACTGTAAAAACCAAAAATACCCTAAAATCTTGAGAATCTGTAAAAACAATAAAAATACAAAAAAAAATTAAGTCAGGTCATTGAAAAATTAAAAATATATAAAAACCTTTAACACCCTTTAAAAACCAGTAAAATCTAAAAACTCTAAAAACTCCTAAAACAAATAAAAATGAAAAAAAACAAGAAAAAAAACCTCAAAAAACCTAAAAACCAAGAACTCCATAAAACCCCTAAAACCCATAAAAATCCTAACTTATAAAAACCCAAAATCCCACTAAAATATCTAAAAACCTTTAAACCCCTAAAAACATTGAAAACTCTAAAAACCCTTAAAACCTGTAAAAACTAATAAAAAACTCTAAAACTCAAAAACCCCATAAAAACCACAAAACCAAATAAAACCCTCTAATTCCATGAAAATTGTAAAATACCCTAAAAATACAATAAATCCCTAAAAATACCTAAAAAATTAAATAACTCTAAAAACCAAACAAAAACATAAAAACCTAAAAACGCTTCAAACCTATAGAAACATAAAAAAATGCATAAACACCCAAAACAAAACCTAAAACCTCCAAAAACCCATAAAACCCAAAAAAACAATAAAACCATTAAACACCATTGAAAACCCTAAAACCCATTTAATCCCCTAAAAATAATAAAAACCCTAAAACTCTTTAAAACCCTAAAAAATCAAAAAAAAAACCTAAAACCCAAAAAAGACATAAAATCCTAAAACCCCCAAAACCCCAAAAATCCTAAAAATGATAAAAAAAACCCTAAAATTTGAAAAATCATGAAATACCTGAAAACCAAAAAATATCTTTAAAAAATTAAATCCTATAAAAATAGATAAAGTCCCTAAAAACCCAATAAAAACTCTAAAAACCCTTTAATCCTCAAAAAATATTAAAAACTCAAATAAAAATTAATCCCTTAAAAAACTGGAAAACCCCTAAAAGCCAATAAAACGTAAAAACTATAATTCCCTAGAAATCCAAAAAATCCCTAAAACCCTATAGGATGATAAAATTACTAAAACTTACAAAAAATACAAAAATAATAAAAAAAATTAAGTAACCCTTGAGACCTATGAACACTTATAACCCTTAAAAACCTGAAAATTGCAAGAAAAACCTTAAAACCCCTAAAATATTAACCACCATAAAACCCATAAAAACTCAAATAACACCACCAAAAACCCAAATAACTATAAAAACCCTGAAAACCCTCAAAATCCATAAAAACCATAAAAATCCTTATAATAAACTAAAAATCACTAAAAATTAAGAAATCCCTAAGAACCCAAAAAATCCCTAAGAAAAACTTAAAAACATAAAAATGCTTAAAATCCTTAAAAACCTAAAAAATGATAAAAACTCATAAAACCTCAAAAACATTAAAAAAACAAAAAAACACATAAATGGTAAAAACCCCAAAACCCCATAAAAACCCTAAAACCCCACTAAGAACAATAAAAAACTCATTAAACTCATAAAAATCTTTAAAAAATCTTAAAAACCTTAAAAACCACATAAACTCAAAAAATCCTTAAATCCCAAAAAAACCATAACAACCCTAAAAACCAATAAAAATATTGAAAATATCAAAAAACCTTAAAAACCCATAAAGATAAATAAATATCGCTAATAATCCCAAAAAACATAAAAAAACCCTAGAATATCTGGAACCCCAAAAGAAAACAAAAAAAACCTAAAAAAACTTATATTGCTTAAAAAATCAAAAAATGCTAAAAATCATAAAAAATATAAAAACTCTAAAAACCATACAAACCCTAAAAAATATTAAAAACCCATAAAAACTATAAAACCACTGAAACTCTAAAAAAAATTAAACACCTAAAAACGTTAAAAAAAACTTTAAAAACCCTTTAATCCCCTAGAAACCCAAATAAAACCCCCCATAGAACCAAAATAGATCATTGAATTCCTAAAAACAATAAAACACCATAACAACCCTCAAAATATTTAAAATCCATACAAACAACAAAATTCCTAAATAATACCTTAAAATTAATAAAAATATAAAAATCCATAAAATTCCTTAGATAACCTTCAAAACCTAAAAACAAATAAAACCATAAAAATATAAAACACTAAAAATTCCTAAAACCCTATAAAAACACTAAAAACCAAAAATACCCTTAAAACCATAAACCCCTAAAAATGCATAAAAATAATAAAACCCCCCTAAAAACTCTAAAACCCTATAAACCCCTAAAAACATTAAAAACCCATAAAAACCATATAAACTCCAAAAAACCTAAAACCCCAAAATAAACCTTAAAACCTCCATAAAAACCAAAAAATCCCTAAAATTCATAAAGGCCCATAAAAATATTAGGAGGCCCTAAATATCCATAAAAACGAAAACCTCTTAAAAATGATGAAACCCCGTAATAAAAAATTTAAAAACTAAAAAAAACTCAAAACCAATAAAACCTTAAAAATGCTAAAAACATAAAATCCCCTTAAACCCCCTAAAGACAATAAGAACCCCTAAAAACCGTAATAAATCCTAAAAAATAAAAAGAACTCTAAAAACCCATTAAAAATTATAAAAACCATTTAAAAGCCTAAAAATTTCTCAAAACTCCAAAACCATAAAAACCCTAAAACCCAAAAGACCTCAGAGCCCCTAAAAATCCTAAAAACATATAAAATTCCTAAATATATCTAAAAATACACAAAATATAAAAAACATAAAAGCCCTAAAAATTCTTGGAAAACCTTAAAAACCTAAAAATGATTAAAACGCATAAAAACCTAAAAACACTAAAAACACTAAAACCCATAAAAATCTAAGAACCCTTTAAAATAAAGACCCCTAAAAACTATTTAAACTATAAAAACCATAAAATGACTAAAAATACACTAAAAACCCTAAAACCACATTAAAACCATAAAAATATTTAAAAATATAAAAACCCTCAAGACAGTAAAAAACAAAAAAACACCTAAAAACCCAAAAATATATAAAATACATAATGACCCTAAAAATCGAAAAATTCTCTAAAATATCCAAAAAATTGTAAAATCCTATAAAACTAGTTTATAACCCTCTGAATACCTTAAAAACAAAAAAACACTTAAAACCTCTAATAAACCTAAAAACTCTAGAAACCCTATAACCCCTAAAAACTGTAAAACCGTAGAAAACCCATAAAAACCTTAAAATAACATAAAACTCTTAAACACTTTAAACCCATAAACATGTTAAAAACTCTAAAAACCCATAAATTCTCTAAAAACTCCAAAAAAACCTCTTAAAACTCAAAAAATCATAACAACCCAAAAACCATAAAAACCCTCATAAACCCTAAAAATCCTAAAACCCATAACATTCCTAAAAAATCCATAAAAATCTATTAAAACATAAAAACACAGAAAACCAATAAAATTTATAAGAAAAACATATAAACCATAAATCACATAAAACCTTAAAATCCAAAAAATGCTAAAAACGATTAAAACCAAAAAAAACCCAAAAAACCATAAAAACCATAAAAATTGCTAAAAACCTCAAAAACCATAAAAACCCATAAAACTAGTAAAAACCTACAAAAAACTCGATAGCCCTAGTTTCCTAAATATGTAAAAAAAATCTAAATACCATAAAAACCCTAAAAACCAAAAAAACCCAAAACCACCAATACCATAAAAATCTAAAGAACCATAAAACCCTTTAAACCCCACAAAATCCCTTAAAATCTAAAAAACCAAAAAATCCTTGAAAACCAAAAATAACATTAAAACCCCTAAAAACCTTCCCAAAAATCATCAAACCCATTAAAACCACTAAAAACTCTAAAACCATTTAAACCACTATAAACGTTAAAAAAATACTAAAACCCCTTAAAACCCTAAAAATAAAAAAAACCCTAAAATTCAAAACACTCTAAATACACTAAAAAGCCTTCAAAATCCATAAAACCACAAAAAAACCCTTCAAAACCCCTTAAAATCCCAAAAACAATTCCCAAAAAACATAATAACCCCTAAAATCTCTGAAATCCCCTTTGAAAACCTTAAAAACATTAAAATTCTAAGACCCCCTAAAATCATTAAAACGCTAAAAACCCTAAAACCCATGAAAACACTAAAACCCATAAAACTCACAAAACCTTAAAAAATCCCTAAAAACCAACAAAAACCTCAAAAACAACTTTAAACCAATAAAAATATAAAAATATCTATAAACCCATAAAAACTTTAAAAACTAAAAAAGCTGAAAACCCAAAAAAACACTAAAACCCTTAAAATCCAGAAAATCCATAAATACCATAAAACATAAAAAATCCCTAAAAATTCTTGAAAACAAAAAAAATATAAAACCTTGAAAATCACTAAGAAAACATAAAAAACATAAAGAAACTTAAAACCACTAAAAAACAAAAAATACTAACAACCCTAAAAGACCCTTAAATCCAAAAAACCAATAAAATCCCTAAAAAAATAAAAACCTAAAAGGTCATAATAACAAATATAAACCACTAAAATCTATAAAAACCCTTTAAAAATGTTTAAAAAATCAAAAAAATCATAAAACCTGAAAAACACAAAAAAAACCCAAAAAACATTAAAACTCAACAATCCCTAAAACCCATAAAATCTGTAAAAAGCATAAAAACCAGTAAAATTTATAAAAAATATCCTAATAATCCCTAATAATGTTTAAAGCCGTAAAAACCCTGAAAATACATAATAAAATCTTTAATCCAAAAAAATAAAACCCAAAAAAACCTAAAATATTCTAAAAACCCTAAAATCCATAAAAATAATAAAAACATAAAACCAATAAAAACATTAAAAAGAATTAGGGGCATAAAAATATTTAAAACACTAAAAACCTCAAAAAAACTAAATAACTTAAGAAACCCCTGAAACCCAAAAAACCATAAATACACTAAAACCCTGAAAACCATCAAAATAACTAAAAAAATAAATAATAAAAATCCTAATTAAACTATAAAAATCCCTAAAATGTAAAAAAATCGTAAATACCATGAAAATCCCTCAGAAAACCTTAGAACCCTAAAAACACTTGAAACCCCTAAAACCCTATAAAATGTTAATAAGCCAAAAAACCATAAACCCCAAAAAACCATAAAACCACAAAAAAACCAAAAAACCCTAAAAACATATTAAAAACTCTTAAACCCCGTTAAAGACATACAAATATAAAAAAACTATAAATAACCATAAAAACCTAAAAATCTAAAAAACCCATAAAAACTCAAAATAAACAGAAAGACCTTAAATTCCAAAAAACTATAAAGACCTCTTAATCCCTAAAAACAATAAAAATACATAAAATTCCCTAATAATGTAAAAAACCCTAGAAAAACATTATAATACTAAAAACACATGTAACCCCAAAAAACCTAAAAATGTTAAAACCCCTAAGAATCCCTAAAATCCCTAAAACCCTAAAACCATATAACCCCTAAAACATTAAAAAATCCATAAAAACACTAAAAAAACTATTAACTATAATAAACCTTTCAAACCCTAAAAATGATAAAAATATAAAACACCTTTTAAAAACTAAAAAATAAAAAAATACTTAAAAACTTTGAAAACCCCTAAATATCCTCAAAATCCCTAAAAACCCTAAAAATTATAAAAAATCATGAAATTACCCATAAATACCTTAAAAAATTAAACCATTAAACCCCTAAAAATATATAAGAATACCTTATAAACCTAAAAGCTCTTAAAACGCATAAAAACCTAAAAAATACAAAGAAATATAAAACACCAAGCCCCCAAGAATACTCTAAAAACCACAAAAATCCCAAAAAAACCTTAAATCCCCTAAAACCACATAAACAAATAAAACCCACTAAAAAAATAAAAACCTTTAATCCAAAAAAAAATTTAAAAACAAAAAAAACCCTAAAAACATTAAATCCCATCAAAATTCGTAATAACCCAAATTTCCCAAACCAATCATAAGAGATACCTAAAAATACCTAAAAACATAAACCCCTAACAACCCCTATGAAAACATTAAAAAAACACTTAAACCCCCTTAAAACCTAAAAATAGTAACACCCCTAAAAACCCTAAAACCCTAAAAAACCTTTCAAAATCCCCAAAACTCCCAAAACCATCAAAATATGATAAATCCCTAAAAATCCCTAAAAAAATAAAAAACCCTTATACCCTAAAAAAACCTAAGAAGACCTTAAAATTTTAAGAACACTTAAAATACAAAAAACATACAAAACAATAAAAATTATAAAAATTACAAAAAACCACAAACCCACTAAAACCCACTAAAATGCCCGAAAAACCATAGAAATCGTAAAAACATAAAGACATGACAATCCATAAAACCCTAAAAACAAACTAAAACTCTAAAATCCCTTTAAACACCAAGAAATGTAAATAAAAAATGATAACATTCCTTAAAACCCCAAAAACTAAAGGAACTCTAAATACCCAAAAAAACACAAAAAACCCTAAAAAAACCTAAAAGCCCTCAAAATACCTACAAACCCTAAAAACCAATAAATATACAAAAAACTCTAAAAGTCAATAAAATGTAAAAAAAAATATAAAAAACCTTATAAAACCCTAAAAACCTAAAACACTTTAAACCCCTAAAAACCTAAAAATAATAAAACACCAAAAACCACATAAAATACCTAAAAATGTTAAAACAGAAAAAACCCTAAAAATGCCCAAAAACACTAAAAACCCTTTAAACCAATAAAAATGGTAAAAAATATAAAACCCTTAAAAATTATAAAAACTCAAAAAACCCCTAAATCGACCAAAAACAATAAAAACCCTTAAAACCCCTCAGATCCCCAAAACCCAAAAAGATCATTAAGATTAAAAAATCCAAAAAAATAACTCAAAAATTAAAAAACCATCAATCCCAAAAAAACCTTAAAAACCTAAAAACACTTCAAACACCTAAAAAAGATAAAGACCATAAAAATACCTAAAACCCTATAAAACCCCCAAAACCATAAAACCCCTAAAAACATTAAAACCCCATAAAACCCACTAAAAACAATTAAAACCATTTAAAATCCTAAAATGTATTAAAAAAATATAAAAACCCTTAAAATCTATAAAAAATAAAAAATACCCCCTTAAAACCCCCAAGAAACTCATAAAAACCCTAAAAACAATAAAAATCCATAAAAACATAAAAAACAAAAAATAAAAATAAAAATCCCTTAAAATCCCTAAAAATGTAAAAACCCTAAAACCCCTGAATAATCCTATGAAAATCGTAAACAACTAAAAAATTACAACTCCAAATAACCATAAAACGCTAAAAACCTCGAACACGCTAAAAACCTTACAAACCATTAAAACAATGAAAATCCCTAAAACCTGTAAAATCCCTATAAACCCAAAAAACCCTGTAAACCAACTAAAAACTATAGAAACCCTTTAAGCCCATAAATACATTAAAAACATGAAAAACCTTAAAAACCCAAAAAACATAAAAAAAATACCAAAACCAATATATATATACCATAAATCTCTAAATCCCTGAACAATCCATAAAACCCCTAAAATGAAAAAATTCCTAAAAAAACATAAAAGCACTAAAATAAAAACCCTTAAAAACATTGAAAACCCCTAAGAAAACATTAATAATAAAAACAATTTAAACACCAAAAGACCAAAAAATGATAAAAAAAACTAAAAAAAAACCAAAATCCACAAAAATCCTAAAGACAAAAAAAAACCCAAATATCATTAAAAACCCTAATACCCATAAAACTAAAGAAAACCCTTTAAAACCCAAAAAACTAGAAAAAACAGAAAAAATTAAAAACATTAAATCCCTAAAAACCTCTAAACCCATAAAATCCATAAAAATAAAATAATCAAAAAAATTAATTAAAATCCAAATATTCCTAAGAAAATGAAAAAACCTTAGAAAACTGTAAAAAAGTAAAAACTCATAAAACCCCTAAAAACCAATAAAATGATAAAAACCCTAAAAATCGGAAAACACTAAAAACCCATAAAAAATTAAAACACACTAAAACTATAAAAAACCATTAAAGACATAAAATGTTAAAACCCATAAAATACATTAAACCCCTAAAAAATTCAAAATACTCTTACAACCCTAAAAACCCTAACACCCTCAAAATCCCTAAATACCCTAAAACCCATAAAATCCATAAAACCAATAAAAATACCCAAAAATGTAAAAAAAAATATAAACATCATAAGAAAACTCTAAAACCTAAAAACACTAAACCCCCCTAAAAACCAAATATTACAAAAAAATCCCTATAGAAACTTAAAAAACCCTACAACCCCTCAAAATCCTTAAAACAACTAAAAAACAAAAAAATCCAAAAAAATCTGTAAAAATCCATAAAATTGTTTAAAACTCTAACAACCCCTTAGAAAACAATAAAAAATTTAAACCCTTAAAACCCAGAAAAATAAAATAATAATATAAACCCAAAAAACCCCAAAAAACCCCTAAACCCATTAAAACACATAAAACCCAAAGAAAACCACTAAAAACCCAAATAACCCTTTCAATAGCTAAAACTGTTAATATAACCAAAAACAATGAAACTCATAAAAACTCTAAAAGAACCTAAAAACAAAAAAACCTAAAAACAAAAAAAAACCTAAAAACCCTAAACCCCTCAAAATATCTAAAAATACATAAAAATCAAAAACCCTAAAAATATCAAAAAATGTAAAAAAACCCAAAACCCTATGAAATCCTTAAAAACCTCAAAACACTAGAAAACCTAAAAAATAAAAAAATGATAAAACCCCCATAAAAATCAAATATAGATCATAAAACCCCTAAAACCCCAGAAAACCCCCTAAAACATATAAAATACCTAAAAACTGTTAAAAAACCCAAAACCCTAGAAACCCACTAAAAAATATAAATACCCTTAAACCCATTAAAAGTTTTTAAAACTCTAACAAACGTTAAAACCCCCAAAACTCAAATAAATCCTAAAACCTGAAAAAACTGTAAAAACATGAAATACCCTAAAAATACATAGAATCCCTAAATACAATAAATATACAAAAAATCAATAAAACTCATTGAAAAATTAAAAATATAAAAAAACCTTTAACACCCCTTAGAGAACCATGAAAATATAAAAACTCTAAAAACACCTAAAACACCTAAAAATGAAAAAAAACAAAAAAAACCTCAAAAACCTAAATACCAAGAACTCTATAAAACCCCTGAAACCCATAAAAACCTAAAAACTCATAAAAACCCAAAAACCCACTAAAATATCTAATAACCCTTTAATACCCTAAAATCATTAAAAACATTAAAAACCCATAAAACCCGTAAAAACTAATAAAAACCCTAAAACCCTAGAACACCATAATAACCATTAAACCCAATAAAACCCCTCCAAATCCAAAAAAAATCAAAAATACCCTAAAAATACAATAAATCACTAAAAATAACTAAATATTTTAAAAACACTAAAATGAAAGGAAAAACCTAAAAACCTAAAAATGCTTCAAACCTATAGGAACAAAAAAAATGTAAAAATTGAAATAAAACCTAAAACCTCCAAAAACCCAAAAAACCCAAAATAATTAAACCTATTAAATGCCAATGAAAACCCTAAAACCCCTTCAATCCCCT
Organism: Viscum album; assembly: GCA_963277665.1. Classification (NCBI taxonomy): domain Eukaryota; kingdom Viridiplantae; phylum Streptophyta; class Magnoliopsida; order Santalales; family Viscaceae; genus Viscum; species Viscum album. The sequence continues at coordinate 1,118,657,639 of OY728152.1, forward strand.
CAAAATATTAAAAGAAACCCTAAAATCCTTTAAAACCCTAATAAATAAATAAATACCTAAAACCCAAATAGACATAAAATCCTAAAACCCCTCAAAAACCCTAAAACCCCCAAAAAACCTAAATATCATAAAAAATAAAAAAAACTATAACACCCTAAAATCCTAAGAAAACCTTAAAACCCTAAAATGATATAAAACCCCTAAAAACCTAAAAATTCTAAAAACCCCTAAAATGTGAAAAATCATTAAAAACCTAAAAACAAAAAAAATCGTAAAAAAATTAAAACCCCTGAAAATAGATAAAAACACTAAAAACCTAATAAAAACTCTAAAAACCCTTTGATCCTGGAAAAACATTAAAAACTATAATAAAAATTAATCCCTTAAAAAACTATAAAACCCATAAAACCCATAAAACCAAAAAAATATATAAAAACTATAAAACCCTAAAAATGCAAAAATTCCCTAAAACCCTATAGGATGATAAAATTACTAAAAAATACAAACAATCCCAAATAAATAATAAAAAAATTATGTAAACCATAAAACCTAAGAACACTTATAACCCTTCAAAACCAAAAAATGCAAAAAAAACCCCTCAAAACGCCTAAAAATATTGACCACCATAAAACCCATAAAAACTCAAATAACACCACTATAAACCCAAATAACTATAAAACACTGAAAACCATCAAAATCCATAAAAATCATAAAAATCCTAATAGATAACTAAAAATTGCTGAAAATTCAAAACACCCTAAGAACCTAAAAAATACCTATAAAATAGTAAAAACATAAAAATTCTTAAAACCCATAAAAACCTTAAACATGATAAAACCCATAAAACCTCAAAAACATTAAAAAACATAAAAAACACCTAAACGGTAAAACCCCAAAAACTCCCATAAAAACCAAAAAACCCACAAAAAACTCTAAAAAACTCTTTAAACCCATAACAATTTTAAAAAAATCTTAAAACCCATAAAAACCATATAACTGAAAAAATCCTAATATCCCTAAAAACCAAAAGAACCCTAAAACCTATAAAAACACTGAAAATTTTTAAAATCCCTAAAAACCAATAAAAATACAAAATATCGCTAATAATCCCAAAAAATATAAAAATCCCTAGATACTCTAAAACCTCAAAATAAAACCATAAAAACCTAAAAGCACTTATACTTCTTAATAAATCAAAAAAAAAATCGAAAAACCATAAAAAACCGAAAACCCTAGAAACCATAAAAACCATAAAAATTATTAAAAACCCATAAAAACCATAAAACCACTAAAACTCCAAAAAAACATTAAACACCTAGAAAGCTTGAAAAACATTAAAAACACTTTAAACCCCAAGAATCCCAAAAACTCCACCATTAGACCCAAAATAGATCATTAAACCCGTAATAACAATAAAATACCATAAAACCCCTCAAAATCATTAAAATCCCTAAAAACAAAAACAAAATACTAAATAATAGCTTAAAATTAATACATATGTAAAATCCCTAAAAAATTTATATAACCTTCAAAAACTAAAAACAAATAAAACCCTAAAAAACATAAAACACTAAAAGTTCCTAAAACCCTCTAAAAACACTTAAAATTAAAAATACCCCTAAAAACCAAAAACCCCTAAAAATACATAAAAATAATAAAACCCCCCTAAAAACTATTGAAACCTTTAAACCCCTAAAAACGTTAATACCCATAAAAACCCTATAAACTCCAAAAACCCTAAAACCCAAAAATAAACATTAAAACCTCTATAAAACCCAAAAAATACTTAAAATCTATAAAGTCCCATAAAAATCATAAGAGGCCCTAAAAATCTATATAAATGAAAACCTCCTAAAAATGATAATAACCCGTAATAAAAAATTAAAAAACTAAAAAAACTCAAAAGCAATAAAACCATAAAAATGCTAAAAACATAAAAATCCATTAAAACCCCTAAAAACCTTAAAGTTCTTAAAAATCATAAAAACATATTAAATTCCTAAAATGTCTCTAAAATCCCAAAAATATAAAAAACCAAAAATCTCTAAAAAATGCGAGGAAAACCCTAAAACCTAAAAATCATAAAAATGCCTAAAAACCTAAAAACTCAAAAAACACTAAAACCATTAAAAATCTATGAACCCTAAAAAAATAAAGGCCCCTGAAAACTATTAAAACTATACAAACCATAAAATGACTAGAAATACACTAAAAATTATAAAAACCCATTAAAACTATAAAAATATTGAAAAATATAAAAAACATCTAGACAATAAAAAACTAAAAAACACCTAAAACCACAAAAATATATAAAAGTCATAACGACCCTAAAAAATCAAAACATTCTCTAAAAAATACAAAAATCATAAAATACAATAAAACCAGTTTATAAAACTACGAAAACCTTAAAAACTAAAAAACACTTAAAACCACTAAGAAACCTAAAAACGCTAAAAACCCTACAACCCATAAAAATTGTAAAACCCTAGAAAACACATAAAAACCATAAAACAAATTAAAACCCTAAAACCCTCCAAACTCATAAGAACGTTAAAAACTCTAAGAAAATAAATTCTCTAAAAACTCAAAAAAAAAACCATAAAAACCAAAAAAATCATAACAACCCAAAAACCATAAAAACTCTCATAATCCCTAAAAATCCTAAATCCCATAAAATTCCAAAAATAATCCAAAAAAATCCGTTAAAACCTAAAAAATCTAAAAACCAAGAAAATTTATAAGAAAAAAAATAAACCATAAATCACTTAAACACCTTAAAACCCAAAAAATGTTAAAACCATTTAAAACCATAAACCCCAAAAAACCATAAAAAAGAAAAATATAGCTAAAAACTCAAAAACCATAAAAACCCATAAAACTAGTAAAAACCTTCTAAAAACTCTAAAACCCTAGGTCCCTAAAAATGTTAAGAAAATCTAAATACCATAAAAACCCTAAAAACACAAAAAAACCCAAAATCCCTAAAACCATACGAATCTGAAGAACTATAAAACCCTTAAAACCCCACAAAGTCCCTCACAAAATTTAAAAATCCAAAAAATCATTGAAAACCACTAAAAACATTAAATCCTCTAAAAACATTCCCAAAAAAGCCTAAACCCCTTAAACACATTAAAACTCTAAATCCCTTTAAACCCCTATAAGGGTTTAAAAACGTTAAAACCCCTTAAAAACCCTAAAAAACACAAAAAAACATAAAATAGTAAACACTCTAAATACACTAAAAAGCCTTCAAAATCCATAAAAACAATAAAAACCCTTCAAACCCCCTTGAAATCTTGAAAACAAATCCCAAAAAAATAATAACCCCTAAAATCCCCAAAATCCCCTTTGAAATCCTTAAAAACATAAAAATACTTAAACCACCTAAAAATCTTTAAAACACTAAAAACCCTAAAACCCATGAAAACACTAAAAACCATAAAACTCCCAAAACCTTAAAAAATCCCTAAAACCCATGAAAACACTAAAAACCATAAAACTCCCAAAACCTTAAAAAATCCCTAAAAATCCACACAAACCTCTAAAACAACTTTAAACCCATAAAAATATAAAAATATCTATAAACCCATAAAAACCCTAATAACTAATAAAACCTAAAAACCCAAAAAAACACTAAAACCCTTAAAATCTAGAAAATCCCTTAAAATCCTTAAAGGAATAAAAAAACATAAAACCTTGAAAACCACTAAGAAAACATAAAAAACATAATGATACTTAAAACCACTAAAAAATTAAAATACTAACAACCCTAAAAGACCCATAAAACCTTAAAAAAATAAAATCCCTAAAAAACATAAAAACCTAAAAGGCCATAAAAACAAATATAAACCACTAAAATATATAAAACCCTTTTAAAATGTAAAAAAGTTAAAAAATCAAAAAAAAACATAAAACCTAAATAACTCAAAAAAACCTTAAAAAATTAAAACTCTAAAATCACTAAAACCCAAAAATATTTGTAAAAAGCATAAAAACGAGTGAAATTTATAAAAAAATCCTAAAAATCACTAAAAATTTTGAAACCCCTAAAAACCCTGAAAATCCTTAACAAAAAAATTTTAAAAAAAAAAAATAAAACGAGAAAAACCAAAAATATTCTAAAAACCCAAAAAAACCCTAAAACCCAAAAAAATAATCAAACCATAAAACCACAAAAAACTCTAAAAACCCATTAAATGCATAAAAATATTTAAAAACACTAAAAACCTCAAATAAAATAAATAACTGAAAAAACCCCCCAATCCCAAAAAACAATAAAAACACTAAAACCATCAAAACCATCAAAATAACTAAAAAGAAAAATAAATAATAAAAATCCTAATTAAACTATAAAAATCCCTAAAAATGTAAAAAAATTGTAAAAACCATGAAAATCCCCCAGAAAACCTTCGAACCCTAAAAACACTAGAAACCCCTAAAAACCTTTAAATCTTTAATAAGAAAAACTAACCAAAAAATACTAAAAATACAAAAAATACTAAAAACCATAAAACACTTAAAACCTTAAAAAACAAAAGAAACGTAAAACCCCATAAAAAAAATTAAAAACTCTAAAACCCCTTTAAACACATACAAATGTAAAAAAACTATAAAGATCCTCAAAACCATAAAAGGATCAAAAACCCTAAAAACTGAAAAAAAAAACCATAAAGGCCTAAAAACTCAAAAAACCATAAAACCCTCATAATCCCTAAAAACAATAAAAACCCATAAAAATAAATAATAGCGTAAAAACCCCTATAAAAACATTAAAATACTAAAAACACATCAAACCCATAAAAACCTAAAAATGCTAAAACCACTATAAATCCCTAAAAACCCTAAAACCCATAAAAAACCAAAAACCTTAAAAATCCATAAAAAAATAAAAACAACTGAAAACTATTTAAACCCTTCAAATCCCTAAAAATATTAAAAATATAAAACACCTTTTAAACACTGAAAAATAAAAAAATACCTAAAAACCATGAAAACCCCTAAAATCCTCAAAATACCTAAAAAACTAAAAACAATAAAAATATTGAAATTCCCCCTAAACCATTAAAAACACAAACCCATTAAACCCCTAAAAATAAAAGAATACATTAGAAACCTAAAATCTCTTAAAACCCATAAAACCCTACAAAATGAAAATAACTCTAAAACATGCAACCCCCCCCCCCCTTTCAGAAAAACACCAAAAACCCTGAAAATCCAAAAAAACCATAAAACCCCTTGTAGGGTCCTGAAAAATATGCAAAGAAGATTCTACCCAATTCTGCCCAATGAATTGGGGGAAATTATGGAAATTATGGAGAAAAGTCAAAGGATGCAGAAGCTGAACCGGTCTGCAGACTAGTCCTATGAAAACGCTACGCGGTCGGTTCTGCGAAGCACCTCTTACGAGGACTGCTATCATTCACGGAAAGAAGGCGGAGATCATCCGTGGATGCGAGGTAGGAAGGGTTCCAAGCCGGTCCACCGTCACGAACCGCCCCCGAACGCGGACCACATCGACCGACCCGGACCGTATCCACTGTCGTTTTTGGAATGGAGGCGGAACCCTCCACTACCGCAAAGCACTCCCTGGGTTGGTTTGGTTCGCAAGGGAGGTGTGCTCAATATCCCCTGTGAGTTTCGGATTGACTAAGTCATCCATGAATTGGGTTTTCGATCATGGTCCTCCGCAAAAGGTGCCACATGACCATAGATACATCTCTTTTCCCACTCTATAAAAGGATATTGAGGGTGAATAGAAGGAGGATTCAGAAGAGATCGATCAGATTCGGGTGGAAGGATTTCGAAGGAAGGAGCTTAGGATTTCACAAACCACGATGTTCCAGTCCGCAAACCAGAATAGGTATGAATCCAGAAGTGAACTAATAAGGAACCGAAAATGCATAATAAATTGGTGAACTACAAACATAAAATAATAAAGAAACGAAGACCACAAACCATGTCCCCTCTGTGGATGCACTCCCCGCGGAGCAGGGAGTTTATGCCTCTTTTCCGATCCGTCGCACCGCATTGCACCATCCTACGCGGGCGAAGCCCCGACCAACGAACCCCTGAACGACGTCGCCCTCGGCCATCACTACTCGCATGGATCCCTCCGCGGACCACCCCGGTACGTGGGCCGAACCTGAAGCCCTGAACCACCTTGGTTAGCAGGATGCAAACCAGCTCGCGAACCACCCTGGTTCACGGAGTTTCCATCAGTCCGTGGATGACCCTGGATTGCGGATGGCCTCTCCAGCCACGTAGCACCTCCCTACACGAAGGGCGCCACAACCTATATAGCCACGCGTCCTGCCAAATCCTTCATAGTTCCCATATCAGGAGCCATATAAAATATTTCCAATCTGGCTTGATCCTCCGTGACTCCCTCATTGGCCCGTTCATTGTCCCTGAGCTGCGGCCTCCACCAGAGCCGCCAGACCTATGTGATGTGACCCTCAGGTGCATCAGTGTGCTGTTTTGAGTTCATATACCCATGGTAAGAAGGGGAAATGGGTTACCCCGACCCATGAGAGGATTTATAAAGCATTCATGGGTTCACATTCCCACAGTAATGTGGAGTCTGAGCTTGGGAGTCCCCTTTTTGTCCCTCCACTTGTTGGGGCTGGGGCACTTCTCCCCTCCCCAGGGCATGGCAGGACACCCATCCGATGGAAGCCCCCATGCACCTTCGTACTTCCCCACGGCCATGCCCAATTAAGGGAGTTATAGGGAAGGGTTATTCCCCATACTTCTCTAGGGCCAATTCCCTCTCCCACTGCGCTTTGTCTCCCTTGGCATCCACCTCGTAGTAAGCCCCGACCTTATGGTCCACCCTCATGCGTAAGCCCCACTCCACTTCTCACGGACACACCTTTGGCGATGTGATCATCTGGTCCTTTCTACCTCTTGTTTCTCACACCGAGTATGACTCATATGAGGTTAGAGTAAGCATCGACCCTGACATCTGGCCCTGGGCCTCCTCAGAGTGTATGCCCCAATCCAGCACCATGGGCCTCCTCAGAGTGTAATCCCCACTAATCCGAACTACATGGACATTGATCCATCTCTCCTAGGTAGGGTACATATGAAGCCTCCCCGAGGTTCAAGCCCAAAAACTGGTCATTCCGAACCCCATTCACGTCGGTTTACCCACACCTTGGGCCTCCTCAGAGCGTAATCCTCACTCATGCGAACTACGAGGACTTTGATTCCCCACCACAGGGATATATAGGAAGCCTCCCTGGAGGTTCAAGCCCGATCACAATCGGAACCCTGGGTCCACTTTCAAATCGGTTCTCTGATGCCCCAATCTGAACTACATGGACTTTGATCCCTACCTCCTAGGCAGGGTACGTAGGAAGCATCCTCGAGGTTCAATCCCTACAACTGGTTGATCCGACCATCTTCACGTTGGCTCACTGCTCCACCCCTAGTGCCACATCAATGAGCGCAGACTCCTCGAGGTCATTAATCCAATGAGGGATGGTAAACCTCGGGCATAAATGATTCTGAACCCCTGCGTCTAGGTGACCATTTCCAACCAAGAGAAATCTGTGGATACTATTCTTGGGTATAAACCAATTATTCACGAACATATGAGCCCATATTAAAAATATAATTGAGTCCTGGAAAAGGCAACAATTTACCTTGAAAAGGGTGCGATGAGCCTGACTTCCCATCCTCTCGACCAATGTGAGTTCATAACCATCGATGGTCAAACCACCCAGAAAACGCCTACCTTTGGAAAGCAGGTCCATGTATTACTGGATATGGAACTTTTGGGTGTTTCGAGGTGGAAAACAGTGCACCTTATATGAGTGAATAATTACAACCCAACCTTCTTTAATCAACTTTTGGGTAGCACACGTTTCTTTCCCACGACCCCGTCGTGCACCGTGAGACTAAAAATGGTGAACCCAACGTGAATCTTTAACCAAGCATGATAGATTTAACCTAATTCCACTATGTTCCCCATTTTACTCACAAGGATGGGCAAGCAAGGTCATTAATTACGCATGGGATCATGAGATGTTGCTTTGACGAGTTTTCTATTTTTATTTGTTAAAATGATTTACAGGTATCACACAGAACTCCCTTCGATCCAATGGCATCATGAAGGAATTCTCCGGTGTGTGCTTATAACAATGCAATGACCAGACTTCCTCACCAATGGAGGACCCTATAACCTACCCAACATCTTCAACACTGGGTCTCGGATGCGTTGATCCAAGAGTACCATGTGAACGGTACTCTCCTGACGGTGGAGGCGGCCATGCACGCCCTCCAATCTGCTAGGACTCGCTGGTTGCCTACCCAGCAGCAACCGCAAAGGTAGATCCCAACAGCCCCTATTGCTGTCTCCAATCGTTTCAGGAGTCTATCCCCAGAACAGGAAACACGTACCTCCCTTATCTTAGGGAGGCAGATGAGGTCGATGATGAGGACCTCATCCCCGCTGAACGGGGATTCCACTCCAAGGCCCCCACCGGAAGACGTCGTCGTGGTCATTCCGCGACCCAATATCCTCTCACCAGGGTGGAAATCAGCCCGAGGATCAGGCCCATGCTCCACGAGCTCCGGCCCCTTAGACCGCCCAAGGAGGGCAGAAAACATACAATCAGGGACCAGTCATCACCCTGGTCCCTGATGAGGAGCTCTGTTGCCCAGTCACTGAGACGCATCATGAACAGGCACATACACCTATTCTCTCCTCCAAATCCCAACGTCCAGACATGGCGGCATCATGCAAGCAGGCACGTATCCCTGCCAAGCTCCATCAAGCCCGTCGCCCATGCAGGATGGCACCAACCCGGCAGGCACCTCTCCCTACCCAAGGTCGTGAAGCCCACCAACCCGACGTGGTGGTGACCCAGCGCCTACAGGGACAGCTCCTAGAAGATCCTCTTGAGTCCTACCATCCCAGCATAGTGGTGATCAACAAAGCCCTCCATCCAGATGTGGCGGAAAATAATAGGAAGGCACATCTCCCTTCCAACAAAGGCCACCGACTCGATATAGTGGGAAACCAACATATGCAAGGCCAACTCCCTATGGATGCAAGAAAATTCCACCATCCCGATGTGGTGGAAAATAGAGAGATAATCTGGCATATCTCAGCCTAGGGGAATATTCATTCACCTGCCCCAACACAGGAGAATTGTCAGTACCCACTGTCCACAGAAGGACCAGAGTAGGATATTCCTACTCCGATACCGGAATGGGCATTCATACCCGTTCCATCCAAATATGTCTCTTTGTATGTCCTAGAAATTATGGAGGAGTAGGTATCAGTCTCAGATCATATTTTGCAGACTTGACAGAATGTAATTGCATCAGCCAAAACAGCAAGGACTCGGGCCCGTGATCTCGTCTCCCCAATTAAGGCGACTCATTTAAGAGACGAGATAGCTGCCTTAGAGCAGATCTGCATCCCTGCTCCCACCCAGGAGGGTCGCTGGCTATAATTCGCGACACAAGGGAAACCAGATCGAGAAGCTTTAGTCGTTCTAACTGTGGGACACTCGCCCATCATGGTGGATTCTCTAGAGTAGGCATATATCCCTGCTAAAAGTTAAGATGTTCGTCGATGCATCTCGGCAGCATCACGGGACCCAATTAGACAGGGACCCAAAGGTGAAGGTCGTTGTCAATAGCATACGGTCCCCGCTGCCCACAAGAAATCGCCTCGAACGCACCAAAGGAAACTGGAAAGTAAAGAGCGGGTTCATGACTCCGCTCTACTAGAAGATGGGGTTACCAAGGCCGCTAAGAAAACATCACAAGCTCAGAACCCTGCTCACCCATTACCATATTATGGGAGTGGCAGTAGTAGTTTCGAAGGACCTCCCCACAATGTTGCTACCAACAACTCTGAAGGTCCTTCCCAGAGCACCCACGGGGCCTCCCCTGTGGTCATATAAAGATTGATCACGAGATCTCCTCTTTTGATGCGAGTCAAGGAAACCCTCCACATGACCAGAAGATCGAGTAGCAAGAAGTCCCTCCACTTGCTGCGGTCCACCCTGAAGGTCCTCCCCGGGGTATATGCTACAAACACTATCCATACAGTGGGACCACAGATTATGATAATAGTCCTCTCTATCATAGTTACAACTGTTGATTCCCTCCCCGTATTGACGTCTCATCATGACAAGAAGGCCCTCCCCTTGTCGTGGGATACCCTGAAGGTCCTCCCCATGGGTTACGTTGTGACGACACTCCGCGCATCTGGGAATCAGATCACGGTGGTAGTCCTCGCCACCCTGATAACAGAGGTCCTCCCCACAGAGAAGTCAAGCAACAAGAAGTCCCTCCCCTCGTTGTGGTACATTATGAAGGCCCTCCCTAGGGTGTACCCCATAGATATTCTCCCTACGGCAGTTGTAATGGTAGTCTGCACCATTGGAGCAGCTGTGATGGTATTCCTTGCCACCATGGCTACCATTGCGAAGGTCCTCCCCGCAGTGGCCCCAAGAAATAAGAAGGTCATCCCCTTGTCACCGTGTGTCTTGAAGGTCCTCCCTAGGATACACACCGAACGTAAAACCATGATGGTCATACTCACCATGATGATAGTTTTTACGAAGTCCCTCCCCGTAACAATGATTTGCAGCCAGAATATCCTCCCCTTGCTACGACATGCCTTGGAGGTCCTCCCTAGGGCATACACTGCAAAAGTCCTCTATGCAGTAAGGCGTCAAGCTGTGATGGTAGTCCTCACCATTGCAGCTGCCATTACGAAGGACTTCCCCACAATGACATATCATATCGAAAAGAAGTTCATCCCCTTTCCAAATCAAGCATTGAAAATCCCTCATTTCTCGAGGCACTCAGAAGGACGGGATCAAGCATGTCAGATTCCCATTTAGTCTCCAATGACATCCTTCTTCAATAGGGAGACGTTTTGGGGCCACTTTTATCTTCTAAACCACCTCGGAATCACCCACATGATGATTCAGCACCAACCAGTCCCACTGCCTTCGACCACACTATCGGCGGGCATCTCAGTTGGGACAACCAGGTAGAGGAGTCACTAGTGGAGGAGTATGCCGAAATGTTGCACCTGAGGAAACGACTAGCTAGGTATGATATACCAGTTATGTTTTGGCCCACGACCACCTCTCAATTTGACATACCCAGAGTATTGTCAGAAAAATGTGTGCATGACATCCGCTATAATATATGGACAGCCCTCCATCGGCTAAAATGAATCTTCCTACCCTGCGATGGGTATGTAGACGACGTCAATTTAATAGGAGACCTTCTGCATCACAGAGACCTGGAAGCTCTTCCTTCGGCACGGCAACAGCGACCCGAGAGGCGCAAAGGAAACATGGAGATAGCCTGCCTCCGTGCGTTGTACCAGCTGCACTGCCTCATCAGTGACGCTCTGATGGGAGTCCATATCAGGAGATGGGGGGAACATGGAGCTTTTCATTTCACTCTGCTGCCTGCCCAGAAGAACTTGTTTGGTATGGTGTCTTGCAACGTCATCACATCAAGACAACAATCGAGTGGTCTCCCTGTTCGCGAAAGGCAACACCCCCAACAGAGTCTGGCCTTGAGTAAGTCCTAGAAGTGTCAGGCCCGACGGGAACAAGCCATTCAAGATCTCTTCAATCAGGCCACTGAGAGCATACAATAGGCCTCTCGTCTAAGAGAGGCCAATCAGTTATCTTTTCCTTCCTCCCCAGAATGGATTGATTCATAGAAGAACTCAGCACCAAACCCAATTCACCCCTGAATGGGGGCACAAAAGATCAGGCAGGTAGCGATAGCAGCAGCCACTGCCGCAATCCAGGGTCAACTCCATCCTTCAGAGCTGGGGGAATTTTTAACAACAAATTCCCATGTAAGACCAGTAAGAATAGGAAGAGAGTTAATGTACAAGGAACGGAGCCAACCCCAGCACTCAGGGCTGGGGGAATTATTACCCCCTCAACAACAACCTCTTCTACAAGAGTCAGTATTCTCTCATATAGGGAGGACAGTCAGAAGAGGAGGTTCCTATCCTATCCCGTTGTTTGAATCATCATCCCCTAAAAAAGGAAGGCATACTGTAAGGTCGCATCAATGAGATATCCACATCACCCTTCATCAAGGAGTCAAAGCGAAATCCCAGATCATGAAAAGGAAGGAAAACAGAGGACGCAGGAGATCATATTCCTATTTGGAAGATAACATCCTCTCCGCCACGCAATATGCATCTATCAATGTCATAGAGGTTAACCCCGCGGGTGACACCAGAGATGATGCAAACCAAGATGGATCGGGAGACGATGGTTTCGGTCAGGCTGTGACTCACAACGAACCACCAGGTGTACACACTCGGAACCAGAGGGACGCTACAAATATGACTACCTCTTCAGATATCCTCCCTCCACTTACCCTGCGAGCTTCCAACAAGGATAAGAATAAAGGACCGGTTACCCTTAATTTGTTCCCTTCTATCGAAAAAAATGATACACTCATGCTCGAAGAGAGGTTCGCTCGACAAAAAGAGGAAATGAAGGAATTGAGGAGACTTAATACCGAGTTAATTCATAGGAACTGTCTTATTTAAAGAGCGTCCTAAGAGGAGCCACATATTGCACTCCCAGTGAATGCACCTCAAAGACCTAGGCTTACCCTACCCAATGAGGCGCATGGTCCGTCTAACTACCTAAATGTGGATTCAGGCGAATACAAAGACTTCCCTCCACTCAGGATGCAACTGGAGCAAGTATGCCTAAACCCTTCGAAGGTGTCCTGAATGGAATATGCACCCTTGGTGCCGGCTGAGCTGGATCCTCGAGAAATGCCTCATGCTGAGCCTACCCACGACTGGGCCCAACAGGATGTAAACCAGGGCCTCACCAATACCATATAGGCACTGACAGCTCAATTGGAGGTGATGGAGGGCTGACACACTCCAATATAGTCAGAGAGGAAGCCCTACCCGGATTGGGTAAGCAACAAGCCTCTCGTAACCAATTTTGGGAGCCCTGTATTCCCTGTATTCAATGGATCAGGTGATCCTTAACAACATTTGATGCACTACGCATCCTATAGTGACCCTATGATGGGATCTCTAGAACAACAAGAAGCAGTGAAACTCAGATGCTTCGTGCGGAACATGCAAGGATCCGTCTTCGTCTGGTATACGAGTCTACCAGCCCAGTCAATAAAAGTCTGGGAAGACGTTCGACAGTAGTTCATGTTCCACTTCAGCTCAACGTTGCCTAAGACAATGTTCAATGACCTCATGAACTGAAAGTAGAGGGATAATGAGAGGGTCTCAGATTTCATTGCTAGATGGAAAGGTCTAACCTACTCTCTGAACATGAAAATGCATCAAGATGAGTTGCTCTCCATATGCATCAATAATCTTCGAGATGAGCTGCGAACACCGCTCATACCAGTGGAATGAACCACTGGCTTCTACCATCTCTCATCCATTGCCCAGAGAATTGAGGAATCCCTGCAGTGGACCAATTTGAAGTTCCGAATAGCCTGGCTGGATCCTGGAATGCAAACAATTAGAGCTAAAGCGTCCTCTGTCACGCTCAAGCCAACCCATGTGCCTGCTCCACCACTCAGGCCTCCACCAAATCGCCAAGGGCCCCCTGTATATCAGTGGCCGCCTCTTCCTAGGCAAGACGATCAGAAAGGGGCGAATTAGAACTAGTTTTAGGAATGAACACATAAAGTATACTCATTCTGAGAGGACAAAGTCTATGGCTACTTCATTGCCTCCATTAATTGCAACTTGCTCCCCCTCCCAGAGCTGAGGAAACCTGAAGAAGGCGGCCGCTATGACAGGCCAGTCTACTGTCCCTACCATCGAATGTTGGGACACAATATCCAGGAATGCTTTGTCTTCAAAGAACTCCTACAAAAGACGGTAGACTCTGGATAGGTCAAGCTGGGACCACCACCAGCACATCTGACATATATTTCTACCATCGACTCCAACAAAGGGGAGGGGTGGCAGGAAGTCACCAGCAAGAAGGGGCAAAAATTTGATAACTGGATGACTTGGAAGACTATCAACCGAGCCCAAGGCATACTCCGAGCTCAGCTACAGTAGCCAGTGTTGCCGCCAACATCCCCTGACGCCACACAACCGACAATATCTATCTCAAAACCCTCCACGAGCTAGTCATATAGGCGTAATAAAAAAGGGAGGAGGCAAGCACAAGAGGAGAAATCCACAACGAGGCCAAATTTAGCCCCAACGCTGTCAGATTTCATGGCCTCAAACTTGGAACCATGGGCACTGACCCACCAATCGGCACCATCAGGGACAACCGACCAGGTTGACCTGTTAGAGAATGAAAAGCCAATCTTTGGTTCCATCAACGTTATCCATCTTATGAAATCGTTCCCTGGAGAGGGTATGGTTATGAACCCATGTTCGCAATAGAATGATCCGGGATGAGGAATCGAAAAGGCAGGGGATATTAGGGAAGGCACAGTCACGGCCGAAACCAAACCTATGGTTGGAAATCATCCCAAACCATTAATATCGAGGAAACGCGTGGGAGATCCCTTCAACGGACTTAACAAGAAAAAGAATGTCCCTCAACCTCAAAAAGCAGCCACTCTGCCCCCGTCATTCTGCGGTACCCATCAGAGGAGGACCAAGGGTCTATCCACATAGTGCGCACAAACAGATCGGTCGGGCTGAGTCCCTAGAAAATGGGAATACCAACAATATCTGACCCCACAGTGGGTCCCTCCTCGTCACACAATCTAGCTCCCAAGCTGCCTTCTAGAACTCTCCCGCCTGCGGAGAAGTGTCGACTGCTGGAGAAAAAATAAGAAATCCTTAAGCAGCTGGAGTCAGTACCAGCCAAGTTGTCCATCCTGGATGCCCTGATTTTCTCAGCTGACCTCAGTGAGGTGCTTATTGAAGCCTTGCTCAGCCCCCAGGAGTTTCAAGCTGAGGTAGCTGCCGCCGAGATCTACCTAATGGAGACTGGCTCATCCGAATGCAATGTGGTGATTTCCGTCACCGATCAAGATGAAGATGTCGTCATGCATGTACATATCAAACCACTGTATGTGTATGGAACACTGAATGATGTTGAGGTCCATAAAGTCTTTATTGAAAATAGATCTAGAGTTAACCTCCTTCCCCTACGGACACTCCGTAAGCTAGGACATAGTGAGGATTATTTAATACCCTCAACCACAACTCTGTTGGGTTACAACAAGAGTGAGAATAATCCGATGGGACAAATCAAGCTAAAGACCCATTTTGGCGACCTTGTGGCCTATTTGGAATTCCTGGTGGTTCGACAAAACACGGAATTCAATGCCCGGTTGGGAAGGTCGTGGCTCCATAAGCACATGGTCTTTCCTTTATCCTACCACCAGTGTATTAAGTATTGCGTCCATGGGAAAAGTGGGACATTGCATGCTGACAAGGACCCTTTAGAGCTCTCTGAGTCACACTACATTGACGCTGGATTTTATGAGAAAAAGTGGAAGAAACATTTGACCGATGGTGTCGACAGGATCCCTGCTCCAATTGGTGTGGAAATGGTTCCTGACGACCCCCTCAAACGGCTTGACAAAGACAACATGCTACCCATCAACCACGTTGAGAGCAGGGATTCAAGCCCGGACACACACTCAGTTGTCCTGATGACTTCAGCAATAACGGATGGACATAACGATGCAGAAATGACCACCAACCCACAATCTAGGAATGAATACTCGAGAGGGTATGCCCACGATGCCTCGCCCTCAAAACCATGAGAACCTATGCTGGAAATGCTCCCCTCATCGGATCAAGAAAATGAGGATTTGGGAGAAGAAGAGGAGGAAGATCTTATGGATGCACCTACCTCATTTGAGGAGGGTATCTCCACCACGGTGGATGAGATCAGGTAAATAAACATGGGTACTGAGGAAGATCTGAGGCCTACTCTCATTAGTGCAGCCATGTCCCCCAAGGAACACGAAGTATATACCTCTTTTATGAAGAAACATTGGGATGTTTTTTTCCTAGAATTACACAGAAATGTTGGGACTCAATCCTGAAGTGTCGACGCATCACCTGGGTCTTCCAGAAGACTACCGGGGCTATAAACAGACCTTCAGAAGGACACATCACTCACATGCATCCAAAATGGAGGCTGAAGTCGATAATCTCATTAAAGAAGGCTTCATTCGGGAGGTCCAGTACCCCATCTAGTTGGCCAATATCATCCCCATCAAGAAAAAGAACAGACAAATCCACGTATGGGTCGATTTCAGAGATCTCAATCGGCACAACCCAAAAGATGACTTCCTGGTCTTGATCATCGAGTTATTAATCGATGCAACGGCCAGGTATGATGCTCTATCCTTCATGGATGGCTATTCTGGGTATAATCAAATCAGGATGGCCTGCAAAGATGAAGAATCCACTGCCTTTAGATCCCCTCAAGGAGTATTCTGTTATAGGGTCATGCCCTTTGGTCTCAAGAATGCGGGCACCGGATATCAACACATCATGCATTTATTTGTAAGCCATTATTGGTGAACTTCGTCGAATGTTACATAGATGACTTGATGGTCAAATATAGACAGCGCTCAAATCACCTATATGACCTTGAGACCGTCTTCAACAAAATTTGATATAATAGCCTGAAGATGAACCCCTTGAAGTGTGCCTTCATGGTTACCTCATGGAAATTCCTTAGCTTCAGTGTACGCCATCACGACATCGAAGTCGACCCTGAAAAGACAAAGGCTATCCTTGGCCTACCACCTCCCCACAACCCCACTGAGTTGAGAGCATTCCAAGGGAACTTGGCCTATATCAGGTGGTTCATAACCAACCTGGCAGGAAAATGTTTACCCTTTATGAGGTTAATGAAGAAGGGAGTCACCTACCAATGGACAGATGATTTCCATGAGGTATTCGATAGCCTAAATATGTACCTCTTAAGCTCCCCAGTGCTCATGCCCCAGGTTGAAGGAATACCTCTCATATTATACATGACGACCCTAGAGCAGTCACTGGGATCCTTCCTCACATAAAAGAACAACGCCGACAGTGAAAACAGCCTCTATTACCTCATCCGAACCATGATCGATGCTGAGACTCGATACTCAAACATCGAGAAGTGTTGTTTGGCCTTGGTCTTCACAGTTCAAAAGTTGCGACATTATCTGCAGCAACATGAATTCCATTTGGTCTCATGTAATAACCCGATCAAGTACTTACTCAGCAGCCCAATGCTGACCGGGCGCCTATCCCGATGGGCAGTCATTCTGCAATAGTTTGAAATCCGGTTTGTTCCTCAGAAGGCCATCAAGGGCCAGACATTTGCAGAATTTCTAGCAGAGCACCCTTCAGCGGGGACCACCGCACCGGACATCGAGATACCTAATTAAGACATCTTATTGGTTCAAGGGGAGATCACAACATGAGAAATGTACTTCAACGGTGCATCCCGGAGCCCGAACAGGAAGAGGATGGAAGACCCCAAATTTAACAAGGTGGGTTTGGGAAAAATACTCATGTCCCTGGAAAAGGCAGCCTTTACATATTCTTTCCCCCTGTCAGAAGGATGTATGAACAATGAAGCGGAGTATCAAGCCCCCATTGCAGGGCTGGAACACACACTCCAGGAAAAAGTACAACACTTTAATGTAAAAGGATACTCGTAACTGGTCATCAAGAAAGTCAATGGTGAATATGCTATCAAAAGGGAGGAGCTAATGCCCCTGTTTGACCATGTACAAGGGTTAATGGAAAAATTATCTATAGAATGCCCAGGCCGATGCATTAGCCAACACAGCAATAGCCCTGGCTGACCCAGATAGGGATGAAATAGTCATCATTATTGCTCATCGTCAAATGGTTTTGCCATTCATCTGGACTAAGATGGAGGAAATAAATGAAATCAGTTATGTTCCTGAGCCATATGGTCCTGCCAACGGTTGGATGAACCCCATTGTAAACTATCTTCAATGGGGAGAACTTTCATCAGAAAGGACTGAATGAGAGAAAATACGGAGAATGGAAATCAACATTGTCCTATATGGTGGCACGGGCCAGCAAGAGGTCCTATACAAATGAGTCCTTGACAGAATCCTCATCAGGTGCATTAATGGAGAGGAAACCGCTGCCATCATGACTAAAGTGCATCCCGGGGTGTGTGGGGAACATCAGCTGGGGTCCAAGAATTCCCATCTGGTTCAAAGACTCTGGTACTATTGGCACATAGTGGCACGACATTTCAAGCACTTTGCCGCAAAATGCCACTCATGCCAAATCCATGCCAACTTAATACACCAACCCCTGGAGTTACTTCATCAGGCCAAGTACTCCTGGCCATTTTCTGTCTGGGGAATGGACGTCGTGGGACCATATCCCCCACCACAGCCAAACAGCTAAAGTATATCTTCATGGAAACTGACTTCTTTTAGAAATGGGTAGACGCCATACCCCTTAATGTAGTCGGGGGAAGAAGCATTGTCAGCTTTTTGAAAACCAATATCATCACCAGATTTGGTGTCCCTCATTCCATACTGACAGATAACGGCACCAACTTATGCTCTGCTGAATTGGAGAAACTATACCAAGAATATGGTATCAAGGCTAACCACTCATCCTACTACCACACGAAGGCCAATGGACAGATAGAAGCTTTCAACATGACCCCGTCCAACATTATTTAGAAAATAGTGGACACAGAAAAGACGACATTGTTAGATAAACTCCGTCATGCATTGTGGGCTTACCGAACCACAATCTGCACCGCTACTCAGGCCACTCTGTAATCATTGTCATATGGAATAGAAGTGGTCCTGACCATTGAGCTCCAATTAACATCGCTCCGCGTTTCCATTTGTGATCAATTATCCAAAGATGAGAAATCAGAAAAGCGGCTAGGTGAATTGGAACAGCTAGATGAGAAGCGGTTGTACACTTTGAACCATCTAGAAGTATACCAAAACCAGATTGTGTGACCCTTCAATAAAAAGGTCCGTCTTCAGTGTTTCTTGGAAGGAGAATTGGTGTTGGTTTTCCATACCCCAATGATACCCGGAAGGAAACCTCCAATGTTGGAACCCAAATGGGAGGGACCATATGTTATACATAAGGTCTACTCCAATGGCGCATATTCCCTAATCTGCATGGACGGTAAATTCACCACCACTCCTACAAATGCGAGATTCCTGAAGAAGTATTTCGCATAGAAACCAAAAGTTGTCCCTATACTTACCACAGGACATTAAACATCATGGAAGTAATCCTTACCGCAAGATGATACACTGCATGAATAAGAAGAAAAAGGAATCTTCTGAGCTGCATGACGTTAAACTGCCAAGCACCCAATGATCCAAACTCTATGACCCTAAACTAAGAGTATTCCATCCTTACCGCATGATGTTAAACTACACGGAAGTCATCCTTTCATCACGATGATAAACTGCACGGATAAGAAAAAAAAGGATTCGTCTAAGCTGCCTGACATTAAAATTCCAAGCACCCAACAATCCAAATTCTATGACCCTAAACTAAGAGTATTTCATCCTCACCACATGACGTTAAACCTCATGGATTTCATAGAACTATGTACGGCTTGATTCCTTCCATCACAAGATACGTAGCGACGCTAGGACCCCCCATCCAGGCCCATCCACCCCCTAAAAAACAAAAGGAGGAAAAAGAAAAATGCTCCCTCCCCCCGTGTATGGACCAGACCTGCACGGGGTGTATTTTTCGTCCTCACCGCTTGACGTTAAACTGCACAGATTTCAAAAAACTACGTACAACTTGATTCCTGCCCTCACAGGATACGTAGGGACGCCATGGTTCCCCGTCCTAGCCCAACCACCCCTCAAATAAGAGTTAAAAAAAATTCCCCCTCCCCCGTGTACTGACCAGACCTACACGAGGTGTATTTAGCAGAGAACTATGTATGCCTTGATTCTTGCCTTCGTAAGATACTTAGTGACGCAGGGATCCCCTATCATATCCTAGACACTCCCAAATGAAATAAAATAAAAGTTATCAATGTCCCCTTACCCCATGTATGGACCATCCTTGAACAGGGTGTACTTATTTCCGAGAACTATGTGCAGCTTGATTCCTGCCCTCGCAGGATACGTAGCAACGCCAGGGTTCCCCGTCCTGGCCCAGCCACCCCCGAATAAAAGTTAAAAATGCCCTCTTCCCCCATGGATGGACCATCCATGCAAGGGGTGTATTCCTTGTCATTACCTCATGACGTTAAACTGCACGTATAAGGATAAAAAAAGAAGAAAAAATGCCCTTTCCCCCGTATACGGACTAGAACAGCATAGGGTGTAATCCTCGTCCTTACCGCATTACGTTAAACTGCACATATAGTAAGATTTAAAAATTCTCCCTTTCCCCCATGTATGGGCTAGACCTGCACGAGGTGTATTTTTATGTGCTTACTTCATGACGTTAAACTGCATGGATAATGAAAGTTAAAAATGCCCCTTTCCCCCGTGTATGGACCAGACCTGCCCTGGGTGTATTTTTCATCCTCACCACATGATGTTAAACTGCATGGACTGCGTCCTCACCACATGGATTTAAACTGAACATATTTCATCGTGAACCACCTAAGATATATGGCTAAAAGAAGTGGAAATACTCCTTGTGAATTTAGATGCATCCTCCCCATTCATCAGACTCCGCAACCCGGATAATTATGGATCTTCGTAACCATTCATGGCCATCGGAATTGGAAAGTCATTGGCCCATGGAAACGTTTTCATGACTATGAATACCATTCCCTCAGTGGCTCTGCATATTGATATTTCCTGGCTCATCTACCAAAGGCGTGATTTCCATATGCGACACTCTTCTTAGCTCCGTACCCTTACCGGCCTCAGAGCCCCCATACCATACCTCCTGATCTAGAAATTTATGGCGCAGTGGTTTACAAGTTCTCCCCCTTTTCACATCCAAATGTTGTCAGGTTATCCTTACCCGGTTAGCCTATGTATCCTCCCATGCTTCACATGACGACCTACATCTACGAACATCAAGCCAGGACTAGGCTACTTTGACTCAACGAACAATTACAGTGAAGATGTTTCTTGTATGTTCTGACACCATTATCCCCACATGCCTAACTCTGTACTGTGACCAATCTCAGATTTTTATAATCATTCATGGTCATCGGAAGTGGAAAGTTATCGACCCGGGGACACCTTTGAATGACTATGCATACCATGCCCTTTGCGTCTCTGCATATTGATAGCCCCTAGCCCGTCTACCAAAGGAAATATTTCCTCAGCCGACACTCTTCCTAGCTCAGTACGTTTATTGGACTCAGATCCCCCACACCCCATATCCTGATCCAGGAAACCACAGAGTTGCAGTTTACAAACTTCACCCCCCACCCTATTCAGAGTATATCAGAGCATGTTGACTCATTTATCCTTTGAGTGACTGCAGCAATAGTCACCTGGTGGTCTGATCTCTATGAATGCTAAACTAGGAGTACTTAGTCCTTACCGCACGACGTTAAACTGCATGGAGTAAAGGTACACCCTCACGCACAAACTAAATCAGCACAGGGAACTCTCAAAGCTTTAACAGTAACCAGGGCCGAGTATGCCCGACATGTCCAGACATTTTTTCACTAATTGACAGACTTCGCGGCCCGGATAATTATGGATCTTCATAACCATTCATGGCCATCGGAAGTGGGAAGTCATCGACCCATGGACACCTTTTCATGACTATGCATACCATGCCCTCAGCGGCTCTGCATATTGATATCCCCTGGCCCGTCTACCAAAGGCAAGATTTCCATAGGCGACACTGTTCATAGCTCCATACGCTTACCAGCCTCAGATCCCCCATATCATTTCTCCTAATCCAAGAAACCTCGGAACCATGATTTACACCAACCAACCCCCCCCCCCCTCCATGTCTTGGGCATGCCGAGATATTCAAGCCCAGTAACATTATGATGAAGAGTGGACTTTGAAACTACATCCTTACCGCATGATGTTAAACTGCAAAGAACATCTTGGCGTCTTTGCAGAAAATTGCAAAGACCAAGAATTAAACATCCAGGAAATGCCTTCAACTACAATAATTTTCACTGGTTTAAAAATTCCCCCCATCCTCACTGCATGACATAAAACTGCACAACATCCTTTAAAAATGCTCCTCGTCCTTACCACATGACGTTAAACTACACAGAAGTTGTCCTGGTCGCATGACGTTAAACTGTACGAAATTTAAAAATGGCCTCGTCCTTGCTGCATGATGTTAAACCACACAACACCCTTGAATTTATCTTTACCGCATGACGCTAAACTGCACGGTCAAACCTGTCATGGGTTCAGTAAGGAATAGAGGCTTTTCTCTGTCCCTCAGTGCATGGGTTAGACCTACACGAACCACCGTCTCATATCAGTGTGAGAAGGAATGACTTCAGTCATTCTTGGTATATTTAGCCTAGACACTCCTCCTATATCCAGGTACCCTCTCCTCATAAACCATACTCCGTACTTAGAAAAATCCGAACTCTCATAAGCCACCCCTGGTGGTCCCGAATCTCAACTTCCCTGAAGTTGCTCGGCTATTGGGAGAATAAAATCCTTGATCCAGGGACACCTTTGCATGACTATGCATACCATGAACTCAGCTTCTCTGTATATTGATAGACCCTGGCCCGTATACCAATGGAAATATTTCCTCAGGAAATTATTCTCTTTGTACGCCTCTTGGCCCCTGAGCCCCCATGTCTATCTCAGGATTCATAAACCCTCTAAGATACAGTTTACTAGCCTCTTTCAAACCCTGCATGAATACGGTGGAACGTCTCTGACGAGATTACTGAGGACCAGAAGAATCCGTTCCATTCTAGATAATGTCCCAGCTGCATGACTTTAAAATGTGCCAATCCCAAACCGTCCTTTACGCTTCATAAATGTGTAGGACATGAACCTTTCTTCCACACTTCTGATTGATACAGATGTTCTCAAAACCTTTCAGACGTCACATACCCTTTCCAAGCCACCCACGGTGGTATTCATAATTCTCTAATCCACCCATGGTGGTTTCCATTAGTCGTACTTCCATGAAGTCCTCAGGCCTTCATAAATGGAGGCTCATTGACTTAGGGACACCTTTTCACGACTATGCATACCATGCACTCAGTGGCTCTGCATATTGATCACCCCTAGACCATCTACCAAAGGGAAGATTTCATTAGGCGATGCTCTTCCTACCTCTGCACGCCGATACGACTCCCATGCCTAGAGACAAGCCCTGCATGTCATTCAAATCTAAACACACTCCCTTTATATGCGTCTGAAAGATATCGAGACATATCCTAATCAACCAAACCTCATTGGGGCTTTCACCCCACCATATTTGGTCAAAGATGTTCGACCTAAAACATCAGTAATGATAGACTTGATGGAGGGACTTTAAACCGATCACAAAAAGAGGCACAAATCCTGTTAGGTCAAAAACCCGAAAAGGGCGACCTAAGAAAAAGTCGGGGCATACCCACTGGCCCCACATCAAAGGGGCCCAGGAAAAATCAGGGAATTAATAGAAAAGACAAAACGATTGTGGGTATTTTCTACAAAAACATAGCAATAGTCAAACTACGCTCACTGGATCCCATGATCTAGGAAAAAGTTAGATCTCATTTGCTTTTTCTTATTATTTTTTTATCAATTGTCCCAAACTCTGTTTATTCCATGTTTGGTGAGTTAACATATACAATAATCATGCCAAATAATTCTTGGCACAGGAGAGGATAGCCAGAGCACTAAGGAAAAAATTTCTTTGTTCTATAACAAGGATGGTAAGAAGGTCATCCACAATCCAAAGCCTCCTCTGGACTGAAAGGTCATTATAGGAGGTTTTCATTGGATTCAAAAAGTTGTATTAGGCATTTATGAGAATCCTCAATTGCTTGACGGAGATTCAGTAGTAAGGCTATCTCATATTTTTCACCAGCCCACAACGATTCCACCTCCTAGGCCGCCTTTGAGCTCACCATCATCTCCTCCTCCATATGCCGCTCCCCTTCTTCAATTATGGCAGTGACGTTAGACTCTTCCTATTGTAGCCGTTGTATCTCATTCCTCATCACCTCCAGGAAATAACGCTACTCAGTGACTTCTACCTGGAGTCTCGCAACTACCCCGACATGATCATGGGCCTATGTTAGGCAAAGCTGTCGGGTTGCAGAAAGGTATGCTTCAGATTGAGCAGCAGAAAGTCAAGATTTGAAATTTCCCAGTCTTTCTCAATCAAAAACCACCTACTTGACTATGTCATAAATACCATGGTATTCGAAGCCTTAAAATCTCAGCAGCATAAACAGATTGCACAACTTCGGTAATTTGGTTGGCATCTCATCAAAGGGAGTCTGAGAAATCAACTTCCAAATTCTCTCCCAAGCCCTTTGGTGGGAAGGTTGAAGACTGGAAAAGACTTTTTGATCAGGCTTAGAGTCGCTTTCAGATGAAGCTACATATTCAAGGATGAATGTCACCAAGGAGGGACCCGATGCAGCTTCACCCATAAACTCTGGCGCTGCAGCAACTTCGCCCCTGATGGTTGTGGTCATAGGCACGATCAGATCCGATTACACAATGGACAATACAGAAGGTCGTGGTCCTAAATCCAAGGACTTGACAAGACAGATAAGTATCCGTAATCAGAAAATGGAAGAGGAAAGATTCAATGTCATGAGATTGAGAAACTTACCCCTAGTCATCAAGTCGTCGGTATCCTCAATCTCTGCGCTGCCACAACCACCCGAGGAAGATGATGCGTCTTCAAGAGGAAAGGGAGTCCTGGGAACCCCCAGTGGTGTCCAGGACCTAAGGCCATTCCCAAGGCCAGAAGCTCCCAAATATGTCCCCAAACAGTCGGCTACGGAGATCACTCCTGGGGAAATCACTCCCTCGATAAATAAAATAATGGCCCGCTCTGGGTTTCCGACAAATGGTCGGGAGGTAGGCTCTCCCTCCATAGCTACGGGGTCCATTGGGTCTGAGGTAGCTGGCCCCATCAGATGTGGGTCCTCTTCAGTAATCATGGGTGCCCCGTCCTCCCATACGATTATAAAGTCCGTATGGTCAGCGGGAGTCTCAAATTCCAGCTGTTCCTCCTCTAACATATCTTCGATTGATGAAGGTAGGAGTAAAGCATCCATATCACTAGCCCCTCCAATAGGGCCGACCATCTCGTCACACCCAGGTGTGGTTGTAGGTGATCCCTCCGAAGATAAGGGGGGAAAATATATGACTGCTGGTGTATCCACGACCGGGCCACCGAGTGGCCCTATAGAATACGCCAAGATAGTTAATAACTTGCAGAGTCAGAATATACAAGTCGGCAATCAAGGAAATGGGAAGTCATAATTACCTGAGGTCCCCTGTCTGATCCGTTCCGATAAACGGAACGCCTGTTGCCATCTATGGATCTTCCCAGGGGATAGTTCCTCGCTCAGAACGATGGGAGGAGCTGGAGGAGGAAAGACCCTAGCTGGGTCTGCAGTGGTCACTTCCATGAGCTCATCTGCGCCAAGATACCCCTCCTCGATGATCCCCATAGCTGAAAGCGTGTGTTCACTTACTGTAGTACAATATGGATTCTACTCCGGGGAAGGAACTGCCCCCTAGGACTCCTTGGCACCCTACATAAATGGAAGAAACTTTAGAACCTTCACAGTAAAAGAGGATAGAAAACCAGAATGGATGAACAGGATGGCCTCTTCTTCTGGATCAGATGATTCAGGATGTCTTATCATCATGGACACCAGGGTAGACCCATAAAGTCGGTTCCGGAGTGAATGAACGTAGGTGTCCATCTCCTTCAGTGAGGTGACTATTTCGTCCAGATCCTCTTCCAGCAGCAAGTGGGGTGGAGAAAAGATCATCCCAATACCCGGATGCTCGAGAAGGCCTATTTGGAGTAACACCCATACCTCCTCATCTGAGCCGCTGACCCTCAGGTCATCCCAAATTCTCCATGCACCCAGAAATGAGTCCGTAACATGAACAACTAGCCAGGGAGGATCAACCTGAGAGGGCCAGGCAGCGGCAGGGGCTTGTGGGGGCACCAATGACCGTGTTTTTTTTTCTGGATCTCACCACCACCCTGGAACTCTCTAAAGCTTCTTGTGGGTGGGACCTCACGGGTAAGGGGGAGAATTCCCTTGACCAAGCCACATTGGAGGAGCCACCAAGATCACCACCCCCTGAGGAGTGATCGCTCTCTTCCTCCTCCTTATCAGTCACCGACTACAGCATGGCCAGGACTCGATGATTCAACAATGCATAACCCCATCATGCATGAATTTAGGCATTGAGGTCCCGAAGATACCGATCAAACCGCTCCGGGTCTACATCATAAATAATATCAACGGGAGCAGATATGTAACCCATACCATCAAAATCCACCTCCGATTCCTGAAGATACTGCCATAGAGAACGAGCGTACTGGCTGCAAAAGGATAAACGACCTTTGAATTCATCCCATTGGCCCCAGGCCGTTGGGAAGGCAACATCAGCAGGGATAACCAAACCTCTCTGGGAGGCTTCAAGGGCATGAGAGGATACACATCTGTCTGTTAAAACCTTCCTTGGAAGCACGGGACCAGCGGGGTGGTGAAGAACCTTGACCGGCCTAGTTGAAGCACCATACCCCTTTCGCTTCCTCTTTCCCTTCAATGGATTAGGACTTGAGATGGTGGGCACCCACATCCCTAGCTGGCAATTCGGGTACGATTGCACCTAGGAGTCGGCGTAACTCTTGGATAAGAAGGGCATGGAGTCTGCAAGTGCGGGAGTCATAAACTTGCAACCAGTATCTTCCCAGGTAAACATTAACCACAGTTGCATGGGAACCATTAGATGGTGGTTCTCGTGGGCAACATTGAGTGAGGGAGGACACAGTGCCTGGACGCAGCCAAATTGGTGTTCAAATCGGCAAGGTGCGTACCCATCAAAGATAAGTTCCCCAACAATACGGTCAACCAGAATTCCCTCTCATAGAGAAAAGAGGAATCCCCACTTACTAAAATCATCTGATATGGTATTAATAATTGCACCAGTTGGTAAGGGATATGGATGGAAGTTGAAATTGTCGTAACTTGAGATCCGGCTCGACAACAGACGCATATTCTGAACCATCTTTTGACCATCCTTCTCTTGGGTATCCCACTCTTCGGGCATAACCCCACTGGTCAGTTCCAAGTATGGTCGGAATGTGGTTCTCGGAATCTAAAAGGGGTTGATGAAAGTATAGGAGTTCTTAATATGCACTCCCAACCATCCCCATAGAATTTGAAAAGGGCCGGCTACCCAGTTTGGACGACTTCCCTCAGCAATATTGCCAAGAAACCTATAAATGCTAGCCAATACTGGGACGAATAAGTTGATAACATTTCTGATATCCAGTTGTACTGCCATGACAAAAGTAGAGACTCGCACGCCACTAGCCTTGCGTACGGGAAATAGCCAGACACATAAGAACATGGCCAGAAAAGCTGCCAGATGAAGCAACCGATCGACATCCAGGACAAGCTAACAGCTCCAGTCGTTGAACTGGCCTTGCTCTAAGATTATCCAATAGCTTCCCCTCAATTTTCAGGACTCCATCGTAGGGCATGTCATGGGCCTACGTGGGAGAGCCATAGACTTTATCTCTCTATAAAAATCCTTGACCAATTCATAGTATGGGACAAGCTATTTCGAAGACATATCCTTTGAATGCTTCTGGGTCTGGTCAACAAGCTTCTTCACCAGGGGGAGTCCTCTCTTCATTGTCCCACATAGAAGAAGGAGGCAATAATTCTTCATACATACCCCCAATGATGGGGACACCTGGAATCTGAAAGATGTCCCAAATACTAATACCAACCTCACCATGGACTAGGTGAAATTTGTTGGTGTCTGGACTCCAACGGCTCATAAGTTTCCTGGCGAGGGCTTGAGGCCGATGGGTATAGGTTTGGGACACCCAGGCTGATTCATATAAGCTTACAGCTCACAACTCTACCTCAAACTCTGCACAGATCTGGCGAACCCAGAAGGGCCACCCCCAATCCAACGACTTAAATGCCACTCTGAGCAGGAGGTATCGATTTGTTGACAATCCATGCTGTTCATTCACCATGGCATTGCGGGAAATGCTCCAGTAACAGTGAATTTCCCCATCCTACTGACATTGTTCTCCTATTGGGGACACATGAAGGTTATTCAACACAGATTCGACTACCGTGTCCCTTGGGGAAGGCCACCCTCTGGCGTATATCACAAATTGAGGGATAGTGGAAGTAAATATCCATGCTCCAGGATTTTTATCACAGTATGGCATCGAAATCAACGTATCAAACAGTAAACCGAACCTGTAGGTAGGAAGGCTGTTGAAAAAGGGGTACTTCCATTGGGACTCGGAGATCAGATCGGCAAGGAAGGATAATAGCGGGGAGTGGTGGATTCCATCCTTAATAGATATGACTACATCCTTCAGGCGTTGATCGCCAATTGGGAGAGGCTCAGCAATAGGCCTAAGTGAAGGGCGAGGGGGAACCATGTTTTCTCCCTGTATTGTGAAGATCAGAAAATGGTTAGTCCGAAATAATAAAATATGGAAAAAAATATAAACTGTATGGCAAATGAATCGATAAGCCTTCGTGAGAAGGCCTCATAAAGTGGTTCACGATGACGACATCCCGTGAACCAGCCCTACGTAGATGGGGTTCGCCATATTCTGGCCCACAGGGCGTTGGCCAGAAAACCACAAATCAAGTTGCTCCGTGGAATCCTAATCCCAGATTTAAATAATTATGATTCAGAAAACATAGAAAGTTTTCAAATTCAGGAAGATTTCAGTCTACGGACCATCGAAACCACGAAGCTAATTCCTCTACGACCTTTTGTGACTTACATTTTAATTAATTAAAAGTATTGGATTGATGTTGGGAAATTGGTCGGCTAGTGAAGATGACCGAGAAGGAGGAATGGTTCATGGAAAGTGGTAGCTAGTTTGTGGATGAGGCTTTTCGTGAAGGAATGAGCCCACATAGACAAAAAGTGAGAGGGCTCTGGTTTCGCGAAGAATCCGGTAAAAGACAAAGGAAGGGCCCCCCGTATTTATAGGCGTGGTCCCCTACCAGGTCCACCTCTTTACTGCAAACCATCCAAGATTCAAGACCACTCTACATTGGAATTTCCTGCTCTTCGTTCCGATCGGACCCCATTCCGATGGGAGGAATTTGTAGGGTCCTGAAAAATCCGAAAAGAAGATTCTACCCAATTCCCCCAAAATAATTGGGGGAAAGAATGGAGAAAACTCAAAAGATGCACAAACGGAACTGGTCCACAGACCGGTCCCATGAAAACGCTACGCGGTCAGTTCTGTGAAGCACCTCCTCCACGGACCGCTGTCGTTCGCAGAATGAAGGCGGAGATCCTCCGCGGATGTGAGGCTGGATGGGTGCCCAGCCGGTCCACCATCACGAACCGCCCCCGACCACAGACTGCGTCGACCGGCCCGAACCACATCCGCTGTTGTTCGCGGAATAGAGGTGGAACCCTCCTTGGCCGCGAAGCACTCCCTGAGTTGGTTTGGTTCACGGGGGAGGTGGGATCAATGTCCCCCGTGCGTTGTGGATTGACTAAGTCATCCATGAATCGGGTTTTTGGTCATGGGCCTCCTAAAAAGGTGCTTCATGACCATAGATACATCTCTTTCCCCACTCTTTAAAAGGAGATGGAGGGGTAAGAGAAGGAGGATTCAGAAGAGATCGATCAGATTGGGGTGGCAGGATTTCAAAGGAAGGATCTTAGGATTTCGCAAACCGCGAAGTGCCAGTCCGCAAACCAGAACAGGTATGAAGTCGGAAGCAGACTAATAAGGAACCGAAAACGCATAATAACTTGGTGAATCGCGCACTTAAAATAACAAAGAAACTAAGACTGCGAACCATGGACCTTCCACAGATGCACTCCCCACGGACCAGTGAGTTTATGCCTCTTTTCTGATCCGTCACACCGTGTAGCACCCTCCTACGCGGGCGAAGCCCTGACCGACGAAGCCCTGACCGGTGCAGCCCCCATCCATTGTTTCTTGCATGGATCCCTCCACGTACCACCCTTGTACGCGGGCCGAAACTGAATCTGCGAACCACCTTGGTTCACAGGATGCCCACCAGCCCACGAACCACCCTGCTTTGCGGAGTTCCCATCAGTCCGCAGACTACCGTGGTTCGCGGACGGCCTCTCCAGCCTCATAACACCTCCCTACACGAAGGGTGCCACCACCCATAAACCAGCGTGGCCTGCCAAATCCTTTGAAGTTAACATTCCCCAAGCCATATAAAATCCTTCCAATCCAGCCTGATCCTTCACGACTCCCTCATTAGCCCATTCATTGGCCCTGAGCTGCGGCCTCCACCAGAGCTGCCAGACCCATGTGATGTAACCCACATACGCATCAGTGTGTCGTTTTGAGTTCACATACCCACGGTATGCAGGGGCGAAGGGGTTACCCCGACCCTTGAGAAGATTTCCAAAGCATTCCTGGGTTCACATTCCCACGGTAATGTGGAGTCTGAGCTCGGGAGTCCCCTTTCTACCCCTCCACTTGTTGGGGTTGGGGAACTTATCCCCTCCCCGGGGCATGGCAAGATACCCATCCAAAGGAATCCCCCATTCACCTCCGTACTTCCCCAAAGCCATGCCCATGGAAGGGCATGGCAGGGAAGGGTGATGCCCCATCCTTCTCTAGGGCCAAGTCCCACTCCCGCTGCGCTTTGTCACCCTGGGCATCCACCTCGGAGTAATCCCCGACATTATGGGCCGCCCTCATGAGTAATCCCCACTCTACTTCTCATGGACGTACCTTTCGCAACGTGATCGTCTGGTCCCTGCTACCTCATGTTTCTCACACCGAGTACGACTCACGTGGGCTTAGAGTAAGCATCGACCATGAAATCCTGCCCTGGGCCTCCTCAGAGTGTAAGCCCCAATCCAGCACCATGGGCCTCCTCAGATTGTAAGCCCCACTAACCCGAACTATGTGGACTTTGATCCCTGTCTCCTAGGAAGGGTACGTAGGAAGCCTCCCCGAGGTTCAAGCCCAACAAATGGTCATTCCGACCCCCTTTCACATCAGTTTACCCACACCTTGGGCCGCCTCAGAGCGTAAGCCCCACTCATGTGAACTACGAGGACTTTGATTCCCCACCACAAGGATACGTAGGTAGCCTCCCAGGAGGTTCAAGCCCGATCACCATCGGACCCCCAGGTCCACTTTCACGTCGGTTCTCCGACGCCCCAATCCGAACAACGTGGACATTGATCCCCATCTCCTAGGAAGGGTACGTAGGAAGCCTCCTCGAGGTTCAATCCCAACAACTGGTCGATTCGACTATCTTCACGTCGGTTCACCGCACCACCCCTAGTGTCGCCTCAATGAGCCCAGAGTGCTCGGGGTCATTAATCCAACGATGGATGGTAAACCTCAGGCATAAATGATTCCAAACCCCTACATCCAACTGACAATTGCCAACTAGGAGAAATCCTTGGATACTATGCTTGGGTATAAACCAAAGATTCGCAAACATATGATCACGTCTTAAATCTATAAGAGAGTCCCGGAACAGACAATAATTTCCCCCCAAAAGGGTGAGATGAGCCTGACTTCCCATCCTCTCAACCAATGTGAGTTCCTAAGCATCGCTGGTCAAACCCCCCAGAAAACACCTTCCTTTGGAATGCAAGTCCATGTATTAATGGATATGGAACCGTTGGGTGTTTCATGGAAAACAACGGTGCACCCGATATTAATGATTAAGTAGAACCCAACCTTCTCTAATCAACTGTCGGGCAGCACACGTTTCTTCCCCATGACCCCGTCGTGCGCCGCAAGACACCCCTAAAAACGCATAAACATAGAAAACCCACTAAAATAATAAAAATCCTTTAAACCCCCAAAAAATTTTAAAAACCAAAAACAAAAAAAATCTACAACGTCCAAAACCCTAAAACTCCAAAAAACCATAAAAACCATAAAAACATTAAATCCCATTAAAATTCTTCAAAACCCTAATTGTTGAAACCTATAATAAAAAATACCAAAAAATAATTAAAAAAATAAAAACCCCTATGAATACATTAAAAAAACAAAACACTTAAACCCCCTTAAAACCTAAAAATAGTAAAACCCCTAAGAACCCTAAAACCTTAAAAAACCGCCTCAAAATCCCCAAAACACCTAAAAACCATCAAAATATAAAAAATCCCAAAAAACCCCTAAAAAAATAAAAAACCCTTATACCCTAAAAAAATCTAAGAAGACCTTAAAATTTTAAGAACACTTAAAATCCAAAAAACATAAAAAACAATAAAAATTTTAAAAATTACAAAACCATAAATCCACTAAAACAAACTAAAATTCCCCAAAAAACATAAAAATCATAAAAACATAAAGACATAAAAATCCATAAAACCCTAAAAACCCACTAAAAATCTAAAATCCCTTTAAACCCCTAGAAATGTAAAAAAACACTAACAATCCCTAAAACCCCTAAAAACTAAAGGAACTCTAAATCCCCAAAAAAACCCTAAAAACCTAAAACCCCTCAAAATACTTAGAAACCCTAAAAACCCATAAATATCCAAAAAAAACTCTAAAAGTTAATAAAACGTAAAAAAATATAAAAATACTTGTAAAACCCTAAAAACCTAAAAACACTTAAAACCCATAAAAACCTAAAAATAATAAAACACCAAAAACCCCATAAAAATCCCTAAAATGGTAAAATGCAAAAAAACCCTAAAACCCCCCTAAAACAATAAAACCCTTTATACCAATAAAATGGTAAAAACTCTAAAACCCTAAAAACCCCTAAAAACTCAAAAAAAACTCAACTCCCAAAAAACCATAAAAACCCTTAAAACCCCTCAGATTCCCAAAAACCCTAAAAGATCATAAAGATTAAAAAAATCCTAAAAAATAACTCAAAAATTAAAAAATGATAAAACCTAAAAAAACATAATAAAAACTTAAAAACCTAAAAACACATCAAGCCCCTAAACACATAAAAATTCTAAAGGCCATAAAAATACCTAAAACCCTATAAAACCCCCAAAGCCATAAAACACTTAAAAAAAATTAAAAACCCATAAAACCCACTAAAAATTTTTAAAACCATTTAAAATCATAAAATGTTTAAAAAACTCTAAAAACCCTTAAAAACTATAAAAAATAAAAAAAAACCATAAAACCCCCAAAAAAATCATAAAAACCCTAAAACCCCTAAAAATCCCTAACAACATACAAAATCAAAAAATATAAATAAAAAACCCCTAAAAATCCGTAAAATTTAAAAACCCTAAAATCCCTGAATAATCTTATGAAAATCATAAACACCTAAAGAATTACAACCCCAAAAAACCATAAAATGCTTAAAACCCTGAACACGCTAAAAACCCTACGAACCATAAAAACAATTAAAATCCCTAAAACCTATAAAATCCCTAAAAACCCATAGAAACCCTGTAAACCAACTAAAAACTCTAGAAACCCTTTAAGCCTATAAAAAAATTAAAAAATTGAAAAACCTTAAAAACGAAAAAAACATAAAAAACTCCCAAAACCAAAAATTACATATAAACCCTAAATACCTAAATCCTCAAACAGTCCATAAAAACCCTAAAAATGGAAAAATTCAAAAAAATACCTAAAAACACTAAAATAAAAAAAACCCTAAAAACCTTGAAAACACCTAAAGAACATAAAAATAAAAACAATTAAAACTCCTAAAAACAAAAAAATGATAAAAACCCTAAAAAACCAAAAAATCCCTAAAAATCATAAAAACCAAAAAAAATCCCAGAAATCATTAAAAACCCTAAAACCCACAAAACTAAACAAACCCCTTAAAACCATAAAAAATTTAAAAACCGAAAAACATGAAAAAAATTAAATCCAAAAAAAACTTCTAAACCCGTAAAAACAATAAAAATAAAAAAAATCCTAAAAATTAATTAAAATCCAAATATTCCTAAGAAAATTAAAAAAACTAAGAAAACCATACATACCTAAAAACACATAAAACCTATAAAAACCAATGAAATAATAAAATTCCCTAAAACTGGAAAACACTAAAACCCCAAAAAAACCATAAAACCCACTTAAACCATAAAAACCCTTTAAAGACATAAAATGTTAAAAAAACATAAAAAACATTAAACCATTAAAAATTCAAAAAACGCTTACAACCCTAAAAACCCTGACATCCTCAAAATCCGTAAATACCCTAAAACCCATAAAAATCCACAAAACTAATAAAAATACCCAAAAATGTAAAATGATCTAAAAATCATAGGAAAACCATAAACCTAAAAACACTAAAACCCCCTAAAATCCAAATATTACAAATTATCTATAGAAAACAAAAAACCCTAAACCCCCTCAAAATCCCTAAAACCCCTAAAAATCAAAAAAAATCCAAAAAAATCTATTAAAATCCATAAAATAGTTTAAAACCCAAAAACCATAAACCCCTTAGAAAACAATAAAAAAATTTATCCCTTAAAACCAATAAAAATAAAAAAAATAATAGAATCCCAAAAAAAACACATTAAATCCCTAAACCCCTTGAGACACCTAAAACCCAAAGAAAAACACTAAAAACCCTAATAACCCATTCAATAGATAAAACTGTTAATATACCCTAAAACCATAAAACTCAAAAAAAACTCAAAAAAGAAACTAAAAACCAATAAAACATAATAACAATAAAAACCTTAAAAAACCCCAAACCCCTCAAAATCTCTAAAAACCTGTAAAAACAATAAAAACCCCTAAAAATATCTAAAATTGTACAAAACCCTAAAACACTGTGAAATCCTTAAAAAACTAAAAACAATTGAAACCCTGAAAACTAAAAAATGATAAAACTCCCCTAAAAAAATATAGATCATTAAACCCCTAAAACCCTGGAAAACCCCCTAAAACCCATAAAATTACTAAAAAACTTTATAAATACCAAATTCCTAGAATCTAAATAAAAAATAAAAATAACCTTAAACCCATTAAGAATTTCTAAAACTCTAACAAACCATAAAAACCCCAAAAACTCAAAAAAATCCAAAAACCTGAAAAAACATTAAAAACTCAAAATACCCCAAAAAATCCCTAGAATCCCTAAAAACAATAAAAACATAAAGAAAATCAATACAAGTCATTGAATAATTAAAAATCTCTAAAAAACTTTAACACCCCTTATAAAACAACGAAAATCTAAAAACTCAAAAAACACCTAAAACACGTTAAAATAAATAAAAAAACCTCAAAAAACATAAAAACCATGAACTCCATAAAACCACTAAAACCCATAAAATCCCTAAAAAGTCATAAAAACCTAAAAAAATCACTAAAATATCTAAAAAACCTTTAAACCCCTAAAAACATCAGAATCTATAAAAACCCTTAAAACCAGTAAAAACAAATAAAAACCCTAAAACACAAAAAACCCCCTAAAAACCATAAAACCCAAAAAAACCCTCCAAATCCATAAAACCTCTAAAATATACTAAAAATACAATAAATCCCAATAAATACCTAAAAATTTAAAGAATCCCTAAAAACCAAATAAAAACAAAAAAACCTAAAAACACTTCAAACATATTAAAACTTAAAAAAAGGTTAAATCCCATAACAAAACCTAAAACCTCTAAAAACCCATAAAACCCAAAAAAAAATTAAAACCATTAAAATACACTGAAAACACTAAAACCCATTCAATCCCCTAAAAATATTAAAAAACCCTAAACCCTTTAAAACCCTAAAAACTCAAAAAAAACCTATAACCCAAAAACACATAAAATTCTAAGAACCCTAAAAAACCCTAAAAACCCAAAAAATAATAAATTTCATAAAAATTCCCAAAAACCCTAAAAAGGTAAAAACACCCTAAAAACCTATGAAAACATTAAAACCCTAGAAATACATAAAACCCCTAAAAACATAAAAATGCTAAAAAACCCTAAAATGGAAAAATCATCAAAAACCTAAAAACAAAAAAATATCTTTAAAAAAATAAAACCCCTGAAAATAGATTAAAACCTTGAAAACCCAATAAAAACTCTAAAAACCATTTAAACCTAGAAAAAAATTAAAATCTCAAATAACATTTAATCCCTTAAAAAAACTAGAAAACCCCTAAACACAAAAAAAACATAAAAACTATAAAACCTTAAAAATCCGAAAAATCCCTAAAACCCTATAGGATGATAAAATTACTAAAAAAATCCAAATAATCCCAAAACAATAATAAAAACATTAAGTAAACCATAAAACCTAAGAACACTTATAACCCTAAAAACCCTAAAAAATGAAAAAAAATCCCTCAAAACCCCTAAAAATATTAACCAACATAAAACCCATAAAAAACTCAAATAACACCACTAAAAACCCAAATAACTATAAAACCCTGAAAACTCTCAAAACACATAAAAACTATAAAAATCCTAACAATGACCTAAAAATCACTAAAAATTAAAAAAACCCTAAGAACCTAAAAATTCCCTAAGAAAACCGTAAAAACATAAAATTTCTAAAAACCCCTAAAAACCCAAAAAATGATAAAAACCCATAAACCCTCAAAAACTTTAAAAAACATAAAAAACACCTAAAAGGTAAAAACCCCCACAACCCCTAAAAACCCACTAAAAACTATAAACAACTATTAAAACCCTTATATTTTTTTAAAAAATCTTAAAAACCGTAAACCCCATAAAAACTCAAAAAATCATAAAATCCCAAAAAACCATAAGAACCCTAAAAACCCATAAAAACACTAAAAGCCTCTAAAATCCCTAAAACCCCCTAAAAATAAAAAAAATTCATAGGTAATCCCAATAAACATAAAAATTACTAGACACTCTAAAACCCCCAAATAAAACCATAAAAACCTAAAAACACTTCTACTGCTTAAAAAATCAATAAAATGATAAAAACCAAAAAAAAACTAAAAACCCTAAAAATAATAAAAACCCAATTTTTTTTTTTAAAATCCCATAACAACCATAAAACCACTAAAACTCCAAAAACAATTAAACACCTAAAAAGGTTAAAAAAACTTTAAAACCCCTTTAAACCCCTAGAAACCCAAAAACCCCCCATTCAGACCCAAAATAGATCATTAAACCCATAAAAACTATAAAATACCATAAAAACCCTCACAATAATTAAAAACCCTAAAAACCTAAAAAATCAAAAATAAAACCTTTAAATAAATAAAAATATAAAAAGCCTTAAAAATCCTTAGCTATCCTTTAAAATCTAAAAACAAATAAAACCCTAAAAAACATAAAAACACTAAAAATTCCTAAAACCCCCTAAAAACACTAAAAACCAAAAATACCCCTAAAAACCAAAAACCCCTAAAAATTCATAGAAACAATAAAAACCCCCAAAAAACTCTAAAACCCTTTAAACCCCTAAAAACGATAAAAACCAATAAAAACTCTATAAACTCCAAAAACCCTAAAAACCCAAAATAAACCATAAAACCTCCATAAAACCCAAAAAATCCTTAAAATCCATAAAGGCCAATAAAAATATTAAGAGGCCCTAAATATCCATAAAAATGAAAACCTTCTAAAAATGCTGAAAACCCATAATAAAAATTAAAAAACTAAAAAAACTAAAAACCAATATAACCTTAAAAACGCTAAAACCATAAAAGAATTCTTAAAAACCATAATGACAATAAGAACCCTTAAAATCCTTAATAAATCCTAAAAAAGAAAAAAAACTCAAAAACCCATTAATATTTATTAAAACAATTTAAAACCCTAAAAATGTTTCAAAACTCCAAAACTATAAAAACCCTAAACCCCGAAAGACCTCAAAGTCCCCAAAAATCCAAAAAACATATAAAATTCCAAAAATATCTCTAAAAATCCCAAGAATATAAAAAACTCTAAAAGCCCTAAAAATTCTAGGAAAACCTTAAAAACCTAAAAATGATTAAAATGACAAAAAACCTAAAAACGCTAAAAACACTAAAACCCTTCAAAATCTAAAAACCCTTAAAAAATAAAGATCCCTAAAACTATTTAAACAATAAAAACCATAAAATGACTAAAAATACACAAAAAAAACTCTAAAACCCTTTTAAAACCATAAAAATATTTAAAAATATGAAAACCCTCAAGACAATAAAATACAAAAAAACACCTAAAAACCCAAAAATATATAAAAGACAAAATGACCCTAGAAAATCAAAAAGTTCTCTAAAAAATCCACAAAACATAAAATCCTATAAAACTTGTTTATAAACCTACAAAAACCTTAAAAACTAAAAAACACATAAAATTATAAGAAGACTGAAAATGCTAAAAATGCTAAAACCCCTAAAAACTGTAAAACCCCAAAAAACCCATAAAAACCTTAAAACAACTTAAAACACTAAAACCCTCCAAACCCATAACCTTGTTAAAAACTATATGAAGCAATAAATTCTATAAAAACTAAAAAAAACCTTAAAACCCAAAAAATCATAACAACCCCAAAACCATAAAAACCCTCATAATCTCTAAAAATCCTAAAACCCATAAAATTCCTAAAAAATACCTTAAAATAATTTAAACATAAAAAAACTAAAAACTAGGAAAATTTATAAGAAAAAAATATAAACAATAAATCAATTAAAACCCTTAAAAACCTAAAAATGAAAAAAACCATTAAAACCCATAAAACCCCCAAAAAACCATAAAACCCCAAAAAATTTCTAAAAACCTCAAAAACCATAAAAACCCATCAAACTAGTAGAAACCTACTAAAAACTCATAAAACATAGGTCCCTATAAATGAAAAAAATACCATAAAACCATAAAAACACAAAAAACAAAAACCCCTAAAACTGTTCAAATATTAAGAACCATAAAACCCTTAAAACACCACAAAATCCCATAAAAATCTAAAAATCCAAAAAATCCTTGAAAACCACTAAAAACATTAAAACCCCTAAAAACCTTCCCAAAAAGCCCTAAGCCCCTTAAAATCATTAAAAACTCTAAAACCCTTTAAACCCATAAAAAGGTTAAAAAAATCTAAAACCCCTTAAGAACCATAAAAATAAAAAAAACCCTACAATAGAAAACAATCTAAATACACTAAAAATCCTTCAATGTCCCTAAAAACACTAAAAACCCTTCAAACACCCTTGATATTCAGAAAACAGATCCCCAAAAACACAATAACCCCCAAAATCCAAGAAATCCCCTTTGAAAACCTTAAAAACATAGAAATACTTAAACCCCCTAAAAATCCTTAAAACACTAAAAACCTAAAAACCCATGAAAACACTAAAAACCATAAAACTCCCAAAACCTTAAAAAATCCTTAATACCCTCAAAAGCCTCTAAAACAACTTTAAACCCATTAAAATATAAAAATATCTATAAACCTGTAAAAACCCTAAAATTTAAAAAAACATGAAAACCCAAAAAAACACTAAAACCCTTAAAATCCTGAAAATCCCTAAAAACCATAAAACCTAAAAAATCCCTAAAAATCCTTAAAATCATAAAAACCATAAAACCTTGAAAACCACTAAGAAAACCTAAAAACCCTAATGAAAATTAAAACCACTAAAAAATAAAAATACTAACAACACTAAAAGACCCTTAAACCCTAAAAACGAAAAAAATCCATAAAAACATTAAAACCTAAAAGGCCATAAAAACAAATATAAACCACTAAAATCTATAAAAACCCATTATAATGTAAAAATGTAATAAAAATAAAAAAACCATAAAATGTAAAAAAAACTCAAAAAACCCCCCTAAAAACATTAAAACTCTAAAATCCATAAAACCCATCAAATTCTATAAAAAGCATACAAACTAGTAAAATTTATAAGAAAATACTAAAAATCCCTAAAAATGTTGAAACCTGTAAAAACCCTAAAAATACATAATAAACCCATTAAACAAAAAAAATAAAAAAATAAAATATTCTAAAAACCCCACAAAACTATAAAACCCATAAAAAAATAAAACCATAAAACCAAAAAAAACTCTAAAAACCCATTAAATGGATAAAAATATTTAAAACCACTAAAAATATAAAAAAAAACTTAATAATTGAGGAAATCCCACAAACCCAAAAATACTATAAAAACACTAAAACCCTAAAAACCATGAAAATAACTAAAAACAAAAATAAATCATAAAAATCCTAATTAAACTATAAAAATCCCTAAAAATGTAAAAAAATCGTAAAAACCCTTAAAATCCCTCAGAAAACCCTTTAACTCTGAAAACACTTGAAAACCCTAAAAACATTTAAAATGTTAATAACCCAAAAAAACTAATGGTTCTGTGCATTGTGGATGTGAATGATTCTGGTGTGGTGGTATGAAGAATTTCTCATCGGTGTCTACAACACCGACTTTGGATCTGGTTTGGTTTTTTCGTATTCTTGTCATCTTTGAAAGGTTTTGGTTAGTGTTTTTTTTCATTTTATGGGGTTCAAAGTCCTCTATCGACTGGTGTTTGGACAGCGACGACGATAGTGTTGATCGATGGTGTTGATATCACTGGTTATTTTTGTAGTTTTTCATCTAGGATTGATTGGTTCACTGGTTTCGTTTTCTCCTGTCACGAGCTCTGGTGGTGATGGATGGTGTTGAGATGACGGTGGTTCAATGATGGTGGATTGCAGGCAGTGATGGAGGATACAGGTGTTAAGACTCCGACAATTGTGGGTGGCACTTGGCTCGAGGCCTCATCGGTTGGGTGTCCTTTTTGAATTTCAAATTTGGTCTGAACTTGTCTTTTGATATCCCGTGTGAATTCTGTGGTTACCTCTTTTCCTCAAAGAGACTCTTTTGAAAATAAAAAATAGAATTTTCAGTCAGTAAAACCCATAAAAACACAAAAACTCTAAAAAACCCCTCAAAATCCCCACACCCATAAAAACCATCCAAATATGAATATTCCCTAAAATCCCTAAAAAAATAAATAACCCTTATACCATACAAAAAAAAAAGAAAACCTTAAAATTTTAAGAACACCTAAAATCCAAAAAAGATAAAAAAAAAATTAAAATTCAAAAAATTACAAAAAAACATAAACCTACTAAAACCCACTAAAATGACTAAAAACCGTAAAAATCAGAAAAACATAAAGACATAAAAATCCATATAACCATAAAAACACAGTAAAACTATAAAATCCCTTTAAAACCCTAGAAATGTAAAAAAAATCTATCAATCCTTAAAACCCCTAAAAACCAAAAGAACTCTAAATCCCCAAAAAAATAATAAAACCGTGATAAACCTAAACACCTTCAAAATACCTAGAAACCCTAAAAACCCATAAATATCCAAAAAAATCTAAAAGTCAATAAAACATTAAAAAAATATAAAAAACCTTGTAAAACCTAAAAACGGTTAAAACCCCTAAAACATATAAATAATAAAACATCGAAAACCACATGAAAATCCCTAAAAATGTTAAAACACATAAAAACCCTAAAACCCCCTAAATCACAAAAAACCCTTTCAACCCATAAAAATGGAAAAAACTCTAAAACACGTAAAACCTCTAAAAAACTCAAAAAAACCCTAAACTCTCAAAAAACCATAAAAACCCTTAAAACCCCTCAGATCTAAAAAAACCATAAATGATCATTAAGATTTAAAAAATCCTAAAAAATAACTCAAAAATTAAAAAACCATAAAACTCGAAAAACATAAGAAAACATTAAAATCCTAAAAACACTTTAAACCCCTAAACACCTAAAAATACTATAGACCATAAAATTACCTAAAACCCTATAAAACCCCAAAAACCATAAAACCCCTAAAAACATTAAAAACCCATAAAACACACTAAAATCTCTAAAAACCATTTAAACTCCTAAAATGTTTAAAAAAGTGAAAAAAAACCCGTAAAAACTACAAAAAATCAAAAACAAAACTCTTACACCCCCAAAAAATCATAAAAACCCTAAAAATCCTTAAAAACATAAAAAATATAAAAAATATAAAAAACCTCTAAAAATCCCTAAAAATGTAAAAACCATAAACCTCTAAATAATCCAATGAAAATCATAAACACCTATAAAATTACAACCCCAAAAAACCTTAAGACTCTAAAAAACCATGAACACGCTAAAACCATAAGAACCATAAAAACGATAAAAATCCATAATACCTATAAAATCACTAAAAACCAATTAAAACCCTATAAACCAACTAAAAACCCTAGAAACCCTTTAAACTCTTAAAAACATTAAAAACATGAAAAAAAATAAAACCCAGAAAAACATAAAAAATATCCCAAAACCAAAATATATAAATATATACCCTAAATCCCTAAATCCTCGAACAATCCATAAAAACCCTAAAATGAAAAAATTCATAAAAATACCTAAAAACACTAAAATAAAAACCCCTACAAACCCAAGAAACCCCTAAAAAACCTTAAAAATAAAAATAATAAAAACCCCTAAAAACCAAAAAAATTGTAAAAACCCTAAAAACCCAAAACTCCTTAAAAATACAAAAAACCAAAGAAATCCCTAAAATCATTAAAAACCCTAAAACCAATAAAACTAAAAAATTCCTCTTAAAATCCAAAAAACTATAAAAAACTAAAAAAATTAAAAACATTAAATCCCTAAAAACATCTAAACCCCTAAGAACCATAAAAATAAAAATAAAGTCCAAAAAATTAATTAAAATCTAAATATTCCTAAGAAAATGAAAAAAACCTAAAAAAATGTAAAAACCTAAAAACACAAAAAACCCATAAAAACCAATAAAATGATTAAAAACCCTAAAAATAAAAAACATCCTAAAACCATTAGAATCCAAAGAAACATTAATAACACTAAAAACCCATATAAACATAAAAAACCAAAAAAAATTTAAAATCACTTTAATTTACTAAAAATGATTAAAAAGACAAAAAATGTTAAAACCCATGGAAACACAAAAAACCCCTAAAACTTCAAAAAACCATAATACCCATAAAATCTATCAAAATACCTGAAATCCTAAAAACACATAAAAATACTAAATATCCCTAATATTCCCTGAAAAAATACTTAAAACCCTGAAAACACCAAAGAAAACCTAAAAAACTAGCAACACTTAAAACCCCTAAAATCCTAAAAATGTTAAAAACACTAAAATACCATAAGAACCCAAAAAACCTAATGACCATTAAAACGCCAACAAACCATTAAAACCCAAAAAAACACACAAATACTCTAAAACCCCATTAAAACCTTACAAACATTAAAAAACTCTAAAAATATCAAACCCCTAAAAACACAAAAAAAACCTAAAATCCCAAAAACCACTAAAACCCCGAAATACCATAGAAGTCCCTAAAATCCATCAATATAATTAAAAATAATAAAAACCATAAAATCCTAAAAAGATAATGAAATAAAAAAATGTAAAAAATGCCTAAAATCCCTAAGAAATCCCAAAAAACCAAAAAACACTTAAAACCCCTAAAAACATAAAAACCTTCTTAACTCACTAAAAACCCCTAAAACCCTAAAAACCATAAATACACCTAAAAAAATAAAAAAACCAAAATACCCATAAAAATAATAAATCATCTGAAACCCCTTTAAACCCCTAAAAATATTAAAAAATACTTAAAACCCCAAAAAAGGCGAAAACACCCCAAAATCCCTAAAATCCCTATAAACCAATAAAAATACTAAAAAATAAATAAAAAAACCAAAAAAATAAAAAACCCTAAAAACCCATAGAAAACCTTGAAAACCTTAAATCCCATAAAAATGAAAAAAATCATAAAAAAACTGAAAAAATAAAAAACCTAAAAAATAGCAAAAACCATAAGA
The DNA here is from genome assembly GCA_963277665.1 of Viscum album. NCBI lineage: Eukaryota > Viridiplantae > Streptophyta > Magnoliopsida > Santalales > Viscaceae > Viscum > Viscum album. The sequence continues at coordinate 1,118,701,503 of OY728152.1, forward strand.
ACCCTTTAAAACATTAATAAACCCGAAAAACCCATAAACCACTTAAAACCCATTAAAACTCTAAAAAATTAATCAATAAAAATGTTCAAAACACAAATTCCTAAAAACCCCTAAAAACACAAAAAATCTCAAAACATTCCTTAAAAAATAAAAAACCATGAAAATACCAAAAAATCCTAAAAACTATAAAAATCCTAAAAAATCCCTAAAAATACCAGAAATCATAAAAGAACCTAAAATCTATGAAATCCCTATGAAAACCTTAAAATCCTAAAAACACATAAATCCCCCCTAATGACCTAAAAACATTAAAAAACTAAAATCCCTTAAAAACCAAAAAAACTCTAAAAACAATAAAGACCCCAAAAAAACATAAAAACCCTTAAAAATATAGAAACAAACCTTTAAAAAACTTAAAACTATAAAATCACATTAAACACTTAAAAACAATAAAAAAATCTAAGACCCCTTAAGATAATAAAAAATAAAAAGGCACCAACAAACCCAAAAAAACATAAAAATCATAAGAACACGAAAAACCCTACATACCCTCAAAATACATAAAAACCCTAAAACCCCATAAAATCCAAAAATAATATAAAATGTAAAAAAAACCAATGAAAAACCCTAAGAAAACCATTAAAACCTAAAAACACTAAAAACCCATAAAATCCAAAAAAATGTTAAAAAACATAAAAATACCAAAAAAAACCTTAGAAAACTCATAAAACCCCAAAAACAACTAAAAACACTAGAAACCCTTTAAACCCATAAAAAGTTAAAAAACACAACAAGACCTAAAAACCAATAAACACTAAAAAACCCTGAACGCCTTTAAAAACCATAAAATCCCAAAAACCCTAAAATCCATAAAAACTATCAAAATCTCTTAAAACCCTAAAAACCATAAAATTCAGAAAAAAATACCTAAAAATTCCTTAGAAATGTAAAAATTCATGTAACCATAAAAACCTCCCATATAAAATTAAAAAACAAATACACTAAAATCTCATAAAAAAACTAAAAAATGACAAAAACCATTAAAAACCCTTAAAAACTATAAAAACCATAAAAACTATAAAAACCCTAGAAACCCATAAAACCATAAAATCCCAAAAATAATATAAAAACCATTTGAACCTCAAAAAATACTAAGAAACACTATAAAGAATAAAAACCCTAAAAACTCTAGAAAATAACTAGAACCCAAAAACCACATAAAAATTATAAACCCAATAAAACCCCTAAAACCCACAAAATCCCTAAAAACCCTAAAAACGATAAAAATCCTTAAAAATCCCCAAAAAATCATAAAATAAATTGAAAAAACCCTATCATCTCTGAAAACACCTAAGAAACCCTTAATCACATTAAAAATCATGAAATGCCTAAAAACCCAAAAACACTAAAAACAATAAAAACACTTCAAAAACCTGGAAATAATAAAAACCCCTAAAACCCTAAAAAAACTAAAATATCTAAAACCCTTTAATCCCTAAAACATTAAAAAATGGTAAAAACCCTTAAAACTGAAAAAAAAAATTCAAAAAATCCCTAACATAACAAGACAATTAAAACCCTAAAACCCATCAAAATTTTTAAAATCCCCTAAAAACCATAAAAAATCCTATAAATCCCAAAAAAATCCCTACAAAATAAAAACCCCACAAACCCTAAAAATATGGAAGAAAACCTGAAAAAAGTAAAAACAATTAGACCACCAAAAAACCTAAAAAATTATAAAACCCCTAATGATCCATTAAAACAAAAAATCCATTAAAAACCCAAAAAACATAAAAAACAAAAAACCACTAAAACCCATTAAAACGGTAAAAGACTCTAAACCCATTTATACCCCTAAAAATGATAAAAAATTAAAAAAATCCAAAAAAATCCATAAAAAACCAAATAAACTATAAAAATCCTAAAAGAATACAAACAATCAAAATCCTTAAAACCCCATAAAAACCTAAAGAAACCCTGAAATCTCTAAAAATGTTAAAACCCATAAAAACCCTAAAAACCTTTATGAAATCATAAAAACCTAAAAAAACATTAAAATCACAAATATATAAAAATTATAACAATCCTAAAAGACCCTAAAAATCATAAATCCCATAAAAACCCCTAAAAACCATTAAAACTGTTAAAACTAATAAAAACCATAAAAACAAACTAAAAATGCTAAAAACCCTTTAAACCCATAAAAACGCTAAATAAAACTAAAACTATAAAACTATAAAACCCTAAAAACCTAAAACCCCATAAAAATCCCTAAAAACCCTAAAACACATAAATAACATAAAAATCCTAAAAAATTCCAAAATATCCGCAAAAATGTAAAAAAATCCTAAAAACCCTAACAACCCCTAAAAAAGCATTAAAAACCTAAAAAAATTAAAACCCCAAAACCCTAATACACTAAAAATCCTAAAACCCCTAAAAAATATAAAAACCCACTAAAAATCATAAAAAACCTAAAACACCATAAAAATGTAAATACCTATAAATGGATAAAACCCCTAAAACCCTAAAGAACCCTAAAAATACTAAAAACCATAAAAACCTTGAAAAAATTGTAAAAATCTATAAAAATTCTAAAAACCACTAAAAATTTGAAAACCATTTAGAAATGTGAATATTTGAAAAAACAATTAAAAAAACCCTAAAAATCAAAAAACATTGAAAACCCAAAAACACCATAAAATCCTAAAAACCTAAAAACACCAAAAATCCCTAAAACTCCCACAAAAACCCTAAAAACTATAAAAATCATAAAAAACATGAAAAATACCTAATAACATAAAAAACACAAAAATACCCTAAGAAAAAAGTAAAATAAGATAAAGTCATAAAAACCCTAAAAACATAAAAAACCTGAAACCCTATAAAATGAAAAAACCATAAAACCACATATAACATTAGAAACCATAAAAACCCTAAAAATAACTAAAACACTAGAAACCCTTTAAATTGCTAAAAGAATTAAAAATATTAAAAACAATAAAAACTAAAAAAACAAATAAAACCCTAAAACAAAAAAAACAATAAAACACTAAAAACCCTAAAAAAACTAAAAACCCTCAAAATCCCAAAAAAACCTAAACCCATAATAATCATGAAAATCCCTAAAAAATAATATAAATGTAAAAACCCATAAAAACCCATGAAAAAATATAAGAATTCTTAAAAACCTAAAAACTCTTAAAATCCCTTAAATCCCTAAGAAATTACAAGAACACTAAAAACCCCAAGAAACCACAAAAACCCTAAAAACCCCATAAAAACACTAATAATCCATAAAACCCATTAAAATTATCTAAAAATACAAATACCCACTTAAATCCATAAAAATGTGAAAAAACAACTAGAATGACATTAAAAACTAAAAAAATCTAGAATCCCTAAAAACCATAAAATCCCAAAAAATGATTAAAACCCATAAAACCCTAAAAACCAAAAAAAATCTAAAAAATCCACAAAAATACCTAAAAATATAAAAAACACAAATACCTTTAAAAAACATAATAAAATTTTAAAAACTAATAAAACACTTAAAAACCCTCAAAAACATAAAAATGTTAAAAAACATAAAACATTAAAAACAATAAAAACCATAAAAACCCAAAAAACCATAAAAATCCCTAAATGCAATAAAAAACCCTAAACCCCATAAACAACCTAAAACCACTAAAAACTATATAAACCGTTTAAAGCGTTTTTATGGATTTTAGTGTTTTTTAGGGATTCAATGGATTTTAGGGTTTTTGGATAGATCTTACGGGGTTTTATTGATTTTAGTGGTTTTAGGGTCCTCAAAGGGTTTTGTGCTTTTAGGTTTTTGGTGGATTTAATTTTTTTAGGATTTATAGTTTTCGTATCATTTTTCTTGATTTTTTGGGATTTTTTGGTTTTTATTGATTTTACCCCCTTTTTTGTTTTTTAAGGTTTTTTTTATTATTTTTTGGGTTTTTGAGGTTTTTTATGGGATTTCCGTTTTTGGGGGGGTTTTAAGGATTTTTTTGCGTTTGTAGGTATTTAGGGTTTTTATGTGTTTTTAGGTTTGTAATAATTTCTTAGGGTTTTCACAGTATTTATGGTAGTTTAAAAATTTAGGGATTTGTAGGGCTTTAATAGTTTTTTTATTTTTTATATTTTTTTTGGGATTTTGATGGTTTAACGTTTTATTAAAGGTATTATGGTTCTTTTCTTAGGGGTTTTCCCAATTTTTACGATTTTAACGATTTTAAGAGTTATTTTTATCATTTTAAGGGTTTAAAAGGTTTTAATATTTTCAGTTATTTTTTATTGTATTATGGGGTTTTAGGGTGTTTTATGGATTTTAAGGGGTTTATGGGTTTTAGGGATTTTAGGGTATTTAGGGGTTTTATTGTTTTTTATATTTGTTTTGGGTTTTATGTATTTTTATGTTTTTATGGGTTTCTAAGGGGTTTTTAGGGTTTTATGATTTTTTATGTTTTTAAGAATTTTTATAGATTTTTAGGATTTTTATGGTTTTAAGGGATTTAGGGGTTTGGAGGGGGTTTTGGGTTTTTTTATATTTCTATGGATTGTAAGGGTTTTATAGAATTTTAAGGTATTTATGTTTTTAAAGGGTTTTTTTAGAGTTTTTAGTGGGGTTTTAGGGTAATTATGGGTTTTCAAGGTTTTAGGGGTTCATATGCTTTTAGGGGTTTTAGGTGTTTTAGGGTATTTTTATGAGTTTTTTAGGTTATACCATTTTTGGTTTTTAGGGGTTTTTAGTGTCTTTAGGTTTTTTTGATTTTTGTAGTGGTTTTTAAGGATTTTAGGGTTTTTAATGTTTTTAAATTTTTTTTTCGGATTTATAGGGACTTTTTAAAGATTTTTATTCATTTTATGGTTTTAGGGATTTTGTGGGTTTTTATCATTTCCACCCTTTTTAAAGTTTTTATGTTTTTTAAAATTTTATAGGTTTTTTTGGTTTTATGGGTTTTTACATTTTTAAGGAATTCTTTGGAGTTTTCTGGGTTTAATGTATTTTTACATTTCTTGAATATTTTAGTGAAATTATAGGATTTTTTTTATTTTTTAGGGGTCTTAGGGATTTTGAGGGTTTTAGGGTTTTATGGGTTTTCGGGGTTTTTAGGGTTTTGGTGAGTTTTATAGTGTTTTACAGTGTTTTATTGTTTTTAATTATTTTATGGGTTTAAAAGGTTTTAGAGTTTCTAGTAGTTTTTTGGGTTTTTATGTTCTTTAGGGATTTTTATAGTTATAAGGATTTTTAGTATTTTTAGGGGTTTTAGGGTTTTGTGTTTTTAGGGTTTTAAGGATTTCATAGGTTTTTTAGGATTTCTATAGCATTTTAGGATTTCCATAGTATTTTAGGGTCTCTATGGTTTTTTGACATTTTTAAAGGTTTATTGTAGTAGCGATGAGAATTTATGATGGAATCCAACCTCTATCAGAAATGACCATCTACTTGGAAGTACTTGTGATGAGAATAAAAGATCGTCAAAAATGATTTTGACTAAATTACTATTTGCGAAATAATTAATTCTATCCTAATTACTCTTTTCATATAACCTATTAGTACCCCACTCTTCTTCCTCAGATCTTCTTTCTCCTCTCCCATATATACACTTTGCCGCACTACTCTGATCCTCCCTTAGTGTCGGTCCACCACTCCCTCTCCTGCACAGCCATGAAGTCGTGCTACCCTAGGTCTCCCCACATAGATATTCTAGGTACAGACTCCGGTTCTGTACTCATTATTATTTTTTAAAATATTTCTGTCCAATATTGTAAATATTTTTTAGGTCAAAACCTAGGTTAAAAAATTTTCCCTCTTTTTTTAATTAATTTAATATTTAGAGTTGAACTAAATTAATTATTTTTTATTTGGGAGTCAATTAGTTCTGCATGATTTTATTTAATTTGATTCTAGTTATTTTTCTCACTGTTTGATATTTACATTTAGTAGATTTTTTTTTTGTTTTGGGTTACAAGTAGTTTATTATTTTATAATATTATTTTAAATCAGATGATTATAAAAAACACAGCATAGGGATTGATGATATTGATTAAGTTTAAATGAAAATGTTTAATTTGTCAATTGTATTACATGGTTATATTGATATATTTTTTTTTATTAATTATGACCATTCTTGGATTGGGACATTGATTTCAATGTATTTTTTATATTATGTTTACTTTTTATTTATTTAAAACATATAAATACAGTTTTTTAAACATTTAGGTATATATATATATATATTTACATATATATGTGTATATTGACGTGTTAATATACATATATAAACATTTTAAAAACAACATGTAAGGATATATATATATATATATATATATATATATATATATATATCTGTGAGTGCACGTGTAAGTATGTATATATATATTCGACATGTTAATTTGTTTACAAAATGTGAAAAAATAAATTTTATGTACATAGAATTGATTAGTGAAGTATGTAATATATATATATATATAACTTATGGAATAAATAGAAAGTAGTATTTTCTAATAATGATAAATTAATTAATTTAAAGAAAACATTTTAACAAAAAAAATTTATAATAATTTTTTTAATAAAATATATTAAAAATTTGTTTAATGAAAAATAATTAATAATTTAAAATATGTAATATTTATTAAAAACATAGTCAATAAAAATTAAGATAATTTTTTTAATAATTTTTGAAAAATATTAAAAATAAAAAAAAACTATTAAAAATTCATAAAAAATATTAATTTTTTTAAAATGTAGTTATAATTTAAATAAGTAGTAAAAAGAATTAAATAGTTTTTAATACTTATTAGCTGTTGAGTCATTATTATTAATAAATTTTAAATATTATTGTTAATTATATAATAAAAATAAAAATAATAATAATCGGTAAAAAAATATAAAAAATATAACAACTATTATAAATTCACAATAATTTGTAAAATTATTGTATTAATTCATATAATTCATCTGAATAATTTATATTAATGTTATAAAAACAAAAGACGTGCCCAACTATTATAATGCATCTAGGATAAAATGTATTAATTCAAAAATTATTAATTAAAAATAAATATCAATTCAAAATAAAATTTATTTAAAAAATATTAAATCAAAATATAAATAAATTATTTATATAAATTACTAATTCATGATAATCAAATTTATCTATAATAAATATTTAATATATGTAAAATTATATATAAATCATATACTTATACCTTTAAAGATTTATATAGATTGTATATATGTATATCTAATTAAAAAAGAGTTAGAGTATATATTTGATATATTTATATAAATTAAGAAATTGGGATATACATATATATATAGTAATTATTAAATATTTCATGATATTTTAAATCATTAATAATCATTATTAAAAAATATAATAATTATTAATTATTTATCAATATTATTAATAAATAGAAAAAATTAGTGTCAGTTTCATATTATTATTATTAATTACAAATTTTGGTGAAATTATAAAAACAGGTTAAAATTTGTAAAATAAAAAAATATGAAATAAATTTTTTTTAAAATATTTGTAATATTATTATAAATTTATATATAATTAAAAAATAAGTAGTATTACTAGATAGATAATTTTTTATACAACAATATATTTAAAAAATATTTGTAATAAATACTAATTTTTTATCAAACAATGCAGAAAAAAAATAATAACTATTAAAAATTCACAATAACTCATATACGTGTTATGATAATTAAAATAATAATTAAATAATAATTAAATAATAATTTGATTAAATGTTATAATATGTATATATAAAATATTGATAAAATATTTAAAATAATACCCTCATGTGCGATGTTACCAAACAACATACGCTTAGAAATGTTATCTTCTTCCTAGGGAAAATCTAGCATCCCAGATCTAATAATGGTCATATATTTCTGATATGATACACCATTAAAGAGATACTTCTATTTTTTGAGATATTATAATGAATATATAAAATGAGATTACCATCATGCATGATGTTACCAAACTTTCAACAAAAATAAATAATATGTCGCATCTAGGGTAAAGCCCACATCCCAGATCAAACAATGTTATCTTGTTTTTAATAAGAAACTTATTTTATGAAATAATTTAAATTTTTATAGGAATTTATATTAGAAATATTAAATGAATTACCCTCACATGAAATGTAACCAAACAACTGACACACACAAAAGTCATGTCGTTTCTAGGGTAATCCCCAAATCTCAGACTTAATAGTTGTCTTTGATTTTTCATATGATGTATAGTTTGGGAGATACATATATTTTTCTATAAAAAATATGATAAAAATATTAAACGAATTACCCTCATGTTTCATGAAATCAAATATCTAATGCACACAAATGTTATGTCGCGCCTAGGGTAAACCCAAATCCCCAGATATAACACTGGTCTTAGATTTATGATATATTACACCATTATGAAGACACTTAAATTTTTATTAAAATATAATAATAAAAATATTAAATGGAAATACCATTGTGTGTGATGTTAATAAAATATCAATGTGTATAAATTTTATGTAAAGAATAGGTTAAACTCCATATCCTGAACATAAAGGTAGTCTCATATTTCACATATGAGACACAGTTTGAGATATATTATATAAACTTCAAAATATATATCCTTTTACTTATATAATATATTTATTCTATTTATTCCAAGCCTCTATAGGCCTTTTAATCTAGTGTTAACCAAGTACCTCCCTCTGATCATATTTCATAGAAAATTTCAAGGTGTTAAAATATAATAATAATTTTGACCTTGTAAAACTGATCAATAATATATATTCTTATTTATATTGTTTTTAGATAACTGTGGACCCATTAAGTAGACAGTAGTTTCTATTATATTATCATGATTAGATAAATCATCACAGAAATTTCAATGAATCTGGTATAAATATTTTCTATATTGCAGGTGATGAAACCATTATATCAATTGCATCATCCAATTTAATTTTTTTTCTAAAGGAAAATTAAATTTCCATGTCAGAAATGTGATCTAAAGAGATTCAAAATGATTTAAAATGTTGTACTTCATCTATTTCATTTTGTTTTCTAGGAAGATTAATTTATTTATCAATATGGTGAACAAAACTGAGTAGAAAATTAAAAAAATTTGGTTTTAGATTCATTATTTTATGATTTGGTACGTGAGGCTACTGATCAATCTATTCAAGAAAAAAAAACTCCAAATGATATTCAAAATAGGAAATTAGAACCCTCTCAGTTTTTTAATTTTTTGAAATATTCTGAGGATTCCTTATATTCGAGATTCCATTTGAGAAAACATAAAGATTTTAAAAAAATTTATGTCTATTAATTCATATTTTGGAATTTAAAATATTAGTTTCAATTAGATATTATTCTTTGTTAAATAAATTTTTTTGGATTAAAATACACTACCATAATATTTATATTAAGGAAAAAGGTTGGTTCTTAATTTTGGTCATAGTTATCAGAAGATTTATTCAGGTTAAAATGGCTAAATATTTCATTATGTTTATTATGAATCCTTGGTTAATTGTAAAACATGTAGAGAATCAGGATTTAAATAGAAAAAATAAGGAAAGTATAGATTTCTTGTGAAACATTTGAGGTTTCCTCCAATTAGACCTCATGAACTATGTTTTTTATGTCTTTCAACATAGCTTCATTGATGACATGGAATAAATAAAATATTTCCATAGATAATGGATAAAATAATCAATGTGATAGTGATTTAGGGGAACACATTGGTCTGATGGAAAATAATTTTTCTTTAGAACCTCATAACATATAGTTGGGTCTTTTTGTGGATGGTCACGATCTATTTGGCACTTACGGTAGTCTATATTCTTATTGACCTATTTCATTACTCCATAAAACTTACCTCATTTTCTTCTAATTAAGGAACCATATATATATTTAGTTCTCTTAATTATAGAAATACCAAATAAGAATATTGATGTTTATTTGAATCCACTAATTGATGAGTTAATTTAATTATAGAATAATGGTTTGAATACATTTTATATAGTTTCATATCCGAATTTTACACTAAAGGTTGCACTAATATGAATGATCAGTCACTTTACGGTGTGTGGTTTGTTATCCAGTTGGAACAGATAGGGTCTAAATTCATATATGTACTACATGTCTGAAAAAAGAGAGTTTATTCTAGGTAATATTAGAAATAGTAGTTATTTTTACTACCATTGGATATTTCTTCTAATAGATCACCCTTATTAAGGAACATAAATAATTTTACAAAAGGTTGAATTGAAACTGATGAACCTCCAACAACTCTTTTATGTATTCAAGTAAAATCAATCATCTCTATGTTAACTCCTGCTAATTTTGGACTGACCATTAATGAAAAAAAATGGTTTTGGGAAATATAATAATTGCATAAAGCAGGGTATTTTTTGGGACCATTCATATTGTTCTGATTTGTTGGTTCATCACATGATATATGTAATTCATATTGAGAATAAATTTTTTATAAAATTTTTTATACCTTGTTTGACACACCTGATAATACCAAAAATAATTTAATTGCACAGTTAGATCTTTCCCATTTTTTAATATTTCCTACTCTTGAATTATCTTAAGATTAAAGATAAAATAGTTTAATTATGAGAAAATAATAATATTTAATTTATAAATTAATTAATTTATTATTTTTTCAATGGATTTTATATTTATGGTTACTAGATGGTTATGATTCTAATTTGTCTCCCTACTTCAGAAATAGGCATTTTATCACTTTACAAATTCATGATTGCCATGTTATAATGGATTTATTAATACCACTTGGTATTAGAGGTATTTTGAATTATTAAATCTGGAATGTGTTGACTGAAATATCATATCTCATTTGAGATATTTTTTCGGAAACATATAATATGTTGCATTGAGTATTCTACAAAAGGATGTTGTTTTTATTTTATATAAATTGGAGGAAATATTCCCCCCCAGTCTTCGTCGACTCAATGAATCATTTAATATATCATTTTTCAGATGAAGATAAATATATAGGGCCAGTACAATTATAATAGATGTAACCATTTGAGATATGTTTGAAAAATATAAAGAAGAATGTACATAACAAAGTGTCAGTTTAAGGTTTAATTTAAGAAGCATACATACATGAGAAAATTTCAAATTTTTTCTTTTAATATTTTATATTAGCATATCCTTTAAAACATAACCAAATAGGTAACAATGAGGAAAATGTCATTGAAATCATAAACCATCAATTTTTAGTTTTCAATCAACCCAATCATGTTTTGGTGGTTATCCGGAACAATATATTTTAGAAGAAGAACTCCACATATATCATACCTATGTTCTTTTGAAAAATGAAGAAATAACATGATTTTTAAATCAAGTAATTCATTATTATTATATTATTAAATATTTATATAAGATAACATTATTTACATTAACTTTTTTTAGAATATATGATGAACATTTCCAAAAGAAAATTACACAAATTTGACCTTCTTCTCTTGAAGAAAATTGTTATCTAAATTTTCATATTGGGTTCAAAGAATGGTAAGTTTCGTTTCTTTTGATGGAAAAATAAATTTTATTTTACAATGATATCTATTATTAAATAATTTTATTATTTACAAGGAACACTGCATGAAAATAAAATTGATAGTTGATTATTTCTACTAAAAAACCTCCATGAAAATTTGTAATATATTATAATTGGTATGTGTTTAGTGTATTTTGATGTGATATACACATATATAGTGACTCAAAGAAATAAATGAATATCAGTGTTTATCTGAATGGATATCATCATAATTGATATTTTATTTTATGGTATGATTGATGAAATAATTGAGTTATGTAATATGAGACCAAATTAAATAAAAATGATTAAATGTCATTATTTTAATACAGATAGAGGGTGGAGAGTTCATCCACGACACGGGGTCATTGACATTAAATATAAAAGTATTATTTTATCAAATGAACTATTTATTTTGGCACATCAAGCACATAAAATTTATTATGATAATTACTATGATGTTTCAACATATTTGAATGAGTGGTGGAATGTGATAAAAATAAAATCACATGGATATTAGTTTATTGAAAATGATAATGTTTTTCTGGATGTGAAACACCATGAAATTTTCCAATAGATATCACAAACTATATCTCTTACCCGATGAGATATAAACATCAACGATGAAACCCCCAACAAAGGGATGATGATATTGGTATTGTTGAAAAAGTAAGAAGGGATGATGAAACTGAAAGTCATAAAGAATTTGATGATGATAAATATGAGGATATAAAAAAATTTCATGATGAAATTGATGAAGAAGATGATGATGGATGTATTATATTCAGGTATTTATTTATAGGTAATTATTATATTATGATATTTATTAGTTTTTTATATTTGATATTTGTGTTAAAAATTTCTTACATGTATGATTATTATATTCTAGTATTTATTAGTTTTTTATATTTCAAATTTTTATTAAAATTTTCTAAAAGGTAAGAATATCTGTTTCAGATGGCTGGATATAACTCTAATAATCTATTTCATTCTCTCACTGATACTGAACTTCTTGGTGATGAGCCCAATTTAGATAATCCTTAGGATGTTGTGCATATTATGAGGGTGCATAGCCTTTCTCAATTGATGATTCCAAATACAATTATATAGAGACAATCATCTGTTGATTTTGATCCCTTTTTATGGTGGTTTATTTCACTATTTAAGATATTTATTTTAAATTATTTATTTTATTAATTTTGGTAATAGTTTATGATTTTTGTTCACATTTTTTTACATTTAGATATTGGGAAGGTTGGTGTGATTCTAATAAATTATTTTTCTGAGCCATGGGTGTCAGGACCTGGTTCCCATCATAATGCATCACTAGATGATTGAGTAATGGATTATACATTATTAAATAAAATATATTTTTTAAAATTTATTTAGTTACTAACTTATTGTTTTTAATTGTATTATAGAGTATATTTTCTTATATTAATGATATCTAGATAGATCTTATCTGAGAGTCATGCGAGTTTTTTTTACATGATAGTTTTCCTCAGTTTCTAAATAACCTTAGAAAGCGATCTATAGATATATATTGTGCTATTATTTTGGATCAGTCTAGCATCTCCCATCGACCTGACTATATCTCATCTCATGTTTGGGATGGATTATGTTTCTTCTAGCTGGGAGAGACTTTTATTATGATGTCATCATATGGATGATAGATCCGGGGGAGGTAAGAGGTCACACATAGGGTCCAAATTCAAAGGCATACATCATCAACATATAGTAGGAGTTATTATTTATTGATGTACACATACTTTAACTATAACATTTTTATATTATGTTGGCTCCTACTAACACATCTATTATGGAGGAAAATGTTTATTAGAAGATGTATACTGATCCCTATATATGAAAGTCGTAAGTGACTGACAACGCCATATTATGGTCAGTAATTTTATAAAAAAAATTAGGGATATCAGTTTTATTATTATTCTAACATAACATTATATTTAAAGGAAACATATTAGTCTATGAATTCTCATTCATAGGAAAGTCAAGACTAGAGTGAATAGAATTCCACTAGTGATTTAGGTTTCCATGAGGAGGCCAGGGTACATGTACCATTGCATAGTGTTAAAAAAGGGCGGGTGATTGGTATTAGTTCTCGAGTGATACCTTTGGTTTATTATGGTACTTCTATGATGTCATTAGTGAGCGTGAAGGGAGATCATGGAGAATCATCATCCATGTCATCGTCTGCTGCACAGTTTGAGGATAGGTTGATTGCTCAAGAAATGATAATACAAAAGATACAGAAAGAGAAGGAGGAGTGTGAGCAGTAACATTGGAGAGATGAGTAGATGTTGGAGTATATGTAGGTAATTGTGCATGGAATTGGAAAAAAGCTTACTTCCCATGATCCTTCAGGTGATCCTCTTCCACTAAATCATAGTTGATGATTTCTGATGATTTATAATTGTTTTGTAAATTTCAATGACAAAATAATAAGACTGAAAATATGTATTAATTTTATGTATGTTTTATTTTTTTTATTTTTTAAATTTTATTAAGAAAATTTAATGAGTTTTAAATTTTTTAAATTTTTATTTTATTTTTAATATTTTTTACATTATTATATTTTTAATTAATTGAAATTAATTTAAAATTTTATAATTATTTAAATTATTTTTAAATATATATATTTTATGTTTTTTGTTATTTTCAATTTTTTATAATTAATTTTATTTTTCAATTTATTTTAATTATTTTTAAATATATTTAATTTTTAATTTTTATTAATGTTTATAATATTTTAAAATTATTTTTAATTTTGGTATTTCTTTGATAAAAAATTATTTGCGATGGATGAACATATGTCATAGATAATCAATTGTGATGGACAATGTTAACTGATTATTTTACAAAATTGTGAACCTCAATTCTGACAGATATTTAATGTGAGGTAATTATTCTCTATTTGTGGAAAACCATCACACAAAAAAATTACGATGATGTATTCTTCCATGGTGCATTAGCGATGGACATCCATAAAAAATGAGTTTTTGGGACGGGATGATGTTGAAAATGATATTTCCCAAAAAAAATGGAAGCTTTATTATTTTAGCGGGTTTAAGTTCGTCTAGATTTTTATGGGTTTTAATGGTTTTATAGGGTTTTTTTACATTTTTAGTGATAATGAGTTTTTAGGATTTTTATGGGTTTTTTGGGATTTTGAATGTTTTTGGATTTTTAGGATATTATGGTTTTTTGTATTTTTATAGTTTTATAGTTTTTATGGGTTTTATGGATTTTTAGTGTTTTTAACGTTTTTTTTATTTAAAATGTGTTTAGGTATTTTAGTGGTTTTTAGGAAAATTTAGGGTTTTTAGGCATTTTAGGAGTTTTTATTGTTTTTAGGGTTTTTAGTGTTCGTTATGGTTTTTAGTGTTTTTTGAATTTTTAGGTTGTTTTTGGGATTTTAGGGTTTTTAGGTATTTTGGGAGATTTTAGAGTTTTAAAGATTTTGAGGCTTTTATGTGAATTTTTAGTTTTTATAGTTTTTCGGATTTTTTCATGTTCATAGGGGCTTAAAGGGGTTTTTCATATTTTTGTTGTTTTAGGGTTTCTATTGGATATTACAATTTTTACGGCTTTTATATTTTTTGGCTTTTAGGGTTTTTTACATTATTTAAGTGGTTTTAGCTTATTTTTGGTTTTCAGGAGTTGTAAGTGTTTTTAGGTTTTATGTTTTTCTTAGGGATTTTTAGGGTATTTTGGGGTTTTTATGTTTTCAGGTATTTTAGGGTTTTTATGATTTTATTGGGTTTTATGGTTTATAGGAATTTTGATGTTTTGAGGGTTTTTAGGGGTTTTAGGTTTTTTTGGGTTTTTAGGGGTTTTAGAAATTTTAGCACTTTCTAGATTTTTGGGGGTATTTGTGTGTTTTTAGGATTGTAAGATTTTATTATGGGTATTTAGTGAATTTATGGTTCTTTAAATTTTTTGGTATTTTTAGATAATTTTTAGGTTTTTTATTTATTTACGGCTTTTAGGGATTTTGAGAGTATTTTGGGTTTTTAGGTTTTTAAGGTTTTTTGGGTTTTATGTGTTTTTACAATTTTTTTTGGGTTTTAGTGGTTTCTTAGAGTTTTATAAATAATTTATGAGTTTAAAGGGTTATAAATTTTTTTAGTGATATTTTTAGGGTTTTTATGGGGTTTTAGGGTTTTTATGGTTTTTTATGTTTTTAGGGATTTTATGTTTTTTAGAGTTTTTATCATTTTTAGGGTTTTTAGTGGTTTATAATGTTTATAGGTCTTTAAGGCTTTCTTAGGGGTTTTTATGTTTTTAAGGGTTTTAGTTGTTTTATTATTTTTTATTATTTTTAGGATTTGTATGGTTTATAGGTGTTCTAGGATTTTTAGTATTTTTGGGGGTTTTTTATTTTTTCTATTTAAAGGTTTTTTAGTGTTTAATGATTTTTGGGTTTTAAAGATGTTTTTAGTGAGGTTTTAGTTATTTTATGGGGGTTTTGGGGTTTTAGGGGTTTTTATATTTTTAGGGGTTTTTATAGTTTTTAGGGGATTGGGGGTTTTAGGGATTTTTAGGGGTTTTAGGCTTTTAATTGTTTTTATGTTTCTTCAGGGTTTTCAGGTTTTTTAGTTTTTTATGATTTCACTAGTGGGTTTTGCTGTTTTTATTTTATTTTTATGTGTTTTTTTCAATTTCATAGGATTTTTATGTATTTTAGGGTTTTACAGATTTTGAGAGGTTTTATCATTTTTATACCTTTATGGTTTTTAGGGTTTTATGGTTTTGTTGGATTTTTGGTGTTTTAAGTGCTTTTATGTTTTTAAGGGTTTCATAGTGTTTTCCAGGGTTTTTTCTATTTTTTAGAACATTTTTGGGATTTTTAGGGTACTATTGGGTTTTAGGGATTTTAAGGATTTTGTTGATTTTTAGGGATTTTTAGGGTTGTTATGGTTTTTTTGTGGAGGTTTAGGGTTTTTTATTTTGTTAGTGTTTTATGGTTTTTTATAGTTTTTAACTTATTTTGGATTTTAGAGGGTTTTTGAGTTTCTAGTGGGTTTTTAGGGTTTTTATTGGGTTTTATAGCCTTTTAAGGTATTTAAGGGTTCTTATAGTTTTAAGGGTTTTAATTTTTTAGGGTTTTAATTTTTTTAGGTTTTTAAGGTTTTCCATGCGGATTTCATGGTTTTTAGGGTTTTATATTTTCATGGTTTTTTAGGATTTTAGTAATTTATGTATTTTTAGGGTTTTTAGGGAATTTGAGGATTTTGGGTTTTTATGGTTTTTAGGGATTTTCGAATATTTTATGTTTTTAGGAAGTCTAGGTTCTTTTCGATTTTAGGGATTCTTATATATTTTTAGGGTTTTAGGATTGTATACATTTTTACGGTTTTTAGTGGTTTTAGGGATTTTGAGAGATTTTAAACTTTTTATGTTTTTTGAGTTTTTATGGTTTTTGTGGTTTTTATGTGTTTTTTGAGGATTTTTGGGTATCTAATGGTTTTATAGTTTTTTAATAATTTTAGGGGTTTGGTGGTATTTTAGAGTATTTATTGTTTCATTAGGGTGTTTTTGGGTTTTTTTAGTTTTTTAATGCTTTTCGAGGATTTAATGATTTATAGGGTTTTAGAGGTTTTTATGGTTATAATGGATTTTATCATTTTTTATGTTTTTATGTTTTTTATGTGTTTTTAGTTATTTAAATTTTTATTAGAGCATTTCAGGGGTTATAGGTTTTTTTACATTTTTTGTGTATTTTTAGATTTTTTTGGATTTCTAGGTTTTTTAGGGTATTGGGTATTTTGAGGGTTTCTAGGGTTTTTAAAGTTTCCATCTTTTCATGGTATTTTTTGGGTTTTAGGTTTTTTGATTTTTTATGCGGTTTTAAGGGTTTAAAGAGTCTCTTTATCATTTTTGTTGGTTTAAAGGGGTTTTAGTGTATTTTGTGGTGTTGTACGGTTTTAATGTATTTTTAGTGTTTTTTATGTTTTAGGGGTTTATGATATTATTAGGTTTTAGTATTTTTATTGTTTTTAGGTCTATTATCATTTTTAGGTTTTTAGGGGCTTCATGTGTTTTTAAGTTCTTAAGGTTTTCTTAGGGTCTTTCAGGTTTTTAATGGTTTTTTATATTTTTATCGATTTTTAGGGATTTTTAGGAATTTTATGGTTTTTAGGGTTTTCAGGGATTTTTGGGGTTTTTACAGTTTTGAGGGTTTTTGGTTATTTATTTTTTTTAGGTTTTTAGAGGATTTAAGTGTTTTAAGGTTTTTATGGATTTATATTATATTTTAAATTTTTTAAGGGATTTACTCTTTTAGGGAATTTTAGGAATTGTTTTATGATTTTTAGGGATTTTTTTGGATATTTTATGATTTTTGGTGTTTTATGGTTTTATTAGGGTTTTTTAAAAAAAATTATAGTTTTAAGCTTCTTTATTTTTTTATAGTTTTTTTTGGGTTTTATAGGTTTTTTAGATATTTCAGTGCTTTTTATGATTTTATGGTTTTTTGAGTTTTTATGGTTTTAAGGGGTTTTTATTTTTTATGGGTTTTTGGGTCATTAGTATTTTTTCGGTTTTTATGGGATTTTTGTATTTTATGTTTCTAAGGTTTTCTTTGGTGTTTCAAGATTTTGAGTGTTTATTTTTTTGTGATTTCCAATATTTTTATGATTTTTTTAGATTTTTATGGTTTTTAGGGGTTTTGAGGTTTTTATATTTTTTGGGATTTTTATTTATTTTTATTTTTTAGGGGTATTATAGTTTTTTAGAGACTGTTATCATTTTTTATGGTTTTAAAGGGTTTTATAGTTTTTAGTGGTTTTTAGAAGTATTTTGGGTTTTAGGGGTTTTTGAGTTTGGTATGGATTTTTATGGTTTTTAGGAATTTAGTGTTATTAGGGACCTTTTGAATTTTGGTTTTTTTAGTTTTTTTAGTTTTTTAAATGTTTTTTTTATTTTTACGGTTTCCTTTGGGGTTTTATGGGTAATTTTTGTTTTTTACATTTTTATGTATTTTTAGGAATTCTCTAGGATTTTTATGGTTTTTATGGGTTTTAGGGTTTAAGATGATTATTAAGTATTTTAAGGGTTTTATGGTTCTTTATCATTTTTATTATTATGAGGGGTTTTATATTTTTAGGTTTTTAAGTATTTCATATTGTTTTTAGGGTTATTTGGTTTTTTTGGGTTAAATATGTTTTTTTGGTTTTTAGGATTTTTTAGGGTTTTAATTATTTTTTGTGTTTTTATGGATTTTGAGGTTTTGAAGTTTTTTTAGGGTTTTTAGGGGTTTTATGGGTTTTAGGTGTTTTTTGGTTTTTTTAATTTTTTATGATATTATATGTTTTTAATGTTTGAGAAATTTTAAGGTGTTTAATGGGTTTCAAGAGTTTTTTATTGGTTTTTGGGGTTTCAATTAAATTTTAGGGTTTTTAATTTATTAAGGGTTTGTATGGTTTTTTGGGTTTTTATGGGTTTTTATATTTTTCTCGGGTTTTCAGTTCTTTTTTTGGTTTTTTGGGGATTTTAAATTTTTTAGGTTTTTAATGTTTTATTTTTGTTTTTCAATTTCTAGGGTTTTTTACATTTTATGTGACTTTTGGTATTTTTTATTGTTTTATGGTTTTTATACTTTTTTAAAATTTTTAGGGTTTCCTTGGGTTTTAGGGTTTTTTGGCTTATTTACTTATTATCAATTTTAGGGGTTTTAACTATTTTTAATTTTTAAGGGTTTATTATGGTGATTATGGGTTTTTAAACATTAATATATTTTTTGGCTTTATTAGGATTTTTATGGGTTTTTATGATTTTTTAGGGGTTTTAGAGTTCTTATAGATTTATGGGTTTTTCGGTTTATCTAGAGTTTTTTGGGTTTCTATTGTTTTTTTAATTTTTAACGTTTTTAAGGGTTTAAAGTTTTATTTGAGTTTTTACTAGGTTGTTAGGGATTTTATGGGTTTTTAAGGTTTTTGATGTATTTAGGAGTTTTATGGTTTGGGGGTGTTAGGTTTTCTAGGGTTCTTGACATTTTTAGGTTTTTAAGGGATTTAATTATTTTTTTGAGTTTTGAAGTATTCCTTATGGTTTGTCGGGTTTATTAGGGGTTTTTAGGTTTTTATGGATTTTAGTGTTTTTTATATTTTTTGTGGGTTTTTAGGATTTAATAGTTTTTTGGGGGTTTTAGGGTTATTTGGGTTTTTGGTGTTTTAATGGTTTCTGGGATTTGGGGTTTTTTGGTTTTTTTGGTTTCTTAAGGTATTTTGGAGTTTTTTATTATTGTTAGGGGTTGAAAGGGTCTTTAGAGTTTTTAGTGGGTTTAGGTTTTTTATGGTTTTTAGGGGTTTTTTATGTTTTTAGTTGTTTTTATGCTTTTTATTTTTATGATTTTAGGGTCTTTTAGGGGTTTTAGTGTTTTTTTGGGATTTAGGGGTTTTAGGTTTTTTAAGGTTTTAATGTTTTTCTTATGGTTTTTGGGGTTTTTAGGTTTTTTTACATTTTTACATATTTTTAGTGCTTTTGTATTCTTTTTATGGGTCATTATGCTTTTAGGTATTTTGAAGGTTTTAATTATTTTTAGGGTTTTTAGGGGTTTTTGGGTTTTTAATGTTTTAGGGGATTTAATTATTTTTTGGTGTTAATGCTTTCTTAGGGATTTTCCGGGTTTTTAGGATTTTTTTCATTTTTAGTTTTTTTCATTTTTTAGTATTTGTATGGTTTTTAGGGTTGTTTTCATTTTTTTATTGTTATTTGGTTTTTATGTGTGTTTTTGGTTTTTATGGTTTTTTGATTTTTTTTTTGTTTTTTTTTGTTTTTATAGTTGTTTTTTTCATTTTTAAGGTTTAAATGGTTTTATGAGTTTTTAGTGGGTTTATTAATTTTATGGGTTTTTAGGGGTTTTATGATCATTATGTAGTTTTATGGTTTTTAGGGCTTTGAGGTTTTTTTAGGTTTTTTATAATTATTTAGGATTTTACTAGTTTTATGTGTTTTATGTTTTTATGGGTTTCTTTGTGGTTTTTAAGGTTTTTTTTTTCATATTTAGGTATTTTTAATAATATTTTTTGGATAATTAAGGTTTTATTGAATTTGAACTTTTTTTAGGTTTTAGGGTTTCTAGCATTTTTTATAATTTTAGGGGTTTTAGTTGTTTTAGGGTTTTTATGGTTTTCTTTTATATTTTCAAGGGTATTTGGGTTTTTAACTTTTTTAGGGTTTTTAGTAAATTTTAATGGTTTTTTGGGTATTTGGGGTTTTTAAGGATTGTGAGGGGTTTTATGTTTTTATTTTTTATGGCTTTTTTGAGTTTTTTTTCAATTTTTGAGTCTTCAAGAGTTTGTAAGGTTTTTTAGGTTTCATAAGGGTATAACATGTTTTTAGAGTTTTTAGTGATTTTTTTTTGTTTTATCATTTTTTTTTCGGGTTTTTATTGTTTTTATGGTTTTTATGATTTTTATGATTTTTAGGGGGTTTAGGGGTTTTCATTGGGTTTTTTAATATTTATAAGATATTTTTGGGTTTTAAGAGTTTTTATGGTTTTAGGGTTTTGTTGGTTTTTCCGGGGTTTCACAGTCTTTTATATTTTTAGATATTTTAGGTATTTTTAGGATTTTAATGTGTTTTTTGGGGGTATTAGATATTTTGAGGATTTTTAGTCTTTTCATTGTTATTTTATTTTTAGGGTTTTATTTATCTATTCAAGGATATTATGTTTTTTAGAATTGTTTATTTTTTTTATGGTTTTAATTTTTTTCCTTTGTGTTTTTAGTGGATTTTTGTGATTCTGTTGGTTTTAGGGTTGTTAACGTGTTAGGTGTTTTTTGGGTTTTGGGGGTTTTTAGGGTATTTAGGGTCATTTTTTGTTATTTTTTGTTTTTAGAAATTTTTACATTTTATGGTTTTAAATGTTATTGAGGTTTTTATTGTTTCGTAATGGGTTTTCATAATTTTTAGGGTTTTTAATTTTTTTGGGATTTTTAAATATTTTTTTAGGTTTTTTATCAGTTTTAGGGATTTTAAGAATTTTGACGGTTTTTTGGGTTTTTATGGTTCTATTATGGTTTTTCAATGCTTTGGGGTATTTTACATTTTTAGGTATTTTTTGGGAATTTTAGGATATTTATTGTTTTTAAGGGTTTTAGGTATTATGAGGGGTTTTTAGGTTTTTTGGGTTGTTATGGTTTTGATGGGGTTTTATGGTTTTGATTGAGTTTCCAGGGTTTTGAGTGTTTTTATATTTTTTAATGTTCTTAGGGGTTTAAATTATTTTCATAAATTTTACTGGTTCTTATGGTTTTTATGGGTTTTTATGATATTTGGGGATTTTTATGGTTTTTAGGGTTTTAGGGCCTTACGATTTTTTATGGGTTTTAGTGTTTTAGGGGATTTTTACCTTTTTTGTAATTTTTAGGGATTTTTTAAGAATTTATTGTTTATTGGGTTTTTTTATAGATTCTGATCATTTTTAGGGTTTTAGGGAGTTTAGAGTTACTTTTGGGTTTTTAGTTGTTTTTTATATTTTTGTGTTTTTAGGGTTTTGAGTGTTTAAAACATTTTTAGGTGCTTAAATTATTTTTAGATTCTTTTTTGGGTTTTTAATATTTTTTTTGGTTTTTTTGGGTTTTTATGTTTCTTGGGATTTATATTATTTTTAGGGTTTTTAGGATATTTTATGGGTTTTGAGGATTTTTTTGCATCTGTTGGTTTTTAGGGGGTTTAATTATTTTAAGGTATTTGAGGTTTTCTTATGGGTTTTTAGAGTTGTTTTCATTTGAGGGTTTTTATGGTTTTTATTTTTTTATGATTTTTTTTCTTTTTTAGGGTTTTTAGGGTTTTTAAAGTGGTTAGGGATTTTTGTGGCTTATTAAGGAGTGTCATGATTTATAGGGGTGCTATTGATTTTGATGGTTTTAAAGGGTTTTTTGTGTATTTTTAGGTGTTTTTTGAGTTTTTTGGGGTTTTAAGGTTTTTTTAACATTTTTAGTGGTTTATAGGTTTTTATATTATTTGGTGGGTTTTAGGGTTTTATGGGGTTTTTGACGTTTTTAAGGGAATTTATAGTTTTTATGGGGTGTTATAGTTTTTTGGGATTTTAGATGTTTATATAGTTTTTAGCATTTTTGGGTTTTTAGGGGTTTTAAGTGTTTCAGGTGTTTATGGGTTTCTTAGGGGTTTTCATGGTTTTTAGGGGTAATTTATGCTTTTTGGGATTTTTATACCATTTCATGGATTTTTAGGGTTTTTAAGGTTTTTATGGATTTTGATGGTTTTTATGCGGTTTAGTTGTTTTAGGGGTTTTAAGTGTTTTTAGTGGTTTTTATTTTTTTATAGGTTTCAAGTGTTTTTCATTTTTTATGGTTTTCCAAGAGGTTTTTAGGCTTTTTTGGGAATTCTAAAATTTTATTTAATTATAGGTATTTTTAGTGATTTTTAGGGTATTTTCGTATTTGGTGGGATTTTAGATTTTTTAGCGATTTTATGTTTTTTTGGTTTTTTGGGTTTTTGAGTTTTTTAGAATTTTAACTGTTTTGAGTGTTTTTAATATGTTTATACATTTAAATGGTTTTAGAGTTTTTAGTTTCCAATAATGATTTTTATGAGTTTTTATGGTTTTTTACGGTTTTAGAGGTTATTATGGTTTTTCATATTTTTAGGGGTTTTAGCAGTTTTTATGTTTTTTGGGGTTTTACTTGTATTTAGATTTATAATGATTTTAATGGTTTTACAAAATTTTTAGGGTTTTTTACATTTTTAAGGATTTTTTTAGAATTTTGGGTTTTAGGGAATTTTGGGATTTTGAGGGTTTTCAGGGTTTTTTTTTTGATTTTTAGGGACTATTAGGGTTTTATTGTTTTTGAGGTTCTTAGGGTGTTTATGTTTATTTATGTTTTTATTATTTTCTTTTGGGTTTTAGGGAATTATGGTTTTAACCTTTTTAATTATTTTTAGTGATTTCAATAATTTTTATTGTGTTTTAGGGGTTTTTTGGGATTTTGAGGGGTTTTAGTATTTCTCTTGTTTTTATTTGCTTTTCGGGGTTTTTTCTGGCTATTATATTTTTTCTAGGTTTTCTGAATTATATATTTTTTAACAGTTTTTGGAGGTTCGAAATTTTTATAGTTTTTCAGGGGTTTGGGGGTTTTTATGTGTTTCTATGTTTTTTATGGGGTTTAGGATTCTTTATGGGTTTTAGAGTTTTTAGGGGTTTTAAGAATTTTTAGCTATTTTATCTTTTTGTATGTTTTTTGGATTTTATAGTGTTTTTAGGTTTCTATGGTTTTCTTATATTTCTCTAGTTGTTTAGGGTTTTTATATTTTTATGGATTTTTATGAATGTTCTATGATTTTTAGGGTTTTTAGGGTTTTGGGGATTTTGAGGGTTTAATAGGTTTTTATGGAATTTTTTTGTTTTTAAGGTTTTTTTATACTTTTAGGATTTTAAGGGTTTTTAGAGTTTTAATATTTTTAGGGGTTATATTATTTTAAGGGGGTCCTATGGTTTTTATGGGTTTTTAGGGGTTTTTGTGTGTTTTAGGTTTTTATGTTTTTTTTATGTTTTTTTTGGTTTTTATGGTTTTCTTATTTTTTCATGGGTTTAGGATTTTTTACAATTTTAGGGGTTTTTTGGGTTTTTAGGATTTTTAATATTTTAGGGGTATTAGGGATTTTGTTGGCGTTTAGAGTTTTAGGAGATTATAGGGTTTTGGCTTCTTTAGGTTTTTAAGGGTTTAAAGTGTAAATAAGATTTTAAGGTTTTCATAGGGGTTTTTAGGGTTTTATGGTTTTTTATGATTTAGGTAATTTTTAGTTATTGTTAAGGGTTTTTATTGTTTTTTATGATATTTAGGTATTTTGAGGGTTTTATGGGTTTTCATGGTTATTTTTGGGTTTTTAAAATTTTTATGTATTTTTAGGGGGTTTTATTTTTTTTAATGGTTTTTAAGGTTTTTATAGTTATTTAAAATTTTCAAGGGTTTAAAAGTGTTTTAGATATTTTTGTGGTATTATAGTATTCTTATGTATTTATGGGTTTTAATGGTTTATAAGGGTTTTATGGTATTTAGTGTTTTAGGGGTTTTTAGAGTTTTTATAAATTTTTAGGGTTTTTAGTGGTTTAAAGTGTTTTTATGTTTTCATGGTTTTCTTAGGGGTTTTATGGGTTTTTAGGGGTTTTTATGTTTGTATGTATTTTTAGAGCTCTTTTATTATTGTTATGGGATTTTACGGATTTTGAGGGATTCAATGGTTTTTAGGGTTTTTTATGTTTTTTGGGATTTAGTATTTTTTTGGATATAGGGGTTTGGGGTTTTTTTAGGGGTTTTGGGTTTTTTTAGGGGTTTTAGGGGATTTGGTGTTTTCCGTGTTTTTTCGTTATTTTTTTATTTTTTAAGGTTTTAATGGTTTTTTAATGTTTTTACTATTTTGCGGTTTAAACGGTTTTTAGAATTTTTAGTAGAATTTTAGTGTTTGATGGGATTTTAGGGGTTTTAGGGGTTTAAACGTTTTTATGGTTTTAGGGATTTCTTTGTTTGTTTACATTTTTAGCATTTTTAGGTTTTTTGGGGGAATTTATTTTTTTAGGTTTTCAAGGTTTCTATAGAGGTTTTATGTTTTTTTTGGGATTTTAAGAATTCTTCGGTTTTTTTGTGGTTTTAGAGGTTATAGGGTTCTATGGCTTTTCGGGTTTTTTGGGGTTTGTTTTTTGGATTTTTTAGGTTTTTATGTCTTTTAGAGTCTTTAAATTTTTTTAGGGAATTAAATGGTTCTTATTGTTTTTAATGGTTTTGTGGTATTTATGGGATTTTTTTAATGTTTTAGGGTTCTTTATGGTTTTTAAGAGGTTTTGTGTCTTTTAGCGTATTTAGCGTTTTTAGGTTTTTAGTTTTTTTGAGTGTTTTTAGATTTTCAAGGATTTCTAAGGCTTTTCCATGGTTTTTAGATTTTTTACATTTTCAATAATTTTTTGGGATTTTTGATGATTTTTATGGTTTTCATGGATTTTTATGGTTTTCAGGGATATTGATGGATTTTACGATTTTTATGGTTTTTATGGTTTTTATGGTTTTTTATGGGTTTTTATCATTTATAATTTTTTTTGGAGTTTTTAGTACTTTTAGGTTTTGAATTTTTGTTTGTGGTTTTTAAGGGTTTCTAGGTTTTTTATGTTATTAAGGATTTTAATGTTTTTTAAGGAATTTATGGTTTTTAGGGGTTTTAGGGATTTTTTGCAGTTTATTATTTTTATAGTTTTTTGGGGTTTTAGGTTTTTTTGAATATTTTAATGTTTTTTAATGTTTTTAACATTTTTAGAGGTTTAATTGGTTTTTAGAGATTATAATTGTTTTAGGGATTTTATGGAGTTTTATGGTTTTAATGGTTTTTATGGTTTTTTGGTTTTTATGGTTTTTAGGAATTTTTAGTTTTTTATACTTTTTTAGGTTTTTAGTGGTTTAAGTGTTTTTTTTGGATTTTAAGGTTTTATTAAGGTTTTTAGGGTTTTTAGTTTTTTTTATATTTGTAGGGATTTTAGATATTTTTATGGTTTTTATAGTTTTTGGGGTTTTATTAATTTTGATGGTTTTACGGTTTTTAGTTTTTTATGGGTTTTAGAATTTTTAGGGATTTCTGGACTTAATGTGTTTTTAAGATTTTATGGTTTCCCTAGGTTTTTTCAAGGTTCTTACAAGTTTTTATATTTTTATGTTTTTTAGGTATTTTTATGATTTTTATGGTTTTTAATATTTTTAAATAATTTGAGGGGGTTTACGGTTTTTATTGTTTTTAGGGTTTTTTTTTGTTTTTTGGGTTTTGATGGTTTTTTTTGAGTTTTAAGGTTTTAAATGTTTGTATATTTTTTATCATTATAGGGGTTTAAATGTTTTTGTAGTTTTTCATGGTTTTTAGGGGTCCTTTGGGTTTTTATATATTTTAATTTGTTTATGGGTTTTTATGGGTTTTAGGGGGTTTTTTTTCAGGTTTTAGGGGTTTTTAATCAAGTATATCTTTTAAAGTTTTTCTAATCTTTCTAATGTTTTTATTTGTTTCAATTATTTTGGCAGTTTTTATTGGATTTTAGGGTTTCTTCGTTTTTTTTTGGTTTTTAATGTTTTTATGGGTTTTAAGGGTTTAAGAATTTTAGCATTTTTAGGGTTTTTGGGTAATTATCATTTTTATATTTTTTGGTGTATTAATGGTTTTTATATTTTTATAGTTTTATATGGAATTTTTAGGTTTTTGAGGATTTTATTATGTTTTTAGATATTTTTAGGTATTGTTTTTGATATTTTTGGTTTTTAGGGTGTTTTTGGATTTTTGATGGTTTTAGGGTCTTCAGAGTTGTTATGGTAATTTTGAGTTTTTAGGTTTTTTTATGTTTTAGGGATTTACAATTTTTTATAGTTTTTTTAAATAGTAGGGGTTTAATGTTTTTTAAGAGTTTTTACTATTTTTTGGGTATTTTGGGTTTTTATTGATTTTAGAGGGGTTTTATGGTTCTTATGGGGTATTTGGGATTTTTAGGGTATTCTTAGAGGTTTTCAGGATTTTATATTTTTTTACATTTTTTGTTTTTTGGGATTTTTTAGGTTTTTTTTTATTTTTTAAGGTTCATAGGGATTTTGATTATTTTTAGTGTTTTTTATGTTTTTTGTGTTTTTGTGGGTTTTTGGGGTTTTAAGGGGTTTTTGAGTTTTTTTAGTGGGTTTAAGGTTTTTTAGAGTTTTTTTACAATTTTAGGGGTTTAATGGATTTGTTGAGTTTTTAGTGGTTTTACATTTTTATGGGTTTTAGGGGTTTTTAGTTGTTTATGTGTTTTTGTTATTTATAGGTTTTATGGGTTTTAAGTTTTTTTTAGCTTTTAAGGATTTCTGATGTTTTTTCTGTGTTTTTTATTTTTTTTAAAATTTTTAGGTATTTTTAGGAATTTCTTAAGATTTATACGGTTTTTATAAATTTTAGGGGTTTGAGGTTTTTTAGCGTTTTAGGGGTTTTTCGGATTTCTATGGATTTTCTGAGTTTTTAGTATTGTTATGGTTTTTGAGAATTTTTTAGCATTTTTAGAGTTTTACTGTATTTTTAGATATTTTAGTGGTTTTATGTTTTTACGTATTTTTTGGGTGTTTAGGTTTTTAGATTTTTAGGGGATTTTAGTTTTTATGGTCTTTTGGGGTTTTTAGGATTTTCTAGGGTGTTTTGTGTTATTTAGGTTTTTATGGGTTTTAAGTGTTTTTATATTTTTAACGTTTTCCTTGGATTTTTCATGGGATTTTGAGATTTTGAGGGTTTTTACGGTTTTTATGGTGTTTTGTTTTATAATGTTTTTTGAGTTGATTATAGGGTTTAAGGTTATTTAGATTTTTAATGTTTTTAGCGTTTAAAAATGATTTTAGTGTTTTAGTAGTTTTTTATGGTTTTTATGGGTTTTAGGGTTTTATGGTTTTTATTGTTTTTTGGGGTTTTTATAGTTTTTATGGTTTTATCATTTTTGGGGTTTTTAGTGATTTTAAATGTTTTTTTGTTTTTAGGGGTTTCAACATTTTTAGGGATTCTACAATTTTTTTGGGATTTTTATGGATTTGTTTATAATTTTTATGGATTTTAGTAGTTTTTTGGGATTTTGAGAGTTTTCATGGTATTAATGTTTTTTGTGGTTTTTTTGGGGTTTTAGGAATTTTTGAGTTTTTTGGGTTTTTATGGTTTTTTGAGTTTTTTAACCATTTAATAGTTTTAAAGGGGTTTTAGAGTTTATTAGGTTTTTTGGGTTCATATAATATTTTTACAGTTTTTATGGTATTTAGTGTTTTTAATGGTTTATATGGTTATTAGCGATTTAATGATTTTTTAAGGTTTTTAGGGTTTCTAGAGTTTTTTATGATTCTTAAGTGTTTTTAGTGTTATTAGTTTTATAATGTTTTCTTTTGGGTGTTCAATGTTGTTGTGGATTTTAACATTTTTATTGATTTTTAGTGTTTTTTTGGAATTTTTTGGTTTTTTTTTGGATTTTTAGGGATTTTGAGATTTTGTAGGAGTTTTTAGGGATTTTATGGGGTTTTTAGGTTTTTAAGGGGATTTTTATTTTTTAAAAAAAATTTATGATTTTTTAGTATTTTATTTTTAGGGGGTTTAATGAGATTTTAATGTTTTTAGTTTTTTAGGGTTTGATGGGTTTATGGGTTTTTATGGTTTTTAGGGATTCAAGGGTTTTTAGTGTTTTTAAGGTTTTTAGAAATTTTTAGGTTTTTTAGTTGTTTTATGTGTTTTTAGGTTTTTAAGGTATTATTAGTGTTTTAGGGTTTTTTGGGTTTTTATATTTTCTGGGATTCGTAGGTATTTTTGTAGGATTTTTACAGTTTTAGGTGTTATAAGTATTTTGAGGGTTTGGGGGTTTTTAGGGTTTTTAAGGGTTTATAGTTATTTTTCATTTTTGGGGTTTTTTAGTTTTTTAGTGTTTTATGGGTTTTTATCGTATTTAATCAGTTTTTGGGTTTAAAGTTTTTTTGAATTTTTAGTGGGTTTTTAGGTTTTTTATCATGTTTTTATGGTTTTTAATGTTGCTATGGGTTTTTAGGGTTTTGATGGGTTTTACAGTTTTCTAAGGTTTATAAGGGTTCAAAGTGTTTTCAGGTTTTTAATATTTTCATAGGGGTTTCATGGTTTTTATGATTTTTTTCATTTTTGGGATTTTATTAAATTTTTTCGTTTTTATATATTTTTATGGTTTTTTTGGTTTTTATGCTTTTTAATGTTTTTAAGGTATTTTAGGGGTCTTTTGTTTTTATTGGTTGTTATGGTCGATTGATTTTTTTAGTGTTTACTATTTTTAGAGTTTTTTAAAAATGTTAGGGATTTACATGATTTTTAGAGTTTTTACTGGTTTTAGTTTTTTTATAATTTTTTATGGTTTTTATGGGATTTATGGTTTTTAAGGGTTTTAGGGGTTTTTAGTGTTTTTAGGCTATTTATCAATTTTAGGTTTTTACGGGTCTAAGTGTTTTTTGGTTTTATAGGTTTTGAAGGATTTTTTAGGGTATTTACGGTTACACAACTAGGATTCAGGTATCACTGAGAGGGGGAGGGTGAATCAGTGAAATATTTCTCTTTTATGTTTCATTTCTTATGAAACAAAATTCACCTCATGTTAATTATTTCTTTCTCTCATGAAAAAAAGCAAACACATAACCACATTAACATATTAATTTTCAAGGTTCACTACTCAACAAGAGTAGCTAGTCCATGGTATGGTTCAGAAATAATCCAATGCCACAAAATCCACAAGAAATCAATACTTTTGTGTGGAATAAAATGAGTAGGATATTACCTTACACTCATGAAACACTATGTTTAATACAATAGTTAATGTGATTCAAGTAGCATGAAATTTTGTAATACAATTTTTTTTTCACAAAATTGTTACAGTGCTTGTTGATAAACATTCTCTAATATGATCTTTGAAAAAAAATCTTCACTTTCTTACCTAGAAGCTTGTAACAGCTTCCTATAATTGGTAATTATACTCACTCCAATTTCCCATTCTGATCCCCTAGTCTAATTGTTCAATATAGAAAACTGAACTTTGTAAGAATACTGCTTGAAAAAAATATGAACTTCTTCTTAATCTGCCCATAAATAAAAATACGATTTTAATGAGCCAATTATTCTGATCAAAACAAATTCCAACTGAATAAGATATCATTACTTCTTCCTCTAATTATTCCTATTTCTAGCTAACTTCTTCAATAAAACACAATATGAAAACTTCTTATAGCTAGAATTGTGGAGATTCATTCACTATTTTTATGAGTGATGAAATTCACAAAACACATGATTTAATATTATCATATTTATAGGATTTCAATAATGGATTATATGGGATCCTGAAAAGGCTTTCCTACTTTACGAAAACTCCTAAATCATTAATATTCCTTCAAACATTGATCATTCATTGGATCATTCAATTCCCCTTGAAATATGGATCTTTCTTTGACTCATTCAATTCCCCTTTCAATCTAAATCCTTCTTTTACTTCTTCAACCATCCTTGAATTTTTAATCGTCTCTTGACTTCATCTCCCTTTCGCCTTTCTGAAAAACACTCAATGTGATTTTGATTTTTCATTTTGATTTTCCTATTTCATTTTTCTAAGTGATTATCATCCAAATTTCATTAACCACTTTTAAATATATAACTGAATAATTCTTAACAAACTTTATCCCATTTATAATTAATGATTTTGTTTTCCCAATAGGATTTTATAATTACAATAAAGTCATTTGGTCACTCTGATTTTCTTGAACAACTATAAAAATATCAGAAAAAATGATACTTCATTACGTTTCTCTACACCACCTTAAATACTATATTCCCATTCCATTTTACTCATTGTGATGGAATCATATTTTCAAAAATAGTACTTCATTATGTTTCTCTACAAAAAATGTAATAAAAAAAACATATGTATTCTCATTACGATTTTCAAAACCATATCTCATTACGATTTCTTTAGATTGATGGAGACAAAAAAAATTACAAACTTGTTAAACAACTTCTACTTAATATTTTATGAATAAAATACCAATGATCTTCCACCATTCAACTTCTTTCTATTTTCTTATTATGATCTAGAAAACCATACCATCCATAAGAAAATATAAATCTAATGATCTATGACTAGAAAGCTTTTACTTTAGAAAATTCCTTATTCCATAATTTTTTTCTTATAAGAATGAATTTATTCATGACTTTGAATATATTGAAGATCACATTTAACATCATATGAATTATAATGAAATGTATTGTAACTTACCATTATTTCAACAAACATTTTCTTTCCTTCTTATCCTGAATACGATTGTCCTAAATATGGATGACAGTGCCTTTTCTCCCACATTATTTCATAATGATTTCATCATAAGTTTTAAATCTTACTTATGATTGTTGAGAAATACAAAGTAGTAAAGCCTCATAAGTTTTTTCTCAAAGTCAGAATGACTCTGAAGGAGAACCTCATTATAATATTCTCTTCCATTTTAGACCGGAGGTGAGTCCAATGAACCTTTTCATCCAAAAAACATATTCCCAATGTGATGAAATTTATTAGGAATTTGGAGTGTGATTCCAGGAATACGATGGTCAATCTGATTATCACTAAAACAATGTGATATGATTTATCCTTGTTTTATATTTCTTGAAAATAAAATAAAATTCATGAATACGATAATCTTCCTTGTCATCTCGGTCCAAAAAATATGCCCCTAGGGTTTTGTTAACAACCAATATTTATAAATAACACTAACTTATAGCCTCATTCTATGGATTACATATCAACAATTATAATCTTATGTGAGCTTACTCATTGAAGGAAATAAGAATAATTGAAAACAAAATAATGTGGTCCAATATTGGCAAGTCATGAAAAAAATCATGAACTTTACATTCTCAGTTTTCCTTTTAAGGTTTTCTTCCTCATATTTTCTTCCTCATATTTCTTCATCACCTTTTTTCCTTATATTCCTTCCTCATATATCGTCCCCAGGTTTTCTCCATTTATTCAACATCTATTTAAAAAACAACTTTTTTCCTATAACCAATCCAAAAAATAGTTATAATAGTTAAAATACTTTCATGCTATATTTAAAGTTTACCCACAACTCCCCAATTGAGAATGCTTCCATAAGTATATATTTATTAAACAATTATCACCCTTTACAACACTATCCAATGGAAACAAGATATAGGTGACTAAAACACATACCTCAACCTTGATGCGAAATATGTTGTAAGCCCATGTTCAACTACAATTTATAAAAATATTACTTTGGTAATGTATTTGTGAAAATTTCATTAACTTGTTCCAATATTGTAACATACTCCATCTTCAATTCATTATTATCCACATGATCTCTAATGAAGTGGTAATTTATATCAATAATTTTTGATGGAGAATATTTTTCCCGATTCCTTATGAGGTTGATTTCACTTTGATTATCACATCCCAAGATCAAGGGTAACATAACTTCACTAAGAATTTATTTTATCTGTGTTTTCATCCATATAAGTTTGGTAGCTGCTTGAGTAGAAACAACATACTCATCCCTATCCATACATAGATTTACTTAATTTTTTTCTATTGATTGAAAAAATCATAACTTTCCCTAGAAATAAAACTCCACTAGATTTGGATATTCAACTATAAAAATATCATTCCCAATCAGAATCTGTATGCCCAAATAAGTCAATTATTTATGACCTATCATACCTGATTCTAAAATTTGTTGTCCCTTTGATACATCTACGAATTCTTTTCCTAGCTAGTAAATTTTATTCTTTAGTAGAAATATGAAATCTTACACAAAAGGTATCATCTTAAACAATATCAGGTCTTGAGTTTGTCAAATATAACAAATATCCAATCATGTTTAGAAACTCTCTCTCATCAACTTCTTTACCTTCTCCATATTTAGAAAACATGGTTCCCACTAAAACTGGTGTGGAAACTGGTTTTAAATTTTCTATACTGATATTCTTTTGAAGTTTCATAGTATACTTTTTGGGAGAATAAAATAATATTCTTTTTTAATATTTGTAACCCAAGAAAGTATTTCATTTCACCCAACATGGACATTTAAAACAAATTTTTCATCTCTTTAGAAAATATCTCACAAGTACTTTCATCATCCCAATAAAATATAATGTCATCAACATAAATAATTATGATGATATAAAATTCAGGGAATTATTTAATGTAAATACTAGTATTAACTCTTCCCTTATTGAAACTTATCTTCATTAATAAATTATCCCATTAAGAATATCATTCCCTCAATGATTTTTTTTAATTTATACAAATCTTTCTATAACTTACACACATAACATTCATCATTACGAATAAAAAATCCACAAGGTTGTTTAATTTATACTTCATACATCAAGTTCCCCATTCTAGAATGAGGACTCCATATCTATTTGGAAGATTTTTTAACTAGGTTTTGTAGTAATATAACTAAATATTCTAATTGTTTTAAACCATGAAACCAAAGAAAAATTCTCATCAAAATATACACCATCAATTTGGTAGTAACTTTTCACACTAATATTTCTTTGTTCCTTATCACTTCATCTTGTTCCATAAAACCCACTTTGTACTAATAATTTTATTATCTAGTTTGGTTATGTGTTCCAAAGTACCATTTAATTCTATCTGGTCCAGCTCTTTATCATAGCTTGGAACCATTACAAATGCTAAAAATATTCATTCACATATTTCAACTTGAATTTTGAATAGAAAGAAGTATGTGTAATATTCTTTTGAAGTTATTCTTGTTTGAAACATCTAATTTGGACCACTAATAATTTCCAAAGCCTCCACTACCTTCCTCATCCTATGATGAGTTATTCGAGTTTCATCCTCATCACTTGAAATAGATATGTCTGATTCTTCTTTATTAGTCGGATTAAAATTGTCTATATCCATATCATAAATTAAAAAAACATTTCTTATATATCTATATTTCCTTATCTACATGAGTCTATTTTATCATGTTTATATTTTTTAATAACATTCCCAAAAAATAATAAATAATTATTTTTGTTTCCTTATTAAACAAAATGTATTATCTTTATTCTAGATAATATCCAATAAAAATTTCTTGTTCACTACTCTACTCAAACTTTTCAATGTTTCACCTTTTTTCTTTATAATTCTTCGAATCCCAAAATATATTAAGTGTTTAAAACATGGATTTTTCCATAAAACATTTCCTAAGAAGTCATATATAATAATGGACTATATAAATATTGATTTTGAATATACATATTAGTACTCATAGATTTCCTCCAATGGTAATGAGAGAGACCATGTTCAAGTAACATAGTTTTTCCCTTTTCAACAGAAATTATTTTCTCCCTTTGAGAAAAACTATTTTTTAGGATTGTGTGGTGATATGAACTTATAATTAATTCCATGTTTCCAAATATAAAATTAAAATTATATATTTTTAACTCACCACCATTATCTGTTCTCAACTTCATCTTCGAATACTCGCATTCTTTCTCAGCACTCCTCTAGATACATTTAAATTTTTTTAGAGTATCTGAAATATGTTTCATATACATAATAAAAGTTATGTGATTAAATTTATCATTAAAAATGATGTAATTATATATGTTAGTTTACTGTTTCCTCATTTATTCCCAAACTAATTTTCCTCCTCTATACCCAAGTAACAAGAGTTTTTTATTTCACCAACACGGAACATGTTTTCCTTTGTATGTTGGACTCTTATAAATATCATTCCATCTTAATCACTTTTCACAAAAAACCCATATTTGATGAAGACAGCTTTGTTACCCAGATAAAAATATTATGAAACACTCATCTGGTTATTTTTCAGCCCATCATCATGTAAATCATTATTAAATTTCATGTTTTCTTTCCTAATGATGGCTGATCCAACACCTTTGATTCTAAAAGATTCATCATTGCCAAATTTCACCATTCTTTATTTTAAGTCTTTCACATTATTAAATAACTTTTAGTATCCAGTTATATGTGAATAAAACCCAATATCACGAATCCAAGGATGTTCTCCTTTTTTATATTTTAACATGGTTTCAATAATAAAATCCTTTTACCTTTTCTTTATTCACCTCCAGCTT
This sequence comes from Viscum album, assembly GCA_963277665.1. NCBI lineage: Eukaryota > Viridiplantae > Streptophyta > Magnoliopsida > Santalales > Viscaceae > Viscum > Viscum album. Next base: position 1,118,736,737 of record OY728152.1, read on the forward strand.
CTGAGAGTTTTTATGAAAATTTTTATATGCCTATAAATGAAAAATTCAACCCTTAGTAAGATGTGAATTTTTTTTTCATCTTTTAAAAATGGTTTGGAGGGGTTGGAACCAATTTTCAACGTTCACACCAACATTCTAGGGTTTATTAAGAACTTCATTCTCATACTTCTTCTTTTGAGAGGATTGACTCCCCCACAACCCTTTCCTTCCATAACATGTTGAATAGTGGTAATGTTGTTGGTTAAAACAAAAAATATTTTCCATATGATTGAATCCACCACAATAACTGTAGTATCCATAATAAGATTATTTTCCTCCGAGATTTTCACATTGGCCAGTGTTGAGAGTAGGTTTCTCTGTAACATTCTTAATTGAACCTTTTTTACCACTGAACATTATTTTCTCAAACAAAACTTTCTTTTGCAGCTCATATTTCATTCAAGCCTTATCAGAACTATAATTAATATAAAATATTTCATATTTAGAATTTTTATACCCTTTTTTTAACTTATTAATTTTGGAAACATATAACATCAAAACATTTTTGGTCTTGGCCACATTCAAAAATTTCCCTAATTTATTCATTTTAGAAAAATTTCTAGCTACCATTTCAAGAAAAAATTCATCTTTATTCTCATTCATTGAAAATATCCTTCTCAGGGTCCTACATAATATAAATTTCACCAACATCAGAGATAAAGTTTTTAAAACATGTACTTTATGTCCAGCTTTAGAATTTTTTTTGGACTTGTTCCAACTATTATTCTTTTTTACATCATCATAACTTCTTAGTTTTCATTAAGATTATTTTATTCCTTAATATAATTATTCAAATCATCAATCTCTATTAATAGCTTGAATTTCCCATTAGTAAAACCATATTTATTTTTTTGATGAGATTTCATTTATCAACTTTTCATTTTCCCTCTCAAGGCTTCTAATCTTTATCATGCATTCATTAATGTGTTCTTTTAAATGAAATTCATGTTTTGTTTCTTATACTCTAGAACATCTGATTTCGAGATATTTATTATTCATTATTGCAATAAAATTATTCTCTTGACCTTTTTTTAGAAAAATATTTTTTATATTCATCTTAAATATCATATTCTTCATCTTTTTTAGATAAAAAATATCTTTTAATAGATTTTAAAAACATGTATCTTTACCTCAAGAATAATATTTTTCCTTATCACCCTATTTCTTCCCTAATATTCTTGACCTTCTTTCTTCTTCATAATTATCATCTTCTTTATTTCTTCGAGGATAATTTGTCATAATGTCCCCAACAACTACATATTCAAAACACTTCTAGCTAATATTATATTTTTATTTACCTGTACCTATTCTTACATTTTTAGAAAACAAGGATAAAATATCATCAAGGTTTTTACATACCTCATTTTTAGAGTTATAATCAGCGATATAATCTTTCTTGAGAACCTTCTTATCATTTTCTTTTTTAGCAGATTTAAAATACTTTTCATTATCATCCTTTTTCCTCCATAAATGTTTCACTTCTCATTTAATAATTAATGATAGTACTATAATGATCATCCATAGATAGAGTTTTAGGATCTCTATCTACCAATGAGGATAATTTTGCATCAAACATTTCCGGAATAATTCTTAACGGTTTTTCAACAATAGTTGAATCTTAAAACTTTTCCCCAAGACATTTGATAGAGCAAAAATGTAATTCACTAGGTAAATAAGTCCCCAAAATATTTCCACTCACCCATTTTTAGATCTTTATACTTCATCCTTTGTATTTTTAAATTTTTCTTATTGACTTTTTTATTTCCTTTTGAAATCTTTTTCCAACTTATTTGAAATACCTTTGGCATTGGAAAAACCTTTCACACATAAAAACTCAATTTTAGAAAGTGATAAAAGTAAATAATTTTTATATGTTATGTATTTATCAGTATTTTACTTATCAACATGTGTTAGAGGAACCTTATCATCAATAAGATGAAATCCAACTCTTTTTGATTCAAGAAAATCATACCCAAGAGACATAAGATAAGGAACCATTTTATCTTTCTTGATATGATAGTTATTACCATCAAAGATTGGAATACATTTAATATTGGACCAATTCAAATTTTCAATCACAAATTCTCTTTCTAAAAGCTTCGTTAAAGGAAAATGATGTGAAAATTATCTCTAATACCAATTAAGATTACCCAACCAGGATTCAAGTATCACTGAGAGGGGAGGGTTAAATCAGTTATATCTTTTTCGTTAATGTTTCATTTCTTGAGAAAAGACATCACATCATGTTAAATACTTCTTTCTCTTCGGTAAAAAATTCAAAAATATATCCCAAAGAATATAATAATTTCAAAGGTTCACTACTCAACAAGAGTATCTAGTCCTTGGTTTGTTTCATAAATAATCCCATACCACACAATCCACTAGAAAACAATCCTTTTGTGTGGAATACAATGAGGATTATATGACCTTACACTCATATAGAACTATGTTCAATATAATATTTAATATGATTCAAGTAGAATGAAATTATGTAATACAATTTTTTAAATAAAAATGTTACGGTGCTTCTTGATCAAATTTATAAAATATGATCTTTTGAAAAAATTCTTCACTTCTTAATTAGAAGATTGTAAGAACTTATAGTAAATTTTATTGATACTCAGTCTGATTCCCATGTGTGATTGTTCAATAAAAAAATGATACTTTTGTATAATACCAGTTGAATCAAATCTAAATTTATTATTCCTTAGTCTAGATATCTAAATATGATTTTCTCGGTCTAATTATATAGCTCAATATTAACGCAAGATGAATATGATATCATTCCTTATTCTTCTAATTCTTTACCATTAACTTCTTCATGAAAACAATATCCAAAAGTTTCTTCTTGCTACAGTTGTAGAGTTTCTCACTCCTCTTTCTTGGGCGATTAAAGTCACAAAATACATGATGTTCTATCCCCATATTTAGGGTTTTGTGGGCTTAGGTGTTTTTTGGGGTTTTGGGGTATTTGATTATTTTTGTGTTAAATGGGTTTTTAGAGTTTTTTAAATGTTTTTAAGGGTTTTTAGAGTTTTAGTGGTTTTTGGGTTATTATTTTTTTAGAGTTTTTAGGTTTTTCTTGAATTTTTATGGTCATTTATAGTTTTTATCATATTTATGTTTTTAGGGGTTTTAATTTTTTTGATGATTTTATGTTTATCATAGGGTTTTTAAAGTTTTTTATGGATCTATGGGTTTTAGTTATTTTTGGTAATTTTTTAGTATTTTTGTGGGGTTAAAGGATTTTTATGGATTTTGAGGGTTTTGAAGCGTTTTAAGGTTTGTAACGTTTTTTAGGGTTTTTAGAATTTTTAGGTTTTTTAGGGGTTTTTAATTTTTTTAGGTTTTTAAGGTTTTCATAGTTGTTTTATAGTTTTTTTATGTTCTTTATGTTTATATGTATTTTTTTATATTTTTACGATTTTTACGGGGTTTAGTGATTTTGCGGGTTTCAGGATTTTTATAGGTTTTTTTTCAGTTTTTGTTTTTTTGAGTTCTTAGGGGTTTAAGGGTTTTTTATTTCTTTTTATTGTTTCTAATGTTTTTAGATATTTAAAGGGTTTCAGAGTTTTTGTCCATTTTTTTGGTTTTTATGTGTTTTAGGGTTTTTAATTTTTTTGGGTGTTTGTATGGTTTTTTTTATTTTTACTATTTTTTATAATTTTTGGGGGGTTTTATGTATTTTTAGGTTTTTAACTTTTTCATAGGGGTTTTAAAATTTTTTAAGCAGGTTTTTAAATTTTAAAGATTTCAAGGATTTTTTGGATTCTTATTTGTTTTTTAGGATTTTAGAATTTTTTTAGGGTTTTTATGGATTTTAATGGATTTATAGTTTTTTTGTTTTTTTGGATTATAGAGGTGGTTTTTGAGATTTTAAAGGTTTTAATATTTTTAGTGTTTTTATCATTTTTAAGTTTTTAAAGGGATTTTATAGTTTTTAATGGTTTTTAGGGTTTTATCGATTTTTAGGGTTTTTACGATTTTTAGGTAATTTATGTTTTTTAGTGTTTTTAGAGTTTTTTAGGTTTTTAGTGGATTTGTGTCTTTAAATGGGGTTTAGATGTTTTTTTTATTTTATTATTTTTTTTAATTTTTTATCTGGGTTTTAACAGTTTTTAGAGTTTTTAATGATTTTAGGGGTTTTTAGGATTTTTATGGGTTTTTAGGTTCCTTATGGATCTTGATGGGTTTTAGGGTTTATTAGGGTTTCTATTGTGTTTGTGGTTTTTAGTGATTTTTGAGATTTTAGGGTATTTATATTTTTTAGAGTTTTTAATGATATTATCGGTTTAAAGGGGTTCTAGAGGTTTTAGTTTTTTAGGATTTCAATGGGTTTTTTGGTTATTTATATTTTTACAGATTTTTATTAACACGATGTTTCAAGATCTGAGTGACCTCAGTCCGAAAAATGTTTTAATTAAAATAATAGTATTGAGAAAATAATGTAAAAAGGTGACATTGCTATCGTACATAATGAAGCAGACCAATGCATCCCACAAGATAACCAGACCAAAATCCCTGACCACAAAAGGAAAAACATTGTATGCCCCAAAAATTGAATACTACAATGCAGATCGTGGTTCACACAAAAACAATGTAATTTCCCAATGTAGCCCCAAACATAGAACACACCCCATTCCACTTCAAAAACCTTCATGAAAAGGCTAGTGACAGCTTCCATATCCCTAATGTGGGTCCCATGATGGATTCTGGTCACTATTTGACCAAATAAGCCATCATATGCTACATATTTGGCGGACACCATGCTATCAGAGGTCATCGCATTCCTGATCATGAGGTCTCTTGCATCCCAATTACCTTAACATCTCCAGAGCTCCCCATTCATAGGTGAATATAGATTTTATAGGTTGTGATTCATCATCAAACCCGGGGGCTCGACCAACAGCCACTGCCTTGCATATTACACCACCGATCACCACTTCTCCATCCAGCATCTGGCCATCATCCACTAGGATTCTAAACCCTGTGGTGCTAAATCCACTAATGGGATCCCATGATCCCCAAGAATTGTCGTAATTATGATCGCCATCTTCCCCATCGTACAATCCCCCATTAAAAAAACATGTGTCCAAGGTCACCACATCCAATAGGGTCACACACCCCCATCTATGAAGTTAGGTAATATTAATTCCAACATATAAATATAGTTACACCACCATCACTCCAACACATTGATTGAAGCTGGCCCTTAATTTGAGAACCCCATAAATAGATTATATCCTCATGGACTAGGGTTTAAAAACCTTATTTTTAACGAAAACATACTTGATAGTATAGGAGGGAGATATCTACTGATTCTCATGTTTTTCCCACTTTTTCAAATAAATATCTAGAAACTGAATGCTATTTCATTGGTAGTAGATATTAAAGAGATATTTGTTCCAAATGATAGAAAAATCATCCACACTAATTCTGTATTTAGACTCATCACCAAATTGATTTCCATATATTTAAAAATAGAGAATGACTACTTTTGATTTATAATAAACCACCCTTATTTTATGGTTTTTAATGTTTTATTGTTTTTATGGATTTTAGGGTTTTTTGGTTTTAGTGGGGTTTTACGAGTTTTTAGGATTTTTAGGTTTTATTAGGGGTTTTCAGGATTTTATGGGTTTTTATGTTTTTATGGATTTTTATGGTTGATAGAATTCTTTTATTTTTTATGGTTTTAATGGTTTTTTTTGGGTTTTTTGGAATTTTTTGGATTTAAGTTTTTTATGGTTTTTTGGGGTTTTTGGGTTTTTGGGTTTTTAGGGGTTTAAATAAACTTTTTATAAATATTAATGTATTTTAAGATTCTAAAGTGTTTTTAATGTTTTACATGGGTTTTAGGGGTTTTATGGGTTGTTTTTGGTTTTTTGGGTTTTTTAGAATATTTAGGGGTTTTAGGATTTTTCATTTTTTAAGGGTTTTAAGGGTTTTAAATATTTTTAGTTTAAATGTTTTCTTAGGATTTTTAGGATTTTAATGGTTTAATATATTTTTAATAATTTTTAGGGATTTTTATGATTTTATACTTTATAATTGTTTTTATTGGTTTTTAGGGTTTTAGGTTTTTGTGTTTTTTTTTATTTTTTTGGATATTATTAGGTTTTTTGAGTTTCTTATTATTTTTCATGTTTTTAGAGTTTTTTAGATTTTATGTTTTAAATTATTTTTATTGTTCTTAAAGGGTTTTTATGGTTTTATGGGTATTTAGGGTTTTAGGGTTGGGGGGGGGAGGGGTAGAATTCTTAGTGATTTTAATATTTTTATTTTTTTTATGGGATTTAAGTGTTTTCATGTTTTTAGGGTTTTCTCATTGTTATTTAAATAATTCAGGGGGGTTTACATTGTTTGGTATTTTATGGATTTTTTTGGATTTTTATTGTTTTTAGGGATTTTGATGGGTTTTAAGGTTTTTATGGGATTTTGGGGTCTTAAGGTTTTTTTGAGTATTTATGGTTTCTAATAGTTATTTAATGGTTCTGGGGGTTTGATGTGTTTTTCAGTCTTTGGTTATTTTATGGGTTTTATGGGTTTATAGGTGTTTTTAATGTTTTGTGGGTTTTATGGTTTTTAGGGGTTTTTAGGATTTTAAGGTGTTTTAGTGTTTTTGAGATTTTTAGGGTTTTATTTGTTTTTAGGTTTTTAATAATTTATAAGTGATTTCATGTATTTTTTATTTTTTAACATTTTTGGGTGTTTTTTAGGATTTTTATGGTTTTTAGGGATTTAGAGGGTTTTGGGTTTTTTAGTGTTTTAGAGGGTTTATGGGTTTTTTGTTTTTTGGGGTTTTTTTGTGTTTTGGGGGGTTTTATGGAATTTTAGATTGTTTTAAGGTTTTTAAGGGTTTAAATGGTTTTTTGAGTTTATAGTGGTTCATAGGGTTTTTATGGGTTTTTAGATTTTTTATGTTTTTATGGGTTTTATGGTTTTTATGGATTTTTTGGGTTTTTGGGCTTTTAGGTTTTTTTTATAATTTTTGGTGTTGTTCAGGTTTTAAAGGATTTTAAGTGTTTTTATGTTTTTATGGTCTTAATAGGGGTTTTCAAGATTTTTAGGGGTTTTTATGTATTTTAGAAAATTTATGGATTTTTTAGGATTTTTTTATTTTTATGGTGTTTTAGTTTTTTGGGGGTTTATTAGGGTTTTTGGTTTTTGGTTTTTTAGGGTGGTTTTCAGGTTTTTAGGTTCTTTTTAGTTTTTTAGGGTTTTAATGTTTTTTAAGGTTTTTATCTTTTTTATGGGTAAATATTTTTTAAAGTGTTTAGTGTTTTTTATATTTTTTAAGGGTGTTAATGGCATTTAAAGGGATTTTGGGTTTTTATGGTTTTATGGTTTTTTATGTTTTTTATCATTTTTTGGATTTTTAGGCATTTTAATTGTTTTTAGATATTATGGTTTTCTTATGGGGTTTTAGGTGTTTAAGGGTCTTTTATGTTTTAGGGTTATTTTTGGATTTTTTAGGATTTTTAAGGTTTTTAAGGGTTTTAAAGATTTTTATTTTTTAGGGTTTTGGGGTTTTGGTGTGTTTATGGTTTTTTGTAATTTTTATCCTTTTTGAGTTTTTTTAGTTTTTTATGGTTTTTTAGAGTTATTAATTTTTTGTGGGTTTAAAGGGTTTTAGGATATTTTAATGGTGTTTTAGTGTTTTTATTTGGTTTTTAGGGTTTTTAAAATTTTTAGGTTCTTTTATGGATTTTTGGGTTTTAGTGTTTTTATTATTCTTAGGATTTTAGGGATTTTAAGTGTTTTTAAGTGTTTAAGGTTTTTAGATATTTTCATGGTTTTAGGTTTCATTTTAATTATAAGGGATTTTTATGGTTTTTAAGGGTTTTTAGGGTTTTAGGGATTTTGACGGTATTGAAGGTTTTTCGGGCTTTTAGGGTTTTTGGGTTTTTTAGGAATTTCTTGTTATTTTTTTGTTTTTAATTTTTTTAATGTTATAAGTGTCTAAATTTCTTTTTGGGATTTTATGGGGTTTATTTTGGTTTAAGGATTTTTTTATGTTTAATGTTTTTTAGGGTCTTTAGTATTTTTTGTGTTTTTTTGTTTTTTAATTGTTTAAATTATTTTTTGTTTTTTAATAGTTTCATAGAGATTTTAGGGACTTTAGGGTTTTATAAATTTTAATGTATTATTTATTTTTGTGTTTTTAGTGATTTTTAGTGTCCTTATGGTGTTTAAGGTATTTATGGTGTTTTGGGTTTTAGAAATTTTTTAGTTTTTAGGAGTTTTAGAGTTATTAATCATTTTAGAGACTACAATTATTTTTATAGTTTTTTATAGGGTTCTAGGGGTTTTATTTTTATGTTAAAGGATTTATGGTTCTTATGGGTTTTTATGGTTTTTAAGGTTTTTAGTATTATTACAATTTATTTGTTTTTTGGGGTTTTAGGTTTTTATGGTTTTAAGGTTTCATTATAGGTTTTAGGGTTTTAGTGTTCTTTTTTTATTTTTAGTGATTTTTGGGAATTTTTTGGATTTTTATTTTATTTTAGGGGTCTAGGGTTTTTAAGGTATTTATTTTTTTAGGTATTTTATGGTTTTAATTATTTTTTGCGTGTCTGGGTTTTTTATATTTTCAGGCATTTTAGGTTCTCTAGTGTTTATTAATGTTTTTAGGGTTTTAAAGGGTTTTATATATTTTTTTTGATTTATGGTTTTAGGTATTATTAGAGATTTACTGTTTTATGGGTTTTTATGTGTTTTAGGGTTTTTAGGTTTTTTTGGGGTTTTAAGCCTTTTTTGGTTTTTTGGTTTTCCATGAGTTTTTAAGGATTTTTTGGGGTATTTAAAATATTATATATTTTTAGGACTATTTTAATATTTTAATGGTATTTAGGGTTTTTATGGATTTTTAGGTATTTTAGGGATTTTGAGGGTTTTAGGATTTTTTAGGGATTTTTTGTGGTTTTAGAGATTTTTTGAGTTTTTAGTGTTATAATATTGTTTTGAGTTTATTAATATTTTAGGGGTTTAGAGAGTTTTTTGAGTTTTTATTGGTTTTTAGGGATTTTTTGGTTGTTAGGTTTTCAATGTTTTTAGTGGTCTTTATGGTTTTTATGGTTTTTAGGCTTTTTAGGGCTTTCTGGGTTATTAGCATTTTCAGGGGTTTAAAGTGTTTTTATGTTTTTAAGGATTTATTGTTGGTTATAAAGAGGTCTAGAGGGATTTATGTTTTTAGGTATTATTTCAAATATTTTAGTATTTTTATGGGTTTTGAGTTAGTTTACTTATTTTGGGGGTTTGTTCAACATTTTTTAGGGTTTTTAGAATTTTTAGGATTTTTTGTGTTTTTTATTTTTTATTTTTATGTGGTTTAATTTTTTTTTGTTTTTTAGGTTTTTAGGTGTTTAAATTGTTTTTAATGTTTTTGTTATTTTTAGGGTTTTTATGGTTCTTTAGGGTTTTTTAATGTTTTTAGGGGTTTTATTGTGTTGAGTGTTTTTGGGTTTTTAATTATTTTTAATGTATTCTAGTTTTTATGGGTTTTATGTGTTTTTTGGTTTTATAGGTTTTCTTAGTGTTTTTCATAATTTTTAGTGTTGTTATAGTTTTAGGTAATTTTATGGGTTTTTATGGTTTTTATAATTTTTTTTAGGAATTTATGAGTTTTTAGGGTTTTAAGGTTTTTTCGGGTTTTAATGTTTTTTTTTTGGAATTTGAGATTTTTTCAGTTTTTAGGGGTTTTAAGGTTATTTTAGAGTCTTTAAACATTTTTAGGGGTTTAAAGGGTGTTTAGAGGTGTTAGTGGTGTTTAATTTATTATGGGGTTTATGGGTTTTTTATGTATCTTGGGATTTTATGGTTTTTTTGAGTTTTATGGGGTTTTAGGGTATTTTAGAATTTTTTTTTGTTTTTGGGGGGTTTAAGTGTTTTTTTATTTTTATGGTTTTATTAGGGTTTTTAATTTTTTTAGGTTTTTTTTAAAATTTATAGGTATTTTTAGTTATTTTTCTAAGATTGTTTTGTTTTTGGGGGTTTTAGGTATTTTTAGGGTTTTGATGGTTTTACTATGGTTTTTAGGGGTTTTAGGATTTTTAATCTTTTTATAGTTTTTATCATTTTTAGGGGTTTAATGGATTTTTTGGGTTTTTAGGGGTTTTATGGGTTCTTATGGGTTTTTATGGATTCAGGGGTTTTATTTTTTAGGGATTTCAATGGATTATAGATTTTTTTTGGGTTTTGAAGTTTTAGGAATTTTTAGGCTTTTATGTTTTTCATTATGTTTTTGACGGTTTTTCTAGTTTTTATATATTAGTGATATTTAGGAATTTTTTATGATTTTAAGGGGGTTTTAGGGATTTTAGGGATTTTGAGGGGTTTTAGGCACTAACAGTTTTTATGTTTTTTGGGTTTTTGGGTTTTTTGTATTTCAATTATTTTTAGAGTTTTTTTGAAAAAATTATAGGTTTAAAGGGTTCTTGGAGTATTTATATGTTTTAGGGTTTTTATGGGTTTTTAGGTTTTTAAGGTTTTAAAGGTGTTTATTGGTTTTAGGGTTTTTTTGGGTTTTTACAGTTTTTTAGTGTTTTTAGCAAGTTTTAGGTTTTTAGTGTTTTTAAGTGCTTTCAGGTTTTATCGGTTTTCTTAAGGTTTTTTGCATTTTTTATGTTTTTTGATATTTTAGGAATATTTTTTGGATTTTTTGGATTTTTTGGGTTTATATGGGTTTGGCGTTTTAAGGTTTTTATGGGTTTTAATTAATTTTATGTTTATAATATTTTTATTGGATTTTTAGGATTTGTTTGGTTTTTGGGAATTTTTAGTCCTTTTATGATTTTTATGGTTTATAGGGGTTTAAGGGTTTTTTCGGTTTTACATTTTCTTAGGGTGTCTAGGGTTTTTATGTTTTTTTGGTGGGGGGTTTGGATTTTTTCCAGTTTTTGAGGGTTTTATGGTTTTTAGAGTTCCTAAAGATTTAGGATTTAATGGGTTTTTAGAGTTTTTTGTGGGGTTTTATGGTTTTTATGGGGGTTTATGATGTTTTTAAATTTTTTAGGAGTTCTTTTGATTTTATGGATTTTATGGTTTGGGGGGGTTAATGTATTTGGGATTTTTTATGTTTTTAGGGTCTTTAAGTGTTTTTTTGTTTTTATGATTTTCATAAGATTTTTTAGGGTTTTTATGTTTCTTATGTTTTTAGGGATTTTTAATGATTTTTTAGGATTTTTACAAGGACTAGGGATTTTGAGAAGATGTAGAATTTTTAGATTTTTATGGGTTTTTATAATTTTAGGGGTATTTTCGAGTTTTTTGGTCTTTATGATTTTTAGAGTTTTTTTTATCAATTTTAGGCTTTAAATGTTTTTTATATTATATTTTTTTGGGGTTTTAGGGATTTTTGTGGGGTTTAATGGTTTTTTGGGGTTTATGGTTTTTTGGGATCTTTATGAGTTTTATTTTTTTAGTATTTTTTATGTTTTTAAGGGTTTTAAATGAATTTAGGTTTTTATGACTTTCATTGGGATCTCAAGTCTTTTAGGGTTTTTATGTTTTTAGGTAATTTTAAGGCATTTTAAATATTTTTAATGATTTCTATACTTTTTTGGGATTCTGAGTGTTTTTAGGGTTTTTAGGGATTTTATGGGTTTTTTTAGTTTTAGAGTTTTTTTATTAATTTTTATATTTTTATGGTTTTAGAGTTTTTAACGTTTTTATGGGTTCATAGGGTTTTTAGAGTATTAGTGATTTTTAGGAGTTTTGGGTTTTCTATGGGTTTTGGGGTTTTTTTGGGGGTTTTATTGTTTTTAGGGTTTTACGTTTTTTGTTGTTTTTCGTTTTTTCATGGGTTTTAAGAGTTTTTAGGTTTATAAGGTTTTCTTATGGGTTTTCAGATTTGTAGGGGTTTTTTACATATTTTTTTATTTTTTTATTTTTAAATATTTTTACTATTTGAATAGTTTTCAGTGATTTTGAGGGGTTTTATGGGGGTTTTATAGTTTTTGTTAGTATATGGTTTTTTTAATTTTCAGAATTTTTTTTATTTTTTAGGGATTTTATGTTTTTATAGTGTTGTTTTACATTTTAAAGCTTTAAAGGGTTTTTTGAGTTTTAGTGGAGTTTAGGGTTATTAAGGGATTTTAGGTTTTTATGGTTTAAAGAGATTTTATGGTTTTTATGGTTTTTGTTTTTGTTTTGGTGGTCTTTAGAAATTTTTTGTTTCTTAGGGGTTTTATGTTTGTTTGGGTTTTACAACTTTTTTGTAGCTCTTTTGTATTTAGGGGTTTTACTTTTTTAGGTATTTTTAATTATTTTTTATTTTTATGGTTTTTATGGTTTTTTTGGATTTTGAGGGTTTTACGGTTTTTATAGTTTTTATCGGTTTTTAGTCCTTTTAGGTTTTTTTGAAATTTTAAGGTTTTATGGTTTTTTAGTGTTTTTAATTGTTTATAAGGGCATAAAGGGAATTTAGGATTTTTAATGGTTTTGATGAGTTTTAGGGTTTTTATGTTTTATGTGTTTTTATTATTTTATGGTTTTTAGGGTTTTAAGGAATATTTAGTGTATTTATAGTTTTTAGCTTATTCATGTTTTTGTTTTTAGGGATTTTAGTTTTTCCAAGTTTTTTGGGGGTTTAATGGGTTTTAAGGTTTTTAAGGTTTTCTTTTGGTTTTTTCTGTGTTTTTATGTTTTTTATGTATTGGGGTATTATAGAGGTTTTTATTATTTTTATGCTTTTAGGGGTTTTTAAGGTTTTTATAGTTTTTTGAGGTTTTAGGGGTTCTGTTGAGTTTTTAGGGTTTTAAGGGTTTTAATAGTTTTTCTAATCATTTTAGGGAAAAGAATGCGCAATACCAGGCTTTTCTTGGCCCCCCAAAATTTATTAGAAAAAAAAGCATACAAGGAGAGGGATAGAGTCAACAACCCATTCCCAAAAAGAGCTATACCATTTGGTCATCAAAAATACCAAAACTATAAACAACACCTTCATCAACTCCCATCTAAGCAGAACCAGCATCCAACCGCTCAGTTTCTAGCACCTAACACCTCATATCCAATCATCTCCCCACATTTTGCACCCAACAGCACAACCAACAACCCAAGAATAGTAACACCCACTACCAACACCATTTCATAGCAGAAAACACCCCTTGGTCAGAATCCATCTCCAAATAGACAATCCAGCAACCCATTATCTGCACAACATCACCCGCCAACACCCAACACCTCGTATCAATTCCAACAACCATCAACAGTAGAGACACACAACCAATCCAACCACACCCCCAACCAACACTTGAGTAGGACAACCAAAGAGCCTCAATCACCTCTTATTCAAGCAGTAAACAATAACGAGTAGCTCATCTTCCAGCATGCATCACCTCCTAGCCAGTCAAAACCCATCATCAAGAAATTCACACCAAGTAGATCCCAGCTGACAGTAAAGAACACAACATAGAACACTAATTTATTTTTTTGAAGCTTCAAAATCCACCAAACTCCAAATAAAAACAACACATCTAGAATGGAAGACACCAAAAATAAACCACTCTACAGCCAAAGAAACGCGTGAATCTAGAACCAAAATTTATGGAAGAACCCCAAACTAGTCTCATCTAGAGAGCAGACCAACCAATCAAAATCATCTACAACAAATATAGGCTCAAAGCTATGAGAATGAACCTGGAATATGTCCAAAAAGTGATTCCTAAAGCATCCTATCTGTGAAGAAGTTCATCATAGCTGAGAAGACTACTCAGAAAAGGAACAAAATCCGAAGAGACCATTACAAACCCAATGCACCATAAAAAACTGAGTAACCCTGGCCCCATCACTGTCGCTACATGGAAGCTTCTAAATAAGGGAACACCGCACGAATATGGAGAATCGATCCCTAACCACCGCAAATGAATAACATCACCCATTACAAATGACGATTCATTCTATAAGAAAGTGTGAAAAAGAGATAAGAAACTGATGGAAGTGGGAAGGAGAAGATGAGTGGCGAAGCGAAGCCACCAAAGGATTTTTAGGGGATTTAGTGTTTTCAACATTTTTAGTGGTTTAAATTCTTTTTAGAGTTTTTAGGGGTGTTTAGGTATTTTTGGGTTTCTAGGGATTTTAATGTTCCTAGGGATTTTACGGTATTTATGGTTCTTAGGGGGATTGAGGTTTTCAGTGTTTTTAATTTTATATGGTTTTGAATTGTTTTTTGTTTTGATAGTTTTCTCTATGTTTCTCATCGTTTTTAAGGTTCTTATATTATTTTTTATTTTTATAGATTTATTTGGATTACTTTAGTTTTTAAGGTATTTATGGTTTTTAGGGTTTTAAGGGTTTTTATGTGTTTCAGGTTTTTTATGCATTTTGGATTTATAGGTTTTTAGGGTTTTTAGGGTTTTTTTAGAGTTTCTAATGTTTTTTAGGATTTAACGGTGTTTTTTCGTGTTTATTGGTTTTTTTTGTTTTTTATAGTTTTTAAGAGATTTAATGATTTTAGGGGTTTTTAAGGGTTTTATTATTTTTATGGTTTTTAGGATTTTTAGGGATTTTTTGTTTTCTATGGGTTTTAAGTGTTTTTATTTTTTTTTATGGTTTCTTTAGTTTTTTCAGAATTTCTTTTGTTCATTACATTCTAGGTATTTTTATAGAATATTTAGGGTTTTTATGGTTTTTATGGTTTTTAGAGAATTCAATATTTTTTATGTATTTTAGGGGCTTTAGGGTTTTTTTCTATTTTTTCATATTTTTATGGTATTTTAAATTTTTTGGGTTTTATTGTTTTTAAAATTTTATGGTTTAAAGTGTTTTAGTGGTTTTTATGGGTTTTTATGGTTTTTAAGGGTTTTATGTTTTTTTAAGGGATTTTGATAATTGTAGGGTTGTTAGATTTATTTTAAATTTTCTAGGGGTTTTAACTGTTTTTAGGTTTTAAATGTTTTTATGGGTTTTCAGGGTTTTATGGTTTTTAACTGTTTTAGGGATTTTATATGTATTTGTTAGTATTTTTTTTAATTATTTAGTCTTTTTAGGTATTTTTTGGGGGTTGGGGTTTTTTATTGTTTTTTGGGTTTGTTGAATATTTCCAATTTTTAGGGGTTTTGAATTTTTTATGGTTTTAATGGTTTTCTTTGTGGTGTTCAAGGTTTTTTATGTTTTTAAGGGTTTTTAGTTATTTCTAATGATTTTATGGATTTTAGGGTATTTAGGGGGTTTTGGGGAGTTTAAGGTGTTTTGGGGTTTTAGGGGTTTTTTGGTTTTTTGGGTTTTTAGGGTTATTCTAGTTTTTAGGGGTTTAACATTTTTTTCATTTTTATCATTTTTAGGGTTTTAAAGGGATTTTAGAGTTTTTAATAGTATTTTATGGTTTTTTTAGGGTTTTTATGGTTTTTAGGGTGTTTATTGTTTTTTGATGGTTTTGGGGTTTTTTCTAGTTTTTTTATTTTAGAAATTTTATGAATTTTATGGGTTTTAAGTGTTTTTAGTTTTTCATAATGTATTTTTGGTTTTTTAGTGTATTTTATGTTCTTACGGTTTTTAGGTATTTTTTAATGGTTTTTAAGGATTATGAGTGGTTTTATAGATTTTTAGGGTTTGGGGGGATTTTTTGGTTGTTAGGGTTTTTTTTATTTTTACGGTTTTTAAGGTTTTTCAGAGCTTTTAAAATTTTTTGGGGTTTATTTGAATTTTAGAGTTATTAGTGGGTTTTATAGAGTTTTTATGGGTATTTTTTTTAAATGTTTTTAGGGATTTATGGTTTTTTGGGTTTTTTGAGTTTTTTGGGGTTTTCATGATTTTTTTTTTCAGTTTTTAGGGGTTTTAAGTGTTTTTTGGTTATTAAGTATTTCTTTATATTTTTCATTGATTTTATGACTTATTAAATTTTTAGTTCTTTTAAATTATATTTATGGTTATTTTGGGTTTGTGGGATTTTGAGGATTTTAGGTTTTTTTTGTTTTTTGGTGGTTTTAGGGGAGTTGAGTTTTAGTATTTTAAAGGATTCCCATGTTTTTATTTTTTAGGGATTTAAAGTGGTTTTAGAGTTTTTAATAGTTTGTTATTTTTATTATTGGTTTAAATGTTTTTTATGGTTTTTCTGGGTTTTTATGGTTTTTAAGTGTTTTAGGGGTTTTAGCATTTTAGGTATTTTTGGGGTTTAAAGTTTTTTTATGTTTTTAAGGTTGTATTATAGTTTTTCATGTTTTTAAGGGTCTATTAGGTGTTTTATCTATTTTTAGGGGTTTTTGGGATTTTTATGGGGTTTATTGGTTTTTTTATTTTGTGGGTTTTTATGGGTTTTAATTTCTTGTGGGGTTTCCTTTTTTAATGGTTTTTAGGTATATTAGAGTTTTTAATGTTATTAGGGGTTCCATGGGTTTTTTAGAGTTATCAGTGGGTTTTCTGGTTTTTATGGTTTTTTGGGGTTTTAATTATTTTTAGTGGTTTTTTTAGATTTTATGCAGTTTTATGGTTTTTTGAGTGTTTTTAATATTTTTAGAATGTTTAGGTTTTTAAGGGGATTGATTTATTTTTAGGGGTTTAGGGATTTTATAGTGTTATCAATTTATTTAGTTTTTTTTACATTTTTAGGAATTTTTATAATTTTGTTTAATTTTACTGGTTTTTAGGGTTTTTAGGTATATTGAGGGATTTTGGGGTTTTGGGTTTTTGGGTATTTTGGAATTTTTTGAGTTTCTTACTATTTTTATTGTTTTTTAGGGTATTTAAATTTTTCAGGCATATAAATGGATATTATAGTTTTAAGTGGTTTTTAGGGGTTTTTTAAAATTTTAAGGATTTTTTTTGGGTTTTTAGGCTCTTTTGGGATTTTTATGTTTTTTATCCTTTAGGTTTTTTAGTGGTATTAAGTGTTTTAGGTTTTTAAGGTTTTATTTTGGATTTTTATGGTTTTATGTGGTTTATGTTTTTTGGGATTTTAGGCATTTTAGTGCTTCCTTAGTACTTTAATGTGTTTATGGGTTTTTATGATTTTGATGGGTTTTAGGATTTTTTTTGGGGATTTAGTTTATTTAGTTTTTTATGGTTTTAAATGGGTTTTAGTAGGTTAAATGGTTTTAGTGTTTTTAGTGTCTTTAATGTTTTTTGTGGTTTGAGTATTTTGAAGTGTTTTCATGGGTCTTTATTGTTTTTAGTGGTTTCATCCTTTTTTAGGTTTTTAGGGATTTTATGTGTTTTTATGGTTTTAATTTTTTATTTCGGTTTTTAGGGTTTTTACGGTGTTTAAATTTTTAGGGATATTTTATTATTTATATGGCTTCTATGTTTTTTAAGTTTTTAGTGTTTTTAGGGTTTTTAGGGTTTTATGGTTTTTTTTTGAGATTTTAGAGATTTTTTTGTTTTTTAGGGTTTAATGGTTATTTGGGGTTTTTATCATTGTTAGGGGTTTTAGGGTTTTTATATGATTTTATGGTTTCTATTGTTTTATGTGTTTTTATGATTTTATGAGATTTTATAGTTTTTAGAAGTTTTTAGGGTTTATTTCATCATTTTAGGGTTTTCAGGGTTTTGTTATTTTTCAGGGTTTTATGTGTACTTCTATTTTCATTTTTTTCTTAGGGGTTTTAGGTGTTTTAAGGATTTTTAATTTTATTTGTATTTTTAGGGAATTTAAAATTTTTCTGGGTTTTAGGATTTTTAGTATTTTTAGACATTTTCAAGGTTTTATGGTTTTTTCTTTTTTTAGGTTTTTAGGGATTTGAAATGTTTTTAGGTTTTATTTGGGTTTATTCGGGGATTTTATAGGTTTTTTCATTTTTATGGATTTCTATGGATTATTTAGAAGTATTATGGTTCTAGTTTTTTATGTATTATTAGGGTTTTTAGGGTATTTTTGGGATTTTGTGGTTTTTATGGTTTTTTGGGGTTTTAGGGTTTTTCTGAGTGTTTTAGTTTTTTATGGGTTTTTAGAGATTTTTATCATTTTTATTGTTTTAATATATTTTTATATATTTTAGTGGTTTTAGGGATTTTATAGGGGTTTTAAGTGGATTTAGGGTTTATAGGGGGTTTAAGCGTTTTTAGGATTTATAGAGTTTTTTGGGTATTTTTTAGTTTTCATGTTTGTATGGGTTTTAATTATTTTTACTTTTTATGGGTTCTTTTGGGATCGTAGGATTTTTTATGTTTTAGGTGCTTTTAGGTATTTTTTAGGGTTTTTATTGGTTTTGTGTTTTTTAGGTATATTGAGGGGTTTTAGGGTTTTTTTAACATTTTTCGGGTTTTTAGTTCTTTGTAGTTTTTTAGTTTTTATGGTTTTTTTATCTTAAGGGTATTAACAGTTTTTAGATTTTTAAGGTTTACATAGGGATTTTTGAGGGCTTTTAGGGGTTTTTTAGAATTTTAGGGATTTTTTGGGCCTTTTATGATATTATGGTTTTTAGGGGTTTTAGTTTTTAAGGGTTTTATTATCTTTTAGGGTATTTATTGTTTTTTGGGTTTTTATGATTATTTTGGGTTTTTATGGTTTTTTAGTTTATTAGGGATTTTAATCTTTTTAGAGTTTTTACATGTTTTTAGGGGTTTAAATGGGTTTAGATTTTTTTTTGGGTTTTTAGGGTTTTATGGGTTTTTATGGTTTCTATAGTTTTTATGGTTTTTATGTGTTTTTTGTTTTTTTGTGTTTTTTTGTATTTTTTAGGGTGTTTATCATTTTTAGGTTTTTAGGGGTTTAATGTGTTTTTGGGTTTTTATGGTTTTCTTAGGGGTTTCTGGGATTTTATGGGTTTTTATGGGTTTTTATATTTTTATGGTTTTTTATGGATTCTTTAGTATTTTAATGAGGTTTTAGGGTTTTTTGGGTTTTTTGGGATTTTCATGGGTTTTAAGGGTTTTTAATTTTTTTAGGAATTTCTATAATTTTTAGATTATTTAGTGATTTTTTGGTTTTTTAGGGTTTGTAGTGTTTTTTTGGCTTTTAGATGTTTTAAGTGTTTTTATTTTTAAGGTTTTCTTATGGGTTTTCTATGCCTTCAGGGGTTTTATAATTATTTTTTAGTTTTTTATTTTTTTTATGTTTTTATAAATTTTATGTGGTTTTAGGGTTTTTAATGTTTGTATGGTATTTATTGTATTAGTGTTTTTTTTATTTTTTTAGTGGTTTTGGATTTAATATATTTTTAAGGTATTTAGGGTCTAAAAGGGTTTTAGAGTTGTTTTCTGGTCTTTGAAGGATTATGTGTTTTTAGGATTTTCTAGGTTTTAGGGGTTTTATGGTTTTTAGTTGTTTTGGGTTTTTAGGGATTTAAGGTTTCTAAAATTGTTTAGGTCTTCACAGGTTTTAAGTGTTTTTATGTTTTAATGGGTTTCTTATGTGATTCCAAAACATTAGGGGTCTTTATGTTTGTAGATATTTTTTTGGATTTTTTATAATTTTTTGGATTTTTATGGGTTTTTTGGGTTTATAGTTTGTAGGGGTTTTAAGGGGTTTTAGAGTATTTTTACATTTTCAGGGTTTTAAAGGGATATAATTTTTCTTAGTGGGTTTTATGAATTTTTTCTTTTTCTTATGTTTTAGGGGGTTTTATAAGTTTTTGGGGGTTTAGGGTTATTTCTGGTATATTTATGAATTTTAGTGTTTTTTAGGGATCTAAGGTGTTTATGTTTTTTAGGTTTTTGTGGTTTTCTTAGGATTTATATACTCTTTTTAGGGTTTTAAGGTTTTTAGGTATTTTTAGGTATTTTGTAATATTTTCTTGGGTTTTATGGATTTTGAGGGGTTGTAGGGTGTTTTAGGGTTTTAGGGTTTTTATGGTTTAATTGTGGAGTTTTAGAGGTTTTTGAGATATTTTGGTGGGTTTTTAAGGTTTTTTACATTTTTATGGGTTTTATGTATTTAAATTATTTTTTATTATTTTTAGTGGTTTGTTTTGGATTTTATAGTTTTTACGGTTTTTTATGGGTTTTTAGGGCTTTTCTCGTTTTTAAGAGGTTAAAGTGATTTTAGATTTTGAAGGTTTTCTCTTGTTTTTAGGGTTTTTTTACATTTCAACGGATTTTTAGGGATTTTTTAATTTTTATGTGTTTTTAGGGTTTTTAGATATTTTAAGGGTTTTTTGGGTTTCTAAAGTTTTTATGGTTTTTTGGTTTTTTGGGTTTTATATGTTTTTAGGGTTTTTAAGGTTTTTGAGGATTTTTAATGTTTTAGGGGTTTAAATAAATTTTAGATATTTTATTGGTTTTTATGCGTTTTGTGGGTTTTTAGGATTTTTTATTTTTTATGGGTTTTATTGGTTTTTTGTTTTTGGGTTTTAGGGACACTTAGGGTTTTAGTGACACTTATGGTTTTAGGGGTTTTAGTCTTTTAGGGTTTTAAGAGATTTATGTGTTCTTCGATTATTAAGGGTGTCTTTGGGTTTTTCTAGGTTTTTATAGTTTTAAATGTTTTAGGGTTACTTGGAATTGTCATTATTTTTATGGATTTTTAGGATTTTTATGGATTTTTTATTTTTTAGGGTTTCTAGGGATTTGGGGGGGGGGGTTTATGATTTTTATGGTTTTTTGGGGTTTTTTGTTTTTTTTGGTTTTAGGGGTTTTTGAGTTTTTATGTGGTTTGAATGATTTTATAGTTTTTAACGTTTTTGGTTTAAAAGATTTTTAGGGGTTTTAATGGGTTTATGGTTTTTATGGGTTTTTAGGGTTTTAAGGTTTATAACGGATTTTAGGGTTTTTAGTATTTTTTATATTTTCTTGGGGTTTAAGTGATATTTTGGTTTTAAGGTTTTATTAGGGTTTTTCAGGTGTTGGAGTGTTTTTTATGTTTTAGGTTTTTTAGGTATTTTTAGTTTTTTTATATTTGTGTTTTTTTGTGTTTTTAGGGTTTTTATGGCTTCTAGGAATTTCATATTTTTTTGTTGTTTAGTATTTTTTTATGTTTTTAGGGGTTTATAGTGTTTTTAGGTTTTTATGGCAGGAAGATGTGAGGTTCGGGCTATTCCCGACCCCCCAAATTTATTATAAGGAAAAAGAGACTCAGCAGACAAGGGAGGGGAGGTGTCAATCGACCCACACCCAAAAACCCTTAACGACCCAAGACAAAAGACCCAAAAAAAGAAAAGTCAAGAACGAAAAAAAAGAAAACGCACAAAGAAAAGCAGCCACCACCACCATCCAGCATCCCGGAATCCATCACCTCACAGCTAACCAACGACCAGCATCCAAACTCAAACAGCAAACAACATCCAGTAGCAGTACGACCATAAACCGCAGCTTCAGCACCTCCCATCCAACCAAAAACCAGCATCCAGAACCACCAGCAACCAACATCACTGAACCACCAGCATCAAAAACACAAGCCTCACCATCACCAGCATTCCGCAGCTCACCACCAAGCAGCAACCAATATCCAGACTCACAAAGACCAGAATCCAGCACATCCATACAGAAATCATCGTCCTTCTTCACAAAGACCAGTATCTGGCACCTCCCTACCAAGGAGATCCACCACAAGCACCACAGAACTTGCACACCAAGAGAAGACATCATCCAATACCTTAGAACAAAACTAAAAACCCGAACTAATCCAATCAAACCATAATCCGGGAAACAACCACTATAGCCAAACAGAGAGCCTAGAACACAACACTTATCCAGACCAGCAACAAGATTATAACACAAAAAAGAAGTCCAAGAACAAACCTGCTTTCGCATTGAGAGCCACAAAGAGAAATCAGAACCATTACCTGGTAGCTCGAGCCAAAAAAAGAAAAGGCTCCCCACACGGCTTCAAGGATCGGCAAAGACCGACAAGACCGCCGCACTCTAGATCTGAGAGGCTCCTCCATGGAAGTGCACCTCCGCACCACGAAAATATCGGATCTGGCCCACACCTCCGTGGATCTTAGACGCCGCACGCCAGGAGCAGGAACCGTCAAAACTGAGCCAGACCGCCGGAAAAACCAGGCCACACCAAACCCTCCCATCTGAAACTTCAGAGCACGTCATTGACTTGTAGATCAGAGAGCCCGCACCACAGACAAGCTGATGAAAAGCCTCAGAACACTGAGCATCGTCAAAGAGCCCATGTCCGCCAATGAAGCCCTCTCCACCTTCAGCCAGGCCACTGCAACCTTTTCCGATGAGGTCCTTGAACCTGTTGACCCATCCTCAGCATCGCGAGATCGAGATGCTGAGAGCCGAAATGAGGAAGGACCACTGAAGCCTGCCGAATTTTTTTCCAGAGAATGCTGCTGAAGGTCGGAATCGCCCATATGTCCCCCTGCATGCACAAATCGTCACCGCAGTTGAGGAAATGTGAAGCCATCGAAGAGCATCATCTGCACCAAAGGACTCAGCATCGAACCACCGCTGCCACGAGAGTCTCCCACAAGGCCGAGAGGGCCGGAGAGAATATCTAGCCCCATCTTCTCCACGGGAATCCGAAGGAAACCCTAGGAGTCACGACGAGAGGGAGAGAACACCAGGAGAGTGCGTCACCATCTCCTGATTGGATTTTGGGATTTTCATTAGGTTTTTATGGATTTATTAGGATTTTTATGATTTTTTTGTTCTTGGGATTCTTAGGGTATTTCATGATTTTTATTGTTTTTGGAGTTTCTGATGATTTTGACGGATTTTAGGGTTGTCATTGGTTTTTTTTGTTTATGGTTTTTTTGGGGTTTTAGGGTTTTTTAATGTTTTTTAGGTTTTAGTGATTTTTTAGAGTTGTTTAACATTTTTAGAGGATTAATTTTTTTTAATGTTTTTTTGGTTTTTATTGTTTTATATGGATTTAGGGTTTTATGGTTTTTAGGCGGGTTTTTGGTTGTCTAGTTTATAGGGGTTTTTACTGTTTTTAGAAATTTTCATGTTTTTAGGGGTGTTATGTGTTTTTAGGTTTTTAATTTTTTTCTTAATGTTCTTCTTTGTTTTTAGGTTTTATACATTTTTGGGATTTTAGGAAATTTTTTATTGTTTTTTATTTTTTATGGATTTCAAGTGGTTTTAGTGTTTTTAGTGGTTTACTGTTTTTTTGTGTGTTTATGGTTTTTTTATTTTTTATGTTTTTAAAGGTTTATAGTGTTTTTTAATGTTTTTAAGGGTTTAAATGTTTTTAGTGTTTTTAGTTGTTTTTAGGGTAATAAAGATTTTTATATGTTTTTAGGGGTTTATGTGTTTTTTGAAATTTAAGGTTTTTGGTGTTCTTTAGGGTTTTAGGTTTTATGGTTTTTTATGTTTTTAGGTATTTTTAGGTATTTTTTAGGATTTATTGGGATTTTAGTTTTTTATGGATTTTTTATGGTTTTAAGGTATTTTTGGGTATAGGAGTTTATGGGGTTTTCGTGTTTTTAAAATTTTTATGTGATTGAGGTGTTTTTAGATTTTGAATGTTTTCTTAGTGTTTTGAGGGTTTTTAGTGTTTTTTATATTTTTAGGGATTTTTAGGCCTTCTAGGATTTTATTTTGGTTTTTATGGTTGTAGGTATTTTAAGGTGTTTTAGGGTTTTTGAGGGGTTCTAGGGTTTTTTAGAATTTTTAATTGTTTTAGGGGTTTATGCTTTTTAGATATTTTGGTGGGTTTGTATGGTTTTTATGGTTTTTTGGGGGGTTTTATATTTTTTATGAATTTTTAGGGTATTAAGGTTTTTTATATTTTTTAGGATTGTTGGGTTTTTTTTTCTTTTTTATGTTTTATGGTTTTATTATGGTTTTCCAGGGTTTTATTTTTTTTACAAGTTTAGGGATTTTTTCTTATGTTTTATTATTTTTATGGGTTTTTACGGTCTTTAGGGATTTTTAGGATTTCTATTGTGATTTTGGGATTTATGGTTTTTTTTTGGTTTTGTTTTTTTAATTTTTGTCAGGTTTTATGGGTTTTTAGTGTTGTTTACCTTTTTTGGGTTTAAAGAGTTTTAGTGGTTTTTAGGATTTTTATCAAGTTTTATAGTTTTTATGGTATTTATGGGTTTTTTGTTGTTAGGGTTTCAGATCATTTTATTGTTTTTATCATTTTTAGTTTTTAAGGGTTTAAAGTGTTTTTCTATTTTTGAGGTTTTGTAAGGGGTTTTTAGTTTTAGGGGGTTTTATGTTTTTATGAATTTTTAGTGATTTTTAAGGATTTTTATTTCTTTTAAATTTTTTGGGATTTTGTGGTGTTTAACGGTTTTAGGGGTTTTTTTTGTTTTTTTGGGTTCTCTAGGGGTTTTAATTGAGTTATTAGGATCTTTAAGGGGGGGTTTTGTGTTTTCTTACATTTTTATGGGTTTTAAGTGTTTTATTTTTTTTAACGGTATTTAGGGGTTTTTTGTTTTTTGGGGATTTAGGTTTTTTATGGTATTTTAGTGATTTTGATGTTTTTTAGGTTTTTAGTGGGTTTAAGTGTTTTAATGGTTTTCATGTTTTATTAGGGGTTTTCTGGATTTTTAGTGTTTTTAAATTGATATGTATTTTTAGTTCTTTTTATGATTTTTGGGGTTTTAAGGGGTTTTATGGTTTTTGAGGGTTTTTAGGGTTTTAGTGTTTTTTAACATTTTAGTGCTTTTAGGTATTTAGGGGATTTAATTGTTTTTAGGGTTTTAAAGTTCTCTTAGAGAATTTTAGGATTTTAGGGTTTTTTACGTTTTTGGGATTTTTAAGGATTTATGGATTTTTAGGTTTTTTAGGGTTTTTAGGGATTTTGAGTTGTTTTATGGTTTTTTTTATAGTTTTTAGCATTTTTATGATTTTTTTAATTTCAGGGGTTTTTTGGATTTTTTAGTGTTTTAATAGTTTTTAGAGTTTTCTAATGTTTTTATCGGTTTAATGGGTTTCTAAAGTTTTTGATGTTTTTTGGGGTTCTCTGGGTTTTTAGTTTTTTTAATGTTTTAGGGGTTTTAATGAGTTCTAGTGTTCTTATAGATTTTAAGGGGTGTTTTTTTCATCATATTTTTGGTTTTTTTAGGATTTTAGGGATTTAAAGTGTTTTTAGGTTTTTAAGGTATTCATATGGTGTTTAGGATTTTAGGATTTTTTTTACATTTTTTTGGATTTTAGGAATTTTTTTGGCTTTTTTATGGTTTGTTTGGTTTTTATGGGTTTATATGGTTTTTAGTATTTTAGGGGTTTTAATATTTTTAGTGGTTTTAGGGTTATTATTGGTTTTTAAGGGTTTTTGGGGACTTTAACATTTTTACGATTTTTAGGGATTTTTAGAGATTTAGTGTCTGTTATATTTTTTTAAGTAGGTATAAGTATTTTTTTATGATTCCTTATAATTTTTAGGGTTTTAGGGTTTTTAATGTTTCTTGGGATTATTAGGGACTATTTAGTATTTTATGAATTTTAGTGTATATAGGGATTTCAAAGGTTTTAGGGTTTTTTAGAGGTTTTGGGTTTTTTGGTTTTTTCGGTTTTAGTGTTTTTTTATTAATAGGGTTTTAATGATTTTTATAATTTTTAACGTTTTTTGGTGTATGAATTGTTTTTAGAGTTTTTATTGGTTTATATGGTTTTATTGGTTTTAGCTTTTTATGGATTTTTGGGGTGTATAGTTTTTATAGCTTTTAGGGGTTTTAAGAGTTTTTAGTGTTTTGGGGATTTTATGGGTTTTAAGTGTTTTTATAAATTTAATGGTTTATATAGTTTTTAGGGTTTTTAGGGTTCTAATTTTTTTGATTTTAGGGATCTTAATTATTTTTATATGTTTTAGTGGTTTTAGGTATTTTGATGTTTTTTATGTTTTTTTTGGATTTTAGGAGTTTTTTGGGTTTTTAGGGGGGGGGGGGTTTGAGTTTATATGTGTTTTAAGGTTTTTATAGTTTTTTATTGTTTTATGGGTTTAATGGGTGTTTATATATTTTAGTATTTTTATAGGGTTAATATAGGGTTTTATGGTTTTTAATGTTTTATGGGTTTTATGGTTTGTTTTGTGTTTTTAGGGTCTTTTAGTGTTTTTAGAATTTTATTTCTTAATGGGGGAGGGGGATTAAGTATTTTTAGGTTTTAATGATTTTCTTAGGGTTTTTGGGGTTTTTGGGGTTTTTATGTTTTTTGAGATTTTTAATGAATTTCTAGGATTTTTATGGTTTTTAGGGTTTTAAATCATTTATGATTTTTTAGGGATTTTAATGTTTTTATCAATATAGGGGTTTAAAGTTATTTTATGGTTTTTTTGGGGTTTTAGGGTTTTTATAGGGTTTTTATTGGTTTTAGTGTTTTTATCGGTTTTAGCTGTTTTTATTTTTTGAGGGTTTTGAGTTGTTTTAGGGTTTTAAGGTATTTTTAAGTGGTTTCAAGGTTCTTAGTTTTTTTTACTTTTATGTAATTTGATCGATTTTATATTATTATTATGTTTTTTAGATTTTTAGGGGCTTTGGAGTTTTTAGTGTTTTTATGGTTTTTATGGTTTTTACGTTACTGGGTTTTTTTTGAGTTTTTTTGAAGTTTAATGGTTATTTAATGTTTTTGAGATATTTTAGGGGTTTAAAGGGTTTTATGTGATTTTAGTGGGATTTAGAGGTTTTATGTGTTTTAGGGTTTTTATTGGTTTTAGGGGATTAATTTTTTTTTATTTTTTAAGGATTTCTACAGGTTTTTAGGGCCTTTTCTTTTTTAGAGATTTTGAGGATTTTTAAGGATTGTTATGGGTTTAAGAGGTTTTTAGGGAATCTAAGGTTTTTGAGAGTTTTTAGTTTTTTTATGTTTTTTTGAGATTTTAGTGTTTTTTGAGTTTTTAGGGTTTTAAAATTTTCTAGAGTTTTCAACATTTTTAGGAATTTAAAGGGTTTTTAGAGTTTTTTGTGGTTTTTAGGTTTTTATGAGGATTAAGGGGTTTTAATGATTTAAGTGGGTTTTAATGTTTTTATTTGTATTATAATTTCTAGCGTTTTAGGGGTTATAAGTGTTTAATGTGTTCTTACATTTTTATGTTTTTCTAAGGCTTATTCAGGGTATTTATGTTTTCCTATGTTTTTTAAAAATTTGAATGATTTATTAGTATTATTATGGTTTTTTTGAGTTTTAAGGATTTGGTTGGTTTATGGGTTTTTATAGGTTTCAGGATTTTCATGTTTTTTTGTAGTTTTGGGTCATTTGAGGTTTCTTCAGTTTTTAAGGGTTTTTAATGTTTTTTAAATTTTCAATGTTTTAAGGAGTTGAAATGATTTTTATAATTTTTGGTGGGTTTTATTGGATTTAAATGGGTCTTATGTTTTTAGGAGTTTTTATGGTATTTATGTTTTTAGGGATATTTTGGTTTTTCTATGGTTTTTTGCTTTTTTAGATTTTCAGGGGTTTTATTCTTTTTAGGGTTTTAAGGTATTCTATTGTTTCGTCTTGTTTTGTTGGGTATTTTAAGTTTTTTTTGGTATTTTCAATGATTTTATGTATTTTTATAGTTTTTAGTGCTTTTATGTATTTTTATGGGTTTATGGATTTTTAGGGGTTTTTTTTGGGTTTTTTGGTTTTTATGGTTTTTATGGGTTGTTGAGTTTTATATTGTTTTTTAGGTTTTTAGTGTTTTAATGTTTTTATAAATATTTTAACATTTTTAGGGATTTAATGGATTTTATATTTTCTAATATTTTTTGGGGTTTTATGTGTTTTTAGGGATTTTATGGTTTTTAGGGATTTTAATTGTTACTAGGTTTTTCTTTCTGTTTTTGGGTTTTTTTAGAATTTTAATATTTTTTAGGTTTTTATTGGTATTAAGTGTTTTTGGATTTTTAATGATTTCATAGGGTTTTCTTGGGTTTTTATTATTTTTTACATTTTTATGTATTTATGGTATTTTTTAGGATTGTTATGGTTTTTGGGTATTCTTGGAATTTGAGGTATTTTATTGGGTTTTTAGAGCTTTCGTGGTTTTTTTGGGTTTTAGTGTTTTTTGAGTTTTATGGTTTTTATGGGTTGTGGAATTTTTTAAAATTTAATAGGGTTTTAAGGTGTTTTTTGAGTTTTAGTATGTTTTTTGGGATTTTAGGTGTTTTAGGTTTTTTAATGTTTTTAAGGGTTTTAGGGTTTTTATGATTTTTAGGGTTCTTAGGGGTTTTAGCGTTTTTTGGGTTTTTAGGGGTTTTATGTATTTTAGGATGTTGTGGTTTTCTTATGTTTTTTAAGGGTTTGACATATTTCTTACTTTTTGTTTATTTTTATGGTTTTTGAGTGGTTTTAGGGATTTTTCAAGTTATTATGTTTTTTTAGGGTTTTATGTTTTTTTGGTTTTTTGGATTTTTTGTTTTTTTAGGGTTTTTATGTTTTCTAGAGTTTTTTTATCATTTTTAGGGGTATAAAGGTTTTTATAGTTTTAATTTTTTCAATGATTTTAGCATTTTAAGATTTTTACGGGGTTTATTTGATTTTAGGTTTTTAAGGGCTTCTTATAAGTTTTCATGTTTATTTTGGTATTTTTTGTTTTCATGGATTTTTAGTTATTTTTTAGGATATTTATGGTTTTGTTTCTTTTTATGGTATTTAGGAATTTTGGGAATTTTTTGGTTATAATGGTTTATTTGGGTTTTAGGAATTTTTTGAGTTTTTTAGTGGTTTAATTTTTTTAGTTATTTAAATATTTTTACGGTTTTAAATTGTTTTTATATATTTTATTCAGTCTTATGGTTTTAAGGATTTTTAAAGGTTTTCAATGTTTTTTAGGGTTTTAGGGTTTTTTGGTGTTTTTATGTTTTTAATATTTTATTATGAATTTTCATGGATTCATTGGGAATTTTATGTTGTTAAGGGATTAATGGTATTTTATAGTTTTTAGTGGTCTTTAGGGTTTTATCTGCTCTTAGTTTTTTATGGGTTTTCGGCATTTTATGGTTTTTAGGACATTTAGGGGTTTTCTAGGTAATTATTATTTTTAGCATTTGTTCGAATTTAAAAAGGTTTTTTTGTGTTATTTGGTTTTTCTGATTTTATAAGGGGTTTTAAAGGGTTATTTGGGTTGTTTACATTTTTAGAGATTTTAGGGTTTATTATGTTATTTATGGTTTTTAGGGTTTTTATGGATTTTGAAGGGTTTTATGGTTTTTTTGAGTTTTTAGATTTTTTTGAAGTTTAAAGAGAGTCAAGAGTTTTTAGTCATTATTTATTGATTTAATGGGTTTTAGAGTGTTTAATGGTTTTTATGGGTTTTAAGTATTTTAGGGTTTTATATTTTTAGGTTTTTAGGGTTTTTAGCATTTTTTATATTTTTTATATTTTTATGGGTTTTAAGTTTTTTTTGTTTTTAGGGTTTTCATAAGTTTTTTCACGGTTTTTTGGGTTTTTTATATATTTAAGGATATTTAGTAATTTTGTAGGATTGGTACAGGTTATTTGGGTTTTGGGGATTTGATGGTTTTTAGGGGGTTTAGGGTTTTTGTATTTTGTGTGGGTATTTATAGTTTTATTCAGTTTCTTAGGGTTTTAATGTTTTTTAGAGTTTATTAAATTTTGTAGTGGTTTAATGTAATTTTAGAGTTTTTAGTGGTTTTGTATGTTTTTATTGATTTTAAGTATTTTTATGATTTTAGGGGTTTTTTAGTTTTTGTTGTGCTTTAGAATTTTTAGGTATTTAGGGGTTTTAATTATTTTTATGTTTTTAAAATATTCTTATTGTTTTCCTTGGTTTTTTGTATTTTATTACATTTTGATGATTTGATTTTTGAATTTTTAATATTTTTATGGGTTTTTAGTGTTTATTTTGATTGTGAGCATTTTTTCAGTTTTTTGGTTTTTTGGGGGTTAAGTTGGCGTTTTGAGTCCATTTTTAATATTTTTAACTGTTTTTAGAGTTTGTAGTTGATTCTTAAGGTTTTATTCATTTTTATGGTTTTTATGGTTTTGGGGATTCTATGGTTTATAGTGTATTTAGGGTATTTTAGGGGTTTTTTGGTTTTTTAGTGTTTTTAGTATTTTTTTAGTTTTTCGGGGTATAAGTGTTTTTACGTTTTAAGGTTCTCTTTGGAATTTTCATGGAATTTATGGTTTTTTACATTTTTATTTATTTTTGAGCACTTTTAGGATTTTTCTTGGTTTTAGGGTATTTTGAGTTTTTTTTGTGTTTTAAGGGTTTTTAAATTTTTATAACGTTTTTTGGGTTTTAATGGGTTTTTAGAGTTTTTAGTAGTTTTTATTGTTTTTATGTGGTTTTATGGGTTTTTATGGATTTTTGGTGTTTTTTGGTTTTTATGGTTGTTACAGTTTTTAGTTTTTTATATGATTTTTAGGGTTTTTTGTTTTTTGGGTTTTTAGTGGTTTTAAGTGTTTTTATATTTTTATAGTTTTATTAGGGGTTTTATAGGGTTTTGGGTTTTTTTGTTTTTTGGGATTTTAGGGATTTTTTAGGATTTGTATCATTTTTAGGCATTTTATGGATTTTTACAGTTTTTAGGCGTTTTATGGTTTTATTTTGGGTTTTATGGTTTTCTAAGTTTTTTTATTATTTTAATTATTTTTTAGAGTTTTTTTAATGTTTTTAGGGGATTAAAGGGATATAGAGATTTTATTTCGTTTTTATGTTTTTAGGGTTTTAGAGATTTTTTTTAAAAAAATTGCATTTTTTATTATTTTTAGGGTTTTAGGGGGTTTTATAGTCTTTTAGGATTTTTATGTTTTTTAACGTTTTTTATATTTTTTAGGTTTTCAATGTATTTTTAGGGTTTTGAAGGATTTATTAAGGTTTTTCTCAGCCAATATGTTTTTTATATTCTTAGTGTTTTTTGTGATTTTGTTGGATTTTAGGAGTTTTATTGGGTTTTAGGGTTATTAATGTTTTAGGGGTTTTTATGATAATAAGGGGTTTGTTTGGGTTTTTAGGGACTTTTAGAGTTTTAAGTGTTTTTGGGAATTTTTGGGGTTTCATTAGTTTTATTTTTTTAATTTTTTCTTAATATTTTTTAGGTTATTTAGGGTTCTGTATGATTTTGGAATTTTTATGGCATTTTGGGATATTTTTAGGATTTTATGGTATTTTTGCGTTTTTAGCATTTTTTGGGTTTTAGGGGTTATAAGTGTTTTCAGGATGTAATTTGTTTTTCTTTAGGGTTTCATGGATTTTAGGGTTTTTAGGGTTTTTTAAGATTTTTATGGGTTTCAGGGGTTTTAGGGATTTTGGTGTTTGGGGGGGTTAGGGTATTAGAGTTTTTATGGTTTGGGGGGGTTTATGGTTTTTTTTTGAATTTTTAGGGGTTTAAAGTTTTTTTTTTGTTTTATAACATTTATATTTGATTTAGTGGTTTTAAGAGTTTTTAGTGGGTTTATAGGGTTTCTATTGGCATTTGGGTTTTTTTATAGTTTTCGGGGTTTTAATGGTTTTTATAGATTTTACGATTTTTTGAGTTTTTAGAATTTTTAGGTTTTTTAGAGTTTTTAATGATTTCTGGATTTTATTGTTTGCTTAGTGTTTTTTAGTATTTTATATTTTTAAATTTTTTAGGGATTTTAGAATTTTTTCATATTTTATGGGTCTTTATAATTTTTAGGGATTTTTGGGGTTTTTAGCATTTCTTGGTTTGTTTTATTTTCTAGGGGATTTTATGGGTTTTTTTTTATTTTTTATGGTTTTTAAGGTTTTTTTAATGTTTATAATGTTTTTTGTGGTATAAATGGTTTTTATAGTTTTTAATGGTTTTTAGGGTTTTATGGGTTTTATGGTTATTAGTATTTTTTATAGGGTTTATGGGTTTCTTCCATTTTTCTGTTTTTAATGTTTCCTTAGAAGGTTTCAGGGTTTTTTGGTGTTTTTATGTTTTTATGTATTTTACGTGGTTTTAGGTATTTTGAATGTTTTTAATGGTTTAGGGTTTTTTATGGTTAAAATAGTTTTTTTTATTTTAGGGATTTTTGAGTTGTTTTTGGTTTTTTATTTTTTTAGTGATTTTAACATTTTTTTGTGTTTAAAAGGTTTTAGAATATTTAGTGGGTTATTTAGGGTATTTAGGGTTTTTTAGGATTTAATAAGGTTTTATGGTTTTTACGGTTTTATGTTTATTAAGAATTTTTAAGGATTTCACGTATTTATAATTTAAGGGTTTTATGTTTTTTGTCATTAAGGTTTTCTTGGGATTTTAATGTTTTAGTGGTTTTTATTTTTTTGGTACTTTTAGGAGTTTTTACGATTTTTTAGGTATTTTTTCATTTCATGGATTTTGTGGGTGGTTTGGTATTTTTTCCTTTTTTGGTTTTTTGGGGTTTTAGAGGTTTTTTTTAGTTTTTGATGATTTTAAATTTTTTTAGGAGTTTTAAGGGTTGTAGATTATTTATAGTTTTTTATTATGTTTAGGTTTTTAAGGTTTCAGGGGTGTTTTTGGTTTTTCATAGTCATAGATTTTTTATTGTTTTTTGCGTTTTTATCATTTTTTTGTTTTTTTGGGATTTTTGTGTTTTTATCATCATAAGGTTTTCATAGGGGTTTATCATTTTTTACATTTTTAGAGATTTTTAGTGATTTTTTAGGATTTTTATTGTTTTTAGTGATTTTGATTGTTTTCTATATTTTTTGGTTTTTTACAATTTGATGGGATTTTGTGTTTTTTTAATTTTAATGGTTTTAGAGGTTTTTAATGTGTTTTGGGTTTAAAGGGTTTTTAGAGATTTTAATGGTTGTTTATGTTTATTATTGGGGTTTTGGATATTTTTTGTTTTTAAGGGTTCTTTATGGTTTTTAGAAATTTATATGTTTTTTTGGGGGTTTTAGCGTATTTAGGTTTTTGAGGTTTTTAAGGGTTTATAAAGTCTTGTATATTTTTTTTTGTATTTTGAGGTATCTTTTAAGAGTTTTTAGGGGTTTGAGGTTTTTTAGATATTTTTAATGTTTTTAGGAATTTAACGGTTATTTAGATTGTTTAGTGGTATTGAGGGGTTTTATGAGTTTTTTTGGTTTTTAATGGTTTTTTCGATTTTTTTGGTTTTTAGGGGGTTTAGAGTTTTTAGGGTATTTTCATGGATTTAGAATTTTTTGGTTTTAAGGGGTTTTAAGTGTCTTTAGTTTTAAATTTATTGTTAGGGGGTTTTATGGTTTTACGGTATATTATTTTTTTAGGGAATCTTAAGGGTTAGGATTTTTATTGTTTTTATGGTTTGATGGGATTTTGAGGGGTTTGTGGTGTCCTTAGGGTTTTCATGTTTTGTTTGGATATTTAGGGTTTTTTTGTTTTTATGGGTTTTATGAGTTTTTATAGTTTTTAGATTTTTTTTATATTTTTAAAGGTGTTTTAATTTATTTTTTGGTATTTTAGGGGTTTAATGGTTTTAGAGGTTTTTATGGTTTTTTAGTTATTATAGTTTTTTAGGTTTTTATAATTTTTTGGGTTTTTTCAGTTTTATTTTTTTTGTTTTTATGTTTTATTAGGGTTATTCCTTGTTTTAGTGGTGTTTACATGTTTTTGAATTCTTAGGGATTTTTTATTATTTTTAAGGTTTTAATTTTTTGTGTAATTTTAATGGTTTTTATTGTTTTTAGCATTTTTATTGTTTTTTTTATTTTTTTTGGGTTTTTGATTTTTTAGTATTTCATGGTTTTATGGTTTTTTGAGTTTTTTATATTTTTAGGGGTTTTAAGGGTTCTGATGATTTCAATGTTTTTTTATTGTTTTCATGAGTTATTATGGTCTTTAGGGGTTTTTATGGGTCTTTTGTTTTTTTAGTATTTTGTTTTTTATGGGTTTTAGGTTTTTTTGTTTTGGG
The DNA here is from genome assembly GCA_963277665.1 of Viscum album. NCBI lineage: Eukaryota > Viridiplantae > Streptophyta > Magnoliopsida > Santalales > Viscaceae > Viscum > Viscum album. Next base: position 1,118,770,331 of record OY728152.1, read on the forward strand.
GGCTTCTTTGGGGTTTTGGGTTTTTAGGAGTTTTTATTTTTTTAGGGATTGATAGGGGGGTTTTAGGATTTTTATGGTTTTTAAGGTTTTCAATAATTTTTAGGGTTTTTTGTATTTTTCAGGTTTTTTGGGGTTTTAATGATTTTTTGGTTTTTAGAGGGTTTTAGATTTTTTTATGGATTTTAATGTTTTTTTTGAGTTTTTTCAATTTATAGGGGTTTTAAGTGTTTTAGTTTTTTCAGTGGGTTTTAGGGGTTTTATGTGATATTAGGGAATTTATATGTTTTATCGGTTTTATGGTTTTTAGGTTTTTAGGGTTTTAGTTTTTTCTATGTTTTTAGAGGTTTTAAGTGTTTTGGGTTTTTAAGTTAATTTTATTCCTTTTAGGGTTTTTAGGGGTTTTATATTTTTTATTAATTATAAGGATTTTTTTTATTTTTATGGTGTCTTGGTTTTCTTCTCGATTTTGAAGGTTTTGGGGATTTGGGGATTTTTGGATTTTTTTTAATTTTTAGTGTTATTGAGTTCTTAGTGTCTTTATGAGTTTTTAGAGTTTTTAATGGTATTATGGGTTTAAAGGGTTTTAGAGTATTTAGTGGGTTTTGGGGTTTTAATGGGATTTAGGGGTATTTATGGTTTAATGGTTTTTTTAGAGTTTTTAGGGTTTTTTATGCTTTTGGGATTTTTAGGTTTTTAAGGGTTCTAAATGTTTTTAGGTTTTGAGGTTATCATTGTGTTTTTATGTTTTTATGGTTTTTTTTGGGATTTTTCTAGATTTTTTGATTTTTTTATATTTTTTTGGATTTTAAGGGGTTTTAGTGTTTTTAAGTTAATAGGGGTCTTTTGATTTTTTGGGATTTTTTTTGAGTTTTTAAGGGTTTTAAGTATTCTTAGTGTTTTTTAATGTTTCTATGGCAAGGAAGGTTTGGTGTCAGGCTATTCCTGACACCCCCCAAAATTTATTATAAAAATACACGAAGACACTGCAGATAAGGGAGGGGAGGGGTCAAATGACCCACACTGAAAAACCCTTAACGACCCAAGACAAAGATTCAAAAAAAAGAAAAATAAAAAAAAGACCATCAGCAACATCAAAACCATTAGCAGCATCCCATTTAACTATCTCCAGCTTCCAGCGTCTCCTCATCCTAGCACCCCAATTCAGATCCAGCAACCAACAACACCAATTCCAATCAACACATCCATAAAAGAATTCTAGAACCCACCACCTCCAAACCTCAAGGAAAGCAGCAACCAATAACTAGTAGCTCAATAGCCAGCGACCATTACTTCCGAACCAAAAAGCATTCAGCAACCAGAAACCAGCAGCAAAAACGGACCAGCGGGACCAGTAGTGAAGAATCCATTTACCACATCCACAACAAGCAACAACATAATCCATCATCACTAGACCAAAAGCATCACCCCCCATCCAGGAAACATTCCAGTAGCCACCAATGCACAACAACCACAACCAAACACCTTTCCTCAAAACCAAAAACAACGACTCACTATTGATCGTACCCAGACCAGCCACCACCACAAACCAACATATCATACAAGTCTAGGAATTTTGACCAAAACCAGTATTAGCAGCATGAAGAAAAAGCGAAGCCAGGGAGCCAAAACAAGATAGCAGATGCGCAAAACACAGACAAAATCGCTCCTGAGTATAATACAAACCTGTAACAGCATCATTCCACCATGAGAGTGTAGATCTGTTCTTGAAAACGCAACAATCGAGTAGATCAGGATAGATCTGGACCGTCTCCTTCAAAGGTGCCACAAACCTCCATGCTAGAAATCGTTGGACCACTTGCCGAAGATGCCACCACCTGCTGAGGACGACTACAAGTCTCCTGCAACAAACTGCCACCGCAACCATAACACAGAGCCAGATCGACATGAATCTATAGAAGAACCGCCAGCAATTTAACTCATGAAGGAGCCGGCTTCCAGATCTAAGATCCCGAGGTCCAGGGCAGTGAAACCCTGAACCACATGCCATCGGAGCACTGCCGCAAAGAATCTCGGAAGAACGCCGCCAAATAAGCACCGCCATGCCCAAGGAGACCGCCAGAAAGAAGCACCACCCAAGAAGAAGCCCCGCGTGGGTAGCCAACGGCCACCCAGTCCTCCGAAGAAACCTTTGAAGAGTCCCTGGATCCAGATGACCCTTCCGTTGTAGATCATCGGTCACAACCTCGATACGCAGCTGGCTTCCAGCGTCGAACAGAAACAGCAGATCTGAAGCAACATCCTCCAAAGCCGAAGAAACCCGATCACCCCAGAAAGAAGCTCTGTAGGTATCTGAAGCCAGAGGCCAGAAACCGTAAGAGGAATCCAAGGGAACCCCTAGAGGAGGCGTTGAGTGAGTGAGAGAGCCGGGAGAGTGCGCTACCATCTCTCCCTTGGTATTTTTCTTAATGTTTCTATGGAATTTAAGGGTTTTTATAGTTTTTATTTTTTTTTGGGTCTTTTAGGATCTTTATAGTTTTTAATGATTTTAGTGTTTTTTATGGTTTTATAGTTTTTTTGGTTTTTTGGGTCTTTTTAGGGGTTTTAGGTGTTTTTTGGTATTTCATGTTTTCTTAGGTGTTTTTTGAGTTTTTTATGTTTTCATGGATTTATAGACATTATTTATCATTTTTATGTTTTTTACGGTTTTTAGGGATTTTGAGGGTCTTTAAGGATTTTTAGTGTTTTTATGGTTTTTAGGGTTTTTAATTTTTTATATTTTTTAGAGGTTTTAAACATTTTAAGGGGTTAAAGGGTTTTTATAGATTTTAGTGGGATTTTAGGGAATTTATGGGTTATATATTTTTTATTTTTTTATGTGTTTTATAGTTTTTATGGTCATTAATTTTTAGGGGTTTTAGCAAGTTTTAGGTTTTTATGGGTTTTATGTGTTTTTATTTTTTTATGTTTTTCATATGGTTTTCCATAGTTTTTAAGGTTTTTTATTTTTTTTAGGTATTTTATGGATTTTTTGGAATTTTATGGGGTTTAGGGACTTTATTGATTTTGGAGAGTTGTTGGGTTCTTAGTGTTTTTAACGTTTTTTAGGTTTTTAGCCTTTTTTATGTTTTAAGGGGTATTATGTGTTTTTTGGGTTTTTAAGTTTTCATAATGGTTTTTAGACCAATTTTAAATTTTTATGAATTTTTAGGTAATTTTAGGAATCCAAATAGTTTTTAGTGATTTAGAGGTCTTAAGGATTATTATGGTTTTAAGGGTTTAGGTTTTTTAGGTTTTTAGGTTTGTTTTTATTTTTTAGAGGTTTTAAGGGTTTTTATAGATTTTTCTGAAATTTTTAGTTGGTTTAATGGTATTTATGGGTTTTTTAATGTTTTTAGGGTTTTTAGTTATTTTTTTATTGATTTTGGGGGGGTTTAAGCTATTGAGGGGGTTTTTGGATGTTATGGGTTTTTAGGTTTTTAGGGTTACTAATGTTTTCAGTGGTTAAAAAGTCCATAAAAACATAAAAGAAAGCATAAATTCCTAAAAGACCTAAATATGAAAAAATACCATAATACCCCCCCAAAAGCATAAAAAACCCAAAAAACTATAAAAAATCTAAAACCCCATAAACCACAAAAAATGTTAAAACCCATTAGACCCCAAAATATTTTTCAAATCTCTAAAAAACATATAAACCTAAAAGACTAAAAAACTCTAAAAACCCAAAAGAACATAAAAAATATAAAAACCCTTACAATAAAAAAAACTAAATGACATAAAAATCCTAAAAAATAAATAAAATTATATAAAAAATTAAAAAAGCTAAAAACCCCCAAAAACTCCAAAAAAACATTAAAAACCTAAAATCACTTAAAATCCCTAAAAACCAAAACATGTTAAAACGAGTAAAACCCCTAAAACCACTAAAAACTATAAAAAACAAACAAAACCACTCAATAACTCTAAAGTCCCTAAAACCCTAAAACCCACTAAAAACTCCAAAAACTTCTAAAACCCCTTATAATGTTAAAAATTCATAAAAACTTTTAAACCCTAAAAACTAAAAAAGCCCTAAAATTTTAAAAAATCCAAGAAAACATAAAACTCCTGGAAACCCTCAATACCCCTAAAAAAACTAAAGCTGTAAAAATCCAAAAAAATTATAAAAAGTGTTAACCACTAAAAAACCTTATAAAACCCTTAAAAATATAAAAACACAGAATACCCCCAAAAATCTAAAAACTCTAAAACCTCTAAAGACCCTTAGAATGCCTCACAGCCCTAAAAACCATAAAAATCCCCAATAAAACATTAAACGTTCCTAAAAAACAAAAAAAAAACTAAAGTACCTAAAAAATTGATAGAAAACATAAAAACCCTAAACAAACATAAAACCCCAGAAAAACCTAAAAAAATTTAAAAACACTAAAAGTCGGTAAAAAATCTAAATCCCCCAAAAACCCATAAAAACACGAAAAAACATAAAATCCCAAAAAACCCAAAAACCCACTAAAAACTCAAAAACCATTTTAAACGAAAAAAACTATAAAAACACATGAAACCTTAAAAACTAAAAAAACCTTGAAACCCCCTAAAATCATAAAAACCCTAAAAAACATAAAAACCAATAAAACCCCCTAAAAACCAAAAATAATAATAACCATAAATATCCTAAAAGTGCCCAAAAAATTACTATAAACCATATAAAACATGAAAAACCAGAAAACATCTAATAAAACCATTAAAACCTAAAAAACCATAAAAACCATAAAAACATAAAAATTATACAAACCCTAAACCCCTAAAACCCCTAAAAATCCTAAACCCATCAAAATCTCAAAACCCTAAAATCCCAAAAAAATATTAATAAAACCCTAAAAATACCCAAAAAATTAAAATACCCTAGAAACCCTAAAATAACTCTAACTAAATGATAAAAATAGATAAACACATAAAACCCCTAAATAACATTAAATTTTTTTGAAAACCATAAAAGAAGCTAAAACATGACAAACCCTAAAAGACCATAAAAATAACTTAAACCCATTAAAACACAAAACACCATAAAAACACTGAAAACCACAAAAATATCTACAAACCCCTTAAACCCCTAAAACATTAAAAAATATAAAAAATCCTTAAAAACCCTAAAAATTCAGAAAACCCATAAAACCCAAACATCTTTCGAAATCACTAGAAACAATAAAAACCATAAAAATCCATAAAATGCCCTAAAAAATCCAAAAAAACATAAGAAATCCTAAAAACTGTGAAAAAACTTAAGAAAACATTTAAAACATAAAAAAACTAAAATATAATAATAACTAAAAAACACTAAAACACTAAAACCCATAAAAACCACAGAACCCAGAAAAACCCTAAAAACCCCTTACAACCCATAAAAACATAAAAATAACTAATAACTATTAAAACCCTTTATACCTATAAAAATTTTATAAACTCTAAAAACAAATTAGAACATTTAAAAACATAAAAAAAACCCCAAAGCCCAAAAAACCAGAATAACCATAAAACCATAAAAACCCTAAAAACCAAAAAACCCAAAAAACATAAAAATCCTAAAAAACCTATAATGTCCCTAAAAATGTAAAGAACACATAAAACCTTGAAAAACCTAAGAAAACCATAAAAACCTTAAAACACATAAAACCCCTAAAAATAAAAATCCTAAAAACCCTAAAAACCCAAAACCATGGAAACCTAAACACCGAAAACACCTCAAAATCCCTAAAACCCCTAAAAACCCATAAAATACCAATAAAATGAAAAAAATTATGAAAATATAAAATAAAATAAGAGCGCTGTGAAAAACATAAAAACCAAAAAACACTTAAAACCCCAAAAAAATTAAATCTCTAAAAACATTAAAAGTCTATAAAACCCATAAAACCCATAAAAATACTAAAAAAATTAAAAAATTCTAAAAATCAATAAAACCCCAAAAAAACAAGAAAAACACAAAAAATATTTTAACCAATTAAATCCATAAAAAATCTAAATAACCTTTAAAACCCTAAAAATATAAAAAAAAACTCAAAAAATACAAAAAATAAAATAAAAAAACACATAAAAATACATAAATCCATGAATATAAAAAATACCAAAGATCCATAAAAAACACTAAAGTCATAAAACCCTAAAAATGCTGAAAACCCCTAAGAAAATGATAAAAACCTAAAAACACATAAATCCTCTAGAACATGTAAAAATTATAAAAACCATAAAAATCACTAAAAAATCAAAAAATTAAAACCCCTAAAACTGGTGGTGTTGGTTGCTGCTTACTGCAGGGCTAGGGAATGATGAAGCTGCTAGATATGGGTTTGGTGCTGGTTGTTCTAAGTTGCTAGCGATGGATCTTCTTGGTGAGGAGGTTCTAGAAGATATGGATGATATTGGGTTTGCGCTGCTGTTGGTTGGTCTTCTTGGCAAGAAGACGTTCATTGCGGGCATCACAACTATGGACTGGTTTCTGTTGGCTGCAATGCGATGAATATTGTGGGTTGGAATTTGGTGTTGTTGGTTCTGTGGCGCATGTTGTGGACCTTCTTGGTAGGGAGGTGCTGGTTACTGGTTTTTTTTGAAAAAATGAGGATGGTTTTTGTTAGGATGCGAAGTCTAGTTAACGATGATTGTGTTCTTTTGGTGTGGACGGTTATGTGTTTTTGGTGGTAGCTCATTTTTGTGTGAAGGTGATGGTTTTTGGTTTCTGTGAGATTGGATGTTTTCGCTGTTTGGTGGTGAGCCGCTGAATGTTGGTGAAGGTGAGGCATGTGATTCTGATGCTGGTGGTTCTGTGGTGTTGGATGCTGGTGGTTCTGTGGTGTTAGATGCTGGTGGTTTTATGATGTTGAATGCTGGTGGTTCTAGATGCTAGATTCTGCTAGGATGGGATATTTTGAAGGTGTTGTGCTTGGGTTACTGCTAGTTACTGATTGGCTGGGAGCTGTTGTCAGAGATGTTTCGGTTTTTCTTTTTCTTGTGTGTTTTTTCTCATTATTTTTTTCGGTTCTTGAACGTGTGTTTGTAAAGGGTTTTTGTGTGTGGTTCATTTGACCCCTCCCCTCCCTTGTCTGTAGCGTCTTCATGTCTTTTTTCTAATAAATTTTGGGGGGGTTTGGAATAGCCTTGCCCCAAACCTTCCTTTCCCTTTAAAACCATAAAAACGTTAGAACTAAAAAAATCCCAAATACCTAAAAAATAAAACTCCCCTAAAAATAAAAAACTCTAAAACCTATAAAACCCTTACATCCTTAAAAAATCATAAATAATAAAAATACACAAAGAAATAATAAAACATAAAACCCTAGAACACTAAAGAACCAAAAATTCTAAAAACTCCTAAAAACACTAAAAAATCAAAAAAATATTAAAAAAATTCCGTAAAACCATAAAATCATAAAAAATTATAAAATCTTACAAAAAAACTAAAAACCCTAAGAAACCCTAATAAAATATTAAAAACCTGAAAATTCATAAATCCCCTAAAAACATAAAAAATGAAAAAAACCTTAAAAAACCCCTAAAAACACTAAAAACCCTAAAAACAACAAAAAATCCTAATAAATTATTGAAAAACCATAAAAAACCTACAAACCATGAAAACCACTAAGAAAACCCAAAAGGCCTAAGAACAATTAAAACCCATAAAACCATAAAAACACTAAAAATTAAAAAACCCTAAAAACCATAAAAACCTCTAAAAACCATAAAAATCCTAAACCCCAATGAAAACTCTTGAAACTACTAAAGAATCTATATACCCTTTAAACCTCTAAAACATTAAAAATGTCTAAAAACCATAAATACCCTGAAAAACAAAAAAACCTTAAAACCACTAAAACCATAAAAAATTAAAACCCCAAAAAATCCTAAAATCCCAGGAAATCAATAAAAACATAAAACCCCCAAACCCTAGAAAACTCTAAGAAATCCATAAAAAACAAAAAAAAACACATAAAACACTAAATACTTAAAAAATAATGATAACCATAAAACCCCTAAAACCCACTAGAAACCACAAAAATCCCTAAATATCCTAAAAACCCATTAAAATCTAAAATAATCCCTAAAATATCTAAAAACATAAAAAAAACTAAATAACCTAAAAAACCTTAAGAAAAACATAAAAACATAAAAACATGTTAAATTTTTGAAAAAAATAAAAAACACAAAAAACCCAAAAAAACTCGTAAAAACCTCAAACCCCTAAAAACCATAAAAAATCCAAAAAAACCTTTAAAACCCATAAAAACCAATAAATACCGTAAAACCGTTAAAAACGTTAAAAACCATTTAAATCCCTAATAATGATAAAAATCTCTAAACACCTCAAAAAACCTTAAAGGCACAAAAAATCATAAAAAACCGAAAATAATAAAAACCATAAACACTTAAAACCCACAAAATACCCAAAACCCAAAACCAAAAAATTCAAAAAAATCCATTAAAATCCCAAAAAAAATAAATATTCCTAAACACTCTAAAAACCATATGAAATACATGAAAAACTAAAAAACATAAAACCAGTAAAAACCTAAAAATGATAAAAAACTAAAAGACTATAAAAACACTAATACCCAAAAAAATCCAAAAAAATCCCTAAAACCCTAAAAACCATAAGAGTCCTTAAGAATCCGTAAAAATATCTAAAAATGTAAAAAACCCAGAAAAAACCAGAAAATGCATATAAAACCTAAATAACTAAAAACAATTAAAACCCTTAGAACCCAATAAATGGTTAAAAATCGAAAAATACCCTAAAACACGTAAAACCAACAAAACAACAAAAAACCATAAATATCACTCAAAACCAGTAAATCCATAAAAAACCACAAAAACTCAAAAGAAATTTCAAAACACTAAAATCATTATAGAACTCTAAAAACCATTAATAACCCTAAAACCTCAAAAAGTCTCTAAGAACCCGAAAAATCATAAAAACTCTAAAAACCCTAAATCCCAAAAAATCCTTAAAACCATAAATAATAATAAAAGTACTAAAAATCCCTAAAAAGTATAATAACATAAAAAACACTAAAAACATTGAAAATCCTAAGATAACCTTAAAAACCTAAAACCCCAAAACACCTAAAAACCCTAAAAATGCTAAAAACCCTAATACAATAAAAACACAAACAATCCTTAAAAACCTAAAACACATAAAACCCCTAAACCCAATAAAAACTATAAAAAAATGTAATTCCCTAAAAAATTTAAATAACTAAAAAAACCATAAAACCACTAAAAAGATAAAAATCCTTAAAACCCCAAAAAACAATAAAAACCATAAAACCAATAAAAACACTAAAAATTACAAAAAAAACTTAAAATAATAATAAATTCCTAAAAATACCTAAAAAAATTAATACCAAAAAATAGAAAAAAAAACCTTTAAACCCAATAAGAAAATAAAAAACATAAAAACCTAAATACTCTAAAACACTAAAAACCCATAAAACTCTAAAAACCTATAAAATTCATTAAAACCTTAAAAACCCAAAAAAAATCTAAAAAACCCGTAAAATCTATAAAAACATATAAAACCTTAAAAACCAAAAAAACTTAAAAACCCCTAAAAATATCCTAAAAACACTAAAACCACTAAAAAATAATAAAAACCTAAAAGCGTAAAAAAAATCTAAACCCCTTAAAAGAATAAAAATCACTAAAATTTTTAAATATCCATCAATCCCCTAAAAACATTAAGAATCTCCGAAAATCATGAAAACATTAAAGACTCCAAAAACTCAAGAAAGTCCTTAAAAAACAAGAAATAAAATCCATAAAAACCAAAAAAAACCATCAATATTCCAAAAAACACATAAAATTCCTAGAAGGACTAAAATTTTTAAAAAAAGTAAAACCCCCTTAAAGCCTTAATAATCCCCAAAAAATCCTTAGAAACTTGAAAAAAAATCAAACCCATAAATAATCTAAAAACACTATAAACCCTAAAAACCATAAACCCCATAAAACCATAGAAAAGTATAAAAACCCATAAAAACCCATAATCCAAAATAAACACTAAAGACAATTTAAACACCTAAAAACCTTAAAAACTGCAAATATCCTTAAAACCCTATAAATAAAAAAAACTATATGAACCAAAAAAAGGCATAAAAAAATAAAACCACTAAAAACCCTAAAAAACCTCAAAAGCCATAAAAAAATAAAAACCAATAAAAATTCTAAATAATCCTTAAAAAGAAATTAAAACATAAAACCACTAAAAACCTTAAAAACCCTTATGAAAACCATAGAAACATACAAACACTTAAAACCCATAAAAACCTAAAAATCTCAAACCCTAAAAATCCATAAAACCCAAAAAAGCCCTGAAACGCAAAAAAAAATCTAAAACCCATAAAACCCCTAAAAACCACTAAAAACACCTAAAAATGTAAAAACCCTAAAAATATTGAAAAACACTAAGTAATCCTTAAAAACCCCCAAAAAATTAAAACCCATAAAAACTAAGAAACAATAAAATTCCTAAAAATCCTAAAAGATACTAAAAGCACTAAATCCCATAAAAATAATAAAAACCTAAAGAATCCTTAAAACTCACAAAACACTTAATGAACCTAAAAACAATGAAAACCCCTAGGATTAGCTTTAAAACATAATACAATTAAAATCCCTAAAAACCTTAAAATTGGATAACACAAAAAACCCTAAAAATCATTAAATCCTCAAAATACCTAAAAATAATAAAAACACCATAAAATCCTAAAAAATCCCCCAAAACCCTTAAAACTGATGAAACCTAGAAAAACCCAATGAAAAACAAATAAAAACAAAAAAACACACAAAACACCTAAAAATCTAAAAAAGCATAATACTCTAAAATACCCTAAATACCATAAAAATACTAAAAATAATAAAACACCTTATAAACCTTAAAAACACCAAAACCCATAAAACCCATAAAACCCACTAAAAAAACTAAAAACCGTTAAACCTCAAAAATGTTAAAATACTATAAAAACCCTAAAATTCAAAAAACACTAAAATCTCCAAAAATAATAAAAACAATAAAATACCCTAAAATTATACAGGGCATAAAATCGAATAAAATGCATAAAAATACCCTAAAACCCCTAAAATACATTAAAAAATATGAAAACCCTTTAAAACACTAAAAATATTAAAAGTCTGTAAAACCCCTAAAATTCAAAAAAACCCCTAAAAACCCAAAAAACAGGAAAACCACCAAACCCCCAAAATACCTAAAACTCTAAAAACCATAACAAATCCAAAAAATCCTAAAACCCTAAGAAAAATCTAAAAACTAAAAAACAATTAAAACACATTGACCCCTAAAAACAGAAATACCCTTAAAACCCTCAAAAACCCAAAAAACCCAAAACATCACATAAAAATATTAAAAATAATTGAAAATATAAAAAACGATAAATAAAACTGAAATACACAAAGTAATCCTCAAAAACCCCAAAACACGTAAAAACCCTAACAATCAAAAAAATGCTAGAATCCCTAAAACCCCTAAAATCCCCCAAAACCCCTTAAAAACATTAACAATCCAAAACCCAAAAAATAAATACTAAAACCCACTAACAACTTTAAAAACCATTTAAACCACTAAAACAATAAAAAATCTAAAAAACTTAAAAACTATAAAAAACACAAAAAAACAATACAACCCAAAAATAATAAATACTCTAAAACCCCTAATAAAACGAAAAATCACACAAAATCCATAAAACCCATGAGACCATAAATTTTTCAAAAATTCACTAAAAATACCTAAAGACCTAAAAATATCTAAAAACCCTAAAAAACAAAACAATACCATAAAAAATAAAAACACTTAAATACCCTAAAAACATAAAAATTTCTAAAAATCCTATAAAACCAAAAAAAAACCATAAAACCCTAAAACCATTAAAAACCCATAATAACCCTAAATAACCACTAAAAACTATAAAAACACATTTGATGCCTAAAAAAGTTAAAAAAAACTCTTAAACCCCTTAAATACCCTAAAAAATTCAAAAAAACCATTAAAACATTATTAAACTCAAAAAAACCATGAAACCCTTTAAACCCAATATAAACCGTAAAACTCATAAACCACCCAAAAACCCTCAAAATCACTAAAAAGCCTAAAAACCATAAAAATCCTATTTAAGAAAAAAATATCTTACATGTAAAAAATCATACAAACCATGAAAACCCTTTGAAAACCTTAACACCCTAAAAATACCTAAAACTCCAAAAAAATTACAGAAAAAATAAAAAAAAACCCTAAAAACCCACAAATTCCTAAATACCTGAAAACCATAAATATCATAAAAATGAAAAAAAGACAAAAAATCCATAAAAACCTAATAAAAACCTACGAAACCAAAAAACACATAGAATCTCAAAAATCATAAAAATGATAAAACCCTTAAAAACCCATAAAAGGCCATAATACACCTAAAAACCTAAAAACCCCATAAACCCCATTAAAACCTAAAAAAATATTAAAAGCACCAAAATCCATTTGAGCCCATAAAAACGTTAAAAACTATAAAAACCTCAAAATCCCTAAAAACTAGAAAACCCCATAAAATCCCAAAAAACCCATTAAAACCATAAAAACTCAAAAACCCTCAATATCCCTAAAAAACAAAAAATTATAAAATTTAGAATAAAGAAAAAAAATATTTAAAATAATGAAAACCCTAAGACCCTCAAAAACTCTAAAAAATCCTTAAAAACCTAAAAAAATTTCACACTTCTAAAATATAAAATTGCTAAAAATGGTATAAAAATCAGATACCCTAAAAAACCAAAAGAAACACATCAAATCCCAAAAAATACTAAAACTATATTTATCCTAAAAACATCACAAATTCCCTAAAACAAAAAAACCATAAAAAAAATGAACTGCTAAGAAAACATGAAATACCTAAAAACACATAAAACCAATAAAAAAATAAAAAAAATCTAAAAACACTAAAAAATCCCTAAAAATATTAAAAATCATAAAAACTATAAAATACGCTGAAAGAAAATAAAACTCGAAAAACCATTTAAACCATTAAAAAATTTAAAAAACTAAAAACCTAAAAACCTAAAAAAACTCAAAAAACCGTAAAGACCTAAAAAATAGAAAAACCAAAAAACAATAAAAATCCCCATAAATCAATAAAAACCTATAAATCCTAGAAAGCCCAAATAATCCTTAAAAACATAAGAAAACCCAAACCCCTAAAATACCAAAAAAACCCTAAGAGAAGTTAAAATCCCCAAAACCCCTAAAAATATGTTAAAAATTCTAAAAACCCTAAAACCCATAAAAACACTAAAATCCATAAAAACACCAAAAAAAATAATATTATAAAAATTACTAAAGACTGTAAATACCCTTTAAACCTCTAAAATGTTATAAAATTCTATAAAACTGGAAAACCCATAAAAACTAAAAAAAACTTAAAAACCCAAAAAACACATAAATACCTAAAAAACCATAAAACCATTCCAAATCTATAAAACCATATAGATCAAAAAAAACCTTTAAAATCCATTAAAATGTTCAAGACCCTTAAAACCTAGAAAACCTAGGAAATCCATAACAACCAAAAACTTTTAAAATTCATAACAAACCTAAAAATGCTTAAAACCCAAAAAAAACATTAAAATAATAAAAATCCATAAATCCTTTAAAACCAATAAAAACCCATAAAAACACTAAAAACCCAGTAAAACTATTAAAACCATTTAAATTAGTAATAACGTTAAAAACTCTAAAAACCATAATACCCCAAAAACTCAAAAAATCATAAATCCAAAAAAACATAATACCCATAAAACCCTAAAATCACTAAAACAATAAAACCCCTCAAAATCCATAAAACCCTAAGAATCCATAAACATGCTATAAAATAAAAAATACCCAACAAACCCTTGAAAACCCCTGAAAACCCCTAATTAATCCAAAAAAATAATAACACTTAAATCCTCTAAAAAGGATCAGAACCATAAAACCCCTAAAAGATCCTAGAACAATTAATATAATAAAGCCCCAAAAAACAATAAAAGCCGTAAAAACCCATAAAACCCCAAAAATCCACTAATAAATCTAATAAAATTTAAACCCCTAAAACATTAAAAACATTAAAAAAACTAAAAAATTCAAAATCCATAAAATCTTAAAAAAATCATTAATCCCTAAAAACCCTAAAAACCGTAAAATTATAAATAGGCTTAAAAATCATTAAAAACACTGAAAACCTCTAAAAACCCTAAATATCACTAAAAAATCTTAAACCCTTTTAAATGGATAATTTTTTAAAAAACTCTAAAAACCATAAAACCCTAAAATACCAGAAAAAATCATTAAAAACAATAAAAACCATAAAACCCAAAACCCCTCAAAATCCCTAAAAACAAGAAAAATCCTAAAAATCCATAAAAATCCCTAAAAATGTAAAACCCCTTAAAACCCTAAAAAACCCTTATAAAACCTTAAAATCCTAAAACACATTAATCCCCTAAAACGTATGAAATTCTAAAAACCTTAAAATCCCCTAAAAACATAAAATCCCTAAAAACCATAAATCCCATAAAACCCACTAAAAACTATAAAAAATATTTAAACACCAATAAAAAATATTAAACGATAAAACCCCATGAAAATAGTAAGAAATATAGAAAATCATAAAAAAAACAATAAAACCCAAAAAACCAAAAAAACCCCAAAAAACACACAAATTCCCAAAAAATCATAAAAACCATAAAAACCAAAAAATGACTTAAAAATACCAAATATCGAATAAAAAATAAAAAATCCAAAAAACCCTATGAAAACATTAAAAAAACATAAAAACACTTAAAACCCCTAAAAAGCTAATTTTTTTTAAATATCCCTAAAAATCTTATAAAACTATAATTCCTAAAAATCACAAAAAAACACATAAAAGGTAAAAAAACCCCAAAAACCTTGAAAACCATAATAATACCATAAAAATAATAAAATTCCCCTGAAATCCTAAAAAAATTATCAAATCCCTAAAACTCAAAAAAACTATAAAAACTCAAAAAAAACATAAAACCCTTTAAAACTAATAAAAAACCTAAAATCCCAAAAAAATCTTAGAATAAATTAAACCCCTAAAAACATTAAAAAACAATAAAAAAACATAAATCCGCTAAAAACTAAAGAAACCATTAAATCCCAAAAATCTATAAAACCCTAAAAACAAAAAAAAATCCCTAAAAACTATAAAAACCATTAAAATACTAAAAACCAATAATTTTACAAAAATATTAAACTCAAGAATAAAACATTAAAAAACCTAACACCACTTGAAACCCTTAAACTCCTAAAAACGTTGAAAACCATAAAACCCCTAAAATAACTAAAATCCATAAAACAACTAAAATTCCACTAACCCACTCAAAACCCATTAAAAAAATTAAAAATAATTTAATACCAAAGAACTCTAAAAACTAAAAATCCCCTTAAAATATATATAACTCAAAAACAAAACCCAAAAAAACATAAAAACCAAAAATAAACATAAAAAACACTGAAAATACCAAAAAAAACCCTAAAACATATAAAAAAAATCCTAAAATAAACCCCTAAAAGTCCCTAAAAATGTAAAAACCCCTAAAAACATTTAAAAAACTTAGAAAACCGTAAAAACTAAACACTCTAAATTCTGGAAAACCATTAAACCATAAAAAACCACAAAGCCCCTCATAATCCCTAAAATCCCTAAAACATAAAAATCCTAAATTTCCCTAAAAATCCAAAAAAATTATAAAAACCTTTAAACCCCTATGAAAACGTAAAAAACCAATAAAAATTAAAAAACCTAAAAAACCTAAAAACATGAAAACCTTTAAAACCCTAAAATGACCTTAAAATTCCTAAAAACAATAGAAACCTATAAAGCCCCATAATAAAAAAACCTGATTAAATACTCTAAACACCATTTAAACCCCTAAAAACATTAAAAAACTCTAAAACAGTAAAAAATAAAAAAACCTATAAATCAGAGAAACCATAAACACCCTAACAAATCCTAAGACCACTAAAAACCTTAGAGACAAAAAACTCTTAAAAACATCCTAATAATACCTAAAAATGTAAAAACTATTAAAAATCATTAAAGACACTAAGAAAACCTTTAAATCATAAAGACATTTAAAACACTTAACAAACATAAAAAATTAGGAAAACCCAAAAAACCTTAAAACCTCAAAATCCCTAAAAACCAAAAAAACACATAAATTCCCTTAAACACCAAAAAAAATAAAACAATAAAAATCCTCAAAGATCCTAAAACACCTAAAATCCATAAAATCCCTAAAAACCATGAAAAACCCTAAAACCCTAAAAACCCCTAAAACCCACAAAAATACAAAAACCCATATGTACCACTAAAAACATTAAATACCTCTAAAAACTAAAAAACACTATTAAAATCATGAAAAAAATAAAAGAAAAAAAAACAAAACCCACTAAAATCCCTAAAATCCCAAAACCTATAAAAACCTAAAAATACCTAAAAATACATACAATCCTAAAAAATCCTAAAAACATGGAAAACCCCTAATAAAACTTTAAAAACATATAAAAAAATAAAACCCCTAAAAATCTAAAAAATCTAAAAAACCAGAAAACCCCTAAAAACCATATAAACCATAACACCCCTAAAAATCCATAAAAACCCTAAACCCCCACTAATAACAAAAGAACCCTTAAAATGTTAAAAAAATATATCAAATCTTAAAACCCCAAAAAACTATAAAAATCGTAAAACCACTAAAAATTCCTAAAACCTCTCAATACTCTAAAGATCCAAAAAAAAACCCTAAAACCCAATAGAAATCAAAATCAACCTTAAAAATACCTAAAAACATAAAAAAACAATAACCCTAAAAAATCTAGAAAGTCATAAAAACCGTAAAAACATTAAACCATTTAATACCGCAAAAATACAAAAAACACTCAAAAAAACCATAAAAACCTTATCCCTAAATCCACTCCAAATCCCTTAAAACAATAAAAAACATAAAAGTCCAAACAAATTTTTAAAATCCTTAAAAATGTGAAAAACCTTGAAAACCCAGAAAAATCCTATGAAAACCTTAAGAACACTTGAAACCCATAAAAACTCTACAAACCCTAAAAACCCTAAAAACCCTAAAACAATAAGAATAAAAATAACCCCATAAATATCACAAATCACCTAAAAACCACTAAAAATTATAAAAACTCTTTAAAACCCAAAAGAATTAAAAAGTCTAGAAAAAATAAAAAACCCTAAAAACAAAAAAAATAGTAAAAAAATAAATAATTCTAAAACCCTAAAAACACTCAATTCCCCTAGAAACCCTAAAAATCATAAAAATAATAAAAAAGAAATAAAAATCCTGAAAATTTAAAATAACCCCTATACCCTATTAAATCCTAGGAAAACCTTTAAATCCAAAAAAACATTAAACCCCTAAAAGACCTAAAAAAATACTAAAATCAAATAAAAACACATGAAAAACATAAATTAAACTATACCCATAAAAATACATAAAAAAACCTATAAATATAAAATCTGAAAAACCCCTAAAACCCATAAAAACCTAGAAATCTCTAAAACACCAAAATCCATGAAAAAATCTAAAAACCCAAAATACTTTTACAAACCGTAAAACCCCTCAGACCTTTAAAACCCTAAGACCCTAAAACAATACAATACCACTAAAAACTACAAAACCACTTAACCCCCCCCCCCCCAACATTAAAAAACTATAAATAACCTAAAAACATGTAAAACCCCCAAAAACCCAAAAATACCCAAAAAAACCCAAAAAACCATGAAAACCCTGAAAATCTTAAAAAAATTTAAAAACCCATAGAAATCCTAAAAATTACATAAATACCTCAAAACATAAAAAATCATGAAAAATAATATGAAAACCCTAAAAACATAAATCCACTTAAAAACCGACAAAACATAAAAAATGATAAAAATATAAAAATGATAAATGTCTATAAAACCCTAAAACTCCTAAAAACAATAAAAACACCATGAAACCATTAATAGAGTAAAAAACCCCTAAAACCACTAAGAACTCTAGAATCATTCTAAATCCAAAAAAACAAAATAAAATCTATTAAAAAATTAAAACCCGAAATACTAAAAAAACACTAAAAACAAAAAAACAATAAAACCATAAAATAAATAATAACCTAAAACCCTCAAATCCCCAAAAACACTAAAAACCCATAATTTTTTTTCCAAATCACTAAAAAAACTTAAAAAAGTAAAAAAAGTAAAACCCTAAAAACTTTTTGAAAGCCAAAAACACAAAAAAAACCTAAAAACCATAAATCCACCTAAAACATTAAAAACCACTAAATACAATAAAAAACCTAAAAATTACTAACAAATCTAAAACCCTTTAAAATCCTAAAAAAACTAAAAAATATAAAAAACATTAAAACCCAAATAACTCAAAAACCCCTAAAACCCTAAAAACATTAAAACCCCTAAAAACTAGAACCCCTAAGAACCCTAAAAAAACCCTAAAAACCTTAAAAGGGCCAAAAAACCCTAAAAAGACCCTAAGACCCAAAACCCCTAAAAAGACCCTAAAACAATTAAAACCCCTAAAACCCATGAGAACCCCAAAAACATTTAAACCCTAAAAACCTATAAAAACCTTAAAAACCAATAATAACTTTAAAACATATTCAAACAAGTAAAAAATAAAAAACACTAAAAACAACCATAAATCCTCTAAAATACTAAAAAAAACATTAAAACCCTAAACCCCACAAAATCGCTAAAATCCCTAAAACCCATAAAAATCCTAAAAATCCAACAAATAACTAAAAATATTGAAAACCTCAAAACCCTTAAAATCATAAAAACTGAAAATCTACAAAACCCCTATAGCCCAGAATAACAATAAAATTCCACTAAAAATATAAAAAACTTTTAAACAATCAAAAATCTTAAAAACTCTATAAAACATTTAAAACCCTAAAATATTGAAAAAACACTAAAACCCTAAAAATACTCGAAAAAAACCCCTTAAATATCCTATAAACCCGTAAAGCCCCATAAAGAAGTAAAAAAACACTAAAAACCATGAAAGATCCTAATAAAACATTAAAAACCTAAAAAACACTTAAAACCTAAAAATGAGAAAAACCTAAAAACCCTAAAGACCCTAAAACCCAAGAAATCCCTATAAACACTAAAAAAGAATAAAAACCCTAAAAATTCTGAAAACCCCTAATAGTGTAAAAAAACCAAAAACGTAAAAACCCCTAAAAACTAGAAAAACTATTAGAAATCCATAAAAACCTAAAAACACATGAATCCCATAAAATCTCAAAAAAAAACAAAAAAAACCCTAAAACCCCTAAAAAGACCATAAAAACACTAAAAATCCCTAAAAACCATAAATATCTTAAAAACCAAAAAACCATAAAAACCCATAAAAACACCTTAAACCCATAAAAACAATAAGAAAAGCTAAAAATTATATAAACCCTTTAAAACCCTAAAACCCTAAAAATGTTATACCCTAAGAAGCCTTGAATACCCTTTAAATCCCTAAAACCCTAAAAACCATAACAATCCTAAAAAATCCCAAAAAAATCCTTTAAAACATATTAACATAAAAAACCATGAAAACCCCTAAGAAAGCCTTAAAATATGAAAATAATTACAATTCCTAAAAACTTAAAAAATAATAAAAATCCTATAAAACACTCATACCCAAAAAAACCATAAAAACACCTAAAGACTTTAAAAAACATAAAACCCTAAAAGAATAAAAAACCAAAAAAACCGTACAAATCCTTAAAATCCCTAAAAACAAAAAACCCCTAAGAAAACTTTAGAAATCTAAAATAAATTAATATACATAAAATACATAAAAAAAACTTAAACTTGAAAGGACCCTAAAGACCCCAAAAAACCTTAAAGCCTCTCAAAATCCCTAAAAATCATAAAACAAAAAAAATCCCCAAAAATTTTAAAATCCCCTAAAAACTTAAGAAGCAATAAAAACATGAAAATACCTTAGAAAGCATTAATAACCTAAAAAAACTTTAAAACCCAAAAATACTAAAAACCCTAAAAATCTTAAAATCCATAAACTCCAATAAAACCATAAAAATACTAAAACCCTAAAAACCCAATAAAAACTCAAAAACCCATTTAAACAGCTAAATTTTTTAAAAAACTCTAAAAAGTAATTAAACTCTTAAAAAACATAAAAATATATATAATCTCAAAAAAGCATAAAAACCAATAAAGCACTAAAAACACAAAACCCCGAAATTCCTTAAAGCTATAAAAATCCCATAAAGCCCTAAAAATACCTATAAATAAAAAAACTAATAAAATATTATGAAAACCATTAAAACCTAAAAAATATAAAACCTCTAAAAACCTAAAAACGCTAAAATCTTAAACAACCCTAAAACCCTAAAAAACACGAAAACCCAAAAAATACCTTCAATCCTCTAAAAATAATAAAACTTAAAAACCAATAAAACACTAAAAACCCTTTAAAAACTAAAATAGTTAAAAATTAGAAAAATCCATAAAACCCTAAAAACTCATAAATATCTTGAAAACCTAAAAAAACCATAAAAACTCAAAAAATCATAAAAACCCTAAAACCCTAAAACCCCATAGAATCCATAAAAACACTGAAAACCATAAAAATCCTAAAAAATCGATAAAAATACCTAAAATCATAAAAACCCATAAAAACGATGAAAAGCACCAAAAATCCTTAAAAACCTAAAACCCCAAAATACCACAAAATATCAAAAATCTCTAAAAATCCTTAAAAATATGAAAAAATCCTAAAAACTCTAAAACCCCCTAAGAAAAACTAAAAGACCTAAAAACACATAAAACCCCTAGAAATCCTAAAAATTGATAAAAACCATTAAAGACCCAAAACCCCTAATTACCCCTAAAACCCATAAAAATCATAAAAACCTTAAAACCACTTAAAACCTTTAAAAACACTAAAAACCTTCAAAAAAATCCTAAAACCCATTACACCCCCAAAAAATGTCAAAAATATCTAAAAAACATTAATACTCTAAAACCTCAGAAAAACTATAAAAACCCTAAATAACCTGAAAACCCCTAAAAATCCCAAAAAAAACACAAAAACCATAAAATTCCCAATACCCACAAAAAACACAAAATCCCAAAAATCTATGAAAATCCATTTATAAAAACTTTAAAAGCTCAAAACACATTAAAACCCTAAAAAACTAAAAATATGCTAAAACTCATAAAAACCCAAAAAACCAAAAAACCCAAAAAGACCCTTAAAAATCCATTAAATATAGAAAAAACCTACTAAAACACTAAAATCATATTAATCCCGTAAAAACAGTTCAAACACTAAAACCCCTTAAAATCCTTAAAAACACACAAAAACACATAAAATCCAAATAAAAACAAAAAAAACTGTAAAAGACCTAAAATTCCCTAAAAATGTAAGAAAACCTAAAAACCCCTTATAAAACCATAAAAACCTATAATTAATATAATCCCCCAAAATACTAAAATATTTTAAAAACCTTTAAAAACCTTAAAAACACATAAATCCCTCAAAATCCATAAAAACACTGAAATTTCATAAAATCCTAATAATTCCCTAAAAATACCTAAAAACGTTAAAACCTCGAGAACCCTAAAAGGCCTAAGAAACCCCTAAAAACATAAAAACACATAAAAAGAAAAAAATAAAAACTAAAATAGACTAAAAACACCAAAAATACTAAAGAGGCCCTAAAACCCTAAAAATACATAAAACTCTAAAAGACCTTAAAACCCATTTCAAATCATGAAAAAATAAATAAAAACTCTAAAAAACATTAAAACCCATTATAACTGAAAAAACTAAAAACAAAAAAACCCAAAAACCCTAAAAACCCTAGAAACCTCAAAGTCCCTAAAAACCCTAAAAGAAATAAAAATCCAAAAAATCCAAAAAAACATAAAAATATGAAAAACCTAAAAACCCAAAAAAAGACCATTAGAATCCCAAAAAAACCAAAAAACCCCTAAATACCATGAAAACCTATAAAACCCATCAAAACCCTAATACCCACTAGAAACTATAAAAACCTTCTACAAACCTAATTTTTTTATAAAATTCAATAAGTAATTATAAACATAAAAAAACTAAAAAAAATCATATAAACCCATGAAACCATAACACCCTTGAAAACACTAAAAAGTCCTAGAAACAGTAAAATCTATAAAAACCCTAAAAACCAAAAAAATAAAAAAAAAATCCCTAGCATCCCAAAAAATGTAAAAACCCTAAAGACACTGAGAAACCCTAAGAAAACTTTAAAATCCTAAAAACATTATAAATAATAAAATATCTTAAGAAACCTAAAAAATCTTAAATACCATAAAACCCTAAAACTAATAATAACTCTAAAATATATTTAATCACCTAAAAACATTAAAAACTCCAAAAACCTTAAAAAACTAAAAAAAACCTGAAATACCCAAAATGATCATAAAAACCCTAAAACCCTAAAAAACTCTAAAACCCCTAAAACCCCTAAAAATCCTCTAAAGCATAAAAATCCATAAAAATAGCAAAATAACAAGATAAAATAAAAACCCCTAATAAAAACTTATAAACCTAAAAACAATTAAAACCCCTATAAAACATAAAAAAAATATAAAACCCTAAAAACCGTAAAAGAATCAAAATCCCTAAAATGATTAAAAATCATAAATATCCTAAAAACTAATTACATTTTCTAAGTTCATAAAAAATCCCAAAACCCTAAAAATCCTAAGAAACCAAAAAAACCAAAATACATTTAAAAACCCAAAAAACTAAAAACTACTAAAAACCCTAAAAATCTATAAAACCCATTAAAATAGTTAAAAACTATAAAAACCCTAAAAACCATAAAAATCACAAAAAAAACATTAAAACCACATTAAATCCCTAAACCATTAAATAAAAACTATAAAAACATTAATGTCCCTAAGAGACTAAAAAACCTTCAAAACCATAGAAAAAACCGTAAACCTGAAAAAAATATAAAACACCCCTAAAATGCTAAAACCCCTAAATACATAAAAAAACCATAAAACACTAAATACCCAAAAAAACCCATAAAACATAAAAAAATCATTAAAAAAGATGAAAACACATTAGATAACCATAAAAACCCTAAAAAATATAAAAATGCTAAAAACCCAGAAAATCCAAAAAACCACTAAAAATCCATAAAAACATAAAAAACCACAAAAATCCTAAAAAATAACATCAAATAAAAAAAATGTAAAAGAGCCTTAAAACTTAAAAACCTATATGATACCCTTAAAAGACTAATAATACATAACCACTTAAGCCTAAAAGACACTAAAAACCTTTAATAACATCGATACCCTAAAAACCCTCCAAAATCCAAAAAAAACCAGAAAACCCGAAAAACCCATAAAAACCCATAAAAATCCCTAAAAAAGTAAAAAATATTAAAAATCCTAAAAAGAAAGAAAGAAAATGTTAAAAATGATGAAAAACTTAAAACCCATTAATAACATAAAAACAACTAAAAAACCTAAAAAACCATAAAGGACACTAAAATCCTAAAACCTAATAAAACCAATAAAAACCCCAGAAAAAATTAAAAAACCCAAAACCCATAAAAACACAAAAAACAAATAAAAACATTAAAAACTATTTAAAAATTTAAAAATAATTAAAAAAATTCTAAAAACCATGCAATCCATAAAAATTTAAAAAATTCTAAAACACCAAAAATCCATAAAACCGATAAAACCCCTCAAAACCCTTAAAAATCATAAAAATAAAAAAAATCCTAAAAATCCCTAAAAATTACAAACAAATGTAAAAAATTATTAAAAACCAAAAACCTTAATGAAAACTTTAAAAACATGAAAACACTTAAAATCCCTAAAAACAGAAAAAATGATTAAAAACCCTAAAAACACTTAAAAGACGCTAAAACCCTCTTTAAATAAAACCCCTAATAACATTAAAATCCCAAAACCCTAAAACCACTAAAACATTAAAAAACCATTATACCCCTAAAAACATCACAAAACTATAAAAATACTTTAATACCCTAAAACCTCTAAAAAACACATAAAAACCCTAAACTCCCAATCACCAAAAACACTAAACACCATAAAAATTAAATAAAAGCCCATAAAATATATTAAAAAACATTAAAAACACTAAAACTACTAAAAACATAAAAACCATAATATTCTAAAAACACTTAAAACCCTAAAAACCAGAGAATGCTAAAAACCCTAAGTAACCATAAAAATATTTAAAAAACTAAAAATGATTCAAAATACCTAAAAACACTAAGAAACCATAAAAATCCTAGAAAATACATAAAAATCCAAAAAAAATAAAATATAATTAAAATCACTAAGAAAAAAATCAATAACTAAAAACATGTAAACCCCCTAAAAACATAAAAACACACAATAAACCCTATCATAACCTAAAACCCGTAAAAACCATAAAAATCCCTAAATCCATAAAACCCTTAAAACCCTATAAGACAATTAATACCCACAAAACACTGAAAACCATTTAAACCTCTAAAAGTCAAAAAACTCATAAAACCCTAAACCCCTAAAAACAGGAAAAACTCCTAAAACCCAAAAAACATATAAAAACTCTAGAACAATAAAAACCATAAAAACTATCAATATCCCTAAAAACCCAAAAACCCATAAAATATCCAAAAAACACCTTAAATCGATAAAAATTAGAAAAACCCCTAAAATTAATGAAAATCCTAAAGAATACCTTAAAACACTTAAAACATCTAAAAACATTAAAATGAAGAAAATAATAAAAATCCATAGAAACCCTAACAACCCTAAAACCCCTCAAAATATCAAAAATGACCTAAAATCATTAAAATCCTTAAAAAATACCTAAAACCCATAAGTATGAAAAAACCAAAAAACATGAAAAAAATAAAAAAATACCTTAAAAACCAAAAAACACTTAAAACAACGAAAAACCTCAAAAACCCTAAAATACCATAAAATACACTAAAAACCCAAAAACCATAAAACACCCAAAAACCCTAAAATCCATAAAGGATCACTAAAAACTCTAAACCCCTTTAAACACCTAAAATTTTTAAAAATTGTAAAAAACCATAAAACCCCTAAATATAAAAAAATCCTAGAAAACCCCAAAAATCCCTAAGAAACATAAAATAATTATTAAAACCATCAAAATCCCTAATAAACCATAAAAAATCCTAAAAATCCTTAAAAATCCATAAAAATGTAAATAACCCTTAAAGCCCTATGAAAAACCTAAACCCCCAAAACACATAAAACCCCTAAAAAGTATAAAAAATCCAAACTCCTAAAAATACCCTAGAACAATTAAAAACCGCCCAAAATAAAAAAAACCATAAAAACATAATGATTACCTAAAACACCCTAAAAATAAAAATCAATAAAATCAATGATACACCCTAAGAAAGAAAAAAACAGAAAATAACTAAAAAAATTATAATCCAAAGAATCACTAGAAACCCTAGACCCCCTAGAACCCTAAAAAGACCTTAAAACCCCTTAAAAACTATACCCCCTGAACATCAAAAACCTAAAACCCCCAAAAAACACTAAAACATTCTAAAAACTATAAAAACCCTTAAAACCACTAAATATTTAAAAAAAACCTAAAAGGCTTTAAAGCCCCAAATAACTCAAAAAACCATAAAACAACAAAAAAAAATAAAACCCTAAAAACCCAAAATTCCCTAAAAATTCCTAAATCCATAAAATCCATAATATTAAAAAAAATTATTAAAAATACCAAAAAGTGTAAAAATATATCATTACCAAGAAAAACACAAAGAAAACAATATAAAACAAAAAACTCTTAAAACCATACAAACCTAAAAAACCTAAATAAATCTAAATACCATAAAAACCCATAAAAACTTTAAAAACCCAAAAACCCGATATAAACCCTAAAATACATTACAACCCCTCAAAATCTGAAAAAGTCCTAAAAACAATAAAAATCGTAAAATTCCCAAAAATCTATAAAACATAAAAAACCAAAAAAACAATGAAAAACCTTTTGAAAAACTTAAAACCCTAAAAATACTTAAATCCCCAAAAAACATCAAAATTATTGAAACACTTAACACCCTAAAAAACAAAAAAAAAATCCTTAAGTATCTAAAAATATGAAAAACCATAAAAATCCTAAGGAATCCCTAAAATCCCAAGAGAAACCCTATAAACCCCTAGAATCCATAAGAAAAAACCTAAACGGATGTCACCGCTCTCGCAAGGTTCTCTTCCGTTTTTGAGTTTTCCAAGTTTCCATCTCGGCGGCTTTGCGGCTCCCTTCAAGATCTTGGGATGTGATGTGGTTGCGGTGCTTGAATATGGGGCTTCATGTTGGCCTGGATCGGTGCTTGCGACTTTGCTCGTGCCTCGCGTGGTTCTGCAACTTTCAAGGTGTCGCCTTGATCTCTCCGACGGAGTGGTGCTCGTGTGGTTGGAGCTGCGGTTGTGGGCGTCGAGGCCTCTCTTCGACAGATCTGGGCTCCGGCAGTGTTTCTCGGTTCATGTCGGCTTTGCTTTGGATGGTAGTTTGCAGCGGTGTAGTGTAGGCGCGACAGATCTGGTTTCTGCTTCTAGGGTTTCAATAGCTGTGGATTCGGCAATGGAGGTCCTCGACCGGGGAGATAAGCTCAGATCTGATTCCCTTGGCGTGAGGTGGTTCAGATCCATGGAGGTGCGGGCTCGATCTGGTCCCTTCTCAGTGCGGCGTTGCACTACCATGGTGAAGCCTCTCATTGCGATGAGCTCATGGTGGATCCAGGATTCTTCAAAGGTATGTTCTTCCAAGAGGTGGCGTGGAGAGGCTAGACCTTAGTTCTTCTTGCTGTTGTGCAGTGGGATATTGTCGATCCTTGAAGCTTTGTGGGGAGTTGCTGCTCTGGTTTGGCTTGGGATGTTAGGCGATGGTGCTGATTTCTCAATTTGGACCACAGCGCGGAGGCAGGTTCGTTTTTGGGTTTCCTTTTTGTGTTATGATCTTATTGCTGGTCTGGATAAGTGCTGCGTTGTGGGATCTCTATCGGGCTATAGTGGCTGCTTCACGGATTGTGGTAGGATTGGTTTGGTGCTGGTTCTTTATTCTGTTTTGAGTTATTGGGTGCAGGCTTTTGTGAAAAAGGATGATGGTTTCTATATGGATGTGAGCTTTGGTGAATGGTGCTTGTGTGACTTCGGTGACGATGGTTATGTGTTGTTGGTGGTATCTTGTTTTGGTGGGAAGGTGCTGGATTCTAGTTTTTGTGATATTGGCTACTGGTTGCTGATTGGTGGGGAGTTCCTGAATGTTGGTGATGACTTGGATTTTGATGTTGCTATTTCTTTGAATTTGGGTGCTGGTGGTTCTATGATGTTGAATGCTGGTGATTTTGGAAGCTGGTTGCTGCTTGGGTGGGAGGTGCTGAAGGTGGTGTGTTTGATTTACTGTTGGTTGCTGATTGTCTGGGAGATGCTGTCGGTGATGCTTTTGTTTTTCTTCTTTTTGTTGACTTTTGATTTTTATTTTTTTATAGTCCATGGGTGTGTGTCTGTAAAGGTTTTTTGGGTGTGAGTCATTTGACCCCTCCCATCCCTTGTCTGTTGTGTCTCTGTTTTTCATTTTAATAAATTTGGGGTGGCCGAGAATAGCCCGACCCCCACATCTTCCTTGCCCTAAAATCCCTAGAAATATAAATAACCATAAAACCCTTAAAAACCTAAGGAAAATCTAAAAACCCATAAAACACATAAAACCCTTAAGAAGTGTAAACTTTTTTTAAACCATAAAACCCATAAAAAGACCTTAAACCCCCTAAAACCCATAAAAACCACTTAAATCCTTAAAACCCATAAAAACCCATTAAAACTCTAAAACCACTTTAAACCCCTAAAAATGTTAAAAAACAATTAAAACCTTAAAACCTATAAAAAACCCATAAAAACTCATGAAAACCTTAAAAAACAAAATAAACCCATAAAACCCATAAAAATCCTTAAAACCATAAAAATACATACAATCCATAAAAACCCATTAAAATAATAAAATATCCAAAAAATCACTAAAAATATAAAAACTCTTAAAAACCCTAAAAACACAAAGAAAACCTTAAAAAACTAAATACACTAAAAACCACTAAAACCTGAAAATGCTAAAAATTCTAAATAACGGTAAAATCATGAAACCATTAAATTATTAAATTACCCTAAAAACTATAAAAAACTAAAAAAAAGTCCCTAAAAACTTAAAAAAACATAAAACCATGAGAAAACCTAATAAAACCTTGAAAACCTAAAAAAAATTAATACTCCTAAACACACTAAAAATTCTAAAAAACATGAAAACCCTAAAAAACCTAAAATATCTAAAAAACATGAAATGCTAAAAACCTTAAAAATACCTAAAAACCCATAAAACCCTAAATCAACAAGAAACTAAAAAAAAATTAAAAACTCAACATTTTATAAAAATATAAAAAACATAAAACCCAAAAATACACCAATAAAACTCTAAAAACATAAAAAACTCGAAACCCTCAAATTCCATAAAAAAAATTAAAATCCTAAAAACACAGAAAAATTAATAAAAATATAACATCCCTAAAGCAAAAAAAACTAAAAACCCTAAAAACCTACTAACACATGAAACCCCAAAAACCCCAAAAAACACTTAAAACCACTAAAAAACCCTAAAAAACTAAAAACCCCTAGAAACACCTAAAAACCCTTAAAATAAATAAAAACCCTAAAAGAACTAAAAAAATCTAAAAAACCATTAAATCCCTAACACAATATGAAACTCTATGAAATAATAAAAACCCTAAAAATAAAAAAAAATCCCCAAACCCCTAAAAACCCCAAAAAACCCACAAAAACAATAAAAACCCTAAAAAACCTTAAAACCCAATCAAATCCATAAAACCCTAAAAACGATAAAAAAATATATGAAAGACCTAAAAATACTTTAAAATGTAAAATACACTAAATCCCCAAGAAACCACTAAGAAATCAATAAAAACCTAAAAAAAATTAAACCAAAAGAGATCCTAAAAACATGAAAAAAACCTAAAAAACCTAAAAACCCTAAAAACTATAAACACCTAAAGAACCCCCGCGAAAATACTACAAACCACTAAAAACTCTAAAAACCCTTTAAACCACTCAAAATTCTAAAAAAACTCAAAAGAACCTAACCTTAAAAATAACATAAAACCCTTAAAAGGATTTAAAATCCCTAAAACCCCTAAAACCCATATATTCCTTACAAAACTCTAAAGGTTTTTAAATACATAAAAAACCTTAAAATATTTTAAAATTTTCACGTAAACATTAAAATCCTAAAAAAATTAAAACCCCAAAAATACCTAAAGATGCTAAAAATGCTAAAAACCCCTAAAAGACCCTAAAACCCCTAAAACCACCAAAAAACAATAAAACCAACTAAAAAAATAAAATACACTAAAAACAATAAAAATACCAAAAGGAAACTAAAAACTCTAAAGACATTTAAGCCTCTCAAAATGTTACAAAAATATAAA
This sequence comes from Viscum album, assembly GCA_963277665.1. Classification (NCBI taxonomy): domain Eukaryota; kingdom Viridiplantae; phylum Streptophyta; class Magnoliopsida; order Santalales; family Viscaceae; genus Viscum; species Viscum album. Next base: position 1,118,799,948 of record OY728152.1, read on the forward strand.
AACCCTAAAAGCACATAAAATCACAAATACCTTAAAAACACTCAAAGTCAATAAAAAATATAAGAAATAACAAAAATAATTAATAATCCCTAAAAATCACAAAAAGAATGTAAAAACCCCCAAAACCTTGAAAACCAAAAAACACATAAAACCCCTAAAAATGATAAAACCCCTAAAAAAGATAAAACCCCTAAAAAAACCCTAAAAACTATTAAAACCCCTAAAACCCCATAAAAACCAATAAAAACTATAAAACCTATTTAAATACATAAAACAATTAAGAACCTTTAAAAACCATTAAATCCCTAAAAAATAGAAAAAATAAGAAATCCTAAAAATCCATAAAAGCATAATACTAGAAAAATCATAAAAAATACTTTATAATACATAAAAATTTATACAACCCCAAAACCCATGAACATCTTAGGGAAAACCTTAAAAACTGAAAACACTTTAAATCCCTGAAAAAAAATAATATTCCTAAAAACCAAAAAAAACACAAAAAAGACCATAAATTTTTAAAAAACTATAAAAACCCTAAAAAATATAAAATACAATAAAATTCCATAAAAACCCATAAAACCCATTAAAACTCTAAAACTATTTAAAACCTAAAAAATGTCAAAGAACTATAAAAACCCATGAAACCCCTATAAAACCCAAAAAACTTAAAACCCATAAAAACAAAAATAGACCCTAAAACCACTAAAACCCAAAAAACCCTTAAAAAACCTAAATCAATAAAAATCCGAAAAAATCCCAAAAATCCCAAAAAAATGGGAAAAAACCAAAAACCATGAAAACCCATAATAAAACCTTAAAAAACTGAAAGCACATTAAAACCCCAAAAATAAAAAAAAAATTCTAAAAACCATAAAACTGTAAATATCACCAAAATCCCATAAAACCATAAAAGACATAAAAATCAAAAAATTCTACTAATAAATAAAAATTTAAAAAATCGCTAACAACCATAGAAAAACATAAGAAGGCATTTAAACCCTAAAAAACATAAAATCCTTAAAAACCATAACAATTATAAAAACCCATTAAATGGAAGAAAGACCTAGAACCCAAAAATACTATAAAAAATCATAAAAACATTACAAAATCTAAAAACCAGTAAAATCTCACAAAACACTTAAAATCTAAAAATATCGATTAAACCTCTTAAAATGTAAAAAACCCCTAAAAACCTAAAAACCCCAATGAAAACATAAAAAACCCCTTAAAACCCTTAAAACCAAAAATCTGTATAAACCATAATAATCCTTATACAAAAAAATCATTAAAACCCTAAAAAAACCTAAAAATCAAATAAAAATCCATAAAATGACTAAAAAGGTAAAAATCCCTAGCAAATCCTTAAAAAACATAAAATCACATAAAACCACTAAACACCTAAAAACCCTAAAAACTCTTAATTTCCAAAAACTCTAAAAAAAATAAACCCCTAAAAACCAATAAAACCCAAAAACCCATAAAAACCCACTCTAAACACTAAAAACCCTTTAAACACTGAAAACATTAAAAAATATAAAAAACATTAAAAACATAAAAATAAAAAATAATAAACCCCGAAGAAACCATTACAACTATAAAAACTAGAAAACCCACAACATACATAAAAACCGTAAAAGACTTAAAAATCCTAAAAATATTTAAAAATACCTAAAAAATATAAAGCTGCATAAAAACACGGGAAAACCTAAAGAATACATTAAATACCTAAAAATGTAAAAAACCTTAGAAAACACTAAAAACCTAAAAAACATAGAAATATAAAAACCCTAAAACCCCTACGAAAATCTAAAAAACCAGAAAAAAAACATAAAAGGCCTAAAAACATAAAAACACTAAAAATCTTTACAAATCCTAAAAATAACCTAAAACCCTAAAACCATAAAAAACAATAAAGAACTTAAATCCTTAAAAACACATAAAACACTAAAAGCCAAAAAAACTCTAAAAACCCTTTAAAACTCTAAATACATTAAAAAAACTAAAATACTAAAACCATAAAACTACTAAAAACCTTTAAAACCCTAAAAAATATTAGAAAACCTAAAAACCTAAAAACCCTCAAAATACCTAAAAACAAAAAAATCCTAAAAATCCTAAAAAATATAAAAATCAAAAAAATGTAAAAAATAATAATAACCCTAAAATACAATAATAAAACCTAAAAAACCGAAACACACATAAAACCCCAAAAAACACTAAAAAGTGATTAATACCCAAAAAACATAAAAATGCTAAAAATCATGAAAACCCAAAAAACCCAAAAAACCCTAAAGAAATAAAAATCCCTAAAAATTTTAAAGAACCCTAAACCCCCTAAAACCCATAAAACCCATAAAACCCAATTAAAAAATAAAAACCTTTTAAAACACAAAACAACATTAAAAAATAAAATAAAAATAAAATCGTTTAAAAATAAAAAAATCCTAAAACACAAAAAACCATAAAAAACATAAAAACCCTCAAAATTCCTAAAACCGCAGAAAAGAATAAAAATCCTAAAAATACCTCAAAATCCATAAAATTGAAAAAAAACTAAAAACCCCTAATAAAACTGTAAAAACATAAAAACACTTAAAACCCATAAAAACCTTAAAAACATGAAAACCCGTAAAAATACCTAAAAACCCTCAAAATCCATAAAAACCATAAAACCATAAAAATCCTAAAAAAGAATTAAAAATTCACTAAAAATTTAAAAAATAATACAAATCTAGAAAAAATGTATGAAAACTCTAAAAAAACAATTAAAACCCTTGAAAATATTAAATACAATAAATACACTAGATTCCCATAAAAACCCTAAAACCCCTAAAATAATAAAAACCCTTAAAACCACTAGAAAATGTAAAAATCACAAAAATAAATAAGAACCAATAAAAACCCATAAAACCCCTAAAACCTCTAAAAATATAAAAACTCATTAAAAAAACTAAAAACATTAAAAACTATAAAAATCCTTTAAAACCCAAAAAAACTAAAAAACCATCAAAACCCATAAGAACCCTAAAAATCCCTAAAAACCATAAAAAAAATCCCCATAAAAACCCTTAAAACATTTAAAACCCTAATGCCCTAAAAACCCATAGAAAAAGTAAAAAACATAAAAACACTTAGTAACCCTAAAAATACTAAAAATGATAAAAACCATAAAAACCAATAAAAATCCTATGAACACAAAAATAGTCATTAAAGACATAAAATCCCTCAAAACCAAAGGAGAAACATAAAAATATAAAAACATTTATAAACATGAAAATTTATAAAAAAGATGAAAACTCTAAAAAACCGAAAAACCTCTAAAACCCTAAAAACCATAAAACTCCAAAAAACACCTACAATTGTAAAAAACCTAAAAACCGATAAACATACCTAATCATAGAAAACCTTAAAAACCATAAAAAACTATAGGAAAATATAAAAAATCTATAAATACTTAAAACCCCAAAAAACCTAAAAAATACTAAAAACCCAAAAATACCCAAAAAATTCATTAAAACAGAAAAACACATAAAAACCTAAAAACCCCCTAAAACCCATAAAAACCACTAAAACTATAAAACCACATTAGATGCCTAATATTATAATAAACTATAATAAAAATTAAAACCATGAATTTTTAAAAAACCCTAAAGCCCCCAAAAATCCAAAAAACCCCTTAAAATCCTAAAAAAATTAAATCCCTAAAAATCCATAAAAACAATAAAAAATATTAAACCCCTAAAAACACTAAAAATACCTAAAAATTCAGAAGTTACTAAAACCTTGAAAAACCCCAACGAAAACCATAAAAACCTAGAATCCCTTAATACTCTAAAATCCATAAAAACAGTAAAAACCCTTAAAACCCTAAAACACTAAAATTCCCTAAAACCGTTAAAAACCATAAAAATCTTAAAAATCCTAAAAATTCACTAAAAATACATAAAAACATAAAAAATCATTAAAACCCTAGAAAACCCGTAATAAAACCTCAGAAACCTAAAAACCATTAAACCCACTAAAATTCCAAAAAAAGGCTAGAAACCTTAAACCCCATAAAAAAACCCTAAAACCTAGAAAAACTTTAAATACCATGAAACCAATAAAAATATCAAAAAATCCTAAAATCATTAAAAAGATCTATAAATGTCAAAAATTATAAAAATTAAAAAAAACCCCTAAAAACAAAAAACCCCAAAAAACCCTAAAACCATTAAAATCCATCAAAATCCCAAAAAAGCCAAAAACCCATAAATATCATAAAAACCCTAAAAATCCTTAAAAGTTTAAAAACCCAACCGTAAGAAAATCTGAAAACCCAAATCAATCATAAAAAACACGTAAAACCCACTAAAACCCCATAAAACCCCTAAAAACCAACCAAATCCTCTAAACACACTTTAAACACCTAAAAATGAAAAAAATCTAAAATCCAATTAAAACCCTAAAAACTCAAAAAACAACTAAAAATTTTAATATAAAAAAAATCCTTAAAACCACCCCCAAAAAACCATAAATAAGCTAAAAACCCTAAAAAGATTCTAAAAATCCAAAAAAAGAATAATTAAAACAGAAAAAAACCCAAAAGCTCCTCAAATCCTTAAATTCCTTAAAAACCATAAAAATCATTAAAAAACCCTAAAAATCCCTAAAATCATTAAAAACCCATAAAACCCTTAATCTTTAAGAAAACCTAAAAAAACATTAAACACTTAGAACACTTAAAAACTTAATACTTCTAAAAACCCAAAACCCCTAAAAAGACCCTGAAATCCCTAAAACTTCTAAAACCTAAAAAATCCTGAAACCCTTAAAGCCATAAAACCCCATAAACCCACTAAAAACTCAAAAAACCCCTTTAAACCCCCAAAAATATTAACAACAATAAAAAATATTTAAAAAAAATTAAAACCTAAAAAAACACTAAAACCCCAAAAACCCTTAAAACAATTAAACCACCAAAACTGAAAAAAACCCTTCAAAATCCATAAAATCCTTACAACAAAATAAAAATTATAAAATAGACCTAAAATTTATAAAATTTTAAAAATCACTAAAAATATATAAATCCCTAAAAAACCTTAAATTCCTAAAAACACTGAAATCCCCTAAAAACCTGAAAATGCTGAAAATGCTAAAAAATCAAAAAATCCTAAATAGCCTCAAACCCTCCAAAATCCATTAAAACACAAAAATTCTAAAAAAAATACCTCAAATCCCTACAGTATAATAATCCTAAAAACCATAAGAAACACTAGGAAAACTATTAATAACTAAAATACCTAAAACTCCTAAAATATAAAAAACAGATAAAATACTAAAAATCTCTAAAAACCCTAAATACCTTAAAAACCCATAAAAACATGAAAAACAAAAAAAAACTCTAAAACCCCTAAAAATCCACTAAAACAAAAAAACAATTTCATCCATTAAAAATGTTAAAAAAATATAAAAAACCAAAAACCCTTAAAATTCCCAAAAAACCCTAAAATCCCAAAAATTATTTAAAATCCTAAAACCCTAAAAACCCTAAAAAACCTCAAATCCATAAAATCCCTAAAAACCCGTTGAATTCTCAAAAGCATGAAAAATATCTAAAACATAAAAAAACCTAAAATCCCAGAAAAATCTCACATAAAACATTAAAATAAATAATAAAACATAAAAACCATAAAACCCCTAAAAACCACTAAAAACTCTAAAAATCCTAAAAACCCTAAAAACACCTTAAAATATAAAACAAACTAAAAACTATAAAAACAAATTAAACCCCAATTTGTTTTTTAAAAAACACTAAAAACCCTTAAAAATAGTTAAAAACTCAATAGAACCCAAAAACCAAAAAAAACATAAAAACCCTAAAAACCCTAAAAACCCTCTAAATCCATAAAAACCATAAAAACTATAAAAATACTCTAAAAGAAAGAAATAAATTATAAATGTAAAAAACCATAAAAACTCTATGAAATCCATTAGAAACCCATAGAAACCTAAAAACACTTAAATCCCCTAAAAACATAAAAATGATAAAAACCCAAAAACCCTTAAAACCCCTAAAAACATTAAGAAACACAAGAAAAAATAATACCAATAAATACCACTAAAAACAATAAAACTCCATTAAACCACTAAAAGGGTAAAAAAATTAAAAAACCATAAAACCCTTAAAAACTAAGAGAAACCCAATAACCCCATAAAAACACTAAAACACTAAAAACCATAAAAAACTAATAATTACTAAGACCCAAAATACCATAAAAACAAAAAAAATATCCCTAAAACAATTAAAAACATTAAAATACATTAAAATATCAAAACCCCTAAGTAAACCATATGAACATAAAAACTGTTAAAACCCCCAAAACAACCTAAAAACTGCTAAAACCGTAAAAACCATAAAATGTCCATAAAAACCCCCAAAAAACCATAAAAACCCTTAAAAGACACTAAGAACTCTAAAACCCATTTAAACCCCTAAACAAATTAATAAATTATAAAAACCTTAAAACCCATAAAAACTAAAAAAATCCTAAAAACCAAAAAAACCATAAACCCCCTACAAAAACATTAAAACCATAAAAATACATAAAACCCCATAAAATTCCAAAAAACCCATAAAAACCCAGAAATTATAAATACCCCTAAAACATTGAAAACCCCAAAAAACCATAGATCCCTAAAAACACATAAAACTCATAAAATACCAAAAAATGATAAAAACCTTAAAAACTTTTAAAACCCGTAAATACTATAAAACCCTAAAACTGAAAAAACCCAAAAACACTGAAAATCAAAAAATACATAAAAAATCAAAAAATCCTAAAATAAATTAAAATATATAAAAACATAAGAAATCCTATAAACCTAGAAAACCCCTGAGATAACCTTATAAACCAAAAAATACCAAAAACCCTAAAAAACCTAAAAAAATATAGAAACCATAAAAACTAATTAAAATCATAAAAACCCAAAACCCCATAAAAACACAAAACCACTAAAAACCATAAAAGCAATATAAAACCCCCAAAACATTAAAAATATATAAAATTCATTAAAACCCCAAAGAGAAACAAAAACCCCCCAAAAAATATTAAACCCCATAAAACCCTGAAAATCCCTAAAAACTCTAAAACCCTTTGAAAATATACAAAATCCATAAAAATAAATAAAAATATAAAAAACCATGACCATAGACTACGTTAAAAAATCTAAAAAACCTAAAAACACTTAAAACCCCCAAAACCTAAAAATTTTAAAAATCCCTAAAAACCATAAAAAAACCCCTAAAACCTTTCAAAATCCCTAAAAACACAAAAAACACATAAAACCATAAAAATCACTATAAATTACTAAGAATGTAAAAGGACCTAAAATCCTAGAAAACCCTTAAGAAGACCTTAAAATCCTAAAAAATATAAAATCCCTAAAAACTTGAAAATCCCAAAAAATATTAAAAACCCTAAATGACCCAAAAAACCCCAAAAAACACCAAAGAAATAATAAAAACTCCTAAGAATCATAAAATCCCCAAAAATTAATAAAACCCATAAAACTCCTAAAAACTCTAAAAATCCTTAAAACCCTGAAAATTTTCAAAAACACCAAAAAAACAAAAAAATCGCTAAAAACTAAAAAAAGCATTAAAACTCCTAAAACCGTATAAACTCTAAAACCATAGAATCCCAAAACAAAAATACCTAAAACCCCATGAACCATAAAAATTCGAAAAAATCCATAAAACCCAAAAAAAAATTAAAAACCACTAGAAAATAATAATACCACTATGAAAATATTAAAAAAACCTAAAACCACTTAAACCCACTAAAACATTAAAAAACTCAAAAAATCAAAAATCCCTAACAGACCAAAAAACCCCCAAAACCCCATAAAACCCCTAATAAAAAACTAAAACACTAAAATCCATTTGGATGAGTAAAAAAATCTAGAACTCTAAATTCCATTTAAATCCCCCAAAAATAACCTCGAAAAAACCATAGAAACACTAATACCCGAGAAACCCAAAAAAGTACATAAAACCTTAAAATAATAAAAATAATAAAAAATACCTAAAAATCCCTAAAAACCAAAATATACCCTTAAAACCCAAAAAAACAGAAAAAAATTAAAAATTATTATAAAAATACTAAAAAACCCTAAAACCACTAAAATCATTAATACCCTAAAAACCCTTTAAAACCTAAAAGAAATAAAATCTTAAAAAAAACACCTAAAAATCAAAAAATAGTAAAAACCCCTAAAAATGATGAAAACCCCAAGAAAACAGTAAAACAGTAAAACACTAGGGACCCCTAAAAACCTAAAAGATTCTAAAAAACCCAAAAACCCTAAAAACCCTAAAATTCCATAAATCCCCTAAAAACCATAAAAACCATAAAAAATTTTAAAAACCTAAAAACCCAAAAAACCCTAAAAACACACTAAAACTTCTAAAATACCTTTAAACCCATAAAAATGAAAATACACTCTAAATAAAAATAAAACCCGAAAAACAGTAATAATCCTTAAAAACCAAAAAACCATAAAAACCATAAAAACCTGAAAATCCCTAAAACCTTCAAAATCCTTAAAAACCAAAAGAAAAAAATCCTAAAAAATCCCTAGATATATATAGAAGCGTAAAAACCTGAAAAAATGTGATAGACACTAATAAATCCTTAAACACTAAAAACATTTAAACCCCATAAAAAACATAAAAATGTTAAAATCCCTCAAACCCCCTAAAAACAATAAAAATCCCTAAAAACTCCAAAAATCCCTAAAATGATAAAAATCCTAAAAATAAATAAAAAATCACTAAAAATACCTAAAATCCTAAAAACCACTAAAAACCATGAAAAATATTAAGAAAAACATGAATCCCTAAAAACACTTAGAAGAAGATGGCACTGCTCTCTCCTGGTCTTTATCTCTCCTAGTGTTGTACTCGCTACAGATTCCTCTCTGAATCCTCTATGGCGGCTCCATCTCAATGATCTTCTCCTCCTATTCAGTCATTTCCTTCTCTATTTCCCCCTGGTGGGAGCATTGCGAATCGGTCAAGGCAAGCGTCTTCATCTGTGGTCTCAAGGTTTGGGTTTTCATATGGAATGTTCTTTGTGCAATGTCCTATGTGAGGTTTTCCTCCCGGCGGATCGATTATTGCGGTGACAGGCTTATGCAGAGATGTGGCCCGAAGATCTTGATCTCCCATCCGCCACAGATTTCTCCTCTATTTTATCTGAAATCCATGGTTCTTTTCAGGTTCTCTGGGATTTATGATGGAAGATGGAGGATGCGGACGGTGTTGTATCATTTTTCTGGTGGCTTACCTAGTCCGGTGGTGTGGGATTTCAGATCTACTGGTCAACAGCTTGCGATGAAGTTACAAGTTTGGTTTTCTGGTTCCTTGGATTTTTCTACATTTCATACTGTTATTGGGAGGTGGCTTAAGTTGTGTTGGGATCTGGTTGATATGCTGGTCTGTGGTTGGTCGGGGTGCCAAATTGGCTTCTTTGGTCCCTTGTATCCTACTGAAGTCCTTAGATGGCGCTTGACTCTTGCTGATGATCCTAGTTGTTTTTTGTTTTGTTGCGATGTGGATTTGGTTTATGTTTTCTTGTGGTGCTGAAGCAGTATTTTTGGCCCCGTGATGATGGTGTTGCCTACTGTTTCTTATATGAGATGTTGCGTAATGGTCATGCTTTCTGGTTTTTTGCCTATTGGAAGAGTTGTTTGGGCTATGGGGCCAGTGGCTCTCAGCCATTGTTTGTGATTCTAGGTGAAATATGCTAGGATATTGTCTATTACTTGGTTGTGATATGTTGAAGATGATGTCTATGTCTTTGGAACTGGTTATTTTATTCTACTAGAGTTAGATCTTCCTGGTGTGGTGGTGCTGGCTGATATGGATGCTGGGTATAGAATGATATGTGATGATAGGCCAGGAGGCGTTGGGCACTAGAGTTGGGGATACTGGTTACCGACTTCTATTTGGTTGGGAATTTCTAAAAGAGGTGTGGTTCTGTGTGCAGGTGGTGTACTTTCTTGGAGTGAAGAAAATGAATGATGATAATTTTGTTGTTGGATTGTGCTATTGGATATTGGATGCTACTTAGCTAGGAGGTGCTGAAGCTGGGCTGTTGAAGTTTCTTTTGATGGATTTGATGCTTCTGGATACTGGTTGCTGATCGGATGGGAGATAATGTTGGGGAGTTTTTAGTTTTATTCTTTGTTTTCTGTGTGTGTTTCTTGTTTGATTTTTCTTTTTTTGGGGTGTTTTTCATTTTGGTTTGTAAAGGGTTTTCGTATATGGGTTGTTTGACCCCACCCCTCCCTTGTCTACGATGTCTTTTTTTCTAATAAATTTTGGGGGGACTAGGAATAGCCTATTCCTTTACCTCTTCTGACCTAAAAACACTTAAAACACATTAAAACCTAAAAAACATTAAAACCCATAAAACCTTAAAAGACCCTAAAAACCATAAAACCCCCCCTAAAACCCATAAAACCCTTAAAATCCTTATAATCCCCTAAAACCCATAAAACCCTAAAACCAACTAAAATTATAAAAACCCATTAAACCCCTAAAAATGTTAAAAACTCTAAAAACATTAAAACTATAAAAAACTAAAAAAACAATAAAAATTGAAAAAGTCATAAAAATAAAAAACACCCTAAAAAACTCAAAATCTCTAAAACCCCTAAAAACCCTAAAAACATAAAAATCCAAAATATCCCCAAAAATCCAAAAAAATCAATAGAAAAAACCCTAAAACCCACTAAGAAAATCATAAAAACATTAAAATTATTAGAACACCTAAAAACATAAAAATATAAAAACCCCTAAACGACCCTAAAATTACCCTAGAAGTATAAAAAATCTTAGTATAGTTTACTAATTTGGTGTTTAGTTTCTTCTCTAATGGCGATTCAAATCGGGTATGTTGTCTCTTCTATGGTACTGATCCTATGATTTTCTATTCTACTAGCGGATCATGGATTTAGTATTCTATAGTTTAGTGGGTACTTTATTTATTTGTAATTATGGATTGTTCCGTGGGTGGATTGGTTTGTTGTCTAGGAGTTTCATCTGGTTAGGGGTATTCTAATTGAGTTTCCGATTAAGATAGTTTTGGTTTGTTAGATCTTTTTGATGCTATTGTGGCATTTAGTGTGTACCGTTGCGAGGGATAAGTTGTTTGTTCCTACTTTTTTATGAGTTAAGGAAGGATATGTTGGTTTTCAGAAATGGTGGCTCTGGATGCTACTTGCTGATAAGCTCAGATGTGATGAAAAAGTTTTTTATGAGTTTTGTGCTGGTGGCTCTGTGTTGCTGGCAGAAGATCTTCTTGGTGAGGTGGTGCTGGAGGCTGGTGATGCTAGTGGTTTTTTGTCACTAGCAATTGATCTTCTTGGGAAGGAGTATATGGATGTTGGAATCATTGTTGCTTGGATAGGATGTGATGATGCTGAATTTATTGAGTTTGGTGATAATGGTTCTATGTTGCCAGAGATGGATCTTTTTTGTTAGGAAGTGTTGGATGCTGAAATATGTGAGATTTGGTGTTGGTCACTACTTGGTGTGAGCTACTCGATGGTGGTCAATTACTAATTGGTTGGGAATTGATGATTCTACAATTAATGGTCTTGGTGTTGTTAGTGTCATCTTATTGTAGTTACTTTTTCGAGGTTTTTTGTTTTTTGGGGGTGTTCAGGGTTTTTGGGTGTGAGTTGGATGACTCTGCCCCTCCCTAGTCTTATGTGACTTTTTTTTAATAAATTTTTTTAGGGGGGTGTTAGGAATATCCTGAATATATGCCTACCTTGACCTAAAATAAAAAAAACCATAAAAATTTCATAAATATCCATAAAACAAAAAAACCCATGAAATCTCTAAAAATATAAGAAAACCATAAAAACCTAAAAATACAAAAACCCCTTATGAAACCTAAGAAATACTAAAAACCCCTAAAACACAAAAAAACCCCAAAATCCCTCAAAATCCATAAAACCCCTTAAAATCAATGAAAATACGTAAAGAACATTAAAAAACCATAAAACATTAAAAATCGTAAAACCATCGAAAACCCTAAGAAATGTTTATAAACCTAAAAAAACATAAATCCCCAATAAAACTAAAAACAAAAATACCAAAAAAACCCCTAAAAGAACATAAACCCCTTTTAAAAACCATGAAAACCTAAAAACCTACAAAATACACTAAAAATACTTTAGATCCCTAAAAATGTTAAAAACTATAAAAATTATTAAGAAATATGAAAGCTCTGAAGAACCAAAAAGCCCATAAAAACCCTAAAAAGACAAAAAAAGTGAAAATCCTTAAAAACCATAAAAACATAAAAATCATAAAAATTCCCTAAAAATAATTAAAAATTTAAAAAACAATAATACCCTAAAACTCTGTAGGAAAATCTTAAAAACATAAAAAAATTAAACCCATAAAACTAATAATGAAAAAAACCTCATAAACCCAAAACACCAAAAAATTCATAAAACCCTAATGACCCCCACTAAAAGATCTAAAAACCTTTAAACCCTTAAAAACGTTAAAAAAATTTAAAACACTAAAACCCCTAGAAAACTCAAAAAATACGCTAAAACCCCCAATACCAGAAAAAACCCTAAAACCCTAAAAATCCATAAAACCTCTAAAAACAATAAAAATCTATAAGAGGACCTAAAAACCCATAATAATGTTAAAATCTCGAAACCTCAAACACCTCTAATAGAACCTTAAAAACCTAAAAACAATAAAAACCCCTAAAAACCATACAATTATAAAATCTATAAAAACCCTAAAAAGAACCAAAAAGCATTAAAAACACCAAAAAACCATAAAAACCATTAAAATCAATAAAAACTATAAAAACCCAATAAACCCCTAAAATCTATAGAAACTCTAAAATAACCGTAACTTCCTTAAAAAAATACTAAAACCCTTAAACCTAAAAAACCCCTCAAAAACCCAAAAATCTGAAAAACCCTAAATACACCCAAAATCCATGAAAACACTAAAAACCACAAAAATCCAAAAAATACTTAAAAATTTAAAAACCCATTAAAAACCCTAGAACCCCCTAAGAAAAGTTTTAAAACCCAAAAAATACATAATCTTCCTAAAAGCACAAAATATTCTAAAAATATGAAAATCCAAAAGAACCCTAAAATACCTAAAAATAATAAAACCACTAAAAACATAACAAATACTAAAAACCAATAGAAACCCTAAAACCACTAAAACTGTAAAATCCCCTTAAACCCATAAAAAGTTTCTAAACACTAAAAACCATAACAACTTTCAACAATTATGTAGGCGTGGCTCACCGACAAATTGGGTTCAGGATGTGGAGGATGCGGGTAATGAGAAGTTTAGTTCTTACACGGTTGTGGCATCTCTGACCACAAGGGTTAGGATAGGCTCTTCTATTTCCGATAGGGGTGTCAGACAGCATCCCAGATCAGTACCTAAGGTTCACTCAGTAAGACTTGGACATGGATCTTCAGTGTCAAAGATACAGAATATGCAGGTTGATCCCATTGTGTACTAGAAGGTTCGGGATAATGTTATATTGGGAGTGTATGAGGAGGTTCACGTGGCTGTTCCAAAGATGATGGAACCTGTTAGGAAAATTTTAGGTGTAGAGTCCAGCTCCCAGGAGGATCAGCCCCTGTCTAAGGAGGGAGAGCCACTGGTAGTGGGTGTATTTTCCCGTCTAAAACATGATTTGGGTATAAAATCCTTGCATGTGGAAGGAAAGGAGGTTGTGCAGGTAGGCAGAATAGAAAGATAGGGTCCCTTGGATGTGGCCTAAGTGGAAGTACCAGATACAATAGATTATATGTGTGGACAAGGGATACTGGATGAAGTGAATGTTTTGGGACCCTTAGACCCAAACTCCCTTGATACCAACTCTGTAATCCTTCTGAAGGCTGAGACTGGGGGGAAGAATAATGGTTTGGAGAATAAAGTAGGAAAGGAGGTATCTCTTTGTAAGCAGAGATCCCTCAAAGAAGGCTCAAAGAATAAATTGGGGAACCGTTTAGAAGGTTTTGTTATCCAAGAACACCCATTCACCCAAGATGAGGACACTTCTGGTGATGACATCTATAGTCAACTCTCATTGGATAGCATGGACCAAATTCAAGGGAACGGTCCTTATAGTCCTAGAAGGAAGAAGGGGAATAAAGGAACTCGAGACTTAGAGAAATGTATTGTGTTCCATGGGAAAAATCCAAAGGGGCGCAAGGATTATTCCCACTTGGAAAAACCGATGGAGACAAGGTCGACCAAGAAGGGTAGAAACAAGGCAAGCAAAGACCTACAATGTGGGGAAAGTGAAGAATCAAGGAGAAATACAAGAGATAGGGATGAAGGGGATGGGGAGTGTTTAAACCTTATTCTGCACTCCAGGCAAGAAATGCTAGAAAACGTTGTCCGACCCAATTTATCAGAAGAGGAGATTAATCGAATTTATGCAAGAAGGTTGCAAGTTGAAGAAAATGAGTAGCAAGAAGTGTGGATATATAAACAAGATCAAATTCTGGCACGAGGCTATAATCAGAGCATAATCAACATGGATGAATTTCTTCATACAATGGAAAAGATGATTACTCACTTTGAAGAGCTTATCAAAGAGGATCCTGATATCTAGGTTAGTCCATTGCAATGGGAATTATACAGAGTAGTTGATTCAAGTAATCTTAGTCTTGTGTTTCATCATTTTGTGAGCTCTTTCAGCACTTAGTGGCATCTTGTTTGCGAACTACGGTTTCCCATTTTTCCTTAAAATTCCTTAATAAAAAAATTTACATTTGGATGGTTTTTTTAAAAACCATAACAACCCAAAAAACAAAAAAAACCCTAAAATCCATAAAATTCCGTAAAACCCCAAAACCCATAAAAATCCAAAAAATACCAAAAAAATCCCCCAAAATATAAAAAATACTAAAACCCTAAAACTCCCTAAGAAACCTTAAAAAACAAAAAATTCATAAAAACCCCAGAAACCAAAAAGAAGTTAAAAACCCTAAAACCCGAAAAACACTCTAAATCACTAAAACCCATAGAAACCATAAAATCCCAAAATTTTTGAAAAAACATAAAAACACTAAATACACCTAAGAAACCTTTAAAACCCAAAACACTTAAAACCCTAAAAATATAAAAACCACAAAAACCAAAAAACCCATAAAAGTCCCTAAAACCCCTAAAAACCATAAACTCCCCTAAACACCTTAAAAAACTAAAAACCACAAAAAAAAACAGAAAATAACTAAAAACGCAAGAAAAAAAATAAAACCCTAAAAACTATAAAACCCGAATAATCTCCAAAACCCAAAAAATCCAAAAATCCCTAAAAATCCTAAAAAAATTAAAACCCTAAAAAAATATAAGAAATTAATAAAAACCAAAAAACACATAAAACCCCAAGCAAAACTAAAAATTTATAAAATCCCTAAAACTCCTAAAACCCTAGAAACCCTAAAAACTATAAAATACCTAAAACCATTAGTATCTATAAAACCAAATAAACCCAAAAAACATCTACAAACATTAAAACCACTTTGAACATTTAAAAACATTAAAAAACACTAAAAACATGAAATCCCTTAAAAACTCAAAAAACACTAAAATCCAAAATAAAAAATAAAAACCCAAATAACCATAAAATCCCTCAAAATACCTAAAGAACCTAAAAAATAACAAGAATCCTATAATATCACTAAAAATGACATAAAATGTGTAAAACTAGAAAAACCATGAATCCCCCAAATAATGTCTTTAAAACCTAAAGAAAATTAAAACCGTTACAAAACATAAAAACGCTAAAACCCTAAAGAAAACTCTTAAAACCGTAAAACACCTCAAAAAATCTAAAAGCCCAAAAAACATAAAAATTTAATTAAAATACATAAAACAAAAAAAACCCAAAAAACCATGAAAAACCAAAATAAAAATTTAAAAATACAAAAACACATAAAACCATTAAAAATGATAAAAACCCTAAAAATCTAAAAAGGCCCTAAAACCCCTAAAAACCATAAAAACATTTAAAACCTTAAAAAGACATAAAAACATATAAAAACCATAAACAACCAATAGAAACTCATAAAATATTTTAAACCCCACAATTTTTTAAAAACTCTAAAATCCATTAAAACCCTAAAAATCAAAAACACCCAAAACCAATAAAAACAAAAAATTACTAAATATCTTAAAATTTCTAGAAATTCAATAAACCACTAAAAATCCAAAAAATCACAAAAACACTAAAAATACCTAAAAATAAATAAAAAACTCCAAAAACAACGAAAACCCTATGAAACATTAAAAACCTAAAAATAATTAAAACCCCGAAAAACAATAAAACCCCTAAAACGCTTAAAAACCTCCAAATCCAAAAAACCCTAAAACATATAAAAATCCTAAAAAATCCATAAAAATACATAACAACATAAAAATCCAATAAACCTTGAAAATAATTATGAAAACATTAAAAACATAAAACATTTAAACCCCCTAAAACCCCCAAAATGCAAAAAAAAACTAAAAACCCAAAATAAAACTAAATACATTAAAAACCCTAAAACATGTAAAAAACAAAAAACCCACAAATACTATAAAACAACACAAAACTATAAAAACCCTTTAACCCCTAAAAATTTTAAAAACTTATATTAACCCATAAAAATAATAAAAAACTAAAAAAATCATAAAAACCCCAAAAAACGCATAAAACCCCTAAAACCCCAAAAATTCAAAAAATCCCTAACAAACCATAAAAAACTAAAATATTTATAAATATCATAAAACATTAAAACATTAAAACCCAAGAAAACCTAAAAAGCACAAAAAAACACTTAAACCACCTAAAAAACAAAAAAAATCAAAAAACTGCTAAAAACCCTAAAACCCTCGAAAACACTTAAAAAAGAATAACACAGAAAACAGTAAAAACCCCCAAACCCCCATAAAAATCCAAAAAACTAAAAAAAACTCCAAACCCCCATTAAATCCCTGAATATATTAAAAACTGTAGAACCATAAAACCCAAGAAAAATTAAAAAAAAACCTAAAACCCAAAAATTATCCATAAAATCATTAAAACCCATAAAACACTAAAACCATTAAATCGTTAAAATATTACAAACCATAAAATCATAAAAAAATTCCTAAGAACATAAAAACAACTAAAAACCGGACACCCATATGAAACCCTTGAAAACATAAAAATAATTAAATCCCCAAAAAACCTCAAAATGATAAAACAAAAAAAATCCCTAAAACCCTAAAACCATAATGGACCCTAAAACCAGAAAAAACCAAAAACCCCTTAAAAACATTAAAAACCACTAAAAACTCTAAAAAAATTTAAACCCCTAATAAAATAAAAAAATATAAAAACCATAAAAAACTGGGAATAAAAATCCTAAACCACCAAAAAACCTTAAAACCCAGAAAAACTATAAAAATACCATAATACCCCAAAAAACCATAAAAATATGAAAAAACCCTAAATTCCATAAAAACATAAAAAAACCTAATAAGACCTTAAAAAACTAGAAACACTTAATACTATTAAAAATAGAAAAATGATAAAATCCCGAAAACCCAATAGTACAAAAAACCCCAAACCGCCCTCAAAATCCCTAAAAACCCTAAAGACATAAGAATAATAAAAATGCCTAAAAATTATCAAAAACATGAAAATCCCTAAAATAGCTAAGAAAATTTAAAAACCTAAAAATAATTTAAAACAATTAAAAATATAAAAAATAAAAAAACACTAAAACCCACTAAAAATCAGAAAACCCCTAAAAACAATAAAGCACAGAAAACCTAAAAAATCCAAAAAACCCAAAAAAACCACTAAAAACTCCAAGAACATTAAACCCTAAAAATGATAAAAAAAAGTTTAAAACCCATATAACCCATGAAGAAATAAAAAATTCCTAAAAACCCAAAAAACCAAATAACCATAGAAAACCCCTAGAAACTCATAAAAACCCTCAAAATCCATAAAAACCCTAAAAACAATAAAAAAATCCCAAATGATCCCAAAAAACCCCTAAAAATTTTAAATATAGATAACCCTACAAACCATTAAGAAAACATTAAAACCCAAAAACACTAAAAACACTAAAAACCCGTAAAATCCTAAAAACCCTAAAAACACTCAAAATCGATAGTAAACCCCAAAAATATAAAAACCTAAAAATCCCAAAAAACCAAAAAAAAATAAAAAACCTTGAAAACCCCTAAGAAAATCGTAAAACCCTAAAAAACATAAAACAACTAATAATTATACTAACACAAAAAACCCAAAAACCTTAAACCCTTAAATAACACAAAATTATTTAAAACCATAAAAAACCTAAAAACATCCCTAAAACATAAAAACCCCTAAGAACACTAATAAGCCCCAAGAAAAAGGTAAAAACATAAAAAATGATAAAGATCTTGTGAATCCTAAAAATGACCTAAAAACACCTAAAACCATAAAAATAGCTAAAAATGGTAAATTTCCCTTGAAGCCCATAAAAACCACAAAAACCCACTAAAACACTAAATCCCCTTTATACCCCCAAAAACATTAAAACCTCCTAAAACTGTAAAAACCCAAAAAAGGTAAAAATAAAATGATAAAAACCCAAAAATACTACAAAAAACAATAAAACCATAAAAACCTCAAAACCCTCAAAATTCTGAAATCATATGAAAACCATAAAAATATTAAGAAATCTAAAAAATCCCTAAAAATGTAAAAACTATTAAAAAGAATGAAAACCCCTAAGAAAACCATAAAACAGAAAAACACTTAAAACCCCTAAAAATTTTAAAATGATAAAAATCATAACAGACCCAAAAAATAATAAAACCCCCCAAAATTTGTAAATGTACAAAAACCACAAAAATCCTTAAAATCCCTAAAAATTTAAAAACCCCTTTTAACATAGAAACCCCAAAGAAAACCATAAAACCTAAAAACTAATAAAACCACTAAAAACCTGAAAACCAATAAATATATTAAAAGTACTAAATGTTAGTAAAAATACTAAAATCCATAAAACTCCTAAAAACCATAGAAACCCAAAAAACCCCCAAAAAACCCCAAAAACCCCAAAAAACAACTAAAGATATAAAAACCATTTAAACACCTAAAACATTAAAAAGTTTAAAATACCTTTAAACCCTATGAAATATAAAATACCCTAAGACCCAAAAATCCAAAAAAACCCCTAAACCTTATAAAAACCTAAAAACACACAAAATCCCTAAATACCATAAAAACCATAAAAAATCCCCAAAACCCCAAAAAATCCCTATTGATGTAAAAACATAAAAACCTTGAAAACACCTTAGAAAACCATAAAATCCTAAAAATTCATTAAAACCCAAAAAACCAAAAAGCACTAAAAATCCTAAAACCCCCTAACAACCCCTAAAATTACAAGAAAACATAAAAACCTTAAAAACATAAAAATCCCTAAAAACCCTAAAAAATAAAAAACCCATAAAACCCCTTTAAACCCATAAAATCATCAAAAAGCATTAAAAACCACCAAACAAATAAAAAATCAAAAATCCCCTAAAACCCCAAAAAACCATAAAACACCAAAAAAACCACAACATCCCAAAATACCCAAAAATAAAATAAATCATAAAAATACATAAAAATACCAAAAAAACATAAAACCCCCATAAAAAATAGAAAAAACATAAGAAAAATTTAGAATCCTAAGAAAATATAAACCCCCAAAAAACCAATAAACCCTAAAACCCCTAAAAACACCTAAAATAATTAAACCCCACAAAACCATAAAAACCAAAAAAAACTAAAAACCCAAAACCCCATTGAAAAATCTAAAAACCCTTTAAAACACAAAAAATTTAAAACCATATAAATAACCCAAAAAAACCAAAAAACTCAAAAAAAACATAAAAAACCAAAAAAAACCTAAAACTAACAAATCCTTAAACACCATAAAACCCATTAAAATCCTTAAAATTATATAAAAATCCCTAAAACATAAAAAAAAAACTAGAATTACACTAGGAAATTATAAAAAGCAAAAAACAATTAAAACCCATAAAAACTAAAAAATCCTAAAAACCCTAAAAAACTAAAATCCTTCAAAATACCCAAAAACCATAAAAACAATAAAAATACTCAAAAATATCTAAGAATATTTAAAACTATAAAAAATAATAAAATCCATAAAAAACACTAATAAAACAAAAAATCCTTAAAATCATTTGAGGCCCAAAAAAACCTTAAAATTTCAAAAAAAACAAAGAAACCCAAAAACCATAAAAACCCTTAAAACCCTTAGAAAAATAAAAACCAATAAAACCACTAAAAACCACTACAAAATATAAAACCCCTTTAAACCCATAAAACATTAAAAACCCTAATAATCTTAAAAAGAATAAATAGTCAAAAACAACTTAAAACCAAAAAAAACCCTAAAACCTATAAAACCAAAAAATTGTCTAAAAACCCTAAAACTAATAAAACACTAAAACTCTTATAAACTAAAAACACATAAATCCCATAAAAACCTAAAAACACTAAAATCCCTAAAAACCCTAGAAATTAACAAAAAATCCTAAAACCCCTTAAAACCTAAAAAACCCAAAAAACCATAAAAACTGTAAAAACACATAAAACGCCTAAAATCCCACTAAAAACACCAAAACCCCATTAAACCATTAAAAACTATAAAAAATTACAAAAAAATTAAATACCCTAAAAAACTCGAAGAATCCTAAATCCCAAAAAAACCTATAACTCCAGTAAAAACTCTTTAAAAACTCTAAAAACCCTAAAAAAAATAAAAAAAATAAAAAATAATAAGAAATCACTAAAAATGTAAAAAACTTGAAAAACCCTAATAAAACCTTAAAAACTAAAAACCCCATAAAACCACTAAAAACGTCAAAAAAGATAAAAACCAAAAAAACATTAAAAACCCTAAAACCCTCAAAATCATTTATAATAAATAAACATACCTGATAATATAAAAAATAATAAAACCCCTAAAAACCCCTAAGAAAACCTTAAAAACATTTAAACACCTAAAACCCCTAAAAATCATAAACATGCTAAAAAACCAAAAATGTAAAAACCCCCCTAAAACATTAAAAACCACAAAACCCTAAAACCTTAAAACCCCTAAAAACATGAAAACCCAAAAAAATCCCATAAAAATCTAAATTCAAATAAAATATCTAAATTCATTTCAAACCTCTAAAAATATTATAAACTCTAGAAACTGTAAAAAATAAAAAAACACCAAAATACTCAAAACCCCATAAAATGAAAATCAAAAAACATAAAAAATCAATAAAATCTATAAAAACCATAAAAATTCTAAAAAAACTAAAATAAATAAAATTTTAAAAACAGTAAAAACCCTGAAACACTCTATGAAAACCATAAAACCCTAAAAATACATTAAACCCATAATAAAATTAAAATTCTAATGGAATAAAAATCCCTAAAACCGTAAAAAAATTTAAAGCCCATAAAAATCCATGAAAGGCCCTAAAATTCCCTAAAAAAATAAACCCTAAAATCATGTAAAAGTCATATGAAGACCTTAAAAAAATTAAAACAATTAAAATCACTAAATACATAAATATAAAAAATATAAAAAATTCATCAAATGACCAAAAAAACCCTAAACCCCCTAAAATCCATAAAAACACCAAAACCACTAAAAACACCAAAAATCCTATACAAACTCTCAAAATAAAAAAAACTCTCAAAACCCTTTAAACCCCTAAATTTCTATAAAACCCCTAAAAACATTAAAACACTAAAAAATAAAAAACACCTAGAAACATAAAAAATATAAAAACCATACAATCCTAAAACACTAAAAACTCACCAAATCCCCAAAAAATGAAAACCCGTAAAAATACATAAAAACCCATAAAAACCATAAAAACACTTAAACCCCTAAAAACCCAAAGAAAACATTAAAAACCCATAAATGCTTAAAACCCCTATAAACATAAAAATTTTAAAAACCCTAAAAATACTAAAAACCCTAAAAACCATAAAAAAACCCCCCAAAACATGAAAAACCATAAAATATCTAAACAAACTAAGAAATATTAATCCCTTAAAACCTATAAAAACTATA
Source organism: Viscum album (assembly GCA_963277665.1). NCBI lineage: Eukaryota > Viridiplantae > Streptophyta > Magnoliopsida > Santalales > Viscaceae > Viscum > Viscum album. The sequence continues at coordinate 1,118,822,124 of OY728152.1, forward strand.
AAAACCCTAAAAACACTAAAAAAATCAAAAAAATCATAATACCACAAAAAACCCTAAAAATCATAAAACCCTAAAAACCCCCAAACCCCTCAAAATCCCTTAAAACCCTAAAAACACGTAAATGTGTTAATTTATTTATTCTCATGTTGTTAATATTTTAGTTTCCATGTTGTTATGATGTTCTCTATTTTTAAACTTCATAATCCCCTTGGATAAAAATAATGTTTAATTTTTGTGTGAAAATAATGTTTTATAACAATCAATGTGGATGGATTGATTTGGGACTTATTTGTGATTGATATGGATGTCAATAAATTAATCTTGTGTATGTATAAGTTGAAAATGTTAAAATATTACAACAACTGTTATATTAAATTTGTTAATTTTACAACTGATATTGGCACCAAGAATCTCTTTAGAGGAAATCAGAATGTAAAGGAATGTGGGGAAAGATTTTTGGCACTAGAAGTTGAAAATTTATCATAAATTTTGACATCCTTGACCTTTTAATTTGTGGATAAGTTCAATAATTATGGAATTCCAACAACTATTGATCACTTTCCTAGTGTTTTTTTTTGGATAATTTCTCAGGTTTTTATCCCACAATAGATGTAGAGTTTATGATTTATCTCTTTTTAGGGACTGGTCCTATATCACTGCTTTCTTATCATATGGAACCAACATAATTAATTGAATTAAAATTATAGTTTTAATATTTTGAAAGAAAATGGTACATTTGGACTAGCACATCTTTGTGGGAAACATTGGTTCTTTTTCTAAAAAAGGTACATGGGTCACTTAGAATTTCTGTCGATTATCGTAATATTAATCATGATATGATAAAGAATTTTTATCCTTTACTATACATTTATTTCCATCCTGATAAATTTAGGGGGGGCTAGTGGTTCTATAAAATTGAATTTCATTTGGGAAATCCCCAAATGAAGGTTTATAAGGTGGATATTTTGATGATGTATTTTATAAGTAGATATGACCATTAAGAGAATGTTATTATGCCTTTTGATCATATGAGTCCACTAGCTATATTTATGGAATTAATGAATTAGATTTTTCATATATCGTGTGCATTCTAGGAAAAAGGTTGATAATTAAAAAACTTGGTGATAGTGTTGGGTATCTTGCGGTTTCATCGTCTGTATTCCAAACATTCAAAGTGTGCTTTTGGGATACAAGAGGTAAATTTATTGGTCCATGTTATCATTGGAAAGGGGATTTAAATGGATCCATAAAATATATCGGTTGTGATCACTAGGAAACTTCCATAGAATTTATTTGAGATAAGTAGTTTTCTTGGCCTAACTGGTTATTACCAACATTTTTTTTCTAAATTTTCATGACTAGCTTCAATAATTACATCTTTGACAAGGAGAAGTGTGTCATTCCTATGGAATGATCAATATAAAAATCATCTTCATGAGTTTAATGTTTTACATACCTCAGCACTGATCTGGATATTTCCCTAATCAAGAAAACTGTATGTGATGTATTGTAGTGATTTAGGATATTGGTTGGGGTGTGTTCCCAGTTAGAGAGATCATGTTGTTGATTATATCTCAAGGTAGTAACTATTTCATGGGAATAAGTAACCAAATCATGATTTGGAATTAGTTATCATAGTCCATGATTTAAATACTAGGATTAATTATGTTTTTGGGGAGGTATTCAAATTGTTTATGTGTCATAACAACTTGAAACACATTTTTCACAATGATATTTGAATATAAAATAAATAAGATGTATGTAATATCTTTAAATTATTTACTTTTAATTAATTATTAGACCCATTAAGTAGAACAATTTTTAAGATTCATTAACCATAAATTCATATAGTTAGTTAGTGAAAGAGACATCAACTCAATAGGATTTAATGCAAATGATTTCAAAAATGCACATGGATTGTAAATATTGTGGCAGTGTTTTTATTTTAATTTGAGTTTATTTTGTTCTTTATTTGTTAAGGAATGTTAAAGAGGAACAAAATTGTGATTCTGAATGTGTTTATATTAGGTCAAAATTATATGGAGGGGATACTATTGATAGATGGAATCATGAAATTAAATTATCATTGTGGTTTCAAGATCATATGGTCATACCTTTCCCTTTCCAAGAACAAGTCCATGATCATCACCATTTTATATGGTATATTCATCCTAGAATTCAAAATATATATAAGGCACAAATTTTTTTTTGGTTTGCACGAATTAAAGGAAAGGTAGATGAGTTTGTTTTGAGATACCTCTCTTGTCATCAAGTTAAGTAATAGCACCAACAACCAGCAAGTATGCATCAATCTTTACTGATTCCGATGTGAAAATGGGAGAAGATAACTATGGAGTTTTTAATAAGCCTTCCAAGGATGGTTCAAAAACATGATTCCATATGGGTGATATTGTATAGGTTCTTAAATTCATATTATTTCATCCCTATTCATTATAAAAATTGGTAGAGGACATTTTTGAAAAATCCATATCTGAGATGTTGTAAAGTGGCATGGTATTCAATTATTTATTGAATCTAAGAAAACCCCCCAACTTTACATCTCATTTTGGAAAATATTTATAGAAAAAATATGGGACTTATTTTACTATGAGAATGGAATATCATCTTCAAATAGATGGAAAATACGAAAGGATGGTACAAAAATTGAAGGACATTCTTAGGGTTTTTGTAATGGATTTTTGTGGCTCAATTATGGAGCACATACCATTACTGGTGTTATAATAAAAAAAATAACTGAAATTGATACATATGTCTCTTTTTAAAGAATTTTATGGTTGTCCTTGTAGTTATATAATTTTTTTAGTGGATTTTTGGACCAAGCATATTAGGAAGACTATTATATTCAGGTATTGTATTTTTTCCAATGGAGTTTGAGAAGAAAAGAAACCACCTTACTTTGTAAAATTGGTTGATCCAGCTGACTATCATATCCAGAAAATCAAACTCAATATCCTTAAGAAATTAAATTTTATTATGAAATATATATGATGACCTAAGATATGGATGTTACAATACATTCCATGGTAAATATGATAATACTAATGATGATCGATCAGAGGATAAATATCTTAAAATATGGGATTTGGGATGAAAGATGTCGAGTGATTTTGGAATGAAGTGAATTTTTCTAGAAGATGGTTGATTATTTTACAATATATCAATTTGAGTTTTTTGAAAAATTCAGATGACCTCGAATCAATATATTTGGTATTTTTGATGTAGAAATTTAAGGTGGGATAGTTTCCAAGTATTTTCCAAATTTTTGGGCCTCAAAATCAGAAGTTTTTTATGATAAAGGAAGAGTTTTCAATAAATGATTTTGAAAAAAATAGTTCATAAATGGAGAATCATAGTTCCTAGGCCACAAATTAGGTACCCAAAATTGAAAAGGAAAATTTTAAAATGAGTATTTTCACATAGCATCATTATGTAGACCGTGATGGGCACTACGTAGACTGCATAGGGATAAATAGTTCATATGAGGCTCACAGTTTAAGGGAGGTTGGTAGTTCATGAGAGACATGTCATTTTCACAATGAGGTAGTGATTTAGGCTATCTCAAATGGTTTCTATTTTCAAAATACAATAGACACTACATAGGATTAAGCCAGTCTGTAGACCACATAGTAGTTCATAGTGAAGGCTTTACCTTATCAAAGTTAAAGGTGATTATGATTAGAGAGTTTTTCGATCTATCTAACTATATAAAGACCCCTAATAAAATAATTATGAAGAGTTAATTTTATTAGAATATAAAATCACTATAGGAAGAATTCAGGTAATTTTGAAAGATTTCACGAGAGAGAATTCCATGAAGGATAAGTGTTCACAGAGGAAATATTCAATGAAAGAGGAAGTTTCTATAGAAGGAGTTTGCATGAATCTATACCCTGCCATGGAAAATGGACAAATTAAAATAGGTTTTCCATGGATGAATTAGTTTTCCATGATGTATGGTTGATCCATGGAAGAACCAAGCCTCAATGAATCATGGGTGGTTCATGAAAGAATAAGGTTGTCCATAAGGAACTGGCGCAACATGGTGCAGCTAGGTCCATAGAGGATACATGATAGTACACATTGGGTACAATGAACTTCCTAAATGGAATAAAATAGTTTCTGAATAAAATTTCTATAAACTAATTGTACTCAAAAAAGCGTGATTCCAATGTGAGTAATCCGACTTGGAAATAAAAATGAGATATCTGACTGAGTATCATTACAATGTTCAGGAAGTTTTTACCATCTTATGGGTAATAAAGTGAATAATTTATATGAAAGATTTTATTTTTGGAAGTTGATCAAGAAGCATCGTAACATGTTTTTTACAAAAATTATATTACATAATTTTGTGCTACTTGAATCACATGCACTATTGTAGTGAACATAGTGCTATATGAGTGTAATTAAATATACTAATTTTTTTATTCCATATAAGAGATTTTTTTCTAGTGGATGCTATGGTATTGTATTATTTATCAACCATAACAAGAGAATGAAAATATTTTTGAGTAGGGTACATTGTAAATTCTTGTGTTTCTATGGTTATGTGTTTTATTTTTTCATTAAGAAAATAAATAATTAACATGAGGATAATTTTGATACATAAGTATGTAAATACAAAATAAATAGTTATCATTGATTCACCCTCTCCCCCTCTTAGTGATACTTGAATCTTGGTTGGGTAATCTCAGTGAAAATAGGTTATACTTCAATGGTTGGACCAAGACTTATAAAAGAGACAATTGTAAAGATTTAATTCAACAGAACTAGGATAGATACTCCATAGATTCATTAAAAAATGTATGTGAATTATCTTTAATGGTCATTTCAGTTTGAGGTGAGTGATCATGTGTTCTTGATAATCTCTCTAGGGATTGAGAATCATATTTTTTGGAAGAAGGTTTTGTTCCTTGATACATATGCCCTTTTGAGATAATTGAATGGATGGGTGAGGTGGAGTATCATTGGTTTTTTTCACCAAGGCTCTATTTACTATATAATTTGTTTCATGTATCTCAAATTGAGAAGTATCAACCAAACCCTAACCATGTGATTCTATGGGATCACATTGACCTAGAGCTAGATGATGCCATCATTAATGAGCTGATAAAGATTCTGGATGGGAAATAGAAAGTGTTTCATTGGAATAGAATCAGTATAGTGTGGTTTTTATGGAAGATTTTTCATATTTAGGATAGACCTTCAGAATATGAAAAGGAAATGATGGAGAAATGTCATGAACACTTTAGGTAAAACATTGTTTTTCTACTTTCCAGGGATTAAAAGAATAATGATAGAGATAATGTATAACCCCTTGTTTTAGGTACATAACCATTTATTTATGTATTTTATTCATATAATATTATTGGGTTAGGTCTCTGGAGGTTTGAAGGATATTAGACATGTTTTTTAAGATTTTATGGTGGTTCACAATTTGAGAATGATTTGTATAAATAGTTCAACACCTCCAGGAAATATTAAAACTAAAATAAGGGACATAGCGGTGGTGTAGAGTTAGGTTTGCGGTTTTTGAAAACTATATGGATACCTAATAGAAACCATGAAATGTTTGATATTAGGGGTTAGTATAGTTGTAACATGGATCATCTAACCATGTGAGCCAACCTTGTGAGGTTTTTTGTAGGTAGTGGATCATGTGTGATTAGTTCCTGTTTTTCCGTATCCTCTTCCCTAACCATAAACCATGGGAAATTAGATAAAAAATTATGGATACAATCTTATTTTCCTTATAATACACTTATTTTCCCCCGAATAGGAAATAACATGAATTATGATTCTTACTAAGGTTGTGAGACATTCTTTTTGATCCAGAAGAAATTCCTAGGGGAATCATAGTGTGTTAGAGACCCATATTTTCTAATAAGGGATTGTACCTTAGCATTTTTCTAATATCTATTATCCTTCCCTCTTTTGGAATCATGTAATTAGTTCTTTGGGGTTAGATCCATGTTTTATGATGTCAATATTGATGGGACATGTTTTTTCAAATTGAATTGAATGAGATCTATGTTGGAATCATGAATATTTAATCCAATTTGTTAAATATGTTTTGTAATTATTCATTTTTTCCTAAATTTAAGAGATAGGTAGCTTCTATATCAAGTCATATTTATTAGAACATAAAGGCTTTATTTCAAAATTATTTAATTTCCAGATATTTTTATGAAAATAATGGTTTTATTTGATGTAATTCTTGTCAAATGTTTGGTTTTGGAAATCATTATAATTGGATACAATTCTATAAAACCAGTGTTTATTATTTTAAAATGGAAATTTCAAAATAATGGTTTGTTGATTCAAGTATATTAGTTATTGAAATAGTTTTATTTAAATAGTTTTATATGATTTTTGAATCACGTTTGTCAATGAGTTGATTGGGGTGGATAATAGTCATGAAGTTCCACTGTCAAAGTGATAGAGTATATAAGTGAAGTTCCACTGTCAATAGTAACACCAATCTTGTGTACATTTTTGTGTTGAGTTTGTATGAGAGAATAGAAATTTTTATTTAAAATCATAAAGTGATAATTTGTTAAAATATTTTTTGATGTTTCTTGAAAATTATTGTGTTATTAGTTGATGTATTCCTTAAAAAATTGTTTTAAATGCTTATTTGATTTTTATCATTAGAAAACTATTTTAGTAAGATATAAAATGATTTAAATTTTTTTGAACTATTTTATATAAATGTACCAAAATATTCAATCCTAGTTGAATGATTTGGGAAGTAATTGTGTAAATATTACTATGTTTTATACTCACACCCTACTTTAGAACTATGGATAATTTACATATATTATATATTGAGACATGAGTAAAGTTAGGGCATCACAGTTCCTTAGTGATTCTTCTTGATACCTAGGGTTGGGGATCTGTATTTGGATGTTGGAGAATATTGGGAGTTTTTTATAATGTATTTTGTGTGTTTTGGATTTTTGATTATTTGGTTTCATTGGTTATGTCTCATTGATTCTTCTTATACTATGTTATTGTCTTTTGTTTTATGGTTGTATTGGCTTGAATTTTGGTACTCATGCATCATTAAGATGTTTTGTTTTTATGGATATCATTGGTTTGGTCATTTTATTATAAAAAGTAAAATCATCCCCTACTGTTTATGAGGCCCTTGAAATTTATTTCTAGTCTTTTGTGTCTTAGGGATGTCACATAATTCCTAGTCTCTCCCCCATAAATTCTCAATCCAATAAGGATGGGTGAGATTTTATATTACAACTCTCACTTTTATTCCATTTGATTTTTCAAATTTTTTCTTATCCTATATTTAAATATTAAAGATTCATCACTTTAATACTGCATTTATTCAAAAAATGATCCCTATATTTTAAGAAACATTAATGGGTAAAAAAATGGAGCATCTTGAGTCCTACATGCATTTATCATTTTTCTTCATCCTCTATCTTCTACTTACCACATTTTTCTATTGAATACATTTTAAATTTTCTCTTTTAACTCTATTTTGGGATTTCCACACTCCAATAACCTTTTAGATTTTTTGTAATTGGTTAAGAATGCTATATGAAGAATGTTGAGTGGTAAAAGGAAAGAGTGTTAATTTTTTTTAAAAACCATAATTGAGTGAAACATCATCGACCGTACTATTTTCAAGTGTAAACATGTGAGTAAGTGTGTGAGGTCTATATACACTTCCCTTTAAAATTTCTTGCAGGATTCAGAAATGGAAGTTGTGAGTAACACTAATGAAATGGAAATTAAGTTGTTCATGAGTGTTTTACAAGAACAATTCAAAATATTTTATGTTAGGATGTATTAATTTAAATCCCATTTTAATTCTAGAGCACTTCCAAGGAGGAGGGTCATTGAATTAGAGAAGATGTTATTTGATTTTCATGAGTCACCAATTAGAAGATAGAAACCACCATAGAGGAAAACCAATGATCTTAGAGGAGTATATTTTATGATGCCTTAATTCAAAGGTATGAATTATCATGAAGCATACATAGAATGGGGACTAATGTTAGAGTATGATTTTGGTTTTTATAATTAATTTTCTAAAAATAAGGTGAATTCAATGGTTGTTGAATTAACCTACTATTCTAGTATTTGGTGGGATAAACTAAAAGTGATTTTATTCAAAAGTGGAGAATTACCCATCCACACATGGGAGGATATGAAAGTGGAAATTCGTAAGTGGATTATTTAAATCCAAAATTATCATGATTCATTAAACAATTTATAGGGTTTGAAACAAGGGTTTATGAGTACTGGGGAGTATCATAACAATATGGAGATCATCATGATTTGGGCCAATATTGATGAGGAGTGAGAGGCCACTATGGAAATAATATTGAATGACCTCAACCATAAAATTCAGGATGTAGTGGACATCTACAACTATTTTGATATGGAGTATCTTCTTCACATAGATACTAAACTGGAGGGGAAACTAAATGAAAGAACGATGTTCCCTATATCTTATAGAATGGGTTCTAAATATTATTTCATGTTCAAATATTCCAAACCATAAGAACATGTAAGGGAACAAAAATAAGTTCAAATGAGGTGAAAAAACTAAAAACATTATTTCCATAATCCAAAGATAAAATGGAGGATAATGCGGTTTCGAAATCACATGATATAAAATATCTTAAATGTAATTGATTTTTAAAATTTTCCTCACAATGACCAAATTATATGCCCATGATTATTTTTGATGATGGAGATGTTCTTAGTACTATATCATGACAATATGAAATTCCACTACTTGAGGAGTGATTAGATGTGGAAATAGATATCCCCATACATGGATAAATGCTCGTGGAAAGGCAGGCTTTTAGTGATAAACTAGAAGAAGAACATTATCAATAGAAAAGAGAGCACGTTTTTTATACTAGATGTCGCGTCATTGATAATGTATGTAGTATGATCATGGGGTAGTGTAGTGACACAAACAAAGAAAGTGGTTTGATGTTTGATAAATTGGTTTTAACTATAACCAAGTATCATAGGCCTCATATTTAGTAATGGTTAAGTAATAGTGGGGATGTAAAGTGACTAAGAAAGAACAAGTTCTATTTTCAATAGGGAATTATAAACATAGAGTGATATGTGATGTTTTTCTCATGTTTTCTAGTCATATATTATTGATAATACCATGGTAATTTGATAGGAGGGTCACACATTATGTATACACCAACCCCAATTCTATTATGTACAATGAGAGGATAGTTATGATTTCACCTTTGAGGTTGTTTCAAGATTATCAAGAACAATTGAGGATTGGGAGAGATTATGAAAAGAGAGAAAAATAAAAGAGTTAAAAAATAGAGACAATAGGAAAATAAAATGTGAAAATGGATTGATGAGTGGCATTAAAATAAATTATTGAAAGAAAATGTTTAAAACATGAGTTAAAATAAGAGTTACAAAAACAGTATTGAAGTAAAATTGATTTTATTTTCATGAAAAAGATATATAAATATTTCTTTAGAGAAGGAGGAAACTATAATTATTCTATGAAAGGGATAATATCTTACTAATAACTCTCTTAACCTAGAAATTTCTTCTTATGTTGTGTCTTTATTCCAACCATATGGTTATTGAGAAAGGAAATGTAGTAAATGAGCTACATTTGATCCAAGTGGTTGGTATGAAAAAACCTGATAAAAGGTAGTTTCCTGAAGAAAAAAATTCAAAACTTCATACATGGGGAGATGGAAATTTAGAATAATAAGATAAGATATATGATAATGCCTAAAATATATAGTTACCCAAAATGCATGGAAATTCTAGTTCCACCATTAATGAATCTGATCTTTCTCCCATTGAATTTTCAAATTTTAGGATGAATCCTTTTAAAGAGGTAGGGGATAATGAGCATTATAGAACACACTGTAATCTAGGGGTTTAATGCATACTTGGAGAGGAGGGCATAATTGTCATGATGGTATAAGACCCTTTGTGAGGAGTTGGTTTCCCAATAATAGGGGATAAGATAAAGAAAATGAGGGAGTCCTTAAATGGGTTAATCATGGAATTCCATGGAGAGGCCCAATACCCTATCTTGGGAGAAGAATTTGAGCCTATATTTACATTAATTAATGCCCAACCATTCTTTTTAGGAACCATTCCAGGGTTTTCAAGGAATTTCAAGCCCACGCCACCATGTAATATTCCAAGTTAAAAGTTGTGGGTTGTTTGTCATTACTTTCAAAAAGGGTATGATACTTGTCCCTGAATGTCATGGGCATGTTCCAAAATTTTCAGAATATTCATTTAGGCATTTCAAAATTTTGAAACTATGTTTTAGAATTTTATACCACCCTTTGGATATAAATAACCAACCTGTTGTAATCTTTTAACATCATGAATGAAGGAGATGTTATTTTGGTGATTTTTTCTTCAAAAATTTTTGTTCTTGCTTAATTTTTGAATTATAAAAGTATTAGAAATACTTTGTGTAATATTTAAGAGAGATTCTTATAGAAAATTTTTATTTAGGTTCCTCCTTCACCAACTCTCTCCTTTCTTCCTTATTTCCACCATTTATAACCCTTCTAACTTCTTTTCTTATAGAGATCTGGGTGCTTAAAACACTAATGTTGAACATGGTTCTTAAGGAACTTAATTGTGGTTCTTGGATCATATATCAAGGTTTTTATGGGGTTTTTTGTTTTCTACATTTTTATGGATTTCATGGTTTTTTATGATTTTTTATTTTGTTAGGGTTTTTTGGGATTTATAGAGTTTTCAGGGTTTTTAGGGTTTTATGGGGTTTGCAGCTTTTATAGTTTTTTTATTTTCTATTTTATTAGGGTTATTTAGGTTTTCTTTTATTTTTAATATTTTTAGGTGTTTAAAGGTTTTTTATATTTTTAGTGGGTTTTTAGAATTTTATGTGATTTTTAGGAATTTTATGTTTTTTATGGGTTCTAGTGTTTTTAGGATTTTTTAGTTTTTATATGGATTATCAAGGTTTTTATGTTTTTTTATGTTTTTAGGAATTTTTAGGGATTTATTAGGATTTTTATGATTTTTATGGTTTTTAGGATTTTTAGGGTTTTTAGGTTGGATTAGCATATTTATGGTTTTTTTGGTCTTTCTTGTTTATTTTTGGGTTTTTATGGTTTTTAAGGGTTTTTGTGTTCTTTTTGTTTTTAGCAGTTTAAAAGGTTTTTTTTGTGTTTTTAGGTTTTTAGGGGTTTTATGGGTTTTTAGGGATTTTAAGTACTTTTATAGGATTTATAGTTTTTCAGGATTTTTAGGGTTTTAAATGTTTTTTAGGGGTTTTAAGTGTTTTAAGTTTTTAAGGTTTTCATAGGGTTTTTAAAGGATTTATATTTTTTTACATTTTTAGGATTTTTAGTGATTTTTTTGGTTTTTATGGGTTTTTACTATTGTTAGGGATTTTTTTGGTTTTAGGGTTTTATGGATTTTCTAGGTTTCTATGGTTTTTTGAGTTCTTAGGGTTTTTAGGGTTTTAGAGTTTTTTGGAATTTTTTTGTGGTTTAAAGGGATTTTAGATTTTTTAGTAGTTATTTAGGTTTTTATGGGTTTTAGGGTTTTTTAATGTTTTTAGGGGATTTTATACATTTTAGCGTTTTATACAATTTAGGGTTTTTTATGGTTTTTAGAATTTTTTTCATTTTAAGGGTTTTACATGTTTCTATGTTTTAAATGTTTTCTTAGGGGTTTTCAATTTTCTTGGGGTTTTTTTTAATTTTTAGGGATATTTAGGAATTATTTATTTTTTCTAATGATTTAAGTGTTTATAAGGATTTTTAGGGTTTCTAGGGGTTTTACGATGTTTATAGTTCTTTTGTTTTTTCGTGTTTTATTTTGATTATTTGAGGGTTTTTAGGGTTTTTGTAGTATTTATCTTATTTCTGGGTTTAAAGGGTTTTTAGAGTTTTTGTGGGATTTAGGGGTTTTATGGGTTATTATGGTTTTTAATGTTTTAAGTGTTTTTTCGGGTTTTCTGGGGTTTTTGGGTTTTTTAGGGTTTTAGGGTTTTCAGAATTTTTTAGTTTTTTGAGGGTGTTATGTTTTTTTTGGTTTTTATGATTTTAAATGGGTTTTAAGTGTTTTCCATAGAATTTAGGGTTTTTTAATTTATAGTGATTTTAGGAATATTTTAGTTTTTTTTTTGTTTTTCGTGTTTTTAGGGATTTTGATGGATTTTAGGGTTTTTAGTGATTTTAGGGTTTTTATTGAGTTTTTGGTGTTTTATGGGTTTTTTGAGTTTTTATAGGTAAAAAGGGTTTTTAGAGTATTTTCATGTCTTAGGGGTTTAAAGGATTTTTAATGTTTTTGAGATTTTTAGGGGTTTTATAGGTTTTTAGGTTTTTATGGATTTTGAGGGTTTTATGGTTTTTATGGTTTTAGGGTTTTTATCTTTTCATTAGTTTTTAGGGGTTTAAAGGGTTTTTAGGTTTTGACGATTTTCATAGGGTTTTTTTGGGTTATTAGGATTTTTTTTTGTTTTTATGGATTTTTACGGATTTTTTATGATTTTGGTAGTTTTTAGGGATTTTAGGGATTTTGAGTGTTTTTAGGGTTTTTTGGTAGTTTTAGGGTCTTTAGGGGTTTCAAGGTTTTATAATTATTTTCAATTTTTTAGTCTTTTAAAAAAAATTAGATATTTTATTTTCTTTTAGGGTTTTTTGGGTATTTTGGTGTTTTTAAGGTTTTTGGGTTTTTTTACGGTTTTTATGTTTTTAGGGTTTTTTTAGTTTTTTATGTGTTTAAAGCATGTATAGGTTTTTAAGGTTTTCTTAGGGGTTTTAGTTTTTTTTCATTATTTGGTCATTTTAGGGATTTTTTAGGATTTTTATTATTTTTTGGGTTTTAGGTATTTTGAGGGGTTTTAGGGTTCTTTTAGGGTTTTTGGGTTTTTGTGTTTTTATGGGTTATTGAGTTTTTTAGGGTTTAAGTTTTTTATATTTTTTTTAACATTTTTAGGGGTTTAAATGGGTTTTCATGTATTTAATGTTTTTTATAATTTTTATGGGTTAGATTTTATATGGTTTTTTGGGGTTTAATGTTTTTTCAACTATTTTAGGTTTCTTAGGGTTTTATAAGGTTTTATCATTTTTAGGGTTTTTTGGTTTTTGTGTTTTTATTTTTCAAATGATTCTTAAGGTTTTTTAGTGTTTTTTGGTTTTTTTTGTTTTTATGGATTTATAGGACCTTTTAGGATTATTATTGTTTTTATGGATCTTACGTATTTTGATGTTTTTAGGTTTTTCGGGTTTTTATGGTTTTTGGGGGTTTTTAGGTCTTATTTTGAGTTTTTAGATATTTAAAGGTTTTTATTGTTTTTAATGTTTCTATTGACTTATAGAATTTTTAGATTTTTTAGTGTTATTTAAGGGTTTTTGTGTTTTTATGGTTCTTTAATGTTTTAGGGATTTTTTTGGGTTTTTTGGTTTTTGGGTTTTTTAGGGTCTTTAGGGTTTTTAGTACATTTTTTGGGGTTTTAAATGTTTTTATATTTTTAAGGTTTTCTTATGGGTTTCAGGGTTTTTAGTTTTTATGTTTTTTCAGGATTTGATCGTTTTTTTTTTAATTTTTATGGGTTTTTGGGGTTTTTGGAATTTTGAGGGTTCTTAGTGGTTATAGGGATTTTAGGGTTTTTATTGATTTTTTGTGATTTTAGTTATTTTTATTTTTTAGAGGCTTAAATAATTTTTGGCGTTTTTAGTGGGTTTCCAAGTGTTTTAAGGGGTTTTATGGGTTTTTATTGTTTTCAGGGGTTTTATGGTTTCCTAGATTTTTAATGTTTTTATGGTGTTTTTCAATTTTTAGGTTTTTAGCGGTTTTAATTGTTCCTAGGTTTTTATTTTTTTCATAGGGTTTTTTAGGGTTTTAGGGTATTTTATTTTCCTGGTATTTTATTTATTATTTGGATATTTATGGGTTTTAGTGTTTTAGGGATTTTGGGGGGTTTTAGGGGTTTTTTTGTTTTTTTGTTTTTCGGATTTTTTTAGGTTTTTAGCGGATTTGAATTTTTTTTAGTTTTTAACATTTTTAGTGGTTTAAAGTGTTTTTCTATTTTTAGTGGGTTTTAAGGGTTTTATGGGATTTTAGAGATTTTAATGTTTTTAGGGTTTTTTATGTTTTTAAGGTTTTTAGGGGTATTTAGGGTATTTAGTATTTTTATTATTTTTTAGGTTTCTAGGGTTTTTCAATGTTTTTTGGATTTTAAGGTTTTCATAGGGGATTTCGGTTTTTTTATGTTTGTTTACCATTTTAGTTATTTTATGGATTTTTTAGATTTCTTATGGGTTTTTAAAAATTTTGAGGGTTCTTAGGGTTTTTATGGTTTTTTGGGTTTTTTATTGTTTTTAAGGTTTCTATGGGATTTTATTGTTTTAAGGTTTTTTTTGAGTTTTTATGGGTTTTAGATTTTTTTAATGTTTTTAGGGGTTTAATTTTTTTTAGAGTTCTTATTGTTTTCATTTTTTATGGGTTTTAGGGTTGTTTAAGGTTTTTATGGATTTTTAAGGTTTTATGGTTTTTAAGGTTTTTAGGGGGTTTTAGTGTTATTATCATTTTTAGGTTTTAGGGGTTTTAAGTCTTTTTAGTTTTTTATGGTTTTCATAGTGAGTTTTAGTGTTTTTACATCTTTATGGTTTTTTGGGTGTTTTCTTATTTTTATGGTAATTTAGGGTTTTAGGTATTTTTAGGTTTTTATGGTTTATTGGGTTTTTTTGTTTCTATAGTTTTTTAATGTTTTTTGATTTTTTAGTGTTTTTTAACATTTTTATGGGTTTAAAGGGTGTTTATAATTTTTAGTGGGTATCTCATTTTTTTATGTATTTTTAGGGTTTTAATTTTTTTATGGATTTTATGGGTTGTTAGGGGTTTTTAGAGTTTTTTTTACATTTTTTAGGTTTTTATCTGTTAGAAGTGTTTTAGTTTTTTATGATTTTCATAGGGTGTTTTCCTGGTTTTTATGGTTTTAAACTTTTTTGGGTATTTTAGGGCTTTTTAAGAAGTTTTTTTCTTCATCATATTTTATGAATTTTAATGGGTTTTATGGTTTTTTTGGTTTTTTGGTTTTTTGGTTTTTTATGTTTTATTTGAGTTTTTAAGGTTTTTTAAAAAAATTAATGTTTTCTCGGTTTTAAAGTGTTTTTATAGTTTTATTGGTTTTTTAGGTTTTTATGGTTTCATGGTTTTTATGGGTTTTTATGGTTTTTAGGGGTTTTCAGTATCTTTTTAGGGTTTTAAGAGTTTTTTGGGATTTAAGAGGTTTTAAATTTTTCAGGTTTTTATGGAGTTTTTAGGGATTTAGTGTTTCTTTATTTATTTTTAGATATTTTTAGGGTATTTTAATGATTTTATTTTTTATGGTTTTTAGGGTTTTTTTGGGTTTTATGGGTTTTATGTTTTTTAAAAAAAATTTGGATTTTTTTGGGTTTTAAGTGTTTTTAGGTTTTTATTGTTTTTAGGGTTTTTCATGATTTTAGGGTTTTTCATGATTTTAGGGTTTCTATGTTTTAAGGGAATTTAGGGATTTTTTAGAATTTTATATTTTTTTGGGTTTCTTCTGATTTTAAGGGTTTTGTGGTTTTTTAGATTTTTATGGGTTTTGTGCTTATTTTTTGGTTTTAGGGGTTTTTTGAGTTGTTTTGGGATTATTTTATTTTTTACATATTTTTAATGCTTTTTGGGGTTTATAGGTATTTTATAAATATTTAGGTGTTTTTACGATTTTTATTGGGTTTTAGGGGCCTTTATGGTTTTTAAGGATTTTTTATATTTTTATGGTTTTTAGGATTTGTTGGGTTTTTGGCTTATTTTTGTTTTTTAGGGTTTTCTATTTTTAAGTTCTCAATGTTTATTAGGGGATTTCATGATTTTTAATTTTTTATGTTTTTTGTATTTTTAGGTATTTTCTATTTTTATGGTTTTTGGGATTTTAAGGGTTTTAGGGTTTTTATGGGTTTTAGGGGTTTTAGGTGTGTTTTTGAATTTTTTTGTGTTTAAAGGCATTTTAGAGTATTGTAACGTTTTTAGGGGTTTAAAGGGATTTTAGAGTTTTTATTTGTTAATAATGGTTTTTAAGAGTTTTTATGGTTTTGGGGTTTTATGGGTTTTATGGGTTTTAGGGTTTCAAATGTATTTTATGTTTTTGTATCATTTTTTTAGGTTTTCTATGGTATGAAGCATTTTTTAGTTTATAAGGTTTTCATAGGGGTTTTAAGGTTTCTTAGGGATTTTTTATGCTTTTAGGGATTTTTAGGATTTGTTTATCTTTTCTATTGTTTTAGGGTTTTTATGAAATTTGACGGTTTTTGGTTTTTAGGGTTTTAGGTATTTTAGTGTTTTTAGGTGTTTTATGTATTTTTTAGGTTTTTATGGTTTTCTTAGGGGTTTTCAATGTTTTTGGGTTTTTTTACATTTTCAAGGTTTTAGGGATTTTTTAGTATTCTTATGGGTTTTTAGGATTTTTATCGATTTAAATGGTTTTTTTGGTTTTCTTTGGTTATAGGGATTTTATTGTTTTTTATGTTTTAGGGTTTCCAGATTATTTGGGTTCTTTAATGTTTCTATAGTTTGGAAATGTTTTTTGGGGTTTAAAGGGTTTTAAAAATTTTATTGGATTTTGTTTTTATGGATTTTAGGGTTTTAATGGGTTTTAAGGGTTTTTAAGGTATATTGGGATTATAGTTTTTTAAGTTTTTCTTTCGGTTTTTAGGATTTTTTTCACATATTTAGTGATTTTTTTTATTTTTTTTTATTTTTTTGGGTTTTATATTTTTAAGAGATTTTTAGGGTTTTATGGATTTTTGTGGTTTTTAGGGTATTTATGTTTTATTTGGGTTTGTAGGGGTTTTCTCAGTTTTAGGGGGTTTTAATATTTTTTAGTGTATTTTAACATTTTTAGGGGTTTAAAAGGTTTTTATTGTTTTAGTGGGTTTTATAGTTTTTATAGGTTTTTAGGGTATTATAATATTTTTAGGGATATTATGGTTTTTAGGGTTTTATAATGTTTTTAGGGGTATTTTTCTTTTTAGGGTTTTTATGGTGTCTTCGGGTTATTAGAATTTTTAGGTTTTTAGGGGTCTTAAGTGTTCTTAGTTTTTTAATATTTTCATAGGGGTTTAATTTCTTTATAGGTTCTTTTTTACTTTTTTATGAATATTTAGTATTTTTATTGGTTTCTAAGGTTTTTAGGGTTTTTAGGGATTTTGTGGTTTTTAGGGGTTTTCAAAGGTTTTTAGAGTTTTTAAAATTTTTTAGCGGTTTAAAGTTTATTTAGAATTTTTATTGGTTCTTAGTGTTTTTATGACTTTTTAGTGATTTTAATACTTTAAGTAATTTTTATGTTTTTTTAAGTTTTTATGGCTTTTTAGGGTTTTTAGAGTTTTTAGATTTTTAAGGGGTTTAAGTATTTTTTAGGTTTTTAGGTTTTTCATAGGGGTTTTATGGATTTTTCAGGGTTTTTAATTTTTTTTATTTTATAGGTTTTTAGGAATTTTATAGTTTTTATTTTCTTCAGGGGTTTTGATGGTTTTATGGGTTTTAGAGTTTTGATTGTTTTGTGGTTTTTTGGGGTTTTAGTATTTTTTTGATTTTTTTAGGGTTTTCTAAAATATAGAGCGTTTCAAGGATTCAATGGGGTTTTAGTGTTTTTAGGTTTTTAGGGGATTCTTAATGTTTTCAGGGATTTTAGGGGGTTTAGGGTTTTTAGTGTTTTTATCGGTATTATGTGTTTTTAAGTTTTTAAGGTTTTATTATTTTTTCAGGTTTTTAGGGTTTTTATGTTTCTATGGTTTTTTATGGTTTTTTATTGTTTTTTATGTTTTTTATGCGTTTTAGGGGTTTTAGGGATTTTTATCGTTTTTAGGGTTTTATGTTTTTTTTTTGTTTTTTTTTTGTTTTTTTTGTATTTCTCGGGTTTTAGGGCTTTTATATTTTTTTAACTTTTTTGGGGGTTAAAATGGGTTTTAGAGTTTTTAGCATTTTTTGAGGGTTTTAATTTGTTTTTAGAGTTTTTTAAGTTTTTGTGCGGTTTTTATGGGATTTAGTGTTTTTTTGGTTTTTAGGGTTTCTACATTTTTCTAGGTTTTTAAAGGGTTTTAAATGTTTTTAGGTTTTTATGGTCTTGTTATAGTTTTCAGGGGTTTAGTATTTTTTACCCTTTTAGGTATTTTTAGGGATGTTTATGGATTTTTAGGATTTTTATTGTTTTTATGGTTTTTTGGGATTTGATGGTTTCTTGTGCTTTTTTGGGTTTTTTGGGGGGTTGAGGATTTTCTAGTTTTTATGGTTTTTAAGTATGTTTAGAGTTTTTAACGTTTTAGGGGTTTAAAAATGTTTTAAAATATTTTACTGGTATTTAGGGTATGTTTCAGGATTTTAAGGTTTTAAGGTATTTAGGTCTTTTAGGGGTTTTATGTTTTATTTATATATTTTAGGTTTTCTTTGTGTTTTTTGGGTTTTTTACATTTTAAGGATTTTTTTGGGATTTTTTATAATTTTTTATGGTTTTTAGGGATTCTGGGTATTTTGAGGGATTTGGGGGGTTTTAGAGTCTTTAGGGGTTCTTTTAGGGTTTTTATAATTTTCTATGTTTTTTGGGTTTTCAGTGTTTTTAGGTTTTTAAGGATTTGTTTTGGGTATTTCAGTGGTTTTAGGGTTTTCTATGCTTTAGGATCTTTTTATGGATTTTTATGATTTTTATGGTTTTTAGAGTTTTTAGTTATTTAGGGGGGTGGCTTTTTAGGATTTTTTTTTTGGGTTTAGGGGGGTCTTTTGAGTTTTTTAGGGGTTTTACATGGTTTTATCCCTTCTTCCACCTTCTCTTCTCTTTGAATCGGGCGAAGATCAATTATGGTCCATTTTTTTCTTCACCCACTGACATCATTTCTTCATCATTTATATCACGCAGTACATCAACATTCTTGTTGAGAAGCTCATCTATCTTCTACATATGGAATCTTTGAAATCAACACTATAAATTGGGTTATACAGTGAGTTCAAACTTTTTAATGAATTCTAAAATTTTAAAACTGTACCTGAATCACCGCTATTTTAGTTATATAACCCTTTATTAATTTATTTTAAGTATATAAAATTATTAGGTTATGTTTTGGGAGGTTCAGTGGATCTTTGGCATGTTTTTAGGATTTTATGGAGGTCCATGGTTTGAGAATGTTTAGTGGAAAAAATAAAACACCTCTACAAAATCGTGAAACTAAATCTGTGGACACTGGGGTGTAACACGATTAGCTGCAAAGTTTGGAAAAACCATTTGGATTCCTAGTAGAAACTGTGAAATTATGGATAGTGAGGTATAGCACAGTTGGAACACAGTTTGTCTAACTATGTGATCCAACCCTGCAAGTTGTGTTTGGAGATAGTGGCTCATGCACGGCCAGTGCATGGTTTTCTGAACTGTGAACCCTAACTGTGCACCATGACAAATTAGATCTAAATATTGCGTATCAAATATGATTTACAATATAAACCACTAATTTTTTCCTAACATGAATTCCTCTCTCCCCAATGTAGTAAAGACAATTCCTTTTTATTCATGGGCGATTCCTTGGAAAATCTAACTGTGTTGGAAACCCAAAATAATTGGTAAGTGCAATTTCTTCACCAATTCCTAATATATCTTCTCCTTACAACTTTTGGAATAATATATCTACTTTTTTGGGATATATACATGTTATTTTATGTCTATATTGATTGGATAAGATTTTTTTGATTGAAGCCAATGAGATCTAAGTTGGAATCTTGAAGAGTTAAGCATGTTTGTTAAATTTGTTGTGTAATTCATCATTTTATCGTATGTTTGAGAGGTAGGTGGCTTATCAATTGACACCCCTTTCTTATAAAATGATTTATCTCTTTAAAATTGATTTAACTTCGTGAATGTTTTTAAAAATCATTATTTGATTTGATGGAATTCCCATTTGAATTATGGTTTTGGAAGTCATGGGAATTTGAAGGGTTTTTGGAAAAATATTGTTTATAATTTTAAAATGGAAATTTTAAATTATGGTTGGTTGATAAAAGTAAATTATTTTTTATATTATTTAATTTAAATGGGTTGATATGATTTGGTAATAATGATTGGGCATGAGTTTAATGGGATGGAAATGATTGTGAAGTAACACTATCAAAGGGATATAGTGTGGACATGAAGTAATATAGACAATAGTAATACCAAGAATGTTTGTGTGTCTATTTTAAGTATGTTTCTATATATAGAAACGTTTATTTCAAATCATAAATTTATAAATGGTTAAAATATTGGTTTATTTTCCTTTAAAAACTATTATTTTATATTCTTATTCCAAAAAAAATTATTGTTTATAAGGATTGTTTGATTGTTTTCATTAGAAAAATATTATTGTTGGATAAAAATGCTTTAGATTGTTTTTAAACTATTATATATAAATTATCTAACATGTTAAATCCTAGGGGAGTGATTTGGTAATTCATTGGTGTAATCCTACATAGTTTTATACCCACCCTCTTCTTGGGCACTATGGTGCATTTAAAGATGTTATATATCGAGACATAGGTAATGGAATGGTATCCAAGTTTTTTAGTGATGCTTCTTTATACCTTGGGTTAGTCATGTATATTTGGATATTATAGAAGATTGGAATTTTCTTTTGGTGTCTTTGGTGTCTTTTTGTTTTGTTAACACTTGGTTCTAATGGTTATGTGACATTTATTCCACTTATACTTTGATATAGTCTTTCAATTTAGTCTTGTATTGGCTTACATTCTTTGTAATCATGCATCATTAATAATTTTGGTTGTTATAGATATAATTTTTTTTTTAGTTTTATCATAAAAGTTATAATCACCCCCAACATTTTATGAGTCCCTTATAATTTATTTCCAGCCTTTAGTGTATTAAGGATGTCACCTAAGGCCTAGTAGCTCCCCTGTCACTTATGAAGTGAATAAGGAGGGGCGGGATGTTAGAAATTGTATCATCTTGTTTGGCCCTTGAATTTGAAATTATATTAGTCTATAATTTGGGATGGTAGCTAGGAGATATTATTGCTGGAACATGAAATTTAAAGCATAAAAAGGAATAGTTAACCTCTTAATGTTGAAACTGATGTTACCAAGGTGTTGGGTGCATAAGTGTTTTGAGAAACTTATAGGAGTGTTCACCTCATTGTTATGGGTTTAGATAATGAGAATAGAATCTTATACATTTATAGAAATGACTTCCAACTAAGATTACACAATTCATTTTCGGTAATTATTTATGATTTGGTCAAAAAGTAATGATTTTTTAAAATATTTTAAAATGGTTTTCTTTTCAAAAGGAATTGTGGATTTTTCAAAAATGTTTCGAAAGTGGAAAGTGTTGAAAATTTTAAAGAATTTTTTAATGTGTATGACGAGGTAAATTTTAAATTTATAATACTTTAGTTTCTATAGACTGAGACTAAATAAATATATCTTTTGGTTAGAGTGATCAACACTGGGTAGGTGCAATAGAAACCAACTAGATGAGGCCATTGAGAATGTGGGTTCACTAGAGCCACATGTGAACCATCAGTTGGTTCAGAGTTTTTTCCATCAATTTTAGGCCATGGATAGAGGGAATAGAATATATGATACAAGGAAAGAATATCATTCTTTTCAGTTACAAATATAAGTTCCACACATCTTTTTGGGTGATTTAGAACTATAAAAAATAGAGGTGTGGCTAAATAGGATGAATTGAATATTCAATTTTCATAGCACACCTGTTGGGATGAAGTTTAAGTTGGAAATGTAGATTCTATAAGATCATCCATGCCAGTGGTGGGATTTAACTTATTAATCTAAATTTGGCCAAGGCATGACATGAGAATATTTTGAATAAATTTTCAACAAATAATTCTATCCTCATACATTTTGGATTTAAATAACAACATAAATTTTTTGTTTGATGTAAGTGAACCTCAAAGTTTCATAGTATGTTGATAAATTTGTGAATTTAGTCTACTTTGAACTTCATGTTGTTGCAATAGTGTCTTTAAAAGCCCACATTTTTGAATCATGGTTGAAGACATAGATTCTCTCAAATATTTTAGTTCTTTGTATATCAGATTATTCAGAGATGGTTAGTATAGAAATAGTATAAGAAAGGGATATCTCAAGAAATATGGTTGGATGAGGCATGTTAATACATATGGTAATTTGTGGAAAAAGTAATAGTTGGAATAAGTTTATGAGGGAAACCTATTTCCAAGGTGGTTGTATAACTCAGAATCAGATAAAGAGATCAATGGGTCTTCCTCTTAAAAAAATGGTACACCCAATTGTTTTAAATTTTTTTTCGCTTGATCCCATAAGGTGAAATTATATAGATCCACCCAGAGAAAGCCACAATTTCAATAATATGGGACATCCACAACATTATTATCACATTTCTCTGAGGTTGGGTGCTAAGGACACCTATCATGATTATCTAGAATCATATACCTCGACGGGATGAGTGGTGTAGAATTAATCTTATTACAAACCCTGAGAAAGGCATAGTGATTCTAGGGATAACATGACTCCAAAACCAGGGAAATATCAATTAGGTAAAAAATAAAAAAGCACAGTGAGTAATAAATTTTAAGGAGCTAAGAAAGTGACCATAGATGATAAATTGGTTCTTTTGATGGTGAGAGGAACTATTATTTTTCATACTACGCTTATGAAAGCTTTGTTTGATACGGGTACTTCATAATCATTTATTTCTTCTAATGTTATTGATCTTATAGAATATCATGTTGATAGGATTCCCTCTATTTTTAATCATAACGCTCCTCTTGAACAAAAAAAATCATGGATTTGTGTAAACAATAATTTTCTATAACTATTAATGGGGATGAATTAATTTGGGACATCACTGTGCTTGAGATGGATTTATATGGCATAATAATGGAACTCAAAAAATGAGAAATAGTGATTTTATTCATTAAAGACATTTTAAAAGATCACTAATTCATTTACTGATGTTTCAAAAAAAAACATTGCAAAATGTGGTGTCTATAATTATAAAAATGTATAATCATCGTGAATTTTTTTATGTTTATAAGCATATTTAATTAGAATGGATTTTAAGTATCAGTAAATTAATGACATTTATAAATGTCAATATTTATCAGTACATCATTTAATGAAATTTTTGAGAAACATTGGTACATACACATCACTAAATTAGTGATGTTTATAAACATTTCTATTTATAAAAACCTAAATTACGAATTTTTTCTAGAAATTTTAGTAAATGAAACCTCATTTACATACGTTTCTAGAAAAAATCAGTATTTTTTAAAATAAAATTTAATTTTTTTACAATAAATTTCTATTCATTTTTTAAATTTATACATTTTTTATATAAAGTAACCATATCTCCATTAACATCACCCCCTGCCATACCCACCTCACCCCCACCCCCATGTCGTACACACATCACCACTACCATACCTCCCCCTCCCATTCTGTGTGTCACATATCTGTTCTGTACAGCCTGCTCAACCACCAATAGACCCAATGCCCCACATACAACATTTATAAAAAAATGAGTTTTCGAGAATTCAAACTTCTTACTTAATTATTCGAAAGAAATGTCATTTCCATCTCGACTAATTTGATTTTTGATAAAATAGTAGTATTTTTTGTATATATATTTATAAATACCTTGGAGTATATAAATAATTAATATATATATACCTATGTTTATATTTTATATTATATTATATATATATAAGTTTATATTATATATATCTGTTTATGTTGTATATTATATATATGTGTGTTTATTATTTTTGTTTATTTATATGTTTACATATTATATATATATATTTATATTATATATATTATATATATTTATATATATTATATTTTCAATTAATATTAATATATATGTGTCTATGTGTTTGTGTTTGAGTGTATATAATTAGACACATATGAAAATGTGCAAAATGTCTGAAAAATTGTCATGGTTTCTTAAAACGTGACTAAATTTAAAATAGTTAATTGTATTATGTTATATATATATACATTTATTTATTTAAAAATTAATAATATATATATTAATATATATGTGCTAATATATATTTATATTTATATTTATATTTATATATTTTATATTTTATCGATATATATATGTGTGTGTTTATATTTTATATTATATATGTGTGTGTTCAAATATGTTTATGTTTATGTTTTATATTATATATATGTCTATATATGTTTATATTTTATCATATCTATATTATTATATTATATATATGTGTGTCTTTATCTTATATATATATGTTCATATAAATAAATATATATATATATATATTATATGTTTATATTAAGATATATATGTGTGTGTGTGTGTTTGTGTTTATAAATATATATGTGTGTGTGTGTGTCTATGTGTAAATATACATGTGTATGTATAAATATACATATACATATACATATATATATATAATTATAGTTGAATATATATATAATTATCCATGTTTTAAAACACGGGTAAAAATGTTAATAAAATAGCCACATTTTATTAAAAATGTGACTAAATTTAAAATATATGTGTTATTTATATATAAATATATGTGTATATATATATATATATTTGTTTATGTATTTATATATTTGTCTGTGTGTTTAAATATATTTAAATATATATATTATTATATATATATATATGTGCGTTTATATATATATAGATAGGTCTTTGTTTACATATATATTAATATTTATATATATATCCAAATATATATTTACATCTATACTGGGAAATGAGAAATATATATATATATAGCTATTTTTCCTGAAAAACATCACTAATTTAGCAACATTTTCTATTAAACATTGCTAATTTAGTGACGTTTCAGGAAAAACATCACTAAATTAGTGACGTTTCCTGAAAAACATCACTAACATATCAATGTTATTTAGGAAATGTCATAAATTTACTGACATGTTTCAGAAAATGTCACTAATTTGGAAATTTTTTTCTGGGGACTTTGTTATTATGGAGATGTTTTGTAGGAAATGTTGCAATTTTCGCAACATTTTTAGGAAATGTTCATATTTTCGCATCATTTTTTAGGAAGAGTCACTATTTTGGGGATGTTTCTCAGGAAACATCTCTAATTTGAGGATGTTTTTCAGGAAACACTACTAATTTAGAATCTTTTTTTATGAAACAACACTAATTTGGAAATGTATTTCATGAAACATTGCTAATTTAGGGATGTTTCTTACCAAACATCACTAATTTAGAAATGATTTTCATGAAATGTTTGTAATATAGTTATTTTTTGAATAAATATCACTAATTTAGAGACTTTTTAATGGAATGATGCTAAATTAATAATGTTTTCTGGAAACGATGCTAAATTAGTGACGCTCTTTCATGAAACATCACTTAATTTTTTACATTTTAAAAAACATCGATAAATTTTAAAAATAGAAATGTTTTTTTAAAAATCACTGAATTATAGTGACAATGTGGGTATTGATTGGTTTCTAATGTTCAAATATCAAATTGAATGTTATACCCAAAGGGTTAGTTTTACAACTGAGGTTAGCATTGGGAATCACTTTAGAGGAAATCCAAATGTAAAAGAAAGTGGAGCAATAATTTTAGCATGAGTAGTTAGAACTATATCATACCAGTTTAGAACCTTGACCTCATAATCTGTGGATGAAATCAAGAATAGTAGTTTTCCAACAATTTTTTATCATTTTCCTAATACTTTTCCAGATAATTTCTCAGGTTTTCCACTTATTAGAGAATTTGAGGTTATCATTGATCTCTTATTGGGGAGAAATCTTTTCTCACTTGCACCTTATTAGATGGAATGAAAAAAATTATGAGAATTGAATCCAGTTAAAATATTTGGAATGAAAAGGATTCATTCGTCCAAGTATGTCTTTATGGGCGACAAATATTATTTTTTGTGAAAAAGGAAGATAAAACTCTTAGAATTTTTTCTTATTACAATTTTCTTAATCTCGGTACGATAAAGAATTGGGTTCATATTCCAAACATTGATGATTTGTTTGATTAGTTGATGGGATCTCAATGGTTCTCTAAAATTCAATTGGGTTTTTTATATTACAAATGATGGATTCATAAGGATGATATTATGATGAAATATTTTGGAAGTAGATATAGCCATTATGAGTATGTGGTTATGCCTTTCATCTTATGAATTCACCATCTATCATTATGGAATTGATGAATCATATATTTCCAAGGTATATTGATTATTTTGTTGTAGTATTTTTAGATGAAATACTAGAGTATTCTAGGATAAAGGTTGAGAATGATAAACACTTTATGATAGTTTTGTGAATCTTGTCGTATCATTATCTATATTCCAATCATTAAAATTTTGTAATTTGGATACAATATATAAATTTATTATGACACGTTATCCTTGAAAAAGGTTTTCTATGGATCTAGAAAATATTGAGGTTGTGATCTCTTGGAAACCGCCAAAGAATGTATTTATGATACATAGTTTTCTTGGTATTTCTAGTTATTACTAATGTTTTGTTTATAGATTTTCTAGACTAGCTTCACCAATGATATATTTTGAAATGTAAAGTATTATATTCCAGTGGAACGATAAATATAAAATATATTTTCAAGAGCTTAGAGTTCTCTGTATATCATCACTGATCTTGATATTTACATAATCAAGACAAGGATATGTTGTGTATTGTGATTCTTCAAAATGGGTTGTGTTCTCATGCAGAGATATCAGGTTGTTGCTTATGGAACACGATAGATACAATTTCATGAGAAGAACTACCCAACACATCATTTCTAATTTACTTTTGTTGTCTATATTATAAATAAATAGTGGCATTATCATTTTGGTGCTAAATTCACAATTTTTATGGATCAAAAGATCTGGAAAAACATTTTATCAGAAATATATTTGAATCTAAGATAAATAATATGGAAAAATTATCTTCAAATGTTTGAATTTAATGTAATTTATACAATCGGAAAAGGGAAATCATTAGAAGATGCATTAAGCAGAAATTCATATCGTTAGTTGGTGGAATATGCTTCATATCAATAGTATCTAATGTTAGTTGTTGCTGATATACACTTAGATTATGATGATCAAGGTAGTGTTTGTATTTTATTTCTAGTTTCATTTGTCCCTAATTTGGTAGAGTAGATTAATGAGGCACATACATTCGATTTTGAATGAGTTTCTATGAGGTGAAAAAATAATAGTGGGGAGACCGTTGAGGTATTAATGCTTAATAGAAGACAAATGTTATGGTTTCAAGATCAGATGGTTGTACCTTTGGTTTTTTAGGAATAACTCCTTAATGATTATCACTATTCGAGACTAGATTTTCATATCAGAATACATAAGATGTATAGGTAAATGAAAGAATATTTTTTGTGGGATTGATTGAAAATAAAGGTGGATGTGTTTTTTTAGACGCCTCACCTATTATCATGTTAAAACAAATCACTGAGGGACAATAATTATGGTGTAATACTTTCTGATTCCCCTATGGAAAAGGGAGAAGATAACTATGTATTTTGTAAGAGGTATACTAAGGGTGGTTCTTAAACATGATGCAAAATGGGTGATAG
This sequence comes from Viscum album, assembly GCA_963277665.1. Classification (NCBI taxonomy): domain Eukaryota; kingdom Viridiplantae; phylum Streptophyta; class Magnoliopsida; order Santalales; family Viscaceae; genus Viscum; species Viscum album. The sequence continues at coordinate 1,118,849,752 of OY728152.1, forward strand.
CGGATCATATCACAAATTCCACCGATTTCATTCCTATTTCTGAATCCCTTACAGTGGAGGAAATGTCAAAAATCTATAACAAATAAGTTTTAAAGTGGAATGGTGTTCCAGTCTCGATCATATCTAATAGAGACCCCAGTTTTACGTCTTATTTTTGGAAATCATTACAGCAAGAACATGGGACTCAATTTACTATGAGCATGATGTATCATCCTTAAACGAATGGATAATTGGAATGGATGTTTGAAACATTAGGGGACCTGCTTAGGGATTATGTAATGGATTTTGATGTCTTATGGAATGAGAACATACTATTAGTGGATTTCTCATACAAAAAAAAGCTATCAAGACTCGATAAATATGGATCCTTTTGAAGAATTGTATTGGATTCCTTATTGTTCTCAACTTTATTGTTTGGAAATATGTGAGACTTCACAGGTTGGAATGAACCTTTTTCAAGAGATAACAAATAATATTAATTTAATCAGAAGGAGGATATAGATGACAAAAATTCATTATAAATCATATGTAGATCATCTTCTATGGTTGTTTTCATTTGAGGATATAGATCATGTGTTCTTGAGAATCTCTATAAGGCGTGGGCATCACAGTTTTGTAAACTATAGGAAGTTATATCATTGATACATAGGCCTTTTTGAGATACATGAATGGGTTGGTGAGGTGGAATATCAGAGGAATTTTCCTCCAAGGATTAGTTCATTATATAATGTGTTTCATGTATCTCAATTAGAGAAGTATCAACCTAACCCTTAAAATGTGATTTGATGGGATCAAATTGACCTAGATTTAGATGCAACAGTGGTTCATGAGTCGATACAGATTCTAGATATTAATGAGAAAGTCTTTCTTTGGAAAATAACTAGTCTAGTGGGAGTTTTATGGAATCCTAGTTAGATTCAATTGGAAACATCAGAGTGTGAAAAGTAAATGGTAGAGGAATGACTAAAACTCTTCAATGAAAAATCTAGATTTAAAATTTATAGGGATGTAAAGACCAATGGTGGGGATAATGTAGCACCCCCAGTTTCAAGCACTTGTCCTTTTATTTATTTATTTTAAGTATATAAAATTTTTGGATTATGTTTTTTTTAGTTTTGGGAGATCTTTTAATATTTTTTAAGACTTTCTAGAGGTTCATGGTTTGATAACGGTTATGATAAACTATGAAACTCCTCTTGGAAAATGTGAAACTAAAATAGTGGATGTTGGGTAGTTTCATAGTTAGGCATACAGTTTGGCCAAATCTTGAATATTCCCAGTTGAAACCATGAAATGATGGAAAATGAGGTTTTCACTATTGGTTTATGGTTTATGTAACTGTGTGATCCAACTATGCTATGTTTTTTTAAAGTAGTGACTAGTTCATGTTTTGCCTAACCGTGAGCCCTAAATGTGCACCATGAAAAATTTGATCCAAAAATTGTGGGTCTAATCAGATTTGTGTCATAATCCCCTTGTTCCCCCCTAAAAATTCCATAACATGAATTATAATTCCATCCAAAGAATTAGATAAATTACTTTCATTACTAGAGTTATTTCTAGGAGAATCCAAGTTCATTGGAGACCCAGATTCATTGGTAAGTTCTCGATCTTTATTGTATTCCTAAGATCACTTCTCCTTCCTTTTTTGGAAATAACGGATCTAGTTCAGTAGGGATATATCCGTGTTGTGGGATGTAAATCATGAGGTTATATAATTTTTTTTATTGAATGGAATGAGATATAAGTTGTAATTTTTAATTTTTAATCTGGTTTGTTAAATTTGTTGTGTTTTTTTCATCATTTTCATCAACGTTAAATAGATAGGTGGCCTCTCTCTTGACTCTTCTTGATTATAACTTCAAGGATTTATTTTAAATTGATTTAATTGCTTAATTGTTTTTAAAATCATGGTGTTATTTTATTGAATTCTACTTTAAATTATGGATTTTTCGATCATGGGAATTAGATATATTTTTGGAAAACCATTGATTATAATTTTAAAATGGTGATTTTAAAATTAGGGGTGGTTGATGGAATTAATGTATTTTTGGAAATGATTTTATTGAAATAGATTGATATTAATTGGGCCTAACGGTTGGGAATGAGTTGAATGAGATGGATAACGGTCTTGAAGTACCACCATTAAAGGGATAAAGTATTGACGTTATGTTCCACTGTCAATGGTAATAACAAGATTATATATGTTTTTATGTGGATGATGTCTGTGTTCATAGATATTTTTATAAAATTAATAAATTGAGAAATGGTTAAAATGTTTTTTATGTTCTTTGAATAATTATTATATTATTTGTAGTTGTATTCCTTGAAAAATAAATTGTTTTGAAGTCACATTTGATTATTTTCCATTGAAAATTGTTCTAGAACAGATAAAACATGATTTATTTTTTTAACTATGTTATATAAATGTTATAACATGTTCAATCATTATAGAATGAGTTGGTATTCCATTGGGGAAATCCAAAGAAGTTTTACACTCACCCCATACATGGGTACTTTAGTGACTGTGAATATATTGTATATTAAGACACAAGTAATGGAAATATATCCATGTTCTTCAGTGATACATCTTGATACCTTGGTCTAGGAATGTGGATTTAGAATTTGGATCATATTGGTAGTTTTTTTGGTGTCTTTGGTGTCTTTTTTTATTATCATTTGGTTCCATTGGTTATGTCACATTGATTCCTCTTGTACTCTAAAATTGTCTTTTGGTTTAGTCTTTTATTGGCTTTAATTTTTGTACCCATTCATCATTAATATGTTTGTTTGTAATGGTTATCATTGGTTTGGTCATTTTATCTTAAAAGGGAAAATAGTCCCCTAACTATTTATGAGGACCATTGATTTTTTTTCAAACTTTGGTGTCTTGGGTATGTCAAAAAAGTTCAATTATCACCTCCCATAACTTCTCAATCCAATAAGGAGAGGCAGTATGTTATAGTGAAACCCTCAATTTTATTCCTTTTGATGATTCAAATTTTTTCTTCTCATACATTTACATATTGAATATTGAACTTATTGATAATTAATTTATAAAAAAAATGGCCCAAAATTTTAAAAAAAGTAACAGATAAATTTTTTTGAAACATTTTGATTTAGACATCCAATTATCATTTCCCTTCATCTTCTATCTTACCCTTCCCAATTTTTCCTATTGAATCCATTTAGAATTTTAACTTTTATTTATAATTAAACATTTCCACACTCCAATGATCCTTTAATTTTTTTTTAATTTTGTAGGAATTATATAGGACGAAATTTTAATGGTAAAAGTAAAGAGTGTTACCTTAAAAAACATAATTTAGTGAAACACGATAAAACATAATATTTTCATTTTTAAACATGTGAGGGAGTGTGTGAGGCCCATATTAATTTCTCATTAAATTTTCATGAAATATTCCAAAATGGAAGAGGAAATTAACACTAATGAAATGGAGATTAATTTGTTTATGGGAAATATAAAAGAACGATTAAAAAATTTGAATGTGAGGATGGATGAATTAAAATCCCCTTCCAATTCTAGATCACCACCATGGAGGAAGTTCATTGAAGAAGATGAGTAGTTATCTGATTTTCCTGAGTCACTAATTCAAATATATAAAACACCATGGAGGGAATCCAAAAATCCTGGAGGATTGAATTTTAGAATCCCTTTATTACAAGGTAAGAATGATCCTGAAATATACATAGAATTGGAACAAATGTTAGAGTATGTTTCTGGTTGTTTGAACTATTTGGTGGAAAATAAGTTGAAGTTAGCTGCTATGGAATTATCTGATTATTTCAATATTTTATGGGACCAAATACATGTTAGTCTATGATAAGGTGTATAAAGACCCATCCACAATTTTTAGGAGATGAAACTGGCAATTGGTAAAAGATTTATTTCAATAGACTATTATCATTACTTGTTCCCCAAGTTGAAGGGTTCAAAACAAGTATTTATACGTGTTGAGGAGTATCATAAATAAATGAAGATCATCGTGATTTGGGACTATATTAATGAGGTTTTATAGTTAACCATGTAATGGTTGGTGAATTGCATCAAACATGAAATTTTGGATATAGTGTACATACACCACAATATGTGTAAGTATGATCTTCTTCACATGGATACTATAGTGAATAGGTGCATAATGGAAACAAAGAGGTACCCTATATCTTAGGGTAAGGATTATAAATCTTCTTTCATGTTCAATAATTCCAAAACATAGGAACATTTAAGGGAACATAAAATGGAATCAAAGGATGTGACCAAACCAAAACAAATATTTATAGAATCTAAAGGTAAAACAGAGGGTAAAGTTGTTTCCAAATTAGGTGATATCAAATGTTTAAAATGTGAAGGATTTATAAATTATTCCTCATAATGGGATAATAATAGTATAATTATTATTTTGGATGATGGTGGATCTTTTAGTGCTATCTCAATTAAATATCAAATACCACCAATTGAGGAGTGTCCATATGTTGAAATAGAGATCCCTATATATGGACAAATTTTTATTTCAAGGCATTCATTAAGTGATCAACCCGAAGGAGAACATGATAATGAGAAAAGGGATCAAATTTTTCATAATAGATACCGCTTCCATGATATGGTATATGGTATGATCACTGATGGGGGTAGTCTGAAAAATTTATGAAATGGGTTTATGGTTGATAAATTTGTTTTATCTATAAATAAGCATCCAAGGCCTTATATATTATAATGGTTAAATAATATTGGTAATGTTAAAGTGACTAAGAATGTGAAAGATCCATTTTATATTGGGAATTATGAAGAAAAAGAGACATGTGATGTTGTTCACATGATTATTAGTCATATCTTGTAGGGAATGCCTTATCATTTTGATAGGAGGGTCACACATGATGGATAAACCAACTAAAATTCTCTTGAGTACAATGGGAGGATTATTATACTCACTCCCTTGAGGATATTACATGTTTATCAAGACAAAGTAAGGATCGGGAGATTATGAAAATATAAAAAAATAAAAGAGAGAAAAAATAGAGTGAATGAAAAAATAAAGAGTGAAAAGGAGTGATGAGTAACATAAAAATAAATGAAGAAAAGAAAAGAGTTAAAAATAAGATTGAAAATAAGAGTGTTGCTGGAAAAGTGAGTTTATTTTCATGAAATAAAGAGTCAATGAGAGAATTATAGGGGAGGAAACTCTCATTATTATATTAAATAGAGAATGGTTTACCACTAACTCTATTAACCCTTCAATTACATATTTTTTATGTCTTTATTACAAGAATATGGTGATTGAGAAAGGAATCGTTAGAAACAAGATACTTTCGATCCAGGTGGTTTTTTATTGAAACACGTACTAAATGGGAGGTTCCCATAATAATAAAAATCTAAACCTCATTCATGAGGAGATAAACTGTTCAATATATTAGAGAATATTAATGATTATTCCTAAAATAATGAGTAACCCAACATGTATCAAAATGTTAGTACGAACTTTAATGTGGATGATATTTCTCCCATTAATTTTTTTTTGATTTAGGGATGAATCATTTTCAGGATTAAGGGGATAATGAGGATCATAGAACACTTGGGAATCGAGTGACTGAAGGTGGACTTGATTAGGAGGGTGTAATGTGCATGATTTCACAAGACCCATTGTGAGGAGTCATTGACCCAATGAAAATAGATTAGACCAATAGGATAAAGGAGGAATTAAATGTGTTAATTATGGGATTAGAAGGGGAGGCCCAATACCATTTCTTAGTGGAAGCATACGAGCCTATATTACCATTAATTAAGTCCCAAACATGCTTTTAAATACCCATAGCATGATGTTTTTTGAATTATAATCCCACCCACCAAAGGAATCATCAAAGTCAAAAGTGGTGAGCTAGTAGTCATTACATTCTAAAATGGTGTGAAATATGTATTTTAAAGTCATGGGCATATTCAAAAACTGTCAAATTAATCATATAGGATTTTTGAATTATGGAAACTATGTCTTATAATTTTATACCAATCATTGTCTATAAATATCCATCCCCTTTTACTCATTTAACCTCATGAATGAAGGTCATGTTATTATGGTGAGTTTTTCTTGAAACCATTATGTTATTTCTTAATTCTTGAATTATCAATGGTTTGGTCATACTTATATATGTCCTCTAACTAGTGTTCTTAGAGACAAGTTCTATTTGTGTTCTACTTTTACCAATACTCTCATTTCGTCCTTATTTATTCAATTTATAGCCCTTATAACTTGTTTTCTTGAGGAGATCTGGGTCCTCAACATGAAAACGTTGAACAATGTTCCTAGGACACTACTTAGTGTGTATTAGATAACGTATTAGGGATTTTTTTTATATTTTTTGGTGTCTTATACTTTTTTGGGGTTTTTAAGGGTTTTTTATGATTTTTATTACGTTTAGGGTTCTTAGGGATTTTGAGGGATTTAGGGTTTTTTGGGTTTTATGGGTTTTTAGGGTTTTAGGGGTTTTTTAGTTTTTAGGTTTATTAAGTTTTTTTAATGTTTTTAATGTTTTTAGGTGGTTAAAGGGTTTTTTTCGTTTTAGTGTGGTTTTAAGGTTATTATGGGTTTTTATATGTTTTTAAGGTCTATAGGGATTTTAAAGTTTATATAGTTTATAGATTTTTATGGACTGTAATTTTTTTATAGTATTAAAGGTTTTATTAGGTTTTTGATTAATTTTATGGGATTTTCTATTTTAGTTATTTTTAGTACCCTAATGGTTTTTAGGGGTTTTAAGTATTTTTAGTGTATTTTGGATTTTTTATGTTTTTTTGGTTCTTTTTTAGTTTTTAGGGGTTTTTTAGTTTTTTGAGTTTTTTTAATGATTTTAGGATTTTAAATTATTTTTAGAGTATTTTTTTCTTTAGGTGTTTATGGGGTTTTTTTGGTTTTAAAGGCTTTAGGGTTTTTAGGGTTTTCGTGATTTTAGAGTTTTTAGACATTTAGGGGTTTTATTTGTTTTGGTGTTTAAAGGTTTTCTTGTGGATTTTTTGGGATTTTAGGGGTTTTTAGTTTTTTAGGTATTTTTAGTGACTTTTTAATATTTTAATGGGTTTTAGGGGTTTTAGGTAATTTAATGGGTTTTAGTAATTTTAGGGTTCCTATGGGGTTTCAGAATAATTTTGGGTTTTTAGGAGGTTTAAGGTTTTTTACAGTTTTTTATTATTTTTAGGGGTTTAAATGGTTTTATGAGTTTTTAGTGGGTTTGTGGTTATTATGGACTCTTATGGTTTTTAACATTTTATGGTTTTTAGTGTTTTTAGTGTTTTTAGGGGTTTTTATCTTTTTATAGGTTTTTATGGGCTTTAAGTGTTATTAGATTTTTATGGTTTTCAAAAGGTTTTTCTGGGTTTTTTGGTTTTTACATTTTTAGGGATTTTAGGACTTTTAGTATTTTTACATTTAAGGGTATTTAGTTATTTCTAAAGGGTTTTTTTATTTTTTAGGGTTTTTAAGGTTAAATTGGCTTTTCTGTTTTTCTGTTTTTATTTTTATTTTTAGTGTTTTTATGGTTATTATAGTCTCTAACATTTTTAGGTGTTTCAAGGGGTTTTAAAATTTTTAGTGTGGGTTTAATTTTTGGAATATTTTTTATGGTTTTTAATGTTTTTAGTGGTTTTTAGGGTTTTTAGTGTTTTTTTTGTTTTAGGGGTTTTTAGGGGTTTTATCATTTTTTTGGGTTTTAAGGGTTTTAAGTTTTTTTTATGTTTTTATCGATTTCTTATGTGTTTTTATGGGTTTTAGGGTGTTTTATATTTTTGATAATTTTTGGGGTTTCTTGGATATTTAGGGGTTTCTAGGGTTTTTAGGAATTTTTAGGGGTTTTAGTGTTTTTAAGAACATTAGGATATTTATGGACTTTTTTTTGGAATTTTACGGTTTTTATGTTTATAGGGTTCATAATGTTTTTAAACATTTTTAATTTTTTTAGGGGTATACTAGATTTTTAATGTTTTTAGTTACTTTTAGGAGTTGTATTGATTATTATGGGTTTTAATGGTTTTTAGGGTTTTATGGTTTCTAGGGTTTTTAGGGTTTTTTAGGGTTTGAATCATTTTATAGATTTTTTAGGGGTTTTACATGTTTTTAGGATTTTTTTTTAATAGGGATATTCAGGTTTTATAGGGTTTTTTATGTCTTCTATGATTGTATGGATTTCTAGGGTTTTTACGGTTTTTAGGGTTTTTAGGGATTTGGGGGGTTTTAGGGTTTTCATGATTTCATTTTGTGTTTTTTGGGTTTTTTAGTCTTTATGGTTTCTAAGTGTTCTTAACTATTTTTATCATTTTTAGGATTTTAAAGGGTTTTTTGAGTTTTTAAGCGGTTTTTAGGGTTTTATGGGGTTATATGTTTTTTTGGTTATTTATGGGTTTCTATGGGTTTTAGGGTTTCTAGGTTATTTTTGTGTTTTTATCATTTTTAGGTTTTACAGAGGTTTTAAGAGTTTTAGTTTTTTAATGTCCTCTTATGATTTTTCAAGGTCTTCAGGGTTTTTACATTTTTTGGATTTTTAGGGATTTTTAGCATCTTTATGGTTTTTAGGGGTTATTTGGATATTGAGGGTTTAATATTTATTTAGGGTTTTAAGGGTTTTTTTTGGGTTTTTTTTTGGGTTTTTATGTTTTTTGAGCTTTTTAGTTTTTTTATATATTTAGTTTTTTTGGGGGTCAAAGTGTTTTTAGAATTTTTAGTGATTTTGGATTTTTATGGGTTTTTAGATTTTTTAATGTTTTAGGGGTTTTTATGACTTTTCGAGTTTTTATAATTTATATGGTTTTTATTATTTTTATCATTTTTAGGTTTTTAGTGGTTTTATGTTTTTTATGGTTTTAAGGTTTCATGGGGGATTTCTAGGATTTTAGTGTTTTTAAAAAATTTAGCGATATTTAGGGCTTTTTAAGGTTTTTATGGGTTTTTTGGCATTTTAGGGATTTTGAGTGGTTTTAGCATTTTTTAGGGTATTATGGTTTTAATTATATTTATAGTTATTTGGGTTTTTTTAAATTTTTTGGAGTTTTACCATTTTTTGGGGATTAAGGGGTATTTAGTGTTTTTTGTGATTTTTATGGGTTTTAGGGTTTTTTTAAGGTTTTTAGGGTTTTTTTTGGTTTTTAGAGTATTTTAGGATTTTTAGGATTTTTAGGTTTTTTAGGGGTATAAAGTGTTTTTAGGTTTTTAAGGATTTATTAATATTTTTCTAGGTTTTTTACATTTTTATAGATTTTTTAGATTTTTTTGGAATTTTTTTGTTTTTTTGGATTTTGACTATTTTTTAGGTGTTTTAGGATTTTTAGTGTTTAAGGGGTTTTTTGGGTTTTAGGGGGGTTTTGAGTTTTTTATAATTTTTAATGTTTCTTGGAGTTTTATAACATTTTTGGGGGTTTAATGGGTTTTCAAAATTTTTAGTGGTTTTTAGGGATCTTTTTCTGTTTTGGGTATTTAGGGGTTTTAGTGGTTTAGGGTTTCATGGTTTTTTGGGGGGGTTTTATTGTTTTTAGCATTTTTAGGGGGTTTTTTGGGTTTTTATGTGTTTTGAGGTTTCTAAGGGTCTCTTTGGGGTTTTCATGTTTTTAGGGTTTTTTAAAATTTTAGGCATTTTAGGTATTTTTTTGGTTTTTTTATGGTTTCTTGGTTTTTTAAGTATTTCGATGGTTTTTAGGGTTTTTAGGTCTTTTTCTGGTTTTAAGGTTTTTTTGAGTTATTTATGGGTTTTAAGGTTTTTTATATTTTTTTTAAAAAAAAATTGTGTTTTAACGGGGTTTTATAGTTTTGAGGGTTTTTTAATATTTTTTGGTTTATTTGGATTTTAGTGGGTTTTTCAGTTTTTTTGAGTATTTATGTTTTTTATTCTTCTTATCATTATTTGGGGTTTAAAGGTTTTTTAGAGTATTCTGTAATTTTTAGGGGTTTTATTGGTTTTTAGGGTTTTTATGTTTTTTATGGGTTTTTATGGGTTTTTAGGGCTTCTAGTGTTTTTAGGTTTTTTTGGTGCTTCATTGTTTTTAGTGTTTTATGGTTATTAGGGGGTTTTATGGTTTGTAGGGTATTTTATGTTTTTTGTGATTTTTAGGGTTATTTTAGGATTTTAAGGGTTTTTATGGTTTTAGAGATTTTGATTGGTTTTGGGGTTTTAAGGTTTTTAGTGTTTTTAGAAATTATATTGGATGTTATGTGTTTTTAGGTTAGTATGGTTTTCATAGGAATCATAGGATTTTTAATTTTTTGTGATTTTAGGGGTTTTTTAGAATTTTTAGGGTTTTTAATGAATTTGAGAGGTTTTATGGGGTTTTTTACTTTTTTTCCTTTTAGAGTTTTTTTGTTTTTATTTTATTTTTAGGGGTTGTAAGGGTTTTTAGAGTGTTTAATGTTTATAAGGGTTCAAAGGGATTTCATGGTTTTTAGTTGGTTTTTTGGGTTTGTAGGTTTTTTATGGTTTTTAGTGGTTTTTAGTGTTTTATTCTATTTTTAGGATTTTTAGGTTTTTTAGTGTGTTTAGTATTTTTGGGGTTTTATGTTTTTTTTATTTTGAGGATTTATTAGGTTTTTTTTGGGTTTTTAGTGTTTATTACTTTTTTAGAGATTTTTAGGAATTTTTTTAAAATTTTAGGGTTCTTATTTTTTTTGGGATTTTCACTGTTTTTAGGATGTTAGGTTTTTTACGATTATTTAGGGCTTTTTGGATTTTTGGTTTTCATTGGGGGTTTAAGGGGGGTTTTTTATTTTTTAAAATTTTTAGTAATATTTTTGGGATTTTTTGGGGATTTTTTCTGTTTTTTCGGGTTTTTATGATTTCTAGGTCTTAATGGTTTTCATTTTTTTGTGATTTATAGATTTTTATTATTTTTTAATGTTTTGGGGGTTTAAAGGGTTTTAATAGTCTCTAGTGGCTATTTAGGTTTTTTGGACTTTTATTGTTTTTTAGGTTTTTTGGGGGTTTTAAGTGTTTTTGGGGTTTTAAGTATTTCAAAGGATTTTCCAAGGGTTTTAGGGTTATTTATAGTTTAGGGATTTTAGTGGGTATTATGATTTTTATGGTTCATTGGGGTTTTTAGGGACATTGAGGGGTTTTAGGTATTATCAGGGTTTTGGGTTTTTAGTATTTTTTGATTTTTTTAGTTTTGTTATGGTTTTTCGAGTTTTTAATGTTTTTTGGGTTTATAGGGTTTTTAGTGTTTTTAGTTAATTTTTGGATTTTTATGGGTTTTATTATTTTTTAGGGTTTTATGGGTTTAAGGGGATTTAGGGTTTTTATAAATTTTTATGTATTCAGGGGGATTAAGTTTTTTTATGTTTTTAAATTTTTCTTAGGGTTTTTTAAGTTTTTAAGGTTTTTTAAGGTTTTAGGTATTTTTAATGATTTTTAATAGTTTTTATTGTTTTTTAGGGTTTTTATGTATTTTGAGGAGTTTTAGGGTTTCCTATGGTTTTGAGATTTTTTTAGGTTTTAGAGTTTTTTTGCATTTCATAAGGTTTTTATTGTTTTTTAAGAGTTTTTAAACATTTTTTGGGGTTTAAATGTTTTTATAGTATTTACTAGTTTTATTGGTATTTATAGGTTTTTAGAGTTTTTAAAATTTTTGGGGGGTTTTATGGTTTTTATGGGTTTCATGGGGTTTAAGGGTTTTTAGATTTTTATGGGTTTTAAGTGGTTTTTGGTTACTAAGGGTTTCTTAGGGGTTTTTAGGGGTTTTAGGGTTTTTTATGTTTTTTATGGGGTTTAGGGATTTTTTAGGATTTTTATAGTTTTTAGGGGTGTTGGGGGATTTTTAAGGGTTTAGGAGTTTTAATGGTTTTTAGGGGATTTATGAATTTGTGTGGTTTTTAGGGTATTTTGAGTTTTTACTATTTTAGAGTTGGATATATTTTTTAATGTTTTAAGAGGATTAAGTGGTTTTTATAATCTTTAGTGGGTTTGTGGGTTTTATGGACTTTTATGTTATTTTATGGTCTTTATAGTTTTTATGTATTTTTTATTATTTAGGTTCTTTTTAGGGTTTTTAGGGTTTTAATCATTTTTAGTTTGTTTATGTGTTGTTAGGTTTTTATGGTTATCTTAAGGGTTTTTAGAGGTTTTAGGGTTTTTTATGTTTTTTTAGGTTTTTATGGGTTTTTTGATGTTTATGGTTTTTAGAGATTTCTATATTTTGAGTTATTTTGGGGTTTTTAGGATTTCAGGTATTTTTTGGTTTTTTATATTTTTAAGGTTTTTTGGGGTTTTAAGTGTTTTTATGTTTTTTTTGGTTTTCATGGGGTTTTTAACGGTTTTTTGGGGATTCTACGATATTAGAGATTTTAGTGATTTATAGGATTTTTATGGTTTTTAGGGTTTTTAGAGATTTAGAGGGGTTTTAGGGTTTTTAGCTTTTTGAGTTTTTTTATTATTTATAGGGTTTTATGGTTTTAAGGGGTTTTATGTGTTTTAGGGTGTTTAGGGTTTTTGGTTCTTTGTAGAGATTTTATCATTTTTATGTTATTAGGGATTTTAATTGTTTTTATGTTTTTATGGTTTTCCCTGGGTTTTTATGGTTTTTAGAGTTTTTTATGTATTCGGGGGTTTTAAGTATTTTTAGGACTTTTATGGTTTTGAGTGCTTTTTGGGATTTTGTGGGGTTTTAGTATTTTTAGGGTTTTTAGTGTTTTTTTCTTATTATGGTATTATTTTTTAGATTTTTAAAGATTTCATAGAGTTGTTCATGGTTTTATGGTTTCATGGAATTTTAAGGATTTTTTTAGGATTTTTATGGTTTAAGTGGTTTATGGATTTTTTTGAATTTTAAGGGTTTTTTTATTATCTAGGGGTTTTATGTTTTTATAGTATTATTATATTTTAAGTGGTTTATCAGGTTTTTAGATTTTTGTAGTGGGTTTTTAGGGTTTATATGTTTTTTAGGGTTTTTAATTTTTTAGTTTTTATTAGTGGTTTTCAGTTTTTTATCATTTTTGGGGGTTTTAAGTGTTCTTAGGTTTTTAAGGTTTTCTAAGGGGTTTTGGGTTTTTTGGGTATTCTAGATAATTAGGGATTGTTATGGGTTTTTATGATTTTTATTGTTTTTATGTTTTTATTGATTTTGAGGGTGTTTAGAAATTTAATGATTTTTATTGTTTTTCGGGGTTTTAGAGTTTTTTTTAATTTTTATGGTTTTTATGTTTTTTAGAGATTTTTAATGTTCTTGTGGGTTTAAATGGACTTTATAGTTTTTAGTGATATTTATGGTTTTATAGGTTTTATGGGTTTTAATATTTTTATGGGTTCTTATAGTTTTTAAGGTTTTAAGGGTTTTATCATTTTTTAATGTTTTTAGGGATTTCTTATGGCTTTTAGGGTTTTTATTTTTTTAGATATTTTGAGTCTTTTTTGTGTTTTTTGGGTTTTTATGGTTTTTTTAGTTTTAGATGTTTTTATGTTTTTAAGGTTTTAAAGGATATTTTTATTTTTGTAATCTTTTCAGGGGTTTTAAATAGTTTTCAGTGTTTTTAGTGGTTTTGGGGTTTTATGAGCTTTCAGGTTTTCCTATGGTTTTAGGGGGTTTGTGGTTTTTAGTGGATTTTAAGGTCGTTTTAATGGTTTTATTATTTTTATCATTTTTTAGGTTTTGGAGGTTTTATGTTTTTTAAGGTTTTTTTGGTTTTCTTAGGGGGTTTTCGAGTTTTTAGGGGTTTCCTACATTGTATGGATTTTTGGTCATTTTTTGTTTTTATTGTTTTTAGTTATTTTGAGGGTTTTTAGGGTTTCTAGAATTATTCGGTTTTAGTGGTTTTAAGTGTTTTTATGTATTTTAAGGTTTTCTAAGGCTTTTCAGGATTTTTATGGTTTTTTATATTTTTAGGTATTTTTAGGGTTTTTTTGGATTTTATGGGTCATTGGGTTTTTTTTATGTTTTGGGGTTTTCATGGATAATTTTGGGTTTTTGGGTTTTTATTGTTTTTTAGAATTTTTTAACATTTTTTTGGAATTAAAGGGTTTTTATATATCTTTTATTGGTTTTTAGTTTTTTTATTAGGTTTTAGGGGTTTCTAAGGTTTTTAGTGGTTTTATGGGTTTTCGAGATTCTTATAGTTTTTTGGTTCTTTTAGGGTTTTTAGGGTTTTTAGGGTTTTTAGTTTTAATTCTTTTGGGGTTTTATTTGATTTTATAATTTTAAGGTCAACTTGCTGTTATTTAGGATTTTATGGTTTTTTATGTTTTCATGCATTTTTAGAGTTTTTTGGATATTTATGGGGTTTTATGGCTTTTAGCTATATTGATAATTTTAGGGTTGTGAGGTTTTTTGGAGTTTTGGGGGGTTTTATGGGTTTTAAGTGTTCATGGTTTTTTATGGTTTTTTAGGGTTTTTTGGGTTTTTTGGAATTTTTTTAGTTATTTTTAGGTGTTTTTAGGATTTTATAGTTTTTACGGTTTTTAAGGTTTTGAGGGTTTTTATATATTTTTCGGGGTTTGAATGTTTATTTGGTTTTTAGGGTCTTTTTTAATTTTTAGGGGTTTTAATGTTTTTTTAGATTTTAAAGTATTTAGGGTTATCAAGGGTTTTTAGTGTTTTTAGTTGTTTTACTGTTTTTATTGGGTTTTATGGTTTTTTATTGTTTTTAGGGGTTTTATGGTTTTAGGTGTTTATTTTTATTTTTATGATTTTTTAGGTTTTCAAGTTTTTTCATGTTTTTTAGGTTTATGTGTTTAAATGTTCTTATGTTTAATGGTTTCTAAGGGGTTTTATTTGTTTCTTGGGTTTTTAGGTTTTATGTATTTTTATGTATTTTTTACGATTTTATGGTTTTTTAGGGTTTTTAGGGATTTTTTGTGGTTTTGGGTTTTTTGGGGGTTTTAGGGTTTTATAGGGTTTTTTGCATTTCAAGGTTTATTGGGGTTGAGTTTTAGGTTTTTATGGTTTTCTTAGGGTTTTTTAGGATGTTTATGAGGGTTTTACAATATTTATGATTTTTTATGGATTTTTAGGATCCTTATTGTTTTTAGGGTTTGTGGGGATATTTATTGTTTTAGGTGTTTTTATTGGGTTTTGGGTTTTTATGGTTTTTGGTATTTTAGTTTATTTTTATTTTTTAGAGTTATTACTTTTTTAGTGTTTTTAATGTTTTTACTGTTTAAATGGTTTATAACATTTTTAGTGGTGTTTATGTTTTTTATGGTTTTTAGGGTTTTATAAGATTTTTAATGGGTTTGATGGTTTTTAAGGTTTTTAGGATTTTAGGGTTGTTATCATTTTTTAGGTTTTTAGGGGTTTAAAATATTTTTTAGTTTTTAAGGTTTTATTACTGTTTATTGGGGTTTTAGGATTTTTTATATTTTTTGGGATTTATCGATTATTTGGGACATTCAGGGGTTTTTTATATTTTTAGGGATTTTATGATTTTTATGGTTATTAGGGGTTTTTTAGTATTTAAGCGTTTTAGGGTTTTTAGGGTTCTTAAAATTTTTAGGGGTTTAAATGGTTTTTAGATTATTATATTTGGTTTTCTAGGGTTTTTATAGTTTTTATGTCTTTTAAATTTTTATAGTTTTTTAGTGTT
Source organism: Viscum album (assembly GCA_963277665.1). NCBI lineage: Eukaryota > Viridiplantae > Streptophyta > Magnoliopsida > Santalales > Viscaceae > Viscum > Viscum album. Next base: position 1,118,865,309 of record OY728152.1, read on the forward strand.
TTTAGGTTTTTTAAGGTTTTATTTTGGTTTTTCATGGTTTTTTTTGTTTTTAGGTTTTTTATTTTTTGGGATTTGTTTGGATTATTTATAATTTTTATGATTTTGTGGTATTTAGATATTTTTATGGTTTTTATGTTTTTTAGGGTTTTACGGGTTTTATTTTATTTAGGGATTTTTGAGTTTTTGTGGTTTTTTAGGTTTTTAATGTTTTTATCTCTTTTAGGTGTTTGAAGAGGTTATAGGGTTTTAGTGATTTTTAGGGGTTTAATGGGTTTACAATTTTTAAATGATTTTTTAAGGTTTTTATATTTTTTAGGGGTTCTTAGGGGTTTTCGTTTCTTTTATGGGGTTTTAGGGTTTTTAATTATTTTTACATTTTAGGGGTTTTAATTATTTTTTCTTTTTTAAGGTTTTCTTATTGTTCTTTTGGGTATTTAAAGATGTTTTTAATTATATATTGGAATTTATTAGGATATTTATGGGGTTTTAAGGTTTTATAATATTTTTAGGGTCTTGAAGATTTTTTGGATTGTTATGGTTTGTATGGTTTTGTATAATCTTTTATGATTTTAGGGGATTAACATGTTTTTAGGTTTTTATCATTTTATTAGGGTTTTTACGGGTTATTACGTATTTAATTATTTTTAGGGATTTTTTAGTATTATTATAGTTTTTAGTGTTTTTAAAGATTTTGAGGGTTTTTAGTGTTTTTATAGTTTTTTTTTGGTTTTATAGTTTCATTTGAGTTTTTAAGGGTTTAATGGTTATTAGAGTTTTTAACCTTTTTAGGGTTTTAATGGGGTTTTGTAGCGTTTTGTGGGTTTTTGGTCTTTTATGGGTTTTAAGTTTTTAATGGTTTTAGGGGTTTTATTATTTTTAGGGGTTTTAGGGTTTTATGGTCTTTTATTTTTTTTATGGGTTTTAGTGTTTATTAGGTGTTTTGGGAGTTTTAACTATTTTTGGGTTTTTAAGGTTTTCACAGTATTATTTAAGGTTTTTAGGGTTTTATTACTTTTTTGGGATGTTAATGGAGTTTTTTATATTTTTAGGGGTTTTTAGGGTTTTTAGGGATTTTGAGGGTTTTAGGTTTTTAATGTTTTTTAGTGGTTTATGGGTTTTAAGTGTATTTATGGTTTTATGGTTTCATTAGGTAGATTCTGGGGTTGTAGTATTTTTTTGTTTTAGAGATTTTTAGGGTTTTTAGGTTTTTATTGTTTTTTAGGGTTTCTAGGAATTTTTAATGTTTTATGGGTTTTACAATTTTTATTTTTATAGTTTTTTTGGATTTTTGAGTTTTTAAGAGTTATTTATTAATTTTTAGAGTTTTAACATTTCTATAGGTTTAATGGGTTTTTAGGGTTTTTCATAGTTTTTTGGGATTTTATATATTATTATGGGTTTTTATAGTTTTTAGGGGTTGTATGTTTTTAGGGGTTTTAGGGTTTTATAGTATTTTAAGGGTTTTTAGGTTTTTAAAATTTTTAGATTGCATATGAATTTTAAACGTTTTTAAATTTTTATAATATTTTTTTATTATTTTAGAGTTATTAGGATTTTTAGCATTTTTATGGTTTTTAATGTATTTAATATTATTATGGATTTTCCCGATTATAATGGTTTTTACGGTTTTATAGATTTCAAGGGATTTAGGGTTTTACGAATTTTTATTATTTTTACGGTTGTTTAGGTTTTTATGAGTTTTATGTGTTTTCAGGTTCGTGAATATTTTTATGGCCTTTCTTTTTTTTTCATGGTTTTTACATTTTTTGTTATTTTTTAGGCTTTTTGAAGATTTTTATTATTTTTTGGGTTTTTAGTGATTTTGTAGGTTTTAGGATTTTTATGGTTTTTAGGGTTTTTGTGGAGCTTTAGGGATTTTTTATTTTTTTAAGGGTTTTAAGGTTTTTTGTATTTTTTAAATGTTTTAGTGTTTTAAATATTTTTTAGTGGGTTTTATGGTTTTCCTGTGGTTTTAGTGGTTTTAGGTTTTTATTGTGTTTAGTATAAGAATTTTTATGTGCTTTTAGAGTTTTTACATATTTAGGGGTTTAAGATGTTTAATGTATTTTAAATTTTCATAAGAGTTTTCTGGATTTTTTGGGTTTTTTATGTTTTTAGGGATTTTTAGGACCTTGTTAGGATTTTTATGGTTTGGGGGGTTTGGCATATTTTGTTGTTTTAGGGGTTTTTTGGGGTTTTGGGGTTTTATAGTTTTTTCAGTAATTAGGTTTTTAAAGGATTTTTAGAGATTTTAATATTTTTATGGGTTTAGTGGGTTTTTAGTGTTTCTTGTGTTTTCTAGAAGTTTTATGGGTTATTTATGTTTTTTAGGTTTTTTGGGTTTTAGGGGTGTTTTTCAGGTTTTTGTGTTTTTATGGTTTTTATTATTTTTATGTTCTTCCAGGGTTCTTATTGTTTCTATGTTTTAAAGGTTTTCTTAAGGATTTTGAGGGTATTTTAGATATTTATTTTTTTAGGTATTTTTATGGTTTTTTATATATTTTTATGTGGTTTTAGGGTTTTTAGTGATTTTGAGTGTTTTTATGATTTTTAGGGTGTTTGGATTTTTAGGGGTTTTAAGTGTTTTATGTTTTTAAGGTCTTATTAGTGGTGCTCATGGTTTTTATTGTTTTTTAATTTGTTTGTTATTATTTGGGATTTTTATGATTTTATTGTTTGTCAAGTATTTTTGTTAATTTGAGGGTTTTAGGTTCTCTTATGAGTTTTATGGGTTTTATAGTTTTTTTGGGGGATTTTGGGTTTTTAGGGATTTATTTGAGTTTATGGGGTTTTAATTTTTTTAGAGTTTTTAATTATTTTTTTTGGATTAAATGGTTTTTATAGTTTTTAGTGGGTTTTGGTGTTTTATGGTTTTTTAGGGGTTTTAGGTTTTTTAGTGTTTTAGGGATTTTGGGGCATTTTTATGGTTTTTATGGTTTTATCTTCTTTTTAGGTTTTAATGGGTTTTATGTGTTCTTAGGTTTTTAAGGTTTTCTAAGGTATTTTACGGGTTACTAGATGTTTTTTAAATTTCTAGGTATTTTTAGGGATTTGTTAGAATTTTTATGGTTTTTAGGGTTTTAGGGATTCTGATGGATTATAGGGTTTTCAGGTTTTTTGAGAATTTTTTTCATCTTTTAGTTATTTTAATTGATTTAAGGTTTTTATAGGGTTGTCAGGTTTTTTAGGTTTTTTTTATGTTTTTTTGTGGTTTAGGGATTTTTTTAGCATTTTTATTGTTTTTGAGTTTTTTTGGATTCATATTGGTTTTACAGGTTTTATCATTTTTTTGGTTTTTAGTTTTTTCATGCATTTTTAATGTTTTCAGAGTTTTTACTATTTTTAGTGGTGTAAAGGGTTTTTTATTTTTATTGGTTTTATAATTTTTATAACATTTTAGGGTTTCTATGGGTTTTTTGGGTTTTTTGGGTTTTTATTATTTTTAGGGGTTTTAGGGGTTTTTAGGGTTTTTAGAGTTCTTAACATTTTTAGATTTTTTAGGGGTTTTAATTGATTTTAGGTTGTGAAGTTTTCTTAAGACTTTTCAGGGTTTCCAAGTTCATTTCTATTTTTATGAACATTTAATGTTTGTAAGATTTTTATGTTTTTTAAGGTATTTAGGGTATTTTATATTTTTTAGTTAATTTTTAGGTTTTAGGTTTTTTAGGTTTTTTAGGTTTTTAGTAGTTTTATGTTTTTTTATAGATTTAATGTTTTATTATGTTTTTTTTTTGTTTTTAGGGTTTTCATGTTTTTAGTGAGTTATTTGTATTTTTGAGGATTTTTTCGGTTTTAGGTATTTTATGTATTTTTGTGGATTTATTTTTTTAATGGGTTTTTTTTGTTTTTTTTATGTTTTTAGGGTTTTAATGGTTTTTTGGAGTTTTCAATGTTTTATTGATTTAAAGGGTTTTTTTATTTTTAGTGGTTTTATGGATTTTATGGTTTTATGCGTTTTAATGTTTTTTGGGGTTTTATCGTTTGTATTGTTTATTAGGGTTTATTAGGGTCTTCTTAGCGTTTTTAGGGTTTTTACCATTTTTAGGTTTTTAGGATTTTTATGTGTTTCTTAATTTTATGGTTTTCTTAGTGGATTTCAGAATTTTAGGGTTTTTTATGTTCTTAGGGATTTTAGGAATTTTTATGATATTTTTAGTTCTTTAGGGGTTTTAAAGGGCTTTACAAGTTTTAAAGGTTTTAGGTTTCTTTTATTGTTTTTTGGTTTTTATAGGGATTTTAGGGGTTTTACGTGTTTTTGGTTTTTAAGGATTTCTTAGGGTTTTTATATTTTTAGGATTTTTCTAGCATTTTTTGTGTTTTTATGGGTTTTTAGAGTTTTTAAGGATTTTGTTGGTTTTTATGTTTTAAGGGTTTTTAGGGTATTTAGTGTTATTTTTGGGGTTTTAGGGGGGGTGTATTTTGAGTTTTAGGGGGTTTAATTGATTTTTAGTGTTTTTTAATGTTTTATTGGTTTAAAGTATTTTTTGTGGTTTTCAAGGTTTTTTGGGATCTTTATGGTTTTTATGGGTTTTGGGTTTTTAGAGTTTTTATGGTTTCTAGCGATTATTGGGTTTTTTAGGGTTATGAGTGATTTTATGTGTCAAGGTTTCTTTAATATTATCAATGGGTCTTTAAGTTTTTAGGGGTTTTATAGATTTTTTTGGATTTTTATTTAGTGTTTTTAGGGATTATGATGGTTGTGAGGCTTTTTTGAGTTTTTCATTATTTTATGTTTTTTTGAGTTATTAATATTATAAGTTGTTTAAAGAGTGATTAGAGTTTCTATTGGGTTTTGGGGGCTTTTGGTGGGTTTTGGGGTTTTAGGGGTTTTTATGGTTTTTAGGTGTTTTTATGGGTTTTAGGGCCTTCAAGATTTTCTTATGGTTTTTAGAATTTTTATGTTTTTCATATGTTTTAAGTCTATTTATATTTTTATTGTTTTCTAACGGTTTTAAGGATTTTTAGGTTTTTTTGATTTTTAGGTATTTTTTAGTATTTTATGGGTTTTTAGGTTTTTATAATATTTTCTTTGTTTTGATGGTTTTTAAGGTCTTATCATTTTTCCATTTTTGGGGTTTTAAGTGTTACTAGGTTTTTAATTTTTCCATATGTGTTTTCAAGGATTTTATGATTTTTTACATTTATAGTTAATTTTAAGATTTTTTATATTTTTTCAATTTTTATGGTTTAGGGAGATTTTGAGGGTTTTTAGGGTTTTTAGGGGGTTTAGGGGTTTTTAGGCTTTTTTGGAGTTTTAGGTATTTTTTGAGATTTTAGGGTTTATAGGTTTTTATTGTTTTTTTACATGTTTTGGGGTTTAAGGGGGTTTTTATTTTTTTAGTGACTTTAATGGTTTTTATGGGTTTGTAGGGATTTTAAGGATTTTAGGGTGTTTTAGGGTTTTTAGTCTATTTTTTTGTATTTTTAGGGTTTCTAGATTTTTTTATTATTTTAGGGGTTTTAAGTGTATTAGGTTTTTAAGGTTATCATAGTTATTTTGATGGTTTTCGTGATTTTTATGATTCGAGATATTTTAGGGCTATTTTCAGAGATTTATAATTTTTATGTTTTTTGTAGATTTTGAGGGATTTTTGGGTTTATTAGGTTTTTAGGGGTTTGAACATTTTTATACTTTTTACGGATTTTTATTGTTTTTAGGTTTTTTATTTTTTCATAGGGGTTTTTTGGGTTTTTGAGTATTTCTGTTTTTAGAGATTTTTCTGGATTTCAAATATTTTTATTGGTTTTAAGTGTTTTTAGGGATTTTGTGAGTTTTTATGGTTTTTTGGGTTTTATTGTTTTTTGAGATTTTTAGGGGTTTTTTAGTTTCTAGTTATTTTATTGTATTTTAGATATTTTTAATATTTTTACCTTTTTAAATGAATTTTATATTTTTTAGTGGTTTTATGGATTTTAGGGTTTTTTATGTTTTTTTAGGATTTTTATGGTTTTTATGGTTTTTGAAGTTTTTTAAGGGTTCTATAATTTTTTAGGTTTTTATAATTTTTTTGTTTTTTAGGGTTTTAAGGTTTTCATAGGGGAGTTTCAAGGTTATTAGGGTTTTTTATTTTTTAGGGATTTAAAATGATTTTTTTAATCTTTTTATGGGGCTTTAGGGGTTTAGGTATTTTCTGAGTTTTTTGTGTTTTTAGGTGATTTAAGGATATTTGGGGTTTTAGGATTAATTATTTTTTAGGGGTTTTAAGGTTTTTTAGATTTTATTGATGTTTTCAGGGTTTAGAGGGATTTTATATTTTTAGTGGATTCAAGTGATTGGATGGTTTTTCATGTTTTTACGTTTTTTAGTGATTTCTTCAAGTTTATAGGGGATTTATGGTCTTTTACGGGTTTTATTATTTATTAGGTTTTTTGGGGTTTAATCTATTTTTAGGTTTTTAATGTTTATTTTTATTTTTCCTAGATTTTAGGGTTTCATTATGTTTTTAAATATTATTATGCATTTTTTAAAATTTTAATTTTTTAGTGGTTCTAGGGATTTTGACGGTTTTTAGGATTTTTAAGGATTTTTAGCATTTTTTTATGTTTTAGGGGTTTTTATGTGTTTTTAGGTTTTTATGGTTTTCATATAAGGTTTTAGTGCTTTATGGGTTTTTTCATCTTTAGTTACTTTTGGCGATTTTTTGATATTTTTCTTATTGCATGGGGTTTTTAGTGATTTTGAAGAATTCTAGGATTTCTAGGGTTTTTAGTGATTTTATTGTTTATTTGTGTTTTTATAGTTTTTATGTGTTTTTTATATTTTTAAAGGTTTTTAGACATTTTTTAACATTTTTAGGGCTTCATAGGGTTTTTAGAGTTTTTTGTGGATTTTTTGGGGTTATGGGTTTTTAAGGTTTTAGGAGACTTTATAGATATTAGGGGTTTTAATGTTTTGAATGGTTTTTATTATTTTTATTTTTCTTAGGGTTTTTAACTATTATTAGTTTTTTATGTTTTTGTTAGTGTTATTCACAATTATTAGGTTTTTTACATTTTGAGGTATTTTTAGTGATTTTTTTGGAATTTTATGGTTTCTAAAATTTTGAGGGATTTTGAGGGTTGTTTGTATTTATGGTTTTATTAGATTTTTTTTTGATTTTTTGGGGTTCTCTTGTATTTTGGAGTTTTTAAGGATTTAAAGGGTTTTTATTAATTTAGTGGGTTTTTAGTGTTTTAGTGGGGTTTTAGGTTTTGTAAATGTTTTTGTGGGATGTTTTTGGTTTTTTGGGTTCTTAGGGGTTTAGTGTATTTTTTATGTATTTTTAGGGTTGTTAGAGTTTTAGGTTTTTTGGGTATTTATTGTTTTCTTAAGGGTTTTTAAGAGTTTTAACTTTTTTTGGATATAATGAATTTTTATGAATTTTTCAATGTTTCTAGGATTTTTTAGGGATTTTAAATATTTTTTCAGCCTCTTAGTGTTTTTAGGGTATTTTATGTTTTCAAGGGTTTTAATTTTATTAAGGTTGTCCATGTTTTCTTAGGTTTTTCATGGTTATTACCATTTTTGATGTTTTAAGGGATTTAGGGGATTTTTAAAAATTTATGGGGTTTTCGGAGTTTTAGGGATTTTGAGGTTTTTAGAGGTTTTATGTTTTTTTTGGTTTTTAGGGGTTTTTTTTATGTTTTATGAGTTTTTAAGGGTTTTTAGTGTTTTTAAAATTTTTATGGGTTTTAGGTTTTTTACTAGTTTTTATTTGTTTATTTTTATTTTTATGGGTTTTTATAGTTTTGTGGTTTTTAGGGGATTTAGGGTTTTTTTATTTTTTTATGTTTTTAGGGGTTTTAGGGTTTTTAGGGTTTCATATTTTTCATAGGGGTTTTCATATTTTTTAGGATTTATTACATTTATTTTTGGATTTTAGGTATTTTTTCGATTTTATTGTTTTTAGGGTTTTGTTTGTTTTTTTGGGTTTTAGTGGTTTTTTGGTTTTTTAGTATTTTCATGGGTTTTTAGAGTATTTTTTATCATTTTTATGGGTTTAAAGGGTTTTTATAGTTTTAGTGGGTTTTAGAGTTTTTATGGGTTTTTTTATTTTTTATCATTTTTAGGGGATTCTGTGGTTTTTAGGGGTTTTAGGGTCTTTTAAATCCTTGTATCGTTTTCCTAGGGTTTTAGGGGTTTTAATTGTTTTTATGTTTTTAATGTTTTCTAATGGTTTTTTCTATGTTTTTAGGAGTTTTTAGGTATTTGGATATATTTAGGGATTATTAGGTTTTTTTATGGTTTTTAGGTATTCTTAGAGTTTTTATGGTTTTAGGGTTTTTAAAAATTTTAGTGTTTTTAGGGGTTTTAAGTGTTTTTAGTTTTTTAAGGTTCTGTTAGGATATTTCAGGTTTTTTTAAATTTTTTATTTTTTAGATATTTTTATGTATTTTTGGGGTTTTATGGTAATTAGGAGATTTTAGGTATTTTTTTTGTTTAAGGGTTTTTAGTGTTTTTATGTGGTTTGGGGTTTTTTGGGTTTTTTTATGTTTTTAAAAGTTTTTTAGATTTTTTTAAAATTTTACAAGTTAAAAGTATTTTTAGTTTTTTTAGTGGTATTATTAGGGTTTATGGGTTTTTAATGTGTTTAGTTGATTTTAGTGTTTTTAGGGGTTTTAGGTAGCTTTCGGGTTTTAACTGTTTTTATATTTTTAAGGTTTTAATATGGTTTTAGGGTTTTATTTGTTTTTATGTTGTTATGTATTTTTAGGAACTTTTTTAGTTTTTTATGGTTTTTAGGTTTTTTAGGGATTTGAGGGGTTTTAGTGTTTTAGGTTTTTTATGGTTTCTTTTTGGTTTTAGGGTTTTTGTTGTTTTTTAGGGTTCTTAATATTTTTATAGTTTTTTAATGTTTTTAGAGTTTTTCGGGTTTTTAGTGTTTTTAATGATTTTATGGGTTGTTATGGTCATAGGGTTTTTAACTGTTTTTAGTGTCTTTTTAGGATTTATTGGAGTTTTATCATTTTTAGGTTTTTATGGGTTTAAAATGTTTCTAGATTTTATGGGGTTTTACGTGTCTCTAGGATTTTATGGTTCTATTATGGGTTTTTAGGGTTTCTAAGGTTTTTTACATTTTTTGAGTTTTATAGAGATTTTTAGAATTTTATGTTTTTTAGGTTTTTTAGGGATTTTAATGAGTTTTAGGGATTTTAAATGTTTATGTGTTTTTTGGGTTTTAAAGGTTTTTGAGTATTTTTTGGTTTTTAAGGTTTTTATAATTTTTAATGTCATTAATAGTTTTAATGGTTTTTACAGTTTTTAGGGGTGTTTTGGATTTTTATGGTTTTTTACGGTTTTTATGGTTTTCTGTGGCTTTTATGTTTTTAGGGATTTTTTTCTGGTTTTGGATTCTTTTAGCAGTTTTAGTGTTTTTAGGGTTTTATGATTTTTTTTATTTTTAGGATTTTATGGTTTTCTTATGGTCTTTAGGGTTATTTGGGTTTTTTATGTATTTAGGTAATTGTATGAATTTTTTAGAGTTCTTTGGGGTCTTAGGGATTTTGAGGGGTTTAAATATCTGTTTAGGGTTTCTAGTGTTTTTGCAGGGGTTTCAATTATTTTTAGGTTTCAAGGATTTCTTAGGGTTTCCATAGTATTCAATGTTTTTTATATTTTGAGGTATTTTTAGGTATTGTTTAGTATTTTTATGGATTTATTGGTTTTTTAGGGATTTTGAGGTTTTTTATGTTTTTATGGTTTTTATAGTTTTTTGGAGTTTTATGTTTTTTGAGATTTTTGGGTTTTTAAAGTTTAGAGAGTTATTTATCATATTTAGGAGTATAAAGGGTTTTTATATTTGCTTGTGGTTTTTATTGTTCTTCTGGGTTTTTAGGGTTTTATATTATTTTTGGGGGTTTGTGATTTTTAGGATGTATTTAGGTATTTTATGGGTTTTGGAATTTATAGGGTTCTTAGGAGTTTTAAATATTTTTATGTTGTTATGTTTTTCCTAGGGTGTTTCATGGTTTTTAGGGCTATTTAAATCTTTAGGTTTTTTTAGGATTTTTATGATTTTTAGGTTATTTATGGGTATTTATGGTTTTTATAGGGTTTTAGCATTTTATTCGGTTCTATTTGTTTTAAGTGTTTTTATATATTAAGTTTGTCTAAGTTTTTTTTTTGGTTTTTTGGGTTTTTTACATTTTTAGTAATGTTTAGGGACTTTTTGGTATTTTTATGATTTTAGGGATTTTTGGAATTTTGATGATTTTTAGGGTTTTTTTTCATTTTATGGTTTTTTTAGTTTTTATGATTTTTATGGTTTTTATATTCCTTAATATTTTTAGGATTTTAAAGGTTTTTTACATGTTTTATGGGTTTTTGGGATTTTTATGGTGTTTATGATTTTTTTGGGGGTCTAGTGCTTTTTAGGATTTTTAGGGATTTTAGCATTTTTAAGGTTTTCCTACGGGTTTTCGGGTTTTAGTGTTTTTACCTTTGTTTGGGTTGTTTGGAATTTTTAGGATCTTTATGATATTAATTGTTTATAGGATTTTATGTTTTCTGGGGGTTTTAAGTTTTTTTGGGTTTTTAGGGGTTTAAGGATTTATTGAGCTTTTAGGGTTTAATGGGTTTTTACATTATGTTAATGTTTATTGGGGTTTAAATGTTTTTAGTGGTTTTTTTATTTTATAGATTTTATGGGATTTTATGTAATTTTTATAATTTCTTAGTATTTTTATATTTTTATGTTTTTTTGGGATTTTTAGGGTTTTATGGTTTTTAGGGTTTGTAAGGTTTTTTGGGGTTTTATGGTTTTTTTAAATTTTTAGGGTTCTGAGGGGTTTTTATAGTTTTAATGTTTTTTTTGGGTTTAATGGGTTTTTAGAGTTTATAGTGGCTTTTTATGGTTTTTAGGAGGTTTAAATATTTTTTAGGTTTTTAGGGGTTTATATGTTCTTCATTGTTTATTAGTGTTTCTTAGATTTTTTATATTTTATATGGTTTTTAGGAGTTTCAAGTGTTTTTAGATTTTTAATATTTTATTAAGGTTTTAAATGTTTAGAGGGTTTTCAGGTTTTCATTTATTTATATGTTTTTTAGGATATTTATCATTTTTAATGGTTTCTAGGGATTTTGGGGTTTTGTAGGGATTTTTTGGGTATTGGGTTTTTTTTGAGTTTTTATAAGTTTTATGGTTTTTTAGAGTTTTTAAAAAAATTTATCTGTTTAAAGGGGTTTTAGATTTTTATTGGGTTTGTAGGGGTTTTAAGGTATTTTATAAATTTAAAGTGATTTATGGGTTTTAGGGGGTTTTTAGGGGTTTAGGGTCCTTTTAGGGTTTTTAGTTTTTTGAAGGATTTTTTTATGTTTGTTTGGTGTTTTAAATGTTTTTTGGTATTTAAGATCCTTTAGGGTTTTTAGTTTTTTTTACATTTTATGGGTTCTATACAGTTTTTTATAATTTTTTTGGGGGTTTTAGGGTTTGAGGGATTTGGATGGTTTTTGGGTTTTTAGTGATTTTTGTGTTTTAGGGTGTTATTGTTTGTTTTGGTTTTTGGGTTTTTTAAGATTATTTTGATATTGGTAGAATTTTAAGGGGTTTATATGGTTTTTAGTAGTTTTTAGGGGTTTTTGGGGGTTTAATGTTTAGCTGTTTTAGGGTATTTAGTGTCTTTTGGTGTTTTTTGGATTTTTAGAACTTTTATGTTTTTTGGGTTTTTAGGGGAATAACAGGTTTCTCAGGGGGGGTCTTGGTTTTTAGGGGGTTTTCTATGTTTTTAGTGATTTTTAGGGATTTTTAGCATTTTATGGATTATAGGTTTTTTTGGGATTTAGTGGGATTTTATGGTTCTTATTATTTACTAGGTGTTTTTGGGTATTATGGTTTTTTAGGTTTTAAAGGTTTTCTTAGGCTATTTCTATTGTTTTTCTGTTTTTATGTTTTCGGGGATTTTTACGGTTTTTTATGGCTTTTAGGGTTGAATGGATTTTGATAGTTTTTACAAATTCATAGGCTTTTTATGGTTTTATGGTTTTAATGGGTTTTAGGGTTTTCTTAAAAAATTTAGTGTGTTTAATTTTTTTGTAGTTTTTTATCATATGTTGAGGTATTAAGGGGTCTTATAATTTTTTATTTTAGGGTTTTAATAGGTTTTTAGGGTCTCTAATTGTTTTTAGGGGTTTATGGTTTTTAGGCTCTTTTGTGGTTTTAGGGGTTTTCACATATTTTTTGATTTTAAGGAATTTAGGTGCTTTTAGAGTTTTAAGGTTTTCTTATGGATTATTTGGGGTTTTAGGGTTTCCTATTTTTTTAGGGATTTTGAGTTATTTTTAGGATTTTTATGTTTTTTGGGTTTTTAAGTATTTTCAGTGTTTTTACAGTATTGAGGGGTTTTAGTGATTTTTTTTTGTTTTTTAGTTTTTAATATTTTTATGGTTTTTTGTGTATTTAGGTTTTTACAATTTTATAGGGTTTTTTTGTTTCTTATGGTTTTTTACAATTTTTAGGGATATTTTTTTAATATTTGTATATATGTATGTTTTATGATTTTTTAGGGGTTTTGGGTTTTTAGGGTTATCATGGTTTTCATGTTTTTTTGGGTTTTAGGTATTTTTATTTTTTAACGGTTGTTATTGTTTTCAGGTTTTTTATTGTTTTCATGGGTTTTAGGGGTTTTTAGGGTTTTTATGTTTCCAATGGTTTCTTGGATCTTTTCAAGGTTTTTAGGGATTATTATGTATTTAGGGGTTTTTTTAATTTTTTTGGATTTTTACTATTTTGATGGAATTTGGGGGGGGTTAGAGTTTTTAGTGTATTTTTGATTTTTGGTGTTTTTATGTGTTTCTAGGTTTTTACAGTTTTATAAGGGATTTTCAAGGCTTTAGGGTTTCTATATTTTTTGTAATTTTTTAGTATTTTTAGGGGGTTTATGGGTTTTTAAGGATTTTAAGGGTTTTTAATGTTTGAATGGTTTTTCAGTTTAATAGGTTTTCAGAGTTATTATTGATTTTAATGGTTTTTTGGGTATTATTATTTTTTGAGGTTTTTAAGGGTTTCAATTATTTTTAGGTTTTTTTAGATGATTTAGGGGTTTTTATTGTTTTCCTTTTTATGTTTTTAGGGTTTTTAAGTGTTTCTTTTTTTAAGGTATTCATAATTGTTCTTAGGTTTTTTTATTGCATAAGGTATTTTTAGATCATTTTTATTATTATTTTTTAAATGTTTTTAAGGATTTTTATGGGTATTAAATTTTTTAGGTTTTTAGCATTTTTACGTTTTTATAGCATTTAAGCGTTTTTACGTTTTTAAGGTCTTATTCAAGTATTCATGGTTTTTATGGGTTGGTATGTTTTATGGATTTCAAGGGTTGTTAGGTTTTTATGTTTTTACGGTTTTGTGGGATTTTGAGGGTTTTTTGGGATTTAGGGTTTTTATGTTTTTATGAATTTTTTGAATTTTTATATGTTTTATAGATTTTAATTACTTTTCGGGGTTAATAGGTTTTTACATTTTTTAGTGGAATTAGGGTTTTTATGGGGTTTTAGGGTTTTTTATTTTTTTTATGTGTTTTATGGTTTTAAGGGTTTTTTAGAGTTTTTAGTGTTTTTAAGGTTTATATGGTATTATGTTTTTAAGGGATAATGGTGTTTTTCTAGTTTTTCAGGGTTTTTTGTGTTTTTTGTGTTTTTAGTGATTTATAGGGATTTTTTTGAATTTTTTGGGGTTCTTATTATTTTTAGGGATTTCAAGGGTTTTTTATTGTTTTTTTATTTATTATGATATTAAGGTTTTCATATTTTTTTAATGTTTTTAGGGGATTAAGGGCATTTTAGAGTATTTAGTGTGTTTTAGTGATTTTATCAGTTTTTAGGATTTTTTAATATTTTTAGGGTATTAATGGTTTTTAGTGGTTGTTACGGTTTTTATGATTGTTATCTTTCTTGACTTTTTAAAAGTTTTGAGATTTTATAGTTTATTATGGTTTTCTTAAGGGATTTTATGATTTTTTTGGGTTTTTATATTTTTAGGGATTTTGAAGGATTTTTTAGGTTTTTATGCTTTTTAGGGATTTTGAGGGGTTTTATGGTTTTTAGCATTTTATCATTTTTATGTTTTTATGGGTTTTAAGTGTATTAGGTTTTCAAGGTTTTATTAGGGTTTTTAGGGATTTTGGGTTCTTATGGGTTTGGAGATTTTAGTTATTTTTTAATATTTTTATGGTTTTTTACGTTTTTAGGGATTTTGAGTGGTTTGGTGTTTTTTAGTGGTTCTAGGGTTTTTATGGTTTTTTGTCTTTTTAGTGTTTTTTCTATGTTTTTTATATTTTTTAATGTACTTTATATTTTTTAAACTTTTTAGGGATTTAAAGGGTTTAAAGAGTTCTTAGTGGTTCATTATGATTTCTTTCTATTTTAGGGTTTTCATTAAGTATTTTTAAGGGGTTTTAGATTTTTTAGGGATTTTATGGTGTTTTAGGGTTTTTATTATTTTTTAGGTTTTTAATGGTTTTAAGTATTTTTATGTTTTTTATTTAGTTTTATTAATGTTTTATGGGGTTTTTATATTTTTATGGATGTTTAGGGCCTTTTAGGAATTTTATTGTTTTTGTTATTTTTATAAATTTTGAGGGATTTTTGGTTTTTTGGCATTTTAGGGTTTTTTTGAGTTTTTATGGTTTTTTATGATTTTTTAGTGTTTTAATGTTTTTAGGATTTTAACGGTTTTTTAAAGTTTCTAGTGTGGGTTTAGGGGTTTTATTTGTTTTTAAGGTTATAAAGGGTTATTAGGGGTTTAAGGGATTTTTATGGTGTTTTGGATCATTTTAGGGTTTTTAGGTGTTTTAGCATTTTTAGGTTTTTAGGGGTTTTAAGTGATTTTTTATATTTTTAAAGGTTTCATAGTATTTTTTCGGGGTTTTAGGGGTTTTTATGTTTTTATAAGTTTAAGGTGTTTTTTAGGTTTTTTAGGGCTTTTCTTATTTTTAGTGATTTTGAGTGTTTTAGGGTTTTGAGATTCTTTTCATTATTTAGGTTTTTAATGATATTTCAGTGTTTTTTGGTTTTTGGTCTTTTTAGGGCTTTTAATATTTTTATTTTTTTAATTATTTTTTAGGATTTTAAAGTGTTTTTATGTTTTTAGGAATTTTTAGTGGTTTTGGTGTTTTAGGGTTTTTAGGTTTTCATGGATTTTCTGGATTTTATTTTTTTTAGTTTTTAATGTTTTTTAGAGTTTTCAAAAGTTTTAGAGGTTAAATGGGATTTTATATTTTTTTAGTAGTTTATGGTTTTTTTGGTTTTTAGGGTTTTTGTGGTTTTTATTGGTTTTATGGTTTTTTGGAGTTTAGGGTCTTCTGGGTTCTTAGAGTTTTATGTTTTTACTGGTTTCATGTGTTTTTAATATTTTATGTCTTTTTTATGGGGTTTTTTGGGTTTTTTGGTTTTTTGGGTTTTTATGTTTTTCTTAGAATTTGGGCCTTTTTAGGTTTTTTTGGTTTTTTGGGGTTTTTAGGGGTTTTAGGGTTTTTAGTGATTTTAGGGTTTCGATGGGTTTTAGGGTTTTAGGGTTTTGTTTGAGTTTTTATGTTTTTATAGTTTTAGAGTGTTTGAATATTTTTAGGTTTTAAAGGGTTTTTATAGTTTTCTGTGTTTTTTAGGGTTTTATGCATTTTTATGGGATTTTATGGTTTTTAGGGTTTTTGTGGTTTTTAGTTTTTTTATAGTATTTTACTATTTTTAGAATTTTAATGTTTTTATGTGCATTAAGTGTTTTATTGTTTTTATTTCATTCTTAGGGGTTTTAGGGGTTTTAGGGGTTTTTAAATTTTTAGTGATTTTAGGGATTTTTAGGATTTTTATGGTTTTTGGGATTTATTTAATTCAAGGGGTTTTATGGCTTTTATGGATTTTATGGTTCTTATGGTTTTTCTAGTATTTTTACGTTTTTTTGAGTTTATAGGGATTTTTTGGATTTATAGTGTCTTTTAACATTTTTAAGTGTTTTAAGGGTTTTTAGATTTTTTAGTGGGTTTTACAGTATTTATGGGTTTTAGGGTTTTTATGGATTTTATGGGTTTTAGGGTTTTTATGGTTTTTAGTGGTTTAATAATTTTTGTATTTTTTGTTCTTTTTTTCGTTTTATGATTTTGAGTGTTTTTTTATTATTTTTGGGGGTTTTTTGTGTTCTTTATTTTTTTTATTGTTTTCATAGTTTTATTAGGGTTTTTTCAGTTTTTTACATTTTTTGGGATTTTCGGCATTATTTCAATTTTATGGGTTTTTAGTGTTATTGGGGAATTTTGGGGTTTTTGGGTTTTTGTGGGAATTTAGGGTTTTTATATTTTCTAAATGTTTAATGTTTCTAAGGATTTTATGTTTTTAGGGATATTTTTGGGTGTTTATGATTTTAGGGATTTTTTGGTCTTTTTAAGGATTCGTATGGGTTTTCGGTTTTATAGATATTTAGAGGGGTTTAAAGGTTTTTTTTTCATTTTTATGGTTTTCTTGGGTTATTAGAGTTTTTAGGATTTTAACAGTTTTTTAGAGTTTTTTAATATTTCTAGGGGTTTAATGGTTTTTAGAGTTTTTAGAGGTTCTATTTGTTTTGGGGTTTTTTTATGGATTTTATTGTTTTTTGGGTTTCTTGTATTTTTAGGGGTTTAGGGTATTTTAATGTTTTTATCATTTTTTAGGGTTTTAAGGGTTTTAATTGTTTTTATGATTTTATGGTTTTTAATTGTTTTTCCAAGGTTTTTAGGGTTTTTTATCTTTTAGGTGTTTTATGGTTTTTATTATTATTTATGATTTTTATGAATTTTTAGGGTTTTTCGGGTTTTTAGGCATTTATAGAATTTTTGGGTTTATAGTGGTTTTTTGAGTTTGTTGGGTTTTTAATTTTTTTTAGGGTTTTGATGATTTTTTGGGGTTTAATGGTATTTCGAGTTTTAGTGGCCTTCTAGTTTTTTAGGGTTTATAGGATTTTCATAATGGGTTTTAGGGGGTTTTATGGTTTTTTTGGGGGGGGGGGGTTTACAATTTCAGGGTCTTGGGGGGGGGGTTCTTTGTCTTCATAGAGTTTTTCAAGTGTTTTAGGGTTTTTTATATTTTTAAGGATCTTTATGGATTTTTTATGATTTTTATGGGTTTTATGGATTTATGTATTTTATGGTTTTTAGGTTTTTTAGGGTTTTTAGGGTATTTTAGTGTTTTTTGGGTTTTTTGGTTTTTTGGGGTTTTAAGTGTTTTAGGTTCTTAATGTTTTCTTAGGATTTTTAGGGATTTTATAATTATTAATTTTTTTAAGTATTTTTAGGTCTTTTTGGATTTTGATGGTTTTTATGGATTTTGAGGGTTTTAGAGATTTTATGGGGTTTTTGATTTTTTAGGGTGTTTCATGTTTTGAGGTCTTAAATGGTTTTTTTATTTAATAAATGTTACTCATGGTTTATTGGATTTAAAAAAAAATTGGTTTTATGGTTTTTTGGGTTTAGGGTTTTGTAATGTTTTAGGGTTCGGTATGATTTTTTCGGTTTTCTTGGGTTTTTCGCATTTTTTAGGGTTTTAGGGGGTTTAAGAGTTTTTATGATTTTATTATTGTTTTCAGGAATATAAGGGGTTTTTATAATTTTAGGTATTTTTTGTGATTTTTTAGGTTTTATTGTTTTTTTATAATTTTTAGGGGTTTTGAGGGATTTTAGAAGATTTAACAGTTTTTAGGGGTTATATGAGTTTTAAATGTTTTTTAATTTCATGTATTTTTTAAGCTTTTTCATTTTTTAGTTATTTTATGTTTTTAGGGATTGTTTAGTATTTTTATGTTTTCTGTAGGGTTTTTATGGAATATCGGTGTTTTTAAGGGGTTTTAAGGGGTTTTTGGGTTTTTAGTTCACTTTTTGAGTTTTTAGGGTTTTTATAGTTTTTAATGATTTTTTGACATTTATAGGGGTTTGAGGGTTTTTTATAGTTTTTAGTAATTCTTTATAGGTTTTAGTGGTTTTAGAGTTTTTAAAGGCTTTAAGGATTTTTTGGGGGTTTGGGGAATTTTGTTATTTTAGTATCTTTTTAGGGTTTTAGGGTTTTCAGTGTTTTTAGGTTTTTTAGGAGTTTGAGGTTTTTCTTGGTTTTAAGGGTTTCTTAATGTTTTTCATGATTTTTATTGTTTTCTATGTTTTTAGGGTTTTATTTGTATTTTTATGGATTTTTATAGTTTTTATGGTTTTTTGGATTTTGAGGGTTTTTATGGTTTTTAGTGGTTTTAGGGTTCTTAAGGAATTTTTTGAGTTTTTTAGGGTTTTAAGGGTTTTAAGTGTTTTATTTGTTTTTAAGGATTTCATATGGTTTTTCATGGTTTTTAGGGTTTTTTATGTTTTTAGGGTTTTTATGTCTTTTTAGGATTTTTGTTGGTTTTTATGGTTTTTAAGGATTTTGCGGGTTTTTTTTGTTTTGTTGGGTTTTAGGGTTGTTGTTGTTATTTTTAATTTTTTTGGGTTTTTTTTGTGTTTTTAGGTTTTTTATAGTTTTATAGTTTTAAAAAAATTGGGTTTTAAAGGGTTGTTAGAGTTTTTAGTGGGTTTTAGGATTTTTTATGGGGTTTTATTTTTTTTAAGGTGGTTTTAAGGTTTAGGTGTTTTTTGGGTTTTTAGGGATTTTTAGTATTTTAAGTACATTGAACGGTTTTAGGATTATTAAGAGATTTTAGTGTTTTTAGTTTTTTAAGGTTTTATTATGGGGTTGTAGGTTTTAAGGATTTCTTACATTTTTATTTATTTTTAGTTATTTTTATCGATTTTTTGGGTTTTTTTGGATGTTAGGATTTTGGGGGGTTTTATTATTTTTTAGGGGTTTCATGATTTTTTTTGTTTTTTTTTTGGTTTTAGTGTGTTTTTTGAGTTTCTTAGGGTTGTTGATTTTTTTTATATTTTATGATTTTTTTCCTAGTTTAAGGGAATTTTAGAGTTTTGATTGGGTTTTATGGGTTTTTATGGTTTTAGTAGTTTTTTTGGGTTCTCAGGTTTTTTAGGTTTTTAGGGTCCTCTTAGGATTTTAGGGTTTTTTCTTTTTTTGGGATCTTAGGGATTTTAAGTTTTTTTAGTTTTTGATGGTTTTCGTAGTGGTTTTAGAGGTTTTTTAGTTTTTATTTAATTTTAAGGATTTTATTAATTTCTCGTTGTTTTAAGGATTTTGAGGGTTTTATCTATGTAGGGGTTTTAGTGATTTTTAGCATTTTTGTGGTTTTATGTTTTTCATGTGTTTTATGTTTTTTTGGGGTTTAAGAATTTTGTATGGGTTTTTATGATTTTTCTCATATTTATGGAATTTTAGGGAATTTTTAGGATTTTTATAGACTTGTATGAGTTTTATAGTTTTTGAGAGATTTTAGGGTTTTTATGTGTTTGGGGGTATTTATGATTTTTTTGGGTTTTTAGGGGTTTTTTGAGTTCTATGGGTTTTATGGTTTTGTAGAGTTTTATAATTTTTTAGTTGGGTCTAAGTGGTTTTAATAGTTTTAGTGTTTTTTGGATTTTTGTATGGTTATTTGGTTTTTATGGTATTTTGGGTTTTATGGTTTTAGGGAATTTTATGGTTTTAGCATTTATTTTTTTTAGGGGTTTTCAATTTTTTAATGTTTTAATGTTTTTATTAATTTTTTTGTAGATTTTTGTTTTTTTTTTTATTATTTAGGGTTTTTATGGATTTTTAGGATTTTTTTTATTCATGGAGGATCTAAGGATTTTGAGGGTTTTGAGGGTTTTTATGTTTTTTTAGTTAATAGGGTTTCAATTTTTTTTAAAAGGTTTTATTATTTTTTATAGTTTTCCAACATTATTAGTGATTTAGAAGGTTTTAATATTTTTTATTAGTTTTTAGGGTTTTTGTGGGTTTATAGTGTTTTTATGGGTTTTAACGGTTTTAATGGTTTTTACGAGTTTTCAGGATTTTATGATTTTTAGGGTTTTTAAGCCTTTTAAATTTTTTATTTCATTTTTAGGGGTTTTAATCCTATTAGGTTTTAAGGACTTATTATGTGATTTCATGGTTTTTAGGGTTTCTTACTTTTTTATGGATTCTTAGGTATCTTAAGGGGTTTATGTTTTTTAGGTTTGTTAGGGATATTGAGTGGTTTTAGGGGGGGTGGGTTTCTAGGCATTTTCAGGTGTTTTATCTTTTTTTTTTTTCAGGGGTTTTATGTGTTTTAGGTTTTTAAGGTTTTCATAGGGGTTTTTAGGATTTTTTATGTCTTTTATTTTTTATTGAATTTCATGGATTTGATTATTTTATCAATTTTTAGCAATTTTTAGGTTTTTATTGGTCTTAGGATTTTTAGGGGTTTTGTGGGGTTTTGATTTTTCTATTGTTTTTATGGTATTTATATTTTTGGGGGTTTTAAGGTTTTTTTAGTTTTTAAGGGGTTTAAAGTGTTTTTAATGTTTTTTAATATTTTTTGGGGGTTTAAAATATTTTTAATGTATTTTTTGGTTTTTAGGAATTTTTTGGGTTTTTACTGTATTATATGGTTTTTGGGGTCATTATGGTTTTTATGGTTTTTGGGGTTTTTAACGATTTTTAGGTCTATTATCAATTTTTTAGGTTTTTAGGGGGTTTTTAGTGTTATTATGATTTTACGTTTTTATTTTGTGTTTTCATGGTTTTTATTTTTTTTTTGTTTTTATTTTTATTTTTATTTTTATGGGTTTTTAGGTATTTTTATGGGTTTTTAGGTATTTTTATGGGTTTTTAGGTTTTTAGGGGTTTTTAGGGTTTTTATGTTTTTTTTGTTTTTAGGATTTTTTTTGAGATTTTAATATTTTTAAGGATTTATAGCCATCTCTAATTTTTTTAGTGGCTTTAAGGGTTCTCTAATTTTTAGTGGTTTTTGGGGTTTTGTGGGTTTAAATGGTTTTTATTGTTTTTATGTATTTTTATGATTTTTTATTGTTATTAGGGTTTTTAACATTTTTAATATTTTTAGGGGTTTAAATTTTTTAGATTTTAGTGGTTTTCTTTGGGGTTTTTAGGATCTTTTTCTTTTTATGACATTTTTGGGATTTTATTATTATTTTTTAGGAATTTTTAGTGTTTTAGGGTTTTTAACATTTTTAGGGATTTTAAGGATTATAGGGTTTTTATTGTTTTTATAGTTCTCATTTTTTTCTGGTTTTCATGTTTTTTAGAGTTTATTAATGCTTTTAGGGGTTTATGTGTTTTAATAGTTTTTATGGAATTTTAGGGTTTTTAGTGGTTTTATGGTTTTTAGGGGTTCTTGGGGTTTTACATACTTTTTTTGGTTTGTAGCATTTTTTGTATGTTTTTAGTGATTTTATGGGTTTTTATGATTTCTTGGATTTCATAATGTTTTTCGATGGTCTTCAGTTTTATTATGTTTTTTTGGATTTTTAGGATTTTAATTGGTTTTTGGAGTTTTTTTTGGAATTTTGAGGGGTTTTAAGGCCATTTGGGGTTCTAATGGTTTTAGGGATTGTAGTGTTTTTTATGTTCTTTTGGGGATTTATGTATTTCTTGGTTTTTAAGGTTTTTATTAGTGGGTTTTATTGGTTTTCATGGTTTTTTACTTATTATATATTTTTAGAGATTTTGTAAGATTCCTATGTTTTTTAATGAGTTTGAGGGTTTTTATGTTTTTCCCTAGTTATTTGCGGTTTTAGGTTTTTATATTCTATTCAGTTTTTTATGGTTTTTAATGTTTTATAACATTTTAGTGGTTTAAAGTGTTTTTATAGTTTTTTTGTAGTTTTTAGGGTTGTATGGGTTTTTAAATATTTTTAGGTGTTTCGGTTTTTTATGGTCTTTTAAGGGGTTTGGGTGTTTATTAGATGTTTTAGGGGTATTATATGCCTTTTGGTTTTTAAGGATTTTGTAGGGTTATCTAAAGATTTTATGGTTTTTTATGTTTTCATGGACGTTTTCAATTTTTAGGATTTTATAATTTAAAGGGGTTTTTGGGGATTTTGATGGGTTTTAGGGGTGTTTTACAGTTTTTAGGTTTTCAAGAATTTTTTCATAGGGTTTTAAAGTGGTTTATGTGTTTTTCAGTTTTATGGGTTTATTAGGGTTTTCATGGAAACTATGGTATTCAATATTTTTGTATTTTTAGGGTTTTTGAGGATTTTGAAGTATTTTTATGAATTTTTTGGATTTTGAGATTTTTATGGGTTCTTAGATTTTTATGAGTTTTTTTTTATTTTTATGTTTTTTTATTTTTTTATTTTTTTATTTTTTTATGTATTTTAATATTTTTAACTTTTTAATGGGATTAATTTATTTTTCATTTTTTTAGTTTTTTTAGTGTTTTTATAAGTTTTAAGAGTTTTTGGTTTTTAGAGGATTAATGATATTTATGGGGTTTTCTAGTTTTTGGGTCTTTTTACAATTATTCATATATTTTGGAGTTTCTATGTTTTTAGAGGTTTTAAGTGTTTTTATTTTCTTCATAGGGGTTTCCAGTGTTTTTAGGTTTTTTTAATTTTTTAAGATATTTTTTGGGTTTTTTAGGATTTTAATGTTTTTCAGTTTTTATGGATATTGAGGGTTCATAGGGTTTTTAAGGGTTTTATAGTCTTATAGTGTTTTTAACTTTTTTATGTCTTTAGGGGTAATAAATGTTTTTATGTTTTTAGGGCTATCTTAGGGGTTTTCTAGGTTTTTTAGGGTTTTTCACATTTTTATTTATTTTCAAGGTTTTTTATTAATTTTTATTATTATTTTTGGTTTTTAAAGATTTGTTGGGTTTTATGATTTTTAGGGGTTTTATGGTTTTTGGGAGTTTTTGGGTTTTTTTAGTTTTAAGGGTTTTAATATTTCTTTGATTTCTATATATTTTTTAAAGGATCTGGTAGGATGTTTTGGGCAAAGGCGGTGGCGGCTTGTTGCAACTTTTTGGCTCGTCTCTGGAGAATTTGGATCCTTCTCGGGCATCTTCTTTATTGCACCTTGGCGGTGGCTTGGATGGATTCCTAGAGGATTGGTCTAAGAAGCCTCCGATGATGTTAAATCTGTTTCCGGATCTGGGTTTCCGGTGGATTTTTTTATGGTTTGCTGGTTCGCCGCTTTGTTTCACCCATGCTGACTATTCGATTCTGGTATGTTGCCTCTCCTGTGGTCTGGATCCTGAATTTTTTTGGTGCACCAGTGGATTGTCATTCCCAATTGTTTCGGCTTGGTGGGTGTTTTTTAGTTATGCCGCTACGGTTTGTACTGCTTGTGGAGTGGCTTGTTGGTTGGGCATGCGATTTGGCTCGAGGGCTGTCTGAGCCTTGGGTCAAGACTGTTCTGGTTTTTTTGTTTCTATCAATACTGCTGGGGATTTCTGTGTGCGCTGATGCACGGGATAGGCTTCTTTCCTTTGCTGGTTTTCATGGTATGGTTGGAGAGATCGATTTCCAGGAATGGTGGCATTGGCTCCTGCTTGTTGTAGGGCTAGGACATGATGATGCAATTGGATATGGGTTTGGTGTTGATGGCACTATATTGCTGGAAGTGGCTCTTCATGGTGACGAGGTGCTTGAGGCTGTGGGGGATTTTGGGTGCATGCTGTTGATGGTTGATCTTATTGGAAATAAGATGCTTAATGATGGAAATGCTGCTATGGACTGGTTTCTATTTGGATGGAATGGGATGAATCTTACGAGTTGGATTTTGGTGTTGTTGGTTCTGTGGTGCTTGCGGTGGACCTTCTTGGTAGGGGGTGATGGCTACTAGTTTTTGTGAAAAATGAGGATGGTTTCTGTATGGATGTGATCTCTGGTTGCTGGTGTTTGTGTGATTTTGGTGCTGATGGTTATGTGTTGTTGTTGGTGGCTCGTTTTGGGGTGAAGGTGCTGGATTCTGGTTTTTGTGAGATTGGATGTTGGTCACTGCTTGGTGGTGAGCTAATGAATGCTGGTGATGGTGAGGCTTGTGATTTTGATTCTGGTGCTTCTGTGATGTTGGATGCTGGTGGTTATGTGATGTTGGATGCTAGTGGTTCTGGATGCTAGTTGCTGCTGGGATGGGTGGTACTAAAGGTGTTGATCTTGCATTACTGCCGGTTGCTGATTGGCCGAGAGGTGCTCTCGGGGATTCTTCGGGTTTTCTTCTTCTTCTGCGTTTTTGAAGTTTCTTATTTTCGTTTCTTGGGCATGTGTTTGTAAAGGGTTTTTGGGTGTGGGTCATTTGACCCCTCCCCTCCCTTGTCTGCTGCGTCTTTTTTTCCCTAATAAATTTTGAGGGGGTCGGGAATAGCCTGAACCTCACATCTTCTTTTCCCTAAAAAACCTAAAACCCTTATAAATCTTAAAAACCAAAGAAACCAATAAAAAACCAAAAGTACCACTGAAACCATTTCAACCACTAAAAAAATTAAAACCACTAAAAACAATAAACCCCAAAAAACTCACAAAACCCCTAAAACAAAAAAAATTAAAACACCTAGAAAACCTCAGAAACCCTAAAATCTATAAAAACACTTAAAAATAATAAAAACACTAAAAATACCTAAGAATATAAAAAAACTAAAACCATGAAAACCCCTAAGAAAAACATAAAAACCAAGAAACACATTAAACCCTTAAAAACCAAAAACCATTGAAACCCTTAAAAACCATAAAACCCTTAAAAACCCTAAAACCCTTCAAACTCCCTAAAACCCCCAAAAAAATATTAAAAACAATTAAAATCCCATTAAAACATAAAAAATCCTAAAATACAGAATTCCCCTAAGAAAGAACTTAAAAATATTAAAAAAATAAAACCCTTAAAAAATATAAAAAAACACTAAAAACCCTATAGGACCCTAAAAACATTAAAAAATCACTAAAAACAATAAATAACATAATAATGATAAATAAATCTAGAAAACCATAAAATGGAACAAAAATCATAAAACCCATAAAACCCAAAAATACTATATAAACCCTAAAAATCCTAAAAAATCCAAAAAAACCCTCAAAATTCCCGAAAACCCTTAAACCCCATTTAAATAAAAAAAATGTCCTAAAAATCCATAAAAAAAATAAAACCCCTAAAAACCCTAAAAAACCCTAATAAACCCTAATAAAACCTTAAAATCCTAAAAATAATTTTAACCCCTAAAAACTTAAAACACACAAATAACCCAAAAAGCCCCTAAAATCCCTAAAAATATAAAAACCCTCTAAACCTTTATAAATGTTAAAAAATATAAAATATCTTAAAACCCCTTAAAAACTCAAAAAACCCAAAAACCAAAAAAAACATAAAAAACTTAAATTCCTTAGAAAACCCAAAACCCTTCAAAATCTCCAAAAACCATAATAACGCAAAAAACCATAAAAATCACTAACAATTCCTAATAATGTAAAAATTACTAAAAACCCTCAAAACCCAAAGAAAACCTTAAACATTTAAAAATACTCAAAACCCAAACAATATTCAAAATTCTGGAAACCCAAAAAACACTATATATCATAAAAACCATAAATCGCCTAAAAACCTTAAAAACGCATAAAATCCCATAAAACACTAAAAATGCTCTAAAAACTCTAGAAATAATTTAAAACTGTAAATAAGAAACAAAAATATACAAAACATTAAAAACACTAAAAAAACAAGAAAAACCCAAAAACCATATAACCCCAAAAAACCCTAAAAATCATAAAGCCCCTCAAAATCCATAAAATCCATAAAATCTATAGAAATTCTGAAAAATCCCTAAAAAAAACTAAAATCCTTTTGAAACACTAATAAAACCTCAAAAACCTAAAACACTTAAACCCATAAAAACCTAAAAATCGAAATAAGTACTAAAATTCTTGAAAAAAACTAAGAAAACCTCAAAAACCCAAAACACATAAAACCACTAAAAACATAAAAAAACAAAAAAAAACAAAAAAACCCAAAAACCCAAAAACCCTCAAAATATTGAAAAAACCGTACAAAAATAAAAAATCTAAAAAATACCTAAAAATCAAAAAACTTCTAAAAATCATGAAAAACCCAAATAAAATCTTAAAAACCTAAAAACAATTAAAACTGCTAATAGACCTAAAATCGCTAGAAATAATAAAATACCCTAAAAGACTAAAACCCCTAATCACTAGAAAAATTCCTAAAAACCATAAAAGGCCTAAAACCCATAAAAACAAAAAATAACTAAAAATTATAAAACCCCTTTAAACTGCTGTTTCTTTTCTGTGGTCTTTGGGTGTGTGTTTGTTAAGGGCTTTTGGGTGTGGGTTGATTGACCCCACCCCTCCCTTATCTGCAGTGTCTTTATTTTCTCTAATAATTTTGGGGGGTCAGTAATATCCTGGCCCCGACCCGAGCCTTCTTTGCCCATTTAAACCTCTAAAAGCATAAAAACTCTAAAAACACTTAAAACCCTAAAAACCCAAAAAATCCTAAAACCCAAAAAACCCACAAAAACTTTAAAAACTCTAAAAACCCCTAAAGCCCACGGGGGCTGGGTGAGTTGGTTCAAGGAGGTGGTGACCCGTCACTGAGGTTCCGGGTTCGAGTCCTCACAAAGTCAACGTTCACCATTTGTCAGCGAACCTCTCATCCCCTTAATCCCGTGTGGAACTAGACCAAGCCCAAGGGCTGGCCACCTTGGGCCTGGCTGGGGACGTGCGGCGCGCAGGTGGGCAATGCTAAGCCCTATACCTCGTTACCCAACAACACGTTTCATGTTGGGAATGAAAAAAAGGATGTTGGGATCCATGTTGATCCAAAAAGGAGGAAGCCGAGGAAGGACAACTCTTTCTGGATAAAAACTGTGTCCACAAGAGCATCTTGCAAGGCTAAGGAAAATGCCTCTGGAAGAGGTGAAAGGGCTGCCAAGAAACAACTGAATATGGAGAAGGTGAGGTTAAGGGAGCATTTCTTGAAGCAATATGACTCTTCTGAATGGGAATCAGTAGTCTCTGATGCGGACTACGGTTATGGTGCCGAGGGAGACCCCCTGGTGCGGACTATAAGGATGATGAAGGCTGGTAGATCCTGTGAAGGGATGGGTTGATGAGGGATGCTTGGTGCTTCTTTTGGGTTTCTTTTTCATTTTGTGGTCTTTGGGTGTGTGTTTGTTAAGGGATTTTGGGTGCGGGTTGATTGACCTCGCCCCTCCCTTGTCTGAAGTGTCTTTCTTCTCTTTAATAAATTTTGGGGGGTGTCAGGAATATCCTGGCCCCGAGCCTTCCTTGCCTAAAAACCCCTAAAACCCATAAAAACCATAAAACCGCCTAAACCATAAAACCCCTCTGAATACCTAAAAAATATAAAATTCCTTAAAATCTAAAAAGGTTCCTCAAAATATAAAAAAACCAAAAAACAACTGAAAATACTTATGAAAAACATAAATACCTAAAATCACGCAAATCCCATAAAATCCAAAAAAAATGCTCAAAACCCTAGAACACACTAAAACATAGAAAATTCCTAAAAACCATAAGACATCAAAACACATTAAAAAACCCTAAAATCTAATAAAAAATATAAAATCCCTCTAAAAATCCTAAAACCCATTAATCCCCTAAAAAACCAAAAAACACTAAAAATCATTAAAAACAATAAAAACTCAAAAAACCCTAAAACCTCCAAAAAACATTAACTCTCCAAATACCATCAGAATCACTATATATCATTAAAAACCATAAAAACTATAAATCTCTAAAAAACCCCAAAAAATCTGGATAACCATAAAAACCATAAAAAACCAATTAAAACATTAAAAACCCTATTTCCCTATAAAACCCTAAAATAGAAATAAAAACTCTAGAAACCCTTTAATCCCCAAAAATATTAAAAAACACTAAAAATGTTAAAAACCATAAAAACTCAAAAGAACCTCTAATAAACAAATAATCCAAAAAAACCAAAAAAACTCTAAAAAACCTAAAAACCCATAGAATCCCTAAAAAAACTAAAAACCATAAAACTAATAAACCCCCAAAAAATAATTAAAATGAAAATACCAATAAATAAAAATAAAAACCCCTAAGAAAGAATAAAACCATAAAAACACCTAACACCACTACAAATCCTAAAAAAAATCTAAAAACTGTAAAACCCATAAAAACCCCAGAAAACTAAAAATACCCCCACAGTCCCTAAAAACCCTAAAAATCATAAAAAATCCAAAAAGATCTAAAAGTACCTAAAAACATAAAGAACCCATAAACCCCTTATAAATCCATAAAAAATAGAAAAACATAGAACCCCTAAAAAACCTAAAAAAATGTGAAAACCCTAAAGAACCTGAAAACCTAAAACCCTTAAAACCCATAAAAACCTCTAAAAACATAAAAATACCTAAACCCCCACAAAAAACCACTAAAACCCACAAAAAAACCCTAAAAACCCTAAAACCACTAAAAATATAAAAACCCTTCAAACCACAAAAAAACACTCTAATGATCTTAACAACATTAAAACCCTAAAATCAGAAACCCCCCCCCCCCCAAATCCTACAAACCCAACAAAACCATAAAAACTATAAACCCCTAAAAACCCTAAAAACCCTAAAAACCAATAAAATCCCTAAAACCCTAAAAACTATAAAAGTCATAAAAATTCACTAAAAATCCCTAAATGTTTTAAAAAAGCTAAAAACCCTAAAAATAAATACTTAAAAACCTAAAATACTTAAAACCACTAAAAAATAAAAAAGATAAACATCTAAAAAACCCTAAAAACCCCAAAACCAAAAAACCCCATAAAAATAGAAAATACTCTAAAACCCATGAAAACCGTGAAAACCAATAAACACTCTAAAAATAATTTAAACGCAAAAAACATTAAAAAACATTAAAACCCCATAAAAACCCTAAAAATCCCTAAAAACCCTACAAAACTAAAATTAAAAAAAAATCAAGTCCCTAAAAATTTAAAAAACCCTAAAATGCCTTGTAACTCCTATGAAAACCTTGCAAACCTAAAAATACTTAAAAAACATAAAAAACCTAAAAACACTAAAAACTCTAAAAAACCTTAAAAACACTAAAAAACCATAAAACCCAAAAAAACTCTAAAAACCATAAAAACTTAAAAACCCTAAAAATCCCTATAAACATAAAAAATACTAAAAACCCTAAAACCCATAAGAAAACCATAAAAATATAAAAACATAAAAACATAAAAACATTTAAAACCACGAAAAATTAAAAAAAACTCCAAAATCCCTAAAAGAACTTAAACACTAAAAACCCTTAAAATCACTAAAAACCATAAAACCCCATAAAACATTGAAAATATCTAAAACCCATGAAAACACCAAAACCCATTAAAAACACAAAAAACCCTTAAAAACATAAATAACCTAAAAAACTCAAAAAAACATTTAAAACCCTAAAAACTCAAAGAATCCTAAAAAACAAAAAAAAACCCATAAAAATACTAAAAACCCTAAAACCCCTCAAAATTACTAAGAAAACTAAAAAAACCCTAAAATCCTAGAAAGTCCCAAAAAATACCTAAAACGTAAAAAAATTTAAAAACATGAAAAACACCTATGAAATCCTTAATACTCTAAAAACACTTAAAATCCCTAAAAATACTACAAAATCTAAAACCCTATAAAACCCTAAAACCCTACAAACATTAAAAATAAATAAAACCCCATAAAACCCTAAAAACCCACTAAAAACTCTAAAAAAGTTTTAAACCCAAAAAAACATTAAAAAACTCTAAAAACACATAAAACCCTAAAAACTCAAAAAATACACTAAAAACCAAAAATAAAATTAAACCCTAAAACCCTAAAAGAACTAAAAACATAAAAACTCCCCAAATTCCAAAATCCATTACAAAAAAAATTTAAAAAAAATCTAAAAACCCATAAAAAATAAAAAACCATTAAAAACCAAAAAAAACAAAAAACCCTTAAAATTACTAAAAACCATAAAAATACTAAAATTACCCATTTTTTAATGTAAAAAATCATAAAACACTGAAAACCCATAATAAAACAAAAAAAACAAAAAAACACTTAAAACCGTTAAATAACATTAATACAAAAAAACCCTAAAATGTCCTAAAACCATAGAAACCATAAAAACCATAAAACCCATAAAAATAACAATCCCTAATACACCTAAAAACCATAAACAACACTAAAAACTTAAAAAAAAAATTAAACCACAAAAAAATTAAAAATATATAAAAACCTGAAAACCATTTGAAAATAAAAAATAACCCTAAAAACCTTAAAAATCCCAAAAAAACCTAAAACCCTCAAAATCTTAAGATCCCTAAAAACCATATAAATACTTAAAATCCCTAAACATCCCTAAAAATGTAAAAACTTGTAAAATCCTAAGAAAAAATTAAAAAACCAAAAAACATGAAACTCCTAAAAAATAGTAAAAACACTAAAAACCCCAAAAAAACATTAATCCCCTAAAACCCCTCAAAATTCATAAAACCCTTAAAAACATAAAAAATAATAAAAACCCCTAAATATGAAAAAAAAACCTGAAAACCCCTAAGAAAACCATAAAAACCTAAAAATGGATAAAACCACAAAAAAATTTAGAAATGATAAAAAACCAAAGAAAAGGTAAAATTGCTTAAAACCCCTAAAAACACCTTAGACCAGAAAAACCCATAAAAAACATAAAAACCCTTACGAACTAATAAAAACCCTAAAAACTACTAAAAACTCTAAAATCCATTTAAACCCCTAAAGACATTTAAAAAATCTAAAATACATTAAAAAACTGTTTAAAAAAAAGCCCTAAAACCTAATAAAAACTAAAAAAACCCTAAAAACCCCTAAAAACCCCTAAAAACCGTCAAAATCCCAAAAAACCCTAAAAACTATACAAATCCACAAAAATCCATAAAATCACAAAAAATATAAAAAACCATAAAAATTTGAAAAATCTTATGAAAAACTTAAAAATGTAAAAACACTGAAGACCCCTAAAAACCAAAAAAATGCTAAAAACCTAAAAAACCCCTAAAAATAATGAAAACCATAAATGACCGAAAACTCCCTAAATCCCTAAAAACATAACGATCAAAAAATCATAAATTCATTAAATGTCCCTAAAAACGTAGAAAACCATAAATACCCTGAAGATCCGTAAGAAATCCTTAAAAACATAAAAAACTTAAATCCCATAAAAACTATAAAAATACAAAAACCCCTAAAAATCCTAAAAAGACCCTAAAAACCCCTAAAAACCCTAAAAACCCTAAAAACCATTAAAATCTCTAAAAAACGATTATACTCTTAAATTCATTAAAAACTAAAAAACATAAACCATAAAAAAACCAAGAAAACACCTAAAAACCTAAAAAATCATAAAAACCATTATACCCTAAAAATCCAAAAAACCACCAAATTCCTTAAGAACCCAAAAAACCATAATTTTTTTTAAAAATCCTATAAAATACCAAAAAAAATGTAAAACCCCCTAAAAACCTTGAAAATCCCTATGAAAGCCTTAAATACCTAAAACAATTAAAACCCCTAAAAACATAAAAAAATTATAAAACCCTAAAAACTATAAAACACCCTAAAAACAATAAAAAACCCCTAATAACCCATAAAAACCCTAAATCCCACTAAAAAATTTAAAAATCATTTTAATCCATAGAAATATTAGAAACAATAAAAAACCATAAACACCTTGCAAAATAATAAAACACTAAAAACAAAATAATACCATAAAAATCCTAAAAATCCATAAAATACATAAAAACATAAAAAATCCGAAAAAAAAACTTGAAAACCCCTAGGAAACCCTTAAAAATATAAAAACACTTAAAACCAATAAAAACCCTAAAATGCTAAAAACCTGAAAAACCTCTAAAATTCCCTAAAACCCCTAAAAACCATAAAATCCCCAAAATCAAAAAAAACTGAAAACCTTATAAAACCAATAAAAACTCTAAAATCCTTTAAATAAAAAAAACTACAAGCCACTAAAAAATTTAGATACCCTCTCATCCTCTAAAAATGATAAGAACTCTAAAAAACAATAAAACCCTTAAAAGAACATAAAAAATACTAGAAACCCAAAAAATCATAAAATCAAAAAAACCTAATAAACCATAGAACCCCTCAAAATCTATAAAACCCCTAAAACCCGAAAAATCTTAAAAATTCACTAAAAATCCTTAAAAACATAAAATACTCTTAAAACCCTTAAAACCCCTCAAAAAACCATAAAACATAAAACACGTAAAAGTTTAAAAAATATAAAAATCGCTAAAAACCCTAAAAACCCTGAAAATCCGTAAAAACGCTAAAAAAATAAAACACTTAAAAAAGACCTAAAAATCCTGAAAAATGTGAACACCCCAAAAATCCCGAATTAAAATATAAATTCCCTAAAACACTTAAAACCCCTAAAAACTTATAAACTCTAAAAACACTATAAAACCATTAAAAGGCAATAAAACCCTAAAACCCCCTAAAATAATAAAAAAACCCTAGAAACTAGAAAAACACCTAAAAACGCCTAAATCCTTAAAACCACTAAAATATCTCAAATCCCTTAAAGCCCATAAAAATGATAAAATATATAATAAAAATTAGAAAACCTAAAAAACTCAAATGACCCCTAAAAACCCCGAAAACCATAATACTCTAAAACCCCTAAATATTCTCGAAATCCCTAAAAATAAAAAAATAAAAAAAATCATAAAAAGTGCTAAAAATACCTAAAAATCCAAATAACTAAAAACCCTAATAAATATTTATGAACACATCAAACTCCTAAAACCCCACAAAATTTAAAAACTCTACAAAATCCAATAAAAAATCCAATAAAATAAAAATCCCAAAAATTCCCTAAAAACCATAAAACCATAAAAAACCTAATAAATCCCTATAAATCCCAAAAAATGTAAGACCCCTAAAACCCCTGAAAAATAATAAGAATACCTTAACAAACAAAAAACAATTAATATCCAAAAAATACCTAAAAAAGATAAATTCTTTAAGTTACCTTAAAAACCCTGAAACCCTCTAAAAATATTGAAACATTTATGAGCATTAGAAACCCTACAAATCCATAAAAACCTCCCAAAACCACTAAATACTCTAAAAATCCTTTAAACCCTAAAAACATTAAAAAAACTAGAACAACTTAAAAATATATAAAAATAAAAAAACCATAAAACCCCAAAAAACCATAATAACACTAAAAACATTAACACCCAAAAATACCATAAAACCCTCAAAATCCATAAAAAACCTAATAACCCATAAAAATCCTAAATTTTTTCTAAAAACCTCTAAAAACATAAAAACCCTAAAAACTCTTTAAAATCCTTAAAAACAAAAAATCACATAAAACCCCTAAAAGTCCAAAAATTATAATAAAAACCCTAAAATCCCTAAAACCCCTAAAGAAAATATAAAAACCCCAAAATCCCTAAAAACGCTAAAAACAATAAAAATTATAAAAATCCATAAAATCCCTTAAAATGTATAAACACCTAAGAACATTTAAAAAAATTAATAAATACTTAAAACAAAAGAACAATTAAAACACATTAAAATCCTAAAAATGTATACAAACCCTAGAAAACCTAGAAAGACCATAAAAACCCTAAAACCCCCAAAAAATATTAAAACCCATGAAATCCTTAAAAACCCTAAAAAAATAAAACCCTAAAACCACTAAAAAATCTAAAAACCCCTTTAAATCCCTAAAATTATTAACAAATATAAAAACCATAAAACCTTAAATGACTAAAAAAATCATTAAAACCCAAAAAACCATAGCCCCCCAAAAACCGCTCAAAATCCCTAAAACCCCTAAAAACCTAAAAATCCTACAAATCTCTAAAATCCCTATAAACATAAAAACCTCTAAAAACGCAGAAAACCCCATAAGAACTCCTTAATAACCTAAAAACACTTAAAACGCGTAAAAAACCTAAAAACACTAAAAATAATATATAAATAAAATTATAAAAACCCCAAAAACCCCTACCCCCCTAAATCCATAAAAACCCTAAAAATATCAAAAAATTATAAAATATCCCAAGAAATCCCTAAAATTTAAAAAACCCTAAAACCATTGAAAAATTATTAAAATAATTAAAAACTTAAAAGGATAGAAACACCCAAAGCACTAAAATCACTGATAGACAATAAAAACCATAAAACACCCTTAAAAATATAAAAACCCCTAAAACCCTTAAAACCCCATAAAAATAAATAGGAATCCTAATAACCTACTAAAAACTATAAAAAAACTTTATCCCCAAAAAGTTCAAAATTCTAAAAAAACCTTAAAAAACAGATAAATCAAAAAAATTAAAAAAAAACATAAAAACTGTAAAAATAATAAAAAATCCTAAAACCATCCAAATCCCTAAAAACCCTAAAAATCATAAAAAGCCTAAAATATCCCTAAAAATCTTTAAAGAACACATATCCCTAAAAACCTAAAACCCCAAAAAACCCCTCAAATAATCTTAAAAACATAAAAAAACATTAAACCCCTAAAAACTAAAAAACACTAAAAACCATAACAACCCAAATAACCATATAAACCCCTAAAACAATAAAAAACTCTAAAACCTATAAAAACCAAAAAAACCACAAAAACTCTAAAAATCCTTTAAACCCCTAAAAATATTAACAAAAATCTAAAAAATATTTAAAACCCTAAAAAATAATTAAAAACTAAAAATGAAAAACACTATAAAAATCCTAAGAACAATAAAAACCCCTACAGGCCCTCAAAATCATTAAAACCCCTAAAACCAATACAAACCTAAAAAAACCTAAAAATATCAAAAAAATGTAAAAAACCCTAAAAACCATGACAAACACATAAGAAAACCATAAAAATATAAAAAAAATTAAAACCTCAGAAACTAAAAATATACAAAAAATGAAAAACCCCCAAAAAACCCAAAAAAATAAAACCCATCAAAATCACTATAAACACCTAAAAACCATAAAAATCCAAAAAATCCTTGAAAATACCTACAAAAATAAATATATTGAAAAACCATGAAAATATTTATGAAAACCTTAAAAATATAAAAACACATAAAAACCCTAAAAAACACAAAAAACCTAAAACCCTCAAAAGACCATAAAAATCCATTAAAAACATTATAAAAGTAAAATCCCATAAAAAACCCTTAAAACCACTTGAAAAAATAAAAAGCCTTTAAACCACTAAAAACAATAAAAAAACTCAAAAACCCATTGAAACCATAAAAAACTCAAAAAACCACTAAAACCCCAAAAAACATAAATTCCTAAAAATGCTAAAAACCACTAAAATATCTCAAAATCCATTAAAACCATAATATTAATAAAAAATCCCTAAAAATCAATATAAACATAAAAAACATTTAAACATGAAAAAAACCCTAAGAAAAATTTAAAACCTAAAAACACTTGAAACCCTTAAAATATTAAAAGAATATTAAAACACTTAAAAGACCATAGAAATCACTAAAACCCATAAAAACCCAAATAACTGTAAAAACACCTAAAAACCCCTAAAATCCATATAAATCACTGATAACTATAAAATCCCTTTAAACCCCTTAATTTTTTTTTAAAAAAATAAATAACCTTAAAAAATAAAAAATCCCTAAAAATCCAAAAACGATAAATTCCATAAAATCCTTAAAACCCTCAAATTCCCTAATACACTAAAAATAATATAAATACATAAATTTCACTAAAAATCACTAAAAACATAAAAATATAAAACACATAAATATCCCTAGAAAATATGCAAGCACTTAAATCTGAAAAATAACCTAAAAATGGTAAAAACCCAAAAAATTAAAAACTCTAAAACCCTAAAACCCCTAAAAACACTAAAAAATCCTAAAGAACCAAAAAAACCCTAAATAATTTAAAAGCTCTAAAATACCTATTAACCCATAAAATGTGAAAAAACTACAATAACCCTTTAAACCCCTAAAAAACTCAAGAAAACCTAAAAACCCAACAAATAAAAAAACCTACAAACATTAAAAACCCTCAAAATCCATAAAATATCTAAAAAATTAAAATGAAAAAAGCCGTAAAATTTTATAATAAACTAAAAAACCTTATAAAACAACAAAAAAACCAAAAAAAAAATAAAACTTTATCAAAAACATAAAAACACTAAAAACCATAAATCTTGTAAAACTTTTAGAAACCCTAAGGAACCCTAAAAATCCCAAAACCCCAAAAAAACATAAATATTTAAAAAAATCCCTTTAAATCACTAAAACATAAAAAAACCCTAAAAACCATGAAAAATAATAAAAATAACATAATATATAAAAACTGTTAAAACAGTTAAAACCTAAAAAAATACAGAAACCCCTAAAAGACGCTAAAACCCCCTAAAACCATAATAACCCATAAAACCCTAAAACCCATAAAAACCCTAAAACCCAATAAAAACTCTATAACACCATTAAACCCCTAAAAATGTTAAAAAACTATAGAAAAACCTAAAAATAAAAAACCCTAAAACACATAAAACCATAAAACCCTAATAACCATAAACCCCCCAAAATCCCAATAATCCCTATAAAACCATAGAAATCCTAAAAAACCCTGAAAATCCTTAAAAATGTAAAAACAAATAAAAACATTGAAAACCCATAAAAATCTAAAAAAACACATAAAACCCCTAAGTAACATAATAACACTAAAATGAATAAAATACCCTAAAACCAATAAAAACAATAAATCCCTTTAAAAAAATTAAATCCCAAAAGACCCATTAAAATATTAACCCCCAATAAAAACATTAAAAAACATTTAAACCCATAAAAAAGTTTAAATTCTCTAAAAAACCTTAAACCCCTAAAAACTAAAAAAAGCATAAAACCCTA
Organism: Viscum album; assembly: GCA_963277665.1. NCBI lineage: Eukaryota > Viridiplantae > Streptophyta > Magnoliopsida > Santalales > Viscaceae > Viscum > Viscum album. The sequence continues at coordinate 1,118,902,024 of OY728152.1, forward strand.
AAAAACAAAAAAACCATTCAAACCCTTAGGACTCAAAAAATCAATAAAATCCTGAAAAACCATAAAATTCAAAGATCCCAAAAAATAACTAAAAATGTAAAACCCAAAAAATGATAAAAATGATAAAAAGCCATAAAAACCCTAAAACTCCTAAAAACCCTAAAACCCCTCTATTTTTTCCTAAATCGTGATGTACCTCAGAAATAAAAACACACACACACATAAAGATATATATATATATATATGGATTGATGGGTACTAGGTAGTATATCCTTTTTATCTTATGAAGGAGGATCCGTAGTTAAGCGGTCGCAAAGGATTATTATAGGGGTTAAGTGTTTGGAAATCAATACATGTCAGTTATGACATATTCAGATGGTCAAAATTGGTTTATCTGTAGAGACAAAAACACCCAATGACCCTCTTATCCATGATTCATGGAACCTCTTTCCAAAGGCACACACTCATTGGATGATTTGGATAATGAAACTTAAAGATTCATATTGGTCAAGAGGATGTGAACTCGGGTTCATCACACCCTTTTTGGGGGAATTATTTCTTATTTTCATACTCTCTTATTGATTTAAGCTATGTTCATATATTCATGAAACCTTGGTTCATTCCCAGGCATGTTTTATTAGATTACTCCTAGGTCACAAGATCAACCATAAATATGCAGGGGTCCAGAATTGCTTGTATTTATATGAGGTTCTTCATTAACCTTTCCCTCATATTGGATAGACTAGGAATTCCTCAGTTATTCTCTAAGATAATTTCATTTTTAATCCATGTGTGATGGTACTCTAAAGTATATCGTCATCCAGGGGGATGTGAAACGTTTCACTATTGAGATCGAACTTGCAAGATAGGCTTCCTGCGTATCCTCATGAATAGAATCAGAACCCACATTGTTCAGTGTCACTTTACTAAACATGACACCTTTTAAGGTCATGTGATAACGACCTTACAATGTAGTTTATCATCATGCAGTATAGACAAAATTGAACTAACGTGAAGACGACAATGTCGATGTTGAAACATAGGGAGGTTTCCTACGTATCTCAACTGATTGGGAATCAAATCCCACATAGTTCTAAAATTTGGGGGTTACGCATGGAACCTACCCATTAAAAGGGGTATTATTTGGGGATTAAATCTTGAGGGAAGGCACATTTGAGCTTGGTCCTTAGACAGGCATCCTATGCATCCTATATAGAGCATGAATCAGAGTTCTCATAGTTCAACTACCAGGTGGATCGTGTAGATACCATGATCTCCACAAACCACTAACCCCACGTGAGTCGTGCTCTGTGTGATAAATAAGAGGAAGAAGTATATCTAGAGAACCACACCCTTTCCCCTCTCTGATGTGGGAAAATAAAGAGGATGACATTGGGAGTGGCTGGGGATAGAACACTCCCCTAAAGAGAGGATTTGGGCTTACCTTAGATAGAGAGCCCTTTGGAATGGTTCTGGGAAGGTGGAGGATCATTCCACATAAAAGGGGAAAGAAAATTTGATTTTCCATTATTTATCACAGGCCCAAATAGAAAATAAATGACAGTGATTACCCATATTCTAGAGAATGGGGAGGTAAATGTGGGCATCCCAACGTCAGACACCACATTACCATGGCAATGTAAACTTAGGGAAATTTTGGGGGTCCACCTTATTACAAATATTACCCACATAAATCCTCTTACCATGTGTATGTAAACATAGAAGAGTGCACTAATGTTCCCCATGGTTTTATCCTATTGATCTGGTGGCTTTAGAAAAGGCTTTGGCCTAGTGTCATTGGACTGGTTCACAGAGGGGATTTGGATGATACGATGGGAATGGTAGAAGCCAAACGGTGGAACACCCAAGTGTACTCCATTCTGCATACCTTTTCTTTATATGGTATGGGGATTCCCCACATAGTGCGATGATATGCGGGTGTAGGGTCTGTTTGTATATCGTGATGGTACGTAGACATGGGATCAGTCTACATAGCATTTTTCTATGAGACACCAGGTTATGGACACGTACCATAGTGGTACATAGTGCTAGGTTCCACCCACATACTATGGTGGTATGTGGAATTGAGTTCCATCTTGGTTGTGATTTTCAATGTAGTGTAAGGTTCCATCTGCATAGCATTTTTCTACATGGGGAGCCAAATTGAAGAAAGGGAATTTTTCTTATGCTTTGCTGGGAATTCATCTAAAAAATAATTTGGGTTTCTGGTCTTCCAATTGTTATTATATTTTATTCTTTGATGTTATGTGTCTGGTTATACCTGAATGGAATTGCTGAAAATGTATGTACATTTTTGTGATCTCTTATTTCATGCCTTCAATTTCTCGTGTCTTCCAAAAAAACATCATCCTGATTCTGTCTTCTTTTCTTCACTCCCCTCAGGGTACTTTTATATATTGAAGAAGGAGTTAGATCAGTGGGTCACATGATGTATTTTGTAGAAGACCAATGAAGAAACTCTAACCCATGGATGACTCAATCAACATTGGCCCATGGGGTTTCGGTTCGTGGAGGCACAAATCAGTGCCTCAGTCCCACGACCAACCTCATTCACAGGACTCCATCAGTTGTGCCTCACCCGAAAACTATATGAGTCCAAAAATATGGTATGATGGGTTAATTTCTCCACCTCTATTTGGATAATTAAATAATGTGCAGGGTTCTGGTGTCGTCATATCGATTACACAAAATGATCAGTTCGCGGGCAACTTTATGAGGTCGCAGACCACCATACAGAGTGACGGTCCATGAAAGATGTTTACCTTTATGGCCCTATTGTTCCTTTTCTAAATTCCTCTTTAATCAACTTCAGAATTTTATTTCAATCATTTTCCATGTTTGATGGATTTTTCTTCATCTTCTTTGTAGAATTTTTTGGACCCAACATGTACCCCCATCAGAATGGGTTTTGATCGGGACAAAGAGGAGGCTATTACTATGTAGAAGAAGTTATAATTTGAATTCTAGATCAGATAACAGTCAAATTTTTTCCTGAGTCAAGGGAATCAGTGAGTGTATCTTGACTATTTCTAGGGATACAAGGAAAATCCTACAAATTTTTCGTACTTTCCATTATCACCCTGATTTTTTCCTAAAACCGATTTGATGTGGTTTTAGCAAGCATGACTTGATTTTTTTATTAGGATGCCATTTATAGGGTTTTGACCTAACAAGATTTATGTATCATTATATTTTTGATTACTATATATTTTTTCTAAATCATATAAACTGTAGGTTTAGTGAGTTTGTACTCGAATTTTGTCCTGGTTTCCCTTTCTGAGTTTTCATCCTGGCGAGTTTCATGTTTCTATTTCATTGGCATTTTATAGTCTTCCAAACTGCACTATCATTACTAATGTTTTAGGTTGAATAACTTTGAAGGATACTGATGTTTTATATTGAACAACTTTGATTGAGATTTACAGGTATAGGGGCTCGATTTAGGATTCATTGACTGAGGATGTCCAACTATTTCTTCAGACATAAATGAGTGGTTTATTCTTCACCATTATTTTGTGGTTTCATGATATAGGATATGATATGGGGAATGGAATCCATGGGGAATATGGAAGTTGGAGAACCCTCTCCTGAGAAAAATATTTTTCATTTTTTGACAAGCCTTTTTTGTTGGAAATGTATGAATAACCATTAGGGTATTGTGTTCATAGTCAAAAAATGTGTTCTCAGGACACCGACCTTCCACTTCCGATGGCAAGGCAATTTAATCGAAATCTGGATGTCTCAAAACCACCAGGTGTATTTTGTTAATGTATTGGTGTCTAAAATGTATGAGGTTGTTTTTATCAATGGATATCATGAATACAATACCACTCCTACACATATTTGGATTGTGTAAAGGAGGTTTGAAATATGGTACATTTTAACATCGTGCAATTAGCACACTTGATACTTATTATTTAAAGTGAAAAATGGGGTAAACAGATTGTCCTTTCTATGGGTGTCTGACTAGAAATGTTCTATTATGTTTCGGAATGAAAGGGGAGAGAAGATATAAATAGTAATCTGGGGGTTTCTAAAACCAAGAGTGAGGTGGGACGTAAGTGTCATAGGGGTGAACAGAGGTAGAAAAAGCTTCTCATGAGGACGAATTTGTCTTTGTTTTATAGACCATTTTTTGTGGGAATATTATGCAGATCCTTTGAGTCATTGTGTGTATAGTCAAAAAATGGTGTCATTGGGATACTGAACTTCCATTTACAATGGACATGGATGGTTATAGGGATTAATTACATTATGGAGACTGAGTATGGTTTTGAAGGGGGGGTCTTGATAATGAAAGGGAGAATTTCAAACAAATATTTTTCTGGGATAGGTGGAAACATTCTCCCTATACATTGTGAGGAGGTTTCCTACATAGTTATTACCCTTTCATAAGAATGGAGGAGGAAATTTGTTTCATGTCTAGACCTAATATATGTTATTTTAACGTCACTACATATCTCTTGATGATTGGAGTCAATCCAGACGTAGTTCTTTTAAGGTTTAATGTTTATCCATGTGTAGATCTAATACATGCATATTAATGAGGAATTTATGTCTTGAGTGCGAGCTCACTAATATGACCAAGTACATACCAGAGTTTCCTATGCAGGTTTATTTCACACATAGTAACATGGGGGAAAATGTATTATTTGGAGTGTTTTGGCCAAATAGTGGACATTGGGTATCACGAATCATGGAGTTTTAATTTTATGTGATTAGGACTACGATTTATAATCCCTTATTGAAGGAAAACCATGATAGAGTGTCACAACATTTTCAAGACATGGGTTGGAAGGAAAGAGTAAACCATGGCTCTGATGGATCTTGGATTGTGAGAAATGATATAGGGCTTATGAGCCATTGGGATTTTGGAGGTAGGAAAATCCTCTCCTGAGGATGAATTTACCATTTATTGATATGACATTTTTGTGGGAGACTTATGTAGATCTCCTGGTACATTGTGTGCATAGTTAAGCAAAGGTTTCCCTAGGACATTGTCCTTCCATTTTTGATGGCTGAGGAGGTTTGTGGAGATCCAAAATCACTCGAATCACAGAGTTTGGCGAGTAGAAAGCATTGGTTTGGAAATATTAGAAGCACTTGGGCCAGGATTACTTATGGAATTGTGAATTTCACTATACATATATGATTCACATGTGGGTTTGGTCATTTCCTTTTCTTTTTATTGAACTATTCCCTGTTTTAAGGATCCGGGTTTCCTAAAATTAGACTCCCCTGATTTTTCTTGTCCATATGTAGAGATTAGGGAATTTTTTGCTACATTTTTTTTTCTATTGGAGGTGGTTGAGCTTAATAACTATCATCCAGGAATCACTATATATCCTGCACACATATAATTCAATCCAATCATAGTTATTGGGGTATCTAGTAGTTTAACGTCATGTGATAAGGACATTGGGTTCCTCAACATAGATAGGAGGACCCTAACATTCCATTTAAGGTTGTAAAACTCAGACCAACTTTTATGGACTGATCTTTCATGTCCTTGGGGGGAATTACCTGCCGAAATCCCTAATCTCACATGATCTATGATCAAGGTGAGAAGCAAGGGAGGAAAGGGTTTAGTTCACCAACTGGGAATGGAAAAATCAAGGAAAGAGGCATTTTATATCCATGAGTCTTCTTACCTAACTTAGTTTTCCTGTAGAGGGGAAATTTTTATGCGTTTTGTGGCTATGTTTGGGTCATAGGATCTAGGTGTCACTACATATCCCATGTGATTATCGGAATCAAACCATAAATAGTTTCTTATTTAAAGGACCCTACATAGGTCAAACCCATAAACAAGGGAAGAAGTCATTTTTATTGTGGTCTGGATGGGCCAGGGAGAGAGTTTGGGCATCTCTATATATTCTATGTAGAAAGAACACAATCCATACATAGTTTTGTGATGTGACATGGTAGGAGACTGATGTCGAGGGGATAATGTCCTCTCAGGTGAGAACACTGTTATTCCATGAATGCTATTATCATGCAGTGACTACGTATTGGTAGAATAGTTTAACATCATTTTGTGGTGATGAATTGTCATAATAGTCACGAGTAATTATTGAGTAATCGGGTCGGGATATTCTGGAATTCTCCATACACTACAAGAAAACAGTGTTTTTGTGGCGGTTTAAAAAACCACCGCTAAATATTTTTCAAACAAAAATTTAGCAGCGATTTTTAGAACCCCTGTAAATAAAACTCCTTTAATTTTTTTTAAAAAATATATTTTTTTAAAAACATCTTCTAAAGAAAATTTAATATTTTTAACCGAGTTTTTTTAAAATACGACCACGAAATAGCGGCTGTTTTTTGAAAACATCCGCAAAAATTTAAGAAAAAAAATTAAAAAAATTAATTATTAATTATTAATTATTAATTATTATTTTTTTATTCTTTATAATAAAATATAGTTTATTATTTATAATTTTATATATTTATAATGTTTCAATTAATTAATATTTATATTTATTAGTTAATAATATTTTTAAACAGAAACCAAATCCTAAATAAATAGAAGAACAAACTTCGACATAAAATGACCGTAACTTCTGATCTAAGAGTCCATTTTAGCTCCACAACCAGTCAAATCAAAGTTTATCAAATGAGAAAAAACCAAGTGAGATTTAAATCACGTGATAATCAAAGGAAAAAATATATATTCATAATTTAAAAGTCGAAAATCGAACTCGAACTTCAAACGACCATGACTTTTAATCTGTGTGTCCGTTTGGGCTCTACCACATATCAAATCGAAGCCTACAACGAGCTCTACACTACATGGGTCTAGTATGAACTCTTTAAGTATGATACATCTTTTTATTCTACCAGAAAGGCCCAGAATGCCTCCAAAAGAGAGGTTTTATTTACAGACACTGATTTTTTAAAATTTAAACGGTTATAACTTTCGATCCAACTGTCTGTTTGGTATGTACCACATATCACATCGAATATTATTTCATGATCTTCGATTTGACTGGTTGTGGCATTGAAAAATGAGTATCGTATCATATTTTATGACCATTTTAGTGTTTTTAGAGTTTTCCGAGATTCTAAATGTTTTATGATTTATTTAATTAATTGTTTATTTATTTATTTAAATATTTAAATATTTAAATATTTATTTATAAATTTATTATTTAGTTATTATGTACACATTATTTATTTATTTATATTTAATTAATTTATTTATTAATTATTAATTATTAATTATTATTATTATTTATTATTCATTATTTTTTTATTTTATTCATTTATTTATTTATTCAATATTCATTATTTATTTATAAATTAATTATTATTAATTAATTAATTATTATTTATTAATATAAATTATTATTTATTAGTTATTGGTTATTATTAATTATTAATTAATTATTATTTATATATCTATTTATTTAGTTATGTATTTATGTCTTTAATATTTTTTATTTTTTATTTTTTATTTTTTATTATTTTTTATTTTTTATTTTTTATTTTTTATTCTTTATTCTTTATTCTTTATTTTTTTTAATTTATGAAATATTAATTTATTATTAATTTATTATTTGATTATTAATTATTAATTATTTATTAATTATTTATTTATTATTAATTAATTAATTATTAATTAATTACAAATTATTTATTAAATATTGAATATTGAATATTTCTTATAAAATATTAAAATTAAAATATTAATTATTAATTATTAATTATTAATTTTAATATTATCAATTATTAATTATTAGTTATTATTAATTATTAATTATTAATTAGTTATTATTTATTTATATATTTATTTATGTATTTATTTATTTATTATTGATTGATTATTGATTATTTATTAGTTAAATATTAATTAAATATTAATTATTTATTAAATATTAAATATTTCATATTTCATATTAAATATTAAAATTAAAATATTAATTATTAATTAAGAATTATTCATTTTATAGTTATAAATTATAAATTATTAGTTATTATTAATTATTATTTATTTATTTATTTATTTATCTATTTATTTAGGTATTTATTTATTTATTTATTTATTATTTATTTATTATTTATTTATTCATTCTTATTTATTATTTATTATTTACTGTTTATTATTTATTAATTTATTTTTAATATACTAAATATTAATTTATTATAAGTTTATTATTCATTTATTATTTATTTATTTATTATTAAATACTTATTAATTATACATTAATTAATTATTAATTATTTATTAATTATTTTTAAATTATTTTTAAAATTTTAAATATAAATTCTTAATTCTTAATTCTTAATTATTAATTATCAATTATTAATTATTAGTTATTATTAATTATCAATTATTAATTATTAGTTATTAATAATTATTAATTATTAATTATTAATTATTATTTATTTACTTATTTATTATTTATTTATTTGTCTATTATTCATTAATTTATAATTAAAATTTATTTATTTATTATATATTAAATTTTTTTTAATTAATATATTATTTATACATTACTTATATTTATATTAGGTTATATATTATATATTATATATTATATATTATACATTATATATAATTTATTATCAATTATATATTATGTATTATGTATTATATATTATATAAAATACCTTATATGTTATATATTAGATATTAGATATTAGATATTATCTATTATGTATTATATATTATGTATTATATATTATATGTTATATATTATATGTTATATTTTATATATATATTATATATTATATATTATATATTATATATTATATATTATTAATTATTAGTTATTGATTATTGATTAATAGTTACTGATTAATAATTATATAGTTTGTATCTATTTGTTATGTATTACCTGTTTTTCCAATATATATATATATATATATAAGTATATTAAATTAGATTTATTGACAACATGAAGAGTCTGCTGGAGTGGTAATGTTTTTGGAGAATAAGCAAGAGGCAATGGGTTCAAATCTCACCCAACGCAGAATTTATGTATATAGCATGGGCATGGGCCTGAGCATGGACATGTGCATGGACATAGACTTATGCATCTAAATAGATGGGTATGTGCATGGTAATAATAATAATAATAAATTAATTAATTAATAAATAAGTAAATAAATAAATAAATACATTAATTATGAAAATAAATAAATAAATAAATTACGAAAATAAATAAATAAATAAATAAATAAATTAGTAATATAAAAAATAATGAAATAAAAAATTTAAAAAATTTAAAAAATTTAAAAAATTTAAAAAAAAATTAAAAATGATTTAGCGATGGTTTAAACCACCTCTAATTAAAAAAATTAAAAAAATTAAAAAAAAATTAAAAAAATTTAAAAACGATTTAGTAGCGGTTTAAACCACCGATAAAAAATTGCCGCTATTTATTTCCTGACACATGACTTAGCGACGGTTTTCCAAAATCATCGTAGGAAGATTTCACGACGGTTTAAACCACCGCTAAACGAAAAAAACCCGCCACTAAATTCAAATTTTGGCGTAGTGAAATGTAAGGGGGAGAAGAAAGCACAAACCATGGATCTAGGGGATCTTGTATCGAGTGAAATTATATGGAGCTTGAAAGCCATTGGGAGTACATAGGTAGGAAAATCCTATCATAAGGATGAATTTTACTATGGTTCACATGCCTTTTTTGTGGGAAACTTATGCAGAGCCGTCAAGTAATTGTTTGAATAGTTAATCAAAAGGTGTTTGTAGGACACTAACCTTCTATTTCTGATGGCCATGGAGGTTTATGGGGATCCAAGATTTCTCAGGGAATGGAGTTTGATAGATGGAAAGATTATATCCGGGAACAAAAGAGATTTCCATACTGTGATTAATTGTGAAGTATGGAATCCCCCAAATAGATCTGACTCGTATATAGGGGGATGATCCTTCAGTAAATCCTTGTTATAGGAATCAAGGTTTGGGATCTCCCGCACTAGTTCACATTTTTGTGTAGGAGATGGGGCGTTTTTTTTGGCAACAGGGCCTGAGGATGCAAAATCTGGGCATCACTACGTATCCTATGAGGGAAGGAATCAAGCCACACATAGTTCTAAATAGGGAATTCCTTGTATGGGTCTAATTCATATGTATAGAAAAGGTTCATTTATACATGTTTTTTATGGTGGTGGGGGTGGCTAGACTAGGATGTAGAATCCATGTGTTACTATGTATCCCATGGGATGATAGGAATCAAGCCACACATAGTTCTGGAAGTATTCTCCTTATACCTGTCTGACCAATGCATAAGGATGTGACATTTTTTCTAATGGTGGATGGACCAATATATAGGCTCCTAGTGTCACTATGTATCCCATAGGATGATATAAATCAAGCCACATGTAGTTCTAAAAGTATTCTCCCTATATGGGCTTGGTCCATACCTAGGCAGAGGGGGCATTTTAAACCATTATTTCGAGGTAATGGGCATGTTATGTACCTTCAACCTTTGTTCATGTTGGTGAAATTACTCACCACCATTCCTAAGTTCATGTGAGATATTCTTAGTGTGAGAAACAAGGTGTAGCCTAAATTTCTCTCAAAATTTAGAGGTAGTTTAAGGTACATCATAGGAATTTTGTATCATGTGACGACTTTGCCAAGATCTTTGATCGATATGTCTATACATATCCCATTGTTAGAGGGGAATCAATATGTATGTAGTTTTGTGAAGAGACTTCCTCGTGTAGGTCTGGCCCTTGCATGGAGAGGGGACATTTTTTTGAATGGAGGTAGACCCAGGATGTGGAATCCATGAATCACTATGTATCCTACAAGTGTAGGAATCAATCCACATGTAGTTCTAGAGAAAGTGGGTTCCCATGTGGATCTCAGTCTCACATAATAGTGGGGAATTTTATCTTTCTCCAAAATAGATCTAATTCATGTTCAATGGATCAATGACTTGATCAAAATGACCCATGTAAAATTTAGCATCATTTAGTTAGGATGACAGATACCATATAGTTTAACATCCTGCAGTTAGGATGATAGAATCACCTGACATGAAATGAGGGGCATGTTATGTCCTACAATTTAACATCTTGAGGTTAGGAAATCCATACTACACAGTTTAATTTAATGCAGATAGGATGTTTATCATACAATTTAATGTCATTTGATTAGGATGAATTCATCATGTAGGTTTTTTTCATGCGATCAGGATGAATTGTTGTGCATTTTTTTACTATGTGATCAAGATGAATTTTCTATTGGCTATATTAAATATTTCTTTAAGAACATTGAATTGTTTAGAATTGTGGTGAGCTACCCAACCTTTGAAATTAAGGCTTAAAATTCAATGAATAGGAACTTTTGTATGACATATGGTCCTTCCCTTTTTGGCTCCAATTTGGGAGGTTTCTTCCCAAGTATCATCAGGGTTTTGAGTATCACAACCTTTTCTCCATCAAGGAAATATCAGATTTGAACCTTTTTGTTGAAGGCTCGTGCAATCCGGTTTTGGTAAACCTCTAAATAGTGAAAAGTGTGAAATAATTTCTCATCCAGTTTCTCCAAATCATTGAGAAATTTTTGGGATTTCTCATCTGGGGATAATATATCAACGCGGAGTGATGTTAGTCAAACATTGACGGGTTGAACCACCTCTACCCCGTATACCAATGAGTATGGGTTTTCTTGAGCGGTAGTACAGGAAATGGCATAATAATCCCATAGAGAATGGAGAATATTATCCAACCATGATTTCTTATCCTTTTCTACCATATTCTAGAGTATATTGGATAGTGTCTTATTGATGGCCTCTATCAATCCCTTGGATGCTACATGGTAGCGGGTTGAATGGTTGGCCTTGGTCCCATAACCCAGATATAATATTTCTAACTTAGCAGAGCAGAAATTGGTTCCATTTTTCTCCGATATTTTATAAGGGACACCAAATTTTTTGATGATTTTATGTTTCACAAGTTTTATAAATATTCTGGTCCCAACCTCTTTATGGGGTACAGATTTATCCCATTTGGAAAAGAAGTTTGTTGTTATGAGGATATACATGATTTTTTTGGCCATGGAGGGAGGGTATGGTCCCAAAACATCTATTCCCTATATATAAAATCACTTGGATTATTTAGCTATGTTAGTTAACTCTAGGGGTTGATGGATGAAATTATCATGAACCAGGAAAGAATGAAACTTTTTTTTGAATTTAGTGCAATATTGTGTCATAGTGGGCCAGTAGTATATAAGTATTTGAATTTGATGATAGAGATTGGATCTTGTCAGGTGCACCCCTCATGCTCTGGCATTCACTCCCTTCACAATGACAACGGTCTCTTCTCCATCAATTAATCTAAGAAGGTCATCATAAAGGTCCCACTTGTAAAGGTCCTTTTTTTATTTGTGCCATAATAGAAAACAAAGTTAATTTCTCATCTTCAAATTTGTTCTCTTCTAGATTTTTTGGGGGAGTTATTCCTTTTGAATGTAATCCATGATGGGAGTGAACCAATCAGTGGTAGGTCCATATAACTCAGGGATGGGACTAATCCCTTCAATTTATTATGAAATGACATGAATGAATGGTAGGACCTTCAAACAGTGGGAAATGATGATGGCCATTTCATCCTAGTCACGATCTACTAGGGCAGAGGCTGCATTTTCCAATGCATCGGCCTATTCATTTTGTGACTGGGGGACATGTTTTAATTTCAGCTTTGATGGGAATTATACCATCATATCTTGAACATGGTCCATAAAAGGTATTATATCCTCTTTCTTGATAGTATAGTCACCATTGAGTTTCTTGATGACCAATTCATAGTCACATTTTATCTTCAAGTGTTATTTATTTACTTTAAGTGCAATCTCCCAGACTAAAATTAGAGCCTAATACTCTACTTCATTGTTTTTGCACCCCTTCGATAGTAGGTAGGAGTAAGGAAAGCCCACCTATTCTAGAGATATGAGTATGACTCCCAACACTATATTGTTGAGCTTGGGTTCTTCCATCATTTTCCCATCAGGCTTCTGTATGCACCATCAGAATGCATCTCCCATGTTTTGGATTCCTTTTGAACATGGAACACATCTTCACCGAGTAGTTCAGTATCCAATGGATTTATTTCTAATGAAGGGTGATCTGACAGAAAATCATCCAATTCCTACCCTTTAATGGATTTTTTAGGCAAAACTGTATATCAAAATGATGAAAGATGGCCGAACACCGTGATAAGAATCCATTCAACATTGTAAGGATGATAATATACTTGAGAGAGTTGTTATGAGATACAAAATAGACCTCATAGTGCTGCAAGTAGTGCCTTATCTTTTGGACTATAGATATTAGTTCCCTACAACTCTTTTTGATATTTGAAAAACGATCCTTAGCAACAATCATGGTTCAACTAAGATAATAGAAACTATTCTCACCACCAACAACATTATTTGTTAATTAGGAAGAATCTTAAGTATTTCTTTAAGGAAATAACATATAGAATAAGTGATATTCCTTTGATAGGTGGAATTATCACTTGCGAACTCAAGAGATATTTCTTGGGGATTTAAAATGATTCTTGGAAATCATTAGACTATTGATATTTGACCCCTTTTCATCATCCTATTGAAGGGAAAACATTTTCCTGCAATATTGGATAAGAGGTAAAGAATCAAGACCAGATTTCCATGAAGTCACCTCAAATCTGTGAGTTTATGAGGTGGTGGCATTCAAAGGATAAAATTTATCTTCTCGGGGTTGACCTTGATGAAAAATTGAGTACGAAGAAGACAAGGAATTTCCTTAAGGTAACACCAAAAGAAGATTTTACGGGGTTTATCTTCAGACTGTTTTGTTGTAGTTTATTGAATATGGTTTCTAGCTCTTCCAAGTGGTCTGACCATGGTCATGATTTAAACACTAGATCATTAACATATCAAGAAATGAATTTTTCCAATAATGTATTGAATATGCAATGCTTGGCATGTGGATATGTGGAACAATCATTATTCAGGAAAAAGGGAATTACCTTGTAGAATAATACCCCCTCTGGGGCACTGAAGGCAATGGATTCTTTATATTATCATGAAATTCAGATTTTATTATCTCTTGAATAGTCTTCCATGAAAGAGAGATCATGATATCCAACAGTTACATAAATCAACAATTCTATGATCGGGACTAGGAGGTCATCATTCGAATAGTGCAGATTGATATTCCTAAAGTCAATGAAAACTATGATTTTACCATTATTCTTTTTCATAGGGATAATATTTTCTAGAAATATGGGGTATTATACCCACCGAGTGATGTTTTCTTTGATGTGCTTGTCAACTTCTGCCTATATTATGGAAGCATGTGTTGGGTGTATTCTTCTGGAGGATTTCTTGTAGCCACGATGATCTTCTGGAAGGCCCAAGTGGTGAGTGGCCACTTTCGGATTGATTCATGGAATTTATTTGTAGATCCAGGATAAAACATCTCGATTCTACCTTAGGAAGGAGTTTTAGACCTCTTTCTCTTCAAAATACATGTCCACAATAATTAGAGAGGGTCATGAGTCTTCTTCGGTACCCAGGTTTATTTTTTTGAGTTTATAGATGGTGGTTGAGACACCCTCCACAAATGATTGTGGGTAACCCCTAAGGTATTCTTCTTCTTCTTATTCTTATTCATCCTCCTCATCTTATTATTATTCTAATTTAGAAACAATTTTTCATATGAGCTCTCTGGATTTGAGAGAAGAGTCACAATATTAGAATTTATTGGTTGAGGTGACTTCTTCTAATCCGACTGGAAGCAGGTAATTTTCTAGAGAGGATGAAGGATTTTAATAACAAGTTTATTATTACTCTTATACATTAATGGGTGAGGTAGGGATTATTTGTATCCCTTTATACGGATTGAGGTAATTTCTATTTGAGCATTCACCATTATTTTGGGGTTTAGTGGATGTTTCTGCACTATTAGGTTCAGTGTCCATGAGTAAAATCATGAACACTATTGAATAAACATCAAGAATTGGATTCATTCACTCCACTTGTTTTACGAGAAGTACTTATTATTCATGGATATTACTGAAGGGTTTATCAGGGACCACTTCCAAACTATTTGGGGTAATGACCCATTAAATCCTATCAACTAAGGGTTACTTACTTTCTTGATCATAGAATCTTGCATAAATATAGTATAAATTGCCAGATTCAAATGGGGCCTTATCAATGTGAAAAATTCCACTCTTTCCATTAGTGAAATATTTCACACACTGTTGGTATGATGATGGAATCAAAAAATGACGATGAAACTAGGTACTTCCCAGAAAGATTTTGAAAGTCGTGTTTTTCAAACCACCAAAAATTAAGAGTTTACCAGGAGATCTCCAAATAATGTTTTGACCTTGATTTGACCCAGTTTATTCTGCTCACTTTTATTATATCCCAACAGGGTTATGGTGTTGTGCGTCAGGCTATCCTCATTGTATACCAGCTGATGAAGTTTCTTCAGTGGAATGAGATTAATTCCAGATCCATTGTCGATTAATACTTTTGGATATCAACATCTTTTATCTTCATTGACACATATAAGGGTTTCATGTTTCCTTGCATGATGGATTATTCATCCCTATATTTGAAGGATATAATCACATGGAATTATGCTGGATTGGTCTTCATTCGATAGAATTCAACAATGGTTCCTTCAGCTTCGAACACCTGGGGGCTTAGTAAAGATTCTATAAGCACTTCCTTGAGATCTGTTGACAAATTCATAGCATCCAGGGTTGAAAACATGGCTAGTACTGAATCCAATTGTTTAATAATGTCATATTTCTGATCTAAAGGCTGACACTTCCCCACATGGGGATGATCATTCACAGGTGATTTAAGGGATTGAGCATTGGATGAATATGGACTAGTTCCTTGAGCAGGAACTCATGGAACTTATGTACTTTGTGAATTCGTCTTGGTAGACCTTCCTTCATGTTGTGGGAAATTATTCACCAGTTATTCTTCTCACAGATATTTTAGAAATATTGTTATATAGTGGATTCTTTCAGGTGAGGGGAAATTTCACAATTCCTTCTGGGTTAACTAAAGGGATCTTCCCCAAGTTTGCGCAACATTGACAGTTTGAGCATGAGTGTATCTATGAATTGGGTTTCTTCCACAACTATGTTTTCCTGGGTATCCATGGATTCAGCGGACAATTCCTCCAATTCCCTAATTAGATGTGGGGAACTCTGGTTCATATCCATACTCTTTATTAAATAAGGGATCCACTACGTTAATGACATTAATGGAACTGAAGATTATTTCCTCATCTAATGATGAATTTTCCTGATCAACTTCTTTTATGGGTTCCATTTGGTGGGAAGGTGCCCATCTTTTCATATTTAATGGAATAAAATCTAATATTGTCCAATTTAGATTTAACATTGGTAAAATTTCATCTTCTTTCATTTGGTACAACAGTTTATTAGAGGATTGTTGGGACAAGGATATAGGTTGCGTTTCATCAGAAGATTTTGGAGTCATAATCAGCTACTTCAATTGGGATTGGATAATGAAATGGTCACAATTCACTTTTTTTCTAGTTATCTAACCATAATAATTTTGTTACATTTTGTTAACAACATTTTCCCGCTCCCCCCCCCTTCATCTGTCATACTGTTGGAAACTCATTCTAACTGTGATGGTGGTGGTCCCAATTTGATTTTCCCAGAATCTACCATTCTTCGTAGTAGGTACTCAAAGATGAAACACTCCTGAATGGTGTGTTCTAGTATCTGATTGAGGGGAAAATAATATTTCATGTTATCGAGACCTGTTTGATCTTCCCTCTTTTTCTCTGGTAGATGGTGCATGTTTCAATTCATGGAGGCTACGATGTTTCCATATAATTGATCATCTCAGAATGAATAAACATTATTATTTCATTCCAAAAATTGATTTCTCATAAGTCCCCCCCCCCCCCGCTCATCCTGATGATATGGAGGATTCTATTGATGTCATGGGGCGCTATATGATTGGGTCTAGTCCTTGGAGATATGGCCGGTGCAAGGGGTGGATTAAGCCTAAAAAAGCCACTTAATCTCTTCACAATCATTTTTATAGGGTCAACGAAGCTTCCTGAGACTTGAGATTAGTCCACTATAAGAAATATTTTATCCTTTGAGAAATGGAAGAAAAATCCCAAAATCCACATGTATATTTTATTGGTATGAGTTTCATTTGTAGCTCATTGTGGAGGTTATCACCGCACATAGAAAGCATCTCATCTTGGGGAAGTTGTTGGTTCAGAGAGTAGGTCATACCTTTACATTTGGCAATGAAATACGAGACTCTTTAATTCTCCCAATGTTTTCAATTCATAAAGTCTCTAATTGTGGTTTTCAGAAATGTTGAACTAAACTAGGAAATGAAAAACCATCAGATATCCTCCCATCCAGTTGTATACTAAGATGGAAAAAATGTATACCATACAACGATTGAACCTTGTAGGGTTAACATGAAGCATTTGAGTTTCACTACTTCTTTTTGCTCTAGGGTCCCCATAATGGGCTCACAATAAGTCACATAATGCATCAAAAGTTACTCTAGGTCACCAAATCCATTGATTAAAGGGAATATGGGGTTCCAAAAATTTGGTGGCGGTGGAATGTTACTCACCCAGTTGAGGTAGGGTTTCCATTCTAATTTTATCAGAGAATTCTGACCTTACATGGTTTCCAATCTAACTTATAATGAATTTATGGTATTCATGAGCCCTTGATTCATGTCTTATTGGACTTGAGAATGTGCTGGTGTGGTAGGGGGAAAATTTGGTCTTGTTGGTGATGCTGGTACTTGAGGTAGATACTCAGCTTGAAGAATCCTTTTTGGATTTTAGGGAATTTTTTCTAGTTGATTCCTCAAGGGAGGGAAATATTGATATCATTTTGGGATTGGGATCAGGTAGACTGAGGGTCCCGACACTACTTTGGATGAGCTTTCTGGACCTACTTAATTTTCTGGAATGAGACCTTATGGAAGAGGCACATTTGATATAAGGCTATATCGAAGCTCTACCTAGGGAAAATATCTAAAAATATGACTTCCTCAGAGTAGTTCGGAATTGATTCGCCTCAACTCTTTTATTTATTCCTCCTATAGAGTGAATCTATCTTTGAGCTACAGAGAATTGTTCTCATTGAGTGGAGGTATGTCATGTATGACCCTGTTTTTTTATTCTGGTTGTTAGGGAATTTTAAATGATATCATGAGGGATTGAATGAGGGTGATCCCAAATTTAGGGTAGTCCTCTGGTTTCAGGTACGCACACCTTTTGGCTCAGTGTGGGATTATATCTTGGGCAGAACCATCCTCTTCCTCTTTGTCATTTTATCATCATTATCAATGTGGTCCATAGGATTGACATCCATGAAGTTCACTGATACATAACTCATGGTGGGTTTTTTACCAGCTGTGGAATAGTATGAGAGCTCATTGATTACTTTATCATATTTGCTCCTCTCGTTCAGAGATCCTCTTGGAGTTCCTTGGAGAAGTATAACTCATAGGGGAACCTTATATGACCTTGTTATTTTCCTCCCTTATAGGGGAAATGAATCCTAAGATGAGATGAAATGGGTGGCCTCTCTATTCATCATGCTCCATAGGTAGGAAAATACTAATGTCTATTAGGGGGGCTTTGAGGTACAAATTCCCCCAGCCATGCGGGCTAGGGTTTCTCACGTTCCTCTATTACTATGGATCAACCCAGATCTGTTGCTCTCATGGGGGAATTTTGTGTTAAAAATTCCCCTAGCCTTATGGGATGGGGATGATCCTATACTATGATCATTATTTCTACTATTTCCTCTTTCTTTATTTTATGCATTCCCATTTGAGGGTGATCTAGATATTGTGGCAGATCTATATGTGATATATTTGTTTTCAAGGACAATAAAAATTCTTACTGATTGTCTTCCCTTAGGTGAGAAGCCTACTGGATGTTCTCACTTTCCTAGTCTATGAGTATTTCAATGGATTTTTCTCACTCATATTGATGCTCTTGAGGTTTAATGAATGCTTATTCATGTTGAGGATGTTTCCTTTCTGGGATAGGTATTTCATTTGACCGTCATCCTAGGTTAATGACTTTATAGGATTTCATTACCAATGGGTTCTTTTGGTTCATATTTGTGGTGAAGTTCAATGCTCCATGCCCTCCCCAACACTGGATATGAACACCATATGGTGTGTTTCTGATAAGGAAATGAAACTTGTGCACAGAGTGGAGGTAGATCGGTTCAAGTTCATTGTTTCACCTCTTAGATTGTACTCATCGTGCTGATGGAAGGGATTCTAGGTCAATTTTATGGTGAAGCTACCCCAACGTATTGACATGGTCTGCATACCCATCATAGGGTAAATAATTTTTCCAGATGGAGTAGGGTTGCCCAAATATTTAGACTAAAGTTATGTATGTATTCCTAGGACAACTCTCTCGGTATGTCAAATTGAGAAGTGGCTGCTAGCCAAAACATAACCAGTATGTTGTCCCTGGCTAATTTTATTCTCACGAGAAATATATCCTTTTTCTAATTGGCCATAGAGTCCTCTACTTGTTCTTACCAACTTGGATGCTTCATGAGCTTTTTGTTTCAAGAAGAGCGGCTAGCCGGAGTCTCATCAATATATGAGTGGTACGGGGTGGATCGAAAGATGAGCATGTCCCTGAGCTATCTCTTCATTGAGAAAGGATGTATCTTATCCTAGAAAGAGTATCTAATATGTCTCAATTTATCTTCCCAACTGCCTCAGAATATGATGGCTTTCTTGTGTATGACTTGGTGAGGGGAGGCAATTCTTGCTAGTGTGAATGTTGACTACATGGAGGACCTCTCTAGCTAATTATATGGTGGAGGGGACTAACATAACAACTTAATGCCCGAATGTAGAAAGAAGGGTGATGGAGTATAATATGCGAAGGACCTTTAGGCTAGACAATAATAATGGGATTACCTTCTTTCTATTTTGTGCCACTATGGGGAGGTCCTTCACAGCTACTTCCATAATGGAGTGGAATACCATCATTACTGGATTTACAAATGTACGGAGAATATCTATTGTGAAAATCGAAGGGATGAACTATATGATGGGATGCAACAAGGGTAAGACCTTCTGGTTTCATTATTTCACTGTGGGGAGGGCCTTCACTGTGACTTACATCACGGATAGGACTATCATCATAGCTTGATGTTCGAATACAAAGAGAATTTATGTAGCATATACCCTAAAAGTCCCTTAAAACCCAAAACCCATAAAAACTATAAAATCCCCTTAAAACCATAAAAACCATAAAAACCCATAAACCCCATAAAAACAATAAAAATACTCTAAAAATGTAAAAAACATTTAAACCCTAAAAATGTAAATAAAACTCTAAAAAACATAAATACCCTTAAAACCCTTAAAACCCCAAAAGAATCCCTAAAACCCCTAAAAACCTAAAACACCTCAAAATCCATAAAAAATTTAAAACCCATAAAAATCCTTAAAAATTCAGAAAAATTAGAAAAAATGGAAAAATCCTAAAAGCATTAAAAAACCCATAAAAACCTAAAAACATAAAAATACTTAAAACCCCTAAAACTAAAAAACAATAAAAACCCTAAAAAACATCAAAATATGAAAAAACCATAAAAACGATAAAAATCGTAAAATAACCCTAAATATACTAAAAAATGGAAAAACACTAAAAACCATGAAAGACCCTATGATATACTTAAAATCCTATAAACACAAAAAACACATAAATAACTTAAAAAGCGATAAAAACCCTACAAAACCCTAAAAGACCCTGAAACACCAAAAAAAACCCAAAACCGCAAAAATCATATAATCCCAAAAACCCCAATATAATCCTAAAACCCACAAAAAACTCTAAAAATCCATAAAAACACCTAAAAAACAAAAATACCAATAACAACAAAACCATTAAACCCTAAATATCCTAAAATCCCAAAAAACCCTCAAAATACATAAAAATCCTTAAACCCATAAAAATATAAAAAATCAATAAAAATATATAAAAATTAAAAAAAAACCTAAGAAAAATATAAAAACCTCAAAACACATAAAAACCATAAAAAACCTAAAGAATGTTAAATACCTTAAAACTCCATAAAACCCTCAAAATCCCTAATAACCCTAAAAATCCTAAAAATACCTAAAAATCAATATAAATGATAAAAACCATAAATCCCCAGAACACCGCTAAGAAAATATTAAAAACCTAAAAATAATTAAAACCCTTAAAGAACCTAAAACCACTAAAACCCCCAAAAACTGTAAAAAGAACCAAAAACCAAAAAAAATCCCCTTGAAATCATAAAAATCCAAAAAAACCAAAAAAACCATAAAACCCATAAAAACCCTAAAAACCAAATAAAAACACTCCAAACTCTTTTAAATCCCAAAAACATTAAAAAAATCTAAAAATAATTAAGACCCAAAAAATTTCAAAATACACTATAAACCTAAAAAAAACATAAAATCCCTAAAAACCCTAATAACCATAATAATACTTTAAATGGATTTAAAAATCTATAAAAATGAAAAAAAATTCCTAAAACCCTATGAAATCCCTAAAATCCTAAAAACCCTAAAAACCCCAAAAACCCTAAAAATGATAAAATTCCTAAAAATAAAATATCCATAAAAACCATAATGACACTCAAAATCCATAAAAAATAATAAACCCCATTAAAAAATTAAAAAATTCCTAAAAATATTAAAAAACATAAAAACCACTATAAACCCTGAAACCCCCATAGAAAAACATAAACACCTAAAAACATAAAACCCATAAAAACCCTACAAAATCTAAAACCCCTAAAAGACCATAAAATCCTAAAACCCACTAAAAAATATAAACCCCTATAAACCGTAAAAAACCCAAAAACCCCATAATAACCATAAATACCACTAAAAACTCTAAAAACCCCTTTAAACCCCTAAAAACATAAAAATGCTCTAAAACCCTTAAAACTCAATAAACCCATAAAAACCCAAAAACTCATAAATAACCTAAAACCCTTAAAAACTGTAAATACTATAAAAACCTTAAAAATCCTAAAATTCACTCAAAATTTCAAAAAAAATTAAAAAACAATAAAACCAGAAAAAACATAACAAAACTTTAAAAGCCTAAAAATAATTAAAACCCTAAAAAACACTAAATACCCAAATACCATAAAAACACCTAAAATCCACTAAAAACACCTAAAATCCACTAAAAACACAAAAACCCACAAACCCTTAAAAAACAATAAAATACCATAAGTACAAAAAACACCCTTTAATCCCCTAAAAATGTTAAAAACTCAAATAACCATAAAATCATTAAAACCCCTAAAAACTGTAAAAACCTAAAAATCTCTAAAACCCTTAAAATACATTAGAAATCCTAAAAATTCCTTAATACAAAAAAAAATTATAAAAAGCCTGAAAACCTAATAAAAAAATTAAAACCAAATAACACTTAAAACCCCAAAAAATCTAAAAATGCTAAAATTCCTAAAATCCCTAAAAACCATCAAAATCACTAAAAAACCTAATACACCGTAAAAATCCTAAAAAACACTAAAAATATCTAAAAATGTAAAAGGCCCTAAAACCCTGTTAAACCTGAAAACCACTAAGAAAACCTTAAATCATAAAAACACTTAAAAACACTAAATGTAAAAAAACGTTAATACCCTAATAACCTTAAAAATAGTAGAAGCCATTAAAGCCCATAAAAACTTAAATACCCTCAAAAACACAAAATCCTACAATCCCGCTAAGACTCTAAAAACAATTTAGATCCCTACAAAGGATAAAAACACTAAAAAATCATTAAACCTCGGGAAAACTCAAAAAATACCCTAAAATAGAAAAAATAAATAAAAAATTTAAAACCCTCAAAATCTGAAAAAACCCTAAAACTATAAAAATTCTAATAAATCATTTAAAAACACTAAAAACATAAAACAATACAAAAAACCCAAAAAACCCATAATAAAACCTTAAAATCCTAAAAAAACATATAGCCCCTAAAAATCGTAAAAACAATAAAACCCCTAAAAACCTGAAAACACCCAAAAACCCCTAAAAAATCCCTAGAACCCTTAAAAACCGAAAAACATATTAAAAAATCCCTAAAAATGCATTAAAACGGAAAACCCTTAAACCCCAAAAGACCCTAAGAGAACATTGAAACCTAAAAACACTTAAAACCCCTAAAAAATCTAAAAAAATATAAAAAGCCAAAAATTGTTCCAAAGACCGCTAAAAACTCCTAAAACACATAAAATTCCTAAAACCCATAAAAAAATATAAACACACCCAAAAAAATAAAAAAATAAACTAAAAATATTTAAAACACATTAAAACACTAAACATGTTTAGAAAAGTTTAAAAGCCTTAAACCCATAAAATAAATCAAAAAAACCCGTAAAACACAAAAACCCCAAAAAACAATAAAAATACTAAATTCCCTAAAATCCCTAAAGTCCCTAAAAATCCATAAAAACAGTTAAAAACAATAAAAATCCAAAAAAATAACTAAAAATCCCTAAAAATTTAAAAAAACTAAAATACTTGAAAACCCCTAGAAAAACATTAAAATCTTAAAAAAACATATATCCCATAAAAAAAGCTTGAAACCCTAAAAACATAAAGCCCTCAAAATAACTAAAAACCCTAAAAACCATAAAAATCCAAATAAGTCCGTAAAAACCATAAAAACATAAAAAACCGTAAAATCCCTGAAAACCCTTAATAAAACATAAATAAAAAATAATCTTCAGACACTTACAAACTTATGAAACCCTAAAAACTATCAAAACCCTAAAAGACCCTAAAACCCCAAATAACCATAAATACCCAAAAACTATAAAAATATTAAAAAAACCTATAAAACCCACTAAAAAATATAAACCCTTTATATCTTTAAAAACATTTAAAAACTCACAAAATCCTTAAAAACACAAAAAAACTCAAAAAACCTTAAAACACCAAAAAACCATAAAAATATTAATCCATAAAAACCCTAAAATCCTTTAAAAACCCTAAAAAACATAAAAACCCATAAAAATCCTACAAAATCCCTACAAAATCCCTAAAAACATAAGAACCCTAAAACCATAAAAAACCATAAGAAATCTATAAAAACAGAAAAACAAAAATTACTAGAAGACCTAAAAACAAAAAAAATCTAAAACCAATAGAAACCCTTAAGAACCCTATAAATGGAAAATAAAAATAAAAACTCATTAAAATTATAAAAAAAAGTATAAAAATTCATAAAATGTAAAAAATCCTAAAAACACAAAAAAACCCCTTATAAAATCATAAAATCATAAATACACTTAAAACCCTAAAAAACACAATAAATGCTAAAAACACTAAAATCCCCTTAAAAGACCCTAAAAACCATAAACCCCCTAAAAACATTAAAAATCCCAAATTCCCATAAAAAACAAATTCCCTAATAAAAACTCTAAAATCCCTTTAAAACCATAAAAATGTTAAATAAACAATAGAAAGCCTTAAAACCCCAATAAACTAAAATACCGTAAAACACAAAAACCCATAAAAATATTAAAAAAATCCTAAAAATCACTAAAAAAAATAAACCATAAAAGACTTGAAATTCCCTGAGAAAAACTAAAAACATAAAAACACATAGAACACCTAGAACACCTAGAACTCCAAAAACATGCTAAAAATCATAAAAACCCTTTAAACCCCTCAAAATCCCTTAAAAATCTAAAAATGCTAAAAAACCTAATAAAGATCCAAAAATCAATAAAAACGTAAAAACCCTAAAACCCTAAATACGTAAAAACATAACAAATCCTTAAGAACCTAAAAAACAGTTAAAACCCCTAAATACCTAATAAAGGCAAAACCCTAAAACCCCTTAAAAGATCCAAAAACCCAAAAACCCATAAAAACCATAAAACACCTTAAAATATTAAAATCCATAAAACCCCATAAATCCATAAAAACATACTAAAAATTAATAGAATCATTTAATCCACTAAAAAAACTCAATTTTTTTTAAAAAAACTCAAAAAAATCCTAAAACTGAAAAACCCCGTAAAAAGCCATAAAACCCCTCAAATTCGGTAAAAACCCTAAAACCCCCAAAACAATCAAAAAAATCCCTAAAACCTTTAAAACCCCCAAAAATCCTAAAACCCCCTATAAAACCCTTAAAACACCTAAAACACTTAAATCCACCAAAATCCTAAAAATCATAAAAACCCTAAAAACCCTTAAACACATCACAATATCTAAACACCCTAAAAACCCATAAAAATAATAAAAGGTCTTAAAATTCCCTAAAAACATAAAAAACCCTAAAAACCATTAAAAACCTTATGAAAACCATAAAAACTAAAAACACTTAAAACCCCTAAAAACCTAAAAACACTAAACATCATAAAACCCTAAACACCCTAAACCCCATAAAACCCATAAAAACCATAAAAACCATAAAAACCATAAAAACCATAAAATCACAAAAAATAAAAAATTCCACTAAAACTCTAAAAACCCTTTAAACCCCTAAAAATGAAAACAAACTCAAAGCACCTTAAAACCCTAAAATTAAAAAAACCCATAAATCCTAAAATTCCCTAAAACCCTTAAAATATCTAAAATCTCTAAAAACAAATAAAAATATAAAAAATGCCAAAAAATTTTCTAAAAAGGTAACAACCCTATAAAAACCATAAAAATTTAAAAACACTGAAAAACCCGAAAAATTTAAAAAATGCAAGAAACCCTAAAACCCCTAGAAACCCCAAAAAACCCAAAAACCCGTCAAAATCCCTAAAACCTTAAAACCCTAGTAATGATATAAAAATATCTAAAAATTACAAAAAAAAAAGAAAACACATAAACCCCTAAAAAATACAATGAAAAAATTGATAAACGAAAAACACTTTAAACCCCTAAAAGCCTTAAAAATGATTAAACCTAAAAAATCCTATAAGGACACTAAATGCCCCTAAAAACCAAAAAAAACTAAAAACCCACTAAATACTCTGAAATCCCATTAAACCCCTAAAATTTTTAAGACCTATAAAAACCATATAAAACGAAAAAAATTCTAATACCCCAAAAATCCCTTAAAAACCATAAAACCCTCAAAACACCTTAAACCCCAAAAAACCATAAAAACCTTAAAAATACCTAAATTAACTAAAAACATTATGAATTGAAAACACCATGAAAACCCCAAATAAAACCTTAAAAACATAAAAACCCCAAAAACGTCCAAAAATCAATTGAAACCCTAAAAAACCTAAATACCCTCAAAATCCAAAAAATCCCAAAAAATCCCAAAAAATCCCAAAAAATCACTAAAAATGTAAAAAAACAAAAAAAAACCAAAGAAAAAATTAAAAACATAAAATCCATTGAAACTACTAAAAACCTAAAATATGATAAAAACCTTTAACAGCCCTAAAAACCATAAAACCCCCTAAAATAATAAAAATCACTAAAAACACATAAATCTACTATAAACTCTAAAAACCCTTCCAAAACCAAAAATGTTACAATTTATAAAAACCCATAAAACCCAAAAAACTCAAATAACCATAAAAACTTCAAAAAAAAAACAATAGAACTATAAAAGCCTTAAAAAACCTAAAAACCCTAATAATTAAATAAAAAAATAAAAAAATTATAAAAATTCTAAAACCCCTAAAAACATCAAAAACATAAAAAACCTTGAATACACCTAAGAAAACCTTAAAAACCTGAAATGTATTTAACATCCTAAAAAACATATAAACAGTAAAAACCATAAAAACCACAAAACCCTAAAAAACATTAAAAACCAGTAAAACCAAAAAAAGATAAAAAAACTAAAAATCCCTAAAAATTTTAAAAGCCATTTTTACCCCAAATAACATTAAGAACTCTAAAATTCTTAAAAACCCTAAAAATAAAAAAAAAATATTAAACCCCACAAAAACATAAATACCTTAATAACTAAACAACTCTTTAGAATCCCCAAAACCCTTAAAACCATAAAAAATGTAAAAATCCCTATAAATGTAAAAAACCATAAAAACCCTGAAAAAACAAATAAAACATGAAAAACCTAAAAATAATTAAAACCCCTAAAAACCTAAAATTTTTAAAAACCGTAAATAACATAAAAATCATAAAACACTAAAAACCTTGAAATCCCTAAAACATATACAAATCCTAAAAAGACCCTCAAATTCCCTAAAAATGTAAAAAACCCCAAAAACCATGATGGAATCATTGGAAACCTTAAAATCCTAAAAACAATAAAATCCTATAAAAACCCTGAAAATGTGGAAAACCCTAAAAACAAAAAAAACTGTTAAAACCATAAAAAACCTAAAAAAATTAAAGTCCATAAAAACCAATAAAAACACTAAAAATCACTAGAAACAATAAAAATTCTTTAAACCCATAAAAATTTATAAAAACTCTAAAAAACATTAAAAACCCAAAAAAACTCAAAAAAACACAAACTCCTAAAAAAACCATAAAACCCTAAAATTTTTAAACACTATAAACACCTCAAATCATTAAAAACTAAAATACCCTAATATTTATAAAAAATACCTAAAAATCCCTTAATACATAAAAAAACCAAAAAATGATGCAAATCCTATGAAAACATTAAAATCATAAAAACACATAAATCCACTAAAAATCCATTAAACTTTTATTGCTCTAAAACCCATAAAAAACCTAAAAACCATTAAACTGTAGAAAACCCTATAAAAATTAAAAATAATAATAAAATATAAAACCACTAACAATTTTAAAAACTATTTAAACCCCTAAAAATATTAAAAAACTCTAAATCACTTTAAAAACTCTGAAAAAACTAAAAAACTTTAAAAACCCAAAATTACAATAAACCTTAAAACCCCTAAAACCTGATAAAATCTTCTGAAATACCTAAATTCTAAAAACCCTATAAAAATCATAAAAACTCCATAAAACCCCAAAAAAATTTGGAAACCAAAAACCCCTTAAAACCCAATAAAACCATAAAAACCTAATATAACTTTAAACCCCTAAAAACCAAAAAATCACTTAAAACCCTAAAAACACTAAAAGAACCCCAAAGACCCCAAAACCCCTAAAAACCATAAAAACCACTAGAAAACATAAAACACATAAAAACCATAATAACACTATAAAACTAAAACCTCTAAAATCCCATTTAAACCCCTAAAACAATAAAAAACTCTAAAACCCTAAAACCCAAAAAAACTAAAAAAATATGAATTGTAAGTATAGGGTGCTCCATAACTCTAGGTTGAGCATCTTATTCTATCTGTGATGATAGAAGATACCACGCTGGTCCCTCTACCTTGGCGGGGGAGGGATCTTCGACAACCATCTGGAAATGAGAGGCCCCATTTTTTTCCTTCCTTAACTCCAACTTTCTTCCTCAATTTCAAAAAGCTATGTTGATCCCTCATGTGCTAGAGATCATTGATGGTTTCCCAAATCATCATATTTTGACCTCAGAGTTCACAGAAATATTTGCGCTCTTTAAGATCAACTTGGTTTCCCGGTTCAAGCAGTGAAGTCTTTCGGTGGACTCCTTTGACATATTTTCCTTCGAATCTTGGGACCTCCAAGAAAGGGGGGGTAGTGGGATTGCTTGAAAATAATCACATCATGATCTGATTGGCATTAGAGGAGGACCTAATCAGTGCTGGGTCAAGGAACCCCTAGTGTTACAATGGTTTCAGGTTATTTTTGTTTCGATGGTCATTTGAATTTCATATGAAACGTGATCAGCCTTTTACCATGATTTGGGTCAGTTTCCCCAACCTCCCGCTACCCTTCCGGAATCATTGTATGTAAAAAATGCTCATAAACCTTAACGGTAGGTATCAATGTTCGGATAGTCGCACAAAATCTTCTTTTTACCCAGTTAATCCGCGAGTGTGTTTTGAGATGGAAGTGTCTATAATTACGTTTGATAACGTAAGGATCACAATTGGTGAGGAGTATAGGTGTAAATATCGTGTTGTCTATGAGAGTTGGTCAGAACTTTTATCATCTTGTAGGAATTTGGGACATAACTACAATGTATGTCGATGGGGGTCTGCAAAGCTGGTGGACATGGGTATTGGTCACCAGGGTGTTCATATTGTGACTAAGATGGTGAGTAGTGATGAAAAATTGGATGTGGGAAGCCAGAATAATGGAGGAGAAACTCATTTGTTGTGGCTGATGGAGAAGGAACAACGTGTCGGCGCTTCAGCGAACTGGAATGCGAATGTTGATATTGTTTCGGGTTCTGAGGTGGGGAGTAAGGCCATGGGACATTAGTTGAACTCATGGGTGTCTAAGGTTTTAGTAGAATAATGGTGATATCGTGGTTCCTTCCAACCGTAGTATGAGGAGAGGCGAGGGAAGGTCTCATCATGAAGATGTCCAAGTGGAAATTTAGAGGGATATGGTCTTAGAACAGACAACCAGAAGTGTGTAGGTGGTGTCGACCACTTTGTGTACTAGGGAGTTAAGGGAAGGTAGTGGGTATGGGAGTAAAGAAAAGTAGGGACCCTATATTGGCATGGATATTTCAAAAGAGGAGAATATGTAGGGGGTTCATGTTTTCTGAACCGAACTCTAGTCCACTTGAGAAATAGGTTCAATGGCCTCCAAGAGGCTGATGTCTGATATAATTTAGATATCCTTGATAAGATAAATGAGGGATGTGGGAAGGAACCCAATATTAATGAACCTGGACTCTCGGTAGATGAAGCATTAAGTATGAGGACTAGAAGGAGTGTTAGGAGAAGGAATGGGAGGAAGGATTACTCCTTGCTACCTCCTCCTTTGGAGACCCACTCAGAAAAAAAGTTAAATGGAAATAAGTTTTTCAGTAAAACTCCAAGTCCTAAGAGAATAGGGGTCCAGCATGATCTACCCTTGGATTTTATTTTACGTTACAATGAGGAAGCAACTGAGAAGGTATTGGTTTTGAATGAAAATGAAGAGGATTCATCCAAGATGATGGGGAGGTCCCTAAGAGTTTCTATCAATGAAGATAAATACTCATGGGTTGAAAAATAAGATATCATCTTGGTAGGGGGCTTCAAAAAATGTTTGATCCATATGGAGGAGTACATCCAGTCTAGGGGGCCAGCTATCTTCTGAGTTAGAAAAGCTAATGATAAAGGTACCAAACACTCAGGTCTCATCTTTATCATGGAAATTGTTTAGGGAATCAGGCTCTGGTAATCTTATGTTACACTTTTATGATTATATTTAAGTTGGTTTGCTGGGCTTGGTTGGTTTTAGTGGAATGTTTTGTAAGTTGTACCTATGTTATGTTCAGTTCTTTGGTTTGATATGTTGAATGTCTTGTGCTTTCACAAAACACTACACACAAATTTTCTCAAGATGGGGATTAGCACAAAAAGCCTTCCCCAGAGCTTGTCTTTCGTATTTGTTCATTGAGAGGGTATGGCTTCACCATCGGTTTCGTGCCCATGCATTTATGCACAGGACTGTTTGTTGAATGGTCATTCTTTGTTGAATGCTTCGATATGGTGGAATTGTTGGGGAGGATCCAATAATGTGTATGTTCTATTTTATGTTTGGGTTGCTTTGTGGTTGGTTTTGTATCCTATGGTTTCTCACATTTCCTTAAAAAAATTTATAATAAAAAATTAATTTTTAGTCATTCAGCCAACTAAAAAAATAAAAAAAAAACCCAAAAACCCAAAAAATACCCAACAACCCTAAAAACACTTCAAAATCACTAAAAAACAACACAAAAATAATAAATAATCCCCAAAATCCAAAAAATGTAAAACCCCCAAAAAAACCTCAAAAATAACTAATAAAACATAAAATCCTAAACACACTAAACCCCCCAGAAAACCTAAAAATTGAAAAAACCCTTAAAACCCCTAAAAACCACAAAAATCCATATAAAATGTGAAAAACCATAAAAATAACAAAAAATCACTGAAATTCACTAAAAACATAAACAACCCAAAAAACCATGGAAACGCCAAAGAAAACTACAAAAACCTAAAAACACTAAAAATCCCTAAAAACCAAAAAACGCTAAAAACTTTAAAAAACAACAAAAACCCTAAAACCCCTAAATACACAAAAACCATAAAAACACATAAAAACCGTAAAATACACTAAAAACTATGAAAACCCTTTAAACCCTTAAAGTGTTAAAACTATGAAACTTAAAAAAATATAAACCTAAAAAAACCGAAAAACCCCAAGAAAACCCTATAACAATCAAAATACCTAAAAACCCAAAAAAACATTAAAAATAAAAAACCCTAAAAATATCTAAAAAAACGTAAAATCATGAAAACCCTATAAAACCCTAAGAAAACGATAAAAATCTAAAAACACATAAACCCCCCAAAAACCAAAAAATGCAAAAAACCCTAAAGATCCCTAAAATCCCTAAAACTCATAAAAATACTAAAAATTAACTAAAAATCCCTAAAAATTTAAAAAACCCTAAAACCCTAAAAAACCCTATGATAACATTAAAATCCAAAAAACACTATAAATCCCTAAAAACATAAAAAATGCGAAAAATCTTAAAAACCATTAAATCCGCTAAACACATTAAATAGACATAAAACACATAAAAACCATAAAAACCGACTAAAAACTCTAAAAAATCCAATAAACTCCAAAATATGTTACAAACTCTAAAAATGTTAAATCCCGAAAAAACTAAAAAAACCCTAAAAACCAAAAAAACCCTAAAAACACTAAAACCCCTCAAAATCCCTAAAAACACTAAAAACCATAAAAATAATAAAAATTCCCTAAAAGTACCTAAAAACCCTAAAAATTAATAAAAACACTATGAAAAACATAAAAACATACAAAAAATCCAAAAACACTTTAAAAACCTAAAAACACTAAAAATCCAAAAAAACACTAAAACCCTAAAACCCTAAAAACACCTAAAATCCATAAAAAAAATACCTAATGGTGTAAAAACATTAAAAACCCAGAAAACCCATAAGAAAACCTAAAAACACATAAAACCCCTAGAAAACTAGAAAAATCTAAAGACCCAAAAAACCATAAAAGACTCTAAAAACCATAAAACCCCAAAAAAACCAAAAAAAAACCCATTAAACCATAAAAAATCATAAAAAAACCTAAAAACCACTAAAAACACTAAAAAACCATTACACCCCTAAAATTTTTATAAAAACTCTAAAACCCTTAAAACCCATAAAATTTAAAAAACCTATAAACACCTTATAAACCTGAAAATGAAATAAAACCCTTAAACCCCCTAAACACCCTTAAAACCCTAAAAACCAAAAACCCTAAAATGTATAAAACCTAAAAACCCATTGAAATAATAAAACCCCTAAAAATGCCTAAAATCCCTAAAAACATAAAAAACACTAAAACCTTGAAAATCCCTAAGAAAACATTAAATACCAAAAAACACATTAAACCACTAAGAAACCTAAATATGCTAAAACCTAAAACCCAAAAAACCATAAGACCCTAAAATTCCCTGAATAAAAACCCTAAAAACTATAAAAATCCCAAGAAGACCTAAAATACCTAAAAATGTTAAAACCCTAAATACCTTAAAAACTCTTAAGAAATCCAAAATGCATAAAAACACTTAAAAACAAAAAAACCTAAAAATCACCAAAAAACCTAAACACATCCTAAAAGTCCTAAAAAACAAATAAAACCACTAAAACCATTAAAACCCATAAACCCATAAAAATCCTAAAAACTCAGTAAAAACTCAAAAAACCCATTAAAACACTAAAAATAATAGAAAACTCAAAAAAATCTAAAACCCCCAAAAAATTAAAAAAAACCCTAAAAATAAAAATAAACCGTAAATGCCCTAAAACCTTAAAACCGACTAAAAAAATCAAAATCTCTAAAACTATAAAAAACCAAAAGCCCTAAAAATCCCTAAAAACCTAAAACCCCCCTTAAAATCTTAAAAACCCCATAAGAAAACCATAATAACATTTAAACACATAAAACCCATAAAAAATAAGAAACACGAATAACCCTAAAAACACTAAAACACCGTAAAACCCTAAAAAACCCATAATGTCATAAAAATTCCCTAAAAATCCCTAAAAACATAGAAAAACCTAAAACCCTAAAACCCCTAATAAGTCCTTAAAAATCTAGAAACACTTAAAACCACTGAAATGTAAAGACACGGAAATTCCGTGGATTTCTTTTTCTTAAATACATAGGAATTTTACGAGCCCATGAAAATTGAAGGCGCGTGATTCTGAGGCTCAGTGTGCCCAGAATCAATTTCTGATTTTTGTTCAGGTACGTTCAGTAAACGTATGAGCGGGTTTTTATAACTTTGGAACCAGTGCTCTGAATTGAAATCCAAGGACACCGCTGAACTCGCAGCGCTGGTATTCGCTTAAGGATACTTTCACTTCAACGGTAGTGGTTTGAGAATAAATGTTAGTTTTTGGGTTTTAGTGGAAAATAATAAAATAGAGTGAGATTCACTTTATTTTTATTTGAGCCCCCATGTGTGTGTTTGGAGGTGGGTCCCACTGGATCTATAACCTTCTTATGGAGGTTGGAAGTGGGGAACACCAATCCATTACCTCCCATGAGAGGTTATGGTGGTGGGGACCACCACTCCACAACCTCCCATGTGGGGTTAATGTGGTGGGGACCACCCGAGATCACATAACCTCCCAATTTGAATAATAGGGGTGGGGACCACCTGAACCCTATTAATGGAAGGAGAGTAAAATCTCTCAACTCCCCTCATTAATGAGGCGGAGCCCCTTGATCTCCTCTACCATTTATGGTGCCACCACCTCCCCTTTAATTATTTGAGCCAACACATAATTTATTATTCCAAGTACTATCCATTAATTAATGGAGCCATCTCTTTTAATTAAATTCTATGATTTGAATTTTAAACCCAACAATCCAAAATAATTGACAATCTATTATTTGGAGGGGCTATCTATTCACTTTTGGCATTTGGGTGGAATATTGGGGAGGGGAGAGCTTAGGAGAATTAGATTTCTCCAACAAAAAACCCCATATCCCAATGAAGAACGAAGAACGCGTTATTCCAACGAAGAATGCCGGATAGGAGCATCTTGGACTTATTCCTCAGAGGCAACCGACGTGGGACGTTTTCGAAGACCGAATTACCTCCACATCATCATCAATCAACCGACGCATCAGCACGGGATTGAAAGTGTGTGGCGGACACGACGAATGATGATCTCCTCTGTATTCTTCACTGTGAATCCATCGACAACCAATGATTGAGGTAGAGGGTTAATTTGAGTGATATTACCTTCCTTATTCTCTTCATTGGTTGGAAAGGAATGGTTGCAGAGGTTGTGAAACAATTGAAGTTCGTCTTTCTTACATCTTGATGAGCCAAGTGTTACCACCCTAAACATGGAGGGAGCGGGCCAAACCAACATGGCCCAACCCCTCCGTCGTTCTTGTTTGTCATGATCTTCCGGATGGTGATGTAACAATGATGCAGAGTTAATGGCGAACGAGGCAACAAGCAAAGGTGGTGCTTCCCAGGGCCTCCGTGATCTGTGCCGCACTCCGGGCCAAACCGCGACCCTCTGGCCGAGCCGACCTGGCCGCGCCATCCGCCGGCCCAACCGGTCGAGCCCCCCGACCTGCACCCCCACTGGCTTCCCCGACAACCTTCCGGCCTACTCGGCCACCCGCCGGGCCGCCTGCCAGCATGCTCGGACACCCACTGGCATGCATTCCGGCATACCCGGCCGCCTCCCGGCTCCCGGCGTCCCTGCCTCCCGAGCCGCCACCCGACCGAACCGGAACCCTAGATGTGTCGACCTCCCGAGACGGCATGTGGCCCCCCTCACAGTGCCCTGGCCAAACCGGTTCGGTCGTTCCCTCTGGGTCGAGCCACACTGGGCCGCACCCTCGCGCCGCTCCCGGCCGAACCGTCCCCGATCCCGGGCTGAACCGCCCACACGACCTGCTGGGAAGGGCCTAGCGGGCCTGTCTGAACCTAACAGGTTGGCATGCCGAATGGGCCAGGCAAGACCCAACTGGTTTGACAGGGTCGACCTAGACAGGGTCATCCCAGACTGGGTCGGACTGGGTCAGTCCGACCAGGTAGAACCGAACCCGGGACCACTACTAACCCCTTTACTTTCTTTGGCCATATCTTTGGCACCAGATGACCATTTGACAAACCGTCAGTAGCACTGGTATTATTGGAGCGCGATGGTCCCTTTGAGTATACCCCACTAGAGTTCGGGTTAAATTTGAGATATGTTCAGGTTGGATTATGAACAAATCAAACTTGGCCCCCAAGACTAAAAGGCTAATAACTCACAAATCGTGTGTCCAATTGACGCACCGTCTATTGAGTTCAGACCTTTATGGCATGGAGGACCTTTGAGATGCTTCTACATGGGACTTAGTGACAGTTGGAGTATCGACCTGTAGCTCCTGGAGCAGATCCTCCCAGAGAAGAGTGAGCATAGTGCAGAGACCTAGTAGCTGGCTGAGACCTGATGATTGCTGACCGATTTGACTCAGAGTGATTCGACTAGCCCAGTAGGGAGTGCCTTGGAGTCGTGGTAGAACCACTTTGGGGAGTGCCTTGGTGTCGCGGCATACCCACGGTACTCGACAGGAGTACCTCGGTAGGCTATGAGGGGGAGCGCCTTGGTGACGCGGAAGACCCATGGTGGGGAGCGCCTTGGTGATGCAGTAGACCCACAATACTCGACAGGAGGAGTACCTCAACAGTCCAAGGTTAGTGGGAAGTGACTTGGTGATGTGGCAAGCCCACAATACTCAATAGAGGAGGAGTTCTTCAGTAGCTGAGGTTTCAATAGTGTGACTGGGGATGTTACATGATACTACCCCTAGAATAAAATCTTGGCTTGAACTGAGTCAGTGAATTTTGTGTTTACCTCATGATTGATATGGATTACTTTATAACTTAGGTATATGTAGGGGCATATACCTATGTGGGGTTATCTGTTGATTTCATACTTTGTGGTTTATCCTTGTTGGTTTTGTGAGACCTTGAGGGTCTCGGGGTCCCTAATAGGTATTGTTATACTCACCCATGCATGGGCTATTCCCGCACCTCATTGTGTTGGATGTAGATGAGGTAAAACCCGGACCGAGGATGAGTGTACCAGGAATGGATGGTACCTGGAGGTGGACCACACGACGTGAAAGTACAAGGAGGAGACAGACAAATTTGGAGTGTTGTGGAGGCTATCTATACCTACCTTTCAGGTAGGATTTCCTAGTGGATGATCTATGAGCCTTTTTCCCTTTTTCCAGTACTTGTAATTTCAGTTTCTTTGTACTTAACAGTTGGGATTCTATTTTCTTCCCCCTTTTAATTTTTAACACTCCTTTTTAATACAGTTTTAATTAGTGTTTTGTTTCCCACTCGTACTATTTTGTGCACATATTCATGTTATAACGTCAATGCCTTCCCAGTTTAGGGATTTACGCCTTTTTTGCTAGTCACCAGCCCCTGGCCTATGGAAGGTAGGCTTGGGGTAGTCACGGCACGGGTCCCAGGGGACGGGTCATGAAAAATTGGTATTAGAGGAGTCATTTCTACTGTAGAACATAGGACACTGATCTTTTATGTGAAGCAATAGTGTTAAGGGTGCCAAGTGTGGTTTTCAATTTAGGGATTCCAATGTTGGTGCGGCGACCGACGTATCCATACACCAAGACCCTAAATACTGATTTCTAACTCAGTGAACGAAAACACTGATTGCATGTGTGTTTTAAAAAGTTTTCATTATGTCAACTCAACCAGGTCAGCTCACGAGGTATAATATTTGACCGTGTCTCATATGTTTATTTCAGGATGCCTCCCCGTGGACGACCAAATAGATCCCCGAGAGTTGTACATGCAGATATCCCACCTTGCGATGAGGCCTCAGTGCAGGGCCCTATTCCAGTGGAGACAGCAGCGATACCACTACTCTTTGGGCCACCAATGCCACCAACCCCAGCAACAGACAATGCACGCCACTTGAGCGCCTTGCACGAGTTCCAGTGCTAGAGGTCACCCAGGTTTAGGGGAGAGACAGACCCGTAGGCAGCTGAGGATTGGCTGGAGGTTATGGTGAGAGTCTTCAGACTGGTAGGGACACCATCTGACCTTATGGTGATCCTTGTCGCGAGTCTCCTTTGGGAATCAGCAGGAAGTTGGTGGAGCCTGATGCTCTGGGTGCATGATGAGGTGACACTACTCTAGGCAGACTTCGAGAGCCTGTTTCGGGCAGAGTTTGTCCAAGCCACCCTACGTGCAGTGTGGATATAGGAGCTACTTCACCTACAGTAGGGCATCATGATGGTGGCACAGTACTCAGTGAGGTTCACCAACCTCTCGTTCTACTCCACAGATATGGTGTGTGGCCCATTCTTCAGGGCTTGAAGCTTCGAGCAGGGGCTCAAGTGAGAGATCATAGCATTGATGATCTCCCTCAGCATCTCGACATAGGAAGGGGTGTTGGATATATCCCTCTTAGTGGAGAGTTTCCTTACTGAGCAGTCTCCATCAGCGAGACCCACCACTATTCAACATGCAATAGAGTTTTCTGCAGCTGGCAGTAGACAAATGTCGCAGAGGTCCAAGAGGACCAATCCCATGGGTGGATGACTGCTTGACTCAAGATTGGTTGTACGGGGCACCCGGGGTAGAGACATATATTCCAAGAGTGGGTAATATTTCTCATGTGGCGAGCATGGTCACATGGCTCGTGACTGTCCGACCCGCCGTTCGGATGATCATCAGATGGTCGAAGGACCACCTAGGTAGAGACAGAGATTCAATCGAGGCGATCTGCTGGGCACAGGTAAATGTGGTAAAGGAGTTGGTTGAGTAGCTGGCGGTGGGTGAAATTTGAAGGTGTTACCTCCACTACCGCCAGGAGGTCCACCCTGACCGCAGGGAGCAGGTGGAATGGCAAGAGCTCAGCTCCAGGCAGCTGAGTCTTACAATCATGGTGCTCTAGAGATGACTTGAGGTACGATCTGTGTCTACTCCACCTTAGCTGTTGTACTTATAGAAACAGGTTCTAGTAACTCTTTCATTGCCACTACCCTCATTCAAAGCTCGGAGATTCCGACGGAGTTTTTGGCTTGATCCTTACAGCTAAAGACTCCTATGGGAGCAGACTCAACAATTACGCAATGGTGCCGGCAATGTGAGCTTACTCTAGGAGGCGAGAGCTTCAGCTGGGATCTCCTCATAGTGGTGTTGAGGCCTTAAGACGTCATCCTGGGTATGGTCTGGGTATCAACAGTCAATGTTCAGATCGACTGTATTAGGCGCAAAGTGCGGTGTGTCTGCATGGATGGGACCAGGTTTACCTTCACCGGGGAGAAGGGAGCCTTTGCAACGCAAGATGGACATTCCCAGAGGAGAGTAAAACTGATCCCTCATCGGTTGTCTTGCCTTACCATCAAAGAAGTTGATGTGGAGAGTCCGACTTATCCTGCAGTGGTGGACTAATACGCGGGTGTTTTCCCTGATGATGTCACAGGTCTACCACCTCACAGAGAGGTGGAATTCCACATTGACTTGTACCTCAGGACGACACTGATATCTACACTAGCATATTGGATGGCTCCCGCGGATCTTCGTGAGCTAAAGGCATAGCTAGAGGACTTGCAGAAGAAGGGATTCATCCAGACCATTGTTTCTCCCTGGGCTGCCCTGGTTCTGGTCTCCAAGAAGGTGGATGGGAGCTTGATTATTTTTGTCGACTATCGTCACCTAAACCACTTGACCGTGAAGAAAAAGTACCCATTCCCTAGGAGTGACAACCTCA
Organism: Viscum album; assembly: GCA_963277665.1. NCBI lineage: Eukaryota > Viridiplantae > Streptophyta > Magnoliopsida > Santalales > Viscaceae > Viscum > Viscum album. The sequence continues at coordinate 1,118,940,901 of OY728152.1, forward strand.
TTGATCAGTTTAAGGGAGGACAGTGGTTCTCAGAGATAGAACTCAGATCAGGATATCACTAGCTTAGAGTTCAAGATGAGGATGTCCAGAAGACAAATTTTAGATGTCGGTATGGCCACTATAAGGTATTGGTTATGACTTTCGGTGTAACCAATGCTCCAGCAGTATTCATGGTACTCATGAACAGGATCTTCCAGCCATATCTCAATCGATTTATCATAGTTTCCATCGAAAAATTTTGATCTACTCGACTACTGAGGAGGAGCATGCCTACCATTTGCAGGTAGTACTGGACACACTCTGAGAGCACCAGCTTTGTGGTAAAATCTTGAAGTTTCAGTTTTGGATATGAGAGTTTCACTTTCTAGGACATGTTATCTCAGAGGCTGGAGTTGCAGTAGATCTAGCTAAGATTGAGGTGGTACTTTCTTGGGAACCACCCAGGAGTGTGATGGAGGTATGGAGTTTCCTAGGTTTGGCTGGATATTACTGAAGGTTAGTACCAGACTTCTATAGAGTTTCAGCACCACTATCAGCCATGAAGAAGAAGGGGAAGCCTTTGTGTGGTCAGAGAGATTTCAAAAAATATTTCAGGATCTGAGGTAGAGATTGACTAGTGCCCCCCATCTTGAGGCTTCCATAAGAGGGTGTAGGGTACGTAGTCTACTGTGACGCATCAGAGACCAGACTTGGAAGTGTCATGATGCATGAGAGAGTAGTGATTGTGTATGTTTCTCAGAAGTTGAGAAAACATGAGCAGAACTACGCTACCCATGACCTAGAGTTAGAAGCAGTAGTCTTTGCCTTGAAGATGTGGCGGCACTACCTGATGGGTGAGCGTTTTACTATATACTCTGATCACAAGAGTCTCAGGTATATCTTCTCTCAGAAGGACCTTAACCTGAGACAATAGCGATGACTTGAGTTCCTCCAGGACTATGAATTCTAGTTAGTCTATACTCCTGTAAAGGGAACATTGTAGAAGATGCGCTCAGCTGGAGATCTGGTACAAAGATGCTAGGTGAGGCGACGAAGTAACTGGATGATTTATAGATATCATTTGTGGATATAGATGGAGAAATTTTCCTTCAGTCCATTACATTCACTCCCCCACCTCTTCAGTGAGTCTGGGAGGCACATCATGGGGACACTAACTACGAGACATGATGTGCTCAGATATCCACAAGGTAGGGAACTGATGGTTTTTTTTGAAGGTTGGGAGCACGTCATCCTCCTCAGAGAACATACTATGGTACCCGTGTCACTTCAGGAAGTAGTGTTGAGGGAGTTCCACACATCCCCTTTAGCGGTACATCCAGGAGTGGCGAGGATGTACCAGGACCTTCGACGACAGCACTGGTGTCCAGGATTGAAGAAGGCATTGGCGAAGTTTGTCTCTCGATGCCTCACTTGTCAACAAGTGATGGCGGAGCACTAGGTACCAGCAGGCTTGGTTCAGACTTTAGAGGTTCTAGAGGGGAGGTGGGATTGGATATCCATGGACTTTGTGACAGGGCTTCCACGTATATCCAGGGTTCGCAACTCGATTTGGGAGATCATTGATCGACTCACCATGTCTGCCCACTTCCAACCGATCAGAGAGTAGGGTTCAGTAGAGAGCTTGGGAAACATCTATGTGCAGAATATTGTGCGACTACATGTATTAACTTCATCTGTTGTCTTAGATCATGATGCAAAATTTAATTACCAGCTATGGAAGGGGTTGTAGGAGGCTTTTGGGACACAACTTCATCTGAGCACCACCTTCCTTCCTCAGATGGATGGCTAGACTTAGTGGACCCTTCAGAACCTCGAGGACATGTTGTGTGCTTGTGTCCTCGACTTCGGTCAGAACTGGGAGGATCACATAACTTTTGTGGAGTTATCATACAATAACAGCTATCACTCCACCATAGGGATGTCACCTTTTGAGGCATTATACGGATGACCTTGCAGATCACCTTTGTGCTGGACTGACCCTGGGGAGTCAGCACTAGTGGGACCAGAGATGGTACAGGCTACCACTAATAAGGTGAAGATCATCCAGGAGCAGATGAAGACTACAAAGAGTAGACAGAATTCATATGTTGACAAAAGACGGAGACCTCTGGAATTCATGGATGGTGACCATGTCTTTCTATGGGTCTCACCTCGATGAGGACTACAGAGATTTTTCCGAGATGGAAAGTTATCTATGAGATTAATCATATCTTTTTAGGACCTCATCAGAGTTGGCGAGGTAGATTACCATATAGGTCATCCGCCTTAGTTGCACCGTGTGCATGAAGTCTTCCACATATCTCAGTTGAGGAGATACATGCACGACCCTTCTCACATCCTCGACCATGGAGAGCTGGACGTCGATGATGGGGCGACTTTCACGGAGGTTCCAGTGGAGATTGAGGATCAACAGGGGTGGGTCCTATATAAACGGTCTATACCTTTGGTGCGTGTTCACTGGAAGCATGGGAACCTCCAAGAGAGCACATGGGAGTGGGAGGCTCAGATGCATGCTCAGTACCCCTACTTGTTCCCTTAGTTCGAGTTGAATCTTATGGGGACGTAATTCCCTAAGGTGGGGAGAATGTAAAGACCCAGAAATTCCATGGATTTGTTTTTCTTAAATACATGGAAATTTTACGAGTCCACAAAAATTGACGATGCATGATTTCGAGGTCTGTTGTGCCCGGAATCAAATTCTGATGTTTTTTTCAGGTACATTCAATAAACATACGAGCTGATTTTTATAACTTTTGAACCAATGCTGGGAATTGAAATCCAAAGACACAATTGAACTCGTAGCGCAGATATTCGCTTAAGGAGATTTTCACTTTGATGATAGTGGTTCAAGAATAAATGGTAGTTTTTGGGTTTTTGTGGAAGATAATAAAATAAAGTGATCTTCAATTTATTTTTATTTGAGCCACCATGTGGGTGTTTGGAGGTGGGTCCCACTAGATCTATAACCTCCTTTGGGAGGTTGGAAGTGGGGACCACCAGGACATAAAATCCCATGAGAGGTTATGGTGGTGGGGACCACCACGCCTCAACCTCCCATGTGGGGTTAATGTGGTGGGGACCACCTGAGACCACATAACCTCCCAATTTGAATAATAGGGGTGGGGACTACCCGACCCCTATTAATGGAAATAGAGGAAAATCTCTCAACTGCCCTCATTAATGAGGAGGAGCCACTTGATCTCCTCTACCATTTATGGTGCCACAACCTCCCCTTTAATTATTTGAGCCAACACATAATTTATTATGCCATATCCTTCCCATTAATTAATTGAGGCTTATCTTTTAATTAAAATCTCCAATTTGAATTTTAAATCCAACAATCTAAAATAATAGACAATCTATTATTTGGAGGGTCTATCTTTTCACTTTTGGTATTTGGGTGGAATATTGGGGAGAGGAGAGATTGGGATAATTATAGTTCTCCAACAAAGAACCCCATCTCCCAATGAAGAATGAAGAACATGTTCTTCCAACGAAGAACATCGGCAAGAAGCATCTTTGAATTCTTCCTCAGAGACAACCGAGGTGGGACATCTTCGATGACCGACTTACCTCCTCATCTTCATCAATGATCCGACGCATGAGATCGGGATTGAAAGTTTACGACGGGCGCGATGAATGACAATCTCCTATGACTTCTTCCCCATGACTTCGTCGATGACCAACGATCAAGGTAGGGGGTTAGTCTGAGTAATATTACCTTCCTTATTATCTTCTTCGGTTGGAAAGGAATCCTTACAGAGGTTGTGAAAAAATTGAAGTTTATCTTTATTACTTCTTGATGATCCAAGTGTTACCACCCAAAATGCAGAGAGATCGGGCCAAACCAACGTGGCCCAACCCCTCCATCGTTCTTGTTTTTGATGATCTTTGGCATGGCGACATAACAACGAAGTGAAGTTGAAGACCACGAAGGCAACCGGAAAAGGACGCACTTCCCACGGCCTCCGCGGGCTGCCCCGTGCCTCGGCCACACCGCAATCAGGGCTGAACTGCGACCCTCCGGCCAAGCCGCCCTGGCCACGCCATCCACCGGCCGAACCGGCTACGCCACCTTGACCCGCACCGCTTCCGGCTTCCCCGGACATCTTCCAGCCTAACCGCCTACCTCCCGGTCTGCCCAGTCACCTCCTGGCCTGCCTGGCCACCCGCTGGCCAGCCCAGATGCCTCCTAGCTTCCTACTGGCCCGCCTGCCAGCCTGCCCGGCCACCTCCCGGCTCCCGGCCGCCCGGCCTCCCGAGCCGCCACCCGACCGAACCGGCGCCCTGGCCGCGCCGACCTTTCGAGCTGACCCTCATCCCCCCTCATGGTTCCCTGAATGAGTTGGCCCAGCTTCACCCTCTGGGCCGAGCCGTGCCGGGTTGTACCCTCGCGGCGCTCCGGGCCGAACCGACCCCGAGCCCGGGCCAAACCGCCCACGCGGCCTGCTGGGCGGGACCCAGCAGGCCGGGTCGAACCTAATAGGCTGGCCCACCCAATGGGATGGGCCAGACCCAACTGGTCTAACCGGGCCGAACAAGACCGGGTTGGCCCAGACGAGGTCAGACCGGGTCGGTCCGACCGGGTCGGACCGGAACCGGGCCCACTACCGACACCTTTATTTTCTTTGGCCATATCGTTGGCACTGAAAGACCGTTTGACGAACCATCAACGGCGCTGGTATTCTTGGAGCACGATGGTCCCTTTGAGTATACCCCACTGTAGTTTCCGGTAAAGTTGAGATACAGTCAGGTTGGATCATGCACGAATCCAACCGGCCCCTTAAGTCTAAAAGGCTAATAACTCACAGACCGGGCGTACGATTGAATCACCGTCTATTGAGTTGAGACCTCTATGATGTGGTGGAACATTGAGATACTTCTATGTGATACTTTGTGACAGTTAGAGTATTTATGTGTATCTCATAGAGCGGATCCACCCGGAGACAAGCGATCTTAGTGCGGAGACCTAGTAGCTTGCTGAGACCTGACGACTTCAGACCGATTCGACTCAGAGTTATTCGACTAGCCTAGTGGGGAGTGCCTTGGTGTCACGGAAGACCCACAGTGGGGAGTGCCTTGGTGTCACGACAGACCCACGTCACTCAACAGGAGGAGTACCTCAGTAGACTATGAGGGGGAGTGCCTTAGTGACGCAGAAAACCGACGATGGGGAGCACATTGGTAATGCAGCAGACCCACGGTACTCGACAGGAGGAGTACCTCAATATTCCAAGGTTAGTGGGAAGAACCTTGGTGACTTGGAAGGCCCATAGTACTCTATAGAGGGGGAGTTCTCCAGTATCCAAGGTTTTGACAGAGTGACTGGGGATGTTACATGATACTACCACTAGAATAAAATCCTAGTTTGAGATGATTCAGTGACTTTTGTGTTTACCTCATGATTTGGATAGATTACTTGATAACTTAGGTATATGTATGGGCATATACCTAAGTATGTTTATCAGTTGATTTCATGCATTGTGGTTTATCATTGTTGGTTTTGTGAGACCATGAGGGTCTCAGGGTCCCTACTGAGTATCATTCTACTCAACCATGCATGGGATATGCCCACACCTTGTTGTGTTGGATGCAGACCAGAGGCAGCACTGACCGAGGCTGAGTGTACCAGGACTGGACGGTACCCGGAGGTGGACCACACGGCGTGACGGTACACGGAGGAGATGGACGGATGTGGAGTGATGTGGAGGCTATCTCTATCTACCCTTCATATAGGATTTCCCTATGGATGATCCAGGATCCATTTTCCCTTTTTCCAATAATTTTACTTTCAGTTTCCTTGTACTTTACAGTTGGGATTGTATTTCCGGCCCCCTTCTACCATTCATCACTACTTTTGTATACAGTTTTATTTAGTATTTTGTTTCCTGCTCGTACTATGTTGTGTGAATTTTCATGTTATAAAGGAAACACCTTCCCAGTTTAGGGATTTACACCTTTGGTGCTAGTCGCCAGCCACTGGCCTATGGAAGGCGGGCTTGGGGTAGTCATGGCATGGGCCCCGGGGGACAGGTCGTGACATGAAAACCTTAAAATTGCTAAAAACCCTAAGAAACCCTAAGACCCAAAAAATCCCTAAAAACCATTAAAAACTAAAAACCCATAAAACCTTGAAAAATACACTAAAAACAGTAAAAACATTTTAAACCCCTAAAAATGTTATTATTCTCTAAAAAAACTTAACACCCCTTAAATAAAAACTAAAAAAACCAAAAAACATTAAAAACCCTAAAAAACCTAAAAACCATAAAATGCTCTAAAATAACTAAAAATAAATAAAAGCATAAATAACACTATGATATTAGAAAATCCTAAGAAAACATTAAAATTATAAAAACACTTAAAAGCACTAAAAACCCAAAAAATTACTAAAAACCTTAAATACCATAAAAAAACCCTAAAATACCACAGAATTCCTAAAACCATAAAAAGTATAATAACCCTAAAATGATCTAAAAATCCAAAAATACCACAAAATCCTTAAAAAGCGTTGAAACTCTTAGGAAAACCTTATGAACTTAAATATAATTAAAACCCCTAAAAAACTAAAATAGTCAAAAAACACAAAAAGGACCATAAACCCCCTAAAACCATAATATCCACTAAAAATAATAAAACTCGTAAAACCCTTAAAACCCCCAAAAAACCTCTAAAAATGTAAAAACCCATTAAACCGCTAAAAATGTCAAAAACTATAAAAAACCATAAAAACCTTTAAAAACTCAAAAAAACCCTAGAATCCCAAAAAAACCAAAAAAACCTATAACCCCTCCAAATCCCTAATGTCCCTAAAATCAATAAAAATCCAAAAAGACCAAAAAGTTAGAAAAAATGAAGAAAAACAAATACCCTGAAAAAACACTAAGAAAATCTTAAAAACAAAAAATACATAAATCCCCCAAAAAATAAAAATTTATTAAAACCCTCAAAATCTTTAAGAAACAAAAAACTACAAGAATCCTATAAAATCCCTAAAAACGTAAAAAACGTAAAAACCCTAAAATACCAAAAAAAAATATTAAAAACATAAAAACACTTAAAACCCCTAAAAATCTAAAAAACTCCTCCTCCAATGGCCCGAAGGGCTTTATTTTTTATTGATTTTTGATAATCCACCTTTCAAGGGGTGAGGTGGAACCCTTACAAGGCCCCTAGGTGTAACAATTACATGGATCGTAGGCCTTAGAGGAATTCATTGCCCATAGGCTTTCAAACATTACATGCAACCCAGACTCACTACTTGGATCTTCTCCTCCCCAGCATCTTCATCATGAAATTAGCTCTCCACCTTTGCATGGCTGTTTGGCTAGGCTTTCCCATTCATGCACAGGCTTGTCCTGATGGCAGGTGCCATACCCTCTCATTCTTGTAATCCGTTTAGCTTTTTCTATGGTGAAAGCTCCTTGCTCCTCCTCCTTCTGAAGCTTGTTCCTTGTAAGTTTTCTGGTTTGCATCTGCACTTAAGGTGGCCCGAAGGCCTTACTGACCCGAACGCCTGGGTGGCCCGAAGGCCTTAAAGGACTCAGGGAACAAATCGGTGGCCTGAAGGCTCAAACAGGGGAATATTCCTGGCTGCTGCAGTGCCAAACAGTGCCTGCTACAATTCCTGCTACCGTACATGCTACAATTCTGCACAGTTCCTGCTATAGTACCTGCTACAGTACCTCCTACAGTCTTTACTATAGTACTGCTATAGTAATGTTATAGTACTGCTATAGTGCCTGGAAATTAGCCTACGCTTGTATTTGTTCTCAGGTCTCTTGGATGCACTTAAGGAGTCCTCACCAACAGGGCTGAGGATCATGTGCTAAAAAACTCTAAAAACACTAAAAATCAAAAAAGGCCCTAAAACCCCTAAAACCTAAAAATTATAAAAATTCATAAAACCCTAAAAACTCCTAAAAAACATAAATCCCTAAAACCCAAAAAACATAAAAACACTAAATATCCTAAAAACCCAAAAAACCCAAAATATCCAAAAAACACAAAAACCCATTAAAACCTAAAAAATCCCTAAAAATATGTTAAAATTTAAAAATCATATAAAAACAATAAACAAATTAAAAAACATAAAACCCATAAAAATATAAAAAATACTAAAAACTATAAAACACCCTAGAAAAACTAAAAACCCTCAAAATCCCGAAAAACCCTAAAAACCATAAAAATCCTAAAAAATCCTTATAAATCCATAATAATGTAAAACCACTAAAACCCCTGAAAACCCCCAAGAATTCATTAAAAGAATAAAATAATTAAAACTTCTAAAACCCTATAAAACTCTAAAATCCATATAAAACCTAAAAGACCCAAAACCCAAAAAAACCTCTTAAAATAATAAAAATCCCAAAAAATGATAAGAATCCCTTAAACCCATAAAGACCCAAAAACCCATTAAAAACTCTACAAACCCATTAAACCCCTAAAAACATTTATATACTCTAAAAGACATTAATATCCTAAAAAATAAAAATACACTGTAAACTGAGAATATCCATAAAAACCCTCAAACTTAGAAACACCATAAACCCCTAAAACAAAAAGAAAATCCTAAAAAACCCCTAAAATCCATAAAAATGTAAAAAAACCTAAAAACCTATGAAATTATTAAAAACCTAATCACACTTAAAACCCCTAAAAACAAAAAATGATAAAACCCCTAAAAACCCTAAAATCCTTAAGAACATTAAAACCCCTAAAAATCCAAAAAACCCCTAAAAGATGTAAAAATATTAAAAAATACCTAAAAATACCTAATAACATAAAAAATACCCTAGAAAAACAAAATAAAAACATAAACACCTAAAAAAATAAAAACCCCCAAAAAACCTAAAAATACTAAAAACACTAAAAACCCTAAAATCCCATAAAAACCATAAAACTAGTAAAAACCATTAAAACCCCTATAGACCTCAAAACCCCCTAAAAACCCATAAAACCCAAAAAGCACTAAAAATCTAAACACCCTTAAAACAACTTAAAAAAAATAACTCTAAAAACCATAAAACCCGTTAAAAATGCAAAAACCCCTATGAACTGAAAAAGCCATAAAAATACAAAAACCCTAAAAAAACTCCAATATCCCCAAAAAACTCAAAAATCATAAAAATTCAATAAAAATCAATAAAAAATTGAAACCCATAAAAAGACTAATAAACCAATGAAATCATTAAAAACATAAAAATAATAAAAACACCTAACACTAATAACCATAAAAAACTAAAAATCCACTAAAAACGATAAACCCTTAAAACCCTTGAAATCCCCTAAAACCACATAAGAACACAAAAAATAATACAAAAACAATAAAAACCTTTTAACCCCTCTAAAAAAGTTAATAACCTCTAAAAACCATAAAAACACAATACAACTCATGAATCCCTAAAAACTAAAAAAACTATAAGATCCTAAAACCATGAAAACCATAAAACCCTCACCTAAAATCCGATAAAAATCCTAAAAAAGCACAATTTATTTCTATAAACGTAAAAAACCTAAAAACCCTAAAAACCCATAAGAAAAAAATAACAACCTCAAACCACTTAAATCCCATAAAAACAAAAAAAAAACTAATAACCATTAAAACCCTCAAATTCCCTTTTATACTAAAAACCCATTAAATTACTAAAAAATAACTAAAAAACACTAAAAATGTAAAAATTCTTTAAAACCATGAACACCATAAAAATTCACAAAAAACCTCAAAACACATAAAAAACATAAAAACATAAAAATTTTAGAACCCTATGAACATGTAAAAAGACTTAATGCCATAAGAACCCCTAAAAACCTTAAATACCAAAATAATAGGTAAAACACCTAAAAACACTTTAAACCCATAAAAGTTTAAAAACACCTAAAAATAACAAGAATCATTAAAACTCAAAGAAAACACTAAAATTGAAAAAATAAAAATAAAAATACTTTTATCCTATAAAAAGGTTAATAAAACCCTAAAAATCATAAAATAATTAAAACTAAAAAAACACTAAAACTGCAAAAAAAAACTGTAAAAACCCAAAAAATCCCTAAAAACCTAAACACACTCAAAATACTATAAGATCCCTTAAAATCCCTAAAAACATAAAAAATAAAAAAACCTAGAAACCCATATAAAAAACCAAAAACACTTAAAACCCAAAAAATCCTAAAAATGCTGAAAATATTAAAAACCCTAATAAACCCAAAACCCCGACAAAATCCCTAAAACCCCTAAAAACCATAAAATTCCTTAAAACCCTAAAAATAACTAAAAATGTAAAACCACCTATAAAACCCCTATGAAAACCATAAAACATAAAAACACTTAAAACCCCTAAAAACCTATAAAAAGATAATAACCCAAAAAACCCAAAAATACCCTGAAAACTCGAAAACCCCTTAAAACTGTAAAAAAATAAAACACATAAAAACCATAAAATACCATAAAAGTATAAAATTACACTAGAAAAATATAAAAACATTTTAATCTGAGATAAAGGTTTACAAACTCTTTAATCGTTAAAAACCCTAACAAACTCAAAATACCAACAAAACCCAAACCCCCCTCCCTAAAATCCATAAAAACCCTAGAACCCCTTAAAATCCCTCAAAAACCCTAAAACCCATAAAATACTAGAATATCCTATAAAATCCCCCAAAACATAAAAAATTAAAAACTATGAAACCCCCTAAGAAAACATTAAAACCCTAAAAAAATTAAAACCCATTAAAACATAAAACTCTTAATACCCTAAACACATAAAAGCCCTAAAAATATTTAAAAACCATAAAAACCCATAAAAATCCTAAAAAATAACTAAAAGTCCCTAAAACATGAAACACCCAAAAAACATGAAAACCCCTATGAAAACCTTAAATCCTAAATACACATAAATCACCTAAAATCCTAAAACACCTAAAAAACCTAAAACCCCTAAAAACCATAAACCCCCTAAAAACCTTAAAAACCTTAAATACCCAAAAAAACCTAAAATCCCACTAAAAACCCTAAAAACCATTTAAACCCCAAAAATGTTAGAAAGCTATAAAACATAAGAAACAATAAAAAACTCAAAAAATCCTAAAAACTCAAATAAACCATAAATAACCCTAAAAATTATATAAAATCCTAAAAAACCCTAATAACACTAAAAACAATAAAAATCATAAAAAAATCCCTTAAAACACATAAAAACATAAAACCCATAAAAACCCTAAAAACCCTAATAAAACTATAAAAACCTAAAAACACTTAAAACCCCTAAAACCAAAAAATTGTTAAAATCCAAAAAAAAATAGAAACCCTCAAATTCCATATAGTTTTTTAAAATCCATAGAAATCCAAAATATGATTTGAAAATCCATAAAATGTAAAAAACCTTACAAATATTTAAAACCCCTAATAAAACCAAAAAAACCTAAAATCACATATCCCCTTAAAAAACCAAAATAGTGCTAAAAACCCAAAAAAACTATAAAAGACCCTAAAACCCATAAACACCCCCAAATGATTAAAATCCCTAAAAACTCATAAAAACAAAAAACCCTAATAAAAACCCTAAAATACATTTAAAACCATTACATTTTTAAATAAACTATAAAAACCTTAAAAACCATAAAATACATAAGAAACCCTAAAACCTGTAAAACCCTAAAAACCATAAAAACACTCAAGATCTCTAAAAAACCTAAAAACCCATAAAAATAATAATGCTCTAAAAATCCATAAAAATGTTAAAAACACTCAAAACCTTGAAATACCTTAAGAAAACATTAAAAACGCTAAAACACAAAAAACCTCTAGAATACCTAAAAAACAGGGAAAACCTTAAAACCCTAAAAACAATAAAAACAAAAAAATTCCTAAAAAACCTAAATACAAACAAAAAATCAAAATAATATCTTAAAATAAATAAAAACATAATAAACCCTAAAACCCTAAAAAACATTATGAAAATGTTGTTGGTGATGTTTGATGCCTTCGGTTGCGCTTATGTTGTGGTTTGATGCTGCTGGTTGTGTTTGGATGTGATGTTGGATTTGGTGATGTTGGTTGCTGGGGCTGGTTGGTTTGGATGTATTGCATCTGCTGTGTTGCTATGATGATTGGATGTGGTGCTGCTGGATGCTGGTACTCACTGGATGTGAAGTGATGATGCTGCGGTTATGTCTGTTTTGAATCTTTTTCTTACTTTTTTTTCTTTTCTTTTTTGGCGTGGGTTGTAAGGGATTTTTGGGTGCAGGTCGTTTAACCCCTCCCCTCCCTTGTCTGATGTGTCTCCTTTCTTATTGCTAATAAATTGGGGGGGGGGGGGGGGGGCGGAAATAGCCAGACCCTCACATCTTCCTTGTCCTAAACACACTAAAAACCCCTAAAAACAATAAAATGCTAAAAAAACTAAAAAAAACATAAAACAAACCTAAAAATACTAAACCCCTTAAAAAAAATAAAATAACTAAAAACATTAAATTCCATAAAACCCAATAAAAACCCTAAAAAACTAAAAAAAATCTAAAAAACATTTAAACCCTTAAAAACCTAAAAAAACTACATACCCTTAAAAACCAAAAAAAACTAAAAAAAACCCACCATCAAAACTAAAAAACACATTAAAACCCAAAAAACTCTCAAAATTCATAAAATCTATAATAACACATAAAAATCCTAAAAAATCCCTAAAAATCCCTAATACATACAAAATCCTAAAATCATTGAAAAACTCTAATAAAACCAAAAAAATCTCAAAATAACTAAAAACAACCAAAAAGCCTAAAAATTGATAAAAACATTAAAATATCCTAAAACCCCAAACCCATCAAAATTAGTAAAAAACCAAAAAAACCATAAAAATGATAAAAAACCCTAAAAATCCCTTAAAATGTAAAAATACCTAAAAACATTGAAAAACCCTAAGAAAAACACAAATAACTAAAAATACTAAAAACCCCTAAACATAAAAAAAACCTCTAAAAATACATAAAAACTAAAAAAGATGACAAAACCCCTAAAAGAAATAAATGCCATAAAACCCCAAAAAACCTTAAAAACCCTAAAACCACAAAAAACAACTAATAACTTTAAAAAACATTTAAACACATAAAAATTTCAAAAAATTTCAACCCATTAGAAAAAATAAGAAACTAAAAAAACCTAAAATCCAAAAAAACAATAAAACCCTGAAAACCCTAAACACTACAAAATCCGTAAAATCTCCAAAAAGTAAAAAAATACTAAAAAATACCTAAAAATCCCTAAAAATGTAAAAAACCTAATTAATCCTTACAAATATAAAAACACATAAAACACCTAAAAAACCAAAAAATTCTATAAACAATAAAACCCATTAAAACCCTTTTAAAAACATAAAATCCCTAAAACCCTAAAAAACCTAAAAATCATCAAAACCCCTAAAATCACTAAAACCCATTAAATTCCTAAGAATCCATAAAATCCCTAAAAATATAAAATACACTAAATCCCCTTAAAACCACAAGAAAAATTAAAAACCTAAAAACATAGAAAAAACATAAAAACCATTAAACATAAAAACCCCTAAAAGAAATCTAAAACCACTAAAACTATAAAAATTACTTCAAACCCTAAAAACCCAAAAAACCCTTTTAAAAACCCTAAATACCCATGAAAAACTCTGAAAAACTTTTAAACCACAAAAAAGTTTAAAATCTCTAAAAAACCCTTTAATACCCAGTAAAAAACCATAATAACCAAATAAAAAAGAACAAAAAAGCCAAAAAAACCCCATTAAAACCCTGATAACCCACTAAAAACACTAAATTCCATAAAAAACCTAAAAAATCATAAAAGAATTAAAACGTAAAAAAAGAAAAAAACTCTAAAATTCCCAAAACCCCTAAAAATGTGAAAACTCCTTAAAATCCTAAAACCCATAAAACCACTAAAATCATTCAAAAACCATATAGCACTCAAAAAACCATAAAATTCATAAAAAATACCTGAAACAATTAAACATTTAAAGCACTAAAATACCTAAAAACCTAAGAAAACATTAAATAGCTAAAAATAAATAAATCCACTAAAAACTACATATGATAAAAATCCTAAAAAACCCTAAAAACCTATAAACCCTAAAAATCCATTAAAACCATAAACCCCCAAAAAATATTAAAAATAACAGAAAATCCTAAAACCACTAAAAACTATAAAAACCCTTTAAACTCATAAAAATGTTAAAAAATGAATTTTCTTAAAACCCCTAGAAAACATAAAAAATCCCTATGAACCCACACAAACCACAAAAAACCAAAAAGACCCATCAAAAACCTCAAAATCCATACAACCCTAAAAACATAAAAGCCTAAATAATCCCTAAAAATTGATAAAAAATAAAACCACCAAAACCCTGAAAAATCATAATAAAACCATAAAACCAAAAAACACTTTAAAATAGTTAAAATGAAAAAAATGAAAAATTCTTAAAAACCCTAAAATCCTTTAAAATTCATAACACCCCAAAGACCCATTAAAATCCTAAAAACCCATAAAAAATCCTGAAAACATAAAAAATCATTGGAAACCCATAAGGAATTCATAAAAACTAAGAACGCTTAAAACCCCTAAAAACCTAAAAAACACTAAAAATACTTTAAAAACTAAATGTCCCCAAAATCTCTAGACCCCTACAAACTCAAAAAACCTAAAACAGTTAAAAACCAAAAAAAACTCTCTAAGGTCTATAAAAACCCATTAAACCCCTAAAACTTTAAAAAAATATAAAAAAAAACCATAAATAATAAAAAAAAACCCCCCAAAACCATTAAAACACCAAAATCCCGTATAAATTAAAAAAACCCTCAAAATCTCTAAAAACCCTAAAACCCTTTAAAATCCAAATAAATTCCTAAAATCTCTAAAAGAATAAAAAAACCCTAAAAACACTAAAAATAGTATGAAAACCTTAAAAACCTAAAAACCCTAAAAACCCCTAAAAACATTAAAATACTAAAACCCCTAAAAACCCAAAAAACCCCTCTTAAATCCATAAAAAACCAAAAAACACTTAAAAATCCTAAAAATCCATAAACATCCCTAAAAAATAAAAATCCCTCAAAACCCTCAAAACCCTATGAAATCCATAACACCTAAAATCACATAAAACCCCTAGAAAACCTAAAGATTATCAAAACCCTTAGAGCCCATAAAATAACTTAAAAACAACACAACTAGAATCCATAAATCCCCCTTAAACCTAAAAAACTCTAAAACCATATAAAAACTGCAAATAACCACTAAAAATTATACACCCCCTCCCTTTTGTACACACCCACTCCCTCCCCTCCTAGACACCCCACTCATGGAAACCCCCATGGACACAACCCCCCTCCTCTCCTGGACAGCCCCCCTCCCCTACTGGACACACCCTCCTTCCTGGACAAACTCCTCCCTCCTCTCCCCGAGAGATCCCCCTAGATATCCCCCTCTCCACCCCTGTACATCCCCACCCACCTCCCCTCCCCTTGCATCCCCCTCCCTCCCACCACTCCTACTGCAACCCCACTCCCTCTTCCTGGACAACCCTCCCTCCCCTCCCCTTGCAGCCCCCTCCCTCCCACCACTCTACCTGCAACCCCCCTCCCTCCTCCTGGACAACCCCCCTCCCTCCCCTTGAAGCCCCCTCCCTTTCCCTGGACAGCCCCCTCCCCCTGGATAGCCCTCTCCCCTCCTGGATATCCCCTCCTCCCCTCCTGGACACCCCAAACCCACCCTCCCACCTAGACAGCCCCTCCCTACAAAACACCCCGTCCCTCCTAGTTCTTTAGTGTATACACATTAATAACTTTCTTTATACAACTATTTTTTCATCATATTTATGATAATGGAATAAATATTAATCATACACCATCATTCAATAATATGAATTATAAAATCATATATATTTTGAAGAGATAGAGTTCAAAAAATCAAGGAAAAACACCAAACAAAAAATATATTGGAGGAATAAGAACGAAATTTCACATAAATCTAATGTGAGAAAGGTAAATGATGCATCTTTTGGGTCTTTATGAAAATTAATAAGATATATTGGGCCTCAAATTGAACTATAATATAATTCTTGGGCCTATACATTGGCTTGTAATTGGTTTGGTTGGTTGTAACTTTTGATGCCTCACTACGAACCCACTTGAGGCTACTCTATAATTGATCTACCCATAGTATATTATCAGTATTGAATGGAATTTAATGGATCTTTTTCTGGACACCCCCTCCCTTCTGGACACACCCCCTCCCTCCCTCCTAGACACCCCACCATTGGACACCCCCATGGAAACAACCCCCTCCTCTCCTGGATAGCCCCCCTCCCCTACTGAACACCCCCTCCTTCTGGGACAAACCCCTTCCACCCCTCCCTGAGAAATCCCCCTTAGACAGCTCCTTTTCTACCCCTAGACAACCCCCTCCCCTCCCCTTGCATCCCCTCCCTCTCACCACTCCTCCTGAAACCCCCTCCCTCCTTCTGGACAACCCCCCTGTATAGCCCCTCCCCTCCTGGATAGCCCCTCCTGCCCTCCTGGACACCCCAAACTCACCCTCCCATCTGGACACCCCCTCCCTCCTGGACACCCCCTCCTCCTAGTTCTTTAGGGTATACCCATTAATAACCTTCATTATCCAACTATATTTTCATCATCTATTTTATAATGGAATAAATATTAATCATACACCATCATTCAATAATATGAATTATAAAATCATATATATTTTGAAGAGATACAGTTCCAAAAATCAAGGAAAACACCAAACAAAAAATATATTGGAGGAATAGGAACGAAATTTCACATAAATCTAATGTGAGAAAGGTAAATGATGTATATGTTGGGTATTTATGACATTAAATAAGATATATTGGGCTTCAAATTTAACTAGAATATAATTATCGAGCCTTTAAATGGGATTGTAATTGGTTTGGATGGATGAACTTTTGATGCCTCACTACGGACCGACTTCAGGATACTCTATATGTGATCTACCCATTGTATATTATTAGTATTGAATGGAATTGAATGGATCTTTATCTGGACACACCCTCCCTTCTGGAAAACCCCCTCCCTCCCCTCCTAGACACCCCACTCATGGACACCCACTTGGAACACCCCTCCCTCCCCTCCTGGACACCCTCACACCTGGACACCCCCTCCCTCTGGGAAACACCCCCTCTTGGAAACCCCCCACTCCTGGACACCCACCTCCCTCCTAGAAACCCCCCACCCACATAAAAGGGGAAATGGAATTAGAAAATTGAAAATCCAAGATATTGGTTCCCATAAAGCTTTTAAGATTTTCATGAGTGGACTGAATGACTATGCATCGGTCGACTTCTACACTATCGACCAGTGTAGTCCAATGAGTTATGCTTTACTAGAAAGACAAATTATTTCTAAAACCATTATTCATAACCTAAGGATATAAAACATAATAAATGGTGATCATATATTCTCAATAAGTTTAAACAAGGGAGATATCAATGATCATATATGGATAACATTAGTAGGAATTCACCTTCATCCTATTTGTGTACAAACTTCCATCAGGTTTGTTGCCCATTCGTTTCTAAACACATCTATATCCTATTCTGAATATGATTTTTTGCGAAATTCATGGTAATACTGAAGAAATATAAATACACAAAGGATTAATAAATATTTTAAATGAACTCGTAATTATTTTCGAAAATTCCGCGTCAGGGATGCTAGTTTATTGATGAAATATGATCTCTTTCATTATTTTACAAACATAATAACCACAATCTTTTCCGTTTGTTTGTTTTGGACACTATAAAAACATCAAAAACAATAAGTAATTTGTTTTGATATGTGTTTGGATAGTGCAATGTTATTATATATACCAGGATACTTTTCCAGTTGTAGATCTTGTAGGCATTCCCATATTTATGCCCTGGATTCATTCCATGCATTAGACGATATTGATGCACCGCTCTATCATAACATAATCCTCATTAAAAGATAACATAAATTATATAACTAGACTTTTAGTTTTAAAATTTTGGATCTAATGTATTACAAATTAACAAACGCCATCCGGCATGGTCAGTTTGTTGGATATCCATGCATTGAATCTAGAAAATAAATCTTTAGAGTATCCAAATTGACTGTAATCAGCATCCAAGGCTGCCTAAAAATAAAAAAAGGAATATGTAAAGAATGAAATGAAAATATAGTTTATATGATTAAATTGTAGGGTTTTACCCCAGAATCGTTGGTATTAAAACGATTCTGTCATCCGTAATTTTTTTTTCAAACGATTTAATCAGGGGTAAAATTATTGCATCCTCTTTATCAGAATCTATTTTGAATTTTTAAGAGGTGGTGTGAGGACTAATGAGTCCAATTTTTTGTTCATGGGGAAATCCCGTAAATTGTTTTTCATATATACGCCTATGAAAAATATAAAACGTATTTAGTCATAATTATTAGAGTAAATGAGCTTTTGTAAAATAAAATAATGAAAAAATTCCTCATGTATATATTTATAACTAAGGCACCTAGCCATTATTACTTGAGGATTTCATTTACATTTTCATCACTAATGAAATCTGATGTTTCCTCTCCATACATATTTTTTTCAAAATCAACTGTGTGAGCATTACTGTCTAGAAAATTTGTATCCACATGAGCATGCAATGATATTAACTATGGATATAGAACGAGCGGGGTGAAGGTGCTATCAGTAGACCATTTCAATCGGTTGGTTGATCCTTGAGATAGTTTTGAGCTGATATTTTGTTTCAACCCCTTCTATTTGATGTTCTATAATAACATTCATCGGTTAAGACCTTTTTTCATAAAATATTAAAGGTCCTTCTTGAAAAAATAAATTGGAAATGGATACCTCCTTGTCATCAAGTTTTTTACAAGAATTTTCGGCCATGCGATGAATGTTCCAATAGCTTGTTCAACCATATGAATGTCGTCATCATAATTTGGAATAGGTAGCTCGGCACTCTACTCATTAGCTATGTTAATTAACACTCTGAGATGATCTTTTGGAAGCCGTCTGTTGTGTAGCATGTCGTTCTGTGTATTGAACATTGTAGCCCTCGCTACAAGGCGATAGGTGGGAGTTGATAGATATATATAACAGTCATTTTCACCCTATATAATATTAGTACAGGAAATTTATCAGTGTCTATGTGAATCACATTTCACAGAAACAATTATTAAAACATTTATTACCTCAGCGATGTTAGGTTTTTTAGGTGAACGGCTTGCTACAAAGCTGGTGGGGGTGGGGAGGAATCGTCACACACAGGTTGTTGTTGATTTATTTCTTATCTTTTCCTCTCCCACATAAATCTTGTTATCATATCTCTCTAATATTTTCATTATTCTTGAAAAATAGATAATTTTTCTTACATATTTTCCATTTTTTCATTCTGATACTCCGCTTGTTTTTGTTTTTGAAAATATGTTCAGGGTGTCACCCCAAAGTCCGCACCTCTGAAACGACCATATTGTTCTGACTACTTCAAGTCTGCTGAAATTATGTTTTCATCTGGTGCGATTTTTGATGATTCTTATGACTATGTCAGATAGAAAATATTGAAAAATAAGTATTCATTGTAATTTAATATCGATTTAAAGCAAATCAAATTTATATTATTTCATACTTACACATGTTTCCCACACTTTTTGTGTGTTTCATCTATGAGTATCCCCTCTTTATTTATATGAGACTCCTTCCATAGAACATGGAATGGAATGGATTTGGATTTCTATTTCAATTCATCAATCTATATATAAACAGAGAAGCATGGTTATGGTGTTGTTTTATGTCACATACAAGTAGTATGGTAGATTTAAAATACGTACCAATTTTTTCTCAAGTGAAATGTACCCCATCCTTTCTTTACGGTAAGGGTACGCTGGTTCTGTTGAGTGTTTTTTATTTTCAGCACTCAATTGCTATTTCATAAATAAAAAAATGTCAATCAATGTGTTGAATATAAGAAACATCAAACAACGTATTACCCCACACAATCTACATGAAAAGTTTTCTCCCCATGAAGGTTGTTAAATGCATCCCATGCTCCTTGGGATACCAAGTGTGCATAAAGAGGAGGTGGGTGCGACTTGATTTTCTCTTCAGCATCTTTAAGATGATATTTCATTAATATTGTGCGGAAACCTCTATGAATCCTTACTAAAAATCTTAATACATATTCCTTGTGCGAGGCATCTACTATAAATACACTCTGTAATGGATGATGAAGAGTAAGTCAATGTTTTGGTATTTTATTTTAATAAATTAAAAAAATTATATCATAATGTTACTGTAATATCTTCCCACATTAGTGTCTTCAACCCAGTGACAACATGGTTCCATGACTGTACATCAATCGGCACATGTTGCCGAGTGATGATTCCAATGTAGCTACTAACGATGGCTCTGTTGGGGTTAACATGTTGGCCTCACTTATTCCATCCCACCTCAAATTTAATATCTTTTTCTTTTTCCTTAAGGATTTGGTCTAACACTATAAAACTATGACGCTATTGTTTTTTTTGCGCTTTCAGGGTTTAATTTCCTACCATTTCCTTAGAAGTATCATTAATATGTTCCTTAGGAATTCTAGCATCAACAATGGGACTAGGGGCAATAGGTTGAGAAACCTGTTTTACATCAACAATAGGACCAGCAACAACAGGTTGAGAAACCTATTGTTTCTCTGCACAAGGACCACCATAAGCTGGTTGAGAGACCTTTTGTGCCTCGGGTTTGGGTGCATCAGCAGGTGTATAAGTCATTATCTAAAAAAGTGGTTTAACATTTAATTTAGATTACATAAAAGCAGCAGCAGACAGATAATTACATAACATAACACAATGTATATTATAATAAACAAATAACCTGATTATTTTACTCTTTTTTTCTTTAAAGGCTGAAGAGATTTGACTCCTCTATTGACTATGTAAATCCCTTCATTGTGGTCTCCTATGACATACAAAACGTCGTCTACATTGGGATCACTGTGAAATTATTGTGAAGTCCCTATAAAAGGGTCATCCTTCGTTATACGTTCATCTAAACCATTAGTTGTTTTGGTCGATAATAGAACAATTGAACAATTTCAGTTTGTAGGGTCTGGAACATAAAATACTTGTACTACATGTGATTCCATTATAAATGGTTCGTCTTTCTCCCCTTCCTTAGTGAAATCAAATTTCTGATTCATCTATTTTAACAACACTCATATTATCAACCCACTTGCATTGAAAAATCAGCACTTTGAATTTCATATAATTCAACCCCCATATTCGTTTGATGATGCCAAAGTATGACATATTTGCATAAATTGGATTTTTGTCCTTAGCACTGGAAACAGGCATCCCCTCATCCATAAGTGTAACCCCACTATTCTGAATGGTACTCTCTTTATCATGTACATTAGTATATAATGTATAACCGTTAGCTGCATAAGCATTATTAGATAATACATACACACTTGCTCCTCTGGCTAGCCATCGAAGTAATTCTGAAATTGAGTCTGAATTTTCATCGAACTGCTTAAAAATATGGTCCTGATGCCATCCTATAAACTACCAATTATGTGTATCTGATATCCATTTTTTAGCCCTAGATGGACTCAAACACCTAAGAATTTTTTTGTGGGATTGAACATTTGGGTCAACATCAAAACTGTTATTAAAAACATAAAGGTGAGCCTTCTCCCGATCTATAATATTGATTGTGACAACCTCTCTTCAAGAAATTACTTCACCCTCAAGCTGCTCAGTGTGATGAGATTTCGGTAGGCCAACATTTTCCACACCATACAGGTATTCGGTACAAAATTCAATGACTTCCTCAACAATATATTGCTCCGCAATACAACCCTCTGGCCGACTTCAATTTTTGACATACCCTTTCAATATCTTCATATAATGTTCAATGGGGTACATCCATCTATAATGTGCAGGACCACATATTCGAATCTCTCTCACCAAATGAACCATCAAATGAACCATCATATCGAAAAATGTCGGCGGGAAGAACATTTCCAATTCACATAATATGATGGAAATTTCTCTTTCCAGAGTTGGAAATTTCGCCAGGTCTATAACTTTGTTTCATAAATCTTTGAAGAAGAAACAAAGATTTGTTAATGTATGGTAGAAATTCTTGGAAAAAATGCAACGTAAAGCTATAGGAATTAGATCTTTCATCAAAACATGGAAGTCATGTGATTTCAGACCCTTTAATTTTAAATCGCTCATTGATAATATGTTCTTGATATTTGATGAATACCCCTCTCGAACCTTTAAATCATTCAAGAAGTTGCAAAACTGATATCTCTCCTTCCTAGAAAGAGTGTAAGCAATAAGAGGAAGAAATGTTCATTTTTCACCCTTCACTAGTGCCAACTCTTCTCGTATTTCCATCTCAACCATGTCTAATATATCCTTAATTCCATCCTCTATTTTGGTGGGTGAATTTAGAAACGTGCCGATGACACTATCACATAATTTTTTTTCAACATGCATAACATCAAGAAAATGTATGACATATAGACAATTCCAGTATGGTAATTCAAAAAAAAACTGATCTCTTTTTTCAACCAGTTTTCATAAGGTTTTTCAAAAACGGTTTACCAAAAGTATTGTCCAAATAATTTACTTTCTCAAACAATTGATCACCTGTTAGTGGAGACAGTGTTGTACATTCTTCTGAACTTCCATCGAATGATGTCATCCAAGATTGGTACTTCTGTCTTCAGGGTAGAAATCTACGATGTCCTAGAAACACACTTTTTGATGAATGTTTCCACCTAATTGAATGTGTACCTTGTTCGCAAACAGGACACACTTGAGTTCCTTCAATGCTATATCCTGACAAATTTCTAAATATCCTGACAAATTTCTATAAGCAGGAAAGTCATTTATCAACCTGTACAACATGGCTTACAAAGTGAAATCTTCATTTTTGTAAGCATCATACAACATAACACCTGAATCCCACAATATTTTCAAATCCTAGATCAATGGGGCCAAATAAACATCAATATCATTACCCGGTTGTTTTGGTCTTGATATAATCATAAATAACATGATGTTTTTTTGTTTCATGTATAACCACATTGGTAAGTTATAATTTACCAACATAACCAGCCATGTACTATAACTGATTCTTTGAAAACCAAAAGGATTCACCCCATCCGTATATAATGCCAGACAAAGGTTTCTCGGATCATTTCCAAATTCAGGATACTCATGATCAATTCTCTTCCACTGAGGAGAGTCTGCCTAGTTACGTAGTTTCCCATCTTTAATTCTTGTATCTGCATTCCATGTCAACTATCCTACAGTCTCCTCACTTCCATATAGGCACCTAAACCTTGGAATTATTGAAAATTACCATACATCTTTCATAGGACAAGAATAATCATTCTTGTATCGAGAAGCACTACACATTGGGAATTCTTTATGTGATTTTTGGTCCTTGCGAAACAATATACAGTCATTCGGGCATGCGTGTATTCTTTTATAGATCATATCCCTCGATCGTAGCATTCGTTTGGCATCATATGTTCAGCTTGGGAGTTCATTATCTTCTGGGAGCATGTCATTCAGGAGAGCAAGTTGTTCCATAAAAGTAGTGTCACTCCACCCATTTCCTGATTTCAAATTATACAGCTTCAGTACAGCTAGCAATGCTGTATATTTAGTGCAACCAGCATACAATGGAATTTTTACACAACTCTTTAACTTCTCAAACAATTTTGGGAAATCATGAAGTTCATCTTCAAATTCCCTTGTCATTTCATCAATATGATTTTCATCATCATTCAAATCTCTAATCACACCCTCCATACGATCGTATTCACTGTTCACGCTTGTAATCATATCAGATCTTCCATAAAACGTCGTGTTATCCAAGCCACTACCTACATTAATTTTTCCCCATGTTTATTCCAACATGTATAACTTTGATCTATTTCGTGATAGATCAGGTGTTCTTCCAACTCCTCTGGACTAATTTTTCACGAATAACAACAACATAAACACAGACAACGGATTTGAGAAGGGTCACATGCATGATCTCCTGCAAACTTGATATACTCTTTCATTCCATATTCACACTCTTTTGTCAACCGATAAGCATTCATCCATTCTTTATTCATATTCATCATCTTTATGGGTTCGATCATGAACTTGCCTAATATTATGTTTTAATTAATCAACTAGAATTGTTTGGATTCTATAAAAAAATCATGGTAAAAATGCCTCGACAATGAAATAGAGGAACCTACCCCAAAACATGTGAAAGTACTTGAACACAATCTATATACAAAGGACTATGCACTGTCTTTTGTATATCTCCATGCAGTACATAAAACCTATACATGGAGGACTCTTCACCGAATCATGGGGGAGTACCATACTCCATATTTTCTCCAAACATCTCACTTTTCACTTGTCAAATCTCAAGCAGAGTGAAGATAATTAAAATATCCAAACCACATTGTGTGAAATTTCCAATGAATGAGGGAATCATACTATTTTGATCTACATGAGAAGATATTTATAATGGGCTACTCATACATGAAATACTATCATCTATGTGAAAATAAATAATAATAATGAAAATAACACAACACAAAATTTGTTCATTGGATACAAAATGTGTAGGGTTCTCAGTCAAGGATGGTTGTATACTACCATTTCTAAACTCATGTGAAATCCATATACATGGTGTGTATTGTAGGGTGAACATCGTGAATGGATAAGATACCTGATTTAATCTGACATATATCAAATTAATTCCAAGTTAGTCTTACAAAGAATACATGATGCCTTTGAAAATACATGAAATATAGAACAACTTGAGCTAAAGGCATGTACTTTAGATACAAAATGAGTCACCTCACCGGCTATGCATCACATTTTTGTGGAATAAACAGTGTGTAGTCCTTACATGACCACTAGGGGTGTATAGTCTATACACATCATGTTTTAATGCTATCTATACATGGTGTGAGTGAAGTAATACACATATCATATGGTTCTACCATTATTTCATGGAATGTACATGGTTTCATGCAAAAGTATATGTCTTAGAGATACATTATGTGTGACCTACATTCACATGACATGTAACATTTAAAATAAAACTTATTCCATGTTTGTTTCAGAAGATGAGTCATGTGGTGTAAATTTTAGAGATAAATGTTTTCTCGCATTAAAATCAATATGAAATCCATGTATGGTGAAGCATGTTCCATTTAACAAGACTACATACCATGTATTTTTTAAAAAATATAGATTCTTAAAAACATCATCTTCACACTATAAATTGTCTCATAGATTCCTCTAGAAGTGGTTTTTTAGGATTCTGTGGAATTTCACTAGTAACAAAGTGGTGGTGCCATTGAAATGGGTAATGTTTGGATTGATATTAAATAGTGGAAGAACTACAACATGGAAAAAATGGCATATCAATCATGACAACAACCACAACACCATACAAAAACACAATCGTGCTCACAATCACAACACCATTCAAACCAAACAATCACAATTTTAGATATTACAATTCATCCCTTATTCAATTTTGTTTGTTAATTCCGAGGTTATCATAGAAGTTTTATCATCCTGTGGTGTTCATTCATAAGTAAAGTATATGTAAATTACCAATTTTTATATTCGAATGTTCAACAAGAACCAAACAACATGCAATTCATTTAGTGCGTAAACAAGGACCACCAACGACCACGATTTTTAGCGGGGCATTTAGCCAATACATTTAACATTATAACCATCAATATAAAATAGTAATAACATGCGAACAAGAGGAAACCAATGAGTTACAGGAGAAACCTCACCATGAAGGTGTCGTTAAGCACACAGTAGAGGTGCGTTCGAGGTAGAGGAGAGGCGCACAACAGAGGAGATTTCCAACTGAAAAGAAAACATAAAATAGGGAAAACCAATGAGAATAAAATAATCTAAAACTGAGTACACCATTTAACACATCTCACAAACCCCAGGAACCCACTAAAATCGAAATCAACCCACACCATGGTTAATCACACATTAAGATAACAAGAAATTATAGAATCCACCTTCGATAAAATGATGTCAACACACTTTCTAAAATATAAAAGATAAACATACAATGGGTAAGCCCTGACTAATAGGTCATACTTACTAGGTATAATCCCAAATTATATTCTAGATAGCATATCCCAAATGAGTAACCCCTGATCAATCCTCTGTTATCACATCTTTCACGACACATACATCCTAATCGCATGACTTTAAACTTTGTGGTACAATCATTTCAAACAAACTTAAACTATTTCCCTTAAACTATATGTTACCATGATTCAATTTCATCCAAATCTATGACCCCCATGATCCAAAGGAATACATAACCTATTCGGAGACCTCAAAACTAGGTGGATGACATGATGGTAAGGGGGTACCACTAACACAGTACCATCCCTACTCTTGAAGTTACATATGAGGTTATTCATGTGTTGAAGCCTCACAACCCACCCCATATAGGGAATCTATAATAAAGCAAGTGAAACCTACCAACACCATTAATTAATTCAAAATTATATCCCTAGATAATGATATTAATTATATTCCTTATCTTAGGAAGGTGGATCAAGAAGTCATCCATGACCTCAACTCAGTTCAAGGGTCACCCAGTAGGGCTCCTAACAATCGCCACTATCGCCAACATCATGTGACCACTAACCCTTAGAAGCCTGTTGAGGGGACTAAAATGCAGCCCCATTCCCTAATATCTTTGATCTAAGAAGCTATGATATCTCTCTAGGAATTAAGATCTATTGATCATAGGGAGAAGGTTCATATCTTTACTTCCCCATAATAAGTTTCCCAACACAACACGTGGTATCTAGTGAGTAGGATCATATCCCTATTCAAACTCAATGATCCTACCCATACATCTTGAAAAAAATTATGGGGAACACACATATTTCCAATGGGGAACCCCTGGTACTCTTTTCCAATCTCAACATCACACCATGCCAAAACTCACCACACGATAACCAGTTATGCAACATTATTCAAAAACCAAAGGAATATACCCATTCTTCATTACCCTAAACCCATCTATCTAAGTTCAATAGTGATGGTCACATTAAAACCATGCTATAAATCAATAGGGTTAGGAATCCAAATGATCATGTACCTCAACCCAGTCATAACACCAAAACATAAGAATAGAGAGTGCTCCCCTTATACAAATACAAGGCATGACCATTCCTTCGCTATCAACTTGATAACACCAAATATGAATCAATACATCATGTCAAAGAATCTACCCTGGATTTATGTGTCTAAGGTATTCATAACACCCAGATAACCCCACTCATTAGTCTCCCCCAACCACCAAATCTCACTAACTTGCTACCATCCTGAGTCACATTCTAACAACCACTGGGATCTCACACAAACCCCTTACATCAGTTCTTACACAATCCTTAGCCCATGGGTGCCACACATATCCCCACCTCAAAATACACATCATCTAGTGAACCAAACTAACCACTTACTATAGGTTCTCACAACCCCATATACTTACTTATCATCATTGAGTACTTTCTTCCCAGGGAACCAACTTTGGGTTTTACACATAACCATGTTTAAGTTCAATCAATCGTACCAACTTTTGGGCCAGACATAGACCCACAAGGGTCATAAGTAATCATAACTCAAAAAAAATCATATCATAACTCTTAGTCTCACTATAAAAAAAAATAATGTAGCATGATATAATCCCGCTATCTAAAACAACCTACAATACAAGCGTCTCACCACCTAAGCTCTCACTCTTGCCCCAACTACCCATACATAGGTTCAACTCACTTATAAAAAAACTATAAGTCATGATAATCATTCAAGGATCATCATTTCTCATTGATATTAACCCAAGATAATTAAAAATACTCCTACAGTGACTAGCGGTGGTAGAGGCAGTGGCGGCGGAGGCAGCGGCAGCGGACGCAGCAGCGGCGGAGGTAGCGGCAGCAGAACCAGTAGTGGTCGCGGCGGAGGAGGAAAACCCAGCGGCGAAGGAGGCAGCGGTAGTCACGGTGGTGGAGAAAAACCCAACGACAGAGGTGGAGGAGGATTATGAAGAGGAGGAGGAGGACGTGGAGGAGGAGGAGGACGAGGATGAGGAGGAGGATGAGGAGAGGTCGTGGCGGTAGAGGGGCCTAGTTCAACTTTCGCGAATGCTTGACCGCATGCGAGAGAGGAGGGCATGTTTGGGTTATTAAATAGAAACTGTTGAACCTATATCAGCACTAAAAAAGTGCTGATAAAATACATATTTATCAGCGCTATAATTATAGCCCTTATAAAGGTATCTCTTTATCCGCGCTAAAAAAGCACTGATAAATTTATGTATTATCAGAGCCTTTATTTTAGCACTAATAAATATTATACTTTTATATAAATTATGAATAAAAACATTTATCAGCGCTAAAATAAGTGTTGATAAATGTTACCTTTTTTCAGTGCTAAAAAACGCGCTAATAAAGGGTATACCTTTATCAGTGCTTATTTTAGCACAGAAAATGGTTAGATTTATCAGCGCTTTTAATTGGTGCTGATAAAGGCATAACCCTTTATCAGCGCATTTTGTTTAGCACTGATAAAGGGCAGTTCTTCCCATGCCCTTTTTTTGTGGTAGTGAATACTATAAAACCAAAAATACCAAAAAAACCTAAAACCATAAAACACCCTAAAACCTCTATAAAAACTCTAAAAATTTTATACCACAAAAATGTTAAAAAACAATATAAAACCATAAAACGCTAAAAAATTAAAAAAACCAATAAAACCACAAAAAATCATAAAAACCTTAAAATCATTAATTCCCTCAAAATATCTAAAAATACAAAGACCATAAAATAACTAAAAAATCACCAAAAATCCCAAAAAACAAAAAAACCCCCGAAAATACTTTAAATTTCCTATGAAAACCGTAAAAAAAAAATTAATTTAAACCCCTAAAAACCTAAAAAACACTAAAAACAATAGAAAACCATAAAAACTCAAAAAACCCATAAACACCTCAAAACCCCTAAAACCCTTAAAACCATAAAAATCCTAAAAAATATCTAAAAACATAAAAAAACCCCCAAAACCCCAAAAATCCCCATATAATACCTTAAAAACCTAAAAACACTTAAAACCCCTAAAGAACCTAAAAAATTGTAAAATCCCAAAAAACAGCCTGAAAACCTAAAAACCTATAAAAATCATAAAAACTAATAAAAATATATAAAACCAATAAAACCCCATAAATACCATAAAAACCACTAAAAACTCTAAAAACCCTTTAAACCATTAAAAATTTCAAAAAACTCTATAAATCCATAAAAACCCTAAAAAATAAAATAACTACTAAAACCCCGAAAAACCCATAAGAATCCTAAAACCCTCAAAACCCTAAAACCCTCAAAACCCTAAATCCCTACGACCCCTCAAAATCCATAAATATCATAAAAACACATAAAAAGTCTAAAAAAGCCTAAAAATCCATAAAAATCCCTAAAAATGTAAAAACCCTAAAAACATTAAAAACAACTGAAGACTCTAAAAAACCCAAGAAACCTTAAAACCCATATAACCCAAAAAATCCAAAAAAACTCTAAAAAACTAAAAAAATTCTTAAATGGTCCTAAATATCCATAAAAACGTAAGAAACCCTATGTCACATAAAACACACTAACAAAAACATTAGAAACCTAAAAACACTTAAAACCCCAAAAACCTGAAAAAATGATAAAACCCATAAAAATCCCTAAAAAGACCCCAAAACCAAAACCCCTTAAACCCCTAAAAACAATAGAAAACCAGAAAACCTATAAAAACCCTAGAAACCAACTTTAAACCCTAAAACCCTTTGATCACCTAAATTTCATTGATAAAAATATAAAAATTATAAAGTCCCTATAAATGTAAAAAAACCCCTAAAACCCAAACAAATCATAAAAATGAAAAAATGATTAAAAACTCTTAATAACCCTCAAAATAAATAATACTCTTAAAACCATAAAAATTCTATAAATCAATAAAATACCAAAAAAATCAAAAAAATGAAAAACCATAAGAAAAACTTAAAACCTAAATATATTTTAAACCCCTAAAAACCATAGAAACACAAAAAACCCACAAAATATCTAAAAACATAAAAAGAAATAAAATTCCTAAACAGCTCTAAAATATAGTAAAAACATAAAACCCTAAAACCCAAGAAAATATCTATTTAACCATTAAAATCATATACACAATTAAAAAACAAAATCCTAAAAATTATAAACACCCTAAACCCCCCTAAAAAGACGTCAAAAATCCTAAAAACCCATAAACCAATAAAAACCCTAAAACCATAAAAAACATAAAAACCAATTACACCCCTATATACAACTAAAAACTGAAAAAACAATTTTATCCCTTAAAATGATAAAAACCTGTAAAAACCATAAAAAGCTAAAAAACTCTACAAAAACCCTAAAACCCCCAAAAACAAAAAAACCAATTAAACCTCTCAAAATCTCAAAATACCCTAATTAAAAATATAGAAAAATCCTTAGGAATCCCTAAAAACATAAAAAACCATAAATCCTTAAAAAAACCAAAACTATCCTTGAAAACCTAAAAACACTTAAAACCCCTAAAAAGCTAAAAAAGATAAAACACTAAAAACCCCTAAATCCTTAAAAACCCTAAAAACCTTTAGAATCCCTAAAAATACTAAATACCCACAAAAAATACTAACAATTCTCTAAAAATACCTAAAAACATGAAAAATCCTAAAACCCTAGAAATCCCTAAGAAAACATTAAAAATCAAAAAACACTTAAAACTAGTAAAAAACAAAAAAAAATTTAAAACCCTAAAACCGCTAAAAAGCCCATAAATACCTGAAAACCCTCTAAAACCATAAAAAACAAATAACCTTAAAAAACCCAAAAACCCACTAAAAGTACTAAAAGCCTTTTAAACCCATATAACTGTTCGAAAACACAAAAAACAATAAAAAATCTAAAAAACCAATTAAATCCTAAAAATCGTATATATAAAATAAATACCCTAAAAATACTAAAAAAATCCACCAAAATCCCTAAAAATGTAAAAAACAATAAAATCCCTATAAACCCTAAGGAATATTTATAAACATAAAACACATAAAACCCATAAAAACCAAAACAATGCTAAGACCCCTAAAAACACAAAAAACGCTAAAAAACCTAAAACCCTAAAAATATTTAAAAAACTTCAAAATCCATAAAAACCCTAAAAGACATAAAAAGACCTAAAAACCCCTTAAAACCAAAAATATCCTAATAAAATATTAAAAAACTAAGATCATATGAAACACCTAAAAACATAAAAAAACCCCAAAAGAACCAAAAACTAAAACCCCTAAAAACCATAAAAATTCCTAAAAACTGTAAAAAACCTTAAAACCAAGAAAAACTATAAAACCACTAAAAACAATAAAAACACTTTAAACACCTGAAAATTATAAAAAACACTAAAAACCTTAAAAAACATAAATTACTCAAAAAACCCATAAAGACCCTCAAAATCCACAAAATCCCTAAAAACCAAAAAACCCCTAGGATCTTATAAAATCACCAAAAATCGATAAAAATTTAAAAACATCAAAAAACCATAAAACCATAAGAAATCCTTAAAACCCGTAAAAAAAATTAAAACCAGTAAAAACCATTAACATGTTGAAAACCATCAAAATACCAATAAAACCCAAAACCCTAAAAACACTATAAACCCTAAAAACCATAAAAATCCTAAAATTGACCTAAAAATGACTAGAAATTTTAAAAACCATAAAAATATTGAAAACCACTAAGAAAACATTTAAAATTGAAACAAAATTAGAACCCTAAAAAAAACCTAAAAAATTTAAAAAACCATAAAAACCCAAAAAAATCACTAAAACCCCCCAAAACCATGAGAATCCTATAAAATCTCTAAAAATACCCCAAAACATAAAAAACAATAAAAACCCTAAAAACCCCAAGAATACCTTAAAAACATAAAAAAACTAATAACCACTAAAAAATAAAAATGCTAAAAATGATAAACCCTAAAACCCCTAAAACCCCTAAAAACAATAAAACACCTAAAACCAAAACAAACCCTAAAAATATACAAAAAACTCTAAAAACCCTTTAATCCCCAAAAAATGTAAAAAAAACTAAATAACATAAAAAACTGAAAAAACCATAAAATCCCAAAAAACCATTACAAACCATAAAAAACCATAAAAAACCCTAAAAATCCTCAAAATCCTTAAACCCATAAAAAATATGAATATACTAAATTCCTAAGTATCCCTAAAAACATAAAAAACACTATGTACCGTAAAAACACCAAGGGATCCTTAAAATCTAAAAACACATAAAACCCCTAAAGAACCAAAAAGACCCTAAAATTATTTAAAAAAAATTGAAATCCAAAGTCCCCTCAAGATCCATAAAACCCCTAACACAATAAAAATCCTAAAAATCCCTAAAAATCCTTTAAAATGTTAAATCTGCTAAATACCCTAAAAACCACTTAGAAAACCATAAAAACCTAGAATACCTAAATCCCCTAAAAAACTTAAAAGTGATAAATTCCCTAAAACCACAGAAAAAACCATAAAACCCCCTAAAAATAATAAAAATCACTCAAAACATTAAAAACTATAAAAACCTATAAAAACACTAAAAATAACTAAAAATTATACAACTATTTAAACCCCTTAATGTGATAAAAAATTCAAAAAAACCCTAAAACCCGTAAAAGCTAAAAATCCCTCAAACCCCTCAAAAACCCCATAAAAACTATAAAAACTCTAAAACACCCTAAAACCCCTGAAAATCCATAAATACAAAAATAACCACACAAATCCAAAAATATCACTAAAAATACCTTAAAACATAAAAACCCTAAAAACCCCAAAACCCTAAAAACCCTAAAAACATGTTCCAAATCTAAAATCTCTTAATACCCCTAAAAACCTGAAAACTAAAAGACTGTAAAAACCATAATAGGACCCTAAAACCCAAAAAACATATAAAACACATAGAAACCACAGAAAACATAAAATCCTAAACCCCTTAAAAATCCTAATAACCCACTAAAACCACTAAAACACCTTTGAACCCTAAAAATTATAAAAAACTCAAAAAAAACTTAAAACCCTAAAATTTAAAAAAAACCTAAAAACCCTAAAAAAATATAAAACCCATGGATACCCTAAAATCTCTCAAAATCCCTAAAACCCATAAAACCCCTAAAAATTCTAAAAAATCCCAAAAATTTCCCTTAAAACATAAAACCCCCTAAAATCCTTGAAAACCTATAATTAAGCCATAAAAACTTAAAAAAAATTATAACCTATAAAAGCAAAAAAAAGATAAAACCCTAAAAAAACCTAAAAGACCCTAAAACCCCAACCCTCCCTAAAACCCATAAAAACCCCTAAAAACCTTTATTTTTTTTAAACCCTATAAATCCACTAAAACCCACAAAAAAACTATGGAAACCCATTAAACCCTCAAAAATGTGTTAAAGCTATAAAAAACCATTAAAACACTAAAAAATGAAAAAACACTAAAAACCAAAAAGAAAACATAAGACCCTAAAAACCCTAAAAAACTATAAAACCCCCAAAAATCCATAGAAACCCTAAAACCCTAAAAATCCTTCAAAAGAATTAAAATACCTAAAATGAAAAAAACTTGAAAACCCTGAAAAACCCTATGAAAACTCTAAAAACCTAAAGACACTTAAAATAATTAAAATCCTGAAAAAATCCCTAAAAATCAGTAAAAACATAGAACGCCCAAAAAACCCCAAAAAACCATAAGAAACCCATCAAAGACTAAAATCATATAAAACGCCAAATAACACTAAAAACCCAAAACCCCCTAAAAACAATAAACCCCCTAAAATCATTAAAACCCATAAAACCCTAAAAACTAACTAAAAACTATAAAAAAAATTTAAACCCTTAAACATGTTAGAAAAATTTTAAAAAATTAAAATACCTATAAAACGTACCCCACCAAAACCTAAAAATCCAAAAAACCCCAAAAACCCCAAAACCCCTCAAAATCACAAGCAACCCTAAAAACCATAAAAATCTTAGAAATTTCAACAAATAACTAAAAACATTAAATAACATAAAATCCGTAGAAAACCATAAGAAAACAATAAAACCATAAAAAATCTAAAAACCCATAAAATTCCTATAAAATTCTAAAACCTATAAAAACCCAAGAAACCGTAAAAGTTAAAAAAACACCTCAAAATAACTAAAATCCCTGAAAAACAATAAATTTTTTAAAAATACCTAAAAATATATAAAAACATAAAAAAACCCCTAAAATTCCTAAAATACCCTAATAAACCCATAAAAACCTAAAAACGCTTAAAACCCTTAAAAAAGGAAAAAAATGATAAATCCCCTAAAAAGACCATAAAAACCTAAAAACCCATAAAACCCCAAAAAACCACTAAAAAACCCCCAAAACCCTTTAACTGCCTAAAAATGATAAAAATGTAAAAAAAATAAAAAATCTATAAGAACCCTAAATCCCCCAAAAAACATTAACCCCCTAAAACCCTAAAAATACCTAAAAATCCTAAAACTATAAAAATAATAAAAAACCCTAAAAATGTAAAAAATCATAATAACCCTAAAAACCCCTAAGAAAACCATAAAAAAATGAAAACACTTAAAACCCCAAAAAACCTAAAATGTGGTAAAACCCTAAAAATTATAATGTAATTAAAAAACTCTAAAAACTCTCTAAATCGATTAAACCCCTTAAAACGATAAAAACCATTACAATCCATAAAAATCCCAAGAAACCAAAAAATAACATTAAAAACCTAAAAACCCCTCATAAACCATTAAAAACCTAAGAACACTAGAAACCCATAAAAACCAAAAATTGATAAAAACCATGAAAACCCTAAAATCCCCTATAACCCTAAAACTCCCTAAAAAACCTAAAAACCTATAAAAACCTTAAAATACCCTTAAAACCCTAAAAACCACAATAAAATCATTTAAATCCCTATAAAGGCTAAAATTTTTAAAAACCAAAAAAACACAAAGAAAACTAAAAGACACATAAAACCCACCAAAATCCATAAAACCCCTAAAACCCTAAAAAATCCTAAAACCCTCAAAATTCCTAAAAACCCTCAAAATACCTAAAAACCCTAAAACTCGATAAAAATCCTAAAAATTCCCTAAAAATTACTAAAAACATAAAAACAAAATATAATCTATAAAAATGTAAAAACTTGTAATAACCATGAAAAACCCGAAGAATCCAATTCAAAAAAAAATTTAAACCCTTAAAATCATAAAAAATGATAAAAACCCCTAAAACCCAAAAAACCCCCAAAGACCTTAAAAATCCCAAATAACACTAAAGTCCCATAAAAATACATAAATATACCTGAAAATAATAAAAAAAACTTAACACCCTATGAAAACCTTATAAACCTAAAAACTAATAAAACCCCATAAAAACATAAAAAACACTAAAAACACTAAAAGAACATAAAAACCCTAAAACCCCCCAATACCATAACGATATAAAACCCCCAAAAAACCATAAAACACACAAAAACCTAAAACACATAAGAATCCATAAAACCCTATAAAACATTTAAAACCCTAAAAATACATTAGTGACCTAAAGTGTTAAAAAATCAAAATACCCTAAAACCCCTAGAAACTCAAAAAACCCAAAAGCCCAAAAAAACCCAAAAAACCCCTAAACCCATAAAATGACTAAAAACCCTTGAAAACCATAAAAATCCTAAAAAAGAACAAAAAATCCCTAAATCATAAAACATATTAAAACCCGAAAAAAGACACCAAAAAACCTTTATGACCTATAGGCACATGAAACTAAAAAAAACCTAAAACCCAAAAAAAATCATAAAAATATCTAATAACCCTAAAAACCATAAATCCCCTACAAATCCCTAAAGACCCGAAAATTTATAAAAATCCTAAAAATCCCAAAAAATTCCTATAATCATAAAATATCCTAAAACCCTACAAAAACCTAAAAAACCTAAAAACACTTAAAACACCAAAAAAACCCTAAAAATTCTAAAATCCCTAAAACACTAAAGAGGCCCTAAGACCCACTAAAAACCATATAAACCCCAAAAACCTATAAAAACAACAAAAAAACCGTTAAACCACTAAAAACCATAAAAACACTAAAAACCGATAAACCCATAAAAATATAAAACAATCATAAAACCAAAAAAAAAATAAAAACCATAAAAACATTAAAAAAACAAAAATCCCTAAAAAATTATAAAAACCCAAAAATCTCTAAAAATACCTATCAAAGTAAAAAAATAATAAAAAACCTGAAAACCCATAAGAAAACCTTGAAACCATAAAAAACATAAAACTCCTAAAAACATAAAAAATTACAAAACCATAAAACCCCTAAAAATTCTAAAAATCATGAAAAAAACGTTAGAGAAACCATAAAAAACTAAGAACTCATAAAAAACCTAAATACAAAAAAAATTCTAAAAACACTAAAACCCCAAAAGACCCTGAAAACCTTTTAAAACCCTAAAAACCCTAAAAACGATAAATACAACTAAAAAACATAAAACCTCCAAAAATTTAAAAAACCCCACTAAAAATCTAAAAACCCCTTAAACCACTTAAAACGTTAAAAACTCAAAAAACATAAAACCTAAAAATACTCAATAAATCGCTAAAATGAAAATGAAACTATAAAAAAACATAAACACCCTAAAACCTCAAAACACATCAAAATCCATAAAA
Source organism: Viscum album (assembly GCA_963277665.1). Lineage (NCBI taxonomy): Eukaryota > Viridiplantae > Streptophyta > Magnoliopsida > Santalales > Viscaceae > Viscum > Viscum album. The sequence goes on from OY728152.1 coordinate 1,118,977,802, forward strand.
ATCATAAAACCCATAAAAGGGCCTTAAAATCCACTAAAAAGAACAAATTTCTAAAAACCCCGATAACAACTAATAAAAATTTTAATCCCAAAAACAATTAAAACACTTAAAAAACTAAAAAAACTAAAAACCATAACTCCCTAAAAACTAAAAATCACTAAAAATATGAAAAACCCATAAAAATCCTAAAAAATCAGTAAAAATCTCAAAAAATGTAAGAAACAATAAAAACCCTTAACTCTGAATGGCCCGAAGGCCTTCTTTTTTTATATTATTATGGATAATAATCCTTTTAAGGGTTGAAGGGGAACACGAACACGACCCGTAGGCCCAAGGACCAAGGCCCGAAATGACTTGCAATACATGACCCAATGGCCCAGAGGCATACCATGCCCAATACATTACCCGTAGGCCCAACCAACTAGAACTGCCCCTCCCTAGCTTCTGCATCATTGATCACCTAGATGCCCACCTTGAATTGCTGATCGGTTAGCATTTCCCCGTACAAAGCTTCACGCTGCCTGGTCTCGATGGTGGTTGCCATACCCTCTCCTTCTTCCAATCCAGTTAGCTATGCTTCTGGTGACTGTTATTCTTATTGCTCTGATCCTCTTCTGGGGCCTGCTCTGTGTGAATTGGGTTACTCCAAGGTCTCATTGGCTCAAAGGCCCTGTGGCCTCAAGGCCTTTTAGGGCCTGAAGGCCTTTTAGGGACCAAAGGCCCTTGAGACCCATAAGCCCCAACAGGTGGCCCAAAGGCCCATATCAGGTGAATAGTTCCAGCTACTACAGTACCGAGAAATACCTGCTACAGTACCTGCTACAGTGCCTGAAAATTCTCCTCCACCCGGTTTTGAACCTGGGTCTCTTGGATGCCAAGAAAGAGCCCTTACCACTTAGTCATGGGCTCTTTGGCTATAAAAACCCTTTAAACCCCAAAGAAACCCTTAAAAACCTAAAACTATTTAATTCCCCTAAAAACCTAAAAAAAGTAAAACACTAAAACGTACCTAAGCCCCTAAAATAGTAAAAATCATTAAAACCATAAAAACCCTAAAACCATAGAAATTGTAAAATTACAATAAAAACTATAAAAACATTTAAACACCTAAAAATGATAAAAAAACACTAAAAACAATAAACCACTAAAAACTAAAAAAAGCCCTAAACCCCCAATAATAACCATAAAAATCCTAAAAACAAAAAGAATACTCAAAATGAAAAAAACCATAAAAATACATACAAATCCTAAAAATCCCAAAGAATCCATAAAAACATAAAAATAATTAAAAACCCTAAAACCCTTTGAAAACCTTAAAAAAATAAAAATAATTAAAACCCCCAAAACCTAAAAAATGCTAAAACCCCTAAAAACCCATAAAACCCTAAAACCCTCAAAATCCCTAAAAACCTAAAGACCTAAAAACCCAAAAAAATCCCAAGAAATCGCTAAAAAATGAAACAACCCTAAAAACCAAGAAAACTCATAAAAAAACCATAAAATCTTAATAACACATAAAACCCCAAAAAAAACAAAAAAAACCCGATAAAGAGCATGAAAACCTATAAAAACAATAAACCCCTAAAAATCATAAACAATCATAAAAACTCTAAAAATCCCATTAAACCCCTAAAGTGTTAAAAATATATAAAAAACCATTAGACTACTAAAATCTCAAAAATTACCCTTAAAACCTGAAAAATAATAAATACCCTAAAATCTCTAAATGCCCCTTAAAACCCCCAAAATCCCTGAAAACCCTAAATTAAAAAAATCCTAAAAAATCCTAAAAAACCCTAAAAACCTAAGAAACCATAAAAACCATGAAAACCCAAAAACCCCCAAAAATAATCAACATCCCTAACCCCCTAAAAATTATAATAATCCTAAAAACCCCTTAATCATCCAAAAAATCATAGAAAACCAAAAATATCCTAAAAACCTTAAGAAAATGTCAAAATCATGAAAAAATTTGAAACACCAAAAAATCCTAAACATTGTAAAACCCTAAAAAACCATGAAACACCAAAAATAACTCAAAATCCCCAATACCCAAAAATCCATTAAAATACTAAAAAATATATAAAAAATAAATAAAACAAAAAAAACTCTAAAACCCATGAAAACCCCTAATAAAACATTAAAAACCTAAAAACACTCAAAACACCTAAAATCTAAAAATCACTAAAACAACGAAAAATCGTAAAAAGAACCTAAAAACCCTAAAATCCTCTAAACCAATAAAACCCCATAAGAACATTAAAAATTCCTGAAAAACCATCCAAAGCCTAAAAACCACTAAAAACTCTAAATACCCTTTAAACACATAACAATGGTAAAAACACTAAAAACCATAAAAATCATAATGAATACAAAAAAATATAATGCCCAAAAAAATTATAAAATATCTATAAACTCTAAAAACATCTAAAACATCTCAAAATCCAAAAAAAAACCATAAAACCATAAAAATGATAAAAATACCTTTAAAATCCCTAAAAACAAAAAATAACATAAGAACCATGAAAATCCTAAGAAGAACTTAAAAACCAAAAAAGTATTAAATCTACTAAAAACCCTTTAAATGATAAAACACATAAAAACCCATAAAACAACTAAAAACATAAATTCCCTAAAATCCCTAAAAATCATAACAATTATAAAGAAACCATAAAAGTCCCTAAAAACATACGAAACCCTAAAACCCTAATAAAACCTTCAAATCTAAAACACTTTAAACCCATAAAATCCAAAATTCACTAAAAATGCGAAAAATCCCTAAAACCCCTCAAAATCAGTACAAACCATAAAACTATAAAAATCCTAAAAAATTCATAAAAATCCCTAAAAATGTAAAACCCCAATAATCCTTGAAAACACCTGTGAAAACCATAAAACCCATAATAAACATAAAAACCCTAAAAACTAAAAAAATGATAAAAACAATAAAAAAACACTGAAAACCCTAAACCCCTAAAACTCCTAAAAATGATAAAAACCGCTCAAAACCCATACAAACCCTAAAAAACAATAAAAATATAAAAACCCATTAATCACCTATAAATGTTTAGTAAATCTCAAAAACATAAAAACCCTAAAACCCCAAGGAAACAAAAAAATCCCTAAAAACCCTAAAAACCTTCAAAATCACTGAAATCACTGAAAACCCATAAAATCCTCATAATCCATTAAAATACCAAAAAATGTAAAAAAAAACTGAAACACTGAAAACGCCTAAAAACCATAAAAATCTATAAACACTTAAATACCCTAAAAAACTAAAACACTAAAAACCCCAAAACCTATAAAACACCTAAAAGCTGTAAAATCCCTAAATACCAATAAAAACCCTAAAAAACCATAAGAACCCCCAAAACCATAGAAACTCTCAAAATCTAAGAATAACCTAAAAATGAAAAAATAAAAAAAACTCCTAAAATCCCTAGAAACCGCAAAACCCTTAAAACCCCTAACAACCCTAAAAAATCCTAAAAACACTTAAAAACTAAAAACACTGGAAACCACTAAAAATCAAAAACTGCTAAAAACAATAAAAACCTCAAAAAGTCATTAATATCCATAGAAACCCTCCAAATCTCTAAAATATTTAAAAACACATAAAAATACTAAAAACACTAAATTTCATAAAACATAAAAATACACTTTAAACCCTTAAATCCTCTAAGAAAACAATAAATTAATAAAAACAATTTAAAACCCTAAAAACCTAAAAATGTTAAAAACACCAAAAAATTATAAAAAGACCCTAAAATCCCTAATATCCACAAAAAACCAAAAAACCCTTAAAACCATAAAAACCCTCAATACCCAAAAAACCACTAAAAACTAAAAGAATCATTTAAAACCATAAAGATTTTGAAAATTACTATAAAAACTTTTAAAACCCTAAAAATATCAGAAACACCAAAAAACCCAAGAAACAATAAAACCCAAAAAACCCTAAAAAACAGAAAACCCACAAAATCCCTCAAAACCCTAAAAACCCATAAAAATCCTAGAAAGCACTAAAAATTCCAAAAAATGTAAAAAACAAAAAAATCCTTCAAAACCCTTATGAAAACCATAAAAAATAAAAATACATAAATATTTTAAAAACATAAAAACTGAGAAAAATACATAAAAACTCTAAAACCCTTAAAAACCTTTAAAACCCTCAAAATCCATGAAAATCCCAAAAACAATAAAATCATAAAAATGTCCCCAAAAATCCATAAAATGTATATAAATCCAAAAAACCCAAAAAACCCCTTAAGAACACATTCAAAATCTAAAAACACATTAACTTGAAAAAAACATAAAAATGATAAAAAAACCTAAATAACCATAAAACACATAAAATCCCATAAATAACTTAAAAATCCCTAAAAACGTTAAAAACCAAGAAACCTTTAAAAACTAGTCAAATCTCTAAAAACCTTTTAATCCCAAAAAAAATTAAAATAATATAAAATACTATAAAAACCCAAAAAACACAAAAAAAACCTCGAATCCCAAAAAAATAAAAAAAAACCAAAAGACCATGAAAAACCTAAAAACCACTCAAAATCCAAAAAGAAAATCCTAAAAACCATAAAAGGCCAAAGAGTCTCAAAAACCCTAAAAATGGTAATGACCCTAAAAATCCAGAAACAACCAAAGAGAACCTTTAAAATATAAAAACACTTTAAACCCCTAAAAACCTAAAGAAGGCTAAAACCCCTATAACTGTAAAACACTAAAAAATACCAAAAAAACCTCAAAATTCCCAGAAATAAAAAAATCCTAAAATGTCCATAAACATCTGTTAAATCATAAAACCCACATGATAATAATAAAAACCTAAAACCATGGAAAAAATTTTAAATAAAAAAATGCTAAAAACCCTAAGACCTAATAAAAACCCACCGAATCCCCAAAACCCTAAAAACCCTAAAATCCTAAAAAATCCAAAAAAAACCCTAAAACACAAGAAACCATAAAACCCTTAAAACCCCAAAAAACCTTAAAAACATAAATGAACTTAAAATCCCTAAAAACCTAAAAATGCTAAAAACCCCAAAACCCCTATAAAGACCATAAAAATTTAGAAACTCCTAAAAACCATAAAAAAATACTAAAGCCCATAAAATAGTATAAAAACCCACTAAAAACTCTAAAACCCGTTTAAACCCCTAAACCCATTAAAATACTATAAAACCCCATAAAAACCCCAAAGACTCTAAAATACAAAAAACCCCAAAAAACCCTAAAATCCCTCAAAATCCCTAAAATGTATAAAAACCTAAAACAATTAAATTTACTTAAAAATGTTAAAAAACACTCAAAACCCTGAAAACTCCTGAAAAACCTTTAATAACCAAAAACACTTAAAACCCCTAAAGTCTTAAAATACGATAAAAACTTTAAAACCCTAAAAAACCAAAACCCTAAATATCCTAAAAATTCCCCAAAATCCATAAAAATATAAAAACCCTAAAAACCCTGAAAATCCCAAACGAAACATTAAAAACATAAAAACAATTGAAACACAAAAAATCCAAAAAATACCCAAAAACCGCAAAAACCATAAAACCCCAAAAAACCATAAAAACACAAAAGCCTCATGAAAAACCTCAAAACTAACTCTAAAACCATATAAACAAGTAAAAATGATAAAAAAAATAAAAACCTTAAAATCCCTAAAAAACTCAAAAAACCCTAAAAACAGAAAAACACCAAAAAACCCCTAAAACTCTAAAACCCCTCAAAATCCGTAAAGACCAAAAAACCCTTAAAACCCATAAAAATTCTCTAAAAATTTGTAAAAATGTAAAAAACCCCTAAAATTAATGAAAATCTCTTAGAAAACATTAAAAACAGATAAAAACTTATGTCCCCTAAAAATCTAAAAATGCTAAAAATAATAAAAACCCTAAAAACCTTCCAAATCCGTAAAACCCTAAAAATCCATTAAAATAAAAAAATAGCTAAAGATCTATAAAAACATAAATAACCTTGAAACATCTAAAAACTCAATGAAAAACATAAAGACCAAGAAAAAATTAAACCCCCTAAAATCCTAAAAACACTAAAAACCTTAAAACCCCTAAAAATGCCCTAATTTTTTTAATATGCCAAAAAAACTATAAAAATCCTAAAACCCTAAAAACCAGAAAAACCTAAAAACCACCAATAAATCTAACAAATTTTAAAACACTAAAAATGAAAAAACTCTAAAAATCTAAAAAACTAAAAAAACCCCAAAAAATTCAAAAATCCCTCAAAATCCCTAAAAACCCTAAAAACTATATAAATACTTAAAGCCCTGAAAATCAGTAAAAATGATAAACATCCTTGACAACTTGAAAACCCCTAATAAATCATTAAAAAACTAAAAATCCTTAAGACTCATAAAAACTAAAAAATTGCAATAAACCCTAATAACTGTGGAAACCCTATCCCCCCAACCCTTGGAATCCCTAAAAACCTTTAAAAAATAAAAACCTTAAAACGGATGAAAATCCCTAAAAAATAAAAAACCCTATGAAAACCTTAAAAACCCTAAAACACTTAAAACCCATAAAAACATAAAGGATAAAAACAAAAAAAATACCCAAAAACCCAAAAAATCCCAAAAACCATAATACCCCTAAAAACCCATAAAAACCTAATGAATCATTAAAAACTCTAAAAACACTTTATACCCCAAAATTACATAAAAACCGAAAAACCCCTAAAAACCCGAAAAACATTCAAAATCTCAAAAAACAGTAAATTATTAAAATCCCAAAAAAGGACCTAAAAATCCCTAAAATAAAAAAAACCTAAATACCCTGAATACCCTATGAAAACCTTAAAAACCAAAAAAATACTTAAAACACATAAAAACCAAAAATCGATAAAACATCTAAAAGGAATATAAAACCCATAAACACTATAAAACCCATAAACCCCTAAAAACCTTAAAAATAATAAAAAAATGTAAAAAATGACTAACAACTCAAAAAAACTATTAAACCCCTAAAAGCATTAAAAATTATAAAAAACGTTAAAACCCTAAAAAAAAACCTAAATACCCAAAAACCCCAATAGAGCCCTAAAAACGTGAAAACCCCTCAAACCGCCTCCAAAAAAATAAAAACCCATAAAATTCCAAAAAAAATAAAAAAAATAAAAAATATTTATTAAAATGTAACAAACCCTAAAAACCATGAAAACCCCTATGAAAAACATAAAAACCATGAAAACCCCTATGAAAACCAAAAAAACCATGAAACAAATAAAACGACTAGAAACTCTAAAAACCCTCGAAATACCTACAAACCTTTAAACCCATAAAATTCCATAAAACACAACAAAATATCTATAAACATTAAAAACCCTAAGAAACATGAATTACATTAGGAAAACATTAAAAACATAGAAACCCATAAAACACCTTAAAAACAAAAAATTCTAAGAATCATAAAACCCTAAAAAGAAACTAAAACCCATAAAAACACCTAAAAACCTTAAAATAACATAAAACCACATAAAATCCCTAAAAATCACATAAAATAATAAACAAAATTAATCCCAGAAAATGTATAAAAGATAAAAAAAACTATTTAACCTGAAAAAATCAAAAAAGAACTACAAAAACACAAAAACCCTAAAAACCAATAAAACAAATAAAAATCACTTAAAATAAAAAAATGAGGGAAATCATCAAAATCCCTAGAAATACCTATAAAATTGAAAAAAACATAAGAAAACCATAAAATCCTACAGCACATAAAACTCCTAAAACCTAAAAAATGCTAAAAGATCTAAAAACCTTCAAACCCAAAATAACTCCAAAAAAACCAAAAAACACACAAAACAATAAAACCATAAAAACCCCTAAAAATATATAACCCTAAAAATCGCTAAAATCCCTAAAAACACATTAAAATCCTAAAAAACCCCAAAATGCGTAAAAATGAAAAACCCATAAAAACCCGTAAACACCCTAAGAAAATTATAAAACCCTAAGAGAACCTAAAACACCTAAAAACACTGAAACCACTAAAACCCAAAAAAACATAAAACCCTCAATATAACTAAAAACCATAAAAATCCAATAGAATCCTTACATATCCCTAAAAACATAATTACCACTAAAAAACATAAAAAAACTAAAAAACATTAAAAACCAAACAACATATAAACCCCCCCCCCCCAACCCTAAACATTGAAAAAAACCATAAGAATCCCTTAAAAGACCATAAAGACCACTAAAAATTGATAACCCCCTCTAAGAAATCCTAAAAAGATCCATTAAAGCTTAAAACACCCTGAAAACATAAAAACCTTTAAACTACATGAAGACCCTAATACCACCAAAATCTCTAAATCCCCTTTTAATCAAAAAAAATGTTTAAAATTAAAAAAATAATAAAAAAATAGAAAAACAAAAAAAATAATAAAAACACTAAAAATGATAAAAACCATAAAAACCCTAAAACCCCTCAAAATCCCCAAAAATTTTATAAACCAATAAAATTCATAAGAATACATAATAATACCTAAAATCTAAAAAAACCTTCAAACCCCGAAAATCCCTAAGAAAACCTTAAAAACATAAAAAACCTAAAAACCCCTAAAGACCTAAAAATCTATAAAACCCTAAAAAAAATCTAAACCCCCTTTTAAGACCCTAAAACCGTCAAAATACATTAAAACCCTAAAAAATATTATACATACTAAAAATTAATTAAAAATACCTGAAAAAATAACCCCCCCTAAACCATATGAAATCCTACTAAAACCTTAAAACCCAAAAAACAATTAAAGCCAAAAAAATTCATAAAAACGCTATGAACCCTAAAAACTGTAAAAAGGCATTAAAACTAATAAAAACCCCTAAAAACTAAAAAAATATAAAAATCACTTAAAACCCTGAAATTGTTAAAAAACTCTAAAAACATTAAAACCACGAAACTCAAAAAAAATCATAAAACCCCACAAAACACTTAAAAACCCATGACCCTCTAAAATATCAAAATTCCCAAAAACATAAAAATCCATAAAAATCGATTAAAATTCATAAAAATGTAAAACCCCTAAAGATATAAATAAAAACATAAAAACACTAAAACACCCTAAAAGTCCTAAAAACCCAAAAAACCAAAAAACCCAAAAAAACCCAAAAACCCAAAAACATAAAAAACCCAAAAACCAGGAAAAACCTCAAAATCCATAAAAACCCTAAAGATGATAAAAATCCAAAAAAATATCGATCACCCCCTAAATACGTAAAAACCATAAGTACGATAAAAACCCTAAGAAACTATTAAAAACTTAAAACACTTTAAACCCTTAAAAAATATAAAAATGATAAAATACCAAAAAAACATAAAAGATCAAAAAACCATTAAACCCCCCTAAAAAACATAAACCCCAAAACCAATAAATATCATAAAAACCACTAGAATTATTAAATCCCTTTAATCACATGATAATAATAAAAAACTCTAAAAAACCATAAAACCCTAAAAAACACAGAAAAACTCTAAATCCCCTAAAAAACCCAAAAAAACCAAAAAAACCCAAAAACCCTCAAAATCCATAAAAAGATAAAATAAAAAAAAACTTAAAAATTCCTAAAAATCCCTGAAATCCTAAAAACCCTAATATCCAAAAAATGAATAAGAAAATATTAAAAAAAATTAATAAGTAAAACCAGTAAAAAAACATAAAAAATGGTAACAACCCTAAAAACTACCAAAAATAAAAAAAATCCCACAAAACCCTCACACCTTCAAAAAACCTGAAAATACCATAAAAATCCTAAAAAATCCCAAAAAATACAAATAATTTAAAAACCCTAAAACCCTAAAAAAACCCTAAGAAACACTTGAAATCCATTAAACATTTAAAAGCACTATAAACCTTTAAAATGCTAAAGCACATAAAAACCCTAAAAAGACACAACAAATCAAAAAAATCCAAAAAAAAAACCATAAACCCCTAACAAATGAAAAACCCTAAAAACCAAATTTTTTTTTCTAAAAACCTAAAAACACTTTAAAACCCTAAAAACATAAAAAAAAATCTAAAATCCATAAAACCCCTATAAACTAAAAAAAGTTACAAACCTAAAAACCATAAAAACTATAAAACCCTAAAAACTATAAAAAACTATAAGAAAACCTAAAAAACCATAAAAATTACTAAAAATGTAAAAACTTCTAAAAACATAAGAAATCATCATATAAAATCCTTAAAACCCCTAAAAACCCATGAAACTCTAAAAACCCAAAAAACCCTTATAACCCCTCATATTTCCTAAAAACCCATAAAAATCCAAAAATCCACTAAAAATATCTAAAAACATATAAATCTCCTAAAAAGCATTATAAACATAAATAAAATCGGAAAAACATAAAAAACCCTTATAAATGAAAAAAACCAAAAAACTCTAAAAAGACCATAAAAACCCTAAAAACCACGAGAAAACATTGAACCCCTAAAAACCATAGTAAACCTAAAAAATTATAAATACACTAAAAACCACTAAAAATTTAGAAACCATTAAATATGCTAAAAACATTTAAAAACTCTAAAAATCATTAAAACGATAAAAACTCAAAAAAATCCAAAAAATTAAAAAACTAAAAAATAAATAAACCCCCCCACAAAATCCATAAACCTCTAAATCAATGAAAATATTAAAAGGCCCTAAAAATACCTAAAATTTAAAATCCCCTAAAAACTCAGAATACCCCTAAGAAAACAATAAAAACATAAAAACACTTAAAACCAATAAAAAACATAAAAATTGACAAAAAACATAAAACCGGAAAACCCATCAAAATATCAATAAATCCTAAAGGCCATAAATAAATTTAATAATCCAAAAAAATATATAAAAATCTAAAAAACACTTAAAACCTTGAATAACTCTAAAAAATCCTTAAAAACTAAAAAACACATAAAACCCTTAAAAACTATAAAATGCTAAATATCAGGGAAAACCCATAAGAATCCTAAAACTATAAAATCACCTAAAAGTCTAAAAACCTTTAAAACCCCATAAAAACCCTAAAACCACTCAAAATCTAAAAAACCCTTAATCCTATAAAAATGATAAAAACTCTTAAAAACCATAAAACCCTAAAAACCACAAAAAACCTTAAAACACAAAAAAACAAAAAAAAAACATAAAATTTCTCAAAATCCATAAATACCCTAAAACCCATAAAAATCCTAAAAAATCACTAAAAATCCCTAAATCGTAAAAAAAACTAAAAATCGTAGAATCCCCTAAGAAACATATTAAGACCTATAAACACTTAAATCCCCTAAAACCCTAAAACCCGCTACAAATACTAAAAATCCATAAAACCCTAAATCCTTTATAAATCCCTAAACCCATAAAAATGATAAAAATCCTAAAAACCACAAAAAATACATAAAAACATAAAACCCCTATGAACCCTAAAACCCCAAATAAAACCTTAAAACCTTTAAAACACTTAAGAGACCGAAACAACCTAAAAACACTAAAAACACAAAAAACCTCAAATCACCCATAACCCCCCTAAAAACCATAAAAACCCTAAAAATAAATAAAAACTATAAAATCCCCTTATAACCAAAAAATTTAAAAAATCAATAAAAAACATTAAAACCCCTAAAAACTGAAAAATATCATAAAACCCAAAAAATCCAAAAAACTATAAAAACACAAAAAACCTCAAAATCCTTAAAAACCAATAATAATAAAAAACCCATAAAATCCCTTCAAATGTAAAAAATCCTAAAAACCCAAAAAACCCTAAAACCCATCAAAATCATTAAAAACCCTAAAAAATCATAAAATTATTAAAAATACCAATAAATACATAATAAAACAAAAAACCATGAAAAACTCTTAGAAAACATTAATAAATTAAAATCACATAATACTCCTAAAAAAACAAAAAACCCTAAATTCCCAAAAAAGTACCTAAAACCTTGAAAACCCTTAAGCCCCTTAAAACCACATAAAAATACTAAAAACCCAATAAAAACTCTAAAATCCCTTTAAACTACTTAAATTTTTTAAAAACTCTTAAAACCCATAAAACCTAAAAAAACTAAAAAAACAGAAATCAAAAAAATCTATAAATCCCTTAACCACCCAAAAAACCCTAAAACCACTCAAAATCCACATAAACCCTAAAAACCTTAAAAAATAAAAAGGCCCTAAAATCCATTAAAATATAAAAAACACTAAAAAACCAGAAAATCATAAAGGAAAACAAGAAAGGAAAAAACACTTAACACTCAAAAAACCCAAAAATGCTAAAAACCCAAAACCCCCAAAAAATCCTTAAAATCCATAATAATCCTAAAGCCCATAAAGTCATAAAAATCATAAAAAGTCCCTAAAACCCTAAAAAAACCAAAAAACCAAAATAAAACCATAAAACCATAAAAACACTTAACACCCCTAAAAAAATAAAAATGTAAAAGACCCAAAAAGACCCAAAAAGACCCTAAACCCCTACAAACTATAAATACACCTAAAAACAATCAAAAACCACTAAAAAGTCATAAAAACCTATAAAACCCACTAAAAATCTAGAAACACTTTAAACCACTAAAAATATTAAATAAACTTCAAAAACCTTTAAATCCCATAAAAATATAAAAAACCCTAAAACCCCCCAAAAATAATAAATCCCCTAAAAACCCTAAAAACCCTCAAAATTCCAAAAAATACTAAAAACCCATAAAAATCCTAAAAATACCAAAAAATGGAAAAAAATGAAAAATATATAAAAACACTTCAAACCATAAAAAAACATTAATAACCAAGAAACAATTAAAACTCCTAAAAATCTAAAAAATGCTAAAAACACTAAAAACCATTAATACCCTAAAAATCCCCAAAATACCTAAAAACCCTAAAAACCATAAATATCCTAACGATGCCCTAAAAATCCTTAAAAATGTAAAAAACCCTAAAACCTGTAAAACCCCTAAGAAAACTAAATTCCTAAAAACACCTGAAAATCCTAAAAATCTAAAAACCCTAAGAACCTTAAAGCCCCTAAAAAGTCTGTAAAAATCCCTAAAAACATATAAAACCTCTAAAAACTCATATATATCATAAAAACCCACTAAAACTATAAAAAAATTTAAACCCCTAAAAATATTTAAAAACATCTAGAAACCTTAAAAATCCTAAAAACTCAATGAAATGCCTTAAAACCCTAAAAACCATAAAAACCTTAAAACACTAAAAACCCTCAAAATCCCTAAAAACCTAAATAAAAAAAATCATAAAACATCCCTAACCCCCCCCCCCCCAAATGTTAAAAACTGTAAAAAACTTGAAAAACTACCAAAATTTTTTTTAAAACATAAATAACATAAACCCCCTAAAATATAAAATACTAAAAACCCAAATTAATGCTAAGACCCCCCAAAATCTCTCAAAAACCACAAAAACAACTAAAAAAATAAAACCCACTAAAAATACATTAAAACATTAAAAAAATTTAAACCCCTCAAAAACCCTATTAAAACCATAAAAACATAAAAGTAATTAAAACCCTTATAAACCAAAAAAACTATAAAACACCTTAAAACCGAAAAACACACTAAAATCCCAACCCCCCCCCCCCCCAACAAAAAAACCCTAAAACATGAAAAATCCCTAAAACCCACAAAATCTATAAAAAATGAAAAAAAATCTAAAAACCCTTTAATCCACTAAAATGGTAAAAACACTAAAAACCATAAAAACCATAAAAACTCAAAAAACCCAGATATAAAAAAACTATAAAAACCTTATAATCCATAAAAAACCTAAATACCCCAAAATCAAAAAGAAATTAAAATCATTAAAACCCCCCTCAAACATTGAAAATGTAATATAGACTAAAAACCCGGAAAACCACTGAGAAAACCTTAAAATTATAAAAACACATAAATCCCTTAAACTGCCTAAAAATTCTAAAAAACCTAAAAAAGCCTAAATACCCACAAAATTCAGAAAAACCCCAAAAACCATAAGATTTGTAAAAAAATGTTTAAAATACTTAAAAACATAAAACCCACCCAAAACCATAAGAAATCCTTAAAAACATGAAAATAGTGAAAACCCCTAAAAAACATAATAAAGGCTAAAACCCTTAAAACCATGAAAATCCATAAAACTGATATAAATTATAGAAATACTTAAAAATCCATAATAATCCCTCATAATGTAAAAACCACAGAAAAGATTGAAACGCATGAAGAAAAAATTAACGAACTAAAAAAACATAAAACACTAAAAAATGAAAAAGAATTAAAAACATTAAAAACATTAAAAACCTCTACAAATCCTAAAAACCCTAAAAAACCCATAATACCCTAAAACTAACTAAAAATATAAAAACCATTAAACAAAAAATAATGTTTAAAACACTCAAAACACATAAAAACCAAAAAAACACAAGAAGACCATAAAATCCCTCAACCAAGTGAGTACCAACGAAACCCCTAAAAACCATAAAAAACATAAAAATCCCTAAAAATCCATAAAAATGTAAAAACCCCAAAACCCATGAAGGTTCCTAAGAAAATCTTGAAAACATAAAAACACTTAGAATCCCTAAAACCTAAAAACTCTAAAAACCCTAAAACACTAAAAACCATAAAAACATGAAAAATCATAAAAACCCCTAAAACCAGTAAAAACCCTAAACCCCATAAAACTCATAAAACCCACTAAAAACTCTAAAACCCCTTTAAACCCATAAATTTTTTAAAGATATCTAAATACTATAAAACCCTAAAAAACTGAAAAAAACCCTAAAAACATAAAATACCATAAAACCCATAAAGGCCCTAAATACAAATGGAAACTCTCACAAAAGCTAAAAACCCTAAAAACAATAAAAAGAATAAAAAACCCCTAAAAAATCTATAAACACATAAAAACAACTAGAACCCTAAAAACCATAAGAAAAACATAAAATCCAAAAAACACTTAAAAAACCCAAAAAACAAAAAATAGCTAAAAACCCTAAAATTAATAAAAAATACTAATACCTACAAAATCGCTAAAAACCCCTCAAAATCCCTAATAACCTAAAACCCATAAAAATCCAAGAAAACCTGAAATTTATAAAAAAATATAATAACCCTAAAACCCCTTATGAAAACCTTTAAAAACTAAAAACAATTAAAACCCATAAAAACAAATAAAATTATAAAAACACTAAAAAACCCTAAAAGACCTAAAAATCACCAAAAACCATAAAAACCGTTAAAACTCCTAAAATATAAAAACACTAAAATTGTATAAAAACACCAAAAACAAATAAAAACTATAAGATTCCTTTGAACCCCTAAAGACATTAAAAACTCCAAAAACCATAAAACCCCGAAAAACCCAAGAAAACTTGAAACCTAACATAAATAAATCTCCAATACCTTTAAAAGACCCTAAAACCCAAAAAATCCCTAAACACCCTAAAAACCCATAAAAATTATAAAAAATCTCTAAAACTCCCAATAACATAAAATCCTTAAAAACATTGAAAAAAATAAGAAAACCATAAAATCCAAAAAACACATAAATCTAATATAAAACCTAAAATGAAGAAATAATTAAAACCCATAAAACACTAGAAACCATAAAACCCCTAAAAATATAAATCTTAAAAAGTCCCAAAAAAGCCCTAAAAATGTAAAAAACACTAAAAACCCTAAAAACCCCCATGAAAACATTAAAATACTAAAAAATTAAATCCCTTAGAAATCCTAAAAATTATAAATATGAAAAAAATATACATTGAAAACCCTATAAACCTATAAAAACCATAAAATCCACTAGAAACCATAAAACCTTAAAAACCCATAAAACCCTAAAAACCTACTCAAAACACGGACACCATTAAAACACTAAAATATTTTAATATCATTAAAAGAAAAACACCCCTAGAAACACAAAAAACCATAAAAATTCTAAAAAACCCTAGTAACCCCCAAAACCCCTCAAAATCTCTAAAACTTCTAAAAACCACTAAAATCCTAAAAAGGGATAAAATCCAAAAAATGATAAAAATCCTAAAAATATGAAAACATCTAAGAAAACCATAAAAACCTAAAAATGATTAAAACCCATAAAACCCTAAAAACACTAAAAACAAAAAACCATCAAAATCCTAAAAACCCAGAAACCCCTAAAAATTCCAAAAAATACTAAAATCTATAAAATTCTAAAAATTCAACAAAATTGTCTAAATATATAAAACCCCCTAAAAAGATTGAAAACCCCTAAGAAAACCCTAAATACCCACAAAAACATAAAACCCCTAAAAACATAAAAACACTAAAACCCTCGGGACTCCTAAAATATAGGAAAATCCCAAAAAACCCAAAAACCATAAAAATAAAAAAAAGTACATAAATATCCTTCAAAACATAAGAAAACCCAAAAACCTGAAAAAAAAAGAAAAAATTAAAATCCTAAAAATGATTAAAACCATTAAGAAACCTGTAAATAATAAAAACCCCAAAACCTTAAAAGTCCCTAAAATCCCTAAAACCCATAAAAACCATAAAAATCCCTAAACCCCATAAAAAAACATAAAAACACTAAAACCCCACTAAATACACTAAAAAACATTTCAAACCCTAAAAATTAAAAAACTCTAAAAAATCTTAAATAACTTAAAAGAAAAAAAACCAAAAACCCCCAAAAACCATATAAAATATAAAAACCATAAAACCCCTGAAAATCCCTAAAAACCGTAAAAACAATAAAAAACCTAAAATCCGTAAAAACCCCTAAAAACAAAAAAAAACCCTATGAAACCCATAAAACCCTAAAAACAGTTAAAACCCCTAAAAATATAAAAAACATTAAAACCTTAAGAAACACTAAAAACACTACAAAATTCCTTAAACCACAAAATAACATAAAAATCCTAAAAAATACCTAAAAAGAAAAAACCTTACAACTACTAATAAAAAATTAAAAACATAAAAAAACATTAAACACAAAATAACATAAAAACACTAAAAATCATAAAAACCCAAAAAGTCCCTAAAAACCATAAAACCCCTAAAAACCAAAAAACCCCTAAAATCCATAAAAACCAATAAACCCAATAAAAACATAAAAACCACTTAAAACACTAAAACCTCTTTAAACACCTAAAAATATTAAAAAACTCTAAAAACTTTAAAAAACATTGAAAACTAGAAAAACCCTAAAAATAGAAAAAAAACCATAAAAACCTAGAAAACCCTAAAAGCCTCAAAATCCAAAAAAACCATGAAAATCCTTAAGAATACTAAAAATGCACTAAAAATTGAAAAAAATAAATTAAAAAACATTAAAAACATAAAACCCACTAAGAAAACAAAAAAAAACAAAAAAAAATTAACACCCCTAAAATCCTAAAAAATACTAAAAACACTAAAAACCTAAAAAATACATAAAAACCCCAAAATCCCCTAAAATTGTAAAAAATCGTAAAATCCCAGAAGAACCCAAAGAAAACCACAAAAACATAAAAACACTTAAAACCTCTATAGTCTAAAAATGATAAAAATCATAAAACCCTTAAAAAATTTCTAAAAACCATATAAACCCCTAAATAACAATAAAACCACCTAAAACCCTTTAAACCCCAAAAACTAGTAAAAAATGCAAAAAAATAAAAACACTAAAATCCCTTTAAACTCTAAAAATGTCAAAAAATTATAAAACCCTTTAAAATTATAAAAAACAAAAAAACCCAAAACCCCAAAAAATGCAAAAAACACTAAAACCCAAAAAACCATCAAAATCCCTAAAAACTCTAGAAAACCATAAAATTCCTAAAAATTCCAAAAAAGTCCCTAAAAGGTAAAAAACTCTAGAAAATTAGGAAAACCCTATGAAACCCCTAAGATCCTAAAAACACTTAAAACTCCTAAAAACTAAAAAATATTAAATCCCAAAAATCCATAAATATGCAGAAAACAATAAAACATCCTAAATCCCTAAACCCCATAAAATTCCAAAAAAATAACTAAAATGATAGAATGTAAAAAACAATAAAAATATTGAAAACCCCTAAATACCTTAATAACGCTAAATTCCCTAAAAGACATGATAGCCCTAAAACCCCTAAAACATTAAAAAATATAAAAACTCATAAAACTACAAAAAACCACAAAAAATTATAAACACCCCTAAATACCTACAAACCCCCAAAACCAATAAAATCCAAAATCCATTGAAACTCTAAAACCACCTAAAACCATAAAAACACTCAAAATCACTAAAAACCCTAAAAAATAAAAATTATAAAAATCCCTAAAAATACCTCAAAATATAAAATACCTATATACCTAAAAACCATAAGAAAACCTAAAAAACCTAAAACACTTAAAACCCCTAAAATCCTAAAACACTAAAACACATAAAAAGTCTAAAATGACCCTAAAACCCCTAAAATCCCTAAAAACCATAAAACCACTAAAACATTAGAAACCCATAAAACCCAAAAACCCCACTAAAAAATCTAAAACCCATTATAACTAATAAAAACATTAAAATACTCTAAAAAACCATAAAAACCAAAAAAATTCAAAAAAACATATAATCCCAAAAAAACCCATAAAATCCCTAAAAATTCTAAGATACCCTAAAACCTCCAAAAATCCCTAAAAATCCTAAAAACCCATAAAAATATTAATAACCAATAAAATCCTTTCAAATGTAAAACACCCTAAAAACCTGAAATACCGTACGAAAACCATAAAAACCTAGAAACACTTAAACCACTAAAAATCCTAGAAAACATAAAAACCCTAAAAATCTATAAGAACCCTGATAACCCATAAAATCCTAAAAATACCTATAAATGTAAAAAACATATTCACCTTTAAAATACTAGAAAAACAATAAAACTCTAAAAAACCCTAAAAAACCAAAAAAAAAACATAAAACCCCAAAAAATCTATAAAACCTCAAAATCCATAAAATCCCTAAAACCAATAAAAATCAAAAAATAACCCTAGAAACATAAAAACCCAAAAAACCATAAAAACCACAATAAAAACCTTAAAAAATTAAAAATACTACAAACACCAAAAACCACTATAAACCCTAAAACCCCTAAAAATAGTAAAAAAAAGAAGAAGAAAGGAGAATGCCGCCGCTCTCGCCTGGGATCCTCCCGACGTCGCGATTCCCAGCATCTTCTCACAGAGGATTCGTCTCGCGGTCTGTTCTTGATGAGGATTGGCTTGTCAGTTGCGGCTTTCTTTGGCGTGCGGTGTTGATCCTCGACGGCGGAGGATTTTGGAGGCTCGCAGCGGCATCAGGATCTGGTGGTTTTCTCGACATCAAAGGTTCTGCTTCTGATTTTCCTTCAAGCCTAGCGGCGCTGGATGCGTGGACAACATATCTTGTTCTTGCGGTCAAAGGATTCCCCGGGCTTCCTCTTCTCATATCTGCGTGGTCGAGGGGGTCTGGAATGGGAGGCGTTGACTTGGCTTGGATTTTGCGTCGACTTGCCTTGGTTTCGGCGGATCTGAAATCTGCTCTGCAAAAGAAGACCCAGGGTTTTCCGGATTCAGTTTTATTGCAGATTAGTGAAGGATGGTGGGCCACGTTGATGGGATGTTGCGAGGTGGTCATATCCTGGTTTCGTTCTGGAAATGGCATGTTTGCTTCTATGCTTGGGTCTGGTTTTCCAGATCTGAGTCTGGGAGGTTTTTGCTGGATCTATTGGCATTTTGACGGTTTCTGGGGGCTGTGAAAAGTGAACGTACGAGTTCGTGCTTCTGTTTCCTTAGTTTCGCCTTTGATTTATGCTGCTGATGAGTTTTTGGACAAGCTGAGTTGCGTCCTGGCTGCTATGGTGGAATGTGGTCTTTTGAGCTATTGCTGGTTTGGTTGTGAGTTGTTGCTGAAGTTGGATTTGAGGCAAGTTGAGATGGAGGTTGATGGCTGTGGCATTGGTTTGGTTTTGAATAGCGATGGGCGCGGGATTTTTGTTCTGGTGAGTGTGCTGGATTCTGTTTGGTGTGCTGCTGGTTGCTGTTCTTCAGGAGGATGTGGTGTTGCTGATGGCTGCTGGGGCTGGTTGGTTTTGATGTGTTGTGGCTGCTGTATTGCTGTGATGATTGGATGTGGTGCTGTTGGATGCTGGAATGCGCTGGATGATGGATGTTGTGATGCTGGATGTGTGGACGCTGCTTGGCTGTGCTGTTTGGTTTTGGTGCTGGATGCTGGTGTTGGCTGGACAAGATTTGTGGACTCTGCTATTGTGTTTTGTTTTGTGTCTGTTTCTCTATTTTGTTTTCTTTTTTGATTTTCTTTTTTTCTTTTGGGTCTTTAGCTGTGAAGGGTTTTTGGGTGTGGGTCATTTGACCCCTCCACTCCCTTGTCTGCAAGTCTTTGTGTCTTTTATTTTAATAAATTTTGGGGGGTGCCAGGAATAGCCTGGACCCGAGCATTCCTTTGCCCTAAAAATAGTAAAAACCATCAAAATCCCTAGAAATCCAAAAAACCCATTAAAAATCCCTAAAAATCAATAAAAACATAAAAACCCATAGAAACTATAAAAACTAATAATAAATTTAAAACCTAAAAACACATAAATCCCCTAAAGCACATAAAAATCATTAAAAACTCTAAAGCCCTAGAAAGACCCTAAAACCCACTAAAATCACAAAAACCCCAAAAACAAAAAAACCCATAAAACCCCAGGAAAACCCTAAAATAACCAAAAACTATAAAGTCCATATTAAACCCCAAAAACATTAAAAAATCTAAAGCCATAAAAACATAAAAAATAACAAAAAACTGTAAAAACCAAAGAAAACATAAAAACCCTAAAACCCCTCAAAACACTAAAACCCCACAAAATCCCTAAAAAATCTAAAAACACATAAAAATCTTATAACTCTATAAAAATCATTAAAAACATAAAAAACCCAAGAAAACATGAAAAACCCTAAGAAAACCATAAAAACCTAAAACACCTAAAACCCCTAAACACCTAAAAACACAAAAAACCCTAGAAACACTAAAAACCCTAAAACCCTAAAACCCTTAAAATCCCTAAAAACCCTAAAAATCATAAAAATCCTCAATTTTCCAAAAAATACCTAAAAACATAAAAACCACTAAAAACCTATGAAACCATTTGGAAAACATAAAAACCTAAAAACAATTAAAACCCCTAAATATTAAAAAAATACTAAAAACCATAAAAACTCTAAAAATAAGCAAAAAACCACAAAAACCATATAAACCCACTAAATCCAATTAAAACCACTAAAAACCCACAAAAACCCTATACACACACTAAAAACTCCAAAAATCATTTAAAACCCTAAAAACATTAAAAAACACTAAAAACATTAAAAATACAAAAAATTCAAAAAACAATAAATCCCAAAAAATCCTTAAAGACCATAAAAACTATAAAAACCCAAAAAACTCAAAAAACCCTCAAAATCCCTAAAAACCCAAAATAAAGTATAAAATTATAAAAATCCCTAAAAATAAATTAAATTTTAAAGAACCATAATAAAACCTTAAAAAACAAAAAAAAACTTTAACCCCTAAAAAACCAAAACCCCCCAAAAATCCCTTAACACAGAAATCACCTCAAAATCCCTAAATCCCTAAAAACCATAAAAATTCGAAAAAATCCCAAAAAATTCCAAAAATACTAAAAACCTAAAAAACCCTAAGAAAAAATATGAAAATCTGAAGAAACATAAGGCCCCTAAAAACCTAAAAACACTAAAAATCCTAAAATCCCCAAAAGGTTATAAAACCCATAAAAACCTTAAAACCCTAAAACCCATAAAACCCCTAAAAACACTAAAAAATATAGAAACCATTTAAAACCCTAAAAACATTAAAAAAAAATAAAAAACCATAAAATCTATAAAAACATTAAAAAACCCTAAAACACCAAAAAAATCATTAAAACCTTAAAAACCATAAAATCCATCAAAATTACTAAAAAGGGTAAAAAAATAATCTAAAATGTCCAAAAACTCCTTAAAAAATAAAATCCATAAAAAACACAAAAACCCCCTATTAAAACCTTCCAAAAAATAAATAATCTTAAAAAATATAAATGGATAAAACCCTAAAAATCAAAAAACCCTAAAAACCCTAAAAACCATCAACATCCCTAAAAACACAAAAACCCTAAAAATCTTAAAAATCCCTAAAAATCCCTAAAAATGTAAAAAAGCAAAAAAATCCTAAAAAACCTAAGAAATCCTTAAATACCTAAAAATAATAAAGACCCATAAAAACCTAAAAAGTGATAAAAACCCTAAAAGCCTATAAAGACCCGAAAAACTCCAAAAATCCCTAAAATAATAAAACCCCAAAAAAACCCATAAAAACACTAATAATCAACTAAAAACTCTAAAAGCACATTAAACCTATAAAAATATTAAAAACTCTAAAAATTTATTAAAACCCTAAATGCTCAAAAAAACCCTAAAAACAAAAAAACATAAAAAATATGAAAATATAAAAATCATAAAAATCCATAAGAATCCAAAAATAAATAAAAAACCCTATGGAATCCTTAAAAACATAAAAAAACATTGAACCCTTAAAAACATTAAAAAGCTAAAAATCCAATAAACCCAAAAAACACTAAAACCCCTAAAACAACACAAAATATATAAAAACCCATAAAAATCCTAAAAGATGCTTAAAAATCCTAAAAACCTACAAAACCCAAAAAATATTGAAAAACCCCAAGAAAAAACATAAAACCCTAAAAAACTAGAACCGGTTGAAAACCAAAAAATGATAAAACCCTAAAAACTCTATAAATACCCTAAAAAACATAGAAACATTGATAAACCAAAAAGAAAACTAAAACCTTAAAATCCATAAAACCACATAAAATCCCTAAAAACCTTAAAACCCACTAAAAATATAAAATTACTTAAACTTGAGAAAATTTTAAAGAACTATAAAACCATGAAATCACTAAAAACTCAAAATAAATCACTCAAAATCAAAAAAAAAACTCCAAAAAACAAAAAAAACCCAAAAATACCAAAAACACCCTAGAACCCCTAAAAATCCATAAAAACTCCAAAAACCAAAAAATCCTAAAATGCCCACAAAATTCCTAAAAACGTAAAATCCCATGAAAACCATAAAAACCCTATGAAAACATGAAAAATCTAAAACACTTAAAACCCCCAAAAACCTAAATTGTTATAAAACCCTTAAATACCTAAAAAATATGAAAACCCCCAAAAATTTCAAAAAAAAACCAATTACCCAAAAAAATCCTAAAAAATCCCTAAAAATAAAGAATGTAAAAAATCGAAAAAACCATAAAAATCATAAGAAACCCTTAAAAACCTAAAAAAATTTAAACCCTTAAAAAACTAAAAACCGGTAAAAATATTAAAAACCCCTAATACCCATAAAAATCATAGAAACCCCGAAATGTATAAAAGCCCTAAAGTCTCATAAAACCCCAAAACCACTAAAAAAATCAAAAAATAATTTAATCCACTAAAAATGTTAAAAAAACTCTAAAAATTGTAGAAACCCCAAAAAAATAAAAAAAAATCCTAAAAACCAAAAAATGCCACAAAAACCCTAAAAATACCTCCAAATCCCTAAAAACACTAAAAAATATAAAAAACCATAAAAATATATTAAAATTTGTATAAACATTAATACAACTAAAACCATTTAAAAACCTAAGAAAACCATGAAATCAAAGAAATCCAAAAACCCCAAGAAAACATAAAAACCTCAAAACACTTAAAAAATTAAAAATCCATAAAAATCCATAAAAATTCCTAAAAATGTAAAAAAACCCGATGAACCTTGAAAACTCGTAAGAAAACACAAAAAAATAAAATTACATAAAACCCATAAAAACTAAAAATGCTAAAACCCATAAAAACAATACAAACCCCAAACAACATAAAACCCCATGAAACCCATAAAAACTCTTAAAAACACTAAAAACTCCAAAATATATTTTAAACCCCGTAAAAGGATTAAATACAATAAAAACCCTTAAAAACTCAAAAAAAACCCATAAAACCCAAAATACCATAAAAACTATAAAAACCCCAAAAACCCATAAAAATACATACAAACCATAAAACCCTAAAAGTCGCAAAACATTTCTAAAAACCCTAAAAATGTAAAAAATGTTAAATACCCTGGAAACCCCTCATAAAACCTAACCAAACTAAAAAAATTGAAACCCTAAAAATGTCAAAACCCTTAAACGTCCAAAATCTATAAAATACACTAAAACAATCAAAATCTATAAAAATAGCCAAGCCATAAAAATCCTAAATATCTCAAAAAATTCCCTGAAATCGTAAAAATCCTAATAACCGTAAAAACCTTAAAGAAAACATTAAAAACCTAAAACTCTAAAAATCCAAAAAACAAAAAAACATTAAAGACCCTAAAGATCAAAATCCCCTAAAACCATAAAACCTCAAAAACAATTAAAACCCAAAAAAAACCTATAAGAAACTAAAACTCTAAAAACCCTTTAATCCATTAAAAATATTTAAAAAAACTCTAAAAACAATAAAAATTCAAAAAACACTTAAAACCAAATAAAACCTCAAAAACACTGAAAACCATCAAAATCCATAAAAATCAAAAGAAATAATAAATATAAAAAAAATCCTAAATATTACTCTAAATGTAAAAACCCTAAAACCTAAGAAAACATTAAAACCCTAAAAAACATAAATGCACAAAATAGCCTAAAAAACCAAAAAACCCAAAAAACAATAAAACAGTTAGAGATGGTGGTTGACACCACCTTCTTCTTGATCATTGGTCGTCGCTATCCGGACAACCAGGGTGAATTATTAACTTGGATGGCTTGTCGAGTGGCCTCCAGAGTCAGAATGGTACCATATTGATGGTATTCCTTAACCAGTTCATTTGAGACCCAGCGTTGAAGACGTTGAGTAGGTGATTTCATCCTCAGAGCGGACGAGTATCCAACCAGAGTATCGATTGAGGCATTCACATGTCTGAACTTTAAAGAATCCATTCCTGTAATGTAGTGAGATCTTGGAAAAGAGTGCTTGTTTGATATAACAAACATAATCAAGATAATTTTGGTCACTACATATTTTGGATGAGCACATATGTTATTTATTTCATTATTGGCCCTCACATTAAGTTAAATATGGGGCCTATAAAATATGTAAAACATCATTTAACTTGGTTATGGATTTTGGTCGGGTTCACCATTTTTGTTTCTTTTGGAAATGGGGACGACCCTATTTGTTTAAGGTTCATACATTCGAATCAGTTTCTAACGGGTTTATTCATAGAACCAGAAACATCCAATGATTCTTTATCCATTTGGACCTACATTCCAAATGTATGTGCCCATTAGTTGTAGACTGATGAGGCTTAATAAGTTGCATTGGTTGAGAGGATGGGAGGTCAGACTCATCACACCTTTTTGGGGGGGAATTATTGTTTACATCGGGACTCTCTTATAGATTTGAGTTATGTTCGTGAATCCTTATTAATTTACCAAGCATGAAAATGATATTTTTCCTTTAGATCTTACAATCAATTATTGATATGTAGAAGATTTAGAGAATATTTTATATGTATTTGAGGTTCTTCATCAATAGAGAATCATCTATATGAATTAGTGATTCTTAGTCAATGGTATCCTTCAATACATTATATATAATTCCCTTGGTCATTATGATGACCATACTGGTTTTAAAGCCACTCAGTGGGGCACTTGAAGTTTAATGTCATTGATAAAGACAATATTATTTTAGATTTGGGATCATACCCATAGATGGGATACCTACGTATCCTTATTAGAAAAGGAATTAGAACCCACGTAGTTTGAGTGAAGAAGTATGAGATTTTTGCATAATTGATGACCCAAATAGAGATGTCATAATTACTTTTACAGCTCACGTGAGTCATGCTCGATGTGAAAAAACAAGAGGTATCAGTAAAACCTGAAGATTGTTCCAAGAATGATGAAATCATAAGAAATGATGTGGGGCTTACGTATGTATGACTGCCCAGATAGATGAAGATTGGTAATTACATCAGGGAAGAAGCATGGGAAAAGGATCCATAATGGTATATGTTCTTTATGGATATTTGGATACTTAAATTAGGAATTACTCCTGAGAAGGGTAACCAAATTATAGGGGACTTATGATTGGGTTTTATTCTAGAAAAGGAATCCCCAATTGAAATAAATTATTACTGGGGCTTTGTAATATGGGGCTTACTCCTAAAACGGGAAGCCCAGGTTAAGAGAAATTATGACTGGGGATTACTCCTGAAAAGGAGACCCAGGTTAAAAGAAGTTATTACTGGGGATTACTCTTAAAAAGGAGGCCTAGGTTAATGGGACTTGATTCTTGGGGCTTACTCTGGAGAAGGAGGCCCAGATTAAGGGAAATTATGATTGGGGCTTACTCCTAAGAAGGATGCCCGAATTAAAGATCTTCCCATCATAAAGGATGAGGTTGAATGAAGGAAATCTCTAACCTTAGTGATATAAATCTATTTAAATCATGAGGTTTTGATAGATGTTCCACAGAATTCCTTTCAGATAAGGAATCCAACAAAGGAGCCATGTCATAAATGACGTTGAAGAGGGTTTTGAAGGCTATATTTTGAAGAGGAGAGATGAATTTGAGGAAAGGAAGTGAATTGGAAGGAGGATCAAAAGTATTAGTCTGGCGCACAAGTCGTG
Source organism: Viscum album (assembly GCA_963277665.1). Classification (NCBI taxonomy): domain Eukaryota; kingdom Viridiplantae; phylum Streptophyta; class Magnoliopsida; order Santalales; family Viscaceae; genus Viscum; species Viscum album. Next base: position 1,119,004,522 of record OY728152.1, read on the forward strand.
GTCACACAAGTATACTTGTGCAACATGAGTTCACTTAATCGACCAAGAACCTGTGAAGTGATACTTGGGAGACCTTGAATTGGAGCCCTTCGTATCATCCCTATAGGATTTCAGATGGGTGGTGCGCAGGTTTCCTTGAGAGGGAAAGACGGCGCACAAGTATCATCACTTACCTTAAGGTTTGTACACTTAGGAACACAAGTATTGATGAGTTATAATAAATAGGCCTTATTCTTCCTCTTTAGAACTTCCATTTTAGGTAAATAATTACCTTATAAGTGTTCGGAATACGTCAGACGGAGACTTGGGTGACCAGAGCTTGAATCTGAGTTTTGGATTTTTCGTCTCCTAAATGGGGGGCCTACAGGGGGGTATTTATAGGGCACCTGAGGACCTTGGGTGAAAAAATAATAGGGCGCTCAAGTCACTTGCACGACCCATACATGGCGCGCAAGTATACTTGTGCGACCCTAATGAAACTTGCGCGACCCATGCTTAAAGGGTTACTTGTTCATGCCTTTGTCAATTTTTGATGTTCTTAAAAGGATGAATCTCTTTTTGCTTAAGGTATTCTCCTTTTTCATCCATTAGACTATGTGATGGAACAGAGCGTCAACAACATAAAATCCTAAAAAATTCCTAAAAATACCAAAATATTTAACAAAGCCTAAAACCCAGAAAACATAATTAATCCTTAAAAACATAAAACAATTAAAAACCCTAAAAAACCTAAAAACACTAAAAACCCAAATCTCCCTAAAACAATAAAAATCTATAAAACCCCCCAAAATCTCAAAAAACCAAAAAAACCATAAAATTCCAAAATAGTGCCTAAGAATAGATAAAAACCTAAAAATCCCTCTGAACCCTAAAAACCATTAAAAAAACCATAAAACCCAAAAACACGTAAAACCCCTAAAAACCTAAAAAATAGAAAAACTCGTAAACAACCCTTAGAGGATTCAAAAAAACATAAAAACACTAAAAATGGGAAAAACCAGATAAAAAATTATAAAACCGAAAAACCTATAAAAATAATAAATCCCACTAAAAACTCAAAAAACCCATTATACCCATAAAAATGTTAAAAAATGTAAAAAATCATAAAAACCATAATAAAATAGAAAACCCAAAAAACAAAAAACAAAAAAATCCTAAACCCCTCCAAAAAATCTCAATATCCCTAAAAACCAAAAAAAATCTAAAAAATATTAAAAGAGGCATAAAATCACTAAAAAGATTCAAAACCCTGAAACCCAAAAAAACCCAACAAACCCATAAAAACAAAAAAAATATAGAACCTCAAAATATTATAACACCCATAAAACACCTGAAAAACCCAAAATCACATAAAAACCCTCAAAATAACAAAAAATATGCAAAATCCTAACATAAAATTAAAAATACTTAAAAACATAAGAAACCCTAGTGCAGGTTCTGATCCCGAAAGGGGAAAGGATGTGGATGTTTGAAGAACATGCCAATTGTACTGTTAAAGTCTAGGGATTATATGAATGGAAAATGAATATAATGGGAAGGGGATTTTATAACATTTTTTTCCCCTAATGCAACTGGAAAATGAGGACTTGATGTTTTGGATCGATCGAACTCAAGCCTCGTCTTCTCTGGATCCAGGACTAGGATCACTATTTTTATCTCTCTAGTGTGAAGAACACCATTTCTCAAGACTGGATCTGAATTTTTAAACTATATATCATATGATAAGACATCGCAAATCATCTCACTCTTAGTTCACTTTCCTAGTACCACTCTCAGACTCTCCTTTGTCTATGCCTCCAACCTGTACATTAGGAAAATGGAACTCTTGATGAAACTAGACCGATTGAGTGGGAATATGGATCATAATTGGACTATTATTGGAGACTCTAACACCATCCAAAAACCAATTTAATAAATTCAGGAAAAATTATCAAGACCTGCTACTGATGAATTCTATTACTACATTGACCATTGTAACTTCATAGAAGTTATGATAGTTGGAGCAGAGTTATCAAAGTGAAGGTTCACTACCAATGGGATGCATGCAAGTAAACCTGATAGATGATTTTACCATATCAATGAACTAAGTTCCCCCATTATTATTTATGGGTTAACCTTTCCCAATTTCAATTTGGACCCCAAAACCATTTTTTTGACATCTAGATGAGAAAAATGAGGTCCACACATATGCCCTTCAAATTTAGCAATGATTGGCTCACGATTCTTGGATGTAGAGAAGTTGTTATCAATTCCTAAAACAACACTTACCTTGGAGACCCCTATTTGTCATGGATTCCATGATCAAAAAAATCTAGGTCCTTTTAAGGGAATTGAGAAAGAACACTTTTTCTGTACTTGATGAGGATATCAGGGTTGGTGAATCATAACTTTCTAATTTCCTGATTAATAACAAGAAACTTCTCGTTCCTTCCTATGATGATATTCGACATTATAACTATCTATATTATCACCTTATCCTCATAAAAATGATAATAAGGAACCAATTTAATTTGAAACGGATCAAAGATTTCAATAGGAACTCTATATTATTTCATCACTTGTATAAGGAGAAAAATACCAAAAAGGACTAGTGATCATTCATATTAATGAATCCATTCTTACATTTGAGAATGAAATTTCAAATGAGGGGGTGGATCATTTCAAAATTCTTTTCAATGATGATTATTATGATATCCCTACCCCACTCACTAATTCCCTTCCACAGTGTGTTGAGGACCATCAGAAAGAGGCCCTAACTTCTTCCCCCTCTAAAGGGGAAGTAAAATATTCCATGCTCTCCATGAATATGGAATGTGATGTGGGCCTGAATGGTTTCAACAATAAATTATTCATGTTTTACAAGGGAATCATTCATGTTGAGAATGCACATTGAATCTGAGAATTATTTATCTCCAACTCAATATATCATTTAATTAACGCCACCTTCATTCCAATGATTCCAAATACCGAATATGTATTTGATATAATGGAATTTTGTCCAGTTTCTATTGGGAACACAATTCCATATATAATCAGAAAAATCCTGACTATGAGGATGGGGATTCTTGAATAAAACATTATCACCCCAAACAAGTTTGGATTTGTCCATGGGTGCAACATCCAAAATTGCCTCCACATATCCTCAGAAGGAAATAATATTATTAAGAAATAATCTAAGAATGGGAATTTTTTCCTCAAACTAGATATATCAAAGGACTTTGACACCATAAAGTGGAGTTTCATCTTCAATATCCTTAAAATTTATGGTTTCTCCAACACTCTCATTATATTGATCTCCACTATTCTAACATGTTCTATGGTGATGATCCTCATTAAGGGATCCCTAAAAGGATTCATTAAATTATCTTGGGGTGTTAGGCAAGGGGATCCTCTCTCAGGTCTCCTATTTGAAATCTCTAAAGACTTTTTAAGCTATTGCATCAGTGATCTCAACCAAGCTAGACTTTATAGGCCGATTAAAGAAGAATGGGATTTGTATCTTCTTAATCACCATCTGAGTACTTATGACATACTTCTTTTCTGTCTGTACAACAAGAAGACATTTTCCCACATCATAATTCCCTTCTATCACTACAAAAAAGTGTTAGGGAAATCTACTAGCTTGAGAAAGTCATCCATTGTATTTGGTGAAGGAATATCTATATCTAGATAAATTAGGATAGCTAGAACACTTTGCGTGAAGAGGGGATACCTATCCTTTGTGTATTCTAATATCCCTCAATTCTGGGGGAAAGTTAGACACTTCCATCTTGACAGTATCTCAATCAAGATTACTAACTAGCTTGCTATGTAGAAAGGGAAATTATTATCCATGGTAGGAAGGGTATGCCTTAGAAATTATGTCATCACCTCAATGTTTGTCCATGGCTTCTCCATCTAAAATGGCCTATCAGCATAATAAAAAATCCACAATCCAAAATCAGAAACTTTTCATGGAATGGATGCATTAATGAACGAAAACTGGTTTCTGGGGCCTAGAAGTACTACACTAAACTAATTGACAAGGGTGGACTAGGAATCAAGGACCTAAGTAAATTTAAAAAGTTCTCCTTAGAAAAATAACTTGGAATTCCCACAAATCATAGGACTAGGGACTATATTTTCTAAACAATATATTTAGACATAATATTTATAGTGTATATTCAGGATATATCCCATCGTACATCTTGTATGATATCAAACTAACCTTTCATGACATAATTTCCTGTTGAACATGGGTTGTTTTGAAGCAATCAACTATGAACAGTTGAACTACAACCTGGTTCGACATGCCAATGACTGATACACTGTTTCCTCCACCAAATAGAAAACACATGTCCATTGGATATTTTTTTTAGAGTGTGGGAGAGTTTTATAAAATTCTTCCCAATCACATAATTAAGTAAATTCATATTGAAAACTTTGTTGGTATTGATAGCCTCATCTAGAAACCAAACCTGAATGGGAAAATCAACACCAATGAATTCTATAGGCACAAATTCTTGTAGGACAAAATTTTTTCATATTGGCTTTCCAAATTTACTAATCTATTCATCCCTCCAACAAACAATCTACTATTGTGGATAATCTGGAGGAACAAGTTTTCACTGCTTGAACAACTGAAGAGAACTGGTCTAAATATGGAATCAGTATTTCACCTATACCTACAAGCTGGGGAGAATGGGTTGAATTTATCTTTAAACTAAAAGTATTGAGTCAGTCTTTGGAAGCACGTACAAACCAATTTTGGGAATTATTTAAATATGGGAACTTTTCAGAACATTCTATATAATCTGCTGAATTAAATTCCATCTATCAAAATTAGGGTGAAGAGGTATAATCCTATTCTCATAGCTTCATCCACTGTCATTACACATTCATGGGATACTCTCAATACATCATATTTTCCGATAAAATGGGATCTCTTCATGATGAATGGTGATCATCCACAATGAAATTCATGCAGCGTCTATCATATAAATAGGTTCAATGGATAATGATATTAATGATCTGATTATCTTTCACACACTTGGTGCTTCTCTAAGGGGAAAAAATCCATTGACTCATAAGTTTATCTGGTGGATTCACCCACTTCCATCATGGATCAAAGTCAACATGGATGGCATAATATTGTGTGCACCTAGTCCTTCAGACTATGGTGGTGTTTTTTGTACATATAGAGGCTTCGTTAAATGATGCTTCTACCACTTTATTGGGAGAATATGTTCTTATGAGGTGAATCATTAGGAAATGATTAAGGTGACCAAATTTTCAATTCAATAAGGTTGGAAGCACCTTTGGATTTAATCTGACTCCATGTTGGTGGTTGAGGCCCTAAAAAAATGAAGAGGCGTACCTTGGATACTTATTACGTAATGGATTGAATGTCTCAATGTCTCCCAAGACCTTACTCTCAATATCACACATGCATATAGGGAGGAAAATATGGTAGCAGATGTTCCCTCTAATAAATTAATTGAGGAAATGTTTTCAATGCGGTCCTTTTTCACCCCAAATTTTTGTGCGTCCTTCGAGGACTCAAATATGAATAGTGATGCTTAGACTCGTGTTTGTAAACCATTATTGAAACGGTTTGTATTTAATTATTGTTAATAAATTTAGGGGTTATAGAATTCTTGGTCTTCATCCCTTTTTACAGTAAAAACCCAAAAAAATAATTTGAAAACATTAAAAACCTAAAAACACATACAACCCATAAAGAACCTAAAAATGATAAAAACCCTAAAAACCCCAAAGAAACCCTAAAAATCCAAAAAACCCCAAAACCCCTAAAAACCATAAAATACCATAAAAAGCTATAAAAACCATAAAAATCCACTAAAAACCCTAAAAACCATTTAAAACCCCTAAAAAAATTAAAAACTATAAAAATACATAAAAACTAAAAAAATTAGAAAAAACACCTAAAACCTAAAAGAACGATAAAAACCCTAAAAACCCTAAAAACATAAAACCCTTCAAAATCGATTAAACCCCTAAAATCCATTAAAATATTAAAAAATACATAAAATTAATAAAAAAATAAAATCCAGAAATACCTTTAAAAACATTAGAAAACCAAAAAAAACATAAAAACACTAAAACCCCTAAAAGACATAAAAAATGAAAAAAATCCTACAAATGAAAAAAAACCCTAAAAATTAAAAATATATAGAATCCATAAGAACAAAAAAAATAAAAAACCATAAAAATCAATGAAAATGTAAAAAACCATAAAACACTAAAAACTCCAAAAAAAGACCTTAAAAACCAAAAAAACACGTAAATACCCTAAATGTTTTTGAAATGCTAAATAACAAAAAAAGACCTTAAAACTATAAAAACAAAAAGACATTAAAAATACACTAAAACCCCTAAATACCACTAAAACCCTAAAAATCCTAGAAAACAATAAAAACACTAAAACCCTAACATTCCCATAAATAGAGTAATAACCCAAAAAACCAATCAAAGTCTATAAAACCCAAAAACTACTAAAAATAAGTCCTAAAAATTAATAATAATGTAAAAAATCCCGTAAAAACAAGGAAAATCCATAAAAAACTAAAACACCTAAAAACACATAATACAACTAAAAAAATTAAAAATGCTAAAACACTGAAAACCCTAAAAAACCATAAAACACATAAAATTCTCTAAAAGCCATAAACCAACTAAAAACCATTAAAAACACTAAAACCATAGAACCCATAAATACCTAAAAAATCTAAAACCCCTTTAACCCCCAAAACTGTGTAAAACTACTAAAAATATTACAGACCCAGAAAAATCAAACCCCCTGAAAATCAATTATAAAAAACCCCTAAACACCCTAAAACCCCTCAAAATCCGTAAATACCATAAAAATCCTCAAAATACTAAAAATCCCTAATAATTTCTAAAAATGTAAAAAACCATTAAAACCCTACAAACCCAAAGAACACCATAAAAACTTAAAAATCATTTAAACCCGTAAAAACCTAAAAAACTAAAAAAATTAAAAAAATCCATAAAAAACTAAAAACCCAAACAATCCATAAAACCATAAATACAATAAAAATACTAAAAAATTACTAAAAATACATAAAAACAAAAAAATCTTAAAAACCCCTAATAAAAACTGAAATCACTAAAGTCACTTAAATCAACTAAAAATCAAAAAAATTATGAAAACACTAAAAACCCCTAAAACCCTAAAAATTACTAAAAACTATAAAAATCCCAAAAAACCATAAAACCCCCTAAAAATGAAAACCCTATAAACCATTACGAACTCAAAAAACCCATTAAACCCTAAAAATGTTAAAAATTATAAAAAAACTATGAAAAATTCCAAAAAAAATCCATAAAACCCAATAAAACCATAAAAAACATAAGAACCCCAAAACCCATTAAAAGCCTAAAAATCCATAAAAATAATAAAAACCATATAAATAATATGTAAACCCTTAAATTCATAAATTGTAAAAGCACTAAATCTGGATCTTGATTTTGGCCGAAGGTGGAGCCACTATATAATAATTTCTGATGTGTTTTTCTATGTTGTTGGTTGGGAGATGCTGGATGCAAATTGTTAGATATTAGGTCTTGATTGGATTGAAGGTGATGGATGTTGGATAATGGGTTGTTAGTTGTCTTGCTGGTTGGGGTGTGTGTATGCATTGGTTGTGATTCGATGATGGTGTTGTTTATTGGTTATGACTGGTCTTCTCGTGAGTTACTGAGGGTACTGTTTACTGATATTTTTTGGGAATTTTCTGATGAAAGGGCTCTTTGGTTCTCTAAGGGGTGTTTCGTGCTGTGGATTGGTCGTGTTGGATGAAAATTACTAGAAGATGATTGGCCGGGAGGCGCTGTATGTTTGGGTAAAAGATGCTGTTTGCTGGATTTTGAGATGTGGTATACCAGGAGATGCCTGTTTAGGTGGTACTGGATGCTGGAATTTGAGTTGCAGGATTCTTGTTGCTGCTTGGCTGGGACGAACACCTTGGCCATGAAAAGTGTTGAAGGAGATGCTGATGCTGAAGGTGAAGGATGCTAGAATATGTGTTGCGAGATTCTTGTTGCTGATTGGCTGGGAGGTGCTGATGGAGATGCTTCAGAAGGTGATGGATGCTGGAATTTGTGAGTTTGGATGCTGGTTGATGCATGGTTGGGAGCTGGAGGATGATGGTTAAAGCTGGATAATGGTGATGGTTGCTTCTTGGTTCTTGTGTGTTTTTTTACTTGGTTTTGTTTTACCTCTTTACTTTTTTGGGTTTCATTTTCTGGGTTTGGGGTGTCTAAGGATTTTTTGGTGCGGGTCATTTGACCCCTCCCCTCCCTTTTCTTTTGCGTCTTTTTTTTCAAATAATTTTTTCTAGGGGGGTCTGGAATAGCCTCACCCTCGCATCTTTCTTGCCCTAGAAAACCTAAAAACTCTTCAAACCCCTTAAAACCACAAAAAATTAAGAATCATAAAAAACCTTCGAAACCAATAAAGTCCTAGAAAATTAATAAAAAATAAAAAAACCATTAAAACCCTAAAAACGTTAAAAAAATCAAAAAATCCATAAAAACCCAAAAAATATCAAAAAAACTTAAACCCCAAAAAAACCACAAAGTCCCTAAAACACTACAAACCAAAAAACCTTCAAATCCCTAAAACCGTAAAAACACTAAAATCCTAAAAAATCCATAAAAATCCCTAAAAATAATAATAGAAAAAAACATAAGAAAACCATAAAAACATAAAAACATTTAAAACCCATGAAAAAGTAAACAATTCAAAACACTCTAAAACCCGAAAAACCATAAAAAGAGTAAAAACCCTAAAAATCCCTAAAATCCAAAAAACCAGAAAATTATTGAAACATCCATAAAAATTTCATCAAACAAAAAAACCCTAAATACCCTAAGAACACTAAAAAGATGTTAAAAACAAAAAAACACTTAAAACCCATAAAAACCTAAAGATTTTAAAATCTATAAAAAACCCTAAAACCCAAAAAACCTTAAAAAACCATAAAACCATTTAAAATGCTAAAAACCACTTGAAACTCAAAAACCCAATAATATTCTAAAAACATTATAAAACTCTAAAAAATTCAAAATAAAAATACTTAAAAACACTAAAAATACCAAAAAAACCCTAAAAACATGAACCCCCCCCCCCAAAAAAACCCCTCAAATCCCTAAAAACCCTAATAACTATAAAATTCCTATAAAATCCCTAAAATCCCTAAAAATATAAAAACCCCTAAAAATCCGAAAAACCCTAAGAAATCATTAAAAACCTAAGAACACATAAAACCCCTAAAAACCACAAAAACTCCAAAAAGCATTAAAAACTATAAAATCCCATAAATCCCAAAAACCAACTAAAACATCAAAACCCTTTATACCCCTTAAAATTTTAAAAACATGGAAAAACCAATAAGACATTAAAAAAATACCTTAAAAACCTGACAAAACCACAAAAAACCTAAAAACACGAGAAAACCCTAAACCCCCCCAAAATCTGAAAAACAATAAAACCAATAAAAAACCAAAAAATAACTAAAATAAAAAACCCCAATAAATCCTTAAAACCTTAAAAAAACGTTAAAAACCTAAAAACACTTAAAACCCCAGAAAATTCTAAAAACTCTAAAAACCTCAAGAGACTCTAAAACCCTATAAATTCATAAAAACCCCCCAAAGTCTTTAAAATCCATAAAAATTATAAAAATATTTAAAAATACCTAAAAATCCCTAAAAACATAAAAATCCATAAAACCCCTTAAAATCCCTTGAAAACATTTAAAATCTAAAAACACTTAAAATCCATTAACATCATAAAATGATAAATCCCTAATAACCCTAATAACCTAATAAAACATATTAACCCATGAAAACTGTGAAAAACAAAAAAAACCCATAAACCCCTTAAAACATTGAGAACTATAAAAACTCTTTAAATCCCAAAAAATCTTAAGAAACTCTAAAAATCTTAAACCCCTAAAAACTCATAAAAATACCCTATAACCCACAAAAATATTTAAAACCCTAGTAATCATTAAACCCCATAAAATCTCTAAAAACCATGAAAACCCATATGAATACCCAGAAAAAATGTAAAATCCTTAAAACCCCTAAAAATGGTTAAAACCAAAAAACCCAGAAAACACTAAAAAACCCAGAAACCTCAAAATAAATGACAAAGTAAAAAAAATGATAAAAAATACAAAAAATCCATAAAGATCACTAATAAAAATATAACCAGAATCCTTGGAAATCCTTAATAAAACCATACATACCTAAAAAACTAAAACCACCTAAAAACCTAAAAAATGATAAAAACACTAGAACACCCTAAAAACCCCTAAAAACTCTATAAAATATAAAGACAAATAAAAACCATGAAAACCCTAAAAAACCATAAACACGTAAAACCCATTAAAACCCCTAACAACCATTAAAGTATTTAAAATGTAAAAAAAACTATAAAAACATTGAAAACTATTAAAAACTCAAAAAAACCCTTGAAAATTCCAAAGAATCTCAAAAAATCCCTAAAACCATAAAAACCCATAAAACCCAATATTCCATAAAAACCATAGAGACCATTAAATCTCTATAAATATATAAAAATCCCAAAAAATACAAAACACTGTTAAAACCATGATAAACACTAAGAATTCCTAAAAACCTAAACACTTTAAACCCCTAAAAAAACCAAAACCCCTAAAAACCTAATACCCTAAAAAACCATAAAACCCAGAAAATACCTTAAAACCCTATGAATGAAAAAATATCCAATAATCCCTAAACATCATTGAAAATATAAAAAACCGTAAAAATCCTTTGAAACCCTTAAAAACCTAACACCAGTTGAAAATCAAAAAAACCTAAATGACGCTAAAATAAAAAAGACCCTAAAAACCTATAAACCATTAGAAACCAAAAAAGAATAAAAATGTTAAAATTCCATAAAAACCTATAAATAAAAAAACACAAAACACTCTAAAAAATAATTAAACTGCTAAAAACATTAAAAAAATAAAAATACATAAAAACAATACAAAAATTAAAAAAACCCTAAAAACCAAAAAACCCCAAAAACCAAACAAACCCTAAATACCTTTAAACCCTCAAAATTCATTAAAACACCATAGATGAAAAAATCCATAAAAAATAGCTATATTCCCTTAAAAATTTATGAAAACCTAAAACCCCCAAAAAACTATAAAAAAATCAGAAAAACGTTAAATGATTAAAACCCCCCAAAACCCCAAAACCCTAAAAACGCCAAAAACCCCCAAACCCCAAAATACGCTAAAAACATAAAAAACAAAAAAACAATAAAAATACATAAAATCCATAAAAACCATTAAAAATACGAAATAATAATTAAATCCCTAAAAGATGAAAAAAATCCAAAAAACCAAAAAACACTTAATATCCCTAAAAACCTAAAAAATAATAAAACCCATAAAAACCCTAGAAACCATGGAAACGATAAAAAACCATAAAAACCGAAATACCCCTAAAAATATAAAAACCCCTAAAAATTATAAAAAACCATTAAACCCCAAAAAATCTTACATAAATCAATAATACCTCAAAATTCCAAAAAAACCCTAAAACCACTCAAAATCTCTAAAAACCATAAAAACCAAAAAACAAATAATAAAAAATCATTAAAACATTAACAAAACAAAAAACCATGAAAAAACCAATGAAAATCATAAAAACTGGAAAACCCTTAAAACTCCTAAACAACCTGAAACTCCCTAAAAACCCAAAAAAACCTCTCAAAACCCTCAAAATCACTAAATTTTTTAAAAATCATAAAAATCATAAAATATCCCTAAAATTTCCTAAAAAAATAAAATGTCACTAAAACCCCTAAAATACATCAAGATAACCTTAAAAACCAAAAAAACTCTTAAAACACCTAAAAACCTAAAAAATGATAATACACCTAAATGAACCTAATACCCATAAATATAATAAAAACTCAGAAAAAAATTAAAATCCATAAAATCCCATAAAAACCATAAAACCCAACAAAAATCACTAAAAACCTTTAAAACCCTAAAATTGTTAAAAAAATCTAAAGAACCTTATAACCCCAAAAAACTCAAAAAATGAAAAACCCTAATACCATAAAAACACTCATAAACCCTAAAACCCAAAAAACAGCTAAAAATACTAAAACAATTCCTAAAAATACCTAAACCCATAAATAACCCTAAAAACTATAAGAAAACCATGAAAACCTAATAAACCAAACCCCTAAACCATAAAAATTTGCTAAAAACCCTAAAATCACTAAAACCCATAAAAAACTAAAAACCAAAAAATTCCTAAAAACATTTAAAACCCTAAAACCCATATAAGTATATGAAGAGCCACTGAGTACATTAAAAACACTTTAACCCCCTAAAAACATTAAAAAAATATAAAAACTTAAAACCCCTAAAAATCAAAAAATCCCCTAAAAACACTAAAACACTAAAAATCTACCCCCCCCCTAAGAAAAACCAACCTTAAAAGTCATAAAAATCCAAAAACAATCCCAAAAATCCCTAAAAATGAAAAAACCATATTAACCCCGAAAACCCCAATAAAAATATGAAAAACCTAAAATAAATTAGAACCCCAAAAGTTGTAAAAAAATGAAAATAAAAAAACGATAACATCCCCATGAAACCATAAACAACTCAAAAACCCTAAAAATCATACATTCGATAAAAATCATAAAAAGTCCTAAAAACCTAAAAACATGAAAAACTCTAAAAACCTAAAAAACATAAGAAAACCATAAAAACCTAAAAACACTTAGAACCCATAAAAAACCTAAAATAACTAAAACCCCTAAAATTCATTAATAACTCTAAACCTCATGAAAAAATAAAACCCCAAAAAATATTTAAAAACTAAAAAAACAAAAAAAAACCTCTATAAACCACTAAAAACTCTAAAAATCCTTTAAAACACTAAAAATGTGAAGAAAAATCTATACATTATTAAAATAACTAAAAAACTCAAAAAATACAAAAAACCCCAAAACACATAAAAACCCTAAATACTACCAAATTCCATAAAAACCCTAAATAACATAAAAATTATAAAAATCCCAAAAAATCCCTAGAAACCTTAAAACGCTAAAAACCTTGAAAGCCCCTAAGAAACTATAAAAACCTAAAACACTGAAACCCCCTAAAAAACATGACAACCTAAAAAAAACTAAAACCCCTAAAATATGAAAAACCATTAAATGCCCAAAAAATCATAAAACCCCTAAAACCTATAAAATATCTAAAATCCTATAAAACACTATAAAAACCATTTAAAGCCCTAAGACTATAAAAACATGAAAATTCCTAAAAATATTAAAAAAATCAATAAAAACAAAAAAAATATAATCCAAAAAATACCCTAAAAGTCCTAAAACCCCCTTAAAACTGTTAATAATTATAGAAATCATAAATATCCATAAAATTCCTAAAAACATAAAATACCCAAATACGCAAAGAAAATTTTGAAACCCTTAAAACACTTAAAACCCCTAAAGAAATAAAAAAAATGCTAAACACCTAAAAAACACCAAAATCCTCAAAATCATTAAAGCCCCAAAAAACCAAAAAATACATAAAAATCAAAAAAATCCTAAAAACCTTAAAAATCTTAATAAATCAATAAAAATACTAAAAACATAAAAATCGCTAAAAACATGAAAACCCCTAAGAAAAGAATAAAATCCTAAAAAAATAAAAAAACCCCTAAAACCACAATAATAATAAAAACCCTACAAATCCCTAAAAACACTGAAAACAATAAAGCCCATAAAAATAATAAAAACCATAAAAACTCATACAACCCCTAAAAAAATGAAAAGCTCCAAAAACAATTTAAACCAAAAAATATTAAAAATACAAAAACAAAAAAACATTAATCCCTAAAAATATAAAAAACCATGAATCCCCTAAAAAACATTAAAAAACCTAAAAAAATTGCAAAGACCTCGAAATCCCTGAAACCCCTATAACCCAAAAAAGTCATAAAATCATAAGAAATGTAAAAAAACTAAGAATTATGAAAATAGTAAACAAAACCTTTAAAACTTATAAAAAATTAAGCAACATAAAAACAAAAAAATCTAAAAACTGTAAAAATTAGTAGAAATTAAAAAAATCTATAAATACCCAAAAAATCCCTAAAACCCCTAAACAACCATAAAAATCATAAAAATCCATAGAAATCCATATAATATCTAAAAACCCATAAAACGCTATGGAAACCTAAAAAAATAAAAACAATTAAAACCCTTAAGACACCTAAAAACAATAAAAACCCTAAATGACCCTAAAAACCTCAAAAACACTAAAAACTAAAAAAAATCAAAAAACCTTAAAAACCTTAAAGCCGCAAAAACCATAAAATACTCCTAAAACAGCTAAAAAGCCTTTAAACCCCCAAAAAGTTTAAAAAATATCTAATTCACATTAAAAACTCTTGAAAACTCTATAAAACCCTAAACCCCCCAAAACAATAAAACACCTTAAAACTCTAAAAAAGTTAAAAACCCACATAATCCATAAAAAACCAAAAATCCATAAAAATCCTAACAAAGAAAAAAATCAAAAATAAATTAAGAAAAATAAAACATTAAAAACCTCTAATAAAGCCTTACAAAAAAAGGCTTGAAATCCTTAAAAAATGCTATATCCCATAAAACCACTGTGAACCCTAAAAACCACTTAAAACCTTAAAAGTCCTAAAAACCATGAGAAACTCTAAAATATCTTTGAAACCCTAAAAAATTAAAAAATATAAAAAACATTAATATCCTAACCACTCAAAAAAACTGAAAAGCCAAAAACCATAAGGACCCTAAAAACCTAAAACCACCCCTAAAACTATTTAAAAATACCTAAGAATCCCTAAAAATGTAAAAATCCTAGAAACCCAAAATAAAAACTTAGAAACCTGAAATAAATTTAATCCCCCATAAACTGAACACCCCTTAAATCCCTCAAAATCCCTAAAAAACCAATAAAATAATAAAAATTTTAAAAAAACCCAAAAAATACCTAAAAACATAAAAAACCCTAAAAACCCTGAAAATCCATAAGAAAACCTTAACAACCAAAAAATAATTAAACCCCTAAAAACCTCAAAATGATAAAAACCCTAAAACCCCAAAACACCATAATACCCTAAAACCATAAAAAATCACTAAAAACTATAATAACTGTTTAAACCCATAGGAAATTTAAAAGACATTAAAACCCATAAAAACCCTAAGAAATCTCAAGAAACACCTAAAAATCAAAAAACCATAAAAACCATGAAAACCTTAAAAAAATACTAAAATCCCTTAAAATTCCTAAAAACCTAAATACCATGAATATTCTAATAAAACCATAAAATCATAAAAAATGTAAAAAAACTCAGAAAACCCATGAAAACCCCTAATAAAACCATAAAAACCCTAAAACACTTAAAACCACAAAAACCCAAGAAATGATAAAAAAACCTAAACACCCTTAAAAACAATAAAAAACCTCAAAATCACTAAAACACCAAAAAAAATCATAAAAAATATCTAAAAATACTTAAAAATTTAAAAAACCCTAAAACCCCTTGGATAAATTTTAAAACCTAAAAGCACATAAAACCACTGAGAAACTAAAAAAATTTAAAAACCCTTATACACCTTAAAAAACCTAATCAACATTTATAACCTTTAAAACATTGAAATACACTTAAAGCCCATAAAAACCTAAAAATCACTACAAACTATAAATCCCCCTTAAACCCCTAAAAACGTTAAAAACTCTAAATAATAATAAAACCCTAAAAAACTCAAAAAAACCATAAAAACCCAATTATACTATAAAATCCCGAAAAACACTAAACACCCATAAAACACTACAAAATCACTAAAAACCCTAAACCCATAAAAATATTTAAAAAATATCTAAATATCCTTTAAAATATAAAAAACCTTACAACCCCTAAGAAAACCATAAAAACTAGGAAACTATTAAAACCCCTAAAAACCAATAAATGATTTACTTTTTTTTAAAAGGCCCTAAAAACCCTAAAGACCATAGAAATACCTAAAAACATTAAAATAACCTAAAAACACATAAAACACTAAAATAGTTAGAAACTATAAAATCTATTTCAACCCATAAAAATGTTAAAAACACCAAAAACCATAAAAAAACAAAAAATAAAAAAACCCATAGAAACCAAAAAACCCAAAACCCCATAAAAACCCTAAAACCCAATAAGACACTAATAAAATCAAAACCATAAATCCCCTAGTAACCATAAAAACCTAAAAATCAAGAAAAATCTAAAACCTTCAAAATATAAAAAAATAGAAAACCCTTAAACATTAAAACCACTAAGAAAATATTAATACTCCAAAACACAATAAACCCCTAAAAAACTAAAAAACAATAAAAATATTAAAAACCCAAAAATTGTAAAAACCCAAAAAATACCTCGAGATGGTGGTGCCTCTGCTCTCACGGTCGGTTCTCCCCTCCTCGCCATGGAAGTGGGCGATGACGTAGCCTATGGCCTCTTCGCCATCACCCCGCCCAGCACCCTGGCCAGGGGAAGTGACGAATGTGATATAGATTGCATATTCCCCTACTTCTGACCCTGCTCTTCTCCCTTGTTTTTCGAGATTGACGTTGGACCCAAAGTCCCCCTCTTTGATAATGGTGTTCCTTCATTTCAGATCTCTTCTTAGGAGTTCTCGATGGCTTCTGATCTTCTACATCTCTCGATGGTGGCTCGTTTCGGAAGGATTTGGCCCTCTGTGGATGATTTTGGAAGGTTTGTCGCTTCTTCTTGGAATCTCCATGAACAATATATCATTGGGTTTATGGATGCTCGACACTTTCTGATTCGGATTAGTAATGAAGAGGATCTAATTTCGGCTTGGGCTTTTGCTCCGCGATATTTTGATCGCCTTCGATTTTATCTTTTTCATTGGAATTTTGATTTTCATCTGCACTGTGATCCTTCGATCATGGCCTTATGGGTATCCCTCCCAGGTCTTTCTCTGCCCTTCCAAAACCCGGCCATCCTCCTCATCATTGGAAACCTAATTGTTTGATATATTTTTATGGATGTGTGGACTACTATTGCCTGCCACTCTATCATGCCCAGGATTTGTGTTGAAGTTGATGTGTCTAAAGAGCCAATTTTTTATGTTTTCATTGAGATTGAGGGTGAGATCCGGTGGCACCAGATGGTCTATTTTGAATCCTGGGTTCCCCTTTTCTCATCCTTCCATAGACTGGGCCACTATGCCTCTACCTGTATGTGTTCTAGTTATGTCAAGCCTCTACTTTAGTGGCCTATTGACAGATCTTCTGGTTTGAAAATAGATGTGCCTCACCGGGGAGGCCATGGTCTTAATGATGAGAGTCTTCTTAATGTACAGGTTAATATGCCCCTGGCTGAGGATCCTGATGCTATTGTTGTTGGGTATGTTTCATTAAAGGTTTCTCAATATCCCCTCTCTACCCTGAGGCTCTGTGATTTTTTTGATAGGCTGAAATGTGACCTGGGAATTGTGGCTGGTTGGGAGGTGATAGAACCTGTGGAAGGAGGAATTAGTCTAAGAATGGAGGATTTGCAGAAGATGGAGCTGTCTGGGGTGGTTTATTCTCCTAGACTGGAGGTGGAAGGAGCTTCTCCAAAACAACTAGCAGTGCATGGGGGTGTGGTGGTGACCCCCTGCAAAACCAGTTTGGTAATTTGACCTTAGTGGATTTGCTTCAAGAGCAACAGTCTCAGTTGGTTGGCGGCTCTGATGAGCATGTTGGTCTGAAATCTTGCTCTAGGCCTCTGGAAGATTCCTATGCTGATAGGTGTAAGGGATCGTAGGATGTGTGTAGTGATGCTATGTTAAATGGTACGGGGGATGAGGATTTTGGTATTTTTCATGATCATAGTGTTGTTGTCCATGGATCCATGAGTGCTAATGTGCAGGTTCCCATGACTGGAAGTGATGCTAATGCGGGGATCGAGCATTTGGCATGTGTTGTGACAGAGGTAGAAGTAGATGAACATGGGGATGTGGTGGAGTAGAGGGTGGTGGTAGAACAAGAATAGGGAGAGGGCATCCTAGTGGGGGCTAATGTGGTCATTGGAGAGGATGGAACTGAGGGTGTGGCTGGTTGTAGGAATTCTGGTCATGGTTCGAGTATGCATGAGGAGGGGCTTGAAGGGGATGATGGTGATGTTTCTTACCATGTGACTGAGAAGGGGCCGGTGGAGGAGCATGGGGAAATGGATCTGTTGGATGAGGTTGAAGATCCGGGGGAGTGCCTAAGGAGGGGAACATGTATGGCCATGGGGAGGGGGCTGGGGTGGGTATGATCACAAACAGGGATAAGATGCTGCCAAGGAGGAGATGATAGGGTTGTTCATGAGGGTGCATAAAGAGTCCATGGCTAATAGGTCTGACAGTTCAGTCAGTTATGATGATGAGGGGACGGTACTTCCTGCGGAGGATGGGCATAGCCCTCTAGTTGTTGTTTTTGGGAGTGCAGAAGTACCTGCCTTAATGGCTCCAATCTTTCTGCCGGATTAAGACTTTGTTGAGTGTCCCCTTATTTAGAAAGCCTCCATTATCTCGGATCATATTCATGATCATGGTATGGAGGTGGAGGAGTGGTTCGAGAAGGTTAAAGGGGTGGATGATGGTCCCACCCTGGCCTCCTCAAAGAGGAGGATGAAGCGGGATTACTCCACTCTTCCCAAACCCATGGCTACTCGGGCGTCATCAAGGTGGTTAAGCTGAAAGTCAATGTTAATAATCGGGAGCAGCAACATTCCCTGGAACAAGAAAAACATAGGTAGAAGTTTCTGACGCTTCTCAACCTTAATGAGGACTATGTTTAAGGATGGTATGACTCTGACTCCTGCTTTGATGATTCGGCCTCTTGATAGGGTGGGTATGGGGACCCTTTCGGTGTGGCTTCTATTTCGGATTTTGGTAGTGATGTTGACTGATCTGTTTTTCTTTTTTGGTTTCCTCTTTTGTGGGTCTTGGTTGGGTTTATTAAGGGGTTTTGGGTTGTGGTTGATTAAACCCTCCACTCCCTTGTCTGCTTGTTGTCTGTCATGTCTTCTTTTCTAATAAATTGTTGGGGGTTCGGGAATAGCCCGATCATAACATCTTCCTTGCCACTAAAATCCCTCATAATACCTAAAAACCATAAGAAACATTAAAATCCTAAAAAAGACCAAAAAGTCCTAAAAAACATAAAAAATACAGACAAACCTAAGAACCATTATATAAACTTAAAAATCTAAAAAACATTAAACCCCAAAATATATACAAATGCTAAAAAACTAAAAAATTGAAACACCCAGAAATACCATAAAAACAAAAAATACCTAAAAATCTATAAAAATCATAAAAACCCATTAAAAACTCTAAAAACCCTTTAAAAACCTTAAATAGATAAAAACAATGAAAACCATAAAACCCCTAAAAAACTAAGAAAACATAAAAACCCAAAAAAAACCATAAAACCCTGGAAACTAAAAAAAATCAAAAAACCATGGAAAATATTAAAAATCCAAAAAAACCTAAAAACCCAAAACCCAACCCTAAAAATCCCCAAAAAATTTAAAAACCCTAACAATCATGAATGTCCATAAAATCCTAAGAACACTTAAAACCTATAAAATTATTAAAAATGCTAAGAAACTGAAATATAATACTAAAAACCCTAAAAATCATAAAAATCCGAGAAATCCCTAAGAACTAAAAAACCATAAATATCTTAAAAAATACATAAATATTTATAAAAACATAGGAAACCCTAAATACCCTGGAAAACCCTAAAAACCTAAAATACCAAAAAAAATTAAACCCCTATAAACATAAATAAAATGAAAAACCCCTAAACACCATAAAAACCCTATAAACCATAAATGCCACTAAAAAAATTAAAAACCAATAACCCCAAAAACCAAAAAACCCCACTAAAACTCCAAAATCACTTTCAACCCATTTTTTTAAATACTTTAAAAATATTAAAAAAATTAAAACCCTCAAAAAACCTAAAAACAATAAAAACCCCCAAATACCTTAAAAAAAATAAAACCCCTAAAAACCCATAAAAACCCACTAAAACATAAAAACGCATAAAATCGATAAAATAATAAAAACCTTAAAAAATATAAAATCTCATTAAACCCCTACAATCGTTTAAAAACTCAAAAAAACTAAAAAACCCTAGAAACCCTCCAAATCCCTTATAACCCTAGAAAACATTAAAATCCTAAAATCCCTAACAACCCAAAAAAATAAAAATACCCATAAAGACAGGAAAAAACCATTGAAAATCATAAAAACCTAAAAAAATACACCCCATAAGAACCCTAGAAAAATATAAAATCCCAAAAAACCCCAAAAACGTTAAAACCCAAAAAATCCCTATAAACCCAAAATACCATAAAAACCCTATAAATAACTAAAATTTCCAAAAAATGTAAAGAAAGCTAATGAACATAAAAAAACCAAAAAAATAGAACCCTTTAAATCCCAAAAACTCATAAAAATACAAAAAACATTAAAAACCCTACAACCACAGAAAAAACAAAAAACCCCTAAAAACCTCAAAAAACCATAAAACCCCATAAAACCCCTGAAAATTGACTAAAAATATAAAAACCATCTAAACCCGTAAAAATATTCAAAAATATAAAAACCATAGAAACTCTAAAAGTAAAAAAAACCTAAAAAAAGAATAAAATAACTTTAAAAATGTAAAAACAATAAAAAAACTCAAAAAACAATCATGAAACCTAAATATCCTTAAAAACAATAAAAATCATAAAAATTCTCTAAAATCCCTAAAAACATAAAAAACACACAACAAAATATTTAAAACCTTAAAACACTGAAAACCATTAAATCCATAAAAATGGTAAAAACCATGAAACCCCTAAAACCATAATATTCCTAAAACCACCAAAAAAATCCTAAAAAAACCCATTAAACCTTAAACTTTTCAAAATCCACAAAAATACCTATAAATTTAAAAACCCCTAAAACCCCTATAAAACACTAATAAAACATTAAAAACCTAATTATCAAAAATCCCTTTAAAATCTGAGAAAACACTAAAATCCATAAAACCCCTAAACGACCATAAAAACCCTAAATCCCATAAAGCCCATAAAAACCTTTGTGGCCCTAAAAACACATAAAAATATTAAAATCCACCCAAAACTCTAAATACACTTTAAATCCCTAAAAACATAAAAAACTCTAAAATACCTTATAAACTCTAAAAAAAATTAATAACCTTAAATCATAACAACCCCTAAATTCATAAAAATACCCAAAAAACAATTAAAACCCTAAAAATTACAAAAAAATCTATAAAACCCATTAAAACCATGAAATATGATAAAATATATATGAACTATAACAGCACTAAACACCCCTAAAACCCTAAAACCCAAAAAAACATAAATCTATTTAAACCCTAAAGAACCATAAAACCCCTAAAACTATAAAAAAAATCCCTAAAACCCTTAAAATTGTAAAATACCCTGAATGCACGAAAAACTATAAGAAAACAATAAAATCCTAAATCACTTAAAACTCCTAAAAATAAAAAAACTCTAAATCCCCTAAAACCATAAAAAAACCCTAAAATCCCTTAAAACGATTCAAACCACTAAAAACCATAAAAACCCATAAAAACCCAAAAACCCACTAAAAACTCTAAAACCCTTTCAAATTCTAAAATCATTAAAAAATATAAAACCCTTGAAAACATTTAAAAACATAAAACCAATCAAAAACCCAAAAAAATTAAAAAAACCTAAAAACAGTAAAAACACCTAAGAAAATCCAAAACCCCTATAAACTCATAAAGACCATAAAAAAGAAATAAAAATATATAATTACCAAAAAACTGATATAAACTTTGAATAACTATATTAAACCCTTTAAGACCAAAAAACACTTTAATCCCCAACAAACCTAAAAACCCGTAAAAACCCTAACAAATATGAATCCCCACAAAATTCCCAAAACTCTAAAAATAATAAAATTAATAGAAAATGAAAACTACCAAAAAAAATTTAACAAAACAAACCCATCAAAACACAAATATTACCATAAAAACCTAAAAATCACTAAATTCTGTAAATCCCTAAAAAAGATGACATCCTTCTAATAATTTAAAACCCCCCAAAAATATTAAAACCTCTAAAAACCTAAAAACCAAAAAAAACTATAAAACCTAAAAACCACTAAATATTTTAAAACCATTTCTACCAATAAAAATGACAAATACCTCTAAAATACCATAAAACCATAAAAAACTAAAAAAATAAAAACACAAAACAAACCCATAAAACCCCTAAAAAACTTGAAATTCCTAAAACTGTAAAAATCTATAAAAATACTACTAATTACTAAAAATTCATAACTAAAAAACACACTAAACCCCTTAAAAACCCCCAAGAAAAACATTAAAGACCTAGAAACACTTAAGAACCCAAAAAATCCAAAAATAAGATAAAAACCCTCACAACACAAATAACACAAAAACCATAAAACCCCCAAAAAATCCTGAAAACCCCTAAAAATCCATAAAAACCACTAAAACACTAGAAAAACCTTTTAAGTCCCATGAATGTTTCAAAACATTAAAACCCAAAAAACACAACCCCCCAACACAGAAAAAACTAAAAAACCCCTAAAAACATTAAAAACCCTAAAATCCAATTAAAATCCTAAATATCCCTAAAAATGTAAAAAAACCCAAAAAGAACCCTAAAAACTACAAATAAAATCATAAAAAATTAAAAACACATAAAACCCCAAAAAAATAAAAAAAGTTTTAAAACCCAAAAGACCGTAAAAATGACTAAATACCGTAAAAAATCCACAGAAACTCTAAAACCCCATAAAAATAAAAAATAAACCCTTAAAATCCCTAAAACGTAAAATCCCATAAAAAATTGAAAACTCTAAGAAATCTATAAAAACCTAAATAACAATAAATTATTCTAGAACACCTAAAATATTTTAAACAACCTAAACACCCTAAAAACCATAAAAACCATAAAACCCAAAAAAAAATCTTTAAACTCCCAAAAATCGATAACAACCTAAAAACCCTAAAACCCTAAAAACTAAAATTAAACAAAAACACCCCAACCCCCCCCCCCCCCAAAAAATAAAATCCAAAAAAATCTATAAACCCTTAAAAATACCTAAAAACCCTAAAAAACTATGAAATACATAAAAATCAATAACAATCACTAAAGATGTAAAAAGACTAAAAAACCTAAGAACCCCTAAGAAGTCCTTAAAAACTAGACACATAAAATTACTAAAAAACCTAAAAATACAGAAAACCCTAAAACCCCTAGAAAACCATAAAACCCTAAAGCCCATAAAAACCACTAAAAACCTTGAAAGAACCCTCAAAATCTATAAAAACCCAAAAACATCAAAAAAATTAAAAATACGTTAATCTCCTAAAACAGTTAAAAACTAAGAAAACCACAAAAACCCTTAAAACTCATAGAAAAGCTAAAAATCAGAAAAAACCAAGAAAACCCTAAAAACCATAAAAACTCTAAAAACCCTCAGAATCCCTAAAAACCCTAAAAAACCTGAAAATACAAAAAAAGATCTATTAAAACCTAAAAATGTAAAAAACCATTAAAAAAATCAAAACACTATAAAATCCATACAAACATAAAAACAATTATAACCCTTTAAAATCCTAAAAAAATCATAAAAACCATAAAAAGAATAAGAACCGTAAAAACCCTCCAAATCCCTAAAAATCCTAAAAACCCGAAAAACACATTAAAATAATAAAAAATCCCTAAAATCCATAAAAGGTAAAAAAAAACCCAAGCCCCTATGAAAAACTAAGAAAACCAGGAAAAAAACACATAAAATCGTAATCAATCTAACAAATTTTAAATACTTTAAAAGACCCTAAAGACACTAAAACCCTAAAAACGCCATAAAGAACCAAGAAACCAATAAAACCCTTAAAACCCTTAAAACCCATAAACGCTTGAAAACTACCAAAACCTCAAAAATCCTTTGAACCCCTTAAAAGTTAAAAATTATTAAAAACCATTAAAACCCCCCAAAAATTCCAAAAACCCTAAAATCCCTAAAACCATAAATCCCTAAAACTCTTAAATCCCATAAAATCCCTTAAGATTCTTAAAAATCCTAAAAATTCAAAAAAATAAAAAAAATACCTTAAAAATTCCTAAAAACATATAACACATTAAAAACCCTAAAAAACTCTAAAAACGCCTCAAATTACTAAAACACATAAACCCCTAAATAACCTAAAAATGGAAAAACCGAGAAAGAGTATAAAAACCCAAAAACCATAAAAACCCTAACAACCTAAAAACCGTAAAAACCTTACAAACCCTAAAAACACTAAAAAATCTAAAAAATCCCTTTTAAACCCTAAAGCATTAATAAACTATAAAAAACATTAAAACCCATAAAAATAAAAATATGCTAAAACAAAAAAAACATAAAAACTCCTAAAAATCCTAAATATCATAAAATCTGTAAAATTAATTAAAAATCATTAAAAATATCCAAAAACATCAAAAACCCAAAAAAAAATTAAACACCTTAAGAGAACCTTAAGAACCCAAAACACTTAAAACCCCTAAAACACATAAAAATGCTAGAAACCCTAAAAATAATCAAAATCCATAAAACCGTTTAAACCCCATAAAAACCTTAAAAACCTAAAAGACATAAAAATTCTAAATAAATAATTAAAACTTGAAAAACTATGAAAAACATATAAAAATATAATACTCAAAAGCCTTAAAAACTAAAAACTCGTTGAAAACCATAAAACCCCTAAAGCCCTAAAAAGTGATAAAAAATCCTAAGAACCACACAAAACTACTAAAACCCACTCAATCTACAAAAATATTTAAAAACCTAAAAACGTTAAAAATCTCATCAAACCTTAGAAACCCTTAAAACTCAAAAAAACCATTAAAACCCTAACAATCGTAAAACCCTCAAAATCACTAAAAAAACAAAAAAATCCATTAAATTCCTAAATTATCCATAAAAATCCCTAAAACTATTAAAAACCCTAAAAACCTAGAAAAATAAAAAAGACATAATATCCGTAAAAATAATAGAAACCCTAAAAAACATTAAAACCTCTAAAAACCATAAAAATCCTAAAAATATCCCCAAAAATCCCTAAAAACAATCCCCCAAAACCCTAAAACACAAATAAAATCATGAAAAATAATAATAAACTAATAAATAATAATTAAAACCCTAAATTATCCTTAAACCATAAATACCCATAAAAATCTTAATAGATCCCAAAAACCCAGAGAATTATTAAAAACCCAAAAAGTCTAAAACCCCTTTAAACCCCTAAAAACATTAAAACCCAATAAAAAAGTTAAAATTTAAAAACTAAAAAACCATAAACCCCCTAAAAAAACTACAAACTCTAAAACCTTAAAATCACTAAAAACCTTCAAAACCAAAAAAACCTAAAAAGACCTAAACATCCCTAAAATGTAAAAACCCCTAAAAGACATGAAAGACCCTAAAGAAACCTTAACAACCTAAAAAATCTTTAAACATATAAATTCCTAAAAATAACTTAATCACCTAAAACCATAAAAACTATAAAAACAATTTACCCCTAAAAATGATAAAAAAAACCCTAAAACCCATAAAAACCATAAAAATAAATAAAAAACTATAAAACCCTTTTAAAAACATAAAAATGTTAAAAAATAATCAAAACTTATAAACCCTAAAAACTCCATAAAACCAAAACCCAAAAAAAACCACAAAATCATTAAGACCCTAAAGTGGCCTAAACACCCCCAAAAGAACATAAACCCGAAAAAATCAAAAAAATACTAAAAAATCACTATAAAACTAAAACATGAAAACCCTAAAAATCCTAAATACCCCTAATAAAACCTTGAATCCTAAAAGCAGTTAAATTCTACAAAAAACCCTAAAACTATAAAAACATTAAAAACCATCAAAGTACCTAAAAACAATTAAAACTCATTAATATTCTAAAAAATCCCTAAAATCCATAAAAATGTAAAATCCCTAAAAAATATGAAAACCTAAAAACACTTACACCCCTGAAAAACCTAGAAACCCTAAAAAACTAGAAAAATAATAAAAACACCTAAAATCCATAAAAAACTCCAAAACCCATTCAATCGTAAAAAACC
Source organism: Viscum album (assembly GCA_963277665.1). NCBI lineage: Eukaryota > Viridiplantae > Streptophyta > Magnoliopsida > Santalales > Viscaceae > Viscum > Viscum album. The sequence continues at coordinate 1,119,030,787 of OY728152.1, forward strand.
ACAAAACAGTAAAAACCCATTAAAACACTAAGAATCTTTAAAAACTCTAAAATTCTACAAAAAACATAAAACCTAAAAATATTATAAAAATTAAAAAAATTATAAAACCCCTAGACACCCTAAAACCCAAAAAACCCTAAATACTAAAAAATTCAAAAGAATCTCTAAAAATTCCTAAAAATGTAAAAACACCTCAAATCCTGAAGAAATGCTTAATAACCTAAAGCACATATAACCCCTAAAACCATAAAAATCCCTAAAACCAAAAAACCAAAAAACCCATAATATCCCTTAACATCATAAAAATCAAATAAAAAGAGAAAAATCCCTGAAAATTTAAAAACAAAAAAAACCATGAAAGACCCTAAAAAAACCATTAAAACGTAAAAAAACATAAAACTCCTAAGAAATATAAAAAATTCTAAAACCCTTCAAAACTCTAAAAACCCCAAAAAACTAAAAACACCTAAATAAATTGAAAACCCCTAAAAACCTATAAAAAACAATCTAGAAACCCTCAAACCACTAAATTTCTTAAAAACCCTAAAGATCCTCAAAAAACATAAAACCCCTAAAAACAAAAAGAAACATAAAAAAGACCTAAATTCACTAACACGGTAAAAATTCATAAACACCGTAAAAATATATGTAAAAATTAAAAACCTAAAAACACTTTTGACCCATAAAAAACCAAAAAAATTTATTCCTTAAAAACCACTAAAAACCCAAAAATTCATTAGAACCCCAAAAAATCATAAAAATAATAAAATAGAAAAACCCCCAAAACCCACTAAAAACTCTTAAATCCCATTAAACATGTATAAAAATTAGTAAAACATATTAAAATTTTAAAACCCATAAAACTAAAAATACCCATAAAACCACCAAAAAATCATGAAACCCTAAGAACCCTTAAAACAATTACAAGGCCTTAAAAACTAAAAACACTTAGAACCCCAAAAAAATCAAAAAACTCTAAAAAACCAAAAAAATCATAAACCCCTTAAAACCTAAAACCCAAAAAAAATCAAAAAATCCATAAAAGTCCCTTAAAATTTAAAAAACCTAAAAACCTAAGATAAATAATTTAAAAAAACACTAAAAACCTTTAAAAACCAAAAAATAAGAAAAAACACTAAAGGACCATGGATGCCTAAAAACTCCTAAAACCATAAAACCCCATAAAAAGCTTAAAATCCTAAAACCCCATAAATACCCTAAACCACTAAAAAATCTATATCCCATTTAAACCCCTAAAAATGTTGAAAACTCTAAAATACTAAAAAAACATAAAACATCTAAAAAAATCAAAACCTCTAAAAACCCATAAAAACCCTACAAACACATAAAAATCCAAAAAAATCCCAAAAAATTCCTAAAAATGTAAATAACGTAAAACATGGAAACAACTTTAAAAACCCATAAAAACCTCAAAACAATTTAAACCCTTTAACCCCATAAAATTTCTAAAAACACTAAAACCCTCGAAATCCCTAAAATCCATAAAAGCCCATAAAAACCAAATAAATCCCTAAAAATCTAGAAAAAACATAAAAACCCTAAAACACGGAAAACCCATTAGAAAACCCTAAAAAAACACAAAAAAACCTTTTAAAATATAAAAAATGGTAAAACCCTAAAATATATAAAAACCATTAAAAACTCAAATGCCCCCAATAAATTAATAAGAACACATTAAACACTTAAAATAATAAGAAAATGTCCAATACCCCTTAAAACCTATAAAAAATAAAAATATCCTTAAGACCTGAAAACACAAAAAACCTTAGAAACCATAAAAACCTCAAAATCCCCGAAATACCTAAAACCCTAAAAACTATAAAATCCAAAGGAAGCCCAACAAATCCCTAAAAACATAAAAACCCCTTAAAATAGAAAACCCATAATAAAACCTGATAACATAAAAACAAATAAAATCCCCAAAAACCTAGAAAATTCTTAAAAAACATGAAACCATAAAAACCGTAATATCCCTCAAAATCCCTAAAAATCATAAAAAATCATAAATTTTTCAAAAACTCTAAACATCATTATAATTATAAAAACCCATAAAACCATGAAAATACATAATAAATATTTAAGAAACAAAACACACTTATCCTCTTGTGAAACCTAAAAAATGATAAAAATCCTAAAAGACCCTCAATCCCTAAATACCCCATAAAATCATAAAACAACTAAAAACATTTAAAAACTATAAAATCCCATTAAAACTGTAAAAATACTTAAAAAATATACAAACCCATAAAGCCATAAAAATTAAAAAAATAAAAAAACATAAAAAAACCCTAAACAACAAAAAAAAAACCCCTCAATATCCCTAAAAACCCAAAAAAATCCCTAAAAATCAAAAAATTCCCTCAAATTCCATAAATATGTAAAAAGTCCTTAAAAACATAAGAAAACCTTTAAACCGTAAAAAAATCCCCCAAAAATCCTAAAAATATAAAAAACCCAAAAAACTCTAAAGAACACAATACCCCTAAAAACCATAAAAAACCCTTAAAATAAAGCAAATACTAAAAACCTCTAAAAACTCTAAAACCACTTTAAATCCCAAAAAAAAATAAAAAACTCTAAAAAACCTTAAAACCATAAAAAACTAAAAAACCCCTAAAACCCAAAAATAAACCCCCCCCCCCCCTTAAAAACCCTAAAAACACTAATCCCTCAAAAACAATAATGTCACAAAAAAGCAGTAAAAATTCATAAAAAACATTAAAACCCCTAAGAAAAACATAAAAACCTAAAAACGCTTAAAACCCATAAAAACATGAAAACACTAGAAACCCTAAAATTTATTAAAAACCATAAAAACTATAAACCCCTTCAAAATACATAAAAATCCAAAAAACTATAAAAATTATAAAAAAAAGCTAAAATACCAATAATGTAAAAAAACGCTAAAAAACCTTAAAAAAATAATAAAACAAAAAACTCGTAAAAACATAAAAAATGCTAAAAACCATAAAAAACTTAAAATCCCATAGAAACTAAAAAAATATTTAAAACCATCAGATCCTTGAAAATACTCAAAACACCAAAAAACCCAAAAACCCCCTAAAATGCCTAAAAACTCTAAAAACTATTAAAAACCCAAAAAAATTGGTAAAAAAATACAAAAACCATAGAAACCATAAAAAAATCAAAAACCCTATAAACTGAAAAAATCATAAAAAACCTAAAACCTGTAAAATAAAAAATACCCTGAAAATCTATTGATATCCTAAAAATAAAAAAATTCCATCAGAATCCCTAAAAATGTAAAAGCTCTTAAATCCCCTAAAAATCCCAAGGAAACCATTAAAATATAAAAATACATTAAACCCTTTGAATAATTTAAACCCCTAAAAACACAAAATATCCCAAAACCCACTAAAACCCACAAAAATTCTAAAAAATCACTAAGAATCCCTATAAATATAAAAACCCTAGTACATTGAAAAAACCATAATAAAACCACAAAAAACTAAATACCCTTAAATCGTCTAAAACATAAAAAATGACAAAAATCCTAAATAACCATAAAACCCCCTAAAAACCTTAAAAATTCTAAAACCCCCCAAAACCCCTAAAAACAATAAAAAATATCTTAAATCCTTCAAATACCTAAAAATGTTTAACAAATTCTAAAAACCCACAACAACCCTAAAAATAAAAAAAACTACAAAAACCAAAAAAAAACAAAAAACTAATAAAAACCATAAAGCAAGAAAAGTCCCTAGAAAACTAAAAAACCATAAAAATCATGCAAAACCCTTTGAAATGTAAAAAATCATAAAAACTGTGGAAAAATAGAAGATAAATATTGTAACCCAAAAATAGGTAAAACCCCTCAAAATTTAAAAAATGATAAAAGTCCTAAAAACCTAATCCCCCTATAAAACCCAAAAAACCCCATATGTACCTATAAACCTTAAAACCCTATAAAAATTATAAATTTCCTTAAAAATTCCTAAAAAGATAATAAAAAATACAAGAAAACCTTAAAAACTGAAAAACACTTAACACCCCTACAGGCTTAAAAACCTCTAAAAACACTAAAATACCCTAAAAGAATAAAAACCCAAAACTACAGAAAACACTAAAAAACATAACCCCCCCCCCAAAAAAAACCCGAACACCCAAAACAAACACTAAAACCCCATTAAACCCTTAAAACATTAAAAAATAATAAAACACCTTAAAATACCTAAAAACCAAAGAAAAACCATAATAACCCTCAAAACATGGGAAAACCCTAAAATCCCAACAAACCATGTAAACCCTAGAAACTATAAAAATCCTAAAAATTTATAAAAATTTAGAGACCAATAAAAACCCTAAACCCCCTTTGGAAACCTTAAGAGGCCCTTTATCCCTTTGGCTAACCATTATCTGCTCTGGATGCTCTAGAAAAATCGGATGCCGCCTCAAGGGAAACTGCAACAGAATAGACACAGCCTACCCTCGGTCTACTTCCTTTGTCTTGGTGCTGATGAGTCTATACAACACACCTTTCTTCATTACAGCTTTCCAGCATCTCTTTGGGACTACATACAGAAGTTTTCTGGGTTCCCTTCCTGCTTGAGCATGAAATTTTTTGAGCTGCTAGATAGCCGGGTTAATTGGCCTTGTAGTAGGCAGGTTTCCTACCTATTTCTCGTTATCATTGATTCTATTATTTCTTATATATGGGATTCCCAGAGAATGATAGATTTTAAAAAAATGGACTCTACTTCTACGGTGGTGTCGTTACCCTACATACGACCTCTCACATTCAGACAGGTCCCATGGAAAATGATGTTAATGATCTTATTCTCTTACAGACTTCTAGAATTTCAGGAAGAATAAAAAAACCATAGTTTTCATGTTCATACTCTGGATTCCCACGATCTATTCTTGGATCAAGGTTAACATGGATAGAGAAACACTATGAGAACGATGGCCCACTGGGTGTGGAAAGGTCTTCCGTACCCACTGAGGTTATGTCAATGTATTTTTTCAACACTTTATTGGCAATGGGTGCGCCCTTGAAGCCGAATTTTTGTCAATGATGAAGGTGATTGAGTTTGTTGTTCATCTTTGATGGAGTCCGCTCTAGATTGAATCAGAATCGATGCTTTCTATGGAGGTTCTTAGAATCATATCTGGAAGAGTCCCTTGGATGATTCTTCCACAATGGATGGAGTGCCTTACCCTCTGTCAAAGGCTCAATCTCCATGTCACACATGCCTATAGGGAGGCGAACTCGGTAGTAGATGCTCTATCCAAGCAGGCGATTGTGGAAGGGGCTCGATGTGTTCTTTTGTCACCCCATCCTGCTGCCTACGATTTTTGGATTATGATATGAGGGTTGAGTTACACACATGGGTTTGTAAGACCTCCTTGTAACATCTTGTTGGTTCCTTCCCTTTTTTAATAAATTGGGGGGGGGGGGGGCAGGTTCACCTAGTCACAAGCCTTCTTTGCCCTAAAAACCACTAAAAATCTAAAAAACATAAAAACCACTAAAAACATTTAAAAACACTAAAACCTATTAAAACCAGAAACCACTAAAATCTATAGAAACCCATTTAATGCATACTCTTTTTTAAATCTCTAAAAACCCATAAAAACCCTAAAAATTAAAAAAAAACCCAACAATAACATAAGACCTCTAAAAACCATAAAAAAACCTAAAACCCCTCAAACACCCTAAAATCCTATTTATTAAAAAAAATCCTAAAAATTCCCTGAAAATCTATATAAATGAAAAAAACCAAAAAATTCATAAAAACCCCTTGGAAAACAATAAAAACCTAAAAACACATAAATACAATAAACACCTGAAAAATTATAAAAACCCTAAAAAATCCAAAAAAAACATAAGGAAACTAAAAACTCTCAAATGCATATAATACCTAAAAACCCATATAGTTCATAAAATCCCCAAAAATCGCTAAAAACATAAAATCCCCTAAAAACTCAAAGAGAACATTAAAAACCTAAAAACACTTAAAACCACTTAAACCCCTAAAAATGCTAAAACCCCTAAAAGACCCCAAACCCAAAAAAATCTATAAAACCCCTAAATACATTAAAAATAGTAAAACCCATAAAAACCAAAAAAACCCACTAAAAAGTAAAAAACACTTTAAACCACTATACACATTAAAAACTCTAAAAAACCTTAAACCCCTAAAAAACTCAAAAAACCCTAAAAATAACAAAAAACCAAAAACCCCAGAAAACCTAACAACCCTCAAAATCCCTAAAAAAATAAAAATTCATAATAATACTAACTTTTCCCTAAAAACATAAAAATACAGAAAAAACTAAAGGAAACCGTACAAACAATTGAAACCCCTAAAAAACCTAAAAACTCAAAAAACCTAAATGACCTAAAAACCTTAAACCCCATAAATACCATAAAAATCCATAAAAACCTTGAAACCCATAAAAAACCATAAACCCATAAAACTGTAAAAACACACTAAAACATTACATAAACATTAAACCACAAAAATGATAAAAAACGTTTTAAAACCTTAAAATCACTATAAAATCCCTTAAAACCCCTAAAACCCCTATAAAACACCAAAAACAGTTGAAGACCCTAAAAATTCTAAACCCCCTAAAAATTCATAAAAATGTTAAATCCCATAAAACATTAAAAAAACTTACCAAAACAATAAATTAATAAAAGACATAAAACCTAGAAAAAACCTAAAAATTTAAAAATCAATAAGAAAACATAAAACTAAAAAGACTATAAAACCCCTGAAAATCCCTAAAAACTCTAAAAAACCATAAAATTTGGAAAAATCCCTAAAACCCCTAAAACGTAAAAAAAACCCAAAAAAATTTCAACACCCAAAGAAAAAATTAAAATCTAAAAACACCTAAGACCCCTAAAAAACTAAAAAACACTAAAAACACTAAAAAACCAAGAAAACTCTATAAACTATAAAATCCATAAAAATATCTAATAAACATAAAAACATATAAAACCCCTAAAAATAATAAAACTCTAAAAACCCTATAATGTGCTAAAATATCTACAAGCACAAAAAAAACCTTAAAACCCGAAAAAAATTAAAAATACAAAAAGTATAAAAAAACAAAAATACCCTAAAACCACTTAGAATCCCTAAAACCCGTAGAACCAAAATGACCCAAAAAATCCCTAAAAATACCAAATAAATGTATAAACCCATGAAAATCTATAAAACCCCTCAGAAATATTTAAAAGCCTAAAATCACTTAAACCACTAAAAACATAAAATGGTTAAAACCGATAAAAACCCCCAAACCCCTAAAGTCCTACGAAATATCTAAAATTACTAAAATCAATAACAACCTAAATTTATTGGGGTTTTGGCTTAGTGTTAAGAACCTTGTAATCATACATGAAAAATGGGGGGATCAAAACCCCCTGGGTACAGATACTGTAGTGGTACTGTAGTAGCAGAGATACTGTAGCAGCGACATGACACTGTAGCTGCAGCATGGCACCATAGTAGTGATTGGTACTATGCTGGTGATGTAGCAGATAGGTACTGTAGTAGTACTATTCACAGAATAGGTCTTAGGAAAAAAATTGGGCCTACGGGCTATGTAATAGGCTACATGCCCACTGGACCTTCGAGTTATGTAATGTGTCTCCCTATACCCCGATCTTTGTTTCATGCTCCTACTACTTGAATGTTTATGTTTTGCAGTGTTATAGTTTTGGTCCTTTCATTCTGACGGTGCCAAAGAGGTTTTATTGGCATCAAATTTATTACTAGAGTCTATGGTTGGATCCTTCTGTTATGGATCTGTTTATGGTGGGGGATGCTTCTGCTATGGGCCAATGTTGGTACTGTTCGGTGGGTTTTTTTGAGGTGCTACATTTTGGTTATGTGTTGTGACATCTGGGTTGCTGGAAGGGTTGTTTGAGCTATGTGATGGTTCCTTCTCTAGATGATGGTGGTAGTGTTGATGCATGGTGCATAGATGATCTGTTGCAGTGGACCTTCTTGGTAGGGAGGTGATGGTTACTGGTTTTTGTGAAACAAGATGATGACTACTGTATGGACGTGAGCCTTGGTTACTGGGGGGGTGTGTGATTTTGGTGATGATAGCTATGTGCTATTGGAGGTAGCTTGTTTTTGTGTTAAGGTGTTAGATTTTGGTATTTGTGATATTGGATGCTGGTTGCTGCATGGTGGTGAGCTGCTGAATTCTAGTGATGGTGAGGCTTGTGATTTTGATGCTGGTGGTTCTGTGATGTTGGATGCTGGTGGTACTGTGATGTTGGATGCTGGTGGTTCTGGTTGCTGGTTGCTTCTTGGATGGGAGGTGCTGAAGCTGCGGTTTATGGTCGTGCTGCTGCTGGATGTTGGTTGTTGTTTGAGTTTGGATGCTGGTCGTTGGTTAGCTGTGAGTTGCTGGATGCTGGTTGATGCTGGATGATGGTGGTGGATACTTTTCTTTGTGTGTTTTTGTTCGTTCTTGATTTTTCTTTTTTTGGGGTCTTTTGTCTTGGGTTGTTTAGGGTTTTTTGGGTGTGGGTCGTTTGACCCCAACCATCCCTTGTTTTTTGTGTCTCTTTTTTCTTTCTAATAAAATTGGGGGGGGGTCAGGAATAGCCTGACCTTTGAATCTTCCTTGCCCTAAAAATTCTAAAAATATTAAAACCCCTAAAAAACATAAAAACCAATAAAAACATTAAAACCCCAAAAACATTAAAACACATAAAACCCCATAGAAACCTAGAAATCATTAAAAACTCTAAAACCCATTTAAACCCCCAAAAAATTAAGAAACTCTAAAAAGACTTACAACCCCAAAAAACACAAAAAACCCCTAAAAACGAAAAATACCAAAAAAACCCTAAAATCTATAAAGAATCTAAAAACCATAAACATCCATAAAAATCATAAAAAGCATAAAAATCTAAAAAATCCATAAAAATGTAAATAAGCCAAAAAAACAAGAAATACTATTAGAAAATCATAAAAACCTAAAAACAATTAAAACCGCTAAAAACCATCAAAACTCAAAAAACACTAAAAACCTAAAACAAAAAAACCAAAATACCCTAAAATATTTAAAACCCAAAAAATCCAAAAAATAGAAAAAATTTTAAAAAATATAAAATTCCATTAAAACCCTAAAAACATTAAAAAAATCCATCAATCCTTAAAACCCTAAAAACACAAAAAACTCTAAAACCCCAAAAAACACATTAAAACCCAACAATCCTTAAAAACCACTAAAAACCCACGAAAACCCTAAAAAAACATAATAACCCATAAAATAAAAAAATTCTTAAAAATACATTGAAACATAAAAACCCTAAATAATAATGAAAATTCCTATGAAAACCATAAAAACCAAAAAAACCCTTAAAATCCCTAAAATCCTAAAAATCATTAAATCCCTAAAATCCTAAAGTACCAATAATACTATAAAACCCATGAAAATCCATTAAAACCCTAAAATCATAAAAATTCTTAAACTGTAAAAAACCTATATAAATCTTAAAAAATATAATAAAACCATAAAAACATAAAAATATTAATGTCCTTAAAAACCTAGAAATGGTAAAACCCCTAAAAATCCTAAATACCGTGAAACAATGAAAACCCCTAAAAACTTATAAAACCCAAAAAACCGTAAAATGCCCCTAAAAATTCTAAAAATGTTTAAATCCCTAATAATGTTAAAGACTCTAAAAACCATAAAATAACTAGAAAACATAAAAGAAACCTCAAATAATAAAAAACCATATAATCTCAAAAAACCCTAAACAATCCTAAAAAACCCGAAAAATTCCCTAAAACCTCTCAAGACCATAAAAATACTAAAAATCCCAAAAATCATAAAAAACCCAAAAGACCCAAAAAGACCCCTTTGAAAACCATAAAAACCATAAAACACATATATCAATAAAAACCCAAGAAATTTATAAAAACGCTACAAACCATAAAACACTTAAAAGCCCCAAAAATCCTAAATATCCCTAATCCCACTAATAACCCATTAAAACCCATAAAAATAAAAAGAAACTAAAAACCTTAAAACCCCCTTAAAAACCTTAAATACAAAAAATTAAATAAAACCCCAAAAAACCTAAAAAATGATAAAACCCCAAAAGATTTTAAAAAACATAAAACTCCCGAAATGCCATAAACCCCCTAAAACCCCTAAAAAACCCCCAAACCCCCAATAAAATAATAAAACCCCAATTAAAACACTAAAATCCTTTTCAACAGAAAAAAAATTAAAAAATATAAAATACCTTAAAACCATAAATGATAAATAAAAACCCCTAAAATCCAAAAAAAATAAAAAACCTCTAAAAACCCTCAAAATCCCAAAAAACATAAAAACTATAAAAATATATAAAATATTTAAAATCATAAAAACCCATAAAAACCTAAAAACCTAAGAAAACATTGAAAACATAAAACCACTTAAAACACCTAAAAAGCCTAACATTTTTAAAAGATCTAAAATCCCTAAAAACCTAAAAAACCAAAAAACATTAAAAATAAAATGAAATTAAAAAAAGCCATGAAAACCCACTAAAAACCGTAAAACCCATTAAACCACTAAATACATTAAAAAATTATAAAAACCCTTAAAATGAAAAAATCATAAAATTCCAAAAAAAATAAAATCCTAAAAAACCAAAAAAAAACCCTAAACCCATCAAAAACTGTAAATACCAAGAAAAAAAATAAAAATAAGCCCCAAAATCCCTCACAACAGAAAAAAAACTTAAAAACTAAGAAAACCCCTTATAAAAACATAAAACCACAAAAACTAATAAAACCCCTCAAAACCTAAAAATGCTTAGACCTCTAAAAACCCTAAAATCTATAAAAACCCAAAAATTCCGTAAAATACTCAAAATCCCTAACAACCATAATAACCATAAGTTTTTCTAAAAACCCTAAAAGTCCCTAAATTTGTAAAAAAAACCCTAATACCCCTGCAAACTGTTAGAAATACATAAAACATAAAAACAAAAAACCCCTAAGGAACCAAAAATTCTTAAAAACAAAGAAACACCAAACACACCCTAGAAACACTAAAAACCATAAAACCCTAAAATCATAAAATACCATAATAATAGATAAAACTCTAAAAAACTACTACATACTTGAAAAAAAAGAAACCCAATTTTTTTTAAAAAAAACTAAAAAACCATCAAACCCTAAAAATAACAAAAAACCCAAAAAACCCCTAAAAACAAAAAAACCCATAAAACCATTAAATGACCCAAAATACCCTAAAATCCATACAATTCATTAAAAGTCATAACAATCACTAAAAATGTTAAAAATACTAAAACCCATGAAAAAACCTATGGAAACCTCAAACACCTAAATCAAAAACACCCCTAAGAAACGAAAAAATGATAAAACCCTAAAAAACCATAAAACCATAAAACCCCTAAAACAATAAAAATCCAAAAAAACCCATAAAACACTAAAAATAACTAAAAATCTCTAAAAACATAAAAAATCCATAAAAACCCTGAAAACCCATATGAAAACACTAAAAAAAAATTAAAACAAAAAAAGAACATCAAAACACATAAAATCCTTAGAAAACTATAAAAACTCATAAAAACCAAATCCGCCTAAAAACCTTAAAAAACCTAAAAACCCATAAAAACCTAAATCCAATGAAAACTCAAAACCCCCTTAAACCCCTAAAAAATTAAAAATAACTCTACAAACACAAAATTAGTAAAAAAACTAAAAAAAATTAAAACCCAAAAAAACCAAATAAACCCAAAAACCCGCAAATATCCTAAAACCCTCAGAATCCCCAAAAACACTAAAAATATTAAAATACTAAAAAATCCTTAAAGTCCATATGAACATAAAAACCTTAAAATCAAAAAAACACTATGATAAGATTAAAAATCTAAAAACACTTAAAAACACTAAAAATGTTAGAAACCCTAAAACCCTAAAACCCTAAAATTACTAAATACCATTGAACCCCAAAAAGCATTAAAAATACCATAGCCCCATAAAAAACCTAAAATAACTGAAAACTCTAAAAACCCTTTATAACATTAAAAATGATAAGAAAAATTCAAAAACTATAAACCAATAAAAAACTAAAAAACCCCTAAAAACAAAAAAAATAAAAACCCATAAAATACTCAAAAATACCTAAAAACCATAAAAACAAAAAAATATTAAAAAACACAAAAATAGAAATAAAAGAAAGCCTAAAACCTTATGAAACCCCTTAAAAAGTTTTAAATCCTAAAAATAATTTAAACCCCTAAAAGGTTAAAAAAGATGAAATCTCTAAAAAACCTAAAAGCCACTTAAAATCCCTAAACACCCAAAAAATCTAGTAGCTAAAAATACATAAAAATGTAAAAATACCCAAAACTCTGAAAAGACGTTAGAAAACAAAAAAAAAGAAAAAAATACTTCAAACCCTTAAAACCCTTAAAACCCATAAAAACCTTAAAAATTAACACACACAAAAACTGAAAAACCCTAAATCCCATAAAACCCTTAAAACCCCAAAAAAAACCCTAAACCACTTTAAAACCTTTAAAAAATTAAAAAATCTTAAAACACTAAAAAACCCTAAAAACCCAAAAAAATCCTAAATACCTAAGAACCCTAAAATCCCTCAAAATAATTAAAACCCATAGAAAAAATAAAATTGATAAGAAATCCCTAGAAATTTCTAACAATTTAAAATAAAATAAAAATATTTAAAACCCATAATAAAATATAAAAAACATAAAAACACTTGAACCCACTTAAAAATAAGGAAACACTAAAACCCCATAACCCCCCCTCCCCACACTAAAAATCCATAAAAACTATCAAAATCCCTAAGAAACATAAAATCCTAAAAACCACTAAAAATCCTTAAAAATGTAAAAACCATGAAAAAACAAAAAAGAAAACCTTATAAACCTCAAAACACATAAATCCCCTAGAAACCTAAAAAAATGCTAAAAACCTAAAAGACCCTAAAATGATGCACTAAAAATAGTGAAACCACCTAGAAAAATTAAAAAACCCTAAAACCAATAAAAACACTAAAACGCACTAAATATTTTAAAACAATTTAAACACCTAAAAATGTTTAATATCGTAAAAATTTTCAAATCGCCAAAAGGGTAAACAACCCTAAAAACCCAAAAGACCATAAAACCATAAAAAACTCAAAAACCCTAAAAATTTCTAAAAACCCTACAACTATAAATGTTATAAGAAATACCTAAAATTCCCAAAAATACATAAAAAAAATTCACTTACATTCCTTAAAAAAGTCTAAAATGCTAAAAACTATAAACAATCCTCAAAAACCCTATAACAAATGAAACCCCTAAAATGGTAAAAACCCCTAAACCCCATAAGAAACTAAAAAAAACTAAAAAAACTAAAATCCCTTTACACCCCCCAAAAAACGTTAAACACATTAAAATCCCAGAAAATCCCTAAAAACTAAAAAAACCCCAAAACTTAAAATCCATAAATAACCTAAAACCAATAAAAACCATAATACCCCTATAATCCTTAAAAACCTACACCCCTAAAAATATTAAAAACCCATTAAAACCCAAACAATTACTAAAACTATAAATCCCTTTAAACCCCTATAAATGTTAAAAAAATCTAAAAAACCATAAAAACCCAAAAAACATAAAACATACAAACAAAAAAAAATATAAAAACCCAAAACCCCCTAAAAACTTCAAAATTTTAAAAACCCTAAAACCGTATAAAAATACTCAAAATGCCAAAAAATTCATAAAAACAAAAAAAACTAATAAAACCCCTAAAAACCCAAAAGCAAAACCATAAATTCTAATAAACGTAAAATTCATAAACAACCCAAAAAACCAAAAAAACCTTATAAAATATTAGAACCCCTAGAATCCACTAAAGCTCCCAAAATCCTTAATAACCTTAAAATGAAATAAAATTCCAAAAATTAATAAAAATAAATAAAAATATAAAAACCCCTAAAAACCCTGAAAATCCCTAAGAAAACCGTAAAAACCAAAAAATTTAAAATCACTTAACTCCCCTTCAAAAACCAAAAAAATTCTCAAAACCATAAATGACCCTAAAACCCTAAAACCACTAAAAAATCCTTGAAAACCATAAAAATACTTAAAAACTACAAAAACTGAAAAAACATTGAAAACTCTTTAAACCCCTAAAAACATTATAAAACCCTAAAAACCATTAAACCCCTAAAACGAAAAATAAAAAAAATAAAAAAAAAAAAAAAACCCAAAAACTATAAAACCCCTATAAAACATCAAAATCCCTAAAACCTCATAAAAATCCAAAAAACACTAAAAAATCCAAAAAACAATAAAACACTTAAAACACTAAAAAACCCCAATAAAATTATAAAAACCTAAAAAAATTAAAAACCCTTAAACAGAAATAACTCTAAAAACCCTAAAAACCCATTAAAACTCCAAACCCCCAAAAAAATTTAAAAACCCTAAAAATCCATCAAAACCCCCAAAAACCCCAGTAACCACTCTAAAACCCCTTTAAACAACTAAAAATGATAAAAAACACTAAAAAACCCTAACACCCCAAAAAAGTAAAATAACATGAAATAACCTAAAAACGCATAAATCTTTAAAAGCCCTAAAAATCCATGAGAACCCTAAAAACCCTCAAAATCCCAAAAAACACTATAAACCATAAAAATACAAAAAATGATAAAATATCCTTAAAAATATAAAAAGCCTTCAAACACCAAAGACAACCTTAAAAACCTAAAACACATAAAACCTCAAAAAACCAAATAAATGATAAAAACCATAAAAACCCTAAAAAACATAAAACACCCTAAAACCCAAAAAAACTAGAAACCCATATAAACCATAAAAAATGGTAAAAACCCTATAAAACTTATAAACCCATAAAAAATTTGTAAACTCTAAAAAACCATAAAACACTAAAATATCAAAAATAATCTAAATACGCAAAAACTATAAAACCTTAAAAATCCATTCAACATATAAAACCCTTATAATTCACAAAAAACATAAAAATCTTAAAAAGGCCCTAAAAATCCAAAACAAAACATAAAAACCACTAAAATCTCTAAAAATCCATAAGAAACTCAAACAAACCTAAAATCCCCTAAAAACCTAAAAAATACTAATAACCCAAAAAATCCTGAAACCCTAAAATCCCCAAAAAACACTCAAAATCAATAAAATTAATAAAAATAATAAAAAACATAAAAAATCACTACGAATCCCTAAAAACCTAAAAACACTAAAATAATTAAAAACCCAAAGAAAACCTGAAAACCCTATGAAATCCTAAATCCTCTAAGAAACCTAAAAAAACTAAAAATCCTAAAAATCAGTTAAACACCATAATACCCCTAAAACCCCTAAAAACCATAAACCCAAAAAGACAATAAAATACCTAAGAAACCAAAAAACCCCAAAACACTAAAAACCCCATAAAAACTATAAAAAACTTGTCAACCACAATAAACATTTAAAAAAACTATAAAACCTCAAACCCCTAAAATATATAAAAACCCTAAATATTCCAAAAAATCAATAAAAACATAAAAATTCAAAAAATACTAGAAAACCTCTATAAAACCCTAAAATTATAAAAACCATTAAAACCCATGAAAATGCTAAATTCTACCAAACCATACTAACCCCTAAAAATGCTAAAAACCATCAAAATCCTGAAAAACCTAAAAACCCTAAAACCCATAAAAATATGAAAAAAGAACTAACAATACCTAAAAATTAAAGAAACCCCAAAAATCCTGAAAACCCCTAAGAAAACAAAAAACTGAAAAATACTTACAAAACCTAATAAATTAAATGATAAAAACATGAAAATAAAGAAAACCCTTAAAATTCAATAAAACCTCAAAACCCATAAACCCCTAAAAACCATTAAAAACAAAAAAACCCATAAAACCCTAAAAAACACAAAAAACTCTAAAATCCCATTTAAAACCCTATAAAGGTTTTGAAAAAATTTAAAACCCTAAAACCATAAAAAACAGAAAAAACCCTAAAAAACCAAAAAACAATAAAAATCATAAACCCCAAATAATCCCTAAAAACATTCAATATTTCAAAAAACTCTAAAATCACATAAAAATTCTAAAATACCCATAAAATCCATAAAAATATTTAAAAAAAATAAAAACCTGAAAATTCCTGAGAAAACATTAAAATCATAAAAACTATTAAACCCCTAAAAACCATAAAAACCCTAAAAATCGATAACATCCCAAAAAACCATAAGACCCCTAAAAACCATAAAAACAATAAATCCATAAAACTCCTAAAAACAACTAAAAACTATATAAGCATTATGGACACCTAAAATGTAAAAACAAACTCTAAAACCCATAAAATCCAAAAAAAACCACAACGAAATCGCTAAAACCCTAAAAAATCCAAAAACCCGAAACACTCTCAAAAACCTTAAAACCACTAAAACCCATAAAAATCCAAAAAAATCCCTAAAGATCCCCAAAAATGTAAAAAACCTAAAATACTTTAACAAAACATAGAACATATAAATACCTAAAAACACTTAACACCCCAAAAAACCCTAAAAATTCTAAAAATTCTAAACACACTAAAAACCCTAAAAACCATACAAAACCCTTAAAACATTAAAAAACTCTAAAAACCCATAAAATCCATAAACACCAAAAAAATAAAAACCCATTTAAACAAATCAAAACATTAAAAAATCTAATTTTTTTTAATCCCCAATAAACTCCAAAACTCAAAAAAACCATAAAAACCATAAAACCACTAAAACCCTCAAAATACCTAAATCCCTAAAAAACAAAAATCCTAAAGAAGACATAAAAATCACTAAAAAATAAAAATATTTAAAACCCTGAGAAACCAAATAAAGTTTTAAATCCCAAAAACACTTAAACCCCCTAAAAACATAAAACACGCTAAAAACCCTAAAAACCCTAAAAAAATCTATCCAACCCTAAAAACCCTTAAAAACTAAAAACCCTAAAAACCCTAGAAATCCAAAAAATACCAAAAAAACCTAAAAATGTAAAAACACCATAAAAACCATGAACACCCATAAGAAAACCTTAAGAACCAAAAAAAAATTCAAACCTCAAAAAAAATAATAATATGATGAAACCCCCAAATAACCATAAAATCCCAAAAAAACCCTTAAAATAATAAAAATCCCTAAAAATATTTAAAATAGTAAAAAACCATTAAACACCAAAAATTTACTAAAACTCTAAAAACCCTTAAAACCCTAAAAATGTTAAAAACACTAAAAACCTTAAAACCTTAACAAACTAAAAAATCTAACAACTCAAAAAACCATAACAAGCATAAAATTCCCAAAAAACACAAAATACCATTAAAACATTGAATACCCATAAGAAAACATTAAAACCCTAAAAAATTTATAACCCATAAAAAAAACATTGAATACCCTAAAACCCCCTAGAAACTGTAGAAAGCACTAAAACCCCTCAAAATCCCTAAAACCACTAAAAAGCATAAAAATATTAAAAATCATTAAAAATCAGTAAAATCATAAAAAAACCCTTAAAACCATCAAGAAAACATTTAAACCATAAAACAATTAAAGCTTTTAAAAAGCCTAAATATCCTAAAAACCCTACAAAGATATTAGAATATAAAATCCCATAAAAACATTAAAAACCCTAAAACCATTAAGTACCCTAAACCCCATAAAAACACTAAAACCACTAAAACCACTAAAAACCCATTAAAACCTTAAAAATGTTAAAATATATAAAAACCATAAACCTAAAAACTCTAAAAACCCCAAAAAACATTAAAACCATTAAAAATCTAAAAACCCCACAAAACACTCAAATTTCATAAAAACACTAAAACCCCCATAAAAATTATAGAAAATGCATAAAAATAACTAAAAACATAAAAAACGCTAAAAATCCATAATAACCATAAGAAAACCATAAAAACAAAAAATACTCAAACACATAAAAAATTAAAAACCCAAAAAATAGTAAAAATCCCAAAATACCAAAAAACCCAAAAGAAACCTTATGAAACCATAAAAATCTTAAATAGTCCCTAAAAATCCTGAAAAACATAAAAACCCCTAAAAACCTGAAAAATCCATAGAAAAACACAAAAATCAAAAAACACATAAAAGCCTATAAAAGCTAAAAACCCTAAAACAATTGAAACCCTAAAACCCCTAAAAACCCTAAGCCACCTAAAATCCCAAAAAACCCATAATATACTTGAAGAATCCCAAAACCCACTAAAAAAATCTAAAATACCCATAAACCCTAAAAAATTTAATAACTATAAAAACATTTAAAGATGTAAAAAAACTAAAAAGCCCTCTAAAAATCGAAAAAACCATTAAAACCATAAAAACCTTAAAGAACCTAAAATACTAAAAATCTATTAAAATACAAAACCCATAAAAACCTAAACTTTATGTAATAATCCATTAAAATGTAACAAACCTTAAAACACCTAAAAAGCCCAATGAATACCATGAAAACCAAAAAAACACTCTAATATCCAAAAAACATGAAAACCATTTAAACCCCTAAAAATAATAAACATCTAAAAACCCAAAAACAACACACTAAAAAACCATAAAAACCAAAAAAATGATACAAATCCTGAAAATGATTTAAAAATCCATAAAAAAATAATAATAACCCTAAAAACCCCCATGAAAACCTCAAAAATATTGAAACACATAAAACCCCAAGAAACCTAATAAATTATAAAACCACCTAGAACCCTAAAAAACACTAAAAACTATTAAATCCTAAAAAACCATAAAAACCATAATCACCCAAAAAAGATTAAAACCCCTAAAACCTTTGAAACTCCAAAACATATAAACAATTATTAAACCCCTAAAAATATGTAAAAACTATAAAAATGTTAAAACCCCTAAAAATCCATAAATCCACAATGATCCAAAAAAAAGATACCATAAAAACCCTAAAACCCCTCAAAATCCCTAGTAACCCTAAAAAATCATAAATATCCTGAAAATCTAGGAAAATCCCTAAAAATGTAAAAAACCATAAAAACCATAAAAAAATATTAAAAACCTCAAGACACATAAAATCCTTCAAAAACCCTAAAAATAATGAAAACCTTACAGATTCCTAAAACTCATAAAAACACTAAAATCCCCTAAAAACCACAAAAATCAGACAAATCACAAAAACCCATAAAAATGGAAAAAAACTAAAACCTAAAAACTGTAATAAAACCTTAAAACAAAAAAATTGATAAAACACCAAGAAAACCTAAAACCACTAAACACCAAAAGACCTCAACAACCATAAAAACCCATATAACCTATAAACCACTTAGTAAATTAAAAACCCCATAAAATATCATAAAAAACATTTAAAACTCATTAAAACTATAAAAAAATTAAAAAAATCCTAAAAAACATTAAAAACCTTTAAAACTAAAAACTACTAAAACCCAAAAATCCCTAAATCCCTAAAAAATCCTTAAAAATCCTTAAAACCCCTAAAGACCATACAAATCCTAAAAATCCATAAAAATACCTAAACATTTAAAAGCCCCAAAAAACCAATAAAAACACTAAGAGAACCATAAAAACTAAAAAACATAAAACCCATTAAAAAACAAAAAATAGTAAAATCCTAAAAACCCTGAAAACCCAAAAAAAAATCCTAAAAACATTAAAACCCCTAAAACCTATTGAAAATTCAAAAAACCTATAAAAACCGAAAAGACCAATAAAATCAGAAAACATATTAATCCCATAAAATCATTTAAATATATAAAAAACATTAAACCCCTAAAATATTCAAAAAAATGTAAAATCTCAAGAAAACCATTAAAACCTAAAAACCCTAAAAATCAAAAAACCATCAAATTTCCCATAAAACCCTAAAAACAATAACAATCCTAAAGAAGCACTAAAATCCCTAAATATATACAAATCACTAAAAACCCTAAAAACCCAGATGACAATTAAAACCTACAAAAATTAAAACACCTAAAACTCCTAAAAACCAATAAAACCCTAAAATACCCTAAAACCCTCAAAACCCTCAAAACCCCTAAAAACTCGAAAAACCATAAAAATCCTAAAAATGTATAGATGATCCCAAAAATACAAAAAAACCCATAAAAAACTGATAAACCCTTATAAAATCCTAAAAACCTAAAAACACATAAAACACCTAAAACCTAAAAATGAAAAATACCATAAAAAGTACTAGAAAACCCAATAAAACCTAAAAACCAAAAAACCATAAATATCCAATATAACTTAAATCACTAAAAAACCCATAAAGACAATAAATAACCGCTAAAAACAAAAAAAAATCTTTAAACACCTAAAATCATTAAAAATCTCTTTAAATACATAAAACACAAACAACTATAAATAACCATAAATCTTAAGAAAACCAAAAATCCATAAAACATAAAATACCATAAAAAACCCAAAAATCCCTAAAACCCCTAAAAGCCATCAAAATCCTAAATAAACTTAAATAATTTCTAAAAACAAAAAATCCATTAATCTCTTATGAAATCTTTAAAAACCTAAAAACCATTAAAAACCATAAATCACTAAAACCCATCAAAATCCCAAGAAACCATAAATAACTATAAAAATCGAAATAATATTAAAAAAATACCAAAACATCCTTCAAAACATAAAAACCCCTAAAAAATGAAATCCCTATGAAAACAATAAAAACCATAGTACACATAAAACTTCTAAAAACATAAAAATCTTAGAAACACAAAAAACACTAAAAGGACCGTAAAAACTCCTAAAATAATAAAAACGATAAATAACTTCAAACCATTAAAATCCCTAAAAAAGTAAAAAATCACTAAAAACTCTATAAACCCTTTAAACCCCTAAACACGTTTATAATCACCAAAGAAACATTTAAACCCTAAAAAATCATAAAAACCCTAAAATACATTAAAAACCATAAAACCCCTAAAAACTCTAAAAACCGAAAAGTCCTTCAAAATTAATAAAAACCTTCATAACCCAAAAGAAATCCTAAAAAACACGAAAAATACATAAAAACATAAAACATATAAAAATACTGAAACTCCCTAAAAACCATAAAAGTCTAAAAACACTTAAAATCACTTAAAATGATAATACAAAATAATAAAGTAATAAATCCCATAAACCCCTAAAAAGTTTAAAACCCCTAAAAACCAATAAAAACCCTAAAAAATCACTAAAAATATAAAAAACTTTTAAACCCATAAAAATGATAAAAAATATGACAAATATTAAAATCCCAAAAAACTAAAAAAACCAAAAATCCAAAAAATCCATAGAAACTCTAAAAACCCAAAAAACCCAAAAACCCTTGAAAATCCCTAAAAACCCTAAAATCATCAAAATCATAAAAATGTCATAAAAATCCTTAAAAATGTAAAAATCTCTAAAAATATGAGGAAACCTAGGAAAACAATAAATACTGAAAAACACATAAAACTCCTACAAACAAAAAAATTGCTCAAATCTCTAAAACCCAATATAAATAAAAAATTACTAAAAATTCCAAAATCCCTAAAAACCCAAAAAACAAAAAAATCCTAAAAATCCCAAAAATACCTAAAACTGTATAAAAACCCTAAAAACACTAAAACAATTATGAAAACCATAAAAACTAAAAAAAACATAAATCACATAAGAAACTAAAAAACACTAAAAACCCTAAAATACCCTAAATCTTCTAAAACCTTATAAACACCTAAAATCCTTAAAAACCATAGAAACCTATAAAAACCTTAAAACCCCACTAAAAACTCTATAAACTCTTTGCATCCCTAAAAATATTAAATAACACTAAAAAACCATTAAATCCCCAAAATAATAAAAAAATACTAAAAATATAAAAAACCATAAAACCATAAAAATAATAAAAACCACTATAAACAAAAAAAATCCTTGCAATCCAAAAACAATGAAAATCAAAAAGCACTAAAAATCCCTAAAACATAAAAAAATATAAAATCCTTGAAATCCTTTAAGAAATGTGTGAAAACATAAAAACACTAAAAACTCTAATAACCTAAAAGGCTAAAATACATTAAGCCAGTAAAAACCCTACAACCCCTAAAAACATAAAAAACCCTTAAAACCAATAAAAAACCCTAAAATCTCTAAGAACCAATAAAAAACTATAAAATCTCTCTAAACCCCTAAAAACATTAAAAAGAATAAAATCCCTAAAAACCCAAAAAACTCAAATAAACCCCTAATACAAAAAACCAAAAAACGAAAAAACTCCCAAAACCCCTCAAAATTCCTAAAAAACCTAAAAATCCATTAAAATACCTTAAAAGAACACAAAATCCCAAAACTGTAAAAAATTATAATAGCCCTAAAAACCAAAAGAAAAACATTAAAATATAAAAACAATTAAAACCACTAAAAGAAATATAAAACCCTAAAAATAATGAAAACACAAAAACCCTCAAAATCCCAAAAGACCATCAGAACCATAAAAATCCTAAAAACCCTAAAAATACCAAATAATGTAAAAACCCCTAAAACCCTTGAAAACCTCTTATAAAACCATAAAAACCTAAAAACTCTTAGAAACCCTAAAAACACAAATAATGTTAAAACCCCTAAAATCAAAAAAGACCCTAAGAATCGCAAAAAACCTAAAAACCCATAAAAAATAAAAAACTAATTAAAATTATAAAAAATATTTAAACCCCTAAAATCATTAATAAATATAAAACCCCTAAAATTATAAAAAAAACCTTAAAAACTAAAAAAACTCATAAACCCCTATCAAACATAAAGAACCCTAAAAACAAAAAATCCTATAAAATTAAAAAAAATAAAATTCATTAAAAAAACCCGTAAAATATATGAAATATTATATAAATCATATAAAATGAAAATCCCTAAGAAAAACATAAAAACCCCAAAACACATAAAACACCTATGAACCTAAAAATGAAAAAAACCTTAAAAAACCAAAAACTCATAAAACCCCCTAAAACAGTTAAATTCTATAAAAACACTAATACCAGTAAAAAATATAAATAATCCCTGAAAATCTTTAAAAATGTAAAAACAATCAAAAAAAGGAAAACCTGTGAAATCAGTAAAAACCTAAAAACACATAAAACACATAAAACACCAAAAAACCACTAAAACACATAAAAGTCCTTAAAACCTTAACACCCAATAAAAATATAGAATCCACTCAAAATATGGAAAAACATAAAAAACTATAAAAACCATAAAAAACTATAAAAAAACATTTAACTGAAAAAACATTAAAAAATTAAAAAAACCATAAAACACTAAAAAACAAAAAAAATAACCATAAAACCCAAGAAAATCCTCAAAACCTGAAAAACGTTCAAAATCGATTAAACCCCTAAAAACCGTTAAAATCCTAAAATATCCCCAAAACCATAAAAACTAAAAAAACCCCTAAAATCCTTGAAAACCTCTACGTAATCCTTAAAAACCTAAAAAAACCAAAAAACCCTATAAAAATAAATAACAATAAGACCCCTAAAAACCATAGAACGCCTAAAAATCCTAAAAACCTAAAAAACCATAAAACTATAAAAACGCTAAAAACTACAGATTCCCTTTAAACTAATAAAATGGTAAATAACTGTAAAAACTATGAAAACCATAAAACTTAAAAAACCCCAAAAAACAAAAAAAACCCATAAAACCCCCAAAAACCCTCAAAAACCCTAAAATCCCATAAAAATTCAAAAAAACCCTACAACATCATAAAATAGTTAAATAGCCTAAAAACATGAAAAAATCATAGAATACCATAAAAAAATTAAAACAATTAAACCCTTAAAAACATTTAAATTATAAGAACATAAAAAATATATATTCAGACTATCTTGGGATTAGGTCATGACTTTGCCACTACCTTCCCTCCCAAGACCTTACTGGTTTGTGGGAGGACCTTACTCCCCCTCTTCACCTCCTTGTGCTCACAAACTTTACCCTTTCACTAACTTGACTATACTCCCCAAAACTCCCTCAATCAATGATTTCCATAATTTTAAATCATTCGTAAAAGGAGTTATCTCAGTTCCTCTTTCTTCCATAGAGTAAACTAGAGATTCAGTGATGATGGATCTATATTTGGTTACTCTCTTCAGGAAGCATTGCACCTCCATGGTTTCCTTAGAAACATTTGTATCTTATTCTTGAAAGTTTCACAATGAAGTGATTGTCGGGCTTCTGGATATGAGGCACATCTTGATCTGGTTAGTGAACAAGGATGACTTTATCCTTGTCTAGAATTTTGCTCTATGACTTCATTGAGGTTTCCATTTTTCTCAATTTCAGTGGTTATTTTATTTTTTATCTACATTGTGACAATCTCATTATGAATATATGGATTACTCTACTTGGTCGTACTTTGCCTTATTTAAATCCAGTGGTTATTTTTTTATTGAGAATATGGTCAGCTATTTTATCTGATCATACCTCCGTACACGTGTCGTGTGTTTTCGTGTTTCTTTGAGGATTTTTTTAAAGTTTATTTTTTCAAGAACCCATTAGATTTTATCTTCATATAGTTTGAAGTAGAACTTATTTGGTATCAAAAGTTTTGATATTTATTGTGTATTCCATTCATTTTGTCTTGTAAGCATCTCGATCATGAATCGGGCAGATACCGATGTTATTTGTTTTTCAATTCTCAAGAGGTCTCTATATCATTATGAGTGTATTAGACTATGAAAGATGCAGTTATTTAGGTCTTAATACCTCTAACACTGGTATAGCATGTATAGCTTCTGATGTGTATCATCCAGGAATTTGGGATATGAGGATTTTTAATAAAACCCAAAAGGAGGTGGGATAGAGGATTTTAGATAAGATGATAGAGGATATTTTTTGTCATTTGATGTGGGATTTTGGTGTCAATCCTTCATCAATGCTGGTTTATGGTGGCTCAGGTGCAGATGAGGGGTGATTCCAGCCTCGAGAAGTGGCCCAAGGAACCCTCCATCATATGAAGATGCTGCGAGATCTGACTATAATTTTCTCTAAGAGGTTATGACCTAGAAAATATGTGAGGTTGGATCGTATAGTTTTAACATATATTAAATTTAGGAGTTTTTAGTGGATCATGGGACTATTTGGGGATTAGTGAACATTCCATGCCCAAATAGGTTCCTAGAGTGGAGAAAATAGGTTCTAGGTGATGGAACGAAGTAGCCCACTCATTCTAGCATAGGTAATGATGGAATTTTAGTGATGGTTCCCAAAAACTATTTGTGGTACCGGGTGATGATGATCCTCCCACATTTGAAGAAGTGATTCTCATGGTGGAAGGACATGAAGAGCTCCATTATGCACTTTAATGGTCAGATGATAGTGGAGTGGACATTGATTATACCTCAGAATCATAGTCCATAGAGCCCAAGAAGGTTTAAATTGTGGATTAGTATATTCAATCATCTTCAAAGAAAGGAAAGAACAAAATTTTGGATTTAGATGGATTTTTTCAACACTGTCAGAGGCTACAGAGACGAAAGGAATACACACTTACCTAGTCCTCATATTACAAGGTATTCTTATAATTGAAAAAAAACACTCAAAAGAGTTTGAATGTTGCTACCAACATCACATAGAATAAGGAGGATGATGAATCATAACACATCTTGGAGATTCTCATGCATTATAATGAAGAAATGTTATAGGAGTCTTTCTTGATCAAGGTTTCTAAGGAGGTTTCACATAGAATTTTGAAAGACCATTGCATATTGAATTGAATAAAGAATAATCCTCTAGGATTGAAAAATAGAATAGGATTTTGATATGTGGTTTTGAATAGGGAAAAAAGCCTGGAGGAGAATGTGAAGACTTCAGAAAGGATGGAATTAAACTTCAAGGATATCATTAAGGATAGTCCAGATATGGAGGTCACCACCATTGAATGTAAACTATTTAAGGTAAATGCTTTTTACCACTATAATTTGTTGTGTAATGGCTTGATAATTTATTATGATGTTTGACATTATCTACATTTTCAACCATAATGGATTCAATATTTTTCTATCAAAGTTATTTCTGAAGTGAAAATATTTTATTTGGTGTTAAGAAACCCTTAATACTATAAAACCCCTAAAACTTCATAAATCCCTAAAAACCCAAAAACCCATAAAAATCCTAAAAATCCCTAAAAACATTTAAAAACCCTAAAACCCCCAAAAAATTGAAAACCATTAAAACCCTTATAAAAACCAAAGAACCCTAAAAAAACTCTAAAAACCCATTAAACCCATAAAAATGATAAAAAACCTATAAAAACATAAAACCCAAAAAGAACTCAAACCCCTAAAAACCAAAAAAGGCCCAAAATAACCTCAAAATCCCTAAACACTCAAAAAATAATAAAATCCTAAATATCCCTAAAAATACATAAAGACCTAAAAAACACTATAAAACCTAAAGAACCAGAAAAAAACATTAAAAAAACACATAAAACCACAAAAACCTAAAAACACTAAAAATCTTAAAGACCCTAAAAAAACCATAAAAACCCTAAAAACACTTAAAACTCAAAAAACCCAATAAATATTAAAAACCCTAAAACCCCTAAAAATGAAGAAAACCCCAAAACCCATTGAAATCATAAAAACATTAAAAACACTTAATAACCTTAAAACCCTAAAAAACACAGAAAAAGGTAAAAATCCAAAAAATCCGTAAAACCCCTAAAAACACTAAAAACCCTTAAAATACAAAAGAACCCTAAAAACCATAAAAACCTAAAAAAATCACTTAAAATAAAAATAAACATAATACACCATAAAACTCTGAAAAAATTAATAACCTAAAAAACACAACTAATGATTAAAATTCTAAAAACCTTGAAAACCCTAAAATGAACATAAACCCCCAAAAACCCAAAAAAACCAAAAAAACCCAAAAAAACAAAAAAAAACAGAAAACCCATCAAACCCCTAGAAACCAACTAAAAAAATTTAAAAACCATTTAAAAACTAATTTTTTTTTTAAAATTACTAAATAAAAATAAAACCCTATAAAAACACAAAAAACCTCTAAAAAGCCAAAAAAACAAAACCCCCCCCCCCCCCATAATCCCTAAAAACAACGAAAATCCCTAAAACACTAAAAATCGAAAAACTATTAAAAACCTCTTAAAATTCCTAAAAAAATATCAAACCTTAAATACTATAAAAAACCACTTAGAAATAATTAAAAACCAAAAACACATAAAACTCTTTAAAACCATAAAAACGCTAAAACCCCTAGATATCCTAAACCCCCTAAAAATATCTAAAACCCTGAAAACCATAAAAATCCTAAAAAGACCTAAATATCCCAAAAACATAAAATACATAAATCCCCTGAAAGACCATAACAAAACCTTAAAAAACTTAATAAACATAAAAACCATAAAATCCTAAAATATGTTAAAACTCATAAAAACCCAAAAATCGCAAAAACCCAAAAAACCAAAAAACCATAAAAACACAAAAAAAACCTAAAAAATATAAAAATACTAAAAACATCTCCAAAAATCCAAAAAAATGTATAAAATAATAAAAAATTGGAAATACACTAAGAAAAACAAAATAAAACTTAAAAACATATAAAGACCCTAGAAAACAGAAAATGTTAAAAACCCTAAAGAACCCTTAAAGACCCTAAAAACAGTAAAATCCCTAAAAACCAAAAAACCCTTAAAAACCATAAACTATCATAATAATTAATAAAAAATCTAAAAACCTCTAAAATATCTAAATAATATTTAAACTCCAAAAAATGTTAAAAAACACTAAAAAAACATTTGAAACCCTAGAAAGTCAAAAAAATAACCAAAAACAAAAAAATTACAAAAAAACCCCTAAAACCCTCAAAAACCCAAAAACCTTTTAGAATCCATAAAAAAACTAAAAACCTATAAAAATACTAAAATATCACAAAAACATAAAAACCCATAAATCCAGGAAAAATCCATAGAAAACATTACAAATTTAAAACACATAAAACCCCCCAAAACCAGAAATGCAAAAAATCCAAAAAACTATAAAACTATAAAAATAATAAAAATACCAAAAAATCATTAAAATGAAAAAAATCCTAAAAACCAACAACTGTATAAATACCGTAATAACCAAATCTTTTTTAAAAACCCTAAAAACATAAAAAAACATAAAAAACAAAAAGACCCTAAAACCCCCAATTACACTTTAAATGCACAAACCCCCTGAAACTCAATAAAATCCCTAAAAATCAATAAAGCAAATAAAAACCACTAAAAACATTAAAAACACATTATACCCCAAAAGTGTTAAAAAAATCTAAAAAACCAAAAAACCTTATAAATCTAAAAAAACCCTAAAACCCAAAACGCCTAAAAACCTCCATAAATCCCAAAAACCCCTAAATAACGAAAACCTCAAAAAAGCCCTAAAAATCCATAAAAATATAAAACCCCCAAAAAACGTGAATATCAATAATGAAAAACATAAAACCAAAAAAACACATCAAACCTAGAAAAACCCTAAAAATTCTAAAAAGCCTAATAACCCATTAAAACCCTAAAAACCCTAAAAACCCATAACAACCATAAAAACCTCAAAAACCCCCTAAAACCCAATAAATCCACTAAATAATATAAATACACTTTAGAAACCTAAAAAATTAAATTCTCTAAAAACATTAAACCCCAAAAAACCCCCCGTAAAACCCCAAAAAATCCAAAAAAATACCTAAAATCCCTAAAATGTAAAAGCCCCTAAAAACACCAAATAAAAATTTAAAACAGTAAAATAAATTAAAACCCCTAATAACCTAAAAATAATGAAAATCCAAAAATCACCTAAACCACTAAAATTCCCCAAAACCCTAAAAATCCCAAAAAAACCCAAAAAACCCATAAAAATCATAAAAATTCCCAAAAAATAAATAAAAAAGTAAAAAACCCTAAAACCATGATAAAAACTAAGAAAAAAATAAAACCTAAAAAAACATTCATCCCCTAAAAACCAAGGAAATGATAAAAACCCTAAAATTCAATAAAAATCCTAAACACCTAAAAACGATAATACCCCCAATACGTAAAAAACATTAAAACCCTATAGAACCCCTAAAACCAAAAAACGCTCTAAAAAACTTCAAGGCTCTTTGTGGAGATTGATGCTTCTAATGGACTGGTTGATTTTGTTTGGATTTCTATTGGTGAGGAGCTTCGGAGGAAGCTGCATGTGATCTTTGAGTCATGAACGGATTTCGGCTCCTCCTACTGGCTTATGGATCATAATGTCTGGGCTTGAATGTATAGCGGAAGGAATTGTTGTGCTTTGAACCGATCTCAAGAGGTGACTGGTGAGGAGAAAAAGATTCTGGGCGTGGCGTAGGAGGTTTTCCACAAGGATCCTCATGCTCAAGTTGAGTCTGGGGAAGGTGGCATGATTGGGTGTGGATGAATATGGCAGAGGTTGCAGTGAGTACTTTAGTTGGGCTTGGAAGGAATGCTTTCGTGGGGGTGACCCCTACATCTGGGCTTGGTTCTGGATCCCTGGGTGTGACGATTGTGCGGGAGATCCCCCCCAATAGTGTCGAGGGGTCATGGATCTACAAATGATGGATGGAAAGTGGGTTTTCAATGTCAACCGGAACCCATGGTGACTGAAATTTTCAAGCGATTGAGAGGTGACTTGAAGATCTTGGATGCTGGAAGTTCCTTATGTAGGGAGGTTGCTACTGATGGGAAGTTGGTCTCCTTTAATAGCAGTCTGAAGCAGATGCCGAAATTCGTCCCAATCTTCAATCAATTTGAGGGGCTAGAGCTTGAGGGAGAGGTGCAAGGGTCTCCACATGATGATGGGAGTGATAGGTCTGATGTAGAGGAGAGCAGGGTGCAGGATGTTATTGCTGAGGTGGATGGATGGAGTGTGGCCCAGAAGTATTATGAAGATGATATACTGTTAGACATCACTGTGTAATCGGGTGGTGTTGATGTGCAGGAGATTAGGGATTTTCAGGCTCTTGGTCACATTTGTGATCATTTTGATGTGAATGAGGGGAAGGTAAAAAATAATCTGGGGAAGGAGGGGAAAGGGTCTCTAGTTGCTGGTGCTGGGAATGTAAGGCTGGCTGTACAGATGCAAATTGGGGAGCAGGTTGTTGCTACTAGGCACGGTGGAGGATGTGTGGTTCTTAATAATGGTCAAGTTGGTACAATGCCAGATACTCTTGGATCCTTGGATGGATCGGGGGAGCAGGGAAAAAGGGAAATGCAGGGGACGATGACTGCACGCTCTGTCCAGGGGGATGAAAGCAAGCTGCCTAGGGGGAGGGGCATGTGCAGCATGCCCTGGCTTGTGGGGTTCCCCATCTTTGTCTGGATTCTCAGGAACCTACAGTGGCTCTTGACATGACTCAATGTGGAGTTCTTGCTGTATGTTCCCCCAATAAGGAAGCCTCCTTCAATCCAGATCAAAATTTTATCCAGAAGGATCATAGAAGGACGGAGCAGAACATGAATGTGGTCATCAAGGAGTGGGCCCTGCTAGAGATGGCCATAACTTAGGGGAAGGAAAACAAATCTGCAAAGGTCTCTTCAGTTCCCTGTTGGAGGAAACCAAAGAAGGACTATTCGGCTTTGCCGAGGATAGTGTCCACAAGAGCCTCTTGCAAAGCTAAGGAGGTTGACTCTGGCAGGGGAAGTCGGTCTAGCAAGGAACAGCTGAATGTGGAACATCAACGTCTCAGGGAGTATTACACGACCATCTTAAATGAATATGATTCTTCTGAATGGGAGATGGTGGAATCAGATGCTTCCTCTGGTTATGGTGCCGATGGGGACCCTTTTATGGAGGACGTTGAATTGTAGTTCCCGCTATTTTCTTTTCATCATTTTGGGTCTTTTCGGCTTTCGGTGTCATAAGGGGTCCAAGGATTTTTGGGTGTGGGATGTTTGGCCCCACCCCGCCCTTGTCAGCTTTTCTTTTCCTTTAATAAATTATGTGGGGGTCAGGAATAGCCAGACCCTTCACCTATTTGTCCCAAAATACCCAAAATACCCAAAATCCATTAAAATCCCTAAAAACCATAAAATCCCGATAAAAACCTACAAAATCATTAGAAATACATAATAAATCTTAAAACCTTAAACACCCCTTAAAATCCTCCAAATCCCTAATAAATAATAAAAACCCAAAAAAATAACAAAAAATCCCTAAAAATGTAAAAACCCTAAAAAATCATAAAAATCTAAAAAAACATTAAAATTATTGAAGACTCTTAAAACACATAAAAACATAAAAACCATAAAAACAAAAAAAAACCAAAAAATCCATAAAAATAATAAAAACCTCAGAAATCATTTTTTTAAGAAAATTGGGGACATGAATTGGTTTCCCAATTCATGTCGCCTATTGAATTTATTAATGTCAAGAAAGGACTGTACAACCACGAGGTGTAATGAACTTACCCCAGTAGGGATTTAGAGGGTTTACACAAAAAATACTCAATCCAAAAAAACCAGTTCTTGAAGACAGCCCAAAAAAATCACCATTCAATTGTTTGAAAGCTAGATCTTAAAAAATGCAGTCCATCCATAAAATCAGTGAGCTGTCCTACTGGAGAAAAAAGATCAGTCCAAACCTTCCTCCCCTGGAAACATAATGAACTGCAACCATGCGGAGTTGAGGAAAAGAGAATAAAGAGGCCATCTTGCTGCTAAAGTATCCTTTCCACAACCGCCAAATAGAAAGAAGGCATACTGATCAAACCAAGTAATCAGAAATCTTAAGTCCAACACTTGAAGCAGATAGAGAAAATCTTCAAAATAAACCAGTGTCCAGGAAAGAACATGCTAGAGGATCAGTAAATCCAAACCCTGTGGCGTGTTATCAGCAGGATAAGGAGAGTACTTAAGGACCTCACTTCTCAACCATTCAACCTCTATAATAAGGATCAACAACATTAGGCCAGTACCAAGGAATTCCCGTCCTCTAGTCCAAGACTACAAAAACATCATAAGAGCACGCAACAAGAAGAACAAAAATAAAACACCAAAAGAAAACAAGGAAAACAACACCATAAGAGACAACATTTTGAAAAGAAATCGGCCAGAAATTCCTCCAACCAAAATCTTCATGTAAAAACCAAGAATCAAAATGCAGAGAAGAAAAGACAGAAGCATTAGGAAGAGTGCATGGATAACATTAATTTCTGGTTAAAATAATATCACTTCACCTCAAGATATCTCTCTACTGAAGTCTCACCCGATTGAATCTTTTGAAAAGAAATGTCCATTTGTCCCTCCATGTAAAAGGATTGTTGTTTCACCTCCTCAGTACAGTGATGAGCAGACTCTTCAGTTGATTGAGCAATAGTATTCGTGTCTTGGGGATTCTGAGAATGATCTTTCCTAGACACATACAAAGAATGTTTGACAATGGTCCTTTCCATTTGAGAGTAATCCCTGCGCTTCCGAGTCTTTTTAGGATTTTGAGTGATGAAACCATCAGCATCTAAAAACCATAGAAATCCTTGAAAACACTACAAACCCACTATAAACACTATCAACCCTTTAAACTGATAAAAATGTTTAAAAGATCAAAAAAACCTTAAAAACCATAGCACACTCAAAAAAACCATAGCAAAATCAAAAAAACAAAAAAAACAAAAAAAAATCCCTAAAACCCTAAAAATCCAAAAAATACATCAAAAGTCCTACAAACACTAAAAATCAAAAAAACAAATTAAAAAATCTAAAAAATTCCCTAAAAACATAAATACCTATAAAAATTACAAAATTCCCTCAGAAAACCTTAAAAATACTAAAAACACCTAAAACCCAAAAAATGTGAAAACCCTAAAATACCCTATAAACCTTAAAAAACATAAAACCCCTAAAAACCTTTAAAAACCCTAAAACTCCATAAAAACCAAATAAATGACTAAAAGTTATGACTAACAATTAAACCAATTTTTTTAAATATAACAAAAATTAAAAGCCCTATAAACTAAAAAAACCAAAAAAACCAAAAACCCCATAAGAACGAAAAACCCAAAACCACTAAGAATCCCAAAAACCCAAAAAGACAATAAAAATACCCAAAACACATAAAAACTTAAAAAGCACCAAATTATAAGGAATCCTATGAAATCCTTAAAAACCTAAAAACACTTAAAACCATTCAAAATAATAAATCTCTAAAACCCTAAAAACCCTTAAAATCTAAAAACCATAAAAATACAAAAAAAAACTAAAAAAATCCATAAAAATGTAAAAAACTCTAAAAACCATGAAAATCCCAAATAAAACCCTAAAAACCTAAAAACACATAAATCCCCTAAAAACTAAAAAACACTAAAAACTATGAATGACCAAAAAAAACCCCCCAATAAAATTTTAAAACCCACAAAGCCAATAAAACACCATAAAAACCCACTAAAAAATATATAAACTATTTGAACCCCCTAAAAATGATAAATACCTCCAAAAAACCATAAAATACCTAAAATCCTAAAAAACAATAAAACCCCCAAAAAATAAAAAAACCCCCGAAAAATATAAAAACCCAAAATATCACTAAAACCCAAAGAAACATTGAAAATCCAAAAATATCACTAAAAATCCATAAAAACATAAAAACCCCCAAAACCAGAAAAACCATAATAATACATTAAAAACCAAAAATAAATTTAATACCCTAAAAAGCTAAGAACAAAAAAACCCATAAAAACTCTAAAACCCCTGAAAACCCTAAAACAAAAAAACCTTAAAAACCATATAAAAACATAAAAATGCATGAAACCCCAAAAAACATAAACTAACTCTAGAACCCCTTTAATCCCCTAGAAATGTTAAAAACTCTAAAAAACCTTAAAACCCTGAAAATCACAATTACCCCTTAAAACCAAAAATTCCCTAAAACCCCTAAATCCTTTAAAACCCCTCAAAATCCCTAAAACTCGAAAAATATATAAGAATACTTAAAATAAATAAAAAACCTAAAACATAGAACACCCTAAAAAATATAAAAACTGCTAAGAATCACATAAAAACATAAAAAAACCCAAAACCCCAAAAAACCAAAAGACCTCAAAAAATCACTAAAAATCGTAAAAATGCTCAAATTCCTAAACACTAAATAAACTATAATAATCCTAAAAATATCTAAAAATACATAAAAATGTAAAAAAACCTAAAATCCTTGAAATCCCCTTACAAAGAATTAAAAAAAATAAAAAAACTAAAAACCCTTAAAAAACAAGATATTTCTAAAACCATAAAACCCCTAAAAACAAAAAAAAACTAAATTCCTCAAAAACCCTTAAAACCAATAACAACCCAAAAACCAATTAAGACTATAAAAAACTTTTAAACCCATAAATACATTAAAAAATCAAAGAACCTTTAAAACCTGAGAAATCTAAAAAAACTACTATAAAAACCAAAAAAAAACTAAAAACCCAAATGAATCCTCAAACCAATCAAAATCCATAAAAATAATAAAAAACCGTAAAAATAATAAAAAAATCCTTAAAAATCCAAAAGAACATACATAATCCTAAAAAACTGAAAACCATAAAAATGAAAAACATAATGACACCTAAAATCCCTAAATTCCTATAAAATGCTTAAAACCCTAAAAATCTAAAAATCATGAAAAAACCATTAAAACCACAAAAACCCTATAAAACCCTAAAAATTATAAATAAATCTCTAAAAACCCTTAAAATTTTAAAAAACACTAAAAACACTGAGAAAACCCTCTGATAACTTAAATAACCTGAAAACAATTAAAACCACTAAAATTGAAAAAAAATGAAAATCCCTAAAAGAACAAAAAAATTATGAAAACCTAAAAAACCCATAGAAACCCATACAAATATTTTAAAACCCTAAAAAAGATAAAACCCCAAAAAAGATAAAACTCTTAAAAACCCACTAAAAACTCTAAAAACCCTTAAAACCATAAAAAAATAAAATTTATTGGAAAACTAAAAAACCCAAAACAACTAAAAAAATCCTACAACCTGAAAATAATAACAAAACCCATCAAAACCCGAATAAACTATAAAACCCCTCAAAAACCCAAATAACCCAAAAACCCTAAAAAAAATAAAAAATACTATAATCCATAAAAATGTACAAACCTCAAAATACCTAAAAACCCTTAACAAAACCTTAAAAACAAAAAAATAATTAAATCCCATAAAAAATAAAAAATGCTAAAAACCCTAGAAACCCATAAAAACCCTAAAAACCCCGAACACCCTATAAAATTTACAAAAACCTAAAAACCCCATAAAATCCCCAGAATACCCATTGAAAACTATAAAACCCCCTCAAAGCCCTACAAATGATAAAAAAAACTCTAAGAAACATAAAGCATGTAAAAACACCAAAAAAATTAAAAACATTAAAACCCCTAAAAACCCATAAAACACTAAAAAGCCTAAAAATTAAAAAAACCACTAAAATCATAAAATAACTTAAACCATGAACAAACCTAAGAAAACATTAAAAACCTAAAAACATTTAAAACCCAAAAAACACAAAAACATTCCAAAAATAATAAAATCCCAAAAAATCATAGACACCTAAAAACCGTTTAAATACCTAATAATACATAAAAACCCTAAAAATACCAAAAAAACTAGAAAACCCTAAAACCAATGAAAACCGCTAAGAAATCATTAAAATCCTAAAAACACTTAAAACCCCTAAAGAACCCAAAAACACAAAAAATGATAAAAACCAAAACACCCTAAAAACCCATTAAACCTCTAAATTACATGAAAAACCTATAAAACCCTAAAAAACTAATAAAACTCTAAAAACCCTTTTAACCCATTACAATATTAGAAAACTATAAAACCCCAAAACAACTCAAAAAAACCTAAAAAACCAAAAAACCCACAAAATTCATAAAAAATTTAAAACCCCTAAAAACATAAAAGACCTTATAAAACCTAAAACCCCTCAAAAAACCTTAAAAACCTAAAAAATAAAACCCCAGAAAACCTAAACATGCTAAAAATCCAAAAAAAAACCCTAAAACCCATAAAACTCCTAAAAATATAAAAAACCCCAAAAACCATAAGAACCTAAAAAACCCATAAAAACCTTAAAAACCATGACAAACTCTAAAACCCATTTAAAACCCTAAAAAGGTTAAAAACACTAAAAACACATTAAAACCCTAAAGAACATAATAAACCAACAAATACCAAAAATAACTAAAATAATCCTAAATATCCTAAAAACGCATGTAGACCATCAAAGTGCATAGAAACACTAAAATAGTAAAAATCATAAAAAAACATTAAAGTCCCTGAAAACATTGAAAACCATAAAACCCCTGAAAAACCATAACGATACATTAAAAACCGAAAAAAACTTAAAATAAATATAAAAGTAAAAAAGGAAAAAATCCTAACAACCATAAAATGACACAAAAACCAATAAACTTATGAAACCTCAAAAAACCTTAAAAACCCTAAAACGCATAAATATCCTAAAACCCACTAAAACACTAACAAACCCTTTAAGAACCTAAAAGGATAAACCCTACTAAATTAACATAAAACCCACTAAAATATGAAAAACACTAAAAACCCATAAAACAAAAAAAAACCAAAAATCCCTAAAAACCCTAAAAAACATTAAAATTCTGTAAAAACCCTAAAACCCAATAAAAATCATAATTTCCCTTAAAAATCCCAAAAAACATAAAAACTCATAAAATACCTATAATACCCCTATAAAATCCTTAAAAAACTGAAACACATAAATCCCATAAAAATCATAAAAATAAAACAACCCTAAATACCATAAAACCCATAAAAATACATAAAAACCATAAAATTATAAAAAACCTAAAAAGGACTTACAAATACCTAAAACATAAAACCCTAAAACCTAAATAACCCCTTTGAAAACCTTAGAACCCCAAAACACATAAAAAATTTCAAAATCTTAAAATATGTCAAAATGATTAAAAACCTTAAAAACCCTAAAAACTCATAAAACCCCTCAAAATCCCTAAAACTCCTAATACCCATAAAAAACCTAAAAAAGCTAAAAAAATACCAAAAACATAAAAAACCATAAAAACCCTGAAAAACCATAAGTGAACCTAAAAAATTTAATAACAATTGAAAACCCATAAACCCTAAAAAACATAGAAATACCATAAAACCAAAAAAAACAAAAAAAAAACACTAAAATCCCAAAGAAAATCCTCAAAATATCAAAATCTCTAAAACCCTAAAACTGATAAAAATAAAAAAAACCCTATAATCCTTAATAAAAAAACACAAAAATCCATTAAAATATCTAAGAATACTTTAAAAACCTTAAAACCTCTAAACCCCTCAAATCCCTAAAACTATTAAAGACCCATGAAACCTAAAAATTCCATTAAAACATAATAAAAAACCTAGGGTCCCAGAAAAACACAAAGAAAACATTAAAAGATAAAACAATTGAAATCTTTATAAACCATATAAATTGATAAAAACCCTAAAAAACCCTAGAAACCAATAGAAATCATAAAACCACTAAAATTAATAAAACACGTAAAAACATAAAAGCACACATAAAAAAATTAAAAACCAATAACACTCTAAACCACTTCAAAATAGTTAAAACCCATAAAAACCCCAAAAAACCCAAAAAACACAAAAAATGGTAAAAACCAAAAACACCATAAAAACAATAAAACCGCTAAAATACATGAAAAACCTATAAAACCTTAAAAAATAGAAAAACTCTAAAAACCATTTTAACCCCTTATAACATTAAAAAACACTAAAAACCCAAAACAACTCAAATACTCCTAAAAACCCAAAAATCGCATAAAACCCTCAAAATCCCTAAAAATTATAAAACCCCATAAAATACAAAAAAAATAACTAAAACCCATCCGAACATAAAAAACCCTATATAACCTAAAAAACCCCTTGGAAAACCATAAAAATCTAAAAAAATACAACCCCAAAAACCAAAAAATGCTAAAACATAAAAAAACCTACAAATGATAAAACTCCTAAAAAGGAAAAAATCCCTAAAAACCATAAAAACCTAAAAACACATAAAATCCATTACAACCATGACAAACTCTAAAACCCATTTAAAAAACGTAAACGGTTGAAAACACTAAAAACCATTAAAACCCTTAAAAACTCAAAAAATACCAAAAATCCCAAAAATAACCACAAAACCCTAAATACCCTAAAAACACATAAAAACCATCAAAGTACATAAAAAACCTAAAATAGTAAAAATCATAAAAAATCCTTAAATTCCATAAAATCATTGAAAACCTTAAAACCCCTAAAAACTCTAAGGATACCTTAAAAACCAAAAAACACTTAAAATAGATAAAAACATAAAAATAATTAAATACCCTAAAATAATCTTACAACCCCTACAAATCCCTAAAATTATAATTCCTCTAAAAACCTTAAAACCCCAAAACACCTAAAAACCCTAATACCCCATTAAAACACAAAAACCATTTATAACCCCAAAAATGATAAACACTACTAAATATGTGTAAAACCCCTTAAAAATATAAAAACACCAAAAAAACCCAAAAAACATAAAAATCATAAAACCCTAAAAACCCTAACAACATTCAAAATATGTAAAAACCCTAAAACACAATAAAAATCATAATTCCCATTAAAAATCCAAAAAACATATAAAATCCATAAATACATGGAACACCCCTATAAAATTCTTAAATAACTAAAAAACATAAATCCCCTAAAAAACTAAAAATAATAAAAACCCTAAATTCCATAAAACCATTAAAAATCCGTAAAACCATAACGGTATTAAAATCCTAAAAATTACCTTAAAATAACAAAAACATAAAATCCATAAAAACCCTAAACACCCCTATGGAAACCATAAAACCCCAAAAACACTTAAAACACTTCAGAATCTTAAAATACATTAAAATGTTTAAAACCCCTAAAAACCCATAAAAATTCTCAAAATCCGAAAAACCTCTAAAACAATAAAAACCCTAATAAAATTAGAAGATACCAAAAAGATAAAAAACCATAAAAACCCTAAAAACCCCAAATAATACCATAAAACCTAAAAATATCTAAAACCCCTAGAAACTTATAAGATGCCAATAACCCTAAGGATCCCTAAAAAACCCAAAAATCCCCAAAACCCCATAAGAACCATAAAACCCCTAAAACCATAAAAAATCCAACAATCCATAAAAACCATGAAAACAATTTAAAACCTATAAATACTCTTTAAACAATTTAAGAACTCAAAAAACTCTCAAAACAGTAAAAAACTTAAAAAAACTAAAAAAATCCACACAAATACGAAAACTATAAAAAAATAAAAACCCTAAAAACCTTAAAAATCACTAAAAACACTAAACCCCTATAAAAATCCTAAAAAAGTCCCTAAAATTTCCTAAAAAATTAAAAACCCCTAAAAACATGAAAAACGCTTATAAAAACATAAAATCCCAAAAATACATAAATTCCATAAAATCTTAAAATTGATAAAACCCCTAGAAAATCCTAAAAACCCAAAAAACCAAAAAACCCCTACAACTATAAAAATCTTAAAAATCCATAAAAATCCCTAAAAATAAAAAATAAACCCTATACCACTAAACAACTCTACGAAAATTGTAATGACCTAAAAAATCTTAAAACCCTTAAAACCCTAAAAATCTAAAACCATAGAAGACCCAACAAAACCTAAAATATATAAAACAAATGAATCTCATTAAAATATCAAAAAACCCCTAAAACCCCTAAAAACCACTATTGTTTTTGAAAACCATTTAAACTCCAAATAGCACTAAAATCTCTAAAAACCTTAAAACCCTATTAAACTTAAAAAACATCGAAACCCAAAAAACCATTAAACACCTAAAAACCATCAAAATCCCTAAAAACCCCAAACACCCCTAAAATTACAACCCCCCTATAATCATTTAAATGTAAAAAACAAAAAAAACCTAAAAAGCGAAAGAAAAAATTAAAATCCTAAAAAACATAAAATCACTAAAAACATAAAAATGCTAAAATCCCTAAATACACAAAAAACCATAAAACCCCTAAAAATGGAGGAGTCCCCCCCCCCTTCTGAGGAAGGAGGGAACAACATGGTGGCCATCAGCTTCCAGGACAGAAGGAAGGAGCTTTCGTAGTCACGGGGTGTCCCCATACATATATCTCAATCTTGTGGTGTCTAACGAATATGAAATATGAAAACCCCTAAAAGCCTTAAAAATCCTAAAAAACCTAAAAATCACTAAAAATCACTAAAAATCATAAAACCCATAAAACCCTAAAAAGATAAATACCCTAAAACCATGAAAAACCCTTTGAAAATATTAAGAACCAAAAAACATTTATAACCCCCAAAAAAACTAAAAAACACTAAATACCATTGAAAACCGGAGAAAGACCCTAAAACACCATAAAATCATAAAATTCCATGAAAACCATAAAAAACCTTAAAACCCATAAAAACCATAAAAATTAAAAAACACAATAAAAACATAAAAAACCAATAAATACTCAAAAAAGCCTATGAACCCCAAATAAATATAAAAACCCTAAACCACCCTAAAACCACTCAAAATCCGTAAAACCCATAAAAACCCATAAAAATCAATAAAAGCCCCAAAAAATGTAAAAAAATCTAAATCAATTAAGAAATGATAAAAAACCAAAACCCCAAAAATATACAAGAAAATCCCTAAAAACCCATCAAAATTAAAACCCCTAAAAACTATAAAAACCCTAAAACCCATCAAAACACTAAAAACACACTAAAACCTATAATGAATATTTACACACTTAAAAATGATAAAAAAAATATAAAACCCATAAATCCTGAAAAAACATATAAATCCATAAAACCAAAACACCCCCTTAAATCCCAAAAAACCCGAAAAAAAAATCAAAATCCCTAGAACCGTAAAACTGATAAAAATAAAAAAACCCTATAATCATAAAAACATAAAAAACACTAAAACTCCTTAAAATCTATTAGAAAACATTGAAAACTTTTTAAACCTTTAAACCCCTCAAAATACTCAAATCCCTAAAACCATAAAAACCATAAAAATCATAAAAATCAAAAAAACCCATTAAATCCTTAAAAAATAAAAAAACCCTAAAACCCTAAAAATGCCTAAGAAATCCTTATAATCCTTAATAATAAAAAAATCCTAAAAACCAAAAAATGATTGAATTCCTAAAAAATATAAAATGACTATAAAACCCATAGACCCCCTAAAAACTAATAAACCCCTAAAACTCATAAAACCATAAAAGCCAATAGAACCTAAATTCCCATTAAAATCACTAAAACCCTCTAAACCCTTAAAACATTAAACACTCTAAAAAACCATAAAATCACAAAATACTAAAAAAAATTACCAAAAAATCATAAAAACAAGAAAAAAAATCCACGAACCCCAAAACCCTCAAAATCCGTAAAAACCCAAAAGAATAAAAAACAGAAAATGAAATAAAAACTCTAAAACATAGGAAACTCTAAAAACCTAAAAACACATAAAACCCATAAAAAACCATGAAAACTCCAAAAATCTTAAAAATCCTAAAACCACAAAAAACCATGAAAATCGATGAAAACCATAAAAATAAAAAAGACATAAAAGTACCTAAAAAATTTAAACCCCTAAAACTCCTAAAACCCCATATGAAAAACATTAAAACCTAAAAACACTTAAAACTCCAAGAAACATAAAAAATGATAAAAACACTAACCCCCCCCCCCCCCCCAAATCTCTAAAAGACCCCAAAATCTATAAAAACCATAAAAAATCCTGAAAACATAAAATTCCTTAAAGACATAAAAACCCTAAAGATCTAGAAAAAAATAAGAAAATCCTAAAAACCAAAAAATACTAAAAACCATTATCACCATAAAACACCTAAGAACCATAAAAACCCTAAAACCATAAAAAAACAATTAAAACCATTAAAAACCTAAAAATTGCTAAAAAACATAAAAGACCATAAAACCCCTACAACTCTCTAAAAACTGTAAGAACCCTAAAACGCCGAAAACAAAAAAAATAGAAAACCATAAAAAGCCACTAAAAACTCTAAAAACCATTAATATCCATAAAAATGCTGAAAATGCCACAAAACCTTAAAGTCCTTAAAAAACTCAAAAAAACCCTAAAAACACAAAAAACCATAAAATTCTAAAACAATAAAACCTTTAAACCTTTAAAATTACTAAAACCCTAAAAGTGTTAAAAATCATAAAAAATACCATAAAATCCCTAAAAATGTAAAAAATCCTAAAAATACTATGAAATCATTAAAAATCAAAAAACACCTAAAACCACTAAAAACCCTAAAAAATGCTAAAAACCATAAAAACATAAAAACCATAAAAAGCATAAAAAGAAAAAAAACACCTTCAAAACATTAAAAACACTAAATTCCCATAAAAACCATAACCACTAAAACATTAAAGACCCTATAAACCCTTCAAAATATTCAAATACTCTAAAAACCCCTAAAACCCATAGAAACTCAATAAACATCAAAAAATTCAAAAACACCATAAAAACTCTAAAAACCCTCAAAATACCTAAAAACCATAATAAACTATAAAAATTATAATTACCCCTACAAATACCTTAAAATATAAAAAATCATAAAACCCCTAAAAACACTACGAAATCAATAAAAATATAAAAACAAATAACACCCCTAAGAATCCTAAAAATTGGTAAAAATAGTAAAA
Organism: Viscum album; assembly: GCA_963277665.1. Taxonomy (NCBI): domain Eukaryota; kingdom Viridiplantae; phylum Streptophyta; class Magnoliopsida; order Santalales; family Viscaceae; genus Viscum; species Viscum album. The sequence continues at coordinate 1,119,073,597 of OY728152.1, forward strand.
CCCTAAAACCCTAAAAACTATAAAACACATCAAAATCCCAATAAACCGTAAAGTCTATAAAAATTCTATAAAGCCCTTAAAATATCTAAAAACATAAAAACACTGAAAACCATAAAAACCACAAGAATACATTTAAAACCTATAAACACATATAACCCAAAAAACCTAAAAATGATAAAAATCCTAAAATATCCTTAAACACGTAAAAACAATAAAACCATAAAAAACCATAGCCCTTAATAACACCTAAATACCCATAAATCCCAAAAAAAAACGATAAAAAACTCTAAAACCATTTAAACCACGAATAATGCTTAAAAACACTAAAAATCATAAAATCCATAAAAACTAAAAAAATCCTTAAAACCCTCAATAGTCCATAAAAACCATAAAGCCCCTAAACCCAATAAATATTAAAAAACATTCACCAAAAACTCTTAAAAAACAATAAAAATCTAAAAACACTTAAAATCCCTAAAAACCAAAAACACTAAAAACACTAAAAGCCACTAAAATGTCTAAAAACCATAAAACCCCCAATAATATTCAAAACACTAAATTCCACAAAAACCCAAAAAAAATGAAAATTCCTAAAAATGTAGAAAAAACTTCAAAACCCGTAAGAAAACTCTAAAAACCTAGATACACATAAAACCCATAAAACCCCTTTAAACTCTAAAAACCATTAAAAACCCAAAAGTCCCAAAACCCCTAAAATCTCTAAAAAACTAAAATTTCACCAACCTCATAAAGACACTAAAACCCAATAAAAACTCCAAATATGCTAAAAACTCTAAAACTCCATAAAAACCACAAAGACACAAAAAACCATAAAACCCCCAAAAACCATTAAAATATTTAAAATCCAAAAAAACCCAAAAATGTATAAAATCCATAAAAATTACTAAAAATACTAAAAACCAATTAAGCCCATAAAACTGTTAAAACCTTTAAAACCATAAAAACCATAAAAATTCATTTTAAAGCCAAAATTCCCAAAAAACCAATAAAACCCTAAACACCCTAAAAATCCCTAAAAAATATAAGACTACTAAAAATCCCTAAAAATATTTAAAAAAAGAAAAAATCCTTAAAACCCTTTAACCCCCCTCCCAATCCCCTAAAACCCTTAAAACCCTAAAATCCCAAAAAAAAACCCCTCAAAAGCCACAAATCCCTAAAACCACTATAAAAATACTTAGAAATCCCTAAAAATCCCAAAAAACATAAAACCCATTAAAAACTCAAATCCCTAAGAAATCCATAAATCCAAAAAACACTTAAAACAACTAAAAACATAAAAAAGAATAAAACTACTAAAATTCCAAAAAACCTATAACCCCCTAAAAACCCTAAAAACAATCAAAATCCATAAAAAACTAAAATCCCAAAAAATTTCTAGAAAATCCCTAAAATCTATATAACCAAAAAAACCTAAAAAACCCTGAAAATTACTATGAAAACATTAAAAAACTAAAAAAATTAAAATACCTTAAAACTAAAAAATTGATAAAAAACCCAAAAAACCTTTAATTGACCCTAAAACAGATAAAAAACCATCAAAACCATCAAAACCCCAAAAAACATTAAAATACCCTAGAAACCAATATAAACCCAAAAAACTAAAAATTACTCTAAAGATACAATCAGCAACTAAATACATTAAAAAATTCTAAAAACCCTTAAAATCCATGACAGACTAAAAAAATATTAAAGCCCCAAAAAAACACAAAGACCCCAAAACCCCTCAATATCCCTAAAAATCCTAAAAAATATAAGAATAACTAAATATTAAAAAAAACCAAAAAATGAGGAAAACCATTAATAAAAATTTTAAAAACCTAAAAACACTTAAAACCCTAAAATTGTAAAAAAGACCATAAAACCCTAAAAACTCTAAAATCCATAAAATCCCAAAAACCATTAAAATAACAAAAATCCGAACCCCCCCCCCCAAAAAAAACCGAATAAAACCTTTAAAACTCTTTAAACCAATAAAGACATTAAAAACTATAAAATAACTAAAAACCCCTTAAAACTAAAAAACCGTGAAAAAACCCAAAAAACTATAAAAACCCTTAAAATCTATAAAATTGTAAAATACACTAAAACCCTAAATTTTTTTAAGAAAATCATAAAAACAAAAAATAATTGAAATCACCAAAAACAAAAAAATGTTAAAAACTCTAAAATCCCTAAAACCCCTCAAAATACCTAAAAATGAAAAAATCATAAAAATCCAAAAAAAACACTAGAAATCCCAAAAAACAAAAAAAAACAAAAAAATCCTATGAAAACCATAAAAAACTAAAACCACTATAAACCCCTAAAACCAAAAAAAATTCTAAAAACCTAAAACCCTAAAAGGCCCTTAAACCCCAAAAATCCATTAAAACTATAAAACCCCTAAAACATTAAAAACCATAAAACCCATAGAAACCCGAAAAAGGTAAAAATAACTCTAAAATTCCATTAAACTCCTAGAGAAGTTAAAAAATATAAAACCATAAAAACCCAAAAAACCAAAAAACCCAAAAAAATCAAAAAGAATCTAAAAATACCTAAAAACCCTAAAAATTATAAAAATCCCAAAAAATATGTAAAACAATGAAAAAATGTAAAACCCCCAAAACACTAAGAAAACCTTAATAAATTAAAAACAATTAAATTTCCTAAGAAAACCAAAATTTCATAAACCTTAAAATTCACTAAAAACCATAAAAACCGTAAAAAGCTTCAAAATCCCTAAAATTGTAAATAACATAAAAATCCTGAAAAATCTTGAAAAACATCCCTATAAATGTTAACCACTAAAAACCCTTAAAAACAATAAAAAACCATAAATAGATAAAACCACTTAAAACCCATAATAAACATGAAAATGATAAAACACTAAAACCCTTGAAAACCATAAAACCCAAAAAAACTGGAAAAACCTCAATGCCACTAAAAACACTAAAAAGCCTTTTAATCCATAAAAACATAAAAAACACTTAAAAAATTAAAATCTAATACAAACGAAAAGAACACAAAAATCCGAAAAATCCATAAAACCCTAAAAACCTAAAAATATAAAAGTGCTCCAGAAATCCATGAAAAATTAAAAACACTAAAAAAATTTGAAAAATGCAACGGAACCCTTAAAAATGGGAAAACTCTTAAATCCCCAAAATTCCTAAAAATGCTAAAAACCCTAACCCCAAAACCCCTAAATAATCCTAATAACCCTCAAAGTCCATAAAAACTGAAAATGGAATAAAAATCCTAAAAAATACCTAAAAATCAATTAAAACCAAAAAAACAACAAAAAACCACAAAATCAAAAAAACACCTTACTCCCCAAAAAATATAAAAAATGCTAAAACCTTAAAAACTATAAAGGGACCTAAAAACCTAAAAACAAAAAAATCCCAAAAATCCCAAAAAAACCATAAAACCCCTACAACCCATAAAACCTCTAAAACCCAAAAATACTCTAAAAACCATATAAACCCCTAAAAGGTTTTGAAACTCTAAAATTCATTTAAAATCATAAAATACTAAAAAGACCCTAAAACCCAAAAAAACCATAAAAACCCTAAAACCATCAAAATCCAAAAAAATCCTTAAAAACATAAATCTCATGAAAACCCTATAAAAAAACAAAAATAAAAAAACGCGTAAAGCTTCTAAAAACCAAAAAAATGCTAAAACGCATAAAACTAAAAAACCCACAGAATCCCTAAAATTATAAAAACCACAAAAATCATAAAAACAATTAAAATACAAAAACAAAAAAAACTCGTAAAAATCCTCATAAAACCATAAAATCCTAAATACACCTAAAACCCGTAAAAAGCATAAAAATGATAAAAATTATAAAAACTACAAAAATAAAATAAAAACCATAAAACTTCTGAAAACCAAAAAACTCCTAAAACGAATAAAATCCTTAAAAACCATAAAAACCCTAAAACCTAAAAAAACTCAAAATTATCAAAAAGCCCTAAAAATATAAAAAAAAGGAATAAATATTCATAAAAAATTAAAAAACATTACAAACATTGAAAACACCTTAGAAATTTTTAAAAACATAAAAAAAAATAAAAACTAAAAAACCACAAAAACAATAAAAAAGTTAAAATTCCCTAAAACAAAAAAAACATTTAAACCCTATAATCCATAAAAATACTTAAAAATGTGGAAAATCCCTAAATACATAAAAAGAACTAAAAACATTGGAAAACCCTAAGAAAAGCATAAAAACCAAAAAACACTTAAAACCAATAAAAACCTAAATATTCAACCAAACAAAATATAATCTTATAAACCCTAACCCCCTAAATATCCCTAAAAACCCTCAAAATCATTAAAAACCCTAAAAAAGAATCCTAAAAATCATGAAAACCCTAAAATCATGAAAACCCTAAAATCATAAAAAACAGTACAACCCTAAAAAACCCTTAGGAAACCATAAAATACTAAAAATACTTACAAACAATAAAACCCATAATAAAGCTAAAACACTAAAAAACACAAAAAAATCAAAATGATCATAAAACCCCAAAAAACCATAAAATCCCTAAAATGACTAAAAACACTAAAAACATAAAAAATGAAAAGAAGCCCTAAAAACCCATAAAAACACAAAAAATCCCTAAAAACCATAAAAACCTTAAAAACCATAAAACCATAAAACCCCCGTAAAACCACTAAAATCCCACTAAAAACTATAAAAACCCTTCAAATCACTAAAAATTTCAAAACACATCAAAACCATAAAATCCCTAAAAACTCAAAAAAAGCCTTAAAAAACATAAAAAACCTATAATCGTTAATAAATTAAAAACTCCTAAAATCCCTCAAAATCTATAAAAATCTAAAAACCTTAAAAATGATAAAAAAAACAATTAAAATCATTAAAATGTAAAAAACCCTAAAACACCTGAGGAAACCATTAAAACCAAAACTCTTAAAACCACTAAAATCTATAAAATGCTAAAAACCAAATAAACATAAAAACCCTATAAACACTAAAAACCATAAAGTCCATAGAAACCATAAAAATAATTAAACCCCCTAAAACCCCTAAAATGCTAAAAATATTAAAGACTCTTTAAACCCTTTATAAATGTATAAAACTCTAAAAAATAATAAGACCCTAAAAAACTCAAAAAACCACTAAAACCCCAAAATATCCCTAAAACCCATCATAAAACATAAAAATCAAAAAAATTAATAACAATCCCAAAAACATAAAAACCCTTAAAACACCTGAAAACACAAAATAAAACACAAAAACATAAATACTCAAAACACCCCTAAGAAACGTAAAAAATGAAAAAATTATAAAAAAAAACCTAAAAACCCTAAAAACCCTAAACCCTAAACCCCCTTAAAACCCCTAAAACACTAAAGAGACCCCAAAAAACATAAAAATTCTTAAAATGATAAAATCCCCTAAAAACATGAAAATTCATAAAAACACAGAAAAACCATAAAAACAATGTAAACTCTAAAAACCATTTAACCCCATAAAAACGTTAAAGCCTCTAAAAATAAGAAATCCCTAAAAAACTCAAAAAACCCTAAAGTACCAATAATACATAAGATCATAAAAACCATAATAATCCTCAAAATCACTAAAAACAATAAAAATAATATAAAAGAACTAAAAAATACCTACAAGCATAAAAACCCTTCAAAACGTGAAAAACCAGAAGAAAACCTTCAAAACTCAAAAAAAAAAACTTTTAAAAACCTAAATGATGCTGAAATCCATTAAAATCCATAAAAACCCTAAAACGCACAAAATCTTTATAAACCCTAAAAACCATAAAAATCATAAAAATCCCTAAAAATCCCTAAAATCAAAAAAAATATTATACTTGAAAACCCCCTAGAAAAGATATAATAAAATAAAAATAATTAAAAAACTGAAAAAATATAAAAAAAAAGAAAAAACCCTAAAAAACCCGTAAAAGACCCTAAATCTCATAAAAATAATAAAAAATCTAAAACACCTAAAACCCTAAACCCACTAAAAAATATAAACCCCTTTAATCCTCATATAAAATTTAAAATAAAAAAACCATTATAACCTAAAAATCTAAAAAAACCTAAAACCCAAAACCAACAATATCCCTCAAAATCAATAAAAATAATAAAAATCCTAAAAATCCTAAAAAGCCTTAAAATCACTCAAAACCAAAAAAAGTCCTCAAACCGTGAAAAACCCCTAAAAACCATAAAAACCTAAAAACAAATTAATCCCACAGAACCTTAAAAAACCAAAAACCCTTATATATCCAAAATTCATTAAAACCCATAAAACATCCAAAACCATAAAAATTTTAAAAACCCAAAAGAATAATTAAACATTAAAAACCCATTTAATCCCCAAAAATAAAAAATAAACTTCTAAATAACCTAAAAACCCCTTAAAATCTAAAAAAACCAAAAAAAAAACAAAAAAACTTACAATCCCTTAAAATATCCAAAATAATAAAATTCCTAAAAATTCAAAAAATTACAAATAATCACTAAAAAAGTAAATAACCCTAAAATCCAAGAAACCCCTTATGAAAATTGTAAAACCCCTAAAACACATAAAAACCCTAAAACCCCTAAAAACCCATATTAATCCTAAAATGCCTTAAAATGCCAAAAATGTAAAAATCCTAAAAACCCTGAAAACACTATAAAAAATTAAAATACCTAAAAAAATTAAAACCCCTAAAAAATGCTATATATCAAAAAATACCTTAAAAACATTAAAAACCCTAAAAATCCTATAAAACAAAAAACCCCTAAAACCTTTAAAAATCATAAATCCCTAAAACCCAGTATACATTTTTAAAAAATTAAAAACGCTAAACTGTTAAAAACACTAAAAAATCCGAAAAAACTCAAAAAACCATCAAAATGAAAATAAACATAAAACAATAAAAAACAACACAACCCAATAAATCTATCAAGAATCTAAACCAATAAACATTCTAAAACAACCCTAAAAATATATTAAATGTAAAAATCCCAAAAACCTAAAACTCTACAAAACCCATAAAAACTATAAAACACATAAAACTCATAAAAAAATAAAAGCACGAAAAAGACTAAAAACCATAAATCATAAGAAACACCATATCATTAAAAATCCCCTAAAAACCCACAAAATCTGAAATACAACTAAAAAAATCAAAAGACCACTAAAATCTCGAAAAACATAAAAAATAACCAAAAAAATTAAAAACCCTAAAAAACTCAAAAAACATACCAATATTAAAACACCTAAAACCCCTAAAAACAACTATAAACATTAAACCCAATAAAAAAATATAAAAACCCTTTAAACCCCACTAAACATTAAAATATATAAAAACCAAAAACAACTCAACGAAGCCCCTAAAAGAAAAAAAACACAAAACCCCTAGAACCGCTCAAAATCCCTATAACCCCTAAAACCCATAAAAATCCTTAAGAATCACTAAAAATTCTAAAAATATAAAAAAACCCTAAAACCCTAGAAAACCCTAAGAAAAAAATATACACCTAAAAACATAAAAAACACCTAAAACCTAAAAAACATTAATACCATAAAATAATGAAAAACCCAAAATCCCTTAAAATCACTAAAACCCCTAAAAACCATAAAAATCCCAAAACCCCGAAAAATCAATAAAAACATGGAAATCCAAAAAATCATTGAAAACCCCTATAAAACTTTAAAAACCTAAAAATACATAAAACCTCTAAAAACATAAAAAATCCTAAAAATCCTCAAACAAAACTAAAAAGAACATGAAACGTTAAAAACAATAAAACCCCTAAAAACCATGGAATCCATAAGAACCTTTAAAACATTGAAAGCCAATAAAAACACTAAAAACCCACTAAAAACTCTAAAAACTCTTTAAAACCCAATTTTTTTAAGAACTCTAAAAAACCTGAAACTCAAAAAAACTAAAAAACCATAAAAAATAAATAAAAAATCATAAAAACCATAAATCCTAAAAAACCTTAAATTCCATGGAAATCCCTAAAAACCATAAAACCATAAAATCCTAAAAAATTCATAAAAAAATAAAAAACCATAAAAACATAGAAAAATAATATTAAAACATTGAAAATTAAAAAAAAAACCATAAAACCAACAATAAACCAAAAAACACTAAAAAACTAAAATTCCTTAAAGTCCAAAAAACTATAAAAAACATAAAAGGATTAAAAATACATAAAAATCTCTAAAAACATAAATAAACAAAAACACATGAAAACTCATAAAAAACATGGAAACATGAAAATATTTAAAACACCTAAAAACCAAAAAACAAAAAAAAAACCCTAAAACCATTAAATGACCCAAAAAACCCCAAACCTGCAAAAAACCATAAGACCCCTAAAACCCCATAAAGACTAAAATCCACCTAAAACTCTAAAAACAATTAAAACCACTAAAAGCATTAAAGAAATTAAAAAAAATAAAACACTAAAAACACAAAAAAAACATAAAACCCCCAAACAATCAGAAACCCTAAAAACACTAAAAACCCTAAAAATCTCATAAAACATTAGAAACCATAAAAGTCATCAAAAAACCTAAAAATACCTAAAAATTTTAAAACCCTAAAAACCGTGAAAACCCATAAGAAAACCTTAAAAACCTAAAATCAAATAAAAACCCTAAAAATCCTAAAAAATTCTAAAACCCATAAAATCATTAAAACCATAAAAACCCTAAAACCCATAAAAATGTGTAAAAACCTTAAAAAATATAAAAATACATAAGAATCCTAAAAATCACTAAAATTTGTTAAACCCTTCAATACACTAAACATGTTAAAAAAATCTAAAAAGCATTAAATCCCCTAAAAACTCAAAAAAACATAAAAACCTAATAAACAATAAAACCCCATAAAACCACTAAAAATTAAAAAAAACAAAAAACCCTTAAAATTATAAAAAAACCCTAGAAATCCCAAAAAACATAAAAACCCTGAAAAACTTGAAAACCCCAAAAAAATCCTTAATAACCTAAAAACACTAAAACCCCAAAAAAATATAAGAATTGTTAAAACCCATAAAATACTATAACACCCTAAACCCATAAAACCCATAAAAATCCATAAAACCAAATAAAAACCCTAAACCCCATAAAACCCTAAAAACCCACTCAAAACTAAAAAAACCATGAAACATAAAAAAAACGATAAACAATTCTCAAAAACCATAAATCCCTCGAAAAACTAAAAAAACCTTACAAACCAAAAAATCCCATAAAAACCTTTAAAACTCTAAAACCCCCTAAAAACATTAAAAATTCCCCCAGAATCCCAAAAAACCCTAAAAAAATAAATTTTTTAATAGATACATTAAAATTCATAAAACTATAAAAACACTAAAAAATGAAACACCCTAAGAAAACCTGAAAACCATAAACACTTAAAACTTCTAAAAAGCTAAAAATAATAAAAACCCTAAAAACCTAAAAACCCCATAAAATCAGTAAAAACCATAAAAATATTGAAAACCCCCTTAAATCCCTAAAAAGGTAAAAACCATAAAAACCGTGAAAAACATAATAAAACCTTAAAAACACCAAAAACCGCAAAAATATCATAAAAAATTCAATGAACCCTAAAAAACCCTAATCCCGTTAAAAACTATAGAAACCATCAAAATCTATAAAAACCATAAATACCATAAAAATCCTAAAAATCATTAAAAATGTAAAAACACAAAGAAACACTAAAAACAATTCAAAAACCTTAAAAATGTAATACGATTAAAACCCGTAAAACATAAACAACTATAAAAAACCTAATAGACTATAAAAACCTTAAAAAATATTGAAATCCATAAAAATCATGAAACCCATAAACCCCACAAAAACCATTAAAAATCCTAAGAAAACATTAAAATACATAAAAACACATAAAACCCATAAAAATATTTAAAAATACATAAAAATGCCTAAGAATTTGAAAAACCATAAACCCCTGAAAACCCCAAAGAAAATTGTTAAAACCAAAAAACACAATAACCACTATAAAACCTAAAAAATGTTAAAATCCATAAAAAACACACAAAAAAATGTAAAAACCTGAAAATCCCTAAATACCCTAAAAAAGTAATAACACTAAAAACACTTTAACCCCCCAAAAAAGATAAAAAATCTTAAAAACATAAATATAATAAAAAACTCATAAAACCATTAAAACACAAAAAAACATAACCCAAAAACCCTAAAAAACCTAAAAAACATCAAAATCCATAAAATAAATAAAGATCCTAAAAACCCATAACAATATGTAAAAATGTAAAAACCCGTAAAATAAATAAAACCCTTAAAACTTTTAAAACCCATAGAAAATATAAAAACAATATCATCCCTAAAAACATAAAAACCATTAAAATCGTTTAAAACTCTAAAATCAATAAAAATCTTAAAATATCTATAGAAATATCAAAAAACATAAAAAAAATTAAAAACTAAGAAATCCCTCAGAAAACCATAAAAACCTAAAAGACGTAAAACCAATAAAACCTAAAAAACTATTAAAGAACATTAAACCCCCATAAAACCCCTCCAAATCACTAAAATCCCTAAAAAATAAAAAAACCTAAAAAATCAATAAAGATCCCTAAATATGTAAAAAACAATAAAAACCCTGAAAAATTCTAAGAAATAATTAAAAACCGATAAATAGTTAAAACCACTATGAACCTAAAAAATGCTAATCCCCCAAAAAACCCAAAAAACCAAAAAAACCAAAAAACCCAAAAAACCTTAAAAACCCATAAAAGTCCAAAAAACCAATTAAAACTAAAAAAAACACCAGACCCATAAAATTTTTAAAATAATATTAAACCCTAAAACCCTAAAAAAGCAAAAAATCCCTAAAAACCCAAAAAACCAAAAAAACCAAAAAAACGCTAAAACTCCAAAAACTAAAAAATTCCCACAAATTTCCCAAAACCCTAAGAACCCAAAAATATCATAAAAACCAATAAAAAGTTTAAAAATAACTAAAAACATAAATACCCTAACTACTTAGAAAAGCACAATGAAAACCATAAAAATATAAAAACACTTAATCCCTTAAAATCATAAAAACTCTAAAAACCTCAAAACCCTAAAAACGATAAAAATACAAAAAACCCTCAAAATCCCTCAAAACCCAATCAACCCTAATAAAGACATAGAAACATAAAAAAACTTAAATCCCCTAAAAAACCTAAAAATGAAATAACCCCAAAAACACCTAAAAAATAAAAAAATCCTAAAAAATGTAAAACCCTAAAAAACACATAAAACCACTAAAACAATAAAAATCCAAATAACCCTTAAAAATCATAATGAATCACTAAAAATTATAAAAATCCTTTGAACCAACTAAAATACCTAAAAACCCTAAATACTAAAAAACCAATAGAATCCAAAAGAAACCACAAAAACCATAAAACCTTTAAAACCCAAAAGAGCCTAAAAACCCCTGAAAACCCAAAAAAAACACAAAAAATCCCAAATACTAAAAAAACCCTAAAAACAAAAAAAACACTAAAACCATTAAAAAAACTAATTAAACCTTAAAAATATAAAAAAACTTTAAACAAAGAAATCAAAAAAATTCTTAAAACCATAAAAACCATAAAATTCCTAAAATCCATCAAAATGCCTAAAATCACCAAAAACCATACAAATTATAAAAACCCAAAAAACCTAAAATATAGAATACCATGGAAACCCAAGAGAAATCCATAAAAACTAAAAATACATAAACCCCCTCGAAATTTAAAATTCTAAAAAATTTAAGAAGCCCTCAAGAAACCCCAAAACCCATAAACTCTTGGAGACAGAGAAGAGATGGCACAAGGAAGGGGGCTTGGCAGAGATGGAGATCCTGTACAACCATTGGCCATACCGCCCCCTGTTAGAAATGTGGAGCTTGATCTGGATATGCTAGAGGTATTTGGTTACAAGGAACTCTTTCATCTTTGTAATCGCTCATCCTATGGGATTGGCATGATTGATGATGCACTGGAGGTGTCGAGACTGAATCATAACTTTGCAGAGGCGGTGAAATCGACAATTTCACTCGCCTTCTCTGATTTTGAACCTCCCTCTCTCGGTCGGGTCAATTGGAAGGGGCGAGTGGCTCACATTTTGGCTAATTATGAGGTAGTGGAGGAAAAGTGCAACCTCTATCGATTGTCCATCATTACTAGGGTTTTGACCCCAAAGGGTGAGCGTCTCTGGAAATTTTATGATCTTACCAATAGTGAGATCAGAATTTTGACCCACTGAATGTCAATAACACCCCTTCCTAGGTATGGATTCATATATGTAAGATTAGATAGCTTTATTGGCACCCTTATATTTTATGGGACATTTCCTCCTCTGTGAGTTATACTATATGAATTGATAAGGATATTGAAAATCCAATGTATGGACATTATACACGTGTCCTAGTTGAAGTTGACTTAGCTTCCACATTGATTAAAGAAGTTGTGCTCAACACTAATGAAGACAGCTTCACGCTGGAAATTCAGTATGAGCACAAACCTTGCTTTTCATTCATTATAATCTCTTTGGACACCTCATCTCTAACTATTGATGACTAAAAGTGTGCATTGTGTGCAATATTAAAGGACATGTTATTGAATCCTACAACAGAAAATCAGGAGCTGGAGTGGGGATAAAGGCACCTGGTCAAGAAATTGCTCCCTCCCAGCCTGGTCCTATTGTGGTTAGAAGCATTGTGGAGTAGCCTTCATCAAAGAGGGTGTCGGGGGTTGATGAAACATACTACCAAGAGATACCCCCATATGAAGGGAGTTGTTGCTGGGTCTAACCCCCTGGATGATCAGCTCAATGCCACCTCAGAGCCTAATGCTTCCACCCCCAGCATGTAGGTAGTCATGGCTAAGCCTGGATAGACCTTATATCCTAAACGGCCTTCAGCCGCGCCGCCCCCTGCCGGTAAGGTGGATCCAGATCTGGCTATGCTAGAGGTCGTTGGTCACAAGGAACTCTTTCGTCTCTGTAGTTTCTTATACTCTAGGATTGGCATGATTAATGATGCACCAGAGGTGTCAAGACTGAAGAATACCTTTGCGGAGGTGTCGAAATCGGCGATTCCACTGACCTTATCTGATGTTAAACCCCCCTCTCTCAGTCGGGTCATTCAGAAGGGGCGAGTGGCTCACGTTTCGGCTAATTGTGAGGCAGTGGAGGAAAAGTGCAACCTCTGTCGATTCTCCATCATTACTAGGGTGTTGACCTCGAAGGGTGAGCGGCTCTGAAAATTTGCTGATCTTACCAACTGGGATAGGGAGATCTGGGGCTTCATCGAATGGAGAATGACTGCTATGTGGAGAGGATATATTCATATTCTCTTCCCATCACTTGAATGGAAGGGATGAGCTTGGAGCTTCATCTCCCTCAACTTGAAGCATGGACTCTTAAGGATACAAGATTGGGATCGGAATTTCGACCCACTAAACATCAAGAAAACCTCTGTGTAGGTATGGATTCGTATATGTAAGCTTAGATAGCTTTATTGGAACCCTCATATTTTATGGGACATTTCCACCTCGGTGGGTTATCCTATATGAATTAATAAGGAGATATAAAATCCAAAGTATGGACATTATGCTCGTGTCTTGGTTGAAGTTGACTTAGCCTCCACATTGATTGAGGAAGTTGTGCTCAACACCGATGAAGACAACTTCACACTGGAAATTAAGTATGAGCACAAACCCCAGCTTTTCCTTCATTATAATCTCTTTGGGAACCTCATCTCTGACTGTCGACGACTAAAAGTGTGCACCAAGTGAAATCTTAAAGGACATGTTACTGAATCCTGCAACAGGAAATTCGGAGCTGGAGTGGGGACAAAGGCCCCTTGTCAAGCACCTGCTCCCTCCTAGCCTGGTCCTGCTATGGTTGGAACCCCTGTAGGGCATCCTTCATCAAAGAGGGTGTTGAGGGTTAATGAAAAATACTTCCAAAAGATTCCCCCATATGTAGGTAGTCATTATTGGGTCTAAACCCCCGTCTGATTAACTCATTTCCACCTCAGAGCCTACAGTTGCCACCCCCGGCCTGTAGGTAGTCATGGCTGAGCCTGGCCAAACCTCAGAACCTAATGCCAGTTCGCTGGCAGCCTTAGCTGAGCCCGGTGAGACTTCCACTCATTCTGGTCCTACTATGGTGGTGAGCCCTACCTACAGCCAGGGAGCACCCCTCCCATGTAGGATGTGGATGCTGGGATGGTCCTTCCCATGCCTTTTCTAGGGCCTTCTTCCCTCCCTAGCCCTAAGATGGACTGCCCACATATGGCCCTCCCGTCACTGACTGATGACTCCTTTACGGATGTTTCCTCTAGTAAGGCTGCATAGTGAGACATGCCTAAGAGTGCCTACCCTATTACACTATGCCCCCTGTATAGGTTCACTCCTCTCAATGGTAGCTTCTGGGATGATGAGGCTGTGGAATAGAATGACGAGGAGGCGGAAGGGTCTTCCAGACCGGCTGACAAGAACCATCAACAGGAGGTTGGATCTCAACCCTTGGATGAACCGGGACTCACATACAATATTGATGAAGCTGATCATTCCACTAAGAAGAAAACTATGGGCAGGCCCATAAAGAAGAGAAAAAAGGCCAAAGTGAAGGCATCACCTCTTAATGCTAACACAAGCCCTGTGTGAGGGGAAACTACGGTCTAATTTGATGCAGATACTCTTCTATAACTACCATGGGATTGGGAGTCCTCCCACTACCTCAGCCCTTAGGAATATCCTCATTTCCCAGAGGCCTATGATTCTCGGTATTACTGAGCCAATGATCTCATTCAATAACTATATGGGTTTCAACGGGGGTAACCTTGGTTACTCTTGTGTTTCTATGACTGCTAATGAGAACGGTCTGGACATTTTATGGGTGCTAAAGCATGATGACATCCAGCTGATATCTGTGGATGTGAGTACACAGGCCATCACCTTGTATCTTAAATTCAATGCTACCCCACTTTCCCTATCATTTGTGTCTTCTTCTTGTTCATAAATGAGGAGACATGCTCTATGGGAAAACTGATTACCCTTAATGGGATCATCGAGAATAACTGGATTGTGATTCGTGATTTCAACACTGTGTTGCGCCCGGATGCGAATATTGGCTCCAACTTCTCTCGCTCGGCTGCTGAGGACTTCTCCTTCTATCTTGATGCTTGTGATATCATAGAAGTTCCTGTCTCTGGAGCCTCCTTCACTTGGGGAACTTAATAGTCAATGGGAGGCAGACCAGAAAGTTGGACATGTGATTTTATATGATCAATGACGAGAATACTCCCTTTCATGTCTCAGGCTTCACCCTCCCCAAATTTCACTTAGAACATAACCTCTTGATTTCTGAATGTTCCATGGGCTCTCCAAGGTCATCACCCCTACCCTTCTGGTTCAATAATTCCTGGATCACAGTCCCAAGATGTAGGGAAATTGTCACCAATGGTTGTAATTAAGACCTCTAGGGTGGTCACTACTATATGTTGGTCTCTAGACTTAAAAAATTAATTCCTCTCTCAAGGAGTGGAGTAGGAACCGATTCTATGGTCTAGATGATGATATTCGGGCAGGTGAGCAACAACTCACCTTCCACCGGGATTCTAATCACCACTTTCCCCTACCCTCTCGAGAGGAGTTGCAGCTCCACTCCAAGCTTGACGATCTCCTGTATCTTAATGAAAAGGTGGAAAAAAAACCAGTTCAACGTTAGATGGATCGAATATGGAGACCGCAACTCGAAATGTTTCCATCAGTTACACAGGGATAAAATGGTCAAAAAGTGTTTAAAAGCAGTTCGTATCTCAGGCTATAATTTCACCTCAGTGGATGATATATACACTTCTATTATCAATCATTTACAAGGGATTTACTCGGATTATGGAGGAGACTACACACTCCCTTTGACGGATTCCATCCTGCAACATATTGACGACCAACAAAACAGGGCTTAACGATTGCCCCCGTGAGGAGGAAGTTAGGGCTACTTTATTCTCTCTGAATATTGACAGCACATCGGGACAGGATGGCTTCACTAATAAGTTCTTCATGTCTTACTGTGATATCATGCATGAGGGAATCACTAGTGCTGATAATGAATTTTTTTTCTTTTTAGTGTATTCCCAAATGGAGTCAATTCTAACTTCATTACCCTGATTCCCAAATGGGAAAATTCCATTGTCATTGGTGACTTTTGACCAGTGGCCATTGGGAACACTATTCCCAAAATCATTAGTAAGATTCTAGTCATGAAAATAGATAAATTTGTGGGGGAAATTCTCACTCCAAAACAATTTGGGTTCTTTCGTGGGCAGTATCATCCAAAAATGTCTTTTCATGGACTCGGAGAGAATCAACGTCATGTAGAGCCAGTCCAAGTATGGAAACTTTGTTCTTATTATTGACATCTGCAAGGCTTTCAACACTATTAAGTGGAGATGCATCTCCTAGGTACACTCCAAGTATGGATTCTTGAACATATTTATCAGGATGGTTATGTCCATATTAAGCAGTGCATGGATCTCCGTTCTTATAAATGGATCTCCCAAGGGGTTTTTTCCCTGCTCTCGTGGGGTCAGACAGGTTGACCTACTCTCAGGAATTCTCTTTTCGATTTCTTAAGATTACTTGAGTAGGTGTCTTATTGACCTTGGCCAGGCTGGTCTCTTCAATCCTATTAGGGTATTGAGGGATCTCCCTATGTCATCCCATCTATTTTATGCTGATGATATTCTTCTGTTTGGATAAGCTAAAAATTGGACCTTGGATTCCATTTGAATGATCTTCCAGCATTATGAAAATGTAGCGAGGAAATCTATCAGCTGAAGCAAGTCTTTGGTTATCTTTGGGGAGGGGGTATCTCAGCCATGTCTTAATTCCATTTCAAGGTCCCATGGTGTCATGAGAGTGTCACTCACTTTTCATTACTTGGGTGTTCCCATTTTTTGGGTATGAGTGAAAAGTTTTCACCTTGAGAGAATTTCCACTAGAATTATTCAACAGCAGACGAAATGGAAAGGGAAATGTCTTTCTCAAGCCGGAAGGGTTTGTCTTATCAACTCGACGATCACTTCTATGTTCACATATGCCTTATCTATCTACAGATGACTGTTTAAGATTCCTAAGGATGTGAAAGCAAAGATCATGAACTTCGCCTGGACGGGATGTATAAGCGAGAGGAAACTGGTTACAGTGGCCTAGAAGGACTGCACCAAACCAATTGAGTTGGGAGGGCTTGGCATCAAATACCTTAGACGATATAACGACGCTCTCCTCACCAAATTTACTTGGGGTATGCTTAATTCTATGAGTGGGGGCATGGGATTCAATCGGGAAAGGTTTCTGCTTAAAATATTAGATGAATATGAAGGTTACTTCCCCTCTCCTATTTGGCCAATAATTCGTGATTCGTACAAGGGTATTATTTCTCACTCAAAATGGATCATCTCAAAGCACTCAGAACTGAATACTTGGTCCACACCATTACTTGATAGGCCTCTGCATGAATGCATGATTCCCCCTACTAGCCTTAAGATCTTTTCCATCGCAGTGTTCATTCCTCAGCTGGAAGAGATTGCGACACTCCTCCCAACTGAAGCCCTTTTCTAAATCCAGTGTTATACCATTGTTGACTCTGACATTTTGATTTGGAAACCCAACCTTTTTGGGTGACTAAATGATAAGGATTATTATCGGTAAAATTGTTCTAGGGGATCCCCTTTCCTGGCATGGCTCTCCAAATTTAAGGGGAACTTCATCCCTCCAGAAAGCCATCTCTTTCTTTGGAAAATCCGGAAGAATCGGCTGCCAATGCAGAACCAGTTGCAGAAAGCTGGGCACAACCATTTCTCCATATGTCTTCTCTGCCTATGTGATAAAGAGAGTATTCAACACACCTTCCTATAATGTAGATTTAGTGCACCGCTTTGGGGTTACTTAAATCCGATTTTTGGGCTCCCAGCTTCCCTGGACATGCCTCTCTTCGAGATCCTGGGTGACCTCTCCAATTTGGTTTATAGTTAATAGGTACGTAACCTCTTGATGGTCTCTATTTTTTCCACCATATCATATATTTGGACCGCATAAAATGTGGTTTCCTTCAATAAGAATCAGATATCCATTCATGGTGGTGTGGTGATGATTCACAGGTATGTCTATACAGCGTCCCACATTCAGACAAGCTCGATGGCGAATGATGTTAGCAAGATCATTATTTTTCGACTTCTTGGCATCTCCGGTAGGTCCAAAAAACCAATGGTTCCCAAATTTATCTGATGGATCCCTACCCTCCCCTCTTCGATTAAGGTTAGCATGGATGGCGCGACCCTAGGTGCGCCGGGTCTTCCTAGGTGCGGTGGATTTTTTTGCACCTATCAGGGATTCGTCAAAGGATGTTTCCAGCAATTCATTGGTGATGGGTGTTCCCTTGAAGCTGAAATGTTGTCCATGATAAAGGTTATTGAATATGTTGTCAGCTTCGGATGGAGATTCATATGGAATGAATCTGACTCCATGCTTGCTGTGAATGACCATAAAAATAGATCTAGGTTTTTTCCCTAGAGGATCCTCCCCCAATGGTTGAAATTCCTCACCATGTTCCAAAGGCTGAATCTTACTGTGACACATGCCTATCAGAAGGCGAATGCGGTTGCAGATGCTCTCTCCAAAAATCCCATTGTGGAGAGGTGCTCGTTGTGGTCCTTTGATGCCATGCCCTCCTGCTCTTAACTGGTGGACTCTGACTTGAATGGTGAGTTTCACACCCGGTTATGTAACCCTTCCTTTTAGTACTCAATTGTTTTCTTTCTTTTTGGTATAATATTGGGGGGCCAGGCTTGCCTGGTCCCGAGCCTTCCTTGCCCTAAACCATTGGAAAACTTAGAAACCATAAAAACCCTAAAAACCTATAAAACATTAAAAATCCACTTAAAAATCTAAAAACTATTTTAATCTCTAAAAGAATTAAATATATAAAAAACCATTAAACCCCAAAAAACTCAAAAAACCCAAAAACCACAAAAAAATCTCATAAAACTTTCTAAAACCCATCAAAATTCATGAAAACCCTAAAAACCATAATAATCCTAAACACAACCTAAAAATAACTAATACCATAAAAACCATTAAAACCCTAAAATTACTTAATAAAACATTAAACTTGTAATAACACTTAAAACCCCTAAAAACCTAAACACCCTAAAAATAATCAAAGACATAAAAATAACAAAAAAATACAAAAAATTTTAAATATCCAAAAAAATCCCAAAAAATCCTAGAATTGTGAAAAACATAAAAACATTAAAAACAACTAAAAAACCATAAAATAAAAAAAATAACTAAAATCCCTAATAACCCTTAAAAATAATACTAACCACTAAAATATTAAAAAACATACAAACACAAAAAAACCACAAAATACTCTAAAAACAATCTACACCGCTAATTTTTTTTAACTATCAAAAATATTTACACCCCTAAAAAACAAAAAACCCAAAAAACCCAACAAATCAATAAGACCCTAAAAATCGTTAAAATTCCAAAAAACACACAAAATCCATAAAATCCTAAAAAATCCTAAAAATCCTAAAAATACTATGAAATAAAAATATTATAAAAACACCGAAAAATTGAAAACCCCTAATTAAACATGAGAAACGTAAAACAACTTAAGACCATAAAAAACATTAAACCCTAAAAACCCCTAAAACCCATAGAAACCCATAAAAACATGAAGAACCCCAAACCTATAAAAATCATAAAAACAAAATAAAAACTATAAAAACCCTTAAAACTCTAAAAATTTTAAAAACACTAAAACAAAAAAAGCCTAAAAACTCAAAAAAACTTTTAAAACCCAATGAAATGAAAAAAAAACTAGAAGCCCCTAAACACACAAAAAACCTAAAAATCCAAAAAAACACAAAAAACCGTAATAACCCAAAAAACCCCAAACAATCCCATAAAAATCAAGAAACACTTAGAAACCATAGAAACATAAAACACATAAAAAATTTAAGAATCTTAAAACCCCTGGAAATCCCTAAAAACCCTAAAAACCCCAAAAAATCCCTAAAACCCCTAAAATTGAAAAAACCCATTAAAATCCCAAAAAACCCAATCAAAACCTTGAAAAACCAAAAAACAATAAAACCAATTAAAATCATAGTAAATTTTAAAAACCCTAAAACCCCTGAGAATACCTTAAAAACCCTTAAAAACCTTAAAAACCCAAAAAACCTTAAAAAAATCCTAAAACCCTATAAAACCCTAAAAACCCACTAAACACTCTAAAACCCGTTTAAACCCATAGATACATGGAAAATTTTAAAATATATTAAAAACCCAAAATACATCAAAACCCCCAAATATCCTAAAAAACATAATACCCTAAATGCCCTAAAAACCATAAATCCCTCAAAATCACTAAAAACACAAGAAATCCATAAAATAGTAAAATATACCTAAAAATTCTTAAAAATGTAAACAACCCATAAAAATCATAAAACCCTCATTAACCCTTAAAAACCAAAAATACATAAAACCCTTAATACCCCCCAAAAAATATGTAACACTTATCACCCTTAAACACACAAAAAAATATAAAAAACATTAAAAATTCTATAAACCCATAAAAAACACTAAAAACACAAAATACAATTTCAACCCCAAAAATGTTAAAAAATCTATAATAATTAGTACAACCCTAAAAACACAAAAACACACAAAAACCAAAATAACCATAAAACCCTAAAATCCCACAAAATCGATGAAAACTCTAAATCCCTCAAAAAACTCAAAAAACATACAACCCAAAAAATCTCATAAAAACCGTTAAAACTCTAAAACCCCCATAAAAACATTAAAAACCCCCCAGAATCCCAATAAACCTTAAAAACATATTTTTTTTAAATATACCTTAAAATTAATAAAACTATAAATAACACTAAAAACACAAAACACCCGAAGAATACCTAAAAACCTAAAACACTTAAAACCCATAAAAATCTAAAAACCATAAAATCCCAAAAAACCCTAAAACCCATTAAAATCAGTAAAAACCATAAATATATTGAAAACCCCCTTAAATACCTAAAAATGTAAAAACCATAAAACCCTGAAAAAAATAATAAAACCTTAAAAAAATAAAAACACATAAATCCGAACAAAATTTCTAAAAAATTCTATGAACCAAAAAAAACCAAAAAACCCCAAAAAACCATCAAAATCTATAAAAACCATAAACACTCTAAAAATCATAAAAAATCCTTAAAAATGTAAAATCGCAAAGAAACACTAAAACCAATTCAAAAACTTCAAAAATTTAAACCAATTAAAATCCCTACAACCTAAAAAACTGTAAAAATCCAAAAAGACTATAAAAAATTTAAAATTATTGATGTTCATAAAAACCATGAAAATATTAAACACCACTAAAAAAATAAAATTTCTATAAACCCCTAAAAAATAAAAACAACAAAACCCCATAAAAACATTAAAAACAAAAAAACCCTAAATACCCAAAAACAATAAAACTAAGAAAAACCATAAAAAATGATAAAAAACATTAAAATCCCTAGAAACCCATAAAACCCATAAAAATCGTAAAAAATAGATAAAAATCCATATGAATTTAGAAAACCATAAACCCCTAAAAACCCTAAAGAAAATTGTTAAAACCTAAAAACACAATAACCACTATAAAACCTAAAAAATGTTAAAAAGAATAAAAAACACACAAAAAACGTACAAACCCGAAAATCCCTAAATACCCTAAAAAATATTAATAAAATTAAAAACACTTTGACCCCCCCCCCCAAAGATAAAATTCTTAAAATTATAAAAACAATAAATAACTCAGAAAACCATTAAAACAAAACAAACATAACAACCCTAAAACTGTAAAAACCTAAAAAACATCAAAATACAAAATACAAATAAAGATCCTAAAAATCCATAACTATCTATAAAAATGTAAAAACCTATAAAATAATGAAAACCCTTCAAACAAATAAAACCCATAGAAAACAAAAAAACAATATCATCCCTAAAAACATAAAAACCCTTAGAATCCTTTAAAACTCTAAAATCAATAAAAATCCAAAAAAATCCATAGAAATCTCAAAAAACATAAAAAAATTTAAAAACTATGAAATCCCTCAGAAAACTATAAAAACCTAAATACTTAAAACTAATAAAACATAAAATACTTAAAAAACCCTAAAAAACTCTTAAATAACATTAAACTCCCATAAAACCCCACCAAATCCCTAAAATCCCTAAAAAATAAAAAACCTAAAAAATCCATAAAGATCCCTAAAGATGTAAAAAATAACAAAAAACCTTATAAAACCTAAGAAAACATTATAAACCTATAAAAAGTTAAAACCACTATGAACCTAAAAAATGCTAAACCCCCAAAAACCCAAAAAAACCTATAAAACGATAAAACCCATAAAAACCTTAAAAACCCATAAAATTCCAAAAACCCAATTAAAACTAAAAAAATCAGACCCCTAAAATTGTTAAAATAATCATAAACCCTAGAACCCTAAAACCCAAAAAAATCCCTAAAAACCCAAAAAAACAAAAAAATAACCAAATATGACCTAAAACTCCAAAAACTAAAAAATTCCCACAAATTTCCCAAAACCCTAAAAAAAAATAAATCATAAAAACCCATAAAAAATTTAAAAATCACTAAAAAAATAAATACCCTAACTACTTAGAAAATAACAATGAAAACCATAAAAATATAAAAACACTTAATCCCTTAAAATCATAAAAACTCTAAAAACCTCAAAAACCCTAAAAACCCATAAAAATCCTAAAACCCCTAAAAATCCCTTAAAGCCCTATGAACCCTAAGAAATACATAAGAAAATAAAAAACACATAAAGCCCCTAAAAATCTAAAAAAACTCCAAAAACACCTAAAAAATAAAAAAAATCCTAAAAATTGTAAAACCCTAAAAAAATATAAAACCACTAAAACAATAAAAATCTGAAAAACCCTTAAAAATCATAATGAAACACTAATAATTCTAAAAATCCTTTTAACAAACTAAAATACCTAAAAACCCTAAATACTCAAAAACCCCTAGAATCCCAAAGAAACTATAAAACCATTAATACCCAAAAGATCCTAAAACCCCTGAAAACCCAAAAAACCCATAAAATCCCAAAAAAATAATAAAACCCTAAAAACGTAAAAAACACTAAAACCATTAAAAACACTATGAAAACCTTAAAAACACAAAAAAAACTTAAAACAATTAAAACTATAAAAATTTTAAAAACCATAAAAACCATAAAATTCCTAAAATCCATCAAAATTCCTAAAATCCCTTAAAACCATACAAATTCTAAAAGCCCCAAATACCTAAAATATAGAAAACCATGGAAAACCAAGAAAAATCCATAAAAAAGAAAAAAACATAAACCCCCTATAAATTTAAAAATTCTAAAAAACATAAGAAACCCTAAAATACCCTAAAACTCGTAAACCCTTGGAGACAGAGAAGAGATGGCGCAAGGAAGGGGGATCGACAGAGATGGAGATCCTGCACGGCCTTTAGCCGTGCCTCCCCCTGCGGGAAATGTGGTTCTAGCTCTAGCCATACAAGAGGTATGTGGTCAAAAGGAACTCTTTTATCTCTGTAATCACTCATCCTCTGGGATTGGCGCAATTGATGATGCACTAGAGGTGTCGAGACTAAAGAATAACTTTGCGGAGGCGGCGAAATTGGAAATTTCACCCACCATCTCTGATTTTGACCGTCCCTCTCTCATTTGGGTCATTCCGAAAGGGCAAGTGGCTCGCGTTTTGGCTAATTGTGAGGTAGTGGAAGAAAAGTGAAACCTCTATCGAATCTCCCTCATTGCTAGGCTGTTGACCCCGAATGGTGAGCGGCTCTAGAAATTTGATGATCTTACTAACCGGGTCACGGAAATCTGGGGTTTCTCCGAATGGAGAATTACTTCTATGTGGAGAGGATATATTCATATTTTCTTCCCATCAGATGAATGTAAGTGACGATCTTGGAGCTTCGGCTCCCTCAACTTGAATCTTGGTCTCTTAAGGATCCAATAGTGGGATCGGAATTTCAACCCACCAAACATCAAGAACACCTCTGCGTAGGTATGGATTCATATATGTAATATTATCTAGCTTTATTGGCACCCTCATATATTATGGGACATTGCCTCCTCAGTGGGTTATCCTATATGAATTGATAAGGATATGGAAAATACAATGTATGGATATTATGCTCGTGTCCTGGTAGAAGTTGACTTAGCTTCCACATTAATTGAGGAAGTGGTTCTCAACACTGATGAAGATAGCTTCACACTGGAAATTCAGTATGAGAACAAACCCTAATTTTCCTTCATTATATTCTCTTTAGACACCTCATCTATAACAGTCGATGACTAAAAGTGTGAACCACGTGCAATCTTAAAGGACATGTTGTTGAATCCTGCAAGAGGAAATAAGGAGCTGGAGTGGGGATAAAGGCCCCCGGTCAAGAACCTGCTCCCTCCTTGCCTGATCTTGTTGTGTTTAAAAGCCTTGCAGAGAAACCTTCATCAAAAAGGGTGTCGGGGGTTGATGACTCATACTACCAAGAGATTCCCCCATATGCAGTGAGTCGATGCTGGGTCTAACCCCCCGACTGATCAGCTCATTGCCACCTCATAGCCTTCTTCTTCCTCCCCCAGCCTGTAGGTAGTCATGGCTAAGCCTGGCCAGACCTCAGAGTCAGCTCCCTATTCGCAGGCCGCCTTAGCTGAGCCCGACGAGACTTCCACTCATTTTGGTCCTACTACGGTGGTGAGCCCTTTCTGCTTCCACGGAGAACCCCCTCCCATGTAGGAGGTGGATGATGGGATAGTCCTTTCGACGCCTTTTCTAGGTCCTTCTTCCCTCCCTGGCCCTGAGAAGGACTGCCCACCTTTGGCCCTCCCGTTGCTAACTGATGACTCCTTTACGGATGTGTCCTTTATCAAGGATGAACGGCAAGAAATGGATATGATTGCTTCCCCTATTACACTATTCCCCCCCCTGAATAGGTTCGCTCCTCTCAGTGGTAGCTTCTAGGCTGATGAAGCTGAGGAACAGAATGAAGAGGAGGCGGAAGGGTCTTCGAGACCGGTTAACAAGAACCTTCCACAAGAGGTTGGCTCTCAACCCCTGGATGACCCGGGACTCAAATACCAGATTTCTGAAGCTGATCCTTCCACTAAGAAGAAACTTGTGGGTAGGCCCAAAAATTGGGGGAAAGGCCAAAGTGATGGCGTCACCTCTTAATGCAAACACCAGCCTGATGAGAGGGGTGAGTCCTATATAATTTGATGTGGATCCTCTTCTAGAACTGCCATGGGATTGGGAATACTCCCACTCCCTGGGCCCTTAGACATTTCCTCATTTACCAGAGGCCTATGATTCTCAGTATTGTTGAGCTAATGATCTCGTTCGATAACTAGATGGGTTTAAATGAGGGTAACCTTTGTTAATCCTATTTTTCCAAGACTAATAATGAGAACGTTTTATACATCTTATTGGTGATAAAGCATGATTACATCTAGTTGATATCTGTGGAAGTGAGTACCCAGGACATCACCTTGTCTGCTACATAAAATACTACCCCTCTTTCCCTATCCATTGTGTATGCTTCCTGTTCATACATGAGGAGACGGGTTCTATGGGAAAAACTGATTACCCTTAATGGGATCATCTAGAATAACTTGATTGTGATTGGTGATTTCAATACTGTGTTGCACCCGGATGAGAATATTGGATCCAACTTCTCTTCCTCGGCTGTTGAGGACTTCTACTTCTGTCTTGATGCTTGTGATCTCACAGAAGTTCCAATCTCTGGAGCCTCCTTCACACTGGGGCACTTCATAGTCAATAGAAGGTAGGTCGGCAAGCTGGACAAGTGATTTTATATGATCAATGACGGGAATACTCCACTTGATTTCCCAGGATTTACCCTCCCCAAATTTCACTCAGATCAAAACCCCTTAATTTCTGAATGTTCCATGGGCTCTCCAAGGACATCACCCATGCACTTAAGGTTCAATAATGCCTGGATCACGGTCCCAGAAAGTAGGTAAATTTTCACCAATGGTTGGAATGAAAACCTCTAGGGCGGTCACTACTATATGTTAGTCTCTAGACATAAAAAATTAAAGCCTCACTCAAGGAGTGGTGAAGGAACCGCTTCTCTGGTCTGGATGATGATATTCGAGCTGTTGAGCAAAAACTCACCTTCCACCATGATTTTAATCAGAACTTTCCCTTGCCCTCTCGAGAGGAGTTTCAACTTCACACCAAGGTTGATGATCTCCTGGATCAAAAATAAAATATGGAAAAATACAGTTCAACGTTAGATGGCTCTAAGATAGAGAACGCAACTCGAAATTTTTCAATCAGTTACAGAGGTAGAAAAAGGTCAAAAGTGTTTAAAAGTAGTTCACATATCATTCTATACCTTCACCATGGAGGATAATATTTCCACTGATATTATTAATAATTTACAAGGGATTCACTCATATGATGGAGTACACTGAACCCTCCCTTTGATGGATTCCATCCTTCCACACATTGATGACCGACAAAACATGGATTTAATGATTTCCCCCCTTGAGGAGGAAGTTAGGGCTACTTTTTTCTCTCTAAACATTGACAGCACAGCTGGACTGGATGGCTTCTCTAATAAGTTCTTCATGCCTTACTAGGATATCATGCATGAGGGCATCACCAGCGCTGTTAGGGATTTTTTTCTCTTTAGTGTGTTCCCACATGGAGTCAATTCTAACTTCATTTCCCTATTTACAAAAAGGGAAAATTCCATTGACATTGGTGAATTTTGACCAGTGGATATTGGGAACACTATTACAAAAATCGTCACCAAGATTCTAGTCATGAAAATAGAGAAATTTTGGGGGAAATTCTCACTTCAAATCAATTTGGGTTCTTCGTGGGGAGGAACATCCAGGAATATCTTTTCACAGCCTCGAAGAGCATCAACGTCATGCGGAGGTAGTCCAAGCAGGGAATCTTTTCCCTGAAGATTGACATCTCTAAGGATTTCAACACTATTAAGTGGAGATTAATCTCCTTGGTTCTCTCCAAGTATGGATTCTTGAACATATTTATCAGGATGGTTATGTCCATATTAAGCAGTTCTTGGGTCTATATCCTTATAAGTGGATCTCCTAAGGGGTTTTTCCCTTACTCTAGTGGGGTCAGACAAGTTGACCCGCTCTCAAGAATTCTCTTTGCGATTGTTGAAGATTACTTGAGAAGGTGTCTTATTGGCCTTGTCCAGGCTGGTATCTTAAATCCTATTAGGGAAGGGAGGCATCTGCCTATGCCATCCCATCTATTTTATACTGATGATATTCTTCTATTTTGATATGCTAACAAACAGACCTCGGATTCCATTCAGGTGATCTTCTGGCATTATTGAAATGTAGTGGGGAAATCTATCATCTAGAGTAAGTATTTGGTTGTCTATTGGGAGGGGGTCTCTCATCCCCATCATAATTCCATTACAAGGTCCCTTGGTGTCAAGAGAGGGTAACTCCCTTTTGATTACTTGGGTGTTCCCATTTTTTGGGGATGAGTAAAGTGTTGTCACCATGAGAGCACTGCCACTATAATTATTCAACAACTGGAGAACTGGAAAGGGAAATGTCTTTCGCAAGCTAGAAGGGTCTGTCTTATCAACTCGGTGATCACTTCTATGTTCACATATAACTTCTCTATCTATAGATGACCAGTTAACATTATTATGTATGTGCAAGCAAAGATCATGAACTTTTCCTGGATGGGATGTATAAGCGAGAGGAAACTGGTTACAGTGGCCTAGAAGGACTGCACTAAACCAATTGAGTTTGGAGGGCTTGGAATCAAAGACCTCAGATGATATAATGATGCTCTCCTCGCCAAATTTACTTGGGGGATTCTAAATCCTAGGATTGGGGTATTGGGCTTCACTTAGGAAAGGTTTGTGCTTAAACTTTGGGATGAATATACATGTTACTTCACCTCTTCTGTTTGGCTAGCAATTCGTGATTTGTACAAGGGTATTATTTCTCACTCGAAATGGATCATCTCAAAGCACTCGGAACTGAATGCTTGGTCCAAACCATGGATTGACAAGACTATGCCTAAATTCATGATTCCCCCTACCGGCCTTAAGATCTTTTCCATCGTGACATTCATTCCTCAGCAGGAAGAGATTGAGGAGCTCCTCCCAACAGAAGCCTTTTTCTAAATCCAGCGTTATGCCTTTGTTGACTCTGACATTTTGATTTGGAAACCCAAACTTGTTGGGTGACTAAATGCTAAATATTAATATTGGTAAAACTGTGCTTGGGGATCCCCTCCCCTGGCCTGACTCTCCAAATTTAATAGGAACTTCATCCCTCCATCCATCCATCTCTTTCTTTGGAAAATCTGGAAGAACCAGCTATCAATGTAGAACTAGTTGCAGAAAGTTGGGCACAACCTATCCTCTATATGTCTCCTCTGCCTATGCGCTGAAGAGAGTATTCAGCACACCTTCCTCTAATGCATATTTAGTGCAGTTCTTTGGGGTTACTTAAATCAGATTTTTTGGGCTCCCAGCTTGCCTGGACATGCCTCTCTTCATGATCCTGGGTGACCTGTCCATTTTGGTTTACAGTGAACAGGTACACTACCTCTTGATGGTCGCCATTATAGCCACATTATTAAATATTTTGACCATTTGGAATGTGGTTGACTTCAATAAGAAGCGTCTCTCCATTCATGGTGGTGTGGTGATGATTTACAGGGTTGTCTATACGGCTTCCCCCATTCAGTCGGGCTCGATGGCGAATGATGTTAACGAGATAATTATTCTTCTACTGCTTGGTGTCTCCAGCAGGGAAAAAAGCCAATGGTTCTCAAATTTATCTGATGGATCCCTCCCCCCCCCCTCTTGAATTATGTTTAATGTGGATGGTGCGTCCCAAGGTGCGCAAGGTCCTTCTGGGTGCGGTGGAGTTTTTCGCAACTTTCATGGCTTCATCAAAGGATGTTTCCAGCACTTCATTGGTGATGGGTGTGCCCGTGAAGCTGAAATGTGGGCCATGATAAAGGCGATTGAGTATGTTTTCAGCTTCGAATGGAGCTTCATATGGATTTAATCTGACTCCATGCTTGCTATGAATGCCCTTAAAAACAGATCTAGGTCCGTTCCCTGAAGGATCCTCCCCCAATGGATGAAATTCCTCACAATCTTCCAAAGGCTGAATTTTAATGTGACACACGTCTATTGGGAGGCGAATGCGGTTGCATATGCTCTCTCCAAACAGCCCATTGTGGAGAAGTGATCGTTGTGGTCCTTTGTTGCCACGCCCTCCTGCTCTTTGCTGGTGGACTCTGACTTGAAGGGTGAGTTGGACACCTAGTTATGTAACCCTAACTTTTAGCACTATATTTTTTTCTTTCAACTTTGTATAATATTTGGGTGGCCAGGCTTCCCTGGCCCCGAGCCTTCCTTGCCCAAAACCCTTGGAAAATCTAAAAACCATAGAAACCTTATAGACCCATAAAAACATTAAAAAGCCACTTGAAACTATAAAAACTATTTAAACCCCTAAAAGCATTAAAAATATTAAAAACCATTAAACCCCAAAAACTCAAAAAAACCCAAAAACAGCAAAAAAAATCTCGTAAAACATTCTAAAACCCATCAAAATCCATGAAAACACTAAAAACCATAATAATCCTAAACACACCATAAAAATAACTAATACCATAAAAACCCATAAAACCCTAAAATTCCTTACCAAAAAACTAAACTTGTAATAACACTTAGAACCCCTAAAAACCTAAACACCCTAAAAATAATCAAAGCTATAAAAATAACAAAAAAATCCTAAAAATTTTAAAAATCATAAAAAATCCAAAAAAAACTCTAGAATTGTGGAAATCATAAAAACATTGAAACCCACTAAAAAAACATAAAATCCAAAAAAAAAATAACTAAAACCCCTAAAAACCCCTAAAAATAATACTAACCACTAAAACATTTAAAACCATAAAAACACATAAAAACTAAAAAATTCTATAAAAACAATTTATACCACTATTTTTTTTAAACTATAAAAAATATGTACACCCCTAATGAACTAAAAACACCCAAAAAACCCAACAAAACAATAAGACCCTAAAAATATTTTAAATGCCTAAAAACCCAAAAAATACATAAAAACCTAAAAAATCCTAAAATACCAAAAAATCTTTTGAAATAAAAAAATTGTAAAAACACCTAAAAAAATTGAAAACCCCTAAGAAATCATGAGAAACATAAAACAAATTAAAACCCCAAAAGAACATAAAACCCCTAAAAAAACTAAAAAACCCCGAAAAATCCAAAAAACCATAAAAACCCATCCAACCTTGATGAACCCCAAAAACTATAAAAATAATAAAAACGATATAAAAACTATAAAAACCCTTAAAACTCTAAAATTTTTAAAAACACTAAAACAAAAAAAAATCCTAAAAACTCAAAAAATAACTTTTAAACCCCAATGAAATGAAAAAAACTAGAAGCCCCTAAAACCCCCAAAAGCCTAAAAATCCAAAAAAACACAAAAAACCCTAACAACCCTAAAAACCCCAAACAAACCCATAAAAATCTACAAACACTTAGAACCCATAAAAACAAAAAATACATAAATAACCTAAGAATCTTAAATCCCCTAAAAATCCCTAAAAACCGTAAAAAAATAAAAAACCTAAAAAATCCCTAAAATCCTTAATAATGATAAAACCCTAAAAATCCCAAAAAAAAACTATGAAAATAATGAAAACCAAAAAACACTAAAACCAATTAAAATCATAATTTTTTTTAAAAAACCCTAAAAACCCTAAGAATACCTTAAAAACCCTTAAAAACCATAAAAACCCCTAAAACATTAAAAAATCCTAAAACCCCATAAAACCCTAAAAACCCACAAAACACTCTAAAAACCATTTAAACCCATAAATACATGGAAAATTTTAAAATTTATTAAAAACCCAAAAAACACCAAAACCCCTGAAAATTCCAAAAAACATAATACCCTAAATGCCCTAAAAACCCATAAATCCCTCAAAATCCCTAAAAACACACGAAATCCATAAAATAGTAAAACATACCAAAAAAATCATAAAAATTTAAACAAACCATAGAAATCATAAAAGCCTCATTAACCCTTAAAAACCAGAAACACTTAAAACCCCTAAAACTCAAAAAATATGTAACAGTTATCCCCCCTAAAAACACTAAAAATATAAAAATTATTAAAATTGATATAAACCCATAAAACAAAATAAAAAACTAAAAACAATTTCAACCACAAAAATGTTAAAAAACTATAAAAATTAGTACATCCCTAAAAAAACATAAAAATCTAAATAGCCATAAAATCCTAAAATCCCTCAAAATCGATGAAAACTATAAAAAACCATAAAAATCAATAAAAATGCAAAAACTCTCTAAAAATAAAAAAATCCTCAAACCCAAAAAACACTAAGAAAACCTTAAAACCCTAAAACTCATAAATCCCATAAATCCTAAAAATGACACCCCCAAAACCCCAAACCCCCTAAAACCCCTAAAAACACCATAACCACTATGAAACATTAAAAATAATAAAAAATCCCTAAAAACCTGAAAATTGTAAGAAACCCTAAAAACCATATAATACCCGAAGAAATAATTCCAAAACGAAATCACTTAAAACCCTTAAAATTAAAAAAACACCAAACCCTAAAGACCCTAAATCCCAAACAACCCATAATAACCAGAAAAATGTTAAAACTCATAAAAGATCATAAAAACCCTAAATACCCCCTAATTACTCTAAAGCCCCTTTAACAACCTAAAACATGAGAACCTCTAAAACCCTTTAAAATGATAAAAACTCAAAATCCCCTTAAAAAATAAAATCCCATAATACTCTAAACACCATGAAACCATAAAAAACCCAAAAATCCGTAAAATCCCTAAAATCATTAAAATAATAAAAATCTAAAATAAATATATAAAAACAAAAAACCCTTAAAAACCTTATAAAACCTTAAAACCCTAAAAGACATAAAACCCATAAAAATGTTTAAAATGTAAACCCCCCCCCCTAAAAGACCCAAATCCTCTTCAAACCTCTATAACACATAAAACCCTTAAAACCCTAAAAACCAAAAAAACCCCTAAAAACACTAAATACCCTTTAAATCCATAAAAATTCTAAAAAAACTAAAACCCCTAAGACAAAAATAAACTCAAACAAAACCAAAAAAAACCATAAAAATCCAAAAAACCCAAAAAAACCAGAAAACCCCTAAATGAAATAAAAATCCTAAAGAATCCATAAAACCCATAAAAATGTAAATAAATCTTAAACCCTGATAACCCCTAAGAAACCCTTAAAAAACTAAAAATACTTAAAACACCTAAAAAACATGAAGACACTAAAACCTTAAATATCCTAAAAACCCCTAAAAATTCATTGAAGACCTAAAACTGAGAAAGAAACTAAAAAATCCCTAAAATCCCTAAAAATGTAAAACCCCCAAAAACCACAAGAACCCTAATAAAACCTTCAAACCCTAAATACACTTAAAACCCCTAAAAACCTAAAAAAAGATAAAAAACCCCATAAAAGACACAAAAAATACCCTAGAAATTCCTAAAAACCATAAAATCTAAAAAAAATGATAAAGACACTAAAATACCCTAAAAACACTATCCACAATCCATTTTTTATTTATTAAAATCCACTATTTGGATAAGAGGGAACCATACAAAGAGAGCCATAGGTTCACAGAAAACCCCTATCCACACGACAAACCTCCATACCTAAAATTAGGAAAATTAAATTTTGAAAAAATTCCATATTACATCAGATCTGATTTGCGATTCACCACATACTTCATGTCGGATCCACAATATCCATTATCCATCAATCCCATCAAAGCCGTTCTTATCATAAACTATGTTAGACGAGTCCTATAGACAACCTTCATCACCATCATGAGGTACCATCATTACTATCTACATCCTTACCACCATCGTATCCACCGTTTGAGGACCAAAAAAATCACCTGGAAGTCCATCGAAGCCGTCGGAAAACAATAAAAACCGTAAAAAATCATAAAAACCCTAAAACCAAACAGAAATGAAGAAAAAATTAAAATCATTAAAAATATAAAAACCCCTGAAAAGATGAACACCCTAAAAACCATAAAAATAGAAAACACTTAAAACCCCTAAATACCCTAAAAATTCTAAAACCCTCAAAATCCCTAAAAACCCAAAAACCTTAAAAATCCTAAAAAATCCCAAAACATCCCAAAAATGTAAAAATTTCTATAGAACTTGAAAACCTCTAAGAAAAACTAAAAATCCTAAATAAATTTTAAATCCATAAAATTCTAAAAATACTAAAAACCCTAAAACTCCTAACACTCTAGAACCCCTAAAACCCAATAAAACCCTTTAAAATCCCTAAAACTCATAAAAACAATAAAACCCCAAAAAAACTTTAAAAACCATTTAAACCCATAAGAACATTTAAAAATTGTTAAGTACCTTTAAAAACCTAATAAAATCCAAATAAATAAAAAACCCAAAAAATCCTAAAAACCTCGAAAGAATCCCTAAAAATGTTAAAAAAACGCTAAAAACGCATACAACACCTAACAAAAACCAATAAACTAAAAACATTTAAAACCCCCCCAAAAACATAAAAGTGATAACAAAACCTAAACCCTAAAAATATCAAAAAACCCTAAAACCATCAAAATCCCTAAAAACCCTAAAAATCCATAGAACCCAAAAAAAGTCCAAAAATTTATAAAAATGTAAAAAACCCTAAATCCATAATAAAACCTTAAAACCCTAAAAACCCTAAAAACCCCTAAAAACCTAATGAACACTAAAAAACCTAAAAAAACCACTACAAACTGTAAAATCACTTTAACCCTTTAAAACGTTAAAAAATTCTAAAAACCGTATAAACCAAAAAATAAAACATAAAACAAAAAAAAACAAAAAAAAAACATAAAAACATTAAAATACCCCAAAATCCTTAAATAACTATAAATTTATAAAAATCCTTAAGAATATATATAAATCTGTAAAAATTTATAAACGCCTAAAAACCTTGAAAACCCCAGAAAACCATAAATACATAAAAACATATAAAACCCCTAAACACCATAAAAATCCTGAAAAAGGATAAAAACACCAAAAAACACTGAAAAACCTAAAAAAATATAACCCAAAAAATAAAATAGAAACCAAAAAAAGTCAAATCCATTTAAACTCAAAAAACCCAATTTTTTTTTAAAAATTTCCCAAAAATCCTTAAAAACATAAAAAACCTAAACCCCTTCAAAATCCTATGAAAACCTTAAAAATGGTTAACCCTTGAAACCCTTATAAACCTAATAAATTATTTAATCTCTGAAAACCCTAAAAAATAAAAAAGACAATAAAAACTCTAAAAACTCCAACAAACCATAAAACTCATAAAAACCCAGAAAAAAACCTAAAACCATAGAAAAAAACTATAAAAAAATTTAAACCCCTAAAAATGTTAAAGGACACTCAAAATGATAAAATGATGAGAAAACCCAAAAAAACCAAAAAAACCCAAAATACCCCAAAACCCCTAAATTGTGAAAAAAACCCTAAAACACTAAAAACCCCTAAAAGCTATAAAAATCATTAAAAATGATAAAAATACAGAAAAAACATAAAAACCTATGAACCATGAAAACTCCTATGAAAATCATAAAAACCATAAAACACTAAAAAACATTAAAACCCCTAAAACAATAAATATCATAAAGAACTATTAAAACTCTAGAAACACATTAAACCCCGAAAAATTTGAAAAAAATTCTAAAAACCGTAAAAATAAAAAAAAATCAAAAAATAACTAAAAACCCAAATAACTATAAAAACCCTTAAATCTATAAAAACCATTAAGACCCTAAAAATTCCTAAAACAATATAAACAAATTAAAATGCTCAAAATCCATAAAAATTTATAATAACCTAAAAAACCCTAAAACCCCTGAAAACGCAGTGAAAACCATAAACACAAAAAAAAAACACACAAATCCCATAAAAACCTAAAACTCTAAAAATCAGAAAACACCCTAAAACCCTAAAACCCTGAAAACCCTTAAAATCCATAACGAACATAAAAAACTAAAAAAATAAAATCCCAAAACACAATATAAATCCCAAAAAATACATAAAACCCTCAAATTCCACTAAATGATCAAAAAACATTAAACACTAAAAAATGTTAAAAACACTAAAACTTGTATTACCCAAAATAAAAAAACCCAAAAAAACTAAAAAACATAAAAATCCTTAAAACGCAAAAAACTGTAAAACCTCAAAATCCCCAAAACCCAAAAAAATTCATAAAAAATTTAAATAATCCATTAAAATCCCTAAAAAATAAAAAAAACTAAAACCCCTATACACCATAAGAAAACCAAAAAAACCTAATATTGATTAAAACCCCTAAAAACAAAAAACGTTAAAAAACCCTTAAAAATAATAAAAATCATAAGAACTTATTAAAACCTTAGAAAACCTAATCACTAAAAATCAGTAAAAACCCCATTTGAACCCCTTGAAATGTTTAAAACACTAAAACCCAATAAAAACCAAAAAAACTGAATGAACCATAAAAACCCAAAAAAACCATACAAACACTAAAACCCCCAAAATGCTTAAAAATAACTAAAAAACATAAAAACTTCTAAAAAACATAAAATTCTCCAAAAATCCATAAAAAATGTAAAAACCCCTAAATACCCTCAAAAACCTAAGAAAAACATAAAAACCAAAAAAAACATTAAACCCCCAAAAACTATAAAATGAAAAAACCTTAAAAACCCTAACAACCCAAAAAAACTGTAAACATCCTAAAACCCATAAAACACCCTTATAAACCTTAAAACACTGAAAAAAAAACAAAAATCCACTAAAAACTCTAAAAACCCTTTAAACCCCTAAATTTGTTAAAAAACACTAAAACCCCTCAAAATCCCTAAAAAATAAAAAAACCCTAAAACCCCAAAACACCATAAACACCATAAAAACCCTAAAAAACCTCAAAATTTCTAAAACAATAAAAACCCATAAAAATAATAATATCCCTAAATATCCCTAAAAAATAAAAAAGCTAAAACCCTGAAAAATACCTTAAAAAGAATAAAAACCTAAAACACTTAAAAACCTTAAAACCCCTAAAACCCCTCAAAATCCCTAAAAACAAAAAAGCCTATAAAAATACAAAAAAAATCCATAAAATCCCAAGAAATGATAAAAACCCTAAAAACCATGGAAACCCCTAATAAAGACATAAAACCTAAAACATTTTAAACCACTAAAAAACCTTAAAATTAGTAAAAACCATAAAAATCCATAAAAGACCCTAAAACACAAAAAACCATAAAACCATAAAACCCAATAGAAACCATAAAACCTATAGGAACCTAAAAACAACTAAAAACTATGAAAACCAATTAAACCCCTGAAAAGTTCAAAAAACCCCTAAAACCCCAAAAACCAGAAAATAATTAAAATACTAGAAACACAAACACCCCGTAAAAATTCATAAAAAGGTTAAAATACTCTAAAAATAGTTAAAAACCAGAAAAACCTCAAAAAAATTAAAACACATAAAACCCCTAAAAATTTAAAACCATAAAAACCTCTAAAATACCCAAAAATACATACATACAATTAAATAATCTAAAGACCCATTATTCCCCTAAAAACCCTAACAAACCTAAACATAAAAATAATAATAAAAATCTCTCAAAACCATAAAAATCCTTAAAATACCAAATAAGCACTAAAAATCCATAAACATGTAAAAAAACATAAAAACCATAAAAACCCCCCAAAAAATAAAAACACATAAAACCCCTAAAATAACTAAAACCCCTAAAAATTCTTATTAACCGAAAAACACATAGAAACCACAAAAAACATTAAAAACACTAATTCCCATAAAAAACAAGAAACCCACTAAAAACACTAAACTCCCTTCAAACCACTAAGCAATTCAAAAAGAAATAAAAATATGAAAAAACCATAAATCCCAAAAAACAATAAAAACCCTAAAAGAACACTATAAACCTGTAAACCCCACAAGATCCATATAAACCCACAAAACTATATTAATCCGAATAAAAATCCCCCAAAAACTTAAAAATGAATATAAAAATCATAAAACTCAAAAAACACATAAAATCACTAAAATTCTAATAAATTCCAAAAACATTAAAAACTTCTAAAACCCGTAAGACCCATAAACCCCAAAAATCCCTAAAAATACTAAAAAACAATTAAAATATTTAAAATACCAAAAAATCATTAAAAAATTAAAGACCGCTAAAAACCATAAAAAACTAGAAGAAATAATTAAAAATAAAATAACATATAAAGCCCCTAAAAATAATAAAAAATAATAAAAACTCTAAAACCCCAAAAAACCCATAAAAAATTAAAAACCCATAAAATCCTAAAAAATAACTTAAAATCAAAAAACAATTTAAAACACTAAAAACTATAAAAACACTAAAATAATAAAAACCCTAAAATTATCCAAAAGAACTCCTAAAATCCAAAAATCCAATAAAAACCAAATAAATAATAAAAACCCTCAAAATCCCTAATAACCAAAAAATAATAAAAAATCACTAAAAATCCCAAAAAAATAAACAATATTAAAAACCCATATGAAAACCTTTACAACCTAAAAACACTTAAAACCCCAAAAATTTAGAAAACACAAAAAATACTCAAAACCCCAAAAAATAATAAAGCTCTAAAAACCACTAGAAACTCTAAAAACCCTTCAGATAACAAAAAATGATAAAAACCGAAAAATATACAGAAACCCTAAAAAACTAAAAAAACCATAAAACCCCAAAAAATGTGAAAACACTAAAAACCCTAAAACCCATCTAAATCCAAAAAAAACACAAAAAACAATTGAAATAAAATAATCCCCTAAAACCCTAAAATGAAAAAACCCTAAAAATCCTAAAAACACATAATCCACCAAAAAACCCAACGAACTCTAAACACCCTAGAAAGACCCTAAACCCCCAAAATAACCCAAAAAACCGATAAAAATCCTAAAAATCCTAAGAACCATAAAAATCCTAAATATCATTAAACATCCCTAAAAATCCCAAAAAACATAAACCCCAAAAATCTCTAAAAAACCTTATGAAAATTTATAAAACATAAAAATTGCTAAATATCAAAAAAAATTCTAAAAAATATAAAGCCCCTAAAAACTATTAAAACCATAAAATCCCATAAAATTTCTAAAAACCAACTAAAACTCTAAAACCACTTAAAACACCAAAAAACATTAAAAAACTAAAAAAATAATAAATCCACAAAAATTTGAAAAATATGATAGAACCTCAAAAACCAATAAAACCTTAAAAACCTAAAAATTCTATAAAACACATAAATCCCTAAAAATCATAAAAATCCAAAAAATCCAAAAAAATCTCAAAAAAATGAAAACCCCCTAAAAACCATGAAAACCTCTATGAAAACCTAAAAAACATAATGAAAATTTTAAAACACTAAAAAACCTAATGACACTAAAAACCATAAACACTTGAAAATCCCTAAAAACCTTATAAACCATAAAACCCCTAAAACATCAAAATACTAAAACCATTAAAAACCATAAAACCCATTAAAAACTCAAAAAACCATTTAAAACCCTGAACATATTCAGAAACACTAAGAAAAATTTAATCCATTAGAAAAAAAATCCCTAATACCGATAAAAACCATAAAACACTAAAAAAACCTAAACACCCTTACAATCCCGGAAAATCATAAAACCATAAAAATCCATCAAAATACTGAAAAATACAAAAAACATTAAAAACCCTAATACCCATGAAAAAACATATGAAAACCATAAAAACATAAAAACACTTAAAATCCCAAAAACATAAAAAATAATAAGAAACTTAAAACCCCTAGAAAAACAAAAAAAACCCCTAAAACCCCCTAAAAACCGGGAAAACTCCAAAAACATTAAAACTCCTAAAAACAAATTTAAACTCTAAAACCCTTTAAACACATAAAAATTATAAACATTATAAAATACAATAAAAACCCTAAAAAGATAAAACCTCTAAAACAAAAAACCATTAAAACCCTAAAATCGTCAAAATCCCTAAAAAACTAAAAAATTCATAAATTTCCTAAAAATATATAAAAATCATAAAAACATGAGAAACCCTAAAAACATGAAAATTCCTAAGAAATCAATTAAAACCTAAAAACTCTTAAAAATAATAAAAATCCTAAAAATTCTAAAAGCCTAAAATCCATAAAAATCCTAAAAACCAAAAAAACCCCCATATCTAAAAAAACCCAAGGAACCTATTGAATCCCTAACAATGAATAAAATATCTAAAACCATTTTAAACCCAAAAAAACATTAAAAATTAAAATAATATTAAAAAACCTAAAAATTAAAAAAACCCAAATAACCCCAAAAAAATATAAAACTATAAACCCGCTAAAAACACTCAAAATCTCTAAAACTACTAAAAACCTAAAGAACTATAAAATACCTAAAATGGTAAAGACACATAAAACCATAAAAAACACAAATAAAATATTAAAAACCCAAAAACACCTAAAAACCTTAAAAATGATAAAGACACTAAAATGACACCCAAAAATCTTAAAAACACTTAATACCTGAAATCCCAGAAATCCCTAAAAACACGTAAATCCCATAAAAATCCCAAAAAACCCCTAAAATACCCTAAATACATTAAAACCCTCAAATCCTTAAAATACTCTATAAAGTCCTTAAAAACCTAAATACACTTAAAACACCTTAAAACCCAAAAAACACTAAAATGCAAACAAACCCTAAAAATCCATAAAAACTGTAAAACCCCTAAAAATATAGATCCCATAAAAACCCTAAAAACCCATAAAAACCCTAAAAATAACTAAAATATCTAAAACCCCTTTATACCCCAAAATATTAAAACATATAAAAAACCATAAAAAAATTAATTAAATAAAAAAACAAAAAACTATCAAAATCCCTAAAACCCAACAAAAATAATAAAAATTGAAAAAAATCTCTAAAACCCCTAAAAACATTGAAAAATATAAAAACTCGGAGAAACCATAATAAGAAAATTTAAAGGCTCGATACATTTTAAACCCCTAAAACCTAATAAATACTAAAAACCTAAAAACACTTAAAAAACTTAAAATCCTTAAAAACAAAAAAAAAAAAACCTAAAAACCAAAGAAACCCCCGAGAAAACTAGAAAACACATAAAACATCTATAAAACTAAAACCCCTAAATTCCTTATAAGACCTGAATACTATAAAACCCCTAAAACCAATAAAAATATATAAAATTCATAAAAACCCATAAAACTTGATAAAAACCTAAAAAACCATGAAAAATCTAAAACCCCTTTATATTATTAAAACAATTAAACTTTAAAATATATTTAAAACCCCACAACCCCCTATAACACCACAATACCATAAATATCCTAAAAATCCTATAAACCCTCAAAATCTCTAAAACACATAAAAACCATAAATGTCATAATAAATTTCTAAAACCCCTAAAAAAGTAAAAATCCCTAAACCCCTTAAAACCTTTAATAAATCCTTAAAATTTAAAAACACTTGAATCCCATAAAACTATAAAATGATAATACCTTAAAACCCAAAAAAACATCAAAATCTCAAAAATCCTTAAAACAAAAAAAATCTTAAAATTCATCAAAATATATATAAATGTAAAATCCCCAAACAACCCAGAAATCCCATAAGAAAAAAATACAAAATTAAAAACATTTAACACCCCAAAGATATCTAAAAACATCTAAAAAGTCTAAAAATACCCTAAAAACACTAAAACCGTTAAAACAATTGGAACCCCTAAAAGACATAAAAACCCACAAAATTTCTATAAACCACTAAAAACCCATTAAAACCCTCTAAACCGAAAAAAAGTTAAAAACATTAATAATACTTAAAACCACTAAAAACTCAAAACACAAAAAACACAAAAACCCATAAAAATCATTACAAAGCCCAAAAAATCCTTAAAAATATTTAGAAAATTTAAAAACCCTGAATAACATTAATAAATCTTTAAAACCGAAAAAATTGTAAGCCCCTAAACATATAAAAAATTTTAAAGACATTAAAAAACTAAAAAACCCCTAGAACCACCAAAAATCATAAAATACCCTAAATCCCTTAGAACACCTAAAAACACATAAAAACCCAAAAATCTATTTAAGACTCTAAAAAATGTTTAAACTCATAAAATATTAAAAACACTTAAAACCATAATAATAATTAAAAAATCTAAAAACTCAAAAGATCCATAAAACCCTAAAAACCCATAAAACTCTAAAACCCCTCAAAATTCATAAAATTCATAAAAACCCATAAAATTCATTTAAATTCAAAAAATCATAAAAACGTTAAAAAAATAAAACACCTGAAAGACCCTTAGAAAACAATAAAAATATAAAAACTAACAAAACATTGAAAAAACCTAACAAACAATAAAAACCCTAAAAATCCCATGAAACCCTAGAACCCTAAAAACTGAAAAAACCCCATAAATACTTAAAAAATATTTACAATATTTAAAAATGATAAATAAAAAACAAATATTATAAAAAACCATTTAAAGCCCTATAATATAAGAACTCTAAATACATTAAAAGAAATAATGACTAATATAACCACTTAAATACCCAAAAAACCATAAAAACTCTAAAACCCCTAGAAAATCCTAAATCCCCTTAAAACCCATAAAAACTATAAAAAACAAAAAAAACTAAAAGATACCTAAAAACATAAAATATGTAAGAAACCCTAAAAACCATAAGGAAACCTTCAAAACCTAAAAAAATTAAAAATCCAAAAAACATAACAAAATGCTAAAAATTATAAAAACCCCAGAAAAGACACTAAAATCCAGACAAATCAAAAAAAAAGAAAAACCCTAGATACGATAAAAAAACTTAAACTCCATAACAACACTGATGAACCACTAGAAACTCTAAAAACCATTTTAACCCCAAATATTTTAAAACAAATCTAAAAATCAATAAAACCATGAAAAATCCTAAAACACTCCAAATCTATAAAATGATAAAAATGGATATAAATCCTAAAAATCCTGAAAAACACATAAAAAAGTAAAAAACCCTAAACCACCTTAAAATACATAATAAAACATTAAAACCCAAAAAAATAGTTAAAACCCTTAAAAACATAAAAACATTAATAAACCTAAAAACATAAAAACCATAAAAACATCAAAATCCCAAAAAACTGATAAAATTAAAAAAATCATAAAGATTCCCTAAAAACGTAAAAAAATTTAAAGACCCTAAAAATCCATAAGAAAAACATAAAAGAATAGAACACTTAAAACCACTAAAAACACTAAAATTTATAAAAAGACAAAACCCCCCAAAACCACAAGTACCCTAAAACCCCCAAAAAATCATAAAAACCACTATAAAACCCTAAAACCAACTAAAAAACTAAATACACTTGAAAAAAATAAAATTTTTA
This sequence comes from Viscum album, assembly GCA_963277665.1. Taxonomy (NCBI): domain Eukaryota; kingdom Viridiplantae; phylum Streptophyta; class Magnoliopsida; order Santalales; family Viscaceae; genus Viscum; species Viscum album. Next base: position 1,119,116,325 of record OY728152.1, read on the forward strand.
AAACCTCTAAAAAACCATAAAACCCTAAAATCCTAAAACCCTAGAGACCAAAAAAACCATAACAACATAAAAATTTATAAATAACCGTAAAACCCCTCAAAATCCATAAAACACTAAAACCCATAGAAATACATAAATCCCCTAAAAACCCCAAAAAGATAAAAATCCGTAAAATCACTAAAAAACCTATGAAACCCTAAAAATTTAAAAACACATTAAACCCCTAAAAATATAAAAATTATAAAAACACTAAAAACCCTAAAAGATCTAAAATTATTAAAAATCACTAAATCCCATAAAAATCCATTAAATCATTAAAACACACAAAACCCCTTAAAATCCTAAAATCCCAAAACACTTAAAACCACATTAAAACCCTAAAACGTTAAAAACTCAAAAAACATTAAAACACCAAAAAAAATAAAAATCCCCAAAAATCCCCAAAAAACCCAAAAAAATCCTATAAATACCTAAAAACCATAAAAATCTTAACAAATCATTAAAAATCCCTAAGAATATACAAAAGCACTAAAGACCCTAAATACCCTAAGAAAACTATGAAAACCTAAAAACACATAAACACCTTAAAAAACTAAAAAATATTAAACCCATAAAAACTCTAAAACACCCTCAAACACCTCATAATCCCTAAAACCCAACCATCCCAAGGAACCCTAAAAACCATAAATCCCTTAAATATGTAAAAAACCCAAAAATTGTTGAAAACCATAACAAAATCATAAAAATATAAAAACACATAATACCCGATAAAACATAAAAATTCCAAAAAAAATCATAGAACTCCTAAAAAACATTAAACCCCTAAAACCAATAAAACCATAAAACCCCTAAAACCTTAAAAACCCTAAATCCCATAAAAACCCTAAAAATCACTAAAAATATAAATAACCCATTTAACACAAAAATTATAAAAACTCTAAAAACCCTAAAAAACTCAAAAACCCCATTACAAACCCAAAAAAACCAAAAAAAATAAACTCTAAAAAAACCCAAAACACTCAAAATCACTAAAAAACCCAAAAAAACCTAAAAATCCTTAAAAATCCTGAAAAAATAAAAAACCAAAAAATCCATGAAACCGGTTATGAAAACATTAAAAACCTAAAAACACTTAAAACCCATAAAAATCCTAAAGAATGAGAAAACCCTAAACACCCTAAAAAGATTATAAAATCCCTAAAAAACCAAACAAAAAAAATACACTAAAACCCATTAAAATCCAAATAAATCATTAAAAAATCTAGAAACACTTTAAACCCCTAAAAATGGTAAAAACTCTAAAGTAACATAAAAATCCTAGAGAATAAGAAAAACATAACAACCCATAAAACCATCAAAACCCTAAAAAACATAAAAATCCCAAAAAATCACTATAAAACCAAAAAAATCATAAAAATTCCAAAAAATTCTTAAAAACATAAAAAACCTAAAAAACCTTGAAACATCCTACCTTGAAAACTAAGAACACTTAAAACACCAACACACCTAAAAATTTATAAAACCCATTAAAAACCCTAAAATTCATAAAACCATCAAAATCCCTAAAAACCCTAAAAACCATAAAAAACCTAAAAAATCCCTAAATATCCCAAAAAATGTAAAAAACCCTAAAACATAAAAAACAACTATGAAAACCATAAAATTTTAAAAACACTTTTAACCCCTAAAAACATAAAAACTCTAAAAGACTAAAATACCATTAAAATGACCACTAAACCCTAAAATCCCCTAAAACCATAAATCTGCTAAAACCAACTAAAAACCATAAAAACACATTAAAATAAGAATAAATGAATAAAAACTCTAACAAACCTTTAAACACCTAAAAATTTAAAAACTGTACAAAATCATTAAAACAAATAAATAATAAAAATAACCCTAAAAAGAAAAAAAGCCCTAAAAGCTATAAAAACCCTAAAATCTCTAAAGAAACCCTAACACCCCCTAAAAATCCAAAAAACCATAAATATCCTAAAAAAATAAAATATATAAAAACTTAAAAACCCTATAAATACCTAAGAAACCATTTTAAATGAAAAAACACATAAAACCCCGAAAAAAAAAACTAAAAACCCTAAAACCCTAAAATTCCTAAAAACACCAAGAGCCCTCAAAATTCCTAACACCACTAAAAACCCCTAAAAATCCTGAAAAAAATTTCTAAAAATCTCAAAAATGTAATTAAATAAAAAAAACCTAAAAACCCCTAAGAAAACAATAAAAATATAAAAACACTTATAACACCTAAAAACATAAAAATTTCTAAAATCCCTAAAAACCCTAAAAATAAGCAAAAAACCCTAAAAACTACTAAAAACTATAAAATCCCCAAAAACATTAAAAACCATAAAACTCAATAAAAAACCTAAAAAATAAAATACATGAAAATCCATTTAAACCCCTAAAAACATTAAAAACTTCGAAAAAAATTAAAACCCTAAAAACACAAATAATCTAAAAAAACTAAAAAACATCATAACACCAAAAACCAAAAATACGCTATAAACCCGAAAAATCCATAAAACCCCATAACAACCTAAAACCCCTAAAATCCCTAAAAATGTTAAATCCCTAAATACCCTAAAAAACCCAAACAAAACCATAAAAATCTAAAACAATTTAAACCAGTTAAACCCGTAAAAATTATAAAATCCCTAAAATCCTAAAATCCTTAAGAAGACCAGAAAGTACCTAAAACCTTAAAAAACTATAAAAATCCTAAAAATACCAAAAAATATATAAAAACATAAAAACCTTAGAAAACTAAAAAACACTATGATAACCTAAAAAACCAAAAGAAGCGTGAAAACCATAAAACCCTAAAATGCTAAAAATCCAAAAAAAATCGTAAAGGACCCTAAAAACACTTTAAACCCCTAAAAACATTAAAAAACTCTAAAAACCATAAAAACCCTTAAAACAAAAAAGGCATAAAATTACAAATAAAAGAACAAAAACTCTAAACACACTAAAAATAATTAAACCCCTGAAATTCCCTAAAAACCCTAAAAATCAAAAAATAAATAAAAAATCCCAAAAATCCTTAAAAATGAAAGAGACTATAAAAACACTATGAAAACCTAAAAAACCTTAAAACACTTAGAACACCACAAAAACCAAAAAAATCTAAAAAAATATAAAAACATAAAAATCCTAAAAAATAATAAAACACTACAAAATCACGAAAAACAGTAAAAACCCTAAAAATTATAAAACTTTTAAAAATCCTAAAATAACATATGAAAACTGTTGAACCATAAAAGCACTTGAAACCCCTAAAGAACCAAAAAATGGTAAAAAACCCAGAAGACCATAAAAACCCTAAAAACCATAAACCCCCAATCCATAAGAACCCTAGAAACTCATAAGAACTCTAAAAACTTCTAAAAACACTTTAAATTATTTAAACCCCTAAAAACATAAAAAAATATTCAAAATATTAAAATCCCCAAAAACTCAAAAAATGCAAAAATAGAATACCCTAAAACCCAAATAAATCCTAAAACCCCTCAATATCTATAAAAATATATAAAAATAAATAAATCACTAAAATCCCTAAAAATGTAAAAATAACTAAAATCCTTGAAAAACCCTAGGAAAACCTTAAAAACATGAAAAATGAATAGCCATATATCCTTAAATTGTTAAAGGCCCAAAAAATAATTAAACACTCAAAACCCTAAAATCCAAAAAAAACCTTCAAAAAAATAAAAATCCATTAAAATTCATAAAAATACATAAAATGTAAAATACACTAAAAATCGTAAACCCCCAAAGAAAACCTATAAAACATTGAACATTTAAAACCCCTTAAACCAAAAAAATGATAAAACTTGAAAACCCTAAAAATACACAAAATATCTTAAAATACCCTATAACCATAAAACCCTAAAACATGAAACAACTCTAAAATCCCCTAAAACCAAGAAAACCATTAAAAAATTAAACCCACTTTAATCAACTAAAAACAATAAAAATCTCTAAAAAACATTAAAACACCTAAAAACTCTAAAACCACCGAAAAACCCTAAAACCCTATTAACCCCCAAAATCCATAAAACCCCAAAAGCACAATAAAAAATCTAAAAAAATACATAAAAACATAAAAACCCATAAAACCCAAAAAACCCATAATAAAACCTTCGACACCTCAAAACAATTAAAAACCCTCAAAATCTCTAAAATTCTTAAAAATCATAAAAATCCAATAAAAATCCTAAAAGTCCCTAAAATGTAAAAAACCTTATAACCCATGAAAAAAATATATGAAAACAATAAAAACCATGCAAAAAATATATTAAAACCATAAAAACCTAAAAATTCACAAAATAAAAAAAAACCTGAAAGAACCTTAAAAATCATAAACCCCCTATAATTCATAAAAACCCATAAAGACTATAAACAACCTTAAAATTCCATAAAACCCTAAAAAAATTAAAACTCTAAAAACCCATTAAACCATAAAAAAAGTTAAAAACTCTAAAAAACCAAAAAACCCCTAAAAACTCAATAAATACCCATAAAACCCAATAAACCATAAAACTCTAAAAACCCACAAAAACCCTAAAACCCTAAATCCCATAAGACTCACTAAAAACACCTAAAACCATTAAAAACCTATAAACCCCTAATAAAACCATTAAAATATAAAAAAAACATAAATCCCTTAAAAAATGATAAAATCCCTTGAAACACAAAAAACCCTAAAACCCGAAAAAAAACCGAAAATCCCTCAAAATCCATAAATCCCCTATAAACCATAAAATCCTAAAAATCCCTCAAAATTTAAAAATCCAAAACCCTAAAAATACCTATGATAACTTAAAAAAAAATAAATAAATAAAAACCCATAAAAACCTAAAAACTCTAAAAAACCTAATAATCCCGAAAAATACCAAATAACCATAAAGCTGTAAAATCCCCAAAACCATTAAAACCCCATAAAAACCCTAAAACCCAATGAACACTATAAAAACCATTTAAACCCCTAAAACCTTAGAAAAACATAAAAACCTTAAAACACATAAAAAAATACTAAACCTGCAAAAACTGCATAAAAACCTAAAAAACCATAAAAACCCTAAAAACCCAAAAAAATCAAAATCCCTAAAATGCTAAAAAACATAAAAATCCAAAAACAAATCCCTCAAAATTACTAAAATATAAAAAACCCTAGAATCCTGAAAATCCATAAGAAAACTTTGAATCCTAAAATCCCTTTAAAACCCTAAAATCCTAATATATTCTAAAATCCCTAAAAATCCTAAAAACCCTTAAGCTACTCAAAATCCTTAAAAACCTAAAAACCCAAAAAAAATATTAAAAAGGAAAAAATCCTTAAAAACATAATCAACCTTTAAAATCCATAAAAATATAAATAAAACCATAAAACCCAAAAAATACTTAAAAATACTAAAAAACCTAAAATTGCTAAAACCCTAAAAACTATAAAAAAACCTAAAAATTGTCAAAATCACTAAAAACCAAAAAAAGTCCATAAAATCCTAAAAAAATAACATAAACTGTAAAAGACCCAAAAAAACTTAAAAAATCTAAATACATAAAAATTCAAAAAACCATAAAAATCCCAAAAATACCCTAAAACCCTTGAAAACCATAAAAAACCCACAAAATGATAAAATCCATAAAAACACATAAAAATCTTAAAAACCACTAAAAACTATAAAACCCTTTAAACTAGTAAATTTAAAAACTTATAAGAAACCCTAAAACCATGAAAAACACAAAAACCCCTAAAACCCAAACAAACAATAAAAACCCCAAAACCCTAAAAATCCCTAAAAACCTAAAAAAGAAAAAATAAATAAAAAAGTCCCTAAAACACCCTAATAACATATAAAACCCTAAAACAACTAAATAATTCTAGGAATACATTAAAATCCTAAATACATTAAAACCCCATTAACAATATAAAAATGCTGAAAACCAAAAAAACACAAAAAACCAAAAAACCCTCAAAATCACAGAAACACTGAAAAACCATAAAAATATTAACAATTCCATAAAAATAACTAAAAATATAGAAACCTATAAAAACCCCAAATAATTGAATAAAACCATAAGAACATTAAAAAATAAAACCCTTCAAAAACCTTAAAATTGCTTAAAAACCTAATGACCATTAAAATGAAACATCCCTAGAAACAACTAAAATAAAAAAAACCCCTAAAAACCATCCAATACCCTATAAACCACAAAATCCTCTAAATTTACTAAAAACTAAAAAAATAATTTAATCCTCAAAAAAGGTCAAAACGATCTAGAAACCCTTGAAGCTCCTTAAAAACACAAAAGACCCTAAAACCTAAAAAATCATAAAAAACCCTAAAACCCATTAAAAACCCTAAAAACCCATAAAATTCCTAAAAAATCCATAAAAATACCTATGAACATAAAAACCCATTTAATCCATGAAAAACTATAAGAAAACCTTAGCACCCAAAAAACACTTAAAAGCCTAAAATTCATAAAAACATCTAAAACCCCAAAAATTGTAAAAACCAATAAAAATACTAAAATCCCTAAAAATCCCCAAAATGTAAAAATCCCAAAAAATGTGAAAATCCCTACAAATCTTAAAAAGCCATAAAAGAATATAAAATTCCTAAAAATTGTAAAAAATGCTAAAAACCACCATAAAAGACCATAAAATCCATAAAAACATAAAAAACCCCATAAAACTACTAATGACTCAAAAAACACTTTAAACCCTTAAAAACTTATAAAATGTCTAAAAACCATTAAACCCCTAAAAACTTAAAAAATCCCAAAATACTCAAAAAATTCACAAAATCCCTAAAAACTATAAAAACAAAAAAAAATATTAAAAAGTATTAAAACCCCTAAAAACATAATAATCCATACAAACACTAAAAACCAGAAGAAAACCATTAATACCTAAAAACTCATAAACCCATAAAACACTAAAAACTACAAAATCCCTAAAACCTCTTAAAATCCCTAAATAAAGAATAAATTTATAAAAATCCTAAAAAATCCCTAAATGTCAGAAGAAATTGAAATTTCTAAAAATCCTAAAAACCCTCTAAGAAAATGTTAAAAACCTAAAAACGCATAAAAACACAAAAACACAAAAACACTAAGAACCCTAAAAACCTAAAAAGACTATAAAACCCCTAAATCCCCCACAAAACCATAAAACCCTAAAAAACCATAGAAACCCCTAAAAGCCCATAAAACCCCTAAAAACTTATAAAAACTCTAAAATACCTTTAAATCCCAAAAAATGATAAAAAATTTAAAATACCTAAAACCACTAAAAATCATAAAACCCCTCGAAAGCTAAAAACCATTGAAATATTTATAATCCCTAAAATAAAAAAAACCTAAAATTCTCTAAATATTATAAAAACATTAAAAATTATAAAAACATAACAAAATGTAAGACGCCCATATAAAATAAAAACACTTAAGACGACTAGAAAAACTAAAAACTCTAAATACCCAAAACCCCATAAAACTCTCAAAATCCCTAATAATCGTAAAAACCCTAAAACTACATAGAAATTGTAAAAAAATTAACCTGTAAAAAACCCTAAAAGCCACTATGAAAACATTAAAAACCTAAAAACACTTAAAAATAATAAAAACATAAAAAGTCTAAAAACCCTATAACATTAAAAGACCCTAAAACCCATAAAAACTCTAAAAACCTTAAAACACCTAATAACCATAAAACCCCTCAAAATGCAAAAAATTTTAAAGACACCCAAAAAACTCTAAAAACACTTTAAACCCCTAAAAATGTTAAAGGCCCTAGGGGTGTGCAGGGGTATTCCGTACACACCAAGGATTCTTAAAAGGATCATTTCATCCCTTCATTGGGAATGAGTGTGCCCTTGAAGCTGAAATTTGGGCCATGATTAAGGAGATTAAATTTGCTGGAGAGTTTGGATAGAATCCCCTCTGGCTAGAATCAGACTCCATGCTTGCAGTGGAAGTTCTGAAAGCCAAATCAGAGCACGTCCGATGGAGGATCCTTCCGAAATGGATGGAATTACTTGCTTCTTACAAACGGCTCAGCCTTCATGTCACACACGCCTACCAGGAGGCAAACTCGGCTGCAGATGCGCTTTCCAAACAGACGATTGTGGAGAGGAACTCAATATGGTCACATGTGGACACACCGTGCTACATTCGATTTGTGGAGTCTGATATGAAGGGTGAGATACACACCCGGGTTTGTAATCCCCCCATGTAACATTATTCTTGGTGCTCTTCTTTTTTATATATATTTTGGGGGGCCAGGTTCACCTGGTCCTGAGCCTTCTTTGCCCTAAAAATGTTAAAAAATCTAAAAACTGTAAAAACAATAAAAACTCAAAAACAAACCTTAAAACCCAAAAACCCAAAAAACAAAAAAACCCTAAAATCCCTAAAAAACTCTAAAAGATATTAAGAACCCTAAAATCCATAAAAACATAAAATGAAAAAAATCCTTAATACTCCTAAATAATATAAAAACCATAAAAATCATAAAAGACCCTAAAACTGTAAAACACTAACAACATAAAAACCCCAAAAGAAAATAAAAAATCCCTTAAAACCATAAAACAATTAGAACCTTTAAAACCCATTTAATTCCATAATGATGTTAAAAAATATAAAAACATTAAATACCCTAAAAAATAAAAAAAAACCCTAAAAGGGCCCTAAAACCCAAAAACCCCGAAAACCGATAAAGAAACCTAAAAACCCATGAAACCATAAAAACCAATAAAATATCATACAATTCCTTTAATCCCATAAAAAATAAAAAAAATAAAAAAACATTAAAAACTATAAAAACTCACAAACACCTAAAATCCCAAAAAAGCCCCAAAAAACCTAAAATCCTTAAAACCCAAAAAACCCCCTAAAATCTATCAAAATCCATAAAAATGAAAAGAACCCTAAAAACCCTGAAAACCCTACATGAATCTTTAATAACCTAAAATATTTAAAACATTTTAAAACTATTAAAAATACAAAAAACAAAAAAAACCCTAAAACCCCAAAAAAATCCCCCAAAACCCATAAAAATAAAAATAAAAACCAGCAAAAAAGATCTAAAAATAAAAAACCCTTAAACCATGAATAATCCAATGAAAACCTTAAAACCCTAATAAAAACCTTGAAAAAGATGTAAAAACTTTATAAACCCTCTAAATCCATAATCTTCGTAAAAAACTATAAAAAACCTTAAAAGCCTAAAAAACTCAAAAACCACTCAAAATCCCTAAAACCCCTAAAAATTAATAAAAATACTAAAAATCCTAAAATTACCTGAAAACATAGAAAAACACTAAAAAATTTAAAAACACCTAAGAAACCCATAAAAAACTAAAAAGATCTAAAAACCTAAAAACCCAAAAATAACCCAAAAATAACCCCACTAAAAATCCAAAAAAACTATAAAAACCCATACAAAAATTGAAACCAACTAATATAAATTTAAAAACCTAAAAACTCATAAAACCATTAAAAACCTAAAAAATATAAAAATCCAAAGAAAATTCTAAAACAACATAAAAACCCAAAAAACCATGATAAACCCTAAAAATCATAAAATACCCTAAAACCCCCCCAAAACCCTAAAAACTACTAAAAAATCTTAAACTAATTTAAACCCCTAATGATGTTAAAAATTATAAAAAAAATATTTAAAACCCTAAAAACTCAACAAGAAACCCTAAAACCCCAAAAAATCATAAAAAACTAAAAAAATTCAAAATAACAATAAAAATCACAAGAAATGAAAAAAACCCATAAACCCATAAAAACTCATAGAATCCTATAAAAACCTAAAACCCAAAAAAACCTAAAAATGATAAAACCCTAAAAACCATGAAAACCCCTAAAAACTATAATCCATAAAAATTGTAAAAAATACCTAAAATTCTAAAAAAATGTAAAACACACAGAAAACAAAAAAACCTTTAAAAAACTAAGACCACCCAAAACCCTAAAAAACCAAAAAATACCATGAAACACCCATACCCCCGAAAAACCATAAAAAACCCAAAAATATTAATAAATCCAAAAACCCATAAAATCCGAAATAACAATTAAAAACTATAAAATCGCTTTAAACCCCTAAAAATCTACAAAACTCTAAAAAAACATAAAACCCCAACAAACATAAAAACCTAAAACTAAAAATATCCCAAAACACTTGCAAACCCTAAAAAATATTATAACTGCCAAAATCCCTAAAAAAAACCATAAAAAATCCAGAATATCCTTAAAATCCTTAAAAATGTAAAAAACCCTAAAAACAATAAAAACCATAATAAAACATTAAAAACCTAAAAACACATAAAACAACAAAAATACTATAATTTTAGAAACCCTAAAAGTTCCAAAAAAACCCCTAAAACCCTTATAACCCACAATTTCCTTAAGAAACATAAAAACCCAAAAAATGAAAAAATCACAAAAAATACCTAAAAATGTAAAAGCCATAAAAAACATTGAAAAAACCTAAGAAAATCTTAAGCCTGAAAACACATAAAACCCCTAAAAACATAAAATATACATAAAATACATAAAAACTATAAAATACAATAGGAACCCTAAACCACCTAAAAACTATAAAAACCCCAAAACCCCAAAACCCCTAAAACCCAAAGAAAACCCTAATAAACCATTAAAAAAACTAAAATCCCTTTAAAACCCAAGAAAAAACGCTAAAAACATATAAACCCAAAAAAATCTAAAACCTTAAAAACACAAAAATCCCCTAAAACACCTAAAAATAAGCACACAAAACACTAAAATCCATAGATTCCCTCTAAATACCTAGAAACCCTAAAACCATATAATATATAAAACCCATAAAAATAATTAAAAACATAGAAATCCCTAAAAACCATAATAAAACCATAAAAACATAAAATATTAAAAACCTGAAAAAACCATAAAAACCCTAAAAATACAAAAAAACCTAAGGAAACCAAAAAATATAAAAAAAATAACTCCTAAAAATATTAACAAACTCAAAAAATCCTTAAAAAAACTCAAAAAACCCTCTAAAACCCAAAAATTCATAAAAACCCTAAAAACCAAAAAACCCCTAAAACCCTAAGAAACCATAAATCTCTTTAATATCCCAAAAATCCTAGAAAACCATAAAATAATAAAAATATCCCAAAAAATATCTAAAAACATATAACCCTTAAAACCATGAAAATCTAAGAATACATTAAAAATATAAGAAATAAAACCCCTAAAAACCTAAAAATGAAAAAAAATATGAGGGGTCCTAAAAACCGTAAAAATCTATTAACATAATAAAACTCTAAAACTATAGACCACAGAAAAACCTAAAAACCCCCATTACTAGTTAAAAACAACTAAAACACTAAAAAACCTTAATGACCATAATTTTTTTTGGAAAACCCTGAAAATGAAAAAAAAACTATAAAACACAAAAATACCTTAAAACCCATTAAAAATATAAAAAATCATAAAATTATAAAAAGACCTGAAAATATAGAAAATCCTTTAAAATCGTTCAAATCATAAAATCCCTAAAAACCCATAAAACATTTATTATGTGCATAAATACCTAAAAACACTTTAAACCCCTAAAATCCTAAAACATGATAAAACCCTAAAAACTCCCCAAACCCTTACATCCATCAAAATCCCTAAAAACCCTAAAAACCCTATGAACCATACAAATAATAAAAATCCTTAAAAATGTAAAACCCTAATAAACTAAAAAAACCCCTAAGAGAAACTTAAAAACCCAAAAACATTTAATACCCCAAGAAACATAAAAAATGATAAAATCCCTAAAAAACCTAAAAACCATTAAGAACCCTAAAATTCATGAAACCCCTAAAACATTTAAACCCTACACACCGATAAAAACCCAAAAAAGACAATAAAAACTCTAAAAACCCTGCAAACACATAAAAACGATAAAAAACTCTAAAAAAATAAAAACCCTAAAAAAACATAAAAAACCCCTTATCCCCAAAAAAATCAATAAAAACATAAAAACCCTAAAAACCCTAAAGTCCCTAAAAACCAAAAAAATAAAAAAAACTATGAATCCCTAAAAATCCCTAAAAACCTTGAAAACACTAAGAAATCCTTAAAACCCTAGAAACACATAAAACTCCTAGAAATCCTAAAAATGATAAAACCCATAAAAACACTCCAAACAAAAAAAAACACATAAATCCACTAAAAATACAATAAAAACATAAAAATACTAAAAATGATCTAAAACCACTAAAAAAGAAAAAAACATTAAAACCCCAAAAATCACTAAGAAAATATTAAAACATAAGAACACTTAAAACCCATAAAAATATAAAAATGTTTAAACCCTAAAAACCTTAAAACCCTAAAATTCCTAAAATTACTAAAGACCATCAAAATAACTAAAAACCCAAAAACCATAAAAATTACAATAATTCTTAAAAATCCCAAAAATCAAAAAAAAACCCTAAAACCTATATAACTCTTAAGAAAACTTAAACACATAAAAACCCATAAAACCCTTAAAAACCTTAAAACTAACATTCCCTAAAATACCATAAAAACCTATAAAATAAAAAAAACCCTATAAACATTAAAAATCCCATAAGAGACAATAAATACTATTATAACACTTTAAATCACTAATTTTTTTAAAAAACAATAAAACCCATAAAAACTCTAAGATACTCTAAAACCCCAAAAATCCATAGAACCCATAAAGTCCCTAAAAACCTGAAAACCCTCAAAATCTCAAAAACCCCTAAATATCCATAAAATTCATAAAAAATCATTAAACGTGTAAAAACCCTAAAACCCATAAAAGACCCTAATAAAAGCTTTAAACCGAAAAACCCTTAAATCCCTTAAATCCCATGAAAACCTAAAAATTTTAATCACCATAAAAACAATAAAAATCCCAATGTCCTCAAGATCCTGAATTTCTCTAAAAACTATAAAAACCCTAATGAATACCTAAAACTAAATAAAAACATAAAAACCCCAAAAAACCATGAAAACCCAAAAGTAAACCATGAAAACATTAAAAACAAATAAAACCCCTAAAACTGAAGGAATGCTAAAAAACCCTAAATGACAATAAAAAACACTAAAGACAAAAAACCTCTTAAAAACGATATAATCCCGTAAAAATCCATATAAAGGACAAATAACTCAAAAAAACCCTAAAAACCATAAAACTATTAAAAACCGAAAAAAACCTAAAATCCCTGAAAATCCCTAAAACCCACAAAACCAAATTAATTCTAAAAAATCACCAAAAATATCTAAAAATATAAAACCCCATAATTCCCTGAAAACCCCTAACAAAAACATAGAAACCTAAAAACCTTAATAACTGTAAAAAAAATAAAAATCCTAAAAAAAACCCTAAAAACCGTCAAGATTCCTAAAACACTAAAAACCATAAAACTCCTAAGAAGGCCTAAAAATCCATGAAAATGTAAAAAACCCTAAAAATCTTGAAAAGGGTAAGAAAAACATTAAAACCTATATACACCTAAAACCCCTAAAAATTAAAAGATGCTAAAAACCCTAAAACCCCTAAAAGACCCTAAAAACTATACATCCCTATACACCATAAAAAATCTATAAAAACATAAAAACAGAAAAAAACATAAAAATGCCTCAAACCCGTAAAAACCCAACATCCCACAAAAAAATATAGAAACCCCATTAATCCCCAAAAATAATAAAAACTCTATAAACTATAAAAACACTAAATGTTTCAAAAACCAAAAAATTGTAAAAAAAATCCCTTAAACCCCTTATATCCTCAAATCACAAGAAAATCTAAAAAAACATTAAAATCATGAAAATCCCTATAATGCTTAAAAAGATAAAAACCCTAAAAACCTTGAAAACACTATAAAACCAAAAAATTCTAAAAATGCATAAAACCCATATAAAACAAAAAATTTCTAAAAACCCTAAAAACCCATGCAACCCTCAAAATCCCTAAATATCCTAAAAATGTTAAAATCCTAAAAATCTATAAAAATTCTAAAAAAAATTAAAAATCCTGATAACATTGGAAACCCCTATAAAAACATTAAAAACACTTAAAACCCCTGTCAAACAAAAAAAATGATAAAACCCTTAAATATCACTAAAAAGGCTACAAACCCCAAAACCCCCAAAACCCGTACAACCCCTAAAACCTTAAAAACCCATAATAACCCAAACACCATAAATACCAATAAAAATTAAAAAAACCCATTTAAACCCCTAAAAATATGAAAAAACTCTTAAACCATGAAACCTAAAATTTCAATAAAAACCTTAAAAATCGAAAAAAACCTTGAAAGCCCTTAAACCCCCTCAAAATCCATAAAACTAAATAACACTCAAAAAATCCTAAAAATCAATAAAAATGTAAAAAACATAAAAACCATGAAAAATCATATGAAAACCATAAAAACCAATAAACACATAAACCCATAAATGCCTAAAAATCATTAAAAACTCTAAAAACCCTAAAAACCATCAAAATCCAAAAACAATAAAAATACTAAAACTTATCTAAAATTTCCTAGAAATTTCAAGACCAATAAAAAATATAAAAACCCTAAAAAAAAATTAAAAACACAAAAACACTTAAACTCCCTAAAAAATAAATAACACAAAACTGCTAAAATCACTGAAAGTCTACAAAACCCCGAAAACCCCAAAAAAGCATAAACACAATGAAACTATAAAAACACAAAAAAAAACCCCATAAAACCATAAAACCACTAAAATACTTAAAACCCATTTAAACACCAAAATGCATTAAAAAACTAAAACCCAAAAAAAACAAATAGACCATAAAAACCAAAAAAACCATAAACCCCTCAAAATTCCTAAAAATAAAAAAAACAAGAAAAATATTTAAAAAACATAAAAATCCATAAAATTGTAAAAAAACCCAAGAACCTACAATCCCCTAATGAAACAATAAAAACCTAAAAAAAATAAAACTATTAAAAACCCTAAAATTCTATAAAGTCTTAAGAAACCCAAAAACCCCCTCAAATCCCTAAAACATGAAAAACACAAGTAAATAATAAATAAGACATAAAATCCCTAAATAGAATAAAACCCAAAAAATCATGAAAACCCTAAAAACCATTAAATTCTAGAAACACCTAAAACCCCTAAAAACCTAAAAACACTGAAAACCATAAATATCCTTAAAAAAAATAAATATTCTAAGAACCATAAACCCCCTAAAAATAATAAAAAACCTAAAAACCAATAAAAAACCAGTTAGACCACTAAAAACTATAAAAATACATCGAACCCATAAAAAGATAAAAACACTATGAAATTATAAAATCACTAAAAATAAATAAAAAATCCTTAAAAACACAAAAAAACCCTAAAAAACTCTACCACCCAAATAACAATCAAACCATCAAAATTCTCTATAAATCATAAAAACCATAAAAACCATAAAACCCTAAAAATTCTAAAATCCCTAAAAACATAAAAAATTGTAAAAATCATGAAAAAATACTAAGAGAAACCTCAAAACATAAGAACACATAAAACTCGTAAAACCATAAAAAATGATAAAAACCTAAAAATACTTAGAACCTTTTAACCACACAAAATCCGTAAAACCCTAAAAAACATAAAAAATCTAAAATCTCTAGATATTCCTAGAAATATAAAAACCCTTAAAACCTTGAAAACCCTTAAGAAACCCATTAAAACCTAATAACACTTAAATTTCCTAAAAAACCTAAAAATACTAAAAACCCTAAAACCCTAAAAATACCCCCAAAAACCTAAAACCCCTGAAACTATAAAACCCCATAAAAACATTAAATTCCCTAAAACACTTTAAAAATCCTAAAAAACCACTAAAAACTCTAAAACCATATTAAACCCCAAAAAAGTTAAAAAAACCTAGAATACATTAAAAACAATAAAAATTCAAAAATGATAAAAACCAAAAAAATTATCAAAACCCTAAAATAAAATAAAAATCTTCAAGATCCCAAAAAAAACTAAAAAACATATAAATACTAAAACACCCAAATATTCTCAAAAAACATAAAAAATAATAAAACCATTAGAAACAATAATAAAAATTTAAAAACAAAAAAAACACTTAGAGCTACAAAAAACCTAAAAAATGCTAAGAACCCTAAAAACCCATAAAAACCAAAAAATCCAAAAAATCCTTCAAAATACATAAAAACCCAAGAACATAATTATTATAAAAAATTCTTAAAAATCACAAAAAACATAATAACCCTAAATACACTGTAAAACCCTATGAAAACCCTAAAAACCAAAAAGGACTTAGAACCCCTGAAAACCCTAAAAACACTAAACCCCCTAAAAACATAAAATACCCAAACCCCTACAAACCCCTTAAAACATATATCCCCCAACAACCATAAAACCCTTTAACCCCCATAAAAAATATAAAAACCCACTAAAAACTCTAAAAACCCATTAAACATCTAAAAATGATTTAAAATGTTAAAAAAACATTAAACCCCCTAAGAAACTAAAAAAATCTAAACACCCAAAAAAACACAAAAATTATAAAAATCCAATAACCAATGTAAATACATAAACCCATAAAAATACAAAACATCCCTAAAGATACCTAAAATCAACAAAAACCCTAAAAACCTTGAAATCCCCTTAAAACCCATAAAAACCTAAAATAGTTAGAAACGTAAGAAAACCTAAAAAATGCTAAAACACATAACAAAATTCATCGCTTAAAATCATCAAAATCCAAAAAAACCCCTTAAAATACATAAATACATAAAACCATTAATGAGCATGAGAACCCCTTTGAAAACAATATAATCCTAAAAACAATTAACACGCAAAAAACTTAAAAGCCTAAAACACTAAGAAAACCTAAAACGCCAAAAAACTTAAAAACCCATAGAATCTTTTATACCCTAAAAACCATAAATATCCTAAAATATCCTTAAAAATCCCTACAACATAAAATCCCCAAAAAAATCCTAAAAAACATAACAATCTAAAAACACATAAAATCACTAAAAACCTAAAAAATTATAAAACCCCTGAAACACCTAAAAGGACCCTAAACCCACTAAATACCCTAAAATCTCATAAAAACTTTAAAAACACCTAAAAAACGTAAAATACCTAAAAAACCTAAAAACCATAAATGCTATTAAAACTCTAAAAACCCATTAAACACCTATAAAGGTTAAACCCCTATAGAAAAATAAAAATAAAAAAAAACATAATAAATCCCATAAAACCCAAAAAATCAATTAAAACCCCAAAACCCCTAAAAACACTAAAACACCACAAAGTCCATGAAAACGTAAAAACCCTTAAAAATCACTAAAACCTATAAAAATATAAAAAATATAAAAACAATGATATTACCTAAGAAAATAATATATATATATATATATATGAATACACATTAAACCCCTAAAAACCTACAAAGAGTTAAAACCCATAAAAACTATTAATCCCCTCATAATCCATAAAACCCCAAAAACCCCATAAAAATCATAAGAATACTAAAAATTACTAAAAACATAAAAATAAATGAAATCCCCTATGAAAACATTGAAATAAAAAAAACTTAAACCCCCAATCACCCTAAAAATTTTAAAAACTCTAAAAAACCAAAATCACAAAAAACCCAAAAAACCATAGAAACCCCAAAACCAAAAAAACTAGAAAAACCAATATAAAACAAAAACCCCACTAAAAACACTAAAAACCCCTTGAACTCCTTAAAATGTTAAAAACTCTTCAGAACCATAAAAACCATAAACAGAAAACCCTAAAACCCTCAAAATCCCTAAAACCCTAAAAACCCATAAAAATTTTAAAAAATGAATAAAAATACCAAAAATGCATAAAAAGTAAAAAACCCTATAATCCCCTAAGAAAAAAATAAAAATTTAAAACACATAAAACCACTAAAATTTATAAAACTCTACAAGGCCTTAAAACCCCTAAATACCCAAAAAACTAAAACCCCTCAAATCCCAAAAAACACTAAAACATAATAAATATACTAAAATCCACTAAAAATGCCTAAAAACATAAATTACCCTAAACCCCTGAAACCTAAATAAAACCTTAAAACCCTAATTCGATATGAAGAGGGTGGCCTAATCTTCATGATGTAGGGTAGCTGATGATAGATACGAATCAGTTCTACGTAGAGGATGATGGGTTTGGATAGTGGAAGAAAGTAGTCAATCAACTATATATGGAGAGTAATATAGTACTTATAAAACACACTCAAGTGATTTATGTGATGGTAAATCATATAAAAACACACTTGGGTCGAGGCACAAGATCGATGGCTTTGCAATCATTTATCACCAATAAAAGTTTTAGATTGAAAATGTTAGAATACATAAGATAAATTGAACAATGTAATGATCCTCGCAATGGAGATATTAAACATTCATGGTTTTAATAATGAAAAAATGAATGAGAACACAATTTCATGGGGTGTCTATTTTTTGCAAAGTGAGGAAACAAAAGGTCAAGGGTCTAATACCCTAAATTAAAAAAATAATATTCCTACCTTTTCCCCTTGAAGACAAAAATTTAAATTAAAAAAGTGAATTTTTAAAAAATTATCACATGTATTTCGACCCTTATCCCATCATATTTGACTTTGCGTACCAAACCCATATCATTTTACTTTAGTGTTCAAAGATACCATTCTAGAATCTGTTTGTGGGAAAGGCTTCCAAAATTCATGAAAATGCATGGGACAATATTTAAACAACTTATTTGGGCTTGAATAAATGAGATAATAGGACAATTTTCCCCATCCAAATAAAGTGAGACCCATTGGACATTTAATGATGTGAGATGAAAACCCATTGTAGAATTCAACTGATTTAATCTCCCCCTACGCCATTAGGTCATGAGAATATATCTCCTCTACCTAGTCAATCTGACTGCTTCCATTGACATTTTTCTTATCATCCTCCTGCTCTTGAAAATGAGTCATCCCAGACTCTTCATCGTCTATACCCAAAATGGAGAAATCTAAAAAATATTTAATGTAAAAATTGCACCATACTAACATAGTAAATCAATATTATAAGAATTTTTAAATCTTCTTTGGAACATGGAAAGGTTCGTGACCTCATGGAATGAGTTTTGATTTTTTCTTTTCAAGAAATTTTACCTTTCATATATGAATCTATATTAAGTCATTGGGATCATTCAATACATTGTTGTGAAACTTTTTTAAATGACCAATTTATTTCTAGGTCATTCTATCAAAAATTTTACTTTCCTTCTCTTGGAGTTTCTTGATGAATTATACATGGCCTTTTGTATCTATATTTGTTGATTCGTGCATATGAAAGAGAAATAAATCAATAGGTTTAAGTGAGTAAATTTGGTAAAAAAATTAAAATGGTTAATATTTTGTAATGGAATGCTCAACCCAATTATATGATACTTCAACATGTTGGAAAACTGCTCTTAATTCTTCATATTATTCATAAAATTTTCCCACATAAGGGATTATGGTGTCCAATTCACCACCTTTTTTTGTCCATCAGTTTGTGGATGATAGGTAGTAGAAAAAAGTAACATCCTACCCAATTTTCTCCGTAAGGTATTTCAAAAATAATTGAGTAATTTTGTGTGTTTATCTGACAAAATCATCCAAGGATTTCCATAGTGTTTGACTAAATTCAAAAATAAAAACATTGTAATGTTAGTACAAACATATATTTAGTGTCAAAGAATAAAATTTGACAATTTATAAAACAGATCCATCAAAAAAATGAAATCTATTACCCTCTTGGTCATTGGTAACCCCACAATAAATACCAATGATATATCATCCCATATGGTGTTGTGGATTGGGAAAGGAAAATAAAATTCATGTGGGTATAGTTTAGATTTTTATTTATGGAAGACATCAAAATTTCCCATAAATTTATCAATATCTCTAGACATCATAGGCTAATAAAAATGATCACTATGAGCTCTTAAATTTTTTGAAACACAATAATGTCCCCTAAACCCTCCATAATGTGACTCCATTAGTAAAATTAAATAGTTAGAGAAATTGGTAATACAAAGGTTATCAATTTCAAATAACAATCCATCATGTAAATATAAATTTTCCTAAAAAACTATAGGATTATAATGGTAATAATGTTTACCAAAATATACATCAGTGGTATATAAACACTTAATGTATTAAAAACCAAGTATTTTATAAACCATCATGGATAAAAGATAATATATTCATGAATGTGAATCAGCCACAATATTTTCTTTACACTTTTTATGCCTAACGACTAATAGAAATGATTCAACAAATTCCATCCATCTAACATGCCTCATATTATGTTTATATTGTATCCTAAGGTATTTAAGATCCTCGTTATCAGAATTAATCAAAATTTATTTAGACTGTAGATAATGTTTTCTTGTTTCTAGTACTCTAATCAATTAATAAAACAATTTATCAAATGTAGAATAGCTTATAGTTGTTTAATTTAACTTCTTAATAAATAAATCAATATATTTACCTTCTTCCATGAGATCTCCTCATATCCCAATTATGTTTCCAATACATTCAATTTCAAATGTCTAACTGAAGTCAGTGAGAGTTAGAAGGGTTGTGCGGTTGAGTCTCTCGTTGAGTTCTTAGAATTCCTTCTCTTGATTTGTCCCTCATTTGAAAGGCACATTCATTTTTTCAACTAATTCATGGATGCTACTATTTTGATGAAGTCCATCAAAAATATCATTTAAAAACTAGAAATCCCATGGAAACTTATTACATGTTTAGAAGAGTTGGGAGTTAGCCACTCTTGAGTTTCCTTGGTCATATCAATATCTATATAAACTCTATCACTTCTTACCAACAATACATGGGAAAAATTTCATCGGGGAAAACTTCACACATTTTAATGTTTCCAAAAAAAATTCCTTTATTAACACCTATAGTACATTCCTTAAGTGATATACATGTTATTTTAAATTATTACTATAAAATAAAAGGTAATCAATATAAACTACCAACAATTTCCCAATATATGAAAATAAGATATTATTTATTAACCTCATAAATGTTCTAGAAGCATTGGAGAGAATAAGGGGAATGACTAACCATTTATAAAGTCTATGTTTTGTCTTAATTTGTTTTCCACACATCTCATTAATTCATCCTAATCTGATGGTATCCACTTCCTAAATAAATTTTTAAGAAAATTGTAGATATATTTAAATCATCTAAAATACCATCTAACATAGGTATTGGTTGAAAATACATGATCGTGATATTATTTTTGGCTCTTTAGTCAATGCACGTTCTCCATGTTTCCTTCTTCTTGGGTACCATAATCATGGGTACGACACATGGACTAAGAATCTATCTAATATATCCTACATCCAACAAATATTCTTCATTCCTTTGAAAATATTTTTCCTCATATTGGTTGGTGTGATATTAATGGTGGTTTGGTAGGGATTCTTCTGGTATGATGTTAATATGATGTTCAATACCTACCAGGGATGGAAAACGAGGAGACCACTCTTTGGGAAACTCTTACTAAATTTCATGAAGAAATACTCAAAAATATGTATCAAAGGAGATCTTAAGTAATTAGTTTTTAGAATCACCTATTTGTACATAAGTAATAACATGTTTTTCTAAGAAATCAAAACATCCTTATGCTCACACATTTCTTCCAACGTCACAATTTACCCTCCTCTGAAATGTTTCCTCCATTTAGTTTTATTTTCCCTCAAATTATTTTCATTTCTCATCTTCTCTTTTTCCTTCATTCTATAATTTTTAATTTTATCTCTTTTTTAAGTCATGGCACTTAGTTTTCTCTCAAAATTTGGTCTTCCAAAAAAATATTTGGGGGACATGGTGTTGAGGGTTATAGGTTACCCTTTTTTATAAAAGATTGATTGTTCAAGAGACCATCATGAGTAACACACTGATCGTACTTCCATGGTCAACCCAACAATAAATTACATGTCTTCATAGGAATAACCTCACACAATAACTCATCCTTTAATTTAACGATGTTGAAAAATAATTTCACCTATTTGGTATCCTTAGTCTCTCTAGAATTATAAGACCACTGAAACTGATATGGATATTGATGCTTTAAACGTTTAAGTCCCAACTTCTCCTCCAACTCATTGCTCCCAAAATTACTACAACTTCCTCCATCAATAATAACACTATATACCTTTCCATGGATATTTCACCATGTATGTAAAAGGTTCTCACACTACACCTATAAAATTTTTATTTTTGAACATGGAACTCTCATAGTTAGAATAATCCCACCATCTTCTACAAATTCTCCATTATCAATTTTGAGGGATTCCTCCTCTTCCTCCAGTATGATTTCTCAATATATTTCCCATACTCCATACCTATTTATGGTCACGGTGAACCACTTTGGCAATTCACTATAAATGGGACCCCTACCTAGATATTTGAAACATCGAATATCCTAATTTCTCATTTGGTTACCCTAAAAAGAAGGTTTCATAGGGGGAAAAATTTCCTTGTCACTTTTGAGACCAACCACCTCTTTTGGTTTTTATGATTCTCCAATTTAATTCCATGAATTTCCCCATAGATTGTAATGGGTAGTGGGTTTCCTAATGTTGCTCCTCCTATTGATTTTTTTTAGATCACGGTGAATTTGGGTATTATATTTTGTATCTCTATATATTTTTACATATCCATTTGATCAACAATCTGTCAGTTGAGATCATGTAAAAACCATACCATGGATACCTCTAGATCCTCCTCAATGTTTTCATGAATCAGGGAAATTTACATCTCCTTGGAGGAATATTTGACACTCTAACTCCCATGGTTATTGTTTTAATGTTTCTTATTGAGATCTCTATGGTAATGTGATAGAACAAACCACTTCTAAATGTAAAACTTCATGTCATCCCTAGTGGAAATGGGACACCTTCCATATCAGTACCTATTATTTTTTATTTTATCCCACAAAATAAAATCATAATCAGAAACATAAATGGAAGAAAGTTTGAACTTTTTCTCCTCAGAATATGTCTGGCATGACAACACGTTCTCAATCTACATCACCCACTCTAAATATTCTTCCAGATCACTTTTATATTGAAAAAAGGGAACCTTCAACTCAATACCTCCAAATAATTCATCATAATGTGGTATCCTTTAGCCTCCTCAAGGTTTTTAGAACCTCCTACTCCTTTATGGGACATACTCAAAATCATTATCAGTGTTCTCCATCTCTTCTTCCATGATGTGGGGATGACATGGTGTTGAAGCATGCCATAGGTTATCAGGGATCTTCCTCTGGATTGGATTATTCTCTATGTCATCAATCCTCTCATGAAACACAAACAACTTCCTATCAGGAATCATCACCAAATGGTGCACCAATGATTTTATTTATAGTTGGGTAGCTCTTATTGTGGGAGATCTTCTTTGGCTATCTACATCACCCTCATGAGAAATTCCCTTTCCATTACTTCTTTCATGACTATTAAGAAGAACACAATAACACATGGGGTGAAACACACATAATGATACACATGTTAGGACACACACACACACACACATATAAGAATAAAAACTCACAATAATGAGATATACACATACACACACAAGATGTACCCACTCTCACACACAAGGACACACACACACACAAGTTATACATACTCACACACATAGGGATACACTCACACACACACACACACATGTCTTAAAGACTCAAACAACAAACAAATACACACTCAAGAATTTTTTTTATTATTTCTCTCCACTCTCAACAAAAATTCAAATCACAATATCTTATAAATTTGAATACCTAGTTTGAGGAGATCAGGTTCAACTAATCCTTCCAAAATCAAGATTGTGTTGGTGGATGGTTTAACACAGCTCGTTCGAGTGGTGAAGGGGTAATAAAATAGAATAGTGTGGAAAAGAGGATAGAAAATATGGGTAAAATGTGGAATATAGGAAGAAAGGAATGGTATGTGGGTTTTCCCCAATTGACTAAGATAAGAAACATTAATAAAAATATGAGCTAAATGTGACATGGTGATGAAGTAAAAATATGGATAAAGTGATCTATGGAAATGGAAAGTGATAATAATGTATTGGAAAAATAATAAGTAACTATATTTTCTATTTTATTTCTTTTTATTTTTTAGACAAATCTCCCAAAAAGAATCTTTTTTTAGTGTTTTAAAGCACAAGTTAATGAATAGTGATTAAGTTGATTTTTTATGAAATCTATCAAAAAAATTTGTTTATAGTTTTGAAAAGAAAAAAAATTATGAGTTCATAGAATTCTATTTTTTCCATATAAAAATCACATATAAGGATTAAATGTGAAAATAAGATGGATGAATTATTAGATAAATGTAAAATATTTAACTCTTTCACAACATAGAAAAATTATATATTTTTTAACGATAAGGGTTTTTTAATGGGTTGATAATATAGAAAGATAAATTGGGTAATAGTTAAAAGTAATGTAAATGAATGGATAAATGACTACCGTGTTTACCAAAGCTCTAATACCACTTGATAGAAGATGCATGAGGTGGCCTAATTTTACATTATATGGTAATGGATGATGAATATGATTTGTGGATATGATGTAGAATATGGGGTTTGATAGTGGAAGAAATTAGTCAACCAATTGTATTTAGAGAGTGAACCACTAATTAGAAAACACAGTCATGGGAGGGATGTAATGGCCAATATAATAAACAATGCACTTTTGTTGAGGTGTGTAATTGAGGGATTTGTGGTCTTGTATCACTAATATAACTTGAATATAGAGAAGAAATGAATAAAAAATCGAAAGTAAAGAAAGTAAGAATCCTCATAATAAAGAGAATAAACTCACATAGTTTCATTAATGAAAACTTGAATTAGAATACAATGCAATGGGTTGGATAATTATAGATTAGGGGTGACACAAAAGGTCAAGGGTCTAATAACCTAAAGTTATAAATCATATTCCTACTTTTCCCCCTAAATGTCAAAAATATAAAGTCAATTAATGAATTTTTAGAAATGTAGTACATGTATTTCCACACATATCCCACAAGATTTGACTTTGAGTACCAAGCGCACCAGATTCAAATTTGGTATCCACAGATGCCATTCTAGATTATCCATATGGGCAAGGAATCCAATTTTTTTGAAACTATGTGGGATAAGACATAAGAATCATGTTTGGGCTTGAATAAGTGATATTACAGGCCCATTTCCCCATCCATGCAAGATTAGATCCATTGGGCCTTCAATGAGGTGATATGATCTCCCACTGTTGCATTAAACCTCTTTAATCTCTCCTCAATCATCGAACCTTGAAAATGAAACTCCTCCACCCAAAAAATCAGCTCGATGTTTTTGAAATGGTTTTCATCAAAACCCTAAAAAACCTAACCTCCCTAAAAAACATAAAATATAAAAAAACACTAAAAAAGACCCTAAAACCACAAAACCCCCTAAAAACTATAAAACACAATAAAACACTAAAAGCCCACTAAACACTCTAAAAATCAATTAAACACATAAAAATGTAAGGAAACTAAAAACCCACAAAACCATAAAATTTTAAAATAATCCTTAAAACCCAAAAAACCGTATAAAACCCTCAAAACACTCAGAATCCCAAAAAGCACTATAATTTTTAAAAATACTAAAACAATCCCTAAAAACCCCTATAATGGAAAAAAACCATAAAACCCCATAAAAACCTAATAAACCCATAAGAACAAAAAAAACACAAAACCCCTAAAAAAATAAAAAACACAAAAAACCCTAAAACCCAAAAAACTCAAAACCCCTCAAAATCCTTAACAACACTAAAAATCAGAAAAAGTCCTAAAAATTTACGAAAATCCCTAAAGGTTTAAAAAAACCCTACAAACCCAGAAAAAACTCATGAAAACCTTAAAACCCAAAAAAACGTTAAACCTCTTGAAAACCTATAAAATGCTAAAAACCCAAAAAACCATAAAACCTATAAAGACCTGAAAATCCTTCAAACCTAGAAAACCACTAATAAGTTAAAAAAAATTATCACTGAAAAACATTAAAAAACTATAAGAAAAAAAAACTAAAAAATAAAAAAACCTAAAAACCAAATAAAAACCCCAAACCCCCTAATAGTCCCTAAAATCCTTAAAAAAGTACTAAAAATCCATAAAAATGTAAAAACCCTAATAATAACAAAAACCCCTATGAAAACCCTAAAAACACTTGAAACCCATAAAAACTTAAAAAAAAATCTAAATACCCTAAAACCCCCAAAAATTATAAAACCTCTAAAATCCTCAAAGTCCATGAAAAATCAATAAACAAAAAAAAATCCAAAACAAAAACACAAAAAATCCATTAAATCATTTAAAATCCTGAGTACCCAAAAATACCTTTAGATATCCATAAAAAACCTTAAGACCATTAAACCTCCAAATAACCTAAAAATAATATAAACCCTTAAAACCCTAAAAGACCCATAAAACCTAAAAAAACCCTTAAACCCAACCACCCAAAACCTTAAAAAACAATATAATCCCATAAAAATCCTAAAAACCACAAAAAAACTCTAAAAACCCATTAAAACACAATAAATGTTTAAAAAACTCTAAAAACCATAAAATGCCTAAAGGCTGGAAAACCCCTTAAGAATCCAAAAACCATACAAAACCAAAAACCGTAAAACCCTCAGAATACCCCAAAACACTAAAAATAATAAAAATTCATAAAAATCCCTAAAAATCCATAAAAAAGTAAAAAACCTAAAAAAATGAAAAGTCCTAAGAAAACCTTAAAAACATGAAAACACTTAGAAACCTTAAAAATCTAAAAATTTTAATACCCATGAAAATCAATAAAACCCATAAAACCAAACAAATCCTAAAAATCCCTAAAAATATAAAATAACCTAAAACCCAGAAAACCCATATGAAAACCTGAAAACCCTAAAAAATATTAAAAACCCTAAAATAACCTAAAAATCATAAAACCCCAAAACCCATAACACCCAAAATATCCATAAAAACCTTAAAACCAAATACAAAAGCAAAAAAACACTTAAAACTCTAAAAAACCTTTAAGCCCCTAAAAATAATAAAATATTGAAAAAAAACATAAAACCCATATAAACTCAAAATACATTAAAACCCCAAAAAATCCAAATAACACTAAAATCCCTAAAAACCAAAAAAAAACACATAAAAATTCAAATAAAATCCCAAATAATCACTAAAAATGTAAAAAATCGTAAAACCCTCAAAAATCCCAAGGAAATCCTTAGAAACCTAAAAACAAATAAAAACATAAAAAATCTCTAAAAACCCTAAAAGCCCTAAAAATCAAAAAACCCCTAAAACAAAACAGAAACCATAAAAAACCAAAAAAACTATGAAAATACATACAAATTCCCAAAAAGGAAAAAATATCCAAACCCTGAAAACCCCTGTGAAAACCTTAAAAACCTAAAAACACTTAAAATGAATAAAAACCTAAAAAATGATTAAAATCCTAAAAATACCATAAAACCCCTAAAAACCATGAAAACAAACAAACCCTACAAAACATAAAAACCCATAAAATTTGAAACCCACCAAAATCTAAAAAACCCTCTAACCCCAAATAAACATTAATAAAACTAAGAAGCCTTAAATATAAAAAAATCACAAAAACCTCAAAAACCCTGAAAAATCATCAAAACTGTAAAAACCCTATAAAACCATAAAAACCTCAAAATACCAAAAAACTATAAAATTCCAACAAAATATTATAAAATCAATAAAAATATATCAAAAGCTAAAAACCCACAAATCTATAATACATGAAAGAAAAAATTAAAAATCTAAAACACTTAAAATTCCCAAAAACCTAAATATTGCTAAAAATCCAAAAAACCCAAAAACCATAAAAAACACTAATAATCATTAAATAAATGTAAAAAAAATAAAGTCTAAAAACAACTAAAAATTCTAAAAAAATGTAATCCCAAAAAGAATTAAAAACACAAAAAACATTAAAACTGTAAAAAGAAAAAACCCCAAAAACCATATAAATCCTACAAACCATAAAAACTCTAAAAACCCTCAAAATACCTATACCCAAAAAAACCTCCAAAAAATCCATTAAAAACCTAAAATGATAAAAACAATAATTTCAAAAAAAATCTAAGAAAACCTAAAAATCTAGAAACACTTAAAACCCCTAAAAACTAAAAAAACACTAAAAACACTAATAACTCCCTAAAAATCCAAGAAACCATACAAAACCCCTAAAAACATTAAATTCAGAAAAATATTTAAGAAACATGAAGTATAGTAAAAATTAAAAATCCCATTTAAACACCTAAAAATGTTTAAAAAAACTCTAAAAACCTTAAAAACCATAAAAACTAAAAGACCGTAAAAACCTAAAAAAATAAAAAAACCCTAAAACTATAAAAAACCATAACACCCCCAATATTTTTAAAACCCATAAAAATCCAAAAAAACGCATGAAGAATCCATAAAAATATAAAAACCACAAAAACCCAGAAAATCCCTAACAAAAACATAAAAAAAACTCAAAACACATAACACCCTAAAAACCCTAAAAAGCATAAAAACCCCTAAAACCCATAAAATTACATAAAAACCCATAGAAAACCTAAAATCCCTCTAATAATTATAAAAACCGTTCAAAATCATAAAAATATTTAAACTCTTAAAACCATAAAAGTCTTAAAAATGCAAAAAATAATTAAAAAATTAAAAAAACCATAAAAACCCAAAAAAAACAATAAAAACCAAAAAACCATCAAAATACCCAAAAAATGAAAAAAATAAAAAATCCCATAAAATGAAAAAAACTCTAAAATCCCTGTAAAATCCCAATAAAACATTATAAAACATAAAACATATAAAACCCCAAAAACCTAAAACCTCTAAAAACAATAAAAACCATAAAAATAATTAAAACCCCTAAAAATATTTAAAATCCCTAAAAATCATTTAAAACCCTAAAAACCCACTACATACTCTAAAAACCCTTTAAACCTATAAAAAAATTAAGAATTCTAAAAATTTTACAAACCCTAGATTTCATAAAAAAATCCCTACAGACCCAAAAAAACATAAAAACCATATAAAACCAAACAAAACCCAAAAAAACAAATACCTACAAATCAATAAAAATGAAAAGACCCCAAATACCAAGAAACCCTATAATAAAACATAAAAAACATAAAAACCCATAAAATCCCTAAAAACAAAATAGCTAAAATCCTTAAAACCCCTAAAAACCCTAAAATCCCAAAAAACCCTAAAAACCCTAAAACCCATTAATTCCATTAAAACCCTAAAATCCCATAAAACCCCTAAAACCACTAAAAAATACAAATCATATTTGATCTACTAACATAATTAAAAACTCTAAAATCCTTAAAACCCTAAAAAACGCACAAAACCCACTAAAAATCCAAATGAGAAATAAAAACCCTAAAACCCAAAAAAATCCAAAATGCCTTCAAAATCCCTAAAAACCAAAAAATATTTTTAAAATAATAAAAAATCACTAAAAAAACTATAAAAACATAAATGACCATAGATAACCTGAAAACCCATAAAAAATCATAAAAATCAAAAAAAACATAAAACCCCTAGAATAATAAAAAACTGGAAAAAACCTCAAAAACAAAAAAATCCCAGAAGCCCCTAAAACCCCTAAAAACCCCTAAAACCATAAAAAATCTAAAACCAATAAAACCCATAAAACCCATTAAAAACTATAGAATCTGGTTAGACAACTAAAATCTTAAAAACTCTAAAAAACCTTAAAACCCCTAAAAACTAAAAAACACACCCCCCCTCAAAACTATTTAAAACCTAAACCCTAAAAAAGAATCTAAGAACCCTCAAACCCCTAAAGATCAAAAAAACAATGAAAATCCAAAAGAATCCCTTAAAATATCTGAAAACATAAAAAACCCCAAAAAATAATGAAAAACACTAAGAAAACCTTAAAACCCTAAAAACACATCAAACTATTAAAAACCAAAAACAATAAACTAAAAACCATGATCCCCTAAAACCACAAACCCCTAATAGAAATTAAAATCCCAAAAAAACCCATAAAACTCTAAAAAACTAAAAACTCATAAAACCCATTAAATCCCTAAAAATATAAAAAAAATTGAAAAACCTAAACCCAAAAAAGCTCAAAAAATTCCTAATAACCCAAAAAATCCAAAAAACCAATAAAAACCCTAAAGGCCCATAAAATTACTAAAAATTCCCTAAAAATCCACAAATGAAAAAAACCCGTAAAATCTCAAAAACAACTAAGAAAACCTTAATTACCTAAAAATGATTAAATACTTAAAAATTGCTAAAAACTAATTACAACAGTAAAAATTCTAAAATCCATACAATCATAAAAACCATAAAAACCATAAAAATGAAAAAAACTCATAATAAAAAAACCACAGAAATAATAAAAATACTTTAAATCCCTAAAAAACAAAAAAAAATATTAAAATATTAAAATCCAAAAAACCTCAATGAACCACTAAAATTCCAAAAAACCATAAAAACCCTAAAACCACTCAACCCCCCTAAATCCCTGAATACACTAAAAATCCATAAAAATACTAAAAAATCACTAAAATTCCAAAAAACATTAAAAAACTAGGAACCCCAGAAAACCACTTAGAAAACCAGGATATCTTAAAAATAATTAAAACCCCTAAAAACCAAAAAAATGGAAAAAACCCTAAAAGTCTTAAACCCCCTAAAAACATAAAACCCAAAATACATTTAAAAACCCCAAAAAACTGAAACCCCTAGAAACCACGAAAATTTTAAAAATTATTTCAATCCTAAAAAACCATAAAATATCTAATAAATTATAAAACCCCTATGAACCTCTAAAAACCTTAAAACCCAAAAAAACATAAAACCCTAAAAACCCTAAAAAACCCTAAAACCACTCAGAATCCCTAAAACCCTAAAAATACAAAAAATCCAAAAAAATCCCAATACCCCTAAAAAATATAAAAACCATTATGTAATCCAAAAAAATATAAGTCCAGATAAATCCCCTAAAAAACAAAAAAACAAAAAAAAACCCTTAAAAACATGGAAAACCATATAAACTATAAAACCCCTAAAACCCCTAAAAATTCCTAATAGGCTATAAAAATTCAAAATCCTAAAAATAATAAAAACTTTTTGAAACCCTTAACTAATTAAAAATCTATAATAAAAATTAAAACCAAAAAAATCCTAGAAACCCCCAAAAAAACATAAAAATACTAAAACCATCAGAATCACTAAAAACCCTAAAAAATGTAAAAATCCAAAAAATCACCAAAAACATAAAAAATCCTAGAAACCCAAAAGAAAATTAAAAAAACCTTAAAAACATATAAACCCATTAAACCCCTGAAAGCTTGAAAATTCTAAAAACCCTAAAAACCCTATAACCCACTAAAATAAAAAAATCCATCAAACCCTTAAAAAAATAAAAAACTCTAAATGCATTAAAACCCCTGAAATCCCAAAAAAACAATAAAAACCTATAACACCCCCAATCCCTAGAAAAACTATATAACCAAAGAAATATTAAAAAATCAATAAATGTCCCTAAATACATAATAAACCCTAAATACCATTACAATCCCATACAAAACCTTAAAAACCTATAAACACTTTAATCCGCTAAAAACATAAAAAATGCTAAAAACCCATTTAAATCCCAAAAACCCCAAAAAACCCCAAAAACCATAAAATACCATAAAAACCCATAAAACCATAAAAAACATAAAAATAAAAAAAACTAAAAACCATAAACCCATTAAACGATAAATATCCCACTAAAAACAATAAGAACCCATTAAACCCCCAAGAACATTAAAAACTATAAAAAAAATTAAAACCAGAAAAGACACAAAATAACCCCCTAAAACCCCCAAAACCATAATTATCATAAAATCCCAAAAAAACTCTTAAACCCTAAAAACCCATAAATCCCTAAAAATCCCTAAAATCCCTAAAAATGATAAAAACATAAAAAATGACCAAAAATACCTAAAAACATAAAAAACTCTAAAAACCCCGAATATCCCTAAGAAAACATTAAAACCCTAAAAACACATCAAACCTCTAAGAATCTAAAATATGATAAAAACTCTAGAAAACCCTAAAATCCCCTAAAATCCCTAAGAACAATACAAACTCCAAAAAACCTTAAAAACCATGAGAACCAATAATTAGTATAAAAAACCACTAAAAACATTTTAAACCCATAAAAACATTAAAAATCACTAAAAACCCTTTAAACCATAAAAAATTAGAAAACCCCTAAAATGCCTAAAAAACCAAAAAACTCCAAATACCCAAAAAAACAAAACATACTCCAAATCCCCAAAATATCTAAAAAAAATAAAAATCCAAAAAAGACCTAAAATACCAAGATAACAATAAAAAATGATAAAACCCTAAAAACCCCAAAGAAAACCATAAAAACCTCAAAACACTTAAAACCCCTAACAATCCAAAAAAACACTAAAAACTCAAAAAACCAAAAAAACCCTAAAACCACTTAAACTCTATATCTCATTAAAACCCAAAAAAATGTTAAAAATCTCTAAAACCCCCTAAAACCCTAAAAACTCCAAAATCCCTAGAAATGGAAAAAACACGAGGAAAATCTAAAATTATGAAAAAATTCATAAACAATCAAAACCCCTATACCTCATTAATATCCAAAAATATTCCTTAAAAATCCTCTAAACTTAAATACCTAAAAATCCTGATATTCCATAAGAAAAACATGAAACCCTAAAATAAGTTAACACGTAATAAAAATTAAAAACACTAAAACACATAAAATACCATAAGAATCTTAAAAATCTATAACCTAAAAACACTAAAAACCAAAAGGAAACTAAAAAACCGAAGATACATTCCAAATCCTTAAAAAACATAAAAACCCATAAAAAATGCTCTAAATATCAAAAAAAAATGTAAAAACCCATAAAACACGAAAATTACCAAAGAAAACAATAAAAACCTAAAATACTTAAATCCCCTAAAACCCTAAAAACACTAAAAATCCTACAAAAACCCTAAAAATACCCTAAAATGGATAATAAAATAAAAACCACCAAAAAATTAAAAAACCCTAAAATCCCTAAAAACTACTAAAAACTCTAAAATCCCATTAAACCCTTAAAAAGATAAAATATTTTTAAAACTAAAAAAAACTAAAAAATCAAAATTACCTAACAACCCAAATAACATTAAAACCCCTAAAAATATTAAAAAACATAAAAAACCAAAAAATACTTAAAAACATAAAAACCTATAAGATTGCAAAAAATCCTTAAAAATCCCTAATAACGTAAAAAATGATTAGAACCAGGAAAACCCTTTAATAAAACATGAAAATGTATAAACACTTAAAAACCATAAAAATGGAAAAATCTAAAAAACCCTACAAAACCTAGAAACCATAAAACCGGAACAAATATTAAAAGCCCAAAAAACTGAGAAAGTCATAAAAACCCCTAGAAAACTAAAAAACATAAAACCCCTCACAAAGGTTAAAAATTCCAAAAAGCCATAAAACACCTAAAAATGAAAAAAACCCCTAAAACCAAAAAATCCATAAAAACCTAAAAACCATAAAAACAACAAAACCATCAAAATCACTAAAAACATATAATAAAAACAACATAGAAAATCCTAAAAATTCCTCAAGAAATGCTAAAATCACTAAAAGTACATAAAACCCTAAGAAAACCATAAAAACCTAAAAACAATTAA
This sequence comes from Viscum album, assembly GCA_963277665.1. Lineage (NCBI taxonomy): Eukaryota > Viridiplantae > Streptophyta > Magnoliopsida > Santalales > Viscaceae > Viscum > Viscum album. The sequence continues at coordinate 1,119,150,198 of OY728152.1, forward strand.
ATCCCCTAAAAACTTAAAAAACACAAAAAAATACCTAAAAACCATCAAAATCCAAGAAACCCAAATACGCAAAACCCCAGAAACCCATAAAAACCCTAAAATTCCTAAATACCCAAAAAACCACTAAAAACTCTAAGACCCGTTTAAACCCCTAAAAAGGATAAAAAAACTCTTAAAACCATAATAAGCCTAAAAACTCTATTAAAAACTAAAAACCCCAAAATCTATAAAATCCCCAAAAAATAAAAATCCACTAAAACTATCAAAATCTGTAAAAAACCTAAAAATAAAAAAGAAAATAAATTTAAAAAATCTCCAAAAAAATTTAAAAACAATAAAAATATTGAAAAATACCTAAGAAAACCTTCAAAACCTAAAAACACATAATAGTCATAAAACCTAAAAAACACTAAAAACCTAAAAATACTTAAAAAACCATAATAACCTTAACAACCCTAAAAACCTTTAACAACATAAGAATAAATAAAAACCTGGAAACCCCAATAAAAACTCTAAAATCCCCAAAAACTAAAAAAACATTAAAAACTAAAAAAAACCATATAAACCCTAAAAACAATAAAAACCCTAAGAATTCCTAACACATAAAAATACACATAAAAATCCTAAAAAGTCACTAAAAGTCCACAAAATGTAAAAAATTATAAAAACTCTGCAAAATGGTAAGAAACCATTAAAAATCATAAAATAATTTAAACACCTAAAATCCTAAAAATGTTAAAAACCTAAAAACCGTAGACACCAATAACACCAAAAAACCCTATAAAACCCTAAAACTCCATTAAATACCTAAAACCCACTAAAAAATCTAAAAACCCATTAAATCCCTGAAAACATTAAAAACAATAACCCATTAAATGCCTAAAATCTCAGAAAAGAAACCTAAAAAACAAAAAAAAAACAAAACCACAAAACCACTAAATTCCATGAAAACCCAAAACCCCTAAAACCCCCTAAAAATATTAAAATTAACAAAAAATTATAAAAACAAATAAAAATAAAATAAAAAAACTCAAAAAATTTCTAAAAACATAAAAAATCCCCTAAAACCATGAAAAAACCGAATGAAACATTAAAAATATAAAAACAATTATAACCCCTAAGAAGATAAATAATGAAAAAACCCCTAAAACACCCTAAAAACCTAAAAATATAAAACCATCACAAAACAATAAAGACCCTAAAATCCCATATAACCCCTAAAACCACTAGAAACTATAAAATCCCGTTAAACCCCAAAAAAGTTTAAAAACTCAAAAAAATCTAAAAAACACTAAAAACTCCAAAAAACTTCCCTAAAAATAAAAACAAACCATAAAACACTAAAAACCATAAAAAATCTAAAACCCTTAAAAATCCATAAAATCCTTAAAAACCAAAAAAAAATTGTAAAAAATCCCTAAAAATCCATAAAAGCATTAAAAAACATAATACCCTGAAAAATCCAAAGAAACCCCAAAAACCCAAAAATCACTTAAAACCCCTAAAATCCTAAAAATATCAACCCCCCCCCACCAAAAAACCTAAAACCCAATAAAAATTATAAAATTCCCTCGAAAATCACTAAAAATATTTAAAACCCTTAAATAATGAAAAACAAAAAGATAACCTTAGAAATCTAAACACATAAAACAACAAAAAACTAAAATTATTAAAACTATAAAAAGACACTAAAAGCCTCTAAAATTTTAAAAACCCACTAAATCCCCCTAAAAACTATAAAAAAACCTTTAAAACCAAAACAATGAAAAAAACTCTAAATAACTTTAAAAATCCAAAAAAAGTCCAAAAATCCCCAAGAACCCCCAAAAACCATAAAAACTAGATGAACAATAAAATCATAAAAAACCATAAAAAATAACAAAATCTATAAAATTCCCTAAAATCCCTTAAAATATAGAAACCCTAAAATCCTTGAGTACCACTATGAAAACACTTAAAATAAAAAACATTTAAGATCCCTAAGAACCAAATAAATGCTTATAACATGAAAACCCTAAAGTCCCATAAAACCATAAAACCCCTAAAATGTAAAAAACCTCAATTCCCTTTGAAATCCTAAAAGCCACTAAATAATATACAAAACCTTTAATCCCCTAAAACGTAAAAAACTCTTACAAAACATTAAAACCATTAAAATAAGAATGGTTGGTGGTGTTTATGTTTCGGGAGATGCTGTTGAGGAGGAAGTGCTACTGGATGATAGGTATAATCAAGTTTCTGCTGAAGGCGTACACGGATGTGGTGACTTCCCTAGGAGGAAATCAGAAATAGGGATGGATGCTAGGATGGGCATCTGGAAAGGGAATGATCTGATGGAGGTTCCCTATACAGTGGATATGGGACGAGATGATATAGCTGGCTTGAAGGATTATGAGATTACCGATGGATCCTCTTCAGTTGTTAAGGTTTCTGTGAATGCTCCAAACAACATCCAGGTTGCAGCCCTGGCTGAGCCCGCAGTGGTGGATGTGTTGGTTGGAGATGTTATGAATAAAGGTATTAGTTGTTCAGGGCATGAGGTCTGGGGATGAGTGGATTTTGTCTTCGGCTGAGGAGGAAAGGTCTAGGGTGGAAGAGGAGCCCTGGATCCCTAGGGTGAAATACACTAACTGGTGTGATGCCCCCTAGTACTATCCGAGTGTGCAGGTGTGGGGGGACCTGGCATGGATTCTGGGTTATCTCCTCCCACAGATAGCACTAGCGGTGCTGAGGATCCACCCAGTGCTCAGGTTTTAAACCCTCTGTCGGGGAATGTTGGGGATGCTGGTGGTCCATCCATGAACCTGCAGTGGTCTATAGTCCTCCATGGTGTTTCATCAGCTGAAGATCATTGTGTGAAGTTGCATGAAATGGTGTGGGTTTAACGGGAAAGGTTTTCGCTTGAGGGTGAAGCTATGAGGCTTAGGGAGAGGTTTCTTGAGGTTGATCGGCTGATAAATGTTGCTATGGTAAGTTCAAAGGAGGAACGGAACAAAAGAGGTGTTGAAACTACTGGGTCAGAAGGTAAAAAAGGGAAGGCATCATCTGCTATCAACGATGGTGTCACTTGTGCGAAATCAGGTCATGAGGCCGGATCCACCTCTGCCCCCCCAAGGCGAAGATGGAGGAAGGATTATTCTACCCTACCATGTCCTATAGAAACTCAGGCCTCATCAAGGGTATTTAGACTTAATCTAAAAGTTAATAAGCGATAGTGGCCCTCAATTTCCACTGATCAAGAGAAGGCTAGGATGAAGCTACTATCCAGGCTTGGCATGCAAGAGGATTAAGAGTCTGGATGGGATTCAATAAACATGGGTGCTGAGTCAGATTATAGTTTTGCTGATGTGGGAGATGGCTTTGGCGTGGGCGGTGGGTATCGTGGTGCGGAGCTGGACGATTTTGGTGGTGACATTGACTGATCCTAACCTTGTGTTCCTTTCCTTTTGGACTATTTTGGTGTGTTTTTTTGCTTTTTTGTGCTTTCTTTTGGGGCCTTCGGGCTGGGGTTGTAAGGGGTTTTGGGTGTGGGTCATTTGACCCCTCCCCTCCCTTGTCTGCAGTTTCTTTGTCTTTTTATAATAAATTTTGGGGGGTTCTAGGAATAGCCTGGACCCGAGCCTTCCTTTCCCTAAAAATCCCTAAAATTTAAAAAACCCTAAAACACCAAAAATCCACTAAGAATACCTTAAAAACTAAAAAACAATTTAATCCCCAAAAAATCTAAATATGTGAAAACCCTAAAAACCATAAAATCTATAAAACCATAAAACCCCTAAAAATCCATAAAAACCCAAAAAGCTGCAAAAAAACTCTAAAAACCCATGAAATCCATAAAAATTTTATAAACACAAAAAAAATCCCTAAAATCCATGAAAACTAAAAAAAACCTAAATAGAAAAACCCCCTAAAACCCCATATACCATAAAAAACCTAAAACCCCTAAAAATCCCTAAAAATTATAAAAAAGCGAAAATCAAAAAATATCCCGAAAAATTTAAGAAAACCCTAAAACCCACGAAAATCCTATGAAAACTATAACAACATATGAACAAAAAAAATCTTGAAAAGCCCAAAAAACAATAAAACATTAAAACCCCTAAATATCCTTTTAAATACTAGAAACCCCTAAATACATTGAAAACCCTAAGACCCCTAAAAAACCTAAAGCCATTAAAAAAATCTAAAACCCCATTAATCCAGTAATTTTTTTTATAAAATATATAACCCAAAAATCTCAAAATAAACATGTAAAACAAAAAAAATAAAACCTAAAAACGCTAAAACCCCCCCTAAAACCACTCAAAATATGTAAAAACATAAAAAATAATAAAATTTCATAAAATATTTCTAAAAATCCATAAAACATACATACAATAAAAATTTCAAAAACCCATAATAAATCTAAAAAAATAGGAACACATAAAATCCCTAAAACCCTTAAAAACCCTAAAAACCATAAAAGACTCTAAAACCCTAAAAACCATAAAACCCTAGAAAACATAAAACCCCAAAACCCGTCAAAATCTCTAAAAACACTAAAAACCATAAAATTACTAAGAAGGCATAAAAATACATGAAAATGATAAAAACCCTAAAAACCCAGAAAAAGTAAATAAACCCTTTAAAACATACACATAAAACCCATAAAAAATTAAAGACGCTAAAAACCCTAAAACCCCTAAAAGTCCCAAAAACTATACAACCCCTATAAACCATAAAAAACTATAAAAAGAATAAAAACACAAAAAAACCATTAAACCCACTTAAACCCATTTAAACCTAATAGCCCACTAAAAACTATAGAAACCCCATTAATCCCCAAAAATAATAAAAAAATCAAACAACCATAAAAACACAAAAAATTTCAAAAACCACAAAATTGAAAAAAAAATCCTTAAAACCCCTTAAAGCCTCAAATCACAAGAAAATCTAAAAAGCAGTAAAAATCCTTAAAAATACCTATAATGTTTTAAAATATAAAGACACTAAAAATGATGAAAAACACTATAAAACCACAAAAATCTAAAAATGTTTAAAACCCATGGAAAACCTAAAATAGCTAAAACCCAAAAAAAACCCATGCAACCCACAAAATCCCTAAAAATCATTAAGAACCTTAAAATCCTAAAAATCTATAAAAATTCAAATAAAAATAAAAAAGCCTAAAACAATGAAAACACCTATGAAAAACATTAAAAACACCTAAAACCCCTGTAAAACAAAAAATGATAAAACCCTTAAAAATCCCTAAAAAGACCATAAACCCTGAAACCCCTAAAACCCATAAAACCCTAAAAACCTCTAAGAACCCAAAAACCCTAAATACCAAAAAAATAAAACACCGCATTTAAACCCCTAAAAATATTTAAAAACTCTTAAAACCAAAAAACCTAAAATATAAATTAAAACCCTAAAAACTGAAAAAAAAAAAAAAAATCCTAAAAACCCCTAAACCCCCTCAAAATCCATAAAACCCCATAACAATCATAAAATCCTAAAAATCCCTAAAAATGTAAAAAAGTTAAAAAAGTTATAAACCATAAAAAAACCATGAAAACTAATAAACACATAAAACCCCTAAATGATTAAATATTGTTAAAAACTATAAAACCCCTAAAAACCAGTGAAATCCCTAAAAACAATAAAAATCCTAAAAAATCTCTACAATTCCCTAGAAATTTCAAGACCAATAAAAAATATAAAAAACCTATAAAAACCTTAAAAACCAAAAAACACTTAAACTCCCTCAAAAACATAAATAACACAAAACTTCTAAAAGCCATAAAAGTCTATAAAACCCCTAAAACCCCAAAAAAGCATAAAACCAATGAAAATATAAAAACCGATAAAAACCATAAACACCACTAAAATCTATAAATCCCATTTAAACACCAAAAGAAATTAAAATCTCAAAAAAACTCAAAAACACAAAAAAAAACCAAAAGACCAAACCCAAAAAACCCATAAACCTCTAAAAATTCCTAAAAATTAGAAAAACAAGAAAAATATTTACAAAACCAATAAATCCATAAAATGGTAAAAAACCCCAAAACCTTGCAATCCCCAATTGAAAGCCTAAAAACAAAAAAAAACAATTAAAACTCCAAAATACCCTAAACATACATAAAGACCTAAGAAACACACAAATCCCCTCAAATCCCTAAAACATGAAAAACACAAGAAAATAATAAATAATACATAAAATCCATAAAAAGAATAAAACCCTAAAAATTATGAAAACCCACAAGAAAACCATTAAAACACAGAAACACCTAAAACCCCTAAAATCATAAAAACAGTGAAAAGCATAAATACCCTAAAACCCATTAAAAATTTAAAAACCCTAAAACCCATAAAAATAATAAAAAACCTAAAAACCAATAAAAACCTATTAGACCACTAAAAACTATAAAATCAATTTGAACCCATCAAAAGATAAAAACACAAAGAAATCATAAAGACAATAAAAATAACTCAAAATCCCTAAAAACACAAAATAAATCCCTTAAAAAGCCTAACACCCAAAACTATACTCACCACCATCAAATCCCTATAAATCTTAAAAACCCTAAAAAACCTAAAAATCCTAAAATCCATAAAAGGATAAAAAATTGTAAAAATTATAAAAAACCCTAAGAAAAACCTAAAAACCTAAAAACACATAAAACCCCTAAAACACTAAAAAACTCTAAAAAACCAAAAAAAACTAAGAACCCTATAACCGTTGAAAATCCATACAACCCTATAAAACCATAAACATCCTAAAAATCTATAAGTATTCCTGAAAATATAAAAACCCTTAAAATTTTGAAAACCCCTAAGAAACCCATTAAAACCTATAAATACTTAAAACCCTTAGAAACCGTAAAAAAATACTAAAAAACCTAAATCCGAAAAATTTCCAAAAACCCTAAAACCCCTAAAAACCTTAAATTCCCTAAAACACTATAAAAATTATAATAATCCACTAAAAACTCTAAACCCATTTTAAAACCCACAAATGATAAAAAAATCTACAATACATTAAAAATACTAAAAAATCAAAAAATGCTAAAAAACAAAAAAACTATCAAATCCCTAAAAGACAATATAAATCTTCAAGATCCCAAAAAACACTAAAAAACATATAAATCCTAAAACAACTAAATATTCTCAAAAAAACATAAAACCCCATAAAATTGTGAAAACACTAATAAAACCTTAAAATCAAAAAAAACACTTAATCCCACAAAAAACCTAAAAATACTAAGAACCCAAAAAACCCATAAAAACCTAAAAACCCAAAAATCCCTCAAAATACCTAAAAACCCAAAAAACATAGATATTATCAGAAATTCCTAAAAATCACAAAAAAAAATAAAAACCATAAATACACTGTAAAACCCTATAAAAACCCTAAAAACCAAAAAACACTTAAAACCCAGAAAAACCGTAGAAACAGTAAAATCTCTAAAAACATAAAATACCCAAACCCCTACAAACCCTTAAAAACATATAACCCCTAGCAACCATAAAACCCCTAATACCCCATAAAAAAAATATAAAAACCCACTAAAAACTCTAAAAACCCATTAAACTTATAAAAATGATTAAAAAAGGGTAACAACCCATAAAACCCCTAAAACACTAAAAAAACCTAAAAACCCAAAAAACAAAAAAAAATTATAAAACTCCAAGAACCACTCTAAATCCATGAACCCCTAAAAAATCATAAAAATCCCTAAAAATACCTAAAATCTGTAAAAACCCTAAAAACCCTGAAATCCCGTTAAAACCCATAAAAACCTAAGAAAACCTAAAAAATGCTAAAACCCATAAAAAATAATATCCCTTAAAATCCCTACAAACCCTTAAAATCATAAAAATCCAAAAAACCCATTAAAATACATAAATACATAAAACCCCTAACAACCATAAAAACCCCTTGGATAACCTTATAATACTAATAAAAATTAACACCCAAAATAACTAAAAACCCTAAAACACTAAAAGAAACATAAACCCCAAAAAACATAAAAACCCATAGAATCTTTAAAACCATAAAAACCATTAATATCCTAAAATTTCCCTACAAATCCCTACAACATAAAATACCGTGAAAAATCCTAAAAACATAATAATCTAAAAACACTTAAAACCACTAAAAACCTTAAAAATTATAAAACCCCTAAAACACCTAAAAGGACCCTAAACCCCATAAATCCCCAAAAACCACCTAAAATTTTAAAAACACCTAAAAACTTTAAAATACCTAACAACCCTGAAAACCCTTAAAAATCATTACAACTCTAAAAACCTATTAAACACCTTTAAAAGATAAAACCTATAGAAAATTAAAAATTCCAAAAAACTCAAAATTTTCCCTAAAACCAAAAAAAAATCATTTAACACCCCAGAACCCATAAAAACACTAAAACAAAACAAGGTCCATAAAAACATAAAAACCCATAAGATACTAAAAAATAACTAAAAACCTATAAAAATATAAAAAATATAAAAAACATGAAAATACATAAGAAAATATTATATATATGAATAGACATAAAACCATTAAAAAATTAAAAATAGTTAAAAAACCAAAAAACTATTAATCCCCTCATAATCCATAAAAATCCTAAAAACCCATAAAAATATTAAAAATCCTAAAAAATTTCCAAAGGCAAAAAAACCATGAAAACACCTAACAAAAAAATAAAATACAAAAAAATAAACCCCCTATCAGCCTAAAAATTTTAAAAACTCTAAAAACCCCAAAATCCCCAAAATCATAAAAATCCCTTAAAACCATAGAAACCCCAAAACCCAAAAAAACTAGAAAACCCCATATAAACCTAAAACCCCGCTAAAAACAATAAAAACCCTTTAAACCCATTAAAATGTTAAAAACCCTTCAAAACCATAAAAAACAAACAACAGAAAACCCTAAAGGCCCTCAAAATCCATCAAAACCATGAAAAACCATAAAAATCCTAAAAAGGCATAAAAATCCCAAAAATACATAAAAAGTAAAAAAAAATATAAAAACCCCTAAGAAAACCATAAAAATATAAACCAATTAAATCCACTAAAAATTTTAAAACTCTAAAAGACCTTAAAACACCAAAATACCCAAAAATAGTAAAACCCCTCAAATCCCAAAAACCCTAAAAACTGTAAATATACTAAAATCCCCTAAAAATTCCAAAAAACATAAACAATCCTAAACCCCTAAAACCCCAAGAATGCCTTAAAACATCGATGCAATATGCACAGGGTGGCCTAGTCTTCATGATGCAGGAAAGTAGACGATAGATATGAATTAGTGCTATATAGAGGATTATGGGTTTGGATGGTACCAACTCTATGTGGAGAGTGATCTAGTACTTTGAAAACACACTCAAGCAATTTATGTGATGACCAGTCACATAACAACACACTTGAGTCGAGGCACATGATCGAGGGATTTTTAATCTTTGATCACAAATAGAAGTTTTAGATTGAAAATTTTAGAGTACATAAGATAAAGGGAACAAAGTAATGATCCTCACAATCGAGATTTTAAACTCGCATAGTTTCACTAATGAAAATATGAATGAGATTACAATTTCATGGGGTGGCTATTTTTATGAAAGTGATAACATAAAAGGTCAAGGGTCTAATATCATAAATTCAGAAAGAATATTCCTACTTTTTCACCTTAAAGACAATAGTTTAAATTCTAAAAGTGAATTTTTGGAAAATTATCGCATGTATTTCCAACCTTATCCCATTATATTTTAATTTGAGTACATAACCAATAGGATTTTACTTTGTTTTCAAAGATACCATTATAGAATATATATGTTGTAAAGGATTCCAAAATTCATGAAAATTTGAGGGACAAAATTTAAACAACTTATTAGGGAATGAATAAATGAGATAATAGGACAATTTTCACCATATAAATAAAGCGAGATCCATTGGACAATTAATAATGTGAGATGAGTGCCCATTGTATAATTCAACCAATTTAATATCCCCCATTTTATTAGGTCATGAAAATAAGTCTCCTCCACCTAGTCAATCTGATCGGTTCGATTGACATTGTTCTTATCATCCTCCCCCTCTTAAAAATGAGTCATCCCCGACTCTTCATCCTCTATACCAAAAAAGGAGAAATCTCAAAAATAGTGAATGTGAAACTTACACCATACTCACATATTAAATCTATCTTATAAGATTTTATTAATCTTATTTGTAACTTGCAATGGTTCATGACCTCATGGAATGAGTTTTTATTTATTCTTTTCAAGAATTTTTACCTTTCGTATATGAATCTATATTAAGCCATTGGTCTCATTCAATATATTCTTGTGACCCTTGTTAAATGATCAATTTATTTCTTGGTTATTATCTAAATATTTTTACTTTCCTTTTCATGGAGTTTCTTGATGAATTATACATAGACTTTTTCATATATATTAGATGATTTCTGCATTGGAAATAGAACTAAATCAATATGATTAAGTGATTAAAATCCATAAAAAATTAAAATGGAAAATATTGTGTAAAGGAATTCTCTACCCCATTATATGATAATTCCATGTGTGGAAAAAACTTCTCCTAATTCTTTAGATTCTTTATAAAAAATTTCCACCTAAGGGATGATAGTGTCCAATTCACCACCATTGTTTGTCCATCAGTTTGTGGATGATAGGTAGTGGGGAATTGTAACATCCTACCCAGTTTTTTCCATAAGGTATTCCAAAAATAATTGAGTAATTTTGTTTGTCGATCATACAAAGTCATCCAAGTAATTACATAGAGATTTACTACCTTCAAAAAAAACATTGCGAAGTTAGTACAAACATATATTTAGTGTCAAAAAAGGTTATGTTTTATAAAACAGATCCACCAAAAAAAATGGAATCTATTCCCCTCTTGATCATTGGGAACCCCCACAATAAATTCCATTCATATATCCTCCCATAGGGTGTTGTAGATTGGGAAAGTAAGATAAAATCCATGTGAGTTAAGTTTTGATTTGGATTTATGGAAGACAACACAATTTCCTAGAAATTTTCCAATATCTCTAGACATCATAGGCCAATTAAAATGATCACTATGAGCTCTTAATGTTTTTGAAACATCAAAATGTCCCATAAACCCACTATAATGTGACTCCGTTAGTAAAATTAAATAGTTAGAGAAATTGTTAATACGAAGGTTATTAATATCGAATAATAATCCATCATGTAAATATAAATTTTCCCAAAAAACTCTAGGATTATAATGGGAACAATATTTACCAAAATATACATTAATGGTATATAAACACTTAATGTATTTAAAAACAAGGAATTTATAAACTATCAAGGATAAAAGATAATATATTTATGAATGTGAATCAGCCACAATATTTTATTTACACTTTTTATTCCTAATAACTAATAGAAATGATTCAATGAATTCCATCCATCTAGCATGCCTCCTATTAAGTTTATGTTGTATCCTAAGGTATTTATGATCCTTGTAATCATAATTAATCAAAATTTATTTAGCCTAAAGATAATTGTTTCATGTTTCTAGCAGTCTAATCAATTTATAAAAAAATTTATCATATTTAGAATAGTCTAGAGTTGTTGCATTTAACTTCTTACTAAATAAATAAAAATCTTTACCTTTTTTCATGAGAACTCCTCCTATCCCAATTCTGTTTGTAATAAATTCAATTTCAAATGTCTAACTGATGTCAAGGAGAGTTAGAAGGGGTGTGCAGTTGAATCTCTCATTGAGTTCTTGGAAAGCCTTCTCTTGAGTTTTCCCTCATTTTAATGGAATATTCTTTTTTTAACTCATTCAATGATGCTACTATTTTAATAAAGTCCTTCAAAAATCACATTTAAAAACTAGCAAGCCCATGAAAACTTATTACCTATCTAGAAGAGTTGTTAGTTAGCCACTATCAAGTTTCCATGATCTTAACAATATCTATATGAACTCTATCACTTCTTACCAACAATATAGGGGAAAATTTTCATCTAGGAAAACTTTACACATTTTAATTCTTCCAAACTATTTTCCCTTTCCTAAAACCTATAGTACATTACTTAAGTGATATACATGTTATTTTAAATTCATACTGTAAGAACAAATATAATCAATATAAACTACCAAAAATTTACCAATATATTCACATAAGATATTATTTATTTAACACATAAATGTGCTAGGTGCATTTGTGAGACTAAAGGGAATGATTGAAAATTTATAAAGACCATGTTTTGTCTTAATGATTTTTTCCACTCATGTCATTCATTCATCTTAATCTGATGGAATCCAATTCTTAAATAAATTTTTGAGAACATAGTAGATATATTTAAATGATCTAAGATACCATATAGCATAGTTATTGGTTGAAAATACATGATCGTGATATTATTGTTGGATCTGTAGTCAATCCATGTTCTCCATGTTTCTTCCTTCTTGGGTACCAGAGTCCTAGGTACAACACATGCACTATGAATCTCTCTAATATATGCTACATCCAATAAATATTCAAATTTAATTTGAAAATATTTTTCCACATATTGGATGGTGTTATATTAATGATGATTTATTAGGGATTATTCTGGTATGATGTTAATCTGATGTTCAATACCTACCATGGGTGGAAAATGAGGAGGGCCCTCTTTGGGAAAGACATACTAAAATTCATGAAAAAAACTCAAAAATATGTATCAAAAGAGATCTTAAGTCATTTTTTTCAAAATAACCTATTTGTACATAAGTACTATTTTTTTATTCTTAGAAATCAAAACATCCATAACCTCACACCATTTTTCCAACGTCACAATTTCCCCTCCTCTCAAATATTTCCCCCATTTTATTTTTCTTTTCCCACAAATTCATTTCTTTTATAATATTCTATTTTTCCTTCATTATATCCATTTTAATTTTATATCTTTTTTCTAGCATCACTCTTAGTTTTCTCTCAAAATTTGATCTTCCAAAAAATATTTGGGGGACATGGGGTTTAGGGTTATAAGTTCCCATTTTAGTTAAAAGAGTGATTGTTCAATAAACCATCATGAGTAACACACCGATCGTACTTCCCTGTTCAAACCAAAAACAAATGACATTTCTTTATAGGAATAACCTCACACAATAACTCATCCTTTTATTTACCGATATTGAAAAATACATTCACTTGTTTGGTATCCTTAGTCTCTCCATAATTATAAAACCCCTGAAACTAATATGGTTGTTGATGCTTTAAATTTTGAAGTCCAAACTTCTCTACCAACTCATTGCTCACTACATTACTACAACTTCCCCCATCAATATTAACACTCAATAACATTCCATGGATCTTGCACTGTGTATGTAAAAGGTTATCCCACTGTTTCTGTCAAATTTTTATTTTGGAACATAGAGCACTCCTAGTCACAATAATCCCACCATCTTCTAAAACTTCTCCTTTATCAATTTAATGGATTCCTCCTCTTCCTCGTATATACTTTCTCCATATTTTTCCCTTACTGCATACCCATTGATGGTCATGGTGTAATGCCTTGGGAATTCACTATAAATGTGACCCATTTCTCAATATTTGAAACATTTAATATCGTAATTTCTCATTTGGTTACCCTCAAAAGCATGTTTATTAGGTGGAAAATTTTCCTTGTCACTTCTGAGACCAGCCACCTCTTTTGGTTTTTATGATTCTCCCATTTATGTCCTCAAATTTCTCAATGGATTGGAAGGGGTAGTGGGTTTCCTCATGGTGATCCCCCTTTTGATTTGTTTCTTTATCATGGTGGATTTGTGTATTATATCTTGTATCTCCATATGTTTTTACATCTCCACTTTATCGATAATCTCCTAATTGATACCATATAAAAACCAAACCATAGATACCGCCGGATCCTCCGCAATGTTTTCTTGAATTAGTGAAATTTCCATCTCCTTGGAGGAATATTTGACACTCTTACTCTATTGGGTAATGCGTTCAAGTTTTCTATGGAGATCTCTATGGTAATGTGACAGAACAAACCACTTTGGAATGTAAAACTCCATGTCATCCCCAGTGTTAATGGGACACATTCCATATAATTACCAATCTTTTTTCATTTTATCCCACCAAATTAAATAATAATTAGAATAATAAAGGGATGAAAGTTTGAACTTTTTCTCCTCAGAATACTCCTAGCATGAAAACACTTTCTCAATCTAAATCTCCTACTCTAAATATGCTTCCGGATCGCTTTTTCTTTGAAAAGAGGGAAACTTAAACTCAATACCTCCAAATACTTCATCATAATGTGGTCTCATTTAGACTCCTATAGGTTTTTGAAACCTCCTAACCTTTTTTGGTACATCGTCACAATCATTATCATTGTTCTCCATCTATTCCTCCATGATGTAGGGATGCCATGGTGTTGAAGCACCCCACAGGTTATCATGGATCTTCCTCTAGATTGTAGTATTCTCTATGTCATCAATCCTATCATGAAACACATCCAACATCCTATCAAGAATAATCACCAAATGGTTCACTAATGATTTTATTTTTAGTTGGGTATCTCCTGGTGCAGGAGATCTACTTTGGCTACCTACATCACTCTCATGAGAAACTCCCTTTCCATTATCTTCTTCCATGACTATTAAGAAGAACACAGTAACACATGGGGTGAAACACACAGAAAAATACAGATGTTAAGACACACACATATAAGAATACAAACTCACACAAATGAGATATACACATACATAGACAAGATTTAACCACTCTCACAGACAAGGACAGACAAACACACAAGCTATACACACTCACAAAAATAGGGATACACACTCACACACACAAGTTTTACACACTCAGACATGAAACAAATACACACTCAAGAATGTTTTTCCTTATTTCTCTCCACACTCAACAAAAATTTAAATCACAATATCTTATAAAATTGAATACCTAGTTTTAGGATATCAGGTTCCACTAATCCTTCCAAAATCAAGATTTTTGTTGGTGGATGGTTTAACACAGCTCATTTGAGCAGTGAATGGGTATTAAAATGGAATAGTGTGGAAAAGAGGATAGAAAATATGGGTAAAATAGGGAATATGGGAAGAAAGGTTTGGTATGTGGGTTTTCCCCATTGGATTAAGATAAGAAACATTATTAAAAATATGAGATAAATGTGACATGGTGATAAAGTAAAAATATGGTTAAAGTGTTCTATGAAAATGGAAATCGATAATAATGTATAGGATAAATAATAAGTTATTATATACTCGTTTTTTCTATAATTATTTTTTGTCCAATCTCCCAAAAAGAATTTGTTTTAGTGTTTTAAAGCACAAGATAATGAATAGTTATTAAGATGATGTTTTATGAAATCTCTCAATAAAATTATGTTTATAGTTCTGAAATGAGAAAATTATGAGGTGAGAGAATTATATTTTTTCCATATAAAAATTACATATAGAGATTATATATTAAAATAAAATGGATGAGTAATTGGATAAATGTAAAATATTTAACTCTTTAACAATACAGAAAAATTATTTTTTTTTAATGAAAAGGTTTTTTTAATGGGTTGATAATATAGAAAGATAAATTGGGTAATGGTTAAAAGTAATATAAATGAATGGATAAATTCCTACAGTTTCAACCATAGCTCTAATACCACTTGATAGGAGATGCATGAGGTGGCCTAATTTTACATTGTAGGGTGATGGATGATGAATAGGATTTATGGATATGTTGTAGAATATGGGGTTGGATATTGGAAGAAAGTAGCACACCAATTCTATATAGAGAGTGAAACACTAATTAGACAACACATTAAAGGGAGGGATGTGATGGCCAGTCTTCAAAACAATGCACTGATGTTTAGGCATGGAATTGAGGGATTTGGGATCTTGGATCACTAATATAACTGGAATATTGAGTATAAAACAATACAAAATCACAAGGATTGAAAGTAAGGATCCTCACAATAGAGAGAATAAATTCACATAGTTTCACTAATGGAAACATGAATTTGAATACAATGAAATGGGTTGGATATTTAAAGATAATGGGCGGCACAAAAGATCAAGAGTATAATAACCTAAAGTTACAAATCTTATTCCTACTTTGTCCCATTAAAGTCAAAAATACAAAGTCAAATAATGAATTTTTAGAAATGTACTACATGTATTTCCACCAATAACTCACAATATTTGACTCTGAGTACCTAGCACACCGTAATCGAATTTGGTATCCATAGATGCCATTCTAGATTCTCCATGTGGGCAAGGAATCCAATTTTTTTGAAACTATGTGGGATACGACATAAGAATCTTGTTTGGGATTGAATAAGTGAGATAACATGCACATTTCCACATCCATGATAGATTAGATACATTGGGCCTTCAATAAAGTGATATGAGCTACCATTGTAGCATTAAACCTCTTTAATCCATCCTCAATAATCAAACCATGAAAATCAAACTCCTCCTCCCAGAAAATGAACTCGATGTTGTTGAAATGGTTTTCATCAAAACCTAAAAAAACATTACCTCCCTAAAAAACATAAAATATAATAAAACACTAAAAAAGACCCTAAAAACCATAAACCCCCAAAAACCCATAAAAGACAATAAAACACTAAAAAAACCCACTAAAAACTCTAAAAACCCTTTAAACACATAAAATAGTAAGGAAACTAAAAACCCGTAAAAACCATAAAAAATTATAAAAAATATTTAAAACCCAAAAAACCTTAAAAACCCTCAATATCCTCAAAATCCCTAAAAACACTATAATTCCTAAAAATACTAAAAGATCCCTAAAAACACCTATAATTGAAAAAAAAAACCTAAAACCCCATAAATACATAATAAACCCATAATAACCAAAAATGACAAAAAACCCTAAAAACTAAAAAAACACAATAACTCTAAAACCCAAAAATACCCAAAACCCCTCAAAATCCCTAACAACACTAAAAAAACATAAAATTTCCTAAAAATTTTAAAAAAATCCCTAACGGTTCAAAAAACCCCTACAAACCTAGAAAAACCACATGAAAACCTTAAAACCCCAAAAACCATTAAACATCTACAAAACCTAAATAAAATAAATACCCTAAAAACCATAAAACCTATAAAGCCTAAAAATCCTTAAAACCCAAAAAATATCACTAATAATTTAAAAAACACTTTAGCACTGAAAAACATTAAAAAACTATAAAAAACCTAAAAACCAAATGAAAACCCAAAAACGCCCTCAAAGTCCCTAAAACCCAAAAAATGTACAAAAAATCCCAAAAAATGTGAAACCCTAATAATACTAAAAAAACCCTAAGAAAATCCGTAAAACCCTAAAAACACTTGAATCCCATTAAAACAGAAAAAATTCTAAATACCATAAAACTCCTAAAAAATGTAAAAATACTAAAATCATCAAAGTCCCTAAAACCCCAAAAAAACCAAAAAAATCCAAAATAAAAACATAAAAAATCCATAAAAACATTTAAAAACCTGAGTACGCAAAAATACATTTAGAAATCCATAAAAAACCATAAAACACTTAAACCCCTGAATAATCTAAAAATACCATAAACCCTTAAAACCCTAAAATACCCATAAAACCTAATAAAAACCTAAAACCCAAACGCTCAAAACCTTAAAAAATAATATAAACACATAAAAATCCTAAAAACCAAAAAAAAATCTATAAACCCATTGAAACACAAGAAATGTTAAAAAAACTCTGAAAACCTTAAAACACCTAAAAACTAAAAAATCCCTTAAGAACCCAAAAACCATAAAAAACCCAAAAAAACATAAAAACCTCAAAATACCTAAAAACACTAAAAATATTTAAAATCCATAAATATTTCTACAAATATATAAAATCTTAAAAAACCTAAAAACCAAGAAATGTCTTAAGAAGATCGTAAAAAAATAAAACACTTAAAAACCTTAAAAATATAAAAATGTTAATACCCATGAGAATCTATAAAATGAATAAAACCATAAAAATCCTAAAAATCCGTAAAATTATAAAAAAACTTAAAACAATGAAAAACCCCTATGAAAACCTGAAAACCCTAAAAAAATTTTAAAAATCCTAAAATAACCTAAAAACCATAAAACCCCAAAAACTATAACACCCCAAAAATCCATAAAAACCCTAAAACCTCATAGAAGTCCTAAAAACCACATAAAACTATAAAATAACTTTAAACCCCTTATAATAATAAAATATTCCAAAAAAAATCAAAGAAACTAAAAACACCTTAAAACCCCCAAAAATCCAAGAAACCCTAAAATCTCTAAAAACCCCCCAAAATCCCTAAAAACCCAAAAAACCCATAAAAATCAAGAAAAAAAATCACAAAAATCACTAAAAATGTAAAATATCTTAAATCCCTAAAAATCCATAAGAAATCCATGAAAACCTAAAAACACATAAAAACGTAAAAAAACTCTAAAAACAAAAGATTCCCTAAAAAACTCAAAAAATCCCTAAAACACAATAGAAACCATAAAAACCCAAAAAACTATGAAAATCCATAAAAAATTACAAAAAAGAATAAAATCATTAACCTGAAAACCCTTGTGAAATCCTTAAAAACCTAAAATAACTTAAAATGCATAAAACCCCCAAAAACTGATAAAAATCCTAAAAATACCCTAAAATCCCTAAAAACCATGAAAACTATAAAAACCCTACAGAACATAAAAAACCATAAAATTCAAAACCCACCAAAATCTCAAAATCCCTTTAACCCCTAAAAAATTTAATAAAACTAAGAAACCTTAAATACAAAAATTGTCTCAAAAACATCAACTACCCCGAAAAAAACATCAAAACTATAAAAACCCTATAAAAACATAAAAACATCAAAATACCAAAAATACTACAAAATCCCATAAAAATCATATAAAATCAATAAAAATATATAAAAACATAAAAACCCTAAAACCTATAAAACATGATAGAAAAAATTCAAAATCTAAAAACACTTCAAAACCCTAAAAAACTATATATTGTTAAAAACCTAAAACCCCCCAAAACCATAAAATTCCTAAAAATCATAAAAACTGTAAAAAAAATAAATCGTAAAAACTACTAAAAAGTCTAAAAAAATTTAATCACATAAAAAATTAAAAACACAAAAATACATTTAAAAATGTAAAATGAAAATAACCCTAATAACCCAAAAAACCACATAAACCCAAAAAACAATGAAAACTAAAAAACCCCCCAAAATCCCTATACCCAAAAAAACAATAAATATCCAAAAAATATATTAAAAAACTAAAAAATTAAAAAACTCTATTTCACAAAAAATCTATGAAATCCTAAAAATCTAGAAACACTTAAAACACATAAAAACTAAAAAACCCTAAAAACACTAATAACTCCTTAAAATCCTAGAAACCATACAAAAACCCTAAAAACTATAAAATTCCTAAAATTACTTAAGAAACATGAAGTATAATAAAAATTATAAATCCCATTTAAACACCTAAAAATGTTAAAAACTATAAAAAACCTTAAAAAACCATAAAAAATAAAATACCATAAAAAACTAAAATAATAAAAAACACAAAAACTATAAAAAATCAAAACATCTCCAATATTCGTAAAAACCCATAAAAATATAAAAAACGCCCGAAAAATCCATAAAAAAAATAAAAAACCCAAAAAACCCAGAAATTTCTTTAAAAAAACATAAAAACATAAAAAACATAAAAAACTAAAAACACGTAAAATCCATAAAAACAAAAAAATAGTAAAACCCCTAAAAAGAACAAAGACCACTAAAACACATAAAAATACCTAAAAATCCATAGAAACCCTAAAATTCATCTAATAATTATAAAAACCCCTTTCAAATGCTAGAAATGTTAAGAAATTTTAATACCTTAAAAGTCCTAAAAATTACAAAAAAAATCATCAAATCCAAAATAACCATAAAAACCCAATAAAAGCATAAAAAATCAAAATACTCAAAAAATTAAAAAAAAATGAAATATCCCATAAAATGAAAAAACTCTAAAAACCTTGGAAATCCCAATAGAACATTAAAAACCTAAAACAAAAAAAATCCCTTCATCATGCTCGCTCTCCACAGTCTTCTTCTGTGGCGCTTTGGCGAGGTCGACCAACCCTCAGCGGTGAAGGTCCTTGGTGGCGGATGATGGGTGTTAGGCGATTGTCGGGTTACGACTGCGATTTTTCGAAGAGGAATGGGTTCGAACTACTTCGGTGACCCCATTTACTGACCTCAGATTTGGGTCTCAACTTAGGTGGTCGGTGATTTCGAACGATACCCTTCATTGGTATGTGACGGTGTTATGTCCCTTCTTGGAAGATGATGGCTTAGATCGAGTTTTCGAGGCGGCGACTTTGGTTTGGCTCGGTTGAGGCGCTTCAACTCAGATCTTCTTTTTTGGGTGACATTCCTCTGTGGTTTCTTGGACCTGCGGAGGAGACATCGAGTGGATGGGTCATGTTGGTGTCTGTGATTCAGGCTGATTCTATGGCTGTTGTCTTTCTACAGCTGCTGAGGATCAGATCTGGGAGGTTCCGGTACATTGTCTATCTTGCATTGTGGATCCCTCATTTTTCTAGTGCATGGGTGGTTTGTGCTTTCCAGTAGCTACAAATTTTTGGGTGTTTGTTTGTGCTGTTGTTACGGTTGGAACTGCTTGTGGAGTGGATTCATGATTAGGCATGTCGTTTGGTTATTGGGCTTTCCTAGTCTCTGGTTAATATGGTTTTAGATTTATTGATTTTTTTTATGCTGTTGGGGGAATCGGTGTGTACTGATGTGCGTGGTTGGCGTTTTTTCTTTGCTGGTTTGGGTATTAAGGAATGAGATTGCTAGAATTGGTGGCATTGGTTATTTCTTGCTTCAGGGATGGGGCGTGAGGAATCAGTTTGGGATGAGTTTGGTGCTGGTGGTTCTAAGTTGTGGGTGGGGACTATCCTTGGTGAGGATTTTCTTGAGGTTGCGGATGTTTTGGGTTCGTGTTACTGCTGGATTGATCCTCTTGCCCAAGAGATGATTAATGATGGTAACGCGGCTATCGTCTAGTTGTTGTTTGGTTGGAATGCGATGAATCTTGCGGGTTGGATTTTCGCGTTGTTGGTTTTGTGGTTCTTGTGGTGGACCTTCTTGGTGGGGAAGTGTTGGATGCTGGATCTTGTGAGAAAGGATGATGGTTCCTGAATAGATGTGTTGGATACTCGTATTTGTGTGATTGGATGGTGGTCGTTGCTTGGTTGTGAGTTGATGGTTGTTGTTTAATGGTGATGGTTGATGCTTGGTTTTCTGGGTGTTTTTTTTGGTTTTGTTTTTCTTTTTGATTTCTTTGTGTTTCTTTTTCTGTTTTTGGAGTTGTTAATGGTTTTTGCGTGTGGGTTGTTTTACCCCGCCCTCCATTTTCTACTATGTCTTTTCTGTTGTGTCTTTTTATCTAATAAAATTGGGGGGATGGGAATAGCCTGACCTCTGCATCTTCCCTTCCCTAAAAACATTAAAAACTAAAAAAAATTACAAACCCTAAAAAACATAAAAAATCCCAACAGCCCCAAAAAAACATAAGAACCATACAAATCCAAAAAAACCCCTAAAAACAAATTCCTAAATATCTATAAAAATGTAAAGACCCAAAAAACCATGAAACCCCATAATAAAATATTAAAAACCAAAAAACACATAAAACCACTAAAAATAAAAATGGTAAAAACTATAAAAACCCTCAAAACACTGAAATCCCAAAAAACACTAAAAACCATAACACCCATAAACTCTATTAAAACCCTAAAATCCCATAAAAACCCAAAAAACACTAAAAATCTAAATCAAATTTAAGCGCCTAAAAAATTTAAAACTGTAAAATCCCTAAAACCCAAAAAAAGTCAAAAAAAACCACTACAAACCCAGAAGAGAAATAAAACCCCTGAAACCCTAAAAAATCCTAAAAGCCTTCAAAACCCCTAAAAAACCAATATAACTTTTTAAAATACTCAAAAATGAATAAAAATATATAAAAATATAAAGAACCATAAATAACTTGAAAAAACATAAAAATCATATAAAACTAAAAAAACAATAAAACAAATAGAATCTTAAAAACTGAAAAACCCCCAAAAAACACTAAAATCCCTAAAAACCCAAAAAACCCTAAAACCCCTAAAAACCATAAAAACACTAAATCCAATAAAAACCATAAAACCGAATAAAAAATATAGAATTCATTTAAACACTTAAAATGTTAAAAACTATAAAAAACATTAAAACCACTAAAAACTAAAAAAACAAACACCCCCAAAATTATTTAAAACATAAAAACCCTAAAAAACTCTATAGAACCCTCAAAATCCCTAAAGATTCAAAAAAACAAAAATAATCCTAATGAATCCCTTAAAATATCTAAAAACATAAAAGACCAATAAAACTATGAAAAACACTAAGAAAACCTAAAAACACTAAAAACACATAAAACTCAAAAAACCAAAAAAAAACAAACTAAAAATCATAAACCGCTAAAACCACAAACCCCTAGCAGAAAATAAAAACCCTAAAAACCCATAAATAATCTGAAAAACTAAAAACACTGAAAACCCTTTCAATCCCTAAAAATGTTAAAAAAAATATAGAAAAATTTAAACCATAAAAAACTAAAAAAAATCCTAATAGCCCAAAAAACCAAAAAACAAATAAATACTCTAAAAACCTATAAAAATTCTAAAAGATCCCTAAAATCCACAAAGGTAGAAAACCCCTAAAATCTAAAAAACATCTAAAAACACCTTAATTACATTAAAATGCTTAAATACTTAAAAAATGTTAAAAACCAATGACAACTGTAAAAATTCTAAAATCCATAAGAAGCATAAAAACCATAAAACCCATAAAAATGAAAAAAAAACTAATAAAAAACCACTAAAACAATAAAAATCCTTTAAATCAATAAAAACCATAAATTTTTTAAAAATATTAAAATTATAAAAACATCAAAAAACCCCTAATATTAAAAAAAACCATAAAAACTCTAAAACAACTACAACCCCCTAAATCCCTAAAACACTAAAAATCCATAAAAATACAAAAAAATCACTAAAATACCTAAAAACATTAAAAACCAAGAACCCCAAAAAACCCCTAAGAAAACAATGATATCTTAAAAATAAATAAAACCCCTAAAAACATAAAAAATTGTAAAAACCATAAAAACCATAAACCCCCTTAAAATATAAAACCCCAAAAAACATTTAAAATCCCTAAAAAATAGAAACCCATAGAAACCAATAAAATTATAAAAATGATTTCAACCCAACAAATCCATAAAATATCTAAAATACCATAAAACCCCTAACAAACTCTAAAAATCTTAAAACCCACAACAACTTAAGACCTTATAAACCCTAAAAAATCCTAAAAAACCCTAAAACCCCTCATAATCCCTAAAAAACCTAAAAACCCAAAAAATCTGAAAAATCCCCAAAAAACCCGAAAAACTATAGAAACCCTTATGAAAAATTTAAAAATCTAAGACCAAATAAATCCCCTAAAAATGAAAAAACACAAATAACCGTAAAAAGCCCAGAAAACCCAATAAACAAAAAAACCCCTAAAAATACCAAATAATCTATAAATCATCAAAATCCTAAAAACTATAAAAACTATTTGAACCCCTTAACATATTAAAAAACTATAAAAAACATTAAAACCCCAAAAACCAAAAAACCCCCTAAAAATAAAAAATACAAAAAAATACTAAAACCATCAAAATCCCTAAAAACCCTAAAAACCATAAAAATCCAAAAAATCCCCTAAAAATTTCCAAAAACATAACAAATCCAAGAAACCCGAAAAAATTAGAAAACCTTAAAAACATAAAAACACATAAACCCCTAAAAACATAAAAACGGTAAAAATCCTAAAAACCCTAAAAACCATAAATCCCACTAGAAGATCTAAAAATTCCTCAAACCCTTAAAAACAATAATAAACTCTAAAAACGTTAAAACCCCTAAAAACCCAAAAAAAAACAATAAAACCCCATAACACCCCAAATCCCTAGAAAAACTATATAACCATAAATATATTAAAAATATCAAAAAATATCCCTAAATACATAATAAAACCTGAATACCATTAATATCCCATATAAAGCCTTAAAAACCTATAAAACATTAATCTGCTGAAAACATTTAAAATGCTAAAAACCTTTTAAAATCCCAAAAACCCCAAAAAACCAAAAAAACCAAAAAAACCATAAAAACCGTAAAAACCATAAAAACCTTAAAAAACCCCAAAACCCATAAAACCATAAATATCCCACTAAAAACTATAAAAACCCAATAAACCCCCAATAACATTAAAAACACTAAAAACATTAAAACTGAAAAAGACAAAAAAACCCCCTAAAACTCCCTAAAACCATCGAACTCAAAAAATCTGAAAAAACTCTAAAACCATAAAAACCAATAAATCCCTAAATATCTATAAAATCCTTAATAATGATAAAAATTATAAGAAAACTAAAAATACCTAAAAATGTAAAAAACCCTAAAAACACCAAATAATGCTAAGAAAACATTAAAACCCTAAGAACTCATAAATCCTCTAGGAACCAAAAAAATGATAAAAACTCTAGAAAACCCAAAAATAGCTTAAAATCTCTAAGAACCATACAATCTCAAAAAAACCTTAAAAACCCTAACAACCAATAATTACAATAAAAGCCCACTAAAACCCTTTTAAACCAATAAAAACAATAAAAACCACTAAAACCCCTTTAAAACAATAAAAAAGTAGAACCCCCTGGAACCCCCAAAAAACACTCTAAATAACCAAAAAAAACAAAAATTACTCCAAATCCCAAAAATTTCTAAGAAAATAATATTCCAAAAAAAGACATAAAATACCAAAATAAAATTAAAAAAGAAAAAAACCCTGAACACCCCTAAGAAAATAATAAAAACCTCAAAACACATAAAACCCCTAAAAATCCCAAAAAACACTAAAAAACGTAAAACCCACAAAACTATAAAAACCACTGAATACCTCAAAAACCACTATAGCCACATAAAACCCAAAAAACCTATAAAAACACTAAAACCACTTAAAACATAAAAACCCGTTTAAAAGCCAATAAATGTTTAAAATATCTACAAACCATTAAAACCATAAAAAATCCAAAATCCCTAGAAATGAAAAAACACAAGGAAAACCTAAAATTATGAAAAAAGTCATAAATAATTAAAAGCCATAAACACCATAAAAATCCAAAATATTCCTTAAAAATTCCTTAAACTAAAAAACCTAAAAATCCTGATAATCCATAAGAAAAAGATGAAACCCTAAAAATATTTAACACACATAAAAATTAAAAAAAAACTAAAATCCATAAAATACCAAAAGAATCATAAAAATCTATAAACCAAAAAACCCTAAAAACAATAAGAACCCCAAAAAACCAAGATTCCCTCAACATTCCAAAAAGCCACTAAAATCCCATAAAAAACTAAAAGGCTCTAAAAATCCAAAAAAAATAAAAAACCCCTAAAAATACTAAAAATTCCAAAGAAAACATTTAAAACCTAAAACACTTAATTCCCCTATAACCCTAAGAACATTAAATACCCTCGAAAAAACCTAAAATACCATAAAATAGAAAAAAAATAACCGCCAAAAAATTGGAAACCCCTAAAATCCCTAAAAATTACTAAAAACACTAAAAACCCTTTAAATCCTTAAAAAGAAAAAATAATTTTCAAACTGAAAAAATCTAAAAAAATCAAAATAACCTATAGACCCAAAAAACCATTAAACCCCTAAAAATATTAAAAAACATAAAAATCCAAAAAATACATTAAAACCTTAAAACCTATAATATTGAAAAAAAATCCTTTAAAATCCCTAATAGCATGAAAAAACATAATAACTAGGAAACCCCTTAATAAAACATTAAAATGTAAAAACAGTTAAAACCCATAAAAACCCAAAAATCTAAAAAAAACCCCTTCAAACCCTAGAAACCATAAAACCCTATAAACATTCAAAACCCAAAAAACTGAGAAAACCATAAAAACCACTGGAAAACTAGAAATCCATAAAACCCCTCAAAAGGGTAAAAATTCCAAAAAGCCTTAAAACACCTAAAAACTCAAAAACCCATAAAAACGAGAAAAAAATAATAAAAACCTAAAAAACCTAAAAACCATAAACCCATCAAATCCACTAAAAAACCATATAATAATAACAACACAGTAAATCCCAAAAAAAAATCCTCAAGAAATGTTAAAATCACTAAAATCACATAAAACCCTAAGAAAAACACAAAAACCTAAAAACAATTAAATCCCCTAAAAACCTAAAAAATGCAAAAAAACCTAAAAACTATGAAAATCCTAAAAATCGAAAATCCCAAAACCCCGAGAAACCCATAAAAACCCTAAAATCCCTAAATACCTAAAAAACCACTAAAAACTATAAGACCCCTTTAAACCCCGAAAATGATAAAAACTCTTAAAAACCATAATAACCCTAAAAATATGATAAAAACTAAAAACCCCAAAAAAAATAAAAACTTTTAAAAACCTTTAAACCCCTAAAAATCTATAAAAAACCCAAAAAAATAAAAAAGAAAATAATTTTTAGAAATACCAAAAAAATAAAATACAATAAAAATCATGAAAAAATGTAAGAAAACCTTTAAAACCAAAAAACACATAAAATCCATAAATTCTAAAAAACACTAAAAACATTAAAAACATAAAAACCCAAATAACACTAAAAAAACCCTAAAAACCTTTAAATCCATAAAAATACATAAAAAACTAAAAACACAAACCAAAACTCTAAAAACCCCAAAAACTCAAAAAGAACTTAAAAACTAAAAAAACCATATAAACCCTAAAACACCTAAAACCCTAATAATTCCTAGAACATCATAAAAACCCATAAAAATCCTAAAAATGCACTAAAAATCCAGAAAAATGTAAAAAATTATAAAAACCCTGCAAAATGGTAAGAAAACATTAAAAACCTAAAAAAAATTAAACCCCTAAAAAACCTAAAAATACTAAAAACCTGAAATCACAAGACACCATAAACACAAAAAAAACCCATAAACCCCAAAAACTCCACAAAGACCCTACAAACACTCTAAAAATCGAAAAACCCATTAAATCCTTGAAAACATCAAAAAATCAAGGAATCATTAAATGTATAAAATCTCAAAAAACAGACCCTAAAAATCCAAAAAACAAAACCATAAAAACCACTAAAATACCTAAAAACCCAAAACCCCGAAAAACCCCTGAAAATATCAGAATTAACCAAAAATTATAAAAACAAATAAAAATATAATAACAAAATCACGAAAAACTCTTAAAAACATAAAAACCCCTACAACCATGATAAAATAGAAAGAAAACTTAAAAATATAAAAGAAATTATAACCCCTAAGAAGATAAATAATGCTAAAACCACCAAAAAACCATAAAAACACAAAAAAAATAAAAAAAAATAAAGACCCTATAATCCCATATAACCCCTAAAACCACTAAAAACTATAAATGCCAATTAACCCCCAAAAAAGTTTAAAAACTCTAAAAAACATTAAAACACTAAAAACTCCAAAAAACTCCCCTAAAAGTACATAATGACCATAAAACCCTAAAAACCATAAAAACCCTTAAACCATTCAAATCCATAAAATCCCTAAAAACCAAAAATATTGTAAAATACCTCTAAAATCCATAAAAACATTAAAAACATAATACCCTGAAAAAACCAAAGCAAACATAAAAACCCTAAAACCAATTAAAACCCCTAAAAACCTAAAAAACACTACCCCCCCACCAAAAAACCCTAAAACCCAATAAAAATCATCAAAGTCCCTTAAAAATCACTAAAAATATTGAAAACCTTAAAACCATGAAAAACACAAAGATAACCTTAGAAACCTAAAAACACATAAAACAACAAAAATAACTAAAATTTCGAAAACTATAAGAAGACACTAAAAACAACTAAAAATTTAAAAACCCTAAGAACTGACTAAAAGCCCCCTAAAAACTATAAAAACCCTTTAAAACCATAAAAATGATAAACAACTCTAAATAACCATAAAAATAGTAAAAAATAAAAAATCCCCTAGAACCCCAAAAAAACCATAAAAACCTTAAGAACAATACAAATCATTAAAATCCATAAAAAACTAAAAAATCCATAAAAACCCTAAAGATCCCAAAAAATTAAAATCCCTAAAAACCTTGAATACCAATATGAAAACACTAAAAATAAAAAACATTTAAGCTCCCTATTAACCAAAAACTATTTAAACAGAAAAACACTAAAGTCCCATAAAATCATAAAACCAATAAAACATAAAAAACCTCAATACCCCATGAAAAACTAAAAACCACTAAATAATCTACAAAACCATTAAACCCCTAAAACGTTAAAAACTCTAACAAAACTATAAAACCCATAAAAACTCAAAAAAACCCTAAAACCCAAAAAACAATTTTAAAAAAAATAAAAACACTCAAAATACATAAAAAACCTAAAAACAATAAATATCCGAAAAAATCCCTAAAATATATATAAAAATATAAGAAACCTCAAAGTCCTTAAAAACACTAAGATGAACTCAAAAAAGTAAAATCATAAAAAATTCTTCAAATCATCAAAAACACTAAAAACCCTAAAAACCCCTAAAACCCCTAAAACCCATAAACACCGCTAAAACCATAAGAAACCCTAGAAAACAAATAAAAACCCTAAAACCACACAAAAAACACTTTACACCCCTAAAATTTAAAAAAAATAAAAACCTTTAAACTATAAAAACCAAAAAATCTATAACCCATAAAACAATATAAACCCTTAGAACCCTAAAAACCCTTAAACCCCTCAAAATCCATAATACCCCTAAAAACCCATAAGAATCCAAAAAACCCCTAAAAATCCCGAAAACACCTAAAATCCCCTAAGAATAAATTAAAAACCATAAAAACACTTTAATTCCATAAAAATATAAATATATTGAAAACCCTAAAAACCCTAAAATCATTAAATCCTTAAAACCCCTAAAAATCCATAAAAACGCAAAAAATCTGCTAAAAACTCTAAAATCCCTTTAAACCCGTAAAAATTTTAAAAACACAAAAAACCCTAAAAACCAAAAGAACTCCAAAAACCCTAAAAACCACAAGAACTCAAAAACCCCTAAACATAAAAAATCCATAAAACCCAATATACTAAAAAACCAAAAAACCCTAGAAATCCCTAAAAGCCATAAAAAACATAAAAATCACAAAATATCCTTAAAAATTTAAAAAAACCCTAAAACCCTGGAAAATCATATGAAAACTATAACAACATAAAAACAAGAAAACTCCTAAAAAACCTAAAAAACAATAAAACACTGAATACCATAAAAATCATATAAAAAATTAGAAACCCCTAAATAAAATGAAAACCCCAAAACCCCATAAGAAACCTAAAGCCACTAAAAACTCTAAAAACCCATCAATCAACTACTTTTTTTAAAAAAAATGAAACCCTAAAAGCTCAAAAATAAACATGTAAAACCAAAAAAAACTATCTACAAACCCAAAAAAACACTAAAACCCCTAAAAATATGTAAAAACTTAAAAAATAATAAAATTATGTAAAATATTTCTAAAAATACATAAAACTTAAATAAAATAAAAATCCTAAAAACCGATAATAAAATTGAAAAAAAAACCCCACGAACACATAAACTCCCTAAAAACCCTAATAACCATAAAACACTATAGAGCCCTAAAAACCATAAAACCCTAGAAAACATAAAACCCCAAAACCCCATAAAAACCCTAAATCCATTAGAAAAACTAAAAAAACTTTAGACCCCTAAAAATTTAAAAACTCTAAAAAACCTTAAAAACACTAAAAACTCATAAACCCCTAAAACACTACAAAATATAAAATCCCAAACCCCTCAAAATCCCTAAAATCCTAAAAACCATTAAATGAACAAAAAATACATAAAAGTCCCTAAAAAGCTAAAAAAACTAAAACATAAAAAACCCCTAATAAAAAGAAATAAAACAAAAAATTACTTAAAACCACTAAAAACCTAAAAACACTAAAAACCCTAAAAAACATAAACACCACTAAAAACCTTATAAAACACTAAAACCACGTCGAACCCTAAAATCCACTAAAAAAACCCTCAAAATCACAAAAAAAATTAAAAAATATAAAATCCATCAAAACCCTACAAAATAAAAAGAACCCTTTAAAAACCCAGAAAACCATAAAAACCCTAAAAACACTAAAACCACTCAAAATCCCCAAAACCATTGAAAACTAAAAAAATTAATAAATATCAATAACAATATATAAAACATAAAAACCCTTGATACCCTGAAGGAAACCATAAAATCCTAAAAACACATTAAACCATTAAAAAACAAAATAATCTCTAAAAATTCTAAAACAACCCTAAAAACTACACAAACCATAAAACCCATAAACCCTTGTAAAACTTGATAAAACCCTAAAACCATTTAAAACTCTAAAAAATACAATTAAAACACTAATAAATTTTATAAAATCTCTAAAAAACATTAAAACATGAAATAACTAAAAATATCCTTTACAACCCAAAAAACCATAAAAACCCTAAAAACCATAAAACCCCTCTAAATCCCTAAAACACCAAAAAAATATAAATATCATTAATAGTCCCTTAAAATCCCATAAAATGTAAAAACCCCTAAAACACCTAATAAAACCATATGAACAAAAAAAATCCTAAATTTCACTTTAAAAAAATAAAATACTAGAAAGCCTAAGACCATAAACACCTTAAAAATTATAAAAATCACTAAAAAACCTAAAAAAATCCAAAAAACCCTAAAACCCACTTAAAACTCTATAAACCTTTAAACCCCAAAAATAGTAAAAAAACTATAATATACTTTAAGAACCCGATAAAACTCCATGAAAAACCTACAAACCCAAAATATCCTTGAAAACCCTAAAAACCCCCAATATCCCTAAAAACAATAAAATAACATAAAAACCTATAAAAACCAATAAATTATAAAAAAAATAAAAACCCTAAAAACCTGGGAAAATCCAAAGAAAAACATAAAACCATAAAAATACTTAAAACCCCTAGAAAACCAAAAAATGCTAAAAACTAAAAAAACACTAAAAGAATCTAAAAACCATAAACCCTAAAAAAACTCAAAAAATCATAAAAAATCCTAAAAACCCCTAAAACATGAAAACCACTAAAAACTGTAGAAAACCTTAAAACCCCTAATAATTTTAAAAACTCTAAAAATCCTAAAAATGATAATTCTTTTAAAAAACCCTAAAATGTCAAACAAATCCTAAAAACAATTAAAATCCTAAAAAAGCCTAAAACCCCTCAAAATTCATAAACCCTAAAAACCATAAAAATCCAAAAAAACCCTAAACATCCCTAAAAATTTAATGAACTCTAAAACCCCCAAAAAAAACCTTGAAAACCCCAAAGAAAACCTAAAAAAACACTTAAACCCCTTAAAATGGGAAAAAATGCTAAAAACCATACATCCCCAAAAAACACTAAAACCCATAAAACACCTAAGAAACCATACAATATCGTAAACCGAATAGAACCCCAGAAACCACTAAAATATCAAAAAACCATTTGAAACCAGAAAAATATCAAAAACAATAAAAACCATAAAACCCTTAAAAAACAAAAAAAAACAATAAAACCAAAAAATATATCATAAAACATAGAAGACCCAAAAAACCCCTAAAACACCTCATGATACCTAAAAAAAATTAAAACCAATAAAACAATAATAATCTATAAAAATGTAAAAATCCCATAGCTAAAACTGAAAAATCCTAAGAAAACCATACAAAACTAAAAACACTTAAAACCCCTAAAATACCTAAAATTGATGAAACCCTAAAATATACTTAATAGCCTTAAAAAAATAAAAAACATAAAAACCTTAAAAACCAAAAAAAATCCATAAGAACCCAAAATACCCAATAAAAAATCCTAAAACCCTTTTGAACCTAGTAAACGATAAAAACTAATAAAAATCATACAACCCATAAATACTCATCAAAACCATGCAAACCCAATAAACCTATAAAACCCTAAAAATCCTTAAATTAACAAAAATATAAATAAAAGTCTTGAGAATACCTAAAAATTATAATTAGAAAAAACCCTTAAACCATTTAAAACCCCTTAAAAAATATTAAACCCCCCCCATAACACATAAAACACCTAAAACCGAAAAAATGCTAAAACTATAAAAACCCTAAAAACATTGAAACCATAAAACCCCAAAGAATCATATAAACCCATTAAAATCCATATAAATCATAAAAATGGCAAAAAAATTCTAAAAACAATTTAAACACTTAAAACGTTAAAAAACTATAAAATCCCTTCAAATCCCTAAAAATAAAAAAACTCAGTAAAAAACCCAAAAACCCAAAAAAACCATAAAACCCTCAAAATATCTAAAAATCCTAAATAATAATAAAAAACCCAAAAAATCATTAAAAATCCCTAAAACATAAAAAAAACTAAAAACCCTGAAAACCCATAAGAAAACAAAAAAAATTAAAATCTCTTAAATAAACTAAAAATGCTAAAACCCTAAAAACACTATGAACCATAAAACCCCATAAAACCTAAAAAACACAAAAAGCCAATAAAACCCTCAAACAACTAAAGACTCGGAAAACCTCTTAATCCCCTAAAAACCTTAAAAACTATAAAAACCATATAAATCCCTAAAAATTAAAAAAACAATAAAATCCTAAATACACTAAAAAAACTCATAATCCTAAAAACCCTAAATAATCATAAAAATCCTAAAAAAGCCATTTTATAAAAAAACATTAAAACCCCAAAAAAATTGAAAACCAATAATACAATTAAAACCCCTAAAAACATAAAAAATACTAAAAACCCAAAAATCCCTTAAAAACAAAAAAAAAACCTAAAAGCCATTAAAACCCATAAAACCAATAAAAACTATAAAAAACATTTAGACCCCTAAAACATAAAAAAACAAAAAAAAACCTAAAAACCCCTAAATAGTAAAAAAACATAAATACCAAAAAATTATAAAACACTAAATACCCTAAGAAACCCAAAAATCCCTAAAAATATTTAATATAATAAAAACTATGAAAATAATTAAAATCCCTAAAAATCCCTAAAAAGTATAATAACTAAACACCCTATAACCATAAGAGAACCTAAAAACCTAAAAACAGTTAAAACTCCTAAAAAATCCGAAAACACTAAAATCCATAAAAACCATAAAACCCTAAAATCCATCAAAGAAGCCAAAAAATATTAAAAAACCTAAAAACCATAAAAAACCGTAAAACCACTATACACATAAAAAACACACAATCCCCATAAGAATGTAAAGAACTCCAAAAAACCTTTAAAATATAAAAACTCATAAAACCCTAAAACATCAAAATAACCATAAAAATCCAAAAAATGTACAAAAACCCTGAAAAAACTTAAAATCTCTAAAAACCCTAAAACAAATGAAAATCCTAAAATAGCCATGTAAATCCTTAAAAATGTAAATACCTAAAAAACCCTAAAACCCCGAAATAAAACCCTGAAAACTGAAAACACTATCAACCCCTAAAACCCTTAGAAACAATAAAAACATCAAAAACCCCTTAAAATCATAAGAACCCTAAAAACCATAAAAATGACTAAAAACGTAAAAACGAATCAATAAAAATTAAAACCCTAAAAACACATAAAAATTTTGAAACCCTTAAAACCACTAAAACGTCAAAAAACTCAAAACCCCATTGAAACACTAAAAAACTAAAATAACCAAAACCCCAAAAAACCATAAAACGCCTAAAAAATTTTAAAAAATAAAAATATTCAAAAACCCTAAAAACACTAAAAACCCATAAAAATCCAAAAAATCCATAAAAATCCCTAAAAATCTAAAAACCCTAAAACCCCAGAAAAACGGAAAGAAAACCATAAAATACTAAAAAAGTAAAAACCCCTAAAATCATAAAAATGAAAAAAACCCTAACAATCCCTAAAAATCCTAAAAAACATAAATCCCACAAAAAATTAAAAACCAAAAATCCCTTAAAACAATAAAAACTCAAAACCCACTTAAAACACTTAAAAACTCTAAAATACTCTAAAACCCCTTAAAACCCCGAATAGACTAAGAAAAAACCTTAAAACCCAAAAACACCATACAAAACCATAAAAATCCTCAGAATCCCAAAAAACAAAAAAACCATAAAAACCTAAAAAAAATAAAAATCCTTATTCTTTTGCGCCTTCTTCTCCCCTCTGGACTTGTTCATGCTCTTTGTTTTCCTTTTGAGTCTGTTTTTGGTTATGGGTTGATTGACCCTGCCCTGCCTCGATCTGTTGTGTCTTTTTTTACTTAGTAATAAATTTTTGGGTGGTCGGGAATAGCCTGACCTCACACCTCTTCGGCCTTAAAAACTATAAAACCCTAAAAACCATAAAAATACCTAAATACACTTAAAACACCTAAAAAATTAAAGGATGGTGGTGTTTGAGCTCTCACGATGGGTTCTCCCCTCCTTGACATGGAGTTTGATGATGGCATAGCCTATGACTTCATCAACATCGCCCCGCCCTGGTCCCTGGCCAGGGGAGGCGGTGGCTAGGCCTTCCCCATAGCTTCCCTCTACTACCGCTTCTAATCCAGCACAACTTCCTCTCATTCCAGAGATTAACATCTGCCCTAAAGTCCCACTTTGTGATAATGGGGTTCCTTTGTTCCAGATCACTTCTCGGGTGTTCTCGATGGCCTCTTCCCTTCTGGATCTCAAACCGGTGGCCCGATTTGGAAGGACACGACCATTTTTGGATGATTTTAACAGGTTTGTTACTTCTTCTTAGAATCTCTGTGAACAAGTGGTTGTAGGATTGTTGGACGCTCAGTACTTTTTGAACCGATTTAGAAACGAAGAGGATCTTGTCTCTATCTGGGCCTTTCTCCTCGATCTACTGATGGCCTTCCGTTTCATTTATTATTCAGGAATTTTAACTTTCACCTGCATCGTGATCCCACAAGGATGGCTTTGTGGATTAACCTTCCTAGTCTCGCCCTGACCTTCCAAAACCCATCCATCCTCCGCACCATTGGTAACCTCATTGGTAGATTCCTGTGTATGGATGCCTGAAAAAGTGTTGTCTGCCACCCGATTGCAATGAGGATTTGTTTTGAGGTGGATGTGTCCAAAGTTCCAATTAATTCTGTTTGAGTTGAGATTGAAGGTAAGATCAGGAGGCACCGATACATTTGATTTGAATCCTGGGTGCCTTTTTCCTCTTCCTTCCATAGGATGGGCCATTATACCTCTTCTTGTTGGCGTGTTTTCTCTATCAAGCTTGATCCTCAGTGGAAAATTGATCCACCAGATGGTATGATAACAGTTGCGCCTCCCTGGGGGGGAACATAGAATGTACAATGATGGTATCCCTACTAGAATGGCCACATTTCCTCTGGCTAAGGATCATGATGTTATCGTGGTTGGGGATGTTCTAATGCTGGTTGATCGGTAGCCCCTTTCTAACCAGAGGGTCTGTGATTTCATTGATAGGCTAAAATGTGATCTTGGAATTGTGGATATTATGGGCGTGGTGAAACCTATGGTAGGAGCTAAGAGTCTGAGGATGGTGGAGTCATGGATGATGGAGATGCCCGGGCCTTCTCCCATTCCTGGTGGTCTGGATGTGTCCAGAGTTTCTGATAAACCATTGATAGTGCATGAGGTTTATGATGGTGTCCCCGTGTACAATCAGTTTGATGGCTTGGTTTCAGATGAGTTGACTCAAGAGCATCATGCTGTACAAGCAATGTTGGCTGGCGACTTTTTTGAACAAGATAGGAAGAATACCTGTTTTGGGCCTGAGGGAGATTCTTTTGAGGATATGGGTAAGGTGTCTCAGGGCTCTTGTGGTAATTTATTAGCAGGTATAGAGGGTGAGGATCATGGAACTATGGATGACGTATTTGTTACGGTCTATGGATCTCCGGGTCATACTAGAGGGCTGCATCTCTAGATCTTAGTAGAGTACTGGTGGCGCCACCTGTTGGTAATGAGAAGTCATCTATAGGAAATGATAGATAACTCTTGTTTCTCATCTATGTTGCTAGTGACAGCTTTGAGAATTCTGGACGTGTTGAGCCAGAAGGGGAAGTAGCAGCATGGGGGCAGTCGGGTAGGATGGCTCTGAGGGTGTGGCTGGTTGCTGGTCTACTGGACTGGATTTGAATATGCCTATGGAGGTGGTTAAGGGGGCTTCTAGAGATGCTTCCTGACATGTGACAGAGCAGGGGGAGGTGAAGGTGCAGGTTCCAGGGAATATGTTGGAGGAGGTGGTTGGGAAGGGGCACGGGAAGGGGGAGGGTGCAGGGATGTGGGATGAGAATGGGCAAGGGGATGCTTCTACACATGGGGAGGAGTGGAATCCAATTATGGAGGTGCATGAGGATGCCCCGGCTGACTCCCATGAACTAGTTCAGATCACAATGGATGAATCAGAGGCGCTCGGCCCCTTTGGGTCACATGATGCTAATAGTGTTGAATATGGGATGATTAGGGACCATGAGGATGGGGACTCCAAATGTTTGGTTCTGAAAGACATGGATTTGGAGTACCTTATTGTGATGAAATTACCTGTGCAGATTTGTCTATTGCTGGAGGGAATGAATCCCCAGTTTTCGATGTTTTGGGGGAGTGGCTCTGATGATGATTCTAGGATGAAATCCAACATGGCCCAAATTTTGAAGGATGAGGCCCTACATGGAGATTTTTCCTCTTTTTGGAAAGAAAACTTTACAGGGGGCCTACCCAAGGAGAGGTTTCCACCTACCACCTCTTGTTTACTCAACTAGGAGGACACTATTATCCCTATCCAGGAAAAACATGGTGATGTTGACACAGCTGTCCTGAAAATGAGGATGCCAAGGAAGGACTAATCTTCCTTTACGAGAATAGTATCTGAGAGGTCTTATAGCAAATATTCGAAGAACTCCTCTTGAAATGTGGGGTGGCCTGCCAAGGATCAGCTGAATGTGGAGTAGGTGAAGTTACGGGAGTATTACACCAAATTCTGTAAGCAATATGACTCTTCTAAATGGGAGTTAGCAGACTCTGATGCGGCCTCTGGTAATGGTGCCGAGGGACACCCCTAGTGTGGACTATGATGATGATGGTGGGGAAGGCTGGTAGAACCTGTGCTGGTGTTTTTCCTTGTTCTTTTCTACTTTCTTCTCTCCTTTGTACTTATTGTTGCTCTTTTTTTCCCTTTTGAGGCTTTGTTTTTGGGTATGAGTCAATTGGTCATGCCCCGCCTCTGTCTGTTGCATCTTTTTTTTCTTAGTAATAAATTTTAGGGGGTCGGGAATAGCTTGAACTCACACCTCTTTTTCCATAAAAACTCAAAAAAATATACAAACCCTTTAAACCACTATAAATGTAAAAGAAACTCTTAAAACTCATAAAGATCCAAAAAACTCAAAAAAATCCCAAAAAACCCAAAAAACTCCCATAAAACCCAAAAATCCCGATAAGCCATCAAAACCCTAAAAACCCATAAAAATACTATGAAATCCCAAAAAATCCATAAAAACTAGAAACTCCCTGAAAAACATTTAAACCCCTTAGAAAACCATAAAATCCTTAAAGAATAAAACACCAAAAAATTTTAAAAACACTAAAACACATAAAAACCATAAAACCAATAAAAACCAAAAAACCTAAAAAAACACATAAAACCCTAAAGAATACTAAAACCTCTAAAAACCCTTTCAATTTTTGAAAAGGTTAAAAAATTTAAAATAACCTTAAAACCTTAAGAAACATAGAAAATATAAAAAACCTTAAAAACAATAAAAAACATTACATACCCAAAAATTACCTAAAAACCGTAGACACCCTACATATCCTAAAAATATGTAAAAATCCTTTAAAATGTAAATAAATCTAATACACATGAAAAAACATAAGAAAACCTTAAAAACCAAAAATCACTTAAACAAATTTATCCCCCAAAAAACCTTTAAACCCCTAAAAACCATAAAATCCCTAAAAACATAAAAAACACCAAAATCCATAAAACACATAATCACCACTAACAATTATAAAACCCCTTTAAAACACTAAAAATGGTAAAAACACTAAAAATGCATTAAAACCCTAAATGAATCACAAACCCCCTAAAACCCCAAAAAAATCATACAACCCCTAACTCAAAACGAAACTCGAAACCCCTAAAAAATCTCTAACGACCCTAAAACCCCATAAAAACCCTAAAAACCATGAAAATACCAAAAAATTTAAAACTCATATAACCCTTAAATTTCGAAAAAAAACATTAAAACCTAGAAACATTTCAAAACCCTAATAACCATAAAAATCCCCAAAAATGATAAAACCCAAAAAACTACTAAAAAATATAAAAACCCTTTAAACCCTTGAGACCATAAAACTCTAAAAATTCTTAAAAACTCTAAAAATTCTTAAAAACCTCAAAAACGTATTAAAAACCCTAAAACCTCAAAAAACCATCAAAATCCATAAAACCCCATAGAAATCTTAAAAATTCCCTAAAAATACCTAAAAATATAAAGAACCCTAAAACTCTGAAGACCCCTTATAACCCCTTAAAATCCTAAAATAACTTAAAACATGTAAAAACCTAAAAGGCTAAAAACCCTAAAAAACTCTAAAAACAATAAAAATCCTAAAACACTCTAAAAGCCTTCAATAAACACCAAAAACACATAAAACCCCCCAAAACCACTAAAACGGTAAAAAACCTTTAAATCCCTAAATATACATTATAAACACTATAAAGCGATAAAAGCCATAAAAAACCCAAAAACACAAAAAAGAAAAAAACATAAAAACTCTAAAAACCAACAATATCCTTAAAAAATAATAAAAACCCAAAAAATAATAAAACATAAAAAACCCAAAAAACCATGAAAACAGTAATAAAACCATAAAAAACTGAAAACACTTGAAATCTCAAACAATCTAACACTCTAGAAATTATAGAATCCCTAAAAACCTATAAAACCTTAATATCCAATAAAACTCTAAATCCCATTTAAACCACTAAAAATGAAAAAATCTTCTAAGAAACCATCAAAACACTAAAAACTGAAAAAACACCGTAAATTCCAAAAATACAGAAAAATCCTAAAAAATTGAAAAAACTATAAAACTCTTGAAAACTCAAACAAACCATAAACACTGATAAAAATACTAAAACCCCCTAAAAATACCTAAAATGTGAAAGAACCTAAATTTTCTAGAATGGTCTAAGAAAACCATAAAAATAAAAGAGAACTTAACCCCCTAAAAACACTAAAACCACAAAAACCCTAAAACCCCTGAAACCTTAAAACAACTGAATTCCTTAAAAACCCATAAACCCCAAAAATTGTATGAAACAACTAATAACACTAAAAAATATTCAAAAACCAAGAATGTTAAAAACTCTAAAAACCCTGAAAATCAATAAAAATTCCAGAAAAATCAAAAAAGGAAAAAAACTATAAAAAACCCTAAAACCCAAAATACACTCAAAATCCCAATAATTTATAAAAACTATAAAAATCTTAAAAATCCATAAAAATTCAAAAATAACATATAAAACACTAAAACACATGAGATACGATTAGAATACCTTAAAACCCTTAACAAATTAAAACCCCCCAAAACCCTAAAAATTAAGAAAAACCATAAAACCCCCTAAAACCCTAAAACCCCTTAAAACCCCTAAATACCCCCAAGAAATCCTAAAACCCCAAAAATATCTAAAAATATAAAAATATCTAAAAACCACTATGAAAACCATAAAAAATAAAAACACTTAAAACCTCTAAAAAGCTAAAAAAGATAAAAACCCTAAAAACATAAGAAGTCACTAAATAGCCTAAAACCCTTAAAACCAATAAAACCCCTAAAATGTTAGAAACCCTAAACCACCATAAAAATCTCAAAAAATCACTACAATATGTAAAACCCATTTGAATCCCAAAAACAACAAAAAAACTCTAAAAACAAATAAAAACCTAAAAAAAGGAAAAATACACTGAAAAAAAAATATAAAAACCTAAAAACTTTAAAAACATAAAATATTCTAAAACCCCTACAAAATCCTAATAAAACCTTAAAAACCCTTAGAAATTCATAAAACCCAAAACCAATCTAATATCCTTAAAAACCCTAAAACCCATAAAAACTGTAACCCACAAAAAATATTAAAAATCCATTAAATACCTAAAAACATTATAAAAACTAAAAAACCTTAAAACCCAAAAAAACTCAAAAACCATAAAAGACCCTAAAACCACTAAAACCCATAAAACCCCTAAAAACCTAAAATCTTTAAAAACACATTAAATCCTTAAAAACATTAAAATAGTCTAAAAACATAAAACCCATAAAACCTAAAAACAATAAAAAACCTAAAAACCTACAAAGTCTCTAAAAACCCTAAACCCCCATAAAAATCCCAAAAAATCCATACTAACAAAAAACCCCTAAAATCCCTAAAAACCTACTAATAACACTAAAAACCCTTAAAACCCATATAAATATTAAAAAATTCTAAAAAAACTTTAAAACCTATAATAACTAGAATACCCTAAACACCTAATAATCCCTAAAAATCCCTAAAAATCCCTAAAAACCTAAAAAATCCCTAAAAACCAAAAAATACCTAAAACATCCCAAAAAATGTAAACAGCCTTGAAAAACCCTAGGGAAATTATTAAAAACCAAAAAATACTTAAAACACCTATAAAACATAAAATAATACTTAAACACAAAAAAACCCTAAAACCCATAAAAATTCCTTAAAACCTACAAAACTCCTAAACACCCTAAAAACCACGAAACACAATAAAAACCCTTTAAAACCCCAAAAATGTTTAAAAAAACTATAAAATCTATAATAACCCTAAAAACTCAAAAATCCCCTAAAAATACATCAAAGCTATAAAAAACCTAATACGATAAGACCATATAATTCCCTAAAACACAAAAAAAACCCATAAAATCAAAAAAATATATAAAAATCCCCAAAAACATAAAAAACACTGAAAACCATAAGGGAAAAAATTGTAAAAAACACTATAGAACCAAAAACCCATAAAACAACAAAATACCATAAAACTCCAACAACCCCATAATACTATAAAACCCATAAAGATCATAAAAAATCCTAAATACACATAAAAACCTAGAAAACCAGTAAAAGCACTTTAAACCACTAAAATGTTAAAAAACATGAAAAATGCTTAAAAAGGCTAAAAAATTCAAGAAAACCAAAAACAACCAAAAACCATTAAAAACCCTCAAAATCCTTAAAACCCCCAATATACATAAAAATTACTAAAAATGAAAAAACAATAGAAACCCTAAAAACCCCTATAAAAACATAAAAACTCTAAAAACAATTAAAACCCACAAATACATAGAAACCCATTATAACCCTAAAAACTCCTAAAATCCTGAAACACCAAAAAAACCCCTAAAACCATAAAATGCATTAAAATACCATAAAATCCCATAAAATCCCTAAAAATCACTAAAAACTATAAAAAATGCTTTAAACCTATAAAAATTTTAAAAACTATTCTACCCCCTAAAACCATTAAAATCCAATAACCTCAAAACCCTCAAAAATCATAAAACTATAAAAACCCTAAAAACCATCAAAATCTAGAAAACCCCCAAAAACCAATAAATCATAAAAATCCATAAAATTCCCAAAAAATGAAAAGAAATCCTGAAAACCGTAAAAAATCCTAAGAAATCCTTAAAAACTAGAAAACACTTCAATCCTGTAAAAACCTAAAAAAATTCTAGAACCCCAAAAAATCCATAAAATAATAAAATCCCAGAAACCCATAAAAACCATAAAACCCCTAAATATCATAAAAAAACCCTGAAAAAAACTAAAACTCATAAAAACCCTGAAAA
The DNA here is from genome assembly GCA_963277665.1 of Viscum album. NCBI lineage: Eukaryota > Viridiplantae > Streptophyta > Magnoliopsida > Santalales > Viscaceae > Viscum > Viscum album. Next base: position 1,119,192,245 of record OY728152.1, read on the forward strand.
AACACTAAAACTCTAAAAACCCTTTAAACCCTTAAAAACATTAAGAACTCTAAAAAATAACAAAACCCCTAAAAACTCATAAAAACAATGAAAACAAAAAAAGAATAAAAAACCTTAAAAACCCTCAAAATTGCTATGAACCATTAAAACCGATAAAATGATGAAAAATCCCTAAAAATTCCTAATACTGTAAAAAACCTAAAAACCCTAAAACCCCTTTAGAAGACCATAAACACGTAAAAAACATAAAATGCCTAAAAATATAAAAATTATAAACACTAAAACCATAAAAACTATAAAAACCCTCAAAATACCATATAAACGCCTAAAACCCATAAAATTCTAAAAAAAACTAAAAACTATAAAACCCCATCAAAACCCTGAAAACGTTAAAAAACTCTAAAAACCGTTAAATCCATAAAAACTCAAAATCAAACTCAGAAGAAATAAAAAACAATAAAAACCCCAAAACCCCTAAAAATATTTTAAATCCCTAAAAACCCATAAATTACTAAAAAATCATAAAAAGTAAAAAAAACCCTAAAAACCTCAAAAATCCTGAGAAATCCTTCAAAAACTAAAATCACTTAAAATCCCTAAAAATCTAAAAAATACTAAGTACATTAAAAGCATAAAAAACTAAAAACTGGAAAATCCATAATACCCCTAAAATCCTGAAAACCCATAAAATTCCAGAAAAACCCTAAAAACCTATAAAACTCTTAAAATCCATGAAATCAATAAAAATTTAAAAAAATTTAAAAACCATAAAAACTCAAAAAAACAAAGAACCCCTCAAAACACAAAAAAAATCATAGAACTCTAAATACCTTAAAACACTAAAAATCCTTAAAACACTAAAAATCCATAAATATCCTAAAAATCCTAAAAATCCTTTAAAACATAAAAACCCTTAAAACTCTGAAAACCCCAAAGAAAACCGTAAAAACCTACAAATAGTTAAAACACCTATAAACATAAAAATGGTAAAACCACTAAAAACCTAATATATCTGAGTACCATAAACCCCCTTAAAAGTTATGAAAACCCCTATAAACCCATAGAATCCCAAAAAAACAACAAAATGGTGTAGAAACCCTTTAAACCCCTAAAATTGTTAATTTTTTTAACAAACAATAATAACCCTAAAAACTGAAAACAAAATCCCCAAAATTACAAAAAAATTCACAAACCCCTAAAATCCCTAAAAACCCCAAAACACCTCAAAATCTATAAAATCCATAAAAAACCACAAAAAACCTAAAAAAATCCATAAAATCCCTAAAACATCAAAAAACTAAACTCCTTGAAAGCCCCTTAGAAAACCTTAAAAATCTAAAAATGCCTAAAACCCTTAAAACACAAAAAATTCTAACAAACCTAAAAACCCTAAAAACAATAGAAATCTGAAAATCCATAAAAAGGCCTAAAAACAAAAAAAAACCAAAAAAACCCTAAACCCACTAAATACTCAAAAAACCCTTAAACACCCAAAAACCATTTAAAAACTCTAAAAAAATTATAAACATAAAAAATAAAAAAACCTAAAACATGAAAAAAAAAACATTAAAAACTTAAAAACCCAAAAAACCCCACAAAAACCTCAATACCTCTAAAAATCATAAAAAACCTAAAAATCATTAAGAAACACTAAAAATACTAAAAATGTAAAAACCCCCGACACCCCTAAAAACCAGTAAGAAACTCTTAATATAAAAAATAGTCTTTAATCCCCTAAAAACCTAAAAATTCTAAAAACACTAAAAATCCCTTGATGACCTTAAGAACCCAAAAAACTATACAACCTCTAAAAATTGAAAAATCTAAAAAACTCCACAAAAACCCAACAAACCGACTAAAACCTCTAAAAAATATAAAACCCTAAAAATCATAAAACCCAAAAGAACACATAAAAACCCTAAAAACTATCAAAACACCTAAAAATCCATTAAAATCCTTAAAATACCAAAAAATACATAAAAATTTAAAAAACACAAAAATCCCTAAAAACCCATAACAAAACATAAAAACCCTAAAAAACATCAAACCCCTAGAACCCTAAAAGCACTAAAAACCTTAAAAACACTACAACCCAAAAAACCATTAAGAACCCGGAAATTCATTAAAAACCCTAAAACCACATAAAACTCTAAAAACACATTAACCCCCTATAAAGGATAAAAAAACTCTAAAAACCTTACAATAATAATGAACCCCCTAAAATCCCCAACAATCCCTCAAAATCCATTAAAACTGTAAAAACTTTAAAAATCATAAAAAATTCTTAAAATCACTAAAAACATAAACCCCAAAAAATTATGAAAACCATTTAGAAATCCCCAAAAACCTAAAATAACTAAAACCCCTAAAAACGCTAAATACCTTAATAAAACCATAGATCCATTAAACTAATTAAAACCTTAAAATCCTAAAAACACTAAAAACCCACTAAAAAGTATAAAAAACCTCTAAACTACTACAAATGTCAAAAAAAGAATTTAAAAGCCTTACAACCTTTAAAAATTCAAAAAATTAACCTAAAAACCAATAAAACAGAAAACCCAAAATCCCAATAAATCATCAAAATCCCTAAAACACTTAAAAAATAGAAATAATAAAATCCCTAAAAATACATAAAAGCATTAAAACCACAAAAACACTGAAAATCCCTAATAATTAATCAAAAACCTAAAACACTTAAAACAGCAAAAACAAAAAATAACTAAAAACAAAAAAAGATCATAAAAGCACTAAAACCCTTAAAAACCATAAAACCCCTAAAACCATAGAAACCACTACAATCCATAAAAACCATTAAAACTAGTAAATCTCTAAAACACCCTTCCATCCCCAAAAATGAAAAAAACTCTAAAAAAACATAAATCATAAAAAACTCAAAAAACACTCAAAATCTAAAAAATAATAAGAAACCTAAATGCACTAAAAACCCAAAAAAAATATAATTTACTAAATATCCTAAAACCCCTAAAATCCTAGAAAATCTGTAAAATCCCAAAAAATTGTAAAAAAACCTAAAAACTCTTAATAACCCCTAAGATAATCATAAAAAAAAATAGTTAAATTCCCTAAAAACATGAACAATTCTAAAAATCGAAGAAACCCCTTAAAACCCTAAAACCCCCAAAACCTTTAAAACCCCTAAAAATCCATAAAACCCCTAATACCACTAAAAAATCAAAAAACCCTTAAAACCCCTAAAAATTTTAAAAACTCAAGACCCCTTAAAACACTTAAAATATTCTAAAAAAACCCAAAAACCACAAAAAATCATAAAAACCCTAAAATAAAAATAAAACCCTAAAACTCATATAAATCACTAAAGACCATAAAAACTAATAAAAATCATAATAAACCATTAAATTCCCTTTATATTTAAAACCCCATAAATTCTATGTAGAATCCTAGGAAATCCATTAAAACATAAAAATTCATAAAATATCTATAAATCGTAATAACCCATAAAAAACCTAAAAACAACTAAAAACTATAAAATCCCTATAAACAAATGAATCCTTAAAAAACTCTTAAAATCGTTAAAACCCGGAAAAATCAAAGAAATAATTAATACCCAAAAAACAAGAAAATCCTTTTAAACCCTAAAAACCCTCAAAATCCCTAAAAATATTTATAAACCTAAAAAATCATAAAAACCCCTAAAAAACATAATAACCTAAAAAAAATTAAAACCCCTAAAACATCAAAGGCTAAAAACCTTAAAAAAGCTCTAAAATTCCCTAAAAATATTAAAACCTACTAAAAAATATTAATAAAACCTAAAAACCCATAAAACCAAAAAAAATCTAAATAAAATTTAACCACGTAAAAATGTTAAAAAAATATAAAGACTTTAAAAACCAAAAAATGAAAAATAAACCCTAAAACACTTAAACCCCTAAAACCCCACAGAATCCCTAAAAACCCTAAAAATAATCCAAATCCTAAAAAGCCTAAAAATCCCTCAAAATATTAAAACCCCTAAAACCATGATAAAACCCTAATAAAACCATAAAAAACAAAAAAATAAACCCCCTAAAAATCTAAAATAAATCTAGAAACCAAAACCATAAAAATACCAAAATACCAATAAAATATATAAAACAAACTAAAACTCTAAAATCTATTTAAACTCCTAAAAATGTTTAAAACACTCTATAACCATAAAACCATTAGAAAAAATCACTATTAACCCCTAAAAAACATGAAAACACAAAAAAATGAAAAAAAAACAATTTAACCGTCATAATATCAAAATAACACTAAAAAATTAAAAATCCTAAAAAATCTCTAAAAATCCCTAAAAACACACAAAAACCTTGAAATTATTAATGAAACCATAAAAATAAAAAAAATCATGCAAAACCCCTTAAAACACTAAAAACCCTAAAAACAATAAAATCTATAAAAACCCTAAAACCCTTAAAATCCATTAAAACCACTAAAAACCATAAATAACCTAAAAATAACTAAAAACTATAAAAAATATGATCTCATAAAATGTTAAATAAATCTAAAAACCCCTAAAACGCATAAAAATTTAAAAAACCCTAAACACCCAAAAAAACTATAAAAACACTAAAAAAACTCGAAAAATCCTCCAAATCCATAAAAACCATAAATTTACTGAAAATCCCAAGAAATCAATTAAAGGACATATCTGGAACAACCGTTGCTTGATCAGCATAGGAGTCGAGCTCAAAGTGAATGCTACTGGTGATCTCCAGGATGGGAATCGATTACGGCTACCGGTGAAGAGGAATCATGCATGGGACGCGAAGAGGGGTATGTTTATTATGATATGTAAGTCTGTGTTTGTTTTTCTTCCTGTTTGTGTGCTTCTTTTGTTCTGAGTTTGTGGTTGTAAACTTTTGGGTACCAGGAACCCATAAAACGTCTTTGGAAAATGGAAAAAATTGATTTGCAGTCCATAAACATGTATAAAACCACAAAAACCATGTGAAAACCTTATAAAACCATAAATAATTAAATACACTAAAGACCCCTAAAAACATAAAAAATCTAAAAACCATAAAAACCTCCTAAAACAAGTAAAAACTCTTAAAACCCTAAAAACACAAATAAATCAAAAAAAATCCAAAAAACTATAAAAAACCATAAAAATGTAAAAAACCAAAAAAATCAAAAAAAAATTCCAATGAAATCATCAAAAAAATAAAAGTACTGAAAATACCTAAAAAACTAAAAAATAAAAGTAACCCTAAAACACAAAAAAATACTCTAAATCACATAAAGTCCCTTAAAAATCCATAAAAACCAAAAAAACCCATACAATCCTTAAAAAACCATAACACCCCATGGAAATACCAGAAACCACTAAAATAACTAAAACCCATTTAAACCCATAAAAAATATAAAAAACACTAAAAACAAAATAGTCCTAAAAAACTCAAAAAAACCCTTGAAAAAAATACCATAAAACCCTAAAAACCCTAAAAAACATAATAATCATAAAAACCAAAAAATCCATAAAAACTTAAAAACCTTAAAATCCTAAAAAATAGTATGAAAACCTTAAAAACCTCAAAACACTTAAAACCCATAAAAACTAAAAACACTAAGAACCCAAAAAACAATTTGAAACCCAAAAAACCTAAAAAAACCAAACACACAAAACCCCTAAAAACCCATTAAAAACCTAAAAACTCATTAAAGTTCCTAAAACAATTTTAACACCTCAAAAATTAAAAAAAACTAAAAAACAGTTAAACCATAAAAAACTAAAAAAACATCTAGAAGGACCCTAAAATAACTAAAACCATAAAACCCCCTAAAACCCTAAAAACCCTAAAAAACCTAAAATCAGTAAAAACTCTAAAAACCCATTAAACCCTAAAAAGCGTAAAATAATCTAGATCCCTTAGAAACCCTATGAACTCATAAAACAAAATACAAACCCAAAGAAGCCAAAAAACCCTAAAACCCATAAATACCCTAAAAACCAACAAAAACCCTTAAACCACTAAAAAACAATAAAAATACCAAAAAATTCAAAAAATCCCTAAAAATGTAAGAACCCTAAAAACTCATAAAACACCAAAAAAACAATCTTTTAACTCTAAAACCCCTTTAAACCCCTAAAAACATAAAAAAATCCATTAAAATATTTAAATATCTAAATAACTAAAAAAATCTCTTAAAACCCAAAAAATCACAAAAACCAAAAAACCCATAATGATCCCAAAAAACATCAAAATCACTAAAAATTCTTAAAATCCTAAAAACACTTAAAATCCTAAAAACACATAAAATCCTAAATACACTTAAAATAAAAAAAAGCCTAAAACCCTCAAAATTCCAAAACCTTAAAAACCATAAATATCCAAAAAAACCCTAAACATCCCAAAAAATTTAATGAACCCTAAAAACCCAAAACAACCTTGAAACCCCCAATGAAAGCCTAAAAAACAAAAAAAACACTTAAAACCCTCAAAATGCTAAAAAATGCTAAAAACCATACATCCCCTAAAAACCCAAAAACCCATAAAACCCCTATGAAACCATAAAATATTGTAAACCCCATAGAACCCCACAACCACTAAAAACTCAAAAAACCCATTTAAAAACAAAAAAAATCAAAAACAATAAAAAACATAAAACCCTTAAAAAACAAAAAAACTATAAAACCAAAAAAAATATCATAAAACATAGAAGACCCCAAAAATCCCTAAAACACCTCATGATACCTAAAAACCCTAAAAACCAATTAAATAATATTAATCGCTAAAAATGTTAAAAAACCCATGAAAAAACAAAAAAAATTGTAAGAAAAATATAAAAAACTAAAAACACTTAAAACCCCTAAAATACCTAAAAATGATGAAACCCTAAAATATCCTTAATATCATTAAAAAAATAAAACACATAAAAACCTTAAAAACCAATAAAACAAATAAGAACACTAAATATCAAATAAAAACTCCAAAAACCCTTTTAAACCATATAAAAAATAAAAACTAATAAAAAAATACATCCCATAAATACTCATCAGAACCTTGCAAACCCAATAATCCTATAAAACCCTAAAAATCCATAAATACCAAAAATATAGATAAAAGTATTGAGAATACCTAAAAATTATAATTTTGTAAAAATCCCCTTAATACATTGAAACCCCATTAGAAAATATTGAACCCCCCCAAAACACATAAAACACCAAATACCGAAAAAATGCTAAAACTATAAAAACCCTAAAAAAATTGAAACCATAAAACCTCTAAGAATCATATAAACCCATTAAAACCCATATAAATCATAAAAATTTCAAAAAATCTAAAAACAATTTAAACCCTTAAAACATTAAAAAATTATAAAATCCCTTTGAATCACTAAAAATACACTCACTAAAAAATCAAAAAACCCAAAAAACCATAAAACCCTCAAAATATCAAAAAACCATAAAAATGCATAAAAACCCAAAACAAAATCATTAAAACACCTAAAACATAAAAAAACTAAAAACCGTGAAAACCCGTAAGAAAACAAAACAAATTTAAATCTCTTAAATCAACTAAAAATGCAAAAAACCCTTAATTCACTATGAACCATAAAACCCCATAAAACCATAAAAACCCAAAAATCCAATAAAAACACCCAAATAACTAAAGACCCTAAAAAACTCTAAAACCCCAAAAAACATTAAAATCATTCAAAACCATAAAATTCCCCAAAAATAAAAAAAATCCTAAATATACTAAAAAAACTCATAATCCCTAAAAACCATAAATAATCATAAAAATCCAAAACATCCAAATTTTTTAAAAAAACATAAAAACCAAAAAAAAAAATCAAAACCAAAAATACAATTACAACCCCTAAAAACATAAAAAATACTAAAAACCCTTAAATTCCCAAAAACACAAAAATCCCTTAAAAACATAAAAAACATAAAAAAACCATTAAAACCCTTAAAACCAACAAAACTATAAAAACCATTTAAACCCCTAAAACATAAAAAACCATAAAACCAAAAAACCCCTAAAAAGTAAAAGAACATAAATACCAAAAAAAATATATAAAACACTAAATACCCTAAGAAACCCAAAAACCCCTCAAATATTTAAAATTATAAAAAACTATAAAAGCATAAAAATTCATAAAAAAATAGCATAACTAAACACACTAAAGACCCTAAGAGAATCTTAAAAACCTAAAAATAGTTAAAACTCCTAAAAAATTCCAAAAACACTAAAATCCATAAAAACCATAAAACCCAAAAATCCCTCAAAGAAGCCAAAAAATATTAAAAAACCAAAAATCCATAAAAAACCATAAAACCAATAAATGTTCATAAAACACACAACACCATTAAGAATATAAAAAACTCTAAAAAACTTTTAAAATTTAAAAACTCAAAAAACCCCTAAATCTTCAAAATAACCATAAAAATAAAAAAATGAACAAAAACCCTTAAAACCCTTAAAATCTCTAAAAAACCTAAATCCCATTAAAATCCTAAAGTAGCAATACAAATCCTTAAAAATTTAAATACCTAAAAACCCCTAAAAACCCAAAATAAAACATTAAAAACTAAAAAACACTATAAACCCATAAAAGCCTAGGAAACGACAAAAACATTGAAAACCCCTTAAAATCATAAGAACCATAAAAACCATAAAAATGAATAAAAACATAAAAACCAATGGAAACCAATGAAAACCCTAAAAACCCAGAAAAAATCTAGATACCCTTCAAACCAATAAAAAATCAAAAAAATCAAAACCCCAATAAAACACTAAAAAACTAAAAATACCCAAATACCCAAAAAAACCATAAAAACCCTAAACCCCTAAAAAACTGAAAAAATTCAGAAACCCTAAAAACCATAAAAACCGATAAAAATCCATAAAATTACAAAGAATCTCTAAAAATGTATAAAAAACCTCAAACCCCAGAATGACCCAATGAAAACCTTAAAATACTAAAAAAAGGAAAAACCATCCTAAAAACATAAAAATGAAAAAAAGCCTAACAATCCCTAAAAACCCTAAAAAACATAAAACCCATAAAATATTAAAAACCAAAAATCCCTTAAAACAATAAAAACTAAAAAACCACTTTAAACACATAAAAACTCTCAAATACTATAGAAAACCCTAAAACCCCGAATAAACTAATAAAAAAACCCTGAAACCCAAAAAAACCATACAAAACCATAAATATCCTCAAAATCCCAAAAAACAAAAAAAACCATAAAAACATAAAAAACAATAAAAATACATAATAATGTAAAATCTCTAAAACCCCTAAAAACCCCAAAGAAAACATCAAAAACCGATGAACACTTAAAAATTCTAAATAAACTAAAAAACTAAAAAACACTAAAAACCCATAAAACCCCTAAAAACTATAAAACCCAAGAAATGCTAAAACCACTCAAAATCCAAAAAACTCGTGAAAACCAATAAAAATTATAAATATACCTAAAAAATTATGAAACATAAAAACCCTTGATACACTGAAAAAAAACTACGAAAATCGTAAAAACCAAAAAACACATTAAACCATTAAAAACCTAATAATATCTAAAAATTCTAAAAAACCCCTAAACCCATAGAAACCATAAAACCCATAAACACTTGTAAAACACGATAAAACCCTAAAACCATTTAAAACTCTAAAAACCCCTTTAAACCCCTAAAAAGTTTTATAAACACTCTAAAAATATATTAAAACATGAAATAACAAAAAAATATACCTTAAAACATTTGAAACCATAAAGACCATATAAACCATAAAACCCCTCTAAATCCCTAAAACACAGAAAAACTATAAAAATCATTAAAAGTCCCTTAAAATCCCAAAAAATTGTAAAAACCTCTCAAAACACCTAATAAAACCATAAAAACAAAAAATCTAAAATCCCCTTCAAAACAAAATAAAATACTAGAAAGCCTAAAAACCATAAACACCTTAAAAAGTAGAAAAATGCCTAAAACCCTAAAACCCACGTAAAACTCTATAAACCCTTTAAACCCCTAAAAATACTAAAAAACTATAATATTTCTTAAGAACCTAATAAAACTCCATGAAAAACCTACAAACAAAAATAACCATGAAAACCCTAAAAACCCCCAATATCCCTAAAAACAATAAAATACCATAAAAGCCTAAAAATAACTATAAATAATTATAAAAACCCTAAAAACCTGGGAAATCCCCAAAGAAAAACATAAAACCAAAAAAATACATAAAACCCTTAAAAAACCAAAAATCACTAAAAACTGAAACAAATACTAAAAGAACCTAAAAACCATAAAACCCTAAAAAATATAAACTAAAAAAAGCATAAAAAAATCCTAAAAACCCATAAAACACCAAAACCACAAAAAACTGTAGAAAACCATAAAACCCATAATAATTTTAAAAACTATAAAAACCTTAAAAACTGTAATTCTTTTAAAAACCCCTAAAAGGTAAAACAAATCCTTAAAACGCTTAAAATTATAAAAAAGCCAAAAAAACCCTCAAAATTCCTAAACCCTAAAAGCAATAAAAGTTGAAAAAACCCCTAAACATCCCTAAAAATTTAATGAACCCTAAAATCCCAAAAAAACCTTGAAAACCCCAATGAAAAACTATAAAAAAACACTTAAAACCCTTAAAAATGCTAAAAAAAGTTAAAACCCCTAAAACCGATAAAACACCTAAGAAACCAAACAATATTGTAAACCCCATAGAACCCAAAAAACCACTAAAATCTCAAAAAACCATTTAAAACCAGAAAAAAAAATCAAAAATATTAAAAAACATAAATCCCTTAAAAAACAAAATAAACATAAAACCAAAAAAATTCACAAAAAAATAAAGATCCTAAAAACCCCTAAAACCCATAATGATACCTAAAAACACTAAAAACCAAGAAAATAATAATAATACATAATAATTTAACAAATCCATATAAAAAACTAAAAAATTCTAAGAAAACAGTATAAAACTAAAAACACTTAATACCCCTAAAATACATAAAAATGATGAAACCCTAAAATATCCTTAATATCCTTAAAAAATAAAACACATAAAACCTTAAAAACCAATAAACCCCATAATATCCCTAAATACCTAATAAAAACTCAAAAACGCCTTTTAAACCTTATAAATATTAAAAACTAATAAAAATCATACAACCCATAAATACTCATCAAAACCCTACAATCCTAATAAAACTATAAAACCCTAAAAATCCCTAAATACCCAAAACTATAGATAAAATTCATAAGAATACCTAATAATTATAATTTTGTAAAAAACCCCATAAACTATTGAAACCCCCTTAGAAAATATTAACCCCCCCCAAAACACATAAAACACCTAAAACTAAAAAAATGCTAAAACTACAAAAACCCTAAAAACATTGAAACCATAAAACCCCTAAGAATAATATGAACCCATTAAGACCCATATAATTCTTAAAAATGGGAAAAAAATATAAAAACTATTTAAACCCTTAAAACTTTAAAAAACTGTAAAATCCATTAAAATCCCTAAAAATACAAAGAAGACAGACCTAAGAAGATAGAGATGGCTCCCAGTTCTCCTGGTTTTCTCTCTCCCCACACTAGGGATCCATGGTGCCGCCATCCCATTCTTCATGCTCGCTCTCCTCAGATTCCTTCGGTGGAATTTTTGAAAGGTCATTCGACCCTCGATGGTGAAGGTCCTTGGTGGATGATGATGGGCGCTTGGCGTTTGGAGGGTTACGACTTCGAATTTTCAAAGAGGATCGGTTTGCATGCTTCGACGACCCCATTTGATAACCTCGGATATGGGTCTCCTCTGAGGTGGCTGATGACTTCACGGGATGGTTCTTGGATGATGATGGCTCAGATCGAGTTTTCAAGGTGGCGGCTTTGGTCTGGCTCAGTTGCGACGCTTCGTCTCAGATCTGCTTTTTCGGATGGCACACTACGGTGGTTTCTTGGATCTATTGAGGAGACGTCGCGTGGATGGGTCGAGCTGGCGCCAATGGTTCAGGCCGATTCTGTCATTCCTCAGTTTCTAAGGATCAGATCTCAGAGTTTCTGGTATGTTTTATTTCCTGCATTGTGGATCTCACATTTTTTTGGTGCGTTAGTGGCTTCTGCATTCCAGTTGCTATAGCTTTGTGGGTGTTTGTTCGGGCTGCTACTACTATTTGTTCTGCTTGTGGAGTGGCTTGATGGCTGGGCATACCATTTCGTTAGAGGGCTGTCCGAGTCTCTGTTTAATATGGATATGGAATTTTTAATGTTTTTGATGCTGATGGGGGAATCATTGTGTACTGCTGTGGGTGATTGGTAGTTTGAAATTGCTGGTTTGCGTGGTGGAGAAGGGGATTTCTATAATTGCTGGAGTTGGTTACTACTTTCTACAAGGATGGGGCGTGATGAAGTTTTCATTTATGAGTCTGGTGCTAGTGGTTTTAAGTTGCAGCTGGTGACTCTCCTTGGTGAGGAGGTGCTAGAGGCTGCGGATGTTTTAGGTTCGTGTTACTTCTGGTTTGACCCTCCTTTGATGCTGGTTATTCTATACCCCTGGCTTTGCTGTTGGGTGCGTTATGCTGGAATGTTGGTTGGGACTTGGATAAAATGTGAGGAAAATTTCGATCTTGTTTCTACTGATGTTGGTTCTAGTGTGATGAAGATAGACATGCCCAGCGTGGTGGCGCGGGCTGAAGTGGGAGCTGGTGATTTTTGAGATGTAGCTAGATTGGTTCTGAATCGGCGTGGATGTTGGATTTTGTTACTGGTTAATGGTGCTTCTTGCTATCTTGCTCTTGTGCGCTATGGATGTGTTCCTGGCGGTGGGTGTGAAGAAAGATTCTATTTCATGGCGCTGACTGTTGACTCACTAAGAGGCAGTGAAGTGAATATGATTTGGGAAGGAGGTGATGGAGGATGGAGACAGTGAAGCTGGTAACTAGTTGCTGCTTGGATGGGAGGTGCTGAAGGTGTTGGATGTTGGATCATGTGAGAATGGATGTTGGTCGCTGCTTGGCTGTGAGCTTTGGATGCTGGCTTCTGCTTGGATAAGAAGTGATAAAGGGGTGATGGAGGTGCCTAATGCTGGAATTTTCTGAGATGGTGTTGAAGCTGTTGTGAGTTTGGCATTGTTCCATTTCTTTTCTTTTTTTGAATTTTCTTTTTTTGTGGTCTTTGGGTGTGTGTTTCTTATGGGCTTTTGGGTATGGGTTGATTGACCCCGCACCTCCCTTGTCTGCAGTGTCTTCGTGTCTTTTTTCTAACAAATTTTGGGGGTTCTAGGAATAGCCTAGCCTCGAGCCTTCCTTGCCCAAAAAAATACAAAAAAATCACTAAAAACCCAAAAAACGAAAAAACCCTCAAAATATCTAAAACCCTAAAAAATCATAAAAACCAAAAAAAAATCATAAAAACCCCTAAAATGTAAAAAAACTAAAAACCCTGAAAACCCATAAGAAAACAAAAAAAAATTAAAATCTCTTAAATAACATAAAAATGCTAAAAACCATAAAAGCACGATGAACCATAAAACCCCATAAAACCTTAAAAACCCAAAAAGCCAATAAAAACCCTCAAACAACTAAAGACCCTAAAAACATCTTCAACCCCGAAAAACGATAAAAACTATAAAACCCATTAAAATCCATAAAAATAAAAAAAAACAATAAAATCATAAATACACAAAAAAACTCATAATCCCTAAAAACCATAAATAATCATAAAAATCCTAAAAAGCACAATTTTTTATAAAAAAACATAAAAACCCCAAAAAATTGAAAACCAAAAATACAATTAAATCCCCTAAAAACATAAAAAATACTAAAAACTCAAAAATCCCTTAAAACATAAAAAACCTAAAAACCCATTAAAACCCATAAAAAAATAAAAACTATAAAAAACATTTAAACCCATAAAACATAAAAAACCTAAAAACCTAAAAACCCCAAAAAAGTAAAAAAACATAAATACCAAAAAAAATATAAAACACTAAATACCCTAAAAAACCCAAAACACCTAAAAATATTTAAAATAATAAAAAACTATAAAAATCCTAAAAATCCATAAAAATCCCTAAAAATATATAATAAATAAACACCCTAAAAACCCTAAAAGAACCTAAAAAAGCTAAAAACATTTAAAACTCTTAAAAAATCCAAAAACTCTAAAATCCATAAAAACAATAAAACCATAAAATCCATCAAAGAAGCCAAAAAATATTAAAAAACCTTAAAATCCATAAATAACCATAAAACCACTAAAAGCATAAAAAACACACAAAACCCTTAATAATATAAAGAACTCCAAAAAATATTTAAAATATAAACCCTCAAAAAACACTAAAACTTAAAAATAACCATAAAAATCAAATGAATGTACAAAAACCCTAAAAACCCTTAAAATATCTAAAAACCCTAAACAGAATAAAATCCAAAAATAGCCCTATAAATCATTAAAAATGTAAATACCTAAAAACCCCTAAAAAGCTGAAATAAAACCTCAAAAACTAAAAAACACTATCAACCCCTAAAACCCTAAGAAACGATAAAAACATCAAAAACCCCTTAAAATCATAAGAACCCAAAAAACCATAAAAATGACTAAAAACATAAAAAACAATAAATACCAATTAAAACCCTAAAAACCCAGAAAAAATTCTAGAAATCATTCAAACCACTAAAACAACAAAAAACTCAAAACCGCATTAAAACACTAAAAAACTAAAAAACCCAAAAACCCAAAAAACCAAAAACCCCTAAAACCCTAAAAAAACGAAAAATATTAAAAAACCCTAAAAACCCTAAAAATCCATAAAAATCCAAAAAATCCCTAAAAATCCCTAAAAATGTAAAAAAAACCAAAAACCCCAGAAAAACCCTAAGAAAAACTAAAATTCCTAAAAAATGAAAAACCCCTAAAAACATAAAAAACGCAAAAAAAACCCTAACAATCCCTAAAAACCCTAAAAAACATAAAACCCATAAAAAATTAAAAACCAAAAATCCCTTAAAATAATAAAAACTCAAAAACCACTTTAAAAACTTAAAACCCCTCAAATACTCTAAAAACCCTTAAAACCCCGAATAAACTAAGAAAAACCCCTAAAACGCAAGAAAACCAAAAACCCCCCATAAAAATCCTAAAAATACCAAAAAACCAAAAAACCAAAAAAACCTAAAAAATAATAAAAATCCATAAAAATTTAAAACTCCAAAAACCCGTTAAAACCCCTAAGAAAACATCAAAAAATGAAGAACACTTAAAACCCATAAATAAACAAAAAAACACTAAAGACCCCTAAAACTCCTAAAAACTATAAAACCCTAAAAACCATAAAAATTCCTAAAAACCCTAAAAACTCCAAAAAACTAAAAAATATAAAAACCCTTTAAACCACTATAAATGTCAAAGAAACTCTGAAAACCCATAAAGATCCTAAAAACTCAAAAAGAAATCCCAAAAATTCTATGAAACTTCCATAAAACCCAAAAAACCTGATAAACCATCAAAACCCTAAAAACACATACAAATACTATGAAATAAATAAAAATCCATAAAAACTAGAAACACCCTGAAAAACATTTAAACCCCTAAGAAAACAATAAAATCCTAAAAGAATAAAACCCTAAAAAATATAAACAACACTAAAACACTTAAAAACCATAAAACCCCAAAAAACTAAAGAAACCCTAAAAACACATAAAAACCCTAAAGCCTACTAAAAACTCTAAAAACCCTTTCATCTGATGAAAAGGTTAAAAAACTTTAAATAACCATAAAACCTTAAAAAACATTAAAAATCGAAAAAACCGTAAAACAATAAAAACCCATACATACCCTAAAATTCCCGAAAAACCGTAAACACCATAAATATCCTAAAAATCTATAAAAATCCCTAAAAAAGAAAAAAAATCTAATACCCATGAAAAATCCTAAGAAAACCTTAAAAACCTAAAAACAATTAAAAACAATTGTCCCCAAAAAAACCTTTAAACCCATAAAAACAATAAAACCCCTAAAAACATAAAAAACATTAAAATCCATAAAAAACCTAAGAACCACTAACAATTATAAAATCCCTTTAAAACACTAAAAAAGTTAAAAACACTAAAAACCCATTAAAACAAAAAATTAATCACAAACCCCCTTAAACCCCAGAAAAACCATACAACCCCTAAGTAAAAACGAACCCCTAAACCCGGAAAAATCTCCAACTACCCTAAAAACCCATAAAAATGATAAAAACCATGAAAAATACAAAAAAAATTTAAACTCATAAAACCCTTAAATTTCCAAAAAAAACCATTAAAACCTAAAAACAATACAAAACCCTAAAAACCGTAAAAGTCCAAAAAATGATAAAACCCAAAAAAGTACTAAAAAATATAAAAACTCTTTAAACCATTGAGATCATAAAACTCCAAAAATTCATAAAAACATTAAAAAAATTATTGAAAACCCTAAACCCCCAAAAAACCATTAAAACCCTAAATACCCTATAAACAGTCAAAATCTATAAAAAACCCCATAGAAATCCTAAAAATTCCCTAAAAATACCAAAAAATATAAAGAACCCTAAAACTATGAATACCCCTTAGAAACCCTTAAAAACCTAAAATAACTTAAAACATCTGAAAACCTAAAAGAATGAAAACCCTAAAAAACTCTAAAACCCATAAAAATCATAAAACACCCTAAAAACCATCAATAAACACCAAAACCCATAAAACCCCCAAAAACCACTAAAACCACTAAGCATAATTTAAATCCCAAAATACATTATAAACACTATAAAGAGATAAAAACCATAAATACCCCAAAACAAAAAAAAACAAAAAAAAACCTAAAACCCAACAATATCCTTAAAATATTAAAAACCCAAAAAATCATAAAAAATTAAAAACCCAAAAAATCTTGAAAAACAGCAAGAAAGCTATAAAAGATAGAAAACACTTAAAATCCCAAAAAAATCTAACACTCTAGAAATCATAGAAAACCTAAAAACCCATAAAACCCTAATAACCAATAAAACTCTAAATCCCCTTTAAACCACTAAAAATGTGAAAATTCTCCAAGAAACCATTCAAACACTAAAAACTAAAAAACCCCCCTAAATTCAAAAAATTCATTAAAGTCCTTCCAATTTGAAAAAACCCTAAAACTCTCAAAATCTCTAATAAACCATAAACACTGATAAAAAACTAAAAACCTCTAAAAATACCTAAAATGAAAAAGAACAAAAAAAATTTAGAATGGACTATGAAAATCATAAAAATAAAATAACACTTAACCCCCTAAACGCACTAAAACCACTAAAACCCTAAAAACCCTAAAACCCCTGAAACTCTAAAAGACCTAAATTCCTTAAAAACCCTTAAACCCCATAAAACCATATAAAACAACTAATAAGACTAAAAAATATTCAAAACCCAAGAATGTTAAAAACTCTAAAACCCCATAAAATCAATAAAAATTCCAAACAACTCAAAAAAGGAAAAAAACTATAAAAACCCTAAAACCCTAAATACCCTCAAAATCTTAATAAATTTAAAAAACTATAAAAATCCTAAAAATCCCTAAAAATTCATAAATAATATATAAAACAGTAAAAAAAATGAGATACCCTTTGAATACCTTAAAACCCTTAACTAATTAAAACCCCCAAAACCCTAAAAAATGATAAATACCCTAAAGCCCCCTGAAACCAATAAAAATTATAAAAAAGCCCAAAAATCCCTAAAAACATAAAAAACTCTAAACTCTAAAAAACCTATGAAAACATTAAAAACATAAAAAACACCACCCCCCCCCCCCACCAAAAAAACACAGAGAACCCAAAAAGACACTAAAACCCCTAAAAATATAAAGACTATAAAATCACCAAAAATAGAAAATAGCCAAAAAAACAATAAGACCCCTAAAAACTAAAATATCTAATAAACATTTAAACCACTAAAAATTACAAAAATATAAAAAACCGTAAAAACCAAAAAAATGAAGAAAAAATGTAAACACACAAAATAACTAAAACCCTAAAAACCAAAACAAAACCATCAAAATCCCTGAAGACCCTAAAAACAATAAAGAAAATAAAAAATCATTAAAAACCTCTAAAAATAAAACAAACCATAAAACCCTAGGAAAACATTAAAAAACAAAAAAATACATAAACCCACTAAAATACCTAAAAACATCAAAATTCCTAAAAACCCCTTAAACCCATAGAAATAAAAAACCCTCAAAATCCGTAAAATACGTAAAACCCATAAAAATACAAAAAAACACCTAAAATTTCTAAAAAATGTAAAATCCCAAAAAAATCCTAAAAATCATAAGAAATCCATAAATACCTAAATACACTAAAAACACCTAAAAACCTAAAAAAATTCATAAATCCCTCAAAAGCAATAAAAACCCTCCAAATCCATAAAAACATAAAAAACCATTAAAATCCTAAAAAATCCCTACAACTCCCTAAAATCATAGAAAACGCTAAAAACCCTGAAAATCCCTTTGAAAACCTTAAAAAGGAAACACACTTAAAACCCCCAAAAACCTAAAAATGAAAGAAACTATAAAACCCTAAAAAGCCATAGAAACCCTCACAATTCCAAATAAATAATAAAAAAATGTAAAATAATCCCTAGATTTTTTTAAAAATTTAAGCCCATAAAAACCCTAAAAATAGTATAAAAGCATTAAAAACTATAAACACTTAAAACCCTATAAAAACTAAAAAATGATAAAAACCCTCAAAGAAATAAAACCATAAAATCTACTAAAACCATAAAACCCATAAAAACATTAAAAAGAAATAAAAACCAATTAAAACCTAAACCCCACTAAAAACCCTAAACTCTATAAACCCCTAAAATGTTAGGAAACCTGAAAAACCCAAAAAAACCCACTAAAACCCCTCAAAATACATAAAAAGCCTAAAAACTAAAAAATCATAAATGGTAGCTAAAAAACTCTAAAAACATTAATACCTTGAGAACCATGAAAGATCCTAAGAAAATTGTACAAACCTAAAAGCACTTAGAACCCATAAAAAACATCAAAACCACAAAAAATACATTAAAACCCTGAAATCCAAAAAACCCCACTAAAAACAGTGAAATCCCCCAAAACCCAATAATGAAAAAAACCATACTAATAAAAAAATAAGTCCCTAAAAATCATAAAAATATATAAAATCCTTAAAAACACTAAATACACCAAAAAACTGTAAATCACAAATAAAACAATAAACCATAATAAACCATCAAATACCCTAAAAAATCACAAAAAAAAACAGCAAAAAATACACAATAAAACAAAACCAAAAAACCCAAAGAACCCTGAGAAACCATAAGAAAACATTAAAAACCTAAAAACATTTAGAAAACCCTTAAAACTTAAACATACAAAAAAACCTAGAAGACTCTAAAAACCTAAAACCTCTAAAACCATAAAAACACCAAAAAACCATACAAAACCCTACAAAATAAAAATCTATAAAAAATTATAAAAAATGTTAAACTATACAAATTTTAAAAAACATTTAAAAACCCTTAAAACCATGAAAATAAATAAAACCCAAAAAACAAAAAAAAAACATAAAACCCATAATAACCCTCAAAATCACTAAAAACCAAATAAACCATAAAATGCAAAAAAAATCCTTAAAAATCCTTAAACATGTAAAACCCCTAAAATCCCAAAAAACCATAAGAAAACCTTAAAAACATAAAAACCCGTAAAACCCCTAAAAATATAAAAACCCTAAAACCCCTAAAAACCCAAATTAATCCTAAGAACCCTCAAAATCCCTAAAACCCCTAAAAACCTGTATAAATCCAAAAATTCTGAAAAACATCAAAACCCCGTACAAACCTAGAAAAACCCCTAAAAATCCATGAAAACCTAAAAACACAGAAAACCCACTAAAACATAAAAAACGCTAAAACCCCCAAAAGACCCTAAAAACCATAAAAAAATCCCTAAAAATATTAAAACTCCTAAAACCCATAAAAAACCAAAAATTCCAATAAAAACCCAAAAACCAATATAAACTCTAATAAACCTTTAAACCACTAAAATTTATAAAAAAATATAAAAAACCATAAAATGATAAAAAACTAAACAAAACTCTAAAAACCTAAATAACCATAAAAACCTTATAAAAACTAAAACCCCAAAAACTCAAAAAATCCCTAAAGTCCCATAAAATCCTAAGGAATCCCTAAAAATACCTAAAAACTAAAAAACATAAAAACCTCCAAAACATTTAGGAAAACATTAAAAATGAAAAAAACCTAAAACCAGTAAAAATATTAAACAATGAAAAAAACCCTAAAAACATAAAAACCATTAAAACCCTAAACCTACACAAATCCCCTAAAATCCCTAAAAAATAAAAAACCTATAAAATCCCTAAATTTCCCAAAAAATGAAAAAAAACCAAAAGAACACTGAAAAAATCTAATTAAACGTTAAAATACTAAAAACCCAAAAGCGCCTAAAAAATATGAAAATGATAAAAAAAAATTAAAGACCCTAAAAACAAAAAAAAACCTAAAACCAAAAAAAACTACAGTTAAAAACATAAAAACTTATAAATTCTTAAAACCCATTTAAAACACTAAAAACCCTTTAAACGCCTAAAAACATTAAAAATTTCTAAAAACTTTAAATCCCCTAAAAACTTAAAAATATATAAATACCCAAAAATATGTAAACATACTACAATCCCTAAAACACATAAATACCCATAAAACCCTTAAAACACATAAAAATACAAAAAATACCTAAAAATCCTAAACATATAAAGAAAATCCAACAAACCTAAAAAAACTTAAAACCCCTAAATTAATAAAAAACATTAAAATCCCTAAAAACACTAAAACCAAAAATCTCCTAAAACCCTTAAAACCCTTAAATCCCAAGAAAATCCATAAGAACCCTAAAAACCATAAAAATCCTTAAAATCCCTAAAATCCAAAAACATAAGAGCAATAAAAACCAACGCAGACCCCTAAGAAATCCTTAAATAATAAAAAAACATAAAACCCTTAAAAACCTAAAAAACATAAAACCCCTAAAAACCTATAAAAAGGTAATAGAAAATAAAAACCCATAAAAACCCTAAAACCCCTAAAAACAATAAAAAACATAAAAAACCCCAAAATACCTAAAAATATATAAACCCTAAAAAACCCTAAAAATCACAAAGTAAATATTAAAAAACTAGAAGCACTTAAAACCCATAAAAACCCAAAAAACTATAGAAACCCAAAAACCCAAAAACCCTCAAAATCCCAAAAAATCAATTAAAACACAATTTTATAAAAAAAACCTAAAAATCCATAAAAAAATAAAAACCACTAAAAACCATGAAAACCCCAAACAAACCTATAATAACCTAAAGAATGCTAAAAAAAATTAAAAACCCCTAAAAACTCCTATTAACCATAAAACACCACAAACCATAAAAACCCTAAAACCCCATTAATACCCTAAAAACAACAAAAACATATTAAAAACATTTAAAACCCTAAAAATGATAAAATACAATAAAAAACACTAAAACCCTAAAAACACAAAAAAAACAATATGACTAAAAAACCCCAAACAACCTGAAAGCTCTAAAAATCCCTAAAATCCATAAAAATCATAAAAAACAAAAAAAATGCCGAAAAATTCCTAAAACATAAAAAACCTAAAGAACACTTAAAACCCCAAGGAGAACAATAAAAACCAAAAAAATAAAACAAAAAAAATTAAAGCCTTTAAAAAATATAAAAAACAAAAATAACCCAAAAAACATTAAAACCCCTGAAACATAAAAACCCTAAAACCCTATAAAATCCCGAAAACCTGCTAAAAACTCTAAAACCCATTCAAACCTCTGAAAATATTTATAAAACACTAAAAAACATTATAACCGCAAAAACTCCAATAAAACCCTAAAAACAAAACAACCAAAATGCCCCTATAACCCATCAAAATCCTTAAAACACATAAAAGTCCTAAAAAATTACTAACAATCCCTAAAAAGTAAAAAAGTAAAAAAAAACAGCAAAAACCTTAAAAAAATAAAAAACATATAATAAATTAAAACTTCTTAAAAGCTAAAAACTCTAAAAACACCGACATACCCTCAAAATCCATAAAAGCCATAAAACCCCATAAAAGTCCTAAAAATCCTGAAAAATACCTCGAACATAAGAAACACAAAAATCCTCAAATCTTCAAAGAAGACATTAGATAACTAAAAAACTATGAAACCCATAAAAACGTTGGAAAGCATAAAAGACCCTAAAAACCCAAAATATACCAAAAAACCATAACAAAACATAACAAACCTTAAAACCCATAAAAACCATATAAAACAACTGAAAACTCTAAAAACCATTTAAACCCCTATAATCAAAATAACTCGAAAACTATTAAAAACCCTAGAAAACAAAAAAAACCATTAAAATCCAAAATATCATAAAACCCCAAAAAACCTCAAAACCCCTAAAGTCCCAAAAAACCCCCACGAGAATCCTAAAAAGTCCAAAAAATATATACAATACATAAATAATATTAGAAACCTCTAAACAAATTATTAATTTAAAAACAATTAAAATCCCATAAAACATAAAAACGTTAGAAACCCTAAAAGGCCATAAAACCCCTAAAAGCATAAAAATCCCTGAGACTGATAAAAAACCTAAATGACACAAAAAATATAAAAATTATTTAACCCTTTAAAATTTTTAAAAATATTAAAAACATTTAAAACCTTGAATAACTCAAGAAAACCTAAAAACCAAAAAATGCATAAGAACCCTCAAAATACCAAAAACCTCTATAACCCGTAAAAATATATAAAACCACTAAAATTACTTGAAAACCGAAAAAATGTAAAAAACCATGAAAGAACATATCAATTCCAAAAAATCCTTAAAATAATTAACACCCCTAAAAACCAAAAAAATACCAAAACCCTAAAAGACACAAAAAACCTAAAACCCCTAAAAACCAAAAAACCCCATAAAAACATCAAAAATAAAAAAAACTAAAAAACCTTAAAAACCATTGAAAACTATAAATACCCTTTAAACCCCCCCCCCAACAATTTCAAACATTCAAAAACCCTAAAACCCTGAAAAACACAAAAAAAAACCATAAAACCCATAATACTCCTAAAAACCCTAAAAGCCAAAAAAATTACTTAAAAATCCTTAAAAGCATAAAACCCTAAAACTAATGAAAACCCATAAGACATACTTAAATTCCTAAAAAAACATAAAACCTCTAAAAACCTAAATAACATTAAAACCAAAAAAACATCAATAAAAAACTTAAAAACCCTCAAAATCCATAAAATAATAAGAACACAAAAAAATCCTTAAAACCCTAAAATTCCCTAAAATAATAAAAACCATAAAAAATGAAAACCCCTAAGAAAATATTAAAACCCTAAAAAAACAAAAAAACCTTTAAAAAAATTTAAAACCCTAAAAAAGCCTAAAACTCCTAAAATCCAAACAAACAACTAAAATCCTTAAAAACATCTCCAAATCCTTTAAAACTCTAAAAACCAACTAAAAAATATAAAACCCTATATACCCATGAAATCATAAAAAATATAAAAACCTATAATACCTAACTGAAAAAAGAAAACAATAAAACCGGAAAAAACCATAATGCTTTAGAAAACCGAAAAACCTAAAATCCTCTCGAAATCCCTAAAAAACCTAAAACCCATAAAAATCATAAAAATGCTATAAATATCGATAAAAATTTAACAACCCCTAAAAACACGAAAAAAATAAGAAATCATAAAAACCAAAAAACACGTAAAACTCATATAAACATAAAAATTGCTAAAATCCCCAAAAAACGATAAAAACAATAAAAAACCAAAAAACCAAAAAACCACCTAGAAACATAAAAAAACATAAAATCCCATAAAATTGTAAAACCCCACTAGAAATGCTAAAACTATTTAAAACCCAAAAAACAAAAAAACCTTTATAACACTCAAAAACACTAAAATCCATTAAAACCACAGAAATCCCAAAAATCCTTGAAAATCACTATAAAAACCCTAAAAAATAGAAAACACTTAAAACCCCTAAAAACTAAAACAGTAAAAAAACCTAAAAGAGCATAAAAATACCCAAAAACCAAAAAACAACCATGATAACCTCAAAAAGACCCTCAAAACCAAAAAAAACATTAAACCACTAAAAATGTTAAAAACCATTAAATTTTTTAAAAATATTTAAAAACTCTAAAAAAACATAAAACTACTAAAATTTTAAATAAGTCTTAAAAAACCCCATAAAACCCTAAAACCGCTAAATATCCCCAAAATCCCAAAAAAAATAATGATGATCCTAAAAAATCCAAAAAAATACCAAATTATATAAAATATCATAAAATTCCTTAAAAAATATAAGAAAACCCTAAAAACCAAAAACACTCGAACCCCTTAAAAACCTAAATATAGGAAAAAACCATAAAAACCATAAAAATATAAAAAAATCTTGAATACCCTAAAAATCCTTAAAATACAAATAAAATAATAAAAATCCATTAAGTCCCTAAAACTGTAAATACCCTAAAAACCATGAAAACTCCTAAGAAAACATTATAACCCTAAATCACATAAAAACCATGAAAATTTTAAAAAACCCTAACACCCTAGGAGACCTTTAATACACCAAAACACCTAAAAACATAAAACCCAATAATAACCATAAGACCCTATAAAACCCCTAAAAATATAAAACCCCTTTAAATCCCTAAGACATAAAAAACTCAATAAAACCTTAAAAACCCTAAAAACTCCAAAAAAAAACTCTTAAAAACCCAAATAACCATGAAACCCAAGAAACTCTAAAACAGTCAAATTTACTGAAAACCTTATAGAACTAGAAAAATTATAAAAAAATCCCTAAAAATACTATAAATTTAAAAAACATAAAACTCTTAAAGCCCCAAATAAAACTATAAAAAATTAATAACGCATTAAACCCCTAAAAACTGAAAACCCCAAAAACCCCTATAAACCCAATAACAGTAAAACCCCGTCAAACCATTAAAGGCATAAAAACATATAAAAATTTTAAAATCCTCTGAAACCTCTTTAAACCCTTAGAAATCCTAAAAATTTTAAAAACTATAAAAAACTTTAAAACCCAAAAAAACTCGAAAAAACCTAAAACCCCAAAAAACTATAAAAATACTAAATACTGTAAAATCCATAAAAATCGATAAAAATTCAAAAACACCATAAAAATATTTAATAACACCTACAAATACCTAATAACATAGAAATTACAAAAATCCTGAAACCCCCAATGAAACCCATAAAACATAAAAACACATAAAACCACAAAAAGCAAAAAAACTCTAAAAAACCTAAATGGCCCTAAAAACCATAAAACCCCATAAAACCCTAAAAAACACTAAAAACCCATAAAACCCCTAATAACCACTAAAACTATTAAAACCCATTAAACCCCTAAAAACATTAAAAAACACTAAGAAACCATAAATCCAAAGGAAACACAAAAAATCTCAATAACCTAAAAAATGGAAATACTGTAAAAACCCCTAAAACACCTCAAAATCCCTTAAAACCCGAAAACCCAATAAAAAACCTAAATAATCACTAAAAACCACAAATAATTAAAAAAACAAAAACCCTAAAATAAAAATTGAAAATAAAAAACACCTAATACCCATAAAAACCAAAATACAATAAAAACCTTAAAAATTCAGAAAACTCCTAAAACCCCTAAAAACACTCAAAATCCAAAAACCCCTAAAAACATAAATATCCTTAAAAAACATTACATCATAAGAAACCATGAAAACCTAAATAATACTAATAATACTTTAAAACCCTAAAAAATTTAAAACCTCTAAATACCTCAAAGTCGCTAAAAACCCTAAAAGGCCCTAAAAACTATAAACCCCTAAAATAAAAAAACCCTTAAAACCATAAAAACACCAAAACATCCATAATACCCATAAAATAACTAAAAACTATAAAAACCCCTTAAACCTAATAAAATGTTAAAAAAAATATCAAAATCCTTAAAAACTCAAAAAATGTAAAAACGTAAAAATCCCAAAATAACCCAAAAAACCCAAAACACCCCTAAATAGCCTCAAAATCCCTAAACACTCTAAAAACCATAAAAATACTAAAAACTCCCTAAAAACCCAAATAATATAAAAAACCAAAAATGCTGAAAAACCCTATGGAAACCATAAAAAACCTAAAAATAATTAAAACCCTTAAAGATCCTAAATACATAAATGTCCTTAAAAACCATTAAAATCCATAAAACCCCCTAAAACCATAAAACCCATTAAAGCCCATAAAAACCTTAATACCCCAATAAAAATTTGATAAACCATTTAAATTGATAAAATTCTAAAATCCGTAAAACCCTAAAAAACCCATAAAAACTGAAGAAGAAAAAACACGGAATCTAAAAAATCATAAAAAAACCTAAAAACACTAAAAACTAAAAAACCATAAAAACCATAAAAACTAGAAAAAATTCTAAAAACCCCTAAAATCCATAAGAACATAAAAACCTGTAAAAATCATGAAAACCCATTAAAATACCATAAAACCAATAAAAACTTAAAACACCTAAAAACAGAAAAAATGTCAAACCCCTTAAAACCCCTAAAACACATAAAAACCCAAAACCCTAAAAACCCATAAAAACCCGAAAATACCAAAAAATTCCCAAAAACCTATAAAAATCCATAAAAATATAAGAAACCTTAAAACCCTTGAAAAAACCTAAGAAAAATATAAAAACTGAAAAAAAATTTAATATCCTTAAAATCTAAAAGAATGCAAAAAACCCATAAAGTCCCCAAATGAACCAATAAAACCTAAAAACCATAAAAACTGTAAAACCCCCAAAAAATAATAATATACCCTAAAACCCATAAAAACCCTAAAACTACTCAATACTATAAAAACCCTTTAAACCTCAAAAAATGCTACAAAACTCTAAAAATCATTGAAACCCTAAAATATAAAAAATAAAACCCTAAAAACCCAAAACATAAAAACCCTAAAACCCCTAAAACCTCGTAAAAAGACACAAAGTCACCAAAACCCCTATAAAAAATTAAAATCCTAAAAAATCCCTAAAAATATAAAGAACCCTACAATCCTAAAAAAGTTAATGAAACCCTAAAAAACAAAAAAAAATACTTAAAACCACTTAAAACCCAAAAAACCCAAAAAACCATAAATTTACATAAAAATCATAAAAAACCAATAAAAATACACAAAAACAATACAAACTTTGAATAACCTAATAAAACCTCCAACTCCTAAAAACACATAAAACACCTATGAACATAAAAATTATAAAAACCCTAAAATCCCCTAAAAGACTTTGATACCCATAAAAATCCATTGAAACCCCCCAAAACCATAAATACCTTAAAACCCCCTAAAACTCAAAAACCCTAAAAAACATCTAAAAACTCCAAAAACCATTTAAAACCCCAAAAATGTTAAAAATTCTAAAAAACATAAAAACAATAAACAATTAAAAACCCTAAAACCCATCAAACCAAAACAAAAACCTTAAAACCAATAAAAACCTTAAGACCCCATTAAAACCCTAAAAAATAAATATCCATAAAAACATAAAAAAACAATAAAAACCCAGAAAACTCATGAAAACCTTAGGAACTAAAAAACTCATAAACCCAAAAAAAGCCGAAAACAAAAAAATCCCTAAAAATCTTGAAAACCCTAAAACCATCACAATCCCATAAAACCCTAAAAAATTCAAAAAATCCCTAAAATTCACTAAAAATATAAAAAACCATTTTATCCCTAAAAACCCTATGAAAACCACAAAATCCTAAAAACACATAACCCCTAAAAACAAAAAAAATATAAAAACCCTACAAATCCTTAAAACCCCTAAAAATTAAAAAGAAACATAAAAAAATACTAAAAACCCTTTAATCTCTTAGGAATGTAAAAAATTCTAAAAAATGTAAGAATATCAAAAAAACATAAAACGCCAAAAAACCTAAAGAATCCATATCACCATTATTTTCCTTTAGAACCCAACAATCTATAAAAATCCTAAAAAACCCCTAGAAACTCTTAAAATGAAAAAATATTAAAACCCTTTAAAACCACTAAGAAACCCTTAAAATACTAAAAAACATAAAAACCCTAATAACCTAGAAATTATAAAAAACCATAAAACCCCTAAAATCCCTAAAAACCCTGAAAAACCTTAAAAATCCCTACAAATGCATAAAAATGTAATATCAAAAAAAAATTGAAAACCCCTATTAACAATATAAAATATAAAAACACTTAAAACCCCAAAAAACATAAAAATTATATAAACATTAAAAAACATAAAAACCACAGAAGAAACCTAAAAACCTCCAAAATCCGAAAAAACACGAAAAACCCTCAAAATCCCTCAAAATCCTAAAGACCATAAAAGTTCTAAAACCCCTTATAATCCCTTAAAACGTAAAAAACTATAAAAACCATAAAAAACAGTAACAAAACATTAAAAACCAAAAAACACTTAAAACCCATAAAAACAAATAAAATGCTAAAAACCCTAAAACACAAAAAACCTAAAAACCCTAAAAACCTTAATGAGGCATAAAATCCAAAAAACCCATAAAAATACCAAATAAACAACCCCAAATAACCTTAAAAACATTAAAACCCCTTAAAAATATAAAAACACTAAAATCCATTAAGATATCTAAAAAATGTAAACACAAGAAAACCCACAAACCCCTAAAAACCAAAAAATCACTCAAAATCGCTAAAAACCCAAAAAACCATAGAAATTATAAAAGCCCCTAAAAATATATAAAAACTTACAAATCCTAAAACCCTAAAAATATAATAAAACCATAAAAACTAGATACGTTTAAGTTCCCAAAAAAGAAGAAAATTTAAAAATCTTAAAAAGCATTAGAATCCACTAAAACCCTAAATACAATAAATACCCCTAAAAAGCTCAAAACACCTAAAAATTCAAAAAAAACACTAAAGACAATAAAAAAAATACCATAACCCATTAATCCCATAAAAATAATAAATAAAATATAAAAACATTAAAGCCATATAAAACCAAAAAAACCCTAAAACCCCAAAAACAATATTACCCTAAAACCACTATAACCCATAAGAACCCTCAAAATCCCTAAAAACACTTATAACCTATTAAATCATAAAAATCCTAAAAAATGTAAAAAACAATAAAAACAGTGAAAAATCCTTATGAAAAAATTGATAAAATAAATTTAAAAACCTAAAAACCTAAAAAACGCAAAAAACCAGAGAACCCCCTATAAACATTAAATAACCCTAAACACCCTCAAAGCCCATAATTAACCAAAAATCCACAAAAAAATCAAAAAATTCACTAAAAACCCTAAAAATGTAAAATACTATAAAACCCTGGGAAAATCCTAAGAAATCCTTAAAACTCAAAAAAGATAAAACCCTAAAAAAATCTAAAAACCACTAAACCCCCTAAAAACAAAAAACACTAAAAAATCTAAACTCCATAAAAATCCCTAAAATCCTTAAAACCCGAAAAATCTTAAAAACCCTAAAAATACCTAAAAACACTAAAACCCTGAACACACTGAGAAATCCTTAAAAATAAAAAAACACTTGAAAACCCCAAAAACCTAGAAATGTGAAAACCCTAAAAAATCCAAAAACCCACGAAACGCAAAAAACCCTGAAAATCCCAAAAAACCCAAAATAACCATAAAACCCAAAAAAGTGGAAAACTCCTAGAAGTATTAAACACCATAAAACCCCAAAAGACCCTAAGAAAACTTTGAAAACCAAAAAAACATAAAAACCCTAAAAAAGAAAAATGTTAAGAACCCTAAAAATAGTGCAAACCTAAAAAACCCTAAAAACAATAGAACCCCAAAATCCTTAAAAATCCTAAAAACCCATTAAAATTTTAAAAAATCGGTAAAAAAGTCTAAATATCATTTAAACCCCTAAAATGATTTAAAAAACACCCAAAACCTTTAAAACACTAAGAAACACAAAAACACCCATAAAACCCCAAAAACAACAAAACCCATAAAAACACTAAAAATCCACAAAATCCTTTAAAATGTTGATAACCGAAAAAAAATCATCAAAATGCCTAAAAATGTCCAAAAAACATAAAAAACCCAAAAAAAACATAAAACCCAGAGAAAACCTAAAAACCTATAGACACTTAAATACCGTCAAAACATAAAAAATGTTAAAAACCCCTATAAGACCCTGAAACCATAAAATCGCCTAAACCTATAAAACCCACTAAAACCCATAAAATACCCCAAAAACCCATAAAAACCATAAAAACCTCTAAAAACTCTAAAAACCCTTAAAACCTATAAAAATGAAAAACCCCATAATACCCCTAAAAACCCTTTAAAACCCCTCAATTTCCCTAAAAACAGTAAAACCCCATAAACATCTTAAAAATCCCTAATGATTCCTAAAAATTTTCATAAAACTAAATAGACTAAAAAACCCTAATAAAATATTTGGATCCTAAAATCACTTTAAACCCATAAAATCAAAAAAAAAATATAGAAGCCTAAAAATCTTAAAAACCCTTAGAAAACCCTCAAAATCACTAAAAACCATAAAAATTTATAAAAATCCAAAAGAATCCGTAAAAATTATTCAAAATATAAAAACGGCTTTGAAAAACATAAAAACCTAAAACACTTAAACCCCCTAAGAACTCTAAAAGATACTAAAACCACTAAAAGACCATAAAAACCCTAAAAACCATAAAAATACAAAAAAATATTTAAAACCTGTATCCCCCCAAATCAATGAAAACTCTAAAACCCCAATGAACCACTTAAAATATTTCAAAATTCTCAACAAACATAAAGACCCTTAGAAACTCAAAATAACCATAAAAACTCCAAAAAACCATAACATTCCCTAAAAACTCAACAAACCCAAAAACCACTCAAAATACCTAAAAATAATAAAACATAAAAAACCCTAAAAACCTATATAATCCATAAGAAAACTATAAAAAACATAAAAAACAAAACCCCCCTAAAAATATAAAATTATAAAAAACCCTAAAAAACCTTCAAATAGAAAAACCCATAAAATCCAAAAAAAAAACCTTAAAACCCCCATAAAAGAATAAAAACACTAAATACTCTAAAAAAATTTAAAACCTGAAACTTTTTAATGAACTATAAAAAACCATAACACCCCTATAAACTCAAGAAACTCCTAAAAATGAAAAAAAAACCAATAAATCTTCCAAAGCCCCTATGAAATCCTAAAATCTCAAAAAATCCCTAAATACATAAAAATCCTAAAAATCCTAAAAATTCATAAAATACATAAAAACCAAAATCCCCTATAATCCTAAAAACCCATAAGAAAACCTTAAAATAAAAAAAACATAAAATACATAAAAACCTAAAAAAGAAAATAACCCTAATAAACCTTAAAACCCTAAAAACCCTAAACACCTCCAAATCCCTAAAAATATTTAAAAATTATAAAAATTCATAAAAATGTAGAAAAATTTTGAAACACTAAAAAAAATAAAAATACCTAAGAAACCATTAGAAACCCAAAATCACTTGAAGCTCCTAAAAATGATTAAAATTATAAAAGAACCCAAAACCCTAAAAACTATAAAAAACTATAAAACTCATAAAAGACCTAAAAACCACTAAAATCAATAAAGACCCTTTAATCTGATAAAATAATAAAAAACTCAAAAAAAAACCTAAAAACCCTAAAAACTCAAAAAAAACCTTAAACCCCACCAAAACCATAAAACCCTTAAATGCTTGCAAAATACCTTAAAACCAAAATACCATAAAATTACGAATAATCCATAAAATTGTAAAATCACTAAATACACTGAAAAATAAAAAGAAAGCATTAAAAACCATAAAACACTTAAACCCCCTAGGAACAAAAAAGTCTCTAAAAACCTAGAAACCTGTAAAAACATAAGAAAATTAAAAACCAATAAAAATCTTAAAAACCCCAAAAAACGCATAAAAACCCAAAAAAATAACTACAAACTATAAAACCCCATTAAACCACTAGAAAAATTAAAAAACAATCAAAACATTTAAAACCTTAAATCCCCATAAAAACTCAAAAAAACCATAAAACCCAAAAAAACCATAAACCCTTAAAACCACTCAAAATCCATAAAACCATAAAAATCCTAAAATCCATAAAAATCCATAAAGAAGTAAAAAAATCCTGAAAATCCTGATAAACTTGAATAAAACCATAAAAAAATAAAAAAACTTAAAACCCCTAAAACCTAAAAAATATAAAACCCCCAAAAAACACCAAAACTCCTCAAAATCATTAAAAACCCTAAAAATCATAAAAATCATAAAAATACCCTAAAAATTCCTAAAATGTAAAAACCCATAAAAACCTTGAAAAATCCCTATGAAAACATTAAATACCTAAAAATATTAAAATCCATAAAAAAAACTAAATTACGCTTAAAATCCGAAAAGGCCCTGAAACCGTAAAAACACCTAAAGACCACTAAAAACCATAAAAACTCATAAATACCTTAAAACCCCAATCCCCATAAAACCACTAAACCACAATGAAAAACCCAAAACCACTTTGAACCCTTAAATTCATAAAAAACACTAAAGACCATTAAAACTGTAATAAATTCTCCAAACCCTAAAACATTAAAAAACCATAAAATTTCTAAATACACTAAACCCCTCAAAATCTATAAAAACACTAAAAACCATAAAAATCCTAAAAATCCCTATAAATATATTAAAACGTACAAACCCAAAAAAACCTAAAAAACCCAACGAAAACTTTAAAATAATAAAAAACATTGAGCACATAAAACCCAAAAAATGATAAAACCCCTAAAAAACCAAAAAAATCATAAAAACAGTAAAAACGTTAAAATCCCTAAAAACTCCCAAAAACCATATAAATCCTCAAAAAATCAATTAAAATACATTAAAATGTATAAACCCTTAAAAACCTTGAAAACCTTAAGAAATCAAAAAAAACATAAAAACACTAAACACCAATAAAACACTAATGAAAAAAAACCCAAAAATAAATTTAAATCCATAAAGTACACAAAAACATCTAAAAACCATTAAAAATCCTAAAACCCATAAAACCACTAAAAATAATGAAGACTCTATAACACCTTTAATCCCTTAAAAATGTTACAAAATTATTAAAACCCATAAACCCCCTAAAAACATAGAACAACCATAATAATAAAAATAATCTATAAAATCCTTAAAAACACCCAGAACCCTCAATATATGTAAATCACGAAAAAATCATAAAAATCCTGAGAATGCCCTAAAAATCTCTAAAAACTAAAACCCCCCAAACCCCTAGTAACCCCTAAGAAAACGTTAAAAACCTAAAAATAATTAAAACCCTTGAGAACCAAAAAAACTCTAAAAACCATAAAAAAAATACAGCAAACCCTAAATCCATAAGATCACTAAAGACCCTAAAAATCCATAAAACCCTAAAAATAAACAAAAACACAAAAAAACATTTAGACCCCTTAAAGAATTAAAAACTCTAAAAACTATAAAAGACAATTAAAATAAAAAACAATAAAACCCACAAAAATCCATAACAATACTAAAAACAAGAAAACCCCCTTAAACCTAAAAAACACAAAAATCCCTTTAATGTACAAAAAAACCGTAAAAACCAATAAAACCATACAACTATTAAAAACTTTAAAACCCTGAAAACCAATAAAAAACTAAAAACTAACTAAAACTGATAAAACCCCTTTTAAAACATAAAAACATTAAAAACTATAAAAAACCATGAATCCTATAAATCCTATTTAATACACAAAATAAATAAAACAAAAAAATCATAAAACCCTAAAACCCTATAAAACCCTAAAAACACAGAAAATATCTAAATGCCCTAAAATCCCATTAAAATAACTTAAATTCCCAAACAATCCCTAAAAAATAGAAAACATAAAAAACCCTAAAACCCATAAAAATTATTGAAACTAGAATAAATATAAAATCCCTACACCCCCTAAAAAAGATAACCACCCTTAAACCACTAAAAACACTAAAAATCTTGAAAGTCTCAAAACA
The DNA here is from genome assembly GCA_963277665.1 of Viscum album. Classification (NCBI taxonomy): domain Eukaryota; kingdom Viridiplantae; phylum Streptophyta; class Magnoliopsida; order Santalales; family Viscaceae; genus Viscum; species Viscum album. Next base: position 1,119,226,414 of record OY728152.1, read on the forward strand.
CTTCAAAGACCTTAAAACCCATAAAACCTTAAAAAAAGAAAAGTCAAAAAACCCTTTAAATATATAAAAATGTTAAAAGAAATCAAAGAACCATTTAAACCCAAAAAATCTAAAAATGAAACTAAAATTAAAAAAATTCCAAAAACCATAAAAATCCAAAAAAAATACATAAATCCCCTAAAAACCAATAAAAAAACTAAAAATTCCCTAAAATTACTATAAATATAAATATCCCAAAAACAACGGAAAATCCTAAGAAAACCATAAAAACCTAAAAATACTTAAATCCTTTTAAAACTAAAAAACCATAAAATCCCATAGAAATACCCTAATACCCACTAAAAACCATAAAATTCCCTAAAAACATTAAAAACCCATAAAAACATAAAATCATCTAAAAACTCTAAAAACAGATTAAATCCCTAAAAATGTTGAAAACTCTAAAAACCTTAAATCCAAAAAAACTCAAACTCCCCTATATTCCCAAAAAACCCATAAAAACCCTAAAACACTAAAAACCCTAAAAACTCTAAAAATCCAGAAAACTCATAAAAATACTAAAAACCCCTAAAAATACCAAAAACCTAAAATACTTTAAGATCATAAAAAAATATTAAGAAAAACATATAAACCTAAAAAAAATTAAAATACCTTAAATCATTATGACACTAAAAATCATAAAAACCCTAAAACCCAAAAAAACTATGAAACCCATGAAAAACATAAAACCCATAAAAACATTCAAATAACTAAAAACTCTAACTACCTTATAATAACCTATAACGTTAAAAAACTCGAAAAAACCATTAAACCCTAAAAAACTCAAAAACCCCTGCAAACCCAAAAAACCATAGACCCCTAAAAACCCTAAACACCCTCAAAGTCCATAAAATCCCTAAAAACAAATAAAGATAATAAAAAATCCCTAAGAACCACTAAACAAGTAGACACCCCTAAAAACCCTTAAAAACCCTAAGAAATGCTTAAAACCCTAAAAAATTTAAACCAACTAATAACCCTAATATCCTATAAACACTCTCAAAACCAAGTCAATGTCTAAAAAATATTTAATCCCCTAAAATATCTTAAACTCTTAAAAATCTTTAAAACCCTTAAAAGATCAAAAAAACCTCTAAAACCCCAAAAACCAATAAAAAAAACCTAAAACCCCTCAAAATCCATAAATACCGTGAAAATTCAGAAAAATCCATAAATTCTCTAAAAAGATAAATAAAAACCCCTAAAAACACTGAAAACCCCTATGAAAATAATAAAATCCTAAAAACACAAAAACCACTAAAAATCTAAAAATGCTAATGTAAGAACCTGGATCTCTTTTCAGGTATGTTTTCCCTTTTTCTGGAGTTTTTAAGGAAAATAAATTTTCTGGAAATTTCAGAAGTACACGCCGTGTACTTTCTGAGTACATGTCGTGTACTCCTCCCCAGCTTGAAGCCGTGTGTTGGTCGTGTCCGGGCCACACACACAGTGTGTAAGGCTGAGGTGGAGGCCGGTTATTTTGGAGTATGGAAAATTTAAGTACACGCCATGTACTCAAGAAGTACACACCGTGTACTTTCTTTATTTTTCATTAAACGGACCGGGGTTGCGGATAACCGCCAAAATCATCTTCTTCTACAGTTTTCGTCTGCCCGGATGTGACCGTACGACCGAATCTTTGATGATATCCCGCCTCTCTGTCCATTCTCCGATTCGAGCGCGGTCGATTGCGTTAGAATCGCAGCGGTGAGTTCTTCCTTCTACTTTTGCCTTGTTTCTTGATTCCTCCTCGTTTTCAAGTTATCGTGGGATGAACTTTTTGTGAATTTTCTTAGATCTATGTTGTTCTAAAATGAATCTGTCGTCGAGGTTCCCGTATATCGATCTCCTCATATCGAGGTAGGTAGTTTGTTCCTTTCCATAGAAAGTTGATGAATATTATGTTCAAATTCCACCAATACCCTTGAATGGGGTATTGCGTGTTTCCTATTTTTCCCTTGTTGTTTGCCAGATTTGCTTGATTTCTTTAGTAGAGGTTACTGCTTATGAGTACTGTAATTTATTTTGTGCTTAGGTTGCTTTTCAATGCTTGTTTTTCCTGTTGGGCGTTTCGCCAATTGCTATAACTTGTTGTAGGATAGTGGAACTGTCTCTTTTGATATGTTGTTCAGCCTTAGTTTATATCCAAGTAGTTCGTGAGGTTTACTTGGATGATAAACATGCACTCAGCATGTTTAGATGAACTCGGGACTGTGAGAACCTAGAGTGGTAGACCAAAGGGTGAATTTATGGAAGGGCTTCTCCAGAGTGTCTTGTAATTACGATGCGGGACTATAGGGGGAATTAAATTTGAGTGATTCCCCAGAGATTCTGTAGATCCACGACGCGGGCCAAAGGGGGAATTGACATTGAGTTCTTCCCAGAGAGCCTTTAGCATGATATGAGACTATAGGGGGAATTGACGGTGAGTGCTTCCCCAAAGAGTCTTCTTAATTATGTAGCTGAACCAGAGGGGTGAGACTGTGTGTGCCTCCCAGAGGGTTGCTATTACTATAGGTTGAACCATATGGTTGAGGCTGTGAGAGATACCTAGAGGGTTACCTGTTTTCTTCTTGTTGTCGGTTTCTTACTTGTGTACTTTACTTGTTAGAACTGTGGATTGTAGCTTCTTGTTATTTTTTGTCTACTAATTCATATTTTATTACTGCCATGTATTCATTGATTGTTAGGAACAGATCTTTGGGTGATTGCCTACTGGAATTGTATCTCACACCCTGTTTGGGCCATGCTTTTGTGCCCAAGCAGACTATGTTGTTGTAGGTATAGACAAGGACAAGCTCTCTTCTACTTCAGGATCTTGATTGCACTAGGAGCTGGGGAGTATGGGACCGAGTCGTGGCTCACGATGCTGAGGAGCTTACTTTTTTTTCTTTTTCACTTGGTTTCAGTTGTATTTTAGCCCGTTGTTTTGTTTGATGTTTTCCATAGATACTTGTACCTGCTGCATCATTATCATCATAGTTATATATCTACATTGCTTCCGCTGTTTGGTTTCTGTTGGTATGTATGTTGTTTACTGCTTCCGCTGTTTATTGTTGTTTTCTTCCCTTGAATACCTTACCGAATGAGGGAATAGTTTCCCCACCGACTCACCAAGGCCCTCGCTGCTAGTCGGCAGCCTCTGGCATTTGGGGAAACACGCTTGAGGTCATGTGGCGCACCGGGTATGGGGCACCAGTGGAGGGGCTCCGGATTTAGGTCTTTACAAAGTGGTATCAAGGAGTTCTTTTCTCTTTCTTTACTGTTTGGAGACCTTATCTAGGGATAGGATGGATTTGGTACTTGGAATTAAGCTGTGCTCGGGAGTAGCTAACCCGTGTACAGGTAAAAGACATACTACCTTGTTAATTGCAGTTTCTGGTTTTGAGATTTTATAGTTGACCTGATTTCACCTAGAGTTATTCACATGGCTTGTGCTATTATTGTTTTGATATTTCGGTTCTATTTCTGTCGCAACCCGATGAGATGAGAGTATGCCATCTCATGCATCATATAGGAACTTTTAGAAATCACATGCCATGCATTCTTGCCATACCATCTAGGGTGTATTAGCGATTGCAGTATAGGATAGACTTACTCAGAGGAGGGTGCAGCCGATCACTCATCAGTTGGCCTACCTTACGCTCGGAGTAGTTGATGTGGAGTGTTCGAGCTATCCTGTAGTGGTGGACTAGTATGCAGATGTTTTCCCAGATGATGTTCTAGGAATACCTCCTCACAGAGAGGTGGACTTATACATTTACATGTACCCCAGTACGGCACCGATATCTACACCATCATATCTGATGGCTCCTACAGAGCATCGCGAGCTATGGGTACAGCTAGAGGAATTTTAGGGGAAGGGATTCATCTGGCCTAGTGTTTCTCCCTGGACAACCCAGATTTTGTCTCCAAGAAGGCGGTTTGAATCTTGAGGCTTTGTGTTGACTATTGTCACCAGAACCAGGTGACTGTGAAGAACAAGTACCCACTCCCGAGGATTTATGACCTCTTTGATTAGCTGAAGAAAGAACAATGGTTCTCAAAGATAGACCTCAGATCAGGCTATCACCATCTCAGAGTTCGAGACGAGGATGTGCAGAAGACGACCTTCAGATGTCGGTATAGCCACTACGAGTTCTTGGTTATGCCATTTGGAATAACCAACACTCTAGCAGTGTTCATGGGACTCATGAACATGATTTTCCATCCTTACCTTGATTTCTTTGTCGTTGTCTTCATTGATGACATTCTGATCTACTCGACTACTGAGGTGGAGCATGCCTGCCATTTGCAGGTAGTACTAGACAAACTCCGAGAGCACCAGCTTTATGGTAAGCTCTTGAAGTGCCAGTTTTGGATCCGAGATGTTCACTTCTTGGGAAACTTCATCTCAAAGTCTGGAGTTGCAGTGGATCCAGGGAAGATTGAGGTGGCACTTTCTTGGGAGCCACCCAAGAGTGTGACCGAGTTACGAAGTTTCCTGGGTTTGGATGGTTACTAAATGATGTTAATTCCATACTTATCCAGAATTGTAGCACCACTATCAGCCTTAAAGAAGAAGGGGAAACCATTCGTGTGGTCTGAGAGATTCCAGTAGAGTTTTCAGGAGCTAAGGTAGAGGCTGGCTAGTTCCCCCCATCTTGAGTCTTCAAGAGGAAGGCATAGGGTACATAGTCTACTGAGATGCATCAGGGACCAGACTCGGGTGTGTCCTGATTTAGGAGTGAGGAGTGATCATTTATGGTTCTCGGCAGTTGAGACAACATCAGAAGAACTACGCTACCCATGACTTGGAGTTAGCAGCAGTGGTATTTTCCTTGAAGATGTGGCAACTCGATCTAATGGGAGAACATTTTACCATGTACTCTGATCACAAGAGTCTCAGATTTATCTTCTGTCAGAAGGACCTAAACCTGAGACAGTGGTGACATATTGAGTTCCTCCAGGACTATGAATTCGAGATAGTCTATACTCTTGGATAGGGGAATGTTGTAGCAGAATCACTCAGTAGGATATCTGGTATTCAAATGCTAGGTGAGGTGACAGAGCAGTTGGACGCTTTGAAGATATCCTTTGTGGACCGATATTGAGCATCTTTCCTTCAGTCTCTTACAGTCACTCCACCACTTCTTCAGAGATTTAGGGAGTCACAACATGGGGATGCTGACAACGATACACGACGTGCTCAGATATCCACAGGGCAAGAACCTAATGGATTTTCTGAAGGTGGGGAGCATGTCATCTTCTTCAAAGGACATACTATGGTACCAGTGTCACATTAAGATGAATTGTTGAGGGAGTTCCACACACCCCCTTTAGCAGTACATGCAGGAGTGGAGAATATGTACCATGAACTTTTATGACAGCTCTGGTGGCCAGGTATGAAGAAGGCAGTAGCAGAGTTTGTCTCTCGATGCCTCACTTGTCAGCAAGTGAAGGCAGAGCACCAGATACCAGCAGGCTTGGTACATCCTTTAGAGGCCCCAGAGTGGAAGTGGGATGGAATATGCATGGACTTTGTGATAGGAATTCCACATACATCCAGGGGTCATGACTCAATTTGGGTGATCATTGTTCGACTCACCAAGTCGGCCCACTTCCTATCGATCAGAGAGCAGGGTTCAGTATTGAGCATGGGATGCCTCTATGTGCAGAAGATTGTGCGGATACATGAATTACCTTCATCAATTGTCTCCGATTGTGAAACAAATTTTACTTACTTGCTATAGAAGGGTTTGCAGGAGGCTTTCGGGACACAACTTTGTATGAGTACTGCCTTCCATCCACAGACGGATGGCCAGACTGAGTGGACCATTCAGACCATCGAGGACATGCTGCATGATTATGTCCTCGACTATGGTCGTAGCTAGGAGGATCACCTAACTTTGGTGGAGTTTTCATACAACAACAACTATCACTCTACCATTAGGATATCAATTTTCGAGTCGTTGTACAGGAGACCTTGCAGATCACCCTTGTGCTGGACAGACCCAAGGGAGTCAGCACTGGTGGGACCAGAGATGGTACGGGATACCTCGGAGAAGCTGCAGATCATCCAGGAGTAGATGAAGACTACACAGACAAGACATAATTCATATGATGATAGCAGATGGAGACCTCTAGAGTTCAAGGATAGAGATCATGTCTTTTTAAGGGTCTCACCCCGACAAGGTCTACAGAGATTTGGCCAAGGCCGAATGTTATCTCTGAGATTCATTGGAACTTTTCAGGTACTCAACAGAGTTGGCGAGGTAGATTACCGCTTAGCCCTTCCACCACATTTTCACCAGGTGCACAACATCTTCCACGTATCCCAGCTGAGGAGATACGTGCACGACACATCTCGCATCATAGACCATGGAGAGATGGATGTCGATGATGGGGATAATTTCACAGAGGTTCTAGTGGATATTGAAGATCAAATGGAGTAGGTCCTACGTGGATGGTCAAAACCTCTGGTGTGCGTTCGTTGGTAGCATGGGAACCTTCAGGAGAGCACATGGGAGTGGGAGGCTCAGACGCGTGCTCAGTACCCCCACCTGTTTCCTTATTTTGAGTTGTAGCTTATGGGGATGTAAAGCCCTATGTTGGGGAGAATTTAAACTCATGGAAATTCCATGAATATTTTTTTCTTAAATTCATGCAAATTTTATGAGACCGTGAAAATCGACGACGCATGATTTTGATGCCCGGTGTGCCCAGAATCAAATTCTAAAGTTTTGTTCGGGTACGTTCAGCAAACGTATGAGCAAGTTTTTATAACTTTTGAACCGGTGCTCAGAATTGAAATCTGAGGACACCGTTGACCTCACAGCACTGATATTCTTTTAAGAAGACAATCACCTCGATGACAGTGGGTCAAGATTAAAAGATAGTTTTTGGGTTTTTAGAGAATAAATTGAATAAAAATAAAGTGGTGGCTTAATTTTTATTGGTTGGTTAAAACCTCCTCATGGAATTTGGAGGTGGTACCACCACACCTTAACCTCCCATGAGAGGTTATGGTGGTGGGGCCCATTCGAACCTAACCTCCTGTGAGAGTTTATGACATGAGGACAACATGGGACTAAACCCCCAATTAATGGTGGGAGAGGAAAACCTCTCAACTGCCCTCATTAATGAGGAAGAGTCTCTCCACACCCTCCTCTTTTATTGGTTCCAACTCCCCTAATTTAATGGTTCCAAATCCTCCAATTAATTAAGTGGGAGCCAAGTTAATTAATTCACCATTTTGAATCGTGTGCCAACAAAAAAAATAATAGATAAAACACAATCTATTATTATTTTTGGTTGGCATTGTTCATTTTTGTGGCAGCTTTGAGAGGAGGATTATTGGGAGAAAGCTCCCAACGAAGAACGCCTTCGACTACGAGGAACACCGACCTTCTTTGAATTCTTCCTCGTAGCTTCTATCGATGTGGGACGTCTTCAACCGACCTTCCCTCTGCATCATCGTCAAAGAGCTGATGCATGAGCTCGGAATTGGAGGTGTGTGGTGGACGCGACGAATGATGATCAACATTATCTTCTTCCCGCGACTTCATCGGTGATCAACGAACAAAGGTAGGGGTTGTTTTATTTTATGTAACATATTCTTATTTTCTTTAAAAAAGAAGAACAAGGATATGTTTCCTTTGATGGGTGAGTTGTTGTTCATTGTTCTGCAACCTTGATGAACCGATTGTTATCACCCTAATCACGGAGGGTGCAGGCCAAACTAACATAGCCTGACTCCCTCCGTCGATCTCATTTATGATGATCTACGACATGGCGACAAAGCAATGAGGCAACGAAGGTGATGAAGACAAAGGCCGCGCTATCCGTGACCTCCGTGATTGGCACCGCCCCCGCGGTGACCCGTACCGCCACTAGCCAAATCGGCCCCAGATGAGCCCTGCCGGCCGCGCCGCTCGCGGAGTCGAGCCGCTGCCCTGAGCCGGTCCGCTCCCCACCGGCCTGCCCAGCAGACTGCCGACCTACCCGGCCACCCGCTGGCCCCCTGGAACCCTGCCCGGCCGCCGGCCGGCCTGCCCGATCCCCTGCCGGCCCTCCTGGCACCATGCCCGACTGCCCACTGGCAGACCGCACCCTGCACGACCGCCCACCAACCACCCTAACGGCCTGGCCACGCCCCGCTGGCCTGCACGGCCGCCTCCTGTGTGCCTGACCGAACTGGCGCCCTGGCTGCGTTGGCCTCCCGAGACGGCCTGCGCCCCCCCCCCCCCCCCCCCCCCTCGCAGCGCCCTGGCCGAACCGGCCCGACCGCGCCCTCCGGGCAGAGCCGCACCCTCGCGACGCTTCGGGCCGAGCAGCCTATGCGGCCTGCTAGGCTGGGCCCAGTGGGCCAGGCTGAACATAAATGGCTGGCCCGCCCAATGGTCCAGGCCAGACCCAAAAATTCTGACCGAGTCGACCCAGACTGGGTCAGTCCGAGTCAGTCCGACCTAGTCGGACCGGACCCGGGCCCACTACCGGCCCTTTACTTTCTTTGGCCATATCTTTGGCACCAGAATACCATTTGACGAACCGTCTATGATGCTGTTAATCTTGGAGCATGACGCTACCTTTGAGTATACCCCACTGGAGTTCGGGGTATAGTTGAGTTACATTCAGGTTGGATTGTGCACAAATCCAACGGGGCCCCCGGGACTAAAAGGCTAATAACTCACAGAACAGACGTCCGATTGATGTGTTGTCTATTGCTTTGATACCCCTATGACGTGGCAGACCTTTGAGATATTTTTTCGTGGGACATTGAGACAGTTTGAGTTTTGAAAAGTACCTTGTGGAGCGGATCCTTCCGGTGATGAGCGAGGAGAGTGCAGAGACCTAGTAGCTGGCTGAGACCTGATGACTACTGACCGTTTCAACTCAGATTGACTCTACTAGCCTAGTGGGGAGAACCATGGTGTCGCGGAAGACCCACATTGGGGAGCTCCTTGGCGTCGCGGCAGACCCACGATACTCGACAGGAGGAGTACCTCTGCAGACTAAGAGGGGGAGCACCTTGGTGACACGGAAGACCCACGGTGGGGAGCGCCTTGGTGACACAGTAGTCCCACGGTACTCGATAGGAGGAGTACCTCAGTAGTCCAAGGTTTGTGGGACCATCCTTCGTGTCGTGGAAATCCCACTATACTCGATTGAGCATGATTTCTCCAGCAGTCAAGGTTTTGTTAATGTGAATAAAATCCCAGTTGAGCTGAGTTAGTAACTTTTGTGTTTACCTTATGATTGATATGGATTACTTGATAACTTAGGTATATGTATGGAAATATACCTAAGTAGGGTTATCTGTTGATTTTATACTTGTGGTTTATTCTTGTTGGATTTTGTGAGACCTTGAGGGTCTCGGGGTCCCTACTGAGTATCGTTATACTCACCCCTATACGGGCTATGCCCGCACCTTGTTGTGTTGGTTGTAGACTACAAACAATACTGACTGAGGCTGAGAATACCAGGACTGGACGGTACTTGGAGGTGGGCCATACGACGTGTCAGTACATGGAGGAGACAGATAGATGTGGAGTGCTGAGGAGGCTATCTGTACCTACCATTCAGGTAGGATCTGTGGTGGACAATCTAGGAGATCCTTTTCACCTTTCAGTTGTTTTCTCCTTTCCAGTTGTACTTGTACATTATAGTTGGTCTTGTATTTCCAGCTCCATTACTTTTCAGCACTCTCTTGTTATATAGTTTTACTTAGTGTTTTGTATCCAGTTGTGTGCTCTTTTGTGTGTGTTTATAGTTATAAAGGCAATACCTTCCTAGATTTAAAGAATTACGCCTTTGGTGCTAGTCGCCAGCCCCTGGCCTATGGAAGGCAGGATTGGGGTAGTCATGGCACGGGCCCCGGGGGACGGGTCGTGAAAAAAACTCTAAAACCCCTAAAAGACACTAAAATCCAAAAAACTTATAAAACCATAAATACCCCTAAAAACCAACTAAAAACACTAAACATCCTTTTTAACCAATAAAAATTTTAAAAACTATAAAAGAGTATAAAAAACCTAACAACCTCAAAAAATCCCTAAATAACCAAAACATCAATTAAAAGCCAAAAACCCCAAAAAACCATAAAAACCACAAAACCCCTAAAAACCATAAAAATCCCTAAAAATCACTTAAAACATAAAAACCCCTAAAAATATGAAAAACACTATGAAAACATTAAAACCAAAAAAAGGATTAAAATTACTAAAAAAATAATAAATAATAAAAAAACATAAAAAACACAAGAAATACCAAAAACCCAAATCCCCCTAAAAACCCTAAGAACCCCAAAAACCGTAAAAACATTACAAACCCATATAAACCTTATAAAACACTAAAAATTATAAAAAACACCTTTAAATCCCTAAAATCATTCAAAAACACAAAATATAACCTCGAAACCTCTAAAAACTGAAAAAAAACACTAAAAACCCAAAAGACCAAAACCCTAAAAAACCTAAAAACACACAAAACCCCTAAAAAACTAAAAAAACATAAATATAATAAAATGGTCATAAAAATACATAAAAACATTGAAACACATAAAATCCCTGAAAATCGATAATAAAACCATTAAAAACTAAAAACACTTAAAAGCCATGAAAACCTAAAAAACATTAAAAACCCTAAAAACAAAAAAACAATAAATCCCCTAAAAACCAAAAACAAAACTAAGACTCTAAGACCCCAAAAATTCCTTAAAACCCACTAAAAACTGTAAAAACCCTTAAAACCTTAAATAACTTTAAAAAACTCTAAAAACATGAAAGTCCCTAAAAACAAAAAATGCTGCTAAAAACAATGGAAATCCCTAAAAACCAAAAAAACATTAAAAATCCAAATATCAGTAAAAATACATAAAAAATAAATACCCGAAAAACCTTGAACAACCTATGATAATCTTAAAAAATAAAAAAAACATAAAAACCCTAGAAATTTCTAAAATCTTTAAAATCCCCTAAAAACTCTAAAAACCCCAAAACACTAAAAATACAAAAAAAACTCTTAAAAACCTAAAAACACAAAAAACCCTAAAACATAACAAATTAAAAAAACACAAAAAGTCCCTAAAACCCTGAAAACCCCATAAAAATCTTAAAAAACCAAAACACCACTAAAAATTATAGAATTACATTAATACTCTAAAATGCTAAAAATTATTAAATATATAAGAACCATAAAAACTAAAAATCCCCTAAAACCTTAAAAAACCAAAAACCCCTAAAAACTAATTACCTCAAAATCCCTAAAAACCCTAAAAACCCTAAAAACCCATAAATTTACTAAAAACATAAAATACACTAAAACACATGAAATCCCCTAAGAAAACCTTAAAAATATGAATACACTTTAAACCCGTAAAAATATAAAAAATCTAAAAACCCTAAAAACCTTAGAACCCCTAAAACCCATAAAAACTATAAAACCACTAAAAAAATAAATCCCCCTAAAAATATTAAAAACCACTAGAAACTACAAAAAGAATTTAAACCCCCAAAAATGATAATGAACTCTAAAAAATATAAAACAACAAAAAACATTAAAAAATACTACAAACCCAAATATCTCTAAAAACTTAAAAACCCATAAAATCCACTAAAAAATCCAAAAATCCAAAAATGTAAAAATCCCTAAAATAAATGAAAAACTCAAAGAAAACCATAAAAATATAAAAACACATTAAACTCTTCAAAACTAAAAAATTGTGAAACCTTTAATAAACCTTAACACCCTAACAAGCCAAAAGAAATCCTCCAAATCCCTAAAATTTTAAAAACCCTAACAAATCATTAAAAATACGTAATAATCTTAAACCCCTGAAAACCCTAAAAATCCCTATGAGAACCCTAAAATATTAAAAAAACATAAAATACATAAAAACGATAAAAACCCAACAAGACCCTAAAAATGTGAATCCCCTCAAAAACGTTAAAACCCCATAAAAACCCTATAACCCACTAAAAACTCTAAAAATCCTTTAAAAACCAGAAAACATTTAAAAACTATAAAAATAATAAAAACTATAAAAAACTCAAAAAAACCATAAAACTAAAAAAATCTGTAAAAACCAAAAAATCCCAAAAAAACACTAAAACCCCTCCAAATCCCTGAAAATTCTAAAATCCATTGACATCCTAAAAAGTTCCTAAAATACATAAAAATTTAAAATCACTAAAAACCTTGAAAAACCCCAAGAAAATAATAAAATCCTAAAAAAATTGAATCCCCTAAAAACATAAAAAATTCTTGAACCCCTAATAATCCTAAAAACCCTAAAAACTATAAAAGCAATAATAAACCCCTAATTCCCATAAAAACACTAAATCCCATAAAAACAACTAAATTTATATAAAACCCTTCAAACTAGTAGAAATTTTAAAAACACTAAAGAACCATAAAACCCCTAAAAACCTGAAAAAATTCAAAAAAACCCTATAAAACCAAAAAAAACCCTAAAACCCCTAAAAACCCTAAAATCCATAAAATCACTAAAATCCATAAAATCCCTAAAAATAAATATTAATAATAAAAACCCGTAAAAATACCTAAATATTTAAACACCCCAAAAAATCCTGAAAACAGAAAATAAAACATTAAAAACCATAAAAAACACTTAAAACCCCAAAAAACCTAAACAAAACTAAAAACCCTAAAAACTCTAAAAAAACTAAAAAAAGCTAAAACTCCTCAAAATCTCTAAAACCTAAAAAACAATAAAAATCATAAAAATTCCCTACAAATCCCTAAAATTATAAAATACATAAAAACCCTAAAAACCCCAATGAAACCCTTAAAACCCAAAAAAAACATAAAAAAGGTAAAAATGATAAAAAATGAAAAATGCACTAAAATGCACTAAAAATCATAAAAACAAAGAAAAAAAAACCCCCCCCCCAATTCATAAAACCCTAAATCCCACATAAAAATGTAAAACCCCTTTAAACACCAAAAAAAATTAAAAATGTGAAAAAACCATAAAACTCCCATAGACACAAAAAATCCTCAAACCCCAAAAAACCATAAAAACCCTCAATCCCCAAAAACCCGTAAAAAAACCAAAGGCACTCAAAATCCCTAAAACCCCTAAAAATATAAAAAACCTACACAATACCTCAGAATACCTAAATCTAAATAAACCCCCTAAAATCCATAAGAACCATAAGAAAACCATAAAAACATAAAAATAGGTAAAACCCTTAAAAACCTAAAAAATTTAAAACCCTAAGAACCCAAAATAACCCTAAAAATGATAAAAATATAAAAATCCATAAAAACCAAAAAACTATATGAATCAAAAAAATATATCTATAAATGTAAAAAATTCTAAATTTCTTGAAAACCCATTAGAGAACCTTAATAACAAAGAAATGATAAAAAACCTTAAAAACATAAAAACACAACAAAAACTAAAAGGCACAAAAAACCCCTAGAAACCAAAAAACCCAAAAAAATTTAAAACCCTAAAACACCATAAAAACCCTAAATACACTAAATAATCTAAAATCCACTTAAAACCATAAAAGTATAAAAACAAAAAATATATTAAAACCCATAAAAAATCAAAAAAACCATAAATGGCCTAAAAACCAAAAATTACTCTAAATACCCTCAAAATCCCAAAAAAGCCAAAAAAATCATAAAAATCATTAAAAATACCTAAAAAATTCTAAAAAATTTAAAACCAAAAATCCCTAAAAACGCATAATAACACCTTCAAAAACTAAAAACACTTAAAACCCCAAAAACAGAAAAAAAAAATTAAAAACACTATAAAACCCTAAAACCCCTAACAATCATAAAAACAACTAAAAACCTTAAAACCCCATAAAAATATTAAAACCCACTAAAATCATTTAAACCCATTTACACCACTAAAAATGTTAGATAAATCTAAAAACCATAAAACCCATAATAAACACAAATAAACCCCTAAAAACCATAAAATCCATAAAAACCGTAAAGAACCCTAAACTAAAATATTCTTGGAAAGGAGATGGTGGATGATGGAAAAACTGATCTAGGATGGTTGCTGATTGGATGGGAAGTATTGAAGCTGATGAGTTTGAATTTCGTGCGGATGGTTCTGTGCTACTGGCGGAGGCTTGTTTTGGCAAGGAGGTGCTGGATGCGGGAATTTTTGAGATTGGATGTTGGTCATTTCCTGGTTGTGAGCTGCTGGATGCTAGTTAATGCTGGATGATGGTGATGGTTGATGCTTGTCTTTGTGTGTTTTGGTTTGGGTTGGTTTTTCTTTTTTACTATTTTGGGTTTCTTTTTTTGGGTTTGGGGTTGTAAACGGTTTTTTGGGTGCGGGTCATTTGACCCCTCCATCCCCTTGTCTATTGTGCTTTTTTTTCTAATAAATTTGGGGGGGGGGGGGTTGGGAATAGCCCGACCCTCGCATCTTCCATTCCCTAGAAAACCTACAAATGGAAAAACCCTAAAAAACTCTAAAAACTCTAAAAGACACAAAAACACTAAAACCACTAGAAACCATTAATCCCTAAAAACCATAAAACCCCTAAAAACTAATAAAAACAAAAAAACCACTCACAAAACACAGAATTCCATTTAAAATCCATAAAAATTCTAAAATTGTAAAAACCACCAAAACCTGTAAAACCCTAAAAACTCAAAAAAAAACCACAAAACCCACAAAAACCCTAAAATCCAAAAAAACAACTAAACCCCTAAAAACTATAAAAGAATAAAAATCCATAAAAATAAAAAACATATCCCCAAAAAACCTAAAAATGTAAAAAAACTCCTAAAAACCCCGAACAACCCTAATAAAAGCTTAAATCTCAGAAAACACTAAAAATCCCTAAAAACGTAAAAATCCTTAAAACCCCTTAAAACACATAAATACTCTATGAAACCACTAAAAAAATAAAAATGATTTAAACCTCTAAAATTTTTACAAAACTTTAAAACCCCATAATACCCCTGAAAGCATAAATATACCCCAAAACCCCAAAAAACCATAGAAAACCTAAAAATCATGAACCCCCTCAAAATACACCAAAAACCTAAAAAACCATTAAAATAATAAATAATACCTAAAAATACCTAAATAATAAAAAACCTTAAAAAATTAAAAATCCTTAAAAATCCTTAAAACCTAAAGAAACATAAAAAACCTAAAAACCTAAAAACAATAAATCCCCCTGAAAATCCAAAAAATGACGAAAACCCCTAAAAACATAAAAAAACTCTAAAAACTCACAAAACCCCATAAAACCAATAAAAAATATAAAACCTCTTTAAACCCATACAAAGGATAAAACACTCTAAAAACCTTTAAATTCCCTTAAAAAATCAAAAAACACTAAAAACATCCTAAATAACCATAAAACACCCAAAATCCTTAAAACCGTAGAAAATAAGAAAAATCTCTAATATATCTAAAAATATATTGAAACGTTGAAATCCATAAAAACCATAAAAACCCATATGAAAATCTTAAAATTCTAAAAATATTAAAACCCATAAAAACCTTAAAAAACTAAAAACACTAAAAACCCATAAAAACCATAAAAACACTAAAAACCTTGAAACCTTTAAACCCCATAAGAATCCGGTAAACCCACTAAAAACTCTAAAAAGCATTTAACCCCCTAAAATACTAAATAAAATTAAACCCCTTAAGACACTAAGAAACTCTAAAAACCAAAAAACAAAAAAATATAAAAAAACCCTAAAACCATATAAAACCCTAAAAATGATCAAAATCCCTAAAAACCCTAAAAACCATAAAAATCCTAAAAAATCTCTAAAATCCTTAAAAAATAAAAATAACCCAAATCCCTAAAAACTAATAGAATACATTAAGACCTAAAAACACTTATGACCCCTAAAAAACCTAAAAATGATGAAAACCCTAAAAAACCTAAAACACTAAAAACCATAAAGCCCCTAAAACCCAATAAAACCCTAAAACACCCAAAATCCCCTTAAAACCCCTAAAACATCACCAAAACTCTAAAAAAATTAAACCCCTAAAATGTTACAAAAAATATAAAAAATACTTAAAACCCCTAAAACTCAAAAAAAAATCCCTAAAAACCAAATATAACCTAAAAATCCTAAAAACTCTCAAAAACCCTAAAACCCTCAAAGTCACAATAAACCATAAAAATCCGAAAAAATCGTAAAAAATCAGTAAAAATTTCTAAAAACATAAAAAATAAGAAAAAACCAGAAAAATCGTAAGAAAAAATTAAAAACCTAAAAGTATATAAAACCCCATAAACAACAATAAATGGTTAAAAACCTAAAATTCAATAAAAGACCCTAAAAACCAAAAACCCATAAAAAGCTTAAAACCCCGAAAAACCTAAAAACCATAAAAACCCTAAAAACCCATCAAAACCACAAAACCCTCTAACAAATCATAAAACCCATTAATCCCCAAAAAAATAGTGAAAAAACTAAAAACATTAAAAATACTAAAACCTCAAAAAGCCAAAAAACCTTAAAAAACCTAAAAAAACCAGAAACCCCCAAAATTCACTAAATTTAATAAAAACCCTAAAAATCCTAGAAAATTCATAGAAATCCCTAAAAATGTAAAAAATACTAAAAACCATTAAATTCACTAAGAAAAATTTAGAACCATAAAAAATTTCAAACCCCTGAAAGTCCTAAAAAACCCAAACATCCCTACAAACCCTAATTACCATAAAAACAATAAAACCCCTAAAAACCAAAAAAACATAAAAAAACCATAAAACCCCTCAATACCACTAAAACCCTTTAAATCAATAAAAACATTAAAACTCTAAGAAAACATAAAAACACTAAAAAACTAAAAAAAATATAAAAACCCAAAGAAAGAATCCAATAAAATCATAAAAGGCACCAAAAAAATAAAAACACTCAAAATAACTAAAATCATTAAAAAACTACAAAAATACTAAAAAATTCTTAAAAATCTATAAAAATGTAGAAAATCCTAAAACCCTGGAAACACCTTAAGAAAACCATAAAAACAAAAAATTACTTAAAAATCATCAAATTCTAAAAACACTTAAATCCTAAAAAACCCAAAAGACACTAAAAATCCTAAAACCCCTTAAAACCTAAAATCCCCTAAAACCACTAAGAACCCAAATACCCATTAAAACTATGAAAAATCTTTAAACCCCTAAAACATTAAAAAATATAGACAACTTTAAAAAAATAAAAACTAATAAAACACCTAAAATCCATAAAACCATAATATCCATAAAACCCCTAAAAACATAAAAATCCTTAAATTCCACAAAAAACCAAAAAAACATAAACATTATAAACTATCCCTAAAAACCCAAAAAACATAAAAAAAACTTTACCACCCTGAAAAAGCAAAAGAAAATATTGAAATCCTTAAATAACTTAAAACCCTAAAAAACCTAAAAATTCTAAAAATCCTAAAACCCTAAAACCATGAAAATCCATAAAACCGCAAAATACATTAAAAATCCTAAAACACCCTAAAACACCTAAAAAATCTCTAAAAACTCAAAAAAAAATTCTAAACCCCTATAAATGATTAAAAAACTCCAAAAAACCTTAACACCCATTAGAAACTCAAGGGAAACCCGAAACACAAATAAAAACCCAAAACCCCCACAAACTCCTAAAAACCTAAAAACCCTAAAACCCCCAAACTATAAAAACCATAAAAATGATCAAAAAACCCCTAAAAACTTAAAATTAACCTAAAACCCCTTAAAACTGTAAGAAACCATTAAATACCTAACAACACTTAAAACCATTAAAAACAAAAAAACACAAAAAACCTAAAAAACCCTAAAAACCATTCAAATCGCTAAAAACCATTCAAATCAATAAAAACCTATGAAACCCTAAATACCAATGAAAAAAATGAAAAACATCTTAGGCATTAAATAACCATTAAACCTAAAAATTGTTAAAAATCTCTAATAACAAATAAACCACTAAAAAAGAAAAAACCATAGAACCCAAAAAACCATAAAATCCCTAAAAACCCTAAAAAGGCCTAAAATCCCTAAACCCCTCAAAATCCCTAAATTCCCCAAAAGTCTCCAAAAATCCATAAAAACTAAAACATACCATAAAAATACATGAAAATATAAAAAACAAAAATCACTAACAAAACCTAAGAAAACTATAAAAACTAAAACATTTAAAACCCCTAAAAACATAAAAAAAACTCTAAAAACCTTATAATCCCTAAAAACTATAAAAACCATAAAAACCCCTAAAACCATAAAACCCTAAAAACATATAAATACTATAAAAAACACTCTATACATTAAAACACCTTTAAACTCCTATAAACCTTAAAAACTATAAAAAACAATAAAACCCTAAAACTTCTAATTCAACTATGACTCGAAAAAACCCTAAAAACCAAAAAACCCCCATAAAACCCCTCAAAATCCATTAAAAACTCTAAAAACCATAAAAAAAGAAAAAACATAAAAAACATTTACAGCCCAAAAATACATAAAAAACATAGCCCCCCCCCCCAAAAAAATCCTTCAAAATCCCTAAAACCCTAAAAAACCATAAAATCCTTAAAATCCAAAAAAATTACCAAAAATGTAAAAAACCCTAAAACCATGAAAACCCCTATGAAAACCATAAAAACCAAAAAATTAGTTAAAATCCCCAAAGAGATCAAAAATTATTAAAAATCCAAAAAAAACCTAAATACCCTAAAAACTCTAAAAATCTTCAAAGTCCCTAAAAATACCAAAAAACCATAAAATTCCCTAAAAATCCAAAAATATTAAAAAACCAAAAAACCCCTAAGAAAAAACATAGATTCCTAAAAACAGTTAAACACCTAAAAACATAAAAATTCCAAAATTCCTTAAAATCCTAAAATAACATAAAAACACATAAAAACATAAAACCCCCTAAAACCATAAAAACCAAAAAAAACACCCTAACAACCCAAAAACATACTACAAACACTAAAAACACTTTAAACCCCTAAAATCAATAAAAACACGCAAAATAGTAAAAAAATAAAATCAAAAAAACCTAACCCCCCCCCCCCCCCAAAAAGAAATCACATAAAAACCCTAAAAATCATTAGAAACACCAAATTCTGTAAAAAATCCAAAAACAATAAAAATCCCAAAAAATCCCTAAAATCTATAAAAACATAAAAACCCCTAAAAACCATGAAAATCATAAGAACATCATAAAATCAAAAAATAAATTAAAATCCCCAAAAAACAGAAAAACTCTAAAAACCATATAAACTCCTAAAAACCCAAAAAATCCTAAAAAACCATAAAAACCAAAAAATTAAAAAACTAAAAAACCCATAAAACCATAAAATCACACTATAAATACTAAAAATACTTTAAACCCATAATAATTATTTAAAAACTCTAAAATCCTTTAAAACCCCTAAAACCTCAAGAACCCCATGGAAGCCCAAAAATTCAATAAAAACCCAAAAAAAGTATTAAAATCCCTAAAACCCCTAATACCATACAAATCCTTAACAACTATAAAAATACTAAAAAACATTAAAACCCCTAAAACCCGTGATAAACTATAAAAAAACATAAAAAAACTAAATACATTTCAAACACCTAAAAATAAAAAAACCATAAAAAACCATAAAAACCATAAAATTCACTAAAATCCCTAATAACCATAACAGTTTTCTTTCTAATAAATTTGAGGGGGTCGGGAATAGCTCGACCCTTGCATCTTCTTTTCCCTAATAACCTTTACATACCTAAAAATCTATAAAAATTCATAAAAACATTGAAAAACTCTAAATCCATGAAAACCCATAAGAAAATAGTAAAACCCTAAAAATGCAAAAAAAACCCAAAAACCTTTAAAATTATAAAAACCGTAAAATCCCATAAAAATCCAAAACCCCAAAAAAAACCATAATACCCCAAATGACATTAAAACACATAAAATCCAATAATAACTCTAAAACCCCACTAAAAACTCAAAAATCCCTTTACACCCCTAATTTTTTTTAGAAAACTCTCAAAACCATAATAACCATAAAAACTAAAAAAAATCTAAAAACCCACAAAACAATAATGAACTAAAAAACCTTGAAAACCCATAAAATAACTAAAATCCCTAAAAAACAATAAAAATATTTTATACCACCAAAAATACAAAAAAACAGAAAAAACTATAAAAGAATTGAAAACCCCTAAGAAAACCTTAAAAACATAAAAACACATAAAACCCCTAAAACCCCTAAAAACATTAAAAACATAAAGAAACATAAATACTATAAAATGCCTAAAATCCTTTAACCCCACCCCCCCCCCAAACCCATAAAAACCTTTAAAACCCACCAAAAACTCTTTAATCCCTTTTAACTAATAAAATTTCTAAAAAACACTAAATACCTTAAAACCCTAAAAAAATAATCCTTAGAACCCAAATACAACATAAAAACAATAAGAAACATAAAATCCCCTAAAATCCCTATATACACTATAAAACTAGAAAAATCAAAACCAAACTCTCTAAACCCCTAAAAAATAAAAAAACCTTAAAAATCCTAAGGAAACCTTAAAAACCTAAAACACTTAAACCCCATAAAAACCTAAAAACATTAAAAAAAATAATAAACCCTAAAAACCATAAAACCCATAAAACCCCTAAAATCCACTAAAAATTCTAAAGACCCTTTAAACCCCTAAAGCATTAAAAACTCTAAAACCCCATTAAAAACCTAAAAACTCAAAAAAATCCCTAAATATCATAAAAACCATTAAATCCCTAAAAACCCAAAAACCCATAAAAATCATAAAAACACCTAAAATTCCAAAAAAAATTATAAAAAAATCCTTAATTTCTTAAAAGCCCTTATATGTAATATGAGACATACAGTGTAGTTTTATAGGAACTATTTCAATGTTTAGGTGTTGATCAGTCGAATATCCAAAAGATAACAACTAATAAGGGATATAAATGGTTGAAATAAGGAATAATGGAGATATTTGGTCAAAGTATAACCTAAAGAGATATTTTATCTAATAATTATATCCATAATATGCCACAAAGGATGCCCCATCCTTTGATAAGTGAATAATTAAGCTAGAACCCAAAAGTTTCATGAAAAAATAACCATAATAACTTTACATTCATTCATGATGTTCAAAGAGTACAAGGGGTGTATATTTGTCAACATTGATCCATATAAAACTCTAAATCCTAGTTTACACAAGTAAAAATCCTAAATAAAGCTTTTTAAAATTTTAGAACAAGCCCATGAATTTAAGGGACACATAGAACACCCTTTTTTGAAAGTAAATAAAACATGCCCACCAATTTTGAATTTTTAGATTCCATCATGGTATGGGCATGAAGTTCATAGAAAAACATGGTATTGGACTTTAAAAGTATGTTTTGGATTTAATTATTGTAAAAATATGCTTAGATTCTTTCAATAGGAAGGGGTATTCATCCTCCCCTTGTAATTCCATGATTAACCCATTTAAATCCTCAATTATTCTCATAGTATACTCTCTTGTGATAGGGCCATGAAATCCTGGCAAAAAATCTTATGAAATAATGTACATTACAATCTCCTCATCAATTACACCACCAACACATCTTTTCCTATGTGTTCCATGATCTACATCATCCCCTCCCTCCTAAAAAGAATTTTTTCCCGAATCTTAAAATTCGAATGGAGAATAATCATCATCATTTAAGGAAACACTAAAATTCCATAACTATTGGCTAACTTAATTTTATATTCATTGTCAACAATATTCTATGTGACTTGGAAAGGTCTATCTCCTCATGGATGATATATTCATTTTTTATCACTATGCGAACCACCCTTTTATCAGGGTTTTCCAAACAAAACCACCCAAATCAAATGTAGTTCATTTCTAACACTTCCATTCCTGATCACCATATTCTTTTCCTAAAGATACAATATAAGAAGGAATTTGTAGGTTGAGAGAGTTATTGGTAAACCATTCTCCCTTGCATAGAGGCATCAGAACTCGATCTTATAATAATTACCATTGATATTCCTTAAGACATGGAATGGTCTATCTTCTCATGGATGAAGTTTTGATTTTAATTACATTAGGAACCTCCATTTTAGTAGGGGTTTTCCATACCAAATCACTTATATCAAATATAGCTCATTTCAAACAATTCTTTTATATATAACCATATTCTTGTAATAAATACAAAACGTGTGAATTTATTTATGTGTTAAGAGAGTTACTAGTAAAAAATTATCCCATTTTTTGAATCATTACAGTTTATTCCCCATCTAAAGATCTCTTTTTCTCTCATTTTACTGAAAATATACTCAGTTTTCCCTCAACACAATTTTTTTATTCTTGTTTTTAAATATTTTCTTTCCCTAATTTCTTTTGATGTCACTCATCACTCCTTTTTCAGTGTGTATTTTTTCATTCTCTATATTTTTTCTATATTTTATTTTTCTATCTTTTAAAAATATCTATCAATCATCACTTGGTCTTGATAAGCTTAAAGTATCCTAATGGGTGTAAGTATAATTGTTCTCTCATTTTACTCAAAAAAATATCAGTTGGTGTATACATAATGTGTGACCCTCCTAATAAATTTTCAAGGCCTCCCCAACAAGATATTACTATCATGCATAGGAACAACATCACACATCACCTTGTCTTCATAGTTCCCAATATAAAATGTAACATTGTCTTTCTTAGTCACTTTATCATCACCATTACTATTTATCCATTAAAATATATAAGGCCTATTATGCTTGATCATAGATAAACCCAATTTATCAAACATCAAACCACATTTTACGTTTGTGAAACTACCACCAGCATCATTAGTACTATGTACCCTAAATTTGACAAGGAATATTGTATAAAAAATGTGATCCCTTTTCTATTTATCATGTTCTCCTTTAGGTTGAAAACTCAAAGCATGCCTTTCCACAAGTATTTATCTATGTACAAGGTTCTATATTTCAACATATGAACAATCCTCATGTGGGGGATTTTAATATTCACTTAAGATAACATTAATAACATCTCTATCATAAAAAACAATCATGGTCCTCTTATTTGGTCAATATATGGAAAAAATATAAATCCATGACATTTAAAACATTTCATATCTTGTTATTTGGAAACAAAATTACCCTTTGTATTACCTTTGGATTCTTGAAATAGTGGTTTTGGTTTGGTTACCTCAATTGAGTCTATTTTTTTTCATTACATGTTCTTGTGGTTTTTAATATTTTAACTTGAAAGAAGATATATAATTCTTACCATAATATGTATATTACATCCTTATTTTATTTACATGCCACTCCACTTTAGTATCCATGTGAAGACGATCATCAATATCCAAATAGTGGTGCATGCCCACTGTGTCTTGAATTTAATGGTTGAAATAACTCACAAACCATTACATGTTTCTCTCTCTCTCCTCATAAATATTGTCCAAAATCCTTATGATCTCAATATCTTTATGATACTCATCATAAATAATAGCTCATTTTTTCAGACAATGCATCTTGAGGAAAAAATACTTACAACAGTGTCTATAAATAAACCTTTTACAAATTACCACTTTTATCTCCTCCCATGTGTGGATGGGTCTTTATCCACTTTTTCCTTGACTCAATGGAAGTTTTTCTCACAAAATACTAGCATTGTCAATGAATTATATAACCACCAACTTCACATAATTTTCCTCTGAATAGTTATGACAACCAAAAACATACTCTACCTTTTGTTCCTATTCTAAGTATGTTTCAAGATCATTCTTACATTATAATGAAGGTATCCTAAACATTAATACTCCATGATCATTGGTTTTCATCCATTATGGTTTCACTCTTCAAATTAGTTACTCGTGAAACTAATAGATATTCTCCTTTTCTTCAATCACCATCCTCCTTAGTGGTGCTCTATAATTGAATGGCGATTGAAATTAATCAATCCTAACCCTAAAACTTTTGAATTGTTCATGTAAATCCCTCAAAAAAACATAATTTTTGTTTCATTGGTGTTACTTTCCTCTTCAATTTAATAATCCTAAAAGAAAATTTGAAGATGAAGGAATATGGAACTCACACACTCCATTAAGTGTTTACACTCAAAAATTAAATGTTTTCTCATGTTTCATTCAATTTTGAATTATTTATCAAAGTGTTACCCTATTTCCTTTTACAAATCAACTTTATTCCTATATAGTTATTACCCAATTTCCTCAAATCTAATGGATAATTGTATTGTGGAAATCAGGAACTAGAATTCAAAGATAAAATTAAAAAATTTATTCAAGAGTAAAATTTGGAATGTTGATGATAGAATATGAATAAAAATGATAAATGGAATTAGGAATCAATATGTTGCAATTTTTTGAGCCATTAATATTTTTTTATTTTTTGTCTCTTTTTATTCATCAAATTTAGTAGAAACAAGATGAATTTTAAATATATAAATATAGGATAAGTAATCATTGTAACATCCCACCCCACCTAATTGTATTGAGATGTAATGGGGGAGATACAGGGCCTTATGTGACATCCCTAAGTAACCAAAGGTAGAAATAAATTCCAAGGGACTTATAAATAGTTTGGGGACTATTTTTCCTTTTATGATAAAACATTCAGACCAATTATAACCATAACAACCAAAATTCTTAATGATGCATGAGTACCAAAATGAAATCCAATATATGACAAAACCAAAAGTGAATATTAGAGTAAAAGTGGAACCAATTCTACATAATCAATGGAACCAAATGATAACAAAATAAAATAACTCCAAAGACACCAACAAAACTCCCAATCTGTTCCAAGAACCAAATCTAAATTTCCAATCCAATGTATCAAGAAGCATCACTAAAGAATTTTGATACCATTCCTTTATTTGTGTCTCGATATATAACATCTGTAAATGAACCATAGTGACCAACCAGGGGATGATTATAAAACATAGTAGGACTTCCCCAATAAATTCCAAACTCACTCCTCTAGTATTCAACAATTTCTCAAATTTATATAAAATAGTTTAAATACAATAATAAAAAGTTTATATCCAACCAAAATAGTTTTTTAAGGAAAACAATCCAATAATATCCCAAAAACTTTTTTTCGATGATTACATAAAAAACCAACCCAATAAATTTTCAATGAACATGAATAAAGATTTTAACCATTTCTCAATTTATGATTTTCATAAACATTTCCATGTCCACACACATCCTCAATGAAAATGCACACATAAGTTTTGTGTTTCTATTGATGTTGGAACTTCATGCCCACACTCCATACCATTAATGGTGGTACTTTATAACCATTATCCCTAATATTCAACTAATTACCAAATATTACATCTAGATCATATCAACCCATTTCAATAAACTAATTTCGAAAAAATACTTTACTTTAACCAACTAATCATGTTTTTAAAATCACAATTTTAAAATTATAAAAAAAATTCCAAAAAACCATCAAATTCCCATGATTTCTAAAACCTCAATTAAAACAAGAATTCGATCATATCACACCATGATTTTCACAAAGAAATTAAATAAATTAAATCAATTTAAAGTTAATCCTTAAAATTATAATCAAGGGGACTTGAGAGATAATCCACATACCTCTCAAAAATAGGAGAAAATGAAGAATGACATAATAACATTAAAAAATAATATTAAACATTCAACATTACAACTTATATTTCATTACCATCAATAAAAATAATCATAATATAACAATATTAACATCACAGAACATAGACCTATCCCCAAAGAACTAGATCCATGATTCGAAAAGAGGTGGGGACAATATATCTAAGGAAAACAATGAAGAAAAAGCACTTAATGTTGAATATGGGTCTCTAATGAACATGGATCTAATTATGAATATCTCAAATAATGAAAGGAATTGTCTCCAACACCTTAAGAGGAAGAATAATTGATGTTATTTCCAATTTAAGAAAAAATGAGTGGTTTTGGATGTAATTCAGATTAGATCCACAATATCTAGATATAATTTTCCATGACACATGGTTACGGAACAATGTTAGGAAAACCAATAGATAATTGTGCATGAGACACAACCTCTAAACACAACTATAATTGTTGTATCACATAGTTAGAAAAACCATGAACCAACCATGTTATCCCCCAATATCCACCATTTCACGATTCCTACTTGGCATCTGCACTATTTTCCTAAATCGTGTACCTATCCATGAACCTCCCAGTCTCCACTATTTCAGTTGGATGGTTTTCCTTAGGTTTTTATTGGTTTCTACTAACAGTTTTCAAACCATGAACCTCGGAAAAAGCATAAAAATAATTTCAAATCTCCTCTGAACCTCCAGAAACTAAAATAATAATTTTATATACTTAAAACAAATAAAAAAGGATCAAGTACCTAAAATAAATGGTGTTACATTCTCCCTCATTGGTCTTTCCATATGTAGAAATTAAATAACCAGAGATTTCCCTGAAAAGTTTTGGCCATTTCTCCATCATTTCCTTTTCACACTCCTATGTTTCTTCATAAATATGACCATATTTCCATAAAACCCACACTAGACCGATGGTTTTCCCATTCAAAAATTTCTTTTGTCTATCTAGAATCTGTATTGGCTAATTAACCACTGAATAATTTGGATCTAGGTAAATGTGAACCCATCAATTCATATGTTTAGTGTTTGGTTGATACTTATTAAAGTGTGATACATGAAACACATTGTGCATTGTACTAAAACATGGGGGAAATCCAACTGATATTCCACCTTACCCACCCATTAAAGTATCTAAAAATGGAATATGAATCAAGGAGATAACTATCCTTGCATCAAAAAATGATGAAGCCAAAGACATGGAGATTTTCTCAAGAGTTGATAATCACTCATCTCAAATGATAATGACCATCTATGAAGTTCGACATACTATTTCAAAAGACTCTATGCCTTCTCCATTCTCTTTGTGATTAAGTAAATTTTCTCCATTACCACTTCCAAAAGGATTGGTCTAACTAGTGAATCATCGCCTATTTACACACACAAAAAAGTGGATAATGATGAATAAATAGATAAAATTATGAAAAATTATCCCTATATATTTTGGTTTGATAACTTTTGTTGTATGAGAACTCCACTAATGGTATGTCCTCTAACCATGATCTAAAAAATACATTATACAATATCTTATAATGTCATCCAATGTTGGAATTATCCAATAAAACTATCCATCCTTTTGAGGATGATCCTCCATTCTCATAGCCAATTGAGTACCAAGGGATTTCTATAAATATTTCAAAAATTGAGATGTAAACTTGGGGTCTCTATTAGATACAATCAAGACTGGAACACCATGCATCTTTACAACTTCTTGAATATAGATTTTTGACAATACCTCCACCATATTGGATTCATTAATAAGGATAAAATGGTCATAATTTGTGATTTGATCAACTATAATACATATGTAATAATGATTATAAAACATCCTTGGTCGACCTAATACAAAATCCTTATCTATCTTCTCCCATTTCCATAGGTAATTGGTAGATACTACTGCATACCTACTGACCATTAGTGCTTTTCCATAACCTATTGACAGGTGGGGTATCTCCAAACAAACATATATAAATTTTTTTTCATTCCATTCCACAAAAATTGTTCTTTCAGTGAATTTTAAATATTTTATATTCTATGATGTACAACCTATCTTGAATGGTTATAAACATGAAGGAGTTGCTCTTGAAAAGCCAAATTTATTACCATTCGATCTCGAAACCAATTCATTAATCTTCAATCAAGCTTCCATCCCCCAATAGTCTCCCCACCTTTTAGTTTTTACCTCATGGAAACACATTTAGAATCATATGTATGTGCCTCTTTAACCTCATCTACCTAATTAGAAAGAAAATAAACAAAACAAACAACACTACCTCCATCTTCACAATATAAGATCATGTTGGAAATCACTAACATTAGATGGAATTGATTAGAAGCATATTTCACCAAATGTCCTTATGAATTTCTTCTTAATGCATCCTCCATAGTGTTTACTTTACCTTCAGTATAAATTAAGTCAATGTTATCATTTAAAGATACTCCATCCATCTACATTTTATTATATTCAAATATCATTGTGAGAAAATGTGTTGCAAGAACTTATGATTCATAAAAACCAAAAATTTCTCACCAAAAAATATAATTATGGAAAGACATCAAAGAATGGACCATAATATGTAATTCTAAATAATGTGTTGGGTATTTATCTTCACGGAACAATATGTTCCATGGACCATGAGAAACAACATGATATCTCTTCATGAGAACACACCTTAACCCAAATCCCAAGGCATCACAATACACCATATATCCTTGTCCTAATTCTAGAAATACCAATACTTATGTTGATTTAATGTGAAATATAATTTCTTGAAAAGGCTATTGACATTGATCATTACATTGGAATGAAACACTATTCCTTGTCAAATATATCATTGCTGAAGATAGTTATGGATGTCACGAACAAAACATTGGTAGTTACTAGCTAGGCCAAGGAAACTACAAATCTCAAAGACATTGTCTGGAGGTTTCCAAGAGACCACAACCTATATATTTTCTAGATCCACATGAAAACCATTTTTATATATAAAATGGCCAAGGAAATGTACCTATTGTATCAATAAAATCATATTTTAAAATTATGGAATAAAAATGATGATCCCACTTGATACCCAACACTATCACCAAGTTTTGATCATGATCAACCTTTGTCCTAGAATACACTAGTATGTCATCCACAAATACCACTAAAAAATAATATGGAAACCTTTAAAATACTTGATTCAATAATTCCATAATGATAGATTTTTAATTTGTAAGACTGAAATGCATAACCACATATTCATAATGGAAAAATATTCTTCTGAAAGATGTCTTCAGAATATTCTCCTTCCAAACCCAGGGTTGATGAAATCCCAAATTCAAGTAACTTTTTTGAGAAACAATAGGCTCCCCTCAATTAATCAAATAGTTCATCAATGCATGGAATAGGATACATATTATTTATCAAAAATTTATTAAGCTTACGATAAACCACACAATTTCTTTGAGTTTCATCTACGTTTTTCACAAAAAGAACCAGTGCTTCCCATAGAGATGTACAAGGATGAATGAAAACTTTTTTTCAACTCTAACAAATTTAATTTCAATTAACTTAATTCTATTGGTTCTATATGTTAAGGCATAAGTGATATGGGTTCATTCATTATTAAGATATAAATTATAAACTCTAATTATTTTGGGGGTGGAGACCCTAAGAAATTATTAGGAAAACATCAAGAAACTAATCAAAAATTTTTGTCAAATGATTAGTCTAAATATCATCCATTGATAAAAAGTTATAGGATACCAACTAGTTTGAGATAGTTCCAAATTCTGGTGGAAAATTCCTTCTCAACATTCCTTTACAATTTGATTTAGTCTAAATAGATGATATATTCCATCATTACTTATAAAACTAACTCTTCATGTAAAATAGTTTATGTGGGATTTGAACATTGTCAACCAATCCATAGCCAGGATTAAGTCATAGACATCCATTTAAAGAATAGATAAGTCCCAAATTAATTCATCTCCATCGATAGTTATAGAACATACATTCCAAAAAAGAGTATCAACATTATTTTTCTCAAAGAGGAATTTATGTTTCACCATAGAGGTCATTATCTCAACATCCAAACAAAAAACAACAGTTTCACAAGAATAAATAAATGAATGTGACTCACCCATATAAAACTAATATTTTATAAGGGTACTATTAAAAAAAATCATATATATCACCATTGGAGGTCTTTATTGATAATCCATAATCACTTTCTCAACTCTATAAAATTGATTACTCACTATACTATTATCTATTTACCTTGTTGTTTTCATAGTTGAGGATTCATGGTATTCTAAGAATCAACATGGATTGATCAGGTTTGATGATTAAAGCAATTATTCTAAACTCATCCCATTGGATCATATGATTCTTGAGAAGAATGACATTTTTCCCTAGCACCCAAACATGGAAAATTGTGAGAATAACTATATAAATGTCCCATATTATTGAAATTGTGATATAATCTAGGTTGTGTAGTACAATATGTCTTTATGTGATCAAGAAAAATATATTTAAAAAAATAGGGTGTACTCTTTGGTTTAGGAGGAACATTCACTGGTCCCGCTGTTTGACTCTAAGTCATACCACCACCTTAGAAATAGGTGTGACTCATCCTCTAACTCCTAGCATTATATTTCCCACCAATTCCAATAGGTATTAACATGGTTCATCGAACCTTACATCCTTAGATATCCCTTTCTTCCAATATTTCTCTATTGGCCATCTCTGTATAATCCGATATACAAGGAACAATAATCTTTTAGAAAATCTTTTCCTCAACCCCAATTCCAAAATGTATGCCTTTAAGGATGCACTTTCCATAACTTCAGGTGAAAAGTGAAGTAAATTCATATATTTTTCAATATACTATGTCATTATGAGGTTCTCTTGCTTCAAAATAAAGAAGTCTATTTTTATTTCAACTAGAATGTGTGAGGATAAAATTGTTTGTAAATAATTATTCAAAATATTCACATGTCATGACTTGTTCCAATTTAGTCTAATTTTCTAAATTGCACCTCTATCATGAAAGATCTTCTAGCATGTACGTTACCAACATAAAATTTAACTAAACTAGTGTAGCGAGGAAATCAAATATTTGATTCATTATATTTAGCCACACATATGCTTTTTTTAGTTCTGAATCACCCTAAAAGATGGGTGGATTCTTCTTTTAGAAATGAACTTAATGATCCACTTTCCATGGTTTATTGTTTTTGTTCCCTCTATCCATTTCATTAAATTCATGTAAAATACTCTGAACTATCTATTGGTTCACCCATGGCTCATGTGTAACCACATTTTTAGGTGCCTCTTCTAGTTGGTTTCTATGGGGCCTACCTGGTTCCATTCAATATTACCAAAAGCCAAATCCATTTAATATCACTCTCTAAAAATTGAATATATATAAATTTTAAATTTACCACATCACACGTATCACAACAAGTCTTTACAAAATTCAAAAATGTCCTCTTTCAAACCATCATTGAAAAACACACCATGCTTTTGAAAATAAAAAAACTATATTTAAATATTAACACTTTTTGACGAAATAATAAATCACTAATGAAAATTAATTATTTACTATTAGTGGTAGGTCATTTATATCAATACATGTAACACTATTCTAATTAGATAAACCCATGGTGAAGAGGTGAAAGCTCCTAGAAGTTTCTCAAACACTCAAGACCCAACTACCTGGTTACATGAGTTTCAAAATAAATAAGTTGGTTATTAATTTTTATGATTTACATTTCAAGTTCCCAAATTTATATATCATTCCTACCATACCAAGAGATATACCAATATTGTTGACCTCACCTATTTTGATAATATAAATTATGTTTTAATATGTGGTTATAATCCTATCTATATGTTAAATTATGTTGAAAAAATATCAAAATAATCATTGGAATATGTTAATCAATGTTTATCTATGTTTATACATGATTTTAAATAATTCTAACTCAATCTAGATATGATTTTCATAGAACAACAACTGATAGAGTAACTCCACTGGTATTCATAAGTCCACCGGTATGCACAACAACTACAAATAAGGCTAAGTACACCAGTAAAAAGTCTACCGATATGGATAATGTCACCAGTATGAAGATAGTCACCATTACACCTGAGTTACCGATAGAATAATTATACCAGTATGCACAAGTAGACTGATACAAACCAACCAGTACATAGTCTATTGATAAGTAAAGGTCACTGATAGACAAAGATTCTGTGACACAAGGTCACTAGTATACAGCTACTGATATAAAGTCCACTGATACAGACAGATACTGATAGACAGCTACTGATACAAGTCTGCTGATACAGACAGATGGCTGCCACTACAATGTCTACCAATACAAGAATACCACCAATAAAAATGAGCTACTAATAAAAGGAGCTTCTGATGGAAAGAGCTACCGATAAAAAAGAGCTACCGATAAAAGGAGCTATCGATGGAAAGAGCTACCGATACAAAATAGCTACCGATAAAAGGAGCTACTAAAGGAAAGAGCTACCGATACATAGAGCTACCACTACAACAAGTAACATCTGTCGATACAGACCTAATGACTCATGTCTACCGCTACAAGCTCACTGATACTAAGAGCTATTGATGGAAACTAGTCCTAGTTTCTCTAAACTCTATTTCTATTTGTTTAATTAGAAATAGTCATATTTGATGGTTTTAATGCAACTGATATTAATTAATGAGGGTTGTTGGAATGTCAGGGAACCATACCTTGTACTTGTAAAAATGTAATCATTCCCATTGTTGGATCTCAAGGTATAAAAGGAAGATCAAGCTAATGATGAAAAGAAGAGGATTATATATGCAAGTGTGTGATATCTGAAGAGATATTCATAAAGAAGAACAAGAAAATAACTCAAATAATAGTCATACACATCAAGAAGAAGTTTCAATGAAGAAGCTCAATTGTTACAAAGAATACTCTCTTACTCGAGCTGAACACCTACACAGAAAGTGAAGGAACCGAACCACGACACTCTATTTTCCTTACAGCTTCTAAAGGACTCAAAGATTCATCTACATCAATCTGAGGAGTCCATAGCTTCACTCACAACACATAGAGCATTCTAAACTCATCTCTATTTGTTTAGATCTATTGTGTTTCATTTATTCACATTTTGAGTAGTGTGTGTTCTCTTTTATTAGACACACAATGACTCGTGATCATAACTGGAGGATATCTAAAATCCTCACTCAAATATTCTGAATCCTTTTAGTTCCAACTATGAATAGTGGTAGAGGTCAAGTGCGACCTAGATAGCTTGTGTTCTATTGTTTTGTTTTTACCACGAAGAACTGTGGTTGAGGTCTTAGTACCTGGACAGTCTGAGTACTATTGTAAACCCTGATCCTGGGTGTGGATCAAATTTTATATAAAACTATTTGAGAGGACTAAGTCTCAGCTTGAGGCTGAACCTCATGGTTAAAATTTATGTGCTTGTTTATTTTTTTAAACTATATCAAATATTCCACTATTAAGTACATTAAATACAAATCTATTTTAAATTAACTCTGATAGTTAAACTAGAAAGTGTTTGTATTTATTGTAAATAATTAGGTTAGTTACAAAAGCTAATATAATCTTCAGATAGATTAACTGAGAACTAATAAATCTCTTGAGAACCTAACTGACCCTTTACTATATTACAAATTCACTACAGTTTAGCTTGTTATTTAAATTGGGGGATTTTAGTAGAATTATTTTTAAAAAACAAATTTTAATTGGAACTCAATTCACCCCCTCTTGAGTATCCACTCCGACCAACATTTGGTATCAGGGGATATATTTATTAATAAAGGATTTCCAAATACTCTGTTTTTCAACTGTTATTTTAGTTGTATCTTAAAGATCTTAAATTTCTGTTAGTTCTAAATTTTATCTCTTTAAATATATCTGCTAAAATCTAATTGTGGATAATATATTAGAAGGTGTTGCTACCAACATGCCGACTTTCTTTAAAAGTATAAATAATTCCCAATGGAAACTGAAAATGAAAATTCATTTAGAATGTATGTTATTTGACATCTGGACTGCTATAGAGACTCAGTATAAGATTCCAGAAACTGAAATAACTACTTGGGATAAACCTACTAAAACAGCTTACAATAATAATTGTAAATCAATGAATGCCCTGTACTGTGCTTTAGGAGATGAATAATTTAATCTAATATCTTCTTGTAAGGCTGTTTATGAAATTTGGGATACTTTCGGTGCTTCTCATGGGGGAACAACCAATGTTAAGGAAATGAGATTGTATACCTACATTATTAAGTATGAAAATTCTAAAATGAATCATGATGAACCTATTTCTGACATGTATCTCAGGTTTCAACGAAATTGTAAATACAATGAGATCACATGGAAAAGTTGTTCCTGCAAAGGAGAGAATCATGAGGATACTAAGATGCCTGCCAGAAATATGGAGAGGCACATCAGTCTCAATAAGAGAATTGTGCTACATAAGTTCACTACCTGTTAAGGAGATAATTGGTATGTTGATGATGTATGAAGAAGAGATAAAGGTAAACAAAGAGGAAGATAATAAACCAAAGAGTAAGTCAGTGGCATTCAAGTCTACTACCTCAAAGAGAAAGGACAAGGAGAATGTTAACATACCTAATGAAAGCTCAACAAGTGGATGTTCAGATTTTGATAGTGATGTTGAGATGGCTCAAATAGCCAGGTGATTTAAGAAGTTTTATAGAAATAATAAGTTTTTCATAAAATCCAATTACAAGGGAAAGTATGTCAATAATGGTCAGTGGAAGAAAGATTGGAAGAAATCTAATACAGATGATGAGATAGTGTGTTATGAATGCAAAAGGAAAGGACACATTAAGACTGACTATCCAAAATTGAAGTTCTATAAGAAATATGACTACAAGGATAGAAAATATAAGAAATCCATGAAGGCAACATGGAGTGATTCAGAAGACAGAACAAGTGAGTCTGATGTTTCTGATTCTGAAAAGAATCATACAAACATGTGTTTCATGACTAATACTTTTGAGGTACCTGTCTCCCCTCTGATGAATGATTATTATTCTAGGAATGAAAGTGATTCAAATAGTGACAATAATATGACAAAATATGAATTATTTGAATACTACAACATGCTAGAGGATACATGTAATGATCTATAAGATAAGTACAAGTCATTTAAGAAACAATATGCCTTGACTGGTACTGTTAAATCTGATCTTAATATAGAAAAGAAAACTAATGCTCAACTATTAAAGGAGAACACTCAACATAAATTTTCTAATGAGAAACATAGAAAATACTTGGAGAAGTTCACAAATGGAAAGAATACTATAACTCAAATGCTTTGAAAAATATTTGCACAAAATTATACTACTAGTTTAGGATTTCAACCTAGACAAAGACATCTTGTTAAGAATAAATTTATTCCTAAATCTGGACAGTATGCTGCTAGTTCCAGTTTTGGAAACTCTTATGGCTCAACCAACTATTCACATAATTATAGATCAAACAAAGTTTATCATTCAAAATATTTTGAATTTATTGATTGTATGAGACCCATTAGACAAATCTGGGTACCAAAAGTTTTTCTTGCTAACCTGTCTTGACCCCAAAAAATCTGGGTACCAAAATCATTTTCTGTTTAAACCTGTTTTGTAGGAGACTTTCCTGAAGAGTTACCATAAGAAGATATAGGCCTTGTACAATGTATATTCAAGGCATATGACTAGAGATTACTCATTTTTTAAAAGTTTAATCAAGGTTGATGTAGGACATGTCACCTTTGGTGATAATTCAAAAGGAAAAATCATTGGATTAGGCCATATTGGTAACACTGCTTCAGTTTTATTTTCTAACGTATTATTTGTTGATGGATTAAAATAAAATCTGTTAAGAATTTCTCAGTTTTGTGATGATGGTTTCAATTTTAAATTTAAAAATGATTCTTGTAATGTTTTTAATTATAAAAATGTTTTAGTATTTTCTGCCTTAAGAAATGAAAATGTTTGTGTTGTGGATTTAAATTCTTTAACCAAACAAAAGGTTACCTGTTTAATGCTTTTCATATAGAATCTTGGCTATGGAACAGAATATTAGGACACTACAATGTACATTCACTTAAGAAAATGACTAAGAAAAATTTAGTTAGAGACATACCTCAACTAAAATTCGTAACAGACAATGTTTTTACTCCATGTCAAAAGGGAAAGAAACATAAAGTTTCATTCAAATTAAAGAAATAAGTTCCACATTATCAACCTCTCGAGTTAGTTCACATGGATTTATTTGGACCTTCTAGAGTTTCTAGTTTAAATGGGATGAACTATGTCTATTTTTTGGTAGATGACTTTTCTAGATACACTTGGCTATACATTCTTGGTCACAAAAGTGAAGCTTGTTCTTATTTTATGAAATACTCCAAGTCTGTAGAAAACCATAGTGGACTTAAGAATAAAACCCTGAGAAGTGATCATGGTCATGATTTTGAAAATCATGAGTTTTAATCTTACTACTCGCACAATGGCTATAGTCACAACTTTTCTACCCCTAGGACACCTCAACAAAGTGATGTAGTTGAAAGAAGAAATAGAACCCTTCAAGAAATTTCAAGAACTATGCTCAATGAATATGATTTACCTGTTTAATTTTGGGCTAAAGCTATGAATACAACTTTTTATTTTATAAATAGAGTCTTGATTAGACCTGTTCTTAAGAATACCCATTATGAACTGTGGAATAATGGGAAACCTAATGTGAGTTACTTCAGAGTTTTTTGTTACAAAGTATTTATTATTAATAATATGGATAATCTTGGAAAATGTTTTTATAAAAGTGATGAAGGAATATTTCGAGGTTACTCTATAACCACTAAATCTTATAGAGTCTTTAACAAAATAACCATGTTTGTGGAAGAATCAGTACATATCAAATTTTATGAAACTGATCCGCATGAACCTATGTATTCTCTTGAAAATCGTGAAGAATATCTGTCTATTTTGGACCTTAATGAAAAAATCAGTGAACCTGTTGTAAAGACAACTAGTTCTGAAAATAATCCAGAATCTGCTCCTGGTGAACCCGAGCATAGAGAAGAACCAAAAATTTCTAGCCCTACCTTTACTAGATCAACTAGGATTCTAAAGAATCATCCTTTATATGCTGTTTTTGGTAATCTTGATAGAGGGACACAGACTAGAGCTTCTCTTAGAAATCAGGTTGAACATCAAGCCTTTCTTTCATAGTTAGAACCAAAAAATATTAATGATGCAATCAATGAAGAATTTTGGCTAATGGCTATGCAAGAAGAATTAAATCAATTTGATAGAAATGAAGTCTGAGAATTAGTTGACAGACCTAAGGACACTGTGACCATAGGCACTAAATGGGTTTTTAGAAATAAGGTTGATGAGTTTGGAAATATAGTTAGAAACAAGGAAAGACTAGTTACACAAGGGTATATTCAAGAGGAAGGAATATACTATGAGGAACCCTTTCAACTGTAGCTAGATTAGAAGCCATTAGGATTGTACTTGCATATGCTGGTCATCTGAATTTCAATTTATATCAAATGAATGTTTAAAGTAATTTTCTAAATGGTTTTATAATTGAAGATTTTTTTGTTTAACAACAACCTGGATTTATTAGTCCTCATTTTCCAAATCGAATTTTTAAACATTCTAAAGCCTTATATGGTTTAAAACAAGCCCCATGAGCTTGGTATGATATACTTAGTAAGTTTATTATTTCAAAAGTTTTTTCTAAAGGGATTTATGATCCAACTCTCTTTATCAATAGAATTTTCAAATATGTTTTGATAGTAAAAATCTATGTTGATGATTGTTCCATGGTTTCGGCCTCGAAACACCCAATGACTCCGTATCCAATGATGTGTGGACCTGCTTTCCAATGGAAGGAGTTCGCCGGATGGTCTGACCAGCGATTCTTAAGAACTCACATTGGTCCAGAGGATGGGAATTCGGGTTCATCGCACCCTTTTGGGGGGAATTATAACCTATTCCAGGAATCTATTATAGATTTAATATGTATTCATATGTTCGAGAGTCTTTGGATTATACCCAAACATAGTATCCATAGATTTAACCCTTGATTGGAAATGGTCTGCTGAACGCAGGGGTTCAGAATCATTCATGCATGAGGTTTACCATCCCTCGTTGGATTAATGACCCCGAGGAGTTTGGACTCACTGAGATGGTGCTAGGAGCAGCTCGGTGAACTGAAGTGAAGACAGTCTGATCGATTGGTTTTTGGGCTTGAACCTCAGGGATGATTCCTACGTACCTTGCCTAGGAGATAGGGATCAAAGTCCACATAGTTCAAATGGGAGCGCCGGAAAACCAACATGAAGGTGGACCCGGGAGTCCGATTGTGATCGGGCTTGAACATCAGGGAGGCTTCCTATGTATCCCTGTGGTAGGGAATCAAAGTCATCGCAGTTCGCATGGGCATGGGTATTACGCTCTGGGGAAGCCCATGGAAATGGATTAGGTCTTACACTCTGAGGAGCCCCATGAGAGGATTCCATGGTCGATGCTTACTCTAAGCCCATGTCAGTCATGCTCGGTGTGAGAAACAAGAGGCATCATGGACCAGAGGATCACGTCGGGAAAGGTGCGTCCGTGAGAAGTGGAGTGGGGATTATGCATGAGGACGGCCCATAAAGTTGGGGTTTACTCCTAGGTGGATTACCAGGGTGATGGATAGGGGCTTACACTCTGAGGAGGCCCATAAGAGGATTTCCTGGTCGATGCTCACTCTAAGCCCATGTGAGTCACGCATGGTGTGAGAAACAAGAGGCAGTAGGGACCAGATGATCACGTCACGAAAGGTGCATCAGTGAGAAGTGAAGTGGGGCATATGCAGAGAGCGGCCCATAAGGTTGGGGATTATACTCTGAGGAGGCCCAGGGTAATGGATTGTGGATTACATTCTGAGGAGGACCATGATGATAAAGCACAACGGGAGAGGGAAATGGTGTGCTCCTGTGCCCATCTCCTCTCTTTCAGTTCATAAGGGCTTCCTTCTGATGGGTATTTTACCATCCCTATGAAGCCTTTAACAGGTGTAAAGGCAGAAAGGGGATTCCCGAAATAAGACTTCACATTACCATGGGAATGTGAACCCAGGAATGCTTCAGGAATCTTCTAAAGGGTAGGGGAAACCCCTTCGCCTCTCTTTACCATGGGTATGTGAACTCAAAACGGCATGCTGATGCGCCTGAGGGTTACACCACACGGATCTGGTGGCTCTAGTGGAGGCCTCTGCCCAGGGCAGATGAATAGGCTAATAAGGAGGTTGTGGTGGATCAGACTGGATTGGAATGATTTTATCTAGCTCGGGGAATGGGAACTCTGAAGGTTCTGATGGGCCACACGTATGGAATGGTGGCGCCCTTCGCACAGGAAGGTGCTACGCGCCTGGAGAAGTCGTCCGCGAACCAGGGTGGTCCGCAGACTGAGGGGAACCCCGCGAAACAGGGTGGTCTGTGGACTGAGGGGCACCCCGTGAACCAGGGTGGTCCGCAGACTGAGGGGAACCCCACGAACCAGGGTGGTCCGCAGACTGAGGGGCACCCCGTAAACCAGGGTGGTTCGCGGTCTGGCGAGAATGACACGAACCAGGGTTGTTCGTGGCTTCGGGATCAGCCCGCGTACTAGGGGGTACGCGGAGGGGTCCACATGAGCAGCGACGGCCAAGGGAAGCACCGATCGGGGGTTCGTCGGTCGAGGATTCGCCCGCATAGGAGGGTGCTACACAGTGCGGTAGATCGGAAAAGAGGCATAAGAACCCTGGTCCATGGGGAGTGAATCTGCGGAGGGGATATGGTTCACGGTATTCTCTTTTTTATGTTATTTTAAGTTCGCGGTTCACCAAATTATTATTCCTTTTCAGTTCCTTATTATTTCGTTCCTAGGTTTATACCTGCTCTAGTTCGCGAACTGGAACTTCACTGTTTGCGAAATCCTAAGCCTTCCTCGAAATCCTTCCACCCGAGTCTGATCGCTCTTCTCATCTTCTGCCTTCGAATCATCTGAATCTGAATCCCCTCTCCTTTCCCCCTCGGTCTCCTTTTATTGGGTGGGGAAAGAGATGTATCTACGGTCACGCGGCACCTTTTGCGGAGGCCCATGACCGAAAACCCAGTTCACAGATGACTTGGTCAATCCGTAGTTTGTGGTGTATTAAACACTCCTCTGCAAACCAAACACGGGAAGTGATTCACGGCCTCGGAGGTTTCCGCCACTATTTCGTGAATGACAACAGAGGCGATTCAGGACGACTCACGTAGCTCGCGGTTGGGGCGGTCCAGAATGGTGAACCTGGTTGGCGCTTGTCCCGCCTCGCGACCGCGGAGGATCTCCGCCTCCATCTCTCGAATGACGACGGATGTATCTTGAACAGGTCTACACGGTCCGTGGTTGGGGCGGTTCATGACGGTGAACTAGATTAGCGCCCATCTTGCCTCATGACCGCAGATGATCTCCACCTCTATTTTGCGAACGACGATGGTTCGTGGAGGGAGTGCTTCGTGGGTCCTGGCCACGTCGCGTTTTCATGGGACCGGTCCATGGACCGGTCCTGCTTGTTTCCATTATTTGAACTTCTCCATTCTTTTCCCCAATTATTTTTGGGGGATTTGGGTAGAATCTCCATTGCAGTTTTTTCAGGACCCTATAAATGCCCCCCATCAGAAAGGGGTCTGATCGGAACGACGAGGAGGCCATTCTGATGCCAAGTGGTCCTGAAACTGAGATGATTTGCAGTAGGGCAGTAGACCGAGTAGGGGACCACGTCTATAAATACGGGGGGGCCTTCATTTGTCCTTTACATAATTCTTCATGAAACCAGAACTCCCTCGCCTCCTCTTGCTCGTTCCTTCACGAAGGGCTTTGTCCGTGAACCGGTTGCGACTTCTGTGAACCATTCCACCTTCGTAGTCGCCTTCACCCACGAACCAATTCCCCTACCGCAAACCATTACTCTTAATTAATTAAAAATTAAGTCATGATGGGTTGTGGAGGAACTTTCTTCGTGGTTTTGGTGCTCCGCAGTTTCGATGCTCTACGGTTTTGATACTCTGCAGACTAAAATCTCTTGAACTTTAAAAGTTTCTATGTCTTCCAAACTTAATCACTTAAATTCAGGATTGAAATTCCACAGAGCAACATGGTTCGCGGTTTCCTGGACAACGCTCCACGGGCTAGGGTTTCGTGGACTACTTTTGCGAAGGGCCAGTTCGCGGGATGCTGTCAGCGCGAACCATCCTTTGAGGCCTCCTTGTGGTTTTTTCTTATGAAGGCTCCTCAACTGACCCTCATCCATATATCTGGTATTTTTGTCCATATTTTTATTCTGGACTAACTAATTGTTTTCTCTCGTCTTGTAGGGAGAAGATATGGTTCCCCCTCGTTTTGTACCGAGGCTTGCTGTAGAGCCGCTCCCAATTGGTTTAGGGAGATGTTTAGCTATGGTTCGCAGAGCGGAGAACATCCAAGAGGACCCTAGTTGGTCCATCATTCCTGAAAATGGTGCCTTGAAAGACTTTCTCCCTCCTGAGCTCCTGGATTATCCACTATCAAATTGACTTCCAATTCATGGATTTGGTCTTCAAGATGATGTCCCTCCCCCCCCCACTTTATCAGGTCTTCCTTATCCTCTCTTGGAAGCATCATCCAAGTGTATTTAGGTGAACCTTACCCAATCGGGGGAGATGGTTTCTGACTCTGACCAGAAAGATGCCTTCATTTTGAAGGGCTCTGTTTGGACCCAAAGTGATCAGCATGCCTAGAACCTTTATCAGGAAGTTTTCTTCAATATTTACCCTTCTATTATCAACCTTGCTCGAGTGGATCCTGATGCGGGGTGGATTCCTAGGTGGGATCTTCGGTCTGGCGGGATCTCCTCAAATGATTGGGCATGGGATTTCTGGGTCCATCATCACTGTCGGGAGTCTCCTGAATCACTGGAAGCAGTAAATTTATACTCAATACTGTGGGCTTCCCAATTTTCTATTTACCCACCATCCTTGGTCATGCTAGACCTACTCAGTCGCTGGTGTTCAAGCACTAATACTTTTCACCATGCCCATGGTGAATTTGGCATTAGTCTATGGGATATCTATCAATTGGGAGGGCTCTCGATTATTGGTGAAATGTATGAAGAATTTTTGCCTACACCTGACTCATGGGACGATGTCGAACAAGTGCCTTTATTATTGAGGGATCTTCTGGTTATGGTGGAGAAATCACTGGGTCAGGCCTTGCGTGACCGCTCTCTTGTTCCCTATAGTACCTGGATTGGGTTATTTCTGAACACCACTGGTCATGTGCCGAAGATCAAGCACCCTAGGACTCATCCTTCTCAACAGTCACGAACCTCCCCAAGTTCCCACTGGGCAGTTCTGGAGGCGGGCGACTACCTTTCATGGGGTTATGAGATGCACCCTGGTGTGCCGCCTATGCTCCGGCTGGCAGGTTTGTTTGCTATGTTCTTGAGCGGGTGGTTATTCCCTTCTTGGGATATTAATCATGGCGTCAAGGCTTTCACCCTGATGATGGAAGTTGATTTGGAAGAGGTCCACCTTGTGAATTTTGTCGTGCCCACATTGGCTCGTATTTATGAACTGCTGGGTCACATGCAGAAGGGCGGGTCATCCTTCTTTCATAGTGGGCCATTTCAATTTTTGTATGGTTGGGTAGTGGATCATTGTCGCTGCTATGAGTATCGTCACAACACGGTCATCATGCTTCCTACATTTCAGCCTACCTTGCTTGATATAGCAGGAGTTCGCCTGAAATAGCTCTGCCCTAGTGAAGTCCTAGAGCTTTTGAGTGACTTTCCCTAGTTTTCTTTCACTCCCTACCCTGCCCCTTTTGGCGTATTAGTTGAAAACTTCCGGGGGAGCCTAGAGGAGCGCTCCTACATGATCTCTCTGCCGGACAGATTTCTGTCCGTGCGGATCGACGAGGTTTCTCTGTGCGAGTTATATGTCCTGTATCGTTTTTCTCGCCAGTTTGGGTGCATGCAAGTCCAGGTTTCCATTCCCCCTCCTCAGGCTCGAGGACTACACCTGGACACACTTCGTCAATGGTGGATGATGCTGACGCGGGAGGGATCTGATGCGAGCATTCCCCTGCCTGTCGTGGGGGCGGCCACCAGCCTTTCCATGGAGTATGCAAAGGCGTGGGAAAAATAATATCCCAATGGGATCCTAGGGAAGTCCATTCCGAAGGTTAACAAATTATGAGGTACTGAAGCTGTCATGTATACCACACCTTCCCCATCAGCTCTAAGGGAGGATCGATTGATGGCTCGTCGATCAAAGTGGCTTAGAGGATTTTCCTCTCCCAGTCCTACGGTGGATGATGTTCAGGCGGGTTCATCCTTCTTGGATGTGGATGAGGACAACCTTGTGGTTTCGTGTCCCAGTGAGACTATCCTAGAAGTTTTTTCACTTGACACCGGGCTTAGAAACTTGATTCCCAAGCCTGAACCGGGGTTAGAGGCTCCAGACAATCCAGTTTCGGAACCAACTTCTAGTGAGCACATGCCTGCGCTGGTTGCAATACCAGATTTCATTCCCGTGCTATTCAGCGATGACACCAAAGATCTTCGTTCCATGGAGGACCACCAGGCAGTGCGTAGGTGGGACTGGCCTCGAATTTGCGAGATTATTGCCGAAAACCCTCTAGCTGAGATGGAAACAAAGACTGAAGCACTTCGACGGCTCTTCCTGGGTTTGGGGTCGGGTGGCTTTGACTATCGGCAGTTCCATTCTCCTACTGTACAAGTTTTCATGGCTCATGAGGAAGCTGCCACTAGTGAATGCAAACTTGCTCACTTCGCTGCTGCTCATTGCGGGACCCAAACCCTGGAGGAAGCCATGATACAGCTCAATCAGCTGATGGCACAGGAGGCGACCTCTTGAGATCAGGTGGTCGTCCTATCCTCCAAGTTTCCTAAATGTAAAGAATGGGATGCGATGCTGAGGAATCAGTTTCCAGCTGTGACCGGTCATGTTGAAGCCACTAGATAAGGGATCGACGATCTCCAAACAAC
The DNA here is from genome assembly GCA_963277665.1 of Viscum album. NCBI lineage: Eukaryota > Viridiplantae > Streptophyta > Magnoliopsida > Santalales > Viscaceae > Viscum > Viscum album. The sequence continues at coordinate 1,119,270,192 of OY728152.1, forward strand.
AATGGAGCATACTCCTCTGATGTTTGTGGTTTGAATCCAGGGAGAAGGCTGTGTTGGAACGGTCTTGCAATGACCTCCGCCACACGGTTGCTGATCTGGTGGAGAGAGTGAGTCAGGCTCCTTTATAACTATCAAATACACTCTTTTACCCTCAGTTTTACTTACCCCTCTCCTCTTTTTTGTGAGGGAGAGACCCCAGCTTGTGGACGTCCTCCCTTTTTTTTGTTTGAATGAAACACAGTCTCGGTCAATCAATTGTTTCTGTGAAATTTGATAGTTACTTAGAACATCTTTTGTGTAAATAAAAATTCACTAAATCATAATTAATCATAATTGAGGAAAACAAACTCTAACTTTTTCCTAGACCATGGGGTCCAGTGAGCATAGTTTGACTATTGCTAGGGGTTTGTAGAAAATCCCTACAAGCCTTTTGTCTCTTCTTTTAATACCCTGATTTTGCCTGGGCTCCTTTAGTGTGAGCCCAACGGGTATGGCATGCCTTTTTCTTAGGTCGCCCTTTTCAGGTTTTTGGCCTAACAGGATTTGTGCCTCTTTTTGTGAGCATTTTAAAGTCCCGCCAACAAGCCTATCATTACTGATGTTTTAGGTCAAACTGCTTTGACCAAACATGGTGGGGAAAGGGCCCCAATGGGGTTCAGCTGATCAAAAGATGTCTCAATACTCTTCAGATGCACATGGAGGAACATGTTTAAATTTGAACTACATGCAGGGCATGCCTCAAGGCATGGGAGCCACGTCGGTGTACAGAGGTAGGAAGAGTGTTGCCTAAGTAAAACTTTCCTTTGGTAGACGGGACAGGGGAGATCAATATGCAAAGCCACTGAGGGAATGATATTCATATTCGTGGAATGTTTTCCTCAAGTCAATGACTATCCATTTCTAATGGCCAGGGGACTTCATGGAAGTCTGGCTCATGGAAACCATGATGGGTGGCTTGGAAAATTATGAAAACCACCGGGGGTGGCATAGATGGGGAGTGTGACATCTGAAAGTGTTTTGGGAACATCCATACTAATCAGGAGCGTAGTCATGAGACCACTTCCCTACACATTTAGTTAGCGTAAGGGATGGTTGAGGCTTGGCGCAATTTAAAGTCATGCAGACGGGACATAATTTAAAATGGAACAAATTCTCCTAGTTAAAAGTAATCTTGTCAAAGACGTTCCACCATATTCAGGCAGGGTTGTGAATGAGGTTAGTAAACTATATCTCAGAGGGTTTCTGAATCCCGGGATAGACATGGGGGCTCAGGGTCCAAGAGGCATACAGAGAGAAGCATTACCTTAGGAAATCTTTCCTTTGGTAGACGGGCCAAGAGCTATCAATATGTTGATCCGCTGAGGGCATGGTATGCGTAGTCTTGCAAAGGTGTCCTTAGGTCAATGATTGCATTCCCCCGATAGCCAAGCAACTTCAGAAAAGTTGAGATTTGGGACCACTAGGGGGTGGCTTATGAGAGTTCGTCTTTTTCTGAGTGCAGAGTATGGTTTATGATGAGAGGGTTCCTGGATATGGGGGAAAATCTAGACTAAACTTCTCGAGAATTGGTAAAGTAATCTCTTCTCACACGGGTGTGAGATGGTGACTTGTGCTGGTCTGACCCGTGCACTGAAGGACAGAGAAAAGCCTCTGTTCCTTACGGAACCCATGGTGGGTTGGACCATGCAGTTTAGCATCATTCGGTAAGGACTAAGAGCATTATTAAAGGATATTGTGCAGTTTAACGTCATGCAGTGAGGATGAGGGGAATTTCTCTTTCCTTTTCCAATGTTGTGTAGTTTAACATCGTGTAACAAGGATGATTGACCGTGCAGTTTAACGTCGTGTGGAAAGGACGTAGTTAAAAAGGTCTCTCTTGATTAGATGTAACTGGGCCCGAGTATCCTGGCATTTCCAAGACGTGGAGGGGGGTTTATGGTGTAAATCATGGTTCCAGGGCTTCTTGGATCAGAAGAGATGATATGGGGGCTCTGAGGCCAGTAAGCGTACGGAGCTAGGAAGAGTGTTGCACGAGGAAATCTTGCCTTTGGTGGATGAGCCAGGGGCTATAATTATGCAGATCTACTGAGGGAATGGTATTCATAGTCGTACAAAGGTGTCCCTTGGTCAATGACTTTCCACTTCTGATGACCATGAATGGTGATGAAGATCCGCAATTATCTGGGATACGAAGTCTGTCATCGGGGAAGGAAATGTCTGAACATGTTGGGCCTACTCGGCCCTGGTTGCCATTAAAGCTTAGAGAGCTCCCTGCGCTGATTTACTTTGTGCGCGGGGGTGTACCTTTACTCCATGAAGTTTTATGTCATGTGGTAAGGAAGAGGTACTCCTAGTTTAGCAGTCATAGAGCTCGGACCATTGAGTGACTATTGCTGCGGTCACTCAAAGGATAACTGGGTCAACATGTTCTGATATACTTGGAACAAGGTGGGGGATGAAGGTTGTAAACCACAACTTTGAGTTTTCCCAGATCAGGAGGTGTGGTGTGGGGGCTCTGAGGTCGGTAAGCGTACAGAGCTAGGAAGAGTACTGCCTGAGGAAATATTTCCTTTAATGGACAAGCCAAGGTCTATCATTATAAAGATCCACTGAGGGCATGGTATGCATATTCATACAAAGTTGTCCCCGGGTTGATAACTTTCCACTTCTGATGGCCATGAATGATTATGAGAATCCACGATTTCCCATAGTGCATTGTTCGGCACATGGGGATAATGGTGTCCGGGTATACAAGAAACATCTTCACTGCAATTATCCATTGAGTCAAAGTAGCCTAGTCTTGGCTTGATGTTCATTGATGCAGGTCTCTATGTGAACCACCGGCGGACACATATGATAGCCAAATAGGGATACCCCAGAAACACTTGTACGTGATAAGGGGAATGAACTTTTAAACCACTGCTCCATAAATTTTTGGATCAGGGGATGTGATACGGGGGCTCTGAGGCTGGTAGGTGTACGGAGCTAGGAAGAGTGTCACCGGAGGAAATCTTGCCTTTGGTATACGGGCCAGGGGCTATCAATATGCAGAGCCGCTGAGGGCATGGTATGCATAGTCATGAAAAGGTGTCCACGGGTCGATGTATTTCCACTTCCGATGGCCATGAGTGGTTATGAAGATTCATAATTATCTGGGCTGTGGAGTCTGATGTATGGAGAGGATGCATCCAAATGTGTAAGGAGTATCTCCATATCGTTTCTCCATGTGTCTTACGTGGGTCGCGATAAAGTTCGTGTAGTTTGACGTCATGCGGTGAGGATGATGTCCGTGCAGTTTAACGTAATGCGGTGAGGATGATGTCCGTGCAGTTTAACGTCATGCAGTGAGGATAAAGTATACACCCCATGCAGGTCTGGTCTGTACATGGGGGAAGGGGAATTTTTTTCGTGGTGGCTAGGCCATGGTGTGGAATTTTGGCATCACTATATATCCTGCGAAGGCAGGAATCAAGCCTCACATAGTTCTCTAAAAGATTGTACACCTCGTGCAGGTCTGCTCCGTACACGGGGGAAAGGGAATTTTTAACATTACTTTCATTCAGGAGTGGTTGGGCCGGGATGGGGGATCCTGGCGTCACTACGTATCCTGTGAGGGTAGGAATCAAGTCACACGTAGTTCTCTGAAAGGAGTACACCCCGTGCAGGTTTGGTCCGTACACGGGAAAGGGGACATTGTTAAAACTTCTTGTCCGTGCAGTTTAAATTCATGCGGTGAGGACAATTGCTACACACCATGCAGGTCTGGTCCGTACACAGAGGGAAGAAGGAATTTTAAACTTTTATTCAGGGGGATGGACTAGGATATGGGACATCGGCATTGCTACATATCCTGCGAGGGCAGGAATCAAGCCGTACGTAGTTCTCTAAAATCTCTGCTGTTTAACATCATGCGGTGAGGATGAGGTCCATATAGTTTAATGTCATGTGGTTAGGACGATGGGTATTATTAGATTCCAAGTAGTTTAACGTCATGATGTGAGGACGTACTCCATGCAGTTTAACATCATGCGGTGAGGACGTGATACTCCTATTTTAAGTTTATAGAGTTTGGACCGTTGGGTGCTTGGAAGTTTAATGTCATGCAGCTCGGACAAAGAGTACACCCCGTGCAGGTCTGGTCCATACACGGGGGGTATGTTCATTCTTAACTCTTATTATATGTGCAGTTTAACAACGTGCGGTAAGGACGAAATACTCTAAGTTTAAGGTCATGGAGTTTGGACAGTTTGGTGCTTGACAGTTTAACATCATGTAGCTCGGATGAACTCTAAGAAGTTTAAAATCGTGCGGTAAGGATGTAGGTGACCCTACGTGAAAGGAAAAAAGGGAGGTCTAAACAGTTTAACATTGTGTGGTGAGGACGACTTCCGTGCAGTTTAACGTCATGCAATAAATATGTCTTCCACTTTCGGTTTCTATGCAAATTACTTCTTTAGGAATCTCTCATTTGTAGGAGCATTTGTAAATTGTCCATCCATAGAGATCAGGGTAGATGCTCTGTTGGAGTAGACCTTGTGTACAACATATGGTCCCTCCCACTTTGGTTCCAACTTTGGAGGTTTCTTGTCAGGTATCATTGGGGTCCGGAGGAAAAATAGCAATTCTCCTTCCAAGAAAAACTAAAGATGAACCTTTTTGTTGAAGGCTCATGCGATCCGGTTCTGGTATACCTCTAGATGGTGAAAAGTGTGCAACCACTTCTCGTTTAGCTGTTCCAATTCACCTAGCCGCTTTTCTGACTGCTCATCGTCGGATAATTCATCATGGATGGCAACACGGAGTGAGGGAAGTTGGAGTTCAATGGGCAGGACCACCTCTGTTCCGTACACCAATGAGTATGGGGTGGCCCGAGTAGCGGTGTAGATTGTAGTTCGATAAGCCCACAATGCATTGAGGATTTTATCCGGCCATGGATTCTTGTCTTTGTATACCATTTTTTGGATAATGTTGGACATGGTCTTGTTGAAAGCCTCTAACTGTCTGTTGGCCATTTCATGGTAGTGGTATGAGTGGCTAGCCTTGATACCATACTCGTGGTATAGTTTCTCCAATTCAGCAGAGCAGAAGTTGGTGCCATTTTCCGTCAGTATGGTATGAGGGACACCAAATCTCGTGATGATGTTGGTCTTCATAAAGATGAAAATATTTATTGCCCCAACTTCCTTGAGGGTTATGGCTTCTGCCCATTTGGAAAAGAAGTCAGTTCTGTTAGAATATACTCCAACTGTTTGGCTGTGGCGGGAGGATATGGTCCCACAACGTACATCCCCCAGACGGAAAATGGCCAAGAGTACTTGGATTGATGAATTAACTCTGGGGGTTGGTGTATGAAGTTGGCATGAATTTGTCATGAGTGGAATTTTGCGGTAAAACGCTCGCAGTCTTGTGCCACTGTAGACCAGTAGTACCCAAGCCTTCGAACTTGATGGGAAAGATTGGTCCCTGGTTGATGTGCTCCACATTCTCCTGCATGTACTTCATTCATTACGGCAGTGGTTTCTTCTCCATCAATGCATCTGAGGAGCACTCCATCAAGGCCTCATTTGTAGAGGACCTCTTGCTGACCCGCGCCACCATATAGAACAAAAGTTTATTTCACTCCTCCGTATTTGCTCTCGTTCAGCCCTGTCTGGTGAAAGTTATCCCCGTTGAAGGTAGTATGCGATGGGGGTCATCCAGCCAGTGGCAGGTGCATATGGCTCGAGGACAGGAATGACTTCGTGGATTTATTATATCTTATCTTGGACAAACAACAATAACATTCGATGGTGAGAAATACTGATAACTGTTTCATCCCGGTCTGGGTCAGCTAGGGTTATGGCCACGTTGGCTAATGCGTCAGCCTGAGCATTCTGAGACCGGGGAATATAGGTCAATGTTGGTTCTGTGGATAATTTCTCCATTAACCCTCGGACATGGTCAAACAGGGGGATCAAATCCTCTTTTTTTATAGCATAGTCACCATTGACTTGCTTGATGACCAGTTCCGAGTCACATTTTACCTTAAGGTGATATAATTGTGCCTGGAGTGCGAGTTCCAGGCCTGCAATGAGGGATTCATATTCCGCTTCATTGTTCGTACACCCCTCTGATAGGAGGAAGGAATATGGAAAGATTTCCCTTTCTAGGGACATGAGTATTATACCCAAAACCACTTTATTGAATCTGGGATCCTCCATCCTCCTCCCAGCTGGGCTTCGAGATGCGCCGTCTAAGTACATTTCCCATGCTGGGAACTCCTCTCAAACCGAGAAGATGTCTTCATCAGGTGGCTCGACGTCCGGTGTAGTGGTCCTTGTCAAAGGGTGTTCTTCCAGAAATTCTGCTAATGGATGACCCTTGATGGCTTTCTAAGGCACAAACCAGATGTCAAACTGTTGCAGGATGACCGCCCATCGGGATAGGCGTCCGGTTAGCATCGGGCGGCTGAGGATGTACTTGAGCAGGTTACTCCACGAGATCAAATGGACTTCATGATGCTACAGATAATGTCGCAACTTTTGAACTACAAAGACCAAGGACAAACAGTTCTTCTCGATATTTGAGTATCGAGTCTCAGCATCAATCATTGTTCGGCTGAGGTAATAGAGACTGTTTTCACTACCCGCGTCATTATTTTGTGCGAGGAAGGCTCTGAGTGATTGCTCTAAGGCTGTCATGTACAAGATGAGAGGTCTTCCTTCAACCGGGGGCATGAGCACCGGTGGGCTTAAGATGTACTTCTTTAAGTTGTCGAACGCCTCTTGGAAGTCATCCATCCATTGGTACGTGACCCCCTTCTTCATTAACCTGATGAAGGGAGAAAATTTTCTTGCCAGGTTTGCTATGAACCACTTGATATAGGCCAGGTGTCCTTGGAATCCCCTCAACTCAGTGAGGTTTTAGGGAGGAGGCAGACCAAGGATAGACTTTGTCTTCTCAGGGTTAACTTCGATGCCACGATGGCGTATGATGAATCCAAGGAATTTCCCTGATTTATCCCCAACGGCGCATTTCAAGGGGTTCATCTTTAAGATATGCTCTCGGAGCTTGTTGAAGACGGTCTCAAGGTCTGACAGTTGATCCGAGCGCTATCTGGAATTGACCACTAGGTCATCCATGTAAAGTTCAACGAATTTCCCCAAGAACAGTTTAAATATCCGATGCATGGAACGCTGATATGTGGCACCAGCATTCTTGAGACCAAAGGGCATGACCCTGTAACAAAATACCCCTTGAGGGGCCCTAAAGGCAGTGGCTTCTTCATCTTCTCGGCCCATCCTGATTTGGTTATAGCTGGAATAGCCTTCCATGAAGGATAGAGCCTCATACCCGACCGTTGCATCGATTAACAACTTGGTGATTGGAATCAGGAAGTCATATTTCAGGCAATGCTGATTGAGATCTCTGAAATCGATGCAGACGCAGATTGGTCCGTTCTTTTTCTTGACAGGGACGATCTTGGCCAACCAAATGGGGTACTGGACCTTCCAAATGAAGCCTTCTTTAATGATCATGTCGACTTCAGCCTCTATTTTGGCGGCATGTGAGGGATGCGTCCTTCTGGCGGCCTGTTTATAGCCCCGGTGGTCTTCTGGAAGACCCAGGTGATGCGACGCCACTTCGGGATCGTGTCTCGGAATTTCTGTGTAATTCTAGGAAAAAACATCCTAGTGTTTCCTCAGGAAAGATGTTTATACCTCATGCTTCTTGAGGGACATGGATGCACTGATGAGAGTAGGCCTCAGATCTTCCTCGGTACCCAGGTTTATTTCCATGAGCTCTTCCACCAAGGTCGAGATACCCTCCTCAAATTGAGGAGGGGCATCCCTAAGATCTTCCCCCTATTCTTCTTCCAAGTCCTCATCTTCTTGATCTGATGAGGAGAGAGCTCCTGACACGAGCTCTAGGGAGTACAGAGGTGAGGTGTTGTGGGTTTCCTTACTCAAGTATTCATCCCCAGATCGAGTGTTGGTGGACATTCCCACATTGCCACACTCGGCTATTATGGTTGAAGTCATGAGGACATCCGAGTGAATGTCTGTACTTGAACTCATGCTCTTAACATGGTTGATGGGCTGGACATAATCACTGCCAAGCTGCCTGAGGGGGTCATCAGGAACCATTTCCAGGCCATTTGGAGCGTGGATCCAGTCGACACCATTGACCAAAGGCTTCTTTTTATTTTTCTCATAGAAACCGAAATCAATTTAATGTGACTCGGAGAGCTCAAAAGGGGCCTTGTCGGCGTGCAATGTTCCACTTTGTCCATTTACGCAGTACTTAATACACTGGTGATAGGATGAAGGAACGACCATGTGCTTATGGAGCCACGACCTTCCCAGCAAGGCATTGAATGATGTTCTCTGCCGGACCACCAGGAATTTGGTTTAGGCTACCATGTCACCAAAATGGGTCATTAGCTTGACTTTTCCCATTGGTTTCTGCTCACTCTTGTTGTAACCCAACAGAGTTGTGGCCGAGGGAATTAGGTCGTCCTCATTGTATCCCAACTTACGGAGTGTCTGTAGGGGAAGAAAGTTAACTCCAGAGCCATTGTCTATAAAGAATTTATGGATCTCAATACCATTCAGTGTGCTGGACACATATAGTGGTCTTATGTGTCCTTGCATGACGGCATCTTCATCCTGATCGGTGACGAAAATCACTGCATTGCATTCATCCGGGTCAGTCTCCATCCAATAAATCTCGGTGGTGGCTACCTCGACTTGAAACTCCTGGGGGATGATCAAAGCTTCTATAAGCACCTCCCTAAGGTCTGCTGACAGAATTAGGGCATCGATGATTGATATATTGGATGGTACCAATGACAGCTGCTTAAGGATATTGTATTTCTGCTCCAACGGCCGATGCTTCTCCGTTGGTGGGAGAGTCTTAGCGGGTGTTGTAGGGGATGGAGCATTTGATGAGGAGGGACCAGCCATGAGGTCGGATATCGATGGCGTTCTCGCGTTTTGAGGACTTGGCCCGACTGGTCTATTTGCACGCACTAGGAGTCCAAACACTTATTCCTCCTCTGGTGGGTATCACAAAACAACAGGTCCAAAGAGACTACTTGTGGAGGTGGAGGGGCACTCTTTCTCCTGATGAGTTCGTTGAAGGGCTCTCCCACGGGTTTCCGAAATATTAACGGTTTGGGCTGGGTTCAAACTGTATGGTTGGTTTCAGCTGTGGATGTGCCTCCCCTGGTATCCTCTACCTCTAAGATTCCTCCTCCCGGATCCTCGTGTAGGGAACTCAGGTTCGTAACCATAAGCTTCGTCAGGGAATGATTCCATAAGATGGATGACATTAATAGAACCAATGATTGGCTCTTCATCCTCTGACGAGTCAACCTGGTCGGTTGTCCTTGATGGTGTCGTTTGGTGGGTCGGTGCCCGTGGCGCCAAATTCGAGGGCATATAATCTTCCAGGGTCTGGATTAACTTTGGCCTCGTCGTGGACTACTCCTATTGCGATTGTTTCCTCCTTCATTGATTACACACGGATGAACGGCTCATGGAGGTTTGTGAGGTCGATACTGTCGGCTCTGTGGCTTCAAGGGCTCTTGGTGGCAACACTGGTAGCTGTAGTTGAGCTCGGAGTATGTCCTGGGCTCAGTTGATAGTTTTTTGAGTCATCTAGATGTCAAATTTCTGCCCCTAATTTCTGTTGAATTTCTGCCACCCCTTCTCTTTGTCAGAGTCAGTGGTTGAGATACATGCCACATGTGCTGGGGGTGGTCCCAGATCGACCTCTTCGAAGTCTACCATCCTCTGCAGGAGGTCTTTGAAGACAAAGAATTCTCGGATACTGTTCCCCAACATCCGATAGTAGGGGAAGTAATCTATCCTATCATCACGGCCGACCTCTTCAGGTTTCCTCAGCTCCGAGAGGTGGAGAAAGTTGCAGTTCATTGAGGCAATTAAGTAGTCGCAGACTTGATCGTCTCAGAAGGAGTATACTTTTTGTCATCATTCCTCAAACTGGTTTCTCTTCGGTCCTCTCTGATCGTCCCATTTAGTAGGAGGTGCCCACTGATAAGCAGGAGGCCCTTGATGATTTGGTGGAGGCCTGAGCGGTGGAGAGGGCACATGGGCCGTCTTGATTCTGACAACGGACGCTTCAGCTCTAGGGACTCTTTTTCAAGGAGTCAGCGAGGCTATTCAGGACTTCGAATTAGTCCACTGCAGGGAGTCATCAATTCTCTAGGCAATGGCTGAGAGATGGCGGAAGCCAGTGGTGTACTCCACTGGTATGAGTGGTGTTCGCAACTCATCTCAAAGATTATCAATGCATATGGGTAGAATCTCATCTTGAGGCATTGTCCTATTCAGAGAATAGGTCAGACCGTTCCATCTAGTGATGAAATCTGAGACCCTCTCGTTCTCCCTCTGCTTACAGTTCATGAGATCTTTGACCGTTGTTTTTGGCAACATTGAGCTAAAGTAGAATAGGAACTGCTGCCGAAGGTCTTCCCAACTCTTTATTGACTAGGCTGGCAGACTCGTATACCAAATGAAGGCGGATCCTTTCAAGGTCCGTACGAAGCATCTAAGTTTCACTGCTTCTTGCTGCTCCGGAGTTCCCATCATAGGGTCACAATAGGATGTGTAGTGCATCAGATGCTATTCCGGATCACCTGATCCATTGATGATAGGGAATATAGGGATCCCAAAATTGGGTGGAGGCGGTGTGTTGCTCAACCAATCCGGGTAGGGTTTTAGCTCGGGCTGTATCAGAGCGCGTCGACCTTCCATCACTTCCAATCGAGCTGTTAGTGCCTCAATGGTGTTGGTGAGATCCTGGTTTATATCCCGTTGGGCCCGGTCCTGTGCAGGCATAGCCCGAGGAATTTCCTGAGGATCTGGATTGGCTAGCACCAGGGGTGTGTGTGCCTTTTTTGGCACCTTCGGAGGGTTTAGGTTTACTCTCTTTGGTTGCTTCTTGAGTGGAGGGAAGTCTTGGTATTCATCTGAATCTACGTTTAGGTAGTTGGATAGGCCAGGCACTTCGTTGGACAGGAGCCCTGACCATATTTTGTTTGTCGGGGAAAACCATAGCCTTTGAGGTGCACTTACTGGGAGTGCATGATGCGGTTACCCATGGGAGGTGCTTTCAATAAGGTGGTTTCTCTAGAGTAGCTCGGCGTTAAGCTACCACAATTCTTTCATCTCTTCTTCCTTTCAAGCGAATCACTCTTCGAGCATGAGTGGATCATTCTTATCGAGAGAAGGAGGTGGGTTAAGGGTAACCGGTCCTTTATTCTTATCCCTGTTGGATGCTCGCTATGTAGGCGGAGGAGGATTGGCTAGAAGGATGGCCATATTTAGGGTGGACCTCTGGTTTCGGGTGTGCACACCTGGTGGATCGTTGTGAGTCACAACCTGGCCGGAAGTATCGTCTCTCGATCCATCTGGATTTGCAGTATATTTGGTATCACCCGTGGGGTTAACCTCTATGACGTTGATATATGCATATCGTGGGGCAGAGAAGATGTCATCTTCCAAATGGGAAGTGGATCTCCCGCGTCTTCTGCTGGCCTTCCCTTTAGTGTCTGAGGATTGCCTTCGGACATCTTGATGAAGGGTGACGCAGAGAGTTCTTTGATGCGACCTTACGGTGCGCCTTCCTCTCGGAGGGGATGGTGATTCAAATGATGGGATGGGATGGGAACCTTCTCTTCTGATTTTCCTCCCCAGACGAGAGAAAACTAACTCTCGTGGGGGAGGTTGTTGTTGAGGGGGTAATAATGCTCCCATCCTTGAGGGCTTGGGTTGGCTCCGTTCCTTGGACATTAAGTCTCTTCCATGTTGTATTGGTCTTACGGAGGAATTTATTGTTAAAAATTCCCCCAGCCCTGCAGGCTGGGGTTGACCCTGGATTGTGGCAGTGGCTACTACTATCGCGACCTGCCTGATCTCACGTGCCCCCATTCGGGGGTGAACTGGGTTTGGTGCTGAGTTCTTCTGCGAATCAATCCATTCTAGGGAGGCAGGAAAAGATCTATTATTGGCCTCTCTTAGGCGAGAGGCCTGTTGTATGCTCTCGGTGGCCTGATTTAGGAGTTATTTAATGGCTCATTCTCTCCGGGCCTGACGCTTCTGGGACTTACTCAAGGCCTGACTCTGCTGGGTATGTTTCCTTTCCTGAACAGGGAGACCACTCGATTTCCATCTTGACGTGATGACATTGCAGGACAACATTCCGAACGGGTTCTTCTAGGTAGGGAGCATAGTGAAATGTAGAGATCCATGTTCTCCCTATCCCCTGATATGGACTCCCGTCGGAGCGTCACTGATTAGGCGGCGTAGCTGGTGCATCTGATAGAGGCAGGATATATCCATGTTTCCTTTAGGCCTCTCGGGTCGCTATTGTCGTGCTGAAGGAAGAGCTTCTAGGTCGATGTGATGCAAGAGGTCCCCTATTTTCTTGACGTGGTCGACATACCCATCGTAGGGTAGGAATCTTGATTTCAGTCGGTGAAGGGTTGTCCATATATTAGGGTGGATGTCATGCATGCATTCTTCCAACAACTCTATGGGTATGTCGAAATGTGAGGTGGACGTAGGCCAAAAAATAACTTGTATATCATCCCTGGCTAGTCGTTTCCTCAGGTGCATCATATCGGCATATTCCTCCGCTAGTGACTCCTCTACCTGGTCGGCCTAACTGAGACGCTTGCTGCCAGTGTTGTTAGAAGCAGTGGGACCGGTAGGCGCTGAATCATTATGTGGGAGATTCTGAGGTGGTTCAGAGGATGAATGCAGCCCTGGACCATCTCCTAATTGTAGAAGGATGTCGTCGGCGACTAACTAGGAATCTGAAATGCCTGATCCCATCCTTCTGAAAAAGGTCCTAAAATTGCCTAAAATGTAAAAAACCATAAGAACGCTGAAAACACCAAAGAAAACCTTAAAAAAACACAAAAAACCCCTAAAAACAAAAAATGTTAAAACCAGTAAAACCCTAAAAACCCAAAAAAAACTCTAATAAAACCAAGAAAAAATTTTAAAACCTAAACACCCCTAAAAAAATTGAAACATCACTAAAAACTCTAAAAACACTTTAAACCACTAAAAAGATTTTGAAAATAGAAAACCCCTAAAAAACTTAAAAAACTAAAATAACTCAAATAAACCAAAAATTCCAGAAGAACATTAAAAATCCTAAAAACCTCCAAAAACCCTCAAAATCACTAAATACCCTAAAATATAAAAATCATAAAAAATCCCTAAAACTACTATAGTCATAAAAACCCTTAAAAACTATAAAAATCCCTATAAAAACCTTAATGAAAAAGATAGCGGTGCACTCCTCTGGTGATCTATTCCTCGCGATGTGATTCCTAGGGTTTTCCTATGGTGATGGTGGCGGTGGACCTTTTCCCCTTCCCTCTTGTGCTCTTGAGGGGCGCTCTTGGCTGCAGTAGGCTATTGCGTTGTTCTTCGGTGTGGTAGTGGTTTATCGATGGCTTTGTGATTTCCAAGCAACGACATTGGTTGGGTGTTCTGTTTTGGAATCCCTCACGACCTTTCCCTCTCGCGCTTGTGGGGGGAGTTCTCAATGACAACATGCCTCAACAACATTCTCCAGACCACCGATCAGAGGATTTATCTGGAAGCTTTCTCCTTTCCGAGTGGTGATGTTTCTCATGATTCTGGTGTTATTGGAAGCACGGAAGGACGCTACATCGGTTTGGATTTAGACGTTAGGCAATAGTGATGCGTCCTCGTTTATGATTTCTAATTCCTGACCTTACAATGCATATAACGATTGAAAATTTTCGGCAAAAGGTGATGCAGTCAACTCTTTGGAGCTTGGATGCACTTGCGCTATTCGGCCGTTGTTTCGGATTCCTCCATGGATGGGTCAAAGCCTTCGAATCATTCAATGGTTGATGGGATTTCATCGGTGGTGTGGTTCCCGGCCTCTTCGATGACGATACACGGGGGTCCATCTTTCTCGTTTTTTGAGGCTGAAAGTTTCCCATCACCAAGATCATGGGTTTCATTGGCGACGAAGGTGGTTTCGATGTGTGTGGAGGTTACAAGTTCATTTTTCTGGTCTCTTTGATCTGCTTTAGGCTTTTGATGTTGGGCTCGCTAAGTTGCGATGTGTTACGGTGGCTACTCTGGTTTGTGGTTTACTATGTTTTCACTGGTTTGGTTATGATCTGTTGAGGGTCCTAGATTTGTTGTTCCTGTTTTTCTTGATTTGGTTAATGCTTCTATGGCCTTTGGTGTGTGCTGGGATGAAAGACATGGTGTTTTTTTCTTGTTCACAAGGCATAGAAGGCGTTTCTGGCTATTGTAATTTTTGGTGCTGGATGGAGTCTGGAGCTGATGTTTTTTCTTTTCTGGTAATAGATCTTCCTGTGGAGGAGGTGTTAGAAGCTGAAAATGGTTTGGATCAATTCTACTTGATTTTGGGCTACATGTTGGACTAGGATGCAGGTGCCGCTGTTCTTTCTTTTCTTTCATATGAATGGGTGCTGCTGGTTGTGAGTTGCTGGTCGCTTGATGGTCTTTGGACTATGTGGCTTGGTTCTAGGTGTGGGCGTTGGTGCTCTTGCACTGTTTTTGTTTGAAAATGGTTTGGTTTGAAGGTCCAGGTGGATGTACTGATGCAAAGTGTTTGGATGATCTGCTAGGTGAATGTTGGAATTGGCTGCTGGTGTGTGGCTACTCACCATTGTCGTTCCCCTTGACTCGTGCCCCCACCTCTGCTCTTACTGCCCTTCCCAACACACTAGACCACATATTGTTCTGGTTTGATGGTGTATGGGTCGGTTTTCGGATGGTGTTGGTTGTTCATATAGGGGTCAAGGGTGCGCCTCAATGGGGCGATATGTTTAAGTGGTGCAGGTTTGATAAACTTATGTTGGAGTTCAGACTGATGGATACTGATCTCGGTACGGTGCTGAAATAAGGTGTTGTTGTGGCTGGGCTTTTCTGTGGTGTTTCTGATATCGTGCTGATGAATGTTGATGAATCTACTGTTATGGTTATAGTGATGATGAATGATGGTAACTGACTGGCTGGGAGGTGATTATGGGGACTTTGCAGTTTTTCGGTTCCTTTTGGTTTTTGTGTGTTTTTTTTGGTCTTTTGTTTTTTTGGGTTTCGAGTTGTTGAGGGTTTTTGGGTGTGGGTCATTTGACCTCTCCACTCCCTTGTCTATTGTGTCTCTTTTTTTTTCTTTCTAATAAATTTTGGGGGCTGGGAATATCCTGACCCTTGTATCTTCCTTTCCCTATAAAAACCTTAAAACTCTAAAAATAGCCAAAACCCCTAAAAAACCTAAAAAACATAAAATCCAAAAAAGTATCTAAAAATACCTAAACACAAAAGAAGCTGTAAAACCCCTGAAAACCCCTAAAAAAACCTTAAAACCTAAGAACACTAAAACCCCCTCAAAACCTAAAAATGGTAAATATCATAAAAGGACATAGAACCACTAAAAACCTTAAGAACCCCTAAAAACATTGAAAACCATAAAACCCTATCAACCACTGAAAACTCTAAAACCCAATTAAACCTATAAAAATGTTAAAAACTTCTAAAATACATAAAACAAAATGCACAAAAAACCCCAAAATTCCAAAAAAACCATAAATCCCCTAAAACCCTTGAAAACCCGAAACCCATAAAAAAACCCAAAAAACCATAAAAATCCTAAAAATCACTAAAAAAACTAAAACAAAAAAAATCCCTAAAAACCTAAAAAACTATAGGAAAACCTTAAAACCCTAAAAACACTCAAAATCCCTAAAGGACATCAAAATGCTAAAAATGCTAAAAAATCCTAAAAAACACTAAAAAAATTTAAACCCATAAAACCCACTACAAACTCTAAAAACCCTTTAAACCCCTAAACACATTAAAAAAGTATAAAAACCTTAAAATCATAAAAAACTAAAAACCCCAAAAAACCCAAAAAAAACCCTAAAACACCTAAAAAACCCTAAAAACCAACAAAAACCATTAAACCCATAAAAAATATAAAAAACCTATAAAAGTGGTAAAAATACATAAAAATGTAAAAAACCATAGAAACCCTAAGAACCCATATGAAGGCTTTAAAACCCAAAAAATCTTTAAACCCCTAAAAACCCAAAAAACACTAAAAGGCCCTAACACACGAAAAACCCTAAGAAACCTTAAAAGCATCAAAATCCCTAAAAATAATAAAAACCATAGATATCATAACAAAGCCCAAAAGATCCCAAAAAATGTAAAATATCCTAAAATCCAGAAAAATTACAAAGGAAATCATAAAAACATGAAAACCCTTAAAACCCATAAAAACCCAATAAAATTCCAAAATCCCTAAAAACCCAAAAAAACCATAAAAAACTATGAATCCGCTAAAAACCGTAAAAATACTAAAACACATAAAAACCCAAAAAGACCAAAAAAATCTATAAACTCATTAAACCCCTAAAATGTTTAAAAAAAATCTCAAAATCCATAAAACCCTAAAAATGGGAGAATCCCCTAAAACCCCTAAAATCCTAAAAACACATCAAACCCCAAAATACCTTAAAATTTATAAAACTCCTAAAAAGATAAAACCCTAAAATAATAAAAAACATCAAAAATCACTAAAAACTGTGAAAAAACAAAAAATCTTAAAGAATCCCAAAAAAATTCCCAAAAACAGGAAAACCACTAAAATCTGTAAAAACCTAAATAAACCCATGAAAACCTAAAAACACTTTAAAAACCTAAAATACTAAAAAACCAAAAAACCCTAAAAGAACCTAAAAACTAATAAAAGCCCAAAAAAATCCACGAAAAACTCTAAAAACCCTTTACACCACAAAAACATTAAAAAACTCAAAAAATCATTAAAACACAAAATAATAAAAATCCCAAAAAACTCACAAAAACCATAAAAATATTAAAAACCCTAAAAATCCTTAAAAACACTCAATATCTATAAAAACCCTAAAAAACATAAAAATCCTAAAATTCCCAGAGTCCCTAAAAAAACCTAAAAACCCCTAAAACCCCTAAAAACACCTATAAAAACCCTTACCATAAAACGCATAAAATTAATAAAAAATGGAAAAACCCAAAAAACCCTAAAAACATAAAAAAACTAGATAATTTAAAAACCCTTAAAAAACCCTCAAACCCTAAAACACACTAAAATGTCTAAAACAACTTAAACCCATAAAAAATTTAAAATCAATAAAAAAATTAAAATCCCTAATGAACTCAAAAAAACACAAAAAACCATAAAAACCCTCAAAATCCCTAAAACAAAAAAAAATATAAAAAAACATAAAATCACATAAAATCCATATAAACATAAAAATCTATTTAAACACTAAGAAAAAAAATGAAAACCTAAAAACACTAAAAATAACTTGAAAGAAAAAAAACTAGTCACCTAAAAACCCTAAAACCCCTAAAACCCCATCAAAATATCTAAACACTCTAAAAAACAAAAAACCCCAAATAAAACATTATAAATATAAAAAAATTAAAACTCCTAAAAAATGATAAAACCTTAAAAACCATAAAACCCATAAAAACCATAATAACCTAAAAAAACCTAAAACCCATAAAATCCATAAAACATCTAGAAACTATAAATACCTATTAAACCCCTAAAAACGCTAAAAAACTCAAAAAACATTAAAAAACCTAAAAAAAACTCTAAAAACCCTAATAAACCCTAAAAACCCTCAAAATCACAAAACCCCATAAAACCATAAAAATACTAAAAAATACTTAAATATAATAAAATGGTAAAAATCCAAAAAAACCATGGAAAACCCTAAGAATCCTAAAATAACTAAAACTCTTAAAATACCTAAAAAACTCTAAAAAACCCGAAGAACCCAAAAACCCTCTAAATACCAGAAAACACTAAAATATATATAAATATTAGAAAGGTCCTCAAAACCCCTTAAAACATAAAAGCACCTAAAATCTCTAAAAACCCTAAAACATCATACATACTTTAAACCACTTTAATCCCCTCAAAAACCTAAAAAATGCATAAAACTCTAAAACACTAAAAACCCTAAAAACCATAAAACCCCTAAAAACCTAAAAACATATAAAAACCTAGGAAATCCTAAAACCACATCAAAACAATAAAAAAACTAACAACTATAATGACCCTTTAAACCTTTAGAAGCATTAAAAATATAAAAACCATAAAATATCTAAAAACTAAAAGAAATCTAAAACCCTAAAAAGCATAAGACACTTAAAACCCTAACCCCCCCCCCAAAACCCCAAATACCTAAAACCTTAAAAATTAATAGTAATCCTAAAAATCCCTTAAAACCCCTAATAAAACATTAAAATCATAATAATCATAAAAACCCTTAAAAACTGAAAAATTACAAAAAACCCTAAAAAAACCCAACAAATCCTTAAAAAAACCTAAAAACCGTAAATACAAAAAAACCATAAAAACCCTAAAACAACTAAAAAATAAAAAAACCCATTAAACCCCAGTAAACTTAGAAAACTGTAAAATAATTAAAAACCCTAAAAACATAAAAAGAACTAAAACCCAAAAAACACTAAAATCCTAAAATCTTCAAAAACCCTAAAACACCAAACCCCATAAAAATTTATAACAGTCATAAAAATTACTGAAAAAAAGAAAAAAATTAAAAAAATTAAAAAAATTAAAACCCTAAAAACCCCTAAAAACCATAAAAACATAAAAAACATAGAAACCCTAAAAACCATAAAACCATAAAATCCCAAAAAAAATCCTTAATCCTAAAAACCGTAAACCCATAAAAATCCATAAAAACTCGTACAAAACCCTAAATATCCTAAAAACCCCTAAAATGGTATAAAAACCCTAAAAATCCTAAGAAAAACATAAAACCAAAAAACACCTAAAACCCAAAAAACCTAAAAACATTAAAAATCATTAAAGACACTAAAACCCTAATACCACTAAAAACCCTAAAACCCCTAAGAAAATTCAAAATGATAAAACCCCATAAACCCCATAAAACCCACTAAGACATCTAAATCCCTTTAAACCCCTAAACACGTTAGAAAAACCTTAAGACAGAGAAACAAAGAGAAGATGATGGCGCACTCCCCTGGCCCTCTCTCCCCCTTATCGCGTCTTCAAGGATTTCCCTTGGATCTTGCGTGGGGCTTTGGTCATGGATCTTTTCCCCTTCCTTCTTGGTGGCGGTGTGCCATTAAAGTGCTCTACAGATCCAAGGACGTGGTGGTTTCCTTCTTTTAGCGGCTTCATCTTTCTAGAGTGATGTGCTTTCATGGGGATTCAGATTCAGATTCAAGCATATAATGGCTTCTTTTCCTTTGTTCTCGGGTTTTGGTGGATTTAGAGGTTACGAGGCTCGTTGTGGTTTCAGACCGTATCTTTTTGGAAAGAGGAGAATCGGTCAAAACTTTAGAGATTAGAAACCCTAGCTGTCTTTGGTTGCAGTTCCAGATCACATTTGTAGAGATGGGTCCTCCAAGGATGGACCAACAGCTTCGAGGTTTTCATCGGTGGAGGGGGTTTCGATGGAAGCGTAGGTTCTGGCCTCTTCGACGACGCTGCATGGTGGCATGGTTTTCTCGGTCGTTGATGCTGCAATCATCCCATCGGCTTACAGAGTAGAGCATGGGAGATTTACGGTGGCCCCTATGGAATT
The DNA here is from genome assembly GCA_963277665.1 of Viscum album. NCBI lineage: Eukaryota > Viridiplantae > Streptophyta > Magnoliopsida > Santalales > Viscaceae > Viscum > Viscum album. The sequence continues at coordinate 1,119,289,849 of OY728152.1, forward strand.
GCGTCAATTCTTGTTGGATTCAGAAGGCATGGATTCAACATGGGGGTGATTCCCTTGATCTGGTTTTCTGGGTTTTCAAATATTCATGTTATCGGTCTGCGCAGAAGTTCTAGGTTCGTTCCTCGGCCCTATCTTTGATTCATGCTACAGTTCCAAGTCTGTTTGTGCTTTGCGGTGATCTGGTCTCGACCTTTACTTTTCGGCGGTGCCAAAGTAGTCTATTTGGCACCACTCATATTGCTGTAGTTATTGGTTGGATCCTTCGGTTATGGATCTATTGTGGTGGTGGACAGTTTTTCTATGAGTTGATATTGGTGTTGTTTGCTGGGATTGATATGAGGTGTTGCATTCTAGTTATATTTTGTGGTTTCTGGGTTTCTGGAAGGGCTGTATGGGTTGTGTACTGGTTCTTACATTGGATACTGGTGGTTCTCTGCCCATAGTTGTGCTCCTGGATGCGATATGCTATAATGTTGGTTGTTACTTGGCTGGGATGTGTTGAATATGATGCTTTTGTTTTTGGTGCTGGTGGTTTTGAGTGATCGGTGATAGACCTGCCTTGCATGGTGGCAATGACTAATGTGGAGGTTGGTGATATTGGTGCTACCGGTTCAATGTCGCTAGTGGTGAGTCTTTTTGGTGAGAAGTTGCTGGCTTCTAGAAGGTGTGATGTTGGAATTTGGTTACTGCCTAGTTTTGAGGTGTGGAAGGGATGTTGAGGCTGCGATGGCTGGACCTGATACTGCTGGATACTGGTGTTGGATAGATAAGTTGTGTGATGCTGTAGTCTCTTATTTCTTTAGTCTTTTACTTTCTTTATTTTCTTTTTAGGGATCCTTTAGGGTTTTTTGGGTTTGGAGTTGTTAAGGGTTTTGGGGTGTGGGTCGTTTGACCCCTCCCCTCTCTTGTCTGCTGCATCTTTTTTATAATAAATTGGGGGGGGGGGGGGTGGAGTCGGGAATGGCCTGACCCTCACATCTTCCTTGCCCCTAAACATGTTAAGAACTCTAAAATCCCATGAAAACCCTAAATGATAAAAAAAACCCTAAAACCCAAAATATAGTAAAAAAAATTTAAACGCTATTACCCTGGAATATCCCTAAAAAACTAAAAACCCGTTAAAATACAAAAAAAATCTCTAAGAATCCATAAAAAGTTAACGAACCAAGAAAACCATTACAAACCATGAGAAAACATTAAACCCCATAAAATACTTAAAGCCCCTAAAAATATAAGAAATGATAAAACCCCTTAAACACCCTAAAAACCCAAAAAACATCAAAATCTCTAAAAAATATAAATATCCTTAACAAACCCAAAAAATATGTAAAAACATAAAACCCCTAAAAATAATGAAAACCCATAGGAAAACCTTAAAACCCATAAAACATAAAAAAATCATAAAACACTAAAACTCTATAAGGCCATAAAACCCCCAAAAATGAATAAAACCACTAGATTATTAAAAAACCATTAAAATACATAAAAACCCAAAAAACCACTAAAATTAGAAAAAAAACCTTAAACCCCTAAATTGTTTTAAAAAATTTAAAAACCATAAAACCAATAATAATACATAAAACCCTCAAAATCCCTAATAACCCTAAAAAGTGTAAAAATCCCTAAAAATACAAAAACAAAACATAAAACCCCATAAAACCTTAAAAACTCGTAGAAATCATTAAAAACCATTGAAAACTAAAAAAGTTAAAAACCATAAGCCCTTGAAAATCCATAAAAACCCTAAAACCCCTAAAAAATACCAAAAAAATACTAAAAAAACCCTAAAAAGGTAAAAACCCTGAAAACCCATAAAATTCCTACGAAAACCTAAAACACATAAGACCCCTAAAAACCCTAAAAATAATTAAAAATCCTAATTAACCAAAAAAATCATAAACCCTTAAAAAATATATAACCCATAAAAAACATAAAACCACCAAAAATCCAAAAGATCCCAAAAAACTACTAAAATCTCTAAAACTCTTTAAATCCCATTTTTTGGCAAAACACTAAATAAAATTAAAAATCCTTAAAACAAAAAAAAACAAAAAACACTCTAAAAACCATAAAACCCTAAAAACCATTTAATCCCCTCAAAATCCATAAAACCCCTAAAAACAAATATAAATCCCTCAAAATCCCTAAAATACATAAAATTACGAAAATACCTATGAAAACCATAAAAACCTATAAACACTTAATCACCCTTAAAATTAAAAAACACTACATACCATTAGAAACCAAAAAACCAGAAAAACCATAAACCACTAAAAACCATGAAAATCCATACGCCGATAAATTCACTAAAAACAATATTTGAGATATAAAATCCCTTTACACCTATAAAATGTTAAAAACTCTAATAAACCTTAAAACTCATAAGAAAATAAAAGAAAGCATAAAACCACAAAAAGCATAAAAACCCCTAAATTCCCTAAAAACCCCAAAACCTTGAAAATCCCTAAAAACACTAAAATCCCAAAAAACCCTAAAAATACATAAAAATCCATAAAAAAGTAAAATATCCAAGAAACCCAAAAAACAAAGAAAATCCTAAAAAAATAAAAAAAATTAAAACCTCTAAAAACCATTAATGCAATAAGAACCTTAAATACCCCCAAAACCCAAACCACCCTAAAACCCCTCAAAATTCTAAAGAAACATTAATATCCTAAAAATACCTAAAATAAATAAAATCATAAACCTCTAAAAACCTTTAAAATCCCAAAGAAAACATTAAAAACATTAAAAAAAGTAATACCCTTAAAAACCTAAAAATAATAAAAAACCAATAAACTATAAAAAGGAACTAAATACCCCAAAAACCTCTCAAACGATACAAATTATTAAACATTTAAAAAATCTATAAAACCCCTAAAACCCAACATAAAACCTAAAAAATAGTTTAAAGATATTAAAAGCAATATAACCCCAAAAAATCCCCTAAAAACAAAGAAAATCTCTAAAGACCCTAAAAACCACTAAAAAGCCTCAAAATCCTTAAATTCCCTAAAATCCATAAAAACCATAAAAATCCTTATAAATTTCTACAAATTGAAAAACCCAAAAAATCATAAGAAAATATTAAAAATTAAAATCACTTAAAACCACTAAAAATATTAAAGTATAAACCCCTGTAAAGACCCTAAAAAACATATAAACCATTAAAACCCATAAAACCCCTAAAAACATAAAAACCCTAAACCCCATAAAAATCGTAAAAACACTGTCAAATAAAAAAACCCTTTAACACCATAAAAACGTTAAAAAACTTTAAAAAACATTAACCCCCCCTTGAAATCCCAAAAAAGCCCATAAAAATCTTTATAATCCTAAAAAACCCTAAAACCCCTCAAAATCCCTAAAAACCTAAAAACCCATCAAATTCATAAAAATACTTAACAATCCCAAAAAACATAAAAAACCCTAAAAACCCCTAAGAGAATCTAAAAGACCTAAAAACAAATAAAACATCTAGAAACCCTAAAAACCACTAAAAAACTGATAAAACCCACTAAAACTATAAAATCCCTAAAACCATAAAAACCCCCAAAAACATTAACTACACTAAAATCCCATAAAACTCTAAAAACCACTAAAATATCAAAAAATCCTTTAAAGCCCAAAATTGTAAAAAAACACCAAAAAAATGTTTAAACCCCTAAAAAACTAAAAAAACCAAAAAATCAAAAAAAAAACAAAAAAACCCTAAAAACCATAAAAACCTTAAATATCATAAAAATCCTAAAAAATCCCTAAAAATACCAAAATATGATAAAACACCTTAAAATCCTAAAACCCCTAAGAAAACCTTAAAAACCTAAAAATACATAAAACCCCGAAAAACTATAAAAGAAATCCTAAAATCTCGAATAATCCTAAAAAATATTATAAAACAATAAAACCCATTAAATTCAAAAATATTCCTATAATCCCTTAAAACGCAAAAATCCCAAACAAACCATAAATACCCAATATAAACCTTAAAAATATAAAAAACATAAAAATAACATAAAAGGTAGTAAATACACTAATTTCCATAAAAACCATAAAAACCACTAAAACCCCTAAAAACCTTTAAGAACCCTAAAACCCCAAAAAACCCCTAAAAATCTATAAATAATTTAATCCTATAAAATAATAAGAAAAAACTAAAAAACCATATACACCAAAAAACACTCAAAAAACCCTAAAACCTATAATACCCAAAAAAACACTAAAACCCCTAAAACCTCTTAAAACCATCAAAATCCCGAAAACCCTAAAACCCTAAAACCGTAAAAAAATTACTAAAAATCCCTAAGAATGTAAAAAACTCTAAAACCTTAAAAAACATTAGAAAATCATAAAAACCTAAAAAAAATTAAAACTCCTAAAAAGCTAAAAAATGAAAAAAACCATAAATCCTAAAAAACCAAAAAACCCTAAAAATATCTAAATATTCTAAATAGATGAAATTCCTAAAAAATACTAAAAAATCCTTAATAATGTAAAAAATCATAAAACCCTTGAAAACCCCTATGAAAACCTAAAAAACCAAAAAAACAATTAAAACCCCCAAAAACCTGAAAAATGTTTAAAACCCTAGAAAACCCTAGTAACCCCTACAATCACCAAGAAACCCCTAAAAATAATAAAACCCCAAACCCCTAAAAATATTAATAAACCCAAAAAACCCATATAAATACCTTAAAACCACTGAAAACTCAAAAAACCATTTAAACCCCTAAAAATGTTTTAAAAAATCTAAAAAAATATAAAACCCTAAAAACTCAAAAATACCATATAAACCAAGTAAATCATAAAACCCTAAAAACTTATAAAACCCCTCAAAATACTAAAATTTTAAAAAAACCATAAATATCCTAAAAAATCCATAAAAATACTCAAAAACCAAAAAACCAAAAAAAACATGAAAACCCAAAGAAAACCATTAAAATCATAAAAACAATAAAAACCATAAAAACAAAATAAATAAAAAAACCCAAAATAATCCAAAAAACCATAACTACCCTAAAAACAATATAAACCACTGAAAACAATAAAAACCCTAAAAACCAGTAAAAACGCTAGAAACACTAAAAACTCTAAAAACTCTTTAAACCATATAAAATGTTAAAAAATCTAAAAAACATAAACCCCCAAAAATCTAAAAAATCCCTAAAAAACCAAACCCTCCCAAACACTAAAAACCCTAATACACTAAGAAATTTCAAAATACCTAAATTCGTAAAGAAACCATAAGAAACCTATAAAATCCTAAAACTCCCAAAAATATAATAAACCACAAAACCCTAAAAACCATTAAACAATAAAAAATTCAAACACCTAAAAAATAAAAAAAATCTAAAAACCCTGAAAACCATAAAAAATCATAAAACCCTAAAAACTATAAAAATCACAAAACCCCAAAAATCACCTAAAACCCCAAAAAATCCAAAAACCCACTAAAAAATCAAAAAAAAATTTTACCCCACAAAAAATAAAAGACACTAAAATAACATAAAAAAACTAAAAACTAAAAAAAATCAAAAACCCAAAAAACACCATTACATCCCAAAAAACAATGAAAAAACCCTAAAACCCTCTAAATCCATAAAAACATAAAAACTATAAATATACTAAAAAATTCCTAGAAATGCCTAAAAATGTAAAAACACTAAAATCCCAAAAAAACCCCTTTGAAAACCATAAGAACCTAAAAAGACCAAAAACAACTAAAAAATATAAAAATCCAAGAAACCCTAAAAAACCCCAAATCCCTCAAAATCTCTTAAAACCCTAAAAACTAACTTAAATCATAAAATTACCTATAAATACATAAAACATAAAAAACAATAAAAAACCCTCATGAACCCTAATACAACATAAACACTTAAAACACTTAAAACCCCTAAAACACCTAAAAATGCTAAAAATGCTAAAAACACCTAAAAACTATAAAAACCAAAATAATTGTAAAAATCATAAAACCAATAAAAACACTAAAAAATATTTAAATCATGAAAAACATTAAAAACTATGAGAAAAACCAGAACCCAAAATCCTCAATAAAACATAAAAACCCATGAAAGTTATAATAACACTAAAAACCACAAAATCCCCTAAAGTCCCTAAAAATCACAAAAAACGATAAAACGATTAAAATAATAAAAAATCCATAAAAATACTGAAAATTTAAAAAACCTAGACAGAAAAAATAGACCCTATGAAAACCATAAAAGCATTAAACACATAAAACCCCTAAAACCTATAAAATCACAAAATCAATAAAAAACCCTACAACCCTTCAAACCTAAAACACCTCAAAATCCAAAAAAACAATAAAAATACTTAAAAATATATGAAGCCCTAAAAACTCCTTAAAATTTATAAGACACTAAAAACATAGAAAATTAAAAGAAATCCTTAAAAAACTGGAAACACTAAAAACAAAAAAAATGCTGAGAATTCAAAAATGAATTAAAAATACTAAAACCCATTATACCATAAAACACCCTAAAACATTAAACCCATAAAACTACATAAAAACCCTAAAAACCAACTAAAAACTCTAAAGACACATTATACCCATAAAAGTGTTAAAAACTATTAAATACCATAAAAACCAAAAAAATAAAACAAACACTAAAAATCCAAAAAAACATCAAACACTAAATCCCCCAAAACCCCTGAAATTCCCTAAAAACCATAAAAACAGAAAAAAACCTAAAAAATTCCTAAAGCTAAAAAAACCCATAAAAACCATAAAAAAATAAAAACACATAAAATCTCAAAGACCTAAAAAGTTTGAAAAACCCTAAAACCCTTACAACCTATAAAACCCAAGACACCATAAAAACAATAAAAAACCCAAAACTAGTAAAAACCTTAAACCCATTAAAAACCATAAAAACAATAAAAACACTTAAAACCCCTGTAACACATAAAATTTTAAAAAAATCAAAAAATATTTAAAAACCCAATAAAACTCGAAAAAACTTAAAAAAAACATTACAACCCCTAAGAACACTAAGGACCCATAAAACCCTCAAATCCCTAAAAACACTAAAAAACCATAAGAATCCTAACAATTTCATAAAACTCTCTGAAAACATAAAAACACATAAAAATACTAAAAACATTAATAAAACCATAATAACCTAAAAACACTATAAAACAAAAAAACCCAAAAAATTAAAAACCCCAAAAACAATAAAATCCTAAAATCCTAAAACCCCTAAAAACATAAAAACTAGTAAAACCCATAAATACCCTAAAAAATAAAAAATATAATAACCCTCCAAACCCATAATAATTTTAATAAAAATTAATAAAAATTAAAACCCAGAAAAACATTAACCCCCCCCCCCCAACACAAAAAACCAACTAAAACCCAAAAAACCATCAAAATCCAGAGAAAAAAATAAAAACCATAAAAATACTAAAGAGCAATGAAAATACTAAAGCGCAATGAAATACCAAAAAAACCCTAAAATAATTGATCAACCCTAAAAACCATAAAAACTAAAAAATTAAAACCCTTAAAAAATTAGAACCCAAATATCCTAAAAACCATAGAAATCCAAAAAAACCCCAAGAATCCCAAGATACTGTAAAGACCATAAAACCTTGAAAACTCCTAAGATAATCTTAAAAACCAAAAAACACTTAAAATACTAAAATCCTAAAAAAATTAAAACACAAAAAACCCAAAAAGTCTCTAAAATCCCTAAAACCCATAAACCCCCCTAATAACATTAAAATACCTAAAAACATAAAAACTATAAAACCACTAAAAACTATAAAGAAGCATAAAACACATAAAAATGTTAAAAACATTAAAAACCATTAAAAACCTAAAAACAAAAAAAACCCCTAAAAGTCCAAAACAGTCAAAAAACCCTAAAATCCCTAAAAACTCTAAAAAACCAAAAAAATACGAAAAAAACTAAAATTAACAAAAAAATTAAAAACCCCTAAAAACCATAAGAAATCATAATAACCTCTTTAAATTCTAAAAATGAAAAAAATCCCAAAAAAACTAAAAACCTCTAAAGACCCTAAAAACCCTACAAAACACTAAAACCCAAAAAAAATTCCTAAAACCCATATAAAACCCCAAAAAATAATAATGCACGAGAATTACCTAAAAAGACTAAAAACCCTAATAAAACCTTGAATACATAAAAACACTTAAAACCAATGAAAATCCCAGAAACGCTATAAACCATAAAAATGAAAAAAACCCTAAAAACCCTGAAAATCCCTAAAAACCTTAAAAACCATAAAACCCCATAAAATTAATTTAAAATCACAAAAAAACCTAAAGATAAAAAAAATCCCTAAAAAAATTGAAAACCTTAAGAAAAACATAATACCATAAAAATACATGAAACTCCAAAAAACCTAAAAATGTAAAAAATGCAAAAAAAACCCTACACACACCCCAAAAACCCAAAAACCCTATAAAAACTCAAATAAACTAGTTAAAACATTAAAATCTTATTAAACCTATAAAAATGATAAAAACACTATAAAATATTAAAACACATGAAAAACCCAATAACGTACTCTAAAAATAAAAAAAAACATAAAAATAAAAAAACCCCTAAAAACCGTAAAACCCATCACAATCACTAAAATCCATAAAATACCATTAAAATCCCAAAACCCCATAAAAATCCATAAAAACAAAAACATCTCAAAAAACCCTAAAAACCCCTAAGAAAACCCTAAAAACCAAAAAACCCAAAAAACCCCATAAATACTAAAAATAATAAAAACCTAAAGAGCCCTAAAATAAATTGAAAACCATATAAACCATAAACCCCTAAAACCTATAAAAATATAAAACCCATAAAAAACATAAAAACCACTAAAAACTAAAAAAACATTAAACCCCTAAAAATGATAAACTAATATGAAAAATTGTTAAACCCAAACAAACTCATGAAAACCATAAAAACACAAAAACCCACAAAAACCCTAAAAACTATAAAAAATTCCAAACATCCCTCATAATCCCAAACCATAATAAAAACTGTAAAAATTCTCAAAAAGCAAAAAAAAATATCCAAAAACATATAAACCCTAAAAACCCTGAAATCCCCAAATCAAACCATAAAAACCTAAAAATACTATAAACCCTATAACCCAAAAAATTATAAAAACCATAATGAATAATAAGAACCCTAAAATCCGTCATAATATCTAAAAACCCTACTGTCTATAAAAATATTAATAGAGGCCAAAATATTCCTATAAACATAATAAAAGATATTATCCTAAAAACCCAAAGAAAAACATAAAAACCTAAAAATGATTAAAGAATCTAAAAAACATAAAAAATAATAAAAACCCGAAAAGTCCCTAAAAACCTTTAAAATCCCTAAAACACAAGAAAACCCCAAAAACCCATAAAAACACTAAAAACCCATAAATACCCAAAAATTTACTAAGACTCGAAACACCTTTTAAACCACTAAAAACATTAAAGACTATAAAAGACCATAAAAAATGTTGAAAAACTCAAAAAAACCCCTAAGAACCCAAAAAACTATAAAAATACAAAAAACCCTAAAAAACCTAAAACACAATAAAAATCCTAAAAGTCTATAAAAACGTTAGAACCTATAAAACCCTGAAAAACCCTAATAAAATCCTAAAAAACCAAAAACACCTAAAAACCCCCAAAAAACCAATAAATGTTAAAACCCTTAAAAAACCTAAAAAAACGTAAAACCATAAATGCAATAAAATCACCAAAACACATAAAATCCCAAAAACCCCATAAAAGAGTTAAAAAGTCTAAAAAACCTTAAAACCCTAAAAAATAATAAAATTATAAATCCCTAAAAAAACTAAAACACCAAAAAAACCGTCAATTTCTATAAATAAATAATAACCTTAAAAATCCTAAAATTCCCATAAATCCCTAAAAACATAAAACCCCTAAAAATGCAAAAAACCCAAGAAAAAAAATTAAAAATCTAAAAACACTTAAAACACAAAAAAAAACAATAAAAATGGTAAAAATAATAATAATCCCTAAAAATATTATAAAATCCATCAAAACACCTAAAACCATAAAAATACCTAAAATCCTTAAAACCCCTAAAAATCCCATAAAACCCTAAAAGATACTAAAACATTAAAGCTTTTTTAAACACCTAAAAATGCTAAATATTTATAAAAACACTAAACACTAAAAAAACTAAAAAATCCATAAAATCCATAAAATCCAAAAAACCCTAAAACCTTCAATGTCCATAAAAACCTTAAAAATCATAAAAGTTATAAAAAATCTATAAAAATCCTGAAAATGTAAAAAATCTTAAAAACCTGAAAAACACAATGAAAACCTTAACAATATGAAAACAAGTTAAACCCAAAAAACAAAAAAAAGTCTAAAAACAATAAATCCCCATAAAACCCTAAAAAAATCAACCCCCCCCCCTCAAAATCCCTAGATCCCCTAAAAACATAAAAATCATAAAAATCCTTAAAAATGCATAAAAAGTAAAAAACCATTAAAAAATGTAAAACTCTATAAAAAACATAAAAAACTAAAAACACATAAAGACCCTTTAAAACATAAGCCTAAAAAATTAATGAATATAATGTCGCTCTCTCTTAGGATATCTCTCTTAGCTCTATTATCACTGCAGATTCCTCTACGAATCCTCTATGGTGGCTCTGTCATGGCGATCTTCTGGTCTTATTCGGACAATTCCTTCTCGATTTCCCTCCCTTGGTGGGAGCATCATGAATCAGTCAAGGAGGGGGTCTTCATCTGTAGTGGTGGGGTTTGGGGTTTCCTATGGCATGTTCTCTATGCAGCATCTTACATGAAGATTCCCTCCCAACAGATCGATTGCTATGGTGAAAGGCTTGTGCAGAGATGCATTGTGAAGATCTGGATCTCCCATCTTCCACAGCTTTCTCCTCTATTTTATCTGAAAGCAAGGGTGCCTTTTGGGTTCTCTGGGATTTACGATGGAAAATAAAGGATATAGAGGGTATTATATTGTTTTTATGGTGGCTTACCTGGTCCATTGGTGTTGGATTTCAGCTCTACTGTTAAATGGATTGTGATAAAGTTATATGTTTAGTTTTCTAGTTCCTTGGATTTGTCTATGTTTCATGCTGTTATGGAGGGGTGGCTTAAGTTGTGATCGGATCTAGTTAATATGATGGTCTGTGTTTCTTCAGGGTGCCAAATTGGCTTGTTTGGTCCCCTGTATCCTGCTAAAGTCCTGCGATGGAGCTTGACTCTTTCTAATGATCCTAGTTGCTTTATGTTTTTCTATGATATGGTTTTGGTTTATTCTTTCACGCGGTGCCAAATCTTTCTTTTGGCCCCTTTATGATGGTGTTGTCTACTGGTTCTGATATGAGGTGTTGAGTACTGGTCGTGCCTTCTGGTTTTTGGCCTACTGGAAGAGTTGTTTGGGCTACGGGGCTGGTGGATCTCTGCCCTTGTTTTTACTGCTGGGTGCGATATGATGGGATGTTGTCTGTTACTTGGAATCGATATGTTGAAGATGATGTCTCTGTCTATGGTGCTGGTGATTCTATTCTACTGGAGATGGATCTTCCTAGTGTGATGGTGGTGGCTGATGTGGAAGTTGGGTGTGGAATGCTGTGTCATGATAGGCCAGGAGGCGCTAGGCACTAGAGCTGGGGATGCTGGGTATTGACTTCGGTTTGGTTGGGAATTGCTGAAAGAGGTGTGGTCCGGTGTGTTAGTGGTGTAGTTTCTTGGAGAGAAGAAAATGGATGGTGGAAATTGTGTTGTTGGATTGTGCTGTTGGATGTTGGTTGCTTCTTAGTTGGGAGGTGCTGAAGCTGGGCTGTTGAAGTTGTTGTTGATGGTTTTGATACTACTGGATACTGGTTGTTGATTGGCGGAGAGATGATGCTAGGGACATTTTAGTTTTATGGTTTGTTTGTTTTGTGTGTTTCTTATTTTATTTTTCTTTTTTTGGGGTCTTTTTCATTTGGGGTTGTAAACGGCTTTCGGGTGTGGGTTGTTTGACCCCACCCTTCCCTTGTCTACAATGTCTTTTTTTTTCTAATCAATTTTGGGAGGACTAGGAATATCCTAGTCCTGCACCTATTCTTCCCTTTAAAATCTAAAAAAACAATAAAATAGTTAAAAACCCTGAAAACCCTAAAATCATTAAAAACCCTAAACACCCCTAAAAACAATAAGAACCATAAAGACGTTAAAAACTGTAAAAACATTGGAAAACCCAAAAACCACTAAAAACTAATACCAATTTTGAACCCTAAAAATGATAAAAAAAAACTCTAAAATATCTTTAAACCCCAAAAAACTAAAAGAACTCTAAAAACCCAATAAAAAACCAAAAAACCAATCAAAACACCTAAAAACAATAAAATAGATAGGTTCCAAAAAAATCCCTAAAATACTCTAAAAAGTAAAATAATCTAAAAAGCATGAAAATATCTACAAAAAAATGAAAATACTAAACACACCTAAGACCCATAAAAATACCTAAAATTCTTAAAACCTGGAAAATCCAAAAAACCTAAAAAACAATAAAAATTCTAAAAATTCGTAAATACACTAACAAACTAAAAAAAATTCATAAAATCCCTAAAATACCTTAAAAACCTTAATAACCTTGAAAACCCCTAAGAAAAGCATAAATACTGAAAAACTTGAAAAACTGTGAAAAATCCTAAAAATTCTAAAAACACTATGAGGCCTTGAAAACTCTAAAAACTCATAAAAACCAAAAAAACCTAAAAAAACCATAAACCTCTAAAGACCAAATAAAAACAAAAAAATCCCATTAAACCATGAAAAATGTTAAAAAATCTCTAAAAAACCATTAAAAACTCAAAAAAACTGAAAACCCTAAAAAATCATAAAAACTAATGAAAATCCAAGAAATACTTGGAAATACATAAAAAGGTAAAATAAACAAGAAACCTATAAAAAATGAAATATTTAAAAACCTAAAAACACATAAAACCACTAAAAACCTACAAAATCCTAAAAAAACTAAAAAACCCAAACACCCCTAAAAACTGTAAACACCCTCAAAATACTTAAAAACCCTAAAATCCCCTAAAAACCTAAAAAAACCTAAAATCCCTAAAAATGTTAAAAATCATAAAAAAAAATTAAAACCCTAATAAAGCCGTAAAAACCAAAAAATAGTAAAAACCATTAAAAAACATAAAAATACTAGAAACCCTAAAAACACTAAAAGACCCTAAAAACTTTAAAAACTCCTAAAATCCATAAAACCCATAAATTAATAAAACTCAAAAAAACCAATCTAATCCATAAAAACTACTAAAAATAGTAAAATATCTTTAAACCCCTAAAAATGTTAAAAACACTAAAACCCCTAAAACACTAAAAACTCATGATAACCAGAAAAACCTAAAGAAACCATAAAACCCCTAAAAACCACGAAACCATTTAAAAATCCATAAAAACCATAAATATCATAAAAAATTCCTAAAAATACACAAAAAAAGAAACACTAAAAACCTTAAAAAAACTCCCAAGAAAACTTTAAAAATCTTAAAAAACATAAAACCCTTAAATATATAAAAAACACTAAAAACACTAAAAACCCTAAACACCGTAAAAACCCTAAAACTCCTTAAAATACATAAAAACATAAAAACATAAAAATACATAAAATCACTAAAAAAGTAAAAAAACCTAAAAACCCTGAAATCCCCTATGAAAACTTTGAAAACCTAAAAACACCTAAAACCCCTAAAAACCATAGAAATAAATAAATCACTAAAAACCATAAAAACATAATAGAAAAAATACCCAAAAATACACTGAATCTCTAAAAACATTTTAAACATCTAAAAACCCTTAAAAACACTAATAACTATAATAACCTGAAACAACAAAAAAACCCAAAACCACCTAAAAAACTCCCAAAATATTTAAAAACCCAAAAATCCATAAAAATATGAAAAATGAACAAATATCCCAAAAAATGTAAAAAATATAAAAACACTAAAAACCACTAAAAAATTATTAAAAAAAATATTAAAACCCCTTGAAACCTAAAAATGAAAAAACCTTAAAAAACAAAAGAAATCTTAATAACCATAAACAACATAAAAACATTTAAAAACCCTAAAACCCCTAAAAACAACGAAAAATATAGAATACATTTAAACTCGTAAAATGTTAAAAAAAATATAAAAAACATTAAAACCCCTAAAAAGCTAAAAACCCCCAAAATACCCAAAAATACCTTAAAATACTAAAAACTACCAAATCCCCAAAAAACCTACAAAATTAATAATAATAATCAAAAATAATAAAAATAAAAATAAATTCCTAAATATAGATAAAAATGTAAAAGTCTTAAAAACCCCTTAAAAACCCTAAGCAACCCTTAAAAATAAAAAAACATAAAACCCCTTAAAACATAAAAACACTAAAAACATTAAAAGCACTAAAACCCTAAAAACCATAAAACCATAAAAATTCAAAAAAACCCTAATGTATTATAAAGTATACAAACCATAAAAACCATTAAAACCCATAAGAAAACCTAAAATCAAGAAAAACAATTAAACCACCTAAAAACATAAATAACTCTAAAACCACTAAGAGACCCAAAAAACCTAAATACCAAAAAAACTCCTAAAAACCCATAAAACCTTAAAAATTAATAAAACCCATATAAACCAAAAAAACTGAAATATAAAAACCTTATAAACCCATTAAAATATTTATTTTTTTAAATTATAAAAATCCTAAAATCTAATAAAACTCTTAAAAACCATAAAAACCATAAAACCCTAAAAAGAAAAAAAAACCCCATCAAAATCCCAAAGAAAGCCATAAAAGCTGAAGAACACATAATACCCCTAAAAACCTAAAAATTCCAAAACCCCTAAAAAATATAAAAACCCTAAAAACACTATTAAAATTAAAAAACTCTAAACCCCATAAAAATCCTAAAACCAATAATATCTCTAAAAACCCAATAAACACATAAAAAATTAAAAATATAAAAATAAACTCAAAAAAACCTTAAAACCCCTAAAAACTCAAAAAACCCTAAAAACCAATTAAATCAATAAAAACCTGAAAAACTCAAAAAACTCTTAAAACCCCTAGAAAACACTAAAACCCCTAAAAACCATAAAAAACCAAAAGATATCAAGAAAAATATGTAATAATGTAAAACCCCTAAAGACAATGAAATCTCTTAAGTAAACATTAATAACCAAAAAAACACGTAAAACCTCTATAAAACACAAAAACACAAAAACCCTAAAAACCATGAATATCCCTAATACCATAATAATCCTTAAAACACTAAAACTGATTAAAATACTAAAAACCCATAAAATTCTTAAAAACATTAAAAACTCTAAAAACAAAATGATATATCCTAAAAACCTAAAAACCCCTAAACCCCAAAAAACCCCTAAAAACCATAGAAAATCCTATAAAAACTGCTAAAACCCAAAAATCCATTAATAACTCTAAAAACCATTTAAACCCTAAAAAACACTAAAATACTAAAAAACCATAAAAATAAAAACCCTAAAATCCCAAGAAAACCATGAAAATCCTAAAAACCCCAAACCCTTCAAAATCCCTAAAAACCCTAAAAACCATAAAAACATAAAAATTCAGCAAAAATCCCTAAATTCATAAAAACCCCAAAAACACATAAAAACCTTAAAACCTAAAATCACTTTAAAACCCCCAAAAACCCTAAAAATACTAAAACCCTAAAAAACCATAAAACCCAAAAAACCCTAAAAACATGGAACCATTAAAACCCATAAAATGCAAAAAAAAACCCCACAAAACCCTAAAAACTGACTAAAATCTCTAAAAACCCTTTAAACATATAAAAATGTTTAAAAATCATAAAAAACCTAAAACCTAAAAAATCTAAAAAAATATACATAAAAACCATAAAAAATGGTAAATCCCCAACCCCCCCATAATCCCTAAAAATCATTAAAATCTTAAAAGGCCATAAAAATCCCTAAAAATGTAAAAAACCATAAAAAAATGAAAACTCATAAGAAAACCATAAAAACAAAAAATCACATAAAAAACCAAAAACATAACTAATGAAAAAGAACCCTAAAAATTCTAAAACCCTAAAAAATCCTGAAATTCCATAAAACCCAAAAAACCCATAAAAATCATCTAAATTTTTAAAAAATGATAAATATGTAAAAACCCTAAAACCACTAAAACCCCTTATGAAAACATTAAAAACCTAATAAACACTTAAAAACCAAAAAATATAAAAATCTCTAAAAACCCTAAAAACACTAAAATTCCATAGACCCCATAAAACCCCTAAAAACAATAATAATCCCTAACAACCTTTAAAAACCCCTAAATACCCATAACCCCCCTAAAAAACCAAATAAAGTCTCTAAAATCCCTTTAAACCTGTAAAAATTATTAAAAACTCTAAAACCATTCACACACATAAAAACTCCAAAAAACCAAAAATAAAAAAAATACAAAAACCCCAAGAAAACCCAAAAAAATGAAAATCCCTAGAACCCTAAAAAACATAAAAATCAATAAAAATTCATAAAAATGTAAAAAAATATAAAACCCATGAAAAACCATAAAAACCCCTTATAAATACTTAAAAACACATAAAACCCCCAAATACCCAAAAATGATAAGAACCCTACAAAAGCATAAACCCCCTAAAACCCCTTAAATCAATAAAAACCCTAAAAACCATAAAAATCTTAAAAATTACCTAAAATCTATAAAATTTTTAAAAAACCCATAAAAACCATAGAAAACCATATGAAAACATTGAAAACAAAAAAAACATAAAACCTATAAAAACCATAAAATCCAAAAAATACTAAACACCCATAAAAACATAAAAACCCCTAAAAGCCATAAAACCCTAAAATACATAAAGGAAAACCCCCTAAAACCCTCAAGATATGGCTGCGGTCTCTCTAGGTTCCCTCTCTCGTTTGGAAATTCCTCCCATGGCTTTTGAAGATGGTCTTCCTTGGAGGCAGTGCTCTTTGGGCGCGTTCTCTGGTTCCAAGAAAATGGTGGCTTCCCGTCTTCAGCAAATTCCTTTTCCTCATCCCGTGCTCTGAATCTCAACTTCGGAAGGACTTCTTTGCGGGTGAGTTTGGGTTTTGTCAGGCTTGGAGCATCTGCAGGTTTCTAGGGTTTTGGATTGGTTGGATCTGGTCTACGGAGTTGCTGATGGTTCTTTGGCGGTCGGAATCCTTGATGGGAATGGGCTGAGGTCTAGAGTTGACTTTCCAGATCTGGGTTGGACTCGTGCTGACAGAAGCTGGGTACCTCAGCTGCGATGCGGTCTTGTCAAGGAGGTGAAAACGAGTTCGCTTTGGCAGTGGTTTGTGAAAAGGTTGTTGTACTGGTGGATCTGTGTTGCAATAACGCGCTTGACGCTTGATGCTGCGGTAGATTCTGGTTCTTCACCGAGGTTTCAGGAGGCGCATTTGAAGCGGTGGAGGGGATCACATCAGCGATGTGGGCTATGGCCTATTTGGTTGTTGGTCAACTCTCCTGTTTTACCTCTTTGGTTATGTTTCAGGGATGCTTCCTTGATGTCAATGAAAATATGGTATGTTTCCTCTTTCTTGGTGTTGTTTCTGCTATTTTGTTATGGTTATGGTGTGCTATTAGATCATGTTTTATTACTCCGCGGGTTCAATCTGTTTCTATTGTTCGCTTCACTGGTGGCTTGGTTCGTTGGTTGTGTACTGGTTATGGTTCCGAATGATCTGTAGGCTGGGATGGTTTCGTTTTTGATGGTTTTGATGCTGCTATGGGGTTTGGAGTGGGCTGATTCCAGTAGTGACATCTGGTGTTGGAGCTGTCAGATGCTTGATGCAGTCTATATAAAAGTGGAATGGTTGTGAGTTTTTGATTTCCGTAACGAAAATGTTGGTGGCTGGCTTGGTTGTGATGCTGGATGT
This sequence comes from Viscum album, assembly GCA_963277665.1. Lineage (NCBI taxonomy): Eukaryota > Viridiplantae > Streptophyta > Magnoliopsida > Santalales > Viscaceae > Viscum > Viscum album. The sequence continues at coordinate 1,119,307,816 of OY728152.1, forward strand.
GGCTGGAGGATTGGCTGTGAGTTGCTGAAAAGGATGGATTGTTGTGGTGGGTTTGGCAGGGGGCATCCTCTTGAGCTAGCTGTTGGTCGGGAAGAAGATTTGTTGGGGTCTGGAGGCTGGTTGGTGTTATGTGATGCTTGTTTTGTTTGGTTGGGTGAAGCTGCTGGAGATGCTGCTAGGCGATGTTGTGGCTGTGATGACTGGATAATGTTGGATGCTGGACATGGTGAGATTGGAGGCTGGTAGTGGCTTGGTTGGGAGCTGCTGGATGCTGGTGTATGATGGTGTTGATGAGGGTTGCTACATGTTGTTGTGTGTTTTCTGTTTGGGTTTGTTTTTCTTTTTTTCTTTTATTTTTTATTTTTTTGGCATTGGTTGTAAGGGGTTTTTGGGTTTGGGTTGTTTGACCCCTCCTCTCCCTTGTCTGTTGAGTCTCTTTTTTCATTCTAATAAATTTGGGGGGGCCGGTAATAGCCCGACCCTCGCATCTTCATTGCCCTAAAATACATAAAAATCCAAAAATCTTAATAAAAACAAAAAATACATTAAACCCATAAAAATGTTAAAGAACTATGAGAAACATAAAAATATAAAAAACTCAAGAAACCCAAAAAACCCAAAAACCATAAGAACCCAAAGAAACCCTTAAAACCCCTTAAACCCCTAAAAATCCGTAAAAACACTAAAAATCTAAAAAATATACTAAAAATAACTAAAAACATAAAAAAACCTAATAATAGAGTTAATCCCTAAGAAAACCATAAAAACATAAAAGCACATAATCCCCTAAAAACCTCAAAAATGATAAAAAAAACCCTAAAGACCTATCAAAAAAATAAAACCCAAAAAAACCTCAATGTCCCTAATACTCTAGAAACCCATAAAATTCCCTAAAATACCTAAGAAAATAAAAAACCAAAATAAACCTAGAAAATCCTAAGAAAACATTGAAATCCTAAAAGCCCTTAAAACCTCTAAAATACCTAAAAAAACTAAAAACCCTACAAGACCCTAAAAACCCTATGTACTTAAAAATACATAACCCCAAAAAAAAATTAAAAACCCTAGAAACCAATAACATCCTTTTAAAAAACTAAAATTTCAAAAACTCTGAAAAACATTAAAAACAAAAAAAAACTCAAAAAACCCCTAAGAACACAGAAAAACCATAAAACCCCCAAAACCCTAAAAGCTCTAAAAGCCCTAAAACCCAAAAAACCATCAAAATCCCTAAAAAAACTAAAATCTATGACAATTCATAAGTTGTATTGGGATCTAGTTGATATGATGGTATGTGGTTCTTCGTGGTGCCAAATTGGCTTCTTTGGTCCCATGTATCCTGCTGAAGTCCTTGGATAGAGCTTGACTATTGTTGATGATCCTGGTTGTTTTTTGTTTCGCTGTAATCTGGTTTGGTTTTATGCTTTCACACAGTGCCAAAGTGGTCTTTTTGGCCCCATGATGATGGTGTTGTCTGCTGGTTCGGATATTAGGTGTTGCGTACTGGTCTTGCTTTCTTGTTTTTGGCCTACTGGAAGAGTTTTTTTGGGCTACGAGGATGGTGGATCTTTACCCTTGATTGTGATGTTGGGTGCGATATGCTGGGATGTTGTCTGTTACTTGGCTGCGATATGTTGAATATGATGTCTCTGCCTTTGGTGCTGGTGATTCTATTTTCTTGGAGATGGATATTCCTAGTGTGGTGGTGCTAGCTGATGTTGAAGTTGGGTGTGGAATGCTACGCGATGATAATCCAGGATGCACTAGGTGTTGGAGTTGGGGATGATGGGTACCGACTTCTTCTTGGTTTGGAATTGCTAAAAGAATTGTGGTCCTGTGTGCTGGTGGTGTACATGCTTGGAGAGAAGAAAATGGATGTTGGAAATTGTGTTGTTGGATGCTGGTTGTTGCTTAGCTATGAGGTGTTGAAGCTGGGCTGTTGAAGTTATTGTTGATGGTTTTGATGCTGATGGATACTGGTTGCTGATTGGGTGGGAGATGATGCTGGGGACATTTTAGTTTTATGATTTTTTTGTGTTTCTTGTTAGATTTTTCTTTTGTTGGGGCCTTTTACATTTGGGGTTGTAAAGGGTTTTTAGGTGTGGGTTGTTTGACCCCACCCCTCCCTTGTCTGCGGTGTCTTTTTTTCTGATAAATTTTGGGGGGACTAGGAATATCCTAGTGTTGCACCACTTCTTCCCTAAAAACAAAAAAAATGCTAAAAATCATAAAAGCCCCATGAAAGACCATATAAACCCCTAAAACCAAAACACCCCTAAAATCCATAAAAATTCATAAAACCCATAAAACCCCTAAAACCATTATAAAATCTAAAAACCTTTTAAACCCCTAAAAATAATAAAAAACTCTAAAAACCTTTAAAAACCTAAACAATTATCCTAAGACCCCAAAAAATCCTAAAAACCCAAAAAACCAAAAAACCTAAAAATCATAAAAACTTATAAACAATAAAAATCATAAAAAAGTCATAATTATCCCTAAAAACCTAACAAAGATGAAAAAAAACCTAAAAAACACTGTGAAAACATTATAACCCTGAAAATCATATAAAACATAAAAACATAAAAACCAAAAAAACCAAAAAAATACTTTATAAACCCGTAAAAACCAAAACCCCTCAAATTCCTTAAAAATAATGAAAATATATTTTAAAAGAGGTATAAAAATCCTTAAAACTGAAAATAAACCCCCAAATCCTTAAAAACCCTTAATAAAACCCTATAAAACTAAAAACAATTAAAACCCATAAAAAACCTAAAAAATGCTAAAATCCAAGAAAACCCTAAATACCATTACAAGACCAAAAAACCTAAAAAAAACCCTAAAAAGCCTTTAAAACCTATTAACCAGTTAAAAATATATATACCCTTTAAACCACTAAATTTTTTTAAAAACTATAAAAAAAGATTAAAAATACAAAAAATAAAAAAACCATAAAAACCATAAAACCCCCACAAACCCTAAAAAACCCTAAAAACCTCAAAATCCCTAAAAAACCTAAAAACACAATAAAATTATTAAAAATATATAAAATACCTAAAATTGTAAAAAAATCTATGAAGCTATAAACTCCCTATGAAAAACGTAAAAATCTAAAAGTACTTAATCCCTTAAAAAATCTAAAAACAATAAAAACCCTAAATCCCCTAAAAACTCATTAAAATGCAAAATTACCTTAAAAATTCATAAAAATATTAAAAAGACCTAAAAATACCTAAAAACATAAAACCCCCCCTAAAATTCTTGAATAACTCAAATAATACCTTAAAACCCTAAGAATAATTAAAACCCCTAAAAATATTAAAAATGATTAAGACCCTAAATGGAACTAAAAAAACCTAGAACCAATAATTACCCGTAAAACCTTAAAACTCCTTAAAACTCCTAAAAACCCTAAAACCAATAAAAATTTTAAAAACCCTTTACTCCCCTAAAAACATTTAAAAACTATAAAAAAATGTAAAAACCCAAAAAAATCCAAAAAGTCCCTAAACCCCCAAAATAACAATAAAAACCCTAAAAACCCAAAAAATACTCAAAATAACTAATAACCTAAAAAATTTAAAATCATAAAAAATATCTAAAACATATTAAAACATTAAAACACCAAAAAAAATATAAAGAAACCATAAAATCCTAAAAAAAATTAAACCCCTAAAAAATATAAACCAACAAAAACCCTACAAACTAATAGTAGAAAATATATATTTTACTGAATGTTTTGTTTTCTTTTTAAAATCAGATGGTAAGTGAAATTATCAAAGGAAACATTTTAAATAATTTCTTAACATCAGTTAAAATAATTAGATATTTTAAATATCATTTTGTAGATGTTTTTCATGTTGGTTATTTGATAATGGGCATGAAATTTTCTTAACAAATAAGTTTTATCAAAAAAATAAATTTGGAAATTGGTTTTCACATCGGTAATCTGAGAACCAAGGTAAAAAAAATTTAATAATTTTTTTTCTCATCATTTTTCCAATAACCGATGTGAAAAAAATAAATTCTTACATTTCTTCATGTTAGTGTCTATTAACCAATGTGAAAATCCAATTCTCAAAGGATTTTTCACAATGGCAAAAGGAGAACCAATTTGAATAATAAATTTCAATGTCATTTTTTATAAAACTTGTGTGGTAAAATGTTACCAATGATGTTTCATGTTAGTTATTAGATAACTAAAATGAAAAAATTAACAAATTTTTACTGATTCTTCCCCTCCACAACACACAATAGCAGAAACTACTAAAAAAGTAAAATAGACTAAAACAACATCACATATACTTTTTTAATATTTTTAATATATATTAAAAGTAAAATAAAATTCAATCATGCCTATAAAATAATTCACCAATTTAATTTGAAAATGTCTCAAATATTTTCTATTATAATATAAAGGATTATCAAAGAGTTGAAAATTAAAAAATATTTCATTTAACATGTACTGTAAATATAGTGAATGAAATATTAAGGAAATTTTTATAATGAAATATTACCTTGTAGAACTTTGTAACTATCACATATGAAATTATTTTATACATAAATATTAATTAATAATACCTACATACCTTTACTCCTTCTTTTTTATGAAATTTCAATTTAAAATAATTTATCAATTAAAAATAATATTTTTAAGTAATATATCCAAAATTTGGTAATTATAAATGAAAATTTAACATTTCTTTTATAGTTCTAGTATTGAAGCTATTGTTTCTTGTGGTCCCTCAAAAAAAATTCCATTCCTTGTATGAAAATAATATCTATAAAATAAATTTAAATGTAATTATAAAATAAAAAAGTATTAAAATATTTAAACTTATGGGTTCAATATATTTATAAAATTTTGTTTCACGTCACCAAGGGTAGATCATAGCTAGTATAGTGTCTTCTCCTAAGAAAAAACCCCAAAATCCAATGGAAATGGATATATAAGAAAACTTAAATGTCAATTTTTGATATGTTAAGAGATATATTACACTTTATGAGATATATATTTCATACTCATGAATATATGGAAACATCCAACATTGAAAAATTTCATTCTTTTGAAATCATTCATTAATATAATTTTTTTTTTAATTAGTAATCTTCCTCAATGTGGGTGAAATTAAAATTGGGTCAATAAATTCATATTTTCTATCATTTAATGATCCTTAAAAGTTGTATAATTATACATAATAGAAAACAAATATAATTATAAATTTTAAATAAATTAAATATAGGGAAAAATTTATGCTGCCGAACTTACGTGGAAGAAACATGCATCATGTTAACTACCAACTTATCTCCAATTACATGCTCCATGATATCATTTTTCAAAATCACCACAATTATTGCATGACCAAAAACACCATCTTCCACTAAAATATCATAAATATCCAACAATTTTTTTGAATATTTTGAAAATCATTCAAGATGAGAAGACGTTGCAACTGAAGTCATGACACTTTTTATTTGTTGTTGTCTATACTATATTTATTTAACATTAAAGAGTTACTTTAATAAAGAGATAAATATATAAACTTTAATATTTAAATAAAAATTAAAGAGAAATGAAATGAAAGATATAATTTACACATACCTCTGTGGTAATTGTTAAGACATGTTGATATGTGCCCACTAAATAATGGCTGATAAATTGTCCAACTATACTCACCTCATATATAGGTAATGGTATTCTTGATAATATATCTATAATATCACATACAATGACCCTATGATGGTCTATCTCACTCTTTTGATGTTGAATGTTATTTCCAATATAACATATAATCCCATATGCAACAATATGTTGTTTGGGATCATAAACATATAAATAACAATATAAAAGAATGTTTTGGAGGAGGGGTGTAGGAGTAAAAAAATATTTTGTGTCTATAGGTGGAGGTGTATATGTAGGATAAGTAGGAGTGGATCTGCTGGCGGAGGTGGAGTAGTGGGATCCACAGTCTGAAACTATCCTTGCATGTCTACAAAACATTGATTGTACTAAAGCTCTGATCATGCATGCCATCATCACACGAATATCCTAAACATCAAATACAAAATATTATATTTTCTTTTTATAAGAACCCTATATTAAGGAATATTTAGAATGTGGGAAATCTTTTTTACCGATACACTTGCTGACTATCCTCGTTCATGACCCGGGTATTCCAGAATTCCCAGTGCTTTAACTAAAATATCCTTCCATCCAAGCATGGTCATTTGAAAACAGTGTACAAAATTTTTCTTACAGTTATTAAAAATCCCCATATCTTTATTCTTTAGATAACATGGTTTCAAAACATTAATATTAAATGTTATATATGTCTGAGAATCATCTATGTTATTCAAGATGTATAAATGTACCTTATTTATGTATTCACCTATCAACAATTTTACTTTCAGACCATGGATCCACTTTCCCCCATGATTGACTCATTCATGGAGAGATGTAGGAAAACTGATGTGATTTACTAAAGATAAGTATCTTGTACAAAAATATACAATCTCCTCACTTATATACTTCTCAAAAATGGATTCTTTAGGCTGTTATATATTCTTAACATACCCCTTAAATAACTTCACATACCATTCATAAGGATACATCCAAAGTAGATATAGAGGTCCATAAACCATTATTTCTTGTGCCAAATGAACCATATAATGACCCATGATAGAAAAAAATGATGGATGAAAATAAATTTCCAATGGAATAATTATATAAAACACTTTTTTCTAATTTTTATTCATTAAATATAGATCACTAATCTTATTAAAATTTGAATTGAAAAAATAGCACACCATCATTATAGTCATTCTGACTTTGGATGCGTAATAATTCATACAATGAAACTTGTAGTAGTTGTTGCATCATGATGTTAAAATCATGAAATTTCATACATAAACTTCAAATACTTTAAAGAGACAATTTTATTTACATTTGATGAATAAAATTTCAGAACATTGATACCATGAATACACTATCATAAGATAATTTTAACCCTCTTGGATAATGTATAATAAACATAGGGAATGAATTTTTACCTTTAATCAGGAGTCGGAGCTAACTCTAAACATATTCCCCTTCAGAGTATGTCTAGTTTTTTGTTTAACCCATCTTTAGTATTTAATTTAATATGTAAGAACGTTTCAATCAATCATTCCTAGATATTATTATCCAAATACATGAAATAAATGATATATTCTACCTCATGATATCTTCAATATGGTAGCTCAAAAATATAGACTCTTTCTTCAAATATTTCTACCATTACCACATATCTATGTCTTTGTAAATGTCACATCATTTTTTTACACCCTTTAAAAATACTGATCGATGGGAAAAGTATTTGGAGAAAAATCTACTTCTAAGGATACACTGAATTCCTTTTTTAATATTCAATAATATTAATACATCTATAAAAAAATTTATGACCCACGTATATAGTTTTTCTCCCATAATGTAGTTGAAAACATGAAATCTATTGTTCCCAAATTGGATAAGATGTATGGACCTTAACACTATACCTCAAAAAATCTCCATATGCTGGGAAGTCTTTTATAGTTAAGAAAATCATTGTATGTAGTTGAAAATATTTCATTTCATAGTAATAAAAACCCTAATAACATCCTCCCATAAAAGTTTAAAATCATAAATTAATGGTTATAGGAAATCATAAATACCATTTCAAGGTTGTTTCATTTAAGAGATCATTAAACTCAACATGACATATTTTCATTTCATACAAAATTTTAGAGATAAGATGTAAATTACCAATAAAACAAGACACAAAGTATGTGATCTATTAATTATTCGATATGGATTCACTCTATCCATTAAAAAGCCATTTCTATGATTTTTAACTTCATTTCTGAAGGTAGTAAACTTTTGATCAATTTTCCTCCACTGTGGACAACCACCTGGATGAGTAATTTTTCCTCACATATCTGATCATTTGAATTCCATCATAATTTTTTCATCATGTTCATTTTCAAATTAATGTATCAAACGTGGAAATATTGGAACATTAAAACATTCATAGCAAGGGGTATATTTAAATGCTAAATTAGCCGGTGATTTTTCTTTCTACTTATACCATGAAATCCCACATTTAGGACACCCTAACAGAAATTTTTATTCCTTCCAATATATCACATAGTCATTTTGGCGTACATGTATTTTCTTGTACATTATTACCGTCGACCATAATATTTTCTATTCATAATAGTGTGAATATATAATATCATTTTCTTTAGGAATAATTTCTTTCAACAATTGAAGAAACTATGTAAAGGACCCGACACTCCATCCATGATTTACCATTAAGTTAATAAATCTTAACACTGTCGATAAAATAGTAAATTTTTTATAACCCAAATACAATGGTTTCTCAGAATCACAATATAGAAACTAAAATTTTCGTTCATTATCAATGGAATATACTTAAATATCATTAATAATTTATTAAATACAACCAATCTTATCATCTTGGAAAGAATCAACATTAATAGATCTGAAATTATTCTTTATTTCACCTTACCAAATCTAATGGCTGAAACATAGATTAAAACCATGAAAGATTAAATGATATTTGATCTATTTTCTTTTCAAATACATAATATTTAATCATTTTAGGCATGGAAAAAATGTAGTTGTTTGGAAAATTTATTTTTTCAAATTCCAAAAAAATCATCAACAACTTCCTCATATTCATCTCTTATTAGAAGTGTAATAATATGAAATCGACTCATTATTTTCAATAAAAAATATAAAAAATTAATATATTTTCAAATAAATATAGTTTTTACAAAATTGAGTTACATGGGGAAATAGTATATTATTTTAAGGATAATCTAGAAGACACGCTTTTCATATTATTAATCAGTAAAATGATTATATGATTTTATATGATATTAAATATAATGTTGACAAAGTTAATAATACTGGATATTAAATTGAATGTTAATTGGAATGATTATACAATATAATATAAAATAAAGGAAATAAATTTATATCTGTAGAGTGTAAAATAGAGTCTTATTGGAAAATACAAAATTAATGAAATCCTTAACAGAGAGACTAAGTATCTTGAAATCTAAATTGGTGATTTTATTGAATTGAAAATAAAAAAATGGAAAATAATATAGGATAATTATTAACAAGAATAAAGATATTAAAGAAAAAATATTAAGTATATATGTATTGTAATAATTAGTATTTTCTGGAAAAAATAATATTAGGTTGAAGATAAGACACTATCTATGAAAAAAACTCTTATATAAACATTAAATTTAATGATATGAAAAATAGAAATCTTAGGGAACCGTCAAAATTTTTGGAAGAATATTTTAACATTGAATATCTAATTTCCTATAAATATCCCTCTATGTGTTTATTATTATACTCTTTAGCTGATAAAAATAAATATTTCATTGAACAAAAGGATCAATTTTGTGAAGTAATATAAAGTAAAATTTTCTATCTATCAACATTAATGGAAATATGGTGTTAAATACCCTAATATATTTAAAACTATTTGGAGGGATAGAATATTACAACCCATAAAATAATAATTAAATTTACTTATTTTTATATAATAAATGATAAAATAAACATAATCAATACATATCATACAGAACACATGATAAATAAATTGAATAAAAAAGTACTTCCAAAAATGTGATCTTAATCAAGACTAAAAAATAAGTTGGGTAGTGTCATTAGATTATATATTAAGTGATGAATTAGAAACATTAATGGGTTTTTATGTAGATGAATATTATATTATAATAGAATTATAAAATTACCTTGAAAAATAAGAATATATTACATTTAAAATTTTTATTAACTTTTATTACAAAGAGATTGATTTATAAAATATTTTCATTAGAAATGACATTGAAAAATATAAAAAAAACAAGAGTAACATTGTATGTAAAAAATTAAATTTTAATGAGAAAATGAATTTATGAGTAATGAATTAATAAATATATTCCATTAAAACATTTTTAAATGAAAAAATAAAAATAAAATAACCTTATAAAATTTTAAAAATATATACAATGATATCCATAAAATAATATATAGAAGATAGAAATGGATAAGAATGATTGTAATTTAAAATAAGGGGAGTCTAAATTGTAAGGAAAGATATAAAAATAAAATTGTATTGAATACACTGAAATTTTTAAATTGAAATATGACACGAGGTCATTCAATAAATTCCATTATTTCATCCTGCTCACTTTGTTACTAAAGTTTAATTTTTGATTATATAATAAATAGTATGGAGAAACTGAATTAATATATTTTGGCAATGGTTCTCCATGATGATAAAAACATAAACAAGAATAATAAATTTATTCTTTTGAGGAATAAATCGAAATGAATGGTAAAAAATCCTATGACTATTCCTAACTCAATTGATATCTTATACTTTATTTCTATGAAACCAAAGCTAAAGAGGGATAACATCAAACATGATGATATTTGTTTCTCATTTGAATATGATTATTACTAGAAGAAAATTAACAAGACACCACTAAAGGATATAAATACAAAATTATTATATAATTAAATAAAAAATATAATTTCTGTCATTTTAAAGTCGAATCTAGAGGTAAATTCATGTTCATTATTTGATTCCATTTCAAATTTATTGAATATAAAATTAATAAAATTAATATATTTTCTATATGATTTTCAAACCTTTATGAGAGCTAGTTGGATATGGGAATATCTATATACGAATGTACAATGAGGAGGTCAATGAAACCAAATGTTGTATGTATTTGGTAATGTGATATTAGAGTTTACCATATCAAACCAACCCGGGTTAGGGATTTTATGACATTAAATGGACCAAAAGAAAGAATTGAAAATATGCGAGGCTTAGTTCAGTGATGATATGTTCTATCATCGACAAAAAACAATGAGGTCGATAAAAAAATGAGGGTGTATGAAGGTCATAATGAAATAATTGAGTCAACCCGATTAATGAAATGAGAGTTAGGGTAGTCGTGTGAGAGAAATTATATTTCTATCACAAGAAAGGAAGACACCTAATTGAATACAACTGAAGATTTATAAAATTTTAAAAGGTATATAATGTCAGTTTGTTTTGAAGGGATGTGAACATTCCATTTCACATAGGATATATAATAACTGATGTGAAAAAAAAATTTAGGACTTTTTCGCATCCCTTATTCAGAACCAATGTGAAAAAGAACCTTTTTAGGTCAGTTATTATATAATCGATGTGAAAAATAAATTTTCACATTTATTTCATTTCAGATCTAAATAACTAACTGGAAAAAGGTAGCCTGATAAATAGTTCTTTTACTGATGAACCCTTAAAAAACTTAAAGAACACTAAAAACCCAAGGAAACTGCTAAAAAAATTAAAACCATTTATAACAATAAAACATTAAGGACTCTAAAAAACCATTAAAAATACAAAAAAAACTAAAATAAAAAAACCATAAAATCCTTAAAAACCCGAAGAACCATTTAAAAACCCTAAAACCAATCAAAACCCCTAAAAATCATAAAAGGGAAAGAAAATCAAAAAAAATTCTAAAAATGTAAAACACCCCAAAACCCTAGAAAGCCTAAGAAATCCATAAAAACCAAAAAACATTAAACACCCCTAAAAACAAAAAAAAATCTAAAACCCCTAAAACACTAAAAATCGTAAAAATAGTAAAAAACCCTAAAAAATCTAAAAATCCCTAAAAACCATAAAAACAAAAAAAATCTAAAACAACCCTAAAAATACAAAAAAGACCCTTAAAACCCCAAAAAATACATAAAAACCTAAAAACACTTTAAACCCCTATAAAACGAAAAAATGATAAAAACCCTAAAACCAAAAAAACAATAAAACCCCCCAAAACAAATAAATAATATATGAACCCTAAAAACACAAAAGATAACTAAATACTCTAAAAACCATTAAATTTATAAAAATATAAAAATATATATAAACCATAAAACCCAGAAAAAACTCAAAAAAATCTAAAAAAACCTAAAACAGCATAAAAACCCTAAAAACGAAAAAAACCAAAAAACCCAAAAAAACCTAAAAAACCCAAACAACCCCTAAAACATTAAAAAGATAAAAATACGTAATAATACATAATAATTTAAAAAAATTAAAAACCCTTAAAACCCCTATGAAAACTTTAAAACCTAATGAAGAAAAAACCCCTTAAAACTGAAAAAATGATAAAGAACCAAAAAACCAAAAAACCCAAAAAACCCAAAAACCCTAAAAATCACTAAAAACCCTAAAAACCATAAAAATCATAAAAAACCCATAAAAATAACTTAAAATGTAAAACCATAAAAACATTTAAAAACCTTATGAAAAAATTAAAATCTATAAAAACAATTATAAACCCAGGAAAAGAAAAAACTTAAAACCCCTAAAACCCACTAAAACCACAAAACATCCTAAAAAGCATTAAAACCCCAAACCCCATGAAACCTTAAAAAACCACTAAAACAATAAAAAACATTTTAAAAAAATAAAATGTTAAAGAACCCCAAAAAACCAAAAAACCACTAAAAACCCTAAAAACCCTTAAAATATTTAAAAATCCTAAAAATTAATAAAAATCATAAAAATCCTACAAAATCCATAACAAAATTAAAAAACCCTAAAAACTTAAAAAACACTAAGAAAACCATAAAAACCTAAAAACACTTTAAACCCTAAAATCCAAAAAAAGCTAAAACCATAAAAACCCTAAAAACCAAATAAAACCCTAAACCCATCAAAATCCTTAAAAATCATAAAAACTGATAAAAATCCTAAAAAGGCCTAAAATCCCTAAAATCATAAATACATCTAAAAACCTAAAAAACCCCTATGAATACCTTAAAACCCCAAAAAAACCTAAAAATTATAAAAACCCTAAAAGACCCTAAAAACCCTAAAACCCCTAAAAACCATAAAAATCTCTAGAGACCCATAAAAATATTAAAACCTATAAAAACTATAAAAACCAAATTAAAATCAGAAAAACCATTAAACTCCCATTTTTTAAAAAAACTATAGAAAACATTAATAAACCTTAAAAAAATCGTCAATCCCCAAAAAATACACAAAACCCCTAAAAATCCCAAAAATACCTTAAATATCCTAAAAAATTCATAAAAATTATTAATAATGTAAAAACACTAAAAACTCTTAAAAACACTAAGAAAACCATAAAAACCTATAAAAAAGAAAACCCATACAAAATTATAAATTCCCTAACCCCCATAAAACACCTATATACCATATAAACTATAAAACCCTTAAGACCTTAATACCCAAAAATTTCATAAAAACCATAAAGAATTGTAAAAACTCGAAAAACCCTTTAAACCTATAAAATTGTTAAAAAACTCTAAAAATAGTAAACCACTAAAAACTCAAAAAAACACTAAACTTCAAAAAAACCATAAACTTCTAAAAAACCAAAAAAATCCCATAAAACCCTCAAAAACCCTAAAAACACTAAAAATAGATAAAAATCTCTAAAAATCTCTAAAAATCCCTAAAAACATAAAAAATGTAATAATCTTAAAAACCCATATGAAAAACATAAGAACATAAAAACACTTAAAAACCCTAATAAACTAAAAATCATTAAATACCATTAAATACCCAAAAAACCTAAAAACCCACAAAATAACTAAAAATGCTACGAACCCATAAAAATCCATAAAACCCCTAAAACCCCTCAAAATCCATAAAATCCTAAAACACATAAAATTTAGAAAAAACCCTTAAACCCATACAAATATAAAATCACTAAAAACCCTAAAAATCCCTACGAAATCATTGAAAACCTAAAAATACATAAAACCCATAAAATCCAAAAAATGATTAAAACCCTAAAGACCCATACAACCGTAAAATCCATAAAAAACTCAAAACACATAAAAATCCCAAGCCATTAAAATCTCTAAAAACCCTTCAAACCCATAAAAAATTAGAAAATATAAAACCTAAAAACCCATTAAAACCCTAATAACCTAGAAACCCCATGAAACCAGGAAAACCTTAAATACCCTAAAAACCCAAAAACCATCAAAATCGCTAAAAACACTAAAAACCCCATAAAAACCTAAAAAATTATTGAAAATCCCTAAAAATGAAAATATCATAAAAACACTAAAATCCCTAATAAAACCTCGAAACCCAAAAAAACATAAAACCCCTAGAAATTGCAAAAAACACTAAAAACCCTAAAACCAGTAAAACCCAAAAACCCCTCAAACTCCATAAACACGCTAAAAACCATAAAATTCCAAAAAAGTGCCTAAAATCCATAAATATGTATAAAACTCTAAACCCATGAAAACCCCTAAGAAAACCGTAAAATCCTAAAAACAGATAAAACACCTAAAAACCTAAAAAATGCAAAAAAAACCTAAACAACAATAAAAATCCTAAAATGCCTAAAAACCATCAAAACCCCAAAAAAAATTAAAAACCAAGAACCCCATAAAAACCCATTAAACCCCTAATTTTTTTAAAAACTCATATATTCCATAAATGACCTAAAAATTTAAAAATTCCATTAAAATCCCAAAAAACCATAAAAACCCAAAAAACCCAAAAAACCCTTAAAATATTCAAAATCCCTAAAAACCTAAAAAACCATAAAAGTATTAAGAAATCCATAAAATGAATAATTTTTTAATACCCGTAAAAAAATTTAAAAACCCTAAGAAAACCATAAAAATTGAAAAATACTTAAAGACCCAAAAAACATAAAAAATACTAAAAACCATAAAACCCTAAAAAAATAAAATCCCTAAAATCCCTAAAAACTCAAAAACCATAAAAACCTAAAAACTACTAGATAATCTAAAATCTGTTTAAACTACAATAAAACTATAAAATACATAAAAACCATAAAATTCAAAAAAACACTAAAAATCCAAAAAACCCAAAAAACCCAAAAAACCCAAAAAACTAGAAAATCCCGAAAACACTAAACCCCCTAAAAAATGTTAAATGATAAAAATATAAAAATATAAAAATATTTAAATCCCCTAAAAAACCTTAAAAATATAAAAATATTTAAATACCATAAAAACCTAGTAAATGATAAAAAATCTAAAATACCCAAAAAAAATCAAAAAACCCTAAAACAATTAACACCCCTAAAATCATTAAAAGACCATAAAACACATAAATACAGTAAGAATCACTAAAAATTATGAAAACCCATTAAACCACTAAAAATGTTAAATAAATCATAAAAAACCTTAAAAGGACTAAAAATCTAAAAGTATATCTAAAAACCTAAAAAAATTAAAAACCCTCAAAATCCATAAAAATCCTAAAAACCCATAAAAATCATAAATAATTTTGAAAAACACCTAAAAATGTATAAAAACATAAAACCCCAGAAAATTTCAAAGATAAACTTAAAAACCTAGAAACACTTAAATCCTCTAAAAACAAAAAAATGATAAACCCCTAAATAATCCCTAAAAGAACCTAAAACCCTAAAACACTAAGAAAACATGAAAACCCCTAAAAACCGTAAAAACCTTAAAAACCATAAAAACACAAAAAAAACCTAAAAACCACTAAAACCATAAAAAACTCTAAACCCCTAAGAGAATAAAAAAATTATAAAAACCTTAAAAACCCTAAAAAATCTAAATACCCCAAGAACCTAAGAAAACCATAAAAAACATAAATTTTTTAATAAACCATAAAACCATCAAAATCTCTAAAAAAACCAAAAACCATAATTATACTAAAAAGTTCTCAAAAATCCCTACAAACCCTGTAAAACCATAATAACACCTTAAAAACCACTTATCATTTAAAAACCCTAAAAACTTAAATATTATAATAGCAAAAAATAACCTAAAAACCATAAAACACTAAAAACACTCAATATCCCTAAAAATCATAAATTTTAAATGTAATAAAAAATCCCTAAAAATAACTAAAAATGTAAACAACCTCAAAAACCAAGAAAACCAATAATAAATTATTAAAACATTTAAAATCACTAAAATACCTAAAAATTTATAAATACCCTAAAACCCTTAAAAATACCCTAAAACCATAAAACCCCTAAAAACCATAAAAACCAGAACACCCTACAAACCCCAAATACCCATTAAAGTATAAGAAACCTTAAAACCCATAAGATAACCTTATGAACCTAAAAACACATTATACCCCTAAAAAATAAAAAATCCTAAAAACTCTAAAAAATTATAAAAACAAAAAAACCCTAAAACCACTAAAATCCCTAAAAACCTAAAAACCATGAAAGCCTAAAAATAACTAGAAATAAATATTAATGTAAAAATACCCTAAGAACATGGGAAAACCTTATGAAATACAAGAAAAAACCAAAAATCACTGAAATCCACTAAAAATGTAGAAAAAAATAATACCCTAAAAACCCTATAAAAGACCTCAACATCCAAAAAAATCCTAAAAACCAAAAATTGCTAAAAAACCTAAAAATCCATAAAAAGTAAAAAACAAGAAAACCCTAGAAATAACCTATGAAAACCATAAAAATATAAAAAAATTTAAAAACCTAAAAAAATTAAAAAATCATAAAAACTGTAAAAACAATAAAAATACCCTAAAAACACTAAACACCCCTAAAAACCATAAAACCCCCTAAATTCCAAAAAACCCCTAAAAAACCCTAAAATCCATAAAAAATACTTAAAAATTATAATAACACTTTAAACCCCTAAAATGTTATAAAACCCTAAATAACCATTAAAACTTAAAAAACATATAAAATCCATAAAATCCTCCAAAACCATAAAAACCTATAAACCCTAAAACCCCACTAAATCTCTAAAAACCCTAAAAAAACCCAAAAACCCTAAAGTCACTAAAATAAATAAAAAACACTAAAAAACTAAAAAATCGAAAGATAAAAAATTCAAAATCATAAAACACCAAAAACCTATAAAAAACCTAAATATGCTAAAAATCCAAAAAAATCGCAAAAATCCCTAAAAATGCACAAAAAATTTCAAAAACCCAAAGAAGCCTAAAAATAATAAAAAACCTTAAAACCAAAAAACTCATGAAGAATAAAAAATCCTCAATCCCTTAAAAAACCCTAAGAAAATGTTTCAAACCTCAAAACACATACAACACCTAAAAATCCTTAAATATGGTAAAAACCCTAAAAAATATTAAAAAGTCCCTAAAAACCCTAAACCACTATAAACAATAAAAACACATAAAAACCTTAAAAACCATAAATCTCATCAAACCCACTAAAAACTCTTGAAACCCTTTAAAACCCAAAAAATGTTAAAAATAACTAAAAAACATAAAACCCTAAAAATGAAAAATAAAACCTAAACCGTAAAAGAGCCCATAAATCCTCTAAAACCCCATAAAAACATCAAATTCGCTAAAACCCCTAAAAATTCAAAAAAACATAAAGTCGCCATAAAAACCCTAAAAATGTAAAAAAACTAAAAACCCTAAAAACTTTATGAAAACCATGAAAACCAAAAAACACTTAAATCCCCCAAAAAACCAAAAAAAACCCTAAAAATAGTGAAAACCATCAAAACATTAAAAACCCCTATAAATCCAAAATAAATATAAAAATCAACTAAAAATTTATAAACCCTTTAAACACCTAAAAATGTTAAAAAGCTCTAAAACCCGTAAAAACTCAAAAAAACCTCTAAAACCCAAAAAACCCCATAAAACTCTAAAATCCCTTAAAATCCTGAAAAAAAAAATAAAAACATTAAAAACCTAAAAAAATCCCTAAAATCCCAAAAAACCTAAAATACTCTAAAAACCCAAAAATCTTCGGAGAATACCAAAAAAATATAAACAAAATAAAAATCATAAAAAACCTAAAAATTATAAAACCCTAACTAGCCTAAAAACCATAAAAATCATAAAAATCCCTAAAAAAGTAAAAACCAAAATAATAATAATAAATCACTAAAATCCCAAAAAATGGTAAAGAATGTAAAAAACCTTGATGATCCCTAGGATAAACTAATAACCCTAAAAACAACTAAACCCATAAAAACCTAAAAAATGAAAAAAACCTAAATACCCATAAAAGACCATGAAACCCCATGAAACCCCTAAAACCATAAAACCCATAAAATCATAATAATAACTAAAAACCCAAAAACCCATAAAAACACACCAAAAAATCTAAAAACCCTTTAAACCACTAAAAACACTAAAAACTCTAAAAAACCATAAAAACCCTAAAAACCACAAAAATCCCTAAATGTACGTCAAAACATAAAAAAACCAAAAAACCTAGAAAACCCATAAGAAAGATATAAGAACAAAAAAATAAAACACCTAAAAATGTAAAAAACATTTAAAACCCTAAAAACAATGAAAAGACTAATATCCCCTAAACCCCTCAAAATCGATAAAAACCATAAAAATCCTAAAAGTACCTTAAAATGTTAAAAATAAAAAAAACATAAAAACAACCAAATAAAACTATAAAAACCCGAAAACACTTAAAAACACTAAAACCCTAAAAATTATAAACACCCTAGAACACTAAAAATACACTAAAACATAAAAACTAATAAAAACCATAAAAACACCTAATAACCATAAAAAATATAAAACCCAATAAAAACCTAAAAACACCCTAAAAACTCAAAAATCTATTTAATCCTCAAAAGACATTAACAAATCTAAAAACCCTTAAAACCCCTAAAAAATTCACAAAACACTAAAACACCAAAAAACCAAAAAAACCTTAATGATACTAAAAAACATACAACCCTTGAGAATCAATAAAAACCAAAGAAATCCATAAAACCATAAAAATACCAAAAAATAAATAAATACGTAAAAACACAAAATACCTTGAAACCCCTAAGAAAACCTTCAGAACCTAAAAATGTAAAACCCATAATAACCTAAAGACATTAAAAAACATAAAAAATAATAAAACCCTAAAACACTAAAAAACCCTAAACCCATAAAAACCCATAAAAATATTAAAATTCCCTAAAATTTAAAAAACACTATAAACCCCAAAAATCCTGAGAAAATATTAGAAACCTAAAAACACTTTAAACCACTAAAAACTGAAAAATCAAAAAAAAAACTAAGGAACCTAAAATGACCTTGAAATTCCTTGAAATGGAAAAAAATCATAAAGACAGAAAAATATAAGAACCCCCCAAAAAATCCACTAAAAACTGTAAAAACCAATTTGATATATAAAAACAATAAAAAACTCTAAAACGCCTTAAAACTCCAAAAAACTAAATTTCCCAAAATTAATAAAAACATTTAAAACTCTTCAATCAAAAAAAACTCTCTAAACCCCTCAAAAACCATAAAACCCCAAAATAGCCCTAAAATTCTGTAAAAATGAAAAAAACCATAAAAACCCTAAAAACCCAAAAGGAGACATTAATATTTTAAAAATATTTTAAACCCCACGAAAATCTAAAAAACACTAAAAACCCTAAAACCTTTAAACCCTACCCTAAAACCCCTAAAACCCCTAAAACCCATAAAAACCACTAAAAAAGAACCATAAAAATTTCAAAAAACCCTAAAAACCTCAAAATACCTAAAAACATAGAAAACCCATCGGAAAACCCTTAAAAAAAGTACTTAATACCATTAATAGATGATAAAAACCCTAAAAAACTAAAAGAAAAAACACCCTAAATCCCATAAAAACTAAATAACCATTGATAACCTTAAAATAACCTAAAAATCATAAAAACCATTAATAACTCTAAACACCCCATAAACCTATATAAATGTTAAAAATCTCTAAAAAATCATAAAAAACCAAAACATAAATACCCAAAAATTATAAAAAACATAAAATCCTAAAAAAACCCACAAAATCCCTGAAAACCTAAAAACCCATAAAAATCATAAAAACCCTAAAAATGCTTAAAAAACAAAAAAACCCTAAGAAAAACATGAAAACCTTAAAACACATAAAACCCTAAAACCCCTAAAAATTTTAAAAACCATTTAAAACACTAAAAACCCTAAATGTCCTAAGGCCAACAAAATATCCAAAATCCCACAAAGTAATAAAAATACTGAAAAATCCATAAAAATGTAAAAAAACCATAAAATCCCTGAAAAATCTTATGAAAAGTTCCAAAACATAAAAAAGACACAAAACCCCTAAAAATAAACACAAAAAACCATAAAAATCCCTAAAGACCCTAAAAACCCCAAACCCCCCAAACCCCTAAAACCACTAATATTTTCAAAAACCCTGAAAACCCATAAAACCCCTAAAATTTCACTATAAACTATGAATACCCCATAAACCACTAAAAACATTAGAAGACCCAAAATGTCTATAAAAACCCCAAAAAAATAAACTCTAAAAACACTTTAAAACCCATAAAAATGTCAAAAAAATATACAAAAACTTTAAAACTATAAAAAAAACAAAAAAACCCAAAAACAAATAAAACCATCAAACCCTAAAACCCTAAAAACCATAAAAACTCAATGTCCCTAAAACCCTAAACACCATAAAAAAAACTAAAATCCCAAAAAATAAATAAAAACCAAAAAACCCATGAAAAAACCTAAGAAAACATTAATAAGCTAAGAAAAAATTAAACCCCTAAAGAAAATAAAAATGTTAAACACCATAAAAAGCATAAAAACCCATAAAACCCCGAGACCCCCACAAACCTTAAAAATTAATAAAAAGCGCTAAAAATACATAAAAATTTTAAAATACTAAAAACTCATAAAATCCATATGAAAAACATAAATACACCTAATAACCCTTGAAAACCTAAACAACACTAAAAATGTTAAAAACTTTATAATATCTAAAATAATAAAGCCCCCCTCAAAACATTTAAAATCATAAATCCCATAATAACCCCAAAACACTATAAAATACAAATCCCCTTTGAAACATAAAATTGTTAAAAAAACTCTACAAAACCATGGACCACCTAAAAAACTCAAAAAAACCAAAAAAAATAAAAAAACCCCTAAAACCTAAAAGCCCTTGAAATCCTTAAAAACACTAAAATTGATTAAAAACCAAAAAAATCCATAAAAACCATTAAAATACCTAAAAACATAAAAAACCCTAAAAACCACTAATAAAACCATAGAAACAAAGAAAACAAAAAAAAACACCGAAAACATAAACACTCTAAAAATCCGTAAAATCCCTAAAAACCTCAATGACCAAAATACCCCCAAAATCCTTAAAAACTCTACAAAATAATAAAACTCCTAAAGATATATTAAAATCCCTAAAACTGTAAATACCCATAGAAATCATGAAAACCAATATGAAAACCTTTTAATCCAAAAAACACATAAACCCCCTAAAATGTGAAATAATGCAAAAAACCACAAAAACCCTAAAAACCCCTAAAAACCATAAAACCCGAAAAAACCATAAAATACATAAAAACATAAAATTAATAATTTTCCACTAAAAACTATAAAAAACCATTAAAACCTGAAAAACAATAAAAACCCTTAATACCCCCAAAAATCCAAAAAACCCAAAAAAACAATAAAACCCCAAAAAACCCAGAAAACCTGAAAACCCTCAAAATACATAAAAACACTAAAAACACATAGAAATAATAAATAATCACTAAAAATCCCAAGAAATGTAATAAAATCATAAAAATCCAAAGAAAACCTTAAAAAATAATACTTTGAACCCCTATAATTCCGAAGAAACACTGAAAACCCAAAACAACCCAAAAAAACACAAAATCCTTTGAAACCCTAAAATCCCTAAAAATCATAAAATACCATAAAAATTCCTAAAAATTCCCCAAAAACCAAATAACACCTAATAAACATGAAATCCCCTAAGATATCATTAAAAACTAAAAACAAATACAACCCCATAAAACACTAAAAACACTAAAATCCTAAAAACCCTAAAAATCCCTAAAACTGCTAAAAACCATTAAAACCCATAAACCCATAGAAATTCCTAAAAATCAATATAAACCCTAAAACTAATAAAAAATTTTAACCTCCTCTAAACCCAAAAAAACATTAAAAAAATATGAAAAAACCTAAAATCCCTAAAAACAAAAAACTATAAAACCTTAAAACTCCTTAAAAACCATTAAAACCCTCAAAATTAATAATAAATCTAAGACCCATAGAAATCCGAAAAATTCCCTAAAAATACCTGAAAACGTAATAAAGTAAAAAAACATTGAAACCCCCTAATTAAATATTAAAAACATAAAAACCAACAAAATCTCAAAAAACCTAAAAAATAATGAAAACAAAAAAAAACCATAGACCCCCTAAAAAACCCAAAATTCCTTCAAAATCCCTCAAAAACCAAAAACCAATAAAAATCCTAAAAAAGCCTTAAAAATCAATTAAAAATAATGAAAAACACTAAAAAACTGGGAAAACATGAATAAAACCCTAAAAACCTTAAATTAGTTAAAGCCCATGAAAACCTAAAAAACAATAAAAGCCCTAGAATACACCAAAACCCTAAAAACCCCGACAAATGATAACCCCTCCCAAAAAACCTAAAAACATTAAAAACCAATAAACACCCTAAAAAATACTAAAAACTATAAAAACACTTTATACCCCTAAAAATTATTAAAATCTCTTAAAACCATAAAAACCCCGTAAAAACATAGACCCCCCTAAAAATCCAATAAAAACCATAAAATTGCAACAAACCCTAAAATCACTAAAAAATCTCAAAATCCGTAAAAACCCAAGAAAACCACAAAATAATAAAAAATACCTTCAAATAAGAAAAACCATGAAGAACCCTAGGAAACCCCTAAAAAGTGAAAAACAATTATAACCCCTAAAGTAATAACATCATTAAAAACCCTAAAAATAATAAAAATCTTAAAACCCCTAAAAATCATAAAAACAATAAAACCATAAAAAATCTAAAACCCCATCAAAACCCTAACAACTAATAAAAACTATAAAACCCCTTTGAACACCTAAAAACCTTAAAAACTCAAAAAATTCATAAAAAAACAACAAAACTAAAAAAACCCTAAAAAACCATATAAAATATTAAACCCTAAAATCCCCCAAAACCATAACAAACACTAAAAACCATAAAAATTATTAAAATATGCCTATATTCCCTCAAAATAGAAAAAACCTAAAACTATGAAAACCCCTATGAAAACCATAAAAGATAAATAAACTAAAAACGCCTAAAAACCAAAAAATTGATAAAAACCCATAAATACCACAAAAAAATAAAATTCCTTAAAAACCCTAAAAACCATAAAAATTATAAAAAAGAAGTAAAATCCCTGAAAACATAAAAAATCATAAAAAACCCTGAAATACCCTATGAAAACCATAAAAACCTAAAACACATAAACCCCTAAAAACCTGAAGAACACTAAAAAACAAGAATCCCCTAAACCCATTTAACCCCTAAAATCCTTAAAAACCCTAAAAATGCATAAAACCCCTAAAAACCTCCAAAACCACTTAAATCACCTTAAACCCCTAAGAATTTAAAAAATCTAAAAAACCAAAAATTCCCCAAAAAAACTCAAAAAACCCTAAATACATAAAAAACCCCTAAAACCATTAAAAACCCGACACACCATCAATATCCCAATAACCCTAAATAACCTTAAAATTCTAAAAAAACCATAAAAATCACTAAAAAGAAAAAAACCCCCAAAAATCATGAATAACATAAATAAAATCATAAAAACCTAAGAACCCTTAAAACCTCCTAAAATCATAAAAATGATAAAAACACTAGAGACCGTAAAACCCATAAAACCAAAAAACCCTCAAAATAACTGAAAACCCTAAAATCCCTAAAAATCTCTTAAAACCTTAAAAACCATAACAATCCAAAAAATCCCTACAAACTCTAATATGAAAAAAACCCTAAAAACCATAAAAACACGTAAGAAAGCATTTAAAACCTTAAAAATATAAATAAATCTAAAAACCAAAAATCCCTATAAATCCTAAAGACCCTAAAAACCATTAAAATACCAAAAAACCAAAAAAACCCATAAACCCCTAAAAAACTAAAAACTATTGAAACCCTTTAAAACATTAAAAAAAATTAGTATACTATAAAAAAATAAAAACCATAAAAAAATTTAAAAATACCACAAAACCCCCAAAAAACATAAAAATTTTAAAGTCCTAAAAACCTAAAAACCCCTAAAATTCCAAAAAAAATTATAAAAGTCCAAAAAATTCACTAAAAATCCCTAAAAATCCCTAATAATAATAAACATAAATACCCTAAAATCCATAATAAAACCATAACTAAATAAATACACTTAAAACATCAAAAAACCTAAAAACACAAAAAAACCCTAGAAAACCTTAAAAACCCTAAAAACCATAAAAACACCCTAAACGATTTAAAACCCCTAAAAATCCAAAAAAAACCTAAAATATTATATAAATTATAAAAATACTTGAGACACTATAAAATGATAAAAAACTCTAAAATACCATAAATCCCCTAAAAACACAAAAAACACAGAAAAACCCCAAAAACCATAAAAATCCTAAAAATGATAAAAAAAACACTAAACCCCTTAAAAACCATGAACACCCTAAAAACCCAAAAATACATAAAATTTTATTAAATTCCTAAACATTTTAAAAACTCTAAAAACCCTAAAAAATATAAATAATACCTTAAAAACAAAAAACACTTTAAACCCCTAAGAATCATAAAAATTGTAAAAACAATAAAAAACCCCTAAAACCCCCAAAAACACACAAAATTAATAAACCCAGAAAAACATAAAAAAACTAAAAAATATCTTAAACTACCTCAAAACATAAAGAAATCAAAAAAACACGGAAATGCCCTATGAAAAACTTAAAACCTAAAACACTTAAAACCCCTAAAACCCACAAAACGCTTACACTACTAGAATTTTTAGCTTTCGAGGTAGGAGACTTATATCGGCCACCATTTGGAGGCCGGTAATACTATCAACAGTGGCCACCAAATGTCAAACACTGCATTTTAATACACCAAAAACCCTAATTGTCCCCTCCCCGACCCCGCGACCCACCCCTCCACAACCCCGCGACCCAGAACCCGGGCAACCTTGATCCCGTGACCCCGCGACCCCGAACCCTATTGACCCCGAACCTCAACCCCCGGTAACCCTGACCCCTATCCATCGGTGAACCCAACCCCCGACAACCCCTAACCACATGCGATTCCCGGCGACCCCCAGTGACCCCGACCCCCGACGAACCCCACCACCTTGCCTCCGCGCTACGCCACCCGAAACCACGGTGACCCCCACTTCCTTAACTCAGTACTATGCCCCTCGCGAGCCCGACACCCCGACGACCCGGAATCCCCCACCCCTGCCTCCACGCTGCACCTTCGGACAGTCCTGCCACCGTCATCCCCTCCCAGACCTGCTGCATCCCTCCAGAAAGTCCTCACATCTTTCCTTTGTTGGACCATCTCGGTCCGTCGTACCCCACCTTGTAGAACCCTCCCACACTTCATCCAACGGTTCCACCCATTTCGAGTCTGGTCGTCGAACCAATGTCATCAAGTCACTGCGCCGTCATGGATCCTCAATCGAGTCACAACCCGTTACCTACGGTCGAGTCCTCTACAGGTAATTTTTTTATCCTTAAAATTTGGTTTTAAAATTTTAATGATATGTGTTTTTTTAGAATTTAAATAATATATTTCACTTTTTATTTCTATTAAATACATATATGGATAGGAGATGGATTGATATGAAAGATAGGTTTTTGACTGAATATTTTGAGGGGATTAAGCGATTTATAGATTTCACCAATTGATTTCCAAGAAATATGATTAGTTGTCCATGAAGAAGATGTTCAAATATATATCTCTTCAAAAGAGATAGTTTTAGAGAACATATTTTTTTGAATGGGTTTTTGAAAAACTATAAAACATGGAAACGTCATAGAGAAGATTTTGTTTCATGTCATCACTCAGATAGTATTCATATGAATGTTGATTCGAGAACAGTTGATCCAATGAACATAATGCTCAATGATATGATGCGTCAGTTTCAACCTGAAGATAATTATGTCGTAAATGACGATGTTGGTTCGAGTAATCCACGTTATTCTACAGATGGAGAAACATTGAAATTCATTGAAATTCATGACAACGCACATACTAAATTATATCATAGATGCACTGAATTAAGTAAACTGCCATTCATATTTGAATTGTTACACATGAAGTCCTTGAAAATGTGGTCAGACACGTCATTTTACATGTTGTTGGTATTGTTGAAGAAGGTACTCCCTGTTGGAGTGAAGATTCTGGAGTATTTCTATCAATCTCACAAGTAGACCGATGATCTTGGTTTTACATATGATACAATTGACTTGTGTCATAAGAATTGTATGTCGTTTAGAAAAGAGAATGCACAATTAATTTTTTTATTGTTTTCTATACATCATGGTGGAAGACCAATGATATTAATCAAGATAATCAGATTCTTAATGGGAGAGTCTTGAAGCAAGGGAAACAAGTTTCCGCTAAACAGATGCATTATTTCCCACCGAAACTGAGACTGAAGATATTATTCTTGTCCACTAAAATTGCTAAATTGAGGACTTATCATTTACATGGAAAGAAAGTGGTTGATAAATTAACTCACCCGATAGATTCTTTGGCATGGAATGTGTTTGATCAAAGACACACAGACTTTTCCCGATATGATTGTAATATTCGACTAGGTTTTGCAGTAGATGGTTATAACCCATTTAGGTCCAGGGTTGGTGCGACACATAGTACATGGATAGTGGTGTTGGTTTCATACAACATTACCCCATGGGTATGTATGAAGAAACCTTTTTTGTTACTGGAAATTCTAATTGATGGACCGAGAGTATCTAGTGATAAAATTGATGTTTATATGAAACCTTTGATTGACGAGCTGTAAGAATTTTTAGCCGATGGTGTAATGACTTTTGACTTGGCAGCTAATGAAATGTTTAGACATTCGGCCACTTTTTTATGGACAATTAATGATTTCCTAGCGTATGCTAACTTATATGGTTGGAGTAGAAAAAGGAGAATTTTCTTTCCCTTGTTGTAATAAGAGTATAAAATCTATATGGATTAAGCACTATAGAAAGTGGGCATATCTTGGTCACATATGATTTCTTACTCTACTGCACAGGTTTAGAAAAGACCATGTATCGTTTTATGGGAATAGATATTATAACCCATCACCACACATACTATCTGAGGTTGAAATTTGTGCACAACATGATCACGAAAACATCCGTACAATGTATGATTTTCAAGATTTATTGGTTCCTGCATTTCTTTCTATTCCTGCTGAAAATAGACAGTGAAGTCATAATTGGAAGAAACATATTATTTTTGTTTAATTTACTTATTGGAAATATAATATTTTAAGACATAATTTTTATGTGATGCACATTGAAAAAAATGTATGTGATAATATATTGTACACTATTTTAGGCGTCAAGGGGAAATCAAAGAGCAGTGCTAATGCTCGACGTGATTTTCAAGAAATGGGATTGAGAAAAACATTATATTTACAGCTGGGTGAAGGTAATCGGGTATACATGCCTACTTCAGAGTACACAATGAGTAAAAAAGAGAAACAAAAATTTCTATCAATTATGAAGATAGTTAAGGTTCCAGATGATTATTGCTCTAATATTTCTAAGTGTGTGAATATGACGAGCATGACATTACAGGGTTTAAAAAGTCACGACAATCATATTCATCTTAGATAGTTAATTACTATATTAATTAGTGATTTCTTACCTACCCAGGTTGTTGAGCTGTTGATTAGAGTTTCTAATTTTTTCAGACAGCTCTATTCTATGAATAATCGCATGAGTGATTTGAAAAAGTTATAGGATACGGTTGTACATGCACTATTCACCTAGAAAAACTATTTCCGCTGTCTTTTTTTGATGTCATGGATCACTTGATGGTGCATTTAACTGGTGAAGTCATTGGTGGAATTCTTGTGCATTTCATGTTTATGTATCCAATAGAGCGATACTTAAATACATTGAAACAGTATGTGCGCAACAAAGCTCGTACGGAAGCCTCAGTTGCCTAGGGATATTTAATGGATGATTGTTCTAATTTATGTGCTTCATATATTGATGAGGTTGAAACAAAGATAGATAAACCCTCCCATAATGATGAGGGTCCAATTTTTTAAGGAATAATGTTTGATATACGGAACGATGAGTAGGTTCAAGCTCATTGATATGTGTTGTTGAACACTACATCAGTTATTCAATTGATATAGTAAGTTTCATAGTTGATGTGTATTTTGTTTCTATATTTATTATATTTATTACCTTATATTTTGTTGTGATTTAGGATGTATATCTTTGAGTTGAAATGTGAAAGGCCCCGTGCAACTGACTATCAAATCCAAAAACATCATTTCAACACATTTCATGAGAGGTTCAAGACTCATGTATGTATAATTGAATTAATATTTTTAGAGTGCAACTTAGTTGTATTTTCACAATACTTTATCCATTAAACTATATATGTGAAATTTTCATATTCAAAAGTTATGCGATTTAACCCATCATGTGAGCGAAAAACTCAACCAACTAGCTGATGGTCCATTTATTATATCTCTTCAATACAAGTCTTTGGATGTTAACAAATTCTGATTTCGTATTAGCGATTTTGACCTGAACCGAGCCACACAAAATAGTGGTTTTGGTTTTTCTTTTGTTGGTGTGGGTTATTATTATGGATTGCTGAGAGATATTATTGAGGTTATTTATGGTCATGGCTTAAAACACATATTGTTAAGATGTGATTGGGTCGATTCTGTTCGTGGAATGAAAGTTGATAACTTCCAATTTACATTAGTAAACTTTAACAATATGCTATATAATGATGACCGATTAAGTAATGAGCCCTTCATACTGACATCACAGGTAGAACAAGTTTACTTTGTCGACATTGATTCTATTTGGAAGGTTGTGGTGAAAATGTTTATAAGGGGGGTTTTTATGATTGACCAAGAGGAACCTGAAGTTGTTGCATTTCCTAATAAAACACTTGACCAAACAACTATAGCTTTACAAGATGAATATATACAATGGGACAGAGAGACAGTTCAAGGAGATACGATAAAATGACCTTGAAATCCCTTGAAATCGAAAAAAAACTACGAAACCTAAATAAACTTGAAATCCCTTGTAATTGAAAAAAAATCATAAAGACAGAAAAATATTAGAACCCCCCAAAAAAACCACTAAAAACCATAAAAACCCATTTGACATATAAAAACAATAAAAAACTCTAAAACGCCTTAAAACACCAAAAAACTAAAAAAACTAAATGCCCCCAAATTCATAAAAACATTTAAAACTCTTCAATCCCAAAAATCAATCTAAACCCGTCAAAAACCATAAAACCCCAAAATAGCCCTAAAATTCTATAAAAATGAAAAAAAACTCTAAAAACCCAAAAGAAAACATTAAAATTTTAAAAATAGTTTAAACCCCATGAAAATCTAAAAAACACTAAAAACCCTTAAACCATTAACCCCCTACCCTAAAACCCCTAAAAACCCTAAAACCCATAAAAATCACTAAAACCAACAATCCCATAAAAAACAAAAAAACATTAAAAACCCTTTAAAAACCTAAAACATTTAAAAAAAATCTAAAAACCATAAAAATAGAAAAAACGTAAAAAACCCTAATTTTTTTTAAAAAAAATAAAAACCATAAAACACATAAAACCCCTAACCCCCCAATCCTTAAAAATGATAAAAAATCATAATAATGCCACAAAATCACAAAAAAAACACAATAATAACTAAAGCCCATAAAAATAACTATGAAAATCTTAAAAACCTTAAAATAAAAAAGAACCTTAAAAAATTCAAAAAACCCTAAAAACCTAAAAATACCTTAAAACTTGGAAAACCCATCGGAAAACCCTTAAAAAACAAAAATACTTAATACCCTTAATAGATTCTAAAAACCCTAAAAAACTAAAAGAAAAAACACCCTAAATCCCGTAAAAACCAAATAACCACTGAAAACCTTAAAATAACCTAAAAACCCTAAAAACCATTAATAACTCTAAACACCCCATAAACCTATATAAATGTTAAAAATATCTAAAAAATCATAAAAAACCAAAACATAAATCCCCAAAAATTATAAAAAACATAAAATACTAAAAAAAACCCCACAAAATCCCTATAAACCTAAAAAGCCAAAAAATCCTAAAAACAATGTAAATCATTAAAAAACACAAAACCCCTAAGAAAACCTTGAAACACTTAAAACACATAAAACCCTAAAAAACCTAAATTTTTTAAAAACCATTAAAAACACTAAAACCCCTAAAGGTCCTAAGGCCAAAAAAATATCCAAAAACCCAAAAAGTAATAAAAATACTTAAAAATCCATAAAAATGTAAAAAACCTTAAATTCCCTGAAAAATCTTATGAAAATTTCCAAAACATAAAAAAGACAAAGAACTCTTAAAAATAGACACAAAAAACCATAAAAATACCTAAAGGCTCTAAAACCCCCAAACCCCCCAAACCCCTAAAACCACTAATATTTTCTAAAACCCTGAAAACCCATAAAACCCCTAAAATTCCACTATAAACTATGAACACCCCATAAACCAATAAAAACATTAGAAGACCCAAAATGTCTATAACCCCAAAAAATTAAAAACTCTAAGAACCCTTTAAAATCCAAAAAATTTCAAAAAACTATACAAAAACATTAAAACTATAAAAAACTAAAAAACTAAAAACAAAAAAAACCATCAAACCCTAAAACCCTAAAAAACCATACAAAAACTCAATGTACCTAAAACCCTAAACACCATAAAAAACTAAAATCCCAAAAAATAAATCAAAACATGAAAACCCATGAAACCACCTATGAAAAACATAAAAAAATAATAAAACATTAAACCCATAAAGACTATAAAAATGTTAAAAACCATAAAAACCCATAAAACCCCGAAACCCCCACAAACCTTAAAATTCTAAAAAATCCCTAAAAATACATAAAAATGTTAAAATACTAAAAACTCATAAAATCCCTATGAAAACCATAAATACACCTAATAACCATTGAAAACCAAAATGACACTAAAAATGTTAAAACATTTTAAAGACACTAAAATAATAAAGCCCCCCTAAAAACATTTAAAATCATAAAACCCATAATAACCCTAAAACACTAAAAAATACAAAACCCCTTTGAAACATAAAAATGTTAAAAAACTCTAGAAAACCTTGTAACACCTAAAAAATCAAAAAAACTATAAAAAAAATAAAATAAAAAACCCCTAAAATCTAAAATCCCTCAGAATCCTTAAAAACACTAAAATTGCATAAAAATTGTAAAAACCAATAAAAACCCTAAAAATAATTAAAAACATAAAAAACCCTAAAAACACTAATAAAACCTTAGAAACCAAGAAAAAACACAAAACACCTAAAACATAAACACTCTAAAAATCCATAAAATCCCTAAAAACCTCAATAACCCAAATACACCCAGAATCCTTAAAAACACTAAAAAATAATAAAAATCCTAAAGATAACCTAAAATATATAAAACTATAAATACCCATTGAAATCATGAAAACCCATATGAAAACCTTTTAATCCAAAAAACACATAAACCCTCTAAAATTTGAAATAATGCAAAAAACCACAAAACCGTAAAAACCCATAAAAACCATAAAACCCAAAAAACCATAAAATACCCTAAAAACATAAAAATAATAAATTTCCACTAAAAACTATAAAAAACCATTAAAACCTGAAAAACATTAAAAAAAACAATAAAAACCCTTAATACCCGCAAAAATCCAAAAAACTCAAATAAAACCCCAAAAAACCCAGAAAACTAGAAAACCAGAAAACCCTCAAATACATAAAAACACTAAAAACAACTAAAAATAATAAATAATCACTAAAAATCCCAAGAAATGTAAAAAAAACATAAAAACCCAATGAAAATCTTAAAAAATAATAAAACATTAAACCCTTATAAATCCAAAGAAACACTAAAAACCCAAAACAACCCAAAAAACCATAAAAACCTTTAAAACCCGGAAATCCCTAAAAATCATAAAATACTATAAAAATCCTAAAAATTCCTAAAAATTCCCCAAAAACCTGAAAACCCCAAATAAACATTAAATCCCCTAATATATCCTTAGAAAATAAAAACACATACAACCCCATAAAACACTAAAAACACTAAAATCTTAAAAACACTAAAAATCCCTAAAACTGAAAAAAAAACCATAAAATCCCCTAAACCCATAAAGGCTGATGGAAAACCCTCCTCCCCCGATCTCTTCTTTACAGCGCCACCGGTGATCCTACATCCTACCATGGTGGGGTAGGGATTTCTGCGTGATGGTAATCTGGATTTGTTCTTCATCCCTCCCCCGACACCTGATCTTCTTCCCCCTTTACCTCGAATAGAGCTTTTTACGAAGGTTCCTGACCTATATGAAGGCTTCCCGCAACTTTCCTTATCAGACCTGGAGTTTCATTCAGCTTCTTCACTTCATATCTTGACCTTGGATGCTCGGTTTACGATGTTTCGTCCCTCGGTAGAGGCTTTCAACAAATTTGTTTTTGGATTTTGGAATCTCCAATATTGGGCCCCTGTAGGGTTGCTTGATGGAAGACACTTGATGATACGGTTTTATTCTAAGGATGATTTGATCCAGGATTGGTCCGCAGCCCCTCGAAGCTTCAACGGTGTTAGTTTCTATCTCTTCAGGTGGAGTTTTGACCTATATATGAAACGTGACTCACCACTGGTTGCTTCATGGGTTAGATTCCCGTAGCTCCCTCTTCCGTTATAGAACCCAACCATTTTATGTATGCTTGGGAATCTTTTTGGTCAATACCTGTGTTTGAACAACCGGAACAAAGTGATCTGTCACCCGATTTCCCAAGAATTTGTTTTGAACTTGATGTTTCAAAGCCTCTAACGAAATTTGTATGGATCACTGTTGGAAAGGAGTTTCGCTAAAAATAGACGGTGGTGTTTGAGTCGGTTGTGCTATTCTGTTCTGCATGTAGGCGTTTGGGTCATTCTATTTCTTCTTTCAGTGAAGATTTAGCAGCAAAAGAGCTTTGGAAATGGATATTGGGATGGCTGGTTCAGTTGATCAGGTTGTGATGGTGGAGGGGCATAGTATTGATGCGACAGGGAATCCTCTTTTGAGGACGTTGCCACGAAAATCAGATACCAGTGACCTTGTGAAGGTGTTGGTTGTGAGGACTCAAGAGGTGACAGACCAGAAGGAGGATGGTTCCACTTCTGTAAGGTTGTGAAATGAGGAGTAAGAGGAGAAGGGGCAGGCTAGAAGTCTGGAGTAGACTGAGGCTTTGGGAGAAGCGGTGTGGTGCATTGCGTTTGGCCCGATGGAGTTGGAGGGGGAGGTGGTTGCACATGGGCTGGTGGAAAAACCACCTTCAGGTGTCCTGGACCTGGAGGCTCATTGTGGCAGTGGGAAGGATGGGTCTGGGGTGAGTCCAGTTGTGTTGGAGGTCCACGGGGATGCAGTCGGTTCTATAAATTTAGCACAAGTGGCTTCTCAGTTTCAATCAGATCCCTTAGTGAGTGATATTTACAAGCGCTTGAGGAGTGATTTGATGCTTCTGAATGCTGGAGGTCCTCTTGGCATGGAGTGTGCTGCTACTGGGATGCCTTTTTCCCCGGACAACAATATGAATCTTAGGCAGGCTTTGGTTCTAACTCTTAACTGCTTTGAAGGGCTGGAGTGTGAGGACAAGGTGCAGGAGCCCATGTTTAAAAATGCAGGATGTGATATACTTGCTAAGCAAGCGCAGAATAGGGTGTTGGACTCTACCACTGGATATGGTGGAGGGATCGCCCAGAATGATTCTCTGGGGGTTGCTGCTACTGTGCTGAATTTGAGATGTGTTGGGAATGAGTGTGATGAGGTGCAGACTTTGTTGGATGCGAGTAATGTGGAGGCTGGGGAAGGCACTGTTGAAGTTGGGCAGGGCATGTTGGATGAGCAGGGGGCACAGGATAGGAGTAATGTGGTGGCCGAGCAGGCCGAGGAGTCCGTGGAAGGGCTAATGTCCTAAAAAGAGGAGGGTGATGAACAGGTTTTTGCGTCTTCTCTCAGCCAGGTGCAAATGGAGGCTGATCAAGGGAAAAGGGATTTTCAGGGACTGGAAAACGCACCCTCTTTCCAGGGGGACCCTCTTTGTCTGGGTTCTCTAGAACCTACGGTGGTCCCTGATATGCTGCATTGTGGGACGATGGAGGAGCAGGGGCGACAGATCTTTTGGAGGAGGTTGCTGATCAGGGGAGAGTTCCTAAGGAAGGGAATGTATTTGGACAAGGGGAGGGGGCTAGAACAGGGGAAGATCACATTAAGGAGAAGCTGCTGCGATGGAGGAAATGATAGGGCTGGCCATGGAGGTGCATGAAGAGTTCATGCCTGATAGGCCTGTCTGTTTGGACTTGCATGATGTTGGGGGGATGGTACTGCCTGGGGAGGATGGGCAAGGACCGCTGGTTTTTGTCATTGGGAGTGCAAAAATACTTTTCTTAATGGCTCCGAGCTTGCTTCAGCATGACGATTTTGTTGAGTGAACTCCAAATCAGGAAGCATCCTTTATCCTGGATCAAGAACGAGATCATGGAATGGAGGTGGGGAAGTGTTTCAATGTGTTTGAGCAGGTGAAAGGTGATGGTCCCACCTATGCCTTCTCGAAGAGGAGGGTGAAGAGGGATTATTCCACTCTCCCTAGAACCATGGCTACCCAGGCATCATCAAAGGCAGTTAAGATGAAAATCAATGTTACTCATCAGAAGTATCAGCGTTCCCCAGAACAAGAAAAATGGTGGGATATGTTTCTAACACTCCTTAAACATAATGAGGAATACGAGTCAGGGTGGGATGACTCTGACTCCTGCTTTGATGATGCGGCCTCTGGATATGGTGTGAATGGTGACCCTTGCGGTGCGACTTCTGTTTCAGAATTTGGTGGTGATGTTGACTGATTTTATTTCTTTTTTGGTCTTTTCTTTTGTCGTTTTTGATTTTTCTTTTTGAGTCTTTTGCGTTTTGTGTCGTAAGGGTTTTTGGGTGTGGGTCGTTTGACTCCTCCCCTCCCTTGTATGTTGTGTCTCTTTTTCTTTCTAATAAATTTGGGGGGGGGGGGGGGGGGGCGGGAATAGCCCGACCCTCTCATCTTCCTTGCCTTAAACCCATAAAAATTCATAAAAATCAATAGAAACCCTAAAACTGATAAAAAAATTTAACCTCCTCTAAACCCCAAAAAACAATAAAAAAATCTATAAAAACCTAAAATCCCTAAAAATAAGAAAACCATAAAAACATAAAAACCATTAGAAACCATTAAAACTTTCAAAATTTATAATAAATATAAAACCCATATAAATCCTAAAAATGCCCTAAAAATACATGAAAACATAAAAAACTAAAAAAACCCTGAAACTCCCTAATTAAATATTAAAAACATAAAAACCAATAAAATCCCTAAAAACCTAAAAAATAATGAAAACAAAAAAACCATAGACCCCCTAAAAAACCCAAAATTGCCTCAAAATCCCTCAAAAACCAAAAAGTAATAAAAATACTAAAAAAGCCTTACAAATCCATTAAAAAAATAAAAAACATTAAAAAACTCAGAAAACATGAATAAAACCATAAAAACCATAAAATAGTTAAAACCCATGAAAACCTAAATAATAATAAAAGCCCTAGAATACACCAAAACAATAAAAACCCCTACAAATGATAACCCCTCCCAAAAAACCTAAAAACATCAAAAACCAATAAAAACCCTAAAAAATACTAAAAACTATAAAAACCCATTATACCCCTAAAAATTATTAAATGCTCTTAAAACAATAAAAACCCCTTAAAAACTCAGACCCCCCTAAAAATCCAATAAAAACCATAAAATTGCAACAAACCCTAAAATCACTAAAAAAACACAAAATCCCTAAAAACCCAAGAAAACCAAAAAATACTAAAAAATACCTTAAAATAAAAAAAAAAACCATGAAGAACCCTAGGAAACCCCTAAAAAGTGAAAAGCAATTTAAACCCCTAAAGTAATAACATTGTTAAAAACCGTAAAAACAATAAAAAACCTAAAAACCCTAAAAATCATAAAAATAATAAAACCATAAAAAATATAGAACCCCATCAAAACCCTAACAACTAATAAAAACAATAAAATCCCTTTGAACCCCTAAAAACCTTAAAAACTCTAAAAATTATTAAAAACCCAACAAAACAAAAAACCCTAAAAACAATAAAAGACATTAAACCTTAAAATCCCACAAAACCATACCAAACACTAAAAACCATAAAAAGCATTAAAATATACCTATAATACCTAAAAATAGAAAAAACCTAAAACTATGAAAACCCCTAAGAAAATCATAAAAGATAAATACACTAAAAACACCTAAAAACCAAAAAAATTATAAAAACCCTAAAACCCGTAAAAACCACAAAAAAATAAAATTCCTTAAAAACCCTAAAAAAACATAAAAATTATAAAAAAGAAGTAAAATCCCTGAAAACATAAAAAATCAGAAAAACCCTAAAATACCCTATGAAAACCATAAAAACCTAAAAACACATAAACCCCTAAAAACATGAAGAAAACTAAAACGTAAGAATCCCCTAAACCCATTTAACCCCTAAAATCCTTAAAACCCCTAAAAACCCATAAAACCCCTAAAACCCTCCAAAACCACTTAAATCACCTTAAACCCCTAAGACTTTAAAAAATCTAAAAAACCAAAAATTCCCCAAAAAACTCAAAAAACCCTAAAAAACATAAAAACCCCTAAAACCATTAAAAACCCTACTCACCATCAATAACCCTATAACCCTAAAAACCTTAAAATTATAAAAAAAACCATAAAAATCACTAAAAAGAAAAAAACCAAAAAAAATCCAGAATAACCCAATGAAAATCATAAAAACCTAAAAACACTTAAAACCACCAAAAATCATAAAAAGGATAAAAACACTAGAGACCGTAAAACCCCTAAAACCAAAAAACCCTCAAAATCATTAAAAACCCTAAAATCCCAACAAATCTCTAAAATCCTTAAAAACTTTAACAATCCAAAAAAATACCTAAATACTCTAAAAATGAAAAAAAAACCTAAAAACCATAAAAACACGTAATAAATCCTTTAAAACCTAAAAAATCTTAATACATCTAAAAACCAAAAAATCCCTAGAAATCCTAAAGACCCTAAAAACCATTAAAATCCCAAAAAACCAAAAAACCCATAAACCCCTAAAAAACTAAAAACTATTGAAACCCTTTAAACAATTAAAAAATTAATATACTATAAAAAAATAAAAACCATAAAAAATTTAAAAATACCACAAAAACCCAAAAAAATAGAAAAATCCTAAAAACCTAAAAACCTAAAAACCCCTAAAATTCTAAAACAAATTATAAAGTCCAATAAAATCACTAAAAATCCCTAAAAATCCCTAATAATAATAAACATAAATACCCTAAAAATCCATAATAAATCCTTAACTAAATAAATACACTTAAAACATCTAAAAAAACATAAAAAAAACCTAGAAATCCTTAAAAACCATAAAAACCATAAAAACACCCTAAAAGATTTAATACCTTTAAAAATCCAAAAAACCTAAAAAATTATATTAATTATAAAAATACATGAGTCCCAAAAAAATGTTAAAAAAAATCTAAAATAACTTTAAACCCCTAAAAACACAAAAAACACATAAAAACCCAAAAACCCATAAAACCCCTAAAAATGCTAAAAAAACCCTAAACCCCTTAAAAACCCTGAACATCCAAAAAAACCTAAAATCCCTAAAATTTTATTAAATTCAAAAACATGTTAAAAACACTAAAAACCCTAAAAAAATACAAATAATACCTTAAAAACAAAAAACACTTTAAACCACTAAGAAACCTAAAAATGGTAAAAACAATAAAAATCCCTGAAACCCCCAAAAACACCCAAAATTAATAAACCCATAAAAACATAAAAAAACTAAAAAATATCTTAAAATACCTCAAAACATAAATAAAAAAAACACAGAAATACCCTATGAAAAAACAAAAACCAAAAACACTTAAAATCCCTAAAATATAAAAAATACTAACACTACTAGAATTTTTAGCTTTCGAGGTAGGGATCTTATAGTGGCCACCATTTGGAGGCCGCTAATACTATCAACATCGGCCGCCAAATGGCGGATGCTGCATTTTAATACACCAAAAACCGTAATTGTCCCCTCCCTGACCCCGCGACCCACCCCTCCCCGACCCCGCGACCCAGAACCCGGGAGACCTTGACCCCGCGACCCCGCGACCCCGAACCCCATCGACCCCGACCCTCGGTGACCCTGACACCCATCCCTCGGTGAACCCAACCCCCGACAACCCCTGACCCCATGTGATTCTCGGCGACCCCCAGCGACCCCGACCCCCGACGAACCCCACCCCCTTGCCTCCGCGCTACGCCACCCCAACCCCGGTGACCCCCACTGCCTTACCTCAGCACTGCACTCCTCGCGATCCCGAAACCCCCATGACCCGGCAGCCCCCACCTCCTGCCTCCGCGCTGCACCTTCAGACAGTCCCGCCACCACTGTCCCCTCCCAGCCCCGCTGCATCCCTCCGGAAACTCCTCACATCTTGCCTCCATTGTACCCTCTCGGTCCGTTGTGCCCCACCGTGTAGAACCCTCCCATGCTTCATCCACCGGTTCTGCCGTTTTTGAGTCTGTCCGTCGAAACAATGTCATCATGTCAATACGCCGTCATGGATCCTCAATCGAGTCACAACCCGTTACCCACGGTCGAGTCCTCTGTAGGTAATTTTTTTATCCTTAAAATTTGGTTTTTAAATTTTAATGATATCTGTTTTTTTAGAATTTAAATAATATATTTCACTTTTTATTTCTATTATATATTGATATGGATATGAGTTGGATTGATATGAAAGGTAAGTTTTCGACTAAATATTTTGTGGGGATTAAGCAATTTATGGATTTCACCAACAGATTTCCAAGAAATATGATTAGTTTTCCATGATGAAAATGTTCAAATATATATCTATTTAAATGAGATAGTGTTATAGAACATTTGTTTTTGAATGAGTTTTTGAAAAACTATAAAACATGGACACATCAGGGAGAAGATTCTGTTTCATGTCATCACTCAGAAAGTATTCATATGAATTTTGATTTGAGAATAGTTGATCCAATGAACATAATGCTCAATGATATGATGCGTCAGTTTCAACCTGAAGACAATAATTTCATAAATGACAACGTTGGATCGAGTAATCCTCATTCTTATACAGATGGAGAAGCATTGAAATTCATTGAAATTCATGACAATGCACATACTGAATTATATAATAGATGTACCACATTTAGTAATCTATCATTCATATTTTAATTGTTACACATGAAGACCTTGAACCTGTGGTCAGACACCTCATTTGACATGTTGTTGGTATTGTTGAAGAAGGTACTCCCTGTTGGAGTGAAGATTCTGGAGTATTTCTATCAAGATCACAAGTAGACCGATGATCTTGGTTTTACATATGATATAATTGATATGTGTCACAATAATTTTTTGTTGTTAAGAAAAGATAATGTGCAATTAAATATTTGGATTGTTTTCTATACATCATGGTGGAAGTCCAATGAGATTAATCAATGTAGTCAAATTCTTCATGGGAGAGTCTTGAAGCAAGGGAAACAAGTTGCCGCTAAACAGATGCATTATTTCCAACTAAAACTGAGACTCAAGATATTATTCTTGTTCCACTAAAATTGCTATATTTATGAATTGGAATTTAGAGAGAAAGAAAGAGGTTGATAAATTAACTCACTTGAAATATTCTTTCGCATGGAAAGAGTTTGATCAAAGACACCCATACTTTTCCCGAGATGATTTTAATATTCGACTGGGTTTGGCAGTAGATGGTTTTAACCCATTTATGTACATGGTTGGTGCGACACATAGTACATGGCAGTGGTGTTGGTTTCATACAACATTCCCCCATGGGTATGTATGAAGCAACCTTTTTTTGTTACTGTCAATTATAATTGATGGACCGAGAGTATCTGGTGATTAAATCTATGTTTATATGTAACCTTTGATTGATGAGCTGTAAGAATTTTTGGCCGATGGTGTAATGAATTTTGACTTATCAGCTAATAAAATGTTTAGACTTTCAGCTGCTTTGTGATGGACAATTAATGATTTCCCAATGTATTCTAACTTATCTGGTTGGAGTAGAAAAAGAGAATTTTCTTGCCCTTGTTTTAATAAGAGTAAGAAATATATATGGCTTAAGAACTATAGAAAGTGGGAATATCTTGGTCAAAGATTCTTTCTTCCTCTATTTTATAGGTTCATAAAAGACCATGTATCATTTGATGGGAGTAGCGATTATAACCCACCACCACACATACTATCTGGGGTTGAAATTTGTGCACAACTTGATCAAGAAAACATCAGTACAATGTATGATTTTCAAGATTTATTGGTTCCTTCATTGCCTTATATTCCTGCTGAAAACAGACAGCGAAGTCATCATTGGAAGAAACATATTTTTTTTGAATTTACTTATTGGAAATATAATATTTTAAGACATAATTTGGATGTGATGCACATTGAAAAAAAATGTATGTGATAATATATTGTTCACCATTTTAGGCGTCAAGGGGAAATCAAAGGAAAGTGCTAATGATCGATGTGATTTGTAAGAAATGGGATTGAGAAAAACATTATATTTACAGCTGGGTGAAGGTAATCGGGTATACATTCCTACTTCAGAGTACACAATGAGTAAAAAAGAGAAACAAACATTTCTATCAATTTTTAAGATAGTTAATGTGCCAGATGGTTATTACTATAATATTTCGAAGCGTGTGAATATGAAGAGCATGACAT
The DNA here is from genome assembly GCA_963277665.1 of Viscum album. Lineage (NCBI taxonomy): Eukaryota > Viridiplantae > Streptophyta > Magnoliopsida > Santalales > Viscaceae > Viscum > Viscum album. Next base: position 1,119,348,838 of record OY728152.1, read on the forward strand.
TACAGGGTTTGAAAAGTCACGATAATCATATTATTCTTAAACAATTAATTACTATATAAATTAGTGATTACTTACCTACCCAGGTTGTTGATCCGTTGATTAGAATTTCTAATTTTTTCAGACAGCTCTGTTCTAGGAATAATCGTATGAGTGATTAGAAAAAGATGCAGGATAAGGTTGTACTTGCACTATGTCACCTAGAAAAACTATTTCCGCTGTCTTTTTTTGATGTAATGGATCACTTGGTGGTGCATTTAACTAGTGATGTCATTGCTGGCGGTCTTGTGAAATTCATGTTGATGTATCCAATAGAGAGATACTTAAATACATTGAAACGGTATGTGCGCAATAAAGCTCGTCCAGAAGCCTCAATTGCCTAGGGATATTTAATGGACAAGTGTACTAATTTATGTGCTTCATATATTGATGAGGTTGAAAAAAAGATAGATACACCCTCCTAGAATGATGAGTGTCCAATTTTAGAAGGAATAACGTTTGATATGTGGAACGATGAGTGGGTTCAAGCTCATCGATATGTGTTTTTCAACACTACATCAGTTATGCCATTGATATAGTAAGTTTAATAGTTGATGTGTATTTTGTTTCTATATTTATTTTATTCATTAAATTATATTTTTTTTGTGATTTAGTATGCATATCGTTGAGTTGAAAGATGAAAGGCCCCGTGCAACTGACTATCAAATCCAAAAACATCATTTCAACACATTTCATGAGTGGTTCAAGACTCATGTACGTATAATTGATTTAATATTTTAATAGTGAAACTTAGTTGTATTTTCACAATCCTTTATCCATTAAACTATATATTTGAAATCTTCATATTCAAAAGTTACGTGATTTAACCCATCATGTCAGCGAAAAACTCAACCAACTAGCTGATGGTCCATTTATTACATCTCTTCGCTACAAGCCTTTGGATGCTAACAGATTCCGATTTCGTATTAGCGATGTTGACATGAACCGAGCCGCACAAAATAGTGGTGTTGGTTTTTTTGTGCGGGTTATTATTATGGATTGCTGAGAGATATTATTGAGGTTATTTATGGTCATGGCTTAAAACACATATTGTTAAGGTGTGATTGGGTCGATTCAGTTCGTGGAATGAAAGTTGATAACTTCCAATTTACATTAGTAAAATTGAACAATATGCTATATAAAGATGACTGAGTAAGAAATGAGCCCTTCATACTAACATCACATGCAGAACAAGTTTAGTTTGTCGGCATTGATTCTAATTGGAATGTTGTGGTGAAAATGTATAGAAGGGGGTTTTTTCTGATTGACCATGAGGAACCTGAATTTGTCGCATTTCATAATCAAACACTTGACCAAACAACTGTAGCTATACAAGATGAAGATATACAACGGGCCAGAGAGACAGTTCAAGGAGATATGATAAACTTTCATGATCAGTGAAAATTGTAATTATATCCCCAATTATTGTTTGTAAAAATATTTATGAGTTATATATGTATTAAAATTTCTTTATTTATCTATAATTTCTTTAAATGTAGGTATGTCATAGGGTGGTCACAGTGGTTCACCTGATGTTGTCGGTATGTATGTTTTCATTTTTCGAAACCAATTGGTTTTAATTTTCTATGTATATTTCCCTAACTATTTCTAATCATTAATTTATATTGTAATTGAATTATGAATTTATGATTATCAGGATCTAGTGCGTCTTCCAGTCGACGTAGGGGTCCTGGTAGAGGGGTTTGATCCTGGAACTCAGGAGCCTGATTAGATGTATTATTTGATGGTACATTTCATCCAGTTAGAGAAAATTCTATTATATTGAGTAGTCAGTTTGGGAATATGATAGAAGAGTCACACAGATTCCCTATAAAAACTCATGAATAGAGTTCTTTTCACCAGGATACGATGGACAGATTATGGAGGGAGGTTCAAGTAAATTAAATGTTTAATTTTTCATGATATTGTTATTATTATAGTCCTGTGTACTGATAATTGTTTCTAATAGAATAATTTGACATCCTGTCTAAATGATTTTCAGGTTGTATGTATGTCCAAATTCCGAAAATTATAGAAGGATTAAAAGTCAAGGTAGAAGAGAGATCACTAGACACCATTTTTGGGTGTGCCAGACATTCTACAGTGAGTCCCTCCAGGAATTCTTCCGGCGTAGTGGCAGGATTAGGTTTCTTTTTGGTCAAGTGAGGCGGCGATGGTAATATTTATTACTTTTAATCTATAAATGACTAATTTTTCAAATGTCTATTAAGTAAATACGTTAAATGTAGACCAAGTATTCTCGTCATTCACAGAATCGGATAATGTAGGGCACGCCTTCCAGACTTGGCACTCAACATGTGTCACAACTCAATCATGATATAAGTTAAGAATTCACAATTCATTCATATTTTAAAAATATAGTAGTATAACATGGTGAACGCCTTTATTACAGTTACACCAACACGGAGAGCCGATCAATCGTATGTCCATATGGGTGGGGACTCGTAGGGCAGGTGATCCTGATGTTTCCAGTGTTATAGTAAGAAAATTATTTACTAATAAATATATTTTTATTTTATATAAATTATTCATATATTTTCATTGATTCATTATATGCTACAGGATCAGTTTGACGCTCAGTTAGAAGAGTTTCCAGCGGAGCAACGTCATAGTACTGTGCGTAGAGATGAAATATTTCACCGTGTCATGGGGCGTAATGGTCATGGTTATTCTTTGACTTATGGCGGTGGTATCCCACAACGTGCAGTTGTTAGAGAAGATGTGATAGGTGCATGCAGAGATTTAGGGAGGCGCACACAAACTGAGATAGATTCTTCCATCCAGGATATGAATCACAATTTTGATGCACAGTTTCAGTAGTTATGTGCAATGTATGAGGAGAGGTTATCATAGATGTCATCACATATCGATGAAATGACGACACAACAAGTGGCGCTACATGTAAACAATAAAACAAACCATACCCAGATTGACTTTTATTGATATGTTTAAGATACATAACATTGATATATATTGTAGGATCTGAATATAGTAGGTGGACATCGTAGTGATATTGGTGATCCAGATGAGGATGAACCCCAAGAATGAGGTAATTTAATTTGTGATATGATTTCTCTAGAAGTTTTTATATCCTTCATGAATAGAATCTTACATTTTTTCCATTATTAGTTTGTTTTAGTATTTGTGGATGAAATATTTGAGCACTCCTAGACTGATGATGATCATACCCAATATCTTGACATCATCCAGATTACACTTATAAAGCATCGACTATACGTCGAGCTATAAATATTTCACGTTTGTATTAACTAGGTATAGTTATTGGGTCAAATAATCTTAGGGGAAGGTGTGTCATTGTATTGGGAAAAACATTAGGTAGTTGTTTCATGGGAGAAGCCCAATAAATCATACAATATTAGTATATTTCTTGGGTGAGTGAATTGTGAAATGGTCATGCGGACAGCACATCAATCAGAGGTGTTGTGTGCCCGCGGTGACCGAGAATGCAGTTCTGGTGTCATAAACAGCTGAAATTGGCGTTTAATGGTCAAATTCATAGAGGAAGAAATTGGGTTGACCTAAAATCACAGGGCAACAATATAATTATAATTCTTGACATGTACGAGAAGATGGAATGGCAATCGGACGTGCAGTTTGTGTGGTACGTCTCAATATGCATTTTTAAGTGTTGGTCGCGCTTCACAAACGCACGTGGGAGGGGGGGGGGGGTTCCAAACTGGACGAATGAAGTCAGAATGTCCTGAAATAAAACGAAAACAATGGGAGAGTGAATTTTGAAGTGTTTGGGTAGACGACACATCAATCAGAGGTTCTGTGTGCCCACGGTGACCGAGAATGCACTTCTGGGGTCATAAACGGACAAGACGGGTGTTTAACAGTAAAATTCATAGCGGATGACATCGAATTGACCTGAAATAATAGGGAAACAATAAAATTATTATTCATGATGTGTACGAGGAGACGGAACGTCAATCAGATGTGAGGGTTTCATGGTATGGCTCAATATGCGTCTTTTAAGTGTTGGGTGCGCTTCATAAACGTGAATGGGGGTGTCCAAACTGGTTGAACGATGTTGGAATGGCCGGAAATCAGAAAAAAAAAATCGGGTGAATGAATTTTGAAGTGGTCGCACATACAACACGTCAATAGGAGGTGTCGTGTGCCCGTGGTGACCGAGAATGCAGTTCTGGTGTCATAAACGGCCAAAACAGGCGTTTAACGGTCAAATTCATAGCAGACGACTTCAGATTGACCTAAAATCCCAGGGAAACAATCTAATTATTATTCATGATGTGTACAAAGAGAAGGAACGTCTATAGGATGTTCTGTTTGTGTGGTACAACTCAATATGCATTTCTTAAGTGTTGAACACGCTTCATAAACGCACGTGGGGGGTCCTAACCTACCCAATGAAGTCGGAATGGCCTAAAATCAGACGAATGCAACGAGTAAGTGAATTTTAAAGTGTTTGGGCAGACGAGACATTAATCAGAGGTGTCGTGTGACAGCGGTGACTGAGAACGCAGTTCTAGTGTCAAAAAACGGCCAAAACGGGCATTTAACGGTCAAATTCATAACAGATGAAATCAGAATGACCGAAAATCAAAGGGAAACAATATAATTATTATTCTTGATGTGTACGAGGAGACAACATGCCAATCGGATGTGCAGTTTGCGTGGTATAGCTGAATATGCACTTTTTAAGTGTTGGGTGTGCTTCATAAACGCGCGTGGGGGGTCTAAACCAGCCGAACGAAGTCAGAATGGCCTGAAATCAGATGACAACAATGGGTGAGTGAATTGTGATGTGGTTGCATAGACAGAACGTTAATCGGAGGTGTTGTGTGTCCACGGTGACCTAGAATGCACTTCTAGTGTCATAAACGGCCAAAAAAGGCGTTTAACAGTCAAATTCATAGCGAATGACATTGGATTTATCTAAAATAACAGGGAAAAAATCTAATTATTATTCACGATGTGTACAAGGAGACGACATTCCAATCAGATGTGCAGTTTGCACGGTATGAATTAATATGCATTTTTTAAGTGTTGGGGAAGATTCAAAAATGCGTATGGGGGTCCAAAATGGCCAAACGAAGTGATAATGTCCTGAAATCTGACAAAAAAACGGGTAAGTGAATTTTGAAGTGGTTGGGTAGACGACACATCTATCGGAGGTTTTGTGTGCCCGTGATGACTGAGAACACACTTCTGGTTTAAAAAACGGCCAAAACGGGCGTTTAGCGGTCAAATTCATATCGGACGACATCATATTGACCTGAAATCACATAAAAAATATAATTATTGTTCATGATGTGTATGAGGAGACGGAACGTCAATCAGACATGTGGTTTGCACGGTACGATTCATTATGTGTTTTTTAAGTGTTGGGCGCGCTTCATAAACGCACGTGGGGGGGTCCAAACTGCTTGAACAAAGTCGAAATGGACTAAAATCAGAAGAAAATATCAGGTGAGTGAATTTTGATGTTTTCGCACAGACAGAATGTGAATCGGAGGTACTGTGTGCCCGCGGTGACTGAGAACGCAGTTATGGTGTCATAAACGGCCAAAACGAGCATTTAATGGTCAAATTAATAGCGGACGACATCATATCGACCTGAAATCATAGGGAAAAAATATAATTATTATTCTTCATGTGTATCAGGAGACGGTACAACAATAGGATGTGCGCTTTGCACAGTACGACTCAATGTGCGTTTTTTATGTGTTGGGCACGCTTCATAAACACGCGTGGGGGGTGAAAACCGGCCGAACGAAGTCCGAATGGCCTGAAATATGACGAAAAAAATAGGAGAGTGAATTTTGAAGTGGTCGGGCAGACGGCACATCAATCGGAGGTTCTTTGTGCCCGCAGTGACCAAGAACGCAGTTCTGGTGTCATAAACAGCCAAAACGGGCATTTAACGGTCAAATTCATAGAGGATGAAATCAGATTGTCCTGAAATCAAATGAAAAAAATATAATTATTATTCGTGACATGTATGAGGATACGGAAAGCCAATAATATGTGCCGTTTTCACGGTAAGTCTCAATATGCATTTTTTATGTGTTGGGCGCGCTTCATAAATGCATGTGGGGGGGGGGGGGTCCAAACTGTCCAAATGAAGTCGGAATGGACTGAAATCTGACGACAATAATGGGTGATTGAATTGTGAAGTGTTCTCATATAAGACACATCAATAGGAGGTGTTGTGTGCCCACGGTGACCTATAACGTACTTCTGGTTTCATAAACGGCCAAAACGGGCATTTAACGGTCAAATTCATAGCGGACGAAATTGGATTGACCTGAAATCATAGATCAACGATATAATTATTATTCATGACGTGTAAGAGGAGGCGACACACCAATCGGACGTGCGGTTTTCATGGTATGGATCACTATGAGTTTTTTAAGTGTTGGGCGCACTTCATAAACGCGGTTGGGGGGTCCAAACTGGCCGAACGAAGTCAGAATGGCCTAAAATCAGAAGAAAACAATGAGTGAGTGAATTGTGAAGTGGTTGGGTAGTTGGAACTTCCATTGGAGGTGTCATGTGGCCGCGGTGACTGAGAATTCACTTCTGGTGTCATAAAAGTCCTAAACCGGCGTTTAACAGTCAAATTCATAGTGGAAGACATAGTATTGACATGAAATCACAGGGAAACAATCTAATTATTATTTGTGACATGTACAAGGAGACAACACGTCAATAGGAAGTGCAGTTTGTGCGGTACGACTCAATATGCAGTTTTTAAGTGTTGGGCGCGCTTCATAAACACACGTGGGGGTTCCCAAACCATCTGAACAAAGTCGGAATGGCTTGAAATCAGAAGAAAAAAATGGGTGAGTGAATTGTAAAGTGGTCGCGGAGAAGGAATGTGAATTGGAGGTACCGTGTTCCCGTAGTGACCGAAAACACAGTTCTGGTGTCACAAATAGCCAAAATGGGCTTTTAACGGTCAAATTCATAGCGGACGACATCAGATTGACCTTAAATCACAGGGAAACAATCTAATTTTTATTTGTGACATGTATCAAAAGACAGAATGCTAATCAGACTTGCAGTTTTCATGGTACGACTCAATATGCGTTTTTTTAAGTGTTGGGCGTGCTTCATAAACACGCATGGGGGGTCCAAACTGTCTGAACGAAGTTAGAATGGCTTGAAATCAGACGACAACAACGGGTGAGTGAATTGTGAAGTGGTCGGGCAGACGAAACATCAATAAGAGGTGTTTTGTGCCTGTAGTGACCTAGAACGCAGTTCTGGTGTCATAAATGGCCAAAACGAGCGTTTAATGGTCAAATTCATAGCGGACAAAAATAGGATTGACCTGAAATCATATAGAAATGATTTAATTATTATTAAATATGTGTACGAGGAGATGGAATGCTAATCGGATGTGCGTTTTTCATGGTACGACTCAATATGTGTTTTTTTAGGGTGTGGCGTGCTTCATAAACGTGCATGGGGGGGGGGGGGTCCAGACCGGCTGAATGAAGTCAGAATGGCATGAAATCAGACTAAAACAATAGGTGAGTGAATCTTTAGGTGGTCGGGCAGACGACACGTCAATCGGAGGTGCCGTGTTCCCGCGGTGACTGAGAATGCAGTTATGGTCTCATAAACGGCAGAAACAGGCGTTTAATGGTCAAATTCATAGAGGATGAAACTGGGATGACCTAAAATCACCGGGAAACGATCTAGTCATTATTCGAGACATGTAAGAGGCGACATCATTCCAATCGAACGTGATGTTTTCACGGTACGTCTCAATATGCATTTTTTAAGTGTTCGGCATGCTTCATAAATGCGCATGGGGGGTCCAAACTGGCCGAATGAAGTCAGAATGACCTGAAGTCAGAAGACAACAATAGGTGAGTGAATTGTGAATTTTTTGTGAGACGACACGTCAATCGGAGGTGTTGTGTGCCCACGGTGATCGAGAACGCAATTCTGGTGTCATAAACAGCCAAAACAGGTGTTTAACGGTCAAAATCATAGAGGACGACATCAGATTAACCTGAAATCATAGGTAAACAATCTAATTATAATTAGTGACATGTAAGAGGAAACAACACATCAATCGGACGTGTGGTTTGTGCGGTACTGCACAATACGCATTTTTTAAGTGTTGGGCGCGCTTCATAAATACGCGTGGGGGGGGGGGGGGTGCAAACTAGCCGAACGACTTTGGGATGGACTAAAATCAGACGAAATCAATGGTTGAGTTAATTGTGAAGTGGTCGTGTAGATGACACATCAATCAGAGCTGTCGTGTGCCCTCGGTGACCGAGAATGCAGTTCTGGTGTCATAAACAGCCAAAACGGGCGTTTAACGGTAAAATTCATAGAGGACGACATAGTATTGAACTGAAATCACAGGGAAACAATCTAATTAATATTCGTGATGTGTACGAGGTGATGACACAGTAATCCGATGTGCGGTACGACTCAATATGCGTTTTTTTAGTGTTGGGCGCGCTTCACAAATGCGCGTGGGGGGTTCCAAACAGGCCGAACGAAGTTAGAATGGCCTGAAATCTGACGACAACAACCGGAGAGTTAATTGTGAAGTGTTCGGGAGGAAGACACATTAATCAGAGGTGTCATGTTCCCACGGTGACCGAGAACACATTTCTGGTGTCATAAACGGCCAAAACAGGCATTTAACGGTCAAATTCATAGCATACAACATCAGATTGACCTGAAATCCTAGCTCAACAATCTAATTATTATTCTTGATGTGTACGAGGAGACTTCACACCAATCGGACGTGCGTTTTGTGTGGTACATCTCAATATTCATTTTTTATGTTTTGAGTGCGCTTCCCAAACACGTGTGGGGGGGGGGGGGGGGGGTACGAACTAGCCGAACGAAGTCGGAATGGCCTCAAATCAAGAGAGAACAATGGGTGAGTGAATTGTGAAGTGGTCGCATAGATGACATGTCAATCAGAGGTGTCGTGTGCCCGCAGTGACCAAGAAAGCAGTTTTGGTGTTATAAATGGCCAAAACGGGCATTTAATGGTCAAATTCATAGAGGATGACATCGGATTGAACTAAAATCACAGGGAAAAAATCTAATTATTATTCTAGACATCTATGAGGAGACATAACATCAATTGGATGTATGGTTTGCACGGTACAAATCAATATGCATTTTTAAGTGTTGGGCGCGCTTCATAAACGCACGTGGGGGGGGGGGGGTCCAAACTGGACGAACAATGTCAGAATGACCTAAAATCAGACAACAACAATAACAGGTGAGTGAATTGTGAATTGGTTGCATAGACAGCACATCAATCGGAGGTGACGTGTGCCCTCGGTGACCGAGAACGCAGTTCTGGTGTCATAAACGGTCCAAACGGGTGTTTAACTGTCAAATTCATAAAGGAAGACATCGGATTGACCTAAAATCATAGGGAAACAATCTAATTATTATTCGTGACGTGTACTAGAAGACGGAACACCAATCAGACATGCGGTTTGCATGGTACGACTCAATATGCATTTTTTAATTGCTAGGCGTGCTTCATAAACGCGCGTGGGGGGGGGGGGGGGGTCCAAACTGGCCCAACGATGTCGGAATGGCCTGAAATCAGACGACAACAACGGGTGTGTGAATTTTGACGTGGTCGGGTAGTTGGCATGTCAATCAGAGGTTTCGTGTGCCCGTGGTGAACGAGAATGCAGTTCTGGTGTCATAAACGGCCAAAAACGGGCATTTAACGGTCAAATTCATAGCGGACGAAATCGGATTGACATGAAATAATAGGGAAACAATATAATTATTATTCATGACGTGTACAAGGAGACGACACGACAATCAGACATATTTTTTGTGCGGTACGACTCAATATGCATTTTTTAAGTGTTTGGCGCACTTCTTAAATGCGCGTGGGGGTCCAAACTGGGCGAATGAAGTCAGAATGACCTGAAATCAGATGAAAACAACGGATGAGTGAATTGTGAAGTGGTCAGGTATAAATTACGTCAATTGAAGGTTCTGTGTGCCCGCGGTGACCGAGAATGCACTTCTAGTGTCATAAACAGCCAAAACGGGCGTTTAACGGTCAAATTCATAGCGGACGACATCTGATAGACCTGAAATCACCGGGCAACAATCTAATTAGAACCATAGAATTAATGATTTTAAATTTTTAAAATGGTAATCAAAATTATGAATATATTTTGAAAATAAAATACTTTCGATCTGTTATAGTAAGTTTGAATTGAAATATGTTAATTTGTTTCAATTATTTGTTTATAGGTTTTATTCGGTACTAATTTTGTTATTAAATTTTGTTATGCAGTTATATTTGATGATGGATGTCGAGCCTGGAAGATGACTGATGAGATTTATATGGGTATATCTTATTGTATTATTGATTTTTTTTAAAATAAATTTAAAAACTTAAAGAGGCCGCCATTAGGTGGCTGTTGTAGGTGATTCCACCACCGCCATTTGGCGGCCACTGTAGCGCATTCCAGCTTTCCTTAAGTGTTTTCCAAATGGTGGTCGCTGATAACAACAACGACGGGCCAAAAGACGCCTCCTTTTGGCGGATGCTAGGTGGCTGCTATAGACCTTTAGCGACGGCTTTTGGTGGCCGCTAAAGGTCATGATTCTACTAGTGTAAAACCCATTAAAACCATAAATTCCATAAAAACCTTAAAAATGTTAAAACCACATAAAAACTATAAACCCACTAAAAATTCCAAATACACCTTAAACCTCTAAAAACGTTAAAAACATTCAAAAAAAAAAAAATATAAAAAAACAAAAAAAAAACCGCTAAAAACCCAAAAAACAAAAAAACCCCAATAACCTTAAAATCCCTTAAAATGCAAAAAAACCCTAAAAACCATAAAAACTGAATATATAATAAAAATCCATAAAACCCCTAAAATGAAAAAAACCTAAAAATCATGAACACCCCTATGAAAACCGTAAAAATCTGATAACACTTAAACTCCCTAAAAACCTAAGAAACTCTAAAAACCATAAAAACAATAAAAACCATAAGAAACCTTCAAAACCCTCAAAATAATTAAAAACACTAAAAAACCAAAAATCATGAAAAATCCCTAAAAATTCCAAGAAATGTAAATAACATTGGAAAAGCTATGAAAACATCAAAAACCTAAAAATACTTGAAACCCCTAAATATCTAAAAATTCCAAATCCCTAAAAAACCCTAAAAACCATAAAACCCCTAAAAACATTAATCCCCTAAAAACCATATAACCCTAAACACCCTAAAACCTCTAAAACGCCACTAAAACATAATAGAAAATTTTCAAAACACCTAATTTTTTTTAGAAACCTTTTAAAATCTAAAAACACATAAAACCACTAAAAACCTAAAAGATGCTAAAAAAACATAAAAAACTAAAAAACATGAAACCCTTTAAAAGATTTAAAACCATAAAAACCCTAAAATCATCTAAAATCTATAAAAGCACTAAAAACTCTAAAAACCCATAAAACACTAAAAGACCCTAAAACCCCTCAAATCCATAAAAAACCAAAAAATCCATAAAAATAAAAAAAATAAATAAAATGTAATAAAACGTACAACCATAAATTCCTTCGAAAATCCATAAAATTTTTAAAAACATAAATTCCAAAAAATACCGAAAAACAATTAAAACCATAAAAAACCCAAAAACCCAAAAACCTTCAAAATCACTAAAAACAATAAAAATCCATAAAAACCTAAAAAATCCACGAAATCATTAAAAATGTAAAAAAACCATAAACCCATGAAAAACCTAAGAAGTCCATAAAAACCATAAAATGCGTAAAACCCCTAAAAATAATAAAAATTATAAAATCCTTAATGACCTAGAAAAACTTAACCCCCCTATAACCTATAAAAACCCTTAAAATCCATAAAGTCTCTAAAACCTCATAAAAACCAAAAAACCAACCAGAAATAATAAAAACACTTTAAACCCATAAAATGGTTAAAAAATATAAAAACCATAAAATCCTAAATAACTAAAAAAATCCTAAGACCCATAAAAACAATAAAACCCTAAAAAAAACCCAAACCCCCATAAACCATCAATATCCAAAATCCAAAAAAAGTATAAAAATACTAAATATCCAAAAAAACCTAATATAGGGCAAAAACAGTAAAAACCCACAAGAAATCCATAAAAACACAAAAACACGTAAAAACCATAAAAAACCTAAAAAACACTAAGAACCCTAAAACACTAACACCTTTAAAAACCATAAAAACATAAAATCATCTATAAACCATAAATACCCTAACAACTCTTAAAAACTCTAATACCCTTTAAAAACTCTAAAAACCATACAGACACTTAAAAACCTTAGAAAACTCTAAAAACATTTAAAACACTAAAATATAAAGAAAAACACTAAAAACAATCCAAAAAAACACTAAAAACCATAAAACTGATAAAAAACCCAAAAAACCATAAAAACAATAAATTCATAAAAAATCCCTGACAATCCATAAAAACATAAAAAACTATCAAATCCCTTAAAACCCCAATAGAACTTTTAAAAACCAAAAATCAATTCAAAATATTTAAAACCTAAAAATAGATAAAACCCTAAACAACCCTAAAAACTATAAAAACCCTAAAAACCATAAACCCTTAAAAATCCAAAAAACTATAATAATCTAAAAAACCCCAAAAAATCCCAAAGAGTTATAAAATCCAAAAAACCCATAGACACTCTAAGAAAACCTTTACATCCAAAAAACACATAAATCTCATAAAAATATTAAAAATTGAAAAAAACCATAAATTGACCTAATAACCCAAAACCCCCCTAAGAATCATAAAACCACTAAAAACATTAAAAACCATAAAACCCATAAAAACCCTAAAACCCAATAAAAACTATGAAAACTTTTTAAATCCATAAAATGTTAAAAAAAATTATAAACAAACTTAAAACCCTAAAAAACTCAGAAATAAACTAAAAAACAAAAATTAACGATGAAACCCAAAAAATTCCTAAACCCTTTGAAACCCCTCAAAATCACTAAAAACCCAAAAAATTAAATACCAAAACATATTCATTAAAATACCTAAAATGTAAAAAGACCTAAAAACACTAATAATCCCTTAAAAACTAAAAACACTTCAAACCCCCCAAAAAAACTAAAAAACCCATAAAAACCCTAAGACCCCTAAAAACCCTAAAACCCTAAAACCCCTAAATACCATATTAAACCCTAAAACCCCATAAAATCCCTAAAACCAACACATACTCTAAAACCCCTCTAAACCCCTAAAAACATTAAAAATCTCTAAAAAAATAAACCATAAAAATATAAAAAACCCTTAAATCCTAGAAAACAATAAAAACCATTAAAACACATAAAAACGTCCAAAACCCAAAAAAACCCAAATAACTTATAAAAATTTAAAAAAATCACTAAAATAACCTAAAACGTAAAAAACCCTTAAATCCATGAAAATAGTAAGAAAAAAAAACAAAAAAACACTTAATTCCCAAAAAAACCAAAAAACACTAAAAACTCTAAATATAAAAAAATGAGAAAACCCTCAAAATACCTAGAAACTCTTAAAACCCATAAATTACTATAAAAATCCCAAAATCCTAGATACATAAAAAACCCTGAAACCACAAAAAACCCATAATAAAAACTTAAAAACATAGACACACTTAAAAACACTTAAAAAACCTTAAAACAATAAATCCCCTTAAAACCTAAAAACCATAAAACCCAAAAAACATTAAATCCCCAAAAAACCGTAAAAAAACTAAAAACATGTAAAAACCCAAAGAACCACTGAAAACAATAAAACTTTTTATACCCCTAAAAACATTAAAAAACTAAAAAAACCCATAGAAACCCTAAAAAATAAAAAAATATAGAAAATCAAAATACCATAAAAACATTAAAAATTTCAAAAAACACACAAACCCCTCAAAATCCATAAAACACCTAAAAATAAAAAATATCCTAAAATAATTAATAACATAAATTAATAAAATAACCTAAAACCCATCAAAAACTATAAAATTCCTTTAAACCCCTAAATATATAAAAATAACTATAAAAGACAAGAAAATCCTATAAAACTCAAAAACCTAGAAAACATGAAAAAGTTCATAAAACCCTAAAAACAAAAGAACACCTGTAAATCTCTAAAACCCCTGAAAATAATAAATTTCTAAAAAATCAATAAAATACCTAAAAATAAAAAAAAATCCTTAAAAAACATAAAAACCTAAGAAAACCTTAAAAACCTAAAAATAATCGAATCCCGTAAAAACAAAACAAATCCTAGAAAAACCTAAAAAAATAAAAGCGCCTAAAAACAACAGATCCCTAGAAAATCCCATAAAAATTTTATAAACCCTAAAAACTCAAGAATAATTTGAATCCATAGAAATGTTAAAAAACTCTAAATAAAATAAACCCCAAAAAATAAAAATAACAGTAAAACCCCCAATAAATTATAAAACACTAAAAAATAGTTGAAACATTCAAAATCGCTAAAAACACTATAAAACTATAAAATCATAAAAAACCATAACATCCCTAAACACATAAAACCCCCTAAATGCCATCAAAATATTGTTAAAACCCCAAAACACTAAAAAATTCAAAAAACCCTAAAACCCCTAAACCCTAAAACCAGAAAATGCCTAAAAACTTTTAAAAACCATAAAAACACAAAAATAAATCAGAAAACCCACTAAAAACTATAAAAACCATTTAAACCCCGAAAATGTTAAAAAACTCTGAAAAAAAACCCCAAAAAACTAATAAAATCCCAAAAACCCCAAAAAATCCATTTAAATCATAAATACTCTAAAAACTACTAAAAACCCTTAAAATCCATAAAACCCTAAAAACTATAAAAATTCTAAAAAAACAATAAAAAACCTTAAAAACATAAAAAACACTAAAATCCAAAAAAAACCATGAGAGAGCCTAAAATCCCTAAAAACATTAAACCCCTAAATACGTAAAAATTATGAATAACAAGAATACCTAAAAAACATCTGAAACCATAAAATCCCTCAAAATCCCTAAAAACCATAAAACTGAAAAAAATCCTAAAAATCCATAAAAATCCCAAAAAACATAAAAAACATAAAATTCCATAAAACCCTAAGAAATTTTTAGAAACCTAAAAATAAATAAATCCATTAAAATGCCTAGAGATTGATAAAACCGTAAAATACCCAATACCCCATAAAAACCATAAATAACCCCAAAAACGTAGAAGCCACTAAAACCCCATTTAAAATCTAAAACCACTGAGAACTCAAAGCACACTTTAAACCACCAAAAAATGTTTTGAAATAATAAAAACCCTTAAAAACAAAAATAAACAAAAATACTAAACATTGAAAATAACCATAAAACCCTAAAAAACACTCAAAATCCCTAAAAACCCAATACCCATTAAAATTCAAAAAATTCCCAAAATTCCCTAAAAATGTTAAAATCCCTAAATACCTTGAAAACCCCTAAGAAAACAGTAAAAACCAAAAACCAATTAAAACCCTAAGAAAACTATAAAACACTAAAAATAATATATAAATAAAAAACATTAAAAATACTAAAAACCATAAACCACTAAAAATATAAAAACCCTCAAAATATATAAAAACCCTATAAACCATAAAAATCCTCAAAATCCCAAAAAATCAATAAAAATTTAAAAAAATAATAAAAACATTTAAACCCTCCAGAAATCCTAAAAAACCTAAAAACAGATAAAACCTATAGAAACCTAAAAAATGTTTAAAACCCTAACAACTCGAGAAAACCCAAAACCACCCCTCAAAATTCTTAAAACCACTAAAAGCCGTAAAAATCCATAAAAATCCATAAAAATCGCAAAAAAACATAAAAAATAATAAAAAAATAAAAAACCAAAGAATAATATAAATACCTAAAAAACATAAAACCTTTAAGAACCTAATAATGATAAAAACCATAAAAAAACATCAAAAATCGAAAACCCTAAAAATCAATGAAAACCCCTAAAACCATAAAAAAACCCTAACAACATATAAAAACCCTAAAAACCCACTAAGAAAACCGAAACACTTTAAACCCCAAAAACATTAAATAATCTAAAAAACCTTTAAAATACTAAAAAACATAAAAACCCTAAAGAAAAAGAAAACAAAAAAATACCCTAAAATCCTTAAAAACCATAAAATTCTATAAAATCCCAAAAAATAATTAAAAAACTAAAAACATAAAAATCCAAAAAGTCCATAAAAATCACAAAAATGTAAAATACCCTAAAAACCATAAAAACCCCAAGGAAAACCTTATGAACCTAAAAACACTTAAAACCCATGAAAACTTAAAAAAATCCTAAAACCCTTTAAAACCATAAAACCATAAAACCCCTAAAGGACCCAAAATCACTAAAAACACAAAAAACCTTAAAAATCCTAAAATTCTCAAAAAACCCTTAAACACATAAATCCCCAAAAAAACCATGAAAACCCCTATGAAATACATAAAAAACTAAAAACACTTACGACCTATAAAAACCCTAAAAAAAATAAATAACCTCAAACCATTAAAAGTTATAAAATAAATAAAATATCTAAAAACCATAAACCCATAAAATCCTTCAAAACCTTAAAACCCTATAAAACTAATATAACTCTTAAAAACCCAATTAGTCCCCCCAAAAAATTAAAATAAAATAAGAAAACAACACAAAAATAAATAAATAAACCATAAAACCACCAAAACCATAAAAACCATAAAAACCCTAAAAACCCAAAATCCCAAAAAATATCTAAAATCAGTAAAAATCATAAAAGACATAAAAGACCTAAAAATCCCAAAAAACATAAAAAACAATAAAAACCCTGAAAAACCATATGGAAACCATTAAAACCAATAGTCAATTAAAACACCTAAATAACGCAAAAACATTGAGATCCTAAAATCCCTAAAGACTGTAAAAACCCTAAAACCCCTTAAAATCCATAGAAACCCTAGAAAACCATAAAAATCCTTAAAAGTCCTAAAATATCTAAAAAAATTCATGAAAACACTCAAAATCCCTAAGAAAACCAAAGAAACCTAAAAACACTTAAAACCACTAAAAATCTAAACAACGCTTAAAACCCTAAAAGGACACTAAAAACCCTAAAACCATTAAAACCCCTAAAAACCTAAAAAACCCCTAAAAACCAATAAAAACACTAAAATCCAAAAAAATATAAAACCCCTTTAAAACCCAAAAAATGATGATAGGTTGTAACAACCATACAACCATAAAAAACTCCACAAACCCCTAAAGATCCCCAAAAACCATAAAACCCACAAAAAATTCTAAAATACTAAAAAGCATTTAAATCCATTGATATATAAAAGGCCATAAAAATAAAAAACCATTTCTAATAATCCATAAAATCACAAAATACTCTAAAAACAATGAAAAAACATTAAAAACCTTAGAAACCAAAAAAACATAAAACCCCTAAAAAAACATTTAAAACCCCGAAACCCCAAAACCACCAAAAACCATAAAAACTGTCAAAATTTATAAAAAACCGAGAAAACTGAAAATTCTAAAAAGAACAACATATCACTAAAAACATAAAAAATCAAAATCTTGAAAAACCATAAAAAAATAAAAACAAAAAAACACAAAACCCATAAGAGAATCAAAATGATAAAAACCATAAAAACCATAAACACATCAAATTACCTAAATACCCTAAAAACAATAAAAATCCAAAAAGATCCCTAAAAACCAAAAAAATCCCTAAAAGACCTGAATAACCTCTCAGAAAACCTTAAGATAATAAAATACATAAGAACCTAAAAATCCTAAAAAATGCCAGAAACCCTAAAATACCCATAGCACCATAGAAAACCATAAAAATAATAAAAACCCATAAAACCCATGAAACCCATAAAACCAAAAAAATCAAAAAAACATAAATAAAACCATAAAACCCGAAAAATCCCAAAAAATATTAAAATCCTTGAAAAACTATAAGAAAACCTTAAAAAAATAAAAACATCTAAACCACCCTAAAAACATAAAAATATAAATACCCTAAAAAACCATAAGAGACACTAAAAATCCTGAAAACCCCTAAAAACCATAAAAACCAATGAAAACCATAAAAAGATAAAAACCCTAAGAACCAATGAAACACTAAAACCCCTTTAAACCACTAAAAATATTAATAAACTCTAAAAACCTTAAAAATCCTAAAAAACATTAAAAAAATCATCAACTCCCCCCTGAAAAAATTTAAAATCCCTAAAAATCATAAAAATCTCTCAAAATCCCTAAAACAGAAAAAAAAAATAAAAATCCTATACAAGCCCTAAAAATCCATAAAAATAAAAAAACCCTAAAAATCCAAAAAATAACTTAAAAATATCTTTAAAAAACTAAAAACAATTAAAACATGTAAACCTAAAAAACACAAAAATCCCTAAAACCCCACAACATCCAAAATTCCCTAAAAACTATAAAAATCCTAAAAATTCCCTAAATATCACTAAAAACGTAAAAAAACCTAAAAAACCTGAATATCCCTAAGAAAGCCATAAATTCCTAAAAATTATTAAAACATGTAAAACCATAAAAACAATAAAAATTTCAGAAAATCATAAAAACAACAAAAAACCATTAAACCCTTAAAAACCAATAAAACCAAAAAAATCACTGAAAATAGTAAAACCCTTTAAAATATAAAAACGTTAAAAAACTCTTAAAATTCATAAAATCAATAAAGAAACAAAAATATCTATAAACCAAGAAAACCCATAAAAAATTAAAACTCTAAAAACCCTTACAAACCCTTAAAACACCTAAAAATGCCTAAAAATAAAAAAAAACAATAACAATAAAAAAATCCATAAAATTCCTTAAAAATCTAAAACCCATAAAACCCATAAAACCCTAATAAATCATTAAAAACCTAAAAAATAATTTAATCCTTTAAAAACCTAAAGACGCCAATATCACAAAAAACCCTAAACCTTCATAATCCATAAAACAAATAAAAACCCTAAAAAACTAAAAAATACATCAAATCCCTAAAACATTAAAAACACTAAAAACCCCTAAAAACAAATAAAATCCTAAAACAATAAAATAGATAAACCCCTAAAAACCATAAAAATCTTGAAAAATATTAAAAATCCATAAAATGTAAAAAATCATAAGAAACCTCAAAACCTTTATGAAAACTGTAAAATCCTAAAAACACAATAAACCACTAAAAACCAAAAGAATTCCTAAAAACTCTAGAAAACCTAAAAACTGTGAAATCCTTGAAACCCCCTAAAATCTATAAATATCCCAGAAGCCATTAAAACCCTAAAAACCCTAAAAACCCAAAAAACACTAAAACCACTAAAAACACTTTAGACACCTAAAAACATTAAAAAATCTCTTCTACCCTAAAAACTAAAAAAACACTAAAAACAGAAAAATTACATAAAAATCCTAAAAACCCTAAAAACCATAAAAACCTCTTAAAACACATAAACCCATAAAAACCATAAAAACCCTAAAACCCCCTAAAACGCCATAAACCACTCAAAAACCCTAAATACCCTAAATACCCTCAAAACCCTCAAAACCCCTAAAAACTATAAAACCGTAAAAATATTAATATACCCTCAAAACCATAAAATCCGTAAAACTTATTATTAACTATAAACACCCTTTAAACCTCTATAAATTTTTAAAAATGGCAAACTCTTTAAAATCCATAAAAAACCAAAAAACACCCAAAAATTTCAAAAAAACCCTAAAACGTTCAAAATCCCTAAAAACCCTAAAACCAAAAAAATTCCAAAAGACTCTAAAAATACATAAAAAGTATACCAATATTAAAACAACCAAACCCCCTAAAAAACGTTAAAACCTAAAAATAATAAAACCCATTAAAACCCCTAACGTCCCAAAAAGCCATCGAAATATCCAAAAACCCAAAAAAACTAAATACTAAAAAACCCATCAAAACCCATAAAAATGTAAAATTCCTAAAAAACCCTGAAAAAACCTAAGAAAACATCAAAAATCTGAAAAACATAAAACCCCTAAAAACAATTAAATGCAAAAAAATATAAAAACACTATAAGGAATAGAAAATGTGAAAATCCCCCCCCCCCAAATCTCTAATCTTATTTAAAACCCATAAAAATCATAAAACACCATTATAAACTCTAAATACACTTTAAACCACTAAAAATGTTAAAATAACCTAAAATTCCCAAACCCCCTAAAAACCCTAAAAACCCTAAAACCCTAAAAACCATTAAAAATAGTATAAACAACTAAAAACTCTAAACCCCTTTGACCCCATAAAAATGTTGAAAAAACCATTAAAAATATTTAAAAACCTAGAAAACAAAATAAAACCCTAAACCAAAAAAACCCATCAAAATTATAAAACCCTAAAAAACCCTAAAACCCTTAATTTCCCTAAAAACCGTAAAAACCATAAAAATCATAAAAGGCCTAAAAATAAATAAAAACATAAAAAACCCTAAAAACCCTCAAACCCCCTATTAAAACCATTAAAACATAAGAACACATTAAACCCCAAAAAATATAAAAATCCTTAAAACAATAGAAACCATTAAAAACACCAAAACCCTCAAAATCCATAAAAATCATAAAATATATAAAAAACCTTAAAAATGTAAAAAATCATAGAAACCTTGAAAATCCATAATAAAACCATAAAAATAAAAAAAAACTTAAATCATCTACAAAACAAAAAAAATGCTAAAATCCAAAAAAACACTAAAAGACCATAAAACCCAAAAATCAGTTAAAAGCCATAAAACCCCTAAAAAATTTATACCCCTAAAAAAATAAAACCCCCAAAACCCATAAAATCCACCAAACCATAAATAAACCCTTTGATCCCTATAATTTATAAAAAACTATAAAAAAATTAGAACCCATAAAAACTCAAAACCCCCCATAATAACCAAAAAATCAAAAATCCCCGTAAAACCATAAAAGATATGAAAATCCATAAAACCCCTAAAAATGCATAAAAACCATAAACATCAATAAAACCTCCCAAAATACCTAGAAACGTTAAAAAATAAAACCCTAAAAATCACTAATAAAACCTTATAAAACAAAAAGAAACGTAAAACCCATAAAAACTAAAAAATTCCAAAAATCCAAAAAGTCCAAAAAAACCTAAAAAGCCATAATACCCTCAATATGCTTAAAAACTCTAAAAACAATAAAAATCCTAAGGATGACCTAAAATAAAAAAAATTTAAAAACCCATTGAAACAATAAAAAATACTAATAAAATATTATATACCAAAAAAAACATATAACCTCTAAAAATCTTAAAAAAAGAAAAATACCGTAAAAATAATAAAAATACTAAAAAACTCCAAAAACCCATAAAATCCCAAAAAATAGTAAATTACAATAAAACCTCAAAGAAAACTAAAACCCACAAAAAAATTTAAAATATAATTTAAGAACCAAAAAACATCCAAAAACACTAAAAATCATTAAAATCCTTAAAATCACAAAAAGCCCCTAGAAACCCTATAAAAATTAAATCAAAACAAAACCATAAAAACCCTCAATAAAAACCAATAAAATCCCTAAAACAAATAAAACTATAAAACCCATTTAAACCCCTAAAAACCTTTAAAAACTCTATATATCATAAAAACACTAAAACAAAAATACCATTAAAACACCAAAAACCCATAAAGACCATCAAAATCTATAAAACCTCGACACCCATATAATTCCAGAAAATACCTAAAATCCCTAAAATTGTAAAAAACACTAAAAACCCGGAAGCCACCTAAGAAAACATAAAACCATAAAAATACTTAAAACCCTTAAAAACCTAATAATGCTAAAAAGCATAAAAACTATAAATCCCCTAAAAACATTAAAAACCCTTAAAATCCATCAAAATCCTAAAAACATTAAAAATACTATAAAATCCCTATAAATACATAAAGACACAGAAATCCATAAAAACCCTGGGAAAACCTCAAAAAACCTTAAAATCCTGAAAAAACAAAAAACACCTAAAAACCTAGAAATGATAAAAGCCCTAGAAGACACTAAAAACCCTAGAAACCCCTACGAACAATAAAAACCCCTAAAAAATAAAAACCCTAAAAACCCATAAAAACTGTAAACACCACTAAAAAAACTAAAAACCATTTAAACCCATAAAAATGTTTAAGAATTCTACAATCCATAAATGAACCTAAAAAACTAAAAAAATCCAAAAATTCCAGTAAAAACCATAAAATCCCAACAAAGCCTAAAATCCCTTAAACTACTAAAAACCTCTAGAAAACCCTAAGAACCATAAAATAATAAAAAATCCCTTAAAATACATAAAAACATAAAAATAATGAAGAACCCTAAGAAACCCATAAAAACCTAAATACAATTGAAACCCCAAAACACTAAAATTTCTAATAACCCCAAAAAACCCTAAAATCCCTAAAATCTATAAAACCCCAAAAATGATAAAAAAACCCTCCAAAATCATCAAAACCCTGAAAACCACTACAGATATAAAACCAATATGAACCCCTAAAAACATTAAAAACTCTAAAAATACAAAAAACCATAAAAGACTAAAAAAACACTAAAAACCCTAAAAACCATAAAGACCAAAAAAATACATGAATCCCCTCAAACCATCCCAATCCCTAAAAAATAAAAGAAACTATAAAAATCATAAAAAATACCTAAAATCCATAAAATAAAAACTAAAACCTTGAAAAAATCTATGAAAACCATAAAAAGATAAAAATACTAGAAACCCTAAAAACAATAAAACACTCAATTTTTTATAAAACTCTATGAAACCATAAAAATTAAAAAAAGAAATAAAAATCCTAAAAAACGTAAAAAATATTACAAACCATGAAATACCCAGAGAAAACCTTAAAAAACCTAAAATCAGAAAACCCACCCAAAAAACTAAAAACACTAAAAACAACTAAAACACTTTAACCCCTAAAATCCCATAAAATCCCATTGAAACATTAAAACCCACCAAACACTTTTAAAGATCCTTAAACCCCTAAAAATGTTAAAAATCTAAAAAACCATTAGAAAAATAAAAAATTAAAAAAAATAAACACCCCTTAAAACTATAAATACCATCAAAATCCCTAAAACATTGAAAAACCCATAAAAATTACAAAAAATCTAAAATTCACTAAAATGTAGGAAACTTTAAAAACACATCATAACATTAAGAAAATAAAAAGAACCTGAAACACTTAAAACCTCTAAAAATCCTAATAAGGATCAAAACCCTAAAAAACTAAAAAACCCAAAAACCCTCAAAATCACTAAAAACCCTAAATCCCCTCAAAATCACTAAATATACTTACAAGAATAGTAATCCAAAATGATCCCTTAAAACTCTAAAAATGTAAAAAAAAACTCTAAAAACCCTAAAAAATATAACAAATCCTTTAAAAACTAAAAAACTGTAAAACCCCAAAAAAGTATAAAAATGATACAAACCCTATAGACCCTAAAAACCATAAAAATCTTTGAAAACCATAAAAACCCTAAAACCTTTTAAAAACCTAAAAACCTTTTAAAAACCTAAAAACCCCTAAAACCCCCCAAAAACTAAAAACTCTAGTAACCCTTTAAATGTTAGAAATATTAAAATACAATAAGAAATCATAAAACCATAAAAACATAAAAAAACATAAAACATAAAAATCCTAAAAACCTAAAATCCATAAAACCCTAAAAACCCTTAAACCCCGTAAAATCAAAAAAAAAATCATTAAAACCCAATAAAATCCTTAAAAACATAAAAAACCCATAAAACCCTTAAAAAACTTAAGAAAAAAATTAAATTAAATACACTTAAAACCTCTAAAAACCCAAAAAACACTAAAAACAATAAAAAAATTAAAAACATAAAACCCATAAAACCCCTTAAAATCATTGAAAACCACACAAAAACCAAAAAAACCTAAAAACTTTTGTGCACTCTAAAAACACTTAAAACCTCTAAAATGTTAAAAAACACTAAAAGACCTTAAGTCCCATAAAAACACAAAATACCTTGAAACCCCCAAAACACCATAAAAACCATAAAAATGTTAAAATACTAAAAACCCTAAACACAAAAAGAAACAAAAAAGTCATTAAAAATCCTAAAAATTCCTAATAACGTTTAAAATATTAAAAACCCTAAAAAATCCTAAGAAAACCATAAATAAAAAAAATAAATAAAACCCCTAAGAAACCAAAAAATGGAAAAAAACTTAAAAACCCTAAAACCCTCAACATTCCAAAAAACCCCAAAAACATAAAAATCCTAAAAATATTTTAAAATCTATAAAAACAGAAAAGCCCAAAAAACCCCAAAATCCCAAAAAAACGTAAAAACCTAAAAACACTTAAACCCCTAAAACCTACAAAATGCTAAAACCCCTTAAAACCCTAAAACCATAAAAACACTCAAAACCTTAAATCCCCATAAAACTAAAAAACCACTAAAAACTATAAATCCCCTTTAAAACTCTAAAAACATTAAAAAAATTAAAAAAACCTTAAAATCCTAAAAAACTCAAATAAACCCTAAAAACCCTAAAAACCCATTAAAACCATAAAATACTAAAAAAAACTAAAACCCCTAAAATGATAAAACCCATAAAACATTGAAAACCTTTAAGAAATCCTTAAAAACCAAATTAAACATAATCCCCCTAAAGAACATAACACTCTTTAAAACCCCTAAAAACCCAAAAAACTATTAAAACCCTTAAAACCCTCAAAATATTTAAAAACTCTAAAAAAAATCAATATCATGAAAAATCTACAAAAAACCCTTGAAATGTAAAAAATATTGAAATCCATAAGAAAACATTAATAACCTCAAAACACTATAAAACCCTAAAAACCTAAAAACCCCTAAACCCCCTAAAAAATGTTAAAAACCGTAAAACTGTAAAAAACCTAAAAACCCTAAAAACCATAAAAAACCAAAAACCCAAAAAAAACCCCACTAAAACAATAATAACCCTTTAAACAACTAAAAATTTAAAAAAACTCTATAAAACCTAAGAACACATAAAACCCCCAAAATCCAAAAGAACACTCAAAACCCTATAAAACCCTTATAACCGTAAAACCCCTAATAAGATTTAAGAACCATGAAAACCCATAAAACTGAAAATATCCACAAAAAACTCTAAAAATCCTTTAAATACCTAATAACTTTACCAAACTATAAAAAACCATAAAAACCCTTAAAACCCTAAAGACCCCTCAAAATTCAAAAAACCCAAAAAACCATAAGAATCCTAAAAAATCCCCCAAAATCCCTGAAATCTAAAAGACATTCAACCCTAAAAATCACTAATAAAACCATAATTTTTATTTCAAAACACAAAATACAAAAAAATGTAAAAAATTCTAAAATCAATAAAAATCCGAAAACCCCTAAAAACCCACAAACGCTTAAAACCCCAATACCCCAAAAAATACATAAAAACTGAAAAAACATAGAAAATCCCTAAAATTGTGAAAACCCCTAAACCATAGAAAAACCAAAGAAAAACATAAAAACACTAAAAACCCCTATAAATACATAAAAATTCTAAAAACCTAAAATACCCTAGAAAACCTAAAACCCCTACAACCCATAAATACACTGAAAAACAGTAAAATTGATAAAACCACAAGAAACCCTAAAACTGACTAAAATCTAGAAACACTTTAAACCCCAAACTCTAAAAACCATAAAAAACATAAATAACTCAGAAAACCTTGAAAAACAAAAAAAACCCAAAAATAATAAAAAAAAACCCCATAAACTATTAAAATACCTCATTCCAAAAAAACCATAAAAATTATCAAAATAAAAAAGCACGAAATATTCTGAAAACCTTGAAAACCCCAAGAAAACATTAAAAACATAAAAATACTCAAAACCATAAGAAAACTAAAAAACACTAAAACCCCTATGAACCCTAATATCTCTAAAAACTAAAAAATCCAAAATAATATCTAGAAACCTTAAAAAAACCCTAAAAACTCATAAAATCAATAAAACCCAGTAAAAAAACTAAAAACCCTTTAAACCCCTAAAAAGATTAAAAGCATCTAAAAACTATTAAAACCCTAAAATAGAAACAAGAACTAGAAAAACATAAAAATTCAAACAAAGAAAAATAAAAAACCCTAAAACCCATAAAAAACTTAAACAACCCTAAAAAATAAAAACATAAAAAATCCCAAAAAAATCAATTAAAACATAAAAACCTCTAAGAAAACCTAAAAACCTCTAAGAAAACTTCAAAAAAACCTAAAATAAATTCAAACCCCTAAAAACCTAAAAATGATAAAAACCTAAACGACCATAAAAAGCCACAAAACCCCTCAGAATCCAAACAAACCCCAAAACACTATAAAAATCCTAAAAAGCCCTAAAAGACCTAAAAATGCAAAAAAAACCCAAAGAAACCCACAGAAAACCATAAGATCCTAGAAAAACATAAAACACATAAAATACCTAAAGAATGGTTAAAACCCTAAAGGGCCTAAAGACACTAAAACCCTCTAAAAACTATTAAACTATTGAAAACCATTAAAACACTGACACCCCAAAAAAACCCTAAAACCCACTAAAGACACTAAAATCACATTAAATCCCAAAAATGATAAAAAAATCTAAAAAACCTTTAAAACCCAAAAAAAATTCCAAATAAACATAAAAAACCAAATATCCATAAAACTCCCCAAAACAATCAAAATCACTAAAAACATAAAAAATAATAAAAATTCTAAATGATTACAAAAAATTCCAAAAATGTAAATAGACCAAAAAACTCTGAAAATTCTAATAAATCCTTAAATACTAAAAACACTAAAACCCCTAAAAATCAAAAAAACTCTAAAAACCCTAAAAAACCAAACACTCCTGAAAAACCTAAAGCCCAAAAATACAAAAACCCCTTAAAAACCATAAAAAACTCTAAAAATATTAAATGACTGTAAATAATAAGGAAATCGTCAAAACTCAACCCCCACACCTTAAAATCCAAGAAAAAAAATAAAACCATTAAAACACTAAAAATCCTCCAAAATCTTAAAAAACATAAAAACCATAAAAATCCAAAAAAACTCCCTAAAATCTCATAAAAAGTAAAAAACCCTTAAGTCCTTGAAAATAGTAAAAAAACCATAAAACCCTCTGAATTATTAATTCCCAGAAATCAAAAAAAACACTAAAAACACTAAATACCCTAAAAAACCATAAATACCATAAAATTTAAAAACAACTCATTAAAATAGAAAAAAATACTAAAAAATAACTAAGAACCTTAAATACATAAACAACCCGAAAACCCCTAAAACCTAAAAAAACCTAAAAAACTTAAATACCCTTAAAATCACTAAAAAAACTAAAAACTATAAAACCCATAAAACCCCTAAAAACACTAAAACCCTAAAAACCATAAAACTCCTAAAAACCTTATAACACTAAAAACACATAAAACCAAAAGAACCACTAAAAACTACAATAATCATTTAATCCCTTAAAAAAGTTAAAAAACTTTAAAAAATAATAAAAACCATAAAAATATTAAATACCCTTAAAAAATATACCATACAAAATTAAAAATATCAAGAAATTCAAAAAACACTCAAAATCCATAAAAACCCTAAAAACCATAAATATCATGAAAACCGGAAAACACATAAAATCATAAGAAACCCTAAAAGCCATGAAAAACCATATGAAAACCTTAAAAACATATAAAAACATAAAACCCCTAAAAAACCCTAAAAACTCTAAAACCACTAAAGACCACAAAATCAAAAAAGAATAAAAACCCACAAATTTCGAAAAATACTAAAAACAAGAAACCCAAAAAATCCATTAAAATACCAAAATGTATAATACCCTAAAAATCATAAAAACCTAAAAATACTGGAAACCACTGATAACCCTAAATATACGGAAAAACCCTAAAATACAATAACAACTCTAAACCCCTAAAAACCATGAATACCCTAAACACCTTAAAAAATATTGAAAACCCATAAAAACACAATACCAAAATAAAACTCTAAAAAACCCATAAAAACCCTAAAATACTTTATAAACACTAAAAACCCCAAAAATGCATTATAAACCCTAAAAAACGAAAAACCCTTCATATTTCTTAAAAATACTAGAAAAATATTTTAAAAGAAGTATAAAAATCCCTAAAACTTAAAATGAACCCCCAAATCCCTAAAAACCCCTTATAAAACCCTATAAAACTAAAAATAATTAAAACCCATAAAAACCTAAAAAACACTAAAATCCAAAAAACACTAAATACCAGAAAAACACCAAAAACCATAAAAACACTTTAAAACCTATTAACCACTAAAAAATATATATACCCATTAATCCACTAATTTTTTTTAAAACTATAAAAAAAATATTAAAAATAAAAATACTCATAAAAACCATAAAAACCAGAAAACCCCTATAACCCTAAAAAACCCTAAAAACGCCTAAATCCCTAAAAAACCTAAAAACATAATAAAATCCTTAAAAAAATTAAAAATACCTAAAAATGTAAAAAAACATGAAAACCTAGATACTATTTATTAAAAATGTAAAAAAATAAAACTAATTAATCCCCTAAAAAATCTTAAAACCATAAAAACCATAAATCCCCTAAAAACTCTCAAAATCCAAAAAGAACTTTAAAATTCATAAAAATATTAAAAAGACCCAAAATTCCCTAAAAAAATAAAAACCCCCTAAAATTCATGAAGAACACAACGAATACCTTAAAACCCTAAGAATAAATAAAACCCCTAAAAATATTAAAAGTGATTAAGACCCTAAATGGAACTAAAAAAATCTAAAACCCATAAATACCCATAAAACCTGAAAACCCCTAAAACTTCTAAAAACCCTAAAACCACTAAAATTTTAAAAAACCCTTTAATCCCCTAAAAATAATCAAATACTATAAAAAAATTTAATAACCATAAAAAACTCAAAAAATCCCCCAAACCCCCAAAATAACCATAAACCACCTAAAACCCTTAAAATAATCAAAATATCTTAAACCCTAAAAAACAATAAATAACCTCAAAACCATTACAAGTTCTAAAATAAATAAAATATCTAAAAACCATAAACCCATAAAATCCTTCAAAACCTTCAAACACTATAAAACTAATAAAACTCTTAAAAACCCAATTAGTCCCCCCAAAACATTAAAATACAACAAGAAAACAACAGAAAAATAAACAAAAAAACCATAAAACAACCAAAACCACCAAAACCATAAAAACCATAAAAACCCAAAATCCCAAAAAATATCTAAAGTCAGTAAAAACCATAAAAGCCATAAAAGACCTAAAAATTCCAAAAAACATAAAAAACAATAAAAACCCCGAAAAACCATAGGGAAACAATTAAAACCAATAGTCAATTAAAACACCTAAATAACGTAAAAACATTGAGAGCCTAAAATCCCTAAAGACTGTAAAAACCCTAAAACCCCTTAAAATCCATAGAAACCCTAGAAAACCATAAAAATCCTAAAAATTCCTAAAATATCTAAAAAAATTCCTGAAAACCCTTAAAATCCCAAAGAAAACAAAGAAACCTAAAAACACTTAAAACCCCTAAAAATCTAAATAATGCTTAAACCCCTAAAAGGACACTAAAAACCCTAAAACCCCTAAAACCCCTAAAATCCTAAAAAACCCTAAAAACCAAAAAAACACTAAAATCCAAAAAAAATATAAAACCCCTTTAAAACCCAAAAAAATGTTGATAAGTTGTAACAACCATACAACCATAAAAACTCCACAAACCCATAAAACTCCCCAATAACCATAAAACCCAAAACAATTATAAAATCCTAAAAAACATTTAAATCCATTAATATATAAAAGGCCATAAAAATAAAAAAAACATTTCTAATAATCAATAAAATCACAAAATACTCTAAAAACAATGAAAAAACATTAAAAACCTTAGAAACCTAAAAAACATAAAACCATTAAAAAAATTTAAAACCCTAAAACCCCAGAACCACCAAGAACCATAAAAACTGTCTAAATTTATAAAAACCCTAGAAAAATGAAATTTCTAAAAAGACCGATATATCCCTAAAAACATAAAAAATCAAAATCTTGAAAACCCCTAAAAAACATAAAAACAAAAAAAACACAAAACCCATAAGAGCTTAAAAATGATAAAAACCATAAAAACCATAAACACATCAAATTACATAAATACTCTAAAAACAATAAAAATCCAAAAAGATCCCTAAAAATCGAAAAAAAATCCCTAAATGACCTGAATAACCTCTCATAAAACCTTAAAATAATAAAATACATAAGAACCTAAAAATCCTAAAAAATTCTAGAAACCCTAAAAGACCGATAACACTGTAGAAAACCATAAAAATAATAAAAACCCATAAAACCAATGAAAACCATAAAAAGATAAAAACCCAAAGAACCAATGAAACACTAAAATCCCTTCAAACCACGAAAAATGTTAATAAACTCTAAAAAACTTAAAAATCCTAAAAAACGTTAAAAAAATCATCAACCCCCCCCCCCTTGAAAAAATATAAAATCCCTAAAAAACATAAAAATATCTCAAAATACCTAAAACAGAAAAAAACAATAAATATCCTATACAAGCCCTAAAAATCCATAAAAATATAAAAAACCATAAAAATCCAAAAAATAACTTAAAAATATCTTTAAAAAACTAATAGAAATTAAAACCCGTAAACCTAAAAAACACTAAAAACCCTAAAACCCTAAAACCCCACAACATCCAAAATCCCCTAAAAACCATAAAAATCATAAAAATTCCCTAAATATCACTAAAAACGTAAAAAACCCTAAAAACACTGAATATCCCTAAGAAAACCATAAATTCCTAAAAATGATTAAAACATGTAAAAACCATAAAAACAATAAAAAGTCCAAAAAATCCTAAAAAAACTAAAAACCCTTAAACCCTTAAAAACCAATAAAATCCAAAAAATCACTGAAAATATTAAAACCCTTTAGAATATAAAAATGTTAAAAAACTCTTAAAATCTATAAAATCAATAAAGACACAAAAAAACTCTATAAACAATGAAAACCCATAAAAAATTAAAACTCTAAAACCCATACAAACCTTTAAAACACCTAAAAATCCATAAAAATCAAAAAAACAATAACAATAAAAAAAATCCACAAAATGCATTAAAAATCTAAAACCCATAAAACCCTAAAACCATATTAAATCCTTAAAAACCTAAAAACACTTTAAACCTTTAATAAACCTAAAGACGCTAATATCAAATAAATCCCTATGACTTCATAATCCAAAAAACCCATAAAAACCCTAAAAATCCTAAAAAATACATCAAATCCCTAAAACATTAAAAACACTAAAAACCCCTAAAAAGAAGAAAAATCCTAAAACAATAAAATAGATAAATCCCTAAAAACCATTAAAATATTGAAAAATATTAAAAATCTATAAAATGTAAAAAATCATAAAAAACCAGAAAACCCTTATGAAAACTGTAAAATCCTAAAAACACAATAAACCACTAAAAACCAAAAAAAATTGCTAAAAACTCTAAAAAACCTAAAAACCGTGAAATCCTTGAAACCCCCTAAAAACTATAAATATCCCAAATACCATTAAAATCCTAAAAACCCTAAAAAACCAAAAAAACACTAAAACCACTAAAAACACTTTAGACACCTAAAAACACTAAAAAAATCTCTCCTTCCCTAAAAAACTAAAAAAACACTAAAAATTGAATAATTGCATAAAAATCCTAAAAACACTAAAACCCTTAAAAACCTCTTAAAACCCATAAACCCCTCAAAAAACATAAAAACCATAAAACCCCTCAAAACCCATAAACCCCTGAAAAACCCTAAATAACCTAAATACCCTCAAAACCCTAAAACCCTTAAAAACCATAAACCCCTAAAAATATTAATATACCCTCAAAACCATAAAAACCATAAAACTTATTATTAACTCTAAACACCCTTTAAACCTATATTAATTTTTAAAAATGATAAACTCCTTAAAATCCATAAAAAACCAAAAAAACACCCAAAAATTACAAAAAACCCTAAAACATTCAAAATCACTAAAAACCCTAAAACCATAAAAATTCCAAAAGACTCTAAAAATACATAGAAAAGTAATAAAATATTAAAACACCAACACCCCTTAAAAAACCCTTAAAAACCTAAAACACTTAAAACCCACAAAAACATAAAAATGATAAAAACCATTAAAACATATAAAGTCCCAAAAAGCCATCAAAATATCAAAAAACCCAAAAAAACCTAAATACTAAAAAATCCATAAAAACCCATAAAAATGTAAAATTCCTAAAAAACCATGAAAAAACCTAAGAAAACATCAAAAACCTAAAAAACATAAAACCCCAAAAAAACAATTAAATGCTAAAAAACATAAAAACACTACAAGGAATATAAAATATGAAAATACCCCCCCCATATCTAATCTTATTTAAAACCCAAAAAACCCATAAAAATCATAAAAAACCATTATAAACTCTAAATACCCTTTAAACCACTAAAAATGTTAAAATACCATAAAATTCCCAAACCCCCCTAAAAACCCTAAAAACCATAAAACCCTAAAACCCATTAAAAATACTAAAAAAACTAAAAAACTCTAAAACCCCTTTAACCCCATACAAATGTTGAAAAAACTATTAAAAAAATTTAAAAATATAAAAAACCAAAAAAAAACCCTAAACCAAAAAAACCCATCAAAATTCTAAAACCCTAAAAAACCCTAAAACCCTTAATTTCCCTAAAAACTGTAAAAACCATAAAAATCATAAAAAGGCCTAAAAATAAATAAAAACATAAAAAACCCTAGAAACCCTCAAACCCCCTATTAAAACCATTAAAACATAAGAACACGTTAAAACCAAAAAAATATAAAAAACATTAAAACACCAGAAACCATTAAAAACACTAAAACCCTCAAAATCCATAAAAATCATAAAAACCCTAAAAATCCCTAAAATTTTAAAAAATCATAGAAACCTTGCAAATCCATAATAAAACCATAAAATAAAAAAACATTTAAATCATCTACAAAACCAAAAAATGATAAAATTCAAAAAAACACTAAAATACCATAAAACCCAAAAATCCCTTAAAAGCCATAAAACCCCTAAAAAATTAAAACCCCCAAAACCCATAAAATCCACCAAACCATAAAAAACTCTTTGATCCCTATAATTTTTAAAAAACTATAAAATAAAATTGGAACCCATAAAAACTCAAAACCCCCACTAATATCCAAAAAATCAAAAAGCCCCATAAAACCATAAAAGATCTGAAAATCCATAAAACCCATAAAAATGCATAAAAACCATAAAAATCAATAAAAACCCCCCAAGATACCTAAAAACATAAAAAAAATAAAACACAAAAAATCACTAATAAAAACTTATAAAACAAAAAGAAACCTAAAACCCATAAAAACTAAAAAAATTCCAAAAATCCAAAAAGTCCAAAAAAACCTAAATAACCATAATACCCTCAAAATGCTTAAAAACTCTAAAAACAATAAAAATCCTAAGGATGACCGAAAATACCAAAAAATTTAAAAACCCATTGAAACAATAAAAAATACTAAGAAAATATTATATACCAAAAGAACATATAACCCCTAAAAATCTTAAAAAATGAAAAATACCGTAAAAATAATAAAAATACTAAAAAACCCCAAAAAACCATAAAATCCCAAAAAACCTTAAATTACCCTAAAACCTCAAAGGAAACTAAAACCCAAAAAAAAATTTAAAAGATAATTTAAGAACCTAAAAACATAAAAAAACACTAAAATACATTAAAATAATTAAAATCACAAAAAAACCCTAAAAACCCCATAAAAATTAAATCAAAACAAAACCATAAAAACCCTCAATAAAAACCAATAAATTCCCTAAAACATATAAAAACTATAAAACCCATTTAAACCCCTAAAAACCTTAAAAACTCTATATATCATAAAAACCCTAAAATAAAAAGACCATTAAAACCCCAAAAACCCATAAAGACCATCAAAATCTATAAAACCCCGGCACCCATATAATTCCATAAAAATACCTAAAATACCTAAAAATGTAAAAAAACTAAATACCCTAAAGCCACCTAAGAAAAAATAAAACCATAAAAATACATAAAACCTTTAAAAACCTAAAAATGCTAAAAAGCATACAAACTATAAATCCCCTAAAAACATTAAAATCCCTTAAAATCCCTCAAAACCCTAAACACAATAAAAATACTATAAAATCCCTAAAAATACATAAATAAATAGAAATCCATAAAAACCCTGGGAAAACCTCGGAAAATCTTAATATCCGGAAAAAACAAAAAACACCTAAAAATCTAGAAACGATAAAAGCCCTAGAAGACACTAAAAACCCTAGAAACCCCTTCGAACAATAAAAACCCCTAAAAAATAAAAACCCTAAAACCCCATAAAAACCCTAAACACCAATAAAAACACTAAAACCATTTAAACTCATAAAAATGATTAAGAATTCTACAATCCATAAATAACCCTAAAAAACTAAAAAACCCTAAAATTCCAGTAAAAACCATAAAATCCCAACAAAGCCTAAAATCCCTTAAACTACTAAAAACCTCTAGAAAATCCTAAGAACCATAAAATAATAAAAAATCCCTTAAAGTCAATAAAAAAATAAAAATAATGAAGAACCCTAAGAAACCCATAAAAACCTTAAAATAATTGAAACCCCAAGACACTAAAATTTCTAATAACCCGAAAACCCCCCTAAAATCCTAAAAATCTATAAAACTCCAAAAATGTTAAAATAAACCTATAAATTCATCAAAACCCTAAAAACCACTAAAGATATAAAACCACTATGAACCCCTAAAAACATTAAAAACTCTAAAAATCCAAAAAACCATAAAAGACTAAAAAAACTCTAAAAACCCTAAAAACCATAAAGACCAAAAAAATACTTGAATCCCCTCAAACCATCGCAATCCCTAAAACAATAAAAAAAACTATAAAAATCATAGAAAATACCTAAAATCCATAAAAACAAAAAAAAAACACTAAAACCATGAAAAACTCTAAGTAAACCATAAAAAGATAAAAACACTAGAAACCCTAAAAACAATAAAACACTCAATTTTTTATAAAACTCTATGAAACCATAAAAATTAAAAAAAAAGAAATAAAAATCCTAAAAAATGTAAAAAATATTAAAAACCATGAAATACCCCGAGAAAACCTTAAAAACCTAAAATCAGAACCCCCCCCCCCCCCATACCGAAAAACACTAAAAACAACTAAAACCATTTAACCCCTAAAATCCCATAAAAACCCATTGAATCATTAAAGCCCACCAAACACTTTTAAAGATCCTTAAACCCCTAAAAATGTTAAAAAATCTAAAAAACCATAAGAAACCTAAAAAAAAACTAAACACAACATAAAACAATAAATACCATCAATATCCCTAAAACATTAAAAAACCCATAAAAATTACAAAAAACACTAAAAGACACTAAAACGTAGGAAAACCTCTAAAAATCCTAATAAGGATCAAAACCCTAAAAACACTAAAAAACAAAAAAACCCAAAAACCATCAAAATCACTAAAAACCCTAAATCCCTTCAAAATCACTAAAAATACTTACAAGAATAGTAATCCAAAAAATTCCCTTAAAACCCTAAAAATGTAAAAAAAACTCTAAAAACCCTAAAAAAATATAAGAAAACCTTTAAAATCTAAAAAACCGTAAAACCCCAAAAAAGTATAAAAATGATACAAACCCTATAGACCCTAAAAACCATAAAAATCCCTAAAAACCATAAAACCCCTAAAACCATTTAAAAACCTAAAAACCCATAAAAAACCTGAAAACCCATAAACCCCCCCCCCCCAAACTAAACACTCTAGTAACCCTTTAAATGTTAGAAACATTAAAATACAATAAAAACCATAAAACCATAAAAATATAAAAAACAAAAAATGTAAAAATCCTAAAAACCTAAAATCCATAAAACCCTAAAAACCCTCAAACCCCGTAAAATACAAAAAAATCATTAAAACCCAATAAAATCCATAAAAACATAAAAAACCCATAAAACACTTAAAAAACCTAAGAAAAACATTATATTACATACACTTAAAACCACTAAAAACCAAAAAACACTAAAAACCATACAAAAATTATAAACATAAAACCCATAAAACCCTTAAAATCATTAAAAACCACTAAAAACGACAAAAACCTATAAACTTTTGTGAACACTAAAAACACTTTAAACCCCTAAAATGTTAAAAAACACTAAAAGACCATAAGTCCCCTAAAAACTCAAAATACCTTGAAACCCCCAAAACACCATAAAAATCATAAAATTTTAAAATACTAAAAACCCTAAACACCAAAAAAACAAAAAAGTCATTAAAAATACAAAAAATTCTTAATAACGTTTAAAATTTTAAAAACCCTAAAAAATTCTAAGAAAACCATAAATAAAAAAACACATAAAACCCCTTAGAAACCAAAAAATGGAAAAAACCCAAAAAACCCTAAAACCCTCAACATGCCTAAAAACCCCAAAAACATAAAAATCCTAAAAATATTTTAAAATCAATAAAAACATAATATCCCAAAAAACCCCAAAATCCCAAAAAAACTTAAAAACCTAAAAAAACTTAAAAACATAAAAAAACTTAAACCCCTATAACCTACAAAATGATAAAACCCATTAAAACCCTAAAACCATAAAAACACTAAAAACTCTAAATCCCCATAAATCTAAAAAAACACTAAAAATTATAAATCCCTTTTAAAACTCTAAAAGCATTAAAAAATTTAAAAAACATTAAAATCATAAAAAACTCAAATAAACCCTAAAAACCCATTAAAACCATAAAATACTAAAAAAAACTAAAACCCATAAAATGATAAACCCCATAAAACATTGAAAAACCTTAAGAAAACCTTAAAAACCAAATAACACTTAATCCCCTTAATGAACATAACAATCTTTAAAACCCCTAAAACCCAAAAAACTATTAAAACCCCTAAAACCCTCAAAATATTTAAAAACTCTAAAAAACAATCAATATCATGAAAAATATCCCAAAATCCCTTGAAATGTAAAAAATATTGAAATCCATAAGAAAAATTAATAACCTAAAAACACTCTAAAACCCTAAAAACCTAAAAACCCCTAAAACCCCTACAAAACGCTAAAAACCCTAAAATCGTAAAAAAACCTAAAACCCCTAAAAACCATAAAAAACAAAAACCCAAAAACCCCACTAAAACAATAATAACCCTTTAAAAAACTAAAAATGTAAAAAACTCTATAAAACATAAGAACAAAAAAAACCCCCAAAATCCAAAAGAACACTAAAAACCCTAAAAAACCCTTACAACCGTAAAACCCCTAATATGATATAAAAACCATGAAAACCCATAAAACCCAAAATATCCACAAAAACTCTGAAAATATTTTAAATCCCTAAAAACTTTACCAAACTATAAAAAACCATAAAAACCCTTAAATACCCTAAAAAACTATAAATACCATAAAATTTAAAAATAACTCATTAAAATAAAAAAATACTAAAAAATCACTAAGAACCTTAAATACATAAACAACCCTAAAACCCCTAAAACCTAAAAACCCTTAAAAACCTAAAAACCCTTAAAAACCTAAATACCCTTAAAATCAGTAAAAAAACTAAAAACTATAAAACCCATAAACCCCCTAAAAACACTAAAACCCTAAAAACCATAAAACTCCTAAAAACTTATAACACTAAAAACACATAAAACCAAAAGAACCACTAAAAAGTACAATAATCATTTAATCCCTTAAAAAAGTTAAAAAACATTAAAAAATAATAAAAACCCTTAAAATCGTAAATACCCTAAAAAAAATATACCATAAAAAATTAAAAATATCAAGAAATACAGAAACCCTCAAAATCCATAAAAACCCTAAAAACCATAAATTTCATGAAAACCATAAAACAAATAAAATCATAAATAACCCTAAAAACCATGAAAAACCATATGAAATCCTTAAAAACAAAAAAAAAAACCATAAAACACCTTAAAAACCCTAAAAACTCTAAAACCAAAAAAAACCATAAAACCAAAAAAGAATAAAAACCCAAAAAATTCCAAAAATACTAAAAACAATAAAACCAAAAAATCCATTAAAATACCTAAATAGTATAATACCCTAAAAAATCATAAAAACCTAAAAATGCTGGAAGCCACTAAAAAACCTAAATATACTGAAGACCCTAAAATACAATAACAACTCTAAACCCCTAAAAACCATGAATCCCCTAAACACCTTAAAAAATATTGAAAACCCATAAGAACCCAATACCAAAATAAGACTCTAAAAAATCCATAAAAACCCTAAAATACTTTATAAACACTAAAAAACCCTAAAATACATTATAAACCCTAAAAAACCAAAAAACCATCAAATTCCTTAAAAATACTGAAAAAATATTTTAAAAGAGGTATAAAAATCCCTAAAACTGAAAATGAACTCCCAAATCCCAAAAAACTCCTAATAAAACCATATAAAACTAAAAATAATTAAAACCCATAAAAACCTAAAAAATGCTATAATCTATAAAATTACTAAATACCATAAAAACACTAAAAACCCATAAAAAGACATTAAAACCTATTAACCAATAAAAAATATATATACCCATTAAACCAATAAAAACATTTTAAAACTATAAAAAAAGATTAAAAATAAAAAAACATAAAAAAAAATTAAAAACCATAAAACCCCTACAAACCCTAAAAACCCCTAAAAACCTCTAAATCCCTAAAAACCTAAAAAAATAATAAAATCCTTAAAAATAATTAAAAATACCTAAAAATGTAAAAAAACATGTAAACCTAGAAACTATTTATTAAAAACTTAAAAAAATAAAAAGACTTAATCCCCTAAAAAATCTGAAAACCATAAAAACCCTAAATCCCCTAAAAACTCTCAAAATCCAAAAAGAAGTAAAAAATTCATAAAAATCATAAAAAGACCTAAAATTCCCTAAAAATAGAAAAACCCCCTAAAATTCTTGAAGAACAAAAAGAATACCTTAAAACCCTAAGAATAATTAAAATCCCTAAAAATATTAAAAATGATTAAGACCCTAAATGGAAGTAAAAAAACCTAAAACCCATATATACCCATAAAACCTGAAAATGCCTAAAACTCCTGAAAACCCTAAAACCAATAAATTTTTTAAAAACCCTTTAATCCCCTAAAAATAGTACAACACTATAAAAAAATTGAAAAACCCTAAAAAACTCAAAAAATCCCCTAAACCCCCAAATAACTATAAACCCCCTAAAACCCTTAAAATAATCAAAATATCTAAAACCCTAAAAAAATTAAAATTATAAAAAATATCTAAAAATTATTACAACTTTAAAACCCCTAAAAACAATAAAAAATCCATAATAAACTAAAAAAAATTAAACCCCTAAAAAATATAAACCAACTAATAACCCTAGAAACATTAAAAACCACTAGTGGAAAAAATATATTTTTCTGTCAGTTTTGTTTTCTTTTTAAAATCAGAAGGTAAGTGACATTATTAAAGTAATCATTTTAAATAATTTTTTAACATCAGTTAAAATAATTAGATGTTTTAAATATTGTCTTGCAGATGTTTTTCTTGTTGATTATTTGATAATGGGCATGAAAAAGATTTTACCAAACCAGTTTTATCAAAAAAAATCAATTTGGAAATTGGTTTTCACATCGGTAATCTGAGAACTGATGTGAAAAAACCTTTATGAATTGATTTTTCTCATCATTTTTTCAATAACTGATGTGAAAAAATAAATTATTACAGTTTTTTCATGTTAGTGTCTAATAACCCATGTGAAAATCCAATTCTCAGAGGATTTTTCACAATGGCTAAAGGATAACCAATATGGAAAATAAATTTCAATATCATTTATTATAAAACTAACATGGTAAAATGTTACCAATGATGTTTCATATTTTTTATTAGATAACCCAAATGAAAAAATTAATAAATTTCTACTGATTCTTCCCCTCCACAACACACAATAGCGAAAACTACTAAAAAAGTAAAATATACTAAAACAACAACACATACACTTTTTTAATATTTTTAATATATATTAAAAGTAAAATAAAATTAAATCAAGCCTATAAAATAATTCTCCAATTCAATTTGTAAATGTCTCAAATATTGTCTATCATAATGTAAAGGATTATCAAAGAGTTTAAAATTAAAAAATAATTCAATTAACATTTATTGTGAATATAATGGATGAAATGGTAAGGAAATTTTTATAAAGAAATCTTACCTTGTGGAACTTTGTAACTATCCCAGTTGAAATTATTTTATACCTAAATATTAATTAATAATATCCACATTCCTTTACTCCTTTTTTATGACATTCCTATTTAAAATAATTTATCAATTAAAAATAATATTTTTAAGTAATATATCCAAAATTTGGTAATTATAAATGAAAATTTAACTTTAATTTTATAGTTCTAATATTTAATATATTGTTTTTTGTGGTCCCTCAAAATAAATTCCATTCCTTGTATGAAAATAATATCAATAAATTAAATTTAAATGTAATTATAAAATAATCAAGTATTAAAATATTCAAACATATGGGTTCAATATATTTATAAAATTTTCATTCACTTCACCATGGGTAGATCATAGCTAGTAAATGTCTTCTCCCAAGAAAAAACCCCAAATTCCAATGGAAATGGATATATAAGAAAACATAAATGTGAATTTTTGATATGTTGAGAGATATATTACACTTTATGAGATATATGTTTCATACACATGAATATAAAGAAGCATCTAGCCTTGAAAAATTTAATTCTTTTGAAATCATTCATTAATATAAACTTTTTTATCGAATTAGTAATCTTCCTCAATGTGGGTGAAATTAAAATTGGGTCAATAAATTTATATTTTCATTATTTTAATGATCCTTAAATGTTTTATAAGTATACCTAATACAAAAAAATATAATTATAAATTTTAAATAAATTAAATATAGGTAAAAATTTATGTTACTGAACTTACGTAGAAGAAACATGCATCATGTTGACTCCCAAAATATCTCCAATTACAAGTTCCATGATATCATTTTTCAAAATCACCACAGTTATTTCATGACCAAAAACACCATCTTCCACTAAAATATCATAAATATCCAATAAATTTTTTGAATATGTTGAAAATCAATCAAGATGAGAAGATGTTGTATCTGAAGTCATGACACTTTGTATTTTTTGTTGTCTATACAATATTTATTTTACATTAAAGTGTTCCTTTAAAAAGGAGATAAATATATAAACTTTAAAATTTAAATAAAAATAAAAGAGAAAACAAATAAAAGATATAATTTCCACATACCTCTATGG
Organism: Viscum album; assembly: GCA_963277665.1. Taxonomy (NCBI): domain Eukaryota; kingdom Viridiplantae; phylum Streptophyta; class Magnoliopsida; order Santalales; family Viscaceae; genus Viscum; species Viscum album. Next base: position 1,119,390,430 of record OY728152.1, read on the forward strand.
TAATTTTTAAAACAAGTTGATATGTACCCACTATATAATGGCTGATAAATTGTCCAACTATACTCACCTCTTATATAGGTAATGTTATTCTTGCTAATATATCTATAATATCACGTACAATGACCCTATGTTGGTCTATCTCACTCTTTTTATGTTGAATGTTATCTCCAATATAATATACAATCCCACATGAAACAATATGATATTTGGGATCATAAACATAGAAACACACAATACCACAAAAAGATGTGGAGGAGGGGTGTAGGAGTAAAATAATAAGTGGTGTCTATAGGTGGAGGTGTATATGTACGATAAGTAGGAGTGGATCTACTGGAAGAGGTGGAGTAATGGGATCCACAGTCTGAAACTATCCTTTCTTGTCTACAAAACATTGATTGTACTAAAGCTCTGATCATGCATTCCATCATCACATGAACATCCTAAACATCATCTACCAAATATTTTATTTTATTTTTATAAAAATCCTCCCATGAAGAATATTTAGAATGTGGAAAATCTTTTTTACTAATAGACCTGTAGAGTATCCTCGTACATGACCTAGGTATTCGAGAATTCCTAGTGCAGTAACTAAAATATCCTTCCATCTTAGCATTTTCATTTGAAAATAGAGTACAAAATTTTTCTTACAGTTATTAAAAATTCTTATATCATTATTATTTAGATAACATGGTTTCAAAAAATTAATATGAAATGTTATATATGTCTAAGAATCATATATGTTATTCAAGATGTATAAATGTACCTTCTTTATGTATTCACCTTTCAATAATTTTACTTTCAGACCATGGATCCACTTTCCCCCATGATTGAATGGTTCATGGAGAGATGTAGGCAAACTGATGTGCTTTACTAAAGAAAAGTAGCTTGTACCAAAATATACATGCTCCTCATATATATAATTATCAGTAATGGATGCTTTAGGTTGTTGTATATTCTTAATGTCCCCCTTCAATAACTTCACATACCATTCAAAAGGATACATCCAAAAAAAGATATAGAGGTCCATAAACCATTATTTCTTGCCCCAAATGAACCATATAATTCCCCATGATATCAAAAGATGATGGATGAAAATAAATTTCCAATGGAATAATTATATAAAATGCTTTGTTCTAAATTTTGTTCATTGAATTTAGATCGATCATATTATTAAAATTTGAAAGGAAAAATTATCACACCATCATGATAGTCATTATGACTTTGGATGGGTAATAATTCATACAATGAAACTAGTAGTTTTTGTTGCATCATTATATGAAAATCATGAATTTTCATACCAATCAACTTCAAATCCGTTAAAGACATGATTTTTTTACATTTGATAAATAAAATTTCAGAACATTGATATCATGAATACAATAACATAAGATAATTTTAACCCTCTTGGATAATGTATGATAACCATTGGGAATGAATTTTAACCATTAATCAGGTGTCAGAGCCAACTCTAAACATATTCCCCTTCAGAGTATGTCCAGTTTTTTGTTTAACTCATCTTTAGTATTTTATTTAATATGTAAAAATGTTTCAACCAATCATTTATAGATATTCTTATCCAAATACATGAAATAAATGATATATTTTACCTCATGCTATCTCCAATATGGTAGCTCAAAAAATATTGACCCTTTATTCAAATATTTCTATCATTACCATATTTCTATGTCTTTCTAAATGTGACATCAATTTTTTAAACACTTTAAAATTATTGATCGATGGGAAAAGTATTTGGAGAAAAATCTACTTCTTAGGATCCACTGAATTCCTTTTGTAATATTCAATAAGATTAATCCATCTATAAAACATTACAATGACCCATGTATATAGTTTTTCTCCCATAATGTAGTTGATAACATGAAATATATTGTTCACAAATTGAATACGATTTATGGCCCTTACCACTATATCTAAAAAAATCACCATATGCTGGGAAGTCATTTATAGTCTACAAAATCATTTCATGTTGTCGAAAATATTTCATTTCATAATAATAAAAACCCCAATAACATCCTCCCATAAAAATTTTCAAATCATAAATTAATGGTTATAGGAAAACATAAATACCATTTCAAGGTTGTTTCGGTCTAGAGATCATTAAACTCAACATGGAATATTTTCATTTCATACAAAATTTTGGAGATAAGTTGTAAATTACCAATAAAAGAAGCCATGAACTATGTGATATATTAATGCTTCGATATGGATTCACTCTATCCATTAAAAAACCAAGTATAATATTTATAACTTCATTTATGAAGGTAGGAAACTTTTGATCAATTTTCCTCCACTGTGGATAATCAGCTGGATGAGTAATTTTCCATCACATGCCTAATCATCTTCATTCTATCATAATTTTTTTCTTCATGTTCATTTTCAAATTAATGTATCAAATGCGGAAATATTGGAACATTACAACCTTCCTAGTGAGGGGTATATTTAACTGCTAAATTATCCTGTGATTTTTCTTTCTACTTATACCATGAAATCCCACATTAAGGACACCCTAACTGAAATTTTTATTCCTTCCAATATAGCACACAGTCATTTAGGCATACATGTATTTTCTTGTACACTAATCCCATCGACCATAATATTTTCTATTCATAATATTGTGAATCTTTAATATCATTGCCTTTAGGAAGAATTTCTTTCAACAATTGATGCCACTCTGTAAAATACCTATCACTCCTTCCATGATTTACCTTTAAGTTAATAAATCTTAACACTGTCGATAAGATAGTAAATTTTTTATAACCCAGATACAACTTTTTATCAAAATCACTATATAGACACCCAAATATTTGTTCATTATCAATGGAATATACTTAAATAGAATAAAAAATTTATTAAATTCGACAAATCTTATCATATTGGAAATAATCAACATTAATAGATCTGAAATTCTTCCATGTTTCACCTTGCCAAATCCAATGGCCGTAACACAGATTAAAACCATGAAACATTAAATTATATTTGATATCTTTTCTTTTAATATCCACAATATTTAAACATTTTAGGCATGGAAAAAATGTAGTTTTTTTGAAAATTTAATTTTTCATATTCTAAAAATAAGATCAACAACTTCCCTATTTTCATCTCTAATTCGATGTGTAATAATATGACATCAACTCATTATTTTCAATAAAAATATAAAAAATAAATATCTTTTCAATGAAATATAGTGTTTATAAAAGTGAGTTAGAGGGGGAAATAGTATATTATTTTAAGGATAATCTAGAGGACATACTTTTCATATTATTAATCAGTAAAATGATGCTATTATTTTATATGATATTATAGATAATTTTTACGATGTTAATAATAATGGAGATGAAATTGAATGCTAATTGGAATGATTATACAATATAATATAAAATAAAGGAAATAAATTTATATATGTAGAGTGTAAAATAGAGTCTTATTTTAAAATAAAAAATTAATGAAATCCTTAAAAGAGGGAAGTATCTTGAAATCTAAAGTGGTGATTTTATTGAATTGAAAATAAAAAAATGAATAATAATATAGGATAATTATTGATGAGAATAAAGATATTGAAGATAAAATATTAAGTATATAAGTATTGTAAAAATTATTATCTTCTAGAAAAATAAGATGTAGGTTAAAGAAAAGACACTAACTATGAAAAAAGTCTTATATTAATAGTAAATATAATGAAATTAAAAACCGAATTCTTAGGGAATCGTCAAAAAATTTGGAAGAATATTTTAACATTGAATATCTAATTTCCTATAAATTTCCCTCTAAGAGTTTATTATTATACTCTTTCGCCGATAAAAAGAAATATTTCATTGAAAAAAGGATCAATTTTGTAAAGTAATATAAAGTAAAATTTTCTATCTATCCACATTAATGGAAATATGGTGTTAAATTCCATAATATATTTACAATTATTTGGAGGGATAAAATATGAAAACCCATCAAATAATAATTAAATTTACTTATTTTTTATAATAAATGATAAAATAAACATAATAAATACATGTCATACATAACACATGATAATTAAATTTAATAAAAAAGTATTTCCAAAAATGTGATCTTAATATAGACTAAAAAATAAGTTGGGTAGTGTCATTAGATTATATATTAAGTGGTGAATAAGAAACATTAATGGGTGTTGATGTAAATGAATATTATATTATAATAGAATTATAAAATTACCTTGAAAAATAAAAAGATATAATATTTAAATTTTTTATTGACCTTTATTACAAAGGGATTGATTTATAAAATATTGAGAATAGAAATTACATTGAAAAATATAAAAAAAATAAGAAATCATTGTACGTAAAATATTAAATTTTAATGATAAAATGCATTTATGAGTAACGAATTAAAAAATATATTCCTTTAAAACATTTTTAAATGAAAAAATAAAAATAAAATAGCCTTATAAATTTTTTAAAATAAATACAATGATATCCATAAAATAATATATAGAATATAAAAATGGAGAAGAATGATTGTAATTTAAATTAAGGGGATTCTAAATTTTAAGGCGAGATATAAAAATAAAATTGTATTGACTACACTGAAATGTGTAAATTGAAATATGACATGAGGTCATTCAATAAATTCCATTATCTCATCCTGTTCACTTAGTTAGTCTAGTTTCATTTTTTATTACATAATAAATAGTATAGAGAAACTGAATTAATATATTTTGGTAGTGGTTCTCCATGATGATAAAAGAATATACAAGGTTAATAAATTTATTCTTTTGAGGAATAAATCGAAATGAATGGTAAAAATCCTATGACTATTCCTAACTCAACTGATATCCTATACTATCTTACTATGAAACCAAAGCTAAAGAGGGATAACATCAAACATGATGATATTTGTTTATCATGTGAAAATAATTTTTACTAGAAGAAAATTAACAAGACACCAATATAGGTGATAAATACAAAATTGTTATATAATTAAATAAAAAATATAATTACTGTCATTTTAAAGTAAAATCTAGAGTTAAATTCATGTTCATTATTTGGTTCCATTTCAAAATTTATTGAATATAAAATTAATATATTTTCTATATGATTTTCAAACATTTATGAGAGCTAGTTGGAGATGGGAATATCTATATATGAACATACAATGATGAAGTCGATGAAACCTAATGGTGTATGTATTTGGTAATGTGATAATAGAGTTTACCAGATCAAACCAACCTGGGATAGGGATTTTATGACACGAAATGGACGGAAAGAAAGAATTGAAAATATGCGAGGCTTACTTGAGTGATGATAAGTTCTATCATCGATACAAAATAATGAGGTCGACAAAACCTGAGGGTGTAAGAAGTTCATAATGAAATATTTGAGTTTACCCGATTAAAGAAACGAGAGTTAGGGAAACTGTGCGAGAGAAATTAGATTCCTATCTCAAGAAAGAAAGAGACCTAAATGAATACACCTGAAGATTTATAAAATTTTAAATGGTATATAATGTCTGATTGTTTTGAAGGGATGTGAAAATTCCATTTCACATAGGATATATAATAACCGATGTGAAAAAAAAAATTCGGACTTTTTCACATCCGTTATTCAGAACCGATGTGAAAAAGAACCTTTTTAGGTCAGTTATTATTAATCAATGTGAAAAAGAAATTTTCAGAGTTATTTCATTTCAGATCTAAATAACTAACATGAAAAAGGTAGCGTGATAAATAGTTTTTTACTGATGAACCCCTAAAAACCTTAAAAACACTAAAAACCCAAAGAAACTACAAAAAAAATTAAAACCATTTATACAAATAAAAAAGTTAAAGACACTAAAAAACCATTAAAAATAAAAAACTAAAAAAAACATAAAATAAAAAAAACCATAAAAACAATAAAACCCTAAGAACCATTTAAAAACCCCAAAACCAATCAAAACCCCTAAAAATCATAAATGGCCAAGAAAATCAATAAAAATTTATAAAAATGTAAAACACCCCAAAAACACTAAAAGCCTAAGAAATCCTTAAAACCCCAAAAACACTAATCACCCCTAAAAAAATGCTAAAACCCTAAAAACACTACAAATTGTAAAAATAGTAAAAAACCCAAAAAAATTCAAAATCCCTAAAAACCATTAAAACTAAAAAATTCTAACACAACCCTCAAAATCCCAAAAAGACCTTTAAAACCCCCAAAAAAACCATAAAAACCGAAGAACACTTTAAACCCCTATAAAACTAAGAAACACTAATAACCCTAAAACCATTAAAAACAATAAAACCCCCTAAAACCTGTGAATAATATATAAAGCCTAAAAAACCCCAAAAATAAAAAATACTCTAATAAACCATTAAATTTATAAAATGATAAAAATAACTAAAAACCATAAAACCCAAAAAACCTCAAAAAATCTAAAAAACCTTAAAACACCATAAAAACCCTTAAAACCAAAAAACCCTATAAACCCTGAAAACCCCTAAAACCCCTAAAAACATAAAAAAGATAAAAATAATTAATAATAAATAACAATTTAAAAAAAATAAAAAACCTAAAAAACCCTATAAAAAACTTAAAACCTAACGAAGAATAATCCCCTTAAAACTGAAAAAATGACAAAGAACAGAAAAACCAAAAAAAACAAAAAAACCCTAAAAATCACTAAAAACCATAAAAACCATAAATATACTAAAAACACCATAAAAATAACTAAAAATTTAAAACCCTAAAAACATTTAAAAACCTTAAGAAGAAATTAAAAACCATAAAAAATCTATAAACCGGAGAAAACCAAAAAAATTAAAACCCCTAAAAAGCATTAAGACCCAAAACCCCATAAAACCTTAAAAAACCACTAAAACTATAAAAACCCTTTAAAACAATAAAATGTTAATGAACCCTAAAAACATAAAAAAACATAAAAATAAAAAAAATCTAAACGCCAAAAAACCAAAAAACCACTAAAAACCCTAAAAACCCTAAAAATATTTAAAAATCCTAAAAATTAATAAAAATCATAAAAATCCAACAAAATCCATAAAAATTTAAAAAACACTAAAAATTTAAAAAACACTGAGAAAACCATAAAAACTTAAAAACACATTAAAACCCTAAAATCCAAAAAATTCCTAAAAACAATAAAAACCATAAAAACTATAAAAAAACCCTAAACCCGTCAAAATCATTAAAAATCCTAAAAACAGATAAAAATTATAAAAATCCCTAAAATCACTAAAAACATAAAAACCACTAAAAACCTAAAAAAATCCCTATGAATACCTTAGAACCCCAGAAAAACATCAAACAACAAAAAAACCTAAAAATATTGGAAACCCTAAAAGACCGTAAAAACCATAAAACCGCTAAAAACCATAAAAATCCCTAGAAACCCTTAAAAATCTTAAAACCCATAAAAACCATAAAAACCAAATAAAAATCATAAAAACCATTAAACTCTATTTTTTTTAAAAAAACTCTAGAAAACATAAGTAGCCCTTAAAAAACAACCTTAAAACGAAAAAATCCACAAAATCCCTAAAAACTCAAAACCCCTAAAAACCCCTAAAAATCCCTTAAATATCCTAAAAAATCCATAAAAATTCCTAAAAACGTAAAAAACACTAAAAACTCTCAAAAACCCTAAAAAAACCATAAAAAACTATAAAAAATTAAATCCCGTAAAAAATCCCAAAATTCATATCCCCCATAAAACCCTTATATACCATATAAACTATAAAACCCATAAGACCTTAATACCCTAAAATTTCATAAGAACCATAAAGAATTGTAAAAACTCTAAAAACCCTTTAAACCTCTAAAAATGTTAACAAACTCTAAAAACAGTAAACTACTAAAAAATAAAAAAAAAACACTAAAATTCAAAAAACACCATAAAATCCTAAAAACCCAAAAAATCCCATAAACACTCAAAAACTCTAAAAACTCTAAAAACAGATAAAAATCCTAAAAATCCCTAAAAATCCCTAAAAACATAAAAAATGTAACAATCCTACAAACACATATGAAAAACATAAAAACATAAAAACACTTATGACCCCTAATAAACTAAAAAACATTAAATACCATTAAATACCCTAAAAACCTTAAAACCCACAAAATAACTAAAAACACTAATAACCCATAAAAATCCTTAAAACCCCTAAAACCCCTTAAAATCCATAAAACCCTAAAACACATAAAATTTAGAAAAAACCATTAAACCCCTAAAAATATAAAATCACTAAAAACCCCAAAATCCAAACAAAATCATTGAAAACCTAAAAATACATAAAACCCATAAAATCCAAAAATGATAAAAACCCTAAAAACCCATACACCCGTAAAATCCTTAAAATCACTAAAACCCATAAAAATCCCAAGCCACTAAAAACTCTAAAAACCCTTCAAACCCATTAAAACAATTGAAAATATAAAAACCTCAAAACCCATTAAAACCCTAAAATCCTATAAACACCAAGAAACCTGGAAAACCTTAAATACCCTAAAAACCCAAAAGCATCAAAATCGCTAAAACACTAAAAACCCATAAAAAACCTAAAAAAATCATGAAAATCCCTAAAAATGAAAATATCATAAAAAACCTAAAATCCATAATAAAACCAAAAAAATCCAAAAAAATCATAAAACCCCTATAAATTGCAAAAAACACTAAAAACAAAAAAACAAAAAAACAAAAAACCCCATCAAATTCCATAAACACGCTAAAAACCATAAAAATCTAAAAAGGTACCCAAAATCCCTAAAATCCATACATATGTATAAATATCTGAAACCATGAAAAACCCAAAGAAAACCTTAAAATCCTAAAAATTGTTAGAAAAACTAAAAACCTAAAAAATGCTAAAAAACCTAAACAACCATAAAAACCCTAAGATGCCAAAAAACAATCAAAACCCCCAAACAACTTAAAAACCGAGAACCCCATAAAAACCCTTTAAACCCCTAAATTTTTAAAAAAACACAAAAATAACTTAAAAGGCCTAAAAACTTAAAAAGTCCATTAAAAACCGAAAAAACCCAAAAAACACTTAAAATATTCAAAATCCCTAAATCCCTAAAAAACCATAAAAGTACTAAGAAATCCATAAAACGATTAATTTTTTAATACCAATAATAAAAATTGGGAAACAATAAGAAAACCTTAAAAATCAAAAAATACTTAAAGACCCCAAAAAACATAAAAAATACTAAATACCATAAAACCCTAAAAAAATAAAACCCCTAAAATACCTAAAAACTTGAAAACCATAAAAAACCTAAAAACCACTAGATAATCTAAAAACCGTTTAAACCAAAAAGAGAAAAAAAACTATAAAAAAAATAAAAACAAAAAAACACAAAAAAACTCTAAAACCCCAAAAAACTAGAATATCCTTAAAACCCTAAAACCTTTCAAAATACCTAAAAACCATAAAACCCCATAAAAATCCTAAAAAATATCTAAAAATAGATAAAACCTAAAAAACACTAAAAAAAATGAAAACCCCTAAAAAAACCTTAAAAACCTAAAAATACATAAACCCCATAAAAACCTAAAATACAAAAAATCCCTAACAAACCTAAAAAAAATCCTAAAAATTCTAAAAAACCCTAGAACCCAAAAAACCCATAAAATCATTAAAAATCTCAAAATTTTGAAAAAAAACAAAAAACCCTAAAATCCCCCTAATAAAACCATAAAAATATAAAAATATTTAAATCCCCTAAAAACCTAGTAAAAGATAAAAACTCTAAAAGACCCCAATAAATCCAAAAAACCCTAAAACGATTAACACCCCAAAAAACATTAAAATACCCTAAAACCCATAAATACAGAAAAAATCACTAAAAATTTTAAAAACCAATTAAACCACAAAAAATGTTAAATAAATCATAAAAAACCTTAAAATGCCTAAAAATTCAAAAAAATATCTAAAAACCCAAAAAAATTAAAACCCAAAAAACCCTAAAACCCAAAAAATCAATAAAAATCCTAAAAACCAATTAAAATATTAAATAATTTCTAAAAAACGTATAAAAACCTAATGCCCCAGAAAATTTCAAAGAAACCCTTAAAACCTAGAAACACTTAAAACCCCTAAAAACAAAAAAAATGATAAAACCCCTAAATAATCTCTAAAATAACCTAAAACCCTAAAACACGAAGAAAACATAAAAACCCCTAAAAACCATAAAACCCCAAAAACACAAAAAAACCTAAAAACCATGAAAACCCCTAAAAAACCATAAACCCCTAAAAGAATAAAAAAATTATAAAAACATTAAAAACCCTAAAAATATAAATACCCCAAGAACCCGAAAAAAACATAACAATCCAAATTTTTTTAAAAAACCATAAAAACCCTCAAAACCTCTAAAACACCTAAAACCATAATTATCCTAAAAATTTCTCTAAAAATCCCTTCAAACCTCATAAAAGAAAAATAACCCCTTAAAAACCACTTAACATTTAAAAACTCTAAAAACCTAAATATTATAATAACCAAAAAATATCCTAAAACCATAAAAAAACTAAAAACACTCAATATCCTTAAAAACCAAAAATTGTAAATATTCTAAAAAATCCGTAAAAATCCCTAGCAATTTTAAAAACCGAAAAAACTTAGAAAATCAATAATAAATCCCTAAAGCAATTAAAATCACTAAAATACCTAAAAATTTATAAATAACCTAAAACCCCTAAAAATACCCTAAAACCATAAACCCCAAAAAACCTTAAATAACTAGAACACCCTAAAAACCCTAAATACCCATTAAAGTATAAAAAAACTTAAAACCCATAATATAACCTTAAAAACCTAAAAACACTTTAAACCCCTAAAAAATAAAAAATATTGAAAACTCTAAAAAATTATAAAAACCAAAAAACCCCTAAAACCCATAGAATCCCTAAAAACATAAAATCCCTAAAATACTAAAAAAACATGAAATAAATATTAATGTAAAAAGACCCTACGAACATGTGATAATCTTATGAAATACTTGAAAAAACCAAAAGCACTGAAATCTTTTAAAAATGTAGAAAAAATAAAACCCCCAAAAAAACAAAAAAAACCCAAAAAAACACTATAAAACCCCTCAACATCACTAAAATTCCTAAAAACCAAAAAATACTAAAAAAAACTAAAAATCCATAGAAATGTAAAAAACAAGAAAAACCTAGAAATAACTTATGAAAACCATAACAATCTAAATAAATTTAAATACCTAAAATATTTAAAAATTGATAAAAATAGTAAAAACAGTAAAAAGACCTTAAAAACACTAAAACCATCAGAAATACTTATAATCCTAAAAAAATTGAAAACCCTATAAAACCTAAAGAATACTAAACCCCAAAACCCCCCTAAAAGACCCTAAATCCACTTAAAAACTAAAAAACCCCCAAAACTATAGAATGCCTTAAAAAACCATTAAAACCCAAAACCCACTAAAAACTATTAAACCCCTTTATACTCACCAAAAATGATTAGAAACTCTAAAAACCCTTAAATCCCTAAAAAACCCAAAAAAACCTAAAACCCAAAAAACCATAAAAACCATAAAAACCCTAAACACCCATAAAAACTGCCCATATCTGTAAAAAGATTAAATCCATTAAAATCCAAAAAATTTACTAAAATTCCCTAAAAATAATAAGCCATTAAAAACCATGAAACCCCCCAATGAAAACATTACAAAGAAGAAACCACGTAAAAACACAGAAAAAACTGAATACAATAAAAACCATAAATAATTAAATAAATAACCCAAAAACAGCAAAATACTTTAAAATACACAAAAACTCAATAAAATCCCCAAAAATATCTAAAAACTAAAACAAATACTTAAAACCCCTAAAAACCCTAAAACCACATAAATCCCAAAAAAACCAAAAAACCTAAAAAACCTAAAGAACACAAAAACCCTGAAAATTCATAAAAACTAAAAACCCCATAAAACATCTAAACAATCTATAAACCCCAAAGACGAAAAAAACCCTAAAAACCCTAAAAAAACCATAGAAAACATTAAAAACCAAAAAACTCTTAAACCCCCAAAAAACATAAAAACACTTAAAACCACAAAAAATCCTAAACAATAAAAACCCTAAAACCTCTAAAAACCCTAAAAACACCCTAAACCCCTAAAAATACCTAAAACCCCTAAAAAATAATAAAGGTCCTTTAAAAACCTTAAAAATTAAAAAAACATAAGAAACCTAAAAATCATTAAAAACCTCAATGCAAACATTAAAAAAAACATAGAATCCCTAAAAACCAAAAAAAGATAATGCCCTGAAAGACCCAAAAATACAAAAAAACCCTAAAACCATAAAAAATCTAAAAAATTCAAATCCCAAAAAATAACTTTAAAATATAAAAAAACTTAAACCCATAAAAACATTAAATTTCTAAAAACCCTTAAAAGCTTTAAAAAAAATTAAAAAACCCCTTGGAACCCAAAAACCAATAAAAACCCTAAAACTCTAAAAATTGAATAAAACCTCAAAATCCCAAAAAACCTTAAATAACATAAAAATCAAAAAAAAATGACCAAAAAACTAAAAAAATCTAAAAAATTATAAAAAACCATAAAAACAATGAAATACCCAAGAAAACCATAAAAACCTATAAACAATTAAACCTATTAAAAAATATAAAAAAGAAAAAAATCTTAAAAAACACAGAAAATGATAATACCCTAAAAACAATAAAACCACTAAAAATTAATACAACTAAAAAACACCAAAAAACCCTAAAACCCACTAAAAATATAAAACACTTTTAAACACCTAAAATGTTAAAAACACTAAAAACCCATAGAAAACCTAAATCTCTAAAAAAACCCTAAATATCCAAAAAACCATAAAAACATTAAAAACCCAAAACAGCCCAAAAAACTGTCAAAATACATTAGAACTTTAAAATCCATAAAAAAACCTAAAAAATCACAAAAAATCCCTAGAAACATAAAAAATCCTAAAAATTCTAAAAATTCTAAAAACCCTAATAAACATAAAAGACAGTTAAAACCCTAAAACCCCATAAAAATTATAAAACCACGCCAAATCCTTAAATACATAAAACCCCAGAAAACCGTACAAAACTCAAAACAACTCTAAGACAAATCCAAGACCCTAAACCCCAAAAAACATAAAAACCCTGAAAACATAAACCCCTAAAAATATCTTAAAACCAAAAAAACCATAAATATCCAAAGAAATCCCAAAAAATCACAAAAAATGTTAAACACATTAAAAAATTTAAAATCCCATAAGAAAACCTTAGAAACCAAAAAGAACTTATAACCCATAAAAAAGGATAAAATGTTAAAAACCCAAAAAACACGAAAAAACCAAAAATCCCCACAAGATCCCTACAACCCCCCAAAACCATAAAAATATTAACAAATCCATAAATCCCCAAAAATGAAAAATTCCAAAAAAACCTAAAATACTCTAAAAATATCATAAAAACCTAAAAACACTTAAAACCATAAAAAAATAAAAGATAATAAAAATCATAAAAATCCCCCACCAAAATTGAAAACACTAAAAACCATAAAACCCCACTAAAATCCCAAAAAAACACTTAAGCACATAAAAAACATACACCCGACTAAGAACTCTAAAACCCGTTAGACAAATGAACAGTTAAAAATCTAGAAAAAACCTTCAAAATCATAAAAAAATGGAAAAAACCCAAAAAACACAAAAAAGCCAAAAAAAATCCCTAAAACCATAAAGGCCAAAAGATACCAAAAAATCCCTAAAACGTAAAATTCCTTAAAAAACCTTAAAACCCCAAAAGAAAGAGTAAAACCCCAAAACATTTATAATGCCTAAAAACCTAAAAATTCTAAAACCCATAAGCAACCTAAAACCCCCTAAAAGGCCTCAAAATCCTTGAAATTCAAAAATAACAATAAAAATCAAAAACAAAATCCCAAAAATCCTCTAAAAAAAATAAAATAAAACCCTAGAAAAATTCTATGAAAACCCTAAAAACCAAAAAAAATTAAGACCCCTAAAAATCTGAAAAACAATAAAAAACCTAAAAACCCTTAAAATATCTACAATCACTAGAACCCCTAGAAACCATAATCTCCTAAAAACCAATAAAACCATACGACCCTATAAAACAACTATAAATCTAAAAACCCCATAATTCCCCGAAAAACATTTAAAAACTCTATGAAAACACTACAAATCCTAAAAAACTCAAAAAAAAACATTAAAACCCAAAAAAAACAATAAAAACACTAAAACCATTAAAACCATCAAACCCCCTACAAGTCTCTAAATCCCTTAGAAACCAAATAAAATCTTAAAAAATCCATAAAAACCATAAAAAATGTAAATAACACTAAAAACCCAGAGAAGCCCTAAGAAACCCATAAAAACTAAAAAAAACTTAAAATAATAAAATAAAATTAAAATGATGAGACCCTAAATACACTAAGAATCCCTAAAAACTATAAAAATACCTTAAATCCCTAAAACCCATAAAACTCATAAAAATCCATAGAAATCTCTAAAAATTTAAAAACACAAAAAACCCTAAAAATCCCTATGAAAACCATAAAAACCTAAAAAAACATAAAAATCCTAAATAGTTCTTGAAACCCTAAAACAACCCTAAAAACCCACTAAACCACCTTAAAAACATAAAAAACCCTAAAACCAAAAAAATACTAAAAACTAATAAAAACTATAAATACCCATTAAAACCCCAAAATGATAAAGAGCACTAAAAACCTTAAACACCCCAAAATACTCAAAAATCCTAAAAACTAAAAACCCCTTAAAAATCATAAAATAAGAAAAAAACCTAAAAACCATCGAAATCTCTTAAAACCCGAAAAGGTCATAAAAATCCTAAAAAATCTTAAAAATTCCTAAAATCTTGGAAAACTCTAAAATCCCTGAAAAACCCTTATAAAACCTTGAAAACCTAAAGAAATTAAGACCCTTGAAAAAAATAAAAACATGAAAAACCTAAAAAATCTAAAATTATCAAATCTTAAAAATTATAAAAACCATCAAAATCCATAAAAACCATTAAAAAATAAAAATTCTAAAAATCCATAAATATCCCCAAAAACATAAAAAATTTTAAATCATTGAAAAACACTACGGAAAACATAAAAAACAAAAAAAAATTAAACCCCAGAAAATACAAAAAATGTTTAAAAATCCACAAAAATAATAATACCTAGAAACATAAAAAACTAAAAGAGTCCAAAGAACCATAAAAACACAAAAAACAAAAAAAAATATGAAAAAACCTAAGAAAAAAATTAATATCATAAAAATTTATAAAACAACTAAACAATTCAAAAAATGCTACAAACCCTAAAACCCATAAAGACCCTAAAATCCCTAAAAGCCCCAAAATACAATAAAAACACATAATCCCTTAAAAACATAAAAACATATAAAGACAAAAGTAACAATAAAAAATCTAAAAATATTTAAACGCATAAAATGTTAAAAAACTATAAAACCCATAAAACTGTAAAACAGTCAAAAGAACACTAAAAATAGAAAAACGAATCCTTACAACCATCAAAAACCTATGAACCCTGAAAAAACCTATGAAGAAATTAAAAAACAAAAAACCTTAAAACCCATAAAAAACATTATAAGTTAAACACCCTAAAAAACAATAACTGACCCTAAAACCCCTAAAACCCATAAAAACCAATAAAATCATTAAAAATATAAGAACACTAAAAATAAATAAAAACACAAAAAATGCCTTTAAACCACAAGTTTTTTAAAAAAAATTATAAAACCATAAAAACCATGAAAACATAAAAAAACATCAAAATCACAAAAAAAAAATAAAAAATCCCTAAAAAACACAGAACCCCCAAAATACACAAAACCATAGAAAACAATAAAAATGAAATAAAAGTCCTAAAATCCATAATAATATAAAATACCCTAAATATCTGAAAATAACCATAGAAATCATTAAAAAACTAAAAACACTTAAAATTGCTAAACCTAAAAAACACTAAAAACCCTAAAACCCTAAACCCCACAATATCTAGAGAAATCCTAAAAACTCATAAAAATCCTAAAAAATCCCTAAAAAAACCGAAAATTGTAAAAAACACTAAAAAACCTGAAATCCCCAAAGAAAACTATAAAACCAAAAAAATGATTAATACACATAAAAACCATAAAAATGATAAAACCCTAAAAAACCCTAAGAAGTCCCTAGAAACCATAAAAAATCTTAAAAACAATAAAACACCTAAAAACCTTAAAAACTGATAAAACACTAAAAATCACTAAATACTCTAAAACCCTTTAAACTATATAAAATGTTAAAAACTATAAAATTCATTAAAACCACTAAAAGACACAGAGAAATATATAAAATGAAAAAACCCAAAAAAAAATCCTAAAAACTCTATAATCCCCTAAAACCTATCAAAATTCCTAAAAACTTAAAAAACCATAAAAACCATAAAATTCATTTAAAAATTTAGAACCTTAAAAAACCTTAAAACCTTATATTAAAACCATAAAAACATAAACACGCATAAAACCATTAAAAATCTAAAAACCCTAAAAATCCCTAAACACCATAATAACCCTAAACCCTCATAATCAATAGAGACCCAAAAAAATGATAAAAATCCTAAAAAATCCATACAATCCATACAACGTAAAAAAACCGCTAAAAATCATGAAATTCCAATGAGAAATGTAAAAATTTAAAAACATAAAGATCCTTAAAAACTTAAAAAACCCTAAAATGCTATATAGACCCAAAAAAAAATTTAAAACCCCTAAAACTCATAAAAACCAAAAATATTCTAAAAAACTAGAAAAACACTAAAAATCCATTAAAACCTTAAAGATTTTAAAAAAAATATAAAAATCAGAAGAAAATTAAAACATAGAAAAAACCCAAAAAACACTCAAAATCCATAAACCATAAAATTCTAAAAAAATCCATACAAATCTTGAAAAATAAAAATGACCCTAAATACTTGAAAAACCCAAATAAAACATTAAAAAACTTAAAAAACTTAAAACCTATAAAAACATAAAATGATAAAAACCTTTAAAACCCTAAAAAAATCCCTAAAACCCCTCAAAATCCATAAAAAATATAAAAACCCATAAATATTCGAAAAAACCTTAAAAATACCTAAAAACCTAAAAAAATAAACCTTGAAATACACAAAGAAAACCTTAAAAACCTAAATACACTTAATAACCCTAAATATCCACAAAAATAGTAAGACCCCTATAACACCATAAAATCCCTAAACCCCGTAAAATTCTTAAAAACCCAAAAAAAAATCCATTAAAATCCCTAAAAACCACAAAAACTCTAACAACCCTTTAAACCCCTAGATACATTAAAAACACTAAAAGATAATAAAATCCCTAAAATATAAAAAAACACTAAAAACACTAAAATCCCAAACACCCCCAAAATACATAAAACCCGAAATCACCAAAATAAACCCCAAAACCCCTCAAATAAAAATCCTAAAAAATAAAAAATCATAAAAACCTTTAAAAACCCTGAAAAAATCCTATGAAACACTTTAGTCCCTAAAAACCTTTAAAAACACTTAATACCACTAAAAACATAATAAAAACTAAAAGACACTAAAAATTTGAAAACCCCTAAAAACCCTAAAACCCATTAAATCGTTTTAAACCCCTAAAACCCCTAAAAACCCTCAAACCCACGAAAACTCTAAAACCGATTAAAACCCAAATAAAATTAAAAAACTGTAAAAACCATAAAACCCTAAAAACTCAAAAAAACCCAAACCCCCAAATAACACCATAAACCCATAATAACTATAAAACCCAAAAAACCCCTCAAAATCACTAAATACACTAAAACCCAAAAAAAATCATTAAATGGTCCTGAAACTCCTAAATATGTTAGAAAACCCTAAAAGCACTAAGAAAAAAATTAAATACCTTAAAATAAAAAAAATCCCCGGAAAACCTAAAAACACTAAAAACCAAAAAAAACCACAAAACCCTAAAAATATTAAAAACACTCAAAATCCCTAAAAATCCTAAACACCCACAAAAATCCTTAAAAAGACAAAAGAATCCTTAAAAATGTTAATAACTCTAAAAACGTAAAAATCCTAAAATAACTTAAAAACCATGAAATATATAAAACACTAAAACCTTAATCAAACCTAAAAATACTCAAAAAAAACCCTAAGAACCCCTAAAACCATAAAACCCCCAAAAAAACATTAAGACCTGATAAAAACCATGAAACCACTAAAACTAAAAAAATCCTTTAAACCCCTAAAAACATTAAAAAACATATAAAAACCCTAAAACCCATAAAAATTTAAATAAAACCTAAAACCCCGAAAAACCCATAAAAACCCTAAAAACCTGAAAAAAAACTAAAAACAATCTAAATACCTTAAAACATAAAAACCCATAAAAATCGTAAAAATGACCCAAAACCCCTAAAACATAAAAAAAATCAAAATCCCTCAAAAGACTAAAGAATACTTAAAAACCTAAAACAACTAAAACCCCTCAAAAACCAACAAACCAAAAAACCCCTAAAAACTCTAAAACCCCTCAAAATCTCTAATGACCCATAAAAATACTAAAATCCTTAAAAATCATTTAAAACATAAAAAACACTAAAAACATTGAAAGCCCCAAAGAAAACATTAAAAAACTGAAAACACATAAAACCCTTGAAAACCAAAAAATTGCTAAAATCCCTAAAACCTAAAAAACCCTAAAAAACCATAAAATCCATAAAACCCTAAAAACTATAAAAATCCTAAAAAGAACAAAAAAATTTGAAAAAACAAATAAAATCCCTGTAAAATATTCATAAAACCTTAAAAAACATAAACCCACTAAAAACATAAAAACATTAAAAACCCAAAGAATCCAAAATATACCCTAAAACCCAAAAAACCCAAAAAACAAATAAAAACCCTTAAAACCTTAAAAAAACCTAAAAACCATACATACGGATAAAAACACTACAAATAATTTAAACCCTAAAAACCATAAAAACAAAAGAAAATTACCTAAAAACCCCTCACAATCCTATAAACCCTAAAGACCACAGAAATAAAGAAAATCTCTAAAACACTTAAAAACAAAAAATAAACTAAAACCCCAATAAATCCCTAGGAAAACCATAAAAACCTAACATATCATAAAATCTCTAAAACCCTAAAAGTGGTAAAAATACTATAATAGTCTAAACACCCTAAAACCCAACAAAATATTTAAAAACCCTTACAAATAATAAAAATCTTTAAAATCCTTTAAAATCACTAAAAATGTCAAAAACCATAAAAATCCTTAAAAACCATAAGAAAACATTAGAAACATAAAAACCCTAAAACTATGAAAACCCTTAAAAGGGCCTAAAACCATAAAAAAACCAAAAATCCAAAAAAATCCCTAAAAACCATAAAAACCCTAAAACCCATAAAACACAAAAACCACTAAAAACTAAAAAAACACTTTAAACCCATAAAATTTTTAAAAATTAAAAATATCCATAAAACCATAAAGAAACCCAAAAAACCCTAAAACCACAAAAAATCAAAAACCTAAAAATACCCTAAAAACCCTAAAATACCTCAAAAACGATAAAAACCTTAAAATTCCTAAAATATCCATAAAATTCACTAAAAATGTAAAAAAACTATGAAAACCACAATTAAAACCTTAAAACCCAAAAAACAATTATAACCCCTAAATAACCTAAAAACGCAATAAACCCTAAAAACCCTTAACACCCAAATACCTAAAACCCCTCAAAATTTATAAAATCCTAAAAACCAATAAGATATCACTAAAAAGACAATAATACATAAAATCACTAAAACCCATGAAAACCCCTTCAAAAACCATAATAACATAAAAACCCATATAACCCCAAAAAAATCTAAAAACCGGAAAAACCCAAAAAACCTAAAAGGAAAATAAAAACCCTAAACCCTTAGAAACCATCTAAACCCTAAAAATCCACAAACACAAAAAAATGACTAAAAATTATAAAAACTTTTAAACCCCTAAAAATAATAAAAAAATTAAAAATATTACACACCATAAAATTTTTAGAAATCCTAAAACCCAAAATTTCCATAAAATTCCTAAAAAATGTAAAAAAACTATAAAACCCCCTAAATCCCTAAGACTCTTAAAAACAATATAAAACCTAAAAAATCTGAAAAAATCTCTCAAAACATTAAAAACCCCCAAAAAACCTTGAAAAAACATAATAAAACCTTAAGATCCTAAAAACACTTAAACCCCATGAAATCCATAAAAACCCAAAAATCCTTAAAACCCCCCAAAAAATGTAAAACTGTTCTGCTGTGTCTTTTTCTATTCCTTTGTTTTCTTTTTTTTTTGTTTGGGGATTGTTTTTTGGTATGGGTTGATTTACCCAGCCATTCCTATCATCTTGTACTTTTTTTCCATTGATATTTTGGGGGCTAGGCTTGCCTAGTCCGGAACCTCTTCTGCATAAAAAAACTAAAACCCTAAAAAAACCCAAAAGCCCACAAATACCCTAAAAATACTAAAAAAGAAATAAAAATCCTTAGAAATTTATAAACAATAAAAGCCATCAAAAACCCTAAGAAACCCTTAAAAACTAAAAACACTTAAAAACCCTAAAAACCCTAAAAAATATGGAAATCATTAAATACTCAAAAAACCTAAAAACCCTAAATCCTATATAATCCCTAAAACTGCATAAAAACCTATAAAAACACTAAAAACCCAATAAAAACCCTAAAAACTCTTGAAAATGCTAAAAACATAAAAAATCTAAAAATCCTCATATCCCCTAAAAACTCAAACAACCCTAAAACCCCCAAAAAACCATAAAAACCCAAAACCTTTAAAAACACTAAAAACCCTCAAAATCACTTACCACCCTAAAACAATAAAAAACCTAAAAAATCCATAAAAATCCATAAAAATTTATAAAACCCTAAAAACCTTACGATGGTGAAGGTCCTTGGCGGATGATGATGGGCGCTTGGCGTTTGGCGGGTTATGGCTTCGACTTTTCAAAGAGGAAGGGTTTGCGTGCTTCAGTGACCCCGTTCGCTGACCTCGGATCTGGGTCTCATCTGAGGCGGCTAATGACTTCGCGCGATGGTTCTTGGAAGAAGATAGCTCAGATCGAGTTTTCAAGGCAGTGGCTTTGGTCTGGCTCGGTTGCGGCGCTTCGTCTCAGATATTCTTTTTCGGACGGCACTCCTCAGTAGTTTCTTGGATCTGCGGAGGAGACGTCACGTGGATGGGTCGAGCTGGTGCCAATGGTTCAGGCCGATTCTGTCTTTCCTCAGCTGGTGAGGATCAGATCTAGGAGGTTCTGGTATGTTGTTTTTCCTGCGTTTTCGATCTCGCATTTTTTTGGTGCGCCGGTGGTTTCTGCTTTCCAGTTGCTACAGCTTTGTGGGTGTTCGTTCAGGCTGCTGCTACTGTTTGTTCTCCTTGTGGAGTGTCTTGATGGCTGGGCATGCCATTTAGTTAGAGGGTTGTTCATGTCTCTATTTATGATGGCTCTGGTATTTTTAATGTTTTTAATGCTACTGGGGGAATCAGTGTGTACTGCTGCGGGTGATTGGCAGTTTGCCTTTTCTGGTTTGCGTGGTGTAGAAGGGGATTCCCAGAATTGGTGGAGTTGGTTACTACTTATTGTAGGGATGGGGTGTGATGAAGTTGTCATTTATGAGTCTGGTGCTGGTGGCTTTAAGTTGTAGCTGGTGACTCTCCTTGGTGAGGAGGTGCTAGAGGCTGCAGATGTTTTAGGTTCGTGTTACTTCTGGTTTGACCCTTCTTTGCTGCTGGGTTTTCTATACCCCTGGTTGTGTTGCTGGGTGAGTTATGCTGGAATGTTGGTTGGGACTTGGCTAAAATGTGAGGAAAATTTCAATATTGTTTCTACTACTGGTGGTTCTGGTGTGATGAAGATAGACCTGCTTAGCGTGGTGGTACGGGCTGAAGTGGGAGCTGAAGTGGGAGCTCGTGATTTTCAAAATTTAACTAGATTGGTTCTGAATCGGCGTGGATGTTGGCTTTTGTTACTGGTTAATGGTGCTGGATGTTATCTTGCTCTTGGGCACTGTGGATGTGTTCATGCCGGTGGGTGTGAAGAAATATGATGCTGCTTGGTGCTAACTGTTTCCTCACTAGAAGGTGGTGAAGTGAATATGATTGGTGAGGAGGTGATGGAGGCTGGCGATAGTGAAGCTGGTAACTGGTTTCTGCTTGGATGGGAGGTGCTGGAGGTGTTGGATGCTGGAACATGTGAGATTGGATGTTGGTCGCTGCTTGGCTGTGAGCTTTGGATGCTAGCTTCTTCTTGGATAAGAAGTGATAAAGGGGTGATGGAGCTGCCAAATACTGGAATTGGTTGAGATGTTGTTGAAGATAATGTGAGTTTGGTGTTGTGTTTTTTCTTTTCTTTTTTAAATTTCTTTTTTTGTGTTCTTTGGGTGTGTGTTTGTTTAGGGATTTTGGGTGTGGGTTGACTGACTCTACCCCTCCCTTGTCTGCAGTGTCTTCGTGTCTTTTTTCTAATAAATTTTGTGGGTGCCAGGAATAGCCTCGCCCCGAGCCTTCCTTTCCCTACAAACCTTACAAAACATAGATGAAACTAAAAACCTACTTAAGACCCATAAACGCATTAAAAAATTTATATCCCTGAAAATAAAATACTATCGAAAAAAATCCTAAAAAATTCTTAAAACTATAAAACCCCTAAAAATAAAAATTATAAAACCCTAAATATCCACTAAAAACACTTTAAAATGTTTAAAACCCTAAAAATGTTCAAAACCCCATAAACATTAAAACCCTTAAAAAATAAAAAAAACTGCTAAAACCCCAAAAACTAAAAAACCCAATAAAACCATAAAAACCATTAATCCCTAAAAAACCCTAAAAATCTATAAAAATCCTAAAAACCCTAAAAACCCTAAAAACCCTAAAATCCTTAAAAACCCATTAAAATAATAGAAAACATAAAAAACATAACAACCTTTAAAACCCCTAAGAAAAAATTAAAACTAAAAACACTTAAATACTCTAAAAACTAAAAATGCTAAACACCCTAAAAACCCTACAACATTAAATACCCCAAAAAAACCCTCAAAATTAATAAATACCCTAATAACCCATAGAAATCATAAAAATCCATAAAAACGCAAATAACCCTAAAAACAATGAAAACCCTTAAAACCTAAAAACATAAAAACACTTAAAACCCTTAAGAATCCCAAAGATGATAAAAACTATAAAACCCCTAAAAGGACTTAAAACTCCAAAACCACATAAAATCCATAAATCCCCTAAAATCATTAAAATACTAAAAAAATATAAAACCCTTAAACTAAATAAAACTCCACAAAATTCTTTTAACCCTTAAAAATAATAAAAAATGTAAAAAAGTATAAAACCATGAAAACTAAAAAAATCCCTAAAAACCCAAAAAAAGCAAAAAAACCAAAAAAACCAAAAAACCCATCAAAATCAATAAAACCTAAAAAACCATAAAAACCCTAAAAAATCCCTAAAAACCAAAAAACGTAAAAATTAATAAAAATCTTAAAAACCTCTAAGAAGAATATAAAAACCTAAAAACAGAAAATACCCATAAAAACACTAAAATTCCAAAAATCCCATTAAACCCCATAAACCCACAAAAAACCTCAGAATCCCTAAAAACCATAAGGACCCATAAAAATCCTAAAATAGATCTAAAATCCCTAAAAACCTTGAAAACCCAAAAGAAACCCTTAAAATCCTAAAAATACATAAAACCACTTGAAAACCAAAAACTACTAAAAACCCTAATAAACTCTCTAAGAACTGCAAAACCCTAATAATCCATATAAACTATAAAAATTCTTAAAACCATTTAAAAACCTAAACATTTCAAACAAATTCAGTACCCATAAAACCCTAAAACCCTAGATATTCTCAAATGCCCTAAAAACATTAAAAAATATAAAATTCCAAAAAAAGGCCCGAAAAATACCTAAAAACTAAGAAAACACTAAATACTCTAAGAAAACCTTAAAAACAAAAAAAAAACATTTAAATACCCAAAAAATCATAAAAAAAACTAAAATTAATAAAAACCCATTATAACCCTAACCACATTAAAATCATAATAAAAACATAAAAATTTATTAAAATCCCTTAAAGTATTAGAAAACTCTAAAAACTTTAAAAACTCTAAAAACCCCCCAAAACCGAAAAACCACTAAAAACATAAGAACCACAAAACCCTAAGAAACCCTAAAACCCATCAAAATACCAAGTGACCATAAAAACAATAAAAATACTAAAACTCCATAAAAATCAATAAAAATACGAAAAAAAACACAATAACCCTAAATACCCCTAAGAAAAAATTAAAATCCTAAAAACACATAAAACCCTAAAACAAATAAAAATAGAAGAACCCTAAAAAGACAATAAAAACCCTAAAAAACTAAAAAACATTAAAAAAATAAAAAAATAAAATCCCATAAATACCCAATATAACCACTTAAAACTCCAAAACCCATTAATCCTCTAAAAACATTAAAAACTCTAAAAAACTACAAAATCCCTGAAAAATATTTAAAACCCTAACAACTAAAAAAATCCATAAAACCCCTTAAAACCCTAAAAACAAAAAAACCCCATCAAAATTTATAAAAGCACTAAAAGCCTTAAAAATTCTAAAAAATATTTAAAAATAACTAAAAAATAAAAACAAATAATAACCCTAAGAAAACATTAAAACCCTAAAATCCCTAAAAACCCTAAAATCCCAAAAACCAAAAAAAACATGTAAAAACTATAAATATACCAAAAAAACAAAATAAAACACCATAAAACCCTAAAAACCACAAAAATCTGTAAAAAACATTTGAACCCCTAATAACATGAAAAACCTAAAAAACCTAAAAAACCCTAAATAACTAAAAATAACACCAAAACCCCCAAAATCCATAAAAATACTAAAAACCCAAAAAAACACCAAAACCCCTCAAAATCCCTAAAAACCATAAAAACCATAAAAACCCTCAAAATCCCTAAAAATCGATTAAAATGTAAAAAACCATAAAAACCCAAAAAAAATCCTCAGAAAAACATTAAAACCTAAAATTAATTAATTCCCCTGAAAACCTAAAAAATGCTAAAAGCCATGAAATTCATAAAAAACCCTAAAACCCCAAAAAAATCTATAAAATACCCTAAAACCATAAAAATCTTCAAAAGGCCCTAAAAATCTCAAAACTGTAAAAACCTTGAAAATCTTGAAAACGCCAAAGAACACCTAAAATCCTAAAAAAACATAAAACCCCTAAAAACTAAAAATTCTCAAAACCCTAAAACCAAAATAAACCGCCAAATACTTAAAAAACCCTAAAAACCATAAAAATCCTAAAATTACCAAACAAATCCCTAAAAACATATAAAATCCCTAATAACGTTGAAAATCCAAAGAAAACCCTAAAAACCTAAAAACGCTAAAAGTTCCTAAAAATATAACAATGATAAAAACACTAAAAACCCTAAAACTCCTAAAACCATAAAAACTCATAAAACCTTAAAAACCGAGAAACCCATAAATACAATAAAAACCCACTAAAAATCTAAAAACCCACTAAAAATATAAACATATTTTAAAACCATAAAAACATTTAAAACTCTAAAAACCCATAAGAACAATTAAAACTAAAAAAATTCTAAAAATAAAAAATATCTAAAATAACCCTAAACCCCACAGAACACTAAAAATTCCTAAAACCACTCAAAAAAATAAATATCATAGAAAAATCCAAAAAATCCCAAAAAATGTAAAACAAACCTAAAAACCCAAAAAACCACAATGAAAACCGTAAAAACCTATACCCAGTAAAATCCCCTAAGAAACCTCATAAATTATAAAAACCCTAAAAACCCTAAAAACCCTAAAAACCCTAAAAACCCTAAAAACCCTAAAAACCCTAAAAACCCATAAAACCCCTCAAAATCACTCAAACCCCTAAAAACATGAAAATCCTATTAATTCATTAAAAATACCTAAAAACATAAAAAACCTAAAAACTCATAAAACCCTAAGAAGTCATTAAAACAAAAAAAATACCTAAAACAACTGAAACCCTAGAAAACCAAAAAAGTCCCTAAAACCCAAAAATACCTAAAAACCATGAAAACCCCTAAAAAACCAAAAAAAAACTAAAACCCTCAAATACCCTAAATCCCACTTTATAAAAACTTTTTAAACCTTTAAAAACATTAAAAAACTAAAAAACATCTTTAAAAAAATAAACACTAAAAACACCAAATAAACCCAAAAAACCCTAAAACTAATAAAAATCCAAAAAAAGAAATAAAAAATCATTAAAATGTAAAAAACTATGAAAATCCCAAATAAAAATTTAAAAACCTAAAGACGCTTAAAACCCTTAAAATCTAAAAAATGATAAAAACCCTAAAAAACCCTAAAACCCGCAAAATCCCTAAAACCCCTTAAAACCATAAAAATCCTAAAAACCCATATAAATATACAAAAATATAAAAACCACTAAAAACCATGAAAACCTATAAGAAAACCTAAAAAACATAAAAAAATTTAAATCCCCTAAAACCCAAAAATGATAAAAATACTAAAGAACCTTAAAACACTAAAATCATAAAAACCTTAAAAACCCTAAAAACCCCTAAAACCATTAAAACATTAAAAATCCCAAAAAACACATCAAATAATAAAAAAACTAAAAACACTGAAAACCCATTAAACCTATAAATGGTTTATTACTACAAAAAACCTAACAAACCATAAATAATCCATAAATCTTAAAAAACTGTAAAAACCATTAAACCCCACAAAATCCTTAAAAACTCTAAAAACCATAAAAATCCTAAAATGCCTTCAAATTCCTAAAAACCTAAAAAACCCTGAAAATCACAAAAAATCATTAGTAAACCAAAAAACATAAAAAACAAAACACCCCCAAAAAAATGCTAAAGACCCTAAAAATAGTAAAAAGAACCTATAAAATCTAAAAACCCATAAAACCATAAAACTACAAATAACAAAAATATGATAAAAACCCATAAAACCCAAAATAAATACTAAAAACGCCAAAAACCCATTAAACATCTAACAACATTAAAAAATATACAAACCGAAAAACACCTAAAAATTTAAAAATACACAAAAAACCAAAAAACCATAAAAAACCTAAAGACCCTAAAAAACCTAAGACACTCAAAATCCCTAAAACACCACTTAAAACTCTAAAAACCATCTACACCAATAAAAATATTAAAAACTGTAAAAATGTTAAAATCTTAAAAACTGAAAAAACCCCTAAAACCCAAAAAAAACATAAAAACCCAAAAAACCCTCCAAATCAATAAGTGGGATCAGTGGGCTTCACGACTTCTCGGCAATGGTGCTTACGGATCTGTGCTTGGATCAACGCTTCTTGTTTGGACCCAAGGAGGGTTTTTCTGGATTTTCAGGCTTCTCGACGGGTCATGGTGGTCGATAAGGGTGAAGATGTCAGTTTGCTTTTATAGTTATGATGTCCTATTCTTGGATCTTGCTGCTGATGAAGGTATGGCCATACTGTGCTATGTTCAGTTTGATATGTTGGTCTGTGTGTTCTTGAATTATGGCTGGTATGGTTTTGTGTTGCTGTTACTGCTGGATGATGGGTTTAAGGAGTTGTGGATGATGCGGAATGGGTTCAGGCATGGGTACTCGTGGTCCTTTGTTTTTTATTTTGATGGGATGCTGGAACCGGTCTAGTCAGGAAAAGTTGGTCGCTAGATTCTAAGTTCTTATATGATGTTTCCTACTGGTTGTTGGTTCTCTCATAAGTTACTATGGAATTTTGGTCGGATATTGAGTTGCTAGATGATAAGCTACTGGACTTTGGCTACCGCTTCCCTTGAGTGGAGGTGGTGGGTGATGTAAATCTGGTATGGTGGTGTTGATTGGTACTGGTGCTGCTGGTTGGTGAGGTGGAAGTGGGATGTTGGGTAATTTTTCGTGTGTTTTTTCTTTTTTCTTTTTTCTTTTTTCTTTTTTCTTTTTTCTTTTTTCATTTTTCTTTTTTTGGGGTCTTTTGTGTCCTGGGATGTAAAGGGTTTTTGGGTGTGGGTCGTTTGACCCCTCCCCTCCCTTATCTGTTGTGTCTCTTTTTTTCTTTCTAATAAATGGGGGGGGGGGGTGGGGGGAATAGCCCGACCCTCGCATATTCCTTGCGGTATAAATCAACAAAAACCCTAAAACCAAATAAATCCTAAAAATCCATAAAAATCCCAAAAAGATTCAAAAACCCTTAGACACTTAAAAATCCTATGAAAAACATAAAACACTCAAAATACATGAAACACATAAAAACCTACAAATGATAGAAACCCTAAAAACCATAAACCCCCCCCCCCCCAAAAAAAATTAAAATTCCATAAAACCCCATAAAATCCCAAAGAAAACCTTAAAAATATAAAACACTTAAAATCCATAAAATTCGAAAAAAAACACAAATACACCTAAATAACCCAAAAGACCCAAAAACCCAAACACCCATGAAAACCCATTAAATATTAAAAATCATAAAAACCCATAAAATATGTCAAAAATCACCAAAAACATTAAAAAGCCATTAATCCGAAAAATACATAAAACTCTAAATAATTTAAACCCCTAAAAAACTAAAAAACATAAAAACCCTAAAGGACCTAATAACCATAAAAATGCGTAAAACCATAAAAATTCTAAAAATCATTAAAAAAATCCTGAAAATGTAAAAACTCTTAAAACCCATAAAAACCCTAAGAAACCCTTAAAAATATAAAATCACTTAAATTCCCTACAAAC
Source organism: Viscum album (assembly GCA_963277665.1). Classification (NCBI taxonomy): domain Eukaryota; kingdom Viridiplantae; phylum Streptophyta; class Magnoliopsida; order Santalales; family Viscaceae; genus Viscum; species Viscum album. Next base: position 1,119,419,321 of record OY728152.1, read on the forward strand.
TAAAACAATTTTAAAAACCCAAAAAACCCTAAAAATCCAAGAAAAATATAAAAATCTAGAATATATCTTAAAATGTAAAAAAAATAGGAACCCAAAAACCATAAAACCCCCTAAAAACCTTGAAAACCCAAGAATACATTAAATACGTAAAAACATTTAAAACCCCTAAAAAACCAAAAATTGAAAAATCCCCTAAATACCATAATACCCACTAAATCCCTAAAAACACAAAAACAATTAAAATCCTAATAAAGTCCTAATAATCCTTGAAAACATAAAAACCATAAAAACATTGAAAACAAATAACAAAACTGTAAAAACCTAAAAACAATTAAAACCACCAAAAAACATAAAAATGATAAAAACCCTAAAAACACTAAAAAGGTCGTAAAAACAATAAAAAACCTAAAACATAAAACCTATAAAAACCTTAAAAACATTAAAAATCCTTAAAAATCCTAAAAACCTTCAAAACCCTAATACCATTAAAAGATCAAAAAAATATTACCAACCATAAAAAACTCAAAAAACCCCAAAACCCATAAAAAAATAAAATATGAAAACCCCTAAAAACACTCCAAATCCATAAAAATAATAAAAACCCATGAAAATCCTAAAAATCCCTAAAACCCTAAAAAAGTAAAACCCCTAAAAACCATTAAATGCACTAAGAAACCCTTAAAAAGTTAAAACCACTTAAAAATCATAAAAATCCCAAAAAAACCAAATATCCCAAAACCCATTAAAACCCCTAAAAATAATTAAAACCTTCAAACCCATAAAAATCCTAAAAAAGAAACAAAAATACAGAAAAAAATAAAGAACCCCAAAATACGAAAAAACCCATAGAAAACCATAAAAATATAAAAATACTTAAAACCCCTTATAATCTCAAAAACCCAAAAACCCCTAAAAACCAAAAACCCCTAAAATCCAAAAACACCTAAAATACAAAAAAAATAGCTAAATCTCCAAAAAACCATAAAAAACCGAAAAAACCATAAATACCCAAAAAAACTAAAAAATATAAAAACACTTTAAACCCATAAAAACATTAAAACTATAAAAACCTAACAAACTAAATAATCCCAAATCCCCAAAAAAATATAAAACCCCAAATAGCACTAAAACCCCTCAAAATATCTGAAAACCCAAAAACCCTTAAAATCCATCGAAAACCCAAAAAAGGTAAAAAGTATCTAAAGACCTAGAAAACCTATATGAAAACATTTAAAACCTAAAAACATATAAAAAACCAGAAAACCTAAAAATACTAAATACTATAAAATTCTCTAAAAATAAAAAACATAAATCCCTAAAATGTCCCAGAAAACAAAAAAAATACTAAAAATATATAAATACCCTAAATTCCACTCAAGACACTAAAACCAATTAAATTCCTAGAAATGTTAAAAAATATAAAAAATTAAAAAATTAAAAAACTCAAAAAAACCAAAAAATACAACAAACCATAAAAATCATAAAACCCCTCCAAATACCCAAAACCCAAATACAAAATAAATAACCTAATAAGCATTATAAATTCATAAAATTGTTAAAAACCATACAAACCCTAAAAACCCCACTGAAAACATCAAAATCCTAAAACAGGTGAAACTCCTAAAAAACTAAAAATGCTAAAAACCCTAAAATGCATAAAATCCCAAAAAACATGACAACCCCAAAAAAACCATAAAACCCTAAAAATCCACAAAAAATATATATAAAACCCCAAAAAATGTAAAAAACCCTAAAAACAATGAAATCCCTAATGAAAATATTAAATAAAAAAAATGAAAAACCTCAAAAACCTAAAAATTGATAGAAACCATGAAATACCAAAATACCCTTAAACCCCATAATCCATAACCCCCCTAAAAAACCTAAAATCTAAAAAACCCCTAGAACCTAAAAAAATGTAAAACACAGAAAAACCCTTAAACACATTAGAATCTCAAAAAACCCAAAAACCTATAAAATTCTAAAAACACCATAAAATCAATAAAAAGGTAAAAAATAATGAAATTACCGATGAAAAACCTAAAAACCTAAAGCACTTTAAACCCCTAAAATCCTAAAAATGATAAATATCCCAAAAATACATAAAATATTAAAAATTGCAAAAAACATTAAAAACACTGAAAAACACAAAAAACCTAAAAATCTAAAAAAAACTATAAAACCCTAAAACCCATAAAAACCCTAAAGGCTCTAAAAATTAATAAAACCCATAAAAATACAATAAACAATACAAATCCATAAAACATAAAAAAACAAAAAAACCCTAAAACCCCAAATAAAACCTTAAAAACTAAAACACATAAAACCCCTAAAAACACAAAACCACATAAAACCCAAAAAACTCTAAAAACACTTAAAATCCCTAAAAACGTAAAAACCATAAAATCATTAAAACCCCTAAAAAAATAAAAAACCATAAAAACCACAAAAACCCATAAGAAAAACATAAATTACTAGAAAAATTAAAACACCTAAAAATATACAAATTCTAAAAACCATAAAACTCCTAAAAGACTCTAAAAACCTAAAACCCCTAAAACCCATAAAAACACCATAAAAACAATAAAAAAATCCTAAAAACCAAAAAAAACTAAAACCACTAAAACATTAAAAACCATTTACACCCCTAAAACAATAAAAACAGTAATAACCGCAAAAACATAAAAACTGGAGAAGAGAACCCTAAAACATAAAAAAAATCAAAAAAACCCTAAAATCGTAAAAAAGCTCAGAATCCCTAAAATCCCTAAATACCCATAAAATCCTAAAAGTCCATAAAAACCCCTAAAACATAAAAACCATAAAAATACCTAAGTAAATCTTAAAAACCTAACAACACAAAAAAACCTTACAATCTAAAAAACACTAAAACCCCTAAAATACTAAAAACCCATAAAACCCCAAAACCCCTAGAAACCATAAAAAATACTAAAAACCCATAAAACCATAAAAAATCCACAAAAACTATAAAAACCCTTTAAACCCATAAAATATTAAAAAAAAACTCAAAAAAGAAAAAAACCCATAAAAACTCAAAAAACCTCCAAAAAACCAAAAAGAAAAAAGAAAAACCCTAAAAACCCTAAGACCCGTAAAAACACATAAAACCCCTCAAAACCATAAAAATTCCGAAAAACAAAAAACCCTTATAAATCATGAAAACCCATAAGAAAAACATATAATCTAAAAACACTTAAAACCCCTAAACACCTAAAATAATACTATAACCCCATAAACCCCAAAAAACCCTAAAAATCCCCAAAAACCTAAAAATCCTAAAAAACCATAAAAAACCCCTAAAATCCCTAAAAACCATAAAACCCCCTAAAAACCATAAAAACCCCTAAAACCCTTATAAAACCCCTAAAAACTATTTAAAACATTAATAACCCTTTAAACCCTTAAAAATGTTTAGAAACTATAATAAAAATTAAAAACCATAAAACCCCAAAAAGAATAAAAACACTAAAGATCCCCAAAAACTAAAAAAATCCCTAAAAACCATAAACCATAAAAATATTAAAATATCTCTAAAAATGCCTAAAATGGAAAAACCTAATAAACTAGAAAACACATAAGAAATCCTTAAAAAACTAAAACCAATTAATCCTCCTAAAAAGATGAAAATGGAAAAAACCATAAATACTCAAAAAAACCCCTATAACCCCTAAAATATATAAAAAAATATAAAAACCATTAAAACCCTAAAACACATAAAAACCATAAGAAACCATAAAAACTCTAAAAATCCATTAAACCCCTAAAACAATAAAAAATATAAAAAAACCTTAAAACCCAAAAACCTCAAAAAAAACACTAAACAACCCAAAAAACCAAAAAAACATTAAAACTCTAAAAATAGAAAATCATAAATATCCCTAAACCATATTTAACCTGAAATACCTAAACACCACATAAAATTACAAAAAAAATTAGAAAAAAAAATAAAACACTAAAAACCCTAAGAAAACCTTGAAACCCAAAAAACACTTCAAACCAAAAAAACTTAAAAAATTTAAAAACACTGAAAACCTAAAAAACCATAAAACCCCAAAAACCCATCAAAATACATAAAAACACTAAAACCCCTTAAATATCCTAAAAAATCCCTAAAATATGTAAAAATATAACTCCCTTTTAAATCCCAAAGAAAAACTTAAAACCCTAAAAAGATTTTAAACCCCAAAAATCCTAAAAAATGATAAAAATCCTAAAACCCTTAAATCCCCTAAAAACCATTAAAACACCTAAAAACATTAAAACCCCAAAAAACCAATAAAAGCCTCTAAAAAATCATAAAACCATTTAAACTACTAAAATGTTAAAAACTCTAAAAACCATTAAAACCCTAAAAAATCAAAAACAAAAACAAAACCCCCAAAAAATTACTAAAACCCTCAACATCCATAAAAACCCTAAAACCCATAAATATACTAAAAAGGCCCTAAAAAAACCTAAAACATAAAAAATGATAAAAACATTGAAAAATCCAAAGATAACATTAATATACTTAAAACACGTAAAATCCATAAAACCACTAGAAACCCTAAAAACCCTCAAAATCCCTGAAAACTATAAAACCTATAAAAATTATAAAAACAACTAAAAATAACATAAAATTTTCAAACCACTAAACCCCTAAAAAACCCAAAGAAAACCTAACAACACTTAAAAACCTTAAAAATCTAAAAACACTAAAAACTATAAATTTCCATAAATTACCCTTAAACCCACATATAAACAAGAAACCCCCTCTAAAAGCACTATAAACTATTTGATCCTATAAAAATTTAGAAATGACTAAACAATATTAAAACCCTTCGAAACGAAAAAACATAAAAACCATAAAACCCCACCAAATAACTAAAAACCCTAAAAACCAAAAAAATAATATAAATATTTAAAATACCTAAAATTTAAAAAAAAACTAAGACCCTAAAAACCCAAATAAAATAAAAAATCCCAAAAGAAAACATAAAAACCCTAAAAAACCAAAAAATACTGAGAAACAATTAAAACCCCAAAAACACAAAACACTCTCTAATTTCATAAAATACATAAAAACATATGAAAATAATAAAAAATCCCTAAAAATACTTAAAAAGGTAAAAAAACCTAAAAACACTGAAAACCATAACAGAACCTTAAAAACCTAAAAACGATTAAAATCCATAAAATACATAAGAAACCTAAAAACACTAAACCCCCTAAAAACAATAAAAGGACATTGAAAATCCTAAAATCCCCTAAAATAACGAAACCTCAAAAAATGATTTAAAAAAATAAAACCCATAAAAACCCTAAAAACCAATAAAATCTCTAAAATCCCTCTAAACCCTTGAAAATTTTAAAAACTCTAAAATTCCTTAAAACCCTAATAACTCAAACAAAACCCTAAAAATATAAATACCATAAAAACCAAAAAAAACAAAAAACTAAAACCCATAACTATCCTAAAAATATTTATGAATCCCTAAAAACATAAAAAACATAACAAAAATGAAAACCCTTATGAAAAAATATAAAAATAAAATTAATTAAATCCCCTAAAAATATAAAAATGTTAAAAACCCAAATAACTCTAAAAACATAAACCCCCCTAAAATTTCCAAAAATCCTAAAAATCCATAAAAATAATTAAACCCCACTAAAATAATAAAATTCCATTCAGACCCCTAAAAACGTTAAAAATCTCTAAAAACCATAAAATCCAAAGAAAAACTAATAAAAAACCCTAAAACCCAAAAAACCATAAAAAAATAAAATCCCAAAAAACCATAACACCCCTCAAAATACATAAAAACCATAAAAATCATTTAAAATCCCTAAAATGAATAAAAATATAAAATACCATAAACCTCTGAAAACCCCAAAAAAAACCTAAAAAATCCTACAACCTAAAACCATAAAACCCCTAAAATCCATAAAAACCTAAAAACAAAAAGATCATTAAAACCAAAAATTGACTAAAATACACTTTAAACCCTTAAAATGTTAAAAACACATAAAACCCAAAACAATATAAAACCGTTAAGTACCTAAAATGAAAAAAATCCCACTAAAATACTTCAGAATCCCAAAAAACTCTAAAAACCCATAAAAATCCTAAAAATTCCTAAAATATATAAAAAATTAAAAACACATAAACCCATAAGAAAACCCTAATATCATAAAAATATTAAAACACATAAAAACCTAAAAACACTATAAAACCAAAATAACCTAAAATGAAGGTAAAACCCCTAGAATCTATAAAAACCCCTAAATAATTAAAAAAACCCTAAAAACACATAAAACCCAAAAAAAAACTAAAAATATAAAACCCCTTTAAACCACTTAAAAAGATAAAAGAACTGTAAAAATTATAAAATCACTAAAAACACACTAAAACCCTAAAAAATAAAAATACTCAAAAACCTAAAAATCAATAAAAATGTGAAGAACCCTAAAACCGAATTATAAAAATTTAAAACCCTAAAAATATTCAAAACCCCTAAAAATATAAAAACCACTAAAAACCCAAAGAAACACTAATACACCTAAAAACCTAAAACCCCTTAAAATCATAAAAACCCTTAAATCCCCATATAAAACCTAATAATGCAAAAGAAACTCTAAAAACCATTTAACACCCTAAAACTTTAAAAAACTATAAAAAACATAAAAATCATGAAAAAAAACATATAAACCCAAAAAACATAAAGGCCTTAAAACCCCCAAAACCTCTAAAAATCCATAAAAACCCTAAAACCCCATAAAAATATTTAAAAATTCCTAAAATACCTAAAACATTTAAAACCCACAAAAAAACCGAAGAAACCCTTAAAAACAAAAAAATACATAAAACACATAAAAAGTTAAAAAATGATAAAAACACTAAAAAACCATAAAACCATCAAAATAACTAAAAATTCTAAAACAACATAAATATCCAAATAGCCCTAAAACCTTAAAAATATAATAAAAACTAGAAAACCTAAAAACCCTTAAGAAAAACCAAAAAAACAAAAAAATGCATAAGTCCCCTAAAAACTATGAAACACTAAATAGCCTAAAAAGACCCTAAACCCCCTAAAACTCCTAAAACAAGAGAAACCGCTAAATCCTTAAAAATTTAAATAAACCATAATACCCTAAAACCCATTAAAAACTCTAAAACCATTTAAAGAAATAAAAATTTTTACAAAAATTCTAAAAACCGTTTGAAAAAGTAAAAAACTCAAAAAAAACCCTTACACCCCCAAACAACCGTAAAAACAAAAAAACACAAAAAAAATGCCCCTAAACCCTCAGAATCTCTAAAACCCAAAAAAATACTTAAGATCATAAACAACCACAAAAAATAACTAAAAATGAAAAAACCCTAAAAACCAGGAAACCCCCTAAGAAAACCTTAAAAACTAAAAACACATTAAACCCCTAAAAACGATGAAATCCCTAATAAATCCTAAAAACCCTAAAACCCAAAAACCCAAAAATACCCTTCAAATCACTAAAACCACTAAGAAACCATAAAAATCATAAAATATCCCTTAAAATCCTAAAAACATAAAAAACTCTAAAAACATTGAAAACCTAAAGAAAACCATAGAAACCTGAAAACACATAAAACCCATAAAACCTAAAAATTCTAAGAACCCTAAAAAACTTAAAACCTCTACAAACCATAAAACCTTAAAAATAATTAAAATCCCTTCAAACCTATAAAAAAAATCTAAAAAAATTATAAAAACTCTTTAAACCCATAAACCATTAAAACACATTAAAACCACATACAACCCTAAAAACTCAAAATAAATCAAAAAAGGAAAAAAACCATAAAAACCATAAAACCTTAAAAATCTCTAAAACCCCAAAAAACTATAAAAATTATAAAAAAGAAAAAAAATACCTAAAAAGTTAAAACCACTAAAAATCCTAGAAACCCTTATGAAGGCATAATAACCTAAAAACACTTAAAACCCCCAAAAACCCTAGAAAAAACCAAAACCCTAAAAATACCTAAAACCCCTAAAAACAATAAAAATATTTAAAAATCCAAAAAATACCTATTAAAGTAAAAACCTCCCAAAAAACCCAGAAATCCCCTAAGAAAGCCTTTCAAAACCAAAAAACACTTAAAACCCTAAAAAGATAAAAATATCTAAAAAACAACAAAAAGATAGTAAAAAAATTAACACCATAAAAAACACTAAAAACCATAAAAATCCTAAAAATCCATGAAAACCCTAAAAAATCAATAAAAATCTAAAATCCCTTAAAACCCTTAAAATGTTAAAAAACATTAAAAACCTTAAAACCCAAACATAAACTCTAAAAAATCCTAAACCCCCCCCCCCCCAAAAAAAAAACTACCAAGACCATAAAACCCCAAAAAAATACATAAACTCTTAAAAATCATTAAAAAACCCTAAAAAACCAATGAAAGCCTAAAAATACCAAAACATTCCTAAAATAAAAAAAACCCTAAAACCCTAAAAACCCTTAAAAACCTACAAAAACATAAACTACTAAAAAACATAAAAAAATTCTAAAAACAATAAAAACCATAAAAAAAATCCCCTAATAGAAAATAAAAACCACAAAACCAATAAAAACTCTATAACCCATTTAAAACCATTTAAACCCTCGAAAAAGTTAAAAACTCTAATAACTATAAAAACACTAAAAACTCTAAATACCATAAAAATCAAAAAACAACCAAAACACCACTACAATCCCTAAAACCTATAAAATCTCTATGAACCCTAAAAGTATTAAGATCCTAAAAACATCCCCAGAAATCCCAAAATATATAAAAGCAATAAAAACCCTAAAAACCTAATCAAACCGTAACACACAAAAAAATTAACAACCATAATATTTCTAAAAAATGTTAAAAATCATGAAAAACAATAAAATGACCCTATTATCCCTTGAAATCCAAAAGAAAACCTAAAAATTTAATAACCAATAAAAACACAAAAAAACCTAAAAAGCCACCGAAAACACTAAATCCCATTTAAAGCCCTAAATATTGTAAAAACTCTAAAAACCATAATACCCTAAAAAATAAAAAATACCTAAAACATAAAAAAACGATAAAATTAATAAAACCCTAAAAACACTTAAAATATATAAAAACCATAAAAAACATAAAAAACCTAAAAATCCATAGAAAACCCTAAAAATTTAATAAAACCTAAAACTGCTGAAATCCCAAAAGAAAAACAGAAAACCCTTAAAACTCCTAAATACCCTAGAAAACCTAAAAAATGATAAAACCCCTTAAAACCCATAAAATAAATAAAAACTATAAAAACCATTTAAACCCCTAAACCAATTATGAAGATTTAAAAACATTAAAAATGAAAAAAACACAAAAAAATGCTAAAACCCAAAAAAAACCCAAAAAACCCAAAAATACCCAAAATTCCCCATAACTCTTTAAAAACCATAAAAACTCATTAAAATCCTAAAAACCATAAAAATACCTAAAATCCTAAAAACCCTAATAAATTGAAAACCGCTAAGAAATCCATAAAATCTAAAAAACATAAAACCAATAAAAATAGAAATCACTAAAATCGATAAATTATAAAAAAAGCACTAAAATCCTTTAAAACCATAAACCCCCTGACAACATAAAAACACTTAAAACCATAAAACCCACTAAAAAAATATAAAATCCCTTTACTCGCCTAAAACTATTAAACAAATAAATGAAACATCCAAAACTATAAAAAACACAAAGTAACGGCTAAAAAACCAAAACCACTAAAACCCCAAAAACCCATGAAATCCCTAAAAACCCTAAAAACCATAATTAAACCTTAAAAACCTGAATACAATTCAAATCCATAAAATATATTAAATTTTTTAAAGCATTAACAAAACTTAAACCCCTAAAAACAATAAATTTCCTTAAAACCACCAAAAACTATAAAAATCCTAAAAAATAACTTAAAAACTCTAAAATGTAAATACCTCAAAAACCCTAAAATACCTTCAAAAACCATAAAAACAAAAAAATCACTTAAAAATCATAAAAATGTAAAAAAATGAAAAAAAAAACCAATGCACCATTAAAGACCCTGAAACCCCTAAACCCCATAAAAACCATAAAACCTCAAAAAAAACATAAAAACCCATAAAACCCATAAAACCTAGAAAATCACTAAAAACTATTAAAACCCTTTAAACCCCTAAAAACCTTAAAAAACTAAAACCCATTAAAAATAATAAAGAAACCATAAAAACCATAAAAACCCAAAAACCCTAAAACTCCTAAAAGCCCTCAAAATATCTAAAAACCATAAAGACCAAAAAAATAAAAAAAATAGCTAAAATTCCAATAAATGTAAAAAACATTAAAAACAAGAAAACCCAAAAGAAATCCCTAAAACCCTAAAAAACAATATACCACTAAAAAAATAAAATAATATAAAACCCTTGAAAACACTAAAACCCCAAAAAAAAATTATAAAATTCGAAATATTTTAAGAACACTAGAAACTAAAAAAATACTTAAAATCTCTTAAAACCTGTGAAAAATGAAAAATATTAAAAAATACTTGAAAACCTCTATGAAATCATAAAACCCAAAAAAATTATTAAAACCCATAAAAACATAAAAACAGTAAAACATCTATAACCCATTAAAAGACACTAAATCCATTAAAACCCCCAAAACCATAAAAACCCCTAAAAACCATAAAAACCTAAAAACCAATAAAAAAACTAAAAACAAATATAAAAAACCCCCTTTAAATAGAGAAAATATTTAAAAACTCTATAAAACAATTAATCTTAAAAAAGTAGAAAAAAACCAACCAAAACCCAAAAAACATTTAAAACCCTAAAACCCACTAAAAACATACAATATCCCAAAAACCCCAAAACCATCAAAATTTCTAAAATTCATAAAACATAAAAAAACCTAAAAGCCCCTAAGAAAATATTTACATCCCAAAAACACTGTAAACCTCTAAAAAAATAAATATAAAAAACCCTAAAACCTCTAAAACCATTAAAAATACACAAAATCCCTAAAATCCTAAAAACCATGAAAATCATTAAAAAGCCTGAAAAATCGTTAAAAATTTAAAAAACTCAAAAGACCTAGAAAACTCTAAAACCCCTAAAAATAAATGAAAACTATAAAAACCACTACAAACATAAAACTCCTAAAAACCCATAAAACCACTAAAGACACTAAAAACTATAAAAACCCTTCAAACCCATAGAAATGTTAACAAACTAAAAAAACATAGAAACTCAAATAATCCTAAAACCCTAAAAAATAATAAAAAACCTAATGTCCATAAAAAACCCAAAAGTCCATAAAAACCCTAAAAATAGTAAAAAACATGAAATTCGTAAAAAATCCCAAAAAATCCCTAAAAATTTAAAATACCCATAATAACCCTAAAATCCCATAATAAAACATTAAAACCTGAAAAAAAACATATGACCCCAAAAAACCTAAAAAAATGCAACAAAACCTAACAAACCCTAAAAATCCTCAAAAATCTAAAACCCACTAAAAACTCAAAATCCCATTTAAACCCATAAAATGCTAAAAATACTAAAAACATTAAAATCCTAAAACCCCCAAAAAATCATAAAACCCCAAAAAACATAAAAACACTTAAAACCCTAAAATGCTAAATCCCCTAAAAACACATAAAACACCTAAAAACCAAAAAAAATCTAAAAACCAAAAAAACCCATTAAAGGAAAATAAAAACCCTAAAACCCATAAAAACTAATAAAAAAATTAAAATCCTAAAACCCCATAAAAACAAAAATTTCTATTAAAATACCTAGAGACACTTTAAACCCCTAAAACATTAAAAAAAATTAAAACCCATAAAAAATAAAAAAACCTAAAACCCAAAAAAACCATTAAAACCCTAAAAATAGTAAAAAACCCTAAAAACCATCAAAAACCCTATGACTCTTAAAAAAAAATATAAATCCTAAAAAATTCAAAAAACACTAAAATATAAAAACCCCTAAATCCCTAAAAACTGTAAGAAAACCATAAAAACCTAAAAAGACATAAAACCCCTAAATCAAAAAATATTCTAAAACCCCTAACAAACCTTAAGATACATAAAAAACAATAAAAACCATAAAAACCCCTAAAACCCTAAAAACCACTAAAAACACTAAAAAACATTTAAAACCCAAAAAGTTAAAAACTCTAAAAAACCTAATAACGCCTAAAAACCCCTAAAAACCATCAAAACAACAAAAATGTTAAAAAGTAATAAAAATCCTTAAAATGTAAAAAAACCATAAAAAACCTGAAATCCATTAGGAAAACCTTAAAAAATAAAATAAAATTAAAACCACTAAAAACCTAAAAAAATTTAAAAAACCTAAAAGACGGTATAAATCCCTCAATCCCCTGAACCAATATAACCACTAAAACCCCTAAAAACTCATAAAAACTCTAAAAATCCAATAAAAACCATAAAAGCATAAATAAATAAAAAACACCTCAAAACTGGAAAAAACCTCAAAATCAATATCAAAACTAAAACCATAAAAATCATTCAAAATCTCTAAAAACACATAAAATAAAAAAAAAACCCTAAAAACCCCTAAGAAGAAATTAAAACCCCAAAAATAGTTAAAATCCATAAAACACCTAAAAAGTTTAAAACCCTAAAATGAAAATAAAACATAAAAAATCATAAAAATCATAAACCCACTAAAATAAAAAAACCAATAAATGTCAAAAAAAAACCCTAAAGAACAACTGAAAACTCTAAAAACCCTTTAAAACCTAAAAAATGTTAAAAACCCCATATAAAACGTAAAAACTAAAAAACCCCAAAAATTCCAAAAAAAAAACATAATACCTTAAAACCTCTAAAAACAATAATAACGTCTAAATCCCTAGAAACCGTAAAAACCATAAATCCTAAAAATCCCTAAAATAAACAAAAACATAAAAAGTGTAAAAACCCTAAAAACCCTTAGAAAACGTAAAAAACTGAATACACTTTAAACCCCTAAAAACCAAAAAAATGCTAAAAACACTAAAAATTTTAAAAACAATAAAACCCTAAAAAGGATTAAAAACCCTAAAAATCATGAAAATTCCATAAAATCACTAAATACATAAATAACCATCAAAACCATGAAAACCTTATGAAAACCTAAAAAACAAAAAAAATAATTCAATCACTTATGAAACTTAAAAATGCTAAAAATCAAAAAACTAAAAGGAACAAAAAATCCCAAAACCCAAAAAAATCCATAAAACCCCTAAAATCCAAAAAAAAATTATTAGAAACCATAAATCACCTAAAAACCACATAAAACTCTAAAAAACAATTAAACCCCTAAAAATGTTTAAAAAATGTAAAAAACTATAAAACCATAAAAAACTCAAAACCCCCTAAAACCCAAAAACCCCTAAAAACTATCAAATAAAAAAAACCCTAATAAATTATTAAATACCTAAAAACTCATAAAAATCATAAAAATCACAAAAATCCATAAAACCTAAAAACACTAAAAAAATTTAAAAACTTTAAAAATACCATAAAACCCTAAATACACTTAAATCCCCTTATTGAAACTCTTTTTTGTCGCATGGATGAAAAGGAATCAAAGGTAAATTCTTTGGGGAGAAGAGAAGAGAATAAATGAAGAAGGCCAATGATAAGAAAGTCCTCCAAAGTCCATTTCACCCAAGTACCCCAAGAACCTTCGGTGTGCAAGGCACATGGGTGGAACTGTGCATGACCGACCTGTGCGATAACCTTCATGATACACCTAAATGAGAAATTCCCTTTTTCCCAAGGTCACATATATGCTTATAAATAAGACCCTAGGGTCTTCATTTCTACAATAGAAAATTCCTGAAGGCCACCAATGCTTTGTTTTCCCCCAGTGCTTCTCTCCAGCCCTCCAAAATATTCTAGGTTGATTTATAAAACCTGAAGACAAGGGGATAAAGGAAGGATAGTGAAATTGAATTCTTCATAGGGATTAATATAAACAATACCTGAATGTGGCACTCACTCAACCAATAATTTAGTAGGAAACGAATGAGGTACCCTTACTCAAATAAGGTCCTACATGAGTCACATCTGGGAAATCATGTAGAAACCCTTAAATGATTGATAAAGGGTTCGCCCAGCTGTAGTTTCCCAGGTGTCCCATCGCCCAATGTACGACCAATTTTCCCTGGCCTACGTGCACATAGAACCCTCCTACGCGAGCCGTCTTGGTTCTCCCTAACTTTCTACCTGTAAGAGCTACCCATAATACCTCCATCAATCCAATCCATGGTAGGGCCTCTCATTCTTGGATACCATATCTGAGAGGGATCAAGTTGAAATCGCCTCTAAGGCCTCTATACTTGCACAACCATAGGGATTTCCACAACAAAAAGTCCTCCATTTGGTTTTGTATTCCTATGGTTAGAGGATTCCCACACTTGTACAGTTGGTCGTTTAGGGTCCTTAGGGTGAATGGGAGTGTTTATCGCTTTGGTGACGAGGAACCTTACCCCTAGTAAAGTGTGAGTTAGTCCCTTATCACTGAAAAAAGGATTAGGACAATGTCCTCCCCTTCTAGACTCTAACATATGGAGCCTCTAATTTTAAGGAGAGTGTGTGAGGACTATTCTTTATTTTCCATTCAACAAGGAATGAAATCCTCCTACCTCTCCATGAAACCAATTTTAGGGTGTCCCTCCTATAGTAACCCCCTAGCCTTTCTTGCAATAGGTTTCACACTTTCTCCTCTCTACCTCCAGGCCACTGGGTTGGAGAGGGGATGGGCACCCGGTCCCTCTCAACTCTCTCGTGCTCTCTTCCATCCATAATCACCATAATCTAGACCCATTCCATGGTAATTTGAATATGGGTAAGTTTTTTACACTTTGCATTTTCCACCATCGTCCCAAGGAAGGGGAAGCAGGCACACTAAAGGCCTTTTCCCTCTCCCATTGGGATTTGTCTCAATGTCCACCTATGGATAGAAGCATATTTTGTGGTATGTTAAATATTTTATTTCCATTGTTTCTCACACTGAGTATGACTCAAGTTAGATGAGGTTAATGATGATCATGTCATCTTAAATATCCTTTTGACCTATTAAAATATGAGAACTAGGATTATTTTTAAATAAGGATACATAGGATGCCCACCTAGGGCTCGATATCAATGGGAATCATCCTTATGTGTAAGGCACAATAATAATTCCCCATAATTAAGGAATCCTCATTAGAAGTAATCCCCAAAACAAACCTCTAAATCATTATGAATTAAGACCCCCTCATAGACCCTTTAACAGGGAATTCTTATTAAGAGTAAGCCCCAATCATGCCATATAATAGTACGATGATCGTTTTTCAAATCACCCCTAAATTAATTCTCTCAAATTACCATACTACCCTCTGAGAAAAAACTTCCTAAAGCCTCCGTTATAGAGGTTCTACATAACAAAACTGCATGTACTTTGATTCCACCAAAACGGGATATGCTAGAAGCCTCCACTGGGTCAAAAAACAACACACCAAATCAACCCTATTCTCTCTGGTCTTAATTCCCAATAGGGTTTAATTCAATATGGGAATCCATATTCCACCCAGGTTCCCTAGGCTACCTTGTAATAATTATCACACAAACTTTATCTAGGCAACTTCCTCCTAGACATCCTTTCCATATGAAACTAAATTGTATGTTTGGGTCCTTCTCACATGACCTTAAAATCTATGATGTTCCCCATTAAGCGAAACCAAAATACAGGGGTTCTGATTCCTTTCACATGGATACACAGGAATCCCATTTATGGGTTCAATCCCAACATCAAAATAACTCTCATCTCCTTAGATGATGATACACTTCAGAGTTCCACACTGAGTGGATAGGAAACCAGTATCATTGTAATAATTACCAAAGAATCTATAAGTATTATATAATAGGATACCATCAATGGATAAACTCATATACATACATATAACTCCATTGTTGAAGAGCCTCAGATACCTACAGATGATTCTAATATCTATACATGTTAATAATTGATTACTAATTCCAGGGTGAAATTCATCATACATTGGAATTAATAAAGGATTCATGAACATTTATTAAATCTATAAAATAGTCTCGGAGTAAGAAATAATTCCATTCAAAAGTGTGTGATGAGCCCGAACTCCCATCCTTTGGACCAAATTGAGTTATCAAGAATTTTTTTCAAAATCCCTAACATGCACCTACCATTGTAAAGAAACTCCCTTTGGATATAGAACCATTTGGTGTTTCTAGTTCGAATAAAAAACCCATTGGAAACCATTCACAAATAGAAAATCATCATGTTGTGATAATTTAGAGGGAAAACCAAAAATGGAAAACTTGACATAAATATTTAACAAATTTGATAGTGTCACCCATCTTTTAGGCCCCTTTCAATTCAAAAAACATGTTCAAACAAGGTAATAAATCATGCTTGAATTCATTTAAATGTGATTATTGTTTGAGATATTTCATTGACTGTGTTTGTCATGTACATAATAAATTCTTTCCAAGAACTCTTTTTAATCCAATGGTATCATTCAGGCATTCACCATTGAACTCCTTGTCTATTGCATGCATCGGGCCTTTTTCCACATGGAGGACACCATCACCATTCCAATGTCTTCAATGCTAGGTATTGAACTTACTAGTCTAGGAATACCTCCAAAATGGTATGAACCTGACCCTATAGACCACCTGACATGCCCTCCTATTCAAAAATCCCCATCGATCATTCAGTCAATGATAACTGGTGGTCTTAATATAGATAAATCCAGCCACAATCTACCACTATTTTGAGATCTGTTCCCAAGAATTAAACAAATATTCTCTCCCTTACATCAGGGATGTAGAGCAGGAGGCCGCATAAGATCTCATCAATAGACATAGGGGTCATTCTCACGGGATCCTTACAAGAATGGCTACCTCCAACATCACACGGTAGTGAACCCTCAACAAGATAAGTGTGTTGTCCTTGGCTATCTAGCAGAGGAAATTCAAAATCGGGAATTCTAGACGGTCTGTCAACGAAAACAACCATCTTATAGGGAGTAGGGTCACACCTTTTCCCCTTTAGAGAATCCCACAAACCCAATTCGGTTGAAAATTTTTATCAGACATATACACCGAACCATATTAATTTAGCTATCCAGCAGACACTCTAGGTAGTATTTAATAATCCCTCAATCCAAATATAGTGTCACACCACGAGTAGGAACATACACCTACCTACACCCACTAATCTTGCCAAAAACTCATTTAGAAGGACTCAAAGAATCCCACCATGCATGTTTGGTGGAAACCAATGAGCAGGCGCACACACTTTCCTACATTTATCAAGCATCCCAGCTACCTCATCTGGCAGCACACGAAGAATTCTATCAATAATCATGGTAAGACTCAACTCTCTACTTCCACACCTGAGTACATTCATTATAAACCAACAGGAAAGGGATGAAAAGAGCAGGCACATACACCTACTACAGATGTGGAATGGGAATATATCCATGTTCCAATCACTGATGTCACCAAGCATATCCTGAAAATGGTGAAAGGGAAAACATAAATCCCTACCTACATCTTAAAAACATTCATGGACATCATAACAGTAATGACAGTAGTGCCTGAGGGACATACACATAACTCTTTCCTCACAAATGGTGTGGATAATCAGCATGTCACCCCATATAAGATACACACCTCTACTCCAATCCATTAGGTTCATGGGAAAAACTATCCCCTATTATATGAATAACCAGATTAGGAACATACACCCAATCCAACTGGAGGTAATCGGCCTATCCCAATGGCCATTACAAGGTAGGCACAAACACCTACCCATGAAAACTACTTCTCCCAGAAAGTCGCCCCAATCAATCATAAGAAGGCATCCAAGAAGATGAACCATCAAACACGATTGTAAAATCGAGATCTTATCTATGATCTGGATTCTCTAAATTATAGAGTTCTTGAATCCCTCACATGTTTATCTGTCACATATAAAAATCATACCCTCCCAATAACAAAATACTAGAGTATTAGTAGTAATTCTAAAGGACTTCATCTGACACATCACCATGAAGGTTTGATTTATGACCACAATCCGATTGATATTGAGAGTCCATCTGCTAATGAGAGTCATAGAAACCCTCTGTGAGACTAGAATGTCAAGGATAAATAGGTTCTTCCCCTTACAGTAATCCACCATGATGGTCCTCCCCATGATGGTGTTCTCATTGCATGTTATCTCTACAGTAGTGTTTCTCATTTTCTAGAGTGTTATCCAATTGAAATTATAGTGAGGAGAAAGTACTCATATCGCAAGGTATGTATGACTACAAGGAAATTCATGTCTTGTTCCTTGTCATTGGCAGGTGAAATTCTTTCTCAACTGGAAGTTTTCCCATAGTGGTGGTCATTCTCTGAACCACCCTTAGGCTACCTATCTTATTGTACAATAGAGGAAGTACCTACAGATCTGGTTTCCTATGATAAGGTGACATCAATGCTTCCATTCTTGTGGTATTTAGTAGAGGAACCTCCCACAAAAGTTATGGAATACATCCTAAACATGAAGAAACAACTGGCTAAGGATGACATACCAGTCATGTATTGGCCTTTGGAAACCCATCAATACAACATTACAGAGGAGTTTTTTGAAGATTGTGTGAATGGAAGACACCTAAAAATATAGAAAACTCTTAGTCACATAAATGAAACCATATTACAATACTACAAGTATCAAAGAAACATCAAATTAATAGAAGGTTTAAGACTCCAAATTGAATTGGCATCCCTCATAGCTTCATGAAATCCAAAGATCAAGATACATAAAGGATACCTTCAATGTTAATTCCACGAAACATTGATAATGATGTGACCACTGATCACTGATGTCCCATATGGTGTTTATATTAGAGGATGGGGTGTTCATTGGGAATTACATTTCAGCATGCTCCCCAACTACAGAATCCCACCAAAGGTGGTATCATGAAATGCCATAACCCCAGGCTGAATCCAACAAACAGATTTTTTTGTGATCAGATATATTTTCATCAAGAACATGGCCTAATCGAGTCTCACTAATGTCATTATAGAAGAGAGTAGGCCATTGATAGATGTTTTCATCATGCATCTAGGAATATCAAGAAAGCCCCCCCTTAGAGTATGTCATCCATCAGATAGAGAAAATATTTTAAATACCCAATTGATATTCAGAAATGGTTTATCCAAGTTCATACCAAATGATGCACCTAGCCCATGTTCAAATAAAACTCTATAAAATCATTTGAGTATACTAGTAATATTATTCAAAGTAGCTCAGGAGCAACCCCATCACATAGGGCTAGGGATTTTTTAACCCAACCCTCAGGGATAGAAAATATAGCCTAAAGGGTTGTGAAAGTAGAATAGGAACTTCACCATCCCTCAAGTCTGGGAAATTTTTCAACTCAAAAACCACCTCCATAGCGGGAACCAATTTTCTCCCGATTACAGAAGATGGCATAGAATAAATCTTCATATTTCGTCTCATCCCATGATCTAGTACTTTCACTTAGAACATTCATGACTGAACTATCTAGAGATTACCTTTGGGTTACCTCCCACCCAAAAGTTCATAGATAATCAGAAAAGGAGAGGACAAGATCTCATTAAGGGTGCAAGAAGAAGGGAGACCCACAGAGACACTGATAAAATGGCCACAATGCATTTTTCAACAGTTAATGTAATCAACACCACCCTCACATATTTTTTATAACATGAGTCCAATCCAAAGGAGTTAAAAGAAGAATTTTGGATTATTTACATGGTCGACACCAAAATAATTGAAGGAGGTCTGCATACCTAAAACTATACAGTTTCCATGAATTTTGGTGCTCCCTCAAACAATCCACCTTTACATCAGAGAAAAAAATGAAAAAGGTTAGTTTCATTTCAAGTCTCATCTCCCACCTAAAGAGGATAAGCCCCTTTCACTATAGGAATGGTTTTATAAGAAAGAGGTAGAGATGAAATAACTAAGGAGACACAATATAGAATTAATCTAAGGAAGCCTTACCTCTAGGTATGTTTAGTACGAATATACCTAACTTGCACTTCCAGTTGGCACACCTCAATAAAGATATTTTTTCATAACAACCGATGAAAACCTAGAACATCTACTCAATTTAGGATACCAACCACCAATATATTTGGATCCCATAGCAATGGATCATGAATTCACTCTATTGTGTGTGGAACCATAGCAAGGTCAGGCACATCCTTATAGGCTTACCCCGATGGGTTTCCCATTATAGATACAAGAAGCGTCGCCACCAATGGATCTACCAGCCACTAAAACTATTTAAGTTTCATCTATCACACATATTTAGGCCCCATATCATCCATAAATTCCTTGAATTCTAATGAATACTATTGAGCCAATAACTGATTGATTGGAATCCATGGAAAAATGATGTTCACCAATATAGCAAGAAAAGAATACTTATCCTAAATGGATAGTTCTGACTCTTTCCCCGCAATACTTTTGGAATCCCACATTTAAAATCTTAAATGGATCAAGAGATCCAGAGAAGAACTTGACACATTTTGTCTATCAATGAGATCTAATGATGGGTACCCCTAAACAATAAGAGGCATTGATGCTCTGGTGATTTGTGTAATTGATAGAAGGACCATGCTTTGTGTGGTACACATGTTTTTATTCTTAGTCAATTACTAGGTGGGAAGACCTCTATTATAATTTCCTCTTCCAATTCATCTCAACACTTCATAAGACAACAGTCTTCGATCTCACAAACTACAAATAATGGAAGAATGACAGGCTCTTTGATGTCATTTATCAGTGGAAAGGATGTAAATACTTCTTACACCTACCCTCATTAAATAATAGTTTTTCCCATTTTTTAGAAAATATCTATGATGAGTTTCGCCCATTGCCGATCCCTATGAAATATATAGGAGGGTTTCAGGACCTTTCCTCAATTTTGCAACAGGTGGAAAACTCCATCGAAGAGACCAAATCAAATTCCCGAGTAATTCCATCAACTCAAGGAAGGAGAACAGGAAAAAAAGTGGTTTCTATAGTTACCCTTAAGCAGTACCATGTACTTGTCCCTACTTTAAATCTCACACCACAACATATCGACCCACCTTCTGGGCATAGGAAGGAATGCCCTCTTGTATGTTAAAAGTTATCCAAGGTAAAAATAGTTTTTGGAGATAAAAAATCGGGTCTATTACTTTTGAAATGACCAATGACATGGCTACTTCATCTCAGAATTAGAAAACAACTTATTCAGGTTTACAAATCCCAAGAATACAAGGAAAAAGGTGATGAAGATCTCTAAAACTAAAACCCCTATAATAAAATTCTAGGGCACCACATCCTGTATTTTTTTAATTTTAAGTACCTATTTCTAAAGTTGGTGGATTCTAGACTTGTGAAACTAATGAATTCACCTAATCAGGGTGCTAGTATTTCTTCCACAAATCCAGAGCAGAACAATTATTGGAAAGAAGTCAATAGAAAAGGTCCATAGAAGTTAAATAACTGATGGTTATAAATATGATCAATCAAACTCATGTTATCCTTAGAACACATTTTAAATATCCAATCATGCCTTCAACTAATTACATTGTAATTCATCCAATAGCATAGACAACTCAATCCTCTGAAATCCAGTACTCCAAAAAGTGACACAGTCAGAAGATCAAGGAGAAATCATAAGAAGTTGAGCTTGTGCTAAATAAAAACTATCATTTACATTATTATACTTCATGCCTATAGTCCTAAATGTATCATAACTTCCCCATGAAATAGTACAACAAGATTTGACTCATCAGAAGGAGTCCTCATCAGATGAGGAGTTGTTTTTTAGTTCCATTAATTTAATTCCCTTAATATATTCCTTCGCGTGTGATGATTTTAATTATGAACCGGAATTTCCCACACATTATTGGAAAAATAGGGGAAGAGATTATAAGATTTGAGGATACATGGGAAGAAGAATTCGTGCTAGAAGTCACTACTTCAACTATACCTCTACTCGAACCATATACACAACCAAAACTCATGGAAGAGATCTTCAGCAAGCTCATCAGGAGGGAGGGAGTTCTTCCTCCACACGTGATAGGGTTTTCCAGAGAATTTTCATCCTAGAATGTCTACTAAAGGATATTCCACCACCTCTTTGGTAGGTAGTAAAACCTATAGGGCCTAATCCATAGAGAGTAGAATAACTTTCATCTCCTACCCCAAGGTAAGTTCCATCCATATCAAGAAAAGTTTTTTTCTAATATTAATGAAAAAGACCATCCCCATGCCTGGAAGTGAATACCTTTGAACAAAAAATATGATGTTTTGTAGAAACTGTCCCTAGTAACAACTAATTTGTCAATCCTGGATTCTTTTAGTCTATTAAAGGACCTATGGGAATCACTTATCAAGGCCTTGTCAAGTCCTGAGGAGTTTGAAGTTGAGGATTTGGCTACCGAAGTATATCATGCATACAATGATCCCATGGAATTCCATGTAGTCATCTCCTTTCACTAACCAAAATGAAGATGTTATAATATAAGGACATGTTAGGCCCTTGTATATATCTCGAAGAGTAAATTATGTTAATATCTAAAGATACTTCATTAGCAATGGCTCAGGAGGTAACCTCATTATGGTCTGGACACTTATCTAATTGTGTATCAATGAATATCACTTTTCCCCCTCCACTCTGATGTTATAGGGTTATGATAAGAATAAAAATATAAACTTTGTGAGATCACACTCAAAAATTAGTGTGGGGATCTTGTGTTCTAATAAGAATTCATGGTTGTTTGATAGGACACAACATTCAATTTTCTACTGGGAAGACTTTGGATGCATCAAAATGTGGACATTCATTCTTCATACCACCAATTCATAAAATAATGTATCAATTTTAAAATTGGGTCAGTTCATGGTGAAAAGGCCCCATTCAAATACTATCAGTCATAATACATTGACACAGGGTTTTACCATATGGGAGGGATATAATATATGGTTGATGATATCACTCAGATTAATGACCCAAAAGTTTTGCAGATGATCTTGGATAATCCTTAAAAACAACACAACACATATTATGTGATTCCCATCAATCAAATTGAAGAGGTGGGATTGAATTAAATCACTAATTCAGTGATTTAAATGATGTTATTTGTGACATCTGTGCCTGATGGCACAGATGGAGTTACCAACTCTCCAAGTGATAATGAATTATTGGATGAAAATCTCTTCAATCTATCCCCGGAGCTCCAATAAAGGCCAATTTTCATCATCTAGGCTGGAAAACGTTGTCAAATTATTGGTAAAATATAGATATTATTATTCTCATTCCCTCACCTTCCCTTCAAAACCATGAAAAGTCCTATCACCATGATGAACTTGAAATGATTTCCTCCTCTTCTAAATTTCCTAATAGAAACTCCCCTCTCCCCTGTGAGGAACTTTCTTCATCACCTACTCCTCAGGAAGAGGTAACAGAACTAAAGCATGAGGAAGAGGAATAAGAAAAAGATATTTGGTATTTCCCTCTAGAATTTCAGGAAGGCATCTCCCCCACTGTAGATGAACTCGATGAGATAAATTCGGGTACAAATGAAGATCCATTACCCACTCTGATTAGTGCACCCATTAATCCCAAATAACAAGAGGTCTATACCTCCATCTTAATTAGCACAAGGACATGTTCACCTATAGATACAAAGAGAAGCCAGGTATTGACCCCTAGGTGTCCACCCATCACATGGTTTTGTTAGAAGATCATTGGGGAAACAAGAAAGCAGTATGAGGGACACACCTGACTCGTTCCTCCAAAATTGAGGCTAAGGTAGACAATATAATCATGGATGAATTTATTGTAGAGTTACAGTATCCAAAATGGTTAGACAACATTTCCCCATTAAATAAGAAGAATTGGAAATTTGGGTTTTCATCAATTTCATGTCTCAATGGGAATTTTCCCAATGATGATTTCCTTATTCCAATCACAGAACTCCTGATTGATGCAATTACCAGTTATCAAGCCCTCAACTTCATGGATGGATATTCATGGAATAACCAAATTCATATATCCCTATAAGATGAATAATACATGTATTTAAGAGCCCCCTGGGGAGTATTATTTTATAGAGTAATTCCTTTTTTTAAGGAATGTCGGTTCCACATACCAATGTGACATGCATCACATCTTAAAACCCTTCTTGAGTAAGTTTGTTGAATGATACATTGATGATCTACTGGTCAGGTCCTTTAAAAATTCTAACCACTTGGATGACCTAGAAACCATATTCAAAATAATTTGGAAGCATAACATAAATATGAACCCCTTGAAATGTTATTTTAGGGTTACCTTAGGGAAATTTCTCAAATTCGTTGTTTGTCATTGTGACATTGGTGTTAATCACAAGAAAACCTAAGATATCATTTGAATGTAACCTCATTGAATCTTGAAAGTGTTGAGAGGAATTTAAGGACACTTGGCCATCATCTGGAACTTCATAGACAACCTTGTAGGAAAATTTTTACCCTTCACCAAACTAATGAAGATGGGGGTCACATATTAGTGGATCGATGGCTATTAGGAATCATTTGATAGAATTAAGAAATACCCCTTGATTCCACTAGTATTAATTCCACTTATTTACAGAAATCCTCTCATATTATATGTAACATTCTTGGAGATATCACTAGGTTCCTTCCTTGTTCTGAATAATGAAGATGGAAATGAAAACATTCTTTATTATCTATGTCGAACCATGCTTGTTGCTAAGACTGATTATTTAGATATCAAGATAAACTTCCTAGAATTAATCTTTTCCATTAAGAATCTGATAAAACATCTATACCACCATGAGGTCCACTTGGTTTCTTGTAATAGCCCGATAAAATTTATCCTCATTCATCCTATGTTGATAGGATGTCTCGCATAGTGGGTAGTTATATTGTAGTAACTCAAAATACAGTTTATGCCTCAGAAAGCAATGAAAGGTCAGGCATTGGAAGAATTCCTTACCAAACACCAATCTATAGAAGAGATGTTGTTAAATAAATATTTCAAAATTATGATATAATATATATTCTAGGTGATTCCCAAAGGTGGGAATTGTATTTTAATGGTGCATCCAGGATATTAACTGGAAATATAATAGAAGACCCAAAAATGAACAAAGTTATAGTATGGATTGTGTTTATCTCCTTAGATAAGGAAGTGTTTCTATACAGCTTCCTGTTATCAAAATGTTATACCAACAATGAGGAGGAATATCAATATCTTCTTGTAGACTTGGAATTGGAACATAAAATACCGATAAACCACCTGGAGGTGAAAGGAAACATAGAGGTGGTAATCACGAAGCTCATCAGGGATTACAACATTAGGAAATAGGATTTAATTCTCCTTTTTTACTGGGGGTTAATGGAATAATTTCCCCCAGAACCCAAATTCACTCACATCCTGAAATCAAAAAAGGCCCAGGTTGATGCATTGTAAAATGAAACTACAACTCTAGAAAATCCTCATATCTACATAGTCTCACATTTAGTTCAAATTAGAATAGAGGAGATCGAGGAAATCAGCCCCATCCTTGTTCCATATGGACCCACCACTAGGTGGATGATGCTAATCCTGAACTACATTCAAGATGGGGTGCTCCAACTAGATAGTGGTTTTTGATAGTAGATTTTGTGGAGAGAAATCAATTTTACTCTTTAGGATGGACCAAATTACCCAAAATTCCTCTACTAATGGGGCTCTAATGGATTCCTTCTCATACGTGTTAATGGAGAAGAGACTATAGGTGTTTTGGAATAAGTGCATGTAGGAGATTTTGGAGCCCACCAATTAGGTTATAGTCTTTCTGATCAAATCTAAAGGCTTGGATTCTCCTGGTCTTTGAAAAATCATGATTTTATAGAATTCACTAATAAATTTCATTCATGTCATATGCATGCTAACTTCATCCCTTAACCACCAATGTTTCTAGATACGACCAAATACTTGAGTTGTTTTCCATATGTGTAATGGATGTTGTGGTGACATACCCTATATCTATGGCCAAGTAATTGAAATACATCATTACCGGTACTTATTTCGTCTCTAAATGGGAATTGGAATTACCCCTCAAAGAAGTTAGAGACAAAAGAATTTTTAGTTTCATAAAAGATAACATCATTTTCAGATTTGGTGTCCCTCATACAATATTTATGAACAATGGAACTAATTTCTACTCCACTAAGGTGTAAATGTTATATCAGGGGCACAATATCAAATCCACCTACTCATTCCGCTGTCATACAATGGATAATGGACATATAGAGGCCTTTAAAAATACCCTATCGAACATACCCCAAAATATGGTGGAAAACACCAAAACACATAGCCTAAAAATATCTTGTATACCTTTTTGGATTATCAGACTACAACATGTAATACAACATAGGTGACCTCATAAACATTGGTGTATGGAATAGAAGAAACCCTGTCCATTTAGGTTCAATTTTCATAGCTCTGTATTTCAATCTATGACAAAATATATATAGATGAGTAATCCTAGAAATGACTGGATGAATCAGAGTGATAGGATGGAAATATGTTGCATACCATACATCACTTTGATGTTTACCAAAATTACATATCATGATATTTTAATAAGAATATATGACTATGTTCATTCCTCTAATGAGAATTGGTACTGGTTCTTAGGAATATAATGATACTAGGAAATAATCCTCTAAACATTGAGCCAAAGTGGGAGGGACCTATCTCCATTAATAAATTCCACTCTAACACATCTTATTCCTTAATATCAATGGATAGTGAAGTCACCTTGAATATAACTGATGTAAGTTTTCTAAAGAAATATTTCATGTAATCACAGGATTTCCATCCTGGCTACGGGATTTTAAATTGCATAACACCATGTATTTCACCACTGAAATATGATATACTTCGTAATAGTTCCTTTTCAAACGACCCAAAACTGTAAGATATCATTCGTCCTCACCATATGGAATTAAACTGAATGATTAATGTATTTATTATTTGATGTTAATAAATCCCCAAAATACCACAAGTTGACACTCCCCATGGTCCCTTGAATATGAGGAAGAAAGGATGGGAAGTCCCCACACATAATCCCAACTTAAATCACTACCACTCCGTAGTGGCACTAGGGCCCCTTTATAGGTGTAAGACCAAATATTATCACATCCTTATCACATTATATTAAACTACATAGATCTTTTAAGAACTAAACATGTCTTGATTATCATTATAATGAGATATGTAGTGACACTCGAATCTCCAAAATTAGGTCTATCCATGACCACACAAAAAAATCCCCTTCACTCCCTATTTGTATGGATTAGACCTGCACATGGAACATTATCCAGAACAACAATTACCTTGATTCTCATGTTAATGAGATACATAGTGATGCATAGATCTCCTATACTGGGTCCATTAACAATTAAATAAAATAAAATCTCAATCATATTCACTATCCATGAATTAGATCTTTATAGGGAACCTTTCTAGGACAAGCGGATTGACTCCCATTATAGTGGGATTATCAATGATGCATAAACCTCTTGTTTGAATCCCAAACACCATATTAGAAAATTATAAATCCCATTTCCCCATGTTAAGGGATAATTTACTTTGGGTGGGAGTCTTTGAGAACTATGTATGGATTTATTATTTCCCTATAAAGATACATAGTGATGCCCAGGCCCTGGGTCTTTATCTAGCCACAACATTTCTATTCCTCTATATTGGATTATCTTCAACCTTACTGCAATACGTTAAACTACACAACCATTTCCTTATCACATAAAATTAAACTTCTTTAACATTGTTCTTACGACAATACATTAAACTACATGACCATGTCCTTAACTCATGATGTAAAAACTGCATGGAATATATCCTTATTGCATGATGTTAAACTACATGAGTTTTAAAGAACTATGTATGTATTGATTATTATTCCAGTGAGATATGTACGGATGTACAGATATTCAATCTTGGCTCCAAACATCATCAAAAAGATAATTTCCGCTTTCCCTATGTACAAACAAGATATTTATATGGAACATTTCCAGAACATATGGATCAAATATCATTATGATGAAATGTGAAATGACACTTAGACCTCATGTCTTGGGAACAACCATCAATTTGGAAAATATTTGAATCCCCCTTCCCCATGGTAATACCCAATTGGAATTGGGAACCATCTTCAAGAATAATGTATTACATGATTCTTTCCCTATCTAGATATGTAGTGACTCTTGGGTCATACACCCTACTTTATCCATGATATTTCTTTTCAAATAAGAATCACCCATGTCCTTTCTGTATGACAATAAACGTCACGGTTCATAAAGAACTATGTGTGTCTTGATTCTCACCCCTATGAGATATGTAGAGATGTCTAGATATTCAATCCTAGGCCTAAATGCATCACAACATGGGAAATGTCTCTAATCTTCCATGTATGATTCAGATATACATTAGAAGATCCAATATAAGATCTCACCCTATTCTTGAACCCATATCAACCCCCATTTCCTCCATACATGAATTCAGTCATTATTAGAGACCATTATTGTTAGAACTACGTGTGGCTTGATTCTCATCCAATTGAGATACGTAGTGATATCTAGGACTTAATCTTAGTCCTATAAATAAGGAAATGAAATATTCCCCCTCTCCTAAATATAAACAATGATCCATGGATGAACATTTATTTTTGGGTCCCTTCATTAGGGGGCCCTCCATGGAAACAGAGATTCCCCCTCCTAGATATGAGTAATATCAATACAAGGGACTTCCAACTCATGGCCAATAAGGATCCAAATGATTACTTTTTTGCTTGTAAATATTCCTTCCACACTTCATACTACAAATCATAATCACTTTCAGATCTTCATAATATTCCCTCATCTTCTAGTAGAATAATTTCTGATGTAACACACCCAAATGATAAAGTGTTAAATAACTAAATTATATGACTCATGTCAAAATGGTGCACTTTCCTTTTTGGGAGCCTACCTGATTAGAAGTTCATAGTTAATCGTGATATCCCTGGAGTAGTGATCATGATGGGTGACCTTCTGGGAAGATTCCCAAGATGTGTGTGAGTGAGGACAAAGCACACTGGAAAGGACATGTGTTGGCCTATAGGGACTGTCAAAGTCGGATGAGCCAATTGTCACATTTGGTATCAGAGTTGGTACCCATCCTTAAGTGCAGTGCACTACCTGGGTTGAGATGTAGGGACCACAACGAGGATGTTGTGCTCTAAAGGGGGTGGGGTGATTGTAACACCCCCAAATGATAAAGGGTTAAATGAAAAAATGATATGACTCATTTCAACAAGTGACACCTCCCTTTTTGGGAGTCTACCTAATTAGAACTCCACAATTAAGTGTGCTTTTCATGGAGTAGTGATCAGGATGGGTGAACTTCTGGGAAGTTTCCAAGATGTGTGTGATTGAGGAAAAAGCACACTGGAAAGGATATGTGTTGGCCTGTGGAGACTTTCATTAGATGGATGATCCAGTTTTCACATCTGATACCTGAGTTCTCTTTTCCTAACTATACTATAATACAACCAAGTTGAATTTTCATCAAACGACCCAAAAAATGGGTTGGTCAAACAAAGTATTCTGTTGTTTGACAATGCAGTACACCCTCCATTGGTCTTTCATAAAACATCCCATAAAATGAGTTTGTAAAAATAACGATAATTTCAACCTTTGGGGAATCCTCTTATATACCTATAAGATTTGAAGATGATATGCTAAAACCCTGGATTCAAATTCAAGGTTAATCCCATGCATATTTTTCCCATGTTATCGCTCTCAATTTAAAAACTTTCAGGACCACAATTTATAATTTCCTCCCTCATGTCAAAAGTACATAGAACAACCTTGGTTCGATAATGCCATGTATCAGCACTCATTTCCATGATATTATTGTTCGATTTGTATGACCAAAAACTATATGCATCACATTTCTTTTACATACATCAAAAATACCTAGAGAACCCATTTTCATGATTCCTTGGAGTTTCTGGCTTGAAATGATCCTTTCATATTCATGTACTTTCCTTTTATAAACTGATCTCTGTAGCAAAGAAAATCTGAATCTCCACAAAAATACATCATCTTTTTAGTGATAGAATGTCAGAATTCTTGATGAGATTTTTTACAAACTATATTGTATCATTCCCAAGTTGTATTTTCACAAGTTTTTCACAAATTTTAGGGTTTATCAGCCAAAGGATGAAACTATTGACTATGCAGTATGTGCCCAAGTTATCCTTGCATTAAACATCCCACAAAATATGTTTTCCATATAGTGGTAACATTATCCATAGGAGAAACCTACTCTATAATCGTAATCTCATTTTCCATATCCCTCTTTAGATCAGAAAGTCCCCAAATCACATCATACAACATTGTCCACTCACATCTAAATATGATAGCACATTTCCAGAAAATATTGAATGAATTAGAGAATCATAAACCTTTCAATAAAGATCTAAATACATTAAATTATATTCCCTTAATTTCCTTATGGTAAAAAATTAAACCACATATCATAATTTCCTTTTGGTATGAATTTAAACTATATAGCATAATTTTCTTATTATGAAACATTAAACTACATAGAATAATGTCCATATGTTATGACTTTAAAACTACATATCATAATTCCCTCTCCATAAGATGTTAAACTGCATGATAAATGTCTTGATTGAATGACATTAAACTAGATGATACCATCATATTTTTTAGAAAGGATCATTCCCCAGGACATTGACCATCTAAAAAAATGTACCCTCCTCCACTCAATCCAAATTTGTGTTGGTGTAGTTTACCATTCATGGAATGTACCAATAAAAATATTCCCTTTATTCCCATACACATCCTTATGGAAAAACCATCCATAACAATCTTGAGAAATAGGAATCTTAAACATCAACCATCAATAATAAAATGTCAAAAATCCAGAGAAATTATTTTCTTGACTATGTTTTAATACACCCTAGTTGGATTTTCATAATTTTCTCACAAATTTTAGAGCCCATTATCCAAAGGATTCCTCTATTGACTATACAGGATGATACCTAGTTTTCCTTGCATAAAAAGTCCCACAAAATAGGTTTTTCAATCGGTGGTAACTTTTTCCTCATGATAAACCTCTTCTATTCCCTAATATAATGTTTTTGATCTTGGAACCAAAAAATTGTTGATAAAGACTCCCCACCAGATATCTGAAGAATGCCAAAACATTCTTATCCCAATAGCCATGTTTGGGTATTTATTTCAAAATCTATGTTCAAAGATGTCTGACTTCGAACATTAGCCTTACTAGTTTAAATTTAATAACTTTAAACTACCCATGAAAAGAAAAAAAAATACTCACTAGGATGAAAACCATCAAAGGGAACTCTTGATAAAAGTTGAGTCCTAACTCTGTAGACCTGCTCTTCATGGTTTAATAAAAATATCAATTGATAAAAAGGTAAAATTCAAAAAACATGTTAAGGGAAAAACCAAAAAAGGAGGATCCTAAGAGAATTCTAAGTATCACCCACTAATTGTCCTTCATATTAAGATTTGGAAATAATTAGGGTGATGACATAAAAGGACAGAAAACTTGTAGGGTTGTTCATACAACCCTAGAAATAGTCAAATTGTGCCCACTAAGCCCCTTGGATTAGGTAAAAATTAGTGTGGAACACATCCCTATCATTATGATTATGATTAGCTTGTATGAATATGTCATACCATAGAAACTATCATCGATGTTATGTTCACATGAAGAGTAAAGGGGTGAAGACATATATGATTAAAATGAAAATTTTTCCATTTATGAAAAAGACTCAGAGAGCATCTAAAAGATATAGTCTCTCCATTACAGTTTACAAAAGTCTTTCAATATAACTCTTCATATATTGAATGTCCTCTTGAGACTCATCAGCTGCTCATTAAAGCTCAGTTAGTCGACCATATATTGTATCCTCAGCCTGGAAAAGTATGTCTGTTGCAGCTACAATGGAAGTTGACCCTTCAATATGGGATTCTCTCATTTAATGGTGGAGTTGTTTGAGTTCCCCTTGAATGAAATCCATTTCTTATTGAAGGTGCAATGATTGAAAGGCCTTCCCCTTTATCATCCTTTTATATTATTCCTGATCTTTATTATGGCTGGCCTTCACTTGGGGTAAAGAATCTTTAATGTCATCAACATTGGAAATTAGTTTGGCCTTTATGAGATCTTGATGAAGCTTATTCTCTTTCTTTTGACTATAAATAGTTTATTTAACTGTAGTTTTCATTGGGTGGTAATCAAATACAATAAATCCCAACATTCCAGATAGAACTAGAAGTTATCTGAAATGTTAAGGTGGGTCTTACATATTCATATAATAAATTATCTTCCAAATGATCTCCCAAGACCTTCCACGCATGACACTGGGAGAAGACAACAACTCTAAGTCTGACTCAAAGCCACTGTCAGTTGGAAGAATGTACTCTGAAACCAAATCACTCAAAGAAGTTCCCAGATCTACTTCCTCCAAGACAATGTCTACATGTCCTTCTAATTCTTGATAAATTGGTATAGCACCTCCACCTTTATAATTGGTCACAAAAGCTGATAATCCTAAATGATGATTTAGAATAATTATTAGTCTAAATATGTATATAATGGGGCATGATCAGGACAATTGGTGACATTTACCCAATAGAAGGTTAGCAGCATGGGAGGATTCCTCCCTAGAATCCCCATCTTCAGTAGTCTGAGCCAAAACCTTGTGATGAGGGGCACTCTCCTGGGTCTGCCTGAGGCTCACCAAATGAGGATAAAAAATACTTCCCATTTAAAGGTCTACATGAGTCCCACCACCTCAAATATGGGATTGAGATAGAATTCAACGTCTTGTATATGTATTGTCACTACAATATTATCCATAGATGGATTTTCACATTCTATGATGTCATGATTAGAGAATCATGCATAAAAGATTGGTTGTACAAAATTGAAGATGCGCGTTCATTAAATTCCCTATTAAGTACCCCAAATTTAGCTAATGTGATGGGAAATTTAATATGTTCCAATATTTCTTTAATGTATATTACAAGATTTCTCATGGAATCTACTAATTTCCTAGGCCCCATGTAAATATCACCTGTGGAGACACATGGAATACTTGGGTCAGGACCCGACACATCACCCACCTACGATGACTTGAGACCCTAAACAACATACTCAGTGGTAGCTACAGGGTCAACATTAGTCATATTAGGGTCCTCTAGATGATTATATCAACCTTAAATATTATAGAGATGGATGTAATTTATCATCATATGACATCTTATGATCTACCTTTTACATTACGAGATCCCTCCTCTCTTTCTATAGTAGTTACAGGAGCAGTGATAAGAGTAGTGAAAGGGGTAGTGACAGGAGTAGATGATGTATCCTCATCCCTTGAAACCTCTTCTATTGAGGGTGTTGACTCGCCAGTATAGATCTGTTCTCAGTCTAGAGTTCCCTCTTTTTTCTTTAGAGGCTCATATATAAGTCCCTTCAGATATTAAAGGGAAGGATTTCTTACAATCCAAGGAGGGTTAGACACCTGTTCTGGGTAAATAAGAGATTAATGGTTCCAGGATGACTTACCACTATTGGTGAGATATTTAACTAAATATTTTACCCAATGGTGTTACTTATTTTTCATTTTGTTGATATATGGGGAATAGCGTCGACCTCCTAAAAGATAGGTATTACATGAGGCAATGAGAATTCTCCTACCATATCAGCCTCTACTATTTGCTGCTGTAGAGATATTTATCCTGATTCAAGGGGTGAGTCATCGGCACCAAGAAGGGTTCCCATTTGTCCATATCTTAGTGAGGGAAACTCCGTTGTTTTACCTCAGCCCTCTTCAAATTAGAATGAGATTCTCCTTAGAAACAATTCTTTGTCTCAGATAATAAGAGAAGAAAAAAAAGGGTGAGAAAAGATTAACTTACATATTCATGATTGACTTGATCAAACCATTCCTCATAAGATGAGTAGTCAACCCCATTAGTTTCAACTTGTTTCACCATATCATCCACTTGTCTCATGGTATGAATTTGGACATCGGTTTCATAAATGAGAATGTCTAGCTCCAGAATTTAAATCCTCAATTTATTAGGATTATCCACTAAGAGAATATCAAGAGGGGCTCAACCATCTCATATCCTCGGGATTTGCAGCTCAATACATAGGATCACCTATGTGATTTTATCATCAAGGGACATATCCTACCAAAATTGGGCTACCTCTAGTCATAAAAATTCTAAATACATCCTGGTATGTTGTGATGATGATTCTATGGCCTTGTATTTCATGGGTTTACTGACCCTCTCCATCACAGATGAAGGACGACAAAATGTAAACCGAGTCACTTCTTGGTGTATAATACTATACCATCTTCATGCGACTTCAGTTGGTGTATCCCTTTTGATTATCACTAATTTACTAAACCTTTAATGATTTATTTTATTTGATCTAGGATCCTCGCCATATTCACCCTCTTTTGTGGACAAAGAAACCTCTAAAGGAGATGAATCACCCTCCTAAAGAGGGGAGTCCTTCCTACTTTGTTTTCTCTTCCCAACCCGACGAACATCTTTGGCTAGCACCCCTTTTGGTTATGATGCAATCCAGGACATGTCATGTTAGTAGGTTAACCCACTGGTTATATCCACTTGAGGATGGTTTAATACCACCTACATCACACCCTAGTTGTGAGAATCTATAGCTATAGATATACCATTAGATGATTTTCTAATATGATATGAACTGGAGGTGATATAGTTATATGCAGCAGACACATGAACTAGTTTAAAAACCTATAAGGATCATAAGCCTCACATATAATCTCCCCATAGATCCTTGTCACTATAGAATTGTTCCTAAAGGTTATCTTGTATGAATTTATCTCATCTTTAAACTTATCCTCGTCAGTAAATATCCCTATGAGAATATTCCTATTGGGAGAGAAGTTAAAATCATTAAATAAACATATCCATATTTGGATTTCATTGGGTTTTCAAAGATAGGGGTGGAATACTAGATATAGCCTAGACATATGGCTAAAAATTCATTTTTATAACCTTGATCTTGCTTTTCATGGTGTAATTTCAAAAATGTCCTATGATCCATCAACACAAAACATAAAACGGTCCTACAATTCTGAAAAGAGACTTCCCTGCTTGAACATGAAGTAGGCTTCTGTGGATTCATTTCCAGTATGAGGATGGAAAAGACAAGGAAGTTTTTATAGGCCATATTGGCCTCTAAAATGATCATTGGCAGCCTTATGGAACCATTGGAATCATAGACATGCAACAAATAGGTGCTAAGACACATGTACAGAAATCCTGCAAGACATGTCTTAGCTGGAACACCAAGATTAATCTCATATCCCCACTTATCAAACTCCCCCTTCTATAAAGCCATCTAGAAGGTTCGATGTGTGATTCTCTTCACTATCTTTTGACAACTTGTTAGATTCTTGTAGGTGGGGACTTCCCCCTTCATCCTTAAGATATTTCTCATCCACACTTTTGGAAGAATATCCCCTATTAGGTGGGGTTCTAACTACTTAATGTAATGATATATTTTCCATAGCTCACGTGCCAAAGATGGAATCCTATCGGTATCATCCCATGTCACCCTCAGAGGGATAAATTCATCATTCATATATCCGAGGATTAGATCCCCAAAGATCTCATGAACATCCCCCAAACTAATGCCAACTTTTCCATGAATCAGATGGAAGGAATTCTTCTGTGGGATCCACTAGTTCAATACCTACGGAATGAACTCAACATTTATATAACCACTATTTTTCCCACCCATATGGAATAGTATATGTTTACAGCATTTAATTCTGTTATGAAATCTGAAAAGTCTTAAAACACCCAATATACACACATCCATATAGGCTTAACACCCCCTCCTGGGCAGAAGTGCCAATATTTCCTTTAGCTCTTTAACTGGACTTTTTTTTAATCCTGAAAAATGGATGATTATAAATTTAGATTTTATTCGACAGTGTGCTGTTCCATGTCTGTTGTACACTGTATTTGATACATAACACTTGTTTTGGATGTTGTCCCAAAATTGATATATTCACCCATTATTGAAATGCTAGAAGTTGCAAAATTATTGTGTTATTAAAACCAAGTGATTGGGGTGTAGTTCTTTGGAGATATTATGAGGACCACCCACTGATGTCAATAACAATAAAGTGGTAAATAGACACTCTCCAAAAAGTTACAGTTATATTTCATCAAGGACACCACCATATCCGGAAGAGTAACATCAAATATTTCTTAATAATTGTTCCCTACAAATTTCATCAACTCCTCAATGAATTTATTATTTTGTTAATAAGAAAATAAAATCTTACTAGTATACATTGAACCTATAAATAATTATCATCTTTGTTTTTGGGAATTTTCATTTTATTGAAAGCTGTGAAAACAAGAATATTCAGGAAAGGTAGGAATTCACACAAAATCCATCACGCAAGTTCCTTCTTCAAGTGCACCACACAAGTCCATATCTCATGATCCTATCACAACAAGATCAAATAGGAATATACATCATG
Source organism: Viscum album (assembly GCA_963277665.1). Classification (NCBI taxonomy): domain Eukaryota; kingdom Viridiplantae; phylum Streptophyta; class Magnoliopsida; order Santalales; family Viscaceae; genus Viscum; species Viscum album. Next base: position 1,119,456,085 of record OY728152.1, read on the forward strand.
TGGGAAGACACATACTGTGATTGTATAAATGATACCTTCAACAAAATAGTTCCAATGGATGGTCTGCATGGGAGACCCGCACGACGAGACATGAATGTTTGGAATCATGAGATTCGTTCCTCAAACTGAGTGTCCTATTTATAGATGAGGAATCCCACTGCACGACCCATGTGCATGACCCCGTACACAATTGGATTAATAGGTTGAAAATAATGGAAGACCTATATAGATGACTTTTTATAGTTACCTTAGTGCTTTATCCATCATTTTCATCCCTTTACTGTATGATCAAACCCTATACCTTTCATCAGATCCAATCATGAGGGGGGGGGGGGTTTGTTGACACTATATTTTGTCATGTGGATGAAAAGGAAACAAATGGAAATACATTAGGGAGATGATAACATAAGAAATTAATAACTCCATGGATAATAAAATCATATAATGGCCATTTCACGCAAGTACCCCAAGTATTGTTGGCGTTCTAGGCACCTACACGGATCTCTGCATTACCAACCTCCGTGAGCACCTAAATGATACACCTGAGTGAGAAAGACCATTCTCCCAATGTCCCATATTTTCCTATAATTAGGTCCCTGGGGTCTTTATTTATTTGGATATAAATTTACAAAGGAAAACCAGCACTCTATTTTCCCTAGTGCTTCACTTAGTCCCTATGAAATATTCTAGGTGGCTATCTAAGACCATAAGAGGGGATTAAAGGGGGATTGTGAAATTAAAGTCCTACCATGGTTTAAAATAAAAAATACCTCCATGAAGAACTCTCTCAAACCGTAATTTATGAAGACTACTATGAGGTACCCTTCCTCAAAGAACAACATATGTGAGTCACCTCTGAGAACACCAGAGTAAACCTGTGAATCTTTTATCAAGGTATATCCCAAGTGTATTTTCCCAGGTGGTCTATCACCCAAGGTTCCAACAGTTCGCCCATGTCTAATTGTGCGGAGAACCCTCCTATGTGATCCATTTTGGTATTCCCTACACTTAATCTGGCACAATCCACCCATCAGGCCTTCTTTAAAGCCATCCATAGAAGGTCCTCTTGTCCTTTGGCTCCATTTTATGAGAGGGGTCATGTTGTAACCTCCACCAAGGTCTTTGTACTTGAACAACCATGGAGAGTGGAACACTATCATGTCCTCCATTTGGGTTTGTATTCATATGGTCTAAGCTTTCACACACATTTCTGGTTGGTTGTTCAAGGTACTTATGGGGTTTTTGAGTTTATATCCCAATGGCCACGAAGGTCCATACCCCAGGGATAGTGTCAAGGAGTTCTGGTCTAGGAAACAAGGGTTACGACCATGTCCTCCCATTTTAATCTCTGAGACATTGAGCCTTCAGTTCCATGAATGGAGGGTAAGGATTAAACTTTATTTTCTATTCAACATTAAATGACATGCTCCTCCCTTACTGTGGAACCAATTTTAGGGAATCCCACATGTAGTATGCTCCTAGCCTTTCTTGTAGGAGGTATAACTCTTGCTCCACTCTGCCACCTAGACATTGGGTCATAGAGAAGATGGGAACCTAATCCCTCTCCCTTCTCTCATACTACCTTCCCTCCTCAGTCTTCATACCCTGGACCCATTCTAGGGTAATGTGAAGAGAGGGAAGTGATGTACCCTTGTCCTCATCCATGATCATCCCAATGAAGAGGAATCAGGCACACTCAATGCCCCATCCCTCTCTCTTTGGGATTTTCACCATGTCCACCTATAGACAAAAGTAAATTGTGAGGTATGTCAGATATTCCATTTCCCCTTATTTCTCACACTGAGCATGACTCATGTTGGATTAAAGGTTAACAACGATCACGACATCCTCATGATCGATGCGACCTATTGAACAAGGACAACTTTAATTCCTACTATAATCAAGATATGCAAGACACCCACCTAGGGCCCGAGCTCAATGGGAATCCTCCTCCATAGTAATCCCCAATCATAATTCCCCTTAATCTTCACATACTCCTTTGGAGTATTCCCCAAAACAAGCCTCTCGTTCACTATGAGTTAAACACCCCACACTGTCCCTTTAACATGGCATTCTACATAAGTGTAAGCCCAAATTGTGCCATCAAATAGTATGGGAATCCTTTTCAGGAATAATCCCCAACTTAATCCTCTCAAAGGCCCATACCCCCCTGTGATAAAAACATACTAAAATCCTTCATAGGCTAGTTTCTTCATAACCAAACTATGTGGGATTTTATTCTCCAAAAATGGGATATGTATAAATCCTCCATGAGATCCAAACCCAACACACCAAATCCACCATATTCTATTTGGGACATATTCTCATTTGGGTATAATTAAACTTACAAATGCATATTCATCCCATGTTTCCTAGGTTACATCATCATAAATCCCACACAAAAATATGATTTGGAACCTTCCTCCTAAATTTCATGTCCATATGAATCTAAACTATAAAATTGGGTCCTTAACACATGACCTTAAAAGGTATTATGTTCCCTATTAAGAGGCACTGAACTACATGGGTTTTGATTCCTTTCCCAAGGGTATCTAGGAAGCACATTTATGGGTATTATCCCAACATAAAAAACTCCCATATGCCTGGATGACGATACACTCCATAGTACCCCACTAATTGGGTAGGAAACCAACATCAGTTTAATAATGACCAAAGAATCTATAAGTATTACATAATAGGATACCATCAATGGAGAACCCCAGATACACATAGATATCTCAAATGATGAAGAACCAAGAATACATACTAATGATTATAAGATCTATACCTATTAATAATTGATTTCTAATTTTAGGGACACCCACATCATAGTTTGGAATTAATAAATGATTCAATAAATTTTATTAAATCTATAAGTGGGTCCTAAATTAGGAAATAATTCCCAACAAAAGGGTGTGCTGAGACCAACCTCCCATCCTCTCAACCAATGGGTGATCTTAAGAATCATTAGCAAAATCCAAAATGATTTCCTACCTTTGGAAAGTAGGTCCCTTTTGATATAGAACATTGGGTGTTTCTGGCCCCATGAACAAACCCGTTGGAAATTGTTTGAAAATAGAAAATCATTGCGAGGCACGAATTCCTAGGGGAAACAACCCGAAAAACGTAAAAAAAATTCTAAAATACCTAAAAAACACTTAAACCCATAAATACCATAAAAACCTCAAAATCCCTAAAAACCCTAAAAACTATAAAATCCTAATATATCTGTAAAAATCCCTAAAAACACAAAACACCCTAAAACCCTAAAAAACTAAGAAAACCATTAAAACATAAAAATATAAAAACCCCAAACACCCAAAAAACATTAAAAACCCAAAAAACACTAAAAGACCCTAAAACCCTAAAACCCCATTAATACCCTAAAAACTAGAAAAAACATCTAAAACTATTTAAAATCTTAAAAATGATTAAAAACTCTAAAAACCCAAAAAAACTCATAAAAACCAAAACCCAAAAAACCCTAAAATCACTAAAACCATAAAAAACCTGAAAATCCTTAAAAACAATTTTAAAAAATAAAAAAACTTAAAGCCCATAAAAATCACTAAAAACATAAAAATCCATAAAACCCCTAAAAACCACAAGAAACCTTAAAAACTTAAAAACATTTAAAACCCCTAAAAACCTAAAAATGTTAAAAAAATAAAAAACATTAAATCACTAAAAACCTCTAGAAACACAATAAAATATCTACAAACCTTTTAAATTAAAAAACGTTATAAAACTAAAAAAAAGTAAAAAAACCTTATAAACTAAAAAAATCATAATACCCCAAAAAAACCTAAAAACCCAAAAAATACTAAAAAAACCTGAAAAAATAAAAAAACCCTAATGTCCATAAAAAACATAAAAAACATAAAAATCCCAAAAAGTACCTAAAAATGTAAAAAATCCTAAAAAACCTTGAAACCCACTAAGAAAGCATTAAAAACTTAAAAAAACTTAAAACCCCTAAAATATCAAAAAAAATTAAAACACAAAAAAGAAAATAAAAATTATAGAGACACTGAAAACCTTAAAAACCCCTAAAATATTAAAAACAGTGAAACCCCATAAAACCCTAAAGAACCACTAAATCCCTAAAACCCCTTTAATCATCTAAAAAAATTAAAAAAACTCTATAAAACAATAAAACATATAAAAACTAAAAATACCCTATAAACCCAAAAAACAAGTAAAAACCCTGAAAATCCCTAAAAACTATAAAACCCATAGAAATTAAAAAAATCTCTAAAACACTAAAAACATAAAACCCCTAAAAATCCTAGAAAACCGTAAGAAAAAATTAAAACCCTAAAAACAAAAAACCTATAACCCTATAAAACCTTAAAACCCTGAGAAACCTAAAAATCCAAAAAACCCTAAAACACGCAAAATCTCTAAAAACCCTAAAAAATAAAAAAAAATCTTAAAAGGTCTTAAAATATCTAAAACATAAAAACCACTAAAAACCTAGAAAACTCAAATGAAACCCATAAAACCGAAAAATGCTTTAAACCCATTAAAATCCTAAAATTCTAAAAACCCTAAAAACCTTAAAAACTAAAAAAATCCCTAAAAATCATAAAAAACCCTTAAAACCCATAAAAACTCGAAAATCCACTAAAAATAGAGAAACCCTTTAAACCCCTAATAATGTGAAAACTCTAAAAAATATTAAAAACCATAAATAACTCAAAATAACACTAAAAAGAAAAAAAAATTAGAAACATAAAATACCGTAAAAACCCATAAAAACCCTTAAACCCATAAAAATCCCTAAAAACCTTAAAACCATAAAAATCCTAAAAAATACCTAACAATACCTAAAAATATAAAAACCCATAAAAAATACCATGAAAATAGTAAAAAACAAAAAACACTCAAAACTCCTAAAAACCCAAAAAAATGCTAAAAACACTAAAATCATAAAAGCAAAAAAACCCTCAAAATCTATAAAAACTCTAAAACCCCATAAAAATTATAAAAAGGCCCTAATAATCTAGAAAAATTTAAAAACCTAAAATCATTGAAAATATCTAAGAAAGCCTTAAAAAATTGGAAACACTAAAAACTACTTAAGAACCAAAAAATGCTCAAATACTTAAAAACCAAACCCCCCCAAAATCACTAAAAATCCTAAAAACCATAAAAATCCTAAAAATACAAAAAATGCCCTAAAAACAGAAAAAAACCTAAATACCCTGAAAACACATAAGAAAATCTTAGAAACCTAAAAAAAACTTAAAATACCTAAAAACCTAAACATTAAAAAAACCTTTAAAACCCCTAAAACCTCTAAAAAACAACAAACCCTAAAAACATAAAAAACCTAAACCCCATAAAACCCTAAAACCCACTAAAGCTATAAAACATACTAAAAACTCTAAAAACCTTTTAAAACCCACCAAACATTATAACATATAAAAAAACATTAAAAACACAATAAAAATAAAAAAATACAAATACAAATTTACCAAAATAACCCTAAAACCCCTAAAAACACCTAAGAACCCTCAAAATCCATAAAAATCCTAAAAATCATAAAAAATACCTAAAAAAAACTAAAAATGTAAAAAATCTTATAAAATAGAAAAACCCCTTAGAAAATATTAAAAACCAAAAAGCCACATAAAAACCACTATGAAACCTATAAAACACTTAAAACCCTAAACCCCCTTAAAACCATAAAATCCCCCAAAATGACTCAAAACCCAAAAAAACAAAGGAAATACCTAATATCTATAAAAACGTATAAAAACCTAAAACCATGAAAACTCTAAGAAAACCATAAAACCAAAAAAACTAATAAAATAGCTAAAATCCTAGAATAGGAAGAACCCTTAAAACCCAAAAAAATCTAAAAATCAAAAAAAAATACCTAAAAACCATGGAAACCCCAAAAAATTGGAGGAGGAGGTCCTTTATGGATGGCTTAGTCTATCCTGACAAGGATCCCTGGAATCCAAGAGGAGGTTCTAATCCCAAGGTTTTTGGTTCCAGGTAGGAGGGGAGCCCCAAGGTGGTGAGTTCTGATGATGTCCTTCACAACAGGAGGAGGCGGAGTGCTTCCCCTACCAAGAGGCGGGCATGGAGAGACTATACCTCCCTTCTAAAACCAATGGCTTCAAGGGCCTCCTCAAAGGCCTCCAAAGCTGTGGAGGATGCTCTTTCCAAGGATCGATCAGATACGAAGCTGCAGAAGATGCAACTCAGGAGGTATTGTAAAAACTTCCTCAAGCAGTATGAGTCATCTGAATGGGAGATGGTGGACTCATATGCCTCCTCTAGGAATGGTGCAGACGGTGATCCCTATGGATTTGAAGACGCATGATGTGGTGATGGGTTGTTCAGTATACTGTGTCTTTTTCTGTTCCTTTGTTTTCTTTTTTTGTTTTCCATTTGGGGATTGTTTTTGGGTATGGGTCAATTGACTCGACCCTTCCCCTGGTCTTATACTTGTTTTACTTTGATATTTTGTGGGCCAAGCTTTCCTAGTCCTGAACCTCTTCTGCCCTAAAATCAATAAAAATATAAAAAACTCTTAAAATAAAAAAAATTCTAAGAACCCTAAAAATAATAAAAATCCTAAAAAATCAATAAAAATACTTTAAAATGTTAAAAATACTAAAAAACATAACAAAAATTTAAAAACATAAAAACTTTAAACCCCCTAAAATCTAAAAAATTGCTAAAAATCGTAAAACCCCTATAAACCACTAAAATCCCTAAAACCCCTCAAATACCTAAAAAACATAAAATCAAAAACATCCTAAAAAATCTATAAAAAATCCTAAAATCATAAATAACATTAAAAACTCTTAAAACCCATAACAAAAGCTAAAAAATGAAAACACTTAATACTCTTAAGACCCCAAAAAGAACTCAAAACCATAAAGTACCCTAAAAACCCTAAAAACCCCTAAAACAATAAAAATCATAAACCCCCCTAAAACCCATAAAACCTCAAAAAAACTAAAAAATCTAAAAACTCCATTACACCTATAAAGAAGCTAGAAAATAAAAAATAACATAAAAGCCCCTAAATAAACCATAAAAACCCAAAACCCCTCAAAATTAATAAACACACAAAAAACCATAAAAACCTAAAAAAGTCATAAAAATACCTAAAAATATAAAAACCCTAAAACCCTGAAAAACCTTAAGAAAACTTAAAAATATACACATAAAATCCCTAAAAAAATAAAAACACTAAAGCCCCTAAAAACACTAAAAATACCCTATAAAACCTAAAAAACCCTAAAACCCTAAAAACACCTAATAACCTGAAAAAACACTAAACACCCACAAAACCCTCAAAACCCAATAAAACACTAAAAACACTTTAAAAACCTAAAATCATTAAAAACTCTAAAAACCTTAAAAACCCTAACAAACTAAAAAATACCCTAAAACACAAAAAAACATAATGACCCTAAGAAACTTAAAACCCCTAAACCCTCAAAATCCTTAAAGTCCATAAAACCCATAAAAATCCAAAACAAAATCCCAAAAAATCACTAGAAATGTAAGAAACCATAAGAAACATGAAATAACTTAAGAAAACCATAAATAAATAAAAACACTTGAAACCCTTAAAAACATAAAAAACTCTTAAAACCCCAAAAAAAATCCAAAAACACTAAAAATCATAATAACCCTAAAAATTTCTAAATACCCTAAAACCCCAAAAAAATACTAAAAATCCCTAATGCTGTAAAAACCCTAAAAACTAGAAAAACCTAAATACACTTAAAACCCTTAAATACCAAAAAAATACTAAAAAACTCTAAAAGGACCTATTTAACATTAAACCCCCAAAACCATGAAAACCCCAAAAAATCATAAAATCCTCCAAAACCAATAAGAACCCAAAAAACCCCCATAAAATAGAGAAACACCTTAAAACCCTAATTTTTTTTAAATGCTATGAAAAACCATAAATACATAAAAACTCCAAAAACCCCTAAAACCCAAAAGAACCATAAAGTCCCAAAAAACCCAAAAAACACTTAAATATCCCTAAAAACCCTAGAAAACTAAAAAACCTAAAAATAAATAAAAAACATAAAAACATAAAAAAACCACAAAATCCATAAAAAATCAAAATAACCCTAAAACCAAAAAAACATAAAAACCATAAAACCCCTAAAGACCATAAAAATTCTAAAAAAACTCTGAAAATCACTAAAATTGTAATGAAACCTAAAAACAGAACCCCCCCTAAAACCATAAAAAACAAATAAAACCACTAAAAAACCTAAAAAACACTAAAAACTCCAAAAAAATCAAAAAATACCATAAACCCATAAAAAAATCTGTAAAACCCCATAAAAATATTTAAAACTCCTAAAAACCAAAAAAATCCAAAACACCACTAAAAACTCTAAAAACACTTTAAACGCCTAAAAAGTGAAAAATCTATACAAAACAATAAAATCCTAAAAAACATAAAAAAACATGAAAAAACCATATATCATGAAAACCCTAAAACACACAAAATCCCTAAAACCCTAAAAGACCATAAAAATCTAAAAAATGTCCTAAAACACTAAAAACATAAAAAACATAAAAACATTGAAAACCCATTGAAAAATTAAAAACCATTAAAAATATAAAACCCCTAAAAAACCTAAATGACGCTAAAAACCTAAAACACTAAAACTAAAAAAAATGAAAAATCCAAAAAACCAAAAAACTAAATAACCCAAAAAAACCATAAAAACCATCAAAATACCTAAAATCCCTACAAACTATAAAAATAAAAAATATATCTAAATAACCAAAAAAGATAAAAAAACCTATAATCCCTAATAACCCCTAAGAATACCTAAAAAACCTAAATACACATAAAACCACAAGAAAAACTAAAAAACTGCCAAAAATCCTAAAAACCCTACAATCCATAACCCTAAAAACCGTAAAAATCCTAAAAACCTAAAAAAGAACTATGATTCCCAGAAAATATAAAAAACCTTAAAAATATTGGAAAACCATAAGAAATCATTAAAAACCAAAAACAATATAAATCCCTAAAAACCAAAAAAAAATGCTAAAAACTCTAGAAAACTATAAAAACCCTAAGAAATCTTTAAACATAAACACATAGAAACCATAAAAACCCATAAGAAGTCTAAAATCACTAAAAATAATAATAATACTTTAAACCCCTAAAAATGATAAAAAAGATCAAAAAACCATAAAACCCCTAAAATAATAAAAAACTAAAACTCTAAATTTCAAAAAACCCGTAATATCCCTAAAACCCTAAAACCCCAAAGACCCACATAATACCTAAAATGCCAACAACAGAAAAAATACTAAAAATCCTAAAAATTCATAAAAAAGTAAAACACCAAGAAACCCTAAAATACCTAATGAATCCTTAAAAACCTTAAAAATTTTAATAACAATAAGAAACCTAAAAACACTAAAATTGCTAAAAAAATCCTAAAACCCATAAAAACCTCTAAAATCCTAAAAAACCCTAAAACCCTATAAAAACCCTAAAAACCTCTAAAAATTATAAGAACCCATAAATAATCTAAAAACTCTAAACAACCTTCAAATTATAAAAAATCACTAAAACCCCAAAGACCTAAAAAACCCAAATCACCCTAAAACCCATAAAACTCGTCAAAATAGATAAATACCTAAAAGCCCATAAAACAGCCTAAAATACCTAAAAATACAGGAAAACATAAAAAACCCTAGAACCCAAGGAAAACCCTAAAAAAACATTAAAATCCAAAAAACACTTAATACCCCTAGAAACTAAAAAAACTAAAAACCCCAGAAAATAATCAAAATTCTTAAAACCATTAAAATACACAAACACTAATAAAAACATTAAAAACCATTTATGTCCCTAAAAATGTTACAAAAATATAAAAAAATCCTTAAAAACCTAAAAACTCAAAAAACCCTAAAATCCCCATAACCCAAAAAACCCTAAAACCATCAAAACCCTAAAAATCCCTAAAAACTCCAAAAACCACAAAAAATATTTAAAAATCGTTAAAAATAATTAAACAAAATAAAACCATAAAACCCCAAAAAACCCCTAAGAAATCATTAAAAACCTAATATATAAAATGACCCTAACAAACCTAAAAAATTCTACAAACCCTAAAAACCCCAAACAACCATATCAACCATAAGACCCTTAAAACACATAAAAACCCTTAAACCCATAAAAAACACAAAACTCCCCTAAAACTCTAAAATCCCTCTAAACATTTAAAACCATAAGAAACTATTAGACACTCTTAATAAGCCTAAAAATTAAAAATCCCTAAAAACCAAAAAACCAAAAAAAACCCAAAAACATTAAAAACCCTCCAAGTCCCTAAAAAGCCTAAAATGCCAAAAATCCTATAAAGGACCTGAAAATCACTAAAAATATAAAAAACATTAAAGAAAATGAAAAACACTAAGAAAACCATTAGAAACTAAAATTAATTAAAAACACTACTTTTTAAAAAAAACCAAAATCCCTATAAAATCTAAAAAAAAAAAAACCATAAAAATCATAAAAACCATAAAATCTATAAAAAACCAATAAAACCCTATTAAACTAGCAAAAACTATAAAACCCTTTAATTCAATAAAAATATTAAAAAACCATAAAAAACCATGAGAACCCAATATAATGAAAAAAATCCTAAAACTCAAAAAAATAAAAAACCCCAAAAAACCCTAAAAATACATAATACCTGAAACCAGTAAAAAAAATAAAACAAATCCCCAAGATACCTAAAAATATAAATACCCCCAAAAATCATGAAAATAACTTCATAAAACCTTCAAAACAAAAGACACATAAAACCACTAAAAACTGAAAAAATTCTAAAAACTATAAGAATACCAAAATTACATATAAAAAAAGTCTAAAACCCATACATCACTAAAAACCCAAAAACCATAAAAATCCTAAAAAATATATAAAAATCCCTAAGAACTAAAAACCCATTAAAAACCCTGACAACACCTAAGAAAACCTAAAAATCCCAAATAAACATAAAAACTATACAAATTCAAAAAACCTATAAAAACCCTAACAAACTCTAAAAACCCTTATAATACCCTAAAACCCCTAAAACCCTTATGAAAATCCCTAAAAACCATAATAAAAAACCACAAAGAGGATGCCACCGCTCTCACCAGGTTCTCTCCTGGTTTCACGATTCCCAGGAGCCCCTTCTGGAATCCTTCTCGGCGGCTTCGCTGCTCCTTTCAAGACCTTATGGTGTGATGCAGATACAACTTTTTGTGACGGGACTTCTTGACGGTGTAGATCTATGCTCTCAGCCTCTTTTGAGCGGCTCATGGCACATGCGCTCCAGAGCTACAGAGGTATGGATGGAGCGGTTTTCGTCTGGCTGGAGGCGCGTTTGCATGCATCGGGGGCTCTCCTTGACAGATCTAGGTTCCGGTGGTGTTCCTTGTTCCTTGTTGGCTTCATTTTGGATGGATTCTTACAGTGGTGTGGTACGGGTATGACAGATCTGGAATCTGTTTCTTGGATCGCAAGATCCTCGGTTCTGACAATGGTGATCCTCGATCGGGAAGGCACACAGTTTTCAACGGGTTTATCCGGCTTAAAGGAGAAATGCATCGATGACTTTCTCTGATTTCAACTCTCTAATTCTCGGTTCCGCACTGGAGAAGGTTTGTATCATTTTCTAAGTCGATCCATTCCTCGGTTCATGAAGCTGATGCAGGTGCGTGCACTTCCTAATCTCTCGGATTCATCTCCGCTCCATGTTGTTGACGCTAGATCTGGCCGGACCTTTTGGCATTCCATGTCCTTCTATTTCCGGATTGTGATGTTGGTTATGAGTCATCTGGTTTTTCTGAAATGGTATAGACGAGTATTGATGTGTGCTTTCTAGTGGTATGCGGTTAATTTTGATATGAGGTGTGGAATGCCGGATGTGGTTCGGTCTAATGGCCTTGATTTCTGGATGTGGAGCTGCATTCCCTTGAGAGATGAAGGTTTTAGATGTGTTGTTTACTGTGTTTTGTGATGCATGTTGTTTAGGACTGGTTGGCTTGGAGGTGGTGTTGTTTTTGCTATTAATGCTGGTGTTTCAGTGCTGTCTTTTGTTGGAGGCTGCTGCTGGTTTCTTGGGAAGATGAGCTTGCCTTGGGTTTCTGAGCGGGGTTTGCTTCGGTGTTGCGGTCTGGTTGTTACCTGTATTTTTCTATGCAATGGTTGGTTCAGATGTGTTTTTTTGTGGGTGCTGGTCTTTGTTTATGTATGCTGGTGCTTGGCGAGGGTTGTTGTTCTACTGCGTGGTAGCGAAGACGGCCTGGTTGTGGTTCGATGCGTGTGTTGGCTATGGATTCTGCTGAGTGGTTCTGTGCTGATGGCGGTGGATCTTCTTGGTGAGAAGGTGGTGGATGCTGGTCTGTGTAAGTTTGGATCCTGGTATCTGGTTGGTTGTGAGCTGCTGGTTGTTATTGACTACTGGATGATGGAGTTTCTTATGGAAGAGCTTCTTGGTGAGAAGGTGTTGGTTGCTGGAGCTTGTGATATTGGACATTTGTCACTGCTTGGATATGAGTTGTGGATGCTGGTTTCTGCTTGGTTGGGAAGTGATAAAGGGGTGATGGTGCTTCCAACCGCTGGAATTGGCTGAGAAGGTGCTGAAGATGTTGTGGGTTTGGTTTTGTGTCTTTCTTTCTTTTGATTTTCCTTTTTGCGGTCTTTGTGTGTGTTTGTTAAGGGATTTTGGGTGTGGGTTGATTGACCCCGCCCCTCCCTGTCTGTCGTGTCTTTGTGTCTTTTTTTTTTGTAATAAATTTTGGTGGGTGTCAGGATTAGCCTGGCCCCGGGCCTTCCTTGCCCTAAAACCCTTAAAAACAATAAAACCCATAAAACCTTAAAAAACCTAAAAACCCACAACACCCCTTTAAATCTCTAAAATTATTTAAAGCCCAATAAAAATGTTAAAAAACTCTTAAAAACCATAAAAAGTCAAAAAAGTCAAAAAAAAAACCCTAAAACCCTAAAAAACTATAAAAAACCCCTGAAAACCGAATAACCCTTCAAAATCCCTAAAAACCCCCAAAACCCAAAAATATCCAAAAAACCCTAAAATTCCCTAAATTGTAAAAAATTAAAAAAAAAATACGCTGAGAAAAGCTTAAAACCCAAATAGACATACAAATATTAACAATCCTAAAAACTACATAAAACCTTAAAAACACAAAAACCCTAAAAACCCTAAAAACTATAAAAATAACCAAATAACATAAAAACTCTAAAACCCTATAAAAACCCTAAAACCACTAAAAATATTATAATCCAATTAAACCCCCAAAATGTTAAAAAAATATAAAAATAAATAAAACCCTAAAGAACTCAAAAAAACACTAAATCTAAAAAAACAAAAAAACCCTCAAAACCCTAAGCATAGTAAAACCCTCAGAATCCCTAAAACACTAAAAACCATAAATATCCTAAAACTACATACAAATACCAAAAAGACTTAAAAACCCTTAAAATTCTTAAAAACCCCTAAGAAAAATTTAAAAACCTCAAAACACTAAATAAACCTAAAAACATAAAAAATAAAAAAAACCCCTAAAAACTTCAAAATCAATAAAAAACCTAAAAACCATAAAAATATCTAAAAACGAAAAAATACATAAAATCCATAAAAGTCCATATAAAAACTGTAAAAACCTAAAAACACTTTCAAACACAAAAAACATAAAAAACATAAAAATCACACAGATGCCTAATAACCCTAAAAACCATAAAAACTAAAAAAAACCTTCAAAATCTGTAAAAGACTATAAAAGGATAAAAAAACATAAAATTACTTAAAATTACCTTAAAAAATTAAAAAAATACTTGAATTCCTCAATGAAAACATTGAAAAACATAAAAAAAATAAAATTCTTAAGAAATCGAAAAAATGCTAAAAACCTTTAGAAACCATAAAAACCCTGAAAACTATAAATCCTCAAAAAACATTAAAAAATACTAAAAACCAAAAAAACAAAAAACCCACTACATACTCTAAAAACCCATTAAACCCCTAAAAACATTAAAAATTTAAAAAAACGATAAAACCCCTATAAAATTAAGAAAAAACAATGGCGACCAAATCTCCTGGTGGCTCTCACGCTTAGGTTCCTCTTCGCGACCTTGTCTCGTGCTTCGTCTCCTCCAATGTGGTCGTTCCTTCTCTACGGTGATGGTCTCTTTGGCGTCGGTCTCCAGAGCTCTCTAGTTTCCCCTGGTGGTGTGCTCGACGGATTTGGTCGAAGGATGATTCCTCTGACAGCAGGGTCAGACCTGGGTCCCTTGACATGCGGCGTTATAGATTCTTAGAGGAATGGATCAGATATGGCCCATCCTCGGCGCAGCGTTGTAGGACAATGGTGGAGCCGTTCAGATCTGGGACTTCCTCCGTGAGGCACTTTGGTTCCATAGAGGTGTAGGGCAGATCTGGGCGATACGGTAAGTGGCTTTGCAGATCTCGGTCTCTTTTCCGCTGTGATGAGTGTTCTCAGTGGTGTTGGTTTATGGCGGGTTCCTTCTGCTTCTTGGCAGTAGGGTTCTCCCAATTTCTTTGGTGGTTTGGTCTTCTCTGAACAGCGGCATGGCCTCCCTGGATCTCTGATGCTGAATGGTGGGTGCGGCGGGATCTGCGATGTTATGGAAGTGACATGCCTGCTTCCATGCTTGGATCTGGTTTTTCTTATATGAGTCTGGGAGGGATTTACTGGATCTCTTGGATTTTTTATGGGTTCTAGTGTATACGGAAATTGAAGGCGCGGGTTTGTGCTTCTAGTTCCTTAGTTTCGTCTTTGGTTTATGTTGCTAATGAAGTTCTGGTCAAGTTGAGCTATGTCTTGGGTAATATGGTGGAATGTGGTCTTTTGAGCTGTTGCTGGGTTGGTTGTGAGTCGTTGCTGAAGCTGAATTTGAGGAAAGATGATATGGTGGTTGATGGCTATGGTGCTGGTTTGGTTTTGAATAGCTATGCGTGCAGGATTTTTATTCTGTTGACTGTGATGGATATTGTCCTCTATGTTGCTGGTTGCTGTTTGGTAGGAGGTGAAGATGGCTACGTTTGGTTGCGATGCTTGTGCTGTGGTTTGATGGTGCTGGTTGTGATTGGCTGTGATGTCGGATTTGGTGTTGTTGGTTGCTGGGGCTGGTTGGTTTGGATGGGTTGCTGCTGTTGTGTTTCTGTGATGATTGAATGTGGTGCTAATGGATGCTGGTACTGGTTGGATGTGACATGATGACGCCACTGTTGTGTCTATTTTTTAGTATATTTCTTTCATTGTTTTCCTTTTTTTGGGGTGGGTTGTAAGGGGTTTTTTGGGTGTGGGTCGTTTGACCCCTCCCCTCCCTTGTCTGTTGTGTTTCCTTTTTTTTTTGTAATAAATTTGGGGGGGGGGGAATAGCCCGACCCTCACATCTTCCTTTCCCCCATAAAATTAAAATACACCCCTAAAAATCCAAAAAAAAACCATAATAACTCTAAAAACCCCAAACCCATAATATACCTAAAAACCTTAAAAATAATTAAAATCCTAAAAAATGACTAAAAATCCCTAAAAACATTAGAAACCCTAAATAACCATAAAAACCCAAAAAAAAAACATGAAAACATAAAAATGCTTAAATCCCCTAAAAAATTAAAAATTATAAAACCCTTTACAAATACTAAAACCCTAAAAACCATAAAAATATTCAAATTCACTAAAAAAACCAAAAACAATAAAAATCCTAAAAAAATACTAAAAATACATAAAAACATAAAAAACCTAAAACCAAAAGAAAACCACAAAACCAAAAAACTCATAAAAATCATATAAAACATCAAAACATCAAAAACCCTTAAAACCCATAAAACCCCTCAAAAAATTAAAAAACCTAAAACCCCATAAAACCCCTAAATGGATAAAAACTCAAAAAAACCCTTTATGGCCCTAAAATTTTTAAAAACGCAAAAAATAAATTAAAAACCCTACAAAATCAAAAAAATATATGAAAAACCCAAACAAATCCTTAGAAACCCTGAAAAAACTAAAATAAAATCGTAAAACATGAAAAACACTTAAGGCCACTAAAAACCCAAAAACACTAAAAACCCTCAAATCCCTAAAAAACATAAAAAGATATAAAATCATAAAAAATCCGTAAAAACATAAAAACCCTTAAAACCCTAGAAAACCATAAGAAAACCATAAAACCTAATTAGACTTAAATCCCCAAAATATATAAAAAAACTAAAAAGATAAAAACCCCTAAAACCCATTAAATTCCCTGAACACCCTAAAACCCCTAAAAACCATAAAATCCTCAAAAATCTTTAAAAACTAAAAAAACCTATAAAACCCCAAATACAACTAAAATCTATAAAACCCTTTAAACCCATTAAAATGGTAAAAAACTATAAATCCCCTTAAATCCCCAAAAAACTAACACAAGACCCTAAAAACCTCAAAAATATAAAAATCCTAAAAACCTAAAAAATCCCAAAAACCCTAAAAACCATTACAATCCTAAAAAATCTATAAGAATACCTTAAAATTTAAAAATCAAAAAAACCATAAATAAATATTACAAAACCATAAAAAATAAAAATAAATTAAAACCCTTGAAAAACCTAAATACATTAAAAACCCTAAAAATCCCTAAAAACCATAAACCCTATAAAACCTTAAAAACCCTAAAACCCCATAAAAACCACTAAAACTCCAGAAAACCCCATAAACACATAAAACGTTAAAATATCAAAAAATCATAAAAACACTAAAAACAAAACAAAATAGTAAAAACCCAAAAGAACCCATTGAAACCCTAAATACCCAAAAAAAACAATTAAAACTCCTCAAAATCCCAAAAACCAATAAAACCATAAAAATCATTTAAAATCCCTAAAATCAATAAAAACCTAAAATACCCTGAATCCCTAAAAACCCCTAAGAGAGAATTAAAAACCTAAAAATACTGAAAATCCCTAAAAACATAAAATGTATTAAAAAGAGTAAGAACCTTAAAAATTCTAAAAACTAAAAAAACATAAAACCATAAAAACTAAAAAACCTCTAAAAATCATAAAAACATAAAACCCACTAAATACTATAAAAATTCTTTAAACCCCGATTTTTTTTAAAATCACTAAAAAACATAAAACACTAAAAAACACAAAAAAAAACTAATTTCAAAAAAAATCCTAAAAATCCTAAAAATGGAAAAAACCCCCCCAAAATTCCTCAAAATCCCCAAAAGACTAAAAACCCATAAAAATCCTAAAAATACCTGAAAATGCCAAAAAACATAAAAACAATAAAACCTTAAGAATCACTTCAAAGCCTAAAAAAATTAAAACCCATAAAAAACCTAAAAACCACTAAAAACCCTAAAAACAATAAAATGAACCTAGAAGCCCTTAACATCCAAGAAACCATAAAAACCCATGGTTTTTTTAAAGCCCATAAACACCCTAAAAACCAAAATAAAAACTCTAAAGACCCTTTAAATCCCTAAGAAGGTAAAGTTACATTGAAAGCAATAAAAAAAATAAAAACCCAATAAAACCCTAAAAACCCTACAAGACCTTTAAACCACAAAAACATTAAAACCCCTCAAAATCCTTGAAAATCCCTAAACACCCGAAACATTAAAAATCCTAAAAAATCTCTAAAAATCACTAAAAATGTAAAAAACCATAAAACCCCCAAAGAAAACATTAGAAACCTAGAATCACTTAAAATCCCTAAAAACCTAAAAAGAGCTAAAAATCCTAAAAATAATAATACACCCTAAAAACTCTAAAAACAAAAAACCACAAAAAACCAAAAAAACCAAAAAACCTATAAAATCACTAATAATCCACTAAAAACTCTAAAACCCATTTAAACAACTAAAACCGTTAAAAACTCAAAAAACCCCTAAAAACTCAAAACAAAAATACTCTAAAATGAAAAAAACCCTTAAAGATCCCCAAAAAAACACAAAATTTCAAAATACTCTAAAAACCAAAAAAATATTATAAAACCATACAAATCCCTAAAAACCTAAAAAACTATAGAAACAAGAAAAAATATAAGAAACTCGTGAAATTATAACAATACACAAAACACTTAAAAAATATACAAAATTATAAAATCACTAAAAACGATAAAGCCCCCCAAATCCCTAAAAATTCCAAAACCCCATGAAAATCCAAAAACACTAAAAACACTAAAAAGGTAAAATCACTCAAAACCATAAAAAAATCCTAACAAAACCCCAAAAACATAAAAACAATTAAACCCCCTAAAAACTAAAAGATACTAAAAAGCCTAAAAAGTCCCCACACCCCTATAACCTCTAAATAAAACAAAACCCACTAAAAACATCAAAACCGTAAATCCCATAAAACTCTAAAAACCACTAAAAACTCTAAAAACACATTAAACCCCTAAAAAGTGGGAAAATACTAAAAAACATTCCAAAAAAAAGTAAAAAAATCAAAATCACCTTCCCCCCCCCCCAAAACAATAAAACCCTAAAAAACTAAAAAAACCTCTAAAAACCCTCAAAATACCTAAAAGATATAAAAATCTGAAAATAAATAAAAATTGCTAAAAACATAAAAAATCCATAAATGACCTGAAAACCTAAAAAATTCTTAAATTCCTAAAACACAGGAAAACCCTAAACACCAAAAAAATGTTGAATTCCCTAAAAATACTAAAAATCATAAAAACTGTAACCCCCCCCCCAAAGCTCTAAAAACCCAAAAAAACATAAAAATCCTTAAAATCCCAAAAATCCCTAAAAATATAAGAAACAATAAAAACATTTAAAACACAAAATAAAACCATTAAAACCTAAAAAACATTAATCCCCTAAAAACCTAAAAATGCTAAGAACACTAAAAGGACCCTAAAACCCTCTACAAACCATAAAATCCCTTAAAAATGTTCAAAAAACCTAAAACCCCATAAAAACCCTAAAAACACTAAAAATTATATGAACCATTTCCAACCCTAAAAACATTAAAAACACTAAAAAACTATAAACCCTAAAAATTGAAATAAAATACCCTAAAAACATAAAACCATAAAAACCCTCAAAATCCCTAAAACACAAAAAACCCATTAAAATCCTAAAAAATCCCAAAAAAATCCCTGAAAATTTAAAACCACTAAAATTCTTTAAAACTCCAAAGAAAACCATAAAAACCTAAAAATACTTAAAATCACAAAAAAAAATTAAAAACCCTCCGAATACCTAGAATGACTAAAAAATAATCCAAAAAATCCAAAAAAATCTCTAATTCATAAAAACTCTTAAAAACCCAAAACACCCCTCAAAACCCATAACAACCTAAAAAATATGAAACCCCTACAAATCTATAAAATGCTGAAAACAATAGAAAACCAAAAAAAATACTGTAAAACCCCTGATGCCATGAAAAATCATAGTACCTTAACAACCTTAAAAATCAATGTGAACCCAAAAACCACTAAAAAGAAAAAAAATTAAATTCCTAAAAGCATTAAAAACATTAAATAACATTGAAAATAAAAAAACTCAAAAATCCCAAATAAACCCAAAACGCCATTAAGACCCTAAAACCCCCCAAAATTCCGAAAAACCCTAAAAAACCATGAAACCTGTAAATATTTCAAAAAATACCTAAAAACCATTAAAACATAAAAACCATAAAACCCTGAAATACCATAAAAAACATAAAAACCTAAAAACACATAAAACCCCTAAAGAACCAATATATTGCTCAAAACTCTAAAACCCTTAAAACCCCTAAATACATGAAAGAAACCCTAAAAAAACATAAAAACCATCACACCCATAAAAACTCTATAAATCTATCAAACCCATAAAAATATTAAATAATCTAAAAACATTACTAACACTAAAAAACTTTTAAAACCCCCAAAAAACAAAAAAAACCATTAAAACCCTAAAAACCCTAAAATCGCAAAAATCTATCAAAATACCTTTAAACCGTAAGAAGTATAAAAATCCAATAAAAAATATCTTGAAATCTCTAAAAACATAAAAAACCATAAAAACCCTAAAAACCCCTAAGAAAACCGTAAAACCCAAAAAAAACACTTAACGCCCCTAAGAAACCTAAAAAATGTTTAAAACCGTGAAAACCCTCTAAAAAGACCCAAAAACCCCTATTAACCTCTGAAAACACAAAGGGCCCTAAAAACCTTAAAAACCATAAAAACACAGAAAAAACCAAAAACCCACTAAAGACTCTAAAAACCCTTTAAACCCCTAAAAATGTTAAAAAACTCTAAAAACATTAAAAGTCAAAAAAATTCAAAAATCCCTCACTACCACAAAATAAGGAAAGGTAAGTGCTGCATTTTATCAGTGCTA
This sequence comes from Viscum album, assembly GCA_963277665.1. Classification (NCBI taxonomy): domain Eukaryota; kingdom Viridiplantae; phylum Streptophyta; class Magnoliopsida; order Santalales; family Viscaceae; genus Viscum; species Viscum album. The sequence continues at coordinate 1,119,476,468 of OY728152.1, forward strand.
AGTAGAAAGCACTGATAAAGTGGTGGGACTTTATCAGCACTCGCTAGAAGCACTGATAAATTTCCCCTTTATCAGTGCTAAAACAAGCACTGATAATGGTGTACCCTTTATAAGTGATTTTCTTAGCACTGATAAAATTTTTTATTATTAATTTATATAAAATTATTATATTTATATTCAAAAATAATTTTTATTTGTATACATTAAATAAAAAACAAATTTTTATAATTAATATAATTTTTTTAATATTTCAAAAAAAAATATATAATGTTTTAATTGAAAAACGTTTTTCTAAAATTATAATTAAATAAATATATATATATATAGTTAAATAATTATAATATTGTAATAAATTACATTAAATAATAATTTTATTTATTAGATTTATTGTATTTCTTAGATATTTTTTAGATTTTTTAGATTTATTGGATTAATTCATTGTATTTTTTATATTTTTTATATTTAATATATTTAATATATTTATTTATTTATAAATATATAATAACTTTTAATATATATATTTATAATTAAAATATTGAATATATATGTTTTTTCCAATGAATTTGGTTAAAACATATTTTGATCATGCATATATGTTATGTATCATATATGAATTCATTTATACATTATATCTCCTTGTCCATTGATGTGGTATATTTATTAGTTCATAATTTTACCCATATGAAATATATTTGTTCTAACATATAGAATTACATTAAATATATTTAAATAATAAATATATTTTATTATATTTTTAATGATAAATATAAATACTTTTTAAATACATTTGTTATTATAATTATATTAATATATATATTAACAATTATATACCAATATTTATAAATATATTCTATTTATAGTTATAATTATTAATTAATAAATATTTACATATCCTATATATAATTTTAAATAAATATATAACAATATATATAAATTGTTAAAATTATGATTTTATCTCTGCTTTTTTAGCGCTGATAAATAAGTATTTTATCAGCGTTAAAAAAGCATTGATAAAATACCAATTGATCAGCGTTATAATGTTAGTGCTGATAAATGGGTATTTCATCATCTCCTTTTTAATGATAATAAACGTGGATTTTTTCTATGCTAAAAAATCTATGATAAAGCTATGTTCTATCAGTGCCGATAAAACGTACCTTTATTAGTGCTTTTAACTAGCACTGATAAAGGTACCATATGTTTTTATAAAAGAAACCTAACAGGATCTTCCACCCTCTCACCATTTCAATCCTTCATGGAAGTTAAACCCTGTGCCGTCGACCCCTCCTCCTCCTCCTCCTCATCTTCCTCCTCTGCCACCGTTGCCTTCTCCTCCTCCTCCTTCACGACCCTTCTTCTTCTCCTCCTCCTCTACCACCGCGGCCTCATCATCCTCCTCCTCCTATGGCTTCCAAATCATCATCCTCCTCTATCATCTCCTCCTCCTCCTCCTCCTCCTCTACCTCCTTCTCCCCCTATTCATTACGTGGTCCCCTTGTCCACGTGACGTGCTCCGACGCCCCCTCCTCATCCGAAGACCATCCCGGAAGCCTCCTCTACAGCTCATGGATCCCCCCTTGCAAGTCTCTTATGTAATAAATTTTTACTCTTCTGCCTTAGAAAGGAAATTTGTGTGAAGATATAGTCTTTGGGTCACTATGAAATCACTGGATATTGGTGCACATGTGGTTTTTATGAAATCAACATGCCTTTTGGAATCTAAAATGTTGTTTTAGTTTGGTGATGATTAGAGTCTGAGAGGATATTTTGATCTAGATATGGATGATGTGGTATATGAAGGATTCTATTGGTTTCACACTGGTTCTTAGGTGATAACATAATGGATAGTTTAATTGTGTCAATGTTTGACTCTATAATCACATCAGGGGTCAGATTAGACAATGATATATTCAGATGAGCATGGGATTCCCCAAATGATTATGGAATCATGATCTAGTACTTAATGAAATATAGGTGGTGGAAGTCAAGAATTATTTAGTTTAGTTATTTTGGGGTTTAAATTGTAAAATGACATAAGATTCCTGGTTCAGAATATAATGTGTTTTCTTGGTAGGTTTTTGGATTCCTTCAGAGTAAGTAATTTAGTTTAGAAAGAGAGATAACATGTTAGTGGCTGCCAACCCTTTTGAGGTGGTTTATGGGGAATATGTTTGAATTATGTTTTCATGTGATGTTATATGTAATGATTTGACACATTCATTGATTATTTAATATATTTAGTGATGGGATGTTTTTAGATATATCTAAGTATTTACAAGGAAAATATTTGTGACTAGGTTGTACTTCGATGGTGGAGGTGTATCTATGGAGTTAATAAATTTGGGAATGAAGAAGAAGACCGACATTGTATTGTAATTATCATGTGTGGTTGGGTAAGTTTCATTATATGTGTCACTAGGCGTGTCATTAAAAACATGAAAATGGATTTTGGTAAGAAATTTTATAGGTGGGAGGAACCATGGATCGAAATTTTCTTCCATGAGTTATGTATTATTGTGGGGAGTGTCTTAGACCTGGTGATTGACTAAACATTGACATGATCCTTTCTCAAGATGGGAAAGATTATGTAAGTACCATCTCATCATCATAGTGATGGTTATGATATTTGGTTTAGGATTAGGTGGCATTGTCCTTTTATTGGGTGCTACGATTTGAAATCATGTTGGGAGTTCAATAATATAATTCTTTTGTTTGAATCCAAATATATTACCAATAGTGTTGATTCAATAGTAATACCACTAGGACACATCTAGTATGATAAGCACAATAGTAGAGAGTTTGTAATGCCTCATCCATATTGGAATTTGATTTTTTTGGAGGAGATGGATATTTTTTAAATTAGTGGAAAAAACATTTTTTAAAATGGGGTTTGGATATAGAACTTGGAATTTGGAACTTATTAAAGGTGTTTTTTATATATATTGAGGCGTGAGATGTGTCTTAGGTTCTTAAACAAGTCACAGAATCTTTAGAAGTTGAAATTCTGATTTTGGGGGTAGCAGGTTAGGGAGCATAGTTTTCACATGATTAGTGATAAACCCTTGAAAAACATAAGTTTAAAAAAATCCCCTTTGAACCTTTTATGTTTTACTGTATTTTTTTCTCTTTTCTAATCCATAGCCCCTCTGCACTACACCACCCTACACCTCCCCTTCTGTTGCGTGGTTCTCCCTCACCCGGTGTATGTTTCGTCTTTCATCACTTGTATTGGAGAGACTATGATAATTTTACCTCTATTATTCCTTCTATTTTAGTTTTATTTTTTGTCAAACAGTGTTCCACTACATTAAGATATTATGCCCTATTTTTCTTTCATTTTTCTAGTTTCACATTTTCACCCATTTTAGCGAAAATCAGAGGATTATATTTGGTATGTGAGGGCTTAGAGGTTATGGTGTAGTGATGACCAATGCATTATAGTCCCTTTCCCATAGATTATATGATCTCATTGGTGACCGTGCATGTGCATTATAGATGTTTTTTTTTTCCAGGAACCATTGTGGTGTGGCCATCTCTTTTGTGTCATAGTTCTTCCTCATTTGGGAACAATTATGGCATGACGCTATGTGTTGTGTTATGATGCATGTTTTCTCAAATTTTATATTTTTTGTGTTGCGATTCATGCATTGTTCTCACTTATATTTAGGTATTTTTTGATTAGGTTCATCTACATCTCCCCATCATTCATCCCCACAAGATTATCATTTACACATTCCATAGGACTTGTAACTATATAATGAATGAAACCAAAGCAATTAAGATCCAATGAGGATTGTAAGATATCTTTTATATATTTTTTCAAAGGTTATGAAGTCATAAGATTATTTTTAATCATATATTAGTTTCTGATGTCTACTTCACACACTAGGTTCAACAAACATTTCTACCGTACAAATGAGAAAATCCTTAGCAGTGAAAACTCTAATGTCCAATCTATAAAATATTTATCAGATATGATACTATCAAAACACACCCCCATAGTAACTCCAGTGGAGTTGGAAATATATAAGTGTCTGACCCCCCCCCCAAATCCATTATTTATATAGACATGGGTCAATTACAATTGTAAGTGTAATGATACGGCCCAGGATGGCATCAGAACCAACAAATGACCTAAATTTCCACTAACCTAAGAGCCGTTCATGATCCCTATGGGATAGAAACTATCCCCTATAAAAAAGATACAATTAATGTGGAATTATTACCCCTAAATTAGAGTAAATTAAAAATTTTCTTTCTCCTAAAAATCAGATATGTCCCAATCATAAGTTAAACATCTTGGAAAATAGTATATATGAAAAAAAAATATCAAAAAGATATCATATATGGAAAATAAAATCTCAATATTGACCAATAAAATTGTATAAAAAAATATTTACCACTCCTAAATATCATTGGAACTATTTTAAATAGGTATAACATATGAGTTCTCATTTTATGTTTTCCTTCCTGTTGGAAATTTTCTCTACCACACGCCTCTCCTATGCCACGAAAGCACCTCTATTGTGTGCTGAATAACACATTTGCGGTGAGTTTTCTCCTCTTACTCATTGGTTTCCTATTGTTCTCATGTTATTATTATTTTATATTTACGGTTATGTTGTGAAATGTACCGGCTAAACGCCCTATTGAAAATCATGGTCGTTGGTGGTCCTTATTTGTACACTAAATTAATTGCATATTGGTTGGTTCCTATTGAACATTTGAATATAAAAATTGGTAATTTATGTATACTTGGATAATGAATAAATACCCCAGGATGATAAAACATACGTGATATCCCCTAAATTAACAAATATAATTGAATAAGGGATTCTTTGTAAAATCTGAAATTGTGTTTGTTTGGTTTGTATGAGGTTGTGATTATGATCCTCTCTTTGAGTTTGTATGGTGTTTCAGTTGTTGGAATGATTGGTATGCCATTTTTTCCATGTTTTAGTTCTTCCACCAGTGAATATAAATCCAAACCTTACCCATTTTAGTGGAACCACCACTTTTTTATTAGTGCAATTCCACTGAATCTTAGAAAACCACTTCACTAGAGGACTCTATGGGAAACTTTATGGACACACTAGTCAAATAAACATAACAAAACATGTAATGAATCCTTCCATATATAATAAATATATTTAAAATCATACTATCTATTATTTTAGAACCATATTTCTTGACTCAAGACATTATGTTTCTAGAGAAAAAATTAAAAAACTGGTCTAAAAGAATGGATGAATGCCAATCGGTTGAACATATTCTATTAGATTATTACCATTGATTATAGTTGTATGATGATCCAAGTTGAAAATATTCTATGTAATTATTTTATTAAATATTAATATTACTAAATCAAATAGGATGAATATTAAAAAAGAATGGATGAATGTCAATCAGTTGAAAAAAGAGTATGAAGATGACATGAAATAGTTTATCAAGTTGGCAAAAGATCATGAAAATGACCCTTCTAAAATCCTCTGTCTGTGTTTATGCTGTTTTTATTCAAGAAAAATTAGTCTAGAGGAGTTAGAAGAACACCTGATCTGTCATGGAATAGATCTATGTTTTACATGTTGGAATAAATACGTGGAAAACTAATGTAGGTAGTGGTTAGGATAACACTACATTTTATGTATCATCTGATATGATTACAAGAGGGAATAATAAAGATGATATTATAGAGGATGTGATTACATATGTAAATGATGATGAAGATTGAATTGAAGAAATGAAAAGGACAGTTGAAGATGAACTTCTTGATTTCCAAAAATTGTTTGAGAAGTTAAAGAGCTATAAAAACATGCCATTGTATGATGGTTTCACTAAATATATAGAATTTTCAGTCATACTGAAGATGTATAATTTGGATGCAGGCAAAGGGTGGAGTGACACCAGTTTTGTGGAACTTATTTCTCTCCTAAATGGCATGATCCCAAAATATAATGAGCTCCCCAGCCGAATATACGATACCAAATGAATGCTATGCTTGATGGGTATGATCTCTGAAATAATACATGTCTGATCGAATAACTGTATACTATTTCACAAGGACCAAAAATCACTTAAATAATTTCCAGAGTGTAGTGCTTCTCGATACAAGAGGGATGAATCTAGTCCTATTAAAGTTGTATGGTACTTTACAATCATTTTAATATTTAAGCACCTATATGGATGTTAGGAAACTTTAGATTAATTGACATGGAATGCAGATAAAAAGAATTAAATATGGGAAACTACGTCTCCCAGCAGACTGTCCTCAGTGGAATAGAATTGATCATGAGTATTCTGAATTTTAAAATGAGCTGATAAATCTTCATCTTGCGTTATCTACAGATGTAGTGAATCCTTTTGGTTTTCAAAAAAATAGTCACAGTACATGATCAGTTATGTAGGTAAATTATAACTTACCAATGTGGTTATGCATGAAATCAAAATAAATCATGTTATCTATTCTTATATCAGGACCAAAACAACGGGGTAATGATATTGATGTTTATTTGGATCCATTGATTGAAGATTTGAAATTATTGTGGGATTTAGGTGTTATGTTGTATGATGCATACAAAAATGAAGATTTCACTTTGAGTGACATGTTGTACGGGATGATAAATTACTTTACTTCTTATGGATTTTTTTTAGGATATAGCATTAAAGGAAGTCAAGGGTGTCCCATTTTCTAACAAGGTACATAGTCAATTAGGTTGAAACATTCCTTGAAATCAGTGTTCCTAGGACATCATATATTTCTACCCTGACGGCATAAGTAGCAATCTTAGACGACATCATTATATGGATGTTTAGAATAATGTACAACACCATCTCTACTAACAGGTGATCAATTTTTTGATAATGTAAAAGATATGGACACTAAATTTTGGTATATATTTCTGAAAAAAAAACCCCATGAAAACCAGTTGAAAAAACAGATGAGTTTTTTTGAATTACCATATTTTAATTGTCTATATGTGATATATTTTATTGATGTTATAAATGATGAAAAAAATGTATGTGATAGTGTCATCGGCACATAGCTAAATGCACCTAGAAGAACAAAGGATGGAATTAAGGTTTGGTTGGACATGGTTGAGATGGGAATACGAGAAGAGTTGCCACCAGTGAGGGGTGAAAAATAAAAATTTCTTCCTATTGCTTCTTACACTGTTTCCAGGAAGAAGAGATATCAGTTTAACAATTTCTTGAATGATGTAAAGGTTCCAGAGGCGTATTAATGAAATATCAAGAAAATCATGTTAATGAGAGATTTAAAGTTAAAGGGTTTGAAATCACATGACTTCCATGTTTTGATGTATTATCTAATTACTATAGATTTATGTTTCATTTTGTCTAAGAATTCCCACAATACATTAATGAAGATTTGTTTCTTCTTCAAAGCTATATGCATCAAAGTTATAGACCCGGAAAAATTTCCAACTATGGAACGAGAAATTGCCGTCATATTATGTGAATCAGAAATGTTCTTCTCGCTGACATTCATTGATATGATGGTTCATTTAATGGATCATTTGTTGAGAGATATTTGACTATGTGGTCTTGTATATTATAGATGGATGTACCCCATTGAACGATACATGAATATTTTGAAAGGGTATGTCAAAAATCAATGTCGGCCAAAGGGTTGTATTACGGAGTGATATATTTTTGAGGAAGCTAATGAATTATATACCGAATACCTGTCTGGTGTGGAAAATAATGGCCTACTAAAATCTCATCACACTGGGTGGCTTGAGGGTGAAGGAATTTATGGAATAGAGGTTGTCACAATCAATATTACATATTGGGAGCAGGTCCACCTTTACGTTTTGTATAATAGTTTCGATGATGACCCGTATGTTACAAACCAAAAAGAAATTATTAGGAATTTGAATCCATCTAGGGATGAAAAATGGATATCAGATACACATAATAGATATTTTATTGGATGGTTTTAGGACCATATTTTTATGATGTTTGATGAAAATATGGACTCAATTTCAGAACAACTTCAATGGATAGTCGGGGGGACCAAGTGTGTATACATTATCATACTATGCTTATGTAATTAATGGTAATACATTCTATACTAATGAACATGTTGAAGATAGTACCATGAAGAATAGTGTAGTTACACTTGTGGCTGAAGTGATGCATGTTTCCGGTGTTAAGGAAATAAATCTAATTTTTGTGAATATGTCATACTTTGGCACCATCAAACAAATATGGGAGTTGGATTATACGAAATTCGAAGTGCTAATTTTTCAATGCAAGGGGGTTGATACCAAGATTGCTATTAAAATAGATTAATTGGGATTTGTGAAATTTTATTTCAGTATGGAAGGAGAGAAAGAAAACCCATTTATAATGACATCACATGCAGTACAAGTATTTTATGTTCTAGATCCCACAAACTGAAATTAGTCAATTGTACTGTTATTGACCAAATAAACTGAAGGGTCAGATGAAAGTTCAATGGAGGATAAACCTTTCATTGGGACTTCTCAATCATTTTACAGTGTTCTCAATGTAGATGGTGTTTTTTTATGTCATTGGAAACCACAATGAAGGTATTTACATAGTAGATAGAGGGGGAAAATCTCTTCAGCCATTAAAAAATGAGAGTTCTATAATCAGGTTATTTTTTTATTGTAATATACATTTTTTATGTTCTATGATTATTTGTTCCCCAAATCTTTTATGTAATCTAAAATAAATGTTAAACCACTTCTATAGATAATAAAATTTTCACCTACTGATGCGCCGAATCCCAAGGCACAACAGGTCTCCCAACCTTCTACTGTTGGTCCTAGTGCAGAGAAACAATAGGTTTATCAACCTATTGATCCTAGTCCCAATGTCAATGATAGATCTCAATTTAAACATGATGTTGATGAAAAAACTAAGTAAATGTTAGGCAATGAAACCCTAATGGTGCAAAAAAAAGAGCATCGTAGTTTGACAGTGTTAGCCGAAATACTTTAGGAAAAATCAAAAGGAATCAAATTAGAGGTGGGATGGAATAAGAAAGTCAAGCATGTTAACCCTAACAAATCCATATTTAGTATCTACATTGGAATCTTTACTCAACAATGCATTCCAATTGATGTACAGTCATGGCACCATTTTGTCATTGGACTGAAGACACTATTGTCTGAAGAGATTATGGTAACCTTATGATATCATTTAATTAATTTATTTAAATAAAATAAAATACTAAAACATTGACTTACTCTTCATCATCTCTTTTAGAGTTCATTTATAGTAGATTCCTACCACAAGGAATATGTATTAAGAGTTGAAGGAAGGATTCATATAGGCTTCCACACAATTTTAACGAAATGTCATCTTAAAGATGCTGAAGGGAAAATCATGCTACACCCACCTCCTCTTTATGGGTACTTGATATCCCAAGAACCATGGGATGCATTTAGTAGTCTTTGTGTAGATCAGACTTTTAAGGTACATTTTTTATTGTAATACATTGTTTGGCAATGCTTGTATTCATCACTTTGATTGATAGTTTTTTATTTATGAAGCATCAACTGAGTGCTGAATATAATGAACGGGAAAAAAAATCGTACCCCTACTGTAAAGTAAGGATGGGGTATGCCTCACCTGAGAAAAAATTGGTTCATATTTTAAATCTACCATAATACCTTCATGTGACAAAAAAACAACATCGTAACCATCTTCCTCTGTTTATATATATATTGATGAATGAAAATCGAAAGCCACTTCTATCTCTTGCCATTTTCTATGGAAGGAGGCTCTTGTAAATAAATAAGGGATACTGATAGATTAAGACACACAAAAAGTTTGTGAAACATGTGTAAGTATAAAATAATATAAATTTTAGTTGCTTTAAATCACTATTACGTAACATTGACTACTTATTTTCTTATATTTTCTATCTGAAATAGTCATAGTAATCAAAAACACCCGCACCAGATGTAGAAATACTTTCAATATCCTTGAAGTATCTAGAAAAGTATGGCAGTGTCATAGTTATGGGTTTTGGAGTGGCACTCCGAATATATTTTCAGATAGAAAAATAAAAAGATAATCAAACTGAGGAAATGAAAATGAAGAGATAAACAATATCTATTTTTCAATAATAATTACAATAGCAGAGAGAGATGATGTAATGTTTGAAGGGGGAGTCAAAGAGAAGAAGAAACTCAACAAAAACCCATGCATGAAGATCCCGCCCCACCCCCACCAGCTTTGTGGCAAGCCATTCCCCTCAAAAACTTGACTTAGTTGAGGTAATCAATGTTCTAATAATTTTATCTTTGAAATGTGAATCACATAAACACTTAAACCATTCTTGTAATGATATTATATAAGGTGAAAATGACTATGTTTTATATTTTTCAACTCCCACCTATCACCTTGTAGAGAGGGCTACAATGTTCAATATGTAGAATGACAAGCTACACAACAGACCACTTCCAATAGGTCATCATAGAGTGTTGATTAACATAGCTAATGATTTGAGAGCCGAGCTATCTATTCAAAATGATGATGAAGACATTCATACGGTCGAACAAGCTATTGGAACATTCATTGCATGGCTGTCAATTCTAGTACAAAGACATATCCGCAAGGAGGTATTGATTTCCAATTTATTTTTCAAGATGAACATTTTACATTTTAGGAAAAAGGTCTGATCCAATGAATGTTATTACAGAATGACAAAGGGAGGGGGTGAAACAAAACATCGGCTAAAAACTATCTCAAGAATCAACCAACTAATTGAAGTGATCTACTGAGAGAACCTTCACCCCACCCATCCTATATCCACATTTAATATCATTGAAGACTCATGTGGATACAAAGTAGATAGATCAAAATACTCACACAATTGATTTTGATAGAAATATGTACAGAGAGGAGGAATCAGATTTCATTAATGCTGAAAATGTTGATGAAATTATAAAGTTTGAATGGCTAGGATTCTCAGTTGTAAATGTATACATGAGGTATGTTTTCATGATTCAATTTTACAAAAGATGTTATACTATGATAATTATGTCTAAAAACATTTCATATTTTTTGCAGGCGTATATATGAAAAACATTTGATATGATTTTCCCATGAATAAAAAATTGTACTCGTTAGTCCTCACATCACCTCTTCAATAGAAGAAATAAATGATGATAAATAGGGTGAAATAATTTCATCCCTACTCAAATCGTTTGAAAACAACATTAAGTATGACAGACTATTTTTAATACCAATGATGCAGGGGTAAAACTCTACAATTTAATAATATCATGTATATTTTCATTTCCTTCATTAATTATTCCTTTTTCTATTTTTAGGCATCAATGGATGCTCATTGTGTTCAATTTGGATACTCCAATGATTTATTTTCTAGATTCAATGAAAAGATATCCAACACACCAACCACACATGATGGCTTTTGTCAATTTGTAATACACTAGATCCTACATTATAGAACTAAAAATCTAGTTATATAATTTATATTAAATTTTAATGAGGATTTTTTTATGATAGGGTGGTGCATCAATATCGTCTTCTTCATAGAATGAATTCAGGGCCTAAGGAAAAGAACGCCCACGAGATCAAAAACCGGACAAGTATCATGGTATATATAATAATATTTCACTATCCAAACACATATAAAAACAAATTACTTAATTTTACCAATATTTATGCAGTGTTAAAGACAAACTAATGGAACAATCTATGGGTATAATGTTTTTAAATTTATGAAAGAGATCATATTTAATCAACAAACTAGAATTCTGGAAGAGGTATTTTCAAAAATAATTACTAGGTCATTTAAAATATTTATTAATCCTTTGTGTATTTATATTTTCTCAGTACAACCATGACTGTCACAAAAAAACATATTCATAAGATGATATCGATGTGTTTAAAAATGAATGGGAGGCATACCTAATGGAAGATTGTACACAAATTGGATGAAGGTGAATTCCTGCTACTTATGTTATCCTTATATGATCATTGATATCTCCCTTGTTTACACTTATTAAGCATCTATGATCACCCTTTCTTATATTTCATATAATTAGATTATGAATAATGGTTATAGAAATGATTGTCTTTCAAGTAAAGAATAACATAATGAGAGACTCTTATGAACTAGTTCTTTATGTTACCATGTTTCCAAAAGCACTAGGCCTAAACTATTATGGTATGGATCATTTATATTCTGTATTTTGGTCATTTGTGATGTTGTTTTTACTGATGTAGTGTGTTGGAAGAAAATTGGTTGTGCATCACTCATAAATTTTAAAACAAAACTAAGTATTCTTTTTGCACTTTACTAAAATTGGTTAACTAACACTAAGCATATCATCTGATGTGAACTTTCAATCCAATGTCCTCATGATGCTCTCATCCCACACCATCTCTATGATATCATCATTCAGAATTCAAATTTCCTTCTCTTCATGCACCCGTTTACTAGGTAAATGGGCATAGAAAGAGAAGGAAAAGTGAATGTTGAATGATGATATCATAGAGATGGTTTCGAAAGAGAGAATCACAGGGACGCCAGATCCGATGTTCAGATCAGATGCTATGATAAGCGGTAGTTTACCAACAGTAGTAAAGTGCAAAAAGAATCATTAGTTTTGTTATTTGATTATATCTGGAACAAATAAACCTTTTGGAAATATGTAAATGTGATTTCACGATATAATATATCTATTTTAATAAAAAAAAATTATATAATGAAATGTTAATTTGAATTTCATTATTCATTTCAAGGTTTGTTTATTTTAGAATATTTTTGTCCATGGGACATGCCTTTGTAGGAAGAGTAACGACACCATGTCTGCTCAATCATAGAGGTAATCTTGATGTTTGCATAGTAAAATTATTTTCCACAGAATTAATGAATTGTTTCATATATATATTTAATTTATTTATTTTATGTAAGGAATATTAATCTACTCATATGTGATATCAATGTATGAAATGTTTAGGTCATTATAGTTAGTATTAGAGTAACTGGGCTATTAATAATTGAGAAAATGTATTCATGTGTGTTTTGATACTTTAGGGAGATGATCCATAAGTCATGTCTTTGCGAACACGACTCCAGCAGTGCATCAAACAACAAATGATGAGAGAAAATCACCCAAAAAAATAATCGACGTCATCTGACACCTCATGCCCCAATGACCATTGATGTCTCTAGAGGACGTTCTCGAAGAATATGACCTCAAAATCCTTCTGAGATAGTTCCTTGTGTCTACCCACCTATACCCATACATCCCACAAGCATTATGATAAATATCTCATGCTGATCAAGAAAAAAATGACATGTATTGATGAAAAACAACTATGTGTACCTGGAATTACAGCTTATGAAAGAGAAATGAAAGAAGGTAGAAGATGATACTGAGAAACCTTTGGGAGGCCCCCTGGTTCACTAGCCCAATTTTGGAAGCCATATCACCAAAATAGAATATCACATCCCCTATCCACATCCCCCCTCTTAAATATCCCTCCCCCATGATATCCACTCTCACCATCCCAACAACTCTAACAAACCCAACAACCCTCCCTCCAACAGAGTTACAATATTACCCCAAACCATTAATACCCTATACCCACTTTGTTACCACTCCTAGATACCAAAATTACTACCCAAAGCCACCACCTAAATACCTATTACTACCTCCATCTTGAAAACAACATTTTCCTTAAGGTGAGAAACATGATGAATCGTTGGAGGAATCACCACAGATACAGATTGTATTCCTTGATTTCCGGGACATATGCTATGTCGTTTGCTCTCTTAAACTCCCCTTATTAACTTGTGTTCATTGTAAAAGGTATTTTTTGATAGCTCAGTCCTGCCCCTAGTCATCATCTTTATAGAAGTAGGCATTACCCAGATTGAAACACCATTATTTTTGTGGATATGATCCTTCAACATCCGTGTAGTGAATTTACTTGATCCTACCAAGTACTTTTTACACTCCTCCCATTGGTGGATTAAACCCTAGTATTATTGTCATGTGATCAGCCCTATACTTCACTATTTCAGTAGATCGGCCTCATAAAGTGTAAAATCCCTCTTCATGTACTCATTATTTTTCTGTTGTAATTGAGGGAATCTACACCCTTTCAGAACAAGCTCATTTTGAAAATCAGAAATGTGCTTACCTTTCTTTTACCTCTCAGAGAATTTTGCAATATAAGAACCCGGGACACCAATTTGATGGGCATGTGCATCATCCAAACTTGGATACAAATCCATTAGAATAGTTTCCATGTTTCTCTTCAGGTGAACTCTAGGCAAAAAAAAATCCCTCCAAAAGTTGTTGGTGATATAGAACTCCATTTTGGGAAACATATTCCCAAACCTCTTATAGACCATGTCAGCTGAGCTTTTCATTAATCGTGTCCCTCATGATCTAATAAGGCGACACCATATTCAGTTCCTTAACTTCCTATCCATTATAGTGTATCTTGCTAGACGTTTGTGAGTGTGAAAAGTCTTTCAACACATTAGTCACCACAGTCATGGCATCAAGATTGTTCTTTCTCAACCACCTATTCCTCTTCTGATGTTCCAACACTTGGAACTTATTTATTATTTCATCCTTATGTTAGATACAACACTACTGAATGACAGATGTAATAGTAGAATCCAACCCACCAGTATCATCACTGGTGTACTCTGTTTTAGCATCTTTAAAAGGAATTTTGATTTTCCTTCACTCAAATATTTGACCAACCAACCTTCTCTCTCTGTTTTTTTATAAAAACTCCTAAAGAATGCACAAACATAAAAAAAGAACATATCTAACTACCAATATCTGGTAAAAGCATGTCTTGACAAGGTCATATTATGACATAGACTCTCATTCTCCACCTATAACTCACTTTTGTCACCTTCAGTTAGGGAACCCCCTAAAGAAATCATCTTGGGTATCTTCAAATCTACTAGGGTTGGACTGTAACTCATTGTTCCTATGAAAATGAGTTCTGAAGCTGTTGTAACATCAAAATATAGACTATTTGTTTCATGAAGACAAGTGCACATCCCGTTGGTAAGAACTACTAAGTAAATCCAAAACTACACAACATGTCACTTTCTGTGAACATATAGAACTATTTTAACCATCCTCATTGATTTTGATCATCATGGCTTCTCCCCCCATGGTAAAATTTTGTCATATGCATGCTAAATATCACCATGAAATTTCCAGATACATGATAAATTTCTAACTAAATAGGAGATAGCCTTTGAAACCTCATAGGCCTCCTCTAGTAGTGAATCAAACCACCTAAATTCCCTTAGAATGATGCATTCCCATGTCAGTCCCAACAAAGCAGCAGAAAACTCTAAGTTGGAAGTAATGATTTGTGGAAATAGATTTAAAACACAATTTATACATGTATTGAATACAGATCCTGTAGGTAGCCCATACATTCCATGTAGCTCTATTGTGTTAATTCCAATGTTGTAGCCTTCCTAAAAATTTTCCTAAACTTGTTATTCTAAGGCTGTTGTGGTTGATTCAATAATCAAGATGACATCCCATGCAATGCCAACCCTCCCCCATAGAATTGTGAACTCAGTACTCACTCCATGTTGTGAATCATGTAACCGTTGAAATGCATCTCAACAACAATATCCCCAAAAGCATGATAAAATTTATTTCCCTCAAACATCAGGTTCACAACTTGCTTCATACTAATTCGTAACTTGTTGTTCGACTCTTAGGTACCTGCGCCTCACTTGTTTATTTGTTCCAAGTTTGTGTCCATCTACGATATCTCTTTGTTGTTATGTAACGTTGAGTCTGTGAACTTAATTTGCCGACATCTTTCAGTCCCCTTGTTGTCGTCTTCATCTCGACGCATGCCAATCTCCTCCCTCATCTGGTCACCTTATTATAGATGGTCGAAAGTAGAAGGTTCACCTTGCGTATTGCCAGAATTTTATTCTGCTAAGTACGTGTTCTTCCCCTAAACCAGACTGATCTAATTTGCTTCATCACACTCAGATCCCATTGTTAAACTAGTCCACTTTGAATGGTGCTTCCTTTCAAGGTTTTCCACTAGTAATGTGAGAATGCAGAGGTTGTGTTCCCACTATAGTTGACTCACAGAGCTTTGTCGGAGCATTTCGTCTATATCCTTGAGTTATTGATCCACCATGATGAGCCTAGTAATCTTCTCTTCTCTTCTAAGAAGAATTTTCTGGCAGGTCGGGCCAAATGATAAAAACCTCACACTGATCAAGAAAAAAAATGAATAAAATTAATGAAAAACAACTATGTGTACCTGGAGTTACAGCTTATTAAAGGGAGGAAAGAAGGTTGAGGAAGATACTGAGTGAACCTTGGGAGTCCCCTTGGATCACCCGCCCAAGCTTGGAAGCCGTCTAACTAAAACATAATATGTCTACCCCCTATCAGCATCCCTTCCCATCTTAAAAATATCCCTCCCCATGCTAACCACTTCTACCAGCCCAACAACTCTAACCAACCCTACAAACATCCCTCAAATAGAGTTACAATATTACCCCTAGCCATAGATGGATCTTCTCCCTTAGATCCCCTATCGATTCCCTATATGAAATGAACTAGGCTCACTCTGTGAATGGGGATGAAAGCACCCAAACATATGATCTGTACCTAGTCCTGGCATACTCAAAAGAACAAGTGACATACTCAAAACTGAGAAAACCCATTCGTATTGTTCTAATATTTTAAAACAATGATCTATGACTCATTTTTTATGTTTAAGAATCAACCCTGCATTAGTACGACACACAATGTTATCGGTATAACTCCAAATGTGCCTTTTTTTATTAAAAATTGACATTTTATTAATGTATTCTTTCATATTAATATTTAATTTATTTCATTGTTGTATTACTAACATAATATTTGTTTTCTTATATATGTGGAATTTTTTCTTTAATTCAGATGCTTTGTTCGACAACTAATACCATGGACGACAATTTTTGAGATGGGACAACAGATGAAAAAAGGTTGATACATTAATGTTTTTAACTTTGTGTTGGATAGTTGTAATTGTAACCATATAAAACATTATTTGAAATGTATATAGAAGTGTTTTTTTTTGAATTCATGATTTAAATTAAATGTATATAGAATTGTTTTTGAAACTCTTGTGTGCGCTGTTTCATTCTTCTATGGTTTGTTTGTTTGTAGGTGTTATTTTATGCAACTGTTTGTTGTGCAGGTGTTGTTTTGTGCTTTTTGGGGCTGTTTGTGTGTTGTTTTGTGCTGTGTTTGTGCAAGTAAAGGTGATATTTGTGTGCTGGTGCAGGTGATGGCTATGATGTTAAATAAAAATCACATCAAAGTTAAGTCGGCCTTTATCAGCACTATGTTGAGCGCTTTTAAAGGGTACCTCCTTTATCTTCGTTGCGATTATCAGTGATTTTCTTGCACTATTAAAGGCAGTTTCTAGCACTGATAAAAGACTTATTTGTAGTAGTTCCAAAATCCTAAAAAACCATAAAATGTGTAAAACCCTTAAACCCTCAATATCCATAAAACCCATAAAAACCATAAAAATCCTAAAAAATCTCTAAAAATACTTAAAAACAAAAAAATACCTCAAAACCCTAAAATCCCAAATAAAATATAAAAAACATAAAAATTATTATTACCCTAAAAAAATTAAAAAATCGTAAATCCCTAAAAAAACCCCTAAAAGACCCTAAAACACTAAAAACCCTAAAAAATCCTAAAAACCCTAAAATTCTAAAAAACCATAAAAACCTATAAATCCCAAAAAACAATAAAAAATCTAAAAATCCTTTCAACCCCTAAAAACAATATAAAACTCAAAAATCCATAAAGAGGAAAAAATAATAATAAATCCCCAAAATCTAAAAAATATCCCAAAATCCCACAAAATACCTAGAAACATTAAAAACTCATAAAAATCCTAAATATCACTAAAAATACGTAAAATAATAAAAACCCTAAAAACCTAATCACCCTGTAGAAAAACACAAAAACCTAGAAAAACACAAAAACCTAGAAAAACATAAAAACCTAAAAAAACATAAAACCCCTAAAAAATAGAAAATTATAAAATCCAAAATATACAATAAAAACCACTAAAAGAATTCAAAACTATAGAAACCCTAAAAGCACATAAAACCCCTAAAAACTCACTAAAAATAATAAAACCCATTTAATCCCCTGAAATCATTAATAAATATTAAAAACCTCCAAAACCCTAAAAAATACAAAGAAATGCCTAAAACCCCAAAAAATAATAAAAACCATAAACCCTATAAATCCCTAAAACCCTAAAAAACATGAAAACCCCTAAGAAAATATTAAAAACCTAAAAAATTTAAACACTCATAAAAAGAAAAAATGATTAAATCCCTAAAAACACATAAAAACTCAAACCCCCTAAATTTACCTAAAAACCCTAATAACCATAAATATCTTTAAAAAGTACTAAAAACCATAAAAACATAAAAACCCTTGGAAAATGATAAAAATCTTTAGAAAACCTTAAAAACCTAAAACCACATAAAACCCCTAAAACTAGAAAATTTTAAATACTCATAACACCTTAAAAAGACTCTAAAACTTCTAAAACCCCTAAAACTAATAAAAATCCTTAAAACCATAAAAACCATAAAGAACCATAATCCCATAAATATGACTAAAAATTATTTAAAACCATTAAACCCCTAAAAACATTAAGAAAACTAAAAACCTTTAAAAAAATAAAAAAATAAAAACAAACCCCAAAAAACCCTAATAACCCTAAAAATCATAAAAATATTAAAATCCCTAAATATCCCCAAATATGATAAAAACAAAAATAAATCCCAAAAAATCCATAAAAATCCCTATAAATGATAAAAAAACATAAAAACCAAGAAAATCCCTAATAAAACCTTAAAACCCTAAAATAAATTAAAATCTTTAAAAACATAAAAAACACCACAACCCCGAAAAAACATAAAAACCCTATAAACCCTATAAATTATAAAAATATTTAAAAAACACTAAAACCCATAAAAATCAAAAAAAAATTAAAAATCCCTTAAACACTATGAAATATTTAAACCTCATAAAAATCCAATGAAGACTACAAAAAAATATAAAATATTAAAACCCCTAAAAACCTAAATAACTCTAAAACCCCTAAAAACCCACAAAAGACCACAAAACCACAAAACCACAAAACCCCTACAAACCATAAATACCCCTAAAAACCATAAAAAATGATAAACTTATAAAAAACTAAAATCCACTAAAATTTTAAAAAACACTTTAAACCACTAAAAATGATAAAATCTCTAAAAAACATTTAAACCTAAAAAACGCAAAAATCCC
Organism: Viscum album; assembly: GCA_963277665.1. Classification (NCBI taxonomy): domain Eukaryota; kingdom Viridiplantae; phylum Streptophyta; class Magnoliopsida; order Santalales; family Viscaceae; genus Viscum; species Viscum album. Next base: position 1,119,495,832 of record OY728152.1, read on the forward strand.
AAAAAATGTAAATAAAAAACTATAAAAATCCGAAAACACCCTAAAAACCTTCAACATCACTAAAAAATCCAAAAGACATAAAAATATTAAAAAAGCACTGAACATCATTAAAAAAAATCCTGAAAACCCCAAAGAATATATTAAAACCTAAAAACACTTAAAACCTCCAAATAACCTAAAAATGAAAATCCCAAAAAATCCAAAAAACCAAGAAACCCCCAAAAAAACCCCTAAAACCCCTCAAAATCCCTAACATCCTAAAAACAACAAAAATTCTAAAACAATCCCTAAAAATCTCTTAAAATGAAAAAATACCAAAATACCCAAAAAAAACATAAGAAATCCATAAAATGTAAAAACAAGTAAAACACCTAAAAACATAAAAACCTATAAAATCCTAAAAAAACAATAAAAACCCTAAAACCCCTAAAAACCATAAAAACCACTAAATAACTTAAAATCATAATAACCTATAAAAACGTGAAGAACATGAAAAAACTATAAACGTGAAGAAAATAGAAAAAAAATCATTAATCCCAAGAAACCGTAAAAATGCTAAAAACTATAAAAACCCCTAAAACCCCTCATAATCCTTTAAACCCCCAAAGACCATAAAAATCCTAAAAAAATCCCAAAAAATCCCTAAAAACGAAATAAAACCCCTAAAACCCCTAAAAACCCAAAATAAAACCTTAAAAACCTAAAAACACTTTAAAAACCTAAAAAACATAAAAATGAAAATAAACCCTAACAATCCCTAAAAACAAAAAAAAAACTCTAAAAAACAAAATATACCTAGAAACCGTAAAACCCTAAAAAATCCCTAAAAACACTAAAACCCCAAAACCCACTAAAAACTCTAAAATACCTTTAAAACCCAAAAAATTAAAAACATTAAAATCCCCAAAAAAACAAAAAAAATCCTAAAACCCCAAAAAACCATAAATACCCCAAAAACTCTTAAAATCAAAAAAAAAACAAAAACAAAGTATAAGATTCCAAAAAACATATAGAAATACCAAAAAATTTAAAAAACCTTAAAAACCCCCAATAAAACAAAAAATAATGAAAAACCTAAAAATGCTAAACATCCAAAAAGATAGTAAAATAAACTAAAAACATAACTACAATAAAACCAATAAAAACCCAAAATTCCCAATAAAATGCCGAAAAATACTTTAAAACCCTTGAAACATTAAAAACTATAAAAAATCATAAAAACCCTAAAAACAAAAAAACCATAAAAAACAAAAAAAACCCTAAAATCCCTGAAAACCCAAAAACCCCTCAAAATCCCAAAAAACCATAAAAACCATAAAAACAAAAAAAGACCCTAAAAGACCACTAAAAACTCTAAAACCCCTTCAAAAACCTAAAACCATAAAATACTAGAAAAACCTAAATAACCCAAAAATCTCAAAAACCACTAAAACCCTAAAAACATTAAAAAAACCCTAAAAACCCTCAATGTATCTAAAAACCCTAAAAATCCATAAAATTCCTAAAAACCAAAAAAACCCTAAAAAAACCTGAAAACTCTTATGAAATATTTTAAAATCTGAAAACAATTAAAACCAATAACAACCCCAAAAACAAAAAAAAAACTCTAAAGCCCCTAATAAGCCCTAAAAACACTAAAAAACCCGAAAACCATAAAAATCACTAAAAACAGCAAAAACTAAAAAACATATTAAAAAACAAAAATGTCTAAGAACATTAAAATCCAATTAATCCCACAAAAATTTTATAAACTAAAAAAACGTAAAAACTTAAAAAACTGACAATAACCCTAAAAACCATCAAAATCCCTGAAACCTTAAAAATCCATAAAAAACCAAAAAAATCCTAAAAAATCCATAAAAACATAAAAACCCCCCAAAACATTGAAACCCTCTAAGAATACATTTAAAACCAAAAAACACATAAAACCCCAAAAAAACCTAAAAAACTAAAAACCCTAAAAAACCTAAAAACCATAAAAACCTCTAAAACAACTCAATATCACTAAATATACTAAAAAGCCTAAAAATTCTTAAATTATCCCAAAACACATAAAAATACGTAAAAACCCTAAAATCCACTAAAAGACCTTAAAACATAAAAACACATAAAACCCCTAAAAACATAAAAATTACCAAAGAACCTAAAAACCATAAAAGACACTAAAACCCCTAAAACCACCTAAAATCCATAAAAACATTAAAAACTCTAAAACCCTTAAAATCCATAAAAACCACTAAAAATATTAAAAATCCAATAAACGCTGAAAAAGGCTAAAAATCAAGAAAAAAACACTAAAACCCATAAAAGCCCAAATAACCCAAAAAACCCCAAAAACCCATAAATAACCAAAAACCCCTCAAAATATGTAAAACCCTTAAAAAACATAAAAATCATAAAAAATAAAAAAAAACCATAAAATGTAAAAAACTCTAAAACACTAAATAAACAATAAGAAAATCACAAAACATCAAAACACATAGAACTACTAAAAATCCAAAAAATGAAATAAAATCCTAAAACCCTTAAAAACCCTAAAAACCTTAAAAACAGTTAGAATCCATAACAAATATTAAAAACCCTAAAAACTATAAAAACCCCATAAAAACCATAAAAAGAACAAAAAATCTAAAAACCCATTAAACCCCCCAAAAAATTAGAAATATCTAAAAAAACTTTAAACCCCTAAACAAATGATAAACTCTTAAAGTCCCTAAAACCATAAAAACCCACAAAACCCAAAACACCCTAAAGAACCCTAAAACACACAGCACACTAAAAACAATAAAAATAAAAAAATACCTTTAAATAAAAAAGAACATAAAAAATTCTAAAAAACCAAAAAAACCCTATGAAAAACATAAAATCCTAAAAACACATAAAAACCATAAAAAATAAGAAAGTAAAAAAAACATAAAACCCTTAAATTACTAAAAAACCCAAACCACTCAAAGTCAATAAATATCCTAGAAACCATAAAAATCCATAAAAATATATAAAAAACATAAAAACCCCTAAAACATGGAAAAAATCCTAAGATAACGACAAAAACATAAAAACACTTTAAATCACAAAAAACCCCAAAACACTCAAACCCTAATAAACCTAAAAACACCAAACACCTCAAAAACCATTAAAACTCTTTAAAACCATAAATAATCATCACAATCCCTAAAAATTCCTAAAACATATAAAACCATGAAAAACCATATGAAAACCTTAAAAGTATAAAAAGACTTAAAATCCCTAAAAACCTAAAAAATTAAAAAACTCTAAAAACCCAAAAAAAACCCTAACACCCATAAACCCCGTATAACATTAAAAACACTAAAAACACATAAAAATATAAAACCACAAAAGACTCTAAAAAATCATAAAACCCTAAAAATGTAAAAAACTCTAAAAAACCGTAAAACCCTAACACCCACAAAACCATCAAAATAATTTAAACCCCTAAAAACCATTAAAATCCTAAAAATACATTAAAATAACTAAAAACATTAGAAACCATGAAAACCATGAAAAAACATAAGAAAACCTTAAAAACCAAAAAACACTTAATGCTCCTAAAAACCTAAAACCCCTGAAATCCTTAAAACTATGAAAACACTTAAAATCACTGAAAACCCTAAAAAGAATAAAGATCATAAATATTCCTAAAAATTCCAAAAAACATAAAAACTATAAAACCTCAATAACCCCTCATAATACCATAAAAAAACAACAAATAAAACTCATATAAATCCTAAAAAATGATAAAAATAATAAATACCATAAAATGTCCCTAAAAACCCTAAAACCCTAAACACTCTAAAAACCCATAAAGGTCCCTAAAAATATTAAAGAAGCGTATACCCTATAAAACTAAAAAATACAAAAACACTAAAACCCAATTAAAAACCTTAAAGAAAAAGTAAAATAAAAAATCCATAAAAAACTCTATAAACTCAAAAAGAAATCCTAAAAACCAAAAAAAATAGATAAAAAAAAACTTAAACGCTTAAAATAGTTAAAACCCTCAAGAACATAAAAATGATAAAAAACCCTGAAACCTAAAAAGCCATTAAAACCCTAAAACCTTAAATTTTCATAAAATTCTAATAAAACCTAGAAAAAATAAAAAAAACTAAGAAACATATAAAACTTGAAAAAAATAAAAAAAATATAAAAAACATTAAAACACTAAAAACATAAAAAAAATTAAAACCCAAAAAACATACAAACCCAAAAAACCCTCATAATCCCTAAAGACATAAAAAACCAAAAAAAATACTAAAAAATACCTCAAAATCACTAAAAATATAAATTCCCTAAAACCCTAAAAGACCCAAATAAATCTTTAAAAACCAATAAACACATGAAACACCTCAAAATCAAAAAAATGCTAAAACCCTAAAAAATAAAAAACCAATAAAAAACCTAAAATCATAAAACACCTAAATATTTTAAAATCCTAAAAACTGCTAAAACCCCTTAGAAAACCTTAAAAACCTAAAAAAATTAACCCCCTAAAAACTTAAAAATTTGAAACCCATAAATTACCATAAACACAATGTATGAATCCAAAAATCACCTAAAAATGCAAAAAACCATAATGAGGCACTGAGATGATCACTTACCTTTGGTGAGTTTTCATACAACAACATCTATCAATTCACCATTGGGATGACACCTTTTGAGGCGTTGTACGAGCGACTTGCAGATCACCTTTGTGTTGGACTGACCCAGGGGAGTCAGCACTAGTGGGACCTGAGATGGTACAGACTACCACAGAGAGGTATAGATCATCCAAGAGCAGATGAAGACTGCACGGAGTAGGAAGAAGTCGTATGTCGATAAGAGACGGTGACCTCTGGAGTTCGAGGATGGTGACCACGTCTTTCTTCGGGTCTCACCTTGACAAGGTTTGTGGAGATTTGGCTGAGGCAACAAGTTATCTCTGAGATTCATCGGACCTTTTCTGGTCCTCAGCAGAGTTGGATTGGTGGCTTACAGCTTAGCTCTTCCACCTCAGTTTCACTGGGTCCACGTTGTCTTCCATATTTCCCAGTTGAGGAGATATGTGCACAACCATCCCACATTATCGACCATGGTGAGTTGGACGTCGACGATGGGGAAACTTTTACCAAGGTTCCAGTAGAGATTGAGGATCGATAGGAGTATGAACTTCATGGATGGTCGATACCTCTGGTTCATGTTCACTGGAAGCACGTAAACCACCTAGAGAGAACAAGGGAGCGGGGAGGCTCATATGTGTGCTCAGTACCCCCACTTGTTCTCTTAGTTATGAGTTGTAGCTTACGGGGATTTAAATCCCTGAGGTGGGGAGAATGTAGATACCCAGGAATAACCTCCCATGAGAGGTTACAATGTGGGGACCACCTGGGAATAAACCCAACTAACATTGGTGGGAGAGGAAAACCTCTCAAATCCCCTCATTAATGAGGGAGAGTCTCTTTACCCCCCACTTTTAATGGTGTCAACCCTTCCTCTCTTTTAATTGTGCCATCATAATTAATTCAACCAATTTGAATTTTAAACCCATAAAAATAAATAACATATAATCTATTATTTAGAGGGGCCATATATTCTTTCATTGGAAAAAGGTTGGGAAATGAGGATTAGAGCTCTTGGGAGAAAACACTCCAACGAAGAACTAGGTTCTCCAAAGAATAATGAAGAAATAATTATTCCAATGAACAACACTAGCAAGGGGAATCTTTGACTTATTTCTAGGAAGAACCTTGCGGTAGAAACTGACACGGGATGCCTTCGATGACCGACCCTCCCTCCTCATCCTTTTCAACGAACTGATGCATGAGCTTGGGATTGGAAGTGTGCGGCGGACGCGACGAACGACGAATACTTTGGCTTCTTCACAACAACTCCATCAACTAACAACGAACAAATCTAGATTTTATTTAAGTATGATATTATTTCCTTGTTTCTTTCCTTCGAAAACAAAGAACGCAGACCATCTTATTATCAATTTGATCCACGAATGTTTTTCCTTACGGGTTGGGAATATATTTTTAATTAGGGATTATGGGAATTGATGTTTTTACGATATCTTCCATGCTCATTCTTTTTCTATGTTCTTGATGAACTGATTCTTACCACCCTAAAAACAGAGGGTGCGGGCCAAAATAACATGGCCTGACCCCCCCTCCGCCAATCTTCATTTGTAATGTTATTTAGCATGGCAACAAGGCGATGAAGGCGATGAAGGCAACCTGCGCTGTCCCCGCGATGCTCGGGTGTCCCGGGCTGAACCGTGCCCCCCTCTGGCTCCCAAGACACCCTAGCCAAACTACCCCGTTGCGCCACCCACCGGCCGAACCCGCCTGAGTTACACCGCACCCCGGCCGCGCCACACCCTGGCCGCGCCGCGCTCCGGCCATACCGCTCCCCGACTGCCGACAGCCGCACCTCCTGCTCCCCTCACGACGCCCTCTCAAGCCCTGGACAAGCTGGCCTCCAGGCGCCCCATGACCCTACCATCTGTGCACCCCACGCACCCTGCATCGCCGCTGGTTGAACCGGCCCGTCAGCCTCTGTGCGTCCCTCGTGCCATGCGGCTCTGCCATCCTTGTGCCCCGCAGTACCCCGGCCGAGCCGGCCTCCTGGACCCGGCCGCGCCCCCCTGAATCCCAGCTGAGCCACACCGAGTCGGCCCCTCACGGCGCCCTCCGGGCCGAGCCGCGCCCTCGCGTAGCCCTCTGGTCCGAACCGTCCTTATGCTGACCTGCGGCCGGTCTGTGCCCTCGTGACTGGTCTGCGCTATCGTGGCCGGCTGGGCTGGGCCCAGCAGGTCAGGCCGAACCTAACAGCCTGGCCCGCCCAACAAGCCAGGCCAGACACAACGGGTTCGGCCGGGATGACCCAAAACAGGTCATCCCAGACTGGTTCGGGCCAGGTCGGTCCGACCGGGTTGGACCAGACCTGGGCCTACTATGACCCTTTACTTCCTTATGGCCATATCTTTGGCACCAGGCATCCGTTTGACAAAACCGTCTATGGAACAGGTAATCTTGGAGTGTGGCGGTCCATTTGAGTATATTCCACTAGAGATTGGGGTATAGTTGATATATGGTCTGGTTGGATCGTGCACGAATCCAACTGGGCCCCCAGGACTAATATGATAATAACTCACAGACCGAGCGTCCGATTGACGCACCATCAGCTGCATTGAGACCCCTATGACATGGCGGACCTTTGATATACTTCTTCGTGGGACTTCGTGACAGATGGAGTATCGACCAATAGCTCGTGGATCAGATTCTTCCTGAGATGATCAGATAGAGTGTCGAGACCTAGTAGATGGCTGAGACTTGACGACTCAAGACTAATTGACTCGGAGTGACTTGACTAGCCTAGTGGGGAGCCCTTGGTTGTTACGGATGACCCACATCGGATGAGAGCCTGGTTATGGCGGAAGACCCATGGTACTCGATAGGAGGAGTACCTCTGCATGCTATTAGGGGGAGCGCCTGGTTGTGGCGGTAGACCCACGGTGGAGAGCGCCTCTATGTGACGTGACAGACCCATGGTACTCGACAGGAGGAGTACCTCAACAATCCATGGTTAGTGAGAAGCGCCTGGGTGTCGCGGCAGGCCAACTGTACTCGACAGAGGAGGAGTTCTCCATCAGTCGTGGTTTCAATAATGTGAATAAAATCCTGGTTGAGATGAGTTAGTAACTTTTTTGTTTTCCTCATGATTATGATGGATTACTTGATTACTTAGGTATATGTATAGTCATATACCTAAGTGGGGTTATCTGTTGTTTTCAAACATTTTTTTTATCCTTGTTGGATTATGTGATACCCTGAGGGTCCTGGGGTCCCTACTGAGTATCATTATACTCACCTCTTCCCGGGCTATTCCTGCACCTCATTTTGTTGGATGCAGATGATGGACAATGCTGACCGAGGATGAGAGTACAAGGACTGGATGATACCCGGAGGTGGACCATATGGCATGTCGATACATGGAGGAGACAGACAGACGTGGTGTGCTGAGGATGTGATCTGTACCTACCCTTCACATAGGAATCTCGGAGGACAACTCAGTGGCTATTTTTCTTATTTCCTCAGTTGTACTTGTACTTTCAATTTCTTGTACATTCCAGTTGGGCTTTTATTCTGGCCCCTTTTTTACATACTACACTCACTTGTTGGTTATTCAGTTTACTCGTGATCATATCTACTTTGTGTGTTTACAGTTTATAAAGGAAATACCTTCCCAGTTTTAGGGAATTACGCCTTTGGTTCTAGTCACCAGCCCGTGGCCTATGGAAGGTAGGCTTGGGGTAGTCACGGTACTGGCCCCTAGGGATGGGTGGTGATAACTAAAAACCCTAAAAAATATTAAAAAAAACCTTAAAAACCCTTAAAACACTTAAAAACCTTACAACACATAAAACTCTAAAAAATCTAAAAACCCCTAAACCATGAAAAACTATAAAAACCCCTTTAATCCTCTAAAAAAATTAAAAACACTACAATTCTTATAAACCCTAGAAAACTAGAAACATCATAAATCCAAATAAAATCATAAAAACCCTTAAACAAAAAAAAACCATCAAAATCCATAAAAACCCTAAAAACATAAAAGATCCTACAAGGCCCAAAAACCCTAAAAATGTAAAAACCCCTATAAACATTGAAAATGCTAAAATTAAAAAATAATAACACTTAACACACTAAAACCTAAAAGAGGCTAAAAACCCAAAAAAATCCCAAAAAACCATAAATCTAAAAAACCCTTTAAAACCCTAAAAAAATCAAAAACCCCCAAAAACAAAAAAAAACATTAAAACTATAAAAAAATATAAAAAACTCCCTATAACCCCTCAAAATCCCAAAAAAACACTAAAATCCCCAAAAATAAATAAAAAATTACTTAACAACCCCTCAAAAAATAAAAACCCTAAAAACTAATAAAACCCATAACATGACCTTAATAACATAAAAACACATAAAAGCCTTAAAAGCCTAAAAATTAAAATACACTATAATGCCTAAAAAATCAAAAACCATAAACAACCTTTAAAACATTAAATCCCAATAAATAACCATAAAACCATAAAAATCATTAAAAAAACTAATAACTCTAAAAGAACTTTAAACCCCTAAAAATTATAAAAACATTAAAAAATAATTTAGACACTAAAAAACTCAACAAACAACTAAAAACCAATAAAAAAACTAAAATTCCTCAAATTTCCTCAATCCACTCCAAAACCATAAATATCCTAGAAAAACACTAAAATCCCTTAAGAACCCCCAAAAAATTTGGAAAATCCTCGAAAAAACATAAAATCCTAAAACACATAAAACCCCTCAAAAACCTAAAATGCCTAAAACCCCAAAAAACTATTAAATACAATAAAACACTTAAATTCCCGAAAACCATAAAAACAACTAAAAACCCGAAAACCCACTAAAACACTAAAAACACTTTAACCCCCTAAAAAGCTTTAAACCCTATATAACTATAAAAATTATAAAAATCCAAAAAAACCATCGAAACCCCAAAAAACCATCAAAACCCCTAAAACCCTGAAATAAAAAAAATCTTAAAAATTCATAAAAATATGAATAAATTTAAGCAACCATAAAAACCCGAAAACCGAAAATAAAAACATAAAAACATAAAAACATATAAAAATCCTAATACCAAAAAACATCCTAAAACTCATGAAAACCAATAAAAAACATACAAAACCTCTAAAAACTCATAAAAACACCTTCAAAGGTTAAAAAATTCTAGAAAACCTTAAAACCCTAAAAAACTCAAAAAACCCTAAAAAACAAAAAAACCTTAAAACCCCATAAAAACCCTTAAAACCCTAAAAACACCTTAAAAGTCTCAAAAATCCCTAAAAACCCTAAAAACCATAAAATATTAAATCAGTCATAAAAATCCATAAAAATATAAAATTCTATAAAACCATGAAAAATCCCTAAGTAACATTAAAAACAAAAAACACTTAAAACCCCAAAAACATTAGAAACCCTAAAAACACTATAGACCATAAAAACCACAAAACCCCTATAATATTAAAAACCCCTAAAAACCTTAAAAATGTAAAAAACACTAAGAACATTAAAAACCATAAAAAACCCTAAAATCCTAAAAAACATAAACAACTCAAAATAATTAAAAAACACTATACCGCCTAAAAACCCCTAAAAACCCTAAAAACAATAAAATATTAAGAAATCTATAAATATCACAAAAAACATAAAAACCCTTAAGAAAACACTAAAGAACTAAAAAATATATAACACCAAAAAACCTAAAAATGTTAAAAACCCTTAAAAACATTAAAAACCATAAAACCCCTAAAAACTGTAAAACTAATAAAAGAAAAAAGATCACTAAAATACTAAACACCCTTTAATATCCTTGAAATGTTAGAAAACTATAAAAACCTCAAAAAACTCAAAAACTCAGAAAAACCAAAAAAACCCAAAAAATACCAAAAAAAACTGAACCCCCCCCCCCAATATCCCTAAACACCCTAAAACAACAAAAGAATCCTAAAAATTTCCTAAAAATTCCAAAAAATGTAAAAACCCCTAAAAATCTTGAATCCCTAATAAAACCATAAGAACCTAAAAACACATAAAACCCCTAAAAACATAAAAATGTTATACACACAAAATACCATAGAAACCCAAAAAACAAAAACCCTTAAAAAAATTAAAAACCTATAAAAACCCTAAAAACAACTAAAAAAACTAAAACCCCTTTAAACCCCTTAAAATGAAAAAAACTCTAAAAACCTAAAAGGCCTTAAAAACACAAAAAAACCATAAAAAACCATAAAAATAGAAAAACCATAAAACCCTAAAAACTATAAAAATAATTAAACCCTAAAAATTTCTAAAAACCATAAAAATAATAAAAATGTTAAAATTTTTAAAACCCTAAACCACCTTAAAAACCCTTAGAAAAGATTAAAAAACTTATGACAATTAATTCCCCTAAAACCCTAAAAATGATAAAAAAATCTTAAAAACCCTAAAAATACATGAAAACCCCTATAAAAAACCCCCTAAAAACCATAAAAACATTAAAAAAATCCCTAAAACATTAAAAATAACAAAAAACCCGAGAAAACATTGAAACCCCAAAACTGTTAAAAACTATAAAAATCCTTAAAACCATAAAACCCCTAAAAACCTATAAAATGCATTTAAATCTTAAAAACACTAAAAACAATCACAATCTCTAAAAAACCTAAAAACTATAAAAAAATAAAATTCACTAAAATTTTAGAAAAAATAAAAAAAGACTCTAAACACCCTAAAAACCCTAATGAAAACCATAAAAATGTATAATCACATGAAACCCCTAGAAAATATCAAACGCTGAAGAATATAAACACCCTAACAACACTCAAAACCCCAAAAAATGATAAAAATCCCTAAAACCCTAAAGATAAAAAAATCCAAAAGGCCTAAAAATCCATAAAAACGTAAAAAACGTAAAAACCTAGAAAACCCCTAAGAAAACATTAAAAACCCCAAATCACTTAAAAAAACTAAAAACTAAAAAACACTAAAAACTCTAAAAAACTATAATAAAGCAAAAAAACCCAAAAAAACCATAAGAACCATATTAACCCCTAAAACCATAGAAACACTAAAAAATCATAAAACCGTAAAAACATCTATATACAATAAAAAAACATTAAACCCCAAAAACATTAAAAAATTCTGAAAAAACACTTAAACCCTAATGACTCAACCCAAAAAAACAATTAAACCACCAAAACCCCTCAAAATCCCTAAAACCCCTAAAACACCATAAGAATCCTAAAAAATCACTAAAATTAGTAAAAAGGGAAAAAAAATCCTAAAACCCTAAAAACAAATAAGAAAACGAAATAATACATAAAACGCCTAAAAAACATAAAAACGCTAAAAAACCTAGAAATCCTAAAAACACATAAAACCCCCAAAAACTCATAAATACATAAAACTGACTAAAAATGTAAAAACCCTTTAAACTCCTATAAAAGTTAAAAAAACTAAAAAAACTAAAAAACTAAAAAACTAAAATAACCCTAAAACTACAGAATAACATGAAAACCCGAAAAACCATAAATACCTTCAATATCCCAAAAATAATTAAAAAATAAAAATATTATAAAAGGACCTAAAAATTCCTAAATATATAAAAAACCTAAAAACTATAAAAACCCATAACAAAACCATAAAATGAAAAACAATCAAAACCCTAAAAACATAAAAAACACTAAAACCCATAAAAACCCTTAGAAACATAAAAACACATAAAAACATGAGAAACCCCATAAAACCTCATAAAAACCATAAAACCCACTAGAATCTCTAAAAACCCTTTAAGAAACTAAAATTTCTAAAAACCCTTAAAACCCCTTAAGGTAAAAAACCCTAAAAGGCCCAAAAACCCTAAAAACCATAAATATTCTAAAACCCCTAAAATTCTCTAAAATCTATAAAAACACTTTAAAATTCTAAAAATGCATAAAAATTCGTAAAAACATAAAAACCCCTAAAAACCCTGAACAACCCAAAGAAACCATTAATATCATAAATACACTTAAAAGCCCTAAAAATAAAAGGACTTTAGAAACCCAAACAAATCCAAAAACCCAAAAAACTAAAAAAACCCTAAAAAATATTAGAAATTCCTAAATCCCATAAAACCCTGAAACAAAAAAACATTTAAAAACTCTTTAAACAACTAAAAACATTAATAATCAAAAATAAACCTTAAAACTTTATAGAAACTCAAATAAACCCTAAAACCCCCTAAAACGTCTAAAAAACCTTTAAAACCATGAAAATCCTTAAAAACCAAAAAACCATAAAATCCTAAAAATACAAAATAGCCACTAAAATAGAATAAACGCTAAAACCCCTAAAACCCCTTAAGAAAAACATAAAAACCTAAAAACACTTAAAACTATTGAAAATTAAAAACACTAAAAACCCTAAAAACCTAAGAACCCTAAAAACTATAAATACCCCTAAAAACATTTCTAATACCTTAAATCATAAAAAATCATTTCAAAATCTATATATTATTTAATCCATTGAAAATTTAAAAAAATATAAAAAACCTTACAAACCATAAAATTTTAGAAACCCCTAAAAACCAAAATACCCATAAAAACACTAAAAACATTAAAAAACCCCAGAAACCTCAAAATCCATAATACTCTTGAAAAACATGAAAATCTTAAAAATGATCTAAAATCCCTAAAAAGTTAAAATCCCCTAAAAAACTGAAAATCCCTAAGGAAACCTATAAAATATAAAGACACTTAAAACGACTAAAAACCTAAAAAGGACAAAAGTCTAAAAAACCCTAAAAACCCTAAAAAATACAAAACAAAACATAAAACCCCTAAAAACATAAGAAAACCCTAAAAACCAATAAAACCCCCCAAAAAACAAAATCTTATGTACCTTTTAAACACAAAAAATTTAAAAAAATCTCATAACATTTAAAAAATAAAAAACTAAAAAAACATTAAAACCAAAAAAACAGAAAAACTGTAAAAACCCTAAAAAACCATAAAGACAATCAAAATCCCTAAAAACACTAAAAACCCATTAAATTATTGTAAAATATATAAGAATCCCTAAAAATGTAAAAAATCCTAAAACCCAAAAAACCCTTAGAAAACCCTAAAAGCATAAATCCACTTAAAAACCTAAAAAATGAAAAAAATGATAAAAACTCTAAAAACACAAAAAACCCTAAAAACTATCAAAATCCTGAAAACCCCTATAAAATCATAAGAATTAAAAAAATAACTAGATATTAAAAAAAGTAAAAAACCATAAAACCCTAAAAACCCCTATGGAAAACGTAAATCCCTAAAAATACATAAAACCCCAAAAAGATGCTTAAAATGCTAAAAACCTAAAAAACCATAAAATAACCTAAAACCCCTTAAATATATAAAAACCCACTAAAAAAATGAAAACCCCTAAAACCATATATTCCCAAACACCACTAAAAACTCTAAAACCTTTTAAACTCATAAAAATGTTTAAATTTACAAAAAACATAAAAATCCTAAAAACTCCAAATAATCCCTAAAAACTTAGATAACCATAAAACCCTAAAAACACTAAAAAACCCTCAAATTCCTTAAAAACCATAAAATCCAATAAAATTGTAAAATGTTCTAAAAATACCTAAAAATGTAAAAAACTCAAAAAACCTTGTCATACCCTATGAAAACCATAAAAAACATAAACCTTGAAAATCCTTAAAATTATAAATAATATAAAATTCCCGAAAAACCATTAAACCCAAAAAATCCCTAAAAATATAAAAACCCTAAAAGCCCACAAAAACCAAAAAACATATAAAATCACTAAAAACACTAAAAATTCTAAAAAACCTAAAACCATAAAACACCCTAAATAAGATTAGAACCATAAAAACACATGAAAACATTAAAAACCAAAAAAACCAATAAAACACCTAAAATATCTAAAAACTCTTGAAACCCTTAAAAAGGTTAAAAATCACTTATAAACCTTAAACCCCAATAAAGCTCAAAAAACCTAAAAATAAATGTAAATAAAATGACAATAAAATCCGAGAAAAACCAAAAATCCTCAAAATTCCTTAGAACACTAAAACCCCATAAAATCACTAAAACCCTAAAAATTATAAAAACCCTAAAATCCTAAAAATTCCCTTAGAAAACCTTAATAAGATAGAAACTCATAAACCCCCTCAAAACCTAAAAACACTAAAAAACCTGGCAAACCCTTAACCCCTTAACAACCCTAAGAACCCTCAAAATCACTAAAACCCTTAAAACCCATAAAAATACTAAAACCCCCTAAACATTCTCGAAAGTACAATAACCTAAAAACCTAGAAAACCCTAAGAAAACCTTAAAACCAAAAAAACACCTATGAGACATAAAATATGATAAAAATCATAAAAATAAATAAATAACCCTAGATCCCCTATTACAACTAAAAACCATGAATGCCACTAAAACATTAAAACACCCTGAAAACCCTAAAACCCCATTAAAATCTTTAAAAACACATTAAACCCATAAAAAGTTTAAAAACATAAAAAATACTTAAATACCATAAAAATTAAAACCACCCTACAAACTAAAAAACCAAAAAACACAAAAAAGAAGAAAATGATAGAAACACTCAAAAACCCTAAAAACAAATAAAAACCTGAAAACCCCTAAAGATACCTAAACAACCAAAGGACGCATAAAAAAAATAAAAAACCAAAAAATATCTACAACCCCTAAAGACAATAAAAACAAAAAAACCCTATAAATTCCATAAAACTATAAAAACCCCAAAAACATAAAAAACCCCAAAACCCATAAAAACACTAAAAACCACAAAGCTTTAAAAATCCATAATACCCCAAAAAATGTTAAAATAATCTAAAAACATTAAAATCCATGAAAGAACCAAAAAACCAAATCATCCAAAAAATCCCTAAAAACCCTAAAAACTAAGAGTGCCCTAAAACCATTAAATTCAATAAAACCCCTTCAAACCTATAAACACCAAAAAGCCATAAAAATCCCAAAAAATTATAAAAAATAAAAAACCCTTAAAGGACTAATTAATCATTATAAACCTAAAAACACTTTCAACCCCTAAAATACCTAAAAATAGAAAAACCCATAAAAACCTAAAAAGAAACTAAAAACCCTAAATACCCCTAAAAACATTAAAACCCCTAAAAACCTTAATAACCCAAAAAATCCAAAAATACCCACTAAAAACTCTAAAAAATCCTTTAAACACCTACAAATGTTAAAAATTATTAAAAAACATAAAAACCATGAAAACCCAATAAAAACCTTTAGAATCCAAGAAAACCATAAAAACCCTAAAATCCCAAAAAACCCCAAAACCCACAAAATCCCAAACAACCATAAAAAATCTAAAAAATCTAAAAAACCCCTAAAAATCTAAAGAAATATAAAAAACCTAAAACCCCTAAAATAACCTATGAAAACCTGAGAAACCCAAAAAACTCTAAAATCCCCTAAAAACCAAGAAAAACCCTAAAACCCTATAACCCAAATAACCCTGAAAATCCCTAAAAAACCTAAAACCATAAAAAACCTAAAAAATATCTACAATCCCTAATAAAGTAAAAATTCCTAAAAACCTGAAAACCCCTTAGAAAACATTAAAACCTAAAAACACTTAAAACCCATAAAAACCCAAGAAAATGATAAATACTGTTAAAAATCCTAAAAAGAAACTAAAAACCTAAAACCCCCTAGAAACCATAAAAAGATTAAAAAAACACTAAAACCCATAAACCAAATATTAAATAATGAAACTCTTTAAGCCCATAAAAAATGTTCAAAAACTCTAAAAAACATTAAAATCCCTAGAAAATTTTAAAAACCCTAGAAAACTAAAAAAACCATAAAGTCCCTAAAAACCATTAAAAACATGAAAATCCCTAAAAACCCAAAAAATAATAAAAATCCTAAAATCGCTAAAAATCCCTAAAACATAATAAACCCTAAACCATGAAAAAACCAAAGGAAACCAAATAAACATAAAAATGCATAAAACCCTTAAAAAACCAAAAAAACACTAAAACTCTTTAGAAAACCATAAAAACCCTAAAAATGCATAAAACCCCCAAAATTCCAAAAGACCCTAAAAATAATAACAATCTTCAAAATCCCTAAAATCAGTAAAAACATAAAAACCCTAATACCCACAAAACCCCAATGAAAATTAAAAACTATAGACACATAAAAACCCTAAAAACCTAAAAATGCTAAAAACCATTTAAAATCTTAAAAATACCCTAAAAATATAAACTACCTAAAAACCCTAAGAACCCCTAAAACCCATAAAAACACTAAAACCCATAAAACCCATAAAACTAACTAAAAATATAAAAACTCATTAAAACCCAAAAAACATTAAAAACACTAAAAACATTTAAAACCCTAAAACACATAAAAAAACTCTAAAACCCAAAAAATCCATAAAACCAAAAAAACAATAAAACCCCTAAATATTAATGAAATTATTAAAAACACATAAAAAACCAAAAAATATGCATAAACCATAAAATGTAAAAAAACCCAGAAATTTTTTAAAAACAGTAAGAAAACCGTAAACACCTAAAAACACTTCAAACCCCCAAAAAACATAAAACCCATAAGAAAACCCAAAACCCTGGATTCTTTAAAAACCCTAACACCATGAAAATCATAAAAATTCTTGAGAAACCCATTAAAACATAAATAGTCCTAAAAGCATTGAAAACCCCTATAAAAACCATAAAACAAAAAAGACACATAAAACCCTTAAAAACTAAAAAAATTTAAAAACCCTAAAAATACCATAAAACATGAAATATTGAAAACCATAAAACCCATTAAAACCCCTTGGAAAATTTAAAAACATTTAAACTAAAAAAATGTTAAGAACTCTAAAAAACTTTATAATCCTTAAAAAACACAAAAAAACTCCAAAAAAACAAAACTATAAAACCCATAAATGCCTTAAAATATCCTAAAAACCCTAAAAATCCTTAAAAACACATAAAACCTATAAAAATATTAAGAAATCCAAAAAAATAATTAAAAACATAAAAATCCATAAAACCCAGAAAATCTCAAAAAACCCTTAAATACATAAAAATTCATGAAACCCCTAAAACCCCTAAAAAAAATAAAAACGCTAAAAAAAATTAAATCCATAAAATACATAAACCCCTAAAAATCCTAAAAATCTCTAAAAAACATAGAAAAACATTAAAATCCTAAAAAAATCCAAAAAACCTAAAAAAATGTAAAACCTCTAAAAACCATAACATAACCTTAAATTCGTAAAAACATTCAAAACCCATAAAAACATCAAAAATGTTAAAAACCCTAATAACCTGAAAATGATCGTGAAAACCCTAAAAACCCCCAAAAACCATAAAACCCATAAAAACCTATTAAAAATATTAAAACCTCATAGAAACCCTAAATTTCATGAAAAACTCTAAGAACCCTTTAAATCCATAAATACATAAAAAAACTCCAAAAGAAAATTTTGAACCATAAAAACAGAAAGAAACCCCGAAAAACATAAAAAATCATAAAACCCTTTAAATCCCTAAAAATACTAAAAATCCTAAAAATCCCTAAAAATCACTATAAATGAAAAAAAACCTAAAAACACTAAAAACCCTAAGGAAACCTGAAAAAAATAAAATCACATAAATCCTATAAAAAATAAAAATGGTAAAAATCCAAAAAAAATCATAAAAACATCTTAGAGCATTAAAAAGCCTAAAACCAAAAAAACACTAAAAACTAAAAAAATCCTTTATACACATAAAGACATTTAAAAACTCTAAAAAACATTAAAATCCCTAAAAATAATAAAATTCCTAAAAATGAAAGAAAATCATAAAACCCAATAAAACCCTCTAAAACCCCCCAAAATCCGTAAAAATAAATAAAAAACTAAAACCACATAAAAACTCTATAAAAACCATAAAATCCTATAAACACTTAAAACCCCTAAAAAACTAAAAAAATGTTAAAACCCCTAAAAAACATGTAAACCCCTAAAACTCCGTAAAACATTAAAATCCCTAAAACACTAAATATCGCAAAAAATTTCAACAACCCTTACAACATAAAAAACACTAAAAAACATTAAAACCCAAAAAAACCCCTAAAAACCCAATTAATTCAAAATAAAATCCTAAAAGTACAAACCCCTTAAAATCCAAAAAAATCAAAAAAACATTTAAAATATTAAAAATCTGAAAGTCTAAAAAATCACCAAAAAGTAAAAAACTCTAAAACCCCTCATAAAACCTCAAATCCCTACAAAACAAAATCATATTAAAATCCTAAAATTTACAAAATACCCTAAAACAACTAAAAAGACCCTAAAACCCTAAAACCCCCTAGAAACCATAAAATCCTATAAAAACCCTAAACCACTTAAAAATATCTAAACCCATTAAACCCATGAAAATGAAAAAAAATTAAAAACATAAAAAACACTGAAAACTCAAAAAAACCTTAAAACCCCCAAAAAACCATAAAACCCTAAAAGCAAGGAAAAATCCCAAACCCTTCAAAATCCTTAAAATACCTAAAATCCATAAAATCATAATAATCCATATAAATTCCTAAAAACATAAAAAAACTAAAAACACCTACTAAAACCTCAAAACCTAAAAATACATTAAACTTCTAAAAACCTAACAACCAATAAAAACCCTAAAACCTTAAAAATCCATAGAAAACCTAAAAAACTAAAAACCCACAAAAATCTATAAAAACCATTTCAAACACTAAAAATGATAAAAAGAAAATTTCAAAACATAAAAACCCTAAAAAACTCAAAAAATAACCCCTAAAACCCAAAAAACTTTAAAAATACTAAAAATACCTAAAAACACTAAAAAATCCAAAAAAACCACAAGTATTTAAACATTTAAGAACCCAAAAAACCCTGGAAACCCAAAAAAACCATATAATCCAAAAAAAGTAATACACTTAAAAAACATAAAAATCTAAAACCCACAAAAAACCAAAAAAACACCAAAAATCCCTATAAATCCCGAAAACCAATAAAAAATCCAAAAAAACCCCTAAAAACCATAAATATGTAAAAGACATTAAAAACACGTAAAAGCCCTAAGAAAGCATTGAAAAAATAAAAACACTTAAAACCGCAAAAGAATTAAAAAATTGTAAAAACCCTTAAAGACCCTAAAACCTCTAGAACCCCGTAAAACCACAAATACCAAACATCCCCTTAAAACCCAAAAATCCCCTAAAATTGATAAAAACCCACAAAATTCTAAAAACCCTTTAAACCCCAAAAAACATATAAAAAATCTAAAAATCATTAAAACCCCCAAAAAATAAAAAACACTCTAAAACCTCAAAAAACCATTAAAACCATATAAACCATAAAAAAACTAAAAACCAAATATACCCCAAAAATTTGTAATAACATTATAAATCCATAAAATTCAAAAAATCCCAAAAAAATACATAAAAATAAAAACACTAAAAACCATGAAAACTTGTAAGAAAACTTTAAAAACCGAAAAATAAATAAAAACCCAAAATATGATAAAACCCCAACAAAATCCTAAAAACAATAAAAAAAACCATAAAATGCTCAAAATTACTAAAAAACCTAAAAATCATAAAAATCCTAAAATCCATAAAATCAATAAAAACACAAAAACCCCTAAAAACATTGAAAACCCATAAGAAATCATTAATAAATTAAAAAAACCCGTAAAACCCTTAAAAATTCTAATAACCTTGAAACACTAAAATTTTCCCTAAAAACTATAAACACCTCAATAAACCATAAAAACCATTAAAAACCTCAAAAACCCATTAAAACTCATTAAAGAATTATTAAACACTATAAAACATAGAAACACATTAAATCCCTAAAAACATTAAAAACTCTAAAAACCAATAAAAACCATAAAATATAAAAAAAACCCAAAAACCCCAAAATAACCATAAAACTATAGAAGGCCAAAAAACCCCTAAAAACCTAAAAACCCAAAACCCTTAAAAATCCCTAAAAATCCTAAAGAAAATAAAAATCCTATAAGGCCCCAAAAATTCTATAAAAACATAAAAAACCTAAAGTACCCTAAGAGAACTTAAAAACACATAAAACACTAAAAATGCTAAAAATCCAAAAAATCAAAAAATTCCAAAAACCCATTAAAAAAGTTCAATGACATGCTCTGAAGTTTCAAATCAGATGCTTTGGCGTGGCCTAGTTTTTCTGGCGGTCTTGCTCAGTTTTGACGGTTCCTGCTCCGGGTGTGCAGCGTCTCAGATCCACAAAGGTGTGGGCCAGATCCAATCCTTTTTTGGGGCGGTGGTGCACTGCCATGGAGGATCCTCTCAGATCTAGAGTGAGGAGGTCTGCTCTCTCTTTTCCGATACTTGAAGCTATGTGGGAGCCTTTGCTTTAGTCTGGCTCGACCTGCCAGGTACTGGTTCTGATTTCTCTTTGTGACTCTCAATGCAGAAGCCGGTTTGTTCTTGGACTTCTTTTTTGTGTTATAATCTTGTTGTTGGTCTGGATAAGTGCTGCGTTCTAGGCTCTCTGTTTGGCTATGGTGGTTGTTTCCCAGATTGTGGTGGGATTGGATTGGTGTGGGTTTTTAGTTCTGTTCTAAGGTTTTGATTGATGTCTGCTCTTGGTGTGGGAGTTCTGTGGTGCTTATGGTGGATCTCCTCGGTAGGGAGGTTCCAGCTACTGGTCTTTGTGAAGAAGGACGATGATTGTTGTATGGATGTGATGGATTCTGGTCTTTGCAAGTCTGGATACTGGTTGCTACTTGGTGGTGAGCTGCAGAATGCTGGTGATTGTGAGGATTGTGTTTTATATGCTGGTGGTTCGGTGATGTTGGTTGCTGGTGGTTCTGGATGTTGGTTGTTGCTTGGATGGGAGGTGTTGAAGCTGCGGTTTATGGCTGTACTATTGCTGGATGTTGTTTTCTATTTTAGTTTGGATGCTGGTCGTTGGTTAGCTCTGAGGTGTTGGATGCTGGGATGTTGGATGATGGTGGTGGCTGCTTTGCTTTGTGTGTTTTCCTTTTTTGTTCTTGACTATTTTTTTGGGTCTTTTGTCTTGGGTCGTTAAGGGTTTTTGGGTGTGGGTCGATTGACCCCTCCCCTCCCTTGTCTTTTGAGTCTCTTTTTTCCTTATAATAAATTTGGGGCGGGGGGTCGGGAATAGCCCAACCCTCGCATCTTCTTTACCCTAAAATCATTAACAAAAACTAATTAATTATAAAAACAGTAAAAAATCCAAAAAACCCCTATGAGGCCAAAAAACCATAAAGAATTTAAAAATCCAAAAAACCCCCCAAAACCATCAAAAACCCTAAAACTCCAAATTTAATTAAAATCATAAAAGTGTTGGAATATCCCTAATAACATAAAAACCCTAAAACCATGACAAATACTAAGAACACCTTAGAAACCTAAAAAAACATAAAACCCCTACAAACATGAAAACACTAAAAACCTGAAATAATCCTAAAAACCGTTAAACCCCAACATACGTAAAAAAACCCTGAAAACTCCATAAAACGAAAGAAAACATAAAAACCCTTAGGAAATATTCAAAACTTTATAAAAACATAAAAAAACTAAAAATCAAAAAAACCTTAAATCCCCTAAAACCCTAAAATGCTAGTAAAAACCATAAAAAAGATAAAGGCTCTAAAAACCATAAAAATCTAGAACCCATAAAAGCACTAAAAAAACTAAAACTCTAAAAAACCCTATAGACCCCTAAAAATGTTTAAAAAATCTAACAACCATAAACCCATAAAGAACTCAAAAACCCCAGAATAACCAAAAAAATCATAAAAACCCTAAAACCCCAAAATAACCCTAAAAAAATACAAACATCAATAAAAAGCCTAAAAATATATAAAAATTAAAAAAATCTATAAAATCCCTAACAATTTGAAAAACCCTAAAAACCCTAAGAAACCCTAAGAAAATATAAAAACATGTAAAACCCATAAAAATGATAAAACCCCAAAAAAACCCAAAACCTTAAAATCTATAAAAACCATTTTACCCCTAAAACTATTAAAAGACCCTAAAACCAAAAAAAATTCTAAAAACCCACTAAAAACTCAAAAAAACCCATTACACCACTTAAAATGTTAAAAAAATATAAAAATAATAAAAATCCTACAAAACTAAAAAAACCCAAAAAACCCAAAAAAACCCAAAAAAACAAAACAAATCTAAAACCCCTAACAAACCTTAAAACCCTAAAAATACATAAATCCTGTAAAAACCATAAAATCTAAAGATACCCTAGAATACCTAAAAACCTAAAAACACCTAAAACCCCTGGGAAACATTAAAACCCAAACCCTTAAAAACAATAAAAAACATAAAAACATTAAAAACTATGAAAACCACTAAAACCCTCATAATCCCTAGAAACCCGTAAATGCCAAAAAAGACCATAAAAACCCTAAAATCACATAAAAACCCCTTCGAAACTCTAAAAACCATTTAAACCCTGAATGTTTTGAAAACCCCTAAAAACTCATAAAACCCTAACAACCCAAGAAAACCACAAAAAAACTAAATCCCTAAAAAAAATCAAAATCCTGAATAACACTAAAAAATATTAATAAATGTTTTAAATCCCGAAAAGTCACAAAAACATAAAAACCCCAAAAGATCCTAAAATCCCATAATAAACCCTTAAAAATCTAAAGACACTTAAAACCCATAAAAACCTAAAAATTGCAAAAAAAACCTTAAAAACATAAATATTCCCTAGAAACCCAAAAAAACATAAACCCCCTAAATCCTTAAAAAACTATAAAAACCATTAAAACCCCCAAACCCACTAATAACACAAAAAACGTTAAACCCCTAAAAATGTTAAAAACTATAAAAAACTTAAAAACTCCAAAAATCCTAAAAAATCCCTAAAAATTGCTAAAAACCTAAAAAATCCTTAAAGACCCTAATAATACCTTAAAAACATAAAAATAGTTAAAACTCCAAAAAAACTAAAAAAAATTATAAAATCCTTAAAACCCATAAAAACCTATAAAACATAGAAACCATAAAAACCATTAGAATTCATAAAAACCCTATAAACCTATAAAATCCAAAAAACCTACTAAATACACTAAAAACCATTTAAACCCCTAAAATTGTTAAAAAACTCTAAAAAACCATATAACCCAAAAAATAAAGAAACCACTAAAACCCTAAAATCCTAAACCCCCTAAAACCCCAAAATCCTATAAACCGATAAGAACCCTAATAACCATAACAACCCTAAAAACCATTAAAATTTCCGAAAAACACAAAAACTATAAAAACAAAAAAACCCTTAAAATCATTAATAACCTAAAAACCCTTTAAACCACAAAAAACCTAAATATAGATAAAACACTAAACACCCTAAAACCCCGAAAACACCTAAAAACACTTAAAATTCCTAACAACCTAACAAAATCCTAAATAACACCAAAAATACCTAAAAATAGTTAAAAATGATAAAAAACAATATGAAATACTTAGAAACCTAAAAACACCTAAAATCCCTAAATTCTTAAAAACCATAAAACCCTTAAATACCCTAAAACTCCCTAAACCCACAAAACACCTAAAGACCTTAAACACCTAAAAATACATAAAAACCCTAAAACAACTAAAAAAATCTAAAAAACCCTTAATCCCCAAAAAATAATTAAAAAATTAAAAGCATTAGTAACCATTAAAAATAATAAAATCACTAAAGACTAAAAAAACTAAAAAACCTAAAAACCAAAAACCAGCAAAATCCCAAAAAACCAAAAAAAACCACAACAATCCTAAAAATTTCCTAAAATCCCTAAAAACATAAAATACATAAAAATCATGAAAACCCCAAAAACCCTTAAAACACTATAAATATGTTTCACCCATTAAAACTAAAAAACACTAAAAACCCAAAAAAACCCAAAAACACTAAAAAACACCCTAAAAATTATTAAAAACCATAAATGCATAAAAATGTGGTAAAACACATAAAAAATAATAAAACCCTAAAAACCCTCAAAACCTCTTAGAAAACATTAAAAACCTAAAAATTCTTAAAACACATAACAAGATAAAAAACACTAAATCCACTAAAAGCCAAGAAGTCACTAAAAACATTATAACCCTAAAAACCATAGAACCCCATTAAAATATTTAAATACAATAAATCCCCTTAAAATAAAAAATAAAAAAATAATCAAATAATACTTGAAACACCTAATACATGAAAAAATCTAAAAACCTTAAACCATAGAAAAAGATAGAAAACCCATAAAAATAAAATAAAATAAAAAACCATAAAAACCATCAGAACCCCTAAAACCTATAAAAACCCATGAATATTCTAAAAAATGCTAAAAATCCCTATAAACAAAAAATCCATGAAAACCCCAAATAAAACATCAAAAACTATAAATCATATAAAACCCCTAAATGAACTAAAAACATAAAAGAACCCCTAAAAACCCTAATAAATACTCAAAATACCTAAGACACATAAAATCCAAAAAAATACTAAAAAATACCTATAAATATCTAAAA
Source organism: Viscum album (assembly GCA_963277665.1). Lineage (NCBI taxonomy): Eukaryota > Viridiplantae > Streptophyta > Magnoliopsida > Santalales > Viscaceae > Viscum > Viscum album. The sequence goes on from OY728152.1 coordinate 1,119,520,991, forward strand.
ACATATTAAAAACCTAAAACGCCCTAAGAAAAACATAAAAACCAAAAAAACACCTAAAAACACAAAAAATGATAAATATCGTAAGAGGATAATAAAATCCTTAAAATCCCCAAAAACATTAAAAATACTTAAACCCGCCAAAAACTCAAAAAAACCATTTAAACACCTAAGAACATTAAAAAACTCCAAAAAAACATGAAAACCCATAAAAACACAAAAAATAACCCTAAAGACCCAAAAAAACCTAAAACCCTCAAAATCCCTAAAACCATAAAAACCCATAAAAATCCTAAAACCCCCAAAAAATACCTAAATATATAAAACCCCTTAAAAACCTGAAACCTAATAAAAAAACCATAAAAACCATAAAACAAAAAAAACCCTTAAAAATGAAAAAAATCTACAAACCCCAACAAACACTAAAAATCCCTAAAAACCATAATAACCATAGACCCCTAAAAACCATAAAACCCTAAAACCCTATGAAAACCCTTAGAACAACTAAAAAACCTAAAAAACATTTGAAACCTTCAAAAATTTAGAAAAAATTAAAAACCCAAAAAACCAAAAAAATCTTAAAACCGAAAAAAACTATAAAACCCCTAAATACCATAAAAACCTAAAAACCCTCAAAATCATAAAAAATCGAAAAAAAAATCAATAAATTCATAAAATGTAAAAAAAACCTCAAAACTATGAGAAAACCTAAGAAAACCATGAAAACCAAAAAGACACTTCAAACCACTAAAAACCAAAAAAATGATGAAAACAATAAAAAACTAAAGACACTAAAAACCCTGAAATCCATAAAAATCCCTAAAATCCTTAAAAACCTATAAAACCCCTACTACCTTAATAAAAACTCAAAAACCCATTTAAACCCTAAAAAGGATAAAAAATCTAAAAATGATTAAAACCCATAAAATCCCAAAGACAAGAAGATGGCGATGCTATGTCTCTCTCTCTCTCTCTCGTGATGGCGATTCTCGACTCCCTTGAACACGATGTTGCCGTAATTGGTGGATGTGGTGGTGCCACCCCTCCCTGGGATGAGAGGAGTGGCAGTTGGGCTTCCCCTGCAACCAGAGGAGGCATTCCCCCCCCTTTTCCTGAGATAGCACTTTTCCTGATGGTCCCTCAGTGCCAGAATGGTGTGCCTTCAGTTTCGATTTCTGCTCAGGAGCTTTCTTCGGCCTCTGCTCTTCTGGATTTAACGCTGGTGGTTCGGTTTGGGAGGTTTCGGCCTCCTATCGACGTTTTTGATAGGTTCGTTTCCTCTTCTTGGAATCTCTGTGAAAGATCTATAGTAGGGTTACTTGATGCTAGACACTTTTTGGTTTGATTTGGGAATGAGGATGATTTGATCTCGGCCTGGGTCGTGGCTCCACAGATTGTTTCTGGTTTTCGATTCTACATGTTCTGGTGGAGATTTGACTTCAACTTGAATCGTGATCCCCCATGCACAACTTTGTGGGTAACTCTTCCTGGAGTTGCGCTCCCCTTCCAGAATCCAGCTATCCTTCGCGTCATAGGTAATCTCATAGGTCGATTTCTGTGTATGGATGAGAGGAAGAGCACTGCATGTCATCCCTTTGCACCACAGATTTGCATAGAGGTGGACATGTCCAACCCCCAGTCAATTTTGTTTGTGTCAAGATTGTAGATGAAATCCGGTGGCAGCAGCAGGTTTGTTTTGAATCCTGGGTCTTCTTCTACTCGACGTGCAGTAGGTTAGGCCACACTGTATCTGTGTGCTGATGTGGAAGCGGTCCCTCCTCTTATGTGCCTGGCCCATCTGTTGTAGCTCCATCATCCTTTGCTGAGATAGTGGTTGGGGCCTCACCCAATATGGGAGTTTTGGCTCCAGATACTAGTGTGGCTGAATACCCTACGAGTCAGGCTGCTTCTGAGGAATAGGAGGTTATCGCGGTTGGGGATGATTTGATGCAGGTTGATGGAGGGGGTCAGGCTCGAGTGGAGGTCTATGCCAAGGAGGTTGTTGTGGGTTTTTCAACTGGGAGTGAGAGACCTGTTGCTGAGGGGGTGGAATCTTCTCCTGCTTTGGTTTCTGGACCACTGAACTCACAGAATGTATAGGCTAGTCCTCCGGTTGTGCTTGGGAAAATGGCCATCCAGTGTCAACCGGAACCCAAGGTACATGAAATCTGAAAGTGCTTGAGGTGTGATCTGCAGTTTCCAGATGCTAGATGTTCTCTTGGAATGGAGGCCTCTGCTGGGCTGGATCTTGAGGAGGAGGTGCAGGGGCCCCGGACAATGTGGGAGGTGATATTTCTGCTGAACAGACACAGGATAAGGTGCAGGCCAATGCTGATAGGCATGGTGGAGGGAGGGTGTCCCAGAACCCTCTGGCGGCTGATGCTGGGAGCACAAATTCTCCTTCTCAGGTGCTGGCTAATGTGCCTACTACTGGGTAGGGGGGAGATAGTGTGGATAACCCCTCTAGTGAATCCGAGATCACCTTGAGCACTTTTGGGAGCTTTAATAATGCCGGTGAACGGGAGCATAAGGTGAGGGGTGATCTGAGGACCAAGAATGGTGTGAATGCTTCCCAGGCTGAGGGTAATGGGGGTGTCCTCACTAGGTCTTTGATGAACGCTTCGGAAGCCTTTGAACCTGTTCCACTCATAGTGGATTCTTCGAAGGTGCTCATTTCCTTCGGAAAAAATGATGTTAACTTTGTTAAAGATGGGATGATTAAGGACAATGTGTATGAGAACTCCAAATGTTTGGTTCTGAAAGACCTGGCATTGAAGCAGTCTCTTTTATAGGAGGGAATGGAATCCGAGTTCTTGATGCTTTGGAAGAGTGGCCTGGATGATGGCTCTATGATGAAATCCAACATTGCCCAGATTTTAAAGGGCAAGGCCATACTTTCTGGGAAAGAGAATTTTTTTGGGGCCCTGTCCAGGGAGTGTTTTCCACCTCCCACTTATTGTTTTCTCAATAAGAAGGACTCTGTTATACCTGTCTAGGGGAATCATGGTGATCTCGACACTGCATCCCTGAATGTAAGGAGGCCAAGGAAGGACTACTCCTCCTTTCCGAGAATAGTTTCTACAAGGGCTTCCAGAAAGGCTTCGAAGAACTCCTCTGGTATGGTGGGTCGGTCTGCTAAGAAGCAGTTGAATGTGGAGCCGGTGAAGTTAAGGGAGTACTGCACCAACTTTTTCAAGCAGTATGATTCTTCGGAATGGGAGTCAATAGATACTGATGCGGCCTCTAGCTATGGTGCCGAGGGAGACCCCCCTGGTGCAGATTATGATGATGATGGTGGGGATGGTTGGTAGACCCTGTGCTGGATGCTGGTTGTGGGTTGGCTGGGAGATGCTGTTGGTTTTTCTTTTTTTTCTTTCTTTTCTTTTTTTGTGTGTCTTTTGGTGGTTTTGGGATTTTGGGTTCTGTCAGGGCGTCCGGGGTTTTTGGGTGTGGGTTGATTGACCCTGCCCCTCCCTTGTCTGCAGTGTCCTTTTTCAAATAAAATTTGGGGGGGGGGTCAGGAATAGCCTGGCCCCGAGCCTTCCTTGCCCATAAAATCCCAAAAACCCCTGAAACCCCAAAAAACCAAAAAACCCCTGAAACCCGAAAAAACCTAAAAACCCAAAAAATCTGAAAAGAACCCCATAAATATCCAAAAATCCCAAAAATCCCTAAAACTGTAAAAAATCCAAAAAACACTAAGAACACCTAATAAAACATTTGAAACATAAAAAAATTAAAACTCATAAAACTCTTGAAAATATTTACAAACTAAATAGGCAGTTGAAAACCTAAAACCCATAAAACCAATAAACCACCTTAAAACCGTAAAAAACATAAAAACGATTAAAACCCCAAAATAATTGCTAAAATCACTAATAACCATTTAAACCACCAAAACCCTTAAAAACACTAAAAACCTTAAACCCATTTAAAAATTAAAAACCCCAAATCAAAAAAAAACCATACAAACCCTTAAACCCAAAAATATAAAACTCTAAAAATCCATAAAACCCTAAAAACCATTAAAATCCTAAAAATCCAAAAAAAATCACCAAAAATGTAAAAACACTACAAAAACCCCAAAACCAAAAAAAACTACTAAAATCCTAAAAATGCAAAACCCACTAAAAACCCTAAAGACCTTAAAATCCCTAAAAACCATCAAAATATATCAAAACCCTAAAAACCCATAAAAATCATAAAAAAGACCCTAAAATCCCTAAAACCCCTAAGAGATAAATGAAAAACATAAAATCACTTAAAACCCATAAGAACATAAAAAATTCTAAAATTTTAAAAAAAACACTAAAAGAACCTAAAACCCCTAAAACACTAAAACCCTAAAAAATCATAAAAAAATAAAAAAACGATAAAGGAGTATAAAAACCCATTAAACCCATAAAAATATAAAAACCCTATAAAAACATTAAATCCCAAAAAACCACAAAAATTCCCCTAAGCTGAAAAAACCATAATAACCCTTAAAACCTAAACAAACATGAAAAACGTCAAAATCTGTAAAAACTAATAAAATTAAAAAAATCCCTAGAAATACATAAAAACAAAAAAGAAACTAAAACCCTGAAAAACCATAAGTAAACAATTAAAAACTAAAAACACTAAAAACACCTTGAATCCCTGAAAAGGGATAAAACCCTTTAAAGCCCTAGAAACCATAAATACCCCTAAAACCCTTAAAAACCAAAAAACCCCATATAAACATAAACTAAAACTTAAATACTCTAATAATTCTTCAAACCCCTGAATTTTTTAAAAATCTATAATAACCCATAAAAAAATAAAAAACCTAAAAACCCAAAACCCCATAAAATCCTAAATACTCTACAAACCCTCAATATCCCTAAAAACCATAAAAATTAATTAAAATCCATAAAAACATAAACTCCCATAAAACCCTTAGAACCACTAGGAAAACCTTAAAAACCCGAAAACACGTAAAACCACTAACAATCTAAAAAACACTAAAAAACCTAATAACCCTGAAATCAGTAAGAACCCTGAAATCAGTAAAAACCCTAAAAACCATAAAACCCCATAAAATCCCATAAAAACTATAAAAACCTTCAAACCCCATTAAAAAATTAAAACCCAATAAAACCCTAAAAACATTAAAAACTCTAAAAAACCATAAAAACACTAAAAAACTCAAAAACCCCTTAAAACCCAAATAATCCATAAAAAACCAAACAACCCTAAAAAAATATAAAAACATAAAAATACCTGAAAACCATTAAAATCATAAATATCATTAAGAAGTCATAAAATCTACGAAATTTTAAATACCCTAAATACTCTAAAAACCCCTAAGAAAACATTAATACCCTAAAACACTTAAAACACATAAAACACCTAAAATCTTTAAAACCTTACGTAGACAATAAAACCCCAAAAAATCCTAAAACCATAAAAACTATAAACACCTTAAAAACTCAAAAAACCCATAAACAACCTAAAGAACCACTAAGAACTCTAAAAACCATTTCAGCCCTTAAAAACCATAAAAATTAATAAAAACACTTAAAACAAATAAGACTCAAAAAAACCTAGGAAAAAATAAAAACCCTAAAAACCCATAAAAACCATCAAAATCCATAAAACCCATAAAAATATAAGATTCCTTAAAAACCCTAAAAATGACTAAAATTTTAAAAATCCTTAAAACCCATGAAACCCCAGATAAAAAATCAAAACCGAGATTTTTTTAATTCCCCTGAAGAGATAAAAAATGGCAAAAATCCAAAATCACAAAAAACCCAAAAAACACAAAAAATCCCAAAAAAAGATTCAATCACTAAAAAACCTGAAAAACCCTAATAACAATAAAACCCACAAAATCCCTAAAAACCCTAAAATAGATAAAAATCCTAAAAACTCCCCAAAAACCCCTTAATATCTAAAACCCTAAAAATACAGAAAACCCTAAAAAATATTAAGATACCGAAAAAACATAAAACTCCTTAAAACCTATAAAAGGATAAAAATCTTAAATACCCTAAAACCCCTAAAAACATTAAAAACCCAATAAACCAATAAAAACCCTAAAAACCTACCAAAACTTGAAAACCCCTTAAAATAATTAAAATGTTAAAAAACTCTAAAAAAACATCAAACCCCAAAAAACATAAAAAATCCTAAAAACACAAAAAAACCTCCAATAACACTAAAAAATCCAAAAACCCCTCAAAATCCCTAAGGACCCTAAAAACTAAAATAATCATAAAAAATTCCTAAAAATACCCAAAAATGTAGAAAAGTCAAAAAAATCATGAAAAACCTAAGAAAACCATAAAACCCTAAAAATTATTGGAACCTATAAAAATCCTAAAAACTCTAAAAACCCACAAAAAACCTAAAAACCATCAAAATCCATAAAAACCATAAAAGCATAAAAATCATCAAAAAGACCAAAAAACACTAAAAATTTAAAAATTCAAAGAAACACATAAAAACCCTAGGAAAAACTTAAATACCTAAAAATAACTAAATTCCCCTAAAAACTAAAAACAATAAAACCCTAAAAACCCTAAAAATCAATAAAACCCCCAAAACCCAAAAAAACTATGAAAACCCATTAAATACATATAAATTTTATTAAATATGAAAACCTTAGAAAATAAGAAACTCATAAAAACCCTAACTCCCCCAAACCATAAAACCCCAAAACCCAACAAAATATTAAAACACTCAAAATCACTAAAACCCTAAAAAATCAAAAAATCCTTAGAAAGTTGATAAAATACCTAAAACATAAATCCCCTTAAAAACCCCAAAAAAAACTTATAAAAACATAAATACCTATAAAACCTAAAACAACTAAAATCATAAATATGCTAAAAACACTAACCCCCCCCCCAAACCCCACAACACCCCTAAAAAATGTAAATACCAATATTATTCAAAAAGAACCTCTAAAAATACCTAAAATTGTAAAATACCCAAAAAACCTGAAAATTATAAGAAAAACATAAAACCACCTAAAACACCTTGAAACCTAAAAATATTTAAACCCCTAAAAACCCGTAAAACCATAAAAATACCTAAAAATGTTAAAAACCCATAAAACCCTAATGCCACTAAAAAAACTAAAAATGCTTTAAATCCCAAAAAACGTTACAAACACCAAAAGCCTTAAAACAATAAAAACTCAAAAAACTGAAAAACCCCATAAAACACCAAAAATCCTAAAGCCCTCAAAATCCCCAATAACGTAAAAAACCAATAAAAATCAAAAAAAGTCCCTGAAAATCCTTAAAAATTTTAAAAACCTTAAAAACCCTTAAATCCCCTAAGAACACCTTAAAAACATGAAAAACCTAAAACCCTTCAAAAAACTAAAAAATGCTAAAAACCCTAAAACTATAAAAACCATAAAAAAACATAAAACCCATAAGAACCTTATAAAAAACCTAAAACCCTAAAAAAAGAATAAAAACACTAAAAAATAAAAGGGACCTTTAAACCCCTTAAAAAATTAAAACTCTAAAAACCTTAAAACCCGAAAATAACCAAAAAAACGATAACATAAAAAAATCACGAAAAACCCTAACACCCCTCAAAATACCTAAAAACCCAAAAACCATAAAAATAATAAAAATCCCTAATGATCCCTAATAACATAAAACCCCTAAAAACCAAAAAATTTAAAAACCCCTAAATCACTAAAATATCATAAAACCCATAAAACCATAAAAATACATAAAAACCCTAAAAACAATAAAAAATAAAACCCTTTAAACCCCAAAATACACTGAAAACACTAAAAAACAAAAAAATCCTAAAAACATCTCAAATTCCATAAATCCCTTAAAACCATTAAAACCCCAAAAATACCTAAAAATCCGTTAAAACATAAAGAACCATAAAACCCTAAAAGGAATAAAATATATAAAAACTTAAAACCTAATAAAAAACCTAGACAATAAAATCCCATAAACCAACTAAAAACTATAAAAATCCAAAAAACCACTAAAAAAATCTAAAACCCCTTTAAACAAATAATATGTTAATTTTTTCTAAAAAATCCAGAAAACCCCTAAAAACCTAAAAACATAAAAACCATAAAAACCATAAAACCCCTACAAATCCCTAAAAACCCTAAAAACCATAAAAATTATATTAATTCCCTAAAAGTTCCTATAATGTATAAGACCCTAAGAACCCTAAAAGACCCAAATAGATCTTTTAAAACCGAAAAACACTTCAACACTGAATAAGGCTAAAAACTCTAAAAACCATAAAAATCCATAAAATGTTTAGAAAATGACAAAAAAAAGACTAAAAACACTAAAATCCCTTTAATCCTAAAAATAAATTAACCGCTATAAAAATCATAATACCAAAAAATATTGAAAAAATACCATAAAACCTCAAAAACTATAAAATCCCTAAATAACTCAAAATATCTAAAGAACATAATAACCCATTAAAATAAAAAAATCCCTAAAATACATTATAATTTAAATCCTCTAATAAAACATTCAAATACTAAAAATTCTTAATATCCCTAAAAACCTTAAAAAATTGTAAAAACCCTCAAAACCCTCAAAACCCCAAAAAACCATAAAACCCCATAAAAATCCAAAAAAATCATAAAAATCCCTAAATTTGTAAAAAACCATAAAATCCCTAAAAACCACTATGAAAAATTCAAAACCCTAAAAACATGTCTAACCCTTAAAAACCATAAAATACTAAAAACTCAAAATATTCCAAAAAGACCCTAAATAAACTAAAACCCCGTATAAAATGGTAAAAACCCCTAAAAACCTTAAAAAACTCTAAAAGCCATGAAAACCATAAAACACTAGAAACTCTAAAAACCCCTTGAACCCCTAAAAATGTAAAAAACTCTAATAACCCATAAAAACATAAAAACTCTAAAAAAACCGAAACCCCCCCCCCCCCAAAAAAAACCTTTAAACCCTTAAATCATTAAAAACTCTCAAAATTCTAAGAAACCCTAAAAAATCATAAAAATTATAAAAAATCCATAAAAATCTCTAAAAATGAAAAGAAACTTAAACACCTTGAAAACCCCAATGAAAACCATAAAAATGAAAAATAATTAAAATCACTAAAAATCATAAACACCCAAAAATCCTTTAAAACCATAAAATCCCTAAAAACATAAAATCCCTAAACACCAATGAAATCCCTAAAAATTAATGTGAAACTCTAAAAACACTAAAAATCCCTAAAAATGATAAAAATATCTAAAAACCATAAAAACCCTAAACAACTCAAAAAAACCTTAATACCTAAAAAATCATAAAGAACCCAAAAAACAATAAAATTCCTCAAAATCCCTAAAAACCATAAAATCCCTATAATTCTAGAAAACACTTAAAAACACTAAAAACATAAAAAATGATAAATTCCCTAAAACCCCCTAAGAAAACCATAAAAACATAAAAACACCTAAACCAACTAAAAAGGATAAAAAAATTCTTAAACACTAAAAATCATAAAAACCCCTAAAAACCTCAAAATCATTCAAAAACCTAAAAATATATAAATGTCCTAGAAATTATTTGAAATACAAAAAATGTAAAAACCTATAAAAATCCATAAGAAATAATTTAAAACTTCAAAAAACTTAAAACCCATTAAATACCTTAAAAAAAATAAAACCCTAAAAACCCTAAAACCCCCAAAACCAACAAAATCCATAAAAAAGCTAAGAACACATAAATATATTGAGATCCCAAAAAATTCTTAATAATGTAGAAAACCCTAAAAACATTGATAACCCCACAAAAAACTATAATACCACCCAATAAAACTCTTAAAATCCAATGAAACCAAGAAAACCTATAAAAATCAAAATAAATCATAAAAATCACAGAAAATGTAAAAAAACCTATATAAAACATTAATAATCAAAAAAACAATTAAAAACCCTAAAAACCCTAAAAATGATAAAACCCTAAAAACCACTAAAATGTCCCAAAAACCATAAAAACCTAAAAACATTAAGTACCCAAAAAACCATAAAAACCTAAAAACATAAAATTTCTAAAAACTAAACAAACACCTAAAAATATTTTAAACCCCAGAAAATGTTAAAACACTCAAAAAATCCTCAATACCCCTGAAATCTACAAAAATGAAAAAACACATAAAACTACAAAAAACTTAATATCCCCTAAAAATCCCCAAAATACCTAAAAACCCTTAAATAATTAAAACCCCTATAAAGACGTAAATGTATCTTAAGAAATAAAAACCCCTTAAAACCAAACCAACCACTAATAAAACCATAAAAACATAAAAAAAGGTAAAATCCCTAAAAATATATGTAAAACCAAAAATCCAAAAAACCCATAAAAACTCAAAAACACAAGAAAACTAGAAAACCCCCTAAAAAACATAAAAACCATAAAACCCATAAAAACCCAAAAAACAAATAAACTTTAAAAAATACATTTAGACACCTAAACATAAAAACCTCTAAAAAACATTAAATCCATAAAAATAACCTAAAACACTTAAAATAAAATGAATTGATGAGATAAAATAGGGTCTCTTATAATATGAACATAAAAGATCAGTATGAAAGATATATATATCATACCCCAACATAATAAAAAGTAACATGAACGACTTGACATGAATGTAGAACTTTGAAAAATTAGAAGGTGAAAGAATCCCTTAAAAATTCAGCAGCCTAACGGCGCCAATTAAACTTCAACAAAAATAAATTGACGAGATCAAATAGGGTCTCTCATCATATTAACATAAAAGATCAGTATGATATATATAGAGATCATACCCCAACATAATAAAAACGGAACTTGACAGACTTGACATAAAAGTAGAACATTCAAAAATGAAAAAAGTGAAAGAATCCCTTAAAAATTCGGCAGCCTAACGGTGCCACTTAAACATTTTAAACCGAATTGATGAGAGCAATAGGGGGTATCTCATAATATGAACATGAAAATGGAATTAAGATGAATATAAAATAACATCCTACAACATAAGAACATGGAGCATAAATGAAATGACATAAAATAGATTACTTGAAAAGAAAGAGAGAGGTCGGATCCCTTACATTAAACGTAACTCTTAAAACTCAATGGTTGGTACATTGAGGGATTGGGGGCACCTTGGGAGGACTCCTTGGGAGGTAAGGAGACCAGAACATCTTTTCGTATGATTTTGGATTCGAATAGATGAGAGGATGGATTGGTATTTATAGGGAAAGTGAGGGGACAAGGCATTAATGGCCAAGGGACACCTCATTGGTGGTTTTGGAAAAACCATGGGCTTTCCCATGGTATTTTCCCATGGTATTGGCCAATTGGGACAGATAATACTTTATATTACTATTCATAAGTCTACCATATTGATTACATACTTAATACATCATTTAATGATGTCATTAAACACTCGTAACTTAAAAACTATATTTTCACTATTCATCGAAAATTCAACTTTCTCAGAAAAATCCCAAAATTTCACCTTAACCAAATATCGATGCTATGATTTCAAAAATGAACTCCATTTTATAAAAATCATTTTCTAAATATTTTTAATTTAATTTTTAAATAAATACACTATTCACCGAAAATTCATTTTTTCAGAAAAATCCCCAAAAATTACCTTAACATAATATCGATGCTTTGAGTTCACAAATGAAATCCATTTTATAAAAATAATTTTCGAAGTATTTTTAATTTTAATTTTTAATTAAAAAACATCATTCACCCGAAAAAACTAATACTTGACTAATAATTTATGAAACCGTTATTTAACCATTTTATTGAATCACATTAATTAATCAAGGTGCCTAGATTATATTAATACTTTCTTTAATTGAGATTACTAATCCATTTCGTCACATTGCTAATTCTAAGCATAAAATCACTATTCATAATTTACTATTCATAAAAAATTAAGTTGATCCTATTAGACTCTAAATTTCATACTGAACATAATTGTAGAATACCATTTTTTGAAAATCATTACACATTTTTATTTATTTAAGGTTTAAATAAACATTTTTAAAATATCCTTTCTCTAAAATTCATCAATAATATGCATACTATATTTATCCGGAATTTGAAAATTTTTAAACTTCATCATATAAAGAAATCAAACTTTATATTTAAAAATAGGATTATACAAGGAAGTTACGGTCTCCTTATATAGCCCCTTATCACACCAGCATAGGACCTAAGTGTAAAGTATGCTAAGGTGAGAGAATCTGAGGGAGGCTCAGCCAACATCACACGAGTAGTAATTTATATTAGTTTGAACTTCTCATGAAGGTGACTCCGTTCTAGCTTCACAGGATGAAGTTCATCTTGGGTTTGGTCAAGAGCAAAGCCTAGTGGTGCTACCTTCTTCCCAAGTTCTGTTAGATGGGATTCGATCAGTCCAAGACTACTTGGTGAGGCCATCAAATCTTCTTTCTATATTAATTAACCAAGATCACTTGTATTTAGACACAATAATCGAAAATTTTAGTTTCCAGCGGTCATATTGACCTATGGTCATATAACAGTCAAATCCCAACGGTCTCATTTTAATTATACTAATGTTATCAAATGAAACAGGTTTATTGAGTATAAAATTACACACAAAATTAGGAAATAATATTTATTCAAAATTTCGGGTCGTTACAATCTTCCCCCTTAAGAAATTGCATCCTCGCAATTTTTAAAATTGGGTTTTGAAATTTCATTAAAAGTCCCACATTGGAAAAGGAGTCAGTAAAACTATTACTTTAAAGGAAAGAAAGGGAAGTACAAAGGTCACCTGAGTTAACCCACACTAGGATTGCATGTAGGAAAACATGGACATGGAGTAGAAAACAAAGGGTCAAGTTCGGAGGGAGAGTGATAGAAAACATGATTAGGAGAAATTTAACCATGAGAAAATCACAAACTTATGATGCGTGTAAACGGTTTTTTATTACCTAGTAGGAAACATAAACCAACAATGTTTTTGTTTTATTTTCTATTTCATAATTTTGAGGAATTCATTTACTACATAGAACAAAAACATAAGGAAATAAACCTACCTTCAAGTATAGTTTCATCCTTTAATAAGTTTCTACCAAAACTAATCTTTTCTCTAAATGATGATCATTCAAAACTACTTGGTCTCATCAAATCACAAGAATCATCTTCTAGAGAATCACATAATCCACCAAGGATTAACTATCTATTTCTTCTATTATCCCAAAAATAGAAAGGGTAAGATAAAACAACTCTTCAAAAAGAAATAATCCCATTGGAAGGGAAACTTCTTTAAATCATCAAAATTCCACGGTACTAGCCAAGGTCATCATAGACCATTCCATAATTAACTGTCCTTAAAATTCTTCAAAATAAACCAAACTAATATTAAAACCCAAATACAAGAAGGATTTTTTAACATAGTCTTCCAAAATAAACTTCATCATTCATCTCCAAAAAACATCAACCACTCCTATCATCTTATAACAAAAGTAGTTAACCTAAACATATTTTCCCCAAGATAGGTTAATAATTTCTATAAGTAACATAAATTACTATAAGTCCACCTTAAATTCACCTATTCTTAAAAATATAAGTCAAACTTTACTCCTCAAAGAAAATACCATAGTAATCTACTTACCTTGATCAAATAGGGTTCCCAAAATAGTGAACATCTTCCAAAATACTAATCATCTTTTAATCCCCTAATCACCTTTTTTAAAGAAGAATAGATTAACTACATAAACATGTGGTACATAACAATAGATGTTTTCATTAATGATATAAAATCATCTTTGGTAGTGACTTGATGATCTTAGAAAGCATAAAAGATACGATCATAGAGCATGAACTAAAATACAACATGACATAGACAATTATTGCGAAGAAGTTACATGTACTTCAGTCATCATGATCCATCTTAGCATAGGACTTGCATTGTTCCCTTGCCCTCTAACATTGTTGATGCTCATCATGCTTCTCACCCATTCCAAGAGAGAATTTCCTTGGACAATGTCTAACTTCTCCACATTTATGACATCGAAATGTATAAGGTACATTAGATTGAACCTTATCTCCATTAATCACATTATCCATTTTTTAAAGCAATTGGCTAATTTATGCCCAATCTTCCCACACTCAAAACATCTCCTAGTTCCTTTGTGACATTCTCCTTGGTGCCTCTTCACACACTTTTTTCAAAAAAGAAATTGGGTCTTTTTCCCTTATCAACTTTATTAGATGAACATCCTCGAGACTTTGTCTTCTTCTTCCTTGATGAATTTGGGCATTCAACTAGGTACTAATTATTAATTTTGATTTTTGATAGCTGGTTTGGAATAATCACAATATGTTCAACTTGATCTCTCATCATCTCTTTCACATTAATAGGGAAATCATCACATTTCCTATCACATTGGTTGTTGGGACATGCTCTTCCTTTTCCCGCCATTAACTAAGAAAAGAACGTAAAATTAGGGGGCTTAAATAATTAGCCAATAATCATTAAAAAGAACCATTAAGCATAAAAGGATAAACTCGTAGAAGAAAATTATATCCTAACTTGTGATCCCCTATATTCCAATCTAGGTTACCCATGATCATATATTCTTATGTGAATCTTTATTTTATCTTTGTTCCTTTAATAATGGTTCATACTAAGATTATGAATTTACCAAAGCATATCCCCTGGGAGTGTCGTAACCAAGAGTGCAGCAAGGCCCGTTGTTGTGTACTAGTTCCCATTTGATTCTAGCTCAAAGAGGTGTTTTCGGGTTTTACCCCTATGTACATCTGTTCCAGAGCCACCTCTACCTCCTCGTATCCAGACAAGGAGGTATTTTCTTGGAAACCCTTTACTCAATACACACCAAAATACCAGAAATATTTCCTATACTTAAAAATTTCTATAGGGTTCTTCCTAAAGTTTTCATATCCTAATTTCCAAAAATAACTAAACCATCCTCTGATACCAACTATAGCATACCACCTTTTTTTCACATAAACTTTCATTACATTATACAAAACTGAGGATCTTTAAGGTTTAGTGTCTTGGAAACCCGGAACTTAACACATGAAAAAAACATCCTTATTAAACACTTGAAAGGATTGTACTTATGTTAATTCTAGGTTCATTACTGCATCTCATAACCTGGGTACATACATCAAAAGAAAGGGTGAGCATAAGTCCCAGTAAAGGAAACAAGGGAAACATTTAACATGTGAACTTGAGATACATCAACAATGTCATGAAAAAGAACATTAAGGCATGAGAAAGAAATCAGGAGGCATATCATAATAAAAATAACATATTTCATAACTTGAAGATGTGGCTAAAACATTTAATATTGATAATCATTTTTGTTTCACCAAGGTCCATCCACAAGGTGTCATTAAAAATTACCAAGGTTATTCACCAAGGCGTCGTTAAAAATAGTCATATCTAGAGATTAATTCTTTACCCAATGCATTGGAGTGCTATCAGGGCGCACCCTTGACATGTCATTATTATCATGTGAGCCACATATATCATCATAAAGCATTTCATAAACAACCCATAAAGCATAAAATAAATGGGTTTCATTTCATAATCATAACGTGTTAAAACTACTTTAAAGACAAGATATTTATGTCACTTTAAACCCACAGAAAGGGAAAGTGGGTCTCATGTATGTAAATACAAGAATTTAAAATAGAAAAACTTGGTATATATGTGAATACCCCTATAGAAGAGAGAGATTTGAGTATTCACTTAATAAAATAAAAGAACTTTAGAAAAAGAGAGAGACATTTTTTGGACGGAAATTCTGCAGCATAACTACTATGTTTCGGGGTTTTAGAAAACATTGAAAAGAGAGGGGACATGAGTCAAACATTCATAAATGAACCATAAAACAGTAGAGGAAGAAAATATATAGTATTTAAGAACATGGTAATGAAATTTTATGGACATACCATATGAAATGAAGAACATGAAAGGAAGAAAAAAATAAGATTTCTCTTATGAAAATTCGGCAGCCTAACGGCGTCACTTAAACTTCAACAAAAATTAATTGACAAGATCAAATAGGGTCTCTCATAATATGAACATAAATGATCTGTATGATAGATTTATAGATCATAACCCAACATAATAAAAAGGAACATGAAAGACTTGACATGAAAATAGATCTTGAAAACGAGAAGGGTGAAAGAATTCCTTAAAAATTCGGCAGCCTGACGGTGCCACTTGAACTTCAACCAATATGAATTGACGAGATCAAATAGGTTCTCTCATAATATGAACATATAAGATCAGTATGATAGATATAGAGATCATACCACAAAATAATAAAAAGGAACTTGAAAGACTTGACATTAAAGTAGAACTTTGAAAAATGAGAAGGTGAAAGACTCCCTTAAAAATTCGGTAGCCCAACGACACCACATAAACTTCAACAAAAATAAATTGAAGAGATAAAATAGGGTCTCTCATCATATGAAAATAAAAGATCAGTATGATAGATATAGAGATCATACCCCAAAATAATAAAAAAGGAACTTCAGAGACGTCACATGAAAGTAGAACATTGAAAAATGAAAAAAGTGAAAGAATCCCTTAAAAATTCGGCAGCCTAATGGCGCCACTTAAACATTATTAAAACGAATTGATGGAAGAAAGAGAGGGTATCTAATCATATGAAGATGAAAAGGGTAGTAATATGAATATAAAATAACATCCTCCAACATAAGAACATGGAGAATAAATGAAAAGATATAAAAGAGATTACTTGAAAAGAAAGAGAGAGGTCAGATCCCTTACCTTAAATGTAACTCTTAAAACTCAATGGCTGGGACCTTGAGGGCTTGGGGGAACCTTGGGAGGACTCCTTGGGAGGTAAGGAGACCAGAACTTCGTTGAGTATGATTTTGGAGTCGAATTTATGAGAGTATGGCTTGGTATTTATAGGGAAACTGAGGGGACAAGACATTAATGGTCAAGGGACACCTCATTGGTGGTTTTGAAAAAACCATGGGTTTTCCCATGGTATTTTCCCATGGTATTGGCCACATGGGACACTTCATACCTTATCTTACTATTCATAAGTCGTCCATATTGATTACATAATTAATACATCATTTAATGATGTCATTAAACACCCATAACTTAAAAAATGTATTTTCACTATTCATCGAAAATTCAACTTTCTCAGAAAAATCCCAAAATTTCACCTTACCCAAATATCGATGCTCTGATTTTAGAAATGAACTCCATTTAAAAAAATATTTTTCTAAATATTTTTAATTTAACTTTTAAATAAATACACTATTCACCAAAAATTCATTTTTTTCAGAAAAATCCCCAAAAATTACCTTAACATAATATCGATGCTCTGAGTTCAAAAATGAAATCCATTTTATAAAAATAATTTTCTAAGTATTTTTAATTTTTAATTTTAATTAAAAAACACTATTCACCCGAAAAAACTAATACTTGACTAATAATTTATGAAACTGTTATTTAACAATTTTATTGAATCACATTACTTAATCAAGGTGCCTATATTATATTAATATTTTCTTTAATTGAGATTACTAATCCATTAGGTCACATTACTAATCCTAAGCATAAAATCACTATTCATAATTTACTATTCATCAAAAATTAAGTTGAGCTTATTAGACTCTAAATTTTGTGTTGAACATAATTGTAGAAGACCATTTTTTGAAAACAATTACACATTTTTAATTATTTAAGGTTTAAATAATCATTTTTAAAATATCCTTTCTCTAAAATTCATCAAAAATATGAATACTATATTTATCCAGACTTTAAAAATTCATAAACTTCAATATAAGAAGAAATAAAAATTTGTTTTTAAAACAAAGGATTACACAAGGAAATTATGGTCTCCTTACATAGCCCCTTATCACACCAGCATAGGACCTAAGTGTAAGGTGTGATAAGGTGAGAGAATCTAAGGGAGCCTCAGCCAACATCGCACGAGTAGTAATTTCTATTAGTTAGAACTTCTCGTGAAGGAAATTCCGTTCTAGCTTCACATGATGAAGTTCATCTTGGGTTTGGTCCAGAGCAAAGCCCAGTGGTGCTACCTCCTTCCCAACTTCTATTAGATGGGCTTCGATTGGTCCAAGACTACTGGGTGAGGCCATCGAATCTTCTTTCTATATTAATTAACCAAGATCACTTATATTTAGAGACAATAATCAAAACGTTTAGTTTCCAACGGTCATATTGACCAATGGTCATATAACAGTCAAAACCCAACAGTCTCATTTTAATTATACTCATGTTATAAAATGAAACAGGTTTGTTGAGTATAAAATAACACACAAAATTAGGAAACAATATTTATTCAAAATTTCGGGTCGTTACACGTCTCTTGATTGAAGAAGGATGTCGTTAGCGATTGACTGGGAATTTGACATGATTGATCCCGTCCTTCTGAGTGCATCGTCATATGGGGCTTTTCTGTGCTTACTTCAGCAGGGGGAGGACCTTCCTGTTGATATGATATGTCATTGCGGGAGGACCTTCGCAATGGCGGCCGCAATGGCGAGGACTACGATTACAGCTGCCGTAGGGGGAGAACCAATGGGGTCCACCATGGGGAGGGCCATAAGAATGTATCACAATGAGGGGAGGGCCTTCTAATTTCCTAACATTTCTACGGGGAGGAACTCTGTTATTCGTGTTGTAATAGAGAGGTCTACCATTACTACTTGACGCCTCACTTCATGGAGGACTTTTGCAGTGCCTACCTTGGGGAGGACCTCCAAGGCAAGTAGCATTGTTACGGGGAGGGCCTTCGCAACAACTGCCATCATGGTGAGGATGACCATCATGGTTGGACATTCGATGTGTATCCTGGGGCGGACTTTCAAGACACACTGTGACAATGGGAGGACCTTCTTGTTGCTTGGGGCCATTGCAGGGAGGACCTCCGCAATGGCGAGGACTACCATTACAGCTGCCGCAGGGAGAATGTCTGCGGGGTACACCCAAGGGAGGGCCTTCAGAATGTACCATAATGAGGGGAGGGCCTTCTCGTTGCTTGATGTCTCTATGGGAAGGACCTCCATTATCAGAGTGGAAAGGACTACAACTGTGATCTAATGCCTGGCTGCGTAGAGTGTCGTAGCAACGTAACCCCTGGGGAGGACCTTCAAGGCAGGCCATGACAAGGGGAGGGACTTCTTTTCATGATGAGACGTAACTGCGGGGTGGGCCTACACAGTTGCGACTATGATAGAGAGGGATACTATCATAAGCTATGGGCCCACTGCATGGAGAGTGTTTGCAGCGTATACCTTAGGGAGGACCTTCAGGGTGGACTGCAGCAAGTGGAGGGCCTTCTTTCTTCTCAATCTTCTGGCCACGAGGAGGGATGCCATGACATTCATCAAAACAGAAGCTCTCATGATCGATCATTATATGCCCCTGGGGGAGTCCCCCGCGGGTGCTCTTGGGAGGACCTTCAGAGCTACAGGTAGAGACATTGCGGGGATGACCTTCGCAACTGCTATTGTCGCTCCCATAGTATGGTAATGGGTGAGTATGGTTATGAGCCTTCGATAGGTGCTTAGCGACATTGGGAACCCCAGCTTCTAGAAGAGCGGAGTCATGAACCCACTCTTTATTTTGCGACTACCTTCGGTGCGTTCTGGGCACCTTCTTGCGGGCAGTGGGGACAGTCTGCTGTTGATAACGACCTTCACCTTTTGTTACCTTTCTAATTGGGTCCCTCGATGCTGCTGAGATATGCCGACAAACATCTTGACTTTTAGCAGGGATATATGCCTGCTCTGGAGCATCCACCATGATGGACGGGCGTCCCCCAGTTTGAACGAGTGAAGCTGCTATATCTGGTTACCCTTGTATCGCGGAATATGGCTGACGACCCTCCTGGGTGGAAGAAGGGATGCAGATCTACTCCGAGGCAGCTATCTCATCTCCTAAATGAGTCGCCTTAATTGGGGAGATGGGATCACGAGGCCGAGTCCTTGCTGTTGCCACTGACGCAATCACATTCTGGCAAGTCTGCAAGATATGATCTGGGATCGATACCTGCTCCTACATCATTTATAGGATATGCAGAGAGACATCATTGGCTGGAATGGGTATGAAGGACCATTCTGGTATCAGAGTAGGAATATCCTGCTCTGGTCCTCCTGTAGTCAGTGGGTGCTGACAATTCTCCTATGCCAGGGCAGGTGAATGAATCTGACCCTATGTCGGGATATGCTATTTTATCTCTTCGTATGCCGCCACACCGGGATGACAGACATTACTTGAATCAGCAGGGAGCTGGCCCTGCATGTGTTGGTTTCCCACCATATAGAGTCGGTGGCCTTTGTTGGAAGGGAGACGTGCCTGCCTATTAATTTCCTCCATATCTGGATGGCGGTCTTTGTGGATCGCCACCACATCAGGATGGTAGGTGTCAAGAGAATCTTCTAGGGACTAGTCCTTCAAGTGCTAGGTCACCATCATGTCTGGTTGGTGGGATCCATGACCCTGGGCAGGGAAAGGTGTCTGCAGGGTTGGTGTCGTGCTGTGTGAGTGACGGGCGTGATGGAGCTCGCCGGGGATGCACGCCCGCTCGTATGATTCCGCCATGTCTGGATGGTGGACTTTGGAGGAGGGGGTAGGTATATGTGCCTGCTCGCGATACATCTCCGTGACTAAGCAGCAGAGCTCCTCCTTAGGGAAAAGGGTTATGAATGGTCCCTGGTTGTACGTTTTCCTCCCTCATCAGGCGGTCAGAGGGGCTAGAGCTCGGGGAGCATGGGCCAGGATCCTCAGTTATACATCCTCCTTAGTGTGAGTATATTGATTCACGGTGTAACCGCGATGATATCTCCCGATGGGGGCCTTAGAGCAGAACCCCCGTTCAGCGGGGATGAAGTCCTCATCATCAACCTCACCCATCTCCCTAATATAAGGGAGGTACGTGTTATCCCATTCTAGGGACAGACTCCTGAAACAGTTTGAGATAGCAACATGAGCTGTCTGGATCTACTTTCATGGCCGCTGCTGGGTGGGAGACCTGTAGGTCTTGGTGGATTGGTGGGCGTACATGTCCGCCTCCACCATCGGGAGAGTACCATTGACGTGGTACTCTAGGATCAACGCATATGAGACCCATCGTTGAAGACGCTGAGTCGGTGATGAGGTCCTTCGTTGGTGAGGAAGTATGGTCATTGCGTACCTTGAAGCATGCACCTGTGAGTTCCTCCATGATGCCATTGAATCAAAGGGAGTTCTGAGTGGTACCTATAAAAATATTTTCACAATTACAAACAGGAAACCCATCAAAGTAGCATCTCATGATCCCATGCATAATTAATGACCTTGATTGGACCTCCTTGTGAGTATACGGGGGAACATAGTGGGATTAGGTTAAACCCGTCATGCTTGGTTAAAGATTCACGTCTGGTTCACCATTTTTCAGTTTCACCACGAATCGGATTGGAGTGGACCGACGCGCCCAGACCGTCGATCCCACGGAGGGTTGAGCTCCTCTTGATCGCTAAGGTTGGTTTTATTGGTCTTTGTTTTGAAATTCCCAATGGTTCCATATCCAATGATACATAGACCTGCATTCCAAAGGTAGGTGTTCACTGGGTTGAGTCGGCCAGTGATGCTTAAGAACTCACATTGGTCGAGATGATGGGAAGTTGGTCTCATCGCACCCTTTTGGGGGGAATTATTGCTTGTTCTGGAACTCTATTATAGATTTAATATGTGTTCATATGTTCATGAATATTTGGTTTATACCCAATCATAGTATCCACGAATTACCCGTGGTTTGAAATGGTCTGCTAAACACAAGGATTCAGAATCATTTTGGAATGAGGTTTACCATCCCTCATTGGGGTTAATGACTCCGAGGAGTTTGGACTCATTGAAATGGCATTATCTTGAAGCCTCATAATTGGGTGCTCTGGAGTTTATTGTCTTCCATGGGGGACAGGTAACTACTTGAGCGTTTGGATCGAACCCGTGATACGGGCTTCCTACGTATCCTCATGAGAGGAATCAGAATCCACGTAGTTCGTTGGAGGTGGTGTCGGAGAACTGATGTAAGGATGGACCGGTGGTCCGATGGGTAGTGGGATTGAACCTCATGGAGGTTTCCTACGTACCATGACTTGACATGGATCAATGTCCGCATAGTTCGCAGTTGGTGGTGTCAGGGACGATGCTTACTCTAAGCCCATGTGAGTCATTCTCGGTGTGAGAAACAAGAGACAGCAGAGACCTGGCGATCATGTCGTGAAAGGTGCGTCCATGGGAATTGGAGTGGGGTTTATGAATGGAGCATCCCAAAGGTGAATAAGCCCAGTGGGATAGGGAAAGGGTTTCAAAAACCCATACGTCCATCTCTCATCTTGGTCCTTCACACCGTGGAAGTACGGAGGTGCATGGGTGATACCTCACGCAACAATAGTTAGGGGCTTACACCTAGGAGGCTACCCTTTCACCCCTAGATGATAGGAGAAGTTCCCACCACTGGAGCTGAAGGGAAATGAAAGTGGGGTCCCCTAATCTGGCGAGTGGAGAGGCAGAAAGGGGATTCCGGGCTTGGACCTTGCATTACTATGGGAATGTGAACCTAGGAAAGCTTTGGGAATCTGATCAAGGGTCGCAACAACCCCTTCGACCTCGCTTACCGTGGGTATGTGAACATAAGGAGACGAACTGATGCACATGGAGGTTGCATCATACGGTTCTGGTGGCTTCGGTGGAGGCCTTGGCTCAGGTCTGATGAATGGGCCAGCAAGGGGGTTACGAAAGGTCAGGCCATATTGGAAGGATTTTACCTAATTCGGGGGATGGGAACATCGAATGAGTTGGCAGGCCACACAGGTGTATGGGGAGTGGCGCCCTTCACATAGGGGGGGGGGGGCTGCTACGTGGCTGGAGAAGCCATCCGCAAACCAGGGTGGTCCGCAGACTGATAGGAATCCCGCGTACTAGGGTGGTATGTGCCTTCGGGTTCGGCCCGTGTACCAGGGTGGTACACGGTGGAGTCCGTGTGAACAATGGTGGCAAGGGCCAACACCGGTCGGGGGTTCATCGGTTAGGGGTTCACCCGCGTAGGACGGTGCTATGTGGTACGTCAGATCAAAAGAGGGGCATAAATTCCCTAGTCTGTGGGGAGCACATCCGCTGTGGGGCCATGGTTCCCGGTATTCTTTTTTCCCTTTATAATTTCACGGTTCACCAATTTATTATGCGTTTTCAGTTCCTTGTTAATTAGTTCCCGGTTTCATACCTATTCTGGTTCACGAATTGGATCTTTACTGTTTGCGAAATCCTATGCTCCTTCCTCCGAAATCCATCCACCTGAATCTGATCGATCCTATCCTTTTTCCTCTCTCCCTCGATCTACTTTTATAGAGGGGGGGAAGAGGTGTATCTGTGGCCATGCTGCACCTTTTGTGGAGGCCCATGTCCGGAAACCCAGTTTACGAATGACTTGGTCAATCCACTATGGGGGCATTGAACTGCGAACCAAACTAGGTCGAGGAATGCTTCGCGGCCGGGCAGGGCTCCCTCTCTATTCCGCGGACGACGGCGTACGCAGTCCGTGCCGGTTGTCGCGGTTCGTGGCTGGGGCGGTTCGGGATGGTGGACTGGCACGACGCTCGTCCTGATTCGCGCCCACAGAGGGCTCCCGCCTCCATTCCACGAATGAAAGTGGTCCGTGGAGGAGTCGAACTGCTGAACCGGCCGTGTACCATCACTGTTGGACCAGTACGCGAACTGGCCAGTCCTTTGCTGATTTCTTGGGTGCTCTTCATATTTTTGCCCAATTCCTTGAGGGAAATTGGGTAGAATCCCCTCTTGAATTATAGGGATTATCATTCTCCTTTTCGGGGTTTTTCAGGACCCTACACACTTTAAACCCTAAAAATTGTTAAAGAACCCTAATATCCTAAAAAAAACCTTAAAAACACAAAAACCACAAAAACCCAAAAAAACCATAAAAAACAAAAAACCTCTCAAATACCTATAAGTCCAAAAACCCCATTAAAATCCAAAAAAACCTAAAAATCCCAAAAAAATGAAAATACCATAAAAACCCTAAAACCCCATAAGAAAACCTTGAAAAAATAAATACACTTAATACCCCTAAAACCTAAAAATGTTAAAAACCATAAATCCCACAAAACACAAAAACCCCAAACCCCCACCAAAAACCCTAAAAACCCTAAAAATCATAAAATAATTAAAAAAATAAAAATATATAAAAATATTACACACCCAAACCTTAAAAAACCATATGAAAACCATAAAAACCTAAAAACACTTAAATCCCCAAAAAATGATAAAAACCCAAAACGTCAGTAAAATCCATAAAACCCCTAAGACCATAAAACCCTTAAAATTTTATAAAAACCTAAAATAATATAAAATTCCTAAAAATCCCTAAAAATACCTACAAACATAAAAAATCCTAAAAACCCTAATAAAACATAAAAAATAAAAAACACTTAAAACCCCTATAAAACCTAAAAAAACTCTAAAAACACAAAAATACACTATAAACCTCACAGACCCATGAAAATCCTAAAAGCCCCAATTACTATAAAAAACCAAAAATTACATAAATACCCTAAACTATTAAAAACTTCAAAACTATTTAAACACCTAAAAATATTAAAAAATCTAAAAACCCATAAAAACCCTAAAACTCATAAAAACCCCTAAAGCCATCGAAATCCCTAAACCCCTAAAAACCAATAAAAACCTAAAAAATCCCTAAAAATTAAGAAAAACATAAAACCCCTGGAAAAACTCTAAAAAAACATTGAAACCCAAAAAACACTTTAAACCCCCTAATAACATAAAAACTTTTTGAAACCTAAAATACCCTAAAATCCTTAAAATCCTACAAACCATAAAAATTATAAAAATTTCCTAAATATCCATGAAAACATAAAAAATTAAAAAACCCTAAAACAACCAATGAAACCCTTAAAAACCGAAAAACACTTAAAACCCCCTGAAAAACCTAATAACACAAAAAACCCAAAAAATAGCATAAAACCCCAAAAAAACGTAAAAACCCTCACACCCCTCACAAATTCTAAAAAACCCAAAAAAACCTAAAAAAAATAAAAAAAATAAAAACCATTTAAACAATAAAAAACATTAAATACTATAAAATAACATAAAACTCTTATGTACTTTGAAAAACACTAAAAAACTAAAAGACCATAAATCCCCTAAAAACCACTAAACACCCTCAAAATCCCTAAATAACCAAAAAATAATAAAAAACTTAAAAACTTACTCAACATCCCAAAAAAATTATGCCCTAAAATCCTAAAAAACCCAAATAAAACATTAAAACCCAAAAAAGACTTAATACTCTTGAAAACCCTAAAATCATTAATAACCATAAAAGGCTTAAAACTATAAAAAAACTCAAAATCCCAAAATCCCTAAAACCCATAAAAATGTTTAAAAATTGCATAAAAATCCTCAAAAATGTAAAAAATAAAAATAACTCTAAAAACCCATAATAAAACTTCAAAAAACTAAAAAAAATTAAAACCCCTAAAAATATAAAAAAACGCTCAAAACCCTAGAAGACCATAAAAACCCTAAACCCCCAAAAAACAATAGAACCCCCAAAACTATAAAAAACACTCAAAACCCTAATAAGACACTAAAAGACCCTAAAATTCCCCAAACCCCTAAAACCCTTAATCCCCCAAAACCATAAAAACCTTAAAACCAATAAAATCCAAAAAAACCCACTAAAAACTCTAAAAACACTAAAAAATTTATGATCCCTAAAGAATAGAAGAAAATAACTAAAAAACCCAAAACAACCTAAACCCCCACAAAAACTAAAAACCATTAAAATCCTAAAAAAATAAAAATACCTAAAGATGTAAAAACCCCTAAAACCCTAAAAAACTCTAATAAATAATTAAAAACACAAGTGCACTTAAAACATCTAAAAAACCAAAAAATTCTATAAACCCTAAAAATACAAAAAACCAAAAATACACTCAAAATCACTTAAAAACATAATAAAAAATAAATAATATAAAACCCCTAAATCCCCCAAAACATAAAAACTCTAAAAATACAGAAAAAACCTAAGAAGACCATAAAAACACTTAGACCCCTTAGAAAATAAAAAAAATTAAAAACCATAAAAGACCCTAAAAACCTACAAACTCTAAACCACCTAAAAACCTTAAATAACGAAAAATGCATAAAACCCTTGAAAACAACCAAAAAAACTAAAAACCCTTTAAACCACTAAAGAAGTGAAAAAAACTCTAAAACATTTAAAAACCCTGAAAAAAATAACCAAAAACTCCCCAAAAAATAAAATCCATAAAAACCCTAAAACCCTAAAAATATATAAACCCCTCAAAACCATAAAAAATATAAAGATTCACAAAGATTCCATAAAATCATAAAAAAAACTAAAAAATATTGAAAACCCATAAGAAAACCTTAAAACCCTAAAAAAACATAAAACACCCAAAACTCCTAAATAATTCTAAACTCCATAAAAACCCTAAAACCACTAAAATCCCTCAAAATCCCTGAAAACCATAAAAACCCATAAAATTCAATAAAACACTACAAATACCAAAAAACCATAAAAATACTAAAAACCTTAAAGAACCCTATGAAAACTATTAAAACCTAAAAAACACTTAAAACTCCTAATAACCCTAAAAATTCTAAAAACATTAAAAGAGCATAAAGACCCTAAAATACCCTAAAGAACCTAGAAACCCCTAAAAACCTTAAAAACCCTAAAACACATAAAACACATAAAACCACTAAAAACTCTAAAAATTATTTGACCCCCAAAATCATTATAAAACACTAAAATCCTTAAAACCCCATAGAAATAAAAAACCCTAAAAACTAAAAAACTACATAAAAACATAAAAACCCTAGAAATACCAAAAATCACTAAAACCCCATAAAATTCCATAAAATCTATAAGAATCCCCAAAAACAAAGAAAGACCTCAAAACCCAAAAAAACCTTAAAACCCAAAAAAACAAAAAAAATGTTAAAAACTACAAAAAACCCCTAAAACCCCGAAAAACCCTAAAAACCCTAAAAACCTCTAAAAACCCTCAAAATTTGTAAAACCCCAAAAACCCGTAAAAATACTCCAAAATCCAAAAAATCCCAAAATATGTTAAAACCATAAAAAAAATACTTTAATAAAAACTAAAAACCTAAAAACACTTAAAACCCCTAACAATCCTTAAAAATGCTAAAAACCCTTAGAGACCCTAAAAACCCTAAAACCCCCTAAAAACTATAAAACCTCCTAAAAATATAAAAACCGCTAAAACCTCATAAAATAATATTAAACTCAATAAAAAAACCTAAAAACCCATGAAATAATTGAAAAACTATTGTTTCTTAGTTTCTTGGAATGTGTGTTATAGTTTAAGAATCACTGCTTCCTGGTGGTTTCCATTGGATTCATTCATGAAACCTGAAACATCCAATAGTTCTCTATCTTAAAGGGTCCTTATTTGCAAAAAAATGTGTTCATTATGTTTTAACTTATGATACTTAAGAGAAGGTATTGTTCAAGAGGATGGGAGGTTTGACTCATCACACCCTTTTGGGGGGAATTATTGTTTTCTCAGGGTCTCTCTTTATATATTTAAGATATTTTCATGAATTCATGTTAATTCACCAACTATAAAATATTATTCCCTTGGAATTTGAAATCAATTATTTGTATGTGTGAAATTTAGAATAATCAATTTGTATTCAAGGTTATTCATTAATGGAGATATATGTATGTTTTTGAGGTTCTCCATCAATTGTATCCTCTCATATACTATTTAGATATTATTTTAATCCTCTTTATGATGATAATAGTTCTTAATCCACTCAATGAGAAACTATGGAATTTATTATCATCCAGGGATACAAAGGTTTGTTTTAATTTTGGTATCATACCCATAAATGGGCTACCTGCGTATCCTTGTGAAAAAAATAAGAACCCTCATAGTTTGCTGTCACTTAATGGGACACGTCATACCTTTTAGGTCATGTTATAAGGACCTAGATATACAGTTTAATGTCATTTGGTAAGGTAATCTAAGAGAAAGGTGCTTAGTCATGGTTTGGAGCAGGGATTATTGCTAAGCATCCCAACGAACTTGGAATGAATATTTGTTTCCACGTACTATTAGACCCTATTAGGAATATGTCCCAAGGAGAACATTGTTGATTTGAAGAGTTGGGTTTGAATGTCAATGAGGTTTCCTACATATCCCATTTGTATGGGAATCAAATAACACATAGTTTGATGAATATCATAGGAGAGGGTAGTCATTTGAGAGATATGAGTTTGGTCTTACTTCATGAAAAGGATGCCTTGATAATTTGGGGGTTTAATTTGGGGATTCTTTCTAAGGAGGATGTCCAGATTAAGGGAATTATCATTGGACTCTTGAAGAGGATATCGATTTAGATCTAGCCTTGAGAAGGCTTCCTACACATCCTAATTATTGTGGGAATTAGAGTTCTCATAGATCATTAACAGTGGGTGTTTGTTCAAATGTTTTAATCATCATGAATCTCTATGCCCATGTGATTCATTCTTGGTGTGAGAAACAAGAGGATGTGAAAGATTTAACAAATTCACCCACACTTTTCCTCCTCTACTGGTGGAAGAGGGCGCACCTATGGCGGTGAAAGTGGATGAGGGTGAGGAGAATAAGGAAGAGGGGGAGGGGAGAAGACTTCCCTCTATTCTCTTTACATTAGACGAGGGTCCAATGTAAGGAATGAGTGAAGGTGAATTGATTAGAGAGGATAAATAATGCAGCCTTCTACTTCCAAGGTTATGGGCTTACACCAGGAAGGATTCCATAAAATTGGTCATAGTAGGGGAGGGATACTTCTCATTTGCTTGTATGGAAAAGCAACTATGAACCATACCTTCCCTACCAGAGACATGAGGATCCAGGTTTTAGAGATGAGAAGGGGAGGTCAGAACTTAAACCCTAATCCTCCAAACTGGGAACTCCCCAACACTCTTCTAGAGATAAAGGTCCATGTGATTGTGGATATAAAAACCCAAAAAAATCTCTATGATCCCTAACCCCATTGTGAAACAAATGCGGGGAACCTTTGACAGTGGATATAAAAAACTAAATAGGAGAAATGCTGATGTGCCTTTCCCAATGGTTTGATAAGTCATGAGGTTTTGGTGGAGGTCTCAACAGATTCCCCTTCAGACAAGGGATCCAATGATGAAGAGTCCTTCCCACGAATGGATTTGAAGTGGGAATAATGTATTTTAGACTAAGGAGAGTAGGCGAATCAAAGAATGGTTCCCATGTATGTACTGGCGCACAAGTATGGGTGCGCAAGTAAGATTGGGTGACCTGATTTTCACCTAAGTGATGAGAAACCTGGATGTTAATACTTGGGCGAAACTTGGCTCAGGCCTTCAGTATTATTCACAGGTAATCCCAAAAGGGGGGTTCTCAAGTTCCTGTGAGAGGAATAGGTGTCATGCAAGTGTTATGGATTTCAAACACTAAAAGGACTTAATTCATATGATCCTCCTTCACTCTATGTATTAAATAACTACCTTGAACGTTTTAGAAGACTTGTGAGAAGAACTAGGGTGACCAGAGTAGCAATTAGGCTTAAGGGAAATTCATCCATACAAATAAAGACCCTAATGGTATATTTAAAGGTATAAATAAGACCTTGGGATAAAATATATTGGGCGTGTGATTGACTAGCATTCCAAATTGTGGTGCACAGGTACCTTGCATGTTAATAGTGTTTTGGCTAGACTAAGGCGATTAAATGTTCAAGTATTTGAAAATATTGACTTTAATCATGTATTTTCTCCTATTTTTTCCAATGTATTTCTCTTTTTCACTTTTTAGACTCTATGAAGGAATAGAGTGTCAAAGAAATCCCCCCTAAGAATCGGATCCGGAATAAAAAGAGGCTCTTATATTGAGGTAAAGGGAAAAACAAGGAAAAAAGAGTTTACTTTGGTGCACAAGTTATATCATGCAAGTTAAGTAGGAATGAAAGTAGTAGTGAACAAGCTTTTGGAATGCAAGGTAACTCGCATAACTTATATATATATCGGCTTCACATCCATGAAAATTATCTCGACATTATGAAATCTAGATCTCAGTGTGCAAGTAATTTTCAATTCGATTCTCATGTTTAGTCACACTTCTGCTATATGTTTTTTTTATTTTCAGGCTATAACTAGGGCGCTACACTTTCGTGATGGTTCTATACTTTTGTTCCAAGTTCAGACTTGCACGCCTTAATTCCTTTGTCGGTTTTCTTAATTCCGTTGTCAAATATTAAAAAATTAACTTTATTTAAAGATGGTTTTTGATCCCTTTTACAGGTTTAATGGATCCCAAAATAATTAAAATCACTGATGAATTGGAAAGTAATAGAATTGATGACATGATGAATGTTCTTGGTCATGAATACATTAACTTATATGATTCTGCACTCCCAGACTTGGAAAAATATATGATGAAATATCACTTCAATTTTCCCTAGAGCACTTATTTTCCTCCGTATTGTTATGGTAATCTACAAGATGTAAACGTTCCGGACCCGAAGAACTATATTCTGATTTATTGGTTTCAAGACTATACTAATTTCTTGTTTGTCATCATTTCTGTTGAGGGATCATATTTTAATGTTGGGATAGTAGATAAGGCCTATTTCATGCATCATAGCTCGTGTGCTCTAGATTTGAAAGTACATACACCTGATTTACAACCACACTATTATTCGTCCATCTTTCTAGATTCTCAGACGAATGAATCAAAATGATGGAAGAGAAGTTTGGATTTCCACCTAGGAGGGGGTGTGAAACCCACATGGTTGTAGGTATATTCGGTGCGCAAGACGTGTGCAGAATTTATGGATGACTTAAAAGGTGTTGGTATTTATGAGGTTGTATGGGTCAAGAAAACCTATGTATATATGAATGAAAATTTTGTTCCAGAGCTACTATGTCAATGGATTCTATAAACTAACTTGTTCCATTGGACACATAGAGAAGTAGGCATAATTTTGTGGGATGTCTACAAGATATCTGGAGCTCCAATTCTTGGAGATATGTATGATGAATTTATTCATCCCAAGGCAGTATGAAATGACTCAGAAAAGAAACTAGTCTTGGTTCGTGAGTTGATAAAAATATTTTATAAACTGACGTATATGACCACAATGTAGTCCCATACAAGAAGGGATATTCATCCAGAGGAGTAGATGGAAATATTCCTTGTAAATAAGAAGGAAAAATTTCCCAATTGCACATGTCCAACTAGCTATCCAAATGCCTTTAAGAGAGGTAAAACTGACACTTTTTGGACAACATTAGAGAAAGGAGAGTTCAAAAAGTGGGGGCATGAAATAAATTCCAAAGTTCCTATGAAGAAGCGTCTTGCAGGTTATCTGGACATGTGGCGCAGTGTGTATGTATTACAAGTTCGAGATTCTAAGGGAGGAGTAAGGCCATGAACTTTTTTTACCGTGGCCAAGTAGGCATAAGAAATGATGGTAGGGTTAGAAACCCCTATTTTGGAAAATATTCATAGAAGCTTACTACATATTTACGAAGGGAAGTATACTTTCAGAATAGCAGGACCATTCCCAGTGTTATGGGGGTGGATCACCGCTCATTTCAGAAATTATGTTGTAATAATTGGTGTATAGGTATTTGGAAGTTCTTTCCAGCCATTTGTTAAGTCTTTATATGGTATTTCACCTTGGTCTCTAAAACATTATGATATCAAGTCCAGGTTGACTATGTATAAGTAATTTCATATTTTAACTTATAGGAATCTTCCTATGGGGTGATTCGTTGATGATGGGATGACCAGATTAGAGATAATGTCATACATGTTATCTTACAGATATGATTTATTGGAAACTGGTATTGACAGGTAAATCCAATGGGATGCCTATATACCTTATAGATTCACACATATATTAAAATTCTCTACAATAAATTATTGTATCCCCTCCCATGAACGTCAAATTAGAAGAACATTTGATGGTTTCCCAATAACTATGGTTGCTAACATCTTTGGAGAATACTAGGGAAATATTTAATTTACCTACCATTGATGCAATAAGCAGATTGACTGTTTGGTATGATAATAACTAGGTCGCATAGTACCCTAAAAGGGTATTAATCCAAGTTTTCCCTCAAGTTGGGATAAAGAGAGGTAGTAGTAAGGGACCCTTTCATTTGGAAGGTAATTATTCTTCGTTAGGGGATGACTCGTTGGAGTTAGAGGGTGGAGGTGACGATGCTCCAAATTCACCAAAGAGACCTCGTGCAAGATATAATCAACATGTTAGAATTAAGAGAGCCACCCCATCGATCCCTATTGAGGCTGTTCTGAGGTAGTCTAGTTGACATCATTATGAGGAACAACGAGTCCCATTTTCTCATCCCCCATCTATGTATGTAGGAATTAGGAAGAAACTTTAATCCAAAACTATAGGATCCTCTTCACAACCCTATGGAATGTAATCTAAATATATATGACTGGGGCTATCTATACATGGAAAGGTTTATATTGTGATACTGAAATAACGTGGATAGATTTATGTGAGGGTTGTGTATTCCTAGAATAGGGGATCTATGGGCCTCTTCTGATATTCTATTTAAGAAAAATCTTGATAAAGTGATAAATTTCATCTGAGAGATGAAAATTCTCATACATGTAACCAACGAATCAATTCCCACCATGAAGCAGGTGAAGGAAATGATAGATCATTATACCACTGAAGGGATTTAACATTCATTAGATGGGAAATGGAATGATTTTTTGGATCCTAAAGATGTATGTTTCTTTTGTCCCACATTATTCTCTTCTTTGTAACTTGAATTTAGTCAACGCATTTTTACTTAGGGGAAATATCATCTTAACTTATAGATGTCTAAAGGAAAATCGACTGAAGTTCCATCTCTATTATATAGCCCTGTTGGAACTGCATTTTGAGTTACTGGATCACCCCATTAATCAGAAGATGTATCTCTAGGCCAACAGGCCATGGAGAATAATATAGAAAGGGTATTTTAGTCTCCAATAGCTATTTTTAGAGATAATGATTCATGTCCTCCTAAGAAGGCAAAGAAACAAAATCATCAAAGAAATAATACCATTGTTAAACATTTCCATAATAGTGGTAATCCTTCCTGATATCATGAATTTGATCCTTATTCATGAAAAAATGTTTTAAATTATTGGAATTGTAGGAGCTTCTTGTGTTTCTTCTCTAAAAGAAAATACTGATAATATTTGAGGAACTATGGAGGGTGCTTCCGAATAGGCACAAATTCCTTCTAACTCGGTGGTTCCTAAAGAGGCATTGAGGCCAAAGGAACCAATGTCTATTCCCAGCACTACTATTGTTACTACTATCATAAGAGAGGAGACCAATGGTAAATCAACAGTGCTTCATAAGACACCAAATTTAACCAAAACTGACTTTCATCTTGTGATAAATTAGGTTCATCACATGCACCATAACATGCTGTGACAACTGGTGCTGACCCCACAACTATTTCTAAGGATGTTGTTCAGGGTCAAAGGTTGTCAGAGGAAGGTTGTGAAGCAAAAATTCCAAGTTCTCCCACATATGAGACTAACATGGTATTTGGGATATCATTGGATTCTACGATGAACCTTGGTATATATTTGGAAGAAGTATTAGAACAAGTTAATATACCAAATTCATTAGAAGATTTTGAAGATCCTTATATAAAACCAACTTGACATGATTTTTCATTGTTCATCCTACTAATCTTATTTTGATTAAATTTCTAACCATGATTGGTTGAAATATGAAGTTCCATCTAAAGAAACTATTGTTGTGACGATTACTAAAGGAAGCATCATCATTAATGTCAATCCTACCATTATGGAGACATTGGATCAGTTTAATCTTGAGATATAAATTCTTCTTGAGATTCATTTAGAGGATTTTGAGAAAATTAAAGAGATAATTTCCCATCCAGAGACATCAACTAAAATCGTTGAAACTCAGAACATTTCGGGGTGGATTCTTCTCAAGATTCTAACCTATTTTTTGGTAAGAGATTCCGATATTGTGATTGTGCTCACTCTTGTTATGACTTAAAACTATCCATAACCATAATTTTATTCACTATATAGGGGTATCAACTTCAATGCCTAGATCCATAGGTGAATCCTCTGTATCATCTCAAATAGTATTAGGAGGTGATGTAACCACTATCAAGGAAGGAGCAGAACATAACACTTCTCTAAGTGCATTAATCCCAGAATATATCCCTCCTTAAGATAATGATTTTGAATCAGACCTAGAACTAAAAAAGGACCCTCGACTCGCATGTCACAAGGCATGAATAAATATATGGAAGATAATATCCGAAATTCCCCTTAAGGAACTGCCTTTAACAATTCCATGACTTTCACCTCTATTCATTACGTTGGGATTTGGCAGTTTTGAATACTATGAAATTCATACCACAATGAAATATATTATTCAAAAGAGGGAGCAAGAGCAGAAGCTTCATAAAGATCTGATAAAAACGAAACAGTTGATCAACACTAATGAATTCCAAGCAGCTCTATCCCAATATGAGGATAATCATACTGCAAAGTTGAAAGACAAGAAAAATAAGATTAAAGAAAAGATTGTTCAGAAGTTGTTTCTTCAACAGTAATTAGATATTATCATAGGGGAGCTTGACCAGCATCATAAATCAATAGGAGATGTCCAGGAGGATGGTGCAAAATCCATTGCAGATGCAAAGTAAGCACTTCTCCATGATGAGGAGAACGAGACTGGTCATCTAAAATAACTTCAATATATGGCTTATGGGGATCAAGAGGTCATTAAACAAATGAATAGTTATTTAGATAACCTCTTGTGATTTATGATAGAAGAGAGACTCTAGTTTGTGGGTTCTTCTCTTTGAATTTGTTTTACTCACAAATGAAATGCATTTCTTCTTTAATCATCTGTTTTGAATCCATACTAGACTTTTTTTACCTAAGCCAATGGGCCTAGTTAAGATACTTTAATTTTTACTAGGGTTATACAGATAACCCCAAAAACATTGTATAATTTGACTTTTTATCTCTCAATATTACCTAAATCATAAAAAATGTATGTTTAGTGAGATGAGACTTGACTTTTTTCTAGAGTGCCCTTTGCAGGTTTCCAATTTGGTGAGTATCATGTCTCTTATTTTTGGCAGTTTAGAATCATTCATGTTAGACTAGAAAGGGATAGTGTTTAAGTTCGAACATCTTTAACAAAAAATTTTGAAATTAGATCCCAAAAAAATCTCAATGGCTAAGAATTTATGTAATATTCATTAAATATTTCTAAGGGGAATATTGGGTCATGATTTTTATGGTCAAAAAATCTAAAACTTTTATAAACATAAAGGAAGTCTCTTCCAAGAACAATGTTACCATTTTTTGACAAACCTATTATAGGGGTTGTGTTATATAGGACCGACTAGGGAATATGATTCAAATCCAAATAGTGGAATCCTTTGACTGATAGGCCTGTAATGTAGGCAAATTTTATGCAAGGGCTTTGGGGGCACATATTACATAGTCAGAAAAAAGAGCTCTTAGGAATTTAACATTTTATTGTTGATAGATAAGGGAAAATAAGATTTGGATGACTCAAGACCAAAATGGGTGGTTTTTCTATAGAATGGTATTTTAATAATAAAGGGTTATATATGTCGACATATGTCAT
Source organism: Viscum album (assembly GCA_963277665.1). NCBI lineage: Eukaryota > Viridiplantae > Streptophyta > Magnoliopsida > Santalales > Viscaceae > Viscum > Viscum album. The sequence continues at coordinate 1,119,556,778 of OY728152.1, forward strand.
GAATAGTAAAACCAATTCTATAAAAATTTGGTGTATGAGTAATGGTTAAAATTTGATAGAAAGGGAATTTCTGATGTCATAAAATACAATTTTAATTCATGTAGTGAGGAAATTATACTTTTTAGTTTTATGTCATGCAGTGAGGACATTATTCTTTGATGTTCTAAGTCATACAGTGAGAACATTGGGTGGCTTTAATTTATGATCTATAACTTTGACCAACGGTTTGAGACTCTATCAATTTCTTAATAATTTTCTTTTGAAACATACTACAATGTTCAATTATGGAATAGAAGAATTGTAAACTCTGATTTAGTAATTTTTGAATCTGAAGAATGACATGGGAAAAAGGGATAATAGTCATTAGAGGATGTCTTTCCTAAGTACAAAGTTACCAATATTTGAAAAACTCGTTATGGGGGTTTTATTTTATAGGGCCAATTGGGGAATACTCAACATTTCCAAATAGTGGTATCTTTTGGATGATAGGCTTTTTATGTAGATAAAGTTTATGCAAGGCTGCCTATGGGTATGTACTGCATAGTCAGACAAAAGAGCTCTCAAAATATTGACATTCTTTTGCTAAATGATTAAGAAAGTTTATTGAGATCCATATTTTCCAAAGTACAAATTTTGGTTTATGAACAAAGGTACTTGAATACATTGAATATTTCCAATCATGATTGCCAAAGAATTGGATGAAAATGATTTCTACAAAGGTCTGACCCAAATGTAGGAATTATGGTGTCTGTAGTTTTTTAGGTCATATGACTAGGACCAAAAATGGAAATAGTATATAACAAGTGGTCAAGTGATCCAAGGTTATATCATATTAATTTGAACACATGGAGAAGGAAATGGGTAAACCATGGTCATGAAGACTTTAAAATTTATAGAAAGGTAATGGGAAAAATATACATGAATTACTAATTTAAAATACAGATTATTTTATATTGTTATCAAAGTTTTAAGGGGACAAAAGACACTTGAACCAAGGAAAAAATTACCATTATTTTAAAAACCTTTTATCTTGGTTGTATTATGTAGGGACAAATGGGGAAAATGCTACATAGTCAAATAGTGGTATATTTTTATTTATAGGCCCATTATTTAGGCAACTTATGCAAGTACACCTAAGGGCACGTACGGTATAGTCAGGAAAAAGAGTTTTTAGATACTATAAATTCTGTCAAAAAAAACCATAAGAATGATTATGAAGATCTAAAAATATTTATGATTTAGAGTGTGAAATATGGACGGGTGTAATGCTCAATGCACATGAGAAGTCTTTGAATCAATATTGGACATGATTTTGGAGTCCTTTACATAGATCTAACTCAAATGAAAAATGGATACTTTCCTTTTTTCCTTTGAATCAATATTATGTTATGAATTTTAGAGTCATGAAGTGAGGACATGATGTGATTCCCACATAAAAGGGAATATTGTTGCTGGACTAAGGAATTAAACCCAATTGTCACTATGTATCTTATATGGATGATAATCAAGCCATACGTAGTTCTTTAAACATTCCCTATTCAGGTTTTATTCTTATGTAGAGAATAAAGGGGAGGTTTTATCGTGGATGGGCCCAAGATTGGAGATCTAGACATCTCTACATATCTCATATGGATGAGAATCATGGAAAACATTGTTCTTGAACAATAATTTATCACACCAATTGATTTTGTTGTGGGATATGGGGCTTTTAACACATTCTATAAGAATGATTAATTTTAAGACACACAATGTGGTATGAAAATCAAACCATGTATCCTAAAAGAGCACTTTTTATAGATCTAGTTCATGTAAAGGAGGAGAAAAGGGAAATAAAATTTGGTGTGGTTTTGTTTGGGCCCAAGACTGGAGATCTAGGCATCTCTATATATCTCATTGAAAATGAGAATCAAGCCACATGTAGTTCTTGAATTGAGGCCTTTATGTAGATATGATTCAAACAAAGGGAGAAATGGGACTCATGTGACACTAAGGAGTAGAAATTATGTCAATGATTCTTTCAAGTGTAAGATCTTAACATCAAATATAGAAGACGTTAACCGTAAATTATATTGTTGTGGAACGAGAAAAAATGATACTATTCATTTCATCATCGTGCAGCAAGGACACTTATAATTGTTATTTAGTTTAATGTCTTGAAACTAGTACTTTGTGCCATGTATTTTAGAGTCATGTAGTGAGGACATATGATGTGCAGTTAACCAAAATATTTTGTCATGAATCTCACATTGGTTGGAGTTTTAATAATCTCTCAATCCATTTATATTAGGGAATAAGATCCATTTGAGTAGACATTATGTATGGAATTAGGTCTTTCCCACTTTTGGTCAAGATTTAGAGGCTTCTTTCCTGGTATCATTAGAGTCCTTAGGACCAATAATAATTTTACTTAAAGAAATGAAAAAAGGTGAACTTTCTGGTAAATAACCCACGCTATTCTGTATTGATAGACTTCTAAATGATGAAAAGTATGAAATATTTTTATGTCTAATCGTTCCAGCTCAACAAATTGTTTCTGAGACCTTTCATATGTAGACAAATGATAACAGATTTCAACTCAGAGTGAAGGAAATTGAATTCCAATCAGAAAAATTGCTTCTATTCTGTACACAAATGAATATGGAGTTTCCTGAGTGGCAGTATGGGTAGTAGTCCAATAATCCCATAAAGCATGTAAAAGTTTTTCAGGACATGATTTCTTATCTTTATCCACTATCATCTAGATTATATTTGATAGGGTCTTATTTAAATCCACTATTTGTCCATTGGCCACTGCAGGATAGCGAGATGAATGGATGGATTTGATATTTTTATCCTAATATAACTTCTTTACCTCAATAGAACAAAAATTGGTGTTGTTTTCCATTAATATAGTATGAGGGACACCAAATCTAGTGATGATGTTAGTTTTGTAAAAACTAACAACAATTTTGTCTTATAATTTTTTGAGAGGTATTTTATTAGCCAATTTGGAGAAGAAGTCAGTAGTAGTAAGAATATACTTGAACTTATTAGTTGTAGCTAGAGGATAAGGTCTCACTACATCTATTCCTCATGTGGTAAATGGCTGGGAGTATTTAGCTATTGGTTACAAATCCAGGGTTTAATGGATGAAGATAGAATGCACACGGCATGGATGACATTTCTTGGTGAAATATGTGAAATCATGTGTCATTAAATGCCATAAGTATCCAAGCCTTCAGATTTGATCAGAAAGCCTATTCCAAGACTAGTGAACACTATAATCTCCTACATGTACTTCTTTCATGATATCTGCAGTTTATTATTCATCAATACACCTGAAGAGGATTCCATCAAAGCCTCATTTGTAAATGATCTTCTAGTGATCTGGACTATCATAAAGAGTAAAATTGGCCACTTATTGTCAGATCTGTTCTTTTTTAGCTCTATCTGGTGTAAGTACTCCATTTTAAAGGTAATCCATGATGGGAATCATCTATCCCATGGTATAAACATATGGATCAGAAATAGGGATAATTTCATTTATTTCCTCCATTCTAGTTTGAAATAAAGGTGAGAACAGACGATGATGGGATATACTGATGATTATCACATCCCAATTTGGATCTTCCAGGGATGTGGCTGCATTATCCATTGTATCATCTTGGACATTTTTTGATCGTGGGAACTAAGAAAATGTGGGCTCAGAGGGAAATTCATCCATTAACCCTATGATGTAATTAGAAAAGGGATTAACTATTCTTTTCTGATAGCATAATCCCCATTGATTTGTTTGATTACAAGCTCTGAATCACTTTTCACTTTTAGGAGCTTCACTTATACCCAGAACTCTAATTCCAAGCCTACAATGAGATCTTGATATTCTACCTCATTGTTGGTATCACCATATGACAACAAGAAGGAACATGGAAACACTGCCTTTTATAGGGTAATAAGTACAATTCCTAACCCAGCATTGTTGAGTTTAGGGGTTTCCATTCTCTTCCATGTTGAAATTATAGAAGAACCATCAAATTACATTTCCTATGCTTGGGTATTATCTTGAATAGAGAATACCTCTTCATTAGGAAGTTCAGTATTCAATGATGTTTCTTCCACAGATGGATGCTCAGTAAGGAAATAGGCCAGAGCATGGAATTTTATTTCCTTCCGAGGCACAAAATAGATATCAAACTATTTCAAAATAACTACCCACCATTCTAAACACCCTGTAAGCATAGGATGACTGAGGATAAATTTCAGCAGGTTATTGCAAGAAATGAATTGGACCTCATGATGTTGTAGGTTGTGCCTCAATTTCTAAACTGCCAAGATTAATTCCCTGAGACACATCTCAATACTTGAATACAGAGTCATTGTATCAAGAATAGTTCGACTATGATATTAAACGTTGTTTTCATTTCAATCGTCGTTCTTTTGGGAAAGGAAGACACCCAATGATTTCTCTAAAGCTATCACATAGAGAATATGTGGTCTTCTTTCAACAGGTGGAATTAATAACTGTGGACTCAAGAGATATTTCTTGAGAGTATCAAATGCCTCTTGGTAGTCTTTAGTCCATTGATAGGTGACTCCATTCTTCATTAAACTAGTGAAGGTAAAACACATTCCTACTAAATTCGTGATAAAGGTCATTGGTAGGTGACTCCCTTCTTCATTAATCTAGTGAATGGAAAACACTTGCCAAACAAATTTGCCGAATATAGGCCAAGTTTCCTTGGATACCTCTAAATTATTTCAAATTTAAAGGAGGTGACATGCCATGAATTTATTTTTTATTCTCTGGATTAACTTCAATGCCATAGTGGCATACAACGAAGCCGAGGAATTTTTCTAAGGTTACCACAAAAGCACATTTCAAGGGTTTCATCTTCAAATTGTGTGGCCGAAGTTTATTAAATATGGTCTCCAGATCATTAAACTGATAGGAATGTTGTCTGGATTTTACCAGCAAATCATCCACATAACATTCAACAAATATTACTAATAAGGGTTTAAAGATATGGTGCATGGAGCGTTGATACATTTCACATGAATTCATTAATCCAAAAGGAATTACCCAATAGAAAAACACACATTGAGGGGATCTAAAGGATGTACACTCTTAATCCTTGAGGGCCATGCATATATTGTTATACCCATAGTATCCATTCATAATGGAATGATCTTTATATCTAGCTATTGCATCAGTTAAAAGCTCTGAGATCAGAATAGGAAAGTCATATTTAATACAATGTTGGTTAGGATCTCTGAAATCAATGAAAAATATAATTTTAATTTTCTACTTTTTCAATGAGAAAATGTTTTCCATCCATTTGGGATATTGAAACTCCCTGAAAAAGTTATGCTTTATAAGCTTATTGACATCAACTTCAATTTTAGAGGCATGAATCGGGTGTGTTCTTCTTACTGCCTGCTTGAATCCTCGATTTTATTCTTGAAAACCCAAATGATGAGTGGATACATTGGGATTAAGTCCTGGATTTTTATTATAGTTATAAGAAAATATATCTCGATGTCATTTTAGAAATTAAGTGTACACATATTTACCTTTAGAATTCATGGACATAATAATTAGAGTGGGGTGTGGATCTTCTTCTGCACGCAGATTTATTTCTCTGAGATCATACATAGTTGTAGAGACACCTTCCTAAAACACTAGAGGAGCATTAAAGAGATATTTATATTCTTCTTCTTTATATGTTGCTTCCTCTGTTTCTATATTCAATGTAGGGGATGAAGCAAAACTTTCAAAGCTAGGTGAGGTGTCAATATTTGAACACCCGGAAGAAGAATCCACTATTTTTGACCCTGCTGATGATGATATATCTTCCTGGAGCATTGAAGAGGATATGATGGGTTTGGGATAAACATCCTTGTCTCCCTCTAGTATTACTATATCTTCTTCTAGTATTATTGGTGAAGTATAGGCTTTCTGAAGTTTAGTCGATGAAATTAAGACATCTCCGTTTATGTTTTCAACACTTCTTGGTAAATCAATAATTACTCCTATGATTTTAGGCTCAATTTCAATAATTGACATTATGGAATTTTTTTGATGAGTGTTCATATTTTGGATAATACTTTCAATTTGATTAATAGGTAACAAATAATATATAATCAAATGTTTGAATGGGTTTTCTGAGATCTTTTCCAGGCCATTCAAATAATTAATTCTGGTTACCACTTTTATAAAGGACCTCGTTCCCTTTATGTGATAAAATTATGCATTATTGTACTGAGATTATCAAATTTTGAATGGATCCTTGTCTAAATACTATGTTCCAATTTGACAATTTAAATAGTACTAGAGAAATTGGTGGTATAATGAAGGAATGACCACATGTTGATGTAGCCAAGGACTTGTAGGTAGAATGATAAAGGTTGTGTCCTGACGAACATCCATAAAATCTGAATTAGACAAAAGATCCCCAAACTGAGTTCTGAGTGTAATCTCTCCTAATGATTCTTGATCATTCTTTTCATAACATTGTATCATTAAATAGGAAGAAGATAAGTCAGATTCAGTGAGGCCCAATCGATGAAGTGTATGAATAGGAATGAGGTTGACTCCAGATCCATTATCAATGAAAGCTCATTGGATGTCTATGTCATTGACCTTTCCAGATAGATAGAAGGGATTGATATGTCCATGTACAATATCATCTTCATCTTCATCCGTAAAATATATAACTGCATGACATTCTGTAGGATCATTCTCTACACGGTAAACCTCATCAGTGGCCACATCGATTTCAAACTCTTGAGGATTTGAAAAATCCTCAATAAGTGCTTCTCGAAGATCTTTTGACAAATTTATTTCATCCAAGATTCATAAATTCGTCAGTACATGAGATATCTATTTCAAAACAATATACTTTTAGTCTAGAGTTAGAATTTTTCCATCATGGAGATGCGGTTTTCAGGTACCTTGGAAGTTGATGCTCCTGATATAGATGTACATCGTATTAGATCATAAGTTGTACATAATTTGGGTTTTGGTATATTAGACTGACAAGGTTTATCTAATTGATGATAGAATGATGGTGTAAACATTAATCAGTCCTCCAAAATAATCATGTCAGGACGGATCCTGTCATGTGTGGGAGAATCTCTATGTTCTTGTTGAGCCTACTAAAGGGGTATGCCATGAGTTTCTGCCACATATACAGTTCGATCATGGGTAGAGTTAAAACAGTGGCTTCTAAAATACCCATGTCTTCCCCTATATCCTCAACCATGGATACTTTCTCTAGTTCCCTAGTAATGTACATGGAAATTAGGCTCTTCATAACCAGAATCACCATTGGCATAAGGATCTGTTAAGTGGATAACTTTCAATGAACCTAAGATTAATTCTTCATCTGATTAAGATTATTCTTGATAGGTTAGTTTTGGTTGTGCTATTTGTCAGGGCGGTGCCCATGCTTTTGAAATAGATGGCATGAAATCTGCCAGAGTCAAGGAAAACATTATCCTTGACCTGAGCTCATCTTATTCTGACTGCTCCTTGTCCTTCTGATCACGTTGTATCTTTTAGGATTTACCTTTAGAGGAGTAATATTTTGATAAAGGTGGTTTTTCTATGGCGAGAGTGGAAGAAGATACAATCAGTTGTTTCAACCGTGTTCATAGAATAGAATGTGTTTAGTTAATTGTTTTCCTGGTCACCCAATCATCATATTTCTTCACATTTTTTACTTTTGACTTCCTGCCATTCACCTTAAACCTATGGATCAGTAGCAATTACACATCTTACATGGGTTGAATAACTTTTTAGGATCACTTTTCTAGAGTCTACCATTTTTTACAGGAGGTATTTAAAAACAAAAAACTCTTGGATGGGATGCCCCAATATTTGTTGAAAGGGAAAATAATTCGAAAGATCTTCATCTCTTTATTTTTGTGGTTTCTTCGGCCTTGGAAACTGAACCAAAATATTTTCCATAGATGAGATAAAGTAACCGGGAACCTATTCATTTCGAATAGAATACACATTGTTCTTTAACTCATCAAATTGTTTCTGACTTTGATCTCTTTGATCATCTTGATGAGACGATCATTTCTACTGATGCAAGGGAGGTATATCCCTTCAATATGATGTAGGTTTTGAAGTGTAAGTGGGTATGGTTTATTTATTAAGGGTGACTGTAGCAGCCTCTCCTTTCCCTATTATCATTCCCAGAGCTGATGGAATTACACAAGATATAGATTTAGTTTCCATAATGGAATCCTCCACCTATTGGGAAATTTACATAAGGTCCCGATACCCTCATGTGTATTTCACAAGGATCAGTGGAGTGCGTAACTCAGTACGTAGATTTTACACACAAATTGGCCGCAAATCTTCTTAAGGGAGTGCCAGATTTAAGGAATATGTTAATAATTTCCATCGAGCAATTAAATCGAGAACAATTTCATTTTCCCTTTGATTGAAATTAATAATATTAAAAACTATTTTCTTTGACAGCATTGAGATGAATTGAAGATGAAATTTCTAATAGAGATCTTCACATCTAGTAATTGATTGAGATTGAAAACTTGTATAGCATAAAGAATATGGTCCATGTAATGATTTCACAAAGAACCTAAGCTTTACTGCTTCTTGTTGTTTAGGGGTCACCATCATGGGATCACAATGAGAAACAAAATTCATTAAGTGTGGATCTGGATCTCCTAATCCATTAAAGATTGGGAATGTAGTATTCACAAAATTTGGTGGGGGAGGGATCAGATCCACCCTTTCATGGTAGTCTCTTTTTTCAGATGAACTAGCACATGCCATTCTTCCATAGCTTCCAATCGATTTGATAATTCCTCAGTTGGGTTCATAATAAGTTGGGGAATATTCAGATGAGTTGGACCTGTATAGGTATATAAGATGGATCTGGTACTGGTGAAACAATCGGTAAGACCACTGATGGTTGTGCTACTGGTATTTATCATGGATAACACACGGGGACATTCCTATAAGTATGTGTTTTATCCTTCCCTAGAGGTGTACCCAATGGAGGGAATTCATTATTCACATCTGCAGTTACCACAAATCCTCTTTGCCGAGGAGCTTCTATAGGATGTGCAAGTTGAGGATTTTCTTGTGGAGAATGTCTAACAGAAATGTTGCTTCTAAGTATCTCTATATTGAGCCTTTTCAACTCTTTAATCTCCTCTTCTTGTTGTACAAATCATTCTTCAAGTGAAAGAGATTTAACTTCTCTAGTGGAAAAGTGAGGGATGATCTGAATTTTACCTTTCTCAATTTCAAACACCTTTAAAAGGGATGAGAGTTGGTTACTTGAGGGAATAACTAGATTCTGGGTAAGCCTATGATTTCGAGTACGCACACCTCTTTTATTTTCATCAGTGTGTACAATATTATGGATGAGAACTTCATCATCTGATTCTCATAAACTAGAATCATTTTTTGGAGGATCTTTTCCAATGGTGTTAATGACATTTACTAATGCATAATGCATTGATTCGATTTTGTCAATATATTTATAATATATACTCATTCTATATTTTCCATTAGACTTTGTTCTCATATATGATGAATTCTCAGGAACTATTTGACCGATAGTAACCTGAATGGAACCCTTGGATAGTTTAGTTGTGCATTATCCTTGTGTCTTCTTCCCTAATCAGGAGAAAAATGACTTCTATTGAGGAGGTGATTGTAGATTTGTAAAATCCCCCAGCCTTGATGGGGATGTTCCTGTTCTTCTTCATCAAACCTTCAAACATTATTTATTGAATTTGAAGGTTGAATTAAACAAGCCCCCAACCCTGTAGGCTTGGGTGGCTCTTTAACTACAATGGATGATATTCATGCATATGTTCTTCTTATTTTGTGAATTTTGGTTTAGACATTAGATGGGTGAATTATCTGAAAACCACACAAATAACCTGTTTCAGAATGTCATTATTCTATTTTAGACCTTTCTATTATCTGATGGCTGGAATCCTTTAAGCATGTGTCCTGCTAAATATTCTCATATTCTTGATTCAAAATTAACTCAATAGATCACATTCTTTGGGAATGGCTCTAATGAGAGCTAGTTGAGTCCTGTTCTTGAGCATTCATTTGATTACATACAAAATATATTGATTATAGTAGGCTATGGGAAATAACATTTCATGTGACCACTTTTAGAGGGATTTTATGATTTTGGAGTACAGTAAAATGCAATACTCCATGTTCACCCCATCCTCTGATATGAATACCAGATGGGGTATTATAAATTAACTAGTGTAGCCTCTTTAGAGCATTGAGTCATGAATTATTAAGGGTTCTTTGCTGCTTTTCAACATTTGGATATCGATAAACTGAGAGAGATGCCATTTCAATTTGGTGTTGAAAACCTTCTATTACCTTTACATGATTTTTATATTCATTATATGGTAATACTTTGGTTTTCAAATGATGAAGATTCTTTCATAAGTTGAGGATGAAATCATGAATGAAATCTTCTCCCATCAATTCTGGATTGTCGTATTGAGTGTTTTCCAAAGGCCAGAACATGACTGGTACTTCTCCTTTATCAAATTGTGTTCTCATGTTCAACATATATTCATATTCTTTTACTAGAGGTTTCTCCACTTGGTCTGACCAAATTGGATGCTTCTTGATTGTTTGATTAAAAAAATGGAATCAGTAACTTTTTTCCTCTATTGTATTAGAAGACAAATGACTCAAGGGAGGTTCAGAGAGTTACTATTCTCTTAAGATTTATTTTGGTTGAGAAATTATTTCACTAGTCAATAAAAAGGAATTAGACAAGAAAGTACCTATGTTGGAAAGTACCTTGAGATAAGGGGTCTTTCTCATTACTAAATTTTCAATTATAGAATTATATTGACAATGTGATATACTATTGGGGAGAGAACTTTTGTAGAAAATTACATCATGAGGAGGACCACCTTGGTGGATTATATCAAGGGATAAATACTCTTTCTCCTTGGTCTTACGACCACACAGAGGGTTGTTGTGGCTCTCAATCAGAGATAGGCTCTCTAGATTGACCAAATTATCATGAAGAAAGCCTTCATGATGAAGTGTCCAATGGGAACTTCATAATTACTACTACTACTCTCATAATTTCGTAATGAAAGGATAATATCTTTAGATACAACAGATAAATGTCTGTGGGCTTCAAGAACACTAGCATTAAGAGGAGCCAAATCACAACTTGGATCTTGATTTTCCAAATGTTTTTGGTGAGACTTCTTCTTGGATTATCTCTTACACTTATTTGGGGCCACATGCTTGGATAAGTGGTTATCATGGGTAGGTGTATGTGCCTACCATGTAGTGGTCATTTGAACATGCCGATTACCTCGAATTGGAAAGGGTGTATGTTCCTAATCTTATTGTTTGTATGATATGGGGGAGTATGCCCCATAACCCACATTGACTGGAAGAGAGGTATGTATCTACTCCGGGATGTCATACTGATGTGTCATCCTAGGTGTGGGGATAATGTTATGTGTTTGTTCCCCTAGTATATTTGAATTTGTTGTTATGATATTCTGGCATTATTCTAGAATATGGGAATGAATTTGTGTCTTCCCTTTCACCATTTCTAAGATGTGTTTGGTGACTTCAGCAACCAGAATGGGAATATACATCCATTCTGTATCTAGAGTAGGTGTATGTGCCTACTAATGTCCTCATTTTCCTATCAATGGGAACTGAAAGTACTCATGTATGGGGGAAGAGAGTTGAGTCTGCCCTAGATTTGTCATCAGTGCTTTCCGACTGACTTCTCTAGGTGATGCAAAACAAGACTATTGGAAAGCTTGATGAATGCCACCAGGTGTATGTGTATGTTGGATATTTCCAACAAGTATGGGTTAAGTACTTCTTTCAATACTGTAAGAAGAGACTTTTGGCAGAATTGGCGATTGTAAGGAGGTGTATGTTCTTGTTTACCAGTTTCCACCACATTTGATTAGGGGGCTTACTCAAATACAGTTAGACAAGCCTGATGGCTGGCTGATAATTTTTAAATAGGTGTATATACCTGTTCACTCTACTCCATCAGATTTACTTGGTAGGATTGGTGGGTCGCATCCAGATGAGTATGATGGGCAGCAGAATTAGGATAGATGGGTGTATTTGCCCGCTCGTTGTTAGCTATCAAGTTAGTTTGATAGAATTCTTCGGAGGGGGAAATAGTAAAAACCTGAACCCTATTGGCCAAACATTCTCCCCATAGGTTCTTATTGTATTCTTGGGTCTACGGGACCAAGGAAAAACGTCCTAAGGAAACACCCCTATCATGTTGGGGGTTCACTGCAGCACGATTCTGCTGGTAGCGATTGATGGTGGGAGTCCTCGGGAAGGACCCATACATATTGGAATTGAGGCCATGAATAACCTATTGATCCACCTCCCTATAGTATGTGAGGTATTGGTTATTGAGTTCTAGGGATAAGTACCTGAAAAAGTTGAAGATGGTGGTTGGCACTATTTGCTTCTTGATCATCGGTCATCATTGACATGACGATTGATGGTTGTTATTAACATGGAGAGCCTGTCGGGCGGCCTCCAAGATTGGGATAGTACCATGCTGATGGTAGTTACTAACCATTACATTGGAAACCCAATGTTGAAGATGTTGATTTGGTCATGACATCATTCCAGTGGATGAGGATCCAACTTGAGTAGCGTTCGAGACATTCACAGGTGCAAACTTGAAGGAATCCATTTGGAGTGAAGGTATTTCTGAGAAAACATGAAAACAACAATAAACTCCATAAAAAAATTATTTTGTAAGGATGAATTCATGATTTATTCCTTTTTATGGCCATCATTTATCATTTAATAGGGTCCTGATCGGTGGGTAACATTATTAACTTGGTTAAGTATTCACGTCAGGTTTACCATTTTTGTTTCATAGTTCCTTGGAACATGTTTTCTAGTTTATGAATCACAATTTCCAGGCGGTTTCCATTGGATTTATTCATGGAACTGGAAACATAGAAAAGTTCATTATCCAAAATAGACTTTCTTTCCAAAGGTAGATATTCATTATGTTTGAACTTATGATACTTAAGAGCATGCATTAGTTGAGAAGATGGGTGTTCATACTCATCACACCCTTTTAGGGGAATTATTGTCTACTCAAGAACATTCTTTATAGATTTAATATATTTACATGATTCCTTATTAATTCACCAAGTATAACATAAGTTTCCATTGGAATTTTCAATCAATTATTATCATGTGTGAAATTTAGATTTATCAGTATGTATTCCAGGTTCTTAATTAATGGAGATATCTATACGCATTCGAGGTTCTCTATCAATTGTATCCTCTCATATACTATTTCAAGATTCTTTTAATCATTGTTATGATGATACTGGTTTTTAAGCCACTCAGTGGGGCACTCTGGAATTTCTTGTCATCCAAATAGATGAAGGTTTGTTTTGATTTTGGGATCGTACCCATAAAATGGGAAACCTACAAATCCTTGTGAGAGGAATAAGAACCCTCATAGTTTGGTGCCTATTAATGGGAAACATCATACCTTTTATGTTCATGTGATAAGGACATATCCATGTAGTTAAATGTCATTCGTAAGGACATCTAAGCAAAAGTTTCTTAGTCATGGTTTGGTGTGGGACTTATTCTTTAGAATCCCAAAGAACATGGAAAGAATATAGGTTTCCAAGTAATATTAGATCCTCTTGTGAATATGGACCAAGGAGAACATGGACGATTTGAAGTGTTGATTTTGAACCTCAAGGAGGTTTCCTACGTATCTCACTTGTATGGGAATCAAATCCCATGTAGTTTGATGAATCTCATAGGGTAGTGTAGTCCTTTGAGAGAAATAAGTTTGGGCTTACATGATTAAAAGGATTCCTTGATAATTTGGGGTTTTAATTTGAGTATTATTCCTAGAGAGGACACCCAAATTATGGGAATTAGGGTTGGACTCTTGAAGAGGATATCCAGTGAGGTTGGGCCTGAAGAAGGCTTCCTATGTATCCCAATTACTATGGGAATCAGAGTTCTGTTAGTTCATTCATCGTGGATTTTTGTGAAAATGTTATAATCATCACGAATCTCTAAGCCGGCATAAGTCATGCTCGGTTTGAGAAACAAGAGGATGTGAAAGATTCAAAAAATGCACCAACACTTTTCCTCCTCTGTAGGTGGAAGAGGGTGCACCTACGGTGGCGATGGTGGATGAGTGAGAGGAGACTAGGGAAGAGGATGAGGAGACAAGCCTTGCCTCTATTCTATTTACATTTTAAGAGGGTCCAATTTAAGGAAGGAGTAAAGGAGAGGGAGTAGAGAGGATCCATACTGCAACCTTCTACTTCCAAGGATAGGGGATGATACAAAGAAGGAAGCCCTAAAATTGGTCCTGGTAGGGGAGGGAGGCTTCTCATTTGCTTGTATAGAAAAGCAAGTGTCAATTGTACCTTCCCTTACAAAGACCTGAGGTTCTAGGTTTTAGATAAGGGAAGGGGAGGTCAGAACTGAAACCCTAATCCTAAAAACTGAGAACTCTTCCACACTGTTCCTAAGAGAAAGTTCCATGTGACTGCAGATATACAAACCCATAGACACTCTATAAACCTTAACCCCATTGTGAAATAAATATGGGAAAACACTGACTGTGGATATACAAACCCAAATAAGAGACATGCTGATGTGCCTTTCACAAAGGTTTGATATTTTAGGAGGTTTTTGTGGAGGTCTCAATATAATCCCTTTTAGACAAGGGATCTAATAAAGAAGAATCCTTTACATGAATGGCTTTGAAGATGGCTTAATGTCTTGTAGACTGAAGAGAGTAGGTGAATCAAAGAAGGGAACCCAAGTAAGTACTGGAGCACATGTATGGGTTCGCAAGTTGGCTTGGGTGACCTATTGTTCACCTAAGAGATGAACAACCTGGATGCTAATACTCGGGTGAGAAATGGATTAAGACTCTAGGAGTATTCACATGTTATCCCAAAAGTGAGGCGCTCAACTTCCTGTGAGAGGAATAGGTGGCACGTAAGTGTTTCTAATTCAGGGAGGTTGGGCGCTTTATGCGCGAAAGTGTTATTGATTTAAAACACTAGAAGGACTTAAGTCATATGATACTCCTTCAAATCCTCTACTATAGGTGTTAAGGAACTACTTTGAAAGTTTCAGAAGACTTGGTCAAAGTATTAGGGTGACCATAGTAGCAATTAGGATTCAGGTAAATTCATTGGTACAAATGAAGGCCCCAATTATCTATTTATAGGAAAAAATAAGCCCTTGGGTGAAAAGAAATTGGGCGCGCAAGTCTCTTGAACTCAAAATTGTGGCACACAAGTACCTTTCATGCCGATAGTGTTTTGTTTAGAAATAGGTGATCCAATGTTCAAGCCTTTGCAAATTGTTATTTTCTTTATGTGTTTTCTTCTCTTCTTTCAAAGGCATTTCTCTTTTTCACTTTTTATACTATGAGATGGAATGGAGTGTCAACAACTATAAAAACCTAAAAACCCCTAAAAACACAAAAAATGCCATCAAAACAAAAAATACCATAAAAACCCAAAAAACATAAAAAAACCTCAAAATATCTAAATACCCAAAAGCATTAAAAAGCCCAAAATCCACAAAAACGTAAAACACACTAAAAACCTTGGAAACCTTAAGAAAAAATTAAAAAAATACCTAAAAACTATAAAAACATAAACAATGATAAAAACCCTAAAAAAACAAAAAAAAACCCTCAAAACAAATAAAACACTAAAACACATAAATATCATTAAAAAGACCTAAAATCACTAAAAATGGAGAAAAAACTAAAAACCCAAAAAAACCATAAGAATAAATTAATAATCTAAAAACAATGAAAACCCACCAAAAACATAAAAAAAGATAAAACAAAAAAAAAGACACTAAATACCTAAAAACCCCTAAAACCCATAAAACCTCTAAAAATGTTATAAATCATAAAAATCCATAAATACCCTGAATACTTATAAAAACACTGAAAACCCTTAAAACCCCTAAATATGTAAAAACCTCTAAAATATATATAACCATAGAAACTCAAAAAACTCTAACCACCCCCCCACCAAAACCATAAAAACCCTAAAGTCTAAAAATCCCTAAAGACCCTCCATATCCTTATAAACCCAAAAATCCCATTAAAAACTGAAAAAATCCAAAAAAATTCTTACAAACATGAAAACCCATAAAAATGAAAAATCCCAATAAAACCCTAAAAATCCAAAAACACTTATAACTCATAAAAAAATAAAAATTCTATGAACCCAAAAAACTTATAAAACACTTAAAAGCCTAAAAATGCCCAAAAAACCAAAAAACCAAAAAATTCCCAAAAAGCCCAAAAAACAACTAAAAATGTAAAAACCCTAAAACATTTAAAAACCCTAAGAAAACTATTTAAAACTCAAGAAACTAACCACCCCCAATCCTAAAATGAAAAAACCCTAAAGGACCCTAAACACATTAAAACCCATGAAAACCATAAAAACCCTTAAAATCCATAAAAACCATAAAAATCCAAAAAAAACCCTAAAAACCACCAAATAATCTAAAACCCTTTAAAAAAATAAAAACATTAAAAACATATAAATTTTTTTGAACTCAAAAAAAATTAAAAACACTAAAAACAAAAAAAACCATAAAAACCTAAACAGCCTAAATTTTTCTAAAAAACCTAAAGCCCATAATAACCCTAAAGACCATAAAAATATTAAAAATCCCCAAACTTCCCAAGAAAATAAAAATAACTAAAACCCCATGAAATCACTATTAAAGCTTAAAAACCAAAAAACACAAAAACCCCTAAAAACCTAAAAAATTATAAAAACCATAAAACCCTAAAGTCTCTCAAAATGTTCAAAAACGCTAAATGCCTTTAAAATAATAAAAATCCATAAAAATTTAAAAAAACATAAAATCATAAAACCATAATAGAACGTAAGAAAACCTTAAAAATATAACACACTTAAAACCCATAAAAACCCCTAAAAACCCCTAAAAACCAAAAAATACTACAAACCCTAAAAGTATCTAAAAATCAATGGAAACCAAAAAAACCTGTAAAACATTAAATACCCTAAAAACACATTAGAATCCTAAAAACCCACTAAAATATCTATAAACCATGTAAACCCCAATAAATTTAAAAAAAAGTAAAAACATTAATAACCCTAGAAACTCAAAAAAACTATAAAAACCCAAAAAACCATAACAACCCAAAAAACCATCAAAATCCCTAAACCCTAAAAAACGAAAAAAAATCCAAAAAATCCCGAAATATAACTTAAAACATAAAAATCCCTAAAACCCATAAAAACCAAAATGAAAACATTTAAAACCTAAAAAACATAAAACCCTAAAAACAAAAAAAAAGTAATAACCATTAAAAACCCTAAAAATAACTAAAAATCAGAAAAAATTCCTAAAACCCCTAAAACCCCATAAAATCCATAAAATACATAAAAATCCATAAAATATTAAAAAATCATAAAACACTAAAACCCCATAAGAAACCCTAAATAGCCTAAAAACAATTAAAAAATCTAAAAACCAAAGAAACAATAGATTCCTAAAGACCCTAAAAACCCTGAAAACCCCTAAAAACTGCAAAAACTAAAAATACCCATAGAAAACACAAAAATACTAAAATCCATAAAAAACCATAATACCCCTAAAAACATTAAAACTCTAAAAAACATTAAAAATCATAAAAAATGAAAAAAAACTCTAAAACACAAGGACCATAAAACCCCATAAAACCCCTCAAAATCCATAAAAACCCTAAAAACCCATACAAATCCAAAAAAATTCCCCAAAAATCAAAAAAAATTTAAAAACACCTAGGAACCTAGAAAACCACTAAGAAAACATTAAAAAACTAAAACACTAAAACCCCCTAAAAACCTAAAAATGCTAAAACGCTAAAAACCCCTAAAATCCCACAAAATCCCTAAATTCCCAATAAACCCATAAAAGTCCTAAAATGGCCCTAAAAATTCCCAAAAATGAAAAAAACCCGAAAACACTACAAAATCCCTAATAAAGCCTTAATAACCCAAAAATACATTGAAACCATAAAAAACCTTGAAACGCTAAAAACTCTAAAAACCCTAAAACCTATAAAAAACCTAAAATTTTTAAAAACGTAAAATTTAAAAACCCATAAAACACATAATAACACTATATGATCACTAAAAACACTAAAAACCATGTAGACCCAAAAAATTCTAAACACCCATAAAAACCCTAAAACCTAAAAAACCATTCGAACCCTAAAAAGTCCTAAAAACCCTAAAAATGTATAAAATCCTAAAAAACTTCATAAAACCTAAGAAAAAATTATATACATTAAAAAACCTAAAACCCCAAAAAACCAAAAAAACTATAAAAACCCAAAAAATGGTAAAACCCTCCCAAATCCTACAGAATCCTTAAAAACCATAAAAGCCCATAAATATCCTAAAAGGAACTATAAATCCCAAAAAATGTAAAACCCTGAAAAAACCTAAGAAAACCATAAAAAAAATGCTAAAAACCCGGAAGTACCATAAAGTCCCTAAAATCCCTAAAAACAATAAATATCACTATAACCCTTAAAAACCCATAAAACAATAAAAACCATTAAAAACCACCAAAAACTCTAAAAAAATTAAACCCAAAAAATGTTAACACAACTCTAAAAGATCGTAAAATAATGGAAAACTAAAAAACCCTAAAACCCCCCAAAAAACCCCAAAACCCTAAAAACCACAAAACCTTATAACCCTAAAAATCGCTAAAAACTCTAAAATATCATTAAACCCCCAAAAAAATCCACAAAAAACTTTAAAATCTTATAAAAAAAATAAAACCCCTGAAAACCCCTTAAAGATATTAAAAACCTAAAAACATTAAAATCCCAAAAAACCTAAAAAATCCGAAAAACCCTCAAAATCCCTTGAACCCTTAAAAACAATTAAAATCCAAAAAAAGACGTAAAAATCCCTAAAAATGATAACAAACCCAGAAAAACCCTAAGAGTTCCTTAAAACATAAAAAAATTAAAACAACAAAAAAACATAAAAACGTTAAAATCCTTAAAAGGATCCAAAATCCTTAACAACCCCTACAAATCATATAAAATCCAAAAAATGATAAAAATCCAAAAAACGATAAAAACCTAAAAGCCCATAAAATCCCTAAAAACCGCTAAAAACACTAAAACCCCTTTAAACCCTTAAAAATGTTAAAAAATCTAAAAAATATTTAAAACCATGAAAAATAAAAAAACATAAAATCCAAAAAAACCCATAAAACCCTAAAAACAATAAAATAACATAAAAACATCAAAATATTTAAAACAATAAAAACCATTAAAACCATATAAATCCCTAAAAATATATAAAAACATAAAAACCACTAAAACCCTGTAAACCCCAAAGAAAAACATTAAAACCTAAAAACAATTAAAACCCGTAACCACTAAAAAATGCTTAAAACCCTAAAAAATATAAAAAACCTAAAAAACCTCAAAATCCTTAAAAACAAAAAAAAAACATAAACAATACTAAAAAATAACTAAAAATATCTAAAACCCATAAAACCAATAAAAACCACTAAAAATATAAAAATCCATCAAAAACATATTTTTTAAAAACTATAAAAATCGTGAAAACCATAAAAATAACATTACAACATAAAAACCCAAAAAACCCTTAAATGGCCTAAATAACCTAAAGAACCATAAAAAGGAAATAAATCCCTAAAAATCAAATGAAACATAAAAAATTATATAAAACATGAAAACACTAGGAAAAAATAAACACTTGAAAACACTTAAAATCCCCATAAAATCTAAAAAACAATAAAAGCACTAAAAAAACCCTAAACCCATAAAAACATGAAAATCCATAAAACCCAAAAAACAATAAAAATCCTAAAAATTCCCATATAATACCTTAAAACAGAAAAAAACAAAAAACCCTTAAAAAAACTAAGAATATCATAAAACCTAAAAACAGTCAAAACCCCTAAAAACATAAAAATCATTAAAACCCCTATAAGACCCTAAAAAACCAGGAAAACCCCTAAAACTGATAAAAACACCAAAATACTGTAAAACCCCATATAAACTCATAAAAACCCTAAAAACCACTAAAACAAAAAAACCCTAAAAATTTTAGAAAAAACCCTAATATCCCAAAAAATAATGAAAAACCTAAAAACCCATAAAACCCTCAACATCCATAACAGCACTAAAAACCCATAAAAATAAAAAAATACCTAAAAATGAAAATAAACAAAAAAACCTAAAAAACATGAAATCCCCTTAAAACCCAATAAAAACATAAAAACACTGAAAACCTCAAAATGTCCAAAAAATTTTAAAATAATAAAAGAACCCTAAAAGATTCTAAAACCTCTAAAAACTATAATACCCCTATCAAATATGAAAACCCTAAAACCCATAACAAATGTAAAAATCACTAAAAACTCTAAAATCCCTTTAAACCCCTAAAAATAATTAAAAACTATAAAAAACCATAAAACCCTAAAAAACTAAAAAAACCTAAAAACCAAAAAAACTATAAAACTTCTAAACCCCCAAGAAACCCATAAAAACCAAAAAATAACAAGAAACCCAAAAAACCATAAAATTACTAATAAATACCAAAAAATTATAAAAATGTAAAAACCCTAAAACTCAAGAAAACCCCTAAGAAAAAATTAAAAACCTAAAAAAATTTAAACACCTAAAAATCCAAAAAATGCTAGAACCCCTAAAAATCCTAAAAACCATAAAAAGCCTAAAAAGGCAGAAAAATACTAAATATCGTTAAAAGACCCTAAAAACATAAAAAACCCATAAAAACTTGTAAAATCCCTAATAAAAACATGAAAATCTAAAACACTTAAATCCCCTAAAAACCTAAAAAGATTTAAAAAACCTAAAAGAACCCAAAAACCCTAATCCCAAAAAACCATAAAAACCAATAAAATCCTTAAAAATCTATAAAATCATACATCACTAAAAACCCACTAAAAATAATAAAAACCCCTTAAACCCCAGAAACTTTAAAAACCCTTATAAAAATTAAACCCTAAAAAGATCAAAAGCCCAAAAAACCAAAAAACCCAAAACATCCCTAAAAAATTAAAAAATCATTACAACCCTTAAAACCCATAAAATCATACAAAAACAATAGATATCACTTAAAATATAAAATGATTAAAAACCATGAAAACCCCTTAGAAAACATTAGAAACCTAAAAACCCATAAACCCTAAAAAACAATAAAAATGTAAAAACCCTAAAAAACCCAAGTATCCCTAAAAACCATAACCCCCACCAAACCATAAAAGACCTTAAAACCCATAAAAAACTTAAACAAACCCTAAAAACCCAAAAAACCATAAAATCCTGAAAACCCTGAAACCCCTAAAAATCATAAAAACTCTCAAAATCTCTAAAAACACTAAAAACCATAAATATCCAAAAACCCTAAAAAATCCAAAAAAATATAAAAATACCCTAAAAAACCAATAAAATCTCTAAAAAGACATTAAACCCCTAAAAATGTTATAAAACTCTAAAAAACCATAAAAATCCTGAAAAATAAAAAAGTCACTAGAAACCCAAAAAACCAAAAAACCCTAAAACCAATAGAAAACCCTAAATCCATAAACATCAAAACAACCATAAAAGTCCTAAAAACCTTAAAAATCCTTAAAAATGTTAAACCCCCTAAAAAACTCCTAAGAAAACTTTTAACAGATAAAAATAACTAAAAACCATAAAAGCATAACAACGCGAAAAACCTAAAATCCTTATAATCCGTAAAAACCAAAAAACCATCAAAATAATTAAAAACCCTAAAATACCATAAAAATCCAAAAAATGAAAAAATGTCTGCAAATTAAAAAACACTAAAATATCTAGAAATAACTACGAAATTCTTGAAAACCTAAAAACACTTAAAACCCCTAAAAGCCTAAAAATGATAAAAAAAACCTAAAACCGTGAAACCCTTAAAAGGTCCTAAAATTCCCTAAAAACCATAAAACCCCTTAAACCATAAAAAACCATAAATCCCCATAAAAACCATAAGAAACAACTAAAAACTTGAAAAAAACATTTAGGACCGAAAAAATGTTTCAAAAATCTAAAAACATAAAAACATTAAAAATTCAATAAACACCCCAAAAACCAAAAAATCCTTAAAACCCCAAGAAAACAAAAAACAATCATAATACCTAAAACCAAAAAACCATAAAATTCATAAAAAATCTACAAAACCCTTAATGTTTAAAAAACCCAAAAAACCCTGAAAAATACCAAGAAAACATTTAAAGACTAAAATCACATTGGACACCTAAAATACCTAAAAATTCTAATACCCATAAACAAACCCATAAAATCCCTAAAATGTAAGAAAACCAAAAAAACATGAAAAACCCGTAGAAAACCATAAAAACCTAAAAATAGTTATATCCCATAAAAAACATTAAAAACATTAAAAAACCTAAAAGTCCCCAAAGAAACCTAAAAACCCTAAAAACCATAAAACCCTAAATAACCCTAAAAACCCAAACAACCCACTAAATACATTAAAATCCATTTAAAACCCTAAAAAAGTAAAAAAAAACTCTAAAAACCCTTAACAAACCTAACAACTAAAAAACCCTATAAACCCAAAAAACCAAAAAACCCCTAAAATTCCCAAAATCACTCAAAATCAATAAAACCCCCAAAAAACATTTAAATCCTTCAAAAACCCTAGAAATCCCAAAAAATGTAAGAATCATTAAAAACCCAGAAAACACAAAGAAAATATTAATAAAATAAAAACACTTAAAACCACTAAAAACCTAAAAACACTAGAACCCCTAAAAACCCCTAATGGTCCTAAAAGCCTAAAATTCCTCAAAATCACAAAAAACCATAAAAGACTAGGAAAATGATAAAATTCTAATAAATCCCTAAACACGTAAAAAACTTAAAATTCCTAAAAACCATATGAAAATATATAAAATTTAAAACCAATTAAACTCATAAAAACCATAAATATGCTAAAACCCCTAAAAAACCCGAAAACCCCAAAGAACCACTAAAAACATAAAAATACTAAAACACTAAAAAACCCTAGAATGCCATAAAAACCCTGAAAACACACTAGAAACTATAAAACCAATTTAATCCCCTAAACCTGCTAAAAATATCTTTAAAACCCTATGAATATAAAAAACCTAAAAATCCGCTAAAACCATAAACCCCCCTGAGAACCATCAGAACCAATAAATTCCAAAAAAAACTTGTAAGAATCATAAAAATTACTAAAAAATCACTAAAAATGAAATAAAAAACTCTAAAAACCTAATGAACTCAATGAAAACCATAAAAACCTAAAAACATTTAAAACCCCAAAAAACATAAAAATGAAAAAAAAACATTTAAAAACCTAATACCCTAAACACATAAAACCCTGAAAAACTATAAAACCCTTAAAAACTATTAAAAACCCATAAAAACCTAAGAACCCAATAAAAACTAAAAAACCATTTAAACTAGAAAAAATAATGAAAAAAAATTAATAGACATTAAAAAACATAAAAAAACAAAAAAGCCAAAAAAACCCACAAAAACCACAGAACACTAAAAATCCATAAAAACTGTAAAAATCCCTAAAATATCCAAAAACTATAAAAATACCTAAAAATCTCTAAAAATGTAAAATCCTTTAAAAAATAGAAAAAACCTAAAAAACCTAATAAAATCTATGAAAACTCAAAACACATAAAACCCACAAAAAACAAAGAATACTAAAACACTAAAAAATTTAAAATACCATAAAACCATAAAATCCATAAAATCCATAAAACCCTATAACCATATAAATCCTAAAAACATATAAAACCCTTAAATCCTACTAAAACTATAAAAACACTTTAATCCCCTAAAAACATTAAAAATATCTTAAAACACATTAAAACAATAAAAAAACTAAAAAAACCAGAAAACCCAAAAACCCATAAAACCCAAAATACCATAACATCCTAAGAACCCATAAAAAGCCTAAAAAACTCTAAATATCCATAAAAAGTAAAAAATCATTGAAAACCCATAATAATTACTTAAAAACCTAAAAAAACATTAAACCCTTGAAAACCCCAAAAATGATAAAAACCCTAAAGGACCCTAAAATCAATAAATCCCCCAAAAGAACCCTAAAAATCTCTAAAAAACTGAAAATAATAAAATTCCTAAAAAACCCAAAAACCATAAAAAAACCATAAAACCTCTAAACCCATAAAAACCCCAAAAACCACTAAAACATATAAATTGTTAAAAAACTATAAACCCCCCCCCAAAACACCTAAAGCTCAAAAAATCTCTAAAACACTAAAAATCATAAAAACTATAAAACCCTAAAAAACCTTTAAAACCCTAAAAAACATAAAAATCAAAAATAACCTATAAAACACCCAAAACATAAAATTTTCCAAGCCCCAGAAAATCCCAAATAAAACTTTATAACCTAGAAAAACTTAAATCCCTCAAAGACCTAAGAAACACCGAGAACCCTAAAAACTCTAAAAACCATAATAATCTTTTGAATACATAAAAATAGTAAAACCCATAAAACTCTAAAAAAATCCATAAAAATCCATAGAAATATAAAAAACCCCTTAAAACCCAAAAAACCCAAATAAAACAATAAAAAACAAAAAACACCCAAAGCCCCTAAAAATGTTAAAAAACCTAAAATTGAAAATATTCTAAAAAATACTAAAAACCCTCAAAATCCCTAAAAACCAAAAAAAATCCTAAAAATATTGAAAATGCATTAAAATTCCCTAAAAACATAAAAAATCCTAAAACTACTGAAAAACCTAAAGAAACCCATAAAAAACTAAAAACAATTAAAACTACTAAAAATCCAAAAAATGTTAAAAAAACTCAAAAGACCCTAAAAACTACTAAAAACCATAATGCCCCAAAAAACTATAAAAAGTACTAAAAACCCATAAAATCCCATACCGCCTAAAAATGTTAAAAACACTAAAAACCTTAAAGATCCTAAAAAACTAAAAAATCTCGAAAAACCCAAAAAACCATAAAAACCCAAAAAACCTTAAAAACCTAGAAACCATAGAAATCCCTAAAACATCTAAAAAATTTAAAAATTCCAAACTGTCCTTAAAAATACGTTAAAATAACTACAAACCCAAAAAAAAAATAAAAAAACCTAAAAACCTAAAAACACTTAAATCTAAATAAAACCATAAATAACTTGAAAACCCTAAAACCCTAAAAACATCAAATCCCTCAAAATATCTTATAACCCTAAAAATCATAAAGAATCCATAAAATACCCAATAATGTAAAAAACCAAAAAAAATTGGGAATCCATAAGAATAACATAAAAACCTAAAAACACTTTAACACCCTAAAAAACATAAAAAATACTAAATCCACTAACAGACCATAAAAACCTAAAAACCCCTAAAAATGATAAAACCTCACAAATACCATAAAACCCATAAAAAATGAAAAACCCATGAATTATACTAAAGACACTTTCAACCCCCCAACCCCTAAAACCCTAAAAATCCATAAAAACCTATCTACCAAAAAACCCTAAAAATTCCTACAAACCCTAGAAAATTATAAAAATACACAAAAAACTAAAAAACCCTAAAACTGTAAAAAATGCTAAAAACATGAAAAATCCTAATAAATATTTAAAAATCTAAAAACACTTAATACCCCTAAAATCCCAAAAAATGTTTAAAAACCTAAAAATTCCTAAAGTCACTAAAAACCCAAAAATCACAAAAAGCCCCAAAAAACCATAAAAATAATAATTAATCCTTAAACATAAATAATATTATAAAATACCTTGAAACCCGGGAAAAACCCTTATAAAACATTAAAAACCTAAAAAAAATAAAACTTATAAAAACATAAAAAACTCTAAAACCCTAAAAGACCCTAAAAACCCAAAATTCCTCTAAAAACTTTAAAACCCAAAAAAACCTAAACCCATAAAACCACTAGAACCATAAAAACCAGATAATTGTTAAAAAAAATCCTAATGTCATTAAAAATAATAAAATAATAAAAACCCTAAAAACCATAAGAAAACACTAAAATCCTAAAATCACTTCAGACCCCAAAACGAGTAAAAAATAGTAAAATCTAAAAGACCTAAGAAAACCTAAAACCATTGAAAACATAACCCCCCCTAAAAATATGAAAAAACCCAAAAAACCATACAATCCCTAAAAAACATAAAAAATCTAAAAACCCTTTAAACCCTTTAAACCCCAAAAATGTCAAAAATACTAAATAAACCCTAAAAACCCATAAAATCATTAAAATACCATAAAACCCCATAAAACCCTAAAAAATTATTAAAAAAATCTAAAAACACTTTAATCCAATAATTTTTTTAAAAAAAATTCAAAAAAATTAAAAACAAAAAAAAAACTCAAAAAAAACCAAGAAACCCATCAAAACCCTAAAACCATCAGAGTCTCAAAAAACTTATCAAACAGTAAAAAAACTAGAAATGCCTTAAAAATACCTAAAAATTTAAAAAACACTAAAAAAGATGAACACCACTATGATATACTTAAAAACCTAAAAATACATAAAACCCCTAAAAACCATTAAAATTATAAAAACCCTTAAAAACATAGAAAACCATAAAACCTGAAACCCCCTAAAAGTGACTAAAAGCTATAAAACCATAAAAATGCTAAAAAACTCTTAAAAATCAATAAAAGGGTACGAATCCCTAAAATAACTAAAAAAATATAATAAAACCTTAACAACCCAATAACACTTAAAACCCATAAAAACATAAATGAACTAAAAATCCTAAAAATTTTAAAAACCCTAAAAAACATCAAAATCCAAAAAAACCCTAAAAACTGTAGAAATCCTATAAAATAATATAAATCCCAAAAAACATAAAAATCCCTAAAAACATACTAAAACAATAAAAACCTAAAAACTCCTAAAATTTCTACCACCCAAAAACCCATAAAAACCCTAAAACACCTTAAAACCCCTAAAAAATTAAAAAACCTAAAAAACTCTCAAAATCCATAAAAACATAATAATCCAAAAAATCATGAAAACCATAGGAAATAATTAAAAAACAAAAAACACTTATAATCACTAGAAACTTATAAAATGATAAAAACTCAAACATCCTAATATATCCTAAAACCCATGAAACCACTAAAACCTATACACCCCCCCCGCAAACATAAATAAACCAAAAACCCATAGAAACCCAAAAAACCAATGATAACTCTAGTAACCCATTAAACCCATAAAAATTATAATACATATAAAAACGTTAAACCCTAAAAAAACACAACAAACCCTAAAACCCCTAAAACCACTAAAAACGAATAAAAATCCTTAAAAATCACTAAAATCCCAAAAAAAATTAAAAAAACCAAAAACCCCAAAAAACCCTAAGAAACCATTAAATTCCTAATAACACTTTAAAACCCTAAAAATCTAAAAATTCGGAAAACCCTAAAAACCCTTAAAGACCCTGAAAATCCATAAAAAACTAGAAATCAATAAAAATCCTAGAAAATACCTAAAAATTCTTAAAAGCATAAAAATCATAGAAACCCTAAAAAACCCTTAGAAAACATTAAAAAACTAAATACACACTAAAACCCCAAAAAACCTAAAAAATGCTAACAACCCAAAAAACCCATAAAAACCCAAAAAACAAAAAAACAACAAAAAATCCCAAAAACCCTAATAAACTATAAAAAATATAAAAATACATAAAAAAACTAAATGTATACAAAAACCTAAAGACCCTAAGAAAAAACTCTAAAAAAAATTAAACCCCTAAAAAATATAAAAACAATAAAAATCCTAAAAGGTATTAAAAACCGAAAAAACCAGCTAAATAAGATAGAAACACTTAAAAACATTAAAAATCCATCAAACCCATTAAAACCTAAAACCCACTATGAACTTTAAAAACCCATTAAACCCCTAAAATGATAAAAATATTTGAAGAACCTTTAAAACACTAAAAATATAAAAAATACTAAAAATGAAAATAACCACAAAAACCATAAAATGCCTAAAAACAAACAAAATCCATAAAACCACTAAAAATAATAAAATCACAAAACCCCCCAAAAAATCCATAAAATGAAAAGAACCATAATACCAGAAAAAACCCTAATAAAACCTTAAAAACCTAAAAACAAAAAATACCCATAAAAGCATAAAGAAAATTAAAAACACAAAAAAACCAAAAACCCATGAAAAATCCTAAAAACCTAAAAAAACTAAAAACCCATAAAACCCTAAAAATTCACTTCCCACTCTTAAAAACATTAAACCCCTAAAAATGTTTAAAAAATAATAAAAACTCATAAAACATAAAAAACTAAAAAAATCCTAAATATCTAAAAACAATTATTCAATCCTAAAAAACCTTAAAATCCATCAAAATCCCAAGAACCCTAAAAAACCATAAAACCCTGAAAAGACCCTAATGTCCCAAAAAATGTGAAAAACCCTAAAACTTATGAAAACCCTAAGAAAACCTTAAAAACCCAAAACAAATAAAAACCCTAAAAACAATAAAAACCATAAAACCCTAAAAATTATAAAAAACATAAAAACCCACCTGATCACAAAATCCTGTAAAAACCATAAAAATCATTAAAAGGACATAAAAATCCCTAAAAATGTAAAAACCAAGAAAAACCCTATGAAAAACATAAAACCCTAAAAAGAAAAAATTCCCTAAATATTATAAAAAATCACTAAAACCCTAAAACCCCTAAAAAAGGAAACAACCCCAAAATACTATAAAAACCCTTAAAAACAAAAAAAACCCTAAACCCCATAAAAACATAAAAAACCCCCTAAAAATATAAAGAAAATTCATTCACCTAAAATTAATAAAAAACAAAAAATACCCTAAAAATCATAAAATACAAAAACAATATGGAAGAAATTAAAAAACTTTAAAGCCCCTAAAAACACTAAAAAACAAAAAAACTCAAAAAACCATTAAAACCCTAAAAACCAAAAAAAATTCAATAAAATCCAGAATGCACCTTAAAAATGAAAAAATCCCAAAAAAAACTTGAAAACCCCTATCAAAACCTTAAA
Source organism: Viscum album (assembly GCA_963277665.1). Classification (NCBI taxonomy): domain Eukaryota; kingdom Viridiplantae; phylum Streptophyta; class Magnoliopsida; order Santalales; family Viscaceae; genus Viscum; species Viscum album. The sequence continues at coordinate 1,119,585,937 of OY728152.1, forward strand.
ATCCAAAAAACACTTAATACCAATAAAAAATTGAAAAAAATACTAAAATGCCAAAACCCTCAAAATCTATAAGAACCCTAAAAATCCAAAAAATTATTTAAAAATTCCAAAAAATACATAAAACATAAACACCTTAAAATCCCTAAAAACCCAAAAGAATACAATAATGTACTAAAAACTATTAAAACCCATAAAAACCAAAAAAAATGAAAAATACAATAAAGTTCATAAAACCCCTAAAAACGATAACAACAACAAACCCCCCCAAAAAACATTAAAAACACTAAACTCCAAAAAATTCCTAAAACCCACTTAAAATCCAAAAAACACTAACAATTATAAAAATTGAAAAAATATTTAAAACCATTAAAAATCAAAAAAATAAAAAAAAACCCAAACCCCACTAAAACTTATAAAACTATAGAAACCCAAAAAAAACTCAAAATACCTAAAACACAAAAAACCCATAAAAATCCTTTCAAAAAACTAAAAATACTAAGAAAAAAAAATCCCAAAAAAAAACTAAAAATCTTAAGAAAACATTCAAAAACTAAAAACAGCTAAAACACCAAAAAAACAATTAAAACCCTAAAAACCCTAAAACCCAAAAATCCATGAAAATCCCTAGAAACCCTAAAATCCATGAAAATCCATAAAAACCCTAAAAACCCTAAAAATCCTAAAAATCCATCAAGATTCCAAAAAATGCAAAAACCCAAAAAACCCAAAAAACCCCTTAGAAAACCTGAAAACCATAAAAAAATATAAAAATACAAAAATCTTAAAAATGTTAAAAACAAAAAAAAAACAAAAAACCCCAAAAAACCCTAAAAACCTTCAAAAACTATAAAAACCAAGAAAAACAAAAAAACCATTAAAAACACTAAAAAATAAAGAAACCTAAAAATGTAAAATATCCTAAAAAACAAAAAATCCTCAATATCAATTAAAATGATAAAAACAATAAAAATTCCTAAAAAAAACTGTAAAATGCTTGAAAACCATGAAAATTCCTAAGAAAACCTTAAAAACTAAAATCACCAAACCCCCCAAAAAACATAAAAATTTATCAAGCACTAAAAAACTATAAAAACCTTCAAATCCCTTTAAACCATAAAAAGCGTAAAAATGCTAAAAATCACTAAGAATCACTAAAAACATAAAAGCCCTTAAAATCCTGAAAAACCCTAAGAAATCAATAAAAACCTAAAATTACATAAAACCATTAAAATAGAAAAAAAATACTAAAACCACTAAAAGACGCTAAACCCCATAAAAAAATAAAAACCCTTAAGAAAAACAAAAAAACCATTTGTACCATAAAAAACCTAAAACCACACTGAAAAATTAAAATCCTACTTAAACCCTTGCAAATGTTAAAAAAACTCTAATGAACTCTAAAACCCCTAAAAACTCAAAAAACACTAAAAACCCAAAAAACACTAAAAACCCAAAAAACATAAAAACCCTAAAAGCCATCAAAATCCTTAAGAACCCTAAAAACCATAAAAATACATAAAAATACATTAAAATATAAAAAAACTAATAAACCTAAAAAACAATAAGAAAAACTTAAAAACATAAAAAATTAAAACCCCTAGAAAAACTAAAAAAACCTAAAATGCCTAAAAGGGCCTAACACCCCGAAAACCCTTGAAGCACCAAAAACCATAGAAAATACAAAAAACCATAAAAACGTTAAAACCACTAAATACTATAAAACATTTAAATCCTGAAAAATGTTAAAGAACCCTAAAATCCATAAAAAACGTTAAAGACCGAAAAAAAAACTAAAACACCAAAAAACAATAATAACAAAAAAACCTCTAAAAACAAAAAATGAATCAAATCCCTATGAGACCCAAAAAACCATAAAAATCCAAAAAACCCATAAAAATCTCTCAAAATGTAAAAACCCATAAAAAGCTGAAGAACCCTAAGAAAACCTTGAAAAAATAACACTTAAAACCCCTAAAAACCTAAAAATGCTAAAAACCATAAAAAAACCCTAAAACCTTAAAACCCTAAAACCCCCAAAAATACCTAAAAACCCTAAAAACCATAAAATAGTAAATAAAACTGAAAATCCATAAGAACCTAAAACACCCAAAACCCAGAAAAATCCTATGAAAATCATAAAAATGTAAAAACACGTAAAACCCCTTAAAACATAAAATCGGATAAAAACCCCAAATGTCTGTAAATGCAATAAAACACCAAATACCCTAAACCATTCAAATTCCGTAAAAACCTAAAATACTATAAAAATTATAAAAAGCCCTAAAATTTCCTAAAAACATTAAAAATCCTAAAATCCCTAAAAACCCTATGAAAACATAGAAAATATAAAAACACTTAGAACCCCTATATAACCTAAAAACTCTCAAAACCCAAAAATACCCAATAAACCATATAATCCCCTAAAAATAATAAAAACCCTAGATAACTATAAAAATCCCACAAAATACATAAATACCCTATAACATTAAAAACTCTAAAAACCCTTTAAACATATACAAATGATTAAAACTCTAAAAACCTTAAAACCCTAAAAACTATAAAACCCCTAAAAAATAAAAAAACATAAATACCATATGAATCATAAAACCCATAAAACCCCCTAAAACCATCAAAATCCCTAAAACCTTAAAAATATTAATAACCTAAAAAACCTATAAAAATCATAAAAAAACAATAAAACCAATGAAAACTCTAATTAAACATTAAAAACAAAAAAACACATTAAACACCTAAAAGAATGAAAACTATTAGAAACCCAAAATACACAAAAACCCTCAAAATCCTAAAAACCAGAAAAATTCTAAAAAAGTTGAAAATATCCCTACAAACACAAAAAAATTATAAAACCCCTAAAACAACCAAGGAGACCCTTAAAACCCTGAAAACACTCAAACCCCTTGAAAACCTAATAATGCTAAAAACCATAAAAATACCATAAAACCCCTCAAAATGCAAAAACCCTTAAAAACCTCAAAAGCCTAAAAACTCCAAAAAAACCGATGAAATAACTAAAAACTATAAAATACCTTTAAATAAATTTTTCTAAAAAATATAAAAAACATAAAAATCATTTGTATTAAAAAAACAGTAAAACTAAAAAAACGATAAGACCCCTAAAAACCCCTAAACACCTGCAAAATCCATAAAAACCCTAAAATCTATAAATATTCTAAAAACTTACTCAAAATCCCAAAAAACATTAGATCCCTAAAAAACCGAAAAACCCAAACAAAACCCTAGAAACCAAAAAAACTACAAAAAACTACTGAAAAACCTAAAAAATATTAATTATCCTAAAATGCCAAAAATCCTAAAAATCCTCAAAATCCAAAAAACCCTAAAACCCATGAAAATCTTAAAAAATGCATAAAAACCATTAAAATCTGAAAAAAATAATAACTCTGAAAAACCGAACTAAAACCTCCAAAACATAAAAAAAAATTAAACCTCCAAAAAATATAATAAATTCTCAAAACCCTAGAAGACCCTAAAAACCATAAAAACAATAAAAAAAATATAACCTCGAAAACCTTAAAAAACACTCAAAAAACTAAAAGACCCTAAAAGACCATAAAAATCCTAAAACACATAGAACCCCTGAGACCTTAAAAAAACCAAAAAACCAATTAAACCCAAAAAACCACTAAAAAATCTAAAAACACTAAAAAAAGTATGATCCTTAAAGAATAGAAGAGAATCCCTAAAAACCCCAAAAAACTAAAAACCATTAAAATCCTAAAAAATCAAAAAAAAATACCTAAAGATGTACAAAACCCTGAAAAGCCTAAAAACCCCTATGAATACATTAAAAACCTAAGTTCACTTAAAACATCTTAAAAACAAAAAATGCTAGAAATTCTAAATTCCTAGAAAACCCAAGGCCCACCTAAAATCACATAAAAAACTAAAAAAATTAAATCATAAAAAACCCCTAGAATCCCCAAAAACATAGAAACTCTAAAAACCCTAAAAACACAAAGAAAACCAAAAAACACTTAGAACCCTTAGATAATAAAAAACATTAAACAATATAAAATACCCCAAAATACTAAAAACTCTTAAAACCCATAAATCCCCCTAATAAAAATAAATAAACCTAAAACCCATAAAACCCCTTAAAACCACTAAATAAAACTAAAAACCTTTAAACCCCAAAAAGTTAAAAACCTAAAAAAACCTTTAAAAACAATAAAAACACAAAAATAACCTAAAACCCCCAAAAAATAAAAACCCTAAAAACCAAAAAGCCCTCAAAATATATAAAACCCCTAAAAACTATAAAAATCACAAAGAATCCCTAAAAAAATTAAAAACCCGAAAAATATTGAAACCCCATAAGAAACCCTTAAAACACTACAAACACATAAAATCCGCAAAACTCCTAAAAAATACTAAAAAAAATAAAAACCCCTAAAACCCCTAAAAACCCTCAAAATCCATAAAAACCATAAAAACCCATAAAAATACAATAAAACACACAAATACCAAAAAAACACAAAACACTAAAAACCATGAAGAACCCTATGAAAACCATAAAAATCTAAAAAACATTTAAAACTTCTAATAACCTTAAAAATACTAGAAACATTGAACGAACCTAAAAACCCAAAGATCCCCAAATAAACCTAGAAACCCCTAAAACACACAAAACAACTAAAAAAACTAAAAATCCTTTAACCCCAAAATACATTGTAAAAGTATAAAAACCTTAAGCCCCCCAAATAAATAAAATACACTAAAAACTAAAAAACTACATAAAAAACCTAAAAATACTAAAAATACCAAAAATCTATAAAAACCTATAAAAATCCATAAAAATCCCCTAAAAAATTGAAATACCTCAAATCCCTAAAAAACCTTAAATCCCACAAAAAACCAGAAAAATTTAAAAACCATAAAAAACCTTAAAATCCCAAAAATCCTATAGAAACACTCAAAATTTGTAAAACCTATAAGAACCTTAAAAATACTAAAAAATCCCAAAAAATCCCAAAAAATGTTAAAACCCTAAAAACCTAAAAAACATTATAAAACCTTAAAAACCTAAAAAAAACTTTAAACCCCTAAGAAATCTCAAAAATGCTAAAAACCCTAAGAGAACCAAAAAACCAAAAACCCCCCTAAAAACTATAAAAACCCATAAAAATATAAAAACACCTAAAACCTCATAAAATACCTTAAAATAAATAAAATATTCAAAAAACCATTAAACCCATGAAATGATTAAAAAAAATAAAAACCTTAAAACCCATAAAAACACAAAAAAACCTTCAAACCCCAAAAAAACCCATAAAAACCATAAAACCCTAAAACACCTCAAAATATCTAAATACCCAAAAAATGATAAAGATCCTAAAAATCCCAAAAAATATCCAATAACACAAAACAGTCTAAAAACCTTGGAAAAATCTAGTAAAACATTAAAAAAATAAAATACATAAAACCTCTAAAAACATAAACAGTGATAAAAACACTAACAACCCTAAACACCCTCAAAATCTATATACCCCTAAAAAACATAAATATCCTAAAAAATCCCAAAAATACCGAAATACGTAGAAAAACCAAGAAACCCTGAAAAACCATAAGAAGGCCATAAAAATATAAAAACAGTTCAAACCCATAAAAACATAAAAAAATTTTAAAAACCCCCAAAAGACCCTAATAATCCTAAAAACCCCTAAAAACCATAAAACCCCAAAAAACGTTAAAAATAATTAAAATACAAAAATACCTTGAATAATAATAAATACTCTAAAAACCCTTCAAACACCTAAATATTTAAAAAACTATAAAAACATTCTAACCCTAAAAACTAAAAAACCCAAAACCCCCAATAAAAACCCATAAAAACCTAAAGTCTAAAAAACTCTAATGACCCCCAAAAACCTTATAAACCATAAAATCTAATAAAAATCCAAAAAAATCCCTAAAAATCCATAAAAACATATAAAAGATTAAAAAAATAAAAAACCCTATGGAAACCATAAAAATTTAAAAACACTTATAAATCATAAAAAAATAATAATTCTAATAACCAAATACACATTATAAAACACTAAAAAAACCTAAAAATACACAAAAAAAACAAAAAAAAAACTATAAAATTCCAAAACATCCCTAATAATGTCTAAAAATGTAACAAAACCCTAAAACAATCAAAAAAACTAAGAAAAACTTATTAAACTAAAAATACTGAAAACACCAAAGCACCCTAAAACAAAAAACCCTGAAAGACCCTAAACACCTTAAAACCCCTAGAAACCATAAAAACCCTTAAAATCCATAAAAACCATAAAATCCCCTAACAAACCTAAAACCACTATATAATACAAAACCATTTAAACACATTAAAATGTTAAAAGCTCTTAAAAAACTGTTCAACCATAAAAAACTAAAAAACCCTAAAAACCAAAAAACCAAACAAACCTAAAAACCCTAAAATTTTCTAACAAACCTAAAGACCCTAATAAGCATAAAAACCAAAAAAAATAAAAATAAAAAAATCCCAAAAAAATTAAAAAGTTCTAAAACCCAATAAAAACTCTAAGAAAACATAAAAACCTCAAAACATCAATAACCCTTAAAAATCTAAATATGCTAAAAACCCTAATACCATAAAACCCTAAAGTCTCTGCAAATTTCCAAAACCCAAAATGCCATTAAAATTATAAGAATCACTAAAAATTACAAAAAACATAAAAACCATAAAGCTTTAAAAGACCATAACAAAATCATAAAAATCTAAAACACTTAAAAACCCTAAAAGAGCTAAAAAAATATTACAAACCCTAAAAGACCCAAAAAACCCATGAAAACCAAAAAAACCCGTAAAAACATTAAATAACCTAAAAATATATTAATACCATAAAAACACACTAAAATATCTATAAACCCTTTAAACCGCTATAAATGTTAAAAATTAATTAAAAACATTAATAACCCTAGAAACTAAAAAAAATCTAAAATCCAAAAACCCTGACAACCCTAAAAACCATCAAAATCGGTAAAAAACTAACAAACCCAAAAAATCCCAAAAAATACCTTAAATCATAAAAATCCCTAAAACCCAAGAAAAACCCTAAGAAAACCTTGATAACCAAAAAAACATAAAAACCATAAAAAATAGAAAAAGACTAAAAACCCTTAAAAACCTTAAAAACCATCAAAATTCCCAAAAAACCCTAAAATTCAATTAAAGCCTTAATGTCCATAAAAATCAATAAATACATAAAAACCCTGAATAAATATAAAACCATAGGAAACCATCAATATCATATATAAACATAAAGCCTATAAAAACCAAACATATAATAAATTCCTCAAAAGACCCTAAAACCCTTGAACACCCCTAAAAACATAAAAACCAAAAAACCCATATAAAAACAAACAAACAAAAATCTCTAAAACCCCATAAAAATCCTAAAAACATTAAAAACTCAAAAGAACATTTAAAACCATAAAAAAATAAAAAAAAACCCTACAACCCAAAACACCATAAAAACCATAAAACTCTCAAAATCCTTAACAACCTAAAAAACCATAAAAATATTATAAATCCATAAAAACATAAAAAAGCCTAAAAACCAAAATAATAATACCTTAACAACCTACAAAATATAAAACCCCTAAAAATGTAAATAATGATAAATCCATAACAACCCTAAAAACACCAGAGACCCTCAAAATCCCTTAAAACCCTAAAACACATAAAAATCCTAAAAAATCCAAAAAAATCCTAAAAAATCATTAAAAATGTAGAGAACCCTAAAATCCATAAAAACCATAATAAATCATTAAAAACAAAAAAAACACATAAAACCACTAAAAATGATAAAACCCCCAAAATAACCCAAAAATCCCTAAAAATCTAAAAACCATAAAACCACCTAAAACAATAAAAAACCATAAAACCCATACAAACCATAAAAAAATAACATAAAATCCCTTTAAACCCGCCAAAGTGTTAAAAAAACCGTAAATCCCTAAAAAGATCAAAAAACCAATAAAACAGAAACACCAAAAACACTCTAAAAACCCTAAAAACCTAAAAATCCCTAAAAACCAAAACAACCCATAAAAATCTGAGAAAAGTTCTAAAAATGTAAAAAACATAAAAAATCTAAAAAACCCGCACAACTCCATTAAAACATTAAAATTTTAAATACATTTAAAATCCCTAAAAATGATAAGTCCCATTAAAACACTAAAACCCCTAAACCTCCTAACAACCCTAAAAACCAATAAAATTCCTCAACAAGCCCTAAAAATAATTAAAAACATAATGTCTCATAAAAACAATGAAATATCCAATGAAAAAATTAAATACCTAAAAAACATAAAAACCATTAAAACCTAAAAAAGGATAAATACCCTAAAAGACCCTAAAACCCCTAAAAATTGTTAAAACTGTAAAACTACTAAAAACAAAAAACACCCTAAAACCCCATAAAAACCCTAAAATACCAAAAAATTAAACCACTTTGAACCCCTAAAAACATTAAAAAACTCCAAAACCCTAATAAAATAAAAAACTCAAAAAAAACCCTTAAAAACCAAAAAGAACTAATCAAAACCATTAAATCCCTAAAATCTAAAACCCATGAAGATCCCTAAAACACCTAAAAACCATAACAATCCAAAAAATGACCTAAGAATTGAGAAAAACATTAAATCCATAAAAACCTTTAAAACATCCTAACAAAACCTTAAAAACCTAAAAACATTTTAAACCCCTAAAAACCTAAAAAACACAGAAAACATTACAAACCATTAATACCCAAAAAACACTTAAAATCCATAAAAAACCCAGAAAATTAGTATTGAAACCTAAAAATCATTAAAAATACTTAAATACCCTTAAAACCTAAAATCACAATCCCTAAAAATAATTCAAAGCCAAAAATATCCTAAAAAATGCTAAAAAACCTAAAAAAATCCTTAAAACTCTAAAATCCACTAAAAACCATCAAAGTCCCTAACAAAATTAAAAACCATAAAAATATTTTGCAAGCCCTAAAAATCAATAAAATGTAAAAAACTATAATAACCTTAAAAAACACCTAAAAAAACTAAAAAAAACCAATGCACTTAAAAATCCAAAAATCCAAAAAATTCATAAAAACATTAAAATTCAAAAATTAAAAAAAACACTAAAACCTTAAAAATCCCAAAAAATCATAAAATTGTAAAAACCCACTAAAAACTGAAAAAATGATTTAAACACCTAAAAAAATAAAAAACCATTAAAAACCTCTAAAACCATAAAAATAAAAAACCCCTAACCCCCCCAACCCATTAAACCCCTAAAACCCCTCAAAATCCCTAATAACCCTAAAAACCATAAATGTCCTAACAAATCTCTAAAAATCCATGAAAACATAAAAACCCATAAAACCCTGAAAAAAAATAATGAAACCATAAACATAGAACACTTAAAACCACTAGAAACATAAAACATCCTAAAAACCCAAACCCCATAAAACCCCAAAAAACCCATAATATTCTTAAAATCCATAAAAACCATAAAAATCTTAAAAATCCCTAAAAATCCCTATAAATAAAAAAAATTAAAAAAAACACTAAAAACGCTAAGAAAATTGTAATAACCTAGAAACACATTTAGCCCCTAAAAACCAAAAATATTTAAAATCCTAAAAGTCTGTAAAAACATTAAATAATATAAAAATCACTAAATACTTTAAAAATAACCTAAAACAAATAAAAACAAAAAAACCACTAAAAACACTAAGAAACCATTAAACCCATAAAAACGTTCAGCACACTAAGAAACCTTTAGAAACCAAAAAGACTAAAAAAACCCTAAAACCCCAAAAAACTATAAAAACTATAAAAATTATAAAACCACTAAAATCCCCCAAAATCTCTAAAACCCCTAAAACCCATAAAAAATAAAAAATATCTAAAAATACCTAAAAAGAAAAAACACTGAAAATAACTAAGAAAAATATAAAACCCCTAAAATCGCTTAAACCCCCCCCCCCCCAAATGTAAAATTTCTATAAAACAAAATCAACCCTAAAACACCTAAAAACCCTTAAAATCTCTACAAATCCTAAAAAACCATAAAAATCATAAAATATCCAAACTAAATTCCAAAAAACATAAACAGAAAAACCTAAAAACCCTAACAAAACCATAAAACCTAAAACTGCTTAAAACACCCAGAACCTAAAATATGATAAAAAACCAAAAAACCCTAAAATCCCAAATAATCCCTAAAAATGTAAAAATCCTTAAAACCACAAAAAATAAGAAAATCATAAAACCAAAAAATTATTAAAATCCCTAAAAACCTAATATCTAATAAACCCCTAAAACCCCTAAAAACAATAAAACCATACAAACCCGAAATCCATCCAATTCCAAAAAATCGATAAAAATTTATAAAAATTAAAAAAAATCCATAAAAACATAAAAAAATTGCGAAAAACCCTAAGAAAAACATAAAACATAAAAAGGCATAAAACCATTAAGAAACTAAAAAATCATAAAAAACCTAAAAGAACCTAAAATCCATACATCCCTAATAACCATAAAACTCATAAAACCCTTTAAAAAACATAAAAACCCATTATAACCTTAAAAAACACTAAAAACTCTAAAAATTATTTAAATCTATAAAAACATTAAAAAACTTTAATAAACCATAAAAATTTTAAAAAAAATAAAAAAAAGATACAAACCTGAACCCCCCCCCCCCAAACACTAAAAACACTCCAAAATCCCTGAAAACTCTGTATGACCATAAAAATATTAAAAAATCCTTAAGAAATCTAAAAATATAATAAGCCATAAAAACCTTCGAAACCCCTAAAAATATTAAAATCCTAAAATAATTAAAATCCATAAATAACATAAAAATGCTTAAATCCATACAAAACCCTAAAAACATCAAAATCGCTAAAAATATATAAAAATAAAAAAACCATAAAATCCTAAAAATTCCCTAAAAATCACTAAAAATGTAAAAAACGCTAAATAACTGAAAAAAAATATAAGATATCCTTAAAAAATAGAAAAACATGAAACCCATAAAAAATAAGAAACATTAAAAACACTAAATGACCCTAAAAACCACTAACGACCACAAAACCCCTAAAACCCATAAAAAACCAAAAACCAAAAACCCCAAAAATACATTAAAAACTATAAATGAACTTTATTCCAAAAAATACATAAAAAAACTCTAAAAGAATCTTTAAAAATACTAAAAATATCAAAATAACCTTATAATCTCTAAAAACTCATAAAAACCATAAAAACCATAAAACACTCCAAATTCCTAAAAACAATAGACAAACAATAAAAATCCTGTAAAATCCCTTAAAATCTAAAAAAACATAAATCCCCCAAAAAATAAACAAAAACATAAATCCCCTTAAAATAGTAACAAATCTATAAAAACCTAAAATCACTTAAAACCCTTAAAAACAAAAAAAACACTAAAATCCCTACAAACCTTAAAAATCCATAAAAATATTAAAAACCCTTAAAAATCCTAAAAAATCCCCAAATATAATAAAATGTAAGAAACCCTCAAAACTATGAAAACCTTTAAGAACCCCTTAAAAACCTAAAAACACTAAAACCCACTAAATATCTAAAAAATGCTAAAAACCAGAAAGACAAAAAAAACATAAAAACTCCAAAACTCGACTAAAACCTTTAAAAATACATTAAACCCATCAAATTTAAAAATACTATCAAAAACCATAAATACCCTAAATAACTCAATAAAATCTCTAAAAACCCTAAAAACCATAAAAACCTAGGAACCATAAAAACCCTAATACCCTAAAAATCCCTAAAATTTCAAAAAACAACAAAAATTATTTAAACCCCCTAAAAATACATAAAAATGTAAAACAAAACCTAAAAACCATGAAAACCCATTAAAATACATAAATGTTTAAAAATACATAAAACAATTAGAAACAAAAAAATGCCAAGAACCCTAAAAATCTAAAAAATCCCAAAATCCATCAAGATCAATAAAATCCTAAAACCCATAAATATATTATAAATACCTTAAGATATAAGGAACCCTAAAACCCATAACCCTAAGAATAACTTAAAACCCTAAAAATAATTAAATCCCTTAAAATCCAAAAAAACTCTAAGACCCTATAAGTATTTGAAAATATAATTTCAATTAATAAATATAAAAACCCATAAAAACATTAGAAACCATAAAACACAATAAAAACCTAAAACCTAAAAATACTATAAAAAAACCATTAAACCCCTATAAACATTAAAAACAATAAAAACACCTGAACCCCTAAAAACACAAAAAAATCCAAAAACCCACATAAAAACTCTAGACCCCTTTAAAACCCTAAAAACCCTGAAAATACTCAAAAAATCTAAATACTATAAAAATAAAAAAAACCATTCAAAATAGATAACAATATACAAACCCTAAAAACGCCGCAAAACCTAAGAAAACTGTACAAACCTAAAAACAATTAAAACAATAAAAATAATAAAAAATGCTAAATATTCTAAAAAATCCTAAAAACCATAAGAACCCACAAATTCCATTTGGATTAGTGGTAAGCACCCCATAATACTACATGAAAAATGGTGGTCCAAAACCCATTGGGCGCAGGTACTGTAGAAGTACTGTGGTGCTACTATAGCAACGACGGGACTGTTGATCGGCAGGTACTGAAAATACATAAAAACTTTACAAACCTTAAAATTCCAAAAAAACCATAAAATATCTAAAATGTAAAAAACCCTAAAAACTATAAGTTACCTCAAAACATAAAAAACCCCAAAAACCCAAAAAAACCAAAAAACCCCAAAACCCTAAAAATGCTAAAACCCTAAAATCCCCTAAAAGCCATAAAACCCGTTAAAACTATAAAACACCTAGAAACCAAAAAACCCCTAGAAACCCATAAATACCATAAAACCATCAAAAAATCTAAAAACACTCCAAAACCCTAAAAAATTAAAAATATATAAAAAACCTAAAATCCATAAAAAACTAAAAAAACCCTAAAACCCCCAAAAAATCATAAAACTCTAAAAAACCTGAAAACCCGTTGAAGTACCTAAATCATTAAAAAATAATTCAAGTTCTAAAAACAAAATAAAAATTTCTAGAAACAATAAAAAAACCTAAAAAACTTGAAAAAACCCAAGAAAACTATAAAAATCTAAAATCACTAAAAACACCTAAAAAACTAAAAACACTAAAACCCTAAAACCCCCAAAAATACCTTAAAACTGATTAAATCTATAAATACTATAGAAACCATAAAAATAAAAAAATACCTCAAATCCCTAGAAACATAGAAAGACATAAAAACCATGAAATCCCCAAAAAGACCCCATAAAAATCTAAAAAAACATAAAACTCCTAAGAACCTCTAAATTATAAGAACCCAAATAGTCCCTACAAACCATAAACCCCATAAATCCTCTAAAGGCATTAAAAATCAAAAAAACCAAAATCCCCATAAAAACAATTACAAACTCAACAAAACTATTTTTGCTCATAATTTTTTTAAAAAACTCTAAAAAGTATAAAAAACCATAAAAACTAAAAAAACCCTAAATAACCTAAAAACACATAAAACCCCTAAAAATATAAAAAACCCAAAAAATGCTAAAATTCATAATAATCCTAAAATTCCTAAAATTCCCTAAAAATATAAAAAACCCTAAAAACCCCGAAATATCCTCCAAAAACCTTAAAAACCTAAAAAAACATAAAACCATTAAAACAAAAAACCCTAAAAACTATAAAACCCCTAAAAACCAATAATATTTCTAAAAAGATATAAAAACCCTAAAAATTTAAAAACCCCCAAAAACTATAAAAACCCTTAATACTTTAATAACCCGAAAACATATAAAACCCCTAAAACCGAACACCCCCTAAAGACCCTAAAACCGTAAAAACCATAAAACCCCCAAAACCCTTAATAACTATAAAAACCCATTAAAACCATAAAAAATAACTAAAAACTAAAATTCTACTAGAACAATAAAAACCTGAAAAACTATAAATACCCTAAAAACCCAAAAAACTAAAAAAAATCCCAAAACAAATAAAATAAAAAACCCTAAAACACTAAAAAACCATAAAAAACAAAAAAAACACCCCCTCCAAATCCCTAAAATCCATAAAAATGATTAAACATCCTAAAAAATCCATATAATTCCCTAAAAATGTAAAGAACCATAAAACACAGATAAACCCTATGAAAACATTAAAAACATAAAAACACATAAAACCCCTAAAAACATAAGAGATAGCGACTCTGGTGATTCTGGCGATTCTGGCGATCCGGCTCCCTCACGATGGCGGCTTCCTCCTAGGTTGAAGACGATGGAAAATGAATCACCTCCCCCCTCTCTACGGGGGATAATCCTCTCTCGAAGGACATCTCATTGCTCTTCTATGTTGACTCGTTACCCTCTTTCTCGAAAATGACGCTTTTCTCGAAGGTTCCGGAGTTTTTCGAAGGTTTTCTACAGCTTCCCCTCTCGATTCGAGAGTTAACTGAAGATTCAGACCTGCACCGGCTGACTCTGGTTGCAAGTTTTCTGATGCGGTGACCCCCGGTTTTCACTTTCGACAGGTTCGTTTCGGCTCTCTGGAATCTTAGGGCTCGGGTGACTGTAGGCTTGATCGATAGATCCCACATCATGATTCGCTTTGCCACGGAGGAAGACCTAGTCCTTTCCTGGTCAGCGGCTCCTCATTCATGCAATGGTCCTCGTTTCTCCCTCTTTCGGTGGTGCTTTGATTTTCATCTGAAGCGGAGTTCCCCGATTGCTGCTACCTAGGTGAGAATTCCTAACCTTCCCCTTCCCTTTCAAAATAACACTATTATTGCGATGCTTGGGAATATGGTGTGGAGGTTCCTATATGTGGATAGTAGGACTAGGGCCCTTTGTCATCCGGTTGCACCAAGGGATTTTGTTGAAATCGATGCTTCGAAGTCTCCTGTGGATGCTGTCTGGATTGTAGTGGGGGAAGAACTCAGGTGGAGACAGCCTGTCATCTTGGAGAAATGGACGGTTTTCTGCTCATCTTGTTGGAGTTTTGGCCACAGTGATCACTCTAGAGGCTGCTCTGGCACTGTCTGGGGTGGTGGTTCTCTGGCTCGCATGTCTTATGGTGAGATTACCCTCCCTCTGTTGGAGGTGAAGGGGACAATGTGGGTGGCTTCCTCCCAACATCTGAATGCTGATTTCCCTTACTCATCTACTTTGCTGGCTGGAATTGACTTAGAGGTGGCCCTGATGGATTCGGGTGGTTTCATCGTGAGTCTGGCTAGAGGTGCTGGTGTTTCGAGGAATGCTGATGAGATGGAAGTGATGATGGCTGAGAGGGATAGTCGAGTTTCTGTTGAAGGTGTCCACGGGTGTGGTGACTCCCCTAGGAGGCAGACAGTTTTAGGGAAGGCTGATGTGATGGGCGTCTGGGAAGAAAATGTGGATGATCCATGTGCTCTGGATCTGGAACGAGATGATATAGCTGGATTGAAGGTTAGTGAGATCATTGATGGATCTTTTCTAGCAACTGAGGGTGTTGTGACTGGTCCAAACAACTTTCAGGTTGCAGTCTTGGCTGAGCCTGCCGTAGTGGATGTGCTGGTGGCAGATGTCATGAAGGAGTTAGTGGTTTCTCAGGGCCCGAAGACTGGAGATGATTGGAGCTTGTCTTCAGCTAAGGAAAGGTCTACGATGGATGATGAGACCTGGATCCCCAAGGGGCCACACATGAACTGGCGTGATGTCCCTCTGGTTCTGCCAGGGTGTCCAGGCGTGGGGGGACCTGACATGGGGCCTGGGTTCTCTCCTCTCCCTTACAGCACAAGCGGTGATGAGGATCCTCCCAGTGGCCAGTTCTTTAGCCCTCTGCCGAGAAATGCTGGTAATGCTAGTGGTCCGTCCATGAACCTGCAGAGGGATATAGTCCTTCATGGTGTCCCCTATAATAAATATTTTTTTGTACAGCTACATGAGATGGTGTGGGTTGAATGGGAAAGATTCCCACTTTAGGATAAATCTGAGAGGCGCGGGGAGAGGTTTGTTGAGGCTGATCACCGGATAAACACTGTTATGGCCAGGCCAAAGGAGAAAAGAACTGGAGGAGGTGCTGAAACTCTTGGGATATACTGTAAGAAATGGAAGGCACCAGCAACTGTCTGTGATGGTGTCACTAGTGTGAAGGTCGGTGTTGCAACTGAATCCACTTCTACCCCTCCGAGACGAAGATGGAGGAGGGATTAATCTGCCCTCCCACATCCCATGGAAACTAGGGCCTCTTCCCCAGCTGTCAGACTTAATCTAAAGGTGAATATGTGAGAGCGGCTTTCAGTTATCACAGATCAAGAGAATGCTAGGATGAAGCTGCTATCTAGGCTTGACATGCAAGAGGATTTTGAGTCCAGATGGGACTCAACAGACATAGATGTTGAGTCAGGATTCAGTCTTGCTGATGTGGGCGGCGGATTTGGTGTGGGTATGGGGTTTCGAGGTGCGGAGATGGGGGATTTTGGTGGAGATGTTGACTAATCCTCCCCTTGTGTGCTTTTCCTTTTGAAAATTTTGACTTGTTTGTTTTTTCTTTTTGATTTTTCTGTGGCCATCGGGCTGAGGTCGTAAGGGGTTTTGGGTGTGGATCGGTGGATCCCTCCCCTCCCTTGTCGGCAGTGTCTGTGTCTTTTCTTTTAATAAATTTTGGTGGGTCCCACGAATATCCTAGAAACGAGCCTTCCTTGCCCTAAAAACCTAAAATTGATTGAAAGCCCAAAAATATCTCTATTACCCTAAACCCCCCTAAAATCCCTCAAAATAAAAAAAATCCAAACAAGACATCAAAATCTGAAAAAAAATCCCAAAAAATTCTTAAAAATGTAAAAACCATGAAAACCAAGAAAAACCCTAACAAACCCATATAGAAAACATAAAATCTATAAAAAACACCTATATGATAAAATGCTAAAAACCCTAATGAACCCTTAAAAATACAAAATTGATAAATCCCTAAAAACCATAAAAATAATAAAAAATCCCTAAAAATCCCTAAAAACATAAAAACCCCTAGAAAATCATGAAAAGCCTTATGAAAAAAATAAAAAACTAAAAACAATTAACACTCCTAAAAACCCAAAAACTCTAAAAACACTAAGAACCATAAAAATACTAAAAAATCACTGAAAACATAAAAACAAAGAAACCATAAAAAACTCAAAGAAACCATTGAAAAACTAAAACACTAAACCCCCCTAAAAATAGAGAAAATATAATAACCATAAAAGATCCTAAAAACCCTAAATTCCACTAAAACCCTATAAAAACCCTAAAAACCACTAAAAACTCTAAAAACCATTTAAGCCCCTAAAAGAGTTAAAAATATCTAAAAACATTTGACACCCTAAAAATAAAAAAAACCTAAAACCACAAAAAACCATAAAAACCCTAAACACCTAAAACCCCTCAAAATCCCTACAAACACAAAGAACAAAAATATCCCAAAATACCTAAGAATCCCTAAAATGTAAAAACCATAAAAACCATGAAAACCCATAAGAAACTCATAAAATTGAAAAAATACATAAAACCACTATAACTACTAAAACTATAAAAACCCTATAAAAACCCTAAAACCACTAAAACCCCTAAAAACCTTAAAATTACCTAAAAACCGTAAATATCCTAAAAATTAAACAACTTCATAAAAGTCCCAAAAAACATAATAACCCATAAAAACCATGAAAAACCCCTTGAAAATGTTAAAAAACAAAAATTAATTTAAAACCAAAAAAACCCAAAAATGCTAAAAACCCTAAAAACCACTAAAACCCTTGGAATTCCATATTAACCCTAAAAACAATAAAAATCCTTAAAAATACCAAAGAAACCCTAAAAACATAAAGAATCTTAAAAATCATAAAAACCCTAAGAAACCCTAAAATGACTAAAATTTTTTATATCCCCTAAAAACCAAAAATACACCAAAAACCCTAAAATGACCTAAAAACACTTAAAAATCGTAAAACCCCTCAAAACCCATAAAACCCCCTAAAACCCACAAAATATGTAAGATACCACTAGGAACTCTAAAAATCATTAAACACCTAAAAATGTTATAATCCTTTAAAAACCTAAAGAAACCCCTAAAAATAAAAAAAAACACTAAAAAAAACCCATAAAACTCTAAAAACCCTAAAAGCTCCCAGAAACCCCAAAACCATAAAAAAAAATATAAAAATCGTAAAATATCCCAAAAAATACTTAAAAACATAAATAAAATCAAATTATTAAAAAACACTATGAAAATATTAAAAACCCAAAAAACAAAATACCACTAAAAATCTAAAAACACTAAAAACCCAAAAATCCAAAACCCCCAAAAATCCATAAAACCCTAAAAATAAAAAAAATCCTAAAATGCCATAAAAACTGTAAAAAAATTAAAAAACATAAAAAATTGAAAAACCCTAAGTAAACATTGAAAACCAAAAAATTCATAAACCCCTAAAAAACCTACAAATGAAAAAAACCACAAAAGTCCCTAAAAAACCTAAAACGCACAAAACCCTTCGAACACTTAAAACCCCCTAAAATCACATAAAAACCCACTAAAATCCCCAAATTCCCTTTAAACCCCAAAAAAATGTTAAAAACATTAAAAAACATTATAAACAATAAAAATTAAAAATAAACCTAAAACCCCATAAAAACAATAAAAAACCCTTAAACGCAATGAAACCTTAGAAACCCTGGAAAACATAAAAACCCTTTAAAACACTTAGAAAACCTAGAAAACATCAAACACATAAAACCATGAAAACACTAAAAACCCTATAAAACATTAAAACCCTCCATATCCTGAGAAATCCTAAAAACTATAAAAACACTAAAAATGCCCTAAAATTTACAAAAAAACGTAAAAACTCTAAAATCCATTAAAACCCCAAATAAATCCTTAACCCCATTAAAAAGACTTAAAACCACATAAAACAAAAAATACCAAAAATACCCTAAAAACCCTAAACCCGCTAAAAACCAAAAATCCCCTAAAAATAGTAAAATATACTAGAAATCTATAAATGACAAAAGAATCACTAAAAGTTATGAAAAAAACATTAAAACCTTAAAAAACTAAAAACTAGAAAAAACAATAAAAACCCAAAAAAATTAAAAAACTCTAAAATCCAAAAAAACACTAAAAACATCGAAACACTAAAAGCACTTAAAATCCAAAAAATACCTAAAAAACCTTGAAAATCCTAAAAAATACATAACAAATATTACACCTATAAAAACCCCTAAAAACAATGAAAAATATAAGAAAACCACTAAAAAAATATAAAATCCATTTAAATCCTAAAAAACCAAAAAAATTAATCCCCAAAAAATCATAAAAAATCCTAAAAAACCTTAAAATCCCAAAAAAACTCATAAAAATTATAAAAAATCCCTAAAAATCCCTATGAGTGCAATACCCCTCAAAAATATGAAAAAACACAAGAAAACATTTAAATACACAAAACAATTAAACACACTAAAAAACTAAGAAATGCTAAAAACCCTAAAAACACCCAAAACTCCCTAAAACCCCAAAACCCCTAAAACCCCTAAAAATCCATAAAAACCTGAAAAACCCGTGAAACGATGAGTATCCTAAAAATACCTAAAAAATTATACAAATATAAAAAACCCTAAAATCCCTAATAAACACTTAATAACCATAAAAATATAAATCCCCTAAAACCCCAAAAAATGCTAAAACCTTAAAAACCCAAAAAATGAGAAAAACCTTAAAAGACCCTCTAAACCTAAAAACACATAAAAACATAAAACCCCTATAATAATTAAAAGGTACTAAAATCCATAAAACCCTAAAACCCATCAAAAACCCTAAAAACCCATTAAATTTGTAAAAAAATTAGAAGACTCTAAAAATCCCTAAAAACCATAAAACCGCTAAAAACCTTTAGTAACCTTTTACACCAATTAAAATCTTAAAACCCCAAAAAATACTCTAACAACCCTCTTTAACCACTAAAAAGGTTTAAAAAACTCTAAAAACCCAAAAAACCAAAAAATCCCTAAAATTCCTAAAAACCATCAAAACACTAAAAACCCTAAAAATTCCTAAGATCAAAAAAATCCCATAAAAATACCATAAAATCCCTCAAAATGTAAAAAAACTAAAACCTTGAAATACCCTAATAAAACCTAAAATATTTAAAACCCCTAAATACCTAAAAAATTATACAACCCCCAAAACCATAAAAATCCTCAAAAACCCTAAAAACCAATAAAAATCAAAAAAAATCACTAATATCCATAAAAATGAAAATCCCAATTAAAACCAAAAAAATAGAATGAAAAAAAATAAAAACTAAAAAATAATTAAATCCCCTAAAAACAAAAAAAAACCTTGAAAACCCTGAAAGACCCTAAAATCCATAAAACCTATAAAACCTCTAAAAATAATAAAATAGACTAAAAATCTATAAAAGACAAATAAATCCCTAAAAAATATGAAAAAACATTACACCGTTAAAAAATTAAAAAACAATAAAAACCAAAAAAACGCAAAAAACTCAAAAAACTCAAAAACCCAAAAAAACACTAAAAACATAAAAACCCTAAAAGCCCTTAAAATCCCTAAAATACCTAAAAAACTTCAAAATCATAGAAATTCCACAAAAAATCCTACACATGTAAAAACCCGTAAAAATAATGAAAACCCTAAGAAAACCATAATACTCATAAAAACATAAACCCATAAAAACCTAAAAACTGCTAAAAACAATAAAAACCTGAAATAACATATAATCCAAAAAACCCTCAAAATCCCTAATAACCATAAAAAAAATAAAATCCCTAAAAACAACATGAAAATCCCTGAAAATGTAAAAAACATTAACAAACCCGAATGACCCTAGGAAAACATTAAAACCCAAAAAACACATAAAACCCCTTTAAAACCTAAAATACCCTAAAACCCAATAAAAATCATAAAAATACCTAAAAACTACAAAAAATTTTTAACACCCCTAAAAAAATTCAAAAACCACTAAAACTCTGAAAAAACGTTAAAACCCAAAAAACATTTAAAAAACAGAAAAACATAAAAAATAAATAAAAACCCCAAGACCCTAAGAAACCATAAAAACCATCAAAATCGAAAAACCTATAAAAACCGTGAAAATATCTAAAAAAACCTAAAAAACTATATGAATCCTAAAAAATCTATTGAAATCTCGAGAAACGTAAAAAATAATAAAAATACTAAAAATCCCTAATGAAACCTTAAAAATATAACCCACATAAGTCTCTTACAAAAGCTAAAAACCTCCTAGTTAATAAAAAACCTAAAAGCCCTAAAAACCTGAAAACTCCTTAAAAACACTAAAAACCGTAAAAATCCTAAAAAAAATAAAAATCCAAAACAACCTAAAAATCCTAAAAGACCTTAAGAAAAAATAACAAACATAAAAACATAAAAACAAATAAAACACCTAAAAAATGTAAAAAACATAAAAATGCCTTAAAAACCTTAAAACCTCTAAAAATAATAAAAACCACTAAAAACCATAATAATCCCTAAAAACCCATAAAAATGGAAAAACCTCACTATAAAATATAAAGCCCCTTTAAACCCCAAAAAATGTTCACAAACTCTAAAAAACATAAAAACGAAAAAAATCTCAAAAAATACCATCCAAACACAAACCCCCCTAAAAACCATAAAAACCTCTCAACCCCCCCTAATCCCTACTACCATAAAAAAACAATCACAATCACAAAAAAATACCTAAAACTGTAAAAAAACTGAAAATATGTTAGAACACTGAAAAAGACATAAAAACCTAAAAACACGTTAAACCCCTAAAAATAAAAAATATGCTAAAAATCCAAAAAATTCCTTAAAATCATAAAAAAAAACTAAAACCCTCCAAATACTTAGAAACTCAAAAAACATTAAAAATCCTAAAAAATGCCTAAAACCCCCTAAAATGAATAATTCCCATAAAAACAAGAAATCATTAGGAAAACCATAAAAACCTAAAAACACTTAAAATCCTAAAAAACCTTAAAAAATTAAAAAAACCTAAAAAGTCAATAAAACCCTATAAACCAATACATTTCTTAAAAACCAATAAAAACATAAAAACATATTATTCCTATAAATTTACTAAATCATCTAAAAACACTTAAAAAAATATAAACATATAAAAATGTTAAAAAACTCTAAAAACCCTTAAAACACTAAAAACTCAAAATCCTGAAAAACACAAAAAACCCTAAAACCCCTAAAAACCCATCAAAATACTTTAACCCTAAAAACCAAATAAATTATTAAACAATCCCTAAAACAACTTAAAACATAAAAACCCCTTAAAACCTAGAAAAATAATAAGAAAATGATAAAAACATAAAAACATTTAAAACCCCCGAAAACCTAAAAATGATAAAATTCCAAAAACATGTAAAAACCCTAAATACCATAAAAATCCCCAAAATCCATAAAACCCCCCAAAAAACTAAAAACACTAAAAACCATTTAAATTGATAAAAATGTTAAAAAAAACTATAGTACCCGTAAATTCTCTATTGAACTCAATGAAACCCTAAAAACCAAAAAAACCCTAAAACCCTATACCCCCCCAAATCACTAAAAACTCTAAAAAATAATTAAAATCATAAAAAAACTGAGAAATTTTAAAACACTAAAATCACTAAAAACCCCTAAGAAAACCATAAAAACAAAAAAAAACATAAACCCTATTAAAAACTAAAAAGCATTAAAAACCCTAAACCCTCCCTAAAAACCTTAAAACACTTTAAAACCATAAAATACCCTAAAACAACACTAAAATTATAAAAACCCTTTAAAACCTTAATAAGATTAAAAATTCTCAAAAATTTAAAAATTATAAAAAAAAACCCAAAAACCCCAAAAAATCCGTAAAATTCATAAAAACACTCAAAACCCCTAGAAACCCTTAAACCCACAAAATTCCTAAAAATCCATACAAATATCTAAAAATTAATAAACACCAAAACACAGAAAAACCCTAAGGAAACCTAAAAAACATAAAAACACCAAAACCCTTAAAAACATTAAAAAAGCTAAAAACCCTAAATATCTGAAAAACCATAAAAATCTGTAAAAACCTTTTAAAAATTAAAAATCCTAAAAAAACTAATAACATAAAATTACCAAAAAACTATGAAAATCCCGAGGAAAACCTAATAACCATAATAACACTTAAGACCACTAAAAACCTAAAAAAATATTAAAACCCCAAAGATAATTTAAAAGCCCTAATGCCCTAAAAATAATAAAAACGCCATAAAACCTTAAAAACCCTAAAAAACTTTAAAAACCTTAAAAACCAATAAAAATCTAAAAACCCTAAAATTTCTAAAAACAATTAAAACTCTAAAATATCTCAATAACCCAAAAAACTATAAAAGTCAAAAAAACCATAAAAAACCATAAACCACTCAAAAAGTGTAAAAAACCTAAAACCCCTTAAAATCCAAAAAAGTATATTCAAATCCATAAAAATGTAAAAACCCTAAAATCCCTAGATGACCATAAAGACCATAAAAACCAAAAAAATTAAAATCACTAAAAAGAGTAAAAACCATAAAAATCATAAAAACCCTAAAAATCACTAGAAATATAAAACAACTATGAAAACTGTAAAAAAAACTAAAAACAATTTAAACCTATAAAACCATAAAAAACACACAAAAATACAAAAAAAAACACCCAAAATACATTAAACCCCCAAAATACCAAAAACCCTAATAACTAATAAAAATCGTAAAAAATCCCCAATAATTCCAAAAAATGTAAAAAACCCTAAATGCCTGAACACCACTAAGAAAATAATTAAACACAAAAAACACTCAAAAAAAGTAAATGCCAAAAAAAAATCAAAAAACTATAAAATACCCAAAAAACCCAAAAACACCTAAAAATCTTAAAACCCTAAAAAACCTTAAAACCTAAAAAACCCAAAAAAACACTAAAAACATCTAAATAATCAATAATCCCTTAAAATCCCTAAAAAAGTTTAATAACTCTAAAAAACACTAAAGACCCTAAAAATGTAAAGAATCAAAAAAAGAAAAAAACCTAAAAACCATCAAAAGAGTAAAAAAATACAAAAAAATCCCATAATCCCTAAAATCCAAAAAATACATAAAAACACTTAAAATGAAAAAAACTAGTAAGAAACATGAAAACCCCTGAGAGAATCTTAAAAAAATGCATAAATCCACTAAAAACATAATGATGGTAGAAACCATAAATGTCCCAAAAAACAATAAAATCCTATAAACACCACACAAACCTCTGAAAACCCAAAATCCCCGAAAACCCCAAAAAAACCTAAACCCACTTAAAACTCTATAAACCCTTTAAACACCTAAAAACACAAAAAACATTAAAAAAATCCTATAAAACTCAAATGAAAAGATACTAAAACCTAAAAAACTATAAAAAACATAAAACCCCTCAAAATAACAAAAAACTATAAAAATTCCTAAAATCTCAAAAAACATAAACAAAACCTAAAAATCCTAAAATCACATAGAAACACTCAATATTCCCAAAAACCAAAATACCCAAATAAATCCAAAAAAAATAAAAAACCCTAGAAATTTAAAAAACTCTTGAAACCCTAAAAACCCCTAATAAAACCATAAAAACAAAAAAACACTTAAAACCCCTAAAAATCAGAAAAATGCTAAAAACCTTAACGACCCTAAAAACCCAAAAACCATTAAAACCATAAAACCCCTAAAACATTATTAATATTATACCCCAATAAAAACTATAAAAACACTACAAAACTTAATAAACCTTTTAACCCCTAAAATGTTAAAATCTATTGAAATAATTAAAACCCTAAAAATTTACTAAAAACATAAAAAACCCTAAAATCCATTAAAAACCCAAGTAGAGATTTAAAACAATTAAAATAATTGAAACCACAAAAAAAACAAAATACCAAAAAGATCCTAAAAACCATAAAACTTCTAAAAACCAAAAATCCCCTAAAAATAGTAAAATAGACTAAAAACCTATAAACTACAAAAAAATCACTAAAAACTCTGAAAAAACATTAATCCCTTAAAAAATTAAAAACCTATAAAAAACAATAAAAACCCAAAAAACTCAAAAAACTATAAAACTAAAAAAACTCTAAAACCCAAAAAAACACTAAAAACATCAAAACACTAAAATCCCTTAAAATCCCTAAAATACCAAAAAAAAACATTGAAATTCTAAAAAATCCATAAAAAATCATGTACATTTAATAACCCCTAAAAATAATGAAAAACCTAAGAAAACCACAAAAAAATATAAAAACCATTTAATTCCTAAACCCCCCCCCCCCAAACAAAATTAATCCCCAAAAAAGCTTAAAAAATCCTAAAAAACCTTAAAATCCTAAAAATACCCATAAAAATTATAAAAAATCCCTATGAGTGTAATACCCCTAAAAATTCTGAAAAAACAGATGAAAAAATTTAAATACACAAAACAATTAAACCCACTAAAAAACTAATAAATTCTAAAAACCCTAAAAACCCCCAAAACCCCCCCAAAACCCCTAAAACCCCAAAACCCCTAAAAATCCTTTAAAACCTGAAAACCCGTGAAACTATGAGTATCCTAAAAATACCTAAAAATTTATACAAATATAAAAAACCCTAAAACCCCTAATAAACACTTAATAACCATAAAAATATAAATCCCCTAAAAACCCAAAAAAATGCTAAATCCTTAAAAACCCAAAAAAGGATAAAAACCTTAAAAGACCCTACAAACCTAAAAAATCATAAAAAATGAAACCTATACAATACATAAAAGCTAATAAAACCCATAAAACCCTAAAACCCATCAATAACTCTAAAAACCTATTAAATCTGTAAAAACATTAAAAGACTCTAAAAATCCCTAAAATCCCTAAAACCCCTAAAAACCTTTAGAAGCCTTTTACACCCATTAAAATCCTAAAACCCCACAAAATACTCTAAAAACCCCCTTTAACCCCTAAAAATGTAAAAAAAACTATAAAAACCTAGAAAACCAAAAAATCCCTAAAAGTCCTAAAAACCATCAAAACACTAAAAACCCTAAAAATCCCTAAGATCCAAGAAACCCATAAAAATAACATAAAATCCCACAAAATGTAAAAAACAATAAAACCTTGAAAGACCCTAATAAAACCTAAAATAATTAAAACCCCGAAAAACCTAAAAAATTATAAAACCCCCAAAACCATTAAAATCCCCAAACACCCTAAAAGCCAATAAAAATCCAAAAAAAATCACTATAATCCATAAAAATGAAAACCCCAATTAAAACTGAAAAAATTAAATGAAAACCATAAAAACTAAAATACAGTTAAATCCCCTAAAAACAAAAAAAACCTTGAAAACCCTGAAAGACCCTATATCCAGTAAAACCTATAAAGCCACGATAAATATTAAAATAGACTAAAACATATAAAAGACAAAAAAATTGCTAAAAACTGTGAAAAAAACATTAAACCCTTACAAAATAAAAAACCTATAAAAAATAATAATTACCCAAAAAACTCAAAAAACTATAAAACCCAAAAAAACACTAAATACATCAAAACACTAAAAGCCCTTAAAATCCCTAAAATACCTATAAAAAATTAAAATCTTAATAATTCCATAAAAATTACTACACATGTAAAACCCCTAAAAATAATGGAAAATCGAAGAAAACAATAAAAACTCAGAAAACAATAATACCCTAAAAGCCTAAAAACCAAAAAATTTCTAAAAACAATAAAAACATGAAATAAAAAAACATTCAAACACCCTCAAAATCCCTAAAAACCATAAAAAATATAAAATCTCTAATAACAACATGATAATCCCCGAAAATGTAAAAAACTTTTACAAACCCGAACGACCCTAAGAAAGCATTAAAACTCAAAAAACACATAAAACATACTTAAACCCTAAAATACCCTAAAACCCCATAAAAATCATAAAAATACCTAAAAACTATAAAAAACCTTAACACCCCAAAAGAAACTAAAAAACCACTAAAACTATGAAACCTCTTTAAAACCCTAAAAACATTTAAAAACTCAGAAAAACATAAAAAATATATAAAAAATCCCCAGGACCTTAAGAAACCATAAAAACCATAAAAATCCTAAAACCATTAAAAACCTTGAAAATATATAAAAAACCTAAAAAACCATATAAATCCTAAAAAATCTATTAAAATCCTGAGAAACGTAAAAAATCTCAAAAACCCTAAAAACCCCTAATAAAACCTTAAAAATATTACCCCACATAAGCCTCTTACAAAACCTAAAAACACCCTCTAGACAATAAAAAACCTAAGAACCCTAAAAACTTGAAAAATCCTTAAAAACACTAAAAACCATAAAAAAACTAAAAAAACTAAAAATCCAGAACAACCAAAAAATACTAAAAAACCATAAGAAAAAATAAATAAAATAAAAAGATAAAAACAAATAAAACACCTAAAAAATGCAAAAAACATAAAAATTCCTTAAAAAACAAAAAACTATAAAAACAATAAAAACCACTAAAAACCTTATTAATCCCTAAAACCCATAAAAACCAAAAAACCTCACTATAAACTCTAAAGACCCTTTAAAACCCAAAAAATGTTCACAAACTCTAAAAACCATAAAAACCCAAAAAAATCTCAAAAATACAATCCAAACACAAAACCCCCCTAAAAACCATAAAAAACCCTCAACCCCCCCAATCCCTACTACTATAAAAAAACAATAACAATCACAAAAAAATACATAATACTGTAAAAAAATAGAAAAAATGCTAGAACACTGATAAAGACATAAAAACCTAAAAACACTTTAAAACCATAAAAATCCTAAATATGCTAAAAATCCAAAAAATTCCTAAATTCTTAAAAAACCCTAAAACCCTCCAAATACTTAAAAACCCAAAAACCATTAAAAATCCTAAAAAATGCCCAAAACCCCCTAAAATGAATAAAACCCATAAAAAAAGAAAACAATAATAAAACCATAAAAACCTAAAAACACTTAAAATCTTAAAAAATCATCAAATATGATAAAACCCTAAAAAGTCAATAAAACCCTATAAACCAATAAATTTCGTAAAAACCAATACAAACCTAAAAACTTAAAAGACCTATAAAATTTATAAAATAACTAAAAGAACTTAAAAACTATTAAACATCTAAAAATGTTAAAAAACTCTACAAACCCTAAAAACCCTAAAAACTCAAAATCCTGGAAAAACACAAAAAACCCTAAAACCCCTAAAAACCCATCCAAATCCTTTAAACCCTAAAACCAAATAAATTGTTAAAAATTACCTAAAACACCTAAAAACCTAAAAACACCTTAAAACCTAGAATAATAATAAGAAAATGATAAAAACATAAAATCATTTAAAACCCCCCAAAACCGAAAAATGATAAAATTCCTAAAAGAATGTAAAAACACTAAATACCATAAAAATACCCAAAAACCATTAAACCCCCAAATAACTAAAAACTATAAAAACCATTTAAATTGATAAAAATTTAATAAAACTATAATACCCGTAAAATCCCTATTGAACACAATGAAACCCTAAAAACCCTAAAAACCCTAAAACCCTATAAAACCCCCCAAAATCCCTAAAAACTCGAAAAAATCATTAAAATCATAAAAAAACTGAAAAATTATAAAACACTAAAGACCCTAAAACCCCTAAGAAAACCATAAAAAAAATAAAACACTTAAACCCCCCAAAAAACTAAAAAACATTAAAAAACCTAAAACCCCTTAAACCCTCCCTAAAAACCATAAAACACTATAAAACCATAAAATACCGTAAAACACCAATAAAATTATAAAAACCCTTTAAAACCTTAACAACATTAAAAATTCTCAAAAAAGTAAAAAACTATAAAAAAACCAAAAAAACCCTGAAAACCCCAAATTTCAAGAAAAACCCAAAATTACTTAAAATTCCTAAAAACACTCAAAACTCTTAAAAACCCTTAAACCCACAAAAATCCTAAAAACACATAAAAATACCTAAAAATGAATAAACACTAAACACCAAAAAACCCTAAGGAAAACTAAAAAACATTAAAACACCAAAACCCCTAAAAAGAAAAAAAAAAGCTAAAAACCCTAAAAATCTAAAAAACCATAAAAATCAGTAAAAACTATTAAAAATTTAAAAAACCTAAAAAATTTAAATAACAAAATAACATAAAATTACCAAAAAACCTTGAAACACCATTGGAAAACCTAAAAACAATAAGAACACTTAAAACCCCTAAAAACCTAAAAAATATTAAAACCCCAAAGACAATTTAAAATCCTTAATGCCCTAAAAAGCATAAAACCCCACAAAACTTAAAAACCCCTAAAACGCTTTAAAAACCATAAAAACCAATAAAAATATAAAAACCCTAATTTTTTTTAAAAACAATAAAAACTCTAAAATATCTCAATAACCTAAAAAACTATTAAAATAAAAAAACCCTTAAAAAACCCTAAAACCCTCAAAAACTGTAAAAAAAACTAAAATCCCTTTAAATCCTAAGAAATATATTCAAATCCATCAAAATGTAAAAACCCTAAAATCCCTAGAAAACCTCTAAGTAGAAATTAAAAAACTAAAAACCCTTAAAAACCTAAGAACACTAAAAAATCTAAATAACCTTAAAACCCCTAAAAATCTTAAAAATACCTAAAAATAAAAAAACACATAAAATTCATAAAAAGACCAGAAAATCCATAACCACATAAAAAACCATAAAAACATGAAAACCCCTAAGAATACCCTAAAATCCTAAAAACCCAAACACCCCTAAAAACCTAAAAATGATAACACCCATAGATGACCATAAACACCCTAAAAACCAAATAAAAAATCACCAAAAAGAGTAAAAACCATAAAATTCATAAAAACCCTAAAAATCACTAAAAACATGAAAAAAGTAAGAAAACTGTAAAAAAACTAAAAACAATTTAAACCCCTAAAACCATAAAAAACACACAAATATTCAAAAAAAACACCCAAAATCCCTTAAGCCCCAAAATCCCAAAACCCCAAATAACTAATAAAAATCCAAAAAAATCCCCAAAAATTCCTAAAAATGCAAAAAACCATAAATTCATTAAAACCACTAAGAAAATAATTAAACACAAAAAACACTCAAAAAAATAAAAAAAATTCTAAAAACTATAAAAACCCAAAAAACCCTAAAACACCTAAAAATCCTAAAACCCAAAAAAAACCTTAAAACCTAAAAAACCCCATAAAAACACTAAAAACATATAAATACTCTTTAATCCCTTTAAATCCATAAAAAGGTTTAATAACACTAAAAAACAATAAAACCCCAAAAAAAATATATAATTAAAAAAAGAAAAAAACCTAAAAACCATCAAAAGAGTAAAAAAATACAAAAAAACCCCAAAATCCGTAAAATCCAAAAAAAATACCTAAAAACCCTTAAAATGAAAAAAAAACAAGTAAGAAACTTGAAAACCCCTAAGAAAATCTTAAAAATAAAAAATTCATAAAACCACTAAAAACATAATGATTATAAAAACACTAAATGTCCCTATATACAATAAAATCCTATAAACACCCTAAAACCACTAAAAACAGAAAAACGTCGAAAACACCATAAATAACGTAAAACCACTGAAAACTTTGTAAACCATTTAAACACCTAAAAACATTAAAAACATTCAAAAACATAAAACCTATAAAACTCACAAAAAAACAATCTAAAACCTAAAAAACATAAAAAACATAAAACCCCTAAAAATAACAAAAAACTATAAAAATTCCTAAAATCCGAAAAAAAAACCTAAATATCCTAAAATCACATAGAAACCCTCAATATTCAAAAAAACCCAAATACCCATATAAATCCTAAAAAGAAATAAAAAATCCATATAAATTTAATAAACTCTAGGAAACAAAAAAACCCTAAAGAAAACCATAAAAACATAAAAACACTTTAAACCCCTAAAAATCAAAAAAAATGATAAAAAACATAGCGAACCTAAAAACCCAAAAACCATTAAAACCATAAAACCCATAAAACATTAATAACACTAAAACCTAATAAAAACAGTAAAACACAAAAAAAAATTAATAAAACTTTTACCCACTAAAAATGTTAAAATCTCTAGGAATCATTAAAACCCTAAAAATTTACTAAAAATGTAAAAAACATTAAAATCCATTAAAACCCCAAATAGATCCTTAAAACCAATAAAAAGACTTAAAACCACAAAAAACACAAAATACCAAAAAGTCCTTAAAAATCATAAAACCTCTAAAATCCAAAAATCCCCTAAAATTAGTAAAATAGTCTAAAAACCTATAAAAGAAAAAAAAACACTAAAAACATGAAAAAAAACATCAAACCGTTAATAAAATAAAATCCTATAAAAACAATAAAATCCTAAAAAACTCAAAAAACTATAAAACCCAAAAAACACTAAAAACGTCAAAACACTAAAAGCCCATTAAATCCCTAAAATACCTAAAAAAACATTGAAAATCATAAAAAATCCATAAAAAATCATGCACATGTAAAAACTCCTAAACATAATGAAAAAACTAAGAAAACCACTAAAAAATATAAAAACCGTTTAAATCCTAAAAACCCAAAAAAATTATTCCCCAAGACGCATAAAAAATCCTTGAAAACCTTAATATCCCAAAAAAAATTCCATAAAGATTATAAAAAATCCCAAAAAATCCATATGAGTATAAAACCCCTAAAAATTGGAAAACACCCAAGAAAACCTTTAAATACACAAAACAATTAAACCCGCTAAAAAACTAAGAAATGAAAAAAACCCTAAAAACCCCCCAAAACCCCAAAACCCTAAAACTCCTCAAACCCATTTAAACTCCTTAAAATGATAAAAACTATAAAAAATTATAAAATCCGTAAAAACATAAAAACCCTAAAACCCAAAAAAACCATAAATACCATCGAAATCCCTAAAACCGTTAAAATTCTTTAAAAATCCTCAAAAATACCTAAAAACATAAAAATCCCTTAAACCCCTTAAACCCTAAGAACACCTTAAAAACCTGAAAACACTAAAAACCCCTCAAAACCTAAAAGCACTAAAAACCTTAAAATCCCTAAAAACCTCAAAAACCAATAAAACACCTAAAAACCTTAAAAAATCACAAATAACCCTAAAAATAATAAATACCCTAAAACCACAAAATACACTAAAAAAATTCAAAACCCTAAACATTTTAAAAATCCTTAAAGCACTAAAAAACTCATCACCCCTTAAATTCCCTAAAAAAGAAATAAACCCCCTAGAAACTATCAAAACTCTAAAATCCCTTAAAAATACAAAAAAGGGTAAAAACCCCTAAAATGTAAAAAAAACTAAAACACCTAAAATACACTAATAAAACATTAAATCCCAAAATAAACATAAAAACACTAAAAACATAAAAAATACTAAAAACCCTAACAATCATGAAAACCCAAGACACTCTAAAAACCATAAAACCCTTAAAACCCTAAAAAACCATAAAACCAATAAAAAACTATAAACTTATAAACCCCCTAAAACATTAAAAAACTCTAAAAACCTTCCAAACCCAAAAAAATCAAACCCCCCAAAACCCAATAAAACCATATAAAAATAAAAACCTTAAAAACCATCAAAATCCATAAAGACCCCAAATAGATAAAAAGTGGTAAAAAAGACCAAAAACACCACAAAAAACATCAGAACCCATAAAAAAATGAAATACTATGTAGAAAAATGTTTAAAACCATAAAACACGTAAAATCACTAAAAAATGATAAAATCTTAAAAACAAAAAAAACCAATAAAATATAAAAAATCAAAAAATCCCATAAAATCCCTAATACCCTACTAAAAACTATAAAACCCCTTCAAACACCAAACAATGATAAAAAAAACTCAAAAAATACATTAACACCCTAAAAAACTCAAAAAACCCCCTAAACCCCCAAAAAGACTGTACAACCCTAAAAACCCTAAAAATATGAAAAAAACTCAAAATACCTATGAAACATAAAAATCATAAAATTCCAAACAGATCCCTAGAAATAATTAAAAATGTAAACACCCTATGAAAACTGAAAAACATAAGAAACCCTTAAAAACATAAAAACACTTAAAATGCCAAAATACACAAAAAACCCTAAAAAGCATAAAAACTATAAAAGCCTAAAAAACCCTAAAACCCAAAAAATCCAAAAAACACTAACGATCCAAATATCCATTTAAACCTAAAAAACATTTCAAATAATCAGAAAAACTTATAATCCCTTAAAACTAAAAAAAACACTAAAAACCCAAAAAAAAAACAAAAAAAAACACTAAAAACCTAAAAACCCCTTAAAACCCTCAAAATCCACAAAACCCTAAAAAATATAAATAACCTAAAAATAAATTAAATTCCAAAAAAGGTAAAAACACTTAAAATACAAAAAACACCTATGAAATCCATAAAAACATAATAAAACATAAACCCCTTAAATACCTAAAAATGATAAAAACCCTAAAATAACATAATACCCCATAAAACCCCCTAAAAGCCACATAAAAACATGAAAACTGTTTAACACCCAAAAAATGTTAAAAACTATGAAATCCCATAAAACTCTAAAATTCTCAAAAGAAACCCTAAAACCCAAAAAAACTCCCAAAAATCCAATCAAGCCCCCAAAATCCATAAAAACCCTAAAAACCCTATAATTCTGTAAATATACAAAATAATATAAAAACCCCTAAGAAACCTGAAACCCCCTATAAAAACCATAAAACAAAAAGACACTTAAAACCACTAAAAATCTAAAAAAATATTAAAACCCCAAAGATAATTTAAAATCCCTAATGCCCAAAAAAGAATAAAAACACCATAAATCATTGAAAACCCTAAAACCCTTTAAAAACCATAAAAACCAATTAAAATCTAAAAACCCTAAAATTTCTAAAAACAGTAAAAACTCTAAAATATCTCAATAACCCAAAAAACTATAAAAGTCAAAAAAACCATAAAAAACCATAAACCACTCAAAAAGTGTAAAAAACCTAAAATCCCTTAAAATCCAAAAAAGTATATTCAAATCCATAAAATGTAAAAACCCTAAAATCCCTAGAAAACCCCTAAGTATACATTAAAAAACTAAAAACCCTTAAAACCTAAGAACAGTAAAAAACTAAAAAACCTTAAAACCCATAAAAATTCTAAAAATACCTAAAAACCAAAAAAACCCCATAAAATTCATAAAAGCCCTGAAAGTACATAAGCACATAAAAAAACAAAAAAGCTTGAAAACCCCTAAGAATACCTAAAAAACCTAAAAACCTAAATACCCCTAAAAATCTAAAAATTATAACATCCCTAGATGACCATAAATATAATAAAAACCAAAATAATTAAAATCACTAAAAAGAGTAAAAACCATAAAAATCATAAAACCCCTAAAAATCACTAAAAATATAAAAAAAACTATGAAAACTGTAAAAAAAACTAAAAACAATTTAAACCTATAAAAACATAAAAAACACACAAAAATCCAAAAAAACCCAAAATCCTTTATACCCCCAAAATACCAAAAACCCTACTAACTAATAAAAATCGTAAAAAATCCCAAAAAATTCCAAAAGATGTAAAAAGCCCCAAATTCCTGAACACGACTAAGAAAATAATTAAACACAAAAAACACTCAAAACAAATAAAAACCAAAAAAATTATAAAAACTATTAATGACCCAAAAAACACTAAAACACCTAAAAATCCTAAAACCCTAAAAAAACCTTAAAACCTAAAAAACCCATAAAAACATTAAAAACATCAAAATACTCTATAATCCCTTAAAATCCCTAAAAAAGTTTAATAACTCTAAAAAACACTAAATCCCCTAAAAATGTAAAGAATAAAAAAAAGAAAAAAACCTAAAAAACATCAAAAGAGTAAAAAAATACAAAAAATCCCATGATCCCTAAAATCCAAAAAATACATAAAAACACTTAAAATGAAACAAACTAGTAAGAAACGTGAAAACCCCTCAGAAAATCTTAAAAAAATGCATAAATACACTAAAAACCTAATGATGGTAGAAACCCTAAATGTCCTAAAAAACAATAAAATCCTATAAACACCGTACAATCCTCTAAAAACCCAAAATCCCCGAAAACCCCATAAAAAACCTAAACCCACTTAAAACTCTATAAACCCTTTAAACACCTAAAAACAATAAAAACATTAAAAAAACCAATAGAACTCACAAAAAAGATACTAAAACCTAAAAAACTACAAAAAACATAAAACCCCTCAAAATAACAAAAAACTATAAAAATTCATAAAATCTCAAAAAACATAAACAAAACCTAAAAATCCTAAAATCACATAGAAACACTCAATATTCCAAAAAACCAAATTACCCAAATAAATCCAAAAAAGAAATAAAAAAAACCTAAAAATTTAAAAAACTCTTGCAACCCTAAAAACCCCTAATAAAACCATAAAAACAAAAAAACACTTAAAACCCCTAAAAACCAGAAAAATGCTAAAAACCTTAACGACCCTAAAAACCCAAAAACCATTAAAACCATAAAACCATAAAACCACTAAAACATTCTTAACACTAAAACACAATAAAAAATGTACAAACACTACAAAATTTAATAAACCTTTTAACCCCTATAATTTTAAAATCTATTGAAATCATTAAAACCCTAAAAATTTACTAAAAACGTAAAAAACCTTAAAATCCATTAAAAACCCAAGTAGAGCTTTAAAAAAATTTAAAGACTTGAAACCAGAAAAAAAACAAAATACCAAAAAGATCTTAAAAACCCTAAAACTGCTAAAAACCAAAAATCCCCTAAAAATAGTAAAATAGACTAAAAACCTATAAACGACAAAAAAAATCACTAAAAACTATGAAAAAACACTAAACCCTTAAAAAATTAAAAACCTATAAAAAACAATAAAAACCCAAAAAAATAAAAAAACTCTAAAACTCAAAAAACTCTATAACCCAAAAAAACACTAAAAACATCAAAACACTAAAAGCCCTTAAAATCCCTAAAATACAAAAAAAAAACCTTAATATACTAAAAAATCCATAAAAATCATGCACATGTAAAAACCCCTAAAAATAATGAAAAACCTAAGAAAACCACACAAAAAAAATATATAAAAACCATTTAATTCCTAAAACCCCAAAAAAAATTAATCCCCAAAAAATCTTAAAAAATCCTAAAAAACCATAAAATCCCAAAAATACCCATAAAAATTATAAAAAATCCCAAAAAATCCCTATGAGTGTAATACCCCTAAACAATTTGAAAAAACACATGAAAACGTTTAAATATAGAAAACAATTAAACCCACAAAAAAACTAAGAAATACTAAAAACCCTAAAACCCCCCCAAACCCCCCCAAAACCCCTAAAACCCTAAAACCCCTAAAAATCCTTAAAAACCTAAAAAACCCGTGAAACTATGAGTATCTTAAAAATACCTAAAAATTTATACAAATATATAAAACCCTAAAACCCAAAATAAACACTTAATAACCTTAAAAATATAAATCCCCTAAAAACCCGAAAAAAATGCTAAAACCTTAAAAACCCCAAAAATGATAAAAACCTTATAAGACCCTACAAAACTAAAAAAATAATAAAAAACATTAAACCTATACAATATATAAAAGATACTAAAACCCATAATACCCTAAAACCCATCAATAACTCTAAAAACCCATTAAATTTATAAAAACATTAAAAGACTCTAAAAATCCCAAAAATCCCTAAAACCCCTAAAAGCCTTTAGAAGCCTTTTACACCCATTAAAATCCTAAAACCCTAAAAAATACTCTAAAACCCCCTTTAACCCATAAAAATGTTAAAAAAACTCTAAAAACCCAGAAAACCAAAAATCCCTAAAAGTCCTAAAATCCATCAAAACACTAAAAACACTAAAAATCCCTAAGTTCCAAAAAAACCCATAAAAATAACATAAAATCCCACAAAATGTAAAAAACACCAAAACCTTGAAAGACACTAATAAAACCTAAAATAAATAAAACCCCTAAAAACCTAAAAAATTATAAAACCCCCAAAACCATAAAAATCCTCAAACACCCTAAAAACTAATAAAAATCCAAAAAAATCACTAAAATCCATAAAAATGAAAACCCCAATTAAAACTGAAAAAAATAAAATGAAAACCATAAAAACTAAAAAAAATAGTTAAATCCCCTAAAAACAAAAAAAACTTGAAAACCCTGAAAGACCCTAAAACCAGTAAAACCTATAAAGCCCCGAAAAATAGTAAAATAGACTAAAACCTATAAATGACAAAAAAATCGCTAAAAACTCTGAAAAAAACATTAAATCCTTACAAAATTAAAAACCTATAAAAAATAATAAAAACCCAAAAAACTCAAAAAACTATAAAACCCAGAAAAACACTAAATACATCATAACACTAAAGCCCTTAAAATCCCTAAAATAACTATAAAACCATGAAAATCCTAATAATTCCATAAAAATTCCTACACATGTAAAAACCCCTTAAGATAATGAAAAACCTAAGAAAATCATAAAAACTCATAAAAAAATAAAACCCTAAAAACCTAAAAATCGCTAAAACCAATAAAAACATGAAATAATAAAACATTAAAACACCCTCAAAATCCCTACAAACCATAAAAAACATAAAATCCCTAAAAACAACATGATAATCCCCGAAAATGTAAAAATCTTTTACAAACCCGAATGACCCTAAGAAAACATTAATACTCAAAAAACAAATAAAACACATTTAAATCCTAAAATACCCTAAAACCCCATAAAAATCATAAAAATACCTAAAAACTATAAAAAAAACCATAACAGCCCAAAAAGAAACTAAAAAACCACTAAAACTCTGAAACCCCTTTAAAACCCTAAAAACATTTAAAAACTCAAAAAAACATAAAAAATATATAAAAAATCCCAAGGACCCTAAGAAACCATAAAAACCATAAAAATTGTAAAACCTTTAAAAACCTTGAAAATATCTAAAAAACCTAAAAAACCATATAAATCCTAAAAAATTTATTGAAATCCCGAGAAACGTAAAAAATCATAAAAAACCCTAAAACCCACAATTAAACCTTAAAAATATAACCCCACATAAGTCTCTTACAAAACCTAAAAACCCCCTCTAGCCAATAAAAAACCTAAGAACCCTAAAAACATGAAAAATCCTTAAAAACACTAAAAACCATAAAATTCCTTAAAAAACTAAAAATCCAAAACAACCAAAAAATCCTAAAAAACCATAAGAAAAAATAAAAAACATAAAAAGATAAAAATAAATAAAACACCTAAAAAATGAAACAAACATAAAAATGCCTTAAAAAACTAAAAATTATAAAACCTATAAAAACCACTAAAAACCTTAATATTCCCTAAAACCCCATAAAAACCAAAAAACTTCACTATAAACTCTAAAGACCCTTTAAACCACAAAAAAGCTTCACAAACTCTAAAAACCATAAAAACACAAAAACAATCTCAAAAAATACAATCCAAACACAAAACACCCCTAAAAACCATAAAAAACCCTCAACCCCCCAATCCCTACTACCATAAAAAAACAATAACAATCACAAAAAGTACATAATACTGTAAAAAAACTTGAAAAAATGCTAGAACACTGCTAAAGACATAAAAACCTAAAAACACTTTAAACCCATAAAAATCCTAAATATGCTAAAAATCCAAAAAATCCCTAAATTCTTAAAAAAACGTAAAACCCTCCAAATACTTAAAAACCCCAAAACCATTAAAATCCTAAAATATGCCCAAAACCACCTAAAATTAATAAAACCCATAAAAAAAGAAAACAATAAGAAAACCCTAAAAACCTAAAAACACTTAAAATCCTAAAAAATCCTAAAAAATCCTAAAAAATAATAAAACCCTAAAAAGTCAATAAAACCCTATAAACCAATAAATTTCGTAAAAACCAATAAAAACCTAAAAATGTAAAAGACCTATATAATTATTAAAACAACTAAAAGAACTTAAAAACTATTAAACTTCTAAAATGTTAAAAAACTCTAAAAACCCTAAAAACCCTAAAAACTCAAAATCCTGAAAAACACAAAAAAACCCTAAAACCCCTAAAAACCCAGCCAAATCCTTTAAACCCTAAAAACCAAATAAATTATTAAAAAAATCCCTAAATCATCTAAAAACATAAAAACCCCTTAAAATTTAGAAAAATAATAAGAAAATGATAAAAAAATAAAAACATTTAAAACCCCCCAAAATCAAAAAATGATAAAATTCCTAAAAGAATGTAAAAACACTAAATACCATAAAAATCCCCAAAAAACATTAAACCCCCAAAAAACTAAAAACTATAAAACCATTTTAATTGATAAAAATGTAAAAAAACTATAATACCCATAAAATCCCTATTGAACTCAATGAAACCATAAAAACACTAAAAACCCTAAAACCCTATAAAACCCCCCAAAATCCCTAAAAACTCGAAAAATCATTAAAATCATAAAAAAATTGAAAAATTTTAAAACACTAAAGACCCTAAAACCCCTAAGAAAACCATAAATACCTAAAACACATAAACCCCCTAAAAAACTAAAAAACATTAAAAAACCAAAAATCCCCTAAACCCTCCCTAAAAACCATAAAAAACCTTAAAACCATAAAATATCCTAAAACACCACTAAAATTATAAAAACCATTTAAACCCTTAATGGGATAAAAAATTCTTAAAAAAGTTAAAAATTATAAAAAAACCAAAAAAACCCAGAAATCTCCAAATTACAACAAAAACCCAAAAATCCTTAAAATTCCCAAAAACACTCAAAACCCCTAAAAAACCTTAAACCCACAAAAATCCTAAAAACACATGAAAATACCTAAAAATGAATAAACACTAAACACCAAAAAACCCTAAGGAAAACTAAAAAATATATAAAAACCCCAAGACCCTAACAAACCATAATAACCATCAAAATCCTAAAACATATAAAAACCTTGAAAATATCTAAAAAACCTAAAAAACCATATGAATCCTAAAAAATCTATTAAAATCCTGAGAAAAGTAAAAAATCATAAAAACCCTAAAAACCCCTAATGAAACCTTAAAAATATAACCCCACAGAAGTCTCTTACAAAACCTAAAAACCCCTAGCCAATAAAAAACCTACAAAGCCAAAAAACCCAAAAAATCCTTAAAAACTCTAAAAATCATAAAAATCCTAAAAAAAATAAAAAACCAAAACAACCTAAAAATCCTAAAAGACCTTAAGAAAAAATAAAAAACATAAAAACATAAAAACAAATAAAACACCTAAAAAATGTAAAAAACATAAAAATGCCTTAAAAACCTAAAAACCTCTAAATATAATAAAAACCACTAAAAACCTTAATAATCCTTAAAAACCCATAAAAACAAAAATACCTCACTATAAAATCTTAATCCCCATTAAACCCCAAAAAATGTTCACAAACTCTAAAAAACATAAAAATGAAAAAAATCTCAAAAAATACCATCCAAACACAAACCCCCCTAAAAACCATAAAAACCTCTCAACCTCCCCCCCCCCAAATTCCTAATACCACAAAAAACAATCACAATCACAAAAAAATACATAAAACTGTAAAAAAAACTGAAAATACGTTAGAATAGTGATAAAGACATAAAAACCTAAAAACACTTTAAACCCCTAAAAATCAAAAATATACTAAAAATC
Organism: Viscum album; assembly: GCA_963277665.1. Lineage (NCBI taxonomy): Eukaryota > Viridiplantae > Streptophyta > Magnoliopsida > Santalales > Viscaceae > Viscum > Viscum album. The sequence goes on from OY728152.1 coordinate 1,119,626,815, forward strand.
CAAAAAATTCCCTAAAATCTTAAAAAAAACTAAAACCCTACAAATACTTAGAAACTCAAAAACCATTAAAAATCCTAAAAAATGCCTAAAACCCCCTAAAATGAATAATTCCCCTAAAAATAAGAAAACAATAGGAAAACCTTAAAAACCTAAAAACACTTAAAATCCTAAAAAAATCATAAAAAATGAAAAAAACCTAAAAAGTTAATAAAACCCTATAAACCAATACATTTCTTAAAAACCAATAAAAACCTAAAAACAGTAAAGTCCTATAAAATTACTAAATCAACTAAAAACACTTAAAAAAATTAAACATAAAAATGTTAAAAACGTCTAAAAACCCTTAAAACACTAAAAACTCAAAATCCTGAAAAACACAAAAAACCCTAAACCCCCTAAAACCCATCAAAATACTTTAACCCTAAAAACCAAATAAATTATTAACCAATCCCTAAAACACCCAAAAAACCCCCCTAAAAACCTAGAAAAATAATACGAAAATGATAAAAACATAAAAACATTTAAAACCCCCAAAAACCTAAAAATGATAAAATTACTAAAAGAATGTAAAAACACTAAATACCATAAAAATCCCCAAAATCTATAAAACCCCCAAAAAACTAAAAACTCTAAAAACCATTTAAATTGATAAAAATGTTAAAAAAACTATAGTACCAGTAAATTCCCTATTGAACTCAATGAAACCCTAAAAACCAAAAAAACCGTAAAACCCTATAACCCCCCCCCCCCCCAAATCACTAAAAACTCTAAAAATCATTAAAATCATAAAAAAACTGAAAATTTTTTAAACACTAAAAACACTAAAAACCCATAAGAAAACCATAAAAACATAAAAAAATAAACCCCCTTAAAAACTAAAAAACATTAAAAACCCTAAAACCCCCTAAACCCTCCCTAAAAACCATAAAACCATTTAAAACCATAAAATAAACTAAAACAACACTAAAATTATAAAAACCCTTTTAAACATTAATAACATTAAAAATTCTCAAAAAGTTAAAAATTATAAAAAAAACAAAAAACCCCAGAAAACCACAAAAATACTTAAAATTCATAAAAACACTCAAGAGTCCTAGAAAGCCTTAAACCCACAAAATTCCTAAAAATCCATAAAAATACCTAAAAATGAATAAACACCAAAACATAGAAAAACCCTAAGGAAACCTAAAAAACATAAAAACACCAAAAACCTTAAAAACATTAAAAAAGCTAAAAACTCTAAAAATTTGAAAAACCCTAAAAATCTGTAAAAACCTTTTAAAAATTAAAAATCCAAAAAAAACAAAAGAAAAACTAATAACATAAAATTACAAAAAAAACTATGAAAACCCCGAGGAAAAGCTAAAAACCATAATAACACTTAAAACCACTAAAAACCTAAAAAAATATTAAAACCCCAAAGATAATTTTAAAGCCCGAATGCCCTAAAAAGAATAAAAACGCCATAAAACATTAAAAACCCTAAAACCCTTTAAAAACCTTAAAAACCAATAAAAATCTAAAAACCCAAAAATTTATAAAAACAATAAAAACTCTAAAATATATCAATAACCCAAAAAACTATAAAAGTCAAAAAAACCATAAAACCCCATAAACCACTCAAAAAGTGTAAAAAACCTAAAAGCCCTTAAAATGCAAAAAAGTATATTCAAATCCATAAAAATGTAAAAACACTAAAATCCCTAGAAAAACACTAAGTAGACATTAAAAAACTAAAAACACTTAAAAACCTAAGAACACTAAAAAACCCAAAAACCCTTAAAACCCATAAAAAATCTAAAAATACCTAAAAACCAAAAAAACCCCCTAAAATTCATAAAAAGCCCTGAAAATGCATAAGCACATAAAAACCATAAAAGCATGAAAACCCCTAAGAATACCTAAAAAACATAAAAACCTAAAAACCCCTAAAAACCAAAAAATTATAACACCCCTAGATGACTATAAAGACAATAAAAACCAAAAAAAATTAAAATCACTAAAAAGAGTAAAAACCATAAAAATCATAAAAACCCTAAGAATCACTAAAAATATAAAAAAACTATGAAAACTGTAAAAAAACTAATGAAAATTTAAACCTATAAAACCATAAAAATCACACAAAAATCCCAAAAAAACCCAAAATCCTTTAAACCCCCAAAATACCAAGAACCCTTATAACTAATAAAAATCGTAAAAAATCCCCAAAAATTCCAAAAAATGTAAAAAACCCTAAATGCTTGAACACCACTAAGAAAATAATTAAACACAAAAAACACTAAAAAAAATAAAAACCAAAAAAATTATAAAAACTATAAAAGACCCAAAAACCCCAAAAACACCTAAAAATCCTAAAATCCTAAAAAGCCTTAAAACCTAAAAAACCCATAAAAACTCTAAAAACATCTAAACACTATATAATCCCTTAAAATCCCTAAAAAAGTTTAGTAACTCTAAAAAACACTAAAGCCCCTAAAAATGTAAAGAATCAAAAAAATAAAAAAACCTAAAAACCATCAAAAGAGTAAAAAAATACAAAAAAATCCCATAATCCCTAAAATCAAAAAAATACATAAAAACACTTAAAATGAAAAAAAAGTAAGAAACATGAAAACCCCTAAGAAAATCTTTAAAAAATTCATAAATCCACTAAAAACCTAATGATGGTAGAAACCCTAAATGTCCCAAAAAACAATAAAATCCTATAAACACCATACAAACCTCTAAAAACCCAAAATCCCCAAAATCCCCATAAAAAACCTAAACCCACTTAAAACTATATAAACCCTTTATACACCTAAAAACACTAAAAACATTAAAAAATCCTATAAAACTCAAAAAAAGATACTAAAACCTAAAAAACTTTAAAAAACATAAAACCCTCAAAATAACAAAAAACTAAAAAAATTCCTAAAATCTCAAAAAACACAAACAAAGCGTAAAAATCCAAAAATCACATAGAAACACTCAATATTCCAAAAAACCAAATTACCCAAATAAATCCAAAAAAGAAATAAAAAAACCCTAGAAATTTAGAAAACTCTTGGAACCCTAAAACCCCTAATAAAACCATAAAAACAAAAAAACACTTAAAACCCCTAAAAATCAGAAAAAATGCTAAAAACCTTAACGACCCTAAAAACCCAAAAACCATTAAAACAATAAAACCACTAAAAAATTATTAATACCAAAACCCAATAAAAACTATAAAAACACTACAATATTTAATAAACCTTTTAACGCCTAAAATGTTAAAATCTATTGAAATCATTAAAACCCTAAAAATTTACTAAAAACTTAAAAAACCCTAAAATCCATTAAAAACCGAAGTATAGCATTAAAAAAATTAAAAGACTTGAAACCACAAAAAACACAAAATACCAAAAAGATCCTAAAAACCCTAAAACTGCTAAAAACCAAAAATCCCTTAAAAATAGTAAAATAGACTAAAAACCTATAAACGACAAAAAAATCACTAAAAACTCTGAAAAAACACTAAACCCTTAAAAAATTAAAAACCTATAAAAAAAATAAAAACCCAAAAAATTCAAAAACTCTAAAACTCAAAAAACTCTAAAACCCAAAAAAACACTAAAAACATCAAAACACTAAAAGCCCTTAAAATCCCTAAAATACCAAAAAAACCGTGATATCCTAAAAAATCCATATGAAATCATGCACATGATAAAACCCCTAAAAGTAATGAATTACCTAAGAAAACCACAAAAAAAATATAAAAACCATTTAATTCCTAAAACCCCCAAAAAAATTAATCCCCAAAAATGCTTAAAAAATCCTAAAAAACCTTAAAATCCAAAAAATACACATAAAAATTATAAAAAATCCCTAAAAATATCTATGAGTGTAATACCCCTAAAAAATCTGAAAAAACACATGGAAACGTTTAATTATAGAAAACAATTAAACCCAATAAAAAACTAAGAAATGCTAAAAACCCTAAAAATCCCCAAAACCCCCCTAAAACCCCTAAAACCCTAAAACCCCTAAAAATCCTTAAAAACCCGAAAAACCCGTGAAACTGTGAGTATCCTAAAAAAACCTAAAAATTTATACAAATATAAAAAACCCTAAAACCCCAAATAAACACTTAATAACCTTACAAATATAAATCCCCTAAAAACCCAAAAAAATGCTAAAACCTTAAAAACCCAAAAAATGATAAAAACCTTATAAGACCCTACAAACCTAAAAAATCATAAAAAACATGAAACCTATAAAATATATAAAAGATACTAAAACCCATAAAACCCTAAAACCCATCAATTACTCTAAAACCCCATTAAATCTGTAAAAACATTAAAAGACTCTAAAAATCCCTAAAATCCCTAAAACCCCTAAAAACCTTTAGAAGCCTTTTACACCCATTAAATCCTAAAATCCCAAAAAATACTCTAAAAAACCCCTTTAACCCCTAAAAATGTTTAAAAAAATCTAAAAACCCAGAAAACCAAAAAATCCCTAAAAGTCCTAAAAACCATCAAAACACTAAAAACCCTAAAAATCCCTAAGATCCAAAAAACCCATAAAAATAACATAAAATCCCACCAAATGTAAAAAACACTAAAAACATTAAAGGCCCTAATAACACCAAAAATAATTAAAACCCCTAAAAACCTAAAAAATTATAAAACCCCCAAAACCATAAAATTACCCAAACACCCTAAAACCCAATACAAATCCAAAAAAATCACTAAAATCTATAAAAATAAAAACCCCAATTAAAAAAAATTACAATGAAAACCATAAAAACTAAAAAATAGAGAAAACCCACTAAAAACAAAAAAAAACTTGAAATCCCAGAAAGACCCTAAAACCAGTAAAACCTATAAAGCCCCGAAAATAGAAAAATAGACTAAAACCTATAAAAGACAAAGAAACCACTAAAAACTCTGAAAAAAACATTAAATCCTTACAAAATTAAAAACCTATAAATGATAATAAAAACCCAAAATATTCAAAAAAGTATAAAACCCAAAAAAACACTAAATACATAAAAACACTAAAAGCCCATAAAATCCTTAAAATACCTATAAAACCATGAAAATCCTAATAATTCCAAAAAAAAATCCTACACGTGTAAAAACCCCTAAAAATAATGAAAAACCTAATAAAACCATAAAAACTCAGAAAAAAATAAAACCCTAAAAACCAAAAAATCGCTAAAAACAATAAAAACCTGAAATAACAAAACATTCAAACACCCTCAAAATCCCTAAAAACCATAAAAAACATAAAATCCCTAAAAACAACATGATAATCCCTGAAATTGTAAAAATCATTTACAAACACGAACGACCCTAAGAAAACATTAAAACTAAAAAAACACATAAAACACATTTAAATCATAAAATACCCTAAAACCCTATGAAAATCATATAAATACATAAAAACTATAAAAAACCTTAACAGCCCAAAAAGAAACTAAAAAACCACTAAAACTCTGAAACCCCTTTAAAACCCTAAAAACATTTAAAAACTCAAAAAAAAATAAAAAATATATAAAAAATCCCTAGGACCCTAAGAAACCATAAAAACCATCAAAATCGTAAAACCTTTAAAAATATTGAAAATATCTAAAAAACCTAAAAAACCATATAAATCCTAAAAAATCTATCAAAATCTCGAGAAACGTAAAAAATCATAAAAACCCTAAAAACCCCTAATGAAACCTTAAAAATATAACCCCACATAAGTCTCTTACAAAATCTAAAAACCCCCTCTAGCCAATAAAAAACCTAAGAACCCTAAAAACATTAAAAATCCATAGAAACACTAAAAACCATAAAAATCTTTAAAAAACTAAAAATCCAAAACACCCAAAAAATCCTAAAAAACCATAAGAAAAAATAAAAAACATAAAATGATAAAAACAAATAAAACACCTAAAAAATGCAAAAAAAATAAAAATGCCTTAAAAACTAAAAACTATAAAAACCACTAAAAACCTTAATAATCCCTAAAAACCCATAAAAACCAAAAAACCTCACTATAAACTCTAAAGACACTTTAAACCCAAAAAAAATGTTCACAAACTCTAAAAACCATAAAAACACATAAACAATCTCAAAAAATACAATCCAAACACAAAACCCCCCTAAAAACCATAAAAAACCCTCAACCCCCAATCCCTACTATTAAAAAAAACAATAACAATCACAAAAAAATACATAATACTGTAAAAAAACTCGAAAAAATACTAGAACACTGATAAAGACATAAAAAGCTAAAAACACTTTAAACCCATAAAAATCCTAAATATGCTAAAAATCCAAAAAATCCCTAAATTCTAAAAAAACCCAAAAACCCTCCAAATACATAAAAACCCAAAAACCCTTAAAAATCCTAAAAGATGCCCAAAACCCCCTAAAATGAATAAAACCCATAAAACAAGAAAACAATAAGAAAACCTTAAAAACCAAAAAACACTTAAAATCCTAAAAAATCCTAAAAAAATGATAAAACCCTAAAAAGTTAATAAAACCCTATAAACCAATAAATTTCGTAAAAACCAATAAAAACCTAAAAACATAAAAGACCTATAAAATTACTAAAACAACTAAAATCACTTAAAAACTATTAAACTTCTAAAAATGTTAAAAAACTCTAAAAACCCAAAAAACCCTAAAAACTCAAAATCTGGAAAAACACAAAAAACCCTAAAACCCCTAAAAACCCATCCAAGTCCTTTAAAACCTAAAAACCAAATAAATTATTAAAAAATCCCTAAATCATCTAAAAACATAAAAACCCCTTAAAACCTAGAAAAATAATATGAGAATGATAAAAACATTAAAACATTTAAAACCCATAAAAACCAAAAAATGATAAAATTCCTAAAAGAATGTCAAAACACTAAATACCATAAAAATCCTCAAAAACTATTAAACCCCCCAAAAAATAAACACTATAAAAACCATTTAAATTGATAAAAATGTAAAAAAAACTATAATACCTGTAAAATCCCTATTGAACTCAATGAAACCCTAAAAACCCTAAAAACCCTAAAACCTTATAAAACCCCCCAAAATCCCTAAAAACTCAAAAAAATCATTAAAATCATAAAAAAACTGAAAATTTTTAAAACACTAAAGACCCTAAAACCCCTAAGAAAACCATAAAAACCTAAAGCACTTAAACCCCCTAAAAAAATAAAAAACATTAAAAAACCTAAAACCCCCTAAACCATCCCTAAAAACCATAAAACACTTTAAAACCATAAAATACCCTAAAACACCAATAAAATTATAAAAACCCTTTAAAACCTTAACAACATTAAAAATTCTCAAAAAAGATAAAAATTATAAAAAAACAAAAAAAAACCCAGAAAACCCCAAATTACAACAAAAACCCAAAAATCCATAAAATTCCTAAAAACACTCAAAACCCCTAAAACCCCTTAAACACAAAAAATTCCTAAAAACACAGGAAAATACCTAAAAATGAATAAACACTAATCACCAAAAAACCCTAAGGAAAACTAAAAATATATAAAACCCCGAGACCCTAAGAAACCATAAAAACCATCAAAATCCTAAAACCTATATAAACCTTGAAAATATCTAAAAATCCTAAGAAACCATATGAATCCTAAAAAATCTATTAAAATCCCGAGAAACGTAAAAAATCATAAAAACCTTAAAAACCCCTAATGAAACCTTAAAAATATAACCCCACACAAGTCTCTTACAAAACCTAAAAACCCCCTAGCCAATAAAAAACCAAAAAAGCCTAAAAACCCGAAAAATCCTTAAAAACACTAAAAACAGTAAAAATCCTAAAAAAATAAAAATCCAAAACAACTTAAAAATCCTAAAAGACCTTAAGAAAAATAAAAAACATAAAAACATAAAAACAAATAAAACTCCTAAAAATGTAAAACACATAAAAATGCCTTAAAAACCTAAAAAACTCTAAAAATAATAAAAACCACTAAAAACCTTAACAATCCATAAAAAACCCATAAAAACGAAAAAACCTCACTATAAAATATAAATCCCCTTTAATCCCCAAAAAATGTTCACAAACTCTAAAAAACATAAAAACAAAAAAAATGTCAAAAAATAGCATCCAAACACAAACCCCCTAAAAACCATAAAAACCTCTCAACCCCCCCCCCCCCAAATCCCTACTACCATAAAAAACAATCACAATCAAAAAAAAAAAAAAACTGTAAAAAAAACTGAAAATACGTTAGAACAGTGATAAAGACATAAAAATCTAAAAACACTTTAAACCCCTAAAAATCAAAAATATGCTAAAAGTATAAAAAAATTCCCTAAAATATTAAAAAAACTAAAACCCTCCAAATACTTAGAAACTCATAAACCATTAAAATTCCTAAAAAATGCCTAAAACCCCCTAAAATGATTAATTCCCATAAAAATAAGAAAACAATAGGAAAACCTTAAAAACCTAAAAACACTTAAAATCCTAAAAAATCTTAAAAATGAAAAAAACCTAAAAATTCAATAAAACTCTATAATCCAATACATTTCTTAAAAACCAATAAAAACCTAAAAACATAAAAGTCCTATAAAATTACTAAATCAACTAAAAACACTTAAAATAATATAAACAAATATAAATGTTAAAAAACTCTAAAACCCTTAAAACACTAAAAACTCAAAATCTTGAAAACCACAAAAAACCCTAAAACCCTTAAAAACCCATCAAAATACTTTATCCCTAAAAACCAAATAAATTATTAAACAATCCCTAAAACACCAAAAAACAAAAAATCACCTTAAAACCTAGAAAAATAATAAGAAAATGATAAAAACATAAAAACATTTAAAACCCCCCAAAACCAAAAAATGATAAAATTCCTAAAAGAATGTAAAAACCCTAAATACCATAAAAATCCCCAAAATCCATAAAAACCCCCAAAAAACTAAAAACTCTAAAAACCATTTAAATTGATAAAAATGTTACAAAAACTATAGTACCCGTAAATCCCCTATTGAACTTAATGAAACCCTAAAAACCAAAAAAAACCCTAAAACCCTATAAACCCCCCCCCCAAATCACAAAAAAACTCTAAAAAATCATTAAAATCATAAAAAAACTGAAAATTTTTAAAACACTAAAAACACTAAAAACCCCTAAGAAAATTATAAAAACATAAACCCCCTTAAAATCTAAAAAACATTAAAAACCCTAAAACCCCCTAGACCCTCCCTAAAAACCATAAAACACTTTAAAACCATAAAATACCCTAAAACAACAATAAAATTATAAAAACCCTTTTAAACATTAATAACATTAAAAATTATCAAAACGTTATAAATTATAAAAAAAACAAAAAACCCCAGAAAACCCCAAAAATCCTTAAAATTCATAGAAACACTCAAAACCCCTAGAAACCCTCAAACCCACAAAATTCCTAAAAAACAATAAAAATACCTAAAAATGAATAAACACAAAAACACAGAAAAACCATAAGGAAACCTAAAAACATAAAAACACCAAAACCCTTAAAAACATTAAAAAAGCTAAAAACCCTAAAAATATGAAAAACCCTAAAAATCTGAAAAAACCATTCAAAAATTAAAAATCCTAAAAAACAAAAAAAACTAATAACATAAAATTACCAAAAAATTATAAAAACCCCGAGAAAAACCTAAAAACCATAATAACACTTAAAAACACTAAAATCCCAAAAAAAATATTAAAACCCGAAAGATAATTTAAAAGCCATAATGCCCTAAAAATAATACAAACACCATAAAACATTAAAAACCCTAAAACCCTTTAAAAACTTAAAAACCAATAAAAATATAAAAACCCTAAAATTTCTAAAAGCAATAAAAACTCAAAAATATATCAAAAACCCAAAAAACTATAAAAGTCAAAAAAACCATAAAAAACCATAAACCACTCAAAAAGTGTAAAAAACCTAAAATCACTTAAAATCCAAAAAAGTATATTCAAATCCATAAAAATATAAAAACCATAAAATCCCTAGAAAACCCCTAAGTAGACATTAAAAAACTAAAAACCCTTAAAAACCTAAGAACACTAAAAAAACCTAAAAAACCTTAAAACCCATAAAAATTCTAAAAATACCTAAAAACCAAAAAAACCCCATAAAATTCACAAAAGCCCTGAAAATACATAAGCACATAAAAAACCATAAAAGCATGAAAACCCCTAAGAATACCAAAAAATCCTAAAAACCAAAAAACCCCTAAAAACATAAAAATGATAACACCCCTAGATGACCATAAAGACCATAAAACCAAAAAAAAATTAAAATCACTAAAAAGAATAAAAACCATAAAAATCATAAAAACCCTAAAAATCACTAGAAATATAAAAAAACTATGAAAACTGTAAAAAAACTAAAAACAATTTAAACCTATAAAACCATAAAAAACACACAAAAATCCAAAAAAACACCCAAAATCCTTTAAACCCCCAAAATACCAAAGACCCTAATAACTAATAAAAATCGTAAAAAATCCCAAAAAATTCTAAAAAATGTAAAAAACCATAAATGCCTGAACACCACTAAGAAAATAATTAAACACAAAAAACACTCAAAACAAATAAAAACCAAAAAAATTATAAAAACCATAAAAGACCCAAAAAACCCTAAAACACCTAAAAATCCTAAAACCCTAAAAAACCTTAAAACCTAAAAAACCCATAAAAACACTAAAAACATCTAAATAATCTATAATCCCTTAAAATCACTATAAAAGTTTAATAACTCTAAAAAATACTAAATCCCCTAAAAATGTAAAGAATCAAAAAAAGATAAAAACCTAAAAACTATCAAAAGACTAAAAAAATTCAAAAAAATCCCATAATCCCTAAAATCCAAAAAATACATAAAAACACTTCAAAGGAAAAAAACTAGTAAGAAACATGAAAACCCCTGAGAAAATCTTAAAAAAATGCATAAATCCACTAAAAACCTAATGATGGTAGAAACCCTAAATGTCCCAAAAAACAATAAAATCCTATAAACACCATACAAACCTCTAAAAACCCAAAATCCCCGAAAACCCCATAAAAAACCTAAACCCACTTAAAACTCTATAAACCCTTTAAACACCTAAAAACACTAAAAACATTTAAAAACCCTATTAAACATAAAAAAGTTACTAAAACCAAAAAAACTATAAAAAACATTAAACCCCTCAAAATAACAAAAAACTATAAAAATTCCTAAAATCTCAAAAAACATAAACAAAACCTAAAAATCCTAAAATCACATAGAAACACTCAATATTCCAAAAAACCAAAACACCCAAATAAATCCAAAAATGGAATAAAAAACCCTAGAAATTTAAAAAACTCTTGCAACCCTAAAAACCCCTAATAAAACCATAAAAACAAAAAAACACTTAAAACCCCTAAAAATCAGAAAAATGCTAAAAACCTTAACGACCCTAAAAACCCAAAAACCATTAAAACCATAAAACCCCTAAAAAATTATTAATACTAAACTCCAATAAAAACAGTAAAAACACTACAAAATTTAATAAACCTTTTAACCCCTAAAATGTTAAAATCTATTGAAATCATTAAAACCCTAAAAATTTACTAAAAACGTAAAAAACCCTAAAATCAATTAAAAACCCATGTAGAGCTTTAAAACAATTAAAATAATTGAAACCACAAAAAACACAAAATACCAAAAATATCCTAAAAACCCTAAAACTGCTAAAAACCAAAAATCCCCTAAAAATAGTAAAATATACTAAAAACCTATAAACGAAAAAAATATCACTAAAAACTCTGAAAAAACATTAACCCCTTAAAAAATTAAAAACCTATAAAAAACAATAAAAACCCAAAAAACTCAAAAAACTCTAAAACTTAAAAAACTCTAAAACCCAAAAAAACACTAAAAACATCAAAACACAAAAAGCCCTTAAAATCCCTAAAATACCAAAAAAACATTGAAATCCTAAAAAATCCATAAAAAATCATGCACATGTAAAAACCCCTAAAAATAATGAAAAACCTAAGAAAACCACAATAAAATATACAAACCATTTAATTCCTAAAACCCCCCAAAAAAATTAATCCCCAAAAAAGCTTTAAAAATCCTAAAAAACCTTAAAATCCCAAAAATACCCATAAAATTTATAAAAAATTCCTAAAAATCCTTATAAGTGTAATACCCCTTAAAAATCTGAAAAAACACATGAAAACATTTTAATAAAAAAAACATTTAAACCCACTACAAAAACTAAGAAATGCTAAAAACCCAAAAAACACCCAAAACCCCCCCAAACCCCATAAAACCCTAAAACCCCTAGAAATCCTTAAAAACCTGAAAAACCCGTGAAACTATGAGTATCCTAAAAATACCTAAAAATTTATACAAATATAAAAAACCCTAAAACCCCTAATAAAAACTTAATAACCATAAAAATATAAATCCCCTAAAAACCCAAAATAAATGATAAAACCTTAAAAACCCAAAAAATGATAAAAACCTTAAAAGACTCTACAAACCTAAAAAATCATAAAAAAATGAAACCTCTACAATACATAAAAGTTACTAAAACCCATAAAACCCTAAAACACATCAATAACTCTAAAAACCCATTAAATCTGTAAAAACATTAAAAGACTCTAAAAATCCCTAAAACCCCTAAAACCCCTAAAAACCTTTAGAAGCCTTTTACACCCATTAAAATCCTAAACCCCAAAAAATAGTCTAAAAACCCCCTTTAACCCCTAAAAATGTTAAAAAAACACTAAAAATCCAGAAAACCAAAAAATCCCTAAAATTCCTAAAAACCATCAATACACTAAAAACCCTAAAACCCCCTACGATCCAAAAAACCCATAAAAATAACATAAAATCCCACAAAATGTAAAAAACACTAAAACCATGAAAGACCCTAATAAAACCTAAAATAACTAAAACCCCTAAAAACCTAAAAAATTATAAAACCCCCAAAACCATAAAAATCTTCAAACACCCTAAAACCCAATAAAAATCCAAAAAAATCACTAAAATCCATAAAAATGAAAACCCCAATTAAAATCGAAAAAATATATGAAAACCATAAAAACTAAAAAATAGTTAAATCCCCTAAAAACAAAAAAAACCTTGAAAACCCTGAAATACCCTAAAACCAGTAAAACCTATAAAGCCCTGATAAATAGTAAAATAGACTAAAACCTATAAAAGAAAAAAAAAATCGCTAAAAAATCTGAAAAAAACATTAAACCCTTACAAAATTAAAAACCTATAAAAAATAATAATGACCCAAAAAACTCAAAAAACTATAAAACCCAAAAAAACACTAAATACATCAAAAAACTAAAATCCCTTAAGATCCCTAAAATACCTATAAAACCATGAAAATCCTAATAATTCCATAAAAATTCCTATACATGTAAAACCCCTAAAAATAATGATAAACCTAAGAAAACCATAAAAACTAAGAAAAAAATAAAACCCTAAAAACCTAAAAACCTAAAAATCGCTAAAAACAATAAAAACCTGAAATAACAAAACAATCAAACACCCTCAAAATCCTTAAAAACCATAAAAAACATAAAATCTCTAAAAACAACATGATAATCCCCGAAAATGTAAAAGTCTTTTACAAACCCGAACGACCCTAAGAAAACATTAAAACTCAAAAAAACACATAAAACATATATAAATCCTAAAATACCCTAAAACCCCATAAAAACCATAAAAATACCAAAAAACTATAAAAACCTTAACACCCCAAAAGAAACTAAAAAACCACTAAAACTCTGAAACAACTTTAAAAACCTAAAAACATTTAAAAACTCAGAAAAACATAAAAAATATATAAAAAAATCCACAGGACCTTAAGAAACCATAAAAACCATCAAAATCCTAAAACCATTAAAAAACTTGAAAATATAGAAAAACCCTAATAACCATATAAATCCTAAAAAATCTATTAAAATCCCGAGAAACGTAAAAAATAATAAAAGCCCTCAAACCCCTAATAAAAACTTAAAAATATAACCCCACATAAGTCTCTTACAAAACCTAAAAAACCCCCTCTAGCCAATAAAAAACCTAAGAACCCTAAAAACTTGAAAAATCCTTAAAAACACTAAAACCCATAAAAATCCTAAAAAAACAAAAAATCCAAAACAACCTAAAAATCCTAAAAAACCATAAGAAAAAAATAAAAAACATAAAAAGATAAAAACAAATAAAACACCTAAAAATGAAAAAAAACACAAAAATTCCTTAAAAAACTAAAAACTATAAAAACAATAAAAACCACTAAAAACCTTAATAATCCCTAAAAAACCATAAAAACCAAAAAACCTCACTATAAACTCTAAAGACCCTTTAAACCCCAAAAAATGTTCAAAAACTCTAAAAACCATAAAAACCCAAAAAAAATCTCATAAAATACAATCCAAACACAAAACCCCCCTAAAAACCATAAAAACCCCTCATCCCCCCCAATCCCTACTACCATAAAAAAACAATAACAATCACAAAAAAATACATAATACTATAAAAATATCAAAAAAATACTAGAACACTGATAAAGAAATAAAAACCTAAAAACACTTTAAAATCATAAAAATCCTAAATATGCTAAACATCCAAAAAATCCCTAAATTCTTAAAATAACCTAAAACCCTCCAAATACTTAAAAACCCAAAAAACATTAAAAATCCTAAAAAAATTCCCAAAACCCCCTAAAATGAATAAAACCCATAAAAACAGGAAAACAATAAGAAAACCTTAAATAAATAAAAACACTTAAAATCTTAAAAAATCCTAAAAAATGATAAAACCCTAAAAAGTCAATAAAACCCTATAAACCAATAAATTTCGTAAAAACCAATAAAAACCAAAAAATGTAAAAGACCTATAAAATTAATAAAACAACTAAAAGCACATAAAAACTATTAAACTTATAAAAATGTTAAAAAACTCTAAAAACCCTAAAAACCCTAAAAACTCAAAATCCTGAAAAAACACAAAAAACACTAAAACCCCTAAAAATCCATCCAAATCCTTTAAACCCTAAAAACAAAATGTATTATTAAAAATTCCCTAAAACACCTAAAAACATAAAAACCCCTTAAAAACTAGAAAAATAATAAGAAAATGATAAAAACATAAAAACATTTAAAACCCCCAAAAACCTAAAAATGATAAAATGCCTAAAAGAATGTAAAAACACTAAATACCATAAAAATCCCCAAAAACCATTATACCCACAAAAAACTAAAAACTATAAAAACCATTTAAATTGATAAAAATGTAATAAAACTATAATACCCGTAAAATTCCTATTGAACTCAATGAAACCCTAAAACCCATAAAAATCCTAAATCCCTATAAAACCTCTAGAAATCCCTAAAAACTTGAAAAAATCATTAAAATAATAAAAAAACTGAAACGTTTTAAAACACTAAAGACCCTAAAACCCCTAAGAAAACCATAAAAACCTAAAACACTTAAACCCCCTAAAAAACTAAAAAACATTAAAAAACCTAAAACCCCTTAAACCCTCCCTAAAAACCATAAAACACTTTAAAAACATAAAATACCCTAAACACCACTAAAATTATAAAAACCCTTTAAACCCTTAACGACATTAAAAAATCTCAAAAAATTTAAAAATTAATAAAAAACCAAAAACAACCCAGAAAAACCCAAATTACAACAAAAACCCAAAATTCCTTAAAATTCCTAAGATCAATCAAAACCCCTAAAAACCCTTAAACCCAGAAAAATCCTAAAAACACATAAAAATACCTAAAAATGAATAAACACTAAACACCAAAAAACCCTAAGGAAAACTAAAAAACATTAAAACACCAAAACCCCTAAAAACATGAAAAAAGCTAAAAACCCTAAAAATCTAAAAAACCCTAAAAATCAGTAAAGACTATTAAAAATTTAAAAAACCTAAAAAATTTAAATAAAAAAATAACATAAAATTACCAAAAAACCTTGAAAACCCATTGGAAAACCTAAAAAAAATAAAAACACTTAAAACCCCTAAAAACCTAAAAAATGTTTAAACCCCAAAGATAATTTAAAATCCCTAACGCCCTAAAAATTATAAAAACCCCATAAAACATTAAAAACCCTAATTTTTTTTAAAAACAATAAAAAATATAAAATATCTCAATAACCCAAAAAACTATAAAAATAGAAAAACCCATAAAAAACCCTAAAACCCTTAAAAACTGTAAAAAAAAACTAAAAGCCCTTTAAATCCTAAGAAATATATTTAAATCCATCAAAATGTAAAAACCCTAAAATCCCTAGAAAACCTATAAGTAGAAATTAAAAAACTAAAAACCCTTAAAAACCTAAGAACACTAAAAATCCTAAATAACCTTAAAACCCCTAAAAATCTTAAAAATACCTAAAAACAAAAAAAACACATAAAATTCATAAAAAGACCAGAAAATCCATAAGCACATAAAAAACCATAAAAACATGAAAACCGCTAAGAATACCTTAAAAACCTAAGAACCTAAACACCCATAAAAACCTAAAAATGATAACACCTGTAGATGACCATAAACACCCTAAAAACCAAAAAAATCACCAAAAAGAGTAAAAACCATAAAAATCATACAAACCCTAAAAATCACTAAAAATAGAAAAAAAAAATTAAGATAACTGTAAAAAAAACAATTTAAACCCCTAAAACCATAAAAAACACACAAAAATCCAAAAAAACACCCAAAATCCCTTAAGCCCCAAAAATCCCAAAACCCCAAATAACTAATAAAAATCACAAAAAATCCCCAAAAATTACTAAAAATGTAAAAAACCATAAATGCATTAAAACCACAAAGAAAATAAATAAACACAAAAAACACTCAACATAAATAAAAACTAAAAAAAATTCTAAAAACTATAAAAACCCAAAAAACCCTAAAACACCTAAAAAATACTAAAACCCCCAAAAAACCTTAAAACCTAAAAAACCCATAAAAACACTAAAAACATCTAAATACTCTATAATACCATTAAATCCCTAAACAAGATTAATAACTCTAAAAAACAATAGAACCCCAAAACAAATAAATAATTAAAAAAATTAAAAAAACCTAAAAACCATCAAAAGAGTAAAAAAATACAAAAAACCCCCAAATCCGTAAAATCCAAAAAAATACCTAAAAACCCTTAAAATGAAAAAATAAACAAGTAAGAAACTTGAAAACCCCTAAGAAAATCTTAAAAATAAAAAATTCATAAAACCACTAGAAACATAATGTTGATAAAAACACTAAATGTCCCTAAATACAATAAAATCCTATAAACACCCTAAAACCTCTAAAAACCGAAAAACGTCGAAAACACCATAAATAACCTAAAATCACTGAAAACATTATAAACACTTTAAACACCTAAAAACATTAAAAATATTCAAAAACATAAAACCTATAAAACTCACCAAAAACAAACTAAAACCTAAAAAACATAAAAAGCATAAAACCCCTAAAAATAACAAACAACTATAAAAATTCCTAAAATCCCAAAAAACATAAACAAAACCTAAATATCCTAAAATCACATAGAAACCCTCAATATTCCAAAAAACCCAAATACCCAAATAAATCCTAAAAAAATAATAAACCATAGAAATTTAATAAACTCTAGCAAACAAAAAAACCCTGAAGAAAACTATAAAAACATAAAAACACGTAAAACCCCAAAAAATCAAAAAAAAAATCTAAAAAACATAATGACCCTAAAAACCCAAAAACCATTAAAACCATAAAACCCATAAAACATTAATAACACTAAAACCCAATAAAAACTGTAAAAACACAAAAAAAATTAATAAAACTTTTACCCCTTAAAAATGTTAAAATCTCTAGAAGTCATTAAAACCCTAAAAATTTACTAAAAATGTAAAAAACATTAAAATACATTAAAACCCAAAATAGATCCTTAAAACCATTAAAAATACTTGAAACCACAAAAAAACACAAAATATGAAAAAGTCCTAAAAAACCATAAAACCGCTAAATTCCAAAAATCCCCTAAAATTAGTAAAATAGACTAAAAACCTATAAAAGAAAAAAAATCACTAGAAAATATGAAAAAAAACATCAAACTGTTAAAAAAATAAAATCCTATAAAAACAATAAAAACCTAAAAAACTCAAAAAACTATAAAACCCAAAAAAACACTAAAAAAATCAAAACACTAAGAGCCCTTTAAATCCCTAAAATACCTAAAAAACCTTGATAATCCTAAAAAATCCTTAAAAAATCATGCACATGTAAAAACTCCTAAACATAATGAAAACCCTATGAAAACCACTAAAAAAATATAAAACCCCTTTAAATCCTAAAAACCCAAAAAAGTTAATCCCCAAAAAGCATAAAAATCCTTAAAACCCTTAAAATCCCAAAAAAGAAATCCTATAAAAATTATAAAAAATCCCAAAAAATCCATATGAGTGTAAATCCCCTAAAAAATTGGAAAACACCCAAGAAAACGTTTAAATACACAAAACAATTAAACCCACTAAAAAACTAAGAAATGCAAAAAACCCTAAAAAACCCCCAAAACCCTAAAACACTAAAACTCCTAAAACCCATTTAAACTCCGTAAAATGATAAAAACCATAAAAAGTGCTAAAATCCATAAAAACATAAAAAACCCTAAAACCCAAAAAAACCATAAATACCATCGAAATCCCTAAAACCGATAAAATTCTTTAAAAATCCTCAAAAATACCTAAAAACACAAAACCCCTTAAAGCCCTTAAACCCTAAGAATGCCTTAAAAACCTGAAAACACAAAAAACCCCTCAAAACCTAAAAGCACTAAAAACCTTAAAATCCCTAAAAACCTTAAAAACCATTAAAACCCTTAAAAATCATAAAAAAGAACAAATAACCCTAAACATAATAAATACCCTAAAACCACAAAATACACTTAAAAATTTAAAACCCTAAACATTTTAAAAATCTTTAAAGCACTAAAAAACTCAACACCCCTTAAATCCCCTAAAAACTAAATAAACCCCCTAGAAACTGTCAAAACTCTAAAATCCCTTAAAAATCCAAAAAAGGGTAAAAACCCCTAAAATGTAAAAAAACTAAAACACCTGAAATACACTAATAAAACATTAAAACCCAAAATACACATAAAAACACAAAAAACATAAAAAATACTAAAAACACTAACAATCATGAAAACCCAAGACACTCTAAAAACCATAAAACCCTTAAAACCCTAAAAAACCATAAAACCAATAAAACACTATAAACTTTTAAACCCCCTAAAAACATTAAAAACTCTAAAAACCTTCCAAACCCAAAAAAACTCAACCCCCCCCCCCCAAAAACCCAATAAAACCATATAAAAATAAAAACCTTAAAAACTATCAAAATCCATAAAGACCCAAAATATAGAAAAAAGTGATAAAAAAGACCAAAAACACCACAAAAAAACATAAGAACCCTTAAAAACATGTAAAACTCTGTAGAAAAATGTTTAAAACCTTAAAACATGTAAAATCACTAAAAAATGATAAAATCATAAAACCCCCCAAAACCCCTAAAATATAAAAAACCAGAAAATCCCATAAAATCCCTAATACCCAACTAAAAACTCTAAAACCCCTTCAAACAGCAAACAATGATAAAAAAACTCAAAAAACACCTTAACACCCTCAAAAAATCAAAAAACCCCCTAAACCCCCAAAAAGACTGTACAACCCTAAAAACACTAAAAATATGAAAAAAACTCAAAATACCTAAGAACCATAAAAACCATAAAATTCTAAACAGATACCTAGAAATATTTAAAAATGTAAACACCCTAAGAAAACTGAAAAACATAATAAACCCTTAAAAACACAAAAACACTTAAAATTCCAAAATACACAAAAAAACCCTAAAAAGCATAAAAACTGTAAAAACCTAAAAAACCCTAAAACCCAAAAAAATCCAAAAAAACACTAACAATCCAAATATCCATTTAATCCTCAAAAACATTTCAAAAAAATTAGAAAAACATATAAACCCTAAAAACTCAAAAAAGGCAGTAAAAACCCAAAAAAACAAAAAAGACACTAAAAACCTAAAAACCCCTTAAAACCCTCAAAATCCACAAAACCCTAAAAAATATAAAAAACCAAAAAATAAATTAAATTCCTAAAAAGGTAAAAACACTTAAAATCCAAAAAAACACCTATGAAATCCATAAAAACATAATAACACTTAAACCCCTTAAATACCTAAAAATGATAAAGACCCTAAAATAACAAAATACCCCATAAAAACCCCTAAAAACCACATAAAAACATGAAAACCGTTTAACACCCAAAAAATGTTTAAAAACTCTGAAATCCCATAAAACTCTAAAAATCTAAAAAGAAAGCCAAAAACCCAAAAAAAACTCACAAAAATCCAATCAGACCCCAAAAATCCATAAAAACCCTATAATTCTGTAAATATACAAAATAACATAAAAACCCCAAAGAAACCTGAAACCCCCTATAAAAACCATAAAACATAAAGACACTTAAAACCCTTAAAAACTAAAAATTATAAAAAACGTATAAAATCCAATAATCCCTCAAAATCCCTGCCAATAGTAAAAAAATAAAAATCCAAAAAATGTAAAAAACCCTTAAAATTCTACAAAATAATAAAAAACCTTAAAAACCAAAAAAACACTTAAAACCACAGGAAAAACTAAAAACTATTGAAAACCCAATAAGACCCCAAAAAACATAAAAACCCAAAAAAACATAAAAACATCCTAAAAATATTAAAAAACCATAAACACCCATAAAAACCATAAAAACTTATAGAAACACTAAAAACCATTTGAACCCCTAAAAACATTTAAAAACATTAAAAAGACAAAAAATCCAAAAAATACTCAAAAAAAACTAAATACCTAAAAACCATATAAACCCTAAAATCCATCAAAATACCTAAAACCCCATAAAAATACAAAAACACCCTAATAATTAGAAAAAACACAAAAAACCATTACACCCCAAAAACTATTAAGAAAATCATAAAAACCTAAAAATACTTAAAATCCCTAAGAACCTAAATAATTATAAAAATAAAAAATCCCTAAAAATATATTAGAACAATAAAATAACAAAATACCTCAAAAACCCTCAAAACCCCTAAAAAATATAAAACTAGTATAAACCAAAAAACCAAAAAACACTAAACCCCCTAAAAACCATTAAAATCCCTAAATTCCATAAAACCACATATAAATCATAAAAAAATCCCTAAAAACTTAATAAACTCTAAATATACTGTAAAACCCTTTGAAAATATTAAAAATCTATAGATAGTTGAAAACCCTAAGAAACCTAAAAATGTTAAAATCCCTAAAAACACTAAACACACAAAAACCCTGACACCCCCTCAAAATCAAAAAATACCATAAAAAACATAAAAAATATCTAAAAACCCTAATGTATGTAAAAACCATGAAAAAGCTCTGAAAACCTTATATTAAACAATAGAAACCAAAAAAACAATTAAATACCCTAAAATCCTAAAAACCTAATAGATCCAAGAAACCCTAAAATTCCCTAAAGGCCAAAAAACCCCTAAAAACCTTCAAAAAATTAAAACCCATGAAAACCCTAAACCCACTAAAAAATCTAAAAATCCTTCAAACCCCTGAAAATTTTAAAACAATCTATAAAATTTAAAACCCAAAAAAACACTAAAAAATCTAGAAAACTATAAAAACTATAAAACCACTAAACCACCAAAATCCATCAAAATCAATAAAAACAATAAAAATCCTAAAAATCTGTAAAACCATAAAACCTAAAAACCATGAAAACCCCTAATAAAACATTAAAAACCTATAAAAATTAAACAAATAAAAATATAAAAAACACTAAAACCCCTATAAACCCCAAAAACCCAAAAAATATTAAAACCCATAAATCCCTTAAAAGCATGAAAAACCCTAAAAGTTACTAAAATTCCTAAAAATACTCTAAACCCATTAAAACGTTAAAAAACTCTAAAAAACTTTAAAATCATAAAAAAAACCACAAAAACCACAGAAACCCAAAAACCATAAAACCCCTAAAAACCATAAAAACATTAAAACCCATCAAAATCCCTAAAAAACTAAAAATCCCTAAAAATCCGATAAAAATTACTATCAATACGTAAATTTTTTAGAAAACACTAATAATATGAAAACCACTTAATAAAACCATAAAATCCTAAAAATACATATACCCCTTAAAACCCTACAAAAATTAAAATATTAAAACCTCCAAAAACCATAAAAAAATAATAAAGCCGCATAAAAATATAAAAAACCTCTAAAACCTTAAAAAACCCTTTAACCCCTAAAAATATAAAAACTCTAAAAACACTGAAAACCCCTAAAAACTACAAAAACGCTAAAAAACCAAAAAAACTATTAAAACCCAAAAACCCTAAAAGACCCCTAAAAACTCTAAAAACATTAAAATCCTAAAAAAACCCTTAAAATCACTAAAAACCTAAAAAACCTAAAACACATTGAAAAAATATAAGAAAACATTAGAAACCTAAGAAAAACCTAAAACCCCTAAAAACATAAAAAATATAAACCCCATAAAAACCCTAAAACACTAAAAATCATAAATCCCCCGATTTTTTTAAAAACCTCAAAACCCTAAAAATTTACTAAAAATTCTAAATATTATTTAACCAAGTAAAATATTAAAACAATCTAAAAACTATTAGAAACACTGAAAAACTCAAAATACACTAAATACATAAAAAACCCATAAAAACCCATCAAACCCTCAATGTCCCTAAAAACCATAAAAATCCCTAAAAATCTCAAAAAATCCTTTAAAATGCGTAAAATATAAAAACCTTGAACAACCCAAAGAAAGTTATAAATACTAAAAACACTTTAAAACCTTAAAATGATAAAAACCTTCAAAACCCTAAAAAATCTTGAAAACCATTAAACCCCTAAAATGATAAAAAAAACAACAACCCCATAAATTCCCTAAAACCACTAAAAAAAATTAAAAAACATAAAACCCTAAAAAAACTAAAAAATCATGAAAACCCATAAAAATATCAAAACCCTAAAACACCTAAATATCCTAAATACCCAAAAATCCTGAAAATCCCAAAAAAACAAAAATATCATAAATAATCCATAAAACTCCTTAAAACCCTAAAAATCAATTAAAATCCCCAGAACACACATGAAACCATAAAAAACATAAAAAACCACAAATTCCTAAAAACCATAAAACCCATACAAATCCTAATATACAAAATCCATAAAATCATTAAAAAAACCATAAAATCACTAAAACCCCATAGAAGACCTTCAAAACCATAAAACCCTAACAAACCAGAAATACACTAAAAATTGAAAAAAAAACAATAAAAATTCAAAACCTTAAAAACCCAATAAAACCCCTAAAAATCCCTAAAAACCTAAAAACCTACAAAAATAATTAAACTCCATAAAATTAACTGAAATCATAAAAAATTTCAAAAACCCTAAAAAACTAAATAAAACCACAAAAAACCTAAAAACTCTTAAAACCACTAAAAAACTAAATAACTCTAATAAACTAAAAACCCTAAAACAACTAAAAACACTAAAACCATAAACCCCCTAAAAACCATAAAAACCCTAAAACCCCATAAAAACTAGAAAAATCCACAAAACACTCTACAAACCCTTTAGACCCCTAAAAAATTAAAAACTCTAAGAACAATAAAAAATCATAAAAACTCAAACAAAAACTAATAATAATGAAAAAAATCCCTAAACCCAAAAAACCATAGAACCTTTAAAAACCATAAATACCCTAAAAACTAGAAAATTCCAAACAGATCCCTAAAAGTACATAAAAATGTAAAAACCCCTAAAAACACTAATTTTTTTTAAAAATCCCACTATAAAGTGTCCTAGGGACCATGGTCAATGTTCGCATGTTGAGAACCCATTTCTCAACTAGAGAACAAGTGAGAAGGGAAATAAATGGCATGAATATGGATTAAAGGAGAGACATGGTCAAGGTATAACCCAAAGAAAACTTTTATATATGAACTTTAGCGCGAAGACACCACAAAGAATTTCCAATACTTTGATAAGTCATGAATTAAGAAAGTGCAGAAAGGTTGTTAGAAAAAATCACCATTATAATATTACTTGAATTCATGATGTTCAAATAGTACAAGAGGTGGCTATTTTATAGCCAAAGAGTGATGCAAGACTCTAACACCTAGTTTACATAAGTCAAAAATCCTAAATGATTCTTTTGAAAATCGTTTCACATGACCATTATATTAAGGTAAAAGTAGAGAAAACTTTTTAAAAGTAAATACAACTATCCCCCCATTGTTGATATGGTATATTCCCTGGTGGAGTGGTCTTGAAATTCGTAGAAAACCAAAGGATGGGTATTTAAAATAATGTTTGGTCCTATATTAATGTAAATATAGGCCTTGATGCTTTCCCCCCAAAAGGGTATAAGGCCTCCACATGGAATTCTCTGATGAACGCATTTAATATCTTATACATTCTTTTCTCCACTCCCTTGTCATCAGGACACTAACTCGTCATAATGGGTCTTTTACAATGATGCACATTCCACCCTCCTCATCATAAACACTTTGAACCCCTCAATTTCCATGTGTTCCATGATCCTCCTCATTCCCTCCCTCCTCAAAATTATTCATCCTTGAATATGAAAATACAATGGGAGAAATATCATCAATGATAAAGTGAAACCAAAATTTCCATATAGAATGTATAACTCAATATTTTAGGCATTATTATTTATCTTCTCCAAGACATGGAAATGTCCATCTCCTCATGAACGAAGTTTTGATTTTAATTGCATTGGGAACCTCCCATTTAGCAGGGTTTTCTATAACAAACTATATGGAATATTATATCTTGTTTCCAAAACATCATTTCTCGATTAAAATATATTAGTTAAAAAGGAAAAACACAATAATACATTGAAGGGTTAAGTTAGTTAATGTTAAAATATTATCCATTACATAGAAGCATGAGAGTTTTCTACCACTCATAACATCTCTATATATCTCATTTTACTTAAAGTAAACTCACTTTTCCCTTAATATTCCTATTTTGAGTCTTATTTTCACTCTTGTTTTCAACTCTATTATTTCCCTAATTTATTTTTATGTCACTCATCACTACTTTTCCACTCCTGATTTTTCCATTATATCAATTTATTTCTCTATTTTCTTATCTTCTCATAGTTTCACTCTATACTCACTTAGTCTTGATAGTATTACAATAGCCTCAAGGGTGTAAGAATAACCATCCTCCAATTTTACTCAAAAGAGTATCATTTGGAATATCCATCATGTTTGCCCCTCCTATAAAATTTTCAAGGTCTTACAAAAAAGATATTACTATAATATATGGGAAAGACATCACATACCACCTCGTCTTCTTAAATCCTAATATAAAATGGATCTTGCACTTTATTAGTCACTTTAACATCCACATTATTATTTAACCATTAAAATCTATAAGGCTTGGGATTCTTGGTCTTAGTTAAACCTAATTTATCAACAATAAAAGTACATTATATATTTGTGTAACTACCACCATTGGTGATAATACTACATACTTTATCTTTGATGAGGAATATAATATAAAAAATGTGCTCCCTTTTATCTAGATCATATTTTTCTTTGGGTTTATCACTTAATGAAGACCATCCAACAATCATTTCTCCATATACAAGGATCTCTATTTCCATATTTGAACACTCCTCAAGTGGTGGAATTCCATCTTTTCATGAGAAATCATTAAGAAAACATTCATCATACAAAATAATTATGGTAATATTATTTAGCTATTGTGAGGAAAAAATTTAGATACTTGAAATTTAAAACATTTTACATCATTTGATTTGGAAACAACCTTAACCTCCATTTCAACATTGGATTCCAGAAATATTGTTTTTGGTTTGGTAACCTCTTTTGAATCCATTATGTGTTCCCTTACATGTTCCTGTGGTTTGGAATACTTGAACTTGAGAAAATATTTATAATACTTACCATAAGATGTAGGGTGAATCCCTTTATCCATTACTTAAATATCTAATTTATAATCCATGTAAATAATATCTCCCTATATACAAATAGTAGTGCATTTTCAATATATTCCAAATTCCATGGTTGAGGTTATTCACAAATATTTCCATGGTGGCCTCTTTCTCCCCATAAATATTGGCCCAAATCATAATGATATCCATATCTTTTTGATACACTTAAACAATAATAGCTCCTTGTTTGAAACCATGAAACTTGAGGAAAAAATTACGATATTAGTGGCTAAAAATAAAACTATTATGCATTACCACATTCATCCCCTCCCAAGCCTGGAAGGGTCTTTCTACACTTTTTTTAAAATCATATATAGTTGGTCCCACCAAATAATATCATAGTCGTTGAATTCCATAGCCACCAACTTCACCTTATTTTCCACCGAATAGTTCTAACTGAAAAAGAAGCTCTACATTTATCTCCCATTCCATGTAAGTTTTAGGACTAATCTTACCGCGGAATGAATGGATCCTCAACGTTACTCTTCCATGATTATTTTTCCCCCCCATGGTGTTTTCATTCTTCGAATTGGTTACTTATGAAAGTCATAGAACTTATCTTATTATTCTGTTACACTTTTTATTGTTTGTTCTCTAGATTTGTAAGGGGAATGAAATTAATCCATTATCACATTAATACTTTTGAATTTTTCTTGTAAAAACTCATTATTTTTTTTGTTTTATTGGTGTTACTCACCTCCTCAATTTAAGAATCCAAGAATAAAATTTAAAGGGAAAGGAATATGGACCTCACACACTCCCTCATGTGTTTACACTCAAAAGTATTATTTTTTCTAATGTTTCACTCTATTTTTGTTTTTTTAACGAAATGTAAAACAATTTCCCTTAATCATTCAACATGATTCCTATAAGGTTCTTATGAAATTACCAAAAATTAAATGATTTTTGGAGTGAAAAAATACCAAACTATAATTCAATGAAAAAATTAAAAATGGATTCAAGAAGGAAATCTAAGAAGGGAAAGCTTGTAGATGAAGATAAATGTTAAATGGACGTAGGAATCAATATGTTGTAATTTTTTTGATCCTGTATTTTTTTGGGATATTTTTTTGAATAAATATAGTATACAAAATATTAGTTTTCTTTATGTAAGTTTAATAAAATAATTAATTTGAAACATAAAATGGAATCATAGTGAGAGTTGTGTTGTAACATCCTGCCCCTTCTCATTGGATTGAGAAGTGATGGGGGAGCCACATGGCCTTAGGTGACATCCCCACGACACTAAATGACGAAAATATATGCCAAGGGCCTCATAAATATTCGGTGATTAATTGATCTTTTTTTATATTAATACCAAAACAATGAGCGCAACAACAACAAAATATCATAATGATGCATGAGTACCAAAATTAAATCCAATACAAGAGTAAACCAAAAGACAATATCAGAGTACAAGAGGAGTCAATGTGACATAACCAAATGATAAAAAACCCAAAAGATAACAAATAAAACAAAAAAACTCACAATATTCTTCATGCTTCAAATCTGCATTACCAACCCAAGGCATCATGAACAATCACTATGGAACTTGGATACCTTGAATTTAAATGTGTCTTGATATATAACATCTATAAATGCACCATAGTTCCCAAGAAAGGGGTGATTATAAAACATAGTAGAATTTCCCCTATGACATCCCAACTCACACCACTAAAAATGAAAAAGTTGTAACATTTACATAAAATAATTTAAAAAAAAATTAAAGCTATTTATATCCAACCAAAAAAGTTTTCCAAGGATAATAATCAAACTTGCCTTCAAAATTTTTTTTATAGAAATACCTCAACAATAAACACAATAATTTTTCATGGAAATTTAACAAAGTATTTATCCATTTATTACTTTATGATATTCTATATACATTTCTATGTGCACACACATATTCAACACTAACACACACACAATTTTATTTTTACCATTGACAGTGGAACATCAAGTCCATACTTTATCCCTTTCGTGGTGGTACATAACAACCAATATCCATCCCATTCAACTCCTGACAAACTATTATTCCAAAATCATATCAACCCATTTCTATAAAATCATTTAAAAAAATAACTTGCTTTCATAAAACATTGAAAATTTTTAAATCTCTATTTCAAAATTATAAAAAATTATTTTCAAAAAATCCCACCATTTCATATTATTTCGAAAACCATAATTCAAATGAGAATTACATAAAATCACAGAATGAGTTTTATAAAAATATAAATAAATTGAATGAATATGAAATAAAACCCTCAAGTTCTGATAAATATGATTTGAGATAGAATCCACCTACCTCTCCAACTTTGAAAAAATTAATAATGTCACAAGTACTTTAACAAACTAACATAAATTTTTAAGATTACAAGTAAATTTTCATTCCATTAAACAAAAAAACATATCCCATCAATATTAACCACAAAAACATGGATCTATCCATAAAAACTATATCCTTGATTCCAAAACTGTTAAGGAGAAGAGATCTAAGGATAATGTTGAGGAATGAGGACTTACCGATGAATTTGGGCCTCTAACACACATGGATTCATCTAGGGATCACTCCATGGTCAAAAAGAGTTCTCTCCACCACCGTGAGAGGAAGTGGAATTCATATTATGATTTTTTGGGGGAAATAATGGTTTATGTGGAAATTCATATTAGATCCATGGTTTTCGGATCAAATTTTCCATGGTGCATGTTTACGGTGCATGGTTGGGAAAACTGTGTGCTAACCATGCACAAGACACTATAAAACCCAAAAAAACACTAAATACATAAAAACACTAAAAGCCCTTAAAATACCTATAAAACCATGAAAATCCTAATAATTCCATAAAAATTCCTACGCATGTAAAAACCCCTAAAAATAATGAAAAACCTAAGAAAACCATAAAAACTCAGAAAAAAATAAAACCTTAAAAACCTAAAAATCGCTAAAAATAATAAAAACATGAAATAACAAAACATTCAAACACCCTCAAAATCCCTGAAAACCATAAAAAACATAAAATCCCTAAAAACAACATGATAATCCCCGGAAATGTAAAAATCATTTACAAACCTGAACGTCCCTGAGAAAAAATTAAAACTCAAAAAAAACATTTAAATCCTAAAATACCCAAAAACCCCATAAAAGTCATAAAAATACCTAAAAACAATAAAAAACCTTAACACCCCAAAAGAAACAAAAATACCACTAAAACTCTGAAACAACTTTAAAACCCTAAAAACATTTAAAAACTCCGAAAAACATAAAAAATATATAAAAAATCCCCATGAACCTAAGAAACCATAAAAACCATCAAAATCCTAAAACCATTAAAAACCTTGAAAATATCTAAAAAACCTAAAAAACCATATAAATCCTAAAAAATCTATTAAAATCCTGAGAAACGTAAAAAATCATAAAAACCCTAAAAAACCGTAATGAAACCTTAGAAATATAACCCCACATAAGTCTCTTACAGAACCTAAAAACCCCTCTAGCCAATAAAAAACCTAAGAACCCTAAAAACATGAAAAATCCTTAAAAACACTAAAAACCATAAAAATCCTAAAAAAACTAAAAATCCAAAACAACCAAAAAATCCTAAAAATCTATAAGAAAAACTAAAAAACATAAAAAGATAAAAACAAATAAAACACCTAAAAAATGAAAAAAACATAAAAAATCCTTAAAAAACTAAAAACTATAAAAACTATACAAACCGCTAAAAACCTTAATAATCCCTAAAAACCCATAAAAACAGAAAAACCTCACTATAAACTCTAAAGTCCCTTTAAACCCCAAAAAATGTTCACAAACTCTAAAAAATATAAAAACCCAAAAACAATCTCAAAAAATACAATCCAAACACAAAACCCTCCAAAAAACCATAAAAAACCCTCAACCCCCCCAATCCCTAGTACCATAAAAAACAATAACAATCACAAAAAAATACATAATACTGTAAACATAATAAAAAAAATTCTAGAACACTGATAAAGACATAAAAACCTAAATACACTTTAAACCCATAAAAATCCTAAATATGCTAAAAATCAAAAAAATTCCCTAAATTCTTAAAAAAACCTAAAACCATCCAAATAATTAAAAACCCAAAAAGCATTAAAAATCCTAAAAAATGCCCAAAACCCCATAAAATGAATAAAACACATAAAACAAGAAAACAATAAGAAAACCTTAATAACCTAAAAACCCTTAAAATCCTAAAAAATCCTAAAAATTATAAAACCTTAAAAAGTCAATAAAACCCTATAAACCAATAAATTTCATAAAAACCAATAAAAACATAAAAATGTAAATGACCTATAAAATTACTAAAACAACTAAAAGCACTTAAAAACTATTAAACTTCTAAAAATGTTAAAAAACTCTAAAACCCCTAAAAACCATAAGAACTCAAAATCCTGAAAAACTCAAAAAACCCTAAAACCCCTAAAAACCCTTCCAAATCCTTTATACCCTAAAAACAAAATAAATTATTAAAAAAATCCCAAAAACACCTGAAAACATAAAAACCCCTTAAAACCTAAAAAATAATAAGAAAATGATAAAAACATAAAAACATTTAAAACCCCCCCAAACCTAAAAATGATAAAAGGCCTAAAAAATGTAAAAACACTAAATACCATAAAAATCCCCAAAAACCATTAAACCCCCAAAAAACTAAAAACTATAAAAACCATTTAAATTGATAAAAATGTAAAAAAAACTCTAATACCCGTAAAATCCCTATTGAACTCAATGAAACCCTAAGAAACATAAAAACCCTAAAACCCTATAAAACCCCCCAAAATCCCTAAAAACTTGAAAAAATCATTAAAATAATAAAAAACTGAAAATTTTTAAAACACTAAAGACCCTAAAACCCCTAAGAAAACCATAAAAACCTAAAACACTTAAACCCCCCTAAAAAACTAAAAAGTATTAAAAAAACCTAAAACCCCCTAAACCCTCCCTAAAAACCATAAAACACTTTAAAACCATAAAATACCCTAAAAAACCTCTAAAATTATAACAACCCTTTAAACCCTTAACAACATTAAAAATTCTCAAAAAAGTTAAAAATTATAAAAAAACCAAAAAAACCTAGAAAACCCCAAATTACAACAAAAACCCAAAAATCCTTAAAATTCCTAAAAACACTAAAAACCCCTAAACACCCTTAATCCCACAAAAATCCTAAAAACACATAAATATACCTAAAAATGAATAAAAACTAAACACCCAAAAACACTAAGGAAAACAAAAAAATCATTAAAACACCAAAACCCCTAAAAACATGAAAAAAGATAAGAACCCTAAAAATCTAAAAAACCCAAAAAACTAGTAAAAACCATTAAATAATTAAAAACCCTAAAAATGAAAAAAAACAAATAACATAAAATTACCAAAAATACTTGAAAACCCATTGGAAAACCTAAATACCATAAAAACACTTAAAACCCCTAAAAACCTAAAAAATGGTGAAACCCCAAAGATAATTTAAAATACCTAAAGCCCTAAAAAGCATAAAAGCCCTATAAAAACATAAGAACACTAAAAAACCTTAAAAACCTTAAAACCCCTAAAATCATAAAAATACCTAAAAACCAAGAAAAACATAAAATTCATAAAAAGACCAGAAAATCCATAAGCACATAAAAAACCATAAAAACATGAAAACCCCTAAGAATAACATAAAACCCTAAAAACCTAAACACCATTAAAAACCTAAAAATGATAACACACCTAGATGACCATAAACACCCTAAAAACCAAAAAAAATTAAAATCACCAAAATGAGTAAAAACCATAAAAATCATAAAAACCCTAAAAATCACTAAAAGTAGAAAAAAAACTAAGAAAACTGTAAAGAAAAAAAAACAATTTAAACCCCTAAAACCATAAAAATCACACAAAAATCAAAAAAAAACACCCAAAATCCCTTAAGCCCCAAAAATCCCAAAACCCCTAATAACTAATAAAAATACAAAAAAATCCCCAAAAATTACTAAAAATGTAAGAAACCCTAAATGCATTAAAACCAGTAAGAAAATCATTAAACACAAAAAACAATCAAAACAAATAAAAACCAAAAAAATTCTAAAAACTATAAAAACCCAAAAAACCCTAAAACACCTAAAAATCCTAAAACCCCAAAAAAACCTTAAAACCTAAAAAACCCATAAAAACATCTAAATACTCTATAATCCCTTTAAATCCCAAAAAAAGATTAATAAATCTAAAAAACAATAAAACCCCAAGACAAATAAAGAATTAAAAAAAGAAAAAAACCTAAAAACCATCAAAAGAGTAAAAAAATACCAAAAAACCCCCAAAATCCGTAAAATCAAAAAAAATACCTAAAAACCCTTAAAATGAAAAAAAACTAGTAAGAAACTTGAAAACCCCTAAGAAAAACATAAAAATAACAAATTCTTAAAACCACTAAAAACATAATGATGATAAAAACACTAAATGTCCTTAAATACAATAAAATCCTATAAACACCATAAAACCTCTAAACACCGAAAAATGTTGAAAACACCATAAATAACCTAAAACCACTGAAAACATTATAAACCCTTTAAACACCTGAAAACATTAAAAACATTTAAAAATATAAAACCAATAAAACTCACAAAAAACAAACTAAAACCTAAAAAACATAAAAAACATAAAACCCCTCAAAATAACAAAAAACTATAAAAATTCCTAAAATCCCAAAAAACATAAACATAACCTAAAAATCCTAAAATCACATAGAAACCCTCAATATTACAAAAAACCCAAATACCCATATAAATCCTAATAAGAAATAAAAAAACCACATAAATTTAAAAAACTCTAGCAAACCAAAAAACCCTGAAGAAAACCATAAAAACATAAAAACACTTAAAAACCCTAAAAATCAAAAAAATGCTAACAAAACATAACGACCCTAAAAACCCCAAAACAATTAAAACCATAAAACCCATAAAACATTAATAACACTAAAACCCAATAAAAACTGTAAAAACACAAAAAAATTAATAAATATTTTACCCCCTAAAAATGTTAAAATCTCTAGAAATCATTAAAACCCTAAAAATTTACTAAAAATGTAAAAAACATTAAAATCCATTAAAACCCCAAATAGATATTTAAAACCATTAAAAATAATTAAAACCACAAAAAAACAGAAAATACCAAAAAGTCCTTAAAAATCATACAACCGCTAAAATCCAAAAATCCCCTAAAATTAGTAAAATAGACTAAAAACCTATAAAAGACAAAAAAATCACTAAAAAATCTGAAAAAAACATTAAACCGTAAAAAAAAATAAAAGCCTATAAAAAACAATAAAAACCTAAAAAACTCTAAAAACTCTAAAACCCAAAAAAACACTAAAAACATTAAAACACTAAAAGCCCTTTAAATCCCTAAAATACCTAAAAAAACCTTGAAAATCCTAAAAAATCCATAAAAAATAATGCACTTGTAAAAACTATTAAACATAAAGAAAAACCTAAGAAAACCACTAAAAAAATATATAAACCATTTAAATCCTAAAAACCCAAAAAAATTAATCCCCAAAAAAGCATAAAAAATCCTAAAAAACATTAAAATCCCAAAAAAAAATCCCATAAAAATTATAAAAAATCCCAAAAAATCCATATGAGTGTAAAACCCCTAAAAACTTGGAAAACACCCAAGAAAACTATTAAATACACAAAACAATTAAACCCACTAAAAAACTAAGAAATGAAAAAAACCCTAAACCCCCCCCCCAAAACCCTAAAACCCTAAAACTCCTAAACCCATTTAAACTCCAAAAAATGATAAAAAATATAAAAAATGCAAAAATCCGTAAAAACATAAAAAACCCTAAAACCCAAAAAAACCATAAATACCATCAAAATCCCTAAAACCGATAAAATTATTTAAAAATCCTCAAAAATACCTAAAAACATCAAAACGCCTTAAACCCCTTAAACCCTAAGAACACCTTAAAAACCTGAAAACACAAAAAACCCCTCAAACCCGAAAAGCACTAAAAACCTCAAAATACCTAAAAACCTTAAAAACCATTAAAACCCCTAAAAACCTTTAAAAAGCACAAATAACCCCAAAAATAATAAATACCCTAAAACCAGAAAAAACACTAAAAAAACATAAAACCCTAAAATTCTAAAAATCCTTAAAACACTAAAAAACCCAACACCCCATAAATCCCCTAAAAAAAGAAATAAATCCCCTAGAAACTGTCAAAACTCTAAAATCCCTTAAAAATCCAAAAAAGGGTAAAAAAACCTAAAATGTAAAAAAAATTAAACACCTGAAATACACTAATAAAACATTAAAACCCAAAATACACATAAAAACACTAAAAACATAAAAAGTACTAAAAACCCTAACAATCATGAAAACCCAAGACACTCTAAAAACCATAAAACCCTTAAAACCCTAAAAAACCATAAAACCAATAAAACACTATAAAATTTTAAACCCCCTAAAAACATTTAAAAACTCTAAAAACCTTCCAAACCCAAAAAACTCAAAAAACCCCCCAAAACCCAATAAAACCATAAAAAATAAAAACCATAAAAACCATCAAAATCCATAAACACCCAAAATATATAAAAAAGTGGAAAAAAGACCAAAAACACCACAAAAAAGATCAGAACCCCTAAAAAAATGGGAAACTCTTTAGAAAAATGTTTAAAACCTTATAACACGTAAAATCACTAAAAAATTATAAAATCTTAAAACCCCAAAAGCCCATAAAATATAAAAAATCATAAAAACCCAAAAAAATCCCTAATACCCTACTAAAAACTCTAAAACCCCTTTAAACACCAAACAATGATAAAAAAACTCAATAAATACCTTAACACACTAAAAAACTCAAAAAACCCCCTAAAACCCCAAAAGGATTGTACAACCCTAAAAACCCTAAAAATATGAAAAAAACTCAAAATACCTATGAACCGTAAAAACCATAACATTCCAAACGGATCCCTAGAAATAATTAAAAATGTAAACACCCTAAGAAAACTGAAAAACATAAGAAACCCTTAAAAACATAAAAACACTTAAAATGCCAAAATAAACAAAAAACCCTAAAAATCATAAAAACTATAAAAACCTAAAAAACCCTAAAACCCAAAAAAAATCCAAAAAAACACTAACAACCCAAATATCCATTTAAACCTCAAAAACATTTAAAAAAATTACAAAAACTTATAAACACTAAAAACTCAAAAAAGACACTAAAAACCCAAAAAACAAAAATAAAAACACTAAAAACCTAAAAACCCTAAAACCCTCAAAATCCACAAAATCCTAAAAAATATAAAAAACCTAAAAATATATTAAATTCCTAAAAAGGTAAAAACGCTTAAAATCCAAAAAAAACACCTATGAAATCCATAAAAACATAAAAACAATTAAACCCCTTAAATAGCTAAAAATGATAAAAACCCTAAAATAACATAATACCCCATAAAAACCCCTAAAAACCACATAAAAACATGAAAACCGTTTAACACCCAAAAAATGTTAAAAAAATATGAAATCCCATAAAACTCTAAAAATCTCAAAAGAAACCCTAAAACCCAAAAAAACTCCCAACAATCCAATCAGACCCCCAAAATCCATAAAAACCCGAAAAAACTTATAATTCTGTAAATATACAAAATAACATAAAAACCCCTAAGAAACCTAAAACCCCTATAAAAACCATAAAACATAAAAACACTTAAAACCCCGAAAACCTAAAAATTATAAAAATCATATAAAATCCAATAATCCCTTAAAATCCATAAAAACCGTAACAAAATCCAAAATATGTAAAAAACCCTAAAAATTGTACAAAATCATAATAAACCATAAAAACCAAAAAAACACTTAAAACCACTGGAAAAAATAAAAACTATTGAAAACACAATAAGACCCAAAAAAACATAAAAACCCAAAAAAACATAAAAACCTCCTAAAAACATTAAAAAACCATAAACACCCATAAAAACTGTAAAAAACTTATAGAAACACTAAAACCCATTTGAACCCCTAAAAACATTTAAAAACATTAAAAATCCAAAAAATCCAAAAAAACTCAAAAAAAACTAAATACCTAAAAACCATATAAACCCTAAAATCCCTAAAAATAACTAAAACCCCGAAAACCCCATAAAAATGAAAAAACACCCTAATATTCAGAAAAAACACAAAAAACCATTACACCCCAAAACTCTTAAGAAAATCATAAACACATAAAAACACTTAAAATCCCTAAGAACCTAAATAATTATAAAAATAAAAAATCCCTAAAAATATATTACAACAATAAAATAACTAAATTTCATAAAAACCCTCAAAACCCCTAAAATATATAAAACCAATATAAACCAAAAAACCCTAAACCACCTAAAAACCCTTAAAATCCATAAATACCATAAAACCACATATAAATAATGAAAAAATCCATAAAAACTTATCAAACTCTAAATATACTGAAAAACCCTTTGAAAATCTTAAAAATCTATAGATAGTTAAAAACCCTAAGAAACCTAAAATGTTAAAATCCTTAAAAACACTAAACACACAAAAACCCTGACACCCCTTCAAAATCCCAAAAATACCATAAAAAACATAAAAAATATCTAAAAACCCCAATGTATGTAAAAACAATAACAAAGTTATGAAAACCTCATATTATACAATAGAAACCACAAAAACAATTAAATACCCTAGAATCCTAAAAACCTAAAAGATCCAAGAAACCCTAAAATTCCCGAAAGACCAACCCCCCCTAAAAACCTTCAAAAAATTATAACCCATAAAAACCCAAAACCCACTAAAAACTCTAAATATCCTTCAAACCCCTGAAAATTTTAAAACAATCTATAAAATTTAAAACCCAAAAAAACACTAAAAAATCTAAAAAGCTATAAAAACTATAAAACCACTAAACCACCAAAATCCCTCAAAATCACTAATAACAATAGAAATCATAAAAATCCGTAAAATCCGTAAAAGCATAAAACCTAAATCCCTTGAAAACCCCTAATAAAACATTAAAAACCTAAAAAAAGTAACCACATAAAAAACATAAAAAAACACCCCAAAAACACTAAAAATCCTAAAAGCCATAAATTCCTTAAAAGCACGAAAAACCCTAAAAGTTACTAAAATCCCTAAAAATAATCTAAACACATTAAAAAGTTAAAATACTCTAAAAACTTTAAAATCATAAAAAAACCACAAAAACACAAAAACCATAAAACCCCTAAAAACCATAAAAACATTAAAACCCAACAAAATCCCTAAAAACTAAAAATTCCTAAAAATCATATAAAAATTACTATCAATCCTTAAATTTTTTTAGAAAACACTAATAATATAAAAACCCATTAATAAAACCTTAAAATCCTAAAAATACAAATACCCCTTAAAACCCTACAGAAATCAAAATATTAAAACCTCCAAAAACCATAAAAAAATAATAAAGCCCCATAAAAATATAAAAAACCTCTAAAACCTTAAAAACCCTTTAACCCCTAAAAATATAAAAACTCTAAAAACACTGAAAACCCCTAAAAACTACAAAAACCCTAAAAACCCAAAAAAACTATTAAAACCCAAAGACCCTAAAAGACCCCGAAAAACTCTAAAAACATTAAAATCATAAAAAAACCCTTAAAATCACTAAAAACCTAAAAAACCTAAAACAATTTGAAAAAATATAAGAAAACATTAAAAACCTAAAAAAACTGAAAACCTCTAAAAACATAAAAAAATATAAACACCATAAAAACCCTAAAACACTAAAAACCGTAAATCCCCCGATTTTTTTTGAAACCCTCAAAACCCTAAAAATTTACTAAAAATTCTAAAAATTATTTAACCCAGTAAAACATTAAATCAATCTAAAAACTATTAGAAACACTGAAAAACTCAAAATACACTAAAAACATAAAAACCCATAAAAACCCATCAAACCCTCAATGTCCCTAAAAACCATAAAAATCCTTAAAAATCTCAAAAAATCCTTTAAAACGCGTAAAATATAAAAACCTTAAACAACCCATAGAATGTTATAAATACTAAAAACACTTTAAAACCTTAAAATGATAAAAACCTTCAAAACCCTAAAAAATCTTGAAAACCATTAAATCCCTAAAATGATAAAAAACTGACAACCCCATAAAATCCCTTAAACCACTAAAAAATATAAAAAACATAAAACCCTAAAAAAAACTAAAAAATCATGAAAACCCATAAAAACATCAAAACCCTAAAACACCTAAATATCCTAAATACCCAAAAATCCCTAAAAACCCAAAAAAACAAAAAAAAACATAAATAATCCATAAAACTCCTTAAAATCCTAAAAAACACTTAATATCCCCAGAACACACTAGAAACCATAAAAAACATAAAAAACCACAAATTCCTAAAAACCATAAAACCCATACAAATCATAAAATACAAAATCCATAAAATCAATAAAAACCCCTATAATCCCTAAAAACCCCATAGAAGTCCTTCAAAACCATAAAACCCTAACAAACCAGAAATACACTAAAAATTGAAAAATAATAATAAAAATATAAAAACCATAAAAACCCAATAAAACCCCTAAAAATCCCTAAAACCCTAAAAACCTCCAAAATCATTAAAATCCTTAAAATTAACTGAAAACATAAAAAATTTCAAAAACCCTAAAAACCCAAATAAAACCACAAAAAACCTAAAAACACTTAAAACCAATAAAAAACTAAATAACTCTAATAAACTAAAAACCCTAAAACAACTAAAAACTCTAAAACCATAAACCCCCTAAAAACCATAAAAACCCTAAAACCCTTAAAAACTATAAAAAACCACTAAAAACTCTAAAAAACCATTAGACCCCTAAAATATTAAAAACTCTAAGAACAATTAAAAATCATAAAAAATCAAACAAAAAATGATAATAATGAAAAAAAATCCCTAAACCCAAAAAACCCTAGAACCTTTAAAAACCATAAACACCCTAAAAACTAGAAAATTCCAAAAAAATCCCTAAAAGTTCATAAAAATGTAAAAACCCTTTAAAAACACTAATTTTTGTTCCAAATCCCACTATAAAGTGTCCTAGGGACCATGGTCAATGTTCGCATGTTGAGAACCCATTTCTAAACAAGAGAACAAGTGAGAAGGGAAATAAATGGCATGAATATGGATTAAAGGATAGATCTGGTCAAGGTATAACCCAAAGAAAACTTTTATATATGAACTCTAGCCCGAAGACACCACAAAGAATTTCCAATAATTTGATAAGTCATGAATTAAGAAAGAACAAAAAGGTTGTTAGAAAAAATCACCATTATAAGATTACTTGCATTAATGATGTTCAAATAGTACAAGGGGTGGCTATTTTATATCCAAAGAGTGATGCAAAATTCTAACACCTAGTTTACATAAGTCAAAAATCCTAAATGATTCTTTTGAAAATCATTGCACATGACCATTATATTAAGATAAAAGTAAAGATCACTTTTTTAAAGTAAAGACAACTATCCCCCATTGTGGATATGGAATATTCCATGGTGGAGTGGTCTTGAAATTCGTAGAAAACCAAGGGATGGGTGTTTAAAATAATGTTTGGTCCTTAATTAATGTAAATATAGTCCTTGATGCTTTCCCCCATAAAAAGGTATAAGGCCTCCACATGGAATTCTCTGATGAACGCATTTAATATCTTATACATTCTTTTCTCCACTCCCTTGTCATCAAGCCACTAACTCGTCATAATGGATCTTTTACAATCATGCACATTCCACCCTCCTCATCATGAACACTTTGAACCCCTAAATGTCCATGTGTTCCATGATCCTCATCATTCCCTCCCTACTCAAAATTATTCATCCTCGAATATGAATATTCAATGGGAGAAATATCATCAATGTTAAAGTGACACCAAAATTTCCATATATAGTGTATAACTCAATATTTGATGCATTATTATTGATCTTCTCCAAGACATGGAAAGTTCCATCTCCTCATGAATAAAGTTTTGATTTTAATTGCATTGGGAACCTCCCATTTAGCAGGTTTTTCTATAACAAACTACATGGAATTTTATATCTTGTTTCCAAAACATCATTTCTCGATCAAAATATATTAGTTAAAAAGGCAAAACAAAATAAAACATTGAAGGGTTAAGTTAGTTAATGTTAAAATATTCTCCATTACATAGAAGCATGAGAGTTTTCTACCACTCAAACCTCTCTATATATCTCATTTTACTAAACATAAACTCACTTTTCCCTCAATATTCCTATTTTGAGTCTTATTTTCACTCTTGTTTTCAACTCTATTCTTTCCCTAATTTTTTTATGTCACTCATCACTCCTTTTTCACTCCTGATTTTTCCATTATCTCAATTTATTTCTCTATTTTCTTATCTTCTCATAATTTCACTCTATACTCACTTAGTCTTGATTGTATTACAATAGCCTCAAGGGTGTAAGAATAACCATCCTCCCATTTTACTCAAAAGAGTATCATTTGGCATATCCATCATGTTTGTCCCTCCTATAAAATTTCAAGGGTCTTCCAAAAAAGATATTACTATAATATATGGGAAAGACATCACATACCACCTCGTCTTCTTATATCATAATATAAAATGGAACTTGCACTTTATTAGTCACTTTAACATCCCCATTATTATTTAACCATTAAAATATATAAGGCTTGGGATGCTTGGTACTATTTAAACCTAATTTATCAATAATAAAAATACATTATATATTTGTGTAACTACCCCAATTTGTGATCATACTACATATTTTATCTTTGATGAGGCATATAATATAAAAAATTTGCTCCCTTTTATCTAGATCATATTTTTCTTTGGTTTTATCACTTAATGAGAACCATCCCACAATCATTTCTCCATATACGAGGATCTCTATTTCCATATTCGAACACTCCTCAAGTGGTGGAATTCCATCTTTTCATGAGAAATCATTAGGAAAACATCCATCAAACAAAATAATTATGTTAATATTATTTAGTTATTGTAAGGAAAAATTTTAGATACTTGAAATTTAAAACATTTTACATCATTTGATTTGGAAACAACCTTATCCTCTATTTCAAAATTGGATTCCAAAAATATTTTTTTTTGGTTTGGTAACCTCTTTTGGATCCATTATGTGTTCCATTGCATGTCCCTGTGGTTTGGAATACTTGAACTTGGGAAAATATTTATAATACTTACCAAAAGATGTAGGGTGAATCCCTTTATCCTTTACTTAAATATCTACTTTATAATACATGTAAATAATATCTCCCTATATAGAAATAGTAGTGCATGTTCAATATATTCAAAATTCCATGGTTGAGGTTATTCACAAATATTTCGATGGTGGCCTCTTGCTCCCCATAAATATTGGCCCAAATCATAATGATCTCCATATCTTTTTTATACTCTTAAAAAATCATAGCTCCTTGTTTGAAACCCTGAAACTTGAGGAAAAAATTACGATATTAGTGGCTAAAAATAAACCTATTATGCATTATCACTTTCATCCCCTCTAAATCCTGGAAGGGTCTTTCTACACTTTTTCTTTAAAATCAAATATAGTTGGTCCCACCAAATACTAGCATAGTCTTTGAATTCCATAGCCACCAACTTCACCTTATTTTCCACCGAATAGTTATAACTAAAAAAGAAGCTCTACCTTTATCTCCCATTCCTTGTAAGTTTTAGGACCAATCTTACCATGGAATGAATGGATCCTCAATGTTACTCTTCCATGATTATTTTTTCCCTCCATGGTGTTTTCTTTCTTCGAGTTGGTTACTTATGAAAATCGTAGAACTTATCCTATTATTCGATGACCCTTTTTATTGGTTTTTCTCTAGAATTGTAAGGGGATTGAAATTAATCCATCATCATATTAATATTTTGGAATTTTTCTTGTACAAACTCATGATTTTTTCTGTTTTATTGGTGTTACTCACCTCCTCCATTTAATAATCCTAGAATAAAATATAAAGGGAAATGAATATGGACCTCACACACTCCCTCATGTGTTTACACTCAAAAATATTTTTTTTTCTAATGTTTCACTGTATTTTTGTTTTTTTAATGAAATTTAAAACACTTTACCTTAACCATTCAACATGATTCCTATAGTGTTATTATGAAATGACAAAAAATTAAATGATTTTTGGAGTGCAAAAATACCAAACTAGAATTCAATGACAAAATTAAAAATGGATTCAAGAAGGAAATCTAAGAAGGGAAAGCTTGTAGATGAAAATAAATGATAAATGGGCGTAGGAATCAATATGTTGTAATTTTTTTGATCCTATATTTTTTTGGGATATTTTTTTGGATAAATATAGTATAAAAAATATTAATTTTCATTATGTAAGTTTAATATAATATGTAATTTGAAACATAAAATGGAATCAAAGTGAGAGTTGTGTTGTAACATCCTGCCCCTTCTCATTGGATTGAGAGGTTATGGGGGAGCCACATAGCCTTAGGTGACATCCCCACGACACTAAATGACAAAAATATATGCCAAGGTCATCATCAATATTCGGTGATTAATTGATCTTTTTTATATGAATACCAAAACAATGACGATAACAAAAAAATTTCTTAATGATGCTTGAGTACCAAAATTAAATCCAATACGAGAGTAAACCAAAAGAAAATATCAAAGTACAAGAGGAGTCAATGTGACATAACCAAATGATAAAGAAACCAAAAGACAACAAATAAACCAAAAAAACTCCCAATATTCTTCATGCTTAAAATCCGCATTCCCAACCCAAGGCATCATGAACAATCACTAAGGAACTTGGATACCTTGAATTTAAATGTTTCTTTATATATAACATCTATAAATGCACCATAGTTCCCAAGAAAGGGGTGAGTATAAAACAGAGTAGGATTTCCCCAATTACTTCCCAACTCACACCACTAAAAATGAAAAAGTTGTAACATTTACATAAAATAAATTAAAAAAATTAAAGCTATTTATATCCAACCAAAAAAGTTTTCCAAGGATAATAATCAAACTTTCCTTCAAAACAATTTTTTTAAAGAAATACCTCAACAATAAACACAATAATTTTTCATGGAAATTTAACAAAGTATTTATAAATTTATCAGTTTATGATTTTGTATAAACATTTCCATGTGTACACAGATATTCAACACTAACACACACACAATTTTGGTTTTACCATTGACAGTGGAACTTCAAGTCCATACTTCATCCCTTTGGTGGTGCTACATAACAACCAATATCCATCCCATTCAACTCCTGACAAACTATTATTCCAAAATCATATCAACCCATTGCTATAAAATCATTTCAAAAAATAACTTACTTTTATAACAAATTGATAATTTTTAAATCTCTATTTCAAAATTATAAAATATTATTTTTTAAAAAATACCACCAATTCATATTATTTCCAAAACCATAATTCAAATGAGAATTACATAAAATCATACAATGAGTTTTATAATAATATAAATAAATTGAATTAATATGAAATAAAACCCTCAAGTTTGGATAAATATGATTTTAGATAAAATCCACCTAGCTCTCCAACTGTGGAAAAATTAAGAAAGTCACAAGTACTTTAACAAACTAACTTAAATGTTCAATATTCCAAGTAAAATTTCATTCCATTAAACAAAAAAACATATCCCATCAATATTAAAAACAAAAACATGGATCTATCCATAAAAACTATATCCATGATCCCAAAACTATTAAAGAGAAGATATCTAAGGAGAATGATGAGGAAGGAGGACTTACCATTGAATTTGGGTCTTTAACACACATGGATTCATCTAGGAATC
This sequence comes from Viscum album, assembly GCA_963277665.1. Classification (NCBI taxonomy): domain Eukaryota; kingdom Viridiplantae; phylum Streptophyta; class Magnoliopsida; order Santalales; family Viscaceae; genus Viscum; species Viscum album. The sequence continues at coordinate 1,119,670,772 of OY728152.1, forward strand.
ACTCCATGGTCAAAAAGAGTTTTCCCCACCACCGTCAGAGGAAGTGGAATTCATATTAATGTTTTTTTGGGGGAAATAATGGTTTATGTGGAAAGTTATATTAGATCCATGGTTTTCGGATCAAATTTTCAATGGTGCATGTTTATGGTGCATGGTTAGGAAAACTGTGTGCTAACCATGCACAAGTCACTATAAAACCCAAAAAAACACTAAATACATAAAAACACTAAAAGCCCTTAAAATCCCTAAAATAACTATAAAACCTTGAAAATCCTAATAATTCCATAAAAATTCCTACACATGTAAAAACCCCTAAAAATAATGAAAAACCTAAGAAAACCATAAAAACCCAGAAAAAAACCCTAAAAACCTACAAATCACTAAAAAAAATAAAAACCTGAAATAACAAAACATTCAAACACCCTCAAAATCCCTAAAAACCATAAAAAACATAAAATACCTAAAAACAACATGCTAATCCCCGAAAATGTAAAAATCTTTTACAAACCTGAACGACCCTAAGAAAACATTAAAACTGAAAAAACACATAAAAAACTTTTAAATCCTAAAATACCCTAAAACCCCATAAAAATTATAAAAATACCTAAAAACTATAAAAAACCTTAACACCCCAAAAGAAACTAAAAAACCACTAAAACTCTGAAACCCCTTTAAAACCCTAAAAACATTTAAAATCTCAGAAAAACATAAAAAATATATAAAACTTTCCAGGACCCTAAGAAACCATAAAAACCATCAAAATCCTAAAACCTTTAAAAACCATGAAAATATCTAAAAAACCTAAAAAACCATATAAATCCTAAAAAAATCTATTAAAATCTCGTGAAACGTAAAAAATCATAAAAACCCTAAAAACCCCCTAATGAAACCTTAAAAATATAACCCCACATAAGTCTCTTATAAAACCTAAAAACCCCCTCTAGCCAATAATAAACTTAAGAACCCTAAAAACATGAAAAATCCTTAAAAACACTAAAAACCATAAAAATCCAAAAAAAACTAAAAATCCAAAACAACCAAAAAATCCTAAAAACCCATAAGAAAAAATAAGAAACAATAAAAGATAAAAACAAATAGAACACCTAAAAAATGAAAAAACATAAAAATTACATAAAAAACTATAAACTATAAAAACTATAAAAACCACTAAAAACCTTAATAATCCCTAAAAACCCATAAAAACAAAAAAACCTCACTATAAACTCGAAAGACCCGTTAAACCCCAAAAAATGTTCACAAACTATAAAAACCATAAAAACCCAAAAACAATCTCAAAAAATGAAATCCAAACACAAAAACCCCCTAAAAACCATAAAAACCCTCAACCCCCCCCCCCTTAATCCCTACTACCATAAAAAAACAATAACCATCACAAAAAAATACATAATACTGTAAAAAATTGAAAAAATGCTAGAACACTGATAAAGACATAGAAACCTAAAAACACTTTAAACCCATAAAAATCCTAAATATGCTAAAAATCCAAAAAATCCCTAAATTCTTAATAAAACCTAAAACCCTCCAAATAATTAAAAACCCAAAAAACATTAAAAATCCTAAAAAATTCCCAAATCCCACTAAAACGAATAAAACTGATTAAAAAAAGAAAACAAAAAGAAAACCTTAAAAACCTAAAAACCCTTAAAATCCTAAAAAATCCTAAAAATGATAAAACCCTAAAAAGTCAATAAAACCCTATAAACAAATAAATTTCGTAAAAACCAATAAAAACCTAAAAAGGTAAAAGACCTATAAAATTACTAAAACAACTAAAATCACATAAAAACTTTTATACTTCTTAAAATGTTAAAAAACTGTAAAACCCCTAAAAACCCTAAAAACTCAAAATCCTGAAAAACACAAAAAACCATAAAACCCCTAAAAACACTTCCAAATACTTTAAACCCTAAAAACCAAATTAATTATTAAAAAATCCCTACACCACCTAAAAAAATAAAAACCCCTTAAAACCTAGAAAAATAATAAAAAAATGATAAGAACATAAAAACATTTAAAACCCCCAAAAACCTAAAAATGATAAAGTACCTAAAAAATGTAAAAACACTAAATACCATAAAAATCCCCAAAAACCATTAAACCCCAAAAAACTAAAAACTATAAAAACAATTTAAATTTATAAAAATGTAAAAAAACTATAATACCTGTAAAATCCCTATTGAACTCAATGAAACCCTAAAAACTATAAAAACCCTAAAACCCTATAAAACCCCCCAAAATCCCTAAAAACTAGAAAAAATCATTAAAATCATAAAGAAAACTGAAATTTTTTAAAACACTAAAGACCCTAAAACCCGTAATAAAACCAAAAAAACCTAAAACACTTAAACCCCCCTAAAAACTAAAAAACATTAAAAAACCTAAAACCCCCTAAAACCCTCCCTAAAAACCACAAAACACATTAAAACCATAATATACCCTAAAACACCACTAAAATTATAACAACCTTTTAAACCCTTAACAATATTAAAAATTCTCAAAAAAGTTAAAAATTATAAAAAAACAAAAAAAAACCCAGAAAACCCCAAATTACAACAAAAACCCAAAAATCCTTAAAATTCCAAAAAACACTCAAAACCCCTAAAAACCCTTAAACCCACAAAAATCAAAAAAATGAATAAAAATACCTAAAATGAATAAAAACTAAACACCAAAAAACACTAAGGAAAACAAAAAAAAACATTAAAAACCAAAACCCTTAAAAACATGAAAAAATCTAAAAAACACTAAAAATCTAAAAATCCCTACAAATCAGTAAAAACCTTTAAAAATTAAAAAACCTAAAAAAAATTAAAAATAAACAAATAACATAAATTTACCAAAAAACCTTGAAAACCAATTAAAAAACCTAAAAACCATAAAAACACTTAAAACCCCTAAAAACCTAAAAAATGTTAAAACCCCAAAGATAATTTAAAAGCCCTAAACCCTAAAAAGCATAAAAACCCCATAAAACTTTAAAAACCCTAAAACACTTTAAAAACCTTAAAAACGAATAAAAATATAAAAACCCTAAATTTTTTTAAAAACAATAAAAACTCTAAAATATCTCAATAACCCAAAAAACTATAAAAATAAAAAAACCCATAAAAAACCCTAAAACCCTCAAAAAATGTAAAAAACCTAAAATCACTTTAAATCCTAATAAATATATTCAAATCCTTAAAAATGTAAAAACCCTAATATCCCTAGAAAACCCCTAAGTAGAAATTAAAAAACTAAAAACCCTTAAAAACCTAAGAACAGTAAAAAACCTAAAAAACCTTAAAACCCCTAAAAATCGTAAAAATAACTAAAAACAAAAAAAACACATAAAATTAATAGAAAGACCAGAAAATACATAAGCACATAAAAAAACCATAAAAACATGAAAACCCGTAAGAATAACTTAAAAACCTAAAACCATAAACACCCCTAAAAACCTAAAAATGATAACACCCCTATATGACCATAAACACCCTAAAAAACAAAAAAAAATTAAAATCACCAAAAAGAGTAAAAACCATAAAAATCATAAAAACCCTAAAAATCACTAAAAATAGAAACAAAATTTGAAAACTGTAAAGAAAATAAAAACAATTTAAACCCATAAAACCATAAAAATCACACAAAAATCCAAAAAAAACACCCAAATTCTCTTAAGCCCCAAAAATCCCAAAACCCCTAATAACTAATAAAAATCCAAAAAAATCCCCAAAAATTCCTAAAAATGTAAAAAACACTAAATGCATTAAAATCACTAAGAAAATAATTAAACACAAAAAATAGTCAAAACAAATAAAACCCCAAAAAATTCTAAAATCTATAAAAACACAAAAAACCATAAAACATCTAAAAATCCTAAAACCCCCAAAAAACCTTAAAACCTAAAAAACCCATAAAAACACTAAAAAAATCTAAATACTCTATAATCCCTTTAAATCCCTAAAAAAGTATAACAACTCTAAAAAACAATAAAACTCCAAAACAAATAAAGAATTAAAAAAGAAAAAAAACCTAAAAACCATCAAAAGAGTAAAAAAATACAAAAAACCCCCAAAATCCGTAAAATCCAAAAAAATACATAAAAACCCTTAAAATGAAAAAAAACTAGTAAGAAACATGAAAACCCCTAAGAAAAACTTAAAAATAAAAAATTCATAAAACCACTAATAACATAATGATGATAAAAACACTAAATGTCTTTAAATACTATAAAATCCTATAGACACCATAAAACCTCTAAAAACGAAAAATGTCGAAAACACCATAAGTAACCTAAAACCACTGAAAACTTTGTAAACAAATTAAACACCTAAAAAAATTAAAAACATTCAAAAACATAAAACCTATAAAACTATAAAAAAAACAAACTAAAACCTAAAATACATAAAATACATAAAACCCCTCAAAATAACAAAAAACTATAAAAATTCCTAAAATCCCAAAAAACATAAACAAAACCTAAAAATCCAAAAATCACATAGAAACCCTCAATATTCCAAAAAACCCAAATTCCCATATAAATCCTAATATGAAATAAAAAAACCATAGAAATTTAAAAATCTCTAGCAAACCAAAAAACCCTGAAGAAAACCATAAAAACATAAAAACACTTAAAACCCCTAAAAATAAAAAAAATGCTAAAAAACATAACGTCCCTAAAAACCCAAAAAACATTAAAACCATAAAACCCATAAAACATTAATAACACTAAAACCCAATAAAAACTGTAAAAACACAAAAGAAAATTAATAAACCTTTTACCCCCTAAAAATGTTAAAATCTCTAGAAATCATTAAAACCATAAAAATTTACTAAAAATATAAAAAACATTAAAATCCATTAAAACCCCAAATAGATCCTTAAAGCCATTAAAAAGAAATAAAACCACAAAAAACAAAAAATACCAAAAAGTCCTTAAAAATCATAAAACCGCTAAAATCCAAAAATCACCTAAAATTAGTAAAATAGACTAAAAACCTTTAAAAGACAAAAAAATCACTAAAAAATCTGAAAAAAACATAAAACCGTTAAAAAAATAAAAGCCTATAAAAAACAATAAAAACCTAAAAAACTCAAAAAACTATAAAACCCAAAAAAACACTAAAAACATCAAAACACTAAAAGCCCTTCGAATCCATAAAATACCTAAAAACCATGAACATCCTAAAAAATCCATAAAAAATCATGCACTTGTAAAAACTCATAAACATAATGAAAAACCTAAGAAAACCATTAAAAATATATAAAAACCATGAAGATCCTAAAAACCGAAAAAAATTAATCCCCAAAAAAGCATAAAAAATCCTAAAAACCTTAAAATCCCAAATAAAATCCCATAAAAATTATAAAAAAACCCAAAAAACCCATATGAGTGTAAAACCCCTAAAAAATTGGAAAACACCCACGAAATCCTTTAAATACACAAAACAATTAAACCCGCTAAAAAACGAAGAAATGCAAAAAACCCTATAACCCCCCAAAACCCTAAAACCCTAAAACTCTTAAAACCCACTTAAACTCCTAAAAATTATAAAAACTATAAAAAATGTTAAAATCCATAAAAACATAAAAAACCGTAAACCCCAAAAAAACCATAAATACCATCGAAATCCCTAAAACCGATAAAATTCTTTAAAAATCCTCAAAAATACCTAAAAACATAAAAACCCCTTAAACTCCTTAAACCCTAAGAACGCCTTAAAAACCTGAAAACACAAAAAACCCCTCAAAACATAAAATCACTAAAAACCTTAAAATCCCTAAAAACCTTAAAAAAACATTAAAACCCCTAAAAACCTTAAAAAAGCACAAATAACCCTAAAAATAAAAAATACCCTAAAACCACAAAAAACACTAAAAAACATAAAACCCGAAATTTTTTAAAAATCCTTAAAACACTAAAAAACTCAACACCCCTTAAATCCCTTAAAAAAAGAAATAACCCCCTAGAAACTGTCAAAACTCTAAAATCCCTTAAAAATCCAAAAAAAGGTAAAAACCCCTAAAATGTAAAAAATCTAAAACACCTGAAATACACTAATAAAACATTAAAACCTAAAATACACATAAAAACACTAAAAACATAAAAAATACTAAAAACCCTAACAATCATGAAAACCCAAGACACTCGAAAAACCATAAAACCCATAAAACCCTAAAAACCCATAAAACCAATAAAACAATATAAACTTTTAAACACCCTAAAAACATTAAAAAACTCTAAAAACCTTCCAAACCCAAAAAAACTCAAAAAACCCCCAAAAACCCAATTAAACCATAAAAAAATAAAATCCTTTAAAACCATTAAAATCTATAAAGTCCCAAAATATATAAAAAAGTGGTAAAAAAGACCAAAAACACCACAAAAAACATCAAAACCCCTAAAAACATGAAAAACTCTGTAAAAAAATGTTTAAAACCTTAAAACACGTAAAATCACTAAATAATGATAAAATCATAAAACCCTAAAAAACCCTTAAAATAGAAAAAACCATAAAATCCCATAAAATCCCTAATACCCAAATAAAAACTCTAAAACCCCTTCAAACACCAAACAATGATAAAAAACACAAAAAATATCTTAACACCCTAAAAAACGCAAAACCCCCCTAAAACCCCAAAAAGACTGTACAAGCATAAATACCCTAAAAATATGAAAAAAACTCAAAATACCTATGAACCGTAAAAACCATAAAATTCTAAACAGATCCCTAGAAAAAATTAAAAATGTAAACACCCTAAGAAAACTGAAAAACATAAGAAACCCTTAAAAACATAAAAACTTCTAAAATGCCAAAATACACAAAAAAACACTAAAAATCATAAAAACTATAAAAACCTAAAAAACCCTAAAACCCAAAAAAAATCCAAAAAAACACTAACAACCCAAATATCCATTTAATCCTCAAAAACATTTTAAAAAATCAGAAAAACTTATAAACCCTAAAAACTCAAAAAAAACACAAAAAACCCAAAAAATAAAAAAAACACTAAAAACCTAAAAACCCCTTAAAACCCTCAAAATCCACAAAATCCTAAAAAATATAAAAAACCTAAAAATAAATTAAATTCCTAAAAATGTAAAAACACTTAAAATCCAAAAAAACACCTATGAAATCCATAAAAACATAATAACACTTAAACCCCTTAAATACCTAAAAATGATAAAAACCATAAAATAACATAATTCCCCATAAAAACCCCTAAAACCTACATAAAAACATGAAAACCGTTTAACACCCAAAAAATGTTAAAAAACTCTAAAATCCCATAAAACTCGAAAAATCTCAAAAGAATCCCTAAAACCCAAAAAAATTCCCAAAAATCCAATCAGACCCCCAAAATCCATAAAAACCCTAAAAACCATATAATTCTGTAAATATACATAATAACATAAAAACCCCAAAGAAACCTGAAACCCCCTATAAAAACCATAAAACATAAAAACAATTTAAACCCCTAAAAACTAAAAATTATAAAAAACGTATAAAATCCAATAATCCCTCCAAATCCATGAAAACAGTAAAAAAATAGAAATCCAAAAAATGTAAAAAACCCAAAAAATTCTACAAAATCATAAAAAACCATAAAAACCAAAAAACACTTAAAAACACTGGAAAAACTAAAAACTATTGAAAACCCAATAAGACCCCAAAAAACATAAAACCCCCCAAAAACCATAAAAACCTCCTAAAAACATTAATAACCATAAACACCCATAAAAACCATAAAAACTTATAGAAACACTAAAAACCATTTGAACCTATAAAAACTTTTAAAAACATTAAAAAGCCAAAAAAGCCAAAAAAAACTCGAAAAAAATAAATACCTAAAAACCATATAAACCCTTAAATCCCTCAAAATACCTAAAACCCTAAAACCACATAAAAATACAAAAAAACCCTAATAATCAAGAAAAAAAAACAAAAAGCAATTACACCCCAAAAACTCTTTTGAAAATCATAAAAACCTAAAAACACTTAAAATCCCTAAGAACCTAAATAATTATAAAAATAAAAAATCCATAAAAATATATTACAACAATAAAATAACAAAATACCTTAAAAACCCTCAAAACCCCTAAAAAATATAAAACCAGTATAAACCAAAAAACCAAAAAACCCTAAACCCCCTAAAAACCATTAAAATCCCTAAATTCCATAAAACCACATATAAATCATAAAAAAATCCCTAAAAACTTATCAAACTATAAATATTATGAAAATCCCTTTGAAAATATTAAAAATATATAGATAGTTAAAAACCCTAAGAAACCTAAAATGTTAAAATCCATAAAAACACTAAACACACAAAAACCCTGACACCCCCTCGAATACCAAAAAAATACCATAAAAAACATAAAAAATATCTAAACACCCCAATGTATGTAAAAACCATGAAAAAGTTCTGAAAACCTCATATTAAACAATAGAAACCACAAAAAAAATTAAATACCCTAAAATCCTAAAAACGTAAAATATCCAAGAAACCCTAAAATTCCCTAAAGACCAAAACCCCCCCTAAAAACCTTCAAAAAATGAAAACCCATAAAAACCCTAAACCCACTAAAAACTATAAAAATCTATCAAACCCCTGAAAATGTTAAAAAAATCTATAAATTTTAAAACCCAAAAAAAAAACTAAAAAATCTAAAAAACTATAAAAACTATAAAACCACTAAACCACCAAAATCCCTCAAAATCTCTAAAAACAATAGAAATAATAAAAATCCGTAAAATCCGTAAAACCATAAAACCTAAAAACCCTGAAAACCCCTAATAAAACATTAAAAACCTAAAAAAATTAAACACATAAAAAATATAAAAAACACTAAAACCCCTATAAACCCCAAAACCCCTAAAAATCCTAAAACCCATAAATCCCTTAAAAGCATGAAAAGCCCTAAAAGTTAGTAAAATCCCTAAAAATACTCTAAACCCATTAACACGTTAAAAAACTCTAAAAAACATTAAAATCATAAAAAAACCACAATAACCCAAAAACCATAAAGCCCCTAAAAACCATAAAAATATTAAAACCCATCAAAATCCCTAAAAAACTAAAAATCCCTAAAAATCCTATAAAAATTACTATCAATCCTTAAATTTTTTAGAAAACACTAATAATATGAAAACCCCTTAATAAAACCTTAAAATCTTAAAAATACATATACCCCTTAAAACCCTACAAAAATAATAATATTAAAACCTCTAAAGACCATAAAAATTAATAAATCCCCATAAAAATATAAAAAACCTCTAAAACCTTAAAAACCCTTTAACCCCTAAAAATATAAAAACTCTAAAAACACTGAAAACCCCTAAAAACTACAAAAACCCTAAAAACCCAACAAAACTATTAAAAACCAAAAACCCTAAAATACCCCTAAAAACTCTAAAAACATTAAAGTCCTAAAAAAACCCTTAAATTCACTAAAAACCTAAAACACCTAAAACACTTTGAAAAAATATAAGAAAACATTGGAAACCTAAAAAAACCTAAAACCCCTAAAAACCTAAAAAAATATAAACACCATAAAAACCCTAAGACACTAAAAACCATAAATCCCCAGATTTTTTGAAAAACCTCAAAACCCTAAAAATTTACTAAAAATTCTAAAAATTATTTAACCCAGTAAAACATTAAAATAATCTAAAAACTATTAGAAACACTGAAAAACTCAAAATACACAAAAAACATAAAAACCCACCAAACCTTCAATGTCCCTAAAATCCATAAAAATCCTTAAAAATCTCAAAAAATCCTTTAAAACGCGTAAAATATAAAAAGCTTGAACAACCCAAAGAACATTATAAATACTAAAAACACTTTAAAGCCTTAAAATGATAAAATCCATAAAAACCATAAAAAATCTTGAAAACCATTAAACCCCTAAAATGATAAAAAAACTGACAACCCCATAATATCCCTAAAACCACTAAAAAATATAAAAAACATAAAACCCTAAAAAAACTAAAAAATCAGGAAAACCCATAAAAAAATCAAAACCCTAAAACACCTAAATATCCTAAATACCCAAAAAACCCTTAAAACCCAAAAAAACAAAAAAAAAATAAATAATCCATAAAACTCCTTAGAAACCTAAAAAAACTTAAAATCCCCAGAACACACACGAAACCATAAAAAACATAAAAAACATTAAAAACCAAAAATTCCTAAAAACCATAAAACCCATACAAATCCTAAAATAAAAAATCCATAAAATCATTAAAAAACCCTAAATCCCTAAAAACCCCACAGAAGACCTTCAAAACCATAAATCCCAAACAAACCAGAAATACACTAAAAATTAAAAAAACACAATAAAAATATAAAAACCCCAAAAACCCAATAAAACACCTAAAAATCCCTAAAACCCTAAATACCTCCAAAAATCATTAAAATCATTAAAATTAACTGAAAACATAAAAAATTTCAAAAACCCTAAAAAACCAAATAAAACCACAAAAAACCTAAAACTCTTAAAACCACTAAAAAACTATATAACTCTAATAAACCAAAAACCCTAAAACAACTAAAAACTCTAAAACCATAAACAACCTAAAAACCATAAAAACCCTAAAACCCCATAAAAACTATAAAAACCCACTAAAAACTCTATAAACCCTTTAGACCCCTAAAATATTAAAAATGCTAAGAACAATTAAAAATTATAAAAACTAAAACAAAAAATAATAATAATGAAAAAAATACCTAAACCCAAAAAACCCTAGAACCTTTAAAAACCATAAATACCCTAAAAACTAGAAAATTACAAAAAAAATCCCTAAAAGTACATAAAAAATTTAAAACCCCCTAAAAACACTAATTTTTAATCCAAATCCCACTATAATGTGTCCTAGGGACCATGGTCAATGTTCGGATGTTGAGAACCCATTTCTCAACTAGATAACAAGTGAGAAGGGAAATAAATGGCATGAATATGGATTAAAGGAGATATCTTGTCATGGTATAACCCAGAGAAAACTTTTATATATAAACTCTAGCCTGAAGACACCACAATGAATTTCCAATACATTGATAAGTCATGAATTAAGAAAGAACAGAAAGGTTGTTAGAAAAAATAACCATTATAAGATAACTTGCATTCATGATGTTCAAATAGTACAAGGGGTGGATATTTTATATCCAAAGAGAGATGCAACAGTCTAACACCTAGTTTACATAAGTCAAAAATCCTAAATGATTCTTTTGAAAATCATTGCACATGCCCATTATATTAAGGTAAAAGTAGAGAACACTTTTTTAAAGTAAAGAAAACTATCCCCCCATTGTTGATATGGAATATTCCACGGTGGAGTGGTCTTGAAATTAATAGAAAACTAGGGGATGGGTATTTAAAATAATGTTTTGTCCTTAATTAATGTTAATATAGACCTTGATGTTTTCCCCCAAAAAAAGGGTATAAGGCCTCCACATGGAATTCTCTGATGAATGCATTTAATATCTTATACATTCTTTTCTCCACTCCCTTTTCATCAGGCCACTAACTCGTCATAATGGGTCTTTTACAATCATGCACATTCCACCCTCCTCATCATGAACACTTTTAACCCCTCAATATCCATGTGTTCTGTGATCCTCATCATTCCCTCCCTCCTCAAAATTATTCATCCTCGAATATGAAAATTCAATGGGAGAAATATCACCAATGTTAAAGTGACACCAAAATTTCCATATATAGTGTATAACTCAATATTTTTGGCATTATTATTGATCTTCTCCAAGAAATTGAATGGTCTATCTCCTCATGAACGAAGTTTTGATTTTAATTACATTGGGAACCTCCCATTTAGCATGTTTTTCTATAACAAACTACATGGAATATTATATCTTGTTTCCAAAACATCATTTCTCGATCAAAATATATTAGTTAAAAAGGCAAAACACAATAATACATTGAAGGGTTAAGTTAGTTAATGTTAAAATATTGTCCATTACATAGAAACATGAGAGTTTTCTACCACTCAAAACATCTCTATATATCTCATTTTACTAAACGTAAACTCACTTTTCCCTCAATATTACTATTTTGAGTCTTATTTTAACTCTTGTTTTCAACTCTATTCTTTCCCTAATTTATTTTTATTCACTCATCACTCCTTTTTCACTCCTGATTTTTCAATTATCTCAATTTATTTCTCTATTTTCTTATCTTCTCATAATTTCACTCTATAATCACTTAGTCTTGATAGTATTACAATATCCTCAAGGTTGTAAGAATAACCATCCTCCCATTTTACTCAAAAGAGTATCATTTGGCATATACATCATGTTTGAACCTCCTATAAAATTTCCAAGGTCTTACAAAAAAGATATTACTATAATATATGGGAAAGACATCACATACCACCTCGTCTTCTTAAATCCTAATATAAATTGGAGCTTTCACTTTCTTAGTCACTTTAACATCCCAATTATTATTTAACCATTAAAATCAATAAGGATTGGGATGCTTGGGATTAGTTAAACCTAATTTATAAACAATAAAAATACATTATATATTTGTGTAACTACCCCCATTCATGATCATACTACATATTTTATCTTTGATGAGGCATCTAATATAAACAATGTGCTCCCTTTTATCTAGATCATATTTTTCTTTGGGTTTATCACTTAATGAAGACAATCCCACAATCATTTCTCCATATATGAGGATCTCTATTTCCATATTTGAACACTCCTCAGGTGGTGGAATTCCATCTTTTCATGAGAAATCATTAAGAAAACATCCATCATACAAAATAATTATGGTAATATTATTTAGTTATTGTGAGGGAAAATTTTAGATACTTGAAATTTAAATTTTTTTACATCATTTGATTTGGAAACAACCTTAAACTCCATTTCAACATTGAATTCCAGAAATATTGTTTTTGGTTTGGTAACCCCTTTTGAATCCATTATGTGTTCCCTTACATGTTCTTGTGGTTTGAAATAATTGAACTTGAGAAAATATTTATAATACTTACCATAAGATATAGGGTGAATCCCTTTATCCTTTAATTAAATATCTACTTTATAATCCATGTAAATAATATCTCCCTATATCCAAATAGTATTGCATGTTCAATATATTCCAAATGCCATGGTTGATGTTATTCACAAATATTTCCATGGTGGCCTCTTTCTCCCCATAAATATTCGCCCAAATCATAATGATCTCCATATCTTTTTGATACTATTAATCAATCATAGCTCCTTGTTTGAAACCTTGAAACTTGAGGAAAAAATTTCGATATTAGTGGCTAAAAATAAACCTATTATGCATCACCACTTTCATCCCCTCCCAATCCTGGAATGGTCTTTCTACACTTTTTCTTTAAAATCATATATAGTTGGTACCACCAAATACTAGAATAGTCTATGAATTCCATAGCCACCAACTTCACTTTATTTTCCCCCGAATAGTTCTAACTAAAAAAGAAGCTCTACCTTTATCTCCCATTACATGTAAGTTTTAGGACCAATCTTACCTTGGAATGAATGGATCCTCAACGTTACTCTTCCATGATTATTTTTTTCCCTCCATAGTGTTTGCTTTCTTCTAATTGGTTACTTTTGAAAATCATAGAACTTATCCTATTATTAGATAACCATTTTTATTTTTTGTTCTCTAGAATTGTAAGGGGATTGAAATTAATCCATCATCACATTAATACTTTGGAATTTTTCTTGTAAAAACTCATGATTTTTTTTTGTTTTATTGGTGTTACTCACCTCCTCCATTTAAGAATCCTAGAAAAAAATTTAAAGGGAAAGGAATATGGACCTCACACACACCCTCATGTGTTTACACTCAAAAATATTATTTTTTTCTAATGTTTCACTCTATTTTTGTTTTTTTAACGAAATGTAAAACACTTTCCCTTAACCATTCAACATGATTCCTACAGTGTTCTTACGAAATTACCAAAAATTAAATGATATTTGGAGTGCAAAAATACCAAACTATAATTCAATGAAAAAATTAAAAATGTATTCAAGAAGGAAATCTAAGAAGGGAAAGCTTGTAGATGAAGATAAATGATAAATGGACGTAGGAATCAATATGTTGTAATTTTTTTGATCCTGTATTTTTTTGGGATATTTTTTTGAATAAATATAGTAGAAAAAATATTAATTTTTATTATGTAAGTTTAATATAATAATTAATTTGAAACATAAAATGGAATCAAAGTGAGAGTTGTGTTGTAACATCCTGCCCCTTCTCATTGGATTGAGAAGTGATGGGGGAGCCACGTGGCCTTAGGTGACATCCCCACGACACTAAATGGCGAAAATATATGCCAAGGGCCTCATAAATATTCGGTGATTAATTGATCTTTTTTATATGAATACCAAAACAATGAGGACAACAACAACAAAAATTATTAATGATGCATGAGTACCAAAATTAAATCCAATACAAGAGTAAAACAAAAGACAATATCAGAGTACAAGAGGAGTCAATGTGACATAACCAAATGATAAAAAAAACCAAAAGACAAAAAATAAACCAAAAAAACTCACAATATTATTCATGCTTCAAATCCGCATTCCCAACCCAAGGAATCATGAACAATTACTAAGGAACTTGGATACCTTGAATTTAAATGTGTCTTGATATATAACATTTATAAATGCACCATAGTTCCCAAGAAAGGGGTGAGTATAAAACATAGTATGATTTCCCAATGAATTCCAAACTCACACCACTAAAAATGAAAAAGTTGTAACATTTACATAAAATAATTTAAAAAAAATTAAAGCTATTTATATCCAACCAAAAAAGTTTTCCAAGGATAATAATCAAACTTTCCTTCAAAACAATTTTTTTAAAGAAATACCTCAACAATAAACAAAATAATTTTTCATGGAAATTTAACAAAGTATTTATCCACTTATCAGTTTATGATTTTGTATAAAAATTTCCATGTGTAAACATATTTTCAACACTAACACACGCACAATTTTGGTTTTACCATTGACAGTGGAACTTCAAGTCCATACTTCATCCCTTTGGTGGTGGTACATAACAACCAATATCCATCCCATTCAACTCCTGCCAAACTATTATTCCAAAATCATATCAACCCATTTCTATAAAATCATTTCAAAAAATAACTTACTTTCATAAAACATTGATAATTTTAAAAACTCTATTTCAAAATTATAAAAAATTATTTTCAAAAAAACCCACCAATTCATATTATTTCCAAAACCATAATTCAAATGAGAATTACATAAAATCACAGAATGAGTTTTATAATAATATAAATAAATTTAATGAATATGAAATAAAACCCTCAATTTATGATAAATATGATTTGAGATAGAAGCCACCTACCTCTCCAACTTTGGAAAAATTAAGAATGTCAAAAGTAATTTAATAAACTAACTTAAATGTTCAGGATTCCAAGTAAAATTTCATTCCATTAAACAAAAAAACATATCCCATCAATATTAACCTCAAAAACATGGATCTATCCATAAAAACTATATCCATGATTCCAAAACTGTTAAGGAGAAGATATCTAAGGAGAATGATGAGGAATGAGGACTTACCGATGAATTTGGGTCTCTAAAACACATCGATTCATCTAGGAATCACTACATGGTCAAAAAGAGTTCTCTCCACCACCGTGAGAGGAAGTGGAATTCATATTATGGTTTTTTTGGGGGAAATAATGGTTTATGTGGAAAGTTATATTAGATCCATGGTTTTCGGATCAAATTTTCCATGGGGCATGTTTACGGTGCACGGTTAGGAAAATTGTGTGCTAACCATGCACAAGTCACTATAAAACCCAAAAAAACACTAAATACATAAAAACACTAAAAGCCCTTAAAATCCATAAAATACCTATAAAACCTTGAAAATCCTAATAATTCCATAAAAATTATTACACATATGAAAACCCCTAAAAATAATGAAAAACCTAAGAAAACCATAAAAAACTCAGAAAAAAATTAAAACCCTAAAAACCTAAAAATCGCTAAAAACAATAAAAACATGAAATAAAAAAACATTCAAACACCCTCAAAATCCCTAAAAACCATAAAAAACATAAAATCCTTAAAAACAACATGACAATCCCCGAAAATGTAAAAATCTTTTACATACCCGAACGACCATAAGAAAACATTAAAACTGAAAAAACACATAAAACACATTTAAATCCTAAAATACCCGAAAGCCCCATAAAAATCATAAAAATACCTAAAAACAATAAAAAACCTTAACACCCCAAAAGAAACTAAATAACCACTAAAAATCTGAAACCCCTTTAAAACCCTAAAAACAATAAAAAACTCAGAAAAATAAAAAAAATATATATAAAATCCCCAGGACCCTAAGAAACCCTAAAAACCATCAAAATCCTAAAACCTTTAAAAACCTTGGAAATATCTAAAAAAATTAAAAAACCATATAAATCCTAAAAAATCTATTAAAATCCCGAGAAACGTAAAAAATCATAAAAACCCTAAAAACCCCTAATGAAACCTTAAAAATATAACCCCGCATAAGTATCTTACAAAACCTAAAAACCCCCTCTAGCCAATAAAAAACCTAAGAACCCTAAAAACATGAAAAATCCTTAAAAACACTAAAATCCATAAAAATCCTAAAAAAACTAAAAATTCAAAAGAACCAAAAAATCCTAAAAAACCATAAGAGAAAATAAAAAACATAAAAAGATAAAAACAAATAAAACACCTAAAAAATGAAAAAAACATAAAAATACCTCAAAAAACTAAAAACTATATAAACTATAAAAACCACTTAAAATATTAATAATCCCTAAAACCCATAAAAACCAAAAAACCTCACTATAAACTCTAAATACCCTTTAAACCCCAAAAAATGTTCACAAACTCTAAAAACCATAAAAACCCAAAAACAATCTCAAAAAATACAATCCAAACACAAAACCCCCCTAAAAACCATAAAAAACCTCAACCCCCCCCCCCCTAATCCCTAATACCATAAAAAAAACAATAACAATCACAAAAAATACATAATAGTGTAAAAAAATTCGAAAAAATGCTAAAACACTGATAAATACATAAAAACCTAAAAACACTTTAAACCCATAAAAATCCTAAATATGCTAAAAATCCAAAAAATCCCTAAATTATTAAAATAACCTAAAACCCTCCAAATAATTAAAAACCCAAAAACCATTATAAATCCTAAAAAATGCCCAAAACCCCCTAAAATGAATAAAACCCATTTAAACAAGAAAACAATAAGAAAACCTTAAAAACCTAAAAACCCTTGTGAAGCGGAGCTATTGTTAGACATCATTGGGCACTTGGGTGGTGTTGATGAGAAGGAGGTTAGGGAGCTACAGGCTCTTGGTCACAATTGGGATGATTTTGATGTGAATGATGGGAAGGTGAACAATACTCCTAGGGATGAGTGTAAAGGGTATCTAGTTGCTGATGCTGGGAATGTAATGCTGGCTATACAGATGCCAAGTGAGGAGCAGTTTGTTGCTACTAGGAGCAGTGGAGGCTGTGTGGTCTTTAATTCTAGTCAATTTGAGTCAATGCTGGGTACTTTTGGGTCCTTGGATGGAGCTAGGGAGCAGGGAAAAAGGGAAATGCAGGGGCTAGAGACTGTGCACTCTGTCCAGGGGGATGAAAACGAGGTGCCTAGGGGGGGGGGACACTTGCAGCAGGCCTTGGCTGGTGGAGTGCCCGATCTTTGTCTGGCTTCTGAGGAACCCGCAGTGGCTCCTGACGTCCTTCAAGGTGGGGTTCTTGTTGTTTGTTCCCTTAATCAGGAAGCCTCCTTCATTCTGGATCAAGATGAAGATCCTAGAAGGATAGAGTAGAACATGAGTATGCTCATCAAAGATAGATCCCTGCTAGTGATGGCCATTTCTTATGGGAAGGAAAATAAATCTGTGGAGGTCTCTTCAGTTCCCTGTAGGAGGAAACCAAGGAAGTATTATTCGACTTTGCCGATGATAGTGTCCACGAGAGCCTCTTGCAAAGATAAGGAGGTTGACTTTTGTAGGGGAATTCGGTCTAGCAAGGCACAACTGAATGTGGAACAACAATGTCTCAGGGAGTATTACATGGCCTTCTTAAAGGAATATGATTCATCTGAATGGGAGTCGGTTGAGTCAGATTCTTCCTCTAGTTATGGTGTTGATGGGGATCCTTTTAGGGAGGACATTGATTCGTAGTTTCCATTGTTTCATTTCCATATATTTGGGACTTTTGGGGTTTCGATGTCATTGGGGGTCTAGTGAATTTTGGGTGTCGGCTGCTTGGCCCCACCCTACCCTTCTCTGCTACTCTTTTCTTTTAATAAATTGGGGGGGGTCAGGAATTGTCTGGTCCAGCACCTACCTTTTCCCTAATAACCTTAAAATATAAAAACCCCAAAACCCCCATAAAAACACTAAATAACATAAAAAATAAAAACCAATAAAACCCCTAAAAAAGATTAAAAAACCTAAAACGCACTAAAAAATCTAAAACCCCAAAAAATTCAAAAAATATATAAAAAACCGTAAAAACTCCAAAAAAACCCTAAAAATCCAAAACAAACTGGAAAACCCATAAAATTTACTAAAACTCTACAAAATCCATAAAAAACCTAAATAACCATAAAAATATTGATATCTCCCTAAAAATAAAAAAACTTAAAAACACCTTAAAGACCTTAAAGACCCTGAAAACCCCTTAAGAAAAAATTAGAAACCAAAAATCTCTTAAAATCATACAAAACGTAAAAATTCTACAAACTATAAAAAAAATCCTTAGGAGACGATAAAACCCTCAAAATCCATAAAAAAACAAAAAATATATATTATAAAATCCAAAAAAAATCCATAAATATAAAAAAACCCTAAAAATCCAAAAAAGCCTTAATAAGAAATTAGAAATGTAAAATAACATAAAACCTCTAAAAAACAGGAAACTTCTATGAAACATAAAAACACTAAAAAGACTCTAAAAACGCTAAAACACCTAAAACCCAAAAAACCCCATAAAAACCTTAAAACCCCTAAAAACCAATAAAACCCCTAAATCACACTCAAAACTCTAAAAAAATTAAACCCATAAAAAATTAGAAAAACTCAAAAAAAACCTTAAATCCCAAAAAAACTCAAAAAACCAAAAAACAAACATTAAAAATTCTAAAAAACCCTAAAACCATAAAAATCACTAAAACCCAAAAAACAATAAAAATACTAAAAATCCATAAAAATCCAAAAAAACATACAAATCCCAAAAACCATTAATAACCCTAATAAACCCTATAAACCCATAAAACACTTAAAACCCCTATAAAACTAAAAACCATGATAACCATAAAAGACCCTAAAACTGCTAAAAACTCTCAAAGTCCATAAAAACCCAAAAACTTTTGAAATCCTTAAAAATACCTAAAAATCCATAAGCATAAAAAACACTAAAATCCCAAAAAACACCTAAGAAAACCTTAAGAATATAAAAACCTAAAAATCTAAAAACCTAAAAACCGAAAAATGCTAAAAACCCTAAAAACCCATAGAAAGACCCAAAAAAACCAAACACCACCAAACACCCTAAAACCCATTAAAACCCTAAAAATTAAAAAAAACTATAAAAACAATATAAACTGATAAAAAAATTTAAAAAATAAAACATAAAACCTTAAATACCCTAAACACTCAAAAAATTGAAAAAACAATAAAAATGATAAAACCCTTCAAAACCATCCAAATCCTTAAAAAAATAAAAACCACAAAAATCAAAATAAATACTAAAATATCTATAAAAATGTAAAAACCCCTAAAAACCCTTAAAAAACACTAATAAAACCACATAAACCTAAATAAACTTTACCTCCCCCAAAACCTAAAAACCCTAAAAATGCTAAAATACTAAAAAACCCTCAAAATCCATAAAATAATAAAAAACATAAAAATCCAAAAAACCCATAAAAAGCCAAAAAAAAAAAAAAAAAAGAAGAAAAACCATGAAGACCTCTATGAAAACCATAAAACATAAAAACTCTTAAGACCCATTAAATTCCTATAAAGGCTAAAACCAAAAAAACCCTGAAAACCTTAAACACCAATGAAAATCATAAAAATCATGAAAATTCCAAAAAACCCATTTCAGACAAAAAAATCTAAAATCCCTTCAAACACCTATCAATGATAAAAAACATTAAATTTATTAAATCCGAAAAAACTCCAAAAAAAAACTAAAAACCCAAAAAACCCTAAAACCCAAAAAAAACCCTTAAAACCCATGAACCGCTCAAAATCACTATAAAACCTAAAAAATAAAAACTTTAAAAGCCTGAGAAATCTCTAAGACATAAAAAATATTTAAAACCAAGAAAAATCATAAAAAACCTAAAAAAACTAAAATAAATTAATACTTCTAAAAACATCAACACCCTAAAATAACCCTAAAACCCCTAAAAACCATAAAACCCCTAAAACACGTAAAACACCCTAAAATCCATTAAAACACTAAAAATCCACTATAAAAACTATAAAAGCCTTAAAATATATAAAAACACTAAAAAATAAAACCAAACTAAAAATACTGATAAATTTAAAGACCCCTCCATCCAATATTGTGATTTTATTTTATTAAAGGAAAAAGAGGGATGTAGCCCGAAACAGATCAAAGAGGTCTAAAAAATGCAAACCTAAGGAATCAGTGTCAACCAAACTAACACATTCGGTGGGAAGAAATCCCATACTACTAAAAATAAGATGAGGGTTGTTAGGGGAGGCCCATGCCGCCAGGAAGTCTGCGACTTTTTTGCCTTCTCTCCATGAATGATTCAGACAAGTTTCACCTTGAAGAAACATCTTACAGTTGCGAATTAAATAGAAGATAGTCCAACGGATGCTACAGGTACCTTGGATTGAATTAAGAAGAGTTATGGAGTCAGTTTCCCCATGATGGATAGAGAAACTGTGGGCACGACACAATTCCAACCCCTTGAGCAGAGGGGTAGCCTCAGCCCTGAGGGAATCACTTGGACCAAACCACCAACTGAAGGCTAGGACCACTGAGCCATGATGATTGTGAACAAAGCCACCACCCCTCATGCAACCGTTTAGATAAGATCCATCAACGTTCAGCTTGATGCCTAAAATGGGAGGATTCCAACGAACCCAATGACCATGCGGAGACACCCTTGGAGCAAAAGAGATCCGGCTATTAGACATAAAATGCCCCAATGAAGGAGCATGATCACCACATTTGATAAGAAGAAAAAAATCCAGTGTTGGGGACCTCATCCTAGCTCTCAATTAATACTGGAGCTGGAACAACCTTCATGTCTGGTACTATTACAAGCCGACCATACAACCCAACATTCCACCGTGAAGACCATAGAGTGAACCCTCTGTTCCTGAACACAGTCCGACGAGCCGTAGAACCATGCCTGGAGAAAGGGGTCCCTGGAGAGACCCAGGAGATCACGCCCAGAGTAGTCATGAAAAATATCCCAAATACAACACACCCAGTCACTCATAAAAAACACGTGATCAGATGTCTCCTCCTTAGGGCCACTATAGCAAAAACATTTGGAGATGAGAGAAATACCCCTATGATGTACCTCTTAATCTGTGGGAAGAACTCGGTTGCAGAGCCTCCAAATAAAAAAATTAAATTTGGTCGGGATGTTAGAGCACCAAAACAACTAACCCCAAGAAACAGAAACCTCAGCGCCGTGCAAGACCTCTCGAAAAGCATTCACTAAGAAGGAACCAGACTGGGAACCTGTGAACACCAGCCTGTCCGGTTCAGAGGTGATAATAATACTATGGAACAATTCCAGTTGGGAGGAGGATAAAATGACCTGGGTGAAATCAAGGAAACAGGAGTCCTGTAAGAAGGAAAAGTCAGGAACATGGCACCATGGAAAACCAAGGAGACTCCCTGACCAATTTTCTCTCCATAAGTTTATCTCCCCTCACTAATAATCCACCACGAATGATGCCGCAAAGTAAGAATATTATGGCGAGTAACATACCAAATCCTGGAGCCACTCCCACATACATTATACAAATGAGATCCGTATTTTTTAATGGATAACCGAGCCCATAATGACCTCCCTCCAGAACATCTGAAGCCAACTTTTCCTATAAAAATTTTGTGTAACCTAAAACATTTCGCAGATTAAATCCACCCTCCTCAAAGCCATAAGCCATCCTTTTCCACAAATCGCAAAGATATTTCACATTACCTTGATCATCCCATATAAAGTCAACCAGAATCCACTCAGTAGTATGAAGGACCATCTTGGGAACAATAGTGGTAGATAGGATATGCACGGGGATAGGTGTTAAAACACTATTGACCAAGGTGATTATCCCCCCAAAGGAAACAGTATTTCTAGTTGAGAATATGAGCAAAAATTTTATCCCCAATACCATCAAAATGATGAATATGAACCTTTCCTGGAGAAATTGGGGGCCCTAAATATTCCATGAGATAGTGTCTCTGAGCAACCCCCAGGCTGTCTACAATCCGATTTCCCCTAGTACTTGAACACAAATTTGAGATATAAACTCCACTCTTCTTGTGGTTGATGACCTTCATGCTCCAGATACAATAAAGATAATGGATATGGTTAAGAGCCTGAATGTTTCTGCTATTACCATTGAGAAAGATAAGAAGATCATCCACAAACTGGAGGAAGAAGGAAGGTGAAACAAAAGACCACATCGAGCCCCTTACAACAATCGCCTGCTTGGAAAGGGCATCTAATACCGAGTTCACCTCTCAATAGGCATGTGTGAAATGGATATTGAGGCCTTGGAAACATGTAAGGAATTATATCCATTGGGGAAGAATCCTCCAAACGAATCTCCATGATTTTTTTAAGGACCTC
Source organism: Viscum album (assembly GCA_963277665.1). NCBI lineage: Eukaryota > Viridiplantae > Streptophyta > Magnoliopsida > Santalales > Viscaceae > Viscum > Viscum album. The sequence goes on from OY728152.1 coordinate 1,119,693,669, forward strand.
CACAACAAGCATCGACTCTGATTCAAGCCAAAGTGGACTCCATACAAATTGAACAGAAAACTCAATAGCCTTCATCATGGACCAAAATTCTGCCTCAATAGCGCACCCATTTCCAATAAAGTGTTAATAGCATCCATTGATGAACCCTCGGTGGGTACAGAAGACTCCGAAACACCCCGAGGGGCCTAGAGTTCCTAGTGCCACACCATCAATGTTAACCTGGATCCAGGAAGAGATCGAGGGAATATAGTGGATGAACTTGAGAACCTGTGGTTTTTTATCCCACAAGAAACTCCCACCATCCTTAAGAGAATAATATCATTCACATTATTTTCCATTGGAGTTGGGTAAATTTGGGATTTCACATGTATTGTCGTATGCAGGGTGATGACTCCACCATAGAAGGAGAGTCCATTTTTTGTTAAAAGCAATCGCATTCCAAGAATCCCAGAAGTAAGATGTAATAGAAGAAATGACAATGAGTAGGAGGTTGGACACCAGCCTAATGTAAGAACAATTCAACAGGATATCTAGTAGCTCAAACAACAGTCTGTGAAAGCCAGAAGGGAACCCGAACAACTTCTGCAAGTAGTCCCAAAGTCCCGCTGCAAACCTTCATTGGAGAAAGGAATTATGTATAGATACCTCCGCATCAAGAAAAAATAGGTAGGAAGAGGCCAAGCTATGTCTGGCCTTTTCCAGTTTCCCATGAAGTAGAAACCGCATTTTCTAGAGCTTCCAGGTCCACAGATGGTTAGCAATATGGATAAAATGACTCTTAAAGCTTAAAATCCTGGCTAGAGGTGGTGGGACTTGTACACATTTATACTGATAAAATTCATCCACATTATGTTTCCCAATAATATTGGGCTTCCAAATTAAGTCATCCTTATCTGAAAATATGTGATCTAGAATCTGCAAGTAAGTTCCTGCTGGAAGGAGAACTTCAAACTCTTCCAATCGATTTATGAAACCAGCAATCAACATGTTTCTTGAATGAGTTGGAGGTAGTACAGAATCCGGCAGAGGCCTATCGAGCTAGTTCATAGACCAAACATTCAGGTCTAAATGCTTTGAAATGATCCACTTCAAGTGATCCATAATTTCCTTGTAAGAGCACCAGATTGTTGACCAAACCGAGGAAGAAAAATAGCCAGTAAACCTATCAGAATGTTTCAGTGTGAATATCTCCTGGAAGAAGCCCAAGCCATCATTACTAAAATTGAACAACCCCTAGGTGAACCTGAAAAGGAGGGCATCATTGAATTTCCTCAGGTATTTTATCTCTAGCCCTCTCAACTTAATAGTCTATTTTCAGTCCTTCCAAGCTACATAAACCAATTTACTTTAACTGATGAAGCCCTTCAAATAAAATTTTCTAATATTTTCCTTCATATTTTTAATGATATTTATTGGACATCTGTAAATGGAGAAGGCATAAATGAAAAAAGAGGTAATAAATGAATTGATAATATAGACCCTCCCACCTTATGAAAGACACTTCCCTTTCCATTTAACAAGTTGTTGGGTAATTATGATCGTTGTTTTCTCAAGGTAACTGCTCTTCATCAGCCCCCAGAAAAAGGGAACACCCAGATAAATAAAGGGAAGCAAACCCCTCTTAACCCAAAAGGAAAGGGAAATGTGACACTACCTAGAGGGGGATACCCCCTCCCCAAATATGTTAGAATATTTATACAAACTAATGGATTTCCCTGCTAGACATTCATAAGGAAAGAAGATCATTCGGATTGAGGACATTGTCTGCTTGTCAGACTATCTAGAGAGAAGGATATTTTCCACTTAAAAAAGATGGGATGGCAGCTGAAGGTATCCCCCTACCATGATTGGTTTGAAGAGACTAGCTTGTTTGAGTTTAATAAGGGATCTGCTCAAGTAGTCTTCAACAATCGCAAAGAAAATACTCGAGATTGGATCCTTGGTCCTAACTCCATAGAAGCACAGAAAAACCCCCATAGGGGAGCTGTTTATTAGCACTGAGACTCTAACACAATTAAATATGGATGCCACTGTCATGATGAATCTGTCAGAGAAACCATATTTGGAGAGCACATAAAAGATGATGCTCCACTTGATGGTATCAAAGGCCTTAGAGATATACAACTTTAATGAAAATTTTCCATGCTTTGAGTGTTTCCACAAGATAATGATGCCCTATGAAGCTATAAATAAATAGTTCTGCATATTCCTCCCTAGAACAAAACCAAATTGGTTTGGGGTAATAATCTCTCCGATAAAACTCCTAAAAAATTGACAAAGATTTTGCTAATAATTTTGGGGATGGTATTACCAATGGAAACTGGTTGAAAGTCTCCAATATCAAGAGAATTTTCCTTGTTTGGAATTAGGGAAATGAAATTGGAATTGGTTATATGTGGAAAATAACAATAGAAAAAAACTTCCCTAATGGCATTAGTGATTTCCACATGCATGAAGTCCCAGTAGAACATAAAGAACTTGTTTCTAAATCCAATCGGTCCTAATACACTTTCCATGTTAAGAGAAAACAAATCAGATCTAACTTCCTCCTCAAGGGGAGCACTCATTAGGTCCTTATAATGTTATTCATCAACTCAAGGCAAAATTATGTTTGTCAAAAGGGAAATAGTACTCTCCACGAGTGTCGGAGTATATCCCCTGAATGTAACTGACTACAGCAGTGGATATATCAGCCATAGAGGTTAAGGTATACCCATTAATTCAGACAACATTCATGTATCTATTATAATTATTTTCCTTATGTAACTGGTGAAAAAACCTGGAATTCTAGTCCCCATCCATGAGCCACCAGATGTTGAACTGGATCTTCGATAGTTTCTCATTATGATCTTGAAGGTTATCCAGTTTTTCCTGAGCCTGCAACTCCTCCTGAGAGGGCATGGTTAGCTACTGATTAAAGTGTTGGAGGGTGTCAAGTAAAATTTAAGAAACCTTAACATCCACATCCATCCTAGAAAAATAATTCATGCTTCACTCCTAAAGAAGAGTTTTATTTTTCTTCAGTTCGGATACTAGAATGAAGTATCGGCTCCCATGTAAAGGGATATTCCACCCATCAATAACGATTTCCCTGCAACCAGGTATCGTTAGCCTGACATTATTAAATTTAAAAGGCAAGGGAGATTACCTTGGAGAGCACCCAGAGAGGTAAAAAATAAGGGGGTTGTGGTCCGAATTTAATTTTGGGAGGTTAAACCCATAGATATCAAAGAGCAAACTTCTGTCGCTAATCTGGTTGAAGCACATGTCCAAATTAATTTCTTGTCATACATTAATTTTGACTCTTCCCCATGTGAAGGAGGCTCCAGAAATGGGGACTTCATTGAGATCACAAGAATCAAGGAAGTGTGAATAGTCCTCAGTAACAGATTAGGAGAAATTGGAACCAATCTTCCCATTCAGCCTCAAGACGGTGTTAAAATCACCAATGACCATACAGTTGTGATTCATGTACTGATAAAAATGTTCAATATTTCTCTATAGGACCCTTCTCCTAATGTATTAATAGGAAGCATACATAAGGGAAAGAGAGATGGGTCATTGTTAAAGATGATCACCAAGGTAATGACTTGAGGACTCACTTCAAATGACTGAACCTGGTCATCATCATGTTTTAGGACCCACAATGTCTCCAAGACACTCTCATTACAATCCTTAGAAACAAAGGAGTAACCAATGATGACCCACTTGAAACCCATCTAGTTTTCAAATGAAATCATAGTTTTAGAAATTCCTATAATCGTCTATTTTTATTTTAGAGGTTTTAAAAGATTTCATAAACGAGTATTAAAAGGATTTAAGATTTTTTAGTGGTTTAAAGGGTTTTTATGTCTTGTTAGTGTTTTTAAGGTTTTTATGGGTTTCTATATTTTTATCATTTTAGAGGTTTTATGTATTTAATTGTTTTACGGTTTTCTTAGGGGGTATAAGTGTTTATATGGTTTCTTACATTTGTATAGATTTTAATGGGTTTTAAGTATTTTTATGGTTTGTAGGGTTTATTGGGATGCAGAGAGGATTTAGTATTTTTATGGGTTTTAGGGTTTTTATGGATTTTTAGGGATTTTAATTGATTTTGGGTTTTTATGGATTTAATAGGGTCCTTCATGGTTTTTTTGGCTTTTATACCTTTTTTCAATTTGTAGGGCTTTTAAGGAATTTTAGATTTTTTTTAGAGTTTTAGGGTTTTGTGGGGTTTTATGGTTTTTAGGGGTTTTAGATTTTTGATTTTTTAGGGTTATATTTTTGAGTGTTTAGGGGTTTAAATGTTTTTTATATTTCTTGTAATGTTTTATTAGTTTAAAGAGTTTATAATTTGGGTGGGTTTTTTAGGTTTTATCAGTTTTTTTGGATTAAGGGGTTTTATGGGTTTTAGGTGTTTTTCTTTTTTAGGGTATTTTAGGGTTTTTTCATTTTCATGGTCTTTTGGTATTTTTTGTGTATTTCGTTTTTTATATTTTTCTTAGCGTTTTTCAGGTTTTTATGATTTTATATTTTTAGGTGATATTTATTTTTTTCTGTTGATTTTTATAGTTATTAGGGTTTTTTAGGGGTTTTAGTTTAGTTATGGTTTTTAGTGTTTTTAGGTTTTTAGGGATTTTATGTATTTTAAGGTTTTAAAGGTTTCTAATGTTTTTCTAATGTTTTTAGGGCTTTATGTTTTTAGGGATTTTTAGGGATTTTTTCTATGTTTATTGTTTTTAGTGGTTTTGATAATTTAGAGGGATTTTATGTTTTTTTATGTTTTTTAAGGGTTTTAGAAATTTTTAGGCTTTTATGGTATTTTTTGTGTTTTTTGGTTTTTTAATATTTTCCTAGTGGTTTTCCTTGTTTTTAGGGGTTTTTATTTTTTTTAATGTTTTTTAGATATTTTATGTTTTTAATGGTTTTAATCATTTTTGGGTTTTTGTGGGTGTTATGGTTTTTAGGGTTTTGGGATTTTTTTGGGTGTTTAGGGGGTTTAGGGATTTTTTGGAGTTTTATTGGGGTTTATGGGTTTTTGGAGTTTTTTTAATGTTTTAGGGGTTTTAAATGGTTTTTAAAAAAATTATTAGTTTTATGATTTTTATTGGGTTTTTAGGGGTTTAGGGTTTTTAGAGGTTTTATGGATTTTTGTGTTTTTAGGTTTTTTAGTGTTTTAGCTTTATTTATATTTTTATGGGTTTTAAGTGTTTTAAGATTTTTAAGATTTTCATAGGGTTTTTATGATTTTCTTATTATTTTTATGGGTTTTAGGGGTGTTTATATTTTTAGGGGGTTTAAGGATTTTTCATGACTATTATACCTTTATTATGGTTTTAAGAGATTTATGAGGTTTTTAGTGTCATTTAGGTTTTCTAGTAGTTTTTAAGGTTCTTAGAATTTTTTAGGATTTTAGGGTTTTATTTGATTTTGGGGTTTTTAGGATTTTTCAAGGTTATTAGGGATTCTATATTTTCATTGATTTTAAGGAATTTTTTAGGATATTATGGTTTTTCTGTTTTTAGGGATTTGAATGGTTTTTAGGATTATTTAGGGTCTTTAGGGTTTTTATGGTTTCTGGGGTTTTGTGGGATTTTTTTGTTTTTATCATTTTCTTATGTTTTTTTAAATATTTTTAACATTTTAGTGGTTTTAGGGGTTCTATGGGTATTTATATTTTTTGAGCCTTTAGGGGTTTCATGGTTTTTAGGGATTTTAGTGTATTAATTTTTTTGTGGTTTTATTCATTTTTAATTTTTAAGCTTTTATTTTTCTATTTAAGGGAAATTAGAATTTTTTCCATTTTTAGGGGTTTTAATGGATTTTTTTTAGTTTTTTTACAGGTTTTTTGTTTTTAAGGGTTTTTGAGTTTATTAGGGATTTATTGGTTTTTTGAGTTTTTATAAAAAAATTAGGTTTTAAGGGGTTTTGGAATTTTACTAGTTTTTGGTTTTTTATTGATTTTAATGGGTTTTGAGTTTTTGAGGGTTTTTACGGTTATTATGGGGTTTTAGGGTATTTTTGGGTTTTTAGAATTTTTATGTTTTTAGTGGTTTTAAGTGTATTATGTTTTTAATGTTTTATTATGATTTTTCAAGGATTTTTGGTTTTATCTCATTTTTAAGTTGTTTTGGTGATACTAATTAATAATTAAGATTTTTATGGTTTTTAGGGATTTTATTGGGTTTTTGGGATATTTAGTGTCTTTATGATTTTTATGGGTTTTCTGGGAGTCGATTTTTTATGAGTTTTTATGGGTTTTAAGGGTTTTAGAGTTTTTTAACATTTTTTGTGTATAAATGTTTTTTAGTTTATTATGCAGTTTTAGGTGTTTTTAGGGGGTTTACGTGTTTTCATCTATTTTATATTTATGTAGGGTTTTTATGATTTTTGGGTATTTTTCTATTTTTTGCATATTTAGGGATTTATTTGGAGTTTTATGATTTTTTAGGGTTTTTTGTATTTTCAAATTTTTTTAGGGTTTTCTAGGATTTTTTGGGATTTTTGGTTTTAGTGATTTTATGAGTTTTTATGTTTTATTGATGTTTTTAGGGGTTCGAAGGGTGTTTATATTTTTTAGCGGTATATGATTTTTTATAGTTTTAGGGACATTATGGATTTTAGGGGTTTCAAATATTTTAGGGGTTTTAGGGTTCTTAAGGGTTTTAGTTTTTTAAGAGGTTTAAGTGTTTCTAGGTTCTTATGGTTAACCTAAAAGTTTTAAAATCTTTTCTGGTTTTTTATGTTTTTTAGGATTCTTAGTGATTTTTTAGGAATTTTTATAGATTTTAGGGTTTTATGAATTTTTAGGGGTTTAGTGTGTTCTGAATTTTTTATGTTTTAGTGTTTTTCTAGGGTTTCTAAGGTTGTCTATAGTTTTTTTAAAAACAATTATGTGTTTAAATGGGTTATTGAGTGGGTTTTTAGGGTTTTATGGGTTTTTAGGGATTTATGGGTTTTTTTTGTCTTTTAGTGTGTTTTATGATTGTTTGGATTTTTTGGTGGTCTCACGGTCTTTTTATGGGTTTTAGGATTTTCATCATTTTTTGGTTTTTATGGGTTTTATGTGTTTATAAGTTTCTAAAGTTTTTGGAGGGGTTTTGAAATATTTTTACATTTTTGGGATTTTTTATAATTTTTATTGTATTTTGGGATTTTTTGGACTTTGAGTGATTTCTGGAGGTTTTGGTTTTTTGGGATTTTAGCATTTTTTAGGTTTTTAGGTGTTTTATTAATTTTAGGTTTTCTAAGGGGTCTTTCATGTTTTTCAATTTTTTATGATTTTAGATATTTTTAGAGATTTTTTTGGTTTTTGGTGGTTTTAAAGGGGTTTCACAGATTTTTAGGTTTTATTAATAATTTTAAGGTTTTTTGGTTTATTTGGGTTTTAGTTTTTTTAGTTTTTTTATAGTTTTTATTTTTTTTCTATTTCTAACGCTTTTAAAGGTTCGATGTATTTTTACAGTTTCAAGTAGGTTTTAGGGTTTCATAAGCTTACAGTTGTTTTTTCGGTTTTAGGGTGTTTTAGGGTTTTTGGTGTTTTTGGGTTTTTAGGAGTTTTAAGTGTTTTTATATTTTTTACATTTTATTAGGGGTTTTCATGGTTTTTAGGGTATTTATATTTTTAGGTAATTTTATGAATTTTTAAGGATCTTTTTTTCTTGGTTTTTAGGGATTTTGTGGGTTTTTAGTTTTTATGGTTTTTAGTGTTTTAATGTTTTTAGGGGTTTTAAGTGTTTTTATGTTTTAACTTTTTATATAAGGTTTTTAAGGATTTGTGGTTTTTTACTTTTTAGGATCTTTTTGGGATTTTTATATTTTTTAGGGTTTTTTGGATTTTTTTTTGTGTTTTTTGGGATTTTTAGTTTTTAGGGATTTTATTGTTTTTAGAGTTTTTAAAACAATGTATGTGTTTAATGGGTTATTATATTTTTTTATGATTTTTAGGGTTTATAGGTTTTTTATGGGGTTTAGGGTTTTTGTATGGGTTTTAGGGTTTTAATGTTTTCCTAGGGGTTTTCAGTGTTTTTAGGGTTTGTATTGATTTTTGTTGGGATATTTGGGAATTTTTTGGATTTTTATGGAATTTTTGGTTTGTTAGTATTTTGAGAGTTTTTAGGGGTTTTAATGGAATTTTAAGTTTTATATAATTTTTTTAGGATTTCGGGGTTCTTTTTTGGATTTTACAGTTTTTAGTGTTTTTATAGTTTTTAGGGGATTGAAGTGCTTTAATTTTTTTATTAGTGTCGAGTGTTTTTATATTTTTTAATGTTTTTATGGGTGTTTTTTGGTTTTCATGTTTTTAGGATTTCTAAGAATTTCAATTTTTACAGTATTTAGGGGTTTTTGCGGGTTTTAGTTCATTAAAGTTTTTATAGTTTTCTTTGTATTTTTTGGGTTTTTAGAGCTTTATTTTTTGATGAAATTTAAGGTATGTTTTTGGATTTTTATTTTATTTAGTTTTTCTAGGAATTTTTAGGTGTTTTAGGGTTTTTATGGTTTTTAGGGTTTTTTTCTACTTTAGGTGGGTTTTTTGTGTTTTTTAGGGTTTTAGAAATTTTTACTATTTTTTAAAAAAAATTGGGGTTTAAAGGGTTTTTAGAATTTTTAGTGGGGTTTTAAAGTTTTTATAGGCTTTTAGGGTTATAATTTTATTATGTATTTTTATGGTTTTATGGGTTTTTATGTTTTTTATGATTTTAGGGTCTTTTTAGTGGTTTTATGGATTTTTTAATTTTTTAGGTTTTTAGTGATTCTAAGTCTTTTTATGGTTTTATTTGGGTTTTCAATGGTTTTTTTGGGGGTTTTATCTTTGTATGGATTTTTATGGAGTTTTGGATTTTTATGGGTTTTAGTGATTTTTAAAGGTTTTTTGTGATTTTTAGGGTTAGTTGGGTTTTTTCAGTGTTTATCATTTTTTAGGTTTAATGGGTTTTAAGTGTTTTTAGTGTTTTAATGTATTCTTAGGCGATTTTAGGATTTTTATAGTTTTCCCTATTATTTTTGTGATTTTTATTGATTTAAAGGATTTTTATGGTTTTTATGGTATTTAGGGATTTGGGGAGGTTTTTAGGTGATTTAAGGTTTTTTTGGGTTTTTAGGATTTTTTTTGAGTTTTTAGGGTTTTATGGTTTTTAGAATTATTTATCATTTTTAAGGGTTTAAGGGTGTTTTAAAATGATTAGGCGTTTTTAGGGTATTCATGAGTTTTTATTATTTTTTAATTTTTAAAGTTTTATAGATTTTCTATGTTTTTAGGGACTTTTAATTTATATTATTTTTTGGTTTTTAGGTTTTTTAAGTATCGTAGGGTTTTAATTTTTTTAGTGTTTTCAATGTTTTTAAGATTTCAAATAGTTTTTAAAACATTTAGTATATTTTTAGGGTTTTATTAATTATTATATTTTTCTGGTTTTTACAGTTTTTTGAAGTTTTATAGTTTTTTTGTGTTTTTTAGAATTTTTAAGGTGTTTAGGGGTTTTTTAATTTTTAGGTTTCTAGGTGTTTTATGTGTTTTTATGATTTTAATTTTGTATTATGTTTCTAATGGTTATTAGGGTTTTTTACATTTTTAGGGATTATTAGGGATTTTAATAATTTTTATGGGTTTTAGATTTTTTAGGGATTTTGAGCGGTTTTAGGGTTTTTTATGGTTTTCATGTTTTTTGTAGTTTAACATTTTTTTCATTTTTTATAAGTTTTAAGCGTTTTAAAATTTTATTTTAACATTTTAAGGGTTTAATCAAGTTTTAGTAATTTTAGTGTGCTTTAAGGATTTTTAAGGGGTTTTATGGTTTTTATGATTTTTACGGGTGTTTATGGTTATTAGTGTTATTAGTGTCTTTAGGGGAATTAATTTTTTAGTGTTTTTAGAATTCCTTGGGGTTCTACGGTTTTTTTAATTTTTTATGGTTTTAATAGTTTTTATTAGGGTTTTATGGGTTTTTATGTATTTAGGTTTTTTTAGGGATTTTTTACGAATTTTATGGACTTTAGGGTTTTTATGGATTTTGGGGGTTTTATAGGGTTTTAAGATATTTATGTTTTTTTGGATTTATGGGTTTTTGAGTTTTTTATGGGTTTTAATGTTTTTTGACTTCTTATAAATTTTTTTTAGATTGATCAGTTTTTAGAGTCTTTTGGGTCTTTTTATTGTTTTTATATGTTTGCAGAGTTTTAAGGGTTTCACTATTTTTACAGGGTTTATGTGTTTTTATGTTTTCAAAATTTTCATAGGATTTCTCAATGATTTTAGTGTTTTTTTAATTTTTCACATTTATAGGATTTTTATGGTTTTTAGGGTTTTAGGGATTTTGAGGTATTTTAGGGTTTTTATCGTTTTTAGGGTTTTTAGGGGTTTTAGCATTTTTTGTGTTTTTAGTTGTTTTATGTGTTTTTCGTATTTACAGAATTTTTGGGTGTTTTCAAGTTTTTTTGGGTTTTTTAAACATTTAGGGATTTTATTTATTTTTTAGGAATTTGGTGGATCTCTTGGGTTTTTATTGGATTTTGAGAGGTTTTAGTGTTTTTTAGGTTTTTTAGTGTTTTTTTGGGTTTTTAGAGTTTTTAAGAATTTCTAGGGGATTAAGGCATTTTATATTTTTTTTTTATCATTTTTAGGGATTTAAAGGGTCCTTTATGGTATTTATGGTTTTTAGCATTTTTTAGGTTATTTATGGGTATTAAGAGTTCTTTTTTAAGGTTTAATTTGGGATTTTCTATGTTTTTAGTGTTTTTACATTTTAGGGATTTTTGAGTCACTTTTTTTTGGATAGTTATGGTTTTTGTGGTTTTTGGGGATTTCATTGGTTTTTAGGTTTTTTTGTGGTTTTATATTTTTTTGGATTTTAGGAGTTTTATGTTATTTATGTTTTAAATGTTTTCTTAAGGGTATTCATTATTTTTAGGCATTTTTATGTTTTTAAATAATTTTTGTGATATTTTATATTTAAATAGTTTTTAGGGTTTTGAAATATTTTTAGGGTTTTTAGGGTTGTTAGGGTTTTATGGGTTTTATTGTTTTTTTGGGTTTTAGGTTTTTTTAGTTTTTTATGGTTTGAAAGGTTTTATTGATTTGTATACCATTTTATGGGGTTAAAGGATTTTTAGAGTTTTAGTGGATTTTAGTGTTCATATGGGGTTTTACGGTTTTATAGTTTTTAGGCGTTTTTAGAATTTTTTAATTTTTTTATGAGTTTTTTGTGTTTTTAGGGTTTTAATGTTTTCTTAGGTTTTTTAGGGGTTTTATGGTTTTTTCTACTTTTAGGTATTTTGAGGGATATTTTGGAATTTTATTGTTTTTAAGTGGTTTTAGGGGTTTTTAACGATTTTGTGGATTTTTATGTTTTTTCGGATATTTAGGGATTTATTAGGAGATTTATGATTTTTTCGGGTTTTATGAATTTTGAGTGTTTTAGGGTTTTCTACGGGTTTTTTTGGATTTTTGGTTTTAGGGATTTTATGAGTTTTTATGTTTTCTTGATGTTTTTAGGTGTTTGAAGGGTCTTTATATTTTTTAGTGGTTTATGAATTTTTATAGTTTTAGGGACATTATGGATTTTCGGGGTTTTAGGGTTCTTATGGTTTTTTGTTTTTTAAGAGGATTAAGTGTGTTTAGGTTCCTAGGTATTTCATAAATATTTTTAAGTTTTTTATGTTTTTTAGGATTCTTAGAGATTTTTTACGAATTTTTATAGCTTTTAGGGTTATTTGAATTTTTAGAGTTTTAGTGTGTTATTTTTTTTTGTGTTTTAGTGTTTTTTTATTTTTAGGGTTTCTAAGGTTGTCTATTGTTTTTTAAAAAAATTATGTTTTTAAATGGGTTTTTGAGTTTTTAGTGGAGTTTATGGGTTTTATGGGTTTTTATGGCTTTTATTGTGTTTTATGATTGTTTGGATTTATTGGGGGTCTCAAGGTGTTTTTATGTGTTTTAGGGTTTTAAACATTTTTTGGGTTTTTATGGGTTTTATGTGTTTATATGTTTCTAAGGTTTTTTGAGGGGTTTTTAAATATTTTTATAATTTTGGGAATTTTTATATTTTTTTTGTATTTATGTATTTGAGGGACTTTGAGTGATTTATGGTGGTTTAGTTTTTTAGTGATTTTAGCAATTTTTATGTTTTTAGGGGTTTTATGGTTTTTTAGGTTTTCTGAGGGGTTTTCATATTTTTCAAGTTTTTTATGATTTTAGGGTTTTTAGAGGATTTTTTGGATTTTATGGTTTTAATGGGTTTTTAAGGATTTTTTGGATTTTTTTAATAATTTTACGGTTTTTTGGTTTATTTGGGTTTTGGTTTTTTGAGTTATTTATCGTTTTTATTTTATTTTTATTGTTTTTAATGTTTTTAAGGGTTCGATGTCTTTTTACAGTTTCAAGTGGGTTTTAGGGTTTCTTAAGATCATAGTTGTTTTTGTGGTTTTGGGGGGTTTTAGGGTCTTTCAGGGTTTTTAGTGTTTTTAGGTTTTTAGGCGTTTAAAGTGTTTTTTTATTTTTAATGTTTTATTAGGGGTTTTCACGGTTTTTAGGGTATTTATATTTTTAGGTAATTTTATGTATTTTTAAGGATGGTTTTTTATGGTTTTTAGGTATTTTTAGGGTTTTTAGTTTTTTATGGGTTTTAGTGCTTTAATGTTTTTAGGGGATTTAAGTGTTTTTATATTTTAACGGTTTTCATAAATTTTTTAAGGATTTATGGTTTTTTACATTTTAGAGACTTTTTGGGATTTTTATATTTTTTATGGTTTTTGTGATATTTTTTGTGTTTTTAGGGAATTTTTGTTATTTAGGGTTTTTATTGTTTTTAAGGTTTTTAAAACAATTTATGTGTTTAATGGGTTATTAGAATTTTTTATTGTTTTTACGGTTTATATATTTTTTATGGGTTTTTGTTTTTTTGTATGGGTTTTAGGAGTTTTTATGGTTTTAAGCTTTTCCTAAGGGTTTTTAGGGTTTGTAAGGTTTCTCATGCTTTTTTGTGATTTTTTGGATTTTTTTAGATTTTTATGGATTTTTGGGTTTGATTAGATTATGAGGTTTTTTATGGGTTTCAATGGAATTTTAGGTTTATTATATTTTTTTAGGATTTCGGGATTTTTTTGGGATTTTAATTTTTTTAGAGTTTTTATAGTTTATAGGGGATTAAAGTGTTTTAATTTTTTTATTATTGTCTAGTGTTTTTATGGTTTTTTAATATTTTGAGGGATGTTTTTTGGTTTTCATGTTTTCAGGGTTTCTAAGAATTTCATTGTTTTTACAGTATTTAGGGGTTGTTACGGGTTTTAGTTCTTTAAGGTTTTAATGTTTTCTTTGGATTTTTTGGGTTTTTTTGGAGCATTATTTTTTTATGTAATTTTAGGTATAATTTTGGATTTTTATGGTATTTAAGGTTTATAGGGACTTTGAGGGGTTTTTATGGTTTTTATGGTTTTTATGTTTTTTTTCTATTTTAGATGGATTTTTTGAGTTTTTTAGGGTTTTAGAAGTTTTTAATGTTTTTTTAAAAAAAATTGTGGTCTAGAGGGTTTTTATAATTTTTAGTGTCTTTTTAGAGTTTTTATAGGGTTTTAGGGTTGTAATTTTCTTATGGATTTTTAGGGTTTTATGGGTTTTTATGTTTTTATGATTTTAGGGTCTTTTTAAGGGTTTTATGGTTTTTATAATTTTTTAAGTTTTTAGTGGTTCTAAGTGTTTTTATGGTTTTCTTTGGGTTTTCTATGGTTTTTTTGGGTTTTTATCTTTGTTTGTATTTTTATGGCCTTTTGGTTTTTTATGGGTTTTAGTGATTTTGAGGGTTTTTTATGATTTTTAGGGTTTCTTGGGTTTTTATCAGTGTTTATCATTTTTTAGGTTTTATGGGTTTTAAGTGTTTTTAGTGTTTTAAGGTATTCTCAGGCGATTTCAGGATTTTTTGGTTTTTAAAAGTTTTTTTTTGTGATTTTTAGAGATTTAAAGGATTGTTATGGTTTTTATGGTATTTAGGAATTTGGGGAGGTTTTTAGGTGATTTAAGGTTTTTTGGGGATTTAAGACTTTTTTTAGTTTTTAGGGTTTTTTTGGTTTTTAGAATTATTTAACATTTTTAAGGGCTTAATGGTGTTTTAGAATGTTTAGGGGTTTTTAGTGTTTTCATGGGTTTTTATTATTTTTTAAATTTTTTTGTAATTTTTACAGTTTTAGGGATTTTCCATTTTTTAGGGACTTTCTAATTTCTATTATTTTTTGGGTTTTTAGGTTTTTTTAATTATCGTAGGGTTTTAATTTTTTTAGTGTTTTCAATGTTGTTAAGAGTTTAAATGGTTTTTAAAACATTCAGTGGATTTTTAGGCTTTTATTAGATTTTAGGTTTTTTATGGTTTTTATAGTTTTTTGATGTTTTATAGTTTTTTGTGTTTTTTTGTGTTTTTCCGGATTTTTTGGCTTTTTATGGATTTTTTATGTTTTTTGGTTTCTATGTGTTTTATGTGTTTTTAGGATTTTAATGTTGTATTATGGTTCTAATGTTTATTAGGGTTTTTTCAATTTTTATGGATTATTAGGGCAGAAGAGCTGCGAGGGTCAGGCTATTCCTGACCCCCCGAATTTATTTGAGAAAAAAAGAGACACAACAGACAAGGGAGGGGAGGGGTCAAACGACATGCACCCAAGAACCCTTAACATCCCCAACCCCAAAAACCCAATCAAAAAAACCCGAAAAGCAAACAAAGGCAAGAAAAAAAGAAAATCAGAGAAGTTCCCATCAGCATCTCCCAGCCAAATCATAGCCAGCATCCAGCAGCACCATCACCATAAGCAGCAACTTCATCACCTCCAAGCCAAGAAATCACAACCCCAAAAAACTCATAGATAACCAGACACTCACCTTTAGCACCTCCCAACTAAGTAGCAACCAACATCCATCAACACAATTTCCCACATCCATTGGCTTCTCTCTAAGTGAGTTCACCACCAGCAACACAACACCATCAGTGCTAGAAGTATAAGCATCGTTAACATCACATCTCAGACAAGCAACAGCCAACCTCCAGCCCATCAAATTCCTACAGCCAGCCCCTCTTTCAACGGTTCCCATCGAAGCATAAAATGGTACCCAACAGTACCAGATCCAGCGACTAGCAACATCAAACCACCAGCACCATCATACCACCAGCAACATTGAACCACCAGCCAAAAAATCACCAACCTCTACATCATCCAACACCACCATGCTAGGTGGGTCCATCACCAGCCACACCAGACCACCAACAACGGAAAAAAAACATAAACTTCATCACAACTCAGTAATGTAACAACCAAAATTCCATCATATCGCACCCAGCAGCACATACATGGGTATAGAACCTCCATCATCCAAGACAAGAACCCGTCCGCATCCCAAACAGACCTTTCAGAAGACTAGAAAACGCAACTCATAACCCACACGCAACGCCTCATATCAGCCCGATCAAATAACAACAGACCACTTTGGAACCACCAAAAATCATAGACTGAAACCATATTGCAGCAAAACACAAGCAGACTAAGAGCAACAACATGAATCAAAGATTTGGCCGAGGAACAAACTCAGATCTTCTATGCAGACCAGTAACTGGTATGTATCTTCCACACAATCCACTGCCAAGCTGAACACATCTGCGCCTCCTTGCCCTAACATCTCACAAACCACCAGATTTGAGGCGCCATCATAGAGGACTGAAACCGCAAGCTTGGAATCACCCATCAAAGCCAGAAACCATGACTCCAAAACCTGCAACGTCGATGAGGCCCCTGACTCTACTGATCATCCCGAGGGAACCCAAGATTTGTAAAAGTCAACCCCAAACCGTGGTTTATTTCCAGAAAGGTATCTGAACTCCAAGGAGACATCTATTTCGCCGCAAGCCATATCAGACTAATCTGATACCACAGAAGCCCGTGCAACCTTCAAATCCAACAAAACCCAGGTGCTCCAGCAGAGGAGTCCTTCTAAAGCCAAGATCCAGAGTGAGGAATGGGGAGAATGAAGCAGCCGAAGACAGAACACCATATCCATATTGAGTCCAAAGAGTGCGGTTAGATAAACACATCACCAAGGAAGCAAGTATCCCGCTCCAAGATCCCGAGAAGAAACCTAGGGAAAACCTGGGAGATGCATCAAGCGAGAGAGAGAGATCCGGGGGAGTGCGCCGCCATCCTTTCCAAGGTTTGTGGGGTTTCAGGGTGTTGTTGGGTAATGAGGTATTGGGTTGGCCTATCCACCTACATGCCACACGTCCCCAGTGAGGACCATATTGGCCAACCCTTGTGCTTAGGCTAGTTCCCAACGGGGTAGAGGGGCCCACGAGTGGTTTGCTAGCATATAGCGCGCATTGCCTTGAGAGGATTGGAACCCAGAACCTCGTGGTCAGGACACCACCTCCTTTAACCAACTCACATATGCCCCACGGGCGGGATTATTACAGATTTTAATAATTTTTATGGGTTTCATATTTTTTAGGGATTTTGAGCAGTTTTAGGTTTTTTTAGGGTTTTCAGGTTTTTGGGCGGTTTTTGCGTTTTTTTTTTCAGTTTTTATAATTTTTAAGGGTTTGAAGATTTTATTTTAAAATTTTAAGGTTTTAAAAGGGTTTTAGTGTTTTTAGTGGGTTTTAAGGATTTTTTATGGTTTTTAGGGTCTTATGATTTTACTAGTGTTTATGGTTATTAGTGTTATTAGGGTCTTTAGGGGAATTAATTTTTTTAGTGTTTTTAGAATTCCAATGAGTTGTAAGGTTTTTTTAATTTTTTATGGTTTTAATAGTGTTTTATTAGGGATTTATGGGTTTTTATGTATTTAAGTATTTTTATGGATTTTTTATGAATTTTTTGGATTTTTGGGTTTTTATTTATTTTGTGGGTTTTATAGGGTTTAAGATATTTAGTGTTTTTTGATTTGTTTATGGGTTGTAATGTTTTTTTGAGTTTTTATAAAGGTTTTTGGGATAGATGGTTCTTTATAGTATTTAGTGTCGTTTTATTGTCTCTATATGTTCGTAGAGTTTTAAGGGTTTCACGATTTTTAGAGGGTTTATGTGTTTTAATGTTTTCAAAATTTTCATAGGAATTTTCAATTCTTTTAGTGTTTTTATTAATATTTCATTTTTATAGTATTTTTATGTTTTTTATGGTTTTAGTGATTTTTAGGGGTTTTAGGGTTTTTATTAGTTTCAGGATTTTAGGGGTTTTAGCATTTTTTTGTTTTTAGTTGTTTTATGTGGTTTTGGTATTTTAATGTATTTTGGGTGTTTTCTAGATTTTTTGGATTTTTTACAATTTTAGGGATTTTAGTTATTTTTAGTAATTTTGTGACTCTCTTGGGGTTTTTTTGGATTTTGAAAGGTTTTAGTGTTTTTTTGGTTTTTAGTGTTTTATTGGGTTTTTAGAATTTTTAAGAATTTCTATGGGATTAAGGGGATTTAGAGTTTTTATCATTTTTAGGGGTTTAAAGGGTCCTCCAGGAAATATATGTTTTTTATCATTTTTTAGGTTATTTATGGGTTTTAATAGTTCTTATGTTTTCAATGATTTGTTAGGGATTTTCTATGTTTTTAGGGATTTTACATTTTAGGGATTTTGACTCATTTTTTTGTATAGTTATGGTTTTAGAAGTTTTTAAGGATTTCATGGGTTTTTAGGTTGGTTTGTGGATTTGTAATTTTTTGGGATTTTATGAGTTTTATTTTTTTTATGTTCTTTAAGTTTTGATAACGTTTTTCATGATTTTTAGGCAATTTTATGTTTTTAAAGAAATTTTGGGCTATTTTAGATTTAAATAGTTTTTAGGTTTTTGATAGATTTTAGGTTTTTTAGGGTTGATAGGGTTTTAGGTGTTATATAGTTTTTTTGGGTTTTAGGGTTTTTTCAGTTCTTTATGGTTTTAACGGTTTTGTCGATTTGTATAACATTTTATGGGTTTAAAGGGTTTTTAGAGTTTTAGGGGGTTTTTAGTGTTCATATGGGGTTTTAGGGTTTTACAGTTTTTAGTGGTTTTTAGAATTTTTAAGGTTTTTAGAATTTTTAAGGTTTTTATGAGTTTTTAGTGTTTTTATGGTTTTATGATTGTCTTAAGTTTTTTTGGTTTTTATGCTTTTTTCTATATTTAGGTATTTTGAGGGCTATTTTGGAATTTTATTGTTTTTAAAGGGTTTTAGGGTTTTTTAGCGATTTTGGGGATTTTTTTTGGTTTTTTGGATCTTTAGGGATTTATTAGGAATTTTATGATTTTTTGGGTTTTATATATTTTGAGTGTTTTTAGGGTTTTCTAGGGTTTTTTTTGGATTTTTGGTTTTAGGGATTTTATGAGTTTTTATGATTTCTTGATGTTTTTAGGGGTTTGAAGGGTGTTTATATTTTTTAGGGGTTTATGAATTTTTTTAGTTTTAAGGACATTATTGATTTTAGGGGTTTTAAAGACTTTAGGGGTTTTAGGGTTCTTTTTGTTTTTAGTTTTTTGGGAGGTTTATGTGATTTTAGGTTCTTATGGTTTTCCTAAAAGTTTTCAAATAATTTTTTTTTATGTTTTTAGGATTCTTAGTGATTTTTTAAGAATTTTTATAGCTTTTAGTGTTTTAGGAATTTTTATATTTTTAGTGTGTTATTATTTTTTTGTGTTTTAGTGTTTTTTTATTTTTAGGGGTTCTAAGGTTGTCTAGTTTTTTTTTAAAAAAAATTGTGTGTTTTAATGGGGTTTTGAGTTTTTGTTGGTTTTTAGGGTTTTATGGGTTTTTATAGCCTTTAGTGTATTTTATGATTGTTTGGATTTTTTGGGGGTCTTAAGGTCTTTTTATGGGTTTTATGTGTTTATAAGTTTCAAAGGTTTGTTGAGAGGTTTTTAAATATTTTTACATTTTTTGTATTTTTTAGAATTTTTACTATATTTAGGGATTTTAGGGACTTTGAGTGATTTCTGGAGGTTTAGGTTTTTAGGGATTTTAGAATTTTTATGTTTTTTAGGGGTTTTATGATTTTTTAGGTTTTAAGAGGGGTTTTCAAGTTTTTCATATTTTTTATGATTTTAGGTATTTTTAGAGACTTTTTTAGTTTTTTATGGGTTTAAAGGGTTTTCAGGATTTTTTTGGATTTTTTAATAATTTTAAGGTTTTATGGTTTATTTGGGTTTTCATTTTCTAAGTTTTATTATCGTTTTTAATTTTTACTGCTTTCAACATTTTTAAGGGTTTGATGTATTTTTATAGTTTCAATTGGGTTTTAGGGTTTCTTAAATTTATAGTTGTTTTTGTGGTTATAGGGTATTTTAGGGTTTTTAGTGTTTTTAGGGTTTTTAGTGTTTTTAGGTTTTTAGGAGTTCTAAGTGTTTTTATATTTTTAATGTTTTATTAGAGGTTTTTATGGTTTTTAGGGTATTTTTATTTTTAGGTAATTTTATGTATTTGTAAGGATATTTTTTTCATTGTTTTTAGGGATTTTGAGGGTTTGTAGTTTTTTATGGTTTTTAGTATTTTAATGTTTTTAGCATTTTAAGTGTTTTTATTTTTTAACGGTTTTCATAAGGCTTTTAAGGATTTATGGTTTTTTTATATTTTAGGGACTTTTGGGGATTTTTATATTTTATATGGTTTTTGTGATTTATTTGTGTTTTTATGGATTTTTAGTTTTATAGGGTTTTTAATGTTTTTAGAGATTTTAAAACAATTTATGTGTTTAATGGGTTATTATATTTTTTATGTATTTTATGGTTTATAGGTTTTTTATGGGTTTTAGGGGTTTTTATGGGTTTTCGAGGTTTTTAGGGTTTAAAGTTATCCTAGGGGTTTTCATGGTTTTTAGGGTTTATAATGATTTTTTTGGATTTTTGGGAATTTATTGGATTTTTATAGATTTTTGGTTTAGTTAATATTTTTAGGGTTTTAGGGGTTTTAATGGACTTTTAGGTTTATTATATTTTCTTTAGGATTTCGGGGTTCCTTTTGAGATTTTACTGTTTTTAGAGTTTTTAGGGTATTGAAGTGATTTAATTTTTTTATTATTGTCTAGTTTTTTTATGTTTTTTTAATGTTTTGAGGGGTGTTTTTTTTATTTTTTTAGGGATTCTAATAATTTCATGGTTTTTATGGTATTTAGGGTTTTTTATGAGTTTTAGTTCTTTATGGTTTTTAAAGTTGTCTTTGGATTTTTTGATTTTTTTGAGCTTTAATTTTTTATGAAATTTTATGTATATTTTTGGATTTTATGGTATTTAGGGTTTCTGGGGATTTTAAGAGGATTTTTGGGGTTTTAGGGTTTTTTTCTATTTTAGGTGGGTTTTTTGAATTTTTTAGGGTTTTAGAAGTTTTTACAGTTTTTTAAAAAAAATTAGGGTTTAAAGGTTCTTTAGAATTTTTAGTGGGGTTTTAGTATTTTTAATGGATTTTAGAGTAATAATTTTATTATGTATTTTTATGGTTTTATGAGTTATCATGTTTTTATGATTTCAGGTTCTTTTATGGGTTTTATGGTTTTTAGAATTTTATAGGTTTTTAGTGGTTCTAAGTGTTTTTATATTTTCCTTTGGGTTTTCTATGGTTTTTTGGGTTTTTATCTTTTTATGGATTTTTATGGCCTTTTGGGTTTTTATGTGTTTTAGTGATTTTGAGGGGTTTTTGTGATTTATAGGTATTCTTGGGTTTTTATCAGGGTTTTTCATTTTTTAAGTTTTATGGGTTTTAAGTGTTTTTAGTGTTTTAAGTTAATCTTAGGTGATTTAAGGATTTTTTTGGTTTTCACTATTTTTTGTTACTTTTAATGATTTAAAGTATTTTTATGGTTTTTATGGTATTTAGGCATTTGGGGAGATTTTTAGGTGATTTATGGTTTTTTTGGATTTTTAGGATTTTTTTAAGTTTTTAGGGTTTTTATGGTTTCTAGAATTATTTAACATTTTTAAGGGTTTAAGGGTGTTTTATAATGTTTAGGGGTTTTAGGGTTTTCATGGGTTTTTATTTTTTTTAATTTTTTTTGTAATTTTTATGGTTTTTGGGATTTTCCATGTTTTTTGGGACTTTCTAATTTCTATTATTTTTTGGGTTTTTAGGTTTTTAGATTTTTTAAGCATCATAAGGTTTTAATTTTTTTAATGTTTTCAATGTTATTAAGAGTTTAAATGGTTTTTAAAAAATTTAGTGGATATTTAGGGTTTTATTAGCTTTTATGTTTTTATGGTTTTTATAGTTTTTTTAAGTTTTATTTTTTTTTTGTGTTTTTCAGGATTTTTTGGCTTTTTCGGGCTATTTTGGTTTTTTAGGTTTCTTGGAGTTTTATATGTTTTTAGGATTTTAATGTTGTATTATGGTTCTAAAGGTTATTAGTGTTTTTTATATTTTTTGGGATTATTAATGATTTTAATAATTTTAATGGTTTTTTGATTTTTTTGGGATTTTGAGTGGTTTTAGGGTTTTTAGGGAGTTCTGGTTATTGGGGGTGTTTACTTTTTTTTCAGTTTTTAGAAGTTTTAAGGGTTTTAATATTTTATTTTAAAATTTTTAGGATATAATTGGGTTGTAGTGTTTTTAGTGCATTTTAAGGATTTTTATGGGGTTTTTTTGGGTTTTTATGATTTTTACGGGTGTTTACGGTTATTAGTGTTATTTGGGTCTTTAGGGGAATTAAATTTTTGGTGTTTTTAGAATTCCTAGGGTTTATAAGGTTTTTTTAATTGTTTATGGGTTTAATAGTGTTTTATTAGGGTTTTATGTTTTTTATGTATTTAGGTATTTTTAGGGATTTTTTTCGAATTTTATGGATTTTCGGGTTTTTATGGATTTTTTGGATTTTATAGGGTTTTAGGAAATTTAGATTTTTTTTCGGATTTATGGTTTTTTGATTTTTTTTGGGTTTTAATGTTTTTCGAGTTTTTATAATGTTTTTTTGGGATTGATGGGTTTTTAGAGTCTTTAGTGTCTTTTTATTGTTTTTATATGTTTGCAGTGTTTTCAGGGTTTAACGATTTTTAGAGGGTTTATGTGTTTTTATTTTTTTCAATTTTCATAGGATTTGTCAATGCTTTTAGTGTTTTTATTTATTTTTAGTGTTTATAAATTTTTTTTTTGGTTTTTAGGGTTTTAGGGATATTAGGGGTTTTAGGGGTTTTATCGGTTTCAAGGACTTTAGGGGTTTTAGTATTTTCTTGTTCTTAGTTGTTTTTTGTTTTTTTGGTATTTTAAGGTATTTTTCGGTGTTTTTTGAAATTTTTGGGTTTTTACACTTTTAGTGATTTTAGTTATTTTTTAGTAATTTGGTGGATCTCATGGGGTTTTTTTGGATTTTGAGTGGTTTTATAGTTTTTAGGTTTTTAGTGTTTTTTTGGGTTTTTATAGTTTTTAAGAATTTCTAGGGGATTATGGTGTTTTAGAGTTTTCATCATTTTTAGGGGTTTAAAGTGTCTTTTAGGGTATTATGGTTTTTAGGATTTTTAGGTTATTTATGGTTTTTAAGAGTTCTTTTGTTTTTAAGGTTTTCTTAGGGATTTTTTATTTTTTTAGGGTTTTTAAATTTTAGGGATTTTGTATAATTGTTTTGGATAGTTATGGTTTTGTGGTTTTTAGCTTTTAGGGATTTCATGGTTTTTTAGGTTTGTTTGTGGATTTATAATTTGTTTGGATTTTAGGAGTTTTATTTTTTTATGTTTTTAAGGTTTTCTTAAGGGTTTTCACGATTTTTAGGCATTTTTATGTTTTTAATGAATTTTTGGGCTATTTTAGATTCAAATAGTTTTTTAGGGTTTTGAGTGATTTTTAAGGTTTTCACGGTTGTTAGGGCTTTGGGTGTTTTATGTTTTTTTTGGGTTTTAGGGTTTTTTAGTATTGTATGGTTTTAAAGGTTTTATTGATTTGTATGACATTTTATGGGTTTAAACGGTTTTTAGAGTATTAGTTGGTTTTTAGTGTTCATTTGGGTTTTAGGGTTTTATAGTTTTAAGGGGTTTTTAGAATTTTTTAGTTTTTTTATGATTGTTTAGTGTTTTTAGGGTTTTAAGTTTGTCTTAGTTTTTTTGGTTTTTATGGTTTTTTCTAATTTTAGGTATTTTGAGGGGTATTTTGGAATTTTATTGTTTTTAAGGGTTTTTAGGGTTTTTAGCGATTTTGGGGATTTTTATGTTTATTTTTAACTTTAGGGATTTATTAGGAGTTTTATGATTTTTTAGGGTTTTATGTGTTTTGAGTGTTTTTAGGGTTTTCTACGGTTTTTTGAGATTTTTGGTTTTGGGGTTTTTTGAGTTTTTATGTTTTCTTGATGTTTTTAGGGTTTGAAGGGTGTTTATGTTTTTTAGCATTTTATGAATTTTTATAGTTTTTGGGACATTATGGATTTTACGGGTTTCAAAGATTTTTGTGGTTTTAGGGTTCTTATGGCTTTTAGTTTTTTTGGAGGTTTAGGTGTTTTTAGGTTCTTATGGTTTTCCTAAAAGTTTTCAAATATTTTCAGGTTTTTTAGGTTTTTTAGGATTCTTAGAGTTTTTTATGAATTTTTATAGCATTTAGGGTTATAGGAATTTTTAAGGTTTTAGTGTGTTGTGTTTTTTTTGTGTTTTAGTGTTTTTTTATTTTTAGGGTATCTAAGGTTATCTATATTTTTTATAAAAAAATTACGTGTTTATATGGGTTTTTGAGTTTTAGGGGGGTTTTAAGGTTTTATGGGTTTTTATGGATTTTAGTGTGTTTTATGATTGTTTGAATTTTTTGGGGGTCTCAAGGTTTTTTATGGGTTTTATGGTTTTTATCATTTTTTGGTTTTTTATGGGTTTTATGTGTTACTAAGTTTTTATGCTTTTTTGAGGGGTTTTTAAATATTTTTACATTTTTGGGATTTTTTCAAATTTTTATTGTATTTTGAAATTTTATGTACTTTGAGTGATTTCTTGTGGTATAGGTTTTTAGAGATTTTATAATTTTTTTTGTTTTTAGTGGTTTTATGATTTTTTAGGTTTTCTAATGGGTTTTTAAGTTTTTTATGATTTTATGATTTTAGGTATATTTAGATAAATTTTTGGATTTTTATGGTTTTAAAGTGTTTTTAGAGATTTTTCATATTTTTTAATAATTTTAAGGTTTTTTGGTTTATTTGGGTTTTGGTTTTTTCAGTTTTTTTATCATTTTTATTTTTTTACTATTTTTAACGTTTTTAAGGGTTCAATGTCTTTTTACTGTTTCAAGTGGGTTTTAGGGTCTGTTAATCTTATAGTTGTTTTTGTTGTTTTAGGGTGTTTTAGGGTCTTTCAGGGGTTTTAGTGTTTTTAGGATTTTTATGTTTTTTTATATTTTTAATTTTTTATTTGGGATTTTCATGGTTTTTAGGGTACTTATATGTTTAGCTAATTTTATGTATTTTTAAGGATATTTTTTTCATGGTTTTTAGGGATTTTGAGGGTTTTTAGTGTTTTAATGTTTTTAGGGGTTTTAGGTGTTTTTATGTTTTAACGGTTTTTATAAGGTTTTTAAGGATTTATAGTTTTTTTAAATTTTAGGGACCTTTTGGGATTTTTATATTTTTTATTGTTTTTGTGATTTTTTTGTGTTTTTAGGGACTTTTAGTTTTTTACTGTTTTTAATGATTTTAGAGTTTTTTAAATAATTTATGTGTTTGGTGGGTTGTTAGATTTTATTATGGTTTTCATGGTTTATATGTTTTTTATGGGGTTTAGGGTTTTTGTATGGGTTTTAGGGGTTTTTAGGGTTTTAAGGTTTACCTAGGGGTTTTCAGGGTTTCTCGTCTTTTTTTTGGGATTTTTGGAAAATTTTTGGATTTTCATGGATTTTTGTGTTTGTTAGGATTTTGTGGGTTTTTAGGGGTTTTAATGTGATTTTTGGTTTATAATAGTTTCTTTAGGATTTCGGGGTTCTTTTTGGGATTTCACTGTTTTTAGAGTTTTTATAGTTTTTATGGGATTGAAGTGCTTTAATTTTTTTATTAGTGTCTAGTGTTTTTATGGTTTTTTAATATTTTGAGGGGTGTTTTTTGGTTTTCTTGTTTTTAGGGTTTATAAGAATTTCATTGATTTTACAGTATTTAGGGGTTTTTAAGGGTTTTAGTTCTTTAATGTTTTTAACGTTTTCTTTGGATTTTTTGGATTTTTTGGGAGCATTATTTTTTTGATGAAGTTTTAGGTATATTTTTGGATTTTTATTGTATTTAGGGTTTCTAGAGATTTTGAGGTGTTTTAGGGTTTTTAGGGTTTTTAGGGTTTTTTCTATTTTAGGTGTGTTTTTTGAGTTTTTATAGGGTTTTAGAAGTTTTTACTATTTTTTTTAAATTTTGGGTTTAAAGGGTGTTTAGAATTTTTAGTGGCGTTTTGAGTTTTTATAGGCTTTTAGGGTTATATTTTTATTATGTATTTTAATGGTTTTGTGCGTTTTTTTTATGATTTTATTGTCTTTTTAAGGGTTTTATGGTTTTTTTGAATTTTATTGGTTCTTAGTGGTTTTAAGTGTTTTTATGGTTTTCTTTGGGTTTTCTATGGTTTTTTTGGGTTTTTATCTTTGTATGGATTTTTATGTCCTTTTGGGTTTTTATGGGTTTTACTGATTTTCAGGGTTTTTTTTTGATTTTTAGGGTTTCCTGGGTTTTTATCGGTGTTTAACATTTTTTTGGTTTTATAGGTTTGAAGTGTTTTAAGGTATTCTTAGGCGATTCTAGGATTTTTTTGGTATTTAACTATTTTTTTGTTTTTTAGTGATTATAAAGGATTTTTATGGTTTTTATGGTATTTAGGGATTTGGGATGGGTTTTAGGTGATTTATGTTTTTTTGGGGGTTTTTAGGATTTTTTTGAGTTTTTAATGTTTTTATGGTTTTTAGAATTATTTAACATTTTGAAGGATTTAAGGGTGTTTTAGAATGTTTATGTGTTTTTAGGGTTTTCATGGGTTGTTATTATTTTTTAATTTTTATTGTATTTTTTATGGTTTTTGTGATTTTATATGTTTTTAGGGACTTTATAATTTATATTATTTTTTGGTTTTTTAGGTTTTTTAAGAATCGTAGGGTGTTAATTTTTTTAGTGTTTTTAATTTTTTTATGAGTATAAATGGTTTTTAAAACATTTAGTGGATTTTTAGGGTTTTATTAGTTTTTATGTTTTTATGGTTTTTATTGTTTTTTTGAGGTTTTATAGTTTTTTTGTCTTTTTTTTGTATTTTTTGGCTTTTAAGGGGGGGGGTTTAATTTTCTAGGTTTCTATGAGTTTTATGGGTTTTTAGGATTTTAATGTTGTATTATAGTTCTAAAGGTTATTAGGGTTTTTTACATATTTAGGGATTATTAGGATTTATAATAATATTTAGGGGTTTTATATTTTTTAGAATTTTTAAGGGATTTAGGATTTTATTTTAAAATTTTAATGGTTTAATAGGGTTTTACTGTTTTTAGTGGGTTTCAAGGATTTTTTATGGGTTGTTAGGGTTTTTATGATTTTTACGGGTGTTTATTGTTATTAGTGTTATTATGGTCTTTAAGGGAAGTAATTTTTTAGTGTTTTTAGAATTCCTAGGGGTTCTAAGGTTTTGTTAATTATTTTATGGTTTTAATTTTGTTTTATAAGGGTTTTATCGTTTTTAATGTATTTAGGTATTTTTAATGATTTTTTACAAATTTTATGGATTTTAGGGTTTTTAAGGATTTTGTGGGTTTTATAGGGTTTTAGGATATTTAGAGTTTTTTTGGGATTTATGTTTTTTTGATTTTTTTATGGTTTTTAATTTTTTTTTAGTTTTTATAAAGTTTTTTTTGGGATTAATGGGTTTTTAGAGTCTTTAGTTTCTTTTTATTGTTTTTATATGTTTCCAAAGTTTTAAGGGTTTCACGATTTTTAGAGGGTTTTTGTGTTTGTATGTTTTGGAATTTTTCATAGGATTTGTCAATGATTTTAGTGTTTTTATTAATTTTTCACATTTATAATATTTTTATGGTTTTTATGGTTTTAGGGATTTTGAGGGGTTTTATGGGGTTTTATCGGTTTCAGGGTTTTTAGGAGTTTTAGCATTTTTTTGTGTTTTTAGTTGTTTTATCTGTTTTTGGTATTTTAAGGAATTTTTGGGTGTTTTCTAGATTTTTTGTGTTTTTCACACTTTTAGGGATTTTAGTTATTTTTTAGGAATTTGGTGGCTCTCTAGGGTTTTTTTGGATTTTGAGATGTTTTAGTGTTTTTTAGGTTTTTTATTGTTTTTTTGTGTTTTTAGAGTTTTAAAAAATTTCTAGGGGTTTAAGGTGTTTTAGAGTTATTATCATTTTTATGGGGTTAAAGGGTTTTTAGAGTTTCAGTGGGTTTTTAGTGTTCATATGGGGTTTTAGGGTTTCATAGATTCTATGGGAATTTAGAATTTTTTATGTTTTTTATGAGTGTTTAGTTTTTTTATGTTTTTAAGGTTGTCTTAGGTTTTGTTGGTTTTTCCTACTTTTAGGTATTTTGAGGGGTATTTTGGAATTTTATTTTTTTTAAGGGGTTTTAGGGTTTTTAGAGATTTTAGGGATTTTAGAGTTTTTATTATTTTATGGTTTTAAGAGTTTTTAACATTTTTAGGGGTTTAAAGTGTTTTTGGATATTTTTAGTGTGTTTAAATAGATTTTATGGAGTATTAGATTTTATAATTTTTTTATTCTGTCTACGGGGTTTTATTGTTTTGTAGACTTTTTAGGATTTTTATGGGGTTTTATAGTTATTTTTATTCTTTATATTTTTTTGTGTTTTTAATTGTTTTTATATTTTTAAGGTTATTGAAATGCTTTTATGATTTTCAGGGGTTTTTTTTGTTTTTTTGGGATTTTTAGATATTTTAAGGATTTTTATAGATCATTTGGATTTTTAGGTATTTTGATGTTTTGGGGTTTTTTGTTTATTGGGAATTCAACGGTTTTTAGGTTTTAGGGGGTTTCCATGTTTTTATGTTTTTAAGGTTTTCTTAGTGGTTTTCTGGGTTTAATCCATTTTTAGAAATTTTAGCCGTTTTTTATGTTTTTTTGGGGTTATGATTTTTTTTTGGAATTTTGAGGGTTTTTAGTATTTTTGGGGGTATTTTTCGAGTTTTGAGGGTTTTGAAGTTTTCCAAGAGTTTTTTTACTAAATTAGAGTTTTATGTATTTAAGCGTTTTTAGATCTTTAAGGGTTAATGTTTTTATGCTTTTAATGTTTTCTTAGGGGTTTTCATGGTTTTTAAGGTATTATTTGTTTTACTAATTTTTATAGAATTTTTAGTATTTTCATGTTATTTTGAAGGGTTTTACGGATTTCGAGAGGTTTTAGGATTTTTTTGAGGTTTTTAGAGTTTTTGTGGTTTTTAAAGTCTTTTAGATTATGTTTGTGTTATAATTATTTTTAGGTCTTTAAGGTTTTATTATTATTTATCAGGGATTTAGGTTTTTTATATATTTAGTTATTTTTAGGGGTTTTAGGATCTTTATGGTTTTTGGTGTTTCAGGGGTTTTTTGGGGGGCGGGGTTCATTTTTAAATTTTTATGGTTTTTTTGGGTTTTATGGTATTTTTAGTTTTTTTGGTTTAAGGGTTTTTAGTGTTTTTTAATTTTTTTGGGGCATTAATGTATTAATGTTTTGAGTGATTTTTAGGGTTTTTATGGGGTTTATGGTTTCTATGGTTTTTAGGGGTTTTATGATTTTGGGGTTTTTCGAGAGTTTTAAGGGTGTTCAGGGTTTTTAGCATTTTTTAGTTTTTAAGGGTCTAAAGTGTTTTAGGTTTTTATGTTCTCTTATGGTTTATCTAGGTTTTTAGGATTTTTTAAATATTTAGTGATTTTTTGGGTTTTATAGGATTTTTATGGTTTTTGGGTAATTATTGAATTTTGGGTGTTTTTTAGGTTCTAGGGTCTTTGATGTCTTTCTTGGGGTTTTAGGGATTTATGGATTTTTTGAGTTTGTTAACATGTTTAGGTTATAAAGGGTTTTGGTGGGTATGTAGGTTTTTATTGGGCTTTAAGGTTTTTAATATTTTTAGGGGGTTTTTTTATTTGTGTGGTTTTTAGGGTTTTTAAATGATTTTTATGTTTATTAACATTTTTAGGGTTTTAGGGGTTCTATTTGATTTAGGTTTCTAATGTTTTATTTGGGATTTTAATATTTTTAGGGGTTTTTACATTATTAGGCAATATTATATATTTTTTGGAAATTTATAGTTTTTAGTGTTTTAGGGATTTTGATGGTTTTTAGGGTTTTTTTGTTTTTGTTTTTTCTTGTGTTTATTTGGTTTTTTAGTTCTTTAGGGGGTTTAATGTCTTTTAGATTATTTAATGTTTTAGTATTCAAATGTTTTTTAGTTTTTGTATTTTTTTTGGGTGTTTATGGGTTTTTAATGTTTTTTTTGGGTTTTAGGGTCTTTTTATTATTTTTAAGGCTTTTTAGTTTTCTTTATTTTTTAGATGGTTTAATTTTTTTAGCCTTTAAAGGTTTTATTTGTGTATTTCAGGGTTTTTTATTTTTATTTTCTAATTTTTTTTGATTTTTAATGGATTATTATAGGGTTTTTTAGATATTGAGTGTTTTTAGGGTTTCTATTATAATTATGTTTTTAGGTAATTTAAGTTGTTTTTGGTTTGTTATGTTTTCCTATGGGTTTTTCGGGTTTTTAGGTTTGTAATTTTTTTTGGGGATTTTTAGGATTCCTATGGGATTTAGTGTTTTTAGGGATTTGAGGGGTTATTTTTGGGGCCTTAATGGTTATTATAGTTTTTTCTAGTTCTTAGGGTTTTTTGTGTTTTTTTATTATCGTCAATGTTTTAAAAACTATTACGTGATTAAATGGTTGTTATAGTTTTTATTTCTTTTTAGGATTTTAGGCATTATATTTTTTAGTGGTTTTGTGGTTTTTAGGTGTTACTAGTGTTTTAGGGTGTTTTTATGTATTTTTAGGGTTTTTATAATTTTTAGGGGTTAAGGTATATTTATGTTTTTGAGTTAATTATGGTTTTTAGGGATTTTATGGGCTTCTTAATTTTCTGGGTTTTAAGTAATTTTTATGACTATTATAGAATTTTTAGGTTTTTAACATTTTTAGGTTTTTATGTGTTTTAAGTGTTTTTAGGTATTTTTGATTTTACATGGGTTTTCCAGGGTTTTAGGGGTTTTGTTACATTTTAAGGTATTTTTATGGTTTTTAAGGTTATTATGGATTTTATGGGGGTTTATGGGTTTTTTTGGATTTTGAGGGGGTTTTTTCATTTTTAGGTCTTCTAAGGTGTTTTAGAGTTTTTAATGTTTATATGGGTTTAATTTTTCTATGTGTTTTAGGTTTTTTAATGGGTTTTTAGTATTTTAAAGTTTTTTGTAGGTATTTTTGGTTTTAGGGGTTTTTAGGGTTTTTTAGGATATTTTAGGGTATTTATCATTTTTCTGTTTTTATGGGTTTTAAACATTTTTTTATTTTTAATGTTTTTAAAAAATTTCAAGTGTTTAGGGTTTTTAAAATTTTTGGTATATTTAGGGATTTTTTTAGTAATTTTATTTTTTAGGGTTTTTAGGGATTTTGAGGTATTTTAAGGTTTTAAGGGTTTTATAGGTTTTTATTGTTTTTATGTTTTTAGGGTTTTTAGGTTATTATGTTTTTCTTAGGGTTTTTATGTGTTTTTATAGAATTTTTTATGTATTTATGGTTTTTTGGGATTTTTAGGATTTTTAGGGTATTTAGTGGTTTTGATGTTTTTTAGGGTTTTTGGGATTTATGGTGTTTATGGATTTTTTTGGGTTTTTAGGGGTTTTTTAGTTTTATAGTGTTTTATAGATTTTACACCTTTTTCATGTTTTTTGGGGATTTTTGTGTTTATAGTTTTTTGTGTTCTTTAGGATATTTATTGGTTTTAGGGTTTCTAATAGTTTTAGGGGTTTTTATTTTTTAGGGGTTGTAATGGTTATAAGGATCGTTCTGTGGTTTTAGGGGTTTTTTTGCATTTTTTTGGTTTTTAGGTATTTTAAGTGTTCTTAGGGTTTTTTTATTTTCATAGGGATTTTAGTGTTTTTTATGTTTTTACTAATTTTTATTTATTTTTTATGATTTTAATGGGTTTTTAGGGTTTTTATGGATTTTTGGGGGTTTATGTTTTTTAGTGTTTTAGTGTATTTACGTTTTTCAGGGGTGTAAAGGGTTTTTAGGTTTTAAGGATTTTTTAGGTGTTTTCTTGATTTTTAGGATTTTCATGTTTTTATATATTTTTAGGGGTTTTATGGGTATTTATGGCATTTAGGTACTTTGAGGGTTTTATAGGTTTTATGATTTTTAGGATTTTTTGACATTTTTGGGTTTTTATTGTTTTTAATTATTTGTTAACTTTTCACAGGTTTAAAGGGTGTTTAGAGTATTTAGTTGTTTTTTGGTTTTTTATGTGCTTTTAGGGGTTTTATAGTATTTAGGTGGTCTTAGGATCTTTTATGGTTTGGGGTTTTTTCATTTTTTCATGTTTTTAGGAGTCTTAAGTGTTATTAGGTTTCTATGAATTTATTAAGGGGTTTTAGGATCATTAGGATTTTTATATTTTTAGGTATTTTAGGGTTTTTATTATTTTTATGGTTTTAGGGTTTTTTGGTATTTTTGGGTTTTTAGGGTTTTATGGATATTTTTTGTTTTTAGTATTTTTATGATTTGTAGGGGTTCTAAGTATTTTTAGGTTTTTCCAATAAAAAAAGTGTTTTTAGGTTTCGAGTGTTTTCTTTGGGGTTTTATGGGTATCTGGGGGTTTTATATTTTTAAGGACTTTTGGTATTTTTAAATATATTTATGGGTTTTAGAGATTTTATGAATTTTGTGGGGTTTTAGGGTTTTTTAGATTTTTTATGGTTTTTGTGGATTTAGTGTTTTTTATGTTTTTTGGGATTTTAATGATTTTTATAAATTTTTATCATATTTATTGGTTTAATGATTTTTAGAGTATTTTTTTATGATTATGATATTTATGAGTTTTTGGGATTTTTAAGGTTTTAAGGGATTTTTATGGTTTTTAGTGTTTTTTATATTTTTAGTGGATTTTTTTAGTCTGTCAATGTTTTCATAGGGGTTTTCAAGGTTTTTAGTGTTTTTATGGAATTTTTTGGGGGTTTTATATTTTTTTGGTTAATTATGGGATTTTGGGGTATATGATTTTTTTAGTTATTAGAGGTTTTAATTATTTTTAGAGTTTTTATAATTTTTAGGGGTTTAAAGGGTTTTTAGAGATTTTAGTGGGTTTTATGGGTTTTTGTGTTTTTTAGGAGTTTTTATGGATCTCGGGTTTTTAGGGTGTTTTAGGAGTTTTGGGGGGTTTCATAATTTTCTAAGATTTTAGGGGCTTTAAGTGTTTTTAGGTTTTTATGGTTTTCTTAGGGTTTTCAAGGTTTTTTGGGTTTTTTTGTTTTTTGGGATTTTAAGTTATTTTTTAATATTTTTATGTTTTTAGGGTTTTAAAGTTTTTATTATTTTCTATGTTTTAAGGTGTTTTATGTGTTCTTATTTTTTGAGGGTTTTAAGTGTTCTAGGTTTTTTAAGGTTTTGTTCGGGTTTATCAGGGGTTTTAGGGGTTTTTATATTTTTAGGTATTTTTTGCTATTTTTTAAAATACTTTTTGTCTTTAGTATTTTTAGGAAATTTTGAGGGTTTTAGGATTTTTTAGGGTTTTATTATTTTTATGACTATAGATTTTTTTTTATTTTTTGGGGTATAAATGGGTTTTTTTGGTTTTTTAAACTTTTTATGGGTTTAATAGGGGTTTAGATATTTTAGTGGTTATTTTCGGTTTATGGGTTTTTATTATTTCTTATGGTTTTTTTGGTTTTATGGTTTTTATCGATTTTAGGGTTTTTAGGGGTTCTATGGATTTTAGTATTTTTTAGGTTTTTAAGGTTTTTATGTTTTTTAGGTTTTAATAGTTTTTAGGGGTTTTATCATTTTTGGGGTTTTTTATGTTTTTATGTATTTTAGGTTTCTTTTTGGAATTTTACATCTTTTTAGTGTTTTTAGTGATTTTGAGGAGTTTTGGGGTTTTTATGGTGTTTAGGGTTTTAACGTTATTTAGTTTTTAGGGATTTTAAGAGTTTTTTTATTTTTACCTTTTTATTAAGGATTTTAGGGGTTTTTTGAGTTTTATGTTTTTAGGAATTTTTATGGCTTTTAGTGTTTTTGCAATTTTTTGGGATTTGTGTGATTATGAGAGGTTTTATGGTTTTTATAGTTTCTTAGGGTTTTTAGGATTTTTTAATCAATTTTTAGGGGATAAGAGGTGCAGGACCAGGCTATTCCTGGTCCTCCCAAAATTTATTAAAAAGAAAAAAACACCAAAAGAGACACAACATACAAGGGAGGGGCAGGGTCAATCCACCCACACCCAAAAACCCTTAAACCCCTAAACCAAAAATCCCAAAAAAGAAAACCAAAAGAACACAAAAAGAAAAACAAAACTGGAAAACAAAACTGTCACCATCATCATCTCCCAGCCAATCAGCAACTGGTATCCCGCATCACCATAACCACCATCAGCAATTCCATCAGTAATCATCAGCAATAAATCAGAAGCACCACAGTAAGGCCAACCTCACCAGCACCATATTTCAGCACCGTACCATGTTCGGTAACCATCGGCCTATACTCCAATCTTAGCTTATCAAACCTACACCACATAACAATGCCGCCCCTATGAGACACGCCCTTGACACCGAGCTGAACCACCAACACCATCCCAACACCGCCACATGCACCATCATATCAAACCAAAATGGAGTCTAGTGTGAAGGGAAGTGCTGCAAGAGCAGTGGTGGGCGCACGAGTCCAGGAGAGTGACAACGATGAGCAGGCACACCCCATGATCCAATTCCAATAGTCACCCAGCAGATCATCCAAACACTGTGCATCTACACTACCACCAAAAGCCGGATTCCAGTAGCAAAAACCTAGATTCCGGAAATGATCACCTCTTATCCAGTCAAATGTGAAAAATTTTCACCAAGTATCGTCTCCAGAAACACAAGGGAACCAACACCCAAGCATAGAACCCATCCACAACACCCAACAAAACCACAGCACCCATCACCCCTTGGATAGAACAAGCTTGCACATCATCGCCAAAAAACGCCTAACAAATATCAGCAAATCCAATAACCAGTACCCACAGTGACTCATGACCACAACAACAACCAATAACTAGAAGATCATGAAAGGCCAAGGATTCCGACCAAATATCGCATCAACAATATGAATCAGAGATGAAGCCGAGGGACCAATAAGAACACGCACATGCAGCTGCTTCATGAGTCAGATAGAAGATCGGACCAGATCACCGTACAAAGATTCTACATAATGAGATCAAGACTCTGAGAACTGGAATGAGAAAGAATCACCATTTCCCGATAATCCAAGATGAACTGAATCTTCAGTATACTGCCCATCCTCCACAAATGCCAGAAACCCGGGCAGACCCACCGCTCGGAAAAGGGGAGGTTGCCGAAGAGCACCTGCCGCCTTTGGTCGTGTAGCTGAGGCCCCCTATCACCGAGATCTCCCCCTATAAGCACGGGAGGGATGGACTGTGAAGGGTGCCAACACCCTGATCCACTCCGCCACTTGGAAAAATCGAATCCGCCGAAGAGCAACTGCCACACCGAAGGACTTTGCATCAGCCCACCATCTCCATAAGCCCCCCCCCCTTAAGGCCAAGAGGGTAGGGCAAAGATCTAGCACTTCCATCTCCATGGGGAACTGACGGAAACCCTAGATGTCGCATCGAGGGGGACAGAGCACCAGGAGAGTGTGCCACCATAATTTTTCATTATCAATTTCTAGGGAAGAAGAGGTGCAAGACCAGGCTATTCCTGGTCCTCCCAAAATTTATTAAATTAAAACAAAGCATACAAGGGTGGGGTGGAGCCAAATACCCCACACCCAAAAAGCCCTGGACCCCCCATGACACCAAATCCCCAAAATACGCAAAAAACATAAAATAGAGAAGCATAAACTACTGGTCAACGTCTCCATCTCCCTGTGGGTCCCCATCAACACCATAGCCAGAAGAAGCATCTAACTCCATTGACTCCCATTCAAATGATTAATATCTCTTTAAGAAGGTTGTGTAATACTCTCTAAGGTTTTTCTGCTCCGCATTCAGCTGTGTCTTGATATACTAACCTCCCTTTCCAGAGGCAACCTCCTTTGCTTTGCAATAGGCTCTCGTGGTCACTATTTTAGGGTTTGTTTTTTAGTTCTATAGGGTCTATAAGGTTTTTAAAAGTTTTTTAACATTTTTATGGTTTTAAGTGGATTTCACTATATTTAGTTTTTTAGGGGTTTTAATTATTTTTAGGTTTTTATGGTTTTCTTGGATATTTTCATGGTTTTTAGTTTTTTACGTATTTATGGATTTTGATGGATTGTTTAGGATTTTTATGAATTTTTAGAATTTTTATGATTTTGAAGGGTCCTTCAGGTTTTTTTGGTTTTATGTTTTCTTAGGCTTTTAATGTTTTTATGGTTTTTAGGGTTTTTTAGGTCTATTTAGGGTTTTTACTATTTTTTAAAGGTTTATGTGTTTTTAGGTTTTTATCTTTTTCTATTATATTTTCAAGTTTTTTTACATCGTTAGTTATATTTAGGGAATTTTTAGCGGTTTAGGGTCTATTTAGGGTTTTCATTGTTTTTAGTTTTTTAGGGGTTTCATGTGTTTTTAGGTTTTTATTAATTTCTTTGATATTTTCAGGGATTTTTGTTTTTTTATGTCTTTAGTTATTTTTTGGTAATTTAAGGATTTTTATGCATTTTTATTATTTTTAGTGGTTTAATGGTTTTTAGATTTTTTTAGTGGTTTTATGTTTTCTTAGGTTTTTATGGTTTTCTAAAGGGTTTTCATGTTTTTAAGGGTTTGTTATTTTTTTTGGGATTTTTGTTGATTTTTAAGGATTTTTAATGTTTTTTGGGATTTCATGGATTATTTGTGTATTTTGGGTTTTTTAGGGATTTTTGAGTTTTTAGAATTTTAAGGGTTTTTTGAGTTTTTTAAATTTTTAGAGTTTTAAACGGGTTTTAGTGTTTTTCGTAAAATTTAGTTGTTTTTAGATTTTTATGATCCTTAAGGGTTTTTATTATTTTTAGAGTTTTTTGGGGGGTTTTTTTTAATTTTTTAGTTTTTTTGGATTTCTATGTTTTATAAGGTTTTTATTGTGTTTTTTAAGTTTTTTTTTATTTTTATGATTTTTAATTGTTTTATGTGGTTTAGAGGGTTTTTATATTTTTAGTGTTTTTAGGGTTTTTATGGATTTTTAGGGATATATATGGTTTTTAGGTGTTTATATGGTTTTTATGTGTTTTGGGGGTTTTAGGATTTGTTTAGGGTTTTAACATTTTTTTGGGTTTTAGTGCTTTAAGTGTCTTTAGGATTGTAATGTTTTCTTAGGGTTTTCTATTTTTTTGTACATTAATTATTTCAGGGACTTTTATGAATTTTTTTATTTTCATTGTTCTTAGTGTTTTATGGGTTTTTAGGGGTTGTAGGGATCATTTGGTATTTTTGGTTTTTAGCATTTTTAACTTTTTGGGGGGTTTTAAGTGCTTCTAGGGTTTCAAGGTTTTCTTATGAGAGTTCTTGGTTTTTTAGGTAATTTGTTTGTAAGGAATTTTATAGATATTTTTGGTCATTTTTTGGTTTTTATGGTTTTTCTGGATTATGATGGATTTTAGGGATTTTTAGGGGTTTTATATTTTTTTAGTGTTTTTTTAGCATTTTTTGGGGTTTAAGGGATTTTAGTAGTTTTTAGTTTTTTATGGTTTTATGGTTTTAAGGTTTTATGGTTTTATGGTTTTAGGGTTTTAGGGTTTTTATAGAATTTGATCAGTTTTGGGGTTTACAAGGGTTTTAACATATTATATGTTTTTATGGGTTTTAATTGTTTTTAGGTTTTTATGGTTTTCTTAGGATTTTTTGGGTTTTTATGTGCATTGGGATTTTATGGGTTTCTATGTATTTTTATGTATTTTTATTGTTTTTTTTGGGATTTTGAAGGGTTTTAATGTTTTTATAGTTTTTATGGTTTTTTATTTTTTTATTTTTTTGGAGTTCTTTAGGGATTTTATGTTTTTATATTTTTTAACATATTTAGGAATTTAAAGAGATTTTAGAGATTTTAGTTGTTTTATGGGGTTTTATGGCGTTTTAATATTTTTATGGGGTTTTATGGTTTTAAAATTTTTATGATTTTAGGTGTCTTAAGTGTTTTTAGGGTTTTGAGGTTTTCTTGGGGGGGTTTACGGTTTTTAGGGTTTTTTATGTTTTTATGTGTTTTTATGAATTTATTATGATTTTTATGGTTTTTATATTTTCTATTGATTTTGAGTTTTTTGAGAATTTTTAGGGTTTTATGGTATTTTTTGAGGGTTTTGGTGTTTTTCTTAGTTTTTTATGGTTTTTATGATTTTTTTAGTTTTTAATCTTTGTAGGGGTTTAAATATTTTTCTAGTTTTTACTAAATTTTAGGATTTTATGGTTTTTTAGAATTTTTATGGTTTTAGGAGTTGTTTTTTGGTTTGTATGGGTTTTAATGGTTTTTGGGGCATTTTGAAGGGTTTTAGGTTTTTTTTAATTTTGTTTTCTTTTTAGGGGTTTTAAGTGCTTTCAGGTATTTATGACTTTCTTTGGATTTTTCAAGGGATTTAGGGGATTTTAGGTTTTTATATATTTTGGAGGATTATTTAGGATTTTAGTGGGGTTTTATGTTAATATAGAGTTTAAGGGTTTTAGGGTTTGTATCGTTTTTTATCTATTTAGGGGTTTCAATTGATTATTGGGTTATAAGGTTTTATTAGGGGTTTTCAATGTTTTTAAGATATCTTATTTTTTTTAGTTATTTTTAGGGTTTTTAGGATTTTATTATTTTTAGGGGGTTTTATATATTTTGAGTGTTTTAGGGGTTTTATGTATTTTGTGGGTTTTAGGTTTTTATGGATATTTTTTTATTAAGGTATTAGATTATTAATGATTTTTAGTGTTTTTAATGTTTTTAATAGTTTTTAACATTTTTATAGGTTTAAATGGTTTTTAGATTTTTATGTTTAGTTTTAGGGTTTCATGTGTTTTATGGTTGGAAAATGTTTTTGGGATTTTTACGGTTTTTATAGATTTTAGGGTTTTTATGTTTTTTATCTATTTTATGTTTTTATGGGTTTTATGAGTTTTTATGTTTTAAGTTTTTCATAAGGGTATTTAAGACTTTTAAACTTTTTTAAATTTTTAGGGATTTATAGGATTTTTATAGTTTCTCAGGGTTTTTATGGTTTTTTGGGGTTTTAGTGGTTATAGGGTTTTTTGGTTTTTTTTTTGATTTTTTTGGATTTTTAGGTTTCTATAATTTCTTAAAAAAATTAGGGTGTTAAATGGGATTTAGAGTTTTTAGTGGATTTTTTTTTAATTTTTTGGTTTTTAAATATTTTTTAGGGGTTTTATGGTTTATATTG
Organism: Viscum album; assembly: GCA_963277665.1. Lineage (NCBI taxonomy): Eukaryota > Viridiplantae > Streptophyta > Magnoliopsida > Santalales > Viscaceae > Viscum > Viscum album. Next base: position 1,119,732,055 of record OY728152.1, read on the forward strand.
TTTTTAGTTGTTTTAGGATCTTTAAATGTTTTTTTGGGATTTTACATTTTTAGGACTCTTGGGGTTTATGTTTTTTTTGGTTTTTATGATTTTCTAGGGTTTTTTAGAGTTTTTATAGTGATTTACATTTTTAGGTACCTTTTAGGGTTTATTTGGTGTTTTAATTATTTGGGGATTTTGATGTTTTTAGGGATTTTAGGGTTTTTAACAATTTTTAGGTTTTTAGTGGTTTTATGTTTTTTAAGGTTTTATGGTTTTCTTTGGGCTTTCAAGGAATATAATTTTTTTTTAATTTTTTGGGATTTTTATTGATTTTTTTAGTATTTTTATAGTTTTTGAGTATTTTTAGAGATATTGAGGGGTTTTTGGGACTTAGGGAATTTATCAATATTTTTTTGTTTTTAGGGGTTTTTTAGTTTTTAGGGGTTTTAAGGTTATTTAATGTTCTTTGATGTTTAAAGTGTTAAAATGGGTTTAATAGTATTTATTATATTTTTAGGGTTTTGTTGGTTTTTGGGTTTTAAGGTTTTTAGTGGTTTTATGGATTTTTTGGGGATTAGTGTTTTCAGGTATTTTATTAGTTTTTATGGTTTTGATAATTTTAATCTATTTACATGTTTTAAAATTTTTAGGTTATTATGGGTTTTTAGTGTTTTTGATGGATTTTAGGATTTTTTAATTTTTAGGGATTTTTTGGGTTGCGTTATGAATTTAATGGTTTTCGGGGTCTTTTAGGTTTTTTTTGGGTTTTAGGTTTTTAGGGTCTTAGGGTTTCTAGGTTTTTTTTGGGTTTCATTTTTTTAGTGTATATGTGGTTTATTATAGTTTTTTTAAAACAAAATTAGGGATAAAAAGGTTTTTTAGAGTTTATAGTGTCTTTTTGGGTTTTAGGGTTTTTAGGGTTTTAGGTGTTTTATGGGTTTTAAATTTTTTATGGGTTTTTTGTTTTTTTTTACGTTTTTATTATTTTTTATGTTTTAGGTTTCTTTAGGTTTTTAATTTTTTTCAAAGGGTTTTAGTGTTTTTATAGTTTTTGAAATTTTTAGGGATTTTTTTGATTTTTAGGGTTTTTATGGTTTTCAGAAATTTTAGGATGGTTTTGTATTTTTTATGGTTATTGGGTCTTTGTGGGTTTTTTCTTTTCAAGATTTTTTGAGTTATAAAGGGTTTTTTATGATTTTAGAGTTTCTTAATGTTTTTATGTATTTAGAGGGGTTTTATAGTTTTTTTTGTGGTTTTAGGGTTTTATGGTGTTTAGGGATTTTAATGATTTTAGGGGTTTTATTGTTGTATAGATTTAGGGTTTTTAGGGAACTTAGGGTTTTTATCATTTTGTTAGGTTTTTAGGGAGAGGGAGGATCGAGACTAGGCTAGATGGGTCCCCCAAAAATTAGTGAAAAGGAAAAAGAAAACATAAATATGTTACAAGGAGGGACTACATAATCGGGTGTGCAATTCTCCCTTCAAATCAGATTCCACAAGCAGAGAGTAAAAAATGGGGTGATGAAGGACCAAGTCGAGCACCTCTCCACAATTTCCTTCTTGAAAAGGGAATCTGCAACCGCATTCGCCTCCCGATAGGCATGTCTCGCATGGAGGTTCAACCTTTGACAGAGGGTAAGGAACTCCACCCATTGAGGGAGAATCTTCCATGGGACACGCCTGGATCTACTCTTGAGGGAATTCACTGTAAGAGTAAAGTTTGATTCAATCCAGAGAAAACTCCATCCAAAGTGGATGAAATTCTTAATTGCCTTCATCATAGCCCGCATTCCAGCTTCGAGGGCACACCCATCACTTATAAAGTGGTGGAAACATCCCTTCACAAAGCCCCAACATGTGTGAAAGATCTCAACACATCCAGTAGGACCTGGTGCTCCCAAAGTCGAACCGTACATGTTAACCTTAATCCAGGAGGGGAGTAGAGGGATCCATCCGATGAACTTGGTAACCTGTGGTTTTTTTGTCCTTCCGAGGACACCAAGAAGCCGAAGGATAATGAGGTCATTGACATCATTCTTCATCAAGCCTGTCTGGATACGAGATGATGCATAAACTACCTTATGAATCATCACCACACCACCATGTAAGGATAGCTACTTCTTGTTGAAGGAAGCCACATTTTGAGTAGTGAAAATATAAGATATGGTAGCAGCTGCAGCAACAAGCAGGAAGTGACGTACCTAATCACTGCAAGACCAGCTGGCTAGACGGCCCAGAAGTTCAAGGAGAGGCATGTCTAGGAAAAGCGGGAACCCAAACATCTACTGCAATTATTCCCAGAGCACAGTACCAAACCTTCATTTAAGAAAGGTTTTTTGAATAGTCACCTCATCACATAGGCAGAGAAAATATTCAGAGGCCAGTCTGTGCCCAGCTTTTTGTAGCTTGTTCTGCAGGGGTAGCCGATTTTTCCACAGTTTCCAAATTAACAGGTGGCTGGCCGGGGGAATATAGTTCCTCCTAAACCTGGAGAGCTGGGTTGGGGGAGGGGAACCCTGAGCACATTTGTACTAATATTATTCCTTAGTATTAAGATTTCCAACAAGTTTGGGTTTCTAGATCAAGGTTTCATTATAAACAAAGTTGTATCTATGAATTTTTATAATGATTTTAGATGGGAATAGTATCTCAAACTCTTCCAACCACAAAATATAGTTCATGATAGACAAGATTCTATGGCCAGCAGGGGGATTCCCATAATCCTATAGAGTCCCATCAATATAGGAGTGGACCAAACATTCAAATCTGAGTGCTTATAGATGGTCCATTTTAAATTAGAAATGATTCACTTGTACGAGGCACAGATTTTTGGCCAAATAGAGGATGGAATATATCTTCTGTACTCATCACAAAGCTTAATCACAAACATCTCTTGAGTGAAACCCATGCCACAATCATTGGATTCAAATAATACCTATATAAATTTTTAAATGATTGAATCATTAAATCTCTTGAGATCATTGATGCCAATCCCCCCAAGTCAACTGGGTTGGTTGAGTCTTTCCAGGACACCGAGATCAGTTTCCTTTCGCTAATGCGTCTCGTCCAGGCGAAGTTCCTAATCTTTTCTTGTAGATACATGATAAGTTTGACTGGACACCTATAAATATAGAAGGAATATATGAACATGGAGTTGATAACTAAATTGATGAGGCTAACTCTTTAAGCTTGAAAAAGGCACATCCCTTTACATTTAGCTAGTTGTTGAGTGACACTGTTTGAATTTTTGGAGTTTTAAATATTTTTTAGGGGTTTTTATGGTTTATCTTGTTTTTAGTTGTTTTAGGGTCTTTAAATGTTTTTTGGGATTTTAAAATTTTTATGACTTTTGGGGATTATGTTTTTTTTGGTTCTTATGATTTTCTAGGGTTTTTCAGAGTTTTTATAGTGATTTACATTTTTAGGTTATTTAGGTATCTTTTAGGATTTTTCGGGTTTTTTAATTTTTTTGGGGATATTGGTGTTTTTATGGATTTTAGGGTTTTTAACATTTTTTAGGTTTTTAGGGGTTTTAAGTGTTTTTTGGTTTTTATGGTTTTCTTTCGGTTTTCAGGGAATTTAGATTTTTTTGGGTATTTTTATGGATTTTTTTAGAATTTTTATAGTTTTTGAATATTTTTAGAGATATTGATGGGTTTTTGGGATTTAGGGCATTTATCGATATTTTTGTGTTTCTAGGGGTTTTTTAGTTTTTAGGGGTTTTAATTTTTTTTTAATGTTCTTTGATGTTTAAGGTGTTAAAATGGGTTTAAGAGTTTTTATTAGATTTTTGGGTTTTTTTGGTTTTTAGGTTTTAAGGTTTTTAGTGGTTTTATTGTTTTTTTTTGCGATTAGTGCTTTAAGGTATTTTATTAGTTTTTAGGGTTTTTATAATTTTAAGCTATTTACAAGTTTTAAGATTTTTAGGTTATTATGGGTTTTTAGTGTTTTGATGGATTTTAGGATTTTTTACATTTTATGGATTTTTTGGGTTTCTTTATGATTTGAATGGTTTTTGGGGTCTTTATAGTTTTTTTGGGTTTTATGTTTTTAGGGTTTTAGGGTTTCTAGGTTTTTTTGGGTTTCATTTTTTTAGCGTATATGTGGTTTATTATATTTTTTTAAAACAGAATTAGGGTAAAAATGGTTTTTCAGAGATTTCAGTGTGTTTTTGGGTTTTAAGGTTTTTAGGGTTTTAGGTGTTTTATGGGGTTTTTGTCTTGTTTACGTTTTCATTATTTTTTATGTTTTAGGTTTCTTTATGATTTTAATTTTATTCTAGGGATTTAGTGTCTTTACATTTTTGGGGATTTTTTTGGGATTTTTTTTAATTTTTAGGGTTTTTATGGTTTTTAGAAAATTTAGGGGTGTTTTAGGTTTTTTATGGTTATTGGGTCTTTGTGGAATTTTTATTTTTAGGGTTTTTTGAGTTATAAAGGGTTTTTTTAAGATTTTAGATTTTTTAATGTTTTTATGTATTTAGAGGGTTTTTATAGTTTTTTTGTGGTTTTAGGGTTTTATGGTGTTTAGGGAAAGGAAGGCTCGGGGCCAGGCTATTCCTGACACACCCCAAAATTTATTAAAGAGAAGAAAGACACTACAGACAAGGGAGGGGCGGGGTCAATCAACCCACACCCAAAAGCCCTTAACAAACACACACCCAAAGACCGCAAAAAGAAAAAGAAACCCAAAAGAAGCACCAAGCTTCCATCAGCATCCCATCCCTTTCACAGGATCTACTAGGCTTCATCATCCTCATAGTCCGCACCAGGGGGGTCTCCCTCGGCACCATAACCGTAGTCTGCATCAGAGACTACTGATTCCCATTCAGAAGAGTCATATTGCTTCAAGAAATTCTCCCTTAACCTCACCTGCTCCACATTCAGCTGTTTCTTGGCAGCCCTTTCACCTCTTCCAGAGGCATTTTCCTTAGCCTTGCAGGATGCTCTTGTGGACACAGTTTTTATCCAGGAAGACTAGTCCTTCCTCATCTTCCTCCTTTTTGGATAAACATGGATCCCAACATGCTTTTTTTTCTTCCCACCATGCTCTAGTGGATAGCCCGCAAGAACCCCACAAGGACCTGGGCAGTCCACCATTGTCAAAGTCATCTCATGAGCATGTGCAGGATTGCCCTTCCAAGGACCTGGGTGATCCGGGATGAAGGGGTCCTCCTGATTCAGGGAACAGTCAGTAAGAGCAGGTTCATCAGAGGCTATACAAAGAGGGGACACCACACAGGACAAGGCCAGCTGCAAATTCCCCTCATCCAATGGAGGCTCCAACCCATGCTTTTCCCTTTTCCCCTTCTCGCCAGCATCATTTAAGGATCCAATAATGTCTAGAATTGACTCAGCATTTATAACAACATCATGCTTCTCACTTAGCATCTGTACAGTAGGCCTTACACTCCCATCATCAGCAACCGGATCCCCTTTGTCCTCCTCTCCATTAATATTGCTTACCTTTCCCTTATCCATATCAAAAACATCCCAGTTGTGTCCAAGATCCTTTAACTCCCTTATCTCCTGCTCATCAATACCGCCCAAGTGCCTAGTGCTATCCAGCATTGGCTCAGCTTCACTAGCCTGCTAGGCCACACCCCCTCTACCCCTCTCAGCATCAACAGCCTGCACCCCTCTCTCCTGAACCTCAGACTTCTCACTCCCAGCATCAACAAGTGGAGACCCTTGCACCTCCTCCTCAAGCTCCAACCCTTCAATGCGATTGAAGTTTGGGATGACCTCCCTGCTATCAGATGAGTTTGACCTCCCACCATTAGCAACCTCCCTGCATGAGGAATTCCTAGCACCCGAGAGCTTCAGGTCACTCCTCAAACGCTTGAAGATGTTGGCCACCTTGGGTTGGCACTCAATAACCACATTACCTCCATCAACTACAGATCTATTCCCCCCCCCCCCGCACAACCGGAGGTCCCTCCTGCACAACCATCTAACCCAAAGATTCAGAACCACTCCCAGAAGCAGGCGCCACCCCCTCAACAGCATTCCTTTTAAGCATGGTTGAAACATCCGTTGCAACATCCGCCAAATTCATCTCCACCCGAGCCTGACCTTCTTCACCAGGCTCATTCTGAACATCAGGATCCTTGTGAACAACCTCCCACACCTCACCCTGAATCTGCGTCTCTTCACTGGACACCTCCTGAGATCTGTCCAAAACACAAAAAAATACCTCCGTTGTACCTACATTCCTGAGCATTATGACCCAGAAGACCGCAAGATGAGCAGAAATCAGTCCACGACTCAAAGATCATAGGTTGTTTCCACCGAAGCTCCTCACCAACACCAATCCAAACATAGTCAATCGGTCCATTAGAGGAATCAATTTCCACAAAGGCCCTTGGGTAAATCGGGTGAAAAATAGCTCTTGTTCGGCTGTCAACGCATAAGAACCTTCCCACAAGATTCCCCAACATAGAAATAATGGAGAAATTTTGAAAAGGAAGGGGAAGCTCCGGAAATCTAACCCATGTTGCCACCAGTGATGAATCATGTTTTATGTGCCGATCGAAGCTCCACCGAGAGAGGGAAAATTGGGCACCGTTGTATCTTCTTGGGGTCGCTGACCAGGCATGAACCAGATCCTCTTCTAAAACAAAGCGAATCAAAATGCGACTACTATCAAGAAGACCTACCATATCACGATCCTGGAGGTCCCATTGTTCAAACAAAAATCTATCGAAAACATCAACCGGAGGTCACCATTATAAGAAATTAGCAACCAAGGTTAGCCTATGCAGGGAAGAGGCCTCGTTGAATTCCGCAATCGATAACCGGAGCTGTGGAAATCCTTCATGTAAGTCAGGCACCTTATGGAATATCTCAATCCGCGGAAAAGGAGGAAGAAAGTCAGGGATTGAGAAAGGGACAAAAGGATGCGCATCATCATGAACCAGTGGAGGCCCCTCCCCCTCGGAGGGGGGAGGGAGATGTGCAAGGGTCGTCGTCATCTTCAAGGATTCCGCAGAATGTCTCCATCGCGAGAGAGCCGAGCCGCCATTCAAACACAAGTATCTCCTTATGGTGTTTAGGGATTTTAATGATTTTAGGGGTTTTATTGTTTTATGGATTTTGGGTTTTTAGGGAACTTAAGGTTTTTATCAGTTTGTTAGGTTTTTAGGGCAAGGAAGGCTCGATACTAGGATTTAATAGTTTCCCAAAATTTATTAAAAAGGAAAATAAAACAACAACATGTTACAAGGAGGGACTACATAATCGGGTAAGTAATTCTCCCTTCAAATCAGATTCCACAAGCAGAGAGTAAAAAACGGGGTGATGAAGGACCACGTCAAGCACCTCTCTACGATAGCCGGCTTGGGAAGGGAATCTGGAACAACATTCACCTCCCTATAGGCATGTGACACATTGAGGTTCACCCTTTGACAGAGGGTAAGGCACTACACCCATTGAGGGAGAATCATCCATGGGACACGTCTGGATCTACTCATGAGGGCATTCACTACAAGTGTAAATTTTGATTCAAGCTAGAGAAAACTCCATCCAAAGTGGATGAAATACTTAATTTCATTTATCATAGACCACATTCCATCTTCGAGGGCACACCCATCACTAATAAAGTGGTGGAAACATCCCTTGACAAAGCCCTAATATGTGAAAAAGATATCACCGCATCTAGTAGGACCTGGCGCTCCCAAAGTCACACCGTCCATGTTAAACTTAATCCAGGAGGGGAATAAAGGGATCCATCCGATGAACATGGGAACCTGTGGTTTTTTGGTCCTTCCAGGGACACCAAGAAGTTGAAGGATAATGAGGTCATTGACATCATTCATCATCGAGCCTGTCTGGATACGAGATTCTACATAAACTGCCTTATGAATCACCACCACACCACCATGTAAAGAGAGCTACTTCTTATTGAAGGAAGCCACATTTTGAGAAATAAAAATATAAGAAATGGTAGCAGCTACAACAAAAAACAGGAAGTGATGTTCCTGATCACTATAAGACCAGTTGGCTAGACTACCCAGAAGTTCAAGGAGAGGCATGTCCAGGAATAGCGGGAACCCAAACTTCTGCTGCAAGTATTACCAGAGCATAGTTACAAACCTTCATTGAAGAAAGGTGTGTTTAATAGTCTCCTCATCACATAGGAAGATAAAATATTCAGAGGCCAGGCTGTGCCCAGCTTTTTTGTAGCTGGTTCTGCAGGAGAATCCGGTTTTTCCACGATTTCCAAATTAGTAGGTGGCTGACCGGGGGAATAAAGTTCCTCCTAAAGCTGGAGAGCTAAGTTAGGGGAGGGGAACCCTGAGAACATTTTTACCGATAGTAGTGCTTATTATTAAGGTTCCCAACAAGGTTGGGTTTCCAGATCAAGGTTTCATTATAAAAAAAGGTGTATATATGAATTTTTATAATGATTTTAGATTGGAGGAGTATCTCAAACTCTTCCAACCACATAATAAAGTTCATGGCAGACAAGATTTTATGGCCAGCAGGGGGATTCCCATAATCCTATAGAGGCCCATCAATCCATGAGTGGACCAAACATTCAAATTTGAGTACTTATAGATGGTCCATTTTAAATTATAAATTATTCCCTTGTACGAGGCATAGATTGTTGGCCAAACATAGGATGGAATGTATCTTGTGTACTCATCAAAAAGCATAATCACAACCCTCTCTCAAGTGAAACCCATGCCACAATTATTGGAGTCAAACAGTCCCTATGTAAATTTCTAAATGAGTGAATCATTAAATCTCGTGAGATCATTGATGCCAAGCCCCCCAAGTCAAATGGATTGGTAGAGTCTTTACAGGACACCGATATCAGTTTCGTTTCTCTAATGCATCTCGTCCTAGCAAAGTTCCTAATCTTTTATTGCAGATCCTTGGTAATTTTGACTGGACACCTATAAATATTGAAGGAATATTTGAACATGGAGGTGATAGCTAAATTGATGAGGCTAACTCTTTCAGCTTGCGAAAGGCACTTCCCTTTCAATTTAGCTAGTTGTTGAGTGACTCTGTTGGCAGTTCTCTCATGGTGACAACGCTTTATTCTTCCCCAGAATATGGGGACACCCAGATAATCAAGAGGATATGATCCACTCATAACCCCAAGGGATAGTGAAATAAAAAATTTTCGAGGACGGGAGACCCCCTCGCTGAAGACAATAGATGATTTTTTCCAGCTGAGAGAATGCCCCTCCACACATTCATAGTGTTGGAAGATAACCCGGATTGAGGAAAAAGTCCACTTGTTAGATTTCCCTAAAAGGATAATATCACCAGCATAGAGTAGATGATATGGAACAAGAAGATCTCTCCATACCTTAATTGGATTGAATAGGTCAGCCTGCTTGCGTTCAATGAGGCACCTACTCAAATAATCTTCAGTGATCGCAAAGAGAATTCCTTATAACGGATCATCCTTTCTGACCCCACATGAACAGGGGAAAACCCCTATAGGAGATACATTGATGATAATGGAGTTCCGAACACTGCATAAAATGGATAAATACATCTTGATGAAGCTTTTCTAGAAAACGTATTTGGAGAGAACATGAAAAGTAAAACACCACTTGATAGTGTCGAAATCCTTAGAGATGTTGATATTTAGAGAAAAATTTCCATGTTTGGAATGATTCCACTAGATATTGATGCCCTCCAAGGATGTGAAAAGGTAGTCTTGGATATTTATACTTAAAACAAACCTGAATTTATTTGGAGTAAGTATCTTCCCCAAAAATATCTCAATTCTCATGACCAGAATCTTGCTGATGACATTGGGAATAGTATTCCCAAAAGTTATTGGCCGAAAGTCACTGATGTCAATGGTATTTTCTCGTTTGTGAATATAGGAAATGAAATTTGAGTTTACACCATGTGGAAATGATCCGGAGATGAAGAATTCCCTGATATCATTGTTAATGTCCACATGAATTATGTCCTAGTAGGACAGAAAGAACTTGTTTTTGAATCCATGTAGTCCTGTTGCAATATCCATGTTCAAAGAAAAAAAAAGTAGCCCAAATTTCCTCCTCAAAAGGATCATTCATTAAAGCTTTGTTTTGCTGCTCATCAATGCATGGCATGATGGAATCTGTCAAGGGAAGAGCAGAAACCCCCCATCATCAGTGTAGAGCCCCTTGAAATGACTAATAACAGCATTGGAAATGTCATTCTCCGATGTTAAGGTAAAACCAAAGATACTAACTGCTTTTAAGAACTTTTTAACCTTTTTCTATTTATGATATTGGTGTAAGAACATGGATTTGTGATCCCCATCCTTAATACCTCTAACATTGAATTGATTTTTATCCAGCTTCTCATAAAGTTCCAGAAGCTCATCAATCTTGGAATGAATCTATAGCTCCTCTCGAGAGGGTAGAGATGACTGCTGGTTGGAGGATTGGAGATAGGAAAATTGGTGTTTAGATTCCTGAATATCATCATCCATCCTATATAAGCACTTCCTTCTCCACTCCGTGAGTAAGTCTTTGATCTTTTTGAGCATAGAGACTAGGTTAAAAAAATGACTGCCATGGAAATCATCACTCCACTCATTGGTGACAATATCCATGCATATTATAACCATGATCCAGGAATTATTGAATATGAAAGGTAGGGGTGATGACCATGGTGAACCCATAGAGAAGTTAGTAATCAGAGGGTTATGATATGAATTAAACATGGGAAGAGTAATCCCAGAGATGTCAATAAGAGAATTTATGTTACTGATCCTATAGAAGCACATGTCTAGCATGAGTTCTTGCCTTCCAATAATATTGAAGCTTCCCCATATAAAGGAGGTTCCGACAAAAGGAACTTCCATGAGGTCACAAGTTTCTAAGAAATAGGGAAAGTCTTCAGCAGCTGAACGGGATAAGTTAGAACAGATCCTCTCATCCAGATGCAAGATAGAGTTGAAATCAATAATGATAATCTATTTTTTCTCAATGAGCACATTCAGTGGGCCAATTTTCCCCATATGTCATGTATCCTTGTGTATAGTAAAGAGGCATAAACAATGGATAGGGATGATAAGGTAACATAAAGTCCAACTAACAAGGTGATGATTTGAGGAATCACATCCAAAGGTAAGAGCTGGATGTCATCATGTTTTAGGACCCACAAATTTTCCAATCTATTCCCATTAGAGTACTTTGCAACAAATTAGTAACCAGGGATACCCCAATTGAAGACCATCCAATTATCAAAAGAGTTCATCGGTTTAATGATTCCATGAATCATGGGCCTCTAAGAAGAGAGAAAATGCCGAAGGGATGAGGTAGTGGGAGGGTTCCCAATCCCCTGGAAATTCCAAAATAGGGTCCTAATTAATTAAGGGGGAGTCGCATCGCTCATGGGATAGATGTTTACAATCAGAGGCATGAATTGGGAAACTGTCTTTTCCATTAAAATTTTCCCATTCTTCATGGGTTTTCCTATAGGGTTATTTTTAAGAGAAGGATCAGTGGATTCAGAGATCTAGTATTTTAGTCTAGATTCATTTGGAGGTTGAGGATCATCCTCATAGAGCAGATCCTCATCAGCATGCTTGGAGGATCCTTCCATCTGGTCTGCATCCCCATAAGTCTGATCCTTGACATCATCAGCCTAGAAGAAACCACTGAGATGGGTGAATATGTTCAGGGGGGAAAGTTCTATAGGGGAAGTCCTTGCCGGGTTTCACCTGGCAGCCTTACCAGAGGACACAACTGTAAAGGAGTCAATAGTCACCGATAAGAGAGCCTCAGATGAGCAGCCCTTCTTAGATTGAAATGATGTAGCATCTGGGATAAGAGGTTCCAGGGGTGCCTCCACAGCAATGACCGCCATAGAACTAGGGGTGGGGACTACAGTAGTTCTTAAGGCAGCAGTTACCACATCAGCTGACAAATTAGTAGGAGGACTATAACTATCCTCGCTGGACTCTGAGGCCTGATGGTACCAGACACCAGAGGATAGATTGGAGCTACAAGCGCATCATCAGTCATCTATAGGATGATGGGAGAAGAGGAGAAATCAGGCCCAACATCCACCCCTTCAAATGAAGGGGTTTCTCCAAGTATTAGGTATCATCCACCACCAACACCTCATTGGGAAATCCAATGGGAGGCTCTGCAGGGGTCACCACAATAGTAGGATCCATGTTGTGAGACTTCACAGGCAGTCCTTCAGTGAAGGCATAGGTCTGACCAGGAATATGATTCATGGTGACCTAGAATAAATGGGTTTTGTTCCTCCCCGCTCCAGCTCCACGATTCTTATTGCAGGAGACATCATCATGCCCCTTAAGCTTGTAATGTGAACACTCCTTCAATATTCAATAATCATAAATGAGGTGCCCAAATAGATTACATTTGAGAGAAAGTATAGGCTTCCACTCATACTGAATTTCCAATGTGAATCTATCCCCAATTTTGTTGAGAACTACCTCTTCAACCAGTATAGATGCAAAATAAACTTCGACAATGACTCGAGCGTAGTGAACATACAATGGATTATCTGTATCCTTATCAATTTATATAGAAAAACCCACCGAGGATGAAATGTATCATATAATCCAAGGATACCAATAGATATTTCTTATCTTACATATACATATCGATTCCTGCATAGAGGTATTCTTTACATTCGTGGGATCAATGTTATGATCCCAATCCTAGATTCGAAGGAGGCCAAGCTTCAAATTGGGAGATCCAAATCTCCATGCTCACTATTTCCTTTCATCCGATGGGAAGACAATGTGGTAGTACCATCTCCCCATGGCAATAAACCACTATTCAGAGAAACCCCATATGTCCTTGATCTAGTAAGTAAGATCAGAAAATTTCCAGAGTCCCTCACCCTTCAGAGTCAACACCCTAGAAATGAGGGAGAAACCATAAATATTGGGCCTTTCCTCCACTTCCTCACGATAGTTGATACATGATCCACCCGCCCCTTCTGAATCTTGTGACTGGGAGAGGGAGTTCGGAAATCAAAAAAGGTATGTGAGGTCACCGATTTCACTGCCTCTTCAAAATTAAGCTTTAATCCTGATGCCTCCGGTGCATCGCGAGTTGCGCCAGAAATTGAGGGTAGACGCTTACAGAGATGGAAAATATCCTTGTGACCAGACAAATCTAGTGGAACCGGAGCCGGATCTACCTTTCCATCAGGGGGCGGCATGGCCAGAGGCCAAAAAGGATCCTCATTTCCACTGGACTCTCAACCTTGTTCCATATTATGTTATTTCGGGTTTTAAGTGTATTTTGGGATTTAATGATTTTTAGGGGTTTCCTGGATTTTTTTGGGATTTGTTACAATTTTATGGTTTTTTGGGATTTTTAGCGGTTTTATGGTTTTATAGGGCTTAAAGTGATTTCAAGAGTTTTTTTTGGTATTTGGGGGATTTATAATATTTTATATATTTTAGTGGTTTTAATTTTCTTAGGACTTTATGTTTCTTCTTAGTATTTTAGTATTTGTTAACGATTTGTAGGTTTTTAGGGCTTTTTTTATGGTTTTAGAGTTTTTAAGGGTTTTTAGGGTTTGTAATAGTTTTTATGGGTTTTTAGGTGTTTTGGAATTTTTTTATTTCTTATGGGTTTAATGGATTTTACGTTTTCATAATGTTTTGGGTATTTCATGGGTTTTTATACTTCTTACTGGTTTTTATGGATTTTTAGGCTTTTTTATGTTTCCTTGGATTTTTATGGAATTTTGGTTTTTTTTTATTTTTAATGGTTTTATTAGATTTATTTTTTAGGGTTTTATGTGGTATTATGCATTTAACATTTTTAATGATTTTTCATTATTTTCACAATTTTTATGTATTTATGGTTTTTAGGGAATTATTAGGATTTTTATGGAATTTTATGGGTTTTAGGGACTTTTAGTGGTTTTGGGGTTTTTTTTTATGATTTTTAGTGTTTTTATGGATTTCAGGGTTTTAGGGTTTTTTGAGTTTTTGGTGTTTTTAAGGTTTTTAGATATTTTAACCTTTTCTGGTATTTAAATTATTTTTAGTTCCTTTAGTGGTCTTTTTAATTTTATGGATTTTTATGGGTTTTAAATATTATTAGGGATATTTATGGGTTTTAGGGGTTTTAGTATGTTTTGGGACATTTAAGGGGTTTTTAGTGTTTTAGTGTTTTTTAGGATTTAATGGGCTTTTTATGTTTTAGTTTTTCAAGGTTTTCTTAGGTGTTTTCACATTTTTAGGTGGTTTACATTTTTATGGACTATTTATGATTTTTATGATTTTTTTGTGATTTTGAGAATTTTTAGTCTTTCTTGGGGTTTTTAGAGTTTTTTAGGTTTTCCATGGATTTTATGTATTTTTATGTTCTTTAGGATTTCTTTGGTGTTTTTAGGGTTTTTAAAAATTTAATGGGTTTAAGGTTGTTTTAGGATTTTAAGGAGGTTTTTTAGGGATTTCGAGTGTTTTATAGGTTTTTAGGTTTTTAGGGTTTTTATAGATTTTTTAGGATTTTAAAGAGTTTTAGAGTTTTTAATCTCTTCTGGGGTTTAATGGGTTCTTAGAGTTTTTATTGGGGCCTCTTGGGGTTTTTAGTTTTAATAGTTTTTAATTTTTTTTAAGTGTTTTATGAGTTTTAGGATTTTTTTGGGATTGATAGTGTTTTAGCATCTTCAGGTATTTTATGGGTTTTTAGGTTTTTAATAATTTCTTAGGGTTTTTATGATTTTTCATGTAATTAGGGATTTTTTTGGTATTTGTATGGTTTTTTGAGTTTTTAGAGATTTTGATGTTTTTTAAGGGATTTTATGGTTTTTAGGGGTTTAATTTTTCTTAGTTTATTAAGGATTTCTTATGGGTGTTTAGGTATTTTAGGGGTTTTTATATTTTTTTGGGATTTTAATGATTTTCTTAGTTTTTTACGTTTTTTAGTGTTTTCATGGATTTTGATGGTTTTTAGGTTTTTTAGGGTTTTAGGATTTTTTTGGTTTTCTGGGTATTAGGGTATATTATTAATTTTGAGGGGTTTTAGTGTTTTTAGAGTTTTTTAACATTTTTAAGTGTCTGAAGATTTTATTTTTATTTTTTAGTGTTTTTATTGTTTTTATGGCTTCAAATGGATGTTATGGGTTCAATTGTTTTTTGGGATTTTGGGTTTTTTGTGTCTATTTAGGTGTTTAATAGTTTTTAGCAATTTTGAGGGTTTTATAGGTTTTAAGTGTTTTTGTTTTATGTTTTTATTATGGTTTATCATGGTTTTTTAGTTTTTTTATGTTTTTCGGGATTTTGCAAGGTTTTTTGTTTTTTAGGTTTTAGGGATTTTTTAGGGTTTTTTGGGTTTATAGAGTTATTAGTGTTTTTATCAATATATAGGTTTTTATGGGTTTTAATTTTCTTTTATTAAGGTTTTGTTGGGGTTTTTCAAGGTTTTTTTGGGTTTTTAAGTATATTTGAATTTTTTTCGATTTTTAAATTTTTTTTGGGTTTTAAGGGTTTTTTGGGATTTGGGGTATTTTAGAGGTTTTTTGGGGGTTTTTAGGTTTTTTATGGTGTTTTTTTGGTTTCTTGAGATCTTTATGGGATTTTAGAGTTTTTTATCATTTTTAGTAGATTAAAGGGATTTTAGAATTTTTAGTGGGTTTTAGGGTTTTTTATCGATTTTTCTGGTTTTAAGGTAATAGGTTTTTTATGGTTTTTGGATTTTTATGGATCGTAGGTTATTTTTAGGATTTAATTAATTTTTTCATATTTTTCTTTTTTAGGGGTTTTATTTTGATTTAGTTTTTTATGATTTTCTTAGGGTTTTTCAGTGTTTTGGGGGGGGGGGGGGTTTACAATTTTAGGGATTCTTATTTATTTTTATGTATTTTTATGGGTTCATTTGAATTTTTTATTTTGAGTGTGTTTTGGATTTCATTAGAGGTTTTAGGGTGTTTGTAAATATTTCTAAATTCTATAGGTTTTTTTATTGTGGATTTAAGGTTTTTAGTGTTTTTAAATGTTTTTTGGGGTTATAAGAGGTTTTAATGTTTTAGTGGGTTTTAGTGTTTTTATGGTTGTTTAGGGGTTTTTAAGGGTTTATGGGTTTTATGGATTTTAGGTATTTTCAGTGGTTTTAGGTTTGTTATGTTTTATTTGGGTTTCTTAGGTTACTTAGGTTTTCTTTACGTTTTAAATGATTTTTAGGTTTTTTTAGGATTTGTTTATTATTTTTAGGGTTTTCATGGATTTTGAGGGTTGTAGGGAGTTTTTGGTTTTTCGGGGTTTTAGGGTATTTATTCTAATTAGGGGTTTTGATGTTTGAAGTGATTTTATTTTTTTATTGTTTTATAATGGTTTTGAAGGATTTATTATATATTTATGTTTTTAGGGAGTTTTTGGGATTTTTATTTATTTTTAGGGATGTTTGGGATTTCTAGGTTTTTATGGGTTTTATGATCTTTTTTGGGTTTTATTTTTTTAGTTATTATGGGTTTTGACGTTCTTTCATGTTTTTTTACCATCATTAGTAGTTTAAAAGGTTTTTAATGTTTTTATGGTCTTTAATGTTTTTAGGGGTATTATGATTTCTTTGGTTTTAGGGTTTTTTAGGGTTTGAGCATTTTTCATTTTTTTTATGGGTTTTATGTGTTTTTAGGTTTCTTTGGTGTTTAGGGGTTTTAGGGTTTTTATGGATTGTTTAGGTTATTAGGGTCTTTTGGGGTTTTAGGGGTTTTAATCCATTTTAGGTTTTCAAGGGGTTCAAAGTGCTATTAGGTTTTAAATTTTTCTTTGGTGTTTAAATAGTTTTAGGGATTTTTACATTTTTAAGGATTTGAGTGATTTTTTGGATATTTATGGTTTTTAGAGAATTTGACAATTTTTAGGGTTTTAGGTTTGTTTCATGTTTCTTGTGATTTTTGGGTTTTTCAATTAATATTTGTTTTTAGGGTTTTATGGTTTTTAGGTGGTTTCATCATTTTAGGGGGTTTTTTACGTTTTATGGAGTTTTAGAGATTTAATGATTTTTTTAGTTCTTTATTGTATTTGTGGATTTTTTTTAGGTTTTTGGGGTTTTTACGATTCTTAAGGTATTTCAGGTTTTTTGAATTGTTTTAGGTTTTAAGGGGTATTATGTGTTTTCCAGTTTTTAGGGTTTTCTTAGTGGGTTTAATGGTTTTTAGTGTTTTCTACATTATTACAGATTTTTTATGGGTTTTATATTTTTTAGGGTTTTAGGTATTTTGTGGGTTTTAGGAATTTTCATGTTTTTATGTAATTTTAGGGATATTTTATATTTTTAATGTTTTTTAGGTTTTTAGTGATTTTTAGGGTTTTAAGGTTTAATTGGTTTTATGTTTTTTTGGGAGTTAGTGTTTTTTTGATTTTTTAAGGGTTTTAAAGTTTTTCCTAATTTGTTTAACATTTTTAGGGGTTTAAGGGGTTTTTAGAGTTTTAGTGGTTTCTAGTGCTCATATCTGGTTTTAGGGTTTTGATGGTTTTTAGGGGTTTTGGTGTTTTTAGATTTTTTAGGTTTTTTATGGGTGTTAGTGTTTTTAGGTTTTTATGGTTGTCTAGGGTATTTTAGGGTTTTTAGGGTTTTTTATATTTTTAGTTATTTTAGGGGGTTTTGCGGTTTTTATTGACATTAAGGGGTTTTAGGGATTTTAGAGATTTTTTTGTTTTATGGATTTAAGTGTTTATACCACTTTTAGGGGTTTAATGTGTTTTTGGAGATTTTAGTGGGTTTTAATATTTTTTATGGAGTTATGAAGATGATAAGGTTTCTATAGTGTCCAAAAGGGTTTATGGTTTTAGGGACTTTTTATCATTTTCAAAGGGTTTTTGTGTTATTTTTGTTTCTATGATTTTCTAGTATTTTTAACTATTTTTAGATTTTTAAGGTTATTGTAGGTTTTTGATGGTTTTTAGGGTTTTTTTGGTTTTTTGGTATTTTTAGATATTTTTAGGATTTTTATGGATCCTTTGGATTTTTAGGGATTTTTATGTTTTTCATGGGTTTTTTTTTTGTTTTTTAGGGATTTCATAGGTTTTTAGGTTTTTAGGGGTTTTCCATTTTTTTAGGCTTTTAAGGTATTCATAGGGGCTTTATGGTGTTTTTTCCATTTTTATGTATTTATGGAAATTTATATGTTTTTATGGGTTTTTTGGGTTTTTTGGAATTTTGAGGGGTTTATGATTTTTTAGGGTTTCTTTTTTGGTTTTTTAGGTATTTTGTGAGTTTTGAGGCTTTTGAATGTTTCATAGAGTTTTTCATACAAATTTATATGTTTATGTTTTTTAACGTTTTTATATTTTTTGGGGTTTAAGTGTTTTTATGCTTTTAAGGGTTTCTTAGTGTTTTTCATGGGTTTTAAGTATTTATATGTTTTAGGAAGTTTCAGGAATTTGTTAGTATTTTTATGTTATTTGTATAGGTTTTAGTTATTTCGAGAGGTTTTATTATTTTTGACAGTTTTTAGAGTTTTTTGGGGTTTTAGAAGTTTTTTGGGGGTTTTTTAGGTTTTCCCTTTTAATGGTCTTTTTGGAATTTAGGGTTTTTTGAGTTTTTATGGTTTTTATGGTTTTTCAGTGTTTTTTTAAAAAATTGGTGTTGAATTTTTTTAATATTATGAATTATTTTCAGGGTTTTTATGGGGTTATATAGTTTTGAAAAGTTTTTAGGAGATTTTATGGTTTTAGGTTTTTAGAGGGTTTTAGGGGTTTTAAGGGATTTAAGCATTTTTTATATATTTAGGGGTCTAAAGAGTTTTTAGGTTTTTATGGTTTATTAGGGTTTAACTTGGTTTTTAGGATTTCTTTAAATATTTTGAGATTTTTTTTGTGCATTTAGAATTTTTATGGTTTTTGGGTGTTTATTGAATGTGGTGGGTTTTCTGGGTGTTTAGGTTTTTGATGGTTTTTTGAGGTTTTACGGTTTTAGGGAATTTTAGAGTTTGTTAATGCTTTTAGGTTCTATATATTTTTTAGTGGGTTAGTAGGGGTTTTATGCGGTTTTAGATTTTTTTAATTTTTTGAGGGGGTTTTATAGGTTTTTAGGGTTTTAAGAGTTTTTAGGGTTTTTAGAATTTTTTAGGTTTTTAGGGGTTTTATTTGTTTTAGGATTATTTTATTTTATTTGGGATTTTTAAAATTTTTAGGGGTTTTTACACTTTAGGTATTATTATATATTTATAGCCAATTTATAATTTTTAGGGTTTTAGTGATTTTTATGGGTTTAGGGGTTTTAGTTTTATTTGTTTTTTCATGAGTTTATATGGTTATTTTAGTTCTTTAGGGGTTTAAATGTTTTTCAAATTTTTTAATGTTTTTCGAGTTTAATGGTTTTTTAGTGTTTCTAGTTGTTTCTTCGGTGTTTATTGGTTTTTATGTTTTTATGCTTTTAGGGCCTTTTTATTCTATTTTTAGGGTTTTATCATTTTTTATGTTTCTTGGGGATATAATTGTTTTTAGTCTTTAATGTTTTTATTAGTTTCATTCTAGGTTGTTTAATTTTTTTGAGTTTTTTATAGATTATTATAGGTTTTTTTGGATTTGGATAGTTTTTTTTAGGGGGGGGGGTTAATATTTTTATGGTTTTTAGGGGATTTTTGTTTTTTTGGTTTCTAATGTTTTCGTTGGAATTTTTAGGGTTTTTCAGGATATATAATTTTTAGGGGTTTTGGGGGATTTTTACGATTTCTTTGGTTTTTAGGGTTTGTACAGATTTTGAGGGGATATTTTTGGGTTTTTTTGGGGTTATTATGGTTTAGGTTTTTATTTATTCTTTTGTTTTTTGTAAATTTTTGGGGTTTATTGTTTATTTATGTTTTTCATGTTTTGTTATGGTTTTTAGGTGTTTTATGGGATTCTTAATTTTTAGGGTTTTTAGATATTTTTATGATTATTAAGGCATATTGGGGTATTTAGCATTTTTATGTTTTTAAGGGTTTTATGTAGATTAAGTTTTTTATGATTCTCTTTGGGTTTTATAGGGTATTATGGGTTTATTATGTTTTAATTTAATTGTTTTTTTTATTTTTCTGGTTTATAGGGTTTTTATTAATATTAAGGGGTTTTATGATTTTTAGGGGTTTGTGGATTTTTTTTGGTTTTTAAGGTTTCTTTCATTTTTATGATTTTGAGGTGTTTTAGAGTGTTTAATGTTTTTAGGGGTTTAATTGTATATAGGTTATATGGTTTTTATGGGTTTCTAGTTTGTTGATTTTTTTCGAGGTTTTATGGTTTTTAGGGGTTCTTAGGGTTTTATAGGGTTTATAAGATATTTTAGGGTATTTATCATTTTTAGGTTTTTTATGGATTTTAAATTTTTTTATATTTTTAAGGTTTTATATTTATTTTTTAATGGTTTAGGGTTTTTATTCTTTTTAGTATTTTTATGGGTTTTTTAGTAACTTTATTTTTTTAGGGGTTTTACGGATTTTGAGGAGATTTAAGGTTTTTAGAGTTTTTATTGTTTTTTAGTGTTTTATGATTTTATATTTTTAATGTTCATTTTTTGTTTTTATTGTTTTATTAGAGTTTTTAATAGTTTTTTAATATTTTTTAAATATTTATGGGGGTTTAGGTATTTTTAGCGCTTTTAGGGTATTTAGTGTTTTTTTGATGTTTTTGGGTTTTTAGGGTTTTTATGGATTTATGGATTTTTTGGGGTTTTAGGGTTTTTTTATTTTTTTAGGGTTTTATAGCTTTTACATATTTTTAATGTTTTTTTGGGTTATTTTTTTTAATATTTTTGTGTTTTTCTGGTTTTTATGTGTTTTAGGGGTTTTAATTATTTTAGGGGTTTTTATTTTTTTGGAGTTTGTAATTGTTCTAATGATCTTTTAGTGGGTTTAGGGGTTTTTTTGTTTTTTATGGTTTTAGGAGTTTTAAGTGTTTTTTTATTGATTTTTTTGGTTTTCGTAGGGTTATTAGCATTTTTTACAATTTTACAGATTTTTATTTATTTTTTAGGATTTTCATGGTTTTTTGGGTTTTTATTGATTTTGGGGGTGTTTAAGTTTTTTAGGGTTTTTAGCATATTTATGTTTTTCAGGGGTTTGATGTGTTTTTTTCCATTTAAGGTTTTCTTAGGATTATTCTTTGTTTTTAGGGTTTTTTGGGTTTTTTGGTTTTTTGGGATTTTTAGGGGTTGTTGGGGATGTTATGCCTTTTAGGGGTTTTGTGCGCTTTATAGGTTTTATGATTTTTATTATTTTTTATGGTTTTTACTGTTTATAAATTGTTTTGTAACTTTTCATAGGTTTAAAGTGTGTTTAGAGTATTTAGTGGTTTTTTGGTTTTTGTATATGTTTCTAGGGGTTTATAGTATTTATGGGGTCTTTGGGTATTTTTATGATTTTAGGGTTTTCTTTTCATTTTTATATTTTTAGGGGTTTGATGTGTTGTTAGGTTTCTGAGAATTTCATAGGGTTTTTCAGGGTCTTTTGGATTTTTATGTTTTTTGGGTATTTTAGGGTTTTAAGGATTTTTATTGTTTTTATGGTTTTTAGGTCTATTTTGGGATTCTAGGGTTTTTATGGATATTTTTGTTTTTATAATTTTTATGGTTGTTTAAGGTTTTTATGTATTTTATGTATTTTAGTGTTTTTTTTGGGGTTTTATGGTTTTTTTGGGTTTTTATGTTTTTAGGGAAATTTGTGTTTTTTAAATATTTTTATGGGTTTTAGGGATTTTATGGATTTTGTGGGTTTTTAGGGTTTTTTAGAGTCTTAATGGTTTTTGGGGTTTTAGTGTTTTTTAGTTATTTTGGGGTTTTAATATTGTTTATAAAATTTTAACCTATTTAAGGTTTTAAATGTTTTTTTGAGTATTTTGTGTTTTTTATGGTTTTTAGGAGTTTTAGTGTTTTTTAATGTTTTAAGGGATTTTTATTGTTTCTATAGTATTTTGGTTATTACAATTTTTTAGGGTTTTTAGTATTTTTAACTTTTTTAGTGGATTTTAGTGTTTTTAGTCTTTCAATGTTTTAATAGGGGTTATCAAGGTTTTTAGGTTTTTTCTGAAATGTTTTTGATTTTTTAGTGTTTTTTGGGTAATTATGGGGTTTTGGGTTGTTTGATTTTTTTAGTTTTTAGTGGTTTTTAGTGTTTTTATAGTTTTTTAAATTTTTAGGGTCTTAAAGGGTTTGTAGAGTTTTTAGTGGGTTTTATGGTTTTATAGGTTTTTGTGGATTTTATGAGTTTTTATGGTTATAAGTTCTTTAGGGTCTTTTATATTTTTTTTGTTGGTTTTAGCGTTTTTTAGGTTTTTGGGACTTCAAGTGTTATTTGATTTTTAAGGTTCCCTAAGGGTTTTCTAGGTTTTTTAGGTTTACTTTTTTAAGGGATTTTATGTTATTTTTTAATATTTTTATATTTTTTAGGGTTTGCAGTGATATTGAGGGGTTTGAGTGTTTTTTTTAGTTTTTTGTTTTTTAGGGGTTTTATTATATTCAAGGTTTTATGGTTTTTCATGTATTCTTATTTTTAATGTGTTTTACGGGTTCTTAGTTTTTTATTGGTTTCTTTGGGTTTATTAGAGTTTTTAAAGGTTTTTATATTTTTAGGTATTTTATGGTATTTTTTAGAATATTTTTTTTTGTTTTTTGGAAGTTTGAAGGGGTATAAGGGTTTATTGGGTTTATTCTTTTTTCAGTTTTTTAATTTTTTAGGGTTTTAAAGAGTTTTTAGAATTTTTTTAAAAAAATTGTGTTTAATAGAGTTTTAGGGGTTTTAGTTGTTGTTGTGGGTGTTTTGGGATTGTAGTATTTCTTATGGTTTTTATGGTTTTATGGTTTTTATGGATTTTAGGGTCTTTTAGGGTTTTTATGGATTTTAGAGTTTTTTTAGGTTTTTAGGGGTTTTATGTTTTTTTAGATTTTAAGGGGTTTTATGCGTTTTAAGGTTTTTAGGGTTTTTTATTTTTTTATGTATATTAAGTTCCTTTTTTGGAATTTTATTCGATTTTACTGTTTTTATTGTTTTTGAGGGTTTTAGGGATATTATGTCTTTTAGTGTTTTTAAATTTTTTTAGTTTTTAGGGGTTTTAAGAGTTTTTTGGTTTTTATTTTTTTCTAATGGATTTAAGGGTTTTTTTAGAGTTTTATGTTTTTAGGGATTTTTATGGATTTTTAGGGTTTTTAGCGGATTTCAGGGATTTTAGGTATTCTTATGGTTTTTATGGTTTTTATGGTTTCTTTGGTTTTTTAGTAATTTTTTTAGAATTTTAGGGGTTTAAGGTTTTTTTTATAATTTTTATTGTTTTTAGGAGTTTAAAGGGATTTTAGTGTTTTTATAGGTTTTTAGGGTTTTATGGGTTTTACTGTTTTAAAGAATTTTTAGTGGTTTTATGGGTTTGGGTGGTTTTAGGGTTTTTAGAGTTTATAGTGGTTTTAGGTGTTTTAATTTTTTTGTGTTTTATAAGTTTTAATTTGGAATTTTTAGGGTTTTTTCAGTTTTATGGAATTTTTAATGAATTTTTATTGTTTTTAGGGATTTTTATTGTTTTAAGGGTTTTTGTGTTTTATGGGTTTTCGCATTTTTAGGATTTGAGGGGGTTAAGTGTTTTTAGATTTTTATGGTTTTATTATTTTTTTAGAGGTTTTAAGGGATTTTTAGTGTTTTTAGGCTCTTTATGGGGTTTTATGGAATTTAGGGATTTTGAGGGGTTTTTTGGATTTAGGGGGGTTATGGTTTTTAAGAGTTTTAGTGTTGGTTTTTGAGTTCATTAGTTTCTATAAGGGTTTTTAGTGTTTTTTTAAATATTTTAGGTTTTTAAGGGGTTTTATAGTTTTTAGTGCGATTTTAGGTTTTTTATGGGTTTTAGTATTTTTGCGGTTTGTATGGGTTTTTATATTTTTTAGGGGTTTTATGGGTCTTTTTAGTGTTTTTGATGGTTTTATTTTTTTATTGGTTATATGTTTTTTTAGTTTTTCATGGTTTTCTTGGAATGTTTTCATGGTTTTTTATTTTTTACGCCTTTCTGGATTTTTAGGGATTTTTTAGGAATTTTATGCCTTCTTAAAATTTTCATGGTTTTGATGGGTTTTTAAGGTTATTGTGTTTTTTTGTTTTATGTTTTCTTAGGTTTTTAAGGTTTTTATGGATTTTAGGGGTTTTAAGGTCTATTTATGGTTTTAAATATTTTTAGTTTTTTGGGGTTTAAGTGTTTTTAGGTTTTTTATCACTTTTTTTGATATTTTCATGGTTTTTTTCTTTTAACATCATTCGTTATTTTTATGGTATTTTAGGATCTTTAAGTCTTTTTATCAATTCTAGGGGTTTGAAGGGTTTTTATATTTTTAGTGGTTTTATGTTTTCTTAGGTTTTTAGGGTTTTCATAGGGGTCTTCAAGTTTTTTAGGGTTTTTTATTTTTATTTTTTTGATTTTTGTTGATTTTTTAGAATTTTTTAGGTTTTTAGGGGTTTTAAGGATTTTTAGTGTATTTTGGGGTTTTAGGGGATTTTTAAAATTATATCATTGTAAAGGTTTTTATAGTTTTTAACATTTTAGGGTTTTTAATGTGTTTTATAGTTTTTAGTGATTTTTAGGTGTTTTTTGGGTTTTTATGGTTTTTAAGAGTTGTTATTGTTTTTAGGGATTTTTTGTTTTTTTGTGGTTTTTATCATTTTTATTATTTTTGTAATTATATGTCTTTTTAGGTTTTTATTGATCTCTTATTATTTTCTAGGTTTTTTTTCATTTTTAATATTTTAATATTTTTAAGCGGTTTAAAGGATTTATATATTTTTGATGGTTTTTATGGTTTTTATGGGGGTTTAGGGTTATTTATGGTTTATAGGGGATTATATGGTTTTAGGTATTTTAGGGTATTTAGGGTCTTTTAGAGTATTATCATTTTTTTTGGTTTTTAGGAGTTTTAATTGTTTTTAGGTTTTTAATGTTTTCTTAGGGTTTTCTGGGTTTTTATGGATTTTTATGCATTTTAGAAGATTTATGGATTTTTAGTTTTTTTATTTTTCGTAGTGTTTTATGGATTTTTAGGGGTTTTAGGGGTCATTTGGGATTATTTGGTTTTTAGGATTTTATTGATTTTTAGGTTATTTCATTGCTTTTAGGGTTTTATGTTTTTCTTCGTAGACTGTATGGTTTTCTGGTTTTTTATGGAATTTTTGGGATTTGTTAGGTATTTTTGGGGTTTTATGTGTTTTTGGGATTTTATGTATTGTTATTTTTTTTATGTTTTTTGGGTTTTTCGGGTTGCATTGAATTTTTTGGGGTTTTAATGTTTTTCAATTTTTTTTATCATTTTTAGGGGTTTAAGGGCTGTTAACATTTTATAGTTAAGGTTTTTTATGGTTTTTAAGATTTTAGGGTGTTTAGCATTTATTAAGTTTTTAATGTTTTATTTTTTTTGTTTTTAATGTTTTTTTAGGATATTTTATAATTTTTAGTGCTTCTTACATTTTTAGGTATTTTTATGGAATCATTAGTAAATTTATGGTTTTAGGGTTTTTATGGATTTTGAGTACTTTTAGAGTTTATTAGGTTTTTATAATATTATATATTTTTATCGGTTTTAATTGTTTTTATTTTTTTATGGTTTTATTAGAATTTTTATGGTTTTTAGGGGTTTTTAAATGTTTAAGGATTTCTAGGGATTTTTTTTCGATTTTTACTGTTTTTAAGGGGTTTTATGGGTTTTATAGTTTTTATGTTTTTTAGTTTTTTAGGTGTTTTTTGTGATTGTTTGTTTCTTTAAGGATTTTTGAGTATTAAAAATATTTAGTAATTTAAAGGGGTTTTAGAGTTTTTAGAGGTTTTAAGGGTTTTTATGGTGTGTTAATGTTTTTAGGGGGTTTTATGGTTTTAGAAATTTTAGGTTTTTAAGTATTTTAAGGGTTTTATGTTTTTAATGTTTTACAGGGGGTTTCCATGGTTTTTAGGATTTTTTTTATGTTTTTTGGGATTTTTTGGGATTTTTTATGATTTGTATGGTCTTTAGATTGTCTATTGATAATGAGTGTTTTGATTGTTTTTAGGGATTTATAGTATTTTTGGGGTTTTAGTGTTTTTTTGTTTTTTATGGGTTTTATCATTTTTTTTAGTTTTTTTATTTTTTTAGGGATTTAAATATTTTTCTAATTTATAGTGAATTTTAGGGTTTTTATGGGGTTTTTTAGAATTTTTTATGGTTTTACGGGTTTTTATGGTTTTCAGCTGTTTTAATAGTTTTTAGGGTATTTTGAATGGTGTTTAAGGTTATTTCATTTTTTATATTTTTAGGGGTTTTAAGTGTTTTCATGTATTTAGGGTTTTCTTAGGATTTTTCAGGGGATTTAGTGTTTTCATGTATTTATGGTTTTCAGGATTTTTTTGGTTTTTTGGGTTTTTTGGGATTTAGAGGGGTTATTTTTTGTTTTTTAGTAGTTTTTACTATTTTTAATTTCTAGGGATTTTTGTGTTTTTTAGGGTTGTTAGATTTTTTTTAACATTTTTAGGTGATTAAATTGTTTTTATATTTTTTAGTGATTTTTAGGAGTTTTAGAATTTTATGGTATTTAGTGGGTTTATGGTATTTACGGTATTTTAGATTTTTAAGTTGTTTTTATGTATTTTTAGGGTTTTTATCATTTTAGGGGTTTCAAGTGTATTTGTGTTTTTGATCTTTTTAGAGTTTTTACTTGTTTTATGGGCTTCGTAATTTTTAGGGTTTTAGATATTTTTATGAAAATTATGGAATTTTTGGGTTTTTGGAGTTTTTGGGGTTTTAACATTTTTAGGTATTTAAGGGTTTTAAGTGTTTTTAGGTTTTAAAGTTTTTATATGGTTTTTCCAGGGTTTTAAGGGTTTCTTATGTTTTAAGGTTTTTTTTATATTTATGTTTTTTAGAGTTTTATGAAATTTAAGGGTTTTAATGGTTTTAGGGGTTTTGTAGAGTTTTTTGTGTTTTAAGGGTTTTTCCCTTTTTAGGGATTTTGAGGTGTTTTAGTGTTTTTAAATTTTTTTGGGTTTTTTCGGTTTTATGCATATTTATTGATTTAATTTTTTTGGAGGATTTATGGTATTAAGGGGTTCTTATGGTTTTTTGGATATTTTAAGGTATTTATGATTTTTAGGTTTTTTATGGATTTTAAACAATTTTATATTTTTAAGGTTTTCTAATTGTTTTTCAAGTGTTTAGGGTTTTTACACTTTTTTGGTATTTTTGGTATTTTTGGGGAATTTTATGGTTTTTTGGGGTTTTAGGGATTTTGAGGGGTTTAAAGTATTTTTGTTGTTTTATTATATTTATTTAAGTGTTTTTAGGTTTTTAAGAGTTTTTTTATAATTTATTACGTATTTATGGTTTTAGGGTTTTTTTAGGATTTTTAGGGTATTTAGTGATTTTGATGTTTTTTCGGGTTCTTGGGGATTTTTATGGATTTTTTTTTGATTTTTTTGGGTATTTATGATTTTTCTTTGTTTTTTATGGTTTTGGAGCTTTTACCCTTTTTAAAGTATTTTAGAGATTATGGTTTTTACTGTTTTTTATGATTTTTATGGGTGTTCTGGGTTTTATGGGTTTTAATGGTTTTAGGGTTTTTTATTTTTATAGGGTTTGTAATGTTTCTAAGGATATTTTAGTGGTTTTAGTGTTTTTTTCATTTTTTTGTTTTTAGAAGTTTTAAATGTTTTTATGATTTTTAGGTATTCATATGGTTTATAGAGATTTTATGATTTAAGGAATATATATATATATATATATTAGTATTTTCATGTTTTTAGGGTTTTTAGGGCCTTTGGGGGTTTAAAGGTTTTTTTTAGGGTTTTTATTGTATTTACATTTTTAGGGGTTTTATGTTTTTTAGATTTTTAAGGATTTTAAAGTAGTTATCTTGGTTTTTAGGGTTTTTATGTTTTTAGGTATTTTTAGCGGTTTTTTGGGTTTTTATTCCTTTTAAGGAATTGGAGGGTTTTAGATGTTTTATGATTCTTGGGATCTTTTTGAGTTTTTTGGGTTTTTAATGTTTTTAATGATTTTTTTTAATTTCTCACTGGTTTAAATGGTTTTTTATGTATTTAGTTGATTTTTGGTTTTTTTATATATTTTTAGAGGATTCACAGTATTTAGCGGGTCATAGGGTCTTTTATGGTTTTAGGGTTTTTTCATTTTTAGGTTTTTAATTCTTATTAGGTTTCTAAGAATTTATTAGGGGTTTTTAGGGGCTTTAGGATTTTTATGTTTTTAGGGATTTTTAGGGGTTTTTTGATTTTTATGGTTTTTAGGATTTTTATGTATTTTTATGGTGTTTAGTGTTTTCTTAGGGTGTTTCTAGGTTTTTTTGGTGTATTTATATTTTTAGGGACTTTTGGGATTTTAAAATATATATAAGATTTTTTGGAGATTTAGGATTTTTTATCATTTTAATGGATTTTTAGGGTTTTTAAGGTTTTATAATTACTATAGTTTTCAGGGGTTTTAGTTTTTTTAAAAATTTTAGTTAATTTTAGTTTATTTAATCTTTCAATGTTTCTATAGGGATTTTCAAGGTTTTTAGAGTTTTTTGGTTTTAAGGGTTTTTATTAGTTTCATGGTAATAAGGGGTTTCATGAGTTCCTATTTTTTAATTGTTTTCATTATTCTTAGCTATTTAAGGTTTTCTTCAATTTTATCAGTGGTTTTAGGGGTTTTTATATTTTTAGGTAATTTTTTTGTATTTTTTAAAATACATTTTGTTTGTAGGGTTTCTAAGAAATTTGAGTATTTTTGGGGTTTTTAGGGTTGTTATTTTTTTTTGGTTATTTTTTTTCTATTTTTATTGTTTTAAAGGGATTTTATCATTTTTTAATATTTTATGGTATTATTAGGGTTTTAGATCATTTAGTGGTTATTGGGGGTTTATGGGTTTTTAGTATTTCTTATCGTTTTTTATGGTTTTATGGTTTTTATGGGTTTTAGAGACTTTTAGGGTTTTTATGGATTTTATCATTTTTTAGCTTTTTAGGGGTTTTTTGTTCTTTAGGTTTTAAGGGTTTTTTGGGTTTTACGGTTTTAGGGTTTTTATTTTTTAATTTATTTTAAGTTCCATTTTAGGAATTTTATTGGTTTTTTATTTTTATTAGTGATTTTGAGGGGTTTTAAGGTTTTCATGGTTTTTATGGTATTTAACGTTTTTTTGTTTTTTGGGGTATTAAGAGTTATTTGTTTTTAATTTTTCTTAGGGATTTCATGGTTGTTTAGAGTTTTAAGTTTTTAGGGATTTTTATTGGTTTTTAGGGTTTTTATGAGTTTTTATGGATTTTAGTGATTTTGAGAATTTTATGGTTTTCATTATTTTTTAGGGTTTTTAGGTTTTTTTAGATTTTAGGGGCCTAAATGGTTTTTCTAGTTTTTAACATTTTTAGGGGTTTAAAGGGATTTTAGAGATTTTATTTGTTTTTAGGGTTTTATGGGGTTTATGGTTTTAATGCATTTTAATGATTTTTATGGTACTTAGGGATTTTTTGGGGATTTATAATTTATATATTATTTTGGTATTTTAAGTTCTCTAATATTTTTAAGTTATTATTTGGGGTTTTTATGGGTTTTACTTTTTAGGGAATTTTTTATGTTTTTTTGTTTTTTAGTGTTTTTAAGGATTTTTAGTGTTTTAGGGGTTTTTTTTGTGTTTTAGGGATTTTTAGGGGTTTTAGTGTTTTTAGGACTTAAGGGGGTTTAATTTTTTTCATAATTTTAAGAGTCTTAAGATTTTAAAGGGGTTTTTAGTGGATTTTATGTTTTCAATGATATTTGTTTGATATTTTGGATTTTGATGGGTTTTTAGGGAATTTAGGGATTTTAAGGGTTTTTTGGGTTTTAGGGGGGGTTATGGTTTTTAGGGATTTCTGGGTTGGTTTTTGAGTTCTTTAGGGTCAATTTGGGTTTTTGATCAATTTTAATATTTTTAGGTTTTAAGAGGTTTTATAGTCTTTAGTGGGTTTTTATGTTTTTATGGGTTTTAGTATTTTTATTAATTTTATGGGTTTTTATGGGTTTTATGTGTTTTTATGGTCTATTTATTGTTTTCACTGTTTTAGTTTTTTATTAGCTTTAATAGTTTGTAAGTTTTAAGGTTTTCTTGGAGTTTTTCATAGTTTTTAGTTTTTTATGCATTTATGGATTTTAGGGATTTTTAGGATTTTTATGCTTTTTTAGCATTTTCAGTGTTTCAATGGGTTTTTAAGGATTTTTTTTGTTTTTGGTGGTTTTATTTTTTCTTAGTTTTTTAAAGTTTTTATGGTCTTTGGTGTTTTTAGGGTCTATTTTGGGTTTTTACTATTTTTTAGGGGTTTTAAGTGTTTTATGGTTTTTATCATTTACTTTGATATTTTAATGGTTTTATATGTCTTTATTTATATTTGGGGAATTATAAGGGTTTTTATAACATTTTATCATTTTTTTGGATTGAAGGGTTTTTATATTTTTTATCACTTTTATGATTTCTGAGATTTTTAGGGTTCTCTTAGGGGTTTTCAAGGTTTTTTGGGTTTTTTATTTTTTTGAGATATTTGTTGATTTTTTAAGATTTTTATGTTTTTTTAGGATTTAAAATATTTTTAGTGTATTTTATGTTTTTAAGGTATTTTTGAGTTTTTCTTATTTTTAGATTTTTTAGAGTTTTTAACATTTTTAGGTGTTTAAATGGATTTTAGAGTATTTAGTGATTTTTACGTGTTTTTATGGGTTTTTATGGTTTTTAAGGTTTTATTGTTTTTACGGTTTTTTGAGTTTTTTTATGGTTTTTATGATTTTTTAGTTTTTTCGAGTCATATGTGTATTTAGGTTTTTATTGTTTTGTTATTGTTTTTTAGGTTTTTTATGTTTTTTGGATTTTTATGGTTTAAAGGGTTTTTATATTTTTAGTGGTTTTTAGGGTTTTTATTGGTTTTTGGGGTTAATTATGGGTTTTAGGGGTTTATATAGTTTTTAGGTGTTTTAGGGTTTTTATGGTATTTTAGGGTTTTAGTATTTTTGTTTTTAGGGGTTTGATGTTTTTTATGTTTTCTTAGGGTTTTAGGGTTTTTATGGATTTTTATGATTTTAGGGAGTTTTGGTGATTTTTAGTATTTTTATGGTTATTAGTGTTTTACGGTTTTTTAGGGGTGTTAGGGGTCATTTGGGATTTTATTGGTTTTTAGGATTTTTGGGGTTTTATGTAATTTTAGGGTTTTACAGTTTTCTAAGGATATTGCATGGTTTTCTGGGTTTTTATAAAAGAATTTTTTTAGGATTTTTAGGTCATTTTTGGGGTTATATGGTATTTAGGTATTTTGATGAATTTTAGGGGTTTTGAGGGTTTTTATGGTTTTATGGGTTTTTAGAGTTGTATTTGATTTTTTTGGGGTTTTAATGTTTTTATATTTTTTAACATTTTTAAGGGTTTAACGTCTTTTAATAGTTTTTAGTTTTTTAGGTTTTTATGGTTTTTATGGTTTTTATGGTTTTTGGGTGTTTAGTGCTTATTATGTTTTTAAGGTTTTATTTCTTAATGTTTTGTTAGGAGTTTTTATGATTTTTTGTGCTTCTTATGTTTTTAGAGGTTTTTATTGTTATTTTAGGATTTTTATGGTTTTAGGGGTTTTATGGATTTTGATCAGTTTTAGGGTTTATTAGAGGTTTTATAATATTATATTTTTTTATTGGTTTTAATTGTTTTTATGTTTTTATGGTTTTATTAGGTTTTTTATGGTTTTTGGTTTATTATGTGTTTAAGTATTTTTATGGATTTTTTGTGTTTTTTGGGATTTTGAGGGGTTTGTGGTTTTTATAGTTTTTTTGTTTTTTTGTTTTTAGGTGTATTTTGAGTTTGTTGGGGGTTTTAAGGTTTTTTTATTTTTAATTTAAAGGGTTTTTAGAGTTTAGTGGTTTTAAGGGTTTATATGGGGTTTTAATGTTTTTAGGGGGTTTATGGATTTATCAATTTTAGAATTCTAGTTTTTTTAATTGTTTTTTCGTTTTTTATGTTTTCCTTAGAGTTTTTATTGTATTTAGGGCTTTTTATGTTTTCAGGGATTTTTATGGATTTTTATATTTTGAATGATTTTTATATTTTTTTTGATTTTGAGTGTTTTGAGTGTTTTTTGGATTTTATGGTATTTTTGAGTTTTATTTTTTTATGTTTTTATGGGTTTTGTGATTTTTTTGGAGTTTTTTAATTTTTTTAGGTTTTAAATATTTTTATACTTTTTAGTGAATTTTAGGGTTTTATGGTTTTTTTGAATTTTTTATGGTTTTATGAGTTTGTATGGTTTTTGGAGTTTTTAGGGTTTTTTGGGGTTTTATTGTTTTTAAAGGTTTTAAGGTCTTTTGAAGAGTTTTATGGGTTTTCCATTTTTTTATCTTTTTAGGGGTTTTAATCGTTTTCATGTATTTATGGTTTCCTTAGGATTTTTCAAGAAATATAGGGTTTTTGAGGTTTTTAAATATTTGGGGTTCTTTTAGAATTTTATTGGGGTTTTATGTTTTTAGTGAATTTTAGGGTTTTAATTTATTTTAGCATTTTATGGTTTTCTTTGGGGTTTTCAAGGTGTTTATGGTTTTTTACATTTTTAATTATTTTTAGTTTTTTTAGGATTTTATTATTTGTAGGCGTCTTAAGGACTTTGATGGTTTTAGGGGGATTTATGGATTTTAATGGTTTTAGGGTTTTTATGGATTTTTTGGTTTTTTGGGGTATTAAGGTTTTTAATGAGTTTTTTGTTTTTTTAAGGTTTTTTATGGTTTTAATGCTTTTATAGAACTAAAGGGGTTTTCGTGATATAAATAGGGTTTTAGGGTTTTATGGGTTTTATGGTTGTCACCATTTTTACGGCTTTATTTGGGTTTTATGGATTATAGGATTTTTAGGGTTTTTTTTGTTGTTTTTAAGTTTTTAAGGTTTTCATAGGGGTAATTAAGAGTTTTAATATTTTTTTTATGGATTTTTAGGATTTTTATGGTTTCTTAAGGTTTTTAGGGATTTTTTGGGGGTTTTAGTGGTTATAGTTTTTTTTTTGTTTTTTTTTGAATTTTTTTAAGTGTTCAGGTTTCTATATATTTTTAACAATTTTAGGGTTTCAAATAGGATTGAGAGTTTTTTGTGAATTCTTTGGGTTTTTTATGTTTAAGGGATTTTAAATATTTTTAGGGGTTTTCATGGTTTATATGGTTCTTAGTTGTTTTGGGGTCTTTTAATGTTTTTTAGGTTTTTACTAATTTTTAGGTTTTTGGGGTTTTATGTGTGTTTGGGGATTTAAAATTTTCATAGGGGTTTTTTTGGGTTTTATGATTATATTAATTTTTTGGTTATTTAGGTATTTTTTAGGATTTTATGGTATTTTAGTTTTTTACAGATTTTTAGGATTTTTGGGATTTTTGGGTTTTTATAATTTTTTAGGTTTTTCGTGGTTTTAAGTGTTTTTATATTTTTATGGTTTTCTTAGTGTTTTCATGGTTTCTAGGGGGTTTTTAGGTATTTTCAGTGATTTTTTTTAGGATTTTTATAGTTTTTGATGATTTTTAGAGATATTGAGGTGTTTGGGTGATTTTAGGACATTTATCAGTTTTTTGTGAATTTAGGGTTTTTTAGTTTTTAATGGTTTTAAGATTTCTAATATTATTTTAATGTTTTAGAAGTTAAAAGGGTTTTATGATTTTTCAGTGTATTTTTAGGTTTTTCTTGGTTTTTGGGTTTTATGTTTGTAGCGGTTTTATGTTTTTAGGTTATTAGAGTTTTCTGTGTATTTGTTTCATTTTTAGGTTTTTTAGAGAATTAGGTTTTATACAAGTTATAAGTGTTTTTATTTTCTTATGTTTTCTTAGTATTTTTTGGGGATTTTAGGGTTTTTTACGGTTTAGGTATTTTTTGGGTTGTTTTATGATTTTTATGTCTTCTGGTTTTTTTAATAATTTTTAGGTTTTCATAATTTTAGTGTTTTAGGGTTATAATAGTTTTTTGGGTTTGAGTTTTTTAGTGTATATATGGTTTTTTAGGATTTTTAAAAAAATTAGGGTTATTAAGTGTTTTTATAGTTTTTAGGGACTTTTGTGGTTTTTTTTAGTTTTACGGTTTTTTAGGGTTTTAGGTGATTTTTTGGGTTTTATGATTTTTAAGGGTTTTTTGTTTTTTTACTTTTCTTATTATTTTGTATGATTTAGGTGTTTTATGTTTTTATGCTTTTCCTAGGGTTTTGTGGTTTTTTAAATTTTAATGTATTTTTTGGGACTCTTTTGAATTTTTATTGGTTTTGAGGATTTTCAGTGATTTTAAGGGGTTTTATGGTTCATTATGGTTTTTGGTTCTTTATGGATTTTTTTCAAGGTTTTTTGAGTTATTTAGAGAATTTTTGGATTTATTGTTTCTTAGTGTTTTTATGGGTTTAGAGGGGTTTTATAGTTTTTTGTGGTTTTAGTGTTTTAATGGTGTTTATGGATTTTAATGGGTTTGGGGTCTTATTGTTTTATGGTTTTATGGTGTTTTTGGGGACTTAGGGTTTTTATATTTTTGTTTTTAGGGGGTTTAAGTGTATTTAAGTTTATAAGGATTCCTTAACGGTTTTTTACATTTTTATGTTTTTTGGAATTTTTTGGTTTTTTATGGTTTTATTCTGTTTATATGGATTTTGAGTTTTTTTGGGTTTTAGGGTGTTTTTTTAGATTTTTTAGAGGTTTTCATTTTCTTAGGATTTAATGTTTCTTATTAGGATTTTATATTTTTTACACTTTTTGGGTTTTTAGGAATTTTTATTATTTTTATTGTTTTACATTTTTAGGAGTTTTGAGGGTTTTATGGTTTTATGGATTGGTGGGATTTTAGGATTTTTTTTATTTTTTATGAGTTTAAGGGTTTTTAGATTTATTTTAATATTTTTGGTGGATTTAATTGGTTTTTATATTTTTTGTGGTTTTAATGGATTTTTAGGTATTTTATGTTTTTAGTATTTTTATAGTATTTAGGGTTTTTAACAATTTTTATGGTCTTTAGCGTTTTTAGGTTTTTAGGGTTTTAAATGGTTTAGGGCATTTAAAGTTTTCTTAGGGGTTTTTAGGATTTTTTGGATTTTTAAGTTTTTATGCTTTTTAGGGAATTCATAGGATTTATGGATTCTTATGAATTTTAGGTATTATGAGGGGTTTTATGGTTTTTTGAGGATTTTTAATGTTTTTATGGTTTTTTGGGGTTTCAGGGTTTTTTGAGTCATTACGTTTTTTAAGAGTTTTTAGAGTTTTTTAACATTTTCTTGCGTTTAAGGTATTTTTAGTCTCTTTTGTGGGTTTTTTGGGTGTTTTATGGTTTTAAAATATTATTAGGTATTTTTATGGTTTTTAGGTTTTTAGGTGGTTTTCTGATATTTAATGTGTTTTTAAGGATTTTAGTGTTTTTTAGGATTTTAGGGGTTTATTTGTTCTTGGTTTTTATGATTTTCTTATGATTTTCACCTTTTATGGGGTTTAGATTTTTAAGGGGTTTACATTTTTAAGGATTATTTTTTATTTTTATGGGATTTTTTGGGATTTTGAGTTTTTTAGGGTTTCTTAGGGTTTTTAGAGTTTTTAGGTTTTTCAGGGGTTTTATGTATTTTTATATTTTTAATGATTTATTAGGTATTTTTAGGGATTTTTATCATTTTTAAAAATTTAATTGTATTTAGTGATTTTTAGGATTTTTAAGAGGGTTTATGGTTTTTAGAGATTTTGAATTTTTTATAGACTTTTAAGTTTTTAGAATTTTTAGAGTTTTTTAAGATTTTAAGGGTTTTTAGAGTTTTCAATAATTTCTGGGGTTTAATGGGTTCTTATAGTTTTTAGTGGGGCTTCTAGGGTTTTTTTGGGTTTTACGGTTTTTAAGCATTTTGTGCGTTTTTGTTTTTTTGGGTTTTTTAGTGTTTTAGTGTCTTTAGGGGTTTTATGTATTTTAGGTTTTTAACATTTTCTTAGGTGTTTTAAGGGTTTTTATTAATTTTATGGATTTTTAGGTATTTTTGTGGTTCTTCAAGTTTTTAGGGATTTCGAGTGCTTTTAGGGGATTTTATGGTTTTTTGGGGTTTTTAGTTTTTTTAATTTATTAATCCTTTCTTAGGAGTGTTTATGGATTTTAGGGATTTTTATGTTATTTTTGGGTTTTCAGATATTTTTCTTTGTTTATTATGTTTTTAATGATTTTATAGATTTTGTGTGTTTTCAGGTTTTGAGGGGTTTTACTGTTTTTATGGTTTTGGGTTTTAGTTTATTTTTTAAAATTTTTTGTTTTTTAGGTTTTTTAGAGTTTTTAAAATTTTTAGGGGTTTAACGGTTTTTTATTGTTTTTATGTTTTTTAAGGTTTTCATGGTTTTAAAAGTTTGTTATGGGATTATTTTTTTTGGGTTTTTAGTGTCCTTTTTGGTGATTAATTATTTTTAGCATTTTCTAGGAGTATTATGGGTATTAAGTGTTTTAGTGTTTATGGTTTTCTTATGGGCTCTCAAGAATTTTAAGGTTTTTTTATGTTTGTAGGGATTTTTCTGGCTTTTTTTCGTTTTTTAGAGTTTTAGGGATTTTGGGGGGTTTTAGAGTTTTTAGTGTTTTTAGCATTATTTAGATTATCAGGGGTTTTAATTTTAATTGATTTTTAACAATTTTTTATTGATTTTCAAGTTCTTCTGAAGGTTTTTTTCTTTAAGGAATTTTTATGGATTTATATTGGTATTTATGTTTTTTATAGTGTTTTTAGGGATTTTGGGTTATTTTAGTTTTTTTGGTTTTTTGGATTTTTTATGGTTTTGGGGTTTTTTTGAGTTTTTATGGGATTTTAGAGTTTTTTTTATCATTTTCAGTTGTTTAAAGGGTCGTAATTTTTAATGTATTTTATCGTTTTTATTGATTTTTAGGGTTTTTTTGGTTTTATGGTTTTTTTTGTTTTTATGGTTCTTTGTGGTTTTGGGGGTTTTTGGGGTCTGAGCATTTTTTAGGTTTTTATGGGTTTTATGTTTTTTTAGGTTTCTTTGGTTTTGTTTGGTGTTTTAATGGTATTTATATTTTTTTATATTTTAATGTAATTTTAGTGTTTTATGATTTTTAGGGTTTTTAAGTGTTTTAAGGAATTTGTGGGTTTTTAGAGATTTAATGGTTTTTTGTGGTGTTTTGAGTTTTTTGATTTTAATGGGTTTTAGTGTATTTTAATGTTTTTAAGTATTTAGATTGTTTTAAGTCTTTTTTTGGTTTTAAATTTTTTCATTGGTTTTTAGTGTTTTTGATCATTTTTAGGAGTTTTAGTGTTTTTATGGATTGTTCGGGTTATTATCGTCTTTTGGGGTTTTATGAATTTTAATCATTTTCTGGTTTTCTATAGGTTCTAAGTACTATTAGGTTTTAAGGTTTTCTTAGGGGTTTATACGTTTTTAGAGGTTTTTATATTTTTAGGGATTTTTTGGATTTTTTGGATATTTATGGTTTTTAGAGAATTTGAAAATTTTTAGGGTTTTAGGGTTATTTCATGTTTCTTGGGTTTTTTGGTTGTTTAATTAATATGTTTTTTTAGGGTTTTACGGTTTTTAGGTGTTTTCATGGTTTTTTGTGGTTTTTTAAAATTTTATGGATTTTTAGAGATTTTATGATTTTTTTTAGTTTTTTATTGTTTTTGTGGATTTTGTTTGGTTTTTTGGGGTTTGTAGGATTCTTATGATTTTTTAGGGTTTTCAGTTTTTTAGGTTTTAAGGGGTTTTGTGTGCTTTTCAGATTTTACAGGTTTCTTAGTGGTTTTAATGGTTTTTAGGGATTTTACATTATTAGGGATTTTTTTATGGTTTTTATATTTTTTATGGTTTTAGGGATTTTGAGAGTTTTTGGAATTTTCATGTTTTTTATATAATCTTAGGTATATTTTATATATTTATAGTTTTTTTTGGTTTTTAGGGATTTTCAGGGTTTTAGGGTTTAAGGGGTTTTATGTTTTTTTGGGTTTTAGTGTTTTTTTTTGGTTTTTTAGGGTATTATGTTTTTCCTAATTTTCATAACATTTTTATGGGTTTAAAGGATTTTTAGAGTTTTATTGGTTTTTATTGTTCATATTTGGTTTTAGGGTTTTTATCATTTTTAGGGGTTTTTTGGGTTTTTAGATTTTTTTATGTTTTTATGGGTGTTTAGTGTTTTTAGGATTTTATTGTTTTCTTCGGGTTTTTAGGGTTTTAGGGTTTTTTATATTTTTATGTATTTTTAGCGGGTTTTTTGGTTTTTAATGTTTTTAATGGGTTTTTTGAATTTTTAGGTATTTTAGGGTTTTTATAGGTTTTATTGTTTTATAGTTTTAAGAGTTTTTAACTGTTTTAGGGGTTTAAAGTGTTTTTTGAGATTTTAGTGGGTTTTAATATTTTTATGGTGTTTTAGTGTTTATATAGTTTTTATAGTGTCTAAAATAATTTATGGTTTTAGAGAATATTTTGTTTGTTTATAGGGTTTTGGGTTATTATTGTTTTTTATATTTTCTAGTAATTTTAACTATTTTTACATTTTTAAGGTTATTGTAGGGTTTTGATGGTTTTTAGGGTTTTTTTAGTTTTTTGGTATTTTTAGATATTTTAAGGATTTTATTGAATCCTTCTGATTTTTGGGGATTTTTCTGTTTTTCAGGGGTTTTTATTCGGGTTTTTTGGTTTTTATGGCATTTATAGGTTTTTATGTTTTTAGGGATTTTCCATGAATTTAGGTTTTTAAGGTATTTTTGGGGTTTTATGGGGTTTTTTCCTTTTTTAGGTATTTTAGTGTATTTATATGTTTTATGGATATTTTGGGCATTTTTGAATTTTGTGGTGTTTTAGGATTGTTAGGGTTTTTATTTTTTTTGGGTTTTTAGGTATTTTTTGTGTTTTGAGGGTTTTGAAGGTTTCATAGAGTTTTTTTACAAATTTATAGGTTTATGTTTTATATTGTTTTAGATTTTTAGGGGTTTAAGTGTTTTTACTCTTTTAAGGGATTCTTGGGGTTTTTTCAAGGGTTTTAAGCATTTATATGTTTTAGGAAGTTTTAAGAATTTATTAGGATTTTTATGTTATTTGGATCATTTTTATGGATTTTGAGAGTTGTTTTGTATTTTTTATGGTTTTTAGAGTTTTTTTTGGGTTTTAGAGTTTTTTAGATTATATATGGGTTTTAATTATTTTTAGTTCATTGAATTTTTCTTATTTTTTGTTTGGGTCTTTAGGATTTTTATATTTTTATGTATTTTTAGTGGTTTAGGATACCTATGGTTTTAGGGGGTCTAGAGGGTTTTAGGGGGGTTTTAGGGTTTTCATTTTTAATAGAATTTTTGGGTTTTAGGTTTTTTTGAGTTTTTAGGGTTTTTAGGGGTTTTTAGTTTTTTTAAACAAATTTGGTGTTGAATTTTTTTAATATTTTGAGCAGTTTTTAGGGTTTTATGTTGTCATATGGTTTTTAAGGTTTTTAGGGGGTTTTATGGTTTTGGGGTTTTTAGAGGGTTTTAGAGGTTTTCAAGGTTTTAAGCATTTTTTAGGGGTTTAAAGCGTAATTTGGTTTTATTAGGGTTTATCTAGGTTTTTATGATTTTTTTAATATTTAGATATTTTTTTGGGTTTTTAGGATTTTTATATTTTTTGGGGGTTTATTGAATTTGGATGGTTTTTTGGGTTTTTGGGTTTTTGGTTGTTTTTTGGGGTTTTAAGGGTTTTATGGATTTTTAGAGTTTGTTAACGTTTTTAGGTTCTAAAGATTTTTAGTGTGTTCAAAGGGGTTTTATGCAGATTTATATTTTTTAATGTTTTAGGTGGTAATTTTATAAGGTTTT
The DNA here is from genome assembly GCA_963277665.1 of Viscum album. Classification (NCBI taxonomy): domain Eukaryota; kingdom Viridiplantae; phylum Streptophyta; class Magnoliopsida; order Santalales; family Viscaceae; genus Viscum; species Viscum album. Next base: position 1,119,771,715 of record OY728152.1, read on the forward strand.
TATGGTTTTTAGTGTTTTTAGAGTAATTATAATTTTTTTAGGATTTTAGGGGTTATATTTGTTTTAGGTTTCTATTATTTCCATTGGGATTTTAAAATGTTTTATGGGTTTTTAATTTTTTAGATATTATGTTTTTAGATCCTTTTATTGTATTTCGGGGTTTTTATAATTTTTTATGTTTCTAGGGGATATAATTGTTTTTATGTTTTAAGGGTTTTATTAGTGTATTTCTGGGTTGTTTAAATTTTTCAGTTTTCAATGTATTATTATGGTTTTTTTGGGATTTTGATGGTTTTTCGGGTTTTTATTATTTTTATGGTTTTTAGGGGATTTATATTTTTTTTGGTTTATCGTGTTTTATTAGGGGTTTTTATGGTTTTTAGGGATATATAACTTTTAGGGGTTTTGGGGATTTTAAGGATTTCTATGGTTTTTAGGGTTGTTAATGATTTTGAGGGGCTATTTTTGGGTTTTTTTGGGTTATTAGGGTTTAGGTTTTAATGTATTCTTAGGGTTTTTGGAATTTTTAGGGGTTTAAATTTCATTTATGTTTTTGATGTTTTATTATGGTTTTTAGGTGTTTTATGGGATTCTTAATTTTTAGGGTTTTTAGATATTTTTATGATTATTATGACATATTTGGGTTTTTAGCATTTTTAGGTTTTTAAGGGTTTTACTTGTTTTTATGTTTTTAAGATTTTATATTGGTTTTCCAGGGTTTTAGGTGATTCTTATGTTTTAATTTATTTGTTTTTATTTATTTTAAGGTGTTTTAGGGGTTTTTGTAATTTTTTGGGTTTTTAAGGGTTTTTTTTATTTTTATGATTCTGAGGTGTTTTAGAGTGTTTAATGTTTTTAGGGGTCCAGTGATTTAAGGCTTTTAGGATTTTATAGGTTTTTAGTTTTCTAATGTTTTTTGTAGGTTTTATGGTTTTTAGGGGTTCTTAGGGTTTTATAGGATTTTTAAGATATTTTGGGATATTTATCATTTTTAGGTTTTTTATGTTATTTAATTTTTTTTATATTTTTACGGTTTTCTGATTATTTTTAAGGGTTTATAGTATTTACGCTTTTTGGAATTTTTATGTATTTTTTGGAATTTTATTGTTTTTAGTGGTTTTACTGATTTTGAGGAAATTTATGGTTTTTAGGGGTTTTATGTGTTTTTAGTGTTTTTATGATTTTTTATTTTTTAAGTGTTTTTAGGTTTTTGGGGTTTTCATAGCGTTTGTAAGCATTTTATTAATAATATTTTGTGTATTTAAGGGGTTTCAGGTATTTTAAGACTTATAGGGTATTTAGTGTTTTTAGATTTTTTAGGGTTTTTTGGGGTTTTTTGTGGTTTTTTGAGTTTTTAGGGTTTTATAGCTTTAACACCTTTAAACCTTTTTGGGGTTATGTTTTATAAGGGTTTTTGTGTTTTTTATGATTTTTATGGGTTTTAGGGATTTTTTTTATTTTAGTTGTTTTTATTTATTTAAGGGTTATAATGGTTCTAAAGATATTTGAGTGGGTTTAGGGTTTTTTTTGTTTTTTACTATTTTTGGAGTTTTAATTGTTTTTTTTGTTTTTGTGGGATTTTTATCATTTTTTACGATTTTAGGGAGTTTTATTTATTTTTTAGTATTTTAGTGGGTTTTTAGGGTTTTTATTGATTTTGGGTGTGTTTAGGTTTTTAGGGTTTTTAGAATATTTACATTTTTAGGGGTTTGAATTGTTTTTAGCTTTTTAATGTTTTCTTAGGATTTTTATTTGTTTTTAGGGTTTTTATGTTTTTATGGATTTTTAGGGGTGTTTTGGGTTGTTATGCCTTTTAGAGGTTTTGAGGGTTTTTTAGGTTTTATGATTTTTAGCATTTGATTTATTTTTTTAGGTTTTTAATGTTTTTAAATATTTTTAGTAAGTTTTCACTAGTTTAAGGTGTGTTTAGAGTATTTAGTGGTTTTTCAATTTTGTATATGCTTCTAAGGGTTTATTGTATTTATGGAGTCTTTGGGACTGTTATGGTTTTAGGGTTTTTTTGCATTTTTAGATTTTTAGGGGTTTAAGTGTTATAAGGATTATATGAATTTCATAGGGGTTTTCAGGGTCTTTAGGCTTTTTATGTTTTCTAGGATATTTAGGGTTTTTATTGTTTTTAGGGTTTTTTTTGGATTTAAGTGTTATTATATTTTTACAGTTCCCTAAGGGTTTTCAACATTTTTTGGGTTTTTTTTTGTTTTTAGGTATGTTATGTTATTTTTTAATTTTTTTATTTTTTTATTCTTTTTAGGGATATTTAGGGGTTTTAGTGTTATTTGGAGTTTTTTGGTTTTTAGGGTTTTTATTATATTCAAGGTTTTAAGGGGATTCATATATTCTTATTGTTTAACTGTTTTAAGTGTTCTTAGTTTTTTTAAGGATTTCTATGGGTTTATTAAGGGTTTTAGAGGATTTAATATTTTTAGGTATTTTGTTGTATTTTTTAAAATACTTTTTCAGTATTTTTTGGAAGTTTTATGGGGTTTTGGGTTTTTTTAGGTTTATAGTTTTTTCAGTTACTACTTTTTATGGGTTTTAATTTGTTTTTAGAGTTTTTAAAAATTTTATGGGTTTAATAGAGTTTTAGAGGTTTTAGTGGTTATTGGGTGGGGTTTCGGATTTATAGTATTTCTTATAGTTTTTACGGTTTTATGGTTTTTATGGATTTTAGGGTCTTTTAGGGTTTTTATATCTTTTAGAATATTTTAGTTTTTTAGGGGTTTTATGTTTTTTTAGATTTTAAGGTTTTTAGTGGTTTTATGGGTTTTAGTGTTTTTTTCAGTATTTTAAGTTCTTTTTTTGGAATTTTATTAGTTTTTTGTGATTTTCAGCGTTTTGGGGTTTTTATTGTTTTTAAGTTTTACATTTTTTATTTTTTAGGGGATTTATGGGTATTTTGGTTTTTACTTATTTCTAATGAATTTAATGGTTTTTTGGAGTTTTATGATATTAGTGATTTTTATGAATTATTAGGGTTTTTATGGGCTTTTTTGGATTTTATGAATTTTTATGGTTTTATAGTTTTTTAGGGTTTTTAGGAATATTTTTAAAATTTTAGGGGCTTATGGCTTTTTTTTTGAGTTTTTAACGTTTTTAGGGGTTTAAAGGGATTTTAGAGTTTTTATAGGTTTTTAGGGTTTCATGGGTTTAACGGTTTAAAAAAATTATGGGGTTTTATGGTTTTTTGGGGTTTAAGGTTTTCATTGTTTATATTGGTTTTAGGTTTTTTAATTGTTTTATGTTTTATATGTTTTTATTTTGATTTTTTAGTGTTTTTACCTGTTTATGGTTTTTTTTTAATTTTTTTGGAGTTTTTAGGGATTTTCAGAGTTTTAAGGGTTTTTTGTGTTAGGGGATTTTAGGGGTTTGAACATTTTTAGGACTTAAGGGTTTTAAGTGTTTTTAAATTTTTATGGTTTTATTTTGGGTTTTAAGGGGTTTTTAAGTTTTTATGGATTTTTTGTGTTTTAAGGCATTTATGGGGTTTTATGGAATTTAGGGATTTTGAGGGTTTTTTTTGGGTTTTATGGGGGTTATGGTTTTTAGGAGTTTTAGGGTTGGTTTTTGAGTTAATTAGTTTCTATAAGGATTTTTAGAGTTTTTTTAACATTTGTAGGGTTTTAAGGGATTTTATTATTTTTAGTGGGTTTTTATGGGTTTTTTGATTTTTACGGTTTGTATGGGTTTTTATGGTTTTTAGGGGTTTTCGGGGTCTTTTAGGGTTTTCAAAATTTTTAGTTTTTTAGGGTTCTTATGTGTTTTTAGGTTTTCATATTTTTCGAGGAATTTTTCATGGTTTTTAGTTTTTTTACACCTTTATGGATATTTAGGGATTTTTAAGGAATTTTATGCCATTTTTTTTAAAAAAAATTGGATTTTGATGGGTTTTTAATGTTTTGTTTTTTTAGTTGTTTTATGTTTTCTTGGGTTTTTTAGGTATTTATGAATTTTAGGCATTTTAGGGTCTATTTATGGTTTCCATTATTTTTAGCTTTTAGGGGTTGAAGTGTTTTAATGTTTTTATCGCTTTTTTTATATTGTCATGGTTCTTTTCATTTAGTATCATTCATTATTTTTACGGTATTTTTAGGATCTTTAAGTTTTTTGATCATTTTTAGGGGTTTGGAGGTATTTTATATTTTTTTGTGGTTTTTTGTTTTCAAAGGTTTTTCGGGTTTTCATTGGGGTTTTCACAGTTTTTAGGGGTTTTTAGTTTTATGTTTGTGATTTTTGTTGATTTTTTATAATTTATAAGGTTTTAAGGATTTTTAGTGTATTTTGGGGTTTTAGTGGATTTTTGAGTTTTTATCTTTATAAGGGGTTTTAGAGTTTTTAACGTTTTTAGGGGTTGAAATGGGTTTTAGAGTTTTTAGTGATTTTTAGGTGTATTTTTGATTTTTATGGTTCTTAAGGGTTGTTATTGTTTTTAAGGATTTTTTGGTTTTTTATGGTTTTTATTATTTTTATGCTTTTTGGAGTTATATGTGTTATAATGTTATTATTGTTCTCGTAGTATTTTCCAGGGTTTTTACCTTTTAGGGTTTTTGTGTTTTAAAGTTGTTTAAAGGTTTTTTATATTTTTGGGTTATTTATGGTTTATGGGGGTTTATATGGTTTTAGGTGTTTTAGGGTTGTTAGGTTTTTTTTGTGTTATATCGTTTTATAATGGGTTTTTGGGGGTCATTTGGGATTTTTGGTTTTTTGGTTTTTTGTGATTTTTATGTTTTTTCGTGGCTTTTAGGGTTTTAAGGTTTTCTTAGAAGACTACATGGTTTTCTGGGTTTTTTTAATTTTATGGAATTTTTGGGATTTTTTACTTATTTTTTGGGGTTTTATGGTTTTTAGGGATTTTATGGGATTTTAGGGATTGTTATGGTTTTTATGTTTTTTTGGGTTTTTAGGGTTGTATTGAATTTTTTGGGGTTTTAATGTTTTTAGAGTTTTGTTCTCATTTTTAGGGGTTTAAGGGCTTTTAACATTTTATAGTTTTTTAGGGTTTTATGGTTTTTAGGTTTTTAGGGTGTTTTGCATTTATTAGGGTTTTAGCGTTTTATTTTTTTAAGGTTTTTTTGGATTTTTTATACTATTTAGTGCTTCTCATGTTTTTAGGGATTTTTATGGCTATTTAAGGATTTTTATGGTTTTATGGGTTTTATAGATTTTTATTAGTTTTAGAGTTTATTATGGTTTTTAGAATATTATATGTTTTTATTGGTTTATAGTGTTTTTAAGTTTTTATGGTTTTATTAGGAATTTTATGGTTTTTTGGGGTTTTAAATGTTTAGGGATTTCTATGATTTTTTTTTATTTTTATGGATATTTAGTGTTTTTTTGGATTTTGAGGGGTTTTATGGGTTTTATAGTTTTTAGGTTTATTTAATTTTTAGGTTTTTTTCATGTTTGTTAGATTTATAATGGTTTTTAGTGTTTTTAAAATATTTAGGAATTTTATGGTTTTTATAGTTTTTATTGGTTTTTAGGGTTTTTATGGGGTTTTATTGTTTTTAGGGTGTTTTATGGTTTTAGAAATTTTAGGTTTTTAAGTTTTTTAAGTGTTTTAATTTTTTTTAGGATTTACTGGGGGTTTTCATGGTTTTTAGGGTTTTGTATGTTTTTAGGGATTTTTTGGTATTTTTTATGATTTATAGGGTTTTTAGATTTTCTCGTGATAATGATGTTTTCAGTGTTTTTAGGGTTTTATGGTATTTTGTGGGGTTTTTTGTTTTTTTTTGTTTTTTATTGGTTTTATATATATTTTCATGTTTTTTAAATTTTTAGGGCTTTAAATATGTTTCTAGTTTTTGGTGAATTTTAGGGGAATTATGGTTTTTTATATATATTTTTTCTTTTTGGTGTTTTTATGGTTTTTATGGGTTTAATGGTTTTTAGGGTCTTTTGAAGGGTGTTTAGGGTTATTTCATTTTTTATCTTTTTAGGGGTTTTAAGTGATTTCATTTATTTATGGTTTCCTTAGGATTTTTCAGGTGATTTAGTGTGTTCATGTATTTATGGGTTTTGGGAGTTCTATGGGGTTTAGGGTTTTTAGGGATTTAGTGTGGTTATTTTTGGGTTTTTAATGGTTTTTCTAGTTTTTTAGATCTTAGTGATTTTTTAGGGTTGTTAGAGTTTTTTTAACATTTTTCAGTGATTAAATTATTTTTATAGTTTTTATTGCTTTTTATGAGTTTTAGAATTTTATGGTAGTTAGTAGTTTTATAGTATTTAGAGGGTTTTTTATTTTTAAGTTGTTTTTATGTATTTTTAGGGTTTTTATAATTTTTAGGGGTTTAAAGTGTATATATGTTTTTGATGTTTTTTAGGGTTTTTGTGGTTTTATGGGATTCTTAATTTTTAGGGTTTTTAGATATCTTTATGACAATTGTTGTTTTTTTGGGATTTTAGCATTTATGGGTTTTTAACATTTTTAGGTTTTTAAGGGTGTTAAGTGTTTTTTGGTTTTTATGTTTTTATATTGGTTTTCCAAGGTTTTAGGGGTTTCTAATGTTTTAAGGTATTTTTTTATTTTTTTATTTTTAAGGTTTTTATGGTTTTATAGATTTTAAGGGTTTTCAAGTGTTTTTTGGGGTTTTATGGAGTTTTTTTATGTTTTTAAGGGTTTTATTCATTTTTAGGGATTTTGTGGTGTTTTTGTGTTTTTAATTTTTTAGGGGTTTGGTATTTTTATGGGTTTTAGGGTTTTTTTTTGGGTATTTAGTGTTTTAATTTTTTTTGTAGGATTTATTGTTTTTAGGGGTTCTTAGGGGTTTTTAGGCTTTTTTGGATATTTTAGGGTATTTATCATTTTTATATTTTTTTTGGATTATAAATATATATATATATATTCTTAAGGTTCATTTATTGTCTTTAAAGGGTTTAGGGTTTTTACACTTTTTGGTATTTTTTTTTTGATTTTTTAGGAATTTTATGGTTTTGGGGTTTTAGGGATTTTGAGGGGTTTTTTGGTTTTTTGGTTTTTTATGGTTTTTGGTGTTTTTATATATTTGGGTTTTTTAAATGTTTTTAGGTTTTTATGGTTTTCATAGGGTTTTTAAGAGTTTTTTATAATTTATTACGTACTTATGGGTTTTTCGGGTTTTTTAGGATTCTTAGGGTATTTAGTGATTTTGATGTTTTTAGGGTTTTAGAGATTTTAATGGAATTTTTTGATGTTTTTGGGTGTTTAGGGTTTTTCTTAGTTTTTAGAGTTTTAGAGCTTTTACACCTTTTAACGTCTTTTTGGGGTTATGTTTTTTACTATTTTTTTCTTTTTTACGATTTTATTGGATTTATGGGTTTTAATAATTTTAGGGGTTTTTATTTTTTTAGTGTTTGTAATGGTTCTAAGGATCTTTTAGTGATCTTAGGGTTTTTTCATTTTTTTTATTTTTAAAATTTTATAGTGTTTTTAGGATTTTTTGGTATTCATAAGGTTTTTATCTTTAATTACAATTTAAGGAATATATATATATATATATTAGGATTTTCATGTTTTTTTTGGGATTTTTTGGACTTTGGGGGTTTTTAGGTTTTTTAGGGTATTTAGTGTATTTACATTATTATGGGTTTTGAATTATTCTAAGATTTTAGAGGATTTCATAGTAGTTTTCTTGGTTTTTAGGGTTTTTTTTGTTTTTTGGGATTTTTAGTGGTTTTATGGGTTTTTATGCCTTTTAGGTATTTTGAGGGTTTTAGAGGTTTTATGATTCTTAGGATTTTTTTGAGTTTTTTTGGTTTTTTACTCTTTATAATTATTTTTTTAACTTTTCACTGGTTTAAAAGGGTTTTAATGTTTTTAGTAGTTTTTTGGTTTTTTTATAAATTTTTAGAGGATTCACATTATTTAGCGGGTTTTAGGGTCATTTATGAATCTAGGGTTTTTTTTCATTTTTAGGGGATTTATGTGTTATTGGGTTTCTAGGAATTTATTGGTGTGGTTTTAGGGTCTTTAGGATTTTTATGTTTTTACAGATTTTTAGGGTTTTTTGGATTTTTTTTGGTGGTTTTATGTTTTCTTAGTTTTTTAAGGTTTTTATGGACTTTAGAGATTTTAGGGTCTGTTTTGGGTTTTTACTATTTTTTTAGGGGTTTTAGTTGTTTTATGGTTTTTATCATTTTCTTTCATTTTAATGGTTTTTTATATCTTTAGTTATTTTTGGGGAATTATTTGGATTTTTATAACATTTTATCATTTTTTGGGGTTTGAAGTGGTTTTATATTTTTTATCCCTTTTATGTTTCTTAGGTTTTTAGGGTTCTCTTTGGGGTTTTCACGGTTTTTCAGGTTTTTTATTTTTTGAGATATTTGCTGATTTTTTAGGATTTTTATGGTTTTTTGGGTTTTAAATTAATTTTAGTGTATTTTATGTCATTAGGGTAGTTTTGAGTTTTTACCATTTTATGATTTTTTTTCAGTTTTTAACAATTTTAGGTGTTTAAATGGATTTTAGAGTTTTTAGTGATTTTTAGGTGTTTTTTGGGTTTTTAAGGTTTTTAATGTTTTCATTTTTTAGGGGTTTTTCAGTTTAATTATGGGTTTTATGATTTTTTAGGTTTTTTGGATTCATATGTTTTTTTATGTTTTTATTGTTTTCTTATTGTTTTTAAGGTATTTTATGTTTTTAGGATTTTTATGGTTTAAATGGTTTTTAGGTGTTTTAGGGTTTTTAGGGTCTTTTAGGGTTTTAGGATTTTTTTGGTTTTTAGGGGTTTTATTTTTTTTATTTTTTTATGTTTTTAATGTTTTCTTAGGGTTTATAGGGTTTTTATTAATTTTTATGATTTTAGGGAGTTTTGTGGATTTTTAGTATTTTTATGGTTATTAGTGTTTTATGGTTTTTAGGGTTGTTAGGGGTCATTTGGGATTTTTTTTGGTTTTTAGGATTTTTAGGAATTTTAGGGTTTTAAGTGATTTTTGGGTTTTACGGTTTTCTTAGGAGACTGAATGGTTTTCCAGGTATTTATAAGAGATGTGTTTGTGATATTTCAGGTCATTTTGGGGGTTTTATGGTTTTTTGGTATTTTGAGGGATTTTAGGGATTTGTAGGTTTTTTTACCATTTCATGGGTTTTTAGAGCTGTATGGAAATTTTTGGGGTTTTAATATTTTTATTAATTTTTAAACATTTTTAGGGGTTTAACGTCTTTTAATAGTTTTTAGTTTTTTGGGATATTATGGTTTATATGGTTTTTGAGTGTTTAGATCTTATTATGTTTTTAAGGTTTCACTTTTTTAATGTTTTGTTAGGAGTTTTTATGATTTTTTGTGCTTCTTATGTTTTTTGGGGTTTTCATGGCTATTTTTGGATTTTTATGGTTTTAGGGGTTTATGGATTTTGATCAGTATATGGGTTTATTAGGGGTTTTAGAATATAATATGTTTTTATGGGGTTTCATCATTTTTAGGATTTTATGGTTTTCTTAGGATTTTTATGGTTTTAGAGTATTTTATGTGTTTAAGTATTTGTATGGATTTTTAGGATTTTTATGGATTTTAATGTTTTTTCAGATTTTGAGGGGTTTTATGGTTTTTATATTTTTTATGATTTTTTTTTGTTTTTAGCTTTTTTTTGAGTTTGTTAGAGTTTTAGAGGTTTTTATTGTTTTATGATATTTTGGAATTTAAAACATTTTTACAATTGTAGTGGTTTTAAGGGTTTTTATCGGGTTTTAATGCTTTTAGGGAGTTTTATGGTTTTATCAATTATAGGATTCTAGGTTTTTTAAGTGTTTTTACGTTTTTAATTTTTTCCTTAGTGTTTTTATGGTTTTTAAGGTTTTTTAAATTTTTAGGGATTTTTATTATTTGTATTTTTTTTATATTTTTTGTTATTTTGAGTTTTTTATGTGTTTTTAGGGTTTTATGGTATTTTTGAGTTTTAGTTTTTTTAATGTTTTTTTATGGTTTTTGTGATTTTTTTTAGTTATTAAATATTTTTAGGGTTTTAAATATTTTTTCACTTTTTAGTGGATTTTAGAGTTTTATGGTTTTTTAGAATTTTTTATAGTTTTATGGGTTTTTATGGTTTTAAGAGTTTTCAGGGGTTTTAGGGGTTTAAATGGTTTTTAAGGATTTATGGTCTTTTGAAGAGTTTTTATGGTTTTCTCTATTTTTTATCTTTTTAGGTGTTTTAATTGTTTTCAAGTATTTATCCCTAGGATTTTTCAAGAAATTTAAGGTTTTTTAGGTTTTGAAATATTTTCGGTTATTTTAGAATTTTATTGGGGTTTTTTGTTTTTAGATAATTTTAGGGTTTTAATTTTTTTTAGTGTTTTATGGTTTTATTTGGGGTTTTCTTGGTTTTTATGATGTTTTGCATTTTTAGTTATTTTCTGGGGTTTTTAGGATTTTATGATTTTTTAGGGTCTTATGGATTTTGATGGTTTTTGGGGGTTTTATGGATTTTAATCGTTTTAGGGTTTTTATGTATTTTTTGGTTTTTTGGGGTATTAGGGTTTTTTATGAGTTTTTAGTGTTTTTAAGGTTCTTTAGAGTTTTTAATGTTTTCATGTCACTAAAAGGAGTGTAGTGTTTTAAATAGGGTTTTAGGGTTTTATGGGTTTTATGGTTTTCACAGTTTTTAGGGCTTAATTTGAGTTTTATGGATTATAGGGTTTTTTGGGTTTTTATCTTTTTTAGGTTTTTAAGATTTTAATAGGGGTATTTAGGAGTTTTATGATTTTTTATGGTTTATGATTTTTAGGATATTTATGGTTTCTTAGGGTATTTAGGGAATTTTTGGCGTTTTAGTGGTTATAGGGGTTTTTTTTATTTTTTTTTATTTTTTTGAAGTTTTCAGGTTTCTATATTTTTTATAACAATTTAAGGTTTTTAAATAGGATTGAGAGTTTTTTTTGTGGATTTTTAGGGTTTTTGATGTTTTAGGGATTTTAAATATTTTTCGGGGATTTCATGGTTTATATGGTTTTTAGTTATATTAGGGTCTTTTAATGTTTTTTTTGTGATTTTACCATTTTTAGGTGTTTTGGGATTTTATGTGTGTTTGGGGTTTTGCAATTTTCTTAGGGGTTTTCACGGTTTTTATGATTATTTTAATTTTTTGGTTATTTAGGCATTTTTAGGATTTTATGGTATTTTAGTTTTTTACAGATTTTTAGGTTTTTAGAGATTTTTGGGTTTTTAGAGATTTTTAGGTATTTAGGGGTTTAAAGTGTTTTTATGTTTTTATGGTTTTCTTAGTGTTTTCATGGTTTCTAGGGTGTTTAGGCATTTTTAGTGATTTTTTAGTATTTTTATTGTTTTTGACGATTTTTAGAGATATTGAAGGGTTTTTGGGATTTTAAGGCATTTATCGATTTTTTGCACTTTTAGAGTTTTTTTAGTTTTTAAGGGTTTTAAGGATTTTAATAGTATTTTAATGTTTTAGAATTTAAAAGGGGTTTATGAGTTTTCAGTGTATTTTTTGGGTTTTCTTGGTTTTAAGGTTTTATGTTTTTAGCAGTTTTATATTTTTTAGGTGATAAGAGTTTTCTGGTATTTATTACATTTTTAGGGTTTTTAGGATTTTAGTTTTATTCAAGTTATAAGTGTTTTTATGTTCTTATGGTTTTCATAGTGTTTTTGGGGGATTTTAGGGTTTTTTAGTGTTTAGCTATTTTTTGGGTTGTTTTATGAATTTTATGGTTTCTGGGGTTTTTAATAATTTTTAAGTTGTTAGATTTTTAGTGTTTTTAGTGTTTTTATAGTTTTTTGGATTTGAGCTTTTTTGGTGTTTATTTGGTTTTTAGGGTTTTTTAAAATGTTTAAGGGTATAAAGTGTTATTTAGAGTTTTTAGTGACTTTTTTGGTTTTTTTATTTTTTACGGTTTTTTAGGGTTTTAGGTGTTTTTTTGGGTTTTAATATTTTTAGTGGTTTTTTTTACTTTTCTTATTATTTTGTATGATTTAGGTGTTTTTATGTTTTTTAGTTTTTCTAGGGTTTTATGGTTTTTTACATTTTTTTTTTGTATTTTTTCGGATTATTTTGAATTTTTATGGGTTTTTACGGTTCTTTGTGGTTTTATTGGGTCTCTTATGGATTTTTTTTCATGGTTTTTTGAGTTATTTAGGGGTTTTAGGATTTTATTTTTTTTAGGCTTTTTATGGGTTTAGAGGGGTTTTATTGTTTGTTTGTTGTTTTTAGGGTTTTAATGGTGTTTAGGGATTTTAATGGTTTTTGGGTTTTATTGTTTTATGGTTTTATGGTGCTTTTTGGGTTTTTTACATTTTTATGTTTTTTTGATATTATTAGGGTTTTTATGGTTTTATTCGGTTTATATGGATTTTGAGTGTTTTAGGGTTTTAGGGTGGTTTTTCATTTTTAGATTTTTTAGAGGTCTTCATTTTCTTAGGATTTTATGTTTTTATTAGGGTTTTAGTGTTTTTACGCTTTATGGGTTTTTTAGGTATTTATATTATTTTTATGGTTTTAGATTTTTTAGAGGGTTTGAGGGTTTTATGGTTTTATGGTTTTGGGGGGATTTTAGGGATTTTTTATTTTTTATGGTTTTAATGGGTTTTAGATTTTTATAATATTTTTGGTGGATTTAATTGTTTTTTATAATTTTTAGTGGTTTTAATGTAATTTTAGGTTTTTTTATGTTTTTAGTATTTTTATAGTATTTAGGGTTTTAATGTTTTTAATGGTTTTTAACGTTTTTAGTTTTTTAGGGTTTTATGTGGTTTAGGGTATTTAAATCTTTCTTAGGGGTTTTTAGGATTTTTTTGGATTTTTATGTTTTTATGTTTTTAGGGAATTTTTAGGATTTTATGGATTTATATCTTTTTTAGGGATTATGAGGGGTTTTATGGGTATTTGAGGATTTTTAGTGTTTTTATCGTTTTTTGGGGTTTTTCTGTTTTTTTAGTCGTTATATTTTTTAATGGTTTTTATAGTTTTTAACATTTTCCTACATTAAAAGTATTTTTATTCTCTTTTGTGGGTTTTTTTGTTTTAGGGAGTTTTATGGTTTTTAAATATTTTTAGGGATTTTTATGGTTTTTAGGGGTTTTTGGTGGTTTTTGGATATTTAATCTGTTTTTATGGTTTTTAGTGTTTTTTATTATTTTAGGGGTTTTATGTGTTTTAGGTATTTATTATTTTCTTAAGATTTTCACCTTTTTATGGGGTTTACATTTTTAGGGGGATTACATATTTAGGGATTATTTTTTATTTTTATCGTTTTTTTTTTGGGATTTTGAGGGTTTTTAGGGTTTCTTGGGGTTCTAGAGTTCATAGGTTTTTCAGGGGTTTTATATATTTTTATGTTCTTAAGGATTTGTTAGGGGTTTTAGAGATTTTTAGTTTTTTTATAAATTTAATGGTTTTTAGTGATTTTTAGGATTTTTAGGAGGTTTTATGGTTTTTAGAGATTTTGTTTGTTTATATATTTTTAGGTTTTAGATTTTTTAGAGTTTTTTAGGATTTTAACGGTTTTTAGAGTTTTTAATGATTTTGGGGGTTTAATGGGTCCTTATAGTTTTTAGTGAGGCTTTGTGGGTTTTTTGGGTTTTATGGTTTTTAAGCGTTTTAGTTTTTTTGGGTTTGTTTGTGTTTTAGTGTCTTTAGGGGTTTTTCGTTTTTTAGGTTTTTAACATTTTCTTAGGTATTTTTAGGGTTTTTTCTTGTTTTTATGGATTTTTGGTATTTTTATTGTTCTTCATGTTTTTAGCGGTTTTGAGGGTTTTTAGGGGATTATATGAGTTTTAGGGGTTTTAAGTTCTTTTGGTTTATTAATGCTTTCTTAGGAGTGTTTAGGGATTTAGGGATTTTTATGTTTTTTGGGTTTTCAGATATTTTTCTTCGTTTATTATGTTTTTAGGGTTTTTAGGGATTTTTAGTGTTTTCAAGTTTATAGGGGTTATACTGCTTTTATGGTATTTGGGTTTCAATATATTTTTTAATTTTTTTTAGGTTTTTAGGGTTTTTATAGTTTTTTAAAATATTGTGGGTTTAACATATTTTTATTGTTTTTAGGGTTTTTTTAGGTTTTCATGGTTTTAAATGGTTGTTATGGGTTTAATGGTTTTTTAGGTTTTTTGGGTTTTTAGTGTCATTTTTGGTGTTTAGTTATTTTTAGCATTTTTAAGGATTATTATGGGTTTTACATGTTTTAGTTTTTATGGTTTTCTAATGTGTTCTCTTGGGTTTTTAGGTTTTTATTTCTTTTTAGGGATTTTACCGGCTTTTTTTATTGTTTTTTTTTGGTTTTTTGGGATTTTGGGGGGGTTTAGGATTTTTAGTGTTTTTAGCATTATTTCGATTATCAAAGGTTTTATTTTTCATTGATTTTGAACAATTTTTTCGGGGTTTTCAATTTATTCTGAAGGTTTTTTGTTTCAAGGAATTATTATTGATTTTTAATCATATTTATGAATTTTTACGGTTTTTAGGGAATTTGGGTTTTTTTTAGTTTTTTTTGGTTTTTTAGATTATTTTTTTGGGTTTTTCTTGAGATTTTATGGGATCATAGAGTTTTTTTATCCTTTTTAGTTGTTTAAATGGTTGGAATTTTTATTGTATTTTATTGTTTTTATTGATTTTTAGGGTCTTATGGTTTTTTGGTTTTAATGCTTTTAATGGTTTCGGTGGTTTTAGGGTTTTTTAGGGTTTGATAACTATTTAGATTTTTGTGGGTTTTATGTGTTTTTAGGTTTCTTTGGCTTTCTTAGGGGTTTTAATGGTACTTTTCCTTTTTATGTTTTAATGGAATTTTAGGGTTTTTTCAGTTATTTAGTGTTTTTATGTTTTTTAAGGAATTTGCGGGTTTTTAGAGATTTTATTGTTTTTTGTGGTGTTTTGAGTTTTTTTTAGGTTGTATGGTTTTTAGTGTATATTAATGTTTTTCAGGATATAAATTTTTTAATACGTTTTTTTGGTTTTAAATGTTTTCATTGGTTTTAGGTGTTTTTGAAGATTTTCAGGGGTTTTAGGGTTTTTATGGATTGTTCGGGTTATTATGGTCTTTTGGGGTTTTAGGTTTTTTGATAATTTTTTTAGTTTTCTAGGGTTTCTATGTACTATTTGGTTTTATGTTTTTCTTAGGGGATTATACGGATTTTTGGTTTTTTACATTTTTAAGGATTTTAGGGATTTTTTGGATATATATGGTTTTTAGAGAATTTAACAATTTTTAGGGTTTTAGGGTTGTTTCATGTTTCTTGGGTTTTTTGGTTTTCCCAATTAATATGTTTTTTAGAGTTTTACGATTTTTAGGGGTTTTCATGTTTTAAGGGTTTTTTTTACATTTTACGGATTTTTAAATCTTTTATGATTTTTTAGTTTTTTATTTTTTTGTGTGGATTTTGTGGGGTTTTTTGGGGTTTTTAAGATTCTTAATATTTTTTAGGATTTTTAGTTTGTTTAGGTTTTAAGAGGTTTTATGTGTTTTTCAGTTTTTACAGGTTTCTTAGTGGTTTTAATGGTTTTTTGAGTTATTTACATTACTAGGAATTTTTATAGATGTTATATTTTTTAGGGTTTTAGGGATTTTGAGGGTTTTTGGAATTTTCATGTTTTTATGGAATTTTAGGTCAATTTTATATTTTTATAGTTTTTTTAGGTTTTACGGGATTTTTAGGGTTTTAAGGTTTAAGGGGTTTTATATTTTTCTGGGGTTTTTGGGTTTTTAGATTTTTTATGGTTTTTCATGTGTGTTTAGTGTTTTTAGGTTTTTATGGGTTTTTAGGTTTTTTAGGGTTTTTAGGGTTTTTTATATTTTTTGGTGTTTTTAGGGGTGTTTTGGGTTTTTATTTTTCTTTAGGGTATTTAGGGATTTTTAGGTACTTTAGTGTTTTTAGAGATTTTCGTGTTTTATGGTTTTAAGAGTTTTTACCAATTTTAGGGGTTTAAAGTGTTTTTGGAGAATTTAGTGGTTTTTAATAGTTTTTATTTAGTATTAGAGTTTATAAGGTTTTTATAGTGTCTAAAAGGATTTATGATTTTTTGGACTTTTTAGCATTTTTATAGGGTTTTGGGTTATTAGTGTTTTTAAGATTTTCTAGTGATTTTAACTACTTTTATATTTATAAGGATATTGTAGGGTTTTCATGGTTTTTAGGGGTTTTTTTTGGTTTTTTGGGTATTTTTAGATATTTTTAGGATTTTTATGGATCCTTAGGATTTTTAAGGATTTTAATGTTTTTAAGGGGTTATTTTGGTTATTTTTTTAGGGTATTCATGGGTTTTTAGGGTTTCCCATGATTTTAGGTTTTTAAGGTATTTTTAGGGGTTTTATGGGGTTTTTCCCATTTTTATACATTTTAGGGTATTTATATGTTTTTATGGGTTTTTTGGGTTTTTTGGAATTTTGTGGGGTTTTAGTTTTTTTAGGGGTTATTTTGGTTTTTTAGGTATTTTTTGAGTATTTAGGGTTTTGAAGGTTTCATAGAGTTTATTTTATGAATTTATAGGTTTATGTTTTTTAGCGTTTTAGATTTTTAGGGGTTTACATGTTTTTAGGCTTTTAAGGGATTCTTAGGGGTTTTCAGGGGTTTTAAGGACTTATATGTTTTAGGATATTTTAGGAATTTTTTAGGATTTTTATGTTATTTGGATAGGTTTTAGGGGTTTGGAGAGGTTTTAGTATTTTTTATTGTTTTTAGAGTTTTTTTGGGTTTTAGGGGTTTTAAGATTATATTTGGGTTTTAATTTTTTTTATGTCATTATGTTTTTCTTGTTTTTTTGAGTTTTTTAGGGTTTTTATATTTTTATTTAATTTTAGGGGTTTAAGATATTTATGGTTTTAGGGGGTTTATATTTTTTAGGGGGATTTTTTGGTTTTCATTTTTAATGGACTTTTTGGGTTTTTGGGTTTTTTTAGTTTTTAGGGTTTTAGGGGTTTTTAGTGTTTAAAAAAATTCGTGTTGAATTTTTATAATGTTTTGAGTGGTTTTTAGTGTTTTTATGGGGTCATATGGTTTTTAAGGTTTTTAGTGGTTTTTATGGTTTTGGGGTTTTTAGAGGGTTTTAGACGTTTTTAAGGTTTTAAGCATTTTTTTGTTTTTTGGGGTCTAAATCTTTTTTTTAGGTTTTTTTGGTTTTGTTAGGGTTTATCTAGGTTTTTAGGATTTTTTTAATATTAAGAGATTTTTTTGGTTTTTATGAATTTTATATTTTTGGTGTTTATTGAATTAGGAGGGTTTTTTGGGTGTTTAGTTTTTTGGTGGTTTTTTGGGGTTTTTAGGGTTTTATGGATTTTTAGAGTTTGTTAACATTTTTAGGTTATAAAGAGTGTTTAGTGGGTTTGTAGGGGTTTGAAGTAGTTTTGGAATTTTTGTAATATTTTAGGGGGTATTTTTTATAGGGTTTTTATGGTTTTTGAGTTTTTAGGGTTATTAGAAATTTTTAGGATTTTTGGGGTTTTATTTGTTTTAGGTTTCTATTATTTTCAATGGGATTTTAAAAAAATTAGGGGTTTTTACATTTTTAGGTATTATTATATATTTTTAGCAATTTTATAATTTTTTGGGATTTTAGGGATTTTGAGGAGTTTAGGGGTTTTTTTTTATTTTTTCTTGTGTTTATAGTGTTTTTTTAGTTCTTTAAGGTTTTTAATTTTTTCATTATTTTTAATTTTTTTAAGAATTCAAACGTTTTTTAGTGTTTCTAGTGGTTTTTTGGGTGTTTATTGGTTTTTATGTTTTTTATGTTTTTTTATCCTTATTTTTTTATCTCTAGGTTTTTATAATTTTATATGTTTCTAAGGGATATAATTGTTATAATGCTTCAATGAATTGATTAGTTTCTAACTGGGTTGTTTAAATTTTTTCAGTTTTCTACGGATTATTATGGGTTTGTTGGGATTTTGATGGTTTTAGGGTTTTTATTATTTTTATTGTTTTTAGGTGATTTAAGTTAATTTGGATTCTAATGTTTTCTAAGGGGGTTTTAGGGTTTTTAGGGATATATAAGTTTTAGGTGATTTGGGTATTTTTAGGATTTATATGGTTTTTTGGGTTGTTATAGATTTTGAGGGGCTATTTTTGGGTTTTTTTGGGTTATTAGGGTTTAGGTTTTAATGTATTGTTAGGTTTTTTTTTCATTTTATGGATTTAAAGTTTATTTATGTTTTTGATGTTTTATTATGGTTTTTATGTCATTTAAGTTATTCTTAATTTTAAGGGTTTTTAGATATTTTTATGATAATTATGGCATATTTGGGTTTTTAGCATTTTTATGTTTTTATGGGTTTTACGCGTTTTTAGGTGTTTAAGATTTTCAATGAGTTTTCCAGGGTTTTAGGGGTTTCTTATGTTTTAATTTTTTTCATGGTTTATAGGGTTTTTATTGATTTTTTGGGGTTTTAGGGGTTTTATGGAATTTTTTCGGTTTTGAGGGTTTTTTCATTTTTTTTGCTTTTGAGGTGTTTTAGAGTGTTTATTGTTTTTAGGGGTTTAGTGATTTAAGGGATTTAGGGTTTATATGGGCTTTTAGTTTTCTAATGTTTTTTTGGAGGTTTTATGGTTTTTAAGGGTTTTTAAGGTTTTATAGGGTTTTTAAGATATTTTCAAATATTTATCATTTTTAGGTTTTTTATGGCATTTAATTGTTTTATATTTTTTAGGATTTCTTATTATTTATTTAAGGGTTTATGGTTTTTATGATTTTTAGTGTATTTTAGGGTTTTAGTGGATTTTTGAGTTTTTATCTTTATAAGGGTTTTTTGAGTTTTTAACGTTGTTATGGCTTGAAATGGGTTTTAGAATTTTATTGATTTTTAGGTGTATTTTGGATTTTTATGGTTTTTAAGGTTTGTTATTGTTTTTAAGGATTTTTTTGTTTTTTATGGTTTTTATTATTTTTTTGCGTTTTGGAGTTATATGTGTTATAAGGTTATTATTGTTCTCGTATTATTTTCCATGTTTTTTTACATTTTTAAAGTTTTTATGTTTTAAAGTGGTTTAAACGATTTTTATATTTTTGGTGGTTTTAGGGTTTTTATGGGTTTTTTGGGTTATTTATGGTTTATGGGGGTTTATATGGTTTTAGGTTTTTTAGGGTTCTTAGGTTATTTTTTTGTTTTATCGTTTTCTAATGAGTTTTCGGGGGTCATTTGGGATTTTTTGGTTTTTTTGTTTTTTGTAATTTTTATGGTTTTTCGTGGCTTTTAGGGTTTAAAGGTTTTCTTAGCAGACTACATGGTTTTTTGGGTTTTTTTATTTTAATGGAATTTTTGGGTTTTTTAGGTATCTTTTGTGGTTTTATGGTTTTTAGGTATTTCATGGGATTTTAGGGATTGTTATGGTTTTTATGTTTTTTTTTGGTTTTTAGGGTTGTATTGAATTTTTTGGGGTTTTAATGTTTTTAGAGGTTTGTTCTGATTTTTTGGGGTTTAAGGGCTTTTAACATTTTATAGTTTTTTAGGGTTTTTAGGGTGTTTATAATTTATTAGGTTTTTAGTGTCTTATTTTTTTAAGGTTTTTTAGGATTTTTTATACTTTTTAGTGCTTCTTATATTTTTAGGGATTTCTATGGCTATTTTAGGATGTTTATGGTTTTATGGGTTTTATAGATTTTGAGTAGTTTTAGAGTTTATTATGGTTTTAAGAATAATATATGTTTGTATTGTTTTATAGTGTTTTTAAGTTTTTATGGTTTTATTAGGATTTTTATGGTTTTGGGGGGTTTTTATATGTTTAGGGATTTCTATGATTGTTTTTTTAATTTTATGGATATTTAGTGTTTTTATGGATTTTGTGGGCTTTTATGAGTTTTATCGTTTTGAGGATTATTTAATTTTTTTGGTTTTTTTCATGTTTTTTATATTTATAATGGTTTTTAGTGTTTTTAAAATATTTAGGAATTTTATGGTTTTTATAGTTTTTAATGGTTTTTAGGGTTTTTATGGGGTTTTAATGTTTTTAGGGTGTTTATGGTTTTAGAAATTTTAGTTTTTTAAGTTTTTTAAGTGTTTTAATTTTTTTAAGGATTTACTCTGGGTTTTCATGGTTTTTAGGGTTTTGTATGTTTTTAGGGATTTTTTTGGTATTTTTTATGATTTTTAGGGTTTTTAGATTTTCTAGTGATAATGATGTTTTGAGTCTTTTTAGGGTTTTATGGTATTTTTTGGGGTTTTTTTGTTTTTTTTGTTTTTATTGGTTTTATAATTATTTTCATGTTTTTTAAATTTTTAGGGCTTTAAATATGTTTCTAGTTTTTAGTGAATTTTAGGGGAATTTTGGCTTTTTATAAATGTTTTTTTCTTTTTGGTGTTTTTATGGTTTTTAGGGGTTTTAATGGTTTTCAGGGTCTTTCGAAGGGTGTTTAGGGTTATTTCATTTTTTATCTTTTTCGGGGTTTTAAGAGATTTCATGTATTTATGGTTTTCTTAGGATTTTTCAGGGGATTTAGTGTTTTCATGTATTTATAGTTTTTCATATTTCTATGGGGTTTAGGGTTTTAGGGATTTAGTGGGGTTATTTTTGGGTTTTTAATGGTTTTTCTTGTTTTTTAGTTCTTATAGATTTTTTAGGGTTGTTAGAGTTTTTTAACATATTTATGTGATTAAAATATTTTTATAGTTTTCATTTCTTTTTAGGAGTTTTATAATTTTATGGTATTTAGTAGTTTTATAGTATTTAGAGGGTTTTATATTTTTAAGTTATTTTTATATATTTTTTGGGTTTTTATCATTTTTAGGGGTTTAAAGTGTATTTATGTTTTTGATGTTTTTCAGGGTTTTTGTGGTTTTATGGTCTTCTTAATTTTTAGGGTTTTTAGATATCTTTTTGACAATTATTGCATTTTTGGGATTTTAGCATTTTTGGGTTTTTAAAATTTTTCGATTTTTAAGGGTTTTAAGTGTTTTTAGGTTTTTATGTTTTTATATTGGTTTTCCATGGTTTTAGAGGTTTCTAATGTTTTAAGGTATTTTTTTATTTTTTTAATTTTAAGGTTTTTATGGATTTATGGATTTTAAGTGTTTTTATGTGTTTTTTGGGGTTTTATGGAGTTTTTTATGTTTTTAAGGGTTTTTTTCATTTTTAGGGATTTTGAGGTGTTTTAGTGTTTTTAATTGTTTAGGGGTTTAGTATTTTTATGGGTTTTAGGGTTTTTTTGGGTATTTAGTGTTTTAATTTTTTTGGAAGATTTATAGTTTTTAGGGGTTCTTAGGTGTTTTTAGGCTTTTTTTGGATATTTTAGGGTATTTATCATTTTTATATTTTTTATGGATTTAAAAAAAAATATTCTTAAGGGTTTTTAATTTTTTTTAAAGGTTTTAGGGTTTTTACACATTTTGGTATTTTTAGTGATTTTTTAGGAATTTTATGGTTTTTGGGGTTTTAGGGATTTTTAGGGGTTTTTTGGTTTTTTGGTTTTTTATGGGTTTTTGGTGTTTTTCTAGATTTTTATTTTTTAATTTTTTTTAGGTTTTTATGGTTTTCATAGGTTTTTTAAGAGTTTTTTATAATTTATTATGGTTTTATGGTTTTTTCGGGTATTATAGGATTTTTTGGGTATTTAGTGATTTTGATGTTTTTAGGGTTTTAGGGATTTTAATGGATTTTTTTTGATTTTTTTGGGGGTTTAGGGTTTTTCTTAGTTTTTTGTGTTTTAGATATTTTACTCCTTTTAACATCTTTTTGGGGTTATGTTTTTTACTGTTTTTTTTTCTTTTTTACGATTTTTATTGGATTTATGGGTTTTAATAATTTTAGGGGTTTTTATTTTTTTTAGTGTTTGTAATGGTTTTAATGATCTTTTAGTGATCTTAGGGTTTTTTTCATTTTTTTTATTTTTAGAATTTTAAAGTATTTTTAGGATTTTTTGGTATTCATAAGGTTTTTAGCTTTAATTACAATTTAAGGAATATATATATATATATATTAGGATTTTCATGTCTTTTTTGGGATTTTTTGGACTTTGGGGTTTTTTAGGTTTTTTAGGGTATTTAGTGTATTTATGTTATTATGGGGTTTGAATTATTTTAACATTTTAGAGGATTTCATAGTAGTTTTCTTGGTTTTTAGGGTTTTTTTTTGGGATTTTTAGTGGTTTTATGGGTTTTTATGCCTTTTATGTATTTTGAGGGTTTTAGAGGTTTTATGATTCTTAAGATTTTTTTGAGTTTTTTGGGTATTTTACTATTTATAATTATTCTTTTAACTTTTCACCAGTTTAAATGGTTTTTAATGTTTTTAGTATTTTTTTGGTTTTTTATATATTTTTAGAGGTTTTACATTATTTAGCGGGTTTAGGGTCATTGATGATTCTAGGGTTTTTTTTCATTTTTAGGGGTTTTATGTGTTATTAGTTTTCTATGAATTTATAGGGGTAGTTTTAGAGTCTTTAAAATTTTTATGTTTTTATGGATTTTTAGGGTTTTTTTGATTTTTTTTTGTTTTTGGTGGTTTTATGTTTTCTTAGTTATTTAAGATTTTTATGGTCTTTAGAGATTTTAGGGTCTGTTTTGGGTTTTTACTATTTTTTGTTTTTAGGAGTTTTAGTTGTTTTATTGTTTTTATCATTTTCAATGATATTTTAATGGTTTTTTATGTATTTAGTTATTTTTTGTGAATTATTAGTATTTTTATAATATTTTATCATTTTTTGGGGTTTGAAGGGGTTTTATATTTTTTATATCTTTTATGTTTTCTTAGGTTTTTAGGTTTCTCTTTGGGGTTTTCACAGTTTTTCATGTTTTTTATTTTTTTGAGATATTTGTTGATTTTTTAGGATTTTTATGGTTTGTTGGGTTTTAAATTATTTTTAGTGTATTTTATGTCTTTAGGGTATTTTTGAGTTTTTACCATTTTAAGATTTTTTAGATTTTTTATCAATTGTAAGTGTTTAAATGGATTTTAGAGTTTTTAGTGATTTATAGGTGTTTTTTGGGTTTTTAAGGTTTTAGGGTTTTTAAGGTTTTAGGGTTTTTATTGTTTTTATGGGATTTATAGTTTTATTTTGGTTTTTATGATTTTTTAGGTTTTTTGGAGTCATATCTGTTTTATGTTTTTTATTTTTTTCTTATTGTTTTTAAGGTTTTTTATGTTTTTAGGATTTTTATGGTTTAAATGGTTTTTATATTTTTTGTGCATTTTTGGGTTTTTATTGGTTTTTATGGTTATTGGGGGTTTATATGGTTTTTAGGTGTTTTAAGGTTTTTAGGGTCATTTTAGGGTTTTAGAATTTTTTTTGGGTTTTTAGGGGTTTTTTTTTTTTTTATTTTTTTATGTTTTTAATGTTTTCTTAGGGTTTTTAGGGTTTTTATGTATTTTTATGATTTTAGGGAGTTTTTTGGATTTTTAGTATTTTTATGGTTATTAGTGTTTTATGGTTTTTAGGGTTGTTAGGGGTCATTTGGGATTTTTTTGGTTTTTAGGATTTTTAGGATTTTTAGGGTTTTAAGTGATTTTTGGGTTTTTCGGTTTTCTTAGGAGACTGAATGGTTTTCCAGGTATTTATAAGAGATTTGTTTGTGATATTTCAGGTCATTTTGGGGGTTTTATGGTTTTTTAGTATTTTGAGGGATTTTAGAGATTTTTAGGTTTTTTTACCGTTTTATGGGTTTTTAGTGTTGTGTGGAAATTTTTGGGTTTTTAATATTTTTATATATTTTTAACATTTTTAGGGGTTTAACGTCTTTTAATAATTTTTAGTTTTTTGGGTTAATATTGTTTTTATGGTTTTTGAGTGTTTATCTCTTATTATGTTTTTAAGGTTTCATTTTTTTAAAGTTTTGTTAGGAGTTTTTATGATTTTTTGTGCTTCTTATGTTTTTAGAGATTTTCATGGCTATTTTTGGATTTTTATGGTTTTAGGGGTTTATGGATTTTGATTAGTATCAGGGTTTATTTGGGGTTTTAGAATATAATATGTTTTTATGGGGTTTCAGCATTTTTAGGATTTTATGGTTTTCTTAGGATTTTTATGGTTTTATGGTATTTTATGTGATTAGGTATTTTTATGGATTCTTAGGATTTTAATGAATTTTAATGTTTTTTGGGATTTTTAGGGGTTTTATGGTTTTTATAGTTTTTATGATTTTTTTTGTTTTAAAGAGTTTTTTGAGTTTTTTAGGGTTTTTAAGGTTTTTAGTGTTTTAAGATATTTAGGAATTTAAAACATTTTTACAATTGTAGTGGTTTTAAGGGTTTTTATCGGGTTTTATTGTTTTAGGGGGTTTTATGGTTTTATCAATTTTAGGTTTCTAGGTTTTTTATGTTTTTTTACGTTTTTAATTTTTTCCTTAGAGTTTTTATGGATTTTAGGATTTTTTATATTTTTAGGGATTTTTATTATTTGTATTATTTTTATATTTTTTGTGATTTTGAGTGTTTTATGTGTTTTTAGGGTTTTATTGTATTTTTGAGTTTTAGTTTTATTTAAAGTTTTTTATGGTTTTTGTGATTTTTTTTAGTTTTAAAATTTTTTTAGGGTTTTAAATATTTTTTCACTTTTTAGTGAATTTTAGAGTTTTATGGTTTTTTAGAATTTTTTATGGTTTTTGGAGTTTTTAGGGGTTTTAGGGATTTTAATGGTTTTTAAGGTATTATGGTCTTTTGGAAAGTTTTTAGGGTTTTTTATATTTTTTATCTTTTTAGGGGTTTTAATTGTTTTCAAGTATTTATCCTTAGGATTTCTCAAGAAATTTTAGGTTTTTAGGTTTTGAAATATTTTGGGTTCTTTTAGAATTTTATTGGTGTTTTCTGTTTTTAGATAATTTTAGGGTTTTAATTTTTTTAGGGTTTTATTGTTTTCTTTGGGGTTTTCTTGTTTTTTATGGTGTTTTACATTTTTAGTAATTTTTTGGGGTTTTTAGGATTTTATGATTATTAGGGGTCTTATGGATTTTGATGGTTTTTGGGGGTTTTATGGATTTTAAGTGTTTTAGTGTTTTTATGTATTTTTTTGTTTTTTGCGGTATTAGGGTTATTTATGAGTTTTTAGTGTTTTTAAGGTTCTTTAGAGTTTTTAATGTTTTCATGTCACTAAAAGGATTGTAGTGTTTTAAATAGGGTTTTAGGGGTTTATGGGTTTTATGGTTGTCATAGTATTTAGGGCTTTATTTGGGTTTTATGGATTATAGGGTTTTTTGGGTTTTTATCATTTATAGGGTTTTAAGGCTTTCATAGGGGTATTTAAGAGTTTTATGATTTTTTATGTCTTGGGATTTTTAGGATATTTATGGTTTCTTAGGGTATTTAGGGGTTTTTTTTGGGTTTTTAGTGGTTATAGGGTTTTTTTTATTTTTTTGATTTTTTTGAAGTTTTCAGGTTTCTATATTTTTCATAATAATTTAAGGTTTTTAAATAGGATTGAGAGTTTTTTTTGTGAATTTTTAGGTTTTTTGATGTTTTAGGGATTTTAAATATATTTCGGGATTTTCATGGTTTATATGGCTTTTAGTTGTATTAGGGTCTTTTAATGTTTTTTGGGTTTTTACAATTTTTTAGGTGTTTCAGGGTTTTAAGTGTGTTTGAGGTTTTTCAATTTTCTTAGGGGTGTTCAAGATTTTTATGATTATTTTATTTTTTTGGTTATTTAGGTATTTTTAGGATTTTATGGTATTTTAGTTTTTTACGGATTTTTAGGTTTTTAGGCATTTTTAGTGATTTTTTTAGGATTTTTATAGTTTTTGACGATTTCTTGAGATATTGAGGGGTTTTGGGGTTATTATGGAATTTATCGATTTTTTGCGCTTTTAGGGTTTTTTTAGTTTTTAAGGGTTTTATGGTTTTTAATAGTATTTTAATGTTTTAGAAGTTAAAAGGGGTTTATGAGTTTTCAGTGTATTTTTAGGGTTTTCTTGGTTTTAGGGTTTTATGTTTTTTAGCGGTTTTATATTTTTTAGGTGATTAAATTTTTCTCACATTTTTTTGAATTTTTAGGGTTTTTAGGGTTTTATGTTTTATTCAAGTTATAAGTGTTTTTATGTTCTTATTTTTTTCATAGTGTTTTTGGGGGATTTTAGGGTTCTTTATAGTTTAGGTGTTTTTTGGGTTGTTTTATGATTTTTATGGTTTCTGGGGTTTTTATAATTTTTAAGTTGTTAGATTTTTTGTATTTTTAGTGTTTTTATAGTTTTTTGTATTTGAGTTTTTTGGTGTTTATTTTGTTTTTAGGGTTTTTTAAAATGTTTAAGGGTATAAAGTGTTTTTTAGAGTTTTTAGTGATTTTTGTGGTTTTTTATTTTTTACGGTTTTTTAGGGTTTTAGGTGTTTTTTGGGTTTTAATATTTTTAGTGGTTTATGTTTTTTTACTTTTCTTATTATTTTGTATGATTTAGGTGCTTTTATGTTTTTTAGTTTTTTATAGGGTTTTATGGTTTTTTACATTTTTTTGTATTTTTTGGGATTGTTTTGAATTTTTATGGGTTTTTTACGGGTTTTAGTGATTTTAAGGGGTTTTAGGGTTCTTTGTGGTTTTTTGGGTCTTTATGGATTTTTTGTTTTCATGGTTTTTTTGAGTTATTTAGGGGTTTTCGGATTTCAGTTTTTTTAAGCTTTTTATGGGTTTAGAGGGGTTTTATTGTTTTTTGTGGTTTTTAGGGTTTTAATGGTGTTTAGGGATTTTAATGGTTTTTGGGTTTTATTGTTTTATGGTTTTATAGTGCTTTCTGAGTTTTTTACATTTTTATGTTTTTTTGGAATTTTTAGGGTTTTTATGGTTTTATTCGGTTTATATGGATTTTGAGTGTTTTTGGGTTTTAGGGTTGTTTTTCATTTTTATATTTTTTAGAGGTTTTCATTTTCTTAGGATTTTATTTTTTTTATTAGGGTTTTAGTGTTTTTACACTTTATGGGTTTTTTAGGTGTTTTTATTGTTTTTATGGTTTTAGATTTTTTAGGGGGTTTGAGGGTTTTAAGGTTTTATGGTATTGGGGGGATTTTAGGGTTTTTTTTATATTTTATGGTTTTAAGGGGTTTTAGATTTTTATAATATTTTTGGTGGATTTAATTTTTTTTTATATTTTTTAGTGGTTTTAATGGATTTTTAGGTTTTTTATATTTTTTTTATTTTTATAGTATTTAGGGTTTTAATGTTTTTAATGGTTTTTAACGTTTTTAGTTTTTTAGTGTTTTTATGTGGTTTAGGGCATTTAAATCATTATTAGGGGGTTTCAGGATTTTTTGGAATTTTTTGTTTTTATGTTTTTAAAGGAATTTTGAAGATTTTATGGATTTTTATCTTTTTTTAGAGATTATGAGGGGTTTTATGGTTTTTGAGGATTTTTAGTGTTTTTATGGTTTTTTGGGGTTTCTAATTTTTTTGAGTCGTTATAATTTTTAAGCGTTTTTAGAGTTTTTAACATTTTCCTACATTTAAAGTATTTTTAGTCTCTTTTGTGGGTTTTTTTGTTTTTGGGAGTTTTATGGTTTTTAAATATTTTTAGGGATTTTATGGGTTTTAGGGGTTTTAGGTGGTTTTGGGATATTTAATCTATTTTTATGGTTTTTAGTGTTTTTTAGGATTTTAGGGGTTTTATGTGTTTTAGGTATTTATTATTTTCATAAGCTTTTCCCCTTTTTATGGGGTTTACATTTTTAGGGGGATTAAATATTTAGGGATTATTTTTTATTTTTATGGATTTTTCTGGAATTTTGAGGGTTTTTAGGGTTTCTTGGGGTTTTAGAGTTCTTAGGTTTTTCAGCTGTTTTATATGTTTTTATGTTCTTAAGGATTTATTAGGAGTTTTTAGGGATTTTTAGTGTTTTTAGAAATTTAATGATTTTTAGTGATTTTTAGGATTTTTAGGAGGGTGTATGGTTTTTAGAGATTTTGTTTGTTTATATATTTTTAGGTTTTATAATTTTAAGATTTTTTAGGATTTTAACGGTTTTTAGAGTTTTCAATGATTTTGGGGGTTTAATAGGTCCTTATCGTTTTTAGTGAGGCTTCGTTGGTTTTAGGGTTTTAGGGTTTTTAAGCGTTTTAGTTTTTTGGGTTTGTTTGTGTTTTAGTGTCTTTAGGGGTTTTTCGTTTTTAGGTTTTTAACATTTTCTTAGGTATTTTTAGGGTTTTTTCTTGTTATTATGGATTTTTTGGTATTTTTATGGTTCTTAAAGTTTTTAGGGATTTTGAGGGTTTTTAAGGGATTATATGGGTTTTAGTGATTTTATGTTCTTTTAGTTTATTAATGCTTTCTTAGGAGGGCTTAGGGATTTTAGGGATTTTTATGTTTTTTGGGTTTTCAGATATTTTTCTTCGTTTATAATGTTTTTAGGGTTTTTAGGGATTTTGAGTGTTTTCAAGTTTATTGGGGTTATACTGGTTTTTAGATTTTTTTTAGGTTTTTTATGGGTGTTTAGTGTTTTTAGGTTTTTTAGGGTTTTTTTAGGTTTTTTGGGTTTTTATTGTTCTTTATTGGTTTTAGGGATTTTTAGGTACTTTAGGGGTTTTAGAGATTTTTGTGTTTTATGGTTTTAAGAGTTTTTAACAAATTTAGGGGTTTAAAGTGTTTTTGGAGATTTTAGTGGTTTTTAATAGTTTTTATTTTGTATTAGAGTTTATAAGGTTTTTATAGTGTCTAAAAGGGTTTATGGTTTTTTGGACTTTTTAGCATTTTTATAGGGTTTTGGGTTATTAGTGTTTTTTAGATTTTCAAGTGATTTTATCTACTTTTATATTTTTTAGGATATTATAGGGTTTTGATGGTTTTTAGGGGTTTTCTTTGTTTTTTGGTATTTTTAGATATTTTTATGAATTTTATGGATCCTTAGGATTTTTAAGGATTTTAATGTTTTTAAGGGGATTTTTTGGGTTTTTTGTTTTTAGGGAATTCATAGGTTTTTAGGGTTTTAGGGGTTTCCCATGATTTTTGGTTTTTAAGTTATTTTTAGGGGTTTTATGGGGTTTTTTCCATTTTTATGTATTTTAGGGTATTTATATGTTTTTATGGGTTTTTTTGGTTTTTTGGAATTTTGTGGGGTTTTAGGGTTTTTATGGTTTTTTTTTTTTTTTTGGGGATTTAGGTAATTTTTTATTTTTGAGGGGTTTTAATGTTTCATAGAGTTTTTTATGAATTTATAGGCTTATGTTTTTTAGCGTTTTATATTTTTAGGGGTTTACATGTTATTAGGCTTTTAAGGGATTCTTAGGGGTTTTCAGGGGTTTTAAGGACTTATATGTTTTAGGAAGTTTAAGGAATTCTTTAGGATTTTTATCTTATTTGGATTGGTTTTAGGGGTTTTGAGAGTTTTTAGTATTTTTTATGGTTTTTAGAGTTTTTTGGGTTTTAGGGGTTTTAAGATTATATTTGGGTTTTAATTATTTTTAGGTCATTGTGTTTTTATTGTTTTTTTTAGGTTTTTTAGGGTTTTTATATTTTTATGTAATTTTAGGGGATTAAGATATTTATTGTTTTATGGGGTTTATATTTTTTAGGGGTATTTTTGGGTTTTCATTTTTAATGGTATTTTTGGGTTTTTGGGTTTTTTTAGTTTTTAGGGTTTTAGGGGTTATTCAGTGTTTAAAAAAAATTCATGTTGAATTTTTATATTGTTTTGAGTGGTTTTTAGTGTTTTTATGGGGTCATATGGTTTTTATGGTTTTTAGGGGTTTTTATGGTTTTGGGGTTTTTAGAGGGTTTTAGAGGTTTTTAAGGTTTTAAGAATTTTTTTGTTTCTATGGGTCTAAAAAAATTTTTATGTTTTTTTGGTTTTGTTAGGGTTTATCTAGGTTTTTAGGATTTTTTTAATATTAAGAGATTTTTTGGGTTTTTATGAATTTTATATTTTTGGTGTTTATTGAATTTGGAGGGCTTTTTGGGTGTTTAGTTTTTTAGTGGTTTTTTGGGGATTTTGGGGTTTTATGGATTTTTAGAGTTTGTTAACATTTTTAGGTTCTAAAGAGTGTTTAGTGGGTTTGTAGGGGTTTGAAGTAGTTTTGGATTTTTTTTAATATCTTTAGGGTTATTTTTTATAGGGTTTTTATGGTGTTTAGAGTTTTTAGGGTTATTAGAAATTTTTAGGATTTTAGGGGTTTTATTTGTTTTAGGTTTCTATTATTTTCAATGGGATTTTAAAAACAATTAGGGGTTTTTACATTTTTAGGTATTATTATATATTTTTAGCAATTTTATAATTTTTTGGGATTTTAGGGATTTTGAGGAGTTTAAGGGTTTTATTTTTTTTGTTTTTTCTTGTGTTTATATGGTTTTTTTAGTTCTCTAGGGGTTTTAATTTTTATCATTCTTCTTAATGTTTTAAGAAATCAAACGTTTTTTAGTGTTTCTAGTGGTTTTTTGGGTGTTTATTGGTTTTTATGTTTTTTATGTTTTTTGATCCTTATTATTTTATCTCTTGGTTTTTATAATTTTATATGTTTCTAAGGGATATAATTGTTATAATTCTTTATGGAATTGATTAGTTTCTATCTGGGTTGTTTAATTTTTTTGAGTTTTCTACGGATTATTATGGGTTTGTTGGGATTTTGATCGTTTTAGGGTTTTTATTATTTTTATTATTTTTAGGTGATTTATGTTAATTTGGATTATAATGTTTTCTAAGGGGTTTTTAGGGTTTTTAGGGATATATAATTTTTAGGTGATTTGGGGATTTTTAGGATTTATATGGTTTTTTGGGTTGTTATAGATTTTGAGGGGCTATTTTTGGGTTTTTTTGGTTATTAGGGTTTAGGTTTTAATGTATTATTAGGGTTTTTTTTTCATTTTATTGCTTTAAAGTTTACTTATGTTTTTTATTTTTTATTATGGTTTTTATTTTATTTAAGGTATTCTTAATTTTAAGGATTTTTAGATATTTTTATGATTATTATGGTATATTTGGGTTTTTAGCATTTTTATGTTTTTATGGGTTTTACGTGTTTTTAGGTTTTTAAGATTTTCAATGAGTTTTCCAGGGTTTTAGCGGTTTCTTATGTTTTAATTTGTTTTATGGTTTATAGGGTTTTTATTGATTTTTTGGGGTTATAGGTGTTTTTAGGGGTTTTATGGAATTTTTTAGGTTTTAAGGGTTTTTTCATTTTTTTTTGCTTTTGAGGTGTTTTAGAGTGTTTAATGTTTTTAGGGGTTTAGTGATTTAAGGGTTTTAGGTTTTATATGGGATTTTAGTTTTCTAATGTTTTTTGGAGGTTTTATGGTTTTTTGGGGTTTTTTAGTTTTTATAAGTTTTTTATGATATTTTTGGATATTTATCATTTTTAGGTTTATTATAGCATTTAATTTTTTTTATATTTTTTAGGATTTCTTATTATTTTTTTAAGGGTTTATGGTTTTTATGATTTTTAGTGTATTTTGGGGTTTTAGGGGATTTTTTAGTTTTTATCTTTATAAGGGTTTTTTGAGTTTTTAACGTGTTTAGGGCATGAAATGGGTTTTAGTGTTTTTCGTGATTTTTAGGTGTATTATGGATTTTTATGGTTTTTAAGGTTTGTTGTTGTTTTTAAGGATTTTTTGGTTTTTTATGGTTTTTATTATTTTTAAGCTTTTGGAGTTATATGTGTTTTATGGTTATTATTGTTCTCGTATTATTTTCTAGGTTTTTTTTACATTTTTTAAGATTTTATGTTTTAAAGTGGTTTAAACGATTTTTATATTTTTGGTGGTTTTTAGGGTTTTTATGGGTTTTTTGGGTTATTTTTTGTTTATGGGGGTTTATATAGTTTTAGGTGTTTTAGGGTTGTTAGGTTATTTTTGTGTTTTATCGTTTTCTAATGGATTTTTGGGGGTCATTTGGGATTTTTTGGTTTTATTGTTTTTTTGTGATTTTTACGGTTTTTCGTGGATTTTAGGGTTTTATGGTTTTCTTAGCAGACTACATGGTTTTCTGGGTTTTTTTATGGAATTTTTGGGATTTTTTAGGTATTTTTTGGGGTTTTATAGTTTTTAGGGATTTCATGGGATTTTAGGGATTGTAATGGTTTTTATGTGTTTTTTTTGGTTTTTTAGGGTTGTATTGAATTTTTAGGGGTTTTAATGTTTTTAGAGGTTTATTCTCATTTTTAGGGGTTTAAGGGCTTTTAACATTTTATATTTTTTTAGGGTTTTATGGTTATTAGGTTTTTAGGTTTTTAGGGTGTTTAGAATTTATTAGGTTTTTAGTGTTTTATTTTTTCAATCTTTTTTAGGATTTTTTATACTTTTTAGTGCTTCTTATGTTTCTAGGTATTTTTATGGCTATTTTAGGATGTTTATGGTTTTATGGGTTTTATAGATTTTGAGTAGTTTTAGAGTTTATTATAGTTTTTAGAATAATATTTGTTTGTATTGGTTTATAGTGTTTTTACGTTTTTATGGTTTTATTAGGATTTTTTTGGTTTTTGGGGGTTTTTATATATTTAGGGATTTCTATGATTTTTTTTTATTTTTATTGATATTTAGTGTTTTTATGGATTTTGTGGGTTTTTATGGGTTTTATAGTTTTGAGGTATATTTAATTTTTTAGGTGTTTTTCATGTTTGTTAGATTTATAATGGTTTTTAGTGTTTTTAAAATATTTTGGAATTTTATGGTTTTTATAGTTTTTATTGGTTTTTAGGGTTTTTATGGTGTTTTAATGTTTTTAGGGTGTTTTATGGTTTTAGAAATTTTAGGTTTTTATGTTTTTTAGGTGTTTTAATTTTTTTAAGGATTTACTGGGGGTTTTCATGGTTTGTAGGGTTTTGTATGTTTTTAGGGATTTTTTGGTATTTTTTATGATTTTTAGGGTTTTTCATATTTTCTATTGATAATGATGTTTTGAGTGTTTTCAGGGTTTTATGGTATTTTTGGGGTATTTTTGTTTTTTTTGTTTTTTATTGATTTTGTAATTATTTTCATGTTTTTTAAATGTTTAGGGCTTTAAATATGTTTCTAGTTTTTAGTGAATTTTAGGGGAATTATGGTTCTTTATAATTTTATTTCTTTTTCATGTTTTTATGGTTTTTAGGGGTTTTAATGTTTTTTAGGGTCTTTTAAAGGGTGTTTAGGGTTATTTCATTTTTTATCTTTTTCGGGGTTTTAAGTGATTTCATATATTTTTGGTTTTCTTAGGATTTTTCATGGGATTTAGTGTT
The DNA here is from genome assembly GCA_963277665.1 of Viscum album. Taxonomy (NCBI): domain Eukaryota; kingdom Viridiplantae; phylum Streptophyta; class Magnoliopsida; order Santalales; family Viscaceae; genus Viscum; species Viscum album. The sequence goes on from OY728152.1 coordinate 1,119,804,688, forward strand.
TTCATGTATTTATGGTTTTTGGGATTTCTATGGGGTTTACGGTTATTAGGGATTTAGTGGGGTTATTTTTGGGTTTTTAATGGGTTTTCTAGTTTTTTAGTTCTTAGATATTTTTTAGGGTTGTTAGAGTTTTTTAACATTTTTCTGTGATTAAATTATTTTTATAGTTTTCATTTCTTTTTAGGAGTTTTAGAATTTTATGGTATTTAGTAATTTTATAGTATTTAGAGGGTTTTATATTTTTAAGTTGTTTTTATATATTTTTAGGGTTTTTATCTTTTTTAGGGGTTTAAAGTGTATTTATGTTTTTGATGTTTTTTAGGGTTTTTGTGGTTTTATGGGCTTCTTAATTTTTAGGGTTTTTAGATATCTTTATGAAAATTATTGCATTTTTTGGATTTTAGCATTTTTGGGTTTTTAACATTTTTAGGTTTTAAGGGTTTTAAGTGTTTTTATGTTTTTATGTTTTTATATTGGTTTTCCATGGTTTTAGAGGTTTCTAATGTTTTAAGGTATTTTTTTTATTTTTTTTTATTTTTAAGGTTTTTATGGTTTTATGGATTTTAAGGGTTTTCATGTGTTTTTGGGGTTTTATGGAGTTTTTTATGTTTTTAAGGTTTTTTCATTTTTAGGGATTTTGAGGTGTTTTAGTGTTTTTAACTTTTTAGGGGTTTAGTATTTTTATGGGTTTTAGGGTTTTTTTGGGTATTTAGAGTTTTAATTTTTTTTTTGGAAGATTTATTATTTTTAGGGGTTCTTAGGTGTTTTTAGGCTTTTTTTGGATATTTTAGGGTATTTAACATTTTTATATTTTTTATGGATTTTAAAAAAATTTATATTCTTAAGGGTTTTTAATTCTTTTTAATGGTTTTAGGGTTTTTACAATTTTTCGTATTTTTAGTGATTTTTTAGGAATTTTATGGTTTTTGGGGTTTTAGAGACTTTGAGGGGTTTTTTGGTTTTTTGGTTTTTTATGGGTTTTTGGTGTTTTTGTAGATTTGGATTTTTTAAATGTTTTTAGGTTTTTATGGTTTTCATTTGGTTTTTAAGATTTTTTTATAATTTATCATGTATTTATGGTTTTTTCGGGTATTTTAGGATTTTTAGGGTATTTAGTGATTTTGATGTTTTTAGGGTTTTAGGGATTTTAATGGATTTTTTTTGATGTTTTTGGGGGTTTAGGGTTTTTATTAGTTTTTAGTGTTTTGGAGCTTTTACACCTTTTAACATCTTTTTGGGGTTATGTTTTTTTCTGTTTTTTTCTTTTTTACGATTTTTATTGGATTTATGGGTTTTAATAATTTTAGGGGTTTTTATTTTTTTTAGTGTTTGTAATGGTTCTAAGGATCTTTTAGTGGTCTTAGGGTTTTTTTCATTTTTTTTAATTTTTAGAATTTTAAAGTGTTTTTAGTATTTTTTGGTATTCTTAAGGTTTTTAGCTTTAATTACAATTTAAGGAATACATATATATATATATATATTAGGATTTTCATGTTATTTGGGTTTTTTTGGACTCTGGGGGTTTTTAGGTTTTTTAGGGTATTTAGTGTATTTACATTATTATTGGGTTTGGATTATTTTAACATTTTTGAGGATTTCATAGTAGTTTTCTTGGTTTTTAGGGTTTTTTTGTTTTTTGGGATTTTTAGTGGATTTATGGGTTTTTATGCCTTTTATGTGTTTTGAGGGTTTTAGAGGTTTTATGATTCTTAAGATTTTTTTGAGTTTTTTGGGGTTTTTACTATTTATAATTATTTGTTTAACATTTCACTGGTTTAAATGGTTTTTAATCTCTTTAGTAGTTTTTTGGTTTTTTATATATTTTTAGAGGTTTCACATTATTTAGCGGGTTTTAGGGTCATTTATGATTGTAGGGTTTTTTTTCATTTTTCGGGGTTTTATGTGTTATTAGGTTTCTATGAATTTATAGGGGTGGTTTTAGGGTCTTTAGGATTTTTTTTGTTTTTTCAGATTTTTAGGGTTTTTTTGATTTTTTTTTGTTTTTGGTGGTTTTATGTTTTCTTAGTTATTTTAAGGTTGTTATGGTCTTTAGAGATTTTAGGGTCTATTTTGGGTTTTTACTATTTTTTGTTTTTAAGAGTTTTAGTTGTTTTATTGTTTTTATCATTTTAAATGATATTTTAATGGTTTTTTATGACTTTAGTTATTTTTGGGGAATTATTAGGATTTTTATAACAATTTATCATTTTTTGGGGTTTGAAGGGGTTTTATATTTTTTATCTCTTTTATGTTTTCTTAGGTTTTTAGGTTTATCTATGGGGTTTTCACGGTTTTTTCAGGTTTTTTAATTTTTTGAGATATTTGTTGATTTTCTAGGATTTTTATGGTTTTTTGGGTTTTAAATTATTTTTAGTGTATTTTATGTCTTTAGGGTATTTTTGAGTTTTTGCCATTTTATGATTTTTTAGAGTTTTTAAAAATTGTAGGTGACTAAATGGATTTTAGAGTTTTTAGTGATTTATAGGTGTTTTTTGGGTTTTTACGGTTTTTAGGGTTTTTATTATTTTTACGGGATTTTGAGTTTTATTATGGTTTTTATGATTTTTTAGGTTTTTTGGAGTCATATGTGTTTTTAGGTTTTTTATTTTTTTCTTATTGTCTTTAAGGTTTTTTATGTTTTTAGGATTTTTATGGTTTAAATGGTTTTTATATTTTTAGGGCGTTTTTGGATTTTTATTGGTTTTTATGGTGATTAGGGGTTTATATGGTTTTTAGGTGTTTTAGGGTTTTTAGGATCTTTTTAGGGTTTTAGAATTTTTTTGGGTTTTTAGGGGTTTTTTTATGTTTATAATGTTTTCTTAGGGTTTTTAAAGGTTTTTATGGATATTTATGATTTTAGGGAGTTTTATTAGATTTTTAGTATTTTTATTGTTATTAGTGTTTTATGGTTTTTAGGGTTGTTAGGGGTCATTTGGTATTTTTTTGGTTTTTTGGATTTTTAGGATTTTTAGGGTTTTAAGTGATTTTTGGGTTTTACGGTTTTCTTAGGAGACTGAATGGTTTTCCAGGTATTTATAAAAGATTTGTTTGTGATATTTTAGGTCATTTTGGGGGTTTTTTGGTTTTTTGGTATTTTGAGGGATTTTAGAGATTTTTAGGTTTTTTTTACCGTTTTATGGGTTTTTAGAGTTGTGTGGAAATTTTTGGGGTTTTAATATTTTTATATTATCTAAACATTTTTAGAGGATTAACGTCCTTTAATAGTTTTTAGTTTTTTGGGTTATTATGGTTTTTGTGGTTTTTGAGTGTTTAGCTCTTATTATGTTTTTAAGGTTTCATTTATTTAATGTTTTGTTAGGATTTTTTATGATTTTTTGTGCTTCTTATGTTTTTATAGGTTTTCATGGCTATTTTTGGATTTTTATGGTTTTAGGGGTTTATGGATTTTGATTAGTATCAAGATTTATTAGGGGTTTTAGTATATAATATGTTTTTATGGGGTTTCATCATTTTTAAGATTTTATGGCTTTCTTAGGATTTTTATGGTTTAAGGGTATTTTCTGTGATTAGGTATTTTTATGGATTTTTAGGATTTTTATGGATTTTAATGTTTTTTCGGATTTTGAGGGGTTTTATGGTTTTTATAGTTTTTATGATTTTTTATGATTTTTTTTTTGTTTTTAGATGTTTTTTGAGTTTGTTATGGTTTTTAATGTTTTTAGTGTTTTAAGATATTTATGAATTTAAAACATTTTTACAGTTGTAGTGGTTTTAAGGGTTTTATGTGGTTTTATTGTTTTTAGGGGGTTTTATGGTTTTATCAATTTTAGGTTTCTAGGTTTTTAAGTTTTGATACGTTTTTAATTTTTTCCTTAGAGTTTTTATGGTTTGTAGGGTTTTTTATATTTTTAGGGATTTTTATTATTTGTATTATTTTTATATTTTTTGTGATTTTGAGTGTTTTATGTGTTTTTAGGGTTTTATGGTATTTTTGAGTTTTAGTTTTATTTAAATATTTTTATGGTTTTTGTGATTTTTTATAGTTTTTAAAATTTTTTAGGGTTTTAAATTTTTTTTCACTTTTTAGTGAATTTTAGATTTTTATGGTTTTTTAGAATTTTTTATGGTTTTAGGAGTTTTTATGGTTTTATAAGTTTTTAGGGTTTTAGTGATTTTAATGGTTTTTAAGGTTTTATGGTCTTTTGAAGAGTTTTTAGGGTTTATTATATTTTTTATCTTTTTTGTGGTTTTAATAGTTTCATGTATTTATCCTTAGGATTTTTCAATAAATTTAAGGTTTTTTAGGTTTTGAAATATTTTGGGTTCTTTTATAATTTTATTGGGGTTTTCTGTTTTTAGATAATTTTAGGGTTTTAATTGTTTTCGGGTTTTATGGTTTTCTTTGGGGTTTTATTGGTTTTTATGGTGTTTTATATTTTTAGTTATTTTTTGGGGTTTTTAGGATTTTATGATTTTTAGGGGTCTTAAGGATTTTGATGGTTTTTGGGGGTTTTATGGATTTTAAGTGTTTTAGTGTTTTTATGTATTTTTTTGGTTTTTCGGGGTATTAGGGTTTTTTATGAGTTTTTAGTGTTTTTAAGGTTCTTTAGAGTTTTTAATGTTTTTATGTCACTAAAAGGATTGTAGTGTTTTAAATAGGTTTTTAGGGGTTTATGGGTTTTATGGTTGTCATAGTTTTTAGGGCTTTATTTGGGTTTTATGGATTATAGGTTTTTTAGGGTTTTTATCATTTTTAGGTTTTTAAGGCTTTCATAGGGGTATTTAGGAGTTTTATGATTTTTAGGATATTTATGGTTTCTTAGGGTATTTAGGGATTTTTTTTGGGTTTTTAGTGGTTATAGGGGTTTTTTATTTTTATTTTATTTTTTTGATGTTTTTAGGTTTCTATAATTTTTATAAAAATTTAAGGTTATTAATTAGGATTAAGAGTTTTTTGTGGATTTTTTGGGTTTTTGATGTTTTAGGGATTTTAAATATTTTTTTGGGTTTTCATGGTTTATATGGTTTTTAGTTGTATTAGGGAATTTTAATGTTTTTTTTTTGGTTTTTTACCATTTTTTAGGTGTTTTAGGGTTTGATGTGTGTTTGGGGTATTTAAATTTTCTTAGAGGGTTTTCAAGGTTTTTATGATTATTTTATTTTTTTGGTTATTTAGGTATTTTTAGGATTTTATGGTATTTTAGTTTTTTACGAATTTTTAGGCTTTTACGGATTTTTTGTTTTTTATAAATTTTTAGGTATTTAGGGGCTCAAAGTTTTTTTTATGTTTTTATGGTTTTCTTAGTGTTTTCAAGGTTTCTAGGGTTTTTAGGCATTTTTAGGGATTTTTTAGGATTTTTATAGTTTTTGACGATTTTTAGAGATATTGAGGGTTTTTGGGGATTTTATCGCATTTATCGATTTTTTTCACTTTTAGGGTTTTTTTAGTTTTTAAGGGTTTTAAGGTTTTTAATATTATTTTAATGTTTTAGATGTTCAAAGGTTTTTATGAGTTTTCAGTTTATTTTTAGGGTTTTCTTGGTTTTATGGTTTTATGTTTTTTAGCGGTTTTATATTTTTTAGGTGATTAAAGTTTTCTCGTATTTTATTCATTTTAAGGGTTTTTAGGGTTTTATGTTTTATTCAAGTTATAATTGTTTTTATGTTCTTATTTTTTTCATAGTGTTTTTGTGGGATTTTAGGGTTTTTTATAGTTTAGGTGTTATTTGGGTTGTTTTATGATTTTTATGGTTTCTAGGGTTTTTAATAATTTTTAAGTTGTTAGATTTTTATTGTTTTTAGTTTTTTTGTAGTTTTTTGTATTTGAGTTTTTTTGGTGTTTATTTGGTTTTTAGGGTTTTTTAAATTTTTTAATGGTATAAAGTGTTTTTTAGAGGTTTTAGTGACTTTTGTGGTTTATTTATTTTTTACAATTTTTTAGGGTTTTAGGTGATTTTTTGGGTTTTAATATTTTTAGTGGTTTTTGTTTTTTTACTTTCCATATTATTTTGTATGATTTAGGTGTTTTTATGTTTTTTAATTTTTTCTAGGGTTTTATGGTTTTTTACATTTTTTTGTATTTATTGGGATTGTTTTGAATTTTTATGGGTTTTTACGTTTTTTATTGATTTTAAGGGGTTTTAGGGTTCTTTGTGTTTTTTTTGGGTCTTTATGGATTTTATGTTTTCATGGGTTTTTGAGTTATTTAGGGGTTTTAGGATTTTAGTTTTTTTAAGATTTTTATGGGTTTAGAGGGGTTTAATTGTTTTTTGTGGTTTTTAGGGTTTTAATGGTGTTTAGGGATTTTAATGGTTTTTGGGTTTTATTTTTTTATGGTTTTATGGTTCTTTTTGAGTTTTTTTTACATTTTTATGTTTTTTTGGAATTTTTATGATTTTTATGGTTTTATTCAGTTTATATGGATTTTGAGTGTTTTTGGGTTTTAGGGTGGTTTTTCATTTTTAGATTTTTTAGAGGTTTTCATTTTCTTAGGATTTTACGTTTTTTATTAGGGTTTTAGTGTTTTTACACTTTATGGGTTTTTTAGGTGTTTTTATTATTTTTATGGTTTTAGATTTTTTAGGGGGTTTGAGGGTTTTATGGTTTTATGGTTTTGGGGGGATTTTAGGGTTTTTTTATTTTTTATGGTTTTAAGGGGTTTTAGATTTTTATAATATTTTTGGTGGATTGAATTGTTTTTTATATTTTTTTAGTGGTTTTAATGGATTTTTAGGTTTTTTATGTTTTTTCTATTTTTATAGTATTTAGGGTTTTAATGTTTTTAATGGTTTTCAACGTTTTTAGTTTTTTAGGGTTTTTATGTGGTTTAGGGCATTTAAATCTTTCTTAGGGGGTTTCAGGATTTTCTGGATTTTTATGTTTTTCTATTTTTAGTGAATTTTTAGGATTTTATGGATTTTTATCTTTATTTAGGGATTATGAGGGGTTTTATGGTTTTTTGAGGATTTTTAGTGTTTTTATGGTTTTTTAGGGTTTCACAGTTTTTTGAGTCGTTATATTTTTTAAGGGTTTTAGAGTTTTTAGCATTTTCCTACATTTAAAGTATTTTTATTCTCTTTTGTGGGTTTTTTTTTGTTTTTGGGAGTTTTATGGGGTTTAAATATTTTTTATGATTTTTATGGTTTTTAGGGGTTTTAGGTGGTTTTGTGATATTTAATCTGTTTTTATGATTTTTATTATTTTTTAGGATTTTAGGGGTTTTATGTGTTTTAGGTATATATTATTTTCATAAGCTTTTCCCCTTTTTATGGGGTTTACATTTTTAGGGGGATTACATATTTAGGGATTATTTTTTATTTTTATGGAGTTTTCTGGGATTTTGAGGGTTTTCAGGGTTTCTTGGGGTTTTAGAGTTCTTAGGTTTTTCAGGGGTTTTCTATGTTTTTATGTTCTTAAGGATTTATTAGGGCTTTTTAGGGATTTTTAGTGTCTTTAGAAATTTAAAGATTTTTAGTGATTTTTAGGATTTTTAGGAGGGTTTATGGTTTTTAGAGATTTTTTTGTTTATATATTTTTAGGTTTTAGAATTTTAAGATTTTTTTAGGATTTTAACGGTTTTTAGAGTTTTCAATGATTTTGGGGGTTTAATGGGTCCTTATAGTTTTTAGTGAGGCTTCGTGGGTTTTAGGGTTTTAGGGTTTTTAAGCGTTTTAGTTTTTTTGGGTTTGTTTGTGTTTTAGTGTCTTTAGGGGTTTTTCGTTTTTAGGTTTTTAACATTTTCTTAGGTATTTTTAGTGTTTTTTCTTGTTTTTATGGATTTTTTGTATTTTTATGGTTCTTCATGTTTTTAGGGATTTTGAGGGTTTTTAAGGGATTATATGGGTTTTATTGGTTTTAAGTTCTTTTAGTTTATTAATTCTTTCTTAGGAGTGTTTAGGGATTTTAGGGATTTTTATGTTTTTTGGGTTTTCAGATATTTTTCTTCGTTTTTATGTTTTTAGGGTTTTTAGGGATTTTGAGTGTTTTCAAGTTTATAGGGGTTATAGTGTTTTTATGATATTTCGGTTTCAATATATTTTTTAATTTTTTTTGGTTTTTAGGGTTTTTATAGTTTTTTAAAATATTGTGGGTTTAACATATTTTTATTGTTTTTAAGGTTTTTTTTAGGTTTTCATGGTTTTAAAAGGTTGTTATGGGTTTAACGGTTTTTTACGTTTTTTGGGTTTTTAGTGTCCTTTTTGGTGTTTAATTATTTTTTGAATTTTTGTAGGATTATTATGGGTTTTACATGTTTTAGTTTTTATGGTTTTCTAATGTTTTCTCTTGGGTTTTTAGGTTTTTATTTCTTTTTACGGATTTTACCGGCTTTTTTTGTTTTTTTGGCTTTTTAGGGATTTTGGGGTTTTAGGGTTTTTAGTGTTTTTAGCATTATTTCGATTATCAAAGGTTTTAATTTTCATTGATTTTTAACAATTATTTCGGTGTTTTTATGTTCTTCTGAAGGTTTTTTTTTTCAAGGAATTTTTATTTATTTTTAATGATATTTATGATTTTTAGGGTTTTTAGGTATTTTGGTTTTTTTATAGTTTTTTTGGTTTTTTAGATTTTTTTTGGGTTTTTTTGGGTTTTTTTGATTTTTTATGGGATATTAGAGTTTTTTATCCTTTTAGTTGTTTAATGGGTTAGAATTTTTATTGAATTTTATGATTTTTATTGATTTTTAGTGTTTTATGGTTTTATGGTTTTTATGGATTTTATGGATTTTTGTGGTTTTAAGGTGTTTTAGGGTTTGATCACTATTTAGTTTTTTATGGGTTTTATGTGTTTTTAGGTTTCTTTGGCTTTCTTAGGAGTTTTAATGGTATTTTTCCTTTTTATATTTTAATGGAATTTTAGGGTTTTTTGGTTTTTTAGGGTTTTTATGTTTTTAAGGAATTTATGGGTTTTTAGAGGTTTTATTGTTTTTTGTGGTGTTTTCAGTTTTTTCTAGGTTTTATGGTTTTTAGTGTATATTAATGTTTTTTAGGATTTAAATTTTTTAATACTTTTTTTGGTTTTAACGATTTTTATTGGTTTTAGGTGTTTTTGAAGATTTTCAGGGGTTTTAGGGTTTTTATGGATTGTTAGGGTTATTATGGTATTTTGGGGGTTTAGGTTTTTTAATCATTTTGTAGGTTTTCTGGGGTTTCTAAGTACTATTTGGTTTTAAGTTTTTCTTAGGGGTTTATACGGATTTTGGGGTTTTTACATTTTTAGGGATTTTAGGGTTTTTTTGGATATTTATGGTTTTTAGAGAATTTAACAATCGTTAGGGTTTTAGGGTTGTTTCATGTTTCTTGAGTTTTTTGGTTTTCCCAATTAATATGTTTTTAAGGGTTTTACGGTTTTTAGGGGATTTCATGTTTTAAGGGGTTTTTTTAGATTTTATGGAATTTTAAATCTTTTATGATTTTTTAGTTTTTTATTTTTTTTGTGTGGATTTTGTGGGGTTTTTTGGGGTTTTAGGATTCTTAATATTTTTTAGGGTTTTTAGTTTGTTTAGGTTTTAAGTGGTTTTATGTGTTTTTCAGTTTTTACAGGTTTCTTAGTCATTTTAATGGTTTTTAGAGTTATTTACATTATTAGGGATTTATATGGTTTTTATATTTTTTAGGGTTTTAGGGAATCTGAGGGTTTTTGGAATTTTCATGTTTTTGTGGAATTTTTGGGCTATTTTATATTTTTATAGTTTTTTTAGATTTTATGGGATTTTTAGGGTTTTAGGGTTTAAGGGGTTTTATATTTTTTGGGGTTTTTGGGTTTTTAGATATTTTTTAGGTTTTTTATGTTTGTTTAGTATTTTCAGGTTTTTATGGTTTTCTTAGGTTTTTTAGGGTTTTTAGGGTTTTTTATATTTTTAGGTTTTTTTAGGGGTTTTTGGGTTTTTATTGTTTTTTAGGGTTTTTAGGGATTTTTAGGTATTTTAGGTTTTTTAGAGATTTTTGTGTTTTATGGTTTTAAGAGTTTTTACCAATTTTATGGGTTTAAAGTGTTTTTGGAGATTTTAGTGGTTTTTAACAGTTTTTATTTAGTATTTGAGTTTATAAGGTTTTTATAGTTTCTAAAAGGGTTTATTGTTTTTTTGGACTTTTTAGCATTTTTATAGGTTTTGGGTTATTAGTGTTTTTTAGATTTTCTAGTGATTTTAACTACTTTTATATTTTTAAAGATATTTTAGGGTTTTGATGCTTTTTGGGGGTTTTTTTTTGGTATTTTTAGATATTTTTAGGATTTTTATGGATCCTTAGGATTTTTAAGGATTTTAATGTTTTTCGGGGGTTTTTTTGGTTTTTTTGTTTTTAGGGCATTCATAGGTTTTTTGGGTTTTAGGGGTTTTCCATGCTTTTAGGTTTTAAAGGTATTTTTAGGGGTTTTATGGGGTTTTTTCCATTTTCATGTATTTTATGGTATTTATATGTTTTTATGGGGTTTTTTGGGTTTTTTGGAATTTTGTGGGGTTTTAGGGTTTTTAGGGTTTTTAATTTTTTGGGTTTTTAGGTATTTATTGAGTTTTGAGGGTTTTGAATGTTTCAAAGAGTTTTTTTTATGAATTTATAGGTTTATGTTTTTTAGAGTTTTAGATTTTTAGGGGTTTACATGTTTTTAGTCTTTTAAGGGATTCTTAGGAGTTTTCATGGGTTTTAAGGACTTATATGTTTTAGGAAGTTTCAGGAATTTTTTAGGATTTCTATGTTATTTGGATAGGTTTTAGGGGTTTTGAGAGGTTTTATTATTTTTTATGGTATTTATATTTTTTTGGGTTTTAGGGTTTTAAGATTATATTGGGGTTTTAATTATTTTTATGGCATTGTGTTTTTCTTATTGTTTTTTTATGTTTTTTAGGGTTTTTATATTTTTATGTTAATTTAGGGTAATAAGATTTTTATGGATTTAGGGGGTTTAGATTTTTTAGGGGTATTTTTGGGTTTTCATTTTTAATGGTCTTTTTTGGTTTTTGGGTTTTTTTAGTTTGCAGGGTTTTTGGGGTTTTATGTGTTTAAAAAAATCGTGTTGAATTTTTTTAATGTTTTGAGTGGTTTTTAGGGTTTTTATGGGGTCATATGGTATTTATGGTTTTTAGGGGTTTTTAGGGTTTTGGGGTTTTTAGAGTCTTTTAGAGGTTTTTAGGGTTTTTAACATTTTTTATTTCTAGGGGTCTAAATCCTTTTTAGGTTTATTTGGTTTTGTTAGGGTTTATCTAGGTTTTTAGGATTTTTTTAATATTAAGAGATTTTTTAGGTTCTTATGAATTTTATAATTTTGGTGTTTATTGAATTTGGAGGGTTTTTTGGGTGTTTAGGTTTTTCGTGGTTTTTTGGGGGTTTTAGGGTTTTATGGATTTTTAGAGTTTGTTAACATTTTTAGGTTCTAAAGAGTGTTTAGTGGATTTGTAGGCGTTTTAAGTAGTTTTGGATTTTTTAATGTTTTTAGGGGGTATTTTTATATGGTTTTTATGTTTTTTAGAGTTTTTAGGGTTATTATAAATTTTTAGGATTTTAGGGGTTTTATTTGTTTTAGGTTTCTATTATATTCATTGGAATTTAAAAAAAATTAGGGGTTTTTACATTTTTAAGTATTATTTTATATTTTTAGCAATTTTATAATTTTTTGGGATTTTAGGGATTTTGAGGGGTTTTATTTTTTTTAATTTTTTCTTGTGTTTATAAGGTTTTTTTAGTTATTTAGGGGTTTTATTTTTTTTTCATTCTTTTTAATTTTTTAAGAATTCTAACGTTTTTTAGTGTTTCTTGTTGTTTTTTGGGTGTTTATTGGTTTTTATATTTTTTATGTTTTTTTATCCTTTTTATTTTATCTCTAGCTTTTTCTAATTTTATATGTTTCTAAGGGATATAATTGTTATTATGCTTTAAGGAATTGATTAGTTTCTATCTGGGTAGTTTAAAGTTTTTGAGTTTTCTATGAATTATTATGGGTTTGTTGGGATTTTGATAGTTTTAGGGTTTTTATTATTTTTATTGTTTTTAGGTGATTTAAGTTAATTTGGTTTGTAATGTTATATAAGGGGTTTTTAGGGTTTTTAGGGATATATAATTTTTAGGTGATTTGGGGGATTTTTAGGATTTATATGGTTTTTTGGGTTGTTATAGATTTTGAGGGGCTATTTGTTGGTTTTTTTGGGTTATTAGGGTTTAGGTTTTAATGTATTCTTAGGGTTTTTTTCATTTTATGGATTTAAAGTTTATTTATGTTTTTGATGTTTTATTATGGTTTTTATTTCTTTAAAGGTATTCTTAATTTTAAGGGTTTTTAGATATTTTTATGATTATTATGGCATATTTGGGTTTTTAGCATATTTATGTTTTTACGGGTTTTATGTGTTTTTAGGTTTTTAAGATTTTCAATGAGTTTTCCAGTGTTTTAGGGGTTTCTTATGTTTTAATTTTGTTATGGTTTGTAGGGTTTTTATTGATTTTTTGGGGTTGTAGGGGTTTTTAGGGGTTTTATTGAATTTTTTAGGTTTTAAGGGTTTTTTCATTTTTTTTTTGATTTTGAGGTGTTTTAGAGTGTATAATGTTTATAGGGGTTTAGTGATTTAAGGGTTTTAGGGTTTATATGGGTTTTTAGTTTTCTAAATTTTTTGGGAGGTTTTATGGTTTTTTGGTGTTTTTAGGGTTTTATAGTGTTTTTAAGATATTTTCAGATATTTATCAATTTTACGTTTTTTTATGGAATTTAATTTTTTTTATATTTTTTAGGATTTCTAATTATTTTTTTAAAGGTTTATGGTTTTTATGATTTTTGGTATTTTTATGTATTTTTTAGGAATTTTATTATTTGAAGGGGTTTTAATGATTTTGAGGAGATTTAAGGGTTTTAGGGTTTTTAGGGTTATTTAGTGTTTTTAGGTTTTTAGTGTTTTATTAGCATTTTTAAGTGTTTTATTAATAATTTTTTATGTATTTATGGGATTTTAGAAATTTTTAGGACTTTTAGGATATTTAGTGTTTTTAGATATTTTACGGTTTTTAGGGTTTTAGGGGTTTTTTATGTTTTAATGGTTTTATAGCTTTTACAACTTTCAAAAAAAAATTGGGAATTTTTTTTATTATTGTTTTTTGTGTTTTTTATGATTTTTATGGGTTTTAGGGTTTTTAATAATTTTATGGTTTTTTAGTTTTTTAGGGCTTCTAATGGTTCTAAGGATCTTTTAGTGGGTTTAGGGTTATTTTTTATTTATTAGGGTTTTAAGAGTTTTATTTGTTTTTTTGTTTTTTTTTTGTTTTCATGGGATTATTATCATTTTTTTATGATTTTCGGTAGTTTTATTTATTTTTAGGATTTTCTTGGTTTTTTAGTATTTTATTGATTTTGGGGGTGTTTAGGTTTTTTAGGGTTTTAAGAGTATTTACGTTTTCAAGGGTTTGAAGTGTTTTTAGCTTTTTATGGTTTTTTTATGATTTTTTTTGTTTTTAAGGTTTTTATGTTTTCAAGGATTTTCAGGGGTTTTATGGGTTGTTATTCCTTTTAGGGGATTGGAGGGTTTTATAGGTTTTATTATTTTTATGATTTTTATGATTTTTTAGGTTTTTAATGTTTTTAAATATTTTTTGTTACTTTTCACTAGTTTAAGGTGTGTTTAGAGTAATTAGTGGTTTTTTGGTGTTTGTATATGTTTCTAGGGGTTTATAGTATTTAGGGGGTCTTTGGGTCTTTTATGGTTTTAGGGGTTTTTTTCATTTTTAGATTTTTAGGGGTTTTAAGTGTTATTAGGTTTCAAACAATTTCATAGGGTTTTTCTGGGTCTTTAGGCTTTTTATGTTTTCCGGGATTTTTAGAGTTTTTAGTAGTTTTTTGTGTTTTTAGTATATTTCATGTTTCTAGGGTTGGTATGGATATTTTTTTTATCATTATATGGTTTTAGGGTTCTTAGGTATTTTAAGGATTTTAGTGTTTTTAGGGGTTTTCTAGTTTTTTTGGGTTTTTATGTTTATAGGGAATTTTGTGTTTTTTAAATATTTTTATAGGTTTTGTGGATTTTAGGTATTTTGGTAGTTTTTAGGGTTATTTAGAGTTTTAATGGTTTTGGGGGTTTTAGTTTTTTTATGTTTTTTGGTGTCTTAATGTTTTTTATAAATTTTTGTCATATTTAGGGGTTTAAATGATTTTTAGAGAATTTTCTGAGTTTTACGGTTTTTAGGAGTGTTAGGGTTTTTTTAATGTTTTAAGGGATTGTTATTGTCTTTAGGTTTTTAGGGTTATTTCAATTTTTTAGGTTTTTTAGTATTTTTTACATTTTTAGTGGATTTTACTATTTTACATATTTCAATGTTTTCATAGGGTTTTTCAGGGTTTTTAGGTTTTTTCTAAAATGTTTTAGGGTTTTTAGAGTTTTATGGGTAAAAATGGTGTTTTGCGTTATATGGTGTTCTTAGTTTTGAGTGGTCTTTAGGGTTTTTATTTTTTTTAACATTTTTTGGGGCTTAAATGATTTTTAGAGTTTTTAATGGGTTTTTATGGTTTTATCGGTTTTGTTGGGTTTTATGAGTTTTTATGAGTTTTTATGGTTTTAGAGTTTTTACGGTATTTTATGTTTTTTGGGGGGTTTTAGCATTTTTTAGGTTTTAGGGGCTTTAAGTTTTTTTAGATTTTTAAGGTTCCCTAAGGGTTTTTATGCATTTTTTTATTTTTATTTTGTTTTTAGATATTTTATTTTATTTTTTTAATATTTTTATGTTTTCAGCATTTTTAGGGATATTGAGGGGTTTTGGTGTTTTTTTAGAGTTTTTGTTGTTTTTAGGGTTTTTATTATATTCAAGGTTTTAAGGGGTTTCAGGTATTCAAATTTTTTAACTTTTTTAAGTGTTTATAGTTTTTTAAGGTTTTCTTTGGTATTATTAGGGGTTTCAGAGGTTTTTATATTATTAGGTATTTTGTGGTATTTTTTAAAATACCTTTTTAGTGTTTTTTCAAAGTTTGATGGTGTTTCAGGGTATTTTGGGTTTATTGTTTTTTCAGTTATTGATTTTTTATGATTTTAATGGATTTTTAGAGTTCTTTAACATTTTATGGGTCTAATAGAGTTTTAGAGGTTTTAATTGTTTTTTGGGGGTTTTCGGTTTGTAGTATTTCTTATGGTTTTTATGGTTTTGTGGTTTTTATGGATTTTCGGGTCTTTTAGGGTTTTATGGATTTTAGAATATTTTAGGTTTTAGTGGTTTTATGTATTTTTTAGATTTTACGGGGATTATTGGTTTTAATGTTTTTAGTGTTTATTATTATTTTATGTATTTTAGGTTATTTTTTTGGAATTTTATTGGTTTTTAGTGATTTTGAGATTTTTTGGATTTTTATGGTTTTTATGGTTTTTAAATATTGTTTTTAGGGTTTTTAAGAGTTTTTTGGTTTTTACTTTTTCCTAATGAATTTACGGGTTTTTTGGAGTTTTATGTTATTAGGGATATTTATGGATTTTTAGGGTTTTATGGGTTTTATGAATTTTAGGATTTCTTATGGTTTTTATGGTTTCTTAGGGTTTTTAGGAATATTTTTAAAATTTTAGGGGTGTAAGGTATTTTATAGTTTTTAACGATTTTAGGGGTCTAAAGGGATGATAGAGGTTTCATTGGTTTTTAGGGTTTTATGGGTTTTACGGTTTTAAAAAAAATTAAGTGGTTTTATTGTTTTTTGGGGTTTTATGGTTTTCAATGTTTGTAGTGGTTTTAGGTGTTTCAATTATTTTAATTTTTATATGTTTTTATTTGGGGTTTTTAGATTATTTACAGTTTTATGAAATTTTTTATGAATTTTTAGAATTTTTAGGGATTTTAAGTGTTTTATGGGGTTTTTTTGTTTTATGGGTTTTTAGGGGTTTTCACATTTTTAGGATTTAATGGGTTTAAGTGTTTTTAAATTTCTATGGTCTTACGATGGATTTTTATGGTTTTATAGGTTTGTAGAGATTTTTAGTGTTTTTACGCTTTAGTAGGGTTTCATAGAAATTAGGGATTTTGAGGTGTTTTATGGGGTTTTATGGGGGGTTATGGTTTTTAGGAGTTTTAGGGTTGATTTTTGAGATAATTAGTTTCTATAAGATTTTTAAAATTTTTATAAAAAATTTTAGGGTTTTGATGGGTTTTATAATTTTTAGTGGGTTTTTATGTTTTTTATGGGTTTTAGGATTTTTACGTTTTGTATGGGTTTTTATGGTTTTTAGGGGTTTTCTAGGTATTTTTAGAGAATTTCATATTTTTAGTTTTTTATGAGTTTTAAGTTTTTTTAGGTTTTCATGTTTTTCTGGTAATGTTTTCATGGTTTTTAGTTTTTATACGCATTTATAGATTTTTAGATATTTTTATGGAATTTTATGCCTTTTCAAATTTTTTGGCTTTTGATGGGTTTTTAATGTTTTTTTGTTTTTAGTTGTTTTATGTTTTCATTGGTTTTTATGTTTTTTATGGATTTTATGGGTTTGAGGATCTATTTAGGGTTTTCACAATTTTTAGTTTTTAGGGGTTTAAGTGTTTTAATATTTTTATCACTTTTTTTAGATTATCATGTTTCTTTTCTTTTAATATCATTCATTATTTTTACTCTATTTTTAGGATCATTAAGTCTTTTTATTATTTTTATGTGTTTTAATTTTTTCTATATTTTTTAGTGGCTTTTTGTTTTCTTAGGTTTTTAGGGTTTTCATAGGGGTTTTCATGGTTTTTATTGTTTTTTATTTTTATTTTGGTGATTTTTGTTGAATTTTTAATATATTTACGAGTTTTATGGTTTTTAAGGATTTTTAGTTTATTTTGGGGTTTTAGGGGATTTTTGAGTTTTTATCTTTCTAAGTGTTTTTGAGTTTTTAACGTTTTTAGGGATTTAAATGGGTTTTAGAGTTTATAGTGATTTTTTGGTGTCTTTTGGATTTTTAAGGTTTTTAATGGTTGTTATTGTTTTTAAGGAATTTTTGGTTTTTTATGGTTTTTATTATTTTATGCTTTTGGGAGTTATATATGTTTTTAGGTTTTTATTTTTCTCTTATTATTTTCTTGTTTTTTTACATTTTTAGGTTTTTTATGTTTTTATGTGGTTTAAAGTATTTTTATATTTTTGGTGGTTTTTATGGTTTTTATGGGTTTTTATTGGTTTTTTGGGTTAATTATGGTTTATGGAGGTTTATATGGTTTTAGGTGTTTTAGGATTTTTAGGGTATTTTTGGGTTTTATAATTGTTTTTGGTTTTTAGTGGTTTTAATTGTTTTTAGGTTTTTAATGTTTTCTTAGGGTTTTCTAGTTTTTTATGGATTTTTATGCTTTCTGGAAGTTTTATGGGTTTTTAGCATTTTTATTGTTCTTATTTTTTTTATGATTTTTTAATGGGTTTTAGGGGTCATTTGGGATTTTTTGGTTTTTAGGATTTTTGTGATTTTTATGGTTTTTCGGGGATTTTGGGGTTTTATGGTTTTCTTAGTAGACTGCATGGTTTTCTGGGTTTTTTATGGAATTTTTTGGATTTTTTAGGTCTTTTTTGGGGTTTTATGGCTTTTAGGGATTTCGTGGGATTTTAGGGATTGTTATGGTTTTTATGTTTTTTTGGGTTTTTAGGGTTGTATTGAATTTTTTGGGGTTTTAATATTTTTAGAGATTTTTTCACATTTTTAGGGGTTTAAGGGCTTTTAACATTTTATAGTTTTTCAGGTTTTTATGGTTTTTAGGTTTTTAGGGTGTTTAGCATTTATTAGGTTTTTAGTGTATTAATTTTTTTTGTTTTTATGGTTTTTTAGGATTTTTTATACTTTTATTTCTTCTTATGATTTTAGGGATTTTTATGGATATTTTATGATTTTTATGGTTTTAGGGGTTTATGGATTTTGAGTAGATTTAGAGTTTATTAGGGTTTTTATAATATCATAAGTTTTTATAGGTTTATAGTGTTTTTAGTTTTTTATGGTTTTATGAGGATTTTTATGGGTTTTAGGGGTTTTTACATGTTTAGGGTTTTCTATGGATTTTTATTTCTATTTTTGTATTTTTATGGTTTTAGGGGTTTTATGGTTTTAGAGTAGTTTTAGAGTTTATTAGGGTTTTTAAAAAATTATATGTTTTTATTGGTTTATAGTGTATTTATGGTTTTTATGGTTTTATTAGGATTTCTTATTGGTTTTAGGGGGTTTTACAGGATTAGGAATTTCTATTGATTTTTTTGATTTTTATGGATATTTAGTGTTTTTATGGATTTTGAGTGGTTTTATTGGTTTTATAGTTTTTTTTGTTTTTGTTTTGTTTTTTAGGTGTTTTTTGGGTTTGTTAGAGTTTTTAAGGTTTTTAAGGATTGTAACATATTTATGAATTTAAAGGTTTTTATATTTTTTAGTGGTTTTAAGGGATTTTATGGGGTTTTAAATTTTTTAGGGGGTTTTATGGTTTTATAAATTTTAGGTTTTTAAGTGTTTTAGGTGTTTTATGTGTTTTTATGTTTTTAAGGTTTTACTAGGGGGTTTAAGGTTTTTAGAGTTTTTTTATATTTTTTGGTATTTTTTGGTATTTTTTATGGTTTTTAGGGTTTTTAGATTTTCTAGTGATAATTATGTTTTGAGTGTTTTTTGGGTTTTATGGTATTTTTGGGGGTTTTAGTGTTTTTTTATGGGTTTTATCATTTTTTGAGTTTTTTAATTTTTTTCGGGCATTAAATATTTTTTTAGTTTTTACTGAATTTTAGGGGTTTTATGGTTATTTAGAATTGTTTATGATTTTAGGAGTTTTTATGGTTTTTAATGGTTTTAATGGTTTTTAGAGTCTTTAGAAGGGTGTTTAGGGTTATTTAATTTTTTATCTTTTTATGTGTTTTAAGTGATTTCATGTATTTATGGTATTCATAGTATTTTTCAGGGGATTTAGTGTTTTCATGTATTTATTATTTTTGGGATTTCTATGGGTTTTAAGGTTTTTAGGGATTTAGAGGGGTTATTTTTGGGTTTTTAATGGTTTTAACAGTTTTTTAGTTCTCAGGGATTTTTTTAGGGTTGTTACAGTTTTTTAACATTTTTATGTGATTAAATTGTTTTTATAGTTTTTAGTGCTTTATAGGAGTTTTATCATTTTATGGTATTTAGTGGTTTTATGGTATTTAGAGAGTTTTTAGATTTTTAAGTTGATTTTTTATATTTTTAGGGTTTTTATCATTTTTAGGGGTTTAAAGTGTATTTATGTTTTGACGTTTTTAGGGTTTTTTGTGGTTTTATGGGATTCTTAATTTTTAGGGTTTGTAGATATTTTTATGACAATTATGACATTTTTGGGATTTTAGAATTTTTGGATTTTTAGCATTTTTAGGTTTTTAAGGGTTTTAAGTGTTTTTAGGTTTTTATGTTTTTATATGGGTTTTCTAGGGTTTTAGGGGTTTCCAATGTTTTAAGGTTTTTTAATTTTTTTTATTTTTATGGTTTTTAGGGTTCTATGGATTTTAAGTGTTTTTATGTATTTTTAGGGCTTTTATGGAGTTTTTTGTGTTTTTAAGGGTTTTTTCATTTTTGGGGCTTTTGAGGGGTTTGGGTGTATTTAAATTTTTAGTGGTTTATTATTTTTAGGGGTTTTAGGTTTTTTATGGGTATTTAGCATTTTAAATTTTTTTGGGGATTTATTATTTCTAGGGGTTCTTAGGAGTTTTTAGGGTTTTTTCGATATTTTAGGGTATTTATCATTTTTATATTTTTTATGGATTTTAAACATTTTTATATTCTTATGATTTTGTATTTTTTGCAAGGGTTTAGGTTTTTTACACTTTTTGGTATTTTTAGTGATTTTTTAGGAATTTTATGGGTTTTAGGGGTTTTAGGGGTTTTAGAGATTTTGAGGGGGTTTTAGGTTTTTTGGGTTTTTTTGGGTTATTAGGGTTTAGGTTTTAATGTATTGTTAGGTTTTTTTTTCATTTTATGGATTTAAAGTTTATTTATGTTTTTGATGTTTTATTATGGTTTTTATGTCATTTAAGTTATTCTTAATTTTAAGGGTTTTTAGATATTTTTATGATAATTATGGCATATTTGGGTTTTTAGCATTTTTATGTTTTTATGGGTTTTACGCGTTTTTAGGTGTTTAAGATTTTCAATGAGTTTTCCAGGGTTTTAGGGGTTTCTTATGTTTTAATTTTTTTCATGGTTTATAGGGTTTTTATTGATTTTTTGGGGTTTTAGGGGTTTTATGGAATTTTTTCGGTTTTGAGGGTTTTTTCATTTTTTTTGCTTTTGAGGTGTTTTAGAGTGTTTATTGTTTTTAGGGGTTTAGTGATTTAAGGGATTTAGGGTTTATATGGGCTTTTAGTTTTCTAATGTTTTTTTGGAGGTTTTATGGTTTTTAAGGGTTTTTAAGGTTTTATAGGGTTTTTAAGATATTTTCAAATATTTATCATTTTTAGGTTTTTTATGGCATTTAATTGTTTTATATTTTTTAGGATTTCTTATTATTTATTTAAGGGTTTATGGTTTTTATGATTTTTAGTGTATTTTAGGGTTTTAGTGGATTTTTGAGTTTTTATCTTTATAAGGGTTTTTTGAGTTTTTAACGTTGTTATGGCTTGAAATGGGTTTTAGAATTTTATTGATTTTTAGGTGTATTTTGGATTTTTATGGTTTTTAAGGTTTGTTATTGTTTTTAAGGATTTTTTTGTTTTTTATGGTTTTTATTATTTTTTTGCGTTTTGGAGTTATATGTGTTATAAGGTTATTATTGTTCTCGTATTATTTTCCATGTTTTTTTACATTTTTAAAGTTTTTATGTTTTAAAGTGGTTTAAACGATTTTTATATTTTTGGTGGTTTTAGGGTTTTTATGGGTTTTTTGGGTTATTTATGGTTTATGGGGGTTTATATGGTTTTAGGTTTTTTAGGGTTCTTAGGTTATTTTTTTGTTTTATCGTTTTCTAATGAGTTTTCGGGGGTCATTTGGGATTTTTTGGTTTTTTTGTTTTTTGTAATTTTTATGGTTTTTCGTGGCTTTTAGGGTTTAAAGGTTTTCTTAGCAGACTACATGGTTTTTTGGGTTTTTTTATTTTAATGGAATTTTTGGGTTTTTTAGGTATCTTTTGTGGTTTTATGGTTTTTAGGTATTTCATGGGATTTTAGGGATTGTTATGGTTTTTATGTTTTTTTTGGTTTTTAGGGTTGTATTGAATTTTTTGGGGTTTTAATGTTTTTAGAGGTTTGTTCTGATTTTTTGGGGTTTAAGGGCTTTTAACATTTTATAGTTTTTTAGGGTTTTTAGGGTGTTTATAATTTATTAGGTTTTTAGTGTCTTATTTTTTTAAGGTTTTTTAGGATTTTTTATACTTTTTAGTGCTTCTTATATTTTTAGGGATTTCTATGGCTATTTTAGGATGTTTATGGTTTTATGGGTTTTATAGATTTTGAGTAGTTTTAGAGTTTATTATGGTTTTAAGAATAATATATGTTTGTATTGTTTTATAGTGTTTTTAAGTTTTTATGGTTTTATTAGGATTTTTATGGTTTTGGGGGGTTTTTATATGTTTAGGGATTTCTATGATTGCTTTTTTAATTTTATGGATATTTAGTGTTTTTATGGATTTTGTGGGCTTTTATGAGTTTTATCGTTTTGAGGATTATTTAATTTTTTTGGTTTTTTTCATGTTTTTTATATTTATAATGGTTTTTAGTGTTTTTAAAATATTTAGGAATTTTATGGTTTTTATAGTTTTTAATGGTTTTTAGGGTTTTTATGGGGTTTTAATGTTTTTAGGGTGTTTATGGTTTTAGAAATTTTAGTTTTTTAAGTTTTTTAAGTGTTTTAATTTTTTTTAAGGATTTACTCTGGGTTTTCATGGTTTTTAGGGTTTTGTATGTTTTTAGGGATTTTTTTGGTATTTTTTATGATTTTTAGGGTTTTTAGATTTTCTAGTGATAATGATGTTTTGAGTCTTTTTAGGGTTTTATGGTATTTTTTGGGGTTTTTTTGTTTTTTTTGTTTTTATTGGTTTTATAATTATTTTCATGTTTTTTAAATTTTTAGGGCTTTAAATATGTTTCTAGTTTTTAGTGAATTTTAGGGGAATTTTGGCTTTTTATAAATGTTTTTTTCTTTTTGGTGTTTTTATGGTTTTTAGGGGTTTTAATGGTTTTCAGGGTCTTTCGAAGGGTGTTTAGGGTTATTTCATTTTTTATCTTTTTCGGGGTTTTAAGAGATTTCATGTATTTATGGTTTTCTTAGGATTTTTCAGGGGATTTAGTGTTTTCATGTATTTATAGTTTTTCATATTTCTATGGGGTTTAGGGTTTTAGGGATTTAGTGGGGTTATTTTTGGGTTTTTAATGGTTTTTCTTGTTTTTTAGTTCTTATAGATTTTTTAGGGTTGTTAGAGTTTTTTAACATATTTATGTGATTAAATTATTTTTATAGTTTTCATTTCTTTTTAGGAGTTTTATAATTTTATGGTATTTAGTAGTTTTATAGTATTTAGAGGGTTTTATATTTTTAAGTTATTTTTATATATTTTTTGGGTTTTTATCATTTTTAGGGGTTTAAAGTGTATTTATGTTTTTGATGTTTTTCAGGGTTTTTGTGGTTTTATGGTCTTCTTAATTTTTAGGGTTTTTAGATATCTTTTTGACAATTATTGCATTTTTGGGATTTTAGCATTTTTGGGTTTTTAAAATTTTTAGATTTTTAAGGGTTTTAAGTGTTTTTAGGTTTTTATGTTTTTATATTGGTTTTCCATGGTTTTAGAGGTTTCTAATGTTTTAAGGTATTTTTTTATTTTTTTAATTTTAAGGTTTTTATGGATTTATGGATTTTAAGTGTTTTCATGTGTTTTTTGGGGTTTTATGGAGTTTTTTATGTTTTTAAGGGTTTTTTTCATTTTTAGGGATTTTGAGGTGTTTTAGTGTTTTTAATTGTTTAGGGGTTTAGTATTTTTATGGGTTTTAGGGTTTTTTTGGGTATTTAGTGTTTTAATTTTTTTGGAAGATTTATATTTTTTAGGGGTTCTTAGGTGTTTTTAGGCTTTTTTTGGATATTTTAGGGTATTTATCATTTTTATATTTTTTATGGATTTAAAAAAAATATTCTTAAGGGTTTTTAATTTTTTTTAAAGGTTTTAGGGTTTTTACACATTTTGGTATTTTTAGTGATTTTTTAGGAATTTTATGGTTTTTGGGGTTTTAGGGATTTTTAGGGGTTTTTTGGTTTTTTGGTTTTTTATGGGTTTTTGGTGTTTTTCTAGATTTTTATTTTTTAATTTTTTTTAGGTTTTTATGGTTTTCATAGGTTTTTTAAGAGTTTTTTATAATTTATTATGGTTTTATGGTTTTTTCGGGTATTATAGGATTTTTTGGGTATTTAGTGATTTTGATGTTTTTAGGGTTTTAGGGATTTTAATGGATTTTTTTTGATTTTTTTGGGGGTTTAGGGTTTTTCTTAGTTTTTTGTGTTTTAGATATTTTACTCCTTTTAACATCTTTTTGGGGTTATGTTTTTTACTGTTTTTTTTCTTTTTTACGATTTTTATTGGATTTATGGGTTTTAATAATTTTAGGGGTTTTTATTTTTTTTAGTGTTTGTAATGGTTTTAATGATCTTTTAGTGATCTTAGGGTTTTTTTCATTTTTTTTATTTTTAGAATTTTAAAGTATTTTTAGGATTTTTTGGTATTCATAAGGTTTTTAGCTTTAATTACAATTTAAGGAATATATATATATATATATTAGGATTTTCATGTCTTTTTTGGGATTTTTTGGACTTTGGGGTTTTTTAGGTTTTTTAGGGTATTTAGTGTATTTATGTTATTATGGGGTTTGAATTATTTTAACATTTTAGAGGATTTCATAGTAGTTTTCTTGGTTTTTAGGGTTTTTTTTTTGGGATTTTTAGTGGTTTTATGGGTTTTTATGCCTTTTATGTATTTTGAGGGTTTTAGAGGTTTTATGATTCTTATGATTTTTTTGAGTTTTTTGGGTATTTTACTATTTATAATTATTCTTTTAACTTTTCACCAGTTTAAATGGTTTTTAATGTTTTTAGTATTTTTTTGGTTTTTTATATATTTTTAGAGGTTTTACATTATTTAGCGGGTTTAGGGTCATTGATGATTCTAGGGTTTTTTTTTCATTTTTAGGGGTTTTATGTGTTATTAGTTTTCTATGAATTTATAGGGGTGGTTTTAGAGTCTTTAAAATTTTTATGTTTTTATGGATTTTTAGGGATTTTTTGATTTTTTTTTGTTTTTGGTGGTTTTATGTTTTCTTAGTTATTTAAGATTTTTATGGTCTTTAGAGATTTTAGGGTCTGTTTTGGGTTTTTACTATTTTTTGTTTTTAGGAGTTTTAGTTGTTTTATTGTTTTTATCATTTTCAATGATATTTTAATGGTTTTTTATGTATTTAGTTATTTTTTGTGAATTATTAGTATTTTTATAATATTTTATCATTTTTTGGGGTTTGAAGGGGTTTTATATTTTTTATATCTTTTATGTTTTCTTAGGTTTTTAGGTTTCTCTTTGGGGTTTTCACAGTTTTTCATGTTTTTTATTTTTTTGAGATATTTGTTGATTTTTAAGGATTTTTATGGTTTGTTGGGTTTTAAATTATTTTTAGTGTATTTTATGTCATTAGGGTATTTTTGAGTTTTTACCATTTTAAGATTTTTTAGATTTTTTATCAATTGTAAGTGTTTAAATGGATTTTAGAGTTTTTAGTGATTTATAGGTGTTTTTTGGGTTTTTAAGGTTTTAGGGTTTTTAAGGTTTTAGGGTTTTTATTGTTTTTATGGGATTTATAGTTTTATTTTGGTTTTTATGATTTTTTAGGTTTTTTGGAGTCATATCTGTTTTATGTTTTTTATTTTTTTCTTATTGTTTTTAAGGTTTTTTATGTTTTTAGGAATTTTATGGTTTAAATGGTTTTTATATTTTTTGTGCATTTTTGGGTTTTTATTGGTTTTTATGGTTATTGGGGGTTTATATGGTTTTTAGGTGTTTTAAGGTTTTTAGGGTCATTTTAGGGTTTTAGAATTTTTTTTGGGTTTTTAGGGGTTTTATTTTTTTTTTATTTTTTTATGTTTTTAATGTTTTCTTAGGGTTTTTAGGGTTTTTATGTATTTTTATGATTTTAGGGAGTTTTTTGGATTTTTAGTATTTTTATGGTTATTAGTGTTTTATGGTTTTTAGGGTTGTTAGGGGTCATTTGGGATTTTTTTGGTTTTTAGGATTTTTAGGATTTTTAGGGTTTTAAGTGATTTTTGGGTTTTTCGGTTTTCTTAGGAGACTGAATGGTTTTCCAGGTATTTATAAGAGATTTTTTTGTGATATTTCAGGTCATTTTGGGGGTTTTATGGTTTTTTAGTATTTTGAGGGATTTTAGAGATTTTTAGGTTTTTTTACCGTTTTATGGGTTTTTAGTGTTGTGTGGAAATTTTTGGGTTTTTAATATTTTTATATATTTTTAACATTTTTAGGGGTTTAACGTCTTTTAATAATTTTTAGTTTTTTGGGTTAATATTGTTTTTATGGTTTTTGAGTGTTTATCTCTTATTATGTTTTTAAGGTTTCATTTTTTTAAAGTTTTGTTAGGAGTTTTTATGATTTTTTGTGCTTCTTATGTTTTTAGAGATTTTCATGGCTATTTTTGGATTTTTATGGTTTTAGGGGTTTATGGATTTTGATTAGTATCAGGGTTTATTTGGGGTTTTAGAATATAATATGTTTTTATGGGGTTTCAGCATTTTTAGGATTTTATGGTTTTCTTAGGATTTTTATGGTTTTATGGTATTTTATGTGATTAGGTATTTTTATGGATTCTTAGGATTTTAATGAATTTTAATGTTTTTTGGGATTTTTAGGGGTTTTATGGTTTTTATAGTTTTTATGATTTTTTTTGTTTTAAAGAGTTTTTTGAGTTTTTTAGGGTTTTTAAGGTTTTTAGTGTTTTAAGATATTTAGGAATTTAAAACATTTTTACAATTGTAGTGGTTTTAAGGGTTTTTATCGGGTTTTATTGTTTTAGGGGGTTTTATGGTTTTATCAATTTTAGGTTTCTAGGTTTTTTATGTTTTTTTACGTTTTTAATTTTTTCCTTAGAGTTTTTATGGATTTTAGGATTTTTTATATTTTTAGGGATTTTTATTATTTGTATTATTTTTATATTTTTTGTGATTTTGAGTGTTTTATGTGTTTTTAGGGTTTTATTGTATTTTTGAGTTTTAGTTTTATTTAAAGTTTTTTATGGTTTTTGTGATTTTTTTTAGTTTTAAAATTTTTTTAGGGTTTTAAATATTTTTTCACTTTTTAGTGAATTTTAGAGTTTTATGGTTTTTTAGAATTTTTTATGGTTTTTGGAGTTTTTAGGGGTTTTAGGGATTTTAATGGTTTTTAAGGTATTATGGTCTTTTGGAAAGTTTTTAGGGTTTTTTATATTTTTTATCTTTTTAGGGGTTTTAATTGTTTTCATGTATTTATCCTTAGGATTTCTCAAGAAATTTTAGGTTTTTAGGTTTTGAAATATTTTGGGTTCTTTTAGAATTTTATTGGTGTTTTCTGTTTTTAGATAATTTTAGGGTTTTAATTTTTTTAGGGTTTTATTGTTTTCTTTGGGGTTTTCTTGTTTTTTATGGTGTTTTACATTTTTAGTAATTTTTTGGGGTTTTTAGGATTTTATGATTATTAGGGGTCTTATGGATTTTGATGGTTTTTGGGGGTTTTATGGATTTTAAGTGTTTTAGTGTTTTTATGTATTTTTTTGTTTTTTGCGGTATTAGGGTTATTTATGAGTTTTTAGTGTTTTTAAGGTTCTTTAGAGTTTTTAATGTTTTCATGTCACTAAAAGGATTGTAGTGTTTTAAATAGGGTTTTAGGGGTTTATGGGTTTTATGGTTGTCATAGTATTTAGGGCTTTATTTGGGTTTTATGGATTATAGGGTTTTTTGGGTTTTTATCATTTATAGGGTTTTAAGGCTTTCATAGGGGTATTTAAGAGTTTTATGATTTTTTATGTCTTGGGATTTTTAGGATATTTATGGTTTCTTAGGGTATTTAGGGATTTTTTTGGGTTTTTAGTGGTTATAGGGTTTTTTTTATTTTTTTGATTTTTTTGAAGTTTTCAGGTTTCTATATTTTTCATAATAATTTAAGGTTTTTAAATAGGATTGAGAGTTTTTTTTGTGAATTTTTAGGTTTTTTGATGTTTTAGGGATTTTAAATATATTTCGGGATTTTCATGGTTTATATGGCTTTTAGTTGTATTAGGGTCTTTTAATGTTTTTTGGGTTTTTACAATTTTTTAGGTGTTTCAGGGTTTTAAGTGTGTTTGAGGTTTTTCAATTTTCTTAGGGGTGTTCAAGATTTTTATGATTATTTTATTTTTTTGGTTATTTAGGTATTTTTAGGATTTTATGGTATTTTAGTTTTTTACGGATTTTTAGGTTTTTAGGCATTTTTAGTGATTTTTTTAGGATTTTTATAGTTTTTGACGATTTCTTGAGATATTGAGGGGTTTTGGGGTTATTATGGAATTTATCGATTTTTTGCGCTTTTAGGGTTTTTTTAGTTTTTAAGGGTTTTATGGTTTTTAATAGTATTTTAATGTTTTAGAAGTTAAAAGGGGTTTATGAGTTTTCAGTGTATTTTTAGGGTTTTCTTGGTTTTAGGGTTTTATGTTTTTTAGCGGTTTTATATTTTTTAGGTGATTAAATTTTTCTCACATTTTTTTGAATTTTTAGGGTTTTTAGGGTTTTATGTTTTATTCAAGTTATAAGTGTTTTTATGTTCTTATTTTTTTCATAGTGTTTTTGGGGGATTTTAGGGTTCTTTATAGTTTAGGTGTTTTTTGGGTTGTTTTATGATTTTTATGGTTTCTGGGGTTTTTATAATTTTTAAGTTGTTAGATTTTTTGTATTTTTAGTGTTTTTATAGTTTTTTGTATTTGAGTTTTTTGGTGTTTATTTTGTTTTTAGGGTTTTTTAAAATGTTTAAGGGTATAAAGTGTTTTTTAGAGTTTTTAGTGATTTTTGTGGTTTTTTATTTTTTACGGTTTTTTAGGGTTTTAGGTGTTTTTTGGGTTTTAATATTTTTAGTGGTTTATGTTTTTTTACTTTTCTTATTATTTTGTATGATTTAGGTGCTTTTATGTTTTTTAGTTTTTTATAGGGTTTTATGGTTTTTTACATTTTTTTGTATTTTTTGGGATTGTTTTGAATTTTTATGGGTTTTTTACGGGTTTTAGTGATTTTAAGGGGTTTTAGGGTTCTTTGTGGTTTTTTGGGTCTTTATGGATTTTTTGTTTTCATGGTTTTTTTGAGTTATTTAGGGGTTTTAGGATTTCAGTTTTTTTAAGCTTTTTATGGGTTTAGAGGGGTTTTATTGTTTTTTGTGGTTTTTAAGGTTTTAATGGTGTTTAGGGATTTTAATGGTTTTTGGGTTTTATTGTTTTATGGTTTTATAGTGCTTTCTGAGTTTTTTACATTTTTATGTTTTTTTGGAATTTTTAGGGTTTTTATGGTTTTATTCGGTTTATATGGATTTTGAGTGTTTTTGGGTTTTAGGGTTGTTTTTCATTTTTATATTTTTTAGAGGTTTTCATTTTCTTAGGATTTTATTTTTTTTATTAGGGTTTTAGTGTTTTTACACTTTATGGGTTTTTTAGGTGTTTTTATTATTTTTATGGTTTTAGATTTTTTAGGGGGTTTGAGGGTTTTAAGGTTTTATGGTATTGGGGGGATTTTAGGGTTTTTTTTTATATTTTATGGTTTTAAGGGGTTTTATATTTTTATAATATTTTTGGTGGATTTAATTTTTTTTTATATTTTTTAGTGGTTTTAATGGATTTTTAGGTTTTTTATATTTTTTTTATTTTTATAGTATTTAGGGTTTTAATGTTTTTAATGGTTTTTAACGTTTTTAGTTTTTTAGTGTTTTTATGTGGTTTAGGGCATTTAAATCATTATTAGGGGGGTTTCAGGATTTTTTGGAATTTTTTGTTTTTATGTTTTTAAAGGAATTTTGAAGATTTTATGGATTTTTATCTTTTTTTAGAGATTATGAGGGGTTTTATGGTTTTTGAGGATTTTTAGTGTTTTTATGGTTTTTTGGGGTTTCTAATTTTTTTGAGTCGTTATAATTTTTAAGCGTTTTTAGAGTTTTTAACATTTTCCTACATTTAAAGTATTTTTAGTCTCTTTTGTGGGTTTTTTTGTTTTTGGGAGTTTTATGGTTTTTAAATATTTTTAGGGATTTTATGGGTTTTAGGGGTTTTAGGTGGTTTTGGGATATTTAATCTATTTTTATGGTTTTTAGTGTTTTTTAGGATTTTAGGGGTTTTATGTGTTTTAGGTATTTATTATTTTCATAAGCTTTTCCCCTTTTTATGGGGTTTACATTTTTAGGGGGATTAAATATTTAGGGATTATTTTTTATTTTTATGGATTTTTCTGGAATTTTGAGGGTTTTTAGGGTTTCTTGGGGTTTTAGAGTTCTTAGGTTTTTCAGCTGTTTTATATGTTTTTATGTTCTTAAGGATTTATTAGGAGTTTTTAGGGATTTTTAGTGTTTTTAGAAATTTAATGATTTTTAGTGATTTTTAGGATTTTTAGGAGGGTGTATGGTTTTTAGAGATTTTGTTTGTTTATATATTTTTAGGTTTTATAATTTTAAGATTTTTTAGGATTTTAACGGTTTTTAGAGTTTTCAATGATTTTGGGGGTTTAATAGGTCCTTATCGTTTTTAGTGAGGCTTCGTTGGTTTTAGGGTTTTAGGGTTTTTAAGCGTTTTAGTTTTTTGGGTTTGTTTGTGTTTTAGTGTCTTTAGGGGTTTTTCGTTTTTAGGTTTTTAACATTTTCTTAGGTATTTTTAGGGTTTTTTCTTGTTTTTATGGATTTTTTGGTATTTTTATGGTTCTTAAAGTTTTTAGGGATTTTGAGGGTTTTTAAGGGATTATATGGGTTTTAGTGATTTTATGTTCTTTTAGTTTATTAATGCTTTCTTAGGAGGGCTTAGGGATTTTAGGGATTTTTATGTTTTTTGGGTTTTCAGATATTTTTCTTCGTTTATAATGTTTTTAGGGTTTTTAGGGATTTTGAGTGTTTTCAAGTTTATTGGGGTTATACTGGTTTTTAGATTTTTTTTAGGTTTTTTATGGGTGTTTAGTGTTTTTAGGTTTTTTAGGGTTTTTTTAGGTTTTTTGGGTTTTTATTGTTCTTTATTGGTTTTAGGGATTTTTAGGTACTTTAGAGGTTTTAGAGATTTTTGTGTTTTATGGTTTTAAGAGTTTTTAACAAATTTAGGGGTTTAAAGTGTTTTTGGAGATTTTAGTGGTTTTTAATAGTTTTTATTTTGTATTAGAGTTTATAAGGTTTTTATAGTGTCTAAAAGGGTTTATGGTTTTTTGGACTTTTTAGCATTTTTATAGGGTTTTGGGTTATTAGTGTTTTTTAGATTTTCAAGTGATTTTATCTACTTTTATATTTTTTAGGATATTATAGGGTTTTGATGGTTTTTAGGGGTTTTCTTTGTTTTTTGGTATTTTTAGATATTTTTATGAATTTTATGGATCCTTAGGATTTTTAAGGATTTTAATGTTTTTAAGGGGATTTTTTGGGTTTTTTGTTTTTAGGGAATTCATAGGTTTTTAGGGTTTTAGGGGTTTCCCATGATTTTTGGTTTTTAAGTTATTTTTAGGGGTTTTATGGGGTTTTTTCCATTTTTATGTATTTTAGGGTATTTATATGTTTTTATGGGTTTTTTTGGTTTTTTGGAATTTTGTGGGGTTTTAGGGTTTTTATGGTTTTTATTTTTTTTTTGGGGATTTAGGTAATTTTTTATTTTTGAGGGGTTTTAATGTTTCATAGAGTTTTTTATGAATTTATAGGCTTATGTTTTTTAGCGTTTTATATTTTTAGGGGTTTACATGTTTTTAGGATTTTAAGGGATTCTTAGGGGTTTTCAGGGGTTTTAAGGACTTATATGTTTTAGGAAGTTTAAGGAATTCTTTAGGATTTTTATCTTATTTGGATTGGTTTTAGGGGTTTTGAGAGTTTTTAGTATTTTTTATGGTTTTTAGAGTTTTTTGGGTTTTAGGGGTTTTAAGATTATATTTGGGTTTTAATTATTTTTAGTTCATTGTGTTTTTCTTGTTTTTTTTAGGTTTTTTAGGGTTTTTATATTTTTATGTAATTTTAGGGGATTAAGATATTTATTGTTTTATGGGGTTTATATTTTTTAGGGGTATTTTTGGGTTTTCATTTTTAATGGTATTTTTGGGTTTTTGGGTTTTTTTAGTTTTTAGGGTTTTAGGGGTTTTCAGTGTTTAAAAAAAATTCATGTTGAATTTTTATATTGTTTTGAGTGGTTTTTAGTGTTTTTATGGGGTCATATGGTTTTTAAGGTTTTTAGGGGTTTTTATGGTTTTGGGGTTTTTAGAGGGTTTTAGAGGTTTTTAAGGTTTTAAGAATTTTTTTGTTTCTATGGGTCTAAAAAAAATTTTATGTTTTTTTGGTTTTGTTAGGGTTTATCTAGGTTTTTAGGATTTTTTTAATATTAAGAGATTTTTTGGGTTTTTATGAATTTTATATTTTTGGTGTTTATTGAATTTGGAGGGCTTTTTGGGTGTTTAGTTTTTTAGTGGTTTTTTGGGGATTTTGGGGTTTTATGGATTTTTAGAGTTTGTTAAAATTTTTAGGTTCTAAAGAGTGTTTAGTGGGTTTGTAGGGGTTTGAAGTAGTTTTGGATTTTTTTTAATATCTTTAGGGTTATTTTTTATAGGGTTTTTATGGTTTTTAGAGTTTTTAGGGTTATTAGAAATTTTTAGGATTTTAGGGGTTTTATTTGTTTTAGGTTTCTATTATTTTCAATGGGATTTTAAAAACAATTAGGGGTTTTTACATTTTTAGGTATTATTATATATTTTTAGCAATTTTATAATTTTTTGGGATTTTAGGGATTTTGAGGAGTTTAAGGGTTTTATTTTTTTTGTTTTTTCTTGTGTTTATATGGTTTTTTTAGTTCTCTAGGGGTTTTAATTTTTATCATTCTTCTTAATGTTTTAAGAAATCAAACGTTTTTTAGTGTTTCTAGTGGTTTTTTGGGTGTTTATTGGTTTTTATGTTTTTTATGTTTTTTGATCCTTATTATTTTATCTCTTGGTTTTTATAATTTTATATGTTTCTAAGGGATATAATTGTTATAATTCTTTATGGAATTGATTAGTTTCTATCTGGGTTGTTTAATTTTTTTGAGTTTTCTACGGATTATTATGGGTTTGTTGGGATTTTGATCGTTTTAGGGTTTTTATTATTTTTATTATTTTTAGGTGATTTATTTTAATTTGGATTATAATGTTTTCTAAGGGGTTTTTAGGGTTTTTAGGGATATATAATTTTTAGGTGATTTGGGGATTTTTAGGATTTATATGGTTTTTTGGGTTGTTATAGATTTTGAGGGGCTATTTTTGGGTTTTTTTGGTTATTAGGGTTTAGGTTTTAATGTATTATTAGGGTTTTTTTTCATTTTATTGCTTTAAAGTTTACTTATGTTTTTTATGTTTTATTATGGTTTTTATTTTATTTAAGGTATTCTTAATTTTAAGGATTTTTAGATATTTTTATGATTATTATGGTATATTTGGGTTTTTAGCATTTTTATGTTTTTATGGGTTTTACGTGTTTTTAGGTTTTTAAGATTTTCAATGAGTTTTCCAGGGTTTTAGCGGTTTCTTATGTTTTAATTTGTTTTATGGTTTATAGGGTTTTTATTGATTTTTTGGGGTTATAGGTGTTTTTAGGGGTTTTATGGAATTTTTTAGGTTTTAAGGGTTTTTTCATTTTTTTTTGCTTTTGAGGTGTTTTAGAGTGTTTAATGTTTTTAGGGGTTTAGTGATTTAAGGGTTTTAGGTTTTATATGGGATTTTAGTTTTCTAATGTTTTTGGGAGGTTTTATGGTTTTTTGGGGTTTTTTAGTTTTTATAAGTTTTTTATGATATTTTTGGATATTTATCATTTTTAGGTTTATTATAGCATTTAATTTTTTTTATATTTTTTAGGATTTCTTATTATTTTTTTAAGGGTTTATGGTTTTTATGATTTTTAGTGTATTTTGGGGTTTTAGGGGATTTTTTAGTTTTTATCTTTATAAGGGTTTTTTGAGTTTTTAACGTGTTTAGGGCATGAAATGGGTTTTAGTGTTTTTCGTGATTTTTAGGTGTATTATGGATTTTTATGGTTTTTAAGGTTTGTTGTTGTTTTTAAGGATTTTTTGGTTTTTTATGGTTTTTATTATTTTTAAGCTTTTGGAGTTATATGTGTTTTATGGTTATTATTGTTCTCGTATTATTTTCTAGGTTTTTTTTACATTTTTTAAGATTTTATGTTTTAAAGTGGTTTAAACGATTTTTATATTTTTGGTGGTTTTTAGGGTTTTTATGGGTTTTTTGGGTTATTTTTTGTTTATGGGGGTTTATATAGTTTTAGGTGTTTTAGGGTTGTTAGGTTATTTTTGTGTTTTATCGTTTTCTAATGGATTTTTGGGGGTCATTTGGGATTTTTTGGTTTTATTGTTTTTTTGTGATTTTTACGGTTTTTCGTGGATTTTAGGGTTTTATGGTTTTCTTAGCAGACTACATGGTTTTCTGGGTTTTTTTATGGAATTTTTGGGATTTTTTAGGTATTTTTTGGGGTTTTATAGTTTTTAGGGATTTCATGGGATTTTAGGGATTGTAATGGTTTTTATGTGTTTTTTTTGGTTTTTTAGGGTTGTATTGAATTTTTAGGGGTTTTAATGTTTTTAGAGGTTTATTCTCATTTTTAGGGGTTTAAGGGCTTTTAACATTTTATATTTTTTTAGGGTTTTATGGTTATTAGGTTTTTAGGTTTTTAGGGTGTTTAGAATTTATTAGGTTTTTAGTGTTTTATTTTTTCAATCTTTTTTAGGATTTTTTATACTTTTTAGTGCTTCTTATGTTTCTAGGTATTTTTATGGCTATTTTAGGATGTTTATGGTTTTATGGGTTTTATAGATTTTGAGTAGTTTTAGAGTTTATTATAGTTTTTAGAATAATATTTGTTTGTATTGGTTTATAGTGTTTTTACGTTTTTATGGTTTTATTAGGATTTTTTTGGTTTTTGGGGGTTTTTATATATTTAGGGATTTCTATGATTTTTTTTTATTTTTATTGATATTTAGTGTTTTTATGGATTTTGTGGGTTTTTATGGGTTTTATAGTTTTGAGGTATATTTAATTTTTTAGGTGTTTTTCATGTTTGTTAGATTTATAATGGTTTTTAGTGTTTTTAAAATATTTTGGAATTTTATGGTTTTTATAGTTTTTATTGGTTTTTAGGGTTTTTATGGTGTTTTAATGTTTTTAGGGTGTTTTATGGTTTTAGAAATTTTAGGTTTTTATGTTTTTTAGGTGTTTTAATTTTTTTAAGGATTTACTGGGGGTTTTCATGGTTTGTAGGGTTTTGTATGTTTTTAGGGATTTTTTGGTATTTTTTATGATTTTTAGGGTTTTTCATATTTTCTATTGATAATGATGTTTTGAGTGTTTTCAGGGTTTTATGGTATTTTTGGGGTATTTTTGTTTTTTTTTGTTTTTTATTGATTTTGTAATTATTTTCATGTTTTTTAAATGTTTAGGGCTTTAAATATGTTTCTAGTTTTTAGTGAATTTTAGGGGAATTATGGTTCTTTATAATTTTTTTTCTTTTTCATGTTTTTATGGTTTTTAGGGGTTTTAATGTTTTTTAGGGTCTTTTGAAGGGTGTTTAGGGTTATTTCATTTTTTATCTTTTTCGGGGTTTTAAGTGATTTCATATATTTTTGGTTTTCTTAGGATTTTTCATGGGATTTAGTGTTTTCATGTATTTATGGTTTTTGGGATTTCTATGGGGTTTACGGTTATTAGGGATTTAGTGGGGTTATTTTTGGGTTTTTAATGGGTTTTCTAGTTTTTTAGTTCTTAGATATTTTTTAGGGTTGTTAGAGTTTTTTAACATTTTTCTGTGATTAAATTATTTTTATAGTTTTCATTTCTTTTTAGGAGTTTTAGAATTTTATGGTATTTAGTAATTTTATAGTATTTAGAGGGTTTTATATTTTTAAGTTGTTTTTATATATTTTTAGGGTTTTTATCATTTTTAGGGGTTTAAAGTGTATTTATGTTTTTGATGTTTTTTAGGGTTTTTGTGGTTTTATGGGCTTCTTAATTTTTAGGGTTTTTAGATATCTTTATGAAAATTATTGCATTTTTTGGATTTTAGCATTTTTGGGTTTTTAACATTTTTAGGTTTTAAGGGTTTTAAGTGTTTTTATGTTTTTATGTTTTTATATTGGTTTTCCATGGTTTTAGAGGTTTCTAATGTTTTAAGGTATTTTTTTTATTTTTTTTTATTTTTAAGGTTTTTATGGTTTTATGGATTTTAAGGGTTTTCATGTGTTTTTGGGGTTTTATGGAGTTTTTTATGTTTTTAAGGTTTTTTCATTTTTAGGGATTTTGAGGTGTTTTAGTGTTTTTAACTTTTTAGGGGTTTAGTATTTTTATGGGTTTTAGGGTTTTTTTTGGGTATTTAGGGTTTTAATTTTTTTTTTGGAAGATTTATTATTTTTAGGGGTTCTTAGGTGTTTTTAGGCTTTTTTTGGATATTTTAGGGTATTTAACATTTTTATATTTTTTATGGATTTTAAAAAAATTTATATTCTTAAGGGTTTTTAATTCTTTTTAATGGTTTTAGGGTTTTTACAATTTTTCGTATTTTTAGTGATTTTTTAGGAATTTTATGGTTTTTGGGGTTTTAGAGACTTTGAGGGGTTTTTTGGTTTTTTGGTTTTTTATGGGTTTTTGGTGTTTTTGTAGATTTGGATTTTTTAAATGTTTTTAGGTTTTTATGGTTTTCATTTGGTTTTTAAGATTTTTTTATAATTTATCATGTATTTATGGTTTTTTCGGGTATTTTAGGATTTTTAGGGTATTTAGTGATTTTGATGTTTTTAGGGTTTTAGGGATTTTAATGGATTTTTTTGATGTTTTTGGGGGTTTAGGGTTTTTATTAGTTTTTAGTGTTTTGGAGCTTTTACACCTTTTAACATCTTTTTGGGGTTATGTTTTTTTCTGTTTTTTTCTTTTTTACGATTTTTATTGGATTTATGGGTTTTAATAATTTTAGGGGTTTTTATTTTTTTTAGTGTTTGTAATGGTTCTAAGGATCTTTTAGTGGTCTTAGGGTTTTTTTCATTTTTTTTAATTTTTAGAATTTTAAAGTGTTTTTAGTATTTTTTGGTATTCTTAAGGTTTTTAGCTTTAATTACAATTTAAGGAATACATATATATATATATATATATATTAGGATTTTCATGTTATTTGGGTTTTTTTGGACTCTGGGGGTTTTTAGGTTTTTTAGGGTATTTAGTGTATTTACATTATTATTGGGTTTGGATTATTTTAACATTTTTGAGGATTTCATAGTAGTTTTCTTGGTTTTTAGGGTTTTTTTGTTTTTTGGGATTTTTAGTGGATTTATGGGTTTTTATGCCTTTTATGTGTTTTGAGGGTTTTAGAGGTTTTATGATTCTTAAGATTTTTTTGAGTTTTTTGGGGTTTTTACTATTTATAATTATTAGTTTAACATTTCACTGGTTTAAATGGTTTTTAATCTCTTTAGTAGTTTTTTGGTTTTTTATATATTTTTAGAGGTTTCACATTATTTAGCGGGTTTTAGGGTCATTTATGATTGTAGGGTTTTTTTTCATTTTTCGGGGTTTTATGTGTTATTAGGTTTCTATGAATTTATAGGGGTGGTTTTAGGGTCTTTAGGATTTTTTTTGTTTTTTCAGATTTTTAGGGTTTTTTTGATTTTTTTTGTTTTTGGTGGTTTTATGTTTTCTTAGTTATTTTAAGGTTGTTATGGTCTTTAGAGATTTTAGGGTCTATTTTGGGTTTTTACTATTTTTTGTTTTTAAGAGTTTTAGTTGTTTTATTGTTTTTATCATTTTAAATGATATTTTAATGGTTTTTTATGACTTTAGTTATTTTTGGGGAATTATTAGGATTTTTATAACAATTTATCATTTTTTGGGGTTTGAAGGGGTTTTATATTTTTTATCTCTTTTATGTTTTCTTAGGTTTTTAGGTTTATCTATGGGGTTTTCACGGTTTTTTCAGGTTTTTTAATTTTTTGAGATATTTGTTGATTTTCTAGGATTTTTATGGTTTTTTGGGTTTTAAATTATTTTTAGTGTATTTTATGTCTTTAGGGTATTTTTGAGTTTTTGCCATTTTATGATTTTTTAGAGTTTTTAAAAATTGTAGGTGACTAAATGGATTTTAGAGTTTTTAGTGATTTATAGGTGTTTTTTGGGTTTTTACGGTTTTTAGGGTTTTTATTATTTTTACGGGATTTTGAGTTTTATTATGGTTTTTATGATTTTTTAGGTTTTTTGGAGTCATATGTGTTTTTAGGTTTTTTATTTTTTTCTTATTGTCTTTAAGGTTTTTTATGTTTTCAGGATTTTTATGGTTTAAATGGTTTTTATATTTTTAGGGCGTTTTTGGATTTTTATTGGTTTTTATGGTGATTAGGGGTTTATATGGTTTTTAGGTGTTTTAGGGTTTTTAGGATCTTTTTAGGGTTTTAGAATTTTTTTGGGTTTTTAGGGGTTTTTTTATGTTTATAATGTTTTCTTAGGGTTTTTAAAGGTTTTTATGGATATTTATGATTTTAGGGAGTTTTATTAGATTTTTAGTATTTTTATTGTTATTAGTGTTTTATGGTTTTTAGGGTTGTTAGGGGTCATTTGGTATTTTTTTGGTTTTTTGGATTTTTAGGATTTTTAGGGTTTTAAAGGATTTTTGGGTTTTACGGTTTTCTTAGGAGACTGAATGGTTTTCCAGGTATTTATAAAAGATTTGTTTGTGATATTTTAGGTCATTTTGGGGGTTTTTTGGTTTTTTGGTATTTTGAGGGATTTTAGAGATTTTTAGGTTTTTTTTACCGTTTTATGGGTTTTTAGAGTTGTGTGGAAATTTTTGGGGTTTTAATATTTTTATATTATCTAAACATTTTTAGAGGATTAACGTCCTTTAATAGTTTTTAGTTTTTTGGGTTATTATGGTTTTTGTGGTTTTTGAGTGTTTAGCTCTTATTATGTTTTTAAGGTTTCATTTATTTAATGTTTTGTTAGGATTTTTTATGATTTTTTGTGCTTCTTATGTTTTTATAGGTTTTCATGGCTATTTTTGGATTTTTATGGTTTTAGGGGTTTATGGATTTTGATTAGTATCAAGATTTATTAGGGGTTTTAGTATATAATATGTTTTTATGGGGTTTCATCATTTTTAAGATTTTATGGCTTTCTTAGGATTTTTATGGTTTAAGGGTATTTTCTGTGATTAGGTATTTTTATGGATTTTTAGGATTTTTATGGATTTTAATGTTTTTTCGGATTTTGAGGGGTTTTATGGTTTTTATAGTTTTTATGATTTTTTATGATTTTTTTTTGTTTTTAGGTGTTTTTTGAGTTTGTTATGGTTTTTAAGGTTTTTAGTGTTTTAAGATATTTATGAATTTAAAACATTTTTACAGTTGTAGTGGTTTTAAGGGTTTTATGTGGTTTTATTGTTTTTAGGGGGTTTTATGGTTTTATCAATTTTAGGTTTCTAGGTTTTTAAGTTTTGATACGTTTTTAATTTTTTCCTTAGAGTTTTTATGGTTTGTAGGGTTTTTTATATTTTTAGGGATTTTTATTATTTGTATTATTTTTATATTTTTTGTGATTTTGAGTGTTTTATGTGTTTTTAGGGTTTTATGGTATTTTTGAGTTTTAGTTTTATTTAAATATTTTTATGGTTTTTGTGATTTTTTATAGTTTTTAAAATTTTTTAGGGTTTTAAATATTTTTTCACTTTTTAGTGAATTTTAGAGTTTTATGGTTTTTTAGAATTTTTTATGGTTTTAGGAGTTTTTATGGTTTTATAACTTTTTAGGGTTTTAGTGATTTTAATGGTTTTTAAGGTTTTATGGTCTTTTGAAGAGTTTTTAGGGTTTATTATATTTTTTATCTTTTTTGTGGTTTTAATAGTTTCATGTATTTATCCTTAGGATTTTTCAATAAATTTAAGGTTTTTTAGGTTTTGAAATATTTTGGGTTCTTTTATAATTTTATTGGGGTTTTCTGTTTTTAGATAATTTTAGGGTTTTAATTGTTTTCGGGTTTTATGGTTTTCTTTGGGGTTTTATTGGTTTTTATGGTGTTTTATATTTTTAGTTATTTTTTGGGGTTTTTAGGATTTTATGATTTTTAGGGGTCTTAAGGATTTTGATGGTTTTTGGGGGTTTTATGGATTTTAAGTGTTTTAGTGTTTTTATGTATTTTTTTGGTTTTTCGGGGTATTAGGGTTTTTTATGAGTTTTTAGTGTTTTTAAGGTTCTTTAGAGTTTTTAATGTTTTTATGTCACTAAAAGGATTGTAGTGTTTTAAATAGGTTTTTAGGGGTTTATGGGTTTTATGGTTGTCATAGTTTTTAGGGCTTTATTTGGGTTTTATGGATTATAGGTTTTTTAGGGTTTTTATCATTTTTAGGTTTTTAAGGCTTTCATAGGGGTATTTAGGAGTTTTATGATTTTTAGGATATTTATGGTTTCTTAGGGTATTTAGGGATTTTTTTTGGGTTTTTAGTGGTTATAGGGGTTTTTTATTTTTATTTTATTTTTTTGATGTTTTTAGGTTTCTATAATTTTTATAAAAATTTAAGGTTTTTAATTAGGATTAAGAGTTTTTTGTGGATTTTTTGGGTTTTTGATGTTTTAGGGATTTTAATTATTTTTTTGGGTTTTCATGGTTTATATGGTTTTTAGTTGTATTAGGGAATTTTAATGTTTTTTTTTGGGTTTTTACCATTTTTTAGGTGTTTTAGGGTTTGATGTGTGTTTGGGGTATTTAAATTTTCTTAGAGGGTTTTCAAGGTTTTTATGATTATTTTATTTTTTTGGTTATTTAGGTATTTTTAGGATTTTATGGTATTTTAGTTTTTTACGAATTTTTAGGCTTTTACGGATTTTTTGTTTTTTATAAATTTTTAGGTATTTAGGGGCTCAAAGTTTTTTTTATGTTTTTATGGTTTTCTTAGTGTTTTCAAGGTTTCTAGGGTTTTTAGGCATTTTTAGTGATTTTTTAGGATTTTTATAGTTTTTGACGATTTTTAGAGATATTGAGGGTTTTTGGGGATTTTATCGCATTTATCGATTTTTTTCACTTTTAGGGTTTTTTTAGTTTTTAAGGGTTTTAAGGTTTTTAATATTATTTTAATGTTTTAGATGTTCAAAGGTTTTTATGAGTTTTCAGTTTATTTTTAGGGTTTTCTTGGTTTTATGGTTTTATGTTTTTTAGCGGTTTTATATTTTTTAGGTGATTAAAGTTTTCTCGTATTTTATTCATTTTAAGGGTTTTTAGGGTTTTATGTTTTATTCAAGTTATAATTGTTTTTATGTTCTTATTTTTTTCATAGTGTTTTTGTGGGATTTTAGGGTTTTTTATAGTTTAGGTGTTATTTGGGTTGTTTTATGATTTTTATGGTTTCTAGGGTTTTTAATAATTTTTAAGTTGTTAGATTTTTATTGTTTTTAGTTTTTTTGTAGTTTTTTGTATTTGAGTTTTTTTGGTGTTTATTTGGTTTTTAGGGTTTTTTAAATTTTTTAATGGTATAAAGTGTTTTTTAGAGGTTTTAGTGACTTTTGTGGTTTATTTATTTTTTACAATTTTTTAGGGTTTTAGGTGATTTTTTGGGTTTTAATATTTTTAGTGGTTTTTGTTTTTTTACTTTCCATATTATTTTGTATGATTTAGGTGTTTTTATGTTTTTTAATTTTTTCTAGGGTTTTATGGTTTTTTACATTTTTTTGTATTTATTGGGATTGTTTTGAATTTTTATGGGTTTTTACGTTTTTTATTGATTTTAAGGGGTTTTAGGGTTCTTTGTGTTTTTTTTGGGTCTTTATGGATTTTATGTTTTCATGGGTTTTTGAGTTATTTAGGGGTTTTAGGATTTTAGTTTTTTTAAGATTTTTATGGGTTTAGAGGGGTTTAATTGTTTTTTGTGGTTTTTAGGGTTTTAATGGTGTTTAGGGATTTTAATGGTTTTTGGGTTTTATTTTTTTATGGTTTTATGGTTCTTTTTGAGTTTTTTTTACATTTTTATGTTTTTTTGGAATTTTTATGATTTTTATGGTTTTATTCAGTTTATATGGATTTTGAGTGTTTTTGGGTTTTAGGGTGGTTTTTCATTTTTAGATTTTTTAGAGGTTTTCATTTTCTTAGGATTTTACGTTTTTTATTAGGGTTTTAGTGTTTTTACACTTTATGGGTTTTTTAGGTGTTTTTATTATTTTTATGGTTTTAGATTTTTTAGGGGGTTTGAGGGTTTTATGGTTTTATGGTTTTGGGGGGATTTTAGGGTTTTTTTATTTTTTATGGTTTTAAGGGGTTTTAGATTTTTATAATATTTTTGGTGGATTGAATTGTTTTTTATATTTTTTTAGTGGTTTTAATGGATTTTTAGGTTTTTTATGTTTTTTCTATTTTTATAGTATTTAGGGTTTTAATGTTTTTAATGGTTTTCAACGTTTTTAGTTTTTTAGGGTTTTTATGTGGTTTAGGGCATTTAAATCTTTCTTAGGGGGTTTCAGGATTTTCTGGATTTTTATGTTTTTCTATTTTTAGTGAATTTTTAGGATTTTATGGATTTTTATCTTTATTTAGGGATTATGAGGGGTTTTATGGTTTTTTGAGGATTTTTAGTGTTTTTATGGTTTTTTAGGGTTTCACAGTTTTTTGAGTCGTTATATTTTTTAAGGGTTTTAGAGTTTTTAGCATTTTCCTACATTTAAAGTATTTTTATTCTCTTTTGTGGGTTTTTTTTTTGTTTTTGGGAGTTTTATGGGGTTTAAATATTTTTTATGATTTTTATGGTTTTTAGGGGTTTTAGGTGGTTTTGTGATATTTAATCTGTTTTTATGATTTTTATTATTTTTTAGGATTTTAGGGGTTTTATGTGTTTTAGGTATATATTATTTTCATAAGCTTTTCCCCTTTTTATGGGGTTTACATTTTTAGGGGGATTACATATTTAGGGATTATTTTTTATTTTTATGGAGTTTTCTGGGATTTTGAGGGTTTTCAGGGTTTCTTGGGGTTTTAGAGTTCTTAGGTTTTTCAGGGGTTTTCTATGTTTTTATGTTCTTAAGGATTTATTAGGGCTTTTTAGGGATTTTTAGTGTCTTTAGAAATTTAATGATTTTTAGTGATTTTTAGGATTTTTAGGAGGGTTTATGGTTTTTAGAGATTTTTTTGTTTATATATTTTTAGGTTTTAGAATTTTAAGATTTTTTTAGGATTTTAACGGTTTTTAGAGTTTTCAATGATTTTGGGGGTTTAATGGGTCCTTATAGTTTTTAGTGAGGCTTCGTGGGTTTTAGGGTTTTAGGGTTTTTAAGCGTTTTAGTTTTTTTGGGTTTGTTTGTGTTTTAGTGTCTTTAGGGGTTTTTCGTTTTTAGGTTTTTAACATTTTCTTAGGTATTTTTAGTGTTTTTTCTTGTTTTTATGGATTTTTTGTATTTTTATGGTTCTTCATGTTTTTAGGGATTTTGAGGGTTTTTAAGGGATTATATGGGTTTTATTGGTTTTAAGTTCTTTTAGTTTATTAATTCTTTCTTAGGAGTGTTTAGGGATTTTAGGGATTTTTATGTTTTTTGGGTTTTCAGATATTTTTCTTCGTTTTTATGTTTTTAGGGATTTTAGGGATTTTGAGTGTTTTCAAGTTTATAGGGGTTATAGTGTTTTTATGATATTTCGGTTTCAATATATTTTTTAATTTTTTTTGGTTTTTAGGGTTTTTATAGTTTTTTAAAATATTGTGGGTTTAACATATTTTTATTGTTTTTAAGGTTTTTTTTAGGTTTTCATGGTTTTAAAAGGTTGTTATGGGTTTAACGGTTTTTTACGTTTTTTGGGTTTTTAGTGTCCTTTTTGGTGTTTAATTATTTTTTGAATTTTTGTAGGATTATTATGGGTTTTACATGTTTTAGTTTTTATGGTTTTCTAATGTTTTCTCTTGGGTTTTTAGGTTTTTATTTCTTTTTACGGATTTTACCGGCTTTTTTTGTTTTTTTGGCTTTTTAGGGATTTTGGGGTTTTAGGGTTTTTAGTGTTTTTAGCATTATTTCGATTATCAAAGGTTTTAATTTTCATTGATTTTTAACAATTATTTCGGTGTTTTTATGTTCTTCTGAAGGTTTTTTTTTCAAGGAATTTTTATTTATTTTTAATGATATTTATGATTTTTAGGGTTTTTAGGTATTTTGGTTTTTTTATAGTTTTTTTGGTTTTTTAGATTTTTTTTTGGTTTTTTTGGGTTTTTTTGATTTTTTATGGGATATTAGAGTTTTTTATCCTTTTAGTTGTTTAATGGGTTAGAATTTTTATTGAATTTTATGGTTTTTATTGATTTTTAGTGTTTTATGGTTTTATGGTTTTTATGGATTTTATGGATTTTTGTGGTTTTAAGGTGTTTTAGGGTTTGATCACTATTTAGTTTTTTATGGGTTTTATGTGTTTTTAGGTTTCTTTGGCTTTCTTAGGAGTTTTAATGGTATTTTTCCTTTTTATATTTTAATGGAATTTTAGGGTTTTTTGGTTTTTTAGGGTTTTTATGTTTTTAAGGAATTTATGGGTTTTTAGAGGTTTTATTGTTTTTTGTGGTGTTTTCAGTTTTTTCTAGGTTTTATGGTTTTTAGTGTATATTAATGTTTTTTAGGATTTAAATTTTTTAATACTTTTTTTGGTTTTAACGATTTTTATTGGTTTTAGGTGTTTTTGAAGATTTTCAGGGGTTTTAGGGTTTTTATGGATTGTTAGGGTTATTATGGTATTTTGGGGGTTTAGGTTTTTTAATCATTTTGTAGGTTTTCTGGGGTTTCTAAGTACTATTTGGTTTTAAGTTTTTCTTAGGGGTTTATACGGATTTTGGGGTTTTTACATTTTTAGGGATTTTAGGGTTTTTTTGGATATTTATGGTTTTTAGAGAATTTAACAATCGTTAGGGTTTTAGGGTTGTTTCATGTTTCTTGAGTTTTTTGGTTTTCCCAATTAATATGTTTTTAAGGGTTTTACGGTTTTTAGGGGATTTCATGTTTTAAGGGGTTTTTTTAGATTTTATGGAATTTTAAATCTTTTATGATTTTTTAGTTTTTTATTTTTTTTGTGTGGATTTTGTGGGGTTTTTTGGGGTTTTAGGATTCTTAATATTTTTTAGGGTTTTTAGTTTGTTTAGGTTTTAAGTGGTTTTATGTGTTTTTCAGTTTTTACAGGTTTCT
This sequence comes from Viscum album, assembly GCA_963277665.1. Taxonomy (NCBI): domain Eukaryota; kingdom Viridiplantae; phylum Streptophyta; class Magnoliopsida; order Santalales; family Viscaceae; genus Viscum; species Viscum album. The sequence continues at coordinate 1,119,848,950 of OY728152.1, forward strand.
TAGTCATTTTAATGGTTTTTAGAGTTATTTACATTATTAGGGATTTATATGGTTTTTATATTTTTTAGGGTTTTAGGGAATCTGAGGGTTTTTGGAATTTTCATGTTTTTGTGGAATTTTTGGGCTATTTTATATTTTTATAGTTTTTTTAGATTTTATGGGATTTTTAGGGTTTTAGGGTTTAAGGGGTTTTATATTTTTTGGGGTTTTTGGGTTTTTAGATATTTTTTAGGTTTTTTATGTTTGTTTAGTATTTTCAGGTTTTTATGGTTTTCTTAGGTTTTTTAGGGTTTTTAGGGTTTTTTATATTTTTAGGTTTTTTTAGGGGTTTTTGGGTTTTTATTGTTTTTTAGGGTTTTTAGGGTTTTTTAGGTATTTTAGGTTTTTTAGAGATTTTTGTGTTTTATGGTTTTAAGAGTTTTTACCAATTTTATGGGTTTAAAGTGTTTTTGGAGATTTTAGTGGTTTTTAACAGTTTTTATTTAGTATTTGAGTTTATAAGGTTTTTATAGTTTCTAAAAGGGTTTATTGTTCTTTTGGACTTTTTAGCATTTTTATAGGTTTTGGGTTATTAGTGTTTTTTAGATTTTCTAGTGATTTTAACTACTTTTATATTTTTAAAGATATTTTAGGGTTTTGATGCTTTTTGGGGGTTTTTTTTGGTATTTTTAGATATTTTTAGGATTTTTATGGATCCTTAGGATTTTTAAGGATTTTAATGTTTTTCGGGGGTTTTTTTGGTTTTTTTGTTTTTAGGGCATTCATAGGTTTTTTGGGTTTTAGGGGTTTTCCATGCTTTTAGGTTTTAAAGGTATTTTTAGGGGTTTTATGGGGTTTTTTCCATTTTCATGTATTTTATGGTATTTATATGTTTTTATGGGGTTTTTTGGGTTTTTTGGAATTTTGTGGGGTTTTAGGGTTTTTAGGGTTTTTAATTTTTTGGGTTTTTAGGTATTTATTGAGTTTTGAGGGTTTTGAATGTTTCAAAGAGTTTTTTTTATGAATTTATAGGTTTATGTTTTTTAGAGTTTTAGATTTTTAGGGGTTTACATGTTTTTAGTCTTTTAAGGGATTCTTAGGAGTTTTCATGGGTTTTAAGGACTTATATGTTTTAGGAAGTTTCAGGAATTTTTTAGGATTTCTATGTTATTTGGATAGGTTTTAGGGGTTTTGAGAGGTTTTATTATTTTTTATGGTATTTATATTTTTTTTGGGTTTTAGGGTTTTAAGATTATATTGGGGTTTTAATTATTTTTATGGCATTGTGTTTTTCTTATTGTTTTTTTATGTTTTTTAGGGTTTTTATATTTTTATGTTAATTTAGGGTAATAAGATTTTTATGGATTTAGGGGGTTTAGATTTTTTAGGGGTATTTTTGGGTTTTCATTTTTAATGGTCTTTTTTGGTTTTTGGGTTTTTTTAGTTTGCAGGGTTTTAGGGGTTTTATGTGTTTAAAAAAATCGTGTTGAATTTTTTTAATGTTTTGAGTGGTTTTTAGGGTTTTTATGGGGTCATATGGTTTTTATGGTTTTTAGGGGTTTTTAGGGTTTTGGGGTTTTTAGAGTCTTTTAGAGGTTTTTAGGGTTTTTAACATTTTTTATTTCTAGGGGTCTAAATCCTTTTTAGGTTTATTTGGTTTTGTTAGGGTTTATCTAGGTTTTTAGGATTTTTTTAATATTAAGAGATTTTTTAGGTTCTTATGAATTTTATAATTTTGGTGTTTATTGAATTTGGAGGGTTTTTTGGGTGTTTAGGTTTTTCGTGGTTTTTTGGGGGTTTTAGGGTTTTATGGATTTTTAGAGTTTGTTAACATTTTTAGGTTCTAAAGAGTGTTTAGTGGGTTTGTAGGCGTTTTAAGTAGTTTTGGATTTTTTAATGTTTTTAGGGGGTATTTTTATATGGTTTTTATGTTTTTTAGAGTTTTTAGGGTTATTATAAATTTTTAGGATTTTAGGGGTTTTATTTGTTTTAGGTTTCTATTATATTCATTGGAATTTAAAAAAAATTAGGGGTTTTTACATTTTTAAGTATTATTTTATATTTTTAGCAATTTTATAATTTTTTGGGATTTTAGGGATTTTGAGGGGTTTTATTTTTTTTAATTTTTTCTTGTGTTTATAGGGTTTTTTTAGTTATTTAGGGGTTTTATTTTTTTTTCATTCTTTTTAATTTTTTAAGAATTCTAACGTTTTTTAGTGTTTCTAGTTGTTTTTTGGGTGTTTATTGGTTTTTATATTTTTTATGTTTTTTTATCCTTTTTATTTTATCTCTAGCTTTTTCTAATTTTATATGTTTCTAAGGGATATAATTGTTATTATGCTTTAAGGAATTGATTAGTTTCTATCTGGGTAGTTTAAAGTTTTTGAGTTTTCTATGAATTATTATGGGTTTGTTGGGATTTTGATAGTTTTAGGGTTTTTATTATTTTTATTGTTTTTAGGTGATTTAAGTTAATTTGGTTTGTAATGTTATATAAGGGGTTTTTAGGGTTTTTAGGGATATATAATTTTTAGGTGATTTGGGGGATTTTTAGGATTTATATGGTTTTTTGGGTTGTTATAGATTTTGAGGGGCTATTTGTTGGTTTTTTTGGGTTATTAGGGTTTAGGTTTTAATGTATTCTTAGGGTTTTTTTCATTTTATGGCTTTAAAGTTTATTTATGTTTTTGATGTTTTATTATGGTTTTTATTTCTTTAAAGGTATTCTTAATTTTAAGGGTTTTTAGATATTTTTATGATTATTATGGCATATTTGGGTTTTTAGCATATTTATGTTTTTACGGGTTTTATGTGTTTTTAGGTTTTTAAGATTTTCAATGAGTTTTCCAGTGTTTTAGGGGTTTCTTATGTTTTAATTTTGTTATGGTTTGTAGGGTTTTTATTGATTTTTTGGGGTTGTAGGGGTTTTTAGGGGTTTTATTGAATTTTTTAGGTTTTAAGGGTTTTTTCATTTTTTTTTTGATTTTGAGGTGTTTTAGAGTGTATAATGTTTATAGGGGTTTAGTGATTTAAGGGTTTTAGGGTTTATATGGGTTTTTAGTTTTCTAAATTTTTTGGGAGGTTTTATGGTTTTTTGGTGTTTTTAGGGTTTTATAGTGTTTTTAAGATATTTTCAGATATTTATCAATTTTACGTTTTTTTATGGAATTTAATTTTTTTTATATTTTTTAGGATTTCTAATTATTTTTTTAAGGGTTTATGGTTTTTATGATTTTTGGTATTTTTATGTATTTTTTAGGAATTTTATTATTTGAAGGGGTTTTAATGATTTTGAGGAGATTTAAGGGTTTTAGGGTTTTTAGGGTTATTTAGTGTTTTTAGGTTTTTAGTGTTTTATTAGCATTTTTAAGTGTTTTATTAATAATTTTTTATGTATTTATGGGATTTTAGAAATTTTTAGGACTTTTAGGATATTTAGTGTTTTTAGATATTTTACGGTTTTTAGGGTTTTAGGGGTTTTTTATGTTTTAATGGTTTTATAGCTTTTACAACTTTCAAAAAAAAATTGGGAATTATTTTTTTTATTGTTTTTTGTGTTTTTTATGATTTTTATGGGTTTTAGGGTTTTTAATAATTTTATGGTTTTTTAGTTTTTTAGGGCTTCTAATGGTTCTAAGGATCTTTTAGTGGGTTTAGAGTTATTTTTTATTTATTAGGGTTTTAAGAGTTTTATTTGTTTTTTTGTTTTTTTTTGTTTTCATGGGATTATTATCATTTTTTTATGATTTTCGGTAGTTTTATTTATTTTTAGGATTTTCTTGGTTTTTTAGTATTTTATTGATTTTGGGGGTGTTTAGGTTTTTTAGGGTTTTAAGAGTATTTACGTTTTCAAGGGTTTGAAGTGTTTTTAGCTTTTTATGGTTTTGTTATGATTTTTTTTGTTTTTAAGGTTTTTATGTTTTCAAGGATTTTCAGGGGTTTTATGGGTTGTTATTCCTTTTAGGGGATTGGAGGGTTTTATAGGTTTTATTATTTTTATGATTTTTATGATTTTTTAGGTTTTTAATGTTTTTAAATATTTTTTGTTACTTTTCACTAGTTTAAGGTGTGTTTAGAGTAATTAGTGGTTTTTTGGTGTTTGTATATGTTTCTAGGGGTTTATAGTATTTAGGGGGTCTTTGGGTCTTTTATGGTTTTAGGGGTTTTTTTCATTTTTAGATTTTTAGGGGTTTTAAGTGTTATTAGGTTTCAAACAATTTCATAGGGTTTTTCTGGGTCTTTAGGCTTTTTATGTTTTCCGGGATTTTTAGAGTCTTTAGTACTTTTTTGTGTTTTTAGTATATTTCATGTTTCTAGGGTTGGTATGGATATTTTTTTTATCATTATATGGTTTTAGGGTTCTTAGGTATTTTAAGGATTTTAGTGTTTTTAGGGGTTTTCTAGTTTTTTTGGGTTTTTATGTTTATAGGGAATTTTGTGTTTTTTAAATATTTTTATAGGTTTTGTGGATTTTAGGTATTTTGGTAGTTTTTAGGGTTATTTAGAGTTTTAATGGTTTTGGGGGTTTTAGTTTTTTTATGTTTTTTGGTGTTTTAATGTTTTTTATAAATTTTTGTCATATTTAGGGGTTTAAATGATTTTTAGAGAATTTTCTGAGTTTTACGGTTTTTAGGAGTGTTAGGGTTTTTTTAATGTTTTAAGGGATTGTTATTGTCTTTAGGTTTTTAGGGTTATTTCAATTTTTTAGGTTTTTTAGTATTTTTTACATTTTTAGTGGATTTTACTATTTTACATATTTCAATGTTTTCATAGGGTTTTTCAGGGTTTTTAGGTTTTTTCTAAAATGTTTTAGGGTTTTTAGAGTTTTATGGGTAAAAGTGGTGTTTTGCGTTATATGGTGTTCTTAGTTTTGAGTGGTCTTTAGGGTTTTTATTTTTTTTAACATTTTTTGGGGCTTAAATGATTTTTAGAGTTTTTAATGGGTTTTTATGGTTTTATCGGTTTTGTTGGGTTTTATGAGTTTTTATGAGTTTTTATGGTTTTAGAGTTTTTACGGTATTTTATGTTTTTTGGGGGGTTTTAGCATTTTTTAGGTTTTAGGGGCTTTAAGTTTTTTTAGATTTTTAAGGTTCCCTAAGGGTTTTTATGCATTTTTTTATTTTTATTTTGTTTTTAGATATTTTATTTTATTTTTTTAATATTTTTATGTTTTCAGCATTTTTAGGGATATTGAGGGGTTTTGGTGTTTTTTTAGAGTTTTTGTTGTTTTTAGGGTTTTTATTATATTCAAGGTTTTAAGGGGTTTCAGGTATTCAAATTTTTTAACTTTTTTAAGTGTTTATAGTTTTTTAAGGTTTTCTTTGGTATTATTAGGGGTTTCAGAGGTTTTTATATTTTTAGGTATTTTGTGGTATTTTTTAAAATACCTTTTTAGTGTTTTTTCAAAGTTTGATGGTGTTTCGGGGTATTTTGGGTTTATTGTTTTTTCAGTTATTGATTTTTTATGATTTTAATGGATTTTTAGAGTTCTTTAACATTTTATGGGTCTAATAGAGTTTTAGAGGTTTTAATTGTTTTTTGGGGGTTTTCGGTTTGTAGTATTTCTTATGGTTTTTATGGTTTTGTGGTTTTTATGGATTTTCGGGTCTTTTAGGGTTTTATGGATTTTAGAATATTTTAGGTTTTAGTGGTTTTATGTATTTTTTAGATTTTACGGGGATTATTGGTTTTAATGTTTTTAGTGTTTATTATTATTTTATGTATTTTAGGTTATTTTTTTGGAATTTTATTGGTTTTTAGTGATTTTGAGATTTTTTGGATTTTTATGGTTTTTATGGTTTTTAAATATTGTTTTTAGGGTTTTTAAGAGTTTTTTGGTTTTTACTTTTTTCTAATGAATTTACGGGTTTTTTGGAGTTTTATGTTATTAGGGATATTTATGGATTTTTAGGGTTTTATGGGTTTTATGAATTTTAGGATTTCTTATGGTTTTTATGGTTTCTTAGGGTTTTTAGGAATATTTTTAAAATTTTAGGGGTGTAAGGTATTTTATAGTTTTTAACGATTTTAGGGGTCTAAAGGGATGATAGAGGTTTCATTGGTTTTTAGGGTTTTATGGGTTTTACGGTTTTAAAAAAAATTAAGTGGTTTTATTGTTTTTTGGGGTTTTATGGTTTTCAATGTTTGTAGTGGTTTTAGGTGTTTCAATTATTTTAATTTTTATATGTTTTTATTTGGGGTTTTTAGATTATTTACAGTTTTATGAAATTTTTTATGAATTTTTAGAATTTTTAGGGATTTTAAGTGTTTTATGGGGTTTTTTTGTTTTATGGGTTTTTAGGGGTTTTCACATTTTTAGGATTTAATGGTTTTAAGTGTTTTTAAATTTCTATGGTCTTACGATGGATTTTTATGGTTTTATAGGTTTGTAGAGATTTTTAGTGTTTTTACGCTTTAGTAGGGTTTCATAGAAATTAGGGATTTTGAGGTGTTTTATGGGGTTTTATGGGGGGTTATGGTTTTTAGGAGTTTTAGGGTTGATTTTTGAGATAATTAGTTTCTATAAGATTTTTAAAATTTTTATAAAAAATTTTAGGGTTTTGATGGGTTTTATAATTTTTAGTGGGTTTTTATGTTTTTTATGGGTTTTAGGATTTTTACGTTTTGTATGGGTTTTTATGGTTTTTAGGGGTTTTCTAGGTATTTTTAGAGAATTTCATATTTTTAGTTTTTTATGAGTTTTAAGTTTTTTTAGGTTTTCATGTTTTTCTGGTAATGTTTTCATGGTTTTTAGTTTTTATACGCATTTATAGATTTTTAGATATTTTTATGGAATTTTATGCCTTTTCAAATTTTTTGGCTTTTGATGGGTTTTTAATGTTTTTTTGTTTTTAGTTGTTTTATGTTTTCATTGGTTTTTATGTTTTTTATGGATTTTATGGGTTTGAGGATCTATTTAGGGTTTTCACAATTTTTAGTTTTTAGGGGTTTAAGTGTTTTAATATTTTTATCACTTTTTTTAGATTATCATGTTTCTTTTCTTTTAATATCATTCATTATTTTTACTCTATTTTTAGGATCATTAAGTCTTTTTATTATTTTTATGTGTTTTAATTTTTTCTATATTTTTTAGTGGCTTTTTGTTTTCTTAGGTTTTTAGGGTTTTCATGGTTTTTATTGTTTTTTATTTTTATTTTGGTGATTTTTGTTGAATTTTTAATATATTTACGAGTTTTATGGTTTTTAAGGATTTTTAGTTTATTTTGGGGTTTTAGGGGATTTTTGAGTTTTTATCTTTCTAAGTGTTTTTGAGTTTTTAACGTTTTTAGGGATTTAAATGGGTTTTAGAGTTTATAGTGATTTTTTGGTGTCTTTTGGATTTTTAAGGTTTTTAATGGTTGTTATTGTTTTTAAGGAATTTTTGGTTTTTTATGGTTTTTATTATTTTATGCTTTTGGGAGTTATATATGTTTTTAGGTTTTTATTTTTCTCTTATTATTTTCTTGTTTTTTTACATTTTTAGGTTTTTTATGTTTTTATGTGGTTTAAAGTATTTTTATATTTTTGGTGGTTTTTATGGTTTTTATGGGTTTTTATTGGTTTTTTGGGTTAATTATGGTTTATGGAGGTTTATATGGTTTTAGGTGTTTTAGAATTTTTAGGGTATTTTTGGGTTTTATAATTGTTTTTGGTTTTTAGTGGTTTTAATTGTTTTTAGGTTTTTAATGTTTTCTTAGGGTTTTCTAGTTTTTTATGGATTTTTATGCTTTCTGGAAGTTTTATGGGTTTTTAGCATTTTTATTGTTCTTATTTTTTTTATGATTTTTTAATGGGTTTTAGGGGTCATTTGGGATTTTTTGGTTTTTAGGATTTTTGTGATTTTTATGGTTTTTCGGGGATTTTGGGGTTTTATGGTTTTCTTAGTAGACTGCATGGTTTTCTGGGTTTTTTATGGAATTTTTTGGATTTTTTAGGTCTTTTTTGGGGTTTTATGGCTTTTAGGGATTTCGTGGGATTTTAGGGATTGTTATGGTTTTTATGTTTTTTTGGGTTTTTAGGGTTGTATTGAATTTTTTGGGGTTTTAATATTTTTAGAGATTTTTTCACATTTTTAGGGGTTTAAGGGCTTTTAACATTTTATAGTTTTTCAGGTTTTTATGGTTTTTAGGTTTTTAGGGTGTTTATCATTTATTAGGTTTTTAGTGTATTAATTTTTTTTGTTTTTATGGTTTTTTAGGATTTTTTATACTTTTATTTCTTCTTATGATTTTAGGGATTTTTATGGATATTTTATGATTTTTATGGTTTTAGGGGTTTATGGATTTTGAGTAGATTTAGAGTTTATTAGGGTTTTTATAATATCATAAGTTTTTATAGGTTTATAGTGTTTTTAGTTTTTTATGGTTTTATGAGGATTTTTATGGGTTTTAGGGGTTTTTACATGTTTAGGGTTTTCTATGGATTTTTATTTCTATTTTTGTATTTTTATGGTTTTAGGGGTTTTATGGTTTTAGAGTAGTTTTAGAGTTTATTAGGGTTTTTAAAAAATTATATGTTTTTATTGGTTTATAGTGTATTTATGGTTTTTATGGTTTTATTAGGATTTCTTATTGGTTTTAGGGGGTTTTACAGGATTAGGAATTTCTATTGATTTTTTTGATTTTTATGGATATTTAGTGTTTTTATGGATTTTGAGTGGTTTTATTGGTTTTATAGTTTTTTTGTTTTTGTTTTGTTTTTTAGGTGTTTTTTGGGTTTGTTAGAGTTTTTAAGGTTTTTAAGGATTGTAACATATTTATGAATTTAAAGGTTTTTATATTTTTTAGTGGTTTTAAGGGATTTTATGGGGTTTTAAATTTTTTAGGGGGTTTTATGGTTTTATAAATTTTAGGTTTTTAAGTGTTTTAGGTGTTTTATGTGTTTTTATGTTTTTAAGGTTTTACTAGGGGGTTTAAGGTTTTTAGAGTTTTTTTATATTTTTTGGTATTTTTTGGTATTTTTTATGGTTTTTAGGGTTTTTAGATTTTCTAGTGATAATTATGTTTTGAGTGTTTTTTGGGTTTTATGGTATTTTTGGGGGTTTTAGTGTTTTTTTATGGGTTTTATCATTTTTTGAGTTTTTTAATTTTTTTTCGGGCATTAAATATTTTTTTAGTTTTTACTGAATTTTAGGGGTTTTATGGTTATTTAGAATTGTTTATGATTTTAGGAGTTTTTATGGTTTTTAATGGTTTTAATGGTTTTTAGAGTCTTTAGAAGGGTGTTTAGGGTTATTTAATTTTTTATCTTTTTATGTGTTTTAAGTGATTTCATGTATTTATGGTATTCATAGTATTTTTCAGGGGATTTAGTGTTTTCATGTATTTATTATTTTTGGGATTTCTATGGGTTTTAAGGTTTTTAGGGATTTAGAGGGGTTATTTTTGGGTTTTTAATGGTTTTAACAGTTTTTTAGTTCTCAGGGATTTTTTTAGGGTTGTTACAGTTTTTTAACATTTTTATGTGATTAAATTGTTTTTATAGTTTTTAGTGCTTTATAGGAGTTTTATCATTTTATGGTATTTAGTGGTTTTATGGTATTTAGAGAGTTTTAGATTTTTAAGTTGATTTTTTATATTTTTAGGGTTTTTATCATTTTTAGGGGTTTAAAGTGTATTTATGTTTTGACGTTTTTAGGGTTTTTTGTGGTTTTATGGGATTCTTAATTTTTAGGGTTTGTAGATATTTTTATGACAATTATGACATTTTTGGGATTTTAGAATTTTTGGATTTTTAGCATTTTTAGGTTTTTAAGGGTTTTAAGTGTTTTTAGGTTTTTATGTTTTTATATGGGTTTTCTAGGGTTTTAGGGGTTTCCAATGTTTTAAGGTTTTTTAATTTTTTTTATTTTTATGGTTTTTAGGGTTCTATGGATTTTAAGTGTTTTTATGTATTTTTAGGGCTTTTATGGAGTTTTTTGTGTTTTTAAGGGTTTTTTCATTTTTTGGGCTTTTGAGGGGTTTGGGTGTATTTAAATTTTTAGTGGTTTATTATTTTTAGGGGTTTTAGGTTTTTTATGGGTATTTAGCATTTTAAATTTTTTTGGGGATTTATTATTTCTAGGGGTTCTTAGGAGTTTTTAGGGTTTTTTCGATATTTTAGGGTATTTATCATTTTTATATTTTTTATGGATTTTAAACATTTTTATATTCTTATGATTTTGTATTTTTTGCAAGGGTTTAGGTTTTTTACACTTTTTGGTATTTTTAGTGATTATTTAGGAATTTTATGGGTTTTAGGGGTTTTAGGGGTTTTAGAGATTTTGAGGGGGTTTTAGGTTTTTAGGGTTTTTATGGGTTTTTTTTTGTTTTTATAAATTTAGGTTTTTAAATGTTTCTAGGTTTTTATTGTTTTCATAGGGTTTTTAAGAGTTTTTATAATTTATTACGTATTTATGGTTTTTAGGATTTTTTAGGATTTAAAGGGGATTTTAGTGATTTTGATGTTTTTATGGTTTTTAGGGGTTTTAATGGAATTTTTTGATTTTTTTTGGTTTTCGGGTTTTTCTTAGTTTTTTAGGGTTTTAGATATTTTAGAATTTTTAATGTATTTTTGGGGTTATGTGTTTTACTATTTTTTTTGTTTTTTTACGATTTTTATGGAATTTATGGGTTTTAATAATTTTAGTGGTTTTTATTTTTCTAGGGTTTGTAATTGTTCTTAGGATATTTTAGTGGTTTTGGGGGTTTTTTTCATTTTATTGTTTTTAGAACTTTTAAATGTTTTTAGGATTTTTTGGTATTCATAAGGTTTTTAACATTATTAACAATTTAAGGAATATATATATATATATAAGGATTTTCATGTTTTTTTTGGGTTTTTTTGGACATTGGGGTGTTTTAGGTTTTTTAGGGTATTTATTGTATTTACGTTTTTCAGGGGTTTTAATTGCTTTTAGATTTTAAAGGATTTCATAGTAGTTTTCTTTGTTTTTAGGGTTTTTATGTTTTTTGGGATTTTTAGTGGTTTTATGGGTTTTTATTCCATTTAGGGATTTTGAGGGTTTTAGAGGTTTTATGATTCGTAGGATTTTTTTGAGTTTTTTGGGTTTTTTAATGTTTCTAAATATTTTCTTTAACATTTCACTGGTTTAAATATTTTTTAAATTATTTAGTGGTTTTTTGTTTTTTTATATATTTTTAAAGGTTTCACATTATTTAACGGGTCTTACGGTCTTTTATGATTTTAGGGTTTTTTTCCTTTTTAGGGGTTTTAAGTGTTATTAGGTTTCTAAGAATTTATTGGGGGTTTATAGGGTCTTTAGTATTTTTATGTTTTCAGGTATTTTTAGGTTTTTTTTGGATTTTTATGGTTTTTAGGGTTTTTAGGTTTTTTTTGGTTTTTAGGGTTTCTTATGAATATTTTTTGTTTTTTTTCATTTTTTTAGTTTTTAGGGTATTAAGTATTATTTTGGGTTTTAGTGTTTTCTTAGGGGTTTTCTGGGTTTTTTGGTGTTTTTATATTTTTAGAGACTTTTGGGATTTTAAAATATTTTTATGGGTTTTAGGAATTTTAGTAATTTTGTGGGTTTTTAGCGTTTTTAGAGTTTTAATGGATTTTGGGGTTTTAGTGTTTTTTACGTTTTTTAGAGTTTTATTGTTTTTATATTTTTCTAATGTATTTAGGGGTTTAATTTTTTTTTAGAGTATTTTGTGATTTTTAAGGTTTTTAGGTGATTTAGTGTTTTTGTTCTGTGGGTTTCGGCCTCGAAACACCCAACGGCTCCGTATCCGATGATGGATGGACCTGCTTTCCAAAGGCAAGTGTTCGCTGTATGGTTTGACCAGCGACGCTTAAGAACTCAGATTGGTCGAGAGGACGGGAAGTCGAGCTAGTCGCACCCTTTTGGGGGGAATTATTGCTTGTTCCGGGACTCTCTTATAGATTTAAGACGTATTCATATGTTCGTGAATCATTGGTTTATACCCAAATATAGTATCCACGGATTTAACCCTTTGTTGGAAATGGTCAGCTGAACGTAGGGGTTCGGAATCATTTATGCCTGAGGTTTACCATCCCTCGTTGGATTAATGACCCTGAGGTGTCTGGGCTCATTGAGACGGTGCTAGGAGCAGCTCGGTGAACCGATGTGAAGATAGTCGGATCGACCGGTTGTTGGGCTTGAACCTCATGGAGGCTTCTTACGTACCATTCCTAGGGGGAAGGGATCAAATTCCAAGTAGTTCGAAAGGGGAGCATCGGAGAACCGACGTGAATGTGGACCTGGAGGTCCGATGGTGATCGGGCTTGAACCTCTTGGATGTTTCCTACGTACCCTGCCTAGGAGGCATGGATCAAAGTCCACATAGTTCGCATTGGCTTGGGACTTACGCTCTGAGGCAGCCTAGAATGAGGGTTTTGGGCTTACACTCTAAGGAGGCCCATAGTGATATATTGGGGCTAACACTCTGAGGAGGCCCATATTGATAGATTGGGGCATACACTCTGAGGAGGCCCATAAGAGGATGTCATGGTCGATTCTCACTCTAAGCCCACGTGACTGATGCTCGGTGAGAGAAAAAAAAGAGGCAGTAGGGACCAGACGATCACATCGCGAAAGGTGCATCCGTGAGAAGTGAAGTGGGGCTTACGCATAAGGCGGCCCATAAGGTCGGGGCTTACTCCTAAGAGTAGGCCCATGGTGATGGATTGGGGCTTACACTCCGAGGAGGCCCATGGTAACGGATTGGGGATTACACTCTGAGGTGACCCATGGTTATAGAGCACGGCGGGAGAGGGAAATGGGGTGCTCCTATGCCCATCTCCTCTCTTGCAGTGCTTGAGGGCTTCCTTCTGATGGGTATTTTATTATCATCGGGAAGCCCTTAACATGTGTAGATGCATAAAGGAGATTCTCGAGATCAGACTCCACATTGTTGTGGGAATGTGAACCCAGGAATGCTTCGGGAATCTGCTCAAGGGTCGGGGCAACCCCTTCGCCTCTCTTTACCGTGGGTATGTGAACTCAAAACGGTGCGCTGATGCACTTGAGGTTTACACCACACAGATCCGGTGGCTCTGGTGGAGGCCTCGGCTCGGGGTCGATGAGTAGGCCAGTGAGGAGGCTGTGGAGGATCGAACCAGATTGGAATGATTTTATCTAGCTTGGGGAATGGGAACTCTGAGGGTTCTGATGGGCCACATGTATGAAGGAGTGGTGGCACCCTTCACGTAGGAAGGTGATACGCGGCTGGAGAAGTCATCCGCGAACCAGGGTGTTCTGCGGACTGAGGGGTACCCCGTGAACCAGGGTAGTCCGCGAACTGAGGGGCACCCCGCGAACCAGGGTGGTTCGCGGTCTGGGGAGCATCCCACGAACTAGGGTGGTTCTCGGCTTCAGGTTCAGCCTGTGTATCAGGGGGTTACGTGGAGGGGTCCACTCGAGCGGCGGCGACCAAGGGCGGCACCGATCGGGGGTTCATCGGTCGAGGCTTCGCCCGCGTAGGATGGTGCTACGCAGTGCGGCAGATTGGAAAAGAGGCATAAACACCCTGGTCCATGGGGAGTGCATCCTCGGATGGGCTATGGTTCTTTGTATTCTCTTTTTCTTGTTATTCTAATTTTGTGGTTCACCAAATTATTATGCATTTTCAGTTCCTTATTAGTTCGTTCCCAGGATTATACCTACTCTGGTTCACGAACTGGAACTTTGCTGTTTGCGAAATCTTAAGCCTTCCTTCAAAATCCTTCCACCCGAGTCTGATCGCTCTTCTCTTATTCCAACTTCGAATCATTCGAATTTGAATCCCCTCTCATTTCCCCCTCAGTAACCTTTTATAGACTCGGGTAAAGAGACGTATCTACGGTCATGTGGCACCTATTGCGGAGGCCCATGACCGAAAACCCAGTTCATGGATGACTTGGTCAATCCGCAGTTCACAGGGTATTAAACACTACTTCGCGAACCCAACTCGGGAAGTGCTTCGCAGCTGCGGAGGGTTCCGCCTCCATTTCGCGAACGATAGCGGAGGTGATTCGGGTCGGATGACGCAGCTCACAGCTGGGGCGGTCCAGAATGGTGAACCGGTTTGGGGACTGTCCCGCCTCGCCACCACGGAGGATCTCCACCTCCATCTCGTGAACAACGATGGATGCGGCTTGAACCAGTCGATGCGGTCCGCGGTTGGGATGGTTCATGATGGTGAACCGGATTGGCACCCATCCAACCTCGCAACCACAGAGGGTCTCTGCCTTTATTTCATGAACGATGATGGTTCGTGGAGGGGGTTCTTCGCAGGGCCTGGCCACGGCGTGTTTCATGGGACCAGTCTGCGGACCAGTCCTTCTTGTTTCCCTTCTTTGAATTTTCTCCATTATTTTCCCCAATTATTTTGGGGGATTTATGTAGAATCTCCTTTGCGGATTTTTCAGGACCCTACAAATGCCCCCGTCGGAATGGGGTCTAATTGGAATTAAGAGGAGGTCATTCTGATGCCAAGTGGTCCTGAAACTGAGATGGGTTGCGGTAGGGCAGTGGACCCAGTAGGGGACCACGCCTATAAATAAGGGGGGCCTTCATTTGTCCTTTACCGAATTCCTCGCGAAACTAGAACTCCCTCGCCTCTGCGCGCTCATTCCTTCTTGAAGTGCTTCCTCCGAAAACCGGCTGCGAATTCCGTGAACCATTCCACCTTCGCGGTCGCCTTCACCCGTGAACCAATTCCCCAATCACGAACCATTTCTCTTAATTAATTAAAAAGTAATACATGACGGGCTGTGGAGGAACTTTCTTCGCGGTTTTGGTGCTCCATGGTTTCGATGCTCCGTGGTTTCGATACTCCACAAACTAAAATCTCTTGAACTTTAAAAGTTTCTATGTCTTCCGAACTTAATCACTTAAATTTGGGATTGAAATTCCGCAAAGCAACTTGGTTCGCGGTTTCCTGGCCAATGCTTCGCGGGCCAGGGTTTCACAAACATCTTTCGCGAAGGGCTAGTTCGCAGGATACTATCATCGCGAACCATCATTCGAGGCCTCCTTGTGGTTTTTGCCTATGAAGGATCCTCAACTGACCCTCTACCATATATCTGGTATTTTTTGAGATTATTATTCAGCACTAACAGATTGTTGGCTCTCGTCATGCAGGGAGAAGATGTGGTTCCCCCTCGTTCTGTACTGAGGCCTGGTGTAGAGCCGCTCCCAATTGGTTTAGGGAGACACTTAGCTATGGTTCGCAGAGCGGAGAACATCCAAGAGGACCCTAGTTGGTCCATAATTCCTGACAATGGTTCCTTGAAAGACATGCTCCCTCCTGAGCTTCTGGATTATCCAGTACCAAATCGACTTCCACGTCATGGATTTGGTCTTCAAGATGATGTACCTATTCCCCCCACTTTCTCATGTCTTCCTTATCCTTTCTTGGAAGCATCATCCATGTGTATTCAGGAAAACCTTTCCCAATCGGGGGAGATGGTTTCCGACTCTGACCAGAAAGACGCCTTCATTTTGAAGGGCTCTGTTTGGACCCAAGGTGATCATCACGCCCGAAACTTTTCTCAGGAAGCTGTCTTCAAGAGTTACCCTTCAATTATCAACCTTTCTCAAGTGGATCCCGATACAGGGTGTATTCCAAGGTGGGATCTTCGGTCTGGAGGGATCTCCTCAAATGACTGGACCTGGGATTTCTGGGTCCATCATAACTACTGAGAGTCTCCCAAATCACTGGAAGCAGTCATTTTATACTCTGCAGTGTGGGCTTCCCAATTTTCTATTTACCCACCATCCTTGGTCCTACTATACCAACTCAGTCGCTGGTGTTCTATCACTAATACTTTCCTCCTTTCCCATGGTGAATTTGGCATTAGTCTGTGGGATATCTATCGATTGGGAGGGATCTCGGTTATTGGTGAAATATATGAAAATTTTCTGCCTGCTCCTGATGCATGGGATGGCGTCGAACAAGTGCCTTTATTGGCGAGGGATCTGTTGGTTATGGAGGATCAATCACTGGGTCAAGCCTTGCGTGTCCTCTCTCTTATTCCCTATATTTCCTGGATAGTTTTATTTCTAAACACCACTGGTCTTGTACCGAAGATCAAGCGCCCCAGGACTCATCCTTCTCAATAGTCACGAACCTCCCCATGTTCCTACTGGGCAGTTATGGAGGCGGTCGACTACCTTTCATGGGGTTACGAGGTGCACCCCGGTGTGCCGACTATGCTCTGGCTGGTAGGATTGTTTTCTATGTTCTTGAGCGGGTGGCTATTCCCTTCTCGGGATATTAATCCTGGCGTCAAGTCTTGAACCCTGATGATGGCAGTTGAGCTGGTAGAGGGCCGCCTGGTGAATTTGGTCGTTCCCACATTGTCTTGTATTTATGAACTGTTGGGTCACATGTAGATGGGTGGGTCACCCTTCCATATGAGTGTTCCATTTCAATTTTTGTATGGCTGGGTAACGGATCATTGTCGCTACTATGAGTTTCATCACAACACGGTTATCTCGCTTCCTAATTTTCGGCCTACCCTGCTTGATATAGCTGGAGTTCGCCTAAAATACCTCAGCCTTGGTGAAGTCCTCGAGCTTCTGAGCGACTTTTCCTAGTTTTCTTTCACTCCCTACCCCGCCCCTTCTGGCGTCTTGGTTGACAACCGTTGGGGGAGCCTATAGGAGCACTCTTACATGATCTCTCTGCGGGACAGATTTCTGTCCGCGTGGATCGACGAGGTTTCTTTGTGCGAGTTGTATGTCCCATATCGTTGTTTTCGCCAGTTTGAGTGCATGCATGTCTAGGTTTCCCTTCCCCCTCCTCAGGCTCGAGGACCGCACCCGGCCACACTTCGTCAATGGTGGCTGATGCTGACATGGGAGGGATCTGACGCGATCATTCCCCTTCCTGTTGTGGGGGCGGCCGCCGGACTTTCCATGGAGTATGAAAAGGCATGGGGAAAATACTATCTCAATGGGATCCTAGGTAAGGCCATTCGGCAAGTTCCCTAATCACGACGTACTGCGGCTGTCGCATCTACGACACCTTCCCCATCATCTCTAAGGGAGGATCGACTGATGGCTCATCGATCAAAGGGGCTCAGGGGATTTTCCTCTCCAAGTCCTGTGGTGGCTGAAGTTCAGGCGGGTTCATCCTTCTTGGATGTGGATGAGGACGACCTTGTGCTTCTGGGTCCTAGTGAGACAATCCTGGAAGTTTTTCCACTTGACATCAGGCTTAGAAACTTGATTCTCATTCCTGAACCGAGGTTAGAGGCTCCAGAATTTCCAGTTTCGGAACCAAATTCTAGCGAGCACATGCCTGCACTAGTTGCAATTCCAGATTTTGTTCTCCTTCTATCTAGCGAGGACACCAAATATCCTCATGCCATGGAGGACAATCAGACGGTGTTCAGATGTGTCTGGCCTCGAATTTGCGAGATCGTTGTCGAAACCCCTCTAGCTGAGATGACAACTAAGACTGAAGCTCTTTGAAAGCACTTCCTGGGTTTAGTGTTGGGCGACTTTGACTATCGGAAGTTCCATTATCTTGCTTTCCAAGTTTTCATGGCTCGTGAGGAAGCTACCACTAGTGAATGCAAACGTTCTCACTTCATTGCCGCTCATTGCGGGACCCGAGCCCTGGATGAAGCCACGATACAACTCCATTTTCTGATGAAATAGGAGGCGACCTCTCGAGATCTGGCAGTCGTCCTATCCTCTGAGTTGCATGAATGTGAAGATTGGGCAGCATTGCTGAGGAATCGGTTTTCAACTGTGACTGGTCGTATCGAAGCCACTAGAAAAGGGATCAACGATATCCAAACAACATTGGACCATACTCATCTGGTGGTTGAGGATGAAGCCAGGGAGAAGGTCGTGTTGGAATAGACTTGCAACGACCTCTACCGCACGGTTTCTGATCTGGTGGAGGGAGTGAGTCAGGCTCCTTTTTGACTAATAAAGACACTCTTGTACCCTCCATTTTACTTACCCCTATCCACTTTATTGTGAGGGAGAGACCCCATCTTGTGGAAGCCCACCCTTTTTTTTGTTTGAAAGAAACACAGTCTCTGTCAATCACTTGTTGCTGTGAAATTTGATTGTTACTTAGAACAACTGTTGTGTAAATAAAAATTCACCGAATCAGAATTAATCATAACTCAGGAAAAAAACTCTAACTTTTTCCTAGACCATGGGGTCCAGTGACCATAGTTTGACTATTTCTAGGGGTTTGTAGAAAATCCCTACAAACTTTTTGTCTCTTCTTTTAATACCCTGATTTTTCCTGGGCTCTTTTAGTGTGAGCCCACTGGGTATGGCATGACTTTTTCTTAGGTCACCCTTTTCAAGTTTTCATCCTAATAGTCTTTGCGCCTCTTTTTGTGAGCGGTTTAAATTCCCGGCAACAAGACTATCACTACTGATGTTTTAGGTCGAACATCTTTGACCAAACATGGTGGAGGAAGGGCCCCAATGGGGTTCAGCTGATTAAAAGATGACTCAATACTCTTCAGATGCACGTGGGGGGAACATGTTTAAATTTCAATGGTATGGAGGGCATGCCTCAAGGCATGGGAGCCATGTCAGCATACAGAGGTAGGAAGAGCGTTGCCTAAGGAAAACTTGACTTTGGTAGATGGGCCAGGGGTGATCAATATGCAGATTCACTGAGGGAATGGAATTCATAGTCATGCAAAGGTGTCCTTAAGTCAATGACTATCCATTTCTGATGTCTAGGGGACTTCATGGATTTCCGGCTCATGGAAAACAAGATGGGTGGCTTGGAAAATTATGAAAACCACCGGGGGTGGCTCAGAAGGGGAGTGTGACATCTGAAAGGTTTTTGGGAACATCCGTACTAATCAAGAGCATGGTCAGGATACAACTTCCCTGTGCATTTAGTTAGCGTAAGGGATGGTTGAGGCTTAGAACAGTTTAAAGTCATGCAGCTGGGACATCATTTAAAATGGAACGACTTCTCCTGGTTCTCAGTAATCTTGTCAAAGACGTTCCACCATATTCAGGAAGGGTTGTGAAAGTTGTTGGTAAACTGTAGCTCATAGGGTTTCCGAATCCCGGGATAGACATGGGGGCTCAGGGGCCAAGAGGCATACATAGAGAAGCATTGCCTAAGGAAATATTTCCTTTGGTAGATAGGACATGGGCTATCAATATGTAGAGCCACTGAAGTCATGGTATGCATAGTCATGAAAAGGTGTCGTTAGGTCAATGATTTCATTCCCACGATATCCAAGCAACTTCAGGGAAGTTGAGATTCGGGACCACCAGGGGTGGCTTATGAGAGTTCATCATTTTCTGAGTGTAGAGTATGGTTTATGATGAGAGGGTGCCTGGATACGAGGGAAAAATCTAGACTAAACTTCCCGAGAATGGGTAAAGTAATCCCTTCTCACATGGGTGTGAGATGGTGACTTGTTTCAGTCTGACCCGTGCACTGAAGGATAGAAAAAGCCTTTGTTCCTTACTGAACCCGTGGAGGGTTTGACCGTACAGTTTAGCGTCATTTGGTATGGACGAAGAGCATTATTAAAGGATGTTGTGCAGTTTAATGTCATGCAGCGAGGACGAGGGAAATTTCTATTTCCTTTGCCAATGCTGTGTAGTTTAACGTCGTGCAGTGAGGACGATTGACCGTGCAGTTTAACTTCGTGTGGTAAGGACGTAGTTAAAAAGGCCGCTCTTGATTAGGATGTAACTGGGCCCAGGTATCCTTGCAAGTCCAAGACATGGGGGGGGGGGGGGGGGGGGTTCATGGTGTAAATCATGGTTCCGGGGATTCTTGGATCAAGAGAGATTATGTGGGGGCTCTGAGGCCGGTAAGCGTACGGAGCTAGGAAGAGTGTCGCCCGAGGAAATATTTCCTTTAGTGGATGATCCATGGGCTATCATTATGCAGAGCCTCCGAGGGCATGGAATGAATAGTCACACAAAGGTGTCCCTGGGTCGATGACATTCCACTTCTGATGGCCATGAATGGTTATGAAGATCCACAATTATTTAGGCCACGAATTCTATCATCGGGGAAGGAAATGTATAAACATGTTGGGCCTACTCGGCCCTGGTTACTATTAATGCTTAGAGAGCTCCCTGCATTGATTTACTTTGTGCACAGGGGTGTACCTTTATTCCCTGTAGTTTAACATCATTCGATAAGGACGAGGTACTCCTAGTTTAGCAGTTATAGATCTCGGACCATTGAGTGACTTTTGTTGCGGTCACTCAAAGGATAACTGGGTCAACATATTCTAATATACTTGGAACAAGGTGGGGGATGAAGTTTGTAAACTGCAACTTTGATTTTTCCCAGATCAGGAGGTGTGGTATGGGGGCTCTAAGGCTGGTTAGCATATAGAGCTAGGAAGAGTACTGCCCAAGGAAATCTTGGCTTTGATGGATGAGCTAGGGGCTATCATTATGCAGATCTGCTGAGGGAATGGTATTCATAGTCATACAAAGGTGTCCCTGGGTCGATAACATTCCACTTCCGATGTCCATGAATGCTTATGAGAATCCGTGATTTCTCACAGTGTAGAGTTCAGCACGTGGGGATAATGGTGTCTGGGTATACAAGAAACATATTCACTACAACTGTCCATTGAGTCAATGTAGCCTAGTCCTGGCTTGATGTTCATTGATGCAGGTCGTTATGTGAACCACCGACAGACACATAGGCTAGCCAGATAGGGATACCCTGGAAACACTTGGATGTGAGAAGGGGAATGAACTTGTAAACCAATGCTCCATAAATTTTTGGATCGGGGGATGTGATACAAGGGTTCTGAGGCCAGTAAGAATACGAAGCTAGGAAGAGTATCGCCTGAGGAAATCTTTCCTTTGGTAGATGGGCCAGGGGATATCAATATGCAGAGCCGCTGAGGGCATGGTATGCATAGTCATGAAAAGGTGTCCACAGGTTGATGACATTCCACTTCCGATGTCCATGAGTGGTTATGAAGATCCATAATTATCCGGGTTGTGGAGTCTGATGTATGGAGAGGATGCATCCAAATGTGCAAGGAGTATATCCATATCGTTTCTCCATGCATCTTGGGTGGGTCGCGACGAAGTCCATGCAGTTTAACATCATGAGGTGTGGACGAAGTCCGTGCAGGTTAACATCATGCGGTGAGGACGATGTCCATGCAGTTTAACGTCATGCGGTGAGAACGAAGTATACACCCCATGCAGGTCTAGTCTGTACATGGGGGAAGGGGATTTTTTTCGAGGTGGCTGGGCCATGGTGTGGAATTCTGGCATCACTACGTATCCTGTGAGGGTAGGAATCAAGCCTCACATATTTCTTTGAAATATGGTACACCCCATACAGGTCTGGTCCGTACACGCAGGGAAAGGGCATTTTTAACATTACTATCATTTGGGAGTGGCTGGGTTGGGATGGGGGATCCTGGTGTCGCTACGTATCCTGTGAGGGTAAGAATCAAGCCGTGCGTAGTTCTTTGAAAGGAGTACACCCCGTGTACATCTGGTTCGTACATGGGGAAAGGGGACATTGTTAAATCTTCATGTCCGTGCAGTTTAACATCATGCGGTGAGGATGATTGATACACCCTGTGCAGATCTGGTCCATACACGAAGGGCAGAAGGCATTTTTAACTTTTATTCAGAGGGATGGGCTAGGATAGGGGACCCCATCGTCGCTACATATCTTGTGAGGGAAAGAATCAAGTTGTACGTAGTTCTCTGAAATCCGTGTAGTTTAACATCATGCAGTGAGGATGAGGTCCATACAGTTTAACGTCATGTGGTTAGGGCGAGGGGTATTATTAGATTCCATGAAGTTTAATGTCATGCAGTGAGGACGTACTCCATGCAGTTTAACTTCATGCGGTGAGTACGTGATACTCCTAGTTTAAGTTCATAGAGTTTGGACCATTGGTGGCTTGGCAGTTTAATTTCATGCAGCTTGGATGAAGAGAACACCCCATGCAGGTCTGGTCCATACACAGGGGGAGTGGAATTCTTAACTCTTATTATCTATGCAGTTTAACGTTGTACGGTAAGGACGAAATACTCTTAGTTTAAGGTCATGGAGTTTGGAAAGTTGGGTGCTTGGTATTTTAACATCATGCAGCTCAGACGAACTCCATGCAGTTTAACATCATGCGGTAAGGACATAGGTGACCCGACGTGAATGGAAAAAAAGGGGGGTCTGCACATTTTAACGTCATGTGGTGAGGATGACTTCCGTGCAGTTTAAATTCATCTGGTTAAAATGTCTTCCACATTCGGTTTCAATGTGAAATACTTCTTTAGGAATCTTTCATTTGTATGAGCGGTTGTAAATTGTCCGTCCATAGAGATCGGGGTATATTCTCCATTGGAGTAGACCTTGTTTACATCATATGGTCCCTCCCACTTGGGTTCCAGCTTTGGAGGTTTCTTGCCGGGTATCATTGGGGTCCGGAGGACCAATACAAATTCTCCTTCCATGAAAGACCGAAGATGAACCTTTTTGTTGAAGGCTCATTCGATCTGGTTCTGGTATACCTCCATATGGTGAAAAGTGTGCAACCGCTTCTCATCTAGATGTTCCAATTCACCTAGCCTCTTTTCTGACTACTCATCGTCAGATAATTGATCCCAGATGGCAACACAGAGTGAGGGAAGTTGGAGTTCAATGGGCAGGACCGCCTCTGTGCCGTACACCAATGAGTACGGGGTGGCCCGAGTAGCGGTGAGGATTGTGGTTCGATAAGCCCACAATGCATGTGGGAGTTTATCCGACCACAACTTCTTGTCTTTGTCTACCATTTTCTAGAGAATGATGGAAAGGGTCATGTTGAAATCCTTTATCTATCCATTGTCTGATGCATGGTAGCAGGATGAGTGGCTAGCCTTGATACCATACTCGTGGTATAGTTTCTCCAATTCAGCAGAGAAGAAGTTGGTGTCGTTGTCCGTCAGTATAGTATGAGGGACTCCAAATCTGGTGATGATATTGGTCTTCACAAAGTTGGAAATATTTCTTGCCCCAACTTCCTTGAGGGGTATCGCTTCTGCCCATTTGGAAAAGAAGTTGGATGCTGTGAGGATATAATTCAACTGTTTGGCCATGGTGGGAGGATATGGTCCCACGACATCCATCCCCCAGACGGAAAATGGCCAGGAGTACTTGGCTTGATGAAGTAACTCTGGGGGTTAGTGTATGAAGTTGGAATGAATTTGGCATGAGTGTCATTTTGCGGTAAAATTCTCGCAGTCTCATGCTTCTATAGGCCAGTAGTACCCAAGCCTTCGAACCTGATGGGAAAGCTTGGTCCCTGGTTGATGTGCTCCACATGCTCCTGCATGTACTTCATTCATTACGGTGGCAGTTTCTTCTCCATCAATGCATCTGAGGAGCACTTCATCGAGGCCTCATTTGTAGAGGGCCTCTTGCTGTCCCGTACCTCCATATAAGACAAAGTGGATTTCCCTCCTCCGTATTTTCTCTCGTTCAGCCCTGCCTGATGGAAGTTCTCCCCAGTGAAGGTAGTTTTCAATGGGGGTCATCCAGCCAGTGACAGGAGAATATGGCTCAGGGACAGGACTGACTTCGTGGATTTCTTCTGTCTTAGCTTGGACAAATGACAATACCATTCGACGGTGAGCAATACTGATGACCATTTCATCCCGGTCTGGGTCAGCTAGGGCTGTGGCCACATTGGCTAATGCATCAACCCGAGCATTCTGAGACCGGGGAATATAGGTCAATGTTGGTTCTATGTATAATTCCTCCATTAACCCTCAGACATGGTTAAACAGGGGGATCAACTCCTCCTTTTTAATAGCATAGTCACTATTGACTTGCGTGATGACCAGTTCTGAGTCACCTTTTCCCATAAGGTGTTGTACTTGTTCCTGGAGTGCGAGTTCCAGGCTTGCAATGAGGGATTGATATTTCGCTTCATTGTTCGTACATCTCTCTAACAGGAGGAAAGAATATGGAAGGACTGGCCTTTCTGGGGACATGAGTATTATCCCCAAACCCACTTTGTTGAATCTGGGATCCTCCATCCTCTTCCTGATTGGGCTTCGGGATGCACCGTCGAAGTACATTTCCCATGTTGGGAACTCCTCTCGAACTGAGAAGATGTATTCATTAGGTAGCTCAGTGTCTGGAGCAGTGGTCCCTGTCAAAGGGTGTTTTGCCAAAAAGTCAGCTAATGCCTGACCCTTGATGGATTTCTAAGACACAAACCAGATGTCAAACTGTTGCAGGATAACCGCCCATCGGGATAGACGTCTGGTTAGCATCGGGTAGCTGAGGATGTACTTGAGCGGTTTACTCCATGAGATAAAATGGACTTCATGATGCTGAAGATAATGTTGTAACTTTTGAACTGTGAAGACCAAGTCCAAACAGTTATTCTTGATATTTGAGTATCGAGTCTCAGCATCAATCATTGTTTGGATGAGGTAATAGAGACTGTTTTCACTGACCACGTCATTCTTTTGTGCGAGGAAGGCTCCCAGTGATCGCTCTAAGGCTGTCACGTACAAGATGAGAGGTCTTCCTTCAACCAGGGTCATGAGCACTGGTGGGATTAAGAGGTACTTCTTCAAGTTTTCGAATGCATCTTGGCAGTCATTCGTCCATTGGTACGCGACCCCCTTCTTCATTAACCTGGTGAAGGGAAAACATTTGCCTTCCAGGTTGGCTATGTACTGCCTGAAATAGGCTAGGTGTCCCTAGAATCCCCTCAACTTAGTGAGGATGCGGGGAGGTGGAAGGCCAAGGATAGATTTTTCCTCTCAGGGTCGACTTCGATGCCACGATGGCGTACGATGAAGCCATGGAATATCTATGAGGTAACCCCAAAGGCGCATTTCAAGGGGTTCATCTTCAAGATAGGCTATCAGAGCTTGTTTAAGATAGTCTCAAGGTCTGACAGGTGATCCGAGAGCTATCTGGACTTGACCAGCAGGTCATCCACATAACATTCAATGAATTTCCCTAGGAACAGTTTAAAGATCTGATGCATGACACATTGATATGTGGTGTCGGTGTTCTTGTGACCAAAGGTCATGACCCTATAATAGAATACCCCTTGAGGGGCCCTGAAGGTAGTAGATTATTCATCTTCTCGAGCCATCCTAATTTTATTATATCCAGAATAGCTATCCATGAAGGATAGAGCCTCGTACCCAGCCATCGCATCGATTAATAATTTGATGATCTGGACCGGGAAATCATCTTCCGGACAATGCCAATTGAGATCCCTGAAGTCAATGCAGAAACGTATTTGAATGTTCTTTTTCTTGACACAGACTTTGTTGGCCAACCAAATGGGGTACTGGACCTCCCGAATGAAGCATGCTTTAATGAGATTGTCGACTTCAGCCTCTATTTTGGCAGCATGTGAGGGATGTGTCCTTATGGAGGCATGTTTATAGCCTTGGTGGTCTTTTGGAAGACCTAGATGATGCGTTTCCACTTTGGGGTCGAGTCCCAGCATTTTTGTGTAATTCCACCTGAAAACATCCCAATGTTGCCTCTGGAAAAAGGTATATACCTCGTGCTCCTCGGGGGACATGGCTGCACTAATGAGAGGAGGCCTCGGTTCTTCCTTAGTACCCAGGTTTATTTCCCCGAGATTGTCCACCGTGGTGGAGATACCCTGTTCAAATGCAGGAGGTGCATCCCTGAGATCTTCCTCCTCTTCTTCTCCCAAGTCCTCATCTTCTTGATTCGAAAAGGAGAGTTCTCCTGACATAGGTTTTTGGGGGTTTGAGGTAGAGGTGTCGTGGGCACCCCTGCTTGAGTATTCTTCCATAGATTGAGGGTTTGTGGACGTTCCCGCATTGTCGTGCTCAGCCATTGTGGCTTAAGTCATTAGGACATCTAAGTGCATGTTCGTACTTGAACTCCTACTCTCAACATGGATGATGGGAAGGACATAATCTCTGCCAAGATTCCTGAGGGGGTCATCAAGAAACATTTGCAGGCCATTTGGAGCGGGGATCCAGGCGACACCATCGTCCAAAGGATTATTCTTCATTTGCTCCTAGAACTTGGTGTCAACGTAATGTGAATCAGAGAGCTCGAAAGGGGACTTGTCATCATGCAATGTTCCACTTTTTCCATTGACGTAGTACTTGATACACTGGTGGTAGGATGAAAAAACGACCATGTGCTTATAAATCCACGACCTTCCCAGCAAGGCATTGAATGTTGTGCTCTGCTGGACCACCAGGAATTCTGTGTAGGCTACCATGTCACCAAAATGGTTCTTTAGCTTGATTTGTCCCATTAGTTTCTGCTCAATCTTGTAATAACCCAACAGAGTTGTGGCCGAGGGAATTAGGTCGTCCAAATTGTAGCCCAACTTACAGAGTGTCCGTAGGGGAAGGAGGTTAACTCCAGAGCCATTGTATATAAAGACTTTCCAGATCTTAAAACCATTCAGTGTGTCGGACACATATAGTGGTCTGATGTGTCCTTGAATGACGGCATCTTCATCCTGATTGGTGAAGGAAATCACTGCATTGCATTCAGCCGGGTCAGTCTCTGTCCGGTAAATTTTGGAAGTGGCTACCTCAGCTTGAAACTCCTAGGGGCTGATCAAAGCTTCTATAAGTGCCTCCCTGAGGTTTGCTGACAGACTCAGGGCATCTAGGATAGACATTTTGGTTGTACCATTGCCAGCTGTTTAAGGATATCATATTTCTACTCCAGAGGCTGACGCTTCCCCATTGGCGGGAGAGTCTTGGCGGGTGCTTTAGGGGCTGGAGCATTTAACGAGGAGGGACCAGACGCGGGGTCAGATATCGATGGTGTTCCCTTATTTTGAGGACTTGTCCCAGCCGGTCTGTTTGTGCACACTAGGCGGCTAGACACTTGGTCCTCCACTGGTGAGTATCGCAGAACAACAGGGCCAGAGTGGCTACTTGTGGATGTGGAGGGTCATTCCTTCTCCTGCTGAGTCGGTTGAAGGGCTCTCCCACAGGTTTCCGCAATATTAATGGTTTGGGACGGGGTCCAACCATAGGGTTGGTTTCGGCCACGGCTGCACCTCCCCTGGTATCCCCTACCTCTACGATTCCTCCTCCTGGATCCTCATGCAGGGAACTCGGGTTCATAACCATACCCTTCATCAGGGAATGATTCCATAAGTTGGATGATGTTAATAGAACCAAATATTGGCTCTTTATCCTCTAACAGGTCAACCTGGTCGGTTGTCCCTGATGGTGTCATTTGGTGGGTCGTTGCCCATGGTGCCAAATTCGAGGGCATAGAATCTACGAGGGTTAGGACTAACTTTGGCACCGTTGCAGACTGCTCCTCTTTCGATTGTTTCCTTTTTCTATGATTACGCCCGGATGACCGGCTTGTGGAGGTTTGTGAGGTCGATACTGTCGGCTCTACGGCTTCAGGGGCTGTTGGTGGCAACACCGACGGCTGTAGTTGAGCTCGGATTATGCCCTGGGCTCAGTTTATAGTTTTTCGAGTCATCTAGTTGCCAAATTTCATTCCCCTGCTTGCTGGTGACTTTCTGCCACCCCTCCTCTTTGTCGGAGTCAGTGGTTGAGATATATGCCACATGTGCTAGGGGGTGGTCCCAGATCAACCTGTCTGGAGTCTACCATCCTATGTATGAGGTCATTGAAGACGAAGAATTCTAGGATACTATGCCCCAACATCCGACGGTTGGGTTCGTAATCTGTCCTGTCATCGTGGCCGACCTCTTTAGGTTTCCTCGGCTCCGGGAGGCGGAGCAAGTTGCATTTCATGGCGGCAATGAAGCAACCGCTGACTTGATCATCACGAAACGAGTATACTTGTTTTCTTCATTCCTTAAACTGATTCCGCTGTGGTCCTCTATGATCGTCCCATTTAGGTGGAGGTGGCCGTTGATATGCAGGAGGCCCTTGACGATTTGGTGGAGGCTTGAGTGGTGGAGCAGGAATAGGGGCCGGCTTGAGTGTGACAGCGGATGCTTCAGCACTAGGGGCTCTTTTTGCAGGAGCCTGCGAGGCTATTCGGGACTTCGAATTGGTCAACTGCAGGGTGTCCTCAATTCTTTGGGCAATGGTCGAGAGATGGCGAAAGCCAGTGGTGCACTCCACTGGTATGAGTGGTGTTCGCAACTCATCTTGAAGATTATCGATGCATATGGCTAGCATCTCATCTTGAGGCATTTTCCTATTCAGAGAATAGGTCAGACCGTTCCATCTGGCGATGAAATCTGAGACCCTCTCGTTCTCCCTCTGTATGCTGTTCATGAGATCGATGACCGTTGTTTTAGGAAACGTTGAGCTGAAGTGGAACAGGAACTGCTGTGGAAGGTCTTCCCAGCTCTTTATTGACTGGGCTGGCAGACTCGTATACCAAACAAAGGCAGATCCTTGCAAGGTCCGTACGAAGAATCTGAGTTTCACTACTTCTTTTTTCTCTGGAGTTCCCATCATAGGGTCACAATAGGATGCGTAGTGCAGCAGATGCTATTCCGGATCTCCCGATTCATTTAAGATAGGGAATACAGGGCTCCCAAAATTGGGTGGAGGCGGTGTGTTGCTCACCCAATCCGGGTAGTGTTTCCGCTCTGGTTGTATCGGAGCGCGTTGAACTTCCATCGCTTCCAATCGAGCTGTTAGTGCCTCGATGGTGTTAGTGAGACCCTAGTTTACATCCTGTTGGGCCCGGTCCTGGCAAGCGTATCCCGAGGCATTGCCTGAGGATCTAGATTGGCTAGCACCAGGGGTGCGTGTGCCATTTTTGGCACCATTCGAGGATTCAGGTGTACTCGCTCCAGTTTCTTCCTGAGTGGTGGTAAGACTTGGTATTCATCTGAATCTATGTTTAGGTAGTTGGACGGGTCGGGAGCCTCATTGGACGGGAGCCCTGACCGTATTTCATTGGTCGGGGCAAACCTTAGCCTTTTAGGTGCACTTACTGGGAGTGCATGATGCGGTTCCCCCTGGGACACACTTTTAATAAGGCGGTTCCTCTGGAGTAGCTCAGCGTTAAGCCGCCAAAATTCTTTCATCTCCTCTTCCTGTCGAGCGAATCTCTCTTAGAGCGTGAGTTGCTCATTCTTTTCGAGAGAAGAAGGTGGGTTAAGGGTAACCATTCCTTTATTCTTTTGGAAGCTCGCTGGGTAGGTGGAGGAGGATTGGCTGGAAGGACGGCCATATTTATGGCGGCCCTATGGTTCTGGGTGTGCACACCTGGTGGTTCTTTGTGAGTCACAGCCTGGCCGGAACTATCGTCTCCCGATCCATCCGGATTTGTATTTTCCCTAGTGTCACCCGTGGGGTTAGCCTCTATGACGTTGATAGATGTATGTCGCGGGGCAGAGAATAAGTCATCATCCAAATAGGAAGAGGATCTCCCGCGTCTTCTGCTGGCCTTCCCTTTCATGACTTGGGATTACCTTCGGACTTCTTGACGAAGGGTGACGTTGAGAGTTCTTTGGTGCGACCTTACGGTGCGCCTTCCTCTCAGAGGGTATGATGATTCGAATGATGGGATAGGATGGGGACCTCCTCTTCTGATTTTCATCCCTAGACAATATAATACTGACTCTCGTGGGGGAGGTTGTTTTTGAGGGGGTAATAATGCCCCCTGTCCTAAGGGCTGGGGTTGGCTCCGTTTCTTGTAAATTGAGTCTCTTCCAAGTTTTATTGGTCTTCAAGGGGAATTTTTTGTAAAAAATTCCCCCAGCCCTACAGGCTAGGGTTGACCCTGGATTTCGGTAGTGGCTGGTGCTATCGCGACCTGCCTGATCTCACCTGCCGCCATTCGGGGGTGAATTGGGTTTGGTGATGAGTTCTTTTGTGAATCAATCCCTTCTGGGGAGGAAGTCAAAGATCGCTGATTGGACTCTCTTAGGTGAGAGGCTTGTTGTATGCTCTCAGTGGACTGATTCAAGAGTTATTTAATGGCTCATCCCCGCCGGGCCTGACGCTTCTGGGACTTACTCAAGGCCTGACTTTGCTGGGTGTGTTGTCTTTCCTGAACAGGGAGACCACCCGATTGTCGTCCTGACGTAATGATGTTTCAAGACAACATGTTGAAAAGGTTCTTCTAGGTGGGGAGCAGAGTGAAATGCAGAGCTCCATGTTCTCCACATCCCCTGATATGGACTCCCATCAGATAGTGCTGCCACATCTTCAAGGCGAAGACCACTACTACTAACTCTAGGTCATGGGTAATGTAGTTCTGCTCGTGCTTTCTTAGCTGCTAAGAACCATATGTGATTACTGCTCGCTCCTGCATCAGGACACACCCGAGTCTGGTCCCTGATGCGTCTCAGTAGACTACATACCCTGTGCCTTCCTCGGGAAGCCTCAATATGGGGGTACTAGTCAGCCTCTGCCTCAGCTCCTGAAAGCTCTGCTGGCATCTCTCCGACCACACGAAGGGTTTCCCCTTCTTCATCAAGGCTGAAAGTGGTGCTGCAACTCTGGAGAAATATGGATCGAACCTCCGATAGTAACCAAAATAACCCAGGAAACTCCGTACCTCCGCCATACTCCGAGGTGGCTCCCAATCATGTACCGCCTCAATCTTCGATGGATCCACAAAAAATCAAACCTGCGAGATGACGTGCCCCAAAACGTGAACCTCTAGAATCCAAAAATGGCACTTTGAGAGATTACCATAAATCTGGTGCTCTCGGAGTGTGTCCAGTACTACCTGCAAATGGTAGGCGTCCTCCTCCTCAGTAGTCAAGTAGATCAGAATGTCGTCGATGAAGACTACGACAAAGCAATCGAGGTAAGGCTGGAAGATTCTGTTTATGAGACACATGAACACTACCAGACTGTTGGTTATGCCGACGGGTATAACCATGAACTCATTGTGGCTGTAACGATACCTGAATGATATCTTCTACACATCCTCATCTCGAACTCTGAGTTGGTGATAACCTAGTATGAGGTCTATCTTCGAGAACCACCGTTCTCCCTTGAGTTGATCAAAGAGGTTGTCAATCCTCAGGAGTGGGTACTTGTTCTTCATGGTCACTTATTTCAGGAAACGTTAGTCAACACAGAGCCTCAATCTCCCGTCCGCCTTCTTGGAGAACAAAATCGGGGATGCCCAGGGAGAAACACTGAGCCAGATGAATCCCTTCCCCTGCAAGTCCTCCAACTGTATCCGCATCTCACGAATCTCAGTGTTATCCATCCAATATGTTGAAGTAGATATCGGTGTTTTCCCAGGGTACATGTCAATGTATAATTCCACCTCTTACGTGGAGGTAGTCCTGGAACATCGTCAGGGAAAACATCAACTTACTGGTCCACCACTACAAGATAAGTCCGACTCTCCATATCAGCTGCTCTAAGGGTAAGGTACGCCAACTGGTGAGTTATCAGTTTCACCCTCCTCCAAGTAAGTCCTTCCTATGCTGAAAAGGTTCCCTTATCGCTGGTGAAGGTGAAACTGGTCCCATCCGTGCGAACACACCACACTTTGTGCCTAATACAGTCGATCTGAGAATGGACTGTAGATAAACAGTCCATACCCAAGATGACATCGTAAGGCCTTGGCGTCACTACAAGGAGATCACAGCCAAAGCTATTGTCTCCTAGAGAAAGATCACACTGCTTTCACCAATGCGTAATCATCGATTCTTCTCCTATAGGTGTCTCTAGCCATAAGGATCGAGCCAACAGCTTCGTCGGAATCTCCGAGCTTTGAACAAGGGATGTGGAAATGAAAGAGTGACAGACACATGTGTCTATAAGAACTGCAGCTAAGGTGTATTATACACAAATCATACCTTGAATAATCTCTGGAGATCCATGTTCGTATGCCTCAGCTTCCTGAAGTTGAGCTCTCACCTATCCACCCTCTCCCTACGGTCGGGGTGGACCTACTGGTGGTGGTAGCAGTAGCACCTCATAATGTCAACGATCGCCAGCTACTCGACCAGCTCCTCTTCCATGTCCGTCTTCTCCCTACGGATTGCCTCGATCGAACATCTTCCCTTGCCTGGGAGGTCCCTCAACTGACTGTTGATCGTCAAAACGGCAGGTCGGACAGTCACAAGCCATGTGACCAAGCCCACCGCATGAGTAACATTGTCCGCTCCCGACATGTCTGGCTCTGCCTCCACTCCGGGTGCCTCGCACAACCGATCCTAAGTCGTTCAGTCATCCGTCTATAGGTCTGGTCCTCTTGGAAAAGTATGACATTTGTTTACTGCCAGCTGTTGAAGACTCCGCTGCGTGTCAGCTAGTGGTGGGTCTCGCTGTTGGAGACTACTCAGCAAAGAAACTCTCCACTAGGAGGGCTCTCTCTAGCACCCTTTCCTGCATTGGGATGCTGAGTGAGATCATCGAAGCTTTGATCACTCTCCTGATCCCATACTCGAAGGTTTAGGCCGTGAAGAACAGGTCTCGTACCATATCAGTGGAGTAGTGAGAGAGGTCGGTGAACCACGCTGAGTATTGCACTACTGTCATGCTGCCCTTCTGAAGATGAAGTAGCTCCTGTGTCTGCACTGATCGTAGGGTCACTGAAAAAATCTCCGCTCGGAACATGCTCTCGAATTCTGTCCAGAGTAGTGCTGCCTCAACGTGGACCTGGAGCATCAGGCTTCACCACAGGCCTACTGCTGCCTAAAGGAGGCTGGCAGCAAGGATCCCGATATAGTCTTCTGGTGTCCCTACTAGCCTGAAGACTCTCACCACAGCCTCCAGCCAATCCTCAACCGCCTGTGGGTCCGTCTCTCCCTGGAACCTAGGTGGCCTATGGAACTGGAACTCGTGAAACACACTCAAGTGGAACACATCATCTGCTTCTTAGGCTGGTGGCATCGGTGGCCCGACGGGTGGTGGTACCACTGGTGCCTCCGCTGGGTCCTCAACTATAAAGGGGCCCTGCACTGAGGACTCATCTCTCGGCGGGCTATCTGTGCGTACAACTCGTGGGACTCTAACTGGTCGTCCGTGGTGAGGCATCCTGAAAGAAACAGATGCCACATGGTCAAATGATTATACCCAATGAGATGACCTGGTTGAGAAGACATAAATAAAAACTTTTGAAACACAAACACAATCTGTGTTTTCATGAACTATGTCGGAAATCATTAGTCAGGGTCCGGGTGTATGGATACATCGTCCACCACACCAACCCTGGACTACCTAAACTGAAAACCACACTCTGTACGCTTAACACTATTGCTACATAGAAATGAAATATTAGAGTCTTGAGTTCTGTGGTAGAAACGACTCCTCTTATACCAATTTTTCATGACCCGTCCTCGAGACCTGTGCTGTGACTACCCCAAGCCCACCTTCCTTATGCCAGGGGCTGGTGACTAGCATCAAAGGCCAAAATACCTATGATGGGAAGGCATTTACTTTATAAAAAGTAAACACACACAATCAGTGTACAAAACTGGAAGCAAAACACTAAGTAGAAACTGTATATAAAAGATGTACTGGAAAGTAAAATGGGTCGGAATTACAAGCCCAACAGTAATGTATAAGGAAAAAACAAAATAGGTACGACTAAAAGACAAACAACTGGAATGTGTCTAGCAGCTCCTAGATTGTCCACCACAAATCCTACCTCAAGGGTAGGTACAAATAGCCCTCTCAGTGCTCCACGTCCATCCATCTCCTCCGGGTACCATCTCGTATTGAGGTCTACCTATGGGTATGGTCCAATCCTCATACCCTCCACCTCGGTCATCGCTATCTTTCATCTACATCCAACACCATGAGGTGTGGGCATAACCCGTGTAGAGGTGAGTATAATGATACTCATTAGGGACCCCGAGTCCCTCAAAGTCTCACAAAATCCAACAATGATAAACCACAAAGTATGAATCAATGGACAAACATTATGTAGTTATATGCCCATACATATACCTAGGTTATCTAATAAGCCATCTCAATCATGAAAAAAAACACAAAGGTCAATAACTCAGCTCAAACCATGATTTTTCATTATCGAAACCACAACTGATCGAAAACTCTTCCTCTATCGAGAACAGTGGGCCTGTCACGACACCATGGCGCTTCTCACAAACCTTGGACTGCTGAGGTACTCCTTCTTTCAAGTACCGCAGGTATACTGCCATGTACAAGGCGCTCCTCCGCTGTGGGTCTACCACCAACTACCTGGTGCTCCCCTAATAGCCTACAGAGGTACTCCTCCTATCGAGTACCCCAGGTCTGCCGCCAAATACTAGGAGTTCCTCCACCATGGGTCTGCCGCCAAGTACCAGGTGCTCCCCACTGGGCTAGTCGAATCAGTCAAGTAGTCGTCGGGTCTGTCAGCTACCAAGATTCCACACTCTTTCTACTCATCACTTGAAGGATCTGCTCCCCGAGCTACTGGGAGAAACTCCAACTATCGCGAAGTGCCACAAAGAAGTATCTCAAAGGTCTGCCACATCATAGGGGTCTAAACGTAACAGGCGACACGTCAATGGAATGCCCGGTCTGTGAGTTATTATCCTTTTAGTCCCAGGAGCCCGGTTGGTTTTTTGTACGAACCAACCTGAACGTATCTCAACTGTACCCCAAACTCCAGTGGGGTATTCTCAAAGGGACCATCTCTCATCGAGATTACCAGCACCACTGACGGTTCATCAAACGGACATCTGGTGCCAAAGGTATGGACAAAGTAAGCAAAGGGTCGGTAGTGGGCCCGGGTTCGGTCCGACCCAGTCGGACCAACTCGGCCCAACCCAGTTTGAGCCGACCTGGTCTAATTCAACTCGGACAGACATGATGGGTCTGACCAAGCCCTTTGGGTAGGTCAGCCCGCTATGTTAGCCCCGGTCCGCTGGGCTCGGCCCAGTGGACTACGAGGGCGGTTTGGCCCGGATGCCGCCACGCAAGTGGCTCAGCCCGAAGGACGGGGTTGTTTCAGCCAATGCCGCGAGGGGCACAGCTCGAAAGGTCAGCCACTAGGAGGCTAGCCATAGGCCGCATGGGGCGCAGGCAGGCCGGTGAGACACCGGGCAGGAGGCGGGTGGGCTGGGCAGCGCGCTTCGGCGCGGGCAGCGTGCCGGGGCGACGGGAAGACCACGAAAGGGTGTCACGGGGGTGTGGGGAAGGGCGCCGTGGTACCGAGAAGGTCGTAGGTAGGGGCCGGGCTGGGCGTAGTTAGGGTGCGGGGGTGCCGGGCAGGCCATCAGCAGGGGCCGGGTAGGCCACCTGCGGGGCGCGGGGGCGCCGGGCAGGCCACCGGCAAGGACACGGGGGTTCCAGGCAGGCCGCCGACAAGGGCCGGGTAGTGTGTAGGCAGCATGATGGAGCACGGGTAGTGCATCACGGTAGTGCTTGAGGGTGTGGGTAACACACCAGGTGCCATGGGGGCAGCGCGGTTCGCAGAGGTCACAGTTAGCATGACCTTTGTTCGTCGTCTTCATTGATGTCGCCTCTTTTCCATGTCGTCGTCATCGAAGAAAAACAAAGGGGAAGGGTTGGTCGTGTTCATGTGGTCTGACCCCCCCCCCCACGTTATGTTGATATCATATGGAATTACTTTCTCCATAAATTGAACCTCAGGGAATGGGAATAAAACCAACACAAATCCCCCTACCTCGCTTGTCGGTATTCATTAACAGAGTCACGGGAAGGTGGCGTTGTTCCGTTGACGTCGGAGGAAAAAGTGTACCCATCATTGGAAGATGAGAGTTCGAAGGTGACAAAGTCGAAGACGATATCAGCATTCTTCGTGGGTGTCGCTTCCCTTTCTTTCCACGGTTGAAGAAGGAAGAATATGACGACGGTTCTTCATGTTCTTCATTGAGAGGATGTTCTCTCAATTAATCCAAGGCTCCACCAAAGAATTATGCCAACCAAAAAAAGTATTAAAAAACCTTTATTTTAAATGGTTGGAATGAATTCAAATGGATTCAAATGGTGTTCCAATTAATTAAAAGAAGTTAAATTAATTAATGGTGAGGGTTGGAACAAAACATTAATGGGGGGAGGTGGAGAGGCTCCTCAATTAATTGGGAGAGTTGTCGCAAAAATTAATGGAGAGATGGTTATCTTCATTAACTCAAGGGAATCTTGGGGAGTTTAGGGGGTTTGTAGCTCATGTGGGTCCCACCTAATAATATCATCCCAAGGGAGGTTATACTCGGGTGGGCCCGACCACCATAACCTCCCATGGGAGGTTCGAGTGTGGTGGTACCCACCTCCAACCTCCCCATGGAGGTTTTAACAACCCAAATAAAATAAATTTAATATTTTATTTTATTTAATTTAATTAAACCCCCCCAAAAACCATCTTCCAATCTCGTCAGAATGCAACTACAGTGAAGGTCTCACTAAGCAATCACTGACATTGCGAGTTCAACGGTGCCCGCAGATTTTAGTTCCGAGCATTGGTTCAAAAGTTATAAAATCTCATATGTACATTTACTAAATGTACCCAAACAATACTTCATAAATTGATTTTGGGCACACTGGGTCTCAGAATCAAACGCCGTCAGAAACTGCAGACTCATAAAATTCATGTGTATTTAAAAAAAATTCCTTGGAAATTCCGGTCCTTTAATGATTTTTATTGCTTTTTAGGGTTTTTGTGAGTTTTTAAGGATTTAAGGGATTCAAAGCGTTTTCATGGTTTTTATGATTTCTTTGGGTTTTTAGGATTTATTTTAGTATTTAGGGGTTTAAAGGGTTTTTATAGTTTTTAACGTTTTAAGGTGTTTAGAGGGATTTTATATTTTTTATTTGTTTTTGGGATTTTGTGGGGTATATGGTTTTAAAGAATTTTAATGGTTTTTATGGTTTTTATGGATTTTTTGGGGTTTTATAATTTATAGGGTTTGTTGGTATTTTAAGTGCTCCAAGATTTTTGAGTTATTATTTTGGGTTTTTAGGGTTTTTACATTTTTGAGGAATTTATATTTTTTTTTGGTTTTTTAGAGTTTTTAATGATTTTGAGTGTTTTAGGGTTTTTTTGTGATTTAGGGGTTTTTTGGAGTTTTAGTGTTTTTTGGATTGAAGGGGGTTTAATTTTTTTTAGAGTTTTATGTTTTATAAGGGGTTTTTTTTAGGGATTGTTTTGGATTTTTTGGATTTTTATGGGTTTTTAGGGAATTTAGGGATTTTGAGGGTTTTTTGGGTTTTAGGGGGGTTATGGTTTTTAGGGATTTTAGGGTTATATTTTGAGTTATTTAGGTTATATATGGTTTTTGGAGATTTTTTAACATCTTTAGGGTTTTAAGAGGTTTTACATTTTTGAGTGGGTTTTTATGTTTTTGGGGGTTTTAGTATTTTTATTATTTTATGGGTATTTATGGTTTTTAGGGGTTTTTTACGGTCAATTTATGGATTTCAGTATTTTAGTTTTTTATGACCTTTAAGATTTTTTAGGTTTGTAAGTTTTTATTTGATTTTTTCATAGTTTTTAGTTTCTTATGGCTTTATGGATGTTTAGGGGTTTTTTGTATTTTTATGCCTTTTTAGCAGTTTTAGCGTTTTGAAGGGGTTTAATGTTTTTTTTCTTTTTGGTGGTTTTAGGTTTTCTTATTTTATTAAGGTTTTTATGGTTTTTAGGGGTTTTAGGGTATATTTTGGGTTTTTACTATTTTTTGTTTTTATTGATTATATGTGTTTTAAGGTTTTTATCATTTTCATTGATATTTTAATGCTTTTTTACATATTTAGTTTTTTTGGGGAATTTTTAGGATTTTTGTGACATTTTATCATTTTTTGGGGTTTGAAGGGTTTTTATATTTTTTTATCTCTTTTATGATTTCTTAGGTTTTTAGGGTTATATTAGGGTTTTCATGGTTTTTTATATTTATTTTTGTGTTTTTTGTTGATTTTTAGAATTTTTATGGTTTTTAATTATTTTGGTGTATTTTATGTTTTTAGGGGATTTTTGAGTTTTTAACATTTTAAGAGTTTTCAGAGTTTTTAACATTTGTATGTGTTTAAATGTATTTTAGAGTTTTTAGTGATTTTTATGTGTTTTTTAGGTTTTTATGGTTTATATTTGTTTTATTTTTTTGGGTTTTTTTGGTTTGTTTGGTTTTTATGATTTTTTTGGATTCCAATGTGTTTTTAGTTTTTTATTGTTTTCTTATTGTTTTTAGGGTTTTTTATGTTTTTTGTATTTTTATGGTTATAAGTGGTTTAAAGGGTTTTTTTTATTTTTTGTGGTTTTTAGGGGTTTTATGGGTTTTTGGGTTATTTGAGGGTTTTAGGCGTTTATATGGTTTTTAGGTGATTTTTGGATTTTAGGGTCTTTTAGGGTTTTAGGATTTTTTTGGTTTTTAGGGGTTTTATGTTTTTTTAGTTATTTAATTTTTTCTTAGGGGTTTTAGGGTTTTTATGGGTTTTTTGTGATTTTAGGGATTTTTTTTGATTTTTATTATTTTTATGGTTATTAGTGTTTTATGGGTTTTTAAGGGCATTAGGGGTTTTTTTTTGGTTTTTAGGATTTCTAGGATTTTTAGGGTTTTTGAAGTGATTTTATGATTTTAGGGTTCTCTTAGGAGACTAAATTGTTTTCTTGGTTTTTATAAATGTATTTTTGGGATTTTTAGGACATATTTGGGGTTTTATGGTTTTTAGGTATTTTGAGAGATTTTAGGGGTTTTTAGGGGTTTTATGTTTTTATGGGACTTTAGAGTAGAATTGAAAATTTTGGGGTTTTAATGTTTTTATATTTTTTTTAACATTTTTAGGGGCTCAACGTCTTTTAATAGATTTTAGTTTTTTATGGTTTTATGGTTTTTGGTGGTTGCGTTTATTATGTTTTTAAGGTTCTATTTTTTAAAGGTTTTGTTAGGAGTTTTTATGATTTTTAGTGCTTCTAATGTTTTTATAGATTTTATGGATATTTTAGGATTTTTATTGGTTTAGGGGTTTTATGGATTTTGATCAGTTTTAGGATTTATTATGGGTTTTATCATATTATATGTTC
Organism: Viscum album; assembly: GCA_963277665.1. NCBI lineage: Eukaryota > Viridiplantae > Streptophyta > Magnoliopsida > Santalales > Viscaceae > Viscum > Viscum album. Next base: position 1,119,887,742 of record OY728152.1, read on the forward strand.
TTATGGGTTTTAAGTGTTTTTAGGTTTTTATGGTGTTCTTTGGTTTTTATGGTTTTAGGGTTTTTTTGTGTTTATGTATTTTTATGCATTTTTAGGATTTTTATGGATTTTTAGTGTTTTTTGGGATTTTGAGGGGTTTTAAGAGTTTTATAGTTTTTATGGTTTTTTAGGATTTAGGTTTTGTTTAGTTTTTTTAGGGGTTTTAAGGTATTTAGTGTTTTCAAGATATTTAGGAATTTAGAGGGTTTTTAGTGTTTTAGTGGTTTTAAGGGGTTTTATGGGGTTTTAATGTTTTTTGGGGGTTTTATGGTTTTAGAAATTTTATGTTTTTACGTTTTTTAAGTTTTTTTACATTTAAAATGTTTTCATTAGAGGTTTTATGGTTTTTAGGTGTTTTTATGTTTTTAGGGATTTTTAGGGATTTTTATTATTTGAATGATTTTTATATTTTGTAGTGATTTTGAGTTTTTTGATAGTTTTTAGGGATTTATGGTATTTTTGAGTGTTATTTTTTATAGTTTTTATGGTTTTTGTGGTATTTTTTGAGTTTTTTAATTTTTTTAGGGTTTTAAATACTTTTCCAATTTTTAGTGAATTTTAGGGTTTAATGGTTTTTTCTCAAATTTTATGGTTTTAGGAAATGTTACGGTTTTAGGAGTTTTTATGGGTTTTAGGGGTTTTATTGGTTTTTAAGGTATTAAGGTCTTTGGAAGAGTTTTTATGGTTTTTTCTTATTTTTTATCTTTTAAGGGGTTTTATGTGTTTTCATGTATTTATGGTTTCCTTAGCATTTTCTAGGGGATTTCTAGTTTTTTATGTTTTTGAATATTTTGAGTTTTTTTTTAAATTTTAGTAGGGTTTTCTATTTTTAGGAAATTTTTGGGTTTTAATTGTTTTTAGGGTTTTATGTTTGTCATAGGTGTTTTCAAGGTGTTTATGGGTTTTTATGTTTTAAGTTGTTTTATGGTTTTTTAGGATTTTATGATTTTTAGGGGTTTTATGGATTTTGAGTTTTTTAGGGAGTTTTATGGATTACAATGGTTTTAGTATTTTTAGGATTTTTTTGGTTTTTGGGGTATTTTGGGTTTTTATGAGTTCTAGTGTTTTTATGGGTTTTTAGGGTTTTTAATTTTTTATGGAACTAAAGGGTTTTTAGTGTTTTAAATAGGCTTTTAGGGTTTTATGGGTTTTATGGTTGTCACATATTTAAGGGGTTTTTAGATTTTTAGGTATTTTTAGAGTTTTTAGTCTTTAATGGGGTTTTATGAAATTTAGGGATTTTATAGGTTTTTATGTCTTTTAGGGATTTTGAGGGTTTTAGAGGTTTTATAATTCCTAGGATTTTTTTGAGTTTTTTGGGTCTTTAATGTTTTTAAATATTTTTTTTAACTTTTCACTAGTTTAAATGGTTTTTAATGTATTTAGTGGTTTTTTAGTTTTTCTATATATTTTTAGAGGTTTCACAGAATTTAGCGAGTCATAGGGTCTTTTATGGTTTTAGGGTTTTTTTTGAAATTTTATGGGTTTCAATTCTTATTAGGTTTTTAAGAATTTATTGGAGGTTTTTGGGGTCTTTAGGACTTTTATGTTTTTTGGGATTTTTAGGGGTTTTTGGGTTTTTATGGTTTTTAGGTATTTTTTTGGGTTTTTAGGGTTTCTTAATGATATTTTGTGTTTTTATCATTTTATTTGGTTTTTAGGGGTTTTAAGTGTTTTTTTGGTTTTTAGCATTTTCTTAGGGGTATTCTGGGTTTTTTGGTGTTTTTATGTTTTTAGGAACTTCTAGGCCTTTAAAATATTTTTATGGGTTTTAGGAATTTTAGGGATTTGTGGGTTTTTTGGGTTTTTAGAGTTTTAATGGATTTGAGGTTTTAGTTTTTTTTATATTTGTAAGAGTTTTAAGGTTTTTTATAATTTTTTTAACATATTTAGGGGATTAATTGTTTTTTAGAGTAATTTGTGATATTTATGGTTTCAGGAGATTTAAGGTTTTTTAATGTTTTATTGGATTTTTAGGGGTTTAGGGTCTTAGAATTATTACAGTATTTTAGGGGTTTTAGTTTTTTTACATTTTTTGTGGATTTAAGTGTTTTTAGGATTTCAATGTTTTCATAGGGGTTTTCTGGGTTTTTAGGTTTTTTATGGATTTTTTTGTGTTTTTATAGTTTATTTGGGTAATTATGGGTTTTTTGGGCTATATGGTTTTTTTCATTTTTATAGGTTTTATGGTTTTTACTGTTTTTAACATTTTTAGTGGTTTAAAGGGTTTTTAGAGTTTACAGTGGGTTTTTAGGGTTTTATGGGTTTTTTGCAGTATTTATGATTTTTTATGGTTCAAGGGATTTTTTGGGTATTTTATGGGTTTTTTTGGTGTTTTATCATTTTTTAGGTTTTTAGGGTCTTAAAGTGGTTTTAGGTTTTTAATATGTTCTGGGGGTATTCATGATTTTTTTATTTTTTGTTTTTAGGGATTTGATGTTCTTTTTAAATATTTTTATGTTTTTAGGTTTTTTTAGGAATATTGAGGTGTTTTGGTGTTTTTTTTGAGTTTTTTTACTTTTAGGGTTTTTAATATTTTCAAGGTATTAAGGGGTTTCATGTGTTCTTATTTTTTAATGGTTTTCATTATTCTTATCTTTTTAAGGTTTTATTCAATTTTATTAAGGGTTTTAGGGGTTTTTATAATTTCAGGTATTTTTTTGTATATTTTAAAAGACATTGTGTTTTTAGGGTTTTTAGGAAATTTGATTATTTAAGTGGTTTTTTAACATATTATTTTTTTGGTTATTAATTTTTATCTCTTTTTAGTGGATTAAAGGGTTTTTATCATTTTTTAATGTTTTATGGGATTAATATGGTTTTAGAGCATTTAGTGGTTATTGGGGGTTTATGGGTTTTTATTATTTATAATGGTTTTTTATGGGTTAATAGTTTGAATGGGTTTTAAGGACATTTAGGGTTTTTAAGGATTTTATCATTTTTTAGGTTTTTAGGGGTTTTATGTTTTTTAGGTTTTAAGGGTTTCTTGGGGTTTTAGCGTATTAATAGTTTTATTTTTTTATTTATTTTAAGTTCATTTTTTGTAATTTTATTGGGTTTTTATTGTTTTTAGTGATTTTGAGGGGTGTCAGAGATTTCATGGTTTTTATGGTTTTTAACATTTTTTAGTTTTTAGGGGTTTTAAGAGTTGTTTGTTTTTTCTTTATTTCTTTGGGATTTAGGGTTTTTTGGAGTTTTATGTTTTTTGGGATTTTTATGGGTTTTTAGGGTTTTGATGAGTTTTTTAGGATTTTAGTGATTTTGAGGGTTTTTATGGTTTTCATGATTTCTTAAGGTTTTTAGGATTTTTTATGTTTTTAGGGTTCTAAAGGGTTGTTTTATGTTTTTAACATTTTTAGGGGTTTAAAGGGATTTTAGAGATTTTATTTGTTTTTAGGGTTTTATGGGATTTATGGTTTTAAATAATTTTTATTATTTCTATGGTTTTTACGGATTTTTGGGGTTTTATAATTTATAGGGTTTTTAGTTATTTTAATCTCTCTAAGATTTTTAAGTTATTATTAGGGGTTTTTAATTTTTTTGGGAATTTTTTATGATTTTTTTGTTTTTTAGAGTTTTAAAGGATTTTGAGTGTTTTAGGGTTTTTTTGTGTTTTAGGGATTTTTAGGGGTTTGGGTGTTTTTAGGATTTAATGGGGTTTAAGTTTTTTTACAGTTTTAAGAGTTTTAAGTTTTATATTTGGGTTTTAGGGGTTTTATGTTTTTAGGATTTTTTTTGATTTTATTTATTTTTATGGGTTATTAAATAATTTAGGGATTTTGAGGGGTTTTAGGGTTTTATGGGGGTTATGGTTTTTATGGTTTTTAGGGATTTTAGGGCTGGTTTTTGAGTTATTTAGGGACTATATGGATTTTTAAAGTTTTTTAATCATTTTTAGATATTTTAGAGGTTTTACAGTTTTTTAGTGTGTTTTTATGATTTTTATGGGTTTTAGTTATTTATTATTTTATGGTTTTTTATGGTTTTAAGGGTTTTTACGGTCTAATTATGACTTTCACTATTTTATTTTTTTATGAGCATTAAGATTTTTTTAGTTTTTTAGGGTGTTCATGGATTTTTTCATAATTTTTAGTTTTTTACGCCTCTGGATTTTTAGTGATTTTAAGGATTTTTTTTCCTTTTTAGCATTTTAAGGGGTTTTAAAGGTTTTTTTGTTTTGATGGTTTTATGCTTTTATAATTTTTAAGGGTTTTATGGATTTTAGGGGTTTTAGGGTCTATTTTGGGTTTTTACTATTTTTTGTTTTAGGGGTTTTATGTGTTTTAAGGGTTTTATCATTTTCTTTGATATTTTAATGGTTTTTTATGTCTCTAGTTATTTATGGGAAATTCTTAGGATTTTTATAACATTTTATCATTTTTTGGTGTTTGAAGGGTTTTTATATTTTTTATCTCTTTTATGTTTTCTTATGTTTTTAGGGTTCTCTAAGGGGTTTTCACGGTTTTTAGAGTTTTTTATTCTTATTTTTTGACATTTTTTTGATTTTTTAGGAATTTATCAATTTTTTGGGTTTTAATTATTTTTAGTGTATTTTATGTTTTTAGGGGATTTTTTATTTTTTTACCATTTTAAGAGTTTTTTGTGTTTTTAACATATTTAGGTTTTTATATGGATTTTATAGGTTTTAGTGATTTTTAGGTGTTTTTTGGGATTCTAATGTTTTTATGGTTTTTATTGTCTTTACGATTTTTTGAGTTTTTATGGTTTTTATGATTTTTTAGGTTTTTTTAGTCATATGTGTTTTTAGGTTTTTATTGTTTTCTTATTGTTATTTAGGGTTTTTTATGTTTTTAATATTTTTATGGTTTTAAGTGATTTAAAGGGTTTTTATATTTTTAATGGGGTTTAAGGTTTTTATTGGGTTTTAGGGTTATTTATGGTTTTTAGGGGTTTATATGGTTATTAGGAGTTTTAGGTGTTTTAGGGCCCTTTTAGTGTTTTGGTATTTTTTTGGGTTTTACGGGTTTTATGTTTTTTTATGTTTTTAATGTTTTCTTGGGGTTTTCAGGGTTTTATGGATTTTTATGATTTTAGGTAGTTTTTTGGATTTATAGTAATTTTATGGTTATTAGTGTTTTATTTTTTTAGGGGCGTCAGGGTCATTTGGGATTTTTTTTGGTTTTTAGGATTTTTAGGATTTTTTGGGTTTTTAAGTGATTTTAGGGATTTATGGTTTTCTTAGGAGACTGTATGGTTATCTGGGTTTTTATAAATTATTATTTTTGGTATTTTTAGCACATTTTTGGGGTTTTATGGTTTTTAGGTAATTTTTGTGATTTTAGGGATTTTTAGGGATTTTATGGTTTTATGGATTTTGAGAGTTGTATTTAATTTTTTGTGGTTTTAATGTTTTTATATTTTTTTAACATTTTTAGGGGTTTAACATATTTTAATAGTTTTTAGTTATTTAGGTTTCTTATGGTTTTTATGGTTTTTGGGTGTTTAACATTTATTATGTTTTTAAGGTTTTATTTTTTAAGGTTTTGTTAGGAGTTTTTCAGATTTTTAGTGATGCTTATATTTTTAGAGGTTTTTATGGCTATTTTAGGATTTTTATGGTTTTTGGGGTTTTATGGATTTTGATCATTTTTAGGGTTTATTATGGGTTTATAATATTATATGTTTTATGGGTTTTAAGTGTTTTTAGGTTTTTATGGTTTTCATTGGATTTTTATGGTTTTAGAGTTTTTTTGTGTTTAAGAATTTTTAAGGTTTTTTTATGATTTTTATGGATTTTTAGTGTTTTTTGAGATTTTGAGGGGTTTTATGGTTTTATATTTTTTTATGGTTTTTAAGGTTTTTAGGTGTTTTTTCAGTTTTGTAGGGGTTTTCAGGTTTTTAGTGTTTTTTTGATATTTAAGAATTTAAAGGGTTTTTAGAGTTTTACTGGTTTTAATGGGTTTTATGGGATTTTAATGTTTTTAGGGGGTTTTATGGTTTTAGAAATTTTAGGTTTTTAGGTTTTTTAAGTGTTATTACGAGTCAAATGTTTTCCTTCGAGGTTTTATTGTATTTAGGGGTTTGTATGTTTTTAGGGATTTTTAGGGATTTTTATTATTTGAATGATTTTTATATTTTTTAGTGATTTTGAGTTTTTTGAGTGTTTTTAGGGTTTTATGATATTTTTGAGTTTTAGGTTTTTTAGTTTTTCATGGTTTTTGTGATTTTTTTTAGTTTTTTATTTTTTTAGGGTTTGAAATATTTTTCCACTTTTAGTGAATTTTTGGGTTTTATGGTTTTTTGGAATTTTTTATGGTTTTAGGAATTTTTATGGTTTTATGATTTTTTAGGGTTTTAGGGGTTTTAATAGTTTTTATGGTTTTATGGTATTTTGAAGAGTTTTAGGGGTTATTTCATTTTTGTCTTTTTATGGGTTTTAAGTGTTTTCTCATATTTATGGTTTCCTTACGATTTTTCAGATGATTTGGGATTATTTATGTCTTTAAATATTTTGGTTTTTTAATAATTTTAGTGGGGTTTTCCATTTTTAGAAAATTTTAAGTTTTTTATTGTTTTTTAGGGTTTTAAGGTTTTCTTTGGGGTTTTCAAGGTGTTTATGGTTTTTTACATTTTTAGGTATTTTTAGGGATTTTTAGGTTTTTATGATTTTTAGGCGTCTTATGGATTTTGGGGGTTTTAGGGGGTTTTATGGAATTTAATGTTTTCAGGGTTTTTATGGATTTTTTGGTTTTTTGGTGTATTAGGGTTTTATTTAGTTTTTAGTTTTTTCATAGTTTTTTAGACTTTTTAATGTTTTTATGGTACTAAAAGTTTCTCAGTGTTTTAAATAGGATTTTTGGGTTTTATGGGTTTTATGGTTGTCAGAGTTTTTAAGGATTTATTTGGTTTTTATGGATTTTCGGGATTTTAGGGTTTTTATCGTTTCTATGTTTTTTTGGGTGTTTTAGATGTTTATAGGTTTTTTAAGGTTTTCATAGTGGTATTGAGGAGTTTTAATATTTTTTATGTTTTTTTGGGATTTTTAGGATTTTTATGGTTACTAGGGTTTTTAGGAATTTTTTTGGGGGTTTAGAGGTTATAGGGTTTTTTTGGGGTTTTCAGGTTTCTATAATTTTTTAACATTTTAGGGTTTTAAATAGGATTAAGAGTGTTTTTGTGTATTTTATAGTTTTTTGATGTTTTAGGGAATTTAAATATTTTTAAGGGTTTTCATGGTTTATATAGTTTTTAGTTTTTTAGGGTCTTTTAATGTTTTTCTGGTTTTTACCATTTTTAGTTTTTTTGGGTTTTAATTGTTTTTGGAGTTTTACGATTTTCATAGGGGATTTCATGGTTTTTATGATTATTTGAATTTTTCAGTTATTTAGGTATTTTATAAGATTTTTAATTATATTATAGTTTTTTACAGATTTTGAGGTATTTAGGTATTTTTGGGTTTTTATAATTTTAAGGTTTTTGGGGTTCTAAGTGTTTTTATGTTTTTGTGGTTTTCATAGTGTTTTCATGGTTTTTAGGGGTTTTTTTTATTTTTTAGGTATTTTGTTATTTTTTTAGTATATTTATAATTTTTGATGATTTTTTGAGATATTGAGGGGTTTTGGGATTTTTGGAATTTATCGGCTTTTTGTGCTTTTAGGGGTTTTTAATTTTTATGGGATTTAAGGTTTTTTATAGTATTTTAATGTTTCAGAGGTTAAAAAAGGTTTAAGAGTTTTCAGTGTATTTTTAGGGTTTTCTTGGTTTTTGGGTTTTATGTTTTCTAGCGGTTGTATGGTTTTTAGGTGATTAGTATTTTCAAGTATTTTTTTCATTTTCATGGTTTTTAGAGTTTTAGATTTTATACAAGTTATAAGTGCTTTTAGGTTCTTATGGATTTCTTAGTGTTTTGGTGGTATTTTAGGGTTTTTTACGGTTTAAGTATTGTTTGGGTTGTTTTATGATTTTTATTGTTTCTGGGGTTTTTAATAATTTTAAGGTTTTTAGATTTTTAGTGTTTTTAGGGTTGTTATAGTTTTTTGGGTTTCTATTTTTTTAGTGTATATATGGTTTTTAGGGGTTTTTAAAATATTTAGGGGTTTAATGTTTTTAGAGTTTTTAGTGCCTTTTGTTGTTTTTTTAGGTTTGACATTTTTTAGGGTTTTAGGTGTATTTTGGGTTCTAAAATTTTTAGGGTTTTTTTTACTTTTCTTATTATTTTGTATTATTTTAGTGTTTTATGTTTTTATGTTTTTCCTAGGGTTTTATGGTTTTTTACATTTTTTTTATATTTTTTGGGATTGTTTTTGAATTTTTATGGGTTTTAGGGTTTTCAGTCATTTTTGGGGGTTTTAGGGTTCTTTATGGTTTTTTGGTTCTTCATGGATTATTTTTGAAGGGTTATTGAGTTATTTAGGGGGTTTTAGGATTTAATTTTTTTAATGTTTTTATGGGTTTAGAGGGGTTTTATCGTTTTTGTGGTTTTTAGGGTTTTAAGGGTGTTTAGGGATTTTAATGATTTGGGGGGTTTTATTGTTTTATGGTTTTATGGTGTTTTTTGGGGGCTTAGGGTTTTTATTTTTTTGTTATTTTTTAGGGGGTTTAAGTGTATTTAGGTTTATAAGGATTTCTTAGGGGTTTCTAATATTTTTTGGATTTTTTACAGTTTTATGTTTATTTGGATTTTTAGGGTATTTATGGTTTTATTCGGTTTATATGGATATTTAGTGTTTTTTGGTATTAGGGTAGTTTTTTCTTTTTATATTTTTTATTAGTTTTCATTTATTATGATTTTATGTTTTTTATTAGGGTTTTAGTGTTTTTACACTTTTTTGGTTTTTAAGAATTTTTATTATTTTAATGGATTTAGATTTTTAGTGGTTTTGAGGGATTTAAGGTTTTATAGTTTTTTGGGGATTTTAGGGTTTTTTTATTTTTTATGGGTTTAAGGGTTTTTAGATTTTTATAATATATTTGGCGGATATAATTGGTTTTTATATTTTTTAGTGGTTTTAATGGATTTTTATGTTTTTTATGTTTTTAGGAGTTTTATAGTATTTAGGGTTTTTAATGTTTTTAATGGTTTTTAGCATTTTTAGTTTTTTATGGTTTTTTATGGTTTAAGACATTTAAACCTTTCTTAGGGGTTTTAATGATTTTTTGGATTTTTTTGTTTTTATGGTTTTTAGGGAATATTTAGGAATTTATGGGTTTTTATCATTTTTCGGGATTATGAGGGGTTTTATGGCTTTTTGAAAAAATTTAGTGTTTTTATGGTTTTTTGGGGTTTAGGGGTTTTTCAGTCGTTATGATTTTAAGGGTTTTTAGAGTTTTTAAAATTTTATTGCGTCTAAAGAATTTTTGGTCTCTTTTGTGGGGTTTTTTAGGGAGTTTTATAGTGTTTAAATATTTTATTGGGATTTTTATGATTTTTAGGGGTTTCACTTGGTTTTGGGATATTTAATGTGTTTTTAGGGTTTTTAGTGTTTTTTAGGATTTTATGGGTTTTATGTGTTGTAGGTTTTTTTTATTTTCTTAAGCTTCTCAGCTTTTTATGGGGTTTACATTTTTAGGGATTATTTTTTATTTTTATGGGGTTTTTTGGATTTTGAGGGTTTTTAGGGTTTCTTGGGCTTTGAAGAGTTTTTAGGTTTTTTAGGGGTTTTATGTATTTTTATGTTCTTAAGGATTTATTAGGTGTTTTTAGGAATTTTTAGGGTTTTTAACAATTCAATGTTTTAAGTGATTTTTATGATTTTTAGGAGGGTTTATGATTTTTAGGAATTTTGAATGCTTTATAGATTTTTAGGTTTTTAGATTTTTTAGTGTTTTTTGGGATTTTAATGGTTTTTATAGTTTTTAATGTTTTCTTGGTTTTAATGTGTTCTTATAGTTTTTAGTGAGACTTCTTGGGTTTTTTGGGTTTTAGGGATTTTAAGCATTTTTTGTGTTTTAGTTTTTTTGGTTTTTTAGTTTTTTAGTGTCTTTAGGTGTTTTATGTTTTTTAGGTTTTTTACATTTTCTTAGGTGTTTTAGGGTTTTTTCTTATTTTTATGTATTTTTTGGGATTTTTATGTTTCTTCGAGTTATTAGGAATTTTTTGGGGTTGTAGGGGATTTTATGATTTTTATTGGTTTTTAGATTTTTTAGTTTACTAATGCTTTCTTAGGAGTGTTAAGGGAATTTAGGGATTTATATGTTTTTTTGGGTTTTCAGATATTTTTCATTATTTATTATGTTTTTAGGGTTTTTAGGGATTTTGAGTGTTTTCAGGTTTTTAGGGGTCTTACTATTTTTATGGTTTTTGGGTTTTAGGGTATTTTTTATTTTTTATTTGGTTTTTAGGTTTTTTAGAGTTTTAAAAAAATTAGTGGTTTAACCGGTTTTGATAGTTTTTAAGGTTTTTTACGGTTATTATGGTTTTAAATGGTTGCTATGTTTTTAATGGTTTTTTGGGGTTTTTGGGTTATTAGTGTTCTTTTAGGTGTTTAATTAATTTTAGCATTTTCAAATATTTTATGGGTTCTAACTGTTTCAGTTTTTATGGTTTTCTTATAGGTTCTCATAGTTTTTTTGGGTTTTTTATGTTTTTTGGGATTTTGCCTGCTTTTTTTTGTTTTTTGGGTTTTTGGGGATTTTGGGGGGTTTTAGGGTTTCTAGTGTTATTAACATTATTTAGATTATCGGGGGTTTTAATTTTCATTGAAATTTAACAATTAGTAAGGGGGTTTTATGTTTTTCAATGGGGTTTTTTCAAGTAATTTTTTCGGATTTTTGATGATATTTATGGTTTTTTGTGTTATTAGGCAAATTGGGTTTTTTTAGTTTTTTTTGTTTTTTAGTAATTTTATGGTTATTTGGTTTTTTTGAGTTTTGGTGGGATTTTATTGTTTTTTTATCATTTTTAGTGGTCTAAAGGGTTAGAATTTTTAATCTCTTTTATGGGTTTTTATCGATTTTTAGTGTTTTAAGGTTTTATGGTTTTAAAGGTTTTTATGGTTTTCTGTGGTTTTAGGGTTTTTTAGGGTTTGATCATTTTTTAGTTTTTTATGGGTTTTATGTATTTCTAGGTTTATTGGGTTTTCTTAGGGGTTTTAATGTAATTTAGTTTATGTTTTATATTTTAATGGATTTTTAGGGTTTTTAGGATTTTTAGGGTTTTAAAGAGTTTTCAGGACTTTGCGGGTTTTTAGAGGTTTTATGATTTTTTGGGGTGTTTTGAGTTTTTTTTGGGTTTTAGGGTTTTTATTGTATTTTATTGTTTTTAAGGATTTAATTTTTTTAGACCTTATTTTTGGTTTTGAAAGTTTTCATTTGTTTTTAGTGTTTTTGAAGGTTTTTAGGGGTTTTAGGGTTTTTATAGATTTTCATGGTTATTAGGTTATTTTGGGGTTTTAGGTTATTTAATCATTTTTAGGTTTTATAGGGGTTCTAAGTGCTATTAGGTTTTAAGGTTTTCTTAGGGGTTAATACATTTTTAGGGGTTTTTACATTTTTAGGGATTTTTGGGTTTTTTTGGATATTTATGGTCTTTAGAGAATTTGACAATTTTTAGGGTTTTAGGGTTGTTTCATGTTTCTATCATTTTTTGGTTTTTTCAATTAATATGGTTTAGGATTTTATGGGTTTTTATTGGTTTTCATGGTTTTTATGGGTTTTTTACATTTTATGGATTTTGAGAGCTTTTATGATTTTTTTAGTTTTTTATTGTTTTTATGGATTTTGTGGGGGTTTTTTTGGGGGTTTTAGTATTCTTAAGGGTTTTTAGGGTTTTTAGTTTTTTTAGGTGTTAAGGGGGTTTATGTGTTTTTCATTTTTATGGGTTTCTTAGTGGTTTTAATGGTTTTTAGGTTTTTTTACATTATTAGGGTTTTTTTATGTTTTTTATATTTTTTAGGGTTTTATTAATTTTTAGGGTTTTAGGCATTTTCATGTTTTTATCGAATTTTAGGGAAATTTTATATGTTTATAGTTTTTAGGTTTTTAGGGATTTTTAGGGTTTTAGGGTTTAAGGGGTTTTATGTTTTTTTTGGGTTTTAGTGTTTTTTGAGTGTTTTAGGGTTTTGATTTTTTCAAGATTTGATTAATATTTTTAGGTGTTTAAAGGGGTTTTAGAGTTTTAGTGGGTTTTAGTGTTCATATTTGGTTTTAGGGTTTTTATGGTTTTTAGGGGTTTTTAGGGTTTTTAGATATATTAGTTTTTTATGGGTGTTTAGTGTTTTACAGTTTTATGGTTGTCTTTGGTTTTTTAGGGTTTTTAGTGTTTTTATATTTTTAGGTATTTTTAGGGGTTTCTGGGTTTTTATTGTTTTTATAGGGTTTTTGGGTTTTTTAGGTATTTTATGGTTTTTATAGATTTTTTGTTTTATAGTTTTAAGAGTTATTGCAATTTTTATGGGTTTAAAGTGTTTTTGGAGATTTCAGTGTGTTTTAATAGTTTTTATGGAGTTTTAGTGTTTATAAGGTTTTTATAGTGTCTAAAAGTGTTTATGGTTTAAGGGAATTTTTATCATTTTTATATGGTTTTTGGGTTATTAGAGTTTTTTGATTTTCTTGTATTATTTTAACAATTTTTGGATTTTTAAGGTTATTGTAGCGTTTTAATGGTTTTTAGGGTTTTTTTTTGTTTTTTGGTATTTTTAGATATTTTTAAGATTTTTATGGATCCTTATGAGTTTTATGTTTTTCAGGTGTTTTATGGGTTTTGTGGTTTTTAGGGCTTCCATTGTTTTTTAGGTTTTTAGGGGATTTCCATGTTTTTAGGTTTTTATGCTATTCTTAGGGGTTTTATGGGTGTTTTCCATTTTTATGTATTTTAGGGTATTTATATGTTTCTATGGGGTTTTTTGGGTTTTTTGGAATTTTGTGGGGTTTTATGATTTTTTTGTGTTTTTATTTTTTTTTGGGTTTTTAGGTATTTTTTGAGTATTGAGGGGTTTGAAGGTTTCATAGAGTTTTTTTTTCAAATTTATAGGTTTGTGTTTTTTAGCGTTTTTATGTTTTTAGGGGTTTAAGTGTTTTTATGCTATTAAGGGTTTCTTACGGTTTTGCAGGGTTTTTAAGGATTTATATGTTTTAGAATTTTTCATGAATTTGTTCAAATTTAAATGACGCTAGCATAAGTTTTTGGGATTTCGAGAGGTTTTTCTATATTTTTAGGGTTTTTATAGTTTTTATGGGTTTTAGTGGTTTTTATATTATAAATGGGTTTTAATTATTTTTAGGTCATTGTTGTTTTCTTATTGTTTTTTATGGTTTTTAGGTTATTTATATTTTTATGTATTTTTAGGGGTTTAGGATATTTATGGTTTTAGGGGTCTTAGAAGTTTTTTGGGGGTTTTTTGGGTTTTCATTTTAAATGGTTTTTTGGTATTTAGGGTTTTTAGGGGTTTTTAGTGTTTTTTAAAAAAAATTGGTGTTGAATTTTATTAATTTTTTGAGTGGTTTTTAGGGATTTTATAGGGTTATATGGTTTTTAAGGTTTTTAGGGGTTTTTATGGTTTTGGGGTTTTTAGAGGGTTTTAGAGGTTTTCAGGGTTTTAAGCATTTTTTATGTTTTTAGGGGTCTAAGGTGTTTTTAGTTTTTTGGATTTAATAGGGTTTATCTAGGTTTTTAGGATTTTTTTAATATTTAGAGAATTTTTAGGTTTTTAGGTTTTTTATAATTTTTGGGTGTTTTTTGAATTTGGAGGGTTTTTTGGGTCTTTGGGTTTTTGGTTGTTTTTTGGGGTTTTTTTGGGTTTTATGGATTTTTAGAGTTTGTTGACGTTTTTAGGTTATAAATATTGTTTAGTGGGTTTGTAGGGGTTTTATGTGGTTTTAGATTTTGCAATGTTTTTAGGGGGTATTTTTATAAGGTTTTTATGGTTTTTATAGTTTTTAGGGTTATTAGAATTTTTTAAGTTTTTAAAGGTTTTATTTGTTTTAGGTTTCTATTATTTTCTTTGGGATTTTAAAATTTTTTAGGGGTTTTTACTTTTTTAGGTATTAATATATATTTTTTGCAATTTTATAATTTTTTGTGTTTTTAGGGATTTTGGGGTGTTTAGGGGTTTTTGTTTTCTTTTTTGTTTTTTCTTTTGTTTATACGGTTTTTTAGTTCATTTGGGGTTGTAATGTTTTTCAGAATTTTTAATTTTTTAGGAGTTCAAAGTTTTTTTGGTTTTTCTATTTTTGGGTATTTATTAGTTTTTATATTTTTTATGTTTTTAGGTCCTTTTTATTGTATTTTTGGGTTTTTAGCATTTTTAATGTTTTTAGGGGATATACTTGTTTTTATTCTTTAAGGGTTTTTGCTTAGTGTCTTTCTGTGTTTTTTAAATTTTTCGAGTTATTTACAAATTATTATGGGTTTTTTTTAGGATTTTGATGGGTTTTAGGGTTTTTATTATTTTTATGGTTTTTTAGGGATTTAAGATTTTTTTTGGTTTCTAATGTTTTCTAAGGGGTTTTTAGGGATATATAAATTTTAGGGTTTTGGGTGGATTTTTAGGATTTCTATGGTTTTTAGGGTTTTTATGGTTTTTACAGATTTTGAGGGGCTTTTTTTGGGTTTTTTGGGGTTATTAGGGTTTATGTTTTAATTTATTATTAGGGTTTTTGGAATTTGTAGGGTTTTAATGTTTATTTATGTTTTTGATGTCTTATTATGATTTTTAGGTGTTTTATAGGATTTTTAATTTTTAGGGGTTTTAGATATTTTTATGATTATTATGGCATATTTGGGTTGTTGGAATTATTTAGGTTTTTAAGGGGTTTAAGTGTTCTTAGGTTTTTAAGACTTTCTATGGGGTTTCCAGGGTTTTGGGGGTTTCTTATGTTTTAATTTATGTGTTTTTTTTTTATTTTTATGGTTTATAGGATTTTTTCGATTTTAAGGGGTTGTTGGGGTTTTTAGGGGTTTTATAGAATTTTTTGGGCTTTTAAGGGTTTTTTCATTTTTATGATTTTGGGGTATTTTAGAGTGTTTAATGTTTTTATGGGTTTAGTGATTTAAGGGTTTTAAGGATTTCATGGGTTTTTATTTCTTTAATGTTTTTTGGAGGTTTTATGGTATTTAGGGGTTCTTAGGGTTTTATAGGGTTTTAAAGCTATTTATAGATATTAATCATTTTTAGTTTTTTATGGATTTTAATAAGATATATATTTTTAAGGGTTTTTAATTATTTATTAAAGGTTTATGGTTTTTACACTTTTTGGTATTTTTATTTATTTTTTAGGAATTTTATTGTTTTTAGTGTTTTTAAGGTTTTTTTGAGTTTTTAAGGGTTTTATAGCTTTTACACCTTTTTTCACATTTTTTTGGGTTATGTTTTTTATGGTTTTTGTGTTTTTTTATGATTTTTATGGGTTTTAGGGGTTTTAATTATTTTAGGGGTTTTAATTTTTTTAGGGGTTGTAATGGTTCTAAGTATCTTTTAGTGGGTTTAGGGTTTTTTTTCTTTTTTAGGGTTTTAGGAGTTTTATGTGTTTTTTTGTTTTTTTGTTTTCGTAGGATTATTAGCATTCTTACGACTTTAGGGAGTTATATATATTTTTTTGGATTTTCATTGGTTTTTAGGATTTTTATTTATATTGTGGGTGTTTTGGTTTCTTAGGGTTTTTAGCGTATTTACGTTTTTTAGGGGATTGAATTGTTTTTTGATTTTTATGTTTTTCTTAGGATTTTTCATTGTTTTTAGGTATTTTATGTTTTTAGGCATTTTTATGGGTTTTATATGTTGTTATGCCTTTTAGGGGTTTGGAGGGTTATATTAGTTTTATAATTTTTAGTATTTTTTTGATTATTTTTGTTTTTAATGTTTTTAAATATTTTTTATAACATTTCACTGGTTTAAGGTGTGTTTATATTATTTAGTGGTTTTTTGGTTTTTGTATATGTTTCTAGGGGTTTATAGTATTTAGGGGGTTGTTGGGTCTTTTTATGGTTTTATGGTTTTTTTCATTTTTAGATTTTTAGGATTTTTAAGTGTTATTTGGTTTCTAAGAATTTCATAGGGGTTTTTAGGGTCTTTAGGCTTTTTATGTTTTTTTTGGGATTTTTAGGATTTTTATTTTTTTTGGGTTTTTACGAATATTTCAGTTTTATAGGGTTTTATGGATATTTTTTTCCATTTTATGGTTTTAATGTTTTTGTAAGTATTTTAGTGTTTTTAGGGTTTTTGTAGTTTTTTGGGTTTTTATGTTTTTATGGAATTTTGGGGTTTTTAAATACTTTTATGGGTTTTAGGGATTTTAGGGATTTTGATGGTTTTTAGGGTTTTTTAGAGTTTAAATGGTTTTTGGGGTTTTAGTGTTTTAGGCTATTTGGTTTTTTAATGTAATTTATAAATTTTTAACATATTTAGGGGTTTAAATGTTTTTAGAGTATTTTGTGATTTTTTTCAATTTTTAGGAGTTTTACGGGTTTTAAATGTTTTAAATGATTTTATTGTTTTTAGGGTTTTAGAGTTATTAAGTTTTTTTATGGTTTTAATATTTTTTACATTTTTAGTGGATTTTACTATGTTTAGCCTTTTAATGTTTTCATAGGTGTTTTCAGGGTTTTTGGTTTGTTTAGGAATCTTTGGGGGTTTTTAGAGTTTTTTAGGTAATTATAGGGTTTTGGGTTATATGGTTTTTTAGTGTTGAGAGGTTTTAAGGGTTTTTATAGTTTTTAAATTTTGTAGGGGAAAAGGGGTTTTTAGAGTTTTTAGTGGGTTTTTATTGTTTTTTGGCGTTTTTTTGGTTTTTATGAGTTTTTATGGTTCTAGGGTTTTTATGTTATTTTAGGTTTTTTGGGGGGTTTTAGCATTTTATATGTTTTAGGGGAATTAAGTGTTATTTTATTTTTAAGGTTCCCTAAGGGTTTTCAAGGGTTTTTGAGTTTTTTAGGGATTTTATGTTATTTTTTAATTTTTTTAAGGGTTTTTAGGGATATTGAAGGGTTTTAGTGTTTTTAGAGTTTTTTGGTTTTTAGGGTTTTTATTATATTCATGGATTTAAGGGGTTTCATGAATTATTATTTTTTATGTGTGTTATGTGTTCTTAGTTTTTTGTGGTTTTCTTTAGGTTTATTAGGGGTTTTAGAGGTTTTTATATTTTTAGGAATTTTATGGTATTTTTTAAAGTACTTGTTTAGAGTTTTTTGGAAGTTTGACTGGGTTTCATGGTTTGATGGGTTTATTGATATTTCGGTAATTGGTTTTTTAAAGGAATTTTAGTGTTTTTTAACATTTTATGGGTTTAATAGAGTTTTAGAGGTTTTAGTGGTTATTGGGGGGGGTTGATTTGTAGTATTTCTTATGGTTTTTATGGTTTTATGGTTTTTACGGATTTTAGGGTGTTTTAGGGCTTTTATGGCTTTTTGAATTTTTTATGTTTTTTGGGTTTTTATGTTTTTTTTAGATTTTTAGGGGTTTTAGTGTTTTTAGTGTTTTTAGTGTTTTTTATTTTTTATGTATTCTATGTTATTTTTTTGGAACTTTATTGATTTTTAGTGATTTTTACTATTTTAGGGTTTTTTGAGTTTTTATATTGTTTATATTTTTTAGGAGTTTTAAGAGTTTTTTGGATTTTAATTTTATCTAATGGATTTACGTTGTTTTTGGAGTTTTATGTTATTAGGTATTTTTATGGATTTTTTGGGTTTTTATGGGTTTTTAGGGATTTTAGGAATTCTTAGGGTTTTTATGTTTTCTTTGGGTATTTAGGATTTTTTTAAAATTTTAGGGGTCTAAGGTTTTGTAATGATTATAACATTTTTAGGGGTTTAAAGGGATTTTAGTGTTTTTAATGGTTTTTTGGATTTTATGGGATTTACGGTTTTAAATAATTTTAAGGTGTTTTATCGTTTTTGGGGTTTTAGGGTTTTCAGAGTTTATAGTGGTTTTGGGTTTTTGAATTGTTTTAAGTTTTAAAATGTTTTATTTGGGTTTTTTAGTGTTTTAACATTTTTATGGAATTTTTTATGATTTTTTTAAAGTTTTTAGGGACTTTCAGTGTTTTAAGGGTTTTTTGTGTTTTATGGGATTTTAGGGGTTTTCTCATTTTTAGGATTTAAGGGGTTAAATTGTTTTTAAATTTTTATGGTTTTATTATTGGTTATTTAGGGTTTTTTAGGTTTTTAGGGATTTTTTGTGTTTTTAGGATTTTTATGGGGTTTTATGAAATTTAGGGATTTTGAGAGTTTTTTTGGGTTTTAGGTGGGGTTATGATTATTTGGAGTTTTAGGGTTGGTTTTTGAGTTCATTTGTGTCTATAAGGGTTTTTATTTTATTTTTTAACATTTTTAGGGTTTTAGGGGTTTTATGGTTTTTAGTGGGTTTTTATGTTTTTATGGGTTTTAAGATTTTTACGGTTTGTACTGTTTTTATGGTTTTTTAGGGTTTTCTGGGTCTATTGAGGGTGTTCACTGTTTTTAGTTTTTTAGGGTTTTAAGTGTTTTTAGGTTTTCACGTTTTTCTTGTAATGTTTGCATGTTTTTAGTTTTTTTACGCCTTTATGGATTTTTATGTATTTTTAGTGATTTTTTAGGAATTTTATGCATTTTTAAAAAAAATTGGGTTTTGATGGGTTTTTAATGTTTTTTGTTTTTAGTTGTTTTATGTTTTCTTAGGTTTTTTGGGTTTTTATAGAATTTAGGGTTTTTAGGGTCTATTTATGGTTTTCACTATTTTTAGTTTTTAGTGGTAGGAGTGTTTTTAGAGGTTTGAAGGGTTTTTATATTTTTTTAGTGGTTTTATGTTTTCTTAGGTTTTTAGGGTTTTCATAGGGGTTTTCAAGGTTATTAGGGTTTTTTATTTTTATTTTTGTGATTTTTGTTCATGTTTTGGAATTTTTAATGTTATTAGTGGTTTTAATTATTTTTAGTGTATTTTGGTGTTTTAGGGGATTTCTGAGTTTTTATCATTGTAAGGATTTTTATATTTTTTAATGTTTTAGGGGTTTAAATGGGTTTTAGAGTTTTTAGTGATTTTTAGGTGTTTTTTGGGTTTTTATTGCTTTTTAGGGTTGTTATTATTTTTAGGGATGTTTTGGGTTTTTATGGGTTTTATCATTTTTATGCGTTTTGGAGTTATATGTGTTATTAGGTTTTTATTGTTCTCCTATTATTTTCCATGTTTTTTTACATTTTTAGGATTTTTATGTTTTTAAGTGTTTTAAAGGATTATTATATTTTTTGGGGGTTTTAGGGGTTTTATGGGTTTTAGGGTTATTTATGGTTTATAGGGGTTTATATGGTTTTAAGTGTTTTAGGGTTTTTAGGGTCTTTTTTGGGTTTTAGATTTTTTTTGGTATTTAAGGGTTTAAAGTAATTTTTGGTTTTTAATGTTTTCTTAGGGTTTTCTAGGTTTTTATGGATTTTTATGTTTTATGGATTTTTAGTATTTTTTTAGTGTTTTTATGGATTTTAATTGTGTTTTAGGGGTAATTTGGGATTTTTTGGTTTTTATGAATTTTGTGGTTTTCAGGGGTTTTCAGTGCTTTTAGGGTTTTAAGGTTTTCATAGAAGACTACATGATTTTCTGGGGTTTTTATGGAATTTTTGGGATTTTATAGGTCTTTTTTGGGGTCTTAGGGTTTTCTAGGTTTTTTTGGGTTTTTTGGGTTGTATTGATATTTTGGGGGTTTTAATGTTTTTAGTGTTTATTTCACATTTTTAGGGGTTTGAGGGATTTTAAAATTTTATAGTTTTTCAGTGTTTTATGGTTTTTAGGTTTTAGGGTGTTTAGTGTTTATTAGGTTTTTGGGGTTTTATTTTTTTTTGTTTTTATGTTTTTGTTAGAATTTTTTATTCATTTTAGTGCTTCGTATGTTTTTAGCGATTTTTATGGATATTTTAGTATTTTTATGTTTTTAGGGGTTTTATGGATTTTGAGTAGTTTTAGAGTTTATTAGTGTTTATAACATTGTAAGGTTTTCAAAGGATTTTTCTTTGTTTTTAGGTTTTTTATGTTTTCATGGATTTTTTGGGGTTTTATTGGTTGTTATGCCTTTTATGGGTTTTGAGGGTTTTATAGGTTTTATGATTTTTAGGATTTTTTCTTATTTTAAGGTTTTTATTGTTTTTAAATATGTTTTGTTACTTTTCAATGGTTTGAGGTGTGTTTTGAGTATTTAGTTGTTTTTGGGTTTTTTGTATATGTTTCTAGGGGTTTATAGTATTTAGGGGGTCTTTGGATCTTTTTACGGTTTTAGGGTTTTTGAATTTTTAGATTTTTAAGGGTTGTAAGTGTTATTAGGTTTCTATGAATTTAATAGGTTTTTCAGGGGCTTTATGCTTTTTATGTTTTTTGGGATTTTTAGGGTTTTTTGGTTTTTTATTATTTTTTGGGTTTTTAGGTATATTTAATGTTTCTAGGGTTTTTATGGAATTTTTTTTAAAAAAAATTAATGGTTTTATAGTTTTTATGTATTTTAATGATTTTAGTGTTTTATGGGGTTTTTTGGTTTTTTTGGATTTTTATGTTCTTTGGGAATTTTGGGTTTTTAGAAGTTTTATGGGTTTTAAGGTTTTTATGGATTTTGTTGGTTTTTAGGGTTTTTCAGAGTTTTAATGGTTTTGGGGTTTTAGTGTTTTTTAGGTTTTTTGGTGTTTTAATGTTTTTTATAAAGTTTTAATATGTTTAGAGGGTTTAAATGACTTTTAATGTATTTTTTGATTTTTATGGTTTTTAGGAGTTTTAGTGTTTTTTTATTATTTTAAGGGATTTTTATTGTTTTTTGGGTTTTATTGTTGTTACAATTTTTAGGGTTTTTAGTATTTATTACATTTTTAGTGTATTTTAATATTTTTAGTCTTTCAATGTTTTCATAGGGTTTTTTAGGGTTTTTAGGTTTTTTCTAGAATGATTTGGGGTTTTTAGAGTTTTTTTGGGTAATTATGGGGTTTTGGGTTATATGGTTTTTATGTTTTGAGAGATTTTAAGCATTTTTATAGTTTTTAACATTTTAGGGTCTTAAAGGTTTTTTAGTGTTTTTAGTGGGATTTTATGGTTTTATGGGTTTTTTTGGTTTTTATGAGTTTTTATGGTTCTATGGTTTTTACGGTGTTTTAGGTTATTTGGGCGGTTTTCGCATTTTTCATGTTTTAGGGGAATTAAGTGTTTTTAGATTATTAATGTTCCCTAATGGTTTTCAAGGATTTTTGGGTTTTAATTTTTGTTTTTAATGATTTAATATTATTTTTTTAATATTTTTATGTTTTTATGGATTTAGGGATATTGATGGGTTTTAGTGTTTTTAGAGTATTTTGGTTTTTAGGGTTTTTATTATATTCAAGGTTTTAAGTGGTTTCATGTATTCTTATTTTTTTTTGTGTTTTAAGTGTTCTTTGGTTTTTAACGTTTTCTTTGGGTTTATTAGGTGTTTTAGTGGTTTTTATATTTTTAGGTATTTTATGGTATTTTTTAAAATATTTATTTAGGGGTTTTTGGATGTTTGATGGGGTTTCAGAGTTTTTTGGGTTTATTGTTTTTTCATTTATTGATTTTTTAGGGTTTTAAAGGGGTTTTGGAGTTTTTTTTAACATTTTATGGGTTTAATAGAGTTTTAGAGGTTTTAGTGGTTATTGGAGGTGTTTTGGGTTTGTAGTATTTCTTATGGTTTTTTTGGTTTTATGGTTTTTATGGCTTTTAGGGCCTGTTAGGGCTTTTATGGCTTTTAGAATTTTTTTAGGTATTTAGGGGTTTAATGATTTTTTTAGATTTTAAGTGGGTTTAATGGTTTTAAGGTTTTTTATTTTTTTATATTTTATGTATTTTAAGTTCTTTTTTTGAAATTTTATTGGTTTTTAGTGATTTTGAGGGTTTTATAGTTTTTAGGGTTTTTAGGGTTTTTAAATTTTTTTTGTTTTGTAGGGGCTTTAAGAGTTTATTGGTTTTTTACATTTTTTCTAATGGATATAAGGGTTTTTTGGAGTTTTATGTTATTAGAGATTTTTAGATATTTTTTGGGTTTTTATTGGTTTTAGGGATTTTAGGAAATCTTATGGTTTTTATGGTTTCTTAGGGAGTTTAGGATTTTTGTTTTGAAAATGTAGGGGATTAATGTTTTTTAGAGTTTTTAACGTTTTAAGGGGTTTAAATGGATTTTTTAGTTTTTTTTTGGTTTTTAGGGTTTAATTGGTTTTACACTTTTAAAGAATTATAAGGGGTTTTTTGGTTTTTTGGGGTTTTAGGGTTTTTAGAGCTTATAGTGGTTTTAGGTGTTTTAATTTTTTTCATGTTTTATATGTTTTTATTAGAGGTTTTTAAATTTTTATGGAAATTTTTATGATTTTTTTTAGATTTTTTAGGGATTTTCAGTGTATTAAGAGTTTTTTGTGTTTTAGGGGTTTTCTTATTTTTAGAATTTATGAGGTTTAAGTGTTTTTAAATTTTTATTGTTTTCTTATGGGTTTTTAGGGGTTTTTAGGTTTTTAGGGATTTTTATAATTTTTACGCTATTTATGGGGTTTTATGGAAGTTAGGGATTTTGAGGGATTTTTTTCGTTTTAGGTGGGTTATGGGTTTTAGGAGTTTTAGGGTTAGTTTTTGAGATTATTTGTGTATATAAGGGTTTTGAGAGTTTTCTAACATTTTTAGGGTTTTAAGGGAAAGGGAGATGCGAGGGTTGAGCTATCCCCCCCCCCAAATTTATTAGAAAGAAACATAGAGGACCCAACAGACAAGGTAGGGGAGGGGACAAACGACCCATGCCCAAATACCCCTTACAACCCATGTCAAAAAAAGAAAAACAAAGAAATAAAATACTCAAGGACAAGACACAACAACATCATCATCACATCACATCCAGCCAGTACCAGCTTCCAGCATCACCACATCCAACCATCACAGCAACACACCAGCAGGAACACGTCCAAACCAACTAGCCCCAGCTACCAACAACACCAAATCCGACATCACAGCCAATCACACCCAGAAGCATGAAACCACAACACAAGCACCAGAACCAAAAGCATCCATCAGCACCTCCCAGAAAACAGCAACCAGCAACAAGAAGCACAATAGCAAACTCATCCGCAGCAGCAACAAATAACCATATAAAGAACCAAACAACCACAAACAGCAACCCCCAAATAGAATTCAAACACCAGTAAATAGTGCAGTGTTTCCCCAACTAGCCTCCATTCACACCCTTTCCAGCAACCATCATGTTCTCCCCATGAGGGTCCAGTCTTGCAGCATTCTCATTAACAACTTACGGATTTTTTGGGATTTTTTAGGTTTTTAGGCCATTTTAATTTTTTTTGGGTTTTTATTGGTTTTTATGTTTTTGTGTTTTTAGTTGTTTTATGTTTTCATAGGATTTAAAGGTTTTTATGGATATTATGGGTTTTAGGGTCTATTTTTGGTTTTCACTATTTTTATGTTTTAGGGGTTTATGTGTTTTTAGGATTTTATCGTTTTTTTATATTTTCATGGTTTTATTCTTTTAATATCATTCATTATTTTTACGGTATTTTTAGGATCTTTATGTCCTTTTATCATTTTTAAGGGTTCAAATGGTTTTTATATTTTTTAGGGGTTTTTTGTTTTCTTAGGTTTTTAGGGTCTTCATAGGGGTTTTCAAGGTTTTAAGGGGTTTTTATTCTTATTTTTGTTGATTTTTTAGAATTTTTAAGGTTTCTAGGGGTTTTATGGATTTTTAGTGTATTTTGGGGTTTTAAGGGATTGTTGAGTTTTTATCGTTTTAAGGGTTTTTAGTTTTTTAACGTTTTTAGGGGTTTAAATGTGTTTTAGAGTTTATAATGGTTTTTAGGTGTTTTTTAGGTTTTTATGGTTTTTGCACGTTGTTACTGTTTTTAGGGATTTTTTGGGTTTTTATGTTTTTCATAATTTTTATGCTGTTTCGAGTTATATGTGTTTTTAGGTTTTTATTGTTCTCTAATTATTTTCCAGATTTTTTTACATTTTTAGGATTTTTATGTGGTTAAAAGGATTTTCATATTTTTGTTTGTTTGTAGTGTTTTTATGGGGTTTTAAGGTTATTTATGGTTTATAGGGGTATATATGGTTTTTGGTGTTTTAGGGTTTTTAGGGTATTTTTAGGTTTTATCATTTTTTTTGAATTTAGGGCTTTTAAGTGTTTTTAGGTTTTCAATGTTTTCTTCTGGTTTTCAGCATTTTTATGTATTTTTATGTTTTTTTGGAAGTTTAATGGATTTTTAGTATTTTAATTTTTCTTAGTGTTTTTAATGATTTTTAATGTGGTTTAGGAGTCATTTGGGATTTTTTAGCTTTTAGGTTTTTTGTGATATTTTGGGTTTTTCAGTGCTTTTTTGGTTTTTAGGTTTTCTTAGCAGACTGAATGGTTTTCCGGGTTTTTTGTTTTTATGGATTTTTTGGGATTTGATAGGTTATTTTTAGGGGTATTATGGTTTTTATAGATTTCATGGGAATTTAGGGATTGTAATGGTTTTTATGTTTTTTGGGGTTTTTAGGGTTGTATTGAATTTTTTTGTGGTTTTCATGTTTTTAGGTTTTTTTCACATTTATTGGGGTTTAAGGGATTTTAACATTTTATAGTTTTTTATGATTTTATGGTTTTTAGGTTTTTACGGTGCTTAGAGTTTATTAGGTTTTTAGTGTTTTTAAGGTTTTGTTAGGATTTTTTATATTTTTTATTGCTTCTTACGTTTTTAGGGATTTTTATGGCTATTTTATGATTTTTATGGTTTTATGGGATTTATGGATTTTGAGTAGTTTTAGTGTTTATTAGTGTTTTCAGGTTTTTAAGGTTTTCTTATGATTTTTTTGTCTATTTCAGTTTTTTATGTTTTTAGGGAT
The DNA here is from genome assembly GCA_963277665.1 of Viscum album. Lineage (NCBI taxonomy): Eukaryota > Viridiplantae > Streptophyta > Magnoliopsida > Santalales > Viscaceae > Viscum > Viscum album. The sequence goes on from OY728152.1 coordinate 1,119,912,509, forward strand.
TTTTAGGGGTTTTATGGGTTGTTATGCCTTTTAGGGGTTTTGAGGTTTTTATAAGATTTATGATTTTATGATTTTATGATTTTTTTAGGTTTTTAATATTTTTAAATACTTTTTTAACATTTCACTGGTTTAAGGTATGTAAAGAGTATTTAGTGATTTATCAGTTTTTGTATATGTTTCTAGGGGTTTATAGTATTTTTGGGGTCTTCGGGTCTTTCTATAGTTTTAGGGGGGGGGGTTTGTAATTTTATACTTTTAGGGGTTTTAAGTGTTATTTGGATTCTAAGAATTTCAAAGGGTTTTTATGGGTCCTTTGGCTTTTTATGTTTTTTTTTGTATTTTTATGGTTTATGATTTTTATTAATTTTTGGGTTTTTAGGTATATTTTTGGTTTCTAGGGTTTTTATGAATATTTTGTTTTTTAGCATTTTATGGTTTCTAGGGATTTTATGTATTTTAAATATTTTAGAGTTTTTTTGGGATTTCTGGTTTTTTGGGTTTTTATGTTTTTAGGGAAATTTGGGTTTTTTTAAATATATTTATGGGTCTTAGGGACTTTAGGGATTTTGTTGGTTTTGAGGATTTTTTAGAGTTTTAATGGTTTTTGGGGTTTTAGTATTTTTTATGTTTTTTGGGGTTTTAATGTTTTTATAAATTTTTAACATATTTGAGGGTTTAAATGTTTTTTAGAGTATTTTGTGATTTTTATGGTTTTTAGGAGTTTTAGCGTTTTTTAATGTTTTGAGGGATTTTAATTGTTTTGGGGTTTTAGGGTTATTACAATTTTTTAGAGTTTTTATTATTTTTTACATTTTTAATCGATTTTACTATTTTTAATCTTTTGATGTTTTCATAATGTTTTTCAGGGTTTTTTGGTTTTTTCAAGTACGTTTTGTAGTTTTTAGAGTTTTTTGGGTAACTATTGGTTGTTGGGTTATATGGTTTTTTAGTTTTGAGAGTTTTTAAGGGGTTTTATAGTTTTTAACATTTTTAGGGGCTTAAAGGGTTTTTAGAGTATTTAGTGGGTTTTATGGTTTTTAGTTTTTTGGGGTGTTTATGAGTTTTTATGGTTCTAGGGTTTTTACGGTATTTTAGGTTTTTTTGTGGGTTTTAGCGTTTTTTAGGTTTTAAGGGCATTAAGTGATATAACATTTTTAAGGTTCCATAAGGGTTTTCAATGTTTTTTGGGTTTTTTGATTTTAGGAGTTTTATTTTATTTTAAAATATTTTTATGTTTTTAGTGTTTTTAGCGATATTGAGGGGTTTTAGTGTTTTTTAGAGTTTTTTTGTTTTTAGGGTTTTTCTTATATTCAAGTTTTTAAGGGGTTTCATGTACTCTAATTTTTTAAGTGTTTTAAGTGTTCTTGGTTTTTAAGGTTTTCTTTGGGTTTATTAGGGTTTTTAGAGGTTTTTATATTTTAGTGTATTTTATGGTATTTTTTAGAATACCTTTTTATGGGTTTTTGGAATATTGATGGGGTTTCAGGGTTTTTTGTGTTTCTTGTTTTTCCTGTTACAGATTGTTTAGGGTTTTAAAGGGGTTTTAGAATGCATTTAATATATTTTTAGATGTTTTAGTTGATATTGGGGGGGGGGGGGGGGGTTGGGTTTGTAGTAATTCTTATGGTTTTTATGGTTTTATGGCTTTTATTGATTTTAGGGTCTTTAGGGGTTTTATGGACTTTAGAATTTTTTAGGTTTTTCGGGGTTTAATGTTTTTCTAGATTTTAAGGGGTTTTAGTTGTTTTAAGGTTTTTAGTGTTTTCTATTTTTTATGTGTTTTGAGTTCTTTTTTTTGGAATTTTGTTTGTTTTTTGAGATTTTGATGGTTTTAGGGTTTTTTGGGTTTCTGATTTTTTTTTATTTTTTGGGGATTTAAGAGTTTTTTCATTTTTACTTTTTTTAAAGGATTTAAGGGTTTTTTGGAGTTTTATGTTTTTGGGGAATTTTATGGATTTTTAGTGTTTTAGGGGTTTTAGGGATTTTAGGACAATGAAGGCTCAGGTCCAGGCTATTCCTGGACCCCCCCCCCCCCAATTTATTAAACAAAAAGACACAAACACTGCAGAAAAGGGAGGGGAGGGGTCAAACGACCCACACCTAAAAACCCCTTACAACCCACACCAAAGAAAGAAAAACAAAGAAAGAAAAAGACACAAAAATAGACAAAACCACATCATCATTACGTCACATCCAGCCAGTACCAGCATCCAACAACACTACATACAGCGTTAACCAGCATCCAGCAGCTCACATCTAACCAACAACCAGCATTCAGACTACAGCAGCAAAAAACATCCAGCAGCAGCAACCAGCCAACCAGCATCCACAACAAACTAGCAACCAGCATCCTAATTTTCAGACAGCCAGCACCTCTTTCGACCACCAAACATCTCCCAGCATCCCACTTCCACTCCAGCAGCACAACAACAAACTCATCCGCAGTAGCAGTAAATACCAAACAACCACGCGTCATCCAGCATTCACCATACACCATCCACTCAAAACCAACAAAATACCCACATCCAGCACCCAATACCTTCTCACCAAGAAGGTCCCTTTCCAACATCATAGAACAAAAAACATCAACAGAACATGAATCATCACCAACCAACAGAACAGGCAGCCAGCATCCACAACAAAGCCAAAAAACCAGCCAAAAAGCAGCACCAATCCTTCTCCCCCACAACAGCTTTGGGGGAGGCCACGAATGAAAAATCCAACCAAAGTCTAGCCGAAGCAGCAACACAGAACCAGTCCAGCCACCAAACAAGAACATGCAAGCCAGCAAAATCAGTCGGACACAGGACATAGCGACTATACCTTCGCCAACAGCAAGATCAATGAGCAAAAATCCTGCGCCTCTTCGGATCCAGACAGACAGCGTCGAACCAAGCGCAACGCCAATGCTCGCGCGAAGTAGATGCATAGCCCGACGAACCCATTTGTCACCAGGACATGGCCATACCTCCCCCGACACCAGAAAGTCTCGTCACACCAAAAAACCAGCAAGCTGAACCCTCCTATTCGGCAAAGCAACCATCTCATCAGCGTTGACTTCACCGTCAACAGCTTCAGAGTCATCCAACACACAGGAAAATCATCTCTTCTACCACCAGAGAGAGCAGAATCCAGATCTAGCAACGTCGATCCAGATCGAAACGAAAAACCACCACAACCTGAAACAACCCTCAAGATCTCAGCGCCGTCATCCATCCGTCGCGAAAACCTCCATCGCACCAGGAGATAACGCTTCCCGAACATCAATCCATCTGCATCGCAAAGCCTGAGGAGATCAACAAAGCCGCTGAAGGGGGTTCCAGGATGGAACCCTAGAGATCGTCGCGTCGGGAGAGACACAGGAGAGAGCGGCGGCATCCTTTATCGATGGGTTTTCATTCAATTTTAGGAATTCATATGGTTTTTATGATTTCTTAGGATTTTTAGTAAATTTTTTAAAAATTTAGGGGTTTATGATTTTTTAGAGTTTTTAACATTTTTAGGGGTTTAAAGGTATTTTAGAGTTCTTATTGGTTTTTAGGGTTTAATGTGTTTTAAGGTTTTAAATAATTTTAAGGGGTTTTGTGGTTTTTTGGGGTTTTAGGGTTTTTAATGTTTACCATGGTTTTAGGTGTTTTAATTGTTTTAAGTTTTATATGTTTTTATTTGGGGTTTTTAGGGTTTTTACATTTTTATGGAATTTTTTATGATATTTTAGATTTTTTAGTAATTTTCAGTTTTTTAAGGGTTTTTTTGTGTTTTAGGGGGTTTTAGGGGGTTTTTTCATTTTTTGGATTTAAGTGGTTAAAATGTTTATAAATTTTTATGGTTTTATTATGGGTATTGAGGGGTGTTTAGGTTTTTAGGGATTTCTAATGTTTTTAGGATTTTTATGGGTTTTTATGGAATTTAGGGATTTTGAGGGTTGTTTTGGGTTTTAGGGGGGTTATGGTTTTTAGGAGTTTTAGGGTTGGTTTTTTAGTTCATTTGTGTCTATAAGGATTTTTAGAGGTTTTTAACATTGATAGGTTTTAAGGGGATTTATAGCTTTTAGAGGGTTTTTATATTTTTATGGGTTTTTAGATTTTTACATTTTGTATGGTTTTTTTATGATTTTTAGGGGTTTTATGTGTATATTTAGGGTTTTCACTGTTTTTAGTTTTTAGGGGTTTTAATTTTTTTTAGGTTTTCATGTTTTTCTTTGAATGTTTTCATGGTTTTTAGTTTTTTAAGCATTTAGGGTCTATTTATGCTTTTCACTATTTTTAATTTGTAGGGGTTTAAGTGTATTTAGGTTTTGATCAATTTTTTTGAGAACTTCATGGGTTTTTTCTTTTAATATCATTTTTAATTTTTAAGGTATTTTTTAGATCTTTATGTCTTTTATCATTTTTAGGTTTTTGAAGGGTTTTAATATTTTTTATTGTTTTTATGTTTTCTTAGGTTTTTAGTGTTTTCATAGGGGTTTTCAAGGTTGTTAGGGTTTTTTATTTTTATTTTTGTGATTTTTTTTTTAAGAATTTATAATATTTTTAGGGTTTTTAAGGATTTTTAATGTTTTTAGGGTTTTAGGGGATTTTTGAGTTTTTATCTTTGTAAGGGTTTTAATATTTTCAATGTTTTTAGGTGATTAAACGGGTTTTAGAGCTTTTATTGATTTTAGGCGTTTTTTGTGTTTTTATGGTTTTTGTCATTTTTAAGCCTTTTGGAGTTATATGTGTTTTTAGGTTTTTATTGTTCTCTTGTTATTTTCTAGGTTTTCTACATTTTTAGGATATTTATGTTTTTAAGTGGAGTAAAGTATTTTTATATTTTTGGTGGGTTTTATGGTTATTATGGGGTTTTAGGGTTATTTATGGTTTATATGTGTTTATATGGTTTTAGGTGTTTTAGGGTTTGTAGGGTATTTTTGGGTTTTAGAAATTTTTTTTGGTTTTTTTGGGGTTTTAAGTGTTTTTAGGTTTTTAATGATTTCTTATGGTTTTAATGGTTTTTATGGATTTTTTTGCTTTCTATAAGTTTTATGGATTTTTAGTATTTTCATTGTTCTTTGTGTTTTTATGGATTTTTAATGGGTTTTAGGGGTCGTTTGGGATTTTTGGTTTTTAGGATATTTTTGATTTTTAGGGTTTTCAGTACTTTTAGGGTTTTAAGGTTTTCTTAGCAGACTGCATGGTTTTCTGGGTTATTTTCTTTTTATGGAATTTTTGGGATTTGTTAGGTCTTTTTGGCATTTTATGGTTTTTAGGGATTTAGTGGGATTTTAGGGATTGTTATGGTTTTATGGTTTTTTGGGGTTTTAGGGTTGTATTGAATTTTTTGGGGTTTTAATTTTTTTTTGAGTTTTTTCACATTTTTAGTGGTTTAAGGGCTTTTAACATTTTATAGTTTTTAGGGTTTTATGGTTTTTAGGTTTTCAGGGTGTTTATCATTTATTAGGTTTTTAGTGTTTTATTTTTTTTTAAGGTTTTGTTAGAATTTTTTATAATTCTTAGTTCTTCTTACATTTTTATGGATTTTATGTCTATTTTAGGATTTTTTTGGTTTTAGCGGTTTTATGGATTTTGTGTAGTTTTAGAGTTTATTTGTGTTTTTATCTTTTTAGGGTTTTTTAGGATTTTTCATTGTTTTTAGGTATTTTAGGTATTCTGGGATTTTCAGGGGTTCTATGGGTTGTTATTCCTTTTAGGGGTTTGGAGGGTTTGAAAGGTTTTATGATTTTTAGGATATTTCTGGATTTTGGTAGGTTTTTAGTGTTTTTAAATATTTTTTGTAACTTTTCATTGGTTTAAGGCGTGTTTAGAGTATTTTATGGGTTTTTTAGTTTTTGTATATGTTTCTAGGGGTTTAGAGTTTTTAGGGTGTCTTTGGGTCTTTTATGGTTTTAGGGGTTTTAAGTGTTATTAGGTTTCTAAGAATTTCATAGGGTTTTTAGGCTCTTTAGGGTTTTTATTATTTTTTGGTATTTTTAGTGTTTTTAGGATTTTTATTGTTTTTTGGGTTTTTATTTATATTTAAGGTTTCTAGGGTTTTTACAGATATTTTGTTTTGTATCATTTTATTGTTTTTAGGGTTTTTATAAATTTTAAGGATTTTACTGTTTTTAGGGGTTTTCTGGTTTTTTTCGGTTTTTAGGGAATTTTGGTTTTGTTAAATATTTTTATGGGTTTTATGGATTTTAGGGTTTTATATGGTTTGTTGGGGTTTCAAGGGTTTTAATGGTTTTTGGGGTTTTAGTGTTTTTTAGGTTTATTTTGTTTAGATGTTCTTTTAAAATTTTAATATATTTAGGGGTTTAATTGTTTTTTAGATAATTTTGTGATTTTTATGGTTTTTAGGAGTTTTAGGGATTTTAATGTTTTAATTGATTTTTATTGTTTTTAGGGTTTTAGGGTTTTTACAATTTTTTAGGGTTTTTAGTATTTTTTACATTTTTAGTGGATTTTACTATTTTTAGTCATTCAATATTTTCATAGGTGTTTTCAGGATTTTTTAGTTTTTTTCTCTAATAATTTGGGGTTTTTTGGGTTTTTTGGGTAATTATGGGGTTTTGGGTTATATGGTTTTTCTACTTTTGAGAGTTTTAAAGGGTTTTTATAGATTTTAACATATTTAGCAGATTAATGGGTTTTTAGAGTTTTTATTGGTTTTTTAGGGATTTATGGGTTTTTGGTTTTTATGAGTTTTTATGGTTCTAGGGTTTTAACTATATTTTAGGTTGTTTGGTATGTTTTAGCGTTTTTTAGGTTTTAGGGGCTTTAAGTGTAATTATATATTTAACGTTCCCTAAGGGTTTTCAAATTTTTTTGGGTTTTTTATTGTTTTTAGGGATTTTATGTAATTTTTTAATATTTTTATCTCTTTAGGGTTTTTAAGGATATTGAGGGGTTTTAGTGTTTTTTAGAGTTTTTTGTTTTTAAGGGTTTTAGTTTTATTCATGGTTTTAATGGGTTTCATGTATTCTTATTTTTTATGTGTTTTAAGTGTTCTTAGTTTTATAAGGTTTTCCTTGGGATTATTAGGGGTGTTGGATAATTTTATTTTTTTAGGTTTTTTATAGTACTTTTTAAAATACATTTTAGGGTTTTCTGGAAGTTTGATGGGGTTTTGGGGTATTTTTGGGGTTATTGTTTTTTCGGTTATTATTGTTTTAGGTTTTTAAAGGGTTTTTATAGTTTTTTAACATTTTATGGGTTTAATAGAGTTTTAGAGGTTTTAGTGGTTATTGGGGGGTTTTGGGATTGTAGTATTTCTTATGGTTTTTATGGTTTTATGGTTTTTATGGTTTTTAGGGTGTTTTAGGGATTTTATGGCTTTTAGAATTTTTTAGGTTTTTAGGGGTTTTATGTTTTTTTAGATTTTAAGGGGTTTTAGTTGTTTTATGGTTTTTTGTGTTTTTTATTTTTTATGTATTTTAAGTTATTTTTATAGTAATTTTATTGATTTTTAGCGATTTTGAGTGTTTTAGGGTATTTATGGTTTTTTATTTTTTTTTATTTTTTTATGGGTTTTAAGAGTTTTTTTGTTTTAAATTTTTTTATAATGGATTTAAGGGGTTTTTTGAGTTTTATGTTATTTGTGAATTTTATGGATTTTTAGGGTTTTTATGGGATTTTAGGGATTTTAGGAATTCTTATGGTTTTTATGGTTTCTTAGTGTTTTTAGGATTTTTTTTAAAATTTTATGAATTTACGGTTTTTAGAGTTTTTGACATTTTTAGGGGTTTAAAGGGAATTTAGAGTTTTTATTGGTTTTTTGGGTTTTATGGGTTTTTATAGTATTAAATAATTTTAAGTGGTTTTATGGTTTTTGGGGTTTTTGGCTTTTCATAGTTAAGAGTGGTTTTAGGTGTTTCAATTGTTTTAAGTTTTATATGTTTTTATTTGGGGATTTTTGGGTTTTACATTTTTATGGATTTTTTTTTATTTTTTTAATGTTTTTAGGGATTTTCAGTGTTTTAATGGGTTTTTGCGTTTTAGTGGTTCTTAGGGGTTTTGACATTTATAGGATTAAGGGGTTTAAGTGTTTTTAAATTTTTAGGGTTTTATTAAGGTTTTTAGGTTTTTAGGGATTTTTAGTGTTTTTATTCTTTTTATGGCGTATTATAGAATATAGGTATTTTGAGGGTTTTTTTGGTTTTAAGGGGGGTTATGGTTTTTAGGGGTTTCAGGGTTGGTTTTTGAGTTCATTTGTGTCTATAAGAGTTTTTATATTTTTTTATCATTTTTATGGTTTTAATGGGTTTTATTGTTTTTAGTGGGTTTTTTTGTTTTTTATGGGTTTTAGGATTATTATGGTTTGTATGGGTTTTAATGGCTTTTAGGGGTTTTTTTGGTCTTTTTAGGGATTTAACTGCTTTTAGTTTTTAGTTTTTTTAATTGTTTTTAGGTTTTTATGTTTTTTTGGAATGGTTGCATGGTTTTTAATTTTATATGCCTTTATGGATTTTTAGTGATTTTTTAGGAATCTTATGCCTTTTTTAAAAAAAAATTGGTTTTTTGATGTGTTTTAAATGTTTTTGTGTTTTTAGTTGTTCTATGTTTTCTTAGGTATTTAAGGTTTTTATTGATTTTTTGGGTTTTGGGGAAAATTTATGGTTTTCACTATTTTTAGTTTTTAGGGGTTTAAGTGTTTTTAGGGTTTTATCACTTTTTTGATATTTTCAAGGTTTTTTTCTTTTAATATCATTTGTTATTTTTAAGTTATTTTTAGGATCTTTAAGTATTTTTATCATTTTTAATGGTTTTAAGGGTTTTTATATTTTTTAGTGGTTTTATGTTTTCATATGTTTTTAGGGTTTTCATTGGGATTTTCATGGTTTTTAGGGGATTTTATTTCAATTTTTTTTGATTTTTGTGTTTTTTTAAAAAAATTAAGTTTTTTAGGGGTTTTAAGGATTTTTAGTGTATTTTTGGGTTTTAGGGGATTTTTGAGTTTTTATCATTTTAAGGGTTTTTATATTTTTTTAATGTTTTTAGGGGTTTAAATGGGTTTTAGAATTTTTAGTGATTTTAAGTGTTTTTATGGTTTTTATGTGTTTTATGGGTTGTTATTATTTTTAAGGATTTTTTTGGTTTTTTAAGGTTTTTATCATTTTTATTCTTTTGGAGTTATATGTGTTTTTAGGTTTTTATTATTCTATTATTATTTTCTAGGTTTTTTTTTACATTTTTAGGATTTTTATGTTTTTAAGTGGTTTAATGGAATTTTATATTTTTTTGTGATTTTTACGGTTTTAATGGGGTTTTAGGGTTATTTATGGTTTATAAGGGTTTATATGGTTTTAGGTCTTTTAGGGTTTTTAAGGTCTTTTTGGGTTTTAGCTTTTTTTTTGGTTTTTATGAGTTTTAAGTGTTTTTAAGTTTTTAATGTTTTCTTAGGGATTTGAGGGTTTTATGGATTTTTATGATTTATAGAAGTTTTATGGATTTTTAGTATTTTTATTTTTATTAGTGTTTTTATGGATTTTAAGGGGTTTTAGGGGTTATTTGGGATTTTTTGGTATTTAATATTTTTGAGATTTTTAGGGATTTTCAGTGCTTTTAGGGTTTTAAGGTTTTCGTAGAAAACTGCATGGTTTTCTAGGGTTTTTTGCTTTTATGGATTTTTAGGGATTTGTTAGGTCTTTTTAGGGGTATTATGGTTTTTAGGGAAAGGAAGCTACTAGGCCAGGATATTTTTAACCCACAATATATATATAATAGATAAAACTAATCGAACATCACCGAAAACCCTGAAAACCCCACAAGACAAAAGTCCAAAAAGCCCAAGAAGCAAAAGGAGAGACAGCTACGGAACAAAATCACCATCCCCATAGGGATACCCATCAGCACCATATCCCGAGGAAGTGTCCGAGTCCATTGTCTCCCATTCATAAGATTCATATTACTTGAGAATGATTGTGCAATACTTCCTGAGTTCCATGTCCATCTTCACATTGGCATCCTAGTCTTCCCTGCCAAGTAGGCCGCCCTTACTTTTGATGGTCTTAGAGGAAGCCCAAGTATCCATTGGCCTAGGGATGGAAGAGTAGTCCCTCCGAGCCCTTCGTTTCACTGGGGGGTCACTCCTCATCTTGGCATTTTTGTGGGAAGTAGAAGGAGGCACAACCATGTCACCCTGCATGCTACATTCGGGATTAGATCGCATCCTTCTCTTTCGATTACCTCCCGGGGAGTCAGAGAGACCCATCTTCTACACCCTCATGATCCTATTCAAACTGGTATACATGAGATCATCACGGTCCCTAAATATTTCTCCAAGCCTTATATGTTCATCATTATCATACCCAAGAAAGATCACTGGCTACAGGTCTAGCTTGTGAATGATATCATATATATGCTGCTCAGGCGGGATTTCTGAACAGTCCAACATAATCAGGTCAGGAAATTCAACACAGGGAGGAAACTTCTCAAATAGAACAAGATTCGAGTTCTTGTCAGGATTCTAAATGCTCCTCTTATCGACACAAGGACTACCAAGATGTTGCATGAGTTGAGGGACATCATTCCGACCAAACCCAGGAACCTCAGTGTCAAGAAGCACTTGCTCCGGAGAGGGAACAGTTGGTAGAGGGCATTTCACACCCAAGGCCCATGATCCATCAACAGGGGAAGGCAGGTCTGCATCCTGGAGGACATCAGCAACCGACTCATACAGTTCCATCCCTCCACGACCCCTTCCTCACATCACATAGAGTCCAGAGGATCTAGACGGTCTAACTGATTTGAGAAAACAACCAACTCGTAACCACATCCAACATCCACTAGAGGGCTTGGCACATACACCCTCTCTAGTCCATTGCAAGATTGATTTGAATCTAAGCTCCTACCCCTATTAGGATCATACTGAAAGATAGAAGCCCCAACTCCACCAGGAATGTCATCACCAATTTCAGAAGAGGCATCACCCCGACGTCCCAAATCACCCTTCATTTATGTAACGATGTTCTTGACCAAGATATGCTCCTCAGCACCTAACTAGGGGGTTGATCCCCCTTCATCCATATTGTTACCCATCTGAGCATCCAGTAGAGAATCTCAGGGGGCATCATTCCTCACCTCCACATCCCCTATTGAGCTAACCATCGGGGATATAGCCTCCTTGCCAAATCTAGACACCACGCCATCCCTACATTAGCAATCCATTTTAAATGACCCAGAGTTAAACATGAGGTGTAGTAGCTCACCCATGATTCAAAAACCACCGGCTACTTCCAATGAAGCTCTTCACTGATTTCAATCCAGACAAAGTCGACTGGTTCTTTCGAGGCATCAATTTCAACACAAACCCTCAGGAAAACTGGAAGGCAAAGAGCCCTTGTTCGACTATCCACACACAGAAATTGTCCAAACAAATTCCCCAACATAGTAATAATGGAAAAAATTTGAAAGGCTAGGGGAGCTCAGGGAACCGTACCCAGATTTCCATTAGAGGGGAGTCACGATTTAAATGGAATTCAATGTTCCATCACAAACAGAAGAATCGAGCAAAATCGCACCTACGAGGAGCTAATGACCAAGCCAGGATAAGGTCTTCCTCCGTTGATAACCGACATAAAATGTTGCTGGAATCAACCAGACCAACAGTGGAATGGTTCTGAAGATCCCAATGCTAAAACACGAGCTTGTAAAAAACATCAACCAGAGGATTCCATTTCAAGAACCTGGATACCGGGTTCATACTATGGAGTGAAAAGGCCTTGTTGAACTCCACAAGCGACAGAGGAAGTGTTGGAAGACCTTCATGCATGCCCGGAACTTTCAGGAAGAGATCAAAACGTGGGAAAGTGGGATTCGAATCTGTATATGAGAAATCATAGAATCTGTCTTTACGGGATTTTAACATTTTATAGTTTTTAGGGTTTTTAGGTTTTTAGGGTGTTTAGAATTTATTCGGTTTTTAGTATTTTATTCTTTTGTTTTTAAGGTTTTGTTATTATTTTTTAATACTTTTTTCTGTTTCATACGTTTTAGGGATTTAATGGATATTTTCGGATTTTTATGGTTTTAGGGGTTTAATGGATTTTGAGTAGTTTTAGAGTTTATTAGTGTTTTTATCTTTTTATGGTTTTATTAGCATTTTTCTTTGGTTTTAGGTTTTTTATGTTTTCAGAGATTTTTAGGGGTTTTATTGGTTGTTATGCCTTTTAGGGTTTTTGAGGGTTTTATAGGTTTTATGATTTTTTTGATTTTTTTGATTTTTTTAGGTTTTTAATGTTTTTAAATTTTTTTGTAAATTTTCACTTTTTTAAGGTGTGTTTTGAGTATATAGTGGTTTTTTGTTTATGTATATGTTTCTAGCGGTTTATAGTATTTAGGGGGTCTTTGGGTCGTTTTATGGTTTAAGGGTTTTTTGCATTTTTAGATTTTTAGGGGTTTTAAGTGTTATTAGGTTTCTAATAATTTCATAGGGGTTTTCAGCATCTTTTGGATTTTGATGTTTTTTGGGATTTTTTTGGTGTTTAGGATTTTTATTGGTTTTTGGGTTTTAAGGTATATTTCAGGTTTCTAGGGTTTTATGGATATTTTATTTTTTTATCATTTTATGGTTTTTAGGTTTTTAATTTATTTTTAAGATTTTAGTGTTTTTATGGGTTTTCTAGTTTATTTGGGTTTTTTAAATATTTTTTTGGGTTTTAGGGATTTTAGGGATTTTTTTGGTTTTTTGGGTTTTGTAGAGTTTTAATGGTTTTTTGGGTTTTAGTGTTTTTTAGTTTTTTTGGTGTTTTAATGTTTTTTATAAATTTTATACATTTTTAGGGGTATAAATGTTTTTAGAGTATTTTTTGATTTTTAGTGTTTTAAGGAGTTTTAGGGGCTTTTATTGTTTTAATGAATTTTTATTGTTTTTAGTGTTTTAGGGTTGTTATAATTTTTTATGGTTAGTATTTTTTACATTTTTAGTGGATTTTACTATTTTTAGCCATTCAATGTTTTCATAGGGTTTTAGGTTTTTTGGGAATGTTTTGGGGGTTTTTAGAGTTCTTTTGCGTAATTATGGGGTTTTTTTTATATGGTTTCTTTAGTTTTGGGAGGTTTTAGAGGTTTTTATAGTTTTTAACATTTTTAGGATCTTAAAGGGTTTTTAGAGTTTTTAGTTGGTTTTTATGTTTTTATGGGTTTTTATGGGTTTTTATGGGTTTTTTTTTTGTTTTTATGATTTTTTATGGTTCTAGATTTTTTACGGTCTTTAGGTTTTTTTGGGGCAAGGAAGATTCAAGGTTCGGGCTATTCCAGGCCCCCCAAATTTATAAAGAAAAGACTCAACAGACAAGGGAGGGGAGGGGTCAAACGACCTACACCCAAAAACCCTTTACAACCCCAACACAAAGACCCAAAAAAGGAAAATCAAAAGGAAAAGAGAGAAGGAAAGAAAAATAGATCAGTCAACATCACCACCAAAGTCCGAAACTGAAACCACACCACAAGAATCACCATCTGCACCATATCCAGAGGCTGTATCATCAAAGCAGGAGTCAGATTCATCCCATCGTGACTCATAATCTTCATTAAGCTTGAGAAGCGTCAGAAACTTCTCCCTCTGTTTCTTTTGTTCCATAGAATGTGGATTCTCTAGATTATTAACCTTGACTTTCAACTTAACTTCCTTTGAAGAAGCCCGAGTAACCATGGGTCTGGGGAGAGTGGAGTAGTCCCGCCTCCGCCTCCTCTTTGAGGAGATCGTGGTGGGACCATCATCCATTCCGTTGAACTTCTTAATCTCAAATGAGCGCTCCTCTGCTTCCATTCCATGGGCCTGATCCGGGATAGAGGAGGCTTCCTGATTAAGGGGGCACTCAACAAAAACTTCATCCTGAGGCAAGCTTATAGCCACTAAGGTAGCTATTTATGCAATCCCTTTGATAGAAACCATAGGCCATTGCCCATCCTCCCCAGGAAGGACCTTCCCCTCATCTTCATGCCTGTCCAAGTAGTCAGGCTTAACAGCCAGTTGTAAAATCCCCTCCTCCCTTGAAACTGCCTCTTGCATAGTATCACCCCAGTGTTCAGGGGCATCCCCTGTCTAAAGTCCCTTCCCCTACCCGTACCCCGATACTGCTTCAGGTGCACCCTCGTGAGAAGATTCCCCCTCCAAGTTATCCACTACCCCCTGCCCATTCATCTCCTCCAGCGTATTCTCTAGAACCTGCACCTCCACCTCCCCCTTCTAAGACATATGGAAGGATAGAGTACTAGCCGCCCTCTCCATCCCCACCTCATACGCATTCGAAACCAGTCCCGTGGACCAGCAACCTACCACCCCTTCAGGGCCATCTTCCCCAAATGTCCCCCTTGCTGCTTCCTCCCCTTCTGCCACTGCCTATCCAGAAATCTCAATATTGTCACTGGCCACCTTACCAAGAAGGAGGAACTACACATCAGAGCCCGCAGACGCCTTCTCAGTTCCAAAAGGAGGTGACCCCACTTGCACCTCCTTGCCCATGTTGTCACAAGAAGCTTCCTGAATCCAAAGTCATGTATTCTGCCCTTCTTGATAAACAAAGTCACCAGCAGGTGCCTCCTCATTGCTAGCGGATGGCGCCACCACCTACAGCCCCTGCCCATATCCTCACAAAGAGTTCCTCGACGACCAGGGCAGATAATCTTCTCATCTTGGTCATCAAAATCACCAGCCAACTTTACATGGACAGTGTGCTGGTCTTGAATCAGCTCCTCCGAATCCAAGACATCGAACACATTGCACAACGGGACACCCTCGACTGCCTCATTCGATAACAAAGGTTCACCAGAGACCCCAGCCACCTCCATCCCTCCAAGAGAAGATCCATGAGGCACCATGACTCCTTCCGCAAGTTTCACCCATCCCAAAATTTCCACTATTCTAAGATCATTTTTCAACCTGTCAAAGACATCAAAAATCCTTGGGTTGGAGAGGGACTGCGGATCAGCATTCATCAGAACATCCTCGACCACAAAAACCTCATGCTCTATAGCCAGAGGCTAATTAACCATTCCAGAGGAGAGACCCTCATTTTTCACTATAGATTCCTCCCCCCAAGGGAGGTACAATAGAAAGCGAACCATCAGATGAAGTAGACTTGACAGAGGAAGAACTCCTACAAGAAGAGGCATAGTGGCCCAGCCTTTGACAGGACAAGCATAAAGGCACCCAGGATTCAAAGCATACATCCTGATGCCACCTTATCTCACCTTCAATCTCAACACAGATAGTATTAATCGGAGCAATGGACACATCCACCTCAACACAAATCCTCAGTGTAGCCGGGTGACAAGCATCACTTGTCTGTGCATCCATACACAAAAATCTACCAATGAGTTTACCAATGATGCGGAGGATGGCTGTATTTTGGAAGGACGTGGCAAGAACAGTAAGGGTAATCCCCAAAGCCACTCTCGGGGGATCACGATGCAAATTAAAATTAAATTTCCAGTAGAATAAATAAAATCGAAGGCCATCAATAGCTCAAGGAGAAAAATCCCAGGCATAGACAAGATCATGTTCATTCCTAAAGAAAATCATAAAGTGTCAAGCATCCAGCAAGCTTACAACCACCTGATCACATAGATTCCAAGAAGAAGAAACGAACCTATTAAAATCATCCATAGAGGGTCGAATCCTTCCAAATCGGGCCACCAGCGAGATATCCAGAAGTGCAGAGGCCATCGAGAAATCCCGGGAAGTGTTCTGGAATAAAGCCACACCATTCTCATAGAGCGGGACATTAGGGCAGACATCGATCTCTGGAAATCGAGTATTCTTAATAGGAGAAGAATAAAGAGAAGAGGGAAGTCGTGGGGAGGACCCAACCACCGCCTCCCCTGGTAAGGGAGCAGGGCGAGACGAAGCCGATGACGCCATAGGCTACGCCGTCATCAACCTCCATGCCGAGTCACAGGGAGACCATCACGAGGGCTCCGACACTACCATCTTCCTCCTAGGGTTTTTTTGGGGGTTTTGGAATTCTTTAGGTTTTAGTGTAATTAAGTGTTATTACATTTTTAAGGTTCCCTAAAGGTTTTCAATGTTTTTGGGGTTTTTTGATTTTAGGGATTTAATGTTATTTTCTAATATTTTTATGATTTTAGGGTTTTTAGGGGTATTGAGGGGTTTTAGTATTTTTTAGAGTTTTTTGGTTTTTATGGTTTTTATGGTTTTTATAATATTCAAGGTTTTAAAGGGTTTCATGTATTGTTATTTTTTAAGTGTTTTAAATGTTATTGTTTTTTAAGGTTTTATTTGGGTTTATTAGGTATTTTAGAGGTTTTTATATTTTTAGGTATTTTATGGTATTTTTTAAAATACCTTTTTAGAGTTTTTTGGAAGTTTTATGGGGTTTCAGGCTTTTTTGGCTTTATTGTTTTTTTGATTACTGATTTTTTAGGGTTTTAAAGTATTTTTAGATTTTTTTAACCTTTTATGGGTTTAAAATAGATTTAGAGGATTTAATGGTCATTGGGTGGGGGGGGGTTGCGTTTGTTGTATTTCTTATGGTGTTTATAATTTTATGGTTTTTATGGATTTTAGGGTCTTTTAGGGATTTTAAGGATTTGTTTGTAGGTTTTTAGGGGTTTTATTTTTTTTAGATTTTAAGTGGATTTAATGGTTTAATGGTTTTTAGTGTTTTTTAGTTTTTATGAATTTTAAGTTATTTTTTTTAGAATTTTATTGGTTTTTAGTGATTTTGAGGGTTTTAGGGTTTTTAGGGTTTTTAATTTTTTTTTACTTATTTAGGGTTTTAAGAGTTTTCTAGTTTTTACTTTTTTTCTATTGGATTAATGGTTTTTTTGGAGATTTATGTTATTATGGATTAATATGGATTTTTTGGGTTTTTTTGGTTTTTTTGGTATTTTAGGAATTCTTATGGTTTTTATGGTTTCTTATGGTTTTTAGGATTATTTTTAAAATTTTAGGGGTGTAAGGTTTTTTAGATTTTTTCATGTTTTTAGGGGTGTAAAGGGATTTTTGTGTTTTTATTAGTTTTTAGGGTTTTATGGGTTTACGATTTTATAGAATTATAAGTGGTTTTATTGTTTTTTGGGGTTTTAGGGTTTTTAGAGTTTATAGTAGTTTTAGGTGTTTTAATTGTTTTATGTTTTATAAGTTTTTATTTAGGATATTTTGGGTTTTAACATTTTATAGATTTTTTTTATTTTTATAGTTTTTAGGGATTTTCAGTGTTTGGAAGGATTTTGTGATTTAGGGGTTCTTAGGGGTTTTCTCATTTATAGTATTTTAGGGGTTTAAGTGTCTTTTAATTTTTATGGTTTTATTATGGGTTTTTTTTGGTGTTTTAGGTTTTTTGGGATTTTTAGTGTTTTCGGGGTTTTTATGGGGTTTTATAGAATTTAGAGATTTTGAGGGTTGTTTTTGGTTTTAGGGGGGTTATGGGTTTTACGAGTTTTAGGGTTGGTTTTTGAGTTCATTTACATCAATAAGTGTTTTTAGAGTTTTTAACGTTTTTAGGGTTTTAAGGGGTTTTCTAGTTTTTAGTGGGCTTTTATGTTTTTATGGGTTTTTAGATTTTTACAGTTTGTATGGGTTTTTATGGTTTTTAGGGGGTTTCTGGGTCTATTTAGGGTTTTCAATATATTTAGTTTTTAGGTGTTTTATGTGTTTTTAGGTTATCATTTTTTATTGGAATGTTTTCGTGGTGTTTAGTTTTTTTTATGAATTTATGTATTTTTATGTATTTTTAGGAATTGTATGCCTTTTTAAAACAAATTTGGGTTTTGATGGGTTTTTTATGTTTTTCTGCTTTTTTTTTTTGTTTTCATAGGTTTTTAAGGTCTTTATAGATTTTAGGGGTGTTAGCGTCTATTTATGGTTTTCACTATTTTCAATTTTTAGGGGTTTAAGTGTATTTATATTTTTATCGCTTTTTTTGACATTTTCATGGTTTATTTCTTTTAATATCAATCGTTATTTTTACGGTTTTTAGGATCTTTAAGTCTTTTTTTCATTTTTAGGGGTTTTAAGGGTTATTATATTTTTTTAATAGTTTTATGTTTTCTTAGCTTTTTAGGGTTTTCATAGGGGTTTTCAAGGTTTTTTGGGTTTTTTATTTTTGTTTTTGTGATTTTTGGTGATTTTAAAAAAAAAAATAGGTTTTTAGGGGTTTTAAGGATTTTTAGTGTATTTTAGGGTTTTAAGGGATTTTTGAGTTTTTATCATTGAAAGGGTTTTTAGATTTTGAATGTTTTCAATGGTTTAAATGGGTTTTATTGTTTTTAGAGATATTTAGGATTTTTGGGTTTTTATAGTTTTTAAGGGCTCTTATTGTTTTTAGGGATTTTTTTGGGTTTTTTACGGTTTTTATAATTTATATGAATTTTAGAGTTATATGTGTTTTTAGGTTTTTCTTTTTCTCTTATTATTTTCTTGGTATTTTCACATTTTTAGGATTTTTATGTTTTTATGTGGTTTAAACGATTTTTACATTTTTGGTGGTTTTTAGTGTTTTTATGGGTTTTTGGGTTATTTATGGTTTATAAGGGTTTATATGGTTTTAGGTGTTTTATGGTTTTTAGTTTCTTTTTGTATTTTAACATTTTTTTGGATTTTAGAGGTTTAAAGTGTTTTTTGGTTTTTAATGATTTCTTATGGTGTTTAGGGTTTTTGGGATTTTTATGCTTTTTGGATGTTTTATTTATTTTTAGTATTTAAATTGTACTAATTGTTTTTATGTATTTTTAATGGGTTTTATGGGTCATGTGGGAATTATTGGTTTTTAGGATTTTTGTGATTTTTGTGATTTTTAGGGTTTTTCACAGCTTTTAGGGTTTTATGGCTTTCTTAGCACACTGCATGGTTTTATGGGTTTTTTATGGAAGTTTTGGGATTTGTAATGTATTTTTTGGGGTTTTATGATTTTTATTGATTTCGTGGTATTTTCGGGATTGCTATGGTTTTTTGGGGTTTTAGGGTTATATTGAATTTTTTGGGGTTTTAATGATTTTAGAGTTTTTTTTCCAAATTTTAAGGGTTGAAGGGCTTTTAACAATTTATAGTTTTTTAGGGTTTTATGGTTTTTAGGTTTTTAGGGTGTTTATTATTTATTAGGTTTTTAGTGTTTTTATGGTTTTTTATGATTTTTTATACTTTTTTGGGCTTCTTACGTTTTTAGGGATTTTTTTGGCTATTGTAGAATTTTTATGGTTTTAGGGGTTTTATGGATTTTGAGTAGTTTTAGAGTTTATTAGGGTTTTTAGAATATTATATTTTTTTATTGGTTTTAAGAGTTTTTAGGTTTTTGTGGTTTTATTAGTATTTTTATGGTTTTTTGGGGTTTTTACATGTTTAGGGATTTCCATGGATTTTTTTTATTTTTATGGATTTTTAGTGTTTTTTTGGATTTTGAAGGGTTTTATGGGTTTTATATTTTTTATGTTTTTTTAGATTTTAGGTGTTTTTCATGCTTGTTATAGTATTTTATGGTTTTTAGAGTTTTTAACATATTTTATAATTTAAAGGGATTTTATTGTTTTTAGTGGTTTTATGGGGTATTATGTGGTCTTAATGTTTTTAGGGGGTTTTATGGTATTATAAATTTCAGGTTTTTAAGTGTTTTAAGTGTTTTTTTTGTTTTTGAGGTTTTATTATTGTTTTTCATGGTTTTTAGGTTTTTTTTATGTTTCTAAGGATTTTTTGGGATTTTTTATGATTTGTAGGGGTTTTAGATTTTCTAGTGATAATGATTGTTTTGAGTGTTTTTAGGGTTTTATGGTATTTTTTGAGGTTTTAGTGGTTTTTTAGTTTTTTATGGGTATTATCATTTCTTAAAGTTTTTAATATTTTTAGCGATTGAAATATTTTTCTAATTTTTAGTGAACTTTAAGGGTTTTATGGTTGTTTATAATTTTTATGCTTTTAGGAGTTTTATGGTTTTTAGGGGTTTTAATGGTTTTAGGGTCTTTTAAATGGTGTTTGGGGTTATTTCAATTTTTTTATCTTTTTTCTGGTTTTAAGTGTTTTCATGTATTTTGGTTTTCTTATGATTTTATAGGGGATTTAGTGTTTTCATGTATTTATTGTTTTTAGGATTTCTATGGTTTTTAGGGTTTTATGGATTTAGAGGGGTTATTTTTTATTTTTAATGGTTTTTACAGTTTTTTAGTTCTTAGGGATTTTTTTTGTTTTTTATGGTTGTTATAGTTTTTTTTACATTTTTATGTGATTAAATTATTTTATAGTTTTTAGTACTTTTTTGGAGTTTTATCATTTTAAGGTATTTAGCGGTTTTTTGGTATTTAGGGGGGTTTTATATTTTTAAGTACTTTTCATGTATTTTTAGGGGTATAAAGTGTATTTATGTTTTTGATGTTTTTTAGGGTTTTTAGTGGTTTTATGGATTCTTAATGTTTTGGGTTTTTTGATATTTTTTTGTAAATTATGGAATTTTTGGTTCTTTAGCAGTTTGGGTTTTTAACATTTTTAGGTTTTTAAGGGTTTTATGTGTTCATAGGTTTTTAAGTTTTTATATGGGTTTTCCAGGGTTTTAGGGGTTTCTTATGTTTTAAGGTTTTTTATGGTTTTTAGGGTTTTATGGATTTTAAGGGTTTTTAGGGGTTTTATGGAGTTTTTTATGTTTTTAAGGGTTTTTTAATTTTAAGGGATTTTGAGTAGTTTTAGTTTTTTTAATTTTTTTATTGGTTTAGTATGTTTAAGGGTATTTGGGTTTTTATGGGTATTTAGTGTTTTAATTTTTTTGGATCATTTATGGTTTTTTGGGGTCTTTAGGGGGTTTTTGGTTTTTTTGGATATTTTAGGGTATTTATCATTTTTAGGTTTTATGGATTTTAAACACTTTTATATTTTTAAGCTTTTCTATATTTTTTTTCAAGGGTTTAGGTTGTTCACACTTTTTGGTATTTTTAATGATTTTTGATGAATTTTATTGTATTTAGGGGGTTTTGGGGTTTTGAGTGGTTTTTAGGTTTTTAGGGTATTTATGGGTTTTTAGTGTTTTTAGATATTTAGTTTTTTAAGTGTTTTTAGGATTTTATTGTTTTCATAGGGTTTTAAGATTTTTTTATTATTTATTACGTATTTATGGTTTTAAGGGTATTTTAGGATTTTTAGGGTATTTAGTGATTTTGAGGTTTTTAGGGGTTTTTGGTGTTTTTATGGATTTTTTAGATTTTTTTGGGGGTTGTAGGGTTTTTATTAGTTTTTACGGTTTTAGAGCTTTTACACCTTTTTAATATCTTTTCGGGGTTATGCTTTTTACTGTTTTTTTAATATTTTTATGGGTTTTATTGGTTTTAAAAGTCTTAGGGATTCATTATTTTTTAGGGTTTATAATGGTTCTAAGGACCTTTCAGAGGTTTTAGGGCTTTTTTCATTTTTTTTTGTTTTTATAAGTTTTATGTGTTTATAGGATTTTTTGGTAATCGTAAGGTTTTTATCTTTTTTTTACAATTTAATTAATATATTTATATTTTTAGGAATTTCAGTTTTTTAGGGTTTTTATGGACTTTGGGGGTTTTTAGGTTTTTTAGGGTTTTTAATATATTTACGTTTTTCAAGGTTTTGAAGTGTTTTTATATTTTAAAGGATTTCATAGTACTTTTTTTGTTTTTTGGGTTTTTATGTTTTATGAAATTTTTATTGGTTTTATGGGTTTTCATACCTTTTAGGAATTTTGAGGGTTTTAGAGGTTTTATGAATATTACGATTTTTTTGAGTTTTTTTGGTTTATTATTATGTTTAAATATTTTTTTAACTTTTCACTAGTTTAAATGGTATTTAATTTATTTAGTGGTATTTTGGTTTTTTATATATATTTTTAGTGGTTTCATAGTATTTAGCAGGTCTTAGAATCTTTTATTATTTTATCGTTTTTTTTTTGCATTTTTAGGGGTTTTAAGAGTTATTAGGTTTCTAAGATATTATTGGGGGGTTTTCAGGGTCTTTAGAATTTTTATACTTTTAGGGATTTCTAGGTTTTTTTGGATTTTTAAGGTTTTTAGGGTTTTTAGGCATTTTTTTGGTTTTTAGGGATTCTTATGAATCTTTTGTGTTTTTAGAATTTTTTAGGTTTTTAGGGTTTTTAGTTTTTTTTTGTTTTTTAGTGTATTCTTTGGGGGTTTCAGTGTTTTTATTTTTTATGTTTTTATGGACTTTTTAACTTTTAAAATATTTTTATGGGTTTTAGGAATTTTAGGGATTTTTGGGGTTTTAGAGTTTTAATGGATTTTGGGGTTTTAGTGTTTTTTACATTTTTAAAAGTTATAATGTTTTTTATATTTTTTAATGTGTTTATGGGTTTAATTTTTTTAGAGTATTTTGTTATTTTTAATGTTTTTAGGTGATTTAGGGTTTTTAATGTTTTAATAGATTTTTAGTGTTTTTAGGGTTTTTTGATTGTTACAGTTTTTAAGGTATTATTTTTCTTTACATTTCTAGTGGATTTTAGTGTTTTTATTCTTTCAATGTTTTCATAGGGGTTTTTAGGGTTTTATGGTTTTTTATAAATTTTTTTTTGTTTTAATATATTTTTTTGGGTAATTATGGGTTTTGGGGTTATATGGTTCGTTTAGTTTTTATAGGTTTTAGGGTTTTTAGTGTTTTTAACATTTTTAGGGATTTAAAGGGTTTTTATAGTTTTTAGTGGGGTTTTAGGTTTTTATGGGTTTTTGGGGTATTTATGAGTTTTTATGGTTCTTAGTATTTTTGGGGTCTTTTAGTGGTTTCTGGGTGTTTTATCATTTTTTAGGTTTTTAAGGGATTTAATTGTTTTTAGGTTTTTAATATTTTCTTTGGGTATTCAAGTTTATTTGGTTTTTTAAGGATTTTAGTTTCTTTTTTTAATATTTTTATGTTTTTAGGGTTTTTAGGGATATTGAGGGGGTTTAGTGTTTTTTAATGTTTTTTGGTTTTTAGGGATTTTATTATTTTCATTGTATTATAGGGTTTCATGTGTTCTTATTTTTTAATGGTTTTCATTGTTCTTAGCATTTAAGGTTTTCATCTGGTTTATCAGGGGTTTTAGGAGTTTTTTATATTTTTTGGTATTTTTTGGTGTTTTTTAAATATGTTTTTTATAGTTCTTAGGAAATTTTAGTGTTTAAGGGGTTTTTAGGGTTTTATTTTTTTTGGTTATTGATTTTTTTCTATTTTTAGTGGTTTAAAGGGGTTTTATCATTTTTTAATGTTTAATGGGATTAATAGGGTTTCAGTGCATTTAGTGGTTATTAGGGGTTTATGGTTTTTTATTATTTCTTATGGTTTTTGATGGGTTTATGGTTTTATGGGTTTTAGAGACTTTTAGTGTTTTTATGACTTCTATCATTTTTTAGGTTTTTAGGAGTTTTATGTTTTTTAGGTTTTAAGGGTTTTTTGGGTTTTAGTGTTTTAGCATTTATATTTATTTTTTTTATGTTCCATTTAATGAATTTTATTGTTTTTTATTGTTTTTAGTGCCTTTGTGGGGTTTTAGAGTTTTCAAGGTTTTTATGGTTTTTAACATTTTTTAGATTTAAGGGGTTTTAAGAGTTCTTTGATTTTAATTTTTCTTTGGGATTTTAGGGTTTTTTGTAGTTTTATGTTTTTAGGGATTTTTATGGTTTTTTTGGGTTTTTATGAGTTTTTAAAGAATTCAGGGATTCAGAGGGTTTTTATTGTTTTTATGATTTCTTTGGGTTTTAGGATTTTTTCTTTTAGGGGTTTAAAGGGTTTTTAGAGTTTTTAACATTTTTAGGCTTTTAAATGGATTTTAGAGTTTTTATTTGTTTTTAGGGTTTTATGGGGTTTATGGTTTTAAATAAATTTAATGGTTTTATGGTTTTTAGGGATTTCTTGGTGTTTTAGAATTTATTGGATTTTTAGGTATTTTAAGTGATATAAGATTTTTAAATTATTATTTGGCGTTTTTATTTTTTTTAACATATTTAGGGAATTTTTTATGATTTTTTTGTTTTTTGAGGTTTTATGGATTTTGAGTATTTTTGGATTTTTTTTTGTGTTTTAGGGGTTTTTAGGGGTTTTTTAGGGGTTTTAGTGTTTTTAGGAATGAAGGGGGTCTATGTGTTTTAGAGTTTTATGTTTTATAAGGGGTTTTTATGTTTTTAGGGTTTTAGGGTTTTTTTTGATTTTTAGAATTTTTATGGGTTTTTAGGGAATTTAGAGATTTTGAGGGTTTTAGGGGTTTTAGGGGGGTTATGGTTGTAAGGGATTTTAGGGTTGGTTTTTGCGTTCATTCAGGTCTATATGGTTTTTTTGGATCTTTTTTTTCATTATTAGGGTTTTAAGTAGTTTTACAGTTTTTAGTGGGTTTTTATGTTTTTATATGGGTTTTAGTATTTTTATTATTTTTACGGGTTTTTATGGTTTCTAGGGGTTTTTATAGTCTATTTATGGATTTCACTATTTTAGTATTCTATGAGCTTTAATATTTTTTATGTTTTTGGGATTTTCTTATATTTTTTCATAGTTTCTAGTTTTTTTGCCTTTATGGATTTTTAGGGATTTTTTGGATTTCTATGCCCTGTTAGAAGTTTTACCGTTTGAAGGGTTTTTATGGGGTTTTTTTTGTTTTTGGTGGTTTTATGTTTTCTTGGTTTTTTATGTTTTTTATGGGTTTTAGGGGTTTTAGGGTCTATTTTTGGTTTTTATAATTTTTTGTTTTTAGTGTTTTTAAGTATTTTTATGTTTTTATCATTTTCTTTGATATTTTAATGGTTTTTTACGTCTTTTGTTATTTTTGGGGAATTTTGAGGATTTGTTTGACATTTTTTCATTTTTGGGGTTTGAAGTGTATTTATATTTTTTATCTCTTTTATTTTTTCTTAGGTTTTTAGGGTTCTCTTAGGGGTTTTCATGGTTTTAATGTTTTTTTGTGATTTTTGTTGATTTTTTAGGATTTTTATTGTTTTTTGGTTTTTTAATTATTTTTAGTGTATTTTTTGTTTTTTTGGGGATTTTTGTGTTTTTTCCATTTTAAAGTTTTTAGTGTTTTTAACATTTTAGGTGTTTAAATATATTTTAGAGTTTTTTAGTGATTTTTAGGTGTTTTTAAGGTTTTTATGGGTTTTATTTATTTTTACAGTTTTTTGGGTTTTCTATGGTTTTTCTGATTTCTTATGTTTTTTGGAGTCATATGTGTTTTTAGGTTTTTATTGTTGTATTATTAATTTTTATGGTTTTTTTATGTTTTTAGGTTTTTTATGGTTTTAACTGGTTTAAAGGGTGTTTATATTTTTAGTGGTTTTTAGGATTTATTTTGTTTTTAGGGGATTTATGTTTTTTTAGGTTTTTAATGTTTTCAAGGGGTTTTTATGAAATTTTATGATTTGAGGGAGTTTTGTGGATTTTTATTATTTTATTGGTTATTAGTGTTTTACAGTTTTTAGGGGTATTTTGGGTCATTTGGGATTTTTTGGGTTTTTAGTATTTTTTTTGGGTTTTTAAGTGATTGTAGGGTTTTATGGTTTACTTAGGTGATTGCATGTGTTTCTGGGTTTTTATAGATGATTTTTCAGGATTTTTAGGCCATTTTTGGGGTTTTATGGTTTTTAGGTATTTTGATGGATTTTAAGGACTTTTAGGGTTTTTTTATTGTTTTATGGGTTTTTAGAGTTGTATTGAATTTTTTGGGGTTTAATGTTTTTATATTTATTTATCAGGTTTAGGGGTTCGACGTCTTTTAATAGATTTTTGGTTTTTATAGTTTTTATGGTTTTTGGGTTTAGCATTTATTATGTTTATAAGTTTTATTTTTTTACGGTTTTGTTAGGAGTTTTTATGATTTTTCGTGCTTCTTATGTTTTTAGTGATTTTCATGGCTATTTTACGATTTTTATGGTTTCAGTGGTTTTATGAATTTTGACCAGTTTTAGGGTTTATTAGGGTTTTTAGGAGATTAAATTTTTTATATATTTTATGTTTTTTAGGTTTTTTTGGTTTTCATAGGTTTTTTATGGTTTTAGGGGTTTTTATGTGTTTAGGTATTTTTATGGATTTTTAGGATTTTTATGGATTTTTAGAGTTTTTTGGGATTTTGAGGGGTTTTATGGTTTTTATAGTTTTTATAGTTTTTGTGTTTTTATGTTTTTTTTATTTTTTTAGGGTTTTAAAGGTTTTTAGTGTTTTTATGATATTTAGGAATTTAAAGGGTTTTTAGAGTTTTAGTGGTTTTAAGGGTTTTTATGGGATTTTAATGTTTTAGGGGGTTTTATGGTTTTAGAAATTTTAGGTTTTTAGGTTTCTTAAGTGATTTTTCGTTTTTAATGTTTAAATTAGAGTTTTTAAGGTTTTTAGGGTTTTTTATGTTTTTATTGATTTTTAGGGATTCTTATTATTTGTATGATTTTTATATTTTTTAGTGATTTTGAGTGTTTTAAATGTTTTTTGTCTTTATGGTCTTTTTTAGTCTTAGTTTTTTTTAGTTTTTTATTGTTTTTGTGATATTTTTTGAGTGTTTTAATTTTTTTTATGGTTTTATATATTTTTCCACTTTTTTTTGGAATTTTAGGGTTTTATGGTTTTTTAGATTTTTTATGGTTTTAAGAGTTTTTATGGTTTTAGGAGTTTTTATGGTTTTAAGCGGATGTAATTGTTTTTAAGGTTTTAAGGTCTTTTGAAGAGTTTTTAGGGTTTTTTCTATTTTTTATCTTTTTATGGGTTTTGTGTGTTTTCATGTATTTATGGTTTCCTTAGGATTTTTCAAGGGATTTTGGGTTTTTTATGTTTTTAAATATTTTGGGTTTTTATAATTTTATTGGGGTTCTCTATTTTTAGGGAATTTTATTGATATAATTGTTTTTAGGTTATTAATGTTTTCTTAGGGGTTTTTAAGTTGTTTATGGTTTTTTATGTTTTTAGTTATTTTAGAGTTTTTATGATTTTATTATTTTTATGGGTTTAATTTTATTTTATGGTTTTATGGGGTTTTATGGATTTCGATGGTTTTAGGTTTTTTAGGGATTTTTTGGATTTTTTGGGGTACTCGGGTTTTTTTTGAGTTTTTAGTGTTTTTATGGTTTTTTAGAGGTTTTAATGTTTTTATGGAACTAAATGGTTTTTAGTGTTTTAAATAGGTTTTTAGGGTTTTATGGGTTTTATGGTTGTCATAGATTTTAGGGCTTTATTTGGGTTTTATGGATTATCGAGTTTTAAAGGTTTTTATCATTTTTAGGTTTTTTGGGGGATTTAAATGTTTTTAGGTTTTTAAGGTTTTCATGGTGGTCTTTAAGAGATTTATGATATTTTATGTTTTTAGGTATTTTTACAATTTTTAGGGTTTCTTAGGGTTTTTATGGATTTTTTGGGGTTTTATTGGTTATAGGATATTTTATGATTTTTTGATTTTTTTGGGGTTTTTAGGTTTCTATAATTTTTATAACATTTTTAGGGTTTTAAATCGGATTGAAATTTTTTTTGCAGATTTTTAGGGTTTTTTCATGTTCTAGGGATTATTAATATTTTTAGGGGTTTTCATGGTTTTTATGGTTTTAATTTCTTTAAGGTATTTTAATGTTTTTTGGGTTTTTACCATTTTTTAGGTTTTTAGGGTTTTAAGTGTTTTGGGGGTTTTATGATTTTCATAGAGGTTTTCAGGGTTTTTAGGATTATTTGAATTTTTTAGATATTTAGATATTTTTAGGATTTTGATGGTATTTTAGTTTTTTATGGATTTTGAGGTTTTTAGGGATTTATGTGTTTTTATAATTTTTTAGGTTTTTAGGGGTTTTATGTGTTTCTAGGTTTTTACGGTTTTCTTAGTGTTTTCAAGGTTTCTTGTGTTTTTTTTATTTTTTAGGTGTTTTAAGTGATTTTTTATGATTTTTATAGTTTTTTAGTATTTATAGAGATATTGAGGGGTTTGGGAGATTTTACGGCATTTTTTGGATTTTTGCGCTTTTAGGAATTTTTTTTTAAGGGTTTTATGGTTTTTTCTAGTATTTTAATATTTTTAGATGTTAAAAGGGGTTTAAAATTTTTTAGTGTATTTTTAAGGTTTTCATGGTTTTCATGGTTTTATGTTTTTAAGCGGTTTTATGGTTTTTTTGTGATTAGTGTTTTCAGGTATTTTATGAATTTTTAGGGTTTTTAGAGTTTTAGGTTGTATACAAGATATAAGTGTTTTTAGGTTCTTATGGTTTTCATAGTGTTTTTTGGTGTATTTTATGGTTTTTTATAGTTTAGGTATTTTTTGGGATGTTTTATGATTTGTATGGTTTCTGGGGTTTTTAATAATTGTTAGGTTTTCATATTTTTAGTGTTTTTTGGGTTTTTATAGTTTTTTGGTTCTGAGTTGTTTAGTGTATATATTTTTTTTAGAGTTTTATAAAAAATTTAATGGTATAATGTGTTTTTATAGTTTTTTGTGTCTTTTGGGTGGTTTTTTGGGTTTTATTGGTTTTTAGGGTTTTAGGTGTTTTTTTGGGTTTTATGATTTTTTGGGGTTTTTTTTTACTTTTTATTTTATTTTTTTATGATTTAGGTGTTTTTATGTTTTTATGGTTCTCCTAATGTTTTGTGGTTTTTTACATTTTTTGGTATTTTTTGGGATTTTTTTGAATTTTTATGGGTTTTAGGGTTTTTAGTTATTTTAAGGGGTTTAGTGTTCACAATAGTTTTTTGGGTCTTTATGGATTTTTTGTTTTCATAGTTTGTTGAGTTATTTATGGGTTTTTAATATTTTATAGTTTTTAAATTTTTTTATGGGTTTAGAGGGGTTTTATAGTTTTTTTTTGGTTTTAGGGTTTTAATAGTGCTTAGGGATTTTAATGATTTTGGGGGTTTTATGGTTTTATGGTTTTAGGGTGTTTTTTGGGACTTAGGTTTTTTAGACTTTGGTTATGTTTTTAGGGGGTTTATGTGTATTTAGGTTTATAATGATTTCTTATAGGTTTCCTGTATTTTTGTGGTTTTTACATTTTTATGTTTTTTTGGGATTTTAAGGGTTTTATGGTTTTATTCTGTTTATATGGATTTTGAGTGATTTTGGTTTCTAGGGTGGTTTTTTATTTTTATATTTTTTAGCAGTTCTCATTTTCTTAGGATTTTATGTTTTTTATTAGGGTTTTTGGGTTTTTTCACTTTTTGTGTTTTTTATGTATTTTTATTATTTTTATTATTTTTATGGTTTTAGATTTTTTAGGGGTTTTCCGGTATTTGTGATTTTATGCTTTTTTTGGGATTTTAGGGTTTTTTATTTCTTATGGGTTTAAGGGTTTTTAGATTTTTATAAAATTTTTGTGGATTTAATTGGTTTTTATATTTTTAGTGGTTTTGATTGATTTTTAGGTTTTTATGTTTTTAGGATTTTTATAGTATTAAGGGTTTTTAATTTTTTAATACTTTTTAGCATTTTTATTCTTTTAGGGTTTTATATGGTTTAAGGCATTTAAATCATTCTTAGGGGTTTTAGGATTTTTAGGATTTTTATGTTTTTATGGTTTTATGGAAATTTTAGGATATTATGGATATTTATCATTATTAAGGATTATGAGAGGATTTATGGTTTTTTGAGGATTTTTAGTGTTTTTATAGTTTTTTGGGGTTTAGGGGTTTTTTGAGTAATTTAGTTTTTTTAAGGGTTTTTATAGATTTTTAACATTTTATTGTGTTTAATGTATTCTTGGTCTCTTTTGAGGGATTTTTTGTTTTATAGAGTTTTATGGTTTTTAAATATTTTTATGGATTTTTATGGTTTTTAGGGGTTTTAGGTTGTTTTGGTACATTTATGGTGTTTTTAGGGTTTTTATTGTTTTGTAGGATTTTAGGGGTTTTATGTGTTTTAGGTTTTTATGATTTTCATAAGCCTTTCACCTTTTTATGGGGTTTACATTTTTAGGTATTATTTTTGATTTTTAGGGGTTTTTTTGGGATTTTGAGGGTTTTTAGGGTTTCTTGGGTTTTTTTAGAGATTTTAGGTTTTTAGGGGTTTTATGTATTTTTATGTTCTTAAGAATTTATTAAGTTTTTAGGGGTTTTTAGGGTTTTTATAGATTTAATGGTTATTAGTTATTTTTAGGATTTGTAGGAGGGATTTTGGTTTTAGGGATTTTGAGTGTTTCATAGATTTTTAGGTTTTTAGCATTTTTAGAGTTTTTTAGGATTTTATGGGTTTTTAATTTTTATAATGTTTTTGGGGTTTAATGAGCTCTTATAGTTATTAGTGGGACTTATTGGGGTTTTTTGGGTTTTTGTGTTTTTAAGCATTTTATGCCTTTTAGTTTTTTTTGGGTTTTTAGTGTTTGAGTGTCTTTAAGGGTTTTATGTTTTTAGTTTTTTAACGCTTTCTTAGGTATTTTTAGGGTTTTTTATTATTTTTATAGATTTTTTGGTATTTTTATGGTTCTTCTAGTTTTTAGGGATTCTGATGGTTATTAAAGGATTTTATGGTTTTAGGGGTTTTTTGTTTTTTTTATGTTATTAATGTTTTCTTAGGGGTGATTTGGGATTTTAGGGATTTTTATGTGTTTTTTGAGTTTTCAGATATTTTTATTTATTCATTATGTTTTTTAGGAAATTTAGGAATTTTGAGTGTTTTAGGTTTTTTTTTGGGGTTTTACTATTATTATGATTTTGGGGTTTTGGGTATTTTTAAAAATTTTAGGGTTTTTAGAGTCTTTAAAACATTTAGGGGTTTAACGTGTTTTTATTTTTTTTAGGATTTTTTATGGTTTTTATAGTTTTAAAAGGTTTTTATGGGTTTAATGGTTTTTTCTGGTTATTTGGTTTTTTAGTGTCCCTTTAGGTGTTTAATTGTTTTTAGCATTTTTTAGGATTTTTATGGGTTTTATGTGTTTTAGATTTTATGGTTTTCTTATGGATTCTCATGGTTTTTTAGGTTTTTTTATTTTTAGGGATTTTTCTAGCTTTTTTTTGTTTATTGGGGTTGTTAAGGATTTTGAGGGTTTTAGGGTTTTTAGTTTTTTTAGCATTATTTAGATTATCATGGGTTTTAATTTTCATTTATTTTTCACAATTTTTTAGGGGTTTTCATGTTTTTCAGGGGGTTTTCAGTTTCAAGGAATTTTTATGGATTTTTAATAATATTTATGGGTTTTTAGTGTTTTTTTGGATCTTGGGTTTTTTTTAGTTTTTTGGGTTTTTAGTATTTTTATGGTTTTTTGGTTTTTTTGAGTATTAATGGGATTTTAGAGTTTTTTTCATTTTTAGTGGATCAAAGGGTTATAATTTTTAATGTATTTTATGATTTTTTATCAATTTTTAAGGTTATATGGTTTTATGGGTTTTTATGGGTTTTTGGGTGTTTTAGAGTGTGTAGGGTCTTTTAGAATTTAATTCAGTTTTGGAATCTTTTTGGTTTTTTTTGGGTTTTATGTGGTTTTAGTTTTTAATGATTTTCATAAGGGTTTTCAGGGTTTTGGGTTTTTTATCATTTTAGGGATTTTTTGTTAATTTTAAGGATTTCAATTGGGTTTTTTTTGGTTTTGGTGGATTTGGACTCTATTTATGATTTCCTTAGTGATTTTAGGGCTCTTATAATTTTTTTAAATTTTGTAGAATGTTTTATCTTTTTAGGGTTTTGGGATTTTTTAGTGTTTTTAAAAGATTTTAGGGGTTAGAAGTGGTTTATTATTAGTGGATTTTAGTGTTTTTGTGGTTCATTATGTGTTTTCAAGGGTTTTAGGGGTTTTATGGATTTTAGGGGTTTTCAGAGTTTTAGTTTTTGTTTGGTTTTCATATGGTTTTTAGGGTACATATGTTTTTTATGTTTTTAAATATTTTTTGGTCTTTTTTGGATTTACTTTTTATTTTTTAGGGTTTTCTTGGATTTTGAGGGTTTTAGGGATTTTTTTGTTTCTTTGGGGTTTTTGGGTATTTATTGAAATTAGGGGTTTATGAGTTTTAAGTGATTTTAGGTTTTTATGGTTTCCTTATCGTCTTGAGGGCATTTTTACATATTTAGGGATTTCTAGGGAATTTCGTGGATTTTTTTTGGATTTTTTGGATTTTTAGGGATTTAAAGGGTTTTTAAGGGTTTTAGTGGTTTTATGGGGGTTTTATGATATTTTTTGGGATTTTATTGTTTTTTTATTTATTATGTGTTTTAAGGTTTTTTTAATTTTTTTTACCATTTTTAGGGGTTTAAAAGTTTTTAGAGTTTTTAGGGTTTTTAAATGTTTTTAACAGTTTTTATGATTTTTGGGGTTTTAGGATTTTTTAGGGGTTTAGCATTTTTTAGGATTTTTGGGGTTTAAAGTGCTTTTAGGTTTTATTGGTTTTCATACGGTTTTTAAAGGTTTTTAGTATTTTTATGATTTAAGGGAATTTTAGGTTTTTTAGGGTTTTTGTGGGTTTTAAGGACTTTGCGGGGGGTTTTAGAGGTTCTAGGGGTTTTTAGGGTGTTTTGAGTTTTTTATGGGTTTTAAGGTTTTCAGTCTATTTTATTGTTTTTGAGAATTTAAAGGGTTTTTAGAGTTTTTTTCTTTTAAATGTTTTCATTGGTTTTTAGTATTTTTAAGGTTTTTAGGGGTTTTAGGGTTTTGATGGATTTTTAGGGTTATTTGGGTGTTATAGCGGTTTTAGGGTTTCAAGAAGTTTTAGATTTTTAAGGGTTCTAAGTGCTCTTAGGTTTTATGTATTTCTTAGTTGTTTTCATGGATTTAGGGGTTTTTTACATTTTTTGGGATTTTTGTATTTTTATTGGATATCTATGGTTTTTAGATTATTTGGAAATTTTTTGGGTTTTAGGGTTATTTCAGGTTTCATGGGTTTTTTTTGGTTTTTTCAATTAATAATCATTTTTAGGGTTTTAAAGTATTTTATGTTTTTTCATGATTTTATGGGGTTTCTACGTTTTATGGACTTTTAGTGATTTTATGATTTTTTTATATTTTTAGGGTCTTAATGGATTTTGAGGGGCTTTTTTGGGGTTTTTAGGATTCTTATGGTTTTTAGGGGTCTTAATATTTTTATTGATTTAAAGGGTTTTATGTGTTTTTCAATTTTAAGGGTTTTCTCAGTAATTTTAATAGTTTTAATTGTTTTTTACTTCTTTAGGGATATTTTTATGTGTTTTACATTTTTTACAGTTTTTTGGATTTTGAGGATTTCAGTATAATTTAGAGTTTACTGGTTTTTTAGTTTTTTGGTGGTTTAGGTGTATTTTTTTAGTTTTTAGGTGTTTTAAGGGTTTTTAGAGTTTTTAATATTTTTATGTGTTTTACGGGTTTTGGTGTATTTTTGTAGATGTTTTCGGATTTTTAATTTTTTTAAGGGTTTTAAGGTTTTTATGTGGTTTTAAGGCTTTTATAGTCTTTTTAGTGCTTTATAATTTTTTAGTTTTTATATGGGTTTTATGTGTTTTGGGTTTTTAAGGTTTTATTTGGGTTTTATTTTTTTCACATTTTAGGGATTTTTGGACCTTTTAAGATTTTCATGATTTTTAGGGCTTTACGGATTTGAGGGGTTTTGTGGTGTTTATGGTTGTTATATTTTCTCAGGTTTTCTATGGGTTTTATGTGTTTTTAGGTATTTAATGTTTTCGGATGAGTTTTTGAATATTTTATATTTTTTAGTGTTTTTTAGGTATTTTTTGGATTTTTTAGGTTTTTAGGGTTTTTATAGATTTTATGGTTTTAGTATTTAATGGGATTGTATGTTTTTAAGGTTTTTGTTTTTGTAGGGATTTTTATAGTTTTTAACATTTTTAGGAGTTTAAAGGGATTTTAGAGTTTTTAGTGGGGTTTAGGGTATTTTTGGGTTTTTAATATTTTTAGGGGTTTTATGGTTTGTTTGAGGTTTTGGGGTTTTAGGTTCTTTTTAGTGTTTATTAGGGTTTTTAGCATATTTTAGGTTTATATGAGTTTTAAGTGTTTTTTTTATTTTTAAGGTCTTTTGGGGGATTTTCTGGGTTTTCATGGTTATTTTAAATTTTAAGGTATTTTTAGAGCTTTTTTAGTATTTTTTTCTCTTTTTCGTTCTTAGGGATTTTGAGGTTTTTAAGCTTTTTTGGTTTTTTGGGGTTTGGGGGGTGGGTTTAGTTTTTAGGGGATTTAATAGGTTTTATTGTTTTTTTTAACATTTTTGAGGGTTTAAAGTGTTTTATAGTTTTTAATGGTTTAGGGTTTTTATGGGTTTTTTGGGTATTGATGGGTCTCAGGGGTTTTATGGTTTCTCAATGATTTAGGGTTTTTATGGTCTTTTTACAAGTTTTAGAGTATATAGTGTTTTTATGGTTTTTATGGGTTTTACGTGTTTTTAGGATTTTGTGGTTTTCATTAAGGGTTTCTAGGGGTTTTTAGAGATTTTTACGGGGTTTAGGAATTTTTTAGGATTTTTTAGGATTTTTATGAATTTTTAGGGTTTTTTGGGATTTTGAGGGGTTTAAAGGATTTTACGGTTTTTCAGATTTTAGGATTTTTAGGATTTTAAGCATTTACATGTTTTTTTTATGTTTTATTATGTTTTTAATGGTTTCTATTTTTTTATTTTTATGGATTTTGAGGGATTTATAGGGGTTTTATGTGTTTCTAGGGTTTTACGGTTTTTGAGAGTCTTTAGGTTTTTAGGGTTTTATAGATTCTATGGTTTTTTCAGGGTTTATGGAATTTTGATTTGGGTGGGGGTCAGTGTTTAGATTTTTTTAAAGGTTTTTAGGAGTATTAATGTTTTTTAGAGTTCTTAGTTGTTATTAGGGGTTTTATTTGTTTTTTATGTTTTTAGGGGTTAATATGGTTTTGTGGGGATTTTTGGTTTTTTGTATTTTTAGGGTTTTAGGGGTTTTATGCATTTTTAGGTTTTTGAGGGTTTCATTGTATTTTTCATGATTTTTCCATTATTTAAGTTTTTAGGGAATTTTTAGGGATTTTTAAAAATTTTATGTTTTTTGGGTTTTTTGGGGATTTTAAGGTTTGTTAGGGTTGTTAGGGTTTTAAGTGTATTTTGGTTTCTAAGATTTTTTTTAATTTTTTTATGGTTTTTATGTTTTTTAGTGTTTTTTATAAAAAAATCAGTTTAAAGGTTTTTTATAGTTTTTAGTGTTTTTAGAGGTTTTGTGGTTTTAAGGTATTTATGTATTTCAGTGGTTTTATGGATTTTAGGGTTTTTAGCATTTGTTCGGTTTTATTAAGGTTTTTACTATTTTTAGGTTTTTAGGGATTTTATGTGATTTTAGGTTTTTAGGATTTTGAATGAGTTTTTTGGGGTTTTATGTTTCTTTATGTTTTAAGGGATGTGATGGTATTTTTTTAGGATTTTATTGGTTTTTATGGTTTTTATATATTTTGAGGGTTTTATGGTTTTTATGGATTATTTTCGTTTTAGGGTTTTTTTTTGTGTTTTTAGGGATTTGAATGTTTTTTTAGAATTTTTTAAACATTTTTAGGGGTTTAAATGGCCTTTGTAATTTTTATTAGTTTTACAGTCTTTATGGATTTTAGAGATTTGATGGTTTTATGGATGTATAGGGTTTTTAGAATCATTTTAGGATTTTTAGTGCTTTTATAGTTTTAGGGATTTTAAGGGATTTTATGTTCTTAAGGGCTTCAAATTGGTTTTCAGAGTTTTTGGAGTTTTTAAAATTTTAAGGAATTTATGGATTTTTTATGGTTTTTAGGGATATTGAAAGGGTTTAATGGATTTTATGGTTTTAAGAGTTTTATGAGTTTTAATTATTATTTTTTTTTTAATTTTTTCTTAGGGTTTATCATGGTTATTAGGGTCCTTTAGTTTTTTATTTATTTATAGGAATATTTTAATATTTTTGTATATTTTATAGCTTATAGGGATTTTGTGGGTTTTTAGGGGTTTTTAGGGTATATAGGGTTTTTATATTTTTAGGGTTCTTGGGTATTTTGCGGAGTATTATAGTATTTTAATGTTTTTTATTTTGTTATATTTTTATATGTTTAAAATGGTTTTTAGTGTTCTTAGTGGTCTCTAATGTTTTTAAGTGTTTTTTGGTTTTAATGGTTTTAGGGTTTTTTGAGTTTTCAGGGGGGGTTTAGGGTTTTAGTGTTTTTTTTTCGGTTTAAGTTTTTTTATGTTATTAAGTTTTTCATAGGGGTTTTCAAGGGTTTTAGGGTTTTAGGTTTTTAGGTATTTTTTGAGATATTTAGTATTTTTATGGGTTTAGTGTTTTTATGTCTTATGAGGTTTTTGAATATTGTTTTGGTTTTTTCTAGTTTTTCAGTGTTATTTGTTTTTTAGGGTTGTAAGGTTTTTTTTAGTTTTTTAACATTTTTTGGGGTTTAAAGTGTTTTTATTGTTTTTATTTTGTTTTTATAGATGTTATTATATTTTGGAGTTTTACAGTTTTTAGGGGTTTTTAGGGTTCTTAGGATTTCTTATGGGGTTTTAGTGTTTTTAGTTTTTTTTAGGTTTTTAGTATTTTAAGGTTTTTAATATTTTCCTAGATTTTTTTTTTGTTTTTAATGTGTTTCAGGATTTTTAGGTATTTTTTAGATTTTTATAGATTTTTAGTTTATTTAGAGATTTTGAGGTTTTAAGGGTGTCTATAATTTTCTTGGGTTTTAAGGGTTTTTTTAGATTTTAATGTTTTTCAGAGTTTGTTAATATTTTTAAGGGTTTAAAATGTTTTGAGAGTTTTTAGTGGGTTTTACAGTTTTTATTGGATTTTAGAGTTTTTATGGGTTTTAGTGGTTTTATGGTTTTTAGGGATTTTTATGGTTTTAAGGTATTTTAGGGGTTTTTACGGATTTTAGCATTCTTTAGTATTTAAGGGTTTTTGGTATTTTTCATTTTTTAAGGATTTCTTAGGGTTTTTTTAGAGTTTTCCATATTTTTCAGTAATGTACGAGGTTTTATTTTATTTTATATGTTTTAGGGGTTTTATGTGTTTTTAGGTTTTCTATACTTTCTTAGGGTTCTTCCTGGGGATTAGGTTTTTTTTCATTTATTTTCAAGGATTTTTTGGGGTTATATAATTTTTATAGTTTTTTATAGACTCTAAGAATTTCTAAGGGTACTTAGGGGTTTTAAGTGTTTTTTGGTTTTTTGGATTTTTATGGTTATTTGGAGTTTCATAGGGGTTAATTTTTTCTTAGAGTTTTTTTTCATTTTTAGATATTCAAATATTTTCTAGTGTATTTAGTTGGTTTTGATATTATTATAGGTATTTATTATTTTTTAATGTTTTTAAGGGGTATTATGGTTTTGAGGGGGTTTAGTGTTTTAGGTCCTTTGAGTGATTATTATGTCTTAATGTTTTTAAGGGTTAGTGGTTTAAAGTTTTTTATGTTTATAAGATTTTCTTTAGGGGTTTTCAAGGTTTTTTGGGTTTTTATGTGTTAAGGGATTTTCAAGCCTTTTTAGGGTTTTTATTGATTTTAGTATTTTTGGGAATTTGTGGGGTTTTGGTGTTTTTAGGGTTTTATGATTTTATGTTTTTATAATATTTTGGGGTTTTAGGGATTTAAATTATTTTTATGAATTTATGGTTTTCATATATTTTTAGGGTTTTAGTGGTTTTTATGTTTTTAGGTATTTTAAGGATTTTAAGAATTTTTATGGGGTTTATGGTTATTAGTTATTTTTAGGGTATTTAGGGGGGTTTTGGTTTTTTAGATCTTTTCTGCTTTTATTCGGGTTTTAGGGGTTTTATGATTTTTCATTTGTTTTTATGCTTTTAGAGTTTTCATTGTTTTTTGGGGATTAAAGGGTTTTTAGTGTGTTTTGTGGTTTTTATTGTATTTATGGGTTTTTAGGTTTTTTATTAATTATTTGGGTTTCTTATATTTTGGGTTTTTATGGATTTAGGGTTATTTTTTGTGTTTTCTACATTTTTATGTTTTTAGGATTTTAATTATTTTTAGGTGTTAATGGTTTTCTGGGGGTTTTATGGGTTCTCTATTTTTTTAGGGTTTTTTATATTTTTACGAATTTTGAGGCAGTTTTTAGGATTTTTTGGGGGGTTTTAGGTTTCTTTAGGGTTTCTGAGGTTTTTTATATTTTTAGTGATTTTTAGGAGTTAATGGTATTTTAGGGGTTTTTGAGTTTTTAAGGGGTTTTAAGTGTTTTATAGTATTTTAATATTTTATGGGTTTAAATGGTTTTTATAATTTTTAGCTGGTTTAGGGTTTTTATTTATTTTGTGGTTTTTTGGGGTTTTAGGGTCTTTTAGTGTTTTTGGGTGTTTAATGTTTTAGGGTTTTTTCTGATGTTATGTGCCTTTAGGTTTTTATGGTTTTCCTATGGGTTTTCATGGTTAATAGGGGTTTTCATTTTAAGGATTTTTAGTGTGTTTTGAGGATGTCTATGGGTCCTTAGGGTTTTTATGGATTTTTTGGGGTTTTAGGGGTTTTAGTTTTTAAGGATTTTTATAGTTTTGAGGTTTTGTTTGCTGTTTTAAGTATTTTTATGATTTTAAGTATTTATTCAGTTTTTATATTTTTTCAGGGTTTTTTACAATTTTAGGGTTTTTGGGTTTTTATTATTTTTGTGGGTTTTAAGGGGTTTTAAGGATTTTTATGGTTTTTATGACTTTTTAGGGTTTTGGGGTTTTATATAGTTTTATGGATTTTTTTGGTTATTAAGTTTTTTTATTTTTTAGGGATGTTAATTTTTAATTGTTTTTAATGTTATTAGGGGTTTAAAGGGGATTCATAGTTTTTATTTTTTTAGGGGTGTTATGTATTTTTATGTTTTTATGGTTTTACGGGGTTTTAATGTTTTTAGGGTGTTTAGGATTTTTATGGAATTTTTGGGTATTAATATTTTATCTATTTTTAGGGGTTTAAGTGTTATTACATTTTTATGGTCTTCATAGGGGTTTTCATGATTTTTATGTTTTTTTACATTTTTAGGGTTTTTTAGTATTTTTATAGTTTTTTCTCTTTTTAGGAATTTTTTGGTGTTTTATGGTATTTTTGGTTTTGTAGTGTTTAATGATTTTTGTGTTTTCAAGGGTTTTTTTATTTTTTTCAAATTTTTATGGGTTTTTATATTTTTTTTAATGTTTTTAGGAGTATAAAGGGTTTTTAGACTTTTTAGTGGATTTTTAGGGGATTTATGGATTTTTAGGGTTCATTATGGTTCAGGGGGAGGGGTATGGTTTTTAGGGATTTTAGGTTTTTTAGGGGTGTCATAATTTTTCATGTTTTTAGGGATTTTATGTATTTTTTGGTTTAAAATTTTTTGTAATGTTTTTCATGGTTTTTTATTTTTTTACATTTTTCATATTTTTATGGATTTTGTATAATTTTTTATGGTTTTTAGGGTTCTTACGGATTTTGGGGGTTTTAGGGTTTTTATTTTTTATGTATTTTTAAATGTTTTAGTGTTTTTAGTGGGTTTAAGTGTTTTTATATTCTCAATTATTTCATTGGGCATTTTTTGGTTTTTAGGGGTTTTATGTTTTTGGGGGTTTTTTAGGCAATTTTTAGTTTTTTAGGGTTTATTAGTGTTTTTAGGGAATTTGAGAGTTTCAATGGTTTATGGTTTTTATGGTATTTTGTATTTTTTATTTTTTTTAGTGTTTTAGGGTTTTATGGTTTTTTGAGTTTTTGTAACATTTTTAGGGGTTTAGGGGGTTTTTAGACTTTTTAGTGGGGTTTTAAGGTTCTATTGGATTTGTGGGTTATTATTGTTTTTAGTTTCTGTTATACGTATTACGACTTTTATGAGTTTTTAGGGTCATTTTTGGGATATATGGTTTTTTTTTTCAATTTTAGGGGTTTTATGGGATTTCAATGTTCTTATGATTTTAAGGCTTTCTTAGGGGTTTTCAGGGTTTTTAGGGTTTTTGTGTCTTTTGGGATTTTTTTGTATTTTTTTATTATTTTTATGTTTTTTTTGGGGTTTTAGGGATTTTGAGGGTTTTAGGCATTTCCATATATTTATAGGTTTTTTTTATTTTTTGGGATTTTTTTGAGTTTCTTAGGGAAAGGAATATGCGTGGGTCGGGTTATTCCCGGCCCCCCAAATATATTAGAAAGAAAAAGAGACATAACCGAAAATAGAGGGGAGGGGTCAAACGGCCCGCACCCAAAAACCCTTAACAACCACAAAAAAAAGAAAAGCAAAGAAAAGAAAACAAGAAAAAAAGGACACAAAAGACCAAACATAGCATCACCACACAACAAACAGCTTCAGCCCGTCCAAACCAGCCCTCACCAACATCCAATAGCACCAATACCAGACACCACAACCATTAATCACCAGCATCTTCAAACCACAGCACCATCACCGCAAACAGCATCACTCATCATCACCATCAAACAAGCAGACCAGCAACCACCAGCATCCAACTGCACCAAAAACCAATCATCAAAACCACAACCAGCATCTGGCATCACACATCACCATCAAACCAAACAGAACCAGCAAACAACAACGCACATCACCATCAAACCATCAGCAGCATCAAGCAGCACGTAGCAGAAAGGACCAATCACTGAGCCAGCAAGTAGTAGCCAAGATCACCCTCACCCAGCGTAAGAACCAGTACGTAGCCCAAAACGCCCTTCCAGCAGCCCATGACCCGCAGTTCATCACCAGAACCCAATGCCTCACATCAATCCCATCGAATATAACCAACATCAACCCATATCATAGCCATCTACCTCCAAAATAGGTCCATAATAGAAGGATCCATCCAAGAAATTCAGCAATGTACGAGGGGCCAAAGAAGCCTCTTTGGCACTGCCAGAAAGTAATGACCAAAAATAGATCGCTTCAAAGCACAGAATGACCAAGAACAACAGCATGAACCGAAGATAGGGTTGAGGAACGGACCTTCCGCGTCCAACAATAATCGATGCAGCACTATAGGGGCCACCGAAAAACTCCCAAGTTCAGCTCTGAAATCGGATGGGAAGAGTGCAACATTGACGACCAAGAATAGACCGCTGTGCTGCTTCGTCGAGGACTCCAAAACCCACATCGCCAGTGAAACCCCCATCACCGTTGACGAAGCCGTTGAACCATAAGAGGAGGTCCCATCTCTATAGAAGGTGCATCACCCGAAGCCGAGGAACCGTAGCAAAGAGCAAGGTTGACGGATCTTGACCACTCCTTCAAAAACCTGCAGCACCGTGCGAGGGAACAAACAAATCCATTCATCGCCTCCAATGAACAGCAACGCCGCCTGCCGGTAGGTCCAGATTTTCTCCAAGATTCCGGGAATCTGCACAACCGCACTCCGGAAAGGCCAGATTTGGCCATCTCCTCCATGGACTTGAAGCGCCACACAGAGGAAGAACCAAATCCGACCCATCCCTTTAAGGGAGACTTCAACCGAAGCATCCATCTGAGGGGATCTTCGAGTGAACCATCAAGCCATAGAAAGAGAACCTCGAGAGGAGGGAGCAGTAGCATGGAGCAAACCAATACCTGGAACTCCCCTACCGCACCGGAGAAGCACCACGCGGTGAGGGAAGGATGCTGCCGGAGAACCCTAATGTGAGAGGAGCTGGGAGATGAGGGATCCATCTTCTCTTAGGTTTTTAGGTGGTTCATATAGTTTTATCTGAGAATCTTAGGGGTTTTATGATTTTTAGAGTATTTAATAAAATTTAGGGGTCTAAAGGGGTTTTAGTGGTTTTAGGGGATATTAGGATTTCTATGGTTTTTAGGGTTCTAGTAATTTTTATAGTTTTTTTACAGTTTTAGGGTTTTTCTCATTTTTAGGGTTTTAGAAGATTTAAGTGTTTTTAGGTTTTTATGGTTTTCTTATGGTTTGTATTTGTTTTTCAGTGTTTTATATTTCTATGTATTTTTTGGGCTATTTTAGTATCTTTATGGTTTTTATGGTTTCTATAGAGTTTGAGGGTTTTACAATTTTTTATGGTTTTTATTGTTTTTATGGTATTTACTGTTGTCTTTATCGAATTTAAGGGGGGGGGGGGGTTTGTGTTTTTTATGTTTTTAGGGATTTTTATGTCATTCTTAGGACTATTACGTTTTAGTGTTTTTAGGGATTTTCCGGGTTTTTATGGTTTTATTGTTTTTTTTCCTTTTAGGGTTTTATTGATTTTTTTTGGTTTCTATGGGTTTTAGAGATATTTTTATGTTTTTTAGGGTTTAAATGGTTTTTAGTTTTTTTTATTGTGTTTGGTGGGTTTTTTTTGTTTTCAAGGTTACTTAACTTATTTTTGAGATTTTATGGTTTTTAATGTTTTTAGGGTTTTTAGAAGTTTTTTAGGTTTTTAGGGGTTCTAACTGTCTTTAGGGTTTTAAGGATTTCTTGGAGGCGTTTAATATTTTTTGGTTTTTTTTCATTTTATAGGATTTTATGGATTTTTATGTGTTTTATTTTTTTCTGTTTTTTAAAGATTTTGACGGGTTTTGAATTTTTACTATTTTTTCGAGGGTTTTAAGGGTTTTTTTGAGTTTTTAGGGTTTTAATGGGTTTTAGATTTTTTGACGATTTTAGTGGTTTAAAGGGATTTTAGAGTTTTTTGTGAGTTTATGTTTTTTATGGTTTTTAGATTTTTTATTTTTCTTGTGATTTATTTTGTTTTAGGGGTTTCTAGGGTTTTTATGGACTTTATGATTTATTTTCATTTTGTGGGGTTTTAGGGATTCTACATATTTCATGGTTTTTATGTTCTTATTAGTGGATCTATGGGTTTTTTTGGTTTTCTAAATTTTTATGTATTTTAGAGGGTTTTAAATATTTTTATGGTTTTTAGGG
This sequence comes from Viscum album, assembly GCA_963277665.1. Lineage (NCBI taxonomy): Eukaryota > Viridiplantae > Streptophyta > Magnoliopsida > Santalales > Viscaceae > Viscum > Viscum album. Next base: position 1,119,955,065 of record OY728152.1, read on the forward strand.
GTTTTTATTATTTTTTAGTGTTTTTAGGGGTTTTAGAGATTTACTGGTTTCTTTGGTTTCTTCATTTTTTCTAGTTTTAGGCATTTTTTTGGGGGTTTTAGAGTTTTTAAATGTTTTTAGTGGTTTAAAGAGTTTTTAGATTACATATTTGTTTTTATTGTTTTTGTGGGGGGTTTTTGGTTTTGTTTTGGTTTTTATTTTTTTTAAGGTTTTAGGGATTATTGAGGTTTTTGGGATTTTTTGGGCTTTTAGGGTTTCTTTAGGGGCGATAAATATTTTTTTAGTTTTTTGGGTTTTTATAATTTTTAGTGATTTTTAATGTTTTTATAGGTTTAAAGGGTATTTATATTTTTAATTTTTTTTATTTTTATCAATTTTTGGAATTTTTATGGCTTTTTGGGATTTTAGAGTTTTTAGGGGTTTCTAGGGAATTCTTAAGGATTTTCGTGTTTTATCATTTTATAGATTGTAGTGGTTTAATGTAATTTACTTTTTAAGGGTTTCTTATTTTTATTCAAGTTTTTATATTTTTTTATGGTTCCCTATATTTTTTTGACATTTTTTGTATTTTTATGTTGTTTTATAGTTTTTTTAGAGATTTTGGAGATTTTAGTGATTTTTAGGTTTTTCTTTATTTTTTTTGGTTTTAAGTCCATTTAGGTTTTTATGTTTTTCTTAAGGTTTTTTATTATTTCTAGTGTTTTTATGATTCTATGGGGTTTTAGGGTATTTTTTTGGATTTTATGGGTTTCTCTGATTTTTAGGGATTTCTAGGTTTTTAAGGGATTTTTAGGGTTTTATAGTTTTATGGTTTTTTTGTGGTTTTCTATATTTTGTATGGTACATAATCTTTTTCAAATGTTCTTAAAATTTTAGGATTATAATGCTTTTTTAGAGATTTTAGTGATCTTTCGGGTTTTTTCAGTTTTAGAGTTCTTAATGGTTTTTAGGGGGTTTATGGGGTTGAGGGTTTTTAAGTATTTTTAGGGTTTCATAGGTTTTTAGGTTTCTAGGTTTTTTAGTGTTTTTACGTTTTTAGTTTTTTCTTAGGGGTCTATGGGGTTTAGGGACTTTTTATTGTTTATTAGGGTTTTTAGCATATTTTTGGTTTATAGGAGTTTTATGTTTTTTTTTGATTTTTTAGGTTTTTGGGGGAATTTTATGGATTTTCATGGTTATTTTACATTTTAAGGTATTTCTAGATGTTTTTTAGTATTCTTTCGTTTTTGCGTTCTTAGAGATTTTGAGGTTTTTAAGCTTTTTTGGTTTTTTGGGGGTTTGGGGGGTGGGGTTGAGTTTTTAGGGATTTTAATCGGTTTTAGTGTTTTTTTTATCATTTTTAGGGTTTAAAGTGTTTTATAGTTTTTAATGGTTTAGGGTTTTTATGGGGTTTTTGGGTATTGATGGGTGTCAGGGGTTTTATGGTTTCTCAATGATTTAGGATTTTTATGGTCATTTTACAAGTTTTAGAGTATATAGTGTTTTTAAGGATTTTATGGGTTTTACATGTTTTTAGGATTTTTATGGATTTTTAGGTTTTTTTGGGATTTTGAGGGTTTTAAAGGATTTTATGGTTTTTTCAGCTTTTAGGATTTTTAGGATTTTAAGAATTTACATGTTTTTGTTATGTTTTATTAAGTTTTTAATGGTTTCTATATTTTTATTTTTATGTAGTTTGAGGGATTTATAGGGGTTTTATGTGTTTCTAGGGTTTTACGGTTTTTAGAGTCTTTAGGTTTTTAGGGTTTTATAGATTCTATGGTTTTTTCAGGGTTTATGGAATTTTGATTTGGGTGGGGGTTAGTGTTTAATTTTTTTAAAGGTTTTTAGGAGTATAAATGTTTTTAGAGTTCTTAGTTTTTATTAGGGGTTTTATTGATTTTTTATGTTTTTAGGGGTTAATATGTTTTTTTGGGGATTTTTGGGTTTTTTGTATATTTAGGGTTTTAGGGGTTATATGTGTTTTTAGGATTTTGAGGGTTTCATTGTATTTTTCATGATTTTTTCCATTATTTACATTTTTAGGGAATTTTTAGGGCTTTTTAAAATTTTTATGTATTTTTGGTTTTTTGAGGATTTTAAGGGTTTTTAGGGTTGTTAGGGTTTTATGTGTATTTTGGTTTATAATATTTTTTTATTTTTTTATGGTTTTTATGTTTTTAGTGTTTTTTTATAAAAAAATCAGTTTAAAGGTTTTTTAGAGTTTTTATTGTTTTTAGGGGTTTTGTGGTTTTAAGGTTTTTATGTATTTTAGTGGTTTTATGGATTTTAGGGTTTTTAGAATTTGTTCGGTTTTATTATGATTTTTATTATTTTTAGGTTTTTAGGGGTTTTATGTGATTTTAGGTTTTTAGGATTTTGAATGTGTCTTTTGGGGTTTTATGTTTCTTTATGTTTTAAGGGTTTTGCATGTATTTTTTAAGGATTTTATTGGTTTTTATGGTTTTTAGATATTTTGAGGGTTTTATGGTTTTTATGGATTCTTTTCGTTTTAGAGGTTATTTTGATTTTTTAGGGATTTGAATGTTTTTTAGATTTTTTAAACATTTTTGAGGGTTTAAATGGCCTTTTTAATTTTTATTAGTTTTACAGTCTTTCGGGATTTTAGGGATTTGATGGTTTTATGGATGTATAGGGTTTTTAGAATCTTTTTAATATTTTTAGTGCTTTTATAGTTTTAGGGATTTATGTGATTTTATGTTCTGAAGGGTTTCATAGAGGTTTTCATGGTTTTTGGAGTTTTTAAAATTTTAGGGATTTTAGGGATTTTTTATGGGTTTTAGGGATATTAAAGTGTTTAATGGATTTTAGGGTTTTCAGTGTTTTATGTGTTTTAATTATTTTTTGTTTTTAATGTTTTATTAGGGTTTATCATGGTTATTAGGGTCCTTTTGTTTTTTATTGATTTATAGGAATATTATAATATTTTTTTATTTTTTTATAGCTTATAGAGATTTTGTGGGTTTTTATAGGCTTTTAGGGTATGTAGGGTTTTTATATTTTTAGGGTTTTTGGGTATTTTACTGAGTATTATATCATTTTAATGTTTTTTATTTTTTTATTTTTTTTATAAGTATAGAATGTTTTTTAGTGTTCTTAGTGGTCTCTAATGTTTTGAAGTGTTTTTTTTGGTTTTAATGGTTTTAGGGTTTTTTGAGTTTTCCGGGGGGTTTAGGGTTTTGGTGTTTTTAATTTTTTTGGCGGTTTAAGTTTTTTTATGTCATTAAGTTTTTCATAGGGGTTTTCAAGGTTTTACGGTTTTTAGGTTTTTAGGTATTTTTTGAGATTTTTAGGATTTTTATGGGTTTATTGTTTTTATGTCTTCTGAGGTTTTTGAATATTTTTTTTGGATTTTTATAGTTTTTCAGTGTTATTTGTTTTTTAGGGGTGTTAGGGGTTTTTTAGTTTTTTAATATTTTTTGGGGTTTAAAGTGTTTTCAGTGTTTTTATTGGGTTTTTATAGATGTTATTATATTTAGGGGTTTTACAATTTTTAGGGGTTTTGAGGGTTCTTAGGATTTCTTATGGGGTTTTAGTGTTTTTAGTATTTTTTAGGTTTTTAGTATTTTAAGGTTTTTAATATTTTCCTATATTTTTTTATGTGTTTTGGGATTTTTAGGTATTTTTTAGATTTTTTAATATTTTCAGTTTATTTAGAGATTTTGAGGCTTTAAGGGTGTTTATAATTTTCTTGGGTTCATAGGGTTTTTTTTAGATTTTAATGTTTTTTAGAGTTTGTTAATATTTTTAAGGGTTTAAAATTTTCTCAGAGTTTTTAGTGGGTTTTACAGTTTTTATTGGATTTTAGAGTTTTTATGGGTTTTAGTGGTTTTATAGTTTTTCGGGATTTTTATGGGTTTAGGGTATTTTAGGGGTTTTTACGGATTTTATCATTCTTTAGTATTTAAGGGTTTTTGGTATTTTTCAGATTTTAAGACTTTCATAGGTTTTTTTTTGTTTTTTTGGAGTTTTTCAAATTTTTCGGTAATGTACGAGGTTTTTATTATTTTATATGTTTTAGGGGTTTTATTTGTTTTTAGGTTTTCTATATTTTCTTAGGGTTCTTCCTGGGGATCAGGCTTTTTTTTATTTATTTTCAATGATTTTTTGGGGTTATATATTTTTTATAGTTTTTTATAGACTTTGAGGATTTCTAAGGGTACTTAGGGTTTTTAAGCGTTTATTGGTTTTTTGGGTTTTTAAGGTTATTTGTATTTTCTTAGGGGTTAATGGTTTCTTAGAGTTTTTTTTTAATTTTTAGTTGTTCAAATGTTTTCTAGTGTATTTAGTTGGTTTTCATCTTATTATAGGTATTTATTATTTTTTAATGTTTTTAGGGGGTATTAAGGTTTTTAGGGGGTTTAGTGTTTTAGGGCCTTTTAGTGATTATTATGTCTTAATGTTTTTAAGGGTTTTAGTGGTTTAAAGTTTTTTATGTTTATAAGATTTTCTTTGGGGGTTTTCAGGGTTTTTTGGGTTTTTATGTGTTAAGGGATTTTCAAGTCTCTTTTTGGGTTTTTACTGTTTTTAGTATTTTTGGAATTTTGTGGGGTTTTAGTGTTTTTAGGGTTTTATGGTTTTATGTTTTTATAATATTTTGGGGTTTTAGGGATTTTAATTATTTTTATGTATTTATGGTTTTCATAGATTTTTAGGGTTTTAGTGGATTTTATGTTTTTATGGATTTTAAGGATTTCAAGGATTTTGATGGGGTTTATGGTTATTAGTTATTTTTAGGTTATTTAAGAGGGTTTTGGGTTTTTAGATCTTTCTTCTTTTATTTAGGTTTTAGGGGTTTTATGAGTTTTTATTTGTTTTTATGTTTTTAGAGTTTTTATTGTTTTTTGTGGTTTAAAGGGTTTTTAGAGTGTTTTGTGGTTTTTATTGTATTTATGGGTTTTCATGGTTTTTATTAATTTTTTGGGTGTCTTGAATTTTGGTTTTTTATGGATTTAGGGTTATTTTCTGTGTTTTTAGCATTTTCATGTTTTTAGGATTTTAATTATTTTTAGGTGTTAATGGTTTTCTGGGGGTTTTATGGGTTCTCTATTATTTAGGGTTTTTTATATTTTTAGGATTTTTTATGCAGTTCTTAGGATTTTTTGGGTGTTTTTAGGTTTCTTTAGGGTTTCTTAGTTTTTTTATATTTTTAGTGATTTTTAGGATTTAATGGTGTTTTAGGGGTTTTGAGTTTTTAAGGGGTTTTAAGTGTTTTATAGTATTTTAAAATTTTATGGGTTTAAATGGTTTTTATAATTTTTATCGGTTTTATGGTTTTTATTTATTTTGTGGTTTTTTGGGTTTTTAGGGTCTTTTAGTGTTTTTGGGTTTTTAAATTTTTAGGGTTTTTCATGGTGTTATGTGCCTTTAGGTTTTTATGTTTTTCCTATGGTTTGTCATGGTTAATAGGGGTTTTCATTTTAAGGATGTTTAGTGTGTTTTTAGGATGTCTATGTATCATTAGGGTTTTATGGATTTTTTTGGGGGTTTAGGGGTTTTAGTTATTTAGGATTTTTATAGTTTTGAGGTTTTGTTTGTTGTTTTAAGTATTTTTATGATTTTAAGTATTTATTCTGTTTTTAGATTTTTAAGGGTTTTTTACAATTGTAGGGTTTTTGGGTTTTTATTTTTTTTTGTGGGTTTTAAGGAGTTTTAAGGACTTTTATGGTTTTTATGACTTTTTAGGGTTTTTGGGTTTTATATAGTTTTATGGATTTTTTTGGTTATTAAGTTTTTTCATTTTTTAGGGCAGTTAATTTGTAATTATTTTATTTTTATTAGGGGTTTAAAAGGGATTCATAGTTTTTATTTTATTTTTAGGGGTGTTATGGATTTTTATGTTTTTATGGTTTTATGGGGTTTTAATGTATTTATGGTGTTTAGGATTTCTATGGAATTTTTGGGTATTAATATTTTATTTATTTTTAGGGGTTTAAGTGTTATTACATTTTTATGTTCTTTATAGGGGTTTTCATGATTTTTATATTTTTTTACATTTTTAGGGTTTTTTTAGTTTTTTTTTGTTTTTTCTCTTTTTAGTAATTTTTTGGTGTTTTATGGTATTTTTGGTTTTTTAGTGTTTTTTGATTTTTGGGTTTTCAGGGTTTTTTTTATTTTATTTTCAATTTTTATGGGTTTTTATAGTTTTTAAATTTTTTTAGGAGTATAAAGGGTTTTTAGACTTTTTAGTGGATTTTTAGGGTTCTTTATGGTTCAGGGGGAGGGGTATGGTTTTAAGGGATTTTAGGATTTTTAGGGGTGTCATAATTTTTCATGTTTTTAGGGATTTTAATTATTTTTTGGTTTTTAATTTATCGTAATGTATTTTAGGGTTTTTTAGTTTTTTACATTTTTAGTTATTTTTATGGATTTTGTATAATTGTTTTTAGTTTTGAGGGTTTTTTGGGATTTTGGGGGTTTTAGCGTTTTTATTTTTTATGTATTTTTAAATTTTTTAGTGTTTTTAGTGGGTTTAAGTGTTTTTATATTCTCAATTATTTCATTGGTAATTTTAGGGTTTTTAGGGGATTTATGTTTTTGGGGAATTTCAGGCATTTTTTAGTTTTTTATGGTTTATTAGTGTTTTTTTGGGAATTTGAGAGTTTCGATGGTTTAAGGTTTTTATGGTATTTTGTATTTTTAATTTTTTTATAGTGTTTTAGGGTTTTATGTTTTTCTGAGTTTTTGTAACATTTTTAGGGGTTTAGGGGGGTTTTAGACTTTTTAGTGGGGTTTTATGTTTCTATAGGATTTGTGGGTTATTATTGTTTTTAGTTTCTGTTATACGTATTACGACTTTCATGAGTTTTTAGGGTCATTTTTGGGTTTTATGGTTTTTTTCAATTTTAGGGGTTTTATGGGATTTCAATGTTCTTATGATTTTAAGGATTTCTAAGGGGTTTTCGGGGGTTTTTAGGGTTTTCGTGTCTTTTGGGAATTTTTTGTATTTTTTTATTTTTATGGTTTTTTGGGGTTTTAGGGATTTTGATGGGTTTTAGGAATTTCCATATGTTTATATGTTTTTTTTGTTTTTTGGGTTTTTTTTGAGTTTTTTAGGGCAAGGAATATGCGAGGGTCGGGCTATTCCCAACCCCCCCAAATATATTACAAAGAAAAAGAGACATAGAAGACAATGGAGGGGAGGGGTCAAACGGCCTGCACCCAAAAACCCTTAACGACCACAAAAAAAGAAAATAAAAGAAAAGAAAACAAGAATAAAAGGACACAAAAGACCAAACATACCAACACCACACAACCAATAGCTTTAGTACGTCCAAACCAGCCATCACCAGCATCCAACAACACCAATACCATACACCACAACCATTAATCACCAGTATCTTCAAACCACAACACCATCACCGCAAACAGTATCACGCATCATCAACATCCAACAAACAGACCGGCAACCACAAGCATCTAACGGCACCAAAAACCAATCATCACAACCACAACCAGCATCTGGCAGCACAGATCACCATCCAACCAAACAGCACCAACAAACAACAGCACGCATCACCATCAAACCAGCAGCACCAACAAGCATCATGTAGCAGAAAGGACCAATCACTCAGCCAGCAACCAGTATCCAAGATTACCCACACCCAGCGCAAGAACTAGTACGCAGCCCAAAACGCCCTTCCAGCAGCCCATGACCCGCAGTACATCACCAGAACCCAAAGCCTCACGTCAATCCCAGCGAATAGAACCAACATCAACCTATATCATATCCATATACCTCCAAAATATATCCATAACAGAAGGATCCATCCAAGAAATTCAGCAATTTACGCGGGGCCAAATAAGCCGCTTTGGAACTGCTAGAAAGCAATGACCAAAACCAGATCAATCCAAAGCACAGAATGACCAAGAATAGCAGCATGAACTGAAGATAGGGCTGAGGAATTAACCTTCCGCGTCCAACAATAATCGATGTAGCACCATAGGGGCCACCGAAAAACTCCCAATATCAGATCTGAAATCGTATGCGAAGAGTGCAACAGCGACAACTGAGAATAGACCGCCGTGCTGCTTCGTTGAGGACTCCAGAACCGACGTCTCTAGTGAACCCCCCCCCCCACTGTTGACGAATCCGTTGACCCATCCAAGGAGGTCCCATCTCTGCAAAAGGTGCATCACCCATATGCGAGGAACCATAGCCAAGAGCAAGGATGACAGATCATGACCACTGCTTCAAAAACCTGCAGAACCTTGCGAGGGAATGAACAAATCCATCCATCACCTGCAAATAACAGCAACGCTACATGCCAGAAGGTCCAGATTTTCTCCAAGCTTCCGAGAAACTGCACAGCCGTACTCTAGAAAGGCCATATCTAGCCATCTCCTCCATGGACTTGAAGCGCAACAAAGAGGAAGAACCAAATCTGACCCATCCTTTAAATGGAGACTTCGACTAAAGCTTCCATATGAGGGGATCTATGAGTGCACCATCAAGACAGAGAAAGAGAACCTCGAGAGGAGGGAGTAGTAGCGCGGAGCAAACCAATCCATGGAACACCCCTGCCGTACCGGAGAAGCACCACACGGTGAGGGAAGGACGCTGCCGGAGAACCCTAATGCGAGAGGAGCCGGTAGACGATGGAGCCATTTTCTGTTAGGTTTTTAGGGGGTTTATATACTTTTATCCGAGTTTCATAGGGTTTTTATGATTTTTAGAGTATTTTATAAAATTTAGGGTTCTAAAGGGGTTTTAGTGTTTTTAGGGGATATTAGGTTTTCAATGGTTTTTAGGGTTTTATTGATTTTTATAGTTTTTTACGGTTTTAGGGTTTTTATCATTTTTAGGCTTTTAGGGGATTTAAGTGTTTTTACTTTTTTATGGTTTTCTTATGGTTTGTATTTTTTTTGGGTGTTTTAAATTTCTATGTATTTTTTGGGCTATTTTAGAATCTTTATGGTATCTACAATTTCTATAGAGTTTGAGGGTTTTACAATTTTTTATGGTTTTTATTGTTTATATAGTATTTACTATTGTCTTTTTCAAATTTAAGGGGGGGTTTTTTGTTTTTTATGTTTTTAGGGATTTTTATGTCATTGTTAAGACTATTACATATTAGTGTTTTTAGGGATTTTCAAGGTTTTTAAGGTTTTATGTTTTTTTGTCGTTTTAGGGTTTTATTGATTTTTGTATGTTTCTATGGTTTTTATAGATATTTTTATGTTTTTTAGGGTTTAAATAGGTTTTATAGTTTTTATTGGGTTTGGTGGGTTTTTTTGTGTTTTCAGGGTTACTTAACGTATTTTTGAGATTTTATGGTTTTTAAGGTTTTTAGGTTTTTTAGAAGTTTTTTAGGGTTTTAGGGGTTCTAACTGTTTTTAGGGTTTTATGTATTTCTTAGAGGCATTTATGATTTTGATTTTTTTTTTCATTTTATAAGATTTTATGGATTTTTATGTTTTTTATATTTTTTTTGTTTTTTAATGATTTTGAGGGGTTTTGAATTTTTATTGCATTTTGGAGGGTTTTAGGGGGGTTTTTTTTTGAGGTTTTAGGGTTTGAGATTTTTTTTGATGATTTTAGTGGTTTAAATGGATTTTAGAGTTTTTTTGTGAGTTTATGTTTTTTTATGGTTTTTAGATTTTTTTTGTTTCTAGGGATTTATTTTGTTTTAGGGTTTTTAGGGTTTTTAAGGACCTTATGGTTTATTTGCGTTTTGTGGGGTTTTAGGGATTCTACATATTTCATGGCTTTTATGTTTTTATTAGTGGATCTCTGGGTTTTTAGGGTTTTCTAAATTTTTATGTATTTTAGAGGTTTTTTAATATTTTTATGGTTTTTAGGGGTTTTTATTAATTTTTAGTGTTTTTAGGGGTTTACTGGTTTCTTTAGTTTTTTCGTTTTTTCGAGTTTTTGGGATTTTTTTGGGGTTTTAGAGTTTTCAAATTTTTTTTGTGGTATAAAGGGTTTTTAGAGTACATATTTGTTTTTATTGTTTTTGTGGGGGTTTTTGGTTTTGTTTTGGTTTTTAATTTTATATGGTTTTAGGGATTATGAGGGTTTTTGGGATTTTTGGGCATTTAGGGTTTCTTTAGGGGTGATAAATATTTTTTTTAGTTTTTTGGGTTTTTATGATTTTTCGCGATTTTTAATGTTTTTATAGGTTTAAAGGGTATTTAGATTTTTAATCTGTTTTTTGGATTTTTATCAATTTTTGGATTTTTTATGGTTTTTTGGTATTTGAGGGTTTTTAGGGGTTTTTAGGGAATTTTTAAGGATTTTCAGGATTTATCATTTTAGAGATTTTAGTGGTTTAATGTAATTTACGTTTTAAGGGTTTCTTATTGTTATTTAGGTTTTTTGATTTTTTTATGGTTCCCTATTTTTTGACCTTTTTTAGTATTTTTAGGTTGTTTTATAGTTTTTTATAGATTTTGGTGATTTTAGTGATTTTTAGGTTTTATTTTTCTATTTTTTATTGGTTTTAAGTCCTTTTAGGTTTTTATGTTTTTCTTATGGTTTTTTATTATTTTTAGTGCTTTTATCATTCTATGGGGTTTTAGAGTATTTTTTGGGATTTTATGGGTTTCTCTGATTTTTAGGGATTTTTAGGTTTTTAAGGGATTTTTTGGGTTTTATAGTTTTATGGTTTTTCTTTTTTTTGGGGTTTTCTAGGTTTTTTAGGGTACATAAGGTTTTTAAAATGTTCTTAATATTTTATGATTATAATGGTTTTTTAGATATTTTAGTGATTTTTTGGTTTTTTTCAGTTTTAGAGTTCTTAATGGTTTTTAGGAGGTTTATGGGGTTGATGGGTTTTAAGTATTTTTAGGGTTTCATAGGTTTTTAGGTTTCTAGGTGTTTTTATGTTTTTAAGGTTTTATTTTTTTCGTAGGGGTTTATGGGTTTTAGGGGTTTTTAGGTTTATTGGGGGGTTTTGGGGACTTCTTTGTATTTTTATGGATTTTTATGTTTTTTAGGGGTTGGAAAGGATTTTAGGGTTTTTTTTATTTTAGGGGTTTTAATTGTTTTTGGGTTTTTAATGTTTTATTATTGGTATTTAGGATCATTAGGGTTTTTATGTTTTTAGTGATTTTTAGGGGTTTTAATATTTTTATGGTTTTTAGTTTTTTTAGGTATTTTGATGGTTTTTGGGGTTTTTTAGGGTTTTTTAATTTTTTGGGTTTTTTTGAGTTTGTTTGGGGTTTTATACTTTTTTATATTTTCTTAAATTTTAGGTATTTAAAGGTATTTTAGCATATTTAGTGTTTTTTATGTTTTTTTGGATTTATATGGTTTTTAGGGGTTTAGGGTTTATAGGTTCTTTTTAGGGGTTTTAGGGTATTTATCTTTTTTAGGTCCTTTAGGGGTTTTATGTGTAGTTAGGTTTTTATGGTTTTCTAAAGGGGTTTTCAGGGTATTTGGGGATTTCTAGATTTTTTTTGTTTGTTTGTGGGGTTTTTAGTATTTTTATGGTTTTTAGGATTTTTAGGCGAAGAAGGCACGAGGCCAAGTAGAAGGCTTGGTCCCTCAAGTGTATAAATGAAAAATTAAATTGCAAGGCATTACAAGGGGGACTTATGCAACTGGGTACGGGTATAACCCTTCATGTCCAAATCCACAATTGACTCACAAAAAGAGGGAGCAACAAAAGACCACCATGATCAGCGTTTTTCAATAGCCTTCTTGGAAAGCACATCAGCTACCATATTAACTTCCCTGTATGCATGGGTGATCGTAAGAACCAGATTTTTGGATAAAGTAATGCAATCAATCCATTGGGGTAGAAGACTCCAGGGAACCTTCCTTGAATTTTGACGAAATGCCTCAACCGCAAGCATGGAGTCAGACTCAATCCAGAGTTGCTTCCAACCAAACTGGTTTGCAAACCGCACCACCTTGATGATAGCACAAAGCTCTGCTTCATAACCACATCCAATTCTGATGAAGTGATAAAAAGTACCCTTGACAAATCCTCTATAAGTACGGAAGATGCGACCACATCCAGAAGGCCCTGGAGAGCCTACTGCCGCACCATCAATATTGACTTTGATCCAAGACGGGATAGGTGGAATCCATCAGATTGACTTCACCACCAAAGGTTTTTTGAACCTACCAGAGACACAAAGAGTGCAGAGAGTGATAAGGTCAGTAAAGCAATTGTTCATTTCACCTGTTTGAATGCCCCCGGCCATCCGAACAGCAGAGTGTATGGCAAGAATACCCTCATGAAGGGAGATTGACTTATTCCGGAATATAGTAGAGTTCCTGGAAGCCCATAGAAAATCCACAATGGCTGCCGAAGCAGCAAGGAGAAGATTGTAGATTTGTTCACTATACCTCGATTATGTGATGAGAGACATCATCTGAGCAAAGGTTCTATCCAGGGAAATTGAAAACCAAAGACATCTTGCAGATACTTCCACAGACCATAGGCAAGCTTGCATTCAACAAAAAGATGTTGCACATTTTCAACATCCTACATACATATACAGTAGGTCGAAGCAAGATGCAAACCAACTATTTGAAGGTGGCCATGCATGGGTAGTCGATTCCTCCAGATCCTCCAGAAGAGCCGAAAATATCTAGGAGGAATAAAATGGAATTTGTATCTAATGATCCATGAGGGGGGATCTATTCCTTGATGACATTTGTGATTGTAAAAGTCCTTTGCAGTAAGCAGGCCAATCAAGTTCAGTTTCTAGATAATTGTGTCATAATCCATGTAACTGTAGAGTTGAATCTCAGAAATGATATGGGCAGGTAAGATCCCAGCCAGCTCCGGTATTCTGGTGTTGAGTTCATTAATGGACATGTGTTGAAAGCCATGCGGAACCTGCATAGATTCATGCAGTGAACTCTTGAGCCAAGGGGTGGACCAACAATTCAAGTTGGATTGCCTCGAGACAGCCCAAGTAGATTGAGAGATAATGTCCTTGTACGAGTATTTAACCGTTGTCTAAACAGAGGAGAGCATGTACCCAGTATAACCATTGCACAGCTTCCCAGTAAAGCGTTCTTTGAGAAAGTCCAAATCACCCTCTCTATGTGTGAAAAGATTCCAAGTGAATTTGGCCAACAAGGCATCATTCAAGATCCTGAGATCCTTAATGCCTAGCCCACCCATTTCAAGTGGTTTGATGCACTCCTTCCAAGAAAAAGTGATCGATTTTCTTTCATTAATACAGCATGTCCATGCAAAGTTCCGGATCTTGGCTTGAAGGGATTTAATTAGGCTAACTGGCCATTTATAGATGGAGAAGGTATGATCAAACATTGAGGTGACAACATAATTGATGAGACATATCCTGCCTACTTGTGAGAGGGTCTTGCCCTTCTATTTGGAAAGCTGTTGAGTGATGTTAACAGAGATGCTTTCAAGATGACAATGTTTAACCTTCCCCCAAAATAAGGGAACACCAAGACAGTTGAAAGGAAAAGATCCTTTTTTGACACAAAGGCATCTGACAATCTTGTCATGTCTCATAGTAGAGCTCCCATTCCCAAACACAATAGATGATTTAATCCAGCTAATGGCCTGTCCAGCAATATCCTCATAATGAGCGAAGATTTTCCGGATAGAATATATGGTCTGCATATTAGCCTGCCCAAAGAGGAGGATATCATCAGCATAAAGTATGTGTGAAGGCACAAATAAATCTCTCCCTTCATTAAAAAGGCTATAGTAGCCAGCCAGTATAGCATTAGTAACAAGGTGGCTTAGGTAGTCCTCAGCAAGTGCAAAGAGAATTTTGGAAAGAGGATCACCCTGTCAGACCCCCTGGGAACACTGAAAGAATCCTTTTGGAGCTCCATTAATCAAAACAGAAATTCTGGCACTATTCAAGATGGTGGAAATCATGCAAACAAATTTTTCTGAGAAACCATACATGCCAGGAATCTTGAACAGGTAATCTGACTTAATATTATCAAAGTCTTTGGATATATCCTGTTTTAAGGCAAAGGACCCAAACTTCAATGCCCTGCTCATGGAATTAACTCCTTCAGAGGTTGTGTATAACCAGTTCTGATTACTTCTTCCAAGAACAAAACCAAATTGGATAGGTGTAATCATGTTGCCAACAATCTTCCCTAACAGGACAATAATGATTTTGCTAATAATCTTGGGTATAGTGTTCCCAATGGAAATTGGCCGAAAATCACCTATCTCAATTGCAGCTTCCTTTTTAGGAAGCAGGGCAATAAAATTGGAGTTGACTTCGTGAGGGATTAACCCCAAGAGAAAGAATTCCCTAACAGCTTTAGTTATTTCTGCATGAAAGATGTCCCAATAAAAGGTGATGAATTTGTTGGTGAAGACATCTGGGCCGAGAGCACTATCCGAATTGAGAGAAAAAAGGGAATATCTGACTTCATCCTCAAGAGGTGGAGAAGTCATATCATTGTTCTGTGAATCATTAACACATTTCTCAATGCATGCAGCAAGCGGGAAGCAAAGGGAATGCCATCATCATTATAAAGCACTTTGAAGTGATCAACAGCAGAATCAGAGAGCTCTTTCTCATCAACAATGGCAAGACCATTGATATGGATCTGATTTGGTTCTTTATGAACTCTTTTCTCCCATTGCAAGAGATGAAAAAACTTTGAGTTTCTATCACCATCTTTAAGCCATAGGACATTGAATTGATGTTTTTTCATACTCTCCTTGAGTTCCAAGAGATCATCAATCCTTTTATGAAACACAATCTCTTCACTGGTAGGAATGTTCCCTTGTTGATTGTTCTCCTGGATAGACTTCAGCTAATATTCTGCATCACTAATGTCATCATCAAGCCTCGAGAAGGAGTTCCTGCTCCAAACTTTTAGGAGGCTTTTGATCTTGCGAAGCTTGGAGGAAACCAAAACGTGAGGACTCCCATGAAAAGCAGTGTTCCATCCATCAAGAACGAGTTCCCTACAACCTGGGATTAAGAGCCAGGCATTATTAAATTTGAAAGGTAGAGGAGAGGTCCTCCTACTTTCCTCCCGAATGTTGACAATAAGAGGATTATGATCAGAATTGAATTTTGGAAGAGAAAATCCTTAGATAACAGCTGGGGAGCTGCTGTCATTGATTTGCATAAATCACTTATCAATTATTTATTTGTTCTAAGTGAGAATATGGATCACAACTGGGTTTAGTGTTTTTAGGGATTTTGAGGGTTTTTTTTTACTTTTTAAGATTTTTGGGTATTTTTTGAGTTTTTAGTGTTTTATAGGTTTTTAATGGTTTTATGTGTTTTTTGGTGCTTTTCATAATTTTCCTCGGGTTTTATGGTGTTTTTATTTTTTTAGGGATTTTATGGGAGTTTTTGGAATTTTTATGGATTATTACGGGCTTCATTGATTTTGAGGGGTTTTTATGGTTTTATGGTTTTTAGAATTTGTATTGGTTTTAGGGGTTTTTGAGTTTTAGGGTTTCTATAGTTTTTTGAGTTTATTAATTTTTCAGTGGTATTAAATATTTTTCTATTTGTGAATTGTTTTATGGTTTTATGGGTTTTTATGGTTTTTAGGGGTTTACGATTTTTTCTGATTTTAGGGTTTTAGGGATATTTAGTGTTTTTTTCATTTTGTATGTTTATTAAGGGTTTTATGTGTTTCTAGCGGTTTTAATGGTTTCTTATGGGAATTCAGGGTTGTTATGATTTTATGTACATTTTAGGTATTTCTTAAAAATTTTAGGATGTTTATGGGATATTTTTTTATTGATTTGGTGAATTTTAGATTTTTTAAATGGTTTCTATGGGTTTTTGGGTCTTTAGGAGTCATTTTTATTTTTATGGTTTCTAAGGGTTTTTATAGGTTTTTATATTTTTGTATTTTTAAAGGGATTTTATAATGTTTATTGTTTTTATAGTTTGTATGGGTTTTGTTGGTTTTTAATATTTTTTTATAACTTAAGTGTTTTTTGGTCTTTTAAGGGTTATTTTGTTTTTAGCATTTTTGATGTTTTTATGGGTTTAAAGTGTTTTTATGTTATTTTGGTTTTCTTATTATTTTGGAACTTTTGGGGGTTTTTTATATTTTTAGGGATTTGATGACTTAAGGGATTTTATGATTTATGTGGTTTTGGAGATTATGAATGTTGTTATTGTTTTTAGGGTTTTGTAGGGTTTTAGAATATTTTTTGTTTGTATGGGGTTTAATTGTTTTTAGGATTATAAGGTCTTACTAGGGATTTTCAATGATTTTTTAGGTCTTTTTAGTTTCTAGTATTTTTTATTATTTTTAGGTTGTTTAGGGATATTCAGTATTATATTGTTTTTTGGGTTTATTTTGAGTTTTTTTGGGTCTTAATGTTTTTAGGGGTTTAAAGGGGTTCTAGACATTTTAGTGTAATTTTTGGATTTTTAACATTTTTTTTATCATTTTTAAGGTTTTAGCAGTTTTATGGATTTTATAGATTTTAGGGTTTTATAGTATTCAGTAATTTTATATTTTTTTGGGTTTAAATATTTTTTGGTTTTTAGGGTTTTTTTAGAAGTTTTCAGGTTTTTAAGGTTTTTATGTTTAAAATGATTTTATACAATTTCCTATGATTTTATGGATATTTAGGAATTTTAGGGGTATTTTTAGGGTTTTAGGGTTTTTAGATTTTTTAGGGTTTTATGCATTTTACATTTTTTTTGGTTTAAATGTTTTCTTATAGTTTTTTATATTTTTAAGGATTTCAAAAAATTTATGGATTTTTTGGGATTTTTAGTTATTTATGGTTTCTCAAACATTTTTGGGATTTCTGAGGGGGGGGGGGGGGTGGGTGTTTTAGGGTATTTATGGTTTTTTGGGTTTTTAAAGATTTTTGGATTTTTTTGTATCTTTAATTTTTTTAATTTTTTTAGGGTTTTAAATGGTTTTCTAGATATTTTTATGATTTTTAGGGTTTTTATTGGGTTATTTGGTGTTTTATGGTATTGAGGCATTTTTTTCACTTTTAAGGGTCTTGGGGGTATTATCATTTTTATATTTCGTATCATTTTTATATGTTTGTAGGTTTAAAATTTTTTCTTAAGGTCTTAAGGGTTTTTATGATATTATGGATTTTTATGGATTTTTTTTGAGTTTTATTGTTTTTAGTGATTTTAGTTATTTTCAGGGTTTTAATGGTATTTTAGGTATTTTAGGTATTTTACAGTTTTATCTTTTTTAGGTTTTTATAGGTTTTCGACATTTTTAGGTGTTTTTGTGACTTTTTTAGGATACTTATGGATTTATCTTTTAAAACATGTTTAGGGTTTTTAGCCTTTTGTATGGTTTTTAATGGTTTTGGGTTTTAAGGGGTTTTATGGGTTTTTATAGTTTTTTTATTTTTAGTGGTTTAACAAGGTTTTAGAGTTTTTATTAGGCTTTCTAGTTTTATGTGTTTTAGGATTTTTATAGTTTTTAGGCATTTAGGGTCTTTTTAGAGGTTATGGGGGGGTTTTATTGGGTTTTATGGTTTTAAATATTTTTAGTTTTTTAGGTTTTCATAGATGTTTTGAGGTTTTTCAGGGTTTTTTACATTTTAGGGATTTTTATGACTCTTTGGATATTTATGGGTTTGTAGTGTTGTTTGGGATTTTTACAAATTAAGGGTTTTTAAGTGATTTAGGTTTTCAAGGTTTCCTTTATGGTTTTGATTTGTTTATGGTATATTATATTTTTATTAATCTTTAGGCATTTTTTTATTTTTTTATTTTTAGGGGTTTTTGAGGATTTTGTGGCTTTTGGGGGTTTAATGGGTTTTTTGGGTTTTTTGGCATCTTTTTAGTTTTTACGGGATTTATGTGTTTTTAGAATTTTGTGGTTTGTTTAGGTGTTTTTAGTTTTTTAGGGTCTTTTAGGTTTTATGGAATTTTAGGGCCTTTTAAGATTTTTGTATTTTAGCGATTTTAGTGTTTCTAGAAATTTTTTGGGTTTTTGGTTTTTTGGGATATTAGGGATTTTTAGTGGATTTTTTTCATTTTTATGGGTTCCCTAGGTTATTTTATAGTTTTTAGGGGTTTTATGGTTTTTAGCGGTTTTTGGGGGGTTTTTGGGTTTTTATCATTTTTCAGCTGTTTTGGTTTTTAAAGTGTTTTTAAGTCGTTAGGTTTTGTATTGTTTTTCCATTGGGTTTTGTGGGTTTTTTATGTTTTTATATAATTTTATAGAATTTTCTAATATTTATGGATTTTTACAGTTTTTAGTGATTATGAAGGTTTTTATGGTTTTTTGGGTTTTTAGTTTTTCTTAGGGTTTTGAGGTTTTTTGATTTTTTTTATTTTAAGAGATTTATATGGGTTTTATATTTTTAGTGGGTTTTATGTTTTTAAGTATATTTTTGGTATTTTAGTGGTTTGATGTGTTTTTAGGCAATAATGGTTTTCTAAGGGGTTTTTACGGTTTTTAAGGTTTTTAGGTTTTTTCAGGTTTTTTAATATTAAGTGATTTTTAGCATTTTTATGGATTTTAGTGTTTTATGGTTTTTAGCACTTTTGGTTGTTTTTAGGGTTTAAGTTGTTTTTTGGTTTTTAGCCTTTTTATGCTTTCTAGGGGTTTTATGTTTTTTATGTTTTTATGTTTTTCTTTGTGGTTTAATGTTTTTTTTAATTTTTAAACTTTTAAGAATTTTTACTAATATTTAAGATTTTTATTGGGTTTTAGTGTTTTTATGGGGTTTTTGGTGTTTTAGAAATTTTCTTTGAGTTTTTCTGCGATTTTACCCATTTTTTATTTTTAAACAATTTTTATATAAAAGTTATTTTCAGTGTTGTTATTGGGTTTTTAGGGTTTTATGGATTTTAGTTTTTATATATATTTAGGGGGTTTATGGTTTTTTGTGTTTTTAGGGGATTTAGGGTTTTTTATGGTATTTAATATTTTTTGGATTTTATGGGTTTAAGTGTTTTTTGGATTT
Organism: Viscum album; assembly: GCA_963277665.1. Lineage (NCBI taxonomy): Eukaryota > Viridiplantae > Streptophyta > Magnoliopsida > Santalales > Viscaceae > Viscum > Viscum album. The sequence goes on from OY728152.1 coordinate 1,119,973,904, forward strand.
TATGGATTTCTAAGGGGTGTTTAAGGTTTTTATGTTTTTTAAAATTTAGGGATTTTTAGGGCATTTTGATGATTTTTATTGATTTTTAGGGTTTTACTGATATTGATGATTTTTATGGTGTTTTATGGTTTTTTTGGTTATTTCGGTTTTTTTGTGGTTTTTGGTTTTTTAGGAATTTTAATCATTTTTTAAGGATTTATAAATTCTTTTCATTAAATAAATTGTTTTTTATATTTTTAATGATTTTTAATGATTTTTATGGTTTCTTAGTGTTTTTAGGGGTTTAGGGTTTTTATGGTTATTTTGGGTTTTTAGGGTATTTTTGAGTTTTACTATTTTTGGGGATTTTTAGAGTATTCAATGTTTTATGTGGTGTAAGTAATTTTAATAGTTTCCTGTAGTTTATATGGTTGTTATGAATTTTAGGGTTTTTACGCCTTTTAGGGGTCTTTATGAGTTTTAGGGTTTTAGAGTTTGAGGGACTTTGATGGGTTTTTTTGTTTTTTGGGTTTTTTAGTGTTTTCGGGGTTTGAAGGGTTTCCAAGAGGTTTTAAGAGTTTTATTATGATTTTTCAAATATTAAGGAATTTTTATGTTTTTATGGGTTTTACAGTATTTAGGGGTGTTGTGCGTTTTTAGAGTTTGTAGGGTTTCTAAATGTTTTATTGCCTTTAGTTTTTAGGGGTCTTATGAATTCTTATGTTTTTAAGGTTTTATTAGGGGATTTTATGGTGTTATGGGTTTTTATGTATTTAGTGTTTTAGGGTTTGTTTGGATTTTATGTGGTTTTTTGTGTTTTTAGGGGGTTTGGGGGTTTTCTAGGTTTTAGGGTTTTATGGTTTTTATGTTTTTTTTGAGTTTTTAGTGTATTTTAGGTTTTTTACAGTTTTAACATTTTTAGGGTTTTAAAGGGTTCTTAGTTATTTAAAGGTTTTATGGGATTTTAGTAGTTTTTATCGTTTTTAGGTGTTTTTCCATTTTTATGGTTTTAGTGTTTGTAGCATTTTTTATGTTTTTTGGGGTTTTAACTATTTTTTGTTTTTAAGTATTTTTATCGTCATTTATAGTATTTATGGTTTTTTACAATTTTAGGAAAATATAGGGTTATTTTAGGATTTTTATGGTTTTTAAGGTTTTTAGGGATTGAGAGGTGTTTTAGTGTTTTTAGGGTATTTGGGTTTTTATATTTTTTCATTTTTTGGTTTTTTTGTGTTCTTTAGCGGTTTTAAGGGTTTTCAGTGTTTTTAACGTTTCTAGGGGTTTGAAGGGATTTTAGAGTTTTAGTGGTGTTTATGTTCTTACGTTTTTCATATGTTTTTAGGGTTTTAATGGTTTTTAGGGGTTTTAGGGTCTTTTATCATCAACATTCAAATTTTAATTAAGAGATAACAACAAAGAAAAACGAAAAAACTACAAAGACAGACCACAAGAAACACAAAATGACCTATAGAGGTCTAAAAAATGAAGACCGAGGGCATCCCCTATGATCAAATTGACCCCCTCTATCTTAAAACTAAAAAAGTCATGATACACAACACTATTGAAATCATAAGAATACACCGAATACAAGTAGTCTTCCACTTTATTTCCATCACTCTAGGTATGAGAAACCTTGTTGTTACCCTCTAAGATACTACGACACTTTCCTGATGATATAAATAAATACCAAGGAATCATACATGCACCTTTAATAGCATTGTACAACACCATAGAGTCTGTTTCAACCTCCATAACAACCAAACCTTTTTTTTCTACAAATAATGAGACCCTCAAGCATGGTTTTTTCATCAACCATAGAAGGTGTCCCCTTCCCAAGAATAATATAAAAATCCAGAAAAATAGACCCTCTCTTGTCTCGCACCACCCCTCCTCCATGAATATTTTCAGCTATACAGGAACCATCGCAATTCAATCTAAGACCGCCAGCAGGAGGATACCAATATACCCAATTACCCAGCTTACATATACGCCCCTGAGAATATGAATTAGATCCCTGCAATATCCGCTGATTAGAAGGAGCTTCCAACCATTTTACCAAGGCTTTAGAAAAATCAAATATCATATATTTAACTTTGGAAATAACCAGTATCCATTTGTGACCACCCCGCCAAAAATAAATTTATTCCTCACATTCCATAACCACCAACATCCAACTTGAAGAATCAATGTTCAATCAGATCTTTCAATGTTACATCTCCCCGAGCCATGGAACCATTGATCAAAGAAAGATATATCATCCATATTATAATTTTACCAAGCAATAAACTCACTAAAATAACCCCACAACTCATGTTCCCATTCACTTCTAAAGAAAAGATGATCTGAGCTTTCATCCTTATACACCCTGCAATAGACACACTAGAGACAATATTAACACCACACCGCTTTATATTTTGATCTGTAGGAATAGAATTATGTCTAATCCTCTAGATAAAAAATTTAATCTTAGTTGGAAATTTTTTGACCTGAAGTGTTTCATTCCAAACATCCCTATGATTTTTAATTTTCATTGAACTACGGTAATCCATTATAGTTAAAAGCTCGGATGGGGAAGGGGGAAAACATACCTATACGGATCATTGTTTATTTCAATAAAATTACATAGATCTTTATGAATTTTATTCAGGACTGCTTTAATAAACTCATGATATTGACAAGACTCTTGGAAAAAAATAGAAGTAGTAGGTAAAAAGGGATAAGCAAGGACCTCCCCACTCTAATTATGATACCTAAACAACACATCCCCTTTTCCAATTATCCAGTGAGACTGATTTTTCAGACTATCAATAACAGGACCAATCTCAAACCATAGCGGAGAAGCATTCTGACCAATATCAACATAATCCCCCAAAGAGTTACCACACATTGTACACCCTCATAAAGATCTTTTCTCCAAAACTTCCCAAGACAACTTAGTATGCATATAGTGAATATTATCCTCAAGGATTCTAACATTAATACCTCCCACAATAATTGGTCGAGCCATCCTATTCTATGAGACCCAATTTATTTTCCTTTTCCCCTTCGGATCCCATATAAAACTAGCAATAATTAATTCAATGTTTTTTATAAAACCTTTAGGTACTTTGATAGAGGAGAGAACATGAATTGGGGTGGCCAATAACACACTATTCACCAAGGCAATTCTACCACCAAAGGATAAGAAAATATTTTTCCAATTAAGAACACAGACTAGGATTTTTATAACAATATTGTCAAAATGAAACTTATGAAGCCTTCTAGGAGAAAGGGGGCCCCCAAATATTCAGTAAGAAAATAACCTCTTTTCATATCCAGAATAAGACCAACCCTATCCATCATGGAAACCGAGTAGGTGCTAGATATAAAGAAACTAATCTTACTTTTCCTCACATACTGGCCACTCAAATAACAATAAATATCCAATATCCTATTAAAACTTATTAAATATTTACTCAAAGAATTCATGAATATCATAGTATTATCTGCAAGCATAAGATGAGAAACCAATGGGGGAAACCATTCTTAGATGATAAGGGATAAAATCCCTATTTGATATATTTATATGAATGATAGGGATGAGAACATATTGAGATATAATAAAAAATACTAGGGGAAATAGGATCCCCCTAACATAGACCCCAGGCTTCCTTAAAGAAACCAAAGGATTTACCCCTGAAGGAAACAACCATACAAGCTGATCTAGAAAATCTAAAAATAATATCAACATTCCAAGGAGAGAATCCCTTACCTGACCTGACTCTATTGAAGAAAATACATTCCATACTATCATAGGATCTGTTCATATAAATCTTAATAATCATATTTGATCCACATGTTTTGATATTAATATCCCCGCACAATTCTTGAGCCAAATATATTTCCCCTTGTATTGATCTTCCCCTCACAAAACCATGTTGTTCCATATAAATCCACTAAGGAAGATGACTTGATAGCCTAGTATTGATAAAACTGGAAAGAATCATGCAAGGGACATTACAAATACTAATCTAATAAAAGTGGAAGATAGAGGAAGGATCCTTAGTCTTAGGGATGAGCACCACTTGGGTGGCACAACCAATTCTAGGAAGGAATCCACCTTGAAAAAAATCCTGAATAGCTATAATCACATCTCCTTTGATAATATCCCACTAATATCTATAAAAATCTATAGGAAACCCATCAGAACCATTATATCTATCTGGATTCAGATTCATCATAATAGAAAAAATCTCATCCTCCTATAGAATGGCACTAATACTTTTATTATCACATTCAGAAACACAGGTTGGAATCACATCCAAAACATCTGAAGGACCCCTCGGGTACCCGTATGGATTCTTTATATTAGGACCAGCAAGAATTTCCTTGAAATAAATGTTATCCATATACTAATCACAACCTTGTTATTTGTAAAAGAACCATCCTCCGGCCTAATATTTTGTTTCGCAAACACTTTCCTCTCCTTTATACAACCATGGAAATAATCATTATTTTTCCCCCCTCTTTTTACCACTTTATCCTTGCAGTATCCCTTGAAATTCTATATTTTTTCAGTAAAACATATAAAAAAATTCCTTCTTACCAACTAGATCCTCAAAAATAGACTCGCTCCGATATTCCTCTAGTTTTCTTTCAAGTAAATCAACATCTTTAATTAATTCATCAAGATCCCTATCTTGGGAAGGAATATCCCTTTCCCACATCTTGAATTTACTATTAAGGTGCCCCATTTTGTTATGAATATTCATCCATGTATTCCCCTGATAGGATTCATTGCAGATCAGGTGAACCATATCATGAAATCCCAGAATTCCAGCACAATGATGAAAATACCTAAACCTCTCATTGTTCTCATTTCCAAAAGCAATATTAAGCATGAGCGGGAGTGATCAGAAAAACTACAAACCAAATGAACCACCTCAGAACTATAAAACATAAAAAAGCCTACATATTACCCAAACATCTATCCAATTGACTCCAAGAACAGAAAACCCCTTTTTGATTATTACACAACTAGAACTTGTCACTTGAAAAACCAAGATCCATAAGACTTTTACCAACCATACATTGATTAAAATATAAATGTTCTCTTCTAGAAAAAGGGCCTCTCCCATTTATTTTTTCAGATCATCCACTACATTTAAATCACTTTCTCTGAACCATGGGAATGAATAAGGCTCAAATTGATTAATATAATTCTCCAAAGTCTGCCTCTATTGGGAATCACAACTACCATAGATAAAGGAAACTAGAAAATGGAGAAAATCACTAGTCACCCTGACTATAATAAGCTGGTCACTCACTTAGTTTTGATCCACCTTGAGAATCTTTTTCTAGAATAACCAAATATATCTATTACTGGGATCTTCATGACTGCATGTAGGGTAAAATCTCCTCTCTTTGGTCGATTGATTATGTTATCAGGAGGTTATATTCCAAGATCAAGAACATGGGAATAATCATGGATCATACATGGCCTAAGGGGGATATGGTGGATGATTACCTTACTGGCATGGAGGAGGAGGCTGAAAGTACAAGTGTCAAGTGTATTATGAATATTCAGAAAATGAAGCCTGAGGAGTGTGCTTAATTATGGGAGATCAACTTGGTCTTCACTACTTTAGACCTCCTTGAGTATCACAAAACCAGTCTTAACTCGAGCTCGTAAACCACAAGAATTAAATATTAGAATAGAAATCATTGAAACAATTCAGGCCTAGTTTTGACCCTAGGCATTTTGGTGAGACTAGGATATGAGGAAAAAAGATCACACATAGATCAAATCTTTTCTCTTGTGTACACTCCATTTTCCAAGAGTGAAGAAAATTTATTTGGTGAAGCTGAAAAATATCAACTCCAAGGAGATCTCCCTTCCACCTTACTTGGAGGAGATAGATTTCCATTGCTTTTAAAAATAGGTTTTATAACACCACTTTGCCTACCATCATTCGTTCTCTCATTAGAAGAAGGCCAAACATTATTGTCAACTAATATTAAAGAACAAGACATACTTCCATCACTTGGAATATATTCATCTTTAACAATCTCATGTATAACCTCCACTCTAGACAATATCATCATCAATGGAATTTGAAATACCATCATACCATAAAAAGACTGATTAGCCGACCTTTCCCATGAAATTTTGAAGCCTTTAACATCTATATACACACTCTATATACCATTCATCCTTCTTGGTTTTAGGGTCTTTTTGGGTTTTAGGGTATTTAACATCTTTAGGTTTTGAGGGATTTTATGTGTTTTTAGGTTTTTAAGCATTTCATATTTTTTTCCAGGGGTTTTAGGGTTTTTTATGTTTTTATGGATTTATAGGGTTTTTTTGAAATTTTTATTTGTTTTAGGGCATGCTAGGTTTTTATCATTTTTTAGTGTTTTAGTGTTTTTTTATTTTTATGGGTTTTCAGTTTTATAACTTTTTACAGATTTCAATGGGGTTTTCTAAGATTTTAGGTTTTTTAACATTTCATTGGGATTTTAATGTATTTTTTAGTATTTTTTTGGTTTTTAGGGTGTTTAGGGATTTTTTGGATTTTTATGGTTTTTAGGCTTCTTATGGTTTTTATAGTTTTTTTGTTTTTAGGAGTAATTTGAGATTTTAAGGTTTTTAATGTTTTTAGTGTTTTTAAAAAATTTGTGGGATTAAATAGTTTTTGTATTTTTTAGTTTATTTTTAGGGTTTCTATGGGTTATTATTACTTTTATAGGTTTTTTGGATTTTTTATTGTTTTTAGGAATTTTTGGGTTTTAGGTTCTTTTAGGGGTTTTACTTTTTTTAGAATTTTATGGTTTTAGGGTTTTTAGTTATTTTTAGGTTTTTTGGGTTTTCATTGGATATTTCAAGGGTTTCAGGCATTTATATATGTTTTTATGGGTTTATACAGTTTTTAGGATTTTTATGAGTTTTTACGGTTTTTAGGGATTTTGTCGGGTTTTGATTTTTTCAGTTTTTAGGGGTGTTTAGGGGTTTTATTGTTTTTTTGGTTTTATAGAGGTTTGTAAGTGTTTTTAGGTATTTATGGTTTTCTTATGATTTTTCATAATTTCAGTGTTTTTTACAATTTTCGGGATTTTTAGAGATTTCTTGGAGTTTTATGGATTGAAGGGTTTTTAAGGATTTTGAGGGGTTTTAAGTATTTTATGTTTTTATTATTTTTAGGGGTTTAAAGTTTTTTCCTATTTCTTAGGGTTTTTATAATATTTTAGATATTTTTAATTTTTTGGGGGGTTTAAAGGATTTTTAGACTTTTCTTGTTGGTTATCAGGGTTTTATGGGATTGTATGGTTGTAAGGGCTTTATAATTTTTATAGTTTTTAGGGGTTTGTGGTTTTAGTATTTTTTAGGTTTTTAGGGGTTCTAAGTGTTTTTAGATTTCTATGATTTTATTTGGTTTCTCCATGTATTTAGGGATGTTTTAATTTCTATATATTTTTAATGTTTTTAGGATTTTTATAGTGTTTATAGAATTTAGTGATTTTTGGGTTTTTCGGAATATTGGGTTTTTTTGTTTTTTATATTTTTAGGAATTTTAAGTTTTTTTTTGTGTTTTCAGGTTTTGATATGTTTTTTCTAGGTTTTTAGGTATTTTTTATGTTTTTAGGGATTATTTATGATTTTTATGGGTTTTTAGGAATTTTGACGGGATATGTTTTTTTGTGTTTTTAGGGATTTTATGGTTTCTTCTATTTTATGATATTTTTTTAATTTTTTTGTTTTTATCATTTTTAGGGATTTTAAAAATTCTTCATTTTTCAAGGATTTTTATGGTTTTTATGGGTTTTTAGATTTTTATGGGTTTTTGGTGTTTTTGTGGTTTTTAGGGGTTTTAGGGGTTTTAGGGTCTCTTTAGGATTTATGGGGTTTTTAGAATTTTTAGGTTTTTAGTGGATTTATTTTTTTTAGTGTTTTAAGGCCTTCATATGGGTTCTTAGTTTTTTATAGACTTTTAGAATTTTAGAGATTGTTTGGAAATTTTAGAGATTTTTATGGGTATTTAGTGTTTTCATGTATTTTTAAGGGATTTTTTTTATTTTTTAGGGTTTTGTGGTTTGTATGATTTTTGGTGTTTGGGGGGTGTAGATTATTTAGGGGTTTTAGGGGTTATAATGATTTGGGGGGGTATGGTATTTAGGGGTATTGGGGATTTTAGGGTATTTTTAGGGTTTATTAAGGGTTTTAGAATATTTATTTTTTCTTGGGGTTTTATGTGTTTTTTGGGTTTTAAGGGTTTCTTAGGAATTTTTATGGATTTAATGATTTTTTATGTTTTAAGGTATTTTTAGGTATTATTTAGTATTTTATCCCTTTTTCGGGCTTTTAGTAATTTTTAATGTTTTTAGTGATCTAGGGTTTTATGGTTTGTTTGGGATTTTCACATGGTTTTAGTATTTTAGTGGTTTTAAGTGGTTTTAGAGTTTCTTTAACATTTTTATGGGTTTAATGGGTTTTAAGTCTATTTATATTATTAAGGTTTTATTAGGGTTTTTTATTTTTTTTATGTATTTTTATGGATATTTTAGGATTTTTATGTTTTTTGGTGTTTTACGGATTTTGAGGGTTATTTTAGAGATTTTAGGGGTTTTTTGGGGTTCTAGGGGTTATTTGTATTTTTTTGGTGTTTTATAATTTTTTTTGTTTTTTTAATGTGTTTAGGTTTTTATATTGATCTTATAGTTTTTAGTGGGTTTTAGGGTTTTATCGGTTTTTAGGGATTTTTATGATATTTATGATTTTCAGAGGTGTTATGGATATTAGGTTAATTTTATCATTTTTAGGGTTTTTTGGGTTTTTATGGTTTTTGTGGGGTTTTATGTGTTTTTTGGTTTTCTTAGTTGTTTTCAGGGTTTTCAGTTTTCTTTTGTTTTTGGTATTTTTACTGTTTTTTAGGATTTAATTGTATTTTTGGATTTGTTGGATTTTAGTGGATTTTAGGGATTTTTAAAAAAATTTAGGTTGTTTAGGGGTTTTAAGAGTGATAGGGTTTTATCATTTTTCTTAGGGATTTTCACGGTTTTTTTAGTTTTTACATTTTTTTGTGATGTTTATGGATATTTTAGGATTGTTATGGATTTTCAGGATCTTTAGGAATTTTAAAGGGTTTCATGGTTTTTAGGGTTTATTGGGGTTTTATGGTTTTTTAGGGTTTTGGTTTTTTAGGTTTTTAATTATTTTTAGTATTTTTTAATTGTTTTTATGTGTTTAAAGGTTTATTAGTGTTTTTAGTGGTTTTAGGTTTTGTAAGATTTTTAGCATTTTTAGTTATTTTAGTGGTTTTAGGTTTTTTTAGTTTTTATGGATTTCTAAGGGGTTTTAGTAATTTTAAGGTTTTTTATGTTTTTAGAGATTTTAATGGATTTTTTGGTTTTTTATGGTTTTAGGTATTTTTAGTAAATTTTGGGTTTTGGGGTTCTTGGGGTTTTTTGGGGGTTTTGATTTTTTTTTGTAATTTTTGGGGTTTTATGTGTTTTTAGGTTTGATGGTTTTCTAATGGATTATCTAAGTTTTTTTTTTGTTTTTAATAATTTAATGGATTTGTGGATCTTTTTTAGGATTTTCTGGTATTTATGGTTTTTAAGGAATTTAATGGGTTTTAGGGTTTTTAGGGTTTTTATTGTTTTTTGGGTTTTTTGGGTTTTTTAGTTTTTTTATGGTTTTGATGTTTTTTAGGTTTTTTAAACCTTTTTAGTTATTTAAAAGTTTTTTATAGTTTCTAGTGGGTTTTTTGGGGATTAAAGTTTTATTTATAGTTTCTGGGGTTTTAAGAAAAGAAGGTACATGACCAGGTGAGACTGGTCAACAAATTTAAATAAAAGTAGATAGGTACAGGGTCTTATAAAGAGGGCCTATAGAAGCGGGTGTGATTATCACCCTTCATGTCTGAGTCCACAAGGGACATACAGTAAGGAGGAGTGATTAAAGACAACATGAAGCCCCTGTCTTCAATTGCTTTCTTTGAGAGTGCATCTGCAACCGCATTCGCTTCCGAGAAAGAATATGTGATATGCAGGGTATGATCTTGTGAATCTTAGAGGCATTCAATCTATTATGGGAGTAGCTGCCATGGTACTCTTCTTGATCCTCTTCTCAGGGCCTCCACCACCAGCATTGAGTTGGACTCAATGCATAGGCGCTTCGAAGAAAATTTCTTTGCAAACTGGACTACCTTAGTGACGGTCCATAATCCCCTTCATAGGTGCATCCACTCCCTAGGAAATGAAATAAGTATCCCATGACAAAGCCTCTATAAGTCTGAAAGACCCCTATGCATCCCGCGAGACCAAGTTCTACTGATGCGGCGCCATCCACGATAACTTTCATCCAACCTGGAATTAGGGGAATCCACCAGATGAATTTCATGGGTGTCAGTTGCATGCACCTACCAGGAACACTAAGAGTTCTCAAAATGATCAAATCATTCATGTTGTTATGAATTTCTCCAGTTTGAATATGAGATGCCGCGTGAACATCTTTATGGATCGCCAGGATTCCACTATGGAGGGAGCTAGCATTTGACTCAAAAATGGTCTTATTTCGAGCTGTCCACACATAGCTTGCAAGGGCCGCAACTACAACGAGCATGAGGTTCTTGATCTTCTCGCTACATTCCGCACTGATGACACTGTTAAAAATTTCATCCAGGGTACTGCCCATGTATTATTTTTGGCCAAAGAGGTTCTGCACAAAGTACCATAATGATTTAGGGAGCCTACAACTAAGGAAGATGTGTGGCGCATTTTCCTCTACTCGCAGACAGGTTGGGCAAGCCGAGGCTAAGCTCCATCCGGCTTTTTTGAGTTTCTCCTACACATGCAGCCTGTTCATCTACACTTTCCATAGAAGAATAAAACATGATGGTGGTATGAAGTTTCTCCTAAATTTGGAGATCCATGTCCGTGGATGGGTGCCTTGTCTACATTTATACTGATAGAGCTCCCTTGTGCTCAACTATCCAACAGGGTTGGGTTTCCAAATGAGGCTATCAATGTCAGGGAATTGATAACTCTATATTTTCTGAATAATGTTTTCAGAAAGGATCCTGATGAGCTCCACCATTCGGTTGTTGCATTCAGAAATAATGAGGTGCTACAAGTTGGGTGGAGGCTGAACAGAGTCACTAATTGGCCTGTCAAGCCAGGTATTTGTCTATAAATTCATGTTTGAGTGCCAGGAGACTATCCATTTTTATTGAAGGATGATGTCTCTATATGAGGATCTGATCATAGTCCACACTGATGATGGAATGTAACTAGTAAACTCGTCACAGAGATTAGAGTTGAACCTTTACCTTAGGAAGTCCAGACCCCCATATTGTGGATTGAATAGGTTCCATGTGAATTTCCCAATGAGGGCATTATTGAATTTATGGAGGTCTTTAATTCCAAGGCCACCAATATCAGCATGTTTAGTAAATTTATTTCATGCGAAGGAGATTAATTTCATTTCATCAGTGCATCCAGTCCAGGAAAAGTTCCATATCTTGCTTTGTAGATTTTTAATCAGTCTTGTGGGCCATCTATAAATTGAAAAGGCGTGTACAAACATGGACGTGATGACTGAGTTGATTTAGAAAACTCTTCCTTCTTGTGATAGAGTTTTCCCTTTCAATCTTGACAGTTGTTGAGTGATTTTAATCGAGATAATTTCAAGGTGATATATTTTCACATTCCCCCAGAACAACAGAACTCCCAAGTATATAAAGTGGAGGGATCCCCACAATTTTCCCATAGATTTTAAAATGGGACGTTAACTTTGGGAAGAAACCCACTTTCCAAAGATAATGGACGATTTGTTCCATCTTATCACTTGGCCTGCAACATCTTCATAGTGCCAGGAGAACCTTTGGACATTGAACATGGTCTGCTTATTTGCCTGCCCTAAGAGGAGGATTACATCAGCATAGAGTAGGTGTGAGGGCACATGAAGGTCCTTTTCTTCCTTGATTGGGGTGAAGATGCCAGCCTGCACCAGGTCAATAATGCATCGACTCAAGTATTCTTCAGTGACCGAAAATAGTCTGCCGGAGAGGGGGTCTTCTTGTCTGACGCCACGAGAGCATTGGAAGAACCCTCGTGGGGATATATTGATGAGAATGGAAATCATGGAACTATAATGTACGGTGTTAATTAATTTAATGAAAGGAGTGGAGAAATCGTACTTGGTGAATACACCAATAATGAAGGGCCATTTGATGGTGTCAAAGGCCTTTGTGATATCCAACATTAAGGCAGAGGTCCCATGGTTCGAGACCTTCCTCATGATGTTGAGGCCTTCTGACGCTGAGTATAAAAAACTTTGGATACTGTGTCTTGGGACGAACCCAAATTGATTTGGGGTAATGGGTCCCCAGGTGATCCAACCCATCCTGAGAGCAAGGATCTTGCTTATTATTTTTGTAATGGTGTTTCCAATGAAAACCAGACGAAAATCACCTATATCAAGGGCATTCTCTTTTTTTGAGAAGCAATGCCATGAAATTTGAGTTGGTCGCATTGGGCAGTGATATTGAGAGGGATAATTATCTAACAGTATTGGTGAGCTCAATGTGCATGATGTCCAAGTAGAACATGAAGAATTTGTTGCTAAATCCATCAAGACTAGGGGCAATTTCCATGTTTAATGATATGAGGGCATCACTCACCTCCGCTTCAAGTGGATCATCTGTGAGGGATTTATTTTGGGCCTACGTAATGGATGGGGTGATAGAACCCCTGAGGTTGACAGTTCGTTCATTTATAGCATCATTATATAGCTCCTCGAAGTATGCAACAACAACACTGGATATCTCACTTTTATTTGTGAAATTCATGCCATTAATTCAGACCATATTCAGCCCTTTCTTAATATTTTTCTCCCTGTGAAGGCGGTGAAAGAATTTGGAGTTCCTGTCACCATCCTTAAGCCATTTCATGTTAAATTTATTTTTATCCATCTTTTCCTTCAATACCAGGAGATTATCATTCCTGTAATATAACATTAGCTCCTCCCTAGAAGAGGTATCCAACTGCTGGTTGCTATTCTGACATTAAGCAAGCTATGCTTTATCCACCCTAATGTCATCATCAAGCAGGGATAAAGAGGCCTTGCTCCAATCCCTTATAATTCCTTTGATTCTCTTAATCTTGGAAGCCATCACTATGTGTGAGAAGCCATGGAATATGTTATTCCATCCTTGGATAACCAGTTCTCTACAACTCAGGATTGTGATCCAGGAATTGTTGAATTTATAGGGGAGTGGATGTTGCCTCCTACCACCGCCTCTTATTACCACAATTAACAGATTGTGATTAGAGTTGAACTTCAGGAGTGTGAATCTAGGAATGTCAGAGGGTGTTCCCCAATCATTAATCTGAGTAAAACAATTGTCAATCCTGCTCACCTGCCTTCCATTTATGGTGTTTCTTCCCCATGTGAATTGATCTACAACAATGGGGACCTTAGTGAGGTTGCATTGATCTAGAAAACGTGAGAATTCCTCTAAAGAAATTGACGCGAAGGTGGTCCCAGTCTTTTCATCAGGCCATAGGACGGTATTAAAGTCCCCTATCACTGTCCAATTGGGCCGGATTTTTCCACTGGTATGGATTAAAGTAACTTCAGAGCTACCTAATCTTTGTGTAAACACAGGAGGCATAGATAAAGTAGACGTTCAAGGTGTGGTCCTGGTTCCATATCAATAGTGAAATAATTTTCTTACTCATCTCAAAGGAAATAAGCTGAATGCCGACATGCTTGAGTACCCATAAGGTTTCCATGTCACCTTCAGCATTATTGTGGGAAGCAAGAGAGTATCCAAGGATGTAACACCTGATGCCCATATAGTCATCAAACCTGGACATAGGTTCAGAAATTCCGATTAGCATTGGACGGTGGGTGGAGAGGAAGTGACTAAGATCTTGGGTCGTCGGGGTGTTCCCAAGCCCTCTACAGTTCCTGAACATGATCTTCATTGAGAAGGTGATGATTTCCCCCTATGATAGGGCGGGTCATTCTTGGGTTGTGAACTTCCCTTTCCTTTTCCCTGTCCTCCCTTCTTCTTGGGGGGCCTTCCCACATGTTTTTTTTTGTCTTTCGTTTCAAGTTCATCCTCCACCTTTACAGGTTCCTCCACCACTGTTTCATATTAATCTGCCAATCTTTCAGCTTTAGCCACCACATATAGGGATGCACCAAGATCGTCATCAGCCCAATGCCATCCGGAGAGTGGGGTGAATTTTTAGGTGGTACAAGGACCGTCATCTGGGACACCCCCATCTACCTTCCACCTTGTTGTATAGGCGGAGAGCACCGGGGTGAAGGAATCATCAACCATAGCATTTTGCAGATCACTATAATCCAACCCATCCAATGTCATTGAACTTTTGCACATTGTGTTCTGTGTAAAGTCCTAATAACCAGGACTTTCAGTGGCATGTACATCACCCACTCCTGCATCTAGACATTCAACATTCCCTGGGGTGGTGTGGTAGATCAGTTCTGGTTTGAGAGTGCAAGTAATGACATCTTGATCCCCATAGAGAGGGGGATGATCAGCCACGGAAGATGCCTAGGACCTGACCTCCATGGCCAGTGCAAGGGTTCCAGACAGCCCATAAACTGTTACATCACCCTCCCTCATGACCCACCTAGCTGTTGCGATGTGACAAATAGTCTACACATGGGGTGTCTGTGCCAGTCAAGGTGAAGCAGAAAACACCGCCTCAACTACAACATTATCATCCCTTTTGGATTGTTTGTGATCTGAGGTGTTGTGCCCAGGGGTCTGTTCAACAAGTACCAGAGGGGACAATCCTAAAGCCTTTGGTTCCCTTGGTGGCCCTGTGATGGAAGCCACTTCTGGGATAGGCACATTAGAGTCCCTTTCAATACATGGGTTGACAGGTCCGTCACTCCTACCTTTAGTAGGGGCTAGTTCTCCCTCATGAGGCTTGGAAAGAGGGTGCATCACCGATTTTAGATCTGAATCTTTACCTGTCCCCTTCCCCAGCTTGTTCTGGCAATCACCATCTGCGTGACCGTGTAGGCTACATGTGCCACATACTTTTATTCTTCTGCACTCATTTATTGAGTGACCAATATGGTTGTAATTACCACATTACTAGGGTCTCCTCTCATAATGTATCTCTAGATTCAGGGTGTCATCAATGGTGGTAAGGACTACCTCATCATCCTAGGTACTGGCTAAGTCAATCTCGACTAGCACCCTTGTCTAGTGCATGTACCTTGGGTTTTCGGTTTCCCTATCAATGAGAATCAGGAAGCCAACTGAATAAGCAGTATCCCACAGTATACTGGGGTGCCAATATAGCCAATTCAGCTTGCAAATGCGAATCCACACTTATGTGGGGGTGTTTTTTTACATTGGATGGGTCAAAATTGTGATCCCCTTCCTGAATGCGGAGGATCCCTGGTTTGAGAGAAATTGATAAAAAGCTCAAGGCCTTTCTCTTCAGCTGAAATGACGGGAATACCATATGGTAGAAGCTGTGCCCCATTGTTGTCAACCTTCATTCAATGAAACTCCAGACTTCATAAATTCATTTTTCGAGATCAGAAAGCATCCATAGCCTTTCTCCATTGGGGACTAAGAGACACACAGTAATAGAAAATCGAAAAAGGATCCCCATTTCTTCAACTGCTTCCCTATGTTCAGCAACATGGGTTATTCTCCCTTTCTTTATGACCCGTCTAGAGGAGGGGATCCAAAAGTTAGTGATGGAGAACAAATCTTCCACCTTCACTACCTCCGCGATGTTCTTCTTTTCCCCATCCGCACATGGAGCCACAGGGTGTCCTGGTCCGCCACATGAGGGTTACAAAGCCGGAAGAGCTCACTGTGACCAACCAGATCTTTAGGGTTCTTCAACCGCTTCCCTGTTTTTAGGTTTTTAAGGTTTTATTTGTGTTTTTCATGCATTTGGGGGTTTTTACTTGTCTAGTGATTTAAATGAATTTTTTATTATTTTAATGGGTTTTAGGGATTTTAGGGATTTTGAGGGGTTTTAGGGTTTGTTAAGCTTTTTAGGGGTTGTTTCATTTTTAGTGTTTTTAGGTTTTTAGGGGTGTTATGTGTTTTTGGTTTTTAAGGGGTTTTATGGATTTTTATGGATTTTAGGTCGATTTTTTCGATTTCATTGATTTTTATGGTTCTTTTGGGATTTATGGTTTTTAGAGATTTTTTTTATTTTTAGGTTTATTATTTTTTATGGTTCATGGGGGTTTTAAAATTTTTTTCGAGTTTTTAGGGGTTTTATGGTTTTTTGTGTTTTTAAATTTGTTCAGTGGTTTAAAAATATTTTTATAGTTTTTAGTGGTTTTGATTGTTTTTATGGTGTTTTAGTTTTCTTAAGCTAATTAGTGGTTTTTAAAATTTTTTAGATTTTTAGGGGTTTCAGTGTTTTTGGGGTTTTGGGGTTTTAATGGTTTTAGGTGTTTTTTTGGTTTTTATGAGTTTCTTAGATTTTTTTGTATTTTTAGGAATTTTTATGTTTTAAGTAATTTCATGTATTTTTATTTTTTTATTATTTTTAGGGTTTTATGGATTTTGATTGTTTTTAGGATTTCTAATTTTTTAGGGTTTTTAGGATTTTACGGTTTTAAAGTGTTTTTAGGTTTTTAAGGATCTCTTAGTGTTATTCAAGGCTTTTTGGAATTTTTTCATTTTTATAGGGTTTTTGGGATTTTTGGTTATTTATGTTTTTACATTTTTTAATTATTTGTAGTGTTTTTAGAGTATTTTGGGTTTTTTGGGGTTTTGGAATTTTTTGAGTTAGTTTTAGTTTTTAATTTTAATTTGAATTCTTATTAATTTTAAGGGATTAAATATTTTTAGAGTTTTTAGTGATTTTTAGGTGTTTTAGAAGTTTTGGGGGGATTTATGTTTTTTAACATTTTTTATGGTTTCTAGGGTTTTCGGTGTTTTAGTAATTTTTTGGTTTGGGGGGGGGGGAGGGTCAGGTGTTTTAGGGTTTTAAGGTTTTTTTATGGGTTTTCTATGTTTTAGGAGTTTTTACATTTTATCATTTTAGTTCTTTATTATGATTTTATTTTTAGGTGTTTCTGGGATTTTGAGGGGTTTTAGGGGTTTTAATATTTTTAGGGTTTTCGGGTTATTGACATGTTTTAGGTTTTTATGGGTTTTAAGTGGTTTTAAAATTTTATGGTTTTATTAGGGTTTTTATGTTTCTTTAATGTTTTTAGGGATTTTAGGTATCTTTTAGGGTTTTTTTGGTTTCTTATGGTTTTCACGGAATTTGAGGGTTTTTAGGGTTTCATAATGTTTTGGGGGTTTTAATGGTTTTCTTGGGTTTTCATGTTTTTTGTGTTTTAGGGATTTTTAGGTTTTTCAAGTTATTTTAATGTTTTTATAGTTTTGAAGGGTTTTTAGAGTTTTTAGTATTTTTAGGGATTTCGTGGGTTTTTATGATTTTTTAATGATTTATTTGGATTTTTATTTTATTTTTTGGCTTTTAAGATTCTAATGTTTTTAGTGTTTTTTATGTTTCTTAGTTGTTTTAAGTGTTTCATGGATTTTTAATTTTCTTAATTATTTTCATAGTTTTATGGTTTTTTACATTTTTAGGGTTTTTTAGGGATTTTTTTTTGATTTTTATGGTTTTTTGTTTTTTTGTTTTTATGGGTTTTTTTGGGTTTTAATGGTTTTTTGGGTTTTTTATTATTTTTGAGTTTTTTTGTATTTAATGATTTTAATGTTTTTAGTTTTTTTAATGATTGAAGGGGGTTAAAAGGGTTTTTAGAGCTTTATAGGTTTTTTTAGTGTTTTATGGGTTTTTTTGGGGTTTAAAATATTTTTAGTATTTTTTTGTTTTTTTGTGTTTTAAGGGTTGTAAGGATTTTTTTTTGGTTTTTAGGGGTTTCCGATTTTTTATCTTTTTAGGAGTTTTATGTTTTTTATGTTTTTAATGATTTCTTATGGATTATCAGGTTTTATGGTTTTTTTAAATTTTTATTTATTTTAGGTGTTTTTTAGGTTTTTATATTTTTCTAGGATTTGAGGGATTTTGAAGGGTTTTAGGGATTTTAGGGTATTTTTTTGTAGTTTTATAATTTTTTGAGTTTTTTTTTGTTTTTTACGGTTTTTAATGTTTTTAGACATTTTAGATTATTTTAAGGGTTTAATGGGGTTTTATAGTTTCTAGTTTTATTTTAAGTTTTTATGGGTTTCAGGTTTTTAAATGATTATAGTTATTTTTATTGTTTTTAGTGTTATTAGGGTTTTTGAGAACTTTTTAATAATTTTAGGGTTTTTATCATTTTATATTTTTTATGTATTTTAAGTGGTTTTTGGTTTTTAAGGTTTTGTTAGGTGTTTCAGGGTTTTTAGGGATTTTTTTGGATTCTTAAGGATTTATATATTTTTTATGGATTCATATATTTTTAGGGTATTCTTGCTTCAGGGTTTTTAGAGTTTAACCGTTTTTAGGTTTTTAGGGGATTTTTGGGTTTTGGGAATTTTATGTTTTTCTTTGTGATTTTCAGGGAGTATTTTGTATATTTAAAGGCTTTAGGGTTTCTTTGGATTTTTTGTTGATTTAGGGTTTTTTAATAGTTTTTATGATATGAATAATTTTTTTCGGGAGTAAGGGGTTTTTAATATTTTTTTTTCGAGTTTTATGGTTTTTTATAGTTTTTAATATTTTTATGGGTTTTAATTGGTTTTATAGTTTTTTGTCGATTTTTAGGGTATTATGGGATTTAAGTGTTTTTAAGGCCTCTAGGGTTTTTATGGGTTCTTGGTTTCTACTTGTATTTTTAGGATTTTTTACAATTTTTAACATTTATTGGTTTTTTTGGGGTTTAAAGTGTTTTAGGTTTTTTTAGTTTTCTTAGGTTTTTTCATTGTTTTTAGGGTTTTTTACATTTTTAGGTATTTTTCCAGCTTTTTTGGTACATTATTGGTTTTTAGTGTTCTCTGGTATTTTGAGGGTTTATTCGGTTTTAGGGAATTTAAATATTATATCATTTTTTATGTATTTATGGGTTTTAATTGTTTTTAGGGGTTTATGTTTTTCTTAGAGTATTTCAATGTTTTTAGGGTGTATTATATTTTTAGGGATTCTTAGGGATTTTTAATTTTTAATGGGTTTTAAATGAATAAATTCTTTTTGGGGGCATAAGGGTTTTTAGGGTTTATAAGGTTTTTAGGGTTTTTATAATTTTTTAGTATTTAGGGGTTTTATGTGATTTTGTGGTTTTATGGTTTTCTTAGGATTTTTAGGTTATTTTAAAATTTTCATGATTTTTTGGGCTTTCCTATGATTTTTATGGGGTTTTAGGAATTTTTATGATTTTTAGGGATTTTTAGGTTTTATAGGGATTTAATGGGGTATTTGGGTTCTTAGGGTTTTATTTAGCTTTTACTATTTTTATTATTTTTATCGTGTTTTTTAATGTCTTTAATGATTTAAATGGTTTTTTGAGTTTTTAGTGGTTTTTGGTAATTTTATAGATTTTTAGTCTTTTTAATGGATTTAGGTGATTTTATGGTTTTTAAGGGGTTTTAGGGGTTTTAGATTATTTTAAGGGATTTTAGGGTCTTTAGTGTTTTTCAGGATTTTAGGGGATTTATGTGTTTTTCTATTTTTAAGGTTTTATTTGAGGGTTTAATGTTATTTAGTATTTTTTAGGTTTTTAAGAATTTTAAAGTATTTTTACTATTTTTATTAGGTTTTAGGGGTTCTAGAGATTTTGAGGGGTTTTAGGGTTTTCTTGGCTTTTTTGACTTTTGTATCTTTGATCATATTAGGTTTTTTAGGGGTTTCACATTTTTAGGTTTTTAATTATTACTTAGGGGTTTTTATAGTTTTTAGGGGATTCTAAATTTCTTGGGATATTTGGTGATATATAAGTATTTGGAGGGATTTGGCGGGTTTTTTTTTGATTTTTTTGCTTTTTTGGCTTTTTTTAATTTTTAATTTTTTTTACAGTTTTTAGTTTCTGAATGGTATTTTTGAGTTTTCAATGATTTTAGGGATTTAATGGGTTTTGTAATTTTTTTTTGTTTTTTAGGGGTTTTTAGGGTTTTTAGGAATTTTATGGGTTTTTTGGGGTTTTAAGTGTTTTATGTTTTTAAGGTTTTCTTAATTTATTTCTATTTTTTATAGATTTATTATATTTTTAGGTATTTTTTTTGGATTTTGGGTTTGTACATATTTTGAGGGTTTTTTGGTATTTGTAGGGTTTTTTGGGTTTGATGTAGATTTATGGTTTTATAAATTTTTAAAAAAAATTATGTATTTAAAATGGTTTTAGTGTTTTTTCTAGTTTTATGGTTTTGGGGTTTTTATGGTTTTTAGGGGTTTAGGGACATTTTAATGATTTTTGGGTTGTTATAGTTTTTTATATATTTTAGGCGGTTTTAGTGTTTTTTTAAAATTTTCTTAGGGGTTTTTAGGGTTTTTAGGGTTTCTTATATTTTTAAGGATTTTTATATATGTTTTGGATATTTATGGGTTTTAGGGTTTTAAGGATTTTTAGGGGTGTTAGGGATTTTAAGTGTTTAATTTTTTAAGGTTTTATTAACGATTTTCAGTTTTATAATGTATTATTTGTTTTTATGGTGTTTTAGGTATTTTTTAGTATTTTTATGGGTTTTAGGGTTTTTATGGATTTTGAGGGGTTTTAGGGGGATTAGGGTTTTAAGGATTTTTAGGGTTTTTAGGTTTTTTAGGGTTTTGAGTTTTTTTAGGTTTTTGTGGTTTTCTTTGGGGTTTTTTGGGATTTAGGGTTTCTTTACATTTTTATGAATTTTTTGGGGATTTTTTTAGATTTTTATGGTTTTTAGGGATTTTAGTGTTTTTAGGGTTTTTTGGATATTTTGGTTTTTCGGGTTTTATTATTTTTTGGGGGATTCTATGGTTTTTTTTGTATTTAGGGGTTTTATATTTTTAGATATTTTTAAACATTTTTAGGGATTTAAATAATTTTAGAATTTTTAGTGGGTTTAAGAGTTTTTATGGGGTTTTAGGGTTTTTTAATTTTTTAGGGGTTTAGGGTTTTTTAGAGTTTTTATAAATTGTTTTATGTTTTTGGGTTTTGTAAGTGGTTTTCACAGGTTTTTAGGTTTTTTACATTTTTAATGAATTTTATGGAAATTTAGGATTTTTGTGTGTTTTTAGCGTCTTTAGTGATTTTGAGGATTTTTAGGGGATTTTAGTTTTTCATTTTTTAGTTTATTTATTTATTTACTTATGGTTTTTTGTTTTTTTAATGATTTTATATGTTTAAATTGATTTTTGATTTTTTAATGGGTTTTAGGGTTTTTAGTGGTTTTTTTGGTATTTTAGGGATTTTAAGTGTTTTTAGGTAATAAATGTTTTCCAATGTTCATTAAGGGTTTTTAGGGTTTATAGGTATTTTCATGTTTTTTGTAATTTTAGGGTTTTTAGGATTTTTATGGTTTTTAGTGTTTTTATGGATTTTGAGGGCTTTTAGTGGGTTTTAGGGTTTTTTGGTTTTTTATGGGTTTTATCATTTTTAATTATTTTTAGGGGTTTTATTTTTTAATGGGTTTTAAGGTTTCCTATGTGGTTTTTAGTGTTTTATGGGGTTTTAATTTTTATTTTATGTATTTTTACTATTTTTTATGATTTTTATTGTTTTTATATATTTTGGGGGTTTCCGATATTTTTTTATTTTTTAGGGATTTTAACCATTTTTTATTTTTTAATATTTTATTTGTGTGAATATAATTTTAGAGTGTTTGTTGGGTTTTTAGAGTTGTTATGGTTTTTTTGGTTTTTTAATATATTTTGAGGTTTTTTGGTTTTTTGGTTTTTTTTGTGTTTTTGGGGTTTTATGGTCTTTAATATATTTAGGTATTTTTGGTGGTTTTAGGTGTTTTTTGGTTTTTAAGGTTTCTAAATTTTTTTCATGGTTTTAATATTTTTTTAAAATTTCATGGATTTTAGGGTCATTTGACAATTTATATTGGTTTTTAGGGTTTTTATATATTTTTTTGGTTTTTTGGGGATTTTAGTGTTTTTTTGGTTATTTAGGGGGGTTTTCTTATTTTAGGTTATTTAGGGATTTTAAATGATTTTTGGTTTTTAAGGACTTATTATCTATTTTTAGGGGTTTAAGGGGTTTTTTTTGTTTTTATTGTTTTTTTAATATTTTTATGGTTTCTTATATTTTTAGGGGTTCTAGTGTTTTTATCGTTATTTTGGGTTTTTAGGGGTTTTTTTGTTTCTAGTGTTTTTTTGGTTTTTAGAGTATTAAATTTCGAAAGGGTTTAATGGGATTCTATAGTTTTTTGTGGTTTTTAGGGTTTTTTTGGTTTTTCTGTGTTTTATTGGTTTTTATTGTTTTTACGGTTTATAGAGTTTTAGAGTCTTTTTTGGTTTATTGATTTTTAGGGGTTTTCAGTGTTTGTATGGTTTTAAGGGTTTCCAAGGGGTTTTCAGGTTTTTTATTATTTTTTGTATTTTAGGGGAATTTAAGGGAATTTTTAGGGTTTATATTTTTTAGGCCCGTTAGGAATTTTATGGTGTTTTGAGGTTTGGGGGGGGGGGTAATACTTTGGTGGTTTTAGTTTTTTTATTATTAAGTATTTATAGGTTTCTAATGTTTTATTAGGGAATTTTAGGGGTTCAAGGATTTTTATATTTTTAGTGTTTTAGTGTTTTTTAGAAATTCATGGGTTTTAGTGTTTTTTTTGTTTTTGGTGGTTTTTCTTTGGTTTTAGGGTTTTTATTGTTCTTTTGGTTTTATTGTTTTTTTATTTTTTAGTGGCTTTTAGGTATTTTTAGAGTTTTTAACATTTTTTGGGTTTAATGGTTTTTATGTTTTTATTGTGTTTTAGTGGGTATTATGGTTCTTAGGGTTTATAGCATTTTCTAGGGTTTTTGGGTTTTAAGTGTTTTTGGATATTTAAGGAGTTTTGGGGTTATTTATGGTATTTATGGGTTTTTTATGTTTTTAGGAATTTACAGTGATATTTTTGGATTTTAATGGATTTTTGGGTTTTTAGGGATTCAGAGGGGTTTTAGGGTTTTTTTGTTTTTTTTTGTTTTTATGGTTTTTTTGGGTTTTTAATGTTTTTAATGTTTTTACAGGTTAAAAGGGAATATAGTGTTTTTAGTGGTATTTAATGTTTTGAAGGTTTTAAAATGTTTTTAGTGGTTTTTTTGGGTTTTTAAGGTTTTAAAATTTTTTTAGGGGTTTAATTGGTTTTAGGGTCTTTTAGGGTTTTTTGGATTTGTAAGGTTTTTGGTTTATGGAAATTTTAATGATTTTTATGTTTTTAAGAATTTTTTATGTGTTTTTAGGGTTTAAGTGGTTTTTATGTGTTTTGGTATTTTAATGTTTTATTATGATTTTTATGATTTTTGGTTTTTTTGGTATTTTCATGGGTATTTAAGATATGTTAGGTTTTTATTATTTTTTGTTTTAGTGTTTTTAATTTTTATAGGTCTTTTTTGATTTTATTTTTTTAAGGTTTTCATAGGGGTTTTAATTGATTATAGTATTTTTACATTTTTTGAGACTATTATGGGTTTTTTAATAATCTTATGGTTTTTAGGGTGTTTAGGGATTTTGATGGGTTTCAGGGTTTTTTTTAGTTTTATATATTTTTTTTTAGTTTAGGGATAATTTATGTTTTTAGCATTTTTAATTTTTCGTAGTGTTTTTAGAATTTTTAATGTTTCTTAGTGTTTTATCATTTTTAGTTGTTTAAATGGTTTTTTTTTTATTTTTTGGGATTCTATGTATTTTTAAGACATTCAATGGTTTTAGGATTTTCTATTGTTTTTAGGGGTTTTGGGTTTTAGGGACTTTTTATGGGTTTTAATTTTTATTAGAATTATTAGGTTTTGGGGGGTTTAATTGTTATTAGTTTATTTTGGATTCCATAGGGGATTTTAGGGATTTAGGGTTTTATATGTTTTTAAGTAATTTTAAGGATTCTTAGGATTTTTATGGGTTATTAGATTTTATAAGGGATTTTGAAATGTCTTTATATCTTATGTTTTTTAGGTATTTTATAGTTTTAAATGTTTTTTAGGTTTTATAGGGGGTTTAAGTGTTTTTATCCATTTATGTTTTTCTTATTCTTTTTATGGTTTTTTGGGTTTTTTATGTTTTTAGGGATTTGAGGCATTTCCTAGTATTTTTTAGGAATTAAATGTTTTTAGGGATTTTGAGGGGTTTTGGTATTTTTGGGTTTTGGGTTTTTATTTTATTTAGTGTTTTTATAGTTTTTTGCGTTTCTAAGGGATTTCATTTTTTAGAGATCTTTTACATTTTTAGGGGTTTAATGTATTTTTAGAGTTTTTAGTGGGTTTTTTAGGTTTTATGGGTTTTTATGGTTTGTGGGCATAAGGATTTTTTGGGTTTTTTGGTTTGATGGGTTTAAGGTTTTAAGTGTTTTTAGGGAGTTAGGGATTTTAAGTGTTTTTATTTTTTTTATATTTTCCTAAGGTATTCCATGTTTTTGGTTTTTTTTTAAAAATTTTAGATATTTTTAGGGTTTTTCGGATGTTTATGGGTTTTAGGGATTTTTGTGATTTTTTGGGTTTATAGGGTGTTCGAGTTTTATTGTTTTATATATTTTTTATGATTTTTATATGTTTATAGGTTTTGATGTTTTCTTAGGGGGTTTCATTTTTTAGGTATTTTTTATTTTTTTGGGGATTTTTTAAGGATTTTGGTGGTTTTTTGGGTTTTTAGGGATTTTTATTATTTTTAGGGTTTTTAGGGATTTTATGGGTTTTTTGTTTTTTGGATTTTTTATTTTTTTATGTTTTTATGCTATTTAGGGTTTTTAATACTTTTAAAATTTTCAAGTGTTTTGGAGTTTTTATTGGGATTTTAGGGTTTTTATGAGTTTTTAGGGGTTTTATGGTTTTAGGGGTTTTAGGGTTTTTAGGGTTTGATGATTTTTTGTGGGGTTTAGGGTCTTTTAGAGTTTTTGGGTTTTAGAATTTTTTAGGTTTTTAGGGGTTAAATATTTTTAGGTTTTTATGTTTTTCATAGGGGTTCTTAGGGTTTTTATGGTCTTTTATGCATTTAGATATTATTTGATATTTTTCCGGATTTTGATGGGTCATTAGTGTTTTTATGGATCTTGAGGTTTTTATTATTTTTAGGTGTTTTATGGTTTTTGGCGTCTTTTATGTTTCTTATGGTTTTTATAGACTTTTTGGATTTTAAGGTGTTATTAATGGTTTTCATGGAATTTAGGTTTTTTTAGATTTTTAATGATTTTTATGGTTTTTAGGATATTTAGGGATTTTTAGGTGGTTTAGAGTTTTTTTAGGGGTTTTTGGGTTTTTGGTTTTTTTGGGCAAGGATGATGCGAGGGTCGGGCTATTCCCCCCCCCCCCCCCAAATTTATTAGAGTTTTTTATTTATAGGGTTTTTTTGGATTTTTGGGTTTTTAAGGATTTTAGTTATTTTAAGGGTTTTAAGTGTTCTTATGTTTTTATGTTATTAAGTTTTTATTCTGGGTTTTCAGGATTTTAGTGCCTTTTATTGTTTTTAGGCGTTTTTAGGGATTATATGATTTTAATTTTTTTTACAGTTTTTAGGTATTTTGAGGGTCTTTAAGATTTCTTATAGTTTTTTATGGTTATTTATTTTTTTTCTCCGTTTTTTTTGTGTTTAGTGGTTTAAATTATTTTTTGTATAATGGTTTTTAAGGGTTGTCTAGGTTTTAGGGTTTTTATTGTTGTTATTGATTTTTAGTTCTTTTTTATAACTTTTATAGTTTCGTAGGGTTTTAAGGGTTTTGGAGGTTTTTTTTGGGTTTTTTGGGCTTTGGGGTTTTCCATGGGAATATGTGTTTTTTTAGTTTTTAGGAATTTTGGGGTTTTTATAATTTTCTAGGGTTTTAAGGTTTAAAGTGTTTTTAGGTTTTTAAGGTTTTATTAGTGATTTTTGGGTTTTTTGGTTTTTATATAACTAGGTAGTTTTTTTATTTTTAGAATTTTTATGGTTTTCAGGGGTTTTAGAGATTTTCACAGTTTTAAGGAGTTTTTAGGTATTTATTTTTTATCATTTATTAGATTTTTAGGGATTTTAATTATATTTAGGTTTCTAATTTTTTCTAATGGGTTTTCATTGTTTGGGGGTTTTTTATGTTTTTATGGATTTTGGGGTGTTTTATTATTTTTACGGGTTTTAATGATTTTAGGGAATTTTAGGGTTTTATGGTTTTATGATGTTTTTAGGTTTTTTCATTTTTTTTAATTTGGGGGGGGGGTTGTGTTTTTAGGGGATTATGGATTTTTATAGTTTTTTAACATTTTTTGCAGTTTAATGGGTTTAGTGTTTTGAGTTGGTTTTTGGATTTTTTATGGGGTTTTAATGGTTTTTAAGGTTTTTAGAATCTTTTTAGGGTTTTTAGGTTTTTAAGTGTTTTATGTATTTTTTGGTTTTTAATGTTTTCCTAGGGTTTTTAGGGAATTAGGGTTTTTATGTTTTTAGGTATTTTTAGTTATTTTTCTGGAATTTTATTGCCTTTGGGGGTTTTACAGATTTAGAGGGTTTTTATGTATTCTTAGGGGTTTTAGGGTTTTTAGTGTTTTTAGATTTTTTAAGGGTTTTAATGTTTTTTTGGTTTTAATGTTTTCTTAGTGTGTTCGTGGTTTTAATGGTTTTTACATTTTTATTATTTCGTAGATATTCATTAGGATATTTTTTGTTTTTAGGGTTTTTATGTAATTTTATTTTTTTTTTTTGGGTTTTTTGAGATTTTATGGGTTTTTAGGTTTTTAGGTATATTTTTGAGTTTTTAGGGGTTTAAATGATTTCAGGATTTTTAATGTTTTGGGGTTTTAATATTTTTTTAGAGTTTTTTGTGGTTTTTTAGGTTTATTGGAATTTTATATTTTTTAATGTTTTTATGGTGTTAGGGATATCTTGTGGTTTTAGGCTCTTTTTGGGTTTTTTAGGTTTTTTGGGTTTTTACCATTATTTAGGTATTTTTGGGGTTTATGTTTTTTTAGGTATTTAATTTTTTTCTTATGTTTTTCTAATCCTTTTAGTATTTTCTTGGGTTTTGGGTATTATTTATGATTTTTAGGGTTTTTCAATGTTTTGAGGGATTTTTAGGCTTTTTAGGTTTTTGTGGGTTTTTATCATATTTTGGATTTTAGGGTTTAAATTATTTTTAGGGTTTTTAGGTTTTCATAGTGTTTTTTAGTGTTTTTTGGGTTTCTACATCTTTAGGTATTTTTAGGGGTATTTTGGATTTTGATAGGGGTTTTTGGATTTTTGGGATTTTGCGGGGGGGGGGGGGGGTTTAGGGGTTTTATGGTCTTTTTTGGGTTTCTTATTTTTTGAGGATTTCTTGATTTGTTTAAACATTTTAATGTTTTTATATTTTTTATGACATTTTAAGGTGTCTAACGGGTTTTTAGAATTATATTTTTTTATATTTTTTTGTCCTTTACGAATTTCATGGTTTTATGTGTTTTTATAGTTTTAGGGGTGTTAGGATTTTTATTGTATTTTTAGGGTTTTTATGGGGTTTTTCATTTTTTTACTATTTTAGGGGTTTTATGTGTTTTACTTTGTTTAATGTTTTCTTAGGGGTTTTTAAGGTTTTTAGGGTTTTTGTTTTTATGGATTTTTAGCACTTTTTGTGGATTTTTAATGTTTTTAGGGAATTTAAGGGGTTCAGAGTTATTATAATTTTTAGCATTCAATATGTTAATGGGTTTTAAGTCTATTTATATTATTAAGGTTTTATTAGGGGTTTTTATTTTTTTTATGTATTTTTATGGATATTTTAGGATTTTTTTGTTTTTTGGTGTTTTACGGATTTTGAGGGTTATTTTTAGAGATTTTAGGGGTTGTTTTGTGTTCTACGGGTTATTTGTATTTTCTAGGTGTTTTATAATTTTTTTTGTTTTTTTAATGTGTTTAGGTATTTATATTGTTCTTATAGTTTTTAGTGGGTTTTAGGGTTTTATCGGTTTTTAGGGATTTTTATGATATTTATGATTTTCAGAGGTGTTATGGTTATTAGGTTAATTTTATCATTTTTAGGGTTTTTTGGGTTTTTATGGTTTTTGTGGGGTTTTATGTGTTTTTTGGTTTTCTTAGTTGTTTTCAGGGTTTTCAGTTTTCTTTTGTTTTTGGTATTTTTACTGTTTTTTAGGATTTAATTGTATTTTTGGATTTGTTGGGTTCTAGGGGGTTTTAGGGATTTTTAAAAAAATTTAGGTTGTTTAGTGGTTTTAAGAGTTATAGTGTTTTATCATTTTTCTTAGGGATTTTCACGGTTTTTTTGGTTTTTACATTTTTTTGTGATATTTATGGATATTTTAGGATTGTTATGGATTTGTAGGATCTTTAGGCATTTTAAAGGGTTTCATGGTTTTTAGGGTTTATTGGGGTTTTATGGTTTTTTAGGGTTTTGGTTTTTTAGGTTTTTAATTATTTTTAGTATTTTTAATTGTTTTTATGTGTTTAAAGGTTTATTAGTGTTTTTAGCTGTTTTAGGTTTTCTAAGATTTTTAGCATTTTTTGGTATTTTAGTGGTTTTATGTTTTTTTAGTTTTTTTGGATTTCTATGGGGTTTTAGTAATTTTAAGGTTTTTTATGTTTTTAGGGATTTTAATGGATTTTTTTTGGGTTTTTATGGTTTTAGGTATTTTTAGTAATTTTTGGGTTTTGGGGTTCTTTGGGTTTTTTGGGGGTTTCGATTTTTTTTGTAATTTTTGGGGTTTTATGTGTTTTTAGGTTCGATGGTTTTCTAAGGGATTCTCAAAGTTTTTTTTTGTTTTTAATAATTTAATGGATTTGTGGATCTTTTTTAGGATTTTCTGGTCTTTATGGTTTTTAAGGAATTTAATGGGTTTTATGGTTTTTAGGGTTTTTATTGTTTTTTGGGTTTTTTGGGTTTTTTAGTTTTTTATGGTTTTTATGTTTTTTAGGTTTTTTAAACCTTTTTAGTTATTTAAAAGTTTTTTATAGTTTCTAGTGGTTTTTTTGGGGTTTAATGTTTTATTTATAGTTTTTGGGGTTTTAAGAAAAGAAGGTACATGACGAGGTGAGACTGGTCAACAAATTTAAATAAAAGTAGATATGTACATGGTCTTATAAAGAGGGCCTATAGAAGCGGGTGTGAGTATCACCCTTCATGTCTGAGTCCACAAGGGACATACAGTAAGGAGGAGTGATTAAAGACAACATGAAGCCCCTGTATTCAATTTCTTTCTTTGAGAGTGCATCTGCAACCGCATTCGCTTCCCAGAAAGAATATGTGATATACAGGGTATGATCTTGTGAATCTTAGAGGCATTCAATCTATTACGGGAGTAGCTGCCATGGTACTCTTCTTGATCCTCTTCTCAGGGCCTCCACCACCATCATTGAGTCAGACTCAATGCATAGGCACATCGAAGCAAATTGCTTTTCAAACTGGACTACCTTAGTGACGGTCCATAATCCCCTTCATAGGTGCATCCACTCCCTAGGAAATGAAAGAAGTATCCCATGACAAAGCCCCTATAAGTATGAAATACCCCTCTGCATCCTGCGAGACCAAGTTCTACTGATGCGGCGCCATCCACGATAACTTTAATCCAACCTGGAATTAGGGGAATCCACCAGATGAATTTCATGGGTGTCAGTTGCATGCACCTACCAGGAACACTAAGAGTTCTCAAAATGATCAAATCATTCATGTTGTTATGCATTTCTCCAGTTTGAATATGAGATGCTGCGTGAACATCTTTATGGATCGCCAGGATTCCACTATGGAGGGAGCTAGCATTTGACTCAAAAATGGTCTTATTTCGAGCTATCCACACATAGCTTGCAAGGGCCGCAACTACAAAGAGCATGAGGTTCTTGATCTGCTCGCTACTGTCCGCACTGATGACACTGTTAAAAATTTCATCCAGGGTACTGCCCATGTATTATTTTTGGCCAAAGAGGTTCTGCACAAAGTCCCATAATGAGGCAGTGAGCCTACAGCTAAGGAAGATGTGTGGCGCATTTTCCTCTACTCGCAGACAGGTTGGGCAGGCCGAGGCTAAGCTCCATCTGACTTTTTTGAGTTTCTCCTACACAGGCAGCCTGTTCATCCACACTTTCCATAGAAGAATAAAACTTGATGGCGGTATGATGTTTCTCCTAAATTTGGAGATCCATGTCCGTGGATGGGTTCCTTGTCTACATTTATACTGATAGAGCTCCCTTGTGCTCAACTATCCAACATGGTTGGGTTTCCAAATGAGGCTATTAATGTCAGGGAATTGATAACTCTATATTTTCTGAATAATGTTTTCAGAAAGGATCCTGATGAGCTCCACCATTAGGTTGTTGCATTCAGAAATAAAGAGGTGCTACAGGTTGGCTGGAGGCTGAACAGAGTCACTAATTGGCCTGTCAAGCCAGGTATTTGTCTATAAATTCATGTTTGAGTGCCTGGAGACTATCCATTTTTATTGAAGGATGATGTCTCTATATGAGGATCTGATCATAGTCCACACCGATGATGGAATGTAACTAGTAAACTCGTCACAGAGATTAGAGTTGAACCTTTACCTTAGGAAGTCCAGACCCCCATATTGTGGATTGAATAGGTTCCACGTGAATTTCCCAATGAGGGCATTATTGAATTTAGGGAGGTGTTTAATTCCAAGGCCACCAATATCAGCATGTTTAGTAAATTTATTTCATGCGAATGAGATTAATTTCATTTCATCAGTGCATCCAGTCCAGGAAAAGTTCCATATCTTGCTTTGTAGATTTTTAATCAGTCTTGTGGGCCATCTATAAATGGAAAAGGCGTGTACGAACATGGACGTGATGACTGAGTTGATTTAGAAATATCTTCCTTCTTGTAATAGAGTTTTCCCTTTCCATCTTGACAGTTGTTGAGTGATTTTAATCGAGATAATTTCAAGGTGATATCTTTTCACTTTCCCCCATAACAACAGAACTCCCAGGTATATAAAGTGGATGGATCCCCACATTTTTTTCCAGAGATTTGAAAATGGGACGTTGACTTTGGGAAGAAACCCACTTTCCAAAGATAATGGACGATTTGTTCCATCTTATCGCTTGGCCTGCAACATCTTCATAGTGCCAGGAGAACCTTTGGACATTGAACAAGGTCTTCTTATTTTCCTTCCCTAAGAGGAGGATTACATCAGCATAGAGTAGGTGTGAGGGCACATGAAGGTCCTTTTCTTCCTTGATTGGGGTGAAGATGCCAGCCTCCACCAGGTCAATAATTCATCGACTCAAGTAATCTTCAGTGACCGAAAATAGTCTGCCGGAGAGGGGGTCTTCTTGTCTGATGCCACGAGAGCATTGGAAGAACCCTCGTGGGGATCTATTGATGAGAATGGAAATCATGAAACAAGAATGTACGGTGTTAATTAATTTAATGAATGGAGTGTAGAAATCGTACTTGGTGAATACACCAATAATGAAGGGCCATTTGATGGTGTCAAAGGCCTTTGTGATATCCAACTTTAAGGCAGATCTCCCATGGTTTGAGACCTTCCTCATGATGTTGAGGCCTTATGACGCTGATTACAAACAACTTTGGATACTGTGGCTTGGGACGAACCCAAATTGATTTGGGGTAATGGGATCCCATGTGATCATACCCATCCTGAGAGAAAGGATCTTGCTTATTATTTTTGTAATGGTGTTTCCAATGAAAACCAGACGAAAATCACCTATATCAAAAGAATTCTCTTTTTTGAGAAGCAATTCCAGGAAATTTGAGTTGGTCGCATTGGGCTGTGAGATTGAGAGGAATAATTATCTAACAGTATTGGTGAGATCAATGTGCATGATGTCCAAGTAGAACATGAAGAATTTGTTGCTAAATCCATCGAGACTTGGGGCAATTTCCATGTTTAACGATATGAGGGCATCACTCACCTCCACTTCAAGTGGATCATTTGTGAGGGATTTATTTCGGGCCTACGTAATGGATGGGGTGATAGAACCCATGAGGTTGACATTTCGTTCATTTATAGGATCATTATATAGATCCTCGAAGTATGCAACAACAACACTGGATATCTCACTTTCATTTGTGAAATTCATGCCATTAATTCAGACCACATTCAGACCTTTCTTAATATTTTTCTCCCTGTGAAGGCGGTGAAATAATTTGGAGTTCCTGTTGCCATCCTTAAGCCATTTCATGTTAAATTTATTTTTATCGATCTTTTCCTTCAATACCAGGAGATTATCATTCCTGTAATATAACATTAGCTCCTCCCTAGAAGAGGTATCTAACTGCTGGTTGGTATTCTGACATGAATCAAGCTATGCTTTCTCCACCCTAATGTCATCATCAAGCAGGGATAAAGAGGCCTTACTCCAATCCCTTATAAGTCATTTGATTCTCTTAATCTTGGAAGCCATCACTATGTGTGGGAAGCCATGGAATATGTTATTCCATCCTTGGATAACCAGTTCTCTACAACTCAGGATTGTGATCCAGGAATTGTTGAATTTAAAGGGGAGTGGATGTTGTCTCCTACCACTGCCTCTTATTACCACAATTAATAGATTGTGATTAGAGTTGAACTTCAGGAGTGTGAATATAGCAATGTCAGAGGGTGTTCCCCAATAATTAATCTGAGTAAAACAATTGTCAATCCTGCTCACCTGCCTTCCATTTATGGTGTTTCTTCCCCATGTGAATTGATCTACAACAATGGTGACCTTAGTGAGGTTGCATTGATCTAGAAAAAGTGAGAATTCCTCTAAAGAAATTGACGCGAAGGTGGTCCCAGTCTTTTCATCAGGCCATAGGACGATATTAGAGTCCCCTACCACTATCCAATTGTGCTGGATTTTTCCACTGGTACGGATTAAAGTAACTTCAGAGCTACATAATATTTGTGTAAACACAGGAGGCATAGATAAAGGAGACGTTCAAGGTGTGGTCCTGGTTCCATATCAATAGTGAAATAATTTTCTTACTCATCTCAGAGGAAATAAGCTGAATGCCGACATGCTTGAGTAACCATAAGGTTTCCATGTCACCTTCAGCATTATTGTGGGAAACAAGAGAGTATCCAAGGATAGAACACCTGATGCCCATATAGTCATCAAACCTGGACATAGGTTCAGAAATTCGGATTAGCATTGGACGGTGGGTGGAGAGGAAGTGACTGAGATCTTGGGTCATCGGGGTGTTCCCAAGCCCTCTACAGTTCCTGAACATGATCTTCATTGAGAAGGTGATGATTTTCCCCCTATGATAGGGAGGGTCCTTCTTGGGTTGTGGAATTCCCTTTCCTTTTCCATGTCCTCCCTTCTTCTTGGGGGGCCTTCCCACAGGTTTCATTTGTCTTTCGTTTCAAGTTCATCCTCCACCTTTACAGGTTCCTCCACCACTGTTTCATATTCATCTTCCAATCTTTCAGCTTTAGCCACCACATATAGGGATGCACCAAGATCGTCATCAGCCCAATGCCATCCGGAGAGTGGGGTGAATTTTTAGGTGGTACAAGGACCATCATCTGGGACACCCCCATCTTCCTTCCACCTTGTTGTATAGGAGGGGAGCACCGGGGTGAAGGAATCATCAACCATAGAATTTTGCAGATCACTATAATCCATCCCATCCAATGTCATTGCACTTTTGCACATTGTGTTCTGTGTAAAGTCCTAATAACCAGGACTTTTAGTGGAATTAAAATCACCCACTCCTGCATCTAGACATTCAACATTACCTGGGGTGGTGTGGTAGATCAGTTCTGGTTTGAGAGTGCAAGTAATGACATCTTGATCCCCATAGAGAGGGGGATGATCAGCCACAGAAGATGCCTAGGACCTGACCTCCATGGCCAGTGCAAGGGTGCCAGACAGCCCATAAGCTGTTACATCACCCTCCCCCATGACCCACCTAGCTGTTGAGATGTGAAAAATAGTCTACACATGGGGTGTCTACGCCAGTCAAGGTGAAGCAGCAAACACCGCCTCAACTACAACATTATCATCCCTTTTGGATTGTTTGTGATCTGAGGTGTTGTGCCCAGGGGTCTGTTCAACAAGTACCAGAGGGGCCAATCCTAAAGCCTGTGGTTCCCTTGGTGGCCCTGTGATAGAAGCCTCTTCCGGGATAGGCACATTAGAGTCCCTTTCAATACATGGGTTGACAGGTCCGTCACTCCTACCTTTAGTAGGGGATAGTTCTCCCTCATGAGGCTTGGCAAGAGGGTGCATCACAGATTTTGGATCCAAGGCTTTACCTGCCCCCTTCCCCAGCTTGTTCTGGCAATCACCATTTGCGTGACCGTGTAGGCTACATGTGCCACATACTTTTATTCTTCTGCACTCATTTATTGAGTGACCAATATGGTTGTAATTACCAAAGTACTAGGGTCTCCTCTCATAATGTATCTCTCGATTCAGGGTTTCATCAATGGTGGTAAGGACCACCTCATCAACCTAGGTACTGGCTATGTCAATCTCGACTAGCACCCAGGTGTAGTGCATGTACCTTGGGTTTTCGGTTTCCCTGTCAATGAGAATCGGGAATCCAACTGAATAAGAAGTATCCCACAGTATACTGGGGTGCCAATATAGCCAATTCAGCTTGCAAATGCGAATCCACACTTGTGTGAGGGTGTTTTTTACATTGGATGGGTCAAAATTGTGATCCCCTTCTTGAATGCAGAGGATCCCTGGTTTGAGAGAAATTGATAAAAAGCTCAAGGCCTTTATCATCAGCTAAAATGACGGGAATACCATATGGTAGAAGTTTTTCCCCATTGTTGTCAACCTCCATTCAGTGAAACTCCAGACTTCATAAATTCATTTCTCGAGATCAGAAAACATCCATTGCCCTTCTCCTTTGGGGACTAAGAGACACGCAGTAATAGAAAATCGACACAGGCTCCCCCTTTCTTCAACTGCTTCCCTATTTTCAGCAACATGGGTTATTCTCCCTTTCTTTATGACCCATCTAGAGGAGGGGATCCCAAAGTCAGTGAAGGAGAACAAATCATCCACCTTCACTACCTCCGCAATGTTCTTCTTTTCCCCATCCGCACATGGAGCCATAGGGTGTCCTGGTCCGCCACATGAGGGTTATAATGCCGGAAGAGCTCATTGTGACCAACCAGATCTTTAGGGTTATTCAACCGCTTCCCTGTTTTTAGGTTTTTAAGGTTTATTTGTGTTTTTCATGCATTTGGGGGTTTTTACTTGTCTAGTGATTTAAATGAATTTTTTATTATTTTAATGGGTTTTAGGGATTTTAGGGATTTTGAGGGGTTTTAGGGTTTTTTAAGGTTTTTAGGGGTTGTTTCATTTTTAGTGTCTTTAGGTTTTTAGGGGTGTTATGAGTTTTTGGTTTTTAAGGGTTTTTATGGTTTTTTATGGATTTTAGGTCAATTTTTTCGATTTTATTGATTTTTATGGTTCTTTTGGGATTTATGGTTTTTAGAGGTTTGTTTTTTATTTTTAGGTTTCTTATTTTTTATGGTTCATGGGGGTTTTAGAATTTTTTTCGATTTTTTAGGGGTTTTATGGTTTTTTGTGTTTTTTAATTTTTTCAGGGGTTTAAAAATATTTTTATAGTTTTTAGAGGTTTTGATTGTTTTTATGGTGTTTGGGTTTTCTTAAGCTAATTATTGGTTTTTACAATTTTTAAAATTTTTAGGGGTTTCAATGTTTTGGGGTTTTAAGGGTTTTAGGTGTTTTTTTGGTTTTTATGGGTTTCTTAGATTTTTATGGATTTTTAGGAATTTTTATGTTTTAAGTATTTTTATGTATTTTTATTTTTTTTTGGATTTTTAGGGTTTTATGGATTTTGATTGTTTTTAGGATTTCTAATTTTTTAGGGTTTTTAGGATTTTACGGTTTTAAAGTGTTTTTAGGTTTTTAAGGATCTCTTAGTGTTATTCAAGGCTTTTTGGAATTTTTCCATTTTTATAGGGTTTTTGGGATTTTCGGTTTTTTATGTTTTTACGTTTTTTAATTATTTGTAGTGTTTTTAGAGTATTTTGGGTTTTTTGGGGTTTTGGAATTTTTTGAGTTAGTTTTAGTTTGTAATTTTAATTTGAATTCTTATTAATTTTAAGGGTTTAAATATTTTTAGAGTTTTTAGTGATTTTAAGGTGTTTTATAAGTTTTGGGGGGATTTATGTTTTTTAACATTTTTTATGGTTTCTAGGGTTTTCGGTGTTTTAGTAATTTTTTGGTTTGGGGGGGGGGGAGGGTTAGGTGTTTTAGGGTTTTAAGGTTTTTTATGGGTTTTCTATGTTTTAGGAGTTTTTACATTTTATCATTTTAGTTCTTTATTATGATTTTATTTTTAGGTGTTTTTGGAATTTTGAGGGCTTTTAGGGGTTTTAATATTTTTAGTGTTTTCGGGTTATTGACATTTTTTAGGTTTTTATGGGTTTTAAGTGGTTTTAAAATTTTATGGTTTTATTAGGGTTTTTTATGTTTTTTAATGTTTTCAGAGATTTTAGGTATATTTTATGGTTTTTTTGGTTTCTTATGGTTTTCACAGAATTTGAGGGTTTTTAGGGTTTCATAATGTTTTGGGGGTTTTAATGGTTTTCTTGGGTTTTCATGTTTTTTGTGTTTTAGGGATTTTTAGGTTTTTCAAGTTATTTTATTGTTTTTATAGTTTTGAAGGGTTTTTAGAGTTTTTAGTATTTTTAGGGATTTCGTGGGTTTTTATTATTTTTTAATGATTTATTTGGGTTTTTATTTTATTTTTTGGATTTTAAGATTCTAATGTTTTTAGTGTTTTTTATGTTTCTTAGTTGTTTAAAGTGTTTCATGGATTTTTAATTTTCTTAATTATTTTCATAGTTTTATGGTTTTTTACATTTGTAGGGTTTTTTAGGGATTTTTTTTTTGATTTTTATTGTTTTTTGTTTTTTTGTTTTTATGGATTTTTTTGGGTTTTAATGGTTTTTTTGGGTTTTTATTATTTTTGAGTTTTTGTGTATTTAATGATTTTAATGTTTTTAGTTTTTTTAATGATTGAAGGGGGTTAAAAGGGTTTTTAGAGTTTTATAGGTTTTTTTAGTGTTTTATGGGTTTTTTTGGGGTTTAAAATATTTTTAGTGTTTTTTTGTTTTTTTGTGTTTTAAGGGTTGTAAGGATTTTTTTTGGTTTTTAGGGGTTTTGGATTTTTTATCTTTTTAGGAGTTTTATTTTTTTTATGTTTTTAATGATTTCGTATGGGTTATCAGGTTTTTATAGTTTTTTTAAATTTTTATTTATTTTAGGGGTTTTTTAGGTTTTTATATTTTTCTAGGATTTGAGGGATTTTGAGGGGTTTTAGGGATTTTAGGGTATTTTTTTGTAGTTTTATAATTTTTTGAGTTTTTTTTTGTTTTTTAGGGTTTTTAATGTTTTTAGACATTTTAAATTATTTTAAGGGTTTTATGGGGATTTATAGTTTCTAGTTTTATTTTAGGTTTTTATGTGTTTCAGGTTTTTAAATGATTTTAGTTATTTTTATGGTTTTTAGTGTTATTAGGGTTTTTGAGAACTTTTTAATAATTTTAGGGTTTTTATCATTTTATATTTTTTATGTATTTTAAGTGGTTTTTGGTTTTTAAGGTTTTGTTAGGTGTTTCAGGGTTTTTAGGGATTGTTTTGGATTCTTAAGGATTTATATATTTTTTATGGATTCGTATATTTTGAGGGTATTCTTGCTTTAGGGTTTTTAGAGTTTAACCGTTTTTAGGTTTTTAGGGGATTTTTGGGTTTTGGGAATTTTACGTTTTTCTTTGTGATTTTCCGGGAGTATTTTGTATATTTACAGGCTTTAGGGTTTCTTTGGATATTTTGTTGATTTAGGGTTTTTTAATAGTTTTTATGATATGAATAATTTTTTTCGGGAGTAAGGGTTTTTAATGTTTTTTTTCGAGTTTTATGGGTTTTTATAGTTTATAATATTTTTATGGGTTTCAATTGGTTTTATAGTTTTTTGTCGGTTTTTAGGGTATTATGGGATTTAAGTGTTTTTAAGGCCTCTAGGGTTTTTATGGGTTCTTGGTTTCTACTTGTATTTTTAGGATTTTTTACAATTTTTAACATTTATTGGTTTTTTGGGGTTTAATGTGTTTTAAGTTTTTTTAGTTTTCTTAGGTTTTCTCATTGTTTTTAGGGTTTTTTACATTTTTAGGTATTTTTCCAGCTTTTTTGGTACATTATTGGTTTTTCGTGTTCTCTGGTATTTTGAGGGTTTATTCGGTTTTAGGGAATTTAAATATTATATCATTTTGTATGTATTTATGGGTTTTAATTGTTTTTAGGGGTTTATGGTTTTCTTAGAGGTTTTCAATGTTTTTAGGGTGTATTATATTTTTAGGGATTCTTAGGGATTTTTAATTTTTAATAGGTTTTAAATGAATAAATTCTTTTTGGGGGCATAAGGATTTTTAGGGTTTTTATGGTTTTTAGGGTTTTTATAATTTTTTAGTATTTAGGGGTGTTATGTGATTTTGTGGTTTTATGGTTTTCTTAGGATTTTTAGGTTATTTTAAAATTTTCGTGATTTTTTGGGCTTTCCTATGATTTTTATGGGGTTTTAGGAATTTGTATGATTTTTAGGGATTTAATGGGGTATTTGGGTTTTTAGGGTTTTATTTAGTTTTTTCTATTTTTATTATTTTTATCGTGTTTTTAATGTCTTTAACGATTTAAAAGGTTTTTTGAGTTTTTAGTGGTTTTTGGTAATTTTATAGATTTTTAGTCTTTTTAATGGATTTAGGTGATTCTATGGTTTTTAAGGGGTTTTAGGGGTTTTAGATTATTTTAAGGGATTTTAGGGTCTTTAGTGTTTTTCAGGATTTTAGGGATTTTATGTGTTTTTCTATTTTTAAGGTCTTATTTGAGGGTTTCATGTTATTTAGTATTTTTTAGGTTTTTAAGAATTTTAAAGTATTTTTTACTATTTTTATTAGGTTTTAGGGGTTCTAGAGATTTTGAGGGCTTTTAGGGTTTTCTTGGATTTTTAGACTTTTGTATCTTTGATCATATTAGGTTTTTTAGGGGTTTCACATTTTTAGGTTTCTAATTATTACGTAGGGGTTTTTATAGTTTTTAGGGGATTCTAAATTTATTGGGATATTTGGTGATATATAAGTATTTGGAGGGATTTGGCGGGTTTTTTTTATTTTTTGGCTTTTTTTGGTTTTTTTTAATTTTTAATTTTTTTTCCAGTTTTTAGTTTCTGAATGGTTTTTTTTAGTTTTCAATGATTTTAGGGATTTAATGGGTTTTGTAAATTTTTTGTGGTGTTTATGGGTTTTAGGGTTTTTAGGAATTTTATGGGTTTTAGGGGTTTTATGGTTTTTCGGGTTTTTGTGTTTTTTAAGGTTTATGGTTTTTTGCATTATTTTTCTTTTTATGGGTTTTTTGTGTTTTCTGATTATAAAGTTTTTCTTTATGGTTTTCAGGGGTTTATTGTTTTTAAAATTTTAGGGATTTTTGGGATTTTTGGGATTTTTAGGATCTTTTTGATTCTTTACGTTTTTTTGGGATTTTCTGTGTTTTTAAGTTCTTTTGGGTTATAGGGATTTTTTACGGTTTTTAGAGTTTTCAGTCTTGTAGGGGTTTTAAGTGGCTTAAAATTTTAAGGTTTTATTAGGTTTGTTCATGGTTATAGGGTTTTTCATATTATTTAGGTTATTTTTTATGATTTTTATGGTTTTTAGGGTTTCGGGGGATTTTGAAAGTTTCTAGGGTTTTGAGGGTTTTAAGTTTTTTTATATTTTTTTTGGATTTTTGGGTTTTTTTTAGTTTTTAATAATTGTAAATATTTCTATTCTTTCAACATTTTTAGTGTTTTAAAAGGTATTTAGATATTTATAGTGTTTTTTGGATGGTTTTATGTGTTTTTAGTGTTTTTAAGAGTTTTATAAGTATTTACAGTGTTTAGGGTTTTAGGTTCAGTTTAGGATTTTTAGATTTTGTTTTTGTTTTTTTAGGTTTTATTTGTTTTAGGGTTTTAAGGTTTTCTTATGGGTTTTATCATTATTTTTATTTTTATTGGAATTTTTAGGTATTTTTTTTATTTTTATGGGTTTTTATGGATTTTGAGGGGTTTTAGGGTAATTTAGGGTTTTTATGGGTGTTTAGCATTTTTAGTGATATTTACATTTTTAGGGGTTTTTTGTGTTTTTAGGTTTTAAAATTTTCTTATAAATTTTTAAGGTTTTTGGCTTTGTATGTTTATGGAATTTATGGGGATTTAAGGAATTTTTTGGTTCTTAGGAATTTTGTGGGATTTTAGGGTTTTTATGGGTTTTGGGGTTTTAAGGTGTTTTTGTTTTTAGGGTGTAAAATTATTTTTAGATATTTTTAACATATTAGGGGTTTAAAAGAATTTATAGTTTTTAGTGGGTTTAGGTTTTTTATAGGTTTTATAGATTTTATGATTTCTTGGGGGTTTTGTGGGTTTTAGGG
Source organism: Viscum album (assembly GCA_963277665.1). Classification (NCBI taxonomy): domain Eukaryota; kingdom Viridiplantae; phylum Streptophyta; class Magnoliopsida; order Santalales; family Viscaceae; genus Viscum; species Viscum album. Next base: position 1,120,014,297 of record OY728152.1, read on the forward strand.
GTTTTATGGTATTTTTAAGGGTTTTTAGATTTTTAGAATTTTTCATGTTTTTAGGTGTTTTAAGAGTTAATTTATTTATAAGGTTTTCTATTGGGATTTCACAGTGTTTAATTTATTTTATTGTTTTTTGGATTTTTTTATTTTTAGGGTATTTTTGTTTTTAGCTTTTTAGGTATTTTGAGGGATTTTGGTGGTTTTTTTTGGGATTTTCAGGTTTTCTATTTTTTCTAGTTTTATTGGTTTTTATGATTTTAAGTGTTTAATGGTCTCTTGGAGTTCAATTTTTTATTGGTTAAAAATATATTCAAAGTTTTTAGTGGTTTTTAGGTTTTTTATGGGATTTTATGGTTTTAAAGGTTTTTAGGAGTTTATGCTTTTTATGGGTTTTCAGTATTTTTATGATCTTTTAGGGTATTTTGGGGTTTTTACCATTTTTATATTCTTTAGGTATTTTATGTGTTTTTATGTTTTTAATGTTTTATTTGGGTTTTTCAAGGTTTTTATGGTTTTTTACATTTTTTTGATCTTTAGGGATTTTAAGGATTTTTTTCTTTCTTTTAGGGTTTTTTGGGATTTTGGGGGCTTTATGGGGTTTTAGGAATTTTAGCATTTTTAGGGGGTGTAAAATATATTTTTTAGTTATCGTATATTTATTCAATGTCTGAAGGGTTTTTTACATTTTATGGTTTTCTAGGGATTTTTTGGATTTTTATGAATTTTTAGGATTTTTAGGGATTTCACAGAATATTAGGGGGTTTAGGGTTTTTATGTTTTTTTTTGGTTTTAGTGGTTTTTTTAGTTTATAGGTTTTTTAGTATGTTAAATTTTTTTATAGTTTTAAATGGTTTTTAGAGTGTTTAGAGGGTTCTAGGTTTTTTTTGTTTTTAGGGTTTTATGGTTTTTAGGTGTTGTATCGCTTTTATGGGATCTTTACGTTTTGAAGTGTATTATTAGAGATTTTTAGGAGTTTTAATGTTTTTAGGTTTTTAGGGGATTTAGGTGTTGTAATATTTTAATGGTTTTATTTTGGGTTTCCAAGGTTTTTAGGGGTTATATATTTTTATGGATTTCGTGGGAATTTTTACGATTTTAATGATTTTTTAGAGTTTTTAAGGATTTTAAGGGTTTATAGTTTTTTAGGTTAGTTAAAATTTTTAGGTGTTTTAGGGGTTTTAAGTGTTTTTATGTTTTTATGATTTTTAAGGATTTTTCATGGTTTTTACTATTTTTACATTATTTTGGTATTTTTTGGTATTTTGTAGGATTTTAATGGTATTTTGGGATTTTATGGATTTTGAGGGTTTTAGAGTTTTCAGGTTTATTAAAATTTTTTGGTATTTAATTTTTTTGTAGTTCTTACTGTTTTAGGGATTTAAAGGTGTTTTATAGAATTTATTTGGTTTTTAGTCAGTTTTTGGATTTTTTTTTTAATAGGGTTTAAGGGTATTAAGTATTTTTAGGTTTTAAAGTTTAATTAGGGTTTTTGGTGGTTTTAAAAATTTCATGTATTTTTTGGGATTTGTATTATTTTATGGTTGTTAGTTTTTTAGTGATTTTCAAGGATTTTTTTATTTTTAGGGATTTTAGGCGTTTTATAGATTTTTAGATTTGTACGGTTTATACATTTTTTTTAGATTTTTTCGTGGTTTTCAAGGGGTATTAAGTTTTTATGTATCCTTACTTATTTTTTGGATTTTTACAATTTCTTAGTGTTTATAAGGATTTTTAGGGGTTTTCATATTTTTAGAGTTTTTATAATTATTTTAGGGATTAAGTATATTTAGAGGTTTTAGTGGGATTTAGGGTTTTATGGGATTTTAGGGTTTTTATGGGTTTTTAGGTTTTTTGGTTTTTTGGGGTTTTAAATGTTTTTACGGTCTTTTTTGGATTTCATGATTTTTTTCATTTATAGGTTTTTAGGTGTTTTATGTGATTTAAGGTTTTAAGGTTTTAAGGTTTTCTTATGGGGTTTCACGGTTTTATACATTTTTTGGGTTATTAGTTCTTTTTATAAAGATTGCGGTCTTTAGGAATTTCGATATTTTTTTTGATTTTAGGGGTATTTTGAGTTTTTTATGTTTATTTGGTTTTTAGGGTTTTAAAGAGTTTCTTTGTTTTTAGGGTTGCTTAGGGTTTTCTCATGTTTTTAGGGGTTTTTGTGTCTTCAATATTTTAGGTGTTTTTAATGATTTTATTGTTTTTTATGTAATAAGAGATTTTGTGTATGTTTATTATTATTAGGGGTTTTCTATGTTTTTTTATTTTGAGGGGTTTCTTTAAATTTATGGGTCATAAAGTGGGTTTTTTGATATATTTAGGGGTTTAAAGGGTTTTTAATGTTGTAAGTGGTTTTATGGGGTTTTATGGGTTTATTATGTTTTTAGTAGTTTTTTTGGGTTTTAGTAGTTTTTATTATTTTATGGCCTTTGATGTTTTTACCTATTTTAGGGTGTTTTATATTGGGGTGGTAATAATTTTTTAGATTTTAATATTTTCAGAGTTTTCAGGATTGTTAGGGTTTTTTAGGTATTTAGGGGTTTTTAGGTCATTTTTAGGATTTTTAAGGGTTTTAGAGTTTTTAAGGATTTTGAGGGTTTTAGGGGTTTTATTATTTTAGTATTTTCATCGTTTTTTAGGTTTTTAGTAGTTTTATGTTTTTTTAGGTTTTAAAGGATTTCTTATAGTTTTAATGGTTTATGGTTTTGTGTTGCTTTTTTGGGATTTTTATGATTTTTTATGATTTTTCGAGTTTTAAGAGATTTTGAGGGTTTTTATTATTTTTATGGTTTTACATTTCTTTGGTATTTATGGTTTTTTGAGTTTTTAGGGTATTTAAGAGCTTTTAAATTTTTTAATGATTTTAGCGGTTCAAATGTTTTTTATTTTTTTGTGATTTTTATGGTTTACATTATGTTTTAGGGTTTTAAATTTTTTAGCCAATTTTATCATTTTTATGGGTTTTATGGTTCTTTAGGAGTTTTAGGGTTTTTAAAAAAAATTAGGGTTTTTTGTATTTTTGTGTTTTGTGTTTTTTAATGTTTTTATGAATTTTTCTTGTTTTGAGGATTTTATGATTTTAATGGTTTTTTGGGATTTTTAAGTATTTCTATGATTTTTAGGGGTTTTAGGGAATCTTGGGGATTTTAGGGTTTTTATGTTTTTTGCGGTTTTAAGGTTTTTAGAGGGTTTTTTGATTTTTTGGGACTTTTATAATCATTAGGGATTTTAGAATTTTCAATGTTTTCTACAAGATATTTTTTTAATGTTTATTAGTGTTTTTTACATTTTAATGTATTTTTAGGTTTCTTATGAGTTTTTAGAGATTTAATAGATTTTGATTGTTTTAGGGACTTTAGGTGTTTTAGGGTTTATCTTTTTTTAGGGTTTTAGGGTTTTATGTTCCATTCATGTTTAATGGTTTTATTAGTTGTTTTCAGGGGATTTAGGGTTTTTTTTACAATTTTAAGAATTTTTGGTATTTTTGTGTTTTTATGATTATTTATGATTTTTAGGGATTTTTAGGGTATTTTGAGTTTTTCAGGATTTAGGGTTTTTAAATTTTTTTTGTGTTTTAAATGTTTTTATAGTTTTTAAAAAAAAATTAGGGGTTTATAGGTTATTTATAGTTTTTAGTTTTTTTGGGATTTTAGTGGTTTTAAACTATTTAGGGGTTTTATGGGTTTTTTGTGTTTTTTAATTTATTTGAGTTTGTTATTGTTTTATGGGTTTGTTTGAATTTTTTAATTTTTTAGGGGAATAATTATTTTTTTATGTTTTTAGTGTGTTTTTAGTTTTTATGGTTTTTTGGGATTTTTATAGTTTTTAATGGGTTTAATGTTTTTAGTTGTTTAGGGTTGATAGGATCTTTTCAGGGTTTTATGGTGATTAGTGTTTTAGATTTTTTGGGGCCTTAAGGGTTTTTTGGTTTTTATTGTTTTACTAGGGGTTTCAAGGTTTTTTTATCTTTATATGGTATTTACGCCTTTTTTTTAGTATTTTTATGTTTTTAGGGATTGTTAGGATTTTGAGGGTTTTTAGAGTTTTATGGTTGTATAGTTTTTTGGGTTTTGAGGGGTTTTTTGAGTTTTTAAGGGTTTTATTGATTTTTATTGATTTTAAAGTTCTTGGGTAGTTTTAATTGATTTTATTTGTATTCTACGGGTTTATGGGGCTTTAGGGGTTTTAATGTTTTTAGGTGTTTTATGCGTTTTTTGAATTTTTTGGGTGTTTTAAGTTTTTTTAGATTTTTTAAATTTTTAGGGGTTTTATGTGCTTTTAGGTTTCTAAAGATTTATGGCGGGTTTTATGGAATTTAGAGGATTTTACATTTTTAAGGATTTTGGAGATTTTTTAAATATTTTTACGGGGGTTTTGGTTTTATGAATTTTAGGGTTTTAGGGTCTTTTAGTGTTTTTATGGTTTTTAAGGGTTTTAGCATTTTTAGGGTTTTTAGGGTTCTTATGGGTTCTATGTGTTTTTAGTATTTTTAGGTTTTCGTAGGGGTTTTTAATTTTTTTTCAATTTTTAGGGATTTTCGAGAATGTTTATACTTTTTAGGTTTTAGAGTTCTTATGGATTTTGAATGATATTATGGGTTTTTATGGTTTCTAGGGTTATTATGGTTTTTTTGGTTTGGAGATTTCTTTTTTTGAGTTTTTAGTGGATAAAAGTTCTTTATAGTTTTTAATGTTTTGTCACAGTATAATGGGATATTATATTTTTTAGTTGTTTTTTGGTTTTTAGGGGCTTTAAGTATTTTTTTAATGTTTTTAGGGGTTGAATAGTTTTTAGGATTGTAGGGTTTTTTTGGGATTTTAGGGTTTCTATTATTTTTAGCTATTTTTGGGTTTTAAGTGTTTTTATGTTTTTAAGGTTTTCATAAGGTTTTTCAGGATGGTTATTGTTTATTACCATTTTAAGGAGACTTAACGATTTTTTGGATTTTATGGTTTTTTGGGATTTTAGATTTTTTTAGGGTTTTGGTGGGTTTTGGTGGTTTTTAGGGTTTTCTTGGTTTTTCGGTTTTTTTGGGTTTCTAGGGTTATTTTGAGTTTTAATTATTTTTATAATTTTAAACATTATTTGGGTTTTAAAGGGGTTTTAATTTTTTTCGTGGTTTTTTTGTATTTTAAGGTTTTTTAGGTATTTTTTTTGTTTTCATAATTTTCTTGGATTTTAAGGTTTTATGTGTTTTAAGGTTATTATGGTTTTCTTAGGGGTTTTCAGTGTTTCTATTTTTTTATGTTTTTTTATGTTTTTTTATATTTTTAGTGATATTTATAATTTTTATTCTTTTTTGGGGCATTCAGGGTTTTTTGGTGTTTGGGGTTTTTTAAGTCTTTTAGTGTTATCAATATTTTTAGAGATTTTAATGTTTTTAGGGTTTTGAAGGGTTTTTAGTATTTTTATGGTTTTTGTAGGTTTTTATGGTTTTTTAGGATTTTAGGAGGGTTTTATTTTATAGGGGTTTTAGGGTTTTTAGGGTTTTTATGGATTTAGCATTTTTAGGTTCTTTATTGGACTAAATTGTTTTGGGTTTTAGGATTTTCTTTGGGTTTCTGGGGTTTCTGGGTTTTTTAAATTTTACGGAATTTTATTGATTTTTTTTATTTTTATAGTTTTTTAGGGTTTTAGGGTTTTTTAGGGGTTTTAGTGTTTTGGGGTTTTTAGTGTTTTATGGTGTTTTAGTGATTTTTTGAGTTCTTAGGGTTTTAAGGACTATGTAATTTTTTAATGTTTTTAGAAGATTAATTGGATTTTATATTTTTTATTAGGTTTTATGATTTTTTAGGGTTTTAGTATTTTAATATGTTATTAGAATTTTTATGGTTTTTATAGGTTTTAGTGTCATTTTTTTATTTTAGAGTTTAAAATTTTTTGTATGTTTTTTAAGGGTTTTATGTATTTTTAGTTTTCCAATGTTTTCATATATATTTTCACAGTTTTCGGGGTTTTCACATTGATAGGGTTTTTTTCATATTTTTATACATTGTAGGGGTTTTATGAATTTTTAGTGGTTTCTGGTTTTTTATGGGTTTTGGGTTTTTTATGGTTTTAGGATTTTTTTGTTAGGTTTTCTTTGGGTTTTTATTATTGTTAGGTTTTATGGTTTTTAGGTTGTTTATGGTTTTTGTAGGGGTTTTGTGTTTTTTTATATTTTTTATGTTTTTGAGAATTTTAGGAAATGTTTAGTATTTTAATGGTTTTTCTGGTTAGGGAATGTGGGTGGGTGTGGGGTTATAGGGTTTTTATGCATTTTCAGGGTTTTAGGGTATTTTGACTTTTTAATGGTTTTATGGATTTTATAATTTTTAATTTTTTTTTGTTTTAATATAATTTTAGAGTTTTATTGGGTTTTAATTGGTTTTTATGGTTTTTGAAAGGTTTTTAGAAGTTTTTATGTTTTTATGGTTTTTAGGGTTTTAGGGGTTTTAGTGTTTTTATTGTTTTTTGGGGGTTCTTTGGGTTTTTAGGTTTTATGATTTTTTAGGATTTTAAGGGTTTCTTATAGGTTTTTAGGGTTTTAATTATTTTTTACATTTTCATTTATACTCATGGTTTATGGGTGATTTTTCTAGTTTTTAGGGGTTTTAGGGATTTTTAGGGTTTTCCAGGTTTTTTGTATTTTTAAGCATTTTTGGTTTTTTGGGATTTCAGTTTTTTTTAAGGTTTTAGGGTTTTTCATGTTAATAGATTTTGATATTAGTTTTATTATTTAAATAGTTTTGAGTTTTTTGTGGTTTTTATGATTTTTATAGGTTTATAAGGGTTTTAATGGTTTTAGGGGTTTTATGGATTTTTGTGGTTTTTTTGGGTTTTGGGTCATTTAGGGTTTCTAGGCTTTTTATTGTTTTTTTGTGTTTTTTTTTGTTTTTATGCATTTTAAGTGTTTTTTGGTTTCAATGGTTTTCATAGGGTTTTATAAGATATTTAGGGGTGTTTTTTTGTATTTTCGGGACTTTTTATTATTTTTAAGTGGTTTTAGGATTTTTAGGGTTCAAGAGGTGAATTTGGGGTTTTAGGGTTTTTTGTAATTTATGGTTTTAGGGGGTGTTTCTTATTTTTTTTAGTTTATTAATTTTTATATGTTTCTATATATTTTTAATTTTTTTATGGGTTTAAAGGGTTTTTAGATTTTTAGTGGTTTTATTGGGTTTTTGGGGTTTTATGTTTCTTTACAGTTTTATGCGTTTTATGATATTTATGATTTTTAGTGTTTTTATTTTTTTATACTGTTTAGTTTTTTTTATGTTTTGTGGGTTTTAAGTGTTTTTGGATATTTATTGTTTTCATAGGGGTTTCAAGGTTTTTTATAATTTTTTACTTATTTTTATATTTTTTCCTTTTTTGGATTTTTTTGGGTTTTTAGTGTTTCTTATGATTTGAGGGTTTTAGGGTTTTTATGGTTGTTAGAGGTTTTTTGGGTTTTTTTGGGTTTCTGGATTCTTTTTTATCTTTACGGGTTTTATGGTTTTATGGGTATTTAGTGTTTTTAATGGTTTTTTTGTTTTTTGGTTTTCAATGGTTTTTGATGTTTTAGGGAATTTTGGGGTTTTAACATTTTTTGGTTTTTCAATGGTTCTATGTTTTTTTTGTTTTTAAGGTACCCTTAAATGTTTTCATAGATTTTAGTGTTAATTATTTTTTACTTATTTTTACTTATTTTATTAGAATTTTATTATTTTTTGGTGGTTTTATGGATTTTGAGGGGTTTTTTGGTTTTTTGGGGTTTTTGGGTTTTTTGTGTTTCAAGAGGTTTTAAGGAATTAGTGTTTTAAACATTTTAGGATTTTAAAAGGGTTTTATAGATTTTTTTGTTTTTAGGGATTTTATGAGATTTATGGGCTTTTGGTGTTTGGTGTTTGGGGTTTTTATGGTTTTAAGGGTTTTAGGGTATTTTCTAGTGTTTTTAGAATTTTTTAGTTTTTAGGGGTTTTAAGAGTATTTAGATTTATGGTTTTCATAAAGTATTTTATGGTTTTTTTGATCAATTACATTTAAATTATTTTAGAAATTTGTTATGATTTATATTATTATTTATGTTTTTTATATATTTTAGGGGATTTAGGGTCTTTAGGGAATTTTTGGGTTTTAGGGGTTTTTTGAGTTGTTTTGGTTTTTAGATTTTTTTAATGCTATAAGGTGTTTAATTGGGTTTTTGTGTTTTTATTAGTTTTATGGTTTTAAAAATGTTTATGGTTTTAAGGGTTTTATGGGTTTCTATATTGATTGTGGGTTTTTAGGATTCTTTGGGTGTCAATGGTTTTTTTTGGGTTTTCGTATTTTTTTATGTTTTTCGGGGTTTTAAGTGCTTATAGAGTTTAAGGTTTACTTAGTGTCTCTTTTGGTTTTTAGGGGTTTTTAAATTTTTAATAATTTGTATAGTTTTTTAGGTTTTTTATGATTTTTTTTGGGTTCTTAATGATTTTAAAGGATTTTTTTGTGTTTGGTGATTCTTTGGGTTTTTATGTTTATAGGGGTTTTTTTAGTTTTTAGTGGTTTTATTGTTTTTTCTATTTTTTTTAATTTTTTAGTGTTTAAATGTTTATTTGAGTTTTTAGTGGGTTTTGTGGGATTTATGGGTTTCTAGTGTTTTTATAGGTTTTATGGTTTTTATGGTTTTTATGGTTTTTATGGATTTTAGGGTTTTTAGGGTTTTTTCTTATTTTAGTGGTTTTAATTGTTTTTCTATTATTCATGAGGTATTGGGGTTTTAATGATTTTATTTGGTTTTAATATTTTTTTTATTTTTAGGTATATTTTAGGATTTTTATGGGTTTTAGGGTTCTTAGGGAGTTTTTTGGTTTCTAGGGTTCTAAGGATTTTATTATTTTTTGGGTTTTATGTTTTTTTAGGTTTTTATAGTTTTAATATTTTTTGAGTTTATAATCTATTTTGGGGTTGAAGGGGTTTTTATAGTTATTAATGGTTTTTAGGGTTTTTATGGATTTTTAGTGGTTTGTAGTTTTTATGGATAATTTTATTTTTAGGGGATCTTAATTTTTTTATAGTCTTTAGGCATTTTTTGGGTTTTTAGAAATGTTAGGTTTTAAGGATTGTATGGTTTTTTTGGTTTTTATGGGTTTAATAGAGTTTTCATGGTTTTTAGGGTATTTTAAATTTATTTATTTTTGGGACTTTTAATTTAATTTATGGTTTTTAGGGTTTTTAGTGATTTTTAGGGTTTTAGGGGTCTTAAGAATTTTTATTGTCTTTTTTATTTTTAGGGTTATCTTGAATTTTTTGGTAGTTTTATGGTTTTAAGGTTTTTAACATTTTCAGGGTATTAATGGATTTTTAGTGTTTTTAGGGTTTTTAGGGTTTTAATGGTTTTTCGAGTTTTTTGGTTTCTACGGATTTTAGGGGGTTTTTTGGTTTCTAGGATTTTAGGTTTTTTTCTTTTTAGTTTTTAGGAACTTTATGTGTTTTTTGATTTTTAATATTTTCTTTGAGTTTTTGTGGGTTTTAGGGTTTTTTCTTTTTCTGCAATTTTTAATGATTTTTTTGTAATTTTATGGATTTTAAGAAATTAGATGGGGGTGTTTGGGTTTTTGGGTTTTAATAGTTTTTTGTACAGTTTTGGGGTTTTTTTGATTCTTTTTGGGTTTTTATGGATTTTTTGAGTATTTAACATTTTTTTGGTTTTGAAGAGTTTTTAGTGTTTTTAGCGGGTTATGTGTGGTTTTATGGGGATTTATATTTTTTAAATGGTTTAGCGGTTTTATGGGTTTTAGTAGTTTTATGGGTTTTAGGTTCTTTTTGTGAATTTTGGTTTTAAAGTGTTTTTGGTTTTTAATTTTTTTTTAAAGGTTGGGGTCGAAGCCTCATTTTATTATTAAAGCAAAGCAAATACCTCTTTAACTGGGTAGAGGGAGACCCATTACATAGCCCGAAGACTGAGTGGGCATTTAGCCCATTAAATGACCCGTAGGCCCAAAGCCCATTCTGTGAATAGTACTGCTACAGTACCCGCATTGCTACAGTACTGCACAGTACCCGCCGCTACTACATTGCTCTGCCGCCGCTATAGTGATCTGCCGCCGCTACAGTGCCTGCTGTTGCTACAGTGCCGCCGCTGCTATAGTGCGCTACAGTACTGCTACAGTACCTGTGCCCAATGGGTTTTGAACCCCCATTTTTCATGTAGATTTAAGGGGTGCTTCCCACTAAGCCAAACCCCAACTACGTGTTTTTGGTTTTTAATGTTTTTATATGGGTTTAAATTATATTTAGGGTTTTATTCATTTAAGGGATTTTCTTAAATCTTTAGAATTTTATTATTTTTATGTTTTTATGGATTTTGGGTGATTTAGGGTCTTTATGGGTTATATATTGTTTTTTTATTTTTGGAGATTTTTTTTGGGGTTTTAAGGATTTTTTTATTATTATTATTTTAGGGGTTTAAAGGATTTTTTAAGTTATTAGTGGTTTTAGGGATTTTTTTATTAGGGATTTTAATTTTTTAGGGTTTTTATTAAATTTAGGGGTTTTGGGGGTGTTTTAGGATCTTTTTAAGGGATTTAGTGTTTTTGGAGTTTTTATGATTTATAAGAGTTTTTATTATTTTAATTTTAATTTTTAAGGTTTTATTAGGATTTTGAAGATTTTTACGGTTTTTACATTCTAATGAATGTTTAGGGTTCTTTTGTATTTTATTGGATTTAGGTTTTTAGATATTTTGATGGGTTTAGGGGGTTTTCAAGGTTTATTGGGTTTATTGGGTATCTTGAGTTTGTTTTTGTGTTTTTAGGGTTTTATGGTTTTTATAACTTTTAAATGGTTTTGTGGTTTAAATGGGTTTTAGAGTTTTTAATAATTATTATGTTTTTATGGGTTTTTATTTTTTTAATTATTTTTGGGATTTTATGGTTTTTAATGTTTTTATGGTTTTATGTTTTTTAGTGTTGTTATGTTTTTACGGGTTTTATGTTTTTTTAGGATTTATAGGTTTTCTTAATGTTTTTATGATTTTTTTATTTTTAAAGATATTTAGAACTTTTTTTTGATATTTTTGGGTATTTGGGGATTTTTTTAGGTTTTTAGGTTTTTTATGGTTCTAATGGTTTTTAATGTTATTTCGATGTTTTAGGGGTATTTTGAGTTTTTTAGTGATTTCATGGTTTTAGAGTTGTTTAAATTTTTTAGGTGATTAAAGGGTTTTTATAGTTTTAGTGTTTTTTTATTTTAGGGGGTTTAATGGGTTTTTTTGGTTTTAGGGTTGTTTAGGGTTTTTCATGGGGTTTTGGGGGTTTTAGGGTTTTTAAGGTCTTTTAGGGTTTTTAGAGTATTTAGGTTTTTGGGGGATTTAATTTTATTCAGGTTTTTATGGTTTTCTAAGGGGGTTTCATGTTTTTTAGGGGTTTTAGGTTTTTATTTATTTTTTGGGATTTTATTAATTTTATGGTTTCTTAGGTTATTTTAGGATTTTGAGGGGTTTTTGGGTTTTAGTTTTTATGGTTTTTATCATTTTTTTCAGTTTTTTAGGGTTTTAAGTGTTATTTGGTTTATTTGGATTTCGTAGGTTTTTATTTGGTTTATAGGTTTTTTTATATTTTAGGTATTTTAATTGATTTTTATGATTTTTTTTTGTTTTTAGGGTTTTAAGGTATTTGGGGGAATTTTATGATTTTTATATGTTTTATGGGGTTTTTCTTTATTAATATTTTTTATGATTTTTAGGGGTTTTAAGGTTTTTATAGGTTTTAATATTTTTGGGTTTCAATGATTTCTTAGAGTTTTAGTATTTTTAGGGGTTTTATGGTTTTTAGGATTTTTAATGGTTTTTAGGAGTTTTTGTTTTTTTTTTATATTTTTATGTGTTTTATAATTTTTTATGTTTTTAAGGTTTTCAATGGGATTTTCAATGGGGTTTTCAATGTTTTCATTTTTTTTATGTTCATAGGAATTTTTTGGGATATGAATGGATTTTTTTGGGTTTGGATGGTTTTTTGGGATTTTGAGCGGTTTTATTTGGGGGGTTTATGGTTTCAATGTGTTTTATGGCTTTTTAGTGTTTATATATATATATTTGACTTTTTAGGGTTTTTAGTGTTTTAAATGATTTTGTATGTTTAATTGGTTTTTAGAGTTTTTAGTGGGTTTTTAGGGATTTTAGGGGTTTTAGGTTTTTTTAATGTTTTAGGGAATTTTATGGTCTTTAGCGTTATTAGGGTCTTAAGGTCTTTTTAGGGGTTTTTAGGTTTTTTAGCATTTTTGGGGGTTTTAGGGATTTTAAGTGTATTAATGAATTAATTTTTTTCTTAATTTTTAGGATTATTAGGGAATTTTAGGGATATTTTATTATATTTATGGTTTTTACGCTTTTTAGATATTTTCAGGGGTTTTAGGGTTATAGGGTTTTATGGTTTTTTAGTGTTTTTATTATTTTTATTATTTTTATGTTTTATGTTTTTTATTATTTTATGAGTTTTAGGGGGTTTCATGGTTTTTAGGGTCTTTATATTTTTAGGTATTTTTAGGGATTTTTAGGGATTTGTATGTTTTTTATGATTTTAACAGTTTTTGGGGGTATTTAGGTTTTTATGGTTTTTTAGGTTTTCATGTTTTTTTGAGTTATTAGGTTTTTATGTGTTTTTTGGTTTTTAATTTTTTATACGTTGTTTCAAAAAAATTAGAGTTTTTTACGTTTTTATGGATTTTTATGTTGTTTTTTGATTTTTTTGCTATTTTGGGTTTCATGGATTTTAGGGGGATTCAGGGTTTTTATGATTTTTAGGATTTTAGGGGTTTTTTACCTTTTATGTTTTTATGGGGTTTAAGGTCTTTTAGAGTGTTTCAATATTTCATGGGGTTTAGAAGGTTTTTTGAGTTTTAGTTGGATTTTTAGTGTTTTATGGGTTTTTAGGTTTTTTTATATGGGGTTTAGAGACTTTTTTTGGTTGTTAGGGGTTTTATCATTTTTATGTTTTTAGGGGTTTTATGTTTTTTTCTGTTTTTAAGGATTTCATAGGGTTTTCAGGTATTTAGGTTTTTTTATGTTTTTAGAGATTTTAGGGATGTTTTTTATTTTTATTGTTTTTATGGTTTTTAGGGATTTTGAGGGGATTTAGGGTTTCTAGTTTTTTGGGGGTTTTAGGGGTTTTTTTTGTTTTCTTATATTTTAAGGTTTTATATAGTTTTTTAATGCTTTTAGGGGATTTATGGTTTTAGTGTTTTTGTGGTGCATATAGGTTTTCAGGGTTTTATAATGTTTTGGGGTATTAATGTTTTTATCATTTTTTAGGATTTCTAGTTTTTTCACTATTATAGGTGTTTTTAAATTTTTATGGTTTTATTTAGTGTTTTAATATTTATTAGTGGTTTTTAATTTTTTAGGTCTATTTATATATTTTTATTATTTTAATGGTTTTTAGGTTTTTTGTGATTTTTAGGGTTTTCTTTGGTTTTTGGATTTTTATGATTTTGTTGGGGTTTGAGTTTTTTATGCTTTCAAGTGGTTTTATGGAATCTTATAGTTTTTTTAAACATTATGCGTCTAAAGGGTTTTATAGTTTTTAGTTAGTTAAGGGGTTTCAAGGGTTTTTAGTGTTTTAATGTATTTTAGGGGTTTTAATGGTTTTTAGGGGTTCCATGGTTTTCAGTATTTTCAGGTTTTTAGCGGATATAAGTTTTTTAGGTTTTCAAGTTTTTCTTAATGTTTTTCAGGGTTTTTAGGTTCATTTAAAAATTTTGGAAAATTTCAGTCTTTCTGAATTTTATGGTTTTTAGAGGCTATATGGATTATGAAGGGTTATAGTTTTTTAAGTGTTTGGTAGGGTTCTTATGGTTGTTTGCGGTATAATTTTCCTTTTGTTTTTTTGGGTTTTAATTATTTTTAATGTTTTTAAAAAAAAATACAGGTTCAAAGAGTTTTTAGAGTTTTTATTGTGTTCTGATTTTTATGGTTTTTATGGGTTTTATGGTTTTAGGGTATTTATGATTTTATGGTTTTTAGGGTTTTTTTAAAAAAAAATTAGTTTTACGTTTTTTTATGTTATAAAGTTTTTATTAGGGTTTTGAGGGGATTTAGGTGTTTTATCATTTTTAGGAGTTTTATCATTTTTAGGGATTTTTATGGATTTTTTTTGGAATTTTAGGATATTTTAGGGTTTTGGGGGATTTTGAGGGTTTTCAGGGGTTTAGTTTTTTTAGATTTTAGGGTTTTTAGGGTTTTGGAATTATTTCTATATAATATATGGATTTTTAAGGCTATTATTAATTTTTAGGTTTTTTAGGTTTCGTGGTGTTTTTGGGTCCTTAGGGTGTTTTTAGTTTTTACGGTTTGTATGGATTTGTAGAGTTTTTTCTATTATTAGGGATTTAAGGGGTTTTTTGTTTTATTATTGGGTTTTTAGAATAATTATCGGTTTTTATGGGATTTTATGGTTTTAGTTGTTTTTATAGTTTTTAGGGGTTTTAGGGTCTTTTAGGTTTTAACATTTTTATGTTTTTTGGGGTTATAAGTATTTTTAGATATTTAAGGTTTTCAAAAGGTTTATTTGAGTTATTAATGATTTTTATGTTATTTGTGATTTCTATGGTTTTTTAATATTTTTATGGTTTTTATGGTTTATATATATTTTTAGTATTTTTATGGGTTTTAGGGGTTTTTACAGGTTTGTAGGGGTTTTAGCATTTTTTAGGTTTTTAGGGGCTTTCGGGGTTTTTATTTTTTTTCTTAGGATTTTTATTGTTTTAGGGGTTTTTATGATTTTAGTAAATTTTAGGTCTTTTATATGATCTTTATGTGTTTTCTGGGTTTTAGGGGTTTTGAGGGTTTTAGGGTTTTTAGGGTGTTTATAATTTTTAGAGTTTTATGGTGATTTGGGTTTTCAGGGTTTTTTTAGAGTTTTTTTCAAGTTTTAGTTATTTTTATAGTTTTCAACATTTTCAGCGGTATAAAATGTTTTTAGTGTTTTTATTGGATTTTTGGGTTTTATGGGGTTTTAGGATTTTTAAGGTTTTTTGGGGTTTTTGGTTTTTGTGTCATTTATAGTTTTTTTCACTTTTAGGTTTTTATAGTGTTGTAAGTGTTTTTAGTTATTTATTGTTTTATTATGGTTTTTGGGGGTTTTTGGTTTTTTATGTTTCTCAGATTTTTCATGATTTTTTAATTTATTTTTGGGTTTTAGGGATTTTGAGGGTTTTATGGGGTTTTAGGGTTTTCAGGGTATTTATGATTGTTTAGGTTTTTAGGGGGTTTATATTTTTTTAGGGTTTCATGGATTTTTCGGGGTTGTTACATTTTTAGATATTTTAATGGATTTTTGTATTTTTATTGTTTTTAGGGGTTTTTAGGGATTTTGATGGTTTTAGGGTATTTTGGGAATTTATTGCTTTTTTGGTTTTATGGGTTTGAAGCCTTTATTTGTTTTTAAGGTATTTTAGGGGGTTTTTTATTTTTAAATTATTATGGATTTTATGGGTTTTTTTGATAATTTTTGGTCTTAGGGAAGTAGAAGGTTGTTATGATTTTTTTATTTATTCTATGTTTGTTTCTATTTTTTCTGTATTTTTAATGTTTTTTTAGTTTTATATGGTTTTGTAAGGATATATAGTGTTTTATATCATTTTTATGGGTTTGAAGTATTTATAGAGTTTTTAGTGGTTTTAGGTTTTTATTGGGTTTTAGGTTTTCAAAGTATTTTGGGGGATTTATGTTTTATAGGGTTTTGGGGTCCTCAGCGTTTTTAACATTTTTTATGTTTTTAGGGTTTTTTAGGTTTTTTAGGTTTTTATGGTTTCAAGGGTTTTTAATGTTTTTTTTCTTTAGTTTTTAGGGATTTTAGGGCCTTTTAGTATTTTTTGGTTTTTAGGGATTTGAGAGATATTGGGGGGGTTTTAGGATTTTTTTGGTTTTCTAGGGGTCTTACATTTTTTATGTTACTAAGTTATTCCAAGTGTTTTGCATATTTTTTAGGATTTTTTTATGTTTTTAGGAATTTTTAGGTATTTTTTAGTATTTTTATGGTTTTTTTGGTTTTTTGGTTTTTCGAATGTTTTTATGGGTATTTCGGGTCTTTGGGGGGTTTTTAGGGTTTTTATCATTTTAGGTTTTTAGGGGTTTTATGATTTTTAGGTTTTTAAGGTTCTCCTATTTGTTTTGGGGGTTCTTATTATTTTAAGATATTATTAGGGATATTTTAGGATTTTAATGGGGTTAAGGTTTTCTAGGAATTTTGATGATGTCTGGGGTTTTTAGAGGTTTTTATTTATCCCCCCCCCCTTTTAGGTATTTTTATTCGGGTTTTAAGTGTGTTTAGGTTTTAATGGTTTTCTTATTATTTTTTAGGATTTTTGGTGTTTATTACATTTTTATGTACTTTAAGGGATTTTGAGAATTTTTATGTATTTTTCGGGTCTTATTGATTTGGATGATTTTTACGTTTTTTTTTTGATTTTTTCGGTTTTTATGGTTTTTTGGGTTTTTGGGTTTTTTATGATATTTTAGGTTTTTATTGGTTATAGATTTTTTTAATGTTTATAGGGGATTGAATGTATTTTATATATTTTATTGGTTTTCTAGGTTTAAGTGTTTTTATGTCTTTTGGGGTTTTTATATTTTTAGGGGTCTCGGGGTTTTTAGGGTCTTTTAGGGTTTTCAGCTTTTTTTGGTTTTTTGGGTATTATGTTTTTTTATTTTTTGAGGATTTCTTATGGGTTTTAATGGTTTTTATAGTTTCTTATATTTTATGTTATTTTTTGGTCTCTATTAGTATTTTTATGATTTTTAGAAATTTTAAGTATTTTAAGGCGTTTTTTCTTTTTTTTTTGGTTTTTGTGTTTTATAGGTTTTTATTGGTTTTTTGTGTTTTAATGATTTTTAGTGATTTTATGTTTTTTAGGTTTTTGAGGATTCCTTAGGGGGTTTTTGGGTTTTTAACATTTTCATGGATTCTTAGGGTTTTTTATGATCTTTATGGATTTTAGGGTCTCTAACGATTTTGATGGGGATTATGGTCTTTTATGGTTTTAGTTTTTTTTATCAATTTTTGGATTTTTCGTGTTTATTTTTAGAGTATTTTATGGTTTTTGTTATTTTAGGAGTTTTTAACATTTTTTTTTGGTTTAATGAGATTTTAGAGTATTTAGTGGGGTTTTTATGGGGTTTGGGGTTTTTATTATTTTTAAAGGATATTATCTTGTTAAGGTGATTTTAGGGTTTTTAGGGCCTTTTAGGGCTTTATGGTTTTATTGTTTTTTGGATTTTGAGGGGTTTTTTTTTTGAGTTTTTATGGGTTTTAATGATATTTAGTGTTTTTAATGTGGTTTGGTGGTTTCAATTTCTTTTAAATTTTTTAATGGTATTCTAGGGTTTTAATGGGGCTTTATGGGTTTTATAGTTTTTAGGGGTTTTTATGAGTTTTTGGATTTTTGGGGTATTTTAGGTTTTTTATCTTTTTTTAAACTTTTAGTGGTTTTATGTGTTTTTAGGTTTCAAATGTTTTCTGGGGTTTTATTTCATTTATGGGTTTTTATATTTTTAGAGATTTTAGAGATTTTTTAAATATTTTTAGCAAGTTTTGGTTTTTAGGGATTTTAGGGGTTTAGGATCATTTAGGGATTTTATTATTTTTAGGGGTTTTAGCATTTTTAGGTTTTTTATGTTTTCAATGGGTTCCAACTGTTTTTTGGTTTTTAGGTTTTTTTAGGGGTTTTTAATATTTTTTTCATTTTTAGAGAACTTTTGGGATGTTTATGATTTTATGGGTCTTTTAGGTTTTTATGGATTTTGGATGTTTTTACAGGTTTTTAGGGTTAATAGGGTTATTATGGTTTTTTGGTTTGGAGGTTTCTTTTTTGAGTATTTATAGGATTAAATGTTTTTTATAGTTATTTATGTTTTTCATAGTATAATGGATTATATATTTTTTAGTTATTTCTTTGGTTTTTATGGGTTTTAATTATTTTATTAATTTTTTTCGAGGGGTTTTATAGTTTTAGGGGTTTTAGGGGTTTTTCAGGGATTTTAGGGTTTCTGGTGTTTTTAGGTGTTTTGGGGTTTTATGTGTTTTTGTCTTTTTAAGGTTTTATTAATTTTTCAGGGTTTTCAGTGTTTTTTACATTTTTATGGATATTCATAGATTTTTTTGGATTTTTATGTTTTTAGGGTTTTTTTAGGTTTTTGTGGGGTTTGGTGGTTTTTAGTTTTTACTTAGTTTTTAGGTTCTTTTAGTTTTCAAGGGGGTTTATTTGAGTTTTTATGGATTTTATAGTTTTTAACATTATTTGGGATTAAAAAGGTTTTTTAATGTTTGTAGTGGGTTTTTTGGATTTTTTGGGGTTTTAGGGATTTTTTTATATTTAGGGATTTATGGTTTTTATAAATTTCTTGGTTTTTAGTGTTTTATGTTTTTTTAGGTTGTTATGGTTTTCTTAGGTGTTTGTAGGGTTTCTATGGTTTTTATGTTTTCTGGTATTCATTGGGATTATTTCGAATTTTTATTATTTTTAGGGGTTTTCAGGGTTTTTTAGGAAGAAGAGGTTCAGAAAAAGGAAATCCTAGCCCCAAAAATATCAAAGGAAAAAAAGTACAAGACCAGGGGAGTGGCCGAGTCAATCGACCCATAACCAAAAACAATCCCCAAATGAAAAAAAAACAAAGGAACAGAAAAAGTCACAGCAGACCGAACACCCCAACACCGCATCACGCGTCTTCACATCCATAGGGATCCCCGTCTGCACCATACCCAGAAGTGGCATCTGAGTCCACCGTCTCCCATTCAAATGACTCATACTGCTTGAGGAAGTCCATACAATACCTCCTGAGTCACTTCTTCTCTAGATTCCTATCTAATCGATCCTTGGTAAGAGCATCCTCAACAGCTTCGGAAGCCTTCAAGGAGGCCCTTGTAGCCATTGGTTTTGGAAGGGAGGTATGGTCTCTCCTTACCCTCCTCTTGGCAGGGGAAGTACTCCCCCTCCTCCTGCTGTGGGGGACATCATCAGCACTCACCACCTTCGGGGTCCCCTCAGCCTGGAACCAACAGTTGAGGGCTTAGACACTCCTCTTGGATTCCAGGGGTCTGAGTCAGGTAGGACAGAGCCATCTATCAAGGTCCTCCTTCTCCAATTATTGGGCTTGTTTGCATCAATGAAGTAATTACGGTCCCCAATGGAAAAATAATATTTGATGTCTTCGTCAATGTTATCCCAGTCAAACATCACCTTCAGTTTAAGCTGCTGTAGAATCTTTTTTCGGTGTTTCTCAAGGGGGATTTTAGAACCGTCTAACATGATCATATCAGCAAGTTCAACATAGGTAGGTAGCTTTCCAAAGACTGTAGGCTCCATTCCTGAACTCTGCTTCACCACAGTCCACCCAACAGCAGAAGGGGCCGCATCACACAACTCCTGTTCCAGCAAATGATCAGATGGGGTGGCCTTGGTACCACCTAAACCATCACCCATGGTATTTAAGGTCCTCTCTTCTAAGTGGATGTCAGAGACCTACTGCTCCTCATCATCCTGAGCATCAACCAATGACTCTGGAAACTCCGCCTCCTCTAGGTAAAGCACTGAAAATGGATTCTTTGTGAGAACTAGGCCATGTTCTAACTCCTGACCATTTTCCTCGGCAGAAGAGGCATTCATCACAAACCCCTCCATCCTCATCCCCTCAGAACCTAGACTGGGAATTTCCCTGCACACCCCACTCGGAACCATTTTTTTGGATTTTTATTCTTTTTAGGGGTTTTTAGGGATTTTTATGGTTTTAGGGTTTTTAGGGATTTTATTAATTTTTAGTGTTTTTAGGGATTTAAAAATTTGTTTGTTTTTAATTATTTATTATGGGATTTTAGAATTTTTAAGTTATTATGGATTTTAGGGGGTTCAATGATAATTATGGTTTTTATGGACGTTGAGTGTGGTTGGGTTTTTAGGATTTTATGTTTTTTTTATATTTTTTCTAAATTTTAATATTTTTTATTTTTATACAGTTTTGTAAAGATATATAGTGTTTTCTATCATTCTTCGGGGTCCAAAGTGTTTTTAGAGTTTTAGTGGATTCAGGTTATATTTGGGTTTTAGGTTTTCAAAGTGTTGTTGGGGTTTTCTGTTTTATAGGGTTTTAGTGTCATTTTGGTTTTAGCATTTTTTAATGTTTTTGATGGGTATTAATTGTTTTTAAATTTTTATGGTTTCCAGGGTTTTCCTTGTTTTTTTGGGTTTTTTATTTTTTTGAGATTTTTTATGGGTATTAATTGTTTTTTTAAATTTTTTATAGTTTCTAGGGGTTTTTTTGGTTTTTATGTGATTTTATGATTTTTATATTTTTTAGAGTTTTTTTGTTCTTAGGGTCTATTTACGGTTTTAGGGTTTTTAGTGTTTTTTGGTTGTTAGGGGTTTTAAGTGTTATAATTTTTTTTATCATTTTCCTAGGTGTTTTTAAGTTTTAAAAGGTTTTTAAAATTCTTCTTGACTTTTAGTGATTTTTTAGAAATTTTTATGTCTTTTTGGGATCTTATGGATTTTTAGGGCCTGAATGATTTTTTGGATTTTAAGGGTTTTTTATGTTTTTTTGTGTTCAATTCAATTTTTATGTGTTGTAGGATTTTTAACTCCTTTTAGTGTTTCAAGGTATTCTTATGGTTATTGATGCTTTTTAGGGTTCTAAATATTTTTAGGGATTTTTGGATGTTTATGATTTTTATGGTTTTTAGGTATTTTTAGGGGTTTAGGAATTTTTCGGGGGTTTTTTGGTTTTTTTAGTTTTTTAGTTTTTTTTTGAGTTTTTAGTGTTTTTTTTTTGATTTTTTAACATTTTTTGGTCTTTATATTTTTTTAGAATTCTTAGTTGGTTTTCATTATTTTTATGGGGTTTTGTTATTTTTTTAGTTTTGATGTGATCTTATCATTTTTAGGGTTTTAGTGTTTTTCTCATTTTCTTGGTTTTATGGTTTTTTTTCTATTTTTAGGATTTTCTTGTTTTCTTTGGGGTTTTAGGGTGAAATGGTTTTTATGTTTTTAAAAATTTTAAGTTTCTTTTTGGATTTTGTGATTTTTTAGGGTTTTTAGGGTTTTTAAAATTTTTATGTTTTTAGGGATTGTAACTACTTTTATGTTTTATGGTATTCAAAAGTTTTTTCATGGTTTTTATGATTTTTCACATTTTTATGTATTATGATGGATTTTTATTATTTTAGTGGTTTTTAAGGTTCTGGTGATTTTAATGAGTTTTATGTTTTTTAGGGGTTTTAGTGTCTTTATGGATTTATTATGTTTTTTGTATTTTTGTTAATGTTTTTAGGGGTTTTAAAGGGTTTTTACAGTGTTAAAAAAATTTATGGTATTAAATGGTTATAATTTTTTTAGTGGTTTTAAGGGTTTATAGGTGTTTTAGAAGTTTTAGAGTTTTTTACCATTTTCCAGTTGAGTTCAGGATTTTAGATTTTTTTTATGTTTTTAGGGGTTTTAAATGTTTTTTGGTTTCTAAGTATTTTCAAGTGGTTTGAATGATGTTTAGTGTCTATTATGGTTTAGGGTATTTAGGGGTTTTTTCATGTTTTATGATATCTTAAATTTTAGGTATTTTTTTGTGATTTTTAGGGATTATAGGTTTTCTAAGGATTTTTACGTTTTTAGGGGGTTTATGTGTTTTTAGTTTTTTTTAGTTTTTCATAATGTCTTTAAGGGTTTTATAGATTTTTACAATTTTTGGGGTTTTAGGGGTTTTTTGTTTTTTGAGTTTCGTTGAGTTTGTTAGGTTATTTTTGATTTTATGGGTTTTTAACGTTTTTAGGTGATTAAAGGATTTTTAGAATGCTTAGGCCAATATCTAGGTTTTTATGGGGTTTATGTTTTTTATGTTTTTGGGGGGTTTTATTGTTTTTAGGTTTTTTTCTAGTATTTTAAGTGTTTTTAGCTTTTTATATTTTTTTGGGTTTTTTACGTCTTTATATTTTAGGATTTTTAATAATTTTTATTGGTTTAAGTTTTTTAATAATTTTTCTGTTTTGTATACATTTTTAGGATTTTTTATGGATTTTATTATTTTTTAGGTTTTTTATTTTTTACGTGTTTTTTAGATTTCAAGGTTTTCTGAGGGGTATTCATGGATTTAGAGATTTTTACCATTTCTGGGATTTTTTTGTTTTTTTTGGATTTTTATGGATTTTATAGATTTTGATTGTCTTTTTGGATTATTAGGGTTCTATGGGTTTTAAGGTTATTTTTATATTTTTTTATTTTTTATGGTTTTTATATTTATTTATCCTTTTTAAGGATTAAAGGTTTATTTGAGTTTTTAGCGGTTTTGGAGTTTTTTTTGGCCTTTTAGGGTTTTAATGTATTGAGGGTTTTTATTATTTTTAGGTTTTTAAGGGGTTCTAGGGGGTTTTGGGGTTTTTAGTATTTTTTATGTTTCTAGGTGTTTTTTGGTTTTCATGGTTTTATAAGTGGATTTTAGGTATTTTATGTTTTTATGGATTTTTATTGAATTTTAATGATTTTAATAGGGTTTTGTGGGTTTTGAAGGTTTTTAGAGTTTTTAGGGTCTTTCTTATTTTTTGGTTTTTAGGGATTTTAAGTGTTTTTAGTTTCTTAAGGTTTCCATATGGGTCTAGATATATTACTGTGTTTTAAAATTTATAGGAATTTTAGGTCTTCTAGGATTTTTATTGATTTGTGAATTTTAATGATTTTAAGGGTTTTCAGTTTTTAGGGTTTTTGTTTTTTTAGTGTTTTTAATGTTTTTGTGGTTTAAATTTTTATAGAGTTTGTAGTGGTTTTTAGGTTTTTGTGATTTTTTATGCTTTCTATGGTTTTTATGGCTCTTTAATGTTTTTTTGGGTTATTAGTGGTTTTGACGGTTTTTTTTCGTGGTTTTTTGGTTTTAAGGGGTTTTAATTTTTTTTAGGTTTTGTATATTCTCTTAGGGGTTTTTTAGTTTTTTTTTTCATTTTTAGGGATTTTTGTGTATTTATTATTAATTTCTAGGATTTTTTTGGATTTTGATGGTTTTATAGGTTTTATGATGATTTAAATATTTAGGGATTTTCTGATTTTTTCATGGTTTTTATAATTTTTTAAAATTATTAGGTGTTTAAGGAATTTTTTTATTTTTTTAGGTTATTAGAGGGTTTATTTGGATTTCATGTTTTTTATGTTTTTTAGAGTTTTTAGCATTTTTGTTTTTTATGGGATTAAATCATTTTTAGTGTTTTAGGTTTTTCTAAGGTATTTCAAGGTATTTATTGTTATTCAGGTTTAATGGGATTTTTAGGCATCTTTTAGTCAATTTAATGTTTTTTTTGTTTTTAGGGAGTCTGAGGTGTTTTAAGGTTTTAATCATTTTTAGGTTTTTTTAGGGTTTTAAGTGCATTTATGTTTTTCAGGTTTTCTCAGGGGTTTCAGGGTTTTAGGGGTTTTTACATTTTTTGGGATTTATATGGATTTTTTTTGGATTTTATGTATTTTAATGTTTTTTGGGTTTTTTTGGTTTTTAGGTTTTTTTGGTTTGTAGGATTCTCAATTTTTTTATGATATTTTAATATTTCTAGGTGTTTAATGGGTTTTAGTGTTTCTAGTATTTTTTAGGTTTTTATGGGTTTTAGAAGTTTTTAATATTTTTAGGGGTTTATTGTTTTTATGGTCTTTTTGTACTTTTGTAAATTTTTATGTTTTTTCATGGATTTACGTTTTTTAGGTTTTTGGGGATTTTTAAGGTTTTATGGATTATAACGTTTTTAAGAAAATAGGATATTTAGGTATTTTTCTTACTTTTATGGTTTTTAGGTTTTGTATGTATTTTGAGTGTTTTTGTGGTTTTTTTTTGTTTTGGGGTTTTTCAGCTTTTAGGGGTTTTATGTTTTTTTTGAGTTTTATAATGTTTTTGGGGTTTAAAGGGTTTTTATTATTTTTAGTGGGGTATAAGGGTTTTTATGGGGTTTTAGGGTTTTTAATGTTTTTAGGATTTTTATGGTTTTACTGATTTTATGGTTTTGAGGGTTTTTAGTGGTTTTAAGTGTTTTTGGTCATCAAGGTTTTCTAATTATTTTTTAGGGTTTTGGGCTTTTATTTTTTTGGGAGATTTATGTTTTTTATGATTTTTTGAGTGTTTTTATGGGTTTTAAAGAATTTTTATGGGTTCTAGGGTTTTTAGGTATATTATAATTTTTTGGTGTTTTATGGGTTTTAAGTGTTTTGTATGTTTTAATGGTTTTTTTGGGTTTTAAGGGTTTTAGGATTTTTTCCATTTTAGAGATTTTTATTATTTTTAAATATTTTTCTAGTTTTATGGTTTTTTTGATATTGTGGTGTTTTGGGGTTTTTAGGGTCATTATGGTTTTTCCTCTTTTGGGTTTTTTTTTATTTCTTAGGGGTTTTAAAGTTTTCAGATTTTTTAAGCATTTTTATGGGTTTAAATGTTTTATATATTTTTAGTGGGTTTTAGAGTTTTCTGGGTTTTTATGGTTTTTATGGGTTTTATTTTCTATAGGATTTTTAATATTTTTAGGGTTCTTTAGGGTTTTGGATTTTTTTTAGTTTTGGGGGTTTTAAGTGTTTTGGGATTTTATGGTTTTTTAAGGTTTTTATGGATTTTCAGGTTTTATGGTTTTTTAAGGTTTATATGGATTTATATAGTTTATTTACATTTTTAGGGATTTTTGGGTAATTTTAGTGTGTTTATCATTTTTATGGTTTTTTATGGATTTGAGGGTTTTATAGATTTTTAGGGGTTTTATGGATTTTTGGGTTTTTTGGGTTTTTTGAGTTTTTAGGTATGTTATTGGTTTTTCGAGTTTTTATTATTTTTAGGGTTTAGAGGTTTTTAGATGTTTTAGTGGTTTTTATGAATTTTTATAGTTTTAGGGATTTTTATGGTTTTAGGGGTTTATTATTTTTTGGTGGGGGATTAGGGAAAGGAAGATACAGAGGTCAGGCTATTCCTGACCTCCCCCCCCCGAATTTATTAAATAAAAATACACAACAGAAAAGACACAACATAAAAGGGAGGGGCGGGGTCAAATGACCTGCACCCAAAAACCCTCTACAACTCCAAAGACAGAAAAAGAAACACAAAGCAATAAAAAAGAAAAACAAAACCAAACAAACACACACAAAACCAAGAATCAACCTTCATCATCAATCAACATCAACCAGCAACCATAAACTCACAACCAAGAAACGACCACCATCCAATCGCACAAAAACCAGCATCCAGCACACCCATTCAGCAACCATCATCCATTCTTACAAGATCCAGCATCCATCACCTCCCCACTAAGAAGGTCCACCGCAAGCACCAAAAAACCAAAAATTCCAAATTCCAACCCGCAAGCTTCATCGTATTCCAGCCAAATAGCAACTAGCCAGTTACAACGTTACCATCATTAGTCATCTCTTTGCCAAGAAGATCAAACCAGCAGCAACATGTACCCAAAAAAGCAGCAGCCTCAAGCACCTTCTCACCAAGAAGAGTCACCACCTACAACTTAGAACCACCAACACCAAACTCATCACCTACAACTTCATCACGTCCCATCCCTACAGGAAGTAGTAACCAATTCCACCAATTCTGGCAATCTCCTTTCGCACCACGCAAACTAGCAATGACAAACCGCCAATCACACGCATCAGTACACAATGATTCCCCCAGCAGCATCAAAAACATCAAAAAATCCAAAACCATCTTATCCAGACACTCAGATATCCCTTTAAAGTGTTTAATTGTTTTTATGGTTTTCTTATATTTTTTCACGATTTTCGGAGTTTTTTATGTTTTTATATTTTTAATGTATTTTTAGTATATTTATATGTTTTTATGCTTTTATAGTTTTTATGGGTTTTTATGGTTTTTATTATTTTTAATGATTTTAGGGGTTTTTATAATTTATAGGTTTTTTAGGTTTTTAAGGTTTTTTTGGTGTTTTTTAGTTTTTAGGGTTTTAAGTGAATTTTTATTTTTTTAACTTTTTTAAGGGTTAAAGGGGTTTTTAAATTTTCAGTGTGTTTTTAGGGTTTTCTGTGTTTTCAAAGA
Source organism: Viscum album (assembly GCA_963277665.1). Taxonomy (NCBI): domain Eukaryota; kingdom Viridiplantae; phylum Streptophyta; class Magnoliopsida; order Santalales; family Viscaceae; genus Viscum; species Viscum album. The sequence continues at coordinate 1,120,040,278 of OY728152.1, forward strand.
TTTATGGTTTTTAGAGGTTTTATGTTTGTTGGAGTTTTATGGTTTTTATAGTATTTTTGGGGTTTTAGGGGTTTTAGAATTATTTAGTGTTTTGAGGGGTTTTAGGTGTTTTTAGGTTTTTAAGGTTTTCTAATGGGTTATAATGGTTTTTAGTGTTTTTTTATATTATTTTTTATTTTCATGAATTTTTTGGTTTTTTATAATTTTTCGGTTTTTAGGGTTTAATGGTTTTCAAAAAAAAAATTAGGATTTTTAGTGTATATTTAGTTTTTAACAATTTTTTGGATTTTTTATGCTTTTTAGGATTTTTCTGGGTTTTATAGATTTAAAGATATTTTATGTTTTATATGTTTTACAGTTAATTTTAGGTTTCTAAGGATTTATTAGGGTTTTTCAGGGTTTTAATGGTTTTTCCCTTTTTAGGGACTTTTATGGTTTTTTTTATTATTTTTATCATTTTATAGTTTTTAGGTTTTTTATTGGGTTTTTGGGTTTTAGGGATTTTATGGATTTTTTGGGGTTTTTGGTGTTTTTTAGTTTTTTTTTCATTTTTTAATGTGTTAGAGTTTTTTTACATTTTTTTGGGGTTTAAAGGAATTCTTGAGGTTAACGGTTTGGGGTTTTTATGGGTTTTTCTGTCTTAAAGGCATTAAGGGTTTTTTTTGGTTTTCATAGTTTTTTGGGGAATTTTAGCATTTTTAGGTTTTTATGGGTGTTATGTGTTTTTATGTCTTTAAGGTTATCTTAGTGTATTTCATGGTTATGTGGTTTCTTACATTTTTTTGGATCTTAGGGATTAGTAGGGTTTTTATGGTATTTTTTTGCGTTTTTAGGAATTTTGGGGATTTTATTTTTGTTAAGGGTTTTAGGGTTTTTACATTTTGCTTTATATTTTTGAGGGTTTTCAAGTGTTTTTTTTTGTTTTTTTGGGTTTTTTTTGAGTTTTTAAGGGATTTTTTGTTTTTTATATTTTTTACCCTTTTCAGGGTTAAAAAGGGTTTCTATGATTTTCATGGGTCTTTAGGGTTTTAGAGGTTTTATTAGTTTTAAGGGGTTTATGGGTGCTATGGATTTTAAGTTTTTTTTTTGATTTTATTATGGGTTTTTAGTTTTTAAGGGTATCTTATTTTTTCATTTATTTTAGGGCTTTTTAGTCTTTTAATGTTTTTAGAGTTTTTTTATGAATTTTTTGTGTTTTGGGTTTTTATGGTTTTAAGGGTTTTCTTATGGTTTTATAAATTTTTAGTTTTTAAGGGGTTTTATGTTTTTTTATGTTTTTAAGGTTTTCTTAGATTTTTTAGTGTTTTTAGGGTTTATTATATTTTAGGGATTTCTAATAATTTTTTAGGATTATTTTGTTTTTTGGGTTTTGGGGGATTTTAAGGGGTTTATGGTTTTAGGTTTTTAATGTTTTTATGATTATTATATTTTTATTGGTTTTTTTGGAATTTTAATTTTTTAGATTTTTATGGTTTTCATAGTGCTTTTCAGGGTTGGTAGGGGTTTTCTATTATTTTTAGGGAATTTTAGGAATTTTAGGGTTTTATGGTTTTTATTGCTTTTAGTTTTTTTAGTTATTTTATGTTTTTTAGTGTTTTAGGGGTTTCATATCGTTTCAATAATTTTTTCATTTTTTGTTAGTTTTTAGTGTTTTAAGGTTTTTAGATCTTTTTATCATTTTTAGGTGTTTAAAGGGGGTTTAGTGTTTTATTGGGTTTTTAGGGTGTTTATGGGTTTAGTGTTTTAATGTTTTTAGGGTTTTTTTTGTTTTTAGGTATTTTAGTTTTTAGTGGTTTTAGTGTTTTTAAGGGGTATTATTAATTTTTATATTTTTTAGGGGTTTTAAGTGTTTTAGGTTTTTACAGTTTACATAGGGTGTTTTCAGAGTGTTTATGATATTTATGTTTTCATGTATTTTTAGTGATTTCTGAATAATTATATGGGTTTTTAGGATTTTCATTGATTTTTTGGGATTCAGAGGTTTTTTTGGGTTTTTAGGGTTTTCTTGGTTTTCAGTGTTTAAGATTTGTTTTGAGTTTTTAAGGGTTTTAAGGTTTTTAAACCTGTTTTTAAAAAAATTAGCTATTTAATGTACTTTTAGAGTTTTTAGTGGGATTTTATAATTTTCATAGGCTTTTATTTTTTTTAGATTTTTAGTGGTTTTTATGGATTTTTGGGGGTTTTAGGGTCTTTTAGGGTTATTTGAGTTTTTAGGTTTTATATTGTTTTTAAGTCCTTTTTAGGTTTAATAGTTTTTCTTAGGGGGTTTCCAGGTTTTTAGAGTTTTTATTCGTATTAGGGTTTCTATTATTTTAGGATTTTTAATGTGATTAGTTGTTTCTATGGGTTTTTGGGTTTCTAGGGTTTTTATGGTCATTTAGGGTTTCAGCATTTTTAGGTTCTTTATAGATTTAAAGTGTTTTTTTGTTTTTTGGTTTTTGTAGATTTTTTAGGGGTTTCTAGGGATTTTTAAGCTTTTAGATATTTTTAGGGATTTTTAGGATATTTATGGTCTTGAGGTATTTTTTCAGATTTTGAGGGATTTTAGAGTTTTTTATGGTTTTTAGGGTTTTGATGATTTTTTTTGGGTTTAGTAGTTTTTGAGTTTATTAGGGTTTCTAAGGCTTTTAAATGTTTTTTTTAAAATTTTTATGGTTCCAAAAAGTTTTTTGGTTTTAGTATTTTTAGAGTATTTTTTTTGGTGTTTTTACTGTTTTTAGGGTTTCAGTGGGTTTTGGGTTTTTACGATTTTTTAGGTTTTTAAGGATTTTATGTTTTTTTTGGGTTATATGGATTCTTCATGTTTTCTAGGGTTTAATTCATTTTCATCTTATTATTGGACTTTTTGGGATTTATCGTATTTTTATGAATTTTAGTGTTTTTAGGGATTTTTATGGTTTTTAGGATCTTTTAGTACTTTTGAGTTTTTTAAAATTTTTTATTTTTGTTTAGGTTTTAAGGTTTTTATATGTTTTAAAGGGTTTCTTGGTTTTATGATTTTTTTAAAAAAATTGGGTTTAATGGTTTTTATAATATTTATTGGTTTCTTAGTTTTCTAATGGGTTTTTAGGTATTATTATGATTTTTAGGGGTTTTTATTGATTTTAGGGTTTTTTTTTGTTTTTTAGGGTGTTATAGTTTTTTTTAGTTTTTTAAGGATTTTATGTTTTTTTATGTTTTTAAGGTTTTCATAGGGTTTTATGTGTTTTTGGAGTCTTTTATTTTTTTAGGGATTTTCGGAACTTTATAGGACATTTATAGTTTTTTAGGTTGGTAGTGATTTTGAGTGGTTTTAGGATTTTTAAGGGTTTATAGTTTTTAGGTTTTTTATTGTATTTTTTAGTTTTTTAGGTGTTTTAATTGTTTTAGGTTTTTAATTTTTTCTTATGGGTTTTTAGGGTTTTATTGGTTTTTATGTTTTTTGGGATTTTTTAGATGTTTTCAGATTTTAATGGTTTTTTAGGATTTTTAAGGGGTTTGGGGGTTGTTATGGTTTCTAAGGTTTTTTGTTTTTTTGGATTTTATGTTTTTTTTACTTTTTAGGGTTTTTATGTTTTTTAGTGATTTTAAATTATTTTAGTGGTTTTTTTGGGTTTTTGTGGGTTTTAAGGTATTTTTAGGTTTTTAAGGGTTTTTATGTAATTTAGGGTATTTAGTAATTTTAATGTTTATCGGGGGTTTTTATAATTTTTAGGTTCTGAGGGGTTTTATGTATTTTTAATGTTTAAATGTTTTCTTAGGATTTTTTTGGGTTTTTGCGTGTTTTTTTTCATAATTTTAATTCATTTTTATTGATTTTTTAGGATTTTTTCGTTTTTTAGGTCTCTTTTTGGATTTTGACTGAAATTAGGGTTTTTATTATTTTTAGGGGTGGTCATTTTCTATGTTTTTAGAGGTTTTATGTGTTTCTAGATTTTTAAGGGTTTCATCATGGTTTTAATTTTTTTGGGGTTTTTTCAGCGATTTTAAGGGATTTTTAATTAATTTTATGGGTTTTTTTATTTTTTTTGTACTTATTGTTTTTTAGGTTTTATTGGTTTTTAATATTTTTTAACGTTTTTAAGGTTTTAAAGGGTTTTTAGAGTTATTACTGGCATTGAGGGTTTTTATGGAATTTAGGGTTTTTTAAGGATTTTTGGATTTTTGGGTTTTTTGGGGGTTTTATGGTATTTAATGTTTTTACGGTCTCTTGCAATTTTTAGGATTTTTATTGATTTAAAGATTTTTTATGTTTTTATTGGTTTTAAGGGATTTCTAAGGGGTTTTATAGGTTTTTATGATTTTCTGTATTTTTAGGGATTTTATAGGCTTCTTAGGTTTTTATGGGTTTTTAGGGATTTTTAGTGGTTTTTTGGTTTTAATGGTTTTCTTTAAGGTTTTAGTGTTTATTTATTTTTTTAGGGTTCCATGTTTTTTAGATTATTTTTACATTTCAAGAGGTTTAACAGGTATTTTGAGTTTTTAGTTATTTTTAGGGTTTTTAGGGGTTTTCGGGATTTTAATGGTTTTTAGGGGTTTTATGGTTTTTAGAGGTTTAATGGTTTTTATAGGTTTTAGGGTCTTTTAAGGGTTTTAATATTTTTAGGTTATTTAGGGGTTTTATATATTTTTAGGTTTATAAGTTTTTCTTTATATTTTTTAGTGTTTTTATCTTTTTTATGTTTTAGGGGTTTTTAGGGTATTTTTAGTATTTTTATGCATTTTAAGGATTTTGAAGGTGAAGAATACTTTTTAGGGGTTTTCATGTTTTTACAGGTTTTAGCATTTTCTTAATTTTTAATGGTTTTAATTTTTTATTTTTTTATTTTTTTGGTTTATCAATGTTTTTTTACATTTTTATGAATTTTTTGGTCTTTTTTAGTATTTTTATTGGAATTAGGGATTTTAGGGATTTTGAGGGGTTTTAGGGTTTTTTGGGTTTTAGGGTTTTTTGAGTTTTTTTAGGGTTTTTAATAATTTATATAGTCTTGTAATGTTTTTCAAGGCTTTTGGGATCTTTTGAGTTCTCATATGGTTTTTGGGATTTTATGGTTTTTAGGGTTTTTAGTTTTCATGGGTTCGTAGTGTTTTATATATTTTTTATAGGTTTTATGATTTTTTAGGTTTTGGAGGCTTTCATAGGGTTTTTCAATTTTTTAGGGTTTTTTTTATTTTTATGGATTTAAGTACTTTTTGGATTATTATGGTTTTTATGTTTTTAGTGATTTTGAGGGGTTTTATGGTCTTTTAAAGGATTTTAGGGTTTTTTAGGGTTCTATAAATTAAATATTATATAGTTTTTAAACATTTTTAGGGGTTTAGAGGTTTTTTAGATTTTTTATTGGGGTTTTGGGGTTTTTATGGGTTTAAGGGTTTTTAAAAATTTTCACATATTTTTTGTGTTTTTTGATTCTTCAGGGTTTTAGAGTTTTTTAGGTTTTAGGGGTTTTATGTGATTTTAGGTTTTTAATTTTTTTTCTTTGGGGTTTTCTGTATTTTTCATCTTATTTATGTTTTGAGGTATTTTTAGAGATTTTTCGAATTTCTGTAATTTTCAGCTTTTTTGGGGATTTTAAATTTTTTAGAGTTTTCAAGGAGTTTAGGGTTTTTTAGGTTTTTATGGGTTTTAAGTGTTTTTAGTTTTTTATATTTTTAAATTGTTTTTCAATTATTTTGGTTTTTTTATATGTATTGCAAGATTTTATTTATTTTCTCAAATTTGTAAGGTTTTTATGGATTTTAGAGAGTTTTAGGGTTGTAGGGGTTTATGGTATCTTTCGAATTTTATTTTATCTTCATTTTTTTGGATTTTAAGGCTTTTTAGAGTTTTTATCATTTTAAGTGGTTTAGTTGGTTTTTACAATTATTAGTTATTTTAATGGTTTTATAGATTTTCAAGGTTTTTTTAGTGGTTTTATGGTTTTAGGTGTTTCTAGGGTTTTTTATGGACTTTATAGTTTTTTAGGGTTTTAGGGGATGTATGTGTTTTTAGGTTTTAATGGTTTTCTTAGCGGTTTTCTAGGTTTTTAAGGGTTTTTATGTTTTTAGATATTTTTAAGACCTTTTAGGATTTTTTTTGTGTTTATAGGGTTTTTATGGAGTTGGATGTTTTTATTGTATTTTTATGGGTTTTACAGTTTTTAAGGATTTTAGTGTTTTTTTAGGATTTGGGAGATTTTATGTGATTTTAGGTTTCTAAGGTTTTATTTGGGTTTTCCAGGGTTTTAAGGTGTTTATGTTTTTTAGGGTTTTTAGGTGTATTAGGTTGTTTAAATTTTTCTAACTTCTTAGTGTTTTATGAGTTTTTAGGGGATTTAATTTTTTTTGAGTTTTGTAACATTTTTAGGGGTTTAAAGGGTTTTTAGATTTTTTTGTATTATTTACAGTTTGATGGGTTTTGATTTCTAAATGGATTGTAAGTATTTATGGGTTTTTTGGTTTTGGAGGGTTTTTAGTGTTTTTATAATTTTTTATGTTTTATGGGTTTTAAATGTTATTTAGTTTTTAATGTTTTCTTAGGGGTATGTAGGTTCTGTTCATTTTTTCTTTTTTAGAGATTTTAATTGTTTTATATTTTTTTATGATTTTTTATTGATTTTAGGTATTTTTAGAATTTTATGGTTTTTGTGTTTTTATGGATTTTTTGTGTTTTTTAGGTTTTTATAGTCTTTAAGTGTTTTTAGGTTTTTATGATTTTTTAGGATTTTTTCTATTTTAGGGTTTTCATGTTTTAGTGATTTTTAGTGATTTTTATGGATTTTTATGGTTTTTTGGTTTTTGGATTTTTTGGGGGTTTTCTAGATTTTTAGGGGTTTTGGGTTCTTGGGTTCTTGGGTTCTTGGGGTATTTTGGTTTTTATTTGTTGAGTTTTTAGGTTTTTTATGTTTTTTTGGAGTTTTTATTGTGTGAAGTTGTTTAATGGGTTTTGAGATTTTTTTAGTGGTTCTTTTGGGTTTTTTCGGTTTTTGGGTATTCTTATGATTCTATGGGTTTTTCTGGGTTTTTTTGACATTTAGATTTTTTGGGTTTTTATAATTTTTATATTTTTAGGGGGGTTTAATGTTATTAGGACATTACGTTTTTCTTATGGTTTTTACGGTTTTTATGATTTTTCAAATTTTTAATGATTTTTAAGGATTATATAGTTCAGAAGTTTTTTTAGGGATTATGAGGATTTTTTGGATTTTTATGATTCTTAATGTTTTTAGGGGTTATGTTTTTTTACATTTTTAGATGTTTTAAGTGTTTTTTTGGGTTTAATGGTTTTCATAGGGGTTTTCAAGGATTTTTGCGTTTTTTATTATTTTAGTGATTTTTAAATTTTTTTATATTTTTGATGGGGTATTATGGTTTTTGAGGTTTTTTTGTTTTTTTACCATTTTTGGGGTTTTTATTTTCATAGGTTTTTACTGTTAATTGATAAATTTGGGGCTTTTATAGTTTTTAACATTTTCAGGGCTTAAAGTGTTTATATATTTTTTTGTTATTTTGTTTGATATTTTATTGGTTTTATATTTTTTTAAGGTTTTTGGGGTTTTTTTTTAATTTTTAATGTTTTTAGGGATTTGATTTTTTTTATGTTTTTATGGGTTTTAAGTGTTTTATGTGTTTTTCAGTTTTTCACATTTTCTTAGGGTTTTTGAGGATTTAATGGGTTATAAAAATTTTATGTTATTTAGGGATATTAAATATTTTTTGGTGTTTTAGAGATATTGTGGGATTCTAGGCATTTTACAGATTTTGAGTTTTTAGGGAATTTAGAATTTTTAAGGTTTTTAAGTATTTCTAAGTGTGTTTGGGTTTTTTATGTTTTTATGGGTTTTCCATGTTTTGGGGTTATCTAGGCTTCTTATATTTTTTAGTGATTTTTAGGATATTTATGGTTTTATAGTTTTTTAGGATATTTGATAGGTTTTAGGGGTTTTAGGGATTTTTTTATAATTCATAGTTTCTAGGTTTTTTGAGTTCTTAAGGTTTCTAAGGTTGTTTAGAGTTTTTAAAATTTTATGGGATTAAAGGGAATTTTTTACAATTTAGTCATTTTTATGGAATTTATGGGTTTTTGGGTTTCTTATGGTTTTATGGGGTTTTATGTTTTTTGGGTTTTTAGGGTTTTTATGTTTTTAGGGATTTAGGGTATTTATCTTTTTATAGGTTTTTTGGTGTTTTAAGTGTTTTTTAGTTTTTTATGGTTTTCTAATAGTTTTTTGTAGTTTTTTGTTTTTTAGGTTTTAGGGTTTTTAGTAATTTTATTTTGTTTTTTGGATTTTAAGGTTTTTTTGTATTTTTAGGGTTCATTAGTGTTTTTAGGGGTTTTTTATTTTTTGGGTTTTTATACTTTTCTAGATTTTTAGGTTTTTTAATGTTTATGTAGTTTTTTAATGTTTTTATGGGTTTAAACGATTTATAGAGTGACTAGTGGGTTTTTATGCTTTTTAATTTTTTTAGTATTTTTTACAGTTTTTATTGGTTTTTATTGTTTTAAGGATTTTTAGGGGTTTTGTGGTTTTAGATTTCTTTAGGATTTTTATGAGTTTAAATTGATTTTTAGTTTTTATTTTTTTCTTATGGGGTTTTAGGGTCTTTTGGGATTTAAATGTATTTATGGTTTTTTAGATTTTTTAAGAATTTTTTGGGTTTTATAGTCTATAGGGATTTTGAGGGTTTTTGCGTCTTTTGGGTTTTTATGTTTTTAGCGTTTATTTATTTTTAAGGGGTTATAAGTGTTTTTAGGTTTTTATGTTTTTCTTATATTTTTTTATTGATTTTAGGTTTCCTATATTTTTAGGGACTACTACGGGGTTTTGGTTTTTTTGGGGATTAATGGTATTTTAAGGTTTTTTACGATTCTATGGAATTTAGGCCTTTTATAGCTTTTGGAGTTTAAGGGTTTTTTGAGTTTTTTATGGTCATTAAGGGTTTTTATACTTTTTAACATTTTTAGGGGATTAATGTTTTTATAGTATTTAGAGGTTTTTAAAGGTTTTAAGGTATTTCTTATGTTTTTTAGGTTTTTAGGGTTTTTATATTTTAATGGATTTTAGGTATTTTTAGGTTTTTTGTTGTATTTGAGTTTTTTAGGGATTTTTAAGGTTTTTAGAGTTTTAGGTGTTATAGGGATTTTTTTGGATTTGTTTCATTTTTATCATTTTTCGAAACATTATAGGGTTTTAAGGTGTTTTATGGTTTTTATGGTGTTTTAGGGTATTTAGAATATTTTTCTGTATTTTAGGGGTTTAAATGTTTTTATTTTTTTTATTTTTTAATAGTACAATTCAAGGTTTTATGGTTTTTTACTTTTTTAGGGATTTTTGTGGAAATTCATATGATATTTATAGTTTTGGGGTTTTTAGGTATTTTGAGAATTTTAAAGGTTTTATGGTGTTTAGGGTATTATGGGTTTTTCTAGGATTTTTGTGTTTTTTTTGGTTTTTTATGTTCTTTAGAGTTTTTTAACCATTTATCATAGTTTATAGGGTTTTTTAGTATTCAAAGGGTTTTTTTATTTCTTTTATGAAGTTTTTGTGTTTTTATGGTTTTAGGGTTTTAATGGTTTTAAGGGTTTTATGTCCCTTTTAGGGTTTTTAGTGTTTTTTAGGTTTTTTTAGATTTTATTATTTTTAGGTTTACTTAGGGTTTTTAATGTATTTTAGTGGTTTATATATTTGAATTAATTTCTAGGGATTTCTTTAAATGTTTATGGATTTAGAGTTTTAATGGATATTGAGGATTTTTAGGGATATTACGGGTTTTTATCATTTTTTGGTTTTTAGGGGTTCTAATTATTTCTAGAATTTAATGGTTGTCTTATGGGTTTTCATGTCTTTTGGTTTTATTTATGTTTTTGGGGATTTTGGGATTTTTCGTATTGTTATGGTTATTAGGATTTTTTGTATTTTGAGTGTTTTTAGGGATTTTCCGTGGTTTTAGGTTTTTTATGGGTTTTTTTTTGTTTTTATGTTTTTGATGAGTTTTGTGGGATTTAAATGTTTTTATAGTTTTTAATGTTTTATGTTGTTTAGAGGATTTTTAGTATCAATAGTGGGTTTTAGGGTTATTATGTTTTTTTGAGTTTTTTAGGTTTTTAGGGGTTTATGGTTTTAGGGATTTTTTTGGGTTTTTTGGGTTTTTTTGGTTTTTAGGGGATTTTATAGTTTTCATATTTTTTAATAATTTTTAGTGTTTTTAGGGTTTTTTAGTGTTTTTAGCTTTTTAAGGTTACATAGAGTTTTATGGGTGTAATGGTTTTATATTTTTTGGGTTTCAAGGTATTTTCTATGATTTTTGTGGGGGTTTTAGGGGTCTTTTGGATTTTGTGGGGGTTTAGGGGATGTTATGGGTTTTAGTGATTTTTAGGACTTTATAGTATATAGTTTTCTTATATGTTTTAGGTGTTTTTTGGTTTTTAAGGTTCTCTTATTGGTTTTCAGGGTTTTTAGGTTTTTTCTATGTTTTTGGAATTTGTATGGATTTTTTTAGGTTTTTTTGTTTTTTTTTTGTTTTAAGAGATTTTGAGGTTTTTTAAGGGGGTTTAGGGTTTTTGTGTGTTTTTGGTTTTCATGGATTTTGATAGTTTTTTGAGTTTTTTGGTGGTTTTAATTTTTTTATAGTTTTTTATAATTTTTAGGGGTTTAAAGGGTTTTAATGTTTTTAGGGTTTTTTTTGTTTTATGGGGTTTAGGGTTTTTAATGTTTTTAGGGGTTTTTATGTTTTTATGGTGTTTGGGGGGGGGGGGTTGTTTCTATTTACGGATTCTAATTTTTTTTTCTTTTTAGGGGTATTGAGTGTTGTTATTTTGTATGGGTTTATTTGGATTTTGGTTTGTTTTTTTAATGTTATTATTGATTTTTTTCCTTTTTAGGCTTTTATGGTTTTATAAGGTTTTAGTTATTATGAGGGCTTTAGGGGTATAATAGGTATTTTTAGGAATTGTTGTGTTTTGTTATTTTTTTGTGTTTAAGTGTTTTAGGTTTTTAATGTTTTCTTAGTGTTTATCTGGAGTTTTAGGGTTTTTTCATTTTTAATGATTTTCTAGGATTTTCCGAATTTTTATGGTCTTTAGTTTTTTAGGTATTTTGAGGCTTTTAGGGATTTTTTCGATATTTAATTTTTTTTGTGTTTATTTGTTTTTTATGTTTTTTAGGGTTTTGAATTTTTTTTTAAATTCTAACGTTTTTTTGGATTTTAACGGGTTTATAATGCCTTTATGGAATTTTTATGAGTTTTATGGGGTTTTAGGGGTTTTATGGTTTTTAGGGGTTTTGTTCTTTTTAGAGGTTTTAGGGTTTTGGGGACATTTTTTTTGGGTTTTAAGGTTTTATGTGTTTTTATGTTTTTTAGTGATTTTAATTGTTTTCTGGTTTTCTGGGTTATTTTTGGTTTTTTCATTGGATTTACAGATTTCCATATATGAAATGTTTTTTTAATTTTATTTATTTTTATGGTTTTATGGGTTTTCGAGATTTTGAGGGATTTTCGAGGTTCTGGGGTTTTGAGGGTTTTTAGCATTATTATGTTTTTCTGGGGGTTAAAAGTGTTTTATGTTTCTAAAGTTTTCATTGGGGTTTTCAGGGTCTTTTGGGGGTTTTACATGTTTTTGATTTTTTTAGAACTTTTTATGATTGTTATAGTTTTTAGGGGTCTTTGGGACTTTGATGTATTTAGGATTTTTAAGTGTTTAAGGGTTTTGTAGTTTTTTGGTTATTAGGGTTTTTAATGTTTTTATTATTATTAGGGGTTTTATGGTTTTTTGTGTTTTTTATCTTTTGTGGGTTTTAAAGTATTTTTATATTTTTAGTGGGGTTTTAGGGATTTTATATATTTTAGGTTGTTTTATTGGTTTCGTGGTTGTTAAGGTTTTTGGGGTTTAAAATGATTTTAGTTTTATTATTGTGTTTTAGTGTTTTATGTCTTTTTAGGTTTGAAAGGGTTTCTTAGGGGTTTTCTGGGTTTTCTAGATTTTTATGTTTTTTATGTTTATTTTTTTGTTTCGAAGTTCTTATGATTGTTATTGTTTTTATCATTTTGAGTGATTTTGATAGTTTTTTTTGAGTTCTTAGAGTTTATTTTATTTTTTAGTGATTTTATATTTTTTATGGTTTTTAGGGATTTTAATTTTTTTAGGTTTTTAAGGTTTTCTGGGGATTTTCAGGGTGTTCTGGGTTTTTGATGTAATTAGAGATTTTTAGTGATTTTTTAGGATTTTTATGGGTTTTTTGGGTTTTTTGGATTCTGAATGGTTTTAGGGTTTTTAGGTTATTTTGGGTTATTATGGTTTTTTTCTGTTTATGGTTTATTTTGAGTTTTTTTTTGTTTTTTAAGGTTTTTATAGTTTTTTTAATTTTTTTGGGATTTAATGGTTTTTTTTATTTATTTTTTTTTTTTAGGTATTTTATGGTTTTTTAATTTTTTAATGGTTTTGGGTTTTTATGGTCTTTAGGGATTTATAGGTATTTTAGGGTATTTTAGGGGTTTTAGTATTTTTAGTGTTTTATAGTTTTTAATGGTTTTATGTTCTTTTAGGTTTTTTGGTTTTCAAAGGGGTTTTCAAGGTTTTTAAGGATTTTTACATTTTTAGTGATTTTTAGTGATTTTTATGATTTTTGTAATGGGTTTTTAGGGGTTTTAGGTATTTTAAGGCTTTTTAGGGGTTTTAGGGATTTAAAGGTATTTATGATTTTTAGAGATTTTTAGTGTTTTTATTGGTTTTTAGTTTTTCTAGTTTTTTAAAGGTTTTATCAGGGTTTTTTTGGATTTGTAGGGTTTTTAAAAAATTTAATTTTGATAGGTTTTTTTATTTTTTTATTTTGTTTTATTGATTTTAGGTATTTTAAGTGTTTGTAGGGTTGTTCTAGAGTTTTTAGGGTTTTTCGATTTTTTAAATTTTTAGAGTTTTTTAGTGTTATTTTGTTTTTTTAAGGTCCAAAAGAGATTATTAACATTTTCTGGGGTTTAAGGGTTTTTAGAGTTTTTTTTTCTATTTTTGGGTTTTATAGGGTTTTATAGGTTTTTATAGTTTTATTGTTTTATGGTTTTTTGATGTTTTTTTTGTTTTTTGGGTCTTTTAGAGTATTCATGGTTTTTATCATTTTTTAGGGATTTTATCTGTTTTTAGGATTGAATGGTTTTCATTGGGGTTTTCAGGGTTTTTAGGGTTCTTTATGTTTTTAGGGATTTCTGGGGTTTTATGCATTTTTTGGTAGGTTATTGGTTAAATGGAATTTTTGGTCAAATAGGTGTGTTTATGGTTTTTATGGGTTTTGTGGTTTGGGGGGTTCTTTTGAGTTTTTAGGATTGTAAATATTTCTTATATTTTTATTAATTTTTTTAGGGGTTTAATGGGTATTTAGTGTTTTTACTAGTTTTTAGGGTTTTATCGATTTTTAGGGATTTTAGGGATTTATTGTTTCTAGGGGTTTTAAGCTTTTTTGGTCACTATAGGGGTTTTAAGGTGTTTAGAGTTTTTTAGGTATTTATTGTTTTAAATTTTTCTAGTTTTGTAATGTTTTGAAAGGGATGTTTAGGTTTTCTGGGTTTTTTCATTTTTAGTGACTTTTATGGATTTTGTATTTTTTTGGGGTTTTATGGTTTTTAGAATTTTTTGAGGGTTTTTGATATTTAGTGTTTTTTAGGGTTTCTACCATACTTAGGATTTTAGGTTTTTAGGTTTTTATATGTTTTTAAGTTTTTTTTAGGGGTTTTAGGTGTTTTAGGGGTTTTTAAATTTTTTAGTATTTTAGGACCTTTTACGAATTTTTTAGTTTTTTTAATGATTTGGGGGATTTCAATGGTTTTTATCTTTTTTAGAGTATTTTGTTTTTTTTGGGGGTTTTAGGGATTTTTTTGGTTTCATAGTTTTTTAACTTTTTCGCGATTTTTAATGCTTTTATTGGTTTAAAGTGTTTTAGAGTCTTTAGTGGGTTATTTGGTTTTTATGGTGTTTAGGAATTTTAGGGAATTTAGTTTATTTTAAGGATATTTAGGGTTTTTAGTGTTTTTTAGATTCTATTCTTGGGTTTAATTGTTTTTATTTTTATAATGTTTCCTTATGGTATTTATTTAGTTTTTTGGGTTTTCTACTTTTTTTTTTGGAATTGTATGTTTTTATGAATTTTTATGAATTTTATTGTTTTAAAGGATTTTGATTCTTTTTGGTGTTTTTAGGGGATTTTTGGGATTTAGTGATTTTTAGGTTTTTTAAAGGTTGTGTGAGTTTTTATATTTTTAAGTTTTTCTTCAGGGTATTCATGGTTTTTAGGGTATTTTATGTTTTTAGGAGACTTTAGGAAATTTTTAGGATTTTTATGGGTTTTTAAGGATTTTAGGGATTTTAGGAGGGTTTAGGGTTTTTAAGGTTTTAATAGGATTTTTGGGTATTATGTGTTTTTAATTTTTTAATGTTTTTAGGAATTTTTATGGTTTTTAGGAGTTCTTAAGGGTTTAAAGAATTTAAGAATATTTTAGGTTTTTTAAGCGTTTTAATTTTTTTTAGTTTTTTCTGTGTTTATTAGTTTTTTAGGGTTATTTATGTTTTAAGTAACATTTAGGGCCTTTAGGATTTTTATGTTTTTCAGGGTTTTTTATAGATTTAGAGGGTTTTATTGTTGTTTTTTTTTATTTTTAGAGTTTTTAGGGTTTTAACGTTATTTTTTTTGGATTTTTAGGAATTTTAAGTGTTTTTAGGATTTAATGGTTTTTAGGTGTTTTGAAGGTTTTGAGGGTTTTATGACGTTCTTGGGATTTTTCTTCATTATTAAGGATTTTAATGGGTTTTAATGGTTTTTTGGGGTTTTTATGATTTTGTAGGTTTTTAGTATTTTTAGGGTGTTTATGGATTTTATGGGGGGGTTTTGGTTCTTTTAAATTTATAGGGTTTTATGGTTTTTAGTGTTTTTCAACATTTTTTGGTTCTAATTTTTTTTTAGTGCTTTTTTAGGGATTTATGGGTGTTTAGGGGTTTTTATGCTTTTTAGTGGGTTTAATGTTTTGGGGGGGGGGTTTAGGGATTTAGTGTTATTTAAAGTTTTTATGTGTTTTATGTGTTTTACGGATTTTGTATTTTTCTTTGATATTTAATTCTTTTTAGAGTTTTTAAATTGTCATGGTTTTTTGTATATTTTTGTGATTTTTTTGTCTTTTAGGGGTTTTTAGGATTTTGAGGTATTCTTGGGTTTTATAGGGGTTTTAGCTTTTTTTTTTGGTTTTTTGGGGGGTTAAGGTTTCTTTTCTGGTTTTTAAAATTGTTTTATGGGTGTTCATGTTTTTTATGGTTTGGTACATTTTTAGTTTTTTTAGATATGTTTTAGTTTTTTATGTTTTTTAGGGATTTTGAAGCTTTTAGGTTATTTTTAAAGTTTTTAGTGATTTTTTTGTTTTTTTTTGTTTTTATGATTTTTTTGAGTTTTTAGAACCTTTATGGTTTTTTATAGGTTTCAATATTTTTAGGTTCTTAATGGACTTTTAATGATTTCTGTGGGTTTTTAAGGTTTTTATGTGTTTTTAGTGTTTTTAAGGTTTTTTAATTTTTTTATAGTTTTTATGTTTTTAGTGTTTTTATGTTCATTGTGTTTTTAATCGTTTTTTAGATTTTTCTATTTTTAAAAATTTTTAGTATTTAAAGCTTTCTTATGGTTTTTTGGGTATTTAAGGTTTTATACATTTTTATGGATTTTAATGGATTTTTAGGAATTTTTTTGGTATTTAGGGTTTATATGGATTTTGAGGGTATTTAGGTTTTTTTGGGTTTTTTAAAAATAGTTTTGTTTTAAGAGTTTTTATATTTTTTAATGGATTTATGGGTTTAATGGATTTTTATAGTTTTTATTGGGTTTTTAGGGTTGGAAGGGTTTTTTGTGTTATTTATGGTATTATATTTTTTATGGTTTTTAGTGTTTTTAGTTATTTAGTGTTTTTAGGTTTTTAGTGGTTATAATTGGTTTCTGTTTTTAGGATTTCTTATGGGATTTCAGGATTTTATAGGTTTTTAGTTTTTAGGTATTTTTTGTGATTTTTAATGATTTTATTGGTTTTTTTGGGGGGGGGGGTTAGGGTTTTACGGATTTTTTTTGGTTTTTAAGGTTTTTTTAGTTTTTTTTTGTTTTTAAGGTTTTTAGTGTTTTTATCATGTTTGTGGGTCTAAATTGTATTTAGATTTTTCAGTTATTTTTTAGGATTATTTGGAATTGAATGAGTTTTTAAGGTTTTCTGGGGTTTTGTAGTTTTTAGTGGTTTTAGGGTTTTTAGGCTCTTTTAGTGTTTTTATCAGTTTCATCACTTTATAATTTTTAGGTGTTTTATAATTTCTTTTTAGTTTTTTAATGTTTTCATAAGGGTTTTTATGTTTTTAGGGATTTTTAATTTTTTTAAGGTTTTTTAAGTATTTATAGGATATTTATGGTTTTCATGTTTTTTGGGATTTTTGGAGGTTTTCGGGTTTTATGGGTCTTAGATTTTTATGTTTTTTTTGGGGTGGGGGTTGAGTTTTTTTATATCATTATAGATTTTCAGTGTTTTTTAATTTTTAGGGGCTTAAAGGGGTTTTATAGCTTTTTGTTTCTTTTAGGATTTTTATTGGAATTAAAAATTTTAAATTTTTTTTAGTGGTTTTATGTATTTGAATTTTTTGTGACTTTAGTGTATTTTTTGGGTTTTAAGTGTTTTAATGTTTTTATTTTGTTTTTGTGTTTTTGTGTTTTTATGGTTTTTTATGGTTTTTAGAGGGTTTTAAATTTTTATGGATTTTCAAGTATTTTTATTTTTTTATTGTTTCTAATGTTTTTCAAGATTTTGAGGGGTTTTGAGGTATTTTAGGTTTTTAGGTTTTTATGGGGGTCTTACAGTTTTTTAGATTTTATGGGTTTTAAGTGGTTTTAGATTTATAAGGTTTTCTTAAGGGTTTTCAAGGTTTTTAGGGTTTACTATGTTTTTGGGGTTTTCGTGGGTTTTCCATAATATTTATGATATTTTATGAATTTTAAGGATTTTGTGGGTTTTTATGAATTTTTGGGGTTTTATGGATTTTTAATATTTAAGGATTTTAATATTTTTTATTGTTTTTTAAAGTTTTTGTGGGTTTATAGGGTTCTAAAAGTTTTACTAGTTTTAGAGTTTTATGTGATTTTTAGGGATTTTATATATTTTTGGGGTTTTATGGTTTTTAAGTGTTTTTAATATTTTAGAATATTTTTTTAAATTTTTTTATGGTGATTTAAATTTTTAGGTTCTTCATGGGCTTAAGTGTTTTTAGGTATTTATGGTTTTCTAATAGGTTTTCATGGTTTTATGTTTTTTTGACATTTTTAGGGATTTTATGGATTTTTTATGATTCTTATGGTTTTAAGGGGGTCAAGTATTTTGAGGTTTTTAAGGTTTTTTAGAGTTGGTTGGGTTTCTTAGGATTTTTTTATTTTTAGTGGTTTTAGTGTTTTTAGAATTTTAATATTCTTAGTCTTTTTTAGGGTTTATGGTTTTTTATGTTTTTAAGGATCTTTATTCCATTTATTATTTTTATGGTTTTTTAGGTTTTTTGGTATTATGTGGTTTTTTGGGTTTTCTTGGTTTTTATGGGATTACATGTTTTTTTGGTGTCTGGGATTTTTTGAGTTTTTTAGGGGTTTAAAGGATTTTTAATATATTTTGGTATTTAAAAGGGTTTTGGAGTTTTTAATGGGTTCTAGGGTATATATAGTGTTTTGGGGGTTTTATAGTGTTTGGTGGGTTTTACGGTTTGTAGGGGGTTTATGGTTTAATGTTCTAATAGGGTTTCTAAGGGTTCTTTTCCTAATTTTAGCATCTTTTTGTGTTTTTAGGGTATTAATTGTTTCTAGGTTTTATGGTTCTATTATGGTTTTTAGGGTTTTAGGGTTCTAAAAATTTTTGGTATTTAAAGAACTTTTTTAGTTTTTTATAGTTTTTTCTATTTTATAAGGATTTTGATGGATTTTTTAGTTTTTTAGGGGTTTTATGGTTCTTTTTGTTTTTTTTTTAGTTTTTAGTGATTTTAAGGGGTTTTTGAGTTTTTTTATCATTTTATGGGGTTTAAAGGGTATTTATAATTTTTAGTTGGTTTTACGGGTTTTATGGTTGTTTATGGTTATTTTTACAGGTTTTTATTTTATTTAGGTTTTTAATGCTATTTATGGGGTATTGTGGTTTTTAGGATTTTTAGTGGTTTTAAGTGTTTTCAGAATTTTTATGTTTTTAGGCCTTTTATGTTTTTTGGGTTTTTAAGGTTTTCTTATGTGTTTTCAAGGTTTTTTATGTTTTCATGGATTTTTTTGGATGTTTCATAATTTTGATGTTTTTATAGGGATTTTTAGGGATTATGAGGGTTTTTTGGATTTTTAGAGTTTTTATTGTTTTTAGGGATTTTGATGGTTTTTTCAGTTTTGGAGATTTGAGAGTTCTTATGGATTTTCTTGGGGTTTGGGGCTTTTTATTGTTTTTATAATTTTTAGGATTTTTTAACATTTTAGGGGTTTATAGGGTTTTTTAAAGTTTTTTGTGGTTTTTAGGGTATTTATAGGGTTTTATGTTTTTTATGTTTTTTTTATTTTTTTTATATTTTAACGGTATTGGGGGGATATAGTATTTTTTAGTGTTTTTTAGGGATTTAATGTGTTTTTATGTTTCTAATGTTTTCATAGGGTTTTTTTATTTCAGGGTTTTTTATTTGTTAGGGGATTATAGGGGTTTTAATGGTTTTTATGGTTTTAATGGATTTTAGGGATTTTAGGATTTTTTTAGGTCTTTAGAATTTTTTAGCATTTAGGGATTTTATGTTTCTTTAGGTTTTTATGTTTTTCTATGTTTTTATTGGTTTTTGGTGTTTGGTTTTTTTATGTATTTTTAGGGCTTTTTAATAAATTTATGGGTTTGTGGGGATTATAGGGATTTTAAGGGGTCATAGTGTTTTGCGGGTTTTGAGAGTTATATTTTTTTTGGGTTTTAGGGTATTTAATGTGTTTTTAAGGGTTTTTAAGGATTCAAGGAGCTATTTTTTTTAAACAAAAATTTATGTTTTTAGGTTTTTTAGAGATTTTAGTTAATTTTTGTGTTTTTAGTAGTATTTAGGGTTTTTTAGGGGTTTTAGGGTTTTTTGGGATTTTTTGGATTTTTAGTGTACTTTTAGGGGTTTTAAAGTTTTTTTATCATTATTTAGGTTACTTGGGATATTAAGAGTTTTTATGTTTTAAGGTTTTATTAGGGGGTTTTCTAGTTTTTTTGGTATTTTTACGTATTTTTGTTTTTTTTTTGGATTTTTTATGATTTTTAGGAATTTTAGGTATTTTAGGTCATTTAAGTATTTTTTGGGTTTTATGTGTTGATGGTATTTATTTATTTCTTGTGAATTTCACAGTTTTTTAGGTCTTTAGGTATTTTTTATGGAATTATTATTATTTTTATTGAGTTTTAATGTTTTTTTGTATTTTTAGAGTTTTTTAGTATTTAACATGTCACGACCCGACCCTACCCGGGCTCAAGCCGCAAATATCCCAAGCCCGCCTCCATAGGCCATGGGATGGCGACAAGAACCGAAGGCTAAACAACCCAGGGAGGCCTTTTCCAGAGTACCTATACACACACACACACACACAACAGACTCAATGAAAAAGTGCAGAGTAAAAGGGAAAGTAAAGTACCAACTGCTATAAATAAACCACCAAGTGCATCAACCTCTAAACAGCACAAATCAAGTGCAAAAGGTAAACTGAAAAGAAAAGGGGAAAAACACACGCCCAACCAGAAATGTGCCACACCCCAGCAACAGGTAAGAGAAAGTACAACCGATGGAGGGTCCCGCACTTGGAACCCGACTGCGACCACCGCACGCGGTCCAAGCTCCTGAACTCCTATGCTTCACTGAATTCATGACCAACTTTTCTGTCATCTGCAAGGGCACACCAAGTGTGGGTAAAGCCCAAGCAGGGGTGAGTATAAAAATACATAGTAGGATGCCCTGAAGGCTTGAGGGAGAAACAAAAAAGGTTCTGAAGAGGTGAGCAGTAGATCAAACATGGAAAATTAAAGTACAACAAAGGGAGTGGAGTAAAGAGTACAGCACAACCCGACAAGAGGATGAAAGTAGACTCGTCCAGACACAGGGAGATGGAAACAGTGGGAAGATGATCTTCTCATCGAGTCTTCACTACCTATAGCCGGAGATTAGACTCATCCAACCACAAGAAGCTAGACACGGAAAGCACGTGGAATACCCCGCGCGTCTTCGCCTCTCCTGGAGAGAGATTAACCAATCCCAAGAAGTGGGTACGGGAACAAGGTATATACATATCCATATGCTCAACAAGAAGCCCGAACAAGGACTTAAGGGGATCTCCATCCCATAGCATAGCACAAGAAAGTGAGTCGCCATCAGTCTCAATAGTAACCATCATCGATACCCAGTATCCCACAAGCCTGCCCTGAACTGCAAGTCAATGAGCTCAAATCTCCGCACCTTGATATTATCCTCTTTGGGCGGCACTGACTCGCCCGAACGGTTTCAGGTCATATCACAAGGACGCGTCTCGGTGGGGAAAGCGTCCCTCGTACTTGAGAGCTCTAGGGAATGTTGAACTACACCTCGTCAATGCCCTGTAGTCGAGAGGCCTTCTTAAAGTAAAAGTTGTCACATCACTGACCCATACAAACAAGGGTCCCACTCTGGTAGTCACAGAGTAAAGCAATAAAATATCCTAGTAGAAAAGACTGTGTCTGAAATGCCAACGGGTGACCCACTGCCCAGCCCTGCAGAAGGGTAATTCATAATAAGATATCTGGTGACCCACTGCCCAGCCCTGCTAGAGGGTAAACCATAATAAGATATCGGGTGACCCGCTACCCAACCCTGCTGGAGGGTAAAACATAAAACATCATCAAGCGACCCACTGCCCAGCCCTACTGGAGGGTAGACCTAGAATAAGTCAACAGGCAACCCACTACCCAGCCCTGCTAGATGGAAGACCTGAAACAAGACAACGGGCGACCCACTACTCAGCCCTGCTAGAGGGTAGACCTGAAACAAGATGATGGGCGACCCACTGCCCAGCCCTGCTAGAGGGTAGACCCTCAAAAGTCGTCCGGTGACCTACTGCCTAGTCTCTACTAGAGGGTAAACTCTGAGAAATCAATGAGGAACCCACTGCCCAGCCCTGCTGGAGGGTAAACCTAAAGAAGTCAATTAGTAACCCACTGCCCAGCCCCACGGGAGTGTAAACTCGGAACTGCTCCGGCCATCTCTACTGGATATTACAACACTAGACAACTGAACACGGAGTGGGTATCGTGCAACCGCCCAATTTCATAACAATTCACCTAGTAGAGGTTCAGCACCCATCGTCATTGGGTGTCACTAGCACTGCTACCATGCATAGGTTCGGAGTATGCCCAAGGAAGCCACTGACTAATTCCCTTTCATATTTCCACATTTAATAAGATCACGTATGAGGATCTGCTCGCCGAAACATATTACACCGTTGAAATCCTCGTGGAAAATCACGCTAGATAGACTACTTACTCGCCTGAAATGGTCAACCGGTGAATATGGTACTATTCACTATAGCCAGCCCATGTGGGGGCCACACTAAGATCCCGAAACTGAACAAAAGGATCACACCACTGCGATCCCCTCAGAAAAACACCCAGGATTGACTACTCAATCTCCCCAAATGGACACCCATTGAAAAAGGTACTATTCATCGTTGCCAACCCAGGTGGGAACCACACCAGGATCCCAAAAAAAATCTGGTCGAACTGTGCCGTCATGATTCTCTTGGAGAAACACATCAAATTGACTATTCATTCACCTCGAATGTACGACTGATGAAAAATTCATACTATGATGCACGTATCTTGAAAGAAGGACCGTGGGGACTACGCCTCAACTCCTACTTCACCACCTAAAACCTCCCCGAACTACACTGCCTCGATGCTAGGGTCACAATGCCACTGACGGTGCCTAAAACTGACTCCGGATGGAAAAGCTGCAAATTCTCGTGTTATACACAAACGGGGCCCTATTTGGCCTACAACTTGTCTCCAACCCGAGCGCTTCAAAAATCATCTCAAAAAGTCTGCGTGGGGATTGGAGTCACGCTGCCGCTGATGGCGCGTCAATTGGACATCCCAAGCCGGTTTTAGGTCTGATGCAATAATAAATGAATTAATTAAATGTTCATATAAAGCATTTCGTGCCACCGAGCAACAAAACCAAACCGCAAGGGCTCCGAACCAACTATTGAAGGACTGTCTCAGCTCCGGGGCCACTGTGCCTCTGACGGCGCTTCCAATGGACGTCAGGCTTGCGAGCCCTGTCTGTCGCAACATTAATAATAATTTAATATTATTAAATTAAATCCCCTCAGGTCACCCGTCCTTGGGATCGCAACTGAAAAACCCCTAAACTCACATTAAAAAGTCCGCCTCATCGATACGGTCCCCCACCCATAGACGACACATCAAACAGACATGCCGTTTAGGAGTTACCCCATTTATTTGGCATTTCCAGTGTGAACGCACTGAAAATTTAATTCCGACCACAACGGGGCTCGGAATCACACACCGTCTGAAGGCATTGCTCTGGAATAATATCAATAATTTTCAGAAGTCTTTTATAGAAAAAAAATTGTGTTCTTTACATAATAATTTTATGATTTTTATTTATTTTTTGGTTCTTCTAGTTTTTTAATGTTTTTTAATATTTTAGGGGTTTAAAGGTTTTTAGTGTTTTTAGTGGTTTTTATGATTTTTATGGGTTTTCAAATATTTTTATGGTTTTTAGATATTTTAGAGTGTTTTGGGTCATTTTAGTTGTTTTATCATTTTTTAGATGGTTTGGGGTTTTAAATATTTTTGGGTTTGTAAGGATTTCTTAGGTATTTTCATGGGTTTTCATATTTTTTATGTTATTAGGGATTTTTAAAGATATATATTATTTTTACAGTTTTGAGGTCTTTTAAATATCCTGGGATTTTTTGGGTTTTTTGTGGTTTTATTATTTTTTAGAGATTTTAGTGTTTTCTAGGTTTTTTATGAGAATTCTGATTTTTTATATTTTTATAGTTATCTTAGGGGTTTTCAGGTTTTTTCTATTTTTATGTATTTAGATTGTTTTATAGTTTTTTAATGATTTTCATTATTTTGGGGGTATTTAATGGTTTTGATCATTTTAATGGTTTTAGGGTATTTTTTGGTGTTTAAGTGTATTTTGTGTTTTTAGGGGATTCATCATTTTTATATAATTTAATATTTTTAGAGGTTTTAAAGGTTTTAGTGTTTTTGTGGTTTCTAGGTATTTTTTGAGTTTTTTTTGGTTTATAATGGTTTTATGGGTTTTGGGGAGATATACGGTTTTATGATGTTTTAGTATTTTTAGAGTTTTTAGTTTTTTTATGGATTTTATAGGTTCTAAGTGTTTTTTGGTTTTATATACTTTTCTATAGGTTTTTATGGTTTTTGGAGTTATTTTATATTTAGTGTTTTTTGGGCTTTATGATATTTATGGTTTTTATTATTTTTTGGTATTTTGTGTGTTTTTAGGGGTTTTAGTGTTTTTAGAGTTTTTAACATTTTTGGTTTTTATCGGTTGTAGTTTTTTAGGATTTTATGGTTTTCATTGGGGGTTTCATGGGTTTTGGAGTTTTTTATGTTTTTAATATTTTTAGGGTAATTTAGTATTTTTATTGGTTTTTAGGATTTTTAAAGATTTTACAATTTTTAATGTTTTTTTTAGTTTTTATGGTTTTTATTATTTTTGTGTTTTTTTGGTTATTAGGGTTTTGATATTTTTTTGATATTTTTTCATTTTTATGGGTTTAAAGGGTTTTTAGACTTTTTAGTGGTTATGGTGCTTTTTTGGTTTAAGGGTTTTTATGAATTTTTAGGGTCATAGTGTATTTAAGGGTTTTATGATTTTTAGGGTTTTTTGAATTTTTACGGTTTTGGGGCTATTAAGTGTGTTTTGGTTTTTATTATTTTGATAGGGTCATTCATGGCTTTTAGGTTTTTACGTTTTTATGGATTTTAGGGATATTTATCATTTTTATGTGTTTAGGTTTTTTAGGATTCAGTGGGTTTTAGAGTATTTTAGGATTCTATGTTTCTTTAGTGTATTAGGGTTTTTTTAGTTTTTTATGGATTTTATGTTTTTTTAGGTTTTTATGGTTTTATTAGATGTTTTCATGGTTTATAAGGGTTTTTACTTTTTTATGAATTTAAATTTTTTTTAATAATTTTATTGTTTTCGGTATTTTTAATGGTTTTTAGGATTTTAAGGTCTTTATGGTTTTTTTTGGTTTTCATGGATTTTATGTTTTTTGATTTTTTTATGGTTATTTAGGTTTGTTATAGTTTTTAAACATTTTTAGGGGCTTCAATGGTTTTTATAGTTTTTAGTGGTTTATAGGGTTTTATGTGTTTTTAGGATTTTTAGGGGTTTTTTGTTTTTTGGTTTTTGGGGTTTTAAGGTCTTTTATGGGTTTTAGGGTTTTTAGCATTTTTATTTTGTTTTTTGAGTTTTAAGTTTTTTTTAGTTTTTTAAGGTTTTCTTTGGGGTTTTCATGGTTTTTAAGGTTTTTTACTTTTCTAGTGATTTTAGGGATATACTTTGGATTTTTATCGTATAAAGGGTTTTTAGAATTTTGAAGTCTTTTAGGGTTTTTCGTGTTTTTTTAGGTTTTAGGGTTTCTTTGGTTTTTAGGGGTTTTAAGTGTTTTTAGGTTTTTAATGTTTTCTATGGGGATTCCATGTTTTTAGGTTATTTTATGTTTTTCGGGATTTTTATAATTTTTATGGGTTTTTGGGATTTTTTTAGATTTTTTGGGTTTATTAGTTTTTTTCTATTTTTTTTTTGTTTTTTATAATTTTTTTGGTAATAAATATTTTTTAGTGTTTTGTATCA
This sequence comes from Viscum album, assembly GCA_963277665.1. Lineage (NCBI taxonomy): Eukaryota > Viridiplantae > Streptophyta > Magnoliopsida > Santalales > Viscaceae > Viscum > Viscum album. The sequence continues at coordinate 1,120,065,152 of OY728152.1, forward strand.
TTTTTTTGGTTTAAATTGTTTTCATGTTTTTAGTGGATTTATAATGTTTATATGGGGTTTTAGGGTTTTTTATGTATTTTATGTTTTTTATGTTTATAATTATTTCTATGATTATTAGGGACATGATATATTTTTTAATGTATTTTTCGGGTTTTAGGAGCATTATGTGTTTTTCGGTTTTTTTGGTTTTCTTATGGATTTTCCAGGATTTTAGGGGATTTTTTATTTATAGCGATTTATATGTTTTCTATGGGTTTTCGAGGGTTTCAGGGATTTTGAGGGCTTTTTTATTTTTGGCTTTTATGGGTTTTATCATGTTATATTTTTTTTGGGGATTTATTTTTTTGGTTTTTAATATTTTCATAGGGTTTTTAGTTTGTTTTATGTTTTAAGGGATTTATGTGGATTCTTTTTCATAATTTTATGGTTTTTTGGGTTTTGGGGATTTTTATGGTTTTTAGGGATTTTTAGTGTTTTAGGGTTTCATGGTCTTTTTGGGTTTTAGTTTTTTTTGATATTTTATGGATTTTAGGTTTTTATTGTTTTTAAACATTTTAAGGGGTTTAAATATTTTTTAGAGTATTTCATCATCATTTAGGGTTCTTATGGTTTTTTCAAAAAAAATTATGAGTTTTCATGGATTATAGGGGTTGGGGGGGTTTTATGGACTTATTCGGAATTTTAAGGGATTTAGTGTTTTTCGGTTTTTTGGGGTTTTATGTGTTCTAGGTTTGTATATTTTTCTTTTGGGGGTTTAAGGGGGTTTTTTTGTTGTTTTATGTTTTTTGTGATTTTCATATATATTTGTGGAGTTTTATGGGATTTTAGGTTTTTTATAGATTCGGGGGGGGGGGGGGTTAGAGTTTTTAGGATTTTCATGGTTTTTAACATATTTAGCTTTTTAGGGGATTTAATTGATTTGATAATTTTAGTGTTTCCATAGGAGTTTTTAGGGATTTTATGGTTTTTATATTTTTAGGTATTTTTTTGGGATTTTGTGTAAATTTAGGGTTTCTAAGGTTTTTGGGATAAAGAGGGGTTTTAGTGATTTATAGGTTTTTTGGGTTATTAGGTATTTGTGGGATTCCTAGTATTTTTATTGATTTTTAGATCTTTACCATGTTTTTAAAGGTTTAAAGGGTTCTTAATGAGTTTAGTAATTTTTAAGGGCTTTATGGGTTTTAAGGGTTTTATGGATTTTAGGGGTTTTATGGTTTTTAAGGGTTTTTAGGAGTTTTTGTGCCTTTTAATGTTTTATATTATTTTCTGTTTTTTTAGGTTTTTAGGGGTTTTATGTGTTTTGGGTTGTTAATTTTTTTCTTAGATTTTTCAACGTATTTTACATTTTATTGGAATTTTAGTAGTTTTTTTTGGATTTTTTATGGTTTTTGAGTGTTTTTTTATTTTGACGAATTTTAGGGTATTTTATGGTTTTTTTAATTTTCAAGGTTTTAGCATTTTATAAGTTTTTATGGTTTTTAAGTGATTTTATAGTTTTATGTTTATCATAGGGTTTTTTGGGGTTTTTACCTTTATGGTAATATTTAGGATTTTTATGGTATTAGAGTTTCTGATGGGTTTTTAGGTTTCTGGGTACATAGGTTTTCATGGTTTTTTAGGTTTTAGGGGTTTTTTTCAAGGATTTTAATGTTTTATTATAGTTTTATAATTTTCTTAGGTGTTTAAATTGGTTTTAGAAATTTTAGTGGTTATTTATGTTTTTATGGGTTTTTACAGTTTTTAATGTTTTTTAGGGTTTTATGTTTTCTAGTGGATTTTAGGGATTTTAGGGTCTTTTGGGTTTTAATGTTTTTAGGTTTTTAAGAGTTTTATGTGTTTCTAGGTTTTTATTGTTTTATTAAGATGTTTTTTGTTTTTACTATTATTTTGTTTTTATATTTATTTTCTTGGATTTTCTTCTATTATTATGGTTTTATAATATTTTTTGGGGTTTTGAGTGTTTTTTGGGGTTTTAAGTGTTTTTTGGGTTTTTAGTGTTTTTAGGATTTTAGGGATTTTGTTTGTTTTGTATTTTAATTTTTTCATTATGGGTTTTGAAGGGTTTTAGGGTATTTTATGTTTTAATTATCTTCATGGACTTTTTAGATTTTTATTCTTTTTTAGAATTTTTATGGATTTTAAGGGTTTTAGGGCTTTTAGGGTTCTTGGGTTTTAGGGTACTTTTTATTATTTCTTGGTTTTAAAGGATTTTAATTTTTTTTTAACATTTTTATATGTTTAATGGGGTTTTAGAGTTTTCATTTTTAATGGTTTTTAATATTTTTTAGGTTATCTAATGTTTTGAGGTGTTTTATAGATTTTAGAGGCTTTAGGGGATTTAGGGTCTTTTTTTGGGTTTTTAATGTTTTTATGGTTTTTAGGGGTTTTAATTATTTTTAGGTTTATAAAGATTTCTTAAGGGTTTTCTGAGCTTTAGTGTTTTTTAGGTTTTGAGGAAATTTATATTTTATTATGTATTTTTGAGTTTTTAATTATTTTTATGTTTTTAGGGATTTTTTGGGATTCCTAGGGGTTTGAGGGTTTTCATCATTTTTTTAGTTTTTAGGGATTTCAGTTGTTTTTGGGTTTTTATTTTTTTCATAGGGGATTTAGTTTTTTTAGGTTTTTTTATATATTTGGGTTTTTAGGAATTTTTAGGAATTTTATTTTTTTATGGAGTTTAAGGATTTTTGGATTTTTAGGATTTTTAGGGGTTTTAGGGTAATTTGGAGTTTTTTTTATTTTTTACAGTTTTTTTAGGTTTTCATTTTTAGTGGTTTAAATTGTTTTAGTGTATCTAGTGGTTTTATGGGGTTTATGGGGTATTTTCATGTTTTAAATGTTTTTATGGGTTTTATGGTTATTATGGATTTTAGGGTATTTTAGTGTTTTTTGGGTTTTTAGCTGTTTTTAGGTTTTTAGGGGTATTATGTGTTTTTAGGATTTTATAGTTTCTAGGATTTTTCAAGGGTTCAAGGTTTATTTATGTTTTTAGGGTTTTTTGGGTTTGTGTATAATTTTTATGGGTTTTTAAATTTTTTATTTATTTCCAATGTTTTTATGGTTATTAATAATTTTTAGGTTTTATAGGGGTTTTATGCATTTTTAGTTTTAATGGTTTTATTCTTGTTTTTCTAGATTATTAGTTTTTTTCATGTTTTTTGGGATTTTTTGGGACTTTTTAGTATTTCTTTGTTTTATTACTATTTTAAGGATTTTGAGGAATTTAAATGTTTTATAGAGTTTTTATATTTTTTTGGTATTTTTTGGGTTTTTTTGGTTTTTTTAGTTTTTTAGTATTTTTAAAAGTTTTTTGTTTTTTTCCGTTTTAGGGGTTGAAACTATTTTTAGGGTTTTTAGTTGGTTTTATGGATTTTATGTGTTTTTAAATGTTTTTATGTCTTTTGTGATTTTTATGTGTTTTTAGGGATTCTTAGGGTTTTTAGGGTTTTTAGGGTTTTTAGGGTATTTCAGGGTTTCTAGGGTTTTTATTATTTTTTAGGTTTTAGAGGTTTTAAGTATTTTTTAGGTTTTTATGGTTTTCTTACAGTTTTTTAGTGATTTTAGGTGTTTTTTTCAGTTTTAAGGCATTTTAGGTTTTTTTTGATTTTTAGGGATTTTGTGGAATTAGAGGGTTTTTTGGGTTATTACAGTTTTTTGAGTTCTTCAGTTTCTTGAGTATTTATGAGTTTTTACTTTTTTCTAGGGATATTAGTGGTTTTCTATGTTTTAGGGTGTTAACTGGTTTTTAGTGTTTTTATTGGTTTTAGGTTATTATGGGTTTTTAGGTTTTCAAATATTTTATATATTTTTTGTGGTTTTTAGGGGTTTTATGCATTTTATGTTATTTTTATCATTTTTTAGAGTTTCAAAAGTGTTTTAGGTTCTTTAGGGGTTTTAAATATTTTTTGGTTTCTATGTTTTTCACAGGGGTTTTTAGGGATTTTAGGGTTTTTTAGATATTTTTTGGTTTTTTATGGGTTTTAAGGGTTTTGAGAGATTTTAGGGGGTTTTACGGTTTTAAGGTTTTCCTGGTTTTTATGGTTTTTAGGTTCTTATACCTTTTAAATTTATTTAGGTATTTAAGGTTTTCATAGGGGGTTTCTGGTTTTATGGGTTTAGGGGGGGGGGTGGTTGAGATTTATTTAGATTTATGTTGTTTAATACGGGTTTTAGTGATTTTGAGGGTTTTTGGTTTTTATGGATTTTAAGGGTTTTAACTGTTTTTAGTTTTTTGAAGTTTTCTTAGGGATTTTTAGTGCGTTTATTTATTTTTACTTTTTATGTAATTTTTAATGATTTTTTAGGATTTTTATGGTTTAAAGGGTTTAGAGGGATTTTGAGTTGTTTTAGGGTTTTTAAGGTTTTAAGGTTTTTATCACTTTTTGGACATTAGGGAATTTTTTTATTATTTTTATCTTTTTAAGGGTTATTGTATTTTTTTTAACTTTTAAAGGGGATTAAAGGGTTTTTAGAGTTTTTTGTGGTTTTTATGGTTTTTATGGGATTTTTAAGTTTTTTAGTGTATTGGGGGTTTTATGGTTTTAGGGGGTTTGGGGGTTTTGGGTTTTAGGGTCTAGAGGATTTTATGGGTTTTAGAGTATTTATTATTTTATGGATTTTATGTATTTTTAGGTTTTTATTATTTTCTTAGGGGTTTTCAAGAATTTTAGTGTTTTTTTATTTTTTGGTATTTTATAGATTTTTAGGATTGTTATCTTTTTTTATGACTTTAGGGATTTTCATGGTTTTATGGTTTTTCCTGTTTTATGGGGGTTTTAGTGTTTTTGGAGTTTTGTAGGGTTTTATAATTTTAGGGGTTTTAACTATTTTTAGGTGTCTATGGTTTTCTTTGGGTTTTTTTGGGTTTTTATGGTATTTTATGTTTTTAATGATTTTAGAGGTTTTTGGTATTTTTTTGGTTTTTAGAGATTTTAAGAGGTTATAGGGTTTTTATGGTTATTTTGGGGTTTTTCATTTTTTTTTAAAAAAATTGGGGTTTTAGTGTTTTTAGGGGTTTTTATCATTGTTAGTAGTTTAAAAAATAGTTTTTAGTGGTTTTTATATTTTTTTAATATTTTTATTGGTTTTTATAGTGTTTAGGGGTTTTATGGTTTTTATGGTCTTTTTATTGTTTTGGGGGGTTTTAACTTTTATTAGGGTTTTATGTGTTTTAAATGTTTTTAGTTATTGAGGTTTTCTTAAAAAATTTCAGTTTTTTTCGGGTTTTCATGTTTTTAGGGACTTTTAGGAATTTTTAGGATTTTATGGTTTTTAGTGATTTAGGGATTTAGAGTAGTTTTATGGTTATTTTTTGTTTTTAGGGGTTATTTAGGGTTTTTTGTGTGTTTTTTGTGTTTTTTTTGGGAATTTATGTTTATTTATGTTTTTAAGGTTTTAATTGGGGTTTTTTGGGTAAATTGAGTTTTTTTTGTTTTTAGTGATTTTTAGGGGTTTTAGGATATTTGTAGGTTTTAGGGGTTTTTATGGAATTTGAGGGGTTTAATGTTTTTTGGTCTTTAATGTTTTTTTTTTTGCTTTTTTGGGGTTTTTCTCTTTTTTTTTGTGTTTATAGGGTTTGTAATGTTTTCTATAACTTTTTTAATTTTTATGTGTTTAATGGTTTTAGATTTTTCATTATCTTTTAGGGTTTTCAGTGGTTTGAGAGTTTCTAATGGTTTTATGGTTTGTATGGGTTTTTAGAGTTATTAATGTTTTGAGATGTTTTATGGTTTTTAAGGTTTAAATAGGGGGTTCCATGGTTTTTAGATGTTTTATCTTTTTAGGAATTTTTTGTTCTTTTTTAGTATTTTTATGGGTTTTTAGGGGGGTTTTGGGGTTTTTAATGTTTTTAGGGATTTTAGATTTTTTATAGTTTTTAAAGATTTTATAATTTTTAGGTTTTTATGGGTGGTCTGTGTTTTAGGGTTTTTAGGTTTTCTTAGGTATTTTTAGTGTTTTTAGGTTATGTCACTGTTTTAGTGGGTTCTTCCGATTTTTATGTGATTTTATGGTTTTTTATTATTTTTATGTATTTTATTAATTTTATTTGTTTTTCGTATTTTTAGTGGTTTTTAATGTTTTGAGTGTTTTTCATAGTTTTTTGGGGTTTTTGGTGTTTTTAGTTTTTTAAGGTTTCCATATGGTTTTAGGTTTTTTATATTTTTATAGAATTTTTAGATTTTTTATATGTTTTTAGTGTTTTACAGATTTTAATGGTTGTTAGAATTTTTAGAGTTTATAGTATTTTTTTTATGAATTTAATGGTTTTTAGATTTTAATGTTTTCTTAATAGTTTTTAGGGATTTTAGGGTTTTTACATTTTTGGGTTTTTTACTTATTTTTAATTATTTTTTAGACTTTTTAGAATCTTTATGGTTTTTACAATGTTTAGGGATTCTGATGTTTTTTTATAGTTTTTAGTTTTTTTTTGTTTTTTAGGGTCTTAGGATTTTTTTAGGGTTTTAAATGTTTTTATATTTTTTTAATGTTTTTACGGGTTTAAAAGGTTTTTAGAGTTTTTAGTTTTTTTCAGAATTTTTATGGGTATTAGAATTTTTATGGAGATTAAGGAATTTATTGTTTTTAGAGGTTTTTAGTGTTTTAGGGTCATTATAGAGTATTTTTAGTTTTATTTCTAGTTTTTAGCATTTTTTATTTTTCATAGGGGTTTTTTGTGTTTTTAGGTTTTAATGCTTTTCTTAAGGGTTTTTACATCATTAGGGATTCTTATGACTTTTTAAATATTTTTATGGTTTTTATGAGTTTTAATGATATTGTAGGTACTAATTATTTTCTAGGGTTTTAATGGGTTTTATGTTTTTTGGGTTATTAGTTTTTATTATTATTTAGGGGTTTTATGGTTTTTTGAAGTTTTTGAAGGTTATTAGTGGTCTATAGTTTCTTTAGAGTTTTTAGTGGTTTTCAGTTTTTTTATGATAATTTAGGGATTTACTGTTTTTTTTAAATGTTTTAGGGTTTTTTGGCTCATTTTAGGGAAATAGAATTTATTTATTTTTTAGAGCTTTTTATAATTTTATGTGTTTTAAAGTTTTCTTATGATTATTTAGATTTTTTTAGCATATTTTAAATATTTAGAGATTTTTGGGGATTTTTTTTATTTTATTGTATTTTATTATATGGATTTTGAATATTTTATATTTTTATTTTTTTTATGGTTTTTAGTTTGTTTGGTTTTTTATGATTTTAATTATTATTGGTTTTTATTATTTTCATATAGTTTTCTATATTTGTTGTGATGTTAATGTTTTTAGTAATTTTTAAGTAATTTATTTGAATTTTCAATGGTTTTTTGGGGTTTGAGGGAGTTTCAGTGGTTTTGGGGAATTTTTATTTATTTGTAGGGGTTTTTAAGGTTTTTATGGTGTTTTTTTATTTTTTTATGGTTGTATATATTTTTATATTTTTTAAATTATTTTGGTGTGTGAAGGGTTTTTTACTTTTTAGTGGTTTTAGGGTTTTAATGCATATTCAGTGTTTTTATGGTTTTTATTTATTTTTATGGATTTAGGGGTTTTAGAGTTTTTAGGATCTTTTATGGGTTTTTGAGGATTTCATCATTTTTGGGTTTATGGCGTTTTATGAGTTTTTATTTTTTTCACGTTTTCTTAGTATTTTTTAGGCTTTTGGGGTTTTTATGTTTTTGTGGATTTTGAGGGGTTTTTATGAGAATTATGGGTTTTGGGGGTTTTTAGGTATTTTGAGGGACTTTTAGGGTTTTTAGTATTTTTCAGATTTTTAAGTGTTTTTAGAGTTTTTAGTTTTTAGGGGTTTTAAGTGTTTTTTGTTTTTTAAGATTTTCTTAGGGGTTTTCAGTGTTTTAGGTGTTTTACATTTTTATGGATTTTTAGGCTTTTTAATATAGTTTGTTTTTATGGTTTTTATGGATTTGGGGTTTTTTTAGGTTTTCATGAATTTTTGGGTTTTATGATATTTTTTGAGTTCTATGGTGTTTCTATGGACTTTTAGATTTTTATAAACATTTTTTGTGGTCGAAATGGTTTTTACAATTTTTAATGGATTATTATGGTTTTTAGGGGTATTCTAGGGTTTATGGTATTTAGGGGTCTTATGGTTTTTTATGGTTTTATATTTTTTCTGATTTTAAGGATTTTTAGGTGTTTTTTTGTCATTTTGGGTTCCTAAAATTTTGTAGGTTTTTAGTAGTTTTATGTGTTTTTATGTTTTTATGTTTCTTTTATGGGTTTTAAGGGTTTTTAATATTTTTTATATTTTTTGGAATTTTAGGGCATTTTTAGGATTTTAATGGGTATCTAGCAATTTTAAGGATTTCTAAGGCATTAATAGATTTTATGGTTTTTAGAATTTTTAGGGGTTTTATGTGATTTTAGTTTCCAATGTTTTTTATAGGGGTTTTCATGTTTTTTTGGACATTTATGTTTTTAATGATTTTTTTGGGAATTTTAGAATTATTATGGTTTTTTGGATTTTTAGAAGTTCTGAGGGTTTTTAGGGGTTTTATGGTTTTTAGGCTTTTTAGGTTTTAGGATATTTGGATTTTTATGAGTGTTTTAATGGTTTTTACACTTTTTATCATATTTAGGAGTATAAATAGTTTCTATATTATAAAAATACACGAAGGAAACAAGAAACAAAAAACAAAAAAGACACACAAAAGAGTCCAAAAAGAAAGGAACACAAAGGGGAAAGTCAATCAATGTCCCCACCGAAATCATACAGCTCTGCACCAAATAGCCAATGCCTACACCACAGCCATCACCCACATCAATAAAGTTGTAATTTGACTCAGTACCTCTGTCCATGGAATCCCATCCTGACTCGTAATCCTTCTGTCGTCTTCACCTTGGGGGGGGGGGGCAGAGGTGGATCCAGCTTCATAACATGGTCTCTCACAAGTGACTTTATCACTGATAGCAGATGGGGCCTTCTCTTTCTTACCATCGGGCCCAGGAGTTTCATCACCTCTTTTGTTCCTTTCCTCTTTAGCCCTGACCATACTAGCGTTTATCCGGCGATCATCATCAGCAAACCTCTCCCCAAGCCTCTTTGCCTCACCCTTAAATGGGTACCTTTCCCATTCAACCAACACCATCTCATGTAACTGCACACAGTTAGCTTCAGCAGAGGGAACACCATGGAGAACCGTGGCCCTCTTCAGGTTCGGAGGTTGATCACTATTTTCCCCAGCAGTCCCTAGCAGGGGGAGGATGTTCAGATTCAGATCATGAGCACTATGTAGTTCCTCGTCACTGCTAGTGTTGTCCACATGAGGAGTTAAGCCGGTCCCCATGTTAGGTCTCCCCACATCATCACTCCCGAATAGCACCAGGGGGAGTCACGCCAATCAGTGAACAACACCCTGGGAATCCAGGGCACATCTTCTGTCGCAGACTCCTCCTTCTTAGCTGAGGAAATAAGCCACTCATCCCTAGCCCTCGTTCACTGAACTACCACAGCCTCCTGCACAACTTCCTCTGCCAACACGTCCACGTCTGCGGACTGAGCTAGGGCTGAGACCTATATTCTTTTTTGAGCAGTCACAGTAATCTTCACCGGTGAAGAGGTTCCACCATTATTCTTCTGGAAATCTAATTTTTCTCTTCCAAGTAACAGCGTAGGGGGAACCTCCATCTGAACATTCCCATGCCAGGTTCCCATCATAGAATCCTTCCCTGTGACTGACTACTTCCCTGAAAAGTCACCACATCCATGAACACCTTCAACACGAAAACGATTATCCCCATCAGCCAGTATCACTGCCTCCTCAACAGCATCTTCCGATGCTAGAACACCCCAAGCCAGACTTATTCTAAAGCCACCAGAATCCATCAGAGAAACCTCCAGATCACTTCCAACCAACATTTATGTGTTTTATGATTTTAATGTTTTCTTGGGGGGTTTTAGTGTTGTTAGAGTTTTTTATGTTTTTATTGATTTTTTCTGATCCTAACTATTTTATGGGTTTTATGTTTTTTAAGGATTTTTAGTTTTTTCCGGTCTTCAACATTTTTTGTGTTTAAGAGTTTTTAGGTTTTAATGTTTTTCTTTGGGGTTTTCTGGAATTTAGGAATTTTTATGTTTGTAGATATTTTAATGTATTTTTTAGGAATTTATGGTTTTTAGCATTGTTAGGGGTTTTTGAGGGATTTTAAGGATTTTTTTGAGAGTTTTATGAATTTTATTGTTTATTAGGTAGTTATTTTTTGAGCTTTTTTTATATTTTTGTAATTTTTTAATATTTTTTAATGTTTTGGGGGTTTATTTGGTTGTTATTGTTTTAATGGGTTTTAGGGTTTTATGAATTTTAGGGTTTTATAATTTTTATGGTTTTTAGGGTTTTTTTGGTATTAGGGTCTTTTTTGAGATTTTTGAGATTTTATGATTTTTAGGGTTTTCATGTTTGGTTAGGTTTTTATGGTTTTCTTAGGGGTGTATAGGTTTATTAGGATTTTTTATATTTTTAGGTATTTTTTGATATTTTCTATAATTCATAATGTTTTTAATGTTTTTAGGGATTTTGAAGGTTTTTAGGATTTTAAGGATTTTAGCATTTTTATGATTATTAGGGGTCTTATGTTTTTTAGGTTTTTGAGGATTTCATGGGAATTTTCATGATTTTTAGGTATCAAGGGTTTTTAGTGATTTTTATGATTTTATTTGTTTTTATGGTTTTTTTGGATTTGGAGTGTTTTATTGTTTTTAGGGTTTTAGGGTTTTTATGGATTTTGTAGAGTTTTTTTGAACATTTTATGGTCTTTATGATTTTTTAGACTTTTTAAATATTTTTAGTGGTTTAATTGGGTTTTATAGTTTTAGTGGTTTTATGTTTTTTATAGGGTCTAAAGGTTTTTTGTTTTTAGTGGATTTTATGGTTTTTATCTGTTTTTATGGTTTTAGGGTTTTTTAGGTTTTTTTAAAATTTTTAGTTCTTTTATTGGATTTATGTACATTTAGGTTTTTAAGTTTTTGTTAGGGTTTTTATGGATTTTAGGATTTTTTTAACATTATTGGGATTTTTAGGGATTTTTTAGGATTTTCATGGGTTTATTGGTTTTTAGGGATTTTTATGTATTTTTGGGGTTTTATGGGTTTTTATGTTTTTAAGGGGTTTTTTTTGTTTTTGGGGATTTTAACTATTTTTAGGTTTTTGTGGAATTATAAGGGGTTTTCAAAGATTTTAGGATTTTTTAAATGTTAATTGACTTTTTTGGATTGTTGGGATTTTTATATTTTTTTGGGCTTTTGAGTCGTTTCAGGGTTATTTATGGTTTTCAAGATTTTTCAGGTTTTCAGCATTTTTAGGTTTTTTAAAGATTATAAATGTTCTGATATTATTAATATTTTATTATTTTTTTATGGTTTTTATTTTTTTTTATGCTTTTACAGATTTTAAGGGTTTTTTACAGTTTCATTTTTTACGGTTTTGAGGGATTTTAGGGGCTTTTAGGTGTTTTATGGAATTTATGGAATTTGAATGTTTTTATGGTTTTTTTCAGTTTCAGGATTTTTTTGGAGTTGTTTCTGGTTTTCATGGTTTTTAGAGTTTTTTAACATTTTTAGGGGTTTACAGGGTATTTAGTGTTTTTAATGGTTTTTTTGGGGTTTTTGTTTTTTAAAGGTTTCATTGGGATTTTTTGGTTTTCAGTGTGTTTTAGGTTTTTATGGGTTTTAATTTTTTTTTATTTTGTGGTATCCTTAGGGTTCTCATTATTTTTATGGTTTTAAACATTTTTTGGTATTTTTTATATACTTTTATGAATTTACTGTGTTTAGTTTTTATAAGTATTTTGAAGGTTTTTATGGTGTTTTTGGGTTTTTAGAATTTTCTATGTTTTTAGGGGTTTTAATTATTTTAGGTATTTAAGGATTTCTTAGAGATTTTGAGGTTTTTGGTGTTCCTTTGTTTGCAGGTAATTTTTTGGGATTTTATAGGATTTGTCTATTTTTATGGTTTTTAGAGGTTTTGATGGGTTTTAGTTTTTTTATGCATCTTTATGTTTTTAGGTTATTTGATATTTTTGGAGTTTCTAGGGTTTTTATGGATTTTTTTATTATTATATTTTGAAGTGGTTTAGAGGGTTTTGAGAGTTTTTGGTGGGGTTTTATGTTTTTATTTTTTCCTTAAAGTTTCTAGGGATTTTTATGGTTTTTATTGGTTTTTAGAGTTTTTGGGTCAGTTTAGGGTTTTATCATTTTTTAGGTTTTTAGGGGTTTTATGTGTTTTTAGGGTTTTTAGGGAATCTTATGGTCTTTCATGGTTTTTAGAGTTTTTTATATTTTCAGGAATTTTTAGGGAATTTTTTGGTGTTTTTTATTTTTATTGATTTATAAGGGTTTATGGTTTTTAGGGGTTTTAATGGTTTTTAGATTTTTTTAGGTTTTTAGGGGTTTTAAGTGTTTTTGTTTTTATGGTTTTCTTAGTTTTTTCCATAAATATTTTTAGTTTTTTCATGTTTTTGGGGATTTATACAGATTTATTTCTTTATTTATATGTTTTTTAGGTTTTTCAGGGATTTTTGGAGTTTTTGGGTTTTTAGGGGTTTTAAATTTTTTGGGTTTTTAGGGTTATAGCGTTTTTTATTTTTTCGATGTTGTAATGTATTTTATAGGTTTTATCATTTTTAGGGTTCTAAATGGTTTTTAGAGTTTTATAGGTTGTTAGGGTTTTATGGGGTTTTAGGATTTATTTTAATGTTTTTAGGGGTTCTTATGGTTTGTAGGAGTTTATAGGGGTGTTTTAGCATTTTCAGGATTTCAGTGTTTTTATGTATTTTAGTTGTTCTAGGTGTTTTTAGATTTTTAATCTTTTTATGGGTTTTCAGAGATTTTATTGTTTTTTAGGTTTTTTATTTTTTTTAGGATTTTTTTTTGGATTTTTATAGTTTTTATGGATTTTAATAGTATTTAGGGTTTTTGGGGTTTTTATGTTTTTTAGCGTTTTGTAGGTTTGTATATGTTTTATGTGTTTTTATTTTATTTGGGTTTCTTTTGGATTTTTAGGGTTTTAGGGTTATTTAAAATTTAAGGATTTTTTGATTTTTTGGATTTCATTAGTTTTCATTAATTTTTATTGATTTTCATGGTTTTTAAGGTTTTTAGGTTTTTTCTATTGTTTGGGTTTTAAGAGTTTTTTTATTATTTTTGGGGTTTTTAGGTTTTTAATGTTTTTAATGTTTTAGTGGTTTAATGGGTTTTTATAATTTTTAATGGTTTTATGGTTTTTATATTTTTTTATGGTTGTTAGTTTTTTTATGTTTTTATGGGGTTTAGGGTTTTTTACGGACTTTTTATGGTTTTATGGGTTCTTTCATTTTTTAGGTTTTTAGGTGTTTTAACTATTTTATGTTTTTATGGTTTTCTTATTCATTTTCAAGGTTTTTTTAGATTTTATATGGTTTTTAGGATTCTTAGGGATTTTTAATAATTTTATGTTTTTTAGGGTTTTTAGGATTTTTTATAGATTTTAGGGTTTTTTAGGGTTTTAATGATTTTTGGCGATTTAGTTATTTTAGGTTCCTTATGGGTTTTTCTGTGTTTTTATGTTTTTAAAGTTTTCTTCAGTGTTTAAGGGTTGTTAGGGTTTTTAGGGTTTTATGGATTTTATGGCATTTCATGTTTTTTGGGGTTTTTTGATGTTTTTTAGGGATTTAATGTTTTCTATATTTTTTTAACTTTATTAGGGGTTTAATGGGTTTTTAGATATTTTAGTGGATTTTATGGTTTTTATTGGGGTTAAGGGGGTTTTATGGGTTTTAGAGGTTTTTATTGTTTTTTTTGTTTTTATAGTTTAGGGTCTTTTTGGTTTTTGGTGATTTTATCTTTTATTAGGTTTTTAGGGGTTTTATGTGTTTTTAGGTTTTTAAGGTTTTCTTTGGGGTTTTTAGGGGATTGATGGGTTTTTATGTTTTTAGGGATATTTTGGGGATTTAAGTTCTTCATGGATTTGTAGTGTTGTTAGGTATTTCATAGGGTTTTCACGGTTTTTATCATTTTTTTGTTATTTTGTGGATTGATGTTGTTTTTACTATTTATAGGTTTTTATGGTTTTCTTAGGGGTTTTCACAGGGTTTAGTTTTTTTTACATTTTGCTAATTTTATAAGTATTTTTTAGGTTTTAGTTTATTTTTTTGTGGTTTTTAGATATTTTGATTGTTATTATGGTTTTAAGGGTTTTGGGTTTTTATAACTTTTTCATCTTTTTAGGGGGTTTTGGGTTTTTTTTGTTTTTAATAATTTTTAAGTTTTTTAATGTTTTTAAGAATTTTTAATGTTTTTATGGATTTAAACAGGTATTAGAGTTTTCAGTGGGGGTTTTTTTGTTTTTAAGGGTTTTATTGTTTTTTAAGATTATTTTTAGTTTTATGGTTATTATGGTTTTTACGGTTATATTTCTTTTTAGGCCTTTTAGTGTTTTTAAGGTTTTTTGGGGTTTTAAGTGTTTTAGGTTTTTATGGTTTTCTAAGGATTATTTATAGTTTTTAGGGTTTTTATATTTTTATAGATTTTTAGGTCTTTTTAGGATTTTTTTGGTTTTTTGGGGTTTTTGGGTTTTTGGTGGATTTAGGTTTTTTCTATGTTTTTTAGGGTTTTTATAAATTTTTAGGTTTTTAATGGGTTTTATCTGTTTTTAATTTATTTAGGTTTTCATTTTAGTTTTAAGTGCTTTTTACGTTTTTAGGTTTTTATAAGGATACTTTTAGTATTTTCATTGTTTTTAGGGTTTTTAGGGATTTTGATGGTGTTTAGTGTTTTTAGAATTTTTTGAGTTTTTAGTGTGTTTAGGTTTTTTATGAGTTTTATGTTTTTTTGGTTATTGATGTTTTATAAAGGGTTTTTAGGTATTTTAGTGGTTTTTCATTTTCAGAGTATTTTAGTGATTTTTTAAGATTATTATGGTTTTTTGGGTTTTTTTGGATTTTGAGGGGTTTTATGGTTTTTTTATTTTTAGGGTTTTTTTAGTTTTTTTGGGTTTTGGATGCGTTTTAGAGATGTTTAATGTTTTCGAGAGTTTAAAAGGTTTTTCTAGTCTAAGGTGTTTTAGGGGTTTTAGGATTTTTAAGGTTTAGTATGGTTTTAAGGGGGTTTTATCGGTTTTATGGGTTTTCTAGTTTTGTACGGTTTTTATGATTTTAATCTTTTTAGTCTTTTAAGATTTTCTTAGGGGTTTTCAGTGTTTTAGGTGTTTTACATTTTTATGGATTTTTAGGCCTTTTTAATATATTTGTTTTTATGGTTTTTATGGATTTAGAGTGATTTTAGGTTTTTATGAATTTTCGGGTTTTATGATATTTTTTGAGTTTTATGGGGTTTCTATGGTTTTTTAGATTTTTTTAAACATTTTTTGTTGTCTAAATGGTTTTTACAGTTTTTAATGGATTATTATGGTTTTTAGGGGTATTCTAGGGTTTATGGTATTTATGGGTCTTATGGTTTTTTATGGTTTTATGTTTTTTCTGATTTTAAGGATTTTTAGGGGTTTTGTTGTCATTTTGGGTTCCTATAATTTTTTTAGGTTTTTAGTAGTTTTATGTTTTTTATGTTTTTATGTTTCTTTAATGGTTTTTAAGGGTTTTTAATATTTTTTATATTTTTGGGATTTTTAGGGCATTTTTACGATTTTAATGGGTATCTAGCAATTTTAGGGATTTCTGAGGCTTTTATAGATTTTATGGTTTTTAGAAATTTTTAGTGGTTTTATGTGATTTTAGTTTCTAATGTTTTTCTTAGGGGTTTTCAGGTTTTTTTGAATTTTTATGTTTTTAATGATTTTTTTGGGAATTTTCAAATTTTTATGGTTTTTTTGGCTTTTTAGAAGTTATGAGGGTTTTTAGGGGTTTTATGGTTTTTAGGATTTTTAGGTTTTAGGTTTTTTGGAGTTTTATGAGTGTTTTTAAGGGTTTTTACAGTATTTTTATCATATTTAGGTGTTTAAAGAGTTTCTATATTATTTAGTGATTTTCATGGAATTTATGTGTTTTAGGCAAGGAAGGCTCAAGGCCAGGCTATTCCTGGAACCCCCAAAATTTATTATAAAAATGACGTGAAGGAAACAAGAAAGAAAAAACAAAAAAGAAACACAAAAGAGTCCAAAAAGAAAGGGACACAAAGGGGAAAGTCAGTCAATGTCGCCACTGAAATCATACAGTTCCGCACCATAATAGCCAATGCCTACGCCAGAGCCATCACCCACATCAATAAAGTTGTAATCTGACTCAGGACCTGTGTCCATAGAATCCCATCCTGACTCATAATCCTCCTGTATTCCAAGCCTGGATTGAAGCTTAATTCTGACCCTCTCTTGCTCAGCAGATCTTGGAGGTCGCTCTTGCTTATTAACTTTTAGTTTTAGTCCGACCGCCCTTGGTGTGGATCGGGTTGCCATAGGTCGTGGGAGAGCAGAATAATCCTTCAGTCGTCTTCGACTCGGGGGGGGGGGGGGAAGAGGTGGATCCAGCTTCATAACATGGTTTCTCACAAGTGAATCCATCACTGACAGTAGATGGGGCCTTCTCTTTCTTACCATCTGGCCCATGAGTTTCAGCACCTATTTTGTTCATTTCCTCTTTAGACCTGGCCATAGCTGCGTTTATCCGGCGATCATCATCAGCAAACCTCTCCCCAAGCCTCTTTTCCTCACCCTCAAGCGGGTACCTTTCCCATTCAACCAACACCATCTCATGTAACTGCACACAGTTAGCTTCTACAGAGGGAACACCATGGAGAACCATGGCCCTCTGCAGGTTTGGGGGTTGATCACCATTTTCCCCAGCAGTGCCTGGCAGGGGGAAGACGTTCAAATTCAGAACAGGAGCACTAAGTAGTCCCTCGTCACTGCTAGTGTTGTCCACGGGAGGAGTTAAGCCAGGCTCCATGTCGGGTCTCCCCACATCATCACTCCCAGATAGCACCAGGGGGGCATCATGCCAATCAGTGAAAAACGCCCTGGGAATCCATGGCTCCTCTTCTATCGTAAACTCCTCCTTCTCAGCTAAGGAAATAAGCCACTCATCCCCAGCCCTCGTGCCCTGAACAACCACAGCCTCTTGCGCAACTTCTTCTGCCAACACGTCCACGTCTGTGGGCTGAGCTAGGGCTGAGACCTGTATTCTTTTTTGAGCAGTCACATTAATCTTCACCGGTGAAGAGGTTCCACCGTTATTCTTCTGGAAATCAAATTTTTCTCCTCCAAGTAACAGCATAGGGGGAACCTCCATCTGAACATTAACATGCCAGTTTCCCATCACAGCATCCTTCTATGTGCCTGACTGCTTCCCTAAATAGTCATCACATCCGTGAACACCTTCATCACGAACCCGATTGTCCCCATCAGCCAGTATCTCTATCTCCTCAACATCATCTTCCGAAGCTTGAACACCCCAAGCCAGACTTATTCTAAAGCCACCAAAATCCATCATAGAAACCTCCAGATCACATCCAGCCAACATTTTTGTGTTTTATGTTTTTAATGTTTTCTTGGGGGTTTTCAGTGTTGTTAGGTTTTTTTATCTTTTTATTGATTTTTTCTGATCTTAACTATTTTATGGGTTTTATGTTTTTTAGGGATTTTTAGTTTTTTCAGGTCTTCAACATTTTTTGGGTTTAAGAGTTTTTAGGTTTTAAATTTTTTCTTTGGGGTTTTCTAGGTTTTAGGAATTTTTATGTTTGTAGATATTTTAATGTATTTTTTAGGAATTTATGGTTTTTAGCGGTGTTAGGGGTTTTGAAGGATTTTGAAGATTTTTTGAGAGTTTTATGAATTTTATGGTTTATTAGGTTGTTATTTTTTGAGCTTTTTTTATATTTTTATAATTTTATAATATTTTTTTAATATTTTGGGGTTTATAGGGTTTTTAAGGGGTTTTAGGGTTTTATGAATTTTAGGGTTTTTAAAATTTGTATGGTTTTTAGAGTTTTTTTTTATTAGATTCTTTTTTGAGATTCTTGAGATTTTAGGATTTTTAGGGCATTCATGTTTGGTTAGGTTTTTATGGTTTTTTTAGTGGTTTATAGGTTTATTGGTGTTTTTTATATTTTTTTGGGTATTTTTTGATATTTTCTAGAAATCTTATTGTTTTTAAGGTTTTGAGGAATTTTGAAGGTTTTTAGGATTTTAAGGATTTTAGAGTTTTTATGATTTTTAGGGGTCTTATGTTTTTAGGTTTTTGAGGATTTCATTGGAATTTTCATGATTTTTAGGTATCTAGGGTTTTTTAGTGATTTTTATGATTTTTATTTGTTTTTATGGTTTTTTGGGACTTGGAGTGTTTTATTTTTTTAGGGTTTTAGGGGTTTTATGGATTTTATAGAGGTTTTTTTAATATTTTAGGGTCTTTATGGGTTTTTAGACTTTTTTAATGTTTTTAGTGGTTTAATTGGGTTTTATAGTTTTAGTGGTTTTAGGTTTTTTATAGGGTTTAAAGGTTTTTAGTTTTTTAGTGGATTTTATGGTTTTTATCGGTTTTTATGGTTTTAGGATTTTTTAGGTTTTTTAAAATTTTTATTTCTTTTATCGGTTTTATGTACATTTAGCTTTTTAAGGTTTTGTTAGGGTTTTTATGGATTTTAGGATTTTCTAACTTTATTGGGATTTTTATGGATTTTTAGGATATTCATGCGTTTAATGGTTTTTAGGGATTTTTATGGATTTTGGGGGTTTTAGGGTTTTTTATGTTTTTACGGGTTTTTTTTTGTTTTTGGGGATTTTAACTGTTATTAGGATTTTATGGAATTATAATTGGTTTTCAAAGTTTTTAGGATTTTTTAAATTTTAATTTACTTTTTGGATTGTTGGGATTTTTATGTTTTTTGGGCTTTTGAGTGGTTTCAGGGTTGTTGATGGTTTTCACGATTTTTCAGGTTTTCATCATTTTTAGGTTTTTTAGAGATTATGAATGTTCTAATATTATTAATATTTTATTAGTTTTTTTTATGGTTTTTATTGTTTTTTAAGTTTTTATAGATTTTATGGGTTTATTACGATTTCTTTTTTACGGTTTTGAGGGATTTTAGGGGTTTTTAGGTGTTTTAGGGAATTTATCAAATTTGGAAGTTTTTATGGTTGTTTTCGGTTTTAGGAATTTTTTGGAGTTGTTTTTGGTTTTTATAGTTTTTAGAGTTTTTTAACATTTTTTGGGGTTTATAGGGTATTTAGTGTTTTTAATGGTTTTTTGGGGTTTTTTAAAGGTTTCAATGGGCTTCTTTGGTTTTTGGGGTGTTTTAGGTTTTTAGGGGTTTTAATTGTTTTTTTATTTTGTGGTATCCTTAGGGTTCCCATTATTTTTATGGTTTTAAACATTTTTTGGTATTTTTTATATACTTTTATGAATTTACTGTTTTTAGTTTTTAAAAGGAATTTGAATGTTTTTATGGTGTTTTTGGGTATTTTGAATTTTCAATGTTTCTAGGGGTTTTAATTATTTTAGGTATTTAAGGATTTCTTAGTGATTTTGGGGTTTTTGGTGTTCATTTTTTTGTAGGTATTTTTTTTTGATTTTATAGGATTTATCAATTTTTATGGTTTTTAGAGGTTTTGAGGGGTTTTAGTTTTTTTAGGCGTCTTTATTTTTTTAGGTTTTTTTGATATTTTTGGAGTTTCTAGGGTTTTTATGGATTTTTTATTATTATATTTTGAAGTGGTTTAAAGGGTTTTGTGTGTTTTTTGTGGGGTTTTATGTTTTTGTTTTTTTCTTAAGGTTTCTAGGGATTTTCATGGTTTTTATGGGTTTTTAGAGTTTTTGGGTCATTTTAGGCGTTTTTAGGGTTTTATCAATTTTTTAGGTTTTTAGGGGTTTTATGTGTTTTTAGGGTTTTTAGGGAATCTTATGGTATTTCATGGTTTTTAGAGTTTTTTAAAGCCTCAAGAATTTTTAGGGAAATTTTAGGTGTTTTTTTTAGTGATTTTTAATGGTTTATGGTTTTTAGGGGTTTTAAAGGTTTTTAGCTTTTTTAGGTTTTTAGGGGTTTTAGGTGTTTTTGTTTTTTAAGGTTTTATTAGTTATTTCCATAAATATTTTTAGTTTTTTCATGTTTTTGGGGATTTATACGGATTTATTTATTTATTTATATGTTATTTAGGGTTTTCAGAGATTTTGAGAGTGTTTGGGTTTTTAGGGGTTTTAAATTTTTTGGGTTTTTAGGGTTTTAGGGTTTTTTGTTTTTTTGATGTTGTAATGTATGTTATAGGTTTTATCATTTTTAGGGTTTTAAATGGTTTTTAGAGTTTTATAGGTTGTTAGGGTTTTATGGGGTTTAAGGATTTTTTTTAATGTTTTTAGGGGTTCGTATGGTTTGTAAGAGTTTATAGGGGTGTTTTAGCATTTTCAGGATTTTCGTGTTTTTATGTATTTTAGTGGTTCTAGGTGTTTTTAGGTTTTTAATATTTTTATGGGTTTTCAGGGATTTTAGTGTTTTTTAGGTTTTTTAGTTTTTTTGGGATTTGTTTTTGGATTTTTATAGTTTTTATGGATTTTAACAGTTTTTAGGGTTTTGGGGGTTTTTATGTATTTTAGAGTCTTATAGGTTTGTTGAGGTTTTATGTGTTTTTAGGTTATTTGGTTTTATTTTGGATTTTTAGGGTTTTATTGTTATTTAAAATTTAAGGAATTTTTGGAATTTTTTGATTTCATTAGTTTTCATTAGCCTTTATCGATTTTGATGGTTTTTAAGTTTTTTAGGGTTTTTCTATAGTTTGGGTTTTAAGAGTTTTTTGATTTTTTGGGGTTTTTAGGTATTTAATGTTTTTAATGTTTTAGTGGTTTAATGGTTTTTTAGAGTTTTTAATGGTTTTTATGGTTTTTATATGTTTTTATGGTTGTTAGTTGTTTTTATGTTTTCATTGGGTTTAGGGATTTTTAGGGAAATTTTATGGTTTTATGCATTCTTTCATTTTTTAGGTTTTTTGGTGTTTTAACTATTTTATGTTTTTATGGTTTTCTTATGTTTTTTCAAGGTTTTTTTAGATTTTATATGGTTTTTAGGATTCTTAGGGCTTTTTAATGATTTATGTTTTTTTGGGTTTTTATGAATTTTTATGGATTTTAGGGTTTTTTAGGGTTTTAATGATTTTTGGCCGTTTAGTTATTTTAGGTTCCTTAGGGGTTTTTCTGTGTTTTTATGTTTTTAAATTTTTCTTCGGTGTTTAAGGGTTGTTAGGGTTTTTAGGGTTTTATGGATTTTATGGTTTTTCATGTTTTTTAGGGTTTTTTATGTTTTTTAGGGTTTTAATGTTTTCTATATTTTTTTAATATTATTAGGGGTTTAATGGGTTTTTAGATATTTTAGTGTATTTTATGGTTTTTATTGGGGTTAAGGGTTTTTTATGGTTTTAAGGGTTTTTATTGTTTTTTGTGTTTTTATAGTTTTAGGGTCTTTTTTGGTTTTTGGTGATTTTATAATTTACTCGTTTTTTAGGGGTTTTGAAGTTTTTTTCGGTTTTAAAGGTTTTCTTTGGGGGTTTTAGGGGATTGATGGGTTTTTATGTTTTTAGTGATATTTTGGGGATTTAAGGTCTTTATGTTTTTATAGTGTTTTTAGGTATTTCATAGGGTTTTTAAGGATTTTAGGGTTTTTATCATTTTTTTGTGTGGTTTTATGTTGTTTTTAGTGTTTATAGGATTTTATGGTTCTCTTAGGGGTTTTCACAGGTTTTAGTTTTTTTACATTTTACTAATTTTTAAATGATTTTTTAGTTTTTATTATATTTTTTTACAGATTTTAGATATTTTGATTGTTATTAGGGTTTTTAGGGGTTTTGGAATTTTATAGATTTTTCAACTTTTTAGGGGGTTTTGGTGTTTTTTTGTTTTTAATTATTTTAATGATTTTAATGTTTTTAAGAATTTTTAATGTTTTTAGGGATTTAAATAGGTATTAGAGTTTTCAGTGGCTTTTTTTTGTTTTTAAGGGTTTTAGTGTTTTTTAATATCATTTTTAGTTTTATGGTTATTATGGTTTTTATGGTTATTATTGTTTTTAGGCATTTTAGTGTTTTTAAGGTTTTTTGGGGTTTTAAGTGTTTTAGGTTTTTATGGTTTTGTAAGGATTATTTACAGTTTTTAGTGATTTTTTATAGATTTTTAGGTCTTTTTTATGTTTTTTTTTGTTTTTTTGGGCTTTTTGGGTTTTTTGTGGATATAGGTTATTTCTATGTTTTTGAGGGTTTTTTTCATTTTTCAGGTTTTTAATGGGTTTTATGAGTTTTTTAATTTATTTAGGTTTTCATTTGGTTTTTTAGTGCTTTTTAGGTTTTTAGGTATTTATAAGGATAATTTTAGTATTTTCATTTCTTTTAGGGTTTTTACAGATTTTGATGGTGTTTAGTGTTTTTAGAATTTTTTCAGTTTTTAGTGTGTTTAGGATTTTTATCAGTTTTTTAATTTTTTTTGGTTATTGATGTTTTATAAAGGGTTTTTTGGGATTTTAGTGGTTTTTCATTTTTAGATTATTTTAGGGATATTTAGTATTATTATGATTTTTTGGGTTCTTTGGATTTTGAGGGGTTTTAGGGGTTTTATGGTTTTTTATTTTTAAGGTTTTTTTTCGTTTTTTTTTTGGTTTTTGGATGCGTTTTAGAGTTTTTTAATGTCTTTGAGAGTTTAAATTTTTTTATAGTTTAAGGTGTTTTAGGGGTTTTAGGTTTTTTAGTGTTTATTATTGTTTTAAGGGGGTTTTACCGGTTTTATGGGTTTTCTAGGTTTCCACAGTTTTTATGATTTTAAATTATTTTATTGATTTTTAAGGATTTTAATGGTTTATAGGATTTTCAGGGATTTTTGGGATTATTAGTGTTTTATGGGTTTTTGGGTTTTTTTTGGGATGGTAGGGAATTTTGAGTTTTTTAGGTTTTTAATTGTTTTTTATATTTCATTAATGTTTTTAGGGGTTAAATTGTTTTTTTAGTTTTAGTGTTATTTTTGGTTTCATGGAGTTTTATGGTTTCTAGGGATTTTTATGGTTTAAAGGGTTTTAGCATTTTTTGGTGTGTTTTTAGAGTTCTTATAGTTTTTAGCATATTATGGTTTTTAGGGGTATTAAGTGTTTTTATGTTTTTACTGTTTTCATAGGGATTTTGGGTTTTTTGATTTTTCTTAATTTTAGGGATTTTTTTCTCATTTTTTTATGTTTTTTTGGGTTTTTAGAGTTTTATGGATTTTGATGATTTTTAGGGTTTTTATGGTTTTTAAATAATTTGGTTATTTTTTATATTTTTTGGTGTCTAATATTTTTATATGTTTTTATGGTATTCTATGGGGTTTTTATAGTTTTTTACTTCTCTAATGGATTTGTATGATTTTATCAATTTTGGTTTTTTAGGGATTTTTAGGGGTTTTAGTGGTTTTATGGTTTTGGGGGGGTTGACTTTTTTAGGGATATAAATTGTTTTTAGATTTTTTAATGGCTTAAGGGCATCTATGGGGGTTTTTGGTTTTTTATAGTTTTAGGGGGTTTATGTTTTTAAAGGTGTTTTGTGTATTATGGTTTTTTAGGGTTTCTTATGGCTTTTAGATTTTTTAGGTTTTAGGGATTTTAATTGTTTTAAGGTTTTTATGGTTTTTAAGGTTTTTTACGGTTTATATATTCGTATGTATTTTTAAGTATTTTTATGTTTTTTAGGGTTTTTAGGTATTTTGATGGTTTATAGAGCTTTTAAGGTTTAACGGATATTAATGGGTTTTTTGTTTTTTGGGGGTTTTAAGTTTTTTTTTAGAAATTTAATATCTTCATATGGTTTCTTTGGGTTTCATGTTTTTGTAATTTTTAGGTATTTTTTAGGATTTTTATGGTTTTTTGGGGTTTTCAGGATTTTGAATGTTTTTATATTTTTTAGGGGTTTTAATGTTATAATGGTTTTTTTGGTTTAGGGGTTCTGTTTATTTTTTTGTGTTTTTATATGGTTTTATAGTAGTTAATGTTTTTTTGGGTTTTATGTTTTTTAGTGGATTATTAGATTTTCATGGTTTAATTGAGGTTTTAGTGTGTTTTTATTTTTTGGGTTTATTAGTGTTTTTATGTTTTTATGGTTTTATTTATGTTTTTCTGGGTTTTAAGACGTTTTTACATTTTTTTTGTGTTTTATGGATTTTTTTGGATTATTTTTTTTATTTTTTTTATTTAAGTAATTCGAGGGTTTTTGGGTTTTTAGGGTTTGATGGTTTTATAGTTTTTTGATTTTTGAGGGTATTTTTGTTTCATTGCGGTTCTAGGTTTTTTTTGAGTTTTTAAATGTTTTTAGGTGTTTAAAGGGTTTTTTTTGAGTTTTTTGTCAATTTTATTGTTTTTAGGGGTTTTTAGGGTTCTAAGGGTTTTTATGGTTTTTATGGGTTTTAGGGTTTTAAATTATTTTTAGGTTTTTATAGTTTTTATGTTTTTTAAGTTTTTAATTTTTTCTTAGGGATTTTCAGGTTTTATTGGTTTTTATGTTTTTATGGATTATTAAGTATTTTTAGAATATTATGGGGTTTTAGGTTTTTCATGTAATTTTAGGATTTTTCGTTTTTTAGGGTTTTTAGGAATTTTAGTGAATTTTCGTTATTTTATGGTTTTAATATTTTTTATTATTTCTTGGGTTTCTTATGGGTTTTTAGAATTTTTACGGTTTTATATTTCTTTTAAATACTTAGGTTTTTTTTGGATTTTTATTTTTTTTAGGGTTTGTAGGAATTTTTTAGGGCTTTTAGGGATATAGGATTTTTTGGTTTTTTGGGGTTTTTGAGTTTTTAGGTGTTTCATGGTTTTTTAGAGTTTTTTTAAAAAAAATTATTCCTTTAAAGGGTTTTAATTTTTTTAGGGCTTACGGTTTTTAGTGGTTTTGTGGTTTTTAGGGGTTTTAATGGGTTTTATGGTTTTTCACATTTGTTTGGGTTCATGGGGTTAGAGTTTATATTTTTATATGGATTTCTTAGGGGTTTTATATTATTTAGTTTTTATACTACTTTATGGATTTTTAGGGATTTATTAGGATTTTTATGGGTTTTATAGGTTTTAGGTATTTTGAGGGTTTCTTGGGTTTTTTCAGGTTTTTTGGATTTTTAGCATTTTTAATTTTTTTTAATAATTTTATGTTTTTTTATTTTTTTTGTTTTTCATAGGTTTTTTCCTAGTTTTTAAGTATTTATTTGTTTTTAGGAGTCTCTACGGAAATTTAGGATGTTAATAGGTTTTTAGGGGTTTTAGGGATATTGAGGATTTTTACAGTTTTTTACGATTCATAGGGTTTTATGGGGTTTTTTGGGGTTTTTGAATTTTTTATGGTTTTAAAGTGGTTTTTTGAGTTTTTTAATGTTTTTAGGGGTTTAATGGGTTTTTATAAATTATAATGATTTTTAGGAGTTTTATGGGTTTTTACGGTTATTTTACGTTTTAGGGGTTTCTGGGTTTTAGTGTTTTAATGGTTTTTAAATGTTTTTAAGGATTTTTAGGTTTTTTATGTTTTCTTATTGTTTCTTATGGTTTTTCATCGGTTTTTACGTTTTCATGGTATTTTTCATGATTTTTAGGAATTTTTATAGTTTTTGGGTTTCTTGAGATTTTTTCAGCTTTAGGAGTTTTTTTATGGTTTTCCATGTATTTTAGTGTTTCAGTGTATTTTTATTTTTTTATGTTTTTTGGGGTTTTTAGAATTTTTAGGAATTTAATGTTTTCTTATTTTTTTTCTTGGATTTTAGGGATTTTACATTTTTATTGATTTTAGATATTTTTAATGATTGTTATGTTTTTTAGGGTTGTTAGAGTTTTTAAGGGTTTTTATGATTTTTATTGTTTTTTGTGTTTTTAGGGTTTTTATTTTTTTATATTTTTTTATTGTTTTAGAGGATTAAATGGTTTTAGTGTTTGTTGTGGATTTTAGTTTTTTATAGGTTTTTAGGATTTTTTAGGTCGTTTCATTGTTTTTAGGGATTTTTTTGGGGTGTTATGGTCTTTTTGAGGGTATTAGGTTTTCTAGAGTTTTTATTTTTTAAGGGGATTTAACATGATATTATTTTATAAGGGTTTCTTATTTTTTATATGTGTTTTTAGTGTATTTTACATTTTTTGGATTTTGGGATTTTTTATGATTTTTATGGTTGTTTAGGGATTTTAGTGATTTTGAGGGTTTTTTTTTGATTTAGGGTAAAACATTTTAGGATATTTATAATTTTTTAAGGGTTATAGGGTTTTTATGTGTTTTTGTATTTGTTATAGCCTTATTAGGGTCTTTCATGGATTTTATGTTTTTTTCATTTTTAGATATTTTTTAAGGATTTTTTTGGATTTCTATGATTTTTAAGGGTTCTTATGGAATTTCAGGATTTTCAGTGGTTTTAGGAATATATGGTTTTTTTGGTTTTTTATTTTTATTTTTGGTTTTTTTGGGTTTTAATGATTTTATAGTCATTTAAAATATGTTTAGGTATTTTATGGGTTTATGAGTTTTTTAGTATTTTATGGTTTCTATGGGTTTAGATTTTTATACAGATTTAGAGGTTTTTATTGTCTGTAGGAGGTTTTGGGGTTTTTTATGTTTGAAGGTTTCTTTAGGTTTATATGGTAGTTTAGGTATTTTTCAGGATTCATACTTATTTTTTGGATTTTCAGGTATTTTGATGTTTTTAGGGGTTTTTAGGGATTTTATGTTTTTTTTATTTTTAGGGGATTTGAGGGTTTTTGGAGTTTTTTATGATTTTAATTTTTTTTTAATTTTTTTAATGTTTTTAAAATTTAAAGGGTTTTTATATTTTTCTTGTGGGTTTTCATGTTTCTACAGTTTTTTTTATTTTTTTACAGTTTTAGGGGATTTTATGGTTTTTAGGGGTTTTAAGGGTTTTAGGGTCCTTTTAAAGGGTTTAGGGTGTTTACAGTTTTTAGGTATTTAAGGGATTTAAGAGTTTTTTGTTTTTTTAAGGTTTTATTAGGGTTTTTTTCTATTTTTAGATAATTTTAGGGATATAATGAGGTTTTTATATGTTTTTAGGTTTTTTGGGATTTTGAGGGTTTTAGGGTTTTAATGTGTTTTAGGGATATTTTATGGTTTTAAACGTTTTTTGGTTGTTTGGGGTTCTAAATGTATTTAGGTTTCTAATGTTTTCATTGGGATTTTCAGTGTTTTGGGATTTTTTTATGTTTGTAGGGGTTTTAGGGAATTTGATGATTTTTATGTTTTTTTGGGATTTTGAGGGGTTTTAGGTGTTTTAGGGTATTTAGGGTTTTTTGTTTTTTGAGATTTTTTCGTTTTCTGGGGTTTTGAGTTTCCTTATAGTTTCTATTTTTTTTGAGGTTTATAAGGTTTATCGATTATTTAGTCGTTTTTTTAGTTTTTATTGGTTTTTTTTATTATTGATGGTTTTAGATGTTTTGTGGTTTTTATGGGTTCTTAGGGCTTTTAGGGTCTTTTTAGGGTTTTAGAATTTTTAGGTTTTAAGTGGTTTTATGTGTTTTTATGATTTTATTTCTTCTTAGAGATTTTTCCAGTTTTAGGGATTTTTAGGGTTAATACGTTTTTTAGGGATTATTAGTGTTTTTATATTTGTTTAGTTTTTTGTGGAGGTTTTAATTGAATTTAGGTTTTTAAGGTTTTAATAGGGGTTTTTAAGGTTTCTGGGGTTTTTACATTTTATGGTTTTTGGGGCCCATTTATAATTTTTATTATTTATTATGGAGATTAAGGATTTTGAGGCTTTTATGATTTTTAAGGATTTTTATGTTTTTTGGAATTTTGGAATTTTTTATGGTTTTAAATATTTCAATACATTATAGATATTTTTAGGCACATAAAAGTTTTTTAGAATATTTAATGTATTTTTTAGGTTTTTAAGGTTTTTTAGGGATTTTAAGGTTTTGAGGGGGTTAATTGTTTTTAGAGAATATAGGGTTTTTTTTACTTTTTAATGGGGCTTTTTGGTGTTTTTCTCATTTTTTTGGATTTTAGTTGGTTTATGTGTTTTAGGATTTTATGATTTGTTAATAATTTTTAGTGATTTTAGTGCTTTTTATGTTATTATTTATTTTTAAATATTCTTCATTATTTTTATTTTTTTCTGGTTTTTAAGGAATTTGTAGGGTTTTTGAGATGTTTTGGGTTTTTAGATTTTTTTACTGTGTTAGTTTTTATATGTTTTTTGGGAGTTTAATTTTTTTTATGGTTTTAAGGTTTTCATAATGGTTTTCTAGCTTTATTTGGGTTTCTATATATTTTGGGATTTTTAGGGCCTTGGTGTATTTTTATTGTTTTATGTGTTTTTAGGGTTTTAGTTTTTTTTGATTTTTTACAGTTTTTATGGGTTTTTAGAGTTTTCTAATATTTTTTTTGGTATAAATAGTTTTTTATGTATTTTTTGTTTCTTTTTCCTTTTAGTTATTTTTTGGATTTTTTATATTTTTAGGAATTTTTATTGTTTTAAGGGGTATTTAGGGGTTTTAGTGATTTTTTAGGGTATTTAAAAAAATTTTAACCGGTGATTCCTGAATCAAAGGAACAAAGCAGTAAAAATATATAATGAAAAGAAATATATATATATATAAGTATGAAAACGGTAAATTTATTACAATCATTTTCACATAATAGGATGAGATATTCTAGGAGGTCATCCATCCATGTAATTTTTCTTCTAACTCCTTTATTAGAAAGACAATATGCCACCTAGTTTGCCTCGTGGTAAGCATGAGTGATAATAGGATTTATCTTTGTTAGATGTTGGAGGTAAATCATCCATCTTGATGTGAGGGACCACGCCAAGTGAACCACCCCATGTCAAAGGGCTTGAATGATGTTTGTGGAGTCACTTTCATTCCATCGTTATACCATCCTTTTTCTATATGAGACTAACGACAATAATAAAAATTTTCATCTCTTTATCTATGGAGAAGCAGAAAACCACACATACCATAGAAGCGTCCCATAATATTCCCATTAAGATTTTTGGACACTATTCCATAACGCACAGGGCTTGGGTTACCTTTAGAGTTATCTCGTGTTTTTTGGGTTTTTTATATCTTTTATTGTCTTCTAGATTTGTTATTATTTTTAAATGATTTTAGGTTTTTAAGGTTTTCTTAGTGTTATTTATGGTTTTTAGGAATATTTATATTTTTAGATATTTTTAGGGATTATTTAAGATTTTTTATGATTTTTAGTGATTTTTAGGTGTTTTAGGGTTTTTCAGGTTTTTATGGTTTTCTTAGGTTTTTAGTGTATTTTTAAATTTTTAGTGTTTTATGATTTTATATATTTTTTCATGTTTTCATAGGATTTAAGGGTTTATATATTTTCTTATGGTGTTTTAGGGTTTCCTGGTTTTAAGGCTTTTAGGTGTTTATTTGTTAGGGATTTATAGGATTTTTTGTTCTTTTGGGGTTTTTATTGTTTTTTTGGATTTTGTTTACTTAGTTTTCTTTGGTTTTTAGTGTTTTTTCATTTTTATGGTTTTATTAGGGTTTTTGGTGTTTTATGTTTTATGGTATTTTTATGGATTTTTTAGGTTTTTTTATTTTTTTTAGGATTTTTAGGGATTTGATTATTTGAGGGTTTTTAAGGATGATAGGTTCTTAGGATTTTTATCGTTTTTAGGTTTTGAAGAACATTATGTGTTTTGATGTTTTTTATGTATTCATAGGGTTTTCTAGGTTTTTTATAGTATTTTACTTTTATATGGATTTTTATGGATTTTTTCATATTTTTATGGTTTTTAATGTTTTATTGTTTTTACGATGTTAAGGATTTTTTTTCTTTTTTGGGAATTTATGGTTAGATTGAGTTTTTTAGGTGTTTTAAAGTTTTTTTAATTTTTTTTATAATTTTTTGTGGGTTTATATTTTTTGGGGGATTTAGGGGTTTGAAGGATTTATTAAGGTTTATATGGGTTTTATGTGTTTGAGGATTTTTAGGAATTTTAAGGTCTTATAAGGTTATTTAGTGTTTTTAGCATTTTATGATTTTTAGGGGTGTTGGGTGATTTTATATTTTTATGGTATTCTCGGTCATTTCCAAGGATTTTAAGTGTTTTTATTTTTTTAGGTATTTTTTCGGATCCTAAAGTATTTTTATGGTTTTAGGTATTTTGAGGTGATTTTGGTTTTTTAAGGTATTTAGAGTTTATATTTTTTGTGGGTTTTAGGTGTTTTTGGGTTTTTATGTTCTTCTTAGGGTTTTTTATAATTTTATGTGTTTTAAAGTTTTATGGATTTTTAGATTTTTTATGATTTTTGTGGGGTTTTTTGTTATTTGTG
The DNA here is from genome assembly GCA_963277665.1 of Viscum album. Taxonomy (NCBI): domain Eukaryota; kingdom Viridiplantae; phylum Streptophyta; class Magnoliopsida; order Santalales; family Viscaceae; genus Viscum; species Viscum album. Next base: position 1,120,095,353 of record OY728152.1, read on the forward strand.
ATTTTGGGTGTTTTAGGTTTTTGAAGGTTTTTTATATTTTTTTGGCTCTTTGTGTTTTAGAGTTTTTTTGAGTTTTTTGGGTTTTATGGATTTTTAGAGTTTTTTAAATATTATTATTGGTTTAATGTGCTATTATAGTTTTTTTGGTTTTTAGGATATTTATGGATTTTATGGTTTGAAAATGTCTTAGTTTTTTTATGTTTTTTAGGGTTCTATGTTTTTAGGGTATTTTTGGATTTATTTAGTTTTTTCTATGTTTTTTTATTCTTTATGGGATTTATGTGTTTTTAGGGTTTTACGGTTCACATTGGGTTTGTTTTTCTGTTCTTATGGTTTTTTAGGTTTTTAGGGTTTGAAGGATTTTTTTAATGATTTTGTGGTTTTATAGGGGTTTTAGGGATTTTCATGGGTCTGAGGGTTTCTATTAGTGTTAGGTATTTTTTAGAGTTTTTAGTGTTTAATAGTTTTTTAGGGGTTTTAAATTTTTTTAGGTTTTATGTTTTTCGTTGTGGTTTTTAATGTTTTTATCAATTTTTACATTTTGGGGATTTTTAAGTATCTTCAATATTTTTATGGTTTTTAGGGTTTTTAGTGATTTTGAAGGTTTTGAGAGTGTTTTATGGATTTTATGGTTTTTTATAGTTTTTGAGTTTTTTTGTTTTTCGAGGGTTTTTAATTTTTTAGAGTTTTTGTAAACTTTTTAATGGTTTTAAGTGTTTTAGGGTTTTTCGTGGTTTTTAGGGTTGTATGGGTTTTAAGGTTTTAAAGGGTTTTTATCTTTTTAGGGTATTTTATCATTTTTAGGGTTATTATAATTTTTGGGGTTTTAATGGGTTTCCTTTGTTTTAGGTTTAACGATTTTTTTTCTTTCTTCAGGGTTTTAGGGATTTTTTCATTTTTTGGGATTTTTATGTCTTTTTATGATTTTTTGGGTTTTCAAGGGATCTTCAAGGGTTTTAGGATTTTCATAGGGGATTTAGGTTTTTCATGTTTTTTATATATTTGGGTTTTTTAGGAATTTTTTGGAATTTTAATTTTTTATGGAGTTTATGGATTTTTAGGATTTTTAGGATTTTTAGTGGTTTTTGGGTAATTTGGAGTTTTTTTATTTTTTACAGTTTTTTTGGGTTTTCATTTTTAGGGGTTTAAATGGTTTTAGTGTTTTTAGTGGTTTTAGGGGTTCTATGGGGTATTTTCATGTTTTAAAAGTTTTTATGGGTTTTATGGTTTTTATGGTTTTAGGGTATTTTAGTTTTTTTTGGGTTTTTAGCTATTTTTAGGTTTTTAGGGGTATTATGTGTTTTTGGGTTTTTATGGTTTCTAGGATTTTTCATGGGTGTTAGGGTTTTTTGGTTTTTTGTAGAATTTTATGGGTTTTTAAATTTTTTTGGTATTTCCAATGATTTTATGGTTTTTAATATTTTTTAGGTTCTATAGGGTTTTTATGCGTTTTTTGTTTTTATGGTTTTATTCTTGTTTTCCTAGATTATTAGGTTTTTTCATGATTTTTGGCATTGTTTGGGACTTTTTAGTATTTCTTTGTTTTATTACTATTTTAAGGATTTTGAGGTATTTAAATGTTTTCGAGTGTTTATATATTTTTTTGGTATTTATTGGGTTTATTGGGATTTTTAGTTTTTTAGTATTTTTAAAAGTTTTTAGTTTTTATCCGTTTTTAGGGGTTGAAACTATTTTTAGGGTTTTCAGTGGGTTTTCTGGTTTTATTTGTTTTAAATGTTTTGAGGTCTTTTATGGTTTTTAGGGTTTTTAGGGTATTTTAGGGTTTCTAGGGTTTTTATTATATTTTAGGTTTTAGGGGTTTTAAGTATTTTTTAGGTTTTTATGGTTTTCATACAGTTTTCAGAGTTTTTTGGGTTTTTTGGGCATTTTAAGGCATTTTAGGTTTTTTTGATTTTTAGGGATTTTGTGGAATTAGAGGGTTTTTAGGGCTATTATAGTTTTTGTGTTCTTCGCTTTCTTGAGTATTTATGAGTTTTTACTTTCTTCTAGGGTTTTTAGTGGTTTCCTAAATTTTAGGGGTTCAATGGGTTTTTAGTGTTTTTATTGGTTTTAGGTTATTATGGGTTTTTAGGTTTTCAAATATTTTTTATATTTTTTGTTGTTTTTGGGGTTTTATGGGTTTTATGTTATTTTTATGGTTTTTAGAGTTTCAAAAGTGGTAGGTTCTTTAGGGGTTTTAAATATTTTTTGGTTTCTATGGTTTTCACAGGGGTTTTTAGGGATTTTAGGGTTTTTTAGATATTTTTTGGGTTTTTATGGTTTTAAGGGTTTTGAGGGATTTTAGGCGGTTTTACAGTTTTAGGGTTTTCATGGTTTTTACGGTTTTTAGGTTTTTATGTCTTTTAACTTTATTTGGGTATTTAAGGTTTTCTTAGGGGGTTTTTGGTTTTAATGGGTTTGGGGGGGTTGAGATTATTTAGATTTATATTGTTTAATATGGTTTTTAGTGATTTTGAGGGTTTTTGGTTTTTATGGATTTTAGGGGTTTTTAGTGGTTTTTGGTTTTTGATGTTTCCTTATGGATTTTTAGTGCATTTATTTATTTTTACTTTTTATGTAATTTTTTAATGATTTTTAGGATTTTTATGGTTTTAAGGGTTTAGAAGGATTTTGATTTGTTTTAGGGTTTTTAAGGTTTTGAGGTTTTTATGACTTTTTTGGACATTAGGGAATTTTTTTATTATTTTTATGTTTTTAAGGGTTATTGTATTTTTTTAACTTTTTAAGGGGATTAAATGGTTTTTATAGTTTTGTGTGGTTTTTATGGTTTTTATGGGATTTTTATGTTTTTTAGTGTATTGCGGGTTTTATGGTTTTTAGGGGGATTTGTGGGTTTTTGGTTTTAGGGTCTAGAGGGTTTTTATGGGTTTTAGAGTATTTTTTATTTTATGGATATTATGTATCTTTAGGTTTTTATTGTTTTCTTAGGGGTTTTCATGAATTTTTGTGTTTTTTGATTTTTTTGGGATTTTATAGATATTTAGGATTGTTATCTTTTTTTATGATTTTTAGGGATTTTTAGGGTTTTAGGGTATTTCTTGTTTAAGGGGGTCCTAGTGTTTTTGGAGTTTTGTAGGGTTTTAGGATTTTAGGGGTTTTAACTATTTTTAGGTTTCTATGGTTTTCTTTGGTTTTTTTGGGTTTTTAGGGTATTTTATGTTTTTAATGATTTTAGGGGTTGTTGGGATTTTTATTGTTTTTTTGGATTTTAAGAGGTTATCGGGGTTTTATGGTTATTTGGGGGTTTTCATTTTTTAAAAAAAATTGGGTTTTTAGAGTTTTTAGGGGTTTTTAGTGTTTTTCGGGGTCTTTACCATTTTTAGTAATTTAAAAAAATTGTTTTTAGTTGTTTTTTATTGTTTTTTAATATTTTTATTTGTTTTTATAGTGTTTAGGGGTTTTATGGTTTTTATGCTCTTTTTAGGGTTTTGGGGGTTTTTATCTTTTATTAGGGTTTTATGTGTTTTAAATTTTTTTAGTTATTGAGGTTTTCTTAATATTTTTCAATTTTTTTCGGTTCTTTATGTTCTTAGTGACTTTTAGGAATTTTTTAGGATTTTATGGTTTTTAGGGATTTAGGGATTTAGAGTAGTTTTAGGGTTATTTTTTGTTTTTAGGGGTTCTTCAGGGTTTTTTTTGTGTTTTTTGGAATTTAAGTTTATTTATGTTTTTGAGGTTTTAATCGGGGTTTTTTGGGTAATATGAGATTTTTTTGTTTTTAGTGATTTTTAGGGGTTTTAGGATATTTGTACGTTTTGGGGGTTTTTATGGAATTTGAGAGGTTTAAGGATTTTTGGTCTTTAATGGTTTTTATGTTTTTTGGGGTTTTGCTGGGTTTTTTTTGTGTTTTTAGTGTTTTTAATGTTTCTTATAACTTTTATAATTTTTATGGGTTTAAGGGCTTTAGAATTTTTCATTGTCTTTTAGGGTTTTCAGTGGTTTGAGAGTTTCTAATGGTTTTATGGTTTGTATGGGTTTTTAGGGTTATTAATGTTTTGAGATGTTTTATGGTTTTTAAGGTTTAAATAGGGGGTTTCATGGTTTTTATAATTTTTATCCTTTTAGGAAATTTTTGTTCTTTTTTAGCATTTTATGGGGTTTTAGGGGGTTTTGGGATTTCTAATGTTTTTAGGGATTTTAGATTTTTTATAGTTTTTAAGGATTTTATAATTTTTATGTTTTTATGGGTGGTTAGTGTTTTAGGGTTTTTAGGTTTTCTTAGGGGTTTTCAGTGTGTTTAGGTTTTGTAACTATTTTCATGGGTTCTTCAGGTTTTTATGGGATTTTTTGGTTTTTTATTATTTTTATGTATTTTATTAATTTTAGTTTTTTTTTCGTATTTTTAGTGGTTTTTAATGTCTTGAGTGTTTTTCATATTTTTTTGGGTTTTAGGTGTTTTTAGTTTTTTAAGGTTTCCATAGGGTTTTAGGTTTTTTTATTTTTATAGATTTTTTAAAATTTTTATATGTTTTTAGTGTTTTACAAATTTTAATGGTTGTTATAATTTTTAGAGTTTATAGTATTTTGTTTTGTTTTTATGAGTTTTAATGGTTTTTAGATTTTAATGTTTTCTTACGATTTTTTAGGGATTTTAGGTTTTTTACATTTGTGGGTTTTTTACTTATTTTTAAGTATTTTTGAGAGTTTTTAGAATCTTTATGGTTTTTACAATGTTTATGGATTCTGATGTTTTTTATTGTTTTTCGTATTTTTAGTTTTTTTTAGTTTTTTAGGGTCTTAGAATTTTTTTAGTGTTTTAAAAGTTGTTATATTTTTTTTTATTGTTTTTAAGGGATTAAAAGGTTTTTAGAGTTTTTATTTATTTTCAGGATTTTTATGGGTATTTTTTTTTATGGAGTTTAGGGGATTTATGGTTTTTAGAGGTTTTTAGTGTTTTAGGGTCATTGTAGAGTATTTTTAGTGTTATTTCTAGTTTTTAGCATTTTTTATTTTTCATAGGGGTTTTTTTATGTTTTTAGGGTTTAATGATTTTCTTAGGGGTTTTTACGTCATTAGGGATTCTTATGACTTCATTAGGATTTTTATGGTTTTTAGGAGTTTTAATGATTTTGTAGGTATTTATTATTTTATAGGGTTTTAATGGGTTTTATGTTTTTTGGGTTATTACGTTTTTTTTATTTTTAGGGGTTTTATGGTTTTTTGAAGTTTTTAAAGGTTATTAGTTGTCTAAAGTTTCTTTAGAGTTTTTAGTGGTTCTCAGTTTTTTATGATAATTTAGGGATATAGTGTTTTTTTTTGTTTTTAAAGGTTTTAGGGTTTTTTGGCTCATTTTAGGGTTTTAGCAATTTTTTATTTTTTTAGATCTTTTTATAATTTTTTGGTTTTAAATTTTTCTTATGATTTTTTATATTTTTAGCATATTTTAAATACTTAGATATTTTTGGGAATTTTTTTTATTTTATTGTTTTTTTATTATAGGGATTTTTAATATTTTATAGTTTTATGTTTTTTTATTGTTTTTAGTTTGTTTGGTTTTTTAAGATTTTAATTATTATTGGTTTTTATTAATTTCTTATAGTTTTCTATATTTTTTGTGGTGTTAATGTTCTTGGTAATTTTTAAGTATTGTTTTGAATTTTAATGGTTTTTTGTGGTTTGAGGGATTTTCAGGGGTTTTAGGGATTTTTTTGATGTATAGGGCTTTTTTAGGTTTTTATGGTGTTTTTTTTATTTTTTATGCTTCTATATGTTTTTAGATTTTTTAAATTATTTTGGTGTATGAAGGGTTTTATACTTTTTAGTGGTTTTAGGGTTTTAATGCATATTCAGTGTTTTTTATGGTTTTTATTTATTTTTATGGATTTAGTGGTTTTAGAGTTTTTAGGGTCTTTAATGGGTTTTTAGGGATTTTATCATTTTTTGGGTTTTTGGGGTTTTATGCGTTTTTATTTTTTCAAGTTTTCTTAGTAATTTTTAGGCTTTTAGATTTTTTTATGTTTTGTGGATTTTAGGGGTTTTGTATGAGGTTTTTGGGTTTTTGGGGTTTTTAGGAATTTTTAGGGACTTTTAGGGTTTTTAGTATTTTTCAGATTTGTAAGTGTTTTTAGAGTTTTTAGTTTTTAGGGGTTTTAAGTGTTTTTAGTTTTTTAAGATTTTTTAGGGGTTTTCAGTGTTTTAGGTGTTTTACATTTTTATGGATTTTTAGGCCTTTTAAATATGTTTTGTTTTTATTGTTTTTGTAGATTTGGAGTGTTTTTTAGGTTTTTATGAATTTTCGGGTTTTATGATATTTTTTGAGTTTTATGGGGTTTCTATGGATTTTTATATTTTTTAATCAATTTTTGTTGTCTAAATGGTTTTTACAGTATTTAATGAATTATTATGGTTTTTAGGGGTATTATAGGGTTTATGGTATTTAGGGGTCTTATGGTTTTTTATGATATGATGTTTTTTCTGATTGTAAGGATTTTTAGGGTTTTTTCATTTTGGGTTCCTAGAATTTTGAAGGTTTTTATTAGTTTTTTGTGTTTTTATGTTTTTATGTTTCGTTTATGGTTTTTAAGGTTTTTTAATATTTTTTATATTCATGGTATTTTTAGGGCATTTTTAGGATTTTAATGGGTATCTATAAATTTTAGGAATTTCTAAGGCTTTTATAGATTTTATGGTTTTTAGAAATTTTTAAAGGTTTATGTGATTTTAGTTTCTAATGTTTTTCATAAGGGTTTCAGGTTTTTTTGAATTTTTATGTTTTTAATGATTTTTATGGGAATTTTAGAATTTTTATGGGTTTATGGTTTTTTAGAAATTCTGAGGGTTTTTAGGGGTTTTATGGTTTTTAGGCTTTTAAGGTTTTTGGTTTTTGGATTTTTATGAGTGTTTTAAGGGTTCTTACAGTATTTTTATCATATTTTGGAGTTTAAAGAGTTTCTATATTTTTTAGTGATTTTCATGGTTTTTATGTGTTTTAGGCAAGGAAGGCTCGAGGCCAGGCTATTCCTGGCACCCCCAAAATTTATTATAAAAATGACATGAAGGAAACAAGAAACAAAAAAGAAAAAAAGAAACACAAAAGACTCCAAAAAAAGGAACACAAAGGGGAAAGTCAGTCAATGTCCCCACCGAAATCATCCAGCTCCGCACTACGATAGCCAATGCCTACACTAGAGCCATCACCCACATCAATAAAGTTGTAATCTGACTCAGCACCTGTGTCCATATAATCCCATCCTGACTCATAATCCTCATGCATTCCAAGCCTGGATAGAAGCTTCATTTTGACCCTCTCTTGCTCAGAAGATCCTGGAGGCCGCTCCCACTTATTTACTTTTAGCTTTAGTCTGATCGCCCTTGGTGTGGATCGGGTTGCAATAGGTCGTGGGAGAGAAGAATAATCCTTCAGTCGTCTTCGCCTCAGGGGGGGAGGAGGTGGATCCAGGTTTATAACATGGTTTCTCACAAGTGACTCCATCACTGACAGCAGATGGGGCCTTCTCTTTCTTACCATTGGGCCCATGAGTTTCAACACCTCTTTTGTTCCTTTCTTCTTTAGACCTGGTCATAACAATGTTTATCCGGCAATCATCATCAGCAAACCTCTCCCCAAGCCTCTTTTCCTCACCCTCAAGCGGGTACCTTTCCCATTCAACCAACACCATCTCATGTAACTGCACACAGTTAGATTCAGCAGAGGGAACACCATGGAGAACCATGGCCCTCTGCAGGTTCAGGGGTTGATCACCATTTTCCCCAGTAGTTCCCGGTAGGGGGACGACGTTCATATTCGGAATAGGAGCACTGAGTAGTCCCTTGTCACTGCTAGTGTTGTCCACAGGAGGAGTTAAGCTATACTCCATGTTAGGTCTCCCCACATCATCACTCCCGAATAGAACCCAGGGGGTGTCACGCCAATCAGTGAACAACACCCTGGGAATCCGGGGCTCCTCTTCTGTCGCAGACTCCTCCTTCTCAGCCGACTAAATAAGCCACTCATCCCCATCCCTCGTGCCCTGAACAACCACAACCTCCTGCACAACTTCTTCTGCCAACATGTCCATGTCTGTGGGATGAGCTAGGGCTAAGACCTGTATTCTTTTTTGAGCAGTCACAGTAATTTTCACCGGTGAAGAGGTTCCACCGTTATTCTTTTGTAAATATAATTTTTCTCCTCCAAGTAACAGCGCAGGGGGAACCTCCATCTGAACATTCCCATGCCAAGTTCCCATTACAACATCCTTCCATGTGCCTGACTGGTTCCCTAAAAAGTCACCACATTCGTGAACACCTTCAGCATGAACCTGATTATCCCCATCAGCCAGTATCCCTTCCTCCTCAACATCATCTTCCGAAGCTAGAACACCCCAATACAGACATATTCTAATGCCACCAGAATCCATCAGAGAAACCTCCAGATAACTTCTAGCCAATATTTATGTGTTTTATATTTTTAATGTTTTCTTGGGGGTTTTCAGTGTTGTTAGGGTTTTTATGTTTTTAATGATTTTTTCTGATCGTAACTATTTTATGGGTTTTATGTTTTTTAGGGATTTTTAGTTTTTTCAGGTATTCAACATTTTTTTGGTTTAAGAGTTTTTAGGTTTTAATGTTTTTCTATGGGGTTTTCTGGGTTTTAGGAATTTTTATGTTTATAGATATTTAAATTTATTTTTTAGGAATTTATGGTTTTTGGTGGTGTTAGGGGTTTTGAGGGCTATTAAGGATTTTTTGACAGTTTTATGAATTTTATGGTTTATTAGGTTGTTATTTTTTGAGTTTTTTTTATATTTTTATAATTTTTTAATATTTTTTAATTTTTTGGGGGTTTATATGGGTTTTAATGTTTTAAGGGGTTTTACGGTTTTAGGCATTTTAGGGTTTTTAAAATTTTTATGGTTTTTATGGTTTTTTTGGTTTTAGGGTCTTTTTTGAGATTCTTGAGATTTTAGAATTTTTAGGGTTTTCATGTTTGGTTAGGTTTTTATGATTTTCTTATAGGTTTATAGGTTTATTATTGGTTTTTATATTTTTAGGTATTGTTTGATATTTTCTAGAATTCTTATTGTTTTTATGGTTTTTAAGGATTTTGAAGTTTTTTAGGATTTTAAGTATTTTAGCATTTTTATGATTTTTAGGGGTCTTCTGTTTTTTAGGTTTTTGAGTATTTCATTGGCATTTTAGTGATTTTTAGGTATCTAGGGTTTTTAGTGATTTTTATGATTTTTATTTGTTTTTATGGTTTTTTGGGATTTGGAGTGTTTTATTGTTTTTAGGGTTTTAGGGTTTTTATGGATTTTTTAAATTTTTTTTTGAATATTTTAGGGTCTTTATGGTTTTTAGAATTTTTTAATGTTTTTAGTGGTTTAATTTGGTTTTATAGTTTTAGTGGTTTTAGGTTTTTTATAGGGTCTAAAGGTTTTTTGTTTTTAGTGGATTTTATGGTTTTTATCGGTTTTTACGGTTTCAGGGTTTTTTAGGTTTTTTAAAATTTTTAGTTCTTTTATTGCATTTATGTACATTTAGTTTTTTAAGGGTTTTTTAGGGTTTTTATGGATTTTATGATATTTTATCTTTATTGGGATTTTTAGTGATTTTTTAGGATTTTCATTGGTTTAATGGTTTTTAGGGATTTTTATGGATTTTTTGGGGTTTTAGGGTTTTTTATGTTTTTAAGGGGTTTTTTTATTTTTGGGGATTTTAACTATTTTTAGGTTTTTATGGAATTATAAGGGGTCTTCAATGTTTTTAGGATTTCTTAAATTTTAATTGACCTTTTTGGATTGCTGGGATTTTTATGTTTTTTGGGATTTTGAATGGTTTCATGGTTTTTTATGGTTTTCAATATTTTTTATGTTTTCAGAATTTTTAGGTTTTTTAGAGATTATAAATGTTATAATATTATTAATATTTTATTAGTTTTTTATGGTTTTTATTTTTTTTTATGTTTTTACAGATTTTTAAGCGGTTTTTGCGATTTCTTTTTTACGGTTTTGGGGGATTTTAGGGGTTTTTAGGTATTTTAGGGAATTTATGGAATTTGAAAGTTATTATGGTTTTTTTATGTCTCTGAATTTTTTTGGAGTGGTTTTTGGTTTTTATGGTATTTAGAGTTTTTTAACATTTTAAGGGGTTTAAAGGGTATTTAGTGTTTTTAATGGTTTTTTGGGGTTTTAATTGTTTCTTTATTTTGTGGTATCCTTAGGGTTCTCATGATTTTTATAGTTTTCAACATTTATTTCTTTTTTTATATAATTTAATTAATTTACTATTTTTAATTTTTATAAGGATTTTGAAGGTTTTTATGGTTTTTTTTGGCTTTTATAATTTTCTATGTTTTTAGGGGTTTTAATTATTTTAGGTATTTAAGGATTTCTTACTATTTTTGGGGTTTTTGGTGTTCCTTTGTCTGTAGGTATTTTTTTAGGATTTTATAAGATTTATCTATTTTTATGGTTTTTAGAGGTTTTGAGGGGTTTTAGTTGTTTTTAGGCGTCTTTATGATTTTACGGTTTTTTGATATTTTTGGAGTTTCTAGGGTTTTTATTGATTTTTTATTATTATATTTTGAAGTGGTTTAAAGGGTTTTGAGAGTTTTTCATGGGGTATTAATTTTTTTTATTTTTTTCTTAATGTTTCTAGGGATTTTCATGGTTTTATGGGTTTTTAGAGCTTTTGGGTCATTTTAGGGTTTTTTTGGGTTTTATCATTTTTTATGTTTTTAGGGGTTTTATGTGTTTTTAGGGTTTTTAGGTAATCTAATGGTATTTCATGGTTTCTAGATTTTTTTAAATTTTCAGGAATTTTTAGGTAATTTTTAGGTGTTTTTTTAGTGATTTTTAAGGGTTTATAGTTTTTAGGGGTTTTAATGGTTTTTAGATTTTTTAGGTTTTCAGGGTTGTAAGTGTTTTTGTTTTTTAAGTTTTTCTTACTATTTTCCATAAATATTTTTAGTTTTTTCATGTTTTTGGGGATTTATACGAGTTTATTTATTTATTTATATGTTTTTAGGTTTCTCAGGGGTTTTGAGAGTTTTTGGGTTTTTAGGGGTTTTAAATTTTTAGGGTTTTTAGGGTTTTAGGGTTTTTTTTTCGATGTTGTAATGTATTTTCTAGGTTTTATCATTTTTAGGGTTTTAAATGGTTTTTAGAGTTTTATAGGTTGTTAGGGTTTTATGGGGTTTTAGGATTTTTTTAATGTTTTTAGGGGTTCTTATGGTTTTTAGGAGTTTATTAGGGTGTTTTGGAATTTTCATGATTTTAGTGTTTTTATGTATTTTAGTGGTTCTAGGTGTTTTTAGGTTTTTAATCTTTTTATGGGTTTTCAGGGATTTTATTATTTTTTAGGTTTTTTAGTTTTTTTTAGGATTTGTTTTTGGATTTTTATTGTTTTTATGGATTTTAACGGTTTATAGGGTTTTTGGGGTTTTTATGTTTTTTAGTGTTTTGTAGGTTTGTAGAGGTTATATGTGTTTTTATGTTATTTGGTTTTCTTTGGAATTTTTAGGGTTTTAGGGTTATTTAAAATTTAAGGACTTTTTTGGATTTTTTGGATTTCATTAGTTTCATTAATTTTTATCGATTTTGATCATTTTTAAGGTTTTTAGGGATTTTATGTTGTTTGGGTTTTAAGAGTTTTTTGATTTTTTTGGGGTTTTTAGGTTTTTAAAGTATTTAATGTTTTTAGTGGTTTAATGGGTTTTTAGAGTTTTTAATGGTTTTTATGGTTTTTATATGTTTTTATGTTTGTTAGTTGTTTTTATGTTTTTATGGGGTTTGAGGATATTTAGGGAATTTTTATGGTTTTTTGGGTTCTTTCATTATTTAGGTTTTTAGGTGTTTTTACTATTTTATGTTTTTATGGTTTTCTTATGCGTTTTCAAGATTTTTTAGATTTTATATGCTTTTTAGGATTCTTAGGACTTTTTAATGATTTTATGTTTTTTAGGGTCTTTAGGAATTTTTATGGATTTTAGGGTTTTTTAGGGTTTTAATGATTTTTTCCCCTTTAGTTAATTTAGGTTCCTTATGGGTTTTTCTGTGTATTTATTTTTTTAATGTTTTCTTCGGTGTTTAAGGGTTGTTAGTGTTTTTAGGGTTTTATGGATTTTATGGTTTTTCATGTTTTTTGGGGTTTTTTATGTTTTTTAGGGTTTTAATGTTTTCTATATTTTTTTAACATTATTAGGGGTTTAATGGGTTTTTAGATATTTTAGTGGATTTTAAGGTTTTTATTGGGGTTAAGGGGGTTTAATGGGTTTTATAGGTTTTTATTGTTTTTTGTGTTTTTATAGTTTTAGGGTCTTTTTTGGTTTTTGGTTATTTTATCATTTATTAGGTTTTTAGGGGTTTTAAGTGTTTTTAGGTTTTTAAGGTTTTCTTTGGTGTTTTTAGGGGATTGATTGGTTTTTATGCTTTTAGGGATATTTTGGGGATTTAAGGTCTTCATGGTTTTATAGTGTTTTTAGGTATTTCATATGGTTTTTACGGTTTTTAGGGTTTTTATCATTTTTTGTTTTTTGTGGTTTTAAGTTGTTTTTAGTGTTTATAGGTTTTTATGGTTTTCATAGGGGTTTTCATAGGGGTTTTCATGGGTTTTAGTATTTTTTTTTACATTTTACTAATTTTTAATGATTTTTTAGGTTTTATTTTTTTTACGGTTATTAGATATTTTGATTGTTATTAGGGTTTTAGGGGTTTTGGGATTTTATAGGTTATTTAACTTTTTAGGGGGTTTTGGTGTTTTTTTGTTTTTAAGGATTTTAATGTTTTTAATGTTTTTAAAACTTTTTAGTATTTTTAGGGATTTAAACAAGTATTAGAGTTTTCAGTGGGGTTTTTTTGTTTTTATGGGTTTTAGTGTTTTTTAAGAATATTTTTAGTTTTATAGTTATTATGGTTATTATGGTTATTAATTTTTAGTCCTTTTAGTGTTTTTAAGGGTTTTTGGGGTTTTATGTGTTTTAGGTTTTATGGTTTTCTATTGATTATTTACGGTTTTTACGGTTTTTAATTTTTTAAAGATTTTTAGGTCTTTTTTGTGATTTTTTTGTTTTTTTGGGGTTTTTGGGTTTTTGGGGGATTTAGGTTTTTTCTATGTTTTTAGGGTTTTTAACATTTGTTAGGTTTTTATGGGTTTTATGAGTTTTTAATTAATTTAGGTTTTCATTCAGGTTTTTAGTACTTTTTACGTTTTTAGGTATATATGAATATAATTTTAGTATTTTCATTGTTTTTAGGATTTTTAGGGATTTTGATGGTGTTTAGTGTTTTTAGAATTTTTTGAGGTTTTAGTGTGTTTAGGTTTTCTATGAGTTTTATGTTTTTTGGTTATTGATGTTTTATAAAGGGTTTTTAGGGATTTTAGTGGTTTTTCATTTTTAGATTATTTTAGGGATTTTTTAGGATTATTATGGTTTTTTGGGTTTTTTGGGATTTTGATGGGTTTTATGGTGTTTATGGTTCTTTTATTTTTAGGGTTTTTTTAGTTTTTTTTGGTTTTGGATTCGTTTTAGAGTTTTTGAATGTTTTTGAGAGTTTAAAAGGTTTTTATAGATTATGTTGTTTTAGGGGTTTTAGGGGTTTTAGGGGTTTTAGGGTTTAGTATGGGTTTAAGGGGGTTTTATCGGTTTTATGGGTTTTCTAGGTTTCTACAGTTTTTATGATTTTTATTTTTTTTATGGATTTTTAAGGATTTTAATGGTTTATAGGATTTTCAGGGATTTTTGGGATTATTAGTGTATTATGGGTTTTTGGGTTTTTATTGTTTTTTTGGCTGGTAGGGAATTTTGTGTTTTTTATGTTTTTAAATGTTTTTTATATTTCATTAATGTTTTTAGGGGTTAAATAGTTTTTTTTAGTTTTAGTGTTATTTTTTGTTTTATGGAGTTTTATGGTTTTTAGGGATTTTTATGGTTTAAAGGATTTTAGCATTTTTTTGGGGTGTTTTTAGAGTTCTTATAGTTTTTAGCATATTAAGGTTTTTAGGGGTATTAAGCGCTTTTATGTTTTTACTATTTTCATAGGGATTTTGGGTTTTTTTGGTTTTTCTCAATTTTAGGGATTTTTTTCTAATTTTTTTATGATTTTTTGGGTTTTTAGGGTTTTATGGATTTTGATGATTTTATGGGTTTTATGGTTTTTAAGGAATTTAGTAATTTTTTATGTTTTTTGGTGTCTAATATTTTTTAGGTTTTTATGTTATTCGATGGGGTTTTTTATTGTTTTTTACTTTTCTAATGGATTTTTATGATTTTATCTATTTTTGGGTTTTTAGGGATTTTTAGGTTTTTTAGTGGTTTTATGGTTTTTTTTGGGGGGGGGGTTGAGTTTTTTAGGGATATAAATTGTTTTTAGAGTTTTTAATGGTTTAAGGGAATCTATGGGGGTTTTTGGTTTTTTATGGTTTTAGGGGGTTTATTTTTTTAGAGGTGTTTTGTGTTTTATGGTCTTTTAGGGTTTCTTATGGCTTTTAGAATTTTTAGGTTTTAGGGGTTTTAATTATTTTTAGGGTTTTAAGGTTTTTTTATGGTTTTTTAAGGTTTTTAGGTTTTTATATATTTTTAAGTATTTTTAAGTATTTTTATGTTTTTTAGGGTTTTTAGGTATTTTGATGGTTTATAGAGCTTTTAAGGTTTTACGGTTATTATCGGGTTTTTTGTTTTTTGGGGGTTTTAGGGTGTTTTCACAATTTTAATATCTTTATAGGGTTTCTTTGGGTTTTTATGTTTTAGGGATTCTAAGGTATTTTTTAGGATTTTTATGGTTTTTTTGGGTTTTCAGGATTTTGAATGTTTTTTATATTTTTTAGGGGTTTTAAAGTTGTAATGGTTTTTTTGGTTTAGGGGTTTTGTTTATTTTTTTTTGGGTTTTTATATGATTTTATAGTAGTTAATGCTTTTTTGGGTTTTATGGTTTTTAGTGGCTTATGGGATTTTCATGGTTTAATTGAGTTTTTAGTGTGTTATGGTTTTTTGGGTTTATCAGTGTTTTTATGTTTTTATGGATCTATTTATGTTTTTCTGGGTTTTAAGGGGTTTTTACATTTTTTTTTGTTTTTAAGGATTTTTTTGGATTCATTTTTTTATTTTTTTTATTTAAGTAATTCGAGGGTTTTTGGGGTTTTAGGGTTTGATGGTTTTATATTTTTTTGAGTTTTGAGGGTATTTTTGTTTCATAGAGGTTCTATGGTTGTTTTGAGTTTTTAAATGTTTTTAGGGGTTTAAAGGGGTTTTTTGAGTTTTTTGTCAATTTTATTGTTTTTAGGGGATTTAGGGTTTTTAATTGTTTTTATGTTTTTATGGTTTTTATGGTTTTTTAGGTTTTTAATTTTTTTCTTAGGGGTTTTCTGGTTTTATTGGTTTTTTCTGTTTTTATGGATTATTGGGTATTTTTAGAATATTATGGGGTTTTAGGTTTTTCATGGAATTTTAGGATTTTTCTTTTTTTAGGGTTTTTAGGAATTTTAGTGAATTTTAGATATTTTATGGTTTTAATATTTTTTTATTATTTATAGGGTTTCTTATGGGTTTTTAGTGTTTTTATGGTTTTATATTTCTTGTAAATACTTAGGTATTTTTTTTTTGGATTTTTATGTTTTTTAGGGGTTGTAGGAATTTTTTAGGGCTTTTAGGGTTATAGGATTTTTTGGTTTTTTGGGGTTTTTGAGTTTTGAGGTATTTCAAGATTTTTTTGAGTTTTTATAAATAATTATTTGTTTAAAGTGTTTTAATTTTTTTTAGGGCTTATGGTTTTTAGTGGTTTAGTGGTTTTTAGCAGTTTTAATGGGTTTTATGGTTTTTCACATTTTTTTGGGTTCACGGGGTTAGGGTTTTTATTTTTTTATGGATTTCTTAGGGGTTTTATATTTTTTAGGTTTTTTTCTACTTTATTGATTTTTAGGGATTTATTAGGATTTTTATGGGTTTTATAGGTTTTAGGTATTTTGAGGGTTGCTTGGGTTTTTTAGGGTTTTGGATTATTAGCATTTTTTATTATAATTTTAAGTGTTTTTTTCTTAGTTTATTTCCTATTTTTTAAGTATTTATATGTCTTTAGGAGTCTCTATGGAATTTTAGGATGTTGATGGGTTTTTAGGGGTTTTAGGGATATTGAGGGTTTTTACAGTTTTTTACGATTCATATGGTTTTATGGGGTTTTTAGTTTTTTTGAATTTTTTATGGTTTTAAAGGGCTTTTTGAGTTTTTTTATGTTTTTAGGGGTTTAATGGGTTTTTATAAATTATAATGATTTTTTAGGGGTTTTATGGGTTTTTACGGTTATTTTACGTTTTAGGGGTTTCTGGGTTTTAGTGTTTTTAGGGTTTTTAATTGTTTTTAAGGGTTTTTATTTTTTTATTGTTTTCTTATAGTTTTTCATGGAATTTTACGTTTTCTTGGTATTTTTCATTATTTTTAGGAATTTTTATAGTTTTTGGGTTTCTCGAAATTTTGTCAGGTTTAAGAGTTTTTATGGTTTTCCATGTATTTTAGTGTTTTAGTGTATTTTGACTTTTTTAGGTTTTTAATGTTTTCTTATTGTTTTTCTGGGATTTTAGGGATTTTACATTTTTATTGATTTTAGGTATTTTTAATGATTGTTATGGTTTTTAGGGTTGTTAGGGGTTTCAAGGGTTTTTATGATTTTTATGGTTTTTTGTGTTTTTAGGGTTCTTTTTGTATTTAGGGTTTTTATTTTTTTTTGATTTTTTTTATTGTTTTAGGGGATTAAATGGTTTTAGTGTTTGTTGTGGATTTTAGTGTTTTTATAGGTTTTTAGGATTCTTTAGGTCGTTTCATTGATTTTAGGGATTTTTTGGGGTGTTAGGGTCTTATGGGGTTTTTAGGTTTTCTGGCGTTTTTAGTTTTTAAGGGGATTTAACTGATATTATTTTATAAGGGTTTCTTATTAGTTATATGTGTTTTTTGTGTATTTTACATTTTTTGAATTTTGGGATTTGTTATGATTTTTATGGTTGTTTAAGGATTTTAGTGATTTTGAGGGGTTTTATTGATTTAGGGTAAAACATTTTTGGATATTTCTCATTTTTAAGGGTTATAGGGTTTTTATGTGTTTTTTTATTTTTATGTCCTTATTAGGGTCTTTCATGGATTTTATGTTTTTTCATTTTTACATATTTTTTAGGAATTTTTTTGGATTTCTATGATTTAAAAGGGTTTTTATGGAATTTGAGGATTTTTAGTGGTTTTAGGAATTATATGGTTTTTTTGGCTTTTTATTTGTATTTTTGGTATTTTTGGGTTTTATTGATTTTATAGTCATTTAAAACAAGGTTAGGTATTTAATGGGTTTATGAGATTTTTGGTATTTTATGGTTTCTATGGGTTTAGATTTTTATACGGATTTAGAGGTTTTTATTGTGTGTAGGAGTTTTAGGGATTTTTTATGTTTGAAGGTTTCTTTAGGTTTATATGGTAGTTTAGGTATTTTTCAGGATTCGTTTTTATTTTTTGGATTTTCAGTTATTTTGAAGTTTTTATGGGTTTTTAGGGATTTTAGGTTTTTTTTATTTTTAGGGGATTTGAGTGTTTTTGGAGTTTTTTATGGTTTTAATGTTTTTCTAATTTTATTAATGTTTTTAAAATTTAAACGATTTTTATATTTTTCTTGTGGGTTTTCATGTTTCTACAATTTTTTGAATTTTTTTACAGTTTTAGGGGATTTTATGGTTTTTAGGTGTTTTAAGGGTTTTAGGGTCCTTTTAGAGGGTTTAGGGGGTTTACGGTTTTTAGGTATTTAAAGGATTTAAGCATTTTTTGTTTTTTAAGGTTTTATTAGGGTTTTGTTTCTATTTTAAGATATTTTAGGAATATTATGAGGTTTTTATATGTTTATAGGTTTTTTGGGATTCTGAGGGTTTTAGGGTTTTAATGTCTTTTCGGGATTTTTTAGGGTATTAATCATTTTTTGGTTGTTTGGGGTTCAAAGTGTATTTAGGTTTCTAATGTTTTCATTGTGCTCTTCAGTGTTTTGAGATTTTTTATGTTTGTAGGGGTTTTAGGGATTTTGATTATTTTTATGGGTTTTTGGGATTTTGAGGGGTTTTAGGTGTTTTAGGGTTTTTTTGGTTTTTTGTTTTTTCGGATTTTTTCGTTTTCTGGGGTTTTTAGTTTCCTTATAGTTTCTATTTTTTGTAGGTTTAGATGCATTATCGATTATTTATTTGTTTCTCAGTTTTTATTTGTTTTTTGATTATTTATGGTTTTAGAGGTTTTGTGGGTTTTAGGGGTTCTTAGGGCTTTTAGGTTCTTTTAAGGGTTTTATAATTTTTTGGTTTTAAGTGGTTTTATGTGTTTTTATGATTTTATTTCTTCTTAGAGATTTTTCCAGTTTTAGGGATTTTTAGGGTTAATAAGTTTTTTTAGGGATAATTAGTGTTTTTATAATTTTTTATCTTTTTGTGGAGGTTTTAATTGAATTTAGTTTTTTATGGTTTTAATAGGGGTTTCAAGGTTTTTGGGGTTTTAAAATTTTATGGTTTTGGGGGACCATTTATAGTTTTTATTATTTATTATGGAGATTAAGGATTTTGAAGCTTTTATGATTTTTAAGGATTTTTATGTTTTTTGGAATTTTGGAATTTTTTAGGGTTGTAAATATTTCAATACATTATAGATATTTTTAGGCATATAAATTTTTTTAGAATATTTAGTGGATTTTTTAGGTTTTTAAGGGTTTTTAGGGATTTTAAGGTTTTGAGGGGGTTAATGGTTTTTAGAGAATATAGGGTTTTTTTGTTTTTTAATGGGGCTTCTTGGTGTTTTTCTCATCTTTTTGGATTTTAGTGGTTTTATGTGTTTTAGGATTTTATGATTTGTTAATAATTTTCAGAGATTTTATTGCTTTTAATGTTATTATGTATTTTTAAATATTCTTCATTATTTATATTATTTTCTGGTTTTAAGGGATTTGTATGGTTTTTTAGATGTTTTGGGTTTTTAGATTTTTTTACTGTGTTAGTGTTTTTATGTTTTTTGGGAGT
Organism: Viscum album; assembly: GCA_963277665.1. Taxonomy (NCBI): domain Eukaryota; kingdom Viridiplantae; phylum Streptophyta; class Magnoliopsida; order Santalales; family Viscaceae; genus Viscum; species Viscum album. The sequence goes on from OY728152.1 coordinate 1,120,114,328, forward strand.
TTAATTTTTTTTATGGTTTTAATGTTTTAGTTATGGTTTTCCTAGTTTTATTTGGGTTTCTATATATTTTGGGATTTTTAGGGCCTTAGAGTATTTTTATTGTTTTATGGGTTTTTAGGGTTTTAGTCTTTTTTTGATTTTTTCCAGTTTTTATGCGTTTTTAGAGATTTCTAATATTTTTTGGGTATAAATGGTTTTTATAGTTTTTATTGTTTCTTTGTCCTTTTAGGTATTTTTAGGATTTTTTTATTTTTAGGAATTTTTATGGTTTTAAGGGTTATATTGGGGTTTTAGTGTTTTTTTAGGGTATTTAGAATTTTTTTAACCAATGATTCCTAAATCAAAGGAACAAAGCAGTAAAAATATATAATGAAAAGAAAAAAATATAGATGTTTGAAAGCGGTAAATTTATTACAATCATTTTCATGTAACAGGATGAGATCTTCTAGGAGGTCATCCATCCATGTAATGTTGCTTCTAACTCTTTTATTAGAAAGACAATCTGCCACCTAGTTTTCCTCGTGGTAAGTATGAGTGATAATAGGATTGAGCTTTGTTAGATGTTGGAGTTAAATCATCCATCTTGTTGTGAGGGACCATGCCAAGTGAACCACCCCATGTCAAAGGGCTTGAATGATGTTAGTGGTGTCTCTTTCATTCCATCTTTATACCATCCTTTTTTCTATATGAGACCAAAGACAATAATAACATTGTTCATCTCTTTATATATGGAGGAGGAGAAAACCACACATACCATAGAAGCATCCCATAATATTACCATTATGATTTTTGGACACTATTCAATAACGCACAGGGCTTGGGTTACCTTTAGGGTTATCTCGTGTTTTTTGGGTTTCTTATATTTTTTAGTGTCTTCTAGTTTGGTTAGTATTTTCAAATGATTTTATGTTTTTAGGGTTTTCTTAGTTTTATTCATGTTTTTTAGGAATATTTATATTTTTAGATATTTTTAGGGATTATTTAGTATTTTTTATGATTTTTAGTGATTTTTATGATTTTTAGGGTTTTTGTGTGTTTCTTAGGTTTTTAGTGAATTTTTTAATTTTTAGGGTATTATGATTTTATATATATTTTCATGTTTTCACAAGATATAAGGGTTTTTATATTTTCTTATGGTGTTTTAGGGTTGTTTTGGTTTTAAGGCTTTTAGGTGTCTATTTGTTAGGGATTTATAGGATTTTTTTTCATTAGGGGTTTTTATTGTTTTTTTGGATTTAGTTTATTTAGGTTTCTTGGGTTTTAAGTGTTTTTACATTTTTATTGTTTTATTATGGTTTTAAGTGTTTTATGTTTTATGGTATTTTTATGGATTTTTTAGGTTTTTTATTTTTTAGATTTTTTAGTGATTTGATTATTTGAGGGTTTTTTAGGGATGATAGGTTCTTAGGTGTTTATCGTTTTTTAGGTTTTGAAGAATATTATGTTTTTTGATGTTTTTTATGTTTTCATAGGGTTTTCTGTGGTTTTTCAGTATTTAACATTTATATGGATTTATATGGATATTTTCAGATTTTTATGGTTTTTAATGTTTTATGGTTTTTAGGATGTTAAGTATTTTTTTTCTTTTTTGGGAATTTATGGTTAGTTTGAGTTTTTAGGGGTTTTAAAGTTTTTTATAGTTTTTTATAATTATTTGGGGTTTTATATTTTTAGGGGGGTTTAGTGGTTTTAAGGATTTATTAAGGTTTATATGGGTTTTATGTGTTTGAGGATTTTTAGGGATTTCAAGGTCTTATAAGGTTATTTAGTGTTTTTAGAATTTTATGATTTTTAGGGGTGTTGGGTGATTTTAGGTTTATATAGTTTTCTAGGTCATTTCCAAGGATTTTAAGTGTTTTTATTTTTTTAGGTATTTTTTGGGATCCTTCAGTATTTTTATGGTTTTAGGTATTTTGAGGTGATTTTGGTTTTTTAGGGTATTTAGTGTTTTTTGGTTTTTTGGGTTTTTGGTGTTTTTGGGTTTTTATTTTCCTCTTATGTTTTTTTATAATTTTAGGTGTTTTAAATTTTTATGGATTTTTAGATTTTTTTTATGATTTTTGTGGTGTTTTCAGTTATTTGTGATTTTGGGTGTTTTTAGGGTTTTTAAGGTTTTTTATATTTTTTTGTCTTTTTTTGTTTTAGGGTTTTTTTGCGTTTTGTGGGTTTTATGGGTTTTTAGAGTTGTTAAATATTTTTGTTGGTTTAATGTGTTTTTAGTGTTTTTTTGGTTTTTTTGGTTTTTATGGATTTTAGGGTTTTAAAATGTCTTAGTTTTTTTAAAGTTTTTTAGGGTTATATTTTTTAGGGTCTTTTTGGATTTATTTAGTGTTTTCTATGTTTTTTTTATTATTTAGGGGATTTATGTGTTTTTAGGGTTTTACGGTTCGCATTGGGTTTGTTTTTCCGTTCTTAGGTTTTTTTAGGTTTTTAGGGGTTGAAGTAATTTTTTTAATGATTTTGTGGTTTTATAGGGGTTTAGGGATTTTTATGGGTCTTAGGGTTTCTATTAGTATTAGGGATTTTTTAGAGTTTTTAGTGTTTATTAGTTTTTTAGGGGTTTTATATTTTTTATGTTTTTTGTTTTTCATTGGGGTTTTCAATGTTTTAATCAATTTTTACATTTTTGGGATTTTTAGGAATCTTCAATATTTTTATGGTTTTTAGGGTATTTAGGGTTTTTAGTGATTTTGAAGGTTTTGACAGTGTTTTATGGATTTTATGGTTTTTTATAGTTTTTGAGTTTTTTTTGTGTTTTTAGGGTTTTAAAAGTTTTTTGTGCTTTTTAACTTTTTAGGGGTTTTAAGGGTTTTAGGGTTTTTCGTGGTTTTTAGGGTTTTATGGGTTTTATGGTTTTTAAGGGTTATTATCTTTTTAGGGTATTTTATGATTTTTAGGGTTATTATAATTTTTGGGGTCTTAAGGGGATTCCTGTGTTTTAGGTTTAACGGTTTTCTTTTGGTTCTTCAGGGTTTTAGGGATTTTTTCATTTTTTTGGGATTTTTATGTCTTTCTATGATTTTTTTGGGTTTTCAAGGGATCTTGAAGGGTTTTATATTTTCATAGGGGATTTAGGTTTTTCAGGTTTTTTATATATTTGGGTTTTTAGGAATTTTTAGGAATTTTATTTTTTATGGAGTTTAAGGATTTTTTAGATTTTTAGGATTTTTAGGGGTTTAGGGTAATTTGGAGTTTTTTTTTTATTTTTTACAGTTTTTTTGAGTTTTCATTTTTAGGGGTTTAAATGGTTTTAGTGTTTTTAGTGGTTTTAGGGGTTCTATAGGGTATTTTCTTGTTTTAAAAGTTATTATGGGTTTTATGGTTTTTATGGTTTTTAGGGTATTTTAGTGTTTTTTGGGTGTTTAGTTATTTTTAGGTTTTTAGGGGTATTATGTGTTTTTATGTTTTTATGGTTTCTAGGATTTTTCATGGGTTTCAGGGTTATTTATGTTTTTTGGGTTTTTTGGGTTTTTGTATAATTTTTAGGGGTTTTTGAATTTTTTAGGTATTTCCAATGTTTTTATGGGTTTTAATATTTTTTAGGTTCTATATGGGTTTTATGAGTTTTTGGTTTTTATGGTCTTATTCCTGTTTTTCTAGATTATTAGGGTTTTTCATGATTTTTGGGATTTTTTGGGACTTCTTAGTATTTCTTTGTTTTATTACTATTTTAAGGATTTTGAAGTATTTATATGTTTTATAGAGTTTTTATATTTTTTTGGTATTTTTTGTGTTTATTGGGTTTTTTAGTTTTTTAGTATTTTTAAAAGTTTTTAGTTTTTTTCTGTTTTTAGGGGTTGAAAATATTTTTAAGGTTTTTTTGTGGGTTTTATGGTTTTTATGTGTTTTTAAATGTTTTTAGGTCTTTTATAGTTTTTATGTGTTTTTACGGATTCATATGTTTTTTAGGGTTTTTTGGGTTTTTTGGGTATTTTAGGGTTTCTAGGATTTTTATTATTTTTTAGGTTTTCGTGGTTTTAAGTATTTTTTAGGTTTTTATGGTTTTCTTACAGGTTTCAGAGTTTTTAGGGTTTTTTTGGGAGTTTTAAGGAATTTTACGTTTTTTTTATTTTTAGGGATTTTTGTGGAATTAGAGGGTTTTTAGGGTTATTACAGTTTTTTGGGTTCTTCGGTTTCTTGAGTATTTACGAATTTTTACAGTTTTTCAGGGTTTTTAGTGGTTTTCTACGTTTTAGGGGTTTAACAGGTTTTTAGTGTTTTTATTGGTTTTAGGTTATTATGGGTTTTTAGGTTTTCAAATATTTTTATGTTTTTTTTGGTTTTATGGGTTTTATGGGTTTTATGTTATTTTTATGGGTTTTTAGAGTTTCCAAAGTGTTTTAGGTTCTTTAAGGGTTTTAAATATTTTTTGGTTTCTATGGTTTTCATAGGGGTTTTTAGGAATTTTATGGTTTTTTAGATATTTTTTGGTTTTTTTCGGTTTTTATGGGTTTTGAGGGATTTTAGGGGGTTTTAAGTTTTTAGGGTTTTCATGGTTTTTACGGTTTTTAGATATTTTTGGATTTTAACTTTATTTTGGTATTTAAGGTTTTCATAGGGTGTTTTTAGTTTTTATGGGTTGGGGGGGTTGAGATTTATTTAGATTTATATTGTTTAATATGGTTTTCAGTGATTTTGAGGGTTTTTGGTTTTTATGGATTTTAGGTGTTTTAAGTGTTTTTAGGTTTTTGAAGTTTTCTTAGGGATTTTTAGTGCGTTTATTTATTTTTACTTTTTATTTATATTTTTAATGACTTTTTAGGATTTTTATGTCTTTAAGGGATTAGAGGGATTTTGAGTTGTTTTAGGGTTTTTATGACTTTTTTGGACATTAGGGAATTTTATTATTATTTTTATATTTTTAAGGGTTATTGTGTTTTTTTTACATTTTAAGGGGATTAAAGGGTTTTTAGAGTTTTGTGTGGTTTTTATGGTTTCTATGGGATTTTTATTTTTTTTAGTGTATTGCGGCTTTTATGGTTTTTAGGGGGTTCTGGGTTTTAGGTTCTAGAGGGTTTTTATGGGTTTTAGAGTATTTTTTATTTTATGGACTTTATGTATTTTTAGGTATTTATTATTTTCTTAGGGGTTTTCATGAATTTGAGGGTTTTTTGATTTTTTTGGGATTTTATAGATATTTAGGATTGTTATATTTTTTTATGATTTTTAGGGATTTTCAGGGTTTTATGGTTTTTCGTGTTTTATGGGGGTTCTTGTGTTTTTGGATTTTTGTTGGGTTTTAGGATTTTAGGGGTTTTAACTATTTTTAGGTTTCTATGGTTTTCTTTGGAATTTTTGGGTTTTTAGGTTATTTTATGTTTTGAATGATTTTACGGGTTTTTGGGATTTTTATGGTTTTTAGAGATTTTAAGTGTTTATTAGGGTTTTATGGATATTTTGGGGTTTTTCATTTTCGTTAAAGAAAATTGTGTTTTTAGTGTTTTTAGGGGTTTTTACCATTTTTAGTAGTTTTAAAAAATAGTTTTTAGTTGTTTTTTATTGTTTTTTATATTTTTATTGGTTTTTATAGTGTTTAGGGGTTTTATGGTTTTTATGCTCTTTTTAGGGTTTTGGGGGTTTTTAAATTTTATTAAGGTTTTATGTGTTTTAAATGTTATTTTTTTTTGAGGTTTTCTTAATATTTTTCTGTTTTTTTCAGTTCTTCATGTTTTTAGGGACTTTTAGGAATTTTTTAGGATTTTATGGTTTTTAGGGATTTAGGGATTTAGAGTAGTTTTAGGGGTTCTTCGGGGTTTTTTTTGCATGTTTTGAGTTTTTTGGGGAATTTATGTTTTTTTATGTTTATAAGGTTTTAATTGGGGTTTTTTTGGGTAATTTGAGATTTTTTTTGTTTTTAGTGATTTTTATGGGTTTTAGGATATTTGTAAGCTTTGGGGGTTTTGTGGAATTTAAAGGGTTTAAGGTTTTTTGGTCTTTAATGTTTTTATGTTTTTTGGGGGTTTGCTAGTTTTTTTTGTGTTTTTAGGGTTTGTAATGTTTTTTATAACTTTTATAATTTGTACGGGTTTAAGGGTTTTAGTGTTTTTCATTGTCTTTTAGGATTTTCAATGGTTGGAGAGTTTCTAATGGTTTTATGGTTTGCATGGGTTTTTAGGGATATTAAAGTTTTGAGATGTTTTATGGTTTTTAAGGTTTAAATAGGGGGTTTCATGGTTTTTTAAAATTTGTATCCTTTTAGAAATTTTTTGTTCTTTTTTAGTATTTTATGGGTTTTTAGGGGGGTTTTGGGATTTCTAATGTTTTTAGGGAATTTAGATTTTTTAGAGTTTTCAAGGATTTTATAAAATTTAGGTTTTTATGGGTGGTTAGTTTTTTTGGGTTTTTCGGTTTTCATAGGGATTTTCAGTGTGTTTAGGTTTTGTCACTATTTTAGTGGGTTCTTCAGGTTTTTATGGGATTTTTTGGTTTTTTATTATTTTTATGTATTTTATTAATTTTATTTTTTTCTAATTTTTAGTGGTTTTTAATGTTTTGAGTGTTTTTCATAGTTTTTTGGGGTTTTAGGTGTTTTTAGTATTTTAAGGTTTCTGTAGGGTTTTAGGTTTTTTATAGCTTTTTTAGAATTTTTAAATGTTTATAGTGTTTTACAGATTTTAATGGTTGTTAGAATTTTTAGAGTTTATAGTATTTTGTTTTGTTTTTATGCATTTTCAGGGGTTTTAGATTTTAATGTTTTCTTAAGATTTTTTTTGAGATTTTAGGGTTTTTACATTTTGGGGTTTTTTACTTGTTTTTAAGTATTTTTGAGAGTTTGTAGAATATTTATGGTTTTTACAATGTTTAGGGATTCTGATGTTTTTTATAGTTTTTAGTTTTTTTGTTTTTTCAGTTTTTTAGGGTCTTAGAATTTTTTTAGGGTTCTGAAAGTTTTTATATTTTTTTAATGTTTTTAAGGGTTTAAAAGGTTCTTAGAGTTTTTAGTTATTTTCAGGATTTTTATGGGTATTATATTTTTTATGGAGTTTAAAGGATTTATGGTTTTTAGAAGATTTTAGTGTTTTAGGGTCATTGTAGAGTATTTTTATTGTTACTTCTTGTTTTTAGCATTTTTTATTTTTCTTATGGGGTTTTTTGTGTTTTTAGGTTTTAATGCTTTTATTAGGGGTTTTTACGTTATTAGGGATTCTTATGAATTTTTTAGGATTTTTATGGTTTTTAGGAGTTTTAATGATTTTGTAGGTATTTATTATTTTCTAGGGTTTTAATGGGTTTTATGTTTTTTGGGTTATTAGGTTTTTTTTATTTTTTAGGGGATTTATGGTTTTTTGATGATTTTAAAGGTTATTATTGGTGTAAAGTTTCTTTATAGTTTTTAGTGGTTTTCAGTTTTTTTTATGATAATTTAGGGATTTTTTTTGTTTTTAAAGGTTTTAGGGTTTTTTGGCTCATTTTAGGGTTTTAGCATTTTTTTAATTTTTTTAGATTTTTTTATAATTTTTTTTGTGTTTTAAAGTTTTCTTATGATTTTTTAGATTTTTAGCATATTTTAAATATATAGAGATTTTTGGCGATTTTTTTATTATAGGGATTTTGAATATTTTATAGTTTTATGTTTTTTATGGTTTTTAGTTTGTTTAGTTTTTTAAGATTTTAATTATTATTAGTTTTTATTATTTTATTATAGTTTTCTGTATTTGTTGTGGTGTTAATGTTTTTAGTAATTTTTAAGTATTTTTTTGAATTTTAATTATTTTTTGGGGTTTGAGGGATATTCAGGGGTTTTAGGGAGTTCTTTTTTATTTTTAGGGGTTTTTAGGTTTTTATGGTGTTTTTTTTTGGTTCTATATGTTATTAGATTTTTTAAATTATTTTGGTGTATAAAGGGTCTTTTACTTTTTAGTGTTTTTTCGGGTTTTAATGAATATTCAGTGTTTTATATGGTTTATATTTATTTTTATGGATTTAGGGGTTTTAGAGTTTTTAGGGTCTTTTATGGGTTTTTAGGGATTTCATCATTTTTTGGGTTTTTGGGGTTTTATGAGTTTTTATCTTTTCAAGTTTTCTTAGTATTTTTTAGGATTTTGGGGTTTTTGTGTTTTGTGGTTTTTTAGGGGGTTTTATGAGGTTTTTGGTTTTTGGGGTTTTTAGGTATTTTGAGGGACTTTTAGGGTTTTTTGTATTTTTCATATTTTTAAGTGTTTTTAGAGTTTTTAGTTTTTAGGGGTTTTAAGTGTTTTTATTTTTTTAAGAATTTCTTATGGGTTTTCAATGTTTTAGGTGTTTTACATTTTTATGGATATTTAGGCCTTTTAATATATTTTGTTTTTATGGTTTTTATGGATTTTGAGTGTTTTTTAGGTTTTTATGAAGTTTCGGGTTTTATGATATTTTTTGAGTTTTATGGGGTTTCTATGGATTTTTAGATTTTTTTTAAACATTTTATGTTTTCTAAATGGGTTTTACAGTTTTTAATGGATTATTATGGTTTTTAGGGGTACTCTAGGGTTTATGGTATTTAGGGGTCTTATGGTTTTTTATGGTTTTATGTTTTTTCTGATTTTAAGGATTTTTAGGGGTTTTGTTGTCATTTTGGGTTCCTAGAATTTTATAGGATTTTAGTAGTTTTATGTTTTTTTATGTTTTTATGTTTCTTTTATGGTTTCTAAGGGTTTTTAATATTTTTATATATTTGGGATTTTTAGGGAATTTTTAGGATTTTAATGGGTATCTAGCAATTTTAGGGATTTCTAAGGCTTTTATAGATTTTATGGTTTTTAGAATTTTTTTGGGGTTTTATGTGATTTTAGTTTCTAATTTTTTTCTTAGGGGTTTTAAGGATTTTTTGAATTTTTATGTTTTTAATGATTTTTTTGGGAATTTTAGAATTTTTATGGGTTTTTTGGATTTTTAGAAGTTCTGAGGGTTTTTAGGGTTTTTATGGTTTTTAGGCTTTTTAGTTTTAGGTTTTTTGGTGTTTTATTAGTGTTTTTAAGGGTTTTTACAGTATTTTTATCATATTTAGGAGTTTAAAGAGTTTCTATATTATTTAGTGATTTTCAGGGTTTTTATGTGTTTTAGGAAAGGAAGGATCGAGGCTCGGCTATTCCTGGCACCGCAAACATGTATTATAAAAAATACACAATGGAAACAAGAAACAAAAAACACAAAAGAAACACAAAAGAGTCCAAAAATAAAGGAACAAAAAGGGGAATGTCAGTCAATGTCTCCACCAAAATCATCTGTCTCTGCACCACGATAGCCAATGCCTACGCCAGAGCCATCACCCACATCGATAAAGTTGTAATCTGACTCAGCACCTATGTCCATAGAATCCCATCCTGATTCATAATCCTCCGGCATTCCAAGCCTGGATAGAAGCTTTATTCTGACCCTCTCTTGCTCAGCAGATCCTAGAGGCCGCTCCCGCTTAATAACTTTTAGCTTTAGTCCGACCTCCCTTGGTGTGGATCGGGTTGCCATAGGTCGTGGGAGAGCAGAATAATCCTTCAGTTGTCTTCACCTCGGGGGGGGGGGGGGGGCAGAGGTGGATCCAGCTTCATAACATGGTTTCTCACAAGTGACCCCATCACTGACAGCAGATGGGGCCTTATCTTTCTTACCATCGGGCCCATGAGTTTCAACACCTCTTTTGTTCTGTTCCTCTTTATACCTGGCCATAGCAGCGTTTATCCGGCGATCATCATTAGAAAACCACTCCCCAAGCCTCTTTTCCTCACCCTCAAGCGGGTACCTTTCCCATTCAACCAACACCATATCATGTAACTAAACACAGTTAGCTTCAGCAGAGGGAACACCATGGAGAACCATGGCCCTCTGCAGGTTTGCGGGTTGATCACCATTTTCCCCAGTAGTGCCTGGCAGGGGGAAGACGTTCAGATTCAGAACAGAAGCACTAAGTAGTCCCTCATCACTGCTAGTGTTTTCCATAGGAGGAGTTAAGCCATACTCCATGTTAGGTCTCCCCACATCATCACTCTCGGATAGCACCAGGGGGCGTCACGCCAATCAGTGAACAACACCCTGGGAATCCTGGGCTCCTCTTCTGTCACAGACTCCTCCTTCTCACCCGAGGAAATGAGCCACTCATCCCTAGACTTCGTGCCCGGAACAACCACAACTTCCTGCACAACTTCTTCTGCTAACACTTCCAAGTCTGTGTGCTGAGCTAGGGCTGAGACCTGTATTCTTTTTTGAGTAGTCGCAGTAATCTGCACCGGTGAAGAGGTTCCACCATTATTCTTCTGGAAATCAAATTTTTCTCCTCCAACTAAAAGCGCAAGGGGAACCTCCATCTGAAAATTCCCATGCCAGGTTCCCATCACAACATCCTTCCATGTGCCTGACTTCTTCCCTGAAAAGTCACCACATCCGTGAACACCTTCAGCATGAACCCGATTATCCCCATCAGCCAGTATCACTACCGCCTCAACATCATCTTCCTAAGCTAGAACACCCAAATCTAGACTTATTCTAAAGCCACCAAAATCCATCAGAGAAACCTCCAGATCACTTCTATCCAATATTTATGTGTTTTAGGTTTTTAATGTTTTATTGGGATTTTTCAGTGTTGTATGGTTTTTTTATATTTTTTTTTGATTTTTTCTGATTTAACTATTTTATGGGTTTTATGTTTTTTAGGGTTTTTTAGTTTTTTTAGGTCTTCAAGATTTTTTGGGTTTAAGAGTTTTTAGGTTTTAAATTATTTTTTGGGGGTTTCTGGGTTTTAGGAATTATTATGTTTTTAGATATTTTAATGTATTTTTTAGGAATTTATGGTTTTTAGAGGTGTTAGGGGTATTGAGGGTTTTAAGGATTTTTTGAGAGTTTTATGAATTTTATGGTTTATTAGGTTGTTATTTTTTGAGGTTTTTTTATATTTTTATAATTTTTTAATATTTTTTTATTGTTTTGGGGGTTTATAGGGGTTTTATTGTTTTAAGGGGATTTAGGGTTTTAGGCATTTTAGGGTTTTTAAAAATTTTATGGTTTTTAGGGTTTTTTGGTATTAAGGTCTTTTTTGAGATTCTTGAGATTTTATGATTTTTATGGTTTTCATGTTTGGTTAGGTTTTGATGGTTTCCTTAGATTTTTATAGGTTTATTACTGTTTTTTATATTTGTAGGTATTTTTTGATATTTTATATAATTCTTATTTTTTTAAGGTTTTTAGGGATTTTGAAAGTTTTTAGGATTTTAAGGATTTTAGCGTTTTAATGATTTTTAGGGGTCTTTTGTTTTTTACGTTTTTGAGGATTTCATTGGAATTTTAGTTATTTTTAGTTATCTAGGTTTTTTAGTTATTTTTATGATTTTTATTTGTTTTTATGGTTTTTTGGGATTTGGAGTGTTTTATTGTTTTTAGGGTTTTAGTGTTTTTATGGATTTTTAAGATTTTTTTTGAATATTTTAGGGTCTTTATGATTTTTTAGACTTTTTTAATGTTTTTAGTGGTTTAATTGGGTTTTATATTTTTAGTGGTTTTAGGTTTTTTATGGGGTCTAAAGGTTTTTAGTTTTTTAGTGGATTTTATGGTTTTTATTGGTTTTTAGGGTTTCTGGGATTTTTAGGTTTTTTAAAATTTTTATTTCTTTAATTGGTTTTATGTACATCTACGTTTTTAAGGTTTTGATAGGGTTTTATGGATTTTATGATTTTTTAACTTTATTGGGATTTTTAGGGATTTTTTAGGATTTTCATGGGTTTAATGGTTTTTAGGGATTTTTATAGATTTTTGTGGTTTTAGGGTTTTTTATGATTTTAAGGGGTTTTTTTGTTTTTGGGGATTTTAACTGTTTTTAGGTTTTTATGGAATTATATGGTTTTTTCAAAGTTTTTAGGATTTTTTAAATTTTAATTGACTTTTTTTGGACTGTTGGGATTTTTATGTTTTTTGGGCTTTTGAGTGGTTTCAGGGTTGTTTATGGTTTTCAAGATTTTTCAGGTTTTCAGCATTTTTAGTTTTTTTAGAGATTATAAATGTTCTAATATTATTATTATTTTATTATTTTTATGTTTTTTTTGTTTTTTATGTTTTTACAGATTTTAAGGGTTTTTTACAATTTCTTTTTTTACGGTTTTGAGGGATTTTAGGGGTATTTAGGTGTTTTAGGGAATTTATGGAATTTGAATGTTTATATGGTTTTTTTGGGTTTCAGGATTTTTTTGGAGTTGTTTTTGGTATTTATGGTTTTTATAGTTTTTTTAACATTTTTAGGGGTTAATAGGGTATTTAGTTTTTTTAATGTTTTTTTGGGGTTTTTGTTTTTTTAAAGGTTTTAATGGGATTTTTTGGTTTTCTGCGTGTTTTAGGTTTTTAGGGATTTTAATTGTTTTTTTATTTTGCGGTATCCTTAGGGTTCTCATTATTTTTATGGTTTTCATCATTTTTTGGTATTTTTATATACTTTTATGAATTTACTGTTTTTAGTTTTTATAAGGATTTTGATGGTTTTTATGGTGTTTTTGGGTTTTAGAATTTTCAATGTTTTCAGGGGTTTTCGTTGTTTTAGGTATTTAAGGATTTCATAGTGATTTTGGTGTATTTGGTGTTCCTTTGTTATAGGTATTTTTTTTGGGAATTTATAGGATTTATCAATTTTTATGGTTTTTAGATTTTTTGAGGGGTTTTAGTTTTTTTAGGCGTCTTTTTGTTTTTAGGTTTTCTGATATTTTTTGAGTTTCTAGGGTTCTTATAGATTTTTTATTATTATATTTTGAAGTAGTTTAAAGGGTTTTGAGAGTTTTTTGTGGTGTTTTATGTTTTTGTTTTTTTTCTTAAGGTTTCTAGGGATTTTCATGGTTTTTATGGGTTTTTAGAGTTGTTGGGTAATTTTAGGGTTTTTTAGGGTTTTATCATTTTTTTGGTTTTTAGGGGTTTTATGTGTTTTTAGGGTTTTTAGGGAATCTTAAGGTCTTTCATGGTTTTTAGAGTTATTTATATTTTCAAGAATTTTTAGGGAAATTTTAGGTGTTTTTTGTTTTTTAGTGATTTTTAAGGGTTTATGGTTTTTAGGGTTTTTAACGGTTTTTATCTTTTTTTAGGTTTTTAGGGGTTTAAGTGTTTTTTTTAAGGTTTTCTTAGTGTTTTCCATTAATATTTTTACTTTTTTCATGTTTTTGGGGATTTATACGGATTTATTTATTTATTTATATGTTTTTAGGTTTTTCTGGGATTTTGAGAGTTTTTGGGTTTTTAGGGGTTTTAAATTTTTTGGGTTTTTAGGGTTTTAGGGTTTTTTGTTTTTTTGATGTTGTAATTTATTTTATAGGTTTTATCATTTTTAGGGTTAAAAATGGTTTTTAGAGTTTTAAATGTTGTTCGGTTTTATGGGTTTTTAAGATTTTTTTAATGTTTTTAGGGGTTCTTATGGTTTGTAAGAGTTTATAGGGGTGTTTTAGCATTTTCAGGATTTTAGTGTTATTATGTATTTTAGTGGTTCTAGGTGTTTTTAGGTTTTTACTATTTTTATGGGTTTTCATAGATTTTAGTTTTTTTTTTGGTTTTTTAGTTTTTTTAAGATTTGTTTTTGGATTTTTATTGTTAATATGGATTTTAATGGTTTTTAGGGTTTTTGGGGTTTTTATGTTTGTTAGCGTCTTGTAGGTTTGTAGTGGTTTTATGTGTTTTTAGGTTATTTGATTTTCTTTGGTATTTTTAGGGTTTTAGGGTTATTTAAAATTTACGGATTTTTTGGATTTTTTGGATTTCATTAGTTTTCATTAATTTTTATCGATTTTGATTGTTTTTAAGGTTTTTAGGGTTTTTCTGTTGTTTGGGTTTTAAGAGGTTTTTGATTTTTTGCGGCTTTTAGTTTTTTAAATTTTTTAATGTTTTTAGTGGTTTAATGGGTTTTTAGAGTTTTTAATTGTTTTTATGGTTTTTATATGTTTTTATGGTTGTTAGTAGTTTTTATGTTTTATGGGGTTTGGGGATTTTTAGGGACTTTTTATGGTTTTATGGGTTCCTTCATTTTTTATGTTTTTAGGTGTTTTAACTATTTTATGTTTTTATGGTTTTATTATGCATTTTTAAGGTTTTTTTAGATTTTATATGTTTTTTAGGATTCTTAGCACTTTTTAATGATTTTATGTTTTTTAGGGTTTTTAGGAATTTTTATGGATTTTAGGGTTTTTAGGGTTTTAATGATTTTTGGCCATTTAGTTATTTTAGGTTCCTTATGGGTTTTTTCTGTGTTTTTATGTTTTTAATGTTTTCTTCGGTGTTTAAGGGTTTTCAGGGTTTTATGGATTTTATGGTTTTTAAAGTTTTTTTGGGTTTCTTTATGTTTTTTAGGGTTCTAATGTTTTCTATATTTTTTTAACTTTATTAGCGGTTTAATGGGTTTTTAGATATTTTAGTGGATTTTATGGTTTTTATTGGGGTTAAGGGGGTTTTATGGTTTTTAGAGGTTTTTATAGTTTTTTTTTGTTTTTATAGTTTTAGGATTTTTTTTGGTTTTTGGTGATTTTATCATTTATTAGGTTTTTAAGGGTTTTAAGTGTTTTTATGTTTTTAAGGTTTTCATTGGGGTTTTTAAGAGATTGATGGGTTTATATGTTTTTAGGTATATTTTGGGGATTTAAGGTCTTCATGGTTTTATAGTGTTTTTAGGTATTTCATAGGGTTTTTACGGTTTTTAGGGATTTTATCATTTTTTTGTGGTTTTAAGTAGTTTTTAGTGTTTATATGTTTTTATGTTTTTCTTAGGGGTTTTCACGTGTTTTAGTTTTTTTTACATTTTACTAAATATTAACGATTTTTTAGGTTTTATATTTTTTTACAGTTTTTAGATATTTTGATTGTTATTATGGTTTTTAGTGGTTTTGGGATTTTATATATTTTTCATCTTTTTAGGGGGTTTTGGTGTTTTTTTTAATGATTTTAATGTTTTTAATGTTTTTAAGACTTTTCAATGTTTTTAGGGATTTAAACATGTATTAGAGTTTTCATTTGGTTTTTTTATTTTAAGGGTTTTAGTGTTTTTTAAGATTATTTTTAGTTTTATGGTTATTATGGTTTTTACAATTATTATTGTTATTTCGGCCTTTTAGTGTTTTTAAAGTTTTTTGGGGTTTTATGTGTTTTAGGTTTTTATGGTTTTCTATAGATTATTTACGGTTTTAAGGGATTTTAATTTTTTATATATTTTTAGGTCTTTTTTATGTTTTTTTTAGTTTTTGGTGGATTTAGGTTTTTTCTATGTTTTTTAGGGTTTTTAAAAATTTTTAGGGTTTTAATGGGTTTTATGAGTTTTTAAATTATTTAGGTTTTCATTCTGGTTTTAGTGCTTTTTACGTTTTTAGGTATTTGTAAGGATAATTTAAGTATTTTCATTGTTTTTAGGGGTTTTAAGGATTTTGATGGTGTTTAGTGTTTTTAGAATTTTCTGTGCTTTTAGTGTGTTTAGGTTTTTTATGAGTTTAATGTTTTTTTGGTTATTGATGTTTTATATAGGGTTTTTAGGGATTTTAGTGGTTTTTCATTTTTAGAATATTTTAGGGATATTTTTGGATTATTATCGTTTTGTGGGGGTTTTTTTGGATTTTGAGGGGTTTTATGGTTTTTATGGTTTTTTTATTTTTAGGGATTTTTAGTTTTTTGGGTTTTGGATGCGTTTTAGAGTTTTTTAATGTTTTCGAGAGTTTAAAAGGTTTTTATAGTTTATGGTGTTTTAGGGGTTTTATGGTATTTAGGGTTTAGTATGGTTTTAAGGGGGTTTTATCGGTTTTATTGGTTTTCTAGGTTTCTACGGTTATTATGATTTTAAAATTTTTTATGGATTTTTAAGGATTTTAATGGTTTATAGGATTTTTAGGGATTTTTGGGATTATTAGTGTTTTATGGTTTTTTGGGTTTTTATTGTTTTTTGGGCTGGTAGGGCATTTTGAGTTTCTTAGGTTTTTAAATGTTTTTCATATTTCATTAATGTTTTTAGGGGTTAAATAGTTTTTTTTTGAGTTTTAGTGTTATTTTTGGTTTTATGGAGTTTTATGGGTTTTATGGATTTTTATGGTTTAAAGTGTTTTATCATTTTTGGGGTGTTTTTAGAGTTCTTATAGTTTTTAGCATATTAAGGTTTTTAGGGGTATTAAGCGTTTTTATGTTTTTACTGTTTTCATAGGGATTTTGGTTTTTTTTGGTTTTTCTCAATTTTAGAGATTTTTTTCTCTTTTTTTTTGATTTTTTCGGTTTTTAGGGTTTTATGGATTTTGATGAGTTTTAATGTTTTTTTGTTTTTAAATAATTTATTAATTTTTTATGTTTCTTGGTGTCTAATATTTTTTATGATTTTATGGTATTCTATGGGGTTTTTATAGTTTTTTACATTTCTAATGGATTTTTATGATTTTATTGATTTTTGGGTTTTTAGGGATTTTTAGGCTTTTTAGTGGTTTTATGGTTTTTTTTGGGGGGGGGGGGGTTGAGTTTTTTAGGGATATAAATTGTTTTTAGAGTTTTTAATGGTTTAAGGGCATCTATGGGGGGTTTTTGATATTTTAGGCTTCAAGGGGGTTTATTTTTTTAGAGGTGTTTTCTGTTTTATGGTCTTTTAAGGTTTCTTATGGATTTTAGATTTTTTAGGTTTTAGGGGTTTTAATTGTTTTTAGGTTTTTAAGTTTGTCTTAAGGTTTTTTAAGGTTTCCTAGGGTTTATATATTTGTATGTATTTTTAAGTATTTTTAGGTTTTTTAGGTTTTTTAGGTATTTTGATGGTTTATAGATCTTTTAAGGTTTTACGGTTATTAGCGGGTTTTTTGTTTTCTTGGGGTTTTAAGTGTTTTCACAATTTTAATATCTTCATAGTGTTTCTTTGGGTTTTTATGTTTTAAGGATTCTGAGGTATTTTTTAGGGTTTTTTTGGTTTTTTTGGGTTTTCAGGATTTTGAATGTTTTTATATTTTTAGGGGTTTTAAAGTTATCATTGTTTTTTTGGTTTAGGGGTTTTGTTTATTTTTTTGGGTTTTTAGATTATTTTATAGTAGTTGATGTTTTTTGGGTTTTATGGTTTTTAGTGGCTTATGGGATTTTCATGGTTTAATTGAGTTTTTAGTGTGTTATGGTTTTTTGGGTTTATTAGTGTTTTTATGTTTTCAGGGTTTTATTTATGTTTTTTTGGGTTTTAAGGGTTTTTACATTTTTTTGTGTTTTTATGAATTTTTTTGGATTCTTTTTATTTATTTAATTAATTCGATGGTTTTTGGGTTTTTAGGGTTTGATGGTTTTATAGTTTTTTGAGTTTTGAGGGTATTTTTGTTTCATAGCAGTTCTAATGTTTTTTTTGAGTTTTTAAATGATTTTAGTGGTTTAAAGGGGTTTTTCGAGATTTTTTGTCAATTTTATTGTTTTTAGGGGTTTTTAGGGTTTTTAAGTGTTCTAAGGGTTTTTATGGTTTTTAGGGGTTTTAGGGTTTTTAATAGTTTTTATGTTTTTATGGTATTTAGGTTTTTTTAGGTTTTTAATTTTTTCTTAGGGGTTTTCAGGTTTTATTGGTTTTTTATTTTTTTATGGATTATTAGTTATTTTTAGAATATTATGGGGTTTTAGGTTTTTCATGGAATTTTAGGATTTTTCTTTTTTTAGGGTTTTTCAGAATTTTAGTGAATTTTAGTTATTTTATGGTTTGAATATTTTATTATTATTTCTAGGGTTTCTTATTGGTTTTTTAGTGTTTTTATGTTTTTTTATTTCCGGTAAATACTTTGGGATTTTTTTGGATTTTTTTGTTTTTTAGGGTTTGTAGGAATTTTTTAGGGCTTTTAGGGTTATAGGATATTTTGGTTATTTGGGGTTTTTGATTTTTTAGGTGTTTCAAGGTTTTTTAGAGTTTTTTTACAAAATTATTCATTTAAAGGGTTTTAATTTTTTTAGGGCTTTTGGTTTTTAGTGGATTTTTGGTTTTTAGGGGTTTTAATAGGTTTTATGGTTTTTCACATTTTTTGGGTTCAGGGGGTTAGGGTTTTTATTTTTTTTGGATTTCTTAGGGGTTTTATATTATTTAGTTTTTTTACTACTTTATATATTTTTCGGGATTTACTAGGATTTTTATGGGTTTTATAGGTTTTAGGTATTTTGAGGGATTCTTGGGTTTTTTAGGGTATTTGGATTTTAATCATTTTTATTTTTTTACAATTTTAAGTGTTTTTATTTTTTTTGTTTTCTTAGGTTATTTCCTAGTTTTTAAGTATTTATATATTTTTAGGAGTCTCTAGGGAATTTTAGGATGTTAATGAGTTTGTAGGGGTTTTACGGATATTGAGGGTTTTTACAGTTTTTTTACGATTCATAGGGTTTTATGGGGTTTTTAGGGTTTTTTGAATTTTTATGTTTCTAAAGGGGTTATTGAGTTTTTTGATTCTTTTAGGTGTTTAATGGGTTTTTATAAATTATATTGATTTTTTAGGAGTTTTATGGGTTTTTACTGTTATTTTACTTTTTAGGGGTATCTGGGTTTTAGTGTTTTTAGGGATTATAATTTTTTTAAGGGTTTTTAGTTTTTTTATGTTTTCTTATGGTTTTTCTTGGGGTTTTACGTTTTCTTGGTATTTTTCATGATTTTTAAGAATTTTTATAGTTTTTGGGTTTCTCGAGATTTTGTTAGGTTTAAGAGTTTTTTATGGTTTTCCTTGTATTTTAGTGTTTTAGTGTATTATGATTTTTTTAGGTTTTCTGGGGTTTTAAGAATTTTTAGGTTTTTAATGTTTTCTTATTTTTTTTATGGGGTTTTAGGGATTTTACATTTTTATTGATTTTAGGTATTTTTAATGATTGTTATGTTTTTTAGGGTTGTTAGGGTTTTTTAGGGTTTTTATGATTTTTATGGTATTTTTGTGTTTTTAGGGTTCTTTTGGTTTTTAGGATTTTTATTTTTTTAGATTTTTTTTATTGTTTTAGTGGATTAAATAGTTTTAGTTTTTGTTATGGATTTTAGTGTTTTTATAGGTTTTTAGGATTTTTTTAGGTCGTTCCATTGTTTTTAGGGATTTTTTGGGGTGTTAGGGTCTTTTAGGGGGTTTTAGGTTTTCTGGTGTTTTTAGTTTTTCAGGGGATTTAACTAATATTATTTTATAAGGGTTTCTTATTAGTTATATGTGTTTTTAGTGTATTTTACATTTTTTGGATTTTGGGGTTTTTTATGATTTTTATGGTTGTTTAGGGATTCTAGTGAATTTGGGGGTTTTATTGATTTAGGGTAAAACATTTTAGGATATTTATCATTTTTTAAGGGTTATAGGGTTTTTATGTGTTTTTGTATTTTTATGGACTTATTAGGGTCTTTCATGGATTTTATGTTTTTTCATTTTTACATATTTGTTAGGGATTCTTTTTGGATTTCTATGATTTTTAAGGGTTTTTTATGGAATTTGAGGATTTCTAGTGGTTTTAGGAATTATAAAGTTTATTTGGTTTTTTATTTTTATTTTTGTTTTTTTTGGTTTTTAAAGATTTTATAGTCATTTAAAACATGTTTAGGTATTTGATGGGTTTAAGAGTTTTTTGGTATTTTGTGGTTTCTATGGGTTTATATTTTTATACGGATTTAGAGTTTTTTATTGTCTGTAGGATTTTTCAGTGTTTTATATGTTTGAAGGTCTCTTTAGGATTACATGGTAGTTTAGGTATTTTTCAGGATTCATATTTATTTTTTTTATCTTCAGGTATTTTGAAGTTTTTAGGGGTTTTTTAGGGTTTTTAGGTTTTTTTTATTTTTAGGGGATTTGAGGGTTTTTTGTGTTTTTTATGTTTTAATGTTTTTTCTAATTTTTTTAATGTTTTTAAAATTTAAAGGGTTTTTATATTTTTAATGTGCATTTTTATGTTTCTACAGTTTTTTGTATTTTTTACAGTTTTAGGTGATTTTATGGTTTTTAGGGGTTTTAAGGGTTTTAGGGTCCTTTTAAAGGGTTTAGGTTGTTTACGATTTTTAGGTATTTAAGGGATTTAAGCGTTTTTTGTTTTTTTTAAGATTTTATTAGGGTTTTGTTTCTATTTTTAGATATTTTTAGGGATATTATGAGGTTTTTATATGTTTTTAGGTCTTTTGGGATTTTGAGGTTTTTAGGGTGTTAATGTCTTTTTGGGATTTTTTAGGGTTTTAAACTTTTTTTGGTTGTTTGGTGTTGTAAGTGTATTTTGGTTTCTGATGTTTTCATTGGGCTTTTCAGTGTTTTGGGATTTTTTATGTTTGTAAGGGTTTTAGGGATTTTGATTATTTTTATGGTTTTTTGGGATTTTGAGGGGTTTTAGGTGTTTTGGGTTTTTAGGGTTTTTTGTTTTTTTGGGATTTTTTCGTTTTCTGGGGTTTTGAGTTTCCTTATAGTTTCTAAATATTTTTAGGTTTAGAAGGTTTATCGATTATTAAGTCGTTTTTTAAGTTTTTTTTTGTTTTTTTATTATTTATGTTTTTAGTGGTTTTGTGGTTTTTAGGGGTTCTTAGGGATTTTAGGGTCTTTTAGGGTATTCGACTTTTTAGGTTTTAAGTGGTTTTATGTGTTTTTATGATTTTATTTTTTCTTAAAGATTTTTCAAGTTTTAGGTATTTTTAGGGTTAATACGTTTATAGGGATTATTAGTGTTTTTATAATTTTTTAGTTTTTTGTGGGGGTTTTAATTGAATTTAGGTTTTTAAGGTTTTAATTGGGGTATTCAAGGTTTCTGGGGTTTTTACATGTTATAGTTTTTGGGGCCCATTTATAATTTTTATTATTTATTATGGAGATTAAGGATTTTGAGGCTTTTATGATTTTTAAGGATTTTTATGTTTTTTTCAAATTTTGGAATTTTTTAGGGTTTTAAATATTTCAATACATTATAGATATTTTTAGTCATATAAAAGTTTTTTAGAATATTTAGTGGATTTTTTAGTTTTTTAAGGTTTTTTAGGGATTTTATGGTTTTTATTGGGTTAATGGTTTTTAGAGAATATAGGGTTTTTTATGTTTTTTATGGCGCTTTTGGGTGTTTTTCTCATTTTTTTGGATTTAGTGGTTTTATGTGTTTTAGGATTTTATGATTTGTTAATAATTTTCAGTTATTTTAGTGCTTTTTATGTTATTATGTATTTTTAAATATTCTTCATTATTTTTATTATTTTCTGGTTTTTAAGGGAATTGTCGGATTTTTTAGATGTTTTGGATTTTTAGATTTTTTTTACTGTGTTAGTGTTTTTATGTTTTTTGTGAGTTTAATTTTTTTATGGTTTTTAGGATTTCATAATGGTTTTCCTAGGTTTATTTGGGTTTCTATATATTTTTGGATTTTTAGGGCCTTGGTATATTTTTGTTGTTTTATGTGTTTTTAGGGTTTTAGTTTTTTTTTGAGTTTTTACAGTTTTTATGGGTTTTTAGAGTTTTCTAATATTTTTTGGGGTATGAATAGTTTTTATAGAATTTATTGTTTATTTTTCCTTTTAGGTATTTTTATATTTTTTTATATTTTTAGGAATTTTTATGGATTTAAGGGGTATTTAGGGGTTTTATTGCTTTTTTAGTGTATTTAGAATTTTTTAACCGATGCTTCGTAAATCAAAGGAACAAAGTAGGAAAAATATACAATGAAAAGAAAAAAAATATAATTTTGAAAGTGGTAAATTTATTACAATCATTTTCATGTAACCGGATGAGATCTGCTAGGAGGTCATCCATCCATGTAATGTTTCTTCTAACTCCTTTATTAGAAAGACAGTTTTCCACCTAGTTTGCCTCATGGTAAGTATGAGTGATAATAGAATTGAGCTTTGTAAGATGTTGGAAGTAAATCATACATCTTTCCGTGAGGGACCACGCCAAGTGAACCACCCCATGTCAAGGGGCTTGAATGATGTTAGTGGAGTCACTTTCATTCCATCATTATACCATCCTTTTTTCTATATGAGACCAACGACAATAATAACATTGTTCATCTATTTATATATGGAAGAGGAGAAAACCACACGTACCATAGAAGCATCCCATAATATGCCCATTATGATTTTTTGACACTATTCCATAACGCACAGGGCTTGGGTTACCTTTAGGGTTATCACGTATTTTTTGGGTTTTTAATATTTTTTAGTGTCTTCTAGATTTGTTAGTATTTTTAAATGATTTTAGGTTTTTAATTTTTTCTTAGTGTTATTCATGGTTTTTAGGAATATTTATTTTTTTAGATATTTTAGGGATTATTTAGAATTTTTAATGATTTTTAGTGATTTTTAGGGTTTTTAGGGTATTTATGGTTTTTACTATTTTCTTAGGTTTTTAGTGTATTTTTAAAATTTTAGGGTTTTATGATTTTATATATTTTTTCTTGTTTTCACAGGATTTAAGGTTTTTTATACTTTCTTATGGTGTTTTACGGGTTTTTTTGGTTTTAAGGCTTTTAGGTGTTTATTTGTTACGGATTTATAGGATTTTTTGTTCTTTTGGGGTTTTTATTATTTTTTTGGATTTAGTTTATTTAGGTTTCTTGGGTTTTAACTGTTTTTACATTTTTTTGGTTTTATTAGGGTTTTAGGTGTTTAATGTTTTGTGATATTTTTATGGATTTTTTAGGTTTTTTTAATTTTTTTAGGTTTTTTAGGGATGATAGGTTCTTAGGTGTTTTATCGTTTTTTAGGTTTTGAAGACTATTATGTGTTTTGATGTTTTTTATGTTTTCATAGGGTTTTCAAGGTTTTTTAAAGTATTTTACTTTTATATGGATTTTTATTGTTATTTTCAGATTTTTATGGTTTTTACGATGTTAAGGTTTTTCTTCTTTTTTGGGAATTTATGGTCAGTTTGAGTTTTTAAGGGGTTTTAAAGTTTTTTATAGTTTTTTATAATTTTTTGGGGTTTTATATTTTTAGGGGGGTTTAGGGGTTTTAAGGGTTTATTATGGATTATATGGGTTTTATGTGTTTGAGTATTTTTTGGTATTTTAAGGTCTTATAAGGTTATTTAATGTTTTTAGCATTTTATGATTTTTAGGGGTGTTGGGTGATTTTAGGTTTTTATGGTTTTCTAGGTCATCTCCAAGGATTTTAAGTTCTTTTATTTTTTTAGGTATTTTTTGGGATCCTTTAGTATTTTAATGGTTTTAGGTATTTTGAGGTGATTTTGGTTTTTAGGGTATTTAGAGTTTTTAGTTTTTTGTGGGTTTTAGGTGTTTTTGGGTTTTTATGTTCTTCTTATGGTTTTTTTATAATTTTATGTGTTTTAAATTTTTATGTATTTTTAGATTATTTTATGATTTTTGTGGGGTTTTCGGTTATTTGTGATTTTGGGTGCTTTTAGGGTTTTGAAGGTTTTTTATATTTTTTTGGATTTTTTTGTTTTAGGGTTTTTTTGAGTTTTTTGATTTTTATGGGTTTTTAGAGTTTTAAAATATTTTTGTTGATTTAATGTGTTTTTAGGGTTTTTTTGGTTTTTAGGGTTTTTATGGGTTTTAGGGTTTTAAAATGTCTTTGTTTTTTTTTGTTTTTTATGGTTCTATGTTTTTTAGGGTCTTTTTGGATTTATTTAGTGTTTTCTGTGTTTTTTTGTTCTTTATGGGATTTATGTGTTTTTAGGATTTTTACAGTTCGCATTGGGTTTGTTTTTCTGTTCTTAGGGTTTTTTAAGGTTTTTAGGGTTTGAAGGATTTTTTTAATGACTTTGTGGTTTTATAGGGGATTTAGGGATTTATATGGGTCTTAGGGTTTCTATTATTGTTTATTAGTTTTAGGGGTTTTAATTGTTTTTAGGTTTTAGGTATTTTATTGTGGTTTTCAATGTTTTTATCAATTTTTACATTTTTCGGATTTTTAGGGATCTTCAATATTTTTATGTTTTTTAGGGTTTTAGGGTTTTTAGTGATTTTGAAGGTTTTGAGAGTGTTTTATGGATTTTATGGTTTTTTATAGTTTTTGAGTTTTTTTGTGTTTTTATGGTTTTTAATGTTTTTAGAGTTTTTTTAACTTTTTAGGGGTTTTATGGGTTTTATGGGTTTTCGTGGTTTTTAGGGTTTTATGGGTTTTTATCTTTTTAGGGTATTTTATCATTTCTATGGTTATTATAATTTTTTGGGTTTTAAGGGGTTTCTTGTGTTTTAGGTTTAACGGTTTTCCTTTGGTTCTTCAGGGTTTTAGGTATTTTTTCATTTTTTTGGGATTTTTATGTCTTTTTATGATTTTTTGGGTTTTCAAGGGATCTTGAAGTGTTTTCGGATTTTCATAGGGGATTTAGGTTTTTCAGGTTTTTTTATATATTTGGGTTTTTTAAGAATTTTTAGGAATTTTATTTTATTAAGGAGTTTAACGATTTTTAAAATATTTAGGATTTTTAGGGGTTTAAATGGTTTTAGTGTTTTTTTTGGTTTTAGGGGTTCTATGGGTTATTTTCATTTTTTAAAAGTTTTTATGGGTTTTATGGTTTTTATGGTTTTTATATTATTTTAGTGTTTTTTGGGTTTTTGGCTATTTTTTGGTTTTAGGGGTATTATGTGTTTTTAGGTTGTTATGGATTCTAGGATTTTTCATGGGTTTTAGGGTTATTTATGTTTTTAGGGTTTTTTTAGGGTTTTTGTATAATTTTTAGGTGTTTTTAAATTTTTTAGGTATTTCCAATGTTTTTATGGTTTTTAATATTTTTTAGCTTCTATAGGGGTTTTATGCGTTTTTGGTTTTTATGGTTTTATTCTTGTTTTTCTAGATTATTAGGTTTTTTCATGATTTTTGGGATTTTTTGGTACTTCATAGTATTTCTTTGTTTTATTACTATTTTAAGGATTTTGGGGTATTTAAATGTTTTATAGTGTTTTTATATTATTTTGGTAATTTTTGTGTTTATTGGGATTTTTAGTTTTTTAGTATTTTTAAAAGTTTGTAGTTTTTATCCATTTTTAGGGGATGAAACTATTTTTAGGGTTTTTAGTGGGTTTTATGTTTTTATGTGTTTTTGAATGTTTTTAGGTATTTTATGGTTTTTATGTGTTTTTAGGGATTCATATGGTTTTTAGGGTTTTTAGGGTTTTTAGGGTATTTTAGGGTTTCTAGGGTTTTTATTATTTTTTAGGTTTAAGGGGGTTTATGTGTTTTTTTAGGTTTTTTTGGTTTTCTTACAGTTTTAAGAGTTTTTTTTGGGTTTTTTGGGAGTTTTAAGGCATTTTAGGATTTTATTTATTTATAGCGATTTTTTGGAATTAGAGGGTTTTTCGGGTTATTAAAGTTTTTTGGATTCTTCAGTTTCTTTAATATTTACGGGTTTTACTTTTTTTCCAGGTTTTTTAGTGGTTTTCTATGTTTTAGGGGTTTAACGGGTTTTTAGTGTTTTTATTCGATTTAGGTTATTATGGGTTTTTAGGTTTTCAAAAAAAAATTATATTTATTGTGGTTTTATGGGTTTTATGGGTTTTATGGGTTTTATGTTATTTTTATGGTTTTTTTAGAGTTTCAAATGCGTTTTTGGTTCTTTAGGGATTTTAAATATTTTTTGGGTTCTGTGTTTTTCATAGGGGTTTTTAGGGATTTTAGGGTTTTTTAGATATTTTTTGGTTTTTTATGGTTTTTAAGGGTTTTGATGGATTTTAGGGGGTTTTACGGTTTTAGGGTTTTCATGGTTTTTACAGTTTTTAGGTTTTTATGGATTTTAACTTTATTTTTGTATTTAAGGTTTTCTTAATGGTTTTTTTGGTTTTTATGGGTTTGGGGGGTTGAGATTTATTTAGATTTATATTGTTTAATATGGTTTTTAGTGATTTTGAGGGTTTTTGGTTTTTATGGATTTTAGGAGTTTTAAGTGTGTTTTTGATTTTGATGTTTTCTTAGGGATTTTTAGTGTGTTTATTTATTTTTACTTTTTATGTAATTTTTTAAAGATTTTTTTGGATTTTTATAGTTTTAAGGGTTTAGAGGGATTTTGAGTTGTTTTAGGGGTTTTAAGGTTTTAAGGTTTTTTATGACTTTTTTGGACATTAGAGAATTTTATTATTATTATTATGTTTTTAAGGGTTATTGTATTTTTTTAACTTTTTAAGGGGATTAAAGGGTTTTTATAGTTTTTTGTGTTTTTTATGGTTTTTATGGGATTTTTAAATTTTTTAGTGTATTTCGGTTTTATCGTTTTTAGGGGGTTTGGGGGGTTTTGGGTTTTAGGGTCTAGAGGGTTTTTAGGGGTTTTAGAGTATTTTTTATTTTATGGATTTTATGTATTTTTAGGTTTTTATTGTTTTCTTAGGGGTTTTCATGAATTTTTTGGGATTTTATAGATATTTAGGATTGTTATCATGTTTTGTGATTTTAAGGGATTTTAAGGGTTTTATGGTTTTTCCAGTTTTATGGTGGTTCTGGTGTTTTTGGAGTTTTGTAGGGTTTTAGGATTTTAGGTGTTTTAACTATTTTTTGGTTTCTATGGTTTTCATTGGGTTTTTTTTGGGTTTTTAGGGTATTTTATGTTTTTCATGATTTTAGGGGTTTTGGGGATTTTTATTGTTTTTTGGGATTTTAAGTGGTTATCGGGGTTTTATGGCTATTTTGGGGTTTTTCATTTTTTTTTTAAAAAATGGGTTTTTAGTGTTTTTAGGGGTTTTTACCATTGTTAAGAGTTTTAAAAAAATTAAATGTTTTTTATTGTTTTTTAATATTTTTATTGGTTTTTATAGTGTTTAGGGGTTTTATGGTTTTTATGCTCCTTTTATGGTTTTGGGGGTTTTTATCTTTTATTAGGGTTTTATGTGTTTTAAATGTTTTTAGTTATTGGGGTTTTCTTAATATTTTTCAGTTTTTTTCAGTTCTTCATGTTTTTAGGGACTTTTAAGAATTTTTTAGGATTTTATGGTTTTTAGGGATTTAGGGATTTAGAGTAGTTTTAGGGTTATTATTTTTTTTAGGGGTTCTTCGGGGTTTTTTTGTGTTTCTTTGTTTTTTTTGGAATTTAAGTTTATTTATTTTTTTAAGGTTTTAATTGGGGTTTTTTGGGTAATTTGAGATTTTTTTTGTTTTTAGTGATTTTTAGGGGGTTTAGGATATTTGTAGGTTTTGGGGGTTTTATGGAATTTGAGGGGTTTAAGGTTTTTTGGTATTTAATGGTTTTTATGGGTTTAAGGGTTTTAGAGTTTTTCATTGTCTTTTAGGGTTTTCAGTGGTTTGAGAGTTTCTAATGGTTTTATGGTTTGTATGGGATTTTAGGGTTATTAAAATTTTTGAGATGTTGTATGGTTTTTAAGGTTTAAATAGGGGGTTTCATGGTTTTTATAATTTTTATCCTTTACGAATTTTATGTTCTTTTTTAGTATTTTTATGGGTTTTTAGGTGGATTTTGGGATTTCTAATGTTTTTAAGGATTTTATATTTTTTAGAGTTTTTAAGGATTTTATAATTTTTAGGTTTTTATGGGTGGTTAGTGTTTTAGGGTTTTTAGGTTTTCATAGGGATTTTTAGTGTGTTTAGTTTTTGTCACTATTTTAGTGGGTTCTTCAGGTTTTTAGGGGATTTTTTGGTTTTTTATTATTTTTATGTATTTTATTAATTTTATTTTTTTCTTATTTTTAATGGTTTTTAATGTTTTGAGTTTTTTTCATAGTTTTATGGGGTTTTAGGTGTTTTTAGTTTTTTAAGGTTTCCATAGGGTTTTAGGTTTTTTTTATTTTTATAGATTTTTTATAATTTTTATATGTTTTTAGTGTTTTACATATTTTAATGGTTGTTATAATATTTATAGTTTATAGTATTTTGTTTTTCTTTTATGAGTTTTAATGGTTTTTAGATTTTAATGTTTTTTTAATATTTTTTAGGGATTTTAGGGTTTTTACATTTTAGGGTTTTTACTTATTTTTAAGTATTTTTGAGAGTTTTTAGAATATTTATGGTTTTTACAATGTTTAGGGATTCTGATATTTTTTATATTTTTTAGTTTTTTTAGTTTTTTTTAGTTTCTTAGGGTCATAGAATTTTTTTAAGGTTTTAAAAGTTTTTATATTTTTTTTATTGTTTTTAAGATTTTAAAATGTTTTTAGAGTTTTTAGTTATTTTCAGGATTTTTATGGGTATTATATTTTTTATGGAGTTTAGGGGATTTATGGTTTTTAGAGTTTTTAGTGTTTTAGGGTCATTATAGAGTATTTTTAGTGTTATTTCTAGTTTTTAGAATTTTTTATTTTTCTTAGGGTTTTTTTTGAGTTTTTAGGTTTTAATGCTTTTCTTAGGGGTTTTTACGTCATTAGGGATTCTTATGACTTTTTTTATGATTTTTATGTTTTTAGGATTTTTAATGATTTTTTACGTATTTATTATTTTCTAGGGTTTTAATGGGTTTTATGTTTTTTGGGTTATTTGGTATTATTATTTTTTAGGGGTTTTATGGTTTTTTGATGTTTTTAAAGGCTATTAGTGGTCTAATGTTTCTTTAGAGTTTTTAGTGGTTTTCAATTTTTTATGATAATTTAGGGATTTAGTGATTTTTTGTTTTTAAAGGTTTTAGGGTTTTTTGGCTCATTTTAGGGTTTTAACATTTTTTTTATATTTTTAGAGATTTTTATAATTTTTTGTGTTTTAAGGTTTTCTTATGATTTTTTATATTTTTTAGCATATTTTAGATATTTAGAGATTTTTGGGGATTTTTTTTTTATTGTTTTTTTATTATAGGGATTTTGAATATTTTATAGTTTTATGTTTTTTATGGTTTTTAGTTTGTTTGATTTTTTATGATTTTAATTATTATTGGTTTTTATTATTTTCTTATAGTTTTCTGTATTTGTTGTGGTGTTAATTATTTTAGTATTTTTTAAGTATTTTTTTGAATTTTAATGGTTTTTTTGCGGTTTGAGGGATTTTTAGGGGTTTTAGGGATTTTTTTGATTTTTAGGGGTTTTTTAGGTTTTGATGGTGTTTTTTTATTTTTTTATGGTTATATATGTTTTTAGATTTTTTAAATTATTTTGGTATATGAAGGCTTATTTACTTTTTAGTGGGTTTTAGGGTTTTAATGCATATTCAGTGTTTTTTATGGTTTTATTTATTTTTATGGATTTAGGGGTTTTAGAGTTTTTAGGGTCTTTTATGGGTTTTTAGGGATTTCATCATTTTTTGGATTTTGGGGTTGTATGAGTTTTTATTTTTTCAAGTTTACTTAGTATTTTTTAGGCTTTTGGGTTTTTTATGTTTTGTGGATTTTTAGGGGTTTTTATGAGGTTTTTGGGTTTTGGGGGTTTTTAGGTATTTTGAGAGACTTTTAGGGTTTTTAGTATTTTTCAGATTTTTAAGTGTTTTTAGAGTTTTTAGTTTTTAGGGGTTTTAAGTGTTTTTAGTTTTTTAAGATTTTCTTAGGGGTTTTCAGTGTTTTAGGTGTTTTACATTTTTATGGATTTTTAGGCCTTTTTAATATATTTTTTTATGGTTTTTATGGATTTGGAGTTTTTTTTTAGGTTTTTATGAATTTTTGGGTTTTATGATATTTTTTCAGTTTTATGGGGTTTCTATGGATTTTTAAATTTTTTAAACATTTTTTGTTGTCTAAATGGATTTTACAGTTTTTAATGGATTATTATGGTTTTTAGGGGTGTTCTAGGGTTTATGGTATTTAGGGGTCTTATGGTTTTAGGGTTTTTTTGATTTTAAGGATTTTTTTGGGGTTTTGTTGTCATTTTGGGTTCCTAGAATTTTGTAGGTTTTTAGTGGTTTTATGTGTTTTTATGTTTTTATGTTTCTTTTATGGTTTTTAAGGGTTTTTAATATTTTTTATATTTTTGGGATTTTTAAGGAATTTTTAGGATTTTAATGGGTATCTAGCAATTTTAAGGATTTCTAAGGCTTTTATAGATTTTATGGTTTTTTGAATTTTTTTGGGGTTTTATGTGATTTTAGTTTCTAATGTTTTTCTTAGGGGTTTTCGTGTTTTTTTTAGTTTTTATGTTTTTAATGATTTTTTTGCGAATTTTAGAATTTTTATGGGTTTTTTGGATTTTTAGAAGTTCTAAGGGTTTTTAGGGGTTTTATGGTTTTTAGGGTTTTTAGGTTTTTGGTTTTTTGGAGTTTTATGAGTGTTTTTAAGGGTTTTTACAGTATTTTTATCATATTTAGTTGTTTAAAGAGTTTCTATATTATTTAGTGATTTTCATGGTTTTTATGTGTTTTAGGCAAGGAAGGCTCGAGGCCAGGCTATTCATGGCACCCCCAAAATTTATTATAAAAAATACACGAAGGAAACAAGAAACAAAAAGTAAAAAAAGAAACACAAAAGAGTCCAAAAGGAAAGGAACACAAAGGGGAAAGTCGGTCAATGTCGCCACCAAAATCATCCAGCTCTGCACCACGATAACCAATGCCTACGCCAGAGCCATCACCCACATCAATAAAGTTGTAATCTGACTCAGCACCTGTGTCCATAGAATCCCATCCTGACTCATAATCCTCTTGCATTCCTAGCCTGGATAGAAGCTTCATTCTGACCCTCTCTTGCTCAACAGATCCTGGAGGTCGCTCCCGCTTATTAACTTTTAGATTTAGTCTGATCGCCCTTGGTGTGGATCGGGTTTCTATTGGTCTTGGGAGAGCATAATAATCCTTCAGTCGTCTTCACCTTGAGGGGGGGGGGGTAGAGGTGGATCCAACTTCATAACATGGTTTCTCAGAAGTGACTCCATCACTGACAGCAGATGGGGCCTTCTCTTTCTTACCATTGGGCCCATGAGTTTCAGCACCTCTTTTGTTCCTTTCCTCTTTAGAACTGGCCATAACAGAGTTTATCTGGTGATCATCATCAGCAAACCTCTCCCCAAGCCTCTTTTCCTCACCCTAAAGTGGGTAACTTTCCCATTCAACCAACACCATCTCATGTAACTGCAAACAGTTAGCTTCAGCAGAGGGAACACCATGGAGAACCATGGCCCTCTGCAGGTTCGGGGGTTGATCACCATTTTCCCCAGCAGTCCCCGGTAGGGAGAAGACGTTCAGATTCAGAACAGGAGGACTAAGTAGTCCCACGTCACTGCTAGTGGTGTCCACAGGAGGAGTTAAGCCATACTCCATGTCAGGTCTCCCCACATTATCAATCTCGGATACCACCAGGGGGGTGTCACACCAATCAGTGAACAACACCCTGGAAATCTAGGGCTCCTCTTCTGTCGCAGACTCCTCCTTCTCAGCCGAGGAAATAAGCCACTCATTCCCAACCCTTATGCCCTGAACAACCACAGCCTCTTGTACAACTTCTTCTGCCAACATGTCCACGTCTGCGGGCTAAGCTAGGGCTGAGACCTATATTCTTTTTTGAGCAGTCGCAGTAATCTGCACCAGTGAAGAGGTTCCACCGTTATTCTTCTGGAAATCTAATTTTTCTCCTCCAAGTAACAACGCAGGGGGAACCTCCATCTGAACATTCCCATGCCGGGTTCCCATCACCACATCCTTCCATGTGCCTGACTGCTTCCCTAAAATGTCACCACATCCGTGAACACCTTTAGCACGAACCCAATTATCCCCATCATCCAGGTTCACTGCCTCCTCAACATCATCTTCTGAAGCTAGAACACCCCAAGCCAGACTTATTCTAAAGCCACCAGAATCCATCAGAGAAACCTACAGATCACTTACAGCCAACATTTATGTGTTTTATGTCTTTAATGTTTTCTTGGGGGTTTTCAGTGTTGTTAGGGTTTTTTATGTTTTTATTGATTTTTTCTGATCTTAACTATTTTATGGGTTTTATGTTTTTTAGGGATTTTTAGTTTTTTCAGGTCTATAACATTTTTTGTGTTTAAGAGTTTTTAGGTTTTAAAGTTTTTCTTTTGGGTTTTTTGGGTTTTATGAATTTTTATGTTTGTAGATATTTTAATTTATTTTTTAGGAATTTATGGGTTTTTGCGGTGTTAGGGGTTTTGAGTGCTTTTAAGGATTTTTTTGAGAGTTTTATGAATTTTATGGTTTATTAGGTTGTTATTTTTTGAGCTTTTTTTATATTTTTATAATTGTTTAATATTTTTTAATGTTTTGGGGGTTTTTAGGGTTTTTATTGTTTTAAGGGGTTTTAGGGTTTTAGGCATTTTTGGGTTTTTCAAATTTTTATGGTTTTTAGGGTTTTTTTGGAATTAGGGTCTTTTTTGAGATTATTAACATTTTAGGATTTTTTGGGTTTTCATGTTTGGTTAGGTTTTTATGGTTTTCTTAGGGGTTTAGAAGTTTATTAGGGTTTTTTATATTGTTAGGTATTTTTTGATATTTTCTAGAATTCTTATTGTTTTTAAGGTTTTTAGGGATTTTGAAGGTTTTTAGGATTTTAAGGATTTTAGCGTTTTTATGATTTTTAGGGGTCTTATGTTTTTTAGGTTTTTGAAAATTTCATTGGAATTTTCTTGATTTTTAGGTATCTAGGGTCTTTAGTGATTATTATGATTTTTATTTGTTTTTATCGTTTTTTGGGATTTGGAGTGTTTTATTGTTTTTAGGGTTTTAGGGTTTTTATGGATTTTTTAGAGTTTTATTGAATATTTTAGGTTCTTTATGGTTTTTAGAATTTTTTAATGTTTTTAGTGGTTTAATTGGGTTTTATAGTTTTAGTGGATTTAGTTTTTTTATATGGTCTAAAGGTTTTTAGTTTTTTAGTGGATTTTTTGGTTTTTATCAGTTTTTACTCTTTCAGGGTTTTTTAGGTTTTTAAAAAATTTTAGTTCTTTTATTGATTTTATGTACTTTTAGGTTTTTAAAGTTTTTTATGGTTTTTTTGGATTTTAGGATTTTTTAAATTTATTGGGATTTTTAGAGATTTTTTAGGATTTTCATGGGTTTAATGGGTTTTAGAGATTTTTATGGATTTTGGGGGTTTTAGGGTTTTTTATGTTTTAAGGGGTTTTTTTGTTTTTGGGGAATTTAACTGTTTTTAGGTTTTCATGGAATTATAAGGGGTTTTAAAAGTTTTTAAGATTTTTTAAATTTTAATTGAATTTTTTGGATTGTTTGGATTTTTATGTTTTTTGGGCTTTTTAGTGGTTTTAGGGTTGTTTATGGTTTTCATGATTTTTCAAGTTTTCAGCATTTTTAGGTTTTTTAGAGATTATAAATGTTCAAATATTATTAATATTTATTTTTTTTTTATGGGTTTTATTGTTTTTTATGTTTTTACATGTTTTTAAGGGTTTTTACGATTTCTTTTTTACGGTTTTGAGGGATTTTAGGGGTTTTTAGGTGTTTTAGGGAATTTATTGAATTTGAATGTTTTTATGGTTTTTTTGGGTTTTAGGATTTTTTTGGAGTTGTTTTTGGTTTTTTATGGTTTTTAGATTTTTTTAACATTTCTAAGGGTTTAAAGGGTATTTAGTGTTTTTAATGTTTTATTGGGGTTTTTTTAAAGTTTTCAATGGGTTTTTTTGGTTTTCAGTGTGTTTTAGGTTTTTAGGGGTTTTAATTGTTTTTTATTTTGTGGTATCCTTAGGGTTCTCATGATTTTTATGGTTTTCATCATTTTTTGGTTTATTTATATACTTTTATGAATTTACATTTTTTAGTTTTTATAAGGATTTTGAAGGATTTTATGGTTTTTTTGTGTTTTTAGAATTTTCTATGTTTTTAGGGGTTTTAATTATTTTTTGTATTTAAGGATTTCTTAGTGTTTTGGTGGTTTTTGTTGTTCCTTTATTTGTAGGTATTTTTTTTCGATTTTATAGGATTTATTTATTTTTATGGTTTTTAGAGTTTTTGAGGGTTTTTAGTTTTTTTAGGCATCTTTATGTTTTTAGGGTCTTTTGATATTTTTGGAGTTTCTAGGGTTTTTATGGATTTTTTATTATTATATTTCGAATTGGTTTAAAAGGTTATGAAAGTTTTTGTTGGGGTTTTATTTTTTTATTTTTTTCTTAAGGTTTCTAGGGATTTTCATGGTTTTTATGGGTTTTTAGAGTTTTTGGGTCATTTTAGGGTTTTTTAGGGTTTTATCATTTTTTAGGTTTTTAGGGGGTGTATGTGTTTTTAGGGTTTTTTGGGAATCTTATGGTCTTTCATGGTTTATAGAGCATTTTAAATTATCAGGAATTTTAAGGGAATGTTTAGGTGTTTTTTGTTTTTAGTGATTTTTAAGGGATTATGGTTTTTAGGGGTTTTAAAGGTTCTTATATTTTTTAGGTTTTTAGGGGTTTTATGTGTTTTTGTTTTTTAAGGTTTTCTTAGTGTTTTCCATAATTTTTTTTTGTTTTTTCATGTTTTGGGGATTTATACAAGTTTATTTATTTATTTATATGTTTTTTAGGTTTCTCAGGGATTTTTATAGTTTTTGTGTTTTTAGGGGTTTTATATTTTTTGGGTTTTTAGGGTTTTAG
Source organism: Viscum album (assembly GCA_963277665.1). Lineage (NCBI taxonomy): Eukaryota > Viridiplantae > Streptophyta > Magnoliopsida > Santalales > Viscaceae > Viscum > Viscum album. The sequence continues at coordinate 1,120,148,546 of OY728152.1, forward strand.
GGTTTTTTTTGTTTTTTCGATGTTGTAATGTATTTTATAGGTTTTATCATTTTTAGGGTTTTAAATTGTTTTTAATGTTTTATAGGTTGGTAGGGTTTTATGGGGGTTTTAGAATTTTTGTAATCTTTTTAGGGGTTCTTATGGTTTATAAGAGTTTATAGGGGTGTTTTAGCATTTTCAGGATTTTAGTGTTTTTATGTATTTTAGTGGTTCTATGTGTTTTTAGGTTTTTAATATTTTTATGGGTTTTCAGGGATTTTAGTGTTTTTTAGGTTTCTTAGTTTTTTAGGATTTTTTTGGATTTTTATAGTTTTTATGGATTTTAACGGTTTTTAGGGTTTTTGGGGTTTTTATGTTTTTTAGCATTTTTTAGGTTTGTAGAGGTTCTAAAAACATTAAAACATAAAAATAATTAAAACACTTAAAACCCTTTAAAATCTAAAAACATTAAAAACCATGAACCCCATAAAAACCATCAAAAACCAAAAAATCATAAAAACAACAAAATCCTTAAAAACACCAAATCCCTTAAAACCCGTAAAACCACTAGAAACTCTAAAAACCATTAAAACAATAAAAAGGGTTTAAAACTAAAAAACAAAAAAACAAAAAAAAACCCTATAAACCTAAAAAAAATCCATCAAAATCTTAAAAACCCTCGACAACCCCTCCAAATTTGTAAAAACCCAATTAAACCACAAAAATTCTAAGAATTTCATTAAATAACAATAAATTTAAAATCCCCTAAACCCTTGAAGACCCTAAAAACCATAAAAACAAAAATACACTTTAATCTCCTAAAAAATATAAACAAATTAAACAACCTCTAAACCCAAAAATCACAAAACCCCTAAGAATCCTTAAAATCCCTATAAACAAAAAAAATGTAAAATTCCTAAAAATGCCTACAATGTTAAAAAACATTAAACCATGAAAACCCTACGAAAACCATAAAACTGAAAAAACACAAAATAACCCTAAAACCTTAAAAACCCTAAATCTTTAAAAAACACTAAAACCCTCAAAAGCCTAAAAACCCAAAAAATAATAAAAACAATAATAATCGATAAAAAACCAAAAACCCCACTAAAAAAAATATAAATACCCTTTAAAACCCTAAACGTTATAAAATTTATAAATTCATATACCCCTAAAAACGAAAAAACCCCTAAAAACCAAAAAACCCAAAACCCCAAAAAACAATAAAAAACCCTCAAAATCCATAAAAACCCTAAAGACCATAAATATTTTGAAAAAGCCATAAAAATCCCTAAAAATAAAAAAAAACCTAAAAACCCAGAGAAACCCTTAGAAAAACCTCAAAACCCAAAATAATCTTAAAACCCTAAAATTCTAAAAAATAATAAAACACTAAAAACAGTAAAAACCATAAAAATCATCAAAATCCCTAAAAATATTAAAAAATTGTAAAAATCCAAAAAAAGCCAATAAAATTTAAAAATCCCTCAAAACCTTCAAAATCCCAAAGAGACCCTTAAAAACCAAAAAACACTCAAACACCTAAAAACAATAAAAGCCATAAAAATCCTATAAAATCCCAAAAAACCCAAGAAACCTAAAAACCCCAAACCTTAAAAAAACCTTAAGAAGTCCATAAAAAATTAAATAAACATAAAACCCTTAAAAATCCTTAAAACACTAATAAATAGTAAAGAACATAAAACCCTAAAATCCCTAAAGACCATAAAAACCGTAAAATCCTTAAAAATCCCTTAAAACCTATAAATACCATAAAACCCACAAAAAACCTAAAAACCGGCTAAAAACAATAAAACCCATAAAACCCGTAAAACCCAAAAAACAAAAAAAATTCTCAAAAAACATTTCAAACCCCTAAAACTATAAAAATGTCTAAAAAACCTAAAAAACCATATAGATATCAAAAAAATCTAAAACCCCCCAAAAAACATAAAAACATAAAAACCCTTGAAATCCTAAAGAACCCAAAAAACTGTAAAAATCCAAAAAATCACAAAAAATACATAAAAACACAAACACCACTAAATATTTGAAACCCATTAAAAATCCATAAAAATAGAAAAAAAACATAATGTACCTAAAAAACCTAAAAAACACTAAGAACCCCATAAACCCCTAAAACCCATAAAACCCCTAAAACCATAAAAACACCTAATCCTATAAAAACACTAAAATACTAGAATATATAAACCATTTAAACCCCTAAAAAAGTTATAACTCTAAAAAAAATTAAAAACCATAAAAAAAAAATTTAAAACAAATACCTAAAAAAAACATAAAATCCCAGAAAACAAAAAAATACTAAATAGCTCTAAAAATCCAATAAAAAATTAAAACCCTAAAAACCCTAAAACAAATTAAGAAAAAATTAAAAACATAAAAACTCTTAAAACCCCTTAGAAACATAAAAAACTAAAAATTCTATAAACACTATAAACCCATAAAAACCTAAAAAATACCGTCAAAATCCCTAGAACCCCTGAACACCATAAAAATCATAAAAAAATCCCAAAAAACACCTAATAAAGTGAAAACTCCTAAATCACTTGAAAACCCTAAATAAAACCTTAAAACCAAATAATAATTAGAACCCTTTAAAAACAAAAAAATTCCAAAAACAATAAAAACCCTAAAAACCCTAAAATACCTAAAAACCTCAATACCCCTAAAAATGTTAAAAACACTAAATAGATATAAAAACCCCAAAACGCAAAAACCCCCAAAAAATAAGAAGAACTATAAAAACAAAACAAATTCAAAAAAACATCAAAATCCCTAAAACCCTAAAAACCCAAAAAAAATCCTTAAAAAACAACAAAAATGCCTAAAATGTAAAAAACACCAAAAACCATAAAATCCTGAAAATAACATTAATAACCATAAAACACCTAAAACCCCTAAAAATCGTACAAAACCCTGATATTCCAATAGAATCATAAAAACCCTAAAACCCCCAAAATCCTAAAAACACTTAAAAAGAATTAATATACTAAAAATCCCTAAAAATCACAAAAAAGTAAACACCCCTAAAACCCCTGAAAACCCCTAAAATTGTTAAAAATATAAAAAAATATTAAAACCCCTAAAAACCTAAAAAATGATAATAAAAACATAAAAACCACAGAAGTCCAAAAAATCCAAAAAATCCATAAAAATAATAAAAAATTCACTGAAATCTCTAAAAATATCAAAAACCCTAAAACCATGAAAATCCCTAAGAAAACATAAAAACACTTAAAACCCAAAAAAACAATGAAATTCTAGAAACCCTAAAAACCCCAAAAAAACCCAAAAACCCTTAAAAACCACTGAAAACTCTAAAATCAATTTAAACCCCTAAAATGCTAAAAATTATAAAAAACTTTAAAACCCATAAGAACTAAAAAAACCCATAAAACCCCCAAAACTATAAAAACCCTAAAACCCAGAAAAAACATAAAACCCCCCAACTCCCTATTCCCTAAAAACCCATAAAAATCCAAAAATAGACCTAAAATCCCTAAAAACAAAAAAACCCTAAAAACCCTAAAGACCCCTTTGAGAAAATGAAAAATCTAAAACCATTTAAACCCCCTAAAAACAAAAAAAAACAAAAACTCCCTAGAAACCCAAAAAACATCAAAACACCCTAAAGAACATAAAAAACATAAAACCCCATAAAAACCACAGAAACAACTAAAAATTTTAAAAATCCTTTAAACTCAAAAAAACCATAAAAACCATAAACACCATAAAAACACTAAAAATCCTAAAAAACTATAAAAATATATAAAAATCCCAAAAAATCAAAAAAAAAACATAATAAACCCAAAAAAAACCCAAGTAATCATAAGAAAAAAATTAAAAACCTAAAACACTTAAAACTCATAAGAACCTAAAAAATTAACGATACCCTAAAACAGCTCAAGATCCATAAAAACCCTAAAAACCATTAAAATCCTAAAAAATTCACTAAAAATCCATAAAAACCAAAAAACCCTATAGCCATGAAAAAAAATAAAATCCTTCAAAAATACAACACTTATACCCCCAAAAGACATAAAAAATGCTAAAAACCAAAACAAACACCCTAAAACTACTAAAAATCCAAAAAAAAATATTTGAAGTGGTAAAAACATTAAAACCATATAAAAAACCATGAAGCCCTATAAAACTCAAAAAACACTACAACCAATGAAACCAAAAAACCACTAAAAACCATGAAAAACCTTATGAAAACCTTCAAAGTGTAAATGACCTTAAAACTCCTAAAATACATTAAAAAAAACTAAAATCCTAAAAAACTAAAAACCCTTAAATCCCTCAAAATCACTAAAAACCCTAAAAACCATAAAGCCCTAAAAATACGGGAAAATGTAATAAAACCTAAAACCCATGGAACCCTAAAAAAACCTTAAAAACCAAAAAAACACTTAAACAATAAAAAACATAAAAACGATAAAATACTCAACTACCCATAAAAAATATATAACTTAAAAACCTTAAAACCATAAACCACTAAAACATTAAAAATCCTAAAAACCGATAAATACCCTAAAAACCATTAAAGACACTAAAAAACCTTTCCACATTTAAAAAATGAAAAAAATATAAAATAATTTAAAACCCTGAAAACTAAAAAAACACCTAAAATATCAAAAAAACCAATAAAGTAGTAAAACATTAAAAATCCCCATGAAAACCCTAAAAATAAAAAAAACCCATATATTTTCTAAAAAATCCCTAAAATTCCCTAAAAATGTAAAAAACCCTAAAACCCTAACAAATTCTAGGAAAAGCATAAAATCCTAAAAACACATAAAACCCTTAAAAACTAATAAATACTAAAAATGAAAAAAAATATAAACTCATAAAAACACCTTAAAACGCTCAAAATATCTAAAACCATAAAAACCCATAAAATTCCTAAAACGCTGTAAAAATCAATACAAACAAAAAATCCCAAGAACACAAGAAAACCTCTTTGAAAACATTAAAAACCTAAAAACACTTAAAACACCTAAAAGCCTATTTATTTTATAAAACCTGAAAACATTAAATACCCAAATAAGCTAAGACCCCTAAATCCTTAACAACCCTAAAACACCATAAAAACCCTAAAAACCACTGAGAACACTGAAAACACTGAAAACACTTTAAACCCCAAAAAATATTAAAAACCTCCAAAGATTACTAAAAAACCTAGAACCTCTAAAAACCAAAAAAACAAGTAAACCATTAAAAAACTAATAAAATAGAAAAATCCATAAAAACCAAAAAAATCCTAAAAACTCCTTATAGCTTTATAAAACCCTAAAAATCCAAAAAACATTAAAATATATAAAACCTTGAAATTCACTATGAAAACATAAAAAATAATATAATGGATAAAACTCCTAAAAATATGAAAATCATAAAAAAAATACACAAAAAACCTTAAACTCCATAGAACCCCTAAAAACAATCAAAATCCCAAAAAAATCAGAAAATTTTAAAAAATCCGTAAAAATCCCTAAAAACATTAAAAACCCTAAAAACCTTGAATCCCTATAAGAAAACATTAAGACCCTAAAAAATTCCATTAAACCAATAAAAATCTAAAAATTGAAAAAAGCACTAAAAAAACCTAAAACACAAAAAACCCTAAAATCCCTAAAAACCATAAAAATTCATAAGAAACTATAAATAAATTAAAAATATATAAAAAAACAAAAAAAACTACTTAAAACCCCTAAGAAATCATAAAAATATAAAAACACTTAAAATCCCTAAAAACAAAAAAAAAATGCAAAATAAGCATTAAAAACTCAAAAAACCCTAAAAACAATAAATCCTTAAATAATCATAAAAACCCTAAAACACGCTCAAAACTCCTAAAACCCATAAATAAAATAAAAAAATTAAAAAAATATAAAAAAAATTAAAACCCCTAAGAAAAAAAATCCAAAAAACACGAAAAACCATAAAAACCATCCAAATCCGTAAAATCCAAAAAAAACCTAAAAATCCCCAAAAAATCCCAAAAAAAAGTAAAATCCAAAAAACCGTGAAATACCTATAAAATCATTGAAGACCATAAAACACTTTATAAACCTCATAAAAATAAAAAAAAATTATAAAAACCCAAAAAAACCATAAAAATATTTAAAACTGTAAAACACCCTAAGAAACTAGAAATCGTATGAGAAAATATTCCAAAGAAAAAATCACTTAAAATATTTAAAAGTATAAAATAGGAAAAAATCCTGAAAGACCTTATAAACACCTAAAAACCATAAAACTCCAAAATCCATAAAAAACCTAAAATCCAGTAAAAATCATAAATACTCACTAGAAAATATAAAAAACTTTAAGCTAGAAAGATGATAAAAAAAACTAAATAACCATAAAATAATTAAAAACTCAAAAAACCAACAACATGCAAAAAAACCCATAAAGACCCTAAAAACCCCTAAACCCCTCAAAATACATAAAAATCCTAATAATTCTTACCATCTTAAAAACTCCCTAAAAATCCATAAAATTATAAAATCCCTAAAACCCCAACGAAAAATCCTGAATAAACCCTTAAACCCTAAAAAACATAAAACCCATAACACCTAAAATAATCTAAAACCCATAAAACTCATAAAAAACCTAAAATACCGAAAACTATAAAAAACAATTAGAAACCCATGAAACCATAAAAACCCTCTAAAACCCCAAAAAACCCCATTAAATTCATATTAAAATTAAAAACTATAAAAACCCCCTAAAAAACTAAAAACTCAAAAAAATTCCATAAAACCCAAAAAAACCCAAAAAACCCCATCAACCCCTCAAAATCTATAAAAACATAGATAAATAAATAAATCCTAAAAATTCCTAAAAATCCATAGAAACCTAAAAAACCAAAAAACCATGAAAAATCATAAGTAAACCTTAAAAACCTAGAAACACCTCAAACCCCTAAAACCCTAAAAAGGTTAAAACACCAAAAAAACCTAAAAACCCTCAAAATTGTTAAAACCCTATAAGACCATAAAAATACTAAAAAATCCATAAAAAATTTATAAGACTTAAAAAAACCTATGAATCTTGAGAAACAAAAAAGAAAACATTAAAAACTAAAAGCAATTAAAATCCATAAAATTCTAGAAAATTCTAAAACCCAAAACCCCTTAAAAACTCCTAAAACCCTTAAAAACCCTAAAAACCCAAAAAGACCCTAAAACCCACTAAAAAATCTAAATCCCCTTTAATCCCCAAAAATGTTAAAAAACTCTAAAAACCATTAAAACCCAAAAAACTCCAAAAACCGTTAACAACCCAAAAAAACCTAAAACACTAAAAACCCTCATAATCCAAAAAAACCTAAATCCCAATAAAAATACCTAAAAATCCTGAAAAACATAAAAAATTAAAAACCCCAAAAAACCATATGATTACTTTAAAAACCAAAAAAAACTTAAAACTCTTAAAAATTCTAACAATTATTTAACCCTAAAATCCCTAAAATCCCAAAAACTCAAAAAATCCCTAAAACACGAAAACCCTAAAACCCAAAAAAACATTCCAAAAATATTAAAAACTCTAAAAAAATTCAATATCATAAAAGTTTAACAACCCAAAAACCTCAAAAAACACTTAAAAACCCAAAACCCCCATAAAACCCCAAAGAAACCATAAAAAATATAAAAATCCTAAAAAATACTTTTAAAATCCTAAAAAACTAGAAAAATACATAGGAAAACTAAAAAACCTAAAAACAATTAAATCTCTTAATAAGAATAAAAATAAAAAAACCCATAAAACCACTAAAAACCCTAAACAAGCATAAATATCCCCAAAATCTCCAGGGACCGCAAATCCCATAAAAATTCTAAAATAGCCACAAAAATCCATAAAAACATAAAAAAACATAAAAACTCTAAAACACCCTAAAAATCATAAAAATATAAAAAAATTAAACCCCAAAAAACCTAGGCTAACTAAAAACACTAGAATCCCTAAAAACTCTAAAAAACCATAAAATACCCTAAAATACATAAAAACCACAAAAATCAATAAAAACAATAAAATCCCTAAAAGACCTAAAAACATGGAAAACATAAAACCTTGAAAACCCCTAAGAAAAGATTAAATCATAAAAACACATAAAACCCCTAAAAACCTAAAAATATAAAAATAAAAAAAACCCTAAAAACCCTCGAAATCCCTCAAAATCCTAAAAACTATAAAAAATCATTAAAATACATAAATATACCCAAAAATGTAAAAAAACCAGAAACCCCAAAATCCCCAAAAAACAATAAAAAACTAAGACACATAAAAAAATAAAAAACCCAAATAGAAAAAAACCATAAATGACCGTAAAAACCGAAATAATCCCAAAAACCATAAAAACCCATATAGATATCAAAAAAATTCTAAAACCCCCTAAAAATCATAAAAACCCTCGAAATCCCAAATAACCCTAAAAACCGTAAAAATCCAAAAAAATCTCAAAAAATACATAAAAACACAAACAACCCTAAATATTTGAAACTTATTAAAAATCCATAACACTAGAAAAAACATAAAGTACCTAAAAACCTAAAAATTACTAAGAACACCATAAACCCTTAAAACCCATAAAACCCCTAAAACCATAAAAACACTTAAACCTATAAAAACACTAGAACACTAGAATATATAAACCATTTAAACCCATAAAAAAGTTATAACTCTATAAAAAATGAAAAACCCTAAAAACACAAAAATAAAACAAATCCCAAAAAAAACCTAAAACCCAAAAAAAACCATACAATACTAAATAGAACTAAAAATCCCAAAAAAATTAAAACCCCGAAAACCTTAAATAAATTTAAGAAAAAATTAAAAACATAAAAACTCTTAAAACCCCTAAAAAACTAAAAATTCTATAAACACTAGAAACCCATAAAAACCTAAAAATTACCGTTAAAATCCCTAGAACACCTAAACACCATAAAAATCATAAAAAAATTCCAAAACACCTAATAAAGTAAAAAACCCTAAATCACTTGAAAAACCTAAATAAAACCTTAAAAACCAAAGGATAATTAAATCCCCAAAAAAACCAAAAAATGCCAAAAACAAAAAAAACCCTAAAAACCCTAAAAACCTCAAAACCCTTAAAAATGTTAAAAACACTAAAAAGATATAAAAACCCCAATACAAAAAATACCCCTAAAAATAAGAATAACTATAAAAACCATAAAAACGAAAAAAACATCAAAATACCTAAAACCCTAAAAACCCAATAAAATCCATAAAAAACAACAACAATGCCAAAAATGTAAAAAACACCAAAAACCAGAAAATCCTTAAAATAACATTAATAAAAAAACACATAAAACCCCTAAAAATTATACAATACCCTGATATACCTAAAGAATCCTAAAAACCCTAAAACCCCTCAAAATCCTAAAAACACTTAAAAAAATTAATATACTAAAAATCCATAAAAAGAACTAAAAAGTAAACACCCCTAAAACCCCTGAAAATACCTAAAAATGTTAAAACTCTAAAAAATATTAAAACGCCTAAAAACGTAAAAAATGATAATAAAAACATAAAAACCATAGAAATCCACAAAATCCCAAAAATCAATAAAAATAATAAAAAATTCATTGAAATCCCTAAAAATATCAAAAACCCAAAAACCCTGAAAACACTAAGAAAACATAAAAATACATAAAATAGAAAAAAACAATGAAATGATAGAATCCCTAAAAACCCCAAAAAACCCAAACCCCATTAAAACCACTGAAAACTCTAAAATCCATTTAAACCCCTAAAATGGGAAAAACTATAAAAAAAACTTTAAAACCCATAAGAACTAAAAAGCCCAAAAAACCCCCCAATCCATAATAACCCTAAATCCCAAAAAATATATAAAACCCCCAAAATCACTATTCCGTAAAAACCCATAAAAATCCTAAAATAGACATAAAAATCCCTAAAAACATAAAAACCCTAAAAACCCTAAAGACCCCTTTGAGAAAATGAAAAATCTAAAACCATTTAAGCCCCCTAAAAACGAAAAAAAGCTAAAACTCCCTAAAACCCCCTAAAAACATGAAAAAACCTAAAGACCATAAAAACCATAAACCCCATACAAACCATAGAAACAACTAAAAATTATAAAAATCCTTTAAACTCAAAAAAACCATAAACACCATAAAAAACACTAAAAATCTTAAAAACTATAAAAATTATAAAAATCCCCAAAAATAAATAAAAACATAAGAAACCCAAAAAAACCCAGAAAATCTTAAGAATAAAATTAAAAACCTAAAACACTTAAAACTCGTAAAAACCTCAAAAAAATTAACGATACCCTAAAACCGCTCAAGATCCATAAAAACCCTAAAAATCATTAAAATCCTAAAAAATTCACTAAAAATCCATAAAAACCAAAAAACCCTATAACCATGAAAAACACATAAAAACCTTCAAAAATAAAACACTTGTACCCCCAAAAGACCTAAAAAATGGTAAAAACCCAAACAAACCCCCTAAAACTACTAAAAATCCAAAAAAAACTTTGATGTTTTAAAAACATTAAAACCATATAAAAAACCATGAAACCCTATAAAACTCAAAAAACCCTAAATCCAAAAAAAACAAAAAACCAATAAAAACCATGAAAAACCTTATGAAAACCTTCAAAGTCTAAAAGAACTTAAAACCCCTAAAATACGTAAAAAAATAAAACTCTAAAAAACTAAAAACCCTTAAATCCCTGAAAATCACTAAAAACACTAAAAAACATAAATCCCTAAAAATACCCGAAAATGTAATAAACCCTAAAACCTATGGAACCCTAAAAAATCCTTAAAAACCAAAAAAACACTTAAACACTAAAATACATAAAAAGGATAAAAAACTTAAATACCCATAAAAAATATAAAACTTAAAAACCTTAAAACCATAAACCACTAAAACATTAAAATTCCTAAAAACCGATAAATACCCGAAAACACATCAAAGACACTAAAAAACCTTTCAACATTGAAAAAATTAAAAAAAATGTAAAAAATTTTATAACCCTAAAAACTAAAAAAACACCTAAAACCCCAAAAAATCAATAATAGAAAAAACCATAAAAGTCCCCATGAAAACCCTAAAAATACCAAAAACCCTTATATTTACAAAAATAATCCCTAAAAATACCAAAAAATGTAAAAACCCTAAAACCCTATCAAATTCTTGGAAAAGCATAAAATCCTAAAAACACATAAAACCCCTAAAAACCTAAAAAACACCAAAATTATAAAAAAATATAATATCATAAAAACACCTAAAAACCCTCAAAATATCTAAAACCATAAAAACCCAGAAAATTCCTAAAAAGATTTAAAAATCAATCAAAACAAAAAAAACCCTAGAACACAAGAAAACCACTTTGAAATCATTAAAAACCTAAAAACACTTAAAACACCTAAAAAAATATTTATTTTATAAAACCTAAAAACATTAAATACCCAAATAAGTTAAAACCCCTAAATCCTTAACAACCCTAAAACCCCATAAAAACCCTAAAACCCACTGAGAACACTAAAAACACTTTAAACCCCAAAAAATTTTAAAATCCTCCAGAGATTATTAAAAACCATAAAACCACTAAAAACCAAAAATACAATTAAACCATTAAAAACCCAATAAAATAGAAAAACCCTTCAAAAACCAAAAAAATCCTAAAAAATCATTATAACCTTATAAAACCAAAAAAATCCAAAAAACATTAAAATATATAAAACCATGAAATTCATTATGAAAACATAAAAATCATAAAATGGGTAAAACCCCTAAAAATATAAAAATCACAAAAACAAAACACACCAAAAAACCTTAAACTTCATAAAACCCCTAAAAACCATCAAAATCCCACAACCCCAAAAAAAATCATAAAATTTTAAAAAATCCCTAAAAATCCAAAAAAATACATTAAAAACCCTAAAAACCATGAAACCCTCTAAGAAAACATCAACACCTGAAAAGTTACTTTAAACCAATAATAATCTAAAAATTAAAAAAATCACAAAAAAAACCTAAAACCCGAAAAACCCAAAAATCCCTAAAAACCCTAAAAATCATAAAAAACTATAATTTGATTAAAAATATATAAAAAAACAATAAAACCCAAAAAAAACCCCTAAGAAAGAATAAAAATATAGAAACACTTAAAATCCCTAAAAACAAAAAAATGCAAAATAAACACTAAAAACCCAAAAAAACCCTAAAAACCCTAAAAACAATAAATCCTTTAATAATCATGAAAACCCTAAAACACACTCAAAACTCCAAAAACCCATTAATAAAATAAAAACATTAAAAAACTATAAAAAATTAAAAACCCTAAGAAAAAAAATCCAAAAAACACGAAAAACCATCAAAACCATCAAAAATCGTAAAATCAAAAAAAAACCTAAAAATCCCCAAATAATCCCAACAACTGTAAAATCTAAAAAATAGTGAAAGGCCTATGAAATCATTGAAGACCATAAAACACTTTATAAACCCAATAAAAACCAAAAAATTATAAAAAACCCAAAAAAACCTTCAAAATCCCTAAAACCCCTAAAAAGAATAAAAATCCTAAAAAACCATAAAAATATTTAAAAATGTAAAACACCCTAAGAAACCAAAAATAGTCTGAGAAAATATTCCAAAGATAAAATCACTTATAACCTTTAAAAGTATAAAATAAAAAAATATCTTGAACGACCTTATAAACACCTAAAAACCATAATACTCCAAATTCCATAAAAAACCTAAAATCCTGTAAAAATCATAAATACTCACTAAAAAATCTAAAAAACATTAAGCATGAAAAATGATAAAAAAAAAATAAAGAACCATAAAATAATTAAAAACTCAAAAAACCAACAACCCGCAAAAAACCCATGAAGACCCTAAAAACCCCTAAACCCGTCAAAATACTAAAAAATCTGAATAACTATAAACATCCTAAAAACTCCCTAAAAATCCATAAAATTATAAAATCCCTAAAAACCCAAAGAAAAATCCCGAATAAACCCTTAAACCCTAAAAAACATAAAACCCATAAAACCTAAAAAATTCTAAAACCCCTAAAACTCATAAAAAAAATAAAATACCTAAAAACTATAAAAACCATTAAAACCCCATAAAACCATAAAAACCCTCTAAAACCCCATTAAACACATATTAACATTAAAAACTATAATACCCCCTAAAAACCAATAAACTCAAAAAAATCCATAAAACCCAAAAAAACCCAAAAAACTCTAAAACCCCTCAAAATCTATAAAAACCTAGATAAATAAATAAATACTAAAAATACCTACAAATGGATACAAACTAAAAAAACAAAAAAACCATGAAAAATCATAAGTAAACTTTAAAAACCTAGAAACACCTCAAACCCCTAAAAACCCCAAAAATGTTAAAACTCCAAAAAACCAAAAAACCCTCAAAATTTTTAATACCCTATAAAACCATAAAAATCCTGAAAAATCTATAAAAAAATTTATAAGACTTAAAAACACTTATGAATCGTGAGAAAAAAAAAGAAAAAACCAAAAACTAAAAGCAATTAAAAACCAGAAAATTCTAGAAAATGCTAAAACCCAAACCCCCTTAAAAACCCCTAAAACCCATAAAAACCTTAAAAACCCCAACAAGAACCTAAAACCCACTAAAAAATCTAAATCCCCTTTAATCCTCAAAAATGTTAAAAAACTATAAAAACCTTTAAAACCCAAGAAACTCCAAAAACCATTAAAAATCCAAAAAATCCTAAAAACCCTCATAATACAAATAAACCTAAAAACCCATAAAAATACATAAAAATCCCGAAAAACATAAAAAATTAAAAACCCCAAATAAACCATATGATTACATTTAAAACCTAAAAATAGTTAAAACCCCTAAAAATGCTAATAATGATTTAACCCTAAAAACCCTAAATTCCCAAAAACTCAAAAAACCATAAAACACGAAAACCATAAAACCCAAAAAAAATCTTCCAATAAAATTAAAAGCTCTAAAAACCCTTCAATCTCATAAAACTTTAAAAACCCAAAAAAAAACCCAAAAAACCCCTAAAAACCCAAAAACCCCATAAAACCCCAGAGAACCCCTAAAAAATATAAAAATCCTAAAAAATACATGTAATGTCCTAAAAAAATAGAAAAATACATAGGAAAACTAAAAAACCTAAAAGCAATTAAATCTATTAATAAGTAAAAAAATGAAAAAAACCATAAAACCACTAAAAACCATAAAAAATCATAAATATTCTCAAAATCACCAAGGACCGTAAATCCCATAAAAATTCTAAAAGAGCCTAAAAATCCATAAAAATATAAAAAACCCTAAAAACTCTAAAACACCCTAAAAACCTTAAAAATCTAAAAACATTTAAACCCAAAACAAACCTAGACTTACTAAAAATATAAAATCCCCAAAAACTCTAAAAAACCCTAAAACACCCAAAAATACATAAAAACCACCAAAATCAATAAAAAATCCCTAAAATACCTAAATACAAGGAAAACATAAAACCTTGAAAACCCATAAGAAAATATTAAAACCTAAAAAAACATAAAACCCCTAAAAAACTAAAAATATGAAAATCATGAAAACCCTAAAAACCCTCAAAATCCCTCAAAATCATAAAAAATAAAAATATCATTAAAATACATAAAAATACCAAAAAATGTAAAATAACATAAAACCCCAAAATCCCCAAAAACCATAAAAATATAGTCAAATAAAAAATCTAAAATCCAAAAAGATAAAAACCATAAAAGACCCTAACAACTGCAAAAAATCCCAAAAACCATAAAAACCAATTAAAACATTAAAAACCTTAAAACCACTAAAAACTGTAAAAACACTATAAACACTTAAAAAGATAAAAAAAGCCAAAAAATTATAGAAACCATAAAAACTCAACCCCACCCCTAAAAAAATATTAAACCATTAACGCTAAAAAACATTATAAACCCTCAAAATCCATGAAAATCAAAAAACCGCTCAAAATCCTAAAAAATATTTGAAAACATAATATCCCCAAAAATCATCAAAACCCATATGAAAAAAAATTCAAAACCTAAAAACACATAAAACCCATAAAACCCTAAAAATATTAGAAACCTTAAAAAACCTTAAATACCCTCAAAATCACTAAAAAACCTAAAAGCCCAAAAAATCCTTAAAAATACCAAAAAACAAAAAAACCCCTAAAACATTGAAAAATCCTAAGAAAACCTTGAAAACTGACAATCATTTACAACCCCTAAAAATCAAAAAGCACTAAAATTTTTAAAAACCCATAAAAACCATAAATAATACATAAAACCTCTAATACCACTAAAAAATATAAAAACCTTTAAACCCATAAAAACATTAAAAAATTATATAAACCTTTAAACAACCAAAAATCTAAAAAAACCCAAAAACCCATAGAAACATTATAAATACTAAAATCCCCAAACCCCCTAAAATCTCTCAAAATCCCTAAAACCCCTAACAACAATAAAAATTATAAAATTACTATAAAATGCCTAAAAACATAAAAATCCCTAAAAAATGAAAAACTCCTAAAAGACTTAAAAAACCAAAAACACTTAAAATACATTAACAACCTAAAAATACCTAAAACTCTAAAATCCCTAAAACAAACCAAATACTTAAACCCCAAAAAACCCATAAAAATGATAAAAAATACATACATATAAAACCCCCTAAAACCTCTAAAAATGATAAGAGAAGATTAAAAAACTAAAAACATGTAGAGACCCTAAAAACATGAAAATAATAAAACACCCAAAAGTCCTTAAAAATCCTGAAAACCCATAAAAAAATAAAAACCAAAAAGAATCCTAAAACCCAGATGAACCCTAAAACCACCAATAACTCTAAAAACTCTTTAACCACAAAAAAATGATAAATTTCTCTAAAAACCATTTGAAACCTTGAAAACACAAACAAAACCCTAAAAACCCAAAAAACCATTACAATCCTATAAAAACCAAAAAACCATCAAAATTGATAAAAACTCTATAACCCATAAATATCTTAAAAAATCCATAAATATCTCTAAAAACATAAAAAGAACATGAAACCCCAAGAAGAACCCATGGAAGACCATAAAACATAAAAACGCTTAAAACTCCTAGAAAAACTAAAAATGATAAAACCACCAAAAAACTATTAAAAACCCTAAAAACCTTAAAACAATTAACAACCATAAAAACCCTAAAAAACCTAAAAACCATAAAACAAGAAAAAAAATTCCATTAAACCCAAAAAAGTTTAAAACTCCTAAAAACCTTAAAAATCATAAAATTTAAAAAAACCCTAAACACCCAAAAAACCCATAGAAAATTAAAAATCCTAAAAAAACATAAAACCCCTTAAAATCTATAAAATCATAATAGACTATAAAATTTAGTAAAAGAATTAAAAATCCCTTAGAAAATAAAACCCATATAACCACTAATTACCCCTATGAAAACAATTGAAACCAAAAAAATCATAAAACCCCTAAAAAACATAAAATACCATAAAACATAAAAATACAAAAAAATCCTAAAAACTTTGAAATTCCCTAATAACACTTAAACCATAAAAATCCTAAAAAATATCAAAAAAACCATAAAAATGTAAAAAATACAAAAAACCAGGAACACCCCAAAGAAAACATTAAAAACATAAAAACACATAAAACCCTTTAAAACCCTAATAATGATAAAAAAACCTTAAACATTAAATAAACCACAAAACTCTAAAATTTACTAAAGACCAAAAAACCTCTAAAAACCATAAAACCCATAAAAACCATAAAAATCCTTTAAATCCCAAACAAACCTCTAAAAATCTAAAAACCTTTTAAACTCATAAAGAACTTAAAAAGTCTATGTTTTTTGAATGAATTAAGTGTTTTTTTGGGTTTTATGGTTTTCTTAGAGAGTTTTCAGGGTTCCATGGTTTTTTTATGTTTTAGGGATTTATCTGGGTTTTTTAGGATTTTTATGGTTTTATGGGTTTTGATGTATTGTAGTGATTTTTTAATGTTTTTATTGTGTTTTTATGGGTTTTTTGGGTTTTTAGGGTGTTCAATGGTTGTTAGAGTTTTTATAGTTTTTTGTGCTTTAACAGGTTTTTTGATTTTTTAGTGGTTTTTGGGGGGTTTTATTGATTTTTAATATTTTTTATGGTGTTTAGTGGTTTTATACTTTTAGGGGTTACTATGGGTTTTATGGTTTTAGGGTTTTAACCTTTTTAGGTTTTTTAAAATTTTTAATTTATTAGGTTTTTAAATTTTTCTTATTTTCTTGTAGGTATTTAGGGTTTTCTTATGTTTTAAGTGTTTTTTAAATATTCTTTTGGGTATTATATGGGTTTTTACAATTTTTAGGGATTTTGAGCGTTTTAGTAATTTTATATTTTTTAGTGTTTTATATTTTTTAATGGATTTAAGTGTTTTTAGGTTTTTATGGTTTTCTTAGGGGTATTTAGGGTTCTTTATTTTTTTTTTATTTTTTAAGTATTTTTCAGGATTTTTTAGGATTTTATGTTTTTTATGGTTTTTAGGGTTTTTTGGGTTTTAGGGTTTCGATGGGTTTTTATGGGTTATTTATGGGATTTTAGTGTTTTTAATGTTTCTATTGGTGTTTTATTGGTTTTATGTGGTTTTAGGTGTTTTATTGTTTCACGGACTTTTGTGGATTTTAAGGGGTTTAGGGTTTTTTAGGGGGGTTTTGGAATTTGTTTGATTTTTATATTCTTAGTGGTTTTAGTTTTTTGTAGTTTCCATAGGGGTTTTTAGTGATTTATTGTTATTAATATATTAGGGTTATTTAGGGATTTTTCATTTATTTTTATAGTGTTTAGAGTTTTTAGTTTTTTTAGGGATTTTAAGAGGTTTTATGGGTTTTATGATTTTTACCATTTTTAGGGTTTTAGAGGGTTTATGTGGTTTAGGGTTTTAATATTTTGTAGGGGTTTTAATGGTTTTTAGGGATTTTATGTTTTTAGGTATCTTTATGGGGTTTTCTTTAATTTTTATGGTTTTATATGGTTTTAGTATTTTGAGTTTAATAATGGGGTTTTAGGGGTTTTAGGGTTTTTATCATATTTTAATTTTTTTATCTTTTTTAGGGTTTTTAAGGGTGTTTAGATTTTTAATTTGTTTTTAGGATTTTTATGGGGTTATCATGTGTTTATGGGTTTTTTTGGTTTTATGGTTTTCTTGGGTTTAGGGGTTTTAGTATTTTTATCGTTTTGGGTTTTTAGGGTTTTTAGGTTTTTAGTGGTTTTATGTGTTTTTTGGATTTTGGGGTTGTCTTAATGTTTTCCACAGTTTTTTGAGTTTCATTTGTTTTAATGGTTTTTAGAGGGTGTAAGTGTTTTTAGTGATTAAAATTTTTCTTATGGGTTTTATGGGTATTTAAGGTTTTTTATGTGTTTAAGTAATATGTGTATTTTTTAGGGTTTTTATGTTTTTTTGGAATTTTTGGGGGATTTGAGTTTTTAAGAGTTTTATGGTTCTTTAGAGTTTCTTTAAGTTTTTAAGAGTTTGAAGGGCTTTTAAAGTTTTTATTTTTTGTTCAGTATTGTCAGAGTATTTATAGTTTCTGTGGTTTTAAGTAGTTTTTATGATTTTTTGTGTTTTTAGTGTTTATTAGGGTTTTTAGAATTTTTATCATTTTTTGGTTTTTAGGGGTTTTAAGTAGATTTAGGGTTTTATGGATTTCTTAGGGGTTTTCTGGGTTTTTAGTGTTTTTTACAATATTAGTGTTTTTATGGATTTTTAGTATATTTATGTTTTTATATAGTCTTAGGTATTTTGATGATTTTAGGGTTTTTTATGGTTTTGAGCATTTTCTAGAGTTTTGGGCGTTTTTAGGGTATTTAGAGGTTTCCAATATATTTAGGTTTCCAAGGAATATTATGGTTTTTTACATTTTAATGGTTTTTTAGGTTTGTATGTTTTTTATGGATTATATAGTATTTTATGTTTTTTTAGTGGTTTTAGGGTTTTTTATGATTTTGGGGGGTTTTATGGTTTTTATGTTTTGTTTAGGTTTTAGGGGTTTTATAAATTTTTATTGAAAAGAAGGTGCCATAACAGGTTATTCCTAGACCCACAAAATTTATTAGAAAAAGTTAAAAGAAAAAAATGGAGTCATGAAAACAAAAAAATTAGGACAACAGACTAAAAAATAAAGTCAACATCTTCCTAATATTTGAAGAGCCCCAATACTTGTCCCTGAGTCTTTGTTGCTTTGGTGTATGTTTAGGTTGGGAAGAGAAATTTTATGTCTGCCATCTAAAACTATTAATAGCATTTCTTTTGATTCCCTTATAGGAGTCCATAGTAGCCATGGGCTTTGGTAAAGTCGAGTAATCCCTCCATGACCTTCTCTTTGAGGGAGAAAAACTAAATCCCTCAAACAAATTTTCCTTCCCATGTAAAACACCAGAACTAGATGCACCCACTACCTCCTTTTTCTCCCCATCATCCTCAACAACAGCCATAACCACCCAACACTGAGGCTGCACATTGATATCCTCCAGATCCATATAACCCAAAACTAGATAGATAGGGGTTTCCAAGTAGACTCTATCATGAACCATTGGGACTAACTATAGTTGATCCTCCCTATTCTAATCACCATAGTGATTTTACTATTCCATTGATCTTCCCTCGAACCCAGATCTCAACTGCTACTCTTAACTCAGTGTGTGATCAATTAAGATCAATAACATTTCTTCATCCTCATCAATGCTATTCGGGCTCAACTGCTTCCTATCCAACCCAACATAAGGGATCATCTACAATTCTGGATTTCCCCTCACCACATTCCATTCACTGCTCTTAGGCGTAGCACTTTTACTTGTTACCATAGAATCAAAGCTACACACCACCATCAAAACAAGATCTACCACATTATGGACTCGAAATCCCATATCAGACCTCAACTAATTCAAGATAGAAGAAAAAAAGGTGATTTTTCCTTGAAACCTATAGAATCATCTGGGGATGCTTGACCACCTCATCCGAGATCACATAGGCTGGAGCTACAGTAGTGGGTCTTGAATTCACCTCCTCCTTGTATTGTCTGTCCACAAATCCATCGTCAGAAAAGGGAGATAAATGGATTAATCCATTCCCAAAAAATATAGTTTGTCCCACCTGAAAAAACTCATTTCTACCACTCATATCATTCTTCACCACATTCACATCACCCTAAGGATCAACATTATCAGCAACCCCAATAGAGGTATAATTCTTCAACTACAAATTAACATGATTAGAAATAGTAGTAGGAGAGGCCATCTGTTCCAATCCTTAGGATTTTGTAGAAATAGGGATAGTAGGATAATCTATTCCCAATAAGACTTGAAAGTTCTTTTGTTCCATATAAGGGAAATCCACAAAAAAATCCCCTACCTTCTCTCATTCTTGAAAACCAACTATACGTGACTCGGCTTGTTAGACGATGAATAGAAGTCACACCAAGACTAAAAATTGACTGATTGTTTATAGATTAGTTGGTCACTTATAGAAATCTAGAGAGATTCATCCCACATATTTTCCACATCCCCCTAAACACATGTCTTGGGTGAGATCAGGTGGAAAATAGCACGAGTCCTACTGTTCGAGTAGAGATACCATCCCATAATGTTCCCTAACAAATAGTGAATTTCTGCATTTTGGAATGGATGTGGGTGTCCCGAAAGATCACTCAAATCGCCATTTTTGACGTATCTCACTTCAAATGAAATTAAAAGGACCATTTGAAGATCAAGAAGCTAAAACCATTATATCTTCACAGTGCAGATGACCAAGCTAGAACCATATCCTCCTCTGAAGAAAAACAAATCATGAAATTATTGGGATTAATAAGATGTTCTGTCGCATGATATTTTAAGCCCCATTAATTAAAAATATTTTATTAAAAATGATCCACTGAGGACCGGTTATGCTTGAAAGGATTTTTAGGGATTTTTGGGTTTTGAGGTGTCTTAATGTTTTAAAAGGATTTTTGGGGATTTTTATGGTTTTTAGGGTTTTTAGGGGTTTTGAGTGTTTTATGGTTATTTATAGTTTTTATCATTTTTTAGGTTTTAAGGGATCAAATATTTTTTTAATGTTTTATTAGGTTTTTCCAAAGTTTTATGATTTTTAATGTTTTTATGGATTTTCAATTATTCTTATGGTTTTCCATGTTTTTTATGGATTTATGGTTTTATTTCTTATATTTTTTATTATGATTTTATTTGAATCCATCTAAATAAAATTTTTATTCAAAAAAAAGAAAGAAATAAAACCCAGGGGACCTTGGGATTTAGGGAGGTCTGAAATAGTGAAAGCGAAGGGAATCCCCTCTAAGTAAGTTGATGCACTTTGGTTACAAACTATTGATAGGGAGAATATTTGTAGAGATGGAGCTCTGAACTGCCAAGGAATCCAATAGATCTTCTACCTTAAAGTTTTTTAGGATTTTATGTGTTTTAACTGTTTTAGGGTTTTTAATGTTTTTAGGAGTTTTGTGTTTTTTAACGTTTTATGATTTTTTAGGGATTCTATCATTTTTGGTTATTTAGGGCAGATGAGGTTCTGGAATAGGAAATCCTAGCCCCCAAAATAGCAATGGAAAACAAAAGTACAAGACCAGGGGAGGGTTCAGGTCAATCAACCCATACCAAAAAACAATCCCCAAGAGGAAAATAAAAAACGAAAACAAAGGAGTAGAAGAATACACATCAGACCAAACAACCCAGCACCACATCATGCGTCTTCCCATCTATAGGGATCCCCGTATGCACCATAAACAGATGAGGTATCTGAGTCCACCATCTCTGAATCAGATGAATCATATTGCTTGAGGAAGTCAGTATAATACCTCCTGAGTCGCATCTTCTCCAGCTTCCTATCTGATCGATCCTCGGCAAGAGCATCCTCTACAGCTTTGGAAGCCTTCGAGGAGGCCCTTCTAGCCATTGATTTTGGAAGGGAGGTATTTTCTATCCTTTCCTATTCTTGGAATGGGAATCACTCCCCTCCTCCTACTGTGAAGGACATCATCAGCACTCACCACCTTGGGGCTCCCCTTCTGCCCGGAACCAAAAGCTGCAGGCTCAGACCCTCCTCTTGGATTCCAGCGGTCTGAGTAAGGATGGACTAAGCCATCCATCAAGGTCCTCCTTCTTTAATTCTTGGGTGTGTTCACATCAATGAAGTCATTACGTTCCCTAATAACAAAATCATATTTGACATCATCATCAATTTTATCCCAGTCAAACATCACCTTTTTAGGGGTTTTGAGGGTTTCTATGGTTTTTTTTGTTTTTGGGTATTTTTTGAGTTTTTATAGATTTTCTTTTTTTTATTTTATTAACATTTTTGTGGTTTTAAAGGGGTTTTAGAATTTTTTTGGTATTTAGGGTTATTATGTGTTTTTTGGGTTTCTTAAGGTTTTATGGGATTTTAATGGTATTTAGGGTTATTAAGGTTTTTTGTGTTTATTAGGATTTTAGGGGTTTTATGTGCTTTTATGTTTTTTAGGTTTACCTTGGGGTTTCCATTTTTTAGGGTATTTTATGTTTTAAGGGTTTTTAGGGATTTTTTTTGGATTTTTTTTGTTTTTTTGTTTTTACAGATTTTGTGGGTTTTATGGATATAAGGAAAAGTAGGCTCGAGACGTGGTGAACCTGGTCCTCTAAAAGTTAATAATAAAGAGTGGGAAATAAAAAAATGTTACAAGGAGGAGTTGAAAACCAGGGTGTGTAGATCACCCCTCATGTCGGACTCCACAAATCGGAGGTAGGAGGGTGGTGTAACAAAAGAACACATCGAACCCCTTGCTATCATTGCTTGCTTGGAAAGCGCATCCACAACTGAGTTCACCTCCTGTTTGGCATGTGTGATGTGAATATTGAGGCCTTGAAAATGTTCAAGGCATTTCATCCAATGGGGAATAATCCTCTAAGGGACTCTCCTAGATTTGTTTACAAGAACCTCCACAGTGAGCATCGAGTCTGATTCAATCCTGAGAGGAATCCATCCAAATTGAACAGTGAACTCAATGGATTTAATCATGGCCCATCATTCAACTTCAAGTGTATACCTGTTTCCAATAAAGTGTTGAAATCAACCTCTAAGAAAACCTCAGAGGGTACGGAAGACCCTACCGTACCCATAGGCGCCCGATGCTCCCAGTTCTGCACTATCCACATTGACCTTGATCCAGGAAGTGAGCAGGGGAATCAAACTAATGAACTTGAGAACCTGTGGGTTTTTATCTTTCCATAAACTCCAAGAATCCTCAATAGAATATGATCATTAACATCATTTACCATTGGACCTATCTGAATGTGAAATTATACATGGACTACTAAGTGTAGGGTGATGAATACACCATGGAAGGAGAGTCACTTCTTGTTAAAATAAATCACATTCTAGGATGCACAAATGTAAGAAATAATAGTAGCAACTGCAACGAGCAGGAGGTTATTATGGGTTATTTTTATGGTTTTTTTATTATTTTAGGTTTTTTATGTTTTTTATTATTTTAAGAAATTTTATAAGATTAATGTTTTTAGCATTTTTTTGGGTTTTTATGGTTTTTTAAGGTTTTAGTGGTTTTTTATATTTTCATGTTTTTCAGGGTTTTTAGGGTTTTTAATGCTTTTTTAGGTTCATATGGGTTTTCTGGTTTTTGGGGTTATAAGGTTTTCTATGGGTTTTTAGTGTTTTAGGGTTTTTAAATTTTGAGGTATATTTAGTGTTTTATAGAGTTTTTAGTATTCTCATGGTTTTTATTATGTTATTAATTTTAAGGTATATAAGCTGGTTTTGGGTATTTTGTGATTTTAGTGTTTATTTTGAGTTTGTAGCGTTTTCAAGGATTTTCGGAGTTTTTTTTATCATTTTATGTGTTTAATGGGTTTTTATATATTTTATTGGTTTTTAGGGCTTTTATGGATTTTTAGGTATTTATATGGTTTTTAGGGGTCTTTACAGTATTTAGGGGTTTTAGGGTTTTTAGGGTTTTTACATGTTTTAGTGTTTTTTTGGATTGTAGTGTTGTTAATTTCTTTTAGGTTTTTTTGTTTTTAATGAGGTTTTCTGATCATTAAATGTATTTTTTTATATTTTTTTATATTTTTTTGGTTTTTTATTGGTTTTTAAGGTTTTTAGGATTTGGGGGTGTTTAGGGGTTTTAGGGTTTTTTTGTTTCTTAGGTTTTTATGGGATTTAGGAGTTTTTTAGGTTTTGTTACAATTTCTTTGTGTTTTTATAATTTTTTTATGTTTTTGGTTATTAGGGATATTTTACGATTTTTATGGTTTTTAAGTATTTTGAGGGTTTTAGGGTTTCATGAATTTATGGATTTATGGGTTTTAGGATTTTTTTAGTATTTATTGATTTTAATATTATTTAGATTCTTTTAACATTTTTATGGGTTTATAGGGTTTTTAGAGTTTCTACTGGTTTTATGGTTATTATAGTTTTTTAGGGTTGTTTAGGGTTTTTGGTTTAAATGGTTTTTTGTTTTTTGATGGATTTTATGGTTTTGAATTTTTTTTAATGTTTTTAGGGGTTTGATGTTTTTTATGGATTTTATTGGTTTCTTGGGTTTTTTTGGGTTTATAGGGTGTTTATGTTTTTAGATATTTTTAGGTATTTTTAGGTTATTATGGGTTTTTGGGGTTTTTAGAATTTTTAGGGGTTTATGGTTTTATTTCATTATTATTTTTATGGATTTAGTGTTTTTGGTGTTTTAGTGTGTTTTTTGTTTTTGGGTATTTTAATGTTTTTTAAAGGTTATTTAATTTTTTAGGTGATTAAATGGGTTTTTGAGTTTTTATGGGACTTTAGGGGTTTTATGGGTTTTTAGGGGTTTTTATGGGTTGGGGGTTTTATGTTTTTAGTGGTTTTTAGGGTCCTTTATGGTTTTTAATGTTGTTTAGTTTTTTGGGGGGTTTTAAGTATTTTTAGGTTTTACAGTTTTTTGACTGGTTTCAGGTTTTTTTTTAATTTTTAGGCATTTTTAGTAATTTTTTAAGATATTTATCAGGTTTTAGGGATTTTAGGGAATTTTTTGGTTTTTAGGTTTTTTAGGGTTTTTATGTTTTTTTATGGTTTTTAAAATTTTTTTGATTTTTATGTGATTTATGTGTTTTTAGGTTCTTAGGGTATTGTTAAGGTTTTATAGGGGTTTTAGGGTTTTTTTGTGTTTTAAAGGATTTTTATGGATTTTTAGGATATTTATAATTTTTATGATTTTGATGGTTTTAACGGTTTTAATGGTTGTTTTGGTTTATTTGGGGTTTTTTGAGTTTTTTGGTGCTTAAAGGTATATTAAAGTTATTAATTTGGGGTGGGGGCTATAAAGGGTTTTTAGAGTTTTTAGTGGTTTTTATGGTTTTCATTCGTTTTTATTATGTTATAATATTTTGGGGTTTTATGGTTTTTTAGGATTTTTTAGAATTTTTTGGGATTTTCATGATTTTAGCATTTTTTTTGTTATTTATGGATTTCATGCATTTTTAGATATTAAGTTTTTATTTGTGTTTTTTGGGTTTTTTTGAGTTTTTAACATATTTAGTGATTTTTAAGTATTTTTAACGATTTTTATGGTTTTATGGGTTTTAGGGATTTGTAGAGTTTTAGGGTTCTTTTGGTTTTTAAGGTTTTAGGGTTTTATGTATTTTTTTGTTATTATCGTTTTATTAATTTTTAATATATTTTAGACAATTGTTTGGGTATAAACGGTTTTTGAGTTTTTAGTGTTTTAAGGTTATTATGGGTTTTTTTGTTTTTTTTTTTGGTTTTTAGGGGTTTTAGTGATTTTGGTTTTATAGTTTTCTTTGGGATTTTTAGGGTTTTGTGGGTTTTTATTTTTTTAGTGGTTTTTATGGATTTTTAATATTTTTAACATTTTTAGGGTTTTTAGGGAATTTTAGGGGTTTTAGAGTATTTAGGAGTTTTATGTTTTTTATGGTTTTTTTGGGTTTTAATGGTTTTATTTCAGTATTTTGGGTTTTTTTGGTTTCATAGATTTTTAGACTTTTTAGGGTTTTATAGTATTTTTAATGATTTTGTGGTTTTTTAGTGTTTGATGGGTTTTCCTTGGTTTTCATGTTTCTTAGGAGTTTCTTGGGTTTTTAATGTTGTTCTGGGTTTTTACAGTTTTTATCGATTTTGAAGGTATTTACAATTTTTTGTGGTTTTATTGTTTTTAGTGTATTTTATGTTTTTAGGGGGTTTAAGTTTTTTTTAGGTTTTAATGTATTTTTGGGGTAAATAGGGTTTTTTGGGAGTTCTAAATTATTTTATATTTTTAGGGATTTTTTATGTTTGTATAGTTTTTTAGGATTTTAAGGGGTTTTGAGGGTTTTTATGGTCTTTTTGGGTTTTATAAATTTTTCATTTTTTTAGGATTTTAATGTTTTTTAGAGTTTATTATCATTTATAGTGGTATAATGGGTTTCTATAATTTTTTGTCATATTTAGTGTTATTATGGGTTTTTAGGGTTTCTTATGGTTTATCTGATATTTTTTTTAACGATATGGGGGTATTTAGGATTTTTATCATTTATTAGGTTTTTAGGGGTTTTTAGTGTTTTTAGGTTGTTATGGTTGTCTTAGGTTTTTTATGTTTTTTACATTTTTATGGGCTTTTTGGGATTTTTTATTATTTTTAATGGTTTCTTGTGGTTTTATGGATTTTGGGGGGTTTATAGATTTTAAGGGGTTTTATGGTTTTTATGGTTTTTATAATTTTTTATGTTTTTAGGGTTATTTGGTGGTTTTAGGTTTCTATATTTTTTAGGGATTTTCTAGAGATTTAAGGTTTTTTACATTTTTAGGGTTTTTAGAGAATTTTAATCATTTTTATGTGTTTTAGAGTTTTAGGGATCTGGGGGGTTTTACGGTTTTTAGGTTATTATTTATTTTTGGTTTTTAGTGTTTTTTGACTTTTTTATTGATTTTAATTTTTTAGTGTTTTTTTCATTTTTAGCGATTTAAAGGTTTCTTATTGTCGTTAGTGGGTTTTTAGGGGTTTTAATAGTTTCTATGGATTTAAATGGATTTTTGGAATTTTATGGATTTTAGGGTTTTAGGGTTTTTTTTTATCATTTTCAGTGTTTTTTAGGATTTAGGGTTTTTAAGTGTTTTTATGATTTTATGGTTTGAGTAGTGTTTTCAGGATTTTTATATTTTTTACTTTTTATGGATTTTAGAGTTTTTACGATTTTTATATTTTTTGGGTTTTCATGGATTTTGAAGGGTTTTTGGGGTTTTTAAATTTTTAATGGTTTGATGGGTTTTTTTGATTTTAGGGTTTTTTTAGTTTTTTAAGGATTTTTAGGTTTTTAGATAATTTTAATGAGTTTAGGGGTTTAAAGTGGTTTTACAATTTATTGTATGTTTTTAAGAGTTTTAATGGTTTCAGAGTTTTTAATGTTCTTTGGTGTTTTTATGGTTTTTAGATTTTTATGGGTTTTCAGGGCTTTTAACATTTTAGGTTATTTATGTGTTTAATGATTTTTGTAGTTTTTGAGGTTTTCTAAGTGGTTTTCATCATTTTTGGGGGTTTTACATTTTTAGAGATTTTAAGGACTTTTTTAGGATTTTTTCGATCTTTTAGCATTTTTTATCAGTATTGAAGGGTTTTATTATTTTTAGGGTCTTTAGGGGTTCTAGGGTTTCTAGTGATTTTTATGATTTTAGAGGGTTAAGTGTTTTTTGGTTTTTAAGTATTTCTCAATGATTTTAAGGAATTTGGGAGTATTTTTTGTTTTTAGGGATTTTTATGGCTTTTATTATTTTTAAAGTTTTTATGTTTTTAGGATTTTTGAGGAGTTTTATGTGTTTTTCAGTTTTAGTGTATTTTTGTAGTTTTTATAGGTCTTATTGTTTTTTTAGGTTTTATAATCATTATTATGGGAAATGGGTTTTTGACTTTTTTTTTTGGTTTTTAAGGTTATTATGTCTTTTTAGGGTTTCATTTGGTTTTGAAGATTTTTTATTGTTTTTAGGGTTATTAGGGTTTTTAGTGTTTATTAGGTTTTTAGTGGTTTTAAGTGTTTTTATGTTTTTAAGGATTACTTTGGGGCTGCCGGGTTTTTAGCGTATTGTATGTTTTTAGGGTTTTTATGGATTTTTTGGACATTTAATGTTTTTTTGTTTTTAGGGATTCTGTGGGTTTTATGGATTTAAGGGTTATTAGGGTTTTTAGAATTTTTTAGGTTTTTTTGAGTTTTTAGTTAATTTTTCAATTTTAGGGATTTTTTTAATTTTTTAAGGATTTTTATTGTTTTTTTGAGATTTTGAGAGGGTTTATAGGTTTTATATTATTATGGATTATTTGGGTTTTTGGTTTTTTTTTTGTGTTTTTTGGGGGTTTTTATTTTTTTATATTTTTAACGGTTTTAAGGGTTTAAATGGTTTTTAAAATTTAAGAGTTTTTTTTGTTTCTTACTGATTTTTATGGATTTAAATGGTTTTAAGGAATTTTTACAGTTTGTAGGGTTTTTATATTTTTATGGTTTTTAGCAAATACAGGTTTTTTGGGGTTTTGAGTGTTTTATGGTTTTTAAGGTTTTCTTAATGTTATTATTTTTTTTATACTTTTAGGGATTCTTGGGTGTTTTTTTGAATATTAACATTTTTTAGTATTTTTAGTAATTATGAGTGTTTTAGTGTATTTTATGGTTTTTAGGGTTTTTTTGGTTTTTGGTTTTTAGGTATTTTTAGTTTGTAGGTTATTTTTTTTGTTTTTATGAGTTTTTAGGTATTTTTTTTATTTTCATGGTTCTTTGAGATTTAAGTTATCTTGATGGTTTTTGTGGTTTTTAGGTTATTATGGGGTTTTTTTGTTTTTATGGTTTTTTTATTTTCATAGGTTTTTAATGTTTTTTAAATTTTTAGGTTTCAAGGGGTTTTTAGGGTTTTTGACGCTTTTGAAGTTCATATGGGTTTTATGTTATTTGGGTTTTTAAGGTTTTCTTTGGGTATTCAGTGTTTTAGGGTTTTTTTTACATTTTGAGGTAAATTTACGTGTTTTGTAGAGTTTTTTGGATTTTTATGGTTTTTTATTTTGTTATGAATTTTAAGGGGTTTTGGGGTGTTTTTGGTGTTTTTGTGATTTTAGTGTTTATTTTGAGTTTGTGGGGTTTTCAAGGATTTTTGGATTTTTTTTATCATTTTATGGGTTTAGTGGGTTTTAATACATTTTAGTGGTTGTTTAGGGATTTTATGGATTTTAATGTATTTTTAGGGTATTAGGGGTCTTTACAGTATTTAGGGGTTTTTGGGTTTTTTAGGTTTTTAGAGTTTTCTAGAATTTTAGTGCTATTAATTGGTTTTAGGTTTTTAAGGTTTTCATGGGTTTTTTATCATTAAATAGTTTTTTTTTGTATTTTTTAGATTTTTTGGAATTTTTAGGGGTTTTTAGTATTTTTAGGGATTTTGTGGGTATTTAGGGGTTCTAGGGTTTTTAGTGTTTCTTAGGTTTTTAGGGCAGAAGAGGGGTGAGGCCAGGCTATTCCCAACCCCCTCAAAATTTTTTATGAAAAAAAGAAACTGTAGACAAGGGAGGGGAGGGGTCAATCAACCCACACCCAAAAACCCTTTACAACCCAAGGCCCAAAAGACCCCAAAAACGAAAAATCAAAAAAGAAAAAACACAACAGTAGCTTTATCACTTCACATCCAACAAGTCAATGTCTCCAACCCCATAAGGGTCCCAATCAGCACCATAACCAGAAGAATCATCCGACTCCATTGACTCCCATTCAGATGAATCATATTGCTTTAGGAAGGAAGTGTAATACTCTCTGAGACGTTGTTGCTCTGAATTCAGCTCTACCTTGATTGGATGACCTCCCCTTCTAGAGGAAACTGCCTTAGCATTGTAAGAGGCTCTTGTGGACACTGTCTTAGGCATGGTCGAATAGTCCTTCCTTGACTTCCTCTTTCGTGGATCTGGAGGGACCCCTAAAGGTTTGTTGTGATTCCAAACTAGCATGACCACCTTGAGAAAGGACCTAACCTTGATGATCATATTTATATTATGATTCATCCTTCTACGAATCTCCTGGAAACAATCTTGGTCAGGGATGAAGGTGGTTTCCTGATTAAGGGTGAAAAGGACCCTTCCTTGCATCATGCTCAGATCCATAGGTGCAGGTTCCTTTCTAGTTAAAAGAGGGGAAACCACACCAACCTGCCTCTCCTCCCTAGGCAGCCTTCTTTCATCCCCCTGGATATTCTGCAACTCCAACTCATACCAGCACATACATCCAGTACTGTCTGCAAGAGTCTCCATATCTACTTCCAGGACCGGGCTCATCACCTTCTCCTATGAAGTGGCATCCCCCTTCTCGGGAAGATCCCCCTCCCCAGCTCCTTCCCCCTGCCCGGACGCCAACCTGATCGCCAACATTCCCCCTTGTTCAACCGCCCCCCTAACTTTCCCATTGTCCCCTTCTCCTCAAACTTCTCCACTTCCTATTTTTCTAACACACTCTGCTCAGCAACATCGCATGGTGCAGTTACTACCACCTCCATCTCCACACCTCTAGGACCAGCTGCAAGTACTCCATTATCCACCAAGGATGTAACCCCTCTGGTCTGGCCCAAATATCCCAGCTCTGTCCCACTATTATTCTGGTCCACACCCCCTCCATCACACCCATTAGCAGCAACCTATTCCTCACTCAATATCTGTGTATCCAATTTCACATTCTCAGTATCAGCCACATGGGACCCTGAGCCCCTCCTCCCCAGAAATCTTGCTTCCTTTCTCCTCATTCATTGCAACCTCCTCACAATAATGAACCAGCACTTTCATGTCCCTTTTTCACTCTCATCCGCACCCCCCAAGTGCCTAGTTGTGTCCAGACTTATCGTATCTTCCTTAACACTCAGGTCCACACTCCCTTTGTCACGCCTAACATCAGCATCCTCCACATCACACCCATGTTCAGCATGCTTCGTACACCTAGAGTCAGCAAGTGGAGCCCCTTGAACCTCCTCCTCAGTCTCTAGGCCTTGAAACTGATTGGAAGTTGGAAATGCATCCAGCCTCCTCATCATAATTTTATTAGTGGGAATCTGCATCCCACCAGCAGCAACCTCCCTACTTGAAAAACATCCAGCATCTGGGAGTTGAAAATCTATCCTCAGTCTCTTGAATATATCACTCACCTTGGTCTCAGGATGGCACTGAACATCCATTCTCCCAAGTCCTTGATCAGTAGACCCATGGTCCCCCAGCACAACCGGGATATCAGCCTGCACAATCCTCCAGCTCACTGATCCAGAACCAGGACCAAAAGCAGAAGCCACCCCCCTTGGCGGTAGTCCTTTCATGCTCACTTGAAATAGCTGTTGAAACTTCCTTAACATGCACCCCCAACTAGGACTAACCCTCTTCACCAGACTTCAAAAGAAGATTATCCATTGCATTGCCTCCTACACCTCACCCTGGTTGTGACTCCCTTCATCATCCCCCTTCTGCGATTGATGCGAAGAACCACAATTCTTGCTGGCACACTTACAAGCCCGAACACTATAACCTAGTTTCCAACAGGAGGAGAAAAAATCAGTCCATGACTCAAAAATCACAGGTTGCTTCCACCTAAGCTCCTCACCAACAGCAATCCAAACAAAATAAACTAGTTTTTTCGATGCATCAATCTCAATAAAGGACCTATGGGCTACAGGGTGGAAAATGGACCTCGTTCTACAGTACACACATAAGAACCTTCCCACCATATTTCCCAACATGGAAATGATGGAGAAATTCTAAAAGGGAAAGGGAAGTTCAGGAAATCTATCCCAATATGCCACCATCAGTGAGTCACGATTCAGATGCAGGTAAAAGCTCCACTGAGAGAGGGAAAAATGAGCACCACTGCATTTTCGAGGAGCCACGGACTAGGCAAGAATCATATCATCCTCTGACACAAAAGGAATCTGGATGCATCTACTATCAATGTGTTCTATTGTGGCACGATCCTGGAGGTCCCAATGTTCAAACACAAATCTGTCAAAAACATCCACCGATGGTCGCCAAATCCAGATGTAAGCAACCATGGTCAGCCTATATAGGGCAGAGCATTCTATGTTTTTTAGTGTTTTTAGGGTGTTTTATGTTTTTAGGGGTTTTTAGGGATTTTTTAGGTTATTGTGGGTTTGTTTGTATTTTTAGGGGTTTTAAGGGGTTTTTCTGGTTTTATGGGTTCTAGGTATTTAGAGTTTATTTGGCGTTTTAGGGTTTTTTTACTTTTAGGTATTTTGTGTTTTTTTAAGGTCTTTTAATTATTTTGGTTTTTAAAGGGTTTATAGAGTTTTTATGGGTATTTAGGGTTTTTAAGGGTTTAATTATTTAGGGTTTTTATGGGTTTTATTGGTTTTTATGGTCTTTTATGGTTTTTAATGTTGTTTATGTTTTTTGGAGGTTTATGTGATTTTAGGTTTTACTTTTTATGAAGGGTTTCATGGTTTTTAAAATTTTTAGGCATTTTTAGTAACTTTTATGATAATTATGTGTTTTTAGGGATTTTATGTATTTTTTTGGGTTTTTAAGGTTTTTAGGGTTTTAAGGTTTTTTATTTTTTAAAACATTTTTTAGGTTTTTACGTGATTTAATTGTTTATAGGTTTTTAGGTTTCTATTATTATTTTTAGGGGTTTTAGGGTTTTTTCATTTTTAAAGGTTTTTAGTGATTTTTAGGAATTTTATGGTTTTTATGATTTAGATGGATTTTTTAGGGCTTTAATGGTTTTTTGGTTTTTTGGGGATTTATTTGTTTTTATGGGCTGGAAGGTATTTTAATGTTTTTAATGTTTTTGGGGGTTTAAATGGGTTTTTGAGTTTTTAGTGGGTTTTTAAGGCTTTCATTGGTTTTTATATTTTTCTAGTTTTTAGGGTTTTTATGATTTTAATGATTTTTTTGATTTTTAGGGTTTTTTAGAATTTTAGGTTTTTTTAGGTTTTTTATGTTTTTTAGGGATTTCATGTATTTTTAGATATTAAGTTTTTTTTGTGTTTCTCTAGGTTTTTTGAGTTTTTTACGTATTTAGGGATTTTTATGGAGTTTTTTAGTATTTTATGGTTTTAATTGTTTTGGGGATTTTGAGGGTTTTTAGGGTTTTAAAGGTTTTTAGGGTTTTATGGTTTTTTATGTTTTTATTAGTTTTGAATGGTTTTTAAACATTTTTTGGGGTATAAATCATTTTACATCTATTAGTTTTTTATGGTTATTAGGGGTTTTTAGGTTATTTCGGGTTTTTAGGTGTTTTAGTGTTTTAAGTTTTTAATGTTTTATTTGGGGTTTTTATGGTCTTTATGGGTTTTTATGTTTTTAGGGATTTGTAGGTATTTTTAAGATTTTTAAGATTTTTTGGGTTTTTAGTTATTTTTAGGGTTTTTAGGGTATTTAGTGGTTTTAGGTTTTTTATGAGTTTTTTGGGTTTTATTTCAGTTCTTTGGGTTTTTTGGTTTCATTTATTTTTAACTTTTTAGGGGATTAATTTAGTTTTAATGTTTTTGTGGTTTTTTATTGTTTTATGTGTTTTTCTTAGTTTTCAATGTTTTTAGGGGTTTCTAGGGTTTTTAATGTTGTTATGGGTTTTTAGGATTTTTATAATATTTTATTTTTTCTAGGGGTTTTATGTGTCCTTTGGTTTTAATGTTTTCTTAGGGTTCATTAGGGTTTTTAGTTTTTTTCTATTTACGGGATTTATAGGGATATTTTAGGTTTTTTATGAGAATTTATGGATTTTGATTGTTTTTAGGCCTTTTAGGGTTTTATGGATTTTTATTATTTTTTATATTTTTTAGGGATTTAATTTTTTTAGGTTTTTATGGTTTTATTAGGTTTTTTTCTTGGGGTTTATGGTTTTTTCAAATTTAGCGAATTCTTTGGTTTTTTTGTATTTTTATGGTTTCTCTATTTATTTGGTTTTTGAGTGTTTTTATGGTTTTAGGGTTTTTAGGAGTTTCATAATTTCTTTGGGTATAGAGTATTTTTGAGGTTTTTAGAGTTTTATGGTTTTTTATAGTTTATTAATATTTTTATGGGTTTAAATGTTTATTAGAGTTTTTTGTGGTTTTAGGGTTTTTATGGGTTTTTAGGGTTTAATGGTTTTTATAGGTTTTATGATTTTTATGTGTTTTAGGGTTTTTTAGAGTTTTATGTGTTCTTTAGTTTTTATGGGTTTTTATGTTTTTTAGAGTTTTAAGGTTTACTTAACAATTTTCAGGTTTTTTCAAATTTTTTATGTTTTTAGGGTTTTAGGGTTTTAATGTTTTTTTATGTTTTTTATGCATTTTTAGTTTTTTTGGGTTATGAGGTTTTTCAAGGATTTGGGGGTTTTCATGTTTTAGCATCATTTTTTTTTGTTTTTTTTTGGGTTTTTGGTTTTTTAGTGTTTTTAGTGTTTTTTTATAGTTTTTAATAAATTTTGTGGTTTTAAATTGGTTTTTATAGTTTTTTGTGGTTTTTTATTTTTTTGGGATTTTTAATGTTTTTAGGTGTTGTATGGATTTTAGGGTCAATTATGGTTTTAGGGTTTTTTATGGTTGTTAGGGATTTTAAGTGTTTATAGGTTTTTTTTGTTTTCTTAGGGTTTTTCATTTTTATGATCTTTTATGTTTCTTTTATTTTGGGGGACTTTAAGAATATTTATGGTTTTTGGGTTTTTAGGGGTTTTTAGGGTTTTTAGGGTTTTATATGGTTTTTAGGGGTTTTAAGGTTTTTTTCATTTTTAGAATATTAAGGGTTTTTAGGGTTTTAAGGGTTTTATGTGATTTTAGGTTTTTAAAGTTTTATTACGATTTTTTATGTTTTTTAGAGTTTTTACATTTTTATGGATTTTTATGTTTTCTAAATATATTAAGGGGTTTAGGGTTTTTATGGATTTTGATAATTTAACTATTTTGATGTTTCTAATTTTATATGTTTTTGGGATGTTTTGAATTTTTTAGATTTTTAACATTTTTTAGAGTTTTTTTAACATTTTTGGGTTTAATGTGTTTTTAAATTTTTTATTTTCTTAGGATTTTAAGGGGTTTTAGGGTTTTTAAGTTTTTTAGGGGTGTTTACGGTTTTTACGGGTTTTAGTGTTTTTTGAGATTTTAGAATTTGTAGTTTTTTAAGCGTTTTTAATTGTTTTTAGGTTTGTATGGTATTCATAACTATTTTTAGGGTTTTTAGAGTTTTTTACATTTTTTAATTTTTACGGAATTTAAATAATTTTCATGGGTTTTTGGGTTTTTTGATATTTTTAGGTGTTTTAGGGGTTTTAGGATTTTTTGGGTTTTAAGGGTTTTTTGGGTTGTTGTGATTTTTTGAGTATTTTAGGTTTTATGGTTGTTTAGAATTGTCAATGTTTTTTTGGATTTAAAGAGGTTTTATAGTTTTTAGTGGTTCAAGGGTTTTTATGTTGTTTTGTGTTTTTTTACAGTCTTCATTGGTTTTTAGGATTTTTAGGTGTTTAATTGTTTTTAGAACCTTTTATGGTTTTTAGTATTATTTAGGTTTTTTTTTTGTTTTAGGTTTTTTAGGTTTTTAGGGTTTTCATAGGGGTTTTCATGGTTTTAGTTTTTTTTATTTTGTTTCAGTTTTGGGGAATTTTTGGATTTTTATGGTTCTTTTGGAGGGGGTAGGGGTGTTTAATATTTTTTGGGATTTTTGGAGTTTTGGGTGTTTTAGTGGTTTTTGTGTTTTTTGGTTTTTAAGGGTTTTAATTATTTTATTGTATTTAAGGATTTCTCTTGGTTTTTCATGATTTTTTGGGTTTTTACATTTTTTGGAATTTTTATGACTTTTTTAGGAATTTTATGGTTTTTAGGTTTTTTTGATATTTATTGTTTCTAGGGTTTTGTATTGTTTTGTGGTTTTTTTTGTTTTTTATTTGGTTTTTAGGGTTTTCAATGTGTTTTAGGAGTTTTAATGGTTTTTTAAGTTATTAGGGTTTTTAGTGTTTATTTGGTTTTTATGGGTTTTAATTTTTTTAATTTTTTTAAGGTTTACATTGGGGTTTCCAGGGTTTTTAGGGTATTTTATGCTTTTAGGGGTTTATATGGATTTTGTTGGGCTTTTATGGTTTTCTGGTTTTTAGGGATATTGTGGGTTTTATATATTTAATGGTATTTATGGTTTTTTTTAATTTTTTTTGGTTTTTATAGTTTTTAGTGATTTTCCACAATTTAATTATTTTATGATTTTTTTATGGATTTTTATGGATTTTTATGGTTTTAGGGTTCTAAGGTTTTTAGGGTTTTATGGTTT
This sequence comes from Viscum album, assembly GCA_963277665.1. Classification (NCBI taxonomy): domain Eukaryota; kingdom Viridiplantae; phylum Streptophyta; class Magnoliopsida; order Santalales; family Viscaceae; genus Viscum; species Viscum album. The sequence continues at coordinate 1,120,184,842 of OY728152.1, forward strand.
TTTTTTGTTTTTATGTTTTTATTAGTTTTTAATTGTTTTTAAACATTTTTGGGGGTATAAACGGTTTTAGTGTTTTTAGTGTTTTATAGTTATTATGGTTTTTAGGTTTTTTTGGGGTATTTAGGTGTTTTATTATTTTTGGTTTTTATGGTTTTATTTGGGGTTTTAGGGTTTTATGGGTTTTTTCATTTTTAGGCGTTTTAGTGATTTTTATGATTTTTATGATTTTTACGATTTTTAGGGGTTTTAAAGATTTTAGGGTTTTTAGGGTATTTAGGGGTCTTATGTTTTTTATAGTTTTTTGGGGTTTTAATGGTTTTATTTCATTTTTTAGGTTTTTTTTATTTCATATATTTTTAACATTTTTAGGTGTTTAAAGTATTTTTAATGTTTTTGTGGGTTTTTAGGGTTTTATGAGGTTTTCTTTGTTTTCACGATTTTTAGGGGTATTTAGGGTTTTTAATGTTGTTTTGGGTTTTGAGGGTTTTTATTGATTTTGAAGGTATTTACAAATTTTTAGGGGTTTTAGTGTTTTTAATGTTTTTTAGGTTTTTATGGGGTTTAAGTGTTTTTTAGATTTTAAAGTTTTCCCTAGGGTAATTAGGGTTTTTGTGTTTTCTAATTTTTGAGGTAATTTTTGGTATTTTTTTTTTGTTTTTATAGGTTTTTAGGATATTTAGGGGTTTCAAGTGGTTTAAATATCTTTTTGGGTTTTAGGATTTTTTCATTTTTTTTTATTTTAATGTTTTTTAGAGTTTATTATCATTTTTTGTTGTATAATGTGTTTCTAGAGTTTATTGTGGAATTTAGTGTAATTATGGATTATTAGGGTTACTTAAGGTTCATAGGAAATTTTCTGTTTTTAACAATATTAGGGTATTTAGGATTTTAATCATTTATTAGGTTTTTAGTGGTTTTAAGTGTTTTTAGTTTATTAAGGGTTTCTTAGGTTTTTTAAGTTTTTTTTACATTTTTATGGTGTTTTAGAAATTGTTTATTAATTTTATGGGGTTTTGGGGGTTTTATGGATTTTGTGGGTTTTTATAGATTTTAAGGGGTATTACGGGTATTACAGGTATTTATAACTTTTTAGGTTTTTAGGGTTATTCAGTGATTTTAGGATTTTATGTTTTTTCTAGGGCTTTTCAGGGGATTTAGGTTTTTTTCTACATTTTTAGGGATTTTTAAGGATTTATTAGTATTTTTATGTGTTTTAGAGTTTTAGGGATCATGAGGGTCTTACAAGTTTTAGGTTATTATTTATTTTTCGGCTTTTAGTGTTTTTTGAGTTTTTTAGTTTTTTAATGTTTTTAAAGTATTTTTCATTTTTAGGGGTTTAAAGGGTTTTTAGTTTCATTAGTCTAAAGGATAGATATGCCACGCTTTTCTGGGCAAGATCTCAGTCTTTCAAAAATAAAGTGTCGTTAGTGGGTTTTTAGAGTTTTTATGGGTTTCTAGGGATTTTAATAGTTTTTTTGAATTTTATGGTTTTTATGAATTTAGGGTTTTTGTATGTTTTTTAGTATTTTTACATTTTAGGGGGATTAAATATTTTTATTTTTTAAGGTTTTTCAGTGTTTTTCAGGGTTTTACATATTTTTTTTATGTTTTTAGGGATTTTGGGATTTTGGGATTTTTAGGATCTTTATATTTTTTATGTTGTTAATGGATTTTGAGGGGTTTTAAGGTTTTTTTATGTTTTAATTGTTTGATGAGTTTTTTTTTTGTGATTTTAGGGTTTTTATAAATTTTAAGGTGTTTTAGGTTTTTAGATAATTTAATTTTTTTTAGGTATTTAATGGGGTTTTACAGTTTTTTGTTGTTTTTTAGGAGTTTTAAGGGTTTCAGGGTTTTTATTATTTTTAGGTGTTTTGTGGTTTTTAGCATTTTAGAGTTTTTAGGGATATAGTGGTTTATGATATTTAATGGTTTAAAGAGTTTTTAGTTTTTTGAGGTTTTCTAATTGGTTTTCAAGGTTTTTGGAGTTTTTTCAATTTTTGGGATTTTTAAGGCCTTTTAAGGATTTTTAGGGTATTCTAGTGTTTTTTATCAATATTGAAGGGTTTTATTATTTTTAGGCTCATTAGGGGTTTAGGGTTTCTAGTGTTTTTATGTTTTTAGGGGGTTTAAGAGTTTTTTTGTTTTAAATTTTTTCAAAGGGATTTTAAGGGTTTTGAGTGATTTTTATGCTTTTATGGATTTTTAGGGCTTTTTTAGGGTTTAGATTTTAATGGGTTTTTAGGGGCTTTGAGGGTATTAATGGTTTATTTCAGTTTTAGTGTATTTTTTTGTTTTTATAGCTTTTAGGGTTTTTTATATTTTATTTAAATTTTTAAGGGTTGAAAGGGGTTTTAGATTTTTTTGTGTTTTTTAGGGTTATTATGTGTTTTTAGGGTTTCTTAAGGTTTTTAGGAATTTTTATGGTTTTTAGGGTTATTATGGTTTTGTGTTTTTATTTGTTTTTTAGGGTTTTTATGTTTTTAAGGTTTACTTTGGGTATTCCATGTTTTTAACGGTATTTTATATTTTTAGGTATTTTTATATATTCTTTGGGATTTTATGGTTTTTTTGGTTTTTTGGGATTTTCTGGGTTTTATGGATTTAAGGGTATTTAGAATTTTTCAAGTTTTTAGAGTTTTTAGTGATGTTTTTACAATTTTAGGGATTTAATGGATTTTTATGGGTTTTATTATTTTTATGGATTTTTTGAGATGTTGAGGGGTTTTAAGGGTTTGATATTATTATGGATTTTTTGGGTTTTTAGGTTTTTTTTTGAGTTTTTTGGCTTTTTTATTTGTTTAGATTTATTAACCTTTTTAAGGGTTTAAATAATTTTTATAGTTTTTTGTGGTTTTATGTTTTTTTTTGGTTTTTATGGATTTTTATGGTTTTAAGGGGTTTTTATGGTTTGTAGAGTTTTTATATTTTTATGGTTTTTACCATTTATAAGTTTTTTAGGGTTATATGTTTTTTATGGTTTTTAAGGTTTTCTTAATGTTTTTCATGGTTTTTTATGTTTTTAGGTAATTTATATAATTTTTTGAGTTTCAATGTTTTTTAGTATTTTTTTGCAAATTTTAGTTTTTTAGGGTTTTTATGGTTTTATGGTTTTATAGTTTTTTTAGTTGTTTGGTTTATTTAGTTTTTAGGGTATTTTTATGTTTTTATTAATTTTAGGGATTCTTAGTATTTTAATAGTTTTTAGAGTTTTAAGTGATATTGATGGTTTTTACTGTTTTTAGGTTATTATGGGTTTTTTGTTTTTATGGTTTATTATTTTTTTGGTTTTTAATGTTTTTTAGATTTTAATAAAAATTATAGGTTTAAAGTGTTTAGTGGTTTTTTGGGTTTTTATGGTTTTAGTGGTTTTTTAAATTTTTAAAATTTTTGGGGTTCTTAGGTTTTTTAAGGCTTTTTAGGTTAATATGGGTTTCATGTTTTTTAGAGTTTGAAGTATTTCTTTTGGTTTTCAGTATTTTAGGGTTTTTTATATTTGGAGGTAAGTTTTGAATTTTAAAGAGTTTCTAAGATTTTAATGTTTTTATTTTATTAATAATTTTATGGCGTTTTTGGGTGTATTTTGTTTTTTTTTTTGTGATTTTAGTGTTTATTTTGAGTTTGTAGGGTTTTCAAGGATTTTTGGGGATTTTTTTATTATTTTATGGGTTTAATGGTTTTTAGATATTTTAGTGGTTGTTTAGGGATTTTATGGATTTTAAGGTATTTTTAGGGTTTTTAGGGGTCTTTATAGTATTTAGCGATTTTATGGTTTTTACGGTTTTTTCAGGTATTTTTTTGTTTGATAGGATTTTAGTGATATTAATAGCTTTTAGGTTTTTATGGTTTTGATGGGGTTTTTTTATCTTTAAAGGTTTATCTGTTTTTTTGTATTTTTTGAGATTATTTGGGATTTTTAGGGGGTTGTAGGGTTTTTAGAGATTTTGGGGGTATTTAGGGTTTTTAGGGTTTTTAGTTTTTCTTTAGGTTTTTATAGGATTTATGAGTTTTTTAGGTTTTTAAAGTTTTCATACTTTTTTTTGTATTTTTAGTAAATTATTTGTTTGTGGTTTTTATGGATTTCTTAGGATTTTTATGATTTTTAAGGATTTTGAGGGTTTTAGGGGTTTTCTGTTTTTTTTGGCTTTATGGTTTTTTAATGATTTAGGGTTCTTTTAGTTTTTATTTTTTTAATATTATATATATTGTTTTAACATTTTAATGGGTTTATAATATTTTAAGTGTTTTTAGTGGATTTATGGTTATTATGGATTTAAAGGGTTTTTTAGGGTTTTTAGGGTTTTTTTTGGTTTTTATGATTTTTTTAATGGATTTTATGGTTTTTATCATTTTTTATGTTTTTAGGGGTTTTATTTTTTTAATGTTTTTATGGGTTTATTATGTTTTTATGGTTTTAAGGTTGTTTTATATTTTTAGGGATTTTAAGGGCTTCTCTAGGTTATTGTGGATTTTTTGGGTTTTTAGGGTTTTGAGGGGTTTAATGGTCTTATGGTTTTTAGGTATTTAGATATTTTTGGGGTTTTAGGTGTATTTGGTTTTTATTTTGTTTAAAATTTTTTAAAGGACTTTTAATTTTTATGTGTTTAAAGGGTTTTTAGAGTTTTTATGGGTCTTTAAATTTTTATGGGTTTTTAGGGGATTAATGGTTTAGGGAAAGGAAGATGAGAGGGTCAGGCTATTGCCAACCCCCCCCCCCCCCCCCACAATTTATTAGAAAGAATGATTCCACAGACAAGAGAGGGGAGGTTTCAAGAGACCCACACCCAAAAACCATTTACAACCTCAACCCCAAAAAGACACCAAAAACCCGCAAAGAAGAAAAAAACACACAAAGCATAAAAACAAAAAAGTCACCAACATCACCTCCCAGCACATCAGCAACCAGCTGCCAGCAAAACCAAACCATATTCAGCAACTTCATCAACCTAGCTTCAGCACCACAAAGATAGAATCACCAACCTCCATCAGCCTCAAGGAAACCACAGTCACCGCTTTCACCACCAAGAAACATCAATGACCACCAATCAACAACCAGTGACTAGCAGCAACAATCACAATAAACACCCACCACAACAAAGAACCAACAAAAATTGATCAGAATCGCAAGATACTAGAGGATACGACGATCATATCCATCCCCTATAATCTACTGGAGGAAAAACAGAGTAAACCAAAGCACACCAGAACCATCGTTAGGCCGGGAAGAAGCCGGGCTGGGATTTTTTGGCCGATAGTGCCAGGTCGAACACCAAGAACCCACAGCCGAGACCAAATCCTAGAATTCAGGAGGATCGCGCCACATGTTTCAACTCAATCTTGAGGAAATAGAGAATTCGTAGAAGCCGTAATGAGAACTCAAGGATAGGGGAACACCAAATCAGACACCAAGAACACCAAGCGCAACACCAAGCTGTCACAGCCACAAAAGATCCCATATCTAGAAAAGAAGACATCATTCTAAAAACCCAGATCTGGACCACATAGAACTGAAGCAAGCCAAACCCAGATGGGGATCCCAAAGCTAGGAGAGTCGAAGTCACCTCAGTGGGAACCGGAGAAACAACTAGCAATCCAAAGCCGAAGCCAAATCTCAAAGTCGCACAGTGCGACGAAGCCACCTGTAGATGAGAAGCGAAGCCAAGGCACAAGTGGGCAACCTCCATTGATTCTAATCCATGGCGAAGCCGCGGTCACCAAGGTCGAACCACACCAGAGGGGGGAGGAGGATAATATGAATGGTTTTAATGTTGTTTATCTTTTTTGGGGGAATTAAGTGTTTTTAGGTTTTATAGTTTTAAAAATGGTTTTAGTGTTTTTTAAATTTTTCGGCATTTTTAGTAAATGTTTAGGATATTTATGGGTTTTTTATGGATTTTAGGGATTTTTTTGGGTTTTAAGGTTTTTTAGGGTTTTATTTGTTTAGGGTTTTTAATTTTATTAGAATTTTATGTGATTTATGATTTTTTTTTATGTTTTCAGGGTTTTTGTTGAGGTTTTTAGGGGTTTTAGGGTTTTATATGCTTATAGGTATTTTTAAGGGTTTTTATGGTTTTTATTGTTTTTATGATTTTACCTAATCAGGATCCAGTTCTGGAAGTTTAAACTGATTAGAATAGATATCCCATAGATGAGAATAAGGCACTGGGGAACACGAAAAATGATGGTAATATGAGGGGAATCAGTAAAGAGCGCAAAGATTACTCATATTTTCCAAACTCCTATGGTGACATGTTCAGCGAAGAAATTAAATTCCAAACAGAGGGATACTGATGTTCTTGATCGACCCTTAGAATCACTTTTCAGTTTGGGTGCGACATCAGTTGAATAGGTTTTGATTCTTAACACTACTGAAGAAGAAGCTACTAGAGCGATGGGGAGACCATTGAGGTTGGATCTCAATGAGTTTTAGTATAACTAGATCGACAGGAAAGACTTGATTTTAGTAGGGGGATTCAAGAAAGGGAAGATCAAATTTGATGAGTACATTCATACTTGGGAAAAATTGTGGTATAGACTTGAGGATCTCTTAATTGATGCATGGACACTCAGGTACACAATATATCTTGAAAATCATTTAGGGAGATAAAATATGGTCGTCTTAAATTTTCTTTTAATGGTTCAATTATTTATTTTTGTGTATGAACCCATGGTTTCTCACATTTTCCTAAAATATTTTTAAATAATAAAAAATTCAATTTTCAGTCATTCATTCATTGGTTTTTAGAGTTTTCTAGTTTTTAGGGGTTTAATGGTTTTCAGGATTTTTTTTTGATTTTTATGGATTTTTGGATTTTTATTATTTTTTAGGTTTTTATCGATTTCATTTGTTTTAATATATTATGTTTTTATTTGTGTTTCTCTTATTGATTATAGTTTTTTACATATTTGAGGATTTTTAAGGATTTCATTGAGGATTTTAATTGTTTTAGGGGTTTGGGGATTTTGAGGGTTTTATGGGTTTTAAGGTTTTTTGGGATTTATTATTTTTTTGGTTTTTATGGTTTTATTAGTTTTTAATTATTTTCAAAAACTATAGGGGTATAAATGGTTTTAGAGTTTTTAGTGATTTAAGTTTATTATGGGTTTTTAGGTTTTTCTTTTTAGTTTTTAGGTGTTTTAGTGTTTTAGGTTTTTAAGGTTTTCTTTGGGTTTTTAGGGTTTTTATGGGGTTTTACGTTTTTATGTATTTTTATGGATTTTTAAGATTTTTAGGATTTTTAGGGTTCTTAGGGATTCTATGGTTTTTATGGTATTTAGGTGTTTTATGTTTTTATGGTTTTTTTGGGTTTTAATAATTTTATTTTATTTTACTTTTGTTTTTTTTGTTTTTAGAGATTTTTAACATTTTTTGGGGTTTAAATTATTTTTAATTTTTCATGGTTTTTTAGTGTTTTATGGTTTTTCATGGTTTTCATGGTTTTTTGGGGTTTCTAATTTTTTTAATATTTTTTTGTGTTTTTAGGTTTTTTATCATTTTTTTTAATTTTTCTCGGGGTTTTATGTGTCATTTGGTTTTAATTTTTTCTTAGGGTTCCTTAGAGTTTTTAGTATTTTTAAAAATTAATGGATTTATAGGGATTTTTTAGGATTTTTTTGGGATTTCATGGATTTTTAGGTTTGTTAAGGTTTTTAAGATATTTAGGTTTTTTATGGATTTTTATTTTTTTTATATTTTTTAGAGATTTAAAGAATTTTTATGTTTTTCAGGTTTTCTTCGATATTTTCATGGGGTTTATGATTTTTTCTTTTTTATGGATTTCTTTTGTTTATTATAATTTTTATGGTTTTTTTGGTTTTTATAGATTTTGAGTGTTTTTAGGTTTTTTAAGTATTTTAGGAGTTTTATTATTTTTTTTGGGTTTAGAGTACTTCTGAGTTTTTTAGAGTTTTATGGTTTTTTTGGAGTTTTTTTAACGTTTTTGGGGGTTTAAAGTTTTATTATATTTTTAGTGGTTTTAGGATTTTTATGTGTTTTTAGGGTTTAATGGTTTTTATGGGTTTTATGATTTTTATGTGTTTTAGGGGTTTTTAGTGGTTTTTGCGTTCTTTATATTTTATGGGGTTTTACGTTTTTTTAGTGTTTTATGGTTTACTTAAGAGTTTTCATGGTTTTTATTATTTTTTTGTAGGGTTTTAGGGTTTTGTTATGATTTTTATACATTTTAAGTGTTTTGGGGATTTCATGGTTTTCAACGTTTTTAGGTTTTAGTGTCTTTTTTAAATTTTTATGGTTTTTCTTGTTTTTTAAGTTTTTAGGTGTTTTATGTGTGTTTAGGTTTTTAATTATTTCTTAGTATTTTTCACGTTTTTTAGATTTTTTATTTATTTTTAAGTCCCTTTTATTATTTTTTTTGGTTTTAGAGGTTTTAGGTGTTTGGAGAGTTTTTCAGGTTTTTAGGGTGTTTCAGGTTTTTTTGGGTATTTATAATTTTTTTTTTGTTTTGAGGGGTTTATTTTTGTTATTTTTAATTTTCCATTATTAAAATTGAGATTTTTTAGGTTTTATTACATTTTTTAGGTATTTTATGATTTTTTATGAGTTTTTAGGGGTTTTCAAGATTTTGAGGGATCTAGAGGATTTAGGTTTTTTGGATTTTTAGGGATTTTTATTGGGTTTTTATGTTTATTTAGGTATTAAAAAGTTTTTTAACCTTTTTAGATGTTTAAATGGTTTGTATAGGTTTTATTGGGTATTTATATTTTTATGTGTTTTTAGGATTTTTAAATAATTTTGTGAAGTTTTATTGTTATTATGGATTTTGTGGATTTTTTAGGGTTTTAGTGTTTTTTAGTTTTTAGGTTTTTTAATTATTTTTACCTATTTAAAGATTTCTTAGTATATTCCATGGTTTTTAGGTGTTTCTATGTCTTTAGTTATTTTTATTAGTTTATTTGGATTTTTATTTTTTTACTGTATTTAGGGATTTTAAGGGGTTTTAGGGGTATTTTGGGTTTTGGGGTTTTTTTATATTTCTTGGGGTTTTAGGATTTTTAGGGTTTTTTAATGTATTTTAGAGTTTTTTAACATTTTTAGGTGTTTAAAGGGTTTTTATATTTTTTTTGGTTTTTAGGGTTTTTATGAGTTTTTAGGGTTTTATGGTTTTTAGGGGTTTTTTTGTTTTATAGAGTATTTTTGGGTTTTTTTAAAGTTTTACGAATTTTTAGGGTTTTTAAGGTTTTAAAATTTTTCTTAGTTTTTTAGTTTTTATTTTGGATTTTAATGGTTTTTAGGTTTTTTTATATTTTTTGGTATTTTAGTGATTTTTAAGGATTTATAGGGGTATTAGGGTTTTTTAGGTTTGTATGGTATTTATCATTGTTTTTTGGGTTTTTTTGAGTTTTTATTAGTTCCAATTTATTGATATTTATTAATATTTTTATGGTTTTAAAGGTTTTTAATATTTTTAGTTGCCTTTATAGATTTATGGGTTTTCTGGGATTTTCATGATATTTATATTTTTATTCAAGGTTTGAGGTTTTTAAGGTTTTTATGTTTGTAGGGATTTCTAGGGGTTTAAGCGTTTCTTAATATTATTAGGGGTTTTAATTACTTTATGAATTTTAATTTTTACTAAGGGATTTTACGGTTTGTTGAAATTTTATGGATTTTTTGTGATCTTTTTTCTGATTTTTCTGGTTTGTATGATTTTTATATATTTTAGGGGTTCTTGGGTTTTGAGGGGATTTATGTTTTTAATAGTTTTTCTAAGGTTTTAGTATTTTTGATTTTATATGGTTTTTTAATTTAGTTTAGATTTTTTTAATAATTTTAGTGCTTTAAAGGGTTTTAAGAGTTTTTAGTTGTGTTTTGGGGTTTTAGTATTTTTTAGGGGTTGAGGGGCGTTTGTGGATTTTTTGACTTTTTGTGTCTTTTGGGGTATTTTAAGGTTTTAGGCACATTATAGGATTTTTAGTGTGTTTATAGATTTTATTTTTCTCTTAGAGATTTCCATGTTTTGGGGTTATTTTACATTTTTAGGGATCTTTAAGTTTCTTTTCGGTTTTTATGGTTTTTGGTGTTTTTAGGGATTTTTATGGGTGTTATGGTTTCTTGGTTTTTAGAGTTTTTAGGATTTTTATGTGTTTTAAATGATTTTATGTATTAACGAATTTCTTTTGGGATTTATAGGTTTTTTATGTTTTTTATATTTTTATGTTTTTTAGGTCTTTAAATGAATTTTATGGGTTTTTAGCATTTTTAGGGATTTTGGGGGTTTTTTGGTTTTTTTATTTTTTCGGGGGTTTTAGGTTTTTTAGGTTTTTTAATGTTTTTAGTTGTTTAATGGTTTTTTAGTGTTTTTAGTGGTTTTTATGGTTTTTATGGTGGTATCAGGTTTTATGTGATTTTATGGTATATAGTATTTCTATGGTGTTAATGAGTTTTTAGGGTTTTTAACATTTTTTGGATTTTTAGGGGTTTTATGTTCTTTTAGGTTTTAATGTTTTCATAGGGGTTTTCAAGGTATTGATATATTTTTATGTTTTTAGGTATTTTTATATATTTTTGGATTTTTATGATTTTAATATTTTTTTTGGGTTTTTATGGTTTTTATGGTTTTTTGTGGTTTTATAGGTTTTTTTAGTTTTTAGGGGTATTATGGTATTTTTATTTTTTTTATTTTTATTTTTTTAAGGTCAATTTGTTTTAGAGTGTTTATTGGGTTTTTAGGTTTTTATTGGATTGGAGGGTATTTTTATGGTTTTAAGGATATTAATGGTGTTTTGGGTTTTTATGGTCTTTTAGTGTTTTAAGGGATTTTAGCATTGTTATGTTTTTATGGGTTTTATGTGTTTTTATATTTTTATCCTTTCCTTAAGGGTTTTTTAATTTTTATGTTTTTTATGTCTTTATGGATTTGTAGATGTTTTAAGGACTTTTACAGTTTTAAGGGTTTCTTGGGATATTAAGGGGATTTAGGGGGTTTTATGGGTTTTATGGTCTTTTATGATTTTTATGATTTTTTTGTTTTTAGGGGTTATGAGTGTTTTTATATATTTAAGGGATTCTTAAGGTTTATCTAAGGTTTTAGGGTTTTTTACATTTTTTTGGGATTTTAGGTATTTTTTAGGATTTTAATGGTTTCTTGGTGTTTTTGTGATTTTTGAGGGATTTATGGATTTTGAGGCGTTTTGGTGTTTTTTTTTCTTTTATTGTTTTTTTGAGTTTAGGGGGTTTTCATCGTTTTTGTGGGTTTTATGGTTTTTAAATAATTTTTTACGTTTTTAGTGGTTTAAAGTGCCTTTTTATTCTTTAGTAATTTTTTTATGTTTTATAGGATTTTAGGGGTTTAAAGGTTTTTAGGGGTTTTATTGTTTTTATGTTTTTTAGGGGTTTAGGGTTTCTTATGGTTTTTATTATTTCTAGTTTTTAGGGGTTTTTAGTGTTTTGGGTTTTTAAGTATTTCTTAGGGGTTATCATATTTTTTTAGTTTTTAACATTTTAGGGATTTTTTCAGATTTTTTTCGAATTTTTGGGATTTAAATGTTTCATAGTTTTTTAATGGTTTTCTTAATTTGTTTGGTTTTTTAGGATTTTGGGGTTTTTATTGGTTTCTTGGGTTTTTATTGTTTTTTGGTGTTTTTTATTGATTTTAATTTTTTATAGAGTTTTTTTTAACATTTTTGTGGTTTAAAGTGCTTTTAGAGTTTTTAGTGTGTTTTTATGAATTTTATGGGTATTTATAGGATTTAAGGTATTTATGGTTTTTATGGTATTTAAGGGTTTTTAGCATATTTAATGCTTTTTGGGGCTTTTAGTGTTTTTATGATTTTATGTTTTTCTTTGGGTTTCTCAAATTTTTAGCGGTTTTTTTTATTTTTTGCGATTTTTTGGAATTTTTTCGTATTTTTTTGTGGATTTTGGGTTTTAAGTGGTTTTGAGTGTTTTAGGGTTTTTACAGTTTTTTTGGGTTTCAAGGGGTTTTTTAGTTTTTTACGGTTTAAATTTTTTTAAGGGTTTTAACATTTTTTTGGTCTAAAGGGATTTTTAGTTTTTAATGGATTTTTATGTTTTTATAGCGTTTCAGGGTTTTTAGGGTTTTATGTGCATTAGGGTTTTATATTTTTTTAGAGTTTTTTGTGTTTTTTCTGTTTTTTAGGAGATTGATGTGTTTTTTGGGTTTTACGGTTTTCTTATTGGTGTTAGGATTTTTAGGGGGTTTTAATGTTTTTTTACAGATTTATTTTTCTTTTAAAGTATTTTTATGCTATATTAGGATTGTTATACTTTTTTAGGTTTTTATGTATTTGGGGGGATTAGTGTTTTTGAGATTTTTAGGGTTTTTTGATTTTTTAGTTTTTTTATGCTTTTAGTGTTTCTTTATCATATTTATCTATTTAATTGGTATTAATAGTTTTTAGTGGTTTTACTGTTTTTATGGGTGGTTTGGGTTTTTTAATGTTTTTAGGGGTATTATGGTTTTTAGTTTTTTTAGTTTTTTTACTTTATTTTAGGTTTTCAGAATGTTTTACATTTTTTATGGATTTTAGGTGTTTCTAGGTTCTTAGGTTCATCTTAGCGGTTTTCAGGTTTTTTACAATTTTTTACTTTTTTAGGAATATGTGCAGATATTTTTGGATTTGTATGGGTTTTAGTTTTTTAGGGATTTTGAGGAGTTTTTTGGTTTTTAGGGTTGTATGTTTTTTAGTTTATTTTTTGATTTTTTTAGTGTCTTATGGTTACATATAGTTTTTTAACATTTGTTTTGGTTTAATGGGTTTTTAGTGTTCTTTGTGGGGTTTTAGGGATTTTATGTGTTTTTAAGTTTCTTTAGGGTTATAGGGGTTTTATGGGTTTAAATATTGTTAGGTTTTTTTTCTTTTTTAAGGTTTTTTATACGTTTTTGGATTTTTAGCGGTTTTAAGTGTTTTTTTGTTTTTAAGGTCCTCATAGGGTTCATCAAGGTTTTGAGGGATTTTATATTCTTAGTGATATTACTGTATTTTTAGTATTTTTATGTGTTTTTAAGGTTTTTATGGCTTTTGAGGGGTTTTAAGGATTTTATAGTATTTCAGGGATTTTAGGTTTTTTTGAATTTTTTTGTGTTATTAATGTTTTTATGGTTTTTAATGTTTTTAGGTAATTAAGGGGTTTATAGAGTTTTTAATGGGTTTAGTTTTTTAATGGATTCTAGGGTTTTATGGTTTTTAAATATTTTAGTGGTTTTAGGGGTTTATCATTTTTTAGGTTTTTGGAGGTTTATTGTGTTTTTAGGTTTCTAATATTTTCATAATTTTTATATGATTTTATAGCTCATTATGTTTTAGGGTATTTTATGGAATTTTTAGTATTTTTATGGTTTTTAGGGCTTCTAGGGATTTTGAGGAATTTTTATGGTTTTAGGGTTTTTTATTGATTTTTTGGTTTTTAGTATTTTTTAGTTTTCTTGTGTTTATATGATGTTTTAAAGTTTATTTTAATTTTTTTTTGGGGATTAAAGGGTTTGTAAAAAATTAGTTTTTGGGTGGGTATTATATGTTTTTAGAATTTATTTTGTATTTAGGAGCTTTTAGGTATTTAGGGAATTTTAGTATTTTCATGGTTTTTATGGTTTTGAGGGATTTTGAGAGCTTTTTTAAGGTTTTGTATAAATGTTATGGTTTTTATGGTTTTTTAGTATTTTTAGTATTTTTAGTTTTTAGGTGTTTATGGTTTCTTAGTATTTTTAGTTTTTTTGGGATTTTAGGGGTTTATGGTTTTTTAGATTTTTTTTATTTTTATATGTTTAAAGGTCTTTTAGAGATTTTAGTGGGTTTTTAGGGTTATAATTGGTATTTATGGGGAATTTATGGTTTTTAGGGGTTTTATGATTTTAACAGGTTTTAGGGGTTTTTAGAATTTTTAGGGATTTACATTCTTTCAGTTTTTAGGGGTTTAAATTGTTTTTATGTTTTAAAGGATTTGTTACATTTTTTTAATATTTTTATAAATATTTACAATTTAATGGATTTTTTGGCTTTTTTTGTATTTTTATAGGTTTTAGGGGTTTTAGGGAATTTGATTATTTTGCGGGGTTTTTATGGTATTTATGGGTTTTTGGGTTATTAGAGGTATTTTAGGTATTTAATGGTTTTTAGAGTCTTTTTAATGTTCTTTGGGGTTCAAAGGGTTTTTAGAGTTTTTAGTGGTATTATGGTTTTTATGGGTGTTTTGGGTTTTGTAGTTTTTGTTGGTTTTATAGTTTTTTGGGTTTTTTGGTTCTTTAGATTTTTTTGGGTTTTTTGGGTTTTAGAGATATGAGGTTTTTTTTGGATTTTAAGTGATTTAGGGTTTCAATATTTTATTTTAGTTTTCAAGGTTCTTAGGGTTTTTTATCATTTTATGGTTTATTAAGTATTTTTTAAATTTTTATGGGTTTTTTGATTTTTTGGGTTTTTGATGGTTTTAAGGTTTCTTTGGATTTTTAGAATTTAGATGGGGTTTTGAGTTTTTATGGTTTTTTGACTTTATGAGGGTGTTATGGTTTTCTTATTGTTTCTAATACTTTTGGGGGTTTAAAGAGGTTTTTGTGTTTTTTTTGGGTTTTTATAACTTTATTGGTTCTTAGGGGTTTCTCATCATTTAGCGGTCTTTATGGTTTTAGTGTTTTTTTGGTTTTTAGGGTATGTATCATTTTTATGTTTTTATTGATTTTAAATTATTTTTATGTTTTTAAGGTTTTTGTAATATTTCTTCTTGGTTTTTAGTGTTTTGTATGTTTATAGGGATTTTTTAGAATTTTTATGATTTTCTGGTTTTTAGGTATTTTAAGGGATTTTAGGGGGGTTTGGGGGTTTTTTGGTTTTTGGGGTTTTTTTGGGTTTTAGGATTTTTTTGAGTTTTTAGGGTTTTAAGGTATTGAGATTTTTTTTAAAGTTTTTAGGGGATGAAATGGTTATTTCTATTTTAGTGGGTTTTTATGTGTTTTATGGGTTTTGAGGGAAAGGAAGATGTGAGGGTCGGGCTATTCCTGACCCCCCCAAATTTATTAGAAAGAAAAAAAGGAGACACATCAGACAAAGGAGGGGAGGGGTCAAACGACCACACTCAAAAACCCCTTACAACCAATGCCAAAAAGAAAAACAAAGAATGAAAAAGACTCAAAAATAGACACAACAGCCGCATCATCATGTCACATCCAGCCAGTACCAGCATCCAGCAGTATCACATCAAAACATCACAACTACACAACAACAGTAACACATCCAAACCAACTAGCCCGAGCAACCAACAACACCAGATCCAATATCACAGCCAATCACAACCAGCAATGTCAAACCACAGCACAAGCACCACAACCAAACGCATCCATCGTCACCTCCCAACAAACAGAAACCAGAAAAATGTATCACAACCGCAAACTCATTCGCAGTAACAGCAAAAACCAAACAGCCACACATCATCCTGCATTCACCACCAACCAGCAACGCACAACCAACCAATGACCTGCATCCCATATCACAAGGTCCAGCACCCAGCACCTTCTCTCCAGGAATTTCCATCTTTAGCATCATAGAACTATCAGCAACAACAGAACAAAGACCAGTGCCACCCAACAGAATCGAAAGCCAGCATACACTTCAAAACCAAAACAGCAGCCAAAACGCAGTACCTAACCTTCCCTCCAACAACAGCTTGGGGGAAAACCATCAAATCGATATCCAACCAAAATTCAACAGCATCTTATGAAAGGGCCAACAACCAACAACAAGGATAAGTTAACAAGTTAAAAACAAACAAACATATCTTCTTGGGCAGACCAATTCCAGCATCCCATCATAACCAAAAACAAAAGACCACCTGCATTAACACGTGAACCCATTCCGCCACACCCACAACTCCTTAACCTCATCATTCAGCAGAAGCAGTAGCTCAAAACCAAGACATCCACCGGTCAAGAACACACAGACCAGAAAATCAAAGCGAGCACAACACAGGGTGACCATCCCTTCCTCAGTAGCAAGATCCAAGAACAAGAGGGCAGAACCAGAAGAGCGAACCTGCAGCCTTGCCCTTTTCATCCACCATGACTCGTCGAGAAGCCAGAGATGCTATCAGGACCCTCCTCGGGTCCAAACAAGCAGTGTAGAACCAAGAACGGATCTTTAAACGCCATCGCGAAGAAGACGCAAATCCCATCGAACCCGCTTATCACCAAGGCGTAGCTAGAACTCCCCCCCCCCCCCCCCCCGAAAAAAACACCAGAGCATCTTACCACACCAAAGATCTAGCGAGCCGGGCACAACTATTTCCCTTCGTCGAAGCGCCTACGTTGACTTCACCATCAACCTCTTCATCTTCTTCCAAACCCCTGGAAAGGTATCAATGCTGCCGCCAATGAGCAACATGGACAACACCCGAAGAGTAGCAGAAACCAGATCTAGCAAAACCGATCTAGATCGAAGCAAAACCCCAGACCAAGACGTCGCCGCCACAACCTAAAACAACCCACCAGATCTTAGCGCCGACAACCATCCCCCTCAAAAACCACCATCACGCCAGGGGATAAAGCCTCTCGAGCAGCAATCCATCCACATTGCAAAGCATGAAGAGGGAGAGATCAATAAAGTCGCTGAAGAGTATTCCCAGATGGAACCCTAGAGATCGCCGCGTCGGGAGAAGCCCGGGATAGAGCAGAAACATCTTCTCTAAGAATTTTTAAGGGTTTTCATGGGTTTTGAGGGTTTTAATGGTTTTTATGGGTTTTTTTGTTTTTAGGGTTTTTAGGGTTTTTTAGTGTTTTTAGCATTTTTAGGATGTTTCAGGGTTTTTAATGTTTTGTGTTTTTAATGTTTTCTTTGGGAGTTTTAGGGTTTTAGGGTTTTTTATGTCTTTAGGAATTTTTTGGGATTGTGGGTTTTGTAATGTTTTTTTCATGTTTTTGAGACTTTGTGGGTTCTTGGGTTTTTAGGTTTTTTGAGTTTTTAGAATTTTTTGTGTTTTTTACATTCTTAGGAGTTTAAAAGGTTTTTTAGTTTTAATGGGTTTTAGGGTTCTCATGAGTTCTTATGGTTTTTTTGGGTTATTATGGTTATTATCATTTTTAAGTTTTTAGGGGTTTTTAGGGTTTTTAGGTTCTTTTATGTTTCCTTATGAGCATTTTAGAGATTTTT
Organism: Viscum album; assembly: GCA_963277665.1. Lineage (NCBI taxonomy): Eukaryota > Viridiplantae > Streptophyta > Magnoliopsida > Santalales > Viscaceae > Viscum > Viscum album. The sequence goes on from OY728152.1 coordinate 1,120,201,951, forward strand.
ACATGTTTAGGGATTTTTTTTGAAGTAGTGGTATTTTAAGGGTTTTTAGGGGTTTTCACCATTTGTAAGGTTTTTGGGGGTTGTGAGGTTTTTTAATTTATTTGAGGTTTTATGGATTTTTTAGTTCTTTATGGATTTAATGTTTTTTATAGTTTTTACTCATATTTATTGGTCTAAATGGGATTTATATTTTTTAGTGTGTTTTTAGGTTTTATAGGTTTTTATAGTTTTTTAAGGTCTTAGGGGTTTTATGGTTTTTAATTATTTTTATGTTTTTAATGGTTTCAATTTTTTTTAGGTTCTTAAGGTTTTATAAGGGGTTTTCTAGGTTTTTTCAGTTTTTACATTTTTAAGGAATTTTGGGATTTTCAGGATTTTTATGCATTTAAGGGTTTTTAGAGACATTTATTTATTTAGGGTTTTAGGGGTTTCATAGTTTTTGTTTGGTTTTTAGGGTTTTTATGTTATTAGGGGTTTTAATTTTTTTTATATTTTTTAATTTTTTTGGGGTTTAAAATGTTTTTTAATTTTTTAGAAGGGTTTTATTTTTTTTATGGGTATTGTGTTTTTAATGTTTTTAGGGGTTTATGGTTTTTGGGGTTTCTAGGATTTCTTATGGGTTTTTAGGGGTTTTAGCTTTTTTTGGTTTTTAGGGATTTCATGTGATATTTCAGTGGTTTTTTATGTTAATATGCATTTTAGGGAATTTTTTGGATTTTTAGGGTTTACAGAGATTTTTAGGGGTACTAGGTTTTTTGGGTTTTTTGATATTTTTGTGGTTTTGAGTTTTAAGGGTTTTTGAATTTTTAGGGTTTTTATATTTTTTAGTGTTTTTTTATAATTTTTTAAGGGTTTAAAGTGTTTTAATATTTTTAGATCTTTAAGTTTTTTTCTTTGTTTTTATGTGTTTTTAGGGATTTTATGGTTTTTAAGGGTTTTTTATAGGTTTTTAGGTTTTTAGGGTTTTTTAGGTTTTCTAGATTTTTTTAGGTTTTTACCAGTTTTATGTGTTTTTATTTCTATATGGTTTTCATAGGGTTATTCCGAGTCTTGATGGGTTTTATGTTTTTATGTAATTTTAGTTTTTTTAGAATTTTTATGGCTTTGGGGGTTTTCAGTGACTTTGTTTTGGTTTTTTGGGGTTCTTTTGTTTTCATTTTTAGGGGTTTTTTGTGTTTTTAGGGTTTTAATAGTTTTTAGAGTCTTTTTATCATTTTTTTGGGTTTTACGATATTTATTGTTTTTATCGTTTTTTAGGATTTTATGGGGTTTAAGGGTTTTTTATGGCTTTTACGGGTTTTATAGTTTTTTTTGTGATTTTAGGGGTTTTAGGTTCCTTTAATGTTTTTTTCATTTTGTAGGTGTTATAGGGGTATTAATTGTTTTTATATTTTGAAGGATTTTATAGGGTTTTTAGGGTTTTTAGTGATTTTTTTAAATTTTTTGGTATTATTTGGGATTTTTGGATTTCTATGAGCTTTTAAGTTTTTTAGTGATTTTGAGGGTTTTAGGATTTTTTGGATTTTTGGGGTTTTCTAGGTGTTTTAGTGTTTTTTTAGTTTTTTAAGGGATTACAGTTTTTTTAGAGTGTATTACTTTTTTTAGTGGTATAAGGGGTTTTAGAGTTTTTCAATGATTTTAGTGTTTTTTGAGAATTTATGGTTTTTTGGGTTTTAGGGTTATTAAGGATTTTAGGGGGTTAATGGTGTTTAGTGTTTTATAGATTTTTAAGTTTTTTTGGGTTGTCTTCATTTTTTTAACTTTTTTAGGGGTTTTAATTTTTTTAGGTTTTACGTTTTTCTTGAAGTTTTTATGGGTTTTATGTTTTTTACATTTTATGTGATTTTTATGTTTTTAAAAAACAACAAATGGGTTTTAGGGGTTTTAGGGATATTGAGAGTTTTCGGGGGGGGTTTGGGTTTTTTTGTGTTTTTATGGTTTTTTTTGGGTTTTACAGATTTTTTGAGTTTTTTTGGTATTTAAGGTTTTTTAGAGTTTTTAATGTTTCTAGGTGTTTAATTTGTTATTGATTTTATAGTGGTTTTATGTTTTTATGGGTTTTTAATTTTTTGGGATTTTATCATTTTTACAGTTTTTTAGGGATTTTAGTAATTTTTTTGGGTTTTTTAGGCGATTTAAGTGTTTTTAGTTTTTTAAGATTATCTTTGGGTTTTTTGTGGTTTTTATGGTTTTTAAGAATTAGGGTTATTTAGGATTATTTGAAAAATATTTTTATGTTTTTAGGGTTTTTATGGGTTTTATGGGTTTTTAGGTTTTTAGGAGTTTAAAGGGTTTTTAGAGTTATTAGTGGTTCTTTTGGTTTTTTTTTGGGTTTTTGGTTTTTATGGATTTAAGGGTTGTTTATGGATTTTAGGGATTTTAGGTTTTTTAAAATTTTTATGGTTTTATCATTTTTCAGGTTTTTAGGGGTTTAAATGTTTTTTTGGTTTGTAAGGTTTTCTTACGGTTTTTATGGTTGTAGGGTTTTTTACATTTTTATGTATTTTTAGTGTTTTTTTTTTGTTTTTATGATTTTTATATTTTTTTTGTTTTTATAGTTTTTTTGGTTTTAGTATTTGTAGGGTCTTTTAGGGTTTTTTGGGTTTTTATCACTTTTCAGTTTTTTGGGTTTTTACCATAAAAAACCCAAAAGAAACCCCTAAAAATGACAGAATATGATAAATACAATTCAAAGCACTAATTTTATTTTAAACTCTACAAACCATAAAACACATAAAAACTCAATAAAAACCTTAAAAACCCAAAAAACCCAAAACAATATAAAACCTGCATTATCCCTAAAAACAATAAAAACACTAAAACAATCCATAAAATGTAAATACCTATAAAACCCAAAAAAACCAATGAAAACCATAAAAATCATACCAAACTTAAAACTCAAAAAAATTAAAAAGTTCTAAAAGCACAGAAAACGCTAAAACCACTAAAACCCAAAAAAACATCAAAATCCACAAAATCCTAAAACTGATATAAATCCTAAAAAATCCCAATAAACCCTTAAAATGTAATAACATTTAAAACCCTATAAAAAACATATGAACCTTAAAAAATTCAAGCCCCTAAAAAATGATAAATACAATAAAACCCTAAAAATACCATAAAAACTATAAAACCCCTAAACCCATAAAAAATTTTAAAACCTAAAAAACCATTAAAACCCTAAAACCCCCTAAAAACTCTACATACCCTTAACATATTTTAAAATATATAATAAACCTTTAAATCCATAAAAAATAAAAAAAATATTAAAACAAAAAAAAACATAAAAACTCTAAAACCCTAAAACACCCCAAAAAATCTCAAAATACCTAAAAACCATTAAAACCAAAAAAAATAAAAAAAATACCTAAAAACATAAGAAACCATAAAAACATTGAAAATCCCTATGAAAACCTTCAAATCCTAAAAACAATGAAAATCCCAAAATTCTTAAGAAACACTAAAAACCCTAAAAACCCTAAAAACCCTAAAACCCTAAAAACCCTAAAAACCTAAAAACTATAAAAAAAACTAAAGGCATTAAAGAGATGGAGACGTGGATGTTGAAGAGCCCACTCCTAGGGGAAAAATCAAGAAACCGTTTCACAAAAGATCGATCCTTCTTCAATGTCAATGCTGGAAGACCTTGCATGTGGCCTAAACCTAGCATGGTTGTTTGCACAGATAATGATTCATGCATTGAATAAAAGCACTTTCGTCGCAGATGAAATCTAGTGATCTCCTTCTCATAGAACGAGTTAACTTTCTCTCATTGGATCTATGCTTTATCCTCATTGGGAATTTTACGAATCGTAGGTTGTCCTTAAATTTCTTGTATAAATCACTTGATGCAATGGGATTTTATGGCTTTAATATCAGTTTATTGAATTGTTACAACATCATTCATTGCCTTTCCTAAAAAGAAGATTATTATAGACTGTGGGAGAGACATTCATGGTCCTTGATGGGTGTCCATGAATGTTTATAAACGGAAACCACACATTGATCCTTGTATCGAGTCTCATATTACCCCGATCTGGATTGGCTTTCCTGGTCTACCACTTTATATGTTCAAATAAGTTTCCTTGTTTCCAATATGTAGTCTTATTGGAAACCCCCTTAAGTTGGTCTGTGAGATGAGGAACATTTCATGACCTTCAGTTGCATGGTTTTTTGTGGATATTGATGTTTCATAGTCCCTTCCTTCCCAAATTTAGATCCAAAACAGAAATTCCAGGTTTTTCAAGAAGTTATTTATGAAAATCTCCCAGTTTATTATTGTCATTCCCTCATGTTTTGACACTCCTAAAAGGATTGTGGCATTAAATAATCTCCCATGTCACCTCAAAGAATTACATTGTTTGCAAAGGGAAAATAAAATGTTGACCTTGAGGAGTGCTTTTACATAACTGTATTTGGACCTTCTGGGGTTTAGTCTACTTTTGGGGGGAATAATGCAATTATTGAGATGCCTATTGAGGTTGTGGCTCATGTTGTGGAAATTTTACAAACAATACAATCTGAGTGTCACATACCTAATGTTATGGATCATTTAGATTTTGGGGATGTTGTTCATGGGGTTCTAGGTACCACCTTTGATTCCCTCACCAGGGTGGGAAATAAAGTGGAAACTAGTAAATATCATGATGTTTCCATGGTGAGGATAACAAGAATGTATAATCTGATTTCAAGGAGATATCACTTGATTCCTATTTTAAATACTACATTATTTGGAAGGATTACTAGAAACTAATCTCTAGGAATGTAAAAACAACAATTATTGGCCAAGATGGTTTTATCACCCCTAATCCCAAGAAGACTTGAAAACATATAGAATACTCTAATATTGAGATAAAAATCATTACTAGAGCTCTAGAGGCTTCTAGGATGATTAATAATGCTATTCCTATTCATTCTATGGTTTCTAAAAATTCTAGTCCATCATCTAGTAAAGAAAATTCGTGTGAATATAGTGATTATGATGACTTTGATTCGGCTGTGAGAGATTCGTATAAAAATAATGAGGAAGTTTCAGAAGAATTGGGATCTTGTATGGATGATCAAGACATAATAGTGTTTTAAAGGTACAAGAAGTGTGAAAATACTATGGAGCTATACCTTCAAATCAAGAAAAATAAAGATCATAAAATTTGTAGAGGAATTTAAACTTAATCCTCACTTTAATTTCAGAGGCATTCAATGGAAACGGACTACACTTTTTCTCATGTTCAAGGATTTAATTCATGGTTTTCAATTATATTTAATGGACCTTTAGTTCAGATAATTGGTCTTTTTCAGTCTTATAATGGTTTTTTATTGACTATTTTTGTGTGTTTATTGAGAGGATTCAATTTGAAAATTGCTCTTTTTTAAAGATTTCCCTCTATCTTCCACCCAGGTGCATGATAGTTGCTTGAAGAAAGGCTAGTTGTTCAGATCTTTTACATTGATCACCAACTTATTTTTTTATTCTCTTAAATACATTTTGTGCTTGAATTAGTGATGAAGATTGCACATTATCTTATGCTGGGTCTGTTTTTAGATGAGATATGGGACCTGTCAGCCTTTTGAATTCATGATGCATTTGTAGATGTGGGCTAGTAAGTTCTATTATCATGATTTTTAGGTTAGTATGAGAGGAACATGATGATTCTTTTTTGATGAAGTGATACTATTCTAAATATTGATTTTCTTTCAGCATTGTTATGCTAATAGTGACTCCATTCCCTCTTTATTTGAGGTTTGTAAGTCATGTTTGTATTCTCCTTTAACTCTTAGATGGTTCAAGCTCATTGCACCTCAAGTATTCGGTTTATTTTGAACCATGTTTAATAAATTATTTAACAATATGGGTTGGGAAACAAACTCATATCTCATTCTCTAAAACAACAAAGGCACTAAGAACCTAACAACCTAGAAAAACCCTAAAAATCATTAAAATATATAAAAAAACTTTTACACTCCTAAAAACATAAAAAACTATAAAAAATTAAAACCTAAAAAACCTAAAAAACCATAAAACCCAAAACAACCCATAAAACTCTAAAACCCTAAAATAGTAAAAACCCTCAAAATCCCTAAAAATCATAAAACCCATTAAAATCCTAAAAATTACCAAAAAAATACCTAAATAGATAGAAAAAAATGAAAAACCTCAAAAACCCTAGAAAAACATTCAAAAACTAAAAAAATAAATCCCCTAAAAACATAAAAAGGATAAAAATGCAAAAATCCCATAAAAGAGTAAAAACAACAAAAAACTAAACAGACCCCAAAAAACCATAAGAAACCTAAAAACCCATAAAACCCACCAAAAACCACTAAAAATCCCTTTAAATCCCAAAAAATAATAAAAATCCCAAAAAACCAAAAAACCACATAAAACATAAAACCCCTATAAACAGAAATAATAATAAACCCCTAAAAATCATCAAAATCCCTTAAACCCCCAAAAACTATAAAAATAAATGAAAATCCGTAATAAATAAAAAACCCTAAACAACTTTAAAATATTAAAGAAATACTTTAAAATGTAAAACCACTTAAACACCCTAAAATACTAAAAACTATAAAAACATTAAAAACATTAAAAACCCAAAATTCCCTCAAATCCCTAAAAATCCTAAAAATCCATAAAAATAATAAAAAATCCCTAAAATCCTTAAATGTTTAAAAAACCTTTAAAACTATAAATAACCATATGAAATACATAAAAACCTAAAACACTTAATACCCCTAAAAACATAAAAATGTTTAAGACCCTAAGAAGACCATAAAACCCCTAAAACCCATAAAAACCACGAAAACATTAAGAAACACTAAAAATAAATAAATGACCTAAAAAATAATTAAAACTATAAAAACCATTTAATCCCATAATACATTAAAAAGTCATACAAAATCATAAAACCCAAAAAAACTCCAAAACACAAAAAAAAAACATAAAAACACTAAAAAATAATAAAAATCCCTACGAACCTCAAAATCACTAAAACCCCTAAAATACCATAATAATCCTAAAAACCATGGAATCTCCTAAAACAGAATAAATCCCTAAAAACAATTTAGACCATTAAAACCTTAAAAAAACAAAAAACCCTATAAAACCTTAAAATCTCTTAAAAATCCTAAAACACTTAAATTCCCAAAAAACACTAAAAACCCATAAAAATCCTTTAAAAGTCATAAAAACCCTTAAAATGTAAAATACCATAAAAATTGAATTTACCTTAGAAAAACATAATACTATAAACCACTTTAAACCCCTCAAAATCCTAAAAAAAACTAAATCCCTAAAACCCGTCAAAAAGTCCCTAAAACCTAAGAACACCTATATGTCATTAAAAAAACATAAAACCATAACAACCATAAAATCCCATAAAATAAATAAAAACACATGTAATTATAGAAACACTTTAAACCCCTAAAACATTAAAACCCAATAAAAAACCATAAACCCACTAAAAACTAAAAAAAATACTGTAAACACCATAATACCCCTCAAGATCTAAAAAAATGATAAAAAAAACAAAATTAAAAAAAATTAAAACAAAATCCTAAAAAATTATTAAAAACCCAAAAAACCCTTATAAATTCATAAATATATTTATAACCACAAAAAATATAAATACACTAAAAACCATAAAAACCTAGAAATCTCAAAAAACCATAAATATCTATAAAAATTCATAAAAATACCTAAAGATCCTTAAAAACCTAAAAAATATAAAAGCGTAAAACCCCCTAAAAACCCTTAAAAACACAATTAAAACCATAAAAACCTAAACAATAAAAATATAACTAAAACCATAAAAATGATAAAACCCATTAAACCCCTAAAACCATAAAGAAACCCTAAACTCCCTCAAAATCCCTAAAAACCCTAAAACCACAAAAATAATTCAAAACCCCTAAAATATCTACAAACATAACTAACAATAAAAAATTTTAAATACCAAAGAATATCTAAAAAACATCATAACACTTAAAACCCCTTAATATCATAAAAAAAATAAAAAATCACTACAAAATCATAAAACACTAAAACTCTTAAAACCCATAAAAACCCTAAAAAACCATAAAATTGTAAAAAACCCTAAAACCCCAAAAAACCCCTATGAAAACCTTTAAGACCTAAAAAATCATAAAACCCATAAAAACATAAAAATAGTAAAAACCCAAAAAACCCTAAAAGACCCTAAATAACTTACAGCCCCAAAAAAATCAAAAATCCCCAAAAAACATTTAAAACCCTAGAAAACCATTAAATCCCTAAAACTCATTAAAAACTCTAAAACACCATTAATAAACTAAAAATCTAAAAAACACTAAAAAACCATAAAACCCCTATAAACTAAAAAAATCCCAAAATACTCATAAAACACCATGAAAACCCTAAAAACACTAATAAACCTAAAAAATCTCAAATTCCCTCAAAACCATAAAAATATATAAATTCCTACAAAATCCCTAAAACCATAAAAATGTAAAAACAACAAAATAAAACTAAAAAACACTAGGAAAACCACCAAAACCTAAAACACATAAAACCCCTAAAAACCCAAAGATGTTAAAACCCAAATAAAACCTAAAACATAAAAAATCGTACAAACCCTAAAACCCCTAAAAACATAAAAACACTTAAATCCTATAATACCAATTAAACCCATTAAAACTATAAAAATTATTTAAATCCCTAAAAAATTAAACTAATTTAAGAAAACTTAAAATCCCAAAAAAACCCAAGAACCCCTAAAACACAAAACAAAATCCATAAAAACACTCAAAATCATTAAAAATCATTTTAATCCTAAAAAATACATATAAATCCCTGAAAAAATAGAAATCCCTAAAAAACTAAAAAACCCTAAGAAAACCATAAAAACATAAACACTCTTAAAACCTCTTAAAAACCCTAAGAACCCAAAAAACCCTAAAAGAACCAAAAAAACACCTAAAAACCTTAAAAACCTAAAAACCAAAATACCCCTCAAAACCCACTAAAAACTATAAAAACCTACCAAAACCCAAAAAATGTTAAAAACTATAAGAAACTATAAAACCCATTAAAAACTCAAATAAACCCAAAAAATCCAAAAAACAATAAAAAACATAAAAACCCAAAAAAAACTATACAACCTTCAAAATATCTAAACACACTAAAACCCCATAAAATCCTAAAAAATCCCTAAATATTCCTATAATCCATGAATATTTCTAATAAAACCATAAAAACCTAAAAACAATTAAAACCACTAAACAGCCTAAAAAAGAAAAAACCCCACAAAACCACTAAAAACCCTAAAACTGCTCAAAATCCCTAAAACCCCCAAACACCTTAAAATCCTAATAGGTCCCTAAAAAACCCAGAAATGTAGGAAAAACTGAAAATCCATAAAAATTATAAGAAAAACATAAAATCCAAAAAACACTAAAAACCACAAAAAATGAAAAAAAACCCTACAAAGACCATAAAAACCATAAAAACCATAAAAACCCAAAAAACATTAAAACCCCTAAAACCCATAAACATCCTAAGATACCACAATAAGCTCCAAAACCGTTAAAACCTAGAAAAAATTAAAGAAAAATATAATAAAACTAAAAACCCTATTCTAAAAACCCAAAAAACAGAAAATAACCCTAAAACCCTCAAAATCCCGAAAAACCAGAAAAATAAAAATTTCAGAAAAAGAACTATAAATATAAAAAAACCTAAAACCCTTATGAAATCCTTATGATGGAGGCCTGATCTCATGGAGGTTATATCCCATCGTGTTTCTCTCCAGGTCATGGAGATTCAACATTGCTGGATTGGATTCCCCATGGTGGTTTTGGTTTGCTTCGGTGGTTCCCGGTGGAGTCGGTCTTCGGCGACCTTAGGCGGTGCTCGATGGCGTCAGATTTTGGTGTTGTTGCGTCCCATGGTGATGGGATTTCTGCTTTTGTTCTATTAGATCTGGAGGCTGTTGTTGGTTTCAGGCTTCTCTGTCTCAGATCTATGTGGTCTGGGTGGAGATCTGGCGAGGCGTGGTGTTTCAACGATGGTGTGGAACTTCATCTTTGGCGCGCCGAATGGGTTTTTCGATGGTGCAGGATGGCTTCTGGTGCGGTTTTACGGCTCTTGGATTGGGATGGTGGGGGTTCTTCCTCGTTTTCTGGCATGGCTACAGGTGTAGATAGAGCGCATGGTGATACGAATCTGGGCTTAGAAATATTTCTGTGGCTTCAATGGTGCTGGAGGCAGAAGGCGTGGTGCCAGATTTTTGTGGTTGCGAAGATGCTCTCCCCATGGATGGGTCAATGGATTTGAAGCTTTCAACGGTGGATGGGTTTGCATCGGCAGCGTGGCTCTTGGCCTCTTATACGACGATTTGTGGTGGTTTGGAGATCTGCGCTTGAGCTCTAGGTTTGCGCTATGGTATGGCTTCTTGCTCAAGCTGGTTATTTGGATTTGCGGTCATCTCCCGCTACTGTGGTTTTTCTTTGGTTATACTGTGTTCTGGTCCTTTTGGTTGTCAATGGTTTCTTTTCGGGATCTACTGGATTGAATCCTCTGCAATACATGCTTTGCAGATTTGTGGATGTGGATGGATGGTATGAGAACCACTACTGGTGTTGGTTTTTGAAGTTGGGGTGCTGGATACTGGGGTTTGGTTCGGGAGATGTCTATTGTGGTATGCTGGATGTGGGTGCTGCTATCCCTGATAACATGCTAGCTGCTAGAAATGGTGTGTATGGAGCTACTGGTTGGTGTCAGGTGGGAGGTGATGATGACTGCGTTTGGATATGGTTATCATGTTGTGGTCTCATGCTGCTGGTTGTAGTTGGTTGTGATGTCGGTTTCGGTGCTGTTGGTTCCTGGGACTGGTTGGTTTTGATGTGTTGCTGCTGATGTATTTCTGTGATGACTGGATGTGGTGCTGCCGGATGATGGAATGCGCTGGAAGATGGAAGTTGTGATGCTGGATGTGTAGACGCTGCTGTTGTGTTTTTTTTGTATTTGTTTCTCTGTTTTGTTTTCTTTTTTGCTTTTTATTTTTTTAGGACTTTTGGTGTGAAGGGTTTTTGGGTGTGGGTCATTTGACCCCTCCCCTCCCTTGTCTGCAGGTCTTTGTGTCTTTTCTTTTAATAAATTTTGGGGGGTTCCAGGAATAGCCTGGACCCGAGCCTTCTTTTTCCTTATGAAAATTTTAAAATATAAAAACACATAAAACCCAAAAAATCATAAAAACACTAAAACCTCAAAAACCCCCATAAAAACCCGAAATAACCATAAAACTGTGAAAATCCATATAAATACTAAAAAAATCCAGAAAATCCCTAAAAATCTATAAACACATAAAAACCCTAAAACCCCGAAAAACCATTAGAAAACCATAAAACCCTGAAAACTAAAAAACTCTAAAAAACATAAGAAAGTTAAAAGCATTAAAAACCCCTAAAAAGAACCTAAAAACCCTAAAATACCTTAAACCCCATTAAAACCTTAAAAACCCTAAAACTCAAATAAAAACTCTTAAAACCCTTTAAACACTTAAAAATGAATTAAAACTATGAAAACCCCTAAAAACACTAAAAAAATAAAAAAAAATCCATAAAACCTAAAAAAATCTAAAAACCCTAAAGAACCCCTGACCCCTCAAAATCCCCAAATAGACTAAAAACCCATATCAATCCCAAATCCCCATAAAAATAAATAAAACATTAAAAAATCTAAAAACCTAAAATCCCCAATGAAAACCCTAAAACCTAAAAATACATAGAACCAATAAAAAACCTAAAAAGGAAAAAACCCAACAAACATCTAAAAACCCGGAATCTTTCTTTAAAAAAATAAAAAACATAAAACCCTAAAAAATCCGTAAATGTACCCAAAAATATAAAAAACCCTAAAAATCCTCAAAAAACAATAAAAATCTAAAAACATTAAAACCCACCAAAAACCCTCGAAACCCCAAAAGTCTCATAAAACCCTAAAAACAATAATACTCCGAAAAACCAATAAATCCCTAGAAATCTATAAAAACCCATAAAACCCATAATAACCCTATTAACCACCAAAAAATTCAAAAAACCCTTAAACCCCTAAAAATGTTAAAAACACTAAAAAACCTAAAACAAACTAAAAAACACTAAAAAACACCTAGATTCTCAAAAATTCCTAAAAACCCTCAAAATCCCTAAAAAATTAAAAACCACATAAAAATACAAAAAAAGACCAAAAATCCCAAAAATATAAAAAATCATATATCAATGAAAATCCATAAGAAATCCAAAAAAACCAAAAACACTTAAATCTATTAATAAACTAAAAACCCTAAAAATGAAAAATGCCCTTCAAAATCCCAAAAAACCTAGAAAAGTCATAACAAGCACTATAAATATCTAAAAATGTAAAAACCACTGAAAAACCTTATGAAAACCCTAAAAACCTAAAAAAATGAAACCCATATAAAACCTTATAAGAGAAAAATACCCCTAAAAACTTTAAAAACACAAAATACTATAAAAACCTAATAATATACAAAAAAAACTCCAAATACCCTTTATACCCATAAAACACTAAAAAAATCTAAACACCAAAAAAAACCAAAAACAACCCTACAAACCATAAAAACACAAAAAAAATCCCAAGAAATCCCTACAAATGTAAAAGACCAAAAAAACCAAAATCCCAAATAAAACAATAAAAAAAATAAAAACACTTAAACCCCCTAAAACTCCTAAAAGCACTAAATCCCTAAAAGCAAAAAAAAAACCCTTAAAACCTCTAAAAACCATAAAATTACAAAAAAAAATTAAAATCCATAAAAATTAAAAACCCATAAAAACTTTTAAAACCCAAATGAAACCTTAAAATTTTAAAAACAATTAAAAAACCTAAAAACCTAAAAAAACATTAAAAACCCTAAAATACCCTAAAACCCCTAAAAACTATAAGTATCTCGAAAACCATAAAAGCCCTAAAACCCTATAAAGACCCTAAACCACTAAAAACTCTAAAAACCCCTTAAAATCATAAAAATTGTAAAAACCTCTAAAAACCATAATACCCAAGAAAATTAAAAACAAACCCTAAACCCCCAAAAACCATAAAAACCCTAAAACCCCATAAAGTCTCTTAAAATAAAAAACCCATAAAAATCCTAAAAAAACTAAAATTCCTTAAAAATTTAAAACCCTGAAAACCCCAAATAAAATCATAAAACCAAAAAACAAATAAAACCTAAAAAAACCATTTAAAATAGTAAAAATCCACTATCCCTAAAATCCAATAAGAACTATAAAAAAAACTAAAACCCTAAAAACCACTAAAAACACTAGAAACCATGTAGTCCTAAAAACATTAAAATCTATAATAACATTTAAAACCCTATAAATCTCAAAAAAAACCAAAAAACCCCCACAAAAATCCAAAAAATCCCAATCACCCCTAATAAACCCCAAAAACCCTCAAAATCCTAAAACCCCAAAAAACTATAAAAATCCCTAAAAATACCTAAAAACGTAAAAAATCCTAAAACCCCTAAAAATTGCTAAGAAAACCTAAAACCCAAAAAAAAACTTAAAACCCTCACGAAAACAAAAAAAATGCGAAAACACTAAAAACCCCAAAAAACCAAAAAACCCCTCAAAATCCCTAAAACCCCTAAAAGCATTAAAAATCATAAAAACCCTAAAAATGTAAAAGACATAAAACCTTGAAAAAACATAGATAATAATAAAAACCTAAAATAACTTAATACCCCTAAAAACATGAAAACCATAAAAACCCTAAAACCCCTAAAAACCTATGAAACCCCTAAAATCAATAAAAACCCTTAAAACCCATAAGAATATAAAACACCTTAATAACCCTAAGAAATATTGAAAACATTGAAAAACCTTTAGAACCCTTAAAACATTAAAAAGAAAAAATACGCATAAAAAATAAAAAATAAAAAAACCCAAAAACCATAATAACCCTAAAACCCTAAACAACCATGAAAACCCTGAATATCCCAAAAAAACCCTAAAAACCCTGAAAATCATAAAAAATACATAGTAATCTCAAAAAACATAAAAAACCCTAAAAACCCTAAAATCCATTAAGAAAACCTTATAAACATAAAAACCCTTAAATCCCATAAAAACCTAAAAAATCCTAAAACCCCAAAAAAACCCTAAAATGCCATAAAACACTCAAAATCTATAAATGATAAAACCCCTAAAAAACAAACAAACCATAAAACCCCATAAAAACACAAAAACACACAAAAAAACTATAAAAACCATTTAAACCTCTAATAATATTTAAAAAACACTAAAAAAATAAAACCTTATAAATCTCAGAAAAATCCTAAAATCCCAAAAGATCATAAAACCATAAAAAACCCTAACTACAATAATATCCCTAAAAACCCATAAATATCCTAAAACACTACTGGAAATTTAGGCTATATCCAATGTTTGGAACCATGGATATAAGTCCAAAAATTGTGGCTATAAGTTATTGCCACAATTTTATGAACCGTGGCTATTATTGGTGTGGCTATAGGGCATGACCTATAACCAGAGTTCAAAATGTGGCTATAGACCAATAGCCACGCTTCAAACTGAGGCTATACAAATAAATCTACTATTTGAAACTGTGGAAACAACTTAAGGCACATAGGGTTATAGCCAAAGTTTGAAACTATGGCTATAGGTTTTCCCATTTCATAAAAAACACCCCACCCCCTACACCCCCCCCCCCCCCCGGACAACACCCCCTAAAAAGATCCCCCCATCCACCCAGGAATGACCCCCCTAGACAGACACTAGATACCCCACAGATCATGAACCCCCCCCCCCCCCTCAGGCAGACCCTAGACACCCCAAGAAAATATCCAGACAAACCCTCCCCCCATGATAGACCGCGGACCCCCCCCCCCCAGACCCTATATAGATCCACCCAAAACCTAGAGACACCCCTAGACACCCCCCTAGAAAAACCCTGAACAGGCCCACCTTTCCAGACCTTGGACACCCCCAGACCCTGGACACCACCCAAATAGACCCCCCCCCCCCCTCAAACAGACCCCCAGACCCTAGAGACACCGTTAGACACCCCCTAGAATAACCCTGAACAACCCCCCCCCCCCCCCCCCCATCCCACACCCTGAACACCCCCCAGAACCTCGACACCCCCTAGACAGACCCCCCCCCCCCCACCCCCAACAGACCTTGGACATCCCCCAGTCCTTGGATACCCTCCTTAGACA
Organism: Viscum album; assembly: GCA_963277665.1. Classification (NCBI taxonomy): domain Eukaryota; kingdom Viridiplantae; phylum Streptophyta; class Magnoliopsida; order Santalales; family Viscaceae; genus Viscum; species Viscum album. The sequence continues at coordinate 1,120,217,196 of OY728152.1, forward strand.
GACCCCCCACACCCTGGAAACCCCCAATACAGACCCAAGTCACCCCCTAGACACCCCCCCCCTTTGGACACCTCATCCCTCCTGGAAACCCCTGCCTCTTGGACCCCCTTCCCCTAGACAGACCCCCACCCCCAACAGCACCCCTTCCCCCATGCAAATCCTCCTCCCCCTCTACTACCCCCTGGACAACCCCCCTAGACAACCCCCTCCCTCATTGACCCCCCCCCCCCCGGGACACCCCCTCCCTCAAACACATACCAATTGTCCCCAAAACCCCTAATACAATCACTTAATCATTAATTAATTGTATAAAAATGCCATCATATCCCTATAAGTTAGTATCTTCTCTAAGGTTGAGATTCTAAAAAATGCCTATGCTGGTGAGAGGACAATAGCCCCTTATACCAGCTCATAATCCTTAATTAATGGTATAAAAACTCCATCATATCCCTATATGTTAATATCTTCTATGTGGTTTAGTACCTAATCGTTTGTGTGCCTAATTTTAGTATAAGTTCATTTTTGGTTTTAGTATAACAGTTCCAAATCTATTGTGTACCAATATTGAGGACCAAACACCACCACTATTGAAATTTCAGACCTATTATAATAGACTCATTTATTTCTCATCCTTGGTTATTATATAGACTATAGAACATACCCCTTTTCATCTCAAAATCACTACTGACGTCCCACTCTTAATATCATCAATTCATTACTACTTCTATATCTGTTTCAACCTAAAGGTATATTCCCAAAAAAGATCATTGACCTATGAATGTTTGTGATCCCATCAATTAACCAACCCATCATCCCACCCTTATGATAATTAAAAACCCATTCCAACTGTGACAATAAAGGATTACCCCCACTAGTCATGCATTAACAGTCATTTTATCTTTCTCAATTGAGAGCTCATCTATCCGGAATCTCATTATTTAAAAATGACATTATTTATTCAAAATGGAGATTCAATTTCATGAAATTATATGATAGATGGTTTGGAAACAACATAGTTAATTTTATATCTCATTCAATTCTAAACTCTTTGAACCATATTAATAAATCACTTAAACATTCAACCTTTAACAGATCGGGGAAATCAAAGAGAATCGATGAAGGTGCTTCAAGCAGTTCAAAGAAAACTAATTAGTTAGGTACTAAGTGGTGAATTCTTCCAACCGCCGGCCCCACCACACACTCCATGCACACCCCTTTCATCCCCTGCACCTTTCACCCCTTCCCCCTCCCCCTACACATCCTCCCCCCCCCCCTCACCCCTACCCCTTGCACCCCCTGCACACCCCTTGTACCCCAAGCACACCCCCTCCCCACTGCACACCCCTCCCCTACCCTACACACCACATCCCCTGCCCCACCACACCCCCTGACCTAGTACTCCCCCTGCATAAAACACCCCTATACACCCCCTCCCCATCACACCCCTATATACAACACCCCCGTGCACCCCCTACACCCCCAGCACACCCCCCCTCTATAGTTAATCTATAACAAACCTAGGTTCAATAAAACTAATCACCAAATGATAGATGAAGTTAAATTTTCCCTTATCCCCCAATCCTCTAATCTACATTATATTCCCAATAGAAACCCTCACTCTTTTTATAACCTAGGTAATATGATAATGAGTTATTCCGAGTTCAATTATAAATAATTATGAAACACCATAAGGAAAATAATATTAAAACATGTTTCAACCACCAACTTCATCTAATTCCACACCACATATGTGACGTGGCCACTTATAAAAGTTTTATCAACTATAAAATAACATTGATTTATAGAACATGAAATACAAAATTTTGTTGAGTAAAGATGATAAAAATACATTTATTGATTATGAAAATTGAAGATGTTTTCCTCTATTATAAAATCAAAATACAAAAAAGGAACACAAAACGTAAAAAATGAGTGACTCTTGAAAAATCATGTTAAACATACCTATGCACCTATGAGTATTTACACCATCTTCTTGCATGATTCTTGAAGCTCCACAGCAATCAGAAGCTCGTCCAATTAATAAGAATGGAACCCATTTTATATCCTAAAAACATCACAACTGCAAATATAGAAAACCATGTTAAACATACCGTGTGAAAATTGAAGATCAATTCCAGTTCACGCACCTTATAAAAATGAAAACAATAACTCATTTCGATCAAAAGTAATAAATTTTTCATGTTTTAGAAAGAAAATATCATTCTACCAAAATATCGGTCCAATATCAAAACCTAGTGGTGAATTATTTCAAGGATCTCCAGTTCATTGTCATCCTCTTTGAGGAACATAAGAAAATAAAGGCCCATGTATCTACAAATCCATAATAATAATTTAATGTGTTGCATGAAAAATAAAAATTACAGACATTGATTAGGAATTGGAAAATAGAAAATCATGTTGTACCTTTTATAAATAGCTTTGTATCCCCTTCATTCAACAATGTTTCAAAGCTTGGGACTACCTGTATTAGTGCCTTCCTAGCTACCCAAACAACCATGGTAACATGAGATTATATCATAAAGGGGATTTCATGCCTTTTAATGGGTTACATATGAATTATTAAATATCCTACATCATGTATACTCTTAATCTCAACTATTCCAATAGCTTTAAGTAATCACAAGAATTTATTAAAAAAGAGTACAAAGAACACACGAGGTTCAATGATCTTGAACCATCATACAAAAAACTAAAAATGATAGAACAAAGATACAATATAAAAATCATTGTCACACCAAATCTATCCATTCTGATTCAACTCATGTAGACTTATGCATTAGAAATATGAAGCATCCTAGAACCGATTTCTGATAATCCAACAACTATATTACACCATCATGCAGAAACAACAAAATGTAGATTGTGCAGAATTACTCCAACACTACAAACCTAGATCTCCATAACATAATTATTTTTAAGAACCTATATAACCATGTAAAAATTAATCCCCACAAACACAATTAGATGAACAGGATAAGGCAATGAGGATTCCCTCCCCAATGAGCTAACATCATCATATTTCAATTAGAGGTTGAATGAAATATGTCTGCAACTATGGTGTTCTATGGAAATATCAAAGACGATGTAAAATGATGGAGCACGTTTATTTGATTTTTGTTACAAGGAAATAGATATATGTGGAAATATTTCCCACATTATTCTAATTAAGGCTTCATAATCATCTCTTAATCTTTCCCTCAGATGGTTTTCCTCCACTAGTGTAAATAGCCATGCATATATTTGATTTCTCTCTATGCTGCTAGGAAACATTCCCTTTCTCAAATCTTATTTTTTTTATAAATCTCCCCACCTTATATTTATAAATTATGGATACCTTCTTTGTTCCCACCAATAATTCAATAAATCCTTGAACACGTTGAATTTTTAATTTATATAAATCCATTCATCTTTCATTGGGGTTCTTTGACATCCTTGAGTTCTTTGAGTATATTAAAATATCTTAAATCAACGTTATAGATGAGGAATCATGGTTTAATTATGATCACTAGTTATTCCTTTTTTAATAACCAAACTACTATTGACCTTTGTACTTTACTATTAGACCATTGTTGAAATTTGTTTTCTCTTTTACGTTGAGTTTGGGTGGTAATTCCATCTTGTGTTAAATATATTTGAATATGATCATTCTATTATGAGTTTTCTCACTAATTTACCCATGTATCTTGCTTCCTCCATTTTATTTGATAATGATTCTTGTAGTTGAATGTAAAAATTTGTGCAATGTATGAAATTTTAGAAAAATAAAAATTACTATTTTAACTTTTTCTCTTTATTTCCCTGATAAAAAATTTTCTATCTACCATTATATGTCTACAATGTGTGACATTACATCATCTTTCATTATCACAACATTCATAATAACCCTTCATCCTTTGATTTCCTTCTCTAGAGAGTTAACAGATAACATGTTGTATATTTTTTTGATCCAATATAATTTTTAACACCATAGTGGACTCTTACTATAGTATCAAATAATGTATTCCCCAATCCAAATCATTTAATAATTGAATATCTACATTATTATAAAATATAATAATTAATGATGAGGAAACTTTTGGTTTTAATACATGAATCTATCCATTTCCTAATGAAAATATTCTTGAACCTTCACTATAAAATTGTAGACCATGTTACTTAGAAAACGGGGTCATTTTGTAGGTCAAAATATTCTAATAAAATAATTTTAGATATACTCCAATGTGATGAAATAATTTTCATTTTATTATAGAATTCATATTCAAGCATGTAATTTCACAAATTAATGAATCACCTCATTCTATGTTTATCCTTAATTATTGTGTTTACTGGAAAATAGTAAGAATTAGTAAATAAATCCACAAATAAATATAGGGAACTTTATGAATGAATCCTATTAAATGTATTAATATACTTAAGGTATGGATTTTTTAGCTCATAATTCCTTACATTTGGGGATAATGTGATACAGTACAAGTTTCTAAATACTCATGGAATATTCAAGTCCCTCAATATAAGTAAAATGTTCTCATTTTTTCACAATTTCAAAAATAAAATATTATTCTTCCTTAATCTATGGATTTGTAACATGGTTTAATTTTTTCATATACATTGTGGTTCTAGATCGTCTTTTTATGAAATAATTATATATTTCGAATGAGAGGTAGTATATTTTACCTAAAGGACTTAAGATGGATACAGAAGAATAAATAAGCTTTAACCCCAGTTATGTAATAATAAATGGGAACTAAATAATGTATACCAGTATGGCACTAAAGGGAACCTCACACTATTCCACTCATTAATGTAGTGCAACAAATAGAATGAAGATGTTTTCTATGAACTAATATAGCCTTATATTCCAATGCACAATACGTTCTTGATGTAACATAGGTAGCATTGAGATATTCAATATTTTTAGAATATCAAACACCAAGGTGACATGTTCTGAGAGAGTCCCAATAATGCCTCATATTCTTCCATGAAACTATACTAGTGATAATTGTACCTCACACATTAATGAAATTTTTTCACATGATAATTTTATCACACACCTAAATCCCACATATCGTTGATGCCTCTACATAGTCTCACATTCAACCTTATCATTTCTTTTTCCCATTAAGGCATACTTTATTGTTAGAAATCATATTTAAAACTTTAATCACCCGTGAAAATAATCCAATTACCATATTTATCATATTATAGAGCGGAGGTCATAGAATTGTCATATAGATTATTTGATAGTTGTAAAGAACATATTTCCTCTACATGGAACACATGAAAGTCAATGGGACCATGCTGTAAACCTCTCACTCAAGTTTCCTAACCTAAATTGGTAATTACATAAATAGCATACCACATGGAAGGATATCTCGGAGGGAGGTAAATATAAATCTCATAGAAATTTTCATTTTAATAATGTCTTAAAAATGAAGGAATATAACATCCAATATGGTAGTGATCCATAAATCCTTTTACAAATGTCAAGATAAAAAAATTGAGAATGAAATTTCAAAAAACAATGTAAGGAAGAAAGAAAGAAAAGGTAGATCAACCCTTAGAGGATAAAAGTGAATACATATAAGAATAGAAGGATTTAGTAGAGGCTAGGTAAAATTAGAATAAGAAGTTAGAGCTGGAAGGGTAATTTTCACTATTAAGAGGAGTGGAGATCTCTTTTCAAGAGTTTTATAATCCCATTTATTTATATCTTATTTTATTTTCAAACATTTGTAAGGTTTTTGGGGTTGTGAGGTTTTTTAATTTATTTGAGGTTTTATGGATTTTTTAGTTCTTTATGGATTTAAAGTTTTTTTAGAGTTTTTACTCATATTTATTGGTCTAAATGGGATTTATATTTTTTAGTGTGTTTTTAGGTTTTATAGGTTTTTATAGTTTTTTAAGGTCTTAGGGGTTTTATGGTTTTTAATTATTTTTATGTTTTTAAAGGTTTCAATTTTTTTTAGGTTCTTAAGGTTTTATAAGGGGTTTTCTGGGTTTTTTCGGTTTTTTACATTTTTAAGGAATTTTGGGATTTTCAGGATTTTTATAAATTTAAGGGTTTTTAGAGACATTTATTTATTTAGGGTTTTAGGGGTTTCATAGTTTTTGTTTGGTTTTTAGGGTTTTTATGTTATTAGGGGTTTTAATTTTTTTTATATTTTTTAATTTTTTTGGGGTTTAAAATGTTTTTTAATTTTTTAGAAGGGTTTTATGTTTTTTATGGGTATTGTGTTTTTAATGTTTTTAGGGGTTTATGGTTTTTGGGGTTTCTAGGATTTCTTATGGGTTTTTAGGGGTTTTATCTTTTTTTTGGATTTTAGGGATTTCATGTGATATTTCAGTGGTTTTTTATGTTAATATGCATTTTAGGGAATTTTTTGGATTTTTAGGGTTTACAGAGATTTTTAGGGGTACTAGGTTTTTTGGGTTTTTTGATATTTTTGTGGTTTTGAGTTTTAAGGGTTTTTGAATTTTTAGGGTTTTTATATTTTTTAGTGTTTTTTTATAATTTTTAAGGGTTTAAAGTGTTTTAATATTTTTAGATCTTTAAGTGTTTTTCTTTGTTTTTATGTGTTTTTAGGGATTTTATGGTTTTTAAGGGTTTTTTATAGGTTTTTAGGTTTTTAGGGTTTTTTAGGTTTTCTAGATTTTTTTAGGTTTTTACCAGTTTTATGTGTTTTTATTTTTATATGGTTTTCATAGGGTTATTCCGAGTCTTGATGGGTTTTATGTTTTTATGTAATTTTAGTTTTTTTAGAATTTTTATGGCTTTGGGGGTTTTCAGTGATTTTGTTTTGGTTTTTTGGGGTTCTTTTGTTTTCATTTTTAGGGGTTTTTTGTGTTTTTAGGGTTTTAATAGTTTTTAGAGTCTTTTTATCATTTTTTTGGGTTTTACGATATTTAGTGTTTTTATCGTTTTTTAGGATTTTATGGGGTTTAAGGGTTTTTTATGGATTTTAAGGGTTTTATAGTTTTTTTGTGATTTTAGGGGTTTTAGGTTCCTTTAATGGTTTTATCATTTTGTAGGTGTTATAGGGGTGTTAATTGTTTTTATATTTTGAAGGATTTTATAGGGTTTTTAGGGTTTTTAGTGATTTTTTAACATTTTTTGGTATTATTTGGGATTTTTGGATTTCTATGAGCTTTTAAGTTTTTTAGTGATTTTGAGGGTTTTAGGAATTTTTGGATTTTTTTGGTTTTCTGGGTGTTTTAGTGTTTTTTTAGTTTTTTAGGGGATTACAGTTTTTGTAGAGTTTATTACTTTTTTAGTGTTATAAGGGGTTTTAGAGTTTTTCAATGATTTTAGTGTTTTTTGAGCATTTATGGTTTTTCGGGTTTTAGGGTTATTAAGGATTTTAGGGGGTTTATGGTGCTTAGTATTTTATAGATTTTTAAGGTTTTTTGGGTTTTCTTCATTTTTTTAACTTTTTTAGGGGTTTTAATTTCTTTAGGTTTTACGTTTTTCTTGAAGTTTTTATGGGTTTTATGTTTTTTTTACATTTTATGTGATTTTTATGTTTTTAAAAAACAAATAATGGGTTTTAGGGGTTTTAGGGATATTGAGAGTTTTCGGGGGGGGGGGTTTGGGTTTTCTTGTGTTTTTATGGTTTTTTCGGGTTTTAAAGATTTTTTGAGTTTTTTTTTGGTATTTAAGGTTTTTTAGAGTTTTTAATGTTTTTAGGTGTTTAATTTGTTATTGATTTTATAGTGGTTTTATGTTTTTATGGGTTTTTAATTTTTTGGGATTTTATCATTTTTACAGTTTTTTAGGGATTTTAGTAATTTTTTTGGGTTTTTTAGGTGATTTAAGTGTTTTTAGTTTTTTAAGATTATCTTTGGGTTTTTTGTGGTTTTTAAGGTTTTTAAGAATTAGGGTTATTTAGGATTATTTGAAAAATATTTTTATTTTTTTAGGGTTTTTATGGGTTTTATGGGTTTTTAGGTTTTTATGAGTTTAAAGGGTTTTTAGAGTTATTAGTGGTTCATTTGGTTTTTTTTTTGGGTTTTTGGTTTTTATGGATTTAAGGGTTGTTTATGGATTTTAGGGATTTTATGTTTTTTAAAATTTTATGGTTTTATCATTTTTCAGGTTTTTAGGGGTTTAAATGTTTTTTTGGTTTGTAAGGTTTTCTTACGGTTTTTATGGTTGTAGGGTTTTTTACATTTTTATGTATTTTTAGTGATTTTTTTTTGTTTTTATGGTTTTTATATTTTTTTTTTATAGTTTTTTTGGTTTTAATATTTGTAGGGTCTTTTAGGGTTTTTTGGGTTTTTATCACTTTTCGGTTTTTTGGGTTTTTACCATAAAAAACCCAAAAGAAACCCCTAAAAATGACAGAATATGATAAATACAATTCAAAGCACTAATTTTATTTTAAAGTCTACAAACCATAAAACACATAAAAACTCAATAAAAACCCTAAAAACCCAAAAAACCCAAAACAATATAAAACCTGCATTATCCCTAAAAACAATAAAAACACTAAAACAATCCATAAAATGTAAATACCTATAAAACCCAAAAAAAACCTATGAAAACCATAAAAATCAAACCAAACTTAAAACTCAAAAAAATTAAAAAGTTCTAAAAGCACAAAAAACGCTAAAACCACTAAAACCCAAAAAAAAATCAAAATCCACAAAATCCTAAAACTGATATAAATCCTAAAAAATCCCAATAAACCCTTAAAATGTAAAAACATTTAAAACACTATAAAAACCATATGAACCTTAAAAAAAATCAAGCCCCTAAAAAATGATAAATACATTTAAACCCTAAAAATACCATAAAAACTGTAAAACCCCTAAACCCATAAAAAATTTAAAACCTAAAAAACCATTAAAACCCTAAAACCCCCTAAAAACTCTAAATACCCTTAACATCTTTGAAAATATCTAATAAACCTTTAAATCCATAAAAAAAAAAAATATTAAAACAAAAAAAACATAAAAACCCTAAAACCCTAAAACACCCCAAAAAATCTCAAAATACCTAAAAACCATTAAAACCAAAAAAAATAAAAAAATACCTAAAAACATAAGAAACGATAAAAACACCGAAAATCCCTATGAAAACCTTCAAATCCTAAAAACAATGAAAATCCCAAAATTCTTAAGAAACACTAAAAACCCTAAAAACCCTAAAACCCTAAAAACCCTAAAAACCTAAAAACTATAAAAAAAACTAAAGGCATTAAAGAGATGGAGACGTGGATGTTGATGAGCCCACTCCTAGGGGAAAAATCAAGAAACCGTTTCACAAAAGATCGATCCTTCTTCAATGTCAATGCTGGAAGACCTTGCATGTGGCCTAAACCTAGCATGGTTGTTTGCAGTGATAATGATTCATGCATCGAATGAAAGCACTTTCGTCGCAGATGAAATCTAGTGATCTCCTTCTCATAGAACGAGTTAACTTTCTCTCATTGGATCTATGCTTTATCCTCATTGGGAATTTTACGAATCGTAGGCTGTCCTTAAATTTCTTGTAGAAATCACTTGATGCAATGGGATTTTATGGCTTTAATATCAGTTTATTGAATTGTTCCAACATCATTCATTGCCTTTCCTAAAAAGAAGATTATTATAGACTGTGGGAGAGACATTCATGGTCCTTTAGGGGTGTCCATGAATGTTTTTAAACGGAAACCACACATTGATCCTTGTATCGAGTCTCATATTACCCCGATCTGGATTGGCTTTCCTGGTCTACCACTTTATCTGTTCAAATAAGTTTCCTTGTTTCCAATATGTAGTCTTATTGGAAACCCCCTTAAGTTGGTCTGTGAGATGAGGAACATTTCATGACCTTCAGTTGCATGGTTTTTTGTGGATATTGATGATTCATAGTCCCTTCCTTCCCAAATTTAGATCCAAAACAGAAATTCCAGGTTTTTCAAGAAGTTATTTATGAAAATCTCCCAGTTTATTATTGTCATTCCCTCATGTTTTGACACTCCTAAAAGGATTGTGGCATTAAATAATCTCCCATGTCACCTCAAAGAATTACATTGATTGCAAAGGGAAAATAAAATGTTGACCTTGAAGAGTGATTTTACATAACTTTATTTGGACCTTCTGGGGTTTAGTCTACTTTTGGGGGGAATAATGCAATTATTGAGATGCCTATTGAGGTTGTGGTTCATGTTGTGGAAATTTTACAAACAATACAATCTGAGAGTCACATACCTAATGTTATGGATCATTTAGATTTTGGGGATGTTGTTCATGGGGTTCTTGGTACCACCTTTGATTCCCTCACCAGGGTGGGAAATAAAGTGGAAACTAGTAAATATCATGATGTTTCCATGGTGAGGATAACAAGAATGTATAATCTGATTTCAAGGAGATATCACTTGATTCCTATTTTAAATACTACATTATTTTGAAGGATTACTAGAAACCAATCTCTAGGAAAGTAAAAACAACAATTATTGGCCAAGATGGTTTTATCACCCCTAATCCCAAGAAGACTTGAAAACATATAGAATACTCTAATATTGAGATAAAAATCATTACTAGAGCTCTAGAGGCTTCTAGGATGATTAATAATGCTATTCCTATTCATTCTATGGTTTCTAAAAATTCTAGTCCATCATCTAGTAAAGAAAATTCGTTTGAATCTAGTGATTAAGATGACTTTGATTCGGCTGTGAGAGATTCGTATAAAAATAATGAGGAAGTTTCAGAAGAATTGGGATCTTGTATGGATGATCAAGACATAATAGTGTTTGAAAGGTACAAGAAGTGTTAAAATACTATGGAGCTATACCTTCAAATCAAGAAAAATAAAGATCATAAAATTTGTAGAGGAATTTAAACTTAATCCTCACTTTAATTTCAGAGGAATTCAATGGAAACGAACTACACTTTTTCTCATGTTAAAGGATTTAATTCATGGTTTTCAATTATATTTAATGGACCTTCAGTTCAGATAATTGGTTTTTTCAGTCTTATAATGGTTTTTTATTGACTATTTTTGTGTGTTTATTGAGAGGATTCAATTTGAAAATTGCTCTTTTTTAAAGATTTCCCTCTATCTTCCACCCAGGTCCATGATAGTTGCTTGAAGAAAGGCTAGTTGTTCAGATCTTTTACATTGATCACCAACTTAATTTTGTATTCTCTTAAATACCTTGTGTGCTTGAATTAGTGATGAAGATTGCACATTATCTTATGATGGGTCTATTTTTAGATGAGATATGGGACCTGTCAGCCTTTTTAATTCATGATGCATTTGTAGATGTGGGCTAGTAAGTTCTATTATCATGATTTTTAGGTTAGTATGAGAGGAACATGGTGATTCTTTTTTGATGAAGTGATACTATTCTAAATATTGATTTTCTTTCAGCATTGTTGTGCTAATAGTGACTCCTTTCCCTCTTTATTTGAGGTTTGTAAGTCATGTTTGTATTCTCCTTTAACTCCTAGATGGTTCAAGCTCATTGCACCTCAATTATTCGGTTTATTTTGAACCATGTTTAATAAATTATTTAACAATATGGGTTGGGAAACAAACTCATATCTCATTCTCTAAAACAACAAAGGCACTAAAAACCTAACAACCTAGAAAAACCCTAAAAACCATTAAAATATATAAAAAAACTTTTACACTACTAACAACATAAAAAACTATAAAAAATTAAAACCTAAAAAACCTAAAAAACCATAAAACCCAAAACAACCCATAAAACTCTAAAACCCTAAAATAGTAAAAACCCTCAAAATCCCTAAAAATCATAAAACCCATTAAAATCCTAAAAATTACCAAAAAAATACCTAAATAGATAGAAAAAAATGAAAAACCTCAAAAACCCTAGAAAAACATTCAAAAACTAAAAAAAATAAATCCCCTAAAAACATAAAAAGGATAAAAATGCAAAAATCCCATAAAAGAGTAAAAACAACAAAAAACTAAACAGACCCCAAAAAACCATAAGAAACCTAAAAACCCATAAAACCCACCAAAAACCACTAAAAATCCCTTTAAATCCCAAAAAATAATAAAAATCCCAAAAAACCAAAAAAACACATAAAACATAAAACCCCTATAAACAGAAATAATAATAAACCCCTAAAAACCATCAAAATCCCTTAAACCCCCAAAAACTATAAAAATAAATGAAAATCCGTAATAAATAAAAAACCCTAAACAACTTTAAAATATTAAAGAAATACTTTAAAATGTAAAACCGCTTAAACCCACTAAAACACTAAAAACTATAAAAACATTAAAAACATTAAAAACCCAAAATTCCCTCAAATCCCTAAAAATCCTAAAAATCCATAAAAATAATAAAAAATCCCTAAAATCCTTAAATGTTTAAAAAACTTTTAAAACTATAAATAACCATATGAAATACATAAAAACCTAAAACACTTAATACCCCTAAAAACATAAAAATGATTAAAACCCTAAGAAGACCATAAAAACCCTAAAACCCATAAAAACCACGAAAACATTAAGAAACACTAAAAATAAATAAATTACCTAAAAAATAATTAAAACTCTAAAAACCATTTAATCCCATAATACATTAAAATGTCATACAAAATCATAAAACCCAAAAAAACTGCAAAACACAAAAAAAACATAAAAACACTAAAAAATAATAAAAATCCCTACGAACCTCAAAATCACTAAAACCCCTAAAATACCATAATAATCCTAAAAACCATGGAATCTCCTAAAACAGAATAAATCCCTAAACACAATTTAGACCATTAAAACCTTAAAAACACAAAAAACCCTATAAAACCTTAAAATCTCTTAAAAATCCTAAAACACTTAAATTCCCAAAAAACACTAAAAACCCATAAAAATCCTTTAAAAGTCATAAAAACCCTTAAATTTAAAATACCATAAAAATTGAATTTACCTTATAAAAACATAATACTATAAACCACTTTAAACCCCTCAAAATCCTAAAAAAAACTAAATCCCTAAAACCCGTCAAAAAGTCCCTAAAACCTAAGAACACCTATATGTCATTAAAATACCTTAAAACCATAACAACCATAAAATCCCATAAAATAAATAAAAACACATGTAATTATAGAAACACATTAAACCCCTAAAACATTAAAACCCAATAAAAAACCATAAACCCACTAAAAACTAAAAAAAATACTGTAAACACCATAATACCCCTCAAGATCTAAAAAAATGATAAAAAAACAAAATTAAAAAAAAATTAAAACAAAATCCTAAAAAATTATTAAAAACCCAAAAAACCCTTAAAAATTTATAAATATATTTATAACCACAAAAAATATAAATACACTAAAAACCATAAAAACCTAGAAATCTCAAAAAACAATAAATATCTATAAAAATTCATAAAAATACCTAAAGATCCTTAAAAACCTAAAAAATATAAAAGCGTAAAACCCCCTAAAAACGCTTAAAAACACAATTAAAACCATAAAAACCTAAACAATAAAAATATAACTAAAACCATAAAAATGATAAAACCCATTAAACCCCTAAAACCATAAAGAAACCCTAAACTCCCTCAAAATCCCTAAAAACCCTAAAACCCCAAAAATAATACAAAACCCCTAAAATATCTACAAACATAACTAACAATAAAAATTTTAAATCCCTAAGAATATCTAAAAAACATCAAAACACTTAAAACCCCTTAATATAATAAAAAAATAAAAAATCACTACAAAATCATAAAACACTAAAACTCTTAAAACCCATAAAAACCCTAAAAAACCATAAAATTGTAAAAAACCCTAAAACCCCAAAAAACCCCTATGAAAACCTTTAAGACCTAAAAAATCATAAAACCCATAAAAACATAAAAATAGTAAAAACCCAAAAAACCCTAAAAGACCCTAAATAACTTACAGCCCCAAAAAAATCAAAAATCCCCAAAAAACATTTAAAACCCTAGAAAACCATTAAATCCCTAAAACTCATTAAAAACTCTAAAACACCATTAATAAACTAAAAATATAAAAAACACTAAAAAACCATAAAACCCCTATAAACTAAAAAAATCCCAAAATACTCATAAAACACCATGAAAACCCTAAAAACACTAATAAACCTAAAAAATCTCAAATTCCTTCAAAACCATAAAAATATATAAATTCCTACAAAATCCCTAAAACCATAAAAATGTAAAAACAACAAAATAAAACTAAAAAACACTAGGAAAACCACCAAAACCTAAAACACATAAAAACCCTAAAAACCCAAAGATGTTAAAACCCAAATAAAACCTAAAACATAAAAAATCATACAAACCCGAAAACCCCTAAAAACATAAAAACGCTTAAATCCTATAATACCAATTAAACCCATTAAAACTGTAAAAATTATTTAAATCCCTAAAAAATTAAACTAATTTAAGAAAACTTAAAATCCCAAAAAACCCAAGAACCCCTAAAACACAAAACAAAATCCATAAAAACACTCAAAATCATTAAAAATCATTTTAATCCTAAAAAATACATATAAATCCCTGAAAACATAGAAATCCCTAAAAAACTAAAAAACCCTAAGAAAACCATAAAAACCTAAACACTCTTAAAACCTCTTAAAAACCCTAAGAACCCAAAAAACCCTAAAAGAACCAAAAAACACCTAAAAACCTTAAAAACCTAAAAACCAAAATACCCCTCAAAACCAACTAAAAACTATAAAAACCTACCAAAACCCAAAAAATGTTCAAAACTATATGAAACCATAAAACCCATTAAAAACTCCAATAAACCCAAAAAATCCAAAAAAACAATAAAAAACATAAAAACCCAAAAAAACTATACAACCTTCAAAATATCTAAACACACTAAAACCCCATAAAATCCTAAAAAATCCCTAAATATTCCTATAATCCATGAATATTTCTAATAAAACCATAAAAACCTAAAAACAATTAAAACCACTAAACAACCTAAAAAAGAAAAAACCCCACAAAACCACTAAAAACCCTAAAACTGCTCAAAATCCCTAAAACACCCAAACACCTTAAAATCCTAATAGGTCCCTAAAAAACCCAGAAATGTAGGAAAAACTGAAAATCCATAAAAATTATAAGAAAACCATAAAATCCAAAAAACACTAAAAACCACAAAAAATGAAAAAAACCCTACAAAGACCATAAAAACCATAAAAACCATAAAAACCCAAAAAACATTAAAACCCCTAAAACCCATAAACATCCTAAGATACCAAAATAAGCTCCAAAACCCTTAAAACCTAGAAAAAATTAAAGAAAAATATAATAAAACTAAAAACCCTAATCTAAAAACCCAAAAAACAAAAAATAACCCTAAAACCCTCAAAATCCCGAAAAACCAGAAAAATAAAAATTTCAGAAAAAGCACTATAAATATAAAAAAACCTAAAACCCTTATGAAAACCTTATGATGGAGGCCTGATCTCATGGAGGTTATATCCCATCGTGTTTCTCTCCAGGTCATGGAGATTCAACATTGCTGGATTGGATTCCCCATGGTGGTTTTGGTTTGCTTCGGTGGTTCCCGGTGGAGTCGATCTTCGGCGACCTTAGGCGGTGCTCGATGGCGTCAGATTTTGGTGTTGTTGCATCCCATGGTGATGGGATTTCTGCTTTTGTTCTATTAGATCTGGCGGATGTTGTTGGTTTTAGGCTTCTCTGTCTCAGATCTATGTGGTCTGGGTGGAGATCTGGCGAGGCGTGGTGTTTCAACGATGGTGTGGAACTTCATCTTTGGCGCGCCAAATGGGTTTTGCGATGGTGCAGGATGGGTTCTGGTGCGGTTTTATGGCTCTTGGATTGGGATGGTGGGGGTTCTTCCTCGTTGTCTGGCATGGCTACAGGTGTAGATAGAGCGCATGATGATACGAATCTGGGCATAGAAATATTTCTGTTGCTTCAATGGTGCTGGAGGCAGAAGGCGTGGTGCCGGATTTTTGTGGTTGCGAAGATGCTCTCCCCATGGATGGGTCAATGGATTTGAAGCTTTCAATGGTGGATGGGTTTGCATCGGCAGCGTGGATCTTGGCCTCTTATACGATGATTTGTGGTGGTTCGGAGATCTGCGCTTGAGCTCTAGGTTTGCGCTATGGTATGGCTTCTTGCTCAAGCTGGTTATTTGGATTTGCGGTCGTCTCCCGCTACTGTGGTTTTTCTTTGGTTATGCTGTGTTCTGGTCCTTTTGGTTGTCAATGGTTTCTTTTCGGGATCTCCTGGATTGAATCCTCTGCAATACAAGCTTTGCAGCTTTGTGGATGTGGATGGATGGTATGAGAACCACTACTGGTGTTGGTTTTTGAAATGGGGTGCTGGATACTGGGGTTTGGTTCGGGAGATGTCTGTTGTGGTATGCTGGATGTGGGTGCTGCTGTCCCTGATAACATGCTAGCTGCTAGAAATGGTGTGTATGGAGCTACTGGTTGGTGTCAGGTGGGAGGTGATGATGACTGCGTTTGGATATGGTTCTCATGTTGTGGTCTCATGCTGCTGGTTGTAGTTGGTTGTGATGTCGGTTTCGGTGTTGTTGGTTCCTGGGACTGGTTGGTTTTGATGTGTTGCTGCTGATGTATTTCTGTGATGACTGGATGTGGTGCTGCCGGATGATGGAATGCGCTGGAAGATGGAAGTTGTGATGCTGGATGTGTAGACGCTGCTGTTTTGTTTTTTTTGTATTTGTTTCTCTGTTTTGTTTTCTTTTTTGCTTTTTATTTTTTTAGGTCTTTTGGTGTGAAGGGTTTTTGGGTGTGGGTCATTTGACCCCTCCCCTCCCTTGTCTGCAGGTCTTTGTGTCTTTTCTTTTAATAAATTTTGGGTGGTGCCAGGAATAGCCTGGACTCGAGCCTTATTTTTCCTTATGAAAACTTTAAAAATATAAAAACACATAAAACCCAAAAAATCATAAAAACACTAAAACCTCTAAAACCCCCATAAAAACCCGAAATAACAATAAAACTGTGAAAATCCATATAAATACTAAAAAAATCCAGAAAATTCCTAAAAATCTATAAACACATAAAAACCCTAAAACCCCGAAAAACCATTAGAAAACCATAAAACCCTGAAAACTAAAAAACTCTAAAAAACATAAGAAAGTTAAAAGCATTAAAAACCCCTAAAAAGAACCTAAAACCCTAAAATACCTTAAACCCCATTAAAACCTTAAAAACCCTAAAACGCAAATAAAAACTCTTAAAACCCTTTAAACACTTAAAAATTAATTAAAACTACGAAAACCCCTAAAAACACTAAAAAAATAAAAAAAATCCAAAAAACCTAAAAAAAATCTAAAAACCCTAAAGAACCCCTGACCCCTCAAAATCCCCAAATAGACTAAAAACCCATATCAATCCCAAATCCCCATAAAAATAAATAAAACATTAAAAAATCTAAAAACCTATAATCCCCAATGAAAACCCTAAAACCTAAAAATACATAGAACCAATAAAAAACCTAAAAAGGAAAAAACCCAACAAACATCTAAAAACCCGGAATTTTTCTTTAAAAAAATAAAAAACATAAAACCCTAAAAAATCCGTAAATGTACCCAAAAATATAAAAAACCTTAAAAATCCTCAAAAAACAATAAAAATCTAAAAACATTAAAACCCACCAAAAACCCTCGAATCCCCAAAAGTCTCATAAAACCCTAAAAACAATAAACTCCGAAAAACCAATAAATCCCTAGAAATCTATAAAAACCCATAAAACCCATAATAACCCTATTAACCACCAAAAAATGCAAAAAACCCTTAAACCCCTAAAAATGTTAAAAACACTAAAAAACCTAAAACAAACTAAAAAACACTAATAAACACCTAGATTCTCAAAAATTCCTAAAAACCCTCAAAATCCCTAAAAAATTAAAAACCACATAAAAATACAAAAAAACACCAAAAATCCCAAAAATATAAAAAATCATATATCAATGAAAATCCATAAGAAATCCAAAAAAACCAAAAACACTTAAATCTATTAATAAACTAAAAACCCTAAAAATGAAAAATGCCCTTCAAAATCCCAAAAAAACCTAGAAAAGTCATAACAAGCACTATAAATATCTAAAAATGTAAAAACCACTGAAAAACCTTATGAAAACCCTAAAAACCTAAAAAAATGAAACCCATATAAAACCTTATAAGAGAAAAATACCCCTAAAAACATTAAAAACACAAAATACTATAAAAACCTAATAATATACAAAAAAAACTCCAAATACCCTTTATACCCATAAAACATTAAAAAAATATAAACACCAAAAATAAACCAAAAACAACCCTACAAACCATAAAAACACAAAAAAATCCCAAGAAATCCCTACAAATGTAAAAGACCAAAAAAACCAAAATCCCAAATAAAACAATAAAAAAAATAAAAACACTTAAACCCCCTAAAACTCCTAAAAGCACTAAATCCCTAAAAGCAAAAAAACCCTTAAAACCTCTAAAAACCATAAAATTACAAAAAAAACTTAAAATCCAAAAAAATTAAAAACCCATAAAAACTTTGAAAACCCAAATGAAACCTTAAAATTTTAAAAACAATTAAAAAACCTAAAAACCTAAAAAAACATTAAAAACCCTAAAATACCCTAAAACCCCTAAAAACTATAAGTATCTCGAAAACCATAAAAGCCCTAAAACCCTATAAAGACCCTAAACCACTAAAAACTCTAAAAACCCCTTAAAATCATAAAAATTGTAAAAACCTCTAAAAACCATAATACCCAATAAAATTAAAAACAAACCCTAAACACCCAAAAACCATAAAAACTCTAAAACCCCATAAAGTCTCTTAAAATAAAAAACCCATAAAAATCCTAAAAAAACTAAAATTCCTTAAAAATTTAAAACCCTAAAAACCCCAAATAAAATCATAAAACCAAAAAACAAATAAAACCTAAAAAAACCATTTAAAATAGTAAAAATCCTTTATCCCTAAAAACCAATAAAAACTATAAAAAAAACTAAAACCCTAAAAACCACTAAAAACACTAGAAACCATGTAGTCCTAAAAACATTAAAATATATAATAACATTTAAAACCCTATAAATCTCAAAAAAAACCCAAAACCCCCCCACAAAAATCCAAAAAATCCTAATCACCCCTAATAAACCCCAAAAACCCTCAAAATCCTAAAACCCCAAAAAACTATAAAAATCCCTAAAAATACCTAAAAACGTAAAAAATCCTAAAACCCCTAAAAATAGCTAAGAAAACCTAAAACCCAAAAAAACACTTAAAACCCTCACGAAAACAAAAAAAATGCGAAAACACTAAAAACCCCTAAAAACCAAAAAACCCCTCAAAATCCCTAAAACCCCTAAAAGCATTAAAAATCCTAAAAACCCTAAAAATGTAAAAGACTTAAAACCTTGAAAAAACATAGAGAACAATAAAAACCTAAAATAACTTAATACCCCTAAAAACATGAAAACCATAAAAACCCTAAAACCCCTAAAAACCTATGAAACCCCTAAAATCAATAAAAACCCTTAAAACCCATAAGAATATAAAACACCTTAATAACCCTAAGAAATATTGAAAACATTGAAAAACCTTTAGAACCCTTAAAACATTAAAAAGAAAAAATACGCATAAAAAATAAAAAATAAAAAAACCCAAATACCATAATAACCCTAAAACCCTAAACAACCATGAAAACCCTGAATATCCCAAAAAACCCTAAAAACCCTGAAAATCATAAAAAATACATAGTAATCTCAAAAAACATACAAAACCCTAAAATCCATTAAGAAAACCTTATAAACATAAAAACCCTTAAATCCCATAAAAACCTAAAAAATCCTAAAACCCCAAAAAAACCCCTAAAATACCATAAAACACTCAAAATCTATAAATGATAAAACCCCTAAAAAACAAACAAACCATAAAACCCCATAAAAACCCAGAAACACACAAAAAAACTATAAAAACCATTTAAACCTCTAATAATATTTAAAAAACACTAAAAAAAATAAAACCTTATAAATCTCAGAAAAACCCTAAAATCCCAAAAGATCATAAAACCATAAAAAACCCTAACTACAATAATATCCCTAAAAACCCATAAATATCCTAAAACACTACTGGAAATTTAGGCTATATCCAATGTTTGGAACCATGGATATAAGTCCAAAAATTGTGGCTATAAGTTATTGCCACAATTTTATGAACCGTGGCTATTATTGGTGTGGCTATAGGGCATGACCTATAACCAGAGTTCAAAATGTGGCTATAGACCAATATCCACGCTTCAAACTCAGGCTATACACCTAAATCTACTATTTGAAACTGTGGAAACAACTTAAGGCACATAGGGTTATAGCCAAAGTTTGAAACTATGGCTATAGGTTTTCCCATTTCATAAAAAACACCCCACCCCCTACAACCCCCCCCCCCCGGACAACACCCCCTAAAAAGCTCCCCCCATCCACCCAGGAATGACCCCCCTGGACAGACACTGGATACCCCACAGATCATGAACCCCCCCCCTCAGGCAGACCCTAGACACCCCAAGAAAATATCCAGACAAACCCTCCCCCCATGATAGACCGCGGACCCCCCCCCAGACCCTAGATAGATCCACCCAAAACCTAGAGACACCCCTAGACACCCCCTAGAAAAACCCTGAACAGACCCACCTTCCCAGACCTTGGACACCCCCAGACCCTGGACACCACCCAAATAGACCCCCCCCCTCAAACAGACCCCCAGACCCTAGAGACACCGTTAGACACCCCCTAGAATAACCCTGAACAAACCCCCCCCCCCCCCATCCCACACCCTGAACACCCCCCAGAACCTCAACACCCCCCAGACAGACCCCCCCCCCCAACAGACCTTGGACATCCCCCAGTCCTTGGATACCCCCCCTAGACAGACCCCCCACACCCTGGACACCCCCAATACAGACCCAAGTCACCCCCTAGACACCCCCCCTTTTGGACACCTCATCCCTCCTAGAAACCCCTGCCTCTTGGAACCCCTTCCCTTAGACATACCCCCACCCCCAACAGCACCCCTTCCCCCATGCAAATCCTCCTCCCCCTCTACTACCCCCTGGACAACCCCCCTAGACAACCCCCTCCCTCATTGACCCCCCCCCCTAGGACACCCCCTCCCTCCAACACATACCAATTGTCCCCAAAACCCCTAATACAATCACTTAATCATTAATTAATTGTATAAAAATGCCATCATATCCCTATAAGTTAGTATCTTCTCTAAGGTTGAGATTCTAAAAAATGCCTATGTTGGTGAGAAGACAATAGCCCCTTATACCAGCTCATAATCCTTAATTAATGGTATAAAAACTCCATCATATCCCTATATGTTAATATCTTCTATGTGGTTTAGTACCTAATCGTTTGTGTGCCTAATTTTAGTATAAGTTCATTTTTGGTTTTAGTATAACAGTTCCAAATCTATTGTGTACCAATATTGAGGACCAGACACCACCACTATTGAAATTTCATACCTATTATAATAGACTCATTTATTTCTCATCCTTGGTTATTATATAGACTATAGAACATACCCCTTTTCATCTCAAAATCACTACTGACGTCCCACTCTTAATATCATCAATTCATTACTACTTATATATCTGTTTCAACCTGAAGGTATATTCCCAAAAAAGATCATTGACCTATGAATGTTTGTGATCCCATCAATTAACCAACCCATCATCCCACCCTTATGATAATTAAAAACCCATTCCAACTGTGACAATAAAGTATTACCCCCACTAGTCATGCATTAACAGTCATTTTATCTTTCTCAATTGAGAGCTCATCTATCCGGAATCTCATTATTTCAAAATGACATTATTTATTCAAAATGGAGATTCAATTTCATGAAATTATATGATAGATGGTTTGGAAACAACATAGTTCATTTTATTTCTCATTCAATTCTAAACTCTTTGAACCATATGAATAAATCACTTAAACATTGAACCTTTAACAGATCGGGGAAATCAAAGAGAACCGATGAAGGTGCTTCAAGCAGTTCAAAGAAAACTAATTAGTTAGGTACTAAGTGGTGAATTCTTCCAACCGCCGGCCCCACCACACACTCCATGCGCACCCCTTTCATCCCCTGCACCTTTCACCCCTTCCCCCTCCCCCTGCACATCCTCCCCCCCCTCACCCCCTACCCCTTGCACCCCCTACACACCCCTTGTACCCCAAGCACACCCCCTCCCCACTGCACACCCCTCCCCTACCCTACACACCACATCCCCTGCCCCACCACACCCCCTGACCTAGTACTCCCCCTGCATAAAACACCCCCTATACACCCCCTCCCCATCACACCCCTATATACAACACCCCCGTGCACCACCTACACCCCCAGCACACCCCCCCTCTATAGTTAATCTATAACAAACCTAGGTTCAATAAAACTAATCACCAAATGATAGATGAAGTTAAAATTTCCCTTATCCCCCAATCCTCTAATCTACATTATATTCCCAATAGAAACCCTCACTCTTTTTATAACCTAGGTAATATGATAATGAGTTATTCCGAGTTCAATTATAAATAATTATGAAACACCATAAGGAAAATAATATTAAAACATGTTTCAACCACCAACTTCATCTAATTCCACACCACATATGTGACGTGGCCACTTATAAAAGTTTTATCAACTATAAAATAACATTGATTTATAGAACATGAAATAGAAAATGTTGTTGAGTAAGGATGATAAAAATACATTTATTGATTATGAAAATTGAAGATGTTTTCCTCTATTATAAAAACAAAATACAAAAAAGGAACACAAAACGTAAAAAATGAGTGACTCTTGAAAAATCATGTTAAACATACCTATGCACCTATGAGTATTTCCACCATCTTCTTGCATGATTCTTGAAGCTCCACAGCAATCAGAAGCTCATCCAAATAATAAGAATGGAACCCATTTTATATCCTAAAAACATCACAACTGCAAATATAGAAAACCACGTTAAACATACCATGTGAAAATTGAAGATCAATTCCAGTTCACGCACCTTATAAAAATGAAAACAATAACTCATTTCGATCAAAAGTAATAAATTTTTCATGTTTTAGAAAGAAAATATCATTCTACCAAAATATCGGTCCAATATCAAAACCTAGTGGTGAATTATTTCAAGGATCTCCAGTTCATTGTCATCCTCTTTGAGGAACATAAGAAAATAAAGGCCCATGTATCTACAAATCCATAATAATAATTTAATGTGTTGCATGAAAAATAAAAATTACAGACATTGATTAGGAATTGGAAAATAGAAAATCATGTTGTACCTTTTATAAATAGCTTTGTATCCCCTTCATTCAACAATGTTTCAAAGCTTGGGACTACCTGTATTAGTGCCTTCCTAGCTACCCAAACAACCATGGTAACATGAGATTATATCATAAAGGGGATTTCATGCCTTTTAATGGGTTACATATGAATTATTAAATATCCTACATCATGTATACTCTTAATCTCAACTATTCCAATAGCTTTAAGTAATCACAAGAATTTATTAAAAAAGAGTACAAAGAACACACGAGGTTCAATGATCTTGAACCATCATACAAAAAACTAAAAATGATAGAACAAAGATACAATATACAAATCATTGTCACACCAAATCTATCCATTCTGATTCAACTCATGTAGACTTATGCATTAGAAATCTGAAGCATCCTAGACCGATTTCTGATAATCCAACAACTATATTACACCATCATGCAGAAACAACACAGTGTAGATTGTGCAGAATTACTCCAACACTACAAACCTAGATCTCCATAACATAATTATTTTTAAGAACCTATATAACCATGTAAAAATTAATCCCCACAAACACAATTAGATGAACAGGATAAGGCAATGAGGATTCCCTCCCCAATGAGCTAACATCATCATATTTCAATTAGAGGTTGAATGCAATATGTCTGCAACTATGGTGGTCTATGGAAATATCAAAGCCGATGTAAAATGATGGAGCACGTTTATTTGATTTTTGTTACAAGGAAATAGATATATGTGGAAATATTTCCCACATTATTCTAATTAAGGCTTCATACTCATCTCTTAATCTTTCCCTCAGATGGTTTTCCTCCACTAGTGTAAATAGCCATGCATATATTTGATTTCTCTCTATGCTGCTAGGAAACATTCCCTTTCTCAAATCTTATTTTTTTTATAAATCTCCCCACCTTATATTTAAAAATTATGGATACCTTCTTTGTTCCCACCAATAATTCAATAAATCCTTGAACACGTTGAATTTTTAATTTATATAAATCCATTCATCTTTAATTGGGGTTCCTTGACATCCTTGAGTTCTTTGAGTATATTAAAATATCTTAAATCAACGTTATAGATGAGGAATCATGGTTTCATTATGATCACTAGTTATTCCTTTTTTAATAACCAAACTACTATTGACCTTTGTACTTTACTATTAAACCATTGTTGAAATTTGTTTTCTCTTTTACGTTGAGTTTGGGTGGTAATTCCATCTTGTGTTAAATATATTTGAATATGATCATTCTATTATGAGTTTTCTCACTAATTTACCCATGTATCTTGCTTCCTCCATTTTATTTGATAATGATTCTTGTAGTTTAATGTAAAAATTTGTGCAATGTATGAAATTTTAGAAACACAAAAATTACTATTTTAACTTTTTCTCTTTATTTCCCTGAGAAAAAATTTTCTATCTACCATTATATGTCTACAATATGTGACATTACATCATCTTTCATTATCACAACATTCATAATAACCCTTCATCCTTTGACTTCCTTCTCTAGAGAGTTAACAGATAACATGTTGTATATTTTTTTGATCCAATATAATTTTTAACACCATAGTGGACTCTTACTATAGTATCAAATAATGTATTCCCCAATCGAAATCATTTAATAATTGAATATTTACATTATTATAAAATCTAATAATTAATGATGAGGAAAATTTTGGTTTTAATACATGAATCTATCCATTTCCTAATGAAAATATTCTTGAACCTTCACTATAAAATTGTAGACCATGTTACTAAGAAAACGGGGTCATTTTGTAGGTCAAAATATTCTAATAAAATAATTTTAGATATACTCCAATGTGATGAAATAATTTTCATTTTATTATAGAATTCATATTCAAGCATGTAATTTCACAAATTAATGAATCACCTCATTCTATGTTTATCCTTAATTATTGTGTTTACTGGAAAATAGTAAGAATTAGTAAATAAATCCACAAATAAATATAGGGAACCTTATGAATGAATCTTATTAAATGTATTAATATACTTAAGGTATGGATTTTTTAGCTCATAATTCCTTACATTTGGGGATAATGTGATACAGTACAAGTTTCTAAATACTCATGGAATATTCAAGTCCCTCAATATAAGTAAAATGTTCTCATTTTTTCACAATTTCAAAAATAAAATATTACTCTTCCATAATCTATGGATTTGTAACATGGTTTAATTTTTTCATATACATTGTGGTTCTAGATCTTCTTTTTATGAAATAATTATATATTTCGAATGAGAGGTAGTATATTTTCCCTAAAGGACTTAAGATGGATACAGAAGAATAAATAAGCTTTAACCCCAGTTATGTAATAATAAATGGGAACTAAATAATGTATACCAGTATGGCACTAAAGGGAACCTCACACTATTCCACTCATTAATGTAGTGCAACAAATAGAATGAAGATGTTTTCTATGAACTAATACAGCCTTATATTCCAATTCACAATACGTTCTTGATGTAACATAGGTAGCATTGAGATATTCTATATTTTTAGAATATCAAACACCAAGGTGACATGTTCTGAGAGAGTCCCAATAATGCCTCATATTCTTCCATGAAACTATACTAGTGATAATTGTACCTCACACATTAATGAAATTTTTTCACATGATAATTTTATCACACACCTAAATCCCACATATCGTTGATGCCTCTAAATAGTCTCACATTCAACCTTATCATTTCTTTTTCCCATTAAGGCATACTTTATTGTTAGAAATCATATTTAAAACTTTAATAACCCGTGAAAATAATCCAATTACCATATTTATCATATTATAGAGAGGAGGTCATAGAATTGTCATATAGATTATTTGATAGTTGTAAAGAACATATTTCCTCCACATGGAACACATGAAAGTAAATGGGACCATGCTGGAAACCTCTCACTCAAGTTTCCTAACCTAAATTGGTAATTACATAAATAGCATACCACATGGAAGGATATCTCGGAGGGAGGTAAATATAAATATCATAGAAATTTTCATTTTAATCATGTCTTAAAACGGAAGGAATATAACATCCAATATGGCAGTGATCCACAAATCCTTTAACAAATGTCAAGATAAAAAAATTGAGAATGAAATTTCAAAAAAAATGTAAGGAAGAAAGAAAGAAAAGGTAGATCAACCCTTAGAGGATAAAAGTGAATACATATAAGAATAGAAGGATTTCGTAGAGTCTAGGTAAAATTAGAATAAGAAGTTAGAGCTGGAAGGGTAATTTTCACTATTAAGAGGAGTGAAGATCTCTTTTCAAGAGTTTTATAATCCCATTTATTTATATATTATTTTATTTTAAAACATTTTTGTGTCATAGGCCATTTTTAATATATAAATTTAAAATGTATTTTAGACAATCTAATTTGGTCACCCACCTGTTAAATACTTGAATGATTGAATCCTTATTTTTATATTGATGCCTAATTAGATGGAGTTAGTGGATGACTATGTAAGAGATTCAATAATTGGAGATAAGATTCACAACATAGATTGATGCCTAATTGATATCATTAGCTATGGAACTGGGAGTATAAGAAGCAATTGTAGGTTGAGGAAGATCTTATGAATTGGGGATATATGACTTCTTATTTTGGAATATAGAGTGTAGGGAGTTACACCCACACACAGTGATTGAAAACCACACTAGTGAGGTCTTGACAAACCTAAACCAGATATTCTAGCTAAGAGATATTTTAGAGCACATACATGACTGCTTGAGTTCTAAATTCATCTAGTATGATATATATAGAAAATTTAAAGGGTGAAATTATTTATTTTTAAAAGGAATACAGATATTTTAGAGGATAATTTAAAGTTTTCCAATGGTGATTTTTCACAGTAATTGTGTGGGAAATTGTAATAGTTGCATAGATTAATTGATTTACATCAAATTACTGGTGTTTTACACTTCCTATGGATTTAAATCCCTGTTTTTCAACCTATCTTATTTGATCTTAAATATTTATTTTCCATATATCTATAAAAAGTCATTATCACCATTTATTCTGATTTTATATTTAAATAAGATCTTTTTTGTAGTGTAGTATTCTAGAATTCAATTTATTTTAACTTTAATTTCCTTAATTATTGGTCACTGTATTTCTATATTTTTGTAAAAAATGATTATATATTATGAACCAACTATTAGGGGGTGTTTTGATTAGACCTAGAATTTATGTGTGACTAATACACTTGAAATATTTCTATCTATCATTATCTTAGAGAAAACATTTACCTAAAAACTAGAATCTCGTTGAAAAACTAGAATAATGGAGTAGAAAAGAGTAGAAATTGGGTGAATAGAATAGAAGCAAAATACCTATAGATTACCGTGGTGAAAAGGTCGATATTCACAAATAAATGCAGTGAGGGTGAAATACGGAGTGACTCGATGCAGTGAGGAGACTAGGGTGGAACAATATTGTTGGAACCCTATGGTATAAGGTCGGGATACAAAGAAGAGGTAAAAATGAGCAGAATGATAGGTATGGAGGAAATAGATGTGGGTCGGTCGGAGGTGGGGCAGCTGAATTTGAGGTGACCGAAGGTGGGGCGGTTGGAGGTAGAGTAGCCGGAGGCAGAGCGACCAGAGGTGGAGTGACCAGGGGAGGAGGCAGAGTGCCCGGAGGAGGAGGCAGACCGATTAAAGGAGAGGAGGGAGAGGGACGGTCAGCCGCAAGAGAAGGTTTCGAGATAAGGATCATGAGTAGGTGAGTAAAGCCATGAGGGAGGGAGAAACGGTTTGGAGAGAAGGGATTTTGGGTAGGGGAGTAAAGCCCGGAATTGTGATCTATACCCAAGATTTTAAAAATATGTGTGGCTATATCTCAGTCTATAGCCATGGTTTAATTAAGCTGTGGCTATAGGTATATGGATAAGTCATTTTTTTAGTAGTTAAAATTCCCTAAAGATCCATAAAACTATAAAAACCCCTTAAAACCCTGAAAATTCTTAATAAAACCAAAATATATATAAAAAATGCAGAAAACCCCTAAAAACAAAAATTCACTAAAAACCCTAAAACCTTGAAAAAACCCTAAAACCCCTAAAAACCTTATAAAAACCTAGAAACCCATAAAAACACTAAAAAGACTAAAATATAAAATCCCCTTACACCCTAAAAAATGTTTAAAAACTACAAAACCATCGACCCCTTAAAAACTCAAAAAACACAAATACTATAAAACCGTAAAGACACTCAAAATCCCTAAAATACCTAATAAACCATAACAATACTAAAAATACCTAGAAATATCTAAAAATGTAAAACCATGAATACCCAATGAAAATTGTAGAAAATTAAAAACAAATAAAATCCATAAAAAACTAAAAAAGTTTAAAAACAAGAAAAAAATTTCAAAATCCCTTAATACCCTAAAAACAATGAAAATCATAACAAGAACAAAAAAATACCCAAAAACCTAAAAACCATTTAATACACTAAAAATACATACGAAACTTTTAAAAACATAAAAACAATTAGAACCCTAAAAATGATAAAAACCCTAAAGGACACTAAAATAACCCTAAAACCCATAAACCCTTTAAAACCATAAAGACCCCTAAAACCATAAAAACCGTAAAAACCCATAAAATAGTAAAAAACCTAGGAAAAAATCTAAAAACACTTTAAACACTTAAAAATTTAAAAAAACTCTAAAAAACCTCAAAACCCATAAAAATCATAAAACCATACAAACTCAAAAAAATCCACAAACACATAAAAAACATAAAAATATACCTAAAACCCCAAAAATACCCTAAAAATATAAAAAAAATAAAAAATAAAAACACTTAAAACCCATAAAAAACCTAGAAACACTACAAACCATAAAAACCATAAACCGCCAAAATCCTTATAACCTCTAAAAACCCATAAAAATCCTAAAAAATGACAAAAACATAAAAAACCCTTAAAACATTGAAATAACTTAAGAAAATCAGAAAAACAATAAAAATTTAAAACCCCTAAAAACCAAATAAAGAAAATGCCCCCAAAAAAATATAAAAAACACCTAAAACCATAAAATTTACTAAAACGTTTACATACCCTAAAACCCAGTAGAAACTATAAAAACCCTTAAAACCTCTATAATTGTTTAAAAACACTAAAGAAACATAAAAAACAGTAAAAAAACTAAAAAACAATAAAAAACCTAAAACCCCAAAAAATTCATCAAATCCATAAGAACACTAAAAACATAAAATTCCTAAAAATTCCTAAAAAGAAGGAACCCTAAAAGAAGGCATCCAAAAAGAAGCCTCGCCAATGAAACTAAAAAAGGAAATATCTGATTTATAATCCCACTATACTCATTGGTGGAGTTTTGAAGCCTTCATACACATATTTGTGGCAGCTCAAGATAATACTCTCCTCTTACCAAATTATGGGATTATTTGTAGTAATTTATAGGGTCCTCCTCAGAAACATCACTATGAATGCTTGATTCATGTATACAATCTGACTGATCTCAAGATTACATCTCTTGAGGAGAGTCGCTACATCCCTCATTGTGGCCCGAAGATCAAAGTGGAAGAGGTTCTTCTCTTTTTTATATCCACCATGTTGGTCCTCTCTATGACGATGTTCACTGAAAAAGTTCTCTCTGTATTCATGTTTCATGTTGTCAAGAGAATTCTCCTATTGGAAATATAGTGATGAGAAAACCCTCCTATCATGAGGTAATTTCAAAAAAAAATTACTCATGTTTGATTCCTTTTCAGTGGTAGGTAAAATCCTTTCTCAACCGAAAGACTACCCAAAGATAAGGTCATTCTCTAAACCTCTTTTGGATCATCTACCTTTTAATATAGCAGATAAAATCCCCAAAAATATCATTTATTATGATAAATAATTCATAGAGCGTCCACTCTAGCTGGACCATGTAGAGGAGGCCCTGGTGAAAAATGAATATGATCTACAAAACATGAGAAAAGAAATGGATAAGGATGACATACCGGTCAAGTTCTGGCCTTTAACCACCGCAGAATACAACATTCCAAAGGAACTATCAGATGATTATATGAAATAAATACGCCTCAAAATACGGAAAACTCTCCATCACTTAAAAGAAAAGGTATTAAATTATAATTTTTATCAATTTGAAATCATGGTAATAAAAGGTTTGTAATGAAAAATTGACATGAAACACTCCTAGATTCATGACACCCAAAGATTGAGAAACATATTGGATCCCTTCAATGTGAATTCCTCAGTGCATTAATGAGATTGCTAAAGTTTATCATCGATACCCCATTTTGTGTTCAAATCATAGGATGGGGTGAACTTGGAGAATTTTTTTCCACCATAGTCCCTAAATAGAAAACACTATTGAATGTGATGTCATGCAATGTAATAACATTAGGATGGCTCAAACAAATATAATTTTTTATAACCAAATACATGCTCAGTAAAAATGGGCCTTGAGATACTCTCAGTTATGTCGGGCCAAAAGATAACATGATATTGAATGGCTCTTGCATCAATAATCTGAGAATATAGGGAAATCCTCCCATTTGGGGTAAATTCATCATTTGAGAATGTAAATTTCATAAATTTTAGAATGTTCTTAAAATACAGGTAATTTAAGTGTTTTTCAAATGATGAAACCATCAGACATTCATACAAAACCCAATAGAATTAGAATAGCAGTCACAGTTGAATTAGTGTGATCTGTTTGAGAGAAACCGCATCGTGTAGGGCTGGGTTTTTTTTAACCAAACCCTGGAGGTGGGAAAACCAGGCCCAAAGGGTTGTGAAATCAGAATGGGAATAAACCCATCCCTCAAGTATGGGGGGTTTTCACCTAAATAATCCCCTCTTTAGCTGGAATCGGTCTTCTCCTATTTATGTAAAATGACGCATAATGGATCCTCTTAGTTTGTCTCATCTTGTTATCTGGTTCTATCACTTAGAACATAGAAGAATGAATAATCTAGACATTCCCGTAAGATTACTATCTACAAAGAAGTTCCAAGAAAATAAGAAAATGATAAGACAATGCAACATGGAGGACATATTAGGATACGATCTTGAGAAGATACTGATAGAATTCATCCATTGTATTTCACAATAGTTAACATCATCAATGTCACCCTCTAAAATTCTATAGAACAGGAGGCCAATTAATAGGAGTCATAAGAGGATGTTCTAATTTATATTTTGATCCACACCAAAAAAAGTGAAGGTGGTCTGCTTACCTAGAATTAGAGGATTTACACGAATTTGGGAACTCCCTCAAACAATTTATCCCCACCCCTTCAAATGTATTCCAACAAGGAAAAGGGAAAAATTGTACTTCACCTATGTCCCATAGTGGTTAATCCCCTTTCTGTGGAAGAAAATTTTTATCAGTATTATGAAGAGATGAATAAATTTAGAAAACAAAATGTAGAACTATTCTAAGACAACCCTCATAATATATATGCTCTGCAAGAAGATCCTAAACTCACACTTCAAACTGACGCACATCAAAAAATAGGATTCTCTACAATAATTGAAGCAGATCTATAACATCCGCACAAGGTAGTATGCCATCCACCAATATATTTCAATCCCACTAAAGAATATTGATAATTCCAACCATTGATTGTGTAGCCAATGTAGGTTCAAGCACATCTTCATAGGCCTGCCCCAAAAGGTTACCCATGCTAGGTTCCAATAGTGACGCAACCCATGGACATACTATCTACTACACCTAGTCAAGCTCCAAATCATCCAGACATTCTTTTAATACTGAAGAACACTATTGAGTCAATAATGGATTAATTAGAATCCATGGAGGAATGGAGTGCTCTGAAACATCCAGAAAGGAAGCCTTAACCTAAATGGGTATATCTAACTGTTTGCCTACTGAATTTTGGGAGACCATCATTTCCAATTTTCAATCCATTTGGAGACTTGGAGCATAATTTAGTGCACTTCATCTCTCCCTATGACTCCATTATCAGTACCCACAAAAAATAATAAGCAGTGATTCTTAATTTCTTCAAGAAATCACTATAGGTAATGACTTTTTATGGTATATTTACCTATAATCATGGAAAATTACAGGGTGGTAATAGATTCATCATAATTTTCTCTTTTAATTTAGCTCAACGCTGCAAAAAAAGTCTTTGCCATCTCAAACTGTAAGAAATGCGATAATGAAAGAGTCATTGATTTTATTACTTTGTAGAAAGGATTGACATACTCATTGAACCTACCACTCTCTCAAGAAGATTTTGGTGCCTATCTGTATAGAAAATATTTAGGATGAGTTGTTCATGCCACTTATCCCTATAAAATACAATGGAGGTTTTTGAAACAATTTCGCAATTTCCCAAATAGTGGATGACTCCATTGTAGAGGCTAAGGAAAAATCTTGAGTAATTCCATCAACTTCGATAAGGAGAATAATAAAATCATAGGCTTCCACATTTACACTTACACAATTCCCTATACATGCTCCTACTTCAAAACCTTCACCATACAGTGTGTCACTACATCCCAAGTGTCTACAACAAAACCTAACTCATCAGAATGATCAAAGAGATCATAGGTAGAAAAAATTTGGGGAGATGAAAAACATGGTCTATTCTATTAGAAATGACCAAGTCTTTAACTACTACATCTTGGTATTGTAAAACAACTTGGTCACGTTTCAAAATCCCATGAATCCCAAAAAACAAGGTAAAGAAGATCTCCCAAATTATTTCAAATTTAATCAAATGATGGGGCACCACATCCAGTATTGTTTTGATTTCAAATACCTCATACAATAGATGGTGGAATCTAGGTAGGTGAAGATGAGATATTCGTACACCCAAGTAGAATTTGTTTCAACAACCAATCCAGAGGAGTAAAATGAATGGAAATAAGTAAAGACTAAGAGTTCGTAGAAGTTAAATGATTTTATGGTCATGTAAATGATTAGATAGACTCATGTTATCATCCAAACACAGTTTCAATAGCCGAATATGCCTTCGGCCACTTCCTCCACAACACATCCAACTTCGTTGATGGATCAGTCCTCTAAAATTAAGTCCTCCAAAAAGTGACATTTCTAGAAGGGTAAGAAGAAAATTTAGGAATTTGAGCTTATATCAAATCCAAATTTATCATTGACCTAACCAGACATCATTCCTACAATCCCAAAATAATGACCACCACCTTGCCGAATGGCACAATAAGAGTCGACCCGTAAAATGGTGTCTTCATCAAATGAGGAGTTGATATTTGGTTACATTAACATTATTCAATTAATGGATCCCTTCAAAAATTATAGTCATATATATGAACCCAAATTCCCCAAACATGATTGGGTAATTGGGGGAAGAGTTCATCAGAGTTGAGGGTACAGGGGAAGATGTGGTCATGCCAAGAGTCACTACTTCAACCATGCCTCTACTTGAACTGTCTATGTGGACGAAACTCATGGGAGAGCTCTCTAGTGAGCTCATTAGGAACAAGGGAATCCCTTCATGCATGAAATGGTCTAATATGACACAATCATCCTAGATGATAAATTAGAGGATATTTGATCCCCTTATAATCCCATTCATGTAGGAAAACCTAACTGAACTGACCCTCCAGGAGTGGAATCACTCTAAACTCCTATTATGAGGGATAGTCCATCTACACCAGGAACATCATCTCCCCAAGAACATGAAAAATAAAATCCTCACGTTGGGATGCACATACATCTAGATATGAAGTATTTTGTTTTTAATCAATTGGCCCATGTTTCAACCAAGTTTTCAATATTGGATTCTTTGAGCCTATCAAAAGACCTATGGTAAGAACTCATAGAGGCCTTGTCAATCCCCCATGAGTTTGAAGTCATGTTTTCTACTACTGAAGTATATAGTACAGAGAATTATCTTGTATAATTCCATGAGGTTATCTCTTTCACAGACCCGGATGAGGATGTTTTCATACCAGGTCACATAAGAACCTTTTATATATCTGGTAGGATAGATTTCATTTATATCTGACAATAAATTATTTAAAATGGATTAGGAATCAACCTCATTCAATTTCAAGAACTTCACCAACTTGGTATCAATGAATCTCACTTTTACACCTCCACTCTGATGTTATGGGGTTATGAAAAAAATGAAAAATATCATCTTGGTGAGATCACACTCAGAACTCAGCTTGGGGGTCTTCTCTCTGACTTTGAATTCATGGTTGTTCGGCAGGATACAATGTTCAATGTCCTACTGGAAAGACCTTGTCTATATCAGTATGAATTTATTCCTTCATCATACCACCAATTCCTCAAATATTGCATCAATGGTAAAATTAGTAAACTTCATGGTGGTAAGGACCCATTAAAATACATTGAGTCATAGCACATTGATGTAGGGTTCTACCCCTAGGGAGGAAAACTATCCACGATTGATGATGTTTCTCAGATATATTCCCCAAATGTTTTAGATATGATTCATACTATTTCTTTTAAGAAATATAGAACAAATTATGTAATTCCCATCAATCAAATCAATAGGGTGGGACAAAATTCAAGAACTCATTCAGCGAGTTCAGTAATTTTAGTCACAAAAACTGAACCTAATGGGGCAGGATAATTTTTCAACTCTCTGAGTAGTGATGAATTCCTGGATGAAAATTTCTTCCTTCCACTCCACCCTGGAGATTCAATGAATCAATGTTTAATCATATAGACTGGAATAATTTTTCATGTCACTGGGATAATATAGGGATTCTAATTCTCAATCCCTCATCTTCCCTTTGGAGCTCAAAAAAATAATCACACAATCGATTGAGCTAGAAAGTATTATATCATCTTATGGATTTAAAAATTACAATTCAAGCCCTAACTCATAGATTCTTGATTCATCACATACCTTCTAAGGGAAGGTGAATGAAGTAAAGAGTGATGAATAGGATTAAGGGGAAGACCTCAGTGAAGACTCCCAAGTATTTGAGGAAGGCATCTCCACCAATTTGGAAGAACTCAGATATATAAATCTGGGAACCAAAGAAGATCCATGAACCACTCTCATTAGTTCTTCCATGACCCCCAAAGAAAAGGATTTATATAATTTCTCCCTAATGAAAACCGAGAAATTTTCACCTATAATCACACAGAGATGTCAGGTCTTAATCATAAGGTGACCAACCATCACTTGGGTTTTCCAGAAGACCATCAAAGAAACACTGATGGATTACCGGTTCTAATCACAGAACTCCGGATTGATGAAACAACTAGTTATCAAGCCGTATAATTCATGGATGGATACATTGATTACATCCAAATTTATATAGACCTTGAAGATGAAGAATCCACCACCTTTAGGGCCCCTCATGGAGTATTTCTCAATAGGGTAATTCCATTTGTCTTAAATAAATTCGACGCCACATACCAACATTCTATATATCACATCGTAAAACCCTTTTTGGTGGGAGTTTGTTGAATGCTATGTTAAATATCTTTTGATTAAGTCCAAACAATGTTATAACCACCTAGATGATATGGAGACCATCTTTAATATGCATTGACAATATAGCCTAATGATGAACCCATTAAAATTTTATTTAGGGTTAACCTAGGGAAAGTTTCTTGGCTTCGTTGTATGATATCACGACATCAAATATTACCCTGAGAAAATAAAATCTATCCTTAACATTTCACCTCCTCGAAACCTAAAAGAGTTTATAGGAATTCCAGGACACTTAGAATACATATGGTGCTTCATATCCAACATCGTGGGAAAGCGTTTTCCCTTCCCCAAACTATTTAATGATGCGGTCTCTTATAAGTGGACTGGTGACTGTCAGGTTTCATTTGATACCCTCAATAAATACCTCATGGGTCCACCAGTTTTAATGCCAAAAGTAGAGGAAAATCCACTCCTTTTATATTTTATGTCCTTAAAATGATCAATGGGTGTATTCCTTGTGCAAAAGAATGATGTGGGGAATAAAATTAGTCTTTATTATCTCATTAAAACAATGATTTATATTGAGAATAATTATTCAATTATTCAGAAGTGATTACTAAAAGTAATCTTCATAGTTCAGAAACCAAGACACTATCTACAACACCATGAGGTCAACTTGTTCTCTCATAATAACTGCTGAAATACATCCTGAACCTTCTTCTGTTGATAGGGAATAAATCATAGTGGGCAGTTATTCTATATAAATTTGATATTAAATTTGTTCCTTTAGAAAGAAGTGAAAGACCAAGCCCTGGAAGACTTTCTTTCCTAACACCCATCTATAGAAAACAAATCGTTAAACACCTAATTGTTAGATGAAGAGAAATTCTCTATTCAGGATAGCCCCCAAATAAGAGAAATGAATTTTGAAGTTGAATCTAGGAGCCCAATAGGGAAGAGAATGTAAGACCCTAAAATAAAAATGTGGGGTTTGGGATCATACTCATGTACCCAAAAAAGGAAATTATACCTTAATAATTTCTACTATTAGAAATATATACACACAATGAGGTAGAATACTATGACCTCATTGCAGGTCTGGAAATAATAATCCACGTACTAATGAATCACCTATAAGTAAAGGGTGAATCAGAGTTGGAAATAAAATAGATCAATGAAGATTATGGTATCATAAAAGAATATGTGATCCCCCTGATTGATTATGTCAAAGGAATAATGGAAGAGTTCCCCTCGTAGCCAACATTGAATCATATAATACAATCAAAAAATGAGCACAATGATGCATTGGAAAATGAATCTACAACACTGTAATATCTAAGCTGGGATAAAACAGTCATCATCATTTCCCACCGCCGCATGATCTCATATTTTTTTCAAGTCAAAATGGAGGAGATTAATGAGGTCCTCCCCATCCATGAGTTGTATTGTCCTGCCACTGGGTGGATGAAACCCTTCATGCATTACCTAAAAAATTGATTACTCCCATCGGATAGAGTTAAGAAAGGAAAAATATGATGGATATAAATCAACATCACCCTATATGATGGACCAAATAATAAGAATATCCTATACAAATGAGGTTTTGATGGAGTCCTTCTCAGATGTATTGATGGAGTATAGATTGTGACCATTGTGGATGAAGTGAACACTAGATCGTGTAGTGGACATCAATCTGGATACATGATTTCCCAAAAAATATAAAGACTTAGATTCTTCTATCCTTTGATAACTTAGGGTTGCGTAGAATTTAGAAATAAATTTCATTCATTTCCGGTGCATACCAACTTCTTCCATCAACACCCATAGTTTCTATATACATCCAAATACTCTTGTCCATTTTTCATATGGGGCTTGGATGTAGTGGGTATGTACCCCCATCTATGAATAATAAGTTTAAATACATCTTTACTACTACGAATTTATTCTTCAAATGGGCCAAGGAAAGACCCCTCTAAGATGTTAGGGTCAAAAACATTGTTTGATTCCGTAAATAAAACATCACTACCATATTTTGTGTCCCTCATACCATACTTATGAACAATGGAACCAATTTATATTCTGCAAAGGTAGTGAATCTATATCAGGATTCTAATATCAAATCCAATAATTTATCCCACTATCATACAGTTGATAATAAACATATATAGGCTTTTAATAAGACCATGTAGAACGTACTCCGTAAGATGGTGTATAAAGATAATAAGTCTTGGATGGATATATCATGAACACCTAATGTTATTATCATAGAATGACTCATACTATAATAGGGGAAACACCATATTCACTGGTATATGTATGAAAACCAGTCATACACATTTAGGTTCAGTTTCCATCACTTTGTGTTGCCATCTGTGATCAACTATTTGTAGATGAGAAATACCAGAAATGACTCAATGAATTGGAGTGAAAGGATGAAAAAATATTCATACCTTGCATTAATTGGAAGTCTACCAGAATTGGATAGCATGAGTTTTTAAGAATAAGGACTGCCTTTATTCGTTCCTCCAAGGATAATTGGTACTAGTACTTAGGACTCCAATGATACTAGGAAATAACCCTCCATATCTTGAGAAACAATGGGAGGGACCTTACTCCATACACAAGATCCACTCTAACAAAGCTTATTCCTTGAACTCAATGTATATAGATATCATTGAAAATATGACTAATGTAATATTACTAAATAAATATTTCATGTAAATCACAATATATTTTTCACAGGTGCAGGAAATTAAACTATAGAGTACCATATACATCCAAGTTGAAAGAAGATAAAATACAAAGTGGGCCTTAGTCGCATGACCGTAAAAGTCATGACATAACATCCATGACCTATAACATTATACTAAGTGACATCATCATCCTTGTTGCATGATAATAAAATGCATAACATAAGGTCTTATTAACATCCCTCTAACCTCTTAGTGGGTCGAGATTCCCTATTATCCCAAACAAAGGAAGAAAAGGTGAGAAACTCCCATGCATAAGCACCACTTACATCATTTCCACTTCATAATAGAATTTGGGATCCCTTTATAGGTATAAGACCCATAATTTTTCAGGTCTTTACCACAAGATGATAAATTTCAGGGCCAACATCCTAGTCATATGATATTAAACTACCCAATCTATCCCAGAACTATGTGCGGCTTGATTCTCTCCCCAGCAAGACACATAGTGACACCCGGATTTCCATCCTTAGGCCTAGCTATGAGAAAAATAATATATTTCCAATTTTTTCCTATGTACAAACCAAATCTACAAAGAGATCATTTCATATACAAGTAGTGTGATTTTCATTACAATGAGATGCATAGTGACACCTAGACCTTATGTTTTGGCCCCAATAATTAGTCTATAAAATATTAAAGCCCCATTCCCCATGTCAAAGACTGACTGGTGTGGGGGAAAATTTTAAAGAACCACGAGTGGCATGATTCTTTCTCATGCAAGATACATAGTGATGAAAAAATCTCTAATCTCTGGTCTAGACACAATAAAATAATCCCTCACTCCCTATGTATGGATCAGACATGAACAAGGAACCATTCAAGAACTATGTGTGGATTGATTCTCACTCTAATGAGATACATAGTTTCTTCAGAGACTTCTATTTTGAGTCCAACCATAATTAAATCAAAAAATACACTTTACTTTCTATGTATGGATTCAAACTGTCACAAGGAATATTTTTTTAGAACTATGTATATCTTGACTCTTCCACTAAAAGATACATAGTGACACTAGGTCCTATAACCTGGCCCATCCACAACACTTCTATTTTTTTACATTGGTTCATCTTCATCTTTGCTGCATGAAGTTGAAATTCATGGGATCTCAATAACTATGTATGGATTTATTATCATCTTGATGATATACGTAGAGATTACAGAATCCTATATCTTGGCCCGGTAACCATAGAATCTAAATTCACACATCCATTATTTGTGTTTCCCATGTGTTGTAGAATAATCCTTTACAACTCCTTGTTTCTCACACTAAGGATAGATCACATGGTCTTAGGTGTTTGTAAATGTATTTCCTAACATGAGTAAGAAATATCAATTCACATTGGGTCTATCTAGGTCCTAGATGAATGACACTAAAAAGAACACCAAATGTCCTCTTTGTATGAAAATAAACTACATGATTCCATTCATAACTACTTGTGACATGATTATCACACTATCAAGAAATTTAGTGATTCTTAGGCCTTAGGACATAGTCCCAGTCACATGGTAAAGAAAATCCCCCCTATGTATACAAATAATTATATATGTAGGATCTCTCAATTTGTACCCTTTCATTAAAGGATCCTTCAAGAAAATAGGGATGTTCCCCTTCTACATATAAGGCAGATATTTATTAGGAAATATACACTTCATGGACCATATCATTCCAAATATTTCCTCTATTCTTGGAAATATACCTTCGACACATCATACTCCTCATCTATGACACTTTTAGATCCCTATAATATTTCTCTAGCACCTGGTGATAGAATGTCTAATACTTAAGGGATTCTTTTCTGACTATGATGTAACACACCCCACTTGGATTTTCATTAGATGATCACAAATTTCAGGTCCTAACATCCAATGGATTCCACTATTAACTATTCAGTATGTTCCATATCTATCCTTTCATAACAAATCCCACAAAATGGGTATGTTAATTGCTAGTAACATCTTCCTTGGGAGAAGCCTCTTTTTTCTCCATCATTTTTAATGAAATTATGTTGGAACCCATGATATGAATTCAGTCTGTAGTCACCTCCTCCATAATGTTCCTATATAATTTATCCTAATCCGAGATCATCCAATATAATGGTTTGAAATTTCCTCCTCCATGCCCAAAACAATCAAAAATAGATTTGGTATGATATGCCACATATATCTTTTTGTTTCCATGATGTTATTGTCCTAGTCCTATGAACTAAAACTACAAGAACATTATTTCCCAAATATTGGTTCATAACTATGTAGAAAACATATTCCCCTGATTATTTGGAAATATTTACTTGAAATACCCCTTCCGTGTTTGGGTACTTTTCTCTGGAAACCCAAAATTTCTGCCCCAGGGAAATCCAAATCACCATAAACCCCCATCAAATTTTAGTAAGAGAATGTTTGAATTCCTAAGAACCTATTTATCTGAATATGTTGTAATGTTCCCTAGATGTATTTTCATAAGTTTATCACAAATTTTAGAGCCTTACATCCAATGGATTCCACTATGGACTATGTAGCATGCGCCATAGTTTTCCATTTATAAAATAGATCACAAAACAAATTTTTCAATAAGTGGTAATGTCATCCTAGGGAGAGAACTCTTCTAAAACCATATCACATTTACCCATATAAGTATTCATATATTGGAATCCCCAAATAAAAATAAACAAATTTATCCTCTCATTGTTGAATATGGTAGTGCACTTCCAGAAAAATTATCAACAATGGGTGATTCATCAACCTCTTGGTTAATGAAAAGACATTAAATTATATCCCCAGAATATCCTTGTTGCAAGAATTTAAACTAAAAATAATGATATCCTTACAACATGACTTTAAAATTCATTTCAAGATTACCTTATTATAGGAAATTAAACTACATGGTCAATTTCTTGAATTCATGACATTAAACTGAATGATACTCTTAGCTTTGACAGAAAGGGGCCTTTCCCCCTAACATCAACCATATACAAAAATTTACTCTTCTTTAGTTTATCTATAATAATGTAGGAGATGTTTTCCATTAACATATAGTACCAATACAAATATTCCCTTCGTTCTCATACACCTCCTTTTGAAAAAACAACCCAATGTGGTCTTCAGTAACTCGAATCCTAAAATAAAAAACTTTAGCGATATAATGTCATAATTCTGGAGAACCTATTTTCTTAGATATGATGTATCACATCCCATTTTTATTTTCATGATTTACTCACAAATTTTAGAGAAAGTTAGCCAAAGGATTCCACTATTGACATTGCAGTATGTTCCCTAGTTCAGCTTTTATAAAACAGACCAAAAAATAGGTTTGTCAATCAGTGGTGGCATCATCCTCAGGAGAGACCTCCTATATTCCCTAATATTGTGTTTTAGATCTTGTTACCATAGAGTCATGACTCCAGATTCCCCATTGGATGTCTAAATAATTTCAAAATATTATCATCCCAAAATCCATGCTTGGTCCATCATTTATAGATTTATGACCAACGATGTTTGACCTAAAAAACACCAGCCTCATTAGAATAACATGCATGACTTTAAACTAATCAGAAAAAGATACATAGTACTCCCCAGGTTGAATACCTGTAAAGGGAACTCTAGAAAAAAGTGGAGTCTCAAATCGCTAAACCTATACTTAGTATGGTTTAGGCACACAAAATGAGAAATGAAAATGTAAAATGTACAAAATTTGTTTGGATTAAATCCTAAAAAGAGAATTTTAAGAAAAAAATAAAATCTTTCTCACTATACTATGTGGATTATGTAAAAATTAGAGAATTATTACACATCCCTATCACTGTGGTTATGACCACATGATACAAGTACATCTTGTTACATAATTAAAATTCTATATTTTGTTAGGATCATATGTATATAATAGGGATGAAGACCCAAATAATTGGAAATAATGATCCTTTTCATTTATGTTTTCAAATGCATGGGAAATTACAAATATCAAATCCTCTCTACAAAATTTCACAATTTATACTCAATATAGAATTTGGGAAGTTGAACCATATCCCAAGAAACTACAGTAACTTCCCGAAGCTCTGCTATATGTTTAGTATAAGTCCCCCCGTCTTTATGAAGCTTCTCTTGCTCAGTGATAATAGAATCCCTCCTCTATGATGAAGCCCCTTATAGGGATCAATGGAGTTGGGATACCTCTTCTTGTATGACATTAAATTATTCTTAGAGGATCATTATTTGGATATACTTCTCTTTGAGGATATTTTGATACTCCCCTGCCTAATTGGAATGGATGGAATAACCTTGTATTATGGTATCTCTAAGTTCCTCAAACTGGCCTGCATGATGCACCTCGTCCTACATCACTCTTCACTCCACTTCCCTTTTCTACATGATAAACTTAACCAAAACATGTACCTCAAGGTAATTAAATATACTATATCCTAGCATGAAAATCTCGAATGGAATTCGACGAAGTCATGATATAATTTCCTCAAGAGGCGTCTCACTGACTATGTTCTAGATAACTCACTAAATGAGAATATGTTTCGTGGAAAATGCCTTATGCATCTATATATTAGACGTAGAGCTGATTTTATAAGGAGAGACATAATTCGAGATTAGTGAACTAAGTTAACCACCTTGTTCGAATCCCTCCAAATGGGCCCTTGACTCACCTACTAATGTTGGTGGAGCTGGCATGGAATACCCCATATCAAGACCAGTTTTTAAGACAACAAATCTATAGATAAAATGAAACATCTCATTAAAATTAGAAGAAAAATAAGTAGATAAGGTTGTAAATAAACCTATAAAAATGAAAAAACTCACCTGTTATAGGATCAACTATTTGAATTGGTACCTCTATAGTATCCCCATCATCATTTCCTAGATCCGGGACCTCTTGATGAGGAAATCCTATAGATATTTCTCAATGAAAAAGTCCAGAGACTCTCTAGAATACCCCCTTTAGGATTATCATCCATCATTACCTCAGAAATAGGAGTATGTTGGACCTAGATTTCTCATTCACGAAGTTATTTGGCTATGTTTTATATAGATAAAGCTTCACAAGTCATTCTTCTATGTGAAGAATCTGGTGAAATAAAATAAAATATGCTTTAAATGTTCAAGAATGATAAAACTCACATATTTATAATTCCTTATAGAAACCCCTGAACTCCATAATGGAACATGGAATATCAATTTCTGGATTAATTAATTCTAAAAGTTTATTATACATAACCTCAAGTCTCACAGCATCCTTACTGTTAGGGATATCTAATGTGTGTTTCTAGGATCC
Organism: Viscum album; assembly: GCA_963277665.1. Lineage (NCBI taxonomy): Eukaryota > Viridiplantae > Streptophyta > Magnoliopsida > Santalales > Viscaceae > Viscum > Viscum album. The sequence continues at coordinate 1,120,260,923 of OY728152.1, forward strand.
CAAATTAGATCCACCGTTGGTACTATCTTCCAATTGCTTAGTAAGAAAAACATCATTAGGCCCCACAGAGTCACATTTAGTGTCACTGCCATCATTAGATCACCCGAGATCCCTTTCATCCCCTTTAGAAGTGAAAATAGTACCAACATTGACTACAGCATCATAGTCCTTGGGTACAGGCGATGAAAATGAAATATCATGAGGAGAGTAAATTTATTAACAACATGTGACATACAAAGTATTTCAACTGACATTACCACGGAAACATTCCCTCTCTATATTAATAGGGGTAGATATGGCTAAAAATCTATACACTTCATCCATAATATTTACATATTCATCATCTTGGATCCACACCTCCCCTAGGGTATCCTCCTCGACCCTTAAAGAATTAGAGTCAGACCCCTTAAGGGAGGAGAGTGATGTATATTCTAAAAAAGGAAAGTGCAGTCATAAAGAGTATATTGAACAAGTAATTATATCAAATGAAAACCAAAAAGACTTACTGTGATGCATTCGTTGAGAAACCATTAATGCCCTACTTCACTTATTATCATGAGATAGTGAACGAACCATCTTAGTCCTCTTGGTTGTAGAGACTTGAGGTGACATACCAAGATTTTTTTGTCTCTATGTCCTCCATCATGTTCCTATGACCTGGGTATATCTATGGTGAATCAAGGGTCTCATCCGCTACATTAATAAGGGTGCATGTGGGCCCATACACCGGTGACCCAACACCATCATTTTTGCTCCTTCTCCGACTGGCTCCTCCTCTTCTTCTCTTATGAACATATAAATAAAATCACATCATGATTAATCATGGAGGATGAAAGAGTAGAAAAGGGAAATGATAAAAGGAAAATACATCTTTTTGATTGAGATAGATGTCTCATTCATCTTCAAGATGAACAACTACCCCTCAAGCATTCCTCGGTTCATCATGTTAGACAATATATTTTTGGTCAGGGCCTTTTAATTAGTTGTGTATATCAAATACTCAAAATCCTGAATATAAATTTTCACTTCATTTAAATTCTTTTCATGGTGGAGATTTTAAGGTTCTATAACTTCACCAAACTCTGGAATCTGCAAACTGACCAGGAAAAATTCCTAGGAATCTATGAAAATCAAAATCCATGCTCTCCAAAATTGGGTCACCAAGGGCCATATTTAATTTGATTCTGAGGAAGACTCGACAACATTTGACTCGAAAGCCTCTTAAATACTTTTATCTCTCACAATAGAAAAAATAGAAATAGTATAGGCCTCTTTCTAATGATTCTGACTAGACCACCGTGGTGTGGGAGGTGTGGTCTTCTCAACTCTAGTATGACCAATGGTATTTTCCCAAGATCACTTAGAATTCACTAGAGCTCCAATGTCATCATATTTAGATCATGAAGTTTTCCCGAGCATACTATAATCAATAATTATATTGTATATGACCATAAATATTCCCTTCATCAATACCCCCTAAGGGTATAATGTCATCAAAGCCTTGGTATACCCAAACTCTAACCTGATTGATGTGTCTGATGGAGGTAGCGTGATTGACATTTTGGATACCTCTGTTGTCATCAAGATCCAAAACCTTGGGATACCATAAAATTTTTCTCTAGACAAAAATATATAGGGGGATAGATGCTTGAATGATGAAGACATTTAAAATAGAATTAAAATCAATACATAGAATAAGCCTTGTAGGTCATATCGCTATCAATGTGGGCCACCGATAAATTGTCTCTAAATGCTATCATGTACGACCTCAGCTCATAATATTTCTCCTTATCGTCATTGATAAATGTACCTATCAATGTGTTACCATGAAGAAATAAGATAAAGTACGCCGATAAATTCATCATCTTCAATACTCAATTATACTTTAGCTTCAAAGGCTAGACTCTAGAGATATCCTGAATGAATAGGAGGAATCGGTTGCCAGGGATTTTAACTGGGATCAGCACCACATATGAACTGAAGTGTGTTTTGATCCACACCCAAATCACTTGAAACATACCCATAATACTTAATAAGTATTTTCCATTATATTTATATAGAATAAATGGTAAATTATTTCCAGTAATTGTGAATCCAACCCTATATACCACCTCTGTGCTCGTTTTTTCGGTAATTACAAAAGTCCCTTGCCTCACATTTCACAGGAAATGTTGATCAGGAGTAGATAAATGCTTATCCACATGGAAAATAATCCATCCAGGTGATTCATCACATTAATATTTGGATTTAACTTATAATACAAATGGGTATGTTGAACCTTCTCCAGCATTGGACAAAATGTGTTGGGAGCACGCCAATTCTCTGCAATCTAACAAATGTCAGGGTGCTCGCAAGTGGAATTTTCCCCTTCCGGTTCTAAAAAAGATTCCATCCACATTACTAGATTAATTTTATCCCTAGGGAAAGTATCTTGGTTATTTTTTAATTTATTATCCATCTTTAAAAGATCAAGGTCTAGCAGTGGTGTTCTCTCAGTTTCACCCCACATTGTCTTTGGTGGGGTAAATTCATCATATATCTCCCCAAGGATGGGAACGCAATAAATTTGTTAGAAATCCCACATACTGATGCAAACCTCACCATGCATCAAGTGGAATAAATTTGTCTATAGACTCGATCAGGTCGGTAACAAGGTGATTATATCTAGTTTCTTGTATATATAGGTCTACCTTACCCATATAGCCTCATAAATATATACATATTATAGTTTCTTCTTAAATTATGCATATGACTGGTGCACCCAGTATTCCCACATCCACTTGGACCTAACTCCCCCTCAGAATAGATGTCTCACTCTTCCTTCCAACCTTGATTTTGATCTATCCATAAATAGAAGAAGATTGAATCAAACCAATTATTCCTCAATTCTTAGACTTGTGGCTTAATATTTGGAGTTCAACCGCTGTGATGCATGATACAACCAATAACGACCAATCATTCCTTAATAAAAACAGCCTTGGAAGAGATGTTTTGATAAGGGTAGTTTACATTCTTAAAGAATGATGACATTAGAAATTAACTACTAACCATAGGAATGAAAGTGTACCTCATATGTATGTTTCTATATAAGGGAAGGTAATCGATTTTCAAGTAATAATGTTGGTACTGTACGAAAATGTTTCACCAGATCCTAAGAGAAGAATCAACTAAATCATACTAGTCTACCAAAACAGTTTTAATCATAATAATTTTTGCAATAGCTAGATAAATAACAGTCCTTGAATCATCCGTTAAAACCCTGCAATAAGGACCCAAGTTCTCCAATTAATATAAAATATTTACAATGAAAATGTTATTTTTTTACTTAAAAGAATTAAAAAATTTAGAAAAGGAAGGAACTCACATAGACCCTTCATCCATGAACCTCATACAGGACCATAAACTAGGTCCATAATGTGATCCCTTTTACCAGGTCCCATGTGTTGTCCCATCACCCAAGTCCCATGCATAGTCTCTTCAACAAAGTCCCAGGAGCAGTTCCCTCGATCAGTTCCTTTGTAAAGGATATTCGATGAGGTCTTCACCATGAAAACCCATAAACCAAAGTTGTTGTACCTTGGGAATATCATTAGGAGACCATTGAAAAAATAGATATGCGGAAGAGTTGAACAGAATAATTGCTTGATGAGGGAGAAAATATGAAACCCAATAACTAACGAAAATGATAAAGGGTTTAGTAATATTTATCAACACTGCTAGCTGACACTAGGTATTTTCACACCATACCTGCGCACTAGACCTATGACACGAACCTACATTGACGACCTATGCTAAATACCTACACAAAAGACCTACACCAAAGACCTACATCAAAGACCTATAAGATTATCTGATTCACTCTTAATAATGATTCCCATCATCTAGCACAATACTAGACCCTTATCTTTTTTATCAAATCCAATCTAGAGGGGGAATTTTTTTGACACTACATTTTTTCAAGTGAAGTGAAAATATTATAAATCATACATTAATTATGTTGACTCGCCAAAGAACCCCAAGGAGGATCAAATGGACTCACCCAAGTAGAATTGTGCATGCATACCCCTACACATCAGAAGGTCAATACAACCCTCCTTATGCACCCCTGAAGGGAAACAAACCCTTGTGTATGGAGACTACACTAAGAACCTAGGACCATGACCTATAAAAGTAAAATCCTTCGACTAGGGTCCCCTAGTTTCCTATAAATAAGACCCAAGGGATCCTCCTTTCAAAAACTCATAAAAATTTAAGAAAATTAAAGATTTGGCCACATATCGCTTTTTCCTAGGTCTCCAATTATTATATAGGTAGCTCTCAAAAACTTAAGAAAAGAGTTAATTAAGATGGATATGTGAGAAAAATGTCCCTCCATGGTCTCTGACACAATACACTCTCACAAGTACCTGTTATCCCCAAAAGAGCAACCACCTGTGCAAGGATGCTCTCCATAATCAGGGACCTATGCGGGACCCCTCTAGGGACAATAGAAGATACCCAAGGTGCCTTGTAAAAATCCTCACCCATGTTTTTTCCCTTATGGTCCATTTCCTATGGAATATCTAGCTCACGTAGGCATATTCCCTCGAAGACAAAAGCACCTTTAGTTCCTTCCAGGACCAATGTAGGTCCCCTATGCCGAGAACCTACACCCAACGTCTACACCATGACCTATGAGAGTCACCCATTAGTACCCAATCTAAGATACCAATGAAAGGAATGATCATCATTTAGATTCCTTGTTTGAAATGAACCAAATTGAAATCTCCACCGAAGCCTCCGGACATGCACACACATATGAAGTGGCACACTATTAAGTCCCCCATTTGGGTGTATATTCCTACGATTAGAGGTTTCCCATACATGTTTGGTTGGCCGGTCAGGATCCTCATGGTGCATGTGAGTGTATGTTACCTTGATCATGAGTACCCCTACCCTAGAAAATGTTTTAGCGAGTTTCTGCTCTTATACATTAGTGTTAATACCATGTACCCCCTTCTCATCTATAAGACTCGGAGCCTCTAGTTCCTAGATGGGAGGATGAGGATTACAATTTCTTTTCCATTAAAAATTCAATGAGATACTCCTCCCCCAATATGACAAATATTATTGGGAATCCTTCTTAGATTAAGGCCATATCATTTCTTATATGAGGTTTCACCCTTTTGCCTTTTTTTCCTCATGGCCATTGGGTCAGAGTGGGGAGAGGATCCATAGTGATATTATCTCTCTCATGCCTCCTTCCTTCCTTGTTTTCTACACCATCGAACTGTACCATGGTAAAGTGAAGAGAGGAAAGTGTCATACCATCAGCCTCTTCCACCAGAAAAGGAGGAGAAGTGCATGGTTTTCTAGATCACTGACTTCTTCCTTTCCATCACATTCAATAATTACTCATCCTGACTCATGTGGACCTAGAGGATAGCCATAATCACAAAATAAAAACAATATTGTACATGTTTTAGAGGGGAATCATCTTTTGAATCTTCCTCTCCCATTCCTTTAGAGTGCCTCCATCGGTATAGGTCCTCAAGACTTTGTATTAAACCTCAGGAAAAATGGATTGTGTGGTTTACAGATCTTCCCTTTCGTATTGTTTCTCAAACCAAGAATGAATCAGGTGGGGTTAGAGGTTGGCAATGTTTATGATATCCATATGATCCCAAGACTTTCAGAACCATTCCAAGAGTAACCACTAACCCAAATCTGAGCCTCCTACATGGTGTAACCTCCAACTTTTCACCAACTTTGGAATCCTCTATGGGAGTAAGCCACAATTGTCACACCATTTAGAAGGTAAGCCTCATTTCTCAAGACACAAGTATTGAACTACAGAGAAATTTATCTCCTGTTACAATCAAGATACATATAATTCCCACCTAGGAACTGAGGTCAATGGGTATTCACCGCTGAAATAATCCCCAATTTTAATTCCCTTATTCTGGGCATCCTCTTCAGCAGTTAGACCCGAAATAAAACTCAAAATCCTCATGATTTGACGCACCCCTCATGGTCCATATACAAGGAATCCTATCTAGGAGTGTTCCCCAACTCAATCCTCTCAGAGGCCCCCAAACCATTGAGAGACTAACCTTTGAGGGCCTCCATAGGAATGGATCCTCACAACATAACTATGTGGGCTTCGATTCCCATCCAAATAGAATATATAAGAAGCCTCAACATGATACAAACTAAATACCCCAAATCAACCATGTTATTTCATTGCCACATTCCTAGGAAGATCTAATTCAACTTGAAAATTTGTGTCCCTTCTATGTTCTCTGGGATGATTCAACATAAGTCCCACGATAAACATTGACCAGGGACCTTCCAATTGGACATCATTTAAACATGACGTTAAACAATACATTTAGGTCCTTAACACATAACCTTATAAGGTATTATTTTCACCATTATGTGGAAGGAAACTAAGTGGGTTCTGATTCCTTTCCCATGGATATATAGGAATCTCATCCATGGGTCTGATCCCAACACCAAAAAAACTCTCATCATCCTGTATAATGATACACACCAGACTGTCCCACTGTGTGGCTAGAAAACCAGAAATGTCATAATAATGACTATAGAATCTCTTTTTAGTATATAAGAGGAAACCATTGATGGAGAACCAGAAATACATATAGATTTCTACATTGTAGAAGAACCTCATATACATACAGATGATATCAAGCACCATACATGCTAATAATTGATTGTTAATTAAAGGGTAACCCACATCATTATTTGGAATCAATAAAGGATTCATGAAAATATATTAAATCTATAAGAGTCTTGGAGTAGGTAATAATTCCACCCAAAAGGGTGTGATGAGTTTGAACTCCCATCCTCTTGAAAAATATTTGTTCATATGTGTCATTGGCTAACCCCCCCAATGAGATATTTTCTTTGGAAATAAGTTCCCCACCAATATAGAACCAGAGGGTCTTTCTAGTTATATGAATAAACCTTTTGGAAACCATTCAGAAGTAGTGGACCCTCTGTGAATGATTGCACACAATTTAATCCCTTGCAATCAATCACTAGGAGACATGATTCTGATGGAAATGACGAAAAGAAAATATTAAAAACCTAAAACTAATTAAATCTCGTATAAAAACTAAAAAACAATAAAAATCCTAAATACCATTAAAAGACACTAAAACCACTAAAACCCCAATAAACCAAAAAACCAAAAAACCAAAAAACCAAAAAACCAAAAAAGATTTTTTTAAAAACCTAATAACCCATTAAAAAACCCCCCCTTTAAACCCCTAAAACATTAAAAAAATTATAAAAAACCTTTATAACCCAAAAAGAATAAAAAATTCCTAAAACCCCCAAAAAATTAATAAAAACCCTAAACCCCCTCAAAATCACTAAAAACCCAAAAAACTATAAAAATCTTAAAAATCAATAAAAATCCCTAAAAACATAAAAAACCATAAAAACCAAGGAAAAAACTAAGAAACAATAAAAAATTAAAAACACATAAAACACCTAAAATCCTAAAAATGATGAAATAGTAAAAGACCCTAAAACGATAAAATGATATAAAATTTTAAAATCATTAAAACCCATAAAACCTTAAAAACCACGAAAAACTCAAAAACCCCTTTAAACACCTAAAAAAGATGAAAAAATCTAAAAACCATAAAAATCCTAAAAACATAGAAAATCCTTAAAACAAAAAAAAATTAAAAACTGTAAAATGACTAAAACCCCTCAAAATCCCTAAAATCCCTAAAAACCATAAAAATCAAAAAAAAGGATCAGAAAATTGCAAGAAAATTAAAAAACACCAAAAAACCTGAAAAACCCTAAGAAAGCATAAAAACCTTAGAAATCATTAAATGTCTAAAACCCTAAAAACACTAAAACCCTAAAAACTAATAAAAATCCCTAAAAACACAAAAAACCCTCAAAATCCAAAAAAAAATCCAAAAAATCATGAAATTCTATAAAAATACTTAAAAACTAAAAAATTCATAAATCCTAAATAATACCTAAGAAAACCCAAAAAACCAAAAAACAATTAAAACCCCAAATAAATTTAATAAACTCTAAACCACCTAAAACGATATAAATAGATCGTAAAACCCTAAAAACCATAAACCGAAAAAACCCATAGAAACCTTAAAAACCTCTAAAAGGACATAAAAATCCTAAAACCCACTAAAAATACTAAAAACACAAACAAACCAAAATGACCATAAAAACCCTAAAACACTCTAAAAACCCTCCAAATCCATAAAAACAATAAAAATCCTAAAAAATAACTAAAATCACAAAAAAACATATAAAAACCTAAAAACCATGAAAACCCCTATAAAAACATTATATACCTGAAAATAATTAAAATCCCTAAAACACTACAAAATTCAACAAAACCCTAAAACCCTAAAAAACCCCTAAATATACAAAAACCCTCAAAATTCCTAAAAACTATTAAAACCCATAAAAAATAACAATAATTCCCTAAACATCTCTAAAAATGTAGAAACCATGAAAAATCCCAAAAATAATTTAAAAAATAAAAAACTCTTAAAACCCTAAAAAACATGAAATTGCTAAAACCCCCAAAAATCACTAAAAACACCTTAAACCCAAATACTACTAAAAACATAAAACCCCAAGAATCTCAAAAAACCTAAAAATGCATATAAAACCTAAAACGTAATAAAAACATGAAAAAACCATTGAACCCCTAAAAATTAAAAAAACTCAAAATATCCTTAAAACCTCTAAAAACAAAAAAAACTAAAAACCAAAAAACCCAAAAAACCTCAAGATCCCTCAAAACCCTAAAAACATATAAAAATCCAAAAAAACACCAAAAATTAAATAAAAATGTAAAAAACCCTAATAAACATGAAAAACACAAATACATAAAATAAAACATAAAAGAAAATAAACACACTAAAAACCTTTTTAACGTTAAAAACTATTAAAAACGAAAACCCTAAAAATCACTAAAAACTCTAAATTCCCTAAAATCATAAAAAATACCTAAAAATCCCTAATAACATAAAAAAACCCCTGAAAAACTCTATCAAATCCTCAAAATCCTAAAAAACATAAAACACCTAAAAACCTATAAAATGAAAAAAAAATCCTAAAAAGACCCTGATGACCCTAAAAACTCTAAAAATAATAAAAAAACGCTAATAAACATAACCCCCCCCCCATAAAAACCGTAAAAACTACTTAAAAAACAAAACCCTTTAAACCCCTTAAAGGTTAAAAACTCTAAAATCCATAAGGGTTTTTGGGTGTGGGTTGATTGACCCCACCCCTTCCTTGTCTATTGTGTCTCTTTTGGTGTTTTTTTCTTTCTAATAAATTTTGGGAGGACCAGGAATAGCCTAGTCCTGCACCTCTTCTTCCCTATAAACCTTGAAAATCACTAAAACCCTAAAAACCACTAACATCCCTAAAAACCATAAAAATCATAAAAAATACATAAAATTGACTAAAAACATATAAAATTCTTAAAAACATGAAAAACCCATGATAAAACCATAAAAACCAAAAAAAAAATACTCTAAACCCCTAAAAACCTAAGAAATGAAAAAAAAACCCTAAATAACAATAAATTACCCTAAATCTCCAAAAAACCATTGAAACACCTCAAACCATTAAAACCCCTAAAAGCATAAAAACCTAAAAAACCCAACTAAAACTATAAAAATTGAACGAACTCAAAAAACCTACAAAAAAATCAAAAAACATTAAAAAACCTAAAAATCATAAAAACACTAAAAACCCTCAAAATCACTAAAAACAAAATACCCATAAACATCCAAAAAAACAATCAAAATCCCTAAAATCATAAAAACCCCTAAAACCCCTAAAACCCCCAAGAATACATTAAAAATTTAAAAACACTTAAAACCATAAAAAAACATAGACACTAAAAAATATAAAACCCCTAAAAAACCCAAAAAACCCAAAAAATTATAAAATCCCCTAGAAACCATAAAATCCTTAGAAACCAATAAAAATTATAAAAACCACAAAAAACTATAAAATGCTATTAAACCCCCCAAAACATTAAAAAACTAAATAATTCCTTTAAACACCTAAAAAATAAATAAATCCTTAAAAAATGAAACAACTTAAAACCCTTAAAGACCCTAAAATACTGTAACCCCTCAAAATCCCGAAAACCCCTAAAAAATCAAAAACACTAAAAATCTAAAAAATCCAATTAAATTATAAAAAACCCTTAAAAACCTAAAAACACTTAAAACCCTTAAAAACTGATAAATGATAAAAACCCTAAGAACCCTAAAACCCTCAAAATCCATAAAACCCCTAAATACCCATGAAAACCCTAAAAATCCTTAAAAATCAATAAAAACATATAAAACACTAAGTCCCAAAAATTGGTAATAAAAACAAATGAACCTAAAAACACTAAAGATACCTAAAAACACTAAAAATAATAAAACCCTTAAAAAGACCCTAAACCCTTAAAAACCCTAAAAGCCCCTAAAAACACAAAAGAAACTTAAAACACCAAAAAATCAATAAAAAACCTAAAAACACTAAAAACTCAAAAAACTCTTCAATCCACTAAAATCATTATACAACTCTAAAGAACAAAAAATCCCAAAAAACTGAACAAACCATAAAAATCCCTAAACACCCTAAAAACCATAAAAATATGAACATATCTCTAAAAATCACTAAAAACGTAAAAATCCCAAAAACCCCTAAAAACCAAAAGAAAAAACTAAAACACTAAAAAATCCACTAAAATTTCCAAAAACTCTAAATACCATAAGAATCCTTAAAACCCTCAAAATATTTAAAAACCCCCCAATACATAAAAATCCTAATAAATCTATAAAAATACCTAGAAACATAAGAAACTATAAAAACTATGGGAACACCTAAGAAAACCATTAAATATTAGGAACACTTAAAACCACAAGAAAACATAAAAACCCCTGAAAACCTAGAAAAACCCATAAAAGACCCTAAAACCCCTACAAACCCCTCAAAACATTAAAAACACAAAAAAATACTTAAAAACCCAAATAATCCATAAAATATATAAAACCCTTTGAATCCCTAAAAAAGTTTTAAAACTCGAAAAAATATTTAAATTCATAAAACAATGAAAACCCCCTAAAAACCCCAAATAACCTAAAAACACTAAAAACCCTAAAAACCATAAAAACCATAAAAACCAATAAAAAATTCTAAAAAATACAGAAAAATCCCTAAAAACATAAAAACCCCTAAAAAACTCAAAAATATCTTTAAAAATTGTAAAAACCTAAAAAATATTAAACTCATAAAAACCAAAAATATGTTAAAACCCTAAAAAACATTAAAAACCCTAAAAGCTTAAAAACCCTTAGAATTCCTAAAAACCCAAAAATTCCTATAAAAATACTAAAAAATTTATTAAAATCCTTAAAAAATAAAAAACCCTAAAACCCTAAAAACTTTAGAAAAAAATAATACCCTAAAAAAAATTGATACCCTTAAAACCCTAAAATATGCTAAAACCCTAAAAAACATTAAATGATTAAAAAAACTGCAAAAAAACATAAAAACCATTGAAACTCTTAGAACCTTCTAAAAACACATAAAAACCACAAAAAACACTAAAAAAATTTTAAACCACTAAAAACATTAAAAAAACTCTAAAACTCTTAAGAACTGTAAAAACTAAAAAAATAATCCTAAAAAACAAAATAACCCAAAAACATCTCAAAATTCATAAAACCCCCAAAACACAATAAGAATCCAAAAAAGACCCAAAATTCCTAAAAATAAAAAGAACACTAAAAACCTTAAAAATAATAGAAAACCTTAAAACCCTAATAACATTTAAATCCCCTGAAAACGTAAAAAACACTAAAGTCATAAATAACATGAAACCCTTCAAAATCCCTAAAAACCCTAAAAACATAAAAATCATAAAGCCCTAAAAATATCTAAAACATAAAAACCCTAAAACCATGAAAAACTATTATAAAACCATAAAACCCTATAAAATAAAACCCCTAAAAATCATAAAAATACCAAAAACCCTAAAATGACCCCAAAGAAACAAAAAACAAAATACCCTAAAACCCCTAAAAAACATAAAAACCCTAAAAACACCCAAACCACTAAAAACACTAATAACACTACAAATGTCTAAAAATTTAAAAAAACTATAAAAAATCTTAAATCCCATAAAAAAAATAATAAAACCAAAGACCCTAAAAACCCTAAAACCCTAAGAAAGTCAAAAAACGTAAAAACCCATAAAATCCATGAAAAACCCAAAGAAAACCTTAAATTCCAAAAAAACACTTAAAATCCCTAAAAACCCTAACAAAACCTAAAAACCCTAAATACACCCAAAAATACCTACAACCCATAAAAATAATAAAAAATACCTAAAAATACCTTTTAATGTAAAAAACCAACAAAAAAATGAAAATTCCTAAGAAAATCTTAGAAGATAAAAACACATAAAACCTCTAAAAACCTGAATACCACTAAAAACCCTAAAAACATAAAAGGACCCTAAAACACCTTAAAACTATAAGAACCCCTAAGAACCATAAAACACCCAAGAAAACCCATAAAACCCTAAAAAATAATAAAAACATTGAAAACCCTTTAAACCCCCAAAATGTTTTAAAAACACTAAATAACCTTTGATACCCATATTACTAGAAATAAATCGTAGAAACCCCAAAAACCAAAAACAACCCTAAAAACACCTATAATCCTCAAAATCCATTAAAACCATAAATATATAAAAAATATAAAAACTACCCTAATAATACCTAAAAACAATAAAATCCCTAAAAACCTAGCAAAAACTTAAGAAATCCTTTAAACATAAAAAATAGATAAAACTCCAAAAAAACATAAAAAACTCTAAAAAACAAAAAACCCCCAAAAAACCAAAAAATACTTAAAAACCCTAAAACCCTAAAAACTAAAAAAATCATTAAAAATTCATAAGAACATAAAACCCCTAAAAACATGAAGAACGCTATAAAACCATAAATCTCAGATAATTCTTAATACCACAAAAAAACAAAAAATGATAAAAACCCTAAAAGTCTGGAAAACTTAAAAAAACCCATAAATACATAAAAAACCCAAAAAAATAAAATCCAAAAAACCCTAAAAAATAATAAAAACACTAAAAACACTTTTTTCCCCTAAAAACATTAAAAACACTAAAAAACACTAAATCCATTAAAATACCTAAAAATTATAAAAAAATAAAAATGCTAAAAAATCCCCAAAAAATCCCCAAAACATAAAAAACTATAAAACACTTAAAATTCCAATGAAAACCTTTGAATCCAAAAAAACACTTAAAACAACTAAAAAAATAAAAAATACTAAAAAAACTGAAAGACCCTAAAACCCCAAGAAACCCTTAAGGACTATAACACCCCTTAAAAAATTAAAATCCTATAAACCTGTAAAAAATATTAAAACCACTAAAAACTATAAAATCCATTTAAACTGCAAAAATGATAAAAAACCCCTAAATATATAAAAACCATAATAATCCTAAAAACCTTGAAAATCCCTAAAACAAATAAAATACTTAAAACCCATAAAATAACTCAAAAATGTAAAAAATCATAAAATCCATGAAAACCCCTAAAAAAACCTAATAAACTTAAAAACACTTAAAACCTCTTAAAAACCCAAATAATTATAAACCTAGAAAAAACAATAAAAATACCATAAAACCCCTAAGAACCATAAAAATCCATAAAAACCATTAAAGACATATAACCCAATAAATATCCTAAAACTCTAAAAACCCTTTAAACCCTTAAAAATGATAAAACCAATAAAAAATATTAAACCCATAAAAACTAAAAAAACCCTAAAACCCAAAAAATATAAAACCAAAAAAAACAAAAAAATCCCTCAAATCCCTAAAAACTTTAAAACCATAAAAACCATAAAAATCATAAAAAAGACCTAAAATCCCTAAAAATATAAACAACCTAAAAAACATAAAAACCCAAACAAAACCTTATAAACCTAAATAAAATTAAACATGAAAAAACTAAAAATGATAAACTCCCTAAAAAAATAACCAAACCCTTAAAAACACTAAATCCTTATAAAATCCATAAAATCCTTAAAACCATTAAAATCCAAAAAAATACATAAAAATACCTAAAAAAGTAAAAAAATCCCTAAAAACATGAAAAATCCATAAGAAAACCTTAAAAACCTAAAACACATAAACCCCCCTAAAAACCTAAAAAACATAAACAACCCTAGAAAACCATTAAAATACCTTAGAAACTCTAAAACCATAAAACAATAAAAATCCCCTAAAAACCCTAAAAAACCCAAAAAAACCATAAAACCACTAAACCACTAAAAATATAAAAACACTTTAAACCCCTAAATATGTTTAAAACTCTAAAAAATTAAAACAATAAAAACTCAAAAAATACCCAAAACCCAAAAAAAGATATATAACCCCTAAAAAATCTAAAGAACCCAAATAAAACCCTGAAATCCCTAAAAAATAAAAAAAACATTTAAAACCCTAAAAATATCTACAACTTTAACAAAAATTAAAAACACTAAGAAACCAAACAAAATAATAAAAACTATTAAAATCCATAAAAAAACATTAAAAATGATAAAAACCATAACACCCCTATAAAAAATATATAAACCCATAAAACCTATTAGAAACCCATAAAACACTAATAAAAACAAAAAAATGCTTTAAACTCCTAAAAACATTAAAAAAATATAAAATCCATAAAGCCCTAGAAAACCCAGAAAAACCCTCGAAACCCAAAAAATGATAAAAAACACTAAAAACCCTATTAAGCTCGTAAAAACCTAAAAACCCATTAAAATCATTAAAAAATCCTTGAAATCCTTAAAAATTTTAAAAATCCTAAGAAAACAACAAAAAAATAAAACACTTAAAACCTGGAAAAAATATAACAATTTCTAAAAACACTAAAAAACTTAAACCCTTAAAATCACTAAAAACCCTAAAAACCTAAAAAATAATAAAAAATTCCAAAAAATCCCCTGAAAATGTAAAAAACACTAAAAACCCTGAAGATCCCTAAGATAAAAATAATCCCTAAAATCATTGATAACCATTGAAAAACATAAAAAATAAAGAAAACCATAAAAGTCCCAAAAACTCTAAACCCCTCATAAAAATCCCAAAACCCCCTAAAAACAATAAAAAACCCTTAAACCCATAAAAAACAAATTAACCACCCTTAAAATCAAAAAATACCCAAAAAAATATCAAAACCCCTAAAATTCGAAAAAGCCCTAAAATTCTCAAACAACTTAAAAACCATAAAAACGTAAATATACTAAAAATTCCCTAAAACCCCTAAAAACATAAAACAAAATAAAAATAATAAAAAACCCTAATAAAAATTTAAAATTTAGAAAATATTAAACCCCCTAAAGAAACAAAAAAGGATAAAACCCCTAAAAACCTTAAAAAACCTAAAAACCCTAAATATCATAAAAATCCAAAAAAATACTATAAAAAACAAAAAACCGTAAAACTCTATGAAACCACTAAAATCCCTAAAAACCATTTAAACCCTCAAAAATGTTAAAAACTGTAAAAAACATTTAAAACCCTTAAAAGATATAAAACCACTAAAACCCAAACACCTCATAAAACCCCTAAAAACCATAAAAAACCCAAAAACCATTAAAATCGCTAAAATCCATAAAAAACATAAAAATAATAAACATACCTAAAAATCCATAAAGGATTAAAAAACCTTGAAAACCCTAAAAACGCAATAAAAGCTATAAAAAAAACTTAAAGCACCAAAAGAACATCAAAACCCAAAAAACATTAAATCCCATGAAAACCCCTGAATCCCTGAAAACACTCAAAATAACTAAAAATAAAACAAACCCATAGATATCCAAAACATCCAAAAATCCCAAAAAATACAAAACCCCCAAAAAACCCTAAAAATTCTTAAGAAACCCATAACAACCTAAGAAACGTTAAACCCATTAAGAAACCTATAAACGATAAAAACCCTAAAAACACGAAAAGATCATAAAACCCCAAAAAACCACTAAAACTCGTAAATTCACTTTAAATACATAAACCAAAAAAACCCAAAAAAACCCTAAAACTGGTAAAAACTCTAAAAACCCATTAAACAACTAAAAATAAAAAAAACTCTAAAAAAGCTTAAAATACCTGAAAACTAAAAAAAAATCCTTAAAAACCATATAATTACTAAAAATCCTAAAAACCATAACAATCCAAAAAAAAGTCCAAAAAATTGGTTAAAACAAAAAAAAAATAAATAAACCTACAGAAAAAATTAAATACCTTAAAAACCAAAAAATCGTAAGACCCCTAAAAACCTAAAAATTCTCAAAATCAAAAAAAACCCAAAATCCCTCAAAATCCATAAAAACCATAACAAACATAAAAACATAAAAAATCCCAAAAAATCCCTAAAAAAATAAAAACCCATAAAAGCTGAAAAACAATTATGAAATCCTAAAAAAATATAAACATTTAAAACACATTAAGAATCTAAAAAACACTAAAACCCAAAAAAAACCTAAAAACAAAAAAAGACCCTTTAACCCCATAAAAACCATCAAACCCCAAAAAGTAATAAAACCCTAAAACCACCTAAAAACCCTTAAAATAACTAAAAACTCTAAAACCCATTAAAACACTAAAAACATTTAAAAACTATAAAATTAATTAAAACCCCAAAACATCCAAAAAAATAGTAATTCCAAAAAACCATAAATACCATAAAACCCTCAGAATCCATAAAAAACCCAAAAAACAATAAAAATCCAAAAATTCCCGAAAAATACTTAAAATCATAAAGAATCCTGAAAACCCATACGAAAACCATAAAAACTAAAAACACTTAAAACAAATATAAAACATAAAAAATTCTAGAACTCCTCAATATCCCTAAAAACATAAAAACCATAGAAATCATAAGAAATTTATAAAAATATATTTAAACGTAAAAAACCCTAAAAACCGTGAAAACTAATAATAAAACCATAAAAACCTAAAAACACTTGAAACCACTAAAAACACTAAAACCCTAAGAATACCCAAAAATGTTAAAATCCCTAAATCCCATAAACCCCCAAAAAACTACTTAAAACTCAAAACCCCTTTAAATCCATTAAAACATTAAAAAAATCTAAAACATGTTGAAAACCTAAAAAATCAACCAAAAAAATTCTGAAAACCCAAAATAACCATAAAACCCCTAAAATCCCCAAAATCCATCAAAATCACTAAAAATCATAAAAAAATCCTAAAAAATACCTAAATATCTCAAAAATTTTAAAAAAGCCTAAAAACCCTTAAAAATAAAAATTAAACATTTAAAAAAATAAAAACATAATCCCCTAAAAATTATAAACAACTCTAAAAACCCTAATAACCCAAAAACCCAAAAACCCCTCAAATTCCATAAAAACATTAAAAACCAATAAAATCCTAAAAATACCAAAAAATCCCCAAAAATGTAAAGACCCATACAAACACTGAAAAATCCTAATAAAACCTATAACCCCTAAATATACTCAAACCCGCCAAAAAACAATACAAACCACAGAACCCTAAAAGACCATAAAAACCCTAAGACCCATAAAAAACTATAAAACCCCCCAAATCCATAAAAATGTAGAAGTTAATAAAAACCATAATAACCACTTAAAACTGTAAAAACCATTCAATCTATAAAAATAATAAAAAATATTAAAACCCCTTAAAATCAATAGAAAACTCAAAACACCATAAAATCCTAAAAAACCCTTAAAATCCCTAGAAAAATAAAAGCCAAAAAAGCCAAAAAACCAGGAAAACCGAAAAAAAACATAAAAATCCACTAAAGACTCTAAAAACACTAAGAATAATTTAAAAACCTAAAAACACTTAAAGTACCAAAAAACCTCAAATCCATTAATACAATAAAACCCTAAAAACCATAAATACCTAAAAATCCCTAATAACTATAAAAACCAATAAAAATCTGAAACCCCCTCTAAAAATCCCTAAAACATAGAAAACCTAAAAATCCTGAAAAACACAATGAAAACCCAAAAAATCTAATACCCTAAAAACCCCATGAAAACCATAAAAACTCCTAACACATTTAAAAAAAACTAAAAACCTATAAAACCATAAATCTGACTAAATACTATAAAAACCCTTCAACCCCCAAACAAGGCTAAAAATCTCTAAAAATCGTAAAAACACAAAAAACACAAAAAACCGTAAGTAACCAAAAAACCAAAAAACACTAAAAACCACTAAAATCTCTCAAAATCCTTAAAAAATCAAATAACACTAAAAATCAAAAGAAAAATAAAAAATACCCAAAATGTAAAAACCCTTAAAACATAAAAACACATTAAACCCCTAAAAAACCTAAAAACACTCAAATCTGTAAAAACCCTAAGAACCCCAAAATCCCTAAAAACCTAAAAACCCATAAAATATATAAAAATTCCTAAAAATACCCAAAAAATATTAAAATACCCAAAATATCCTTATGAAAATCTTTAGAACATAAAAACAATTAAAATTTTGAAATACCCTCAAAAAATATAAAAACCCTAAATGGCCCTAAAAACCTAAAAATGAATAAAACCCATATAAACCCCTAAAAACATTAAACAACCCTAAAAATCATAAAAACACTAAAACCCAATAAAACTATAAAAACCCTTTAACACCTAAAAAAGTTAAAAACTCTAAAAAACCTAAAAAAATCAAAAAATCCTATAACCCCAAAACCCAAAAACCCATAAAAACCTCAAACTCCCATAAAACCATAAAAACCATGAAAATACAAATAAATCCCAAAAAATCCTTACAAACATAAAAAACAATAAAAACCCAGAAAATTTCCAAAAAAATTATTAATTAGAAACCATTTAAATCCCCTAAAATCCTAAAAAATGAAAAAACTTCTTAAAATCCTATAAAAACTAAAAACCATAAAACACTACATGCCATTAAAAACCCAAAAAACTCCTAAAACCACTAAAACACTAAAAACACTAAAACCCATTTAAACCCTCAAAACCCTTAAAATCGATAAAAACCGTAAAACCCAAAAAAATCCTAAAATTCCCCAAAAAACACTAAAAACATAAAAAATATAAAAAATATAAAAACACTAAGAAAATAATAAAAACCTAAAAAAATAATAAAACCCTAAAAAACATTGAAATTATAAAACCCCCAAAAAGTTTTAAAAACCCATAAGAACTCCTAAAATCCATAATTCCCCTAAAAACCATAAAAACCCTACAAACCAAAAAATGAACTAAAAATACAAAACAAATTATGAACCCCTAAAACATAAAAAGAATCTAAAAAACATTAAAATAATAAAAAATTAAAATAAAATCCCCAACCCCTAAAACACATTAAATGATTAAAAACCCTAACTCCCCCCAAAACCCCTGAAAATATTTTAAAATCCTAATAATCATTAAAAAATTAAATTATCTAAAAATTCCTAAAAATGTAACAACCAAAAAAACCATAAGAAACCCTAAGAAAACCTTAAAAAAAGAATTTTTACCCCTAAAACCCCTAAAAACCATAAAACCACTAAAACCCCTAAAAACATAAAAAAATAAAACCCTAAAAATCCATAAAACACCTAAAAATCATAAAAAAACTAAAACCCCATAAATCCTAAAACATCCCTAAAATCCCTTAAAACATAAAAAAACCCCAAATCCCTAAAACACCCCAAAGAAAACCATAAAACCTGAAAAAATATAAAACCCCAAAAATCAAAAAAATAATGAAAACCATAAAAACCTTAAAAAATATAAAAATATGTAAAAACCATAACACCCCTAAAAAACTAAAAACCCTAAAACCACTAAAAACCCTATAAAACCACTAAAATACTTAAAAAACCCTACACCCCCATAAAAATACTAAACTCCACTAAAAACTATAGAAACTCTTTAAACATCTAAAAATGTTAAAAATATCTAATAACATTTAAAATACTAAAAACCATAAAAATTATAAAAACCATAAAAGCAATAAAAATCCAAAAAATCCCCTAAAAATAAACTAAAATTTAAAAAACCCAAAAAACCATGAAAAACCAAAGAAAACAATAAAAAAACTAAACAAATATAAAACCCACAAAATACATAAACAACAATAAAAACCATAAAATCACAAAAAAGAAACCAAAACCCTAAAACCCTAAAAATCATTAAAATCCAAAAATCATTAAATGACTCAAAAAATTCATAAAATCCAGAAAAACCACTAAAAAAATAAAAACCTTTTAAAAAACTGAAAATGTTTTTAAGTCTAAACAATATTCAAAACTAAAATAAGTCCTAAAACCCAAAAAAACTCATAAAAACATTAAAAACCTTAAAAAACCCAAAAATTATTCAAAATCTATAAATAGTATAAAAAACATAAATATTATTAAAAATAAATAAAAATCCCTTAAACCATAAGACCCTTTAAAAACCCAAAAAAAATAACAAATTTTAAAAATCATAAATCCCATAAATCCACTAATAAGCATAAATGGAACTATAAACCTAAAAATCCTTAAAAGCATAAACCTCCTCAAACCCATAAAAACCATAAAACGATAAAACTCGTATAAATCATAAAACATTCCCTAAAATCCCAAAAAACATAAAAACCACCAAAAAACTTGAAAACCCAGAAGAAAAAATTAAAAATATAAAAACACTAAAAACCCATAAAAACCTATAAACACTATTAAAATTTAAAAACTAGAAACTCTTAAAACCCCTAAAAATGAAAACCACCTAAAAAGCACTTAAAAATATTCTAAGAGCCATAAGAAATAAAAAAACCACTAAAATAATTAAAACCCCTTAAATTCCATAAAACCCATAAAGACCCATTAAAACTCAAAAAAAATTAAACCCCTAAAAAAATAAAAAACTCTAAAAAATTTAAATACCCAAAAAAACAAAGAAAACCTAAAAACCCAAAAAATCATAAAACCCTTAAACCCCTAAAACCCCTCAAGACCCCAAAAAAAACAAAAAAAACACAGAAATCTAAAATAAATCACAAAAATTCCATAAAAAGTAAAACACCCTAGAAAACCCATGAAATTTTTTTAAATACCCTTAAAAACCTAAAAAAACATTATACCTTTAAAAACCTAAAGAAAGAAAAACCATAAAAAACCCTAAAACCCTAAACTACCAAAACACATAAATATTATTAATTACCCATAAAAACCATAAAAACCACTAAAAATATAAAAACAATTTAAATAACCAAAAAATTTAATAAACCCTAAGAAACCATGAAACCCCTCAAAACCCTCAAAATCCCTAAAAACCCAAAAAACAAAAAAAATCATAAAAATCATAAGAATTCACTAAAAATCAACAATAATGTAAAAAACCCTAAAACCCCTAAATAAAAAATAAAAACATTAAAACATAAAAACACCTAAAACCCTAAAAATCCTAATAAATGAAAAAAATACTAAAACCCCTAAAATTCCATAAAAACCATAAAATCCCATAAAAATCATAAAAACACCTAAAATACTTAAAACCCAAAAAAACCCATAAAAAACTAGAAACAACAAAGAGCACTAAAACACATTTTTCCCATAAAATCGTTAAAAACTATAAAAATATTTAAAACCCTAGAATCTAGAAAAACCCCCAAATCTAAAAAAATCCATAAATGACTTAAAAAACCATAAAATACCTCAAAATCCAAAAAAATACTAAAAAAAATTATAAAAATTGAAATATAAAAAACCATAAAACCCATGAAAAATAATAAGATAATATTAAAAACCTAAAAAAATATAAAACCACAAAAATAAAAAAAACACTAAAATACCTAAGAACCCTAAAATCACCAAAACCCTAAAAATTCCTAAAAACCACAAAGAACCATAAAAATATTAAAACCCATAAAAACCAAAAAAATGTAAGAAACCCAAAAAAACTGAAAAACCCTTAATAAAACATTAAAAACATAAAAACCCTCGAAACCATAGAAACCTAAAAATTCTAAAAACCAAAAATACCAAAAAAATGAACTAAAAACAAAAAAAATACCCCTAAAAATCATAAAACCCTGAAAAAGTATAAAATATTAAAACCCATAAAAACAATAAATCCCCCATAAAACTCTAAAACCAAATAAAAATCCTAAATTGTCAAAAAATCTAAACAACCTTAAAAACTTGAAAAAACACAGAAAAACTCCTTAAAATGAAAAAAACCATAAAACCCTTAAACACCCTAAACCCCTAAAACCTTCAATGTACCTAAAAAACCTAAAAACCAATAAAAATATAAAAAAAATCCCCAAAATCCCTAAAAACATAAAAAACTAAAAAAACCTAAAAAACTCTAAGAAATATTTTAAAACATAAAAAACTATAAACCCCTAAAAACATTAAAAATTATTAAAACCATAAAAACCTTAAAAAACCAAAAAACCCATAGAAACTGTAAGAAGCCCTAAAAACCCATAAAACCCTAACAAAACATAGAAACATAAACAATAATTAAAAACTCTAAAAACCCTCACAACCCATAAAAATGTTGAAACCTCTAAAACATGAATAAAACTACAAAAACAAAGTTCTAAAAACATAATAAAACCATAAAATAATTAAAAACATAAAAATATTAAAACCACTCAAAATATCTAAAACCCCAAAAAATCTAAAAATACATAAAAACCCTAAAATCATAAAAATGATAAAAACCCAAAAAGCCACTACAAACCCCAAACCCCCTAAAAATCCCAAAAAATACTAAAAAAATAATTATCCTAAAAAATCCATAATTATCCTAAAAAATGTAAAAATTCCTGAAAATCCTAAAGAAAAACTTAAAAAATTAAAGACATTTAAAACCCCTAAAAACTTAAAAATCCTAAAAACCCCTAAACGACCCAAAAAATTTAAAACCCCTAAAAAATTATAAAAACCCATAAAAACCATAAAACATCTAAAAACCCATAAAACACCTAAAACACCATAAAAACTATAAGACCACTTTAAAACCCAAAAATGCTTAAACTTATAAAAACCTCAAAAATGCAAAAAAAACACCAAAACCCATAAACCTGAAACAAACCTCCTGTGGGACCCTCTACCGTAATGGGAATTGGCCTATTCGCAAGGGTTTCCCACCTTGGGCCTCACTAGGGATGTGCGGCATGCAGGTGGGGAGGCAACCCCAATTCCTCGTAACCCGACAAAACGTTCGCTACATCCTCTGGTCCTGGGAAGTGTTGTTCACATTTGGCCCTCCTGATAGTGACTGATAACTCCTTTACGACTGTGTTCTCTGGTAATAATACAAGGCTAAACACAATAAGTAGTGACAGCCCTATGACACTCTACCCCCAAAACAAGTTCACCCCTCTAAGTGGTTGCTTCTGTGCTGATGAGGCTAAGGAGCATAATGATGAGGAGGCAGAAGGATACTCCGAACCGGATGATGAGGACCTGCCATATGAGGTTGGATATCAATATATGGATGACTCTGGACTAAAATAACGGATCTTTGAAGCCACTGATCCTTCCCCTAAGAATAACCCTGTGGGAAGGCCCAAAAAGAAGGGGAAAAGGTAAAAGAAAAGGCAATGCCTCTGATTGAAAACATCAGACTTTTGAGAGGGTGGATCCCACCTAAATAAATGAGTATCCTCTTCTGGAACTGCCAGGGGATTGGAAATCTTCCCACTGCCTCAGCCCTTAGGCATTTTCACCTTTTCACAGGCCTATGATTATTGGAATCGTTAAAACAATGATCTCATTTGATAACTGGATGGGTTCCAATTGGGGTAACCTTTGATACTCCTATGTTTCCAAGACTGCTAATGAGAATGGTTTGGATGAATTATGGGTGCTGAAGAATGATGACATCTAGTTTTTGTCTGTGGATGTGAGTACCCAAGTCATCACCTTGTCTATTTTATGCAATGATACCCCTCATTAATTGTCCTTTGTGTATTCATCTTGCTCGCACACAAGGAGATGAGCCCTATGGGAAAAAATGATTACTCTAAATGGTCTCATCGAGTATAAATGGATTGTGATTAGGGATTTCAACACTATCTTGCGCCCGAATGATAGGATTGGATCTAACTTCCCTCACTCAGCATCTGAAGACTTTTCCTTCTACTTAGATACTTTTGATCTGATGGAAGTTCCCGTTTCTAGAGCCTCCATTACTTGGAGACGTTTCACTCTTAATGTACGGAAAGATAGAAAGTTGGAAATGTGTTTTTATAGGATAAGTGACATGAATACTCACTTTGATTTCTCCATCTTTACCCTCCCCAAATTCCACTCGGATCATAAACCCTTGATTGCTAAATGTTCGATGGGTTCTCCATGGTCATCCCCCCGGCCCTTCAGGTTCAATAATTCCTAGATCACAGATCCTGGCTGTAGGGAAATTGTCATCAATGTTTGGAGTGAAGACCTCCGGGGTAGTAATTACTATATTTAAGTCTCTAAGCCTAAAAAATTCAAAGCCTTACTCAAGGTGTGGAGCAGGAACTACTTCTCTGGGCTGGATGATGATATTTGGGCCCCTGAGAAACTGCTCACCTTCCACCAGGACTCCAAACAATATTTTTCTCTTCCCTATCCAGAAGATTTGCAACTTTATTCCATACTTGCTGATCTTCTAGATCTTAAAGAAAAGCAGGCCAAAAATAAGTTCAATGTTAGATTTCTGAATGATGAAGATCGCAAATCGAAATATTTCCACCGGCTACATAGGGAGAAAAAGGCTAAAAGTGTTTAAAAATAGTTAGTATCTCAGGCTCTACCTTCACCTTGGAGGATGATTTCTCCACTACTACTTTCAATCAATTCCAGAAGCTTAACATGGACGATAGTGGGAATTACACCCTTCCTTTGACGGATTCCATCATTCCATGTGTTTATGAGCATCGGAATAGGACCTTACCAATTTCCCCTCTTAAGGAGGAGATAAGGGATGCTTTGTTCTCTTTGAACATTGATAATGAAGCGGGCCCAGATGGTTTCACTAACAAGTTCTTCATGTCATACTGGGATATCATGCATGAGGGCATCACCAGTTCTGTTAGGGAATTTATTCTCTCCTGTGTCTTTCCACATAGAGTCACCTCTAATTTCATTACCCTGATTCCCAAACAGGACAACGCCATTGACATTGGTGACTTTTGGGCAGTGGCTATTGGGAATACGATTCCTAAAATCAACAGCAAGATTCTGGTCATACGAATTGAGAAATTTGTGGGGGAAATTCTCACTCTTAAACAATTAGGGTTTGTCTCGGGGAGGAACAACTAGGAATTCCTATTCACAACCTTGGAGGGCATCAACATCATCCAGAATTAGTCCAAGAAGGGAAATTTGGCGCTTAAGAATGACATCTATAAGGCTTTTGACACTATTATGTTGAGTTTAATTTTTATCGATCTATCCATGCATGGATTCTCAAACAGTTTTATCAAGACGGTTATCTCCATCTTAAGTAGTGCTTGGATCTCAAACCTTATAAATGGATCTCCCAAGGGGTTTTCCCCTACTCCCATGGGGTTAGATAGGGTGACCCGCTATCAAGAATTCTATTTTCGATTGGTGAGGATTACATGAGTAGGTGTCTCATTGACCTTTTCCAGGCTGGCTTCTTAAATTATATTAAGGTGGGGATATATCTTTATGTGTCATCCCATATGTAATACTATGATGATATTCTTCTATTTGGTCAATATGACAAGTGGATCTTGACCTCAATCCGGATGATTTTCAGGCAATATGAAAGTGTGGCGGGGCAAACTATCAACTGGAACAAGTCTTTGATTTTCTTTTGGGAGGTGGTCTCTCAACCCCATAATATTTTCATTGCAAGGTCCCTTGGGGTCAAAATAGGGTCACTTCCTTTTGATTAACTGGGTGTCCCCATTTTCTAGGGAAGAGTCAAGTGTTTTCACCTTGAGATCATTGCCACTGGAATTACTCAACATCTGGAGAAATGGAAAGGGAAGTGTCTATCGCAAGCTGTAAGGGTGTGCCTCATCAACTCGGTTATCACTTATATGTTCACATATTCTTCCTCTATCTATAGATGGACAACTAACCTTCTCAAAGACCTGCAAGAAAAGATCAGGATTTTTTCCTGGACGAGATGAATTAGTGAAAGAAAATTTATTACGGTGGTCTAGAGGGACTATACCAAGTCAATTGAGCTGGGAGGGCTTGGAATCATAGACCGCAAAAGATATAATAATGCTCACCATGATAAATTTACTTGGGGACTGCCCAACTATAGGAGTGGGGGCTTGGGCTTCACTCGAGATAGGTTTGTGCTTAAACTTTATAATGAGTATACATGTTACTTCCTCTCCTCTTTTTGGCCAGCATTTTGTGATTCGTACATGGGTATTATTTCCTACTCGAAATTGATTGTATCAAAGCACTCGGAACTGAATGATTGTTCCATGACCTGGCATGATGGGCCTGTTCAGGAACTCATGATTCCTCCTGCTGGCCTTAGGAGCTTGTCCATCACGGCTCTCATTCCTCAGCGGGAAGAGATTGAGTTGCCCCTCCCATCTGAATCCTTTATTCAAATTCAGTGTTACGTCTTTGTTGACTCCGACATTTTGATTTCGAAACCCAACCTTGTGGGGAAGCTTAAAGCTAAGGATTATTATCAGTAAAATTGTGTTCATGGATCCCCACTCCGAGTCTGGCTCTCCAAATTTAGGAGGAATTTCATCCCTACAGCCAGCCATTTCCTTTGGAAACTGTGGAAGAATTGGCTGCCTCAGTAGAACCAGTTGCAGAAAGTTGAGCACAAACATGCCTTCGTATGTTTTCTCTGCCTATGCACCTTAGAGACTATCCAGCACACCTTTATCCAATGAAGATTTGGTGCAGCACTTTAGAGATAGTTGAAGCATATTTTTGGGCTCCCAGCTTGCCTGGACAGGCCTCTCTTCGAGCTCTTGGGTGACTTGACCAGCTTGGATTACAGTGAATAGGTACGTAACCTCCTGTTGGTTTTCGTTAAGCCACCATCACTTATATCTGGACAGATCGTAATGTGGATTCCTTCAACAAGAAGTCACTCTTCATCCATGGAGGCGTGGTGATAATTCATAAGGCTGTCTACACAGTGTCCCACATCCAGACATGCTCAATGGTGAATGATGTTAGTGAACTCATTATTCTTCGGCTGCTTGGCATCTCTGGAAGGACCAAAAAGGTAATGGTTCCCAAGTTCATCCACTGGATCCCCCCACTCCCATCTTGGATTAAGGTTAACGTGGATAGTGCGGCCCTAGGTGCGCCGGGTCCTGCTAAATGTGGTGGAATATTCCGCACCTGTCGGGGATTCTTCAAAGGATGTTTCCATCACTTCATCGAAGATGGGTGTGCTCTTGAAGCTGAAATGTGAGCTATGATGAAGGCAATTAAGTATGCTGTTAGTTTTGGATGGAGCTTCCTCTGGATTGAATCTGAATCCTTGCATGCGGTGAATGCCCTTAAAAATAGATCAAGGTACGTTCCCTGGAGGATCCTCCCTCAATGGATGTAGTGCCTAACCCTATGTCAAAAGGTGAACCTCACTGTGACACACGGATATCGGGAGGTGAATGCGGTTGCAGATGCTCTTTCCAAACATGCCATTATGGAGAAGAGTTCGATGTGGTCCTTCATTGCAACACCATCTTGCTCTTTGCTTGTGAATTCTGACTTGAAGGGTGATTTGCACACCTAGTTATATAACCCATCGTTGTAGCACTCAATCATTTTCTCTTCTTGTTATAAATTTTGGGGGGTCAGGTTAGCCTGGTCTCGAGACTTCCATCCCATAAAACTGAAAAAACCATAAAAACTCAAAAAATACTAAAACCCCTAAAAACAGTTAAAATCATTAAAAACCCTAGAAATCCATAAAATCCATAAGAATCCTTAAAAACATAAAACACTAAAAAACATGGAAAGCCCTAAAAAACCTTAAAAAGCTAAAAAAAATAAAACCCCTAAAAACTAAAAACCACATGAAATCCTTAAAACCCCAAAAATCCTTAAAACCCCAAAAATCTCTAAAACCCCAAAAAAACCAAAAAACCCCATAAAAATCCTAAAAAAACAAAAAATCCCAAAAAGTGTAGAAATTACTAAAAACATTGGATAGCCATAACAAATCCTTAAAAACCTAAAAACAGATAAAACCACTAAAAACACTAAAACCCACAAAAATCATAAAAACAAAAAAACCATAAAAATATATACCATCCATAAAAACACTAAAAACCAAGAAAAAAACCTAAGAAAACCTTAAAAAAACAAAAACACTTAAAACAGTAAAAAACGTAAAAATGATAAAAACTATCGAAACCCAGAAAGATCCTATAAACCATCAAAATATTAAAAAACAAAAAAAAATCTAAAAATATTAAAAAATACCTAAAAAACATAAAAAACCATAAAATCACTGAAAAAACATAAGAAAACCTTAAAAACCTAAACATGCTTTAATCCCCTAGAAACGCTTAAAAAATAACCCTAAAACCATAATAGGACACAAAAACCCTAAATCCCTTAAAAACAAAAAACCCCTAAAAAAATTAAAAACATTTAAAAACCCATAAAAACCCTAAAAACCACTGACAAATATGAAACCCTTAAACCCATAAAAAGTAGAAAAAAACACTAAAAACAATAAAACCCCTAAAAACCCTAAAAAAATGTAACCTTAAAAATCTATAGACCCTAAAAATCTTTAAATACCCTAAAATCCCTAAGAACCATAAAAATCCTAAAAATGCTCAAAAAATCCCTAAAAATATAAAAACATAAAAACCATAAAATCATTAAGAAATACATAAAACATAAGAACACATAGAACCCCTAAAACCCTAAAACCCCCAAAACCCTTAAAAACCATAAAAATACCTAAAAACATTAGAAACCCATGATAACCCTTGAAAATTCTAAAAACCACTAAAAACCCAAAAACCCTTGAAACACCTAAAAATGCTTAAAATCCCAAAAAACCATTAAAAACATTAAATAGAAAAAATCAAAAATCCATTTAAAACTGTAAAAATGTTAAAAAAACTCTAAAAAAACGTGAAAACACTAAAGAACTCAATAAACCGTAAATCCCTAAAACCCATAAAAGGCATCAAAATACCTAAAAAATATAAAACCCCATAAAATACTAAACATGTAAAAATATCCCTAAAAATTTAAAAAACCTCTAAAAATAGTGAAAAATATATGAAAATCATAAAAAAAATAAAAAAATTAAAATCCCCATAAACCAAAAAATTCTAAAATCCATAAAACCTATATAAAACCCTAAAACCTTAAAATCACTAAAAACCATAAAAATAATAAAAACATTAAAAAAATAATAAAATCTCTAAAAACATAAAAAGCCCTAAATCCCATAAAAACCATAAAAACATAAGAACACTAAAAACTCATAAAACCCCAAAAAATGATAATAGCCCTAAAACCCCTAAAAACATTAACCCCCCAAAACCATAAAAAAACCCAAAAATTCTAGAAAATCCCTGCAATATCATAAAATGTTAAACCCCCAAAAAACGTTGAAAACCCTAAAAACCCTAAAAACCTGAAAATACTTAAAGCCACTAAAAACCTAAAAACACTGAAAATGCTAAAATAAATTAAAACCCCTAAATAACCCTAAATCCCAAAACCCTTAAAAATAAAAAAACCCTAAATATCCCTAAAAGCATAAGAAACCCTACAAACCTTGAAAACCACTAATAAATCATTAAACACACACAAACACTTGAAAACCCCCAAACCCAAAAAAAACACTGAAACCACTAAAAACACTAAAAGAGCTCAAAACCCTAAAAGAACGTAAAACCAAAAAAAACCCTAAAACCCAAAAATCCCTGAAAACCCCAAAAAAACATATAACACTAAAACCCTTTAAATCCTAAAAATGTTTTAAAAAATCTACAAAACCATAAAACCTAAAAAACTCATAGAAAACCAAAAAAAACCAAATAAACACAAAAATCCCTAAAAACCCTCAAAATCCCAAAACCCCAAAAATCCAAATAAAATCTGAAAAATAACTAAATATCTAAAAAACATAAAAACCTAACAAAATACAAAATCCATAAGAAATCCATAAAAACCTAGAAACAAATAAAACACCCAAAAACCCTAAAATATAATAAAACCCTAATGAACTTCATAATCCCTAAAAACTCAATGGAATTATAAAAATCTCAAAAAATTCCCTAAAAATGTAAAAAAGCCCTAAAGAAATGAAAAAATCCTAAGAAAACCAAAAAAAACTAAAATATCCTAAAACACCTAAAAATCATATAAATCACTAAAAACACTAGAAACCCTAAAAACACCCTAAATGTCCATTATAACCACTAAAAACCCTAAAAACTCCTAAAAGTTAAAAATACCCATAAAACCAATAAAACCCACTATAAAATCTAAAACCCTTTAGACCCCTAAAAACACTAAAAACCCATATAAAACCTTAATACCGCTAAAAATATAGTGAAACCATAAAACCCCAAGAAATCATTGATACCCTAAACCCCCTTAAAATCCAAAAAAACCAAAAAAATAAAAATCTTTAAAAATCCATAAAATTCACTAATAACATAAAACCCCCCAAAACCACTGAAAACCCTAATAAATCATTAAAACCCAAAAAACAATTAAAACCCTAGAAAACCTACAAATTCTAAAACCCTAAAAAACCATAAAATACCTAAAAACCCTAAAAACTCTAAAAACCCACAAAAATCCAAAAAACCAATAAAAATATAAAAACCCTTTAAACCACTAAAATCATTAAAATACTATAAAAACTCAGAAAAACACTAAAAAAATAAAAAACCCTAAAACCCCACACAATCTAAGAAACATTAAACCCCTAAAACCCCATTAAACCTCAAAATCCATAATATCCTTAAAAATCATTAAAATCCTAAGAAAATACCTAAAAATACCCAACTACATAAAAAACACTAAAAACCCTAAAAACCCTAGAAAAAACAATAAAAACATAGAAACCCAAAAAACCCCTGAAAACCTGAAAAATCATAAAAAATATAAAAATGTTAAAGCCCCCAAAATCCCTTAAAAATCCCCAAAAATGATAAAAAACATAGAAAGTCATAAAAAATTCCCTAAAATCCGTAAAATATAAAAAACCTTGTACAAACCCTAAGAAAGCATTAAAAAACTAAAACCGCTTAAAACCCCTAAAACACCTAGAAAATGATAAAACTGTAAAAAGACAAAGACCCCTAAAACCCCTAAGAGTCACTAAACCCTAAAAACCTTAAATAACCAAAAAACCCATAATATACCTAAAAACCACTAGAATTATAAAAATACTATCTGAACCATTAAAATTGTTAAAAAACATGAAAAACCTTAAAACCCCTAAAAATTTTAAATACCCTAAAACCCCCAAATAACATTCAGAATCCCTAAAACAACTAAAAACCATAAAATTCATAAAAATTCCCTAAAAATATAAAAAATGATAAAATCCATAAAAACCCCAAAGTAAACATTGAAAGCATAAAACTGTATAAAATACCGAAAATACCTAAAAATATCTAAGTAACATAAAATACTCTGAAATCCCTCAAAACACTTAAAACCCAAAAAATTTCTAAAATACAATAAAAAAACCCTCAAAACACTAAAAAATTATAAAAACCAAATAAACCCCTAAAATGTTAAAAAGTTATAAAATCATTAAAAATAGTGAATTATTCAAAAAACCCTAAAACCCAAAAGAAACATAAGAACTCTAAAACTCCATAAAACCCTCAAAATCCCTAAAAACTATAAAAACTATAAAAATCCTAAAAATACCTAAAGAACACTAATAACATAAAAACCCATAAATTCCATGACAAACCCTAGGAAAACCTTTAAAACCTAAAAGAAATTTAAACCCCTAAAAAACAAAAAACAATAAAACCCAAAATTACATCAAAACACATAAAACATTAAAAACACTAAAAATCAATAAAACCCTTAAAATCCACGAAAAAAATATAAAAACCCATTAAATTCCTAAAACAATTTAAAAAATCTAAAAAAAATGAAAATCCATAAAAATAAAAAAAATACAAAAAACACCAAAACCCCAATCAAAACACTAAAAAACCCTAAACCCATCAAAATTTCTAAGAAACCCCTAAAATTCATAAAAAATCCCACAAGATCCCTAAAAAAATAAAATACTCTAAAAATCCTCAAATACACAAAGAAAAACTAAATACCTAAAAACCCTTAAAACACCAAAAAACCTAAAAAACACTAAAAACCCAAAATATCATCACAAATAGAAATACCAAAAAAATAGTCAAAATCCCTAAAACTGCTAAAAATAGAAAAAACCTAAAAAATTCCTAAAATCCCTAAAATGTATAAAATAATAAAAACCCTAAAATCCTCTAATAGACCCTAAAAACCCAAAAATGTTTAAACACCTCTAAAGATCATAGAAATCCCAAAAAACTATAGCAAACCCGTAAGACCCATAAAACCACTAAAAACATACTATAAACTCTAAAAACTATTTAATCCCAAAAAATGTATAAGACACTAAAAATACTAATAACATAAAATTCTCCAAATAACCCTAAAACATAACCCCCCCAAAAAACACTAAAACCCATAAAATCCCTAAAACCCCTAAAAATCCATAAAACCCCTAAAAATGCATAAAATTCGTAAAAATGTCAAAAAATCCATAAAAATGTCAAAAATACTAAAACGCCTGAAAAATCCGAAGAAAAACTTAAAAATATAAAAACACATAAATTTCCAAAGGATCCTAAAAAACCCCCAAAACAGTAAAACCCCTCAAATCCCTAAAAACCAAAAGAACTCATAAAAATCCTAAAATAATTCTATAAATACCTAAAAATGTAAGACCCCCTAAAAACCCTGAAAACTGTACAAAAGCAATAAATACCTAAAAACACTTAAAACTCCTAAAAATCCTAAAAATGCAAAAACCCCAAAAAACACTAAAAGGTCCCAAAACACTAAAAACCCTAAAAACTGTGAAAACCCCTTTAAAACCCGAAATACCTAAAAACCATAAAAACATAATAAAAACTATAAGAACTCTTTAAACCCCTAGAAATGATATATAATGTTAAAAACATTAAAACCGCAAAAAACAAAAAAAAACCTCTAAAACCGCAAAAAATCCAAATAACCCTCAAAATCACTAAAAAACACTATAAAGCCATGAAAATCCTAAAAATTCACTAAAAACCAAAACAATGTAATAAAACATAAGAACCTAATAAAACCCAATAAAAACCCAGAAATAATTAAAACCCTACAATCATAAAAACACTCAAAATCCTATAAACCACTGAAAATTTAAAAATGATCAAAATCGATACAAACCAAAAAAACCCATACAAAAACATAAAAATAAAAAAACTCTAAATTCATAAAAACCCTAGAAACCTTAAGAAAATATTAAAAACCCAAAAAACTACAAACCATAAAAACCTAAAAAAAATAAAAACCTTAAAAAACCCTAAAACCCCTAAAACCCCCTAAAAACCCCAAAAATAGTAAAAAACATAAAAATCTAGTAAAATATTAAAATACCACAAAAAACTCTAAATCTCCTTTAATCCCCAAAAAATATAAAAACTCGAAAAACCATAAAACCCTAAAATACTAAAAACACTAAAAACCTAAAAAAACCACAAAAACCCTATAACCACCAAAAACCCCTAAAGTCTATCAAAATCCACAAATGACCTAAAATTCATAAAAATACTAAAAAAATACTAAAAACACCTAAAAACATAAAAAACCCTAAAACCACTAAATCACTAAGAAAACCATAAAAATCTAAAAACTCTTAAAACCCATAAAATGATAAAAACATTAAAACCTCTAAAAACCCTAAAATACCTAATATCCCTCAAAGTCCTTTAAAACCCTAAAGACAATAAAATTTCTAACAGATCCCTAAAAATACCTAAAAATGAATTTAAACCTTAAAACCCTAAAAATCCAAAAATTATAAAACCCTTAATAACCCCTCAAAACCCTAAAATGATCCAAAAAACCCATAAACCCCATAAAAACCATAAACCCCTAAAAACATTTCAAAACCCTAAAAACCCATAAATATCATAAAAATTTTAAAAACACTTTAAACCCCTAAAAATATAAATATCTCTAAAAACCTTAAAACACTTTAAAGCTCAAAAAAACATCTAAAAGAACAAAAAAAACCCAAAAAACCCACTAAAACACTAAAAACCCATAAAAACAAAAAATACCTAAAAATCCAAAAAAAATACAAAAAATATAAAACAACCCTAAAAATAAAAAAAATAAAATAATCCCGAAAGCCCATAAGAAACCCATTAATTCCAAAAAAAAACACATAAAACCCCTAAAACCCTAAAAATGGAAAAAAACCTAAAAAAGATAGGAAACTGTAAAACCCCTAAAAACCTTAAAAACACAAAAAATCATTAAAAACCCTAAAATCCCATAAAAACCCTAAATACCACCAAATACTCTAAAACCCATTTAAACCCCAAAACACATTAAAAAACAATAAAACCCTTAAATACCCAAAAAATTAAATTAAACAAAAAACTAAAAATCTATAAGAACCCTAAAATCCATAAAAAACCGTTAAACCCCTCAAAATCCGCAAAACACCTAAAAATCCATAAAATTCATAAAAGATCCCTAAAAACTCTTAAAACATAAATATCCCTCAAAAAAAATTAGAACCCCTAAGAAATCCTTAAAACCCAAAAAAACATAAAACCCATAGAAACATAAAAATTCTAAACTCCCAAGAAACACAAAAAACCATCAATATCCATAAAAATTCTACAAACCATTACAATTCTAAACACCCCTAAATTTTTTTAAAAATATAAAATAATATAAAAACATTAAAACTATTAAGAATACCATCAAAACCTAAACGATCATTAAAACACATAAAAACAGAAAAACCTTAAAACCCATAAAGGCTCTAAAATCCTAAAAAATCCCTAAAAACCATAAAAAACCTAAAACCATGAAAACCCTAATTGCTACTAAAAAATCTTAAAACCCTTTAAACCAAATTTTTTTAAAACATAAAAACAATAAAGAATCTAAAAAACCAAAAACCCCCCAAAACCATAAAAAACCAAACAACCGTAAAGAACCCTAAAAACCCTCAAAATTCCAAAAAACAAAAAAAAACATTAAAAATCCAAAAATTCTACAAAAATATCTAAAAACATAAAATCCCTAAAAAACTTGAAAAACCCTAAGAAAACCATAAAAACCTAAAAATACATAAAATTTTTAAATTTTTAAAAATGTTAAAAACCGTAAAAACCCCTTAAGACCCTAAAACAGCTAAAAATTCAAAAAACCTATAAAATCATAAAAATTCTATAAAAGTACTAAAATTCCTAAAAATGTTAAAAAACACTAAAATCTTAATAAAACATTGAAAAACAAAAAACACTTAAATACCCTAAGAAACCTACGAAACACTAAAAAAATTAAAGGATCCTAAAAACACTAAAAACTCCTAAAACCAATAAAATCCCTAAAAACGAAAAAAACATTAATGAACATTATATCCCAAAAAACTCAAAACAACCCTAGAAACCCTAAAAATCATAAACACCTTAAAATCCCTAAAAACCCTAAAAACCCTGAAAATCCAAAAAAAATGCCTAAAACGTAAAAAACCTAAAACCCTAAAACCCCCTTATAAGAAATTTTAAAACATAAAACATAAAACTCCTAAAAAACTAAAAATTGTTAAAACCCCTAAAACCCATAAAAAACACTAAAAACATGAAAAACACAAAAAACTATAAAAACCCCTAAAATTTAAAAAAAAACCCATAAAAACCATAGAAAACTGGTGAGAACTCTAGGATCCCCTTATACCCCTATAAATTATAAATAACTATTGAAAACTTAAAAACACTAATGACTTGAAAATCGTAAAAACACAAAAAAAAACATAAAACCCTAAAATCCCTAAAAAACCATGAAACCATCAAAACCCTAAAAAAATAAAAACAAAAAAAATCCTAGAATACCAAAAAATTGAAAAACCCCTAAAAAATCTAAGAAAATAATAAAACCTAAAAACAGTTAGAACCACCAAAAAAACTCTGTAATCGCTAAAAATGTTATAAATCCCCAAAAAACCATAAAAAACCCTAAAATCCCTTACAAACCATAAAAATACTAAAAATACCAAAGTTTTTTTTAAGAAAATAAAAACCCCTAAATACCTTGAAAACACTATGAAAATTGTAAAAGTTTAAAAATAGAAACCCCCCCCAGAAAAATTAAAAATGATTAAAACCCAAAAAATGCAATAAAAACCCTAAAAACCACAAAACCCTTAAAATGTAGAAACACCTAAAATCCATAAAAATGCTAAAAAATGACTAAAAAATTATAGAAACATTTTAAAGGCCTATTTTTTTAAAAAAATCTATAAAAAAATTAAAACACTAAAAAACCAAAAACACTAAATACAAAAAAAAAACAAAAAAACCCTAAAATCCCTAAAAAACCTCAAAACCCTTAAAATAGTAAAAACCCATAAAATTCATTAAAATATGTAAAAATCCGTAAAATAAAAAAACACATAAAACCATGAAAACACCTAAGAATACCCTAAAAACCTAAAAACCATTTAAATTACTAAAATCCATTAAAAATCCAAAAAATCCATAAAAACTCAAAAAAACAACTGAAAACTCTAAAATACCTCTAAACCCATAAAAATGTAAAAATACTATAAAAACCTCCAAACCCCTAAAATATCAAATAAAAGTTAAAAAGGCAATAAAAATGATAAAATACCCAAAAACCTAAAAATATTAAAACCCTTAAAATCCCTAAAAACCCTAAAACCCATAAAAACCCTATAAAATCCCTAAAAATCCCTAAAAATGTAAGAAAAACACTAAAAACCCTAAGAACCCAACAGAAACCCTTAAAAACCTAAAAACATTTAACAAACTAAAGAGTCATAAAAAACACTCAAAACTTAGAAAATATTAAATTCATAAGACATAAAAACCCCTAAAAATCCAAAAAACTCATAAAAATACTAAAAAACATTAAAATCCATAAAAACGTAAAAACCCCAAAAAACCTGAAGAACCCTAAGAAAACCTTAAAAACCTAAAAAAACTTATAAAACATTTGAAACCTTAAAACAGAAAAAACAATAAAAACTACAAAACCAATAAAAACCTAAAACTCATAAAGACAATAAAAACCCTTAAACCCATTAAAACCCATATAAATCATAAAAAATAATAAAATTGATAAAAATTGTTTAAAACATGAAAAATGATAAAAAAAAAC
The DNA here is from genome assembly GCA_963277665.1 of Viscum album. NCBI lineage: Eukaryota > Viridiplantae > Streptophyta > Magnoliopsida > Santalales > Viscaceae > Viscum > Viscum album. Next base: position 1,120,298,392 of record OY728152.1, read on the forward strand.
TAAAAACTCATTGAAACCCTAAAAAATAAAAAAGACCCATTAAATTCCCAAAAAACCATAAAAACCCAAAAAACCTTTAAAACCCTCAAAATCGCTTAAAATTATAAAAACCATAAAAATCATAAAAAATCACTAAAATCCATAAAAACATAAAAACACTAAAAATGAGAAGAAAAAAAAGAAAACGATAAATACCAAATAACACATAAAACCCCTAAAAATAAAAAAAATGATTAAAACCTAAAAAATCCTAAAAATATTTTAAAACCCTAAAAATCCTTAAAAACCATAAAAAAAATAAAATTACTGAAAGAGCCATAAACATCAATTAAAATCTATAACCTCTGAAAACCCCTAAGAAAACCATATAAATTTTCAAACACTTAAAAACCTAAAAAAAGATAAATAACCTAAAAACCCATAAATCCACTGATAAGAAAAAAACCAATACCCTTAAAAGACCCTAAAATCTCATAAAAATCCTTTTAAACACTAAAAAATGTTAAAATATCTGAAAAAAATAAAAACTCAAAAAAACCCCAAAAATATATACCACAAAACCCTAAAAAGACTAAAAAAATCTAAAAACTCCTAAAATCCATAACAAGCCTACAAACAACAAAAAAGTAAAAAAAAATCTCTAAATATCCCTAAGAACATAAAAACCCCTAAAAATCGTGACAAATAAATTAACAAATCATGAAAACCCTAAAACAATTAAAACCAATAGAAAAAAAATGCTTAAAATCCTAAATACCTTAAAAACTGTCAAAATCCATAAAAACCCATAAAATTAATAAAAACATAAAAAATCTCTAAAATACATAAAATTAAAAAAACCCTGATAAACACTAATAAATCATAAAAAACAAAAAAAAACATTAATACCCCAAATAAACCAACAAAAAAACCTAAAATTCCCATAAATCCCCAAAACTCCAAAAACTCCTAAAAACATAAAACACCTTAAAGCATTAAAACCCCCAAAAAATCCATAAAAACTTAATAAGCCACTAAAAAATCTAAAATCCATTTAAACCCCTAAAAAGTTTAAGATATATTAAAATATTAAAACCCTTAATAACTGAAAAACCATAAAACTCCAAAAAATCATAAAATCCCATAATTCCAAAAAACCATGAAAACCTTTGAAATAAAAAAACCCTAAAACCCACAAAAAATCCAAAAACACCCTAAATAACCCCAAAAATTTAAAAAACACTAAAAACCCTAAAAAAATTAAAAAATATTAAAAACCATAAAATAGTTAAACCACTAAAAACCTAAATGTTTTTAAAAATCTAAAAAATCCTAAAACCCCTAAAAACAGAAAAAACATTTAAAAACCCTAAAAACATAAATACCCTAAAGAACCATAAAAACCCATCAAAATAACTAAAAACCCTTAAAACCTTTTAAAACTCTAAAATATTAAAAACCATAAAAACCCATAAAACCCTAAAAAACTCACACCCCCCAAAAGAATAAAACCTTAAAAACTATAAAACCTAAAATACAAATAAAAATCCAAAAAACCCTAAAAATCCATAAAAGCATAAAAAATATAAAAACCCTATGAAGTCCTTAAAACCTAAAAACAATTATATCACCTAAAAACATAAAAACACTAAAAACTATAAAAACCCATGAATCCCTTAAACCCCCTCAAAATACATAAAAACCATAAAAAACCCTAAAACCCGTTAAAAAGTAAAATGACCTAATACCTTAAAACCCCCAATGAAATCCATGAAAACCAAAAAAGAAGTTAAAACCCCCCAAAACCATGAAACTCTAAAATCCCTAAAATCCATAAAAAACATTAAAATAATAAACATTCCTAAAAATCCATAAAGGATTAAAAAACCCTGAAAACCCTGAAAACACAATAAAAACTATAAAAAACTAAAAAAATATAAAACACCAAAAGAAAATAAAAACCCTAAAAACATTAAAACCCTTGAAAACCCCTGAATCTCTAAAACAGTCAAATACATAAAAATAAAACAAACCCATCAAAATCCAAAACATTAAAAAATTCCAAAAAAAATATAAAAACCCCCGAAAAACCCTAAAAATGTTTAAGAAACCCATAACAACCTAAGAAACGTTAAACCCATTATGAAACCAATAAACGATAAAAACCCTCAAAACTCTAAAAGACCATAAAACCCCAAATACCCTCTAAAACCGTAAAATCACTTTAAATACATAAACCAAAAAACCCAAAAAAACCCTAAAACCGGTAAAAACTAAAAAAACATAAAACACCAAAAGAACATAAAAACCCTAAAAATATTAAAACCCCTGAAAACCCCTAAATCTCTAAAAACAAAATACCTAAAAATAAAGAAATCCATAAAAATCCAAAAGATGCAAAAATCCGAAAAAATATGAAACCACCAAAAAAACCCTAAAAATGCTTAAGAAACCCGTAACAGCCTAAGAAATGTTAAACCCATTAAGAAGCATATAAACGATAAAAACCCTAAAACCCTAATAGACCATAAAACCCAAAAAAACCACTAAAAACCATTAAATCAAATTAAATACATAAACCAAAAAAACCAAAAAACCCTAAAACCAGTAGAAACTCCAAAAACACATTAAACAACTAAAAATGATAAAAAAAACTATAAAAAAACTTAAAACCCCTAAAAACTAAAAAAAATCCATAAAAAACCATAGAATTACTAAAAACCTAAAAACTATAACAATCCAAAAAAAAGTTCAAAAAATTGGTTAAAAGAAAAAAAAGATCAAATAACTTAAAAAAAATTAAATACCTTAAAAACCAAATAAATCTTAAAACCCTAAAAATTCTCAAAATCCAAAAACCCCAAAACCCCTCAAAATCCATAAAAACCATAAAGAACATAAAAACATAAAAAATCCTGAAAAATACCTAAAAAAATAAAAACCCCTAAAAGCTGAAAAATAATTAAGAAACCCTAAAAAATAGAAACATTTAAATCACTTTAAGAATCCAAAAAACACTAAAACCCAAAAAACCCTAAAAACCAAAAAACACCCTAAACCCCCATAGAAACCATTAAACCCTAAAAATTAATAAAACCCTAAAACCACCTTAAAACCTTTAAAAAAACTAAAAACTCTAAAAATCCATTAAAACTCTAAAAAAATTTAAAACTATAAAATTAATTAAAACCAAAAAACTGTTAAAAAAATAGTACAGCCAAAGAAACCATAAATACCATAAAACCCTCAGAATCCTTAAAAACCCTAAAAACAATAAAAATCCAAAAAATCCCTAAAAATACTTAAAAGCATAATGTATCCTGAAAACCCCTACGAAAAGCATAAAAACTAAAAAAACATAAAACAAATACAAAACCTAAAAAATGATAAAACCCCTCAATATCCCTAAAAACATGAAAACCATAAAAATCATAAGAAATTTCTAAAAATCAATTTAAATGTAAAAAACCCTAAAAACCGTGAAAACTAATAATAAAACCATAAAAACCTGAAAACACATGAAACCACTAAAAACACTAAAAAACCTAAGAAGACCAAAAAATGTTAAAATACCTAAAGCCCATAAACCCACAAAAACTACTTAAAACTCAAAAACCCTTTCAAATCCATTAAAACATTTAAAAACACTAAAACCTTTTGAAAACCTAAAAAATCAACCAAAAAATCCTAAAAACCAAAAATAACCATAAAACCCTTAAAATCCCCAAAATCCATCAAAATCACTAAAAACATAAAAAATATCCTAAAAAATATCTAAATATCTCAAAATATTTAAAAAAACCCCTAAAAACCCTTAAAAATAAAAATCAAACATTTAAATCCATAAAAACATAATCCCCTAAAAATTATAAACTCTAAAAACCCTAAAACCCCCCAAATTCCATAAAAGCATTAAAAACCAAAAAAACCCTAAAAATACCTAAAAATCCATAAAAATGTAAAGACCCATTCAAACATTGAAAAATCGTAAGAAAACCTATAACCTCTAAAAATACTAAACCCACCAAAAAAACAATAAAAAACATAGAACCCAAAAAGACCATAAAAACCCTAAGACCCAAAAAAACTATAAACACCCCCCAAAACCTTAAAAATGTAAAAGTTAATAAAAACCATAATAACCAATTAAAACTTTAAAAACCATTAAATCTATAAAAACAATAAAGAATATTAAAACCCCTTAAAATCAATAGAAAACTCAAAGCACCATAAAATCTTAAAAAACCCTTAAAATCATGAAAAAAAATAAAACCCCAAAAAATCCTAAAAACCCAGAAAAAAAAAAAAAACATAAAAAACCCCTAAAGACTCTAAAAACACTAAGAAGAATTTAAAAACCTAAAAAGACTTAAAGCACAAAAAAACCTCAAATCACTGAATACACTAAAACCCTAAATACCCTAAATACCTCAAAATCCCTAATAACCAAAAAAACCAATAAAATATGAAACCCCCCTAAAAATCCCTAAAATATAGAAAACCTAAAAATCCTGGAAAAAACAATGAAAACCTAAAAAATCTAAAACACTTAACACACCAAAAAACTAAAAACACTAAAAACCCTAAAAATCCCTAAAAATACCCTAAAACCCTAAAAACCCCATGAAAACCACAGAAACTACGAACACATTTAAAAACACTAAAAAACTATAAAAACCATAAATCCAACTAAATAATATAAAAACTCTTCAACCCCCGAACAATGCTAAAAATCTATAAAAATCCTAAAAACACAAAAAACACAAAAAACCATAAATAACCAAAAAACCAAGAAACACTAAAAACCTCTAAAATCCATAAAAATACTTTAAAAATCAAAAAACACTAAAAATCATAAGAAAAATGTAAAAATACCTAAAATTTAAAAAACCGTAAAACCTAAAAACACATTAAACCCTTAAAAACCTAAAAAAACTAAAATCCCTAAAAAACCTAAGAACCCCAAATTCCCTAAAAACCCAAAACCCATAAAATATATAAAATTACCAAAAAATACCCATAAAAGATCATAAATACCCAAAAGATCCCAAAGAAAATCTTGAGAACATAAAAACACATAAAAATTTGAAAAACCCTAAAAAAGATAAGAACCCTAAAAGGCCCTAAAACCCTAAAAATGAATAAAACCCATATAAACCCCTAAAAACATTAAAAACCCTAAAAATTATAAAAAACCTAAAACCCACTAAAAACTCTAAAAACCCTTTAACACCTTAAAAAGTTAAAAACTCTAAAAAACCTAAAGAAATAAAAAAAATCCTAGAACCCCAAAACCCATTAAACCCATAAAAACATCAAACTCCAGTAAAACCATAAAAATCATGAAAATTAAAATAAATCCCATGAAATCCCTAAAAACATAAAAAACCATAAAAACCTAGAAAATTGCCAAAAAAAAATTAAAAATTAGAACCCATTTAAATCCCCTAAAAATCCTAAAAAATGAAAAAACTCCTAAAAACACTATAAACACTAAAAACCATAAAACACTACATACCATTAAAAACCCATAAAACACCTAAAACCACTAAAAACAGTAAAACCCATTTAAACCCTCAAAACCCTCCAATCCATAAAAACCCTAAAAATCGATAAAAATCGTAAAACCCAAAAAAATCACAAAATTCACCAAAAAACACTGAAAATATAAAAAATATAAAAACTATGAAAACACTAAGAAAACCATAAAAACCAAAAATAATAATAAAACCCTAAAAAACATTGAAATGCTAAAACCGCCAAAAAGTTCTAAAAACCCATAAAAAGGACTAAAATCCATACAAATCTTAAAAACCATAAAAAACCTATAAACCATAAAAAACTCTAAAAATACTAAAGAGATTTTGAACCCCTAAAACATAAAAAGCCTCTTAAAAACCATAAAATAAAAAAAAAATTCATAGAAAACCCCAAACCCCTAAAACCCATTAAATGCTTAAAAACCTTAACTCCTGCCCAAAACCCCTGGAAATCATTTAAAATCCTAAAAAACATTAAAATATTAAAAATATAAAAAAATTCCTAAAAATTTAACAACCCAAAAAACCATAAAAAAACCCTAAGAAAACCACAAAAACAAAGAATGAAATTTTACCCCTAAAAACCCTAAAAACAAAAAAACCACTAAAAACCCTAAAAACATAAAAAACTAAAACCATAAAAATCCATAAAACACCTAAAAACCCTAAAAAACGCAAAACCCCCCCAAAACCCCATAAATCATAAAACATCCCTAAAATCCCTTAAAACATAAAAAACCCCCAAATCTCTGAAACACCCCAAAGAAAACCATAAAAACTGAAAAAACATAAAACCCCAAAAATAAAAAAAATGATGAAAACCATAAAAACCTTAAAATATATAAAAATATGTAAAAACCATAACACCCCTCAAAAACTAAAAACCCTAAAACACCTAAAAACCCTATAAAACCACTAAAATACTTAAAAACCTTTACACCACCCTAAAAATACTAAACTCCACTAAAAACTATAGAAACTCTTTAAACCCCTAAAAATGTAAAAAATATCTAAAAATATTTAGAATACTAAAAACCAAAAAAATTATAAAAACTATACAAGCACTAAAAATCCTAAATATCCCCTAAAAACAACTAAAAATTAAAAAACCCAAAAAACCATGAAAAACCAAAGAAAGAAATAATAAAACTAAACAAATAAAAAACCCCTAAAAACATATACCATACTAAAAACCCTAAATTCACCAAAAGTCACAAAAACCCTAAAACCCTAAAAATCATTAAAATCCAAAAAACATTAAAAGACTCTAAAAACTGATAAAATCACGAAAAAACCACTAAAAATAATAAAAACCTTTTAAAAAACTAAAAATGTTTTTAAGTATAAAAAATATTCAAAACTCAATTAATTCTTAAAACCCAAAGAACTCATAAAAACATTAAAAACCTTAAAAACCCCCAAAAATCCTCAAAATCCCTAAAAATTATAAAAACCATAAATATTCTTAAAAATAAATAAAAATCCCTTAAACCAAAAGACCCTTTAAAAACCCAAAAAAATGACAAATATTAAATATCATAGATCCATTAAAACCAATAATAAGCATAAAAATGCCAAAAAACCTAAAAATCCCTACAAACATAAACCTCCTAAAACCCATAAAAACCATAAAACCATGAAACTCGTATAAATCATAAAACATTCCCTAAAATCCTATAAAACATAAAACCCACCAAAAAACTTGAAAACCCATAAGAAAAAATTAAAAATATAAAAACACTAAAAACCCATAAAAACCTATAAACACTAAAAAACTTTAAAAACTAGAAACTCTTAAAACCCCTAAAAAAAGAAAACCACCTGAAAAGAACTTAAAACGATTCTAAAAGCCATAAAAAATAAAAAAATCTCTAAAATAATTAAAACGCCTAAAATTCCATAAAACCCATAAAGACCCATTAAAACTCTAAAAAACTTAAACCCCTAAAAAAACTAAAAAACTATAAATACATTAAAATCCCAAAAAAATAAAAAAACCAAAAAAACCAAAATATCAAAAAAACCCTAAAACCCGTAAATACCCTCAAGACCCCAAAAAAACAAAAAAAACCTAGAAATATAAGAAAAATCACAAAAATTCCATAAAAATGTAAAACAACGAAGAAAACCCCTGAAAAATACTAAAATACCTTTAAACCCTAAAAAACATTAAACCCTTAAAAACATGAAGAAAGAAAAACCCTAAAAACACTAAACCCCCTTAAAAACCCTAAAACCCTAAACTACCAAACCCCTTAAAAATTCTTAACAACCCATAAAAATCATAAAAACCACTAAAAAATATAAAAACACTTTAAATAACCAATAAATTTAATAAACCCTAAGAAACCAAGAAACCCCTCAAAATCCTCAAAATCACTAAAAATCCTAATAACCATAAAAATCATGAAAATCATAAAAATCATAAAAATCATAAAAATTCACTAAAAATAAACAATAATGTAAAAAACCATAAAACCCCTAAAACATAATAAAACCTTTAAAACATAAAAACACCTAAAACCCTAAAAACCTAATAAATGAAAAAAATCATAAAACCCTAAAAATTCCATAAAATCATAAAATCCCATAAAACCATAAAACCTCTAAAAGTATTAAAAACCCAAAAAACCCATAAAAACTAGAAACCAAAAAAAACACTAAAACACTTTTCCCCCAGAAAATTGTTTAAAACAATAACAATATTTAAAACCATAGAAACCAAAAAAAACCCAAAATCAAAAAAAATCCATAAATACCTTAACAACCTTTAAATCCCTAAAAATCCATAAAAATCCTAAAAACCAAAAAAATACTCAAAATATATAAATAAATGAAATAAATAAACTATAAAACCCATGTAAAACCATAAGATAATATAAAAAACCTAAAAAAACATAAAACCACTAAAATTAAAAAATCACTAAAATACCAAAGAACCATAAAATCACCAAAACCCTAAAAATTTCTAAAAACCATAAAGAACCATAACAATACTAAAACCCATAAAAACCACAAAAATGTAAAAAACCATAAATAACGGAAAACCTAGAATAAATCATTAAAAACATAAAAACACTTCAAACCATAAAAACCTAAAAATTATAAAAACAAAAAATACCCCAAAAATGAACTAAAAATAAAAAAACCCAAAAAATCATAAAACCCAGAAAAAGTATAAAATACAAAAAGCCATAAAAACACTAAATCTCCCCAAAAAACTCTAAAAACCATTTAAACTCCTAAAATGTCAAAAAATCTAAACTGCCTTAAAAAATTCAAAAACTCAAAAAACTCCTTAAAATGAAAAAAACCATAAAACCCCTAAACACCCTGATCCCCTAAAACCATGAAAGTCCCTAAAAACCCTAAAAACCAAGGAAAATATAAAAAAATCCCAAAAATCCTTAAATACATAAAAAACTGAAAAACCCTAAAAAACTCAATGAAATCTTTTAAAACATAAAAAACTAAAAACATCTAATAACAAAAAAAATGATTAAAACCATAAAAATCTTAAAAAACCAAAAACCCAAAAAACCCATAGAAACTGTAGGAAACCCTAAAACCCCATAAAACCCTAACAAATCATAGAAACATAAACAACAATTAAAAACTCTAAAGCCCCTCAAAACCCATAAAAAATTTAAAACCTCTAAAACGTGAATAAAACAATAAAAAATAAAAACAAAGTGCTAAAAACATAATAAAACCATAAAACAACTAAAAACATTAAAAATATTGGAACCACATAAAATCCCTAAACCCCCCAAAAAATCTAAAAATACATAAAACCCCTAAAATCCTAAAAATGATAAAAACCCAAAAAACCACTAAAAACCCCAAAACCCCTAAAAATCCCCAAAAATACTAAAAAATTAATAATCCTTAAAAATCCGTAATTATCCTAACAAGTGTAAAAATTCCTAAAAACCCTTAAGAAAAACATAAAAACATAAAAACATTTAAAACCCCTAAAAACCAAAAAAATCCTAAAAACCCCTAAACGACCCCAAAAATTCAAAAACCCCAAAAAAATCATAAAAACCAATAAAAAAAATAAAACAAATAAAACCCCATAAAATACCTTAAACACTATAAAAACTCTACGACCACTTTAAAACACTAAAAATTCTTAAAGCTTATAAAATACTTAAAAATAAAAAAAACACCAAAACCCATAAAACTGAAACAAACCTCCCATGAGACAATCTACCATAATGGGAATTGGCCTAAGCCCAAGGGTTGCCCACTTTGGACCTCACTAGGGATGTGTGGAATGCAGGTGGGGAGGCCACCCCAATACCTCATTACCCAAAAACACATTCGCTACATCCCTTGGTCTTGGGAAGGATTGATCACCTTTGGCCCTCCTATTAGTGACTGATGACTCCTTTACGGCTGTGTTCTCTGGAAACGATACAAGGCGAAACCCAGCAAGGAGTTCCACCCCTATGACACTCTTCCCCCAAAACATGTTCAGCCCTCTCAGTGGTAGCTTCTGGGCTGATGAGGCTAAGGAGCATAATTATGAGGAGGCAGAAGGATCCTCCGAACCGGCTGACGAGGACCTGCCACATGAGGTTGGCTCTCAATATCTGGATGACTCTGGACTGAAATACCAGATATTCGAAGCCACATATCCTTCCCCTAAGAAGAACCCTATGGGAAGGCTTAGAAAAGGGGGGGGGGAGGTAAAAGGAAAGGCAATGCCTCTGATTGCAAACATCAACCCTATGAGAGGGGAGGCTCCCATCTAAATAAATGAGGATCCTTTTCTGGAAATTCTAGGGGATTGAAAATATTCCCACTACCTCATCCCTTAGTAATTTTCTCCTTTATTAGAGGACTATGATTCTTGGAATTGCTGAACCAATGATCTCATTTGATAACTGGATGGGTTTCAATTAGGGTAACATTGGATACTCATATTTTTTCAAGACAGTTAATGAGAATGGTTTGGACAAATTATCGGTGCTGAAGCATGATGACATCTAGTTGCTGTCTGTGGATGTGATTACACAACTCATCACCTTTCCTATTTTATGTAGTGATACCCCTCATTCCTTTACCTTTGTGTATGCATCTTTCTCAAACACAAGGAGATGATCCCTACGGGAACAACTTATTAATCTAAATGGTCTCATCAAGTATAACTGGATTGTTATTGGGGATTTCAACACTATCTTGCACCCGGTTGATAGGATTGGCTCTAACTTCTCTTTCTCACCTGATGAAGACTTTTCCTTCTTCTTAGATACTTTTGATCTAACAGAAGTTCTCGTTTCTAGAGCCTCCATTACTTAGGGACATTTCACTGTTAATGTAAGTCAAGCTAGCATGTTGGACAAGTGTTTTTATAGGATAAGTGACAAGAATACCACCTATGATGTCTCCAACTTTACCCTCCCAAAATTCCGCTCAGATCATAACCCCGTGATTGCTGAATGTTCTATGGGTTCTCCATGGTCATCACCCCTGCCCTTCAGGTTCAATAATGCCTGGATCACGGTTCCAGGATGTAGGGAAATTTTCATCAATGGTTGGAGTGAAGACCTCCGAGGTAGTCATTACTATATTTTGGTCTCTAAGATAAAAAAAGTCAAAGCCTTACTCAAGGTGTGGAGCAGGAACTACTTCTATGGGCTATATGATGATATTTGGGCCCCTAAGTAACTGCTCACCTTCCACCAGGACTCCAAACAGCATTTATCTCTTCCCTCTTGAGAAGAGTTGCAACTTCATTACAAGCTTGATGATCTTTTGACTCTTAGTGAAAAGCTAGCCAAAAACCAGTTCAATGTTAGATTTATCAATGATGAAGATCACAACTCAAAATTTTTCCACCAGCTACATAGGGAGAAAAAGGTTAAAAAGTGTTTAAAATAGTTCGTATCTCAGGCTCTACCTTCACCTTGGAGGTTGATATCTCCACTTCTATTGTAAATCACATCTAGAATATTTATGTGGACGACGGTGGGGATTACACCCTTTGAAGGATTCCATCATGCCATGTGTTGATGAGAATTGGAATAGGGCCTTACCAATTGCCCCCCTTGAGGAGGAAATAATGGCTGCTTTGTTCTCTTTGAACATTGATAGTGCAGCGGGCCCGAATGGTTTCACTAAATTGTTATTCATGTCATTCTGGGTTATCATGCATGAGGGAATCACTGGTTCTGTTAGGGAATTTTTTCTATCCAATGCTTTTCCACATAGATTCAACTCTAATTTCATCACCCTGATTCCCAAACAGGACAACGCCATTGACATTGGTGACTTTTGGCTAGTGGCAATTGGGAATACAATTCCCAAAATTATCAGCAAGATTCTGGTCATGTGAATTGAGAAATTTGTGACGGGAATTATCACTCTAAATAAATTTGGGTTCATCTAGGGGAGGAAAATCTATGAATTCCTATTAACAACCTCAGAGGGCATCAACATCAGGCAGAAGTAGTCCAAGAAGGGAAATTTTGCACATAAGATTGATGTCTCTAAGGCTTTTGACACTATTAATTTGGGTTTCGCTTTTCTGGTTCTATCTAAGTATGGATTCTCGAACAGTTTTATTAATATGTTTATCTCCATCTTAAGTAGTGCTTGGGTCTCAGTCCTTATAAATGGATCTCCCAAGGTGTTTTCCCCTGCTCCCTTGGGGTTAGATAGGGTGACCCGCTATCAGGAATTCTATTTTCGATTGCTGAGGATTACTTGAGTAGGTGTCTCGTTGACCTTGGACAGGATGGCCTCTTCACTTATATTAAGGTAGGGAGAGATCTTCATGTGTCATCCCATATGTAATACACTGATGATATTCTTCTGTTTGGTCAATCTGACAAGTGGACCTTGACCTCAATCCGGATGATTTTCTGGCAATATGAAAGTTTGGTGGGGCAAACTATCAGCTGAAACAAGTCTTTGATTGTCTTTGGGGAGGGGGTCTCTCGGCCCCATCAGATTTACATTGCAAGGTACCTTGGGGTCAAAAGAGGGTCACTTCCTTTTGATTACTAGGGTGTCCCCATATTCTGGGGAAGATTCAAGTGTTGTCACCTTGAGATCATTGCCACTAGAATTACTCAACATCTGGAGAAATGGAAAGGGAAGTGTCTGTCACAAGCTATAAGGGTCTGCCTCATCAACTCAGTTATCACCTATATGTTAACATATTCTTTCTCTATCTACAAATGACTAGTTATCCTACTCAAGGACTTGCAAGAAAAGATCAAAAAAAATTCCTGGATGGGATGAATTAGTGAATGAAAATAGATTACGGTGGCCTAGAGGGACTGTACCAAGCTAATTGAGCTGGGAGGGATTGGAATCAAAGACCCCAGAAGATATAATAATGATCGCCTTGATAAATTTATTTGGGGACTACTCAACTATATGAGTGGTGGATTGGGCTTCACTCAAGATAGGTTTGTGCTTAAACATTGGGATGAGTATACAGGTTACTTCCTCTCCTCTATTGGGCCAGCATTTCGTGATTCATACACGGGTATTATTTCTCACTCGAAATGGATTGTTTCAAAGCACTCAGAACTGAATGCTTGGTCCATTCCCTGGCATGATGGGCCTCTTCAAGAACGCATGACTCCTCCTACTGTCCTTAGGATCTTTTCCATCGCGGCTCTTATTCCTTGACAGGAAGAGATTGAGCGGCTCCTCCCATCTGAAACCTTTATTCAAATTCAGTGTTACGTCTTTGTTGAATCTGACATTTTGATTTGGAAACCCAACCTTGTGGGGGAAGATTAATGATAAGGATTATTATCAGTAAAATTGTGCTCATAGATACCCTCCCCAGGTCTAGCTCTCCAAATTTAGGAGGAATTTCATCCCTCCAGCTAGCCATCTCATTTGGAAACTCTGGAAGAATTGGCTGCCTCTGTAGAACCAGTTGGAGAAAGCTAGGAAAAACCCTCCCTCTGTATGTTTTCTCTGCCTATGCACCATAGAGACTATTCAGCACACCTTTCTCCAATGAAGATTTGGTGCAATGCTTTGGAGATAATTGAAGCAGATTTTTGGGCTCCCATCTTACCGGGACAGACCTCTATTCGAGCTCCTGGGCGACATGACCAGCTTGAATTATAGTGAATAGGTACGCAACCTCCTATTGGATGTCGTTACATCCAGAATCACTTATATCTGGACTGATCGGAATGTGGTTTCCTTAAACTAGAAGCGACTCTCCATCCATGGCGGTGTGGTGATGATTCATAAGGATTTCTACACGGCGTCCCACATCCAGACATGCTCAATGGAGAATGATGTTAGTGAACTCATTATTCCTCCACTGCTGGGAATCTCTAGAAGGACCAAAAAGGTAATGGTTCTGATGTTCATCCTCTAGATCCCCCACTCCCCTCTTGGATTAAGGTTAACATGGATAGTGCGGCCCTAGGTGCGCTGGGTCCTACTAAATGTGGTTGAATATTTCGTAGCATTCGGGGATTCGTCAAAGGATGTTTCCATCACTTCAACAGTGATGGGTGTGCTCTTGAAGCTGAAATGTGGGATATAATGAAGGCAATTAACTATGATGTTAGTTTTGGATGGAGCTTCCCCTGGCTTGAATCTGACTCCTTGCATGCAGTGAATCCCCTTAAAAATAGATCCAGGTACATTCCCTGGAGGATCCTCCCTCAATGGATGGAGTGCCTCACCCAATGTCAAATGCTGAACCTCTCTATGACACACGCCTATTGGGAGGTGAATGCGGCTGTAGATGCTCCTTCCAAACAGGCCATTATGGGGAAGAGTTCGATGTGGTCCTTCATTACAACACCTTCTTGCTCTTTGCTTGTGAATTCTAACTTGAAGGGTGAGTTGCACAACTAGTTATGTAACCCATCCTTGTAGCACTCTATCATTTTCTCTTCTTGTTATAAATTTTGGGGGCTAGGTTAGCCTGGTCTCGAGCCTTCCATGCCATAAAACCGAAAAAACCATAAAAACTCAAAAAATACTAAAACCCCTAAAACAGGTAAATTCCTTTAAAACCATAGAAATCCATTAAATCCCTAAAAATCATTAAAAACATAATACATTAAAAAACATGGAAAACCCTAAAAATCCTTAAAAAGATAAAAAAGAAAACCCCTAAAAACTAAAAAACCCATGAAATCCTAAAAACCCCTAAAATCCTTAAACCCCCAAAAATCTCTAAAACCCCCCAAAAAACCCAAAAACCCCATAAAAATCCAAAGAACACCAAAAAATCCCAAAAAGTATTGAAATTACTAAAAACATTGAATAACCATAAGAAATCCTTAAAAACCTAAAAACACATAAAACCACTAAAAACACTAAAAACAACAAAAAATCATAAAAACAAAAAAAACCATAAAAATATACACCATCCATAAAAACACTAAAAACCAAGAAAAAACCTAAGAAAACCTTAAAAACATAAAAACCCTTAAAACAGTAAAAAACCAAAAAATGATAAAAAATATCAAAACCCAAAAAGATCCCATAAACCATCAAAATCATTAAAAACACAAAAAACTCTAAAAATATTAAAAAATACCTAAAAACCTAAAAAACCGTAAAATCACAGAAAAAATATAAGAAAACCTAAAAACCTAAACATACTTTAACCCCCGAAAAACCCTAAAAAATATCCCTAAAACCGTAAGAGGACCCAAAAACCCTAAATCCCCTAAAAACAAAAAAACACCTAAACACATTAAAAACATTTAAAAACCCATAAAAACCCTAAAAACCACTGAAAAATATGAAACCCTTCAACCCATAAAGAGTAGAAAAAAACACTAAAAACAATAAAAAACCTAAAAACCCTAAAAACCAAAAAAATATGTAACCCTAAAAATCTATAGACCCTAAAAATCTATAAAGACCCTAAAATCCCTAAGAACCATAAAAATAATAAAAATGGTCAAAAAATCCCAAAAACATAAAAACAGAAAAACCCTAAAAATCGTTAAGAAAAACATAAAAACATAAGAATGTATAGAACCCATAAAAACCTAATAACTCAAAAACCTTGAAAACCCTAAAACCCAAAGACCCATAAAAATACCTAAAAACCCTAAAACCCGTAAAAATCCTAAAAAGGGAACCAAAATCATTAAAAACATAAATCCCCTAAAAACCTAGAAAACCCTTAAGAAAAACCTAAAAACTAAAAACATTTAAAACCCATAAGAAACCTAAAAAATGAAAAAAACCCCTAAAAACCAAAAACCCTTAAAAACTCAAATAATAGCTAAAAACTTTAGAAACCTATGATAACCCTTGAAAATACTAAAAACCACTAAAAACCCTAAAACCCTTTAAACACCTAAAAATGCTTAAAAACTCAAAATCCATTAAAACCATTAAAATTTTAAAAATAAACCAAAAAACCCAAAAAACCATAATACCCCTAAAACCAGTAAACACCTAAAAACAATAAAAATACCTAAAACTCTAAAAACCATAAAATTGCTAAAGCCCAAAAAATTGCTAAAAACATAAATATCCAGAAAACCATAAAAACCCAAAGAAAACATTTTAAATCTAATAATATGTTAATCATTTAAATAAATACAATATACTCACAACCTTAAAACATATAAAACCCCTAAAAACCTAAAAACCCTACAAATCACTAAAAACCCTAAAAATCTTAGAAACACTAAAAATCCAAAAAAAAATATAAAACCAATAAAACCATGAAAAACGATATCAAAACCTTAAGAACTAAAAACAATTAAAACTCCTAAAAACCAAAAACCAAAAAAACCCTAAAAACCCTACACACACCCAAAAACCCTAACCCCCAAAACCATAAAAACATGAAAACCCCAAAAAAACCCAAAAATGTCGTAAAAACCCTAAAAATCATGAAATAAAAAAATATAAAAAATCCTTTTAAAACTGTAAAAATGTTAATAAAACTCTAAAAAAACATGAAAACCCTAAAAAACTCAATAAACCCAAAATCCCTAAAACCCCTAAAAGGCATCAAAATCTATAAAAAATATAAAACCCCATAAAAATACTAAAAATGTAAAAAAATCCCTAAAAATGTAAAAAACCTCTAAAAATAGTGAAAATTTTATGAAAATCATAAAAAAATAAAAAAATTATATCCCCCATAAAACAAAAAATTCGAAAATCCATAAAACCAATATAAAACCCTAAAAATCATAAAATCCCTAAAAACTATAAAAATAAAAAAAATACTAAAAAACAATAAAAATATCTAAAAACATAAAATACCCTAAATCCCATAAAACCCATAAAAACCTAAGAACAATTAAAACCCATAGAACCCCTAAAAATGATAATAGCCCTAAAACCCCTAAAAAAATAACCCCCCAAAACCTTAAAAACCCTAAAAATCCTATAAAATCACTGAAATATCTTAAAATGTTAAACCCTGAAAAACCGCTGAAAACCCTATAAACCCTTAAAATCCTAAAAATACTTAATGCCACTAAAAAGCCTAAAATAATTGAAAATGATAAAAAAAATATAAAAACCCTAAATAACCCTAAATCCCAAAACCCTTAAAAATAAAAAAACTCTGAATATCCCTAAAAGCATAAGAAACCCTACAAACCTTGAAAACCCCTAATAAATATTTAAAAAAACACAAACACTTGAAAACCCCAAAATCCAAAAAAACACTAAAACCACTAAAAACACTAAAACACCTAAAAACCCCTAAAAGCACTTAAAACTGAAAAACCCACTAAAACCCAAAAAAACCCTGAACACCCCAAAAAAACTTATAACAATAAAACCCTTTATATCCTAAAAAATGTTTTAAAAAATCTAAAAAACCATAAAACCTAATTAACTCAAAGTAAACCCAAAAAACAAAAAAAAACCCAAAATACACAAAAATCCCTAAAACCCCTCAAAATCCCAAAACCCCAAAAAACCCATAAAAATCCGAAAAATACCTAAATATCTAAAAAACATAAAAACCCAAAAAACCAAAAAATCTATAAGAAATCCTTCAAAACATTGAAACAAATAAAACACCCAAAAAACCGAAAATATGATAAAACCCTAATGAACTTCATAATCCCTAAAAACTCAATGGAATTATAAAAATCTCATAAAATTCCCTAAAAATGTAAAAAACCGCTAAAAATGAAAAAATCCTAAGAAAACCATAAAAACTAAAATCTCCTAAAACAAATAAAAATCATATAAAACATTAAAAAAACTAATACCCTTAAAAGACCCTAAATTTCCTTAAAACCACTAAAAACCCGAAAAACTCCTAAAAGATAAAAAAACCATAAAACCCCTAAAACTCACTAAAAAAATGTAAAACCCTTTAGACCCCTAAAAACACTAAAAAACTATTTAAAAACTTAAAACCGCTAAAAAAATAGCGAAACCATAAAACTCGAAAAAATCACTGAAACCCTAAAACCGCTTAAAATCCCAAAAAAACAAAAAAAAAATAATCCATAAAAATCCATAAAAATAACTAATAACATAAAAACCCCCCAAAACCACTAAAAACCCTAATAAATCCTTAAAAACCAAAAAACAATTAAAACCCTAGAAAACGTACAAATTATAAAACACTAAAATACCTAAAAACCATAAAAACAATAAAAACCCACAGAAATCCAAAAAACCAATAAAAATCTAAAAACCCTTTAAACCCCTAAAAACATTAAAAAACTATAAAAACTCATAAAAACACTAAAAAACTAAAAAACCAAAAACCCCAAAAAATCCAATAATACATTAAACACCTAAAATCCCATAAAAACCTCAAAATCCATAATAACCCTAAAAAACATTAAAATCCTAAGAAAATACCTAAAAATACCCAACTACATAAAAAACCATAAAAACCCTAGATAAAAACATAAAAACCTATAAACAATAAAAACCCTGAAAACCTAAAAATTCATAAAAAATCTAAAAACATTAAAGCCCCCAAAATCCCGTAAAATTCCCCAAAAACGATAAAAAAATATAGAAAGTCATAAAAAATCCCTAAAATCCCTAAAATATAAAAACCCCTGAACAAAACCTAAGAAAACATTAAAAATCTAAATCCACTTAAAACCCCTAAAACACATAGAAAGTGATAAAACCCTAAAAAGACAAAGACCCCTAAAATCCCTAAGAGTCACCGAACCCTAAAAACCTTAAATAACCAAAAAAACTCATAATATTCCTAAAAATCCCCTAGAACTATAAAAATACCTTCTGAACCATTAAAATTGTTAAAAACCATGAAAAACCATAAAAACCCTGAAAATTTTAAAAAAACTAAAACCCCCCAAATAACATTCAAAATCCCTAAAACTAAAAAAATTCATAAAATTCATAAAAAATCCCTAAAAATATAAAAACACCTAAAATCCCTAAAGACCCCAAAGTAAACAATGAAAGCATAAAACCGTATAAAACACCTAAAATCCCTAAAAATATCTAAGTAACATAAAATACCTTGAAACCCCTTAAAACACTTAAAACCCAAAAAATCCAAAAAATCCAATAAAAACCCTAAAAACAGTAAAAACAATTATAAAAACCAAATAAACCCCAAAAAGTTTAAAAATTTATAAAATCATTAAAACAATAAATTATTTAAAAAAACCTAAAACCCAAAAGAAACATAAGAACTCTAAAACCCCATAAAACCCTCAAAATACCTAAAACACTAAAAACTATAAAAATCCTCAAAATACCTAATGAACACTAATAACATAAAAACCCATAAATACCAAGAAAAATCATAACAAAACCTTTAAAACCTAAAAGAACTTTAAATCCCTAAAAAACTAAAAACAATAAAACCCAAAATAACATCAATACACCTAAAACATTAAAAACCCTAAAAACCAATTAAACCCTTAAAATTCACGAAAAAAAACTAAAAACCCATTAAATTCCTTAAAATGTTTAAAAAATCTAAAAAACATGAAAACCCCTAGAAATATAAAAAAATCCAAAAAAAAAAACCAAAACCCCAATCAAAACACTAAAAAACCCTAAACCATTCAAAATTTATAAAAAAACCCTAAAAATCATAAAAAATACCACAAGATCCCTAAAACAATAAAATCCTCTAAAAATCCTAAAAAACACAAAGAAAACCTAAATACCTAAAAACCCTTAAAACACCAAAACACCTAAAAAACACTAAAAACCAAAAATATCATTACAAATATAAAAACAAAAAAAACTGTCAAAATTCCTAAAACTGCTAAAAATAGGAAAAACCTAAAAAAGTCCTAAAATCCCTAAAATGTAAAAAACCAAAAAAAACAATTAAAATCAATAATTAAACCTAAAAAACCTAAAAAACATAAAACACCTAAAAACCTATAAAATAATAAATACCCTTAAATCCCCTAATAGACCCTAAAAACCTAAAAATGCTTAAACACCTCTAAAGATCATTGAAATCCCTAAAAACTATAGCAAACCCGTAAGACCCATAAAACCACTAAAAACCCACTATAAACTCTAAAAAATATTCAATCCCAAAAATATGTAAAAGACACTAACAATACTAATAACATAATATTCTCCAAATAACCCTAAAACATAACCCCCCCCCCAAAAAAAAACACTAAAACCCCCAAAACCCCTAAAACCCCTAAAAATCCATAAAACCCCTAATAATGCATAAAATTCCTAAAAATATCTAAAAATACATGAAAATGTCAAAAATACTAAAATGCCTGAAAAATCCTAAGAAAAACGTAAATAATATAAAAACACATAAATTCCCAAAGGAACCTAAAAAACCCCCAAAAACAGTAAAAACCCTCAAATCCCTAAAACCCATAAAAACTCATAAAAATCCTAAAATAATTCCAAAAATCCCTAAAAATGTAAGACCCCCTAAAAACCCTGAAAACTGTATGAAAACATTAAATACCTAAAAACCCTTAAAATTCCTAAAAAGCCTAAAATCGCAAAAACCCCAAAAAACCATAAAAGGTCCCAAAACCCTAAAAACCATAAAAATTGTGAAAACCCCTTAGAAACCCGAAATACCTAAAAATCGTAAAAACAAAATAAAACTATAAGAACTCTATATACCCCAATAAATGAAATATATTGTTAAAAACATTAAAACCCCAAAAAGACCTCTAGAAACCCTAAAAAAACAAATAATGCTCAAAATCCATAAAAAACACTGCAAAGCCATGAAAATCCTAAAAATTCCCTAAAAATCAAAAAAATGTAATAAAAACTATGAACATAATAAACCCTATAAAGACCATAAAAACCCAGAAACAATTAAAACCCTAAAATATTAGAAACACTAAAAATCCTATAAACCACTGAAAATTTGAAAATTATCAAAATCCATACAAAACAAAAAAAACCCTTACAAAATCATAAAAATAAAAAAATGGTAAAATCATAAAAACCCTAAAAACCTTATGAAAATATTAAAACCCCAAAACACTACAAACCCTAAAAACCTAAAAAATACTAAAAACTTTAAAAACCCTAAAAACCCTACAACCCCCTAGAAACCCCTAAAATAGTAAAAACAATAAAAATCCACTAAAATATTTAAATACCACTAAAACTCTAAATCTCCTTTAATCCCAAAAAATTTTAAAAACTTGAAAAACCATAAAACCCTAAAATACTAAAAACAGTAAAACCCTAAAAAAACCCACAAAACCCCTACAACCACCAAAAACCCCTAAAATCCCTCAAAATCTATAAATGGCCTAAAAATCATAAAAATACAAAAAAAAATACTAAAAACACCTAAAAACATAAAAAACCCTAAAAACCTTAAATCACTAAGAAAACCATAAAAACCTAAAAACTCTTAAAACCCATAAAATGATAAAAACATTAAATCCTCTAAAAACCCTAAAATACCTAATATCTTTCAAAGTCTTTTAAAACCCTAAAGACAATAAAAATCCTAACAGATCCCTAAAAATTCCTAAAAATTTATGTAAACCATAAAACCCTAAAAATACAAAAATTGTAAAACCCTTAATAACCTTTAAAAACCCTAAAATGAACCAAATAACCCTAAACCCCCCTAAAACCATAAACCCATAAAAAATTTTAAAAACCCTAAAGCCCATAAATATCATAAAAATTTTAAAGATACATTAAACCCCTAAAAATATAAAAATATCTAAAAACCCTAAAAAACATAAAATCTCAAAAAAACATCTAAAAGAACAAAAAAACCCAAGAAAACCAAAAAAACATACAAAACCCACTAAAACATTAAAAACCCCTAAAACAACAAAATACCTAAAAGCCCAAAAAAACTAAAAAAAATTCTAAAAGCCCATTAGAAAACCATTAATGCCAAAAAAAACACATAAAATCCCTAAAACCATAAAAATGAAAAAAAACACACAAAAATGATAAGAAACTGTAAAACCATTAAAAACCTTAATAACCCAAAAAATCATCAAAACCCCTAAAATCCAATAAAAACCTTAAATACCACCAAAAACTCTAAAAATCATTTAAACACCAAAACACAATAAAAAACTATAAAACCCTTAAATACCCAAAAATTGAAATTAAACAAAAAACTAAAAAAAGATAACAACCCTCAAAGCCCTAAAAAACCTTTAAACCCCTCAAAATCCGCAAAACACCTAAAAATCCATAAAATTCATAAAAGATCCCTAAAACCCATTAAAACATAAAAATCCCTCAAGAAAAATGAAAACCCCTAAGAAATCGTTAAAACCAAAAAAAAACATAAAGCCCATAGAAACCTAAAAATTCTAAACACCCATGAAACACAAAAAACCCTGATGGTGAGGAAGGCTGGTAGATCATGTGCAAGGATGGGCTGGTGATGGACGCTTGGTGCATCTTTTGGGTTTTATTTTACATGGCCTTTTGGTGTGTGTTTGTTAAGGGCTTTTGGGTGTGGGTTGATTGACCCTCCCCTCCCTTGTCTGTTGTGTCTTTCTTTTCTCTAATAATTTTGGGGGGAGTCATGAATATCCTGGCCCTGAGCCTTCTTTGACACAAAAAACCCTCAATATCCATAAAAATTCTACAAACCATAACAATTGTAAACACCCCTAAAAATTTGTAAAAACAAAAAAAATATAAAAACATGAAAACTACTAAAAAGACCATCAAAAAATAAAATATCATTAAAACACATCAAAATAGAAAAACCTTAAAACCCATAAAAGGCTCTAAAATCCCAAAAAATCCCAAAAAACCATAAAAAACCTAAAACCATGAAAACCCTAATTTCTACTAAAAACTCTTAAAACCCTTTAAACCCATTTCTTTTAAAACATAAAAACAATAAAAAACCCAAAACCCCCCCCCCAAAACCCCCAAAACCATAAAAACCCTAAAAACCCTAAAGAACCCTAAAAACCCTAAAAATTCCTAAAAACAAAAAACATTAAAAATCCAAAAATTCTATAAAAATCCAAAAAATTTATAAAAATATCTAAAAATATAAAATCCCCTAAAAACATAAATAAACCCTTCGAAAACCATAAAAACCTAAAATTATATAAAATTCCTAAATTCCTAAAAATGTTAAAAACCGTAAAAAACCCCTTCAAACCCAAAAACACCTAAAAATTCAAAAAACGTAAAAAATCATAAAAATTATATAAAAGTCCAAAAATTCCTAAAAATGATAAAAAAACACTAAAACCCTAATAAAATATTAAAAACCAAAAAACACTTAAATACCATAAGAAACATAGGAAACACTAAAAAAATTAAAGGATCCAAAAAAAACTAAAAACTCCTAAAACCCATTAAAGCCCTAAATACGAATAAAAACATTAACAAACATTAAATCCCAAAAAACTCAAAAGAACCTTAGAAACCCTAAAAACATAAACACCTTCAAATCCCTAAAACCCTATAAACCCTGAAAATACAATAAAATTCCTAAAACATAAAAACCCTAAAACCCTAAAAACACTTATATGAAATTTAGAAACAAAAAACTTAAAAATCCAAAAAACTAAATTTTTTTAAAACCCCTAAAACCATAAAAAACAATATAAACACGAAAAACACAAAAAACTATAAAAACACCTAAAATTTTAATAAAAACCCATAAAACCCATAGAAAACTGCTGAAAACTCTAGGATCCCCATATACCCGTAAATTTTTTAAATAACGATAAAAAACATAAAAACACTAATGGTCATCATATTTGATGATGAATTCCCGAGCCGAATGTAACCAAAGAAAGGACAGCCCATGTTGAATACCAATTTGCATGGGACCTCCCGCTAACACCAGATCCCATGTTCGGTATGGAACCCTTCTAGGGAGGGATCATCGTCTGGCATTGACAAAGATTGACCACAAGCGGGAAAATATGTGTTCTTTTTCTTAGGTTCTCCCCGCATGGGCCCGGACCCCTTTTGACTATTATTCTTCGATGACCCTTGTCCTAGCTACTTTCGAACAGAAAACCATGAAACCATCAAAACCCTAAAAAAATAAAAACAAAAAATATCCTAGAATACCAAAATATTATAAAACCCCTAAAAACTCTTAGAAAACCATACATCCTAAAAACACTTAAAACCACCAAAAAAACTTTGTAATCCCTAAAAATGTTATAAATCCCAAAAAACCATAAAAAACCCTAATATCCATAACAAACCACAAATATACTAAAAATTCCTAATTTTTTTAAGAAAATAAAAACCCCTACAAACCTTGAAAACCCTATGAAAATTGTAAAAATTTAAAAGTAGAAATCCCCCCCAGAAAAAGTAAAAATTATTAAAACCCAAAAAGGCGCTAAAAACCCTAGAAACCATAAAACCCCAAAAAATGTAAAAACACCTAAAATCCATAAAAATGCTAAAAAATATCTAAAAAACTGCAGAAACATTTTAAAGTCCTAATTTTTTTTAAAATTATATAAAACATTTAAAACAATAAAAAAACACTAAATACACAAAAAACAAAAAAACACTAAAAACCCTAAAAACCCTAAAAACCCTAAAAATAGTAAAAACCCAATAAATTTCATAAAAATATGTTAAAATCCCTAAAATAAAAAAAACAAATAAAACCATTAAAACCCCTAAGAATACCCTAAATACCTTAAAACCATTTAAATTACTAAAATCCATTAAAAACCCAAAAAATACATAAAAACTCAAAAAACATCTAAAAACTCTAAAATTCCTCTAAAGCCTTAAAAATGTAAAAATACTCTAAAAACCTCCAAACCCCTAAAAAATAAAAAAAATTTAAAAAGCCAATAAAACTGATAAAATACCCAAAAACCTAAAAATATTAAAACCCTTATAATCCCAAAAAACCCTAAAACCCATAAAATCCCTATAAAATCCCTAAAAATCCCTAGAAATGTAAGGAAAACACTAAAAACCCTAAAAACACAAAGAAAAACCTTAAAAACCTAAAAACATTTAACAACCTAAAGAGTCCTAGAAAACATGCAAAACTTAGAAAACATTAAATCCACAAGACACTAAAAACCCCTAAAAACCCAAAAAACTCATAAAAATACTAAAAAACCTTAAAATCCATAAAAACGTAAAAACCCCTAAAAACCCGAAGAACCCTAAGAAATCCTTAAAATCTTAAAAACACTTATAAACCCTTTGAAAACATAAAAAAAACACTAAAAACCACAAAACCAATAAAAACCTAAAAACTCATAAAGACAATAAAAACCCTTAAAACCATTAAAACACATATAAATCATAAAAAATAATAAAATTGATAAAAATAGTTTAAAACTTGAAAAATGATAAAAAAATTAAAAACCCATTGAAACCCTAAAAAACCCCATTAAATTCCCAAAAAACCGTTAAAACCCTCAACATCTCTAAAAATTATAAAAACAATAAAAATCATAAAAAATCCCTAAATTCCATAAAAACAGAAAAACACTAAAAAATGATGAAAAAAACTAAAACCATAAAAACCTAATAACACAAAAAACCCCTAGAAATCCAAAATGAGGATTAAAACCTAAAAATCCTAAATATATTTCAAAACCGTAAAAATCCCTTAAAACCTTAAAAAAATAAAAATACTGAAATAGCCATAAAAATAAATAAAAAACAAAAACCTCAGAAAAAACCCTAAGAAAACCTTATAAAATTTCAAACACTTAAACCCCTAAAAACAAAAAAAGGTAAATACCCTAAAAACCCATAAAACCCCTAATAACTAAAAAACCAATACCCTTAAAAGACCCTAAAAACCCATAAAAACCCTTTTAAACACTTAAAAATGTTAAAATCTCTAAAAAAATTTAAAACTAAAAAACTCAATAAACCCAAAAAAATATACCACAAAACCTTAAAAAGACTAAAAAAATATAAAAACTCCTAAAATCCCCAACTAGCCAAAAAAACAAAAAAATCTAAAAAATCTCTAAATATCCTTAAAAACATAAAAAACCCCTAAAAATCGTGACAAATAAATTAAAAAATCGTGAAAAACCTAAAACAATTAAAACCAGTAGAAAAAAAATGCTTAAAAACCTAAATACCTTAAAATCTGTCAAAATCCAGAAAAACCCCTAAAATTCATAAATACATAAAAAATCCTAAAAAATACATAAAATTAAAAAAACCCTTATAACCCTAAATAAAACATAAAAAACATAAAAATAATTAATACCCTAAATAAACCAAAAAACAAAAAAAACCTAAAATGCCCATAAAGACCCAAAACTCCAAAAACCCTTAAAAACATAAAACACCTTAAAACATTAAACACCCCAAAAAATCCATAAAACCCTTAACAAGCCACTAAAAATATGAAATACAAAACACCCTAAATATCCAAAAAAAATTAAAAAACACTAGAAACCCTAAAAAATAAAAAATATTAAAAAACATAAAATACTTAAACCACTAAAACCTAAAAGTTTTAAAAAATCCTAAAAATTCCTAAAACCCCTAAAAACCTAGAAAACCTTTAAAACCCCTAAAAACCATAAATACCCTAAAGAACCATAAAAAACAATCAAAACGACTAAAAACCCTTAAAACCTTTTTAGCCTCTAAAATAGTAAAAACCATAGAAACCCATAAAAACCCTAAAAAACTCACCCCAACCCCCCCCCCCAAATCATAAAACCTTAAAAAATATAAAACCCAAAATAAAAATAAAAATCCAAAAATTCCTTAAAAATCCATAAAATCATAAAAAACATAAAAACTCTATGAAATCCTTAAAACCTAAAAACAATTAAATCCCCTAAAAACAAAAAAAACACTAAAAACTATTAAAACCCTTGAAACCCCTAAACCCCCTCAAAATCCATAAAAACCCTAAAAACAATAAAAACCTTATAAAACCCTAAAAATTGTTAAAAAAGTAAAATGACCTAAAACCATGAAAGCCCCAAAGAAATCCTTAAAAACCAAAAAGAAGTTAAAACTGTAAAAAACCATGAAACACTAAAATCCCTAAAAACTCTAATGATCCCAAAAATCTGTAAAAACCTAAAATCCTCTGAAAACCTTTTAAAACATATAAAATCCCAAGACAAACTAAAAAATAAAAAACCCTTAAAACCCCATAAAGACATTAAAAAAATTAAAAAGCTTAAGAATCAAAAAAACTCAAAAAACCCTTAAAAGCAAAAAAAACTATGAAACCACTAGAACCCTAAAAATCACAAAAAACCCTGAAAACCATGTAAAAATTCAAAAAAATATGTAAAAATACACAACAACATAAGAAACCCTAAAACACATAATAATTGTAATAAATTCATAAAATCTAAAAAACCATTAAACCCCTAAAAAAATGAAATTCTAAAACCCCTAAAAACCCTACAACCCCCAAAAACTCTAAACACCAAAAACCCATTAAAACCCCTAAAACCTTAAAAACCATATCAACCCCTCAAAACCCTAAAACCCCATTAAAAACAATAAAAATCCATTAAATGAATAGAAATTATAAAAACCTTAAAAATGCTTAATATCAATAAGAAACTCAAAAAGAACCCTAAAACACAAAAACAAAATCCTAAAAAACCTAAAAACCAACAAAATCCCAAAAAAACCCAAAAAAACCACAAAAATCCTATAAAATAACTAAAAATATATAAAATAAAATAAAACACTAAAACCCCTAAAACCCCTAAAACCCCTAAGAAAACCATAAAACCCAAAAAAAATAAAAACCCAAAAAACCAAAATTGCTAAAAACCCTAAACAATCATAAAAACCATAAAAATACCCAAAAACACTAAAAAACCATAAGAATATTAAAATCCCTAAAAATACCAAAAAAATAAAAAATCCTTAATAGTCTAGGAAAACATGAATGAGAACATAAAAGCCTAAAAACACTTAAACCCCCTAAAAACGAAAAAATTGTTAAAAACCCACAAAAATGATAAATCCCCTAAAACCACTTGAATAAAAATCCTTAAAAATTTTAAAATCCAAGAAAAACCTATAAAACCCTAAAATAGTAAAAACTCTAAAACCATTTAAACTTATAAAAATATTTACAGAAAATAAAACTCATAAAACTCCATAAAAACAAAAAAAAACCTAAAAAATGTAAAAATCCTAAGAACACATATAAATCCAAAAATTCCAAAAAAATACCTAAAAATGTAAAAATCCCCGAAAATTAGAAGGAAATCCTTAAAAAACTATTACCACATAAACACCCTAAAATCCAAAAAAATGCTAAAAACACTAAAATTACTAAAGACATAGAAAAAATAAAAGCCATAAACATCCATAATAACATTTAAAAATCATAAACCCACGAAAATACTGAAAAAACTAATATCTCTAATAACCCTTTAAAACCCTAATAATACTAAAAAACTATAAAAATCATACAAACCCTAAAAACTAATGAGCATTGATTGAGGATTCATGTCCACATGGGAAATAGAATATTTCTATAGGATTCATCTCGACTCCCCCAAAGGGGAAGCTGATGAAGGACTACTCAATGCTGCCAAACATTGTGTCTACTAGAGCATCCTCTAAGGCTCCAAGGAAGAATGTCAATGATAAGCATGGGTGGCCTAAAAATCTCTCCTCCGAGGTGTAGCTAAATGTGTTGCAATTAAGGCTCAATGAAATGTACACTGCTCTTTTCAAGAAGTATGAAATTGAGTGGGATTCTGCAATTGCTGATTCATCCTTTGGTTATGGTGTTGATTATGACCCATACGGTCCTACTTCAGACTTCTCACTTTGGCAATAGTGGGGATACTGGTCCCTTTGGCATGCTTCCCTTTTTGGGTGTGGGTCATTTTACTCTAACCCTCGCTTGTTTGTTTTTCATTTTTCTCATAAATTTTGTGGGGTTAGGAATAGCTTGGCCATGTGCCTTCCTTTCCATAGAAACCCAAAAACAATAAACAAGACTAAAATCCCTCAAAAAATTATAATAACCAGTAAAAACCTAAAATCATTAAAAACCCTACAACCAAAAAAACCATTTAAAAAATTTAAAATTTTAACAAACCTCTAAAAACCCTTTAATACCAGAAAAAACTCATAAAAACTAAAAACATAAAAAACATAAAAGTATAACAACATAAAAATTTATTAAAACAATAAAAACATAGAAAGACCCCATGAAAATATTAAATACATAAAAACAATTAAAATGTCTTAAAACATTTAAAATACTAGACACTATAAAAACCATAAAAACCTAAATCCCTAAAATCCCTAAAAATATATAAAACCACCTAACAACCATAAAAATCCTTAAAAACACCAAAAATATAACTACCCAAAAATCCCTGAAAACCCCAAAGAAAATCTTACAAACCTAAAAACCCATAAACCCCACAAAACATAAGAAATGGTAAGTTCCCTAAAAAACCTAAAAACCCAAAACCCCTCAAAATCTCTAAAAACACTAAGAAACAAAATCCTAAAAAATTCCTAAAAACATAAAAGACCTAAAAACCATGAAAACCCCTAATAAAACCTTAAATACCTAAAACACCTAATAGCCAGAAAAACCTACAAATATAAAAACCCTAAAGAACCTCAAAAGACCCGAATGCTCTAAAAACCCATAAAACCTTCAAAACAACTAAAACATAAAAACTCAAAAACCCCAATAAAAAGATAAAACCCAATAAAAACTCTAGTAACCTTTAAACCCATAAAATGTTAAAAACATTAAAAACCATAGAAACCCTAAAAACTATAAGAAAAAACTATGAAACCCCAAAACACCCCTAAAACCTCTTAAAACCCTAAACCCTCAAAATCACTGAAAAGCCTAAATAACTATAAAATCCAAAATATCCTTACAAACATAGGAAACTCTGAAACCCAGCAAACCATAAGAAACACTTAAAAACCTAAAATTTTTAAAACTCAAAAAGCCTAAAAATTCTCAAAAAACCAAAAAACATTAAAAACCCTACAACCCTAAAACCCTAAAAATCTATAAACAACAAAAAAAACTAAAAAAATACTAAAAAACCCTTAAAATACCTATTGATATAAAGTACCCAACAAACATTAAAAACCCCTTAGAAAGCCTTAAAAACCTAAAAACACTTAAAACCTATAAAACCTAAAAACACTAAAATCCCCTAAAACCCATAAAAACAAAAAAAAACCCACTATAAACCCATTAAAAATGTTATAAAAATATATATCCCTAAAAACCGTAAAACCTTCAAAACCCTTAATAATTTTAAAAACCCATAAAAACCCTAAAAAATCCCTAAAATGTTAAAAAACCGTGAAAATCCTTAAAATCCATAAGAAAACCTTAAAAACCTAAAAAACATTAAACTCATAAAGAACCTAAAACCCCTAAAAAAATAAAAACCCATGAAAATCCCTAAAACCCTAAAATACCATAAAAATCCAAAAAAATACCTATATCACTTAAAAATTTGTAAAACCCTAAAACCCTTAGAAAAACATAAAAATATAAAAACAGTTAAATCCATTAAAAACCTAAAAATGATAAAAACCATAAAAACACTAAAGAGACCCTAAAACCCTAAACCCCCCTAAAAACCATAAATACCCCTAAAAACCTTAAGAACCCATCAAAACCCATAAAACACCAAAAAACAACTAAAAACTATGAAGACCCTTTAACCCATAAAAACATAAGAAATATTTAAACAACCTTAAAAACCCTAAAAACACAAAATAACACTAAAACCCCAATGAAACCCTAAAAATACCTCCAAATCATGAAAACCATAAAAATGCTAAAAAATCCCAAAAAAACCCTAAAAACATAAAAACATAAATACATAGAGAGCCCCCAGTAAATCCATAAAAACCTAAAAAAATTAAAACCCCTGAACACCTAAAAACCCCTAAAAACCAAAAAAACATTAAAAAACCCCTAAAACCCTTAAAAATCCTAAAACACCATAAAAAATAAAAATACACTGAAACTCTAAAAATCAATTAAACACCTAAAAATGATTAAAAAACTCTAAAAAATTTAAAAAACTAAAAACTAAAAAACCACTAAAAACATGAAAACCCTAAAAACCCTAAAGCCCATAAAAATCCCTAACAACCCTAAATAGCCATAAAAGCCAAAAAAGCACAAAAATTATCTTATAATGTAAAAAAACACTTGAAAACCCCCAAGAAAACATTAAAAAGCTAAAACACTCATAAAACCACTAAAAACCCCAAAACCATAAAAACTGTAAACCCATAAAAATAGTAGAAAACCTCAAAATCTGTATAAAATCCTAATAGTCAATAAAAATCCAAAAAATACCCTAAAATCCCAAATAGCCCCTAAAAACCATAAACACCCCTAAAACCAATAAAAACCGTAAAAACCATTAAAATCCAAAAAACACTAAAAACTCTAAAAAACCTTTAAACCCATAAATCATTGAAAAATTATAAAAAAAACATAAAAATACTAAAATCTAAAAATTACCATAATAAAAAAAATGACAATAAAACCCCCCAAAATCCTCAAACCCCCTAAAACCACTCAAAATCCCTAAACCACTAAATAACTTAAAAATCCTAAAAAATGATAAATATCCCAAAAATTTTAAACATCCCTAAAAACACTTAAAAAAAAGAAAAACTAAAAAACCTAAATAGACATAAATTATCTAAAAACACTTAAAAAATGCTAAAAACCCTAAAACCATAAAAGCCATAAAAACTCTAAAAACCCTAAAAATCCATAAAACTCTAAAATGATTGAAAATGAAAAAACAGTCCTAGAACTCGTTAAAAACATAAAAAACCTAAAACCTTTAAAACCATAAAGAAAACATTAAAAACCAAAATACACTTTAATCCCCTAAAAACCTAATAACCAATAGAAACCCAAAAACCACTCAAAATCCCTAAAAATCCTAAAAATTATAAAATTCCTAAATATTTCCAAAAAAAATCCCTAAAATCATAAAAACTGTAAACACATTAAAACCCCTAGGAGGAGGGTCGGGAATTTTGGCGTGATGAAGAGAGAAACCCTATTTCTTATTCGCGTCAATGGCAATTTACAGCTTTCTTTCGTTTTTTTCTGAGTCTATCTATGGATTCATTCAATCCAGAGTGGGAATTCATACATACGGACAATCGACATGTCTCGAAGGAAGATGGTAAGTCCTTGGGATATCAAGATTCCTCAAATCTTCGAGGAAGAAACTTTTCCTTCGCGGAAGTCCTTTCGGGTTCTTCAACTCAGGTAAATGCGGTGTTGCCTAAACCCTCATATATGATCAGATTAGAAAATGGTGGTTTCTCGGTGGTGGCGGACCCAGATGCTTTGCAAAAAAGGTTAGATCTATGAAAATTTTATTTAATAGGTCATTTGATTTATTCAAAAGGAGAAAAACCTTGGTCTCATGCTGAGCTTAAGAGCATAATTTCACACTACTGGGGTGTAAGAGATTGTAGATTAATCTCTATCGGTAAGGGTTATTTTCACATTATTATTAATTCATCTGAGTCTTTTAATTTGGTCTGGAATCTGGGTAATTTGCAACTTAAGCCTGGTATTTTAAGACTATCTGATTGGGATGTTGATTTCAATCCTTTTACATATAAATAATCAAATGCACAAATCTGGGTGAGACTGCATGGTTTAAACTGGGTTTATTGGCATTCGAGAATTCTTAATGGTATTGCATCATGTCTAGGCACCCCTATTAGGTTGGATCATCGTACTCTAGATGGTGAAATTGGTTTCTTTGCATGAATTCTGGTTGACATAAATCTGGAAGTTAAAAGACCTAGTAGCATTCTCTTTAATGCGAATGGCTTCAAAACTGATATAATATTGGAATATGAAAACTTTCCATATTTTTGTGATGTTTGCAAAATTTTAGGGCATACAGTCTTGAACTGTAGGATGATTCAAAGGTATCCTAGTACTACAGTGAAAACCTCGGATTGGAATGAAGTTAATAGGAACAAAAATATTAAGTCAGTCTTTGTAGAGAAAAAAGGGATTCTAAAAAATCCTCTAGTACCTCATGTTCAAACCCTTCCTGTTACTAATACTTCCAATGTTTATGCTGAAAATCAATATGTTTCTTCCTCTTCACATAGGGTCTCTTGGTCTGACATGGTTGAGGAGGAAGAGCAGAATTTGAAATGGGTCTATGAGGACGATATGGAACTTTTTACCGAATTGTTCAATGAGATTCATAATTTTGTTATGGCCTCACACAGGGAAGAGGAGGAGAATCAAATATTTCTAGATTATTATAAAGACATTTTTGATCTTGTGGTGTCCTTACAGAATATTAAGGAGGCTTGAAACATTAACTCTGGTAAGAAGAATTGTATTGCGGATTCAGATTTTGTTCTTAGTTCATTAAGAGTCACCCATTTTAATCCTGATGCTTGCATAACTAAGACAGACATGACAGTAATGTCTCCCATGGTATGCGATGCCTTGGATCTTTTTACAGTTCCTACTTTAGCTAAGAATCTTCTGGAAACTGATGCATGTTTAGAGGCACACTCTGCTGATCTGGATGTTGATGTTCTGTCTTGCTCAGATCCTTCTTTTAATACTTTGTTTCCTTATAATACTATGGATGTAAAAGATACTTCTAGTCAATCATTACATGAATCTGTTATTTCCCTATCTACTTCAGGTAATGAAAAATATCTTGTATCTAATTTGAATTATGATGGTAGTCAAAGTGGCCAGAATAGTAGTTTTAATGACATAATATCCCCTGAGTCTCAAGAGAAAGATAATATCAAGGTTTCAAATATTTATGATCTTATTCAAGGTGTTAAAGGTTCAGAAATTCCCAAAAAGAAAGTAGGAAGACCCTCTAAGGCTATCAAAATCAAAGAGAATGTCCCAAACAAAGAGGGATCCAAAACTGGCATTAAGTTTAAATAAAGATCTTGTATTGGAACTGTCAGGGATTGGCCAATTCAAACACTGTGAGATCCCTGAAATCCTTTGTTATAAAACACAATCCTAATCTTATTGGGATTTCTGAACCCAAGAGGATTTTCTCCCCAAACATTGCTAGTCTGAACTCTCTTGGTTTTTACTTAGTGGACTACAATATTTGTTTCTCTGAAGTCAAAAGTCTCTAGTTCTTGGCTCACACATCTTTGTCTGACATGTATTTAATTGATAATGGTGGACAACATGTGACTTGTTCCTTCAAAGTCTCTGGTCTTCAACACTATTGCTCTTTTGTTTATGAAAATACTTGCTATCAGGATCGTAGGAGATTATGGATGGATATTAGTGTACTTTCTTCTATCATTTCTGGTCCTTGGATTATTCTTGGGGACATTAATTCAATCATTCATCCAGATGAAAAGCTGGGTGCTGTGTTTAATGCCATCTCCTCTAGGGAGTTTAAGAATTGCATAGATTCCAATGATCTGCATGAAATTAATTTGGTTGGGGCTAAATTTACATGGTACCAGAGTTTTTTAAATAGAGTTTTTTCTAGAAGAATTGATAGAGCTTTTATTAATGAAGCTTCCCTTGATTTCTGGGGATCCATCTCCTATATAAATCTTCCTAGGATTAATTCTGATCATCATCCAATACTTTCTAATCTGTGTGGCAAGGAATATAGACCTCCTTTTCCCTTCAGGTTCAACAAAGCCTGGGTTAATCATCCTGATTGTGCTTCTTATAGTTAAAAACACATGGAATTCTATAATCTCAAGTCATAATGTGTTTGTTTGTATTGACAAATTAAAAGTCCTTAAAAGATCTCTGAGAACACGGAGAAAAGAGAATTTTATCCTTATTGATTAGGATATCTCATCTCTTGAAGATTCTCTTCGGAATCTGCAAGTCCAGAATACTTTGAATAACTTTCCTAATGGGCTCCAGGAGGATTCTGAGATTGTTTCAAAGCTTAATAATCTCTTAAATATGAACGATGCTCTACAAAGGGACATTTTTAAGGCTAAATGGTTAAAGTATGGTGACAGGAACACAAAATTCTAAAATTCCCGGCAACGAATCAGGAATATTTCTAAACCTCTCTCGATGATCAAGAATGGGCACCAAGTTATTGACAATGATAGGGATCTCTCAGAACATGTCATTTCTTATTTCAAGGATCTCTTTAATGGCCCTACTTAAAAGAATGAGCCGGTGGAGGGTATTATTCCTAAATTGGTCACTTTTCAAGATAATGCTAATCTAACTTCTATTCCTTCAAGCATTGAAATAAAATAGGCTGTTTTTAGTCTCAAATCTGAAAGCTCTCCAGGTCCAGATGGTTTTAGTAACTTCTTTTTCCAAACTTACTGGGACATCATTCAATATGATGTCTGTAAGCTTGTTACTCATTTCTTCAAAGGTGGGGACCTTCCTTATGGAATAAATGCTCAGTTCCTTGCTCTTATACCTAAAACTGATAATGATAATGAAATGAATTTATTCAGACCTATGGCTTTAGTCAACAATATTTTTAAAATCATATGTAAAATCCTTTCCACTAGACTCACAACAATTTCTAGTAAGATTTTTTCCCATAATCAATTTGGCTTTATCAAGGGAAGATCTATTCAATATTGTCTCATTACTGCCTCAGAATGTGTTAATTTGCTTAATAAACCTACACAAGGTGGTAATATTGCTCTCAATCTTGATGTCAGAAAGGCCTTTGATACTATGAATTGGGGTTTCATTTGCAAATTTCTTCTTATGTTTGGGTTTAATTAAGTTTTCATTGCTTAGATCAAGACCATATTTTTCTCTGCTCGGATTTCAATTCTTATTAATGAATCCCCTCGTGGTTTCTTTGGTTTCTCTTGAGGGGTTAGACAAGGTGATCCCCTTTCTGCAATTATATTCTCTATAGCAGAGGATTATTTGAGTAGGATTCTTTCTATTATGGCTGAGAATGGGAAGATGAAGTCTATTCATGCTGGCAGAGGTATCACTACTCCTACTCACCTTTTATATGCAGATTATATCATCATATTCACTTTGGGTGATAAGAGAAATATAAAAAATATCAAAAGAACTCTTTTACACTATGCTTCTCTCTCTAGTCAAGATATCAGCTGGGAGAAATCTTCTATATACTTTGGTAAGAACATAAGTGAGAAAAAGAAATATTTTATTGTCAATGACCTTAATATTAAGGAAGGATCTCTTCCCTTCAATTATCTAGGAGTTCCCTTGTTTTTGGGGAAGCCGAAAACTTGTTATTTCACAGAGATTGTTAGTAAGATTAGAAGGAGTCTCTCTACATGGAAAGGAAAGTCCCTTTCCATGGCTGGCAAGGTTTTCTTAGTGAAATATTTCATTATCTCCAAGATGGTTTATTCTTTCATGGTTTACAAATGGCCTATTTCGCTTATAAAAAGTCTCAATACATCCCTTAGGAACTTTATTTGGAGTGGCAGTATCTTCAAAAAAAGCTGGCCACGGTTCCTTGGTCTGAGTGCTGCAAGCCGTATGATGCTGGGGGTTTAGGTATAAAGAATATGGTGCTCTTTAATGATTCTTTGCAGGTTTCATTCCTGTGGAGTCTTTTTAACAGCAGTTCTGAGAGTTCACACTTTCTTCGGGGGAAATTCGTTAACAGGCTAAAGATGGGGTCTCTTAATTTTATTGATTCCTCTATCTGGCCTGCTTTTAAATACATATTTTCCTCAATTGATGACCATTCTAGATGGCTAGTCTCGAAGGACCCATCTCTTAATTTCTGGAAAGACAAATGGAATGATGACCCCCTTATAGAGTTGGTGAGGGATGATTTGAACATTGATATAGATATTACCATCAAGGACCAACTTCAAGATTTGGATGGTCTTCCAATCAACATTTTAAACATTGTCAACAATTATTGTTTCTCAAACAAGAAGGATTTCTGGGCTTGGAAGCCTGCGGATAATGGAATTCCCACTTCAAAAGCTTTTTATGAGTTCTCCTTGAACCCGAACTTTGACAATATATGGATGAGTAACTTGCATAATAATTTTATTAGACCATTTTGCTCCAATTTGGTTTGGAGAATTGCTCATTGCAATATTCCTACTGATTATTATCTTCAACGTTGTGGTATTTCTTTATGTTCTTCTTGTGTTTTCTATCACCAACACAGAGAGGATGATGCTCATTTATTCCTCTGTTGCTCAACTATGGCTTCAATATGGAAGGCTTTAACGGATATTTTTGAGATTTATCTTCCTAGGACATCCTCTATTGTGGACTTTATTCAAATATGGAACTATATTGGTCTATCCTCTCAACTGCTGGATTTATTTCAAGTTGTTTCTTCTGAATTGTTGCATTTTTCTGGTTCTCTAGGAATCAAATTCTCTATGAGAATAAATCCTTCTCGGTATCCTCTGCTCTCTCATGCGTAATTGCTGAGATACGTGTGGATGGGCTGCCTAAGAAGCATTATTGTGCTAATTCCATTCATGATTTCACTGTTATTAACAGAATTGGTATCAAAGGAAATTTTAATCCTTCAGTTGGCACTTTTGATGTTCTATGGAAGCAGCCCTTTGTTGGTTGGTTGAAAGTTAACTCGGATGGTGCTTCGAAAGGTAATCCTGGTCCTTCTGGATTTGGTGTCGTATTCAGAGATCATAAAGGAATGGTGGTGGGTTTCTTTTATGGTTCTTGTGGTATTGATTCCTCAATTGAAGCTGAGATGATGGGAATCATCGTTGCTGTGGAGCCGGCCAAAAAATATGGTTGGAATAATATTTATCATGAGAGTAATTCGACTAGGATTGTCTCTGCTATTAGGGATGGTTCATGTCACCTTTCCTGGAAGCTTCAAAATCGATGGATTAATTTTTTAGATTCCCTTTTTTCTATGAATCATATTATTACTCAGGTTTATAGGGAAGCTAACTCTATCGCAGATGGTTTGTCTAACAAAGGAGCTGAAGGGGATGTCTTCATTTGGTTTGACAAACTTCCTGATGTTTTTTCACCACTCTTGAAAAGGGATCTGGAAAAATCTCCCCTTTTTACGATCATCTATTGATCAGGTTCTTTTCTGTTTGCGGTGTTGTAGCTTTCTAAAGCTTTGCTCTGTTCGGTTTGTTATTTAGCTTGTGTTCCTTTTCTGTTTTGCAAACTTGGGAATTTATAGTCTTTTAGAACTCTTTATTGTTCCTCCTTTATCTGGCCTGTTTTGTTCTGTTATCTATTTTTTTATTATGTTTCTTTCTAATTCATTTGTCTCTTTATATGGTTCTTTTGAGGTTCCGGGTGAGGCTTTCAAGGATGGATTAGACCCTGAAGAGCTTACCCTCAGGAGAAGCAAAGGCGCTGCTTGTTGGTTTAACTCTGAGGTTTCGGTTTCAGATTTTATAGAGTTGGCCAGTCTATTTCTGGCGCTGGAGATGGTTGATTAGTTCAGCACAAGGGAAGAAGAGTCATCATTTTGATCTTCATCCCTGCTTGAGAAGGAGTACTGCCCTCGGAGCTTCCAGCCGGACAGCATTGCCTGGATTTTTCCTCAGGAGGGAATCCCTCATTCATTTTGTGGCGCTTGCTTGAGTTTAGGATCCTGGTTTTGGATTTCTATATTTTTTTGTGGTTCTTTGGTGCTCCTGTCCTGTTTTTTGTTTTTTGTTTTCATCTAATATAGAGGCCTTTGCACCTTAATCCTTTAAAAAAAATTAAAACCCCTAAAAACATTAAAAACATAAAATCACATAAAACCCCTATAAAACATTAAAATCCTAAAACCCCTAACAATTAAAAAAACCCTAAAACCATAAAAACCCATATATCCCCATACAATCCCAAAAAGACACTAAAAACACTAAATACCCTTCAAAACCCCTAAAAATGTTTACTTTTTTTTAAAAGATAAAATATCCAGAAACACTGAATAAAACCCTAAAACCCAAAAAATCCATAAAAACCTGAGAAACCGGAAAAACAATTCAAAATCCATAGAACTCCTAAAAATCTATAAAAAGATTAATAAATCTAAAAAAATCCCTAAAAACATAAAAATTCCTAAAAAATTATGAATACCATAAGAAAAACATAAAAACCAAAAAAAATTCAAACCCCTAAAACCCTTAAAAACACTAAAAAACTAAAAAACCATAAAACCCAAAAAATTGAAAACCCTTAAATCCAAAAAAACCGTAAAAAATAATAAATTCTAAAAACCCAAAGATAAACTTAAAAACATAAAAAATTTTAAACCCCCTAAAAACATAAAAACCATAAAAATACCCTATACACCTAAAAAAATACCTAAAAACATTAAAAAATCCTTATCACACATAAAAACATTAGAAAACCAAAAAAAATTCAAAAAAACCTTTAATCCCTTAAAACATTAAAAAATAATAAAAATCAAAAAACCCCTAAAAAACCCAAAAAGAATAATAACCAAAAAACCATGGATATCCTTAAAAACCTAAAAAAATATAAAAAACCCTAGAAACATAAAAAAAAACTCCTAAATATACTAAAAAACAAAAAATAAATCCTTAAAACCATTAAAAGACATATAATCCCTACAAACATAAAAATAAAAAAACCTAGAAACACATAAAATCCTAAAAGCCACAAACCTATAAAAACCTTAAAAACCCTAAAACGCATAAAAACCCATGAAAACAAAAAAAACTCTAAAAAAACTTTAATCCCATCAAAATGATGAAAAAACTATACGACCCTTTAAAAACCTAAAAATATCAAAAATAAAACCCTACCCCCCCAAATCCATAATACCCCAAAAATCTCCAAAAACCCTAAAAACACTCAACACCCCCAAAAAACCTAAAAACCATAAAAATAATTAAAAAACCTAAAAATTCCTAAAACTGTAAAAAACCCCCCTAAAACAATGAAAAATCCCAGAAAACATAAAAAACAAAAAACGCTTAAAATCCCTAAAACCCTAAAAACTGTTAACATGATAAAACCCCCTAAAAACCATCAAAATCTGTAAAAACCATAAAAAATTCTACAATTCCCTAAAAGCCCCTTAAAACCTAAAAACCATGAAACCATAAAAACCCATAAAAAACCATAAAACCTTAAAGCACTTAAAAACCCTAAAAACCCTAAAACACCCTAAATCCATAAAAAACCTAAAAAGACCCTAAAACCCTTTAAAACCCTAAAATACCCAAAAACCCTAAAAAACCATACAATTATAACACCCTACTGAAAACTCTATAAAGAATTTAGTTACCTAAAATTGATAAAAATATCTAAAAAACATAAAACAATAATATACAAATAAACCCTTAAAAACCATAAAAACCATCGAAATGCATAAAAACCATTAAAATCCTTAAAAATTCCAAAAATTACCTAAAAACACAAATCCCCCTAAAATCCTAGGAAAAACATAAAACCCTAAAAAAAATATAACCACTAAAAATAAAAAAAAACTAAACACCCTAAAAACCCTAACACCCCCTAATAACATAAAAAGTATAAACCCCTAAAAACCATTAAAATCTTAAAAACACATAAAAACCCTAAAAATCCACTGAAAACTTTAAAACCCTGAAAACCTTAAAACCCACTTAAGAAAACCATAAAATAATAAAAACACATAAAACACCTAAAAACCTAAAAAATAATAAAACCCCTAAAAATGATTTAAAAGACCCTAAAACACTATAAAAATCATAAAACTCCAAAAACCATAAAAACCCATAAAGACCCATAAAACAACCAAAATATCTAAATACTATTTATACACCTAAAAATAATAAAAAACAAAAGAAAATATTAAAAACCCTAAAAACTAGAAAACCCCAACAAACCAAAAAAACCATTAAAACCCTAAAACATCTAAAACACTTACAAATCCCTAAAACCCCTAAAGACTTAAAATTTATAAAAGAAACTAAAAAAATCCCTACAAATGTAAAAATCATAAAAACCTAAAAACCTTTAGAAAATCATTGAAACATAAAAAACTTAAAGCACCCAAAAACACTAAAATCACCTAAAAATGTAGTAAAAAGTATAAAACCATTAAAAACCAGAAAACCACTTAAAGACATAAAACACACATAAAATCTAAAAAAACAATAAAAATAAAAAAACTGTTTAAACCCTTAAAACGTTAGAAACTATAAAATACCATAAAACACTATAAAACTATAAATATATATAAAGAATCCAAAAAACCCAAATATACAGAAAACCATAAAAACCCCAAAACCCCTCATGGTCCCAAAAAACTATTAAAACCATAAAAAATCAAAAAAAATGCAAAATCTATAAAAATGTAAAACCTAAAAAACACAGAAAACCCCCAAATAAAACATAAAAATTTGTAAAATGTGTAAAATCCCTAAAAAATAAAAATATTAAAAATTATACAAAAAACCTTAAAAACTAAAATACCTAAATACCCTAAAACTAAGATAAATCATAAAAAGCTCAAAAATCCATAAAAATGTAAAAACCTATAAAAACCCTAAAAACCCCTATGAAAACGATAAAAACCTATAAACACTTAATATAATATAAAACGATGAAAAAATTAAACCATGAATGTCAATAAACCCCCTAGAATCCACTAAAAACTATGACACACTCAATAACCCTAAAAAGTAGTAAAAACCCTAAAAACCCTAAAACCACATATAACTATAAAAAAACCTTTAAACCCCTAAAAATATAAAAATCTCTAAAAATGATAAAAACCCTAAAAATTCATTAAAAACCCAAGAAACCAAAAAACACTAAAATCCAAAAAAACCGCTCAAAATACCAAACAACCCTAAAAACCAATAAAAATATTAAAGAATCCCTAAAATAGCAAAAAATTAAGAAAAAATACAAAAAACCATATGAAAACCTTAAAATCGTAAAAATACATAATTCCCCCCAAAAACCTAAATTATGACAAAACCCCTAAAAACCATCATAATCTCAAAACCACCCCAAAGGTCTAAAATCCCGTAAAAACCATAGAAACCATAAAAATAATACAAACCCAAAAAATTCCTAAAAATCCTTAAAAACATAAAAACCCATAAAACCCTTGAAAACCCCTAACAAAACATTGGAAACAGAAAAACACTTAAAACACCTAAAACCATAAAAATTCTAAAAACCTAACAACCCTTAAAAATCCTAAAAACTCTAAAACCATCAAAATCAATAAAAACTCTAAAAACACAAAATGATTAAAAAACCATATAAATAACTAAAAATCCTAAAAATCCTAAGAAAAAATTAAAAATCTAAAAAATGTAAAACTTCTAAAAAATGTACAATCTACTAAAAACCCAAAAAACATCAAATGGACATAAAAACTATAAAACCATAAAACCCATAGAAAAATAAATTTCCCTAAGACCCATAAAAACCCTAAAAACTCTAAAACATTTTATATCCGTAAAACATTAAAAACTATAAAAACACTATAAAAACCCAAAAAACTCAAAAAAAACCAAAAAAACACAAATAAGTCAAAAAAAACCCTAAAACCCTCAAAATCATTAAATCCCTAAAATACAAAAAAAATCATAAAAATATCTAAAAATCCATAATAATATAAAGAACCCTAAAAACCCTAAAAATACATTAGAAAACCCTAAAAACCTAAAAACACTTTAAACACCTAAACAAATAAAAAACAATTAAAACCCTAAAACCCTAAAATACCCGACAATACCAAAAAACACTAAAATCTATAAAACTGCTAAAATCATTAAATCCCCTAAAACCCCAAAAAAACACTAGAAACATGCTAAAAACTCTAATAATCCTTCAAACCATAAAAATGATAAAAAACAATAAAAACCATAAAAAATCATAGATAACTAAAAAAAATCCTCAAAACCCAAATGAGACCATAAAACCCTAAAAACACTAAAAACCTAAAATACCATAAAAACACTAAAAAACATAAAACCCTAAATACCCTAAAAATCCCTAAAAACATATAAAACCCTAAAAATACCCTAAAAATAATTAAGAAAACCTCAAAAATCAAAAGACACTTGAAACCTATAAAAACATGAAAATACTGAAAACTATAAAAAATCTAAAAACACTAATAAACTAAAAACACTCAAAATCTCTAAAAAACCCTAAAAACAATAAAAATCCTAAAAATTCCAAAATTTTCTAAAAAATTAAAAAACCTAAACACCTTCAAAACCCTTAAAAAGGTAAAACCCAAAAAAATAAACTTCATAAAACCCAAAAAACATGGAAATTCCTAAAATCCCTAACAAACCCTAAAAACCCTAAAACCCCTAAAAGCCCTCAAAATCCCTAAAAATCATAAAACCCAAAAAAAAACTCCAAAAATATTCCAAAAAATCACTAAAATATATATACCATAAATCCCCTAAAACCTAAAGATTACCTTAAAAACCTTAAGACACTTAATACCCCTAAAAACATAAAAAATGCATAAAACCATACAAATCCTAAAAAGTCCTTAAAACCCTAAAACCCTCCCAAAACCATAAAAACACATAAAAACCTAAAGAACCTTAAAACCCCCAAAAACCATAAAAACCCACTAAAAAATCTAAAAACTCGCTAAATAGAAAAAAATGATAAAAAAATAAAAAAACCAAAAAACCCCTAAAAACTCCAAAAACACACAACAGACCAAAATAATCATAAAAACCTTAATCAAACTAACAACCCCAAAAAGCATTAAAAGTTCAAAAAAACTATAATAATCTAAAAATCCCTAAAAATCCCTTAATACATAAAAAAACCCAAAAATCATAAATCATAATAAAAACGTTATAAACCATAAAACACTTACAACCCATAAAAACCTAAAAACTATAACACCCCTAAAACCCCTAAAATCCTTAATAACCTTAAAACCAATAAAACCCTAAAAACCACAAAAACTTTTCAATGGCCCTAAAAATGTTAAAAACTCTAAAAAACTATTAAAACCATAAAAATTCAAAAAAAATCCATAAAACCAAATATACCATAAAACAATAAAACCTTAAAACCCTTAATATGACTAAGAAGCCAAAAGAACCACAAATACTAAAAAATGAACATAAAATCCCTAAAAACCAAAAACACCTAAACTCCCTAAAAATAGTATGAAAACCATAAAAACATAAACACATTGAAAACCCCTAAAAATGTAAAAATTATAAAAAACTTAATACCCATAAAAAACGATAAAAATCCAAAACCCGCCCTAAAAATCCAAAAAAAAAATGTAAAACCCCCAAAACACTAAAAACCCAAAAGAAAACATTAGAAACCTAAAAACACGTAAAATAACTAAAAAATAAAAATACTAAAAACCATAAAATTATTTTAATAACCCATAAAAATCATAAAACCCCAAAAAATGTTAAAAACTCTAAAAAACAATAAAATTGCTAAAAACCATTAAAAACATTAAAACCCAAAAAACTCCAAAACCCCTCAGATCCCTAAAAACCCTGGAAAAATATAAAAATAAAAAAAGCCCTAAAATCCCTAAAAAAATTAGAAAAACCATGATAAATATAAATAAAAAATTACAAACCTAAAAATACTTAAACCCCATAAAACCCCCAAAAAATGCTAAAAAACTTAAAACCTCAAAAACCCAAAAATCCATCAAAATTGTTAATACCCTAAAATACCATAAAAATCCAAAAAAAATGATTACAAATCTATAGAAATTTTAAAAACCCCAATAAAACATGAAAACCAATAAGAAAACCATTAAAAACAGAAATCACTTAAACCCACAAAAAAACAAAATACATAAAAACCCCTAACAACTCTAAAAACCAAAGAAACCATAGAAACCCAAAAAACATTAATAATCCCTAA
This sequence comes from Viscum album, assembly GCA_963277665.1. Classification (NCBI taxonomy): domain Eukaryota; kingdom Viridiplantae; phylum Streptophyta; class Magnoliopsida; order Santalales; family Viscaceae; genus Viscum; species Viscum album. The sequence goes on from OY728152.1 coordinate 1,120,343,095, forward strand.
AAACCCAAAAAAATCATAATAAACACTAAAAACTATAAAACCCCTTTAAACCCCTGAAATTTTCAAAATCTATAAAAAACCTTTAGAAGCCTAAAAAAAATGAAAAATTCTATAAACCAAAAAACCCTAAAATCCATCAAAATCCCTAAAAACAGTTAAAACCAAGAAAAATCCAAAAAATATCCCTAGAAATATATAAAAATGAAAAAACCCCTAATAACCTGAAAAACCCACTAAGAATACCTTGAAAAAATAAAACCACATAAAACGCCAAATAAGTAAAAAAATTAAAAACCCTAAATACCCAAAAAAACCCTAAATACCCTAAAACGTATAAAATACCTAAAAACCCTAAAACCAACTAAAAACTCTAAAAACCCATTAAAAACAAAAAGACATTAAAAACATAAAATTTTTTAAAATGTTAAAAAACTTAAAAAAACCCTAAAAACTAGAAAAAACCCATAAAACCCACAAAATCCTTAAAACCCAACAAAACCCTCAAAATCCTGAAAAACAAAAACACCTATAAACATCCTCAAAAATCCATAAAAATCATAAAAAGGTAAAAACCCCTAAAAACCCTATTAAAATGTTAAAAACCTAAAATGATTAAAACTCCTAAAAACCTAAAAAACACTAAAAACGCTAAAAACCCATAAAACCCTTAAAAACTAATAAAAACCCTTATTTTTGGGTGCGAAGCGGTGTCAAAACAAAATACCCAACAAGTATTAGCTCTCCCTGAAAAGAAGGTGATCTAGCTGCACCTTCCAATACAATTACCTTGTTACGACTTCACTCCAGTCACTAGCCCTACCTTCGGCATCCCCTTCCTTGCAGTTAAGGGAAAGACTTCTGGCATGGATAGCTCCTATTGTTTGACAAGTGGTGTGTACAAGGCCCAGGAAAGAATTCACCATCGTATGGATGACTAGAGATTACTAGGGATTTTGGTTTCATGTAGGTGAGTTGCAGCCTGCAATCCGAACTGAGGATGGGTTTGGAGTTAGCTCACCCTCGTGGGATCACGACCCTTTTTCCTGGCCTGAATTTTAAAGTGATCACTTAGTAAGTTTCCATTCCAAGTATCAACCCAATTTAAGTCTGTATCATCTACCAATTTCACCATATCCCATTTTTTTGATATTTTAATCTCTATAAAAAAGTAAAAAAATGTCATGTTCTATTTTCCTTTTTTATGCAGGAACGTTTGAATTAATTTTTTTTATTTTTTTATTTATACTAATTACTGACCATTTATGTTCCTTCTATTTTTTCATTTTCTAATAAAAAAAATCTAATAGTCAATTTTTTTGTCTTTTTCGCTTACCTTTCCGAATAAAATCATATATTTTTTATTTCTATGGATTGCATCTTTCATTTTTATTATTCTTTTAGGTTAGTCTCTTTATCACTAATCAAATTGATAAATATTTTTTTTATCAACGAATTAATGAATATAAATATAATATTTAAATATAATATAATTAAGTTAAGTATATTATAGTCATTTATTTCAAGTAGAGAAATGTCGAAATTCCAGATACATTTTGAAAAATGATGTGACTGCATGGATCGGGATTATAAATTATCACATTTTCAACAATAAGAAAATATTTTTTTAGTCCTTGAAAACTCTGTTTGAAATTGTCAAGGTGAAAATAGTGAGTTACGAAGGACTAATTATGAGTTATTAAAGAAAAGTAAAATGAATAAAAATGAAAAATGAGAAGTTGAATTCCAAAAGGACCTAATGAATCCCTAATTGGAATAATGAAATATTTCTTAATGGATGAGTCTTTTATTTCATTGTGATGTTTTTTGAACTTGACAAATGGACCCATTTGAAAAAAATAAGCTGATGAAAAAATGATCAAATATTGACATTCTTTGTTTCTATTAAATAAAGCACGAATGGTTCCTTTATTTTTTTGGATAAGGGATTCTTGATTCCTCATTTTTGTCTTAGAATCAAATGGATTGATATTGGTTCCATCTGATACATTCTCATATATACATCCCAACGAATGATTCCGTTTTTAGGTATACGAAAAAGGTGTCTTTATGTAAGTCAATTATTAGTAAATCCCAAAACAAACCGTTAGTCCTTACTTCAGCAGAAGAAGAATAAACCTCTTTCGAAGAGCTTTTTTTGTCTTGGTTCATCACTAAACACATCTGAACGAATGGATGAATTGTGCCATAAATTTCCCATGTTAAGGTTCATTTTTTACTAAAGATATAAATGAAACCTTGAAGTTGCACATGATCCCTTTCTCGTAAAATATCCTGTTGAAAATGTGTTGATAAATAGATATCATCCGCTATTTCATATGTGACTACAGGACGAACAAAATAACTTTTTTTGTAGGTGTAATCCATTGGAAATAGATCAAATTTTTTAGTTTTTTGAATTCCTTGGAATTGTTTCCCATTCCTCCACCTGGAGGTATCAAAATGCTATTGTGGTATCATATCTTATCTTTTTCTCCAGGAAAATAGATCTCTCTAGAAAATATTTGAAGTTAAATATTTTTTTTCTATCCACTCGGACCCATCCACCTGACCGGCTTCTTGTATTCAAAACGATTCGTGTAACGACTCCAATGAGACTATTGTTCCATACCATTATGGAAGAATATCCAGGTAATAGATGTACTTATAGATAACAAGATAAGTCCCCTAAATGACCGCTCAGTGATAAAGGAGGTAGGGATGCAGAGACATCCATGAGTTTTTCCTAGAAGCAACCACCCTTGAAATAGTGCGTAATAGCTCACTGATCGAGTGCTCTTGCGCCGAAGATGAATGAGAATAAGCAATCTTCCGAAGCTGTGGGATGTCGAAATGCATCGGAAGGGGAGAATTCCACCTTAGACTTAGCGGGAACCACCTGTGCGAGCATCGATGGATGAAGAGGAAGTGAGAATGTCAGCTTGAGTGACGCAAACATTTGGGAGAATCCAATGCCCCAAAAACATAAGGGATCCTCCACAAGGTTCGTGTACATAAACCTGTGTCAAAGTTTTGCGCAGTTTCAGTAGTTCTTCCACTTCCAGAATAAAATCTACTATTTGTGCCTCAAAATAAGAACTAGCAGGTTGATAGATCATTAACCTGATATGAAAAACATAAAAAAATAAATTTTTTCCCTTATCATCAACCATACAGGCATTTTTTTCACATTCTGCAAACATATCTACAATGAAATTTACTTTTTAATTTTGATTTTTGACTTCTATTTTAATAATATAAATATAGAGTATCAGATTCAAATAAAATAGGTAAATTTTCCAATTATCACCCTTCATTTATTTTTCTGAGTGAGAAAAACTATGATGATTCTGTTTCTTTCATCTTTTTTTATCTCTGTGTATAAGCAATCCCAATTTTTTTTATTTGAGTGAATTCAAAATAAAATATTTTCTTAGTTATTTTTCATAACTATAATACATAAAAAGCTTATAAGACCTCGGATGTAAAAACTATGTGACACTGAATAATTCTAATAGAATAACCGTAAATATCCTTTCATTTCTCTCATACGAATATCTTGATATAGAATATAATGTTTTAAAAATGTATAAAAGACTAAAAAATATATTTTTCATATAAAATAAAAATTTCTATGTTATTATTACTCATATATTATCTATGGCAAAGACGGATGGATTGGCCCTCGAGTACAAAGGCAGAATGGAGCTTGACTGCAAGACCCTCCCGTCGAGTAGGGATGAAAGTCGGCCTTAGTGATCCGACGGTGCCGAGTGGAAGGGTTGTCGCTCAACGGATAAAAGTTACTTTAGGGGTAACAGGCTGATCTTCCCCAAGAGCTCACATCGATGGGAAGGTTTGCCACCTCGATGTCAGCTCTTCGTCACCTGGGGTTGTAGTATGTTCCAAGGGTTGGGTTGTTCACCCATGAAAGCGGTATGTGAGCTGGGTTCAGAACGTCATGAGATAGTTCGGTCTATATCTGGTGTGGGCATTAGCGCATTGAGAGGACCTTTCCCTAGTACGAGAATACCAGGAAGGATGCACCACTGGTGTACAAGTTATCGTGCCCATGGAAAATGCTGGGTAGCCAAGTGGGGAGAGGATAACTACTGAAAGCATCTAAGCAGTAATCCCACTCTAATATGAGTTCTCTCATATTCCTACATCCCCAGACCCTCTGGTATCACAACCGATACAACAACGGGTTCTCTTCCCCTGTAGGGATGGAGCGTCATATGTTTTGGACCCGAACCTGAATGATCTATGCATAACCAGGATGAAGCTTGGGTGAAACTAAGTGGAGGTCTGAACTGACTAATTTGGAAGAATCGGCGAATAAGTTGTGGTTAGGGGTGAAATACTACTCGAACCCAGAGATAGCTGGTTCTCCCCAAAATGCGTTGAGGCGCAGCAGTTGACTGGACATCTAGGGGTAAAACACTGTCTTTGTGCGGTCCGTGAGATTGGTACGAAATCGAGGAAAACTCTGAATACTAGATATTACCTCAAAATCAAAGGGGTCTAGGTTGGCCAGTGAGACGATGCGGGATAAGCTTCATCGTTGAGAGGGAAACAGCCCGGATCACTAGCTAATGCCCCTAAATGAACGCTTAGTGATAATGGAGGTAGGGGTGAAGAGACAGCCATGAGGTTTTCCTAGAAGCATCCACCCTTGAAAGAGTGCGTAATAGCTCACTAATTGATCACTCTTGCGCCAAAGATGAATGGGGCTAAGCGATCTTCCGAAGTTGGGGGATGTCAAAATGCATCGGTAGGGGAGTGTTCCGCCTTAGTTAAAACTACAAAAAAATCTAAAAAAAATTGAATCCCATAATAACCATAAAAAACTCCAAAAAACCTTAAACCCACTTAAAAATTAACAAGAAAACAAAAAACCATAAAAACTACAAACGGTAAAAATGAAAAAAACCATCAAAATCCCTAAAAACACTAAAAAGTAATAAAAACCCTAAAATTACATAAAAATAAAAAAAAAATCTACAAAAATTCTTAAAACATAAAAACCACTAAAATCCCTGAAATCCCTAAGAAAAATTATAAAATAAAAATCTCTTTGACCCAATAAAAACATAAAAATGTTATCAACCCTGAAAACCCTAAAAATATCTAAAACCTAAAAAACCTAAAAACCACTAAAAACTGTGAAAAAACCTAAAAATACAAAAAATAATCAAAACCCACTAGAAAATAAAAAACCCTATATATCCTTAAAAATGTTAAAAAATCTAAAAAATAATAAGAACCCTAAAAAGCATAGAAAAACTCTAAAACCCAAAAAAACCCCTAAAAACATAAAAATCACAAAAAACCCTAAAATACTATAAGAAATATAAAAAATCCCAAAAATTACCTCAATACATAAAAACCCAAAAACACCATATGAAAACCTTAAAAACCAAAAATCTCTTAAAACCCCTAACAACTAAAAAAATTTATAAAATCCATTAAAAACTATAAAACCCCATACAAACCCCTAAAACACTAAATAATCTAAATACCCTTTAAACCCCTAAAAATTTTAAAAACTCTAAAAACACTTAAAAACTTGAAAAACTGAAAATAAAAACCCAAAAATCCCCAAAAACAATAAAAAATCCAAAAACACAAAAAAACCCTAAAACCCTCAAAGTCCATAAAAGTTAATTAAAACAATCAAAATCCCTAGAAATCCTAAGAAAAATAAAATCCCTAAAAACACTAAAAAACTAAGAAAACCCAAAATACCTAAAAACACTTAAAACCCCTAGAAAACCTAAAAAATGCTAAAAACCCTAAAAACCTTAAAAACCCCAAAAAAACCCAAAAAACAATAAAAACCACCAAAAAAAATTAAACCCCTAAAACCCACCAAAACTGAAAAAACAATAAACTCTAAAAACCATTTAAACCAATAGTATATTAAAATACTCTAAAAAATCCCCAAGAAAATCTTAAAAATCAATAAAAATCCCCAAAAAAATGTAAAAAAATATAAAAAACTTGAAACCCACCTATGAAAAACCTAAAAACCTAAAAAAACATAAAACCGCGAAAAACATAAAAAACAAAAAAAAACCCTAAAAATTCCTAAAAACCCTAAAATAACTAAAGACCCGAAAAATTAATAAAAATCATAAAAATACCAAAAAAGTTATAAAAGTATAAAAAACCCCTAAAAACCCAAAAAAATGCTAAATACCTTAAATACCTTAAAATAGAGAAACCCATAAAACCCCTAAAGTCTTAAAAACCATAAAACCCCATAAAACCCTTAAAATAAAAAAAATCTAAAAACCTTTTAAACCCCTAGAAACATTAAAAACACTAAAAACCCGTAGAAACCCTAAAACCCTAAAAACCCTAAAAATCATTAAAAGTATAAAAACCCCAAAATCCTAAAAACCCCTAAAACTGTAGAAATGATAAAAATACTTAAAAACACTAAAAATATAAAAACCCCTAAAATTAATAAAAACACTAAACACCATAAAACCTTTTAGACCCCCCTAAAAATCTACAAAAACCCTAAAAACCCACTAAAAACACTAGAACCCTTTAAACTCCTAAAAAGATAAAAACTATAAAAACATAAAACCCTAAAAATTTTAAAAACCCCTAAAACCACCCAAAAAACCATGAAACCATAAAAATACATAAAAACGTAAAAACATATAAAATCCATGAAAACCCCTAATAAAAACATAAAAACCTAAAAAAACTTAAAATCCATAAAAACCTAAAAAATGCTAAAACCCCTAAAAACCCTTAGAAACCCTAAAAACCATAAAACACCTAAAACCTTAAAAAACACTAAAGACCCATAAAACCCCAAAACCCACTAATAACTTTAAAAACACTTTAAACCATAAAAATGTTTAAAACTCTAAAGACCCTCAATACCCCTCAAAAACTCAAAAAATACCCAAAAAATAAAAAAAACCTAAAAACATTAAAAACCCCTAAAAATACATGAAAAAACTAAAAACCCATTAAATCCTAAAAAAATACTAAAATACCTTAAAATGTAGAAAACCATAAAAACCCTGAAAACACATAAGAAAACCTTAAAAATAGAAAAACACTTAAAACCACTAAAATCCCCAAAAAAATTCTTAAAAGTTTAAAAACCCAAAAAACCCAATAAAAATTAAACCCAAAACTCCATAAAATCTTTAAAAACTAGAAAATCCCCTACCCCCCCCCCCCCCCCACCCAACTAAAAACTATAAAAACCCTTTAAACCCCAAAAAACATTAAAAAATAATAACATAAAAAATAAATAAAAGTAAAAAAAACTAATGCCCAAAAAAACCATAAAAAACCTAAAATCCCTAAAATCCATAAAACCCCTAAAAACCCATGAAATCCTGAAAAACCCATAAAAATTTCTAAAAACAAAAAAAAACTATGAAAATATTAAAAACAAAAAATAAGTAAAATCCCTAAAAAAACCTAAAATGATAAAAAAACAAACAAAAACCAAAACTCTAAAACCCCTAAACCTCGATAAAACCCTTAAAACCCCTAAAAACACATAAAAACAATAAAAACAAAAAAACCATCTAAAAACCCTTTAAAGTACTAAAATGTTAAAAAACATTAAAAACCGAAAAACCGAAAAAAATTGAAAAACACCTAAAACCCTGAAAAACATTAAAAACCATAAAAACCCAAAAATCCATAAAAACCTAAAAAACCAAAAAATATCTAGAACCCTAATAAACCTTAAAATTTCTCAAAATCCATAAAAATACCTAAAAATGTAAAAAATCCCAAAATCAATTAAAACACTAAGAGAAAATTAAAAACCTGAAACCACTTGAACCCCATAAAACCCCTAAAAACCCCTGAAAACTATAAAATCCTAAAACCTATATGACCCCTAAAAACATTAAAAACCATAAAACCCTAAAAACCACAAAAAACACTAAAAACACTTTAAACCCTTAAAAATGTTAAAAACCATAATATTTTAAAAAAAATCTAAAACCCAAAATCCACCAAAACCCTAAAAACTCTCAAAATCCTTAAAAGTCCTAAAAAGCATAAAAATCCAAAAAATACCCGAATAACATAGGAAAACATAAAACCTTGAAAAAAATGGGAAAACCTTAAAACCCTAAAAAACCCTAAAACCCTTAAAATTATAAAACCCCTAAAAACCCTAAAACCCATTAAAACCACTAATAACATTTAAATCCCTAAAACCCATAAAACCCTAGAAAGTTTAAAAAACTATAAAAAACATTAAAACCCCTAAAAAACTAAAAATAAAACCCTAAAAACAAAAAAAAATAAAAACCTTAAACAACCTAAAACATCCTAAAAACACAAAAATAACTAAAAACCGTAAAAATCATAAAATCCCAATAAATCCTTTAAAATCCCTAAAAATTCAACATATCCAGAAAACCCAGAAAACTCTAAGAAAACCTTCAAACCATAAAAAAACCTAAAACCCCTATAAAACCTATGAAATTATAGAAAGAAAAAAACCTAAAAAACCACCAAAAACCATAAAAACCATAAAAACCATAAAAACCTAAAATCCAATTAACCCTAGAACCCCACTAAAAACTCTAAAAGCCCTTTAAACCACTAAAAATTTTAAAAACACTAAAAAATTAAAACCCAAAAAAAGTAGAAAAACCATATGATCTAAAAAACATGATATAGATTAGATTTATCCTAAGGAGAATAATTTTAGGATTTTAAAAAATTTTAAGACCAATTGTTATTTAAATTGGTCCGAACCATACATTTTTGACATCTAACACCATGGTTATTCACATGATTTTATGGGGGTATTTGTCTCTAATTTGTATCTACGGATTGGAATATAAAAGGTGTATTCTATGGAGAACATATATATATTGGGAATTAATATCATGATTCTAATGGGGGATATACAAATAGTGTTGTTTCTATGGGCTCTATGGAAGGATTGTTTTCTCCCTCTAAAACTAAAGTGGTTTCCATAGACATGATCCCTAGTGTTAACTTCATAGATTTTGTTTTCCATCCCTCGTTGGATTTAGGAAAATTTTTGAAGGTTCTTCTTCCTCCCTCTATCCTTCCTAAGGGAGCATAGAAGTGGAATAACAACTTATTAGGTTATTTTATGGAGAAGAAGTTTAATTTTACATTGGTTTATAGAATTTACTCTAAATTATAGGGGACAGATTTGATTAAGACTTTGTGAAATGATAAATTCTGTTACTTATTCATGTTTTATTCCTTCCTATAGAATTCTAGAAATTATATTCAGTTGAACTTAGTTCTTTATAGGTAGATCAATGATTATCAGATTTTGGCATCCAATTATTTCCCTTAGTAAGTAATTCTTCTCAGGTTTTCTAGTTTGGGTGAATTTTTGAATATTCCTCTTGAATTATAGTCTTTTGAGGGTTGCAGCTACATTTCTAGTGGGACAAGAAATACTTTATTCATAGATAAATCCATGGTTGATATCAGAAGGATTAATTTTGTGAAAATTTGTATTAAAATATCATCTAATTAGTACCTTCTAGAGGAAATTGTCATGGACTTGCGATCCATCTCTTTCTCCATCAAATTGGATTATAGTTGGTTCCTAATTATTTTGATTTGGTAAAATATTTGGTAACCATTTTAATTAGTGAATGAAGAAGCCTATGGAATACTATGATGTAGGCTAGACCAAATATACCCCAAATAAGAGGATTTATTAGAATAATGACCTGCCACATGTTGATTCTTCTAGGTTAGATGGTGTCCGATATTGTCCTTTTCTTGTGAAGAAGATTTTGGATCCTCGGTTGTCCTCTACTTTTGGTAAACCTGATTATCTTCTCCCTATGAAATCATGTTATTCTACTATGGATGCTTAATGTTCATTTTCAATAAAAAATTATATTCCTAAGAATAATTCTTTAATTCCTATATGCAATTCTAGTGATTTTCAAATGGAGGATCCTCCTCTAGAAGCCATTGGTTCTTGTATAGATTTGTTTTATTCCTCTCCCTACTGAACCAACTATATTAAAGTAGAGGATTACTTTTTATGGTTCTATTATTTAGGGTGATGCATTCTTTTATATTCCCAATGTTTCTTCATCTCATTTTGCGTCAAAGTATTCTGAGAGTTTGGAGGATTTATCACCCAGGTCTGGTAATTCTTGGTATGTTACTAATATTTCTTCTTCTTCTAATGTAAAGAAGGGTTCTGAAGGAATGGTTGTCTCAATGCTTGGGTATAAGAAATATTTTTTTCAATCACCAAGTTATCTAGGTGTTGTTGATGTTGTGGATTCCTCTCCATTTCTGGAACCCCCAGATCTGGATATTCCTCCATATTCTTTGTTAAGTGATAATACACTTAGGGACAAATTATTTATAGTGGACGAATACAATGCAAAGAAGAATTTAATAAAAAATGGACCCAAAATGGCTACTTATGGACCCCCTATGTTTCCAATGTTTATTTTTGTAGTATGTAATATTAGGGTCCTCAACACCCCTAGTAAACAAATGGAGGTAAGTGATCTCATTTTTTCTAACAAGTTTATCTGTTTGTTTGGGATTTGTGGAAACCAGGGTTAAAAATGATAATCTTTTTTCCTATGGTAATATTATTCTGTGTCGTAACTACCTTTCTAAACACTATTCATCTCGTTTTGGGAATATTATACTTTTATGAAATCCCCAAATATTTGTTTTGGATCCTCATTTTGAATATTCCCAACTCTTAGAATGTCGAGTAATGGTTGTTAAGGTGGAATATTCCTATGTTATTTCCTTCGTTTATGGATATAATTATTTTTTTAATCATAGAACCCTTTGGGAGAATGTTTCCTTCTATGATTCTTCATGTAATGATGAATCTTGTATTTTCATAGGGATATTAATGTGTTCATATTTTTGGAGGATATATTTGGTGTTTGTTTAAACTGGAATTCTTCTATGGAGGACTTCCATTCAAGAATTACGAATTCAAATTTGTCAACTTTCTATGTTTGGGGCTAAGGTTATCTTGGAGGAAGTAGAATTATAGATTTTTGGGGATGATAGATAGATCCTTAGTTAACTCTTCAGGGGTCTCTAGATTACCCATTTCAAGTGAATATTTTCAACCATTTTTATCTCTGACCATACAACATTTTTTATCACAGATAGATATGGTATTCACTCTAGAATGTTTTTATTAAATTTTTAAATAATTGTGATGATTATGATTGTTTTCTTATTTTTTTTCCAAAACATGAAATGTTTTATTCAAAGGTTATAAAATGTTTTTATTTTATTATAAACTTAAGAGGGTTAAAATTTCTCTCATTAAATTTCATACTTAGGTTACTAGCGAAAATAATTATGAAATTGCTTCCATCTTGCCTAAATTATATGAAATTAAAACTTCCTCAATCTATAACGGACCCTATAAAGTAATTATTAAATTGTATGTTATATTTAAATAGATTATAAAGTACTTAATGCTAAATTAATCCCTCTATTCCAAATAGAAGATTAAGTTCCAATGGCTAAAGGAGGAGATCTCAATACTACCATATTTTTCAAGTTGGTTCAAGATCGATTTAATTCTTCCCAGATTTTTTTATTAAAAGATAAAATGTTTCAATTATCATTTGTCCTAGAATTATTATTCGTGATAGAGTTTATTTATTCCAATTCTTGATTAGATCCTATCATGTTACAACTTACTCTATGTATGGAGTCTTTTTTGTTTCACTCCATTGATATGAATAGTTGAGTTGTGCTATAAAAGACAATGGAGTCGATATATGTCAATAGGGCCTTATATTCCCTTCATACCAATAAATAATTGGATCTAGATAGTTTAAATGTTTTTCATTCTATAAGTATTGTTTTATGGTTGGATCAGATGTGAATGGAGAAGTTTTGGAATTCTTTAGCACTATTAAGATGTTGTGGGATGTTAATGGATCAAACATTTCTTTGATTAGTAAGGTGTCTCATACTTGCTCCATTATGGATTTTAGACCAATTTATTACTAAAAAACAATATACAGGTGTATTTATATGATCTTAGTTTCTATATTGAGATTGGTTCTTCATTCATGTGTCAATAAGGCTCAGTCATCCTTCATTCAAGGAAGTCAAATCTCCTATAAAATTTTGATTTCCTAGGATTTTATTTGAGGTTTTCATCATAAATATAGGCTTACAATATATCCCTTTATGATTTATTTGTTTAATTATTTTTATTCTTTCATATGTGTTTTCATTTGGGATTCCTTTGACCTTCTTGGTTTTCTATAAATATTGTCCTCTTGGATCAAAAGGTGTGTCTATTCCTCGATGTATACTGTGAATATTAATTGAATCATGTAAGGTAACATTAAAAGTAAGATAGGGTTAAGGAAATGGGATCTTATTTACCCTTCCTTTTTATTATATATATGGATGTATTTTCTCACATTATGGATTCTATCATTTCTTCTTCAAACTCTTACAATTTTCATTGGAATTTCTGTAAGTCTTCTATATCCCATTTTTTATTTTTTATGATATTCTATTATTCTCATTTGGAAATTTTGACTCATTTTCAGTCTTGAAACATTCGTTGAATATTTTCTATTCCTTGTCTAGTTTTATTATTAACCTTTCAAAATCTCTAATGTTCTCAGATGGAACTTCTTCTGATGTTCAAGATTGTATTGTGGAAATTGTTGGTATCAAGGGAGTGATCATTCCTCTATTTTACCTACGGGTTCCCCTCATTACATACAATACTAGAGCTGTTGACCATATAGATTTAGAGGAGAAATTTTTTAGAAGGAATAATGTTTTGGAAAAATTATTTTCTCTCCTTTGTGGGTCATTTATAGTGTTTTCAGTCATTTTTATTTGTTATTAAAATATAAATGGAATTATCAATTATTTTCCGAAGAAGTTGGTTATGTCCGTTGAAGAAAAACGTAGGATTTTTCTTAGGAAAGAGCCTTCACTTTCTACCACTAGGGAAAAAGTGGCTTGGGATTTAGTGGATAGGACTAAAGAGGATGGAGGATTATGTGTTAAGTAGGTTAGTGACTGGAATAAAGTGGTTATGTTTGAACATGATTGGGATATTTTAGCCCATCCTTTTATTCTATTTGGGTAGCCTGGGAAATTATTTTTTTGGATGGATTCTCTTAGTTTTGGGTGGAAAATGTTCCATGGAACTTCTCTTGGACCTATAAGACATTTTTGGTAATTCATGATTTTCATAGAGACCATATTTTCTTTTATATGTGTAATGGGTTGAGCATCTCCATATGGTTTTATTTATGTATTTCTAGAGGTCTTATTTTCTCCTTTATAGATAACCATATCATCTATGATTTCGGATTAACTAAATTTTCCTTATTTGTAGAAATAATTTTGGATGGTTCTTGGAATACAAAACCTGTTATCTCTACTGATATTTAGGATTTGTGGATGGAGATTCTCTTTTTCAATGGCCAAGAGCAGGTTATGATAGGATTCTTTAGAATTTTCAGACTCGGTTCTCTATTCATTTTTCCTGGAAAAAATTAAGATTAAAATGTACCAATATATCATGAAATTATTTAGTCTAGAGTCATTCCACACATGCCATATTTTACTACCTCTTATGGTTAGGAATCCTCGATTTTTTATTCACTCAAGATTGGTTTCAGTTAAGGGGTCTGTATTTTCTATGTTTCTTCCTTCTTTTTGAGATGGATTATGAATATATTGACTATATTTTATTTTAATTGTGAGTTCTCTAGGAAGTTGTAGTCTTATTTTTTGAACCTATTAAATTTTTATTGAAATTATGGATCCTTACCTACCATTTCTGATTTGTTCACATGTCTATTTAATGAGGATTACTTAAGAAGTGTCTTGGGAAAATTAGTGGTGGCCAGCTTGGTGTATTTTATTTGGATGGAAAGGAAATATCTGCTGCATTGATCTTACAGTCACCATGTCACTTATATCTGGATCATGTTCTAATTGACCATCCACTCTATTTTTTCTTATTAAAAGTGATTTTCCAATTTCAAGGAAAATTAGGATTTGGTTCGAAGATGAAATTTTCTAGGTTCTTGTCTTAGGGATGGTTGTTTATTTTGTTGGTGGGCTTGGGTTCCTTCTATGCTTTATTTGGGTACGTTATGTTTTTTGGTGATGGGATTGGGTTTTGTAAAGGTATAGGGTTGTATCATGGATTTTTTTAGATAGATTTAGGCTTATGTGTGTCTTTTAGGTAGTACTTATTGTGGTTGTTGTTTTTCCTCTTGCGGTGGGTGGGTGTAGGATGTTTAGGATACAAGGTGCTGGTGTAAGGGATTCATAGTTTTAGTGATTGGTATATTGCAGGAGAGGATTCTAGTGTAGTTTATATGGAGATGTAGGCTTTTAATCATGGTTTTGTAGTGATTGGGATTTGTGTTGGAGGATATTTGAGATGGGCTTGCCAAGTTTTGGTTGACTAGTTTCTATTTGGATTATGGTATTCCTGTTTCTGGACCAAATGCAAGGGATTTATTTTGGATGGATGTTTATAGGTTTTTGGTTGACCAGTTTGGTTTGATATTGGGGGATGAAATTTTTTATCTGGTGATTTTGGGATTTGTTTTATTGGGAATTTGGGTGGCTACATTGGGTGGTTTAGTGCCTTGTTGTTGCATAATGTTTCCTTATGTAGTACCCTCAGTTTTTTGGAATGTAACCATTTATTTATCATTTTCTTTTATGTAATTTTTATGGGTGAATTTAGGAATAGTTTAGGTATATTTTAAGGAGTTTTTTGGGATAAATGGAAGGCGCATGGGATGTATATAGTTTGTCTAAACCGTGTGGAAATCCTAGGAGAAACTATGGGAAATAGGAGGTTTAATGTTTCATATTTGGAATAGTTGGTTCTAGGCTATAGAAACCATGTGAGGAGACTATATGAGTCTGTTTTTGAGGTAGTATCTAATGCAATATTAGTGCATGGTTTGTCTAACCAGGTGAATAAACTATTCATAGGTTAAACACTGCCTCCATAAAAAGTGGATTAGGTCTGCCTGGCCTTTAATCCACTCATTTTCCCCCAAACCAGCTCTATATTGGGATTCATTTCTCTTAAGTACAAATAAGTTTCTCATAATTATCTGAAGAAAATATTAATTCTTCCCTCGGTGATTCGAAGCCGTATTCTTGAGGTATGTCATCATTCTTCTTCGTTCTTATCATGTTTCCTTAGATCTGCATTGATCTATATTTCCTTTATTCTCATATTCTAATATCTACACCTATTTTGGGTAGATATAAGATTCTGGATCCCAAATATGTTGATATTTGGTCTCATTTTTGTTAGGCGAAGTGATGTAATGTGGTTTCATGGAGAATCGACGTAGTTTCATGAGCGTTCTTCATCCGTTTTCAGTTTTCATCAAAATGGTTGAGGTAGGTGGCTTAACTCTCAAATCATATTAGTATAACTAAATTGAATGGTTTAAAATTTATTGATTTTTGTGTATTTTATTATGATTTTTTTGCTTTATGATTGATTTAATACCTTTTTGATGATGGTTGTGGAAATCTGGAAAACTTGTGCTTGTGAATAAAGTGTTTGATTCCTGATTTTAAAAGGATGTTTTGAAATCGTATTTTACTAGAATTATGAGAAATGGATTTGATTAAAGGGTTTTCAATGAAAATAATGGTTTTTTGAAATGGAATGGGTGTTTTGAATTTTTTTTAATGGTTTTCAATAATGGAACAGTTTTATTGAAATGGTTTGAATTGGTTTATTTGATTGATTTTGGCACATATGGGGTGTGTGAGTTCTTGTTTAATGTTACCCTGAATAAGGGACATATACCATTGGGGTACAAGGTGTTTAACCTTGTACCAGGGTAATGTTTCTTTTTGACACAATGTCATTGGATGACAGACTTCTCATGAGTATGGAACTATCAAACGAAGCATGCATGGGTGTGTGTGTTGTGAACCATGGAATTGGTATAATGAAATGATATTGAGAAATGGTTTTTAAATCCTTTTTTGGTTGATTTTTTTGTAAGCGTGACTTTCTAGAAAATTATATGGAAAATAGAACTTGTTTACTCTTGGTTAAAAATGGCTTTGGAACATGTTTATTTTTAGTTATAAACTGTTTTGGGAAATTGTTTTATATAAACGGTTTTATATAAATTTTTCTAACCTTTTTATCCTAGTGGAGTGAGTAGAGAAGTCATTGTGGAAAACCTACTGAGATTTATACTCACCCCTACTTTGGAACTTTGGTTCTCTTACTGATTCTATATTCTGATACATGAGCACGGGAAAACTATCATAGATATTTTTCACTACCTCATGATACTTGGGTCTTTTGGTGATGTTGGAGAATAGAGATATGGATAATGGAGTCTTCTGGTCATCTTGGAGTCTTTAGTTGTTCTTCCACTATTAAACTTTTTTTAGTTTGTTTTCCGATATAGAATTCCTCAGTGTGATTTTGTTTTAAATATGATGGTTGAGTAGTCTTTTTTTATCATGAATAATATAGTGGTTTTATGGTTATCGTTTTATGGTTAGTGGTTTATTTATTAAAGGGTAAATCATCCCCCACATGAATTTGGAACCCTTCGGAATTTATTTCTTGGATTTTTCTTCTTGGGGATGTTTCTTAAGGCCTAGTAATGAATCATTTTTTTCTCAATCCAATGAGAATAAGTGTGTAATTAAAATGGTATCGTTTTGTTTGGTCTAAAATCAATTTTAATATAAGTGGTATCAGCTTGTTCCTTTCCTTGTAGAACAAATAGTCATAAATTTTCTTTGTCTTGGAGTTGAAATTCATTCTTTTATATTCCTTGGGTCTTGATATTAGAAAGGTGTATCATTTTTCTGGACATGAAATGTATAGAATAAAAAGACATTGATAACCTTTTTATTCTTAACAGCAAATTACCAGGGACTTGGGTACATAAGTATTTTGGAGACACTTATGGGATTTTGGAGATCTCATATCCATGGGGTTAGCCAATGAGATGAGCATGACATGCATTGTAGATGAGTGAATCCCCACTAGGATTGAATATTTTATATAGATAAATGATTTATGATTTTTTACATTGTGTTGAATTTTGAAAAATGTAGAGATTGTTTTCAAATAAATGGCTTTGAAAACATAATGAATAATGTATTTTAAAAATGGTTTGATTTTCAAAAGCAAGAACCAAATTTTTCAAAATAGGATGAAGGGGAAAAACATTCTTTTGAATTTTTTTTTGTGATAGTTGATGTTATAAAATTTGAAATGATAATACATCAGTTTCTATAGAGTGAAACATATAGATTTTATTGTCTGTTTATAAAATGGAACCCAATAGATGTTGTAGAAACCAACCAGATGAAGCTACAGAGAATATGGTTTCACCTGAACTAGTAGAGAACTAAGAGCTAGTTTAGATTATTGTCCAAGAATTTCAAGATGTGGACAAAAGAAACTGAAGGGATGAGACAAGGCATGCAGATCATTCCATCAAGTTCATGAAGTAGAATCCACCCATCATTTAGGGTGATTTTGAGCCTAAAAAGGCGGAGGTGTGACTGAATAGGATGAATTGTATCTTTGACTTAATCAGCACAATAGTGGAGTTCAAGGTAAATCTAGCCACTTATATGTTAGAGGATCTTTCATGCTAGTGCTGGGAACTAGGGATACATGCCAAAAGAGATCAATTCCTGATTTATGAGGATTTAAAATAATTTTTAAAAAACAAATTCTATCCTCCAAAATTCAAGATCAAAAAAATGAAGGATTTCATCGGACTGAATCAAAAAAATCTCTCTATCATATAGTATGCTACAAAATGTATGAATTGAGTGTAATTTTCACCAGAGCTTGTGGATAGTGCATCCTTGAAGGTACATATATTTGAATCAGGGCTATGGAAGTAGATTTGATTGAAAATTATGGTTCTTAGTATTACCGATTATACAGAGATGGTGAAAAGATATACAATTGATGAACATGATATCTCATGAGCAATGGGAGTATGATGTATAAATATACCCATAGGAAATTGTTGTAACTTTAATACTAGAATAAAGAGAAATATGGACACCTATTTCAAAGGAGGGATCAAGACAAAAATTAGATGTTTCTATCAGTGAACCTTCCTCCATGACCCAAGAGCAAAGAGGTATGATTCCAATATTTTTTTTTAAAACATAAAATGAGAGTGTGTGGAAATACCTAGAGTATGTCACAATAGTAAGTACATGGGAAAACATCAGCGTTATTTTCATAGTGCTCTAATGTCATGCGCTTGAGATATTTCTGAGGTGTCACAAGCATATTATTATTTGACCATACAAGGTCAGAATAATCACAAATGTTAGTAGAATAGGTCTATACATAGTGATGATATGAATAAAATGAATCCTCAATAAGAGAAATCTCAGTAAGGAAATAAGGATAAGAGTTCATCAACGAATTAAATTTATGGAGTTGAACAGGTGATTGTAGAAGATCAGTCTGGACCATCTATGGTGAGAGGTATGATTCTATTGAATTTTACACTTGTAAAAGTGTTGTTGGATACGGGTGCATCATATTCCTTCATTTTTTCTCATGCTGTTGATTTTATATGTTTAAAATTTTAGATTATGTCCTCCATGTTAAATATTCAAACTCCTCTCGGTAAAAGAGAATGTTGAGCCTTCGTGTGTAATCATGTTCTATAACCATTTATGGAGTTGAGATGGAGTGGGGATTTTTGGTGTTGTAGATGGATATCGTTGATGTAATCCTAGGTTTGGATTCGTTGATAGTGGTCAAAGATCACATAGACTGTTATAGTAGAATAATTATTTTCACAACTGAGGATAGCATCGACCTTCTCTTCAGAGGAAAAAGGGTTATAGAGATAAGTGACATGGGTTTTTTGGTACCAGTTTTGGGAATGATCTCTTACCAGTTAGTGGATTTGACTTTGGAACTGACGGAAGGGATCAAGGATAGTGGTTTTCATGCAGTCATGGATAAATTTCCACATGTCTTTCCCAATAACATGGAATGGTTACCACCTATAAGGGAAGTACTGTTTATGATTGCTCTCCTTCTAGAGACCATTACTACTTCAATTCTGTCTTATAGGATAGAACCAACATAATTAATGGAATTAAAAATGCAGTAGGAAGAGCTGAAAAAAATGGTTTCATTTGACCGAGCATGTTTTAATGGTAAGTACCAGTCTTTTTCCTGAAGAAAGAAGATGAAACTCTAAGGATGTGTATGGATTATCGTAAGATTAACCATTTATGATAAAGAATAAGTATCCACTTCCACACATTGATGATCTATTTAATAAATTAATTAGAGCCCAGTGGTTCTCTAAAATTGATCTGTCATTAGGATATCACTAATTACATGTTCGGAAGGAGGATATTTTGAATACATGTTTTAGAAACAGATATGGATATTATGAATATGTATTCTTTCCTTTTGGTCTTACGAATTCACCAGTGATATTTATGGTATTGATGAATCAGATATTTCAGAGATATTTGGATTTATTTTTTGTGGTGTTTGTGGATGATATATTGGTGTATTCAAGGAAAAATTTTGTGGGTGAGGAATATTTAGTGATAGTGTTATAAATCTTGAGATACCATAATTGTTATGCTGAAATCTCATATTGTGATTTTTGGATACAAGAGGTATTCTTTCTAGGACACTTAATTTTTGAAAAAGTTGTTTCAGTGGATCCTAAAAAGATATAAGCTATTATATGAAGGAAACCCCCCAAAGAATGTATTTGAGATATGAATTTTTCTTGGTCTAGCGGGTTTTTACCAATGCTTTGTGTGTGACTTCTCAAGACTAGATTCACATATGACAACTTTTACAAAGAATAATTTTCCATTCCGATGTATTGAGGAATTCTATATGTATTTTCGAGAGCTAAATGTTCATCTTACATCATCACCTATCTTGATTTTTCTAGAATCAGGACAATGGTATGTGGTGTATTGTAATGCTTCACGATCTGGGATGGGATGTGTTATTATGAAAAGAGACCATGCAGTTTCTTATGGTTCAAGGTAGTTAAGAGTGCATGAGAAGAATTTCCCAACACATGATTTGTAGTTAGATATGGTTGTCCATGCCTTGATTACATGGGGTAATTATCTCTTCGGTGATAAATTTACTATGTTTAGGGATCATAAGAGCTTGAAAACATTTTCTCAAAATGATATTTGAATCTGAGTAAAATGAGATGGATGGAGCATCTTCATTTTTTTTAATTCGACTTGATGTATAGACCAGGAATATGTAATTTAGTGGCCGATGCATTAAGCAGAAATTCATATGCACAATTGGTGAAAGATGATTCAGATGAGTGTCAGTTAATGTCGGTCCTAGATGACATGCATGTGGAATGTTAAGAACAAGTTGGTGTTTTAGTTTTCTTTTTAGTCTTTGTGGTTCCTAATTTGGTAAATATGGCCAACGAGTCACAAACATCTGATGTGGAATTCCAGGTTATGAGTTTAAAACTCAATGGTGGGGAGACCATTGAGAGCTGGGAAGTATAGGGGAGTTTTTTCTTGTGGTTGAGAGATCATATGGTTCTGCCTATGGATTGTTATGAAAAACATCTTTATGCTTACCGTCATTCGATATGGGATGTTCATTAATGAATATAGAATATTTATAAGGCATTTAAAGTGTAGTTTTGGTGGATTGGTATGAAACAGAAATTGGATGGGTTAATTTCAAGGTGCTTAACTTGTAATTACGTTAAGTCATAACATCAACGACCAGTAGGTATGTTGTTGTATTTACCTATCCCAATGTTGAAATGGGTGAAGATAGCCATATATTGTGTTACAGGTCTCTCTGGAATGTTCTGGAAACACGATTCCATATGGGTGATAGTGGATCGTCAAACCAAGTCAGAGCATTTTATTCCTATTTGTGAAACGTGCATAGTGGAGGATCTATATATAAAATAAGTGATAAATTGATATGGAAAACCAGTTTTGATAGTCTCATATAGATATATGAGGTTCAAAAATAATTTCCAGAAATCCTTACAGAAATCCATTGGCACTCGGTTGACTATGAGTATGGTGTATCATACTTATATGCATGGTAAATTCGAAAGAATGATACATAAATTTGAAGAAATTTTTCAGGCTTGTTTTATATATATTTTTGGCTAATGGAAATATAATATAACCTTAGTGGATTTATCTTATAATAATTGCAATCCGGCCTCGATACATATGGCTCCTTTTGAAGCATTGTATGAGAGCCTATGTAGTTATCCACTTTTCAGGGTGGAAACAAGTGAGACTTCACTATTTGGGTCGAGCCTTGTCTAAAAAACAACGTAGAAGATTTAGTTTATTAGGAAACAAATGGAGGCAACTTGGAGTCATCAGAAGTTGTATGCAGATCATAGTCAAAGACCATAGTTGTTTGCGGTGACTGATCATGGGTTCTTGTAGATTTCTCCAAGGATTGGACATCATCATTTTGGAATGAAGTGAAAGTTGTTTGCTCGATACATTGTACATTTAGGGATATTGTAATGAGTTGTAGATGTTTAATATCAGTTGGTGTTTACACTATGGTTCATTTTGGTACATAACGTGTTCCACGCATCTTGGCTAAAAAAGTATCGGCATGATCTTGACTATGTGATCAAATGGGATCACATCAACCTAGATCCGGATGCTTCATTCGTACATATCCTGTTTCATATTTTGGAGAGAAAGGATGATGTATTGTGTTGAAAAAGAATTGGTCTAGTGTGGGTTTTATTGAAATATGTCTAGATTCAAGAAGAGACTATGGAACACGAGAAAGAAATGAAAGTGCAATGGCCGGAACTCTTTTAGGGAAATAATGGTTTTCTACTTTCTGAGGGTGGAAAAACTGATGGTGGGGATAAATTAATACCCTCTGATTTATTTTTTGTAACCATTTACTTATTTTATTATAGTATATAATGTTTATGGATGATGGTGGGGAGAGTTTTGGAATCATTAAAGGATTTTTTTGGGGTTAAAGGGAAGTTGCACGGGATGCATACGGTTTGTTTCAACCATGAGAAAATCCTATAAGAAACCATGCACGGTAGAAGGTTTGAGGGAGTATCTTCAGTACGGTTGGAGATTAGTTAGGGAGACCATGTAATGAGGTTATGCGATACTAGTCTTGAGGCAGTAACTAACATGTGGTTAGAACATGGCTTGTCGAACTGTGTGACTAAACTGTGTGCGGGTTAAAAACCACCTCCATAAAAAGTGTATCTAGGTCATCCTTGAATTTAATCCAATTTTTCTTTCCTTAAACTAGATCTTACTCAGGATTTTGATTATCCTAAGGCCAAATAATGTTCTCCCTTCTATCCTGAGGAAATTTGAAGGCTTCCCTTGGTGATTTGAAGTCGGATTCTTGAGGTATGCCATCATTTTTCATCGTTCTTGTCATGTTTCCTTATATTTACTTAGATCAACATCTCCTATATTCTTATATTATCATATATATTCATCTTATGGGTAGATATAAGATTTTGGATTTCAAATATTCTGATATTTGTTCTTATTATTTATGGGGTAAGATATCTAAGGTGTTTTCATGGAGAATCACCCGGTTTCGTGAGATTTATTCTTATTTTTTTAGTTTTCGTCACAACAATTGAGGTATGTGGCTTCATTCCCAACTCATCATAGTAGAAATGAATGGAATGGTTTCATTTTTTTTGTGGTTTTAATTGTGAATTGGATACTTTATGATTGTTTGAATCCTTTTTGGTGATGGTTGTGGAAATATGGGAAATCGGTGCTTATGAATAAAGTGTTTGATTCTTGATTTTAAAATGATGGTTTGAAATGGGATTTTTTTGGAATTATGACAAATAGATTTTATGAAAGGGTTTTTAATAAAATTAATGGTTTCATTGAAATGGAATGAATGTTTTTAATTGGGTTTTTAATGGTTTTCAATAAAGGAATAGTTTTATTTTAATGGTTTGAATTGGTTTATTTGGATGGTTGTGGAACATATTGGTTGAGTTAGTTCATGTTTTAAATTACCCTTCATAAGGGACGTGTTCCATTGGTGTATACGATTTGTGACCCTAGATTACAGGCATGTTTCATTGGGACACAAGGTAATTGGATGAGAGACCGCTCATGGGTATGGAACTGTCAAACAAATCATGCATGGTTGTGTGTGTTGTGAACCATGGAATGGGTATGCCAAATTGATATTGATAAATGGGTATTAAAGCCTTGTCTATTTTATTTTATTGAAGAGTGTCCTTCTTGGAAATTTGGTTTTGTACTATTGGTTACAAATGGTTTTGGATCTTGTATATATTTAGTTATAAACTATTTTGGGAAATGTTTTTCTATAAACTATTTTATATAAATATTTCTATCCTTTATATCTTAGTGGTGTGAGTAGAAAATTCCTTGAGGGAAAACCTAGTGAGTTTTATACTCACCCCTTCATTGGAACTATGGTTCTCTTACAGACTCTATCTTCCAATACATGTGAAAAGGTATAGTGTCATGTGTATTTAGCACTACCTCGTGATACATGAGATATTTGGTGATGATGGAGCATGGATCTATGGAGAAAAGAGTCTTATGGTCATCTTGGAGTTTTTTTTCTTCTTCCACTATTTACCTTTTTTTTGTTTGGAATCCACAATAGCATACATTTTTATGGTTTTGTTATAAATATTATGTTCAAGTTTCTTTGTTTTTATCATTCATCTTGTAGTGGTTGTTTTCTTATGGTTGTTTAGTTAGTGATTTTTTTAAGGGTAAATCATCCCACACTTACATTTAAAATCATTTAGTATTTATTTATATCCATTGGTGTCTTAGGGATTTCTCTTAAGGCCTAGTAATAATTATTTTTGTTCTTAAGACAATGAGAATAAAGTTTCACTACACCTTAACTATTGGGTTTGTGAGGAAGCTGGTGGTTCGGGCTGTGCATGGGTTGGTGTTGTTGTTCTTATAGGCATGTATTATTTTTTTGGATGGGAGGTGTTGGGAGAATCTTGGGATTCATTTTCTTTACTAGTGTTAGTGTCTGGGAGGGCTGGGTGGTTTTTTGTGCTGGGTGGGGAGATTTCAAATCCTAGTGTTTTGGGGGAGTGGTGTTGTGACTGGGTGATATGTGGATGGTTTGTGGTTTGATGATGGTATATGGAGGTGGGATATCAAGATGGTGTTTTGTTGTAGGTGTGTTGAGTGGTCTTCTACTGGGATAATATGATTCTAGTGACGGTTGGATACGGTTAACCCTGGATTTCTACTAGTGAGGTTTTGTTTGTGCTTCTCATGGGATGATCGATTATCCAGAATCAGGAGATTTTAGAGCTTTCATGGCTTGGATGTTGATGATGTTGTGGTTCTATTGGGTTTTTGAGATGATGATTCAGCTGGACTTGACATGGATATTGTTCAGTTGGTCTTTGTGTGTTCTGGTGGTTGTTTCTTTCTTCTATAGGTTGATTAGCTGTGATGTCTTTTGTTTAGGGCTAGAGAGGGAGGCATCTTTGGTGATTTTTACTGTCAAGGATGTGTTTGGATTAATTTGTGAGATTATTGAAGTTTCATTTTATATTTCATAATGATCGTTACATTTTTTTGGATTTTGTTGATGTGGTGGCTAGTGGTATTCCAGGAATTGTGTTCATGTTTGTTGGTTATTGTGTTTTGGTGGGTGTGTTTGGTTGTGTGTAAGTGTGTGGTTGGTGTGAGTGTGGGTGTGCTCAGTTTTGTGGGTGGTGTGTGTGTGTGTGTTGTTGTTGGTGGTGTGTGTGCATGATTAGCTGGTTTTTGATGTTTTTGGATACTCTTATTTGTGTGCTACTATATCTTTATTGGCTTTTTATTTCATTGGTTGTGATACCCTCTGGAGTGCTTGCTGGATTTTTGATTGGGAGAAGTTGGGGTTCCTTTTTATTGGTCAAAATGTGTGCGTGCGTCAGGATCATGTGTGTTTAGATCATGGTTGGTGTGATATTTCTAGAACACCGATGGCCCTAGTATTGGTATTTTTTGTTGTTGGAATCTCTTGATTTAGGCTACTTACTGAGCTCGTGCACTGTTGGACGACATTGAATTTTTCTACTGGGTTTTTATGCTTCTTCTTGGTAGGTGTGGTCTTGTTCTATCATGGTGGTAGTACATTCCTTCTATCCATTTACCATCTAGAGGGACATCTCAAGATTCTAGGGTTGTTTTAGTCTTCTTGTTCGCTCGATCATTTTGGTTTCCTTTTTTGCTTCACTTGTGTTTGGTTTGGTCTTAGAACCTTTGTTGCTGGAATAACTTTCATTTCAAACTTAGGTGAATTTATTATAATTTGTCTTCTCTTATATATAATTTATAATTTTTTCTTGAAAAAACCCCTAAACCCCCAAAAAACCATAAAATCCTAAAAACCATAAAAATCCTAAAAAACTCTCAAAATATAGAAAAAACTCAAAAAGACCATAAAAATCCTAAAAAATCACTTAAAATCCTAAATAAAATAAAAAACACTTGAAAAACCATAGGAAAACCTTAAAACCCGAAAATAGTTAAAACCCCTTAAGAACTAAAAATTATAAAAAACACTAAAAAATCCAAATAACCTTAAAACCCAATAAAACCCCTAAAACCCGGTAAAAACTCTAAAGACCATTTCAACCCCTAAAAACATTAAAAAATATATAAACCATTAAGATCCCCCAAAATTCAAAGAAACCATAAAAAACCCTAAAAATCATAAAAACCCTAAAAACTCTCAAAACCCTGAAAATCCCTCAAAACCCTAAAAAACCAAAAAAATCCTAGAAAATCCCTATAAATATTTAAAAAATTTACCCTAAAACCCTAAAAACCCCTCAGAAAACCTTAAAAACATAAAATCATTTAAAACCATTAAAAACCAAAAAAAATCCAAAAACACTAAAAACTCCTAATACCATAAAACCCCTAAAACCATTAAAATGGACCACAATAAGGTCCTCCTATAGAAGCATTATTTCTAACTCTAAATGGGTGGTCTCAAGGAATTCAGCTTTGAATTGTTGGAAGACAACCTGGCTTGATCGGCCCATCTACGAATCTATCCAGCCCCCTTAGAATTTTAAGCATTCATCCATCGCTGATCTCAAAAACAACATGAGTGAGATTGAAAGCATCTTGCCGCAAAATATTATCGCACAAATAAAAATTTATAGCTTCATGGATATGGAATGTCTTATTTGGAAGCCCAATATGGTTGGGAAGTTGAGTGTGAAGGAGTTTTACCAGTTTGAATGTTAGCAGGGAATTCAACCCCCTGCTTGGCTCTCTAAATTTCGGAGGCCCTTCATTCCCCCTTCCAGCCACCTTCTACTGTGGAAAATTTGGAGAAATAGTTTTCCAGTTCAAGAGCAGTTGAAAAGAGTTGGGTGATGCCTGGCCTCTTCTTGTCTGATCTGTCTTCAGGATGAGGAAAATCTGTAGCATATTTCTCTTAATTGTTGATTGGCAGCTAGACTTTGGGTGTATTTGCATGGCATTTTCCAGCTGAAAATCTGCACATACAGCACATTGTCTGCTCTTTTCAGCAGTGTTGTCGGTGTGCAATACAGTCAATAGGTTTCCAACCTTCTTCTTGCTATTGATGGGGCCCTTGCCTTTTTTGTGGGAAGCCCAGAATAAATTGGTCTTTGATAATGCTCCATGCTGCCTCTGCACTGGTGTGGTGGAGATCCACAAAGCTGTCCACATGGCGTCTCATATCTAAGATGGTACGATGGATAATGATGTTAATTATATTATTATGTTGAGAACTCTTGGAGTTTATGGAAGATGCAGGAAACCAAGGGACTTTAAATTCCTTCGATGGATTCCACCAATCCCAGAATGGATAATAGTCAATGTGGATGGTGCAGCTCTGGGTGCGATTGGTCTCTCCGGTTGTCGTGGTATTTTCTGGACGTACAAAGGCTTTGTTAACGTATTATATTACCACTTTTTTGGGAATGGGTGTGCATATGAATTAGAGATTTTGGTCATGATTAAGGCTATCTGGTTTGCAGTTCACTTTAGGTGGATGCAACTATGGATTGAATCTGACTCGATGTTGGTGGTGGAAGCCCTCAAAATAAAAACAAGGAAAATCCCATAGAGGCTCCTCCCATAATGGGTTGAGTATCTAAGGACTTCTCAGGGTATGAACATTATGGTCACACATGCATACAGGGAAGCGAACAAGGTGGCGGACATGCTCTGCAAGAAAGCAATTGAGGATGGATGTTCCATGTGGTCATTTGTAGCACTGTATTTTTTTACTCCCCTTGTGGACTCGGACATGAAGGGTCACTGGAATACTAGGCTGTGCAGACCCTCCCTGTAAAGCCTTGTCCTTAATTTTTTATAAATATATTTTGTGGGGCTGGGACACGCCTGGCCCCGAACCTGATTTTCCTAAAAACATTAAAAACACTAAAAACCATTAGAAGTCATAATACCCACTAAAAAATATGAAAACCATTTAGACCCCTAAAATTTTTAAAAGACTATTGAAAACCATAAAATCCCTAAACAATAAAAAGTAAAACCCAAAAACCCTAAAAACTCATAAAAATATAAAAAATACCTAAAATCCCCCAAAACACAAAAATCCCTAAAAACCCTAAGAAAACCTAAAAACCATAAAACCCATAAAAACATAAAAAACCCTTAAAAACCATAAAACCCACTAAGACTCTAAAACCTATTTAAACCATAGAAAACTTTAAAAAATTATAAAACAAAAAAAACTAATAAACTCATAAAATAACCTAAAAACCCATAAAAACGTAAAAACCAATGAAACCCCTCAAAATACATAAAAACCCATATAAATCCAAACAATCCCTAAAAATCCCAAAAAAAAACATAAAAACCCTGAAAACCCATAATAAAACCTTCAAAACCTTAAGAACCTAAAAAACATATAATCCATAACACCCTAAATACTCTAATAATCATAAAATCCCTAAACAACATAAAACCCCTAAAAATCCCTAAAAACCCTAAAACCCCATAAAAATCCTAAAAATACCTAAAATCCATGAAAAAGTAAAAACCCTAAAAATATGAAAATCTCTAATAAAACCTTCAAAAACTAAAAACACTTAAAACCCCTAAAAACATAAAAAATTCTAGAAACCTTAAAAACACATAAAATAACTGAAACCCCTCTAAAACCCATAAACTACCTAAACCCCTTTAAAAAGACTAAAACCCATAAAACCCCACTAAAAAATCTAAAACTCCATTAAAACCCTATAAATGTTAAAAAACTCTAAATTAACAATAAAATATTAATAAATAAAAAAACTCTAAATACACGAAAAAACCATCAAACCCATAAAAACCCTAAAATTCCATAAAAACCTAATAAATCCAAAATAAAACTAAAAACTCAAAAAAAACCTTTAAACCCATGAAAACCTTAGGAAAACCTTAAAAACCTAAAAACACTTAAAACCCCAAAAAACCTAAAAATTACAAAAACCCTAAAAACCTAAAAACCCCTAATATCCATAAAACACTTAAAACCTTAAAAACCCTTAAAAACACATTAAAACACAAAAACCCTCTAATATCTATAAAAACCATTAAACCCATAAAATGTTTAAAAAACTTTAAAAAACATTAACACCCCTAAAAACCCTGAAAACCCATAGAAATCCTTAAAAAATCCATAAAAATACCATGAAATGTAAAAAATCATAATACCCTAAAAACCCTAATAAAACCTTAAATACCACAAAAAATAAAACACCTAAAAACCAAAAAATTATAAATCAATAAACAACCTATAATACCCAAAACCACCAAAAATCCAACCCCCACCCAAAAAAACATAAAAATTCTACAAACCCATAAAAACCCTATATAACCACTAAAATCTCTAAATACCCTTTAAACCCAAAAGAATATTAACTATCTTTATAAAAACATTAAAAAACAAAAAGTCTCAAAAACCCTAACAACCCAAAAAATCATAAAAACCCTAAATCCTCTAAAATGACTCAAAATACCTAAAAACCTAAAACCCCCTAAAATTACTAAAACATCCCTAAAAATAACTAAGAAATGTTGAAAATACTAAAAACACATAAAACCCCTAAAAACCTAAAAAATGATAAAATCCATAAAAGACTAAAAACGATAAAACCCCAAAAACCCTTAAAAATCACTTAAAATCCCAAACCCATAAAAATCCAAAAATCCCTAAAAAACCCAAAAACGCTAAAAAAGTAAAACACCCTTAAAAACACAGAAACACCCTAAGAAACCCTTAAAAACTAAAAAATACTAAACACCCTAAAATACATATAAAATTCTAAAAACACTAAGATACCAAAAAGGTCCATAAAAACCCTAAAAGTGTTTAAAAATCAAAAAACCATAGAATCCCTAAAAATCATATAAACCCAAAAACCCCATAAAACCATAAAACCTCTAAAAACTCTAAATAAAATTTAAACACCTAAAAACCTTCAAAAACTATGAAAAACCTTTAAAACACAAAAAAACTCAAAAAACCAGTAAATACCCAACAAATCGTAAATACCCTACAAACCCTAAAAATCATCAAAGTCTGAAAAACCCCTAAAAACATAAAATCCAAAAAATACCTAAAAACCCTAAAGAAGAAAATAACCCTAAAAACCCTAAAAACACATCATAAAACCTTAAAAACCCAAAAACTGTTAAAACCCCTATAAACCGAAAAAATGATAAAAACCCTAAAAACATTAAAAACCCTAAAAACTAAAAAAATAACTAAAAACCATAAAAATACCTAAAATAGAAAAAACACTATAAAATATAAAAACTCATAAAACAACTTAAACCTATAAAAAATTTAAAAAATAAAAAAACCTTAAAACTTTTAAAAATTCGAAAAAACCCTAAAAACCCAATAAACCCATAAAACCCGAAAAACCATAAAACCACTAAAACCCATTAAAATAACTAAAAATCGTTAAAACCAATAACAATACTAAAACCCCCTAAAAACTCAAAAAATTTAAATAATCATTAAAACCCGAAGACATCATAAGAAAACATTAAAGACCTAAAAACACATAAACCCCATGAGAAACCTAAAAAAATTAAAACCCAAAAAACGCTAAAAACTATAAAAACCCTCAAACTCACTAAAAACTATAAAAACCATAAAATTCATAAAAAATATCTAAAAACATAAAAACACCTAAATCCCTTGAAAAACTATAAAATAATTTCAAAAACCAAAACATAAGTAAAACATATAAAATCACTAAACAATGTTAAAACCCCTAAAAGACTCTAAAATCCCTAAAACCCAAAAAAATCATTTAAACCCCTAAAATAATTTGAAACTCCTAAAACGAATAAAAAATAAAAAACCAATAAAAATACTTTAATCCCCTAAAATCATTAAAAATTATAGAAAATCATAAACCCTCTAGAAAACTTTTCAAAACCTAACAAAACCATAAAATCCCTAAAACCCATAAATACACTAAAACCCCATAAAACCCTTAAAACACTAAAAAATATAAAAACCATTTAAACCCCTAAAAACGTTAAAAACCTATAAATACCTTAAAACCCCTAAAAACTCAAAAAAACCCTAAAACTAGGAAAAACCCATAAAACCCTAAAAATCCCTAAAAACCCATAAATATCATAAAAAATACCCAAAAATCCCTAAACATGAGAAATAAACTCTTAAAACCCCCATGAAAAACATTAAAACCTAAAAACACATAAAACGCTTAAATAACCTAAAAACCATAAAAACCATAAAAACCCCTAAAACATTAAAAACCATAGAACCGTAAAACCCCATAAAACCCTAAAACCCACTAAAAATTCTAAAAATCCTATAAACACATAAAACATTAAAAATATATTGAAACCATAAAACCCTAAAGAACTCAAATAAACCCCTAAAATCCCATAAAACAACTAAAAACCTGAAAATACCTTAAAATCCCAAAAACCCCAAAAACTATAAAAATCCTAAAAACCCCCTCAAATCCACTAAAAAACTAAATGTCCCTAAAAACCCTAAATATCCATAAGAAATAAAATAAAAAAGTAAAACACTTAAAACAACTAAAAACATAAAAAATGCTTAAAACCATAAAAAACCCAAAAATATATAAAACACCATTTAACCAGGAAAATCCCTAAAAGACTAAAAAAATAAAAATCCTAAAAAATCCATAAAAGACCTAAAAACATAAAAACCCCTAAAACCCTGAAAACCCCATAAGAAAACCATAATATCCAAAAACCACTTAAAATACATAACAACATTAAAAATTATAAAAACTGTATAAAAATCCTAAAAGGACTCTAAACCCTAAAATCCCCTAAAACTGTTAAACACCTAAAAAACATAAAACCCTAAAAAAGAAAAAAAAATCCTAAAAACCACTAAAAACTATAAAAACCCTTTAAACCCCTAAAGTTTTTTAGAAACACTAAGAACCCTAAAACCCCAAAAAATTTAAAAAAACCTACAGACCACAAAACCCCCCAAAACCCCTAAACACCAGAAAACCCCTAAAAATCCCTAAAAACCCTAGAAACCCATAAAAATCAATAAATTCCCTAAAAAATCCCAAGAAATGTAAAAAACCCTAAAACCACAAAAATCCTAAGGAAACCTCAAAAACATAAGAACACATAAAACCCCTAAAACCGTAAAAATGATAAAATCACTAAAAACCCTACAAACCGCTAAAAATCAAAATACCCATGAAAACCTTAAAACCCAAAAAACCCCAAAAAACCCTAAAAAAACTAAAAAATATAAAAATTCTTTAAACCCCTAAAAATGTTAAATAACTCTATAAATATTAAAACCCATAAAAAGGAAAAAAAATAAAAATGCCGAATAAACCTTAAAACCCCTAAAAACCCTAAAAACCATTAAAACCCCTAATAAGAATATAAATCCTAAAAAATATTAAATTTCCATAAAAATATAAAAATACTAAAACCTTGAAATCCCATTAGAAAACCTAAAAAAATAAAATAAATAAAATCCCTAAAATCCAAAAAACAATAAAAACACTAAACCCCTAATGAAATAAAAATCTGTAAAAACCTTAAAAAACCTAAACCCTAAAAAATCCATAATAACCCTAAAACCCATTAAAAACACTAAAAAATATTTAATACCCTAAAATATTAAAAAAACCCTAAAATCCCTAAAACCCCAAAAAAATAAAAAACTCATAAAACTACAAAAAACATAAAAAACTAAAACCCTTGAAATCCTCAAAATAACTAAAAACACAAAAAAACTAATAAAATCGTAAAAAAGTGGTAAAAATTCCTAAAAATATAAAATCCTTGAAAGACCCTAAAAACCACTAAGAACACCTTAAAAATCTAAAAACACTAAAACACTGAAAAACCTAAAAAATAATAAAAACTCTTAAATCTCTAAAACCACTAAAATCACTAAAACCCTAAAAATCCATAAAAACAAAAAAAATACATAAAAATCAATGAAAATATAAAAAAAATAAAAATCCCTAGAACTCCAAATAAAAACAAAAAAGAAACAAATGAAACCCCCAAAACACCTAAACACTCAAAATCCCATAAACCATAAAAAACCCATAATAATCCTAAAAAAACTATAAAAACCCTAAAAACATAAATTCCAATAAAACCGTAAAAACCCTAATAAAACATTAATAACCAAAAGACACATGAAACCCCCAGAAAAAATAAAAAAGCTAAAAACCCTAAGCCCATAAAAAGCCACAAAACCCCTCAAAATACCTAAAAATCCTAAAATCCATAAAAATAATTAAAAACCCTAAAAAACATAATTTTTTTTTAAAACCATGAAACCTAGAAAAAACCCTAAGAGAACCATTAAAACCTAAAACACTTAAAACCCCTAAAACACTAAAAAATGAAAATACCGAAAAATGACACAAAAATCCTTTAAAAAAATAAAAATAATAAAAAATACATAAAACCATAAAAATACTTAAAGACCATAAAATTTAATAGAGTGTCTAAAACCATTTAAACCCCTAAAAATGTTTAAAACACTAAAAAAATCATAAAACATAATAAAATCTAAGATAAACCCTTAAAACCCCCAATGCCTGTCAATTGAGATATCATAGCTCTTGTGAGCCCCATGCCCATGGGGGATTTTCTAGTGTGTTTTGGAACATTTTCCCTAGTGGATTATTCTTTCTTTCCTTCATTGAGGGCTTCTTTGATGGCCTCTTTGATGGATGATTTTGTTCAAGATGTTTTTTGTTCATGGTTGGTTTGTGGTCAGTGGTGAGGATCACAATTTTACTTCATCTTCACTAGTGGATCCATTGGAACTATTGTTTTCAATATTGTTTTGGATTATCGACCATGGTAATATCAAGTTTGGATAGCTATTGGTTCATTGGATGTCATTGATCCTTTGTTTTTGGGGGCAATGGAAAGTTTTTTAGGTTCTCTGTTGGTTTTCTTGGGGTTGTAGTTTTTGATCTATTTTCTCCTTCTGAATGGTTCATCATGAGAACTTGGACATAGAAGGATTTATTCCTGGGTTGGGTTGGTGGTTCTTTCCAATTTCTCTCAATGTTCTCCCATCAGCCAGTTTGAGGTTCATCAGTTGATGATAGTGGATTCATCGGACGAATGGTTTCCTATTTTGATTTATTTTTCATCTTGATGTGGGGATTTTAGGTCAATGTTCCTCATAAGTGCATGGGTTCATGACTTTTTTTGGAGGATTGTGTTTTATCTGGATTAATTCCCACATTAACACAGGTGAAAGGTTCTTATCCTATCAGGGGTTCATGGTTCAAGGTCATGTGAACCAAGGTGTGTCAATTTTATATCATAGGGGTGGGAATTGTAGTTTTCTATCTCTTTATCGGTGATGTGAGGTTCAATAATTTCCTCAGTATTCCTTCTTTGATGGAATTTCAGAAATTTCTTAGCACTTCAGGTTCATCACCAATCCTATGCAGCTGTCCTCATCACCCAAGGTTGTGGTTTCGCAGCTTCCCTTTCTGTTTTGGTTCAATATGAGTTCATCGGATTCTATTTGGAACTGGGTTCCTGAATAGTATGCCTTTATTGTATTATATATCTAAGCATGGTGTTTTTGGTTCTTTAGTATTTTGGATGAGGGTTGATCGACTAGCATTGCTCCTATTTTTAGTTTTCAGGTTGACATTATTATAGTTGTTGTTTCCTAGTTTTTCCATTACTATATTTGGTTAAAAGGTGAGTGATGCTCATTAGTCTACTTGATTGGTTTCTTTTCTCTACACACCAGGTGGTTTAACACATGGTCTTTTCGATATTAATGATGCTCTGAAGATGATGGAATGACTAGTTTCTTCACTCATGGAGGGTTTTTTGGATGATGTTATATACTAATTGGGTATGTGGAGACCCTTGGTTGTCATAGGTCATTGTAGATTTGTAGGCTTCATTCTACTGGGTGATGTATGGTGGACCAATTCCAGTGGCGGTGATCCTTTCTGGTGGTGTGTGGGTTGATGCTGGTTTCTTTATTGGGTTGGATTTTTCTCAGATGGAGGGGTGTTGAACACTTTCATGGAGTTATTTTATAGATTATGGATATATGGGATGTTTGTGATATTGGATTTTAGGGAATGGTCTGATGTTGGTCCTGGGGTGGCTCGAGGCTTCCTGCTTGTAGGGGCGGGGACGCTAGCTATTGGGAGTTAGAATCTGGAGTTTTGTGTTGGGGCTCTAGGGTGTTTTGAGTGATTCTTGTGTAGAGTGTGAGGCTACTATTTTTTGCTAGTTTTGGGTACTGATGTTAGGGAAGGGTTGGTGTACTGCTTTAGGATGGTGCAATAGGGTGCTGGGTGCCTTATGGGTTCTAGGAGGTGGTACAACTAATGTGGGTTTATAGGATGATGGTTGATTATTTGGGGTGGTGGATTAGCTGAGAAATGTTTTTGAGGTGTCATGGGAGCTACTGGGAGGGAATATGAAATTAGATGGTTGGTTCTAGTTAGGTACAATGGCTATAGGTGTTATTGCTACTGACTTTTAGGTGTTGGAGGTTTTGTTTTTTTAGACTATGTTTCTTCTAGAAAGTAGTTTTTTGTGGGATGTGAGATGGTACAAGGATTTTTGGATGTTTTTTTAGTGGTGAATGATACTTATTTAATGGGGTGTGCTATGCGAGTGGAATGGGATAGTGTTGGTGGTTGTTGTTATTGGTTAGGGTCCATTTCCTATGTCTTGTCTCTGTTTTCGTCTTGGAGGTGTTGGTGTGGTTGATGTTGAGTGGGTAATTTTTCATTCTCAGGTCATTGTATGGATTTTTTATGGTATGGGAACTATGGGATATGTTTGTTGGAGTGGAGTGGGATACTACTTGGTTGGGATTGTTGCTTGTGTAGGAAAGGCTGCTGGTGTTACTAGTGATCTAATTATACTAAGGTTTGGAAATTGATTTAACATTAGGATCTAGTGGTTTTGTGGAGAAATATCAAGGTTTAGTGGTGAGAGATTAGGGTTTAGTGGTTATGGAGATCAATGGGTATACTAATTTTCTCAGTTTCTTTGGGTTGTTCTCTTTGATTTATTGAGGTTTTCATGATGTGATCTGGATGATTTTGAGATTTTTGGATGGTGTAACTATATGTTTTAGGGTGGGGAGTGATGTTGGACTTTAAATTTTGTGTATGCTTTCTTATGGATAGGGGAAGGGGAATATAATATGGTATCTAGGTGATGGAGTTGTTTATTGGTGCAGTTGGGAGCTAAAGGATGTGATTTGGCTAGTATATACTGATAGAGGGAGTTTCGTCAGCTGGGTGTTGGTGTGGGTAGTGGGTGATATATGATGGGAGTTTGGTTGTGTGTCCAAAGATAGTGTAGGGGTTGTGGGTTTGTGGTGTTTTTGGGTGATCTTTGGCTCAATGGTGCGGATGATGCTAGTTTCTTAATTGGATCTATGGGGTAGGATGTGGGATGGTTTGTATTGGCCGAGTGATGGGGCTGCATGCGTGGATGTTGTTGGACAGGATTTACTTGTGATCGTATTTCTATGGAGTGGGATTATACTAGTGAATTATTTCTATTAGGGTTGTGAGCAGTTGTAGGGGTTATGTTTTGGTTATGTTGGATTTTGGGATATTACTTTATTAGGAAATGTTGAAGTAGAAGACTGGGCTGGTGCTCGTGGAGGGAGTTGATGGTTTGGGTCCATTACTGTTGGCTGGAGAAGGAGATGATTTTCTTTGTGGTATTGGATCTGTTTGAATAGGAGATGACACAACTATTTTTATAGAGTGGTTTGTTGTAGTAGCACTGGTTGTTATTGGGATGTTCACCAGTGCATGTGTTGTTGGAATGGAGTGGGAAGATACTTGGTGGGGGATGATGCTAGAGTGAAGAGGGCTGCTTCTGGTGCTTTTGTTACTAGTGAGAAGGTTCTATTGCTGAGGGATAACTATTTTTTAGAAGCTAAGATCTAATATTGTTTTGCTGCTGAGGATTTGGTTGGCTTGTGGGGTGTAATGGTTACTGGGAGATGGTACGGGGGAGGGAGTTTTTGGGTTTTGGGGGTTGGGGGTTGGGTGTCTAGGTCTAGAGCTATTACATTGGAATTTTGTATTTTTTGGTTTTTTGGCTTCAAAAGTTTATCTCTCCTTTTAAACCCAATGGTCTGTATGGGCTTTAAGAGTTTATCAAACCATTTTCGGGCCATTATTTGGATCCTCCTCACGAGGGTTCTCAAAACCTTTTTCTAGGAAATGGTTTGGATGTGATTTTTGAGGTTTCTCATACTGTTTTTCCAGGATATGGTTTGTTTGGTCTTCACGAGTGTGATGTGGCCCATTTTCCAGGTATTGTTTTTGATAGGCTTCACAATGTTTCTCAGGTCTTTCAGCTGGTTGATTGTCTGTGGTTACTTAGTCCTTGGATTCATTTCACCATAGGATGATTATGTTTTACTTCAATTCCCTTTATTTTGTAATTTAATATATATTTTACTATAAAAACACTAAAAAATATTAAAACCCTAGAAACTAAAAAAACAAAAAAAAATAAAAAAACCCCTAAAAACACTCAAAATCCCTAAAACCATAAAAAACATAAAAATCCTAAAATATCATGAAAAATATATAAAAACATAATAAAAACACAAAAAAACAAAGAAAACCATAACACAAAAAAACTCCTAAAAACATAAAAACACTAAAAATCCAAAAAACCCATAAAACCAAAAAACCCCAAAAAACCATTAAAACCCTTGATAACCAATAAAAACACTAAAACCCACTAATAAAATGAAAACCCATTACACCCATAAACAACATAAAAATTTTAAAAAACCATTAAAATCCTAAAAACTCAGAAAACCACAAAAAAACCCCCAAAAACTAAAAATCCATAAACACCTAAAGCCTCTAAAAATACATAAAACCCCTAAAAATCATTAAAATTCCTAAAAATTCCTAAAAAAATAAAAAATCATAAAAACCTAAAAACTATAAGAAACCCATAAAAACTTAAAAACACTTTAAATTCCTAAAAACATAAAAATGCTAAAAACCCAAAAAACACTAAATAACATAAAAACCCAAAAGAACCCCTAAAAACCCTAAGAACTATACCAATATAAAAAATCCCAAAAAGTCACTAAAAATATAGAAAACCCTAAAAACCTATAAACCCTAAGAAAAACATAAAAGACTAAAACACTTAAAAACACAAAAAAAAAACCAAAAAATTTCTAAAAACCCAAAAAAAAACTCTATAGAACACTAAAACCCTAAAACCCTAAAAATGATAAAACCACTAATTACCTTAAGAACACTAAAAACCCATAAAACCCTAAAAAAACTTTTAATATAAAAACACTTTAAACCCCTACAGTGTAAAAAGAATCTAAAAAACCATAACAAACCATAAAAAAATTCCTAAAGACCATAAAAACAATAAAAACCCTAAAACCCCTCAAAACCCCTAAAATCCAAAAAAATAATCATCCTAAAAATATTCCTAAAAATCCATAAAAATGTAAGAAACCATGAAACACTAAATGAAAACCATAAAAACCTAAAAACTGTTAAATCCCTTAAAAAATGTAATACACTAAAAACCCAAAAAACCATAAAAACTATAAAACCCCTAAACCTTAAAAAACCTAAAACCCATAAAACTGTAAAGACCCACTAAAAAATATAAAACTCATATAAACCCCTAAAAATTTTAAAAAACATTAATGAACCTTAAAAAATCAAAAAACTCAAAAAACATAAAAACCCATAAAACCCCATAAAACACTAAAAAAAACCTAAGGACCCTGAAAATCCTTAAAACAC
Organism: Viscum album; assembly: GCA_963277665.1. Taxonomy (NCBI): domain Eukaryota; kingdom Viridiplantae; phylum Streptophyta; class Magnoliopsida; order Santalales; family Viscaceae; genus Viscum; species Viscum album. The sequence continues at coordinate 1,120,381,476 of OY728152.1, forward strand.
TAATAAAACCCAAAAATCCTCAAAAATCTATAAAAATTCCTAAAAGCATAGAAAACCGCAAAACTTGTAAACCCCTATGAAATCCTTAAAACCTAAAAACACTTAAAATCTCTAAAAACCAAAAAAAATGGTAAAACCCTCAAGAAACCCTAAGAACCCCTAAAACACCAATAAACCTTAATACCCTAAATAAAAAAACCCCAAAAAATACAAAAACATATAAAACCCCATTAAACACCTAAAAATGTAAAAATACCATACAACCCTAAAAACCCTAAAGACGCTAAATAATCCCTTTAAACCATAAAAAGCCTTTAAAATCACTAAAAATACCTAAAAACATAAATAGCACTAGAAACCATGAAAAAAACATGAGTAAACCTAAAAAACCTAAAACCACATAAAACACATAAAAATCAAAAAAAAAACTAAAAACCCTAAAACACCCTAAAAACCCTCAAAACCATAAAACCCATAAATAACATTAAACCCCCTAAAAATTTATAAAAACCTTAAAACCCCCCAAAAATTGAAAAAACCTTTTAAAACCAAAAAAATGTTTAAAAAATATATAAAAACATTAAAAAACATAAAAACACTAAAACCCTAAAAACAAAAATAAACAATAAAAAACCTAAAACCCTTCAAAATCTCTAAAACCACATAAAAATCCAAAAAAGGTCCCCACAATCCCTAAAAATTTAAAGACCAATAAAAACCTGGAAAGCCCTATGAAAAACATATAAACCTGAAAACACTTTAACCCATTAAAAACATAAAATTGCTAAAAATTGTTAAAAACACTCAGAAGGCAAAAAACCCCTAAAAACTCTAAATCCCCTCAAAATCCTCAAAATCCCTAAAAACAAATAAAAATACTAAAAAGGACCTAAAAATACATAATAATGTAAAAAACCCTAAAAACCCAAGAAACCATTAAGATAACCACAAAAATATAAAAACACTAAAAACCCAAAAAACCATAAAAGACCATAAAACCCCCTAAAAACCATAAAACCCCCTAAAAATTAAAAACCCAAAAAAACCAATAAAAACACTAAAAACCATTAAAAATTATTTAATCCATTAAAACCAAAAAAATATTAAAAGAACTCAGAAAAACCGTAAAACCTAGAAAAACTCAAAAAACCCTTAAACCCCCCCAAAAAACCACAAAACCATAAAAACCTTAAAAAATCTATATAACCCTAAAAAACCAAAACAATACTAAAATATCACTAAAATCCCTAAAACATTTAAAAACTCTAAAAACCTTGAATGACCCTAAACAAACATGAAAAACCTAAATACACATAAAAGACTTAAGAAACCAAAAATTTGCTAAAAACCCAAAAAAAATCAAAATACCCTAAAAACCCAAAAACCACAAAAAAACTATAAAACCCCATAAAAACCATAAACCCACTAAAACCTATAAAAACCATATAAAACCGTAAAACATTAAAAACATAAAATTTCTAAAATCCCTAAAAAATTAAAAACCCGTAATACCCCAAGAAAATCATAAAAAACCTAAAAGCACTAAAAAGACATAAAACACTCAAAATCCCTAAAACACCTAAAACCCACCAAAACCCTTAAAAATCCTATAAAATCAATTAAAATCCCTAAAAATGTAAAAAATCGTAAATACCCTAAAACCCTATGAAAACCTTAAAAATGAAAAAAAATACACAAATCCATTAAAAATCTATAAAATGATAAAAACCCTAAAAACCATAATGACCCAAAAAACACCTAAAATCCCTTAAAATATATAAAAATCATAAAAATACAAAAAAAAATATCCTTAAATTCATAAAAAATAAAAACCCTAAAGTCCCTAAAAACCTTATGAAACCCTTAAGAACCAAAAAAACACATAAAACCCCTAAAAATATTAAAAAAATACTAAATACCTATAAAAGACCTCAAAAAATATAGAAAACCCCATAAAACCATAATCCCCTTGAAAACCTTAAAAATTACCTAAAAACATATAAAACACCTAAAATATAGTAAAAACAATAAACACCATTTGAACCCCAAATATCTTAAATATTTCTAAAAAACCATAAAACACTAAAAATTCCAAAAAAAACCCTAAAAATAGAAAAAAATCATAAAAACCCCAAAACCCCGCCAAAACCCCTAAAAACCCTAAAATAGAATAAAATTCCATAAATTACCTAAAATAAATAAAACCATAAAAACCTTAAACCTAATAATAAAACCTAAAAAACAAAAAAAACGCTTGAAACCCATAAAAAAATTGAAAACACTAAAAACCTTAAGAACCACATGAACCCATAAAAACCCATCAAAATCCCTAAAACCCTAAAAACCATAAAAATAGAAATATTGCCCAAAAATACCTAAAAATGTAAAAGAACCAAAAAAACAAAAAAAATAAGAAAACCTTAAATACCTAAAAACACATAAAACACCTAAAACACTATAAAATGGTAAAAACCCTAAAACACCCCAAAAAACCAAAAAACCCCTAAAAACTATAAAAACCCCCTAAACCAAAATAAAACATAAAAAATCATAAAATCATCAAAACACTATAAATACTATGAAGCTTCTAAACCCATAAAAATGATAAAAAACTCTAAAAAACCTTAAAACACTAAAATTCTTAAAATTCCTAAAACCCAAAAAAACCAAAAAACCAAAAAACCCTCAAAACCCTCAAAATCCCTAAAACTCATAAAAATCCAAAAAATCCCTAAAAATGAAAAACCCATAAAATCCATGAAAAACTCTAAGAAAACCTTACAAACTAGTGAACACTTAAAACCCTTTAAAAAACCTAAAAAACTCTAAACCACTAAAAAACCTAAAAACCGTAAAACCCTTAAAACCCCTTAAAACCATAAAATACCTAGATAAATTATAAAAAACCTAACAACTAATTAAATATCTAAAAACCATTTAAACCCCAATTTTTTTTAAAAAACTCTAAAACAAATTTAAAACACAAAAAAACTCAAAAAAACACTAAAAACAAAAAAAAACCATAAAAATAAAAAAACCCAAAAAAAACCTAAGACCCCTCAAAACATCAAAATACCCTAAAAACCATGGAAATCCTAAAAAACACAAAAAATCCTAAAAAATTAATAATCCATAGAGACCTAAAAAACCATTAAAAAACCATTAAAATCTAAAACACTTAAAACCCATAAGAACCTAAAAATGAAAAAAAATCCTAAAATCCTAAAACCATCAAATTCCATAAAAACCCTAAAAACCCATAAAAATCCAAAAAATCCCTGAGAATTACTAAACATGTAAATACCCAAAGAAAACCTATAAAACCTCAATACACATAAAACCCCTAAAAACCTAAAATACTATAAAATAACCTAAAATACCCTAAAATGCCCAAAAATTACCCTAAAACCATATAAATAGATAAAAACCATAAAACCCATAAAAATATTAAAACCCCTAAAACACATAAAAACCCTAAAAACAGTAAAAATTCTAAAAAACCATTAAACCCCTAAAAATCATAATGAAGAAGATAGAGATGGATCCTTATTCTCCTGTTGTGCTCTCTCCCCGTGCTAGGGCTCCACGACGCCACCTTCCCCTTCTTCCTGCTCGCTCTCCTCAGTTTCCTTCAGTAGCACTTTGGAATGGTCATCCGACCCTCGATGGTGAAGGTCCTTGGTGGATGATGATGGGCGCTTGATACTTGGTGGGTTACAGCTTCGACGTTTCAAAGAGGAAGGGTTTGCGTGCTTTGGCGACCCCGTTCGCTGACCTCAGATCTGGGTCTCATCTGAGGTGGATAACGACTTTGCACGATGGTTCTTGGAAGATGATGGCTCAGATAGAGTTTTCAAGGCGGCGTCTTTGGTCTGGCTCTGTTGCGGCACTTTGTCTCAGATCTTCTTTTTTGGACGGCACTCCTCGGTGGTTTGTTGGATCTGCGGAGGAGATGTCGCGTGGATGGGTTGAGCTGGTGCTAGTGGTTCAGGACGATTATTTCTTTCCTCAGCTACTGAGGATTAGATCTCGGAGTTTCTGGTATGTTGTTTTTCCTGCGTTGTGGATATCACATTTTTTTGGTGCGCCGGTGGTTTCTGCTTTCCAGTTGCTACAGCTTTGTGGGTGTTTGTTCGGGCTGCTGCTACTGTTTGTTCTTTTTGTGGAGTAGCTTGATGGCTGGGAATACTATTTGGTTACAGGGGTGTCCAAGTCTCTGTTTAAGATGGATCTGGAATTTTTAATGTTTTTGATACTGCTAGGGGAATCAGTGTGTACTGCTGCGGGTGATTGGGAGTTTGTCTTTGATGGTTTGCGTGGTGCGGAAGGGGATTGCCAGAATTGGTGGCATTGGTTACTACTTTCTGCAGGGATGGGGCATGATGAAGTTGTCATTTATGAGTCTGGTGCTGGTGGATTTATGTTACAGCTGGTGACTCTCCTTGGTGAGGAGGTGCTAGAGGCTGCGGATGTTTTAGGTTCGTGTTAATTCTGGTTTGACCCTCCTTTGCTGATGTGTGGTCTATACCCCTAGCTGTGATGTTGGGTGCGTTATGCTAGAATGTTGGTTTGGACTTGGCTAAAATGTGAGGAAAATTTCGATCTTGTTTCTACTGCTTGTGGTTCTGTTGTGATGAAGATAGACCTGCCCAGCGTGGTGGCGCAGGCTGAAGTGGGAGCTAAAGTGGGAGCTGGTGATTTTGGAGATGTAGCTAGATTGGTTATGAATCGGCGTGGATGTTGTATTTTGTTACTGGTTAATGGTGATGGATTCTATCTTTCTCTTGGGCACTGTGGATGTGTTCCTGGTGGTGGGTGTAAAGAATGATGCTGCTTCTTTGCGCTGACTATTGTCTCACTAGGAGGTAGTGAAGTGAATATGATTGGTGACGACGTGATGGAGGCCAGAGATAGTGAATCTGGTTACTGGTTGCTTCTTGGATGGGAGGTGTTGAAGGTGTTGGATGCTGAAACATGTGAGATTGGATGCTGGTCGCTGCTTGGCTGTGAGCATTGGATGCTGGCTTCTGCTTGGATAAGAAGTTATAAAGGGGTGATGGAGCTGCCAAATGCTGGAATTGGATGAGATGGTGTTGAAGTTTCTGTGAGTTTGGCATTGTGTCTTTTTTTTTGAATTTTCTTTTTTTGCGGTCTTTAGGTGTGTGGTTTTTATGGGCGTCTGGGTATGGGTTGATTGACCCCGCCCCTCCCTTGTCTGCAGTGTCTTCGTGTCTTTTTTCTAATAAATTTTGTGGATGCCAGGAATAGCCATGCCACGAGCCTTCCTTGCCCTAAAAATGTTAAAAAAATACTAAAAACCTTAAAAACGCTAAAAAATCAAAAAAAAACCAATGAACTTGAAAAAAATAGAATCGAAAAAAACCCAATACCCCCTAAAAACCCTTAAAATCAAAAAAACCAAAAAAATCCTAAAAATCCTAAAAATGCCTAAAAGTATCTAAAAAATAAAAACCATGAAAACCATGAAAGCTATTAAACCCCCAAATAAAACCCTAAAATATAAAGAAACATAAAACCTTAAAGAAGATTAAATTCTAAAAACCCTATAAAACCCTAAATAACATTAAAATCCAAAAAAACACAAAAACCTATAAAAATCCTTAAAAATCCCTAAATATCACTAAAAACATAAAAACCACTAAAATAAATAAAAACCCCTAACAAGACCATAAAAATCAAAAAACCTTAAAACCCCTATAACACCTAAAAATACTAAAAACCCTAAAGCCAATAAAACACCAAAAAACCTCGAAATCCCTAAAAACCTTAAAAGGCCATAAAATCGTAAAAGAGACATAAAAATTCCTAAAAACATAATAAAACCTAAAAGCAGAAAAACCCTTAATAAAAACATAAAACCCTAAAAAACCCTAAAAACCAAAAAAAACAAAACACCAAAAACTTATAAAAACGAACAAAACCCATAAAAACCTTAAAAGCCCTAAAACCCATAAAAACCCTAAAACATATAAACCTATAAAAACCCTTTAATCTCGTAAGAAAATATAAAATTTTAAAACCCTCAAAACACTAAAAACAAAAAAGACCCCCTAAAAACCTAAAAAAACTATACAAACCTTAAAAATCCCTAAAAACCCACAAAATCCGAAAAACCCCTAGAAACATAAAAAAACATAAAAAACCCTAAAAATCCATAAAAACATAAAAACCCATAAAACCCTAAAAAACAATAATAAAACATTAAAAACCTAAAAACACTCATAAAACCAAAAAATATTAAAACACTAAAAACACTAAAGACCCAAAACCCCCTCAAAATACCTAAAAATATTAAAAAAACATATAATCCAATGTAATACCTAAAAATTTTAAAAAACCTAAAAACCCCTAAGAAAACCTTAAAACCCAAAAAATACATAAAACCCCAAAAAACCATATAAATTAATAAAAACCCTAAAATCCTAAAAGACTGTAAAACCCTAAAACCCCCAAAAAACAATAGAAACTCTAACTCTCCATAAAACCCCTAAAACCCATTAAAATCTATAAAAACCCTTTAATCCCCAAAAATCTGTAAAAAAAACTAAAATCCATAAAACCCCTAAAAACCCAAAAAATGATAAAACACTTAAAAACCATAAAAACCTAAAAATTTTGTGAAAATCCCAAAAAATATGAAAACCTGAAAAATCTCGAAAAATGAAAATAAATCCTTATAAATGATGAAACACTTAAAATCCCTAAAAATATTAAAATGAAAAAACCCTAAAAACCATAAAAAACCGTATGACCATAAAAAATTATAAAACACATAAAATCTATTTAATCCCTTAAACATAAAAAACTCAAGAAACCTTTAAAAAATAAAAAACTTAAAAACATTAAAACCCTAAAAACCAAAAAAACCCTTAAAACCCAAAAACCCCTCAAAATCCCTAAAAACCATAAAAATCATTAAAATCACTAAAAATATCTAAAAATGTAAAAAACCCCCTTAAATACTTGAAAAAAACTAAGAAAAAAATAAAACCATAAAAACACTTAAAACCCCTAAAATTCTAAAAAAATGAAAAAAACCTAAACACCTCAAAATCCCGAAAAAACCCATAAAAATCATAAAAAATCTCAAAAATCCTGAAATCCTAAAAATCACAAAAAAATGAAAAATTCTATGAAAAATGTAAAATCAAAAAGGCACATAAAACCACAAACAAATATAAAAAATGATAAAAACCTAAAAATTATTCAAATACTATAAAAACCTAGAAACCCCTAAAAACCCAAAAAATCCCAAAAAATATTAAAACCCCCAAAACCCCATAAAAACACAATAAACCATGAAAAACTATAAAAAACCATTAAATCCCTAAAATAATTTAAAGAATCTAAAAACCATGAATACACTAAAACCCGAAAAACCCAAAAAACCCCCCAAAACTATAAAAAGCATAAGAACCCAAAAACCATAAAAACCCAAAAAATCCCTAAAAACTCTAAAAACCAATAAAAATATTAAAAATCCCTAAAACTATAAAAACACTAAAACCCTGAAAACCCCTAAGAAAACCTTAAAAACATAAAAAAAAAATTAAACCCCCAAATAACTTAAAAGGAGCTAAAAAACCTAAAAGGCCCTAAAAACCATAACTACCCCTAAAACCATAAAAACATCTAGAAGTATTAAAAAATTAAATGTCCATAAAAACCCTAAAATGAAACTAAAAACTCTGAAACTATTTCATCCCATGACAACATTAGGAAACTCTAAAAAGTTTTAAACCCCTAAGAAACTCTAAAAACAAAAAAAAATCCGTAAAAACCCTAAAAAACCCTATGAAAACCATAAAACCATAAAAATATGTAAAACCCCTAAAAATCATAAAAAATTATAAAATCTCTAAAAACCCTTAAAAAAATAAAACTAATAAATACCATAAATCACACAAAACACCTAAAATCCACAAAACCCCTAAAACAAATAAAAACCATACAAACCCATTAAAATCTCTAAAACCACTTAAACCCCTAAAAACATTTAAAAACTCTAAATAACATTAAAAACCTTAAAAAACTAAAAAAACTCAAAAAACCATAATGACCATATAAACCCCTAAAAACCATCAAAACCCCTTAAAACCCAAAATCCCATAAAAATACTAAAAAATACATAAATATCCTTAAAAATGTAAAAGACCCTAAAACCCTGAAAACCCCTAAGAAAACCGTAAAAACCTAAAAACACATAGAACACCTAAAAAACCTAAAAACACTATAACCTTGAAAGACCCTAAAAACACTAAAAACCCTAAAATCAATAAAAACCCCAAAAAACTAATTTTTTTGTAAAAACTATATAAAACAAAAATAACCACTAAAAACTATAAAAATCCTTTATACCCCAAACCATTTAAAAATTCTAAAAAACATTAAAACACAAAAAATCTCAAAAAAAAACTCCCCAAAACCCCTAAAATCTCTAAACATCCATAAATACATAAAAATACTATAAATCCCTATAAATACCATAAAAATTAAAAACCCCAAAAAACCTGAAATCCCTTAAAAACCATAAAAACCTTAAAATAGTAAAAAACATATAAAATCCTAAAAAAATGCTAAAACCCCAAAAAATCCATAAAAACATAAAATCCCCTCATAATTCATAAAATCCTAAAAAATACCTAAAATCCAAAAAGGTACAAAACCCAAAAAACCATGAAAATACAAATAAAACCTTCAAAACCTAAAAACCCATAAAATCTATAAAACATAAAAAATACTAAAACCCTAACCACCCCCCAAACCTAAAAACACACAAAATCCATAAAACCCTAAAACCATAAATATCCTAAAAATACCTACAAATCCATTAAAACATAAAAACCCTAAAAACATGAAAACCCTATTGAAAACATTATAACCATAAAGGAATTTAAAAACCCTAAAACACCTAAAAATTACTAAAAACCCAAAAAACCCTTAGAATCCATAAAACCCCTCTAAATCCTTCAAAAACATAAAAACCATAAAAAATCACTAAAAATCACAAAAAACACTAAAAAACCTATAAACAAAAAAACCCATAACAAAACCATTAAACCATAAAAACAAATAAAAACCATAAAAACCTAATTTTGTTTTTAAAATACTACAAAATTTTAAAAAAAAACATAAAAATATAAAACCCCTGAAACCATAAAAACCCCTAAAATCATAAAAACCCTAAAAACCCATAAAACCAAGTAATTTAATTGGGTCTCTAAAAACCATTTAAACCACTAAAAATGATAAAAACAAATGTAAAAATACTTTAAACCCTAAGAATATCGAAAGAAAATACCTAAAAACCAAAAGGGATCTTGATTGAGCTCTTGTAGCTCTCAGGAGCCCAATGCTCATGGTGGATTTTTTTCCATATTTTAGAACTAGGTTTCCCGATGATATCAGTTTGCTTGCCTATATTTTAGGGTTCTTTCATAGTCTCTATGATGTATTTTTTTCAAGATGGTTTTAGTTTGTGGTTGGGTTACGGTTAGTAGTGGGGCTCAGGGTTTTACTTTATCATCACTAGTTCATCTATCAGTTATCTTGGTATTATGATAGTTTTCCTCCTTATTCAGGGTTATCTCTGGGCTGGTTTTTTGTTGGTTCCTTTTCTATCATCATTAATTTGGATTTTGGGGGTGGTGGCCAGGTTTTCTGGTTCACTGATGGTGTTCTTGGTGTTTCAATTTTCAGAAAACATTCTCTTTCCAAGTGTTTCTTCATGAACTTGTTGGAATAATGGGTTCCATGCATGTTTCAAGTCGAAGGCATTGTTCGTTGTCACACCTTGTTCTCTCATTGACTAATTTTATATTCTTCAGTTGCGGACAGTGGATTCATCGATCAAAAAATTTTCTGGTTTGATAGATTTTTCTCAGCTTGGTGTGGAGCTTTGCAGTCGGTGTTCCTTGGATGTGTATGGATTTTCCAATAGTGTTGGTGGTGGATTCTTCCCCCTTCTATCATATGTGACAAATTATTTTCCAGTCAGGGGATCATGGGTCATGGTCATATAAACCAATTCATCACTACTTTATTTCATAGGGATGGGACGTCATCCCGTTGTGTCTTCTTCAACAATGTGAGGTCGATGGTGTTCATTGGTGTCCCTTCATCGATGGTGTTGCTGATGTTTTTACAGTGCCTCATGTTTCTCAATTATCTTTTTATAGTGGTCATCATCGTTCACTCTAGTGGTTTCCCATATTCCCATTATGTGGCTCTTCCATGATAGGTTGTCATATTCTATTTGGAACTGGGTTTGTAATCAGTGTGCCTTCAAAATATTATCTATCGGAGATCAACATTCACTGTTATTTGGTTAACTAGTTGAGGGTTTTTCAGAATGTGAATCTCTTTTTTTTGGTTTTCAGGTTGATGGTCAATCAGACAATATTTTCTAGTTCAACAGTTATTGGATTTGGTTAAGATGTCGATGGTTCCCTTCACTATGCTCGATTGGTTTTTCATATCTTCATGAAGGGTGGTTAATGACATGGATTATTTAATCATTATTCTTATTTGAGAATGGAGGTACGATAGGGGGATTCCATCTTCGAGGGTTTACAAGATGTTGTTCTCTATTGATTTTTCATGATGGGGTTTTTCATTTTCCCTAGTTATCCCGGAGTTGTAGGCTACACTCTGGTAGGTGATGTCTAGTTCCCTTGTTCTAGTGGTAGTGATCCTTTGTAGTGGGGTGCGGTTTGATTTTTTTTCTTGTATGGGATGGATTTATCTCATATTTAAGGGTGTTGACTTCTTGTTGGGAGTTTTTTTGGAGATTCTAGTGTTACTGGGTGTCTATGATAGTGTCTTTGAGGGTGCGGTATGATGCAGGTTATGAGTTGGATTGAGGATTCTTGATTATAGGCGAGAGGATATTGGCAATTGGGATTTTTAATTTGGGTGTTGGTGCTATGGATCGTGGTTGGTAGCAGTGTTTAGGGTGTGGATTAGGTGGATACTATTTTTGTTGCTAGTTTTGGGTCTTGAGGCTGGTGTGAGGATAGTGTGCATCTTAGAGATGGTGCAGTGGCGTGTCGGGTGATGTCGCGGGTTCTAGGAGATGGTGTAGATAATAGGGTATTTCCATGATATTTTTTTATTATTTGGGGTGTTGTATAAGTTTGGAAATTTTTTTGAGGGGTGTTGGGCACTACTGGGAGGTAACAAGAAGAGGGGTGGTTGGTTCAAGCCAGGAGCAGGGGATGTAGGTGTGGATAGTGTTAGCTTGGAGGTGCTAAAGTTCTTGTTGTTGTGGACTGGGTTGTTGTCGGAGCTTGGTTGATATTGGGGGCTTTGAGATGGTGTGGGGGTTGTTGGATGGTTATTTTATAATGGTGCAATCAACTTATATGATTGCGCATTCTATTGTGTGGCATGGGTTGGTACTAGTGTATGGTGTTATTGTTTTGTGCCCATTTCTGGTGGTTGGACACTACAGTTTGCTAGGAGGTGTTGGTGTTGTTGTCATTGAGAGGTTTTTTACTGATGTACTGGTAGTTTTTGGGTCTCTCACTAGTATAGGAGTTGTTGCCTAGTGTTTTTGGAGTGGAGAGGGGTGATACTTCATGGGTGTACTGTTGGTGTGAAATGGTCTTCAGTAGTTTCTTGTGAGTCGGTTCTAGTAAGGGATACATGTTGATTTATTTTTGTGAGCTTAGGTTTTAGTGGTGAGAGATAGAGGTTTAGTGGTAATGGGGATGGGGGTGTTCTAGTTTTTTAGTTGCTTCAGGTTGTTCTCTTATGTTGGGCAATGATTTCTTGTTGTGCTCTGGATTCTTGGGGCTTGTTGGTTAATAGTGATCTATGTTTGGTTGTTGAAGTGGTGTTTTCCTTTGATTTTTTTTGATTCTTTCATGTGGAGAGGGGAAATGGATCTAGTTCGCGAGTTGTATGATGGAGTTGTTTATTGATGGAGATGTGTACTTGGGAGTTAAAGACTGTTTAGGGGATGGTCATTGCTTCTAGAGTGTATTTCAGTAGTTGGTTGTTAATGTGGGGAGAGGGAACTATATACTGGGATTCAGGGTGTGGGACCTATTCTAGTGTGGGAGATACTAGTTGGTGGTGATGGTGGATTCTCTTTGGCTCATTGGTGTGGATGATATGGGGTGGTTTTCTAGATCAATGGAGTAGGATGAGGTCTGGTTGGTTATTATAGGGTGCAGGGGTTGCAGGTGTGCCTAGTGTTGGTAAGGAGGAGCTGGTGGTTGTGTTATAGTGTAGTGGGTTCCTACAAGATTCATTCTTCTATTGGGGGTAGTGAACTGGTTCAGGGGCTTCTTTTTGGTTATATTGGAGGGTCGGCTACTTATTTAGTGGGGAGTGTTATAGTAGTGGAGCAGACTGGTGTTGGTGGATGGAGTTAATGGTTTGGGTCCATTCCTGGTGGTTGGAGAAGGATCTGGTTTTCTAAGCAGTGCATGATACGTTTTCCTAGTAGGTACGAGTGAAATATCTATAGAGTGGGTTGATTTTGGAGTGATTGTTTCTATTGGTGTTGTTGGCTAGAGTTTTTGGAGTGGAGTGGGTTGCATCTTTTTGGGGAGTGATGCTGAAGTGGATTGGGCTGCAGCTGGTGCTCGGGTTGTTGGTGAGATGGTTCTATAGTTGATGGATGGTTGTTGTTTGGAAGATGAGATATAGTGTGTCTTCGAGAACTAAGGATCTAGCTACATTGTGGGGGTGTAGTGGTTTCTAGGAGTCTACTTCTGGGAGATGGTGCACGGGGGGTGTTTTTGGGCACTGGGAGATAGGTGTTGGGAGTTGGAGTTGGTGTGTTAGAAGTTTGGATGTTGGGTTCATTGGGCCTCATGGGGTTCTTGGCCCTTTTCCAAGAAATGGATTGGATGGCCTTCAAGAGTTTTCTCTGGTCATTTTCAGACTCTTGTTTAGATCGTCTTCTTGAGAGTTCTCTAGCCCACTTTTTATGAAATGGTTGGGATGGGTTCCATGAGGTTTCTTATCTCATTTTTTCAAGTTATGGTTTGGTTGGAATTCATGGGTTTTCATAGTCTCGTTTTCCATATATTGGTTTTGATAGGCTTCACGATGTTTATTGGGACTTTATAGTGGTTTCTTTCTTAAGGTTTCTTGGGATCTGGATTCATTTCACCCTTGGGTTATTGTTTTTTACTTCAACTCCACTTATTTTATATACTAATTTCTATTTTCCTTTCAATAAAATTGTAAAAACCTATAAAAAACAAAATAACTCAAAAAAATCATAAAACACAAAAACCAAAAAAAATCCTTAAACCCCCAGAAAATCTTGAAAACACTAAATACCATAAAAATCCTAAAAAAATCCCAAAAAATCTCTAAAAACATAAAAAATCAAAAAAACACAAAAAATCCCTAAGAAAACATTAAAAACATAAAAACACTTATATCCTTTAAAAAACATAAAAACCCTAAAAACTACTAAACATAAAAAATGCTAAAAACCCTAAAAACTATAAAACCCATAAAAACCATAAAAAACCTAAAAACCTAAAACCCAATAAAAAATATAAAAACCCTTTAAACCCATTAAAACATAAAAAAATCATAAAAAACCTTAAAAGATCAAAAAACCAATAAAACCACAAAAACCCTTAGGATCTTAAAAACTCTAAAACCCTCAAAATCCCTAAAAACCACAAAAAACCCTTTAAAAACCTAAAAAATCCTTTAAAATTCCAAAAAACATAAAAACCCAAAAAAACATGAAAACCCCTAAGAAAACCATAAAACATAAAACAATATGACCCATAAAACCCCCAAATAATGATAAAAACTATACAAACAACCAAAAACCCTAGTAAACAAAAAATAAACAAATAAAATACCTACGAAACCTAAAAAACATAAAATTCCTAAAAAATCCTAAAAATCCCTAAAAACATAAAAAATATTAAAACCATGAAAAATCCTATAAAAACAATAAAAAACGATATTAAACCCCCCAAAAAAACATAAAAGCACTAAAAACCCTAAACAATCCTAAAAACCCAAAAAACCAAAAAACCCTAAAAACATAGAACCCCTAAAAACCAATAAAATCCTTAAAAGCACTAAATATATAAACAAAATTTAAAAAACATAAAATTATTAAAAACTATATAAACCCTAAAACCCATAAAAACATCAAAATCTAGAAAAACTCAAAAAACCCATAAAAATAAAAAAAATGTAATAAAAGTCCCAAAAAAACATAAAAACGCATAAAAACATAGAAAACTGTAAAACCCTAAAAACTATTTATAACCATAAAAAACCTAAAACCCTAAAAACTATAAACCTCTAAAAACCTTAAAACCCATAAAAACAAGTAAAAACCCTTAAAACCTAGTAAAAACACTAAAAACCTAATTAAATCTCTAAAAACGATAAAAACACTGAAAATATTAAAAACCCAAAAAACTAAAAAACCCATAAAATCCCCAAAAACCATAAAAACCTAAAAAATACTTAAAAACTAAAAAAAATTAAAACATAAAATCCATAAAAATCCTAAAAATCACTAAAAATCCATAAAAACATAAAAAACCATAAAACAACTAAAACCCATATGAAAACCTTAATGAAATAAAAAAACATAAAACCCCTAAAACTTCTAAAAATAATAAAAACCACAAATACCCTAAAACCATAAAAACAATAAAAAATCCATAAAAATCATAAAAACCCGTTAAATCCAAAAAGATATAAAATGCCTAAAAACATAAAAAACCATTAAAACAATTAAATACCCTAAGAAAACATCAAAAACCTAAAACAATTAAATCCCCTAAAAACCTAAAAAGATGATTCCCCTAAAAACCCCTACGAAGTCTTTAAAACTACTAAAAACCATAAAACCCCTGAAAAAATAAAAAAAACATAAAAACCCATAAAACCCTAAAAACCCAATAAGAACTCTAAAACATTGAAAAACACTAAACACCTTTAAAAATATTAAAAAAATAAAAAACCTCTAAAAATACAAAAAATCCATGAAACCCATAAACCATGAAAATCCCTAAAAACCCAAAAACACCATAAAAATACTACAAAACATAAAAAAAAATCTAAATTGTAAAAACCCCTAAGAAAACCATTGAAAAACTAAAAACAAATAACACCCTTAAAAACCTAAAAATACTAAAAACTCTAAAAAACCCTCAAAATCCCTAAAAACCCTAAAAACCATAAAAATAGTAAAAAATATCTAAAATAACGAAAAATCTAAAAAACCTTTAAAACCCTAAAAATGCTAAGAAAACAGTAAAATCTTAAAAAAATTTAAATCACCTACAAACTATAAAACACTAAAAATCCAAAAATCCTTAAAAATCCCCTAAAAACCCCAAAAACCATATAATCAAATATTTGTTTTAAAAATTCATAAAACCCTTAGAAACCTAAAAAAATATTATAAACTATAAAAACCATTCTAACCCCTAAAAATGATAAAAAAACTATTTGAATCCTTAAAAACCCTAAAAACTAAAAAAACTTTAAATACCCAAAAAACCAAAAAACCAAAAAACCCCTAAAAATCCCTAAAATCCATAAAAATAATAAAAACCCCAAAAATCCCTAAAATTATAAAATACCCTAAAAACCTTGAAAAATCTTAAAAAAACATAAAAAACAAAATACACTTAAAACCCCTAAAATCCCGAAAAAATGCAAAAAACCCTAAAAAACTAAAAAACTCTAAAAAACCTAAGACCCCCAAAAAAACTCTAAAAACCTTATAAATTCCCAAAAAAATTAAAAAATTATAAAAAACCATAAAACCATAAAAAATGAACAAACACTACAACCCTCAAAAAACAGAAAAATCTTAAAAACCCTAGAAACCCAAAAAACCGACAAAATCCCTAAAAACCCTAAATAACCATAAAAATACTAAAAAACCTTAAAATCACAAAAAAATATAAAAACCCTTGAATTACCCAAAAAAACCTAAATAACCAAAAAACACATTAAAGCCCTAAAAAACCTATATAACACGAAAAATCTTAAAAACCCCTAAAAACCATAAAACCCCTAATCCATAAAAATCAAAAAAATTAATTAAACCCCAAAATAAAACTAAAAATTTTAAAAACACTTTTGACCACTAATAATGTTATAAATATAATCACCCTTAAAACCCAAAAAACACAAAAAAAACACGAAAAAACTATAAAATAAATAAAAACCCCTAAAACCCATCAAGATCCCTAGAAACCCCAAAAAACCATAAAAATCCTAAAAATCACTAAAAATACCTATAAACATATTTGCCCCAAAAAACGTTGAAAACCCCAATGAAGAAATTAAAACCCAAAAACCCTTAAACCCCCTAAAAACCTAAAAAGCACTAAAAATGCAAAAGACCCCTAAAACCCCTAAAACTATAAAAACCCATAAAACCATAAAAACCAAAAACCCATAAAATTCCTAAAATCCCACTAAAAAAATTAAAAACCTTTTAAGACCCTAAAACATTAAAAATATATAAAATACCTTTAGAAACCTAGAAAACTAAAAAAACCCTAAAACCCAAAAAAATACCATAAAACCTCTAAAACCCATAAAAATACCTAAAACCTATAAAAATACTAAAAAATCCAAAAATAAGAGCTAAAAATCCCTGAAAAATTCTAAAAAATCATAAAAACCTAAAAACACTTTAAACCCCTAAAAACATAAAAACACTAAAAATCATAAAAACCCTAAAACCATCAAAATCCCTAAAAACCAAAAAACCATAAAAATAATATGAAATGGTTAAAAATACCTAAAAATGTAAAAAACCCTAAAACCCTATTGAACCCTAAGAAAAAAATTAAAACCTAAAAACTATTAAAACCCCTAAAAACATAAAAAGCACTAAAAAACCTAAAATACCCTAAAATATTTAAAAAACCTAAAAAAATAAAATCCCTTAAAACCCAAAAAAACACATAAAAATCCTAAAAATAACTATAAACTCTAAAAAAACTTTACACCCCTACAATTTATAAAAATTATAAAAACCCAATAAAACTGAAAAAACCCTAAAAATCCAAAAAACCATAAAAACACTAAAACTAGTATAAACCATAAAAATATCTAAAACCCCTAAAAATAATAAAAATCTATAAAAACACTAAAAACACTGAAAATATAAAAATACTAAAAAACCTAAAAACCCCAAGTAAACCATAAAAAACTTAATCCACTAAAAACAAAAAAAAACCAAACACCTAAAATCCCTAAAAACCCCTAAAACAAATATAAATGCAAAAAAACACTAAGAAACAAAAAAAATGTAAAAAACATTAAAAAATCTGAAATACCCTAATAAAACCTTAAAAACCTAAAACATTTAAAACACATAAAACCTAAATAACACTAAAAACCATAAAATCCCTAAAAATATAAAATATACTAAAAACCATAAAAACTCTAAAAACCACTAAAAAAATAGAAAACCCCCTAAAAACCAAAAAAAAACCCATAAAAACCATAAAAATCATTAAACCACTAAAAACTATAAAAACCCTTTTACACCTTAAAAAGATTTAGAAACTCTAAAAACCCTGAAAAAAACCCGAAAACACCAAAAACCCTAAGATATTAAAAATATAAAACCCTAAAACCCCTAAAAACCCTTAAAACACTCAAAATCCCCAAAAGTCTTAAACCATAAAGATCATAAAAATTCCCTAAAAATACCAAAATACATAAAAAACCCTAAAAAACTGAAACCCCTAAGAAAACCCTAAATACCAAAAAAAATCTAAAAATTATTTAGTGCCCTAAAAACGATAAACACTACAAAAAACATTAAAACCACCCAAAAACTAAAAGAAGCCCCTAAAACCCAAAAAACCATAAAATACCTTAAAATCCCTAAAAACCATAAAAATCCCTAATAATACTTAAAATCATAAAAAACAATAAAACCCAAAAAACCCTAAGAAAAACATGAAATCCTAAAAACTCTTAAAAACACTAAAAACCTAAAATACTTTAAACACCCAAAAAAATCCTAAAATACCAAAAAACCCCAAAAAAACATCTGAAACATTAAAAAATCCTAAACACCCCTAAAAACCCAAAAAATGAAAAATAATATAAAAACCCTTTAATACCTCAAAAATAAATAATACAATAAAACCCATAAAACCCTTAAAAAACCAAAAATTCCTTAAAATCCTTAAAAATAAAAAAACCATAAAATCCCAAAAAACCCATAAAAACCAAAAAATACATTAAAAATATCAAAATCCATAAAACCCCATAAAAATACTAATATACATTAAAATAAATGAAAACATAAAATCTCTAAAAACCAAAAAAAAACACTAAGAAAACCTAAAAAACCAAAAACACTTAAAACCCATAAAAAATTTAAAAATACTGAAAACCCTAAAAAACCTAAAAACCATAAAAACCCTAAAAACCCTAAAAACCTTAAATCTACTAATAATATTATGTGGGTAGATTAGAGTGGAATGATATTAATGGGGTGGGGTAGTGGATGGTGGATAAATTTTGGGGTATGTGGCAGACGATGGGTTTGGATAGTGGATGAAAGCAGTCAACAAACATTATATGGAGTGATACCTACTACATAGACAACACAATCAAGGGAGGGTCGTGATGCTCTATATATACAACAATGTAAATGGGTTATGGAACATAATTGGGGGTTTGGGATCTTGGGTCACAAAGAAAATTATAGATTGACTGGGAAAGTATACACAATAGAAAGGGAAGAATGTAATGATCCTCACAATGCAGATAATAAATTTTAGAGTCTCACTAATGAAAACATAAATGATAATAAAAAACCAAGTGGTTGATATTTATAGGCAATTGGTGACACAATAATCCAAAGGTCTAATACCATAATGTTATAAATTGTATAATATAATTTTCCCGTTAAAGTCTAAAAGTTAATGTCTAACAATGAATTTTTGGAAAAGCAGCACATTTCCTTCCACCCATAGCACACCATATTTGACTTTTATTACCTAGATCATTGAATTTTTCATTGGTTTAAAAAAATGACCTTATAGAAAATCCATGTGGGAAAGGATTCCAAAATTCTTGAAACCATGTGTCTTGAGGTTCATCCATCACATTTGGGCTTAAATATGAGTAATGATAATCCAATTTTAAACTTCTATTCATGTACATTGGGTTTGTGGATTTTAGTTAAATGATATGGTCTATCAATTCCACTTGTAGTATATTTAATTTTACTTTAATAATTTGTCCTTGTAACTCTAACTTTGAACATTCCATAAATTCATTATCATCCACTTGTTTCATATCATCATCCACCTCTTGAAAATGAGTCATCCTTGAAAATTATTCACCTGCATCCAAAAACAAGAAAATATTTGAAATGTTGAAATTAAAAGTTTCATTGTAGTAACCTATAAATTTTATCTTGTATTAAATCATGTTATGTCTAATTATGGTCCATCTCAATGTATCTTGAGCTTTAAATCAGTTTCTTTTGAAACCTCTCCAAATCCTTTTCTTTTTCATGGTGTTGCTTAATACTAAGTTTTCCTTCTATATTTATTCCTTCCTAAAAATTAAATGAAACATGATCAATAGGGGTAATTAGGATACATTTAAAAGGAGTTCAAGATGGATATATTTTAGTTTTATAGTGACCTCCCATATTGTTTGAAAAATTCACATGTGGTAAACACGCCTCCCAGTCCATTGGACTCGTGATTTTTTTTTGAAATGTTAGGGAAGCCACTTATTTTTATTAGTGGAATTAAAAATATTTTTTATCAGTATAGGAGGAACCCATTACATGGAAAATATATTCTAGGAGAAAAAGGCCCAAATAGCTGACCAAAAGGGCCTGACCCATGGTCTGGATCGCCTGTACAAATAGAGGCCACTGTTTAAATTTTCATGGGTCATAGTGAAAATGGGATCAAACCCACCCTACCATCTGATATCATCAATCAGATCCTACATATCTGTCACCAACATCTCTTGAATATCGCGTCATCGGGATCCACCATCCCTTCCATCGCTATATTTTGATGTCATCAGTGTCATAGATTAGTCTGTCTATCATCACATGTCACCAATATGTCACTATGGACAGTCATCTTCCTAGCATCTCTATTGCCACCCACTATGTGGTATCACCTAGGGACCAAAGATTCATCCCTATAACAACTACATGAATCCACTTCCCAATTAAGGGCCTGCGGGGGACCAAACCCCTACGTTGGATACATTACAGAAGGTGGTTGACCACTCATCCACCACCTTTACTGCACTTTTAGACTCATGATGTTCTTAATGGATAATTAAATTTCTTGTCCTTCTATAATAGGAATAAAACATGGTTATACCTCCTCAATAATGACACCATCATACACGTATGACATATATTCCATGATTTTTAACAAATAAGGTTTCAATTTGTCAGTGTTTATAATTTCATTTTTAAAAATTATTACTTGGAGGTTTTTCCATGAAATCACAGCTTCCTTAACTTCTATATTCTCTATCATCTTCACATTTTTTCCACTAAATGGATTATGTTTCCTCTATTTATTTTCCTTTAAACTCTACATATTTTCTTCTATAATTCTCACCTCCCCCATCATTGTCATCTTCTTATATTTTCCCTTATTTTTTCATTCTCTCCCAAAATGTGATATTCCAATACTTTTTTGTGGTACATCAAGATAAAGGTTATAGGTTCCCCTCATAATACAAAAGAATGAAGGTTTAGAAAACCATCATGTGTCACACACCAATAATATTCCCATGATAGACTTAAAATTTAGTGGCATTCCATCATTGGTACCACATCACATAGTCCCTCGTCATTATACATCCCAATTTTGAATAACACCTTCACCTATTGGGTGAAATTCATCTCTCCAAAATAATTGAACCACTGAATCTAGTATGGATGATGGTGCTTCAATGTTGGAAGTCTGAAATTATTCTCCAACACGGTGATTGCCTCATTGTTAAAAATTCCCCCATCAATGATTGAACTGCATACCTTCCCATTTATTTATCACCAGCTATAGAAAACATTATCCCTTTTCCCCTTCTCATTAAACATCATTTGAGCACTCAAAATTCGTATTATGATGAGAATATCACCTTATTTTGAAAATTATATATTATAAACTTTCAAGGAATCCTCCACATTTTCCTAAAATATATATTCATAATTATCCCATTCTCTATACATGTTGATGATCATGGTGCTCCGATTTTGGTATTCATGAGAAACGTGACCCGATAGTTGAAATTTGAAATATCAAATTCCCTAATTCCTCTTTTTTTTATCCGCTAATGTGGGTTTCTTATGTGGAAGAATTACCTCCTAACTTTTGAAATCAACCACCTTTTTAAATATTGATGAATCTCTAATCATATTCCTTGAATTAATCTATAGAGTGAATTTGGTAGTGGGTTTCCTCATGTTTCTCTTCCTTTTGATTTTTTCTCAAAATTGGTGTCTTGATGGGTTTTATATTGTATATCAACATGATTATACATCTCTAATTGATTAAAAATTTCTTAATTGAGTCTGTGTAAAAATATCACCATGGTTTCCTCTGTTTCCTCCCCCGTGTTTTCTCAAATATTAAACACTCTTACTTCCTTGGGTGAGATGTTGATGTTTTTTGTGGAGATCTCTATGGTGATGTGAGGGAAGAAACCACTTTTCCATGGAAAAAATCAGTTCATAAAATGTGTTGATGAGACGTCCACCACATATATCCCTATTATTCTTCATTTTATTGCACCAAATTAAAGAATTATCTGAAAATTAAAGGGAATAAATATTTACATTTTTCTCAATATGAATCTCCCACTCCAAGTATTCTTTTGGATTTCAATATCCTTGAAAAGAGGAAACCTTAACCTTAATACCTCCAAGTATTTCATCTTCATGTTGTCTCATTGAGCCTCCTCTAGGTTATTGGAATCTCCTCATCTTTTATAATACATCCTCAAAATCATCATAAAAGTTATCCATATCCTCCTTCATGATGTGTGGAAGACGTAGTTCCAAAGTGTTTCATGGGTTATCATGCATCATACTTGGGCGTGTTCAATTATTGAGTTTATCAATCATCTCATGTAGAACCACCAAATTTATATCAATAAGATTCTCAAAATGGATCCCAAATAATTTCATTTGGAGTTTCATAGATATCGGTGTGGGTCCTTCATCACTAGCATGAATGTTTCTCTTCCCACGATCCACTACCATGATAAGTAACATGAACATAAACACAAAAACACAATAAAATGACACACTCACACACAAAAACACTCACAAACCTAAATGGTACACACACTCTCACACACATAGACACACAGACACAAACACAAGGATTCACACCCACACAAACATGATATGCACACTCACACATGAAAGGATACACACTCACACACAAAAGATACCCACACACACACAAGATATAAACATTCACACCCATAATGATATACAGTCACATTCATAAGATACACACATTCACACAAACAAGGATACACACTCAATAATGTTTTGTGTGTGTGCTTGTTTATCTCCACTAATGAACACTCTATTCAATTCCAAATATCCTATTAAATATAATACCTTATTCGGGGTGATCATGAGACGCCAATCCTAACCCAAACAAAATGGTGTAGGGGAATGGATTATGAAACCTATTTGAGTGGTAAAGGGTTAAAAATGATAAAGGGTGGAAATGAGGGTAGAAAATGGGTAAAAGGTGGAAAATGGGTAGAAAGGTGAGGTATGTGGGTTTTTCCGAAATGTGTAAGATAAAAAAATTTAATAAAAATATGATCGAAATATGATATAGTTATGAAGTAGAATGATGTATGGAAATGGAAATGGTTGATAATGTAAATAATATGGAAGTAATTGTATCAAGTTCCCCCACCCCACTTTTTTCAAATCTCGACAAAATATTTATGCTTAGTGTTTTATAACACAAGATGATGAATATATAGTAAAACTGTTTTTTAATCTCTCAAAGAATGGATGTGATTACTTTGGAAAATCAAAAAAGGATGTGGTGAGAAATTTCATTTTATTCCTAGAAACAAACCATATATAGAGAGATAAATGTGAAAAGAAGATGGATGAATAATTGGATCAGTGTAGAATATTTCAATATTGCATAATATAGGCCAAATCAGGAGGTTTTCAAATATTTTTTTAATTTTTTTAATTTTTAAGGGGTGGAAAATAAGGAAATATAATAAGTGAAATAGATATAGTGGATTGAAAAGGAAGATATATGCCTACCATGTCAACATGAGATATGATACCAACCAATGTGACATTCTTAGTGTCACTCGATATTCAAGTAAGGGACGAAGATAGTGGATAAAAGTTGGTTCTAAGTAGTGGATGATGGGATTGGATAGTGGAATAAATTATTCAACCAATATTATATGAAGAATGACCTTTTACTTTGAAAACACACTCATACGGGGTGGATGTAGCGGCCAATCCATATATTAACACAATTAAATTGTGACACAGAATTGGGGTATTATCAATATTGGATCACGAATCTAACTTTTAGATTAAAATGTTATGAATACACAAGAGTAAGGGAAGAAAGTAACTATCCATATAATGGGGAGAATAAGCACCCAGAGTTTCACCAATGAAAACTTGAATGAGGATAAAATTTCATGGGGTGGATATTTATTGCCAAGGGATGACACAAAATATCAAGGGTATAATACCATAAATTTATAAATCCCATTCCTACCATTCCCACTTAAAATCAAAAAGTAAAAGTCTAACAATGAATTTTTGGTAAAATAGAAAATTTATTTCAACCCATAGCCCACAGGATTTGATTTTGAGTGCCTAGCCCACCAGATTTGATATCGGTGTCCAAAGATTCCATTCTAGATTCTCCATGGGGGAAAGGCTACCAAGATTCATGCAACAATGTGTCTCGGTCTGCATTCATCTAATTTGGGCACATATAAGAGTGATAATAATCTCATTTTCCACTTTCATGCATGCCCCTTGGGTGTGGGACTTCTAATGCAATGAGATGGGATCATATTTCCACTTGTAGTTTCTTTAATTTTCCTTCCATCATTAGGCCTTAAAACTATAAATTCGAACATTACATCAAGTCAGTTCCATCCACCAGTTTCATATCAAACTCTAAAAAACATTTAAATCCCTAAAAATGTTACAAAAATCTAAAAAACCATTAAACCCTAAAAAAATAAAAAAACCCCTAAAACCAAAAAAACCATAAAAACATATAACACTCAAACCCCTAAAAACCCTAAATATCCCTAAAAACACAAAAACAATAATAGTCCTAAAAATCTCTAAAAAATACTTAAAATCATAAAAATCCATAAAAACCCTAAAAACCCAATAAAAACCTTAAAAAATTAAAAACAGTTAATATCCCTAAAAACCTAAAAACACTAAAACCCTTAAAAATCATTAAAACCAAAAAATCCCAAAAAATCCCTAAAATCCCTAAATACCATTAAAATCCTAAAACAATCCTTAAATACATAAAAATATAAAAAACCCTAAAATCATTTTAAAACCCTACACAAGCTATAAAACCCCAAAAATGCTTAAAACCCCTAAAAAATTGAAAAACCACTAAGAAACCTAAAAACCTAAAACCCCTAAAAATTTAAAGACCCCTAAATCCCCATAAAACCGAAAAACTATTAAAAATTCGAAAAACTCTTTAAAATATTAAAAATATTAAAAACACAAAATACCTTAGCAATCCCAAAAACTAAAAAAACCCCTAAAACTCCAAAAAATGATAAAAACCTCCAAAACCCTAAAAAATAATAAAACCCTCAAAATCCCAAAAAACTCTACAAAATAAAAAAAATGCCAAAAGTCTTAAAAATACCTAAAAATGGAAAATTTCCTAAAAAACATGAAAACCCCTATGAAAACCATGAAAACCTAAAAGCACTAAAAACCCCTAAAAAGTGATAAAAATCATAAAAACCATAGAACCCCTAAAATTTTATAAAAACCCTTAAAACCACTAAAAACATATCAAACCACTTAAAACTTAAATATGTTAAAAACTCTAAAAACCATAAAACCCAAAAAAACTCAAAAAATCCAAAAAACCCAAAAAAACATAAAAATCATAAAAACCCTAAAACCCTAAAACCCTCAAATTACCTAAAAACCCTAAAAACATAAAATATCTAAAAAAGTTCACAAAATACCTAAAATTGTAAAAAAGCTCCAAAACCCTTACAACCATAATTAAACCTTAAAACCTAAAAACAGTTAAAACCCTTAACAAATAACCAAAAAATTAAAATTGCTAAAAAACCAAAAACCCAAAAACCCCCCAAAATCCCGAAAACACTAAAAACCTATAAAAGCCCTAAAACCCCTAAAAATGTAAAATTCCCTAAAAACCCCTTAATACCTAAACAAAATGTTAAAAATTTAGAAACACATAAAACCCCTAAAAACTCCTAAAAACTCCTAAAAACCCTAAAACACAATAAAAACCCTCAAAACACCTAAAAACCATAAAAACCCCCCAAAAAAATTAAATATCATAAAACCAATAAAAATCATAAAAAAGAATGAAAATATAAAACCCCTAAAAATGTTGAAAAACTCTAAAAACCATAAAACCCCCCAAAAAACTCATAAAAACCCAAAAATAAACCCCAAAGCCCAAATACCCTAAAACCAACAAAATGCCTAAAACCCTAAAAACCATAAAAATCCTAAAAATCCCTAAATATACATAAAAACCTAAAAACCCTAAAAAACCTGAAAAAAACAAAAAAACCATAAAACCATAAAAACACTTAAAAAACCTAAAAACCTTAAAATCCCTAAAACCCCTAAAAACACTCTAAATACCAATAAACCCAAAAAATATTAAAAAATATTAAAAACTCCCAAAATCCCAAAAAACATAAAAACCCTAAAAACCCAAAAAACCCCTATTAAAACCTTAAAAAATTAAAAACACTTAAAACCCAAAAAACATAAAAACCGTTTAAACTATAAAAACCTAAAAATTGATAAAAACACCTAAAACCTTAAAAACCCTATAAATACCATAAAAACAAATATAAAATATAAAACACATACATCCCTAAAATTGTAAAAAACACAATACAACCATAAAACCCAGAAAAAATAAAAAAAACCCTAAAATGAAAAAAAAACATATCATTCATAAAACCCCTAAAACCCCTCAAAATCCCAAAAACACCAAATAAATATAAAAACATACTAAATACCTATAAAACACTAAAAATATAAGAACCCCTACAAACCCTGAAGAACCTGAATAAATCCTTTAAAACAAAAAAATTTAAATAACTTAAAAAACCAAAGAAATGCTAGAAGACCAAAAAAACATGAAAACCCCTCAAAATTCCTAAAATCCCAAAAAATAGAAAAAATCCTAAAAACAAGTAATAATTCCAAAATATGTAAAAAATATAATAAACCATGAAAACCAAAAATAAAACCTTAAAAACCTAAAAACACATAAAACCCCTAAAAACATCTAAAAGACTTAAAACCCTAAAAGACCCTAAAAATCCAAAAACCCTTAAAAATGTTTAAAACACCTAAAAAATAAAAAATATAAAAAACCACCAAAAATTCTAAAAACCCTTTAAAACCCTATTATGTTAAATAATATAAAAAACCATAAACCCACAAAAATCTCAAGGAAATCCTAAAAACACAAAAAAACATATAACACCTAAAAAATCAAAAATCCCCGAAACACCATCGAAATCCATAAAAACCTTAAAACCCCATTAAAATCCTAAAAAATCCCTATAAATCCATAAAAATTTAAAAAACTATAAAACCCAAGAAAACCCCAAATAAAACATTAAAAACTATAAAAACATTACACCACTAAAAAACCTAAAAAATGCTAAAAACAATAAAAACCCTAAAAACCCCCAAAAAACCATAAAAATCCCTAAAAACCTTGAAAAACCTAAAAATACCTAAAAATGTTAACCCCCTTTAAAACTACAAAAACCCCAAAGTAAAACATAAAACCCTAAAAAACATAAAACAAATAAGAAAACTAAAGAAGGTTAAAAATAATAAAAAACACACAAAAGGACTTAAAAACCCCAAAACCCTAAAAACCATAAAAACCTATAAAACCCTAAAAACCACTAAAACTATAGAAACCATTTATACCCCAAAAAACGCAATAAAAAAACTCTAGAAAACCTTAAAAACATAAAAAATTAAAAAAAACCTTAAACCCCAAAAAACCCATAAAATCCATAAGACCTCGAAAACCCTTAAAAACCCTAAAAATCCCCATAACACTAAGAAACTATAAAAATTGTTAAAACCCCTAAAAAACATTAAAATATAAAAATTACACAAAACCCTAAAAACCCCTAAAAAAACCATATCAAAACTTAAGTAACTTTAAACCCCTAATAAATATAAAAAATGATAAAACCATAAAACCATAAAACCATAAAAACCCTTAAAATTGTAAGGGAATTGAAACCCCTAAAACCTGCAAAACCCTAAAGCCCATAATAAACTCAAAAAATCACTAAAAACTCTAAGAACTCTTTAAACGTAAAAAAATGTACAAAAACTATAGAAATATATAAAAGCCCTAATAAATACAAAAAACCCTAAAACACTATGAATCCATAAAAACCGTAAAAACCATGAAACCCCCAAAACCCTAAAAACCCTAAAAAAACTAAAAAATAAATAAAAACACAAACAAAAATATATAAAACCCTAAAAAACCATAAGAAATACTTAAAAACCTAAAAATGCTTGAAAACCTAAAAAACAAAAAATGTTGACACCCCTAAAAACCCTAAACCCCCTAAAACCCCTAAAACCCCTCAAAATCACTAAAATCTATAAAACCCATTAAAATCCTAATAAATCACTAAAAATCAATAAAAATATAAACGACCCTAAAAACCTTAAAATAATAAGAAACCATAAAATCCTAAAAATAGTAAAAACCCTTATAAAACCTCAAAAAGCTAAAAACCCTAAAAACCCCAAAAAAGACCCTAAAACACTAAAAACTATAAAAAACATAAAAAATAAAAACATAAGAAACTTTAGAAACCAAATGGCCCTGTGGGGTTATTTATTGTACTCTCAAATCTCTCAGGTGCCCCATTCTTGCATTGGATTTAGTAATGCGATTTAGAACCATATTTTCCTAGTGGTTTGGCAGGTTACCTTCATTGGATGATTCTATGTCGATGGGGACCTTCGATAGAAGAATTTTGGGTTCATGATTTTGGTTTTTCTTGGGGTGATCATGGTTTGTTTTGTCCAATGGTGAATTTTATTATGGTTTTTTGTGGCTTCTTCCTTGTTGTGGGCGTTCTTTATTTAGGACCATGTGTGATGGTCCCATATTCTTAATTGAAGGAGTACATGTGCATCATAATTAAGTTATGGGACGATTTTTGGATGATTTTTCTTCAAGTTAGATAGATTTATAGATGGGGTACGTCGATCAACAGAGCTCATGGTTTGTCGGGTTACTGGCTCATTGGTTTTATTCACTGGATTGATGGATGGTAGGTTGTTTTGTTTGCCCACTGTTGGTTTCTAGACCATTATCATCCGTTTTTTGGTCACAGTTCTTGAGGAAATACACATGGGATTGTGTGGGTTGTGTGGTATGTGTAGGTGAACTAGATTTTATTGATTTTTTCATGATCATAGATGATTGTTTCATTTTGTGTTTGCTTCTTCTTTAGGAAAAATGGGGGATTTTGGTTGATTGGTGGCTTTTCACCATGGGAGTTCCGATGACTTTTCGGGTCAAGTTGTATTTTAATTTCATTGATGACTTTTTTGGAAATATTATCAGTCCTTTGTGGGATGTAGGTTCATTGACCATCATTGTTTCATCAAGTGTGTTGGGTAGAGGGCTGGTTATCTGGTCCATATGTTTTCTAGCCATCAGAAATGCTTTTGAGGTCTTATCATGGCTGATGATAGAATTAGGTTTTGATAAGCTTTATTGTGACAATTTCACATGTGGAATTACAATATTATTGTTAGTGGTATGTGGGTTTTATTTCATTGGTTTTTTTCTGAATCGTGGATCAATGTTGTAGATTTGTTCATTGCCTTTTAGGACCTTGGGGTTTTTCGAAGTTTTCTTGGTCAAAGGAATGCTATGGTTTCTTGTATGTTCAGAAATGGGTGTTTTGACCTTCCCCTTTGTCTGATGATTTGTTGGGGCACCTAGTTTAGTTTTCTCATCTTCTGGTGTCACTCATGTTTCGTGAGATTACTGGAACAAGTTTCATCGACCAAATGTGCCTTCTAGGTCCTTGGAAGATGTATAATTGTGTCTTTGTTCAATATTTCTTTTGGTAACACTATTTAGGGATGGTGGTTTTTTCTTCATTCTCTTATGATAATATATTGGTTCCATATATATCCCCATCCTATGAAAGCTTCACAATTACATCTATATATTTTATGATGTTTTGTTTTAGTCTACTGGATGATGTCTCTCTAGTCGGTGATTATGTGATCATTTCTCTTGGTTGGTTTTTAGTTGGGGGTTTCATGATATTAATGGTATAATCACAATAATTTCTCTATAATGTTGGGATGCTTCAGTTTTTGGTGTAATTGAGCTTCATTTGGATTGGATTTCATTTCCCTAATTGCAGGATGTATTTTGTGCAGGGTTTTTGGGAGGATTTTTGGTCGAGGGGATTCAATTATTTTTGGTTGTGGTGGTGTATTCTTACTGTATAGGCTTGGTTCAAGTTGCGAGCTATGGTTATAAGTGTCATGGAGGTGGATGTGTCAGGATTTTTATTAGTTTTGGATTCTGAAGAAAATCTCTTATTGGGAATTCAGGTTTTGGGGTCATGTAGGTTGGCTTGGTGTTGGGATTGATGGAGCAGTGGAAGGATTAGTGGGAGGTATGTAGATATGGATGGGATTTGGTTGGGATTTAGGTGATGCATGGATGTAGGAGTTTCAAGGAGGCTAGTGAGGCTATAGATCAAGGCTAATTTGGTTCTGGATATTAGTGATAAAAATGGTGTTGTAGGAGTCTTGTTTTTTTTGGTCTTGGGGAATGTGCTTCAGATGCTGGGAGTTGTATTGGTGTCGGTAGATGGAAAAAATTTGATGTTGGATCTAGTTTTGGGTGTTAGACACTCGGTTATGGGGGGGGGGCTAGATGGTTGCAATGTTTTCCACACTTTTGTTTTCTACTAGAGCTAGGGATGAGACTGCAGAGATCTATATTGGGAGATGTTATAGGGTAGTAGACTTGTATCAGTTGTTTTATTTTATGTTGGGAATTAAAGAGAGGTAATGGATATTATTGAGGCTACTAGGAGATGTTGGTGATGGGAGATCTATACATGGTGCTCGGAGATCTTGTGGGGTGCTGGTTATTGTTGGGATATGTTTTATACTTGGGTTGGTGATGGAGATGATATCTAGGTGATGTGTGATGTATGTTGGGTTTGTTGGGATTTGTGAGGTTTCTAAGCCTTTTTATGCATTGGTTTGGATGGGATTTGTGAGTTTTTTCATGCCATCTTCCAGTTCATGGTTGGTGGGGCATCGTGAGGTTTCCCAAGCCCATTTTCCAGGTAATGTTTTGTTTTGGATTCTAGAGGTTTCTCAGGCCCATTTTCCAAAAAATGACAAGGATGGGATTCGTGAGGTTTCTCCGACACATTTTCCAGAGTTTAGTTGTTTGGGATTCATGAAGGTTCCTGGGCACATCTTTTTTTTTCAATTTTTGGGGCCTCCTGGGCATTTGGTTGACCCTTTGGGTGATTGTGTTTCACTTTAATTCCCTCTTTTTTATATTCTGTTTTATTTTCCTTACAAAAAAAGATCCTAAAAACTGATACAACCCAAAAAACAACTAAAAACTAAAAAACCATAAAACCATAAAACCCCCAAAATATCTAAAAAACCTAAAAATAATAAAAATATAAAAGAATCCAAAAAAATCCCCAAAAAAGTAAAAACCTCAAAAAACATTAAAAACCCCTAAAAACCAAAAAACACATATAACTTATAAAATCCTAAAAAACTATAAAAACCCTAAAAACCCAAAAAACACTCAAAATCCCTAAAAACTCAAGAAAACCATAACACCATAAAAATACCTAAAAATTCATAAAAATGTAAACAAAACCCTAAAAACCATAAAAACCCTAATAAAACCTTAAAACCCTATAAAAAATAAAATCCCTATAATTATTGAAATGCTAAAAACACTATGAAACCATAAAAACCGACAAAATATAGAAAAACCATAAAACCCTAAAAACCTCAAAACACCCAAAACCCATAAAAACCCTAAAAACAAAAAACAAATACTCAAAAAACCTTATAAACCCCTAAAAATATAAAAAAAATATAAAAACCCTCTAAAACCCTAAACACATATAAAAAACCAGAAAACCCAAAAAAAACCAAAAAACCCATAAAAAACCTAAAACCTTCAAAATTTCTAAAAACCATAACAACCATAAAAATCCCAAATAATCCCCAAAAATCCCTAAAATGTAAAAAACCTAGGATAAACTAAAAACCATAAGAAATCCTTAAAAACATAAAAACACAAGAAACCCATAAATATCCTAAAAATCACTAAATACCTCAAAAACCCTAAACTCCATAAAAACTCGTAAAATCATTAAAAAACCCTAAATCCCATAAAACCCTCAAAAATCATTAAAAACAATAAAAACCCCTTAAACCAAAAAAAATCCAAAATACTCGAAAAACTTTTAAAACCATAAAAAAAAATAACCACTAAAAACTCAGAAAACCAAATAAACCCCTAAAACACTAAAAAAATCCTAAAACCCCCAAAATCCCTAAAAACCTAAAAAACCATAAAAATACTATAAAATCATTAAAATTACCTAAAAACATAAAAATCTCTAAAACCCCTTCAAATCCTTAAGAAAATCATAAAAACCTAAAAACACTACAAACCCTTAAAGAACCTAAAAAAACGCTAAAACTCCTAAAAACCATAGACACCCCGAAACCCCATAAAAATAAATAAATCCTCATAGAAACAAAAGAAACCCACTAAAGGAGATAAAAGAAATTTAAACCCATGAAAAAAATCTAATAAAACATCAAACCCTAAAAAAGTAAACCAAACCCAAAAAACCCATAAAAACCCCAAAAACCCCAAAAACCTCCAAAAACCACATAATATCCAAAAATCCCTAAAAAACATAAAAAGGTCTAAAAATAAATAAACATAAAAAATCATAAATACCCTGGATAGACCTATGAAAACCATAACAACCAAAAAAGAATTAACCCCGTAAAAACCAAAAAATAATAAAAACACAAAATACTCTACAAACTATAAAAACCCCATTTTTTTAAAAAAAACCATAAAACCCAGAAAAACCTAAGACCCTTAAAAACACTAAAACCCTTTAAAACCCAAAAATGATAAAAACTCTAAAGAACCTAAAAACCAAAAAAAAAATGAAAAAAACACTAATAACCCAAAAAATCCATTAAAATCAGGAAACCACTAAAAACACTCAAATCCTCAAAATTATTAAAAACACTAAAAACCTGTAAAAATTCAAAAAAAATCCCAAAAAATCAAAAAAACATAATGAAACCTAAAAAACATAAAACATCCTATGAAAACTTTAAAAATCCAATATCACTTAAATCCACTAAAAACCTAAAAAATGATAAAAACCCTAAAAGAACATAAAAACACTAAGACCCCTAAAAATCATTAGAGCCCTTAAAAATCTTAAAAAACCCAAAAACCCATAAAAACCCTAAAAACCCACTAAGAACTATAAAAACCCTTTAAACCTCTAAAAATGTTAAAAACATTAAAAACCATTAAAACCTCAAAAAAACTCATAAAAATCCCTACAAACATAAAAACCCCATAAAATCCTAAAAACAATCAAAACCACTAAAATTACTAATAAATGATAAAAATAAAAAAAAATCTATAAAAATCTATAAAATAGCAAAAAACTATAAAACCCTAAAAACATTAAGAATACCTTAAAACCCTAAAGACAAATAAAACCGAAAAAAACGTATAAAATGTTAAAAAACCTTAAAAACACTGAAAGTATTTAAAAACACCAAAATACCTAAAAATACTAAAACCCATAAAAATCCTACAAAATCCCTAAATTTTTTAAAAACATAAAAAACCCTATAACATTGAAAACCCCTAAGAAAACCATAAAAAGATAAAAACACTTTAACACCTAAAAACATAAAAAATGTTAAACCCCATAAAAGATACTATAACCCTAAAAACCACTAAAACCCATAAATACCCCTATAACCCTTAAAAACCCTAAAACCCATAATAAACCTAAAAACCCACTGAAAACTCTCAAACCCCTTTAAACCACTAGAAATGTTAAAAGACTCTAAAACAAATTGAAAACCCAAAAAAAGAAAAAAAAAACAAAAAACCGAAAAACCTATAATGTCTTGGACGTCCCCGATCCATTAAATTGTCAAAATCCTATGTTTGGGGGGTTTTGGGAGGCAATGATAGCTCATTTCAAGAGTTTTCTAAAATTTCTATTTTTATATTGGTAGTTCGTGTCAGTGACTTAGAATTGGTAGCTCATGTCGGTAGTTCAGCATCAGTCACTCAGCATCGATAGCTCGAATTGGTAGCTTAACGTTGGTGGTTCAACATTGTTAGGTCGGTCATCAGTTGTTTGGGCATCATTAAGTCGGGAATTGGTAGGTAGGTCATTGATAACTCACATTGGTGAGTCAGGCATCGATTGGTCATGCAGTGACTTGCTGTTAGTGGGTCGCGTTAGGGACGTGCTTTTTGTGAGTAATTTTCGGTGACTCGCATCGGTGGCTCACCCAGTTGTGAGTCATTTACATCTTTTTCCAGTTTTTCAGTTTCACCCCTCTTATGTTTTATTTGACATAAATCGAGTTTAAAACATTATTTGAGCATTTCTAAAGGAATTTAAAAGGATATTATTTATATATTTAATATCCTAATACTCTTGAGACTTTTAAACAGTCAAACCACATAATCTTAATCATGGTTCGACTTTAATGGCCCTGAAAACCATTTCCTTATGTTGATATTGGATCTAGCTCTTCTAAGCCGAGATATTATCTTCTCCATGTGTTTCCATTTTTTTCTCTTGGTGAACCCATTTCCTTTCTTCCCCAAAATGTTTTGTGTTATGTTTTGGCCTTTGAATATAGTTTTCCCATGGAGTCTTTCATGCTGCTCGTGTACCCCTCTATTTTTGTGCAAGGAGGAGTTATTGATCATCTGTTTCTCAATGTAGGGATTATTCTGTCTATGTTTTAATTTTGTAGCATTTAGGGTGGGTGTACGGATGTATTCATGTTGGTTTAGTTGAAAATGATTTAACGAATCTAAATTTGGGGTAGGGAAGATGAAAATAATAAAGATAATCTGACCTGTTACTTTTGTAATAAATGAGGGACAAGGTTATGTTAATGATGATTTTTTTTTATCTGTTATCTTTGATCCCTATTGTGAATCATATGGGTAGTATCCTTCATAAATTCATAGCTATTGGTGGTCTTTGATTGTGTATGAGTGATGATTGATAATTTTTTTTGATAATCTAATGAATGGATGAAAATATGAGAATTTGGATAATCACATACACCCAGTTAAATAAATGGATGCCCCGGGATTAAACTTGTGTTGTGATCACCCCTGAATTATAAAATTTCAATTAAAGAATAGTGTTGGTCAAATTAGATTACACTCTATTTGACCAGTGTGTATGTGTGATTTGTATGGTTTTATTTAGTTTTAGTTTCTTGTGAGGCTTGTATATGGTGTTATGGTTGGAGGCACAATTGTGAGTGCAAGGGCGGAAAGGGGTGTTGGCTTTGTGGGTATGGTGTGGTATGTTGGTTTAGTGAGGCTATGTATTTGGTTATGGTTTTTACGAGATTCTTGTATGGGGTGGTACAACAGGGGTAATGGAATCCCAGGATGAGTGGTTTTTGATTTTGGAATGTATGAACATGTAATGAAGTGGGACTGCAATATGATCGAGTATTTTTTTTATGGATGTGGTGCCTTTCATGTAGTATGGATTCTGTGGATGGTTTGGGAGGGATAATGTTTATGAAAGATGTTATTACCTTTAATGGGCATTTCTAACAGAGATTGGAGAGACCGGTATATTAGGAATGTGTGTTAGAGTGGATTCTTATATCCTAGTCCCTCTCTCTCTATTTGGATTTAGTAGTGGTTGGTATGGTTACTTCTCCCTTATAATTTGTGTTGTGTTTAGTATTTTCCCAACTAGGAATGGAATCAATAATTTTGTCTTCTAAAATAAAGAATTATAATTTGTTGAATGGATTTGATGGGGTTATGAATTCAGTTTGTGGTTGGCTGTGTGGCTATGTATTAGAGGTGGCAGCAAAGGCAGTTTTGTATGGGATGGTAATCTTTTTAAAACACATAGGTTGGAATGAGTGTTTGGTACCTATATATACACATGTAGTTCCTTGTGATTTCTATATGCACCCCACCCTTGTTGAGAACCATGTTCCGAACAACACAATTATTATAGGGGAGGGTGTACTTTCCCAATATCCTGGTGGGAGGATGGATGACTGGTTATTGGCTCTTTTTTGGTCCCTCTTCTCGGAAATGGTAGCCCAAGACTCTTCAGGCAGGTTGTGGTACGGTTTTGAGTCCCAGGTGTCTATGGTCAAAGTGTTAATTCCCATGTGTCTTTGGGATGAGATATGTTGTACTTTACCAAGTGTCTTTAGAATGATTTTTTGGTTTTGTGGCCCTAGTTTCTGTGGTAGGGATGTGATGTGGTTGCGGCCTAGGTTTTTGAAAGAGGGATGTATTATGTGTCCCAAGTGTGTGTGTGTGGGTTGTGATATATTTTTTTTTGGAATAGAGTGGTAGCATCAATATGTTCTCCATTGGGGATGAGTAGTTAATTAGTGGGAAGTGGAGTTGGGTAACCTATCATCGATGTTCTTACTAATTTAATTTACTTGACTTGCATTATTTGATAAGCATGCCTTTAGTGAGGTTATGGTGAATAGTAAAACTTGTTAAATGTTTTTTAGTTTCACCTATTTTCTCATAGGGGAATTAGTTTGCTTCCCCCACTTGTGCATGAGAGACTTTGGCTTTTCCTACTGTGTATACTTTTATCCTCACCCTACGTATATAAAGCTATTTTATGGTTTCGGGGGAGATTACACAGATTGTGATGGACCTTACTAGCTTGGGAGTCGCTGTAGTTTTTTGTGTTGCTTATTAGCTTTGTTCTTTTTGTATTTACATTGGATATTTTCAGTGTATTTCTAGCAGTTTTACATTAATCATACATGTGGGATGGATTTTGTATTCTTTTATATATGTGTGTTGGACTTTTTTTAGGTTGATACATATTATATCTCGATCTTGGTTACTATAAAATGGGTAATGCCTCCCTTGTTGTGATATTTCTATACCCTTGGTGCTGGTTTCCACCCTAGGGCCTACTAGAGGCAGGAAAAAGGGGGCTCATTAACTCTCTTTCTACATTTCCAGCTCTTGATGGGAATCATTAGAGGGAGAGAGTCATGAAATAATGGTATCATAGGTGATTTTTGAGAGATAGGATGAAGTTTGGAGTTAGGAATAGTGAGGATTGAATGTTTTTTTAGGGAAACAATTTTAGGTGATCTTGGTCCATTACATAGGATAGGGAATATCGGTAAAGAAACATAATTTTAGGGGACCCCGTGATCTGATGCAAGGACAATGTGGTTACCGAACGACCAAGTGAGGCTACACTATTTATAGTGTAGATACCCTAGGAGAGGTACCTAAATCATTATGACTTGTGTTTTTGTTTGAATTGGGTGTTTTGGTGAATTTAAATAAATAATGAGTTGAGATAAATCTTGAACAAAATTCCATACTACTCGGGCTTATGAGTTCCTTTCTTACCTTCCAGTTATGGAAACCAGTCATATTCCATAATTGGGTTAATTAGTAGAGGCTCTGTAGGCCAATCTGGCTGATCGGTGGAGGGTTGATATAGAGGAGGAGGAAAACTAGTGGCAAGGAACTTTACGTATATTCCACCAAACAAATATGGGAAAGTATGAGGCCAGTGTCTTAGACATGGAGATAGAGATATGAATCGGGGAGCTTGAGATCAACTTCATCCTGATTTGGGATCCAACAGAGTATTAGGTTCCATTGGTTGTTAGTCATATTAAGGGAGATACATGTCAGTGGTGGACATTGTACCTCGGGGAGAGAAGGGTGGCTAATTTTCTGTGCATTGATTTTGAGATGGAGTTCCGAGCAGAATTACATTCTTCAACCATGAATCCAGATAAGCGATAGGAGAGACTCTACCTATAGTAGGGGTGTATGTCTGTATGAGAAATAGGGATCATGTTCAAGGATCTCCTATAATATGCTCTGGATCTCTTTCTGGATGAGGATTATTGTGTTAGATGCTTATAGGATGCACTTCATCCTTCTCTCCAGGGCGTAGTTACTCCCTTCACCTTAAGGACATACCTAGAGGTCCAGAAGAAGGAGGAAGTGATTGATAGGATGCACTCATGAGGAGGTCTACTATGAGGGGGGATCCAAAAGAGTTCTATGAATGGAACAGATTCAAGCAATAGGTACCAGGCACCAAGGTTTCGATGTTTTGACTAGCGGGGAGTCAACCTCAGTAGTTTCAGTTTCAACCTACATGTCCTCATGATTTTCCAATAGGCTTGGTACTAAGGTGTTTCTCTTTTGGATTCCATATGGACCTTTATATATAATTCCCAATTCGAGATTAGTATAGTAGAGTTGGGTAGGTTCAGCAGACGCCTCTGTAGTAATTGTCGGCCAAGATGTTTTCGTATCAGGAAAAAAAAGCTCCAACTCCACTGAGGGGAGATGGATTAGGTGGATCCTAACCTCACGGGGTTCCTCAGGGACCTCATCCAGGACATGGTCGAGGAAGCATTCGTCAGAAGAGGGGATGAGGAGCTGGGCATAGTCAATTTCATGCTATAGAGGCAACAGTTCCCATGTAGCTGAAGATCATTCGAGGTACGATCATCTTGTTTAGTACTCATGTTTGTGACTTGATTGATTCAGGATCTTTGCAATCCTTCATTACAACCGCTCTATCCCTTGATATGGAACTATAAATATGGAGAATTTATATTCTCCTGGTGTTTAGTACACTGGTTAGAGGTTAGACCAACATTTTTTATGTTTTCTGAAAATGTAGACTAATGTTGGGGCTGCATCAGTCCAGTGGGGATCTCTTTTTTCTATAGATGTAGCCATACAATGTTATCATGGGGGTTCCCAGGACTCACTTTCCTCTCAAAGATGTAGCATCTTCCTCGAGCGGCAGTAGTGGCGTAGAGCCTGAGGGCACCGATGGCTTGATGATCGAGGGTAATATTTTCAATCTATTTCCACTGACCCCTTTATCTTGCCCTTTTTTATTAGGGACACTTACCTATCTTTTCGACTTGCAGGATTTTGGACCACGACCTTCAGCATTGGCAATTGTGTCGTCAGATCCAATCGTACCCGTGACAACAACTGCTGGGGGTGAAATTGTCGCAGCGTCGGAGTTTACAGGTGAGGCCGCATCGGGTCCCTCCCTGGTGAAGTTCATCCCAGAGTACGTGTCATCATCTGGGAGTGATTCTGAGCCTGATCAATGAGTTCTTTCCAGTCTTTGACCTGCTCACCAAAGGGCATGGGAGAAAATTTGGAAGTTGATTTCTCAGATTCCCCTAGCCAAGATGCTGAATAAATTGCCGAGGCTTCGCAACCTGTTTATGCAGCTGGGATTTGACGGCTTTGACTATCATGGTATTTATGATATAGTCAATCAGGTGTTCGCTGACTGGGAGAATCTTGGTGATCTCGAATCTCACATTTCTGCTGCTCAATCTGAAGCCTACCGTTCCGTGACCCAACATCTTATCCTGATAGAAGCTCATGATCATGCCGGGGTGGTTGCGAGACTTCAGGGAGAAGTCATTAAGCAGCGTTCTCGATTGGAGGTGCTGAGGAGTGACATACAACAGCTGCAGCAGGAGGATACTAATGTCACGACCATTATTGAAGAAGGGGAGCGGTAAGTGGAGGAGGAGATGAGGGAGAGCTCAAAGGAGGAACAGGAGGTGGAAGTGTTGCGGGTGGGTGCAGAAGCTGAGACAACCTTGCTGCAGAACTCTATAAAGCAATCGAGGATTATCATTAGTGCCTGATACAACTTTATGAATCCGCTGAAAACCTCTTGTAATAACCTTTCATGCCAAAGGAGGCTCCGGATTGTGGATTCCCTTCTCATCAACTTTACTATAGAATAAAGATATGCTTCTCCTCAGCGCTCTTGTTGTCTTCTCCGATGATAGAAACCATTTTTCGTGATTGATGTGTATGATAATTCACCAAATATATAATAATCTGAGTTCAGGACAATTGATAGAAATGAGCTCTAACTTTTTCCTAGACCGTAGGATCCATCAAGCATAGTTTGACTGTTCCTAGGGTTTTTGTAGAAAAACTCAACAAACTACTTGTATTTTCTTTTAATACCATAATTTTTCCTGGGCCCATTTGGTGTGGACCCAGCAGGTATGGCCCAACTTTTGCTTAGGTCTCCCTTTTCAGGATTTTGGCATAACGGGCTCCATGCCACTTTTTGTGAGTGGTTTAAAGTCTTGCCGACAAGACTATCATTACTAGTGTTTTAGGTCGAATAGATTTGATCAAATATAGTGGGGAGAGGGCCCCGACAAGGTTTGTTTGATTAAAAGATATCTCAATACCTTTCAGACGTGCGTGGGGGGAAATATGTTTAGATTTGAACGACACGCAGGGCATGCCTCAAGGCATGGGAGTCGTATCGGCATGCAGAGGTAGGAAAGCATTACCTAAGGCAGACTTGCCTTTGGTTGACAAGCCATGGGCCATCAACATGCAGAGCTGCTAAGGTCATGGTATGAATAGTCGTGAAAAGGTGTTCTTAAGTAAATAACTATCCATTTCTGATGGAAAAAGGACTTCGTGGAAGTTTGGCTTATAGAAACCACCATGGGTGGTTTGGAAAGGGTATGTGATGTCTAAAAGGGTTTGAGAACATCTGTATTAGTCAGGAGTGTGGACACAAGTTCCCTGTCCTACAAATTTAGTTAGAATGAAGGACGGTTGGAGGTTGACGCAGTTTAAAGTCGTGCAGCCGGGACATTCTTCACAGTGGGATGGATTCTCATGGTTCTTGGTAATCTAGGCAGAGATGTTCCACCATATTCATGAAAGGTTATGAAATGACATGTTCCATGCAATTTTAATCTTCAATAGGTATGGACGTAGTTGAAAATGCCACTCTTGATCAGAATGTAACTGGGCCTGAACATCTTGGCATGTCCAAGATGTGGAGGGGGTTGATGGTGTAAAATGTTGTTCCAGGGCTTCTTGGATTAGGAGAGATGATATGGGGGCTCTGAGGCTGGTAACTGTATGGGGCCAGGAAGAGTGTTTCCTAAGGAAATATTGCCTTTGGTAGACGGGTCAGGGGATATCAATATGCAGAGCTGCTGAGGGCATGGTATGCATAGTCATGAAAAGGTGTCCACGGGTCGATAACTTTCCACTTTCGATGGCCCTGAGTGATTATGAAAATCCGTGATTGACCGGTCCACAAAGTCTGTAGTTTGGTCAGGAAATGTCTGGATATGTTGGGGATGTTCGTCCCTAGTTGCTGTCAAAACATGAAGAGTTTACCCCACTGATTTATCTTGCGCATGTGGTATACCTTTACTCCATGCAGTTTAATGTCGTGCGGCAAGGACGAAGTACTCTCAGTTTAACAGTCATAAATTTCAGACCACTGGGTGACCATCACTACAATAACCCAAAGGGAAATTGAGTTAGGATTCTCTAGTATACTCTGAACAAGTGTGAGGGGATAAGGGTGTAAACTATAACTCTGAGGTTTCCCAAATCGGGAGGTATGGAGTGGATGGTCTGAGGCCTGTAGGCGTACAGGGCTAGGAAGTGTATCCCCCGAGGAAATCTTTCCTTTGGTAGACAGAACATGGGCCATCAATATGCAGAGCCGCTGAGGGCATGGTATGCATAGTCATGTAAAGGTGTCCCCGCGTTGATAACTTTCCTTTTCTGATGGACATGGATGATTATGGAAATCCTAGATTTCTCATAGTACAGAGTTTGACATATGGGGATAATAGTGTTCAGGCGTACAAGAATCATCTCCACCGCAATTGCCTGTCGAGTCAAAGTAGTTTATCCCTGGATTGATGTTCATAGATGCATGTCGTCATGCTAACCACGGGCGGACACATAGGCTAACCAGGTAGGGATACCCTAGAAACATTCATATGTGAGAGGGGAATGATCATGTAAACCATTTCTCCATAAATTTCTGGATCAAGAGATATGATATGGGGGCTCTGAGGTTGGTAAGTGTATGAAGATAGGAAGGGTATTTCCTAAGGAAATCTTTCCTTTGGTAGATGGGACGTGGGCTATCAATATGCAGAGCCATTGAGGGCATCGTATGCATAGTCATGCAATGGTGTCCATAGGTCGATAACTTTCCACTTCTGATGGCCATTAGTGATTATGAAGATCCGAAATTATCAAGTTTGTGGAGTCTGATGTATGGAGATGATGCATCCAAATGCATGATGGGTATTCCCATCTGGTTTCACCATATATCTTGGTTGGGTTACGACGAAGTCCATGAAGTTTAATGCCGTGCAGTGAGGATGAGGTCCATCCAGTTTAACGTCATGCGGTGAGGAAGAGAGGTATATGTAACTGTGTTTTCTTTTCTCGGTGGTTGGGCTAGAAGATAAGATCCCGGTGTCACTAGGTATCCTGCGAGGGCAGGAATCAAGACACATGTAGTTCTATTTGAATTACACCTCATGCTGGTCTGGCCCATACACGGGGGGAAGGCGGTACATTTATTTATTTTTATTTTATATTTTTTTTCTTGTCCGTACAGTTTAACGTCATGAGGTAATGACGAGGATCACACCCCGTGCAGGTCTGGTCCATACACGGGGGAAATAGGAATTTTTAAATACTCTTATCCATGCAGTTTAATGTCGTGCGGTAAGGACGAGGAATACACCCAGTGCAGGGATGGTCCATACATGAGGGAATGGGAATTTTTAACTTCTTATCCATGTAGTTTAATGTCGTGCGGTAAGGACGAGGAAAACACCCCATGCAAGTCTGGTCCATACACGTGGGAAATGGCATTTTTAACTTCTATTTGGGGATGGTTGGGCCAGGATGGGGGATCCTGGTGTTGCTGCGTATCCTTCAAGGGCAGGAATCAATCCGTACATATTTCATTGAAATATAATACACCCCGTGCAGGTCTGGTCTGTACATGGGGGAAGAGGGAATTTTTCGATCTTTCTTATCTGTGCAGTTTAATGTCGTGCGGTAAGGATGAGGAATACCCCCCGTGCAGGGTTGGTCCATACATGGGGGAAAAAGGCATTTTTTTAGTTTTATTCGGGTGTGGCTAGGCCAGGCTAGGGAATACTGGCATCACTACGTATCCTGCAAGGGCAGGAATCAATACGGACGTAGTTCTCTGGAATCCACGCAGTTTAACGTCATACGGTGAGGACGAAGTACTCTTAGTTTAGGGTCATAGAGTTTGGACCATTGGGGCTTAGCGGTTTAATGTCTTGTAGCTTGGATGAGAATTGCCTTTAATTATGCGAAATACTTCTTTAGAAACCTCGCGTTTTTAGGAGCGGTGGTGAATTGCCCGTCCATGGAGATCAGGGCATATGCACCATTGGAGTAGAACTTGTGTATAACATTTGGTCCCTCCAATTTGGGATCCATCTTTGGAGGTTTCTTTCCGGGTATCATTGGGGTCCGGAGGACCAACACCAATTCTCCTTCCAAGAAAGACCGAAGACGAACCTTTTTATTAAAGGCTCGTGCGATCCGGTTCTTATATACCTCCAGATGGTGCAAAGTGTGCAACCACTTCTTGTCCACCTATTCCAATTCACCTAGCCATTATTCTGATTGCTTATCATTGGATAACTGATCACAAATGGCAACACGGAGTGAGGGTATTTGGAGATCAATGGGCAGGACCCCATCTATTCCGTATAATAATGAGTTTGGAATAGCCCGAGTAGCGGTGCAGATTGTGATTCGATAATCCCACAATACATTGAAGAGTTTATCTGGACATAACTTCTTGTCTTTTTCCACCATTTTTTGGAGAATGTTGGACATGGTCTTGTTGAAAGTCTCTATCTGTCTGTTGGCTGCTTCATGGTAGCTGGATGAGTGGTTAGCCTTGATTCAATATTCTTGGTACATTTTCTCTAATTCAGTAGAACAGAAGTTGGTGCTGTTATCCATTAGTATGGTATGAGGGATTCCAAATTCAGTGATGATATTGGTTTTCACAAAGCTGACAATTTTTCTCACCACAACTTCATTGATCGGTACAGCTTATGCCCATTTGGAAAAGAAGTCGGTTGTTGTGAGGATGTATTTCAAATGTTCGGTTGTGGCAGGATGATATGGTCCCACGACGTCCATTCCCCAGATGGAAAATTGCTAGGAGTACATGGCCTGATGAAGTAACTCTGGGGTTGATGTATGAAGTTGGCATGAATTTGGAATGAGTGGCATTTTGCAGTAAATTGCTCGCAATCTTGTGCAACGGTGGGCCAATAGTACCCAAGCCTTCAAAGCTGATGGGAAATCTTAGACCCTGGCTGGTGTTCTCCACATACCCCTGTATGCACTTCAGTCATGACAGCATCGGTTTGTTCTCCATCAATGCATATGAGGAGGAATCTGTCGAGGCCTCGTTTGTAGAGGACCTCCTGCTGACTCGTGTCATCGTATAAGAGAAAGTTGATTTCCCTTCTCCGTATTTTCTCTCGTTTAGACCTGTCTGATGGGAGTTCACCCTTTTAGAGGTAGTTTTCAATCAGGGTCATCCAGCCGGTGGCAGACACATATGGTTCAGGGGAAAGACTGACCTTTTGATTTCTTCTATCATAGTCTGAACAAATGACAGGACCATTTGACAATGAGAAATACTGATAAATGTTTCATCCTTGTCTTGGTCAACTTGGGCTATGGCCATGTTTGCTAATGCATCGGTCTGGGCATTCTAAGACTGGGGAATATAGGTCAACATTGGTTCTGTGGAGAATTCCTCAATTAACCCTTGAACATGGTCAAATTGGGGAATCAGCTCCTCCTTTTTAATAGAATAGTCACCATTGACATACTTGATGACTAGTTCCAAGTCACCTTTTATCTTAAGGTGTCATACTTGTGCCTGGAGTTCCAGCTCGAGGCCTGCAATGAGGGATTGATACTCCGCCTCATTGTTCATACATCCTTCTGACAGGAGGAAGGAATGTGGAAAGACTACCTT
The DNA here is from genome assembly GCA_963277665.1 of Viscum album. Lineage (NCBI taxonomy): Eukaryota > Viridiplantae > Streptophyta > Magnoliopsida > Santalales > Viscaceae > Viscum > Viscum album. The sequence continues at coordinate 1,120,426,008 of OY728152.1, forward strand.
ATCTGGGTACACGAGTAATATCCCCAATCCCACCTTGTTAAATTTGGGATACTCCATCCATTTCCCTATCGAGTTTCAGGATGCACCGTCGAATTACATTTCCCATGTTGGGAGCTCCTCTTGAACCGAGAATATGTCTTCATCTGGTAACTCGAAGTCTGGTGCGTTGGTCCCTATCGAGGGGTGCTCTACCAGAAAATATGCTAATGCATGGCCTTTGATGGCCTTCAAGGGGACAAACTGGATGTCAAACTGTTGCAGGATGACTGTCCATTGGGATAGACGCCTGGTCAGCATTGGGCTGATGAGGATGTACTTGAGCGGGTTACTCCGTGAGACCAAATGGAATTCATGATGCTTCAGATAATGTCACAATTTTTTAACTGCGAATACCAAGGCTAAACAACTCTTCTCGATGTTTGAGTATCGACTTTCAACATCGGTCATGTTTCGACTGAGGTAATAGAGACTATTTTCACTACCGACATCATTTTTCTATATGAGGAAGGCTCCCAGTGACTGTTCTAGGGTCATCACATATGGGATGAGTTTTCTTCCTTCAAATGGGGGCATGAGCACCGACGTGATTAATAGGTACTTCTTTAGGCTGTCGAATGCCTCCGGCCAATCATCTGTCTGTCGGTAGGTAACCCCCTATTCATTAACCTAGTGAAGGGAAAACATTTTCCCGCTAGGTTGGCTATGAATCGCCTGATGTAGGCCAGGTGCCCTTGTAATGCTCTCAACTTAGTGAGATTGTGGGGAGGTGGTAGGCCAAGAATATCCTTTGTCTTTTCAGGGTCGAATTCGATGCCACGATGGCGTACAACGAAGCCAATGAATTTCCATGAGGTAACCCTGGAGGAGCACATCAAGGGGTTCACCTTCAGGCTATGTTGTCGAAGTTTGTTGAAGACGGATTCACGGTCCAATAGGTGATCTGAGCGCTGTCTTGATTTGACCACCAAGTCATCTATATAACATTCGAAGAATATCCTGAGGAATAGTTTAAAGATATGACACTTGGTGTGTTGATATGTGGTGCCAGCGTTCTTGAGACCAAAGGGCATGACCCTGTAATAGAATATTTCTTGGGGGGCTCTGAAGGTAGTGGATTCTTTGTCTTCTCGGGCCATCCAGATTTGATTATACCCAGAATAATCGTCCATGAAGGAGAGAGCCTCATACCCGGCCGTCGCGTTGATTAATAACTCAGTGATCGGGACCAGGAAATCATCTTTCATGCAATGCCAATTGAGATCTATGAAATCAATGCAGACGTAGATTTTTCCATTCTTTTTCTTGACGGGGACAATATTGGCCAACCATATGGGGTATTCGACCTCCCTAATGAAGCCTACTTTAATAATCTTATCAACTTCAGCCTCAATTTTGGAAGCATGTGAGAGGTGCGTTCTTCTAGCAGCTTGTTTATAGCCCCAGTGGTCTTCTGTAATACCTAAGCGGTGTGTCGCCACTTCGAGAACGAGTCCCTGAATTTCCATGTAATTCTAGGAAAAGACATCCCGATGTTGCCTCGGGAAGGAGGTATATACCACATGCTCCTCTGGAGACATGGCCATACTAATGAGAGTGGGCCTTGGGTCTTCCTTGGTACCTAGGTTTATTTCCCTGAGATAGTTCACAATGGTGGAGATACCTTCTTCAAATATGGGAGGTTCATCCCCAAGATTGTCCTCATCCTCCTCCTCATTCTCATCTTCTTGATCCGAGGGGGGGAGAGTTTCCAGCCTGGGCTCTCGAGGGTTTGAGGGCGAGGCATCGTGGGCGTCCCCGCTCAGGTACTCGTCCCCAAATTAAGGGTTAGCGGTCATTTCTGCACTGTTACTCTCAGCCGTTATAGCTGCAGTCATGAGGATAGTTGAGTGTGTGTCTGGGCTTGAACCCCTGCTCCCAATATGGTTGATGGGCAGTATTTAGTCTCTTCCCAACTGCATGAGGGAGTTATCTAGAACCATTTTTAGACCATTTAGAGTGGGGATCCATTCATTACCATCGAGTGAAGTCTTCTTCTTCTTTTCCTCATAAAAACCTGCATCAATGTAGTGTGACTCGGAGAGTCCAAAAGGGGCCTTGTTAGTGTGCAATGTCCCACATTGTCCATTGACGCAATACTTGATACACAGGTGGTAGGATGACGGAATGTACATGTGCTTATGGAGCCATGACCTTCCAAGAAGGGCATTGAATGTTGTGTTCTGTCAGACCACTAGGAATTCCGAGTAGGCCACAAGGTCTTCAAAATGGGTTTTTATCTTGATTTGTCCCATTGGATTTTGTTCACTCTTGTCGTAACTTAACAGAGTTGTGGCTGAGGGTACTAGGTCATTCCCATTGCAGCCCAACTTATCGAGTGTTCATAGGGGAAGTAGGTTAACTCCGGAGCCGTTTTCAATAAAGACTTTACGGATCTCAACATAATTTAATGTTTCGGACACATATAGTGATTTGATATGTCCTTGAATGACGGAATCTTCGTCCTGATTGATGAAGGAAATCACCGCATTGCATTCAGTCGGGCCAGTCTCCATTCGATAAATCTCAGTGGAAGCTACCTCGGCTTGAAACTCCTAGGGGCTAAGAAAGGATTCTATAAGTTCCTCCCTGAGGTCTGCTAATGAACTCATGGCGTCCAAGATCGACGGTTTGGCTAGTACCAACACCAGCTGCTTAAGGATGTCATGTTTCTATTCCAACAGCCGACGCTTCTCCGTGGGTAGGAGAGTTTTAGCGGGTAGCTTGGGAGTTGAAATACGTGATGAGGAGGGACCGGCTGCAGGGTCAGATTCCACTTATGTCCCCATGTTCTGGTAACTCAGGCCGGCTGGTCTCTTTGTGCACACTAGGTGGCTAGACACTTGTTCCTACTCTGATGGGTACCGTAGAACGACGGGGGTAATGTGGACCCTTGTGGAGATGGAGGGATATTATTTATCCTGTTGAGTCCGTTTAGGGTCTCTACCACAGGTTTCCATGATATTAACAGTTTGGGCTAGGGTAAAACTATAGGGTTGGTTTCAGCCGTGACTGCGTCTTCCCGGGTACCCCCTACTTCTAAGATTCCCCCTCCCGGCCCTTGGCATTGGGAACTCAGGTTCGTAGTCATACCCTTTGTCAGGAAATTATTCCATTAGATCATGATGTTTATGGAACCGAAGATTATCTCCTCATCTTGTGATAGGTCAACCTGGACGATTGTCCCTGATGGTGTCGTTTGGTGGATCGGTGCCTATTGCACCATGTTTGGGGGCATAAAATCTGACAGTGTCGGGGCTAACTTTGGCCATGTTATGGACATCTCCTCTTGTGCTTGTCTCCTCCCTCCACGATTACGCCTGTATGACTAGATCGTGGAGGGTTGAGAGGCCGATATTTTCGGATGTGCGACATTAGGGGCTGTCGGTGGCAACACTGGCTGCTGTAATTGAGCTCGGAGTATGCCCTGAGCTCAGTTAACAGTCTTCCGACTCATCCAGTTATCAAATCTCTACCCCTTTTTTCTGGTGACCTCCTGCCACCCCGCCCCCTTGTTAGAGTCACTGGTAGAAATGTACATCACACATTCTGAGGGTGGTCCCAGTTCGAATTTCTCGTCGTATACCATCCTTTGCAGGAGGTCTTTAAATATGAAACATTCCTAGATATTGTTCCCTAACATCCGATGGTAGAGACAGTAATCTGCCATGTCATCACGACCGACTTCTTTGAGCTTCCTTGGCTCCGGGAGGTAGAGAAAATTGAAAATCATGGTAGAGATGAAGTAGCCGCAGACTTGGTCCTCCTGTAACGAGTATACTTTGTGTCTACATTCCTTAAACCGGTTCTTCTTTGATCCTCTCTGAACGTCCAGCTTAGTTGGAGGCGGCCACTGATATACAGCGGGCCCTTGACGATTTGGTGGAGGCCTGAGCGGTGGAGCAGGTATAGGGGCTGGCATGAGAATGACATAGGATGCTTCATCTCTAACTATTCACTTTACAAAATCTTGTGAGGATATTCAGGACATTAAATTAGTCCGTTGTAGGGAGTCTTCAATTCTATGGGCAATGGAAGAGAGATTACGAAATCAAGTGGTGCACTCTACTAGTAAGAGTGGTGTTTGCAACTCATCTTAAAGGTTATCGATGCATATGGCCAGTATCTCATCTTGGGGCATTGGCCTGTTCAGAGAGTAGGTCAAACCCTTCCATCTGGTGATGAAGTCTGAGACCCTCTCGTTCTACCTCTGTTTCCAATTCATGAGGATGCTGACTATTTTTTTAGGCTGTGTTGAGATGAAGTAGAACAAGAACTGCTGCGGAAGGTCTTCCTAGCTCTTCATAGACTGAGCTGGTAGATTCATGTACCAGACGAAGGTAGATCCTTTCAAGGTCCATACGAAGCATCTGAGTTATACTGCTTCTTGTTGTTCTGGATTTCCCATCATAGGGTCTCAATAAGATGCGTAGTGCGTCAAGTGCTATTCTGGATCACCAGATCCATTGAATATAGGGAATATGGGGCTCCCAAAATTGGGTGGAGGAGTCATGTTGCTCACCCAATCTGGGTAAGGTTTTCACTCTGGCTGTATCATAGCGCGTTGAACTTCCATTGCTTCCAACCGAGCTTTTAGTGCCTCGATGGTGCTGGCGAGTCCCTGGTTTACATCTTGTTGGGCCCGGTCTTTGGAAGGTGTATCCTGAGGCATTTCTTGAGGATCCGGATCAGCTGGGACCAAGGGTGCATATGCCGTTTGGGACACCTTCAGAGGGTTCAGACGTACTTGCTCTGATTGCTTCCTGAGTGGAGGGAAGTCTTGGTATTCACCTGAATCCATATTTAGGTAGTTAGATGGAACAGGTGCCTCATTTGGCAGGGCAAACCTGGGTCTTTGAGGTGCACTTACTGGGAGTGCATGGTGTGTCTCTTCTTGGGAAGCGCTTTCAATAAGACGATTCCTATGGAGTTTTTTCAGCCTTAAGCCGCCTCAATTCTTTCATTTCCTCTTCTTGTCGAGCGAATCTTTCTTCGAGCGTGAGAGGATCATTTTTGTCAAGAGATGGAGGTGGGTTGAGGGTAACCAGTCCTTTATTCTTATCCTTATTGGAAGCTCACAGGATAGGCAGAGGAGGGTTAGATAGAAGGGCGGTCTTATTTAGGGCGACCCTTTGGTTCCGGGTGTGCACACCTAGTGATTCGTTGTGAGTCACAACCTGACTAGAACCATCGTCTCCCGATCCATCTGGATTTGCTTCATCGCCGGTGTCACCTGTGGGGCTAGGCTCTATGGCTTTGATGGATGCATATCACAGGGTGGAGGAGATGTCATCTTCCAAATAGGAAGATGATCTCTGACACCTTTTACTGGTCCTCCCCTTCCTATTCTGAGATTACTTTTGGACTTCTTGATGAAGGGTGACATAGAGAGTTCTTTGATGCGACCTTACGTTATGCCACCCTTTTGAAGGGGATGATGATTCAAAGGACGAGATAGGGTAGGAACCTCCTCTTCTGACTATCCTACCTAGACAATAGAATACTGATTCTCATGGGGGAGGTTATTGTTGAGGTGTTAAAAATTCCCCTAACCCTGAGGGATGGGGTTGGCTCTGTTCCCTGGACACAGAGTATCTTCCCGTTTTTATTGGTCTTATGGGGGAATTTGTTGTTAAAAATGCCCCAAGCCCTGCAGGCTGGGGTTGACCCTGGATTATGGCAGTGTCTGCTGCTATTGCTATTTTCCTGATTTCACACACCGCCATTCAGGGGTGAACTGAATCTGAGGCCAAGTCCACCTGTGAATCAATCCTCTCTAGGGAGGCGATGAATGACTACGGATTGGACTATTTTAAACGAGAGGCCTATTGTATTCTTTCAGTGGCCTGATTTTGGATTTCGTGAATGGTTTGTTCCCGTCAGGCATGACACTCCTGGGGCTTACTCAAGGCCCGTCTTTGTTGGGTGTGTCGCCTTTCGTGAATAGGGAGACCACTCGATTTCTATCTTGACGTGATGGCGTTGAAAGATATTACACCGAACGGGTTCCTCTGGGTGGGGAGTGGAGTGAAATACAGAGCTACATGTTCTCCCCATCCTCTGATATGGACTCCAGTTAGGGTGTCACCAATAAGTTGACACAACTAGTGCAGTGCATGGAGGCAGGCTAACTCAGGGTTCCCTTTACACCTCTCAAGTCGCGGTTTCTGTGCCGATGGAAGTGCTTCCAGGTCTATGCGACACATGAGGTCTCATATTGTCTTGACATTGTCTACATACCCATAATAGTGTAGGAAGCTGGATTTCAGCCGGTGGAGGGCTGTCCATATATTGGAGCAGATTTCATGCACACATTATTCTGACAACATCCCGGGTATGTCGTATTGAGAGGTGGTCGTGGGCCAAAACATAACTGGAATATCATCTCTGGCCAGTCGTTTCCTTAGGTGAAACATGTCAACATACTCCTCCGCTAGCGATTCCTCTACCCAGTTAGCCCAAATGAGATGCTCACCGATAGTGTGGTCAGGGGCAGTGGGTCCGACAGGTATTGAATTGTCATGTTGGCGGTTCCGGGGAGGTTCCGAAGATGAACATGGTCACATACTATCTCCTGATTGAAGAAGGATTTTATTAGAAATTTACTGGGAATCTGACATGCTTGAACCCATCATTCTGAGTGCCTCAACATATGAGGGTTTTTCTGTGCTTAATTCGGAAGGGGGGGGACCTTCCTGTTGATGTGATATGTCACTACTGGGAGGACCTTCGCAATGGCGGCCATAATGGCGAGGACTACCATTAAAGCTGTCACAGGAGGAGAACCTATGGGGTACACTCTGGGGAGGGTCGTCATAATATACCGCAACGAGGGGACGAACTTCTCGTTGCCTGACATCTCTACGGGGAGGACCTTCGTTATTCATGTCGTAATGGTGAGGGATACCATTACTACTTGACGCCTCACTACATAGAGGAATTTTTTAGGGCCTACCCTTGGGAGGACCTCCATGGCGGGTAGCGTTGTTACGGGGAGGGCCTTCGCAAAAACTGCCATCATGGTGAGGATGACCATCTTGGTTGTACGGTAGATTTGTATCCTAGGGAGGACCTTAAAGACACACTGCGAAAAGGGGAGGACCTTCTGGTTGCTTGGGGCCATTGTGGGGAGGACCTTAGCAAAGGCGGCTACAATGGAAAGGACTACCATTTTAGCTACCGTAGGGAGAATGTCTGTGGGGTACACCCTGAGGAGGGCCATCAAAACGTACCACAATGAGGGGAGGGCCTTATTGTTTCTTGAAGTCTCTACGGGGAGGAACTCCATTATCAGAGTGGTGAGGACTACCACCGTGATATAATGCCTGGATGCACGGAGTGTCGTTGCAACGAAACCCCTGGGGAGGACCTTCAGGGCAGGCCACGACAAGGGGAGGGCCTTCTTATCGTGATGAGACTTCACTATGGGGAGGGACTACACAGTTGTGACTACGATAGCGAGGGATACTATCATAATTTGTGGTACCACTGCATGGAGAGTGTTTTCAGTGTATACCCCGGGGAGGACCTTCTGGGTGGACCGTAGCAAGTGGATGGACTTCTTGTTGGTCGATCTTCTCGCCACGTGGAGGGTTGCCATGACTCGCATCAAAAGAGAAGCACTCGTGATCGATCGTTATATGCCCGTGGGGGAGGCCCCCGTGGGTGCTCTGGGGAGGACCTTCAGAACAGCTGGTAGTGAAATTATGGGGAGGACCTTCGCAACTACTACTGCTGCTCCCATAATATGATAATGGGTGGGTAGGGTTCTGAGCCTTCGATATGCACTTAGCAGCATTGGGAACCACAGCTTCCATCAGAGTGGAGTCATGGACCCGTTAGTTATTTTCCAGCTACCTTCGACACGTTCGGGGTGCTTTCCTGCAGGCAGTGGGGACCACCTGTTGTTGATAACAGCCTTCACAATTGGGTCCCTTTCTTATTGGGTCCCTTCATCCTGCCGAGATGTTCCAACGAACGTCTTGAATTTTAGAAGGGATATATGCCTCCTCTAGAGCATCCACCATGATGGATGGGTGTCCCCCAATTGGAACGAGTGAAGCTGCTCGATCTGGTTTCCCTTGTATCGCGGAATATGGTCGATGACCCTCCTGGGTGGAATCAGGGAGGAAGATCTACTTCGAGGTGGCTATCTCATATCGTAGATGAGTCACCTCAATTGGGTAGACAGTCTCATGGGCCCGAGTCCTTGTTGTTTCCGCTGACGCAATCACATTCTAGCAAGTCACCAAGATATGATCTGGGATCGATACCTACTCCTCCATCATTGTCAGGATATGCAGAGAGACATCTTTGGATGGAATGGGTATGAAGGCCCATTCTGGTATTGTAGTAGGAACATCCTACTCCGGTCCTCCAGTGGTCAGTGGGTACTGAAAATTCTCCTGTGTTGGGACTGGTGAACGAATCTTCCCCTGTTCCGGGATATGCTGGTTTATCTCTCCATTTTCCACCACATACGGATGACAGACTTTACTTGCATCTGCAGGGAGATGGCCCTGCATATGTTGGTTTCCCACCATATCGAGTCGGTGGACTTTGTTGGCAGGGGAACGTTCCTGCCTATTAATTGTCGCCACATCTGGATGGAATTATTTGTTTATCGCCACCACATCGGGATGGTAGGCGTTGGGAGCATCTGCTAGGAGTGGGTCCTGAAGGTGCTGGGTCACCACCAGGTCTGGTTGGTGGGTTTCATGACCCTAGACAGGGAAAGGTGCCTACCGGGTAGGTGCCATCCTGTGTGAGTGACGGGCTTGATGGAGCTCAGTGGGGATGTAAGCCTGCTCGTATGATGCCTCCATGTCTGGATGGCTGACTCTAGAGGAGCGGACAGGTGTATGTGCCTGCTCACAATACGTCTCCGTGACTGGGCAGTGGAGCTCCTCCTTAGGGACAAGGGTGATGGTCGGTCCCTGGTTGTATGTTTGCTGCCCTCGTCGGGAGGTCCGAGGGGCCGGAGCTCGGGGAACGTGGGCCTGGATCCTTGGGGATAAATCCTCCTCAGCATGAGGATATTGAGTTGCGGCATAACCGTGATAATGTCTCCCGACTGAGGCCTTAGAGAGGAACCCTTGTTCAGTGGGGATGAAGTCATCAGCGTCGACCACATCCATCTCCCTAAGATAAGGGAGGTAGGAGTTGTCTCGTTTCGATGATATACTTTCGAAATGGTTCCAGACGGAAATAGGAGTTGTCTGGATTTTCTTTCGCAGTCGCTGCTGGGCAGGCGTCCAGTGGGTCTTGGAGGATTGGAGGGCATACATGGCAGCCTCCACCGTCGGGAGAGTACCGTTCACGTGGTACTCTCAGATCAATGCATCCGAGACCCAGTGTTGAAGATTATGGGTCAGTGATGGGGTCCTTCATTGGTGAGGAAGTCCGGTCATTGAGTACCTTGAAGCACGCACCTGCGAGTTCCTCTGTGATACCATTGGATCGAAGGGAGTTCTGATAGGTACCTGTAAAAATATTTTAACAAATAAAAACAGAAAACTCGTCAAAGCAGCATCTCATGATTCCATGAGTAATTAATGACCTTTCTTGGCCCTCCTTGTGAGTATAAGGGGGAACATAGTGGTATTAGGTTAAACCGGTCATTCTTGGTTAAAGATTCACGTCGGGTTCACCATTTTTCTATTTAGACGTGAATCAGATTGGAGTGGACCGATACACCCCGACCATCGATCTCACTGAGGGCTGATCTCTGCTTGATCACTACGGTCGGGTATATTGGTCTTCATTTCGAAATGACCAATGGTTCCATATCCAACGATACATGGACCTTCTTTCCAAAGGCATGTGTTCACTGGGTTGATTCGGCCATTGATGCTTAAGAACTCACATTGGTCGAGAGGATGGGAATTCAGGCTCATCGCACCCTTTTGGGGGAAATTATTGCCTATTCCGGGACTCTCTTATATATTTAAGACGTGCTCATATGTTCACGAATCTTTGGTTTATACCCTAGAATAGTATCAATAGATTAACCCTAGTTGGCAATGGTTAGATGAATGCAAGGATTCGTAATCATTTTAGGGGTTTTAATTGTTTTTAGTTTTTTATGGTCTTCTTAGGGGTTTTAAGGGGTTTTGGGAGTCATAAATTTTTAGGAATTTCTAGTATTTTAAGTATTTTTTTTTGGGATTTTAGTGATTTTGAGGGTTTATGGTTTTTATGGGTTTTATTATTTTTTGGTGTTTTAGGATTTTTTAGAATTTTTAGTGTATTTATGGTTTTTCACATTTTTAGGTATTTAAAGGGGTTTTTTGGTATTAATGTTTTTTATAGGGGTTTATGTTTTTTAGGTGTTTACGTGGTTTTTTGGGTTTTTGGGGTTTTTAAGATCTTTTTAGTGTTTTAGGGTTTTTATCATTTTTATGTCTTTTTAGGGGTTATAAGTGTTTTTAGGTTTTTATGATTTTCTGTTATTTATTGACGTTTTTATGGTTTTCCATTTTTAGGGCAAGGAAGATGCGAGGGTCGGTCTATTCCCAGCCCCCCAAATTTAATAAAAAGAAAAAAAGAAAACACAACAGACAAGGGAGGGGAGGGGTCAAATGACCCAAACCCAGAAAACCCCTTACAACCCACACCAGAAAAAGAAAAACAAAGAATGAAAAGGACTAAAAAAACACAATAACAGCATCATCACGTCATGTCCAACCAGTACCATTATCCAGCAGCACCACATCCAATCATCATAGCAACACAACAGCAACAATGCATCCAAACCAACCAGCCCCAACAATTTTAAGTTTTTTAGGGGTTATTATGATTTTTAGCAATTTTTAGGTTTTAGAGGTTTTAAGGGGTTATTAGTGTTTTTAGTTTTTTATGATTTTCTTAAGAATTTTCATAATTTTGAGGGTTTTTTACTTTTATTTTGTGATTTTGAGGGGTTTTTTTGGATTTTTATGGTTTTAGGGTTTTTATGTATTTTTAGGGGTTTTAGGGGTTTTATGGTAACATGGTGTTTTTGGGTTTTTTTACAGTTGTTATGGTTTTTTAGAGATTTTAACGTTTTAGGGGAATAAAATATTTTAAATGTTTTTAGTGTTTGTTTTGGATTTTATGAGTTTCGGGATTTTTTAATGATTTTAATGGTTTTTATGTTTGTAGGGTATTTTAGGATCTTTTAGGGTTCTTAGGGTTTTAAGTGTCTTTTGGTATAATTGGCATTTTATGTTTTATTAGGGTTTTAAGGGTTACCTAGGAGTTTCCCGGATTTCAGGAGTTTTTTCATTTTTATTGATTTTTAAGTCTTTTTATGATTTTTATGGATTTTTGGGTTTTTAATGATATTGAGGGTTTTAGGGTTTTTTTTGGAGTTTTTAGCGGTTTTTTAGTTTCTTAGGGGGTTTTAGATAATTTAGGGATTATTAATGTTTTTACTAGTTTATTGGGTTTGTAGAGTTTTTTTTGGTTTTTTGGGTTATCAGTGGCTTTTATACTTTTTATAATGTTTTGTGGTTTTTTGGTTGTTATGGTGTTTTGGTTTTTTAGGGTTTTAGCATTAATAGGTTTTTTGCAGTTTTTAGTGTTTTTAGGGTTTTATGTATTTCTAAGTGATTTTTAGGTTTGATAGGTTTTTTTCATTTTTAGGGATTTTTAAAGATATTAATTTTTTTATTTTTATATAATTTTTGTTGATTTTCAGGGATTTTAAATTTTAATCTAGGTTTTTTGGGTTTTAATGTTTTTTTGGGTATTTAGTTCATTTTCCGTTTTTAGTGATTTTATGGGTTTTAGATTTTTTAAACATTTTTATGGATTTATAGAGTTTTTAGAGTTTTTAGTGTTTCTAGTGTTGTATGGATTTTTTATTTTTTTAGTGTCTTGTGGTATTTAAGGTAATTAATGTTTTTGATGGTTTTTTTAAATTATTAGAGGTTTGAAGTGTTTTTATGTTTTCAAAGTATTCTTAGGGGATTTTCAAGGGTTTTAAGGGTTTTATATTTTTAAGAATTTTAGGGGTTTTTTGAATGGTTTTTGTTTTTGGGGATTTTATATATTTTGAGTGTTTTTAGGGATTTAGGGGGTTTATGGTTTTTTGGTGTTTTAGTGTGTCTTTTGAATTTTTAACTTTTAATGTATTGAATAGTTTTTAAATGTTTTTAGTGGTTTAAAGGGTTTTAAAAGTTTTAGTGGGTTTAGGGTTTTTATGGGTTTTATGTTTCTCATGGATTTCAGGGTTTTTATGGTATTTTGGGGTTTTAGGGATTTTAGGGTGTTTTATGGTATTTATGGTTTTTATTGTTTTATGTTTTTTTGGTATTTTATGTGTTTTTAGGGTTTTAAGTTTTTATTAGGGTGTCTCTGGGTTTTAGGGGTGTTTAAATTTTGATGGATTTTTTGGAAATTTTTAGTATTTTAATTCTTATTAGGGGTTATAAATATTTTGAGGGATTTTAGGTATTTTTTGTTTTTTAGGGTTTTTTGGTTTTTTGGTGTTTTAATGTTTTTACGGTTTTCTTACGGGTTTTTAGGTTTTTTGGTGTTTGAATGTTTTTATGATTTTTATGGGTTATTTGGGTTTTTAGGGTGTTTATGTTTTTAGCTATATTATGGATTTTTATGTTTTATTGATTTTTTTATGTTTTATAAGCATTTTAAAGGGTTTAGAGTTTTTTCGGGTATTGGGGATTTTTTGGGGGGTTTTTAGGTTTTTTGTCTTTTTTAGGGTTTTAAGGGATTTTGAGTATTTTAACAATTTTAGCATTTTAAATGGTTTTTGGAGTTTTTTGTGTGTTTTTAGGGTTTTTATGTGATTTTATGGTTTTTACAGTTTTCAGGGGTTTATGATTTTTAGGATTCCTTGGGGTTTTAGGGTCTCTTATTGTATTTTAGGGGTATTACCATTTTTTTGTTTTCTCTGGGGTTTAAATTAATTTTATGTTTTTAGGCCATCTTTGGTTTTTTTTTGGTGTTTAGGGTTTTATTAATATTTTTACAGTTTTTTATTATATTTATGATTTTTGGGACTTATAGATTTGAGGGTTTTAGGTATTAGGTAATTTTTTTAGTTATTTTGGGGTTTTATGTGTTTTTAGGTTTTTATGGGTTGGGGGGGGGGTGGTGGTTTACTTTTTTATTGTGGTTATAGTTTTTTTTAGTTTTTTAAGGATTTTATTGTTTTTTTGTTTTTATTTTATTTTCTTGGTTCTATGTGCTTTATTGTTTTTAGTGGTTTATTAGGGGTTTTATTGTTTTTAAGGTTTTTTATATTTTTAGTGGGTTTTTATGGTTTTCTGGGTTTTTTATTTTTTGGATTTTTAGGGGTTTTATGAGATTTTAAGATTTTATGGTTTTCATAGAGGTTTTCACGGTTTTTTAGGATTTCACATTTTAAGGTATTTTTAGTGCTTTTTTGGATTTTAATTATTTTTATGGTTTAAAGTGTTTTTCATGGAAATTCTTGTTTTTTTTTTGAGTTTTTTGGTTTTATCGGTTTTTAGGGTTTATTAAGTTTTATAAGAGTTTTAAGGGTTTTTAGAGTTTTTAAAATGTTTTAGTGGTTTTATTTGATTTTGGTGTTTCTACTCAATTTTAGGGGTTTTAGGCGTTTTAGGGGGTTTTAATGTTTTTATAGTTTTTACAGTTTCTATGGTTTCTTCCATTTTTAGATTTTTATGATTATTAAGTATTTTTATGTTTTTAAGGTTATCTTAGGGGTTTAAATAGTATTATAGGTATTTATTTTCTTTGGGTTTTTAGAGATATTTTATAATTTTAATGGGTTTTATGGTTTTTATGGATTTTGAGGGTTTTCAAGGTTTTTAGCGTTTTTAGGGTTTATAAGGGTTTTTAGTGATTTTTTTTGTTTTTAGGGTTATTAATTTTTTTAGGGTTTTAATATTTTATTATGTTTTTTCTAGGGTTTAGGGGTTTTTAAATTTTTAGGGATTTTATGGATTTTTATGATTTATATTTTTTAAGGTTTTTTTAGATTTTAATGGTTTTTATTATTTTTTGGGTTTTTAGGGTTTTTATGAATTTTTGGGGTTTTAGGGATTTTTTATTTTCAGTGTTTTAATGTTTTTTAGTTTTTTACAAATTTATATAGGTCTTAAGGGTTTTTATAGATTTTAGTGGTTTCTAGGTTTTTTATGTTTTCAGGGTTTTTATATTTTTTGTTATTTATACTGTTTATGGTTTTTATTGTATTTTAGGGATTTTCATTTTTTTTATATTTTTAGGGGAGTTAAGAGTTTTTAGGTTTTCATGGTTTTGTTTGGTATTTTAAATGAAATTATTGTTTTTTATAATTTTAGTGATTTTTAGGTATTTATATGTTTTTTATGGTTTTTATGGTTTTCAGGGATTTGGATGGTTTATAGGGGTTTTTATGTTTTTATGGGGTATTAGTGTTATTAGTGTTATTTATATTTTTTGGGTATTTAATTTTTTTTAAGTTTTCTTTAGGTTTTTTTGGGTTTTTATGATTTTTTACATTTTTTTGGATTTTTTAGGATTTTTTAGGATTTTTATGTTTTCAGTATTTTTATTGATTTTGAGGGTTTTGTTGATTTTTTTTTTGAGTTTTTAGGGATTTTTTGATGTTTTATTTATTTAAGGTTATTTATATTTTGTAATTGTTTGAAGCATTTAAAGGGTTTTTAATGTTTTTACATGTTTTTATGGTTTTTATATGGTTTTAGTTTTTTTTATGTTTTAGGGGATTTTATGGGTTCATTGGTTTTTAGGAGTTTTTTTTGGTTTTTTATCATTTTTAGGTTTTTTAGGGGTTTTAATTTCTTTGGATTTAAATGTTTTAATAGGGGGTTTTGGCTGTTTTTAGTATTTTATGGGTTTTATGGTTTATTTGGGCTTTTAGTTTTTCTTCTTTTTTGGGTTTTTAATTTTTTTATAATTTATTCTCTTTTAGGGGGCTTATACGCATTATAGAGTTTTTAGTTGTTTTTATGGGTTTTTTGGGTTTTTATGGATTTTTATGGTTTTTAGGGATTTATGTTTTTTAGGGTTTTGAGTGTTTTTTCGGTTTTCTTAGGGGTTTAAATTTTTTTTAGGTTTTTATGTTTTCCTTAATGTTTTTAGGGGTTTTAGGGTTTTTATACTATTCAATATTTTTAGGGATTTTTATTATTTTTATGGATTTTTAGGGTTTTTATTTATTTGAGGGTTTTTAGTTTTACCTGAGGGTTTTCAGGTTTTTATGAGGTTATTTTGGGTTTTTTGTTTTTTTTGTTTTAAAGGTTTTATGGTATTATTGTGTTTTTAATGATTTTAGGGATGTAAAGAGTTTTTATAGATTTTAGTGGTTTTAGTGTCTTTATGGGTTTTAGGTATATGAAGGTTTTATTGTTTTTTATTGTTTTTAAGGATATTTAGGGAGTTTGTGACTTTTTGGATTTTTGGGTTTTTAGTGTTTATTGGTTTCTATGGGGTGAATTTGTTTTTTATTTTTTATGGTATTCATAGGGCTTCTCCGGGTTTTTAAGGACTTCTATTTTTTTAGGTTTTTGTATGGGTTTCTAGTATTTTTGTGGGGTTTGATGGTTTTAATAGGTCTCTAGGGTTTTAGGGTTTTTAGGGATTTATTATTTTTATTGGGTTTAGGGTTTCTAGGACTTTTTTTAAATTTTTTAAGGGTTTTACATGTTTTTAGAGTTTCTAATGTTTTTGGGGTTTAAAGGGGTTTTAGAGTTTTTTTGGATTTAGGGTTTTTATGTGTTTTTATGGTTTCTAGGTTATTTAGGGGTTTTAGGGGTTTTTAGTGTTTTTAGTATTTTTAGGATTTTTAGGGATTTAAATTGTTTTTATGATTTTAATGTTTTCTTAGGGATTTTAAATATTTTTAGTGTTATTTGCATTTATATGATCCTTAGGGATTTTTGATAATTTAATTATTTTTAGGAGGTTTTTTGGGATTTGTAGTGTTTCTAAGGTTTTTAGGTATTTTAGCATTTTTAGGGGTATTAAGTGTTTTTTGGTTTTTAAGGTTTTCATAGGGGTTTTCGAGGGTTGTAGTGTATTTTATGTTTTTATATATTTCTACGTATTTTTACGATTTTTTGGTTTTTTTGTGTTTTTAGTTTTTTTGGGTTTTTAGGGTTTGTTTATGGTATTAGGGTTTTTTTTGTTTTTGGGTGTTTAGGGTTTTTATGTTTTATAGGGTTTTATGGATTTTTAGAGTTTTTATATTTTTAGGGGAATAAATGGTTTATTGGGTTTTTAGTGGATTTTAGTTTTTTTATGTTTCTTCGGGGGTTTTAGGGTTTTAGGGTCATTTAGGGATTTTTATAATTTTTTGTGTTATTTTGGTTTTAGGGGATTTAATTGTTCTTATGTTTTTATGGTTTTAATAAGGATTTTCTTCATTTTTATTTTTTAAGTATTTTTAATTATTTTTAGGACTTTTGTAGGCTTTTAGGGCTTTTTTGTGTTTTTTATATTTTTTGGGTTTTAGGGTTTTTTAGAGTTTTTAGTGTTTTTAATTTTATATGGGTTTTAATTATTTGGGTTTTAGGGATTTAATTTGGTTTTTGAAAAGATTTATGGTTTTAAATGTTTTAAAGTATTTTTATTGTTTTTATTATTTTTATCATTTTTAGGGTTTTTAGGGTTTTGATAATTTTTAGTGTAATTAAGGTTTTTATGGTTTTTTGGGTTTTATGGATTTTTTATTTTTATGGGGTTTTAATTATTTTTAGAGATTTTTTAATATTTTAAGGGGTTTGAAGGGTCTTAGAGTTTTTATTTTGTGTATTGTTTTATGATTTTTATATTTGTTATTGTTCTATGGTTTTTATGTTTTTAGGGTATTTTGGGTTTTTAGCATTTTGGGGATTTTATGGGGTTTAAGTGTTTGTAGGTTTTTATTTTTTGGTTTATATTTTTTAGAGGTTTTAATTTTTTTAATATTTTTCTATATTTTTAGGTGATTTTTATTACTTTTATGTGTTTTTAGGGTTTTTAGGGAATTTTAGGGTTTTTACATTTTTTGTGTTTTGAGGGTTTTTATTGTTTTTTTAGATTTTATTATTTCCTTTTATATTTTGGTGATTTATTTTTTTCTTGAGTTTTTCTATTTTTTAGTGGTTGAAAGGTTTTTAAGAGTTTAAAGTTATTTTTTTGGGTTTATATGGTTTTTAGGGGTTTTATGATATTAAGGAGTTTTTTTTGTTTTAGTGGTTTTTATTTTTTTAGGGGTTTTAAGATTTTTAGGGTTTTAGGTTATTTTTCTGGTTTGTAGGGATTCATTCATTTTTAGGGTTTTGGGGTTTTAAGTGTTTTTAGGGTATTAATGTTTTCTTAGCAGTTTTTTGGTTTTTAGGAATTATTACGTTTTTACATATTTTTTGTGATTTTGTTGTATTTTTGCGGTATTTTAGGGGTTTTAGTGATTTTGAGGTAATTTTGGGGCTTTAGGGGTTTTAGGGTTTTTAAGGATTTTAGAGTTTGATATTTTTATAGTTATGAAGAATTTTTAGGGATTTATGGTTTTCTATGAGATTTTATCATTTTTAGGTTTTATGGGATTTTTAGGTATTTTTAGGATTTTATGGTTATTTTGGGGTTTTAAGGATTTTGAGGGTTTTTAGGGGTTTTTGGTTTTTTAGAATGGGTTTAGGGTTTTTTATTTTATTTTTTATGTTTTTTAAAGGTTTTTATAGTTTTTAATGTTTTTAGGCTTTCAATGGTTTTTTTTATAGTTTATAGTGTTTTTTCTGTTCTTTGGGGGTTTTAGTGATTTTAAAGGTTTTTAGGGGTTTTTAATGTTTTGAGGGTTTTTAAGGTTTCTTGGTTTTTTATGGTTTTTATCATATTTGAATTTTTATGGGTTTTTTGTGTTTTTTGTTTTTAATATTTATCTCTATGTTTGTTTTGGGTTTTGTGGTATTTTTTAGTATTTTAGGAATTCTTAGGTCTATTTTAGGATTTTTATGACTTTTTAGGGTTTTTAGGGAAAGGAAGGCTCAGGGACAGGCTACTTCTGGCTTCCCCCAAAATTTATTATAAAAAAGACAAGAAGTAAACAAAAAACAAAAAAAAAGACACACAAAAGAGTCTTAAAATAAAGGTATACAAAGGGGAAAACCAGTCAATGTCGCCCCCAAAATCATCCAGCTCCGCACCACGATAACCAATGACCACACCAAATCCATCACCCACATCAGCGAAGTTGTAATCTGACTCAGCACCTATGTCCATAGAATCCAATCCTGACTCATAATCCTCCTGCATTCCAAGCCTGGATAGAAGCTTCATTCTGGCCCTCTCTTGCTCTGCAGATCCTGGAGGCCGCTCTCGCTTATTAACTTTTAGCTTTGGTCTGACCACCCTTGATGTGGCCCGGGTTTCCATTAGTTGTGGGAGGGTAGAATAATCCTTCCGTCGTCTTTGCCTCGGGGGGGGGGGGGGGGGAGGTAGATCCAGCTTCATAACCTGGTTTCACACAAGTGACTCTATCACTGACAGCAGATGGGGCCTTCCCTTTCTTACCTTCAGACCCAGGGGTTTCGACACCTCTTTTGTTCATTTCCTCTTTACACCTGTCCATAGCAGCATTTATCCGGCGATCATCATTAGAAAACCTCTCCCCAATCCTCTTTGACTCACCCTTAAGTGGGTACATTTCCCATTCAACCAGAACAATCTCATATAAATACACACAATGGGCTTTAGCAGAGGGAACACCATGGAGAAACATGGTCCTCTGCAGGTTCGGGGAATGATCACCATTTCCCCAATATTTATCGGCATTGGGAAGACATTCAGATTCAGAACAGAAGCACTAGAAAGATCCTCAGCACCGCTAGTGCTATCCGCAAGAGGAGTTAATCTAGTCTCCATGTCAGGTATCCCCACCTCATCCCTCCTGGATATCACCAGGGGGTGTCACGCCAACCAGTGTATTGCACACTGGGAATATGGGGCTCCTCTTCTGTCGCAGACCTCTCCTTATCAGCCAAAGACATAAGCAACTCATCCCCAGCCCTCGTGCCTTGAACAACCACAACCTCCTGCACAACTTCTTCCACTAACATGTCTACGTCTGCAGGCTTATCCAGGGCTGATACCTGTAAACTGTTTTTAACAGGCGCAATAATATTAACCGGTGAAGAGGTTACACCGTTATCATTCTTGCAATCTATGTCTTCTCCTCCCAGGAACAACACATGGGGAACCACTATCTGAACATTCCCTTGAAAGGTTCTCATCACAACATCCTTCCTTGTACCTAACTGCCTCCCAGAAAAGTCACCACATCCGTGAACAACTTCAGCATGAACCCGATTATCCCCATCAGCCAGTAGCACTGCCTCTTCAACAACATCTCCCGAAGCACAAACACATCTAGCCAAACTTATTCTAAATCCACCCAAATCCATCACAGAAACCTTCAGATCACTTTCATCCTTCAGGTCAGACAAAAAGGGAACATCAGAAGCCAAAGGTTGGGAGGTCAAGGGCTCAGCAACGGCCGTTATCCCCTCAACCTCCACCAGAGGAAGGAATCTCTCACCAGAAGACATGCGATCCATATTAGCACCACCCCTGCCAGGACTTAAACATCCTCCAAATTGATCATTGTTCCCAAAGCACAAATAAGAAGATCAGAATACCAGTCATGGTTCATAGATAACAGGATGTATCCACCTGAGCTCCTCCCCCACTGTAATCCATACAACATCCACTAGAGCCTTTGAAGCATCAACTTCAACAAAGGCCCTTGGGGAAATCATATTGCAAAGGTCCCTAGTCCTACCAGGTAGCAACCATCAGGGAACTCCGCTTCAGATGAAAATCAAAGCTCCACCAAAAAAGGGAGAAACGAGCGACATTGCATGACTCGGGAGCTTCCAACTAGGTGAGGACTAGGTCCTCTTTAGAGGCAAACCTAATAATGATGTGGGAGCTATCGATCAGACCCAAGGTCACATGAGCCCTATGTTTCCAGAAAGCTACGACAAACCTGTCGATAGTGACCACCGGGGGTCGCCGCATCATGAAACTTGCATCCAGAGTCAGTTGGTGCATATCTGAAGCTTCCGCGAACACCCGAATCGAGAGGGTAAGATGCAGACGGCCTTCAAATGACTCCTGAACCATTGAGAAAATCACCATTTGTGGAAAGAAGGGAAGCAAATTAGGGGAAGAGAGAAACGACAAAGAACAATCCTCCGAGGGAGGATCCTCCCCCACAGAGAGGTGGGGAGGTGCGTTGTTTGCCATCGTCTTCAACCTCGAAGGAAGCCACCATCAAGAAAGATCTGAATCTCCATATCCCCCATCGGCGAGGGTTTTCTTACGGATTTTTCAGGGTTTTTAGGTATATTGAGGGTGTTTAGGTTGTTTATCTTTTTTATTTGTTTACGGGTTTAATGGGTATTTAAAGATTTAATTTCATTTTGGGTATTAATGGGATTTTTGAGTTTTTAATTGTTCTTATGGGTTTTATTGGGTTTTAGGGTTTTTAGGTTTTTCACTTTTTTAGGATTTTAGGGGTTTTAAGTTTTTTAAGGTTTTTATGTTTCCTTAAGGTTTTAAATAGGGTTTACTTTTATTAGGTTTTTAGTTTTTTATGTATTTTTTAGGTTTTTTAGGTGTATTTAGGATTTTTAGGAATTTTAAGGGTTTTAGGGTTTTTATGGGTTTTTGGGGTTTGATAGAATTTTTTAGTTTTTTTTGGTTTTCATATTTATTAGATTTTTCTAATGTTTTTTGGGTTTTAAATATTTTTTAATGTTTTTAGTGGGTTTTATGGGTTATTATGGGTTTTAGGATTTTTTCTGTTAATGTTGTTTGGTTTTTATGGGTTTTAAGAGTTATTAGTTATTATGGTTTTCATAGAGATTTTTCTAGGTTTTTATGGGTTTATGTTTTAAGTATTATTATTGTTTTTTAGAATTTTTAGGGATTTTTAGTGTCTTCAGGGTTTTTACAGTTTTTTGTTTTTTTTTTGTTTTTTTTTATTTTTTCAAATATTTCTGATTTCATTGTTTTTTATTATATTTTATCTATTTTAATAGGATAAAGTGTTTTTAGAGTTTCTGGTGGCTTTTATGGTTTTAATTGGTTTCTAAGTTGTTAAATGTTTTTAAGGGTTTTTTAGTTTTTATTTTTTTAGGTTATTTTTAGGGTTTTTTTGGGTTTTTATCATTTTTAGGTTTTTATGGGTTTTTAGGTTTTCTAGTTTTTATATGGTTTTATAGGGTTTTAGGGTTTTTTATGTTTTTTGGGATTTTATGTTCTATTTTGGGATTTTACGGGGTTTAGGTTTTTTGGGGATTTAGTGGGTTTTTAGTTGTTTTTTGTTGTTAAGATTTTACTATATTTTTATAAGATTTAAGTGTTTTTCGGTTTTCATGGTTTTCTTAGTGATTTTCAAGGTTCATAGGTTATTTATGATTTTAGGGATTTGTCATGATTTCATAGAATTTTTAGGGTATTTATGGATTTTATGGGCTTTTAGTGTGTTTTATTGATTTTAGAGTATCTATGGTTTTGGGGGTTTTATTTTTATTTTGGTTTTTTATATTTTTAAGGTTTATTATAGTTTTTTATCATTTTTAGGGTTAAAAGGGTTTTTATAGTTTTTATTTGATTTTTAGGTTTTTTTGTGGTTTTATGGGTTTTTATGGGTTTTTGGGGGATTATGGTTATGGGGTTTTTAGTGTTTTTGAGTATTTTTATTTTCTTTTTCTGGTTTTTATGTTTTTAGGGGTTTTTGGTTTTTTAGGTTTTAATGGTTTTAATAGGGGTTTTTTGGTTTTTATTTTTAGTGATTTTTAGGCATTTTTAATTATTTTTATGGGTTTTTTAATTTTTTACAGATTTTGATGTTTTTTAGAATTTTATGGTTTTTTGGGGTTCTTTTATTTTTTAGGTTTTTTTATAGTTTTTATAGTGCTTTATTATTTTCAAGTCTTTAAAAGGTTCTTAGATATTTTTGGCGGTTTTATGGTTTTCATGAGTGTTTAGGGGTTTTAAATATTTTTATGGGTTTTATTTTTTTAGGGTTTTTGAGTTTTTAATGATATTAGTATTGTTTAGGAGTTTTTTAGGATTTTTATAGTCGATAATGGGTTTTATGTTTTTTTAGGATTTTCGAGGGTTTTGGGTTTTTAAGGGATGTAAGGGTTTTTATAATATTTTGGTTTTTATGCGGTTTATTTGTTTTTAGGTTTTTATAATTTTCTTATGGTCTTTTAGGGTTATTAGTTTATTTTATTTTTTTATTATTTTATGGGGAATTTTATTGTGTTTTTATGTTTTTTGAGATTTTAGGGAATTTTTGGGGTTTAGTATTTTAGGGTTTTTATGGTTTTTGGGATTTATGTAGGGTTTTATATATTTTTGGTTTTTATATTTTTTAACATTTTTGGGGTTTTAAGGGTTTTTAGGTGTTTTTGTGGGTTTTTTGGGTTTTGGGAATATTTATGGTTTTTATATGATTTGAGGGTCTTTTAGGGTTTTTATCATTATTTATGCTTTTTAAGGGTTGTATGTTTTTTTAGGTTTTTATGGAATTCTTATAGTTTTTCAATGTTTTGGGGGGGTTTCTTTACAATTTTAGGGATTTTTAATACTTTTTAGGGTTTTTATTGATTTTATGGTTTTGACTGATTTTGAGGGTTTTATGGTTTTTTATGGTTTATAGGATTTTTTAGAGTTTTTAGCACTTTTTAGGTTATTATGGATTCCATTGGGTTCTTCTTTATTTTTTGTGTTTTAATGTTTTTTGGTTATTTTAGGGCTATTTTGATTTTTAATAATTTTTTATGGTTTTTATGGGTTTTTGTGTTTTATAGGTTTTTAGGGGTTTTTCAATTTTTAAGAGTTTTGAAAAAATTATAGGGGTTTTTTGGGTTTCTATAGTATTTATTGGGATTTTTATGGATTTTATCGATATTAAGGATTTTTAAGTTTTTATCGATTTTGGGGAGTTTTTATGGTGTTTAGTGTTTTTTATGTTTTTAGTTGTTTTAAGTGTTTTTTTAGTTTTTTAGGTTTTATTTGAGTTTTTCAAGGTGTTTAGGGTTTTTTCAAATCTACTTATTTTTATGGCCTTTTAGGGTTTTTATGGGTATTAAGTTTTCAGGGTCTTTTGTGGTTTTAGGGTTGTTGTGGTTTCTATGGTATTTTGTGTTTTTACTTTTTTTTGAGTCTTTTAGGGGTTTTAAGGGTTTTTAGAGTTTTTAACCTTTTAGGGTTTTAAATGGTTTTCAGATTTTGGAGGATTTTAATTGGTTTTTAGGGTTTTTTATGTTTCTATGAGATTCTTGTTTTAAGGGTTTTTTATGTGTTTTATCGGTTTTTATGGTTTTTATCATTTTTTATTTTTATAGGTATTTAATGTTTTTATTGTTTTTAAGGCCTTATTCGGGTTTTTAGGGGTTTTTTTGGGGTTTTTTCTTTTGTTTTTTAGTGATTTTTAGTATTTTTATGTTTTTTAGGGTTTAGGGGGATTTTTTCTTCTAATTTTATAATTTTTTTGTGTTTTAGGATTTTTATGGATTTTAATTGTTTTTAGAGATTTTAGTGGTTTTATGTTTTTTAGGTATTAAGGTTTTATTTTTTGTTTTAGGTTTTTTAGGATTTCAAACATTTTATGAATTTTTAGGGATTTTTGTGGTTTTTTTGGATTTTTTATGGAGATTGAGGATTTATATGTTGTTTAATGCTTTTATGAATTTTTTGGTATTTAGGGTTTTTGGGGTTTTTCTGTTTCATAGTATTTTAATGTTTTTTATAATTATTTAATTTTTTGAGGGGTTAAAATAGTTTATAGAGTTTTCATTGGTGATAGAGTTTTTCCAGGTTTTCAATCTATTTTATGTTTTTATGGGTGTTCAGGGTTTTTATCTATTTTAGGGGTTTTAGCATTTTTTGGGTTTTATGGGGTTTAAATAGTATTTTTTTTAAGTATTTATCATGTTTTTTCATGGTTTTTAGGGGTTTTTACGTTTAAGTGATTTTTAGGTCTCTTTTAAGTATTTTTATGGTTTTTACGGTTTTAGTGTTTTTTAGGGATTTTATTGTTTTTTTGGGTTTCTTGGATTTTTTATTTTTTGAGGTTTTTGAAGTTATTTTCAATTTTTAGGGTACTAAATTGGAATTATATTTAATAGTGGTTTTTACAGACTTTATCGGTTTTTAATGTTTTCAGTGGTTTTATGGGTTTTTTCTCATTTTTATGTTGTCTAGGGTTTTAATAGTTTTTAGGTTTGTTATTTTTTAGGATATTGTGTGATTTTTAGTATTTTTATGGTTTTTTTGGGTTTTAGATATTTTTTGAGTTTTAAATTCCTTTTAGGGTTTTATGTTTTTTTAGGGTTTTATTTTTTTTAATATTTTTAGGGTTTTTATGGTTTTTAGAGTTTTTATCCTTTTAGGGGTTTATATGGTTTTCATAGTTTTTAGTTGGTTTTATGATGTTTTAAGGTTTTTATGGGGTTTTAATGTTTTTAGGTGATTTTACGGTATTTTACAGTGTATAGGGTTTTAAGAATTTTTAGGTATTTCAGTGGTTTTAAGAGTTTTAAAGGTTTCATGGTTTAATTAGTTGTTTTTAGGTTTTTTACTGATTTTAACATTATTAGATATTTCAATGGGTTTTTATGATTTTTATGGTTTTTTGTATTTATTGATTTTAGGGGGTTTATGGTTTTTTGGTTTTTTGGGGTTTTAGTGTTTTTTTGAGTTTTTAGGGGTTTTACGTATATTATAATCTTGTACATTTTTACAGGTATGATTGTTTGTTAGAGTTTTCGATAGTTTTTTGGGTTCTGATTGGATTTTAGGTTTTTTAATGATTTTTAGCGGTTTATGGATTTTTGATTTTTTTTTTGTTTTTAGGGTTTTTAGTGGTTTCAAGGGTTTTAAGTGTTTTTAGGGTTTTATAGTTTTCATGGGAATTTTAATGTTTTTTTATTTTTATGGATTTTTGGGATTTTGATGATTTTAGGGTTTTTATGGATTTTGAGGTTTTTAACTTTTTTCATTGATTTTACGGTTTTTTGGGTTTTCATGTTTTTTGAAATTTTTTTGTGGTTTTGAGGTTTTAAATTTTTTTTAATGTTCTTTTTGTGATTTAAAGGATATTTATATTTTTGTGTTTTCTAATATTTATGGGTTTTTGAGTTTTTTCTTGGTTTTATGGTTTTGGGGATTTATTGTTTTAAGTGTTTCTATTGTTTTTGCGGTTTTTGGTATTTATAGAATTGTTATGATTTTTAGGGTTTTTAGAGGTATCATTGTTTTTATGGTTTTTTCATTTTTTTGTGGTTTTTTTTGTATTTAATTTTATGTTTTTTTAATGTTTTTAGTATTTTAATGGGGTATTAGATTTTTTTAGTGGATTTAGGGTTTTTATGGGTTTTTAATTTTTTTTATGGGTTTCAGGGTTTTTAGGGTTTTTATTATATTTAGTGTTTTTACAGTTTTTTAGGATTTTTGGATTTTAATTATTTTTATGTTTTATGGATTTATTACCATTTCTCAGTGTTTCTAGGGTTTTTACCTTTTTAAAGATTTTATTGCATTTCTGTATAATTTTTTTGGTTTTTAGGGGTTTTAGGGATTTTCAAGGGTTCTAGGGTTTTTTGGGTTTTAGGGTTTTTAGCATTTTTACATTTTTTGGGGATTGGGGGGGGGAGGGGTAGGATTTTTATGGGTTTTAGGGAATTATTGGGGTTTATAATTCTTTTGGTTTTTTTGGTTTTCAGGGATTTTTGTATTTTTGAGGGATTTTTTGTATTTTAGAGTATTTTAACGTTTTAATGGTTTATATGGGTTTTTAGTATTTTTAGTGGGTTTTAGGGTTTTTATGGGATTTTAGGTGTATTAAGGTTTTTATGGTTTTGTATATTTTATACTTTTTTCAGTGTTCCAGTTATTTTTCTGGTTATTTTAGGGTTTTTATCAATTTTTATGTTTTTATGACTTTTTAGGGGTTTTAGGGTTTTTCGGTTTTCTTATGGATTTTCCTGGGTTTTTGGGTTTTTTTTATGTTTTTAGGTATTTTATGGTATTTTATTGAATTTTTATGATTTTAGGGGTTTAGGTTTTTATGGATTTTAGTGACTTTTTGGATTTTTTATGTTTTTGGGTTTTTGGGTTTTTTTTAGTTTTTTAAGGGGTTTATGTGTTTTAAAGATTTTAAGGTTTTTAGGGTATTCAGGGATTTTTTGGTTATAAGGTTTTTCTTTGATTTTTTTACTTTTTTAAATTATTTTTTGAATTTGTTAATATTTTTTTGGTGTAAAGTGTGTTTAATGTTTTAATAGTTTTAGGGTTTTTGTTGGATTTCAGGGTTTTTATGGTTTTTACGAGTTTTATGGTTTTATAGTTTTCCAAAATATTTTGGTTTTTAGGGTTTTTATGGTTTTCTAAGGGTGTTTTCAAGGAATATAGGTTTTTTATGTTTTTATGAATTTTTATGGAATTCTTAATTTTTTTGGGGTTTTTAGTTTTTAAGGGATTACTAGGGAAATTCGTATTTTTAGGGTATTTATGGGGTTTTGGGAGTTTTTGAGTTTTGTTTTATTTTTTAGGGTTTTAATAGTTTTTAAGATTTTTTTTAAAAAATTAGTTGTTTAAAGGGGTTTAGAGATTCTAGTGGGTTTTAGGTGGTTTATGGGATTTAGGTTTTTTTAATGTATTTAGTGGTCTTCATGTTATTAGGGTTTTTAGGGTCTTTTAGGGTTTCTAGTGTTATATAAATTTTTAGGGGATTAAATAGTTTTTTATGTTTTTAAGGTTTTATTAGGGTTTTTAAGGGTTGTAAAAAGTTTTTGTGTTTTGAGTGTCTTTTAAGAATTTTTTAGGAATTTTATGGTTTTTAGGGATTTTGGGGGGTTTTATTGGTTTTAGGGTTTTAGGGATTTTAGATTTTTTTGTTTTAGATGTATTAACTATTTATAGGTTTTCCATAGGTTCTTAATGATATTCTGAGTTTTTAGTGGTTTTTAATGGTTTTTAAATTTTCAGATATTTTTAGTGTTTTTTGGATATTTGCTAGGTTTATGGTTTTTTGGGTTTTGGAGGTTCTTAATAGTTTCTTTTCGTTTTTAGGGTTTTTTAGGGTTTTGGGTTTTAAGGGTTTTTTTGATTTTTGTGGGTTTTTAAGGGATTTTAGATTTTTATTAAAAGTTTTTAGTGGTCTGAATGGGTTTTAGTGTTTTGAGTGGTCATTTGGGTTTGTATGGTTTGCAATGTTTAAAGATTTTAGGGGTTTTTTTTTACAGTTTTTAGGGTTTTAGGGTATTTTAGGTCTATTTGTATTTTTTAGGTTTTTTAGGGGATTTAATTACTCTTTGGTGTTTAAGGGTTTCTTAGGGATTTCAGGTTTTTTTATGTTTTTATGGATTTTAAGGGTTTTTTATTTTCTTATGTGTTTGGGATTTTGATGGTTTATTGGATTTTTAATGTTTTTATGGTTTTAATGTTTCTATCATTTTTTGGTTTGTATAGTTTCTAAGTGTTTTCAGGTTTTTAATGTTTTCTTTGGTGTTTTCATGATTTTTATGGTTTTTATGTTTTTAGGGATTTTTATGGATTTTATAGGTTTTAGGTTTTTAGTGATTTTGATGTTTTTATGGTTTTCTGGGTTTTATGATTTTTGGGGGTTATAGAGATTTTTTAGTTTTTAGAGTTTTTAATGTTTTCTAAGAGTATTAAATGTTTTATGGATTTAAAGGGGTTTCGAGTTTTTAGTGGGTTTTAGTAATTTTATGTGTTTAGGGGATTTTAACATTTTAGGTGTTTTTTTTTGTTTTTTGGGGTTTTTGGATTTTTAAGATATTTTTAGGATGTTTTAGGGGATTTATTATTTTTTAGGTTTTTAGGGTTTTAATGGTATTTAGGTTTTTAAATATTTCTTAGGGTTTTGTAGGGGTTTGGGGGATTTTTAGAGACTTATTATGTTTTTATGGATTTTTATTGATTTTAGGGATATTGAGGTATTTAGGTTCTTCTTGGTTTTTTTTTGTTTTTATGGTTTTTATTATTTTTAGGGGTTTTAGTTGTTTTCATAATTTTCTGGTTTTTAAGGGTTTCTTAGAAGTTTTCATGTGTTTAAGGGTTTTTTTTACATTTTTAGGAATTTGTATTGCACTATTTGGATTTTTAAGGGTTTTTGGGATATTAGTAATTGGGGGAGGGGGATTTTATGGTTTTTTTAGATTTTTTAGGGTTTTGAGGTTTTTTAGAGTTTTTAATGTTTTTAGTGGTTTAAATGGAATTTATAGTTTTTAGTTGTTTTTAGGGTTTTTGGTGTTTTGGGTATTTTATGGTTTTATGGGGTTTTTTGAGTTTATATGTGTTTTAGTGTTCGTTTAGGGGGTTTTAGAGTTTATATAATTTTTTTAGATTTTTAGGTGTTTTAGGAGTTTTAGGATATTAATCTTTACTTACTGGTTTTCATGGATTTTACGTTTTTTATGTTTTTAGGGATTTTAGGTATTTTCTATGATTTTTTGGGGCTTTATAGTTTTTAACATTTTTATGGGTCTTGAGAGTTTTCAGTGGTTTTTTAGTGTTTTTAGGGGTTTTTACAATTTTTTAATGTTGTAGTGGTTTTATGGTTTTTAGGTGTTATAAGTGTTCTATGATAATTTTTGGGATTTTAGGCTTTTCTCCTTATTTAGTTTCTAGGTGTTTTAAGTGTTTTTATGATTTTATTATTTTTATGATATTTCATGGATTTTAGTGTTTTTTTATGTTCTAGTTTTTTTTAGGGATTTCAATATAATTTTTCTCTAATTTAGGGTTTTTAGGGGTTTTAGTGTTTTTGGTGGTTTTTTGGGTTCCTCGTGATTGGTTTGAGTTTTTTAGTGTATTTAAGGGGTTTTAGATTTTTAGGATTTTTAAGATTTTTTTTGTTTTTTTACGTTTTTTAAAGTGTTTCATTTTTTTGGGTTTTATGGGGTTTTAGTTTCATTATAGGGTTTTTATGGTTTTTTACATTTTTTAGGTTTTTTGGGGTTTTAAGTGACTATAGGTATTTATAGATTTCTTAGGGTCTTTAAGGAAATTTAGAGAATTTTTATCAATTTACGGTTTTTAGGGATTTTAGCGACTTTGACTGTTTTTAGTGGTTTTATTGGTTTGGGGTTTTTAATGTTAATGAATTTTTAGGTTTTTTGTCAGCTTAATGTGTCTTTATATTTTTAACGCTATATTTTTTGTGTCAAGTTTTTTAGGTTTTATTATTTTTTAGTAATTTTTATGTATATTTTAATTTTTTGTTAAATTTTTAAGTGTTTCAGGGATTTTGATGTGTTTAGGGGTTTTTTGGTTTTTTTGGTGTTTTATGGTTTTTTTGTTTTTTAGGGTTTTAAATATTTTTATTTTTTTATGTTTTTAGGGATTAAAATTGTTTTTAGAGTTTTTACTCATTTTATGGGATTTTAGGGGTCTTAAGGTTTTTAAGGGTGTTTAGGGGTTGTTATGGGTTTGATTGGTTTTTAGAGTTTTTATGTTTTTCTATTTTTTTTAGGTTCTAGAAGTTTTATGTTCTTAGGTGTTTATGTTTTATTACTATTTTTAATGGTATTAGGGTTTTTTTTACATTTTTGGTATTTTTAGGAATTTTAGGGTATTTTTCTTTAGGTTTTTTTTGATTATCAGGGTTTTTATGATTTTCAATGGTTTTTATATTTTTTAGGTCTTTAGGCAAGGAAGGTGTGAGGCCAGGCTATTCCTGGTCCCCAAAAATTAATTAAAAGAAAACCTAGGAAGACAAGGGCAGGGTGGGGACAACTATCCCACACTGAAGTCCATGGACCCCCAAGACACCAACACCCCAAAAGACCCGAAGTACAGGAGATAAATAATTAGGAACTACAAATCAACGTCCCATTCCCCATATGGGTCCCCATCATCACCATAACCAGATGAGGCATCTGACTCCACTAACTCCCATTCAAATGACTCATATTTCATTAAGATGGTAGTGTAGTACTATGTAATGTGTTATTGATACACATTAAGTTGTTTCTTGATAGGTCGACCTCCCCAACTATAGGAAACTTTCATAGCTTTACAAGAGGCTCTCATGGACATTGTCTTTGGAAAAGTGGAATATTCCTTCCTTGTTTTTCTCTTTGGGGGGTCTAAAGAGACCCCTACAGATTTTTTTCCTTCCCATATGGAATGGCCACCTCTAGCAAGGCCCTCTCTTTACTGATCATAGACATATTATAATTCTTTTGGGTTTCAATTTTTTTAGGGTTTTTAATGTTTTTTGGGTTTAAATGGGTTTTATAGTTTTTAGTGGGGGATTAAGAGGTTGTTTAGGTTACTTGGGATTTTTATGGTTTTTAGGGGTTCATAGGATTTTTAGGGTTTTTTATTTTTTTTAGAATTTTTTAGATTTTTAGGGGGGGTGTAGTGTATTTTTGTATTTAATATCTTCTTTGGGGTTTTTCAATTTTTAGTGATTTTTGGTTTAATTGAATTTTTAGGTAATTTAATGTTATTTATGGGTTTTTAGGGATTTTTATATATTTTTAGTGTTTTTATCATATTTATGTTATTCAGAGATTTTTCGGGTTTTTATCTTTTTTAGGTTTTTTATGGATTTTAGGTGTTTTTATATTTTTATGGTTTTATTAGTGTTTTTCTAGTTTTTTTGGTATTTTGGTGGGGGGGGGGGGTGTTTTTATGTTTTTTTGGATTTTAATGGGGTTTTATGTTTTTTGGGTTTCTAAGGTTTTTTTGTGTTTTTAATGTCTCTAGGGTTTAAAGGATTTTAGAGTTTTAGTGGTTTTTAGGGGTTTTATGGTTTTAGGGGGGGTAATGCTTTTAGGGGTTTTAGTGTTTTAATGGTTTTAGGTTGTTTTAGGGGTTTTAATGTTTTTTATATTTCTAGGGTTTTTAATTGTTTTTAGGTTTTTAATGATTTCTTAGGGTTTTTTAGAATTTTTTATGTTTTTTTCGAAATTTTATGGGGTTTTAGTGTTTTTAGGAATTATTGGGGGCTTTATGTTTTTTAGGAATTTTATTGATTTTAGGGATTTTATGTTTTTTTAGGTTTTTAGGGAATTTAATTATATTTTTGTTTTTTAGGTTTTCATAGGGATTTTCATGATTTTTAGGGTTTTTTATGTTTTGAAGCATTTTTATCGGTTTTTAGGATTTTCAAGGATTTTGATGGGTTTTAGGTTTTTTAGGGTTTTATGTTTTTTTTGGAGGGGGGGGGTTACTTGTTTTTTTGTTTTTTTGTTTTTTAGAGTTTTTAGTACTTTTTGGGGGTTTAAGGGTTTTAGTGTTTTAGTGGTTTTATTGGTTTTATGGGTTTTTATTGTTATTTATGTTTTTATGGGTTTTAGATGTATTATTTTTTTAGGGGTTTTAATGACATTTATGGTATTTTAGTGTTTTTTTCATTTATATGGTTTTATTTATTTTTAGGCTAATAAGGGTTTTTACAGGTTTTTAGGGTTTTAGGGGTTTTTTATATTTTTAGGCATTTTCTGGCATTTTTATGATTTTTAAAGGTTTTTAGGGTTTTTAGTTATTTTGAGAGATTTTAGGGGGTTTTAGGGGATTTATGGTTTTCATTGATTTATATTTTTAGATATTTTTTAGGCTTTTTAGATTTTTTTATCATTTTAGGAGTTTTAGGGTTTGGGGGTATATGGTTTTTAAGGTTTTTTAGGGTTTTAGTTTTTTTTTTCTTTTTTAGGGGATTTTGAGTTTTTAGGGTTTTTAATGTTTTTTAGATTTTTGTAACATTTTGATGATTTGTAAGGTGTTTTATTATTTTTAGTGGGTTTTTGTTGTTTTTATTGATTTTCTAGTTTTAGTGGTTTTTAGGGGTTCTATATTTTTTTTTCAGGGTTCTTATGGTATATAGAGTTTTTACATTTTAGGGGTTATAAGTGTTCTTTTGTTTTTAAGGTTTTTGAGGTTTTCTTATGTTTTTTAGTGTTTTTTAGTGTTTTTTTTTGTTTTTAAACATTTTTAAGTATATTTTTGGAATTTCATGGGTTTTAGTATTTTTAGGGATTTTGTAGGTTTTTATGGCTTTTATGGTTTTTTGGGTTTTTTTATTTTTTAGGGATATTAAGGATTATTAGAGTTTTTATACATTTATTGGGGATTAAGGGGTTTTCAAGGATTTAAGTGGTTTTTATGGTTTTAAGTGTTTTAAGATTTTTTAGTGGTTTATTGTTTTTATGCGTCTTTAGGGTTTTTACAGTCTTCGAGGGTTTTTTGGTTCTTAAGTAGTTTTCTGTGTCTTTAATTTTTTATGGTTTTATTTGAGGTTTGTTGGGGTTTTTTGGTTTTTTATGGTTTTGTAGGTTTTTAGGGATTTTGAGTGGTTTTAGTTTTTTTGGGTTTTTAGCTTTTTTAGCTTTTTTAGGGATTTTAAGTGTTTTTAGGTTGTTAAGGTTCTCATAGAGGTTTTATGTATTATAGGGGTTGTTTATGTATTTATGTATTTTTTTTGGATTTTTATGTATGTTAGGGTTTTTAGGGATATTGAGGGTGTTATGGATTTTAGTGTTTTAAGTTTTTTTAGAGTTTTTTTATGTTTTTAGGCATTTTATGTATTTTTTATATTTTTAATGTTTTCTTAGGATTTTTTGTGTTTTTATGGTGTTTTATTTTTTTTATATTTTGGGATTTTTTTATGATTTTAAGGGATTTTAAATTTTTTGAGGGTTTCAATGTTTTTTTTGGTTTTTTAGTTTTTTTTTTGAGTTTTTAGGGAATATGTGTTTTAGAGGTTTTAATTTTTTGGGTTTAAAGTGTTTGTATAGTTTTAGTGATTTTATAGGTTTTATGGGTTTTATGATATTTTAGTGTCCTCTGATTTTTATTGGTTTTTATAGTTTTTAGTGATTTATAGTGTTCATAGGGTCTCTTAGGGTTTTAGCGTTTTTTATGTTTTAATGGATTTAAGTGTTTTTAGGTTATAAAGATTTCTTTACGGTTTTAATGATTTTTAAGTTTTTATTCATTTTTATGGATTTTTATGTCCTTCATAGGATTTTAATGGGGGTTTAGGTTTTTTTATTTTGTGGTTTTTTAAATTTTTAGGGGTTTTTAGGATTTTTAGAAATTTTATGTTTTTGATATTTTAATAATGTTTTTCGAGTGTTTTACGGTTTTGTAAAAATTTTAGGGTTTATTATTATTTTTATGGGTTTTAGCGTTTTTATTGGTTTTATGATTTTTAGGGTTTTTATAATTGAATTCCATTTGGGGATTTTGAGTTTTTTATGGTTTTATTTTTTTGATAACTTTTAGAATTCTTAGTGGTTTAAATGGTTTATAGAGTTTTTAGTGTGTTTATAGGGTTTTTATAGGGTTTTATTGGTTTTTAGGGTTGTTATGTTTTCAGGGTTTTTTGGATCTTTTGGGTTTTAATGGTTATTAGGGGTTTTTAGGGGTTTTTGGATTTTTATAGGGATTTATGTGTATTTAGGTTTTTATGGTTTTCCTAGGGAAAGGAAGGCTCGGGGCTAGGCTATTACTGAAACCCCCCAAAATTTATTAGAAAAAGACACAAAGACACTGTAGACAAGGGAGGGGAGTGGTCAAACGACCCACACCCAAAAACCCCTTACGACCCAAGATGCAAAGACCACAAAAAAAGAAAGATCAAAAAAGAAAAAAAGAAAAAACACCGAAAGCCAAGCGGCCACCACCATCCTTCAGCAATAACCAGCATCCATGAGCTCATAGCAAACCAATGACCATCATCCAAACTCACAGAAACCAGCATCCAGCACCTTCTCACCATGAAGATCCACCACCAGCAGAATAGAACCATCAACACAATAGTCATAAGTCTCACCTTCATCACTTCAGAGTGAAGCAACACCCCTTACCAAGAACCAACATCAACACTCATCTTCCAACCAATCATCCTTCAGCAACCCATACCTAGTAGCACACACAAAAACAAAACCGCAGCACCAAAAGGAAGAACAAAATCTAACACCACCCAACAAAACCACTAGGAAACATCCACACCGAATTACAACCGCACCAACATCACAGCAGGATAACATAGTCCAAAGTTGTATCTATAACACAACACTTAGCATTCCCATAATCAAAAGCTTGAGGGGAAACCAACACCTATGCCCAGAATCCAACTATATCTTCTTCACAAACCGAAGCCAATCGAAACTAATCTGTGCCTCCAGCAGCACATGAGAAAAACCAAAAGCCTCACCAGGTCTTCTCACAAGCCACCTGAAACCGAGCAGCACAAGAAGCTGCAGTGCTATCTGCATCTTCGCCCACCGTTTCCACTGTAACCGATCGTGAAGCCTGAAGAAACATGAAACTCCTTCATGACCTAGATCAAGAAGCACGAGACCAGGCACAGAACCGTGCCCGCCACCGCCAAGGAGTCTCAAATCCAACCACACCCACCAATCACCAAATCGAAGCCTGATCCCTCCCAGATCTAGAACCAGCCACCACGCTGGAAACCAAAAAGGGCACATCCATACCTGTTGGGTCATTCCGTCACACCATAGATGGAAGACAAGGAACCAAACGCCATGGGAGCCGAATATCCAAGACCGAGCCCAGATCTAAAAAATAGATCTGAGATCTGGGGCAAGCACACCACTGCCCGAGCTTCGGGACGCCCGACACATCCTTCTTCCACCATCGCAAGACCAAAAGGTCCAATGCATCCTCAGATCATGAATTGGCTTTGAAAGTCGCTTCTTCGTTGACTGAGGAGGGACCGAACGAACCAGCAAGACCATCCAACTACCTTGCTGAAGAGAGCATATTCATCCAAGCCACACGATCTACAAAGAATGCGCCCAAACCACCAAGAGAGTGACGACGCCGCCATGGAGAAGCAGAGGTTCATTGGGGGACGGGGGCAGTAGCGAGGAGAATTGTGAAGGGAGACCAGGAGACTCATCCACCATCCTCTAATATCCTAGTGGGTTTTTCATGGTTTTCCTAGGGGTTTCTGGGGTTTTTAGGATGTTTTATGTTTTAAGGGATATTTAGGATTTTTTTTGATTTTTAGGATTTTTATGTATTTTGATTAGTTTTATGGTGTATTTGGGGATTTTATGGTATTTTTGGGTTTTGGGTTTGTTTTTTTATGGTTTTAAAGTGTATTTATGGTTTTTTCATTTTTAGTGTTTGAATTTATTTTTAGAGTTTTTAGTATTTTTTTAGGGTTTTTATGAGTTTTTTTGTGTTTTAGGGTTTTTAGAGGTTTTATGGTTTTCATGGTTTCAAGTGGTTTTAGGTTTTTATATTTTTATTGGGGTTTTTAGATATTTTAGTCATTTTTATGATTTTAGATATTTTTATTGATTTTTATAATTTTGTGGTTTTTAGTGGTTTCAGGGCGTTTTAGGGATTTTTGGGTTTTTAGGTTTTTTTATGGTTTTTATCATTTTTAGTATTTTATATATTTTATGTTTTATGTTTTTTGTGGTTTTTAGGTGTATTCAAGGATTTTATGGGTTTTTTAGTATTTATATGTTTTTGGGGTTTTGTATTGCTTTAATTGTTTTTCAGTTTTTTAGGTTTTTTGGGTGGGATTTTTGTTGGAGGGTTTTTATTGTTTATACAGGGTTTTATCGGGTTTTTTGTATTTTTTTAGGTTTTCTAAGGACTTTAAGATATTTTTTGTAGTTTTATGTAGTTTATAGGTGATTATGTTATTTACTGGTTATTAGGGTATTATGGGATTTTGTGGATTTATATATTTTCAGGATTTTTATGTGTTTTATTATTTTTAGTATTTCTACATTTTTTTGGTTTTTAGGTTATTAAGTGTTTTATTGTTTTATAGTTTTTTAATTATTTTTAGGAATTTTATCGGTTTTTATGTTTTCATGGATTTTTTGGACTTTTTTAGGATTTTTATGGGGTGTTAGATTTTGAATGGATTTTGAGGCTTTTAGTATTTTTTATGGATTTCATTGTTTTATTAGGTTTCATGGTTTTATATTTTATTAAATTTTTATGTGGTTTTAGAGATTTTTAATTTTTGGGGGTTTAAAATGTTTTTAGAATTTTAGTTGATTTTAGGGATTTTATGTTTTTTTAAGGATTTAGGGTTTTATGGTTTATAGGGTTTTTAATTTTATTAGGTTTTAATTTGTTTTAGTTTATTATGGTTATCTTGGGTTTTTTTGGGTTTTTCAAGGTTTTTAGGTTTTTACCTTTTTTATGGATTTATATGTATTTTTTTGAAATTTTTTATGCGTGTTTATGGTTTTTAGGGATTTTCAAGGTGTTTAGGCTATTTTGCGTTTTATGGGTTCTTGTGGTTTTACGGTTAGTTTTTATTTATTTAGGTTTTTAAGGGTTTTATAGTTTTTAATTTTTTTATGTGTTTAAAGGTTTCCATAGTTTTTTCTTTTTTTTTGCGTTTTCATGGAGTTTTGGGTTTTTTAGTTTTTGAGGATTTTTTAGTTTTTATATTTTTTATAGGCTTTATGGCTTTTAGGGGTTTTGGAATTTTTAGGTTTTTGGGGTTTTTATTTATTTTTAGGTTTTTAAGTTTTCCTTTAGAAAATTTCTAGTTTTTTATGGGTCATTAAATTTTCAGGGATATTTTCGGATTTTTATGGATTTTATGGTTTATATGGATTTTGAGGGTTTTTAGTATTTTTTATGGTTCTGAAGGATTTTTACCACTTTTATCATTTTTTTATGATTTTATTTTTTTGACTATTTAACGTTTTTTAGGTTCACTTTGGGGTTTGTAAGGTTTTTTTTAAAAATAGGTATATTTATGGATTTTTTAGACTTTTATAGTTCTTAGGGTTTTGAGGGTTTCTAATGTTATTTTGGGTTTTTTGGTTTCTAGGTTTTTATTTTTCATTTTTTAGTGTTCTAATTTTTTTACTTTTTTTATGTTTTTATCATTTGAAAAGGTTTTTAGTGTTTTAGTAGTTTTGATGGTTTTACGGGTTATGAGTGGTTTTTAAAGAGATTTAAGGGTTTTATGTTATTTAGGGATTTTAAGTTTTAATTTTTTTATACTTTTCATGGTTTTTATTGTTTTTTTGTTTATAGACATTTTGATGGATTTTTTTTAGAATTTTTGGGGTTTTAATTGGTTTTAGGGACTTTAGGGTGTTTTTTATTTTTTGGTCTTTTATGATATTTTTTGTTGTTTTTTATGGTTTCAAATGCTTTTAACATTTTTTTTGGGTTTAATGGGTTTTTTGAGTTTTTAGTGTGGTTTTTGGGCTTTTATGGGTTTTAGGGTTTTTGTATCATTTTAGGGATTTTTAATGATTTTTGGATCTTTTATGGTTATATCATTTTTTAGTGTTTTAAGAGTTTCTATGTGTTTTTAGTGTGTTTAGGTTTTCTTAAAGGTTTTTTGACTTTTTAATTTTATTTATAATAATAATGAATTTTTTATTTTTTTATAATTTTATGGGGTTTTAGATTTTTTTGGGCATTTTTAGTGTTTTGGACGGTTTTAGATTTTTAGTGTTTCTATATTTTTTAGGGATTTAATTATTTTTAGGTTTTTAAGGATTTCTTATATTTTTTCATGGTTGATAGAGTTTTTTATGTATTTCATGAATTTTAGTAATTTTTTATTATTTTTTAGGGTTTTTAATGGATTTAGAGGATTTTAGAGTTATTAGGGTTGTGGGGGTTGTAAGGATTTTTTATGGTTTTCAGGGTATTTCTATGTTTTTTTGGGTTTAAAGGTTTATTAGAGTTTTCTTTAGCTTCTTTGGTGGTCTAATGGTTTTTGAGAGTTATAGTGGTTTTTTGGATTATTATGGGTTTTTATGGATATTTATGGTTTTATGGTATTTTTTTTGAGGATTTATAGGGTATTTGGCATTTTTCTGAATTTTTTAGTGGTTTTAATTGTTTTAGGATTTTGGGGTTTTCTTTAGGGTTTTCGGTTTTTTTATGTTGTCAGGGTTTTATTATTATTTTTTATATTTAATATTTTTTAATTTTTTTAAGGATTTTAAGGGGATTTAGGGATTTATTGGTTTCCTGGGGGTTTTATTGTTTTTTAGTGCTTTAGCGTTTTTTAGTTTTCATGGGGTTTTATGGTTTTTTGAGTTTATATAACATTTTTAGGGTTTTAATTTTTTTTTCAGTGTTTCTTAGGGGTTTTATGGGTTTTGGGGTTTTACAGTTTTTAGGTTTTTTATGGATTTTAGTGTTTTTAGGCATTGTATATGTTTTAGCATTTTTATGATTTTATGATTTTCATAGGTTTTTTCTAGGTTTTTTGAGTTTTTAACAATTTTTTGGAAATTTTCGGGATTCATTGGGGTTATTATCTATTTTTATGGATTTTGCGATTTTGAGGGGGTTTTTGGTTTATAGGGTTTTTCGGGGTTTATGGTTTTTTGGGGGGTTATGGTTTTTTTTGGAATTTATTAGGGTTTTCATGGGTTTTAGTGTATTTTAAATTTTTAGGGATTTAAAGGGTTTTTATAATTTTTATTGTATTTTTAGATTTTTATAGGGGTTTATTAGTTTTTAATGTTTTTAAGAGTTTTGTAGTGTTTTAGGAGTTTCTTTGGGTCTGTTACTATTTTTTATCATTTTTTGGGGGTTTTATGGGTTTTAAGTGTATTTATGTTTTTAAGGTTTTCTTATGTTTTTTTGGTTTTCTGGGTTTTTTACATTTTTAGGGATTTTTTAGGATTTTTTAGGATTTTTATTGTTATTTAAGGTTATTAGGGATTTTGAGAGTTTTTCTGATTTTTAAGGGTTTAAGTGTTCTGTGGGTTTTTTTGAATTTTTTAGGGGTTTTAATGGTTTTTATTATTTTTTAATGTTTTCATAAGATTAAATGTTTTTTGAGATATTAGTGGGTTTTAGGTTCATAATGTTTTTAAGGGTTTTTAGGGGATTTATGGTTTTTAGTGGTTTTATGTTTTTTAGTTTTTTTAGGGGTTTTTGAATTTTTAATATTTCTTGTGGTTTTAAGTGTATATAGGTATTTATTATCTTCTTAGGTTTTTTAATTTTTTAGGGTTTTATATCTTTATTGATTTTTTTCAATATGTTAGGATTTTAATGGTTTTATAGATTTGGGTGTTTTTTCAAAAATATTAGGTCTATTTGGGGTTTTATTGCTTTTTAAATGTTTTTAGGGATTTATGGTGTTTTATAGTTTTTAACGTTTTTATGTATTTAATGGGTCTTTAGAGTTTTTCCTATTTTTTGGGTTTTTAAGTGTTTTTAGAGTTTTTAGGGGTTTTATGGTTTTTTTGTTTTAATGGTTTTAGGGTCATTTAGGGTTATTTAGGAATGTTCTCATATTGTAGGTTTTAAGGGGTTTTATGTGTTGAATGGGTTTTAAGGTTTTTGAATGGGTTTTCAGGCATTGTAGGTTTTTATTAATTGTTTTTGGTTTTTTTATTATTTTTTTACGAAGTTCATTTTTTTAAGGGTTTTAGGGACTTGGAGGATTTTTAATGTTTATAGGGGTTTTAAGTGTTTTTAGTTTTTTTTTTGATTTTCTTAATTATTTTTAGGGTTATTATGATTTTTTTTCATTTTTAGAGATTTTAGTGATTTTTTAGTAATTTTTGGTTTTTTAGTATTTTTAGGGATTTGAGGGGTTTTAGGGATTTTTAGGGGGTTTTGTAGTTTTAGAGAAATTTTTGGGGGTTTAGGGATTTTTTAATTTTTGAAGTTTTAGATGGATTTTTAGATTTTTTTAATGTTTTAGTGTTTTAAATTGGTTTTAGAGTTTTTAGTGGTTTTTATGGTTTTTGTCTGTTTTTAGGGATTCAAATGGTATTTATGGTCTTTTTAGACTTTATGTATTTTTTGGTGGTTTAGTGTTTTAGCATTCATAGGTTTTTAGTGGCTTTATGTGTCTTTATTTTTTTAAATATTTCTTAGGGGTTTCTATGTTTTTATAGATTTTTAGGGATTTTTTAGGATATTTATTGGTGATTAGGATTTTCATGTTTTTTGAGGTTTTTAGGTTCTTTTACATATTTGAGGATTTTTACGGTTTTCTAGGGGATTTTTGGGGTTTTTTGAGTATTTTTATATTTTTTATGGTTGTTAATTTTTTTTCACAATTTTATGGATTTAAAACGTTTTAGGATTTTATTAGTTGGTTATAGGGTTTTTATAGGTTTTAAAGATTTTAATGATTTTAGGGTATTGTTTTTGGATTTTTGGGGATTTAGGGTCTTCTTAGGGGTTTTAATGGTTTTCATAATTTTTTGGGTGCTTTAAGTGTATTTTGGTTTTTAAGGTTTTCATAGGGGTTTGTGGGTGTTTTGTGTTTTTTACGTTTTCATGTATTTAAAGAACTCTTTTATCATTTAATGGATTTTAGGAGTTTTAGGGATTTTTTGGGGTTTTAGGAATTTTAAGGGTTTAGGGTTTTTTAGATTTTTTAATTTTGGTGGGTTTTAGGGGTTTTACGTTTTTTTAGTATTCTTTAGCTTTTTTAGGGATTTTAGAGATTTCAGGATTTTTTCATATTTAAGGAATTTTAGGGATATTTTATGTTTTTAAGGCGTTTAGGGTTTTTAGGGATTTTTAGGGCTCCATGGTTTTTATTATTTTTATGTTTTTAAGGGATTTTAGATATTTTTGTATTTTTTAGAGTATTTATGGTTTTTTACATTTTTATATTTTCTAAAAAAAAATAGATGTTTAAGGTGTTTTTTGTGTTTTTACTGGGTTTTTAGATTTTTTATGTTTTTTGGGATTGTTAGGGTTGTTTAATATTTTTTTGGTCTTTTTGGGTGTTTAGGAATTTTGATGGTTTTAGTTATTTTTAGGGTTTTATGGGTATTATGGTTTATTGGGGATTTTGAGTTTTTTTGTCTTCATATGATTTCACGGTTTTTTAGAGTTTTTAACATTTTAATTGTTTGATGGGTTTTACAATTTTTAGTGGATTTATCGTTTTTATGGATTGTATTATTTTTTATTATATTAAGGGTTTTTAAGGTTTTTAGTTGGTTTTAAGGTTTCTAGGGTTGGTTAAGGGTTTTTAGGTTTTTTATCATTTTAGGGGTTTTATGGTTTTTAAGTGATTTTATGCTTTAATATCTTCTAATAGTATTTCATGGTTTTAAAGATGTTTTACATTTTCAAGGGTTTTATAATTTTAGGGTTTTTTGTATTTTTATTGTTTTCAGAGGTTGTTAGGATTTTGAGGGGTTTATGTTTTTTAGGTTTTTTAGTGTTATGTGGGTTTTTGGAGTTTTATGGATTTTTATGTCTGTAAGGTTTTATTAGGGTTTTCAGAGTTTTCAGGGTATTGGGGTTTCTCAATTTTTATGGATTGTGACATATTCTTATAATTTTTATTGGATTTTATGGGTTTTTGGGATTTTGAGGTGTTTTAGGGTTTTTAGGGGTTTTA
Source organism: Viscum album (assembly GCA_963277665.1). Taxonomy (NCBI): domain Eukaryota; kingdom Viridiplantae; phylum Streptophyta; class Magnoliopsida; order Santalales; family Viscaceae; genus Viscum; species Viscum album. The sequence continues at coordinate 1,120,467,376 of OY728152.1, forward strand.
TAGTTTTTGGGTTGTTTAGGGTTTTTGGAGTTCTTTAGGGGTTTATGGGTTTTTTAATTTGTAGGGGTTTAAAAGGTTTTATATTTTTTGATATTTATTAGCAATTTTTTTGTGGTGTTTTAGGGGTTTTAAAATGTTTTAAGGGATTTTATATTTTTAATGGTTTTAGGGTTTTTTTGGGTTTTTAGCATATTTTATGTTTTTATGGGTTTTGAGAGTTTTTAGGTTACTAAAATTTTCATAGAGTTATTATTATTTTTAAAGGTTTTTATGTTTTTAGTAAATTTTAGGGATTTTTTCTTATTATAATAGTTTTTATGGGTTTTAGGGATATTGAGGGGTTTTTTGGGTTTCTTCATATTTTTGGGTATTTTGGTTTTTTTGTTTTTATGGTTTTTATGGTTTTTATGGTTTTTATTATTTTTTAGGTTTTAAAGGGTTATTAGAATTTTTAGTGAATTTTATGGTTTTTATGGGTTTTAGGGTTGTTAAGGTTATTCAGGGTTATTATGTTTGTTAGGGTTTTTAGACGTTATAGTTTCTTTTAGGTGTAAATGGTTTTTAACATTTTTAGGTTTTAGTGGTTTTAAGTTTTTTTAGTTTTTAATATTTTCTTAGGTGTTTTCAGGGTTTTTATGGGTTTTTACATTTTTAGAGATTTTAGTACTTTTTGAGGATATTAATAGTTTTTTTGGGATTTTGAGGGGTTTTATCATTTTTTAGGGTTCTTAGGGATTGAATGTTTTTTATTATTTTGAAGGTATTAATGTATTTTTTGTTTTTTAATGTTTTCTTATAGTATCACATGTTTTTAGGGTTTTTTTATTTTTATGTACTTTGAGGGGTTATTTTGTATTTTTATGGTTTTTTGGATTTATAATGGAATTTTAGGGTTATTTGTGTTTTTGAGGTTTTAAGGATTTTTTAAAATTTTATGACTTATAAGGTTTTTTATTCTTTTTTAATTTTTGTATGGTTTTAAATGGTTTTTAAATTTTTAGTGGTTTAGTGGGTTTTGATGGGTTTTTAACGTTTTTAGGGGTTTTTATGTTTTCTAGCATTTTTTATAGTTTTATAAAGTTTTAATCATTTATATGTTTTCTGTTGGTATTGCGTGTTATTAGTTTTTTATGTTTTTCTTAGAGGTGTTTTGGCTTTTTAGGCGTTTTATTTGTGATTTAAAGGGGTTTTTAGTTTGCTTTTTGTTTTTATGAGTTTTTCATTTTTAGGAATTTTAATCATTTTATGTGGTTTTAGGTTTTTAACTTTTTCTTAGGGTTTTATAATATTTAGGTTTTTTACAATTTTAATGATTTTTAGGGATATTTTAGGATTTTATGGGTTTTATGGGTCTTTAGGTTTTTTGAGTTTTTTGGTGTTTCAATGTTCCATATAGTTTTTTTTTACATTTTTAGGGTTTAAAGGTTTTTTATAATTTTTATTTCTTTCAATTATTCTCATGTTTTTTTAGGTTTTTTAAGGTTTTTATGAGTTTTATGTTTTTCAGGTTTTAGTTTTGTCAGTTTACTTTAGGGTTTTTAGGTTTTTATGGTTTTTACATTTTTAGGTTCTTTATGGGTTTTATGTGTTTTTTTATTTTAATTTTTTAGTTTTTTTCTATGTTCTTAAGGGGTTTTACATTTTTAGGGATCATAGGATATTTTTAGGAATTTTATGGTTTTATGGTTTTAAGGAATTTTGATGGATTTAAATGGTTTTATGGTTTTTTAGAGTTTTTAGCATTTTAGGTGTCCTTTTTTCAATTTTTTGTTATGATATTTCAGGGGTTTATGTGTTTTATATTTTTATGGATTTCAAGGGATCTTTTATGTTTTTTAGGGATTTCAAGGGTTTTCATGTTTTTTTAGTATTTTTAGTGTTTTTATGGGTTTTTAGTGTTTCTTTTATTTTTTTGAGTTTTTATAATATTTATGGTTTTTTAGAGTTTTTAAAAAAATTAGTGGTTGATAGAATTTTCATAATTTTAGTGGATGTTATAATTTTTATGAGTTTTTATGTTTCTTTAAAAAAAATTGGGGGTTTTTATGGTTTTATGGGTTTTAGGTATTAGGGTCTTTTTGTTTTTTATGGTCTTTATATTCTTTAGGTATTTAGCGGCTTTATTTGTTTTTAGGTATTTAAATTTTACTTAGTGGTTATCCGAGTTTCTTGTTTTTTTTATTTTTATGGATTGCATGGGCTTTTTAGGATATTTATGTTTTGTTGGGGTTTTTTGGGATTTGGTGGGTTTTATGGTGTTTATAGTTATATTTGGGGGTTTTTATTTTTAAGTATTTTAAATATTCATAGAATTTTTTATCTTTTTAGAGGTTTAAAGTATCATAATTGTTTTTAGTGGGGTTTTAGGGTTTTATGGGGTTTTTCAGTATTTAAGGTTTTTATGGATTTTTTATTTTTAATGGTTTTTAGGGTCTTAACATTTTTAGGGATTTTTAGGCTTCTAGTATTTTTATTGGGTTTAGGGATTTTGGGGGGTTTAGGGTATTTAGGGTTTTTATGGTTTTTATTGTTTTTATAATTTATTGGGTTTTAGGATCTTTTTATATTTTTAGGGGTTATATGGTTTTTTATGATTTTAATGTATTTAGGGATTTAGAGGCGTTTTAGAGTTTTAAATGGGGTTTTAGGGGTTTTATGGTATTTTGAGGCGTTTATGGTTTTTAGGTTTTAATGGTTTTTTATAGTTTCTTTTGTTTTTTAGGTTTTACCGGTTTCAATTTTTTTATGTTTTAAGGTTTTCTTAAGGGGTTTCTGGGTTTCTATGGTTTCTTTTCATTTTTATGGATTTAGCAATTTTTTATAATTTTTATGTTATTTTGGGTTTTTATGTATTTTGATTTTTTTGGGGTTTTAATGTTTCATGATTTTTAGGGGCTATTATAATTTTAGGGATTTTAATACCTTTTTTGGATTTTAAGGGTTTTAGGTTTTTTATGAATTTTAATTGTTATTTTTGATTTTAGGGTTTTCGGGGTTATTTAGATTTTTGGTGTTTTAAGTGATTTTCTTTTTATGGTTTTCTTAGGTTTTTTTGGGTTTTTAGGGATTTTTTGGGATTAAAGGGTTTTTAGGTCTTTTAGTTGGTTTTAGGGTTTTTATTATTTTTTGGGTTTTTTAATTTTTTGGAGGTTTTATAGTTTTTAGTGGATGTCAGGGGTTTTCGGGCTTTTAGGGTTTTTGGAGTTTTTAGCGTTTTGGGATTTATGGAGGTTTTGTATGTTTTTTGGTTTTTAAGGTTTTGATAGGCATTTTCTGAGGTTATATGGTTTTTATATTTTTAGGGAATTTCACGTATTTTTTAGTTTTTTATCAGTTTTTATCATTTTTAGTGATTTTTAAGGTATTTTAGGATATTTATTGTATATTAGGGGTTTTATCATTTTTTGGGGTGTTAAGTATTTTTAGGGTTTTTAAGGTATTCATAGGGTTTTTCATGGTCTTATGGGATTCTATGTTTTTAGGGATTTATAGTGTGTTATTAGGTTTTTTATTTTTTTTATGGTTTTTAGAAATTTTAAGGGTTTTTAATGTTTTCTAGGATTATTAATATTTTTAAAATTTTATATTTTTTTTATGTTTTTATGTTTTTGTTTAGGGTATTCATGTTTTCCTACATTTTTATAAAAGTTTAGGGAATTTTTAGGATATTTATGGATTTTAGTGATTTTAGGGATTTTGATGGATTTGGGGTGTTGGGGTTTTTTTGGTTTTTTGGAGTTTTAGGTATTTTTTGATTTTGTATAGTTTTAATGTTTTCTAGATTTTTTAATGTTTTTAAGGGTTTAAAGGGATTTTAGAGTAATTTTTTGGTTTTTTTGGTTTTCTAGTTGTTTGTTTTTTTGTGGTTTTTAAGAGGTTTTATGATTTTTAAGGTTTTAAGGTTGTTTTTAGATTTTAGGATTTTTAGTGTTTTATGTTATTTAGGTGTTTTAAGTGATTTTAGGTTTTTATGGATATCATTTTTATTTTCAGGGTTTTAGAATTTTTTACATTTTTTGTGATTTTAGGTATTTTTTTATGATGATTGTATTGGTTTTATTTTTATCAATTTTGTTTGGTTTTTTGGGTTTTAGGGTTATTTGGAATTTTTATGTTTTTTAGGTATTTTAGGTTTTTAAATTTTTCTTAATTTTTTAGGGGTTTAAATTTTTTTAAGTTTATAGTGAGTTTTATGGATTTTATGAATTTTAGGGGTTTCGATGGTTTTGATGGAATTTATTGATTTTTGGTGGTTTTTGGTTTTTTTAGGTTTCTAGAATTTTTAATTTTTTGGGGGGTTTTTATGCGTTTTTCATGTTTTTAAGTTTGTTTTAGGGGTTTTCATGGTTTTATTGTTTTTTTACATTTTTTTTATTTTTAGGAATTTTCATAATTTTTATGTGTTTTTAGGGTTTTAGATGTTTTGAAGTTTTTAATGGTATTTAGGGCCTTTTGGTTTTATTGGGATTTAAATGTTTTTTGACTTTTTTGGGGGCTTTAAAGTTTTATATAAATTTTCAGCATTTTTAAGGGTTTAACAGTCTTTTAGAGCCTTTGGCGGGGTTTTAGGATTTTTGGGGTTTGAGGGCTTATAATGTTTTTAAGGGTTTTATGGTTTTAAGGGTTTTTTGTTTTTTTGGGTTTTTAGATTTTTTCAGTTTTTAGGGGTTTAATTTGTGTTTAGTTTTTTAGAGTTATATTCAAGGTTTTCAGGGTTTTTAGTGATTTATTAGTATTTTTATATTTTTTTGATTTTTCTGTATTTTGAGGGTTTTAGGGTTTTTAGGGGATTTTTGGGTTTTTTAGTTTTTTATTGTTTTTGGGTTTTAATTCCTTTTTATAGTTTTTAACATTTTTAGGGGTTATAAGGGGTTTTACATTTTTCAGTGGATTTTATGGTTTTTATTGGGTTTTATGATTTTTTATTGTTTTTAAAGGCTTTAATGGTTTTAGGGTTCTTTGTGTTTTTATGTTTTTTAGGTATTTTTTGTGTTTTTAGTTTTTAAGGGGTTTTAACATTTTTAGGATTATTAGGGGTCTTAAGTGTTTTTGGTATTTTAATATTTTCTTAGGGTTTTCGAAGGTTTTAGGGCCTTTTAGGTATTTCTTTCAATTTAGTATGTTTTTATGGTTATTTAATATTTGTATGGCTTTTGTGGGATTTTATGGTTTTTAAGGATTTTATTGTTTTTAGGGGTTTTAGTGTTTTTTGGAGTTTCTTTAGAGATTTAATGTTTGTAATTTTTTTTAACATTTTAATGGGTTTAAATGGATTCATAGTTTTTAGTGATTTTTCAGAGTTTTTATGGTTTTTAGGTGTTTTAAATATTTAAGGGTTATTATAGTTTTTAGGGTGCTTATATGTTTTAAGATTTCTTATGGATTTAGCATTTTCTTGGGTTTTTAGGGTTTTAACAATTTTTATGGGTTTCTTAGCTGTTTTTAGGGTTTTTGTTTATTTACATTTTATAGAATTTCTATAGTTTTTTGGATTTTAAGGGTTTTTAGGTTTTTTTGATTTTTGAACATTTTTAGGGTTTTTAGGATTTGTCAAGGTTTTTGAGTTTTACGGTTCTATACGTTTTTGGGTTTATGGGGTCTTATTATTTTTAGTGGGGTTTTAGGATTTTCATGAGTTTGGTGGAAATTTTAAGGTTTTAGATGTTTTAGGGGTTTTAGGTTCTTTGAGGGGTTTTTGGGGTTTTAGGGCCTGTAATGATTTGTAGGGGATTTAAGTGACTTTAGGATTTTTTTTGGATTCAAAATGGTATTTAGGATTTTAACGGATTTTAACATTTTATAGATTTTTAGGGATTTTCTGTATATTTATGGTTTTATGGATTTTAGGTACATTGAGGGTTTTTAGGGTTTTTATGGGTTATTTTTGGCAATTTAGGGTTTTATGAGTTCTTTATGTATTTTAATATTTTTATAGTTTTTTACCATTTTAGGGTTTGAAAGGATTTTATACTTTTTAGTGGTTGTAATGGGGTTGAGGGATTTGGTATGGTTTTCAAGGGTATTTATGGTTTTTAGTGTTCATTGGGGGATTTAAGGTTTTTAACGTTTTTTGGTTTATAAGTTTTTAAGAATTTTTATGTTTTTATGTTTTTCTTATGGTCATTAGGGTTTTTTACATTTTTAGGGATTTATTGAGTTTTTATGATTTTCTTGTGTTTTAATGGATATTTATGGATTTTTAGGTTTTTATGGTATTTTTTTTAGGTTTTCTGTGTTTTTTTGGGTGTTTATAGTTTTTAGGAGTTTTGAGGTTTTTAGAGTTTTTAACATTTTCTTGGATTTAATGTGTTTTTAGAGTTTTTATCTGGTTTTAGTGTTTTTATGGGATTTTAGTTTTTTTTATGGGTTCTAGGGTTTTAGTGTTTTTAGGGTATTTTAGTGTTTTTGGGTTTTTAGGGGTTTAAAGAGTTTTTATGATTTTAAAGTTTTCTTAGGGGTTTTTAGGTTATTATGGTTTTTTATATTTTAGGTATTTTTCATATTTTATTTTATTTAATATTTTTTAGGTTTTTAGGGATTTTGATGGGTTTTAGGGTTTATTGTGATTTTGGGTGTTTATTGTTTTTTGGTGGGTTTGTGGTTTTTTTTAATTTTTTTGGGTTTTAAGGGTTTTTATAATTTTTCACGTTTTTAGGGGTTTAAATGGATTAATGATTTTTTTTGTGATTTTATGATTTTTAATGTTTTAATGTTATTAAATCTTTATATTTTTTGGGGGTTTTAGTGTATTTCAGGGATTTAGTATTTTTTATGGTTTTTAGGGGATTCATGTTTATTTATGTTTTTATGATTTTCTTAGGGATTTTCAGCTTGTTTAGGTTTTTTATGTTTCTAGGGATTATTGAAGGCTTTAATAGGATTTTCAATGTTTTTAGTGTTTTAGGGATATTGAGGGGTTTTATATTTTTTTCGGGGTTTTAGTGTTTTTTTTTGTTTAGTGATATTAAGTGTTTTTTTAATTTTTTTTGGTTTTTAGGGGTTTTAGGGTTTTTATGTTTTTAGGGATTTAAATGTATTTTTTTATTTTTATGGTTTTTCAGAGTTTTTAGAGACTTTTAGGGTCTATATGGTTTTTGTGGTTTTTTAGGGTTTTTGATTTTTTCTTCAGTTTTTATGGTTGTAAGGTTTTTTATTTTTTAAACATTTTTAGGGGTTTAAATGACTTTTTGTGTTTTTAGTGGTCTTAGGGTTTTTATGGGGTTTTGGGTTTTTTATGTTTTTGGTGGTTTTATGGTTTTTTGGGGTTTTATGTCTTTGAGGGTCTTTATCATTTATAAATTATTAGGGGGTTTTATTGTCTTTAGCTTATGATGTTTTTCTTAGGTTTTTTATGGGTATTTAGGGTTTTTATTTTTTTAGATATTTTTTGGTTTGTTTACGATTTTTATGGGGTTTTAGGTTTTCTAGGGATTTTGAAGGGTTTTTTTGAGATTTTTGGGTTAATAGGATTTTTGTGGTTTTATTTTTGTTTTCTGTTTTTTTTGTTTTTGGTTTGATATTTTTTAAAATTTTAGGGGTTAAAAGGGTTTATCAATTTTTAGTGGTTCATTATGAGTTATAAGGTTTTTTATGTTTTTTAAGGGTTTTAGGGGGTTTTAAGGGCTTTTAAGAAACTTTCTGGGTTTTTATGGGTTTTTGTTTTTTTAGGTTTCTTATGAGTTTTATGTGTTTTTAGGTTTTTCAGTTTTTATTTTGAATTTTCACGGTTTTTTACATTTTTCGGGATTTTATGGTTTTTTACAAAGTTGATGGGTTTGGAGGATTTTTATGGATTTTAGGGATTTTGGTGTTTAGGGGTTTTAGTATTTTTTAGGTTTTTAGATGTTTTATGCAATTAGAGTTTTAAGATTTAATTCATGTTTTTCAAGGTTTTAGGGGTTTTCTAGTTTATTATTTTTATGTCCTTTAAGGATTTTAATTTTTTTATGGGTTTTAATGATTTTGGTGGGTTTAAAGGTTTTTTATGTTATTTATGTTTTTTGGGTCTTAAGGTTTCTTTAGTTTTGTTGGGTTTAAAATGTTTTAGGAGTTTTAACATTTTTACGTGGTTAAATGGGGTTTTTAATTTTAAATGGTTTTATGGGTTTTAGGGGGTTTTAGTGTATTTTAGTTTTTTTGGTTTTTCTATAGTTTTTAGGGTTGTTATGGGTTTTAGGTATTTTTCGGGTTTTTGTGTTTTAAGAGTTTTGGGGGTTTGAATTTTTTTATGTTTTTTAGGAATCCTTATGGATTTTCAGTTTTTTTGGGTTTTTTCATTTTTAAGGATTTTAGGTTTTTTATGAATTTTAAGGTTTTAATGGTTTTTAGGGATTTTGTGGGGTTTTTGGGTTTTCAGGGATTTTTGTGTTTTTAGAGTATTTTTGAGTTTTTTGTGGTCAAATGGTTTTTAGTTATTGAATTTTTTTAAGGGTTTAAATTGTTTGTAGAGTTTTTAGTGTGTTATTACGGCTTTAATAGTTATTTTGGGTTTTATGGGGCTTATAATATTGTATGGTGTTTGGGTTTTTTATGGTTTTTTAGTGTGTCTAGGTTTTTTTGGTTTTTAGTGTTTTTAGGTTGTGTAGGATTTTTTTTAGTTTTTCATTTTTTCCCCTATGGTTTTTACGGTATTAGGGGTTATAATATTTTTAGGTACTATTTTTGGGTTTTTATGATTTTTATGAACTTTTATTGATTTTGACTATTTTTAGGGTTTTTGGATTTTTATGGTTTTTTACTTTTAAGTTTTTTATATATTTTAATGTGTTTAATGGGGTTTTTGAATTTTTTTAACATTTTTTTGATCAAAGTGTTTTTACAATTCTTTGTGTTTTTTAGTTATTTTATTAATTGTAGTGTTTTTTTTTGATTTTCGGGTTTTTGTGGTTTATAGTGTTTTAGGGGGTTTAGGATATTTTTATGGTATTTATGTTTTCTTGGCATTTTTTAGGTTTTAAGGGGTTTTAAATGTTTTTATCTTTTTAAGGGTTTCATAGAGGTTTTTAGGGGTTTTTAATTTTATGATATTTTTACGATTTTTACCTGTATTTAAGGATTTTTTGGGTGTCCAGGGTTTTAGGGTTTTCAGTGTTTTAGGATTTTTCATTTTAGGGATTTTTTGGATTTTTTTGGGTTTTATGGTCATTATGGATTTTTAGGGATTTTAGTGTTTTTATGGTTTTTTGTGGTTTTAGGGTTTAAATTATTTATTTATTGTTTTTAATGTTTTTATATTTTTTAAAAATTTAAGGGGTTTAAATGTTTTTTAGAGTTTCAGTGGGGTTTTAAGTTTGTTATGGGTTCTTAGGGATTTTAAGGGTTTTAGTGGTTTTTATGGTAATTAGGTGTTTTAGGATATTTTAGATGTTTCTAGGGTTTTTAAAGATTTTCAGTGTATTATGTTTTTTAGGATTTTAATTTTTTCTTATTGGGTTTCATAGTTTTATGGGTTTTTATGTTTTAATGAATTATAGGTATTTTTTAGGATTTATATGGTATTTATGGTTTTTGTGGATTTTTAGGTTTTTTGGTTTTTTATGGTGTTAAATTACTTCAGGGGTTTGGAAATTTCTATACTGTTTTTAGGTTTTTAAGGTTTTTAGGGGTTTTTAGGGTTTTTATGATTTTTGTATTTTTAGTTAATTTTTTATGATTTTAAATGGTTTTATTGTTATTAGAAATTTTGAGGGTTTTAGGTTTTTATGGTTTTTTGGGTTCTTAGGAGTTTTTTTAGTTTTAGGGGTTTTATAATTCTTTATATTTTTTTTATTATATTTAGGGGTAGAAAGGTTTTTAGAGTTTTTAGTGATTTTTTTGGTTGTTATGGGTTATTTTGTTTTTTAATGATTTTTGGGGGTTTATTGTTTAATGACTCGGGGGGTGTTTTAGTTTTTTTATTGTTTTTATAATTTTTTAGTTTTTTAGGGGGTTTAAGAGTTATTATATTTTTACGGGTTTCATAGGGATTTCCCGAGGTTTTATTGTTTTTTATGTTTTTAAGGATTTTTAGTTATTTTTATAATTTTTGTGTTTTTTTGAGTTTCTTTTGGGATTTTTATATCTTTAGGGAATTGAGGTGTTTTATGGTATTATTTTTGGGTTTAAAAGGTTTTTTGAGTTTTTATGGTTTTTAAGGATTTTAGTTTTTTATAGTTTTTAATAGTTTTAAAAATTAGATTTTTGTGTGTTTTTATGGTAGTTATAATTTTTTTGGGTGTTTTTATTGAATTTACGGATTTCAAGGTTTTAATGATTTTAGGGTTTTTGGAATTTTTAGATTTTGAGGGGTTTTAGGTGTTTTTAGGTTTTTATGATTTCCTTTGTGATTTTTAGGGTTTTGGGATATTTACTCTTTTAGGAATTTTTGAGCAGTTTTAGGATTTCTATGATTTTTTTAGTATTTTCTTAGAATTTCAGGTCTTTTACGTGGTTTTAGGGCTTTAATAGGTTTTTTACCTTTGAGGGTTTTTTTTATTTTTTTGGGTTTTTATGACTATTTTATAGTTTCTACCTTTTCTAGGGGTTTTATAGAATTTCTAGTTTTTATTGATTTTTTGTGGTTTATGGGTTATTAGGTTTTTTGAAGGGTTTGGGGTTTTTATGGATTTTAATGTTTTTGGTTTGCTTATAGTTTTTATGTTTTTTATTGAATTTATGTTTTTATGTAATTTTTATGGTTTTATAGTTTTCTTAGTGTTTGTAGGTTTTTTCGAGATTTTATAGTTTAGATAATATTTAGTATTTTTATGACTTTTAATGGGTTTTAGGGGTTTGAGTGATTTTTAGGGTTTCTATGGGTTCTTTGGAGTTTATGGTTTTTTATGTTTTTTAGGGTTTTAATGTTTTTAGTTTTTATATATTTTTTAAGCATTTAAAATTATTTTCGATTTTTTGGGGGATTTATGATTTTTATGGGGTTTTAGGGTTTTTATGGGTTTTTAAGTTTATAGCGATATTTATATTATTTTTGGGATTTTTGGGTTATTATGTTCTCTTTGGTTTTTTGGGGTTTTATGTGTTTTTTGGTTTTCTTTTGGTTTTAGGGTTTTTAGTGATTTTGAGGGGTTTTAGGGTTTTTCAAGGTTCTTTTGGTTTTTCTATTATTTTTGGTTTTGGGATATTTTTTTAATTTTATTAGGGGTCTTTAAAGTTTTAAATTTTTTTTACATTTGTTGGTTTTTAAAGATTTTAGAGGGTTTTTATGGGTTTTATGGGTTTTTAGAGTTTTTATAAGTTGTTTGGGGTTTATTGGTTTTTAGCATATTTATGTGTTTTATATATTTTTAGGGATTTTACCAATTTTGGTTTTTTAGGCCTTATAAGTGTTTTTAGATTTTTAGTTTTTTCTTAGGGTTTTTTAGGAATTTTATGGTATTTTGGGGGTTTTAGGGATATTTAGAGTCTTAGGGTATTTAAATTTTTTTGGTCTTTTGATTTTATGAGGGGTTTAATGGGTATTTGGAGTTTTTATATATTTTTAGGGGTTTAACGGGTTTTTAGTGGTTTTACTAGGTTTTGGGTTGTTATGGGTTTTTAGAGATTTTTATAGTCTTAGGGGTTTATGGTTTTAGAGTTTTTTAGTTTTTAGTATTTTTGTGGGTTTTTAATGGTTTAACTGTTTTTAGGTTTTTGGTTCTTCATAGGATTTTTATAGGAATTTTTCGTTTTTTCATTTTTAGGGACTTTTAGTGTTTTTATGAATTTTTTGGTTTTTAGGGTTTTGAGGGATTTTTATTTTTTTTTTGTGTTCATTACAATTTTTAGAGTTTTAGTGGGTTTCGTGGTTTAGTTGGTTTTTATACTTTTTTGGGGTTTTATTCTTTTTTGGGTTATGTGGGTTTTTAGGGTTTTTTGTGTTTTTAGGATTTTTTGGGGTTTAAAGTGTTTTTATGTTCTTAAGGTTTTTATGGGGTTTTAGGGGTTTTTATTATTTAAGGATTTTTATGGATTTTTTAGTGTTTTTATTCTTTTTTATAGGTTCTATCGATTTTGAGGGTTATTAGTGCGTCTTAGGGGAGTTAGGTTCAGTGGTTTTCCGGGATTCTTGGGTTTTTTCAAGTTTTTAGGGATTTTTTTTGGATTTTTATTGTTTTAGTGTATTTATGGATTTTGAGGGGTTTTAGTGTTTTTATTTTGTGTTCTTAGGGATTTTGTTTTAGTTTTTAGTTTTTCTAATGTTTTTAGGGTCTTGTAATGATTTAGAGGTTTAAAGTGTTATTGTTGTATTGAGTAGTTGTTTGGGGTTCATTTGAGTTTATTTAGGTTTTTAGGGGTTTATGGTTTTTAGGATTTTTATAATATTAATTGTTTTATCATTTTCTAGGTTTGTAGGATTTTTATTTATTGTTAGGTTTTAAGTGTTTCTTAGGATTTTATTTGTTTTTAGGGATTTTTTGGATTTGTTGGATTCTATGGGGTTGTATGGTTTATAGGGATTTTGAGGGGTTTGGGGGGGGGGTTTAGGGGTTTTTAGGTTTTTATGGTTTGGGGTGTTAGGGTTTTTTTTGAGTTTTTAGGTATATAATGTTTTTTGGAGTTTTTTAGTGTTTTTAGTGGTTTACTAGTTTTTTTGTGTTTTATTTTATTTTTTAGTTTTTAAATGGGTTTTCATGTTGTTAAGGTTTTTTTATTGTTTTTAGTTCTATTAGGGTTATTTGGGACTTCTAGGGTATTCAGAATTTATAGCATTTTTTGTTTTTTGCGTAATAATTGATTTTAGTTTTTATTATTTTCTTAGGGGTTTTAGGGGTTTTAGGTTTTTTTATGTTTTTAGATATTTGTAGGAATTTTAAGTGTTTTTATGGTGTTTAGGGGTTTTATGGATTTTGATGTGTTTTAAGGTTGTTTATGGTTTTAGGGGGTTTTTGGTTTTCTAGCATTTTTTTCAATTTCATGGGTTTTTAGTTTTTTTATGTTTTTATGGTTTTTTATGTTTCGATTAATTTTTTTTGGATTTTTACTATTTTTATTTCTTTTCAGTTCTTAAAGATTTTCATGTTTTATGGGGTTTTGGGTTATTTGAGTTTTTATGATATTTTGGGTTCTAATGGTTTTTTTAATTTGTAGGTGGTTATAAATTTTTTTGTGTTTTTACATTTTTGGGGTTTAAAGGGTTATTAGAGTTTTTAGTTATTTTTTGGGTTATTATGGGATTTTAAGGGTTTTAAGGGTTTTATAGTTTTTAGAGTTTTCAGGAGTTTTTAATCCTTTTTGGGGTTTTTAGGGGTTTTATATTTTTTAAGATTTTATGGCTTTCTTAGGGGATTTCAAGTTTTATATTTTTTTTAAATTTTAGTAATTTTACTATATTTTTTATAGTTTTTTATTGGTTTTAGGGATTTATAGGGGATTTTGGGATTTTGGGTTTTTATGGTTCTAATGGTTTTTTATAGGGATTTTTGATTTTTTGAGTTTTTTAGGTTTCTAAGGTTATTTGAGTATTTTAATATTTTCAGGGTTTTAAATATGTTTTAGAGTTAGTTTTTACTGGATTTAAGTGTTTTTAGGGTTTTTAGGTTTGTAGGTATTTTTATGATTTTTAAGATTTTTAAGGTATTTTAGGGGTATTTATGGTTTTTAGAGTGTTTAGGTTTTCAAGGTTTTCTAAGTGATTTTTAGGGTATTTAGGGATTTTTTGTTTTTAGATATTTTTAAGGATTTTTGTAATTTATATGGTTTTTAGTTATTTTGTGGGTTTTAGGGTTTTTAGGGTTTTTGTGGACAATTTATTTGTATTCTTAAGGGGTTGGGGTTTTAAGTGTTTTTATAATTTTTAACATTTTTAGGCATTTAAAGGGTATTTATTTTTTTCCTGGGTTTTACGGTTTTTATGGGTTATAGGTCTTTTTGTTTTTATGGTTTTTTTTGGGTTTTTAGTGTTTTTATTGTTTTTATCATTTTTACTATTTTATGTGTTTTGTGTGTTTTTATGTTTTTAATGTTTTCTTATAGTTTTTTATAGTTTTTAGAAATTTATAGATTTTATGGATTTTTTATTATTTTTATTGTTTATTGGGGATTTGACAGTTTTATTATTGTTTAGTGTTTTTATGTTTTACCGATTTTCATGTTTTTAGGGGGTGTAATTGTTTTCTTAAGGATTTATTTCTGGTTTTATGATTTTTCGTGTTTTTACTTTTGTTATGGATTTTAGTGATTTTTAATATTTTTTTGGGGTTTTATGGTTTTATATGGGTTAATGGATTTTATGGTTTTTTGGGTGTTTCCGAGTTTTTAGGAGTTTTTTAGGGATTAAGGGTTTTTAGTAATTTTTAATGTTATTAGGGGTTTAAAGGGATTTTATATTTTAAGTGGGTATTTAGGGGATTTATGGGGTTATATGACTATTAATGGTTTTAGGGGTTTTTATGGATTTATGGTTTTTATAGTGTTTTAGGATATTTTTTCATTTTTTGGATTTTTGGGGTTGTACGTTATTTTCAGTTTTAAAGATTTTATTTGGGGATTTAATGAATTTACAGTTTTAGGGATTTTTAGTGATTTTTAATATTTTTATAGGTTGTTTAGTGAATTTAGAGATTTTGAGGGATTTTAGGGTTTTTTCGGTTTTTTTGTGTTTTTGGGTTTTTTTATTTTTCAGGTTTTTATGGGTTTTTAGATTTTTTTTATTTTTGTAAGGGCATAAAAGAGTTTTATAAATTTTAGCATATATAGATTCTTTAAGTGTTTTTATGGGTGTTTATGGGTGTTTATGGGTTTTAATGGTTTTTAGGGGTTTCAAGGCCTTTTTAGAAATTTTTTTGGGTTTTAACATTTTTACATTTTTAGGGGTTTAATGTGTTTTTCAATTTTTAAGGTTTTCTTAGGGGGTTTCAGGGTTTTTATGGTTTTTACTTTTTAGGGGGTTTATATATTTTTTTTAGGATTTTGACAGGTTTTGAGGGATTTTTTGATTTTAAGGGGTTTTTGGTTTTTTTATGATTCTTAAGGTCTTTAGTGTTTTTAGAATTTTCTAGTTTTAGGGGTATTAAGTGTTTTTAGATTTTTTAGGGTTTTTAAATTTTATGGATTTTTAGGAGTTGTTGATGATTTTAATGGTTTTTATGGGGTTTTTGGGATTTTGATGGGTTATAGTGTTTTTTTGGATTCCTAGGGGTTTTAGGGGGTTTTAAATTTTTTAGGTATTTAAGGGTTTTATGTGTTTTTAGGTTTTGCATTATTTCTTTGGGTTTTTCATAGTTTTTAATGTTCTTTCATTTTAGATATTTTTAGGTATTTTTAGATATTTTAAGGATTTTGATGGTTTATTGATGTTATTAGGTAATTTTATGGGTTTTAGGGACTTTTTGTATTTTATGAGTTTTTTGGGTTTTAAAATATTTTTATAGTTTTTAGTGGTTTTATGGTTTTATGGGTTTTTATGTTTTTTAGGGGTTTTATGGTTTTCACTGTTTTAGGGTTTTAAAAGGTATTATAATTTTAAGGTTCTTGGGGGGTTTTAATTTTTTTTAATTTTCTAGGGTTTTCATAGGTGTTTTTAGGGGTTTTTTGGGTTTTTTGGTTTTTTGGGATTTTAGGGATTTTTAGTATTTTAATAGTTTTTTGGGATTTTAGGTACTCTTAGGACTTTAGCATCACAAATATTTGTGCCGGTTTATATGGTTTTTAGGTTTTTTTTGTTCTCTATCCATTTTTATGTTTTTAATGTTTATGTAGGTTTTTCAGTGTTTTTAGGTATTTTTACATTTTTTGGGATTTCTAGGGATTATTTAGGACTTTTTTGGGTTTGTAGTTTTTTTGGGATTTTGAGAGTTTTCATGTTTTAGGGTTTTATGATTTTTTTTTTGGATTTTTCAGTTTTATTGATTTTTTAGGGGTTTTAATATTCTTTATAGTGTTCTAATTTTTTTATTGTTTGAAAGGGTTTGCAGTGTTTTTACTGGGTTTTATGGTTTCAATGTATATATTGGGTTTTATAATGTTTTTAGTGTGTTTTAAGGTTTTTTTTGTGTTTTAGGGTCTTTTGAGATGTTTTAGGGTCTTCATCATTTTTAGGTTTTTTTTGGTTTATGTGTTTTCAGGTTTTTGATGTTTCTTATGGTTTATCATTTCTTTTAGGGTTTTTATATTTTTATGTATTTTTATGGATTTTTTGGAATTGTATAATTACTTATGGTTTTAGGGATTTTGAGGGATTTATTGTTTTTATGGTTTTGATCATTTTTTATATTTGTAAGTTTTAAATTTTTTTAGGTTTTTAAAATTTTATTAGGGGTTTTCAGGGTTTTTAGGTGTTTTTATATTTTTCAGATATTTTAGGGCTATTTTTTGTTTTTTTATTGTTTTATGGTTTTTTAGAATTTTAAAGGTTTTTTGGTTTTCAGTATTTTTATAGTATTTTTGGGTTTCTATGTTTTTTCTAGTTTATTAGCGCTTTAAGGTTTTTAGAGTTTTTTTATAATATTTAGGGTTTTAAATGAATTTTAAGAGTTTTTAGTGGTGTTAGTATTTTTATGGGGCTTCAGGTTTTTTTAATGTTTTTAGTGGTTTTTAAGGGTTTTAGAGTTTTAGTGTCTTTTTAGGGTTTTTAGTATTTTTTAGGTATTTAGGGGTTTTAAGTGTTTTTCCATTTTTATGATTTTCCTAGGGGTTTTCTGTGGTTTAAATATTTTCTTGTTTTTAGGTATTTTTAGGGATTTTATAGGAATTTTTTGGTTTTTTAGGATTTATAAGGATTTTTAGGTTTTGGGGGTGGGGGTTAAGGTTTTATAGTTTCTATGTTTTTTTGGGTTTAATGATTTTTTGAGTTTTAATGTGTTTTCAAATGTTTTTATTTATTTTTATTTTTTAGGGGTTTAAATGGTATTTACATTTTTTACTGGTTTCTTAGAGTATTTATGGGATTTTTGAGTTTGTATGTACTTTTTGGGTTTTTTTTATGTTTTAGAGTTTTTTAGGGTTTTGAAGGAAATTCAGAGGAATCAAGGTTTTTTCCATTTTTGGATTTTTAGTGGATTTAAGTGTATTTACGTTTATTAATGTTTTATTTGGTGATTTTGGGTTTTTTAATGTTTTTTAATGTTTTTTGTGATTTTTTTGTGATTTTTTAGTTTTCTATGGTTATTAGGGAATTTGAGAATTTTTATGAGTGTTTAGGGTTTTTATCATTTTTAGGTTTTTAGGGGGTTTATGTGTTTAAATGTTTTTAAATTCTTCTTATGGGTTTTCAAGGTTTTTAGGGGTTTTTACATTTTTAGTGTTTTTTAATTTCTATGGGTTATTAGGTTTTTAAGGATATTGATAGGTTTTAGGTTTTTTAGGTTTTTTATGGTTTTTATGGATTTTTTGGAATTTTTTAGTTTTTAGGGTATTTTATATTTTTATATATTTTAATTTATTTAGGGTTTTATAAGGGTTATAGAGTTTCAAATGGGTTTTTAGGGATTTTATAGTGTTTTCGTATTTTTATGCTTTTTTGAGGTTTTATGGTTTTTAGGGGTTTACAGGATTTTAGAATTTTTAGGGTTTTTAGGTTTGTAGGGCATTTAAGTGTTTTTATGATTTTAATATTTTCTTCGTGGTTTTCAAGGTTTTTATGGCTTTTTATATTTCTAGTGATTTTAGAGGTATTTTAGGATTTTGAGGGGAATTTTTTAGGTTTCTTAAGTTATTTTAGTTTTGAGGGTTTTTTTGTGTATTTAGGGTTTTCTAGTTTTTTATATTTTTTTAATTATTTTTAGGGGTCTAATTGGTTTTTTTGAGGTTGACTTGAAATATAGGGTTTTGATGAGGTTTTGGTGGATTTTGAGGTATTTTTGTGTATTATGGTTTTTAGGGTTTTTAGTGCTTCTAGAGTTTTTAGGTTTTTAGGAGTTTAATGTTTTCTAGGTTTTTAAGGTTTTCTTAGGTCTTTTAGGGTTTTTACATTTTTAGGGATCTATAGGTTGTTTTTAGGATTTTAATTGTTTTTAGGGTATTATGGATTTTATGGGTTTTAGGGTTATTGGGGTTATTGGGGGTTTTATATTTTCTAGTGGTTTTAAGTGTTTTTTGGGTTTTAAGGATTTCTTAGGGATTTAAGGGGTATTATTTGTTTTTAGAGATTTTTAGGGCTTTTAGGGTTTTTAATGGATTTTTTTTAGGGATTTTAGGGGTTTATTGTGTTTTTTTGTGTTTTTTGTTTATTTTAAGAGTTTTTTTTGTTTTTTTGGTTTTTTAATGTTTTTGGAGGACTTAAGAGTTTTACAAGGTTTTCAGGTTTTAGGGTCTTTTAGGGTTTTATATATTTTATGTGTTTTTTGGTTTTTATGGGTTTTTAGGGTTTTTAGTGATTTTTTTTGGATTTTTCTATATTATTAGGGTTTTTTTTGGTTTTTAATGGAGTTTTGTTTTTTGTTTTTTAAGGGTTTCCAAAGGGTTTTCAGGATTTTATAGTTTTTTAAAAGTTGAACGGGATTTTTAGGGAATTTTTAAGATTCGTATTGTCTTTTATGGTTTTTATAATTTTTTTTCAGTTTTCAGGGTTTTAATGGTATTTAAGGGTTTTGTGGCTTTTTGTTTTTTAGGGATTTAAGTGTTTAATTTTTTACTGGGGTTTTAAGGGTTTCTCAAGGATTATTATGTTTTTAGAAATTTTAAAGCATTTTAGGATGTTAATAGTTTGTATGATTTTTAGAGATTTTGAGAGTTTTTTGGGTTTTGTAGGTTTTTTATGGTTTTTATTGTTTTATGGGGTTTTAGAGGTTATAGAGTTATTTTGGGGTTTTAAGGTTTTCTAGAGTTTTTTTTAATGTTTTTAAAGGATCAAAGGGTTTTTAGAATTTTAATTATGTTTTAGGTTTTTTGGTTCTTACAGTTTTTTGGGGTATTTATGGTTTTTAGGGATTTTAGGGTTTAGAGTATTTTTAGTGATTTTAAGTGTTTTTAGGGATTTGTGGTTTCCTTTAGTATTTTCAATGTTTTCAAGGTTTATTAGATATTTATGTATTTTTATGTATTTTTTTGATCATTATGGGAGTTTTGGGTTTTACTTACTTTGACAATTTCTATGATTTTTAGGGTTTTAGGCTTTTGTAGATTTTTAACAATTTTAGTGTTTTGATGGTTTTTAGATTTTTTTGGGGGTTTAGGGTTTTATGGTTTATTGTTTTTTAGGGTTTTTATGGTTTTTAAGGTTTTTTAATGTTTTTAGTATTTTTGGTATTTTTAAGTGGTTATAGGTTTTTAATGTTTTATTAAGGGTTTTTAGGCTTTTTTTGGGTTGTTACATTTTTTGGAATTATTTTGTGATTTTAGGATTTTTATGGTGTTTTAAAGATGGTGATGGTTTTTTTGGATATGATGTTTTTTTGGTTTTAGGGTTTTTTTAGGGGTTTAAAGGTTTTTTGTTGGTTTTTATCCTTTTTTGGGGTTTAAAGGGTTTAGAGAGTTTTTTTGGGTTTTTGATTTTTGATTTGTTTTTCCAGATTTTTAAGGTTTCTTTGTGTTTTATGGTTTTATATGTTTTTAATTTTCTAGATGTTTAAAATGTTTTTAGTTTTTATGATTTTCTCTTGGTTTTTAGGGGTTTTAGGGTTTCATACATTTTAATTGATTTTACAGGATTTTTTTATGTTTTTTATGTTTCTAATAATTTTTACGGATTTTGAGAGTGTTTAGGTTTTATGGTTTTTAGGGGTTTTAAATTTTATTTTTGGTTTTTAATTTATTTTACGTTTTTAGTGTTTTAAATCATTTTTTGTAGTTTTTAACATTTTTAGGTGTTTAAAAGTTTTTTAGAATTTTTAGTGGGTTTTATGGTTTTTATGGGTTTTTAGGGGTTTTAATGGTTTATGGGATATCTAAGTTTTTGGGTGTTTTAGGGGGTTTGGGGGGGTTTGAATTTAGGGTCTTTTTAGGTTTTAAGAGTTTTAGATTTTTATATTATTAGGGGTTTTTGGTGTTTTAGTATTTTATAATTTTCTTACAATTTTTATGTTATTTAGGGGTTTTTATGTTTTTAGGGATATTCATGGAATATTTATGTTTAATTAGATTATTTGGTTAATATGGATTTTGATGGGTTATGGTGGTTTTTTGGTTTTTTGTGGTTTTAGGTTTTGTTTTTGATATTTTAGGGTTTTAAATGTTTTAAATGTTTTTTAAAATTTTATGGGTTTAAAGGGTTTTTAGAGTTTTTAGTATTTTTAGGGGTTTTTGTGTTTTTACGGTTTTAATGGTTTTTAGAGGTCTTGTGGGTTTTAAGGTTTATATGGTTTTTAAGGTTCTTATCATTTATATTCTTTTATGGGGTTTATGTGATTTAGGATGAAAAGACTTTTCTAGGGTTTCTTACTATTTTTAGTGTTTTTATGTTTTTTGGTATATTTTGGGTTTTTATGATTTTAATGTTTTATAGGGTTTTTTAGTTTTTGAGGGTTTTTAGTATTTTTGATTATTTTTCTGGTTATTTTTTGTTTTTAGGGTTTTTTAGTTTTTATGAGTTTTATGGTTTTTAATGTTTTTTAATTTTTTAGGGGTTTAAGCAGTTTTTGGAATTTTTTTGTGTATTTTTGTGGTTTTTTGTATTTCAACTTTATTTATGGATTTTTAATATTTTATGGTATTTTCAGGGGGTTTTCAGTTTCTAGCATTTTTTTATAATTTTGAGGGGTTTTAATAGTTTTTAGGTTTTTAATGTTTCCTTGGGGGTTTTCAGGATTTTTTGTGTTTTTATGTTTCTGAGAATTTTAATGGATTTTTTTTGGATATTTATGGTTTTTAGTGACTTTGAGGGTTTTGGGGTTTTACGGGTATTCTTGTTTTTTAATTTTTTAGGGATTTTTTACATTCATTATGGTTTTTATGTTTATATAGTTTTTTTAAAAAAATGGGGGTTTAAAGGATTTAAATAATTTTATTGGATTTATTGTATTTATGGATTTTTATGGATTCATAAGGGTTTTAGGGGTTTTTTGGTTTTTACGGTATTTTAGGGGTTTTTAGTGTTTTTATAATTTTTTGGTTTTTAAGGAGTTTTAGGCGTTTTATAGGTATAATAATTTATTTGGGATTATATTTTTTTAGGGTTTTTAACATTTTCATGGATTTTATGGATTTTTGATAAATTTTACATATTTTTAGGGGTTATAGAAATTTTTAGGGTGTCTAAGGATTTTTAGGGTGATTAGTGTGTTTTATGGTTTTTGGGTTTTTATGATTATTAAATAGTTTTATATTTTTTATAATTTTTTACATTTTTTGGGGTCTAAATGGGTTTTAGAGGTTTTAGTGGGATTTTAGGGGTTTTCGGGGGTTTTAGGTATTTTCTGGTGTTATGCTATTTAGAGGTTTTAGGGAATTTAGCGTTTTTATCTTTTTAGGGGGTTTATGTGTTTTTAGGATATTAATGTTTTCTTAGGGGTTTTTAGGTTTTTTATGGTTTTTTGTGTTTTTGTCATTTTCTAGGGATTTTTAGGATTTCAATTGGTCTTTAGTGTTTTTAGGGATTTTTGGGGTTTTTAGGGTTTTTATGCTTTTTTGGGTGTTTATGGTTTTTTTAGTTTTTATGGATTTTAAGGGTTTCTAATTTTTTTAATGATTTTATTGATTTAAAGGGGTTTGTTGAGTTTGTATTGTTTTTCAAGAGTTATTTTTGGTATTATGTTTTTTAGTGGTTTTATATTTTTATTGGGGTTTAGGGTTTTTAGTCTCTTTTAGGGTTTTTATTGTTTCTATATATTTTAGGGATATAAATATTTTTAGGTTACTAAGTTTTTAATTGGATTTTAAATGTTTTCTGGGTTTTTTATGTTTTTCTTAAGTTTTAGGAAAGGTTTAGGATATTTAAGTTTTTATGATTTTTAGTTTTTATTTTGGGATTTCGAGGGTGTTTATGGTTTTTAGGGTTTTTTAGGGTTTTTTCATTTGTTATGTTTTTAAGGGTTTTAAGTGTATTTAGTTTTTTATTTTTTTTTTGGGTTTTTTAAATTTTATAGAGTTTTAACCAAATTTTTTTATTTCAGGGGATTTCAATAGATTTTTATGATTTTTATGGTTTAAGAGTTTTTTGTGATTTTATGGGTTTTACGGTTTTTATAGTTTTAAAGGTTTTTATGGTTCTTAAGGTTTTTGTGTTTTTTTCTCTTTTTATGCATCATTGGGGTTTTTAGGGGTTTTAACATTTTTTGGTGTTTAAATGATTTTTAGAGTTTTAGTGTTTTTTGTGGGATTCTCAGTTTTTTGGGTTTCTTATTGATTTTAAGCGATTTTATGGTATTCTGGTTTTAAGGGTTTTTAGCGTTTTTAGGTTTGTGGGGGTTTTATGTGTTTGGAGTTTTTTTTGAGTTTTCATAGCTTTTTTGGTTTTAATGGTTTTTACTTCATTAGGTATTTTTAGTATTTTTAGGATATTTATGGGTTTTTAGTGTTTTTAGACATTTCAAGGTGCTTTAGAGGGTATTTATGGTTCATAGGGTTTTATGGTTTTCAATTTCTTTTTGAAAATTTATAGAGTTTAATGTTTTTGTGAGTTTTTTAAACATTTTTAGGGTTTTAAAGGGTTTATTGAGTTTTTTGTTAGTTTTTAGTTTTTAATGGGTTTTTATGGTTTTTATGGTTTTTAGGGGGTTTTGGGTATTTTCTCAGTTTTTAGGGATTTTAGAATTTTTTATATTTTTAATGGGTTTAAATTGATTTGGGTTTTTATGGTTTTATTTTCGAGTTTCATGTTATTTTATATTTTTTGGGGTTTTGTGTATTTTTTATAATTTTTATGGATTTTAGGGTTTTTATGGATTTTGAGGGGTTTGGGTGTTTTAGGTTTTTTAGATAAATTTTTGGTTTTTAGTGGTTTTAAGTGTTTTTTGGATTTTTAGATTAAATAAGGGGTTTTCAGGGTTCCATGGTTTTTTAAATATTAAGAGATAGTTAAAGATTTTTTTTGGGATTTTAATAGTTATTTAGGGGTTATATAAATTTTGAGTCGTTTATTTATGTTTTGGGGGTTTGTTGTTTTTTTTGAGTTTTTTAGGGCTCTAAATATTTGAAGTGTCCCTAAATTTTTTTGGGGGTTTAAATCGTTATTTTAGTTTTTAGTGGTTTTAGGGGATTTATGGCCTTTTAGTGTATTTTAATGTTTTTTGGGTTTTATGGGTTATAGGGGTTTTATTTATTTTATGATATTTCATAGTTTTAAGATTTTTTTAGATTTAACTCGTTTTAAGTGTTTTTTGGTTTTTCTAGATTTCTTGAAGGTTTTAGAGATTTTAGGTGGTTTTACATTTTTTATGACTTTTTATGGCCTTTATAGATTTTTATAGATTTTTATTGGTTTTATGGATTTTCATATTTTTTAAAGGGTGGGGCCGAAGCGTCATTTATTATTAAAGAAAAGCAAGGATCTATTTAACTAGGTAGAGGGAGACCCATTACAT
This sequence comes from Viscum album, assembly GCA_963277665.1. Lineage (NCBI taxonomy): Eukaryota > Viridiplantae > Streptophyta > Magnoliopsida > Santalales > Viscaceae > Viscum > Viscum album. The sequence goes on from OY728152.1 coordinate 1,120,490,748, forward strand.
AGCCTAAAGGGCCAGTGGGAATTTACCCCGTTACATGGCCCATAGGCCCATTTTTTTGGCCCAATTCCCATTCTATGAATAGTACAGCTACAGTACCTGCGCTGCTACTGTGCCCCATAGTACCCGCCGCTGTTACAATACCCCGTTGCCACTACAGGGACTTGCCACTGCTATAGTTTCAACCATTGCTAAAGTACCACCGCTCTTACAATCGGTACAATAAAGCTACTGTACTTGCGCCCAATTGGTTTTTGAAGCCCAATTTTCAGTGTTTTTAGTGTTTTGGGGTTTTTAGGTTTTTTAGTTTTTAGGTTTTTCTGTAGTTTTTTTGGGTTTTTAAGGTTTTTAGAGTTGTTCAATATTTTTTGGATTTGAATGTATTTTTAGAGTTTTCCTCTTTTTTTAGGGTTTGGATGGGATTTTTTGGGGTTTTAAGGTTTTTAGGGGTTTTATGGTTTTTAGGGTTTATAAGGGTTTATAGGTTTTTTATGGTTTTTACTATTTTTAGGTTTCTAGGTGTTTTTAGTGTTTTTAGGTTTACAATGTTTTCCTAGGGGATTTCAGGGTTTTTAGGGGTTTTATGTCTTTAATGAATTATTGTTATTTTTTAGGATTTCTATGGTTCTTTAGGATTTTAGGGATTTTGTCAGTTTTAGTGTATTAGGGTTTTAGGGTTTTTACTGTTTTTCATGGTTTAATGGGATTTATTTTTTTTAGGGGTTTAATAATTTTTTTGAGTTTTTAAATTTTTTTAGGGGTTTAAAGTGTTTAAATATTTTTGTGTGATCTTAAGGATTTTATGTGGTTTTAGGGTTTTTAGGGTTTTAGGTTTTTTATGGTTTATTTGGGTTTTAGGGTATTTTTCAGGTATATATATATTTTTTCAATTTTTGGATTTTATGGGTTTTAAAATGTATTTAGGTTTTCAAGGTTTTCTTATCGTGTTTCAGTGTTTTTTATGTTTTTATATATTTTTTGTGATTTTTATAGGTTTTAGGGGTTTTAGTGAAATTTATGGCTTTTTTGATTTTAGCGTTATTAGCATTTTTTGGGGGTTTTTTCTGTTTATCATGTTTTTATTTTTCAATAATTTATTAGGAATTTTAAGTATTTTAGGATTTTATAACATTTTTAGGTTTTTTAAAAAAATTTAGGGTTGTTAGGGTTTTTATTTATTTTTATGGGTTTTAGTTTTTTTGAGGTTTTTTGGGGTTTTAGAGTTTTTACTGATTTTTATAGTTTTTAAGGATTTTTATATATTTCAAAAATATTTAGCGGTTTAAGGAATTTTTTATAGAGTTTTTAGTTGTTTCTTAATGTTTTTTGTAGGTTTTTAGGGTTTTTAGGTTTTTAGGGATATTATAGGTATTAGGAGTTTTAGGGTCTTTTAGAGGCTTTATGGTTTTTAGTGGTTTTAGGTTTTTAGGAATTTTATGTGTTTTTCGGTTTTCCATGTTTTCATATTGGTTTTCAAGGTTTTAAGGAATTTTAACAATTTAAGGATTTTTAGGGATATTTAAGCATTTTTATCGTTTTTTGGGGTTTTGTGGGTTTTGTGTTTTCATAGGGATTTAGCGTTTTTAGGGTTTTTAAGGGGTTTAGTGTTTTTTAGGTATTTAGGGGTTTTAAGTGTTTTTAGGTTTTATGGTTTTCTTTTGGGCTTTTAAATTTTTTTAATGACTTTAAGGACCTTATAGTATTTATTTGATTTTTATGGTTTTTAGGGATTTTTAGGAATTTTTGGGTTTTTAGGGTTTTTAGTGTTTTTAGGAATTTTTGAGTTTTTAGTTTTTTTTTAGTTTTTAGTGTTTTAAGGAGTTCTTAGATTTTTTATTGGTTTTATAAGCATAATTTTTTTTATATTTTCAGTGTTTTTATGGGTATTTTAGGGTTTTAAATATTTTTATGGGTTTTTTTGGTATTTTACGATTTTTAGGTTTCTTAGTATTTTAGCATTTTTTGGTTCATAGGTGTTTAAATTTTTTTTATCTTTTAAGCTGTTTCATTGGGTTTTCTAAAATTTTATGGATTTTTAAATATTTTATGAGTTTTTGTGGGTTTTAAGGGTTTTTGATGTTTTTTTTGGGTTTTTAGAGTTTTTTGGTTGTTTTATATTTTAGGGTTTTTTTTGAGTTTTTTAGATTTTATTACCATTAGGAGGATTTTAAATGATATTTATATTCCTCAGTGGTTTTAGGGTTTTTAGGGTTTTTATGTTTTTTTTATGTTTTTAAGGTTTCATAGAATTTTCAGTTTTTTTGGCAGTTTATAGGTTTGGATGGATTTTATGTTTTTCAAGGTTTGTAGTGTTTTTATAGGGGTTTTTAGGTTTATTTAAAAATTTTGGGGTTTTTTATAGCTTTTTATGATTTTTATGGTATTTAGGATTTTTAAATATTTTGAGGGGTTTTTGGGTTTTTAGTGTTTTTACGATTGTTTATGTTTTTAGGGTTTTCTTTTTTTTTATGGTTTCATAGTTTTTTTTAAATTTTTTGGGGATTAAAGGGTTTTTATAGTTTTTAATAATTTTTTGGGTTTTATGGTTTTTTTGAGTTATTTATGGATTTAGGGGTTTTTAGGGTTTCTATTGTTTATTAGTTTATTTATTGGTTTTTTGGGATTTTATTATTTTTATGGGTTTTATGCATTTTTATGTTTTTTAAGGATTTCTCATCAGTTTTCTAGGTTTTATGGTTTTTGACATTTTCAGGGTTTTTTATCGTATTTAGGGTTTGGAGTGATTTTGATGGTTTTATGATTTTTTGGAGTTCTAGTGTTTTTTGGGATTTTATTGGTTTAATTTGTTTTATGGTTTTCTTAAGGGTTTTCAGGTTTTTTAGGGTTTTTTACATTTTATGAATTTTGAGAAATTTTTAATTTTTTTATTGGTATTGGGATTTCAGGAATTTTGAGGGTTTTAGGGGGTTTTATAGTTTTATTTTTAATCTGTCGTTTTCATTGGGGGATTTAGGGATTTTTTTTGATTTTATCAGGGGTTTTAAGGGTTTTATAGTTTTTTAAACTTTTGGGGTTTATAGGTGTTTTAGAGTTTTAGTGGGTATTTGGGGTTTACGGGGTTTTTAATTGTTATTATTTAGGTTATTTATGTGTTTTTTGGATTTTAATTATTTATTTGGGTTTTCATGGTTTTAGGGTTTTTTACATTTTTAGGGAATTTAGGTATTTTTTAGGATTTTTGTGGTTTTAGGTGTTTTAGGGATTTTTCGGTTTTAGGGTTTGTTTTTTAGTTTTTGAAGTTTTAAATTATATTTTGAGTTTTTAAATGTTCTAGGGGATTAAAGGGGTTTTTGGTATTTTAGTGTTTTTTAGAGTTTTTATTGGATTATAGTTATTTTTATGTTTTTATAGGTTTTGGGGGTTTGGGGGGTTTTAGTGTTTTAGGATTTTTAATGTTTAAATATTGGGGGGGGGGAGGCGGTAGTGTTTTTAGGTGTTTTTAGTTTGTTAATGTTTTCTTAGGGGTTTAAAGGGTATTGGGATTTTTTATGTTTTTATCCATTTTTAAAGAATTTTTAACATTTTTATAGTTTTTATGGTTTTTAAGAATTTTGAGGGGTTTAGGGGGTTCTAATGGGTTTTAAGGATTTTATGGGTGTTTAGGGGGACTTTTTGAGTTTTCGATAGTTTTAATGGTTTTTATAGTTTTTTTTGGATTTTTAGGGTTTTTGTGGGTTTTTATATTGTTTAGGGGTTTATGGTTAGTATTGTTTTTTAGTTTTTAGTGTTTAAAGGGGTATTTATAATTTTTTAGAAATATTAGTGGTTTTTACGTGTTTTTATGTTTTTTATGTTTTTATGTTCTTTGGGATTTATAGGAGTTTTATGATTTTTATGGTTTTTATGGATTTTGAGGGATTTTAGGGTTTTTTACGGTTTTTTTGTTTTTTTGGTTTATTGGGGTTTTAGGGTTTTTAAAGAATTTTAGTGTTTTTGAAAAAAAAATTAGGCCTTTAAGTAATTTTAGAGTTTTTGAGGTGTTTAGGGATTTTACGGGTTTTTTGGACATCAGAAGGAGTTTATGGGTTTTACGGTTATTTAGGGTAATTTATAGTTTGTAGCATTTTTTAGGTTTTTAGGGGTTTTAACTGTTTTTAGGTTTTATTGGTTTTCTTAGAGTTTTTATGGGTTTTTATGGTTTTTTTTACATTTTAGGGGATTTTTAGGGTTCTTTGTGATTTTTAGAGGTTTTATTGTTTTAAGGGAGGGGTTTTAAGATGTTTATGATTTTTAGGATTTTTTGGTTTTTTTTGTTTGATTTTTTTTTAGGTTTTTAATGTTTTTATAGTGTTTTTAATTTTTTTTATAGATTTAAATGTTTTTTGAAGTTTTAGTGGTTTTTCGGTGTTTTATAGGTTTTTATAAATTTTTTGGTTTTTAGGTTTTCTAGGGGGTTTTTGGAAATTTTTTGGGTTTTTAACATTTTTATGTTTTTAGGTTTTTTAGGTACTTTATGTGTTTTTTCTTATGAATTTTCATGATTTTTAGTGGTTTTTATGTTTTTAGGCATATTTATGGTATTTTACGCTATTTAAGGATATTTATTGGTTTTTTTGGTTTTTTATGATTTCTTGGTTTTTATGGGTTTTAGTTTTTTCTAGTGTTTTAGGGTTTTTATGTTTTAGTGTTTTTAATGTTTTTAGGGGTTTAGTGAGGTTTTATATTTTTTAGTATTTTTTATGTTTTTATCTATTTTTGGGGTTTTATGATTTCAATGGTTATAAATATTTTTAGAAATTTTAGGGTTTTAGGGTCTTTTTAGTTTTTTAGTGATTTTAGAATATTTTCGGTTTTTAGTGCATGTATGTGTTATTAGGATTTTAAGGTTTTTTAGGAATTTTTTACGTTTTTTGTGATTTTTAGCGGTTTTTATGATTTTTATGGTCTTTTGGGTTGTAGGTATTTTGAGGGTGTTTTGGGTTTTTTGGGTTTTTATAGGTTTTTCGGGATTTTAGTATTTTAGGTGTTTTTATAATTTTTAGATTTGTAGAGATTTATTCTTTATTTTCAAGGATTCTAGGGTTTTTATGTTTTGATGGATTTTTATGGATTGTTAGGTATTTTTTTGGGTTTTAAAGATTTGGTACATTTATTTGGAGTTTTAGGGGTGCTTTTGGATTTTAGGATTTTTTATTTTTAGGTTCTTTTGACTTTTTAGTGGTTTACAGTTTTTAGAGTTTCTAGAATTTTTACCAGGTTTAAGTTTTTTTATAGTTATTAGCAGTTTTAGGGTTTAATGGGTTTTTCGAGTTTTTAATATTTTTATGTATTTTGGGTTTTTATGGTTTTTAGGGTTTTTTCATTTTTTGTGTCTTTAGGAGTTTTAATGGGTTTTAGGTTTTTAATGGTATCTTCGGGGTTTCCAGGGTTTTCAAGGATTTAAGGGTTTTTTTCTATATTTAGTAATTTTTTGGTATTTTTTTGGTTTTTTTTTTTGGTTTTGATTGGTGTGGAGGGTTTAAGTTTTTTTTGGGTTTTTTAGGTTATGTTTTTGAGTATTTAGGGTTTTTAAGTTTTTTGAATTTTTTAACTTATTTGGTCTTAAAAGTGTTATTATATTTTTAGTGGGTTTTACGCATTTTTATTGTTTTTATTGTTTTTTGGGGGGTTTTAGGGTTTCTAGGGTTTTCTAGTGTTTTTAGAATTTTTTGATTTTTAGGGGTTTTCAGTGTATTTAGGTTTTTTGGTCTTTCATAGAGGGTTTCATGGTATTTTTGTGTTTTAAATTTTTTATGGATTATTTGGGATTTTTTATAATTTTTTTTTGGTCTTTAGGGTTTTTATGGCTTTTGGGGGGTGTTAAGGATTTTTTAGTTTTTTGGGGTTTAAATGTTTTTTCAGTTATTTATTATTTGTAGGTGTTTAAATGGTTTTAAATTTTTGCATGGTTTTTAGGGTCTTTAGGGTGTTAGTGTTTTTTTTTGTTTTAGTGGATTTCAAGGTATTTAGGGAGTTTTAAGTTATTTTTTTAATAATTTTAGGGGTTTAAATTGTTTTTAGGTTTTTATTGTTTTCTTAGGGATTTTAAGTCTTTTTTACATTTTTTGATTTTAATTTTTTTTATTTTAAATGTAGTTATGGTTTTTATAGATTTTTAGGGTTTTATGGTTTTTATGGTTTTAGTATTTTAATGTTTTTTAGAGTTTTTAACTTTCTCTGTGTGTGGGGGTGTGATAATGGGTTTCCAGTGTTTGTAGTGGGTTTTTAGTGTTTTTTATGGTTATAGGGGTTTTATGGATTTTATTGTCTCTTAGTGTTTTGAGGGTTTTTAGCATTTTTAGGTTATTTAGGGGATTTATGAGTTTTTGGTTTAAAGTTTTTCTTTTAGGTTTTCAATTTTTTAAGATTTTTTACATGTTTAAGTATTTTTATGTATTTTTTGGATTTTTATGGGTTTTAGGGGTTTTAGGTGTTTTGATGGTATTAGAGGTCTTAGGGTATTGGGACTTTTAAGGTTTTAAGGATTTTTTTTATTTTTAATATTTTCTTTGGGTTGGTCTGGGTTATTAGAGGATTTTATTATTTTAGGGGTTTTTTGGGCTCTTTAAGACATTAATGGTCTTTTAGAGTTTTAGGGTTTTTAGTAAATTTAAGGTTCTTAGGGTTTTTTTTGTTTTTTAGGGTTTTTTTTGGGTTTTTAATTTTTTAGGGTAAATGATTTTTAGAATTTTAAATGAATTTTTGGGTTTGAAGAAGTTTTCACACTTATTTCTAATTTTAGGGTATTTCTGGTTTTTTTGAATTTTAGTGATTTTTATGGTTTTTTTCAATTTTTAGAGTTTTTAAGGGTTTATGTTTCTAAAATGTTTTTCAGGTTTTTTTAAATTTATGTTTTTAGGGTTTTTATGTGTTTTTAAATGTCTATTGTTTTATTTTGGTGTTATAGGGTCATTAAAGTTTTTTCATTTTTAAGGATATTAAGAATTTGTAATGTTTTTATAGTATTTAGGGGTTTGGTGGTATATATGGGTTTTAGGGGTTTTTTGGTTTTTTTGGTTTTTAGGAGGATTTTGAGTTTTTTAAATTTTTAATGGATTTTTGAGTTTTTTATTATTTTAGGGCTTTAACAGATTTTTAATGTTTTAGTTGTTTTATGGGTTTTAGTGTTTTTAAGGTTTTTAGTGGTTTTTTTGGTGTGAGGGTTTTAAAAGTTTTGATCATTTTGGGGATTTTAGGGGTTTAATGTGTTTTTAGGTTTTATGGTTTTCTTAGAGTTTTCTAGGGCTTTTAGGTTTTTAAGCATTTAGGGATTTATAGGGATTTCTAGGATTTTATTGGGGCTCTAGGGATTTGAGGTTTTTGAGGGTTTTAATTTTTTTGTCTTTTCATGGTTTTTTAGTTAACAGGGGTTTTAAGGGTTTTTAGGGTTGTTTAAAATATTTATGGGTTTAAAATTTTTTATTTTTTTTTATTTTTGGGAGTTCTTTTTTAGTTTTTAAGGTTTTTATGGTTTCTATGGTATTTTTTATGGGTTTTAGGGTATTTAAATAGTTTTAAGGGTTATTGTCATTTTTTCGGTTTTTTAGGGATTTTATGCACTTTTATATTTTTATGGTTTTTAGTTTTTTTAGGGATTTTGATGGTTTTTAGAGTTTTTATGTTTTTTTTGGATTTTAGAGGTTTTCTGGAGTTTTTTAGGGGTTCAATTTTTTAGATTTATTCAAAATTTTAGGGGTTTAAAGGGTTTTTAGTGGTTTTAATGGGTTTTTAGGTGGCAATGGATTTTTATGGATTTTAAATCATTGTGTTGGTTTTATAGTTTTTATTGGTTTTAGGGTAATTTAGGGGTATTTTTTGTTTTTTTAGTTTTTTGGGGTTTTAATTGTTTTTAGGTTTTTACGGTTTTCTTAGGGATTTTCTTAGGCTCTATAGGTTGTTATCTATTTAGGTATTTCGTGGGATTTTTAGGATTTTTATGGTTTTTGTTTTTGTTTCTAGAACAATTTTTTTTTTGAATTTTTTATTTTTAATGGATTTTTATTGTTTAAAATTTTATGGGTTTTAAATTTTTTTAGAGTTTCTAGTGGTTTTAGCGTTTTTATGGGGTTTTAAATGATTTTATGTTTTTTTATTATTCTTTTGTATTTTTATAGGTTTTTCGACCCCTTATGGGGTTTTTATCAATTTTTAGATTTTTAGAGGTTTTATGTGTTTTTAGGTTTTTATGCTTTTCTTACGGTTTTTCTAGGTTTATAGGGTTTCTAATGTTTTAGGTATTTTTAGGGATTTTTAGTATTTTTATTGTTTCTAGGGTGTTGGGAATTTTTAGGATTTTGAGGGGTTTTTATTTTTTTAGTGTTCATTTTGGTTTTCAGTTTTATTTGAGTTTTTAGATTTTTAATATTTTTTGAGTTTTTTAACATTTTGTGGGGTTTAAAGGTATTCTATTGTTTTTAGTGTTTTTTTGGTTTTATTGCTTTTATGGTTTTTAAAGTATTTATGGGTTTATATTTTTTTAGGGTCTTTACAATTTTTATCTTTTTTAGGTTTTTAGGGATTTAAGTGTTTTTACGTTATAAGGTTTTTCTAGCGGTTTGTAGGGTTTTATGGTTTTTTTTGTTTTTTGGAAATTTTATGGGTTTTTTAGGATTTATAATGTTTTTATATTTTTATTTATTTTGATCTTTTCAGGGTTTTTATAGGTTATAGGGTTTTTATGGTTTTTTCAGGTTTAGGGTTTTTGGTGTTTTTTAGCATTTTTTAGGTTTTTAGATGCTTTTAACATTTAAGGGGTTTAAAGGGTATTAATAAATTTTTAGAGGATTTTTCAGGTTTTATGCGTTTTTGGAGTTTTCTATGATTTTAGGATTTTTTTGGTTTTTAGTGTTTTTATTGATTTTAAGGTTTAAATGGGTTTTAAGGTTTTTAGAGTTTTTAAGGTTTTTAGGGGTTTTGAGGATTTTTTTGACTTTTAGGATTTTTATGGGTTTTAGGGTTTTAAGGAATTTTGAATATTTTAGGGATTTTTTAGGGTATTAAATATTTTATGGGTATTAGGGGTTTTTATACTATTTAGGCTTATAGGGTTATAGAGTTTTTTAGGTTTTTATAGTTTTTAGGGGTTTTCAGGGTTTTAGAGTTTTTACAATTTTATGGTTTTTGGAATTTTTTTATTTTATAGGGTTTTGAGGGATTTGTGTTTTTAGGTTTTTACAATTTTTAGGGTTTTTTGGTTTTTTGGTTTGTAGAGTTTTTTTAGTTTTTATCAATTTTAAGGACTTTTATATTTTTACCATTTTGGGTGTTTAAAGGGTTTTTAGTGTTTTAGTGTTTTTTTGGGATTTATGGGTTTTTATTTTTTTATGGTTTGGGGTTCTCATGGTTTTTAGAGTTTCTAGAGTGATTTATTGTTTTTATTTTTATTTTTTTTGGTTTTTATGTTTTTTAATGGTTTTAATGTTTTTTGGTATTTTATGGTTATTTATGACTATTTACGTATTTAGGGATTTTCAGACTTTTTTATAATTTTTATTATTTTTAGGGTTTTTGTGAATTTTTTGTTTTTAGGGGTTTTTATAATTTTTATGTTTTTTTAGTTTTTTGTGTTTTTTTAATATATAGTGGTTTTAGGGTTTTATTAGGTTTTTCTAACATTATAGGGGTTTAAAGGGTTTTTAGTTTTTTTTAGACGGTTTTTATGGGTTTTATAAGTTTTAGCAGCATTGTGGTTTTAGGGGGTTTTATGTGTTTTATTGGGTTTTTAGGATATTAGGGACTTTTTAGTGTTTTAGCCTTTATGGTGTTTTTTAAGGTTATAATGCTTTTCATATTTTATGTTTTTTCAGGTTTTATAATGATTTTAAATTTTTATTGATTTTTAGGTTATTTCAGGATTTTAATGATTTTTTATGTATTTTAAGGATTTTGAGGGGTTTTAGGGTTTTTAATGTCTGATGGTTTTAATTTTTTTTGGGGAATATTAGGTTTTTAGGGGATTTAAGTGTTTCTATTGTTTTATTGTTATCTTAGGGTATTTCCGGGTTTTTATAGATTTTATGTTTTCTGGGATTTTTAGGGATTTTTATGATTTTTAGGAGTTTTAGTGTTTTGATGTATTTTGAGGGGGTTTTAGGGTTTTAGTGTTTTTTATTGGGCATTAATGTTTTTTTAGTTTTGTAGGTTTATAATAATTTTTAAAAAATTTAATGTTTTAGCAGTGTAAATTGTTTTCAGATTTTTTAGTGGTTGTTCAGGGGTTTTATGGGATTTATATGGTTTTTAGGGGTTTTAGGGATTTATTGACTTTTTAGTGTTTTAGGGGTTTCGGTATTTTTTGGGTTTTTAGGGGTTTTATGTGTTTTTAGGTTTTTATGGTATTCTTATGGTTTTTCAGGTTTTTAGGATTTTTAATGTTTCGGTGATTTTTAGGGATTTTTTTTTATAATTTTTATGTGTTTTTTGTTTTTTTAGGATTTTTGGTGCTTTTAGGGTTTTTAAGGATTTTAAGGTGTTTTCTTGGTTTTTATTTGGTTTTAACGGGGGTTTATTTTTTTGGGTTTCTACTGGTTTTTAGATTTTTTAACACTTTTAGTTGTATAAAGGGTTTTTAGAGTTTTTCATGGGGTTTTTTTGGTTTTACGTTCATTAGCAGTTTTTTATGGTTATTATGTTTTTATTTTTTGTGGTTTTTATCACTTTTAGGTTTCTAGTGGTTTTAACTATTTTTTGGATTTTATGGCGTTTTTATTTTCTTTTTAGTTTTTTTGCTGGTTTTATGATTTTTAGGGTGTTTTTGATTTTTATCATTTTCTAGTTTTTTAAGGGTTTTTAGTTTTTTTAGGTTTCATAGATTTTCTTATAGGATTTCAAGGACTTAGGGATTATTATGTTTTGAGTTATTTTGGGGGAGGTTTTAGGATTTTTCTGATTCTTTAGGGTTTTTAGGAAATTTTGGGGGGGGGGGGTTGGTTTTTTAGGGTTTTAGATTTTTGAGTTTTTAAAGGGATTTATGTGTTTTCATATTTTGAAGGTTTTCATAGGGGTTTTCAGGATTTTTAATAATTTTTATATAATTATATATATTTATAGTTTTTAATATTTTTATTGTGTTTTAGTATTTTTATGGATTTTTATGGGTTTAGGGTTTTTAGGGTTATTAGGATTTTATGGGGTTTTTGGGTTTGTTTTGAGTATTTTAGGGTTTTTATTGTTTTTATATATTTTCAATGTTTTTAGTGATTTCATGGGTTTTTGATCTTTTATTGGTTTTTTGGGGTTTTAGGGGGTTTTAGGAGTTTTAGGGTTTTAGGGGTCTTATGATTTTAGGTTTTTTTAGTATTTTTTGAATATTTTAGGGGTTTTTGGATATTTAGGGTTTTTAGTGGTTTTATGTATTTTTATTTTTTTTATGTTTTTTAGATTTTTAGGGGTTTTATATGTTTTTTGGGTTTTATAGGTTTTATTAGGGGTTTTCATGTTTTTAGTGTTTACATGTTTTTAGAGATTTTATGGTATTGTTTAGTATTTTTACATTTTTTTTCATTTTTAGGGATTTTGAGTGTTTTTAGGGTTTTATTTGTTTGTTGGGTTTTAGGGGTTTTTTGAGTATTTAGGGTTTTAATGGTTTTTTAGATTTCTGTAATATTTTTATGTGATTAAAGGGATTGTAGAGTTTTTAGGGGTTTTTATGATTTTTATGGGTTCTATTGTATTTAGCGTTTTTATAGTTTTAGGAATTTTAATGGGTTTTTGTGTATTTTTGTATTGTTTTAGTGTTTTTAGCATTTTAGGTTTTTAAGGGTCGTATGTGGTTTTAGGATTTTAAGGTTTTCATATAGTTTTTTTAGGTTTTTCACATTTTAGGAAATCTTTCATGTTTTTTAGTATTTTTATTATTTTAGGGTTCTTATGGATTTTGAGTGGTTTTATTGATTTTTTATTTTTTGTGTTTTTGGGGTTTTTTGAGTTTTTAGTGTTTATATAATTCTTAAAGTTTATAAACATTTTTATGGGTTTAAAGGGATTTATATTTTTTATTTATTTTTATGATTTTCATGGGTTTTTAGGGTTCTTTTTGTTTTTGTGGTTCTTATGGTTTTTATGGTTTTTAGTATTTTTAGGTTATTTGGGGGGTTTAAATTTTTTTAAAAAAAAATTATATCCTTCTCAGGTATTTAATATTTTTTACATATTTATAGATTTCATTTTTTTAAGATATTCTAGTTTTTTTGTGTTTCTATGGATTTTGTGGTGTTTTAAGGTTTTTGGGGTTTTATGTTTTTTTGTCTTCTTGGGTTTTATGGTTTTTTTATCTTTTGAGTTTTTTATAGTTTTTATAGTTTTTTAATGTTTTTAAGGGTTTAAATTATTTATTAATTTTTTGGGTGGTTTTAGGGTTTTTATGCGTTTTAGGGTATTTTTTTCTAGGGGTTTTATTGGTATTTATAGGTTTTAGTATTTTTATGTTGTTTTAGGAGTTTTAGTTGTTTTTTGGTTTTTATGGTTTTTAAGTATTTTTTTGGCTTTAAAGGTTTTCTTTGGAATTTTTAGGTTTTTTATATTTTTTACATTTTTTTCACTTTTTATGATTTTATTATTTTTTGCAGTGTTCAGTGATTTTAGGTATTTTGGTGTTTTAGGGTTTTTTATAATATTTAGGATATTTAGCGTATTTAGTGTTTTAGTGTTTTGGGGGTTTTAAGAATTTTTGGTATTTATGTTTTTCAAATGGTTTTTAGGGGTTTTGCTGTTTTTATCTTTTTTTCGATTTTAAGGGCTTTTAATATTTTTTATGGTTTCTATTTTTTATTTATTTTAAGGGGTTTTACTATTTTTTGTGTATTTTTTTGAATTTTTTGTGTATTTAATGGTTTTTTTAGATTTTGGGGGTTTAAAGGGTTTATAGTGTTTTCTCACATTTAATGGGGTTTATTGGGTTTTTATAGTTATTGGTGGGTTTTTATGGGTTATTATTATTATTTTTAGTTTTTAGGGTTTTAGCTTTTTTAGCTTTTTTAGTTTTTTATGTGTTTTTAGTTTTTTAAGGATTTCTTCGGTTTTTAGGGTTTTAAGGTTTTTTCCATTTTATGGGATTTTCTAGTCTTTTTTAGGATTATTTAGGGATTTTGTGGTTTTTGGGTTTTGAGGGTTTTAAGGGGTGTTTTGGGTTTTTATGGGGTTTTTGGTTTTTTATGGTTTTTCTAAGTTTTTAACGGTTTTTAAAAAAAATTATCATTTTTTGAAGTTTAATGGTTTTTTGTGTGTTTAGTGGGATTCATTGTTTTTATGGATTTATTTGGGTTTTTATGTTTTTTAAGTAAATTTACAGATTTTTTGGTTTTTAGGGGTGTTAGTGTATTGGGGGTTTTAGGTTTTTAGAGTTTTTGAGTGTTTTTATATTTTTAAAGTCATAGGAATTTTTAGAGTTTTTGGGGGTTTTTTCCTTTTTATGTTTTTTGTGGTTTTAAAATTTTATATGTTTTTATGGTCTTCTTAAGGGTTTTCAGTGTTTTAAGTGGTTTTTACATTTTTAGGTATTTTAGTGATTTTTTATTATTTTTAGGTTTTTATGGTTTTTAGGGATTTTGAGTGGTTTTTTGGTTTTTTTTAGGTTTTTAGGTTTTTTTTTATTTTTTAGGTTATTTATTTTTAATATATATATTTTAATGTTATTATGGTTTTAAATGGTTTTAAAATTTTTTATTTATTTCTAGGGTTTTATGGGGTTGTAGTGTCATTAATGTTTTTATAGGTTTTTAGGTTTGTAGGGGTTTTGAGTTTTTAGTGTCTTTTAGGGGTTTTTGAATTTCATTGGTTTTTATCATTTTCTATTGAATTTTCTTTTTTATAGTTTTCATAGAGTTTTACAATGTTTTTTTTATTTTTTACCTTTTTCGGGATTCTAATCAATTTTTTTATTTTTTATGGTTTTCTTTGGGTTTTATAGAGTTATTATGGTTTTTTAAATTTTAGGTATTTGTAATGACTTTTTTAAATTTTAATGGTTTATTAGGATTTATATTGATTTGAGAGTATCTACAGTTTTTTTGGGTTTTCAGGGTTTATAGTTTGTTTTTGGGATTTTCAGAGATTTTTAGGGGTTTTAAGGTTTTTTTAAAAAAATTTAACATTTTTAGGGTTTAAAATCAGCTTCATAGTTTTTTTTTTGTTTTAGGGTTTTTACAGATTTTTTGGTTTTTATATTTTAGGGTTTTTACAGTTTTTATGGGTTTTTTTCGGTTTTAGGGTATTTTAGTATTTTTAGAGGATTAAGGTTTTTAGGTGAGTAAATTTGTTTATATTATAATTGATTTCTTTGGGGTTTTCATGTTTTTATATTTTTTAGGGCATTATTAGGGTTTTAATGATTTTGAAGGGTCTTAGTGCTTTTTGAGTTTTTTTTGTGATTCTAGTGTTTTCTGATTGTTTGGGGTTTTTAACATTTTTATATTTGTTCTTGGTTTTACAATATTTTTAGGTTTTTATGTTTTCCATTGGTTTATTTATGGTTTTTTGTGTTTTTTACATTTTCATGGATTTTTTAAAATTTTTAGTGATTTTGATGGTTTTTTATGGATCTCAAAGGTTTTTTATGGGTTGTTGGGTTTTAGTATATTTTTAGGTTTTAGGGGTTTTAATTGTTTTTATTTTTTTAACTTATTTAGGGGTTTAATGTTTTTTCTACGTTTTAGGGATCTTTTAAGGTTTTCATGGGTTTTTAGGGATTTTTAAGGTTTTATGAATTTGTATAGTTCATAAGGTGTTTTGGGGTTTAGGGTTTTTTATGGTTATTAGGGGATTTATGTATTTATATTTTTAGTGATATTTATGGGGTTTAGTATTTTTATGGTTTATATGGTTTTTAAGGATTTTGAGAGGTTTTAGGGTTTTTTTACATTTTATGGTTTTTACGGGGTTTTGGGGTTTTAGGATCTTTTTATGTTTTATGGTTATTAACAGTTTTTAGAGTTTTTAACACTTTTTGGGTTTTAATGGGGTTTTATAGTTTTTATTGGGTTTTTTTATGGTGTTTCATGTATTTATATGGTTTTAGTGGTTTTATGGATTTTATGGGTGTTTGGGGATTTTAGGGTCTTTTAGGGTTTTTTTAGCATTTTAATGTTTTTAGGTTTTTTAATTGTATTATATATTTTTCAAGGTTTTCTCAGTGTTCTTAAGGGTTTTTATGTTTTTAGGGATATTTAGAGATTTTTGTATATTTATTTTTTTAGTGTTTTTACAGATTTTTACGGTTTTAGGGTTTATGGGGGTTTTAGGGTTTTTATCATTTTTAAGCATTTTCTGTGTTTTTATATTTTTAAGGGTTTTAAGGGGTTCTTTGGGGTTCTCTATTTTTTATTTATTCTTGTGGATTGGTTTTTTGATTTTTATGGTCATTTAGGGTTTGGGGGATTTTGAGTGTTTCGATGACCTTTTAATGTTTTATGGGTTTTCTTATTTCTTTAGGTTTTATTGTTTTCTTGAGTTTTGAAGGGTGTTAAAGTTTTTATATTTTTTATATTTTTTAACTGTTTAAAGGTTTTTATAGTTTTTAGTGGTTTTTATAGTTTTATGAGTTTTAGTGGTTTTTACGGTTTTAGGGGTTTTAATGGTTTTAGGGGGGTTTTGGGTATTTTGGGTAATTTAGAGTTTTTATCATTTTTAGGGGATTTTGGGTAATTTAGAATTTTTATCATTTTTAGGGGATTTTGGGGTTTTAAGTGTTTTTAGGTTTATATGGTTTTCTTAGGGGTAATTCTGGTTTTATAATTTTTTATATTTTTTTGGATTTTAGGAACTTTTTCATATTTTAGTGGGTTTTTTGAGGTATATAGGGATTCTGAGGGTTTTTAAATTTTTATGTATTTCAAGTGGGTTTTTATGTGTTTTTAGGTTTTTTAGGGGCTTGAAGTTTTTTTATGTATTTAAGTATTTCTAATAGTATTTTATGAGTTTTATGTATTTTTAGTATTTTAGCGATTTTTAGTGGTTTTTAGAATTTTTATAGTATTTAGGGATTTTGATTTTATTTAGGTTTTTAAGAGGTTTTCAATTTTTATGGTTCTTTATGGATTTTTGGGGTTTTTTAGTTTTAAATTTTTTTAATGTGTTTTAATTTTTCTAAAATTTTGGGTGGTTTATAGGGTTTTTTAGTTTTTATTTTTTTTAAGGATTTATGGGGTTTTATGCCCTTTAATTTTTTGTGGTTTTTAGGTTTTTCGGGTTTTGTTTCTGTTTATCATTTTTAAGGTTTTAGGGGTTTTAAGTGAATTTAGGTTTTTAACTTTCTTGGGGTTTTTAAGAATTTTAGGGGATTTTAAAATATTCGGGTTTTTTATGTATTTTTTATGATTTTTATTTATTTTTAGGGTTTTGGGTGGATTTTAAGGGTTTTAAGGGTTTTTTACTGTTTATTGTGTTTCTTTTATTTTTTTAGTTTTAATATTATATTGAGTTTTTTTGGGTTTTAATGAATCTTTACAGTATATTAATGTTTTAGTGGTTTAATTTTTTTTAGAGTTTTTATTGGTTTTTCTGGTTTTTCTAGGTTTTATGGTTTTTAGGTTTTTTATGGTATTATTATTTTTACGGTTTTTGGGGATTTTATGGGTTTTTAGCATTTTTTGCTTTTTTAGGGGATTTAAGTGTTTTTAGGATTTTAAGGTTTTTACGTTTTTTGGGATTTTAGGTTTCTTTCTTTATATTTTTATGGTTTTTATGGATTTTATGGATTTTAATGGGATTTAGGGTTTAATGAATTTTTAGGGTTATAGGTTTTTTTGTTTTTTTTATGGTTTTAAAGGATCTTGAATTTTTTTAACATTTTGAGGGTTTAATGGGTTTTTTGAGTTTTAAATAGTTTTTTATAGTTTTTATGGGATTTATATGGTTTTTAGAGGGGTTACGGTTTTAATGGTTTTTAGGGGTTTTAGGGACTTTTAGAATTTTTAGGGTGTTTTGGTTTTTAGAGGTTATATGTGTATTTAGTTTTTAAGGGTTTCTTTGGTTTTTTCATTGTTTATATGGATTTTTAGTGAATTTTTTTAGGATTGTTATGATTTCTTGGGTTTTTAAGTATTTTCATGGTTCATAGGGTTTTTAGGGGTTTTTAGGGTTTTAGTGTTTTTTGGATTTAAGGGGGTTTTGGATTTTTTGTGGTTTTTGGGTTTTTTTGGGTTTTTTTAGTTCTTAGGGTTTTTAAGGTTTTAGAGTTTTTTTTTAAAATAATTAGGGGTTTAAAGGATTTTTAGAGTGTTTAGTGGTTTTAGGTTATTTATGGGGATTTATGGGTTTTCTAAATTTTTTTGGTGATTTAGGGTTTTTAAGATTTTTAGTATTTTTATATTTTTAAGGGTTTAAGTATTTTTACATTTATACTATTTTCTTAGGGGGTTTTAGGGTTTCTTATGGTTTTAGTAATTTTTTGGGATATTTTAGTTTTATTATGGTATTTTAGGTTTTTTAGGTTTTTTATGGTTTTACAGTTTTTATGGTTTTTGTGTTTTTATCATTTTAGGGATTTTACACGGTGTGATATTTATAAGGTGTATTGATGGGTTTTCATGGAATTTAGTGTTTTTAAGTTTTATTGGGATTTTTAGTTCTTTTTTAGGATATTATTTGGTTTTTACGGTTTTCTGGGATTTTGAGGGTTTTTAGTGTTTGTAGGGGTTTTATGTTTTTTCCGGGTTTTATAAGTTTTTTGAGTTTTTATGGATTTTATGTTGTTTTGTTGTTTTGTAAAAAATTTATGGGTTTGAAGGGATTTTATTTTTTTTAGTGGTTTCTTTTGGGTTTTATGGGTTTTAGGGTTATTCACGTTTTTAGGGGAATTTACTGTTTTGGGGGTTTTAGTATTTTTAGGCTATTTTAGAGATTTTAGATCTTTTTTTAATTTTTTAGGTTTGTAGGTGTTTTATGTGTTTTTACATTTTTATGGTTTTCTTATGGGTTTTTAGTGTTTTTTACAATTTTATGTATTTTTAGGTATTTTAAGAAATTTTTGGGGTTTATGTTGTTTTTTATTCTGAGGGATTTTATGATTTTAGGGTGCTTTTATTGTTTTTTAAGTTTTTCTAATTTTTAGGTTTTTATGGGGTTTTCATATTTTTATAATTTTAAGGCTTTATGAAGTGTTTTCAAGGATTTTAGGTGTTTTTACATTTTTATGAATCATTAGGTGTTTTTTAGAATTTTTGTGGTATTTATGATTTTTAGGGATTTCGAGGGATTTAAGGGTTTTTATGGCCTTTGGGGTTTTATAGGTTTTTTTGGTTTTTTATTGTTTTTTAGTTTTTAGGGGAGTTATGGTTTTTTATATTTTATGAACATTTTTAAGGGTTGGAAGGGTTTTTATATTTTTTTATGGGTTTTTAGGGCTTTTTGGGGGTTTTGGGTTTTTAGTGGTTTAAGGTGTTTTTATAGTTTTTCGGGGTTTTTAGGGTTTTACAGAATTTTCAATTTTTTATGGATTTTAAGTGATTTACGTTTTTTTTAATTTTTTTTGTATTTTAAAGGGTGTTAGGGTATTTTCTTTTTATTTATTTTAATGGATATTTTATGTTTTTATGGTTTTTATGGTTTTTAAGTTTTTTAGGGGTTTTACGGATTTTGAGGATTTTTAGGGGTTTTGAAGGGTTTTATGGTTTTTTTTTGGATTTTTGGGGGTTTTGTATTATTTTTTTTATTTTTAAAGGTATTAAACGTTTTTACGTATTTTTACCTTTTTTAGGAGTGTAAAGGATTTTTAGAGTTTTAGCGGTTTTATGGTTTTTATGGTTTTTAATTTCTTTGGGGGTTTTATGGTTTTTTTTTATTTTGAAGGTTTTTATCATTTTTTAGTTTTTTTAGGAGTTTCAATTTTTTAGGTTATAAATGTTTTATTATTGTTTTTTTACTTTATAGTTATTTTTTGTATTCTTTTTATTTTTATGCTTTTTAGTGTATTAATGGATTTTGATGGTTTTTATAGTTTTTTGGGTTTTATGGTTTTGTATGTTTTTTTTGTTTTTAAATTTCATTATATTTTTTAACATTTTTTAGGGTTTGAAGGGTTATTATAGTTTTTAGTGGGTTTCTCGAGTTTTATGGGTTTTGAGGGGTTTTATTGTTTTTAGGGTTTTATGGTTTTTAGGGTCTTTTAGGGTTTTTATCATTTTTAGGAGTTTAGGGGTTGTATTTATTTTTTGGTTCCTAACATTTTCTTAGATTTTTTCAGGGTTTTTATAGTTTTTTACTTTTTTTGAGATTTTTATGGATTTTTTTATGTGGTTTTAGGGTTTTTAGGTATTTTGAGGGGTTTTACGGTTTTTTATATATTTAACGTTTTTATGTTTTTAGGGATTTTAAGTGTTTTTAGGTTTTAAGGTATTTCTTGAGTTTTTCCAAGATTCTATGTACATTTAAATTAATAGGACATTTTAGTTCTTATATGGGATTTTTATGTTCCTTTAAGGGTTTTAGGGTTTTGAGGGATTTTATAGTTTTTAGTGTTTTTTGGGGTTTAATTGTATTTTGGGTGTTTTCCAGTTTTTTGAGTTTTTATATATTTATTATTTTTAGAGTTTTTAAAAAAAATTAACGGTATAAAAGGGTTTTTAGATTTTTTAGGGGTTACTTAGAGTTCATAGGGGGCTTAAGGGGCTTTATGGTTTTTAGTTGTTTTTATATTTTTTAGCGTCTTTTTGGTTTTTAGTGTTTCTAGGTTTTTTGAGGGGGTTTTATGTGTTTGTAGGTTTTTAATGTTTTCTTAAGGTTTTTTACATTTTTAGGGGGTTTTAGGTATTTTTATTAATTTGTTTTATGGTATTTTAGGATTATGAAGGGTTTTAGGGTTTTTAATAGTTTTTGGGTTTTTTCCATTTTTATATTATTAGTGTTTTTAAGTGTTTTTTGGTTTCGAATGTTTTCTTATAGTTTTTCAATAGTTTCTAGTTTTTATGTTGTTAAGGATTTATATAGATTTTGAGGATTTATATTTTTTTATATTTTGTAGGGATTTGAGAGTTTTTAGGGGGGTTTTAGGGTTTTTATGGGTTCCAAGTTTTTATTTTGTTTTTGGGGTTCTTTAGAGTTTTTTTGGGTCTAACGATTTTTTAAGCATTTTAAAATCTTTAAGGCTTTAAATGGTCTTTATAGATTTTAGTGGCTTTTATGGGTTTTTAGTGTTTTTAATATTTTTATGTGTTTTTTGGGTTTTAGTGGTTTTGGGTTTTTATGGATTTCTAAGGATTTTAGTATTATAATTTTTTTGGGGTTTTATGAGTTTTTAGGTTTTGAAGGTTTTCTTAGGGTTTTTTTAGTTTTTATCATTTTTTGGTATTTTTTAGGATATTTTAGGATTTTCAAGTTTTTTTGGGTTTCTAGGGATTTTGTGGGCTTTAGGGTTTTAGGGATTTTTGGATTTCATGGGGTTTTAGGGTATTTTTCTTGGGTCTTTAAGATTTTACAGTTTTAGACTTTTTTAACATTTATAAGAGTTTAAAGGATTTTTAGGTTTTTTTGTTGTTATTTATATTTTTATGGGATTTTTGGGTTTTTAAGTATTTTAGAGATTTATATAGTTTTTCAGGGTTCTCTGTGTTTTTTAGATTTTATGGTTTTCTTATGGTCTTTACACTTTTAGGGATTTATAGGTATTTCCTATTACTTTTTTGATTTTTTCGCATCATGAGGTTTTTTTGGGTTTTAGGGCTTTTAGGTGGATTTTTTTTACTATTTTTAGAATTTTTTAGTTTTTTTAGGGGTTTTAGGGTTTTTAGGGGTTTTAGGGATTTTCATGGTTTTGGTGGTTTTATGTTTTTATATATGTTTTATAATTTTTTTTGTTTTTTTATGTTGTTTAGTGTTTTTAGGGATTTTGAGGGGTTCAAGTGTTTTAATTGGTTTTGGGTGGTTTTAGGGGTTTTTTAGTTATGTATGGATTTTAGGGTCTTTATTTTTTTTATCATTTTTTGGGTTTAAATGGTTTTTATCTATTTTAGAGGTTGTTTTGGTTTTGAGGGGGTTTTCGAGTTTTTAATGTTTCTATGTTTTTTTGTTTGTTTTTAGGGTTTTTAGGCTTTTTAGGATTTTAGAGTTTTTATGGTTTTTTAAATATTTTAATTGATTTTAGGTTTCTTTATTTATTTTCCAGGTTTTAGGGGACTTTTTATCCTTTTAGGGATCATTAGTTATTTTTTAGTGTTATTATGTATCTTTAGGGGTTTTAAGGATTTTGTGGGTTTTTCAGGTTGTAGGGTTTTTTTTGGTTTTTAAAGGTTTTTTAGATATTTATAGTTTCTTCTAAATTTTATTGATTTAAAATGGTTTCGTGGTTTAAGGTCATTGTAGGGTTTTTATCATTTTTATTAGTTTAAGGTTATTTTAGGTTTTTAGTAATTTCATAGGGTTGTTAAGAGTTTTTAGGGAATTTTTAATTTTTAGGGATTTTAAGGATTTTTATGTTGTTAGGGTTTTTGAGGATTATTAGGGGTTTTAGGGGGTTTTTTGGATTTTTTTATTGTTTTGTGGTTTTTTTTGGGTTTTTGGTGTTTTTTATGTTTTTAGGGGTTTTAAGGTTTTTTAATTAAATTTTTTTGGGGTTTATAATGTTTTACAGTTTTTATTAGGGTTTTATGGGTTTTATTTGGTTTAATGGGTTTTATTGGTTTTTAGGTGGTTTACGATCTTTTAGGGTTTTTAGTGTTTTTAGGATTTTATGGATTTTAAGTGTTTTTAGGTTTTTAGGAATCTTCAGGGTTCTTTTTGTGTTTTTTTGGGTTTTAAAATTTTTTTTATAGATTATTACGGATTTTTTATTATTTTGATGTTTTTTATGGGTTTTAGGGATTTTGATGGGGTTTGGGTTTTTTTGGATTTTAATGTTTTTAGGGGTTTAAACATTTTTTATGTTATTTAAGGGCGTTAAGTGTTATTTGTTTTTATGGTTTTATTCTGGGGTTCCAGGATTATTATAGTTATTTATATTTTTAGGGATTTGTAAGGATTTTAATGATTTTTATGGGTTTATATTTTTTTAGTGATTTTGATATTTTTTAGGGGATTTAAATGGATTTATAGTTTTTAGTCGAATTAAAGGTTTTTTGGGTTTTTAGGGGTTTTTATGGTTTGAGGGGTTTTATGCGTTTTATGGTTTTTATGTTTTTTAGGTTTTTAGTTTTTAAGAATTTTTAAGTATTTGGGATTTTGTGTATTTTAGGGTTTTTATATTTTCATATGTTTTTCATGGTTTTTAGGATTTAATATTTTTTTATGATTTTCAATGTTTTATTTATATTTCATTGTTTTTAAGGTTTTTTGGGATTTTTAGGGGTTTTTTAGGTTTTCTGTATTTTATGGTTTTTTTGGGTTTGTTTGTTTTATTTTTTTATGGTCTTATGGTTTTTTAGATTTTTTTTAAATATTTTAGGGAATTAATGGGTTTTTGGAGTTTTGAATGGGTTTTTAGGGTATTTAGGGGTACTTATGGGTTGTTTTTTTAGGGTATTATATTATTTTTAGTGGTTTAAGGGTTTTAGGGCCTTTTTGGGTTTTTAACATTTGTAGGTTTTTAGGTATTTTTTGTGTTTTTATATTTTTATGGTTTTCATAATTTTTTCTTTGGGTTTTAAGCGTTTTTACATTTTTAGGAATTTTTGAGATTTTATATTTTTGGGGGGGGGGGGGTTAGGGTTTTATGGATTTTGAATGTGTGTAGGTTTTTGTAAGGTTTTTGGAGTTTTTATGGGTTTTAAAGTGTTTTATGTTTTTTATGTTTTTTCAAATTTTTAAGGTTGTTTAACGTTTTTAAAATTTTTAGTGGTTTAATGGGTTTTATAGATTTTTTAGGCTTTTAGGGTTTTTATATGTTTAAGTATTTTTATGAGTTTTAGGGATTTTATGGGTTTTTGGTGTTTTTATGGTTTTTGGTGTCTTTTTAGAGTATTTAGAAATTTTTTTTGGATTTTTAGGATTTTTAAGTGTTTTTAGCTTTATAAGGATTGCTATGGGATTTTTAGTGTTTTTGGGGTTTTAAATTTTTTCATTTTTAGTTATTTTTGGTATTTTTATTGTTTTTTGGGTTTTTATCATTTTTTTAGGTTCTAGGGTTTTTTAAAATTTTATGGATTTTAAGGTTTTTAGAGTTTTTTTATTTTTTTGGCATTTATTGGGGATTGGAGTTTTTAGTGGGGTTTTAGTATTTTTATTATTTTTCTTGTTTCTTATGGTTTTAAGGATTTTTGAATTTTTTAGGTTTTTTATTTGTTTTAAGTGTTTTTTGTTTTCATGTTTTTTTATTGGAAGTTAGGGGTTTTAATTTTTTTTAAACATTTTTAGTGATTTTTCAGATTTTATGGTCTTAATGTTTTTATGAATTTTTAGGGGTATTTTTTGGTTTTAGGGTTTTTGGGGACTTTTGGGTCCTAGGGGGTTTATTTGAGTTTTCTATTTTTTTTAAAAATCGTGTTTTTAATGTTTTTTTATTTTTAATGTGGTTTATAGAGTGTTTAGTGATTTTTAAGTGATTTTTATAAGTTTTTAAGGATTTTAGGGGGTTTATAGTTTTTATGTGTTTTTAGGGGATTTATGGTGTTTTATGGGTTTTAACGCATTTTAGGTTATTTCGGGTTTTATGTGTTTTTAGGTTATTGAGGTTTTATTAAGGTTTTTCCTAGGTTTTAGGGTTATTCATGTTCTAGGGATTTTATAGGTTTTTTAGCATTTATGTTTTTATGATTTTTTAGGAATTGTGAGAGTTTTAATATTTTTAGACTTTTTAGGGTTTTTAGCTTTTTTAAGGGGGGTTGGGTTTTAATTATTTTTAGGTTTTTAAGTATTTTATAGGTTTTTTATAGTTTCCATTATTTTTGACATTTTTTTGGATTTTTAGGGCTTTTTAAATAATTTTACGGTTTTTAGCGTTTTTAGGGATTTTGAGGGAATTTAAGGTTTTTTAATCTTTAGGGTTTCAATGATTTTTTAGTTTTTTAGGGTTCTTTTAGTTTTCTAAGGGGTTTATGGTTTTCTATTATTTTATAATGTTTTTAGGGGTCTAATGGGTTTTTATAGTTTTTAGTGGGTTTATGGTTTTTATGGGATTTTAGGGATTTTATGATTTTAGGAATCTTTAATGATTTTTGTGTTTTTAGGGTTTTATGTGCCTTTTATGGTTTTAGGATTTTTTAGGATTTTATAGATTTTATGTTTTTTAAATCTTTAAGGTTTTCATAGGTTCTTTTTTGGGGTTTTTAGAGTTTTTTTATGTTTTTGAAACAAATTTGAGATTTTTTTGAGTTTTTAGGGTATTTAGGGATTTATTTATCTTTAGGGGTTTTAATGATCTTGAGGGTTTTTTGGGGTTTTTTGGGTTTTTAATTTTTTAGGGGTTTTATGTTTTTTTAGATTTTTAATGCTTTTAGGGGTTTAAATGGGTTTTATAGGTCATAGTGGTTATTTAGGTTTTTATGTGTTTCTACGGTTTTTTGGGTTTTTTGGAGTTTTTTGGGTTTTTAGTAATTGTTTGTTTTAAGGGTTTTATGTTGTTTTAAGTTATTAAGGATTTATTATTTTTTTCAAGGATATTATGATTATTATGTTTTTAGTTATTTTTTAGGATTTTTATTGGTTTCTAGGATTTTTATGGATTTTGAGAGTGTTCGGGGTTTGTAGGGTTTTTATGGTCTTTTTGGTTTTTAAGGGTTTTTGGAGTTTTTAAGGGTTTAAAGGTTTTTTAGATTTTTTAATATTTGTAGGTGTTTAATTTATTTTTATAGTTTTTAGTGGGTTTTAGGGTCTTTGTGGGTTTTTAGGGTTTTTATGGTTTTTATGGAGTTTTATTTTTTTAATGTTTTTTCGGTTGTAGGGTTTTTAGCATTTTTTAGTTTGTTAGTGGTTTTAATTATTTTTAGGTTTTTTAGGTTTTATTAAGGATTTTCCTGATTTTTAGGGTTTTTTTGTTTTTATATCATTTTAGGCATTTTTTGTATGTTTTTTAATTTTATGGTTTATAGAAGTCTTTAAGGTGTTTTTAGTTTTTAGGGTTTTTTGGGTTTTTTGGGCTTCTCTGTTTTTTTAGATTTTATGGATTTTTAATATTTTTTAGATTTCATAACATTTTTAGGGGTTTCAAGTTTTTTATAGTTTTTTGTGGAATTATAGGGTCTTTATAATTTTTATGGCGATTTAAGGTTTTTAGGTGTTTTATGTTTTTTTGTGGTTATTATGGATTTTAGGGATTTTAGTGTTTTTACTGTTTTTTTTATTTTAGGGGTTTTAATAATTTTCATTATTTTTATTGTTTTCATTTGTTTTTTGTGTTTTTAGGGTGTTTATGTTTTTTGGGTATTTTCATCCCCACTGTGTCGGACTTCCAGATCGCACCACACAAGTCATATCTGTTGAGAAAATGCCACCAAGTCGCATCATGAACCTCCACCTCTAAAATAAGCCGTTACAGATCAGGGCAGATGAAAAGCTTGATCTGGCACAAGCTACCTTAGAACCTCGCCCCACCGTGATGTGCAAGCCAAAGGGGTCTGGGAAACCCAGACCAGACCACATAGTTGCACCCCACCGATGTGACCCACCATCCATTGCTGAACCGCAAGAACGTCGGCACAAGAAAGCCCTAAATCTTCTGCAAAGACCAAAAACAAGCTGATCTGGAAAACAACAAAACCAATGCTGGGGCTACACCACCAAGATAGCACCACTTCTTTCGCATCCACCATTAATTGTCGCATCGCCAGGTCCCATGATCCATTCCAATACTGAAACTCCAAGCCTCGCCAAATCCCCCCGTATACCACATAGATCTGAGAAGGGGAAGCCCGAAGCTTCCTTTGGCCACAAGGACCGGATTTTCTGTCCACACATCCAGATCTGCCAAAATTGAAGCAGAACATATGATTCCATGAAATAAAACACCTCCAAAGTTCAACGCCACAGAGAGCCGCCGAAATCCTCCACTGTCAAGGATCAACACCGCTTGGCACCACCAATGCAAGCTGCAACTAAAAAGATGATCTGCATCACGAATAGACCGGAAGACAAAGTCGTCGTGGACAGATTATGTAGATCGTAATGTTGGTAGAGGGAACCTAGGAGAGAGCGGAGACATATTTCTTTCATCAGGGATTGATAGGGGTTTTCGAGTTTTTTTTTGTTTTTTATTTTTTTATGTATTTTATAGAATTTTTAGGATTTTTAGGATTTTTATGATTTTTAGGGATATTGAGGTATTTTATTATTTTTAGGGTTTTTGTGGGTTTTTAGTGATTTAGTGTTTCTAAATGTTTTTTGGGTTTTAATTTTTTTAGTTTTTAAAGGTTTTTAGGTTTTCTGATGGTTTTAACTGGTTTTTATGTTTCTCCAGAATAATTTTGTTTTTTTTTGGAATTTTATGGATTATAATGGTTTTTGGGGTTTTTGGGTCTTTATGGTTTTTTGGGTTTTTTGGGGTTTAGTTTTTTTTTGAGTTTTAAATTTTTTTTATAATTTTTAAGCTTTTTATAGGTTTAAAGTGTTTTTAGATTTTTTAGGTGGTTTTTTTCTTTTTTGTATTTTTTTGGTTTTTAGGGGTTTTAGGGTTTTTATGGGTTTTTAATTTTTTTTTATTTTTGTGGGGTTTTATGTGTTTTTAGGATGTTAAGGTTTTCTTTGGGTTCTTCCATTTTTTAGTGTCTTTTAAATTTTTAGTTATTTTTAATATTTTTTAGGCTTTTATGGGTTTTTTGATTTTTACTGATTTTTATGGGTGTTTGGTATTTTTAGGGATTTTTAGGGTTTTTAGGGTTTTTATCTTTTTTTAATTTTTATCAGATTGATGTGTTCTTAGTTCTTAATTTTTTCTTAGGGTTGTTCATGGGTTTAATGATTTTTTATGTTTTTAGGGATTATTTAGTATTTTATAGGTTTTTAGGGATTTAAGGGGGGTTGAGTTTTTAGGGTTTTAAGGGGTTTTATAGTTTTTTAGCCTTTTAATGTGTTTATTGATTTTTAGAGTTATTAATGGTTTTAGCTATTTTACGGGTATTTATGGGCTTTTTAGGATTTTAGTGGTTTTTATAGTTTTTTGGGTTTTAGGGTTTTATATTGTTTTAAGTGGTTTTAGGTTATTTAAGGGTTTTATGTAAATTTTTATGTTTTTTATGTCAATAGGTATTTCTAGTGTTTTTGTGATTTTTTTTTATTTTTATGATTTTTAGGATTTTGAGGATTTTTAGGGATGTTTAGGGTTTTAAGGGTTTTTGTTGTTTTTATGTTTTTTCTAGGTTTTTTGAGGTTTGATATATTTATAGTTTTAATGCTTTTGGGTTTTAAAGGATTTTTAGAAATTTTAGTGGGTTTTTAGTGTTTTGTGTATTTTTTGGGATTTTATGGTTTTTAGGTGTATTATTGGTTTTTTGGGTTTTAGGGTTTCTATGACTATTTAGGTTTTTAAGGGTTTTATGTGTTTTGAGGTTTTCAATGTTTTCTTAGGTTTTTTATGGGTTTTAAGGTTTTTACTTTTTCATGTATTCCTTCAGGTTTTTAAGGATTTTTATAGGTTTTTAGGAATTTTAGGGATTTTGAGGGTTTTTATGGGTTTCAGGGGTTTCATGTTTTTAGGGTTTATCCTTATTAGGGTTTAGGGGTTTTAATTTTTTTTAAATTTTGATTTTTTTATTAGTGTTTTTATAGTTTTTAGTGTTTTTAGCTTTTTTAGCTTTTTTTGGGAGTTTTTATTATTTTTATGGTTTTTAGGGTTTTAGGGATTTTTAGGGGTTTTAAGAATTATTAATTTTTTATGGTTTTGGGTGTTTTTAGTGTTTTTTTTGTTTTTTAGGGTTTTAAAGGTATTTTAGTGTTTTTTAATGTTTTTTGGGTTATAAAGAGTATTTATTATTTTCAATGTTTTTATAGGGGTTTTATTGGATTTTACTGACTTATAGTTTTTCATATGATTTAATAGGTATTATGGGGTTTTATGGGTTTTAGGGTTATTATCATTATTTAGGTTTTTTGGTGTTTTATGTTTTTTTAGGAATTTAATCTTTTCTTAGGGTTTTTTAGGATTTTTAGGATTTTTTATGTTTTTATGGACATTTGGGATTTTCATTTATTTTTATGGTTTTTAGGGTTTATAGTTTTTTTGAGTATTTTTATGTGTTTGTTTGGTTTCAGGGTTTCTTTTTTTCATTTTTGAGGATTTAATTTTTTTTTGTGTTTTTTAACATTTTTATGGGTTTAAAGGGGTTTTAGATTTTTTTGGGGGTTTTTGAGGATTTGGGGGTTATTATGGTTATTATGGTTTTTAGTGGTGTTTAAGGTTTTTTGGGGTTTTAGGATTTTTATGGTCATTTATTATTTTTAGTGTTTTTTGGGGTTTTAATTGTTTTTCGATTTTCCAGGTTTTCTTAAGGGGTTTCATGGTTTTTGGGGATTTCTCATTTTTATGGACTTTTTGGTCATTTTTAGGATTGTAATGGTTTTTTGAATTTATATAAATATTTAGGATTTTAGGGTTTTTATGAATTTTTAGTGGTTTTAACATTTTTTAGTATTTTTAGGGGTTTTAAGTGTTTTTAGGGATTTATGAGTTTTAAGTGTTTTAATGTTTTATTAAGGGTTTTTCATGGTTTCAGGTTTTTTTTGTATTTCTAGGGATTTTTTATGATTTTTATTTTTAGGTTTTTAGTCATTTTTCAGGGTTTTATGGTTTTTATGGTTTTTATGGTTTTTATGGTTTTTAGGAGTTTTATGGTTTTTAGGAGTTTTATTGTTTTCTTGTGGGTTTAGGGATATTTTTAGTTTTTAAGGGTTTTAATTAATGTTGTATTTTTTTCTCTTTTTTATGGGTTTATTGGGTTTTTAGAGTTTTTATAGGTTTTTCATATTTTTATCATATTATAGGTGATTTTAATGTTTTGAGGTGGTTTTATGGTTTTTAGGTATTTTAGGGTTTTTAGAGTTTTTAGGGTTTTATGGGTTTTAAGTGATTTTAGGTTTTTTAAGGTTTTGTTAGTGGTTTTTTAAAATTTTAGATATTTTAATTGGTTTTTAGGATTTTTATTAATTTTATCATTTTGGGATTTGGGGG
This sequence comes from Viscum album, assembly GCA_963277665.1. NCBI lineage: Eukaryota > Viridiplantae > Streptophyta > Magnoliopsida > Santalales > Viscaceae > Viscum > Viscum album. The sequence continues at coordinate 1,120,519,765 of OY728152.1, forward strand.
GTTTTATGGTTTTTAGGGGTTTTTTTTGATTTTATGGGTTTTTGGGTTTTTAGATTTATTTTTTAATTTTTAGTTTTTTATGGTTTTTATAATCTTTTAATGTTTTTAGGGGTTTAAAGGATTTTTATTGTTTTTAGTGGGTTTGAGGATTTTTATTTGGTTTTTTGGTTTTAATATTTTTACTGGTTTTATGGATTTCAAGGTTTTTAAGGTTTTTATGGTCTTTTGGAGAATTATTTTATTTAGGTTATTAGTGTTTTAATGTATTTTAGGTTCTTATTGTTTTCATTGATTTCACAAATGTATTTAGTGTTTTTTACATTATTAGGTATTTATAGTATTTTTTGGTGTATAGGGTTTTTAGGGATCTTGTGTTTTTTAGGGGTTTTAGTGTCTTTTATTATCATTTATTGAATTTTTAGTGGTTCTATTTGTTTTTATGCTTTTAAAGTTTTCTTAGGTGTTGTAATGTTTTTTAGGGGGTTTCATATTTAGGGTCTATGTATTTATTTTTGGATTTTTTTTTGAATTTTTAGGGATTTTGAGGGGTTTTAGAGTTTTTTAGATGTTTATGATTTTTATTTTTTTGGGTTTTCTTATGGTTTATCTAGGTAATTATAGTTTTCTAAATTTTTAAGTTTTTTTTGGAGATTTTATAGGAATTTTATGGATTTTTAGAATTTCTAAGGATTCTGTGGGTTTTAGAGTTTTTAGGATCTTTAATGTTTTTAGAGTTATTTATTTTTTAGGGTTTTAAGTGTTTTTAGTTTTTTTAGTTTTTATTATGGGTATTTATGTTTTTTAGGGTCTTGACATTTTAAAATATTTTTTTTATTTTTATTTTTATTGGCTCTTTGGATTTTAGCATTTTAGGGATATTTTAGCGGTACAGGGTTTTGGTTTTTTTTAGTTGATTTAATTTTTCGTAGAGTTTTTTTTATCATTTTAGGTGTTTAATGGGTTTCTTGAGTTTTTAGTAGGTTTTATCATTTTTATGGTGGTTTTGGGGTTTTAAGGCTTTATGTGTTTTTATGTTTTTTAGGGAGTTTTATAATTTTTACCATTCCTTAGTGTTTTTTGGGGTTTTAAGTCATTTTAGGTCATTAATATTTTCTTTTTCTTTTTCAAGTTTTTTAATTTCTTTCAATATTTTTTTGGTTCTTAGGGTTTTTAAGGATTTTGGGATTTTTATGGTTTTTTTGGTTTTAGGGGTTCTTTGGTTTTGTGTTTTTTAAGGTTTTATTTGGGCTTGTCAAAGTATATAGTGTTTTTTTCATAATTTTATGGCAATGATTGAATTTTTAGAGGGTTTTAAGTTCTTTAGGTATATTGAGGGTTCATAGGGATTTTTTGGGTTCTCAGGGTTTTTGTGGGTTGTTAGGTTTTTTTATAATTTTTAGGGATTTAAAGGATTTTTAGTGTTTTTAACAGTTTAAGGGTTTAAGGGGTTTTTAGTTTTTCTATTTTTTGAGGGTTTTATGGTTTTTTAGGGATTTTAATGTTTTTAGGGGTTTTCAGGGTTTTTAGGGATTTTTGGTTTTTGAAGGTTATTAGGGTTTTAGTTTTTTAGGGTATTTATGGGGTTTTTGAGTTTTTATGGTCTTTTTTAGTTTTTTTTATAGTTTTAAGGTTTTTCAAAAAAAATTGGGTTTTTTATGTTTTTAGGTATTTTGTGAGTTTTTACGGTTTTTATGGGTTTTTAATGTTTTAGGGATTTTTAGGGTTTTAGTGTTTTTAAGGTCTTGTAGTTTTTGAGTTTTTAGTGTTTTTTTGAGATTTTATCATTTATAATGTTTTTAGAGTTATTAACCTGTCTAGGGTTCTAAAAGGTTTTCGGGGTTTTTATTATTATTTTCGGTTTTATGAGTTGTTACTGTTTTTAATGTTTTTGAGATGAATTTATGGTTTCTAGGGCGTTTAAGGGTGGTTTTTGTTTTTCATGGGATTAGTGTTTCTTAGGAGTTTTTGGGTTTTTATGATTTTTATTCATTTAAGCATTTCTTAGGGTTTTTCTATGTTTTTAGGGTTTTTAAATTTTTTATGGATTTTAAGTGATTTTTTGGACTTTTATGGTTTCTGGAGTTTTTAGAGAGTTTAGTAACAATGAGGTTTATTAGGGGGGTTTGGGGTTTTAAGTGTATTTTAGTTTTTTTTTTTTTATAATGGGTTTATATATTATTATGTTTTTAAGGTATTATTTGGGTTTTAGAGTTTTATGGGATTTTATGTTTTTAGGGATTTTAGGGATTTTTTGATGATTTTATTAATTTTTAGGGTTTTTAGGGATTTGAGAAGTTTTATGATTTTTAGGGGATTAGGATTTTTGGGACCTTTAGGATTCTATGGTTTTCTTAGTTTTTTTTGGATATTTATGGTTTTTTACATTTTTAGGTATTTTAAAGGAATTTTTTTGATTGTTTTTGGTTTTTTAGGGATTTTGAGGTTTATAGGGTTTATTGGGAGTAGATATTTTTTTTTGGTTTTTAGTGTTTTTTATTTTTTTTAGGGTTTTTGGGTTTTTATGTTTTTTTATTATCTTAGGGGTTTTTAGGTTTTTTAGTTTTTTTAATTTTTTTCAGATATTTTAAGGTCTTTTTTATGATTTTTATGTGGTTTTATAGATTTTAGGGTTTTCGAAGGGTTTTAAGATTTTTATGGTTTTTATGGTTTTTTAGGTTATTTAGGGTTTTAAAGGTTTAAAGAGTTTTTTTTATCATTTTTAGGGTTTATAAGGGTTCTTATAGGTTTTGTGGTTTTATGGGTTTTATTTATGGGTTTTTATTGTTTTTATGGTTTTTATGGTTTTTATTGTTTTTAGTGTTTTTGGTGATTTTTTTGGTTTTATGTATTTTTAGGTATTTACATTTTTCTTATTGGTTATTATGGTTTTTAGGGGTTTTTAGTGTTTTTTAGGGTTTTATTGATTTTCAGGGTTTTAATTGGGTTTTAGGGATTTATGTTTTTATGGCTATTTTGTTTAAAAGGTTTTATTTTTGTTTGTGAGGTTCTTTAGGGTTTTTATATTTTTTAGTATTTTTAATTATTTTTTTAGGTTTTGAATGGGTTTTTAGAGATTTGGGGGTTTGGGGGATTTTTAGGGGTTTCAGGGTTTTTTAGAGTTATTAGGGTTTTTAGCATTTTAAGAGTTTTTAGTGTTTTTATATTTTTAAGGTTTCATTGGGTATATTTAGGGGTTTTTCATTTTTAGTGAATTTTATGGATTTTTTATTGTTTTAATGTTTTCCATTGGTTTGTATATTTTTAGGGTTTTTTTAATTTTTAGGGTTTTTATTGTTTTAAGGGGTTCTTAATTTTTTGGGGTTTTATAGTTTTTAGAGTATCTTATCATTATTAGGTGATTAAGGGGTTCATAGAGTTGTTAGTGGGTATTTTAGTTTACATGGGGATTTGGGGTTTTCATGGTTTTAAGGGTTTTTAGGGTTTTATGGTGCTTAGAGTTTTCAGAATTTTTTTTTGTTTTTTTGGTGTTTTAAGTATTTTTAGGTATTTATGGTTTTATACGGGTTTGTGTTCTTTTATTTTTTATTGGATTTTTATGGATTTTTATGAATTTTAGGTTTTTCAGGGATTTTAAATATTTGGAGGGTTGTATGGATTTAGGTATTATAAATATTTTTAGGGATTTTAGAAATTTTTAGGGTTTTAGGGGTGTTAAGTGTTTTTAGGTTTCTTATTTTTTCATATAGTTTTTCATCGTTTTAGAGTTTTTTACAATTTTAGTGAATTTTTATGATTTTTAAGATTTTTATTTTTTATGGTTTTTAGGGTCTAATGGTTTTTTTGGATTTTAGAGGTCTTTTGAGTATTTTTGGTTTTTCTGAGTTTTTAGAGTATTCAAATTTTTTAGTGATTTAGAAGGGTTTTATAGTTTTCAGAGCTTTTTATGGTGTTTATGGGTTTGTACGGTTTTTAGTGTTTTTTAGGTTATTTTAGGTTTTTTAGGTTTTTATATGGTTTTTAGTTTTTTTATACTTTTAAGGCTATTCTGTGTTTTTAGGTTTTAAGGATATGTTTGGGGTTTTCATGGATTTTAGGGTTTTTAATTTTTTTATGTATTATTTGGTCATATTTAATATTTTTATAGTTTTATAGGGTTTTTAATGATTTTGGGGGTTTTATGGATTCTTAGGGTTTTAGGGATTTTTTTGTTTGTTGACACAACCAAATGCGTTTCAGGTACTTTGCCGCAAAATTCATCATGTGATCCTTACTCAGAAAAAAAATATAAAATTTGAGTAGAAATGTGTCATCATGAAATAATAATACTTAAGATGGATTTCCATGTTCCTAAAGAGTAATCCAAAAGAGAGATATGTGGAAAGCTCCCCCCTGTCATGAGTAGTTTGTGTATTTTTAAGATCGATGATGAAAATATTTCGATGTATTAAATCTCGATTTCTGAGTTTTTTCATAGGAGACTTTATGTTTTCAAAATATCTATAAGGGTATATTTTTTTGGATCTTCTATTTGACTGGTTGTGCATCCCAAATGTATATATAGATTAAAATTTATGGCACATGGAAGATGGAAATGTTTTGTAATGTAAAGTGTGTCGCCACATAGGCCATTCGTGCGAGGCATATATGAAACCTATCTACACTATAAATCCACATCCGCCCATCCGATCAGGTCCACTAGGGTCTATAAATAAACCCTTCCACCTCAAATTTTCAGAGAAGGACCTAACACCCATACCACGAATCTCGGAGAGGGATTTGGTCATGCAAGTCCTTCGCCTATGTAGTCTATCATTACTTGGGAAACCAACCAAGGATCACCTTAACTAAAGAGATACCCCCAGCCTAGAACATGGGTGTCCCATGCGTGGGAAAATCACATAAGAGACACATACCTGTGTAGACCACCTGCATGACCTATACCTTGGTGACCCACCTACAGGACCCATACATGGGTAACCTACCTGGGTGACCCACCAGTGCGACCCACCCGTATGACATAAATTAGGAGAGCATTTGTGTGACCCACCTAGGTAGCCCAGTTGCAAGACACATCTGCATGACCCACCTGCACGAACCCGCTGGTACATACCGCGAGGGATGTTCCCTCACACCCCTCTATGGGGTCAGTGCCAGCCTGTGGTCCTAGCCCTCTAGTCTAGTCCCTTAACTTCTGTTACTAACTTGCAAAAAAATAGAGAGATTCTTTGTGAAATTTTTTGGTCAGTTGATGAAATTTTCAGTTTCACATTATATGGCCATAAAATCCTCCACTAGAATACCATGTTTTGAGGTACTTCTCCACACTCCCTAAAATAACTTTAGTCAAGATACTCCTCTTGGTTTCATTCTTGTGTAATGAGTGGTGATTCTCCTTTTAGATTCCTCGAGTACCTTGAGTAAATATACTCTTAAAGAAACTCCTAAAACCTCATCACCTGAATCCTATTCCAGGTTGATCCCAAAGGGAATCCTCCATTGGAGTATGCCCTGACCAAACCAATTTCAGGGAATCCCTCCAGGAGTAATCCCAAATCCTTTCAAATGGGAGGTTCCAGTCTTTCTCCTCTCCACCTATGCATCCTTCACCTTAATACCTTCCTCACATTGAACTCCCATCTAATGTAATGTGAAGAGAGGGATGTTTTAAAAACCCACCCTCTTATGTTGTAGCCCCGACCTCTTCCACCAAAGAATGAGGAAAATCATTTTGTTTTTCAAATCATCTACATCCTCTTATTTCTCACACCGATCAAAATAATGAGGGATTAGAGGTTTGTGATGATCATGATAACCACACAATCCACCAAAAGGATTGAACTATGAAATATCTTATTCATGTTAACCAGGATACATTGGAAGCACAATTAGGGTCCTATCTCAATATTCATCCTCCTTAGAATTGATCCTTGATCATAACCCCCTCAATATGGGTATCCTCCTCAGAAGTAAACCCAATGTTAAGACCTCAAATAAAATTTAATTAAAATATCCCTCTTGGTCCTTCCACGAGGGAAATCCTTATAAGGAGGTACCCCAACCTATCATCTCAAAGGCCCATAATACCCTTGGAGACATGCCCTTAAGGACCACAATTGGCATGGGTCCCAACCAACGAACTACATGGGCTTTGATTCCCATCCAAATGGTATAAGTTTTAGGCATCCAAAAGGTTCAAACCCAACACCCCAAAACAACCGTGTTCTTCTGGGACATATCCCCAACATGATCAAATTAGACTTTTACACTCATATTTGTTCTAGGTTCCTTGTATTTTTTTGGTATAATTCATACACTAAACATTGACCAGGCACCTTCTACCAAGACATCCTTATCACATGATGTTAAACTATATGATTGGGTCCTCATCAAAAGATGTTAAAAGTTACAGTGTTCCCCATCTAGTTACATTGAAATACATGGTTTTTGATCCCTTTAACACGTATAAATAGTAATTCCCTTCATGGGTTCAATCCAAATATCAAACAAATCATGTATCCATGGATAATGATAAATCCCATAGTGCCCTTCGTCTACCTAGATGACTATAATCTCTAGAGTGAAACTCATCTACCTCGATGAAATTAAACACTAGAGTACCTCACTGTGTGGCTAGAAGACCACCATTAACATAATAATTACCAAAGAATATCTAATTAGTATATAAGAGTGCACCATCAATGGAGAACCATGGTTACATATAGATATCTCCATTGATGAAGAACCTCAAATACATATGGATGATTCTAGAATCCACATATTCTAATAATTGATTTATAATTTAGAATGAACCACATATTACATGGGAATTAATGAAGGGTTCATGAACATATATTAAATCTATAAGATAGTTATGGAGTAGAAAATTATTCCACCCAAAAGGGTGAAATGAGCCCAATATCTCATCCTCTTAACTAATGTGAGTTCTTAGTCATCATGGGTCAAATACATATCTAGCATATTCAATTTGAAATCAGATCCATGTGGATATAGAACCATTGGGTGTTTCCAAGTCCACAAATTAACCCATGTTAAACTATTTGAAAATTGAAAATTAATATGGGGCGTGAAATCTGAGGGAAAGATGGTTTTTCTATGGTTTTAGGGTTTTTTCGTTTTTTGGGGTTTGGGGTTTTTAGATTTATTTAAAAAATTTATAGGTTTAATCGCTTCTAGATTTTTTATTGGTTTTATGGTCTATAGTGGTTTTAATATTTATAATTGGTTTTTGTTTTTTTTAGTTTTAGGGGGTTTTCTTGACTTTTAGGGGTTTTAGATTTTTTTTTGTTTTTAGGGGTTTTAATTATTTTTAGATTTTTTAGGTTCTCAAAGGTTTTTTTAGTTATTTGGGTATTTTTTATTTTTTGAGATTTTTAGGGCATTTAAGATTATTATGGGTTTTATGGATTTTAAATGTTTTTACTTGTTTTTGGGTTTTTAGTGTTTTTTGGTTCTAAGGGATTTGAATCGTTTTTAAGATTTTATGTTTTCACAGGAGTTATTACGGTTATTATGGGTTTCTTTTCTTTTAGGGACATTAGATATATTTTACCATTTATATGGGTTTTTGAGGTTTTTAGTGGTTTTGAGGGGTTTTAAGGGGGGGTTTTGGTTTTTGGTTTTTTGGTTTCTAGTGTATATTGGTTTTTTTAGTTTTTTGGGTTTTTAAGGTTATATGTATATATATTGTATTAGTGGTAATGGAGTATTTGGAGTTTTTTGGTGTTTTGTGGGGTTTAATTGATTTTTGGTGTTCTTTATAGTTTTTAGGGGTTTTATTGTTTTGGCAGTTTTTAAGGTGTTTTATGGTTTTTAGTGGTTTTATATTTTTATGGTTTTATAAATTATTTTTGGGTTTTTAGGTTTTTTTATGTTTTAGGGTTTTTAGTAATTTTTATGTATTTTTATTCATTTTTACGGTTTTAGGGATTTTGAAGGTTGTTAGGGTCTTTAGGGTTTTAGGGTTTTTAGGGATTTGCTGAGATTTTTAATGTTTTAAAGGGTTTTTATAGTTCTTTTAAATTTTTAGGAGTTTAAATGGTTTTTATAATTTTTTTGGATTTCAGTGTTTCTATAGGGTTTTAAGTATTTTTAATGTTTTAATGGGGTTTTATGGTTTTTAGGCGTCTTTACGACCTTTTTGGGTTTTTATCATGTTTTAGGTTTTTTATTGATTTTAAATATTTTTTGGTTTTTATGGTTTTCTAGGGGGTTTTAGGGATTTTAGTGTTTTTATGTTTTTAGTGATTTTTATGATGTTTTAGGATATTTATGGTTTTTGGTGGGTTTTTGGGATTTTATGGGTTTTAGGGTTTTATTGGATTTTTTGGGTTTTTAGGGTATTAACATTTTTAGGGGTTTTATGAATTTTTAGTTTTACATGTTTTTATTAGAGGTTTTCTTGGTTTTTTGGGGTTTTTATGTTTTTAGGACCCTTTACAGATTTTTAGGGATTTTAGGGGTTTTATGAGATTTTTAGAGTATGTATAGATTTTTAGAGTTTTTTGACGTTTTTTGGGGTTAAAGGGATTTTTATTGTTTTTTGGATTTTTTAGTTTTATATGGGATTTTTTTTACCGTATTTTGTAATTTTATGGTTTTAATGGTATTTTGGTGTTTTGGGGTCTATTATGGGATTTAGTATTTTTTAGGTTTTTAGGTGTTTTACTTATTTTTTGGTGTCTAAGGATTTCTTATGGTTTTTAGGGTTTATAGGTTTTTTTATATTTTTAGAGATTTTAGGGATTTTAAATGTTTTTATGGTATTTAGTATTTTTAGGGATTATAGAGATTTTAGTTTTTTTAGGGGTTTTAGTGTTTTTTAGGGTTTTTAGAGGTTTTAGGTTTTTTGGGGTTTTAGGTGCAATTAGATTTTTACAGTTTCATTAGGATTTATTGGGTTTTTAGTGTTTTATGTTTTTATGAATTCTTAGGGATTTTTTATGATTTTAAATGATTTTGATATTTTTAGGGGTTTTAGGGTTTATTAGGGTTATAGCTTATTTTTTGGGTTTTAGGGGTTTTATCTATTTTCAGGTTCTTAATTTTTTAAGATTTTTTTTCAATGTTTATTGAGATTTTTTAATTAGTATATTTTATATATTTTTTAGTATTTTATAGTTTTTAAGTTTTTTATGGAATTTTATGGTGTTTAGGGTATTTTCTGGTTTTAGTTTTTTTTAATTGTTATGGTTTTTAGAGTGTTTAACTTTTTTTGGGGTGGAAAGGGATTTTAGAGTTTTAATGGGGTTTTGGGATATTTATGGGTTTTTGGGGTTTTCACGGGTTTTAGTAATTTATATGTTTTTCATGGTTTTTTGGAATTTTAGCAATGTTGAGGTTTTTTTGGGGGGTTTTATGTTTTTTTACATTTTAATATTTTCTTAGTGTTTTCCATATTTTTTAGTTTTTCTTGTAAATTTTTATGGACATTAGGGATTTTTTTAATTTTTTTGGGTATTTTGGTGGTTTATGGGAATTGGGGGGGGGGGTTTATTGGTGTTAAGGTTTTTAAGGGTTTTATGGAATTCTTCGTTTTTTTTGTTTTTTAGTGGTTTTAAATTTTTTTTACGGTTATATTGATATCATTCTTGGTTTTTAATGTTTTTATGGATTTTTTTATCATTTAGGGGTTTTTATGCTTTTAGGGATTTTTGTGGTTTTTAGTGTTTTAGGGGTTTTGGGGTTTTATGGTTTTTCTTGGTTTTTAGGGTTTTTCGTATTTTTGGAGTTTTTTAGTGTTTTTGAAGTATTAAATGTTTTTTAATTCTCTAGGGGTTTCAGGGTTTTCATAGTTTTTAGTTGTCATTTAGTTTTTTATGGATTTTTTTTATTTTGAGGATTTTTATGGTTTTAGGTGTTTTTTTCTGTTTCGTAGGTGTTTTCGTGGTTTTTAGTGTCTTTTTAGGGTTTTTATGGGTTTTAAGAATTTTTAGTTTTTTATGGTTTTCAAAGTGGTTTTAAATGTTTTTAGGGTTTTTATATTTTAATTAATTTTTATGGATTTGTTGTATTTTTAGGGGTTTTATGGTTTGTAGGGATTTTAAGGGGGTTTAAGGTGTTTTGGGGGCATTACCATTTTTATGGTTTTATGGGGTTTTATGGTTTTTAGGTTTTTATAATTTTATGTTTTCTATTGCAAGAGTTTTTAATGGATTTTAGGATTTTTAGGGCCTTTTAGGATATTTATGGTTTTATGGGGTTTTAAGGATTTTTTGGTTTTATGGTTTTTTATCATCTTTAGGTTTTTATTGGTTTAAGGGGTTTTCAATGTATTTAGTAGTTTCATGGTCTTCTAGATTTTATTTAACATCTTTGGGGTTTAAATATTTTTTAGAGCTTTTTTCAGTTTTTAGGGTATTTATGTGCTTTTTGTTTATTTACGATTTTGTGTAGTTTTATATTTTTTAGGGGTTTCTAGGGTTTTAGGGTCTTTTAGGTTTTTTAGGGTTTATCAATTTTTTGGGGTTTTATTTTTTTTATGTTTTTTGTATTTTCGTAGGGGGTTTCATGATTTTTTGGGTTAATAGGGTTTCATATATTTTTAGGGATTTTTTGGATTTCCATGTTATTTATGGTTATAAGGATTTTGTTGATTTTTAGGGTTTTTATGATCATTATCAATTTTTGGGGTTTTAAGGGTTTTATGTGTTTTTAGGTTTTTAAGGTTTTCTTAGGGATTTTCTAGGGTTTTTACCCTTTTAGGTATTTTTAGGGATATTTTTATGATTTTTATGATTTTTAGTATTTTTTGGGATTTTTAGTGTTTTTTGGGATTATTAGGGATTCAGAGATTTTAGGGTCTTTATGGTTTTTAAGGTTTTTCATGTTTTTTAGATTTATTAGGGTTTTAATGTAATTTATATTATTTTTAATTTTTTTAGCATTTTAAAAGGCCATTATAGTGTTTAGTAGGGTTTTAGAATTTTTTCTGTTTTTAGGGGTTTAAAGGCTTTCAGGGTTTTTCTAGTTTTTAGGGTATTTATGTGTTTTTAGGGATTTAGGGTTTTTAACATTTTTGAGGTATTTAATATTTTGTTAGGGTTTTAATTTTTTTTAGTGGTTTTCGAATATTTTTATATATTTCTGTTATTTTTAGAGATTTTCAGGGGTTTTAGGGTTTTTTTATCATATTTATCATTTTTTAGGTTTTTATGTGATTTGAGTGTTTTTAATTTTTTAAGGATCTGTTTGGGTTTTTAGGGTCGTAAGGGTTTTTTAATTTTTTGGGTTTTTTGGGTTTTTTAATATTTTTTGGGTCTAGGGTTTCTAGGTTATTGAAGGTTTTTTTAAATAAACAAATTAAAAAAATATCCCTAAAATCACTAAAAACGTAAATATACCATGAAAATACATAAGAAAACCTTAAAAACTATAAACACTTAAAACCATATAACACACAAAATATGAAAGAAACCATTAAACCCTAAAAGTCATAAAAATTCTAAAAATAATAAAAACCTATAAAAACATTAAAAACCCTAAAAGAATTCATAAAACCACATTCCTTTATACCTGTAAAATTTTTAAGAAACTCCAAAAATGTTAAAAACCCAAAAAAGACTAAAAAAACTAAAAATATAAAAAACATAAAAATTATAAAACCCAAAAATACCCAAAAAATCCTCAAAATTAAGAAAAACCACTAAACCCTAAAAATCATAATACTATTAAAAATCCAAAAAATACTTAAACACAACATAAAAACCATAAAACCCCTATAAATCTTAAAAAAAATACTTAAAACCCCTAAAATCATGAAAAATGAGAAAAACCCTAAAAAATAAAAAAAACCAAAAAACTCCAAAAACCAATAAAATTACTAAAAACCCATAAAATCAAAAAAATACCTAAAATCCCTAAAAACATAAAAAAAACCATAAACCAAAACAATCCATAAGAAAAACATAAAATCCTAAAGAAAATTAAAATTCCTAAATTTATAAAAATGCTAAAAACCTTATATACCATACAATACCCTAAAAACCATAAAAACCCTAAAAACATAAAAATAATTGTAAAAACCCCCAAAAACCCATAAAAACCTAAAACATGAAAAATCACTAAAAACACATTAAGCCCATAAAAAGTATTAAAATTATAAAAAAGCATAAAAAATATAAAATAATCAAAAAATCTTAAAACCCTATGAAAAAAACCAAAAAAGCCAAAAATTTAAAAAACAATAAATCCATCAAAATCCCAAAAAACCCCTAAAAATCCTAAAATCCCAAAAAAATCCCTAAAATGTAAATTACCTTAAAAACTATGAAAACCCAAAGGAAATCCTTAAAAACATAAAAACACTTAAATCCCCTAAAAACATAAAAACACTTAACACTAAAAAAACCCTAAAACCCCTCAAAATCCATAAAATTCATAAAAATCATAAAAGGTCTAAAAATACCTAAAACCTAAAAAACCCAAAAACCCCCAAAAATAGTAAAAAACCATAAAACACAAAAAAAAATTAAAACCCTTTAAAAAATTAAAATTTATAAGACCCTAAATGTCCTTAAAGTACTTTTAACCTCTAACTACCATAAAACCCCTAAAATTCTTTAAAAACCCACAAAACCCACAAAAACCCTAAAAAATAAAAAAACTCTAAAACCCCATTAAATCCCTAAAAACATTAAAATACACTATAATCTATAAAAACCCTAAAACCCTAAAACCCTAAAAAATCAATAAAAAACCTAAAACCCTAGAAATCCTATAAAACCCCAAAAAATCCCTATAAATTTTAAAAAGCCTAAAAGACATGAAAACCATAAGAAAACTATTAAAACCAAAAATCCAATAAAACACTAGAAAAATTGATAAAACCCCCAAAACCCTTAAAAACCCAAAAACCCATAAAACCCCCAAAAATAATAAAAACCTAAAAACCCATTAAAATCATAAATCCCACTAAAAACTCTATAAATACATCAAACTCATAAAAACATTAAACAACTATAAAAACAATAAAAATTATTAAAACAAAAAAATAAACCAACAACCCAAAAGACCATAAAACCGTTAAATCCCACAAAATCCCAAAAAACCATAAAAATCCTAAAAAATCCCAAAAATCCCTAAAAAGGTAAAACAACCCAAATTACATGAAAATATCTGAGAAAACCCTGAAAACCTAGAAAAACTTAATACCCCAAAAAACTAAAAAAATTATAGAAAATAAAAACTATAAAAACCATAAGACCCCTAAAATTTCTAAAAACCATAAAACCCATAAAAATTCTAAAAAACCCTAAAAGCCTTGAAATTTTTAAAAACCCTAAAATCCATGAAATTTACTAAGAAAACCTTTAAACCCTTAAAAAATTAAAGACCCTAATAACATAAAAGTGCTAAAAACCCAAAAAAATCATAAAAATACTTTAAAACCACTGAAATCCCTTAAATCCCCTAAAACCATAAAACACCTAACAACCCATAAAGAACCCTAAATCCACTAAAAACACCGACAACCCTCTAAACACATAACAAATATAAAAAAACTCTAAAAAATCCTTAAAATCCTAAAAAACTCAATAAAACCTTAAAACCATAGTAATCCAAAAAAACTATAAACCCCCTAAAAATCCTCAAAACCCTAATAGCTATAAAAACAATTTAAATACTAAAAAATCCCTAAATATACATAATATAGAAAAAACCCTAAAAACCTTCAAAACACCTCACAAAACCATAAAAACATAAAAGTACTTAAATTCATAAAAAACTAAAATATCTAAAACCCTATAAAACCCATAAAACCACTTAAAATCTATAAACCCCTAAAACCCATTGAAATCATAAAAATCCCAAAAGTCCCTAAAACATAAAAACCCCTAAAAACCATGAAAACCCCTAACACGACTTTAATAATATCAAAAAACATAATACACCTAATTTCCCTAAAAATTATAATAATCCTAAAAGAACCCAAAACACTCTAAAACCCGAAATACCAAAAAAACATTAAACCCATAAAAAAATATAAAACCCTAAAAACCCTAAAAACCCCCAAACCCAATAGAAACTCTAAAGGCCTTCAAACCACTAAAAAATCTAAAAACTATAAAAAACATAAAAACCCTAACATACTATAAAACCCATAAAATCCAACAAAAACATAAAAAACAAAAAAAAACAAAAAAACAATAAAATTCTCAAAATCCCTAATATCCATAAAAAGAATAAAAATCTAAAAAAATATCAAAAACATCTCTAAAAATATAGAAAACCCACAGAAACACTAAAAACCACAAATAATACCTTAAAAACATAAAACACTTAATACCCATAAAAAACATAAAAATCAAAAAAACCCTATAAACCTTATAAACCATAAAAATGATAAAAAACTAAAAAATTTAAAAAACATAGAAACCCCTAAAAATATAAAAACCACTAAAAACTATAATAATACTTTAACCTTATCAACATGATAAAAAATATATAAAGAAATTAAAACCTTAAAGTACTCAAAAAAACCACAAAACCTCAAATAAACCAAGAAAACTCTAAAATCACTAAAACCCCCCCAAAACCCACCAAAACCCCAAAACCCCCTTAAAATCAAAAAATTCCCAAAAATTCCCAAAAATTCCCTAAAAATGTAAATACCCTAAAAACTATTATAAGATCTAATAAAACATTAAAAACTAAAAATCACTAAACAACACTAAAAACCCTAAAAACCCAAAAAACTAAAAAAACCCTAAAAACGATAAAAAACAAAAAATATAAGAGAACTCTTAAAACCCACAACAACCCTAGAACTACTGAAAATATATAAAAACCAATTAAACCCATAAATATGTAAGAGAACTATAAAACTGTAAAATCTGTAAAAACTAAAAACACCTTCAAACCCAAAAAATCAACAAAAACATTAAAAAGTTAAAAATAAATAATAATTATAAAATCCCTAAAACCCAAAAAACTATAGAAATCATAAAACAAATCCCCAAAAATGGATGAAAACATAAAAAAACCTTATAAACCCTAATAAAACCATAAAAACCTAATAACATGTAATAATATTAAAAACTAAAAAACCCTAAAAAACCCTAAAAACACTAAAAAGAACCTAAATCCACTAAAACCTATAAAACACTTAAAAACCATAAAAACCATAAAAACCTAAAAATATTTTTAAACTCAAAAAACTAATAAAAACCATAAAACCACTAAAAGTTATAAAAAGTAATTGAACAAAAAAACAATAAAAACCTAAACAATTAAAAATCCCAAAAACCTTAAAAATTCTGAGAACCCAAAAAAACCAAAAAACCTAAAAACTTTAAACACCATAATGTTCTTAAAAATCCATAAATTCCTTAAAAATTTCTAAACACAAAAAAAACCTGAAAACCCCTAAGAAAACCTTAAAATCCTAAATTCACTTAAAACCCCTAATAAAAATAAAAATTTCTAATAACAATATAAAATGATAAAAACCTATAAATTCCTAAAAACAATCGTAATCTAAAAATCCTAAAAAACATAAAAATACTAAAGTATCCCTAAAACACCCAAAAACACTAAAGGCCTTAAAAAACTAGATAACCCTAAGAAAATCATAAAACCCTAAAAATATTTAAACTTCCAAAAAACCTAACCAATCTATAAAAACCCTAAAAACCCAAAAATCCATAAAAAAATAAAAAACCATAAAAACACCCAAATACATTAAAACCCACATTATCCCATAAAAACAATAAAAACACTAAAAAATATAAAACCCGTAAACCCATAAAAATGATAAAAATTCAAAAAATTGAAAAATACCCAAATGAACTCCCAAACCCCTAAAATCCAAAAAAAACCATAACACCCATAAAACACCTAGAAAACCATAAAACCCCTCAAAATACCTAAAAACCTTAAAATCTCAAGAAAATATTAAATACCACTAGAAATATATGAAAATGAATAATATAAAAGAAACCCTAAAAAATCGCAAAAGCATTAAAAACATAAAAGCACTTAAACCCCATTAAACCATAAAAATACTAAAAATCGAAAACCCCCTAAAACCCCTCAAAATCACAATAAAACACCAAATACCATAAAATCAAAAAATTTACACTAAAAATCCATAAAAACATAAAAGAACCTTAAAAACCAAGTAAAAACCTAATAAAACCTTTAAAATATAAAAAACAATTAAACCCCTAATAATAAAAAATTGATAGAAACCCTAAAAACCACTAAAAACCTTCAAAACCATGAAAACATATAAAAATACTAAAACCACACTAAAAACATTAAAACCCCTTTAAACCACTTAAAATGTTAAAAAAATCTAAAAAACCTTTAAAACCCTAAAAAAACTCATAAAATCCTATGAACCACATAGAACCCCTATAATCTCAAAAAACCCATAACAACTCTCAAAATTTCTAAAAACCCTAAAAACCATAAAAATCCAAAAAAATGACATAAAAATCTACAAAAACATAAAAAAACATAAAATCCCCAAAACCCCCTAAGAAAAAATTAATGTCCAAGAATTAATTAAAACTTTTAAACCCCCTAGGAAAAGATAAGCGCATAAAATACTAAAAAACCCAAAAATTCCATAAAATCCATAAACACCCATAAAAATGTAAAAACTCCTAAAACCTTAAAACCTAAAAACACTTTAAACCTCAAAAAACCAAAAAAATATGAAAACATTAAAACCCTAAAGACCCCATAAAATTATCAAAATCCCAAAAAACCATAAAATCCATGAAATCCTAAAAAACACTAAAAAACCCAAAAAACTTAAAAACCCTAAAACACACTTAGAAAACCATAAAAGACTAAAAAACCATAAAACCTCTAAAAATTGATAAAAGGCTAGAAACCTAAATGACCCTAAAAACCCCTAAAACCGAAAATAAAATCCCATAAATAACCTAGAAACCAAAAAATCCCTTACACCCATAAAATTCATCCAAATCTTAAAACCCCTAAAACAATAAAAAACCCTTAATAACCTTAAAAACACCATAAAGTCACAAAAAAAGAACCTAAAACGACATTATAATACTTAAAACACCTTAAACATTAAAATTGTTTACAAATAATCTAAATTCCCATAAAAACTATAAAAACTTAAAAACACTTAAAACCCTAAAAAACAAAAAAAATAAAAACCCTAAAATGGAAATTAACACCTCAAAATCCCAAAAAAACACTAAAACCCATAAATATCCTAAAAGATCAAAAAAACAAAAAACCCTAAAAACATGAAAAGAACTAGGAAAGTGGTAAGAACTAAAAATACTTAAAACCCCCTAAAACCTAAAAATACTAAAAAACATAAACAACCAAAAAAACCATAAAAAACCATTACAACCCCAAAAACCCCAAAAAACCCATAAATATCCTAAAGAAATACATTAATATCCATAGACCATTAAAACCCTAAAAATCTGAAAACCGCTTCGAAAACCATAAATCCTAAAAACTCTTAAAACCAATAAAATCTTAAAAATGATAAAACCCTAAAAATTCCCTAAAACCCCCCAAAAGGCCTAAAACATTATAATACCTTAACAAACTCCATAAAAACCCTAAAGGATAATTAGAGCTCAGAAGACCATTTCAGCCCATAAAAACATTAAAAAACTAAAAAAAACATGAAAACCCCCTAAACTCGTAAAACCCTCAAATTCCCTAAAACCCAAAAAACCCTAAAAAATCTAAAAAATCCATAAAAATCCCTAAAATTAAAAAAACCTTAAATTCCTAAAATTCCCTACGAAAATATTAAGAATATATAAACACCTAAAACTACTAAAAACAACAAAAATGTTAAAAATCATAATAACAACTAAAAATAAAAAACCCTAAAAACTGAAACCCCCTAAAACTATAGAAATACAGAAAAAACCCAATAAATACTATAAAAAAAACATTAAACCAATAAAAATGTTAAAAAAATTTGAAAAAACATAAAACCGTAAAAACTCAAATAACCCTAAAAACCATTAGAATCCCTAAAACCCCTAAAAACAATAAAAATTATAAAAAATACCTAAAAAACCATGAATACATAAAAAACCCCAAAAACCTTGAAAAATCCAAAAAACCTAAATATAATTAAATACCCTAAAAATCATAAAACCCCTTAAAATCCCACAAATTCCCTAAAAACCCTAAAAATATAAAAAAAATATAAAAAAGATATCAAAACACCAAAAAATAGAGTACACCCTAAAACCCTGAAAAACCATAAGAAAACCTCAAAAACGTAAAAACACATAAAATACCTAAAAACTTATAACAAATATAAAAACCCTTTACGAACCTCAAAATGTTAAAAAGAACTCTAAAAATATTTAAAAATCATGAAAACACCAAAAAATGGAAAACTATAAAAATTAAAAACCGCCAAAATCCCTAAAAACCCTATGAAACCATAAAAATCATAAAAAATCCCTAAAATACCATAAATACATAAAAACCATAAAACCCATGAAAACGCCTAATAATACCTTAAAACCCAAAAAACACTTAAAACCACTAATTTTTTTTTGAAATTATAGAAAACATAAAATTCCTAAAAATCTGTAAAAACGAAAAAAATATAAAATCTAGAAATAGTCATAAGAAAACCATAAAGGATTAAAAACACATAAAACCAAAAAAGCTAAAAATATCTAAAAATAAAAAAACCCCTAAAAACCATAAAAACCCCTATAAACATCAAAAACCAAAAAACCCATAAAAATCCTAAAAAGCACTAAAAACACTAAAAACTTTATAAAACTATAAAAAATTAAGGAAAAAATCTATGACCCTGAGATGGAGGCGCACTCTCCTAGCGTTCTATCACTCTTGTCGTGGCTCCTAGGGTTTTCTTCGGATTACCCTAGAGAAGATGGGGCTAGATCTTCTATCCGCCCCTCTCGGCCTTGTGGGTGACTCTCGTGGCGGCGGTGGTTCGATGCTGAGTCCTTCGGTGAAGATGATTCACTTTGATGGCTTCACATTTCCTAATGTGCGTTGACAATTTGTGCTTTAAGGGGGAGATCTGAGTGATTCCAGCCTTCAGCAGCGTTCTTGGAAAAAAAGGTGGTAGGCTTCAGTGGTCCTTCCTCATTTCGGCTCTCAGCGTCTCGATCTCGCGATGCTGAGGATAGGTCAACAGGGTCAAGGACCTCGTCGAAAAGGTTGTTGCGGCCCGACCGAAGGTGGAGAGGGCTTCATTAGCGGACAGGGGCTCTTTGACAATGCTCGGTGTTCTGAGGATTTTCATCAGTTTGTCTGCGGTGCGGGCTGTCCGATCTACAGGTCAACGACGTGCTCTGATGTTTCAGATCAGAGGCTTTGGCATGGCCTAGTTTTTCCGGCAGTCTGGCTCAGTTTTGACAGTTCCTGCTCCCGACGTGTGGCGTCTTAGATCCATGGAGGTGTGGGCCAGATCCAATCTTTTCTTGGTGCAGCGGTGCACTGCCATGGAGGAGCCTCTCAGATATGGAGTGTGGTGGTCTTGTCGGTCTTTGCTGATCCTTGAAGTTGTCTGGGGGGGCCTTTGCATTGTTCTGGCTCGAGCTTCCAGGTAATGGTTCCGATTTATCTTTGTGGCTCTCAACGCAGAAGCAGGTTTGTACTTGGACTTCTTTTTTGTGGTATAATCTTATTGCTGGTCTGGATAAGTGCTGCGTTATGGGCTCTCTGTTTGGCTATGGTGTCTATTTCCCGGATTGTGGTGGGATTGGATTGATGCGGGTTTTTAGTTATGTTCTGAGGTATTGGATGATGTCTTATCTTGGTGTGCGAGTTCTGTGGTGCTTGTGGTGGATCTCCTCGGTAGAGAGGTTTTGACTACTGGTCTTTGTGAAGAAGGATGATGATTGATGTACGAATGTGCTGGATTCTGGTCTTTGCGTGTCTGGATACTGGTTGCTGCTTGGTGGTGAGCTTCGGAATGCTGGTGATGGTGAGTCTTGTGTTTTTTATGCTAGCAGGTTGGTGATGTTGGTTGCTGGTGGTTCTAGATGTTGGTTGCTTCTTGGATGGGAGGTGCTGAAGCTGCAGTTTATGGTCATACTGCTGCTGGATGTTGTTTCCTATTTGAGTTTGGATGATGGTCATTGGTTAGCTGTGAGGTGCTGGATTCTAGGATGTTGGATGATGGTGGTGGCTGCTTTGCTTTGTGTTTTTTTTTCATTCTTGACTTTTCTTTTTTTGGGTCTTTTGTCTTGGGTCGTTAAGGGTTTTTGGGTGTGGGTCGTTTGACCCCTCCCCTCCCTTGTCTGCTGAGCCTCTTTTTTCCTTATAATAAATTTGGGGGGGTCGGGAATAGCCCGACACTCGCATCTTCTTTTCCATAAAACATTAAAAACCTAAAAACCCTTAAAACCCCAAAAAATAAATAAAAAAACCATAAAAATATCTAAAAAACCATAAAAACAAAAAAACACTAAAAATCCATAAACACCCTAGGAAAACCACAAAACCAAAAAACACTTAAAATAAATAACAAACCTAAAAATCACTGAGAATGCTAAAAAATATAAAAACATTAAAACCCTAAAAATTCCTAAAACAAAAAAAAAAACATAAAAAATAAAAAAATACCTAAAATTTTTGAAGAACCATAAAACCTCTGAAAACCCCTAAGAAAACTATAAAATCCTAAAAACACATAAAACCCCAAAAACACATAAAAACACTAAAAACCCAAAAAAGACTCCAAAACCCAAATAACCCCTAAAAACTAAAAATATCCACAAACCCATGAAAACCCAAAAACCCATAAAAACCCTAAAATCCCTAAAAAACTTAATAGACCTTTAAACCACTAATTTTTTTAAAATATATAAAAATCCTAAAAGACCCTAAAAATCTCAAAAAACCCAAAAAACATAAAACAAACAATAAAAACCCTAAAAACCCTAAAACCCTCAAAATCCTTAAAACTACTAAAGACCATAAAATCCTAAAAATCCCTAAAAATCTAGAAAAATGTAAAAAACCCAAAAACCATAAAAACCACTAAGAAAACCTTAAAACCCTAAAAACACATAAAACCACTAAAAATATAAAAATACCTAAACCCCTTAAAAATTCGAAAAACCATAAAAACCCTAAAAATCCCTAAAAACCCCAAAACCCCATAAAAATATTATAAAAGAACTAAAAATCATTAATAACAAAAAAATACATATAAAAACCTAAAAACCCATAAGAAAACATTAAAAACATTTAAACTCCCGAAATAACAAAAAAAAAACTCTAAAAATTATTAAAATACCATAAACCCCATAAAACCCCCAAAACCCCCTATAAAACCCTAAAATCCTTAAAACACCTAAAAACATAAAAAAATCTAAAACACACTGAAAATAATATAAAAACTTTAAACCCATAAAATTTTAAAAAACTAAAAAAATAATAACCCTAAAAAAACTTAAAAATACTCCAAAAAAACCCAAAAATCCATAAAACCTTTAAAAACCCCAAAACCCCTAAAATCACACAAATTCCCTAAAAACAATAAAAACTATAAAATACTTAAAATCATTAATTTTTTTGAAAAGGGTAAAAATACATAAAAACTTGAAAACCCCTAATAAAACCATAAAAAACTAAAAAACACGTATAACCTCTAAAAAATAAAAAATGAAAAAAACTACAAAACCATAAAAGCCAATAAATCCCTCAAATCCCCTAAAAACAATAAAACCCCCCAAAAAATTAAAAATCCTGTAAAAAACTAGTAACCCCAAAAAATATCTAAAACCCATTTAAAACCCTAATACGTAAAAAAAATATAAAATCATAAAATACTAAAAAATCCCTAAAAACCAAAAAACCAAAAAAAAACAAAATACCCCTAAAAACACTAAAAGGCCTCAAAATCTATAAAACCCTAAAAACTAATAAAAAAAATAAAACCCCTAAAAACTATTAGAATCTATAAAAAAACCTTAAAAATCAAAGAACACATAAAAATAGAAGAAAACGCTAAGAAACACTAAAAACACTAAAACCCTAAAAACAAAAAAAACCATTAAACACATCAAAATCCCTAATAACCATAAAAACATAAAAAAATTTAAAAATCACTAAAAACCATAGAAATTAAAAAACCCTAAAACCCCATATAAAACCTTATAATCTAAGAACACATAAAAACTTTAAAAACATAAAAAATACTAAAACACCTAAAACCCCCAAAAAACATAAAAAAAACCTTAAATAACATAAAAACCTTAAAAGCACATAAATATCATAAAACCCACTATAAACTCAAAAACCCATTAAACCCCTAAAGTGTTAAAAACTATATAAAATATCAAAATCCCTAAAAACTTAAAAAAACTCTAAAACACACAAAAACCCAAAATAACATAAAAACCCTAAAAAAAGACTCAAAATCCCTAAAAACATAAAAGAACTTAAAAATCATAAAAAAATTCTAAAATTGTATAAAATCCCCAAAAACCCATTAAAACACCAAGAAAAACTTAAAACCCAAAAAACACATAAAACTTATAAAAACCTAAAAATGATAAAAACCCTAAAACACATAAAAACACCAAAAAAACCCTAAACACCCTCCAAATCCCTAAAACCCCAAAAAACCATAAAAATCCAATAAATCCCTAAAATGACTAAAAAATTTAAAAATCATAAAAATCCTAAACCCCCCTATGAAAACCATAAAAACTAAAACCACATAAACCCCCTAAAAACAAAAAAATTTAAATATGGTAACACCCCTAAAAAAGACCATAAAATCCATAAAACCCCTAAAACCCAATAAATTCCATAAAACCATAAAACCCTAAAACCCCATAAAAGCCTAAATATCCACTTAAAAATATAAAAAAAACTTTATACCCCTAAAATTGTTAATAACTGTAGAAACCTTAAAAACCCTCAAAACCTGAAAAAATAATAAAAACCCTAAAAACCCTGAAAATGACTAAAAATTATAAAAACAATAAAATTATAAAACAAATCCCTAAAAATTCCTAAAAACATGAAAATCACTAAAACCCATGAAGAACCCCTAAGAAAACCTTAAAAACTAAAAACACTGAAACCCTCCAAAAAACCTAAAAAAATTATAAAAGCCCTAAAACCCCTAAAAATACCCTAAAAACTTCCAAAAAAACAAAAACAATCCATAAAAACCTTAAAACCCATAAATGCACATAAAAACCATAAAAACGCACTAAATTCTAAAAATCCTTTAAATCCAAAAAAATATTAGA
Source organism: Viscum album (assembly GCA_963277665.1). Taxonomy (NCBI): domain Eukaryota; kingdom Viridiplantae; phylum Streptophyta; class Magnoliopsida; order Santalales; family Viscaceae; genus Viscum; species Viscum album. Next base: position 1,120,542,957 of record OY728152.1, read on the forward strand.
ATACTCTAAAAACCTTAAAAATCTAATAAAACTCAAAAAAACCAAAAAAACCCAAGAAATAAATACAAAACCTAGAACAAAAAAACTAAAAAACCCCTTGAAGTCCCTATAACCCCTAAAAACCCATAAAAATCCTAAAAACAATAAAAATAACTAAAAACATAAAAAACAGAAAACCATAAAAAACACTTAGAAAAAATTGAAAAACTAAAAATACATAAAACCCCTAAAAACCAAAAAAATGGTAATAAAACTGGTAGCCCAGAAAACCCCTCAAATCATTGATAACCCTAAGATTCGTGGCTTTGGTTTTCTTGGTTTCTCAAGTGTGGATTTGGAACGGGCCGATTAGGTAGGAGATGATGTGGACATCACAGTGCAGTGGTGGAGGGAGATTCAATGGCAGCATGGGTTATGGCCTTTTTTTCAAATCTATGGTTCCTGTAGATGGTGTGGGGCGATGATCTGGCGGTCAGCGTCACAGCTTCTTGCACTGCTAGGATTTAGGTGTCTTAAGAGATGTTAAGGCCTGGTGAGGTCTTATAGTAGTGATCTGGGGATGGTTTATTCTTGGTGGTTTCCCCGGCTTTGTGATGGATTCGGGGAAATGGTGTTCCATGCTATGATGCGGGATTTCGGATCTGCTCAAGAGGCTCAGATAAGATCGGCTTTGCACGGATATGTGTTGGTTATGAAGGTTCGTTCTTCTGGTTTCTCACTTCCGGATCTATCTCATGCCAATAATGATGGGCTCGTTAGGTTTTGTTTCTTTTTAGCTGCTATGTTGGATGGTGGTTTTCTATGTGGTGGATATTTTGGTTGTAATTTTTTGTGGATGATGGTTTTTCATTCTGCTGAGTGGCACTGGACGCTGCTTTGGGTGTTGCGGTTGGGTTCTGGGCATGGGTGATGATTTCCCACCAAGTTGTTAATGAAGTGTTGGTTAAGCTGTGCTGTTTTATGAATTCTATATTGGATTGTGGTCCTCTGTGGTATAGAGGGTTTAGTTGTGAATCAGTGAGGATGCTGGAATTTGGCTCTGTTGAGTGGTGCTGGTTTCTGTCTTGCCTTTGGGTGCTGCAGATATGTTTCCGGATGTGCTACTAGGTGTGAATTTCTGGAAGCTGACTGGAATTTTCTGCTTCACGGTGAGGTAACGAAGGTGAGACTACTGAATTTGATGTTGGTGGTCTTGTGATGCTAGCGGTGGATATGTTTGGGAAGGAGGTGATGGTTGACGATAATGGTGTTGCGTGATGCTGGTTGTTTTATGGCTGGGCGACAATGTTGGAGATGACATTTACTTTATACTTTTTCTGTTTTTGTTTTTTTGTGTCTTTTGGGTTTTTGGGGGACTCATGTGTTTGTAGGGCTGTCCAGTGTTTTTGGGTGTGTGTTGATTGACCCCGCCCCTCCCTTGTCTAAGGTTTTCTGATGCGTCTTTTTATCTAACAAATTGGGGGGGAGGGGGAAGGAATAGCCTGACCTCCGCATCTTTTTTCCCCAAAAAAGATATGAAAACTCTAAAAACCATTAAAACAAAAAAAAATCAAACGACCTATAAAAACCTTTAAAACCCAAACAACCCTCGAAATCATTAAAAACCCCTTAAACTATAAAAATCCTAAAAATCCCTAAAAATAACTAAAAACATAAAGAACCCCCAAAATCCCTAAAAATCCCTAAAAATCCTTAAAAAAATAAAAAAAAACATAAAATCCATAACAATTATAAAAACCTAAACAACACAAAAAAAACCATGAAAATCTATAAAATCCGTAAAACCTTTAAAAATCATAAAAATCATAAAAAATATTAAAAACCCCTACATATGTAAAAACTCCTAAGAAAACCTCAAAAACATAAAAACACTTGAAACCCACAAAAAACTAAAATATGATAAAAACCTAAAACGTCCCTAAAAATCAAACAACACTAAAAACCATAAAACCCTAGATACCCATTAAACCCATATAAACAACTAAAATCACTTTAAACCCTTTAAAATGATAAAAAAACTCTAAAAACTCAAATCCCCTAAAAACACAAAAAATGAAAGAATCCACACAAAAAAACCCTAAATCGCATAAAAACCTAAAAACACTCAAAATCCATAAAAACCATAAAAACCCAAAATATCTAAAAAATATATCTAAAAATGTCTAAAAACATAAAAAAAATAAAAACCATGAAAAAACCTAAAAATTTAAAATAACGTACTAACACTTTAAACCCCAAAAAAACTAAAAAACACTAAAAACCCAAAAATACCATAATACACTAAATAACCTAAAAACCCCAAAACCCCTAAAAACCATTAAATCGATAAAAATACTAAAAATACCATAAACTCACTAAAAACATAACGAACCCTAAAAATATGAAAAACCCTATGAGACACATAGAAACCTAACAACACATAAAACACCTAAAAACATAAAAATGTAAAAATCCCTAAAAGACACCCCAAACCCCAAAAACCCATAAATCCCTAAAAATCATAAATATTCCAAAAAACCCCAAAAAACTAAATAAACACTAAAATATCTAATAAACATTTTAAACTTTAAAAATTATAAAAAACTAAAAAAAACCTTAAACCCCCTAAAAAACTAAAAAACCCCCTAAAACCCCAAAAAATCCCTAAAACCATAAAAACCCAAACCCCCTCAAAATCACTAAAAACTATAAGAATCCTAAAAACACCTAAAAACCAATATAACATAAAAAAACTTGAAAACCATATGGAAACCATAAAAACCATAATAAAAAGAATCCCCTAAAAACAAATAAAATGCTGAAACCCCTAAAATCCTTAAAAACCCATAATACCCTCGGAATCCTTAAAACCCCTAGAAACCCGTAAAAATACCAGCAAACCCATAAAAATCCATAAAAAGTTAAGAAACCTAAAAAAACATGAAAATATATAAGAAAAACATAACAACCAAAAAACACTTATAACCCCTAAAAACGGAAATATGTTAACAATCCAAAAAGTCCCCAAAACCATAAAAACATCTAAATCCCATAAAACCCCAAAAAATATTAAAACACCATAAAACCCAAAAAAACACTTTAAAACCCATAAAGATATTAAAAAATTATAAAAACCATAAACCCATAAAAACACAAAAAACCCAATAAAAACAAAAAAACAAAAAAAACAAAAAAAACCTCAAAATCCATAAAAACCTTAAAACCCATAAAAACCTGAAAATCCATAAAAGTCCATAAAAATGTAAAAAAACCCTATTAAACCTAAAAATCATTAATGAAACCTTAAAATAATAAGGACACCTAAAACCCCTAAACACCTAAAAACCCTAAAACCCCCCCAAAACACCTAAAACCCTTAAGAACTCATCAAAATCCCTAAAAACTCTAAAAACCCATTAAAATACTAAAAACATACAAAAAAATACCAAAAAACATAATAAATCCCTAAAACCCAAAAAACCAAAAAACCCCTATGAAAACATTAATAAGAAAAGAAATATTAAAAAACGACAAAATCTAAAAACCTCTAAAAACCATAAAACTCGAAAAGACCATGAAACCCCATAAAAACACAAAAATCCCTAAAAAGATAAAAACACTAAAAACACATAAAACCCATAAAAATATATAAACATTAAAAACCCTTTAAACTTATAAAAATAGTAAATAAATATAAAATAACATTTAAAACCATAAAAAAATTAAAACACCTAAAAACCGACAAACCCAAAAAACCCTAAAAACCCTAAAAGAAAAAAACCCGCCATAATCCCTAAAATATATAAAACCCCATAAATATCCTAAAATGGACCTAAAATACCAATGATACCAAAAACCCTTAGGAAAACCATAAAAACCTAGGAACATTTAATACATATACAATCCTAAAAATGTTAAAAATCCTAAAGAGCTTAAAAACTAGAAAAATCCCTAAAAACCAAAATGCCCATAAAAATCCTAAAAATCCATAAAAATTATTAAAATTTTAGAAAAATATTAAAACCATAAAAAACCTAAGAAAAAATGTAAAATCAAAAAACACTTAATTATCCTAAAAATAGAAAAAACATTAAAACCCCCTAAAAAGAAAAAAAAGTGACATTAAAAATACTAAAAAAACAAAAATCCCTAAAACTCATAAAAATACTAAAATTTCCCTAAAAACTCTAACAACACTTTAAACCCCTAAAATGAAAAAATACTCTAAATAGCCTATAATACCCTAAAACTAATAAAACACCTAAACCCCCCAAAAAACGATAAAACATAAAATCCTTTAAAACCCTTAAAACCCATAAGAATCCTAAATAGAACTAAAAAAGCTAAAAATATTTAAACCAGAAAAACATTGAAAACCCATAATAAATCCTTAAAAACATAAAAACCCTTAAACCACTAAAACCTAAAAACTAAAAAAACACTAAAAACAAAAAAAACCAAAAACCCTTAAAAACCAAATACCCATAAAACCCCTAAAACCCTTCCAAACAGTAAATACTATAAAAAACCTTTTAACCCCTAAAAATCCTAGAAAACTCTAATAATAATTTAAACTCCGAAGAAACTAAAAAAAATCCCAAAAAACCAAGAAAACCATTAATACACTAAAACCCATCAAATTGCTCCAAAACCCAAAAAACAAAACAAATTCTAAAAAATACATAATAATCCATAAAAAACTAAAAAACCTAATAACCCTGAAAACCGATAAAAAACTAGAAAATCTAAATATAGTTAACACCCCTAAAAAACTAATAAACGCTAAAAAACCTAAAAACACATAAATAAAATCAAATTCCCTAAAAATATTTAAAACCATAAACATTATAAAAATACCTAAAAACATAAAACCCATATAAACCATGAAAACCTCTAAAAAAACATGTAACCCTAAAAACACCTAATCCCACTAAAAAACATAAAAATCACTAAAAACACTAAAACCCCTAAAAATACCATAAAAACCCTAAAACCGCTAAAAACCATAAAACCCCTAAAAACCATTAAAAACAATAAAAACCATAAAAACCCACTAAAAACTCTAATATTTCATTTAACCCTTCAAAATATGAAAAAACTCTTAAAAAATTAAAAACACTAAAAACATAAAAACCACATAAAAACCCCAAAAATCCAAAAAACCAAATAAAAAACCTATATAATACTAAAACCCCTCTAGATTCCTAAAAACCCTAAAACTATAACAATCCTAAAAAATTGATAAATTCTTTAAAAATATAAGAAAACCTAAAAAAACCCTAATATAAATAGAAAAACCTAAAAAACTTAAAACCCATAAAAAACTTAAAACCCCTAAAAATCCAAAAAATCGCTAAGAACCCTAAAAATCCTAAAACCCCTAAAAACCATAAAAACAGTAAAGACACTAAAAAAAATAAAATCAAAAAAATCCCTAAAAATATCCAAAAAAAAATAAACCTCCCAAAACCCTAAAAATGATAAAAACCATAAATGACCATAAAAGACCCTAAAATCCTAAAAACCCTAAACACGATAAAACCCACCCAAAAAAAATACAAAACACCTAAAATCCCATAAAACCCATAAAACCACTAAAACCCCTAAAAATTATAAAACCCCTTTAAACCCCTAATACATTAAAAAAACTAAAAACCTAAACAACTCAAAACCCCCCTAAAACCCCTAGAACCCATAAAACCCCATAAAAACTTAAAACCCTAAAACCCTAAAAATCCCTAGATACTATAAAAACATAAAAACCCTCAAAAACCATAAAACCCATAAAAATTATAAAAACACATAAGAATACTTAAAATTGTAAAAGACCATAAAATGAGAAAACCCCCATAAGAGAACCTGAAAAATCTATAACCAGTTAAAATCCCTAAAATCATAAAAAATTCTAAAACCCCTAAAACACCCTTAAACACCCTAAAAACCGAAAAACCATATGAACCCCAAAAAATATAAAAATCCATAAAAACTCATAAAAATAAAAAGTAGAACTAAAAACAATAAAAACCATTTAAACTAATAAAAACGTCAAAAATACTCAATAAACCTCAAACTCACAAAAAAATTGAAAAAATGATAAACCATAAAACCCCTCAAAATCCCTATGAAATCCCAAAACCGATATAAATCATAAAAAGAAATAAAAATTCCTAAAAAAACCACTAAACCCCTAAAACCCCTATGAAATAATTTAAAACCAAATAATATATTAAAACCCCAAAAAACCAAATAAAAAAAACCACAAAACCCTAAAAAACAGAAAAAAATCATAAATCCACTCAAAATCTCAAAATCCCTAAAAATCCATAAAAATATAAAAAATCCGAAAAAGTCTCTAAAAATGTGAATATTCTTGAATACCCTTAAGAAAACCTTAAATACATAAAAACAATTAAAACCCATAAAAAACTAAAAAATAAAAAAAAACCCTAAAAAGAACTTAAAACCAATAAAATCCATAAAAACATTAAAAACCATCAAAACCCATAAAATCAATAAAAAAACACTAAAATTTCTAAAAACACTTTAAACCCCAAAAATTTAATAAAAATAATAAACACGTAAAAACTCAACAACCCCTAAAATTTCAGAATACCATAAAACCCTAAAAATCCTAAAGCCCAGAAAAATCTTAAAATATCCAAAAAAACCAATAAATACCCTTTTAAACTCTAAAAATACCTAAAAACATAAAAAACATAAAAAATTCGAAAAACCCAATGAAAACCTTATAAACCTAAAAACACTTAAAACTCCAAAAAACCTAAAACATGGTAAAAACCATAAAACCCCCTAAAACTCAAAAAAATCACAAAAACCAAAAAATAACACCTCAAAATCCCTAAAAATGCAAAAAAACATTAAAATCCAAAAAAATTCATAAAATTCCTAAAAACATAAAAACCACTAAAAACCTTGAAAACCCCAAATAAACCCATAAAAGCACTTAAAACCCAAAAAACCTAAAAAATTATAGAAACCTAAAAGAACCTAAAACACCTAAAACCCATAAACCCCACTAAATTCCTTAAAAACCCTAACAACCGTAAAATCCACAAAAAACCCTAAAAACCTTTATACCCCAAAAAACATTAAAACCACACAAAACATTAAAAATCCTAAAAACACAAGGAAAACCGCTAAAACCTAAAAGACAATAAAACCCACAAAACCCGATTAACCCCTAAACCAATAAAAAATAAAAAATCATAAAAGGTCCTAAAAATCCCTAAGAACATAAAAAACCCAAAAACCCTGAAAACCCTTAGATAACCACAAGATCATAATAACAATTCAATCCCCCAAAAACCTAAAAATTCTAAAAACACTAAAATCCTAAAAAAACCCTAAAACCCTACAAATCCCTACAATAGTGAAAAACAAAAAAAATCCAAAAAAACCCTAAAACCCCTAAAAACATGAAAATCCCTAAAACACTAAAAAACCCTAAAAACATAAACAATCATAAAAACATAAAAACCCTAAAACGACCCTAAACACCCCTAAAACCATAAAACTTTTAAAACCATAAAAATACCTAAAAATCTATAAAACCCATAAAAACCCTAAAACTCTAAAAATCTATTAGATCCCTAAAAATATTAAATAAATATAAAAACTTTAAAAAACCTAATAACTCAAAAAACCCTAAAAACTAAAGAAAAAACCCATAAAACAACCAAAACGCTAAAAATCCCTAAAAAACTATAAAAATTTAAAAACCTAAAAATACCCTGAAAATCCAGATGAATACAAAAAAAACCCAAAAACTATGAAAACAAAAAAAATCCTTAAAAAACTAAAAAAACATAATACCCAAAAAAACGTAAAGAATGCTAAAAACCATGAAACCCTAAAACCCTTAAAATCATAAAATTTGGTAAAAATCCCAAAAACATAAAAATCCTAAAATTCCCTAAAATTCCGTAAGAACGTAAAAAAACCCTAAACCCTATAAAAATCAAATTAAACCTTGAAAACATAAAAATATTTAGAACCCCTAGAAACAAAAAAAAAAGCTAGAATCCTTAAAATGTTCTTAAAACCCATAAATACCCCAAAACCGTTAACCCCCTAAAAACCATAAAAACCATAAACCCCATAAAAACCCTGAAACCCTCTAAAAACTTTAAAAATCCATTAAACCCATAAAACATTGATAAACTCTATAACCCTTTAAATCGTTAAAAACACTAAAAACCCTATAATCAAATAAAACTAAAAACCCCTAAAAACCAAAAAAATATAAAAACTCTAAAAATCCTAAAATTTTTAAAAAAATCTCTAAAAACCTAAAACACCATGAAAACCCCAAGAAAAAAAAATTAAAACCCTAAAATTAATAAAAATTTATAAAAACATTAAACACTCAAAATTCCTAAAAACACAAAAAACCCATTAAAATCATAAATGAAACATATAAAAATACCTATATATTTAAAAACCAAAAAACACATGAAAACCCCTAGAAAAACATTAAAAATATGAGACCACATAAAACCTGTAAAAAGATTAAAAACCCTAAAACCACAAAAAAAAACCTTTTAAAATTTTAAATATCCCTAAAATCTTAAAAACCCACTTAAAACACTAAAAACCCTTTGAACCCCAAAATACAATAGGAAATATAAAACACATAACACCCCAACAAATCAAAAAAGAAAAAAATACCAAAAACCATAAACCCTCAAAATCACTAAAACCCATAAAACATATATAAATCATAAAAAATCACTAAATATCCTTAAAAACCTAAAAAACTAAAACACCATGAAGAAAACAAAGAGAACACAAAAAAATAAAAACACTTAAATCCCCTAAAAACCTAGGAAACACAAAATACCCCTAAAGCACATACAAACATTAAAACCCACTAAAATCACTAAAAACATAAAAAATCGAAAAATCCTAAAAAATCCTTAACAAACACTAAAATTTAAAAACCCTAAAAACAATGGAAACCCCTAAGAGAACCTAAACATGTAAGACACGTAGAAACCTTCAGAAAATAAAATATGATAAAAACCCAAAGAACTATGAAAACCCCATAAACCTTAAAAACGCCAAAAAACCCATAAAAACCATAAGAAGTACTGAAAACACTTAAAAGAATTTAAACTGCTTAAAACGTTAAATAATTCAGAAAAAAAAAATTAAATAACTTTATAAACTCAAACAACCGTAAAAATCCAAAAATACTTAAAAACACTAAAACCCCTAAATAACCCTAAAACCCCTTAAAATCCATAAAACTCATAAAAACATAAAAATACCAAGGAATCCCTAAAAATACCTAAAAATGTAAAAACACCTAAAAATGTTTAAACAACAATACAAAACATTAAAAAACTAAAAACACTTAAAAACCCAAATAATATAAAAAATGCTAAAAACCATAAAAACCCATAAAAACCTTTAAACCCTCAAAATCCCTAAATGCCCAAAAATAACCCAAAAAACATAAAATACCCTAAAAATACCATAATACATAAAAACCCCTAAATACCTCGAAAACCACTAAGAGAACCAAAAAAACATAAAAAAACTTAATGTCTCGAAAAATGTAAAAAATGCTAAAAACCCTAAAGAGAGCCTAAAAACCCAAGAAAACATTACAAATTCCTAAACCCCCATAAAAACCCCAATAACCCAATAAGAAACTAAAAAACTATTAATACATAAAAAAATTTATAAATATAAATACCATAAAAGCCTGAAAACACTCGAAATGTACTAAAACCTAAAAAACCGTAAAATCCTTAAAAAACCTATTAACCCCTAAAAATCCTAAAAATCCATAAAACCCCTATAAATAATAAAATCCTAAAAATCCCTAAAAATACCTAAAATATTTGATAACTCATTACAAAACCTTATGAACCTAAAACAAATTAAAATTCCTAAAATCCTTAAAAATGATAAAACCCCTAAAAACCATAAATGACCCTAAACCCCTAAAAATCCATAAAAATACAAAAAAACAAAAAATACCTAAAATACCTAAAAATACCTAAAATCATAAAAACACTGACATTCCTAAAAACCCTAAGATGACCTTAAAAACCTAAAACACTTAAAACCCATAAAATAACTAAAAATGCGAAAACCCCTAAAAATAACTCAAAATCCCATAAAAACCTAAAATCCATAAACACCCCTAAAACCATAAAAATATATAAAAACACCTAAAACCACTAAAACACCACCAAAAACTCTAAAATCCATTTAAATACCTAAAAATATGTAAAACTCTAAAACCCTAAAAACTAAAAAATCCCAAAAAAATGTAAAACAACAAAAAATATAAAAATCCATAAAACCCCTAAAACCCATAAAAATACTAAAAATACATAAAAATATCTAAAAACATAATAACCCCAAAAAACCTTGAAACCCCTAAGAAAAAATTCAAAACCTAAAAACACATAAACCCCCTAAAAAGCAAAAAAAAAAGCTAAAATCCCTAAAAACATAAAAAATTCACAAAAACCCTCAAAACCTCCAGAAAACCATAAAATTACTAGAATACCTAAAAATATAAAAAACCCAAAAAACCCATAAGAAAAACATAAAAACCTAAAAACAATTTATACCCATGAAAAACAAAAAATTCTAAAAATGATGAAATCCCTAAATAACACTAGAGAGTCCCTAAAAACCGAAAATATCCCTAAAAACCAAAAAACCCATAAAATATATAAAAACACTACAAACAATAAAAACCATTCAAATCCATAAAAATGTTAAAAATCTAAAAAAAAAATTAAAACCATAAAAACTCAAAAATAAACCCTAAAATCTCAAGAAATCCATTAAATCCATAAAAATCCTACAAAATCCTTTAAAATACCGAAAAACATAAAACTGCCTAGTAAAACCTTAAAACCCAAAAAAACATGAAACCCCTAAAATCATAAAATAACACTAAAAACCATGAAAACCCAAATACCCTAAAACCCTAAAGACCCAAAACCCCCCAAAATCCCTAAAAACACTAAAAACACATAAAATCCTAAAAATCACAAAAAAGTCCCCAAAAACATAAAAAAACCAAAAAACCTTGAAAAGCCAAAGAAAACCAAAAAAACCTGAGAACACATAAAACATCTAAAAACCTAACAAATTCTAAAATCCTAAAAATCCCTAAAAAACACTAAAATACCTAAAATCCATAAATTCCCATAAAACCATAAAATCCTCTAAAATTCTAAAACCCATAAAAACCAATACAACCCCAAAAAACTATAAAAAACTATTAAGTTCCTAAAATATTTTAAAAAAAATATAAAATATTAAAACCTTAAAAACCCAAAAAACCATTAAAACCTAAAAAACCCATTAATTCCCTAAAAGATCCTAGAAATCCTAAAAATAACTAAAAAATATTATATAACCTATAAAATATCTAAAAAACCATAAAACCTAAAAAACCCCAAAACCCCTAAGAAAGTCTAAAAAATCTAAAAACACTTAAATCCCTTAAAAACCTAAAAAATACTATATACCCTAAAAAAACTAGAAACTATAAAAATACCTAAAACCCATAAAATGTCTAAAAATACCTATAATTACCGAAAAACATAAAAAATCATAAAAACCCCCCAAACCCCTAAAAATAACTTAAAAAGATAAAACACCTTAAAACCTAAAAATGATAAAAACCCAAAAAATATCATAAAACCCTTGAGACCCATAGAAACCATAAAAACCACTAAAAATTTATAAACCCTAAAAACCTAAAAAATCTCTAAAAACAATAAAAAATATAAAAATCCTTTAAAACACGTTAAAAATTAAAAAACTCTAAAAAATATTAAAACCCCAAAAGAACTCAAAATAACCATAAAAACCATAGAAACCCTAAATCCCCTAAAACCATAAAACCAATCAATATCCCTAAAACCTGTCAAATTCCCTAAAAACGATTAAAATCATAAATACCATAAAACCCCATTAATCCGTAAAACATAAAAACCCTTAAAACCCTGAAAAACTATTTGAAAATATTAAAAACCAAAAAACAATTAAATCCTTATAAATACCTAAAACCACTAAAACCCCTAAAATCCCTAAAAACCTCAATATCCATAAAAATCCAAAAAAATCCATAAAATCATGAAAAATGTAAAAGACCGTAAAACCCCTAAAAACCTAGAATACAAAAGAACATAAAAAAAATAAAACCCCTGAAAATCCAAAATACGCTAAAAACCCTAAATACCAAAAATATCTTAAATAACACTAAAACTTTCTAAAACTTTAGTAAACCTAAAAACACATAAAACCCCTAAAACCCCTTGAAAAACAGAAAAGGCCATTTAAACCCCTAAAAAATTAAAAAATTAAAAAATATTAAAACACTTAGAAAATAATAAAACCCTTAAAACCCCCCAGAAACCAAGCAAACCTTAAAACCCCTAAAAATCCTCAAATCCAGAAAAATGTAAAACCCCATAAAAATACTAAAAAATCCCTAAAAATATCTAAAAATTTAAGAAAGCATAAAAACCCTGAAAAAAATTAAGAAATCCATAAAAAGTCAAAACATTTAAAAGCCTTAAAAAACCTAAAATATGTTAAAACCCATAAAACCCCTAACCCCCCCCCCCCAATCCTAAAACCCCTCAAAATCAATAAACACTTAAAAAATATGTTAAAACCCTTAAAACCCCTAAAACCCCCCAAATCCTAAAACCCCTCAAAATCAATAAATACATAAAAAATATGTAAAAATACTTATATGTAAAAATTCCTAAAAACCCTAAAAGCCATAAGAAAACATTAAAAACCTAAAAAACTAAAACCCCCAAAAAACATAAAAATGATGAAAACATTAAAAGTCCAAAAAAGATCCTAAAGAATGTAAAAACAATTAAAAACCATAGAAACCCCTAAAACCTTCAAAGTCCCTAAAGACCTAAAAAATACCCAAAAACCTACTAAATAATCTAAAATCTCTTCAAACCCCTAAAAATAAGAAAAAATCAAAAAAATCATTAAAACCGCTTAAAAATCCAAAAACCCCAAAAACCCTACAAAACTCATAAAATCCTTAAAAACCTTAAAAACCTAAAAACATCAAATTTCTTTAAACCCCTTAAATCCATAAAAAACATAAAAATCCATAAAAACCCCAAGAACATAAAAGACCCTGAATACCCTGAATACCCTATGAAAAGTGTAAAAACCGAAAAACACATAAAACTACTAATAACACTAAAAACACTAAAAATACTAATTAATGCTAAAAACCATAATACCATAGAAAACCTTAAAATCATCACAACCCTCAAAATTTATAAAAACTCTAAAAACCTTAAATATCCTCAAAAGGCCATAAAATCATAAAATCATAAAACCCCTAAAATCATTGAAAAACCGTATGAAATCATTAAAACCTTAAAAAATTAAAACCCATAAAAAACCTAAAAAATGATAAAAACACTAAAAATCATTAAAAATTCCAAAAAACTCCAAAAACCCATAAAACCCCTAAAAACATAAAAATCCCTAAAACCCATAAAAACCATAAAACCCACTAAAAACCATTCAAACTCTTCAAAATGTTAAAAAACTCTAAAACCTATAAAAATCCTAAATAACTCAAAAAAACACTAAAAACCCAAAACTCCTTAAAAACTATAAAAAAACCTAAAATCCACAAAATCCCTAATAACAATAAAAATCCTAAAAAATTCTAAAAAATACTAAAAACTTTTAAAACCTTATATACCCTAAAACCCCCTAAGAAATCAATAAAACATTTAAAATATTTAACAACCCTAAATTACTGAAAACAATAAAAACCATAAAATACATAAAATCCAAAAAAACCTGCAAAGACCCTAAAATCTCGAAAAACACCAAAAAAATAAAAATCCATAAGGTATCTAAAATTCATCAAATCCTGTAAAAACTTAAAACTCCATAAAATCATAAACAACTCCTAAAAATACCTAAAAATATAAAAAACCCTAAAGAACCTAAAAACCCCTTAGAAAAGCTTAAAATTTTAAAAAATTTAAAACTACTAAAATCTTAAAAATTCTAAAACCCCTTAAAACACTAAAACCCATAAAACCCTCAAAACCATCAAAATCCCTAAAAACCCTAACAACATAAAAATTCTAAAAATATCTAAAAATAACTAAAAAAACCTTGAAAACCATGAAATACCCTATGATAACCTCCAAATCCCTAAAACCCAAAAAACACAAAAAATCATAAAATCGCTAAAAACCTCAAAATCCCTAAAAACCCTAAAAACCCTAAAAATCATATAAACCCATTAAAATCCCTAAATGCATAAAAACACATAAAAATAGATATAAATAAATAAAACATTAAAAACCTAAAAAAAATAAAACCCCTAAAAACCAAAAAATGATAAAACCCCTACAGAAGCCCTAAAACCATAAAATCCCTAAGAATCCCTATAACCTCTAAAAACCATAAAATTCCTAAAAATACCAAAAAATTCCTTTAAAATGTAAAAACACTAAAAACCTTGAAATACACCTTCAAAACCCTACAACCCTAAAAACAATTTAAACCCCTAAAACCCTAAATAATTCTTAAAATCCTAAAAACCATAAAAACCATACAACCCCTAAATACAAAAAAATCCTAAAAAAATAAAACCCCTATGAACCACAAAAAACTAAAACCACTAAAATCACACAAAAAATCATTTTAACCCATAAAAACATAAAAAATTATAAAAATATAAAAAACCTAAAAAATTCAAAGAAAATCCTAACTACCCAAAAAACCATAAAAACCATAAAAACACCAAAACCCTCAAAATCCCAATAAATTCTCAAAATCATGAAAATAATAAAAAACACATAAAGTCCCTAAAAATGTAATAAATCCTAATACCCTTTAAAACACAGTGACAACCATAAAATGAAAACAAAAATTTAAATCCTCTAAATAAAGAAAAAAATACCATAGAAACCCAAAAAAACATTAAAACCCTAAAAACCCTAAAAATGTCTAAAAACCATAAAAAAAGAAAAAACCCATAGAACCCATAAAAATAAAAATAAACCTGAAAGTGTTGAAAAATCAAAAGAATACTATAAAATAATAAAAATTCATAAAAACACTTAAAAATATAATAAAATATAAAAACCCATAAAAGTCCCTTAAACCGTACAACCCTTAAAAACCATAAAAATTACTAAATATCATAAAACCCTAAAAACATTAAAAAAATGTAAAATTCCATTAAAACACTAAAAATATTTAAACTATAAAAAATAAAACCCTAAAAAACTCAAAAAAAACTAAACCTTAATAAAATAATAAAAACCCTAAAATCCCCAAAAACCCTCAAAATCCCTAAAAACCATAAAAATACAAAAAAATACCTAAAAACCCCAAAAACATAAGGAACTCAAAAAACCGTATAAACGCTTATGAAAAACGTAAAAACCAAAAAACACTTAAAACCCCTACAAACCTAAAAATTCTAAAAACCCTAAAATCCCTAATAAACCCTTGAACCCTTATAATCCCTAAAAACCCAATAAAACTATAAACATATTAAGAAAATCCATAAAAAATATAAACTAGTTAAAATCACTAAAAACCATGAAAAATAAAAACACAAAAAACACCTAAATACCTAAAAAACACTAAAATCAATAAAACCCCTAAGAACCATAAAAACCACTAAAAACCATAAAAACCCTAAATATTAAAAAAAATACCTAAACCCTACTAAAAACAATAAAAACCATTAAACACCTAATTTTTTTAAAAATCTAAAAAACCATTAAAACATTAAATACAAAAAACCTCAAAAAATTAGAAAAACCGTTAAACCATAAAAACCATTAAACCCCTCAAAATCCTAAAAATCCATAAAAACATAAAAACCCTAAATACCTAGAAAGCCATAAGAAAACCTTAACACCCTAAAAACACTTAAAACCCCACAAAACTAAAAAAATGCTAAAACCCCTATGAATCCCTTAAACCAATCTAAATCCATAAAAACCCAAAAAAATAATAAAAATAATAGAAGGTTGTAAAAATATTTAAAAGTGTAAAAAATGATAAAAACACAAAATAAAACCTTAAAACATTAACACACTTAAAATATCTAAAAATATAAAAATACAAAAAACCCTAAAGAACCCTAAAACCCAGAAACCCTATTGAAACCCATAAACACATTAAAAATACCTAAAAACCTATAAAAACTATAAAAGACCACTCAAAACCCTAAAAAATATTTAAACCCATAAAAATGTTAAAACACTGAAAACCAAAAGTAAACAAAAAAAATTATAAAAACACTTAAAACCGTCAAAAATCCTAAAAATCCCTATAAACTATAAAAATCATTAAATTCCTTAAAAATACCTAAAAATATAAAAACTAAAATAAAAAAATAATAATAAACCCCTAAAAACCCTCAAAATATCTACAAAATATGATAACCATAAAAATACAAAAAAACCTCCAAAAATCCAAAAAAAATATAAAACTCATAAAATCCATGAACAACCCCTAGGAAAACCATAAGATCATAAAAACATATAAAACCCCTAAAAATTGAAACATGCTAAAACCCCTAAAAACATAAATATAATCAAAATAAAAAACCCAAAAAACCCATAAAATCATTAAAATCCATAAATATACTTGAAAATATTTAAAAACCTAAAATCCCTTAAAAACAATAATAAAACCTTAAAACCTAAAAATTCATAAAGATTCTAAAAAATATAAAAATGCTAAAAACCCCAAAAAAACTCTAAAAACCATAAAAACCTTAAAAATCCAAAACAACTACAAAAAACCTATAAAGAATAAAAACAATCAAAATACTTATAAGCCAAAAAATCATAAGAAACTTAATTAAGCTCTAAAAATCCCTAAAAACATAAAAAACCCTAAAAACCTAGAAACCCCCTAAGAAATCGTTAAAAACATAAAAACACATAAAATCCCTAAAAACCTAAAAACAATAAAAATTATTGAAAAATACTAAAAATACCTGAAAACGTAAAACCCATTAAAACCCCTGAAAATATTTATACCAGTAAAACCATATAAAACCCATAAAAACCACTAATAACCTTTTGAACACACAAAAGAATTACAAAATCTAAAAAACATAAAACACTAAAAAAGTCAAACAAAACCCATAAACCCTAAAACCACTAAAAACTAACATCCCCCCAAAAAAATTCATAAAACCCCCAAAACCCATAAAAACCTAAAAAATCACTAAAAACATTAAAAATCAAATAAACCCTTAAAACACATAAGAAAAAACTAAAACTGTAAAAATCCATAAAAATCCCTAAAATCCATAAAAATACAAAAAAATCATAAATTTAAAATACCCTAAAAACATTGAAGAACACTAAGATGACCTTAAAACCCTCTTAAACTAGGAGAAGAGTAGGGTATCCCTCCTGGGGTATGCCACTAGTCCCTCCTGTGGGCTATAGCGATGAGTATATTTGACTATCTTGGTTACCAAAACCAAATGGGATATAGACACATCATGGACCTATCCCTCCCTCTCCCATATCCCTAACCATGTCGATCAATATACGAATGAGATTTTGTGGTTTGGTGGATCTTCCACTTAATCTTGTGTATCATACTAAGAATTACTCATTTGGGCATAAAAATTAGCAACAATAATGAAATCTACATGAGTGGCTTCTGTCTTGATTAGGAATCCTTATTATGGATCATCCTTTGAACCTGACATAGACCTCCTATTTGGGGTTATCCCTAATCAACCATAATCACCCATAAGGGTATACTCCATGGAATAATCCCCGACCAAACCTTTAAATCACCATGAGTCCATATTTTCATTATGGTTCTAGAAACAAGGGAATCCTCCTTGGTGTATGCCCAAAAACCATACTACAATTCTCTCAAAGGGTCGTATTCCCTTGCATGAGAAAGCATCATAGGGAATCCATATGTGTGGGTCCTAAAAACAACCGAACTACATGGGATTTGATTCCCATCCAAATAAGATATGTAGGAAGCCTCTCTGAGGTACAAACCTAAAACCCAGAATCAAACCTAATCATCTCTGGGAAGCATTCCCAGTAGGGTCTTGAAAAATCTAGGTGGACACACTCCCTCCATGTTCCTTGGGATAATTCATAATAAGTCACACACCAACCCTTGCAAGGAACCTTTATCCTATATTCCCTTGTTTCAAAAAATTAAACATAATGGTTTTGACCTTATCACATGACCTTAAAAGTTATGTTGTGTCTGATTAAGTGGCACCAAATGAAGTGGGTTCTGATTTCATTCACAAGGATATGTAGGAAGAACATCTCATGGTCCCAATCCTAACATCAAAACAACTCTCATCTCCCTAGAGGATGATAACTACCAGTTTTCCACACATTGTAGCTTAAAACCAACATCGTAATAATAAATGAACAATGAATCTATAATCCGAATATATAAAATGGTAAAATAAATTGAGAACCTCATATACATATTGTTTTCTCCATCAAAGAAGGACCACATATACATACATATGATTCTAAAATCAATCTATGCTAATAATTGATTGTTAGCTCATTGAAAATCTATGTTATTTTTTTATTTAATGAAGGTTTCATAAATATGTCTTAAATATATAACAGAGTCCATGAGTAGGAAATAATTTTCCCCCAAAAGGGTGTGATGATCCCAACCTCCCATCATCTCAGCCAATAGGAGTCCCTAAGTATTTTTGGATTATTTCCCAAAAACCACCATCCCTTGGAAATTAGGTTCATGAAACATCTTAAACAAGGGATGTGTTGTGTATTTTAGGTTCCATGAATAAAACCCCATTATAAACCATCAATATATAGTTATCCAGGTGTGAATGATTTTATAACAATTAATCCCCACAATCAATCACATAAAGGTGACACACGACACATATTCGAGGGTGAAAAAAATGGTGAACCCATCATGAATCCTTAACAAAGATAATAGTTTCACCCACATGTTAGACCCATTTATCTCATAAGTTTAATGAGGTCCAAACATCTATAAAAAACTACCAATTATGTATGTGTTCATTTATAGAGATTATTATTTATATATTTTTTTCTTGTTTGTGTTTGTCACATATATTTTAAGAACTTTCTATCATAACTCTATTTAATCAAATATCATTTTACCAATTCAAGAATAATTATTATTAAGATAATACAGAATTTAGGTCCTCATATAAATACAGGGAACCATCTCCAACCCATCATCTTCATTATTTGGTCTCAATTTTGATAGTTCAGGAGTACCACCAAAGTGGTACCATCGCAACCATGGAGGCCGCTCAACAAGCCTCTATCTCGTAAATCCACACCAACTATCCACTCAATGATGGATGGTGTCCAAGAAATATGTGACACTAATTTTCATCTCAAATCATTTTAATAGAATATCCAAAGAAAGAAACAATTATCTCATCCCTTATCGTAGGGAGGTAGATCAAGAGGCCACCAAGGACCTCATTCAAAAGACACATGGGTCCCACCAATGGGATCCTACCAGTAATCACTGCCACTAAAACCACATTATAGTTAACCCTCAACATGAAGAGTGTACCATCCTAAGTAGTGAATACTAGTTCACTTAGACCCAAGCATAAAAAATGGACCACTGATAGTAGTGTCCTACCAATAGGGAATAGAGATACACCAATGTCCCATCGGGAGAATCCATCCAATAAAATTCGGTGGAAAAAGTGATCAGGCACACACACCTTCCCACACAAACCAATCCTACAACAAGACTCATCTAGAAGCACCCAAAAAAGTATGCCAGAAAATTTTGGGGGAAAACAGTGAGAAGTAACACAAACCTGCTCGCACAAACAAAGCCTTCTAGCATACTCATCTTGAAAAATACAAAAAATCCTTCCAATAAAATTTATCATCAAACAATGAGAATTTTTAAACACCTTCCCACACTAACTAGGCCTACTGGTCAAATTTGGGAGCATCCCACGAGTAGGAGAACACACTTTCTAACTTCATTCATGCTTGTCAGTAGGATCTTCATATAGAATCTAGAAAACTAGTTAGTAAAACCCTACAACAAATAGGAGAAAATCCATATCTCTATCCCCTCACATGAGTATTTTCAGTACCTACTATTATGAAATAGAGGATAGGGGAAGTAAAACACTCCTAATATAGAAAAATAATCAGAATATATCTATGTCACAACCACTAAAGTTACCCAACACATCCAAAAGATAGTGAAAGGGAAGACACAAATTCCTTCCCACATCCTGAAATTTTTTCAAGAAATTATAACTGCTACGATAGTGGTGTAAGTGTAGACACAAAACATCATTCCCACAATTGGGGTGACTCATATATATGTCACTACATAGACGACATGCATATCTTATCTAGTCTGGGAGGGTCATGGTGCAAATTACCTCATTATATATGGACAACCATACTGGGACCATACTCTCATTCCAACTAGAGGTTGTCAGTCTACCCCAATGGCCATTCTAGGGTAGGTAAAAACACAATCCAAAATTCTAGATACTTATCCAAAAATTATACCAAAGATAGGGATATAATAAAACTATATTTCTTATATTATAATTTATATCCCAATAATTTGTCCCTATTATCCTATATGAATTAATCCAAAAATAATCCTCACCATGGAAATTGAAAAGTGAAAAACTAGACTGCACTCCTACTCATCTTAATATTTAAGTTCCTGAACCCCTTAGATGTTTATATATTCTAGATAAAGATCATACTCATCCATTACCAAATTATATAAGTTGTTAGAATATTTATGGATGTCATAACCATACATTTTACCATGAATTCTTGCTTCATGTATAGAATCTGATTGATCATGAGAACTCATCTCCTGATGAGTGCCCTGACAACCCTCCATGTGGCCAGAAGATCAAGTTGTAAGAGGGTCCTTCCATTACCATTTTCAACCATGATGTTCCTCCCCAAGGTACAATATATAAAAATTATCCTTAATTAAACACTTAAATCAATAATAGTTTTCCCTCAAATGATGTTTTTACCTATGAAGGTCCTCCCCACAGTAGTGTTTCACATGATTAGAATGTACCCCCCTTACCGATTTAATGATGATAAATCCATCCTATCACAATGTACATGGGAAAATGAGGCCAGTTGGGCATGATTCCTCTACATTGACCAGTCGAATACTTTCTCATCTAGTAGACAGATCAAAGAAACGGTCATTCTATGTACCACTCTTTGATCTTTTTCCTTGTAATATGACTAAGGAAATACCTATCAGATATGCCGTTTTTATAAATGTATTTGAGAAGCATCCACTTTGGTTAGACCGGGTAGACGAACCTCTAGAGAGAGTTTAATAATTCATATTGAAAATGATGATATAGTTGGATATAAACAATATAATAGTTTTTTATGGACTCTAGTTTCTACCCAATATAAAATTATAGAGGTGATTTTGAAATATTGTGTGCATGAAATCCACATCAATATATGGGAAGATATTTATCACATAAAATAAAAGTTATTTTTTTACGTTGCATATCAAATCCACAACAAAGAAATAGAATGGATACACCATCAAATATAATTGGAGGCCATCCAAGATGAATGACACTCAAAATTGGGAAAACAACAATGATACCTTAAATGAACATGTCCCAAAACATGAAAATACTTGCATCAACTAATAAAAAATTCCTCATCTTGTGCTCACATCAAAGGATGGGGTGAACCTGAGCCATTTCACTTCACTTTTCTCCCCAATCAGAAATTCATTATAAATGTGACATTGTGTAATGTCATAGTACCAAGAAGGATTCCAAAAATGGAATCGTTCTATGATAGAAGATGTGATAAACAAAAACCATCCTGAATAAACTCTTGTAGATGTCAAACTAAGAGAGAGAAAGCTATAGAAATATTGTTTCATCAGGAATCCAAAAATATTTAGCATGACTCCATCTTGAGGGAATTCAATCGTCAAATAGAAAAAATTCCACAAATGTCACAAGTGTCTTTGGTAGTATGTGGCTAATGTGCAGGTCATACCATGCATCCATCCGATGTTCATACACAAATCCGTAAAATCAAGAAATCAGTTGTGGTAAATATATCCTCGATGGTCTTGGAGAAACCAAATCCCATAAGGATGGAATATATTTTTACCTCAACCTTAAAGGATGAAAAAATGCTTTAAAGATCCTGGAGAGAGAATGAGAATATCCCCAACCCATAGGGTAGTGGGAATTTTTACATCCACTTCCTCCTTAATGGAATTTAGTCTTCTCTCAATTAGGGGGAATGCTGTAAAATTGATCTTCACAAAAATACCTATCTTGTGACAAGGTTTCCTCACTTGAAACATAGTTGAAAAAACTCACCATATATTCCATTTGGATAACCCTTTTTATACAATACTAAGTGGTGTAACGGAGGAGAGGATGAGGCCTAATAGTTTTCATAAACAAAATAAATATCCCAATCATGTTTTTGAAATGACCACGATAAATTACACTTTGGTGAAATTTCTAAAAACCACACTTGTAGATTCTCTATTACACAAGTCCAATACAAAGATGTAGGAGGAATGAGTTTTAGTTCATAATATGGTCCATAATGAAATGGTCAAAAGAGGAGTGCTTATCTAAAACATTAGACTTGGTATTCATTCGATAAATCCTTCAAATTCTCTATTGCCACCACATTTGTTAGCATCATAAAAAGAAATGGTTAAAGGTAAGTATTTCCCTCACCCACCTCCCAAAGAGGTAGAACCCCTCACACTTGATGAATTAATTTATCTTCAAGAGGAAGAGACAAAGGAGCTGAGAAGACACCACATAGAACTACTCCATATCATTCCTAGGGGTTATATTCTATATGAAAACCCTTACCCCAAGATCCCATCCAATGTACCCCAACAAAGAATGTTCTTCCCAACAAATAGAAGGGAGTAATAACATCTTCTTAATTTGGGGATACAATAACCAATATATTTGGATCCCATGGTAGAAAAGTAGGAGTTCAATCTACTGGGTACACAACCAAAACATGGTTAGGAACGTCCTTAGAGACCAGCCCCTATTGGTTGCACACAAAAGATACTAAAAGGCCCGCTTTAATTATCCCTACCTATTTCTTCCACCATCTAAGATCCTATTAATTCAAGAATTATTTACGGTATCATCAATATAATTGAGTTTATGGTAGCACTATTGGAATCTATGGATGAGCAACATGCACTGATATAGCTGTAAAAGAAGCCTTACCCTGGATGGGTTGATCTGAACCCTCCTCCATTGAATTTTAGGAACCCTATTTTTGAAATTTCCAATGGATTGAAAGGCCCAGAGAAACCTTTTATTCACTTAGTTTCTCGCTATGATCCCATGATGTGGCCCCCTTCACAACAAGAAGTAGTGAAACTTAGGTGATTCAGGCAAACACTACAATGGTCAGCCTTTATTTAGTAAACCAACTTTCATTCTTTGTCAATCTCGGGAAGGGAAGATCTTTATCAAAATTTTCTCTTCCAATTAATCGTAACACTACATAATACAACAATCCTTAACCTCTAAAACTAAAAAAAGTTCTATAATGAATGGGTCTAATATTTAATCACTATGGGGAAGGGGTTGACATACTCCCCAAGCCTACAACTTAGGAAAATTTGTTGAAAATTTGTACAGAGAACCATTATAATGATTTGTGAAATCTAATCATACCTATAAAATACAAAACATGTTTTTGGGACCTTGTAAGGATTTATCAAATATTTTAATATTCCATCTCCTGAACCAAAGATAATTATTGATTAATTCCATCAGATCAATGGAAGAGAATATGGAATGTACAGGTTATCGATATCATGCTTAATCTAGCACCTATAAGAACTCCATCTACAAATCCCATGTCATATCATGAGGCACTCCCTCTAGAGAGTTAGAATAAATTCCCACATCATTGGGAAAATAAAATGGAGTAGAGGAAAAACTACTTCAAGGAGATAGGGAATAATGTTAAGTCTTTCAAGGAAGATTAATTCCCTAGATACTTAATCTCTTCTTTAGAGATGAACATAATTGGGTTTCCA
Organism: Viscum album; assembly: GCA_963277665.1. Classification (NCBI taxonomy): domain Eukaryota; kingdom Viridiplantae; phylum Streptophyta; class Magnoliopsida; order Santalales; family Viscaceae; genus Viscum; species Viscum album. Next base: position 1,120,567,077 of record OY728152.1, read on the forward strand.
AATCCCAAGATGGATAACCAAGATGGTCTCCAAGATCACGCATATTATTTACCTTTCCAACAGATGTTGGGGCACATTATCCAAGGGCTTTGTGTTTTTGAAGACATTCTGCAGAAAATTGTGGACTCTAGGAATATAAAGTTGGGAAAACCACCCATACAAGTATTGTGTGTTTCAACCACCAATCTAGAGTAAGATGGTGAATATAAGGATGATACCATAAATAATAAATATAATTTCTTTTGATGTATTTTTAGAAATTCAATCAACAAGACTCAATATATCCTTTGATCATAGTTGAAAGAACCATCTATTCCCCCAGTTGTTTTCGCTGCGATGCAGCAGACTCCATTGGCACTACAATACCCTAAAGGATAGTCTTATAAAAATTAAATTCCTATAAAATAATTAAACAAATGTATGAATATGAACCTATACCTTTTCCAAAGTTATCCTTAACTCTATTGGTATTCATTCATACATTCCAAGGATAATGGAAGTCACGTCGCCAAATGTTACACTAAGAGTAGACTTTCTAAATGATGTCCCCATCAAAATAGGTATTAATCTTCAGTTATGTTAACATTATCCACATAATTGATCCTTTATATAGAGATTAATATTTCCATGAAACTAAATTACCTACATCTGATTAGGGAATCAGATTAAGAGGATGCTAGGGCTAAGTATACATGGTAAGACATTGTCATGGTAGAAATCAACACCTTGTCCACGTCCCCTCTTAGACGATCTTTTCCATTGAAACTCGTGGGATAGTCATGAAACATGAAAAAAAAGAGTAGTAATGTTTCCCTACTAATGATAGGACTTTCTCTAACCTAATTATACTAGAGGATTTACTAGAGGGAACAAAACATCCTGATTAACCTCAAAAAGCAAGAAGAATTGTTTGGCCTGACCCAACAAGGATAGAAGTTCCTTAAACTCTTATTCTAGGAGACACATTTCTTATATCAAGTACTTTGGTCCCTACAGTTCATGGAAAAGAGAAGAATAATTCTTGGAAGTGAAGACCATTAGCATAGAATTGTAACATTTTGAAGCAATTGTTCCTGGTGCTGGACAAGTTGTTAATCTTGGATGCTATCAACTTTTTGAAAGTCCTATGTGAAGAACTCATAGAGGATTTATAAATCCCACAAGAGTTTAAAGATTATCTTTCCCATAATATTATATATTATGCCTATATCGATCCCTCAAAATGTCACATGATCATTTATTTCTCATAGTAGAAAAATATTCCATTATATTGGGACATATTAGAACCATATATATATCTATCAGGTTCAATTACATTAACATCCAATTTGTTTCATTGAAAATGGATCTAGAGTAAACTTTAATCTAGTCTAAACACTTCATTGATTAGGATAGAGTTAGTCCCATTTGTCCCATTCCAGTCCAATGATATGGGGTTATGAAAAGAGTGAGAAAAATAATCATAGAATAATCAAGCTTGTGAATAATTTTTGGGACCTTGTATCCTACTCATAATTTATGGTGGTTTAACAATATATGAATTTCAATGTTTTTATACTAAGTCATTGGTTACATCAGAATGAGAAAATTCCCTCGTCAAACCACAAGATAACTCAAATATTTCATTAATGACCAAGTTAGGAAATTTCATAGTTATACAACCACATTAGAGTATTTTGATCACAATATATTAATGATATATTATACTTGATGGAATGAAAACAACCCATGACTAATGATGTTTCTCAGTCCATGACCCCAAATAGTCTAGAAATAACTTTGATCAATTTATTCAAGAAGCTCGATTAAGATTATCTGTTACCCATACATCATATCAAAAAGATGAGTCCTTATTTTGGTGCATATTCAATGAATGTCATGATATCAGTCATGAATACTAATCCTAACAACACATAAAAGGTTATTAAATCTACAGAAAGTGGTAGAAGTTCAGATGAAAATTCTATCACTGCATCCCCTAATCATTAATATATACATTCCTCATCATATAAATATAAATAATCTATCATGTTTCCAAAATAGAGTGAATATTATTATTCTCTGTTCCTTTTCTCCTCTATGGATCTTGAAAAAGATCCCACGTCATCAGTAAGATCAGAAGAAGATACATAATCTACCAAATTCCAAAATGATGACTCCTATTCGAATGTTACTTCATCACCTACCTCCCCTAAGTTTATGGAAGAAGTGGGAGAGGAAGAAAAAGATAATGAGGAATAATAATAGGGGGAGGAGGAAGACGTCGGGTATTCCCCTATAAAATTTGAAGAAGGTTTCTCAATTACCACCGATGAACATAGAAAAATAGATCTGCATATAGAAGGGGACCCAAAAAACACCTTGATCAATGTGTCAATGTATTTCAAAAAAACAATAGGTATATACCTATTTTATGAAGAAGCATCAGGACATGTAATATTGGAATGAAAAATAAATTCCATGCCTCAATTCCAAGGTGTCCACCCACCACCTGGGCATTCTAGAAAACCATTGGGGATACAAATAGGAAACCATAAGGACACACCCAAATTACACCTCAAAGTTTGAGCATAAATTTGACAAGATTATAAAGGATGAATTCATTCGGGAAGTCTTGTAACTGAAGTTATTGGACAACATAGTCTTAATGAAGATGAATAATTGAAAAATCAGGGCATGCATCAACTTCAAATATTTCAACTAGAACCGTTTGAAAATGACTTCATGGTCCTAATCATTGAATTATTGGTCTTTTATATGATGGGATATCAATACATATCCTTCCAAGATGGATATTTAGGGTACAAACAAATTTTGTATGGACCAAAAATATAAATATTTTACCTCCTTCAGGGCCCCCTAGGGAGTATTCTAATATCATGTAATTCCCTTTGTCTTGATGAATGATGGCGCTACATATCAATGTTCCATGCATCAAAAATTCAAACCCTTAATGTAGATGTTTTTCAAATGTTTCATTGACGATCTAGTGGTTAAGTCCCAACAACATTTAGACCACCTAGACGATCTTGAGATCATCTTTAGTAAAATTAGACATCATAACCTAAATATGAACCCATTGAAATTTTCTTTTGGGTTGACCTCAAGATAATATCTTGGATTCCCCATACACCATCGCAGAATCAATATTTACCCCGAGAAGAAAAATCATCTCCTTAATATTCCATCTTCTAAAAATTTTAATGATTTGAGAGGATTGTAGGGACATATTTCCTACAATCAGTGAATTATAGAGAACCTAGAATGTATGTGTTTCCTATTCATTTAGTTGATAAATATTGGGTCCCATATTAGTGTAAGAATGATTGTTAGGAATCATTAGAGAGTCTCAATAAATATATCCTGAGTCCACTAGAAATATTTCCATCTTTTGAGGGAAATACTCTTATTCTGTATCTGATATCCATGTAACGATCAATAGTTTCATTACTAATATGAAAAAATGTTGTCTAGAGTGAAAAACCCATTATTATATTTGTTGAACCATGCTCAACATCCTTAATAATTATTCAGATATTGAGAAGAGCTACCCACCATTAATATTTGTGGTTCAAAAGTTGAGGCACCACCTGTTTCCCCACGGTGTCAATTTGGTCTTTCATGGAAAAACACATAAATATATCCTTATCCATCCTATTTTTATTGTACATTTGGCATGGTGGGAGGTGATATTGTAATAGTTTTACATTCAGTCTGTTCCAAAATAGTGGTAAAGTTCAAGATTTGGAATAATTTCTTATGGAGCACCCATTTACAGAAACATCATCATCAAATACTAAATTTCCTAATGAAGATATTTTATCTTTCCAATATAGACACTAGACATGAGAGATATATTTTTATAGTGCATCCAAAATCAAAATAGGTAAGAGAAGGGAATAACCCATGCTAAATAGAGTCAGGTTGGGATTCGTGTTTATCTTGCCCACAAAAGCAGTAGTTCCTTAATCCTTCTTTTTGATAGAAAGCTTATAAACAATGAGGTGGAAAATCATGACCTCATCATAGGTATGAAAATATCCCTTCAAATAACATTGGACCACTTTATGATAAAAGGAGACTTGGAGTAGGTAATCAGGTAGATCATCAAGGATTAATCCATCACAGAGGAAGATTTAATCCACCTATATGACTATTTTCTGAGAATAATGGCATAATTCCCCTTAGAGCCAACATTGACTCATGTAGCATAATTAAAAAATTCCTAGGAATATGCGTAGGAAAATATGGCTATGATTTTGGAAAATCCGGGCCGATAAAAAGTAGTTATTTGCATTTCACACCATAGAATGGTGTCAACTTTTTCTCATGTCAACAAGAAATAAGTCAACGTGGTTAACATCATCCCCGAACTAGATGATCCTACAAATGTTTGGATGATACCCATTTTGGAATATCTCAAAAATGGAGGTATTTCATTTAAAAAAATCAATTAATGAGGAAATATTATAATGAGAAACAAACTTCACTCATTATGATAACCCAAATCACTAGAAATTATTCTATAAAAGAAGCTTAGATTGAGTCCTTATTGAATTGATGAAGAATATAGTATTTCTGTCATGAAAAAAGTACATGTGGGATCCATTGGTACCCCACAAATCAGGGTTCATGCCCACTAATAAAATTCTATGGCTTAGATACTTATGGTCTTAAATGATGCAAGAGTGCACAAGATTCACCGAGAAGTGTCATTCATTCCTAGTGAATTCCAACTTCATACATCAAGATCCATCGTTTGATCACATAGACAAATACTTCTAGACATTAACCATATGATGAAGAGATGTCATAGGTCTGTATCCTCCATATACGGTTAATAAGTTCAAGTACATCCTTAATGGTACCAAATTTTTCTCCAAATGGACTAAGGAAATACCCATCGAAGAAGTTGTGACCAAAATAATTGTTTTCTTCATGAAATACAACATCATTGCAAGGCTTGGGTTCCTCAAAAAATATTATTGGACAAAGGTGCCAATTTTCAATCCACTAAGTTAGAGAATCTATATAAATAGTATAATATCAATTCCAACCATTAATACCACTATCATGTAGTGACTAATAGATAGATAGAGGCCTTCAATAAGGCTGTATAAATCATACACTATAATATTCTAGATAAGGATTAAAATTCCTCATCTGAAATGCTCTTCCACTTCATGTGGGTTTTCTAAAATACAAACCAAAAATCCATGAAGGAGACTCTATATCCACTTATATATAGATGACCAGTCCAAAAAAATGGTTGGATGAGTTGTAATGACTTAATGTGAACACATTTCAAAAAATGTATCACTTGGATGTTTATAATAATCCGATAGCATGATATTTTAATGAGAAATTTTTCATCCTCCCGTTAAACTAAGGATAACTGGCATTGGATCTCCGGAATCCGATTGTACTAGGGAAGAAACCTCAAAACATTTAACTGAAGTGGGAGGGACGATATTACATATACAAGGTCCAGTCTATTGGAACTTATTCCTTGATCTTAATGGATGAAGAACTTGTCAAAGCCCTTAAAAATTCAATATTTCTTAACATGTACATCATGTAATGAAGCTATATAACTATTCCTAGTCTCATGTTGTTAAACTGCACAATTCTACTTTACCACATGAAGTTAAATTTCATTGTTGACATCATAATTATTTGATGTTAAAATTATCTCATCCTGGATTCTTGAAATTAAACTGCCAGATTCATATTTACCGAATGATGTTAAACTACATGGTTGACATCCTACTTATTCAACAATATAATTATCCCCTCCTGGTCACATGATAATAAATTGAACGCCAACATCCTTGTGGCATCACATAAAACTGCATGGTTTATGTCACAGTTAAATGACTTAAAATTGCATACCATTTTAGTGTATTACAATATTTGGTGTTGGTCTACTACCAAACCACCATTCAAGAACTATGTGTGACTTGATTCCCATTTTTACGGGGTACAATGTGATGCCCAAAATTAATGTCTTTAGTCCAAACATCATTAAAAAAATCCCCTTTCTTGCTTCTAACACTGATTAATGCAAGGAACTAATTCAATAAATATATGTCGATTGATTCCTATCATTATTTAATACATAGTGATTCACAGATCTCCAATCCTAATTCTAGTTTCAATATTCCTTATTCTCGTCGAATCACTTATGCCCTTACCACATGATGTTAAACTACATAGTTTATATCCCTCGTATTCGATATCAGGGTTATATAGAACTACGTATATCTTGATTCTCATTTGGATGTGATATGTAGAAGCACCATGATCCGACATCTAGGTCCAGCCACCACAATATCAAAATTACCTTGTCCTTCTTTTAACGCTTCTATGTGGTGATATAAACATTTTATACTCTTGGTTTATCACACCAAGAATAGATCTTATGGGATTAGGAGTTTTGGTAATGTATTATTTGTATGATCAAGTCACATAAATCCATGATAATGTTAATGTGGTTCTAACTGTAATATTACATGGTTTATGGACTTGTTTCATGAAGAAAAACTACATAACATTTCATTTCATTATTGAGAAGATTATAATACTTGGGGCCGGTATCCAACAACACCTCCTTTAAAGAACTATATGTGGCATGATTCTCATCTCAATGGGATACATAGTTATTCATAGACCTCATATCCTAGGACCATCCCTAATATAAAGAAAAATTCCACCTCTCCTATATACAAAGAAATATCTTTATATGAGATCTTAACTTGTGTTCCCTCATTTAGAAATCCATCAAGGAAACATAAATGTCCCCTCCAACATATGAGTGAAATAAATGTTGGGAACCTCATACTCCATGGACAATGTCGGTCTAAATTATTCTTTATGCTCAAACACATCCCTTCCATATATCATACTCCTTATCCTAATCAATTTTAGATTATTATAAACTTTCTATGACCATCAGTGATAGAAGCCCTGATACCTGAGGACACCATTTCTTTGAATATGCATTAAAATAACCTATTTTTTTCATTAAAGGATCCCCACAAAAGGGTTTGTAATACATAGGAAGTCATTGTTTGACTGTATAGTATTATGCCCCAGTTATCTTTTCATAAATTCTCACACAAGAAGGATCTATCAACCAACGAATCATTCACCCTTGGGAGGAGATACTTCTATATATATAATAGGAGAGTACATCGTGCTGAAAATCACTATTCGAATATGGTCTACGATCATTCATTTCATGACATCCCCATCTAATTTAAACTGATTTGAGAGGCACTAGGATCTTGGATGACCATTTCCTCCCTCACAGCTAAATTATGATGGAAAATTATCGGTTTTGTAGGCCTCATATAAATCTATGTTTCCATAATACTATGTTCATAGTCATATGACCTAAAAATACAAGCACCATATCTTCCTGGTAACCTGACGTTAAACTACCCAATTTTTCATTGTCACATGACAATAAACTGAATGGTCTCCCATAACTACGTATGACTTGATTCTATTTTTGTTGAGATACATAGAGACACCTAGATCCTATGTCATAGTCTAAATAATTGCAATATAAATGTACTCCCACTATCCTATGTATGATCTAGATCTACATAGGAGGGTCCAATATGATTTTACACCTAGATCATGATCTCTTACTAAAAAAAATACCCCACTCAATACATGAATTCAATCATTGTAAAGATTTTATTTATAGTACTATATATGTATTGATTCTTTCTTCAACTAGGTATGTATTGATGACCAGATCTTACATATTTAGACCAACCATAACAAAAAAATCCCCCTAATATGGTTCCTACCATTTTAGGAAATAACTTCTCTCCATTCATGGTGATTTTTTAGATGAAATGCTCCCACTATACTCGGGCACTTTTCTTCCACAAGCCAGAAGCTGTGTCTAAGGAAATATGAATCTTTATAATCATTAATTAGCTATCAATAATAGAATATATGATACCCAAAGACACCTTTGTATGAACTTGTGGTAAGATGTACAAATGAATTGGAATAAAGTCACCCTAAATAGTGGGTTTCAATCAGTGGAACAATCTTCCTTAGGAAAATCCTATTATATCTCCGTAATTCAAAAAAACATTAATCCAGACATCGATTTTTGAACATGGTCTATGATCATTCCTTGAAATGTTTCTCTATATCACTCTTAAGATCTAGAAAGACCTACATTACAACTTACAACATCCCCCTTCATGCCTCAAGATGGTGGAACATTATCTATTAAATTATTATGGAATGAAAAAATAATAATATTTTAGTCAAAGATAAACGAACTTAAATTATAGCTCTCAATGTCCTTGTCGTAATACATTAAATGACATGGTCCTTGTCCTGGTCACATGACATTAAACTGTACAATTCCTCAACCCTTGTCATGGGGAGCCTCTTTTACCAATATTGTACATACACTGTATAACCCCCAATAACTACATAGGAATTGATTATCATTCCATCATGGCATGTAGTGATGATTAGATCCTATATTCTAGGCCAATTTACCACAGCTACAAAAAAATGTGTCTTTCCTTATTTACAGACACAAACTCAATCTGAGTGGGTGGGTTTTTACTTATTCTCTGACCCCACCATTGAATATTTATGATCGAAAAAAAATCCACATCTTATGAACATGTCAAAGTTTTTTAGGATTATTTTCTCCATTCATGGATAGTGCCAAAATAGATTACCCATTCATTATCACACACTTACAATTCACAAAACACCCTCTGTGGGATTAAGAAATCTATGTCTTCACAAACTCTCTGGTCATCGGTACTAGGTTGTTAGCTTCCTAAATACACCCTTGTTTAAATATGTATTAATAACCTTCATTTGGATTTGCATAAGTCACCCACCGAAAGGGCCTTTCTACCATAAGCACTTTCACCCTCAGGAGTGCCTCTTCTATCTCTGTAAGCCCCAACAACATTGTGATGGAAACTATTTTTCAAACATGTTCCATACCAATTAGTTACATACTAATCTCTTGTCATGTTTTAGATCTAGAGACCATAGAATCGTGACTCAAAATTCATTATTTTTTGCATCTGAAGAACATTGGAACATTCTCATCCCAAAATCACTACTTGGGTCGCCATTCCAAAACTCGCAGTCAATAGTGTTCTACCTAATACACCCATTGCATTAGTATAGCATGAAATAATCTGAAATTCCCACAAAAAGAGAAATAATACTCATCAGACTTAAAAATTGAAAAGGGAACCCTAAATAAAAGTTGAGCCTTAGCTCACTAAATGTGCACACCACATGGTCTAGATTAAAAAAATTGAGCATTGAAAATAAAGAGGCATGAAATATGATAGGCTGAAAGCCTACAAAGGCAAGACAAATGAAAATCCATGTCACTACCTCTATGTCATTATTATACCTGACTATGGAAAAAATTTGGTTGATGACACAAAAGACAAAAAAAATTAGGGACCTTCATATGACCCAAGTAACAGTGTAACTATTCCTGCTAAATCAAAACATTGAAAACCCCTACAAAATCATTAAAAACATAAAAAAATTAAAAACCCATAAAAAATCTAAAAAATGATAAAAACACTAAAAACCATTAAAAGGCCCTAAAAACACTAAAAACACATAAAACCCCTAAAAACATAAAAATCCCTAAAACCCATAAAAACCATAAAACCCACTAAAAACTTTTAAACTCTATAAAATGTTAAATAACTCTAAAACCCATAAAAATTCTGAAAAACTAAAAACCCAAAACTCCTTAAAAACTCTAAAAAAATATAAAATCCCCAAAATCCCTAATAACCATAAAAATAATAAAAATCCAAAAAATAATAAAAACATTAAAAACCTTACATACCCTAAAACACCCTAAGAAATCAATAAAACGTTTAAAATAATTAACACCCCTAAAAAAATTAAAAACCATTAAATCCATAAAATCCAACAAAACCCGCAAAGACCCTAAAATCCTGAAAAACACCAAAAAATAAAAATCAATAAGGTTCCTAAAATTCATCAAAACCTATAACAACATAAAACCCCAAAAAATACTAAAAACCCCAAAAAATACATAAAAATTTAAGAAACCTCAAAAGAACCAAAAAAACCCTAAGAAACCCTTAAAAATTTAAAACATATAGAAATAATAAAATACTTAAAATTATAAAAACCATTAAAACACTAAAACCTCTAAAACCCTCAAAACCCTCAAAATCCCTAAAACCCTAACAACATAAAAATTCTAAAAATACCTAAAAATCCCTAAAAACAAAAAAACCATGAAAACCTTGAAATGCACTATGATAACCTCAAAATCCCTAAAACCATAAAAACAAAAAAAAATCACTAAAAACACACAAATACCTAAAAACCCTAAAACTCCTAAAAATCATAAAACGCCATAAAATCCCTAAAAGCATAAAAACCCATAAAAACCTATATATAACTAAATAAAACATTATAAACATAAAAATACTTAAAACACCTAAAATCCAAAAATGATAAAACCCCTACAGAATCCTTAAAAACCCTAAAATTCCTCAAAACATCTAAAACCTCTAAAAACCATAAAATTCCTCAAAATACCACAAAATCCTTAAAATGTAAAAACACTAAAAACCTTCAAAATTCCCTTCAAAACCTTAAAACCCTAAAAACAATTAAAACCCCTAAAAACATAAATAATTCTTAAATCACTAAAAATCATATTATGGGTTTTAGAGTTTTTTTTGGATTTTATGGTTTTTTATAGTTTTTTGGGATTTTATGGGTTTTAGGTTTTTTAGTGTTTTTTGTTGTTTTTTTAATTTTTTAGGCTTTTTATGTTTTTTTTAGATTTTAAACATTTTTAGGGGTTTGAAAGGGTTTTTATATTTTTTATGGGTTTTTCATATTTTATAGTATTTTAGGGTTTTTAATGATTTAATGGGTTTTTATGGTTTTTATGATTTTTTATTGATTTTTTCATTTTTAATTTTTTAGGTGTTTTAATTTATTTTAGGTTTCTAAGGTATTGTTATCATTTTTCAAGGTATTTATGGTTTTTTATATTGTTATATATTTTTGGGGGGTTTTATGATTTTTATTTTTTTATGGTTTTTAGTTATTTTGAGGGTTTTTATGTTTTTTAGGTTTTAGGGGTTTTATATTATTAGAGTTTTTTCATTCTTTAGGATTTTTATGTTTTTTAATTTTTTAAGGTTTTCTTTGGATTTTTCATTATTTTTAAGGGTTGTTAAATTTTTAGGGATATTTTAGGGCTTTTTATGGTTTTTAGGCATATTAGGGATTTTACGGTTATTTGAGTTTTTAAGGTTTTAAATATTTATTAGATTTTTTTACATTTTTATGGTTTAAAGTGTTTTCAGATATTTTAGGGGGTTTAAAAGTTTTTAGGAGTTTTTATGGTTTTATGGGTTTTATTTTTTTTTTGAGGGTTTAGTTTTTTAGGGTATTTTTAGGGTTCTAATCATTTTTCAGGTTTTTATGTATTTTAAGTGTTTTTGGGGTTTGATGTTTTTTAGGATTTTATAGGGTTTTTAAACATTTTTACTTATTTTTTAGGATATTTATGGTTTTTAGTGTTTTTATGTATTTTCATGTCTATTAAGTTTTGTAATGTTTTTAAGGGTTTTTTATAGTTTTTAGGGTGATTTAGGTTTTTAGAGATTTTATGTGTCTTAGGGTTTTTAGGGATTGCTTAGGGGTTTTCATAGTTTTTATGGATTATTATTTTTTAGTGAATTTTTTCGCTATTTAGGATTATTATGGGTTTTAAGGTTCCTAGGGATTTTGATGGTTTTTTTAGTTTTTAGGGTTTTTATGGTTTTTTGGGTTTTAGGGTTTTTTTTAGTTTTTAGGGTTTTTTTAGTTTTTAGAGTTCTTTAATGTTTTTAGGATTTTGAATTATTTTTATAGTTTTTAGTGAGTTTTATGGTTTTTATGGGTGTTATGTTATTTAGGGTTCAATGGTTTTCAGGGTTATTATGGATTTTAGTTTTTTTAGGTTTTTAGGGGTTTTATGTGTCTTTAGGGTTTTAAGGGTTACTTAGTATTTTTCATATTTTTTAATGGTTTCTACATTTTTACGGAATTTTAGATCATTTTTAGGATTTATATTGGTTTTTAGGGTTTCTAGGGATTCTGTGGAGTTTTAGTATTATTTAGGGATTGATGGATTTTTTGGTTTTAGGGTATATTTTGAGTTTTTAGTGTTTTTTAGCATTTTTTGCAGTTTAATGTGTTTTTAGAGTTTTAGGGGTTTTAGGGATTTTAAGGGATTTTAATGATTTTTAATGTAATTCATTTTTTATGGTCTTTTAGGGTTTGGGGGTTTCTAGTGTATTTTGGTTTTTAGTTGTTTTAGGTGTTTTTAGGTTTTTATGATTTTACTATGTTTTTTAATGGTTTTTAGTGTTCTTTACATTTTTTTGGTATTTTTAGAGATTTTTTATGATTTTTATTGTTTTAGGGTTTTAGTGAATTTGAGGTGTTTTATAGTTTTTACGGTTTTAGAAATTTTTATGTTTTTTGGGGTTTTTTGAGTTTTTTTGGTTTTTATAGTTTTATGAGGATTTTTTCATGGATTTTAAGGTTTTTTACATTTTTTATATATTTTTAGTTTTTTTGGGTTTTTTGTTTTTTAGGGTTTTATGGATTTTGAGGGGGTTAAAGATTTATACATTAGTTATGGTTTGTTTTGGTGTTTATGGTTTTTTAGTTTTAGATTTTTTATGTTTTTTATAGTTTTTATTGTTTTTAGTGGTTTATGGATTTTTGTGGTTTTAATAGTTTTATGGATTTTCTAGGGTTTTATGGGTTTTTTTTTGTTTTTATGGTTTTTTGGGTTTTTGGTTTTTTAATGTTTTTAGTGATTTTTTAAATTTTTGGATTTTTAGGGGTTTCTTTGGGATTTCACGGTTTTTAGGACTTTTTATGGTTTAAGTTATTTTTAGAGGGTTTTAGGATTTTTAAGGATTTTTATGGTTTTTAGGGACTTTGATTGGTTTCAAGGTTTTATGGGTTTTAGGGTTTTAACCTTTTTAGTTTATAGAGGTTTTATATATTTTATGTTTTTAAGGTTTTATTTTTGTTTTTCAATATTTTAAGGGGTTTTTTCATTTTTAAGTGATTTTTAGGAATTTTTGTATTTTTTTGGTTTCTAGTGTTTTTAGGAATTTTGAGGGGTTTTAGGGTTTTTTGGGGTTTTTGGGTTTTTTGGGTTTTTGGGGGTTTAGGGCTTTTCAAAGTTATTTCAGGTATTTAAGGTTTTTATAGTTATTTAATGTTTTTTAGTCTAAAGTGTTTTTATATTTTGTAGTGGTTTTTATATAATTATGTGTTTAAGGATCTTTAAGGTTTTAGGGGTTTTTTGGGTTTTTTGGGTTCTTAGAGTTTTTATCAATTTTTATTTTGTTTTTATGGGTTATCATTGTTTTTAGGTATTTAAGGTTTTATATATCATTTTCAGGGTTTTTAGGGTTTTCTCATTTTTAGGGATTTTAGGGCTTTCTAGGATTTTTTTGTTTTTAGGGTTCTAGGTAATTTGATATTTTTAGGGATTTTATGGTTTTTTGGGGTTTTTTTGTCTTTTGGGTATTTTGTGTCTTTTTTACTTTGTTATGGTTTATAAGGTTTTTTATAGTTTTTAAGGTTTAAAGGCTTTTTAGAGTTTTTACTGGGTTTTTTAGGGTCATTTGGGGTTTTAGAGTGTTTAAATTATTTTAGGGGTTTTATGGTCTTAGGGAGTTATTGGGTTTTAGGGACTTTTATGGTTTTTAGGTTTTTTTATTTTTTTTATATTTTTTAGGGTATTTAACCATTTTTATGCTTTTATGGGTTTTTACCTATTTTTTTAGGTTTTTAGGGGTGTTTATATTTTTAGATATTTTTAGGTATTTTTTTTAGAATTTGTATGGGGTTTTTGTTTTTTTAGGGATGCTTAGTGGTTTTAGGGTCTTTAGGGGTTTTATGGGTATTAACATTTTTAGGTTATTTAGTGTTTTCATGTTTTTTAGGTTTTTAAGGTTTTCTTAAGTATTTATAGGGTTTAGGGATTTTTTTGGTTTTGAGCTATTTTTAGCGATTATTTTATGTTTTTTATGGTTTTTAGGGTTTTGAGGGCTTTTGAGAGTTTTAATATTTTTGTTGGGTTTTTGGGTTTTTTAGGGTTTTTAGTTTTTTATTTTTTATGGGTTTTAAGTGATTTAATGTTTTTAGGGGTTTCTTAGGTTTTTTAGGGTTTTTTGTTTTTTTACATTTTTAGGTATTCTTAGGTCTTTCTTATGGTTTTTATGGTGTTTTGTTATTTTGAGGGGTTTTAGTGTTTCAGTGAATTTATAGTTTTTGGAATTTTTTAGGTTTTTAGGGGTACTAAGTTTTTTTAGGTTTTTAAGGATTTCTTAGGGGTTTTGGGGTTTTTTATGTATTTAGTAATTTTTAGGTTTTTTATGTTCTTTTAGGGTTTTTTGGGATTTTGATGGTTTTTTGGTTTTTGGGGGGGTTTTAGGGGTTTTATGATTTTTTCAGTTTTTAGGGTTTTTATATTTTTTAGGTTTTTATGTTTTATTAGAGATTTAACCTTTTAAGGATTTAAATGTTTTTTATGGTTTTTAGTGGGGTTTATGTGTTTTCATGAGGTTTGAGTGTATTTTGGGGTTTTATGGGTTTTATGGTTTTTAGTGTTTTTTGCATTTATTAGTGTTAGTAGGGGTTTTTATGTGTTTTTTGATTTTAAGGTTTTCTTAGGGGTTTTCAGGGTACATAGGTATTTTTATGTGTTTTGGGATTTTATGTCATTATTTAATATTTTTACGGGTTTTATGGTATTTTTAGATTTTTTGGGATTTTTGGGTTTTGGGGGGTTTAGGGGGTTTAAGGATTTTAGAATTTTCAACATTTTTTACTGTTTTAGGGGTTTTAATTTTTTATATGTTTTTAAGGTTTTCCTAGGGGTATTCAAAGTTATATTGGTTTTTAAATTTTTAGGGATTTTAAAGGCTTTTTTAATGTTTTTATGTTTTTTATGGTTATTAGGGATTTTGAGGGTTTATATGGTTTTTTGTGATTTTAAGACTATTTTAGATTTGAGGTTTATAAATGTTTTTTAGAGTGTTTTAATGTTTTTAGAGTTTTTTTAATAGTTTTGGGGGGTGTAAAGGGGTTTTATACTTTTTAATGCATTTTAGGGATTTAATGGGTTTGGGGTTTTCTAATGTTTTTAGTGGTTTTATTGTATTTATGGGGTTTAGGGTATTTTTAGGGTTTTTAGAATTTTTAGATTTTTAGGGTTTTTGTTTTTTAGTATTTTAACGTTTTATTAGAGTTTTTTTTGGTTTTAGTGGGTTTTTATGGTTTTTATGAGTTTAAGAATTTTTTATGATTTTTAGAGGTTTTAGTGTTTTTAGGGTTTTAGGTGTTTTTAGTGTTTTTAGTTTATTAATTATTTATTTTTGGTTTTTAGGGTTTTAGGTTTTTTGATATTTTAGGTATTTAAAAATAATTCTTTTGAATTTTTTTGATTTTTTCAGTTTTATGTATTTTGAGGATTTTTATGTGTTTTTATGTTTTTTTGGTTTTTAAGGTTTTTATGTTTTTTAATAATTTTTTAACGTTCTAGGGGTTTAAAGGGTTATTAGAGTTTTTAGTTTTTTTAGGTTTTCAGGGGTTTGAGTTTTTTATAGTTTTTATTATTTTTAAGTGTTTTTAGTGTCTTTTGGGTTGTTTAATGTTTTTAGGGTTTTTAGGGTTTTTAGAGGTTTAATGATTTTTTTTGGTTTTTAATGTTTTCATAGGGATTTTCTGGGTTTTTATATTTATTTTTTGGGTTTTTATTGATTTTTTGGGTTTTTTATAGTTCTTTGTGATTTTGAGGGGTTTTAGGGATTTTTAGGATATTTATTGGCTTTAGTTTTTAGGGGTTTTAAATGATTTTAGGTTTATAAGGTTTTATTAGGGTTTTTAGGGTTTTTAACATTTTAAGTGATTTTTATGATTTGTATGGGTTTTTGGGCTTCTAGATATTTTTAGGGTGTTTAGGGGTTTTAGGATGTGTAGGTGTTTATGGGTTTTAAGTGTTTTTGGTTTTTTAGGTTTTCATAGTGATTATCATGGTTTTTAGGGTTTTTATGATTTTAGCTATTTTTATGAATTTTTTGGATATTTTTTTATAGACTTTGAGGGGTTTTTTGGTTATTATGGTGTTTAGTGTTTTTAGGTTTTAGGGTTTTTTTTTGTGTTTAATGTATTTAATGTTTTCATAGGGTTTTAGGGAATTTATTATTTTTTTGTTTTTTGGGATTTTTATGGATTTGTAAGGATTCTTATGAATTTTAGGGTTATTATGGATTTTGGGGGTGTTTTTGGGTTTTGGTTTTCTTTGTGTTTTTATGGGTTTTTTGGGATTTAGTATTTGCTTTGAGTTTTTTAGGGTTTTATGCGTTTTTTGTGTTTTTTAATATATTTAGGTGTTTAATAGGTTTTTAGGTTTTATAGGGTTTTAGTGTTTTTAATGTTTTGTAGGGGATTTTATGGTTAGTATGGGGTTTTAGGGTCTTTTAGGAGTTTTATCATTTGTTATGTTTTTTGGGGTATGAGGTGTTTTTAGGTTTTTGTGGTTTTATTAGGGTTTTTAGTGTTTTTATGTTTTTATGAGTTTCTTGAGATTATTTATGATTTTTATGGTTTATTTTGGGTTTTAAGGATTTTAAGGGTTTTGTGGGTTTTGAGGATTTTTATGGATTTTTAGGATTTTAATCTTTTTTATGATTCATAAGGGTTTTAAGTGTTTTTAGGTTTTTGATTTTTTTTTTTTTTGGTTTTTAGGGTTTTTAGGGATTTTAATGTTTTTAGGTATTTTAGGTATTTTTTATAATTTTTAAGGGTTTTTGGGATATTTATGGTTTTTAGGCATTTTTTAGGGTTTTAGGTTTTTTGGGGGTTTGAAGGGGTTTTTTAGTTTTTAGGGGTTTTAATGTATTTTAGTGTTTTTTAATGTTTCAGGGGCATAAATGGTTTTTATATTTTTATTGGTTTTTTTTGTTTTTATGGTGTTTGGGTTTTTATGGTTTTTAGTGGTTGTATGGTTTTTTGGATTTTTTAGGGGTTTTAGAAATTTTTTGGGTTTTGTTGGGGACTTATGTGTTTTTATTTTCTTAAGAATTTCTTAGTATTGTATGGGAGTTTTATATTTTTAAGGATTTTTATAGCCTTTTATGGTGTATATGGTTTTATGGTTTTGAGTGATTTTTAATGTTTTAGGGTTATTAGGGTTTTTTGGGGTTTTAGGGGGGTTTTAGTTTTTTAGGGGTTTTAAGGATTTTAGGGTTTTTAACATTTTTATGAAGATAAATGATTTTATATTTTTTATTCATTTTGATGGTATTTATGGTTTTTAAGGTTTTTAGGGATTTTAGGTTTATCAAGTATTTTAGGGTTTCTAGCATTTCTAGGTATTTTCGGGGTTTTATTTTTTTTGGTTTTTAAGTGTTTCTTAGGTTTTTTAAGGTTTTAGGGTTTTTTCATTTATAGTATTTTAGGGATGTTTAATATTTTTAATATTTTTATGGTTTTGAAGATTTTGAGGGTTTTTTGGGGGGTTTTAGCATTTTTATGGGTTTTAATGGGTTTCATGTGTTTTTAGGGTTTTTTATGTTCTCTTATGGGTTTTTGGATTTTTATGTTTTTAATATTTTTAGTGATTCTTAGGTTTTTTTTATGATTTAATGTGATTTTAGGGTTGTAATGGATTTTTAGGGTTTTTCTTGTTTTTGCGGTTTTTGTAGCATTTATGGGTTCTTTGGGGTTTTAGAGTTTTTTTTAAGTTTTAAATATTTTTTTTTAGTTTTTTAATTTTTATAATGGTTTATTTAGTGTGCTTTAGTGTTTTTATGGGATTTGAGGGGATTTGAGTGTTTTTAGAGGTTTTGATGGTTTTGAGGGTTCTATAGGGGTTTTAGAGTTTTTTTAGGGGTTTTATGTATTTTTAGGGTTTTATGGTTTTCTTAGGGGGTTTTCATGTGTTTTAGGATTTTTTACATTTTTATGAATTTTTAAGTATTTATTAGAATTTTTATGTTTTTAGGAATTTTAGGTATTTTAATCGATTTTAAGGTTTTTAGGGGTTTAGGGTTTTTTTGGTATTTAGCGTTTATATAATTTTAGGGGACTTAAATTTTTTTAGGTTTTTATGGGTTTCACTATGGATTTGAGGGTTTTTGAAATTTTTAGGTTTTTGGGGGCTTTAAAGTGTTTTTTGAGTATTCAGGCGTTTTAGGGATTTTAAAGGTGTTTAGGATTTTTAGTAGTTTTATGGTTATTTTGTGTTTTTATAGGGTTTTTTTTGGTTTTTATGGTTTTTAGATTTTTTAACATTTTTACGGGATTAATGGGGCTTTAGATTTTTTATTTTTAGGGTTTTTGCATTTTTTATTATTTTTAGGTGGTTTATGGTTTTAGGGGGTTTTAGTGTATCTTGAAGGGTTTTTAGGGGTTTAGAATCAATTTTGTTTTTCAGGGGCTTAAGTGTTTTTAGTTTTTAAGGTTTTCTTTGGGGTTCTTAGGGTTTTAAGGGTTTTTACATTTTTGGGGATTTTTATGGATTTTTTTAGTATTTTTATCTTTATTAGGGGGTTTAGGGATTTTGGGGGTTTAAGTGGTTTTTAGGGTTTTTTTAGTTTTTTATAATTTTTTGGATTTTTAGGGGTTTTAAGTGTTTTTAAGTTTTAAATTTTTCTTATGATTTTTAGGGTTATTTATGGATTTTAGTTTTTTATGTATTTATGGATTTTCAATATTTTTTAGGATTTTTATGGTTTTTAGGGTGTTTTGGGGTTTTGGGGATTTTATGATTTTTAATGTTTTTTTGGTTTTTTTTAATTAGGGTATTTTATGGATTTTAAGGTTTTTTAGACTTTTTCTATCATTTTTAATGTTTTAAAGGGTGTTTAGAGATTTTAGTTGTTTTAGGGTATTATGGGTATTTAGGTTTTTAATGGTTTTTATTTTTAGTTGTTTTTTGGGAATTTTAGGTGGTTTTAGGGGTTTTAGAGTTTTTTGGTTTTTAGGGGATTATGTGTTTTTAGGTTTTTATGGTTTTTCTGTGTTTTTGGGTTTTTTATGCTTTTAGTGATTTTTATGTATTTTTTGGATTTTATGGTTTTTTAGTGTTTTCATGGATTTTGAGGGGTTTTAGAGTTTTTAGCGATTTTTTATTTTCATAGGCATTTTTGGTTTTTAGGGTTTTTTGTGTTTTTTATTCTTTTTATTATTCTTTGAGTTTTTAATGTTTTTAGTAGTTTAAAGTATTTTTAGAATTTTTAGTGGTTTTTAGGGGTTTATGGGTTTCAAGGGCTTTTATGGGTATTTTGGGTTTTTTGGTATATAGGGGTTTTTAGGGTATTAAGGGTTTTTATACGGGTTTTAGTGTTTTTAGGGGTTTTAAGTGTTTTTATGTTTCTAATGGTTTCTTAGGGGTTTTTCGCATTTTTATGGTTTTTTATATTTAGAGGGTTTTTTATTGTTTTTTTATATTTTTATGGAATTTTCTATTTTAAGTATTTTTATGGGGTTTATAGTTTTTAGTATTGTTAGCATATTTAGGTTTTTAGGAGTTTTAAGTGTTTTTGTTTTTTATGTTTTTATTAGGTGTTTTTAGGGATTTTAGGTTTTTTACCATTTTAGGTATGTTTATGGATTTTTAGGTTTTTTTGGATTTTTAGGGTTTTTAGGTATTTTAGGTGTTTTAGGGGTTTTTTTTGGTTTTTAAGATTCTTTTTAATTTTTAGGGGTTTATTTTTTTAGAGTTTCTTAATGTTTATAGGGGTTTAAAGGGATTTTTAGAGTTTTCAATGTATTTTTAGTGTATTTATTGGTTTTTATAGCTTTTAAGAATTTTAGGGGATTTATGGTTTTAATGGTTTTTAATTTTTTTATGTTTTAGGGGTTTTAAGAGTTTTTAGGTTTTTATGTTTTTCATAGGGGATTGTCAAGTTTGTTAGACTGTTTTATGTTTTTTGGGATTTTTAGGGCCTTTTTGGGATTTTTATGGATTTTTAGGGTTTTTATGGATTTTGAGGGGTTTTGCGTTTTTTAGGGTTTTTGATTTTTACAGTTTTTTGGTTTTCAGTGTTTTAGAATTATATTAAGTTTTTAAGGGTTTATAGTGTTTTTTATTGATTTTATGGGTTTAAAGTGTTTTTAATATTTCAAGAGGGGGATGGTTCCTGAAAACTCCACTTAGAATGTGAGAAGGTTTCCATGAATGTGGAAAGTGTAGAATCAAAACCTAGAAATGAGTGAAAATTTATTAATGGGTAATAAGTCTGAAATAGAGGGGATCTTTTCTACATAGAAGTATCACAGTGAGGACTTCCTATCCATGTGGCACCCTACAATTTCACAGTCATTTACAGGGTCGTGACAGCATTTTCCAGCTCCCACAAATGAAGAGGCCTCACAGTTGATTTGGACTTCTGGCCATCCTAGAAGGTGGATACACCCTTGCCTCTGTAAAAATACCACATGGTGAACCAAGAAGAGGATGATGAAAAATAGAGATAATGTGTGGGAGGAATTGATTTTCAAAAGGTAAAAGTATCTCATAAGGCTAAGATGGAAAGGGAAATCACCAAACCATCTGCATACTAAAAATCCATTATGGAAACAATCCCATGAACCATATATAGATAGAATATTTGTAGGTAATCACCCTATGTAGAAAAAGGCTTCATGGAAGGATCCCCTCCCCACGTAGAAGAATTTTATGTCGAATGAACTCAAGCCTGCATAACAAAACACTATTTGGGAGGAACGTAAACATGTGTAGCAAAAAGAAACACGGTGGGAACCCCATACAGTATGGAAAAATTCTATGTTGAATGGGGAATATTGGTGTGTTCACTATACTGCTCTCATTTCATTCGTCTAGTGTAGTGTTTTCCCCCACCTTGGCCCCTCCATTAACCATCCTAATGGCCTTCTCTAACAGTGTCTTTTCTGAGAAAAATGAGGTCCCATTTTTCCCCCTTTGTGAGGTACCACACCAAAGCCTCTCCCAAATCCACCATATATGATTGATAAAATCAAAGGGTAAAATAGAATTCCCTCTGGGTCATACATTCCCATGGAAAATATGGTGTTATTGGAAAACTACTTAATAAGTGGGATCCTCAAAATTCTCTCTATCATAAATTCCTTTTGTAACTGGGGTCCCAACCTTGGAGGTAGTTCTAGAGACCTCCCTGTTTCAGAATGTGGGGGTGGGGACACTAGATTTTCCCTTTGATGGGGATTAATTACTCATCCCCTTCTCTTATCCTTAGGAATTGAGAGCCGGGAATCCCTCCTATAGCAAGCCACTATTCCTTTCCTATAGGTTTATCATTGGATAGATGTTACTATTCTAGATACAAAAACAAAAGAGGTGATTAGAACATAGAAAACATCTCTCTCTCCCATTTCCCTAACCTCGTCCACTAGTAGACAGAGGAAATTGTGTGGTTTTTTAGAACTTTGAATTCCTGTTGTTTGTCACACTGAGTATGACTAAAGTGGGCTTAGAGGTTTGTAATGATTGTAGCCTCCACCTTATAAATTGTACTTGGGCCTCCTATTCAGTATAATCCCCAACCATACTCACCACATGTGCCTCTTACTCGGTATATACCCATCCATGTTATCACAACCTCAAAGGGACATATTCCCCATGAGGAAAACCATAAAGGGTCATATTCTTAATGAAGAAACCACTTGTGCCACTATCAAATGTGCAATCCCCATACCTTCTGAACATATGGGCTATGATTCTTGACTAACTAAGATATAGAGGAAGCCTTCATAAGTTTGAAATTCAATACCCAAATTTTCCCCAATGTTCTTTAGGATAAAACCACAGTAGGGTCATATCCAACCTGGAGGGAAATATTCCTTCTAGGTCTCCTTCATCACAATACTTATTAGAATATAGTTCCAGTAAGATCATTCCCCCACCTGGGATACCACATCCTTCCAGGTTCTTTTAGGCTGCTTCAACATAAGTCCCACACCAACCCTTTACTAGGAAACTTTCACCTCAATATCATTGCCACAAGGAATTAAAATACGTGGTTTCTTATTGAAACATGACCTTAAAGGTATGATGGGTCCCATAAAGTGGAACTAAACTATGTGGGTTCTTATTCCTTTCACGAGGATATATAAGAATCATGTTTAAAGGGCCTAATCCTGACACTAAAATAACTATTTTCTTCCTATATTACTCTAAATATATAGTGCCCCACTATATGTCTTAAAAATTATCATCGTAATAATAAAAAACCGAGGAATTTATAATCCAAACATTCCAAAGGTTACCATTGATATATTACCTCATATAAATAAAAATATCCCCATATATGGATAACATTAGATAAATACAAATGATTCTAAATTCAATACCTACTATTGATCAGTTATTCACCTAAGGGGGACTTTTTATGTATATTTTTGGTTTAATAAAATATCCATGAACATGTATTAAATGAAATATATAAGGGAGTCCCTAAATAGTTAATAATTTTCCCCAAAAGTGTGTGATGATTCTGACATCCCATCCAATTCACCAAAGTTTGTTCTTAAGTATCATTTTACATGTTCCCTAATGAATTCCTGCCTTTGAAAATTAGGTCCATTATTCATCAGAGATATGAGATCTATTAGGTGTTTCCAGTTCCACAAAAAACCCATTGGAAACCTACCCATCTTCTATGGACTCAAAAAATGGTGAACCTAACGTGAATCCTGAACCAAGATGGTTGTGCTGGCCACATGTATAGCCCCTCTCTCACTATCACAAAGTCAAAGTGTGCTAAACATTAATTCAAAATGATTGATTAATCATTTTTTCTCTTATTAAGATGATTATTTTACGGGTTTAACTTGTTTTAATATCATACATGTTCTCCCACAATAACTCCCTTCAATACAAATGGAATTTCACCAGTTCAAGAAGATGCATTGCTCAACCATTGAACAAGATGGATCTTTATCCAATCAAAGGATGTTATTACCAACCCAAATCCCTCAACGCCATGTTTAAAATATTCTAATTTGATAGTATCACCTTAATGGTACTCTCATAACTCTTGAGGCTACACTAAGGTCCCTATAGTTTATGAAACCCCACTAATCATCAGCTATGCGATGACTGGTGGTCCGAAAGTCAATGGTACTAGTATCCGTCTCGAACTGTTTTGAGAGACTATCCCTAAAAAACATAACGAGTTCTTACCATACCTTACGGAAGATGGTAAAGTGGTCTA
This sequence comes from Viscum album, assembly GCA_963277665.1. Lineage (NCBI taxonomy): Eukaryota > Viridiplantae > Streptophyta > Magnoliopsida > Santalales > Viscaceae > Viscum > Viscum album. The sequence continues at coordinate 1,120,590,392 of OY728152.1, forward strand.
TAGTGACATAATAATAGAAACATTGTGGTCCCACCTAAGGTCTATTTCCATAAATCACCACCTCCAATGATGGACATCTCATCATCCTTTGCATGAAGAGGACACTACCACATGTTCTCCAACCTAATTCATTCTGATACACCCCCTAGGGAATCCCATAGAGGGAAAAAATCAAACATATGAGGATAGCACAATGTTATTCTTCTTTCTAAGGAATCCCTCCAGTCAATTACAGTGGCAGTTAAAGAGCACATGATAATCCATGCACATACATATCAAGTCTGCTAGACAAATATGATAGAAAACAATGAGAATATGAATATACCTTCTCATGCAAATCAACCCCAGAAAACAAAATACAATGTAAAAAATGAGTTGATAAACCTAAATTCTCGTTCATACAAAGGCTTCTAGTTGAATTTGATGAAAAACAACAAGAATGTAAAAATACCAACTCATTCATACTGATACCTCCTACCAAATATGGATGAAAAAAGGAGCATATAAAAATGAGAACTCATGCATATCAATCCCACTAGTAAAATATGGTGGGAATCGACGAGTAGGTGAAAATATCTTCTTGTTCGTGTCAAGATAACCATTCAAATATGATGGAAATTAGATGACTTAGTCACCACACCTCAACTATGAACCGGGGGAAGTATCGTGTTCCTTATCCAACACCTGAAAGGGTGTATATCATTGTTTCATCTAATAATGTTTCTAAACACGTATTATTGATGATGGAAGGTCAAAATAAATTCCAGGTCATATCTTAAAAACTTTCCAATATGTGATCATAACAACGGAAATAGCTAGTATTTAGGCACGAAACTTTTCCTCATCAATCTGGGTGACTCACCCGTACAATGGGATGGTAACTCAAGAATAAACATACACCCCTACTCCCATCTATGAGTTTCATTGACAACATTCTGTGATAAATGGACAACTAGATTGGGTGTACATCCCCATTCCAACTAGGGATCACCAACACATTTCATGGTATGCTCTAGGGAAAGCATTTATCCCTACTCAAATTCTATAAACTTGTCAGCATTTTCTGATAGTAGCACATGAGTCTCCTGAACCCACTCCCATGCATGAGAATCTCCATTCATAACACATGGGACCAATTTCCATTAGGAGAGCATAAAAAAAGAAATCCCACATAATGAAATTCAAGATTTTATAGAAGAATCAATACATTTCTCTATAATAGGATTGGTTTATTAATTTCATTAATAATCAATCAATGGTAACACATGATCCTACTGATCCGTTTCCAAATTACGGAAGTGTTTGTAAGAGTCAGAAGGGTTCTCCCCGTATTTATTTTACTAGAAACTATAGAGGTACTCCCTAGAATGTGTATCATGAAGGATTTCCTTTTGAAAAAAATAATATCTATCGTGAGACAAAATCTCTTTATAAGAACCATAATATACCTCCTCATGGATATAAGATAAATCAATATAAAGTTACACCCCTTACCAGATCAAATAAGAGAAATACATAATATTCCAAGGTGCTTGGAAAGATGGGTCCAGTCATGACTGATACTATATACATGACATGATACATTATTTCTCAACTAGATGATAGATCGAGGAAACATAAATCCTATGAACCACCTTCATATTGTTTCCATTCTAATGATACCCCTACTAGCCCCATTGTTTGTGAAAAAATAGCTTGGAAACAACCATGTTGGGAAGATCAAGTGGATGAATCTCAAGTGGAAGATAAAACAAATATGATAATTATGAGAAGGAAAATGGCCAATGATAATAGACCCCTATTGTGTTTCCCCTAATCCATTTATCAATTCAATATTCTATTGGTACTGTTAGAAGAGTGTATACACAAGATCTGTCTGAACCTCTAGACAACTCTCTACCACCTGAAATTGAATTTCTTTCTTTATGATGGGTATGCATACAATGTTAAATTATTTGGATATTTTATTTTCAAATTTAATTATAATACCCACCCACCATATGAAAAACAAAAGAAATGAATTATAGGAAAGATATTAATCTAGAATTCCTTAATGAATTCTATAAATTACATTTCCAAATCATTGATGCTCTGCCGAATGTTTATCAGGGGATGGGGACAACACAGAGATTTTCATTTAACCTCAATACTGAGTTAGAAAAATACCCTAGAGTTGACATATTGTAATATAATTTATCCAGGGAATATATCATAAAAGACCCATTCTAAATAATTATTTCACACTTGGTAGGAATCATCCCTGAATAATTCTCAAAATAATCGAGTCCTATGAGAGTAATATATCAAAAAAATATTCAATACGGAAACCAAGAACAATAAATAGGATCCTCTCTTAAGTGAATACAATAATCATGCGCTACTATGACCCCATAAGTATTTGCTTCACATATAATAATTAATTTTACCCAACTCATGATCAAAAAGGGTAGAAAATATTCATAGATCAATGGAATTAGAAACATCCACTACAGTATGGGATCATCCCCAACACCTAGGGTTGGGAACATTTTTAACACAAAGTGTCCCTTAAAAGCTAAAACATTTTGCTCGATGCATGAAAATAGAGGAATGGGAGAAACCAAAACCGAGAGGACTGGAATTTTTTTACCTCAACTTACTATTTAATGGAAATTTGTATTTTCCCATTTTGGGGGAACAAAAAGAAATGAGGTATCCCAATTTGACTCATCTCATGACCCACTTCCCTTAGCAAAGACACATGAGAAACTGGTTTGTGGGGATCTCTCTAAGTCACTCTTCACCAATAATCTCTATGAGGATTCCATAATGGAGGTAAGAGCTCCAATAATAGGAACAAATGACCCTCCTATCATTTTATGTCCAATACGACACCTATGATGAATTATGCATCTGTTAAAATCATGGGAATCCCTCTTATGGACAATAGTGAAGTTGAATCCAATGAATAGGAGTAAGTAGAAGGTGGTTTCATTTTGAACATGATCCACATAGATTTAAATAAATAAAGTGTTTTCAACTAGAATTATATGCTTTCCAAAAACACGAGGGATCCATAAAATGTTCTATTACTACCCCCTCGATGAGTTCCTACCAAGGAAAATGGTAAATTTAAGGATGAATATCACCCCTCCCAAAGAGGTTAAACCCCTCAAACTTTAGGATATATTTTATCACCAATATAATGTTATGAAATAGTTTAGTTGAACTAATCTACAATATCCCCAAGGGATATATTCTATAATTAGATCCTCACTCAGTTCTCCCCAACGATTTACATCAACAAAGATGGTTCATCATGGAAATCGAAATGAAGCCAAAACATCCCTACAACGTGGTGTACCAACAAATAATATATTTGGATCCCATAGTATTATATCAAGCGGTATCTATATTTGTTAAAAAACTTGGTATCAGTCATATGCATCCTCATAGGCTAGCCCATGTAGGTTACCCAAAGCGAGCCACTGTAGAGTTTCCATAGATGGAAATACCTATTTCCAACCCTATTCATGTTATTGTTCATCCAAAAATTAACCATGGGATTATTGACACCATCAAATAATTGGATGCTTGATTGAAAGATTTAGAGATATGGTGTGAGGAAACACTTCCAAAATGGAATCCTCATCCTAAATGGGTAACCACTCTCCCACCCCCACTGAATTTTGGGATCCCTACATTTAAAATTTTTAATGGATCAAGAGAACAAATTCATCATCTGACACATTTTGTGCCTTTTTGTGATCCAATGATAAGAACCCCTATGCAATAATTTGTAGTGAATCTTATATGCTTCATGAAAACCTTGAAATAGATGACCATTGTATGGTACACTAGTTTTACATCTTAGTCAATCTTGTGATAGGAAGATCTCCATGGAAAGTTTCTCTTTAAATTAAATTCAATTATATAAAGTAAAATGATCCTTGAACTCTCAAACTAAAAATAATTGGAGAAGCAGAGAGTGTTTTATTTCATTTCTAGGTGGAAGGGGGTGACCGAATCCCTAAATATATAAATTCCCCAAAAAGATTTTATTTCTCTCTATATAGATAACCTCTAGGAAGAGTTTTTAATTACACTCATCCTACTACGATATGGATGCTGGTTTCAAGATCTCCCTATATTTTCTCAATGAATGGAAGATTCCATGTAGAAAACTAATCTCATTTACCAAATAATTCCATCTATTCCAATGAAAAAGATGTGGAAGGAAAAGGTTGTGTCCAACACAATTAAGACATCCTTCACATTGGCTCCATCTCTAAAACCCAAACTATATCATGCGATACCCCTTGAGAGTCAATTGGAACACCCATGTAATCAATATGAGAATAGGGGAATCAATATGGGAAATGATATAATCCATTTAATAGATCCCAAGAGACCCAAATAGGTTAATCTTGATAAAAAAAATATTTTCCCTTTCCCAAGATTTTCGTTTTCAAATAATTTCTATAAAAAGTGGTAGACTCCAGGAAACTAAAGTTGGGTAAAACACCAACCCAAATAGAGTATGTTTCTTATACTTATCATGGGGAAATAGGTGAGTGGAAAGAAGTTTTTAGAAAATTAATGTATAAATTTAGTGATTGGATGGCTCAAAATATAATCATCCAATCTCATGTTATCCTATGATAATTATTGAGGCATTCATCTATGACCCTGGATAATTCTGTGGTGTCACAACCAACCCTATTAACAAAGTAATCCTCCAAAATACAGTATTTTAAAAATCAACATGGTCAAAGGGGTAGGATAAAATGTAATAAGACAAACCTATACCAAGGGAAAAAAATTCTGTGGATCTCTTTCAATTTATTAATTTAGGATTGAAACCACATGTCACACCCCACCAAACAATACCTTCATAAATGGTCATCCAAAAAGATTCCTCATTGAATGAGGAATTCGTCATTGATTCCATTAATGAAATCCATTTATTGGATCCATTATATGATGATGATTATGTATATGAACCCAAGTTCCTTAAACCCAATTGGGGAACCAATGTAAGGGGACACAATAGCCAAGGATATAGGGAAAGAGACAATCACAACATAAACCAAAATTCTAGACATGTCCCTACATGGATTGTTTGTAATGAAGAAACTCTTAGAAGAGACCTTAAGTGAGTTTGAAAATGATAGGAAAATAAACTTGAATGTTACAAAATATTCCCTAACCAGATCATTATGGAATATCAATTATAGGGGTAACAAGTTTCTGATCACGCTCGATAGGTAGGAAGACCTACCCAGCCTAACCCACCATGGACAAGAGCATCTTTTTTACTTCTATTTCGAGGGTTTATCTACCAAAATCCAGTAATTCATCTCCTAAAGTGCTTGTGAAATAGAATCGTTACACTAGGAAGTATATGCCTTTAGCCTAGAAGTTTAACATCTTAAAGAAATTATCCTAGGAGTCAGAAAAGCTGTCGATCCTATACACCTTGAGTTTATCAAATGTCCACAGGGAATAACTGATAGAGGCTCTACTGATCCACTAGGAGTTTTAAGATGAGTTTGATGTAGCTAAGGTCTATCTTGAATAGATCTATCCTAAATAAATTCATCCAGTTTTCTCCATTATAATGAAATAAAAATATATCCTTATATAGGGAAATATTAGACCCTTGTATGTGTATAGCATGGTTAATGGTATTGATGTCTAACATTATTTTATTTTAAATTGATTGAGGGTTAATCTCATTCTAGTACAAAAAATTAATCGTCTAGGCTACAACAAGGCTAACCTAATGCCTTTTTCTCGGACTCTATTGATTTATGAAAAATGTGACCAAAATACCCTTGTAAAAATTAATCTCGGGGCTTAGTTTGGGGACCTTGTATCTAACATGGAATTTCTGGTTGTTTGGTAGGATATGACCTTCAATATTTTTCTCCAAATGACTTCGATTTGTCAAGACACATCAATCCCCTCATCCCTCCATCAATGTATCAAATACTGCATTAATGTAAAAATTGGTAAATAGAATTTTGATAAGGCTATGTTTGAATTTTATGATTCAAATTATATCAATGTAGGATTATATTAGAAGGAGGGAAAATAGCCCATGGATTAATGTTTCTCTTGGGTTACTGCCCCAAATGTTCTAGAAATGACCCCAACCAACTCGTTAAAACAACTTAGTAAACACTATGTGTTACCCATCAATCAGGTCGAGCATATGAGTCCAAATTCAGGCTCATATTCAACAAAATTCATGATATAATACATGATAACTGATCCTTGTATCATTGAAATGTTCCATGACTCTTTAGATAGTGATAAAGTATCAGATAAAAACACCCACATTCCCTCCTATGAGCTTTATAAAATCGTTGTCTCATCAGATGTGTTAGGATGTGGTGTCATGTCACCAAGAGAAAATGAAGATACTCATTCTACATCCCACACTCTATCCCCTCTATAGTTTCAAAGAAACCCCACATTGTTAGTCAGGTCAAAAGAAGTATCTTCATCTTTTGTACATCAAAACATCAGATCCTCTCTTAACTTTAGAGAGATTAGTCCATTACTTGTTCCCCGAATTGAATGGGATGAAGAGGAATAGGAAGAGGAGGAGGAGGAGGACCTAGGGGACACCCCTCTATAATTTTAGGAAGGTGTCTCTACAACCATTGGTGATCAAAAAGAGATAAATCTGGGTACATATGTGTACCCACATCCCAATTTGAATAGTGTGACCATGTACTACAAGGAACAAGTGTTATATACCTCCTTTATGAAGAAATATAAGGTTGTTTTTTCCTAGAATTACACATATATTTCATGCCATAATCTTGAGGTGGTCACTCACCACCTAAGATTTCTAGAGAAACACCAAGTTTATAAGAAGGAAACCATAAGGACACGTCCATCTCAGGCTTCCAAAATTGAATCTTAATTTGAAAAGATCATCATGGAAACATTCTTATGGTAGGTCCAATTTCTAAATTGGATGAACAATATTGTCCCTTTGAATAAGAAGAATAGTAAAATAAGTGTCTGCATTGATTTTAGGGATCTCAAACTGCACTATGCAAAGAATGATTTCACATTCTTGATTACAAAGCTACTGATTGATGTAACATCTTGATACCATGACCTATCTTTCATAGATGGCTATTTAGTGTAGAATAAAATCCTAATGGGGTATGAATATGATGAATCCAATACCTTCAAGTCCCATTAGGGAGTATTTTTCTATTGGGAAATTCCATTTGGATTAAATAATGTTAACACTACATAAAAATGTACCATGGATCACATCTTTAAACATTTCTTGGGGAATTTTCCTAAATTCTAAATTTATAATTTGGTGGTTAAGTATCAATAGTGTTTTGACCACTTGGATAATCTTGAAATTATCTTAAAAACTATGATAGCATAGCTTGAAAATGATCTCCTTAAAAATTCCTTTTGGAGTCACATTAGGTAATTTTATCATCTTCATCTTACACCATTGCGACATCGAATTAGACTGTGAAAAGACAAAGGTTATCCTTAAAATGTCACCTCGTAAAAACCTAAAGTATTTGATAGGAAATTAATTATACTTGACCTAAATTTGGTGAATTATATCCAAACTTATATGAAAATGATTCCATTAAGTAGGTTAATGAAAATGGGGGATACATATAAGTGGAGTTATGACTATCGGGAATAATTCAACAATCTTAATAAATTTCTTTTGATCCCACCAGTGATGTCGAAACATGTTGAAGGAAGACCAATCATTTTGTATTTGACAAACCTAGAGTGGTCACTAGGTTCCTTTCTCACAAAAAAATTGACATTGATAGTGATAATAACCTTTAAAACATTATCTAAACCATGATTTATACTGAGTCTCCCTATTCATATATCAAGATTTGATTCTTGGAACTAATATTTGTAGTCCAGAAATTGAGGAATTACCTGTAGAATTAAGAAGTTTGATTGGTCTCTCATAGAAACCCACTCAATTAAATTTGTTGGAATCCTATATTGACCGTATTTAATTCATGAAAGGTGGTTACCCTGAAGAAGTTTGATAATTAGTTTGTTCCTATGGAAGTTGGAAAGTTCCACCCACTGTAAAACTTCCTTGTAGAACATCCCTTAGTGGAAACAACATCATTGGATACTGAATTAACCAATGAAGAGATATTATCTATTAAAGAGGGCCCCTAGATATGGGATTTGTATTTTGAAGTCATGTCTAGAATACCAATAGGGAAGAAGATAGAGGACCCAAGATCAACAATGTTGGGTTGAGTGTTGTGCTCATTTCTCCAACAAATGTAGTTCTACCCTACTACTTACGACTTTCATAAGGGTGAACAAATAATTAAGTATAATATCATCCTCTCATTACAGGGATAGTATTGAAACTTTAGGTATAAGAATATCACTTGAAGATAATGGAAAATTAATAATTCCTATTCAAGTAGGTAAGTGGTGATTAATAAATCATAAAACAAGATTTGATCCCCCTGATTGAGTATATATGAAGAATAATGGCGGAAGTCCCCTTGAAACCAACATTGGTTCACATAAAACCCTCATAAAATGACCAATTGGATTCCCTATAAAATGTATCTATATATTTTTTATATCCAAACCTAGATGAAACATTGATTAATATTTTATATTGTCAAATGGTAGTGCTTTTGGTTTAAAACAACATACAGGAGATCAACGAGGTCAATCCCATACCTGAACCTGAGAGTGATGTGACGTATTGGATGACACCCATTATGGAAAACCTTCAAAATGGAGTAATCCAATCAGACAGAGTTGAGAAAGAGAAAATATAATGTTGATAAATTAAATTTTTTCTTTATGATGGAAAAAATCATCAATAGGTCCTTTATGAGTGGGGCTATAATTTAGTCCCTATATGATGAATTTTTGTGAAAGCGACCACTAAAATCATGAAATAAGATTACATTTGATCATTCTATTACCACCATTCAGGTTTCAAGATTTCTCATCATATTCATAAGTTGGGGTACTATTGACCCATAATGATATAGGATTTCATGAAATTCATGGGAAAATTAAATTCCGTCTAGGTATATTACAACTTCATTCATGAATCCAAATAGTTATTCCACACTACCAAATACTCCTTGAATATTCCATATGGGGAATTGATTTTGTGGGGCCATATCTGCCTACAACATCCAATAAGTTCAAGTACATTCTTACTAAAATTGAATTCTTCTCCAATTGGGTGGACGTTATACTCCTCAAAGATGTTAAGGAAATTGATATTGTTAGCTTTGGGAGATCCAATATCATTACAAGGCTTGGTATCAATCAAATGATACATATGGATAATGGAACCAACTTTTTATGTTATTATTTGGGAAGGTTTTATCAAGAGTATAACATAAATTCCAACCATTAATATCTCTATCATGGAATGGAAAATAGATAGATAGAGTCTTTAAATAAGGTCTTATCAAATATAAACCAAAATATGGTAGATAAGAATAAAAAATATTGGCCGGAAAAGATATTACATGCCTTAAGGGCTTACCAAACTACAATCTTCACAACCTCACAGGTGACCCTATACTCACTGGTATATGGGATAAAGGCAGTCCTACTCATCGAGGTTAAATTTCCCTCACTTTGAGTTTCCATCAATGAGCAGTGGTCCAACAAAAAACTGTCTTAAAACTATCTAGATGAATTAGAATGACCTTATGGGAAGAGAATACATAAATTTCATCATTTAAAATTCCACCCAAACCATATATCATGATTCTTTAATAAAGACTTTCTCCATCAATCATTCATCAAGGGAAAGATGGTGTTGGTCCTCTGGACTCCAATGATACCCCAAATGAAACATCTAATGTTAGTTCCAAAGTGGGAGGCACCTTATTAAATTCCCAATGTATACTCTGATGGATCTTATTCTAGAATATTGATTGGAAGACACCTTACAATATCCCCCACCAATGAGAGGTTCCTAAATAAATATTTCACACAATCACAATATATATTTTTCTTGATTGTATGATGTTAATCTTCTTGGTAAAATTACTTATCACATGACGTTAAAATGAATGCTAAACATCCTTAGAACAAAAAGATAAACTATAGTCTTTCCCTTTGTAATGAATTTGGGCTGCCTTTATGTCATAAATGTGAGATGTTTCGATGTACCTACCAGAGAATAAACCACCCATGAAATCAGTCTACTACCATACCATGTTACAGAAATATGTATGGATTAATTACCACTCTCATAGTATACTTTGTGATTCCCGAGGACCATATACTATGTTTAGAGTCATCATCAACTCATCATAAAATACTTTCCCTTCATCACTGTGATAGTATCCCTTGTGCAGTGCGTATTGAGAGTTTTTGTAGAAGAGGGTCACCCTAGACCTATATTCAGGTTAATATATCAATTATTTCAAGACATATATGCCTCTTGAATACATTCACATCTCATCATGGTAAAATCAATGTGATGATAAATTGCAGAATTACCATTTAGAAAATCAGGGATGCATCATGTGACTGGGTATGAGAGTAACAAGTGAATATGTTCTCAAGACATGATGAAAAATGGCAGCCTTACCCCATCCTATAAATATGGGATTCCTCATGATAGCTCTGGGATTCCTTAATTTCATCCTCATAAATAGCACCCCAATTTATGACATCACTCTTCTATCATGCCATCTTTCATACATACGTGTGGCTAGATTCATATCCTCATAGGATACGTAGTGATGCCCAAATCCTTTTTCCCATACCAGCTGTAGTTTTCAATCAAAAATGTATCTTTCACTATGTATGATATAAATATATTTGGGTAACTTTACACTCAATGGATAATGTTGGTCTTAATGATTCTTGAGTTCTCAAACACATTTCTTTTGCATATCATGCTCTTAATATTTGGATGTTTTAGATCTCCATAAACATTCTCTATCCCTCACTGATATGATGTCATATTCCAAAGGATACATTTGTATAACTATGAATTGATACACCATAGTTTGGTTTTTCATTTGTTTCCCTTTAAAAGGCTCTATTAACTAGAGGCATATTTATCCTTGGGAGATACTTATTCTATCTCCCTAATCCCTTGAAACATCATACTGGAGAATTATTTTCAAACATGGTCCAAATTTATTTGTCGCATTTTTGTCCCATGTCATTTATCCTGATATGAGAACCCCAAGTTCATGATTTATAATTTACCACATCACATATGAGGCATGTCCGAAAATATTTCCCTGGTAAGACTTTTTTACCTCATTTTTTTCATGACATATGTTCCTATATGTATGTCCTACAACTATGAGACGCCTTATTCCATTTCTTATGAAATTAAACTGCATGGTTTCCCAGAACTATGTATAGCTTGATTCTCATTTCCATGAGATGCATAGTGATTTCTGGATCTTACATCCTATTCTAGCCACCACAAGATCAAAATTCCCATGTGCTTCATTTTATTTGCCTATGTGTTATAAAGGAGACCTTTTCCAATCCTTATTTCCCAAGCCGAGCATAGTTCATGTGGGAATATGATTTTTTTCAAGGTAATTCTCTAATAATCAAGGTGCATTATTCCACTTTATAGGTAGCAAGGTCATGGATGCAAGAACCTAAATGGAACATCAAACATCTTTACAACTTGATGTTAAACTGCATTGTTGATGTCTCCTATATTATGTAAGTTCAATAACCACATGTGTATTCATTCTATATTTGATGTGATATATAGTGATGAACATATCCTATATCTTGGACTATCTAAATACAATAGAACTCCGCCACTCTCCTATGTATCTGAGAAGTCTACATAGGAGGGACCAATATGAGTTCTCACCCTGCTCATGATCTTGTAAAAAAATATCATTCTCCATGAAAGAATTTTATTAGTGTATGTAATCTCTCTAAGAACTACACATGGATTGAATCTTTAAAAATGGGATACATAGTGACATTCAGATATTATGTCTTAGTACTAGCCAAAATTTAAACCCCCCCTTTCCTACATATGGTTCAGACCTATTTATGAAACATTTATTTCCATTCTATATGATTTTGACATAAAATTATCTTCCCATACGGAGAAACATTCCTTCCATAACAAAAAATCTATGGCTAGGGAAATTTAAATCTCTATAATATTTCCTTTTCCAAAGGAAATTGTATGTATGATTCATAAAGAAACCATTATTTAATTTATCAATGATACACACAAGTTTTTCTTTGCATAAGTTGCTCACAAAAAGGTATTTTTGACTAGAGTCAGATTCATCCTCTAGAGAGACCTCTTCTAAATATGAATAATTCTATGCATGGGGGTAGTGTGATGTATGATCTGAAAATATTAAGTTTTCATAGAGGATTATTAAATGAAAAATGAGGTATGTCCCCTTTTTTATGTCTCGACCCTATTATGGGTACATCTTACTACCACAAAGTGATTCAAATGGGACTAGATTCTTCATAAAAATTAACTTCTCTTCTTTCCAATCAGATCTTATTAAGATGGTGGGGGATTTTTTGGGTCATAAAAACTATACATGGAATGTGAGAATGCTTCTATGAATTGAGTAAGGTTAGAATAAAAACATGTAAAAGAGGAAAAAATTATTAAGGGGAATAAAGTATTAAAATGAGAGATATTTTTTTAATAAATGTATATCAATGTGGACCACCTCTCCATGTGATGCTATAAAAATGAAAATTCATATTTAGTTCCATGATGGTGTTTTCTAAATCCTAAAAATGAAAAATAATTTGCGGGTCTATGAAATCATTTTTTAGCTCATGCAAATGAAAATACTTGTGGTCAACATGAATACCTAGCTATCCCGGAAAGTGGTAACATCCATGCCTTTATAAAAATACCATAGGGATAGTTTGGAGGATAATAATGAAAAAATAGAGAGAAGGTGCATGAGTAATCAATTTTCAGCAAGAAAACTTATCAAGTAATGCTAAGTTAGAATGGGAAATCACTCGACTATCTATATACCCAAAATCATTTAGGTTAACCATTCCACAAACCATATGTAGATGGAATATTTGTAGGTCATCACATTATGTTGAAAAAATCTATAAAAAATGATCCCTTCCCTATGTAGGTAAATCCTATGCAGAATGAACTCAAGACCACGTAGCAAAATGATGTGAGGCAGGAACCCAAAACCACATAGAAAAACACTATATGGGGGGAACCCCATCACATGTGGAAAAATAATATATGGAATGGGGGTATCATGGGGTGTTCCACATTCTCGATATCATAGCATTGATCTGGTGTATTTTTTAGCCCCCCCTGTCCCCTTTGTGAACCGTCCTAAAGGCCTTCTCCATCAACATATTTCCTACAAATAGTGAGGCCCTATATGGCCCCTTTTACAAAGTACCACACCAAGGCCTCTCAAAAATCCACCATCTATGCATGATCAAATCAAATTGTACTCTATATTTCCCTCTCAATTATAAATTCCCATGGTAAATGAGGTCATATAGGTAACTTAATTAACAAGGAAATCCTCAAAATTCTCTCGATCATACATTACCATGGTAATGAGGGTCCCAACCTTGGATGTAGTGAAAGGGAACTCCCCGGTTTAGTTAGTGAGGGGGATCACACATGCTTTTACCTTTGATGGAAATTAATGAACTATACTTATCTATTCTACTCTGGAACTGGGAGTAGAGAATACCTCATGGAGTAATCCCTATTCCTTTCTCGTGGACTACATCCATGGATAGATGTGACTATCCTGGACACAAAATAAAAAAAGGATACATTCACATCAGTGCCCTCTATCCCTACTATCGCCCTAAACTCATCCACCAATGGGTGGAGGAGATTTTGTGGTTTCATAGATCTTGGACTTCGTATTTTTTCTCATATTGAGGATGACTCAAGTGGTCATAGAGGTTAAAAATGATTAAGGAATTTGTACTATCAAATGTCTTGGGGCCTCCTATTTAGTATAATCCCTAATCATTCTCCCTAAATTGTCATTTTACTTCTTGTAATCCACAAACATGTTATCACCACCTTAAAGGGCCATATTCCTCTTGAGGAAAACCTTTAAAGGGATATATTTCTGATGAAACAACAACTTGGTCCTCCTTCGATGGTGTAAGACCCAACCCTTCCAAACTATGTGGGATTTGATTCCTGACCAACTGAGAGAAATAGTAATCCTCCATAAGCTCCAAACCCAACACCCAAAATAACCATAATGTTCATTAGGATACATCCCTAGTAGGGTTATATCCAACTTAGTGGGGGTATATTCCTTCCAATTTTCCTTCATCACCATCCTTAGTGGACTATATTCCTAGTAAGATCATCCCCCCTACTTGGGAGAATATATCCTTATAGGTTCTTTCAATTTTTTCATCATAAGTCCCACACTAACCTTTGAGTTGACACCTTTCACCTAGACATTCTTTTCACATGACACTAAACTACATTGGTTGGTCATTATCACAAGACCTTAAATGTATGATGTGTCCCGTTTTGTGGAACCAAACTGTATGGGTTCTGATTTCATTCAGGAGGATATATTGGAAGCCTATTTAAAGGTATCTATATAAACACCAAAATAACTCTCGTTTACCTCGATGATGATAAATTATAGAAAACCCTATAGTTTTTCTTAAAAACAATGTCGTAATAATAAACGATTAAAGAATATATTATCCAAACATACCAAATGGTAACATTGATGGGGAACCTCATATACACATATATATATATATATATATATATATTGATACGGGATCTCAAATACATAAAAATGATTCTAAATTCAGTACACACTAATGGTCGGTTAGTCACTTAAGGGTGACCTTTCATGTATATTTTGGATTTAATAAAGGATTAATGAACACGCTATAAATCAAATATATAGGAGAGTCCTAAAATAGGATATAATCCCCCCACAAAGGTGTGATGAGTCTGACCTCCCATTATCTCAACCGATGTGAGTCCATAGGTATTGTTGTCCATGTATCCAAATGAGCGTCTGCCTTTATAAATATGGTCCATGAGTGATCATGGATATGAGATCCATTAGGGGTTTTCAGTTCCATGAAATAAATCATGCTGGAAATGGACCTGTCATATACATCCATGAAACACTATGTTTTTTGGGTTTTATAATGTTTTAGGTGTTTCAATGGTCATTAGGTATTTAGGGTTTTTATGGTTTTTAGTGTTTTTTTAGTTTTTTGTATTTTTATGTGTTTTTGCCTTTTATGGTTTTTAGGGTTTTTAGGGGGTTTAGGTGTTTTTAAATTTTTAGGGAATTTTTCGATTTTTTATGGGTTTAAAGGATTTTGAGGGTTTTTAGGGTATCATAGGGTTTTTAGGGGTTTTAGATTTTTCTTTTTAGGTTTTTAAGGGTTTTATGTGTTTTTACATTTTTATCATTTTCTAAGAGGATATAAGGGTTTTAGTGGGTTTTATGGATTTTTAGAGTTTTTTGGGTTTTATGGGGTATTAGGGTGCTTTGAGTTATTTATGGTTTTTATAGGTTTTATAGTATTTTCAAATTTTAGTGGTTAAAAGGTTTTTTTGAGTTTTTAGTGGGGTTTTAGGGTTTTATGGGGTTTTAGGCGTTTTATGGGTTCCAGGGGTTTTAGGGGTTTTAGGGGGTTTTAGGTGTATTAGGGACTTTTAGGTTTTTTAATGGTTTAGTTTTTATATGATTTTTAGGATTTTATGTGTTTTTTTTGTATTTAAAGTTTTTCAGGGGTTTTTAGGGATATTGGGTTTTTTTATATTATTAGTGATTTATTATTATTTTTAGTTTTTTTATAGTTTTAATGTTTTTAGGGATTTTGAGGGTTATTAGGGTTTTTTAGGGTATTGGGTTTTTAGGTTTTTAGCATTTTGTAGGCTTTTATAGGTTTTAATTGATTTTTGGGTTTTAATGTTTTCTTAGTGTTTTTCAATGTTTTAATGGTTTTTATGTTTTTATTGATTTTAGGGACTTTTTTAATTTTTATAGTTTCATAGGGTTTTAGTGATTTTGACGGTTTTAAGTGTTTTTAGGTTTTTTAGGGGTTTCACAGTTTTTTATTTTAAGGTTTTTTTAGTTTCTAGGTTTTTTAATGTTTTGTAACATTTTTTGTGTTTAAAGGGTTTTTCGTGTTTTTAGTGGTTTTAGGGTTTTTGTGAGGTTTTTTTAGTTTTAATGATTTTAGGGGTTTTCATGGTTTTTAGGGGTATTTGGGGTTTTAAGCTCTTTTATGGGTATTAGGGTTTTAGAAGTTTTTTTTTGGTTTTTTAGGGTGTTAAAGTGTTTTTAGTGCTTTAATTTTTCTTAGGATTTTTCAAGGATTTAGTTTTTTCTTCTTTTTAGCGAATTTAGGAACTTTTATGATTTTTATGGGTATTGGGGGTTTTTAGAATTTATAGTCTTTTATGTTTTTTTGGGTTATAGTGTTTTATGAGTTTGTTTTGGGATTTTTGGATTTTAGAGTATTTTATGGTTTTAGGTTTTTAAAGGATTTTTAGTGTTTTAACGAGTTTTCAAGTGTTTTTGTGGGTTTTTTTTATTTTTAAAGTTTTTAGTGGGTTTTACTGTTTTTAGGGGTTTTATGGTTTTTTTAGGGGTTTTAGATATTCTAGCGTTTTTAGTTTTTTAAGGTAGTTTCAAGGTTTTCTTATCATTTTAAGGGTTTTAAGGTTTTTTATTATTTTTATTTTTAGGACTTTTTAGGTATTATTTGTATTTTTTGGGATTATTGGGATTTTTAGGGGCTTTAGGGGTTTTATAGTTTTTATCATTTTTAGGTTTTTTGGGTAATTAAGTGCTTTATGATTTTAAAGGCTCTCAGAGTGGTTTTCGGGTTTTTTAGGGTTTTTAAATTTTTAGGATTTTTAGGGCATATTTAGTTTTTTATGGTTTTTATGGTTTTAAGGGATTTTGAGGGTTTTTGGGGTTCTTTATGTTTTTGGGTTTTGAATTGGTTTTTTGTATTTTTAGGGGTTTTATTTGAGTTTTTTGTTTTCTAATATACTTTTAGTGTTTTTTTACCATTTGTAGGAGTTTAATGTTTTTTTAGAGTTTAATGTGTTTTTTAGGGATTTTAGAATTTTTTAATGTTTTAAGGGGTTTTATGGGCTTTTATGTTTTTTGGGCTCATTATATTTTTAAAATTTTTTAATTGGTTTAAGTGTTTTTAGGGTATTAAGGTTTTTATAAGGTTTTCAAGGTTTTGAGTGTTTTTTACGTTATTTGGTACTTTTAGGAGTTTTCTATTGGTTTTATGCCTTTTATTGATTTTGAGTGTTTTTATGGTTTTTAGTTTTTTTTAGGTTTTTAGGAGGTTTAAGTTTTTATTCGTTTTTTAAGGTTTTATTAGGGGTTTTCAGGGGTTTTGGTGTTTTCTTACATTTTTAGGGATTTTAAGGGAATTTTATGTATATTTATGGTTTTTAGGGTTTTTGGGGGGTTTATGGTTTTCAGGGTTTTTTTGGTTTTTTTTCTTTTGATGAGTTTTTAGGGGTTTTAAGGGTTTTATATATTTTTATTATTTTTGGGGTTTAAAGGGTTTTTAGTGGTTTTTTGGTTTTTTGGTTTTTTAGTGGTTTCTTAAGGCTTTACATTTTTATGGGTTTTGGGACCATTAGGATTTTAATTGTTTTTAAAGGGGTTTTAAGGTTTTTAAGTGTTTTTAGTTTTTATGGTTTAATAAGGGGTTTTTAATGTCTTTTTACATTTTCGGAATTTTTAGGTATATTTTAGTTTTTTATGGGTTTTCCAGGTTTTTAGGGATTTTCATGGGTTTCTGTTTTTCTATGCGATTTTAAGGGTTTTATTTTTTTTAAGGGTTTTAGTGTTTTTTTAGTCTGTATGAACTTTAGGGTTTTTAGTTTTTTTAATTTTTTTTAGTGTTTTAAATGGGTTTTAGAGTTTTAGTGGTTTTTTACGGGGTTTTATGATTTTTAAGAGGTTTTATGTTTTCAGTAGTTTTTATGGTGTTATGGTTTTTTTGAATTTTTTTCATTTTTTATATTTTTAGAGGTTTTATGTATTTTTATCTTATTAATTTTTTCTAAGGTTTTTTCAAAGTTTTTAAATTTTAAGGGATTTTTCGGGTTTTTTATTATTTTATGGTTTTAATGGTTTTTAGGAGTTTTGAGGGGTTTTAGGGTTTATTAGGGTTTTTTGGGTTTTTAGGGCTTTCAACATTTTTTTATTTTTTAGTTCTTATGTGTTTTTAGGTTTTAAAGGTTTTCTTAGGGGTTTTCTAGGTTTTTATAGGTTTTTTAAATTTTTATAAATTTTAAGGATTTTTTGGATCTTTATGATTTTTAGGGTATTTAGATATTTTGAGTGTTTTTATTGTTTTCAATGGGGTTTTTGGGTTTTTTCATTTTTTGCGTTTTTGTGGGTTTTTATAGTTTTTTGACATTTTTATCTCTTTAAATGGGTTTTAAGGTTTTAGTGGTTTTTAGAGGTTTTATAGGTTTTAGGGGTTTTTAGGTTTTTAGGGGTTTTAATAGATTTTTGGTATTGTTAGTGGTTTTAGAGTTTTCAACATTTTCTAGGGTTTTTATGTGTTTTTATTTTATTAATGTTTTAAAGGAATTATTAGGGTATTTTAATTTTTAGGGATTTTTTTGGATTTTTTTGGTTTTTAGGGTATTATGGGATTTTGAGGGGTTTTTGGGTTTTTGGGTTTTTCTGTTTTTTATTTTTTTAGGGGTTTTAATGTTTTATAGTTTTTAAAAAAATTTGGGGTTTAAATGGTTTCTTGAGTATTTAGTAGTATTAGAGTTTTTTGTGTTTTATGTGGGTTTTTATGACATTTATTGTGTTCAACATTTATAGGGTCTTTTTAGATTTTTTAGTATTTTTTATGTTTTTAGGGGTTTTAAGTGTTTTATGTTTTTAAGGATTTATTTGGGGTTTTCAGTTTTTTTAATCTTTTAATGGATTTTTAAGGATATTTTTAGTATTTTAATTTGTTTTTATAAGTTTTAGGTATTCCTAAAGGGTTTATGGTTTTTAGGGGTTTTATGGGTTTTATGGGTTTCTAGTGTTTTTATATTTTTATGTGTTTTATCTGTTTTTTAGTTTTTAAGGTTTTCCTAGGGGTTTTTCATGGGTTTTGGGGTTTTTATATATTTTTAGGTATTTTTTAGGATTTTTCTGTTTTTTAGGTTTTTTAGTGATTTTAAGGGATTTTAGGGTTTTTATAGATTTTTAATATTTTTAGAGTTTAAATGGTTTTTAGATTTTTTATTGGGTTATATGGTTTTTTATGGGTTTTAATGTTTTAAAAAAAATTAGGGCTTTTTAGGGTTTTTAGTGGTTTTTAGGGTTTTTATCATTTTTGGGTTTTTAGTGGTTTTATGTGTTTTTAGGTTTTTAAGGTTTTCATGGGATTTTTAGGGTTTCTTTATTTTTTATATATGTTGGTTTTTTTCGGTGTTTTTTTGTATTTTTATGGGTTATTAGGTTTTTGTGGGATTTTCAATGAATTTAGGGTTTTAGGGGTTCTATGTTTTTCTTAGGGTTTTATGAGTTTTATGATTTTTTATGGTTTTATGAGTTTTTATGGTTTTTAATGTTATTATGGGTGTAAAGTTGTTTTAGATTTTTTAGCAGTTTTAAAGGTTTTATGTGCTTTTAGGGTTTTATGGGTTTTTTTGGTTTTTATGGTTTCATCATTTTTATATTTTAAGGGGGTTTAGGTGTTTTTAGTTTAAAAAATATTTGGGGTTTCTAGGGTTTTTAGTGTTTGAGATATTTTTTGGGATTTTTTAGGATTTTTATGGTTTTTTGTGTTTTAATGGATTTTTTGGGTTTTAGGGTACTTAGGGTTTTAGGGTATTTTTGGTTTTTTATCATTTTTTGGTATTTTAGGGGTTATGTGTTTTTTAGGTTTTTTAGGTTTTGTTAAGGTTTTTCATGGTTTTTTGGGTTTTTTATGTTTTTAGGTATTTTTAGAAATTATTAAGTATTTTTAATGTATTAGGGTATTTATGTATTTTGAGGGATATTATGGTTTTTAGGGTTTTTTTTCATTTTCATTATTTTTTTGTTTTTGGAGTTTTTATGGATTTTAACGTTTTTATAGTTTTTAGGGGTATTGTGTGTTTTGTGATTTTAAGGTTTTCTTAGGGATTTTCAGGTTTTTTATATTTTTTGGGTTTTAGAGTTTTTCTAGGATTTTATGGTTTTTTTGGTTTTTTTGGATTTTTTGGATTTTTATGTTTTTTATGGTTTTAAGGGTTTTTTGGGATTAAGGGAATTTTTGAGTGTAGGATTTAAACAGATTAAAAAACCTAAAAAACATAAAAAACCTAAAAATCCCTAAAAACCCATAAAAAAAGTTCCCTATAAAACATAAAAACACATAAAATAAAGTTCCCTAAAAACCATAAAACCGTAAAAACCTTAAACAGGTTTTTAGGGGTTTTAGTGATTTTTATGGTTTTAATAGTTTTTATGGTTTTTACAATTTAATAGATTTTTAGGGCCTTTTAGGATTATTATGGTTTTTAGTGTTTTTAGGGATTTGATTATTTTTAGTGTTTTTTGATTATTTTGGTTTTTATGGTTTTTTTAGATTCTTAGAGGTTTAAAGTTTTTCACCTTTTTATCATTTATTGGGGTTTCAATGATTTTTATTGTTTTTATTGGGGTTTTAGAGTTTTCATGGGTTTGGGGTTTTTTAATATTTCCAGGATTTTTATGGTTTTTATGGTTTTTATTTTTTTGTTGGTTTTTAGCGTTTTTAGGTTTAGGGGTTTTAAGTGATTTTAGGTTTTTTAAGGTTTTCTTAGGGGTTCTCTAGGGTTTTATGGATTTTTACCATTTTTAGTATTTTTAGGTATTTTAAAATATTTTAATGTGTTTTATGGTTTTCTAGTATTTTGAGTGGTTTTAGGATTTTAAAAATATTTAGGGTTTAATACGTTTATTGGGTTTTAAGGTTTTCTGATTTTTTTTTTGGGTTTTTATGGTTTTAAAAGTTTCTTAACATTTATTGAGTTTTTATAGTTTTTAGTGGGATTTGTTTTTTTAGGATTTTTTATGGGTTTTAGTGGGTTTATGGTTTAAGGGTCACCTATTGTTTTTTGGTTTTTTATATTTTTTAGGATTTTAGGGGTTTTATGTGTTTTTTGGTTTTTAAGGTTTTATTAGAATTTTACATTTTTAGATATCTGAACATATTTTTGAGGATTTTTAGTTATTTTAAGTGTTTTTAGAGATTTTTAGTGTTTTTATGATTTTTAGGGGATTTAGGAGTTTTTTATTTGTTAAATTTTTAGGGTAATAAATATTTTTAGGTTTTTAACGTTATTTTATGATTTTCAAGGTTTTTTTAGCTTTTTTGGTATTTTTATGTATTTTTTATTTTTTTTTGGGTTTTTTGGATTTTGAGAGTTTTTATTGTTTTTCAGGTTTTATGGATTTTTGTTTTTGGTTTTTTATGAGTTTTTAGGGTTTTTAAGGTTTTATATATTTTATTAACATTTTTAGGGGATTAAAGGATTTCTAGAGTTTTAGAGGGGTTTTAGTGTTTTATGGGAATTTTCGGGTTTTAGAGGTTTTCTAGGGTATTATGATTTTAGGGGGGGTTATAGGTTTTTTTGGGGATTTTTAGTAATTTTTGTGGGTTTTTATCTTTTTTATTTTTTTAGGGGTTTATTGTGTTTTTATTAATTAAAGGATTCCTTAGTGTTTTTTGGGTTTTTGGACCTTCATACATTTTTAGTTATTTAGGGATTTTTTTAAGCTTTTATTATTTTTAGGGGTTTTTTGGGATTTTGAAGGCTTCAAGGGGTTTTTAGTTTTTAGGGGGTTTAAGGGTTTTTAGAGTTTTTACATTTTTAGGGGATTAAATGGTCTTTAGAGTTTTTAGTGTTTTTAGGGATTTATTAGTCTTTTGGGTTTTTATTGTTTTTAAATATTTTAATGGGTTTTACAGGGTTTTTGGGATTTAGGGCCTTCTTAGGTGTGTTTATGGTTTAGGAGTTTTACGTGTTTTTAGTTTTTTAATATTTTATTATGGGTTTTAGGTTTTTTAGGTGGTTTTATGTTTTGAGGATTTTTTAGTGGGGTTTTAGGTTTTTTATAATTTTTGGTAGGTTTAGGGGTTTGGAGGGGTTTGGAGGGGTGTTAGGGTTTTTTTTGTTTTTTTGGGTTTTATCACCTTTTCATGCTTTTAGAGTTTTAAGTGTTTTTATGGGGTTTTTATGTTTTTTGGTGGATTTAAGGGTTTTGAGGGTATTTTATATTTTTAGAAATTTTTAAGTATTTTTTTTTATTTTTATGGGTGTTTAGGGTTTTTAGGGATTTTGAGGGGTCTTAGGGTTTATAGGTATTTTGAGGGTTTTTATTCGGTTTTTTTGTTAATGGAGTTTTAGATTTATTTAGTGATTTAAACCTTTTTATTTGTAATAATAATTTTATGATTTCTTAATTATTTTTAGTACTTTTAGGGATTTTATGGTTTTTCTGGTTTTAAAAGTTTTATGGTTTTTAGATTTTTTTATGTTTTTTTGTGGTTTTAAGTGTTTTTAGGGTTTTAAGGTTTTCTTAGGTTTTTCTATTTTGTTGACGATTTTTTACATTTTTAGATATTTATAAGGTATTTTTTTGGTTTTATGGATTTTAGGATTTCTAATGATTTTAATGTTTTAGTTTTCTTATAGTTTTTAGGGATGTTATGGTTTTTAGGGTATTTAGAAATTTTTTTAAATTTTATGGCTTTTAACCATTTTTAGTGGGTTTTCACATTTTCAGTGGTTTAAAGGGGTTTTATATTTTTGTCGGTTTGAGGCCTTTATGGTTTTTTAGTGTTTTTAAGGTTTTTATGGGAATTTGTGTTTTTAGTGGTTTTTAGGGGTTTAGTGTATTTTAGCGATTTTTATGGTTTTTTCTATTGTAGGTTTTTAGGGGTTTCAAGTGTTTTTAGTTTTTAAGGTTTTCTTAGTATTTTTATGGGTTGTTATGTTTTTTTGGATTTTTAGGGATTTTTTTGGATTTTTATGGGTTTTTTGGTTTTTTGGGATTTTGAGGGTGTTTAGTGTTTTTAGGTGTTTTAGGATTTTTCATGATTTTTAGGATTTTTAGGTTTATTTGAGTTATTTATGGCATTTAATGTTTTTTAGATTTTATTAATGTGTTTGGGTGTTTAAAAGGATTTAGAATTTTTAGTGGGCCTTTAGTGTTTTATGGGTTTATAGAAGTTTTTAAGGATTTATGGGTTTTTAAGGGTTTTATGGTTTTTTTTTGTTTTTTGTGTTTTTAGGGTTTTTATAGTTTTTTTTGTTTTTGTGGGTTTCAAGTGTTTTAGGGATTTAAGGTTTTATTTGGGATTTTTATGGCTTTTACTGTTATTTACATTTTTGGGATTTTCATTACTTTCATAGTATGATTTTTTTAGTTTTTAGGGATTTTCATGTTTTTAGGGGTTTTATGGTTTTTTTAAGGTTTCTTGAATTTTTATTGTTTTATGAAATTTTAAGGTCATTATGGTTTTTAGAGTTTTTAATATTTTTAGTGGTTTAAAGGGTTTTTAGATTTTATAGTGGTTTTTAGGATTTTTATAGGTTTTACAGGTTTTAAATGTTTTAAGGTGTTTTATGTTTTTAGGGTTTTTTTGGGTTTTAGGGGGTTTTTTTGTTTTTAGCATTTTTTAATTTTTTATAAGTTTTAAGTGTTTTTATGTTTTTATTATTTTCATTGGTTTTTCAATGTTTTTTTGGGGTTTTTAAATCATTGGGTTTTTTAGTTATTATTTAGTATTTTTTTTGGATTTATGTTTTTATAGGGTTTTAAGGGTTTTTTAGTTTTTAAGGTTTTTAAGGATTATATGGTTTTTAGTGTTTTTAGTGGTTTTTTGGGTTTTTATGGGTTTGGGGTTTCAAAAATAATTTAGGGGTTTTTATGGTTTTGAGGCTTTAAGGGTATTTTATGATTTTTAGCAATTTTTAGGGTTTTATGGGTTTTATGTTTTTAATGGTATTAATGTTATCTTAATGGTTTTTAGGGGTTTTAGCTGTTTTTTGTTTTTATGGATTTTTAGTGATTTTTTAGGATTTTATGGTTTTTAGTGTATTTAAGGTTTTATGGGTTTTATGAGTTTTTGGGGGTTTAAAGTGATTTTATAGCATTTATTTGTTTTAGGGTTTTATGGTTTTTAGTTTTTTAAAGGATTTTAGGGGTTTTTATGGTGTTTAGTGATTTTAGAGTTTTTGGGGTTTTGGGGTTTTTAGTTTTTTTATGTTTTTAATAGATTTTAAATCAATTTAGTGATTTTAAGAGGTTTTAGGTTTTTATGGTTTTCTTAATGGTTGTCAAGGTTTTTTAGGGTTTTTATGTTTTTATGGAATTTAGGGATTTTTATGATTTTATAGGTTTTTAGGGTTCTCTTGGGTTTTTATGATTTTATGGGATTTTGGGTGTTTAGGGTTTCTTGAGGATTTTAGAGTTTGTCATATTTTAAGGGGTATTAATTATTTTCCGGTTTTTAAGGTTTTGTTACGGTGCTTCAATATTTTTATAGTTTTTATGTTTTTGGGTAATTTAGGGATTTGTTGGATTTTTTTTCATTTTAGGGTTTTATGGGTTTTGTAGATTTTTAGTGGTTTTTTGGGTTTTTTTGGTTTCTTCAGATTTTCAGGGTTTTTTATATGTTTTTTAGGGTTTTTTATTTTTTAATGTTTTTAATGTTTTAGGGTTTTAAAGGGGTTTTACATTTTTTTAGGTTTTTATGGATTTTTAGGATTTTTTATTATTTTAAGGGTTTTTATGGTTTTCAGGGTTTTTTAGTTTTTAACGTTTTTGATAGGGTTTTCTTGTTTTTTGGGTTTTTTTATATTTTTAAGGATTTTAAGGGATTTTTTTTAGGTTTTTTGGGATTTTAGGTTTTTAGGTATTTTGAGGGACTTTTGGGTTTTTGGATTTTTTGGGGTTTTATGATTTTTTAGATATTTACTATATTTTTGTGTTTTATGGGTTTTTATTTTCTTAATAGTTTTTCAAATTTTAAGGGGTTTAAAGGGATTTTAATGTTTTTAGTGGGATTTAGGTTTTTTATGGGTTTTATTGAATTTTTATCACTTTTTGGGTTTTAGGATTTTAAGGGTCTTATTGGGTTTTTATCATATATTTTTTATTTTTTTAGGGGTTTAAAGTGTTTTTATATTTTTATGGCATTCTTATGGTTTTTAGGTGCTTTAGGGGTTTTTACGTTTTATGGGATTTTAGTGACATCTTCAAATTATTATCATATTTTAAGGTTTTTAGGGATTTTGATGGGTTTTATGGTTCTTAGGGGTTTTAAGTGTTTTTAGGTTTTTACTGTCTTCTTATGGTATTTTAGGGTTTTTAGGGAGTTTTAAATTTTTATAGTTTTTGGGGTTTTTAGTATTTTTTATGTCTTTTTATTGTTTTATAGATTTTGAGAATATTTCGGGTTGTGATGGGTTTTTAGGGTTTTTGGAGTTTTTAAGGGTTTTTATAGATTTTAGAGTTGTTAGCGTTTTAATGGTTTTTTTGAGTTTTTAGTGGGTTGTTAGGATTTTAGGGGTTTTTAGGTTTTTTAAATTTTTATAGGGGTTTTATTGTTTTGGGGTCTATAAGGTTTTTTTTGGGTTTTTGGGTTTTTAGGTTTTTAGGGTTGTAAGTATTTATAGGTTTTAAGTCTTTCTTATGGATTTGATAGGCTTTTGGGTTTTTTTATGTTTTTAGATGTTTTTAGTGGTTTTAGGGTTTTTTTGTGATTGTATAATTTTTAATGTTTTTAGAGTTTTTTAATGTTTTTAAGGGTTTAAAGGGGTTCTAGAGTTTTTAGTGGTTTTTAGAGTTTTTTTTTGGTTTTTGGGATTTCTTGAAGTTTTTCCATTATTTTAGGGTTTTTAGGGGTTTTGGGGGGGTTTTTAAAGATCTAGGGGGTTTTTTGTGCTTTTCAGGATATTTATGGAATTTAATTTCTTAGGTTCTTATGTATTTTTGAGGGCTTTGTAGTGTTTTTAGGGTTTGTATATTTTTATTGATTTTTAGGAGTTTTTTTTGAAATTTTATGGATATTTTTTTGGTTTTAATGATTTAGAGGATTTTTAGGGTATTTAGAATTTTATGGTTTTCTTACGGTTTTAAGGGACTTTTTTGTTTTAAATATGTCTGATGTTTTTTAGATTTTATAACATTTTAGGGTTTTAAAGGATTTTTTTCTTTTTTTTTTGGGTTTTCTGGTTTTTTTGGTGTTTTATGGGTTTTATGTTTTTTAGAGTTTTTAGATTTTTAGGGGTTTTATATTTTTTTAGGTTTTTAATTTTTTATTATTGTTTTTCAGTATTTTTAAATTTTTTATGTTTTTTCAGAAATTTTATGGATTTTCTAGGTTTCTAGTGATTTTTAGGGATTTAGGATTTTTATAAATATTTAGGTTTTTATTTGTTTTATGTGTTTTTTATGTATTTAAGGTTTTCTTAGGTTATTTTAGGGTTTTATTTTTTTTATGTTTCTAGTTATTTTTTGGGATTTTTTCTGATTTTTTTGGGGTTTTTGATTTTATTGGGATTTTGAAGGTATTTTTGGGGTTTTTAGGGTTTTAATGGGTTTTGTGGGTTTTATGGTTTTTTATAGTTTTAAGGTTTTAGTGTTTTTAAAATTTATAGATTTTTAAAGGGTTTTTAGAGTTTTTAGTGGGGTTTTATGGGTTTTATAGATTGTTACTATTTTTATGGGTTTTATTTGTTTTTATGGTTATTAATGTTTTTTTGAAATTAGGGGTTCAATAACTTTTTAATTTTTTACTGGTTTTAATTATTTTTATGTGTTTATGTTTTTCTTAGTGTTATTTAGGGATTATAGGTTTTTTACATTTTTAGGTATTTTAAAGAAATATTCCGAATTTTATGGTTATTTGTGTTTTTAGGGATTTTGGGGGGTTTTAGGGTTTTTAGGGGATTTTGGGTTCTTATGGTTTATTGGGGTTTTAGAGTTTTTAGGGGTTTTTTGTTTTTTAGAGTTTTGTAATCATTTTTTGGGGTTTAAAATATTTTTAGAGTTTTTAGTGGATTTGTAGGATTTTCATAGGGTCTTATGAGATTTTATGTTTTCTATGATATTAGGGGGTTTTATAGTTACTGGGGTTTTCAGGGGTTTTAAGAGGTTTTAGGGTTTTTAGGGGTATTATGTGTTATTGGTTTTAAAGGGTTTTCTTAGGGGTTTTCTGGTTTATTAGGTATTTATACATTTTTATGTATTTTAGATATTTTTAGGTTTTTTGTGTTTCTAGGTTTTTTATGGAATTTGATGGTTTTTAGGGGTTTTACGGTTATTAGGTCTTATTGGGTTTTTAGTTTTCTTATATATTTATGTGTTTTAAGGGGTTTTAGAGTTCATTAATGTTTTTATGGGTTTAATGGGGTTTTAGAGTTTGCAGTGGTTTTTTGGTTTTTTATATTTTTTAATGTTTATAGTTGTTTTTATGGTTTTGAGGGGTGTTTAGGATATTTTAGGGTTTTCACATTTTTTAGGAGTTGTGTTATCTTTATGTGTTTTTAGGTTTTATGGTTTTCATAGGGTTTTTTAGGTTTTTAGGGGTTTTGACACTTTTATGTATTTTTAGGGAATTCTCATGATTTTATTGATTTTTGGGTTTTTATTGATTTTGGGGGGTTTAAAGGTTTTTTAGGTTTTTAGGGGGTTTATTTGTTTTTATATTTTTAAGGTTTTCATAATTTTATTCTATATTTTTAGGGATTTTTTATATTTTTTGGTTTTTATGATTTTTTTTGGATTTTATGATTTTTTTAGTTTTTATGGATTTCGAGGGGTTTTAACGTTTTAGGGTTTTTAATTTTTCTTTGTTTTTGGTTTTTTGGAGTTATTTAGGGTTTTAAAAGTTTTTAATGTCTCTTAACATTTCAATGGGTTCAAACAATTTTTAGAGTTTATTTTGGTTTTTTTATCTTTATGGGTTCCTTAAGGTTTTTAGCATTTTTAGGTTTTTAGGGGTTTTATTGTTTTTAGGTTTTTTATGTTTTTTGAGAGTTTTTCAATGTTATTAGTTTTTTTACATTTTTTGGTATGTTTAGGTATTTAATTATTTTCATATGATTTTTGTGATTTTAAGGATTTTTGGGGGTTTAAATGTTCTTTAGTGTTTTTAGGGTCTGTAGGGTTTTTAATGTTTTTAGGTTTTTAAGGGTATAAAGTGTTTTTATGGTCTTCTTAGGGAGTTTTTCTGGTTTTAGGGGTTTTTATGATTTTAGGGAATTTTAAAGATTTTTAGGATTTTTATGGGGTTTTAGAGTTTTGGAGATTTTGAGGTTCTTTTGGATTTTAGGGTATTTAGGGTTATATGGTTTTTTGGATATTTAATTTTTTGATAAATTTAATATTTTTAATGTTTTAATACTTTTTAAAAACTTTAGTGGTTTAAAGGTTTTTTATATTTTTAATGGGGTTTTGTTTTTTCCTTTTAATGGGTTTTAGAGTTTTTAGGGGGTTTTATAGTTTCTCAGGGCCTTAGGGTTTTTAGGGTACTTAGTGTTTTAACATTATTTGATGTTTTTTTAGGTCTTAAGTTTATTTTGGTATTTAATCATTTCTTGTGGGGTTTTATAATTTTTTGGGTTTTAGGGTTTTTAGGGGTTTTCAGTGTTTTAAGGTTTTTAAGGTTCTCTTAGGGGTTTTCATTGTTTTTACTTTTTTAGGGAAAGGAAAGGTGCGAGGCCAAGCTATCCCTGACCCCGCCGATAAATAAGATCAGAAAAAGAGCAACAAACAAGGGAGGGGAAGTGTCAAATAACCCATACCCAAAATCGCTGACAACCCCACAAAAAAATTCCAAAAGACCAAGATGCAGAAGGAGAGACAACTACAGAACAAAATCACCAACTACATAGGGATCTCCATCAGTTCCATAGCCTGAGGAAGCATCTGATTCCACCGAATCCCATTCATAGAATTCATATTTCTTGAGAAAGGCTACACAATACCTCCAGAGTTCCACATTCGGTTTCACATTGATAGCCCAGTCTTCCCTGCCATGCGTGTTGCCTTTACATTTACTGGACTTGGAGGAATCTCTAGTATCTATAATCCTATGCAAGGGGGAATAATCCCTCCAAGCCCTCCGTTTCAATGGGGGGTCACTATGGATCTTTCTCTTCCTTTGGACTGAGGTAGCAGGCGCAACCATGTCTCCATGCATGATACATTTAGGGTTAGACTGTGGCCTTCTCTTCGGTTTACCACAAGATGAATCAGATAGACACGTCTTCTCCTGCACCTTCTTTATTATGTTCAATATGGAATACATGAGACCGTCACGGTCCCCAAGGATTTCTCCAAGCCTAATGTGCTCATCATTCTCATCGCCAAGAAAGATCACTAGTTGCAAATCCGATTTGTGGAAGATGTCATAAATATGTTGATCTAGCGGTATTTTCAAACAGTCCATCAAAATTGGGTCATACAATTCAACACAGGGAGGAAGCTTCTCTAATAGAACAAGAGTCGAGCTCTTGTTGGGTTGCTCAGTGCTCCACTTATCAAGAAAAGGGTTTCCATGGGAAGGACAGGGAAAAGGGGCATCATTGAGTTCAAGTCCAGGCACAGTAAGGTCCAAAAACAGATGCTCCTAAGGGGACACATTGGTAAGGGTATGTTCCATATCCAATTCCCAAGAACCAGCAAACGGGGAAGGAAATGCTGCATCCTGAGGGGTATCATCAGCTTCCGCCTCCTACAACACCAGCCTCCCCTAGCCCATTTCTTCATTAACCATAGAGACTATATGATTCAGACCAATGGACCAATTCAAGAATAAAGTCAGCTCATGGCCACATCCAACATCCACTGAAGGGCTTGACAAAGGCACCCTCTCCATTCCATGACAGGCTGGCTTTGGGGCCAAGCACAAGCTCCTGCGAGGATCAGGCTATAAGGCAACAACCCCAACACCAACAGGAATGACATCTCCCATTACAGAAGAGGCATATCCCCCTATCCCCAAATCACACTTCACTCGTGAAATTATTCTCTTTATTTTTTTAGGGACTTTTAGGAAATTTTTGGATTATTACTATTTTTAGGGTTTTATGAATTTTGAGGGTTTTTGTGGTGTTTAGGGTTTTGGGGTTTTCTATGTTTTTTAATCATTTAAGTATTTATATGTTTTAAAGTTTTACTTATGGGGTTTTTGTGTTTTTCAAGATTTAAGGTGTATTTTAAAGGTAATTTTGTTTTTTAGGGTTTTTATGAATTTTGTGGCTTTTATGGTTTTTAGGGTTTTTATTATTTTTTTTGTATTTTTTGTTTTTTTATGTTTTAATGATTTTTAGAGTTTTTAACATTTTTAGGTGTTTAAATAGATATTTTCAATTTTAGTTATTTTTTAATGTTATTAGGGGTTTTATTGTTTTTAGGGTTTTTAGTGTCCTTTTAGGGTTTTATTGGGTTTTTAGCAATTTTTGTACTTTTAGCGGTTTTATGTTTTTTTAGGTTTTTAAGGTTTTAATTGGGTTTTTTATTATTATTAGAGGTTTTTAAAATTATATTAAATTTTTGACATTTTAGGGTTTTTATATTTTTTTAGGTATTTTAGAGATTTAAATATTTTTTGGGTTTTTAAGGGTTTTATGGTTTTCGGTTTTTTTATGGTTTTATGGGTTTTACATGTTTTTGTATTCTTATGTTTTCCATAGGCGTTTTCAGGGTTTCTAGGGGTTTTACCTTTTTTGTGAACGTTATGGAGTTTTAATTTTTTTTTGGTTTTTAAGTATTTTAGGGGGGGGGGGTTTATCTTTTTAGGGTTTTTAATGTTTTCTATAATTTTTTTGTCTTATGGGTTTGAAGGATTTTAGATTTTTAGTGGTTTTTTTGGTTTTTAAGGGTTTTTAGGGTTATTAATGTTTTTAGCAGATTTTGGGTTTTTAGTTGTTTTAATGGGTTTTATGGGTTTTTAATGTTTTTATTATTTACAATGTTTTATGTTTTTAGGGGTTTTATGGGTTTTTAGGTTTTTAATTTTTTATTAGATATTTTTTTCTCTTTTTTAGGATTTTTTACATTTTTAGGTATTTTTTTGGTATTTTTTGTATATTTATGGTTTTTATGGGTGTAATGTATTTGGGGGAGTTTTTTGTTTTTAGGGGTTTTTATCTTTTTTTTTTATTTTTTGGGTTTTTATGAGTTTGTATGGTTTTATTGATTTCTTAGGGGTTCTGAGGGTTATTAAGATATTTTACAATTTAGGTATTTTTATGGATTTTTATTTTTTTTATAAGTTATTTGGGTTTCTAGTGATTTTGAGGATTTTTAGGGGTTTTTATATTTTTATGGTTTTTAGGGGGGTGTTGGGTTTTTCAAATTATATAGGGTCTCTATAGATTTTTCTGTGTTTTATAATGTTTTTTGGGGTTTAAAGGGTTTTATTATATCTAGTTTTATAGGGTTTTTTATATTTTTTTGTTGTTTTTATGGTTTTTGGGTGTTATTTGGTTATTATAGTATTTTAATGGTTTGATAGGTTTTTTGTGTTTTTTAGGTTTTTAGTTGTTTTATGTGTTTTTGGGTTTTTATGTTTTCTTATGGTTATTAGGGATTTAAGGTCTCTTACTTTTTAGGGATTTTACTAATTTTTAAGTATATTTTTTGTTTTGAGGGTTTTTAAGAATTTTGTGTATTTTTATGGCTTTCTAGTGTTTTTAGGGTTTTAAGGGATTTTTATGTTTTTAGGTATTTTATGTTTTTTAAGGTTCTCTAAGCGTTTTCTGGGTTGGGGGGGGTTAAATATTTAACTATTTTTAGTGACTTTTTGGATTTTAATTGTTTTTAGGGGTTTTA
Organism: Viscum album; assembly: GCA_963277665.1. Classification (NCBI taxonomy): domain Eukaryota; kingdom Viridiplantae; phylum Streptophyta; class Magnoliopsida; order Santalales; family Viscaceae; genus Viscum; species Viscum album. Next base: position 1,120,622,236 of record OY728152.1, read on the forward strand.
GGGTATATATGATTATTTGGGGGTTTTCGGTGTTTTTTTAGTTTTTATTGTTTTTTAGAGTTCTGTAATTTTTTTCGGATTTAAAGAGTTTGTAGAGTTTTTTGTGGGTTTTAGGGTTTTTATTGATTTTATGGTTTTTATGGATTTTAAGGTTTTTAATGGTATAGGGGTTTTTTATGGTTCATGGGTTTTCATTTTTGGGGTTTCGGTTTTAATGGTTTTAATTTGTTTTAGGTTTTTAAATATTTCTTATGGTTTTTCGGGGTTTTTAGGGTTTTTTGTGTTTTGGATTTTTAAATTTCTTTTAGGAATTGTATTATTTTTTAGGGATTTTGGGGAATTTGAGGTTTTTAGGGGTTTTATGGGTTTAAATTTTTTTAAGGATTATAGGGGATTTAGGGTGTTTGGGGTCGTTTATGTATTTATGTTGGTGTTCAATTTTTTTTGTTTTTGGGGTTTTAATTTTTTCCCTGTTTTTATGGTATTTAGGTTATTTATGGTTATTAGGGGTCTTTAGGTTTTTTTGGTACTTTATGGTTTTTAAAGAATTTTATGGTTTTTATGTATTTTCCGGATTTTGAGGTGTTTTAGGGTTTTTATGATTTTTGGGGTTTTTATGGTCATTTGGGTTTTTAGGGATTCTTTAGTTTTATTTGGTTTTAATGGTTTTTAAATTTTTGTTAATATGTTAAGGGGTTTATAGGGTCTTTAGATTCCTTATTTGTTTTTATATGTTTTTTGGGTTTTTAAGGATTTCAGGTGGTTTTATGAGTGTAAGGATTTTAGGTTTCTTAGGTACTTTTTAGGGGTGTTTAGGGTTTTTACTGGTTTTTATATTTTTTTGTCTTTTTAATTGATTTTATAGTATTAAGTTTCTCTAAGAAGTTTTTATGGTTTTAGGCGTTTTTATGTTTTTATGTATTTTAAGGGATTAATGTTTTACTTTTAATGGATTTTTATGTTATTAAGAGATTTCTAGGATTTTTAGGGGTTTTAGGGTTTTAAGGTGGTTAACATTTTTAGATTTTTGGTGTATTTATGTGTTTTTTTGTTTTCGTGGTTTGTTTTGGGTATTTATGGATTTTAGGAATTTTATGTTCTTAGGGGTTTTAGTGTTTTTTTTAAGATTTTTATTGGTTTTAGGGATTTTGAGGGTTTTAGTTTTTTCATGATTTTTAGTGTTCTTGTGAATTTTTGTGGTGTTTATGTTTATTTTTTTAGGGTTTTTATGGTTTTAATAGTTTTTAACATTTTAGGGTTTTAATGGGGTTTTAGTTTTTGTAGTGGTTTTAGGGGTTTTAGGGCATTTATGTTTTTAGGGTTTTTAGTGTTTTTAAGGGGTTTCAAGGGATTTAGGGTCTTTTTAGTATTTTTATGGTTTTTAGTGTTTTTTAGTTATTAGGTTTTATAAGTGTTTTTTGGGTTATAAGGTTTTATTAGGGGTTTTTATGGGTGGTAAGGATTTATATGTTTTTATGGATTTTATGAAATTTTATAGAGAGTTCATTGTTTTTTTAGGTCTTTAGGGATTTGGGGCTTTGAGGGGTGTCTATGTTTTTTATTTTATCATTTTAGGGTTTTCTTGTTTTTTGGGTTTTTTAAGATTTTATTTTTTTAGGTTTTTAAGTTTTTCTTAGGGTTTTTTTGGATTTTAGCGGTTTTTAGGTATTTTATGTATTTTTTATTAATTTTATTGGGTTTTATGCTTTTTAGGGATTTTGAGGGATTTAATGGTTTTTAGTGTTTTGATTTACTTTTGGGGTTTTTAACATTTTTGGTTGTTTAAAGGGTTCTTATTTTTTTAGTTTATTTTCTGGGTTTTTATAGGGTTTTATGTGTTTTTATGTTTTTAGTGGTTTTTATTGTTTTTAGGCATTTTTAGATATTTATCATCTTTTTAGAGTTTTTTTATTATTTTAACATTTTTTTGGGTTTTAGGCTCTTAAGTGTTTTTAGGTTTTTAAGGTTTTATTATGTTTTTATTGTTTTTTTTAAATTTTGAAGTATTTCATGGGTTTTTTGTATTGTTAATGTTTGTTAATGGTTTTGAGGTTTTTAGGGTTTTTTCATTTTTAGGGTTTTTGGTTTTTAAGTTTTTTTAGTATTTTTATTATTTTCTTAGTGTTTTTTGGGGTTTTATGGTCTTCACATTTATAGTGATTTTTTGGATTTTTTAGGATTTATATGGGATTTTTTTGTTTTGCGGTACTTTGGGGGGTTTTATGTTTTTTTGGGTTTCTAGTTTTTTTTTATTTTTGTAGGGTTTATGTTGTGTTAGAGTTTTTTAATGTTTAAAGGCATTTAATGGGTTTATATGGATTTTATTAGTTTTTATTGTTTTTATGGGTTTTAGGTGTTTAAAGGTTTTTATGGGTGTTTATGGGTTTTATGGTATTTTAGGGATTTTTGTGTCTGTTAGATTGTTTAGGGGTTTAATAAGTTTTTACATTTTTAAAGATATTCTAGGGTTTTTAGGGTTATTACGTTTTTTTGGTTTTTTGGTCTTCTTAGGATTTTTAACATTTTTGGGTTCTTTGGGATTTTGATCATTTTAGGTTTTTTAGGGTTTTTAGGGTTTTAGGGTTTTAGGGGTTTTTTCATTTTTCAGTATTTAGGGGTTTTCAGTGTTTTTATGTTTTTAATTTTTTCTAAGGGTCTTTCAATGTTTTAGGGGTTTTTATATTTTTAGGTATTTTTAATTTTTTTAGTATATCTTTGGTTTATAGAGTTTTTATAGATTTTGAGGGTTTTAGGGGTTTTCAGGAATTTAACAGTTTTATTCTTTTTTTGGGTTTTCATGGTGTTCTTTGTTTTCCTGGGTTTTAATGGTTTTTAGTTTTTTTAACATTTTTGGGTGTTTAAATAGGATTTAGATTTTATAGTTACATTCCTAGTTATCATGGGTTTTTAATGGTTTTAAGGTTTTAGGGGTTTAGATTTTTCTTTTTTTTAGATTTTTTTGGGTTTTTAGAAATTTTTAATGATTTCTATTGGATGTTCTGGTTTTTAGGGATTTTAAGGGGGTTTAGTGGTTTTTAGGTTATTTAGTGTTTTTAAGTTTTTAGGCAATTTAGTAGTTTTAGGTTGTTAAGGTTTTCTTAGGAATTTTATGGGTTTACTGTTTTTTAGGTTTCTAGGGAGTTTTAGGTTTTTACAGTTTTTAGGGTTTATAGGAATATTGAGGGATTTTAGGGGTTTTAAGGTTTTTAGTGTTCCACGTGTTTTTGGGGTTTATGTGTTTTTTATTATTTACTGTTCATAGTTTTTTATATTTTTTAATGTTTTTAGTGGTTTCTGGGGTTTTTTGAATTTTTGGTGGGGTATTAGGATTTTTATGGGGTTTTAATGTTTTTAGGGGTTTTATGGGTTTTAATGGAATTTAGGGTCTTTTATTGTTTTTATAGTTTTCATTATTTTATTTTTTTAGTGGGTTCAAGTGTTTTTTAGGTTTTCTTAGTGTTTGAGGGTTTTTTATTTTTTTAGGGACATCTTTTTATGTTTAAGGATTTTTAATGTTTTTATTATTTTTGTGAATTATAATGTTTTTTATGGTTTGCAACATTTTTTAGGGTTTTGGGGTTTTAAGTGTTTTTAGTTTTTTATTGTTTTCCAAGGGCGTTTACTGGATTTTTAAGGGTTTTATATTTTTATGTATTTTTAGTAATTTTTATGAATTTTTTTGATTTATTGCGTTTTAGTGATTTTGAGAGTTTTTTGGGTTTTTGTAATTTTTTTTTGATTTTTAGGGTTTTTTTTATTTTATCGGTTTTTAATGTTTTTAGGGTGTTTAAAATAGTTTTTGGTATTAAATGGGTTTTTAAAGTATCATGTGGGTCTTTATAGATCTTATAGGGTTTTGGGGGTTTTATAGTTTTTTGGACTTTTATAGATTTATGGGGTATTAAGGTTGTTTGGGTCTTTTATGATTTTAGGGTTTTTATCACTTGTTAGTTTTAAGGGATTTAATTGTTTTTAAGATTTTAGGTTTTCTTAAGGTTTTTCAGGGTTTTTATAGTTTTTATGTTTTTAGTAATTTTATGGGTTTTTTTGGATTTTTATGGTTTTAATGGATTTTAGTTATTTTAAGAGTTTTAACGATTTTAGTGGTTTTAGGGTTTTTAGTATTTTTTTAGGATTTTAGGGTATTTATGTATTTTTAGGGTTTTATGGATTTATTATGGATTTTAAGGGTTTTTAGGGGTTTTTAAAATTTTAGGTACTTTTAGGGATTTTGTAGGATTTTATTGGGTTTTAGGGTTTTTGTGGATTTTGAGGGATTTAGGGGTTTTTTGGATTATTAGGGATTAATGGGTTTTATGAATTTTCCGAATTTTTTACAGTTTTAAAGGTGTTTTAGGGTTTTTTAATATTTTTTGGGTTTTAAAAGAGTTATAGAGTTTTCAGTGAATTTTATGGGACTTTTAGATTTTTGTACAATTTTATGGGTTTTTATGGTTTTAATGATTTTAAGGGGATTTAGGGTTTTTTGGGATTTAAGTGTTTTTAGGTTTTTATGGATATTAAGTATTTTTAGGTTTATATTTTTTTATTAAGGGGTTTCAGGGTTTTTATAGTTTGTTATTTTTTAGGGATTTTTTGGGATTTTTAGGAACTTTTAGGTTTTTAGGGTTTATATTGATTATGATGGTTTTTTGGGTTTCATGGTTTTTGGGTTTAAAAGTTTTTTTATTTTTTTTTTGTATTTTTATCTTTTTTAAACCTTTTTAATGTTTTTAGGGGTTTAAGGATTTAAATATTTTCTTTGGGTTATTCAGGGTTTGGGGGTTTTTAATATTATTTTTGGATTTTTCAAATTTTTTAGGATTTTTATTATTTTTACGTTTTTAGGTATTTTGAGGATTTTTATGGATTTTTGGGTTTTTAATGTTTTTTAAGATTTCGGGTTTTTTTAGGTTTCTTATGGTTTTTTATTGTTTTTAACATTTTTAGCACTTTTAAGGGTTTATAGAGTTTCTACTGGTATCTTAGGGGTTTTTTTGGGTTTTTTAGGGTTTTGAAGGATATGTTGGGGTTTTTATGAATTCTTTGAGGTATTGGTTTTTTTTGTTTTTAGATTTTTTTAGGTTTTTAGAGGTTTTTTTTTTGTTTTTTGGGTTTTCATAATCATATTTATAGTTTTATTGGTTTTTATATTTTTAGTGACATTGAGGGAATTTTTTGGTATTTTATGAAGTTTAGTATTCAAAGAGTATTTGAGGATTTTAGGGATTCATAGGGTACATAGGGTTTTTTTAATTTTATTGGGTTTTTAGGGGTTTTTTGAGTGTTTTGAGTTTTTATGATTTTTAAGAATTTTTAATTTTTTTAGAGGTTAGAGGGTTTTTATAATTTTTAGTGGTTTTAAGGTTTTATGATATTTTAGGGATTTTAATGAATTATATGGTTTTTAGGGTTTCATAGGGTTTTATGGTTTTTAGTTTTTTGTGGTTTTAAGTGTTTTTAGGTTTTTATGTGTTTTAGAGTATTTGAGGAGTTTTTGGGATATTAATGTTTTTAATGATTTTTTGCTTCTTAGGATTTTTATGGTTTTAGGGTTTTTTCGGATTTTGATGGTTTTAAGTGTATTTATGATTTTACGGTTTTATGGGGTTTTTTGAGTTTTTAGTGTGTTATAGGTTTTTAGGGGTTTTAAACATTTTAGGGGTCAAAAGGGTTTTTGAGTTTTTAGTGGTTTTTAGGGTTTTAGGGGTCTTTAGGGTTTTTCAATGTTTTTGGAGGTTTTTTGATTTTTAGAATTTTTAAGGGGTTTTTACAATTTCTAGGTTTATATGGTGTTCTAAGTGTTTTTTGTTTTTACAGTTTTCTATGGGGTTTTTATGGTTTTTAATTTTCTTCGTGTTTTAGATATTTTTTTGTTATTTTTAGTGTTTTTATGGTTTTAGGGGTTTTATTGATTTTGGGGGTTTTAGTGTTTTTTTTTGTTTTGGGATTATTATAATTTTTTGGGGTTTTAGGATTTTTTTTTGAGTTTTTATTGTTTTATGTTTTTTTGCGTTTTTCAACATTTTTAGGGTTTTAAATGGTTTTTATATTTTTAGTTGGTTTTTATGATTTTTTGTGTGTTTTATTATTTTTATATTTTCAGGTTTTTAGGGGTTTTAGATATTTTTTAGAATTTTAGGGGTTTGAAGTGTTTTTAGATGTTATATTTGGGATTTTCAGGGTTTTATGGGGTTTTACATTTTTATTGTTTTTAGAGGTTATTACGATTTTATGGGTTATTTTTTCTTTTAAAGTATTTTTATAATTTTTAATGCTTTTAGTGTTTCAAATGGGTTTTAGGGGTTTTAGTTGTTTTTTTGTGTTTTTATAGAATTTTAGGGGTTTTATGGTTTTTATGGGGGTTATTTTTTTTGGGTTTTAAGTGGTTTATGTATTTTTTTGTTTTGATGGATTTTTGTGATTATAGGTTTTTATTGTTTTCTTATTGTATTTTTTGGACTTTTGGGTTTATTATGATTTTATGAATTTTTAGGGCTTTTTTAGGATTCTTTTGGTTTTTTATGATTTTTATGAATTTGGAGGGTGAAAGGGTTTTAAGGTTTTATAGTTATTTTTGTGTTTTAAGGGTTTTTTGGAGTATTTGAGGGGTTTAAGAGGTTTTTATAGTTTTTTAATGTTTTAGAGGTTTTAAGGGTTTTAGAGTTTTAGTAGTTTTTAGTGGTTTATGGGTTTTTTAGGATTTAATTATTTTATTGGTTTTTATAGTTTTCATGTTTTAGGGTTTTTTATGGTTCTTGAATGTTTTTATAAATTTTTCGGGTTTTTAGGTGTTTTAAATGTTTTTTGTTTTTATGTTTTTCATAGGGTTTTTAGAGTTTTCATGTTTTATTGATTTTAGTAATTTTTTTGGATTTTAAGGGGTTTTATGGATTTTTAGGTGTTGGAGGGTTTTTAAGGTTTTAGTGTTTTCATGATACATTTTGGTTTTTAGGGAATTTTTTTTGTTTTTTGTGTTTTATGGTGTTTTAGTATTTTTGGACATTTTTCTATGTTTAAATGTGTTTTTATAGTTTTTATTGGTTTTATGGGTTTTATGGAATTTTAGTGTTTTTTATGTTCTTTTTGGTTTATGGTATTTAGGGTATTTATTGTATTTTAGGTTTTTAGAGTTATTTGGGGGTTTTGGGTTTTATGTGTTTTTAGGTTTTTAAGGATTTTTAGGGATTTTTAGGATTTTTTTGGGGGTTGTCATGGTTTTAGGGTTTTTTTGGGTTTTTTAGTATTTATACTGGTTTGATAGTGGTTTTCAATATTTTGAGTGTTTCAAGGTTTTTTTGTTTTTTGGGGGGGGTTTATGGTTATTTGGGAATTTTAGTTTATTTTGGGATCTTTAGGGATTTTAATGTTTTAAAGTTTTTTACATTTTATGGGTTTTAATGGTTTTTAGAGCTTTTAGTGGATTTTATGGTTTTTACTATTTTAGGGGTTTTATGGTTTTTAGGGGTTTTTATCATTGTTAGGTTTTTATGGGTTCTAAGTTATATATGGTTTTCTTATGGTTTTTCATGGGTTTTATGGTTTTTAACATTTTTAGAATTATTTGGGAATTCTAATAATTATATGGTTTGTAGGGGTTCTAAGGATTTTAGGGGTTTTTTGGGTTTTTAGGGGTTTTATGGTTTTAGTGGTTTATGGTTTTCGAGGATTTTATGGATTTTATTGTTTTTAGTTTTTTATGGGGTTTAATTGTTTCTAGGGTTTTAAGGTTTACTTGTTGATTTTTTGGTTTTTAGTGATTTTTCATTTTTAGGGTTTTAGGCCTTTTTGAGGATTTTTATGGGTTATTATGTTTTTAGGGATTTTGAGGGGTTATATATTTTTTAGGGTTTTAGTGTTTTTGTGGGTTATTATGTTTTTAGGGTTTTTTTGGGTTTCTAGGGGGTTTAAGGTTTTTTAATTTTTTTATATTTTTCAGTGTCGAAAGATTTTTGTCATTTTTTATTGGTTTTAGGTGTTTTATTGGTTTTTATGGTTTTAAGGATTTTAGGGGGTTTTAGTGGTTTTTATGTTTTTTAGTATTTTACGGTATTTCACATTTTTCGTGTTTTGAACGTTTTTATTTTTTAAAGGTTTTCATTGGTTTTTTACAGTGCTTAGGATTTTTATGCTTTTAAAATTTTCTAGGGATTTTTATATATTTTAATGGTTTTATGGGTTTTCAGAATATTGAGGGTACTTGGGTTTTTTAGTGGTTATGGATTTTTGTGGATTTTATATTATCTTTGAGTTTTTAGTTGTTTTTCAGAGTTTTTTTCATTTTAGTGGTTTAATTTGTTTTAGATTTTTAAAGAGGTTTTTATTTTTTAGGTTTTTATTGTTTTCGTAGAATTTTTCATGGGGTTTTTGGTTTTTTATTTTTTTTGGATTTTTTAGGATTTTGATTGGGTTTTAGGGATTTTAGGTATTTTTAGGGGTTTAAATGTGTTTTGGGTTTTTAGGATTATTATTGTTTTTTGGGGGTTATATATATTTTTTATTTTTTATTTTTTAATTTGTTTTGTGTTTTTTAATTTTTTAGGGGTTTACATGGATTTCGTAGTATTAGTTGTTTTTTGGGGGTTTTATGGAGTTTAAAGGTTTATAGGGGCTTTTATAATTTTATGGTTTTTAATGTTTAATGGTTTTTAGGTTTTCGTAGGTGTTTTCAAAATTTTTAGGGTTTTTTACTTTTTTATGTATTTAGGATTTTTTCCCATTATATGGTTTTTAGGGTATAATGAAATTTGAGCATTTTTAGGGAATTATGGGTTTTGGGGGGTTTTAGGATTTTTTTACCTTTTTAGGGGTTTTAAGGTTATTATATTTTTTGATGTATTTTGCCGTGTAATTTTTTTAGAGTTATTAGTTGTTTTTTGTGGTATTAGGGGGTTTACGGTTTTTAGGGGGTTTATATGGTTTTTAGGGTTTTTAGGATATTTGAAATTTTATGGTTTTTAGGGTTTTTATATTTTTTTTTATGTTTTTAATGGTTTCTTATGGTATTTAAGATTTTTTCAATTTTAGGCATTTTAGGGAATTTTTACCATTTTTATTCATTTTTAGGTTTTCTTAGGATTTTGAGTGCTTTTAGGGTTTATTAGGTTTTTAGGGTTTTATGGTTATTTATAATTTGTAGGAATTTTATGGTTTTTAGAGTTCTTTATCATTTTTTGGGGATTAAAATTTTTTTAGTACTTTTTAGTGGTTTTAGGATTTTTATTGGGTTTTTGACTTATTTATGGTTTTATGGGGTTTTATGGTTTTTAGTGGTTTTAAGTTTTTTTTTTGTTTTTTTTTTGTATTTTATGTTTTATGGATTTGTAAACTTTTTTTATTTTCTAGTTTTTAGTGTTTTTAGTCTTTTTGAGGGGGTTTTAGTGGGTATTTTTTATTTTTATTGGTTTTTAGGAATTTAATGTTTTTAGGGATTTTAGTGATTTTAGGGTTTTGGGGTTATTTGGGTAATTTATTAATTTTAGCATTTTTTGGGGATATAGGGTTTTTACATTTTTTTTTGGATTTCAATGCTTTCTTACGAGTTTTCATGGTTTTTAGGGTTTTTATGTTTCTATGGTATTTTTGGTATTTGCAGGATTTTTATGTGTTTTTTTCATTTCAAGGGATACTGTGGGTTTTGAAAGGATTTTAGGGATTTTATCATTTTTAGGATTTTAAGTTATTTTACATTTTTTTTTCTTTAATATTTTCTTAGGGGTTTTTAGGATTTCTAGGTTTTTTTATTTTTTATTAATTTCTAGGAAATTTTTATGTTTTATGGTTTCTAGGGTTTTTTGTAATTTTTTGGTTTTTTAGTGTTTCATGTTTTAATGCTTTTTTGGGGTTTTGGGGTTATTTGGAGTTTTTATGGTTTTAAATGTTTTTTATAGTTTTTTTAACATTTTTAGTGGTTTATAGGTTTTTTTATAGTTTTATTGTGTTTTTAAGGATTTTATACGTTTTTATGTTTTTATGGGTTTTAGGGGTTTTATGGTTATATGGTTTTTATAATTTTTTTGGTTTTTAGGGGTTTTATGTGATTTTAGTGATTTAGGGTTTTTATAAGGGTTTTCATGGTTTTCAAGGGTTCTCAGAGTGTTTAGAGGTTTTAAGGTTTTTGTGGGTCTTATTCTTTTATATTTGTTTTAAGGGGTTTTATGATTTTTTAGGTTTTTGGGATTTTTAGTAATTTAAAATTATTTAGGTATTTATGGATTTTATGTTCTTTTAAGTTTTTAATATTTTCATAAGGGTTTCAGGGTTTTTAGGTTTCTATGGATTTGTATGCCATTTTTAGGATATTTATGGGGTTTTTGGGTTTTTATGGATTTTGAGGGTTTTTGAGTTTTTATAGGTTTTATGGTTTTTAGAGTTTTTAATGTTTTTTGGGGTTTAAAGGTTCTTTCGAGTTTTTATCAGGGTTTTAGGGTTTTTATAGGGTTCTAAGAGTTTTTCAGGTTTTTATGGGTTTTATGTTTTCTTCGGGTTTTAAGGTTTTATAAGGGTTATTTAGGGGTATTAGGTTTTTAGAATTTTATGTATTTTTATGAATTTAATATTATTTTTATGGTTTTAGGTTTTTTATGGATATTTTGGGGATTTTTAGGGTTTTTCGTGTTTTTTTGGTTTTTTATGTATTTAGATTTTTTTTAGCGTTTTCAGGGTTTTAAAGGGGTTATAGATTTTATTAATTGTATATTATGGGTTTAATAGTAATTTTAGGTTTTTTAATGTTTTATGAGTTTTCTGTGTCTTAGTGGTTTTTGGGATTTATTTTTTTAGGGTTTTTAGAAATTTTTGGGTTTTAGAGGTTTTTAGTGTTTTTAAATTTTTATGGGTTTTATGTGTTTTTGGGGGTTTTAGGTTTTCCTATGGGCTTTTCATGGTTTTGGGGTTTTATATATATTTTTTGGTATTTTTTAGGATTTTTATGATTTTTAGGGTTTTTTAGTGATTTTTAGGGATTTTAGGGTTTTTATAGCTTTTTAATATTTTTAGAGTTTAAATGGGTTTTAGAGTTTTTATTTTGTTTTAAGTTTTTTATGGATTTTAATGTTTTTAAAAAAAATTAGGGGGTTTTATGGTTTTTATTAGTTTTTAGGGTTTTTATCATTATTGGGTTTTTAGTGGTTTTATGTGTTTTTAGGTTTTTATGGTTTTCATATGTTTTTTAGGGTTTTTATATTTTTTATATATCTTGGTATTTTTGTGGGGTTTTTTTGTATTTTTATGGGGTATTAGGGTTTTGGTGTATTTTCAATGAATTTAGGGGTTTTAGGGGTTTTATGGTTTTCTTTGGGTTTTATGGGTTTTATGATTTTTTATGGTTTTATGAGTATTTATGGGTTTTAATGTTATTATGGGAGTAAAGTGGTTTTAGATTTTTTTAGAAGTTTTAATGGTTTTATGTGTTTTTAGGGTTTTTATGGGTTTTTATGGTTTTTATGGATTTAGCATTTCTATATTTTAAAGGGGGTTTAAGTGTTTTTTTTAAAAAAAATATATTTTGGGTTTTTAGGGGTTTTAATGTTTTATATATTTTTTGGGATATTTTAGGATTTTAATGGTTTTTTCTGTTTTTAGGGATTTTGTGGGTTTTAGGGTATTTAGGGTTCTAGGTTATTTAGGTTTTTAGGGTATTTTTTGGGTTTTAGCATTTTTTGGTATCTTAGGGGTTATGTGTTTTTTAGGTTTTTGAGGTTTTTCTAATGTTTTTCATTGGTTTTTAAGGTTTTTATGTTTTTAGGTATTTTTAGAAATTATTTAGTATTTTTAATGTATTAGGGTCTTCATGTATTTTGAGGGATATTGTGGTTTTTATGGTTTTTTTATTTTCATTATTTTGTTGTTTTTGGAGTTTTTAGGGATTTTAACGTTTTTACGATATTTAGAGGTTTTGTGTGTTTTTGTATTTTAAGGATTTCTTAGGGATTTTCAGGTTTTTTTGTGTTTTAGGGATTTTCTAGGATTTTATTGTTTTTATGGTTTTTAGATATTTTTAGGGTTTATAATTTTTTTATGGTTTTAATGGTTTTTTGGGTGTAAGGGATTTTTTGAGTGTTTATGGGTTTTTAGGGTTTTTAGATTTTTCATTACATTTTATTGGATTTAAATTGTTTTTATATTTTTAGTGGTTTAGAGGGTTGTTAAATGTTTAAGGGTTTTTATGGTTTTTTGGATTTTTATAGTTTCTGGTGATTTTTCAGTTTTTATAGTTTCAATGTTTTTTTTGTTTTTAAGAGTTTTATGTGTTTTAGGTATTTACGAATTTCTTAGGGGTTTTAGGGTTTTTATGTTTTTTTTGGGATTTTTAGGGGTTTATTAGGATATTTATGTTTTTTAGGTTTTTTAGGGATTTTGAGCGATTTTAGTTTTTTAATGGTTTCTTTGGTTTTTAATGTTTATTTATTTTTTGTAGGGGTTTTATGGTTTTTAGAGTTTTTAAAATTTTTAGGGGTTTAATGAGATTTTATTGTTTTTTTGGGTTTCTTGGGTTTTTATGGGTTTTTGGGTTTTAAAGTTTCTTAGGGGTTTTTATGGTTTTTAGGAAATATTTTTCGAATTTTAGGTTCTTTTAACAGTTTATGAGGGTGTTTAGCACTTTTAGGTTTTTCATGTTTTTAAGTGTTTCTATGTATTAATGGGTTTCTACTCGTTAGGTTTCTTAATGTTTTTAGGTATTTAAGAAATTTTTAAAAAGTTTTATTGTTTTTTTGGTTTTCAGTGATTTTGAGTGTCTTTAGGGTTTTTATGTTTTTTAGGGTTTTTAGTATTTTTAGGGGTTTTAGGCATTTTAAGTGTGTTCTGTTTTATAATGTTTTCTTAGGTTTTTAATTTTTTTTTGTAATTTTAGGGATTTTATGGTTTTATGGGTTTTTAAGGATTTTGAGTGTTTTAGTTTTTTATGGGTTTTAGGGTTTTTTGGATTTTAGGGGGGTTTTAGTTTTTATATTTATTATGGATTATTTGTTCTTTTCAATGTTTTAAGGTGTTTAAAAGGTTTTTAGGGTTTTTTGGTGGTTTCATGAGTTTTATGTGGTTTTATGGGTTTTAAGGTTTTAGGGGGTTTTATAGTTTTTAGTGTTCTTAGAATTTCTTAGTATTTTAAGGTTTTTATGTGTTTTTATATTTTTTATGCTTTCATAGGGGTTTTACGGGTTTTTGGGTTTTTACTTTTTTTAGGATTTTCATGGATTTTTAAAGATTTTTATGGTCTTTAAGGTTTTTTAGTACTTTGAAGGTTTTGTGGTTTTTTTGGTTTTTAGGTTTTTATAGTTTTTTTTGTTTTTCGGTTTTTTTAGTTTTTATTTTTTTTAAATGGTTTGTAGAGTATTTTAATGTTTCAGGGGTCTAACGGTTTTTTTTTAAATTTTAATAGTTTTTATGTTTTTTATGGGTTTATGGTTTTTAATGTTTTTATGAGTTTTACTATTTTTAGGGATTTGTATAATTTTTTCGGTCTTTTAAGGGGATTTAGGGTTCCTATTATTTTTTAGAATTATCAGGGGTTTTAAGTGTTTTTAGGGTATTAATGATTTATTTGGGGTTTTTTGGGTTTTTAGATTTTTAGAGTCTTTTAGGGATTTTTTTGGATATTTAATAACTTTTGGGTTTTTAGGGATTTTGGGGTGGTTTTAGGGTTTTTTACAATTTTATGGTATATTATTGGTTATTTTTGTTTTTATGTTTTTTTATTTTTTAAGGGTTTCAAGGTTTTTTAGATTTTTTGTGGTTTTTATTATTTTTAGGGGGCTTTACAGTTAATAATGCTTTTAGAGGATCAATTGGATGTTAGAGATTTTTTTGGGATTTTTTTGGTCTTTTACAATTTTCTAGGTTTTTTACCAGTTTTAGGGTTTTACTGTTTTTAAGTGTTTTTAGGTTTTTAATCTTTTCTTTTTATTTTTTAATGTTTTAGGGATTTTTATGTTTTCAGAGGTGTTTAGAAATATTTTTTGATTATCATGGTATTTTGGTGATTTTGAGGGATTAGGGGTTTTATAGTTTTATGGTTTTTTTAGGGATTTTGCATTTTAATGAGTTTATTGGGTTTTAATGATTTTTAACAGTTTTAAATCTTTTTTAGGGGTTTTGAAGATTTTAATGTCTTAATGTATTTTTAGGGTTTAATGGGTGTTTATGTTTTTTAATGGTTTTCGGGGGTTTTATGGTTTTAGGGGTTTTTAGGGTTTTAGGGTCTTTTGGGGTTTTAGAATTTTTTAGGTTTTTAGGGGTTTTAATTAATTTGGGGGGTTTTATCGTTTCTTTAGGGTTTTAAAGGTTTTTACATTTTTAGGGATTTTTAGGGTTTTTTCAGATTTTTCTTGTTTTTAGAGTTTTTTTGGATTTGAAGGTTTTTTTTTGTTTTTGAAGGTTTTTTAAATTTTTATATTTTTAGGGATTTTAATTATCTTTACATTTTAATGGTTTTTCTAGGGGTTTTCTATGATTTAGTTTATTTTATGTTTTTATGGGCATTTATGAATTTTTTTGGGATTTTTATAGTTTTTTGGAATCTTAGGGTTTTATGGTTTTTAGGTTTTTTTGGTTCTTATGTCTTTTTTGTGGTATTATGATTTTTTATTTTTTAATGTTTTAATGGGTTTTTAATATTTTTAACATTTTATGGGATTTAATGTTTTTTAGTGTTTTTAATGGGTTTTAGGATTTTTATGGTTTTTCAGGGTTTTTAAGGCTTCTAGGGTTTTTATATTTTTAGAGGGTTTTTGTTTTAGGGACTTTTAGGGTTTTTAGGTTTTTAGAATTTTTTAGTGTTTTCTGGGTTTTAAGTGTATTTAGGGGATTATTTTGGTTTTCTAGGGTTTTTAGGGTTATTTAAACTTTTAGGGATTTTAAGAATTTTTAATATTTTTATTGGTTTTAGTGTTTTATGGAATTTGAGGGGTTTTGATGGTTTTTGGTTTTTTGGGTTTTAGGGGTATTTTGGGAGTTTTTAGGGGTATTATGGTTTTCATTGTTTTTAATTTTTTATGTATTTAAAGGAATTTTAGGGTTTTTAGCAGTTTTTATGTTTTTTAGTTTTTTTTTGTTTTTATGGTTTTAGGGTTTTGGCAGGGGTTTAGTGTCTTTTTGGGAGTTTTTAGTATTTTTCGCATTTTTAGGATTTTAAGGTGTTTAAATTTTTTAGGTTTTTATTGTTTTATCAGCGGTTTTTAGGGCTCTTATCGGTTCTCATATTTTTAGGAATTTTTAAGGATCTCGATAAATTTATTGGGATTTTTGGTATTCTGACGGTTTTTAGGGGTTTTTGAGGTTTTTTGGTTTTTAGGGTTTTATCATTTTTTATGTTTTAAGGGGTTTTAAGTGTAATAGGTTTTTAATTTTTTCTTAGGGTTTTAATATTTTTTTTTTATTTTAATGGATTTTTAGGAATTCTTAGGATCTTTATGGTTTTTAGGGAATTTGAGGGTTTTTAGGTATTTTAGGGGGTTTGGGGGTATTAAAATTTGTATGGAATTAAAGAGGATTTACAATTTTTTGGTGGTTTAGGGTTTTATAGGTTTTTAGGGTTTTTAATGTTTCTAGATAATTTTAGAGTCTTGAGTTTTATGGTTTTTAGTGTTTTTACTTTTTTTGGGGTTTTAGGGGGTTTTAAGTGTTTTCAGGGTTTTATGGTTTCCTCAGGTTTTTAGCGGTTTTTATATTTTTTAGAGTTTTATAGTATTTGTTATAATTTTTATGGCCGTTACGATTTTTAGGGATTTTGTAGATTATGGGGGTTTTAGGGGTTTAAGATATTTTATGTTTTTAGGGTTTAATTTGATTTTTTGGGGTTTTAAGGTTTTTATACGTTTTATCCTTTATAGGGGTATAAATGGGTTTTAGAGTTTTTAGTCATTTTTTAGGTTTTTTGTATGGTGTTAGGGATTTTTATGGTTTATGGGTGTTTTATGTTTTTAGTGGGGTTTAGGGGTTTTAGGGACATTTTAAAGTTTTTTAGGGTTTTAGGATTTTTTAGGTTTTTAGGGTTTTAAGTGTTTTAGGTTTTTAATGATTAGTTAAGTGTTTTCAGGATTTTTAGGGGTTTTTATGTTTTTAAGTAATTTGGGGTATTGTGACGTTTTTTATTTTTTTCAGGATTTTGTGGGTGTTTATGGTTTTTGGAATTTTAAGGGGGTTTTGCATTTTTAGGTTTTTATGGGTTTTATGTGTTTTTATGTTTCTTGGTTTTCTTAGTGTTTGGCATGGTTTTTAGGATTTTTTATGTTTTTGTGCCTTTTATTTATTTTTTAGGATATTTATGGTATCTAGGAGTTTTTAGGGATTTTTTGATTTTTAGGGTTTTTTTGATTTTTTGGGGGTTTAGGGGTAATTTTTTTATTTTTTGAAGGTTTTCAGGGGTTTTAGTGTTTTAAAAAATTATGGGGTTTAAAGTGGTTTTAGAGTTTTTACTGGTTTTATGGTTTTTATGGGTGTTTATGGTTTTTATGGTTGTTATGGGTTTTAAGGTTTTTATGTTCTTCGAGATTCTTTAGAGATTTTAAGTGTTTTTTGGTTTTTAATTCTTTCCTATGGGTTTTTAGGTATTTTAGTGTTTTTTAGATTTTTTAGGATTATTATGGTTTTTTATGTTTTTATTATTTTTTAGGTTTTTAGTGATTTTGAGGAATCGTAGGGTTTTTATGGTTTTGGGGGGTTTTTTTAGTTTTTTATAATTATAATGGTTTTTGAAGTTTTTTAAAAAAAATTAAAATTTTAGGTGTTTCAATTTCATTTAGAGGTTTTAGTGGTTTACAGGGATTTTATGGGTTTTTACAGTTTTCTATTTTATTAGGGTTTCTATGGTTTTTAGGTTTTTAGGAGTTTTGGGTCTTTTATGGTTTTAGGGTTTTATCATTTTTTGGTTTTTTGGGGTTTTATGTTTTTATGATTTTCTTTGGGATTTTGAGGGATTCTATGGGTTTTTATGCTTTAAGGGATTTAAGGTACTTTTTTGTATTTTTATGGTTTTTAGGGAACATTTTTTTGGGGTCATTGGTTATATTAGTGTTTTTTAGGTTTTTAAACTGTTTAAATTGTTTTTTTTTTGGATTTTATGGTTTTCTTAGGGTTTTAAAGAGGGTTTAGGGTTTTTAATGTTTTTAGGGGTTTTATGAATTTTTTAATAATTTTTATGGTCCTTTTTCGTGTTTTAAGGGATATTGATGGATTTTATGGGTTTTTATGGTTTTTGGGGTTTTTTATACTTTTAGGGATTTTTTTTTTGTTTTTAGAGTCTTCTCACCTTTTTAGGGGTTTGTAGGGATTTTATTATTTTTATTGGGTTTTTAGGGTATTTATGGATTTTTAGGGATTTTAATGTTTTTAGGGGGTTTAATGGTTTTTAGGATCTTTTACTATTTTAGAGTTTTTTGTAATCATTAGGTTTTTATGGGTTTTATGTGTTTTAGGTTTTTAAAGTTTTCATAGTGTTTAATGTTTTTTAGGGTTTTTATGTTTTAGTGGGTTCTGGGGATTTTTAGAATTTTTATTGGTTTTTGGGTTTTAAGGATTTGGAGGGTTTTCAATTTTTTTAGGGTTTTGTTGATTATTTTTTTGTTTTTATCATTTTTATATTTTTAGGGGATTTACGTGTTTTTAGTTTCAATTTTGTATTAGGGGTTTAAGTAATTTTTTACATTTTTAGGGATTTTTAGTGATTTTTTTATTTTAATTTGTTTTATAGTTTTTAGGGATTTTTAGTGTTATTAAGGGTTTTTATGGGTTTATGGATTTTTTAGTTTTGGGATTTTTTATTTTTAGGGGTTTAAATGGTTTTTAGATATTTTTTTAATTTTTTTGAGAATTTAACAATTTTAAGAGTTTTCTGTGGTTTTTAGTGTCATTTTTGGGTCTTTAGTGTTTATCATATCTTAAGTTGCATTTTAATGGTTTTAGGGGTTTTAGGGTATTTAGAAAATTTTAGGGTTTTAGGGTTTTCATTTGTTTTTAGTTTTTTATGTTTTTCTTAAGCGTTTCAGTGTTTCTAGGGTTTCTTATGTTTTTATGGATTTTAGGTATTTTTTCAGATTTAAGTGGCTTTTTGGTTTTCTAAGGAATTTTTGAGTTTTTAACGGTTTTTTTGGATTTTTTAGTTTTTAACCTATTTATAGGTTTAATTGGTTTTTATATTTTTTATGGGTTTTGTGGATTTTTTAGTGTTTTTATGGTTTCTTTGGGTTTCATAGTTTTAGGGGTTTAATTTTAATTTTAGGGTGTTTAGGGGTTTTATGAGTTTTTATCTTTTTATGGTTTTTCTAATGTTTTTCCTGTCATTTTAATTTTTTTTATAATTTTAGGATTTTTTTGGGATTGTTTGTATTCTTATGGGTTCTTATTGGTTTCAGGGGTTTTTAGTAGTTTATCACTTTTATGTTTTTAGTGGTATAAGTGTTTTTCAGTTTTTTAGGGTTTCTTTGGGGTTTTCATGGTTTTAGGGTTTTTATGTTTTATATTTTTATAGTAATTTTTATTATTTTAATGCATTTTGGTGTTTTAGGGATTTTGAGGCACTTAAGTGGTTTTTAGGGTTTTAAAGGGTTTATTGTTTTTTAGGTTTTATGATTTTTTGAGTTTTATATGGGTTTTTTGTTTTTTATATTTTTTAATTTTTTAGGGGTGTAAAGGATTTATAGAGTTATTATTGGGGTTTAGGGTTTTTTGGGGGTTTCTGGGATTCTTATGGGTTCTAAGAATTTTTTAGGGTTTATTGAGGTTTTAGGGTTCTTAGTGTTTTTAGCATTTTTAGGTTTTTTATAATTTTTAACTATTTTTTTGGTATTTAAGGTTTTCATTGAGGTTTTAATGGTTTTATGGTTTTTTACGCTTTAGGTATTATAGGTAATTTTTTTTATTTTTACGGTATTTAGGGTTATTATGGAATTTGGGGGATTTGAGGGTATTTAGCATTTTTTAGGTTTCTTAAGGTTTAATATATTTTTATATTTTTAATTATTTCTTATAATTTTTCGGGGTTTTTATGTTTTTATAAATTTTTAGTGATTTTTTATGATTTTTAGGGTTTTTTGGGTTTTTTGGGGGTTTTATGGTTTTTACGGTTTTTCTTGTTTTTTTTGGTTTATAGGTTTTTTGATTTTTTAATGTTTTAATGTTTTTTAATGTTTATAAAAATATTAGGGGTTTAATGGTTTTTATAGTTTTTATTTATCTTTTTAGGAGTTTTAATGTTATTAGGGGTTTTTTGGTTTTTAGGGTTTTAGTGTTTCTAATATTTTTTATGTTTTAGGGGTTTTAAGTGCTTTTAGGTTTTTAAAAATTTCTTAGGGGTTTTAATGTATTTTATGGTTTTTAAATTTTTAGTGATTTTTATGGCCTTTTAGTATTATTATGGTTTTTAGGATTTTTAGGGATTTTATTATTTTTAGGGTTTTTTGATTGTTTTGGTTTTTAGGTGTTTTTTTATAGTTTTATGGGTTTAATGATTTTCACTTTTTTTATCATTTATTGGGGTTTCAATTATTTTTATTGTTTTTAATGGGGTTTTATGGTTTTCCTGGGTTTTGGGTTTTTTAATATTTTTTGGATTTTTATGGTTTTTAGGGTTTTTATTTTATTTTTTTGCTTTTTAGCATTTTTAGTGTTTAGGGGTTTTAAGTGGTTTTAGGTTTTTAAGGGTTTCTTAGAGGTTCTATAGGGATTTTTTCCTTTTTACCATTTTTTGTATTTTTAGGTATTTTAAAATACTTTAAAGGGATTTTATGGTTTTTCAGAACTTTGAGTGGTTTTTGGATTTTAAATGGATTTAGGGTTTAATAAGTTTTTTGGGTTTTAAGGTTTTTTGATTTTTTGGGTTTTTAAGGTTTTAAGAGTTTCTTAACATGTATTGAGTTTTTATAGTTTTTAGTGGGTTTTAGGGGGTTTTTAGGATTTTTTAAGGTTTTTAGTGGGTTTTATGGTTTTAGGCTCTCCTAAGGTTTTTTTGGGTTTTTATAATTTTTAGGATTTTAGGGGTTTTATGTGTTTTTCGGTTTTTGAGGTTTTATTAGGATTTTACATTTTTAGATATTTGAACAGATGTTTTGGGATTTTTAGTTATTTTTAGTGTTTTTAGAGGTTTTTAGGGTTTTTATGATTTTTAGGGGTTTTAAGGTTTTTATCATTTGATAGTTTTTTAGGGTAAATAGTATTTTTAGGTTTTAATTTTATCTTATATTTTTCAAGGTTTTTTAGGTTATTTTGTATTTTTAGGTCTTTTTTCTTTTTTGGGTTTTTTGGATTTTGAGAGTTTTTATACTTTTTCAGGTTTTATGATTTTTGGGTTTTGCGTTATTTTTTTGAGTTTAAGGGGTTTTAATGTTGGTTATATTTTAGTAAAATTTTTAGGGGTTTAAAGTTTTTCTAGAGTTTTTAGAGGAGTTTTAGTGTTTTATGGGAATTTTCAGGTTTTGGAGGTTTTCTTGGGTGTTATGATTTTAGGGGGGGTTAGGTTTTTAGGGAATTTTTAGTATTTTTAGTGGTTTTTTATATTTTTTATTTTTTAGTGTATTATAGTGTTTTTATGATTTAAAGGTTTCCTTAGTGTTTTTAAGGTTTTTATACTTTATTACATTTTTAGTTATTTTAGGGATTTTCTTAAGATTTTATTATTTTTAGGGGTTTTTTGTGATTTTGAAGGCTTCAAGTGGTTTTTAGTTTTAGGGGTTTTAAGGGTTTTTAGAGTTTTTACTTTTTTGGGGATAAAATGGTTTTTAGAGTTTTTTCTGTTTTTAGGGATTTATTGGTCTTTAGGGTTTTTAATGTTTTTAAATGTTTTAATGGGTTTTACAGGTTTTTGGGCTTTAGGTCCTTCTTAGGTGTGTTTATGGTTTATGGGTTTTAAGTGTTTTTAGGTTTTTAATATTTTCTTATAGTTTTTAGGGTTTTTAGACATTTTATGATTTGGGGATTTTTTTAGTGGGGTTTTAGGTTTTTTATGATTTTTGGTAGGTTTAGGGGTTTGGAGGGGTTTGGAGGGGTTTTGGCGGTTTTTTTTTTGTTTTTTGGGTTTTATCACCTTTTAATGCTTTTATGGGTTTTATGTTTATTATTGTTTTTTATGTTTTTTTGGCGGATTTAATGGGTTTGAGGGTTTTTTATATTTTTTGGAATTTTTAAGTATTTTTTTTATTTTTATGGGTGTTTAGGGATTTTATGGATTTTCAGGGGTTTTAGGGGTTTTTAGGAATTTTGATAGTTTTTATCGGGTTTTTTAGTTTTTGGGGTTTTAGGTTTATTTAGTGATTTTTAACCTTTTTAGTTTTATTAATAATTTTAAGTGTTCTTAATGATTTTTAGTTCTTTTAGGGATATTATGGTTTTTCTGGTTTTTACTGTTTTATGGTTTTTAGAGTTTTAATGTTTTTTGGTGGTTTTAAGTGTTTTTAGGTTTTTAAGGTTTTCTTATGTTTTTCTATTTTATTTAGGATTTTTTAAATTTTTCAATATTTATAAGTTATTTTTATGGTTTTATGGATTTTAGGGTTTCTAAGGATTTTTAATTTTTTAGTTTTTTTAGGGTTTTTAGGGATGTTATGTTTTTTGGGGTTTTTAGAATTTTTTTGAAAATTTTATGGTTTTTAACTATTTTTACTGGGTTTTAATATTTTTAGGGGTTTAAAGGGGTTTCAGATTTTTTGGGTTTGAGGACTTTATAGGATTTTAGTGTTTTTATGGTTTTTATGGGATTTTGTGTTTTTAGGGGTTTTTAGGTGTTTAGTGTATTTTTGGGATTTTTATGGTTTTTTCGATTTCAGGTTTTTTGGGGTTTCAAGTGTTTTTAGTTTTTAAGGTTTTCTTAGTATTCTTATGGGTTTTTATGTTTTTTTGGATTTTTATGGATTTTTTTTGGATTTTTATGGGTTTTTTGGTTTTTGGGGATTTTAAGGGTGTTAATGTTTTTAGGTGTTTTAGGATTTTTCTTAATTTTTAGGATTTTTAATTTTATTTGAGTTATTTATGGACTTTAATGTTTTTTAGATTTTGTTAATGTTTTTGTGTGTGTAAAGGTTTTCAAATTTTTAGTGGGTCTTTAGTGTTTTTATAGGTTTTTATGAGTTTTTAAAGATTTATGGTGTTTTAGGGTTTTTATGGTTTTTTTTATTTTGGTTTTTAGGGTATTTACAGTTTTTTGGTTTTTGTGGGTTTCTAGTGTTTTAGGAAATTTAGTTTTTCTTTGGGGTGTTTAGGGTTTTAGTGTTATTTACATTTTTAGGGAATTTTATTACTTTCTTAGTTTGTTTTTTTTTTTGAGTTTTTAGGGATTTTGATGTTTTTAATGTTTTTATGGATTTTTTTAAGGTTTCTTTAATTTTTATTGTTTTTTGAATTTTTAAGGTCTTTATGGTTTTTAGTGTTTTCAATATTTTTAGTGGTTTAAAGGGGTTTTAGATTTTATAGTGGTTTTTAGAATTTTTATAGGTTTTACAGGATTTAAATATTTTAAGGTGTTTTATGTTTGTAGGGGTTTTTTTGGGTTTTAGGGTTTTTTAGTGTTTTTTAGATTTTTAGAAGTTTTAAGTGTTTTTAAGGTTTTAGTATTTTCATTAGTTTTTTCAATGTTTTTTGGGGTTTTTACATTATTGGGTTTTTTAGTTATTATTTCGTATTTTTTTAATTTTGTTTATTATAGTGTTTTAAGGGGTATTTAGTTTTTAGGGTTTTTAATGATTATAGAGTTTTTTACGTTTTTAGGACTTTAAATGGTTTTTAGTGTTTTTAGTGGTTTTTAGGGTTTTTATGGGTTTGGGGTTTTAAAAAAAATTAGGGGTTTTTATGGTTTTGAGGGTTTAAGGGTATTTTATGATTTTAATCATTTTTAGGTTTTTATAAGTTTTATGTTTTTAATGGTATTAATGTTCTCTTAATGATTTTTAGGGTTTTTAGTTATTTTATGTTTTTTTTGGATTTTTAGGGATTTTTTTGGATTATATGGTATATAGTTTATTTAGGGGTTTTATGGTTTTTGTAGTTTTTATGGTTTTTAGGGGTTTAAAGTAATTTTATAGAATTTATTTGTTTTAGAGTTTTATGGTTTTTAATGTTTTTAAAGTATTTTACAGGTTTTTATCATGTTTAGTGATTTTAGAGTTTTTGGGGTTTTGGGGTTTTTAGTTTTTTAGGGTTTTAATATCTTTTTATTAAATTTAGGGAATTTAAGAGATTTTCGGTTTTTATAGTTTTCTTAATGGTTGTCAATGTTTTTTGAGGTTTTATGTTTTTATGGAATTTAGGGCTTTTTAAGATTTTATGGGGTTTTACGGTTCTTTGGGGTTTTTATGATTTTTAGGGGATTTTGGGTGTTTAGGGTTTCATGAGGATTTTTGTATTTGTCATATTTTAATGGGTATTAATTATTTTTTTGTTTTTAAGGATTTCTTATGGTGTTTCAAAAAATTTATTATTTTTATGTTTTTGGGTAATTTTAGGGATTTTTAGGATTTTTAATTCATTTTAAGGTTTTATGGGTTTTGAAGATTTTTAGGGGTTTTTTGGGTTTTTATGGTTTTTTCGATTTTTTGGGATTTTTCTATGTTTTTTAGGGTTTTTTATTTTTTAATGTTTTTAATATTTTAGGGGATTAAAGGGGTTTTACATTTATTTATGTTTTTATGGATTTTTAGGATTTTTTATTATTTTAAGGGTTTTTATAGTTTTCTGGGTTTTTTAATTTTTAACGTTTTTGATAGGGTTTTCCTAGTTTTTTTGATTTTTATATATTTTTAAGGATTTTAAGGGATTGTTTAGGTTTTTTTTTGGGTTTTTAGGTTTTTTATGAATTTTGAGGGTCTTTTTGGGTTTTTTTATTTTTTGGGGATTTATGGTTTTTTGGATATTTACTATATTTTTTGTGTTTTTATTGTTTTTTAGGTTCTTAATAGTTTTCTGAAATTTAAAGGGGTTTAAAGGGATTTTAATGGTTTTAGTTGGTTTTAGGTTGTTTATGGGTTTTATAGTATTTTTATCACTTATTGGGTTTTAGGATTTTTAGGGTCTTATTGGGTTTTAATCATTTTTTTAGTTTTTTAGGGGTTTAAAGTGGTTATATATCTTTATGCAGTTCTTAGGGTTTTTAGGTGTTTTAGAGGTTTTTACATTTTATGGTATTTTTAGTGACATCTTCAAATTATTATCATGTTTTAACGGGTTTAGGGATTTTGATGGGTTTTATGGTTCTTAGGGATTTTAAGTGTATTTAGGTTTTTACTGTTTTCTTATGGTATTTTATGGTTTTTAGGGAGTTTTAAATTTTTATCATTTTTTGGGTTTTTAGTAATTTTTATGTCTTTTTAGTGTTTTATGGATTTTGAGAATTTTTCAGGTTATGATCGGTTTTTAGGGTTTTTAGGGGTTTTTTTGAGTTTATAAGGGTTTTTAGAGATTTTATATTTTTTAGGGTTTTAAGGCTTTTTTGAGTTTTCAATGGGTTGTTAGGGTTTTTAGGGGTTTTTAGGTTTTTTAAAGGTTTATAGGGTGTTTTTTGGTTTTAGGGGTATATAAGGGGTTTTTGGGTTTTTGGGTTTTTAGGTATTTAAGGTTGTAAGTATTTATAGGTTTTAAGGATTTCTTAAGGATTTTATGTGGTTTTTTGGTTTTTTATGTTTTTAGATGTTTTTAGTGTTTTTTTGGATTTTTATGAATTTTTAGGTTTTTAGGGACTTTGAGAGTTTTTAAGATTTCAATGGATTTTTAGGGTTTTAAAATTTTTTAGATTTTGTAGGGGTTTTATGTTTATTTGATATTTTTGTTATTTTCTTAGCGGTTTTCATTTTTTTAGAGGTTTTTAGATATTTTAAGGTATTTTTTTGGATTTATGGGTTTTATGGTTATTAGGGATTTTGATGGATTTTAGGCTTCTCTAGGGTTTTTGTGGTTTTTATGGTTTTTAGTGGTTGTTTGGTTTTTTTTGTGCTTTTATGATTTTTAATATTTTTAGAGTTTTATAACGTTTTTAAGGGTTTAAAGGGGTTTTAGATTTTTTAGTGGTTTTTAGAGTTTTTGATGGTTTTTAGGTTTTCTTGAATATTTTCAGTGATTTTAGGGTTTTTAGGGGTTTTAGGTGTTTTTAGGGATTTTGGGGGGGTTTTGTGCTTTTTAGGTTATTTAAGGAATTTAATTTTTTAGGGTCTTATGTTTTTTGAGGGGTTTTTAGTGTTTTTAGGGTTTGTATATTTTTATTAGTTTTGAATAATATTTTTGAAATTTTATGGATATTTTTTGGGTTTTAATGATTTAGTGGATTTTTAGGGTATTTTGGATTTTATGGTTTTCTTATAGTTTTAATGGACTTTTTTTATTTTACAGATGTCTGATGTTTTTTAGATTTTATAACATTTTAGGGGTTTAAAGGGTTTTTTGTGGTTTCTTGTGGGTTTTTTTTGGGTTTTTTTGGTGTTTCAGGGGTTTTAAGTTTTTTAGGGTTTTTAGGTTTTTAGGGGTATTATAATTTTTTCGGTTTTTAATTTTTTATGATAGTTTTTCAGGATTTTTAAATTTTTTAGGTATTTTTAGAATTTTTATGGATTTTTGGGTTTCTAGTGATTTTGAGGGTTTTAGGATTTTTAGAAATATTTAGGTTTTTATTGGTTGTATGTTTTTTTATGTATTTAAGGTTTTCTTAGGGTTCTTTAGGGTTTTATGTCTTTTTATGTTTCTAGTTATTTTTAGGTATTATTTAGGATTTTTATGGGGTTTTTGGTTTTATCGGGATTTTGATGGTATTTTTTTGAGTTTTTAGGGTTTTAATGGGTTTGGGAGGTTTTAGGGTTTTTTAGTTTTAAGTATTTTAGAGTTTTTAAAATTTATAGTGTTTTAAAGGGTTTTTAGAGTTTTTAGTGGGGCTTTAGGGGTTTCATAGATTTTTACTATTTCTAAGTGTTTTACTTGTTTTTATGGTTATTAGAGTTTTTTGGTAAATAGGGGTTCTATAACTTTTTATTTTTTTTATTTGGTTTTAATTATTTTAATGTGTTTAGGGTTTTCTTAGGATTATTTAGAGATTATAGGTTTTTTTACACTTTTATGGATTTTAAAGATATTTTAGGAATTTTATGGTTATTTGTGTTTTTAGGGATTTTGGGTGGGGGGGTTTAGGGTTCTTAGGGTGTTTGGGTTCTTATGGTTTATTAGGGTATTAGAGTTCTTACGGGTTTTGTTGTTTTTTAGAGTTTTTTAAACATTTTTAGGGGTTTAAAATATATATAGAGTTTTTAGTGGATTTGAAGTATTGTTATGGGGTTTCGTGAGATTTTAGGTTTGATATGGTTTTATGGGGTTTTATAGTTACTGGGGTTTTTAGGGTTTTTAGCAGGTTTTATGGGCTTTAGGGGTATTTTTTGTTTTTAGGATTTCATGTTTTTCTTAGGGGTTTTCTAGGTTATTAGTTATTTCTACTTTATTATGTATTTTTGGGATATTTAGGATTTTTTGTGTATTTAGGCTTTTTATGGAAATTGATGGTTTTTAGGGGTTTTACGATTATTATTTGTTATTGGGTTTTTAGTTTTTTTATTTTTTTATGTGTTTTAAGGGGTATTAGAGTTCTTAAATGTTTTTATGGGTTTAATGGGGTTTTAGAGTTTGCAGTGGTTTTTTTTGTTTTTTATATTTTTCAATGTTTTTAGTTGTTTTTATGGTTTTGAGGAGTGTTTAGGATATTTTAGGGTTTTCACATTTTTTATGAGTTTTATTATATTTATTTGTTTTTTGGTTTTATGGTTTTCTTAGGGTTTTTAGGGATTTTAGGGGGTTTAACAATTTTATGTATTTTTAGTAAATCATATGATTTTTATGATTTTTAGGGTTTTTAGGTATTTTGAGGGTTTTAGGGGATTTTTAGGGTTTTATAGGGTTTAATTGTTTTATATTTTTAAGGTTTTAATAAGGTTCTTCTATATTTTTTGGGATTTTTATATTTTTAGGTTTTTAGGGATTTTATGAATTTTATGCTTTTATGAGTTTTCATGGATTTCGAGGGGTTATAACCTTTTAGGGTTATTTTTTTTTTGGTGTTTAGTTATTTTTTTGAGTTATTTAGGGTTTTAAATGTTTTTAATGTCTCTTAAAATTTTAAGGGGTTTAAACAATTTTTAGAGTGTATTTTTTTTTATTCTTATGGGTTCTTTAAGGTTTTTAGCATTATTAGGTTTTATGGGTTTTATTCTTTTTAGGGTTTTTTTGTTTTTTAGTGTTTTTCAAAGTTATTAGTTTTTTTACATTTCTCAGGATGCTTATGTATTTTAAGATTTTCATACGTTTTTGGGGATTTTAAGGATTTTTGGGGGTTTAAATGTTTTTTAGTGTTTTTAGGGTCTGTAGGGTTTTTAACGTTTTTAGGTTTTTAAGGGTATAAAGTATTTTTATGTTTTTATTGTTTTCTTAGGGGGTTTTATGGTTTTTAGGGGTTTTTATGATTTTAGGGATTTTTAAAGATTTTTAGGATTTTATGGGGTTGTTGGAGTTTATGGGATTTTGAGGTTCTTTTGGGTTTTAGGGTATTTAATATTTTATGGTTTTTTTGGATATTTATTTTTTTGATAAATTTAATATTTTTAATGTTTTCATATTTTTTAACAACTTTAGGGGTTTAAAGGTTTTTTATATTTTTAATGGGTTTTTTTGCTTTTTTGTCTTTTTATGGGATTTTGGGTTTTTAAGGGGGTTTTATAGTTTCTCAGGGCTTTAGGGTTTTTAGGATATTTAGGGTTTTATCATATTTTTATGTTTTTAGAGGACTTAAGTGTATTTAGGTCTTTAATCATTTCTTATGGGGTTTTACAATTTTTTGTGTTTTAAGGTTTTTTTAGGGGTTTTATGTGTTTTATGGTTTTTAATGTTCTATTAGGGGTTTTCATGGTTTTTAATTTTTTAGGGAAAGGAAAGGTGTGAGGTCAGGCTATCACTAACCCCCAGATAAATAATATAAGAAAAAAGTGACAAACAAGGGAGGGTCAGGGTCAAACAACCCACACCCAAAATCCCTAACAACCCCACAAAAAATGTCAAAATGCCCAAGATGCAAAAGGAGAGAAAACTATGGAACAAAATCACCATCTCCATAGGGATCTCCCTCCGCGCCATATACCTTGGAATCATTCGAGTCCACTAACTCCCATTCATAGAATTCATATTTCTTGAGAAAGGCTGCACAATACCTCCAGAGTTCCACATCCAGTTTCACATTGATAGCCCGATATTCCGTGCCATGTGTGTTGCCTTTAACTTTAATAGACTTGGTTGAAGCACTGGTAGCCAAAGGCCTCTGTAGGGAGGAATAATCCCTCTTAGAACTCTGTTTCAATGGGGGTCACTCTGGATCATTCTCTTCCTTTGGGTTGTGGCATCAGGCACAACCATGTATCCCTACATGCTACATTCAGGGTCAGACCATGGCTTTCTATTCGGCTTACCACCAGATGAATCAGATAGACCCGTCTTCTCCTGCACCTTCTTTATTATGTTAAAGCTAGCATACATGATACCATCACGGTCCCCAAGGATTTCTTGAAGCGTTATGTGCTCATCAATCTCATCGCCAAGAAAGATCACTGGCTGCAGATCCATCTTGTGGAAGATGTCATAAATATGCTACTCAAGCATTAGTTTTGAACATTCCAGCATAATCGGGTCAGACAATTCAACACAGGGATGCAGCTTCTCAAAAAGAACAATAGTCGAGCTCTTGTCAGGCTGCTAAGTGCTCCACTTATCAGGACAATGGTTTCCATGGGATGGAAAGGGAAAAGGGGCATCATTCAAGTCAAGTCCAGGCATAGTAAGGTCCAACAGCACATGCTCCTGAGGGGACACATTGGGAAGGGGATGTTCTATATCCAATTCCCAAGAACTAGAAAACATGGAAGTCATGGATGCATCCTGAGGGGTATCATCAGCTTCCACCTCCTACAACACCATCCTCCCCTGGTCCATTTCTTCATTACCCGTAGAGACCATATTATTCAGACCAATGGACCAATTCATGAATAATTTCAGCTCATGGCAACATCTAGCATCCACTAAAGGTCTGGAAAAAGGCACCCTCTCCGTTCCAAGATAGTTTAGCTTTGGGGTGAAGCACAAGCTCCTACTAGGATCAGGCTATAAGGAAATAACCCCATCACCAACAGGAATGACATATCCCATTGCAGAAGAGGCATCTCCCCCAGTCCCAAATAACCCTTCACTCGTGAAAAGATACTCTTTATGTTTTTAGTGATTTTTAGGAAAATTTTGGATTATTACTATTTTTAGGGTTTTTATGTATTTTGAGGGTTTTTGTGGTGTTTAGGGTTTTTTGGGTGTTGGGTTTTTTTATGTTTTTTTAAGGATTCAAGTATTTATATGTTTTTAAGTCTTACTTATGGGGTTTCTTTGTTTTTCAGGATTTAAGGTATATTTTTAAGGTATTTGTGTTTTTTAGGGTTTTTATGAATTATTAGGATTTTATGATTTTTAGGGTTTTTTATATTTTATTGTATTTTTTGTTTTTTTATGTTTTTAAGGATTTTTATAGTTGTTAACATTTTAGGGGTTTAAATAGATATTTGACATTTTATTTTTTTTATTGTTATTACGGGTTTTATTGTTTTTATGGTTTTTAGTGACCTTTTAGGGTTTTATTAGGTTTTTAGCAATTTTAATACTTTTAGGGGTTTTATGTTTATTTGGTTTTGAAGGATTTCATATGTTTTTTATGGTTTTTAGAGGTTTTTACATTTATATAGAATTTTTGACAATTTTTTGTTTTTATTTTTTTAGGTATTTTAAGGATTTGAGGGATTTAACTATTTTTAGGGGTTTTAAGGGTTTTTTGGTTTTCAGTTTTTTTATGGTTTTATGGGTTTTACAAGTTTTTATATTCTTAATGTTTCTATAGGAATTTTAAGGGTTTCTATGGGTTTTACCTTTTTTGTGAACATTATCGAGTTTTTAGTAATTTTTTTTTGATTTTTATGTATTTTATGTGTTTTTTTATATTTTTAGGGTTTTTAATGTTTTTTATAATTTTTTATGTCTTATGGGTTTAAAGGGTTTTATAGTTTTAGTGGATTTTTGGCATTTTAAGGGTTTTTAGGGTTATTTATGTTTTTAGCGGTTTTTGGGTTTTTAGTTGTTTTAATGGTTTTTAGGGGTTTATAGTGTTTTTATTATTTACAATATTTTTTTGTTTTTAGGGGTTTTGTGGGTTTTTAGGTTTTAAATTTTTTATAATATTTTTTTCTGTTTTTTTTTTGTTTTTTTATGTTTTTAGGTAATTTTTCACTTTTTTATATTTATGGTTTTTAGGGGTGTAATGGATTTGGCGGAGTTTTTGTGTTTTTAGGAGGTTTATCTTTTTTTATATTTTTAGGGGTTTTAAGAGTTTTTAGGGTTTTAATGATTTATTAGGGGTTCTGAGGGTTATTTAGATATTTTACATTTTTAGGTATTTATAAGGATTTTTAACGTTTTTTATAAGTTTCTGGGTTTCTAGGGATTTTGAGGGGTTTTGGGGGTTTTTATATTTTTATGATTTTTGGGGGGTTTTGGGTTTTTCAAATTATATATGGTCTCTAAAGGTTTTTCTGAGTTATATAATGTTTTTATGGGTAAAAAGGGTTTTATTATTTCTAGTTTTTTAGGGATTTTTTATTATTTTTAGTGGTTTTTATGGTTTTTTGAGTTATTAGGTTATTATAGTATTTTCATGGTTTGATAGGATTTTTTTGTGTTTTTTTGTGTTTTTACCAGTTTTATGTGTTTTGGGGTTTTTAGGTTTTCATATGGTTTTTAGTGTTTTATGGTTTTTTACTTTTTAGGGATTTTACTACATTTTGAGGATTTTTTTTAGGGTTTTTAGGAAATTTGGGCATTTTTATGGCTTTCAAGTGTTTTTAGGGTTTTAATGGGTTTTTATGTTATTAGGGATTGTAAGTGTTTTTATGTTTTTTAAGGTTGTCTAAGTGTTTTTCGGGTTTGGGGGGAGGTTATATTTTTAACTATTTTAGTGACTTTTTTTATTTTAATTTTTTTTAGGTTTTTAGTGTTTATATGATTTTTTTGGGTTATTCGGTGTATTTTGAGTTTTTATAGTTTTTAGAGTTTTGTAATTTTTTTACGGGTTTAAAGAGTTTCTAGAGTTTTTTGGGTTTTAGGGTTTTTATGGATTTTATGGTTTTTAATGGTATTGGGGTTTTTTATGGTTCATGGGTTTTACATTTTTAGGGGTTTTTTGGTTTTAATGGTTTTAATTTGTTTTAGGTTTTGAAATGTTTCTTAGGGATATTTGGGGTTTTTATGGTTTTTTTAGTATTTGGGATTTTTACGGTTCTATTAGGAATTGTTTTGGTTTTTAGGGATTTTGGGGAATTTGATATTTTTAGGAATTTTAGTGGTTTAAATTTTTTTAAGGATTATAAGGGTTTTAGGTTGTTTTGGGTCTTTTATGTATTTATGTTCGTGTTCAATTTTTTTGTTTTAGGGGTTTAAATTTTTTAAAATTTTAAGGTATTTAGGTTATTTTTTGTTTTATGGGTCTTTAGGTTTTTTTGGGACTTTATGGTTTTTTATGAATTTTATGGTTTTTAGGTATTTTAGGGATTTTGAGTGGTTTTAGGGTTTTTAGGATTTTTGGGGTTTTTATGGTCATTTGGGTTTTTAGGTATTCTTTAGTTTTAATTAGTTTAAATGGTTTTTATATTTTTTTAATATCTTTAGGATTTTAAAGGGGTTTTAGATTCCTTAGTGGTTTTTATCAGTTTTTAGGGTTTTAAAGGATTTTAGGTGGTTTAGTGGTTTTAGGGTTTTAGGGTTCTTAGGTACTTTTTTGGGGTTTTAAGGGTTTTTAATGATTTTATTATTTTTCTTCTTTTTTAATTGATTTTATAGTATTAAGTTTCTCTAAGGAGTTTTAATGGTTTTAGGGGATTTTATGTTTTTATGGATTTTTAGGGATTATTTTTGGATTTTAATAGATTTGTAGGTTTTTAAGGGGTTTTTAGGATTTTTAGGGGTTTTAGGGTTTTTAGGGTTTTAAGGTGGTTAAAAGTTTTAGAGTTTTAGTGGATTTATATTTTTTTTCATGTTTTTTGGGGTATTCATGGATTTTTGGAATTTTATGTTTTTCGGGATTTTAGTGTTTCTTAGGATTTTTATTGGTTTTAGGGATTTTGAGGGTTTTAGTGCTTTAATGATTTTTAGGGTTATTTTGATTTTTTGTGGTGTTTATGTTTGTTTAGTTTTTAGGGATTCTATGGTTTTAATAGTTTTTAATGTTTAGGGTTTTAATGGGGTTTTAGAGTTTTAGGGGTTTTAGGGGGATTATTTTTTAGGGGTTTTTAGTATTTTTAAGGGTTTTTAAGGGATTTATGATTTTTTAAGGATTTTTACAGTTTTTAGTGTTTTTTAGTTATTAGGTGTTCTAAGTTTTTTTTGGGTTATAAGGATTTCTTAGGGGTTTTTATGGGTGTTAAGGATTTATATGTTTTTATGGATTTTAGGAAATTTTATAGGGATTTTATTGTTTTTTAGGTTTTTTGGGATTTTTGGGATTTTTGGGGTGTTTATGTTTTTTTTATCATTTTTAGGGTTTTCTTGTTTTTTGGGTTTTTTTGGGATTTTATGTTTTTTTAGGGTTTTATGGTTTTCTTATGGTTTTTATGTTTTTAGGGTTTTTAGGTATTTTAAGTATTTTTTAGTATTTTTATTGGGTTTTATGGTTTTTCAGGATATTGAGGGGTTTTAAGGGTTTTAGTGTTTTGAGTTACTTTAGGGGTTTTTTAAATTTTTTGTTGTTTAAAGGGTTCTTATTTTTTTTAGTTTATTTTTTGGGTTTTTATGGGGTTTTATGAGTTTTTATGTTGTTAGTGGTTTTCATAGTTTTTAGGCATTTTTAGATTTTTATCATCTTTTTAGAGTTTTTTAGTATTTTAACGTTTGTCAGGTTTTTAGGGTCTTAAGTGTTTTAGGTTTTTATGGTTTTATTAGGTTTTTATTGTTTTTTTAAAATTTTGAAGTATTTTATTGGTTTTTGGTATTGTTAATGTTTTTTAATGATTTTGAGGGTTTTAGGGTTTTTTCATTTTTTGGTGTTTTGGGTTTTAAGTGTTTTTAGTATTTTTATGATTTTCATAGTGTTTTTAGGGGTTTTATGGTTTTCACATTTATAGTGATTTTTTTGGTGTTTTTAGGATTTTTATGGGATTTTATTTTTTTTGGTATTTTGGGGGGTTTTATGTTTTTTGGGTCTGTATGGTTTTTTATTTTTGTAGGGTTTATGGTGTGTTAGAGTTTTTTAATGCTTAAAGGCGTTTAATGGGTTTATAGGGTTGTTATTAGTTTTTATTCTATTTATGTTTTTTAGGGGTTTAAAGGTTTTTATGGGTGTTTATGGGTTTTATGGTATTTTTAGGGCGTTTTGTGTCTGTTTGATTGGTTAGGGGTTTAATCATTTTTTACATTTTTAAAGATTTCTTAGGGTTTTTAGGGTTATTTCATTTTTTTGTGATTTTTTGGTCTTTTTAGGATTTTTAATATTTTTTGGCTTCTTGGGATTTTGATCATTTTAGGATTTTTAGGGTTTTAGGGTTTTTAGGGGTTTTTTCATTTTTCATTTTTAGGGGGTTTCTTTGTTTTTAATTTTTTCTAAGGGTCTTTCAATGTTTTAGGGGTTTTTATATTTTTAGGTATTTTTAATGTTTTTATTATATAATTAAATTGTAGAGTTTTTATAGATTTTGTAGGTTTTTGGGGTTTTTAGGAATTTTATAGTTTTATTCTGTTTTTTGGGTTTTCCTGGTGTTCTTTGTTTTCTAGGTTTTTAAATGGTTTTTAGTTTTTAAAAAAAAATTGGTGTTTAAAGGGACTTTAGAGTTCATAGTTACTTTCCCAGTTCTTATGGGTTTTTAAAGGTTCTATGGTTTTAGGGGTTTAGAATTTTCAAGTTTTTTAGATATTTTTTGTTTATAGAAATTTTTGATGATTTTTATTGGTTTTTATGGTTTTTAGGGATTTAAGGGGGTTTAGGGGTTTTTAGGTTATTTAGTGTTTTTTGGGTTATTAGGGGTTTAGTAGTTTTAGGTTGTTAAGGTTTTGTTAGGAATTTTATGGGTTTACTATTTTTTAGGTTTCTAGCGAGTTTTAGGTTTTCATGGTTTTTAGGGGTTTTAGGAATTTTTCGATATTTTAGGGGTTTTAATTTTTTTATTGTTTCACGTTTTTTTTGGGGTTTTGGTGTTTTTTTCATTTTTTTAGTGTTTTAAGTTTTTTATATTTTTTTAATGTTTTAGGGGTTTCCAGGGTTTTTTGAATTTTTGGCGGGGTATTATAATTTTTATGGTGTTCTAATGTTTTTAGGGGTTAATGGGTTATAATGGAATTTAGGGTCTTTTTATTTTTTTATAGTTTTCATCATTTTATGTTTTTTAGTGGGTTCATGAGTTTTTTAGGTTTTATTAGGGTTTAAGGGCTTTTTATTTTTTTGAAGGATTTCTTTTTATTTTTTAGGATTTTTATTTTTTTAGTTTTTTTATGAATTTTAAGGTTTTTTATTGTTTTTAACATTTTTTAGGGTTTTGGGGTTTTAAGTGTTTTTATATTTTTATTGTTTTCCAAGGTTTTTTTTTGGTTTTTTAAGGGGTTTTAATTTTTAGTTATTTTTAGGAATTTTTATAACTTTTTATTATTTATTGGGTATTAGTGATTTTGAGAGTTTTTATGGTTTTTGGATTTTTATGTATTTTTGGTTTTTATTGTTTTTTTATTTTAACGGTTTATAAGGTTTTTAGGGGGTTTTAAATAGTTTTATGGATTTAATGGGTTTTTAAAGTATCATGTGGGTCTTTAGAGATGTTATAGGGTTTTAGGGGTTTTATAGTTTTTTAGACTTTTATAGATTTATGGGGTTTTAGTGTTGTTTGGGTCTATTAAGATTTTAGGGTTTTTAGCACTTGTTAGTTTTTTAGGGATTTAAGTGTTTTTAGGATTTTAAGTTTTCTTATGGTTTTTTAGGGTTTTTATGGTTTTTATGTTTGTATTGATTTTATGGGTTTTTTTGGATTTTTATGGTTTTAATGGATTTTAGGTATTTTGAGAGTTTTAACGGTTTTAGTGGTTTTAGGGTTTTTAGTATTCTTTTAGGATTTTTGGGTATTTATGTGTTTTTAGGTTCTTATGGCTTTATTATTTATTTTAAGGGTTTTTAGGGTTTTTAAAATTTTAGGGACTTAGGAATTTTTTTAGCTTTTTCATGGGTTTTAGGTTTTTGTGGATTTTGAGGGATTTAGGGGTTTTTTGGATTATTAGGGATTAATGGGTTTTATGGGTTTTTTCGAGTTTTTTAGGGTTTTAAAGGTGTTTTAGTTTTTTTAATATTTTATGGGTTTTTAAAAGAGTTTTATAGTTTTCAGTGATTTTTATGGGTCTTTTAGATTTTTTTACAATTTTAGGGGCTTTATGGTTTTTATGATTTTAAGGGGTTTTAGGGTTTTTTGGGATTTAAGTGTTTTTAGGTTTTTATGTATTTTATGAATTTTAAGGTTTATATTGTTTTATTATGGGGTTTCATGGTTTTTATAGTTTTTTATGTTTTTAGGGAATTTTTGGGAATTTTTGGAATTTTTTGGTTTTTAGGGTTTTTATTGATTTGGATGGTTTTTAGGGTTTCATGGTTTTTTTGTGTTTAAAATTATTTTAAATTTTTTTTGTGTTTTATGGGTTTTAAATCTTTTTAATTTTTTTAGGGGTTTAAGGATTTAAAGGTTTTCTTTGGGTTATTCACGGTTTGGGGGTTTTTAATATTATTTTTGGATTTTTTGAATTTTTTAGGATTTTTATTGCTTTTAAGTTTTTAGGTATTTTGAGGTTTTCTATGGTTTTTTTTGGGTTTTTATAGTTTTTTATGATTGAGGGTTTTTTAGGGTTCTAATGGTTTTTATTATTTTTATCATTTGTAGCAGTTATAAGGGTTTATAGAGTTCCTACTGGTTTCTTAGGGTTTTTAGGGGTTTTAGGGTTTTAAAGGTTTTGTTAGGGTTTTTATGATTTTTTTGGGGTTTCGGTTTTTTGTTGTATTTAGAGTTTTTTTTTGGTTTTTTGGGTTTTCTTAATAATTTTTAGGGTTTTTATGGGTTTTTATATTTCTAGTGACATTGAAGTAATTTTTTAGTATTTTATGAAGTTTAGTGTTCAAAGAGTCATTGAGCATTTTTAGGGATTTCAAGGGTATTTAAGGTTTTTTCTATTTTTATTGGGTTTTTAGGGGTCTTTTGATTGTTTTCGGTTTTTAAGATTTTTTAGAGTTTTTAATATTTTTAGAGGTTAGAGGTTTTTATAAATTTTTAGTTGTTTATAAGGTTTTATGTTCTTTTAGGGATTTTAATGAATTATATGGTTTTTGGGGTTTTATAGGGTTTTATAATTTTTAGTTTTTTGGGGGTTTTAAGTGTTTTTATGTTTTTATGTGTTTTAGAGTATTTGAGGGGTTTTTGGGATATTAATGTTTTAAATGATTTTATGGTTCTTATGATTTTTACGGTTTTAGGGTTTTTAGGGATTTGAGGGTTTTTAGTGGTTTTATGAATTTACGGTTTTTATGGGGTTTTTTTAGTTTTTTAATGTATTAATGTTTTTTAGGGGTTTCAAACATTTTAGGGGTTTAAAGGGTTTTTGAGTTTTTAGTGGTTTTTAGGGTTTTATGGGTTTTTAGGGTTTTTCAAGGTTTTTGGAGGTTTTATGATTTTTAGAATTTTTAAGGGTTTTTCACATTTCCTACGTTTATATGGGGTTCTATGTGTTTTATGTTTTTACAGTTTTCTATGGGGTTTTTAGGGTTTTTAGTTTTCTTAATGTTTTAGATAATTTTTGGTATTTTTAGTGTTTGTATGGTTTTTAGGGGTTTTTCTGATTTTGTGGGTTTTTGGGTTTTTAGGTGTTTTAGTATTTTTATAATTTGTTGGGATTTTAGGATTTTTTTGAGTTTTTAGTGTTTTATGTTTTTTAGAGTTTTTCAATATTTTTAGGGATTTAAAGGGTTTTTAGATTTTTAGTTGGTTTTTATGATTTTTTGTGGGTTTTATGGTTTTTATATTTTTATGTTTTTAGGGGTTTTAGAGTTTTTTAGAATTTTGATTCAATAAGGTTTTCCTTATGACTTTTTCATTCCTTCTTGTTTTGAAAATCACAAACACCCTATACATACGAAATCTACATTTTACTTATATAAGGAAAATTTCCTTCTCAATGGAATTTACCCCTACAATATTTTCATTGTTCATATCAATATTTTCCTTAAACATAAAAATCAGATTCATAAAAAAAACATCAGAATCATATAATACTTAGGTATGAAGCATTCTGTTTTAGGATCCGAATTCTGGATATGAAATCTAATGATGTTCCACTCCGAATTCCGGATATGAACGGTAATGAAGTTCCACATCGAATTCTGGATACGAACTCTAATGAAGTTCCATTCTGAATTCTGGATACGAACTCTCATATAGTTCAACTCCAAATTCTGGATACGAACTCTCATATAGTTCCAGTCCGAATTCTGGATACGAACTCTCATATAGTTCCACTCCGAATTCTGGACTCCGAACTCTTAATAGTTCGACTCCAAACTTCTATCAGTTCGACTCTGAACTTTTACTAGTTCAACTCCGAACTTTTACTAGTTCGACTCCGAACTATTATGAGTTCAACTCCTAACTCTGTAAGTTCATATTCTGATCTCTGGTGAAACCAAACATTGAATTTCCTTAGAAATTCAGACTCCTGATATCTACAGAATTTAGGTTCCGAATTTCTATAAAATAGAATCCAAATATCTCATTATTATAGACTCTGAATTCCATTTTTCTTAGCCTCCGAACTTTTATTTTCTTACAGTCTGAACTATAGTTTTGCTTATTCTTTAACTCATTTCATTATAAAACGATGGCGTGCTTTCAGTTACACATGTTTTGTTATAAAACAATTTGGTCCATTCTGATTATAACTAACCATTGGTTTAGTGACACGTGTACAGGTCCCTCCGAAATTTAAGGAAAATATGACTGTTGGAGGAGGGAGCCGATCATTCCAACCGAGCCTATAAATAGGAGCTCATTTGAAAGAGCTCACGACAAACACTGTCACTGATGTTGATCACTCTAGAAACCACGCACTATTAAGGTGATTTCTAGAGAGAGATTCATTTCATGCCTTGTGCATACTGAACTACTCGTTCAGATTTCTTTGTGAGACTCTGAATATTGGTGATTACATTTGAGGGCTTTCGGGGATAGGAAGACAGAGGTTCAAACTAACTTGAAGTTGAGGGATTCCAGGGATAAGAAGACAAAGGTGCCGATTTCCTTGAAGTTCGAGGGCTTCCTTGCTGAGGAAGATAGAGGTTCCAACTACCTTGAAGTTGAGGGATTCTGGGATAGGAAGACAGAGGTGCTGACATCCTTGAAGTTCGAGGGCTTCCATGCTGAGGAAGATAGAGGTTCCAACTACCTTGAAGTTAAGGGCATGCGGGGATATCAAGACAGAGACTCTGATCTTCGTATCGAGGGCTTACCCTAGCGTGGGTAAGACAGACTTGCTTGAAAGTATAAATCAAGGGACCTTTATCCAAGGTTGTTGGATACCTTCTCTTTGGGTTAACAGATTTATATCTTGTTACTTGTAGTTTTACTACTACTTTATCTACATCTTTTCATATTGAAAGGAATGTATAATCTTCTTATATTTCCTTACACTTGTACTCTGATTAATTTAGATTCTATACGATTTAAGGTAGAATCTCATATTGTAAACTTTGGTTATGTTATATTTTCCATATCCATATTTCTGGACCCTATTTTTCAAAATCACTTTCCAGATTTAAGCAACTGTATAGAACTAGATGTTTGTAACTTCATAATTTGTTCCAATATTTTAATTGGTGTTAGAGGTGTTGTGAGTTTTCTTAGTTTAACTTTGTAAATTTAGAGCTTTCCTTGTTTAAGGAAATTTTTTAAGTGTACAATTCACCCCCCCTCTTGTATATTGAGCATCTACATCATTATTTTGATCCTACAGTTGGTATCAGAGGTTGGAAACCTCATACTCTATACCAATCCTACATTTGGTATAAGAGAAGGTCTCTGAAATACTTATACTCACATATAAGTTTTTCTTGCCCAGTTTTTCATTGTTCTGTATTTTCCATGCTTAGGAATATTTTCCTTGAATTCAAACTTTTTTTATTAACAAGTTTTGTGTAGAAAGACTTTCTTAAAGATGACAGGATTAAATGTTGGTTCCATTGACAACTTAAATCCTACAAGACCACCAATTTTTTATGGAAATTATTATGATTATTGGAGAGATCGAATGAAGACCATCATTATCAATACTAATGTAGATAAAATTGTTATGCTTTCTGGAGGTTATCAAATTTCTTGATAAGGAAGTTAGTTCTTTCACAAACCAAGAGAAGCATGATTATCAATTAAACTATAAGGTATGCAATACTCTCCAATGTTCAATGACCTGGAAGAAATATAGCCAAATTTATTCATGTGAAATAGCTAACTGTATATGAAAGAAACTTGACGTTACACATTTTGGTACATCCAAAGTGATTGAGACCAGAAGAGCAATGTTAATAGCTGTGTATCATGGTTTTAACATTCCTTATGGAGAACCTATAAGAAAAGTACAGCAAAGGATTATGACTATCATAAATAGCTTACAATATATGGGATAGAAAGGTCTAGATGATGAAGCTCTTGTACATAAGATTATTGATATTATGCCCAATGAGTGGGAATCAAAGAGAACAACTATTGATGAGAACAAAAAGGTAACTCAAATTTCTCTTGATGAACTATTTGGAACTCTTCTTCAACATGAAACAAGGATGAAGAGAGATGCTGAAAACATCAAAAATAAGAATGGTAATGGTACTGTTGCTTTTACTACAATGTCAAATCACATGAAAAATAATACACTTGAGAGAGTAACTAGATCCAAGTCTAAGAAGGTTACTATCCAATCTAAATCTAGTGAGAGTGAAGTCTCAGAGAATGAGTTAGCTAATCTTTCTCGAAGGATGAACAAGATATCTGGTCGAATAAATTTCCAATCCAGGTATAAGAAGAAGGAAAGGAAAGATAATAAAGTTTCAGAGGTCACATGCTATGAATGAAAGATAATTGGACACATACAACCTGATTTCCCCATGATTAAAAAGAAATAAAGAAAAGAGAGGCATTCTGAAAGGAACAGGAAGAATGTTTACAAATTTAAAGCTAAGAAAAGTCTAAAAGCTAATTCTACTTGGAGTGCTAGTTGTGGAGACTCTTCAGAAAGTGAATCTTCAGAATATGATTCATCAGCCCAGAAGAATATGGAATTCATTGCTAAAACTTCTTTTCCACATACATGTCTTATGGCCAAAGTACGCTCTTCTGAGGCTTTAACAAATGTATCTCTTGATCAGAATTACTATTCCAAAAATATTACTTCTAATGAAGATACATCATCCTTAGAAAATGAAGAACCATTATATGAATAAGTATCTAGATTTTCCAAGTTACTTGAAGCAAAAAATGGTAAAATTTCCAATAAATTAGACAAGGAAAATACTGGGGAAGAAGTTCATACAAAAGAGATTTCAGATCATTCTTCATATCTTAAAGATAAAGAAGAGTTTTTAGAAAAACATTCTAAAGACCATGAGAAATAAAATTATGATAAGGAATAACTTTATAATGATTATAAGAATTCTATTTTAAAGACACAAGTTTTTGAGGAAAAATATAACTCTAGGGAAATGATTCATGAGGATAGGAATTTAGTCGTTAGACTAAAATCTGAAATATTTTCTCTAAAGATGCTCCTTGAAAAATTTACTTCTAGGAAGGAAAATTTTGACAAGATGTATTCTAAAATTAAACCTCATGGAAATACTACTGGAGTAGGTTATACTCACCAAAAACCAGTTTTCAAAAACAACAATTTTATTCCTTATAGAGCCCCTTTTTGCACAAAGTGTCAAAGTGGTGGGCATTGGATGAAAAATTGGTCTTTGAATAGATTTAAATATCTTGGGTTTCATAAACCATATTTCTCTAAGAAATGTGGATACCCAAAAAAAATTTATATGAAAATCTTGGATTCAAACAATTTTGTATTCCCAAAGTCTAATTCATTTCTTATTTTCAGGAAGACAAAGTAAGTACCAACAACAATACTTGGTTCATGGATAGTGGATGTTCCCGACATATGACTGGTAACAAAAGCTATTTTGAAAATATTATCATGACCAGAGGAGGAGAAGTAACTTTCAGAGATAATGCTCATGGAAAAATTGATGGTATACTTAATATTGTTCTTCTTGGTAAAACTTTGATTTCAAATGTTTTGTTTGTAAAGGGTCTTAAACACAACCTCATTAGCATAAGTAAATTATGTGATGAAGGATACCTTGTGAATTTTAGGAATGATAAGTTCTTAGTACACAATTACAAGGAAGAGTTTATTCTTTCTACCCATAGGCAAGATAATTATTACACATTAAACATAGAAGACCTTAGGAGCCAAGACATACCTTTCCTAAGAGAAATGGAAGATTATTTTTGGTTATGGCATAGAAGACTAGGTCACTGTAACCTTAGAAACTTATGAAATATTTCTAATAAAGGT
Organism: Viscum album; assembly: GCA_963277665.1. Taxonomy (NCBI): domain Eukaryota; kingdom Viridiplantae; phylum Streptophyta; class Magnoliopsida; order Santalales; family Viscaceae; genus Viscum; species Viscum album. Next base: position 1,120,663,885 of record OY728152.1, read on the forward strand.
TTAGTTAAGGATCTATTGGAGCTTAGATTTGATTCTTCTAAAGTCTGTGATCCTTGTCAATATGGAAAGAAACATAAATCTAGTTTTAAATCAATCGGTGAAGTCTCAACAACTCATGCATTATAGTTGGTTCACATGGATCTTTTTGGTCGAATAAAAATTGGAAGCATTGTAGGAAAATACTATGTGTTTGTTCTAGTTGATAATTACACTAGATTTTCATGGGTCTATTTTCTTGCAAAGAAGTCTAAAGATTTTTCTTTTTTCAAAAGTTTTAGAGCTCAAGTTAAAAATGAGAAAAACCTTCCACTGAAAACTATTCATAGTGATCATGGAGGAGAATTTCAAAATTCCGATTTTGAAACTTTTTGTAGTAGAAAAAGTATTACTCACAACTTTTCAGCACCTAGAACTCCCCAAAAAATGGTGTAGTTGAAAGAAGAAATAGAATTATTCAAGAGATAACTAGAACCATGTTTAGTGAATATTCTATAGCTAGTCAATTTTGGGCTGAACCTGTAAGTACTGCTTTTTACACTATAAATCAAGTTTGGATTAGATATTTTCTTAATAAAACTCCTTATGAGTTATTGAATGGCAGAAAACATAGACTTTCCTACTTCAAAGTATTTAGTTTCAAGGTATTCATTCTGAATACTAATGATAACTTACATAAATTCGCACTAAAATCTGATGAAGGAATTTTCTTAGGCTACTCCACATCTTCTAAGGCTTATAGAGTTTTCAATAAAAACACTTGTACTGTTGAGGAAACAGTACATGTAAAATTTGATGAAACTGATCCTTTTGTTTTTAAACCATCCCTATCTACATCCTCAGATGTGTTTTCAGAAACTGATTATAAAGCTTTGATAGAAGATCCTTCTGATAAGGAAAATTTTCAAGAAGATACTTCTGAAACATTTACCCCCAGAAGACTTTCTACCCTATGTTGATGAAAATGTTTTACAAAACTCAAGTCAGGTGTTTCTTAAGAATCATCCCAGTGATAGTATCAATGGTGATATAATTCAACCTGTAAGGACTAGAAGTTCCTTAATAAATGAAGTAGAGAATCTATAATTTCTTTTCCAATTAGAACCTAAAATCACTGATGAAGCTTTAGGTGATGATGATTGGATAAAATCCATGCAAGATGAGCTAAATGAATTCAAAAGGAAAAAAGTCTGGACATTGGTTGAAAGACCAAAGGAAACTTCTGTGATTGGAGTAAAGTGGGACTTCAGAAATAAGTGTGATGAAAATGGGGTCATTGTTAGAAATAAAGCTAGACTAGTTGTTAATGGATATAATCAACAAGAGGGAATAGACTATGAATAAATCTATGCTCCAGTAGCTAGACTTGAATCTATTCGTATCTTACTTGCCTTTGCAGCATTCTCCAATTTTAAACTTTTTCAAATGGATGTGAAATGTGCTTTTCATAACGGTTATATTAAAGAGGAAGTTTTTGTTTAACAACCTCCTGGATTTGATGATACAAAACATTTTGATCATGTTTTTAGACTTACCAAAGCTTTGTATGGCTATAAACAAGCCCCACGATCTTGGTATGATAGACTTATAGGATTTTTGGATTAAAATAACTATGTTAAGGAAAATGCAGATCCAACCCTTTTTATAAAGAAAGATAAGAAAAATGTTTCTATTGTTCAAAATTATGTTGATGACATAATATTTGGTTCAACTTAGCAATCTTTAACTGATTCCTTTGCAGATCTAATGAAATCTGACTTTGAAATGAGTATGATGCGTTAGTTAACATTTTTCCTTAGTTTTAAAATTTCTCAAAAACCATATGGAATCTACATATCCCAACATATGTATATTAAATATCTTCTTAAAAAGTATGGATATGACAACACTAAGAGTATAAGTACTCCTATTGGTACCTCAAACACATTGATCTTGATGAAGCTAGGAAACCAGTAAATCAAACATCTTTTAGAGTTATAATAGAATGTCTGCATTACTTGACATCTAGTCGACCATACTTGATGTTTTCTATATACTTATGTGCAAGATATCAATCCAATCCTAAGTAATATCATTTAAAGGTAGTGAAAATATTTTTTCACTACTTAAATGGAACCATGGATCTAGGATTATTTTATACCTCTGGAAATGATTTATTCTTAAAAATACTTTCAGATGATGACTTCGGTTGGTGGAGAATGGATAGAAAAAGTATATCTGAAACTTTTCATTTCATAGGAGATTCGTTAGTTTCTTGGTCATGCAAGAAGTAAAATTCTGTATTACTCTCCACTGCTGAAGTAGAATATGTAGCAGCTGGAAGTTGTTGTGCTCAAGTTTTGTGGATGCAACACACACTCACATATTATGGCTTGAGTTTTACTAAGACTCAAATTTTATGTGACAACAAAAGTTCCATTTCCCTTAGTAAAAACCTTGTACATCACTCTTGTGCAAAGCACATAGATATTAGGCATCACATTCGTAGGGATCACACACTTAAAGGAGATATCATTCTTCAGTTTATCGGAATGCAAGATCAACTTGCTAACATTTTCACAAAATCATTACCCTCCAATAGATTTTAATACATTAAACAGATGTTAGGAATGATAACCATGAAGTAATACTTCTTCATTAAATTCTTGTTGAACAATTCTCTGTACATTAATAAGTAATAAACTCTTTTTCACAGGGGGAGTAAATTTTCTTGTTAGCATAATCAAAAATTTTCTTAGTCAGTTTTTTTTAACTTTCATAATAAAATTTTTTGTAGTCATTTTTTTAAACGTTCACAATCAAAAAATTTCGTAGTTAGTTTTCAAACATTTGTAACTAAACTTTTCATAATGAAATTTTCAGAACTGAATTTTTTATAATGGAAATTTTTGAAACTGAAAATTTCTTAATGAGAATTTTGGTACTCAACCTTTTTGTAATGAAATTTTTCGTACTCACTTTTTTGTAATGAGAATTTTATTAATGAGATTTTTTGTAATGAGAATTTTCATAATGAGAATTTTTGTAATGAGAATTTTCGTAATGATAATTTTTGTAATGAGAATTTTCGTAATGAGAATTTTCACAATGAGAATTTTCGTAATGAGCAGTTTCGTAATGGAAATTTTCGTACTCATATTTTTCGTAGCGAGTTTTTTTGTACTTAGGTATCTTGTAGTCTAATTTTTCTTCAATAAGAATATCACCTATTAAGAACAAACTTCCTGGGAAATCCGAAAGGTATGATTTCCTTAATTAAGTGTTTGTAGTTATATTTTTCTTACTTATTTATTCCTATAAGTTTTAAAATGTTTCGGATTCTAGTTTTCTAAAATCCAATTTTTTTCTTAAAACCTCAAAATATCAGATTCAATATTTCCTTGTGGATATGTTTTCAACTATCAGATCAGATCAAAGAGTTTTTCCACCATTATATGCTTTTTTGAAGTTCACAGGTCAAATCCATCGCCTATATAAAGGGAACCCCCGGTGGTCGTCCCACATCGGTTTTTCAAGCTCTCGCATGTCGAAGCTCTGCATCAGTTGTTAAAGGTCGTTCTGAATCTTCCAGAGCTCTTCATTCTGAATTCCTGCTGAAGCAACTTCTCAGGATATGTCAACTACGAACCCAATCTCAAATTGGTTAGTTTATAGGGTGAGGTTAGTGCATCCGAGTTTCTACGAGTATGATTCTATTATATCTAACAATATCAGATTGAATGGCTGGGAGGAGGTTTGCTTATCAAATCCAGAGAAACAGGATCAGGTTTATACAGATTTTTTTGTTGAGTTCTATGAGTCTGTTTCCTTCCTTGAGGAAGATGGAAGAGAGTTATTTTCTTTGAAGTCTTATAGGAAGACTTACAAATTATCTTACACCAAGGCTGCAAGCTTGGTGGGTTTATCTTATGAAGGTGAAGTTGAGTTTTGTTCACATAAACTTCGGGATGAGCAAGAAAGTTTCAACAATGTGAAGGCATTGAAATGACATGGACTTAAAGAAGTCAAGACAACTAAGATTGCTCATCTCTCTTGGAACAATCGGATTCTACAGCTATGGGTAAAAGGTTTTCTAGTACCAAGAAGGGGTGAAAAGGATAATATCATGAAAAGTGACATTTACATCCTAGATTTATTGTTAAATATATGGAAGATAAATTTTATGAGGCATGTTTTGATTATAGTTAAGAATATTAAAGAAGGGAATCTGAAATCTCAGATCATAATGTATCCGGCCTTGCTCTCTAGGCTTATCATCAGATGTCTTGATTAATTTAAATTTTCTTGCACTTACAAGAAAAGAAATTGCAAGGTAATTCTGGTTAGTGATGATACATTAAAGAGGATGAAGATGAGTTTTTCTGATGAATCCGGAGAATTATACCGTTTACTAGAGGAAGAGGCTGAAATCATTCCAGAAAAAGTGGAGAAAACTGAACCAGTGAAGAACGTGACTAAAAATAGTAAGCTTAAGGAAGTGTTTACTGAAGACAAAACTCCCAAATATATGGAAACCCAATTCACACCACCCAATCCAAAGAAACAAAAATCCTACCTAGATGAAGTGGCTGATAGGTGGAGGGAAGACAAGGAGAAGAGAAAAGATGGGGACCCTCAATTCGGATTAGACCCTGCTGAGGCTAAGGCCTTAAAAGAGAAAGATGTGGATGAGTTAGAAAAACAAGTAAAAGAGAAAAAGATGAAGAATAAGATGTCTGAAGCTGAGCTTGTACAATCTCTGTTGGGAGAACTGAAATAGCCTCTGAGAAGATTCCCATTCCAGAAAAAAAAATTTGTCCAACCTTTTCCAGAGACCCCTGGGAAGAAATACTCCACTCTGGAAAAGTCTAAGGGTAAAGAGGTTGTTGAAGAAGTATAGAAAACGACTGCTGAAGATGTAGAATAAGTAGTAGTAGAGGAAGAAGAAGAAGAAGAAGGAAGTGATGATCTGGATGACTTGATCAATCAAGTGGAACATTATCATGAAAAGGATGATTTTTCAAAGTTAGTCACTCTGGGAAAGGGAGTTAAGAAAGAAGGTAAGAAAGATGAAGTTGAAGAAGAAGATGATGTAAATGAATTATCTGATGAGGAAGTAAGTTAGGAGAATAATTTTCTTGAGGAAGGAGAAAAAAAGGATAATATAGATTAAGACCATATTGTTCAACTATCAGAGAGGGAGGAAGAATATCCAGATGATCAATCCATTCTGAAAACTAATAAAGGAAATCAAGTACTCATGGATACACCAATAAAAGATATCATCAGGAAAAAATAATTTGGTGGTTATTCTAAAAGGAAGTTGGTACAAATTGAAGAAGAACAATCCCCAAGCAAGCTATCGGATTCAGAGTCATTAGCACACGGTCATGACTTTTTTGTCGAGTCTTTGAAAAAGTTCGTGGACACCATTCCGATTTTCCCCACTATAGACTCTAGATGCCAGATGTTGCAACATAGCTTGAATCAGAAGTCAGGATCCATATCTATAGTGATGGATAAGTGTGTGAAGATTGAGGCCGACCATAGAAATTTCCTTATCAACTATGATGTACACTGGAAATCATGCAGCAAAATTACTTTGTGTTCAATGAATGATGAAGAAGACATGGCTGACTTTGATCATATTCAGAATGATGTTAAAGATGCTTTTAGCACTGAAGATGCAAATATTAATAATCTTCAGGATAAGCTGATCATTGAGAAAAGTTCTCAGAGTCAACAAGTGAAGGACTTGAATGATAAGGTTAACTCTCTTGCTCAAAATTTTAAAATGGATAGATATCTCCAGATTGAGCTCTATGAAAAACTTGTAAAGAAAGATGAGTTAGTGAAGATGCAAGAAGAGGACATGAAGGCTCAGGCAGACGTCTTGAAAGTTCAACAAGAAAGGATCACAGCTTTGGATAAACATGCTGAGGAGGATCAAAAAGACTTGAAGAAGCTGAAAATCTTGTTGAAGAAACTAATCCCGAAGGGAAAGGAGGACAAATAGACAAATCTGAGATTTTTTTCATTTATCTTTCCTTGTATTTTTTTCAAATCTAATGAAATTTTTGGTTGGTTGTATCTTGTGTTGTTATATACTTAAAAGGGGAGAAAGAAAAATTTGAAATGGAGAAGGAAAAATTTCAAAGTGAATATATCATTAAAGTAAGAGGGAGTTTCTTATTACGAAGTTTTTCATTCCCATGATAATGAAAACTCTATTCTAAAAATCTAGAGTACAATCCTTAGAGTTTCAATGCCTAAGGGGGATTTAGTTGTATTCATCACCATTCATGAACAAAGGGAGATATGTTTTAATTTCAAAGTCTAATGAAATTTTTCAAAATCCTTATATTCTTTTTCGTAAGGTTGTTTGTGTTTTCCACAAAGGGGGAGATTGTTGAGTCAATAAGGTTTTCCTTATGACTTTTCCATTCCTTCTTGTTTTGAATATCACAAACACCCTATACATAAGAAAATATACATTTTACTTTTATAAGGAAAATTTCCTTCTCAAAGGAATTTACCCCTACCATATTTTCATTGTTCATATCAATATTTTCCTTAAACATAAAAATAGGATTCATAATAAAAACCTTAGAATCATATAATACATAGATATGAAACATTATTTTTTAGGATCTGAATTCTGGATATGAACTGTAATGAAGTTCCTCTCCAATTTCCGGATATGAACTATAATTAAGATCCACTCCGAATTCTAGATACGAAATCTAATAAAGTTCCATTCTGAATTATGGATACGAACACTCATATAGTTCGACTCCGAATTCTGGATACAAACTCTCATATAGTTCCATTCCAAATTCTGGATACGAACTCTCATATAGTTCCACTCTGAATTCTGGACTTCAAACTCTTACTAGTTCGACTATGAACTTCTATCAGTTCTACTCCAAACTTTTACTAGTTCAACTCCAAACTTTTATGATTTCAACTCCGAAATTTTACTAGTTCGGCTCCGAAATTTTATGAGTTCAACTCCAAACTTTTACGAGTTCAACTCTGAACCTTTATGAGTTCGAATCTGAACTCTGTAAGTTCAGATTCTGAACTCTGGTGAAACCAGACTCAGACTTTCCTTAGAAATTCAGACTCTAGATTTCTACAAAATTCAGGTTCCGAATTCCTATAAAACAGAATCCGGATATCTCTTTATTATAGAATCCGAATTCCATTTTGGTTAGACTCCGAACATTTATTTTCTTACATTCAGAACATCAGTTTTTATTATGCTTACACTCATTTCATTATAAAACCATTTCATGCTTTCAGTTACACATGTTTTTTTATAAAACGATGTCATCCATTCTGTTTCTAACTAACCATTGGTTTAGTGACATGTGTACAGGTCCCTATGAAATTTAAGGAAAATATGATGGTTGGAGGGGGGAGCTGACTGTTCCAACCACGCCTATAAATAGGAGTTCATTTGAAAGAGCTCACAATAGACATTGACACTGAAGTTGATCACTCTAGAAACCACATGCTGTTAAGGTGATTTCTAGAGAGAGAAGCTTTTCATGCCTTGTGCATACTGGAATGCTCGTTCAGATTTCTTAGTGTGAATCCGAATGTTAGTGATTATATTTGAGGGCTTCTGGGGATAGGAAGACTGAGGCTCCAACTACCTTGAATTTGGGGGCTTCTGGGGATAGGAAGATAGAGGTGCCGACTTCTTTGAAGTTTGAGGTCTTCCTTGCTGAGGAAGATAGAGGTTCCAACTACCTTGAAGTTGATGGCTTGCGGGGATAGCATGACAGAGACTCCGATCTTCGTATCAAGGGATTACACTGGTGTGGGTAAGATAGACTTGCTAGAAAGTATAAATCAAGTGACCTTTATCTAAGGTTGTTGGATACCCTTCTCTTTGGGTTAAAAGACTTATATCTTTTTACTTGTAGTTTTACTTCTAGTTTTTCCGCCGCTTTTCGTATTGTAAGGAAAGTATAATCTTCTTATATTTCCTTACACTTGTACTCTGATTAATTTAGATTCTATACGATTTAAGGTAGAATCTCATATTGTAAACTTCCGTTAAGTTTTATTTTCCATATCCATATTTCTGGACCATATTTTTCGGAATCACATTCCAGATTTAAGCAAGTGTATAGAACTAGAAGTTTGTAACTTCATACTTTGTTCCAATATTTTAATTGGTGTTAGAGGTGTTGTGAGTTTTCTTAGTTTAACTTTGTTAAAAATAGATCTTTCCTTGTTTAATAAAATTTTTTAAGTGTACAATTCACCCCCCCCCCTCTTGTATATTGTGCATCTACATCGTTATTTCGATCCTACATAGAATGCTAGGGTTTTTAAGTGTTTTTTGATGTTCTATTTGGGATTTTCAGGGTTTTTAGGGGTATTTACATTTTTATTGTTTTTAGGGGTTATTTGTATTTTTATGCTTTATTTTGTCTTTTTATGTATTTTTATTATTTTTAATGATTTTATTGGTTCAAATGGGTTTTAGGGGTTTTAGTTTTTTTGTGTGTTTTTATAGAATTTTAGGGGGTTTATGGTTTATATGGGGTTTATTTTTTTTGGTTTTTAGTGGTTAATGTATTTTTTTTGATGTATTTTATGTGATTATAGGTTTTTAATGTTTTCTTATTTTTTTTGGTTTTATGGGTTCATTATTATTTTAAGACTTTTTAGGGTTTTTTATGGATTTTTTTGTTTTTTATGATTTTTCAGAATTTGGAGGGTGATATATTTTTAACGATTTATGGTTATTTATTGTGTTTTAAGGGTTTTTTGGATTATTTTAGGGGTTTAAGGGGTTTTTAGAGTTTTTTAATGTTTTTAGAGGTTTGAAGTGGTTTAGAGTTTTTAGCAGCTTTTAGTGGTTTATGGGGTTTTTAGGATTTAATTATTTTAGGGGTTTTTATAGTTTTCATTTTTTAGGAGTTTTTATGGTTCTTGAAAGTTTTTATAAATTTTTATGTTTTTTAAGTGTTTTAAATGTTTTTATTTTTTATTATTTTCTTAGAGTTTTTAGGGTTTTTAGAGTTTTCCTGTTTTATTGATTTTAGTAAATTTTTTGGATTTTAATTGGTTTTATGGATTTTTAGGTGTTGGAGGGTTTTTAAGGATTTAGTGTATTCATGGTACATTTCGGTTTTTAGGGTTTTTTTATGTTTTATGGGTTTTATGGGTTTTTAGTATTTTATGGACATTTTTCTATGTTTAAAGGGGGTTTTATAGTTTTTAGTGGTTTTAGGGGTTTTATGGGATTTTGGAGTTTTTATGTTTTTTAGAGGTTTATGGTGTTTATGTTTTTTATTGTTTTTTTGTGTTTTTAGAGTTTTATGGGGTTTTTGGGTTTTATGTGCCTTTAGGTATTTAGGTTTTCTTAGGGATTTTTCAGATTTTTTGGGGTTTTCATGGTTTTAGGGTTTTTTTGGGGGTTTTAGTATTTTAAATTGTTTTATAGGGGTTTTCATGATTTTGAGTTTTTAAAGGATTTTCTTGTGGGGTTTTATAGTTATTTTGGATTTTAGGTTATTTTGGGTTCTTTATGGATTTTAATGTCTTTAGAGTTTTTAACATTTTTATGGTTTTTAATGGTTTTTAGAGGTTTTAGTGGGTTTTATGGTTTTTAACATTTTTGGGGATTTTTATGGTTTTTAGGGGGTTTTATCTTTGTTATGTTTTTATGGGTTTTAAGTGATTTATGGTTTTCTTATGGTTTTTCATGGGATTTTTTTTGTATTTTAACGTTTTTAGAATTATTAGGGAATTTTAAAAATTATCTGGTTTTTAGGAGTTCAAAGGATTTTAGGATTTTTTGGGTTTTTAGTGGTTTTATGGTTTTATTGGTTTAGGGTTTTCGGGGATTTTATGGATTTTATTTTTTTTAGGTTTTTTTACATTTTTAGGGTTTTAGGACTTTTAGAGGATTTTTATGAGTTATTATGTTTTTAGGGATTTTGAGGGGTTCTATTTTTTTTAGGGTTTTAGTGTTTTTGTGGGTTATTATGTTTTTAGGGTTTTTTTGGGTTTCTAGGGGGTTTAAGGTTTTTTAATGTTTTTTATATATTTCAGTGTATAAATATTTTTTATTTGTTATTGGTTTTTAGGTGATTTATTGGTTTTTAGGTTTTTAAGTATTTTAGGGGGTTTTAGTGGTTTTTATGTTTTTTTGTTTGTTATGGTTTTTTCACATTTTTAGGGTTTTGAGTTGTTTTTAACATTTTTATGTTTTTAAGGTTTTCATAGGTTTTTTACACTGTTTATGTATTTTATATTTTTAAAATTTTCTAGGGATTTTTATATATTTTAATTGAGTTATGGTTTTTTATAATTTTGGGGGTACTTGGGTTTTTAGTGGTTATGGATTTTTTGGGATTTTTGGTTATCTTTGAGTTTTTAGGGATTTTTTAGAGTTTTTTCATTTTAGTGGTTTAAAGGGTTTTATATTTTTAATAGGTTTTTAGGGTTTTAATGTGTTTTTGCGGGTTTTAGGGGTTTTATATTTTTTGGGGGGTTTTAACGATTTTTAGAATTATTTAGGTTTTTAGTGGTTTTAATTTTTTTGGTATTTATTATTTTCATTGATTTTTTCACGGGTTTTTGGGTTTTTTATTTTTTTGGGATATTTAGGGATTTTTAAGGAATTTGATTGGGTTTCAGGGATTGTTGGTATTTTGAGGGGTTTAAAGGTGTTTTGGGTTTTTAGGATTAATATTGTTTTTGGGTGTTATATATATTTTTTTATTGTTTATTTTTTTAATGTGTTTAGTGTTTTTTATTTTTTTAGGGGTTTAAATAATTTTTCGTAGTAATAGTTGTTTTTAGGGGTTCTGTGGAGTTTAAAGGTTTCTATGGGTTTTTATAATTTTATGGTTTGTAAGGATTTTAGGTTTTTATGATTTTTTAGGTGTTTTCATAGATTTTAGGAGTTTTTACATTTTTATGTATTTAGCCTTTTTTTGCATTATATGGTTTTTATGGTTTAATGAATTTTGAGGATTTTTAGGGAATTATGGTTTTTTGGGGGATTTTTTGGATTTTTTGACCTTTTTAGGGGTTTTTAGGTTATTAGATTTTTTGATGTATTTTGGTGTGTAATTTTTTTAGAGTTATTAGTTTTTTTTGGGGGTATTAGGGGGTTTACGGTTTTTACGGGGTTTATATGGCATTTAGGGTTTTTAGGATATTTAAAATAATAAGGCTTTTAGGGTTTTTATGTATTTTTATGTTTTTAATGGTCCCTTAGGGTATTTAGGGTAATTAATATTTTTTAAATTTTACGCATTTTTAGGGAATTTTTAGTATTTTTATGTATTTTTAGGTTTTCTTAGGATTTTGAGTGTTTTTAGGGTTTAATAGGTTTTTAGGGTTTTTATGGGTATTTATAATTTGTAGGGATTTTATGGTTTTTTATAGTTCTTTAACATTTTTAAGGGATTAATGTTTTTTTAAGTTTTTATTGGTTTTAGGATTTTTACTGGGTTTTTGACTTATTTATGGTTTTTGGGAAAAGAAGGCTCGAGACCTGGTGAACCTGGCCCCCCAAAATATATAAAAAAAGATCACCAAGAAGATGTTACATGGGGTGATTGCAAACCCAGGTGTGAATCTCACCCTTCATATCAGACTCCACAAATCGAAGGCAGCACAGTGTGGCCACATGCGACCTTATCGAGCTCCTCGGCACAATCCCCTGTTTGGATAGTGCTTATGCAGCCGAGTTTTCCTCCCAATATGCGTGTGTGACATGAAGGCTGATCCGTTGGCAGGAAGCAAGGAATTCCATCCATTGTGGAAGGATCCTCCAAGGGACGTGCTCTGATTTAGCTTTGAGAACTTCCACTGCAAGCATGGAGTCTGATTCAAGCCAGAGGGGATTCCATCCAAACCTTCCATCAAACTCAATCGCCTTAATCATGGCCCAAAGTTCTGCTTCAAGGTCATACCCATTCCCAATAAAGTGAAGAAAGCAGCCTTTGACGAAGCCTCGGTGTGTACGGAAGACCCCTCCACACCCCGAGGGTCCCGGTACTCCCATCGCTGCACCATCCACGTTGGCATTGATCCTAAAAGAGATCAAGGGGATCCATCGGATGTATTTGAGAATCTTAAATTTCCTTGGCCTACCATCGACACCAAGTAACCGCAAGAGAATAAGATCAATCACATCATTTGCCATTAGGTCAGATTGAAAATGATATGCCACAAGGATCTCTGTGTGGATGCTGACGACACCACCATGAAGGGACACTACTGGAAATAAGCCCATTTGCGACAGTTCAGTTGCAACGGGATCCCGTCGCAAAAGGCTATTTGCGACGGGGGTCCGTTGCAAATGACCAGTTGCGGTAAATGGCGTCGCAACTGACACTATTTGCAAAGGGTCCGTCGCTACAAATATTATTTGCGATGGTAATATGGCTCGTCGCAAATACTAATCGATATATATATTAACAACTTTAAATAACACTTTTGCGACGGGGCCCATCACAAATTTCATTTGTGACGGGCCACGAATATCGTCACTAAAGAGTTAAATTTTTTTCCAAAAAAAAAGATATAGGTAATTGCGACAGGAAAACATTCCCGTCGCAATAGGAAATTTAAAAAAATTAAAAATAATTAATTGCGACGGGTTAGCTTCCTGTCGCAATTACCTATTGCGACGGGATGATTATCCCATCGCAAATTTGAATAAAAAAAAATAAATAAATTATTAATAAAAAAATTTAATTAATATTATAGTAGTAATAATAAAATTATAATTCATTCAAATATTATAACAAATAATCATTCAAATATTTAAAAAATTATAATTAAATTAAAATATTAAAAAATTTAAATATATATATATATATAATTAATATTATAAAATATGAATAATATTATTAATCATATTAATATTGTAATATAAATAATATAATATTATATAAAAATAATAATATACCAAATTTATATTATTATAAATAATTAAAAAATTATAATTTTAATTAAAATTTTTGAAACTTTTTATGTATTAAAAATACTGAATATAATATTATTAAAATAATTAGAAAATAAAATTATGAAAATTATTAACATTTTCAAAAAGAAATATAAACAAATAATAAAATACTAAGAGTAATATTATTATTAATAAAATAAACAAACATTAAAATAAAGACCAATAATAAATAATAAAGTATTAGAAATAAATAGAAATTAAATAATACAATATTGACACCAATATAAGAGAGACAAAAACTCTGAATAGAAAAAATGTCTTATTTTAAATTTACAAACTTTATAACATCAAACAATAACTAATCTGAAGTAGGAGGGGGAGGGGGGATCTGCTAGTGGAGGAAACTCCATCCCTAAGGCATGAGTGAGTCGGCGCATGTACTCCATATGCTCCTGATGCTACTGCTGCCACCGACTCATCTGCTCCTCGTACACCTGCTACTATCGTCGGTGCTCCTCCTCATGCTGCTACAACTGTCGACGCATCTCCTCCTTCTCCTTTTGGAGACTCTCTATCAACTCAGTCTGAGATCGCAACTGATCCTCATACTGTGTAGCGGAAGAAGATGCACGAGCTCCTCTCGATCTGGATGCCGACATCGCAACACTACCATAATAATCACCAGGAGTTAGTAGAGAGCCGATACCAACTACCCGACCCTTATCAAAGGCATATTGGGTCACCTGCATCCATGCCGCCTCATCAAACTGATGGCCACTAGTCTGTTCTGATGCCTCGTCCTGACCCTCAGGCCGGGTCTGTGATGCTGCGGTCTCATATGACTCCTATAGTTGCAATTTAAAAATAAAATTGTGAATATATTATATGCAGTTAATTTTTAAACTTGATAAAAAATAATACTAACCATGATATGACGCTGGCGATCACCTCTGAGCTCCCCAGTAGCTGGATCACTGTACATCCTCCAATATACGTCGTACTTTGTAATATTGGGGTGCTCGACAGCCTATAAGAATATAAAATAAATTGTTAATATTTAAAGTTATATAAAATATTTATAAAAAATGTACGTACCAAATGCTGTCTATGAGTACTGAAAGTACGACTCCCATCTCGATGAGTCACCTCCTATCTCCCCTGATTCTGCCTCCCCACCGATGATTTCCTCTGAAATCCACCACTCAACCAGTGTGCACATAATCCATCCCATACGTGGGATGAAATGTACTCTGGTCGGTGTGCTCTAGATGACTCGTCAAAATTATACACTCCTGCTTTCTTCATGGCAGCTCTTCTTAAATTTTGAAAAAACTGACGAAAGCGATCACGCATGGCCACCTCCCATGCCTCGTGGATGGCGTCACGCATGGTATCCTCGATCGGATACCATGAAACCTACAAATAAATCAAAATATAAAGTTATAAATGAAATAAATTTCAAAATAAAAATTATTTATTTACGTATGTACCAACCAATGACCGAACATGGCCTGCTGCACATCAACAGGAATATGCTCCCATGTCGTCCATGGTTGAGAAAAATAGTTGCGAAAAATAGCGATGTCCTGTCCGACTGCTATATGCGGAAAACTGTAAAAACAATAATCAAACATTTATTATGTAAATAGATTAATTAAATCTTAGTAAAATGCACAGATTATCACACCTCTGGGTGCGTGGATCGAACCCAATATGTGGACGTCTCTCGGGGATGGGGTCAGGAATCATCAGTCGTGCAAGACCGCGCCCTCTCCGCGTACTCCCTGAAACACCTTCAGGTTGAGGGTCAGGTGCCAGAAACTCGTCCGCACCGAAAGATAGGTCAGTATCCGCCAACTCATGAAATGTTTCCTCGTCCATCTGAAACAAAAAACGAATGTTGTTTGCAAATAATTGATAATTATTATTATATATACATATATATTAGTTATGATTATATATAACTACCATTGAATGGTATCAATGTTCATCTTCATCATCATCTTCATATCTGTCATTGTCATCTTCATATTCCTCCTCAATATCATCGATATCCATTTGAGTTCCAGTTGCTTCAACTCTTACCATTTCAAATTCATTTGTGACGTCATTACCATCATCATCATCATCACTGACTCATAATTGAGGGGTGTCATCATCGATACTCATGTATATTTGTAACAAAGATTGATTTTGAGTACTTTATTGAAAAACATAAATTCCTTGCACTTCAGTGAAAGCACATTCACTTTGATTAAACTGATTGTCTCGAAATTTAATTTTTATTATGCTCCACCAATCAGTCAAGTCTCTTGATGTAGCATAGTACTTTGCATAATAAAATTGATGTGCCTGTAGAGCTAGTAAGAATGTTTCATTTACTACAAGAAAACTTTGACCTTTAATATCGATGATTCCATGAGTCGGATGAACACGCACGCCTCTCTCAGTATCCAACCACCGACATTTGATCATCATTATGTAATGGTGTCCTATATAACAGAGTTCAATGATTTCATCATGTATGACAAAAAATTCAACTTCATTTTCTCTATGATGAGATCTTCCTAAGAAAATTCCACTGTTCATTATTTTTTTTGATTCCCCATATGCATGTGTATGAAATCAAAAACCATTCACCACATATGCATTATAATATTTCACCATTTTGGATGGTGGGTTACTCAATATACAAAGTCGTTTGTCAATTTTATCCACATGTCGAGACTCCTAAAAATTTGTTAAATAATTATCAATATAGTAAACTATAAATTGAAGGAGATGTTAAAGTATGAAAAATTTATGTTACCAGTTTTTAAAACCACTGAGAAAATTTTTTTTGTCTGTGTTATTCGAGAGCAGCTGCTGTAATTTGTGGAAGTTGTTTCTTGATATGATTATCATACAATCTATAAAAAACAAAGTTATTTACTATAACATAAATATTAGAATAAGTAATAGAAGCACTTAAAGTTCAAATGATGTCATATCTTTACAATTGAGCAGAACATATGTATGAGCTCTGTGATGTTCATCATCTAAAAGCCATCATTCATGAACACCACCAAAACCAAGATCTGACTGGTTGAAAACAGATAATTGATTGTCGATTTCATCAATATTCCCCTCATTCTATCCCATGCAATTGTGTTTTGAAGGATACTTAGACTCAAAATAGTGGGAGCAGAAGAAAGATATCTCCTCCTGCAAATAAGCTTCAGCAATAGATCCTTCAACAGATGCTTTGTTAAGTACTTTTTTTTCAATTTCTGCATGCATCTTTCGAATGGGTACATCCATCGAAACTGTATCGGACCTCCACATTTTTATTAATATGGAAAATTTAATATCAAATGTTCCATTGAGTCGAAGAAAGACGGCGAGAATATTTTTTTTCAGTTTACATATAATTACAACAACATCTTCCTCAAGTTTGCATAGAGCATCGTAATCTGTATTCACCGCACAAATGTCCTGAAAAAAATATGATACGTCTGTTATGGAATCCCATATCATAGAATTCAACAGACCTCTTAATCTAATGGGTATAAGTCTTTCCATTATGACATGAAAATAATGAATTTTTAATCTGGTAATATGACCATTATTTACACATCTATCCAAATTGGAAGCACATCCATATAGAAGACTCAAATCTGCAATCCATTGACAAAATAATAAGCGGCTTTCTTTGGACAATGTATAATCTGATTTTGGTTTCATTAACCTTTCTATTCTGACATTCTCAAACAGCTCGAGTTTTGGACGCTTGCAAATTTGAGCCAGATCTAATCGTGCATTTACATTATCTTTTCTCTTTCCTGGTGTATCCAAAACTGTATGAAAAAAATTATTGAAACAGTTCTTCTCAATATGCATGACATCCAACATGTGGCGGACCAGCAAATCAGACAAATATGGAAAATCCCAAAATATGCTACGTTTTATATAATTGTGTTCTTTCCCAAAACCAGAAATTTTATGTTGGTTTATTGTGGGTCCAAATGTGATGGGAGGTAATGAATATACAAATGATTTTAACTCCGTACCTGATAGCATTTTTGGAGGTCCATCCCTTTTAATTGTTCCTTTTCTAAAATGAGATCTATTTCTGTGAAAAGGATGATTAGCAGGAAGAAATCTGTGATGACATTCAAAATAGAAAGGTTTTTTTCCATGGATGAGCATAAATGCCTTGTCCTCTCCCATAAAGTAAGTACATGATTTCGGCCCATGTGTACTCCAGCCAGATAACATGCCATAAGCCGTAAAGTCACTGATTCTCCACATCAATGATTCTCTTAGTATGAAATTTTGTTTCGCATCAACATCATAAGTACTGACACCAGTACTCCATAGTATATTTAATTCATCAATCAATGGTTTCAAATAAACATCAATATTCTTCTTCGGATGTCCTGGGATTAGTAAGGTCAAAAAGATATAGGGTTCCTTCATCAACATCCATGGAGGTAAATTGTACGGAGTTAAAAAGACAGGCCAACATGAATACTGACTACCATAAGATCCAAATGGATAGAAACCATCAGTGGAAGGACCCAGTCACACATTTCGGGCTTCTAAAGCAAAGGATGGATGCACTCTATCAAAATGTTTCCATGAATCACCATCGACCGGATGATTCATGCTTTTACCAGTTGAAATATTCGTTTTGTTCCATGACATCATTGTCGTTGTATTCTTAGACATGAATAAATGCTGAAGTCTAGATGTAAGAGGAAAATATATCAACTATTTTATAGGAATCAAGCCAGACTTTCCATGATGAGCTTCTTTATACCTCGATTTCCCACAAGTGGGAAAATTATCCAACGACTCATTTTCCCCAGAATATAAAATGAACTCATTTGAACATGCATGAATCTTCTGACAACGAAGTCTTAAATTCCGAACCAGCCTCTTACTCTCATAGTAATTTGCAGGAAAAACATTTCCTTTGGGAACCAATGTTTTAACCAAAGAAAATATTTGATCAAAACACATGTTTGAAATTCCATTATCTGATTTGATAGCCATAAACTTTGCAACTGCTTCTAATTTTCTTATCTTGCAACCAGGATATAACGCATCCTTAGCAGACCTCAACAACTCATAGAATTCAGAGTGTGCCAACTCAGGAGTTGAATCAATATCATATTGAGATTCTTTATGTTGAATAGATGGACCTGCAACATCATGCACTAAATTTTGAAACCATCATGGATCTAGAATCAAGTTAGTATCACCTTCTGTAGAACCGCGTTCACCATGTTGTTACCAAAAAACATAATCCGATTGAAAACCAAAACGCAAGATATGTCCCCCAACTTTTTCAAACGTGTCAAATGTTCTCCGTGCACATTTTTTACAAGGACATTTTATTGTTCTTTCTAGAAAAAATTCTTGATATGATGCCTCAAATTCTAAAAAAGTCTCCACACCCTCTATATATACTAGATTTAAACAAGAACCATTTTGATTTCTACGTTGACTTATCCATATGCGGTCATCTAATAATGACTGCTGAAGACCACGTTGTTCCATATTTTTCTATAAAATATAAAAGCATTATTGGTTTTGAATAATTTTTTAGAAAAAACACTCAAGAAAGGATAATTATGGAGTTAACATCAGATAGGACTGACACAAAATTTGTATTGATATAGACCTAAAAATTGACCCTTTAAGAATTGAACATGTTAAGAATAAAGCAAAACCTGTTATAAATATTGATAATTTTAATATTTTATAAATATTTTATTATTTTAATAATACTAATATTATTTTTTCATAAATATTAATTATATAATAATAACATTATTACATTATTAGTATTTTTTATTATTAATATTAATATAATATAATTTTCTATATTATGTTACAATTCTACTTTCATCTGTATGTTTAACATTATGTCTCCATATGTAATATTCTCATTCACTTTCACCTCTCTATTGGTTAGTAGGCTGATAATTTTGAAAAAGAATGCGAATATTACATGTGGATACATAAGTTTTCTTAAAACCAATACAGAGATGAAAGATAATTGAGAAAGATATTGATCACGCTAGTTTTTTTCAATTATCTAATTATTACTAAATATTGGTAATTATTGGTAATTATTACTAATTATTTGTAATTATTGTTAATTATTAATAATTATTGGTAATTATTCCTAATTATTGGTAATTATTCCTAATTATTGGTAATTATTCCTAATTATTGATAATTATTCCTAATTATTGATAATTATTCCTAATTATTGGTAATTATTCCTAATTATTACTATTTATTCCTAATTATTGGTAATTATTCCTAATTATTGGTAACTATTCCTAATTATTGGTAATTATTGGTAAATATTGGTAATTATTGGTAATTATTAGTAATTATTACTAATTATTGGTAATTATTGTTAATTATTACTAATTATTGGTAATATTGGTAATTATTGGTAATTATTAATAATTATTACTAATTATTGGTAATTATTACTAATTATTGGTAATTATTACTAATCATTGGTAATTATTACTAATTATTGGCAATTATTACTAATCATTTGTAATTATTCCTAATTATTGGTAATTATTCCTATTTATTGGTAATTATTCCTAATTATTGGTAAATATTGACAATTATTGGTAATTATTGGTAATTATTGGTAATTATTGGTAATTATCGTTAATTACTACTAATTATTGGTAATTATTGTTAATTATTACTAATTATTGGCAATTATAGGTAATTATTACTAATTATTGGAAATTATTGGTAATTATTGTTAATTATTCTTAATTATTGGTAATTATCGGTAATTATTATTAACTATTGGTAATTATTCCTAATTATTGGTAATTATTCATAATTATTCTTAATTATTCTTAATTATTGGTAATTATTACTAATTATTGGTAATTATTACTAATTATCGGTAGTTATTACTAATTATTGGTAATTATTACTAATTATTGGTAATTATTGGTAATTATTACTAATTATTGGTAATTATTACTAATTATTGGTAATTATTGGTAATTATTACTAATTATTGGTAATTATTACTAATTATTGGTAATTATTGGTAATTATTACTAATTATTGGTAATTATTACTAATTATTGGTAATTATTACTAATTATTGGTAATTATTGTTAATTATTTCTAATTATTGGTAATTATTCGTAATTATTACTAAATATTGACAATTATTTGTAATTATTGGTAAATATTGGTAAATATCGGTAATTATTAGTAATTATTACTAATTATTGGTAATTATTGGTAATTATTACTAATTAATCCTAATTATTGGTAATCATTCCTAATTATTAGTAATTATTGTTAATTATTGTTAATTATTGGTAATTATTTCTAATTATTTGCAATTATTTCGAATTATTGGTAATTATTTCGAATTATTGGTAATTATTACTAATTATTGGTTATTTTTGGTAATTATTGGTAATTATTACTAATTATTGGTAATTATTGGTAATTATTACTAATTATTGGTAATTATTGTTAATTATTACTAATTATTGGTAATTATTCCTAATAATTGGTAATTATTGGTAATTATTACTAAATATTGACAATTATTGGTAATTATTGGTAAATATTGGTAACTATTGGTAATTATTAGTAATTATTACTAATTATTGGTAATTATTGGTAATTATTGGTAATTATTCCTAATTATTGGTAATTATTGTTAATTATAATCAATTATTGGTAATTATTATTAATTATTGTTAATTATTCCTTATTATTGGTAATTATTCCTAATTATTGCTAATTATTCGTAATTATTGGTAATTATTCCTAATTATTGGTAATTATTACTAATTATTGGTAATTATTCCTAATTATTGGTAATTATTCCTAATTATTGGTAATTATTCCTAATTATTGGTAATTATTCCTAATTATTGGTAATTATTCCTAATTATTGATAATTATTCCTAATTATTGTTAATTATTCCTAATTATTGGTAATTATTCGTAATTATTTGTAATTATTCCTAATTATTACTAATTATTCCTAATTATTGGTAATTATTCCTAATTACTGGTAATTATTCCTAATTATTTGTAAATATTGACAATTATTGGTAATTATTGGTAATTATTACTAAATATTGGTAATTGTTGGTAATTATTACTAATTATTGGTAATTATCGTTAAATATTATTAATTATTGGTAATTATTGTTAATTATTACAAATTATTGGTAATTATAGGTAATTATTACTAATTATTGGTAATTATTGGTAATTATTGTTAATTATTCCTAATTATTGGTAATTATTGGTAATTATTAATTATTTTTAATTATTCCTAATTATTGGTAATTATTCTGAATTATTGGTAATTATTACTAATTATTGGTAATTATTACTAATTATTGGTAATTATTACTAATTATTGGTAATTATTACTAATTATTGGTAATTATTGGTAATTATTACTAATTATTGGTAATTATTGTTAATTATTACGAATCATTGGTAATTATTGGCAATTATTACTAAATATTGACAATTATTGGTAATTATTGGTAAATATTGGTAAATATTGGTAATTATTGGTAATTATTACTAATTATTGGTAATTATTGTTAATTATTGGCAAATATTGGTAATTATTACTAATTATTCCTAATTATTGGTAATTATTCCTAATTATTGGTAATTATTGGTAATTATTATTAATTATTGGTAATTATTCCTAATTAATGGTAATTATTCATAATTATTGGTAATTATTCCTAATTATTGGTATTTGCGGCGAGATCTCCTTCTCCTTTCTTCTGTGTGTTTAACATTCTGTCTCCACATGTAATATTTGCATTCACTTTCACCTCTCTATTGTTGAGTAGGTTGATAATTTTGAAAAAGAATGCAAATATTACATGTGGAGACAGAAGTTTTCTTAAAACCAATACAGAGATGAAAAGATAATTGAGAAAGATAATGGTCATGCTAGTTTTTTCCATTAGTTAATTATTGGTAATTATTCCTAATTATTGGTAATTATTACTATTTATTGGTAATTATTCCTAATTATTAATAATTATTCATAATTATTGGTAATTATTCCTAATTATTGGTAAATATTGGCAATTATTGGTAATTATTGGTAATTATTGGTAATTATTGGTAATTATTGGTAATTATTAGTAATTATTCCTAATTATTGGTAAATATTAACAATTATTCTCAATTATTGGTAAATATTGGTAAATATTTGTAATTATTGGAAAATATTGGCAATTATTGGCAATTATTGGTAAATATTGATAATTATTACTAATTATTACTAATTATTGGTAATTATTGTTAATTATTACTAATTATTGTTAATTATTGTTAATTATTAGTAATTATTATTAATTATTACTAATTGATGTTAATTATTACTAATTATTGTTAATTTTTTCTAATTATTACTATTTTTTGAATTATTCCAATTATTACAAATTATATTCATTAATTACTAATTACATTAATTATCTACAAATTACATTCATTAACTACTAATTACATTCATTAATTACTAATTACTATCTTTAATTAAAATTAATGTTTTTAATTACTAATTACAGTCACTTAATTATTAAATATTGTTAATTACTAATAATGAAATCGAACAAATTAAATTTAGTACCTTAATACAACATAATTATATCTAATAAGAAATAATAAAAACTAATGTAAAAATATAAAACAAAAACATTAAATAAATATTAAATTAAAATTTAGAAAAAAAAACTTAAACTGGTTTTCGAGCTTTCGATTTGTTGTACTTGTAGGATGATCCCCTCAACCTCCTTGAAATCAACTTGCAAAACAACTCACTCAACACATATAAACTAGTAAAAGGTAGTTCAGATTCAGAAAACTTGTCAAGGCTGGCTGTATTTATAGGTTAGATTATTTGCGACGAGGTTTTTTGCGACGGTATTTCTGTCGCAATTGGTATTATTTGCGATGGGGCCATCACAAATAACCTCGGCCGCATTTATTATGGGCGACAATAAAAGGGGTTATCTGCGACGGGGTCCGTCGCAAATAACCCCTGCTGCCAGGTTATTTGCGAGGGGAAGGGGATCCCGTCGCAAATATCTTTCGCGCGATTTGGCGCGCATTCGCGCCAAACCATTTGCGACGGGTGAGAATATCCCATCGCAAATAACTCCTTATTTGCGACGGGGATTATGCCCTGTCGCAAATACCCCGATTGCGGGGGTTATTTGCGACGGGACATATTCTCGTCGCAAATAACCCGTCGCTAATACCACTTTTTCCCGTAGTGGGAGAGCCGCACTTTGTTGTAATCAATCACATTCCGTGCGACCCATGTGTAGGAGACTATGGCGGCAGTGGCCACATGTAGAAAATTGGAAACCTGCATGCTGCATAGCAAGTTGACAAGGTTTTCCAGCTTCTCAATGAAAGGCCTGTCAAGGTAGAGGGGAAATCCGAACAGCCCCTGCAGGTACCCCCAGAGAGCCTCTAGAAACCTGCACTGGAAGAAGGTGTGCTGGATGGATTCTTCAACTCCAAGGCATAGAAAGCATACCGAAGCCAAGTTGTGTCCATCCCTCTGAAGCTGACCTTGGATCGACAGCCGGTTCTTCCATATTTTCCAGAGTAGGTGGAGAAAAGACAGTGGGATAAAGGGCCTCCTAAATCTTGAGAGCCAGGCCAGAGGGGCAGGGCCCTGTGGAAATTTCGACCCATAGAAATGTTTCACGTTCAATCAGCCAACATGATTGGGCTTCCAAATGAGAAGGTATCTTTCAACAAAGACATATTTCATAATTTTTATGTATTTTTCAACAAGAATGAGGGGCTCAAACTGTTCCATTTTTCGAATGAAACCAGCAATTGACATATCTTGTGCATAGGCGAGGGGGGGGGGTCACTCTATCCAATAGGGGCCTATCAAGCCACGTGGTAGACCAAACATTCATATTCGAATGCTTGGAGATAATCCACTTTGAGTGTTCCATGATGGCAGTGTAGGATCCTCGTATCGATGTCTGAAACGAGGAGGGAACATCACCATTAGGTTTGAAAATAGTAGTTGGTGATAATAATCCCACATCTCATGAATCAACCCAAAATATTGTCTACAAAGAAATATTTCATAGATTGTGATAGGTATATGTCAAATTATATGTTAAATTATGAATGTTTGGTTCTTATCACCTTATTTATGTCTGATTTTATTAAACTCAATGTTTCTGATTATGATCTGTTCATACAGAAATTAAAACCTCAAACTTTTATGAATATATCGTGATCAATTTCCCCTTTCAATGATATCACACCTGATACCTATGAGACATTGAAGATACAAGTGTGTATTTTGAATTTGCGGTGCAACACATCATCCAGGTACTCCAATGATGTTATCATGATTGATATAATTTTGGTAGATATACAGGTGAATTCAGAATTAAAATATACTGCATATTATCCTTATTGTTTTTTTATTTCTCTTTTCATTTAAATTATAACACATATTTTTCAACTTCAATAAATTGTGTTTCAAAATTTGAAATTCTTAGATGTTGATTTTTTTAGAAAGAAAAGATACTTTGTACTGTTACAGGGTGTCAAATTCTTTCTAAGTTCAAAAATATATTGTGTGAAGGGATGTGTTATTTCATAGATAACTTTCAGAGAGCTGCTGATCAAGGTACCTACTTAGGAACTAGACATGCATGTTGATTAATTTTCACATCAACAACACATGTCTGGCCATGTGATGCACCACTACCACATTTCTGTTTCGATTTTACTTCCTTTGAGGACATAATTCAGAAAAGGGTTCCAGAGAAACATTTAATAGGTAAACGTTTATTGACATTTATTTAACAGTTTATGAATGTTTCTAAAGTATCTCTATTGTTCAATTTATAATTGTATGGATTAGTTTCAACTTTTTTTTACCTTAAAGTTCACAACCATTTCTTCTTTTTGATCTGTTTTAGAAATTATTGGATATTTACGTTTCTCACATCCTCTTGAAGCATTGGGTTATTCCAATTTCAAGATGCAAATTGTCTTACAGGATGATAGGTTAGTCATTACGGCCTTTCATTATCTTGGACCGCTGTTTATATTTCACATTATGAGGTGCATATATTTCTGCAAAGGGTTACAACTTAAATGCAGTTTATGGGGTGACTATGCTAATCATATGTCATCTTACTTGGAATAAAATATCGGTTCTTCAAATGATTTAATATTAAAACTTCTCAGAGTTAAGAAATTCAATAGTATTCTCTCTAATAACCAAATTCCATATATCCCTTTCATTTATTGAATGCTTTAAAAAAATTTAAACCACTACTCCAACTGAATTCGTTTTAAAATTACTTTCAGAATCTATTATACTTACAACTTCCATTAATGCGATGAAAATCATTTTCAATCCGGATATTGAATATGTTGAATCATTATGAAAAAGGTGCTCTGGATACTTGATTTAATTGTGATTTTTCTATATGATGTCCAATGTTTACTATATGATAGATGTACATATTATGTTTGACATTTGACTGGGATGATTCAATAATCAGATTTCCATTTATAATGGCATCGGAGTATCGAAGTCTATCACCAAAAAAAACCCATCTTCTTCCTCTACACCATTTCTATATTGGAAAAATAAAAAAACCATTTCTGAAGTCAAGAATTTTGATCAGTTATGTAGTATACGAAGAATTTAAAATTTAATTTATGCACTTTAAAAATATGGCTCTATCATTATAGTACTGTACTATGTCATTATCTACATTATTCTCAATGTTGGATAGCCTACAAAGTGCTTGATTTTTGTGACCATAAAAAAATTCAAACAAATCCCAATTGGTTCTATGATTCATGCAATTCTTTCCTGAAAAAAGTGCATAATGTTGACGGAAAAATATGGTGTAACAACTGCCAGATATCTGTAATTTGTACCATTCCCAGGATCTTATTTTTTCTTCTACTTAATTTTTTATTACTTATTTTATATATCAATAGTAATTAATTTTACTTATCCTAAATACCTTTGTAATCATATTTATAAATTAACAGATTTAGAGTGAAGCTACTTGTGAGTGATTCCACAGAATCCTTATCAGTTGTCCTATTTGATAAAAAAGTAATGCAATTTGTGAGAAAAACTGATTTAGAGCTGTGATATTATTTGATTCAGGTACTACTAGATAATAAACTATCATGATTACAAAATATTTTTACTTCAATTAAACTACCACTTATTTCTTCTTAAATAAGGCTGATGATGAATACAGTTTTCTTACTGAATTGATTGTTTTCAAATCAAAAGTGGTTCTCCTATCAATTGAATTGTAAAATTATAATATTCAAAATCATCACTGTTCAGTAGAACAAAACACATATAAGGTAATATTCCTTACCGACAACAAAAACTACATCACAAAGTTCAATTATAGCTTCACAGAATTTCAGGTAGATTATACTACATATTCCAATTTTCATTAAAATGGATTGATTTCAAATAGTTATTTGTGTTATTGATTATATACAACATCATCAAAGCAGTGGCTATACAAATGTAAGTATTGTCCATGAACATAACATAATCAGGTACAATATAATATATTATCATCATTTTCACTTCCACGTGTGTAAATAACATGCAACCGGATTAATGCTTTATTGTTCTATGATAGGAGCATCAAAATGTTAAATCATTTCGACTCAATGAAATGAATGACTCTATATTTGAAACACTGTCTGCAGTATCATCCTCTATTCAGTTATATATATATTTTTCCCATTATAATTTTCTTTACAAGACTTTCGTTTATTCCTACATTGTAATTTCCCCTACATCTGATGGTACTTTTTAACTATGTTCTATATGATAAAAACCCTACTAAATGAATATCTTAATGAAGATGTTATGGATCAATATCAAAATATCCCACCTGTAAGTGTTGGTGGTCAAAGTTAGGAAAAATATGGCAATCTGAAGGAAGGATAAATTAAAAGACAAGGCAGAAAAGAATGGTTGATATGTTCTTCAGATATGAAAGGTAATACAATATTAAGTGATTTTATCCTCTAATTTTTTTCTATAATGTGAGTTAGTTTATTCTTCCTATATAACAAATCAACTATCACTTTTTGTATTTTATTGCTGGTGGGAGAAGGTCCAGGGTAGGGGGGATGGTGGGGATGGTGGGAAAGGGGATGGTTAGGGAGGAGGGGCCTGCTTGGGTTGCTGCTAGGTAGGAGGGGGTGAGTTGGAAGGGGAAGGTGCTGGGATGCAGTGGCCGCAGATGTTGCTAAGTGGGGAGGGGAGGCAAGGTGCTGGGTAGGGGGAGGAGGGGAGGGGATGGGCATGGGTGGGTGGAGGGGTAGGGCAGGGAGGGGGGCCTGGTGGGAAAGGGAATGGGCAGGGAGGAGGGGTCTGGTTAGGTTGGTGGAGGGCAGGAGGGGGTGAGTTGGAAGGGGGAGGTGCTGGGATGTAGTGGAAGCAAATGTTGCTAGGGGGAAAGGTGTTGGGTAGGGAGGGTGGAGGGGAGGGGCTGGGCATGGGTGGGGGTAGGGGCTAGGCAGGGAGGGGGGGCTGGTGGGGGCTGGTGGGAAAGGGGCTGGGCAGGGGGGGGGTCATGGTTGGTTTGGTGTTGGGGAGGAGGGGGTGAGTTGGAAGGGGGACGTGATGAGATGTAGTGGCAGCAGAGGGTTCAAAGGGGGGAGGGGAGGCAAGGGGTTAGGTAAGGGGTGGAGGGGAGGGGCTGGGCTTGGGTGGGGGTCGTGATAGGCTGGAGGGATGAGGAGTTGGAGGGGGGGATGGTCCTGGTGTGGGGTGGAGTTGGGCAAGGGGGACGGGCTTGTGTAATGTTTTTTAATTAAGTTTTTTCTTATTATATACAGGTTTTTTGATCATTTATAGTGAAATATGTTCACTTATTAATTAATTTTAGGATTCTCTAATTTTAACTTTTGTGTGTAGGTTTGATAGAAACTTGGGGTGGGGTGTTATTCAAGGAACTCCATACACATATTTGAGGTGAATGCTTATGTAATGTTATGAATTACGTTTTTATTGGATCATTGGATAGTCATTATGATTTACATTACACAAGGCATGAATATTGGTTATAGAACAACTTTATTTTTTTATTACAAAAACCAATCCTGTGAGGTTATTGCTGATTTTCTCTTATGCATATTTCATATTTGAAATACGGTATTGTAGTGTGTTATTGTTATTAAAAGGTGAAAACTTATAAACAATTCATTACTCTGTGCTACAATAGTTACTTCAATAGTTGTTTTAATTTAGTCTATTGATTTATGAATCCTAATAAATGGTTTCTATTTTGTTTTACATATAAAAATAAATGTTCTAGGAAGGTTGGAGATGAGGGGAGGGGAGGGGAGGGGAGGGAAAATGAGGGCAGGGGGGAGGGGCCTGGTGGGGGAAGAGGTTGGGCAGGGGGAGTGGCGGGGGAAGGGGCTAGGCAAGGGGGAGGGTGGAGCTGGGTAGGGGGTAGGAGGAGGTGTTGGGAATTTGGGGGGGGGTGACAAGCTGGGCAGGGTGGCGGGGGTGAGATGAGGGGATGCGCAGGGGAGGGATGAGGAGGGGGGAGGAGGAGGTAGGAATGGCTCAGGGGACATTCTGGTTAGTGGGTAGGGGAATGGAGGGGATGGGCTGGGGCAGGTTTGAGGGGAGGGGAGGGGAGGGGAGAGTAGGGGGGAGGGGGATGCTGGGGGAATACTATGTCCAGGGGAGGTGGTGGGGGAAGCAGCTGGGCAGGGGAATGGAGGGGAGGGACTGGGAAGGATGGAAGGGAGGTGGAGGGGAGGGGAGGGGAGGATGAGGGCAGGGTGGAGGGGGATGCTGGGGGAAGACTATGTCCAGGGGTGGTGGGGGAAGCAGTTGGACAGGGGAATGGAGGGGAGGGACTGGGCAGGTAGGAGGGGGTTGCTGAGGGATTAGTTTGGCCAGGGGGGAGGGGGCTGCTGGGGGAACAGTTTGGTCAGGGGGGAGAGAAGTGGTTGGGCAGGGGGGAGGCAGAGGTGGGAGGCAGATCTGCTAGTATTGGGTGGGAGACAAGCAGAGACAGGGGGAGGGGAGCGTTAGAGTTGGGTAGGGGGTTAGAGGAGCTGCTGAAAAAATTGGGGGGGGGGGGTTGAAGGCTACCTGAATAACCACTGTTCTTTTACAATGTGTACTGATTTATCTATTATTTAAAATAGTACTAATTTTTCCTTTTCATATTCATAATTTTTTGGTTTCACCTCACTACATTACCCTATTTTTTCCATAGTAATATGTCTCATTTACTCACATTAATGTCTAATTATATATTATAGGGATCAATATAACTTTCAACAAACAAGACAATCTACTACTCTACATCAATGATACATAGTAGTACTAGGAGTATGTTGACTACACATTATGATGACATGAATTGTAATATGATCTGCACAAATGATGTTGATGAAAATAATGGTTCCTGTATTTGTTGTAAAAAAATGTATCTGCTACTTAAACTGTATTTATGTTCTCTTATCATGGTTAAATAACATTCCATAGTTATTTTTAATAGGTTACATGAAAGTGACAATTGATGTATGTTTCGAATATAATCTTCTCTTACCATTCTTATGTTTCAATGTTTTCCTTTTTCAATTATCTAGATATTATATTTTCATACTTCATTTCTATGAATAGATTTATATTTTCAATACAATATTTATTATTCTCCATTTATCACTTCTCATTTTTCTAATGCATTTTGTAGTTCATATTTCATTTATGATTCTGTGTGTATGCACGGGCGATGCACTAGTTTTTATTATTTTTAATGATTTTAGTGGTTTAAATGGGTTTTAGGGGTTTTAGTTGTTATTTTATGTTTTTATAGAATTTCAGGGGTTTTTATAATTTTTATGGTTTTTATGGGGTTTATTTTTTTTGGGTTTTTAGTGGTTTATGTATTTTTTTAGTTTTGATGGATTTTATGTGATTATAGGTTTTTAATGTTCTCTTATTGTTTTTTTGGTTTTTTGGGTTCGTTATGATTTTAAGAATTTTTAGGGCTTTTTTAGGATTCTTTTGGTTTTTTAAGATTTTTAAGAATTTGGAAGGTGGTAGAGTTTTAAGGTTTTATTGTTATTTTTTGGGGTTTAAGAATTTTTTGGAGTATTTTAGGGGTTTAAGGGGTATTTATAGTTTTCTAATTTTTTTAGAGGTTTGAAGTGGTTTAGAGTTTTTTTGCAGTTTTTATTGGTTTATTGGTTTTTTAGGATTTAATTATTTTAGGGGTTTTTATAGTTTTCATGTTTTAGGGGTTTTTATGGTTCTTGCAAGTTTTTGTAAATTTTTAGGTTTTTTAACTATTTTAAATGTTAATAGTTTTTATGCTTTTCTTAGAGTTTTTAGGGTTTTTAGAGTTTTCATGTTTTATTGATTTTAGTTTTTTTGGATTTAAAGGGGTTTTATGGATTTTTAGGTATTGGAGGGTTTTTCAGGTTTTAGTGTTTTCATGGTACATTTTGTTTTTTCAGGTTTTTTGTGTTTTTTGTGTTTTATGTTTTTTTAGTATTTTCTGGACATTTTTCTATGTTTAAAGGGGTTTTTATAGTTTTTAGTGGTTTTAGGGGTTTTATGGGATTTTAGAGTTTTTATGTTTTTAGGGGTTTATGGAATTTAGGGTTTTTATTGTTTTTTGGGTTTTTAGATTATTAGGGGGGTTTGGGAATTATGTGTCTTTAGGTTTTTATGTTTTTCTTAGGGATTTTTTGGATTTTTTGGGGTTTTCATGGTTTTAGGGTTTTTTGGGGGGTTTTAGTATTTTAAATGGTTTTATAGAGGTTTTCATGATTTTGAGTGTTTAGAGGATTTTTGTGTGGGGATTTTATGGTTATTTGGGATTTTCAGTTATTTTGGGTTTTTTAGGGATTTTAATGTCGTTATAGTTTTTAACATTTTTATGGGTTTTAATTATTTTTAGATGTTTTAGTTGGTTTTATGGTTTTTACCATTTTAGGGGGTTTTATGGTTTTTAGGGGTTTTTATCTTTGTTGGGTTTTTATGGGTTTTAAGTGATTTATGGTTTTCTTATGGTTTTTCATGGGTTTTTTTAGATTTTAACGTTTTTAGAATTATTAGGGAAATTTAAGAATTATATGGTTTTTAGGGGTTCAAAGTATTTTAGGGTTTTTTTAGTTTTATGGGTTTTATGGTTTTAGTGGTTTAGGGTTTTTGGGGATTTTATGGATTTTATTGTTTTTAGGTTTTTTAGGGGGTTTAATTGTTTATAGGGTTTTAAGGTTTACTGATTGATTTTCTAGTTTTTAGTTTTTTTTCATTTTTTGAGTTTTAGGCCTTTTTGAGTATTTTTATGGGTTATTATGTTTTTAGGGATTTTGAGGGGTTCTATTTTATTTAGGGTTTTTGTGTTTTTGTGGGTTATTATGTTTTTAGGGTTTTTTTGGGTTTCTAGAGGGTTTAAGGTTTTTTATATTTTTCAGTGTCTAAATATTTTTTTATATTTTTATTGGATTTTAGGTGTTTTATTGGTTTTTAGGTTTTTAATGATTTTAGGGGGTTTTAGTGGTTTTTATGTTTTTTTTGTTTTTTACGGTTTTTTGGCAATTTTAGGGTTTTGAGGGGATTTAAACGTTTTTATGTTTTTAAGGTTTACATTGGTTTTTTATGTTTTTACAATTTTCTAAGGATTTCTATATATTTTAATGGTTTGATGGTTTTTTAGAATTTTGGGGGTACTTGGGTTTTTTAGTGGTTATGGATTTTTTGGGATTTTAGGTTATCTTTCAGTTTTTAGGGATTTTTTAGAGTTTTTTACATTTTAGTTTTCTTAAGGGTTTTAGATTTTTAATATGTTTTTAGGGTTTTAAGGGGTTTTTATGGTTTTTAGAGGTTTTATGGTTTTTAGGTTTTTTGGGGGTTTTTAACGGTTTTTAGTATTTTTTAGGTTTTTTTTGGTTTTAATTTTTTAGGTTGTTATTGTTTTCATAGATTTTTTCATGGGTATTTGGGTTTTTTATATTTTTTGGATTTTTAGGGATTTTTTAGGATTTTTATTGGGTTTTAGGGATTTTAGGTATTTTGAGGGGTTTAATGTTTTTTTTGGATTTTAGGATTATTATTGTTTGGGGGGGGGGGTGTTGTATATATTTTTTATTTTTTATTTTTTTAATGTGTTTAGTGTTTTTTAAATTTTTAGGGGTTTAAATGGTTTTATTAGTATTAGTTATTTTTAGGGGTTTTATGGAGTTTAATGGTTTTTAGGGTTTTTATAATTTTATGGTTTTTATGGTTTAATGGTTTTTAGGTTTTTGTAGGTGTTTTCAGTGTTTTTAGGGGTTTTTACTTTTTTAGGTATTTAGGATTTTTTTTGCATTATATGGATTTTAGGGTTTAATGAATTTTGAGGATTTTTAGTGAATTATGGTTTTGGGGGGGGGGGGGTTTGATTTTTTGACCCTTTTAGGGGTTTTAAGGTTATTATATTTTTTGATGTATTTTGGCGTGTAATTTTTTTAGAGTCCCTAGTTTTTTTAGGGGTATTAGGGGGTTTACGGTTTTTACGGGGTTTATATGGTTTTTAGGGTTTTTAGGATATTTAAAATTTTATGGTTTTTAGGGTTTTTATGTATTTCTATGTTTTAATAGTCTCTTAGGGTATTTAGGGTATTTAATATTTTTTCTATTTTATGCATTTTTAGGTAATTTTTAGTATTTTTATGTATTTTTAGGTTTTCTTAGGATTTTGATTGTTTTTACGGTTTATTAGGTTTTTAGGGTTTTTATGGGTATTTAGAATTTGTATGGATTTTATAGTTTTTTAGAGTTCTTTAACATTTTTAGGGGATTAAAGTCTTTTTAAAGTTTTTATTGGTTTTAGGAATTTTTTTGTGTTTTTGACTAATTTATGGTTTTTGGGGAAAGAAGGCTCAAGACCAGGTGAACCTTCCCCCCAACATATATAAAAAAGTAGAGAACCATGAAGATGTTACATGGGTTGATTACAAACTCTGGTTTGAATCTCACCCTTCATATTAGACTCCACAAATCGAAGGCAGCACGGTGTGGCCACATGTGACCATATCAAACTCCTCTCCATAATCGCCTGTTTGGATAGTCCATCTGCAGCCAAGTTTGCCTCCCCATAGGTGTGTGTGACATGAATGATGAGACTTTGGAAGGAAATAAAGCATTCCATCCATTGCGGAAGGATCCTCCAAGGGACACGCTCTGATTTAGCTTTGAGAACTTCCACTACAAGCATGGAGTCTGATTCAAGCCAGAGGGGATTCCATCCAAACTGTCCAGCAAACTCAATCGCCTCAATCATCACCAAAAGTTCAGCTTCAATGGAACACCCATTCCCAATGAAGTGATGAAAGAAGCCTTTTACGAAGCCTCGGTGTGTATGGAAGACCCCTCCACACCCCGACGGCCCCGGTGCGCCCAGCGCTACACCATCCACGTTGACCTTGATCCATGAAGAGATCGGGGGGATCTATCAGATGTATTTGAGAATCTTTGGTTTCCTTGGCCTTCCATCGACACCAAGTAACCGCAAGAGAATAAGATCACTCACATCATTTTCCATCAAGTCAGATTATATATGATACACTGCATGGATCTCCGTGTGGATGCTGACGACACCACCATGAAGGGAGAGCCACCCTTTGTTGAAAGAAATCGCATTTCGGGCATCCCATGTGTAGGAGACTATGGCGGCAATGGCAACATGTAGAAAATTGGAAACCTGCATGCTGCATGGCTAGTTGAAAAGGATGTCTAGCATCTCAATGAACAGCCTTCCAAGGCAGAGGGGAAATCCAAACAGCCCCTACAGGTACCCCCAGAGAGCTGCTGGAAACCTGCACTGGAAGAAGGTGTGCTGGATGGATTCTTCATCTCTAAGGCATAGAAAGAATACTGAAGCCAGGCTGTGTCAAGCCCTCTAAAGCTGACCTTGGATCGACAGCCGGTTCTTCCATATTTTCTAGAGCAGGAGGTGACGAGCCAGCGGGATAAAGGGCCTCCTAAAGCTTGAGAGCCAGGCCGGAGGGGCAGGTCCCTATGGATATTTCGACCAGTAGAAATCATTCACATTCAACCAAACAACAAGATTGGGCTTCCAAATGAGAAGGCTTCTTTCAACACAGACATATTCCGTAATTTTCATGTATGTGTCAATATGAATGAGGGGATAAAACTGTTCCATTTAAAGGATGAAACCACCGATTGATATATCCCGTGCATCGAGGGGGGGGGGGGGGGCTCACTATATCCAACATGGGCCTATCAACCAATGTGGTAGACCGGAAATTCATATTCGTCTTCTTGGAGATAATCCACTTTGGGAGTTCCATGATGGAAGTGTAGGATCCTCGTATCGATGTCCAGACCGAGGAGGAAAAATGTCCCACGAACCCATCATAATGTTTTTGTGGGAGCATTTCACCCAAAAAGTAAATCCCATAATCCATGAAATCAAGTAGGATCTATGTGAATTTATAAAGAATGGAGTCATTGAATCTCCTGAGGTCTTTGATTCCCATCCCACATCGTTCAGTTGGCTTAGTGCAGTCCCTCCAAGCCATAGTGACCAGTTTCCATTCATTGATGCAACCTGTCCAAGAGAAGTTTCTAATATTCACTTGTAGGGATTTTATGAGGTTAACTGGCCACCTATATAAAGATAAGGCATAAGTGAACATGGATGTTATAACAGAATTGATAAGGAAAACTCTTCCGGCCTACGAGAGACATTTTCGCTTCCATTTATCATGTTGTTGTAAAATTATGCTCGTCGTGTTCATAAGATATCTGCTCTTAAATCTTCCCCAAAAGATTGGGACACCAAGATAATCAAAGGGGAGTGATCCCCTATTAACACCAAGAGAGAGGGATGTTCAAATTTTCATGAAGGGGGAAACTCAGTCCCCGAAGATGATAGAGGATTTTCTCCAGCTAATGGACTGTCCTACCACATATTCATAGTGTTGGAAGATATTTCTGATTGAGGAAAACGTTCTCTTGTCAGCCTGCCCAAATAGGAGGATGTCATTGGCATAAAATAAATGAGATGGAACCCGAAGGTTTCTCCCTACCCTGATTGGGCTGAAGAGACCAACCTGCGTGAGGTCGATGAGGCACCTGCTCAGGTAATCTTCAGTGATTGCAAATAGAGTGCCAGACAAAGTATCCCCTTTCCTTACCCCACTTGACCACGGAAAAAACCCCTTGGGGGAACCGTTGATAAACCTGGAGGCTCTGGCACTGTTCAGGATGGAAGCCACCAGTTTATAAAGCTATCCAATAATCCATATTTTGAGAGAACATGGTAATTAAAGCTCTATTTGATGGTGTCAAAGGCCTCAGATATGTTCAGTTTAAGAGAAAATTTACCATGCTTGGACCGTTTCCTCATGATTTTGATGCCCTCCAAGGATTTAAGAAAATAGTTTTGAATGTTCCTCCCATGAATAAATCCAAATTGATTTGGGTTGACGAGATCTCCCATCAATCACCCCATCCTCTTGACAAGAATCTTGTTGATAATTTTGGGAACAATATTCCCCAAGGAAAACGGCCGTAAATCTCTAATATCAAGTGCATTATCAATATTTGGTTTAAGAGTGATGAATTTGGAATTGGTGCCTTACGGAAATGATCTTGAGCAAAAAACCTCCCTAAAAATCCTCGTGACCTCCGTGTGCAGAATATCCCAATAAAACATAAATAATTTGTTGCTGAAGCGATCCGGACCCACCGCACTATCCATGTTGAGGGAGAACATATCTTATTTTATTTCTTCCTCTGAGGGGGCATCTGTAAGGTCCCTATTTTTCTGGTTATTAACCCATGGTAGAATGTAATCTATCAGGGGGAGGGAGAACTCTCCATTATCACTTGTGTAAAGCTCCTGGACGTATTCCACCACCGCATTGGATATGTCCGCTTCAAAAGTGAAGGTAGTTCAATGAATACGAACAACGTTCATACACTTCTTGGCCTTTTCTCCTTTTGTAACCATTGGAAGAATTTGGAGTTGTGGTCCCCATCCTTAAGACACATGGTGTTAAATTGAGCCGTGTCCAGCATTCCCTTCAAGGACATAATATCATCCATCCTGGAATGAGCCTAGAACTCCTCCCTAGAGGGAAGGGGGAGAGATTGATCGGAGAGCTGGAGGAAAGAAAGCTGGGCATCAGCAGCCTAAATATCTTCATCCATCTTGGAAAAAGATGACATGCTCTATTCCTTATGTAGGGACTTTATTCTCTTCAGCATGGAGGCCAGTTTGAAATAATGGCTTCCATGGGAAGGAGCCACCCACCCATTGACAATGACTTCCCTGCAGCCTGGAATTGTGAGCCAACCATTGTTTAATTTAAAAGTGAGTGGGGAGGATATTTGGCCCCTATAGAGGTTGATAATAATGGGATTGTGGTCCGAACGGAACTTTGGAAGGGTGAACCCAGAAACGTTAGAGAGTGTGCTGCTCTCACTGAACTGGTAGAAGAATCTATCAAGTTAGCTAGCTTACTAACCACTGGTAGTGAATCTTCCCCATGTAATGGAGGCTCTAGCAATGGGAACTTCTGTGAGGTCACAAGAGTTAAGGCAGTGGGAGAAATACGGAGTAGCCATATGGGAGATGCTGGCGCCAATCCTCTCATCTTGTTTAAAGACCATGTTATAGTAAACAACGATCACCCAATTTCCGTTAATGGACCCACATAGTCGGCCAAGATTCCACTATATGTCCCATATTATAGTGTACGAGCAGGAAGCATACACAAAGGAGAGAGATAAAAGGTAATAATTCAGGGTAGTCCCCAGGGTAATGACTTGTGGATACTCATCAACATCCAACACCTTTAAATCGTCCTGCTTGAGCAACCCTAAGTGTTCCAAGCCACTGTCATTGCAGATTTTAGCAGAAAGGGAGTACCCAAGGCTGCTACATTTGAAGCATTTCCAGCTGTCAAAGGGTATCATAGGTTCTATAATTCCAACTAGATCCGGCCTCTAGGACGAGATTAAATGGTGAAGGGCTGAGGTAGTGGGAGTGATCCCAATCCCTTGGCAATTATAGTTCAGTATCCTCATTGGTCAAGGGGTTCATTTCCCCTCGAAGGAGGTGGGTTTTTGGAGTCATGTGGGAGAGGGGGTTTACCTTGACTTTCTTTGCTTTCTTCTTGATCATACCAACCAGATTCTTCGTCGTTGTAGGGTCCTATACGTCCGCGCATTGGTACATTGAGGCATTAACCGCATGGGGTTGAATGTCATCAAGAATGGGTGAGTCCATTTGACTGCTGGATTCATCTGGCTGGTCATCTGGCTCATTAGACCAAAAGCTTCCACTGAGAGGGGAGAACCAATTCAAGGGGAATAAAAGAGCAGGGGAAGCCCCTATCAGGGTCCTTTTTCTGCCTTATTATAAGAAACAAGAATAAAAGTGTCATCAGTTATTGATAGAGTTGGTTTAGGGGCCTTTTCCTCCGGAGGGACCATGATAGGGGTCGAATCCATGGGCACATCCTCCAGCATAGGGGACTCAGGAGGGGCGGAGGAAGGAGTTAGCCTCCCATCCACACAGGAAACTTCCGGCCTAATCGGAGGGGGTCAGGGAGGAGGAAAATTGAAAGGGCTAGCCCCATTGGGGTCAGCAGTCGATGCCAAGGTGATAGGGACATTCTATGGCTGAGAAGGCCCCTCTTGGTAGGGTGAAGAGGGGTCATGTGCCTCTTGGTCCAGCTTGGGAGGCACCTCAGGGGTAGAAGTGTCGCTAACCGAGGCCTACCTGTGCAAGGGAGCAAGTGATGTAGGAGGATCCATACCCTTCCCAAACTCCGCACCACGTAACCATCTACAGGTTGCGGCATCATGCCCCTTCACATTGCAGAATGATCAAAGCTTCATTTTGTAGCAGTCTGCAAAAAGGTTTCCATGCAAATTTTAGTGGGAGAAAAGCTTAGGACTTCTTTCATACAGGATTTTTAGAGTGAAGGAGTCATTCTGCATTTTGGGGACCACCTCCTCCACCAGTGTGGATGCCAGGTCAAACTCCATAAGGACCCACACATAGTGGCCATATCTTGGGTTATTCGTCTCCTTGTCAATATGAATAGGGAATCCAACCGAGGATGTAATGTCCCAGAGAATCTAGGGATGCCAGTAGAGCCAGCTCAATTTTCAAATCCAGATCCAGACCTACAAAAAAGTATTGTTGACATTAATGGGATCAAAGTTTCTATCCCAGCCCTGGATTCATAGGAGGCCTGGTTTCAGGTTGAGATACCCAAAACTCCATGGTTTTCATGGGTTCTTAGAGTTTTTAGAGGTTTTAGGGTTTTCTGGGTCTTATTATTTTTTATGGGGTTTAAGGGGTTTTATGAATTTTCGGGTTTTCAGGATTTTTAGTATTTTAAAATGATTTATGTATTTTTGGGTTTTATGTTCTTTTAGGTTTTTAATATTTTCTTAGGTGTTTCAGGGTTTTTAGGTTTCTATGGATTTGTAGTCTATTTTTTGGATATTTATGGGGTTTTTGATTTTTATGGATTTTGAGGGGTTTTGAGTTTTTAGGGGTTTTATGGTTTTTCGAGTTTTAAATTTTTGGTTTTAAAGGGTCTTTATATTTTTTATCAATGTTTTAGGGTTTTTATAGGGTTTTAAGAGTTTTTCAGTTTTTTATGGGTTTTATGTTTTCTTAGAGTATTAAGGTTTTCTAAGGGTTATTTAGGGTTTCTAGGTTCTAACAATTTTATGGATTCTTATGGATTTTATATGATTTTTATGGTTTTAGGGGTTTTTATGGATATTTTGGGGATTTTAGGGGTTTTTTTTGTTTTTATGGTTTTTTATGATTTTATATCTTTTTAGTGTTTTTAGGGTTTTAAAGGGGTTTTAGATTTTTTTAATTGGATTTTAGGGGTTTACTAGGAATTTGAGGTATTTTACTGTTTTATAAGTTTTATGTGTCCTAGCAGTTTTAGGGATTTTTTTAGGGTTTATAGAAATTTTTGGTTTTTAGGGGTTTTTAGTGTTTTATAGTGTAAGGGATTTTAGGTCTTTTCATGGGTTTTAGTTTTTTAATACATTTAGGTATTTTTATGGTTTGTTTAATTTTTATGATTTTGAGGGTTTTAGCGATTTTGAGGGGTTTTAGGTTTCTTTGGGTTTTTTTCCTTTAAGATTTTTTTTACATTTTATAGGGTTTTAATATTTTAATATTATTTTATTGGTTTTAAAGGGTTTTTAGATCATTTATTGGGTGTTTAGTATTTTTAGGGTTTTTTTGGGGTTTAAAGGCTATTTAATGTTTTTCGGATTTTTGATTGTTTTTATGGGTTTTAGGGTCTTTTATTGGATTTTGGGTTTTTTGGGTTTTTGGTTTTTTGGGGTTTTAAGTGTTTTTAGATTTTAATGGTTATATTAAGGTTTTTAATGATTTTTTTGGGTTTTTTTTCTTTTTTAGATATTTTTAGGATTTTTAAGGGTTTTTTGTATTGTTATGGTTTTTAAGGAATTATATTGTTTTTAGGTTTTTTTGGGGTTATTGGTTTTTTTGAATTTAAGGGGTTTTTTGAGTTCTTTAGGGTTTTATGTTTCTTATAATTTTTGATTTTTTTATGTGTTTAAAAGGGTTTTATAGATTTTAGTGGGTTTTTAGTGTTTTAATGGGTTTTAGGGGTTTTTATATTTTTAGGGGTTTGAAGTGTATTTATGTATTTATGAATTTCTTAGGGGTTTTTAGGGTTTTAAGTGGTTTTTATGTTTTTAGTGAATTTTATCAATTTAATGGGTTTGTAGAGTATTTTTATTTTGAGGGTTTTTAGGGTTTTCATGGGTTTTTGGTGTTTTTAATGTTTTTATGGTTTTTTAGTACTTTTATGTTTTTTTTCTGTTTGGTATTCGTTGGATTTTTATGGGTTTTCATGTTTTTATTTATATTTGTTATTTTTTTAGGATTTTTATGGTTTTTAGGGATATTTTGATATTTTGATGGTTTTTGATATTTTTTAGGGTTTTAGCTTTTAATGTATTTTTTTTTTGGGTTTTTGGGTTTTTTTTTGAGTTTTTAGGGGTCTTAAGTTTTTTTTAACATTTTAGGGATTTAAATGGGTTTTATAGTTTTTTGTAATTTTTTTTGTTTTTATGGGTTCTTAGTTTTTTTATAGTTTTTAGATGTTTTATGGGTGTAAGGTTTTTTTGGGGTTTTAGCATTTCTAGTTTTTTAGGGGTTTTAAGTGTTTATAACTTTTTATGGGTTTCTAGGGATTTCTAGGGTGTTTTAAAAAACATTATTTTATGGTATTTTTTTCTATTTTTATGGGTTTTTACAGTTTTAGAGATTTTGATGGTTTTTAGGGGTTTATGGTTTTCTTGGGATTTTGGGTTTTTTTGATTTTTTAGGGTTTTTATAAAAAAAAAATTTGTTTTTAAATTTTTTGGGGTTTAATGGGGTTTGAGAGTCCTTATTGGTTGTTATGTTTCTAGGGTTTTTATGATTTTTATTAGTTTTTAGGGTTTTTAGGGACTACAAGGGTTTTTAGTATTTTGAGGTTTTTTGGGATTTTGAGTGTTTTTAGGATTTAAAGGTTTTCATTGGGGTTTTTAGTATTTTAGGGTGGTTTTATGTTTTTATGTATATCAAGGTATTTTTTAGGATTTTTAGGGGATTTTGGGGATTTTGGGGTTTTTTGGTTTCTTAGGGTTTTTAGTGTTTTGAGACTTCTAGAAGTTTTAAGTGTTTTTAGGTTGTATATATTTTATTAGGTTTTTCATATTTTTTATGATTTTTTACATTTTTAGGGTTTTT
Source organism: Viscum album (assembly GCA_963277665.1). NCBI lineage: Eukaryota > Viridiplantae > Streptophyta > Magnoliopsida > Santalales > Viscaceae > Viscum > Viscum album. The sequence continues at coordinate 1,120,704,691 of OY728152.1, forward strand.
TGAGATTTTTTAGGATTTTTATGTTTTTTTGAGATTTTTAGGGTTTTTTTCGTGGATTTAGGGTTTTTATAGTTTTATTTTGTTTTAGGGGGTTTTGAGTTTTTTATGTGTTTCATGAGTTTTTAGAGATTCTAATATTTTTAGGGCTTTATAGGGTTTTTCTAGTTTTTAGTGCTTCTTTTTTTTAAGGTTTTAGGGGATTTTATGGTTTTAAGGGTTTGATTGTTTTTATATTTTTTAGGGTTTTTATGATTTTTAGCACTCTCTAGGTTTTTTAGTGGTTTTAAGTGTTTTTAGGTTTTTATTGTTTTCTTTGGAGGTTTTCATGGTTTTATGGGTTTTTATGTTTTTTGGTATTTTTTTGTGTTTTAGGGGTTTTAGTGTTTTTATGTGTTTTTTAGTTTATAGGATATTTTCAATTTTTTTAGGATTTTTTGTTTTTGTAATTTTAAATATGATATGGGTTTAGAGAGTATTTAGAGTTTGTAGTGAGTTTTAAGGGTTTTGTTGGTTTTTAGGGGTTTTTATGGTTTTTTATAGATTTATGGTTTTTAGGGTTTTTGTATTTTTTTAGGGTTTTAAGGGTGTTAAGTGTATTAGTTTTTTAAGGTTTTCATAGGATTTTTAGGGGTGTTAAATTTTTTTTTTTCTGAGTTTTAGGTAATTTTTACTATTTTAATGGTTTTTAGGGGTTTTAGGTACTTTGAGAGTTTTTAGGGTTTTTAATTTCTTTATTGTTTTTTGGGGATTTAGGTTTTTTGAGTTTTTAGGGTTTTTAAGGGTTTTAGATTATTTTATGTTTTGGTGGTTTTTAGAGTTTTCAAATTTTTTATTGAGATTTTTGTCTTTTTATTAGTTTTAAGTGATTATTATGTTTTTTTGGGGTTTTATGGTTTTTAGTAGTTTTTAGGGTTTTACGGTATATTTTCATGTTTTTAGGATTCCATTATTTTATATGTTTTTAGGGGTTTTAAGTGTTCTTAGGTTTTGTAGGGTTTTATTAGTGGTTTTTATTTTTGTTATGAGTTTTTACATTTCTTGGGATTTTAGATGATTTATAGTATTTTTTTGGGTTTTTGGGTTTTTAGGGAATTTGAGGGTATCATTGGTTTTATGGTTTTTAAGGTTTATATAGGTTTATATTGTTTTTATGGTTTTTATAGTTATTAAGGGTTTTTTGGGGTTTTATCATTTTTTATGTTTTTATGGATTTTAAATGTTTTTTGTTTTTATGATTTTCTTATGGGTTTTAATTATTTTTTTCCATTTTTTGGTATTTTTCGGTATAATTTAGGATTTCTTATTTTTAGGGGTTTTTTTTGGATTCTGAGGGGCTTTCGGGTTTTTCCAGTTTTTTTGGGTTTTTAGTGGTTTTTTGAGTTGTATAGGAAGATTAAGAGATTTTAATGCTTCTATAGTTTTGAAGGGTTTTTAGGGAAATTAGTGTTTTTATAGTTTTTTGGGTTTTTAATTTTTTTGAGGGTTTACTATTTTTAGGGTTTTAATGGTTCTATGGTGTTTAGGATATTTAGGATATTTGAGGGTTTTAGGGGTTTTAAGTGTTTTTAACTTTTCTAGGTTTTTTAGGGGTTTTCATGGTTTTAATGACTTTTACATTTTAATGGAATTTTTTGGTTTTTATTGTATTTATGGTTTTTAGGGGTTTTAATTATTTTTAGGTTTTTATGGGTTTTTTGGGGTTTTAGGGTTTTTAGGGGTTTTGGGGTTTTTAGGTTTTTTTTATTTTGGGATTTTATTGTACTTAGATTTATTAATTATTTTAGGGGTTTAAAGTATTTTTAGAGTTTTTAGGGGGGTATTGGGTTTTTATGGGTATTTATGTTTTCCCAGATTTTTTTTTGGGTTTTAATGGTTTTTAGGGTTTTTAGGGTCTTTTAGTCTTTTTGACATTTTGGGGATTTAATGGTTTTTTAGTGTTTTATGGTATTCCTTGTTTTCTTTTGGGTTTTCAATATTTATGTGTTTTTTAAAATTTTAGGTATTTTTATGTCAATTTTTCGATTTTTATTTATTTCTGAGGATTTTAGAAAATTTCACGGGTTTTACGGTTTATTTTGTTTTTGGGTTTGTAGGTATTTGTTTGAGTTTATAGTGGTTTAATTGTTTTTTATTTTTTAACATTTTAAGGGGCTTAAATGATCTCTATAATTTTAAATGTTTTTTGGTTTTTATGGGTTTTAGGGATTTTGTGGTTTTGAGGGGTTTTTATGGTTTTTAGGATTTTAATGGGTTTTAGGTTTTTATCATTTCCTAGGGTTTTTTTAATTTTGAAGTGTTTTATGTTTTTAAGGGTTTCTTAGAGTTATTTCGAAGTTTCAAGGGATTTTTATGTTTTTTGGTATTTTTTTGGGATTTTCAAGATTTTTATGGATTTTAGGGTTTTTAGGGATTAGTGGTTTTTTAGGATTTTTAGGTTTTTAATGTTTTTATAGTTTTTTGGGTTATATGTTTTTTTTAGTTTATTATAATTTGAATCATTTTTATAGTTTTTCATCACTTTTAGGGGTTTAAATGGTTATTAGAGTATTTAATGGGTTTTTAGAGATTTTATAGGTAATTTGGTGTTTTAAGGTATTTATGGGTTTTGTGGTGTTTATTGTTTTTTGGTTTCTTACAGTTGTTATGTTTTAGGAGATTTATGTGTGTTATTTTTTTTAGTTTTCTTATGGTTTTGAGGGATTTTAGTGTTTTTTAATATTTTTAGTGATTTTCAGTGGTTTTTAGGATTTTTATGGGTTTTTGGGTTTTTTATATTTTTATGGATTTGTGGTTTTTTGGGGGTTTAGGGGTTTTTTAGTGAGTTTTACGGTCTTTAATGTTTTTATGGTTTTAAATTTTTTATGGTCTTAAAGGGTTTTAAGAATTTTTAGTGGTTTTGAGGATTTTTACGGGGTTTTTATAATTTTTAATGTTTTAGAGGTTTTTGTATTTTTAGTATTTTCAGTTTCTTAGTGGTTTATCTTTTTTTTTGGTTTTAAGGGGTTTTAATTAATTTTAGGTTTTCATGTATTTATTAGAGGTATTGTATATTTTAGGATTTTTTATGTTGGGTCTATTTTAATGTATTTTTTAGAATTATTATGATTTTTAGATATTTTTAGGGACTTTGAGGCATATGAGGGATTTTTATGAATTTTGTGATGTTTTAGGGTTTTTCAGGTTTTTAGTTTTTCGGGTTATTTAGAAATTTTTTATCTTTTTGTGGGACTAAATGAATTTTAAAGTTTTAGAATTTCAGGTTTCTAGGGTTTTATGGATTTCTATGATACTTAGGTTTCTTATGATTTTTAGAGATTTTAGGGTTTTTAGGTTTTTTTTAGGTTTAAGTGTTTTTAGGGTTTTAAGTTTTTATAGGGGTTTTCCTGGTTTTTAGGGTTTTTTACGTATTTATTGATTTTTACTGACTTTTAGGGTTTCTTATTAGTTTTTAGGTTTTTAGGAAATTTTATGATTTTTAGGGTTTTCATGGGATTTATGTTGTTTTGGGGTTTTCTGTTTTTTTAGTGTTTTAGGGGTTTTAATGTATTTGATGGTTTCTCACTTTCTTTCACAATAGTGTGTTTTTTAATAAAAATTTTAAATTGGATGGATGGGGTTTCTATGGTTTTTAGGAATTTTTACATGTTTTCAGGATCTTTTTTGGGAATTTTTTAAGTTTTTTATAATTTTATGGATTTTAGGGGTGTTATGTTTGTTTTATGTTTTTATTTTGTCTTAGCGAACATTAAATTTTTTTGGTTTTTTTATATTTTTTGGTATTTTGAAAACTTTTTTTGTTTTTAGGGTCTTTAGGGATTTAAAGGGTTTTAAGGGTTTTTTGGGATTTTTTTGGTATTTATGGGGTTTTTGAGATTTTTTTGGGTTTTATGGTTTTTAGTGTTTTTAGTGATTTAATGGGTCGAAAGGGTTTTAACATGTTTTATTGTTTGTTTTGGGTTATTATAAGTTTTTAGGGTTTTAAATTTTTTTATGGTTTTTATGGTTTTTATGTTTTTTTGGTGGTTCATGTGGGTTTTTAGGGTTTTTTTGTTTTTTGGGGTTCTATGTGTTTTTATGTTTTCATGGTATTCCTATATTTTTTAGGGTTTTAGGGATATGTTTTACATTTTTATGAATATTTTGTATTTTAATGTTTTTAAGGTTTTTAAGGGGGTTTTTGGATTTTTTTAGTTATATTTATTCTTTTGGTTTCTAGGGTTTTTGAGTTTTTTTGTTATTTTATGTGTTTTTAGTGTTTTGTAATGTTTTTAGGTGTTTAAAGGTTTTGCTTAGTTTTTAGTAGTTTGTAAGGATACCTATGGGGGTTTAAATGTTTTAGGTGTTTTTATCATTTTTGGGGTTTTTGGGTTCTTAGGGTCTCTTAGGGTTTTTATCATTTTTTATCTTTTTAGGGGGTTTAAGTGTTTTCTAGTCTTTATAGGGTTCTAATCATTTTTAGGGTTATTTTGCGTTTTTGGGGTTTTGAGGGTTTTAGTTTAATTTTAGGGTTTATAGAGTTTTTATTTTTTTTGGTGTTTTGTAGTGTATTTAGGATTTTATGGTTTTTATGGTATCAAGGGGGTTTTTTGGGTTTTAGTTTTTTTTATGTTTTATAGATTTTTTGGATTTTTAAGGATTTCTCTAAGTTTTATGGATTTTCGGATTTTGAGGTGTTTTAGTGTATTTAGTGATTTTATGGTTTTAGGGTTTTTATCATTTGTAGTGATTTAATAGGTTTCAAGTGTTTTTATATTTTTAAGTGTTTCTTATGGTTTTTTTGGTTTTAGGGTTTTTTTATATTTTTATAGATTTTTTGGGTTTTTAAGATTTTATTGTTTTAGGGTTTTTAGGTATTGTCAGGGTTTTTAATGTTTTTTGTTCCTTTTGGTTTTTTAGATTTTTTCAATTTTAAGGGGTTTAAAGGGTTGTAGATTTTTTTAGAGTTTTTAGGGGGTTTTAAGGTTTTTATGATTTTTATGGGATTTAGAGATTTTATGATCATTTTGTGCTTTTATAAATTTAAGGTTACTTAGGGGGGTTTAAGAATTTTTAGGTTTTAGGGTCTTATTATGACTTTTCAAAGTTTTTTGGTTTTCTAGGATTTTATATATTTTAGTTCTTTTTTGGATTTTTATCAATTTCTGGATTTTGAGGGATTTTGAAGGGTTTTTAGGGTTTTTAGGGATTTTTGGGATTTTTTATGGTTTTGTTGAGTTTTTAGGGTTTTTATGGTTTTTTAGATTTTTTAACATTTTTAGGGGTTTAAAGGGATATTAGTATCTTAATAGGGATTTAGGGTTTTATAGGTATTTTGTATTTTTTGGTTTTTAGGGGTTTTTTGTTTTTTATGGGGTTTTGGGTTCTTTTATGGGTTTTAGTGTTTTTTTGTTTTCAGGTGTTTTCTCTGTTTTCGGGATTTTTTGGGTTTCTTTGGGGTTTTCATGTTGTTTATGGTTTTTTATGTTTTTATGTGTTTTAGGGTTTTTATGGATTTTATAGATTTTAGGAGTTCTATGGATATTAATGGGATTTTTTTGTTTTTATTATTTTTTGGATTTTTAGTGTTTTTGGAGTTTTTATGTTTTTATGGGTTTTAAGTATTTTTATTTTATTATTTTATTCATTGGGGTTTCCGGGTTTTTTACATTTATTTAAATTTTTCGGTTTTTTTTTGGATTCATTAGGATTTATAAGGTCTAGGGATTTTAGGGATTCTTCTGGGTTTTAGGGTTTTTAGTGTTTTTTTGTTTTTTGAGTTTATAGGGTTTTTAAGGTTTTTAGATTTTTTTAATGTTTTTAGGGGTTTAAAGGGTTTTTATAGTTCTTATTGGGTTGTAGGGTTTTATATGGTTTTTGGGTTTTTAATGTTTTTAGGGTTTAATGATTTCTAGTGTTTTTATGCTTATAGGGTATTTATTGGGGTTTTAGGGTTCTAATTATTTTTCAGCTTTTAGTGGTTTTAAGTGTTTTTAGGATTTTATGATTTTAAAGGGGATTTCATTGTTTTTAAGGTTTTTTAATTTTTATAAATTTTTCGGGTTTGATAGATTTTTTATAGTTTTTTTTCTATTTTAGGGATTTTGAGGGTTTTAGGCGTTTTTTGGTTTCGTAGGGTTTTTTAGGTTTTTACATTTATTGAGAGTTTTAAGTTCTTTTTGTTTTTTAATGTTTTCTATGGTGTTTTCAAGGTTTTAGGTTTTTTATAGGATTTTTATGGATTTTTATGGGTTTTAATGTTTTTATAAATTTCCAAGGTTTTTAGTGTTTTTTTTGTGTTTTTATAGTTTTTTTTTGTTTTTAGGATTTCTTTGAATTTTTAAGTGTTTTATGGTTTTCTAGAGTATTTATAAAAATTGGGGTTTAAAGGGTTTTTTGAGTTTTCAGTAGTTATAAATGGTTTTTATGGATTTTTACCATTTTTTGTTGTTTTAGATGTTTTTATGGTTTTAGTGGTTTTATGGACTTTTTAGGGTTTTATGTTTAATATCACTTATATGTTTTTAGTGATTTTATTTTTTGGGGTTTTTTTGGTTTTCATGGGGGCTTCATGGGTTTTAGTGTTCTTTACGTTTTGTAGATTTTTTGGATTTTTTGTTCTTTTGATTTTTATTGTGTTGAGGGATTTTTACTTTTTTAATATTTTTAGTTTTTTTAAGTTTTTTTGTTTTTAGGGGTTTAAATTATTTTTTTTATTAATTATTTCTTTGGGTTTCTCAAGGATTTTAGGGGTTTTAGGTTTTTTGGGATTTTTTGGGAATTTTTATGATTTTTATAAATATTTATGGTTTTTATGGATTTTGAGGGTTTTAAAGGTATTTATGAGATTTAAGGTTTTTAGTTTTTTTTGGGATTTTGGGGTTTTTTTGGTTTTTTAGATGGTTAATGGTTTTTAGAGTTTTTAACCATTTTTATCCTTTTAAATGGTTTTTAGTGTTTTTATTAGTTTTTAGGGATTTAATGGATATAGGGTTCTTGTAGTTTTTATGTGTTTTTAGGGTTCTTAGGGAATTTTATGGTGTTTAGTATTTTTTTAGGTTTTCAGGGGTTTTAATTGATTTTATTTTGTTATGTTTTTCATAGGGATTTTCATGTTTTTTGTAGTTTTTACATTTTTTTTGGTTTTTACATTTTTTTGGTTTTACGTGTTTTTTAGTTTTTTATGATTTTTATGATTTTTAGTGATTTTGAGGATTTTAGGATTTTTTAGGTTTTTTATATTTTTCATTGGTTATTTTCTTGGGTTTTTAGGGATTTTTAGGCTTTTAGGGTTTTTTATGGAATTTCTTGGATATTTATGGTTTTAGGGTTTTATGGATTTTGAGTGTTTTATGGTTTTGATGTTTTTTTGGTAATTTAGGATTTTTTATATTTTTCATGGGTTTTTGGGGTTTTTAGAGTTTTTAAAACAATTTGTGCGTTTTAAAGGGGTTTTATTGCATTTTATGCAGTTTAAATGTTTTTTAGAGTGTTTTTTGGTTTTAGGGGGTTTAAAAGTTCTCAGGGTCATTTTAGGGTTTTTATGGATTCTTAGGTTTTTAGAGGATTTAAGGGTTTTTAGGTTTTTAAGTTTTTCTTAGGTGTTTTCTAGGTTTTTACCGTTTTTATGGATTTTGTGGGTTCTAGGTTTTTTTGATTTCTTAGGGTTTTTATCATTTTAAGGTTTTATAGGGTTTTTAACTGATTTTAAGGTTTTATGGTATTCATTGGGGGTTTTATGGGGTTTTAGGGTATTTTAAATTTTTAGGAATATTATGGGTTCTTTAAGATTTTTATGATTTTTAGGGGTTTTATGGATTTGGAGGGGTTTTAGTGATTTAAGGGGTTTTAGGGTTTCAATGGATTTTTTTGGATTTTCTAGGATTTTAGGGATTTTTAGGATTTTTCTAGGGTTTTTGGGATTTTTATGGTTTTTGGTTATTCATATTTTTAATTTTTTTATGTTTTAAATGGTTTTTTGGTGTTTTCTATTGGTTTTTATGGCATTTATGGATTTTTAGGGTTTTAAGGTTTTAATGGGTTTAAGGGGTTTTAACATTTTAATGTCTTTAGGGGATTTTTTTGTTTTTAAACGTTTTCATAGTGGTTTAATGGTTTTTAGGGGTTTTTACGTGTTTTGTTATTTTTAGGGATTTTTTTGTATTTTTATGAGTATTAGGGGCTGTATGGATTTTGACATTTTAAAGGGTATTTAGGGGTTTGAGGGGTTTTTAGGAATTTTTGGGGTTTTAGGTATTTTTAGGTGTTGTTGTTTTCTTAGGGGTTTTCATGTGGTTTTTATATTTTAGGGATTTTTTGGATTTTTATGGGGTTTTAGGGTTTTTTGGGATTTTTTGGAAATTTTTGGTTTTTAAGGTTGTAGGGCTTTTATGGTTTTTTGGGTTTTCAGGGTTTTAAAATAATTTCATAGTTTTAGTGGGTTTTTTAGTTACTATGGGGGTTTTAATTGGTCATAAGGATTTTTTATGGTTTTTAGGATTTTATAATTTTATAGGTTCGGTAGGGGCTATGGGTGTTTCTCAGTTTTTACGGTTTTCATTGGGGTGTTCAGGATTTTATGTGTTCTTTAATTTTTTTTGGAATTTTTAGTGATTTTTAAGGCTTTATGGTTTTTAGATTTGTTAGGTATTTTGAGGGTTTTAGGGTCATTATAGTTTTTTTTGGTGTTTTAGGTTTTTTTAGTTTTCTGGTTTATTATGAGTTTTTTAGGGTTTAGGTTTTTCTATAGCGTGTTAACATTTTTTGGGGTATAAATGTTATTTAGATTTTTTTAGTGGGGATTTAGGGGTATTCTATGTTTTAAGGATAATTTAAGGTTTTTAGGGGTTTCTAGGGTCATTATGGATTTTAGAGATTTTTCGCATTTTTAAGATTTTAGGGGTTTTTAGGGTATTTAGGGTTTAAGGTTTTCTTAGGGGGTTTCATTGTTTTCATTCTATTTTAAATTTTCTGTATTTTTAGGGTTTCTGAGGATTTTTATGGGTATTTTGTGATTTTAGGTATTTTTTGTTTTTTTGGGTTTTTAGAGATTTCATAAATTTTCTTGTTTTTGTGGTTTTTAGAGTTTTTATGGTTTTAAAGGTTTTTAGATTTTTTTAATGTCTATTGGGGTTTAAATTGTATTTAGAGTTTACAATGGTATGTAGGTTTTTAATGTGGTTTTAGGGGTTTTGTGTGTTTTAGTGATTTCTATGGTTTTGAGGGGTTATATGGGTTTTAGGGTCTTTTTAGGGTTTTTAGCTTTTTTTTGTTTTTTAAGAGTTTTAATTTTTTTTGGTTTTTATGTTTTTGTTGGGGTTTTACACTTTTGAGGGTTTTTATATATTTAGTTATTTTTAGGGATTTTTTTGGGTTTTTATTGTTTTTAGAGATTTTGACAGTGTTTAGGGGTTTTAGGGTTTTTGGCATTTTTTGGGTTTTAGGCATTTTATGTGATTTTAGTTTTTTATGGATTTTGTATAGTTTATAGAGGTTTTAGGGTTTTTTACTTTTTAGGGATTGTTAGTATTTTTTTTAGGTTTTAGGGGTTTAGGGATTTTGTGGATTTTTAGGGTTTTTTTTGTTCTATGGTGGTTTGGGGAGTTATTTTTTTGAGTCATGTTTTTCATATTTTTAGAGTTTTTAAAAAACAATTAGGGATGTGAAGGGTTTTTAGTGTTTTTAGTGGCATTTTGGGTTTTTTGTGTTTATTTTTATTTATGGTTTTTCTTTATTTTTATGGTTTCATGGTTTTAGTGTCAATTTATGTTTTCTAGTGTTTCTAGGGTTTTTAGGTTTTTAGGGGTTTTAATTATTTTTATGTTTTTATGTTTTTCATCAGATTTTCTTGGTTTTTTGATTTTATTATATTTTTTGATATTTTAAGATATTTTTAGTGATTTTTATAATTTTTTTTGGTTTTTAGGGATTATTAGGGGTTTATACTACTTTAGGGTTATTTTGGGTTTTAACAATTTAGGTTTTTAGGGGTTTTCTGTTTTTTTAAGGTTCTCTTATGATTTTTTTGGGTTTTTACGGCTTTTTACATTTTTAGGTTTTTTGAGTACTTTTTAGAATTTTTATGGGTTTTAAGTGATTTTGAGTGTTTTTAGAATTTTTATTTATTTAGATGTTTTTCTGGTTTTTAGAAGTTTTATGGTTTTTTGGGGTTATAAGTGTTTTTAATTTCTTATGGTTTGGTTTGGGTTTTTAGGGGTTTTATGTTTTTTAAATTTTAAGGATTTTGAGGGATTTTTTAGTCTTTTGTATGATTTTTATGGTTTTTTGGGATTTTGAGGGTTTTAGGGTCTTTAGGGTTTTTATTTATTTTAGTGTTTTATTGGATTTTTGAGGTTTTATGGGTTTTATGGTTTTCTAGGGTTATTAACATTTTTCAGGGTTTGGAGGGTTTTTTAATTTTTTAGTGTTCTCCGAGATTTTAAGGTTTTTAGGTGTTTTAAGGGTTTTTTTTGGTGTTTTCTTAGTTTTTAGGGATTTTAGGGCTTTTATTTGTTTTTAATGTTTTTAGGGGTTTTAATATGTTTTTTGGGTTTTAAGGTTTTCATAATGTCTTACTAGTCTTTTAGGGGTTTTTCATTTTTAGATATTTTTAGTATATTTTATAAATTTTATGATTTTTGAAGATTTTAAGGATCTTGAGGTCTTTAATGTTTTTTTGGGTTATAATTTTTTGTTTGAGTTCTTTATGGTTTTATGTTTTTTGACTTTATCAACATTTATATGTGTTTAAATCGATTCTCATGGGTTTTTTTTGTGTTTTTAGGATTTATAGGGTTTTTAATTTTTTTAGGGGTTTTAGATTTTCTAAGAATTTGAATGTTTCATAGGATTTTTTAGGGTTTTAGGGGTTTTAATTTTTATCATATTTCTAGGTATTTTTAATAAATTTTATAGTTATTAGGGATTCTAGAGATTTGGATTTTTTTTAGGGGTTTTAGGGGTTCTTTGTGTTTTAATGGTTTTATTAGTTTTTATGAATTTTTTTATTGTGTTTTAAGGTTTTTTGAGTTTATTAATGTTTTTTCATTGAAGGGGGTTTTCATGTTTTTTGTTTTTTAATGTTTTTATGGGGTTGTAATGATTTTTATAGTTTTATGGTCTTTAGGGTTTTAGGGTATCTTTGATTTTTATGATTTTTTGGGTTTTTGTGGGGGTTTTATGTGTTTTTAGTGGTTTAAGGATTTCTAAGGGGTTTTTATGGTTTTTACGTTTTTTATGTTTTAGAATATTTTTATGGAGTTCTTTAGGATTCATATGGGTTTTTATGGATTTTGAGTGTTTTTAATGTTTTTAGGGGTTTTAGAGGGTTTTTTGTTATTTGGGATATTTTTGATTTTTTTGGCTTTTATGGTTTCTTAGAGTTTTTCATAATTTGATTTGTTTAAAGGGATTATATAATTTTTAGTGGTTTGAGGTTATTTATTTTTTTATTATGGTTTTTATGTTCCTTATGATTATTATGGTTTTGAGATATTTTTGTGTTCAGGGGTTTTAGATTTTTTTTGTTTTTTTGGGTTTTCAAGTGTGTTTTGGTGTTTAAGGTCTACTTAGGGTTTTAATGGGTTTTTATGATTCTTAGTTGTTTAAGGGATTTTCATAATTTTATTGATTTTTTATGTTTTTTTAGATTTTAAGGGGTTTTAGGGTTTTAACGGTTTTGGTTTTTTAGTATTTCTTTGGTTTTAGTGTTTTTTTGAGTTTTTTAGTTTTTAAAGGTGTTTTTGTTGATTTTTTATAAATTTTCTATTTTAACATGTTTTTTTTGTTTTTAGATGGGTTTTAGTGTTTTTATAGTTTTTAGGGGTTTAAATTATTTTAGGGGTTTTATGATTTTAATGGGTTTTTAGGTTTTTATCATTTTCAACATTTTTAAGATTCATAGGGGTTTTATGTATTTTAGTTTTTTGTGGTTTTAATAGAGTTTTAAATTTTCTAGGGTTTTTATTTTTTTAAGTATTTTTAGGTATTTTTTAGGATTTTTATCGTTTTTAGGGATTTTGGGATTTTGAGAGTTTTTATTGGTTTTTAGGATTTTTTGTGTTTTTTAGGTTTTTATCTTTTTTTGGGGTTTAATATGTCTTTAGGGTATTGAATATTTTTTAAGGGATTTCAATGTTCTTATGGGGTTTTATGTTTTTAGGTATTGTTAGGGATTTTTATGGTTTTTAGGATTTTTATGGTTTTTCATGGTTTTTAGGCATTTTGAGGGTTTTTTGGGGTTTTAGGTGGTTTACTGTGTTTTTTTTGATTTTAGGGGGTTTTCTAAACATTTTACTTATTTTATGGTTTTTATAGATTTTACCATTTTTAGGGGTTTAAAGGTATCTTAGAGTTTTTGGTGCGTTTTTAGAGTTTTTATGGGTTTTAGGGTTTTTTTATTGACATTAGGGTCTTTTAGTGTCCTTTTGTGATTTTTAGGTTTTTAGTGTTTTATCGTTTTTAAGGGTTTTAGCTATTATTAGGATTCTAGGTTTTCTTATGGGATTTTTGGGTTTTTAGGGATTTTTATATTTTTAGGGATTTTTTTTTGAATTTTAATGTTTTATACTATATTAACAGCTTTTGAGGATTTTCAAGGTTTTTTAGGGGTTTTATGGGATTTTAGGGATTTTAGAAATTTTATGGTTTGTCACAGGTTTTATGTTTTTTAATTTTTTATAATATTTTCTTATATTTTTTACAGGGTTTTATGATTTTTTTTGGTTTTAGAGTTTTTTGGGATTTTTTCAGATTTTTTATGGAATTTTTGGGATTTAGGGTATTTTTTTCATTTTTAGGGGTTTTATGTTTTTTTTTGAGTCTTTAAAGATTTTAGGGGTTTGAAGGGGTTTTAGAGTTTTTAGGATTTGATGGGGTTTAGTATTTTTATGGTTTTTAGGTGTTTCATGGTATTTTTGGGTTTCAGGTTTTTGGTGGTTTCAAGAGTTCTGGAGGTTTTTAGGGTTTTTAAGTGTTTTAAGGTTTTCTGAGGGGTTTTCAGGGTTTGAGTATTTTTATGTTTTTTTGGTATTTTTAGGTCTTTATAGTATTTTTATGGGTATTTATATTTTTTAAGGATTTTCGGGTTTTTAGAGTATATACTATTTTATGTTATTTGGATTTTTATGATATTTTTGTGTTTCTAGTGGTTTTCTGATTTTTTTAGTTTTTAACATTTTTAGTGGTCTAAAGTTCATTATAGGTTTTAGTGTATTTTATGGTTTTTATGGGATATCTGGTTTTTAATTTGTTTTTGGTGTTTTATGGTATTTCATGTTTTTGGGGGATTTATGGTTTTTAAGGGTTTTAGAATTTTTTAGTTTTTTTGGGGTTTTATGTGTTTTTTTTGTTTTTAAGGTTTTATTATTATTTTTATGGTTTTAGGGTTTTTTTTAGGAATCTTATTAGATTTTTACAGGTTTTGGGGTTTTAATGATTTTTTTGATTTTTATGGGTTTTTAGAGTTTTTAGGAGGGTTTTAGGTTTGTTATATTTTTTGGGATTTTTAGGTGTTTTCTGTGTTTTATTCTTTTTAAAGATTTCTCAGGGTTTTAGGGATTTTAGGTTTTTTATGTTTTTTGGGATTTCAGGGTTTTTCAGGGTTTTTATTGTTTTACTGTTTTTTGTGATTTGGTGAGGTTTTAGTGTATTTAATGGGTCTAGGATATATATGGTTTTTTAGTATTTAGCATTTTTAAGCTTTCTATAGATTTTAAACTATTTCATTGTTTAAAAGGTACTAAAAGTTCTAGTGATATTTTAGGATTAGAAGTGTTATCATGTTTTTAGGGATTAATGGTTTTAGAGATTTTTTTTGGTATTTTTAGGGGTTTATAGTATTTTAATTTAAGTTATTTTAATTTTTTTAGGTTTTTATGGTTTATTTAAAGGTTTTTAGGTTATTAATATGTTTTTTCATTTTTAGAGATTTTTATATATTTTTTAGTTTTTATAGTATTTTAGTTTTTCTAGGGATTTTTAATGTTTTTAGGGCTTTTAGGGTTTTTACGTATTTAAGGGTTTTTGGTTTTTTTAGCTTTTAGGGTTTTTAAGGGTTTGATTATTTTTTATCATTTTTTGAGATGTAATGGATTTTAAGAGATTTAGTTGGTTTTAGGGTTTTTATTGGTTTTAGGGTTTTTATTGGTTTTAGGGTTTTTATAAGTTTTAGGTGTTTTTATGATTTTTATGGTTTTTAGTATTTCATAGGTTTTAAGGGTTATAAGTGTATTTATGTTTCTTAGTATTTTACTCTTTTGCGGATTTTAAGGTTTTTTATCTTTTCAAGGATATTCGGGATATTTTAGGTATTTATTTTTTGGTTAGGGTTTTATGGATTTGGATGGTTTTTAGGTTTTTAGGATTTTTTGGTTATTAGGGTTTTTTTGTTTTTAAGGGTTTTAATTCTTATATATTTTTTAACATAATTTACTGGAAAAAATTGTTTTCAGTGTTTTTTGTTGGGTTTTACGGGTTTTATGGTTTTTAGGGGTTTTAAGGGTTTTTCGGGGTTTTAGGGATTTTCATGTTTTAGCTTTTGTAGGGTTTTATGGGTTTTAAGTGTTTTTTATTTTATGTTTTTCACAAGTGTTTTAGTGTTTTTTTACAAATTTTGGGAATTTAGGGATTTTTTTGGAATTTTATGGAATTTTAGGTTTTTAGGGATTTGGAGGGATTTTATGGTTTTTAGGGGTTTAAATATTTTTTTCTGATAATTTTATTATTTTTTGAGATTTTAGGGGCTTTCAAAAATTTTTAGTGTCTAGGGGTTTTATGTGATTTTAGGGTTTTTTATTGTTGTTATGGGTTTTTATGGGTGTTAGGGGGTTTATGGTCTTTTTAGTGCCCTTTCGGGGTTTTGGCGTTTTTAGGTTTTAGGGGATTTATGTGTTTTATATTTTTATGGGTTTGTTAGGGTTTTAAAGGTGTTTTTTACATTTTTAGGGTTTTTAGGATTTTAATGGGTTTTCAGCTTCTTAGGGAATTTGATGGATTTTAGGGTTTCTTTTGAGTTTTTATTAATTTTTAGTGTTTTTTGGATTTTTTAGGTTTTGGGGGGGACATAAATGTTTTTTTGTTTTATGGGTATCTTAGTGGTTTTAAGGATTTTAGGTTCTTAATGTTTTTAGGGATTTTTCTGACTTCTTTAGTATCTTACGGTTTTAAGTGACTTATGGATTTTGACAGTTATTAGGGTATAATGTTTTTTAGGATTTGTGGGGTTTTTTTATTATTTTTAGAATATTTATATTTTTTAGAGTTTTTAATTTTTTAGGAATTTAATTTAATTTTTAGAGTTTTATGTTAGTTTTCATCGATTTTATGTGTTTCTATGGGTTTTTATGATTTTTAGTGGGTTTGATGGATTTTATGGGTATTTTAGGGGTTTTAGGTTGTTTTAGGGTTTTTTGGGTTTTTATCAATTTTTAGGTTTCTTTTGCTGGAAAAAAATTAATATATATCAATAAAATTCCTGTTTTGTTTTAGTGGTTTAAAGTGTTTTTAGGTTTGTAAGGTTTTTTAAGGGGATTTAGGCTTTTCAGATATTTTACATTTTTACGGATTTTTTAAATATTTAGGATTCTTATGGGTTTTAGGGTTAGGGGTTTTGTTTGGGATTTGATCATTTTTTGAGGATATTTTTTATTTTTAAGGGTTTTAAGTGTTTTTTGTATCTTTTATCATTTTTAGGGGTTTAAATGGGTTTTTATAGTTTTTATTAGTGACTAGGGCTCTTAAGGATTTTTTTGGTTTTTAAGGTTTGTAGTGTTTTTATAGTTTTAGGGGTTTTATGTTTCTTAGTGGTTTTTATGGGTTTTACCATTTTTATGTTTTTAGGGGTTTAAAGTGTTTTTATGTTTCTATGAATTTTAGAGTTTTATGGATCATTACGTCTTTTTTAATTTTTACAGATATTTTAGGATTTTCATGGTTTTTAAAGTTGTATGGATTTCGATGTGTTTTAGGTTTTTGGGCGGTTTTATGGGTATTTTGACATTTTTAGGGATTTTAATGTTTTTAGAATTTTTTAAAAAATTTTGATATTTAAAGTGTTTCTGGAGTTTTAGGTGGGTTTTATAGACATTTTCTCTATTTTATTACATTTTTTAGGATTTTAAGGATTTTTTAGGATTTTATGGTTTTTATGGGTTTTAAGGATTTTGAAGTGTTTTTTTGTTTTTATGGTCTTTATGAATTTTTGGGTGTTTAGGATTTTTTTAATTTCTTTGGGGTTGAATTTTATTTAATGTTTTAGTGGATTGTAGGTGTTTTATGGGTTTTAAAGGTTTTTTGGGTTGTTAATAATTTTTGGAGTTTTTTTTTGGGTTTTAAGGGTCTTTTTAGGGGTTTTCAGGAATTTAGTGTTTTTAGGAATTTTATTGGATTTAAGTGTTTTTATGTTTTTAAGGAATTCCTTGGGTGTTTAGGGTTTTTACTATTTTAATGTTTTTTAGGGATCTTAGTGATTTTTTACTTTTTGTATGGGTTTTTTTGGAATTTAAGGGATTTTGATGGATTTTAGGGGAATTTAGATTTTTGGGGGTTTTTTTCTTATAAGGATTTTTAGGGGCTAAATGTGTTTTTATGTTTTTAAGGATTTCTTAGGGTATTTCAATGTCTATAGTTTTTTAACTTTTGTAATTAATTTTAGTGATTTTTTCAGTATTTATGGGGTTTTTGATTTTATGGATTTTAATGGTTTTTAGTGTTTCATGGTTTTGTTGGTTTTTAGTGTTTTTTGAGTTTTTAGTGTTTTTATGTTTTTATATAATTTTAAGCTTTTTAGAGGTTTAAAATTGTTTTTAGAGTATTTGGTGGGGTTTAAGGGGTTTTATGGGGTTATATGGTATTTAATGTTTTTAGTGCTTTTAACGATTTTAGGGATATTTAGGGCATTTAGGGTCTTTTTAGAGTTTTTTGGGTTTTTTGTGTTTTTAGGATTTTTTTGCTGGGAAAAAAGAAATATATATTAAATTATTTGGCAGTTTTTCAAGGGTTTTAGTGTTTTATTGTATTTTTTGTATTTGAAGGTTTTATTAGGGGTTTTCATGGTTTTAATATACTTTTATGAATTTAAGGATTTTTTTAATTACTTTGGATTCTTATGGGTTTTAAGGGTTATTATGGTTTTTTTTGGATTTTAGGGGGGGGAATGAGTTTTTTTAGCCGTTAAAATGTTTTTTATAGTTTTTAGAATTTTTAGGGGTTTAAAGAGCGTTTTTAGAGATTTAGTGGGTTCTCATGATTTTTACAGTTTTTATGATTTTTGTGGTTTTTTATGGTTTATAGTAGTATTAATATTTTTAGGGTCATTTTAGGT
The DNA here is from genome assembly GCA_963277665.1 of Viscum album. Classification (NCBI taxonomy): domain Eukaryota; kingdom Viridiplantae; phylum Streptophyta; class Magnoliopsida; order Santalales; family Viscaceae; genus Viscum; species Viscum album. The sequence continues at coordinate 1,120,721,987 of OY728152.1, forward strand.
TTTTTATTTTTTTTTGGAATTTTATTGTCTTTTAAGGCTGTTATTTTTTTTAGGATTTGAATATATTTTATTAGTTTTTTGGATTTTTACATTTTTAGGTTTTTTTGAATATTTTATGTTTTCATGGGTTTTAGGGATTTTCTGTGGTTTTGGGGGGTTTTGGGTTTTTGAGGGGTTTTAGCATTTTTATGGTTTTTAGGTGTTGTAAGTGTTTTTATGCTTCTAAGGTTTCCTTTGGGTTTTTCCGGGTTTTAGGTATTTTTACATTTTTAATGGATTGTTTGGGCCTTTTTTATTTTTTTGGATTTTTAGGGATTTTACGAGGTTTTAAGGATTTTAGGGTTTTTATGGTTTTTTGGGTTTTTAATGTTTTTTTGGGTTTTATGGGTTTTTATCTTTACTCATGTTATAAATCATTTTTAGTGTTTTTTGTGTTTTTTTGTGTTTTTATTATTTTTTTATGGTTTTATGGACTTTAGTGGTTTTATGGTTTTTGTGGTTTTGTGGTTTTTATGGTTTTTATCATTCTTTAGGTTTTTAGGGGTTTTAAACATATTTTGGTTTTCAGGTTTTCTTCATTTTTGTCAGGGGTATTATGATTTTTTTACTTTTTTTAGATTTTTAGGGATTTATTGAATTTTTGTGTATTTTAGGGTTTTATGGATTTTTTGGGTTTAGGGATTTTTATGGTTTTGAGGGGTGTAAGGGTTTTTTGGTTTTAGGGTTTTGTTAGGTTTTTTCAGGGTTTTAGGGTTTTTTAGATATTTTTATGGTTTTTAGGATTTTTATGGGTTTTTAGAGTAGATAAGGATTTTGATACTTTTTTTTGATTTTTTAGGTTTTTAGGGTTTTATGGTTTTTTTGGATTTTATGGTTTTAAGGATTTTTTTGGATTTTAGGGTTTCTTGAGTTTTTGGGGGTTTTGGGTTTTATTAACATTTTTATGCATTTAAATGGTTTTATGTTTTTTTATGGGTTTTTAGGGTCTTCTAAGGGTTTTAGGGGTTTTATTTTTTTTAGGTTTTTAGAGGTTTAAAGTATATTTAGGGTTTTTAGGTCTTCTTAGGGATTTTTGGGGTTTTTGGGGTTTTACATTTTTAGGTATTTTAAGTATTTTTTTAGGTTTCATATAGTTTTTAGGGTTTTAGGGATTGAGATGGTTATTAGTATTTTTTTAGGGTTTTATCATTTTTTAGATTTTATGGAGTTTTATGTGTTAATAGGTTTTTACAGTTTTCTTTGGGGGGGGGGGTAATTGATTTTAGTGTTTTTACATATTTAGGATTTGTTTGGGATTTTTTTTGGATTTTTATGGATTTTACAGATTTTTTTGGGATTTCGATGTTTTGTAGTGTTTTTAGGGTTTTGGGGGTTTTATGGTATTTTTGTATTTTAAGGTTTTTTCTGGGTTTTTAAGGATATTATGAGTTTTAGGATTTTTAATGTTTTTTAGGGTATAAAGGGTTTTTAGATTTTTATTGGTTTTGCATGGTTTTTATGGGTTTTTAGGGTTTTTATTATTTTTAGGTATTTTATGGATTTTAGTTTTTATAAATTTTTAAGGTTTTCAGGGTTTATATTGTTTTAGGTTTTTATGTTTTTCTTAGGGGTTCTAAAGGTTTTTGGGGTTTTAATGTGTTAGGTATTTTTAGGGATTTGTTAGGAATTTTATCGTTTTAGGGGTTTTAGGTTTTTTTTGGTGTTTTTGGGGTTTCAAAGGGTTTTTAGTGTTTTTTAATTTTTTTAGGGGTTTAAATGTTTTTTAGAGTTTTTAGGGGAATTTTGGAGTTAAAATTTTTTTTATTATGGTTTTGGGGTTTTTATGGTTTTTAAGGGATTATAGTTTTTTAAATTTTTAAGCATTTTAAGTGTTTTTGTGTTTTATGGATTTCCTAGTGACTCTCCAGGTTATTAGGATTTTTATGTTTTTATGGATTTTTTTATTTTTTTAAATTTTTATAGGTTTTTGTATTTTTAGGAATTATGATGGTTTTTAGGGTTTTTAGGTTTTTAGGGTTTTTGGAGTTTTTAGGTTTTTTGGGGGCTTTATGTGTTTTTTTGGTTTTAATGGCTTTCTTAGGTTTTTTAGGGTTTAAGTGTTTGTTATGTTTTCCCAGATATTTAAAAAAAATTAGGATATTTATGGGGTTTTGGGGTTTTGGGGATTTTGAGTATTTATTGTTTTTTATTGTTTTTAGGGATTTTATGGTTTTTTTTGGATTTTAGGGTTATTTTGAGTTTTTAGGGTTTTTAATTTGTTTATATTTTTTTAATGTTTTTATGGATTTGAAGGGCTTTTAGATTTTTCGTGGTTTAATGGTTTCTTTGTATTTTTATATGGTTTTGCGGGGTTTAATAGTTATTAGGTTTTCTAGGGTTTTTTGGGTGGGTTAGGGTTTTTAGCATCGTTTTATATTTTTAGGGGTTGTAAGTGAATTTAGGTTTGTTTGGTTCTCATATGGGTTTTCAGGGTATTAACATTTTTTGTGATTTTAGGGATTTACTAGGATTTTTATGGATTTTTAGGATTTTTAGGGATTTTGTTATTATGGGTTTTTAAGGAATTTTTGGTTTTTTTGAATTTATAAATTTTTTCTAGCTTTTAAGTGATTTTAGTGTTTTTAGTGGTTTAAGGGGTTTTATGGTTTTTTACGGGTTGTTAATCTTTTGGGGGGTTTCTATGGTTTTTAGGTACTTTTATGGGGTTTTATGGTATTTTTAGGATTTTATAAGGGTTTTATCATTTCTAGGATTTTTTTGGGGTGTTAAGTGTTTTTAGGGTTTTATGTTTCTCTTAGTGATCTTCAAGGTTGTTTGGGTTTTTTAGATTTTTATGGATTTTGACTTTTTTGGTTTTTTGGGTCTTTAGGGATTTTAAGGGTTTATGGGTTTTTTGGTTTTTATGGATTTTTTGATATTTTTTGTTTTTAAGGTTTTTATAGTTTTTAATGTCTTAATGGGTTTAAGCAATTTTTAGAGTTTTTTGGGGATGTTTATGGGTATTGTTGTTTTTATGATTTTAATGGTTTTTTTGGGTTTTATTGATTTTTCTATTTTTTAGTTTTTTATGGTTTTTAGCCTTTTAGGTTTTTTGGGGTTTTAAGTGTTTTTAGTTTTTCAAGGTTTTCCTAGAATTTTTTGGATTTTAGGGATATTTTTAACACTTTTAGGGATTTTTAGATATTTTTTTGGATTTTTATTAATTTTATGGTTTTTAGGGGTTCTATGGGTTTTTTTGGATTTAATGGTTTTTTGAGTTTTTAGTGTTTTAATGGTTTGTAATGGGTTTATTTATATTTGGTTGTTTTTATGGATTTTATATGGTTTTAAGGGTTTTAGGGGATTTTATCATTTTGAGAATTAGGTATTTTTAGGGGGTTTTAGGGTTTTTATCAATATTTATGTTTTCAGGGGTTTTAAGTGTTTTCTTATTTTTACAGGGTTCTTATAGTTTTTCAAGGTTATTCTGTGTTTTGGGGGTTTTGAAGAGTTTAGCTTAATTTTATGGTTTTTTGAGTTTTTTAGGTTTTTAGTAGTTTTATGTTTTCTTTGGTTTTTATGGTTTTTAAGTTCTTTTCAGGGACTTTAGGATTTTTTACGTTTTTCTTGATTTTTATCATTTTTATGGTTTTGAGTATTTTGAGTTATTTTAGTGTATTTATATTTTTTAGCATTTTAAGGGATTTTAGGGGGATTTCGCGGTTTTAGGATTTTAAGGGTTTCTTAAGGTTTTTAGGGTTTTTTATAGTTTTATGGAATTTAAATTTTTTTAGGATTTTTGGATTTTCGGATTTTCATGGTTTATTGGAGTTTTTTTGTCATTAAGTTTATTTGTGTTTTTTTTACCTTTTTTAGGGGTTTACAGGGTTTTAGATTAATCAGTTTTTAGGCTTTATATGAGGTATTATGGTTTTTATTATTTTTTTTGGTATTTAGCACTTTAATTATTTTTTTGGGTTTTTAGCGCTGTTAGGTTTCTGGGCGGCCTTAAGAATTTTTAGTTTTTTAACTATTCTTAGGAATTTTCAGGGTTTTTTGGTTTTCTATTATTTTGGGGATTTTTAGTGCCTTTTTAAGTTTTTAATCAATTTTTTGGATTTTGTGGTATTTTTGGGGGGGTTTTGGGTCTTTGGGTTTTTATGGATTTTTTGGGTTTTTATGGTTTTGTTGAGTTTTTAGGGCCTTTATGGGTTTTCAGAGTTTTTAATGTTTTTAGGGGTTTAAATGGATATTGGTGTTTTAGTTGGTATTTAATGTTTTTATTGGAATTTTTTGTTTTTTTTTGTTTTTAGGGGGTTTATGGTTTTTAGTTCTTTTTAGGTTCCTTTGGAGTTTTTAGGGTTTTTACTATTTTTAGGTTTTTAAGGGTTCTATGTGTTTTCAGGTTTTTCGATTTTTATGGGTATTTTGGGTTTTGGTGGGTTTTTATGTTTTTAGGTGTTTTTAGTTATTTTTAGTATTTTTATTGTTATCATGTGTTTTAGGGATATTGAGGGGTTTTCTGGATTTTTATGATTTTTTGGATTTTTTGTTTTTTTAGAGTTTTTAGATTTTCTAGGGGTTTTATGTGTTTTAAGTTTTTTGATGTCTTCACCAGGGTTTTCGGGGTTTTTAGTGTTATTTACATTTTTACGTATTTTTTGTGATTCATTAGGATTTATATGGTTTTAGGGTTTTTAGGAAGGTTGGTGGGTTTCAGTGTTTTTAGGGGTTTTTTATGTTTTTGGGTTTTTGAGTTTTTTTTGGGTTTTATGGATTTTAGAGTTTATTAACATTTTTATGGGTGTAAATGGTTTTTATAGTTTTAGTGGGTTTTAGGGTTTTATATTATTTTTGTTTTTTATTGTTTTTAGGGTTTAATTATTTTATGTGTTTTTAGGTTTTTCAGGTTCTTTTTTGAGGTTCAGGTTTTTTATTATTTTTAGGATTTTTGGTAGTTTTAAGTGTTTTTAGTTTTTTAGGTTTTTGAAGGGGCTTTCACGGTTTTTAGGGTTTTTAATTTTTTAGAATTTTTAGGGATTGTTTTACATTTTTATGGTTTTTGGATTATTTTGGGATTTTTTGGGGTTTTAGGGGTTTTAAGGTTTCTTAGGGGTTTTTAGGTTTTAATATTTGTTTTGGATTTTAAGTTTTTTTTGGTTTTTAATGTTTTCTTAGGGGTTTTCAAGGTTTTATGTTGTCTGTTGTTTTATTTTATTTTTAAGGATTTTTAGGATTTTATGGATATTTATGTTTTTATGAATTTCTTGGTTTAAGGGGGTTTTTGGGTTTATTAGGTTATTATATTTTTTTGGGGGTTTATGAGTTTTTTGAGTTTTTAGGGATTTAAAGGTTTTCAGAAGTATTTTAAAAAAATTGAGGTTTCTAGGTGTATTTGATTTGTTAGTGTTTTTAAATGGTTTTTATGGGGTTTTAGGGTTTTTATGGTTTTAAGAGGTTTTTATGAATTTAGGGGGTTTATTGCATTTTTAGGGTTTTAGTGTTTTCTAAAATTTTATGTTTTTAAGGATTTAAATTTTTTGGGTATTATGGTTTTCATAGGGGGTTTCATGGGTTTTAGTTTTTTTAAGATTTCTATGGATTTTTTTTTGATTTTTAGTTTTTTTGGTTTTTAGTGTATTTAGGGATTTTGAGGGTTTTTGAGGGTTTTTATGTTTTTACATTTTTTGAGTTTTTTTGGGTTTTAGGGGTTTAAATAGTTTTATTATTATTAAGGTTTTCTTAAGGCTTCTCAAGTATTTTAGGGTATTTATTTTTTGGGGTATTTATAGGAAATTTTAATGTTTTTTGTGATATTTTAGGGTTTTATGGATTTTAATGGATTTTTGGGTTTGTAGGAGTTTTAGGGTTCATATTTTTTTTTGTGATTCTAGGGTATTTTAGTTTTTTGTAGTTTTAAGGTTTTTAATGTTATTAACATTTTTAGGCTTTTAATGGGGTTTTAGAGTTTGTAATGGTTTTAGGGATTTTACGGTTTCTAGGTTTTTTTATAGTTTTTATGGGTTTTTAGGGTCCTTGTATTTTATGGTGTTTATTATTTTTTAAAATTTTAGGGGTTTTAAGTGAATTTATTTTTTATGGTTTTCATATGATTTTTCATGTTTTTTTTGTTTTTACATTTTTATGTATTTTAGGGGTTTTATTAGTTCGTTTTGGTTTTTATGATTTTTAGATATTTTGGGGATTTTTGGAGTTTTTAGGGTTTTTAGTGTTTTTAGATTTATCTTTGGGGTTTTCCTGGATTTTTAGGGATTTTTAGTTTTTTAGGGATTTGTATGGAATTTTTATGATTTTTAGGATTTTAGGGATTTTGAGTGTTTTAGGGTTTTGAATATTTTTTTAGATTTTCAGTTTTTTTATATTTTTCATGGATTTTAAGTGTTTTTAGAGTTTTTTTATCTTTTTTACCGGTTTTAATGGTTTTGAGTGCATTTTTACGGGGTTTATGGGTTTTGATGGTTTTTAGAGGGCTTTATGGTTTTATGGGTTATTTTACGGTTTTTAGGGTTTTCATTGTTTCTTTGGTTTTAGAAAATTTAAGGGTTTTTAGGTTTTGATGTTCTTCTTTGGGTTTTCTAGGGTTCTAGTGTTTTTTATGTTTTTAGGTTTTTTTAGGTATTTTTATTGATTTTAATTTTTGTAGGTTTTTTATGGATTTTGGATGTTCATGGATTTTTAGGTTTCTTAGTGTTTTTAACTCTTTTTAGGTTTTCTAGGGGTTTATGTGTTTTTAGGATTTTATGGTTTTCATATAGGTTTTATAAGGTTTTAGGGTTATTATATTTTTATGTATATTTAAAGATATTCTAGATTTTAATAAATTTTTAGGGTTTTTACTGATTTTGAGGGTTTTATGGATTAAAGGGGTTTTTGGGTTTTAGGGTTTTTAGGGATTTTATGGATTTATCCAGGTATTTTGAGATTTTTAGTGTTTTATGATTATTCATATTTTTTATGGGTTTTAGCAGTTTAAATGGATTTTTTTGATTTTAGTTGGGTTTTATGGTTTTTAGGGATTTTTAGGATTTTTAAGGTTTTAAGTGGATTTTAAGAATTTTAGTGTTTTTATTTTTTTTGGTGCTTTATGGTTCTTTTTAGTTTTAAAGGTTTTATTAGGGTTTTAGGGTTTTTTTAGGTTTTCAGGTATTTTTAGGGAATTTTTGTTTTATTATGATTTTTAGGGGTTGTTGGGATTTTGAGGGTTTTATGGTTTTTAGGGGTTTGAGAGGTTTTTAGGAATTTTTGGGGTTTTAAGTGTTTTTACTTATTATGGTTTTCATAGGGGTTTTGATGGTTTTTTATTTTAGGGATTTTTAGGATATTTATTGGGGATTATGGTTTTTGGGGGTTTTGTGGGTATTTAGTGTTTTTAAGATTTTATATTTTTTATGGTTTTTTGGGCATTTAGTTTTTTAGAGTAATTTTAGTGTTTTGAGTGGGATTTTGTGTTTTTATGGGGTTTTTAATGGGTTTTAGTGGTTTTATTTTTTTATGAGATTTATGATTTTTAGTCTTTTATAGGTCTTGATGGGGTTTTAAGTGTTTCTCGGTTTTTTTGGGGTTTCTTTTTGGTTTTTGGGGTTTTTAGAGATTTTTACATTTTTTGATATTTTTAGGGAATTTAAGGGTTTTTATGGTTTTTAGGTTTTTAGGGACTTTGAAGGTTTTAGGGTTTTATGCATTTTCTGTTTTTTTGGTGTTTTATGTTTTTTTAATTTTTATGAGTTTTTTAGGGTTCATGTTTTTTTATTTTCTTAACATTTTGTGGGAAAAGAAGGAATAGGATTAGGCTATTCATGGCTGCCAAAGTATTTTATAAAAAAAAAAATAAAATAGGGCCATAGTCAAACAACCCATTCACAATAGAAGCTACAGTATGGGGTAACCAACAGTACAAAAACTAAATAAAACACCATCATCATTTCCCAGCCAAGAAGAAACCAGCATCCAAAAGTTCAATTTCCAGCAATCATCCCCTCCTACTCCATTAACTTCCAGCATTTCACACCCCGCAACATAGACAACAACACAGGACCACCAACTCCCACACCTAGAACCATTCTGATTCACCCAGAACCCCTTGTTCAAACCCAGATCCAAACAGCCCCTCTAGCAACCATGTAATCACACAACATGACCAGACAGCGCCTAGCCGCTCGCTTAAATTCCATCAACTGGCACTGATATCCCCTCACAACCAATCCATCCACAACCAATAATGCATCCAAATTGAAAACATAAAACCACCAGACAAAGATGTTATGAACAACTGATATTAAAATGAACAAATATCAAACCAAAAACTTTAGCGAGAACTGCGGGACTAATGAATCTGATTTAGCACCTCAAAAAATCCACAAACCAACAATAGAACCAGATTGAAGCACAATTAAAGAATACCTTCTTCTAAAGCGTTAAATGAAGAAGAAGCTGAGGAACCAAATTGAACAAAAACATGTATCTGCTACGCGAACTGATGGCAAAGCCAAGGAACCAAATAACAACACAGACCTGCATCTTCTTCGCAAGACAAAGATGATATTGGGGAAGGACACCCAAAAACATGAACCAGCCTCCTAGATCCATTGTATGCTAAGAATCGATCTAAAATGTTTCATCACCTAATGAACTGAGCCAAACTGAGACCACAATGTTCCATGATAGAATATCACTACTGCAAAAGCCAATCCGTTCCATGATCCGAAGTGGAGACCCGAACAAAGCCGCCCCTTAGAACAAACGAATCTGCTGAAGAGACTTGGAAACTCAATTTCCTTGGATCCACACAGCATCGCCAGAGCCCTCCAACACTGATAAGCTGGGTTGTCCTCCACAAGTGTGCCGCCTGGGAGATCGATGAGGACCACCAGAAACCCTACACCACTTAACATTTTTGGGGTATATAGTGATTTTAGTGTTTTTAGTGGGGTTTACAGGTTTTATGGGTTGTAAGGGGATTTTAAGGGTTTTAGGGGTTATTTTTTGTTTTTAGGGTCTTTAGGGATTCTAGATTATTTCGAATTTTTATGATTTTATGGGTTTTAAGTGTATTTAGGTTTTACAGTTTTCATAGGGCTTTTCCTGGTTTTCATGGGGTTTTATATTTTTATATATTTTTAGGGTTTCTTAGGATTATTATGGTTTTTTATGTATTTTTATGTATTTTTAGAGTTTTTGTGGTTTTTAGGGTTTTTAGGGATTAAATTATTTTTATAGTTTTGGGGTTTTTTTTAATTTTTTATTGTTTTATGGAGTTTTAGATTTTTTTAATGTCTCTAAGGGTTTAAAGGGTATTTCGAATTTATAGTGCAGTGTGGGGTTTTAGTGGGGTTTTAGGGGTTCTATGGGTTTTAGTGGTTTTTATGGTTTTGAGGGGTTTTAGGGGTTTTAGGGTCTTTTAGGGTATTTATCATTTTATTTTTATTTTTAGTGTTTTTATGTTTTTTTAGGATTTTATGGTTTCCTTAGGGGTTTATAATTTTTTTAGTTTTTATATATTTAGTGATTTTTATAGACTTTTTTTAATTTTAATGTTTTTAGGGAGTTTTAGGGTTTTAGGGGTTTAGGGTTTTTAGACATTTTAGGTGATTTCAAGATTTTAACGGTTTCTTATACTTTATCAGGGATTTTAGGTTTTCTTACTTTATAGGTATTTTTTAGTATTTTTAGGGGTTTTAGGGATTTTAGGGAATTTGAGGGGTTTTAGGGTTTTTTCTATTTTGTCTTTTAGGGTGTTTTTTTGAGTTTTTATGTATTTAATGTTTTTATAGTTTTTTAACATTTTTAGTGATTTAATGGTTTTTTTGAATTTTAGTGGCTTTTTGGTTATTTATTTTTATTTATGGTTTTTGTGCATTTTTATAGTATTATTTTTTTAGGTTCTATTAAGGGGTTTTAGTGTTTTCGGGTTTTTTAGGTTTTCAAGGGTTTTATGTATTTTTAGGTTTTTAAGGTTTTCATAGGATTTTTGGGGTTTTTAGATTTATTTTGTTTTTAAGTATTTTAAGGAATTTTTTATGATTTTTAGGATTATTATGGGTTTTAGGGATTTTTATTGGTTTATACTATTTTAGGATTTTTTTTCTATTTTTATGTTTTTTAGGTTTCTACGGGATTTAAGTGTTTTTTTGGTTTTGAAGGTTCTCTTATTTTTTAAGTTTTTTTTTGGGTTTTTACATTGTTAATTGTTTTTATTAATTTTAAGAATTTTAAGAGGTTTTTAGTGTTTTTAGGTATTTTTATGGGTTTTATAATTTTTATGGATTTAGTGGTTTTTATGGTATTGTGCAGTTTTTAGGTTTTTAGGGGTTATAATTGTTTTTAGTTTATAAGGTTTTTTAGTTTTTTAGGGTTTTTATGTTATAGTTATTTTGAGGGAATTTTTAGTTATTTTTTGATTTTTAGTGTTTTTTGTGGATTTTGAGGGTTTTAGGGTCTTTAGTGTTTTTATTTATATTTGTGTTATATTGATTTTTTGATTTTTTTTGGGTTTTAAGGGTTTTTTGGGTTTTTAACATTTTTAGGGTTTGGAGGGATTTTATATTTTGTAGTGATTTTTGGTTTTTTTGGGTTTTTTTTGGTTTTTAATGGTTTAATGGGGTTTTCATATTTTTTTTGTCTTTTGGGGGGTTTTCTAGATTTTTAAATTTTTAGGGGTTTTAGAGGGTTTTTTGGATTCTATATTTTTATGTTTTTAGGTGTTGTGATTGGTTTTTGGGTTTTAAGGTTCACTTAATGTATTTCATGATTTATAGGGACTTTTTACATTTTTAGGTATTTTTTCATTTTTTATGAATTTTATGATTTTTAAGGATTTGAATTATTTTTAGGGTTTTTATGTTTTTTTGGATTTTAATGTTTTGTTTGAGTTCTTTAGGGGTTTTATGTTTTTTATAATATGTTTAAAATATTATGGATTTAAAGGGGTTTTAGAGTTATTATTTGGTTTAGGGGTTTTATGGGGTTTCAAATTTATAAGGTTCATATAGGTTCTCAAGGTTTTTATAGGTTTTTAGGATTTTTAGGGTTTTTATCAATTTTTAGTTTTTAGGGGTTTTAATTGTTCTTTGGTTTTTAATGTTTGTTCAGATTTTTTAGGGTTTTAAGGGTTTTACTTTTTTATGGATTTCTATGTATTTTTTATATATTTTATAGATATTAGGGCTTCTAGAGATTTGGAATGTTTTTAGGGGTTTTAGTGGGTTTTTTGTTTTAATGGGTTTTTTGGGTTTTTATGAGTTTTTTGATTTTGAGGTGTTTTATGGTTTTTAGATTTTTTTACTGTTTTATGGATTTAAAAGTTTTTTATGGTTTTAGTGGTTTATATGGTTTTTAGGGGGATTTATAGATTTTTATAATTTTATGTGTTTCAGGGTTTTAGGGGTTTAAGTGTATTTTTTGGTTTTTTACATTTTGTTTGGGTTTGGGGGGGGGGGGTTATATGCTTTTAGGGTTTTATGGTTCTCTAAGGGTTCTTCATGATTTTTGGTATTTTTAATTTTTAATATAGTTTTAGGGACTATTTTTAGGATTTGTATGGGTTTCACGGTATTTTGAGTGTTTTCAGAGTAATTAGGATTTTTAGGGTGTTTTTGGTTTCTTTGCGATATTTTTTTAAATTTTTATGGATTTCAAGGTTTTTTATAACTTTTAACAATTTATGGAGTTTAAAGGGATTTTATAGTTATTAGTGATTTTAAGGGTATTTATTGGTTTTATAATTATTTTTAAGTTTCTTATGTTTATTATGGTTTTTAGAGAATTTATGGGTTTTAAGGGTTTTATCATTTTTTAGGTTTTTAGGGATTTCAATTGGTTTTAGGTGTTTATTATTTACTTAGGGGTTTTGGGTGTTTTTATTTTTTTTATAATATTTAGGTATTTTTAGAATTGTTATGCGGTTTTATGATTTTTGGGATTTAAGGGGTTTTAGGATGTTAATGGTTTTTCTTTTTAGTTTTTCTTTGGTTTTAGCAGTTTTTTGAGTTTTTTTGTTTTTAAAGGTTTTTAATGTGTTTTTTTGAAATTTTGTGGTTTAACAAGTTTTTAGTGTTTTTAGTGGGGTTTTAGGGTTTTTATTGTTTTAGGAGTTTTTAAGGTTTTTAGTGGTTTTAGGATTTTAATGGGGTTTTAGGGTTTTTATCATTTTTAGTGTTTTTAGTATTGTTATGGGTTTTAAATGTTTGTAGTTTTTTATGGTTTTCATAGAGTTTTAAAGGTTTTTAGGGTTTTTTTGATGTAGGTATTTTTAGGAATTTTTTTATGATTTTTAGGTTTTTTAGGGATTTTGAGAATTTGGGAGTTTTTAGTGGTTTTTAGTGTTTTTTGGGTTTTTTGGTTTTCTAGTGTTATTTTGGTTTTATCGTTTTTTGGGGTTTTATATTTTTTTGGATATTGTTGTTTTCTTAGGGATTTTCATTGATTTAGGGGGTTTTATGTTTTTTAGGTATTTTTATGGATTTTTTGGATTCTTAATAATTTTTATGGATTTTAGGGATTTTGAGTGGTTGTAGGATTTTTACGGGTTTTAGTGTGTTTTTTTTGGTTTTTAGGGGTTTTCTTAGTTTATTCCTTATTTTTTGGTTTTTATAGTTTTTACCATTTTTAGGGGTTTATGGGAATTATAGAGTTTATAGTGGGTTTTAGGGTTTTTATGGGGTTTAGTGGTTTTTATTGTTATTAGGGGATATTAAGGTCCTTTTGTGTTTATTTACGGTTTTAGTATTTTATCATTTTTATGGGTTTTATCCGTTAATAGGTTTTTAGTTTATCTTTTGGGTTTTCTTTATGGGGTTTAGTGGTTTTTATTTTTAGGGTGGTTTTATGTTTTTATTTATATCAAGGTATTTTTTAGAATTTTTAGGGGATTTTGGGGATTTTGGGGTTTTTTGGTTTCTTAGGGTTTTTAGTGTTTTGATATTTCTAGAAGTTTTAAGTGTTTTGAGGTTTTATATATTTTTTTAGGTTTTTCATATTTTTTAGGATTTTTTACATTTTTAGGGTTTTTTTAGATTTTTTAGGATTTTTATGTTTTTTTGGGATTTTTAGGGTTTTTTTTCGGGGATTTAGGGTTTTTATAGTTTTATTTGGTTTTAGGGGGGTTTTGATTTTTTTTATGGGTTTCATGAGTTTTTAGAGATTCTAATATTTTTAGGGATTTATAGGGGTTTTCTAGGTTTTAGTGCTTCTTTTTTTAATGTTTTAGGGGATTTTTTGGTTTTAAAGGTTTGATTGTTTTTAGAGTTTTTAGGGTTTTTATGATTTTTAGAACTCTCTAGGTTTTTTAGTGGTTTTAAGTGTTTTTAGGTTTTTATGGTTTTCTTTGGAGGTTTTAATGGTTTTATGGGTTTTTATGTTTTTTGGTATTTTTTGTGTTTTAGGGTTTTTGGTGTTTTTATGCATTTTTTAGTTTTTAGGATATTTTCACGTTTTTTAGGATTTTTTGTTGTTGGAATTTTAACTATGATATGGTTTTAGAGAGTATTTAGAGTTTGTAGTGAGTTTTAAGGGTTTTTTGGTTTTTTATAGATTTATGGTTTTTAGGGTTTTTGTATTTTTTAGGGTTTTAAGGGTGTTAAGTGTTTTAGTTTTTTAAGGTTTTCATAGGATTTTCAGGGGTGTTAATTTTTTTTTGTGAATTTTAGGTAATTTTGACTATTTTAATGGTTTTTAGGTGTTTTAGGTACTTTGACAGTTTTTAGGGTTTTTAATTTCTTTATTGTTTTTTGGGGATTTAGGTTTTTTGAGTTTTTAGGGTTTTTAAGGGTTTTATATTATTTTATGTTTTGGGGTTTTTTTAGAGTTTTTAAATTTTTTTATCGAGATTCTTGTCTTTTTATTAGTTTTAAGTGATTATTATGCTTTTTTGGGGTTTTATGGTTTTTAGTAGTTTTTAGGGTTTTAGGGTATATTTTCATGTTTTTAGGATTCCATTATTTTATATGTTTTTAGGGGTTTTAAGTGTTCTTAGGTTTTTTAGGGTTTTATTAGTGGTTTTCATTTTTGTTATGAGTTTTTACGTTTCATGGGATTTTAGAGGATTTTTAGATTTTTTTGGGTTTTTGGGTTATTAGGGAATTTGAGGGTATCATTGGTTTTATGGTTTTTAAGGTTTATATAGGTTTATATTGTTTTTATGGTTTTTATGGTTTTTAAGGATTTTTAGGGGTTTTATCATTTTTTATGTTTTTTGGGATTTTAAATGATTTTTGTTTTTATGATTTTCTTATGATTTTTTATTATTATTTTCCCATTTTTTGGTATTTTTAGGTATAATTTAGGATTTCTTATTTTTAGGGGTTTTTTTGGATTCTAAGGGGATTTCGGGTTTTTTCAATTTTTTTGGGTTTTTAGTGTTTTTTTGAGTTGTATAGGAAGATTAAGAGATTTTAACGCTTTTATAGTTTTGAAGGGGTTTTTGTGTAATTAGTGTATTTATAGTTTTTTGGGTTTTTAGTTTTTTAAGGGGTTTATTGTTTTTAGGGTTTTAATGGTTCTATAGTGTTTAGGATTTTTAGGATATTTGAGGGATTTAGGGGTTTTTAGCATTTTTAGATTTTCAAGGTTTTCTTAGGGGTTTTCATGGTTTTAATGATTTTTACATTTTTATGGAATTTTTTGGTTTTTAGTGTATTTATGGTTTTTAGGGGTTTTAATTATTTTTAGGATTTTATGGATTTTTTTGGGGTTTCATGGTTTTTAGGGGTTTTTGGGTTTTTAGGTTTTTTTATTATTTTGGGATTTTATTGTACTTAGATTTATTAATTATTTTAGGGGTTTAATGTATTTTTAGAGTTTTTAGTGGGGTATTGGGTTTTTATGGGTATTTATGTTTTCCCAGTTTTTTTTTGGGTTTTAATGGTTTTTAGGGTTTTTAGGGTCTTTTAGTCTTTTTCGCATTTTTGGGTTTTTATGGTTTTTTAGTGTTTTATGGTATTCCTAGTTTTCTTTGGGGTTTTCGAGATTTAAGTGTTTTTTAAATTTTTAGGTATTTTTATGTCAATTTTTTTGATTTTTATTTATTTCTACGGATTTTAGAAAATTTCACGGTTTTTAGGGTTTATTTTGTTTTTGGGTTTGTAGGTATTTGTTTGAGTTTATACTGGTTTAATTTTTTTTTAACATTCTAAGGGGCTTAAATGTTCTTTATAATTTTAAATGTTTTTTGGTTTTTATGGGTTTTAGGGATTTTGTGGTTTTGAGGGGTTTTTATGGTTTTTAGGATTTTGATGGTTTTTAGGTTTTTATCATTTCCTAGGGTTTTTAGAATTTTGAAGTGTTTTATGTTTTTAAGGGTTTCTTAGGGTTATTTCATAGTTTCAAGGGATTTTTATGTTTTTTGGTATTTTTTTGAGATTTTCATGATTTTTATGTATTTTAGGGTTTTTAGGGATTAGTGGTTTTTTAGGATTTTTAGGTATTTAATGTTTTTATAGTTTTTTTGGGTTATATGTTTTTTTTAGTTTATTAGAATTTGAATCATTTTTATAGTTTTTCATCACTTTTAGGGGTTTAAATGGTTATTAGAGTATTTAGTGGGTTTTTAGAGATTTTATAGGTACTTTGGTGTTTTAAGGTATTTATGGGTTTTATGGTGTTTATTGTTTTCTGGTTTCTTACAGTTGTTATGTTTTAGGATATTTATGTGTGTTATGTTTTTTTATTTTTCATAGGGTTTTGAGGGATTTTAGTGTTTTTCAATATTTTTAGTGATTTTCAGGGGTTTTTAGGATTTTATGGGTTTTTGGGTTTTTGGGATTTTTATATTTTTATGGATTTGTTGTTTTTTGGGGGTTTAGGGGTTTTTCATTGAGTTTTAGGGTCTTTAATGTTTTTATGGTTTTAAATTTTTTATGGTCTTAAAGGGTTTTAAGAATTTTTAGTGGTTTTGAGGATTTTTACGGGTTCTTTAGGAATTCTTAATGTTTTAGAGGTTTTTGTATTTTTAGTATTTTCAGTTTCTTAGTGGTTTATCCTTTTTTTTGGTTTTTAGGGGTTTTAATTAATTTTAGGTTTTTATGTATTTATTAGGGGTATTCTATATTTTAGGATTTTTGATGTTGGGTCTATTTTAATGTATTTTTTAATATTATTATGATTTTTAGATATTTTTAGGGACTTTGAGGCATATGAGGGATTTTTATGAATTTTTTGATGTTTTAGGGTTTTCCAGGTTTTTGGTTTTTTGGGGTATTTAGAAATTTTTTATCTTTTTTTGGGTTTAAATTAATTTTAATGTTTTATAATTTCAGGTTTCTATGGTTTTATGGATTTATATGGTATTTAGGTTTCTTATGAATTTTTAGAGATTTTAGGGTTTTTAGGTTTTTTTAGGTTTATGTGTTTTTAGGGTTTTATGTTTTTATAGGGGTTTTCCTGGTTTTTAGTGTTTTTTACGTATTTATTATTTTTTACTGATTTTTAGGGTTTCTTATTAGTTTTTAGGTTTTTAGGAAAGTTTATGATTTTTAGGGTTTTCATGGGATTTATGTTGTTTTGGGGTTTTCTGTTTTTTTAGTGTTTTAGGGCTTTTAATGTATTTGATGGTTTCTCACTTTCTTTCACAATAGTGTGTTTTTTAATAAAAATCTTAAATTGGATGGATGGGGTTTCTATGGTTTTTAGGTATTTTTACATGTTTTTAGGATCTTTTTTGGGAATTTTTTAAGTTTTTTATCATTTTATGGATTTTAGGGTTGTTAAGTTTGTTTTATGTTTTTATTTTGTCTTAGACAACATTAATTTTTTTGGGGGTTTTATATTTTTTGGTATTTTGAGGACTTTTTTGTTTTTAGGGTCTTTAGGGATTTAAAGGGTTTTAAGGGTTTTTGGGGGGGTTTTGGTATTTATGGGGTTTTTGAGTTTTTTAGGGTTTTATGGTTTATAGTGTTTTTAGTGATTTAATGGGTCTAAAGTATTTTAACATGTTTTAGGGTTTGTTTTGGGTAATTATAATTTTTTAGGTTTTTAAATTTTTTTATGGTTTTTATGGTTTTTATGGTTTTTTTGGGGGTTCATTTGGGTTTTTGGGTTTTTTTTGTTTTTTGGGGTTCTATGGGTTTTTAGGTTTTCATGGTATTTCTATATTTTTTAGGGTTTTAGGGATATGTTTTACATTTTTATGAATTTTTTGTATTTTTATGTTTTTAAGGTTTTTAAGGGGTTTATTGGATTTTTTTGGTTATATTTATTTTTTTTGGTTTCTAGGGGTTTTTGAGTTTTTTAGTTATTTTATGGGTTTTTAGTGTTTTGTAATGTTTTTAGGTGTTTAAAGGTTTTGCTTAGTTTTTAGTAGTTTGTAAGGATACCTATGGGGGTTTAAATGTTATAGGTGTTTTTATCATTTTTGGGGTTTTTGGCTTCTTAGGGTCTCTTTGGGTGTTTATCATTTTTTTTCTTTTTAGGGGTTTTAAGTGTTTTCTAGTTTTTATATGGTTCTAATCATTTTTCAGGGTTATTTTACGTTTTTGGGGTTTTGAGGGTTTTAGTTTAATTTTAGGGTTTATGGAGTTTTTATGTTTTTTGGGGTTTTGTAGTGTATTTAGAATTTTATGGTTTTTATGGTATCAAGGGGGTTTTTTTGGGTTTTAGTTTTTTTTATGTTTTAGGTATTTTTTGGATTTTTAAGGATTTCTATAAGTTTTATGGCTTTGCAGATTTTTAGGTGTTTTAGTGTTTTTAGTGATTTTATGGTTTTAGGGTTTTTATCATTTGTAGTGATTTAATAGATTTCAAGTGTTTTTATATTTTTAAGTGTTTCTTAAGGTTTTTCTAGTTTTAGGGTTTTTTTATATTTTTATGGATTTTTTGGGTTTTTAGGATTTTTATTGTTTTAGGGTTTTTAGGTATTGTCAGGGTTTTTAATGTTTTGTGTTCCTTTTGGTTTTTTAGATTTTTTTTTAATTTTTTAGGGGTTTAAAGGGTTGTAGATTTTTTTTAGAGTTTTTAGGGGGTTTTTAGGTTTTTATGATTTTTATGGGATTTAGAGATTTTATGATCATTTTGTGATTTTATAATTTTAAGGTTACTTAGGGGGGTTTAAGCATTTTTATTTTTTAGGGTCTTATTATGACTTTTCACAGTTTTTTGGTTTTCTAGGATTTTATAGATTTTAGTTCTTTTTTTGGATTTTTATCAATTTCTGGATTTTGAGGGATTTTGAGGGGTTTTAGGGGTTTTAGGGTTTTTAGGGATTTTTGGGATTTTTTATGGTTTTGTTGAGTTTTTAGGGTTTTTATGGTTTTTTAGATTTTTTAACATTTTGAGGGGTTTAAATGGATATTAGTATATTAATAGGGATTTAGGGTTTTATAGGTATTTTGTATTTTTTGGTGTTTAGGGGTTTTATTGTTTTTAGGGGGTTTTGGGTTCTTTTAGGAGTTTTAGTGTTTTTTTGTTTTCAGAGGTTTTCTCTGTTTTCAGGATTTTTTGGGTTTCTTTGGGGTTTTAATGTTGTTTATGGTTTTTTATGTTTTTAGGTGTTTTAGGGTTTTTATGGATTTTATAGATTTTAGGAGTTTTATGGATATTAATGGGATTTTTGTGTTTTTATTATTTTTTGGATTTTAGAGTTTTTAGAGTTTTTATGTTTTTATGGGTTTTAAGTATTTTTATTTTATTATTTATTTCATTGGGGATTCCGGGTTTTTTACATTTATTTAAATTTTTAGGCTTTTTTTGGATTCATTAGGATTTATATGGTTTAGGGATTTTAGGGATTCTTATAGGTTTTAGGGTTTTTAGTGTTTTTTATTTTTTGAGTTTTTAGGGTTTTTAAGGTTTTTAGATTTTTTTAATGTTTTTAGGGGTTTAAAGGGTTTTTATAGTTATTATTGGGTTGTAGGGTTTTATATGGTTTTTTTTAATGTTTTTAGGGTTATAGGGTATTTTTTGGGGTTTTAGGGTTCTAATTATTTTTCAGTTTTCAGTGATTTTAAGTGTTTTTTGGATTTTATGATTTTAAAGGGGCTTTCATTGTTTTTAAGGTTTTTTAATTTTTATAAATTTTTTGGGTTTGATAGATTTTTTATAGTTTTTTTTCTATTTTAGGGATTTTGAGGGTTTTAGGCGTTTTTTGGTTTCATGGGGTTTTTTAGGTTTTTACATTTGTTATGAGTTTTAAGTTCTTTTTGTTTTTTTAATGTTTTCGATAGTGTTTTCAAGGATTTAGATTTTTTATAGGATTTTTGTGGATTTTTGTGGGTTTTAATATTTTTATAAATTTCCAAGGTTTTTATAGTTTTTTTTGTGTTTTTATAGTTTTTTTGTTTTTAGGATTTCATTAAATTTTTAATTGTTTTATGGTTTTCTAGAGTATTTAAAAAAAATTGGGGTTTAAAGGGTTTTTTGAGTTTTCAGTAGTTTTAAATGGTTTTTATGGATTTTTACCATTTTTTATTGTTTTAGATGTTTTTATGGTTTTAGGGGTTTTATGGACTTTTTAGGGTTTTAGGTTTATTATCACTTATATGTTTTTAGTGATTTTATTTTTTGGGGTTTTTGTGGTTTTCATGGGGGCTTCATGGTTTTTAGTGTTCTTTACGTTTTGTAGATTTTTTGGATTTTTTGTTCTTTTGGTTTTTATTGTGTCGAGGGATTTTTACTTTTTTAAAATTTTTAGTGTTTTTAAGTTTTTTTTTGTTTTTAGCGGTTTAAATTATTTTTTTGTTATTAATTATTTTTTGATTTTGTCAATGATTTTAGGGGTTTTAGGTTTTTTGGGATTTTTTGGGAATTTTTATGATTTTTATAAATATTTATGGTTTTTATGGATTTTGAGGGTTTTAAAGGTATTTATGAAATTTAGGGTTTTTAGTTTTTTTTGTGGTATTTTGGGTTTTTTTTGGTTTTTTAGATGGTTAATGGTTTTTAGAGTTTTTCACCATTTTTATCCTTTTAAATGGTTTTTAGTGTTTTTATTGGTTTTTAGGGATTTAATGGATATAGGGTTCTTGTAGTTTTTATGTGTTTTTAGGGTTCTTAGGGTATTTTATGGTGTTTAGTATTTTTTTAGGTTTTAGGGGTTTTAATTGATTTTATTTTGTTATGTTTTTTCATAGGGATTTTCATGGTTTTTGTAGTTTTTACATTTTTTTTGGTTTTTACATTTTTTTGGTTTTACATGTTTTTTAGTTTTTTATGATTTTTATGATTTTTAGTGATTTTGAGGGTTTTAGGATTTTTTAGGGTTTTTATATTTTTCATTGGTTATTTTCTTGGTTTTTTAGGGATTTGTAGGCTTTTAGGGGTTTTTATGGAATTTATAGGATATTTATAGTTTTTAGGGTTTTATGGATTTTGAGTGTTTTAGGGTTTTGATGTTTTTTTGGTAATTTAGGATTTTTTATATTTTTCTTGGGTTTTATGGGTTTTTAGAGTTTTTAAAACAATTTATGAGTTTTAAAGGGTTTTTAGTGCATTTTTTGCAGTTTAAATGTTTTTTTGAGTGTTTTTTGGTTTTAGGGGGTTTAAAAGTTCTCAGGGTCATTTTAGGGTTTTTATTGATTCTTAGGTTTTTAGAGGATTTAAGGGTTTTTATGTTTTTAAGTTTTTCATAGGTGTTTTCTAGGTTTGTACAGTTTTTATGGATTTTGGGGGTTCTAGTTTTTTTTTGATTTCTTAGGTTTTTTATCATTTTAAGGTTTTATAGGGTTTCTAACTGATTTTAAGGTTTTATGGTATTCATTGGGGGTTTTATGGGGTTTTAGGGTATTTTAAATTTTTAAGAATATTATGGGTTATTTAATATTTTTATGATTTTTAGGGGTTTTATGGATTTGGAGGGGTTTTAGTGATTTAAGGGGTTTTAGGGTTTCAATGGAATTTTTTTGAATTTTCAAGGGTTTTAGAGATTTTTAGGATTTTTCTAGGGTTTTTGGGATTTTTATGGTTTTTGGTTATTCATATTTTTAATGTTTTTATGTTTTAAATGGTTTTTTGGTGTTTTCTATTGGTTTTTATGGCATTTATGGATTTTTAGGGTTTTAAGGTTTTAATGGGTTTAAGGGGTTTTAGCATTTTAATGTATTTAGGGGATTTTTTTTAAACGTTTTCATAGCGGTTTAATGTTTTTTAGGGGTTTTTAATTTTTTTGTTATTTTTAGGGATTTTTTTGTATTTTTATGAGAATTAGGGGCTGTAGGGATTTTGACATTTTAAAGGGTATTTAGGGGTTTGAGGGCTTTTTAGGAATTTTTAGGGTTTTATATATTTTTAGGTGTTGTTCTTTTTTTAGGGGTTATCATGTGGTTTTTTATATTTTAGGGATTTTTTGGATTTTTATGGGGTTTTAGGGTTTTTTGGGATTTTTTTGGGAATTTTTGGTTTTTAAGGTTGTAGGGATTTTATGGTTTTTTGGGTTTTTAGAGTTTTAAAAGAATTTCAGAGTTTTAGTGGGTTTTTAGTTACTATGGGGGTTTTAATTGGTCATAAGTATTTTTTATGGTTTTTAGGATTTTTATAATTTTATAGGTTTGGTAGGGGCTATGGGTGTTTCTCGGTTTTTATGGTTTTCATTGGGGTGTTCAGGATTTTGTGTGTTCTTTAAATTTTTTTGGAATTTTTAGTGATTTTTAATACTTTATGGTTTTTAGATTTGTTAGGTATTTTGAGGGTTTTAGGTTCATTATAGTTTTTTGGTGTTTTAGGTTTTTTTTAGTTTTTTGGTTTATTATGAGTTTTTTAGGGTTTAGGTTTTTCTATAGCGTGTTATCATTTTTTCGGGTATAAATTTTTTTTAGATTTTTTTAGTGGGGATTTAGGGGTTTTCTATGTTTTAAGGATAATTTAATGTTTTTAGGGGTTTTAGGGTCTTTATGGATTTTAGAGATTTTTCACATTTTTATGATTTTAGGGGTTTTTAGGGTTTTTAGGCTTTAAGGTTTTCTTAGGGTTTTTCATTGTTTTAATGCTATTTTAAATTTTCTGTATTTTTAGGGATTTTGAGGATTTTTATGGGTATTTTTTGATTTTAGGGATTTTTAGGGATTTTTTGTTTTTTTGGGTTTTTAGAGATTTCATAAATTTTCTTGTTTTTTTGGTTTTTAGAGTTTTTATGGTTCTAAAGGTTTTTAGATTTTTTTAATGTCTATTAGGGATTAAATGGTATTTAGAGTTTACAATGTTATGTAGGGTTTTAATGTGGTTTTAAGGTTTTTGTGGGTTTTAGTGATTTCTATGGTTTTGAGGGGTTATATAGGTTTTAGGGTCTTTTTAGGGTTTTTAGATTTTTTTTTGTTTTTTAGGAGTTTTAATTTTTTTGGTTTTTATGTTTTCCTTGGGGTTTTTACACTTTTGATGGTTTTTATATATTTAGTTATTTGTAGGGATTTTTTTGGGTTTTTATTGTTTTTAGGGATTTTGATAGTGTTTAGGGGTTTTAGGGTTTTTAGCATTTTTTGGGTTTTAGTCATTTTATGTGATTTTAGGGTTTTATGGTTTTTGTATAGTTTATAAGGGTTTTAGGGTTTTTTACTTTTTAGGGATTGTTAGTATTTTTTAGGTTTTAGGGGTTTTGGGATTTTGTGGATTTTTAGGGTTTTTTTGTTCTATGGTGGTTTGGGGAGTTTTTTTTAGTTATGTTTTTCATATTTTTAGAGTTTTTAAAAAAAAATTAGGGATATGAAGGATTTTTAGTGTTTTAGTGGCTTTTGGGTTTTTGTGTTTATTTTTATTTATGGTTTTTCTGTATTTTTATGGTTTTATGGTTTTAGTGTCAATTTATGTTTTTTAGTGTTTTAGGGTTTTTAGGTTTTTAGGGATTTTAAGTATTTTTAGGTTTTTATGTTTTTCATCAGATTTTCTTGGTTTTTTGATTTTATTATATTTTCCGATATTTTAAGAGACTTTTAGTGATTTTTATGATTTTTTTTGCTTTTTAGGGATTATTAGGGGTTTATACTACTTTAGGGTTATTTTGGGTTTTAACAATTTAGGTTTTTAGGGGTTTTCTGTTTTTTTTAGGTTCTCTTATGGTTTTTTTGGGTTTTTACGGCTTTTTACATTTTTAGTTATTTTTAGTAATTTTTAGATTTTTCATGGGTTTTAATGGATTTTGAGTGTTTTTAGAATTTTTATTTATGTATATGTTTTTAAAGTTTTTAGAAGTTTTATGGTTTTTTGGCGTTATAAGTGTTTTTAATTTCTTATGGTTTGGTTTGGGTTTTTAGGGGTTTTAGTGTTTTTTAAATTTTAAGGATTTTGAGGGAGTTTTTAGTTTTTTGTATGATTTTTATGGTTTTTTGGGATTCTGAGGGTTTTAGGGTCTTTATTTATTTTAGTGTTTTATTGATTTTTTTAGGTTTTATGGGTTTTATGGTTTTCTAGGGTTATTAACATTTTTCAGGGTTTGGAGGGTTTTTTAATTTTTTAGTGTTCTCTTGGATTTTAAGGTTTTTAGGGGTTTTAAGGGTTTTTTTGGTGTTTTCTTAGATTTTAGAGATTTTAGGGCTTTTATTTGTTTTTAATGTTTTTAGGGGTTTTAATATATTTTTTGGGTTTCTATATTTTTTACCTTTGGGGGGGGGGGGTTAAGTGTTTTTTTGGGTTTTAAGGTTTTCTTAATGTCTTACTAGTCTTTTAGGGGTTTTTCATTTTTAGATATTTTTAGTATTTTTTATAAATTTTATTATTTTTGAAGATTTTAAGGATCTTGAGGTCTTTAATGTTTTTTTGGGTTATAATTTTTTGTTTGAGTTCTTTATGGTTTTAGGTTTTTTTGACTTTATCAACATTTCTATGTGTTCAAAGTGATTCTCATGGTTTTTTTTTGTGTTTTTAGGATTTCTAGGGTTTGTAGATTTTTTAGGGGTTTTAGCTTTTCTAAGAATTTGAATGTTTCATAGGATTTTTTAGGGTTTTAGGGGTTTTAATTTTTATCATATTTCTAGGTATTTTTGATAAATTTTATAGTTATTAGGGATTATAGAGATTTGAATTGTTTTTAGGGGTTTTAGGGGTTTTTTGTGTTTTAATGGTTTTATTAGTTTTTATGAATTGTTTTATTGTTTTTTAAAGTTTTTAGAGTTTTTTAATGTTTTTTCTTTGAAGGGGGTTTTCATGTTTTTTTTAATGTTTTTATGGGGTTGTAAGGATTTTTATAGTTTTATGGTTTTTAGGGTTTTAGGATTTTAGGGTATCTTTGATTTTTACTATTTTTTGGATTTTTGTGGGGGTTTTTTGTGTTTTTAGTGGTTTAAGGTTTTCTAAGGGGTTTTTATGGTTTTTACGTTTTTTATGTTTTAGAATATTTTTATGGAGTTCTTTAGGATTCATATGGGTTTTTATGGATTTTGAGTGTTTTTAGTGTTTTTAGGGGTTTTAGAGGGTTTTTTGTTATTTATGATATTTTTGATATTTTTGGATTTTATGGTTTCTTAGAGTTTTTAACAATTTGAGTTGTTTAAAGGGATTATATTGTTTTTAGTGGTTTAAGGTTATTTATTTTTTTTATTATGGTTTTTATGTTCCTTATTATTATTATGGTTTTGAGATATTTTTGTGTTCAGGGGTTTTAGAATTTTTTTTGTTTTTAGGGGTTTTCAAGTGTGTTTTGGTGTTTAAGGTCTACTTAGGGTTTTAATGGGTTTTTATGTTTCTTAGTTGTTTAAGGGATTTTCATGATTTTAATGAGTTTTTATGTTTTTTTATATTTTAAGGGGTTTTAGGGTTTTAACAGTTTTGGGTTTTTAGTATTTCTTTGGTTTTAGTGTTTTTTTGAGTTTTTTAGTTTTTAAAGGTGTTTTTGTTGATTTTTTTATAAATTTTCTGTTTTAACATTTTTTTTTTGTTTTTAGAGGGGTTTTAGTGTTTTTATAGTTTTTAGTGGTTTAAAATTTTTTAGGGGTTTAATGATTTTAATGGGTTTTTAGGTTTTTATCATTTTCAGTATTTTTAAGATTCAAAGGGGTTTTATGTTTTTTAGTTTTTTGTGGTTTTAATAGAGTTTTAAATTTTTTAGGGTTTTTTATGTTTTTAAGTATTTTTAGGTATTTTTTAGGATTTTTTTTATTTTTAGGGATTTTGGTATTTTGAGAGTTTTTATTGGTTTTTAGGATTTTTAGTGTTTTTTAGGTTTTTATCTTTTTTTTTGGTTTAATATGTTTTTAGGGTATTGAATATTTTTTAAGGGATTTCAATTTTCTTAGGTGGTTTTATGTTTTTAGGTATTGTTAGGGTTTTTTATGGTTTTTAGGATTTTTATGTTTTTTCATGGTTTTTAGGCATTTTGAGGGTTTTTTGGGTTTTTAGGTGGTTTACTGTGTATTTTTGATTTTAGGGGGTTTTCTAAATAATTTACTTATTTTATGGTTTTTATAGATTTTACCATTTTTAGGGGTTTAAAGGTATATTATAGTTTTTGGTGTGTTTTTAGAGTTTTTATGAGTTTTAGGGATTTTTATTGACAATAGGGTCTTTTAGTGTCCTTTTGTGATTTTTAGGTTTTTAGTGTTTTATCATTTTAAGGGTTTTAGATATTATTAGGATTCTAGGTTTTCTTATGGGATTTTTGGGTTTTTAGGGATTTTTATATTTTTAGGGATTTTTTTTGAATTTTAATGTTTTATACTATTTTAATAGCTTTTGTGGATTTTCAAGGTTTTTAGGGGTTTTATGGGTTTTAGGGATTTTAGCAATTTTATGGTTGTCACAGGTTTTATGTTTTTTAATTTTTTTTAATCTTTTCTTATAGTTTTTACAGGGTTTTAAGAATTTTTTGGTTTTAGAGTTTTTTGGGATTTTTTTAGATTTTTTATGGATTTTTTGGGATTTAGGGTATTTTTTCCTTTTTAGGGGTTTTATGTTTTTTTTAGTCTTTAAAAATTTTAGGGGTTTGAAGGGGTTTTAGAGTTTTTAGGATTTGATGGGGTTTAGTATTTTTATGGTTTTTAGGTGTTTCATGGTATTTTTGGGTTTCAGGTTTTTTGTGGTTTCAAGAGTTCTGGAGGATTTTAGGGTTTTTAAGTGTTTTTAGTTTTTTAAGGTTTTCTGAGGGGTTTTCAGGGTTTTAGTATTTTTTATGTTTTTAGGTATTTTTAGGTCTTTATAGTTCTTTATTGGTTTTTATATTTTTTAAGGATTTGCGGGTTTTTAGAGTATATACTATTTTATGTTTTTTGGATTTTTACGATATTTTTGTGTTTCTTGTGGTTTTCTGATTTTTTTAGTTTTTAACATTTTTAGTGGTCTAAAGTGCATTATAGGTTTTAGTGTATTTTATTGTTTTTATAGGTTTTCTGGTTTTTAATTTGTTTTTGGTGTTTTATTGTATTTCATGTTTTTGGGGGATTTATGGATTTTAAGGGTTTTAGAATTTTTTAGTTTTTTGGGGTTTTATGTGTTTTTTTTGTTTTTATGGTTTTATTATTATTTTTTTGGTTTTAGGGTTTTTTTTGGAATGTTATTGGATTTTTACAGGTTTTGGGGTTTTGGTGATTTTGTTGATTTTTATGGGTTTTTAGAGTTTTTAGGGGGGTTTTAGGTTTGTTATATTTTTTGGGATTTTTATGTGTTTGATGTTTTTTATTGTTTTTAAGGATTTCTCAAGGTTTTAGGGATTTCATGTTTTTTTTGTTTTTTGGGATTTTAGGGTTTTTTAAGATTTTTATTGTTTTAGTGTTTTTTGTGATTTGGTTAGGTTTTAAGGTATTCAATGGGTTTAGGATATATATGGTTTTTTAGTATTTAACATTTTTAAGCTTTCTATAGATTTTAAACTATTTCAAGGTTTAAAAGGTACTAAAAGTTCTACTGATATTTTAGGATTAGAAGTGTTTTCATGTTTTTAGGGGTTAATGGTTTTAGAGATTTTTTTTGGTATTTTTTGGGGTTTATAGTCTTTTAATTTAAGTTATTTTAATTGTTTTTAGGTTTTTATGGTTTATTTAAAGGTTTTTTGGTTGTTAATTTGTTTTTTCATTTTTAGAGATTTTTATATATTTTTTAGTGTTTATAGTATTTTAGTTTTTCTAGGGATTTTTAAAGTTTTTAGGGATTTTAGGGTTTTTAGGTATTTAAGGGTTTTGGTTTTTTTAGTTTTTAGGTTTTTTAAGAGTTTGATTATTTTTTAACATTTTTTGAGATGTAATGGATTTTAAGAGATTTATTTGGTTTTAGGGTTTTTATTGGTTTTAGGGTTTTTATTGGTTTTAGGGGTTTTATAAGTTTTAGGTGTTTTTATGATTTTTATGGTTTTTAGTATTTCATAGGTTTTAAGGGTTATAAGTGTATTTATGTTTCTTAGTATTTTACTCTTTTGCGGATATTTAGGTTTTTTTATCTTTTGAAGGATATTCGGGATATTTTAGGTATTTATTTTTTGGTTAGGGTTTTATGGATTTGGATGGTTTTTAGGTTTTTAGGTTTTTTTTGGTTATTAGGGTTTTTTTTCAAGGGTTTTAATTTTTATATATTTTTTAATATAATTTAGTGGGAAAAAATGTTTTCGGTGTTTTTTGTTGGGTTTTAGGGGATTTATGGTTTTTAGGTGTTTTAAAGGTTTTTTGGGGTTTTAGGGATTTTCATGTTTTAGATTTTTTTAGGGTTTTATGGGTTTTAAGTGTTTTTTATTTTATGTTTTTCATAAGTGTTTTAGTGTTTTTTTACAAATTTTGGGAATTTATGGATTTTTTTTTGGAATTTTCTGGAATTTTAGGTTTTTAGGGATTTAGAGGGTTTTTATGGTTTTTAGGGGTTTAAATGTTTTTTCTGATAATTTTATTATTTTTTGAGTTTTTAGGGGCTTTCAAATTTTTTTAGTGTATAGGGGTTTTATGTGATTTTAGGGTTTTTTATTGTTGTTATGGGTTTTAATGGGTGTTAGGGGGTTTTATGGTCTTTTTAGTGCCCTTTCGGGGTTTTGGCATTTTTAGGTTTTAGGGGATTTATGTGTTTTATATTTTTATGGGTGTGTTAGGGTTTTAAATGTGTTTTTTACATTTTTAGGGTTTTTAGTATTTTAATGGGTTTTCAGCTTCTTAGGGAATTTGATGGATTTTAGGGTTTCTTTTGAGTTTTTATTAATTTTTATTATTTTTTGGATTTTTTAGGTTTTGGGGGGACATAAATGTTTTTTTGTTTTATGGGTATCTTAGTGGTTTTAAGGATTTTAGGTTTTTAATGTTTTTAGGGATTTTTATGACTTTTTTAGTATCTTAGGGTTTTAAGGGACTTATGGATTTTGACAGTTATTAGGGTATAAAGTTTTTTAGGATTTGTGGGGGTTTTTTTGTTTTTTTATGATTTTTAGAATATTTATATTTTTTTGTGTTTTTAATGTTTTAGGAATTTAATTTAATTTATAGAGATTTAAGTTAGTTTTCATCGATTTTATGTGTTTCTAGGGGTTTTTATGATTTTTAGTGGTTTTGATGGATTTTATGGGTATTTATTGGTTTTATGTTGTTTTAGGGTTTTTTGGGTTTTTATCAATTTTTAGGTTTCTTTTTCAGGGAAAAAATTAATATATATCAATAAAATTCCTGTTTTGTTTTAGTGGTTTAATGTGTTTTTAGGTTTTTAAGGTTTTTTAAGGGGATTTAGGCTTTTCAGATATTTTACATTTTCAGGGATTTTTTTGATTATTTAGGATTCTTATGGGTTTTAGGGTTAGGGGTTTTGTTTGGGATTTGATCGTTTTTTTGTTTTGAGGATATCATTTATTTTTAAGGGTTTTAAGTGTTTTTTGTATCTTTTATCATTTTTAGGGGTTTAAATGGGTTTTTATAGTTTTTAGTAGTGACTAGGGCTCTTAAGGGTTTTTTGGGTTTTTAAGGATTGTAGTGTTTTTATAGTTTTAGGGGTTTTATGTTTCTTAGTGTTTTTTATGGGTTTTACCATTTTTATGTTTTTAGGGGTTTAAAGTGTTTTTATGTTTCTATGAATTTTAGGGTTTTATGGATCATTACGTCTTTTGGAATTTTTACAGATATTTTAGGATTTCATGGTTTTTAATGTTGTATGGATTTCGATGTGTTTTAGATTATTGGGGGGTTTTATGGGTATTTTGACATTTTTAGTGATTTTAATGTTTTTATAATTTTTTGAAAAAATTAGATATTTAAAGTGTTTCTAGAGTATTAGGTGGGTTTTATAGACTTTTTCTCTATTTTATTACATTTTGTAAGATTTTAATGATTATTTAGGATTTTATGGTTTTTATGAGTTTTAAGGATTTTGAAGGGTTTTTTGGTTTTTATGGTCTTTATGATTTTTTGGGTGTTTAGGATTTTTTTAATTTATTCGGGGTTGAATTTTATTTAATGTTTTAGTGGATTGTAGGTGTTTTATGGGTTTTAAAGGTTTTTTGGGTTGTTAATAATTTTTGGAGTTTTTTGGGTTTTACGGGTATTTTTAGGGGTTTTCAGAAATTTAGTGTTTTTAGGAATTTTATTGGATATAAGTGTTTTTATGTTTTTAAAGAATTCCTTGGGTGTTTAGGGTTTTTACTATTTTAATGGTTTTTAGGGATCTTAGTGATTTTTCTCTGTTTGTATGGGTTTTTTGGAATTTAAGGGATTTTGATAGATTTTAGGGGATTTTAGTTTTTTGGGGGTTTTTAAGGGTTTTTTGTTTTAAGGTTTTTTAGGGGCTAATTTTTTTTTATGTTTTTAAGGATTTCATAGGGTATTTCAATGTTTATAGTTTTTTAACTTTTATAAATAATTTTATTGATTTATTATTATTTATGGGGTTTTTTCTTTTATGTATTTTGATGGTTTTTAGTGTTTCATGGTTTTTTTTGGTTTTTAGTGTTTTTTTGAGTTTTTAGTGTTTTTATGTTTTTTATAATTTTAAGCTTTTTAGAGGTTTAATATTGTTTTTAGAGTATTTGGTGGAGTTTTAGGGTTTTTATGGGGTTATATGGTATTTAATGTTTTAGTGTTTTTAACGATTTTAGGGATATTTAGGGCATTTAGGGTCTTTTTAGAGTTTTTTTGGTTTTTTGTGTTTTTAGGTATTTTTTGCTAGGAAAAAAGAAATATATATTAAATTATTTGGTAGTTTTTCAAGGGTTTCAGTGTTTTATTGTATTTTTGGTATTTCAAAGTTTTATTAAGGGTTTTCATGGTTTTAATTGGCTTTTACGAATTTAAGGATTTTATTAATTACTTTGGATTCTTATGGGTTTTAAGGGTTATTATGTTTTTTTGGATTTTAGGGGGGGAATGAGTTTTTTTAGTCGTTAAAATGTTTTTTATAGTTTTTAGAAATTTTAGGTGTTTAAAGAGGGTTTTTAGAGATTTAGTGGTTTTTCAGGATTTTTACAGTTTTTATGATTTTTATGGGTTTTTATGGGTTTTTATGGTTTATAGTAGTATTATGGTTTTTAGGGTCATTTTAGGTTTTTTATTTTTTTTTGGAATTTTATTGTTTTTTAAGGCTGTTATTTTTTTAGGATTTGAATATATTTTATTGATTTTTTGGATTTTTACATTTTTAGGTTTTTTTGAATATTTTATGTTTTCATGTGGTTTAGAGATTTTTAGTGGTTTTGGGGGGTTTTGGGTTTTTAAGGGGTTTTAGCATTTTTATGGTTTTTAGGGGTTGTAAGTTTTTTTATGCTTCTAAACTTTCCATTGGGGTTTTCCGGGATTTAGGTATTTTTACATTTTTAATGGATTCTTTGGGCCTTTTTATTTTTTTTGGATTTTTAGGGATTTTACGAGGTTTTAATGATTTTAGGGTTTTTATGGTTTTTTGGGT
This sequence comes from Viscum album, assembly GCA_963277665.1. Taxonomy (NCBI): domain Eukaryota; kingdom Viridiplantae; phylum Streptophyta; class Magnoliopsida; order Santalales; family Viscaceae; genus Viscum; species Viscum album. The sequence continues at coordinate 1,120,752,686 of OY728152.1, forward strand.
TTTTAATGTTTTTTTGGGTTTTATGGGTTTTTATCTTTTTTCATGTTTTAAATCGGTTTTAGTGTTTTTTGTGTTTTTTTGTGTTTTTAGTATTTTTTATGGTTTTATGGACTTTAGTGGTTTTATGGTTTTATGGTTTTGGGGTTTTTATGGTTTTTATCATTCTTTAGGTTTTTAGGGGTTTTAAGCATAATTTGGTTTTCAGGTTTTCATCAGTTTTGTCAGGGGTATTATGGTTTTTTACATTTTTTGGATTTTTAGGGATTTATTGAAATTTTGTGTATTTTAGGGTTTTTATGGATTTTTTGGGTTTAGGGATTTTTATGGTTTTGAGGGGTGTAAGTGTTTTTTGGTTTTAGGGTTTTGTTAGGTTTTTTCAGGGTATTAGGGGTTTTTAGATATTTTTATGGTTTTTAGGATTTTTATGGGTTTTTAGAGTAGAAAAGGATTTTGATACATTTTAGGATTTTTTAGGTTTTTAGAGTTTTATGGTTTTTTTGGATTTTATGGTTTTGAGGATTTTTTTGGATTTTAGGGTTTCTTGAGTTTTTGGGGGTTTTTGTGTTTTATTAACATTTTTATGAATTTAAATGGTTTTAAGTGTTTTTATGGGTTTTTAGGGTCTTCTAAGGGTTTTAGGGGTTTTATTGTTTTTAGGTTTTTAGAGGATTAAAGTATATTTAGGGTTTTTAGGTTTTCTTATGGGTTTTCAGGGTTTTGGGGTTTTGCATTTCTAGGTATTTTAAGTATTTTTTTAGGTTTTATATAGTTTTTAGGGTTTTAGGGATTGCGATGGTTATTAGTATTTTTTAGGGTTTTAGCATTTTTTAGATTTTATGGAGTTTTATGTGTTAATAGGTTTTTACAGTTTTCTTTGGGGGAGGGGGTTAATGGATTTTAGTGTTTTTACTTATTTAGGATTTTTTTTGGATTTTTTTGGATTTTTTTGTATTTTCCAGATTTTTTGGGATTTCGGTGTTTTGTTGTGTTTTTAGGGTTTTGGGGGTTTTATGGTATTTTTGGGTTTTATGGTTTTTTCTATGTTTTTAAGGATTTTATGAGTTTTTAGGATTTTTAATGTTTTTTAGGGTATAAAGGATTTTTAGATTTTTATTGGTTTTGCATGGTTTTTATGGGTTTTTAGGGTTTTTATTATTTTTAGGTATTTTATGGATTTTAGTTTTTATAAATTTTTAAGGTTTTCATGGTTTCAATTGTTTTAGGTTTTTATGTTTTTCTTAGGGGTTCTAATGGTTTTTTTGGATTTTAATGTTTTAGGTATTTTTAGGGATTTGTTAGGAATTTTATCATTTTAGGGGTTTTAGGTTTTTTTGGGGTTTCAAAGGGTTTTTAGTGTTTTTTAATTTTTTTAGGGGTTTAAATGTTTTTTAGAGTTTTTAGGGGCATTTTGGAGTTATATTTTTTTTATTATGGTTTTGGGGTTTTTATTGTTTTTAAGTGACTATAGTTTTTTAATTTTTTAATCGTTTTAAGTGTTTTTGTGTTTTATGGATTTCCTAGTGACTTTCCAGGCTCTTTGGGTTTTTATATTTTTATGGATTTTTTTATTTTTTAAAATTTTTATAGGTTTTTGTATTTTTAGGAATTATGATTGTTTTTAGGGTTTTTGGGTTTTTAGGGTTTTTGGAGTTTTTAGGTTTTTTTGGGGCTTTATGTGTTTTTTTATGGTTTTTATGGCTTTCTTAGGATTTTTTGGGTTTAAGATTTTGTTATGTTTTCACAGATATTTAAAAAAAAATATGATTTTTATGGGGTGTTTGGGTTTTTGGGGATTTTGAGTGTTTATTGTTTTTTATTGTTTTTAGGGGTTTTATGGTTTTGTTTGGATTTTTGGGTTATTTTGAGTTTTTAGGGTTTTTAATTTGTTTATATTTTTTTAATGTTTTTATGGATTTAAAGGTTTTTTAGATTTTTCGTGGTTTAATGGTTTCTATGTATTTTAATAAGGTTTTGGGGGGTTTAATAGTTATTAGGTTTTCTAGGGTTTTTAGGGTGGGTTAGGGTTTTTAGCATTTTTTAATATTTTTAGGGGTTGTAAGTGAATTTAGGTTCGTTTGGTTCTCATATGGGTTTTCAGGGTTTTAACATTTTTTGGGATTTTAGGGATTTACATGGATTTTTATGGATTTTTAAGATTTTTAGGGATTTTGTTAGTATGGGTTTTTAAGGAATTTTTGGTTTTTTTGAATTTAAATTTTTTTTCTAGGTTTTAAGTGATTTTAGTGTTTTTAGTGGTTTAAGGGGTTTTATGGTTTTTTTATGGGTTGTTAATCTTTTGGGGGTGTCTATGATTTTTATGTACTTTTATGGGGTTTTATGGTATTTTTATGATTTTATAAGGGTTTTATCATTTCAAGGATTTTTTGGGGTGTTAAGTGTTTTTTGGGTTTTTTGTTTCTCTTAGTGATCTTCAAGGTTGTTTGGGTTTTTTAGATTTTTATGGATTTTGACTTTTTTTTTGTTTTTTGGGTCTTTAGGGATTTTAAGTGTTTGTGGGTTTTTTGGTTTTTATGGATTTTTTGATATTTTTTGTTTTTAAGGTTTTTTATAGTGTTTAATGTCTTAATGGGTTTAAGCAATTTTTAGTGTTTTTGGGGATGTTTATGGGTATTGTTGTTTTTATGATTTTAATGGTTTTTATGGGTTTTACTGATTTTTCTGTTTTTTAGTTTTTTATGGTTTTTAGCATTTTTAGGTTTTTTGGGGTTTTAAGTGTTTTTAGTTTTTCAAGGTTTTCCTAGAATTTTTTGGATTTTAGGGATATTTTTAACACTTTTAGTGTTTTTTAAATATTTTTTGGATTTTTATTAATTTTATGGTTTTTAGGGGTTCTATGGGATTTTTGGATTTAATGGTTTTTTGAGTTTTTAGTGTTTTAATGGTTTTTAATGGGTTTATTTGCATTTGGTTGTTTTTATGGATTTTATATGGTTTTAAGGGTTTTAGGGGATTTTATCATTTTGAGAATTAGGTATTTTTAGGGGGTTTTAGGGTTTTTATCAATATTTATGTTTTTAGGGGTTTTAAGTGTTTTCTTATTTTTATAGGGTTCTTATAGTTTTTCAAGGTTATTCTGTGTTTTGGGGGTTTTGAGGAGTTTAGCTTAATTTTATGGTTTTTTGAGTTTTTTAGGATTTTAGTAGTTTTATGTTTTCTTTGGTTTTTATGGTTTTTAAGTGCTTTTCCGGGACTTTAGGATTTTTTATGTTTTTCTTGAATTTTATCATTTTTATGGTTTTGGGGATTTTGAGTTATTTTAGTGTATTTATATTTTTTAGCATTTTTTGGGATTTTAGGGGGTTTTCGTGGTTTTAGGTTTTTAAAGGTTTCTTAAGGTTTTTAGGGTTTTTTATATTTTTATGGAATTTAATTTTTTTAGGATTTTTATTTTTTTTTGGGTTTTTAGGTTTTATGAGGGTTTTTAAATTTTTTATAGGATTTTTGGATTTTTGGATTTTCATGGTTTTTGGAGTTTTTTTTTCATTAAGTTTGTTTATGTTTTTCTACCTTTTTTAGGGGTTTACCGGGTTTTAGATTAATCGGTTTTTAGGATTTATATGTGGTTTTATGGTTTTTATTATTTTTTATGGTATTTAGCACTTTAATTATTTTTTTGGGTTTTTAGCGCTGTTAGGTTTCTGGGCGGCCTTAAGAATTTATAGTTTTTTAAGTTTTCTTAGGAATTTTCCGGGTTTTTTGGTTTTCTATTATTTTGGGGAATTTTAGTGCCTTTTTAAGTTTTTAATAATTTTTTTGGATTTTGTGGGATTTTGGGGGGGGGGGGTTGGGTCTTTGGGTTTTTATGGATTTTTTGGTTTTTTATGCTTTTGTTGAGTTTTTAGGGCCTTTATAGGTTTTCAGAGTTTTTAATGTTTTTAGGGGTTTAAATGGATATTGGTGTTTTAGTTGGTATTTAAGGTTTTTATTGGAATTTTTGGTTTTTTTTTTGTTTTTAGGGGTTTTATGGTTTTTAGTTCTTTTTAGGTTCCTTTGGAGTTTTTAGGGTTTTTAGTGTTTTTAGGTTTTTAAGGGTTTTATGTGTTTTCAGGTTTTTCGATTTTTATGGGTATTTTGGGTTTTGGTGGTTTTTTATGTTTTTAGGTGTTTTTAGTTATTTTTAATATTATTATTATTATCATGTGTTTTAGGGATATTGAGGGGTTTTTTGGATTTTTATGATTTTTATGATTTTTTGTTTTTTTAGAGTTTTTAGATTTTCTAGGGGTTTTATATGTTTTATGTTTTTTGATGTTTTCATCAAGGTTTTCAGGGTTTTTAGTGTTATTTACATTTTTACGTATTTTTTGTGCTTCATTAGGATTTATATGGTTTTAGGGTTTTTAGGAAGGTTTGTGGGTTTCAGTGTTTTTAGGGGGTTTTTATGTTTTTGGGTTTTTGAGTTTTTTTGGGTTTTATGGATTTTAGAGTTTATTAACATTTTTATGGGTGTAAATGGTTTTTATAGTTTTAGTGGGTTTTAGGGTTTTATATTATTTTTGGTTTGTATTATTTTTAGGGTTTAATGATTTCATGTGTTTTTAGGTTTTTCGGGTTGTTTTTGGAGGTTTAGGTTTTTTTATTATTTTTAGGATTTTTGGTAGTTTTAAGTGTTTTAAGTTTTTTAGGTTTTTTAAGGGGCTTTCACGGTTTTTAGGGTTTTTAATTTTTTAGAATTTTTATGGATTTTTTTACATTTTTATGGTTTTTGGATGATTTTGGGATTTTTAGGGGTTTTAGGGGTTTTAAGGTTTCTTAGGGGTTTTAAGGTTTCTTAGGGGTTTTTAGGTTTTAATATTTGTTTTGGATTTTAAGTTTTTTTTGGTTTTTTAATGTTTTCTTAGGGGTTTTCAAGGTTTTATGTTGTGTTTTGTTTTATTTTATTTTTATGGATTTTTATGATTTTATGGATTTTTATGTTTTTATGAATTTCTTGGTTTTAAAGGGGTTTTTGGGTTTTTTAGGTTAATATATTTTTTTGGGGGTTTAGGAGTTTTTTTGAGTTTTTAGGGATTAAAAGGTTTTCAGAAGTATTTTAAAAAAATTGAGGTTTCTAGGTGTATTTGATTTTTTAGTGTTTTTAAATGGTTTTTATGGGGTTTTAGGGTTTTTATGGTTTTAAGAGGTTTTTATGAATTTAGGGGGTTTATGGTCTTTTAGGGTTTTAGTGTTTTCTGAAATTTTATCTTTTTAAGGATTTAAATTTTTTGGGTATTATGGTTTTCATAAGGGGTTTCATGGGTTTTAGTTTTTTTAGGTTTTCTATGGATTTTTCTTGATTTTTAGTTTTTTTGGTTTTTAGTGTAATTAGGGATTTTGAGGGTTTTTTTGGTTTTTTAGTGTTTTTACAGTTTTTGAGTTTTTTTGGTTTTAGGGGTTTAAATAGTTTTTTTATTATTAAGTTTTTCTTAAGGCTTCTCAAGGATTTTAGGGTATTTATGTTTTGGGGTATTTTTAGGAAAGTTTAATGTTTTTTGTGATATTGTAGGGTTTTATGGATTTTAAGGGATTTTTGGGTTTGTAGGAGTTTTAGTGTTCATATTTTTTTTTGTGATTCTAGGGTTTTTTAGTTTTTTGTAGTTTTATGGTTTTTAATGTTATTAACATTTTTAGGCTTTTAATGGGGTTTTATAGTTTTTAAGGGTTTTAGGGATTTTACAGTTTGTAGGTTTTTTATAGTTTTTATGGGTTTTTAGGGTCCTTGTTTTTTATGGTGTTTATTATTTTTTTAAATTTTAGGGGTTTTAAGTGATTTTATTTTTTATGGTTTTCATATTATTTTTCATGTTTTTTTTGTTTTTACATTTTTATGTATTTTAGGGGTTTTTTTAGTTCGTTTTGTTTTTTATGATTTTTAGATATTTTTTGGATTTTAGGAGTTTTTACGGTTTTTAGTGTTTTTAGATTTATCTTAGGGGTTTTCCTGGATTTTTAGTGATTTTTAGTTTTTTAGGGATTTTTATGGAATTTTTATGATTTTTATGTTTTTTTGGATTTTAGGGATTTTGAGGGTTTCAGGGTTTTGAATGTTTTTTTAGATTTTAGGTTTATTTATATTTTTCAAGGATTTTAAGTGTTTTTAGAGTTTTTTTATCATTTTTACCGGTTTTAATGGTTTTGAGTGCATTTTTACGGGGTTTATGAGTTTTAATGGTTTTTAGAGGGCTTGATGGTTTTATGGGTTATAAATGTTTTAGAGTTATTTTACGGTTTTTAGGGTTTTTATTGTTTCTTTGGTTTTAGTAAATTTAAGGGTTTTTAGGTTTTGATGTTCTTCTTTGGGTTTTCTAGGGTTTTAGTGTTTTTATGTTTTTAGGTATTTTTAGGGATTTTTATTGATTTTAATTTTTTTAGGTTTTTTATGGATTTTGGATGTTCAAGGATTTTTAGGTTTCTTAGTGTTTTTAACTCTTTTTAGGTTTTCTAGGGGTTTATGTGTTTTTAGGTTTTTATGGTTTTCATATAGGTTTTATAGGGTTTTAGGGTTATTATATTTTAATGAATATTTAAAGATATTCTAGATTTTAATAAATTTTTAGGGTTTTTACTGATTTTGAGGGTTTTATGGATTAAAGGGGTTTTTGGGGTTTAGGGTTTTTAGGGTTATTATGGATTTATCCAGGTTTTTTTAGATTTTTAGTGTTTTATGATTATTCATATTTTTTATGGGTTTTAGGAGTTTAAATGGATTTTTGAAATTTTAGTTGGGTTTTATGGTTTTTAGGGATTTTTAGGATTTTTAAGGTTTTAAGTGGATTTTAAGAATTTTAGTGTTTTTTTGGTGCTTTATGGTTATTTGGGGTTTTAAATGTTTTATTAGGGTTTTAGGGTTTTTTAGGTTTTCAGGTATTTTTATGGAATTTTTGTTTTATAATGATTTTTAGGGGTTGTTGGGATTTTGAGGGTTTTATGGTTTTTAAGGGTTTGATAGGTTTTTAGAAATTTTTGGGGTTTTAAGTGTTTTTACATATTATGGTTTTCATAGGGGTTTTGATGGTTTTTTTATTTTAGGGATTTTTAGGATATTTATTGGGGATTATGGTTTTTGGGGATTTTGTGGGTATTTATTGTTTTTATGATTTAATATTTTTTATGGTTTTTTGGGCTTTTAGTTTTTTAGAGTAATTTTAGTGTTTTGAGTGGGATTTTGAGTTTTTATGGGGTTTTTAATGGGTTTTAGTGGTTTTATTTTTTTATGAGATTTATGGTTTTTAGTCTTTTATAGGTCTTGATGGGGTTTTAATTGTTTCTCGGTTTTTTTGGGTTTCTTTTTGGTTTTTGGGGTTTTTAGAGATTTTTACATTTTTTGATATTTTTAGGGAATTTAAGGGTTTTTATGGTTTTTAGGTTTTTAGGGACTTTGTAGGTTTTAGGTTTTTATGCATTTTATGTTTTTTTGGTGTTTTATGTTTTTTTAATTTTTATGAGTTTTTTAGGGTTCATGTTTTTTTAGTTTCTTAACATTTTGTGGGAAAAGAAGGAACAGGATTAGGCTATTCATGGCTGCCAAAGTATTTTATAAAAAAACAAATAAAGATAGGGCCATAGTCAAACAACCCATTCCCAATAGAAGCTACAGTATGGGGTCACCAACAGTACAAAAACTAAATAAAACACTATCATCATTTCCCAGCCAAGAAGAAACCAGCATCCAAAAGTTCAATTTCCAGCAATCATCCCCTCCTACTCCATTAACTTCTAGCATTTCACACCCTGCAGCATAGACAACAACATAGGACCACCAACTCCCACACCTAGAACCATTCTGATTCACCCAGAACCCCTTGTTCAAACCCAGATCCAAACAGCCCCTCTAGCAACCAAGTAATCACACAACATGACAAGACAGCGCCTAGCCGCTCGCTTAAATTCCATCAACTAGCACTGATATCCCCTCACAACTAATCCAGTCACAACCAATAATGCATCCAAATTGAAAACATAAAACCACCAGACAAAGATGTTATGAACAACTAATATTAAAATGAACAAATATCGGACCAAAAACTTTAGCAAGAACTGCGGGACTAATGAATCTGATTTAGCACCTCAAAAAATACACAAACCAACAATAGAACCAGATTGAAGCACAATTGAAGAAGACCTTCATCTTAAGCGATAAATGAAGAAGAAGTTGAGGAACTAAATTGAACAAAAACATTTATCTGCTACGCGAACTAATGGAAATGCCAAGGAACCAAATAACAACACAGACCTGCATCTTCTTCGCAAGAAAAAGATGATATTGGGGAAGGAGACCCAAAAACATGAACCATCCTCCTAGCTCCGTTGTATGCTAAGAATCGATCTAAAATGTGTCGTCACCTAATGAACTGAGCCAAACTGAGACCACAATGTTCCATGATAGAATATCACTACTGCAAAAGCCAATCCATTCCATGATCCGAAGTGGAGACCCGAACCAAGCTGCTGCTCAGAACAAAATAATCTGCTGAAGAGACTTGGAAACTCAATTTCCTTTGATCCACACAGCATCTCCAGAGCCCTCCAACACTGATAAGCTGGGTTGTCCTCCACAAGTGTGCCGCCTAGGAGATCGCTAAGGACCACCCGAAACCCTACACCACTTACCATTTTTGGGGTATATAGTGATTTTAGTGATTTTAGTGGGGTTTTACAGGTTTTATGGGTTTTAAGGGGATTTTAAGGGTTTTAGGGGTTATTTTTTGTTTTTAGGGTTTTTAGGGATTCTAGATTATTTTGAATTTTTATGATTTTATGGGTTTTAAGTGTATTTAGGTTTTATAGTTTTCATAGGGTTTTTCCTGGTTTTCATGGGGTTTTACATTTTTATAGATTTTTTGGGTTTCTTAGGATTATTATGGGTTTTTATGTATTTTTATGTATTTTTAGATTTTTTATGGTTTTTAGGGTTTTTAGGGATTAAATGATTTTTGTGGTTTTGGGGTTTTATTTTAAATTTTTATTTTTTATAGAGTTTTAGATTTTTCTAATGTCTCTAGGGGTTTAAAGGGTATTTAGAATTTATAGTGTCGTGTGGGGTTTTAGTGGGGTTTTAGGGGTTCTATGAGTTTTAGTGGTTTTTATGGTTTTGAGGGGTTTTAGGGGTTTTAGGGTCTTTTTAGGGTATTTATCATTTTATTTTTATTTTTAGTGTTTTTATGTTTTTATAGGATTTTATGGTTTCCTTAGGGGTTTATGATTTTTTTTGTTTTTATATATTTAGTAATTTTTATAGAGATTTTTTAATTTTAATGTTTTTAGGGAGTTTTAGGGTTTTAGGGGTTTAGGGTTTTTAGACGTTTTAGGCAATTTCAAGTTTTTAAGGGTTTCTTATACTTGATCAGGGATTTTAGGTTTTTTTACTTTATAGGGATTTTTTAGTATTTTTAGGGGTTTTAGGGATTTTAGGGATTTTGAGGGGTTTTAGGGTTTTTTCTATTTTGTCTTTTAGGGTGTTTTTTTGAGTTTTTATATATTTAATGTTTTTATTGTTTTTTAACATTTTTAGTGATTTAATGGTTGTTTTGAATTTTTTTAGTGGTTTTTTGGTTATTTATTTTTATTTATGGTTTTTGTGCATTTTTATAGTATTATTTTTTTAGGTTATATTAAGGGGTTTTAGTGTTTTCGGGTTTTTTAGGTTTTCAGGGGTTTTATTTCTTTTTAGGTTTTTAAGGTTTTCATAGGATTTTTGGGGTTTTTAGATTTATTTTTTTAAGGATTTTAAGGAATTTTTTATGATTTTTATGAGTTTTATGGTTTTTAGGGATTTTTATTGGTTTATAATATTTTAGGATTTTTTATTTTTATGTTTTTTAGGTTTCTAGGGGATTGAAGTGTTTTTTTGGTTTTGAAGGTTCTCTTATTTTTTAGGTTTTTTTGTGTTTTTACATTCTTAATTGTTTTTATTAATTTTAATAATTTTACTGGGTTTTTAGTGTTTTTAGGTATTCTGATGGGTTTTATAATTTTTATTGATTTAGTGGTTTTCATGGTATTGAGCAGTTTTTAGGTTTTTTGGGGTAATAATTGTTTTTAGTTTATAAGGTTTTTTGGTTTATTAGGGTTTTTATGTTACAGTTATTTTGAGGGAATTTTTAGTTATTTTTTGTTTTTTAGTGTTTTTTTGTGGATTTTGAGGGTTTTAGGGTCTTTAGTGTTTTTATTTATTTTTGTGTTCTATTGATTTTTTGAGTTTTTTATGGGTTTTAAGGTTTTTTTGGGTTTTTAACATTTTTAGGGTTTGAAGGGATTTTATATTTTTTAGTGATTTTGGGTTTTTTTGTGTTTTTTTGGTTTTTAATGGTTTAATGGGGTTTTCATATTTTTTTGTCTTTTGGGGGGTTTTCTAGATTTTTAAATTTTTAGGGATTTTAGAGGGTTTTTTGGGTTTCTATATTTTTATGTTTTTAGGGGTTTTGATTGGTTTTAAGGTTTTAAGGTTCACTTAATATATTTCATGATTTATGGGGACTTTTTACATTTTTAGGTATTTTTTCGTTTTTTATGAATTTTATGATTTTTAAGGATTTGAATTATTTTTAGGGTTTTTATGTTTTTTTTGGATTTTAATGTTTTGTTTGAGTTCTTTAGGGGTTTTATGTTTTTTTATAATATGTTTAAAATTTTATGAGTTTAAAGGGGTTTTAGAGTTCTTATTGGGTTTAGGGGTTTTATGGGGTTTCAAAGTTATAAGGTTCATATAGGTTCTCAAGGTTTTTAGTATTTTTAGGGTTTTTATCAATTTTTAGTTTTTAGGGGTTTTAATTGTTCTTAGTTTTTTAATGTTTCTTCAGATTTTTTAGGGTTTTAAGGGTTTTACTTTTTTAATGATTTCTATGTATTTTTAATATATTTTATAGATATTAGGGCTTCTAGAGATTTAGAATGTTTTTAGGGGTTTTAGTGGGTTTTTTGTTTTAATGGGTTTTTTGGGTTTTTATGAGTTTTTTTATTTTTAGGTGTTTTATGGTTTTTAGATTTTTTTACTGTTTTATGGATTTAAAAGTTTTTTATGGTTTTAGTGGTTTATAAGGCTTTTAGGGGGATTTATATATTTTTATAATTTTATGTATTTCAGGGTTTTAGGGGTTTAAGTGTATTTTTTGGTTTTTTACATTTTGTTTGGGTTTTGGGGGGGTTTATGTGCTTTTAGGGTTTTATGGTTCTCTAAGGGTTCTTCAAGGTTTTTGGTATTTTTAATTTTTAATATAGTTTTACGGAATTTTTTAGGATTTTTATGGGTTTTTAGGTATTTTGAGTGTTTTCAGAGTAATTAGGATTTTTAGGGTGTTTTTGGTTTCTTTGCGATATTTTTTTTAGTTTTTATGGAATTTAAGGTTTTTTATAATTTTTAACAATTTAAGGAGTTCAAAGGGATTTTATAGTTATTAGTGATTTTAAGGGTATTTATTGGTTTTATAATTATTTTTATGTTTCGTATGGTTATTATGGTTTTTAGAGAATTTATGGGTTTTAAGGGTTTTATCATTTTTTAGGTTTTTAGGGATTTCAATTGGTTTTAGGTGTTTATTATTTACTTAGGGGTTTTGGGTGTTTTTATTTTTTTTATAATTTTTAGGTATTTTTAGAATTGCTATGTGGTTTTATGATTTTTGCGATTTAAGGGGTTTTAGGATGTTAATGGTTTTTATTTTTAGTTTTTCTTTGGTTTTTGCAGTTTTTTGAGTTTTTTTGTTTTTAAAGGTTTTTTAAAGTGTTTTTTTTTGAAATTTTATGGTTTTACAAGTTTTTAGTGTTTTTAGTGGAGTTTTAGGGTTTTTATTGTTTTAGGGATTTTTAAGGTTTTTTGTGGTTTTAGGATTTTTATGGGGTTTTAGGGTTTTTATCATTTTTAGTGTTTTTAGTATTGTTATGGGTTTTAAATGTTTGTAGTTTTTTATTGTTTTCATATAGTTTTAAAGGTTTTTAGGGTTTTTTGATGTAAGGATTTATAGGAATTTTTTTTGATTTTTATGTTTTTTAGGTATTTTGAGAATTTGGGAGTTTTTATTGGTTTTTAGTGTTTTTTGGGTTTTTTGGTTTTCTAGTTTTATTTTGGTTTTATCATTTTTTGGGGTTTTATATTTTCTTGGTTACTGTTGTTTTCTTAGGGATTTTCATTGATTTAGGGGGTTTTATGTTTTTTAGGTATTTTTATGGATTTTTAGGATTTTTAATAATTTTTAGGGATTTTAGGGATTATAGTGGTTGTAGGATTTTTACGGGTATTAGTGTGTTGCTTTGGTTTTTAGGGGTTTTCTTAATTTTTTTTGTATTTTTTAGTTTTTATAGTTTTTACCATTTTTAGGTGTTTAAAAGAATTATAGAGTTTATAGTGGGTTTTAGGGTTTTTATGGGTTTTAGTGGTCTTTATTGTTATTAGGGGATATTAAGGTCCTTTTGTATTTATTTAGGGTTTTAGTATTTTATCATTTTTATGGGTTTTATCCGTTAATAGGTTTTTAGTTTTTCTTTTGGGTTTTCAGGGTATTTTAGTGTTTTTAGATTTTAAGGTATTTTTTTTTGAATTTTTATGTTTTATACGGGTTTTCAAGATTTTGAGGGCTTTTATGGGGTTTTTGGGTTTTTATTGGATTTTACAGATTTTATAATTTTTTGGGTTTGTCAAGGGTATTAATTGTTTTTATTTTATTAATGTTTTATAAAGGTTTTTCAGGTTTTTCAGGATTTTTTTCTCTATTTTTGGGTTTTTTGGGTTTTTTAGGATTTTTAGGGTTTGTAGGGGTTTTAGGGTAGTTAGGAATATTGAAGGGTTGTATGGATTTTTGGTGTTTAATGGGTTTGGGGTTTTAAGGTATTTGTTTGAGTTTTATAGGGGTCTTATGTTTTTTGGAGTCTTAAAAAATTATAGGTATTTAAATGGGTTTTTTTGGTTATTTTGTGTTTTTATGGATTTTGAGGTTTTTCAATTATTTTATGTGTTTTATGGTATTTTGTGGTTTTAGGTTTTTATGTTTTTTAGTGTTTTTTATGTTTTTGGCAGTTTTAAGTTTTTTTTAGGTTTTCTTAGGGGTGTTCAGGGTTTATTTGTTTTTTATAATTATTGGTAATTTTAAGAATTTTTAGTATTTTTATGGGTTTTTAGAATTTTTTTTATGGATTTGGGGGGTTTTAGAGTTTTTATAGTTTTTATGATTTTTTGGATTTTTTGAGTTTTTAGTGGTTTTACGATTTTTTTTTGAGTTTTTTTTATCATTTTTATTTGTTTAAAGTGCATTTATAGTTTTTAGTGGGGTTTAGGGGTTTTATGGGTTTTATGGTTTTTAATTATTTTTAGGGGTTTTATGGTTTTATGGATTTTTAATGGTTTTAATGGTTTTAGCATTTTTAGGGATTTTAGAGATTTTTTGTGTTTTTAGGTATATATGGTTTTCTTATTATTTTTTAGGGTTTTAGGGTTTTCCTTGTTTTATGAATTTTATAGTGTTTTTTGGGTTTTTTGGGTTATAGTAATTTTGATGATATCAAGGTGTTTTTAGAGTTTTTATGGGGTTTTTAGGTTTTTCATAATTTTTTATTCTTTTGAGTTGATTGAAATATTTTTAGTTTTTATGGATTTCTTAGGGATTTTAGGGATTTTAGGCTTCTTTATATCTTTCATGGGTTTGGGTATTTTTTATGATTTTTATGGTTTTTAGTGTTTTTAGTAATTTTATGGAGGTTTTGGGTTTTTAATGGGTTTAGGGTTTTATGGTTTTTTGAGTATTTAGCATATTTATATTTTTTATAGGTTTTAAATTGTTTCTATGTTTAAATGGTATTTTTATTTTTCCTGATATTTTAGGAATTTACGTGTTTTATGGTTTTAGTGGTTTTATGGTTTTAGGTTTTTTGAATTTGTTAGGTGTTTAGAATTTTTTATTTCAATTGATTTTTAAATTTTTTTAGGTTTGTAAGGTTTAGTTAAGGGGTTTCAGGGCTTTAATGGGTTTTTCATTTTTAGGGATTTTTTTTATATTTTTTATATTTTTTAGTTTTTTAGTTTTTCTATGGATTTGGGAGTTTTTCGGGTTCATAGATTTTTACGGGGTTGTTGGTTTTTTTTTATTTTTTATGTTTTTTAAGGGTTTGATGATTTTTTTATCATTTTTAGAGATTTAATCGGTTTTAAGATCATTAGTAGGTTTTAAGGGTTTTATTGGTTTTTTTCTTTTTATGGGTTTTAGGTGTTTTTATGATTTTTTTGGGTTTTATCATTTATATGGTTTTATGGGTTTTAAGAGTTTTTATGTTTTGATGTATTTTAGTGTTTTTAGTATTTTTTTCATTTTATACATTTTTAGGGATTTTAGTGATATTTTAGTTTTTTATTATTTGTTTAGGTTTTAGGGATATTGAGGGTTTTTATGTTTTTTGGATGTTAGGGATTTTTGAGTTTTTAGGGGTTTTACATTTTTTAGATTTTTTGAACATTTTTGGTGGTTTAAAGGGATTTAAGAATTATTATTTTGGTTTTAGGGGTTTTAAGTGTTTGATGGTTTTCAGGGGTTTTATGTTTCTTAAGGGTTTTAGGGATTTCACAGATTTTTCATGTTTTATATTTTTAGGTTTATATGGGTTTTAAGTGTTTTATTTGTTTAATTTTTTCTAATGGGGTTTAGGGTTTTTAAAAAGCTTCAGCATTTTAAAAAACAAATTATGATTTTTAGCGATTTTCAGGGGTTTTATGGATTTTTAGGGATTTTAGGGTTTTTATAGATTTTTGTGTTCTCTGTATTTTTTTTTTTGATTTTTTAGGGGTTTTTAAATATTTTGGTTGTTTATAGGGGTTTTATGTGATTTTAGGGGTTTCTATTTTCATTATGAGTTTTTATGGGTTTTAGGGGGTTTTATGGTATTTTTAGTGGATTTTAGGGGGTTTTCCATTTTTTAGGTTTTTAGAGGTTTTATCTGTTTTTATGTTTATAAGGTTTTCTTCGAGTTAATAAGGGATTTTTTTACATTTTGGGATTTTTATGATATTTATGTGTTTTAATGAATTTTAGGGATTTTGGTGGGTCTTAAAGGTTTTTTATGTTTTTATTAGGTTTTATGGTTTTTTTGCATTTTTAGGGTTTTAGGGGCCGGAATTTTTTTTTGTTTTCTTTGGGGGTTTTAGGTTTATATTGTTTTCATGGATTTTTTGGCATTTTTTAGTATTTTATGGACTTTTAGGGACTTATATATTTTGATGGTTTTTAGGTTCTTAAGGTTTTTATGGATTTTTTGGGGTTTTTTGTTTTATGATTTTAAGCATTTTTTTGTATATTTTTTATTGTTTTAAGCATTTAATGAATTTTTAAAGTGTTTAGTTAGATTTTTTGGGGTTATATGTGTTTATATGTGTTTTTATGGGTTTTATGGGTTTTTATGGATTTTACGTGTATTTAGGGGTTTTATGGTGTTTTAGGGTTTCTTGGTTTGTATCATTTTTAGGTCTTTTTTCAAGGAAAACATAAATATATATGAATGGAATTATTATTTTTAGGGTTTTAGTGGTTTAACCTATTTTTATCTTCGTAAGGTTTTCCTTGGTGTTTTTAGATTTTTCTGATCTTTTACATTTTTTGGGATTTTTGTGATTTTTTCGGATTATTATGGTTTTTAGGGTATTTCAGGATTTTGAGGAGTTTTTGGGATTTTGGGGGTTTTGGGGATTTGGGGGATTTTATGGGTTTTATGGATAATTTTCATTTTTAAGGTTTTCAATGGTTTTTAGTGTCTTTTAACATTTATAGGTTTCTAAATGGGTTTTTAAATATTTTAGTAGTTTTTATTGGTCTTAAGGTTTTTGGGGGGTTTAGAAGGTTTCATGGGTTTTTATGGTTTATAGGGGTTTTTTGATTTTTAGAGGTTTTTAGGGGTTTCCACATTTTTATGTTTTTAGGGGTTTTTTTATGATTCTATGTTTTTAGGGTTTTAGGCTTCTTTATGTATTTATAAATTTCTATTGATATTTTAAGTTATCATGGGTTTTAAAGGTTTTAGGGATTTTGATTTGTTTTAGGGTTATAGGGGGTTTTTTGGGTTTTTTTCCTTTTTAGGGGTTTTAAGGTTTTTAGAATTTTTTGAATAATTTTTGGGTTTAAAGTATTTTTGGAATTTTAAGTGGGTTTTAGTGTACTTATGGGTGTTGAGGGTTTTAGAGTTTTTAGGGTTTTTAGGTTTTTAGGTAATTTTGGTGTTTTAAGAGATTTTAGGTTTTTTTGGTGGTTTATGTGTTTTAGGTTTTTAAGGTTTTCTTAGGGGGGTTTAGAGTATTTTTAAGTATTTTAGGGTTTTTTGTAATTTTTTAGGATTTTAGGATTTTTTTGGTTTTTAGGGTTTTTGAGGGTTTTTATGGTTTTTAGGGTCTATGATTTTTGGGGGGTTTATATTTTTTTTGAATTTTTATAGGGTTTTAAGTTTATTTATAGTTGTAGTGATTTTTAGGATTTTTATGGGTTTTTAATGTTGTAGGGGAGTTTATAATTTTAGGGGTTTCATGGGTATCAAAGGCCTTTTTAGGATTTTTGAGGATTTTAGTGTTTTTAGAATTTTTATTGGTTTTAAGTGTTTTTATGATTTTATGGTATTCCCAGGGTTTTTGAGGTTTTTGGTGGTTTTTACGTTTTTTGGGATTTTAGGGATTTTTTCTGATTTTATGGTTTTTTGTAATTTTAGGTATTTTGTTGGGTTTTTTTTTGGGTTTTTGGGAGTTTTTTTGGGGTTTTGGGGATTCTAGATTTTATATGGTTTTTTTTGGGATTTTATGATTTTAAATATTTCTTAGGTTCTTTCAAGGATTTTAGTGTTTTAACATTTTTAAATAATTTTATGCTTTTTTAGTTTATGTTGGTTTTTGGGGTTTTATGGATTCAAATGGTTTTTAGGGTTTCAAGGGTTTTTTTGGTTATTAGTGTTTTTTGAGTTTTTTTTGTTATTATGTTTTTTTATAATTTTTATGGTTTTTAGGGGTTTAGAATTGGTTTTAGTGTTTTTGGGGATGTTTTAGGGATTTTATGGTGTTTTATGATTTTTATGGTTTTTAGTGTTTTTAATAATTTTTGGGTTATTTAAGGAATTTTGGGTTGTTTATATTTTTTCTGGTTTTTTATGTTTTATGTAAGGAAAAATGAAATATATATTAAATGAATTGGAATATTTTAGAGTTTTTGGTGGTTTAAAGTATTTTTTAGGTTTGAAGGCTTTCATAATGGTTTTTAGTGTTTTTACTGTCTTTTAGGATTTTAAGGTGGTTTTTTGGATTTTTTTAGGATTCTTATAGGATTTTTTTGGATTTTTAGGGTTTTTAGGGGTTTGGGGTGTTTTATTATTTAGGATTATTATGGTTTTTAGATTTTAGTGGTGTGTGGTTTAAGTTTTTTTAGTGGTTCAAATGTTTTTTAGGGTTTTCATCATTTTTAGGGGTTTAATGTGTTTTTAGAGTTTTAGTGGGTTTTTGGGGTTTTTTGGTTTTTGGGGGGTATTCATCTTTTTAAGGGGTTTTATTATTTATAGTGGTTTTGATGTTTTTAAGGTAATTTTTTGTTTTTAGGTTTTTGGCATTTTTTTAGTTTTTTAAAGGATTTAATTTTTAAAGCATTTGAATGTTTTTTATGTTTTTTTAGCATTTTTAGGGTTTTGGCACTTATAGGGTTTTTAAATAATAAAAATGTTTTTTATGGGTTTTAGGTATTTTTAGTGGTTTTAGGTTTTATTTGGGTTTTAGGGTTTTTAGAATATTTAGAGGTTTAGGGGTTTTAAGTGTATTTAGGGTTTTAATGTTTTTTTAGGGTTTTCATGGTTTTTTGGGTTTTACATTTTTTATGGATTTTCAAGACATTTTTTATTTTTATTGGTTTTTATGGATTTTAATTGGTTATTATGTTAGTGAGGTTTTAATACATTTTTTGGTATTTTTTTAGTTTTTTGATTTTTTTTGGGTTTTATGGCTTTTTTGTCATTTTTGAGTTTTAAATGGTCATTATAGTTTTTATTGTCTTTAATATTTTTAGGAGTTTTATGGATTTATATAGTTTTATGGTTTTTAGGGTTTTAGAGTTTTAGAGTTTTTATAAACTTTTAAATTTTTTGTGGTTTCAAGTATATTTTGGTTTTTTGTTTTTCTTAGGGGTTTTTCTATGGTTTTAAGGTTTTCTTTATATTTAATATTTTTTAATTATTTTATTAAATTTTTGTGGATATTTGGGTTTTTATTGATTTTTAGGGGGTTTATGGATTTTTAAGGTTTAGGGGGGGGGGGGGGTTTACTGTCTTTCAGTTTTATGGACTTCTTATGTTTTTTCAGGTTTTGAGGGTTTTTATGTTTTTAGGGTTTATTAGAGTTTTTTAGTATTTTTATTTTTTTTAGAGTACTTAGGGGTTTTTA
The DNA here is from genome assembly GCA_963277665.1 of Viscum album. Classification (NCBI taxonomy): domain Eukaryota; kingdom Viridiplantae; phylum Streptophyta; class Magnoliopsida; order Santalales; family Viscaceae; genus Viscum; species Viscum album. Next base: position 1,120,771,062 of record OY728152.1, read on the forward strand.
GGGGTTTTATAATTTTTTAGATTTTTATTGTATTTTGTTTTTTTTATTCTTGGGGTTTTTTGAGTTTTGGGTTTTTAGTGTTTTTAAACTTTTTTAGGTATTTAAAGGGTGTTTAGAGTTTTAGGGGGTTTTTAGGGACTTCTAGGGGTTTTACTGTTTTAGGATTTTAGGGGTGTAAAGTATATTTAGGTGTTTTTAGGTTTTCATATGGATTTTTAGGGTTTTTAGGGGTTTTTACATTTTTAGGTATTTTAAGTCTTTTTTAGGATTTATATAGTTTTTTGGGTTTGTAGGATTTTTTAGGGTCTTTTGTAATTTTAGTTTTTTATTGTTTTTAGGATTTTGGGGTTTTATGTGTTTTTTTGTTTTTATGGTCTTCTTATTGGTTTTTAGATTTATTAGTGTTTTTACATTTTTAGGGATTTATAGAGATATTTAGGATTTTTTTGGAGTTTTATGGTTTTTTGGGATTTTGATTGTTTTTAGTGTTTTTAGGGTCTTGGGGGTTTTATGGTACATTTTGGTTTTAAGGGTTTTTTATGTTTTTTTGGGATTTTTTTGGGTATTTATAGTTTTTAATGTTTTTTGGGATGTAGTGGGTTTTTATATTTTTATTCGTTTTGTTTGGATTTTATGTGGTTTTTTTGGTTTTTATTTTTTAGGGGTTTTAGATTTTTTAGGGTTTTAGGGGTTTTAAGTGTTTGTGGTTTTTATGTTTTTATTATTGGTGTTAAAGATTTTAGGTTATTTTATATTTTTTATTTTTAAGTGGGTTTAGGAATTTTATCGTTTTTAGGTGATTTAGAGTTTTTTTTGAGTTTTTGGGGACTTAGTTGGGATTTAAAGTTTTTAATGTTTTTAGGGGTTTGAATGTTTTTTAGTGTTTTTAGGGGGATTTTTGTTTTTTTGTGTTTTTGGGTTTATTATGTTTTTTGGGGGTTTTACGGTATTTAAGGTTTTATTGTTTTTTATGTTTTAAGGGTTGTAAGTGTTTTTATATTATTAAGGATTTCCTAGTGATTTTCAAGGTTTTTAACGTTTTTTATGTTTTTATGGTTTATTAGGTTTTTTCTAATTTTTATGTTTTTTAGTTTTTTAGGTATTTCTATGGATTTTAGGGTTTTTTATGGTATCATGGTTTTTAGGGTTTTTATCGTTTTTAGGGTTTTTGGGGGCTTTTAGTGTTTTTTTGGTTTCAATGGATTAATTTGGTTTTTTAGTATCTTAGTGTTTTTTATATATTTAGGAATATTTATAGGATTTTTATGATTTTTATGGAGTTTTTGGGTGTTTGGTGATTTTGAGGGTTTAGGGTTTTTTATTATTTTTAGAGTCTTTATGGTTTTTTGGGGTTTTAGGTTGGTTTAGAGTTTTTAGGGATTTTATTTGTTTAGATTTAATTAATGTTTTATGGGGTTTAATGGTTTTTTTGAGTTTTTAGTTTTTTTAGATTTTTTTGGATTCTTGTAATGTTTTTAGTGGTTTAATGGTTTTTAAAGATTCAAGAGTTTTTAGGGGGGTTTTGGGGTTTTTAGTATTTTTTATGTTTTTAGGGGTTTTATGTGAATTTAGATTCTCTAGTTTTTTATATGGATTTTTAGGGATTTTTCATTTTTTGTGAATTTAGTTTTTATTTTATTTTTTAGGATTTGTATGGATTTTGATGGTTTTTAGGATTTTTATTTTTTTTTTGAATTTTTTAGGGTGTTTTCAGTTTTTAGGTATTTTAATTTTTTTAGATATTTTAAATGTTTTCATGTTTCTAATGATTTTATTTATCTTTTTCGGTTTTTCAGGTCTTATGGGTTTTTAGGGTTTTTTTGTTTTTAGTGTCTTCATAGTTTTTATGGTTTTTAGGAATTTATGGTCATATAGGGTTTTTTGAATTTCTAGGTTTCTATGGGGTTTTATGTGTTTTTATGTTTTAAATGTTCTATTTGGGGATTTTAGGGGCTTTAGTGTTTTTTATGTTTTTTGGTATTTTAAGTGTATTTTGCTTATTTTAATGAGTTTTAGGGATTTTTGGGATTTTAAGTGGTTTTAGTGTTTTTAGTGTTTTTATAGTGTTTTAGGTTTTTGGGGGTTTTTAAAATTTTAGGGATTTTTATTGATTTTTTAGGATTTCCATAGTTTTTTTGGGTTTTTTGGGATTTTGTGTTTTTTAGGGGTTTCATATTTTTAGGGTTTTTGGAATTTTTAGGTTTTTATGTGTTTTTAGGTTTTCAGGTTTTTCATTGGGGTTTTCAGTGTTTTTAGTGTGTTTTATGTTTTTAAGGATTTTTATGGTTTTTATGGTTTTTAGGGTATTTCCGAATTTTGTGGGTTTTTAGGTATTTTAGCATTTTTTTGGTTTTTAGCGATTTTATGTTCATTACTAGTTTTATATGTTTTTAGGTTTTTATGTTGTTTTAGCGTTTTTAGGTTTTATAAATTTTTACCCATTTCTATATACTTTTTTTGGGAATTTCATAGTTTTTAGGGTTTTAGGGATTTTGAAGTTTTTTCGGGGGTTTTAGTGTTTTATGTTTTTTTGTGGTTTTAGGTTTTTTTAATTATTAGGGTTTTTATTTTTTTTAGAGTTTTTATTATTTTTACGGGTTTAAAGTGATTATATATTTTGTAATGGCTTTTATGGATTTATGGACATTTATGGGTTTTTATGTATTTATGGTGTTTTTTTGGTTTTTAGTGTTTTCATGGTTTTCTAAGGTTATTAGCATTTTTTAAGTTATTAGGGGTTTTATGTTTTTGTAGGATTTTGAGGATTTATTAAGGTTTTTCAGGGTTTTTAGCGGGTTTTATATTTTATGGGTCTTTATTTATTTTTAATAATTTTTATAGTTTTTATGGTTTTTTAGGTATTGTAGGGTTTTTTAGGATTTTTCATGTTTTTTATGTTTTTAAGGGTTTTAATTATTTTATCTTTCTAATATTTTCTTAGGGATTTTCATTGTTTTTTGGGATTTTTACATTTTTAGGGAATTTAAGTGTTTTTTTGGATTTTTATGGTTTTTAGGTTTCTTATGGATTTTAAGGGTTTTATGCTTTTCTTGGTTTTTAGTACATTTATGGGTTTTTGGGTTTTTATGGTTTTTTTGAGTTTTTAGGGTTTTAAAGAATTTCAGGGATTTTGGTGGCTAAAGGGTTTTTATAGTTTTTAGTATTTTTTAGGGTTTTTATGGGTTTTTTGTATTTTTAGGGGTTTTATGGGTTTTTATGGTTTTCAGGGGTTTTTTGAGTATTTTTGGATTTTGCAGGGTTTTATCCTTTTTTAATATTATTGATGTTTTAATGGTTTTTTCAGATTTTATGTTTTTTTAGCATTTCTCATGGCTTTAGGTTCTTTTTCATTTTTTTGGAATTCGGGACTTTTTAGGATTTGTATGATTTTTTTGTGTTTTTTGGAATTTTGAGGGTTTTTCTGGGTCTTCAGTGGTTTTTGTTTTTTTTTTGGGTTGTAGTGTTGGTTAGGTTTTTAGGGGTTCTAAATATTTTTAACTTTTTAAAGGATTTATTTGGGGTTTTTATGGGTTTACGGTTTTTTATATTTTAAAGGATTTAAGGGCTTTTTACATTTTTGTGGTTTTTATGTTTTTAGGGATTTTGAGGGGGTTTAGGGTATCTAGTTGTTTTAAGTTTTTTTAGTTTTTTATTGTCATAATGATTTTTTATAGTTTTTTATGGTTTTTAGGTTTTTGAAGGGTTTTTAGAGTTTTTAGTTGTTTTAGGGTTTTACGGTTTTTAGGATTTTAATGGTTTTTAGGGGTTTTATTGTATTTAGTGTTTTTTGGGATTTACTCTTTTTTATTTTTTAGGGGTTTAAGGAGTTTTTAGATTTTTAAGGCTTTGTTAGGGGTTCCCAAGTTTTTTTTGGTTTTTTACATTATTAGTGATTTTTAAGGCTTTATGGAGTAATTTGGTTTATAGGTTTTCTATGGATTTTTAGTTTTTTTAAGTGTTTTAGGGTTTTTACAGTTTTTATTCTTTTTTGGGGTTTTAGGTTTTTTTAGATTTTTGGGGTTTTAATTTTTCTTGGCTTCCTTAATTTTTTTAGCGGATTAAATTGTTTTTAGAGTTTTTATAGGGTTTTTAGGTATTTTATGTGTTTTTGTGTTCTGAAGGTTTTTGGGATTATTATGGTTTTATGGAATTTTAGGGGTTTTGGGTCATTTATGGTTTCTAAAATTTTTAGGTATTTTAGAATTTTAAGTGTTTTTAGGTTTATAAATGATTTTTAGGTATTTTCAATATTTTTAAAGGATTTTACATTTTTTAGGGATCGTTATGGATTTTTTAGGATTTATGGGTTTTTATGGATTTTGAGATTTTAAGGTTTTTTAGAAATTTTAGGGTTTTATTAATGTTTTATTGTATTTAAATGTTTGAGGATTTTTATGTTTTATTAGGTTATAAAGGGTTTGTTATGGGGTTTTGGGGTTTTTTATGTTTTTAGGTATTTTTAGGGAACTTTTATGATTTTTATGGTTTTATCAAATTTTGAGGTTTTAAAGTGGTTTTGGGGGGTTTTATGTTTTTAGTGGTTTCTTGGGTTTAGTTTTTAGATTTTTTTAATGTTTTTTTAATATATTAAGGTGTTTAAATTGATTTTAGGGTTCTTAGTGGTTTTAGGGTATTTATCCATTTATAGGGGTTTTATGATTTTTATGGGTTTTATGGTTTTTAGGGTTTTATGGGTTTTAGCTATTTTTAGTGTTTTCATGGGTTTTTAGGTATTTTAGCATTTTTTTGAGTTTTTATGGGTATTGAGGTTTTTAAAGATTATATTGTTTTTAGGGGTTTAAAGGAGTTTAAGAGTTTTTAGTGTTTTTAGGGTTTTTATGTATTTTATAGTTTTTAAGGATTTTAGTGGTTTTTATGGTTTTTATGGGGGCTTTATGTATTTAGGGTATTTTAGGGGTTTTTGATTTTTATCATTTTTAGGGGTTTTATGGGGTTTATGTGTTCAAATGTTTTTATTTCAATATTAGTGGACTTCGGGGTATGATTATTTTTTATGTTTTAACAGATAAATAGATTTTTTTTTATTTTTATGGTTTTCCATATGTTTAGTGATTTTGTGTGGTTTTTGGGTTTTTAGGGTATTTAAAATTTTTAGGTTGTTAAGGGTTTAAATTATTTTAAGGGTTTTATGGTTTTGTTAGGATTTTATTAGGGTTTTTTTTGGTTTTGATGTTTTTAGGGATTTTTAGGTATTTTTTGGTTTTTATGGTTCTTTAGGGGGTTTAGATATTTTTAGGGTTTAATGGATTTTACGGTTGTATAGCTTATTTTTGGGATTAGGGATGTTTTTGAGTAATTATGGGTTTTATTAATTTCTATAGTTTTTAGACATTAATAGGGGTTTAATGGGGTTTTTTATTTTTTCCTTTTTTAGGGTTTTTACGGATTTTAGGGTTTTTATGGTTTTTGGGTTTTTGGGTTTTCAGGGATATTTTGGTTTTTTAATATATTTTAGAGATTTTATTGGTTTTATATTTTTAGGGGTATTAATTTTTTTTAGGTTTCAAGGGTATTCTTAGTGGTTTTCATGGTTGTTAGGGGTTTTAACATTTTTGGGTATTTTTAGGGATATTTACGCTTTTATGGTTTTAGGTTTTTTAGGGTTTTAATTGTTTTTATGGGTTTTAGGGCTTTTAGTGTTTTTAGCATTTTGTTTTTCTTATTGATTTTAAGAGTTTTTAGGTTTTAAATTTTTCCTTAGGGATTTTTATATATTTTTAAGATATTTATGGTTTTATGGTTTTTAGGGTTTTGAGGTATTTTTATGGTTTTAAGAGTTTTCTGGTCTTTTGGTTTGTATGGTTTTTGGGAGTTTTACGTGGTTTTATAGTTTTTAGAGTTTTCAAACTTTTTTTCTATCTAAAGGGGTTTTAGTGTTTTATTTGTATTTTAATGGTTTTATGGGTTACTTGTATTTTATGGTTATTATGGATTTTATGTTTTTTAGTGTTTTGCTAAATTTTAGGTTTTAGGTGTTTTATGTACTTTTTATGGGTTTCATATGGTTTTCAGGGTCATTTTGTTATTTACATTTTTCAGGTTGTTATGGATTTTTTTTATTATTTTTATGGGTTTTTTGGGTTTTTAGAGCGTTTGAGTGTTTTGAGCATTTTTTTGGATTTTTATGGTTTTTTTCAAATGTTACTATTTTTGATTATTTTAGGGGTTTAAGTGTTTTTAATGATTTTAGGGGATTAAATGATTTTTATAAAATTATGTGGTTTATTAGGGGTCTTATCAGTTTTTAGTAATTTATCGGGTTTAGTGGTTTTTAGGGTTATTAGGTGTTTTCAAGTTTTAGTGTCTTTATGGTTTCTAAGGTTTTTTGTACTTTTAATGTTTTTAGGGGATTTAAGTGTTTTTAGTTTTTTGTGGTTTTCTTCGGGCTTTTTGGAGTTTTAGTGTTTTTTTTGTATTTCCAAATATTTTTTTAGGATTTTCTTGGGTTTATAGTTTCATTAGTAATTTTGATATTTTTATTGATTTTTAGGGTTTTTATAGATTTTTGGGGTTTTTAGGGTCATTTTGAGTTTTTTAGGGTTTTTACTATTTTTAATATTTCTAGGGTTTTAAATGGATCTTATAGTTTTTAGTGTATTTTAGGGTTTTTAAGTGTTATTAGGTTTTTATGTTTTTTCCGGGGTTTTGTGGTTTTATGGTTTTTAGTGTCTTTTTAGGGGGTTTTCCATTCTTTTAGGTTTTTAGGGGTTTTATCTATTTTTTGATTTTGATGGTTTTCCTAGGTTTTTTCAAGGTTTTTTAGAATTTTTTATGTTTTTTGTAATTTTTAGGGATTTTATGGGATTTTTATTGTTTTTAGTGATTTTGAGGGATTATTGGATTTTTATGGTTTTTGGTATTTTTTAAGATGTTTAAGAGTTTTGACTGGTTTTTGGATTCTAAAGTTTTGTTTGGGATTTCAAGGTTTTTAGGTATTTTAATGTGTTGTATATTTTTAAGGAATTTTTCAGATTTTAGGGTTTTATGGTTGTTAGGAATTTTGTGTGGTTTTATGATTTCTATGGTTTTTATGATTTTTTTGTTTTTTGGGATTTTTGGGATTGTTTTATATTTTATTTAGCATTATAATGGGTTTTTATAGTTTTTTAGGATTTTAGGTGTTTAATGGGTTTTTTTATTTTTTAGTAGTTTTTAGGTTTTTATGTTAATATATTTTTTATAGATTTTAGGGGATTTTATGGTTTTTAGGGATCTACGATATATTTATGGTTGTACAGGTGTTTTAGTATTTTTTTAAATTTTTAGGTTTTTTAAGTGTTTTTTGATTTTTCTGGTTATATTAGGGGGGTTTAGGGATTTTCAGGGGGTTTTGTGTTTTTATGTTTTTAGAGGTTTACGTCTTTTAGGGTGTTAAGTTTTTCTTAGGTTTTTTCATCATTTTTAGCGTTTTATTCTTTTTTAGGGGTCACTAGGGATTTTATGTATATTCTATTTTTTATGGTTTTTAGGGATTTTGAGGTGGGTTTTGGATTTAGGGTCTATATGGTTTTTTTGTATTTAGGGTTTTTTATGTTTTTTACAGTTTCAAAGGTTTATTAGAGGGTTTTTATCCTTTTTATGGGGTTAATGTTCTTTTAGAGTAATAGGGGGTTTAGGGTTTTTTTGGTTTTTTTGTGTTTTTTGTGTTTTTTTATTGTTTTTAAGGTTTCTTCAGGTTTATAGTGTTTTTTGAATTTTTATGGTTTTTAGGGTCTTTAAGTGTTTTTTAGGTCCTTGAGGTTTTCTTAGGGGTTTTCAGTGTTTTATTGGGTTATTATATTTTTTTCAATTTTTTGGATTTTTTATTATTTTTGTGGGAATTTATAATTTTTTAGTGTATTTATGGTTTTTATAGTTTTTTGGTTTTTAGTGTTTTTTAATGTTTTTTGGGTTGTAAGTATTTTTCTAGGTTTTTAACGTTTAAAGGTTTTTGAGTATTTTTAGTGTTTTTTGGGTTTTTAGGGGTTTATGGGTTTTAGTTTTTTTATTTTAGGGTATTTTATTGTTTTTATGGTGTTAAAATTGTTCTAGTTTTTTTTATTGTTTTTTGAATTTTCTAGATTTTTTATAGGTTTTATGTTTTTTTAGTTTTTATGTTTTTCTAACATTTTTAGGGTGTTTAGGGGTTATTTATAGATTTTTTTATATATATTACGTTTTTAAGGATTTTGAGTGGTATTAGGGTTTTGTTAGGGTGTTTATGGTTTTTTTTGGTTTTTAGCATTTTTATGATTTTGGGGGATTAAAGTGTTTTTAGGTCTTTCAGATTTTATTATGATTTTTTTGGGGCTTATTACATTCTTCTAGATTTTTATGTATTGTTTAGGTTTTTATGGTTTGGTTTGGGTTTTAGGGATTTTGAGGGATTTTTGGTTTTTCATTTTTTTTGGTTTTTATGTGTTTTTTAGAATTTTATTGATTTTTTACAGTTTTTATCAGATTTAGGGGATTAATTTCATTTTAGTGTTTTAGGGGTTTTTATAGTTTTATGTTTTTTATGGAATTCCGGCTTTTATGGTTTTTAAGGTATTTTGGGTTTTACTATTTTTAGGGGTTTTAGTGTTCTTGAAAATTCAAGGTTTTCTTATGAGTTTTCATGTTTATTAGTATATTTTTTATGTTTTTGGGATATATAGGTCTTTTTTAAAATTTATGGGTATTTAGGGATTTTTGGGATTTTGTTTTTTTTTAGCGTTTTTAGGGATTTTAGGGTTATTAGGGTTATTTAGGATATTAACATTTTAATTGTTTTTATATTTTTATTGTTTTCTTAGGGTTTTTTAATTTTTTTAGAGTTTTTCTATGTATTAGTATATTTTTATGGATTTTTATGGATTTTTAATTTTTTTTACTATTTTTCGGGATTTTTTGGATTTTAGGGTTTTAGAGTTTTACAGTTTTTATTATTTTTTTTGGGTTTTTATGTTTATTTTAATTTTTTAAGGGTTTTATTTTTTTCACTTTTTAACATTTTTCTGGGATTAATGGGTTTTTAGAGTTGTTAGACGTTTTTAGTGTACTAATGGATTTTATGTTTTTTAGTGGTTTTTAGTGGTTTTATTGGTTTTAGGGATTTTTAGGGGTGTTATTTTTTTAGGATTTTAAGGGTTTATTTGTTTATTTGTTTTTAGGATTTTCTTAAGGTTATTAAGGTATTCTTAGAGTCTTTTGGGGTTTTAGAGGTTTTAAAAATATTATAGATTTTAATGGATTTTTAAAGAATTTTTTGGGTTTTAAGGGTTTTTAATAATTTAAAAGTCGTTAGGTGTTTTTGTTTTTTTATGTCTTCCTGATTTTTAGTGATTTAGGGTTTTAGGGTTTTAAGTGTTCTAGGTTTTTAAGGTTACCTTTGGTTTTTTTTGGGTTTTAGGGATTTTTAGGTTTTATTTATTTTAGGGATTTTTTTGGATTTTAATTGGTTTTTAGGTTTTTAAGGGTTTTATAGGTTTTTTGAGATTTTGGGGTTTCAAAGGTTTTTAAAATTTTTTAATTTTTTGTGGGATGTAAATGGGTTTTAGAGTTTTTTAGGGTTTTGGTATTTTATGTGTTTTCATTCTTTAATGGTTTTGGGGTTTTCATGGTTTTTAGTTGTTTATAGTTTTTTATGTTTTTAAAGTGTTTTAACTATTTTTATTTTGTTAAGGATTTCTTCTGGAATTTTAGGGTTTTTGGGTTTTTATGCATTTTTTGTTCTTTGTATGTTTTTTATTTTTTTAGGTTTTTAGTTATTTTAGGGTTTTTAGGGTTTTTTGTGCTTTTAAATGTTTTTTTTTGGTTTTTATGGTTTTCTTAGGGGTTTGTCAGGGTTTTTAGGGTTTAATTTATTTACTAATTTTTTGTGATTTTTATGATTTTTATGGGTTTTAGGATTTTTGGGTATTTTGAGGGTTCTATGGGGTTTTTTGTGTTTCTAGGGGTTTATTGATTTTTTTGTATTTTAGGGTTGTTTTTATTTTTTAGGGATTTTAGTGGTATTTTTTGTTTTTATCATTTTTAGGGGTTTACATATTTTTTAGAGTTTCAAGTAGTTTTAGGTTTTTATGGATTTTTATTCTGTTTTTATAGATTTAATGGTTTTTAGGGTTTCTAAGGTTATTTAGGGTGGTTTACGGGTTTTAGCCTTTTTTATATGTTTAGTTTTTTCAAGTGAATTTATGATTGGTATTTTTCATATGGGTTTTCATAGTTTCGGTTGTTTTAAGGTATTTTGGTGTTTTTATGATTTTAATTGATTTTTGAGTTTTAGGGTTTATTTGGGTTTATTGGGGTTTTTAGGATTTTAATGGTTTTTTGGGTTTTTTAGAGTTTTTAAAAGATTTTAGGGGTTTAATGAAATTTTAGAGTATTTAGTAGTTTTAGGGTTTTATAGTTTTTAATGGTTTTTATGTTTTTAGGGGTTTTATGGTTTTTCGGGGTTTTAGGGTTTTTAGGGTCTTCTAGGGTTTTTAATATTTTTAGGATTTTTAGGGGTTTAAGTTTTTTTATATTATAATGGTATTCATTCTGGTTTTCAGTGGTTTTATGTTTTGGGGATTTTTAGGATTTTAATGGTTTTAGAGGTTTTATGGATTTTGAGCAGTATTAGGGTCTTTAAGGTTTTAAACAATTTTTTGGTTTTTAGGGGTTTTACATTTTTTGGAATTTTATGGATTTTTTCAAGATTTATATTATTTTTTTTGGGTTTTTGGGATTATGAGTTTTTAGGGTTTTAGTGTTTTTGGTGTTTTTAGAATTTATTAGGTTTTTGGGTTTTTATGTTTTTTTTAAGTTTTTAGTTTTTTCATAGGGGTGTTCAGGGTTTTCATGGTGTGTTATGTTTTTAGGGGTTTTAAAAGATGTTTTTGGATTTTTATGGTTTCTAGGGTATTTCTGGGTTTTGTGGGGTTTTACGGTTTTTAGTGTGTTTAGAATTTTTTTTATTTATTACTTGTTTTTTTGTGTTTTTTGGTTCTTAAAATTTTATTTTATTTTTTAGTGTTTTTAATCTTTTTAAAAAATTTAGGGATTTTGAGGAACCTTTTAGTATTTTCCTGGTTTTTAGGGTTTAGGGAATTTGATGGTTTGTAGGGGTTTTAGGCTTTTATTGTTTTCTCAGTTTTTTGGGTTTTAGGTTTTTTTTTAGTTTTTACTTTTATATGGATTTTAATTTTTTTAATTTTTTCATCGGTGTAAAGTGTTTTTATAGTTTTAGTGGGTTTTTTGGTTTTTTGGGTGTATTTATGGTTAATTGGGTTTTTATAGAGTTTTATGGGTTATTAGGTTTTTTAGGGTTTTTTATTATTATTAGTGTTTTTAGGTTTTTATTGGTTTTATTTTCATTAAGGGTTTTATGGTTTTCTGAAGGATTTTTTGGGTTTTTAAAATTCTTAGGGATATTTATTAATTTTCTTAGTATTTTATGGTTTTTAGGGTTTTTATGTATAGTAGGTTTTTTAGGATTTTTCACATTTTTTATGTTTTTACGGGTTTTAATTTTTTTCAGGTTTTTATGGTTTTATTAGGTGTTTAAAATGTTTTCAGGTTTTTTAATATTTTATTTAATTTTAGTGTTTTTTTATTTTTATGGTATTTTATGTTTTTAGGGATTTTGAGGATTTTTTGTTTATTTTGGGTTTTCGGTATATTTTTTGGTTTTTTGTTTTTGGTTGTTTATGGTTTTTTTGTGTTTTTGGGGATTTTAAGGTTTTTTTATCATTTTAGTAGTTTAAAATGTTTTATAGTTTTTAGTATATTTTTATGAATTTTATGGGTTTTTAGTGTTTTAAGGTTTTATGGGTTTTTATGGTTTGTAGGGGGTGAAGCCCTTTTTGGTTTTCAATGTTTTTATCCATTTATGTTTTTAGTGGTTTTAGTGTTTTTTTGGATTTTAAGGTTTTCAAAGGAATATTTTTGGTTTTACGGGTTTTTCCCTTTTGAGGGATTTGTAGTACTTTTTAATATTTTTATGGTTTTTTAGGGACTTTAGGAATTTTGAGGGGTTTTTTTGGGTTTTTAGATCTTATTAGTTTTTATGAGATTTAATTTTTTTATTTTTTTTATGGTTTTCATAGTTTTTTTCAGTGTTTTAAGGTTTTTTATGTTTTTATGGATTTTTAGGGATTTTTTAAGTTTTTTAGGTTTTATGGTATTTAGTGGTTTTAGGGATTTTGTGGGTGTTTAGGGTTTTTAAGGGTTTTGTGGTTTTTTTATTTTTTTATGAGTTTAATGTTTTTTACACTTTTTTTATGTTTTTAAGTGTATGAAGGGTTTTAGAGTTTTTAGTGGGTTTAAGTGTTTTTTGGATTATTAGGGGTTTTAATGGGTTTTAGGGGTTCTTATGGCATTTAGGGTTTTTATGGTATATAGATTTTTTTCTTTTTTTTGGTTTGTGTGTTTTTAGGTTTTTTAGGATTTATTAGGTGTTTTGGATATTTTTATGTATTTTTATGTATTTTTATGTTTTTTAGGAGGGGTTTAGGATATTTTATGGTATTATCAATTTAATTATTTTAGGTGATTGAGTGTTTTTAGTTTTTAAGGCTTTCTTAGGGGTTTTCAGTATTTTTAGGGGTTTTTTTTTCATTTTTAGGGAATGTTATGGGTTTTTAGGATTTTCTTAGTTTTAGGTATTTTAGGGTTTATGGGTTTTTTAGTATTTTAAGGTTTTACAGGGTTTTTATCATTTTAATTTAAAGGGTTTTAAGTGTTTTTAGGTTTTTAGGTTTTCTTAGGGGTTTGTAGGTATTTTTATATCACAAGGTATTTCTAGAGACTTTTTATGATTTTTATAGATTTTATAGGTTTTAGTGATATTGTGGGTTTGGTGGATTTTTTTAGGGTTTTTTGGGATTTATTGGGTTCTTTGGGTTTTAGGTTTTTTAAAATTTTAATGGAGTTTAAGGTTTTTTGAGTTTTTAACTTATTTAGGTGTTTACATTGTTTTATAGTTTTTAGTGGTTTTTAGGGTTTTTATGTATTTTTAGGGTTTTTAAGATTTTTATAGATTTTAGGGTTTTTAGGGTTTCTCTGGTTTTCTCATTTTTAGGATTTTTAGTGGATTTAAGGGTTTTTTGGTTTTTAGGTATTCATAGGGTTTATTATGGTTTTTTGGGATTTTTGGGGCCTTTAGGTGATTTTTATGAAAGTTAGGATTTTTAAATATTTTGAGGGTTTGTATGTTTTTTAGTGTTTATGTATTTTTTTTTGGGTTTTTTGGTTTTTTGAGTTTTTGGGGGTAATAATTTTTTTTCAGTTTTTTAAATTTATAGGGGATAAAAGGATTTTTAGATTTTTTACTATTATTAGGGTTTTTAGTCTTTTTATAACTTTTAAGGTTATCAATGGGTTTTATAGTTTTCAAGGCTTTTTGGTTTTTTATTGTCCTTTGGGGTTTTGGGTTTTTAGTTTTTTAGGGGTTTTACATGTTTTATGATTTTTAATGTTTTCTTAGGTTTTTTATTGTTTTATTGGATGTTTATGTTTCCGGGATAATACTGGATTTTTTATATTTTCATGGTTTTTAGTGTTTTTAGTGTATTTGTGGGGTTTTAGAGTTTTAAGGGGTTTTTATGGTATTTATCATTTTTATGTTTTTGGGAGTGTTAATTATTTTTAGGGTTTAAAGGTTTTCATAGGGTTTTCAATAAGGTTTTTGGGTTTTTAAATTTTTCATGAATTTTACGTGTTTTTTGGATTTTTATGGTTATTTAGAATTTTTAGGGATTTTGAGAGATTAAGGGTTTTTAGGGTTTTATATTTTTTTTGGGTTTTTGGGTATTTTTGAGTTTTTAAAATGTTTATATGTGTTTAAAGGTTTTTTAGATTTTTTAGTCTTTTTTACAGTTTTTATGGATTTTAGGGGTTTTAAGGTTTTTAGGGGTTCCTTTGGTTTTCAGCGGTTTTAAGGGTTTTTAGTGTATTTTATGGATTTTAGGGTTTTTAATAATTTTTTGTTTCTTTGGGGGCTTATGTGTTTTTAGGATTCTAATATTTTCTTAGTTTCTTTCAGGGTTGTAGGGTTTTTCACATTTTGATAGATTTTTAGGGATTTCGTTAGCATTTTTTTTGTTTTTAGGGATTTCAGGAGTTTTTATGGTTTTTTGGGTTTTTAGGTTTTTATGGTTTTCTTAGAGCTTTTGAATGTTTTTTATGTTTTTAGGTAGGTCATTTTTAGTATTGTAAGGATTTTTAGGGTTTTGGGGGTTTTTAGTGTTTTTAGTGTTTTTTTTGGGTTTTGTGGTTTTTTGAGTTTTTAGGGGATTTGTGTTTTTTATAGTTTTCTATCATTTTTGGGAGTTAATGGTGTTTTATTGTTTTAGTGGGATTCTAGGGGTTTTAACAAATTTTTGGGTTTTATGATTTTTTTTGGGTTTTTGGGTTTTAATAGTATTAGGGTTTTAATTTTTTTCATGTTTTTAGGGGATTTATATTTATTTAGGTTTTTTTTGGGTTTCATTGGGATTTTAATGGTTTTTTGGTTTTTATGTTTTTAGAAATTTTTAGCGATTTTTAGAATTTCTATAGGTTTTAGGGATTTTAGGGGTTTTGAGTTATTTTATAGGTTCTTTGGGTTTTTATAGTTTTGGGGTCTTTATGATTTTATGATTTTTAGGTTTTTAGTGTTTTTAACATTTTTAGGGGTATGAATAGTTTTTATAATTTTTTGTGGTTTATTATTGTTTTTATGGGTTTTATAGATTTTTATGGTTTTTAGTGGTTTTTAGATGTTTTATTGGTTTTAGAGTCTTTTTAGGGGTTTATGGGTTTTATCGTTTTTAAGGTTTTAGTGTTTTTAAGTGTTTTTAGGTTTTTAAGGTTTTCGTCTGGTTTGTTCTGAGTTTTATGGGTTTTTAGGTATTTTTATTGTTTTTTAAAACATTCATCGGTTTTAGGGATTTTAGGGATTTTAAAAGATTTCAGGGTTTTTTGTGTTTTTACAGTTTTAAGGGTTTTCTTGGGGGTTTTAGGGTTATTTTGATTTTATAGGGGGTTTTAGGTGTTTAGAGTTTTTCTATGTCTTTTGGGTTTTAAAGGGTTCTTATAATTTTTAGTTGTTTTTATGATTTTTAGTTTTTTTAGGATTTTGAGGTTTGGGTTGATTTATTTTTTTAGGGGTTTTAGGGTTTTAGGGTCATTTTAGGGTGTTTGGCATTTTTTGGAATTATATCGGATTTAAGTGTTTTTTTGAGGTTTTCTTAGGGGTTTTATATTTTTTAGTTTTTTTATGTTTTGGGGGATTTTCAGTTATTTTATTGGATTTTTATGGTTTCCAGCGATTTTGAGGGTTTAAGGGATTTTATCAATTTTTAGCTATTTAGGACTTTTACATGTTTTCTAGTTTTTTTCGTTTTATTTGGGGGTTTTCTTGGATTTTGTGGATTTTTTTTGTATTTAGGGATTTTTAGGTTATTGTTTTGGACTTGAAGGTTTTTATTGTTTTTATGGATTTTGAGGGTTTTATGGTTTCTTGGGTTTTTTATGTTTTTTATCTTTTTGGGGTTTTATTGGTTCTTTCAGAGTTTTTTAGTGTTTTAATGGTTTTCTAGAGTTTGTTTTACGTTTTTGGTGCTTAATGGGGTTCTAGAGTGTTTTTTTGTTTTTAGGTTTTTATGGAAATTTAGGGGTTTTAAAGGATTTTATGGGATTTTATGGTTTAGGGAGTTATATGTTTTTTAACATTCTTTAGAGTTTTCATCATTTTTTATGGTTTTAGTGTTTTAATGTTTTTTAGGATATTAAGGTTTTCTCATGGGTTTTAAGAGTTTTAAACATTTTCTGTTTTCAGAGGGGTTTTATAATTTTTAGTGATTCTTTTACGTTTTTGGGTTCTTTTAAGGTTTTAGGGGATTTTATTGGTTTTAGGTGTTTTACGGTTTTACGGAATTTTTAGATTTTTTATGGTTTTTAGTGTTTTTTTTTTGGTTTTTAGGGTTTTAATATGGTTTTAGTTTTTTGATTTTTACTTAGAGTTTTCAGAGTTTTAATGTTCTTTACGTTTTTAGGGATTTTTAGAGATTTTTTAGGATTTTTATGGTATTTAGAGTTTTTTAATATTTTTTTGGGTTTTATGATTTTTTTTGGTTTTATGGGTTTTATGCGTTTTTAAGGGTTTTATGGTTTTAAGTTTTTTTTAACATTTAAAAGGTTTTATTTTTTAAGTTTTTTTTGGTTTTTGGTGTTTTCTATGTTTTTACATGTTTTTATGATTTTTATGTTTTTATTGGATTTTTAGGGTCTTTTATGGGTTTTTAGGTTTTTTAGGTTTTCTACAGGATTTATTTTTTTTATGTTATCATGGTTTTGATATGTCATTTCACTTTTTTTTGTGTTTTTTAAAATTTTAGGAATTATTAAGGATTTTATACTATTTTTATGGTCTTTATGGTTTTACGTATATTTAGGGTTTTTAGAGTTTTTAGAGTTTTTGGGTTTTTCGGGACTCGTTTATTTTTTATGTTTTTATTGGTTTTTTTGTTTTTTGTGTATTAAGGTTTTCTTAGGGATTTTAGGTTTTTAGGGGTTTTTACATTTTTATGGGTAACTTGTTATTTTTAGGAATGTTATTATTTTTAGTGATTTTATGGATTTTGAGGAGTTTTAGGGACATTGTGGTTTATCGCTAATCTATGGGTTTTTGTGAGTATTTTATGGGTTTTAAAGTGTGTTATAGTTTTTTAACATTTTTATGGGTTAATGGGGTTTTTTATTTTTTATTGGGGTTTTGGGGTTTTTATGGTTTTTCATGTTTTTATGGTTATTATGGTTTTTATGGTTTTAGGGTGTTTAGTGTTTTTATGTTTTTAGGGGTTTAAATATTTTTAATGTTTATGATGTTTTCATAGTGGTTTTCTATGTTTTAAGGAATTTTTTATTTTTTATGGTTTTTTTGTATTTTTATGGGGTTGGAGAGTTTTTTTATGTTTTTATGGTTTTTATATTTTTTGGTGTACAATGTTTTTATAATATTTTCAGGGTTTTTAATTATTTTTTGAGTTTTCATTTTTAAAGGTTTTTTGGAATTTTTAGTGTATTTTTTGGTTTTTAGGGTGTTTAAATGTTTTATGGGTATTTATGGGTTTTAGTGGTTTTTTAGAGTTTTAGAGTCTTTTAGGGTTTGTTATGGTTTTTATAGTTTTATATGTTTTTATAGGTTTTATGTTTTTTTTAGTTTTAAGGTTTTCTTAGGGTTTTAAGGGGATTTAATGGTTTTTTGTTTTCTTGATTTTTAAGGGTTTTTTGGGTTTTTATAGTTGTTTGTGTTTTTATGGATTTTGAGGGTTTTAAGGGGGGGTTTAGGGTTTTTAGTGTTTCTATGTTTTTAGTGGTTTAAAGTGTTTTTAGGTTTTAAAGGTTTTCGTAGGGTTTTTCTTGGGGTTATTATTATTATTGAATTTTTTGACCCCTTATTAATGATTTTTAGGGGGTTTAGTGTTTTATTGGGATTTGAGGGGTTTTTTATGTTTTTATTGGTTTTTATGACTTTTTGAGGTTTTAGGTTATTTTAAGGGTTTAAAGGTTTATAAATTTTTCTGGGTTTTTAGAAGTTTTATGTTTTTTTGGATTTTATGGTTTTCTTATGGATTTTTCACATTTATAGTGTTTTTATATTTTAAAGGATTTTTCGGAATTTTTAGTTTTTTATGGTTTTTTGGGTTTTTAGTAATTTTGAGGTTTTTAAGGGGGTTGTTTTTTTTTGGGATTTTTAATGTTTTTTATATTTTTTGAGTTGTTAGAATTTATTTTATTTTGGGGGGTTTTAATTGTTTTAAGGTTTTTAAGATTTTATTGGGGGTTTTAGGTGTTTTAGGGTTTTTATGTTTTTATTTATATTAATTACTTTTTTAGGATTTTATGGTTTTTATGGGTTTATATTATTTTGAGGGGTTTTGGGTTTTATATGGGTTTTATGGTTTGTTTTAGTTTTTTATGGTTTAAAAGGTTTTTATAGTTTTTTAATGTTTTAGGTGTTTGAAGTGTATTTAGTGTTTTTTGTGGTTTCATGGGTTTTAGGGATTTTAATGGTCTTTTAGGGTTTTACGGTGTTTAGGGTTTTAGCTTTTTTAGTTTTTTAGATGTTATAATATTTTTAAGGTATTCATAGGATTTTTTTCATGGTTTTTTTGGAGTTTTTATTTTTTACATATTTTTAAGGATTTTATGGATTTTAATGGTTTTTAGGTTTTCATTGGATTTTGATGGGTTTTAAGTATTTTAGGGTTTTTTTGGTTTTTATTGTTTTTTAGGATTCAATGATATTTTGAGTTTTTTAGGTTTTTATTTTTTTTAACGTTTTAGGGGGTTAAATGGATTTTAGATTTTTAGTGAGTTTTTTGGTATTTTCTGGGTTTTCTCATTTTAGGGTTTTTAGGGTTGTTATGGGATTTCATGGGTTTAGGGTTTTAAGATATTTTAGTTTTTTATAATTTTTAAGTATTTTGGGGTGTTAACTATTTTTTCGATATTAAGGATTTATTAGGTATTTTTAGAGTTTTTAGGTGTTTTACATTTTCAAGGATTATTATATATTTTTTAGGATTTATTGGGGTTTTAGGGATTTTTATGGCTCTGGGGTTTTTAGTATTTTTAGGATTTTATAGGGGTTTTTCTTTTTTAAATTTTTATGAGTATTTTTTTTCCATGTGTGTTTTAGGGTTTTTTTATGGTTTTAGGGTTTTTATGAAACTTTTATGATTTGTATGGGTTTTAGGAGTTTTAATGAATTTGATGGTTTTATTGATTTTTGGGAGTTTAAGGGTTTCTATGATTTTTTGTTTCTTTTTTTGTGTTTTTAGAGGTTTTATTTTTTTAGTTTTTTTAACTTATTAAGGTGTTTCAAGGGTTTTTGGGTTCTTAGGGGATTTAGTGTATTTATAGATTTTAGGGGTATTTATGATTTTTAGGGGATTTATTATTTTTAGGGTTTTTAAGGTCTCTAGGGTTTTTTGCGTTTTTTATGTTTTTAGGGGTCTTTATGGTTTTTTTCATTTTTTATGTTCATAGGGGTTTTTTATTTTTTGGGATTTTATGGTTTTCTTAGGGTTTTTTTGGGTTTTTGGGATTTTTATGGAATTTGATGATTTTTATGGTTTTTAAGTTTTTAAGGGGTTTAAATGTTTTTATGTTTTTAGGGTTTTTTGAGTTTTTTATTATATTAATGATTTTAAAGGGTTTTAACATTTTCTAGGGTTTAATGGATTTTTAAATTTTTAGTGGTTTTTAGTGGTTTTTAGGGATTTTTGATTTTTTTACAGTTTTTATTGGTTTTAATTGTTTTCAAGGGGTTTTAGGTTTTTAGGGACCATTAGGGTCTTCGGGTTTCTAGAGTGTTTAGATGTTTAGGGGGTTTAAGTGTATAAATTTTTCTTAGGTTTTCTTAGGGGTTTTTCAGGAAATTTAGGGTTTTTTTTATTTTAGGAGGTATTTATATTTTTTTGGATTTTTATGGTTTTTTGGTATTCTATGGATTTTGAGGGGGTTTAGGGTTTTTATGGTCTTTAGGGTTTTTATCATTTTTAGGTTTTTTTAAGTGTTTTAATTTTTTAAATTGTTTTATGGTATTCTTATGATTTTCAATGGGTTTTAGGAGTTTTTTTTGTATTTTTAGGGATTTTTTAGGGTTTTATGGTTTGTTATGGTTTTTATGGATTTTGAGGGTCTTGCGGTTTTTCAGGTTTTATAGTTTTTTTTGGGTTTTAGGGTTTTTTTGGTTTATTATGGGTTTTCTGATTTTTTATATTTTTTAATCATTTATATAGTTTAAAGGGTTTTTGTGGTTTTTAGTCATTTTTATGGTTTTAGGGGTTTTTAGGGGATTTTAGGGGTTTTTAGTGTTTTTTATAATTTTTTTGGGTTTTATGTGTGTTTTAGTTTCTTAAGATTTCTTAGATCTTTTTCAGGGTTCTTTACATTTTAAATTATTTTTAAGGGAATTTTTGGGATTCTTATGCTTTTAGGGTTTCTATGGATTTTGATGGTTTATATGGTTTTTATTTTTTTTAATGTTTTTAGAATTTTTATGTGTTTTAACTATTTTTAGGTTTTTCATGTTTTCTTAGGGGTTTTAGGATTTTTTATGTTTTTTGGGATTTGTAAGAATTTTTAGGGTTTTAGGTTTTTAGGTTTTTTTAAGGTTTTTTGGGTTTTTAGGTGTTTTGTATTTTTTTGGGGTTTATAGTTTTTTTAGTTTTCAGATATTTGAATTTTTTTTAGTGTTTTCTGACATTTCTTGGGTTTAAATGGTTTTTAGTTCTTTTAGTGGGATTTTAATAGATTTTATGTGTTTTTATGATTTTTAGGGTTTTTTTTTGTTTTTTATGTTTTTTATAGGTTTTTGGTTTTTAATAATATTTATTTTTTTAGGGGTTTTACGTGTTTTTAAGTTTTCATGGGTTTCATAGGGGTTTTCAGGATTTTAGGGTATTTCATTTTTATGGATTTTCTTGGTTTAATATAGGTTTTTATTTATTTTGTGTGTTTTTATGGTTTTTTGGGTTTTTATGGTTTTTGGGTTTTTTCTATTTTTGATTTTTTAGTTTTTGAATTTTTTTTATCAATTTTAGGTTTTTAAATGGTTTTTATAATTTTTTGAGGATTATTATGGTTTTTATGGGATTTTTAAGTTTTTTAGGGTTTCTAGTTTTTTTATGTGTTTTAGTATTTTTTGGCTATTTTTAGCATTTTTACGGGTTTTTTGTGTTTTTAGGGGTTTTAGGGTATTTAACTGTTTTTTAGGTTTTATAGATTTTCGTCGTGTTTTTTTAGAGTTTTAGGGTTTTCATTTATTTATATTTTTTAGGGTTTTTTATTTGTTTTAGGATTTTTATCGTTGTGGTGGGGGGGGGTTGGGATTTGGGGTTATAGGGTTTTTATGGTATTTTAGGGTTTTATCATTTTTTAGGCTTTTAATTGTTTTTTGGTTTTAATGTTTTTCCTAGGGTATCTCTTTCGTTTTATGGTTTTTTACATTTTTTGGGATTTTTTCTGATTTTATGTTATTTTTATTATTTTTAGAGATTTGGAGGGTTTATATGGTTTTTAGTTTTTTTAAGGTGTTTAGGATTCTAAATTTTTTATGGTTTTTATGTTTATCTTTGGGGTTTTCATGGTTTTATGGTTTTATAGATATTTTTAGGGATTTTTACGGATAATGTTTTTAGGGTTTTTATATATTTTGAGGTTTTTTATGGTTTCTTGTTTTTTTTAAGTTTTTTAGTTTTTTAGTTTTTATAGGTTTTTGGAGGTTTTTAGGGTTTAATTGATTGTTAGTGTTTATTATGTTTTTTGGTGTTTAATGGGATTTTAGAGTTTTTAGTTGTTTTTAGGTTTTTATGGGTATTTAGGGTGTTTAATGTCTTTTAGGGTTTTTTGGGGGTTTAGGTGGTTTATGGTTTTTAAAGTTAATTATGTTTTAGGGTTTGTTTTTTGTTTTTTAGGGTTTTAATGTTTTATTATGGGCTTTTAGGGATTTTGTGTTTTTTTTGAGTTTTTTTGTTTTGGGGGTTTTTAGGGTCTTTTGGATTTTTTGAGGGGTTTTTGTGTTTTAAGGGGTTTAAGTTTTTTTAGTATATTAAGGTTTTCTTAGGTTTCATTAATATTTTTAGTGGTTTCTACATTTTTATGTGTAACTAGCGATTTTTAGAATTTGTTTTTGGGTTTTTAGTGAATTTTTGTGATTTTTAGGGTTTTTAGAGTCTTTATGTTTTTTGGGGTTTACTGTAATTTTAGTTATTTTACATTTTTAAAGATTTCTTAGTGTTTTTTCAACATTTTTTTGGGTTTAATTGGATTGTATATTTGTAGTTGGATAGATGGGTTTTATGGTTTTTCAAGGTTTTTTTGATTTTTAGGGGTTTTATGGCTTTTGGGTTTTTAGTGTTTTTAGGTTTTTAGGGGTCTTATGTGTTTTTAGGAATTTGAGGTTTTCTTACATATTTTCATGGTTTTAATGCGGTTTTTTTAAATATTTTTTTTCGTTTTTTTATTTATATGGGGTTTTAAATTTTTTTATTGTTTTTAGGGATTTTATAGTTTTTTTGGTTTTTAGTGTATTTTTAATGTTTTTAGGGGTTTTAAGGATTTTTTTTAGTTTTTTAACATTTAATTACTTTATAGATTTTTTAGTTGATTTATGTTTTAAGTTATTTTTTTGGGTTTTTATGATTTTTAGGAGTTTGGATATTTTTAGGGTCTTGTAGGAATTTTTATTGATTTAAGTGTGTTTTATATTTTTTAATGTTTTTTAAAGTGTTCAGGGGTTTTTTTAGTTCTGAAGTTTTTTAGTTTTTAAGATATTATTATGGGTTTTCAAGGATTTTAATGTTTTTAGAGTTTTTATGGATTTTTTTTTGGATTTTAATATTTTCTAGATTTTTATGGACTTTGAGGGGTTTTAATGTTTTTACGGTTTTAATGGGTTTTTAGGGTTTTATGTTTTTAAATATTTAATGTGTTTTTAGTTTTTTAAAAATTTAGAGTGTTTTTAGTTATTTAAGGTTTTCTTATGGTTTTTTCAGGGTTTAATATGTTTTTACATATTTTTATGCCTTTTTATGACTTTTACGGTTTTTAGGGTATTTAGGTATTTTTACAGTTAGTGCGGGTTTTTTTGGGTTTTAGGGGTTTTTGGATTATTAGGGTTTTGGTTATTTATTGTGTTTAATGTTTTTAGTAGTTTAAGGGGTTTTTATATTTTTTATTGTTTTTATTATTTTTTAGGGATTTTTAGGTTTTCTAGGTTTTTATGGTTTTATGGATTTTATGGTTTTTATGGTTTTTAGGGTTTAAGGGTTTTGTTGGGGTTTAATCGTTTTAGTGGTTATTTGTGTTTTTTAGTTTTTAAGTTTTTCAAAGGGGTTTTCTATATTTTTACGATACTTTATGTCTTTAGGTATATATATATGGATTTTTAGGGGTTTTATGGTTTTAGGGATTTTAGGGAGCTTGAGTGTTTTTAGGGTTTTTAGGGTTCATTAGGGTTTTGATCATTTTTCAGATTTTTATCTTTTTTAAGTATTTTTAGGTTTTTAATGTTTTCATAGTGTTTTTCATGGTTTTTAGAGTGTTTTATATTTTTAGTGATTTTTTAATATTTTTTTGGATTTTTTAGGTGTTTTAGGGATTTTCAATATTTAGGGTTTTTTATTATTTTACTGTTTTTATTTCTTATTAGTTTTTATGTGTTTTGTAAGTTTGTTAAGGGTTTTAAGGGTTTTTAATGTTCTTAAACATTTTTATTGGTTTAAGGGGTTTTTAGTGTTCTTAGTGATTTTTAGTGTTTTAATTGAATTTTATGGATTTTAAGTTTTTTTTTTGTTTTTGATTTTATGGGTTTCAAGGTATTTTTAGGGGTGTTAGGTTTTTTAATTTTTTAGGTTTTTAGGTGTTTTAAGTGTTTTTTGGTTTTTATGGTTTTATTATGGGTTTAATATTTTCTTAGAGTTTTTCAAGGTTTTAGGGGTTTTTATGATTTTTATGGGGTTTTAGAGATTTTAGGGATTTTGAGGGGATTTAGGGTTTTTAGTGTTTTTTGTTGTTTTACATTTTGAAGTGTTTTTAGGGTTTGTGAGGATTCTAACTGTTTTAGGTTTTATGGTTTTTTTAGTTGTTTTCAAGGTGTTTTGGGTTTTTTTATGTTTTATGTATTTTTAGGAATTTCTAATGATTTTATGGGGTTTTAGGGTTTTAGGGGTTTTAGGGGTTCTTTCTGAGTTTTTGGGGCTTAAAAGGATTTTATATATTTTTAATTTTATTAGGGGTGTAAATGGTTTTTGGATATTTTATTGGGTTCGGGGATTTTAGGAGTTTTTTTTGTTTTTTTATGGTTTTGGGGGTTTTTATGGTTCTTAGGGGATTATAGTTTTTTATTTTTTAATGGTTTCACGTGTTTTTATGTTTTTAAGGATTTTTTAAGGATTTATAGGGTTTTTATTGTTTTTTATTATTTAAAGTATTTTTATTTGTTTTTAGGATTTTTATGGATTTTAGGGCTTTTTATGTATTTTTATGGGATTTAGGGGATTTCAGGTTTTAGGGCTTTTATTTTTTTAGGGTTTAAAGTGTTTTATTTTTATTTTTATGGTTTTATTAGGGAATTTTTGGGTGTTTTGGGTTTTTATGTATTGAGGTATTTTTAGATATTTTTATTTATTTAAGGGATGTTTAGGGTATTTGTTAATTTTTTGGGTTTTAGGATTTTGTAATGTTTTGAGTGGTTTTTTTTATTTTAGTGTTGTTTTGTGCTTTTAGTGTTTTTTATTATTTTTATAGATTTAAAATTTTTAGGTGTTTAAAGGCATTTTAGAGTTTTTAGTGGGTTTTAGGTTTTTAAAGGGTTTTATATTGTTTTAGTTGTTTACTGGATTTTGGGGGTTTTATGGTTTTTAGCGTGGCTTATAACTTTTAGTATTTTTGTGTTTTTATGGGTTTTTAGTGAATTTAGGTTTTTCAGGTTTCCCTAAGGGTTTTTAGAGTTTTTACGTTTTCAGGGATTTTAGTTTTTTTACGGTATTAATTTTTTTAGGGATTTTAGGGATTTTTTTTGGTTTCTGGATTTTTTTTGATATTTTGGATTTTTTTTGTTTTATAAGGGTTTTGTTTTTTTAAAAAATTTTAAATGTTTTTATGGGTTTGAAGAAATTTTTTATGTTTTTAGTGGTTTTTAGGGTTTCTGGGGTTTTTAGGGTTTTTTTGGGGGGGGTTTATGGTGTTTAGAGGTTTTGGGGTTTTTATTGTTCTTTTAGTGGTATTTGTATTTTTAGTTATTTTAGTGTTTTTAAGTGTTTTTACATTTTTATTGGTTTCAGTAGGGTTTTTAGGTTTTTTAGGGTTTTTAATGTTTTTAGGTATTTTTAGTTATTTTTAGGATTTTAATGGGTTTTAGGGTTTTCAGTGATTCTGAGTTGTATTTGGGTTTGTAGAATTTTTTAGGGTTTTAGGGGGTTTTACTTTATTGGTATTTTTGGAACTTTGTAGGATTTTTGGTGTTTCTGTGGTTTTAGGGATTTTGAGTATTTTTAGGGGTTTTAGGGTTATTATAATTTTCTCTACTTTTTAGGGGATTTATGCGTTTTTAGGAATTTAGATTTTTCTTAGTGGTTTTAAGGGTTTTAGGGTGTTTTATGTTTTTATTGAGTTTTAGTGATTTTTTATGATTTTTATGTTTTTTAGTGAATTTCATTATTTTTTGGGTTTATAAGATTTTCAGTATAATTTTTTTTGTTTCCTGTTTGATGTGTTTTTAGTTTTTTGGGTTTTCCATTTTTAGGGTATTTATCCTTTTTACATTTTTACGGATTTCTTGGGAATTTTTAGGATTTTCAGGGGATTTTTTGTTTTAGTGATTTTGAGGGTTTGTAGGGGTTATTAGGTTTATATAATTTTCTCGTTTTTTATGGTTTTAGGGTTTTTTGAGTTTTTAGGGGTTTTATGGGTTTTTATTGGTTTCAACATTTTCGTGGGTTTAAAGTGCTTTTAGAGTTTTTAGTGGTTTTATGGTTTTATTGGTATTTAGGGTTTTTAGATTTTTATAGTGATTTTTCATTTTTAGGGGTTTTTTGGATTTTGGGTCATTATAGTTTTTTATATTTTATAGGTTATAAGTGTTTCTATGTTTTTATGGTATTCTTTTGGATTTTCAGATCTTTTTTTGGGTTTTACAGATTATAGGATCATTAAGAAATTTTTAGGATTTTTATGGTTTTTATGCACTATGGGAAATTCCATATTTCCCAATGGTTTAATACCGTTGGGATAGTAATTTCCGAAGGTTTCACAAACCGTTGGTATGTGAGGCATGGCAATAGCTCTATACCAAAGGTTCCTAGAAAACCGTTGGCATATATGGTCTAAAATTAATCTATACCAACGGTTCTACTTAAATCGTTGGTATATATATGTACCAACGGTTGATGAACCTTTGGTACTGGTGAGTATACCAATTGTTTTCAGACCTTTGGTATACATTTTATTCCAACCCGTAGTATACCAATAGTTTCAGAACCGTTGGTATACCTGTATACCAACGGTTTCAGAACCATTGGTATACTTTGTCTTGTGTACGAACGGTTTCAGAACTGTTGGGATGCTCTCATAACCGCAGCTCTATATACCAACGGTTTGCATAACCTTTGGTATACATCTTAAATCCCCAAAACTGGACAGCCTACTAGTGCCTGGACAGCCTGCAAGTGCCTGCAAGTAAACAGCCTACATCTAGAAAACCTGCATCTATTGTTTGGTTTTGGAAATGATAGGCGCGTTTAAAGTTTGATATGTGTATAACCTTTTGGGGTAGTTATCTCTAAAATGGAAACATGTATTTAGAATGATATTCTAAAAGGGATAAGCTGTGAATTCAGCAATGTGTTGGGTTGTCAAAATCTTAAATTTGTTTACAGAAGACTGAAAATCTTAAATATGTTTACAAAATCAGGAATTTGTGAACAGTTTTTGTAACCAGTGAACTGCTCTAAATGTTTTTAGAGAATGGTTATAGTAAATCTGAAATCAGTTTAAAAAATCAAGAACTTTTGAACTATTTTTATAACCTATGAACTTCTCTAAAAATTTTTTGATCATGGTTGCAGAAAATCTAATATATATTTACAAAATCAAAAAACATGTTAACTGTTTTTGTAACCTGTGAACTGCTCCAAATGTATTCTAAGCATGGTTGCATGAAATTGTCATTTACAGGTTCAATGAATTATTTTGATATAGACAAAGTATTGATTCCCTACTCATCTCTCATGATATTTCAAAGTGGTATCAAGAGATTCAAAGTTTGTGAAGGTATGAATGTAAATCACTATCATTGAGTGGTGTCAGCCACACCATGCTTTGGATTGAGGTGGGGTTGACTCGTACACATCACATATGACCCATGGATCATTTTCCTAATGTTTCAACAGAATCCGAATGCGTTTGGTCATTTTTCAGTATGTCAGTTTTTGTTTTCACTTAAAATGATGTCCATTTTAAACAAAAAAGAGACACCTTGGGTGGTGTCAGACACATTGCACCTCATATTGAGGCGGGGTTGACTCGTACATGTCAAAAATGGCCCATGGATCGTTTTCCTAAAGTATCAACATAATCCGAATGCATTTGGTCGGTTTTCCGTATTACAGTTGTTGTTTTCACTTAAAATCATGTCCATTTCAAATAAAAGTGAGACAGTTTGTGTGGTGTCGGCCACACCGGCCCTCGGATTGAGGTGGGGTTGACTTGTACAAGTCTCATATGACCCACGGATCGTTGTCCTAATGTTTCAACAGAATTCGAATGCCTTTGGTCAGTTTTCCGTATGTCAGTTGTTGTATTCACTTAAAATGATGTTCTTTTGAAACAAAAGATAGACACTTTTAGTGGTTCTAGCCACACCACACCTTAGATTGAGGCGGGGTTTATTCTTACACGTCACATATGACCCATGAATCGTTTTCCTAAATTTTCAACAGAATACGAATGCATTTGGTCAGTTGTCCATATGTCAATTTTCCTTTTCACTTAAAATGATGTTCATTTTAAACAAATGAGAGAAACTATGACTGGTGTCGTCCACACCATGCTTCGGATTGATGCAGGGTTGAATGTTACACGTCACATATGACCCATGGATCGTTTTACTAATGTTTCAATAGAATCTAAATGCGTTTGGTCATTTTTTCGTATGTCAGTTGTTGTTTTCACTTAAAATGATGTCCATTTTAAACAAAAGATAGACACTTTGAGTGATGTAGGACACACTGCGCCTCAGATTGAGGCGGGGTTGACTTTTACACATCAAAAATGACCCATGGATCGTTTTCCTAAAGTATCAACACAATCCTAATGCATTTGGTCAGTTTTCTGTATGTCAGTTGTTGTTTTCACTTAAAATACTGTCCATTTCAAATAAAAGTGATACATTTTGAGTGGTTTTGTCCAGACTAGCCCAAGGATTGAGGCAGTTTTCACTCGTAAAAGTTACATATGACCCATGGATCGTTTTCCTAAAGTTTAAACAGAATCTGAATGCCTTTGGTCAGTTTTCCGTATGTCAGTAGTTGTATTCACTTAAAATGATGTCCTTTTGAAACAAAAGAGAGACACATTGAGTGGTTCTAGCCACACTGCACCTCAGATTGTGGTGGTTTTGACTTTTACATGTCATATATCACCCATGGAACATTGTCATAAATTTTCAATAGAATCCGAATGCATTTGGTCAGTTTTCCTTATGTAGATTGTTGTTTTCAATTAAAATGATGTTCATTTTAAAAAATAGAGAAACCTTGCATGGTTCCGGCCACAACACACTTTGGATTGAGGCAGGGTTGAATCTTACACGTCACATATGACCCATGGATCATTGTCTTAAATTTAAAATAGAATACGAAAGTGTTTAGTCGGTTTTCCGTATGTCAGTTGTTGTTTTCACTTAAAATGATGTCCATTTTAAACAAAAGAGTGACACTTTTAGTGGTGCCAGCCACACCGTGATTTGGATTGAGGCGGAGTTGACTCTTACACATCACATATGACCCATGGATCGTTTTCCTAAATTATCAGAAGAATCCGAATGCATTTGGCCAGTTTCCGTATTTCAGTTGTTGTTTTCACTTAAAATGATGTTCATTTTAAACAAAAGAGAGAGACTTTGAGTTGTGTCGGCCACACCATGCATCTGATTAAGGCGGGGTTGAATCTTACACATCAAATATAACCCATGGATCGTTTTCTTAAAGTTTCAACAGAATCCGAATGCGTTTGGTCAGTTTTCCGTATGTTAGTTGTTGTTTTCACTTAAAATGATGTCCATTTTAAACAAAAGAGAGATACTTTGAGTTGTGTCGGCCACACTGCGCCTCGGATTGAGGCGAGGTTGACTCATACAAGTCAAAAATGACCCATGGATCGTTTTCCTAAAGTATCAACACAATCCGAATGCGTTTGTTCATTTTTCAGTATGCCAGATGTTGTTTTCACTTAAAATCCTCTTCATTTCAAATAAAATTGAGACTATTTGAGTGGTTCTAGCCACACTGATACTAATATTGAGCTTTTGTTTACTTTTACAAGTCACATATGACCCATGTATCATTTTTATAACGTTTCAATAGAATCCTAATGACTTTGGTTTGTTTTCTGTATGTCAGTTTTTGTATTCACATAAAACAATGTCCTTTTGAAATAAAAGAGAGACACTTTTAGTGGTGCTATCCACACCGCACCTCGGATTGAGGCAAGGTTGAATTTTACACGTCACATATGACCCATGAATTGTTTTCCTAAATTTTCAACTGATTACGAATGTGTTTGGTCAGTTTTCCATATGTCAATTGTTGTTTTCACTTAAAATGTTGTTCGTCTTAAACAAAAGAGAGACACTTTGAGTTGTTTCAGCCACACCATGTGTCTAATTGAGTCAATATTGACTAGTACAAGTCACATATGACCAATGGATCGTTTTCCTAAAGTTTCAACAGAATCTGAATGCCTTTGGTCGGTTTTCTGTATGTTAGTTGTTGTATTCACTTAAAATGATGTCCTTTTGAAACAAAAGAGAGACACTTTGAGTGGTTCTGGCCACACCGCACCTCGAATTGAGGCGAATTTGACTTATACAAGTCACATATGACCCATGGATCATTGTCGTAAATTTTCAATAGAATCCGAATGTGTCTGGTCAGTTTTCTGTATGTCAATTGTTGTTTTCACTTAAAATGATTTTTATTTTAAACAAAAGAGACACTTTGAGTGGTTTCAGGCACACCATGCTTCAGATTGAGGTGGGGTTGACTCGTCCATGTCACATATGACCCATGGATCATTTTCCTAATGTTTCAACAGAATCCTAATGTGTTTGGTCATTTTTCCGTATGTCAGTTGTTGTTTTCACTTAAAATGGTGTCCATTTTAAACAAAAGAGAGACACTTTGAGTGGTGTCGGCCACACCGTGCCTCGGATTGAGGTGAGGTTGACACTTACATGTCACAAATATCCCATGGATCATTTTACTAATTTTTCAACACAATCAGAATACATTTGATTAGTTTTCCGTATGTTAGTTGTTGTTTTCACTTAAAATCATGTCCATTTAAAATAAAAGTGAGACAGTTTGAGTGGTGCCGGCCACACTGGACTTCGGATTGAGGCAGGTTTGACTCTTACAAGTCACATATGACCCATGGATCGTTTTCCTAAAGTTTCAACAGAATTTGAATGCCTTTGGTCAGTTTTTCATATGTCAGTTGTTGCATTCACTTAAAACGATGTCCTTTTGAAACAAAAGAGAGACACTTTGAGTGTTTCCGGCCACAGCGCACCTCGGATTGAGGCGGGGTTTACTAGAATACATCAAATATTACTCATGTATCGTTTTCCTAAATTTTCAACACCATATGAATGCGTTTGGTTGGTTTCCCGTATGTCGATTGTTGTTTTTACTTAAAATGATGTTAATTTTAAACAAAAAAGAGACACTTTGAGTGGTTCTAGCCACACCACACTTCATATTGAGGCGGGGTTTACTCATACACGTCACATATAACCCATGGATGATTTTGTTAAAGTTTCAACAGAATCCGAATGCGTTTGGTCTGTTTTCCATATGTCAGTTGTTGTTTTCACTTAAAATGATGTCCATTTTAAACAAAAGAGAGACACATTGAGTGGTGTCGGCCACACCGCAACTTGGATTGAGGCGGGGTTTACTCTTATACGTCAAAAATGACCCATGTATCATTTTCTTAAAGTATAAGAACAATATGAATGTGTTTGCTCAGTTTTCCGTATGTCAGTTGTTGTTTTTACTTAAAATCCTATACATTTCAAATAAAATTGAGACGGTTTGAGTGGTTCTGACCACAATGACCCTCAGATTGAGGCGGGGTTGACTCATACAAGCCACATATGACCCAAGTATCGTTTTCCCAATGTTTCAACAGAATCCTAATGCCTTTGGTCAGTTTTCCATATGTCAGTTGTTGTATTCACTTAAAATGATGTCCTTTTGAAACAAAAGAGACACTTTTAGTGGTTCCGGCCACACCAAACCTCGTATTGAGGTGAGGTTTACTTTTACACGTCAAATATGACCCATGGATCATTTTCCTAAATTTTCAATAGAATCAGAATGCATTTGGTTGGTTTTTCGTATGTCAATTGTTGTTTTCACTTAAAATGATGTTCATTTTAAACAAAAGAGAGACACTTTGAGTTATGTCGGCCACACTGTGCATCGGATTGAGGCGGGGTTGACTCTTACAAGTCCAATATGACCCATGGATTGTTGTCATAATGTTTCAACATAATTAGAATGCCTTTGGTTAGTTTTCTGTATCTCAGTTGCTGTATCCACCTAAAATGATGTCCTTTTGAAACAAAAGAGAGACACGTTTAGTGGTGATGGCCACAATGTGACTCAGATTGAGGCGGGGTTGATTCGCACACATCACAAATGACTCATGGATCATTGTTCTAAAGTATCAACATAATCTGAATCCTTTTGGTCGGTTTTCCGTATGTCAGTTGTTGTTTTCATTTAAAATGTGGTCCATTTCAAATAAAAGTGAGACACTTTAAATGTTACCGGCCACACCGTGCCTCGGTTTGAGGTGGAGTCGACAGGACTGCGAACCTCCATGGGGAGTAATCTTGTAGAAGGTCCAAATCATGGCATTATTGTGGTGTGACCGCGGCGTGTTGGCCCAGTCCAGCAACATCCGCAGGGCCACATCTTCCAGCCAGGAGCTAAGGGTGCGGGAGGAGGCGGGGAGATATTATGGTCATCGCCTCCATCCCCATTAACTATGAGTGATTAATGTATCTAAAACTATATCTAGGTATCATACATCGAATTTTGATTGGACTTCGAACCACCACGGGGTGTCGTCCTGGAGCAGGGCCAAATCCTGGCATTACCGCGGCATGATCGCACCGTGACTGCAGCGTGGCCGCGGCGTGACCGCGTTGTGACTGAGGCGTGTTGGCCTGGTCTAGCGTCATCCTCGGGGGAAGAATCTTCCGGCCAGGAGTGAAGGGAGCAGGAGGAATCGGGGCAACATTCCGGTTATCACCTCCCTCCCCATTAACTATTGATGAGTAATGTATCTAAAACACAATCTAGGTATCATACATCGAATTCTGACAGGACTGCGAACCGCCGTGGGGTGTCATCCTAGATCAGGGCCAAATCACGGCGTGACTGCATAGTGACCATGGCGTGACCGTAGCATGACCGTGGCGTGATCGCGGCGTGACCCCGGCGTGACTGCAGCGTGACCGTGGCGTGTCGGTCTGGTCCAGCGACATCTGCTGGGCAGCATCTTCCAGCCAGAAGCGAAGGGAGCAGGAGGAAGTGGGGAAACATTCTGGTCATCACCTACATCCACATTAACTATGGGTGGGTAATGTATCTAAAACTCTATCTAGGTATCATACATCAAATTCCGACAAGACTTCGAACCACCTCGGGGTGTCGTCTAGGATCAGGGCCAAATCACAGCGTGACCGCGACGTGACCGCATAGTGACCACAGAGTGACCATGACATGACCACGGCATGATCGCGGCGTGCGCCAAGGTGTGACCGCGGCGTGACCACGGCATGACCGTGGCGTGACCGCGGCGTGACCGTTGTGTGACCATAGTGTGACCGTAGGGTGACCGCAGCGTGTTGGCCCGGTCCAACAACATCTGCGGGGTAGCATCTTCCGGCCAGGATTTCAAATAAAATCTATGTAGTTGTCCTTCACATTATAGAAACTGATATTATGTTATAAAAAATAGACACTTCATTCGGGATTTTGGTATGATAATGATATATATTTTATATTCGTTGTTTTTAAAAGTGGTTTTATTATAAAAACATGACTTTATTTATCTAATGAAACAATTATATTAAAGAAAACTTATTCCAGATATACAATTCAATATAATTAAGCGTAATTAAAAAAGAAGCTATATTAAATTTAATTCATTCTTAAATTAAAAAGGCTACGAGAGGGACTCTACCTCAAGGTGGAACCAAACTATGCACTTCGGCTCTTGGAGCTCTCTAACTAAAACCTGCTGCTCCCCCACTGGGTATACGCACCTTCACACACATGCAAGGACACCTAGCCCCTATGCAAACACCTGCATAGCCATGAGTATGTGCAAGGGGATCCTTACACATATGCTTATATGCATATACCAGTCTCCACTCACCGGCGTATGCATATTTATATATATACCTGGTCACACCTAGCCCCGTGCATGTATAATCATTTCCATGGTTGATTATATGCATAACGGGGGAACCCACATACATATACTTACTTACCTATGAACACGCAGGCGAGTCACCCTTGACTTGGTGACTTGAAACCAACGAGCAGGGATCAACGCACTACAAAAAGGATATTAAGAACCTTACAAAACATAAAGGACCCTACATAAACAGAGAAAAACCAACTAACAACATTAAAGCCTTACCTCAATTGGAGAGAACAAAATCCACCCAAACCAACACAAAACGATCCAACGCCCTACCAAAAACATAATATGGAGTCAAAAACATTAAAATCCCCAAAATATATGAGGTTCGAGACAAGTAGTAATCATAGAATCTTACCTCGGATCAAAGCCGGTGGACTGAAACAATCTGAACCCATTCTGGCCTCCTTTATAGAACATTACTACTCCCTGTCCATAGAAACTAGTAAAAGACCTAAGTGGCCAATGCGATTAAGAAAATAAAATAAAAACTAAACTAAAACATACCAGTCTCATGTAACTATACATGTCACCACCCAACATATAAGAACCACAATGCCACATGGGTCAAATCATGTTCCTGATGAAAGGGGGAAACAAATCCATAATTCAAAATGATACTATCAAAAAGTAAATTCCTATTAATTAACTAATAATATTCCTATAAATGGTATATAATTAGTTTGGATGAAGTTTCATCTTAGTATGGTTTTGTTCAATACAAGTTTGTTTGGTAAATTACATGGCTACACCATTACTAAAGGGTCAAGATAGGTTGTGCTGTAAAGTTATTGTGGAATGGAAGGATGAAAACATTATTAGAAGTGATTCCAACTAATATTCAATGACCAAAACTTCCTAGATGATCTTAAACGAGTTAGATCTTGATATCTCTTAGATATTGAGTAGGAAAAATTATTAGTGATTGAATATGAATCAAAATTCACTAATCTGGTAAGTATATGTCAAATCATATGATTAATATAAGGCTTAAGGAATGATGATTTG
Organism: Viscum album; assembly: GCA_963277665.1. NCBI lineage: Eukaryota > Viridiplantae > Streptophyta > Magnoliopsida > Santalales > Viscaceae > Viscum > Viscum album. The sequence goes on from OY728152.1 coordinate 1,120,805,307, forward strand.
TGATGAAGCTATGACTTATGATGTTATCATGGACCAGCCTTCTTATTTTTCTCACCTATATATTTGTGGTTTGTATGATGTCTTTGGAAAATATAGGTTTTACATGAACAAGGAAGGGGTTTTATTTAATTCCTCATTCAGGTGGAGGGAATACATCATTTAGCAGTTAAAAGATGAAGTATAAGCACCTCCATGGGTGATCAACCATTACATAAATTAATTGTTTCTTTAAATAAGAATTCTTATGTATATAAAGACAGTATTAAGAGCCTTGATAGACCCTTAATCACTAAGTTGAATATTCGAACATATATTTCCAAGGGATTGATTATAACTATGTTCCATGGGAGTCATGGAGTCTAAGGACGGTAAATGAAAGTAAATAGATTAACATAGTAGACTTATAGATATGGTGTTCATAATCTTCCAAGGTTAAATAAAATTCTTTAGTTATTATATGGAAATGAAATCACCCTATCACTAGGTCTCTAAGTGGATAAGATATAGATTAGGATATGAGTGGTATAATATATGTCTTATAATTTGTATGATATGTGTATGGACTGGATGAGGGTTTAGATCAAGTAAAATATTCCCAAGAGGATTGGGCCTTATGGTGATAGATGTGGTAATTGTACTCCTAGTGTTTGATGAGGAAATAATTATGAATATGGATTGGGCCTTATCTAGGTATCCTACATCGAATTCCAACAGGACTGCGAACCACTGCGGGGTGTTGTCCTGGAGTAGGGCCAAATCACGATGTGACCGCGGCCTGACTGTGGCGTGACCGCGGTGTGACCACAGAGTGACCGCGGCGTGACCTCGGCGTGACCGCGGCGTGACCGCGGCGTGGCCGCGGCGTGACCGCGACGTGACCTTGTCATGTTGGCCTGGTCCAGTGACATCCGTAGGGCAGCATTTTCCATCCAAGAGCGAAGGGAGTGGGAGGAGGCAGGGAAAAATTCTGGTCGTCGCCTCCCTTAAGGGGGAAACCATTCCATTTAAGAACCACACCTCCCCAAGGGTTAAATCATGTTCCTGCAAGCAAGGGGGAAATAGTTCCATTTAATAATCTCTTCATTTATAATTATGTTCTTTATATATCACGTTATTGGAAACATCATACTAGTACGCTTTTCCATTTAATGTGCACCTATGATACATTAGTTGAGTTGAAGATTGTGCACATAAACCTCCTAGAACCCCACCGCATCACACTGTGATCCGAGATTGACTACAAAACCATGTGTATATTTAAGTATTCAAACCTCACAAAATCCAAAACCAAAATTAAGAAACAATTCTAATAGGAGAGGAGGTATTGAAGGAATTAGAGGGCCTTATCTGAGGTTCTATGTTGTTGGGTTCTCCAGTTCCATCACATTCTGTAACAAATGGGGCCAATGATTAAAATGGATAGAAAATAATGACAGAAAAGAATTTATTAAATAAAATAGTTTTGTGGATGTTTTTTTTAATCAGGGAATGAAATGACAGATAATGACATCCCAAGTCATCCAATGTCCTATTTCTTTGACCCTCTAAATTAGGGTTGTAAACACCCTTGAGTTCTCACAAGCTAATTGGACTCGCTCGACTAATACTTGAATTCGGTTCGGATTTTTTCAAGCTCAAGATGTGAGTAGTGAAGCTGAATTCAGTGTTATAATAACACAATCAAGTAGGTCTCAAAGGCTAATCGAACATCTAATATTTTAACTTTTTATTTTTATTCAATATATGTGTATTTAATTTCAAGCTTGAGCTCGAATTCAAGCAAGATATTGTAATTAAAATTATGATAAAACATCTTAATAAAAACAAGTTGAGCCTAATTGAGTATCTTGATCAAGATCATGGTCGAGCCGGTAAATTGATACTCGATCGAGCACTGAGTATAATAAAACCATTTCATTTCACCATAACTCAAACATTCAATTAAGTTATATTCCATTGTATAAAATCTCTCAAACAAAAATGAAGGTAAGATGGGATTCATGGAGACATACCCATAAACTGCACTCGGCCATCTTCTTGACATGTGAGGCATCTATTCACAGCATCCCTGGTGAGTTTAGAGGGTTCTCTCCCATAAAACACTATTGAGTTTCTGTAGCATCCAGAAGCTCTGCACACATTATCCCATCTTCAGGGAAACCTATCGTGGCCTATAATGATCATTGTAGATATAACAGAAATGAACTTTCTGGATTAAACAACACTAAAACAACAAAAAATTCATTTTTTTACAACGGAAAAAATGTAGATACCAAAAATGTAGGTAAAAAGCAGACATTGCACACATTACAGTGGTACCAATAATAGAAGAAGCTCCCCAAAGCCAAGGCTGAGACCTCCCAATCAGATAAAGCTGAAATCCACCTAGATTCGACACCAAAGTTGCTAATCTAGATCTTGGGGGAAAGGGGTCGACACCGACAATATTATTTCCCCGGTATGAGGAGAGGGAGCCAAGAGAGGGGGATGTCTCATGGGGTGTTCGACCATGGGGGGCCTCGCACATGATTGGATAAGGGGTCGGGGGATGTCGGAGGATGATATTGAGCTTGGATGTCACCAAGAGAGGGAGGCGAGAGGGGAGGGGACGTCTTCTTCGAAGAAGGAGCCAAGAGGGGAAGGGGAATGTCGCCGAATGAGAGGGAGGGGGCCGAGAGGCATAAGTGGAGGCCGGGAGATGTAGGCTGAGGCTGAGAGGAGGTCAAGGTTGAGGAGGGGAGGATCACGTGGGGATAAAATGTCTAGAGGGAAGGAGCCCTAATTTGGGTATAATTTTTCGCAATAGTTAATAAAAACTTTGGGTAATACATCTCTTTCCCAATGGTTTTCTTAAACCGTTGGGAAAACCCACCATAAAATAGCCCTTTCCAATAGTTCTAGTAAACTGTTGGCATAGGTTCTTTTTCCCAACGGGTTTTCTAAACCGTTGGGAACAAAGTGTTGGTATATGCTCTATTTCTAGTAGTGATGGTTTTAAAGTATTGTAGGGTTTTTAGGATTTTTCCCATTTTTAGGTTTTTCGGTGTTTAAATTGTTTTAGGTTTTTAATGTTTTCTTAGGGGTTTTTAAGGATTTTAGGGTTTTTTACATTTTTAAGGAATTTTAGGGCCTTTATGGTTTTTATAGTTTTTAATATTTTTAGGGATTTTGATGCTTTTTTGGTTTTTTGGGGGGTTTTTAGTATATTTTTGGATTTTAGGTTATTTAAGTTTTTTAAAATTTATATGGGATTTAATGCTTTTTTAACATTTTTGGGGTTTAAAGGGTTGGTATAGTTTTTATTATGGTTTTTGGGATTTTATTGGTTTTATGGTTTTAAATAATTTTACGGGTTTTTTTGGTATTCATGGGGTTTCGGCTATTTTAGGATTTTTAACATTTTAACACTTTTTAGTGTTTTTTGGTTTAAAGTATTTATTGAATTTAGTTTTTTTTACGTAATTTTCATTTATTTTAGGATTATTTATTTTTTTTGGGAGTTTTAGGACTTTTTAGGACTTTTTTGTTTTTACGAATTTTGAGTGTTTTTTGGGTTTTTTGGTTTTTTGAGATTTTACGGTCTATTAGGTTTTTAGGGGTTTTAATTTTATATTTTTTAAGGTTTTCTTAGGGGTTTTTATGTTTTTAAAGGATTTTATGGTTTTTAGTATTTTAGGGATTTTTTGGGATTTTATGTTTTTTAGTGTTTTAGATACATTGAAGAGTTTTAGTGTTTTTAGGGGATTTTCGGGCTTTATTTTCTTTATTTTTTTAAATGTTTTTTAGAGTTCGGTAACGTTTTTAGGTGTTTTAAGGGTTTTTATATTTTTTATTGCTTTTATGGTTTTATGTGTTTCAGGGGTTTTAATGGTTTTTATGGGTTTTTATGGTATTTATGGTTTATGGGACTTTATATTTTTTATGTTTTTGGGGGTTTATATTTTTAATGATTTGCTAGGGGTTTTTAGGTTTTTTTATTTTTATACTTTTAGGGATTTTGGGGGGTTTTATGCATTTTTATGGGTTTTTAGCATTTTTAATGATTTTGAGTGTTTTTAATTATTCAAGGTGTTTTAGAGATTTTATGGTGTTTTCGGATTTAATTTTTTTTTAGGGTTTTATGGTTTTTTAAGTTTAATTAACATTTCTAGGGGTTTACATGGATTTTAGGATTTTTAGTGGTGTTTATGTATTTTATGGGTTGTTCGTGTTTTTAATGTTCTTATAGTTGTTATGGTTTTTAGGGTGTTCTTGTAGTTGGGGTTTGGTTTAGTGGTAAGAACCCCTTAATTCTACATGAAAAATGGGGGTTCAAACCCCATTGGGTGCAGGTTACTGTAGCAGTATTGGTGCATACTGTAGCAGTGAAGGTACTGTAGCAATGACGAGCACTGTAGTGGCAGCAGAGTACTGTAGCAGTGGCAGGTACTATTCATTAATATAGCAGCGTGGTACTGTAGAAGTACTATTCACAGAATGGGCTTTGGGCCAAAAAAATGGGCCTACATGCCATGTAATGGGCTAAATGCCACTGAGCCTTCAGGCTATGTAATGGGTCTCTCTCTACCCAGTTAAAGTGGTATTTTCTTAGCTTTAATAATAAACGAGGCTTCAGACCCAACCTTTAAAAAAATGGTTTTTAGGGTGTTCTAGGTGTTTTTGAGTCTTGTAGGTTTTACCATTTTTAGGTATTTTAGGGGTTTTAAGTGTTTTTAGGTTTTTAAGGTTTTCATAGAGTTTTTCAACAAAAATTATGGCTTTTTAAATTTCATTGAATGTTACATATTATTTATGATTTTATGGGTTTTAGTGAATTATAGGGTTTATGGTTTTTTATCCATTTATAGTTTTATTGATTTATTATCATTTTTAAATTTTTAGGGGTTTCATTTTTTATTGTTTTTTATGGGTTTTAGGTGGTTTTAGGGTTTTCATGTTTTTATACATTTGTAGGTAACTTTTCTAATTTTTATGACTTTATGGGTTTTAGTGATATTGAGGTTTTTAAGGCTTTTTTGTGGGTTTTAGGGGTTTTATGGGTTTTTTTTGTATTTTGTTCATTTTTTGAGTTTTTAGGGGTTTTAATGTTTTTTGAGTTTTTTAACATATTTAGTTGTATAAAGGGGGTTTAGGGTTTTAGTGGGTATTTTTGGGTTTTTATTGGTTTTAAGGGGGTTTTAATATTTTTAGATGTTTTTATGGGTTTTAGGGTTTTAGGGATTTAGGGTTTTTATCATTTTTTATGTTTTTAGGGATTTTAAGTGTTTTTAGATTTTTGAGGCTTTCTTATGGTTTTTAAGGATTTTAATGTCCTTTGAAGATTTTTTTTTTGAGTTTTATGGTTTTTAAATATATTTTTGGAATTTGGTTTTTTAGGGTTTTTAGCTTTTTGAGTTTTTATAGGTATTGTGGTTTTTTAGGTTTTTTAAAATTATTATGGATTTAATTGATTTTTAATATTTTTTGTGGTTTTTAGTGTTTTTTGGGGGTTTTATGTTTTTTAGGATCTTTAAGGGTTTTAGGGTATTTAGTGTTTTTAAGTTTTTATGGGTTTTTAGTGTTTTTTTATTTTTAATGTTTTCTTGTGGGTTTTCAGGGTTTTTAGGATTTCTTATGCTTTTAGGGATATTTAGCGGGTATTTTTTATTTTTGAAGTTTTTACGGGTTTTAGTGTTTTTAGGATTATAAAGAGTTTTAATTAATTTTTTGGGTTTTTAGGTTTTATTAGGGTTTTCTAGGGGTTTTAGGGTTTTTTAATTTTTAGGGTTTTTTGGAATTTATTTTGATAGTTACGGTTCGTTAGGTTTTTTGTGATTTTTAGGGTTTTAAGGATTTTTTAGGTTTTTAGGGTTTTTAGAGTTTTTATTGGTTTTATAGTTTTTATAGTTTTTAAAAAATTATGGGGTTTAAACGGTTTTTTGAGTTTTTAGTCAATTTTTAGGGCCTTTTTGGGATTTAGGGTTTCATAGATTTTTAGTCATTTTATGGGATTAAGGGGTTTTTAGGGTCTTATAGGGTTTTCAGGGTTTCTAGTGTTCTGTAAATTTTCTGTTTTTTTAATTTTTTTTGGATTTTATGGTTATCATAGGTTTTTTTCATAGTTTTTAGGGGTTTTCACAATATGAGGGATTTTTAGGGATTTTTTAGGATTTTTATAGTTTCGTTTTTTCTAGGGATATTGAGAATTTTAAGGTTTATAATGGTTTTAGGGGTTTTTGTGATTTTTTGATTTTTTTGTTTTTTGTAAGTGTTTTTAGATTTTTAAGGTTTTCTTATCTTATTTAATGGGTTTTTTACATTTTTAGATATTTTTTCGACTTTTGTATTATTTTTATGGTTTTTAGGGTTGTTAGTGTTTTTTAGGGTTTTTAGGGCATTTATGGGTTTTATTCTATTTTTGTGTTTTTATGGTTTTTATACTTTTTATGGGTTTCAAGGTTTCTAGTGTTTTCAAACATTTTTTGGGTTTGGAAGGGGTTTTATTATTTTTAGGTAGATTTTAGGGGTTTATGGATTTTTAAGAATTTTAAGGTCTTTATGTTTTTACGGTTTTCATAGTGTCATGGTTTTAATAATTTTTAGTATTTTTAGTTTTTTTGGGTTTTTATGTGTTTTTTGTGTTTTTTTATTTTTATGTGAATGGTTATTTTTAGGGATTTTCTTTATTATTTCTGGGTATTTTTACGTTTTTTGGGATTTTGAGGGTTTTTATGGTTTTTATAGTTTTTTAAGTTTTAATAGATTTTAGAGATTATTAATTTTTTTAACGTTTTTAGGGGTTTAATGGGTTTTTAGAGTTTTTAGTGGGGTTTTTTGTGTTTTTTGGGTTTTTTGTGGTTTGTAAGTTTTTTTTTCTTTTTATGGAATTTTGGGTTTTTTGGGATTTTTAATTTTTTTGAGTATTTTCTGGTTTTTTTGTTTTTTTAATGTTTTATGGTCTTAAATGGTTTTAATTATTTATGGTTTCTTATGGGTTGTAAGGGTTTTTAGGTTTTTAAGGTTTTTATTGGTTTTTTTGGTTTTTAGGTGTTTTAGGTGTTTTAGAGACTTTTAGGGTTTTTATGTTTTTAGTTTTTTAATGGTTTTTATGGGTCTTAAGTATTTTTAGGTTTTTAAGGTTTTCGTCAAAAAAAAAATCATATTTTTAGGTTTTTATAGTTCATAGGGATTTATATGTAATTTTTACGATTTTCATGGTTTTTTGGGTTTTATGGATTTTTATAGTTTTTAGAGATTTTTGGTGTTTTGAGGGGTTTGGGGGGGGGGGTTAGGTGTTATTTTGAGATTTTAATAGTTTTTAGTGGTTTTAGATGATTGAAATTTTTTGGGGTTTAAAGGGTTCTTAGAGTTCTTAGTGGGTTTTTGGTTTCATTATATGTTTTTATGTTTTTATGGTTGGGGGGGTTTAGGGTATTTATGGTTTTTAAGGTCTTTTTAGAGGTATATTATTTTTTAGGTTTTCAGGTGTTTTAAGTGTTTTCTAGGGTTGAATGTTTTCTTAGGGGTTTTTAGGGATTTTGGGTTTTCATGTTTTTTTATTTTTAGAGATTTTTATGGGATTTTGATGGGTTTCAATGATTTTTTATGTTTTTTTTTCATTTTTAGCAATTTTTATTGTTTATTAGTATTAAGTATTTTATCGGTTTTAAGGTCTTATTTGGTTTTTTCATGGTTTTTTGGGATATTTAGGTGTTTAGGTATTTTATCACATTTTTTCATATTTTTGGGTTTTTTGAGTTTTTTGGGATTTGATGGTTTTTACGATTTCTTATATTTTTATGGGTTGTTGGGTTTTTTTGGTGTTTTTTGTGTTTTTTGTTGTTTTAATGGGTTTTTGAGTTTTTTTGGGTTTTTTGTCTGTTCATTCTAAAACATAGGGCCCTTCTTATTGGTTTTTCTGAACTCAAAATATTTTTTTCTCCCAATATTTTCAATTTTGAATATCTTGTTTTTCATATGGTGGAATCTGACAAATCTTCATTAGATATAAAAAGATTATGGGTCTTGGATCGCTGTTCTTTATCTCATATTTCCCTAATAGATAATACTGAGAATCAGGTCACCTGATACTTAAATTTTCAAGGGCTCCAACATTTCTGCTCTTTTATTTATGCCCATAAATGTTATCAGGGTCGTATGAATTTAGGGTTGGAGATTGGATCTCTCAACTATTCCATTTTTTTTCCATGGTATATCCTTAGTTATTTTAATTCCATAATGAATTTTTATTAGAATATTGGAGCCATGACTAATGTCATTTGTTCCAGATATTTCAAAGATTGTATTGATGATAATGGGTTGATTGATGTTAATCTTGTTGGGGATAAGTATACTTGGAACATGAATGTTTGGGATAGATTTTTTCTAGTAGAATTTATAGGGATTTTGTCAATGAGTCTTGTCTTGATTTCTGGTTTTCTATTTCTTATATGACTCTTTCTAGAATTAACTCTGATCATCATCCTATTTTTCTTGACCTTGTGAGTAAGGATCCCAAGCCTCTTTTTCCTTTTAGATTTAATAATACTTGGGTTAATCATCCTGAGTGTAGAACAATTTTTGAACAAACATGGAGTCCTTGAAATGGTAGGGTCAATGATTTTTATTATTTCATAAATCTCTAACTCCTTAAACAAAATTTTAAATTCTGGAGTAAAAATCGTTTCAGTACCCTTGATTATGAAATTTTCTCTCTTTAGGAATCTCTTCATCAAATGTAGGAGAAGAATTCTTCAAATGACTTCTCTAATGATGTTTTGGGTGAGACTGAATTGGTTTCAAAAATTATTAATTTGTTGAATCTCAAAGATTCTTTGCAGAGAGACAATTTTATGACTAATTGGTTGAGATATAGGGATAGAAACTCTAAATTTTTCAACTCTTTGCAGAGAATTAGGAAAGTCTTAGGGCCTCTTTCTTTGGTTAGAAATGGGAGTAATGTTTTTGACAATAGAAAGGATCTTTCTGAGCATGTTGTTACTCATTTTAAGGATCTCTTTACTGGCCATGTCCCTATTTATGGTCTAGTGGAGAGTATTATTCCGACTCTTGTTAATCAATAGGATAATTCCAATCTTACATATATCCATTTCGACTTTGAAATCAAGGATTCAACCTTTTAGTCTAATGTCTGATTGCTCCCATGGTCCAGATGGTTTTGGGAATTTTTTCTTTCAGACATATTGGGATGTCATTCATGATAATGTTTGCAGGTTAGTTACTCATTTTTTAAGGTGAATCTCTTACTCAGGTATTGAATGCTCAATTTCATTCTCTCATTCCAAAGATGGAGAATGCTAATGAGATTCATTTTTTCAGACCAGTTTCCATGATTAATATAATTTTTAAAATTATATGCAAAATCTTGGCCATGAGGTTATTGTCTATTTCTAGTAAGATTGTTTCTCATAACCATTTTGGATTTATTAAGGGTAAGTTTATTCCGGATTTTCTTATTACTACCTCAGAATGTGTTAACCTTATTAAGAAATCCACAAGGGATGGTAATATCTCTCTCAAGTTGGATGTCAAGAAATATTTTGATACTATAAATTTTAATTTCATTTATAAGGTTCTGTGTTTTTTTGGTTTTGATGATGTTTTAATTAATTGGGTTAAAAATATTTTTGAGACAGCTTGTATCTCTGTCCTTGTTAATGGTTCCCCCGAGGCCTATTTTGCTTGTTCTAGAGGTGTTGGACAAGGTGACCCTCTCTCATCCATTATTTTTTCCATTGTGGATGATTATCTTAGTAGATTACTTTATATTATGGATGGAAATGGAAAACTAATGTCTATTAGTGATGGTAGAGGTTTTGTTTCCCCCACTCACTTGTTGTATACTGATGATATTATTATATTCACTAAAGTGGATAAGAGAAATATTAACTATATTATGCATTCCCTTTTTCATTATGAAAAAGTCTATTGGAAGAAGATTAGTTGGAATAAGTCCTTTGTTTATTTTTGTATAAATTTTCCTATTTATTGAAAGTCGGGCATTATCAGGGACTTGGGTATTCATGAAGGAGTTCGTCCCTTTACATATTTGGGTGTTCCTATGTTTTGGGGGATTCCTAAAGCATGATATTTTTATGATATTATTTTTAAAATCAAAAGGAATCTTCCTACTTAGAGAGGTATGTCCCTCTCCCTGGAAGGACGGGTTTTCTTGGTTAAGGCTGTGATTATTTCTAAGTTCGTTTATTCTTTCATGTTCTATAAGTGGCTGATCTCTTTCATCAAGAGCATTAATGTGTCTATTAAAAATTTCATTTGGAGTGGTAATATTTTCGAAAGAAAATTAGCTATGGTCTCTTGGAATAATTGTTGTAAACCTCATGATACAGGGGGTCTTAGTATTAAAAATCATGAGGTGTTTAATGATTCTTTACAGGAATCGTTCATTTGGAGGCTCGCCAATATTAATTGTGATTCTCTAGACATTCTCCGTATTAAATTCAAGGATAGGATCAAGAATGGGGTTTTTAATCATCTGTATTCTTCTGTTTGTCCTGCTTTCAAATCCATTTTTTCTTTCATTATCCCTCATTCCAGATGGCTTTCTTTAAGAATTCATCTTTATCCTTTTGGGAGGCCAATGAGACCAGTTGTACCCTAGTTGATGTCTTGATGAATGATGATATTAATGTTTATCTCTATGTTACAATTAAATATCATCTTGAAAATATGGGGGGTCTCTCTAATCATATTGTTAATATTGTTAATAGTTACTACTACTCCAACAGAGATGATTTTTGTGCTTGGGAACATACTATAATTGGATTTTTGACCTCTAAAAAATTTTATAGACATTATATATCTTTCAATATAGGTTATAAATGGATGATGGATCCTCATATGAATTTTATTAGGCCTTCTCAAACATCATTTTCCGGGAGACTGGCTCATGGGAAGCTTCCTACTGATTGTTTCCTTAAAAAATGTGGAAATTCCCTTCTGTTCTTCATGTGTGTAATGCCATCAATATAGGGAAGATATTGATCATTTGTTTCTTAGTTGGGTTAATGGATCTTCAATGTGGAAGGTTGTTTATGTTAATTTTGAAATCCCTATACTTGGAATGTATTCAATTCATCATTTCCATCAAGGATGGAATTCTATTTTTCTTTCTCCACAATTGATGGATCTTTTTAGGGTCGCTTCTACTGAACTCCTTTATTTTATTTTGGTTTTCTCAGAATAAGTTTATTCATGATAGTTTTTCATTCTCAGTTAGTGGGGTTTTATCAGCTATTCTAGTTTCTATGCATAATGTTTATATTTTGAGGACGCATTTTTGGTTCAACTCGGTCTATGATTTGTCTGTTCTGAACCAGATAGGTGTTCAGGGAAACATCAAGAGTCTACGTGGTACTTTTGATGTTCTTTGTAGGGAACCTCTTTTTGGTAGGATAAAATTTAATTCTTATGGTGCTTCTAGAGGTAATCCGGGGATTTCTGTTTATGGTGTTGTTTTGAGAAATCATAAAGGGGGGTATCCATGGTTGTTTTCATGGTCATTGTGGAATTTCCTCTTCAATTGAGGCTGAAATTCTTGGCATTATCATTGATGTGGATCAATCTATGAGGCGTGGTTGGGATAATTTATGGATCGAGAGTGATTCTAATGTTGTTGTTTCTACCATAAGGATGGGTCTTTCTCACTTTTCCTAGAAGCTAACTAATAATTGGATTAAGTGTTTGGATACTCTATTTTCCTTGAATCATATTATCCCTCACATTTATAGGGAATCCAATTCTGTTGCTGATGGCCTTACAAATAAAGGTGTTAATGGAGTTGATTTTGTTTAGTATGATCAAGTTCATGATGATCTTCTTTCTTTTCTTAAAAGGGATTGTAAAAATTCTACCATTTTTATAATTGTGTAAGATGTATCTTTTCTTTGTTTAAGGCTATTTTGGAAAGGTTATTTTTAATCTTTGAGTTCTTTTTTTTATTCTGGGGTATGTATGTTTAGTCTAATTATTTATTATTCTTTTGGATTGGTATGTTTTCATTGTTTTCTATTGGAATGAAGTGGCGGGTCTACAGTTATCTGTTTATTTCGGAACTAGTTTTCAAGACAGATTTTTTCAGGTCATCTATGTGCACATGTAGTGGCTGATTCCCTTCATAGGGGGCACTTTTGAAGCCATTTTTTCTATAGCTGGATCATTTCTGGTTTTCAAATCAGCAGGCCTCCTCCTTCTTTTCAGTTCATGGAGTGTCGGCCTGGTGGGGTCTAAATTATTGTTTTTTTTATTGGAGTGCTTGGTGAATTCATTTTCTTGTTGGTTTGGTTTTTTTCTCTTTCCCCATAACCATACTATATGGTTGTTTGTTGTTTTTTATTTTTAATCTTTCCTGTATTGATTTATTTTTTCTTAAATAATATTCCATTCTATGGGTTTACAATCTTTTATGGTTTTCAAGGTTTACAACATTTTTTGTTTTTATGGGTTCAAATTGGCTTTAGATTATCAATTTTATCTTAGGATTTTTTAGGTTTTAATGGTTTTTATTATGTTTTTAAAGAGTTTTTAGGATTTTTATGGTTTTTAATGTTTTTAGGGATTTGAGGGGGTTTATAAATTTTTTAGGATTTGGTGTTTTTTTGACTTTTTAGGGTTTTTATTGTTTTTAGAGTTTTTTAATGATTAAAGTGTTTTGTAGTTTTTATTTGTTCTTTGGGTTTGGGAGGGATGGATTTTTGTTTTTTAAATGGTTTTTATTTTTGAAGTCTTTTTATGGTTTTTAGTGTCTTTTACGGTTATTCTGGATTTTTAGCATCTTTTCATTTTTAGAGATTTTAAGTGATTTTATGTAATTATGATATTCTTATTTTTTTATAGTATTTAGTGTTTTTTAAAATTTTAGGGATTTTTAGGTATTTTTTAGTACTTTTATGGTTTTTTGGTTTTTAATTTCTTTTGAGGGTTTTTGAGTTTTTTCGGGGTTTCAGTATTTTTTGGAGGTTTGTTGTGTTTTTATGTTTTTTAGAGGTTTAAGTGTTTTTGTGATTTTATGTCTTTCTTATTTTTTCATGGTTTTAAGGGTTTTTACGTTTTTAATGGAAACTAGGGGTTTTTAGGAATTTAATTGTCTTTTTGGGATTTTAGTTAATTTGATGGGTTTTAGGGGTTTTAAGGCCTTTATGGGTTTTTCGGTTTTTAGTGTTTTTTGGATTTTTTATGTTTTTTATGATTTGTTAATATTTTTAATAATTTTTATTGGTTTAAAGGATTTTTAGAATTTTAGAAGGGTTTTAGTGTTTTTATGGTTTTCTGGTTATTATGGTTTTTAGGATTTTAATGGTTTCACATGTTTTTATGCTTTTGGTGGTTATAAGGGAGTTTATCACTTGGAGTTTTTAGGGTGATTTTAGTGTTTTTATTGGTTTTTATTTTTAATAATGTTTTAGATATTTTATGATTTTTTATGGGGTTTTAGAGTTTTTTTGTGTTTTTAGAGTTTTTATAGTATTTTGGGGTTTATAGTTATTTAAATTTATTAGGGGTTTTCAGGATTTTTGGAATTTTTAAACTTTTAAATGATTCGTATATTTTTAGTGGGTTTTAGGGGTTTTAGGGGTTTTTAATATTTTAGGGGTTTTAGGGTTTTAGGGTTTTTTTTGTTTTTAGGGTGTTTTTATTGGGTTTTCATGTTTTTTATAGTATTCTACTTTTTTGTAGGTTTTATGTTTTTAAGTCATTAAATATTTCTTATGGGTTTCTAGGATTTTATGGGTTTTTATGTGATTAAGATTTTTTAGGATTGTTTTTATATTTTTATAGATTTTATGTGTTTGAGGGGTTTTGAGAGGTTTTATAGGTTTTTAGTGTTTTTATTTTTTTAGTGTTTTAATGTCTTTTAGGTTTTTAAGGTTTTTTTTGGGTTTTTTACTTTTTATTATGTTTTAATAGATTTTGATGTTCTTTAGGATTTTTATGGTTTTCTGGGTTTTTTTATTTTTAGGGTTATTAGTGTTTTTATGGGTTTTTTCAGGGTTTTTGGGTTTCTTTTGGATTTTTTTTGTGATTTTAATTGTTTTTATAGTTTTAATGTTTTTAGGGGTTTGAATGGTTATTATATTAATTAAGGATTTTTATGTTTTTTAGGTTTTTTATTGTATTCGGGGTTCTTATTCTTTTTAGGGTTTTAAGGGTTTGTTTGGGTTTTTATCATTTTTAGGGGGTTTTAGTGCTTTTTTATTGTTAATGTTTTCACATGGGGTTTCATGGTTTTTAGGGTATTTTTTTATGGATATATAAGGATTTTTATGTTTCTTATGGATTTTTGGGATCTTATGTATTTTTATGGTTTTTACACATTTTAGGGTTTTTAGTATTTTTAGTTTTTTAGGTTTTGAAGTGTGTTTTGTGTTTTTAGGTTTTTATGGTTTTCATAGTGGATTTCAAGATTTTTTGAGTTTTCTACATTTTTAGTGATTTTTAAGAATTTTTTTTATTTTTTTGTTCTGCGGTTTTTATAAATTGTATGGATTTTAGGGTTTCTATTTTTTTTTGTATTTTATGGTTTTCTTGAGTCTATTATGTGTTTTATGGTTTTTTCATTTTTTTAATTTTTATATGTTTAAAGGGATTTTATATTTTTTAGTTGTTTTTTAGTGTTTTAGTGAGTTTTTATTGTTTTATGGTTTTAGTGGTTTTTATATTTTTATGGTGTTTAGGGTCTTTTTAGGTGTATTATGGTTTTTGCATTTTTAATGTTTTCTAAGATTTTTTTGTTTTTACGGGTTTCTTAGGGATTTTAAGGATTTGTTAGGGTTTTTATTTGTTTTAGGTGTTTTTACAATTTTAGGAAAGTTTAGACACTTTTTAGGTTTTTTGGGGGTTTTTAGGTTTTTTAGGGATTTTAATGGGTTTATTCTTTTTGGTTTTATTCATGGTTCTAGGATTCTTAGCGTGTTTGGGGTTTTAGGGATTTTATGTTTTTCTAGGTTTTAAGGATTTCTTAGGGGTTTTAGGGATTTTAGTTATTTTTTAGATTTTTAGGTATTTTAGTGTTTTTTTATCATTTTTAGGGGTTTTATGGTTTTTGATGGGTTTTAGGGTTTTTTCAGTGTTTAGATTTTAATGTTTTTTTCAAATTTGATAAAATTTTATAGTTTTAAGGGGTTTTTAAGGATTTTATTTTTTTAGGGTTTTTATGGGATTTTAGGGTTTTTAAATGTATTTTGAAGATTCTATGTTTTAGGGGTTTTTAGGGTTTTAGGTTAGGGGTTTTAGGCCTTATGCTGTAATTAGGATTTTACATGTTTTAAGTGTTTTTATGTTTCTATGGTTTTCATAAGGGTTTATGGGTTTCTTACATTTTTAGGGATTTTTAGGATTATAATGTGTTGTTAGGGTTTTTAGGGATTTTGAAGGTTTTAGGGGGTATCTTAGTATTTTTGGGGTTTTAGGATTTTGTGGAGATTCTTTAGGGTTTTAAGGTTTTTTGGATTTTTTAACATTTTAAGCGATTTGAAGGGTTTTTAGTGTTTTAGTGGGTTTTAGGGTTTTTATATAGGTTTTAGGGGTTTTGAGGTTTTGATGGGTTTTTATGGTTTTATATTTTTTTATGGTTTTCAATTTTTAGGGTTAATAGTTTTTAGGGTATTTAAGTTTTTTCAGTTTTAAGGACTTCTAGGTGGGTTTTAGAGTTTTTATATTTTTATGCATCTTGGGATCCTTTGGGATTTTTTATGATTTTTTTTTGGTTTTTAGATTTTTTTTTATTTTGAGTGGTATAGGTTTTTCAGAGATTTTATGTTTTTTGGGTTTTTAGTGGGGGTTTTTTTTGGAGATTTTCAGGTTTTAAGATTTTTAGATTTTTCACATTTTTATGGGTTTAAATGGGTTTTATTGTTTTTGTGGGTTTTTTTGGTATTATGGGTTTTATGTATTTTTATCATTTTAGTGGCATTTAAGAGTTTTATGGATTTTTGGGGTTTTTAGGTATTCTATTATTTTATATGTTTTTAGGGGGTTTATGTATTTTTATGTTTTCAATGTTTTCTTATGTGTTTTAAGGGGGTTTAAGGGTTTTTATTATTTTAGGAGTGTTTCAGAATTTTATTGGTTTTGGAGGTATTTGTGGATTTTGATGATTTTTAAGTTTTTATAGGGGTTTCACAGTTTTTATGGTTGTTTAGTGTTTTTACGCATTTACTGGTTTTATGTGTTTTTAGGTTTTTAACCTTTTTTCTTCGGGATTTCATTGTATTTTGGGGGTTTTTATTTTTTTAGTTATTTTTTGCGATATTTTAAGATTTTTATGGGGTTTTCGGGTTTTGGGGGATTTTTAGTATTTTTACACTTTTTTAGTGTTTCTTGTGTTTTTATTGGTTTATGGATTTTTATGGGTTTTTTTAGTTTTTTAGGGTTATAAATCTTTTTCATAGTTTTTCATAATCCTTTTTGAGTTTTAGAGGGTTATTATTTGTTAGTGGTTTTAGTGTTTTTATTGGTTTAAGGGATTTAACATTTTTTAGGGGTTTTAGGGATTTAGGGTTTCCCTCTATTTTTTAGGGTTCAAATTTTTTTAGGTTTTTAAGGTGTTTAAGTGATTTTATGTTTTAAATTTCTCTTAGGGGATTTTATATTTTTTATGTTTTTTTACTTTTTAAAGATTTTTAGGGATTTTTAGGGATTTTTATTGGTTTTTTTGGTTATCTAGGATTTTAACAGGTTTTGAGGGTTTTAAATGCTTTTAGATATTTGTAAAATTTTTAGGGGTGTAAATGTTTTTTATAGATTTTTATTGGTTTTAGAGTTTTTATTAGTTTTTAGGGGTTTCAATGTTTTTGGGGTTTTATGGTTTTTAGGGGTTTTAGGATTTTTATGATATTTTTTGAGTTTTCAATGTTTTTTGCTGTTTTTTGGTTTTTATGGGTTTAGGTTTTTTCATGTTTTTATGATTTTCTTAGAGTTTCTAGGGTTTCTAGGGTATTTTATACTTTTAGTGACTTTTAGGGATTTTTTAGGATTTATAAGGGTTTTCAATGTCTTTATAGTTTTGAGGGTTTTTAGTGATTTTATGTCTTTTTATGACATTAAGGAGTTTTTTGGGATTTCTAGATTAATATGGGGTTTTATGTTTTTGGGGATATTTAGAACTATTTTAGGATTTTTATGGATTTTTGGGTTTTTAGGGAATTGTTTAATTGTTTTTTGGGGTTTTAGGGTATAATCTGGATTTTGGGGGGTTTAATGGTTTTAGAATTTTTTAACATTTTTAGGGATTAATGAGTATTTTTAGTTTTTAGGGGTTTCAAGGTTTTTTAGTGTTTTTATGAGTTTTATGGCTTTTAGGGTTTTTATGGTTTTTAGGGTTTTTAAAGGGTATTAGGGGTTTTTGGGTTTTTTAGGTTTTTAGTTTTTCGGGTTTTTACATATTTTTAGGTTTTTATTGTTTTCTCAGGATTTCTAGAGTTTTCTTGGGCTTTTTTACTTTTTTAGGGATATTATGGATTTCTAATTTTTATAAAAATTTTAGGTTTTTTACATATTTTGAGGGTTTTAGGGTTTTATGGTTTTTTGGAGTTTTAGGGTTTTTTTTGAGTTTTTAGGGGTCTTAAGGTTTTTTAGATTGTTTAAAACATTATTAGGGGTTTAAAGGGTTTTTAGAATATTTATTTTGTTTTATAGTTTTATTAGTTTTTTGGTTATTTTATATTTTTATGGGTTTTTATCATTTTTAGGGGTTTGAGGGGTTTTAGGATTTTTTGGGTTTTTTGGGGTTTTTATTGTATTTATGTTTTAATGTTTTCAAAGTGATTTTTATGTTTTTGATGTTTTTCTTAAGGTTTTTTAGGGAATTCAGATTTTTTCCATTTTTATGGTTTTTTATTTTTTTTGGAATTTTTTAATTTTTTATGTTTTTTTATAGGTTTTTTGGGTTATTAGGGGTTTTAGGTTTTTAAGAATTTTAATATTTTTAGAGGTTCCTATGGTTTTCTTTGGGATTTATTTGTTTATATTTTTATGTGATTTTTAATTATATTTTATGATTTTTATGGTTTTTAGGGTTTTAGGGATTTTGATGGGTTTTAGGGTTTTTTTCGGGAGGGGTTATGGGTTTTTATGGTTTTTATGAGTTTTTATAGTTTTTATGGGTTTTAAATTTTTTTCACTTTTTTATGGAATTAAAGTAGATTTGGAGTTTTTAATGGTTTGATGGTTTTATTGATATTTATGGGATTTTAATGGTTTTTTGGTTTTTTGGGGTTTTATTGTATTTTTTACAGTTTAGCATTTTTTTTGTTTTTATGGGTTTTAAGTGGTTTTATGTTTTTCTGGTCTACTTACATTTTTTCATGGGTGTTAGGTGTTATTATGTTTTAGGTATTTTCTGTCATTTTGTTTTGAATTTTTATGTAGTTTTTTGGGTTTTTATGGATTTTGGGGGTGTTTAGGTTATTTATGGTTTTTTATGGTTTTTAGAGTTATTTTAGTATTATAAGGTTTTTAGGGTTTAAAATTGGGTTTTTCAGTTTTTAGTAGTTGTTTGGGGTTTTATGTTTATTAGTTTTTTAATGTTTTTGGCGGTTTCATGGTTTTATTGGCTTTAATCGTTTTGGGTCTCTTTTGGTTTTTTTAATATTTCTATGGTTTTTAGGTTTTTAGTGGCTATAAGATTTTAAGGTTTTCGTAGGGGTATTCAGTGTTTTTATGGTGTTTAATTTTTTTTCTAGATTTTTTGGTCTTTTGTAGTATTTTTATTATTTGTATGGTTTTTTGTGTTTTGAGGGATTTAGGGATTTTTAGAGTTTTAGGGGTTTAAATTTCCTTTATTTTTTATATCTTTCTTTTAGTTTTTAGTGGTTTTAGGGTTTTTTATGTTTTTTAGATTTTTTGGGATTTTTTTTGATTTTTTAGGGTTTCATGGTTTTTTTTAAATTTTTTGGTTTTTGTTTTTTTATGTAATTAGTTTTTCTTTGAGATTATTTTGTTTTAGAATTATTTAATGTTTTAGGGGATTAAATGGTTTTGAGAGTTTTAGTGGGTTTTTATGGTTTTTATGGGTTTTAGGTGTTTTCAGGGTTTTAAGGTATTTTATTTTTTAGGGGTTTTTAAGGTATTAGTGTCTTTTATGGATTTATAGGGTTTTTATCATTTTTACGTATTTTAGGGGTTTTATTTTTTTAGGGTTTTAAAATTTTCTTAGGGTTTTTTGGGTTTTTAGTTTTTTATACATTTTTTTGGTTTTAGGTGTTTGTACGATGTTTATAGTTTTTAGTGTTTTTTGGATTTTGATGATTTTTTGGGTTTTTAGGGTTATCTGGGGTTTTAGTGTTTTTTAGGTTTTAGGGGGTTTAGGTGATTTTAGATTTTTAAGGTTGTATTAGGTATTTTTAGGGATTTTAGGTTGTTTTACATATATTTATGGTTCATTAGGGTTTTAGGAGTTTTTTAGGTTTTATGATTTTTTTTTGGGTTTAGGGGTATTTTGATATTTTTGGTGTCTAATAGGATTTTTTAGATATTTTAGTGTTTTGAGAGGTTTTTAGAGTTTTTCATAATTTTTAGGGCTTTAATGGGTTCTAAGAGTTTTTGGTGCTTTTTTAGGCTTCTATGGCTTTTAAGGTGTTTTAAACGGTTCTTGGATTTTTTATGGTTTTAGGGTTTTAACGGTTAATTTATAGTTTTTAGGTTTTTAGTGTTTTTTAGGTTTATATGGGTTTCAAGTGTTTTAATTTATTATGGTTTTTTATGGGTTTTCTAGGTTTTTAATGTTTTTCTGTTTTTTAGGGATTTTTTGGTTTTTTTGAAATTTTTATTGTTTTTAGGTTTTAGGATTTTATTGTTTTAATGGTTTTTTGAGTCTTTAATGGGTTTTTTGAGATTTTATGGGTTTAAGGATTTTTAGAGTTTTTTAATTTGTTATTGGTTTTAAGGGTTTTTATAAATTTTAATGTTTTTAGGGTGTTTATGGGTTTTTTTGGCCTTTTTAGGTTTTAGGGTATTTTTGGTTTTAGAGTCTTTTAGGTTTTTAGCGGTTTTTAGGATTTATAAGGGTTTTAATTATTATTTGGTTTTTAGATTTTCATAGGTGTTTTTAGGGTTCTATAGTTTTTTACATTTTTATGCATTTTTAGATCTTTTTTAGGATTTCGAAAGTTCTTAGGGATTTTAGGGATTTTCAGGGGTTTTAGGGTTTCTATTTTTTTAAGTATTTCATAGGGTATTTAGGTTTTTAGTTGTTTTTAGGGATTTTTTAGTATTTTTTTTCTTTTTTGGGGTTTTTTTGGTATTTTTATGGGTTTTAGGGGGTTTTATAGGTTTATAGATTATTTGTGTGTTAGTATTTTTTTATGTTTTAGGGGTTATTAAGGTCTTTTGTAGTTTTTAATGTTTTTTTTGGGTTGGAAGTGTTTATAGAGTTTTTAGTGGTTTTAGGATTTTTATGTATTTTTGGGTTTATAAGGTTTCTATTTCTTTTATAGTTTTATCATTTTTAGAGATTTAGCATTTTCTATTTTTAGGTGGTTAATTTTTTTTTAGGATTTTAAGGTTTTTAGGGGTTTTTGTTTGGGGTTATAGGGTGTTTATGTTTAAATCAATTTTAGGGAATTTTAAAAAAATTATTATTCTTTATGGTTTTTAGGGATTCTGAGGGGTTAAAGTTTTTTTAGGGTTTTATGGTGTTTTTGTGGTTTTACGGATATTTTGAAGTGTTTTATGGTATTAATTTTTTTAGTTTTTTAACATTTTTAGTGTTTTAATAGTTTTCTGTGTGGTTTCAGGGTTTTTATGGGTTTTTTAATTTTTTAGGTGTTTTATGGTTTTTGGGGTTTTTATCATTTTTTGGGGTTTCTATGGGTTTAAAGTGTTTTTAGTTTTTTAACGTTTTCTTAGGGGTTTTCAGGTTTTTAGGGGTTTTAGGTTTTTTTATTTATTGGTTTTTGTTATTATTTTGTATGGTTTTTATGGTTATTATATATTTTGATTAATTTTTGGGAGTTTTAGGGTTTTTAGGGGGTTTATGTTTTTTTGGGATTTTATGGTTTTTTTGAGTTCTCTAGGTTATTAATGGTTTTTAGTGTTTTTAAACGTTTTTTGGGTGTTAAAAGGGTTATAGAGTAATTAGTGGTTTTTAGGTTATTCAATGTTTTTACGGTTTTTTATTATATTTAGGGTTTTTCCTATTTTTTAGGGTTTTTAACATTTTTAGGTTTTTTTTGGTTTTAATGTTTTTTAGTGTTTTAAGATTTTCTTATGGAGTTTCATGGATTTTATGGTTTTTAACATGTTTAGAGATTTTAGGTATTTTTTGAATTTTTATGTTTTTTCACGGTTTTTAACTTTTTTAGAGATTTTATGGAGTTTTGGAATTTTTTATCAGTTTTTAGGGTTTTTGGATTTTTATGATTTTTTATTGTTTTCAATATTTTTATAGCGTTTAAGAATTTTTTGGTGTTTAAACAGTTTTTAGAGTATTTATTTGTTTTTAGGGGGGTTTTTGAAATTTCATGTGTTTTTATGTTTTTAGGGGTTTTTTATGGGTTTTCAGGTTTAAGAGTGTTTTTGGGTATTAGGGTTTTTGTAGGTTTTTGGTTTTTAGGGAGTTTAGCAATTTTTATTTTTTATGGTTTTCTTATGGTTTTTATGGTTTTAACATTTTTCTTGTTTTTTGGGATTTTTAATAAAATTTTATAGTTTTTATGTTTTTTGGTATTTTAGGGATTTTGATGGGTTTCTTATTTTTTAATGGTTTTACATGTTCTTAGGTGTTTTAACATTTTTTATGTTTTTAGGGGTTTTAATTATTTTTAGTTTTTTAATGTTTTCTTATCATTTTTCATGGTTTTCTATATTTTTTAAGATTTTAGGGCCTTTAGGGTTTTATGGGTTATTAGGGTTTTTATAAATTTTAATGGTTTTTCTAATTTTTAGGTTTATTTTTGTTTTTTGTAGATTTCATGGTTTTTTTAGTTTTATATAGAATAAAATGTTATTGAGTTTCGTTTCTTTTTTGGGTTTCAAAGGGTCTTTAGATATTAGTGGGTTTTAGGGGTTTTATTGGATTTTAGGTTTCGTTATTTTTTAGCGGTTTTACAGTTTTGGGGTTTTATATATTTTAATGTTTTTAAGATTTCCTTATGATTTTTAGCGGTGTCATCATTTTTTTATTTTTAGTTAATTTTTATGCTTTTAATGGGGATTTAGGGGTTTTATGGATTTTTTGGGTTTTGGGGTTTTAGGGTTTGTAAGGTATTCATGTTTTAGGGGTTTTAAGTGTTCATATATTTTTAATGTTTTTTTAGCATATTAATTTTGTTTGTTTTTTACGTTATTTGGGAATTTTAGGGATTTGAGATTCTTATGGGTTTTGGGGTTTTTAGGGATTTGGTGGTTTTAGGGTTGTTTGGTTTTTATGATTTCGGTGGTTTCTTTGGTTTTTATAGTTTTTTTAGTTTTTAGAGGTTTAAAGGTTTTTTATTCTTTTTAATGTTTTCGGGGTTCAATGGATTTTTAGTGTATTTATTGGTTTTAGTGTTTTATTGGTTTTTATATTTTTAGGGTTTTTATTAATATTTGGGTGTTTAAGGTTTTTATGATTTTTAGGGTTTTTATTTTTTTTTGGGTTTTTGTGTTTTTATAGGTTTTAATGTTTCTTAGGGGTTTTAGGGTATTTAGGGATTTTTTAATTTTTGGGTATTTTTAGATATTTTTAGGATATTTATGGTTTATTAGGTTTGTTTAGGATTTTGACGGCATTTGGGGATTTCTAGGGTTTTAGGGGTTTTATGATTTGGTTGTTTTTAGGGTTTTTTTTTTGAGTTTTTATGGTTTTGAGGTTTTCTATTTTTTTTATCATTTTTAGGGGATTGAATGGTTTTTGGGGTTTTAGTAGATTTTTAATGTGTTTATGGGTTTTTATGGTTATTTATGGTTTTTAGGTGTTTTTATGTGTTTTAGGGGTTTTAAGTATGTTATGGTTTTTAATGTTTTCTAAGGGGTTTTTAGGATTTTAATGTGTTTTTTTCGTTTTATGGAATTTTAAGGAACTTTAGTATTTTTATGGTTTTCAGGGATTTGGAGGTTTTATGGGGTTTTAGTACTTTTAGTGGTCTTTAGGGTTATTATCATTTTGTTGGTTTTTAGGGATTTTATGTGTTTTCAGTTTTTTAAGGCATTCTTACATGTTTTTAGGGTTTTTTTAATTTTTTTGGTATTTTTTTCCTTTTTGGTATTTTTTTGTTTTTAGGTTTTTTAGGTATTTTTAGGGTTTTATTTTTTAGTGGTTTTTGGGTATTTAATGGTTTTTTGGGTTTTTGGGGTTTGTTGAGTTTTTTTTCATTTTTATTATTTTTTAGTGTTTTTATTGTATTTAGGTGTTTATGTAGGTTTTACTATTTTTAGTGGGATTTAAGGTATGTTTCGGTTTTTAGGGTTTTATAGTTTTAACGGGAATTTATGGTTTTTAGCAATTTTATGGTTTTTAGTGTTTTTAGGGTTTTAGTGTTTTGGGTGGTTTTATACGTTTTATGGTTTTTATGTTTTTCTTTGGGGTTTTCCTAGATTTTAGTGTATTTTAAATTTTTAGAGATTTTTAGGGATTTTTTTATGATTTTTTGTGGGTTTTATGGTTTTTAGGGTTCATGAGGTTTTTAAGGGATTTTAGGGTTTTATATTTTTTGGGTGGTTTTTGGGTATTTTGAATTTTTTTTGGTATGTTGATTTTTTTAAGGTTTTTAGGGGTTTAAGGAATTTTTAGAGTTTTTAGTGTTTTTTAGAATTTTTATTGGATTTTAGGGTTTTATGGATTTTATTGGATTAATTATTTTCATGGTTTTAAGGTTTTTAACAATTTTAGAATTTTTTATATTTTTAGGGGTTTTGAGTGTTTTTAGGTTTTTTCTCCTTTCTTAGGGGGTTTAAATGTTTTTTTGGGTTTTCATATCTTATGTATTTTTATTGATTATTACAATTTTTAGGTTTTTTAGCGGTTTTGGGGATATTAATGGTCTTTAGGGTTTTTTTTGTTTTTTTGGGTTTTTTGGTTTTTTTAGTTTTTTATGGTTTTAATGGGTTTTATAGTCTTTTAAAAAAAATTTGTATGTTTTTAAATTGTTTTTAGAGTTTTTTGTTGTTTTTAATTTATTTTATGGATTTTTTATGTATTTTTTGGTTTTTAGGGGTTTTTATGATTTTTTGGGTTTTTAGGGGTTTTTATCTTTTTAGGTATTTTTTGTTTGTAGAGGTTTTATGTGTTTTTAGGATTTTATGGTTTTTGTATGTTTTTTAGAGGTTGTTAGAAATTTGTTTAGGTTTTTTAGGATTTTTATTTTCTTTGAGATTTTGAGGTTTTTATGTTTTTTAGGGTGTTTATGCGTTTTTTGGGTCTTTGGGGTTTTTTGAGGTTTCTAGGGATTTAAAGGTTTTTATATTCTTATAACATTATTAGTGTTTTAAATTGTGTTTATATTTTTTAGTGGTTTTTAGTATTTTTATGGGGTTTTGGGATTTTTAATGTTTTTAGTGGTTTTTTGGTTTTTTAGGTTTTTTTTGTTTTTTGGGTTTTTTATTATTTTTAGAATTTTTAATTTTAGATGGGTATTATGTTTCTTTAGTTTTTTATGGTTTTTTGTTGTTTTTAGGGGATTTCACATTTTTTGAGATTTTTGTGGAATTTTTATTATTTTAATATGTTTTCAATTTTTTATGTATTTTGAATATCTTTAGTGGTTTTTGGGTTTTTGGGGCTTTTAGCATTTTTAGGTGTTTTTAGAGTTTTTAGGTTTTTAAGGTTTTGTTTGGATTTTTAAGGGTGTTTTTTATTTTAGGTACTTTCATGTATTTTTTAGGATTTTATTTTATTTTTTGTATTTTAGTGTTTTTTAGGGTTCTTTATTTTTTTACAGTTTTTAGGGTTTTTATGATTTTATGGTGGTTTATGGGGTTTTTTTTGGGTTTTATGGTTTTTTTAAGGATTTTAATATTTTTAAAAGTTTTAAAGTATTTTTAGAGATTTTAGTGAGTTTTTAGGGTTTTAGTGTTTATGGGTTTTTAGGGATTTCTAGTTATTTTGGTATTTTTTTGTATTTTTTAAATAAGTTTATGGGGAATAAGTGTTTCTATGGATTTTGAGGTTTTTACGGTTCTTAGGGTTTTTTCTGGTTTTAAGGTTTTTTATGTTTTTAACAGTTTGTAGTATCTTTACGAGTTTTGTGTGATTTACTATTTTTAAGGGTTTCTAAATTTTTTCAAGGGTTTTATGTTTTTAGTGATTTTTATGGGATTTTAAATTTTTATGGTTTTGTAGGGTTTTTTATTATTTTCTTTTGTTTTTATAGGTTTTTTCATTTTTATGGTTTTAATGGTATTATAGTGATTTTAATGTTTTTGGGGTTTAAATTGATTATAGTGTTTTTGTCTTTTTTAGTGTTTTTATAGATTTTATGGTTTTTAATAGTTTTTAGGGGTTTTATGGTTTTATGGGATATTTTAGTTTTTAGGGGTTTTATGTGTTTTTTATGTTTTTAAGGTTTTCTTGGGGTTTCAGTGGTTTTTTTATAGTTCAAATTTAAAGGATTTTTTGAGATTTTTTATTATTATTTTTTTGTTTTTAGGTGATCTGAGGATTTTTGGGTTTTTATAGTTTTTTGGGGGTTTTTAGGTTTCTTTTTTATTTTTTAGGGGTTTTAGAGTTTTTAGTGGTTTTTATGGTTTTTATGGTTTTAGGGATAAAAAAATCTAAAAACATTAAAATTCATAAAAAACTGAAAACCCCCCTAAAAACCTAAAAAACCAATAAAACCGTAAAAATTGAAAACCCCATAAAATCACCAAAAACCGTAAAAATCCTAAAAGTCCCCAAAATCCCTAAAAATGTAAAAACCATAAAAACCCTAAAAACCTAAAAACCCCTAAGAAATAATTTAATAGCCCAAAACACTTAAAACTAACATTAATGAATAAAAATTATCAAAACCAAACACAACCCTAAAAATCCAAAAAACCCCAAAACCCTAAAAACCATACAAATCCATAAAAACCCTAAAAACACTAAAAACACCTAAAACCATCAAAATCCATAAAAACCCTAAAAACTATCTAAATCAATCAAAAAACCTCAAAGAAAACATAAAAAACCATAAAACCATAAAAACACATAAAACCCCCAAAAATCATTAAATACTATTCAAACACTTTAAACACCTAAAAACATTAAAAAACTAAGATACCTCAAAATCTTTGGATACTAAAAAAACCTAAATCCTCCAAAAACCCTGAAAACCCTAAAAATCCTAAAAACCATAAAAACCTAATCCCCTCAAAATCCTTAAAAATCCTAAAATGAATAAAAATCCTAAAACACCCTAAATGTCCATAAAAACATAAAAACGTAAAAAATAATTAAAACCCCTAAGAAAATCACAAAACCAAAAAACAATTTAAACCCCCAAAACAAAAAAACTAGTACCTTAAATATCCCTAAAAACCATAAAACATAAAACCCCCATAAACATTAAAAAAAATACTAAAAACCCATAAAAACACTAAAAACAACTAAAAACACTAAAAACCCTTTAAACCCCAAAAATGTTATAACACTAAAAATCCATTAAATCCATAAAAATCTCAAAAAACACTAAAAACCCAAAATCCTATTAACACCATAACAAAACCTAAAAAACTAAAATATCCCAAAATATACCAAATTAAGTAAAACCCTTAAAATCCATAAAAACCAAATATAAAACCTTTAAGAACTAAAAACACATAAAACCTGAAAAACATAAATAATGCTAGAAACCCAAAAAAATCTAACACCCCTGAAAACTTCTAAAAACCCTCAAATTCCCTTGTATCCTTAAAAACCAAAAAAACCTAAAAAAGAAAATAAATTCCATAATAAATAAAAAAACTAAAAACCCTGAAACATCCAAATAAAACCTTAAAAACCTAGAAATTATTAAAACACCTAAAAACCAAAAAAAATCTTTAAACCCCCCAATACCATTAAAGACCATAAAACCCCCTAAACACATATAAACCATAAAATCCATAACACCCCATAAAAACCCAAACAAAAACTAAATAATATAAAAGACCTTTAAACCCTTAGAAAAGATAATAATTTATAAAGTACTGTAAACCCTAAAAACTCAAAAATACTAAAAACCCCAAAAAACCCCTAAAAAGATCAACGAATCCCGAAATACCATAAAAATGCAATAAAATCCTTTAAAAATCCATAAAAATCAAGAAAAATGTAAAAAACTAAATACCATAAATACCCATAAGAAAACAATAAAAACCAAAATACACTTAAACATCTAAAAATATGTAATGTAAGTAAAACCCTAAAAAGCCTAAAAAATCTAAAAATCCTCACAATCGACAAATACCCTAAAATCCGATAAAATACCTAAAAATTACCTAAATACCTAAAATTTTAAAAGAACCTAAAAACCCTATGTAAACCTCGAAAACATAAAAATACATAAAACCCCTAAAAACCAAAAAATCTTAAATCACCTAAAAATACTAAAAGTCCCAACAACCCCTAAAGTCCCTAAAACCCGTAAAACCCACAAAATATCTAAAAAAAATATAAATAACCCTAAAACAACTAAAAAATCTAAAACATTTAGACCACTAAAAAAGATAAAAATATATATACAAACATTAAAAACAAAAAAAATTAAAAAAACCCCTTAAAACCCAAAAGAAGACTAAAAAACCCTAAACAACCTTAAAACCCCTTAAAATCCCTAAAAACCTAGGAAATAAAATATTCAAAAACAAGCCCAAAATATCCGTAAAAAATAAGAAATTCCTATGAACCCATAAAAACCCTAGGAAAACCTAAAAAACCTCAAAAAAGACTTCAAACCCCTAATATCCAAAAAAATGATGAAAACACAAAAAAAACCCCCTAAAAACCCTAAAAAACATAAATAACCCTAAAACTATTAAAACCATAAAAATACCTAAAAACCACAAAAAAGTATAAATCCATTATAAACCTCTAAGAATGTTACAAACATTAAAAATCAACTCTCAAAAACTCAAAAAACATAAAAACCATAAAAATTCGAAAAAATCCCCAAATAAATCATAAGTTGAAAAAAAACCTAAAAACCCTAAAAATGATAAGAAAACTTAAAAAAAACAAAAACTCTTAAAACCCATAAAATAATAAAAATGGAAAAAAACATAAAGAACATTAAAATCCTTTAAAAACAAAAAACCCACTAAAACATTAAAAACTGTAAAATCAAAGAAAACCCAAAAAGAATAAAACATTAAAAATACTTTAAATCGATAAAAATGTTTAAAACTCCAAAATACCTAAATCACACAAAAAAAATAAAATTATTAAATCTTTAAAAACCCAAAAACCCCTCAAAATCCGTAAAACCACTAAAATCAATAAAAGACTAAAATCCCAAAAACCATAAAAATATTTAAAAAGACTAAAATCCATGAAAAACACAATTAAAATATTAAAACCCAAAAAAATATAAATCCCCTAAAATCCTAAAAATTATAAAAAACTAAAAACCATGAATTCCATAAAACCAAAAAAAATCCCTAAAATCCTAAAAACCAATAAAAAATACATAAAAATCTCTAAAAACACATTAAACCCATAAAACCCAAAAAAACTCTATAAAACCAAAAAAATCCTAAAAAGAACATAAAAATATAAAACCTATGAAAATCATAAAAAAACATACCAACAGTTAAAAAACCTATAAATCATAGAAACCTTGTAGGGTCCTGAAAAATCCTCAAAGGAATATAATAATCCCCTTCATTCAAGAGAATATTTTTACCCAATTACCTTCAACGAATTGGGAAAAGGAAGGAGGCCAATACTCAAAATTGGCGAAGGAATAACTGGTCTGCGAACCGGCTCAAGTGTTACATGGTTGGTTCAGCGAACCACTCCCCTCCGCGGACCAGCCTCGTTCGTAAGATAGAGGCAGAGATCCTCTGCGGGCGCAAACTAGGACAGGAACCGAGCTGGTCCACTGTCACAAACCGCCCACCCGCGAACCGCATCGATCGGCCCAAGCCGCATCCGTTGTCGTTCGCGGAAAGGAGGCGGAACCCTCCGTGGCTGCGAAGCACTCTCCGGGCTCATTTGGTTCGCGGGGGAGATCGTTTGGTTCGCGGGGGAGATGCGCTCAATGCCCCCCATGAGTTGCAAATTGACCGAGTCATCCGTGAATAGAGTTTTCAGTCATGGGCCTCCACAAAAGTTTCCACATGACCATAGATACTTCCTTTTCCCCACTCTATAAAAGGAGACCGAGGGGAAGAGAAAAAGGAGGACATGGAGAGGAGATCAATCGGATTCGGGTGGAAGAATTTCGAAGGAAGGCTTAGGATTTTGAATTTTCTAGTTCGCAAACCATAGAAGGTATGAACCTGGGAATGAACTAATAAGGAACCAAAAATGCATAATAACTTGGTGAATTGCGAACCTAAAATAACAAAGAAGAGAAGACTGCGAACCATGGTCCCTCCACGGATGCAATCCCCGCAGACCAGGTAATTTATGACTCTTTTCCGATCCGCCGCACCGCGTAGCACCCTCCTACATGGGCGAAGCCTCGACCGACGAGCCTCTGGCCGTTGTTTCCCTTGGCCGCCGCTGCCCGCCTGGAACCCTCCGCAGACCACCCTGGTTCGCGGATCGAACCCGAAGCCGTGAACCACGCTGGTTTGCAGATCAAACCCAGATCCTCGAACCACCTTGGTTTGTGGGATTCCCATCAGTCTGCGGTCCACCATGGTTCACGGACGACTTCTCCAACTGTGTAGCACTTCCCTATGCGAAGGGCTCCACCAGACATACCCCTGTGTGGCCCGCCAAATTCTTAGGAGTTCCCGTTCCCCAAGCCACATAAAATCCTTTCGATCCGGCCTGATCCTCTATGACTCCCTCACTGGTCTACTCATTGGCCCCGAGCCAAGGCCTCCACCAGAGCCACCAAATCTGTGTGGTGTAACCCTCAGGCACATCAGTGCCCCATTTTGAGTTCACATACCCATAGTAAACATGGGCGAAGTGGTTTCCCCGACCCTTGAGCAGATTCCCGAAGCATTCTTGGGTTCACATTCCCACGGTAATGTGGAGTATGAGCTTGAGAGCCCCCTTTCTAACCCTTCGCTTGTTGGGGTTGTGGTACTTCTCCCTTCTTCATAGGGTAGTAAAATACCCATCAGAAGGATGTCCTCATGCACTTCGGTACTTCCCCCGACAACCAGAGAGGTGACGAGCACAAGAGCACCCCTTCCCCTCTCCCGCTGTGCTTTGTCACCATGGGAGTCCATCTTGGAGTAATCCCCGACCTTATGGGCTGCCCTCATTTGTAATCCCCACTCCACTTCTCATGGACGAACCTTTAGCAACGTGATTATATGGTCCCGTATGCCTCTTGTTTCTCACACCGAGCATGACTCACATGGGCTTAGAGTAAGCATCGACCATGAAATCCTCTTATGGGCCTCCTCAGAGTGTAAGCCCCAATTCATAACCATGGGCCTCCTTAGAGTGTAAGCCTCAATCCATCACCATGGGCCTCCTTAGAGTGTAAGCCCCAGTCCATCACTTTGGGATGCCTCAAAGCATAAGTCCCAAGCCAATGCGAACTACGAGGACTTTGATTCCCTACATAGGGATATGTAGGAAGCCTCCATGAGGTTCAAGCTCGATCATCAGTGGACCCCCGGGTCCACCTTCACGTCAGTTCTCTGACGCTCCCATTCGAACTACGTGGACTATGATCCCTATCTTCAGGGAAGGGTACGTAGTAAGCCTCCATGAGGTTCATGCCCAAGAACCGGTCGAACCCACTATCTTCACATCGGTTCACCACGCCACTCCGAGTACCGCCTCAGTGAGTCCTAACTCCTCAGGGTCATTAATCCTACGAGGGATGGTAAACCTCTGACATAAATGATTCTGAGCCGCTACGTTTAGCTGACCATTGCCAACCAGGAGAAATTCATGGATACTATGCTTGGGTATAATCCAAATATTCGCAAACATATGAATACGTCTTAATTCTATAAGAGAGTCCTAGAAAAGGAAATAGTTCCCCCCCCCCCCAAAAGGGTGCGATGAGCCCGACTTCCCATCCTCTCTACCAATGTGAGTTCTTAAGCGTCGCTGGTCAGACAATCTGGTGAATGCCTGCCTTTGGAAAGCAGGTCCAGGTGCCATTTGATACAGAACCGTTGGGAGTTTCGAGACCAAAACAAGAAACAAAAAATGGTGAACCTGATGTGAAACTTTAACCAAGCATGATATATTTAACCTAATCCCACCCTATGCCCCCTTTTTACTCTCATAGAGGGACAATCAAGGTCATTAATCACACATGGGATCTTGAGATTCTGCTTTGACGGGATTTCTGTTTGTATTTGTTAAAATATTTTACAGGTACTACATAGAACTACCTTCTCTCCAATGGAGTTAGGAAGGAACTTGCAAGTGTGCACTTCAGGCTACGTGATGACCAGGCATCCTCACCAATGGAGGACCCCGTCACCCACCCATCGACTTCAACGCTGGGTCTCAGACGTGTTGATTCGAGAGTACTACCTGAACGGTACTCTCCCAATGGTGGAGGCGGCCATGAATTCCCTCCAATCTGCCAGAACTCACTGGTCGCCTACCCAGAAGCGGACACAAAGGAAGATCTAGATGACCCCTATTGCCGTCTAAAACCGTTTTGGGAGTCTGCCCCTAGAACGGGACAATGCGTACCTCCCTTATCTTAGGGAGGAGGATGAGGTCGACGTTGAGTACTTCATCCCCGCTGAACGGGGGTTCTTCTCCAGGGCCCCTGCCGGAAAATGTTATCGCAGTCACGTCACGACTCAACATCCTCACGCTCAAGAGGATGTAGCCCTGAGGATTCAGGCACACGCTCCCCGAGCTTTGGCCCCTCGGACCGCCCGACGAGGGCGAAAAACTTACAATCGGGGACCGGTCATCACCCTTGTCCCCGAGGAGGAGCTCCACTGCCTAGTCACAGAGACACATTACAAACTGGCACATACACCTGTTCTTTCATCCTAGGCATGTCATCCAGACATGGTAGCATCATGCGAGCAGGCGCGCATCCCCGTCGTGCTCCATCAAGCTCGTCGCTCACACAGGACGACACTTACTGGGTAGACACCTCTCCCTGCCCAGGGTCGTTAAGCCCACCAACCCGACATGGTGGCGACCCAGCGCCCGCAGGACCAGCTCCTAGCAGATGCTTCTGACACCCACCATCCTGACATGGTGGCGATCAGAAAAGACCGCCACCCAGATGTGGTGGCAATTAATAGGCAGGAACGTCTCCCCACTGACAAAGGCCACCAAATCGATACGATGGGAAACCAATATATGCAGGGCCAGCTCCCTACGGATGCAAGTAAAGTTTTCCACCCCGATGTGGTGGCAAATGGAGTGATAAACTGGCGTATCCTAGTACAGGGGCAAATTCGTTCACCTGCCCCGACACAGGAGAATTGTCAGTATGGACTAACAACTGGAGGACCGGAGCAGCAGCTCCTACTCTGATACCGAAATGGGCCCTT
This sequence comes from Viscum album, assembly GCA_963277665.1. Classification (NCBI taxonomy): domain Eukaryota; kingdom Viridiplantae; phylum Streptophyta; class Magnoliopsida; order Santalales; family Viscaceae; genus Viscum; species Viscum album. The sequence goes on from OY728152.1 coordinate 1,120,837,875, forward strand.
ATACCTATTCTAGCCAAATATGTCTCTCTACATATCCTGTAAATGATGGAGAAGCAGGTATTGATCCCAGATCATATCTTTCAGACTTTCCAGAATGTAATTACATCAATAGCAATAGTAAGGACTCAGGCCCGTGAGCCCGTCTCCCCAATTGAGGTGACTCGTCTAAGAGAAGAGATAGTCTCCTCAGAGAAGATCTACATGCCTGCTTCTACCCAGGAGGGTCACGAGACATATTCCGCAACGCAAGGGAAACCGGATCGAGCAGATTCACTCGTTTCAACTGGGGGACACCCATCCATCATGGTGGATGCTCCAGTGTAGGCATATATCCCTGCTAAAAGTCAAGATGTTCATCGGCATATAACGAAAACAACACAGGACCCAATTAGATAGGGACTCAAAGGTGAAGGCCATTGTCCACACCAGACGGTCCCCACTACTAGCAAAAAAGCGCCCCGAACGCACCAATGGTAGTCGGAAAATAAAGAACGGGTTCATGACTCCACTCTACTGGAAGCTGGGGTTCCCAAGGCAGCTAAGCACACATCACAGGCTCAGAACCCTACCCACCCATTACCATATTATGAGAGTGGCAGTAGCAGTTGTGAAGGTCCTTCCGGAATTGTTGCTACCAGCAGCTCTAAAGGTCCTGCCCAGAGAACCCGTGGGGGCCTCCCCCACGGGCATATAATGATCGATCATGAGAGCTCCTCTTCTGATGCGAGTCACGGAAACCCTCCACGTGACTGGAAGATCGAGCAGCAAGAAGGTCCTCCACATGTTGTGGTCCACCCTAAAGCTCCTCCCCAGGGTATACACTGCAAACAATATCCATGAATTGGGACCACAGATTATGATAATAGTCCTTACTATCATAGTCTCAACTGTGAAGGTCCTCCCCACAGTGACGTCTCATCATGACAAGAAGGCAATCCCCTTGTTGTGGGCTACCCTGAAGGTCCTCTCCAGGTGTTACGTTGCAATGACACTCCGTACAGCCAGGCATCAGATCACAGTGGTAGTCCTCGCCACCCTGATAACGGAGGTCCTCCCCGTAGATACCTCAAGCAACGGGAATTCCCTCCCCTCATTGTGGTACATTCTGGAGGCCCTCCCCAGGGTGTATCCCGCAGATATTCTTCCTACAGTAGCTGTAATGGTAGTCCTCGCCATTGCCATAGCTGTGATAGTAGTCCTCGCCATCACGATTGCCATTGTGAAGGTCCTCCCCGCATTGGCCCCAAGCAACAAGAAGGTCCTCCCCTTGTCGCAGTGTATCCTGAAGGTCCTCCCCAGGATGCACGTCGAACGTCAAGCCATGATGGTCATCTTCACCATGATGGAATTTGGTGCGAAGGCCCTCCCCGTAATGATTCTACGAAGCCAGAAGGTACTCCCCTTGATGCGACACGCCTTGGAGGTCCTCCCCTGGGTGTGCAGTGTAAAATTCCTCTATACGGTGAAGCATCAAGAAGTAATGGTAGTCCTCACCATTATGGCCGCCATTGCGGAGGTCCTCCCCGTGATGTCATATCATATCGACAGGAAGGTCCTCCCCCTGCCGAATCAAGCACAGAAAAGCCCTCATATGTCGAGGCAGTCAAAAGGACGGGATAAAGAATGTTAGATTCCCAGTTAGTCACTAAGTACATCCTTATTCAATCAGGAGATGGTCCAGGGCCGCGTTCATCCTCTGAACCACCTTGGAATCGCCCACATGACAATTCAATACCTATCGGTCCCACTACCTCCGACCACACTATCAGTGACTGCCTCAGTTGGGCTGACCAGGTAGAGGAATCACTAGCGGAGGAGTATGCCGATATGCTGCACTTGAGGAAATTACTGGCCAGGGATGATATACCAGTTATGTTTTGGACCATGGACACCTCTCAATTCGACATACCTAGAGAGTTTTCGGAAGAATGCGTGCACGACATCTGCCATAATATATGGACAACCCTCCACCGACTGAAATCATGATTCATGCCCTACAAAAGGTATGTAGACCACTTCATGACAATAGGATACCTCCTACGTCACATCGACTTGGAATCTCTTCCTCGGGCGCGGAAATAGTGACCCGAGAGGTGTAAAGGAAACATAGAGATAGCCTGCCTCCGTGCGCTGCACCAATTGCGCCGCCTCATCGGTGAAGATCCGATGGGAGTCCATATCAGGGGATGATGGGAACATGGATCTCTACATTTCACTCTTCTCCCCTCCCAGAAGAACCTGTTCGTCATGGTTTCTTGCAACTTCATCACATCAAGACATCAATCGAGTGGTCTCCATGTTCAGGAAAGGCAACACACCCAACAGAGTCAAGCCTTGAGTATGTACCAGAAGCGTCAGGCCTGATGGGAATAAGCCATTCAAGAACTCCTGAATTAGGCCACTGAGAGCATACAACATGCCTCTCGCCTAAGAGAGGCCAATCAGCGATCTTTTCCCGCCTCCCCATAAGGGATAGGTCCGCATAATAACTTGACACCAAACCCAGTTCACCCCCGAATAGGGGAACACAAGATCAGGTAGGTAGCGATAGCCGCAGCCACTGCCGCAATCCAGGGTCAACCCCATCCTGTAGGGATGGGGGAATTTCTATCAACAAAATCCTATGTAAGACAAAAACAAATGGGAGGAGACTCAACGTCCAAGGAACGAAGCCAACCCCAGCCCTCAGGGCTGGGGGAATTATTACCCCATCAACAACAACCGCCCCCATGAGAGTCCGCATTCTCTCATCTAGGGAGGATAGTTAGAAGATGAAGTTCCCCTCCTATCCTGTCATTTGACTCATCGTCCCCTCCCATAGGGAGGTGTACCGTAAGGTCGCATCAAAGAACTCTCCGCGTCACCCTTCATCAAGAAGTCTGAAGACAATCCCAGGTCATGAAAGGGGAGGCCATCAGAAGACATGGGAGATCCTCTTCCTATTTGGAAGATGACATCTTCCCCGCACGATGATATACATCTATCAATGTCATAGATGTTAACCCCAAGGATGACACCAGAGATTCTGTAAATCAGGTTGGGCTGGGAGACAATGGTTCCGGTCAGGCTGTGACTCACAACGAACCCCCAGGTGTGCACACCCAGAACCAGCGGGCCGCCCTAAATATGGCCATCCTTCCAGCCAACCCTCCTCCGCCTACCCAGCGATCTTCCAATAAGGATAAGAATAAAGGACTGGTTACCCTTAACCCACCTCCTTCTCTCGATAAAAACAAGACACTTACGCTCGAAGAGAGGTTCGATTGACAGGAAGAGGAGATGAAAGAATTGAGGCAGGTTAACTCCGAGCTACTCCAGAGGAACTGCCTTATTGAAATTGTGTCCCATAAGGAGCCACATCATGCACCCCCAATATGTTCACCTCAAAGACTAAGGTTTGCCCCAAAAAACAAAACACGGCCAGGGCTCCCGTCCAATAAGGCGCCCGGCCCATCCAACTATCTAAACATAGATTCGGATGAATACCAAGACATCCCTCCACTCAGAAAGAAACCGGATAGAGTACGCCTAAACCCTACAAAGGTGCCACAAATAGAACACGCACCCCTGGTGCCGGCCAATCCAGATCCTCAGGCAATGCCTCGGGCTACGCCTACCCAGGACCGAGCCCAGAAGGATGTAAACCAGGGTCTCACCAACACCATCGAGGCACTAACAGCTTGATTGGAAGTGATGGAAGGTCAACACGCTCTGATACAGCCAGAGCGGACACCCTACCCAGATTGGGTGACCAACACACCACCTCCACCAAATTTCGGGAGCCCTATATTCCCTATTTTCAATGGTTCAGGCAATCTGGAACAACATTTGATGCACTATGTGTCTTATTGTGACCCTATGATGGGGACACCAGAACAACAAGAAGTAGTAAAACTCATATGCTTCGTATGGACCTTGCACGGATTTTCCTTCATCTGGTATACGAGTCTACTAGCCCAGTCAATAAAGAGTTGGGGGGACCTTTGGCAGTAGTTCCTATTCCACTTCAGCTCAACGTTGCCCAAAACAACGGCCAGAGACCTCATGAACTGCAAGCAGAGGGAGAACGATAGGGTCTCAGATTTCATCGCCAGATGGAAGGGTCTGACCTATTCCCTGAATAGACCAATGCCTTATGATGATATTCTATCCATATGCATCGATAATCTTCGAGATGAGCTGTGAACACCACTCATACCAGTGGAGTGCAACACTGGATTCCGCCACCTCTCGACAATTTCCCAAAGAACTGAGGACTCCCTACAGCGGACTAATTCTATGTCCTGAATAGCCTCGTGGGATCGTGCAAAAAGAGCTCCTAGAGCTGAATTGTCTGCTGTCACACTCAATCCAACCCCTGTGCCCGCTCCACCGCTCAGGCCTCCACCAAATCATCAAGGGCCTCATGCATATCAGCGGCCACCTCCGCCTAAATGGGACGATCAGAGAGGACCGAAGAGGAACCAGTTTGAGGAACGAAGACAAAAATTATACTCCTTCCGAGATGATCAAGTCTGTGGATACTTCATTGCAGCCATGAATTGAAAATTGCTCCACCTCCTGGAGCCAAGGAAACCTACAGAAGTCGGCCGTGAGGAACTGCCATATTACTGCCCCTACCATCGAATGTTGGGGCAAAATATCCGAGAATTATTCGTCTTCAAAGACCTCCTGAAGAGGATGGTAGAATCTAGACGGGTCGAGCAGGGACCACCCCCAGCACATGTGGCATGTATATCTACCACCGACTCCGACAAAGAGGAGGGGGTGGAAGAAAGTCACCAACAAGCAGGGGTAGAAATTTGATGACTGGATGACTCAGAATACTATCAACTGAGCCCATGGCATACTCCGAGCTCAGCTATGGCAGCCAGTGTTGCCATCAACAGCCCCTGACACCGCATAGCCGACAGTATCGGCCTCACAATCTTCTATGAACTGGTCATCTGGGTGTAATAGAATAAGGAATAAACAATCTCAAGAGGATCAGTCCACAACCGGGCCAAATTTAGTCCTGAACCTAGCAGATTATATTCCCTCGAATTTGGTTCCATGGGCACCGACCCACCAAACGACACCATCAGGGACAACCGACCAGGTTGACTTGTCAGAGGATGAAGAGCCAATATTTGGTTCTATTAACTTTATCTATCTCATGGAATCATCCCCTGACGAAGGGTACAGTTATGAACCCAAGTTCCATGCACGAGGAGCTGGGAGGAGGAATCAAAGAGGTAGGGGATACTATGGGAGGCGCAGCCGCGGCCGAAACCAACCCTACGGTTGGACCCCGGTGCAAACCCTTAATATTGTGGAAACCTATGGGAGAGCCCTTCAACAGAATCAACAGGATAAAGAATTCCCCTCAACCTACACAATCAGTCACCTTGGACCCATTATTCTATGATACCCATCAGAGGAGGAATAAGAACCTAGCTGCCTAGTGCGCACAAACTGACCAGTCGGGTCGAGTCCCCAAAACTTGGAAACATCATCGACATCTGACCCCACGACTGGTCCCTCCTCGTCAAATGCTCCAGCACCCAAAGTACCCGCTAAGACTCTCCCTCCAACAGAGAAGTGTTGGCCACTGGGGCATAAATACGATATCCTTTAGTAGTTGGCATCGATACCCGCCAAGTTGTCAATCCTCGATGCCCTATGTCTACCCGAAGACCTCAGGGAGGCGCTTATAGAAGCTTTGACCATCCCCCAGGAGTTTCAAGCCGAGGTAGCTGCCGCTGAGATTTACTGGACGGAGACTGACCTGGCTAAATGCAATGCAATGATTTATTTCACTGATCAGGATGAAGATTCCATTATGCAAGGACACATCAGAACATTATATGTGTCTGGCACACTGAATGGTATTGAGATCCAAAAAGTCTTTATAGACAATAGATCATGAGTTAACCCCCTTCCCCTACAGACACTCCGTATGTTGGGATACAGTGAGGAAGATCTAATTCCCTCATCCACAACTCTGTTGGGTTATGACAATAGCGATCAGAAACCAATTGCATAAATTAAGCTAAAGACCCATTTTGTCGACGAGGTTGCCTACACATAATTCCTGGTAGTTCGGCAGACCATAGCATTCAATGCCCTGCTGGGAAGGCCGTGGCTCCATAAGCACATGGTCGTTCCTTCATCCTACCACCATTGTATCAAGTATTGCATCAATGGACAAAGTGGAATATTGCAAACCGATAAGGCCCATTTCCAGCTCTCTGAGTCACACTACATTGACGCTAGATTTTATGATCAAAAGAAGAAGAAGACATTGGATGATGGGTTTGACTGGATCCCAGCTCCAAATGTCCTGGAAATGGTTCTTGATGACCCCATCAGGCAGCTTGGCAGAGATTATGTCTTTCCCATCAACCATGTTGAGAGTAGGAGTTCAATTATGGACACACACTCGGATGTCCTCATGAATTCAGCCATAACGACCGAGGGTGACAATGTGGGGGCATCCACTGACCCTCAATCTGGGGACGAAAACTTGAGTAAGGACGCCCACGACACCTCGCCTCCAGACTCCCAAGATCCCATGTCAGGAGATCTCTCCTCGTTGGATCAAGAAGATGAGGATTTGGGAGAAGAAGAGGGGGAAGATCTCAGGGATGCACCTCTTACATTTGAGGAAGGTATCTCCACCACTGTGGACAAGCTCAGGGAAATAAACCTGGGTACCGAGGAAGACCTGAGTCCCACTCTCATTAGTTCAGCCATGTCTCCCAAAGAGCACGAGGTATATACCGCCTTCTTAAGGAAACATCGAGATGCGTCTGCTTGTAATTACATGAAAATGCCGGGACTCAATACCGAAGTGGCAACACACCACCTAGGTCTTCCATAAGACCACCGAGGCTATAAACAGACCACCAGAAGGACAGACCCCTCACATGCTGCCAAAATAGAGGCTAAAGTCGATAAGCTCATTAAAACAGGCTTCATTTGGAAGGTCCAATACCCCATCTGCTTGGCCAATATCGTCCCTATCAAGAAAAAGAACAGACAAATCCGTGTCTTCATTGATTTCAGAGATCTCAATCGGCATTGTCCAAAAGATGATTTCCCGGTCCCGGTCACTGAGTTATTAATCGATGCAACAGCCGGGTATAAGGATCTATCCTTCATGGATGGCTATTTTAGGTATAACCAAATGAGGATGGCCCAAGAAGACGAAAAAGCCACTACCTTCAGGGCCCCTCAAGGGATATTTTGTTATAGGGTCATGCCCTTTGGTCTCAAGAACGTTGGAGCCACATATCAACACTCCATGCATCATATCTTTAAACCATTCCTGGGGAGATTCGTCGAATGTTATGTAGATGAATTGGTGATGAAATCAAGACAGCGCTCAAATCACCTGTCAGACCTTGAGACTGTCTTCAACAAACTTCGATAGAAAATACTGAAGATGAACCCCTTGAAGTGCACCTTCAGGGTTACCTTATGGAAATTCCTTGGCTTCGTTGTACGTCATCGCATCATCGAAGTCAACCCTGAGAAGACAAAGGCTATCCTTGGCCTGCCACCTCCCCACAAACTAACTGAGTTGAGATCATTCCAAGGGAACCTAGCCTATATCAGGCGATTCAGAGCCAACCTAGTAGGCAAATGCTTTCCCTTCACCAGGTTAATGAAGAAGGGAGTCACATACCAATGGATATATGATTTCCAAGAGGTGTTTGATAGCATAAAGAGGTACCACTTAAGACCACCGGTGCCCATTCCCCGGTTGAAGGAAGACCTCTCCTCCTATACGTGATGGTCCTAGAGCGGTCACTGGGAGCCTTCCTCGCCCAAAAGAACAACGCCGACAGTGAAAACAGTCTCTATTACCTCAGCTGAACAATGATCTATGTTGAGACTCGATACTCAAACATTGATAAGATCTGTTTAGCCTTGGTCTTCAAGATTCAAAAGTTGCGACATTATCTGCAGAATAATGAAGTCCATTTGGTCTCGCGTAATAACCCGCTCAAGTACATCCTCAGCCTCCCAATGCTAACCGGGAGCCTATCCCGATGGGAAGTCATCTTATAATAGTTTTATATCCGGTTTGTGCCTCATAAGGCCGTCAAGGTTCTGGCATTAGCAGTCTTTCTGTAAGAGCACCCCTCAGTGGGGACCTTCATACCGGACGTTGAGCTACCTGATGAAAACAACTTCACTGTCCAAGAGGAGCTCCCAACATGGGGAATGTACTTCGACGGCACCTCCCAAAGCCTAACTGGGAAGAGGATGGAGGATCCCAGATTCAACAAAGTGGGTTTGGGAATAATACTTGATTCCCCAGAAAAGGAAGTCTTTCCATATTCCTTCTTCCTATCAAAGGGATTTACAAACAATGAAGCGGAATATCATGATCTCATCTTAGGACTGGAGTTCGAACTCCAGGCACAAGTACAACACGTTAAGGAAAAAGGTGACTCATAGCTGGTCATCAAGCAATTCAATGATGACTATGCTATCAAAAAAGAGGAGTTGATTCCCCTATTTGACTATGTTCGAGGGTTAATGGCGGAATTTCCCACGGAACCAACATTGACCTATATTCCCCGTTCCCATAATGCTCAGGCCGATGCACTGGCCAACGCGGCCACAGCCCTTGATGACCCAGACTGGGATGAAACAATCATCAGTATTGCTCACCGCCGAATGGTCTTTCCATATGTTCTGGCTAAGACAGAAGAAATCCATGAAGTCAGTCTTGTCCCCAAGCCATATGCTCCTGCCACTGGCTGGATGACCCCCATTGCAGACTACCTTCAACGGGGAGTACTTTCATCAGACAGGGCTGAACGAGAGCAAATACGGAGAAGGGCAACCAAATTTGTACTATATAGCGTCGTGGGTTATCAAGAGGTCCTCTACAAATGAGGAATCAACAGAGTGCTCCTCTGATGCATTGATAGAGAAGAAACTGTTGCCATAATGAATGAAGTACATGCCATAGCGTGTGGAGCACATCAATCGGGGAACAAGCATTCCCATCATGTTCGAAGGCTTGGGTACTATTGGCCCAAAGTGGCACGAGACTGCGAGCACTTTACCACAAAATTCCACTCATGACAGATTCATGACAACTTCATACACCAATCCCCATAGTTACTTCATCAAGCCAAGTACTCCTTGCCATTTTCCATCTGGGGAATGGACATTGTAGGACCATATCCCCCTGCCATAGCCAAACAGCTGAAGTATATCTTCACGGAAACCGACTTCTTTTCCAAATGGGCAGAAGTCGTACCCCTTAAGGAATTCAGGGCAAGAAGAATTTTCAGCTTCGTGAAAACCAATATCATCACTAGATTTAGTGTCCCTCATACCACACTGACGGATAACGACACCAACTTCTGCTCTGCTTAATTGGAGAAACTATACCAAGAGTATGGTATCAAGGCTAACCACTCATCCCTCTAGCATGTGACAGACAACAGAAAAACAGAGGATTTCAACAAGACCCTGTCCAACATTCTACAGAAAATGGTGGACAAAGACAAGAAGTCATGGCCGGATAAACTTTTCCACACATTGTGGGCTTATCGAACCACAATCTATACCGCTACTCGGGCTACCCCGTACTCATTAGTGTACAGCATAGAGGCGGTCATTCCCATTGAACTCCAACTTCCCTCACTCCGTGTTTCCATCTGTGATCAATTATCTAATGATGAGCAATCAGAAAAGCGGCTGGGTGAATTGGAACAGCTGGACGAGAAGCAGCTGCACACATTGCACCATATGGAGGTGTACCAGAATCGGATTGCACGAGCCTTCAATAAAAAGTTCTGTCTTCAGTCTTTCTTGGAAGGGAAATTGGTATTGGTCCTCCGGACCCAATGATACCTAGAAGGAAACCTCAAAAGCTGGATCCCAAGTGGGAGGGACCATAAGTTGTACACAAGGTCTACTCCAATGGAGCATGTACCCTGATCTCCATAGACGGGCAATTCACCACGGCTCCTACCAATGCAAGATTCCTGAAGATTTATTTCGCATAGAGACAAAGTGTATTCATCGTCGTTACTGTACGATGTTAAACTACACAGATAATAAGAGTTAAGAATGCCCCCTTCCCCTAGTGTATGGACCAGACCTTCATGAGGTGTATTCATCGTCCTTACCGCATGACGTTAAACTGCACGAATAATAAGAGTTAAGAAATCCCCCTTCCCCTCATGTATGGAATAGACCTGCCGGAGGTGTATTCATCATCCTTACCGCACGACGTTAAACTGCACGGATAATAATAGTTAAGAACGCCCCCTTCCCCTCGTGTATGGACCAGACCTGCATGAGGTGTATTCATCGTCCTTACCGCATGACGTTAAACTACATGGACAAGAATTTTTAAAAATACCCCCTCCCCTCGTGTATGGACTAGACCTACAAGAGGTGTAATTATTTCAGAGAACAACGTATGACTTGATTCCTACCCTAACAGGAGACGTAGCGACGTCAATGTCCCCAATCCTGGCCCAACCATCTTAAAAAAGGGGGGGTTTAAAAATGCCCTCCCCCCCGTGTACGGATGAGATATTCATGGGGTGTATCCTTCGTCCTTACCGCATGATATTAAACTGCATGTATTTTAGAGAACTACATGTGGCTTGATTCCTGCCTTCGCTGGATACATAGCGACGCCCGGGTTCCTCATCCTAGCCCAGCCACCTCCAAATGAAATAAAAAAAAGGTAACAATGCACCCTTCCCACATGTATGGACCAGACCTGCACGGGGTGTATTTGGCAGAGAACTACGTACGGATTGATTCATGCCCTCACAGTATACGTAGTGATGCCAGGGTTCCTCGTCCTGGCCTAGCACTCCCAAATTAAAGTTAATAATGCTCCCTCCCCCCATGTATGGACCAGACCTGCACGGGGTGTATTTGTCATCTGAGCTGCATGACGTTAAACTGCCAAGCACCCAATGGTCCAAACTCTATGACCTTAAACTAAGATCATTTATTCCACACCTCCTGACGTTAATCTGCATGAACAAGAAGTTTTAAAAATTCCCTCTCCCCCCCCATGTATGGACCAAACCTGCACGAGGTGCAATTCTTTTAGAGAACTACGTAGGGCTTGATTATTGCCCTCTCAGGATATGTAGTGACGCCAGGGTCCCCAATCCTGGACCATCCATCCCAAAAAAGGGGGTTTAAAAATGCCCTCCCCCCATGTATAGACGAGATCTGCACGGGGTGTATCCTTCGTTCTTACCGCACGATGTTAAACTGCACGGATTTTAGTGAACTACGTGCGGCTTGATTCCTGCCTTCCCAGGATACGTAGCGACGCCATGGTTCCACGTCCTGGCCCAGCCACCTCCAAATGAAATAAAATAAAAGTTAACAATGAACCTTCCCCCATGTATGGACCAGACCTACATGGGATGTACTTGGTAGAGAACTACATACGGCTTTATTCCTCCCATCGCATGATACGTAGTGATGCCTGGGTTCCCCGTCCTGGCCCATCACTCTCGAATTAAAGTTAAGAATGCTCCTTCCCCCCGTGTATGGACCATACCTGCACGGGGTGTATTCTTCATCCGAGCTTCATGACGTTAAACTACCATGCACCCAACGGTCCAAACCCTATGAACGTAAACTAAGAGCATTATGTCCTCAACACACGACGTTAAACTACCCGAACAATAAGTTTTAAAAATTCCCTATCCCCCGTGTATGGAACAGACCTGCACGGGGTGTAATTATTCCAGAGAACTATGTACGGATTGATTCTTTCCCTCACAGGATACGTAGCGATGCCAGGGTCCCCAGTCCTGGCCCAACAATCCCCAAAAATGGGGGTTTAACAATGTCCCCTTCCCCCGTGTATGGACCAGCCCTGCACGAGGTGTACTTCTTCCAGAGAACTATGTGAGGATTGATTCCTGCCCTCACAGGATACATAATGACACCAGGGTTCCCCATTCTAGCCCATCCCCCCAAATAAACGATAAAAATGCCCTTTCCCCCATGTACGGACCAGACCAACATGGGGTGTACTATTCGTCCTTACTGCACAACGTAAAACTGCACAGATAGCATGAATTAAAAATGCCCCCTTTCGCCCGTGTATGGGATAGACCTGCACAGGGTGCATTTTTAAGTCCTCTCCGCTTGACATTAAACTTCATTGATAATGAAAGACAAAAGTGCCCCTTTCCCCCGTGTATTTACCAGAACTGCACGGGGTGTATTTATCATCCTCACCGCACAAAGTTAAACTGCACAAACCGCGTCCTTACCACATGATGTTTAACTGCATGGAGTTCATCGCGAACCACCTAAGATGTATGGCTAAATGAGGTGGAAATACTCTTTGTTCATTTTCATACATCCTCCCCATACATCAGAGTCCACGGCCTGGATAAATATGGATCTTCATAACCATTCACAGCCATCGGAAGTGGAAATTCATCAACCCGTGGACACATTTTCACGACTATTCATACCATTCCCTCAGCGGCTCTGCATATTGATAGCCCCTGGCCCATCTACCAAAGGCAATATTTCCACAGGTGACACTCTTCCTAGCTCCGTAAGCTTACCAGCCTCAGAGCCCCCATACCATACCTCCAGATCCAGAAGTTTATGGTGAAGTGGTTTACAAGTTCGTCCCCTTTTCACAACCAAAATCGCTAGGGTATCCATACCCAGTTATCCTATGTATCTGATCGTGGTTCACATGACGACCTTCTTCTACAAACATCAAGCCAGGACTAGGCTACTGTGACTCAACGGACAATTTTAGTGAAGATGTTTCTTGTATGCTTGGACACCATTATCCCCACATTCCGAACTTTGTACTTTGAGCAATCTCGGATTTTCATAATCATTCACGGCCATCGGAAGTGGAAAGTTATCGATCCGGGGACACCTTTGTACAACTATGCATACCATGCCCCCAGCGGCTTTGCATAATGATAGCCCCTGGCTCATCCATCAAAGGAAAGATTTCCTTGGGCGGTACTCTTCCTAGCTACATACGGTTACCGGCCTCAGAGCCCCCACACCACACCTCCTGATCCAGTAAACTTCAGAGTTACAATTTACAACCTTCATCCCCACACTGTTTAGAATATATCGAGCATAGTAATTCAATTATCCTTCAAGTGACTATAGCAATGGTCACCCAATTGTCTGAGCTCTATGATAGCTAAACTAGGAGTACTTCATCCTTACCGCACGACGTTAAACTGCATGAAGTGAAGGTACACCCCTGCACGCAAAATAAACCAGTACATGGAGCTCTCTAAGCTTTAACTGCAACTAGGGCTGAGTATGCCCGACAAGCCCAAATATTTCCTTCCCAAATGACATACTTCGTGGCCCGGATAATTTCCAATCCTCATTACCATTCATGGCCATCAGAAGTGGAATGTTATCGACCCTTTGACACCTTTGTATGACTATGAATACCGTGCCCTCATCAGATATTCATATTGATAGCCCCTAGCCCGTCTACCAAAGGCAAGATTTCCACAGGCAACACTCTTCCTAGTTCCATACGCTTACCGGCCTCAGGAGCCCCATATCATTTCTCCTGATCCAAGAATCCCCGCAACCACAATTTACACCCCTCTCCACATCTGGACATGTCGAGATGTTCGAACCCAGTTGCCTTCTGATGAAGAGAAGCCTTTTCCACTACATCATTACCGTATGACATTAAACTGCATAGAACATCTTGACCGCTTGGTATAAAACTATAGAGACCAAAGAATTAACTGTCCTGGGAAATGCCTTCAACTACAAGAATTTTAACTGGTTTAAAAATGCCCCTGTCCTCACTGCATGACATAAAACTGCATAGCATCCTATAAAAATGATCCTCGTCTTTACCGCAGGACGTTAAACTGCACAAAAGTCTTCCTCATTGCACAACGTTAAACTGCGTAGACCCCCCTTTCCTTTCATGTCGGGTCACCTCTGTCCTCACCGCATGACGTTAAACTTCATGGAGATCATCCTTACCACATGACGCTAAACTGCACGGGCTTCACCGAGACCTACCCAAGATATACGGCGAAAGGGGAAAGGAATACTCCTGGCGCATTTGGATGCATCCTCTTAATACACCAGACTCCATGACTCGGATAATTGCGGATCTCCATAACCACTCATGGACATCAGAGTCGGAAGGCCCTCGACCCATGGACACCTTTGTACGACTATGGATACCATGCCCTCAGCGGTTCTGCATAATGATAGCCCTTGGCCTGTCCATCAAAGGCATGATTTCCCCTAGTGATAATCTTCCTATACCTGTATGCTCACCGGCCCTAGTGCCCCCATGTCATATCTCCTGATACAAAAATTTATGGAGCAGTGGTTTACAAGTTCATTCCTCACCAACATCCATGTGTTGTCGGGGCACCCTTACCCGATGAGCCTATGTATCTGCCTGTGGTTCACACGACAATTTTCATCTACAAGCATCAATCCAGAACTATGCTACTCTGACTCAGTGGGTAACTATTGTGAAGATGTCTCTTTTGGGCTTGGGACACCATTATAACCATGTTCCAAACTCTGTGCTATGAGCAAACCCGGATTTTCATAATCATTCATGGCCATCGGTAGTGGAACGTTACCAACCTGTGGAAACCTTTGTATGACTTAGCATACCATGCCCTCAGCGGCTCTACATAATGATAGCCCCTGGCTCGTCCATCGAAGGAAAGATTTCCTCAGGTGATACTCTTCTTAGACCTGTATGTTTACCGGCCTCAGAGCCCCCATATCATCTCTCCTGATCTGGGAAACCCCAGAGTTACATTTTACACCTTCATTCCAACACACCTGTTCAGAGCATGCCAGAGCATAATTTCCCTCTGAGTGATTGTAGGAACAGTCACCCAATGGTCCAAGATCCATGACCGTTAAACTAAGTGTACTTCGTCTTTACTGTATGATGTAAAACTCCACGGAATGTAGAAATGTCCCTCGTCCTTACCACATGACGTTAAAATGAACGGACATCGTCCTTATCGCATGACGTTAAAATGCACGGACTTCGTCTTTACCTCATGACGTCAAACTGCACAGTCAAACTCATCACGAGTCCATCTAGGGATAGGGGTCCCCCCCCCCTCCTCAGTGTAAGGGCCAGACCTGCACAAAATACCACCTCACATCAGTGTGGGGAGGGATGACTTTACCCGGTCCCAGAAATTTAGCCGGGACATTTCTACCGTGTCCAGGTATCCTCTTTTCATAAACCATACTCTGCACCCAGAAGGAGACGAACCCTTGTAATCCACCCCCGGTGGACCTGAATCTCATCTCCCCAGAAGTTTCTCATCTATCGGAAGAATAAAATCATTTACCTAAGGACACCTTTTCACGACTATGCATACCATGCCCTCAGTGGCTCTGCATATTGATAGCCCCTGGCCCGTCTACCAATGGCCATATTTCTTTAGGCAATGCCTCTCTCTATATGCTTGATAACCTGTGAGCCCCCATATACATTCAGAAACCCTCTGAGCTACAGTTTACTATCTCCTTTCACAACCCTGTATGAATATGGTGGAACGTCTCTGACAAGATTACGGAGGACCAGGAGAAGTCGTTCCATTATAGATGATGTCCCAGCTACAAGACTTTAAACTACACCAAGCCCCAACCGTACTGTACGCTATATAAATGTGTAGGACTAGAACCTTGATTCCACACTCCTGATTGATACAGATGTTCTAAAAACCATTCAGACGTCACATACCCTTTCCATGCCACCCCTGGTGGTTTTCATAATTCTCCAAGCCACCCATGGTGGTTTCCGTAAGTCAGACTTACATGAAGTCCTATGGCCATTAGAAATGGGGATTCATTGACTTAAGGACACCTTTGCACGACTATTCATACCATTCCCTTAGCGGCTCTGCATATCGATCGCCCCTGGCCTGTCTCCCAAAGGCAAGATCTCCTTAGCCGATGCACCTCCCACCTCTGCACGCTGATAAGGCTCCCATGCCTTGAGACATGCCCTTCATGTCGTTCAAATCCAAACACACTCCATCCACAAGCGTTTGAAGGACACCAAGACATATTTTAATTAACCAAACCTCATTGGGGCCCTTGCCCCACTATATTTGGTCAAATCTATTTGACCTAAAACATCAGTAATGATAGTCTTTACAATAGGAATTTAAACCGCCCACAGAAAGAGGCACAAAGCCTGTTAGGCCAAAAACCCGAAAAGGGTGACCTAAGAAAAAGTCAGGCCATACCTTCTGGGCCCACAATAAATGGGCCCAGGCAAAATTAAGGCATTAAAAGAAGAGAAAAAAATATTGTGGGGTTTTTCTACAAAACCCTAGCAATAGTCAAACTATGCTCGCTGGACCCCTTGGTGTAGGAAAAAGTTAGAGCTTATTTATATTATATCAATTATCTTGAACTCATATCATTCTCAGTTCAGTGAATTGTTATATGTAGCAATCATGACAGGTGATCTCTATCACAGGAGGAGACAATAAGAGTGCTAAAATAGAAACATCTTTTCATTCTGTGACAAAATTGGTGAGGAGGGCTTCCACAATTTGGAGCCTCCTCTGAAATCAAAGGCCATTACAAGATATTTTCAACAGATTCATGAAGTTGTATCAAGAGCTGGTGAGAATCTTCGATTACGTGGTAGAGATTCTACAGCAAGGTTGTGTCAACTTCTTCATCAGCCCGCAGTGCTTCTTCCTCTTATGTTGCCTTTACGCTCGCGCTCATCTCCTCCTCCACCCGCTGCTCCCCATTTTCAATTATGGCTAAGGCATTGGCCTCCTCCCACTATAGCCTCCGTATGTCGCTTATCAACACCTCCATTTGAGAACGCTGCATATGGATTTCTTCTTGGAGTTCGCGACTGCTCCAGCATTATCATGAGCTTCTGTTAAGAGGAGTTGGCGGGTCGTGGAAAGGTAAGAATCGGATTGGGCAGTAGAAAGGTGAGACTCAAAGTCGCCAAGACTCTCGCTGTCGGAAATCACCTACTTGACCAGATCATAAATTCCATGGTAGTCAAAGCCGGAAAACCCCAGCAGCATAAAAAAGTTGCGTAGCCTCGGTAATTTGGTAAGCATTTCGACCAAGGGAGTTTGAGAGATCAGCTACCAGATTTTCTCCCAGGCCCTTTGGCGAGCAGGCCGAATACTAGAATGGAATTATTTATTGGGCTCATAATCACTCCCAGACGAGGACACATACTCGGGGATGAACGTCACCAAGGAGGGACTCAATGTGGTTTCACCCGCAAACTCTGGCACTATGACAACTTCACCCCCGGAAGTTGTGGTCATAGGCACGGTTGGATCTGACGACACAATCACCAGTGCCAAAGTTTATGGTCCTAAAGCCCGAGAGTCAATCAGACAGATAAGTACCCCTAATTAGAAAAGGGAAGAAAAATGAGTCAGTGGAAAAAGATCGGGAAGCTTACTCCTGATCGTCAAGGCGTCGGAATCCTCAAGCTCTGCACTTCCGCGACGGCCACTCGAGGAAGATGATACATTATCAAAGGGTAGAGGAGCCATGGGAATCCCTAGAGTCACCCAGGACCTATAGTCATACCCAAGTCCATCAACTCCCAAAGCTGCCCCCAAGAAATCATCTACGGAGATCAATCCCAGGGAAATCACTCCCCCGGTGAATAAAACAATGGCCCACTCTAGGTTTTCAATGACTGGTCTAGCGGCGGGCTCTTCCTCCATAGCCACGGGATCCATTGAGTCTGAGGAAGCTGGACCCGTCAGACCCAGAGACCCCTCGACAATTACAAGCGACCTATTCTCCCCCGAAATTGAAGGGTTTGTCTGATCAGCTGGAGTTTCGAACTCCAACTATTCCTCCTTTGACATATCTTTGGCTGATGATGGAAAGAGTAAAACATCTATATCACTGGACCCTCAAACAGGGCCCACCATTTCATCACACTCATGCGTGGTTGTAGGTGATCCCTCAGGTGATAAGGAGACCGAAGGTACGACCGTGTGGGTAGACAACGAGATCCCTGAGTGGCCCTGTGCCATGTGCCAACACAGTTAATAACTGGCAGAATCAGAATATAAGAGTTTGAAATTGAAGAAACAGGAAGTCATAATTACCCAACATCCCCTGTCTGAGCCGTTCTGATAAACAGGATGCCGGTTTCCATCTCTGGATCTTCCCATGGGACAGTTCTTCGCTCAGGGCACTGGGAAGAGCTGGAGGAGGAAATAACCTAGTTGGGTTCGCAATGGTCGTTTCCATGAGCTCAGCTCTGCCTGGAGATCCCTCCTCGATGATCCCTGTAACCGAAAGTGTGCGTTCTCCTATTGTAGTACCATGGTGGGTATACTCTGGGGAAGGAACTTCCCCCTGAGATTCCTCGACACCTTGCATAAAGGGAAGAAACTTTAGAACCTTCTCAGTAAAGGAGGGGAAGTCAGATTGGATGAACAAGATGACCTATTCTTCGAGATTGGATGATTTAGGATGTGTTATCATCATAGAACCCCGGGCAGACCCATAAAGCCAGTTCCAGAGCGAATGAACATAGCTATCCATATCATCCAAAGAGGCGACTATTTCATCCAGGTCCTCCTACAACAGTAAGTGGGGTGGGGAGAAGATAGTCCCAATGCCCGGAATCTTGAGAGAGCTCACCTGGAGTAATGCCCAAACTTCTTCATCTAAGCCGCTGACCCTCAGATCATCTCAAAACCTCCATGAATCTAGGAATAAGACTGTTATAGGAATAGATAGCTAGGGAGGATCGGCCAAGGAGGGCCAAGCAGCGATAGAATTTGATGAGGGATCCAATGGCCGAAATGGGGGTCTAGGCCTCATCACCATCTTAGAACCCTCGAGTGCTACCTGTGGATGGAATCTCACTGGAAGGGGAGGGAATTCCCTTGCCTCAGCCATGGTAGGGGGACCAGCAAGGTCGTTTCCCCCTGAGAAGTGATCGCTCCCCTCTTCCTCATCGTCAGTCACCGACCACAGCAGGGCTTGGACCCGATGAGTCAACACCGCATGTCCCCGACGAGCGTAAATATAGGCCTCATGGTCCCGGAGATACCAATCAACCCTCTTTGGGTCCACATCATAAATGATGTCAGCAGGAGCTGATAGGTAGCCCCACCCGTCGAACGCCACTTCTGATTCTTGGAGATACCGCCACAAAGAACCGGGGTATTGGTTGCGAAAGGCTGATCGGCCTTTAAAGACATACCATTGGTCCCAGGCCGTCGGGAAGGCAGCGTCAGCAGAAATTTCTGAATCTCTCTGGGAATCTTCGAGAGCATGCGAGGAGACACCTCTGTCCGTTAAGACCTTCCCCGGAAGCGCAAGGCTAGCAGGGTTGCGAAGAACCTTTCCCGGGATGATTTTCTTACTTCCCCTTCCTCTTCCTTTTTCCCTTCGATGGCTTAGGGCTTGAGATAGTGGGCACCCACAGCCCCTACTGACCATTCGGGTACGACTGCACCCAAGCATCGGCATATTGTTTGGATAAGAAAGGCATGGGATCTATAAGTGTGGTGGTCATAACCTCGCAACCAGTTTCTTCTCGGGTAAACATCAGCCACAATTTCCTACTCACCAGTAGATGGTGGTTCTTGCGGGCGCCATTAAGAGCAGGAGGACATAGTGCCTGGACGCAGCCAATCTGACTCCCGAATTGGCAAGGCATGTACCCCTCACATATTAGCTCCCCACCGATACGAGCAACCAAGATACCCTCTCGGAGGGAGAAGAGGTAGCCCCACTTGGTAAATTCCTCTGACGAATTGTTTTTTATTGCACCGGTCGGGGAGGGGTATGGGAGGAAATTGAAGTGGTCATAGTTCGAGATCTGACTTGACAGCAGACGCCTGTTCTGAACCGTCTATTGTCCCTCCTTCTCCTGGTCCACCAACTCCTCGGGCATGACCCCGCTGGTCAACTGCAAATACGGTCGGAATGTGGTACCCAGAATCTGAAGGGGGTTGATGAAAGTATAGCAGTTCTTAACATGTGCTCCCAAACATCCCTAGAGGACTTAAAAAAGCCAGCTACCCGGAATGGCTGACTCCCCTTGGTGTTGTTGCTAGGAAACCGGTAGATCATATCCATCATTAGCACGACTAGGTTGATAACGTTTCCAGTGGAAAACTAGTCCACTATAATGACAGTGGAATCCTGCACGCCACCGGTCTCGCATACATGCAATAGCTATCCACTCCAGAACATGGCTAGAAATGCTACCAGGCGAAGCAGTCGTTCAACGTCTGGCACAAGCTCCCAGCCTCAGCTGTTGAATTGGACTTACTCCAGGATCAGCCAGTAACTACCACTATGCCTTCGAGATTCTATTGAAGGATAGTTTGTGGGCCTATGTGGAAGAGCCATGTGCTCGCTGTCTCTAGAGAAATCTCTGATCCAGTTATGATAAGGGATAAACTGTTTCGAAGAGATATCCTATTTTAGAAATTTATCCTGTTCCGAAGACGCATCCTTCAAACAATCCTAGGCCTGTCTGATGAGATGCCTTACCAAAGGGGGGGTCCTTTCGTCGTCATCCCACACAGAAGTAGGAGGCAAGAATTCATCATACATACCTCTGACAATTGGGAGCCCCGGAATCTGGAAGATGTCCCAGAGGCTGATTCCCACCTCCCCATGAAACAGGTGGAATGTGTTGGTGTTCAGACTCCAATGGCTCATGAGCTTCCTGGCGAGGGAATGGGGCCGATGGGTATAGGTCTGGGACACCCAGGCTGCTTCATATAGGCCCATGGCCCGAAACTCCGCCTCGAACTCTGCACAGCTCTGGAAAACCCAGAAGGGCCACCCCCAATCCAACGACTTGAATGCCCCTCCAGACCAAATCTCCCGGCTGGCTAACCAACCACATTGGTCTTTTACCATGTCCTTGTAGTAAATACTTTCGTAACAGCGAATCACCCCTTCCAGCTGACGTTGTTCCCTTTTCGGGGACACATGAAGGTGATTCAGCATGAATCTGGTAGCTTTCTCCCTCGGGGTAGGCCCCCCTGGTGTTTATCACAACTCAAGGGATAGTGGTGGTAAAAATCCATGACATAGGGTTGTCACAAGAGGGCACCAAAATCGGGGTGTCAGATAATAGACCAAATCCATAAGCGGGAAGGATATTGGAAAGAGTATACTCCTACTGTGACTTCGAGAGTAAACGTGCAAGAGGGGGGTACAGTGGGGTTTGGAGGACTCCATCCTGAACGGAGCTGGACACATCCTTCAACTGTTGATCACCAATTGGGAGAGGTCCAACAATGGGCCTAGTCGCAGGATTAGGAGGAACCATATTTATCTTCTCCCTGCGCCATGGAAATCATGCAAATCGTCACTCCAAAATAATAAAACTTGGACAAAATACCAAGTAATTACAAATGATTCCATCCAAGACTTATAATTAAATCCACACGGTGGCCCCATTGGTTGGTTCGCGATGAAAACATCCCGCGAACCAGCCTTACGCGGAATGCATCCACGAAAACCTAACCCATGGATCATTCACCAGAAAACCATGAACAAGGCTGCCTCATGGAACTTCCACTCCGAGCATTGTGTGTTTAAGTTTAGACTTAAAGTATTTTTCAATGTTTGGATCATTCTGGTATGCAGACCTTTTGAAACAACATAACAATTTCCTACGCGGCCTGGCGTGACTCACTTTTTAGTTAATTAAATGTATTGGTTCACGGTTGGGAGATTGGTCCACAGGTGAAGGCGACTGTGAAGGAGGAATGGTTTGTGGATGTGGTACCTGGTTCATGGATGAAGCATCTCGCGAAGGAACGAGCACGTGCAGACAGAGACACAAAAAGCTCTTGTTTCATGAAGAATCCAGTAAAGGACAAATGATGGGCCCCCCGTATTTATAGGCGTGGTCCCCCACAGGGTCCACTCCCCTACCGAAAACCATCCATGTTTCAGGACCACTCTACATCGGAATAGCCTCCTCTTCGTTCTGATCGGACCCCATTCTAATGGGGGGAATCTGTAGGCTCCTGAAAAATCCACAAAGGAAGATAATAATACCCTTCGTTTGAGAGAGGATTTTTATCCAATTCCCTTCAACGAATTGGGAAAAGGAAGGAGGCCAATACTCAAAATTGGTGAAGGAATAACTGGTCCACGTACCGGCTCAAGTGTTACGTGGTCGGTTCAGCAAACCGCTCCCCTCCACGGACCAGCCTCATTCGTGAGATAGAGGCAGAGATCCTCTACGGGCGCAAAGCAGGACAAGCACCAAGCCGGTCCACCGTCACGAACCGCCCCAGCCGCGAACCGCGTCGACCATCTCAAACCACATCCATTATCGTTCGCAGAATGGAGGTGGAACCCTCTGCGTCCGCGAAGCACTCTACGGGCTTATTTTGTTCGTGGGGGAGATCGTTTGGTTTGTGGGGGAGAGGCGCTCAATGCCCCCCGTGAGTTGTGAATTGACCGAGTCATCCGTGAATCGGGTTTTTGGTCATGGGCCTCCGCAAAAGGTGCCGCATGACCATAGATACGTCCTTTTCCCCGCTCTATAAAAGGAGACCGAGGGGAAGAGAAAAAGGAGGACACAGAGAGGAGATCAATTAGATTCGGGTGGAAGGATTTCGAAGGAAGGCATAGGATATCAGAAGTTCTAGTTCGCGAACCAGAGCAGGTATGAACCTGGGAACAAACTAATAAGGAAACAAAAACGCATAATAACTTTGTGAACCGCGTACCTAAAATAACAAAGAAGAGAAAACCGCAAACCATGGTCCCTTCGCGGATGCACTCCCCACGAACCAGGGAATTTATACCACTTTTCCGATCTGTCGCACCGCGTAGCACCCTCTTACACGGGCGAAGCCTCAACCTTCGAGCCTCCGGCCGGTGCCCGCCTGGAACCCTCCGTGGACCTCCCTGGTTCGCCGATCAAACTCGAAGTCACGAACCACCCTGGTTCGTGGATCAAACCCGGAGCCGCAAACCTCCTTGGTTCGCGGGATTCCCATCTGTTCGCAGACCACCCTGGTTCATGGACGGCTTCTCCAACCGCGTATCACTTCCCTATGCAAAGGGCGGCACCACTCATACCCCTATGTGGCCCGCCAAATTCTTCAGAGTTCCTGTTCCCCGAGCCACATAAAATCCTTCTGATCCAGCCTGATCCTCGGTGACTACCTCACTGGTCTACTCATCGGCCCCGAGCCGAGGCCTCCACCGGAGCCACCAGACTCGTGTGGTGTTACACTCATGCACATCAGCGTGCCATTTTGAGTTCGTATACCCACGGTAAACAAGGCCGAAGGGGATGCCCCGACCCTTGAGCAGATTCCCAAAGCATTCATGGGTTCAAATTCCCACGGTAATGTGGAGTCTAAGCTCGGGAGCCCCCTTTCTGAACCTCCACTTCTTGGGGATGGGGTACTTCTCCCTTCTTTAGAGGGTAGTAAAATACCAATCAGAAGGAACTCCCAATGCACTTCAGTACTTCCCCCGGGAACCAGAGAGGTGACGGGCACAGGAGCACCCCTTTCCATATTCTACTGCGCTTTGTCGCCATGGGCGTCCATCTCAGAGTGAGCCCCGACCTTAGGGGCTTCCCTCATGTGTAATACCCACTCCACTTCTCATGGACGCACCTTTCGCGACGTGATTCTATGGTCCCTGGTGCCTCTTGTTTCTCACACCGAGCATGACTCATGTGGGCTTAAAGTAAGAAGCATCCATGACATCCTCTTATGGACCTCCTTAGAGTGTATGCCCCAATCCATCACCATGGGCCTCCTCACAGTGTAAGCCCCAATCCATCACCATGGCCTCCTCAGAGTGTAATCCATAATCCATCACTCTGGGCTGCCTCAGAGCGTAAGTCCCAAGCCATGGTGAACTACGAGGACATTGATTCCCTACCAGAGGGATACGTAGTAAACCTTCATGAGGTTCAAGCCTGGTCACTAGTAGACCCCCCAGGTCCACCTTCACATCGGTTCTCCGATGCTCCCATTCGAACTACATGGGCATTGATCCCTGTCTCCTAGGCAGGGTACATAGGAAGCCTCCATGAGGTTCAATCCCAACAACCGGTCGATCCGACTATCTTCACATCGGTTCACTGCGCCACTCCTAGTACCGCCTTAGTGAGTCCCGAATCCTCAGGGTCATTAATCCAAAGAGGGATGCTAAACCTCGGACATAAATGATTCTGAACCCCTACGTTCAGCTGACCATTGGGAACCATGAGAAATCAGTGGATACTATGTTTGGGTATAAACCAAATATTCGCGAACATATGAATACGTCTTAAATCTATAAGAGAGTCCCAGAACAGGAAATAGTTCCCCCCAAAAAGGTGCGATGAGCCCGACTTCCCATCCTCTCGACAAATGTGAGTTCTTAAGCGTTGCTGGTCAGACCATCCAGTGAATGCCTGCCTTTGGAAAGCAGGTCCACGTGTCATCGGATACGGAACCGTTGGGTGTTTCGAGACCAAAACCCCAAACAAACCCTAAAACCAAATAAAAACTCTAAAAACCATTTCAACCACTAAAATTCTAAAAACTACAATGAAGCATAAAACCCCTAAAAACACAGAAAAAAATTTATAAATACCCTAAAAACCCCTAAACACCAATAAAACAATAAAAATCCTTAACAAAACATAAAAACCCATAAAAATCCTAAAAAATTCCTAAAAATAAAAAAAACATAAAAACCCCTAAAACCCAGAAAAAATCTAATAAATCCATTAAAACATAAAAACACTTAAAACCCTAAAAATGATAAAAACCCTAAAACCCCTAAAAATTAAAAAATCAAAAAACCCTAAAAATTCCTAGAAACCATAAAACCCATAAAAATCCTAAAAAAACCTAAAAATCACTAAAAATATAATAAAACCCTAAAAATCCATATGAAAACATGAAAAACATAAAAACATTAAATACCCTAAAATGGTAAAAAGTCTCTAAAAACCCCTAAAAATCAAAAAAAACCACAAAAATTAAAGAACCCCTAAAAACCAATAAAAATAATAAAACCCCTTAAAACCCCTAAAAACATGAAAAAATATCTATAAAACCATAAAACCAAAAAAAAACTAAAAAAAACCTTAAAACCCAAAACCCCATAAAAATCACAAAAACCCTAAAATGAAATAAATATACTAAAAAACACTAAAAATACATTTTAACATAATAAACCTCAAAAAACAGGACACCCTTAAGAAATATATAAAAACCAATAAATATTTTAAATCAAAAATAAAATTGAAAATCCAAAAAATCATAAAACTCTAAAAAAATTATGAAAATCCTAAATTAAAAATCCATAAAAACTATTAAAAACACTAAAATCAATTTAAGCTTCTAAAAAGATAAAAAAAAGATAAAAAATGTTTAAAACTATAAAAACGCAAAATATTGACTAAAAAACAAAAAACACCAAAACCCTAAACACATTCAAAATCCCTAAAAACCCTAAAAAACTAAAAAACCTAAAAAATCCTAAAATCACTAAAAACATAAAAATCATTAAACCCTTAAAATCCCAATGAAAATCATAAAAACATAAAAACACATATAACCCCTAGAAAACCATAAAAAACTAAAATCCATAAGAACCCTACATCCATAAAACCCAAAAAACCCAAAAAACCCAAAAAACACTAAAAATCCATAAAACCCCTAAAATAATATTAAAACACTAAAAATACTTTAAACCCTTAGAAAAACTAAAAACACAAAAAATACCAAAAAACAAGAATAAAATAATAAAAACACTAAAACACCTAAAATCCATAAAAACCATAAAACACCATAAAAATCACTAAAAAGGTAAAAAAACCAACAACCCATAAAACCCATAATGAAACATTGAAAACCTAAAAATAAATAATCCTCCTACAAACCTAAAATTTTAAACATACTCTAAGAACCCCTAAAAAATATAAAAATCATAAAACCACTAAAAACCTTAAAACCCTAAATCCCATAACACCCCTAATTTCCCACAAAATCTCAAAACACCCTAAAAACCATAAAAATCTAAAAAAATCCCTATAAACCAAAGAAACCCTAAAACCCCTGAAAACCCCTAATTGTACCTTAAAAACCTAAAAATGGTTAAAACCCCTAAAAACCTAAAAATTTCATGACACCGAAAAGCCCCTAGAACAAGTAAAAAATAATAAATTACCCTAAAAACCAACCAAATCCTAGAAATTCGTAAAATCATCAAATTCCTAAAAACCCATGAAAAACACTATAAAACCCATAAGAACATAAAAACTCTAGAAACCTCGAAAAAACATTATAATTAAGAAAAACCCTAAAAGAACATAAAACCCCTAAAACCCTTATATTCAAATAAAAATCCAATAAAACTATATGAAACCCTTTAAGCCCCTAAACTTTTAAAAAACATTAATAAACCATAAAACCCCCCAAAACTCAAAAAACCCCTGAAACCAAAAAAACCATCAAACGCTAAAACCCAAAAAACCCTAAAACCCTCAAAATACCTAAAATCCCAAAGAAAAAATAAAAATTATAAAAATTAAAAAAAACCTAAAACTCTAAAAACCCATAAGAGAACCATAAGAATCTAAAAATAATTAAAACCCTTAAAAAACAAAAAAAAAGCTAAAAACCTTAAAAAGAAAATAAAAAAAACCATAAAATACACTAAAAACCAATAAAAACCCAAAATACCACTAATAAATATTAAAAAATGTAACCCACTAAAAACATTTTAAAACAATAAAAACCCATAAAATAACTAAAAAAGTCAAAAAAACAATAAAACCCCTAAAACCCCAAAACACATCAAAATACCTAAAACCCATAAAAACATATTAAAATGCTCAAAAACCCTTAGAAATACCTAATAACATAAAAATTAAACTAACCATGAAAAATACTAAGACAACATAAATTTTTTGAAAACAATTAAAACCCCTAAACCCCAAAAAATGATAAAAACCCTGAAAACCATAAAACCCTGAAAACCCTCAAAATCACTAAAAACCCTAAAAGCCATAAAAATATTTAAAATTCCCTAAAAATAACCTCAAACATATAAAAAATTAAAAAACGTTAAAAATCCTATGAAAACCATAAATACCTAAAAACAAAAAGACGCTTAAACCCCTAAAAACCAAAAAATCTAAAAAACCATTAAAATACCATAAAACTATAAAAACAAAAAAACTCCCTATAAGGATTAAAAATGATATCACCCCATAAAAAAGATAAAAACCACTAAAAATAAAAAATAACTTTAAACCCCAAAAAACGTTAAAGAATATAAAATTACATAAAACTCAAAAACCTTAACATTCCTAAAAAACGCTAAAAAACCAAAAAAATCCTAAAAACCACAAAACTATAAAAAACCATAAATCATCATGAAAACCTAAAAACTACTCAAAAATATAAAAATACTCTAAACTCATAAAAACATTAAAAATCTCTGAAAACACTAAAATATAAATAACTCAAAAAACACATGAAAACCCAAAAAAACCATTAAAACCCTAAAATCATAACTCTTCAAACCCCTCAAAATCACTAAAAAATTAAAAATACTAAAACGTCCATAAAAATATTTGAAAACATAAAAAAACTGTAAAAACATTGATAATACCTAAGAAACATTAACCTCCTAAAAACAATTAAAACACCTAAAACCTAAAAAACGCTCAAAACCTAAAAACCAATAAAAACGCTAAAAATCCATTAAAACCCTAAAAAACATAAAAAAAATACCTTAAAATCACTAAAACATAAATAATTATGAAAACACTAAAACCCATTGAGAAATAAATTAAAAAACAAAAATCACTTAAAGCTTAAAAAAACATAAAAATCCCTGAAAAGTTCTTAAAACCCTAAAAACCATTAAAACACTAAAAAACTAGAAATCCTAAATATAAGTAAAAACTCAAAAAATCCCTTTAAACCCCTTAAAAAATTAAAAAACTCAAAAAAATACTTAAAACACTAAAAAATCATAAAAACTCTAAAAAACAAAAAGACCCATTAAAACCCAAAAACCATAAAAACCCTCAAAAACACAAAAAATCTAAAAACCCATAGAAACATAATTAAATTCCTACAATATCCAAAAACATAGAACCCTTAAAATTCCCTATGAAAACCCTAAAAACATAAAAAAAATTAAGACCCCTAAAAACATAAAAACCAATAACAACCCGAACGACCAAAAAACCCCTAAAAACTTTACAAAACCCTAAAAATCATAAAAAAACACTAAAACCGTAAATACCCCCAAAACCCAAAAAATACTTGAAAATGATAAAAACACTAAAAACTATTTAATCCCATAAAAACCATAACAATATGTTAATAACCTTAAAAACATAAAAAAAACCTAAAACCCCAAAATAGTAAAAAACCCTAAAAACAAAAAATACTCAAAAAGATTTAGAAATCACTAAAATCCTAAAAACTAAACAAATCAAAAATATAAAAAAAATACAAAAATGGTTCAAAAACACTTAAAAATCATAAGAAAACCTTAAAATCCTATGAACAATTATAACCCCTAAAAACCTAAAAACATTAGAAACCTAAAAACCCCTAAAAGCCCGAAAAAACCAAAAAACCAAAAAATTCCTAAAACATAAAAAAATCAAAAAACACATAAAAAACCCCCAAACCCCTAAAACTATAAAAATAATTCAAACCCCAAAAATTTTAGAAAATATAAAAAACATAAAACCCCTAAAATCACAGAAAAAACCCATAAAACTCCAATAAATAGTAAAAACCATAAAATCCTAAAAACTCCTAAAAATACTAAAAACCATAAAAATGCTAAAATCCCTAAAAGAATAAAAATTAATAAAAACCCTAAGAAACCCTACAGAAACCTTAAAACCCTAAAAAAACATAAAACAACTAATTACCTAAAAATTCTTTAAACCCTAAAAACCTCTTAAAACTGTAATAACCCATGAAAACCATCAAAATATCTAAAAATCCTAAAACAATATAAATTTGAATTTCTTTAAAAATTCATAAAAATGAAAAAAAAAACATTAAGAACCCTGAAAACCCCTATGAAAATCATTAAAAAAATGAACAAATTCAAACCCCCTAAAAGCCTAAAAATACTAAGAATCCTAAAACCCCTTGATTACCCTAATAACCCTAAAACGCCCAAAAACAAAAAAAAATCCCTAAAAACCAAAAAAATGAAAAAAATCTACAAAAATGTAGAAAAACATCAGACCACTAAAAAGTTAAAAAATCTAAAAAACCTAAAAACCTTAAAAATATCAAACACCCTAAAAACCCTAATAACCCTAAAACCCACTAAATCCTTAAAAAAAATACAAAACATCCTTAAAAAAATAAAAATTATAAAAAAATAACAAAAACACTTAAAACATTAAAAACCCAAAAAATCCCTGAAAACCCCTAATAAAACCTAAAAATCTATAAACAAAATAAATCACCTAAGATGTTAATTCAATAAAAACCCAAAACCCCTCAAAAAAACCCATAAAAAATAAAACTTCCAAAAAACTATAAAACCTATAAAAACCATAAAAACATAAAAAACCTATAAAAACAATAAAGGACATTTAAAACCCTTAAAAAAATACAAAACTCTAAAAACCCTTAAAACCCCCCAAAACTCAAAATCCCATAAAATCTGAAAATCCTGAAAAAGCATAAGAACCCTAAAAAACCATAAAAACACTCAAAATCCCTAAAAATAGTAAATACAATAAAAATCCTAAAAGTCCATAAATATACTTAAAAATTAAAAAACCCTGAGAACCCCTAAGAACACTACAAATATCTATAAACATTCTAAACCCCTAAAAACCTAAAAATGTAAAAAACCATAAAAAGTCCTAAAACCCTTAAAAATCATAAAAACTCAAACAAACTTACAAATCCCATTAAAAACCTAGAAACCCTTTAAACTATAAATAAAAAATAAAGAACTCTTAGAACCTTAAAAACCATTAAAAACCCTTAAATACCCAAAAACATAATAACACTAAAACACCTAAAAATCATAAAACATAAAAATACATAAAACCCCTAAAATCCATTAAAATTTCTATAAATGTCATAAAAATCTCTGAAAATATAAAACCCCCTAAACCCCTTAAAACATAAAATAAAAACTGAAAAATAAAAAAACAATTAAAACCCTAAAAATACCTAAAAAATGATAAAACCTCCAAAAACCCAAAACCCCTAAAACTCCAAAAAAACCCCACAAAATACCAAAAAACCATAAAAACTCAAAAAATTCCTAAAAAATACCTAAAAGATATTAAAAAACTAAAAACCATAAAACCTTGAAAACCCTATGAAAACCTTAAAAACCTAATAGTGCTTAAATCCCTCCAAAGACATCACAACACTAAAAACCTTAAAAACCCTATAAATACCCTAAAACCCTAAACCCCCCTAAAATCTATAAACCCATAAAATACATTAAAAACACCTAAACATCATAAAATAAGACTAAAGGTGATGGCAGATAGACTCTCTCGAGATGGAGATTCTCTCCTCCCATGTCATTCTTGAAGAGGACAACTACTATTGCACCTCTCCATCCCCCCTCCGTAGGGGAGGGGCCTCCGCTGATTCTTGATGATGGGAGCCCTTTTGTCCCATTCTTGGTTCCTAATTTTCTTCTTCCTTTTCCATGGATTGAGATATTCCCTAAGGTTCTTGACTTACATGAAGGATTTCTACAGCTTTGGTTATCGATTGCGAAGTTCAATGAGGCCTCCGCCCTGCATAGACTATCCTTGGTTGCTCATTTCTTAAAATGGCGACCCCTAGTGGATGTTTTTGACATATTTGTGTTTGAATGATGGTACCTCCAAGACCGTGATACGGTAGGTCTTCTTGATAGCACTCACATTACGATTCTCTTTGCTTTGGAATAGGATATGGTTTATGCCTGGTCGGCAGCTCCAAGAAGATGAAACGATGCTCGTTTCTTCCTTTCTAGGTGGAGATTTTATCTACACTTGAACCGTGATTCACCGATGGTTGAAACGTGGGTCAGCTTTCCGGAACTGCCCCTCCATTTTCAAAATCTATCCATTATTTCATTGTTGGGGAATTTGGTGGCAAGGTTCTTATGCGTAGATAGTAAAACAAGGTCCCTTTTACACCTGGTCTCCCCAAGTGTCTTTGTGGAGATTGATGCTTCTAAAGGACTGGTTGATTTTGTTTGGATTTCTATTGGTGGGGAGCTTCGGTGGAATCAACCTGTGATCTTTGAGTCGTGGACGGATTTGTGCTCCTCTTTCTGGCTTCTAGGTTATAATGTTCGGGCTTGCAGGAGTAGCGGAAAGAATTGTTGTGATTTGAACCGATATCAGGAGGTGAGTGGTGAGGGGAAGAGGAATCGGGGTGAGGTGTAGATGGTTGTCCCCAAGGATACTCAAGCTCAAGTTGAGTCTGGTGAAGGGGTAAGGCTCAGGTTAGGGTGAATATGGAAGAGGTTGCAGTGAATGCTTAAATCGGGCTTGGAATAAATGCTTCTATGGGGGTGGCTCCTACATCTGGGCATGGATCTGGATCCCTCGACGCGATGATTGTGCGGGAGGACCCCCTGGTTTTTGTCGAGGGGTCATGGATCGGCAACTGATGGAGGGAAAGTGGGTTTTAAGTGTCAACCGAAACCCAAGGTGACTGATATTTTAAAGCGATTGAAGAGTGACTTGAAGCTCTTGGATGCTGGATGTTCTTTATGCAGGGAGGTTGCTACTGATGGGAAGTCAGTCTCCTCTGATAGAAGTCTGAAGAAGAGGCAAGAAGTCATCCCAATAATAAATTTCATTAAAGGGTTGGAGCTTGAGGGAGAGGTGAAAGGGTCTCCACATGTTGATGATGGGAGTGAGAGGTCTGAGGCACAAGAGAGCGGGGTGCAGGCCGTTGTTGCTGAAGGGGATGGAGGGAGTGTGGCTGAGAAGTCTTGTGAAGCTGAGCTATTGTTAGACATCACTGGTCACTCGGGTGGTGTTGATGAGCAGGTGGTTCGGGAGCTACAGGCTCTTGGTCAGGATTGTGATGATTTTGATGTGAATGAGGGGAAGGTGAACAATACTCCTAGGGAGGAGGGGCAAGGGTCTCTAGTTGCTGATGCTGGGAATATAATGTTGGTTGTACGGATTCCAAGTGAGGAGCAGGTTGTTGCTGCTAGGCATGATGGAGGCTGTGTAGTCCTTAATGATGGTCAAGCTCAGTCGATGATGGATACTTTTGGGTCCTTGGATGGAGTTGGGGAGCAGGGGAAAAGGGAAATGCAGGGGCTGGAGACTACGCGCTCTGTCCAGGGGGATGAAAGTGAGTTGCCTAGGGGGGAGGGGCAC
Source organism: Viscum album (assembly GCA_963277665.1). NCBI lineage: Eukaryota > Viridiplantae > Streptophyta > Magnoliopsida > Santalales > Viscaceae > Viscum > Viscum album. The sequence goes on from OY728152.1 coordinate 1,120,870,255, forward strand.
TTAGAGCCGACCCTGGATGGAGGGGTGCCCCATCTTTTTCTGGCTTCTCAGGAACCTGCAGTGGCTCCTGACGTGCTGCAAGGTGGGGTTCTTGCTGTATGTTCCCTTAATCGGGAAGCCTCCTTCATTCCGGATCAAGATGAGGATCATAGAAGGACGAAGAAGAACATGAATATAATCATCAAAGAGAGGTCCCTGCTGGAGATGTCCATTCCTTATGGGAATGAAAATAAATCCACAGAGGTCCATTCACTTCCCTGTAGGAGGAAACCAAGGAAGGACTATTCGTCTTTGCCGAGGATAGTGTCCATGAGAGCCTCTTGCAAAGCTAAGAAGGTTGACTCTGGCAGGGATGTCGGTCTAGTAAGGCACAGTTGAATGTGGAACTGCAACGTCTCAGGTAGTATTACACGACCTTCTTAAATAAATATGATTCTTATAAATGGGAGTTGGTGGATTCATATGCTTCCTCTGGTTATGGTGCTGATGGGGATCCTTTTAGGGAGGACGTTGATTTGTAGTTTTTGTTGTTTCCTTTCCATCTTTTTGGGTCTTTTGGGGTTTCGGGGTCATTGGGGGTCTAGGGAATTTTGGGTGTGGGCTGTTTGGCCCAAACCCGCCCTTGTCTTCTTTTCTTTTCTTTTAATAAATTTGGGTGGGTGGGGGGGTCAGGAATAGCTTGTCCCTGCACCTACCTTGTCCCTAAACATCATAAAACCCTAAAATCCAAATAAAAATTCCCAAAACCCTTTTAACACCTAAAAAAATACCCAAAAAATTAACAACCCTAATAAACTAAAAAAAGGCATAAAATCCTTTAAAAACCATAAACCCCTTAAAGACGCTTAAATCCACAAAACTACTAAAAATCCCTAAAAACCCTAAAAACAAATAAAAATCCTTTAAAAACTCATAAAAATCTCTAAAATTAAAAAAACCCATGAAACCTTACAAATAAATAGAAAACCATAAAGACCTAAAAACACTAAAAATCCCTAAAAACCCTTAAAAACGCTCCCAAACATAAAACCCCTAAAACCCCCGAATCCCTAACAACCCTCAAAATCCCTAAAAAAAATAAAAATCCTAAAAAATCTATAAAAATCCATAAAACTATAAAAAACCCTAAAACCCTAAAAAACTAAGAAAACTATAAAAACCTAAAAATACATAAAACCTATAAAGATGTGGAAAATTACAGAAATTCTATAGAACCCTTAAAAGTCTCTAATGTACCTAAAACTCCAAAAAACCATAAGACCCTTAAAAACATTAAAAACCCCTAAAATCCCATAAAACCCCCAAAATCACTAAAAAATCTAGAAACCCTTTAAATACATGAAAATATAAAAAATCTAAAAAATCTAAAAATTATAAAAATTATAAAAATTATAAAAATTCCAAAAAACCCTATGTAGAGATATTACCATAAATTCTCTAAAATCCCTAAAACCCCATAAAATCCTCAAAATAACAAAAAACCCTAAAATGAATAAAAATCCTAAAAATCACTAAAAATCCCGAAAAATACCAAAAAAAAAAAACAAAAATCCAAAAAAACATTGAAAACCCAAAGAGAACTTTAAAAACCTAAAAACCCATAAACCCCCTTAAAGACATAAAAAATTCCAAAAAATCTGAAAACCCTAAAAACCCCAAAAACGATAAAACCCATAAAAAACATAAAATGCCCTAAAATCATAAAAATAAATAAAACCCCTAAATCCAGAAAAACTCTAAAACCACTTTATACCCATAAAAACATTAAAAACATTAAAAATTGTAAAAAACATAAAAATTCAAAAAACCCCTACAAACTCAAAAAACCATAAAAACCCTCAAAAACTCTAAAAATCATCAGAATCCCCAAAACCCTGAAAATCCCAAAAAACCTGAAAAATCCCTCGAAACCCTAAAAATCCTAAAAATACCCAAAAATTTCAAAATATCCCTAAAACCCTAAAATCCCATATAAACCTTGGAAATCATTGAAAAAACCTAAAACACCTCCCTTAAAACCCAAAAACCATAAAAATCCAAAAATGTCCATAAAAGTCCCTAAAAATGATAAAACTTATAAAAAAATGAAAACCACTAAGAAATACTTAATAACCTTGAAAAACATAAAACCCATAAAAACCGAAAAAAATTATAAACACTAAAATAATCTAGAAAGAATAAAAACCATAAAAACCCTAAAAGAGGGAAACCCCTAAAACAACCTAAATACCCAAAAACCCAAAAACCCAAAAAACCCCGAAAAACATTCAAAATAGGAAAACCCCATAAAAACACTAGAACTACTAAATAATACTAAAAAATATATATACCCCCGAGACCTAAAAAAATAAAAACCCTAAATAACTAAAAAACCATAAAAGGGGAAACCCCATAAAAACCCTAAAACCCCTCAAAATCCCAAAAAACCCTAAAAAACACTAAATATCATAAAAATAATAAGAAAACCATAAACAATTAAAAAAACTTAAACCCCTTAAAAACCCTACAAAAATAATAGGAACCCCAAGAAACAAAAGAAACCTAAAAACACTAAAAACCATAAAACCCATAAAAACTATAAAAATTCATAAAAACCAATAAAAACATTAAACTCGCTAAAAATATAAAATCTATTTAAACTGATTCAAATATTAAAAATCAATAAAAATAAATAAAATACCACAAAAATTAAAAAAAATGAAACCTAAAAACACATAAAAGCATTAAAACACCAAAATCCCTAAACACACTAAAAACAATAAAATTCCCAAGAAACCAAGAAAAACCCAAAACATTTTAAAACACCAAACCCTTAAAAACCCCAAAAAACATAAAAAAACTAAAAACACTTAATACCACTTAAAAAACACTATAAACCCTTTAAACACTAAAAACCCAAAAAGTCAAAAAACTCTCAAAATCACTAAAACCCCTCAAACACATAAAAATCCTATAAAATCACTAAAAATCCTTAAAAGGTAAAAAAACCTAAAAACCATAAACCCCGACAAAAAAATTAAAAAAACACTTAAACCACCAATAAAACCTAAAAATGCTAAAAACTCAAAAAACCCCTAATAGAACATAAAAACCTTAAAACCACAAAAACCGTAAAACCACTAAAACAATTAAAACCCATAAAAATCCTAAAAACCACTAAAAACACTAAAAATCATTTAAACCACTAAATAAAATAAGAAAATCTAAAAAACAAAAAATCCCTAAAATCTCAAAAAAAACCCCAAATCCCCAAAAGCCATAAAAACCCTAGAAACCCTAAAACCCCTCAAAATACATAAAACACTAAGAAACCATAAACAACATAAAAATTCTTAAAAATTCCTAGAAATGTAAACCCCCCATATATACCCTCAAAACCCCATAAGAAATGTTAAAACCCATGAAAAATCTTAAAACCCATAAAAACTAAAAAACACAAAAACACTATAGCCCCCCCAAACACTAATAAATACCTAAAAATCATAAAATCACATAAACACCATAAAAAACATAAAAGTATAAAATCCATTTAAACACCTAAAAATGTTGAAAAATCATAAAAACAATAAAAACACTAAAAAACTAAAAAAACCCAAAAAACCCAAAACCCCTAAAAATTAAATCCAAATCCCAAAAATTCAAAAACCATAAATATCATAACAAATATAAAAAAATACCTAAAAACATACAAAACCCTAAAAACCCTGAAAAACAATATGATAACCTTAAAAACCAAAAAATAATTCAATTCATAATGAAATTGAAAAATTTTAAAAACCCAAAAAAATAAACAACCCTAGAAACCATAAATCCATAAAACCCCAAAGCCCCCCCCCCAAAACCACTAAAAACTATAAACACCCTTTAAATCCAATTTTTTTTAAAAAAACTAAAATGACCTATAAAAACCCTAAAAAATAGAAATCACTAAACCCTACAAAACTAAAAAACCCCTTAAAAACTCATAAAAACCCTAAAAGCCCCAAAACCCCCCAAACCCTAAAAAATCCAGAAAACCTTAAAACCCATAAAATTCATAAAAATTTTATAAAAACCCTAAAAACGTAAAAAACCCTAAAAACCATGAAAATCCCTAAGAAAATGTTAAAAACCTAAAAACATATATAACCCATAAAAATACCTAAAAACTCTAAAACCGTGAAAATTCTAAATCCCCTAAAAGCATTTAATAAACATAAAAACCAATAAATCCCTAAAAAACACTAAAAACTCAAAAAACACTTTAAACCTATAAAAGGTTAAAAAATCTAAAAACCAATAAAATCCTTAAAAAATCTAAAAAATTCATTAAAACCTTAAAAACACAAAAAATATCCAAAAAATCCAAAACCCCTCAAAATCCCTAAAAACATGAAAAATGATAAAAATTATAAAAATTCCAAAAAAAACTAAAAACATAATAAACATTAAAACCACTAAAAACCCAAGAGAAAAACTTTAATACATAAGAAAAATTCGAACCCCTAAAAACCTTACAATTGCTAAAAACCTCGAATCCCTAAAAACTATAAAATCCCATAAAACCATAAAACCCCTGTAACCACATAAAAACACCTAAAAACTGACGATACCCAGTGTCCCCCATGCCATAACACAATTGGAAACATCAACCGTCAATGTGGTGTTTAAATGCTTCTCCACATGGTACGTGGTAGGTATTGTCCCCAACCATTTGAGGATTTTTTCCACCTCCCCCATAACTCAAGTATGGGACCTATAGAATAACATCCCAGCAATTATCATTATGAATACCACTAAAAACCCTAAAAAATAAAAACACTAAAAACCCAAAAAAAACTAAAAAACTGAAAAAAAACCCCAAAATCCCTAAAATTTTCTAACACCCCTAAAAATCATAAAATTCCAAAAAGGAAATAAAACATAATAAAAACATAAAAACTCTAAAAACACATAAAATACTAAAACACGTAATACCCTAGAAAAACCAAAAAAATTACTAAACCCACTAGAAAATCCAAATATCCCATAAAATGGATAAAAAACTCAAAATCCAAAAATTCCCAAAAATATCACAAAAATCCATTAAAACCCTAAAAAAATAAATATACTACAAAAGACCTAAAAAACCTAAAACATAAAAAACCATAAAAAATAATATAAAACCCATAGAAACAAAACACACATAAAACCCCTAAAAAACCAAAAAAACACAAAAAATCATAAAAACCCTAAGAACACTAAAAATTCCTAAAAACCCAAAAAAGACTAAAAACCCTAAAAATGTATATTTACATAAAATCCCAAAAACCTCAAGAAAAATCCAATTAATATAGTAGAAACATAAAGGCAAAAAATTCCACAAAAACTTCAAAAAAATTAAAAAGGCCCTAAAATAAAGAAAAACAATTTAAAACCCATAAATAACCTAAAAACCATGAAAATCCCAAAAAAACCATAAAAATTATAAAACAATAAAAACTTTAAAACCCTTTTAAGACCCTAAAAACATTAATAAACTATAAAAATATGAAAATACCTCTAAATATCAAAAAATATTAAACCCAAAAAAACGAAAAAACCCCTAAAACCCTCAAAAATCATAAAATCACAAAAAATTAACAAATATGCAAAAAACCCTAAAAAACACTAAAAACATAAAAACCCAAAAAACCTTGAAATCCCATAATAAAAAATATATAAATTAATACACTTATAACCCTTCAAATCAAAAAAAATTGGAAAACCCCTCAAAAACCAAAACAACTAGTAAAAACCCTAAAACCCATTAAAAACAATAAAAACATTTGACGACCATAAAAACACAAAATATCCTAAAACCCCACTAAAACAATAAAAAAACATTGAACTCCTATAATAATTAAAATCCCTAAAACTGTTAGAAAACCTAAAAACCCAAAAACCCCTCAAAATCCCAAAAAAAAAACATAAAAATCCATAAAAATCCTGAAAAATCCCAAAAAAATTAAAAACCATGAAACCGCCTAATTAAACCCTAATAACCTAAAAATAATTTAATCCCATAAAAATATAAAATTACTAAAACCCTAAAAACCCTAAAATCCCTTTACAACTATTAAAGTCCCTCAAAACTCTAAAAACCATAAAAAAAATAAAAAACCTTAAAAACATTAAAAAACTCTAAAATCCATAAAAAACCTTAAAAATTCAATGAAATCCTAAAAATACAAAAAAACTATCAAATCCCTAAAATCCACAAAAAAAAATCATATTCCACAAAACCATGAAAACCATTCAAATACTAAATAAACCTTAAAAATCCCAAAAAAATGTAAACAACCATGAACACTCAGAGAACCCCTAAATACTATGAAAAACCTAAAACCACAAAAAATATCTTAAAACCTAAAAAATACTAAAATCCCCAAAAATCCTAAAAATACCCTAAAAAAACTAAAAAACAAAAACCATTAATACCTTTAACCCATTAAAAACCCATAAAACTCTAAAAATAAATGAAAATAATAAAAAACCTTTAAACTTGAAAAAATTAAAAAATTTCTAAAAAACGGTTAAACCCCTAAAAAATAAAAAACACTAAAACCCAAAAAAAACCATAAATAGTCTAAAAAACATAATAACATTAATATACCTAGAATTCACAAATCCCTAAAAGCCACTAAATCCAAAAAAAATCCATAAAATGTAAAAAAGCCTAAAAACCCTAAAAAATCCTATGATAATCCTACAAACTGAAAAAACCAAAACCCCCTAAAAACCACAAAACCTCTATAAAACCTAAAAAAATATAAGACCCTCAAAATCCTAAAAATATGTAAACCATAAAAATCATTAAATTTTCTAAAAATGCCTGAAAATGTAAAAAACCCCAACAAATTTGAAAACTCCTAAAAAACCATCAAATCCAAAAAAATATATATCCCACAAAAAACCTAAAAACACTTGAACCCATAAAAAACCATAAAATACCCTAAAACCCCTAAAAACCCCAAAAACCAAAAATAAAATTAAAAAAATAAAAATCCAAAAACCCAACGAAACCATAAAAAACCGCTAAAAACTCTATAAAGCCTTTAAACCCCAAAAACGCCTCAAAAACTCTAAAAACCCAAAAATCCATCAAAATCCCCAAAAAATATAAAAACCTATGAAATTTGTAAAAAATATCTAAGAATCACTAAAAACATAAAAAACCCCTAAAACCAAGAAAACCCCTCTTAAAATCCTAAAAAACTAAAAACACTCAAAACCCATAAAAAACCTAACAAACACTAAAACCCCTCAAAGAACCTAAAACCCCTAAAACTATAAAAACCCCTAAAAACCTTAAACATCATAAGAATCATTAAAACCAATAAAAATATGAAAACTCTTTAAAACCATAAAAATATGAAAACTCTTTAAGACCATAAAAATGTTTAAAAATCACAAATAAACCATAAAATTGATAAAATCTCCAAAAAATCACAAAAACACAAAAAGAAAAAAAAAGATAAAAATCCAAAAAAATACATAAGAATGTAAAACCCCTAGAACCCCCCAATTCCCTTAATAAATTCTTAAAAACCAAAATAACATAAAAAACCCTAAAAACCAAAAAATGATAAAAACCCTAAAAAATTTAAAGAACCTTAAAATCCCAAAAAATAGTAAAAGCCATAAAAATATTTAAAATCTATAAAAATATCAAAAAAATTTAAAACCCCTAAAAAAACTATAAGAAAACCATACAAATAAAAACACATATAAAACCCATAAAACCCTAAAAAATCCTAACAACCCTAAAAAATATATAAGGACCCTAAAAACCTTAAAAATATCTAAAAATATAAACCCCCAAAAAACTGTAAAAAAATGAAAAAACCTTATAACCCTAAAAACCAGCAGAGCGAATAAAAACCATTTAAACACAAAAAGTGTAAAACATTTAAAAATAATTAAAATGTTATAAAACTCAAAAAAACAATAAAAAATACACTTAAACCCCGAAAAATCCTAAAAACAATAAAAATCCATAAAACCCATAAAAATCAATAAAAACATAAAAAACCAAAAACTGTGAAAAACAGGAATCCATTATGAACCTAAAGACACTTAAAATATCTAAAACCCTAAAAACCTTAAAAATCCTAAAAACCCCTAAAACCCCTAAAACCAGAAAAATTCCTAAGAACCATTAAAACCAAAAAAATCCTAAAAAACATGAAAAATTATTAAAAACATAAAAAACCCTACAAACCCTGAAAATCCCTAAGAAATCCTTAAATACAAAAAAACTATTAAAACAACTAAAAAACTAGAAAATGATAGAACCCATAACAACCTAAATCCCTAAATACCATAAAAACCAATAAAACCATAAAAACCCTAGAAACCCACAAAACGCCTAAAAACTACTAAAAACACTAAAAAAATTAAACTCGAAAAAAAATTTAAATAAATATAAAAATATAAAAAAAAACCCAAAAAAACAAAAAAACCCCTAAAACCAAAAAAACTATAAAATCCTAAAAACCCTGAAACCCCTAAAACCATCAAAACACCAAAAAACCTTTAAAACCTACAATAATCCTATAAAATCCCTAAAAATTTATAAAACCCTAAAATACAAGAAAAAATTCATAGAAATCATAAAAAACCTATGAACAATTAAAATTACTAAAATTAAAAAGAAAATGAAAAAAATACTAAATACCCCAAAAAACCCTAAAACCCTAAAACCCTTAAAATTACAAAAAAAATTAAAACCCACCTTAAATTACCCTAAAATGAACAAACCTCTATGAAATCCTTAAAACCCTATAAACTATTAAAACCCCTAAAAATGAAAAAAAGGAAAAAACTCTCAATAACATAAAAAAGCCCTAAAACCCCTAAAAACCTGAAAAATCCATAAAAATCCTTAGAAATATTTAAAACTCCTAATACAAATAGAAACACTAAAAAACAAAAAACTCAAAAACACATTAAACTCAAAAAACCTTAAAAACTCTAAAAGCACCAAAACCCTAAAAAACTCAAAAAATCTAAAAACAAAAAAAAACCATAAAAACCGTAAAAACCCTAAAACCCATAAAATCCTAAAAAACCATAAAACACACAAACTAAAAGTACATAAAAACATAAAAAACCAAAAAAACCAAAAAACCCCTATGAAAAACATAAAAACCAAAAAAACACATAAAACCTCTACAAACATAAAAAACAATAAAACCCCTAAAAATCCTTTAAAAACTCTAAAAACCATAAACCCCATAAAAATTTAAAAAAATTAAAAAATCCTTAAATCCTAAAACCCACTAAAAACTCTAAAACTCTTTAAACCACTAATACATTAAAAAAAATAAAAAGCCCGTAAAACCCGTGAAACCCCTAAAAAAACTCAAAAACCCCAAAAACCAATAGAAATACTAAAAATCCTTAAAAATCCCTAAAAATGTAAAAAAACACTAAAACCCTGAAAACCCTATGGAAAAATTAAATACATTCAGACAATTAAAACCACTAAAAACCTAAAAAATACAAAAAACCCTAAAAACCCTAAAAACCCTAAAAACACTAAAACCCCTCAAAACCACTCAAAACACTTAAAATACCTAAATACCTTAAAAATCATAAAAATACAAAAAATATATATATAACTAAATAAAAATGTAAAAAAAGTACTATAACATTAAATACTATAAAACCCTTAAAACCTAAAAACACTTAAGAACCCTAAAAATGTAAAAGTACCTAAATACACTAAAATCCCTAAGAGGACCATAAAACCCATAAAACCCAGAAAACCACTAAAACCCCTAAAAACCCCAAAGATCCATCAAAAACATAAAATCCACTAATGACTATAAAAACCCTAAAAAATCATAAAAAATCTTAAATACCGTAAAAATGATTATAAAACATAAAAAACAAAAAATATTTCTAAAAAGTCCCCATAAATCCATAAATAATTAAAAACACCTAAAAACCATGACAAAATTAAGAAAACATTAAGAACCTAAAAACCCTAAACCCCATAAAATCCAAAAAGTGCACTAAAAACCCAAAATCCCATTAAACAACTAATAACGTTAAATAACTCTAAAAACCATTAAAAATCCAAACCCCCCCCCCCAAAAAAAAACTCAAAAAACATTTAAAGTATCTAAAAACCCTAAAACACCATAAATTTTTAAAAAATAGTTAATAATCACAAGAAAATGTTAAAACCCAAAAAAAAATCCTGAAAATCCTTAAGAAAATCATAAAAACCTAAAAACACATAAAACCCCCAAAAACCTAATAAATGATTAAAACCCTAAAAAACCACAAAACACTAAAACCCTTGAAAACCATAAATCCCCTTAAAATATCTAGAAACATTAAATATCATTAAAATCATAAAAAAATACCTAAAAATTCCTAAAAACATAAAGACCCCTAAAACATAAAAAAACATTAATACATAAAAACAATTAAAACCCTAAAAACTAGAAAACCTAAAAAACATCAAGGACCCTAAAAACAATATACCCATAAAACTATAAACCCAATAAAACCTTTAATAACCCATAAAAAAATATAATAACACTAACAAATGATCAAAACTATAAAATCCATTAAAATTTTAAAAAACTCTAAAAAATATTAAAAACCCTAAAATACTATAAAAACCCCATGACCAAAAAAACCCAAAAACCGTAAGACCCTAAAAACATTGAAAAACCCTAAAAAATTCCTAAAAAAATAAAAATCCATAAAATCCCAAAACACCTAAAAATGAAAAGAAATCCCTAAATTCCCAAAAAATATAATAAACACGTAAAATCCTAAAGAAAATATAAAAATATTAAAAAAAATTAAAACCAAAAAAAATAAAACACTAAAAACCCTAAAAATAATAAAAAAACCATAAAACCCCTCAAAACCCCTAAAATGAAAAAAGAATAAAAATACAAAAAAATCACAAAAAATCAGAAATAGTAAAAAAAACCCCTCAATAACATAAAAACACTAGAAAACAAAAAAAAGGTTAAAATTTTCTATATGAAAACCATAAAACCATAAAAACACAAAAAAATACCCCTAAAACCCAAGAAACACTAATACCCCTAAACTCATCAAAATCCCTAAAAACACTAAAAATAATAAAGATAATAAAAATCCAAAAAAATGATTAAAACCAAAAAAAAATCCCAAAAAACTGAAAAATCCCTAAAAAGAACTAAGAAAAAAATAAAAACCTGAAAATACTTAAAACCCCTAAATACGTAAAAATACTAAAAACACAAAAAATGCTCAAACCTAAAAACCCTAAAAACGCTAAAAATCATAAAATCCTATAAAAACCATAAAAATCCATAAAAACCCTAAAACACTAAAACCCGCTAAAAACAAGAAACACACTTTAAATCCCTAAAAAAATAAAAAAATGAAAAACCCATATAAACCCCCAAAACCCAAAAAAACATAAAACCCAAAAAATCCAACAAAAACACTAAATCCACTAAAACCACCAAAACCCCCCAAATCCCTAATAACCAGAAAAAAGAAATAAAAATACTAAAAGACCCATAAAACCCTATATATCCCTTAAACCTATAAAAAACATAAAAACCCTAAGAAAACATTTAAAAAAACTAGAAACCCAAAACTCCCTTTAAATAATAAAAATGAAAAAAACTAAAAAACCAGAAAAAATTTAATAATCCCATAAAAAACATTAAAACCCACTAAAAATCTATAAAAACCCGAAAACCCACTAAAATCTCTAAAAACCATTAAACCCCTAAAAATCCTTAAAAACATTTACAAACCATAAATTACATAAAAATAAATAAATAAACACTAAAAACCCAAAATAACAAAAATCCCTAAAAACCCTAAAAAACAGTAATGCCCCTAAAAATCCTTAAAATACCTAAAAACCTAAATCCCCTAAAAACACAAATAAATCATTAAAAACATAAAAACACTTAAAAACCCTTAAAACCAAAAAAAATCCAAAACCTAATTAATCCTTAAAACCCTTGAAATCCATAAAAATATAAAAAACACCAAACAAATATAAAAAACCCCTAACAAATATAAAAAATCTAAGAAACCCTAAATATACAACAAAAGCAGGAATCCTTGAAACCCCAATGAATAACTAAAAAACCTAAAAACACATAATACCCCTAGAAACATTAAAAATATTAAAAAACCTAATAATCCAAAAAGGACCCTAAAACACCTAAAAACCATAATAACCCTAAAAACCATAAAATCCAAAAAACTGATAGAGTCCATAAAAATCCACTACAAACTAAAAAACCCTTCAATATCCTAAAAAAGCTAAACAACTCTCAAAAAACATAAAAAACATGAAAACTCAAGACAACCCAAAAATCCAAAAGAACCATAAACACCATTAAAACAATAAATAACCCAAAAAACTCAAAAATCCGTAAAAATAATAAAAAATACCTAAAAATCCCTAAAAACGTAAAAACTTTAGGAAATCCTAAAAACCTAAAACAGTAAAAAATCCAAAAATTATAAAAAACGATAAAAACACTAAAAAATATAAAAAATATAAAAATACAAAAAACCGTAAAATCCCTTAAAGAACAAAAAACCCATAAAAACACTAAAAACCACTAGAAACTATTAAAACCCTTTATACCCCTAAAACGTTAAAAACTAAAAAAAAAGTTTAAAACTCCTAAAAAACTACAAAAATCCCAAAAAATGCATAAAACCATAAGACCTTAAAACCCATGAAAAAACAATATAAATCCTAAAAATTCCCCAAAAAACCATAGAACATTAAAGTCACAAAAACTATAAAATCCCTAAGAAAATAAAAACACATGAAACACCCCTAAAAAATATAATATCCATAAAAACCGTAAAACCCCTTAAAACCGTAAAATCTCTATAAACCCTAAAAACTATAAAATTTTTAAATATAGCCTAACAATCCATGAAAATGTGATAAACCATAAAAAACCTTTAAATACAATAAGAAAACTATAACAACATAAAAACACTTAAAACCCATAAAAACCTAAAATATTCAAAATACCCAAAAATCACTAAAAGGACCTTAAAAGCCTAAAACCATTAAAACCCCAAAAAACAAAAAAAACCAAAACCGATAAACCCTATAAATCCACTAAAAATTCAAAAAACCAATTGAACCAAAAAAAAGTTAAAAAACCTTAGAAAACCATAATAAAATTAGAAACTCAAAAAACCTCTAAAAACAAAAAATAACCATAAAACCAATAAAAACCTAAAAACCCTCAAAATACCTTCAAACCAAAAAATACCATAAAAACCATAAAAATCATAAAAATCCTTAAAAATGTATAACCCCTTAGACACCCTGATAAAAACGTATGAAAACCTTAAGAACATAACAACATTTAAAAACCATAAAAATGTAAAAAAATTGAAAAAATACCAAAGAAAACCTAAAAGACCCTAAAAATCCTAAATCCCACTAAAACACTTAAAAAAATTAATCCCCAAAAAACATAAAAAGACATTAAAACCCATTATACCCCTAAAAAACCAGAAAACCCCAAAATCCAAAAAAAACCATTAAAACCCTAAGAACCCAAAAAATCCAAAAAATCCTAAATATCCCTAAAAATACTAAATCTATACAAACTTTAGAAAATGAATGGAAACATGTTAAAATGTAAAAAACCCAAATATCCCTAAAAAACCTAATAAAACCAAAAAAACCTAAAGAAACATAAAATCCACAAAAAATTAAAAATAGCTAAGACCCCTAAAAAATCCCCTCAACATCCCTAATAGCCCTTAAAATCATAAAAATCCAAATAAATACATAAGAACACTAAAAACACTAAAAACCTCAAAGAAAACCATAATCTTCTAAAAAACATAAAATTGTTGAAAACCTAAAAACGTTTAAAACCCTACAAACCCTGAGCAGGCCCTTATACCCCTTAATCCCTTAAAAACAAAAAAAAACCACTAAAAATTTTAAAAACCATAAACACCCTAAAACACTTAAAAACCCATAAAAACCAATAAAATCCCAAGAATCCTTAAATAATATAAAAATATAAAAACCTAGAAAACCCAAAATAAAACTATAAACATCTATAAACACATAAAACTCCAAAAATACATAGAAAATGAAAAAACCCTAAAAATCATAAATATAGTAAAACACCTCAAAGACCCTAAAAACCCATAAAAATATTAAAACCCCTAAATTTCCATGAAAATAAAAAAATACAAATAAAAACCCTGAAAACCCCTATGAAATCCATGAAAACCAAAAAACACTTGAAACCCCTAAAAACATAAAAACACTAAAAAACCCTAAAAATCCTATAACTACAGAATCCCCTAAAAAGAAACCATAAGCCCCGAAAACCATAAAAAATATAAAAACTCTAAATACAGTTTCAATTCCTAAAAACATTAAAAACCATATAAACCTAAAACCCAAATACACTCTAAAAACCCTAAAATCCCTAATAACCCTAAAACCCATAAAAATTAGGAAAATCCCCAAAATTAACTGAAAATGTAAACAAACCTAAAACGCCTGAAAAATCATATGAAAACCATAATAACCAAAAAACACTTAAAACCACGAAAAACCTTGAAAACCTAAAAAACCCTAAATATCCCTAAAACCCTAAAATTCCCTAAATTTATTTAAATAATAAGAATTACCTAAAAATACCTATAAATTTAAATAACCATAAAAACCCTAAAACCCATAAAACCATAAAATCAATGAAAACCATTCAAATAAAAAAACACAAAACCTCTAAAAAAGACCTAAAAACCAAAAAACACCCCTAAAACCGTAACACCCCTAAAAATATTAAAAAAAATATAAACCCACCAAACCCATTAAAAACCCAAAAAATGTTAAAAAACACTTAAATCCCTTAAAAAACTAAAAAACTAAAAAATCCCATAAAACCTAAAAACCCTAAAAACCCTAAAAACCCTAAAAACCCAAAAAATCCTCAAATTAAAAATCGTAAATGACCATAAAAATCCAAAAAACCTCTAAAATTTCATAAAAACATGTGAAACCATAAAACCCATAAAATCCATATAGAAACCAAAAAAAATATAATTAAAAGTACTAAAAAGAAAAAAACTAAAAAAATCATAAAAAACCATAAAACCCTAGAAACCATAAAAATGACAAAAAACATAAAACACCTAAAAATTAATTGAAATCCTAAAACCCTAGAAACCCACTAAAAACAAATAAAAACCCTTTAAACAAGCTAAAAACATAAAAAACATTAAAACATAAACACACTACCAACTTAAAAAACCCTAAAACCCCAAATAAACATATAAACCATTAAAAATGTAAAAGTCTAAAAATTCTCAAAATTCAAAAAAAAACCCTAAAGACTATAAAAATCAATCAAAAATACTTTAAAATCCAGAAAAATGTGAAAAACCCTAAAAACACTTACAACCCCAATGAAAAACTCAAAACCATGAAATCACGTAAAACCCCTAAATACCTAAATGATTCTAAAAAACCTAAAAAAACCTAAAAACCATTAAAAGACCCTAAAAACCCTCAAAATTTCTAAAGACCAGAATAACCATAAAAAGAAAAAAAGACTTAAATCCCTAAAAAACAAAAAAGATGCAAAAAACCTTAAAACCCTATATAAAAAACATAAAACCTTAAAACATATAAACCCCTAAAAACCCTAAAAATGAAAAAAATCCTAAAATACCATTGAAAGATAGCAAAACCCCTAAAAACCATTAAACCACAAAAAAATTAAAATCCATAATAATTCATAAAAGCCTAAAAATAATTAAAAAACATAAAACCCATTAAACACCTAATAATTTTTAAAAAAATATAAAAACAAAATAAAAACCCAAAAAACTCAAAATAAACCCTAAAGACCTAAAAACCCTTAAAAACCTCGAATGCCCTAAAAATAAAAAAAACACTTAAAATCCCTAAAACCCTAAAAATAAAATAAAAAAATCCCAAAATACCGTAAAATTAAAAAAAACATGAAAACACTAATAAATGCTCTATAAAAACTATAAAAACCTAAAACCCTTAAAAACCCCTAAAAAACTAAAAAAAATTAAACACCCTAAAAACCCTAAAACCCCTTACAAACTCTAAAAGCCATAAAAACCCCTAATATCCATAAAATCCATAAAAATACTAAAAACCAACTAATAATACTAAAACACCTTTAAACCCCTAAAAACATTAAAAATTTATAAAAAACCATAATATCCTAAAAACCCCAAACTTCTAAAAAAACCCTAAAAACCCATAAAATCATAAAAACCCCAAAATACCCATAAAACTTTATCAAAATAAAAAAAACTAGAAATACCATTATATAGAACCTTTGCTCAGATGATGTCTCTCATCACAGAATCAAGGTATAGTGAGAAAATTTACAATCTTCTTATTGTTGCATTGGCAGCAATTGTGGATTTTATATGGGCTTCCAGAAACTATGCTATGTTCCGAAATAAGTCAAGCTCCCTTCATGAGTGTATTCATGCCATACATTCTGCTGTTCGGATGGCCGGGGGCATTCAAACAGGTGCGATGAACATTTTCTTTACTGACCTCATCACTCTCCACACTCTTGGTGTCTCTGGTAGGTGCAAAAAACCTTTGGTGGTGAAGTCAATCCGATGGATTCCACCAATCCCGTCTTGGATCAAAGTCAATGTTGATGGTGTGACAGTAGGCTCTCTAGGGCCTTCGAGATGTGGTGGCGTCTTCCGTACTTATAGAGGTTTTGTCAAGGGAACTTTTTACCACATCATCGGAATTGGATGTGCATATTAAGCATAGCTTTGGGTTATCATCAAGGCGGTGCGGTTTTCAAACCAGTTTGGTTGGAAGAAACTTTGGATTGAGTCCGATTCCATGCTTCCGGTTGAGGCCTTTCGTCAAAATTCAAGGACGGTTCACTGGTGGCTTCTACCCCAATGGATTGATTGCATTAGTTTATCCAAAAATATAGTTCCTAAAATCACCCATACATACAGGGAAGTCAATATGGTGGCTGATGTGCTTTCCAAGAAGACTATTGAAGAATGCCGCTCATGGTGGTCTTTTGTTGCTCCCTCTTTTTGTTCGTCAATTATGGATTCAGAAATGAAGGGTGTTATCCGTACCTGGTTGCATAAGTCCCCCTTATAATACCTTGTACTTTATTTTTCATTTATACACTTGAGGCACCAAGCCTTCTGCTTGGCCCCGCGCCTTCTTTTCCCTACAAATCCCTAAAAACTATAGAGACCCATAAAAATTCTATAAAAATTCAAAAAAATCCCTAAATAAATAAAAATAACTATAATCCTAAAAATTCATAGGAAAACATTCAAATCCTAAAAACAATTAAAACTTCTAAAAAACACAAATAACCCAAAACCCCCTTAAATTACCCTAAAAATCCAAAAATCCAAAAAAATCTTTAAAACAATAAAAAACTGTACAAACCCATAAAATACAAAATAATACTAATAACACTAAAAAACTTTTAAAAAATAATGTTTTTAAATAATTCTAAAAAATATTAGAAACCCAAAAAATAAATAAAAACCTCTAAAAGCCCAATAAAACATTAAAACCCCAAAAAACACAAAAAACACTAAAATTCCATAAAATCCTAAAAAAATCCTAAAATACAAAAAATATCCCTAAAAACATAAAACCCCTAGAAACCCTGAAATACCCTTGAAAAACTGTAAAAACATAAAAATACATGAACCCCTAAAACATTAATAAAATGATAAAAACCCTAACTCCAAAAAAAATTATAAAACCCCTAAAAACTATATGAATCCCTAAAAACCTATAAAACCCTATAACCCCTAAAACCCACTAAAAACTATAAAAATCCATTAACCCCTAAAAAAATTTAATAAAAATGAAAACATTAAAAACCCAATAATATAAAAAAACATTAAAACATAAAAAATCATAAAAACCTATCAACCCTAAAAAACCGTAAAACCCCTCAAAATCCATAAAACCTTAAAAACAATTAAAAATTATAAAAATCCCAAAAAATCTGTAAAAATTTAAGAAAACCTCAAAACCCAAAAAAACCCTAATAAAAACTTATAAACCGTAAAATAACATAATACACCAAAAAATAGAAGAAAACCTAAAAACCCTGAAATCCTATAAAATAAAATAAAACCCTCAAAATCACTAAAAACATAAAAAACATAAAAATAAAAAACAAAATCCCTATAATTCCTAAAAACATAGAAACCCCTAAAACCATTATAATCCCTATAAAAACCATAAAAACCAAAAGTATTTAAAATGACTAGAAATCAAAAAAACTCCTAAAAATGTTAAATACGTTAAAAGGACCTAAAAACATTTAAATCCACCTAAAAACCATGAAAACTTCAAAAATCATTAAAAACTCATAAAAACCCTAAATCTATTAAAAACACTAAAAACCCTATAAACCTTTAAATACGATAGTGAACTCTAAAATACCATTAAAACCATAAAAAATAAAAAAGCCCTAAAGAATACCAAGAAAACCCTAAAATCCCTATAAAATGTCAAAATCCATAAAACCACTAAAACCGTTAAAAATCCTAAAAACCCAAAAAATATCAAAAAAAATGTACAATTCATAAAAAACTTTAATACTTGAAGAATGGAATAAAAATTAAAACACTTAAAACCCTTAAAAACGATAAAATTATAAAAACCCCAAAAATCCAAAAAAAATCATATGATCCCCTAAAAACTATAAAAACCCTAAAAACCCCCAAAACAACCCAGAAACCACTAATACTCTAAAAATCCTTAGAACCCATAAAAACATTAAATATAATAAAAACCATAAAAAACAAAAAAATATACCCTTATAAAACCCCAAAAAACATATAAAACTAAAACTCTAAAAAAACCTATAAACATGCCAAATCCCTAAAAGTGCAAAAAACACAAAAATTACTAAAAAAAACCTAAAAATACCAAAAAAGTGTAAAAGACCCTATAAAACCCTAAAAACAAAAAAATACAAAAAAATACAAAAAAAAACATAATGTCTCTAAAAACCAAAAGAACAGAAGAATCCCCAAAGAACCAAAACCCCAAAACCCCTAAAAATCCATAAAAACTTTAAGAACTATAAATCTCCAAAAAATCATTAATATCCTCAAAAATGTCATAAACCCTAAAAACGAAGAGAAACCCTAGAAAACCTTAAAACCCTAAAAACACTTAAAACCAATAAAATCCTAAAAACATTCCAAAACCATAAAAATCCCAAAAAAATAGAAAAACTAAAATACACATAAAAACCATAAAAACGACAAAAACTCTAAAAACCCATTAAACCCATATGAACGTTATAAAACTATAAAAAACCATGAAAACCCTAAAAAATCAAAAAAAAGGAAAGACAAAAAATATCATAAAAACTATAATATTACTAAAAACACACAAAATAACTAAAACCCATAAAAATCTTAAAAATAACCTTGAAATTACTAAAATGTAGAAAAACTATAAAAACCGCCAATACTCAAATTAAATCCATAAAAACAATAAAACATTAAATATACCTAAAACCTAAAAAACCTTGAAAACCGTAACAAGACCTTGAACCCCCTAGAAATCCCTAAAAACATAAAAAATCCCTAAAATGATTTAAATCCCATAATAACCCAAGAAAAACCCAAAACCACTAAAAATTATAAAAACCATTTAACCCCTTAAAATTTTTATAAACACTTAAACCCCTTAAACATTTAAAAACAAAAAAAACCCTTAAAACATAGAAAGTAAAAAAAACAATGAAAACCCCTAACAACGCTCATTGTCCCCGAAACCCCTAAAAACCATAAAAATCCAAAAAATATCTAAAACCCTAAAAAACGTAAAACCCCTAAAAATGCTAAAAACCCCAAAAAACCTTAAATCCTAAAAATAATCAATACCCCTAAAAAATAAAATATTCTAAAAACTGCAAAAACTATAAAATCCAAAAAAACACTAAAAAGAAACAAAACCCCAAAACTATAAAAACCTTAAAACTGAAAAAATTACCTAAAAGTTAAAAAAATATTAAAACCCATAAAAAATACTAAGAAAAAAATTAAAAACCTAAAAACATATAAAAAACCTAAATCAATAAGAAAGCTAAAAAACCTAAATAAACCAAAAACACAAAGTAAAAACCTAAAAACCACTACAATACATGAAACTCCTAAATCACTAAAGCATCCCAAAAAACTCAAAGGACCATAAAACCCCTAAATCACTCAAAATCCAAGAAACCCCCCAAAAATCATAAAAATCCTAAAATATTATTAATTTTTTTTAAAAAATAGAAAACTTAAAAACCGCTAAAAACTCTAAAAACCCTTTAAACCAAAAAAATTATTTTAAACACTTTAAACCATTAAACTCCTAAAAACTAAAAATACCTAAACACCCAAAAAACCCATAAAAATCCTAAAAATACTAAAACCCCTCAAAATTAGTTAAACCATAGAAAAACATAAAAATCCTAAAAAATTCCTAACAATTCCTAAAAATGTAAAAAACACTATAAACCCTGAAAAATTTAAAACATAAAAAAAACAAACCCCTAAAAACCTAACAAACACGAATACCACAGAAAACCCAAAAAAAAGACACTAAAAAACCCTAACAACCCATACAAACCCTAAACACACTAAAAACCCATAAAAACCCTAAAAAACACTGAAACTAAAAATTCCTTTTAAACCAGTAAAAAATTTACAAAACTCTAAAAAATAATCAAAACCCTAAAAAACAAAAATAAACAATAAAACCAAAACCCCTTCAAGAAAAAACCCCTTAAAACCCTAAGAAGAAGAGATGGCAATTCCCCTGCGCGCTCCCGACCCTCACGATGGCGACTCCCCGTCGAGGCCAGGATAGCGATGACTATCGTGGCCCTACCTCCCCCTCCTTTGGGGGGTGGTCTCCTCGCCTGAGGATGATCAGGACCTAGTCTTCGTTGCTCCCCCTGCTTTAGGTTTTCTTCCACCTTTTCCAACTATTGAGTTGTGTCCCAAGGTCCCTGACCTTTTTGAACGATATCCTCAGCTTTCACTTTCAGATTCGGAATTTCATGTGGCCTCCGCGCTTCATAAGCTTACACTGATCGCCCGATTTGTGAATCGACGCCCCTCGGTGAAATCTTTCAACAACTTCATTTTCAAATCTTGGAATTTAAAGGATCGTGTCATGGTAGGGTTTCTTGACCCATCAGATCATGATTCACTTCTCTTTAGAGGAAGACTTGATCTCTGCATGGTCTTCAGCTCATCGCTACATCAATGGCATCTGATTTTTTCTATTCAGGTGGAGTTTTGATCTCCACATGAACCGCGACTCACCAATGTATGCTACATGGGTCAGGTTTCCTGAACTCCCACTTCCGTTCCAAAACCCTTCTATTATGAGTATCCTGGGAAATATGGTGGGTCTTTTCCTTTACTCTGATAGAAGAACTCTAGCAATCTCCCACCCCATCGCCCCAAGGATCTACGTCGAGATGGATGCATCTAAGGAGAGGGTTGATTATGTCTGGATTTCTGTGGGAAAGGAATTCTGGTACAAGCAATCGGTCTTTTTTGAATCATCAGTGGATTTTTTCTACTCCTGCAAGAAAATGGGTAATCTCTTGAGTGACTGTAGGCGTATGATAAAAAGAATTAAAGAGATGGGTTTTGGTCATGAAGAGGAGAGGGGGGTCCTGCTGTTTCAACAACTGGTATTTGTTCTGTTATGGCGGTTCATGATGTGAAGGAGGCTGGGGATGTTATGGTGGAGCTTTCAAGGCAGCCAGTGACTGAACAGTGTGGGGATGCTAGGGATGGTCTACTGCTCTCGATGTGTAATGAGGAGTTGAGGAAGGATGACGGCAATAGAGGTGCTACTGATCAACCCGGGGCAGTAGCTGTTAATCCCATCCTGGTGGAGACTCCCTCACAATCTTTAGGGACTGGGGGGATGATGCCCATTGGTGATGGCATGGTCCAGCCTCCATCACCCGGGGTTGTCCCTACCGTTGAGGAGGAGGCTATGGCTTACCATGAGGAAGCGCTGACCGTTGTACATACATCAGTTCTTGCTGGAGAATGTGAATTATAGAGAGAGGCAAGGCCTCAGGATAATGCTGAACCTGGGACACAGTCCTCTGGCGAGGATGGGGTTATGGCCTGCCATGCCTTTGTAGAGTTTTTTCCTCCAAGGGGCTCTTCCTTAGGTGATGTTGGGCGGACCTGTGTAGGGGAGCCGGGTGGAATTTGGCCGGTGGTGTCTGCACCTGCCATGGTGTCTGGCTTTGACCTGGGAGGCTTGGCCACGAGCTCCAATCTGGCAGTTGCTGCTGTCTTTGAGAGACGGAAGCAAGACCTTACCCCGGGGGCTAATATGATTTGCGAGAATATGGATTCTACTGACCATAGTGGAGGCATTGTGCATGTTGAAATCTTTGAAGTTGCTGATCATGTAGAGGCTCCTGGATCTCAAGAGCTTGAGCAGGATGTGTCTCAATAGGAACTAAGGGAGGTGATAAAACCGGGGGAGTCCTCTCAGTAAGGGGACCTAGAAATACAGGGATTGGTGGTATGTGATGAGACAGACGTGACCAATGTGGTGGTGGGAGAGACTGGTCGCGATGGTGTGGCTGGTGGAAGGTAATCTGAAATGGTCTTACTTTCATCTAGGGTGGTGCTTGAGGGGATTGTTGGTAGGGATAATATGACTACACAGGAGAGGGTGGAGGAGTAGGGGTTTATAGAGAACCTGAAGGAGGTAGCTGATCAGGGGGAGAGACATGGGATGGGGGGTGTTTCCTAGCAGAGAGATACTGATGCTCAAGCACATGAAAGGGTTCTTGCGGGCTGTTCACTTAACCAGGAATCCCCATTCATTCTCGATCAAGTCCAAGAAGATAATAGTAGGATGTATCACGACATGGATATGGTCCTTAAGGAGAGTTCCTTGCTTGAGGAGGCCACCAGGAAGGAAAACACGCATGTTGGGATCCATGTTGATCCAAAAAGGAGGAAGCCAGGGAAGGACTACTCTTCCTTGAGAAAGACTGTGTCCACAAGAGCATCCTGCAAAGCTAAGGAAAATGCCTCTGGAGGAGGTGAAAGGGCTTCCAAGAAACAGCTGAATGTGGGGAAGATGAGGTTAAGGGGGTACTATGCCAATTTCTTGAAGCAATATGACTCTTATGAATGGGAATCAGTTGACTCTGATGCGGCCTCCGGTTATGGTGATGAGGGAGATCCCCCTGGTGCGGATTATAATGATGATGGTGAGGAAGGCTGGTAGATCCTGTGAAAGGATGAGCTGCTGATGGATGCTTGGTGCTTCTTTTGGGTTTTCTTTTCTGTGGACTTTGGGTGTGTGTTTGTTAAGGGTTGTTGGGTGTGGGTTGATTGACCCCACCCCTTCATTGTCTGCAGTGTCTTTCTTTTCTCTAATAATTTTGGGGGGTCAGGAATATCCTGGCCCCGGGCCTTCTTGACCAAAAAACCCTTCAAAACCCTCAAAATCCCTAAAACCACTAAAACCGATGAATATTCAAAAAATAAATAAAAATATCTAAAAATATAAAAAACCTAAAAACTAAGAAAACTCATAAGATAAACTTAAAATCATAAAAACACTTCAAGCCATAAAAAAATTAAAAACCCCTAAAACCCTAAATACCATAAACCCCTTAAAACCTTAAAAACCCCAAAAACCCAAAAACCCCAAAAACCCACTAAACACTCTAAACACCCTTTAAACCCATAAATATGTTAAAAACACTAAAACCAATTACAAACCTAAAAGAGGTCAAAAAAACTAAGAACCAAAAAAAACAATAAAAACCCTCAAAATCAATGAAACCATGAAAAACCACATGAATCATAAAAAAAATTCCTAAAAATCCATACAAAATTTAAAAACCCCAAAAACATGAAAATCCTAAGAAAACATTAAAAACCAGAACACTTGTAAAATACATAAAAACATAAAAAATGCTAAAAACCCTAAAAACTGCTTAAAACCCCCAAAAAACCTTTAATATCTCTAAAAACATGTAAAACCCTATGAAAGACCTCAAAAATCTAAAAACTATTTAATCCCAAAAAATGTTAAAAACTATAGAGAACCTTAAAAACCCAAAAAACTAAAAAAACCCCATAAAACCCCAATAAAACTAAAAAATCAAAAAAACCCAAAAAAAATCCAAACAACTATCAAAATCTTCAAAAAATGTAAAAATAATAAAAATACCTAAAAATCCCTAAAACCCCATAAAAATATAAAAAAAATAAAAAACTCTAAGAAATCATTAACCAAAAAACATTAAATCCCTAAAAACCCTAAAATGTAAAAAATCCTAATATCCACTAAAAAAACTATAAACTAGAAAGAACCCTTGAACCCTTAAAAAACCCTAAAACCATTAAAAATCACTAATCACTATAAACCCTTAAACCACTAAAAACATGGAAAATATCTAAAAACCATAAAAACCCTGAAGGAATAAAAACTACCAAAAAACCTAAAAACCTAAAAACCCCTGAAACCCATAAAAACCATAAAATCCCTCAAAATCTATAAAAAACCTAAACATCCTAAATTCCCCAAAACCCTAAAAATCCTTAGAAACATAAAAAACCCATAAAAACTGAGAAACCCCTAAAATACAATAAAAACATAAAATAATTAAAACCCATGAAACCCATAAAAATAATAAAAAGCCTAGAAAACCTAAAATCCCTTAAAGGCCATAGAAAAACATAAATTCCAAAAAATCCATAAAAATCCTCAAAATTTGAAAAAACCTTAAAAACAATAGAAATATTAAAAAATTCCTTAAAACACTAAAAATGAAAAAAGCATAAGAACCCTGAAAAAACCTAAGAAAAATATAAGAATAAAAAAAATTAAACCCCTAAAAATCCTAAAAAATCTAAAAACCATAAATACCCTAAATACCTAAAAATACCTAAATACCCTAAAAATTATGAAAATTTTAGAATCCATAAAAAAATGAATCCATAAAAACACTAAAAACCCAAAAAAATTAAAAAACAAAAAACGCTTAGAACCCCTAAAAACCTTAAA
Organism: Viscum album; assembly: GCA_963277665.1. Classification (NCBI taxonomy): domain Eukaryota; kingdom Viridiplantae; phylum Streptophyta; class Magnoliopsida; order Santalales; family Viscaceae; genus Viscum; species Viscum album. Next base: position 1,120,895,369 of record OY728152.1, read on the forward strand.
ATAACTAAAATCCCTAGAAACACTACATAGACTATAAATTCCAAAAAACCCAAAAAACAGATAAAAATCCTCTAACCTTTTAAAAACCCAAAAACCCTATAAACCATAAAAACTTTAAAAACCACTAGAACCCTGAATCCCCTTAAAACCATAAAAAGTAAAAATAAACCCAAAAAACCATAAAATCCCTCAAATTATAAATGAAAACCTAAACACCAATGAAAACCATAAATCCCTCAAATTTCCTAGAAACCTATACAAATCACAAAAATAATAAAAACCATAACAATGCCTTAAAAGGTAAAACACCAAAAAACCCAAAAAAACCCCTACTTGAACCTTCAACACATTAAAATGCCTAAAACCCTAAAATATCTAAAATTGATAAACGCATAAGGAAAACTAAAAGCCCATAAACCCCTAAAATTATTAAAAACCCTTAAAACTTATAAAAACCCTAAAATCCACAAAAAACATAAAACAACACTAAAAACCCGAAAACAATTTAATCCTCTAAAACCATTAAAAACACTAAAAACACTAAAAATTATAAATACCCTAAAAAATTAAAAAATCGCAAAAACAAAAAAACAACATAAAACCCTAAAAACCCAAAAACCATAAAAAACCCTTCAAACCCTAAAAAACCTACAAGCTCTAAAAATGTTATAAAAATCCCTAAAAACATGAAAACATAAATAAAAAAATAAAAACTTAAAACCTAAATATAATTAAAACTTTTAAAAACATAAAAATGATTAAAACCCTAAAAATCCCTAAAACCCATTTAAAACCATCAAAGCCCCTAAAGACACTAAAAACAATAAAATCCTAAAAAATCCCTTAAAAACATAAAAACATAAAAACATAAAATCATAAAAACATAAAACTCCATAAAAACCATAAAATCACAAATAAAACCTTAAAAACCTAAATAAAATTAAAACCCTTAAAAACCAAAAAAACCCAAAAAACACTAAAATACCTCCAAACGCGTAAAAACCCCTAAAATCCCAAAAACCCATAATACTCTAAAACCTCTTCAAAACCATAAATCCCCATAAATTCCAGAAAACCTACTAAAATAAATAAAAACCATTTAAACCCCTAAAATCATTAAAAAACTCTAAAGAACTTATAAAAACTTGAAAACCAATAAAAACATAAAAACTAAAAAAATCGATAAAAACCCTATAAACCCTAAAACCATACAAAACACTAAAAACTGAAACCCCCCAGGAAACCTAAAAAACCCTAAAAACCATGATAATTCCAAAAAACCCCAAAAAAAGCATAAAATCATTAAGAAACACCAAAAATACCTAACGACAAGAACACCCCTGAAACCCCTAAGAAAATAATAAAAAAAATAAAATTCTTAAAAAAACTAAAACCCTAAAAAGAAAAAAACCATAAAAACCATAAAATTCCCTAAAAATCATAAACCCCCTAAAATCTTAAGAATCCCTAATACATTAAAAACCAAAAAACCCCAAAAAACAATTAAAAATTGTTAAACCCTTTAAACCCCAAAATTTAAAAAAAACAATGAAAAACATTAAAACGCATAAAAAATAAAAAAACAATAAAAACATAAAATCCCATAAAACCCTAAAAAATGTAAAACCATTCAAATAACTTGAAACCTTAATAATACAAAAAAAGAAAACAATCCCAAAAAAACTGAAATGTAAAAATACCTAGAAAACTTGTAAAACACTATGAAATCATAATTACCTAAAAAAATTAAAAACCCCTAAAAACCATAGGAAAATATAAACTCTACAAACCATAATACCCCAAAAATCACCCAAAACCCTAAAAATTGTAAAAATACATAAAATATCTAGGACCCCTAAAAACTTAAAAAAACCGAAACAAACCCAAATAATCTTATGAAAACCCTAAAAACCAAAAAACTCTTAAAAACCCCAAAACATAAAAATCACTAAAATTTCTACAACCATAAAAATACCCTCAAACCCTAAAACCCCTAAAAAAACCCTTAAAAGCCGTAAAACCCCTAAATACTCTAAAACCGCATTAAACCCTAAAAAATATACTAACTCTAAAACCCCTAATATCTCTCAAAATCCCAATAAATAATACAAACCCATAAAAATAAAAAAAACCCCTAAAAATTCCTATAACCATAAAAAACGAAAAATCAGAAATTTCGTATGAAAATATTAAAAAACTGAAAACACTTAAAACCCCTAATAAACCTAAAAAACGTTAAAACCATAAAAATAACTTAAAAACCTAAAAACCCTAAAACCCTCTAAAACTATAAAAACCTAAAAAAACATAAAAAAACATAAAAATATTAAAAACTAGTAAAACTCCAAACACCCTTTAAAAACCTAATAATGATAAAAAAATCAAAACCCCCTTATAACCCCAAAAAAGTAAGAGAAAACCTACAACCCAAAAATAAATCCCAAAAAAACCATAAAAAGCTAAAAAATCCAAAAAAAATACCTATGAACCTAAAAACCGTAAAACAAAGTATGAAAAAAATATTATTCTAAAAAAACTGAAAAAACAAAAAATAAAAAAACAAACTAAAAACCCTAAAAAACCTTTAGACCCCTCAAAATCTCAAAAAATGGTAAAAACTATAAAAATGTATAAAAACCCTAAAAATACGAAAAAATTTAAAAAATACCTAACAAACCTAAAAACCCATAAGAAAACCATAAAAACCCAAAAACAGTAACAACCCCTAAAAACATAACAAACACTAAAACCCCTAAAACCCTAAAATACTCTAAAAACACTAAAAATTCATAAAAAGCATAACTCCCCTAAAAACATTAAAAATCATTACAAAATAGAAATACCCTTAAAACACTAAAAACTATAAAAACAATTAAAACCCAAAAAGTGTTTAAAACTCTAAAAAACATCAAAAACCTTAAAGAACTCAAGAAACAAACTAAAAACCAGAAAAAAACACTTATAACCCTATCAAAATTCAAATTTTTTAAAAAGGAGAAAAAATTACAAAAAACATAAAAAATCCAAAATAACCCTAGAAAAACTGAAAGAATACATTAAAAACCTAAAAACACTTAAAACCCCCAAAACCCTAAAAATGTAAAAAAAACCCCTAGAAACCCTTAAAAACGAAAAAATCAAAAAATTCATTAAATATGACCAAAAAAATAGAAAACCCTAAAACCATAATAAACTCTAAGAAAACCATAGAAACATAAATACAATTAAAACCCCTCAAAAATAATTTTTTTTGAATCACTAAAAACCCTAAAAATGGCTAAAATCCATAAAAATCGAAACAATCCATAAAACCCCTAAAACCCACTAAAACCTCTACAAAACATTAAATCAATCAAAAAATTAAACAATATAAAATATCATAAAAACTATAAAAACACAAAAAACACCAAAAAAACCCACGAAATCCATACAAACCCTAAAACCCTAAATAACTGAAAATCTCTAAAAACCCTTAAAATCCATAAAAATCCTATAAAAGCAAATTAATAAAAACTGCAAAACCCAAAGAAATCTCTAAGAATAACTTAGAAATGTAAGAACACTTAAAACCCATAAAAATTATAAACTACATAAAAACCCTAAAAAACTAAAAAGCACTCAAAATCCCTATTATACAAAAATATCATAAAATGAACTAAAAGAACCAAATAATGAAAAAAAACCCATTTGAAAAATTTAAAACCCTAAAAAAACTAAAAACGAATAAAACCAAAACATCTAAAAAACCTCTAAGACAAAAAGTACCAAAAACACTAAATGCATATAGAAACCATAAAAACCCTAAAACCTTAAATCTCGTAAATACATATAAAACCCAAAAAGCAATAAAAACTCTAAAAACCCTTTAAACCCCTAAAAATTTTAAAAACTATAAATCTCATAAAAATGACAAAAAAAACGCAACAAACCCTAAATACCCAGAAAAACAATAAAACCCTAAAACCCCATAAAAACCCTCAAAATCCATAAAAACCCTAAAATAGAATAAAATAATTAAAAAACACTAAAAATCGCAAAAATGTAAAAAAATAAAAAAATATAAAAACCCTAAGAAAAACATTAAAACCTAAAAACTCATAAAACCCAAACAAACCTATGAGATTATAAATTCTTTAAAAACCTTAGAACCCCTAAAAATCAAAAATAACATAAAAACCCTAAATTACATAAACAAACATAAAATACAATAAAACCCCTAAAAATCCACTAAAAAATCTAAAAAACAAAACAACAACTAATTTTTTTTTAAAAAACATAGAATAAACCCTATAACCGATAAAACTGAAAAAACCATAAAAAATATCAAAATTCATAAAAACCTAAAAAACCATAAAAATCCTATAAAATCCTTAAAAGTATATAAAAATATAAAAAACCCTAAAAACTCTAAAAACCGCTAAGAATAAATTAATTACAAAAGGCACTTAAATCCTCTAATTTTTTTAAATAAAAACTAAAACCCTAAAAAGCATGAAAACCCTTAAATTTCTTAAAACCCCCAAAACCCATAAAAATCGGAAAAAATATATAAATATATCTAGAAATGTAAAAAAAAGAGAAAACTAAAAAAACCATGAGAAAAAAATAAAAACATAAAACAATTAAAATTTCTAAAAATTTCAAGAACATATAATACATTAATACCCATTGAAAGACACTAAAACCATAAACCCCATAAAAATCATAAAGTACCTAGAAACATTAAATACACTAAAGACCGATCAAAACCCTAAAAATAACTAAAATCTCTAAAAACCCTTAAATCCATAAAAATATTAAAAACTATAAAAATCTATTCAACACATAAAGACTAAAAAAATAAAAATCAAGAAAATCATAAAAAACCCTATAAACCGAAAAACCCCGAATGCCCTCAAAATCCGTTTAAACCCTAAAAAACAATAAAAACCTAAAAATCTCTAAAAATAAATAAATAAGTAAAAATCCCAAAACCCAGAAATCATTAAGAAAACCGTAAAACCCTAAAAACCATACAACCCCTAAAATCATTAAAAAAACCAAAACCCCATAATAACCCTAAAGAAGAGTAAAATTTTTAAAAACCCTTTAAACCTGTTAAAATGTTAAATAAATATAAATGCCCTTAAACCCACCAAAAAACACCTAGAAACCCAAAAACATCTAAAAACAACTAAAAAACCATAAAACAAAAACAATCATAAAAACCCTAAGAACACTAAAAATCCCTAGAAACCCAAGAAAGACTAAAAACCCTAAAAAAAAATATTTACTTAAAATCCCAAAAAACTCATGAAAAATCCTTTTAATATAGTAGAAACCTAAAACCAAAAAAATCTACTAAAAACTCTAAAAATCACTAAAAACTCTAAAAAACAATAAAAATCCTAAAAAAGCTATAAATATCCCTAAAAAACAAAAAAACCCATGAAACCCATAAGAAGATCATAAAAACCAAAACACATGTAAAACCACTAGGAAACCTAAAAAACTCTAGTAACCCAAAATAAGATTAAAAACCCTAAAAACCCAAAAATCCCTTAATGTACCTAAAAACCCTAAAAAGCATAAAAATCATAAAAATAACTAAAATACCTAAAATGTAAATCCCCCTAAAAGAAATAACTACCCTTAAAAATCATAAAAACCAAAAAGAAATTAAAACCCCAAAAAACATAGAAAACACAGAAAAACCTATTATCCCTAAAACCCCAAAAAAACCCTAAAACCCATAAAACCACTAAAAGCATTAAAAACAAAAAAAACTCAAAAACCCTCCAAAAACCACCAAAAAAAACTAAAAACCCTTTAAAACCTAAAAAAATATAAATCACTCAAAAAAAACATTAAAGCCCTAAAAACTCAAAAAACCATAGAAGCCAAAAAACCCCTAGGTCCCTTCAAAACCAGAAATATCCTAAGAATCCCTAAAAATAATAAAACCCCTAAAAACCATTTTAAAGAATAAAAAACACAAAGAAAACGTTAAAAACCTAAAAATACATAAAACCCATAAAATTGAAAAAAAACATAACACTGTAAAAAACATAAAACCCTTTAAACCCCTAAAAGTCCCCAAACCCCTAAAAACACATAAAACCACTAAAATTCAAAAAACCCTAAAAACCCCAAATAGACTTGAAACTCCAAAATCCACTAAAAACATTAAATTTACTAAAAAATAAAAACCCATAACCCCCTAAAAATTACTAAAAACTCAAAAACCCCTTTAAACCCTTGGAGATGTTAAAAACTAAAAAAAAAACATAAAACCCCCAAAAAATGACTTATAACAAAAAAATCTAGAAAAACACTTAAAACACCAAAAAAACTAAAAATAAAAAAAAAAATCTAAAAAGGACATATAAATACCTAATAACATAAAAAACCTTAGAAACCCTAAAAACCCTAAGAATACCAAAAAAATATAAAAAACACTTGAAACCCAGAAAACCCCTAAAAATGATGAAAAATATAAAAAACCAAAAAATAACTAAAATCCCTAAGAATCCATAAAAACTACAGAAAAACATAAAAATACAAAAAAGTCCTAAAAATCTCTAAAACATTAAAACCCACAAAATCCGTAAAAATAAAAATAATCCTTAAAAACCTAAAAACACATAATCCTCTAAAAACCTAAAAAAATGCTAAAACCCCAAAAAATTATAAAATCCCATAAAAACAATAAAAACCATTGAAAACCCTAAAACCCCGTAAAAACCATAAACAAATACTAAAAACTATAAAAACTATTTAACCCCCTAAAATTATTAAAACTATAAAAAACCATAGAACCCTAAAAAACCAGAAAAACCAAAAAAATCATAAAATCCCTAAAAACCCTAAAAACCATAAAACATTAAAAATCCCTAAAATATCCAAAAAACCCTCACAATCCTTACAAATCTCAAAAATTCCATAAAAAAATAAAAAAACATTAAAATCATGAAATCCTTAGAAACAATAAAATAGATAAATCCCCTAAAAATGCTAAAATCCCTAAAAATCTTAAAAACCCTCAAACCCATAAAAATCCAAAAAAACCCCAAAAATACCTAAGAACGTAAAAACCCCAAAAATCAATGAAAACGCTAAAAACATTGTAAACCATTAAACACTTAAAAACCCTAAAATCCTAAAAATGATAAAAACCATAAAACACTAAAACCCATCAAAATCAGAAAGAATATAAAAATCCTAAAGATCCTAAAAATTCATAAAGTCCCTAAAAATTTAAAAACCCAAAAAACCCAAAAAAACCCCAGGGAAACCTTAGAAACAATAAAAAAAACATAAATACCATAAGAACATAAAAAATTATGAACCCCTAAAACACCATAAAAAGACATTAAAAACAAAAAATACCATAAAAATACCTAAAAATATTTTAAACCCCTAAAAACTGATAAAATCCTAAAACACCCCTAAAAACCATTTAAACTCCTAAAACCCCATAAAATGCTTCAAACAGTCTGAAAAAAACTAAAACCTATTAAATCCATAATAATGTTAAAAAATATAGCAATCTATAAAATCCTACAGAACTAAAAAAATCTTAAAAAAACCCATAAAAACTTTGAAAACCATAAGAACCCTTGAAACTCTCAAAATCCCTCAAAACCCATAAAAATCTAAAAAAATCCCCCAAAATCCCTAAAAAAGTAAAAATACATAAAAACCCTTAAAACTCTTTAGAAAACCATAAAAACATAAAAACCATTAAAAACCCCAAAACATAAAAAAAACATTAAAAACCATAAAAACCCTTATACCCCTCAAAACCCCCTAATGCTCTAATAACCCCTGAGAAAATATTTTAAATATAAAAAAACCTAAAACCCCTAAAAACCTTAAAATCAAAAAATATATATAATAAAACCTAAAGAGACCATAAAAACCTGAAAAAATTAAATCCCATTAATATCCCATAGAAACATTAAACCCATAAAAACAAATAAAAATCCTAAATACCACTAAAAGATCTAAAAACCCTTTAAACCCCTAAAAACTTTCTAAAGCTCAATGAAAGAAATAAAACCAAAAAAACTCACCCTAAACCCCCAAAAACCATAAAACCCTAAAAACATTGATAAAACACTAAAAACCCACAAAAACCATATAATCCATAAAAACCATAAAAATACCAAATAAATCCCTAAAAACCCATATTAATATAATCTACACTAATATCCCATAAAACCCAAAATAAAACTTAAAAACCCTAAAAACATTTAAAATGGATAAAAAACCTAAAATCATTAAATATCCTTAAAATAAAAAAATCCTCAAAATTACTAAGAACCTAAAATTCATAAAATCCTTAAAAGGCTCTCAAAATCCATAAAAATTTAAAAAACCCTAAACCCCTTAAACATCCTAATAAAACCTAAAAACCTAAAAATACATTCAACCCCTAAAAACCTAACAATTCTAAATCCCCCAAAAACCTTAGAACGTACAAACTATAAAAACATTAAAAACATTAAAAACCTTATAATCCACTAAAACCCCATAAAAACACTAATTATAAATCAAAACTAAAACACCCTAAAAAATACAAAAAAAACATTCTAAAAATATAAAAAACATTTAAAACCCCTAAAAATAAAAAAATATCAAAAAACCAAATAGGCTCCAAAATCCCGAAAACCCTGAAAACCGCTCAAAATCACTAAAACCCCAAAAAACCCAATATTAATCTAAAAAATCCCTAAAAATAACTAATAACATAATAACCATAAAAAACATGAAAAAAAATAAAACCACTAAAACCCTTAGAATCCCTATACCCCGAAAAACCCTAAACCCCTCAAATTCCCAAAATACCATGAAAACTATAAGAAATTTAATAATTGTCTAAAAATCCATAAAAATTTAAAAACCCCTAAAACTAATGAAGAAAACTAAAAAATGATAAAAACCTAAAAACACTTAAACCCTGTTAAAATATAAAAAAACGATAAAACCACATAAACCACTAAGACCCATAAAAATTCCTAAAACCCAAAAACCCCATAAAAATATTAAAACACCCCAAAAATCCATAAAAACACTAAAATCCATAAAATATATTAAATATAAAAAAACACTTGAAACCCCTAAAAACATAAAAAACACTAAAAACTCTGAAACCCCAAAAAGGACCCTAAACCCCCTAAAAACCCTGAAAACCATAAAACCCCAAAAAACCTAATAATACCCCAAAAATCCATAAAAACACTAAAATAATCAAAAATAAACTAAAAGCTCTTTAAAACAAATTTTTTTAAGAAACTTTAAAAACCATCAAAATCCCTAAAAACCCTTAAAACCCATAATAATACTAAATAACCCTAAATATCCTAAAAACATAAAATCTATAAAAACTAGGAAAACATTAAGAAAAAATTAAATGCCTAAAAACCCTAAAAACCCCTAAAATTCATAAAATTAAAAACCCCTAAAAACACATAAAAACCAAAAAAATCCCTAGAATTCCTCAAAATCCTTAAATACCCTAAATACCATAAAATCCAAAAATTTCACCAAAAAGCCCTAAAATGGAAAAAACCCTTCAAACCCTTCAAAACAATAAGAAAATCATAAAAATAGAAAAAACATAAAACTAATAAAAGAACTAAAAAATGATAAAAGTCCTAAAAGACCATAAAATACCACAAAATCACTAAAATCCCCTAAAACCCATAAAAACTCATTAAAACATTAAATCCCCTAAAAACCCTAAAACCTATAAAAACTCTATAATCCCTTTAAACCCTTAAAACATTAAAAATATATAAATCATTAAAAAAACGTAAAACCCCTTAAATACAAAAAAAAAGAATAAAAACCCTAAAAACCCTAAAACCCAAAAACACCTCAAAATCCCTTGAAATAATAAAAACCCTTAGAAATCTCCAAAAAATCATAAAATCCAAAAAATCATAAGAAACCCTAAAATCCCTAAAAAAACCAAAGAATAACTAAAAAACATAAAATGCCTTAAAAATCCAAAAAACTCTCAAAATTATAAAGACCCTAAAACCCATAAAAACCTCTAAAAACACTAAAAATACACAAAAATATATAAAAATCCATAAAAAAATTAAAAAACCCTCAACACCCCAATAAATTATTAAAAACCTAAAAACACTAAAACTCCCTAAACCCCTAAAAATGCTAAAAATCCTAAAAGCCCATAAAACCCCAAAACCATAAAAACCCATAAAAAGCATAAAGCCCTAAAATAACATAAAAACACTAAATTTTTTGAAAATAATGAAAACAACCTCTAATCTCATAATAAAGATAAAAAACTCCAAAACCCCATAAAAACCTAAATTATATTAAGAAAACTTAAGAACCCAAAAAAATCAATAAATCCCCCAAAACCATTAAAAATCCCTAAATACGTTAAAACCCTTAAAACCCAATTAAATCCGTACAAAACTAAAAAAACTTAAAATCCGTAAAAATACCAAAACCCATAAAAATCCTATTAAATCCCTAAAAATAACTAAAAACATAAAAAATCTAAATACCATGAAATCCCCTAATAAAATTTTAACAATACAAAATCACATAACACACCCGAAATTTAAAAAAATACTAAAAACTCTAAAAACTCTTAAAAACCTTTTAAAACCCTTGAAACCTTAACGAAACCTAAAAACCTGTAAAATCCATAAAATCGACTAAAAATACCAAAAACCTTTTAACCACAAAAAATAATAACAAAATATAAAAAACCAAAAAAACCAAAAAAAAACCCCAAAAAGTAAAAAAAACCTAAAGCCCCGTTAAAATCATAAGAACAATAAAACCCTATAAACCATCAAAATACCTATAACCATAAAAACATATAAAATCCTAAAAAATCCCAAAAACCTCTTAAAGAATAACTATAAAAAATTTGAGAAACCATAATAAAACGTTAAAAACCTAAAAACACTTAAAACCCCCCAAAAATATATAAAACAAAAAAAATACCAAAATACCCTAAAAACCCAAGAAACCCAAGAAACCCTTCAAAATCACAAGATTTAGGAAAAAAACAAAAAATCCAAAAAATACATAAAATACCTTAAACCATAAAAACCCTATTAACCCTAAAAACACCTAAGAAAATATAAATGCACTTAAACCCCCTAAAAAGGGTAAAATCCCAAGAATACCCTAAACCCCCTAAAAACCAAGAAACCCATAAATCAATTAAAAACCATTATAAATCCAAAAGAACAAATGAAACCCTAAAAATACACACAAAACTCTAAAAAACCTTTAAACTCCTAAAAAATCTCAAAACACTAAAAAACCTTGAAAACTAAAACAACACCATAAAACCCCATAAAACCCAAAACCCCATAAATACCCTCAAAATCCCTAAAACCCCAAAAATCCATAAAAATTCTAAAATCACGAAGAATATAAAAAAACCATGAAAACCCCATAAAATACCTAAAAACACTAATACCCTAGAAACAATAAAATCCAAAAAAAAACCAAAAACACTCAAAATACCAAAAAACCATAAATACCCAAAAAACCATAAAAATCCCTAAAAACTGAAAAACCCCATAAAAATATAAAAAACATAAACACCCTAAAAATTCTAAAAAAATAAAAATGCATTAAACACCCAAAAAACCTAAAAACACTAAAAAACATAAAAAAATACTCAAAACTCTAACAAAACCTAAGAATAATCAAAATCCCTATAATACCTAAAAATACATAAATGTCATAAAAAAGGAAAATTCCTAAAATGTAAAAAACTCAATGAACCCCGAGAACCCCTAAGAAAAACATAAAAACTAAAAACAATTAAAACCCCTAAAAACATAAAAAATACTAAAAACATTAAAATGGAATCAAAATACTAGAAACCATGAAACCCCTAAAATCTATAAAAATATCTAAAAACCCAAAAAACCACTAAAAATCTAAATATCCCTTTGAACACCTAAAAATTTAAAAAAACACTAAAATACATTTAAAATAGTAAACACACAAAAATACTAAAACCCAAAAAACCAAAAAAACCCAAAAAACCTAATACCCCTACATGTAACTAAAAACCCTAAAAACCAAAAAAATCCAAAAAACCACTCATAATCCATAAAAGTATAAACCCCTAAAAACTATGAAAAACCCTAAGAAAAAAAATCAAAACCTTAAAACACTTTAAATCCCACAAAACCTAATAAATTATGAAACCCCTAAAAACCCAATAAAACTAGAAAACCCCTAAAAATCCCTAAAATCCTTAAAACCCAATAAGAATCCAATAAAAAGCCAAAAATATACATAAAAAATAAAATAAAAATAAAAACTCTAAAAACTAATAAAACCACTATGAAAACCATGAAAACCTAAAAAACCAAAAACCTTTTAAAACTATTAAAATGTAATTAATCCCCTAAACCCCTAAAAATACCCTTAAATTCACTAAAACCCATAAAAAATCTAAAAACATTCAAAACCCTAAAACCCCTATAAACTCAAAAAATGATAAAAACCCCTTAAACCCCTACAAATGTTTAAAAATCTATAAAAAAATTAAACACCTAAAAAATAAAAAAATCCTAAAAACCCAAAAAACCCATAAAAACACAAACAACCCAAAAAAACCAAAAAATCATAAAACCCTAAAAACCTATAAAAATCCTGAAAAATTACCAAAAATTCCCTAAAAATGGAAGAAATCCAAAATACCCTAAAAAAATAATAAACCCTTAGAAACATAAAACCACTTAATAACCTAAAAACATAAAAAATACTAAAATCCCTCAGAACCCTAAAACCCCACAAAAACACTAAATATGACAAAAAATCCTAAAAACCCATAAAAATTAAAAAAAAGACCTATATATCCATAAAAAGTTAAAAAAAACCCTAACACCACTGAAACCCCTAATTAAACCTTTAAACCCTATATCCATAAAAACTCAAACACCTTAAAACATAAAAACTCTAAAACCCTAAAAAACTCTAAAAACCTTTACATTCTCAATATTATTAAAACCCCTAAAAATAATAAAGATACCAAAAAATCCAAAAAAATCTTAAAAACTAAAAAAATTTAATACCCAGAAAAACCCAAACAAAACCATAAAAACACTTAAAATACCTAAAACCTCATTAAATATCCTTAAAATAAAAAAATCCTCAAAATTACTAAGAACCTAAAATTCATAAAATCCTTAAAAGGCTCTCAAAATCCATAAAAATTTAAAAAACCCAAAAACCCCTTAAACAGCCTAATAAAACCTAAAAACCTAAAAATACATTAAACCCCTAAAAACCTAACAATTCTAAATCCCCCAAAAACCTTAGAACGCACAAACTATAAAAACATTAAAAACATTAAAAACCTTATAATCCACTAAAACCCCATATAAACACTTATTATAAATAAAAACTAAAACACCCTAAAAACTACAAAAAAACATTCTAAAAATATAAAAACATTTAAAACCCCTAAAAATAAAAAAATATCAAAAAACCAAATAGGCTCAAAAATCCCGAAAACCCTGAAAACCGCTCAAAATCACTAAAAACCCAAAAACCGAATATTAATCTAAAAAATACCTATAAATTACTAATAACATAATAACCATAAAAAACATGAAAAAAAATAAAACCACTAAAACCCTTAGAATCCCTATACCCCGAAAAACCCTAAACCCTTTAAATTCCCAAAATACCATGAAAACTATAAGAAATTTAATAATGTTCTAAAAATCCATAAAAATTTAAAAACCCCTAAAACTAATGAAGAAAACTAAAAAATGATAAAAACCTAAAAACACTTAAACCCTGTTAAAATATAAAAAAACGATAAAACCCCATAAACCACTAAGACCCATAAAAATTCCTAAAACCCAAAAACCCCATAAAAATATTAAAACACCCCAAAAATCCATAAAAACACTAAAATCCATAAAATATATTAAATATAAAAAAACACTTGAAACCCCTAAAAACATAAAAAACACTAAAAACTCTGAAACCCCAAAAAGGACCCTAAACCCCCTAAAAACCCTGAAAACCATAAAACCCCAAAAAACCTAATAATACCCCAAAATTCCATAAAAACACTAAAATCATCAAAAATAAACTAAAAGCTCTTTAAAACAAATTTTTTTAAGAAACTTTACAAACCATCAAAATCCCTAAAAACCCTTAAAACCCATAATAATACTAAATAACCCTAAATATCCTAAAAACATAAAATCTATAAAAACTCGGAAAACATTAAGAAAAAATTAAATGCCTAAAAACCCTAAAAACCCCTAATATTCATAAAATTAAAAACCCCTAAAAACACATAAAAACACAAAAAATCCCTAGAATTCCACAAAATCCTTAAATACCCTAAATACCATAAAATCCAAAAATTTCACCAAAAAGCCCTAAAATGGAAAAAACCCTTCAAACCCTTTAAAAAACTAAGAAAATCATAAAAATAGAAAAAACATTAAACTAATAAAAGAACTAAAAAATGATAACAGTCCTAAAAGACCATAAAATACCACAAAATCACTAAAATCCCCTAAAACCCATAAAACTCATTAAAACATTAAATCCCCTAAAAACCCTAAAACCTATAAAAACTCTATAATCCCTTTAAACCCTTAAAACATTAAAAAATATAAATCATTAAAAAAACGTAAAACCCCTTAAATACAAAAAAGAAAGAGAATAAAAACCCTAAAATCCCTAAAACCCAAAAACACCTCAAAATCCCTTGAAATAATAAAAACCCTTAAAAATCTCCAAAAAATCATAAAATCCAAAAAATCATAAGAAACCCTAAAATCCCTAAAAAAACCAAAGAATAACTAAAAAATAAAATTCCTTAAAAATCCAAAAAACTCTCAAAATTATAAAGACCCTAAAACACATAAAAACCTCTAAAAACACTAAAAATACACAAAAATATATAAAAATCCATAAATAAATAAAAAACCCTCAACACCCCAATAAATTATTAAAAACCTAAAAACACTAAAACTCCCTAAACCCCTAAAAATGCTAAAAATACTAAAAGCCCGTAAAACCCCAAAACCATGAAAACCCATAAAAAGCATAAAGCCCTAAAATAACATAAAAACACTAAATTTTTTGAAAATAATGAAAACAACCTCTAATCTCATAATAAAGATAAAAAACTCCAAAGCACCATAAAAACCTAAATTATATTAAGAAAACCTAAGAACCCAAAAAAATCAATAAATCCCCCAAAACCATTAAAAATCCCTAAATACGTTAAAACCCTTAAAACCCAATGAAATTCGTACAAAAATAAAAAAAACGTAAAATCCCTAAAAATACCAAAACCCATAAAAATCCTATGAAATCACTAAAAATAACTAAAAACATAAAAAATATAAATACCATGAAATCCCCTAATAAAATTTTAACAATACAAAATCACATAACACACCCAAAATTTAAAAAAATACTAAAAACTCTAAAAACTCTTAAAAACCTTTAAAAACCCTTGAAATCTTAACGAAACCTAAAAACCTGTAAAATCCATAAAATCGACTAAAAATACCAAAAACCTTTTAACCACAAAAAATAATAACAAAATATAAAAAACCAAAAAAACCAAAAAAAACCCCAAAAAGTAAAAAAAAAACCTAAAGCCCCGTTAAAATCATAAGAACAATAAAACCCTATAAACCATCAAAATACCTATAACCATAAAAACATATAAAATCCTAAAAAATCCCAAAAACCTCTTAAAGAATAACTATAAAAAATTTGAGAAACCATAATAAAACGTTAAAAACCTAAAAACACTTAAAACCCCCCAAAAATATATAAAACAAAAAAAATACCAAAATACCCTAAAAACCCAAGAAACCCAAGAAACCCTTCAAAATCACAAGATTTATGAAAAAAACAAAAAATCCAAAAAATACATAAAATTCCTTAAACCATAAAAACCCTATTAACCCTAAAAACACCTAAGAAAATATAAATGCACTTAAACCCCCTAAAAAGGGTAAAATCCCAAGAATACCCTAATCCCCATAAAAACCAAGAAACCCATAAATCAATTAAAAACCATTAAAAATCCAAAAGAACAAATGAAACCCTAAAAATACACACAAAACTCTAAAAAACCTTTAAACCCCTAAAAAATCTCAAAACACTAAAAAACCTTGAAAACTAAAACAACACCATAAAACCCCATAAAACCCAAAACCCCCAAAACCCATAAATACCCTTAAAATCCCAAAACCCCCTAAAATCCATAAAAATTCTAAAATCATGAAGAATATAAAAAAACCATGAAAACCCCCTAAAATACCTAAAAACACTAATACCCTAGAAACCATAAAATCCAAAAAAAACCAAAAACACTCAAAATACCAAAAACCCATAAATACCCAAAAAACCATAAAAATCCCTAAAAACTAAAAAACCCCATAAAAATATAACAAACATAAACACCCTAAAAATTCTAAAAAAAAATAAAAATGCATTAAACACCCAAAAAACCTAAAAAGACTAAAAAACATAAAAAATACTTAAAACTCTAACAAAACCTAAGAATAATCAAAATCCCTATAATCCCTAAAAATACATAAATGTCATAAAAAAAGAATATTCCTAAAATGTAAAAAACTCAATGAACCCTGAAAACCCCTAAGAAAAACATAAAAACTAAAAACAATTAAAACCCTAAAAACATAAAAAATACTAAAAACATTAAAATGGAATCAAAATACTAGAAACCATGAAACCCCTAAAATCTATAAAAATATCTAAAAACCCAAAAAACCACTAAAAATCTAAATATCCCTTTGAACACCTAAAAATGTAAAAAAACACTAAAATACATTTAAAATTGTAAACACACAAAAAAAATAAAACCCAAAAAACCAAAAAACCCAAAAAACCTAATACCCCTACATGTAACTAAAAACCCTAAAAACCATAAAAATCCAAAAAAACCACTCATAATCCATAAAAGTATAAACCCCTAAAAACTATGAAAAACCCTAAGAAAAAAAATAAAAACCTTAAAACACTTTAAATCCCACAAAACCTAATAAATTCTGAAACCTCTAAAAACCCAATAAAACTAGAAAACCCCTAAAAATCCCTGAAATCCTTAAAAACCGATAAGAATCCAATAAAAAGCCAAAAATATACATAAAAAATAAAATAAAAATAAAAACTCTAAAAAATAATAAAACCACTATGAAAACCATAAAAACATAAAAAACCCAAAACCTTTTAAAACTATTAAAATGTAATTAATCCCCTAAACCCCTAAAAATACCCTTAAATTCACTAAAACCAATAAAAAATCTAAAAACATTCAAAACCCTAAAACCCCTATAAACTCGAAAAATGATAAAAACCCCTTAAACCCCTACAAATGTTTAAAAATCTATAAAAAACATAAACCCCTAAAAAATAAAAAAATCCTAAAAACCTAAAAAAACCATAAAAACACAAACAACCCAAAAACACCAAATATGACAAAAAATCATAAAAACCCCTTAATAACCTAAAAACATAAAAAAATACTAAAACCCCTCAGAACCCTAAAACTCCACAAAAACACTAAATATGACAAAAAATCCTAAAAACCCATAAAAATTAAAAAAAAGACCTATACATCCATAAAAAGTAAAAAAAACCCTAACACCACTAAAACCCCTAATTAAACCTTTAAACCTTATATCCATAAAAACTCAAACACCTTAAAACATAAAAACTCTAAAACCCTAAAAAACTCTAAAAAACTTTACATTCTCAATATTATTAAAACCCCTAAAAATAATAAAGCTACAAAAAAATCCAAAAAATTCTTAAAAACTAAAACAATTTAACACCCAGAAAAACCCAAACAAAACCATAAAAACACTTAAAATACCTAAAACCTTATAAACACTAAAGATCAAAAGAACACAAAACCCCTAAAAAAATAAAAAAACATAAAAATAACCATATGTTTCCCTTCGATGGATTCAGGTTTCCTCAGCATTGGCGACAATTGGGGTTTCAGTACCTTTCGCGGCCCAGGCCTTTACTGCGTGCGGGGGGAGATATTTGCGACTTCAGACTTTAACGGTTTTCTTAAGACCAATGGGGGCAGGAATCGGTGGTTCTTCCTCGTTTTAATTCTCAGAGTCTCGATCTTATGATGAAAAAGGTTTGTTTGGTGTTTTGGTTCGATATTTTCTTCGATACATGAAGAAGATGTAGGATGTGCACTTCAGTCCCTTTAGGGTGGTGGTATTGGTGCTTTAGTGGCCCTGACTTCCCCGATTGGCTCTGTTTGCGCCTCTGGCTGCAGATATATGCATGGATCCCGATCGGGCTTTGAGATTTGGTTGCTGCTGGTTTCTAGCCCCGGATCCGGGGTGTGATTGTAGTTCTGATGTGTCTGAAGATGGGTCAACTGGATCAAGGACCTCATCAGAAAAGGTTACAGCGGCCTGGTCGAAGGTGGTGAGGCCATCATTGGAGGACAGGGGCTCATTGATGGTAGGAGTTCGTACTTCTTCGGTGACTCCCTCCTGGGGGTTTGGTTTCCATGGAGTCTGTTTTCGGTAGCCGGGGGACGTGATGCTTTCAATATCTTGGTCTTTGGTGATGCAGATGCTCGCAGATCTGAGGTCTGGAGTGCTTTGGTGGATGTTTGGTTATACGAAAGTGGATGCTTGTTTTGGAAGGCTTTTCATCGGTATGTCTGTGGTACGGGCTCTCGGATCTGCTGGTCGAAGATGTTCTCTAAAGATGCAGGTCTGTTTTTCTGGTTCCTCAGCTTTTTTTCATGCTATTGATTCAGGATGGTTTAAGGTGTGCTACGAGCATGGTTATTTTTTTGTCTGTGCTTTTCTGGAGTACCAATGTGGTAATTTTTTTTCTGTGTATGGCTGGTCTGGTTTTGAGTTGCTTCTTGTGCTAGATGATGGATCTGATGTGCGAGATGGAGCATTGTTTGGTGATTGTGGTCTTGCTAAGCTGTGTCGCGTTCTAGCTGCTATGTAGGACTATGGTTTTCTAGGTTATGGCTGGTTTGGTTGTGAAACATTGTGGGTGCTGGATTTTGGTGATTTTGAGTGGTGCTGGATGTATGTTTTTGGTTATGATACTTAGTATGAAATGCTTGAAGTTGACTGGATAATAGGTGTTGATTTCTGGTTCTTAAGTTGTTGGGTGATGGCTTCTACTTGGATGGAATGTGATAAAAGTTGCAGGTTCTTGGTGTTGTTTGTTATTTTGATGCGTGGTGGCGAAGGTGATGACGCTGGTGGTTCTATGATGCTGGTGGTGAATCATCCTGACAAAGAGGTGATGGATGATGACGCTGGTGGTTCTGAAACTATTGTTGTGTTTATCTTGTGTGTTTTTTCTTTTTTGATTTTCCTTTTTGTGGGGTCCTTTGTGTCTTGGGTTGTAAGGGTTTTTGGGTGTGGGTTGATTGACCCCTCACCTCCATTTTCATCTATTTCTTTTTGTCCATAATAAATTTTGAGGGGGTTGAGAATAGCCTGGCCTCACACCTCTTCTTCCCTAAAAACCCTTAAAATGATAAAAACCCAAAAAAATACTTAAAAAACCTAAAATCCATAAACCCCATAAAACTGATAAAAAACATTAATCCCCTAAAAGCCCATAAAACCCTAAAAACCAATAAATAAACTCAAACCCCTTTAAACCCCTAAAAATGTTAAAAAATTCAAAACACCTTATAACAGTTAAAAACACGAAAAAAAACCCTAATGATACCAAAGATACATAAAATGGTAAAAACCATAAATATACTAATGAATACTTAAAACCCATAAAAATAAAAATAACCCTAAAACCCTAATAAAACCTGAAAACCAAATAAACACTTCAAAACCCTAAAAACTAAAAAATGCTAAAAACCCTAAAGAACTAAAAACCCTAAAACCCTCAAAAACTCAAAAACACCTAAAAATAAATAAAAATATGAAAATCCCTAAAAAAACATTAAAATGTAAAAAACCATTACAAACCTTGGAAACCCCTAATGAATCCATAAAAATCTAGAAAAACATAAAACGCCTAAAAACCTAAAAATATAATAAACCCTTAAAATCCGTAAAATCCGTAAAATCTTTAAAATCTTTAAAAACCCTAAAACCCTAAAACCATAGAACCCTAAAAATCCACTAAAATATCTAAAACTCCTAAAAATATTTAAAAGGTATTAAAATCATTAAAACCCCTGAAAACTAAAAAAACCCAAAAAACCCCAAAAAAGATATAACCCTAAAAACCCAAGAATGTCCTAAAACACCTCAAAATCTATAAAAACCTAAAAATTCATAAAAATAAAAAAATTCTAAAATGTAAAAAACCCTAAAAAGCCAGAAAACTGCTATGAAAACCATAAAAACCTATATGCCCTTAAAACCACACAAAAAACCCAAAAAATTATAAACAAAATAATAACCCGAAAACCCTAAAAATCCTTAAAATCCCAAAAAACCAAAAAAACATAAAAATCTCTAAAAACGAAAAAACCCTTAAAAACTAAAATACCCCAAGTAAACCAAAAAACCCTAAAAAACTTAAAACCACTAAAACCCAAAAAAACATTAAAAACCTAAAAACCTATATGACCCTAAAACCCCTAAAACCCACAAAAATCCATTAAACCCCCTAAAAATTTAAACCCATCAATATTGATAAAACCACTAAATCAACTAGAAACTATAAAAATACTTTAAAACCCTAAAAATCACCATGAAATTCAAAAAAACCATAAAACCATAAAATCAATAAAATCCTAAATAACATAAAACACCCAAAATCATAAAAAAAATAAAAAACCAAAAAAATAATTAAATATCCTTGAAAATACCAAAAATAAAAAAACCCCTAAAACTAGAAAAAAAAAGAAAATCGGAAGAACCCAAAAACACACAAAAACCCTAAAAACATAAAAATCACTAAAACATCCAAAAACCCTAAAACCCCTCAAAATCCTTAAAAAACATAAAATAACTAAAATCCATGAAAATTATAATTATCGCTAAAAATGAATAAAAACATAAAAACCACTAAAACCCTAAAAAACTCCCTGAGAGCCTTTAAAACCAAAAAAAAATTCAAACTCCCAAAATTCTAAAAATGATAAAATATAAAAAAACCCATTAAAATGAAAAACCACCTAAAAATCCAAAAAAACCCTAAATAACCATAAAAATAGTAAAAAAATCCTATAATAAAAAACAATTTAAAAATCCCTTAAAATAATGAAAATCATAAACACCAAAAGACACTTAAAACACTATAAAAATATAAACCCCCTAAAAACCTAAAAAGGTAAAAAATGACCCTAAAACACATAAAAACCCCTAAATAACATAAAAATCCATAAAAAACGTAAAACTATAAAACCCCTTAAAACCCCTAAAAACCACTAAATAATATATAAATCATTTAAACCCCTAATGCCATTAAAAAATTAAAACCATTTAAACCCTAAAAAAATCAAAAAACCCTTAAACCCCCCCCCCCAAACCATAAAACCTATAAAACCCCCAAAGAATCTAAATCCCAAAAAATCAAAAAACACAAAAAACCATAAAATCCCTAAAAACTCTACTATCATATAAAACCCAAAAAACCCAAAAATCCCCTAAGAAAACCATAAAATCCTAAAGAATTTAAAACCACTAAACGATAAAAACCATAAAACCCCTAAAAGGACCCTAAACCCCAATAAAATCATTACAATAACTAAAAACAACAAAAACCCCTAAAATATCTAAATACTAATAAAAACTATGAAATCCCTTTAAACCGTTAAAAATGTTAATAACTATAAAAACAATAAAACCCCTAAAACATAAAAAAAACAAACCTAAAACCCCAAAAAATGCATAAAAACCCTAATAACCTTAAAAAAATCCTAAAAGGACCTTGAAATCCCTAAAACATAAATACCCTAAAATCCAAAGAAAACCATAAAAAATAAAAACCACTAAAACCCCATAAAATCCCTAAAAAATGATAAAAACCCAAAAAAACCCTATTATCCCAAAAAATTCTTAACAACCATAGAAATATATAAAAATATAAAAAAGTCCTAAGAATCCCAAAAAACATTAAAAATTATTAAAACCTTAAAATCCCAAGGAATCCTTAAAAACCTAAAAGCACATAAAACCCCTAAACCCCAAAAAAGACCCAAAAAACTCTAATTTCCCCTAAACCATAGAAACCCATAAAAACCATAAACACCCTTAATCCCATAAAAACCATAAAAAAACCACCAAAAAATCTAAAACCCCTTTAAACACCTAAAATAGTAAATACTATAAAAAGCATAAAACCCTACAAAACACAAAAAAAACCATAAATCCCAAAAAATATTTCGAAAACACTATAAACCATAAAATCCCTCAAAATAACTAAAAACAATAAAACCCATAAAAATACGAAAAAATACTAGAAATTCCCTAAAACATAAAAATATTAAATACCTAGAAAACACAAAGAATTTCATAAAACCCTAAAAGACATAAAGCCCCTAAAAACACTAAAAACCCTAAACCCCTAAAAACAATAAAAAACCTAAAACCCAAAAGGGTTCCTAAAACTATAAGTCCCTTAAAAATATAAAAAATACCAAAAAAATTGATAAAAAAACCTAGAAAATACTAAAAACCAAAAAAACAAAAAGAATACCGTAAAAAATGAAAACACATAAAAATACTAAAACCTTAAAAATGATAAATACCATAAAAACCTGTAAAACCCATCAAAATCCCTAAAGAAACCTAAAAACCATAAATATCCTAAAAAGTTCCTAAAGTCCCTAAAAATGTAAAAACCCTAAGAACCCTGAAAACCCCAATGAAAACCTTAAAAACTAAAAAGCTATCAAAACCCATAAAATCAAAAAAATGCTAAAATCATAAAAACCACTAATAATAGTCAAAAACCAATAAAAACGATAAACCCCCTAATAACCTTTTAAACCCCAAAAACACAAAAACACCCCAATAAACTATAAAAAACCTTTAAACCCCAAAAAATTATTAAAAAACTATAACAATACATAAAATCTTAAAATACTCTAAAAAATCTAAAATATAAAAAAACTCTAAAAACTATAAAAACCCTAAAATACTCAAATCCCTAAAACCCTAAAAACCATAAAAATTACAAAAAGGGACCAAAAACCCTAAAAATTAAATAAAATTAAAAACCCTTAAATCCTATATGAAAATCATAAAATCATAAAAACACATAAAAACCTAAAAAAGGAATAAATGCTTAAATCCTTAAAACCTCTTAATCCGCTTAATATCCCTAAAACCCTAAACCTATAAAACATAAAAGCCCTAAAAATATGTAAAAATGTAAAAAACCATAAAAATCCTGAAAAACCACGAGAAAAACTTATAAATATAAAAACACTTTGAACCGCAAAAAAACATTAAATACAAAAAAAATAATAAAACCAAAAGAGACTCTAAAAACCCTAAAAATAGTAAAAACTCATAAAAACACCTAGATACATTATCCCATAAAAACAAATAAAAATCTAAAAAACACTAAAAACTCTAAAAACCCTTTAAGCCCCTAAAACCATTAAAAAACTGAAATAAATGTTTAAAACCCTAGAAAGTCAATAAAACGTAAAACCCTTGGAAAACCATAAAACCATAAAAATAATAAAACACAATAAAAACCCTCCAAACCCATAAAATGATAAAAATACTAAAAATTTCCTAAAATTCCCGATTAATGTAAGCTACACATAAACCCCAAAACTTAATTGAACAGTATAGACCTAAAAACACTTAAAATGCTTAAAAACCTAAAAATGATAAAAACACTAAAAACAATAAACCCTCAAAATTCCAAATAACCTAAAAACCATAAAATGATAAAAATCTCAAAATCTCCCAAAAAATTTAAAATACCCTATAATCCATAAAGACCCCTAAGAAAACCTAAAAACCCTAAAACTTGTTTAAATCCACAAAAACAAAAAATGATAAATCCCCTAAAAATATGAAAAACCATAACAACCAAAAAAACCATAAAACACCTAAAAAAGAAAAAAAACACTAAAAATCACTAAAATATAAAAAACACCTTCATAACCCAAAAAAGTTTAAAAATATAAAAATCATTAAAACTCTTAAAAACTCAAAAAACATGAAAAACCAAAAAAGCAACAAAAACCTACCGAAAAAACTACTAAAAACCACTATACCACTAAAAACCCATAATATTCATAAAAATCCCTAAACCCCTAAAAACCCTGAAAACCCATAAAAACCCATTAAAAAACTAAAAACACAAAAAAAAAACTTAAAACCATTAAGAACCCTAAAAACCATAATAATCCCTAAAAACCATAAAAGTAAAAAAAAAAATTTAAAAATTCCTAAAAATATAAAAAACACTAAAAACTGAGAGAAAAAATAAGAAAATGTTAAAATCATAAAAACAGTTAAACACCAATAAAATAAAAAACAATAAAACCCTAAAAACCCTAATACTCAGAAAATTCCTAAAAAAGATGAAAACCAAAAAAATAATAAAATTCCCTAAAAATCAATAAAAACATAAAAACCCTAAAACACTAAAAATCCTAGAGAAAATATTGAAATCCATAAAAACTTAAAACCACTAAAAACATAAAAAAACCTCTAAAGACCATAAAACCTTAAAACCATAAAACCATAAAACCCCTAAAACACGTAGAAAAACCTTAAAACACAAAAAACCCTAAAACCCACTAAAAACTCTTTAACCTCCTAAAATAGTAAAAACCCTAAAAAACCTAAAAACCCTCAAAATCCCTAAAAATCCCTAAAAATCCTCAATGATAATAATAATACTAAAAAAACTAAAATATTCTTAAAACGTAAAAACCCAAAAAAACATGGAAAACTAAAAAATAATTGAAAACCTAACAAAATTTAAAACCCCTAAACCCATAAAATTATAAACCACCTAAAAATCATAAAAACACTAAAAATCCATATAAACCATCAGAATCCTTAAATCCCAAAAATACCATAAAATACTAAAATTTCCCGAAAAATCCATAAAATGGAAAAAACCCATTAAACCCCTAAAACCAAAATAAAACCATAAAAACATAAAAAACATAATATCACTAAAAGATCTAAAAAATATTAGAAAACCTAAAAGACCCTAAAAATAACATAACACCACTAAAATCCCATAAAACCAATAAAAACTCAGAAACCCTTAAAACTATAAAACCCATTAAAAAGATAAAAACCCTAAAAACTATAAAAAACCTTTAAAACCATTCAAATTTCAAAAAACTCTTAAATCATTAAAAACCCCAAAAAACATTAAAACCCCTTAAATACTTCAAAAAATCCCAAAACCCCTAAAAAACCCAAAAAATCCTCCAAATCCATAAAAATTATAAAAATAGAAAAAAATGAAATCCATAAAAACATAAAAAACCTAAAATCCATTGAAAACACAAGAATACATTAAAAACATAAAAATTCTTAAAAATACAAAAAAACCTAAAAATTTTAAAATACATAAAACCTCTAAAAACCATACAAATCACTAAAAACTCTAAAAACCTAAAAATAATTAAAATTATTTAAATACCTAAAAAGTAAAAAAAACCTCAAAAACTTAAGAAACATTAAAAACCAAAAAACATAAAAACACCCAAACCCCTAAAAATGCTAAAACCCCTAAAATACCCAAACACCCAAAAAACTATAAAATACCCTTAAAATCTCAAAACACTAATACCCTATAAAAACTCTAAAAACCACAAAAAAGATGAAAAAAATCCTTTAATCATCTAATAAATTTAAAAATCTATATAATCCATTTGAAATCTAAAAAACTATTAAAAACCTTAAAACCCCAAAAAAAAAAACCCTAAAAACCCTAAAAAACATCAAAAAATCGGCAACATACCTATATATATATAAACTTCTTATACATTAAAAACAAAAATAAATTCTTAAAAACCTAAAAAAAATAAAACACCTAGAAACCCTAAAAAGTACTAAAAACCTTACAAAACATTAAAACTCTACATAATTAATAAAAAACCCCTCAAACCCCATAAAATCCTAAAAAATTACAAAAATCACAAAAACATAAAGACTCTAAAACTTGAAAACCTATAATAAAACCAAAAAAACCTAAAATCACTTAATTCCCACCAAAACAAAAAAAATAATAAAAATTCTAAAAACCCTAAAAAACATTGAAAACCATTAAACCCCTAGAAACCATAAATAAAAATAAAACATGTAAAAACAATAAAACCCACTAAATATTCTAAATACCCTTTTAAATACAAAAAACGATAGAAAATTTTTAAAAACCATTAAAATAATAATAATTAATAAAACCCTAACCCCTCCCCCCCAAAAAAATCCAAGAAACCATACAACCTAAAAAACCATCCAAATCAGTAAAATCCCTAAAAAAACTTAAAAACCTAAAAAATAAATTAAAATAACAAAAAAATAAAGAAACCCTAATACCCTAATAAAACATAATAAACCCTTAAAACCCTACAAACACTTAAACAACTAAAAATATAAAAAACTATAAATTCCCCAAAACCCCTCAAAATATTCAGATTCCTGAAAAAATAAAAAAATCAAAAAAAACATAAAAATTCCTAAATATATAGAATCCCTATAATCTTTGAAAACCCCTGTGAAAACCTAAAAACCCTAAAAACACTTAAACCCCCTCAAAATAAAAAAATTATAAAAACCCAAGAAGACCCTATAACCCCTAAAAAATCATAAATCCATAAACTCATAAAAACCTTAAAAACCCTAAAAACCCATTAAAAACCTAAATCCCATGAAAAAATATAAATAAAAATTAAACCCCTAAATATGTTCATCAATTCTACAAAACCTTAAAACCTTTTTAAACTAAAAATCCATAAAACCCCAAAAACCCCTAAAAACAATAAAACCCTAAAAACACTAAAACCCCTCAAAATCCATATAACCCTTAAAACCCATAAAAATCCTAGAATTCCTTGATATCCCTATAAATTTAAAAAATCTAGGAAACCCCTAAGGAAACCTAGATAACCTAAAAAAACATAAAAATCCTAAAATAATGTTAAAACCCTAGATAACATAAAATCCTTAAAACCCCCAAAACCATAAAAATGTAAAAACACCTAAATAAATTAACGAAACTCAATGAAATCCTGAAAAAACTAAAAACACTTTACACCCCCAAAGAACCTTGAATCACTAAAACTCCAAAAATACACAAAAACCTAAAAAATTCTATGAACCATCAAAATCCATTTAAAACAAAAAACTATAATAAAATCCTATAAAAAAGTAACATCCCTAAAAATTTAAAAAACCCAAAGAACACCAACAAAACCCATGAAAAACATAAAATCCTTAAAACACATAAAACTCGAAAAATCCAAAAAATGAAAAAAATGGAATCAAAATATAAAAAACCCTAAACCCATAAAAACCACTAAAATATATAAAATCCCATTAAAACCCTTTAAGAGAGGTGGCTATTCTCCTCCCCTCGCGTAACTAGGGTTCCCCATCATATCTTCTTCCTCCCCCCTCTGGCATGGTCCAGACTCAGTGATGACGACTTCGTATTTGATTGGTGGCGTCGATGGAGGTTGTTCCAATGTGTCATGGCTTCATTTTTGACCTGATGGGGGCTTTGTCAGGCCTTGCGGCTTTGGGATCTGGCTTCAGCTTCAGATTGTTCATTGCTGGCTCCGGTTCAAGCAAAGGTGACTCTGACTCTCCTAGCTTCGGGATCCTTGTCTGACTTTTGTTTTCGTTGGATCTGTGTGGTCCAGATTTGGGTGCCAGATCGGTGTCTTCCTTTCCAGATCTAGGATCTTTATGTGGCTTCAAGATTTTGGTGTTGGGATTACTATTCTTGGTGTCATCTTTGGCACTCCCCTTTCCTCGGGATCTCATCGCGGATTTTGCGCACTTGTCGCCAGCTCCGGGTTGATTTTTTCCAAATGAGGAAGGCTCCTCTTATACATCAGGATCCGGTCATGATTGTGGTTTTCTTGGTGTCGGACCTGTCTTGCTTCCATCTCTGAGATCCCAACCCAGCTTCTTCTTTGCTCGAAAAGACTTCTGGTGTGCTCTGGTCTCCTCGGGGTCGGCTCCAGTGGCATGGAGGGGGAAAGCCCTGGGTTCTGTTTCATTTGGTTTCTTGTGCAATTGAACAAATATTGTTTGTGATTTGTTGTGGTGTGTGATTTTTTGTTTGGCACTACTGGTTTCTGTTCACTGATTGATGGTAGGTGATGATGTTTCTTAATGGTGAATGCGGTGATGTTGTTTGGATAGAGACTAATGTAGGTTGGTGTTTGTGGATTTGTGGTGCTGAAGATGGGTTGATGAAGTTGTTGCTTATGGTTTGGTGATGATGGATTCTAGTTTCTAATTGGCTGGGAGGTGATGTTGGGGAAATTTATGAATTTCTTCTTTGTTTGGATTTTGTGTGCTTTCTAGTTCTTTGGGTTTTCTTGGGTTTGGGGTTGTTAAGGGTTTTTGGGTGTGGGTCGTTTGACCCCTCTACTCCCTTGTCTGTGATGTCTTTTTTCTAATAAATTTGGGAGGGTCGGGAATAGCCTGACCCTGCAACTTCCTTGACATAAAAACCCTAAGACCCACTAAAAACTATAAAACCCCTTTGAACCTCTAATATGTTAAAAAACAATCAAATAACTTTAAAACCATTAACACAAAAAAACCGTAAAACCTAAAAAACAATAAAAATCCTTAAAAATCCGAAAATCCCTAAAAGTACATAAAAACCAAAAAAAAATCCAAAAAACACTAATAATAATTAAAACTGAGAAAACCATAAAAACCATGAATAACCCTTAGAAAAACATAAAATCCTAAATACATTTAAAAACTCTATAAATCAAAAAAAAATTAAAACCCCTAAACACCCAAAAATCCCTCTAAATCCCTACAAACCATTATAACCCATAAATATCCAATAAAAACCCTCAACAATCACTGAAAAACATAAAAAAATCATTAAACCCATAAACTCACTAATAAAACTGTATAAACCTAAAAACACATTAAACCCCTAAAAACCTAAAAAAATATTAAAAATCCTAAAATGCATAAAAATATTCTAAAAGCCCCTAACACCATAAAAAAACTAAAAAAATTGAAAACCCTAAACCCCCTAAAAACACAAAAATCTATAAAAACACTTCAAATATATAAAATGTTAAAAATTTCTAAAAACCCATAAATCCCCTAAAAAACACAAAAAAACAAAAACCCTTAAAATCCAAAAAACCCATAGAAACCATAAAACCCTTAAAACCCCTCAAAATCCATAAAAACCAAAAAAACATAAAAATAATAGAAAATGTCTAAAAACATGAAATATGGACCCCCCCCCCCAAAACACACACAGAATAACCTAAAAAATCATAAAATCCTAGAAACACTTAATCCCCTAAAAACATAAAAAACTAAAAACACTAAAACCCCCCTAAAACCCCAAAAAACTGTCAAAATCCCAAAAAATATAAAAACTATAAAAATCAAAAAAATACTTATAAATCCATAAAAAGAAAAATACCCTAAAAATGATGTAAAAAACATAATAAAACCTTAAAACCTAAAAAATAACCCCTGAAATACCTAAGAACATTAAAACCCAAAAAACACTAGAACCCTTAAAACCCTCAAAATTTGTAAAAAACATAAAAACATAAAAATACTAACAAATTCCAAAAATACCAAAAAACGTAAAAAACATAAAACATTGAAACCCCTAAGAAACCGATAAAAATAAAAGAACACTAAAAATATCTTAAAATTTAATAAACTCTAAAGACCCTAAGAACCCAAAAGAACCTAAAACCCTAATAATAACTAAAAACCATAAAACCCCTAAAACTATAAAACCCTTAAAAACACATAAAACCCCTAAACCCCACATAAAACTAAAAAAAATCTAAACACATAAAATGATAAATAATTAAAAAAACATTAAACTCATAAAAAACATAAAAAAATACAAAATCCCAAAAAAAACATAACAACCCTAAAAATCCCTCTAAATCCCTAAAACCCCTAAAACCCCATAAAAATTATTAAAAACCCTAAAAACCCCTAAAAAGTCCCTAAAACCAATAAAACCCCCTAAAAAATATAAAAATATATATAAAAACCCTAAAAATATAAGAACTACAAAAACTCTCTTTAAACCCCTAAAAACATTTAAAAACTCCAAAAACCATAAAACACAAAAAAAAACAAAAAAACATAAAACCCTCAAATGCATAAAAACCCTAAAACCCCAAAAAATCATAAAAATACTAAAACACCATAAAAATCCCTAAAAACATAAAAAAACCCTAAAAATCCTAGAAACCCCAATAAAACTATAAAAAAGTTAAAAAAAAATATAACCACAAAACCCCTGAAAAGGCAAAAAACCCAAAAACCCCAAAAACCCCAAAAATACCTCAAAATCCAAAAAACCATATACAAACATAAAAAACCCAAAAAAAATATCAAAAAATCCCAAAAAAATTAAAAACCATAAAAACCCTAAAACCCCAAATAATCTGTAAAACCCTAAAACACTTAAAACCCCGAAAAACCTAAAAATTTGTATAAACACCTTAAAACCCCAAAGAATACCTTAAAACTCTAAAATCTCCTAAAACCAAAAAAAAATCAGTAAAACCCATTAAATCACTAAAACCACATAAAAACCCTAAAAAACCACAAAAAAAATCTAAAAACACTTTAACCATATAAAACATTAAAAAATATAAGAAACTGTAAAAACCTAAAAACTCCCAAAAAAACCAAAGCCCCAAAAAAATCATAAAACCCTAGAAACCAGAAAACCCCTCATAATCCCAAAAATCCCTAAAAACTATAAAAATAAAAAAACCTTAAAATTCAATAAAAACAAAAAAACCCTACAAACCTTGAAACCCGTTAAGAAAATCATTAAAACCAAAAAACACATGTTGCCCCTAAAAATTATAAAAACCCTAAAATCCCTAAAACCCAAAAACCCAAAAAAATAGTAAAATTACAAAAAATACAAACAACGTAATAAAATATAACAACCCTAAAAAATACTAAAATCCCACAAAATCCCTAAAACCATAAAATCACATAAAAATATTAATAAAATTGTAAAATAAACCCTATAAACACTAAAAACAAAAAAAACTAAAACCAAGAAAACAAAATAGAAAACCTAAAAAATAACATTACTTAACACCCTCAAAATACAAAAAATACCGAAAACCCTAATAACCCCCTTGAAACCTTAAATAAACCTAAAACCCCATAAAAATCATGACCCCCAAAACCAATTCAAAACACCATTTTGACCCCTTTAAATGCTAATAAAATATAAAAACCCATAAAACATAAAAATAAAAAAAATCTGAAACCCCAAAAAACAATAGAAACACAAAAACACAAAAACCCATTAAAATCCATAAAAACCCCAAAAATCATAAAATCTCTAAAAAACTCTAAAAAGCCCTAAAAACCAAATCAAACATGAAAAAAACTAAAAAACCTAAGAAACCATAATAAAACCATAAAACAATAAAAACACATCAATCCCCTAAAAATATCAAAAACACTAAAATCCCTAAAAACCCCTAAAAATCTCAAGAAGCCTAAAAACCCAAAAAAATCTAAAAAGGGATAAAAATCCCTAAAAATAAAAAAACCTATAAACCATGAAAACCCCTAAGAAAACCTAATAACCCTAAAAACACATAAACCCATTTAAAAATAAGTTAATTCTAAAAACTATAATAAACTCTAATAAAACCTTAAAACCATAAAAACACATGAAACCCCAAAAAATATCAAAAACACTAAAATCCCAAAAACCCCCTCAAAATCCCAAGAAGTCTAAAAAACAAAAAAAAACTAAAAAGTCCTAAAATCCTTAAAAACAAAAAACCCTATAAACCATGAAAACCTATAATAAAACCTAATAACCCTAAAAACACATAATCCCCTTTAAAAATCAATAAATTATAAAAACCTTAGAACACCTTAAAACCCTTAAATCCATATAACCCCTAAAAATCATAAAAACCTAAAAACCCATTTAAAACTTAATGCACACTAAAAACTATAAAAACCTTTAAACCCCTAATAATGATTCAAATATCTATAAAACCGTAAAAATCCATGAAAATCCAAAAAAACAAAAAACCACAAATACACTAAAAACACGAAAACCCTGAAAACCCTGAAAACCCTAAATATCTCTAAAACCCCAAAAAATAATAAAAATCTAAAAAATCCCTAAAATCCCTATAAATGAAAAATCACCTAAAACCCCCTAAAGAAATAAGGATTAAATAAAATCACATAAGACACCTAAAATACCTACAAATTTTAAAGCCTTAAAAACAAAAGAAGCAAAAAAACACAAAAAACCTTGAAATAGAAAAAATCCCAAAAAACCATAAAAATCCATAAAAACCCAAAAAAACCCTAAAATTTAAAAACATCTAAAACCATAAAAATACCTAGGAAAGCCTAAGAAAGGTAAAAACAATTTAAACCCCCAAAAAACCTAAAAACACTAAAACCCCTTAAAACCCTAAGAACCATCAAAAACCCTATAAACTTGTAAAGTACATAAAACTATTAAAAAAAGTAAAATCCCTAGAAATATGAAAAAAAAACCCTAAGAACCGCAAAAAAAATCATAAAAACCTAAAAAACATAAAACCCCAAAAATCCTAAAAACGCTGAAAACCCTAAAAAATCATCAAAATACTAAAAACATAAAACCTCAGAAAACTGTAAAATTCTCTAGAACCCCTAAAACTCACTAAATTCCCTAAAACCCCTTTAAACCCTAAAACGGTAAAAAACTCTAAAATAAATTTATAACCATAAACACTGAAAAAACCCTAAAAACTAAAAAAATCAAAAACCCTATAAAACCCTAGAAACACTAACAGTACCTAGAAACCCTAAAATCCAAAAAATAAAAAAACACACTAATAATCCCAAAAAGAGTAAAAACCCTACCAACCCTGAAAAAAGCTATGAAAAACATAAAAACCTATAAACGGTTAAAACCCATAAAAACTGATAAAACGCTAAAATACTTAAAAACCATAAAACCCCCCAAACCCTCTAAATTCCTAAAATCCTTAAAAATATATAAAAATCCAATAAAAATCCATAAAATATAAAAAATCTAAAAACCAAGAAAAAAACTTCAAAAACCATAAAAACCTAAAAATAGTAAAACCCCTAAAGACCTAAAAAATACTAGAAACTCAAAAACACCTAAAAATACTCTAAAATTCTTTAAAATCCATAAAAACGTCCAAAAACATAGAAAACACTAAAACCCCCTAAAACCCTAAAACTAATAAATACCATTTAATCCCCTAAAAGTTTTAATGAAAATATAAAAAATCATAAAACCCATAAAACACAAAAAACCATAAATTCACACAAAAGCATAAAAATCCAAAAAAACACAAAACCTCCCAAAATCCATAAAAACCCTAAAACCCTGTAAAAATCATAGAAAATCCATAAAAATCACAAAAATGAAAAAAAAACTAAAAACCATATAAAATCATATGAAATCCCTAAATATCTAATAATACATAGACCCCAAAAAATCTTAAATAATGCTAAAACCCCTAAAAACCCTAAAAGCCAAAAATTCCCATGAAATTCACTAAAAATCCTAAAAACCCATAAAAATCCAAAAAAGAGACCTTGAAATCATTAAAAAAGTACAAACCCTAGAAATGATGAAAAAGAATTAGAAATCATTAAATACCTAAAAATCATAAACCCCCTTAGAAGCCTAAAAACTTTAAAAACCCTAAAAATATTGAAACCTATAAAACACTCAAAATTCCTAAAAACCCTAAAAAACCTAAGAACCAAAAAATTCCTAAAAAATCCCAAAAAATCAATAAAAATGTAATAAACATAAAAAAAGGAAAAACCAAGGAAAACCATAAAAATAAAAATCTCTAAAAACCCCTTTAAAAAATATAATCTCTAAAGACCTGATGTGAACAAAAGACCCTAAAACTATAAAACCCCTATAAACCATAAAATCCCAAAAGACCTTAAAAACCCCTGAAAACACATAAAAACCATAAAACCCCACATAAAACCCAAAAATAACTTTTAAACCCATAAAAGTATAAAATAATAAATAAGTCCTTAAACCCCCTAAAAACTCAAAACAAAACCCCAAACCCTCAAAAATTGGCATTGGGTGATAACTCATTGATTGCTCGTATTGTTCTTCCTAAAGGTGCACTGCCCTGGAAATGTGATGATTTATTCCGTAGGATTTCAATGTTGTGGGGGTTTGATAACCGGAAATGTGTCTCCCTTGGGCAGGGATTCTTTCACTTCTTGTTTCCATCAACTAATGTGAAGCTTAAGGCTTGAAGTTTTGGTTCCATGTTCCTAAAGCTGGGGTGGATTCATCTGCATGAATGGTTACTTGAATTTAATGTCTCCAATGCTAAAATTTCTTCACTCAGGTATGGGTGAGTCTTCATGGGCTTAATTGGGTCCTTTTGAATCCATATATATTGCATGATATTCTAACGGCTATTGAAATACCCATCTATCTTGATAAGGAAATGAC
The DNA here is from genome assembly GCA_963277665.1 of Viscum album. Classification (NCBI taxonomy): domain Eukaryota; kingdom Viridiplantae; phylum Streptophyta; class Magnoliopsida; order Santalales; family Viscaceae; genus Viscum; species Viscum album. The sequence goes on from OY728152.1 coordinate 1,120,930,040, forward strand.
AGATGTTAGGTATGGGCACTTCTCTAGAATGCTGGTGGAAGATGATCTTAGATCTAATCTCATTGACACGGTAACACTTTCTATTCCCTCTTATCAAACTTTTATTGATATTGAATATCAAATAAAACCTCTATTTTACACTAAATACATGGTTGTGGGACACTCTTTGGAGTTGTGTCGCAAAAACATCACCTGTAAAGAGTGTGGAATGCGAGGAAACTCCTCCAATATTTGACGATGAAAGGTGAATTTGAAGGATCCATCCCCACCAGAGCATGTCAACAGGGACAGTGACCCTCCTTTGAAGTCAGTCGATGTACTGACTCCCTGGAATGGAAAAGATTTGATAATTTATGATAATCCACCTAGATCGTATAGTGGCCCTACTACTTGTGAGGCCGTCACTTATGAGATTCTGAGTCCCACTCCTGCTTTGACGGATAATGTTTTTACGCAGAAGCATGTCCAAAAGGAGACTTCTTCCCCTGCTAAATGGGGGATCCTTTCTAATGAAAGGAAGGAAAGCTACTAGGACTTAACTCCTGGAAATGGGGATCCATTCACCTCCAAGTTGGGGGACATCCATGTTGAGGCGAAGGGAAGTGACATGGATATGACTAAAGCATCATATAGTGAGATTGTTCGAGGAGAAAATAAGGGATTCTCTAACAGTGAGGGTGTCATGACTGCCCCAGTTATTAGGAAGCCAAGGAAATACTATTCTAGAGTTTCGAAGATAGTGACCACTAGGTCATATTCTAAGAAGGCCAAAGTGAAGTTATCTATGGAGCAACTGGAGCGAAGGAAGGTATTTATCATGCTGCTCAAACAATATGAGACTCAATCAGAGTGCATATCAGATAATGCGGACGACATGACCATGTATGGGTGTGGTGATTATGACTATTAGGACATGTAATATCGCTATCTCTTCTTCTATCTTGTCTATACACTCTTATTTTTATTAATAAATTTGGTGGTCCAAGCATGCTTGGAACTGACTTTTTCAGTATAAAACCCCTAAGAGAAATTTAAAAACATAAAAAAGCTTCAGCACCTAAAAACTAAAAATTCTTAACACCCTAGAAATCCTTTAAAAACAAAAAATCTATAAAAATGATAAAAACGACTAAAACACATAAAAACCCATAAAACCCTAAAAATCACTCAATACTATAACAACCCTTTAACCCTTAAACATGCTAAAAAATCTAAAACCCTTAAAACCACTAAACAACTAAAAAACCCTAAAGATCTTAATAAAACCTAAAAATCCTTTAAAACATTAAAAACCCTAAAAACCTATGATAATATGAAAAAACTAAAAACACTTAAAACCCCAAAAAACAAAAAAAATGTTAAAAACCCTAAAAATACAAAATAAACCTTAAACCCTCAAATTATCTAAAAACCATAGAAATTAATAAAAATCAAAAATACTTAAAAATAAATTAAAACATAAAACCCCTACAAACCATAAAAACCCATAAGATGCCTTAAAAACCTATAAAAACCTAAAACCCGAAAAACCAAAAATCTATAAAAAGGAAAATAACCCTAAAAACCCTAAAAACCCCAAGTCGCCTATAGAACCAAAAAACTACACTAAAATATCTAAAACCCCTAAAAGTATTTCAATACTCTAAAAACCATAATACCCCAAAATACTCAAAAAACCTAAAACCCCAAAAATGTATAAAACCCTTAAATCCATAGAATACTTTAAAACCCCTAAAAATAAATAATAACCCTAAAAAAGTATTAAAAATAGAAAATATGTATAAAATATAAAAAAACTACTAAAAAACCTTAAAAACCTAAATACCCTTAAAACAACTAAAACCCCTAAAAATTATAAAATCACTAAACACCCTAAACACACTCAAAATCCACAAAATCCATAAAAATTATAAAAATACCTAAATCCAAAAAAACTGAAGAAACCCTAAAAACCCATAAGAAAACCAAAACCCATGGAAACACATAAAACCCCTAAAATTTGAAAAAACATTAAAAATCATAAAAATATAAAAGAACCTAAAACCATAAAACCACTAAAACCATTATAACACCTAAAACAATTAAAAACCTCAAATATCTATAGAACCCCTAAAAACACGAGTAACTATAAGAAACCCTTTCAAACACTAAATTTTATAAAAACTATGAAAACCCTTAAAGTCATGAAAATTTTAAACAAAAACCCTCAAAACCATAAGAAACATAAAAACCCTCAAACCCTAAAAACACTCAAAATCCCTAAAACAAATAAAAATATATAAGAATCCTTAAATATTCCTAGAAATCCTAATTTAGATGGAATTTATAAAAATTCCTAAAAATTCAAAAAAACATAAAAACCCAAAAAAACTATGACAACCCCTTTGAAAACCTTTAAAACCTAAAATTTCTACAACACCAAAAAACTATAAAAACTCTTAAAACATAAGAAACCCCTCAAAAACCTAAAAATCCATCAAAACCCATAAAAATAGTAAAAAATACCTAATATATAAAAACTGAGAAAATCCCCAAAAACTATAATATCCTAAGAAATTCATAGAAACAAAAAAAAACTTAAAATCCGTAAAAATAAAAAAAAAAGATAAAAAAATTGCACTAAAATGACCCTATAACACCTAAAACCCCAAAATAACATAAAAAACCTAAATATATGTCATTGTTTTAATCTTGTAATTCTACTACCAACTCATAATCGGTACCCATAGTGAAAAGTTGATTTAGAGGTTGATCATGACATTCAAGGTCACATGGAGGTAGGTTTGTTTTTATTTATTTTCCATTGTTAGTTCAATCATACATGTACTATTTTTATTTATTTATTTATCTTTTGTTAATGGGATAAATCTTTAACAACTGATTAAAATTAATTTCTCGCACTAGTTTCTTTTCTAGAAGGATCAGTAATGCCTCTCAGGTCTTTTCACGGGCTGGATAAGGTGTCTAGTTTAGGGTTGACCTATGTTAGTTCACGATAAAATGGTATTAGATGAATTATCCCATGTTATTTGGGGATTTATGGTAATTTGGAGATATAATTGTTGGAATTCATGTAGTGTGTAGTGTGTAGGTTCATTATCACCACCTATATAAAAGGATGATTGAATTTACATGGTAGTCCAAGATGGCTATGAATCAAAATCCGACCATTACCTCAGGTGTTTTGAGGTCATTGGTTTTTATTTGAGTGTTTTTGGTTGATATTGAGGATTTTTTTGGTTGATATTGAGGATTTTTTGGTTATTATGGAATGGATTAATAGGGTTCATAATCATGAAAACCATACACAGACCATGAAACTCCCTCAGATGAACTTCGATGTGATCACCCAGTTGGCACTAGACCTTACAACCTATGCATCCGTGTAGTGTGTAGCAGTTTTTACAAATATATTTTTTATTTATAATCAAGAATGGGTTCTCTTTTATTGGTTTTTAACATTTTTTTAGTTTATTTGGGGGTGTTTTTATTAATATTTTGAAATTCTGTTTGGTTTTGAAAATATGGATTGGTTTATCAAAAATATGATTTTAATTATCACAACTTTGAATCTATATGAATGTGAAATTGTTTTTCTTGGAAAATATGATTCACTTTTGAACGTGACTTGGGATTTTGTAAATTTTTCTAAAAATTGGGATGTATGTTTCTTGGGTATTTGGAAATGTTTTTTTAAATATAATAGTTCGATTTGAAAATTTATTTGGCATGTTTTAAAAAGATGATTGGAATGCTATTTTATCTATTTGATCCCTAATATTCGAATGAATTCTCACATGTATGTATGTATGTGGTGATTTTATATTTATTGTTATGGTAGATGTGTGCTTGAGATATCATGGGAAATCATATGTTTGGGGCATCATGGAATAACATCAGTAATCTCCCAACCTTTTTAGATTGTTTTTCTTCCTAGAAATGTTTTTTCTAAGGAAAGGGGGATTGAGATGATTTGATAATTGGGTGATCTGGAATGATTTATGTATAGGAGGAATTTAAATGGAATGTGTATTTTGAAATGGTTTTTTATGTTCATATGGTTTTGAAGTGGAAATGGTTTTGAATTCAGAATTCAAGTAGTGGTTTCAAAAGGGGTATTTTGGATCTGTTGTTTGGTGTCTGGTTTTTAATTTAGTTTTTTGGTTGAAATGTTATCACATTTGAGTTATGGTAGATATTTGGTTTCATATTTAACTGGATGGGTTTTTTATATTTATTACATTATACTATCCAGAATTTCCCTGAAGGTTTATAGAATGTTTCTTCTGATTTTTAGTTTTTTCTGGACTCCCAATTGAGTAGGGGGAGTCACGTTATTTTTTTATACTACCTATTTTTTCATGGTGGTTGAGGTTCATTTGAGGTTAAAAGATTTTATAGCAGGTGGGTGTTAAACTATGTTAAAAAATGGTGAAGGGTTATATTGACCAACACGTAAGAGGCCATATTATTTTCCTCAGAGTTAGAATCGATGGATTAGTTGAAAGATCCTAAATTTATGTGGGGTATCTATCCAAATATTAAATTCCATGTTATCATATATAGTAAATTTACATTTGGGAATATAGTAAATTAAGTGTCCCAATATGATTTGGTTTACCAAGGGTAGTCTATGGTAGTTGGAAGTACAGTTTCTCAACATGATTGTGAAGGGTTCCTTGTCTAATGTGGAGTGTAAAAAAGAGAAACTTGTTGTTGGGGTGTTCACATTGTCAGTTCCTTATTCTTTTTTGTTAGACCACCAACACAATTTCATGTAATTTAGTCAATTCAGTATATTTAATCTATTTTTTCATAATCCTATGATGTCATGTTGATGGTGTGTCCATGGAAAAGTTCTATAAGTGTTTCTTTTAGGATAGGAATTCTTGGTTAGACGATTGTAATTCACAACTATGGGGAATCATATGATTCAATACATCATGGATCCATCCCATGTTCCTGAAGTTAATCGTTTCACATAGTTGGAAAATTATTGAGTGTGGTAAAAAAATATAGATCCAAATTTGTTTCTCTAGTTTTAGAGAAGAAATTGTTTTAGTTTTCCCTTCCCGTAGTGGTCTATTTTGGACCCCCCCCCCATTCTTCTTTTAATGGTTTTAGTGGATTTTTTTGGAATGGTTTTAATTTTTTAGTATTTTTTGTGGGATATATCTTATGGAAATTATGAATCTCAGATATATGCAGTGTTTAATCTTACTCTATTTCATTGGGCCCCCCTTATGTTGGAGGTTTTTTGTTAGTTAGTTAGTTCCATAATGGTGGGGAGACCCTCTATGGGTCTCGTTGATGTCTTCTATTAAACTGATCTAGTGTAATTAGGTAAGTTAAGAGGTATTATCAATGTTATTGGTTTTTTTATTTGTGGGTTTTTAATGGGGTGTATAACTATTAGGATAGAGTCTTAATATGGTGGGGACACCACCATAAGATTATCTCGTAGAAAACTCAGTTTTCAAGGAGATCATGATGGGGTAGTATCTTGTTATTGACCTTCCCAACCCTAATTATGGAAGTTCTTATAGAATAGGTAGTGGGTCGTGTGATGATTACTCATGAAAATTTTGAACGGACCATGATGGGTTTTTAATAGTGATAATTTTATTAGAGTTGATGTTATTTGTTATTGTTAGGTTAAGTTTGGTGATATGAGTCCTTTAGCCTTCATCCATGCATTTTCCAGTTCCATTCCTTGAACATCATGAGTTGTTTCTTTGGATGATGAACTCGTTCCTTGAGGATATCCTTTACAACTTACTTTGGATCTTGATGTTTTAGGTTTCAGTTGAAAATTAACTTCTCACATCCCAGTCCTCTAATGGCTAGGGTTTCATTTTGGGTTTTGGAATGTTTGTGTTTCGATTATTTATGTATAGAGGATCTTTATGGGGGAAGAAAGTTTTATGTTGGGGATAATTGTCACAACACAACCCATAAATATTAATTATTTTAATTATTTAATTATTTGTATCTTTTATCTTTTATTTTTATTTTTGGTCCTGTCCAACTTTAGGTTTCAAAATTTTGGGATTTTAGTATGGGCACATGGTTGGTTCACAGTTAGTAAAAACCATGAAAAACTCATGAATATTGTCTGTTGTTATTGATGGAGTCAAATCTCACTGATGGTGCATTGTTTCCCAAATTGTGTGGTGCTCTAGGGGACTAGTTTGGTGCACACGGTTGGGGAATGGTTTTTCAAACCGTGCAGCCAAACCATGCACAATATCTAACCATTAAAAAACAAAAAATAGAAATTTTTTAATAATGGTTTTATTATTATCATCATTATTATGATTATTATTATTATTAAACACTAAAATGGGTCCCCCCCCGCCACCTATATACGCATGAAAATCCCATCCATCTCGATATCAAACACTCGTCCTTTTGGGATCTCTCGCACACACGACCCCCCCCCCCCCCCCGCTCCATTTAGTCACTGATTCTGCTTTCTATTTTTGGTGTGATCTACTCTAATGAGTTTCTTCTCTCCTTATAATTCCTTATTCATATTCTTTTCTTGGATTTATTTTCTCCCATGTGGTTCCAATGAATTAGTTTTAACCCTAACCCTTGGGTATTTCTCTTTCTCCTCCTTGATGTCTAGGGTATTTGGGCCCCATGGGGACTGATTTTAGCAATTTCCATCAATTGAAATGAATTTAGTATGGTTTTTGGGTAGGTTTTGTTCCATTATTCATTTTTTAAAATTTTAAATAAAGCATATTGTAATTTTTGATTATCTGGTGTTTTTATAGTGTGTTATGGACCACCGTTCATGAAGGTGACAAGCAAACATTTTCATGGGTAAGGCATATATATACATTTTTTATATAATCTCTCATGGTGAGGTAAATATATACATTGAAAATAGTGATATATATATATGTGTGTGTGTATGTATGTGATCATATATGATATAATGATAAGAATTCTCCTCCATTTAGGAATGAAACTTGGAATTACATGGTATATTGGTGGGAAGACAAGGTTTAGTATACGAGGTGATTCGGAAGGACTGCGGCCCAATTTCCATAGCAGGATTATGGACCTTCATGTCCATTGTTAATCTTTGAGAGTATGAGGATCCTAGGACCCCCAAATAACCAATTTTATTAGGTATTTCAGATGGTGCTTGATATAATTTATCCCTTTTTTCTATGGTACTACTTATACTAAATTTTGTTTCTCTATTTTCCTTTCATTTTAAAAATAATGAAACTTTTTTACCTTCCATTATTGTGTGGAACCTGGTGAAATTATTCCTTTTCTGTATAATCTTTTATGTAAATAGGTTTTTGGATAAACTCTTTCTCCTCTTAAAAACCCCTAAAACCCCAAAAAAATCACTAAGAAAACCATAACAACTTAAATACCCATAAAACCACAAAAAAACCCTAAAAATTATAAAAAAACTGAAAACCCAAAAACCCTAAAAATCATTAAAACCCCAAAAAACAAAAAAAAACTAAAAAACCCTAAAATGAAAAAACCCTTAAAAACTAAAAACCCATATGTAAACCAAAAAACCAAAAAACATATAAAACCCCTAAAAACCAAAAAACATTAAAGAACCTATAACACCTAAATGAACCAAAAACCCCTAAAAACCAATAAAATCCATTAGAACTCCTAAAAACATTAAAACCCATAAATATATAGAAAAACCCTAAATCTACTTGAAACTATAAAAACACTTTAAACCTATAAAAATGTTAAATACTTTAAAAACCCTTAAAATCACTATGAAATTCAAAAAAACCCTAAAACCTATAAAAACCCTAAAACCCTAAATAACCCTAAAAACACCCAAAATTTTCAAAAAAATCCAGAAAAATCCTTAAATATCACTAAAAATCCCCAAAATAATAAAAAACCATAGAAACCCTAAAAAAACAAAGAAAACCTGAAAAACCCAAAAACACACAAAACCCCTAAAAATTTAAAAACATAAAAACCCCATCAAACCCTAAAAACCTCAAAATCCCTAAAATTCATGAAATCCATAAAAATTATAAAAATCCCAAAAAATGAATAAATACATAAACAACCCTAAAAACCAAGAAAAAAATATGAGAAACCTAAAAACCAAAAAACAATTCAAACACCCAGTAACCTAAAAATGATAAAATACCAAAAAACCCATTAAAATAAAAAAACACCTCAAAATACAAAAAATACCATAAAAACCTGTAAAAATAGTAAAAAATTCCTCAAATATAAAAATTGAAAAAATACAAAAAAAACTATGAAATCCCTTAAAACCCCTAAAAAGGTTAAAAAATCTAAAAACAAAAAAACCCCTAAAAACATTAAAAAAATTTTAAAAACTCAAACAAAATCATAAAAACCCTAATAACCCTATGAAAATAAAAAACCAAAAAAGGCCCTAAAAATTCAAAAAACTTAAAAACCCTTAAACCCTTAAAAACCCATAACTTTTAAAAACCTCTTAGACACTATAAAATACCTAAAAATGTTAAAACCCCAAAAAACCCCTATAATCCCAAATAAATTCATAAAACCATAGAAATATATAAAAATTCAAAAATTCCTAAAAATCCCTAAAAACATTAAAAACCATAAATACATTAAACACCCAGGGAATCCTTAAAAACCTAAAAACACTTAAAACCCCTAAACCACGAATGAACTGTTGGATAACTCCATGGATCGACTGTCCTCTGGATGAAATCCTGTAGGTACCTCAAGGCCTCCAACACATGTCCATTAATGATCCCAATGCAAGGCTGATGGAGTTGGATGGAATTTTACTAGTGCACATCACTTCCCAGATTCAGTGCTATAGATACATTAACTTTGATACTGTCATCTGGAAGCCGAATCTGATTGGTCATCTCACTACAAGAGAGTTATATAATCACAAATGCCGGCAAGGTCTGGACTCCCCCTCATGGGTTCTGAAATTTAAGTGCCAATTCATTCCCCCTAGACACTTCCTTCTTATTTGGAGGATCTGGATAAATCGGCTGCCTATGCATAGTCAGTTACAAAGAGATGAAAGGAAACTTGATTCGGTCTACAGCCTTTGTCTACTGGATGATGAAAGTGTACAAAACCTCTTTTTTGAATGCAACCTTTATCATAGATTATAGAATCACATACAAGATGTCTTTGGTCTTTGTTTTCCCTCTGGAACCTTTGTCCAAAGGATTATTTTTATTACAGAATTCAATTGCAGTGATCAAATTCATAACCTTCTTCTTGCTAAATCAGCAGCAACCGTTTCCTTCTTAGGGGATGTGAGGAATTCTTCTATGTTCCGGAATAAATCATGTTCCCTACATGAGGGTACTATCTCCATGCATAGTGTTGTTCGAATGGCTAGGTGTATCCAAGCAGGTATTATGAATAACTGCTTTAATGATCTTGTCACCCTCCGCACTCTTAGTGTTTCTGGTAGGGTTTAAAAATCAATGTTGATGAAGTTCATCTGATGGATCCCACCAATCCCATCATGGATCAAAGTTAATGTTGATGGTGCTGCAGTAGGTTCACCAGGCCCTTCAGGCTGTGGTGGTGATTTCCGCACCTGTCGACGCTTTGTCAAGGGAATTTTTTATCATGTTAATGGGAATGGTTGTGCCTATTAAATATAGATCTGGGCTATCATCAAGGATATACATTTCGCAAACCAATTTTGTTGGATTCATCTCTGGATCGAATCTGACTCGATGCTTGCGGTGGAGGCTCTTCGTCAAAATTCCAGAAAGGCTCCATGGCGGCTTCTACCCCAATGGGTTGAATGTCTTAGCTTATCCAAGAATCTGACTCTCAGGATCACTCATGCATACAAGGAAGTTAATATGGTAGATGATGTTCTTTCCAAAATGGCTATTGAAGAATGCTGATCACGGTGGCCTTTTAATGCTCCTTCTTTTTGCGTGTCCCATGTTGACTCTGACATGAATGGTACTACACATACTCGAATGTACAAGTCCCCCTTGTAAAGCCTTGTACTTTTATTTTATTTATAATTTGAGTCACCAAGATCCCTGCTTTGTCTGTGCCTTCTTTTCCCTAAAACCCGAAAAAGACCAAAAAACTCTAAATTCCCCAAAACCATAAAAACCCATAAAAACCATAAAAACCCCTAAAACCCCATAAAAACCATAAACAACCACCAAAAACTCTGAAACCCCTTTAAACTCTTAAAACATTAAAAACTATAAAAAACATAAAACCATAAAAAACTCAAAAAACCATAAAGCCCAAAAAAATGAAAACCCTACAAACCAAAAAATCCCTCAAAATCCATAAAAACGAAAAAACCCCAATAAAGACTAAAAAATCCCAGAAATTCCCTAAAAACATAAAAATACTAAATACCATGAAAACCCTAATAAATCCATAAAACCCTAAAAAAATCCCATAAAACAATAAAAACCCTATAAACCCCTAAAAACATTAAAAACCCTAAAACCCAACAATGTAACTAAAAACCATAAATCCCATAAAAATCATAAAAATACCAAAAAGTAGATAAAAACTAGAAAACCCTAAAAATCCTAAAAATGCAAAGAAGACCATAAAACTAAAAACACTTAAAAAAAATAATACGTTAAAAATGATAAAAAACATAAAAATCCCTAGAAACTATCAAAATCACTAAAGAAATCTATAAACCTTAAATATCCTAAAAACCTAAAAGCCCTAAAAATTTAAAAATCGTAAAAATCCTAAAAACCCTTAGGAAAACCTTAAAAACTAAAAAACTCTTAAAACCCCTAAAACTGAAAAATGCTAAGAACCATAAAAACCACAAATAATACCCCAAAACCTATAAAAACCATAAAACCCATAAAAGGGGGATTATCCATTATAAAATAAATAAGAAGGCCTTCGGTCCATTTAGACTAAAACACTATACAAAACATAAAAACCCTAAAATAATCAAATCTATAAAATCCCTAAAACCCATAAAAATTCTAAAAAGGGACAAAAAATCCCTAAAAATTAAATATACTTTAAAACCCTGAAACCCATTAAGAAAACAATAAAAATATCAAAACAACTAAAAACCTTAAAAAAATTAATAAATTCTTAAAACCATAAAAACCATTAAACCTTTCAAAATACCTAAAACCCTAAACCCATAAAAAACATAAATTCCCAAAAAATACATAAAAATGTAAAAAACCCTAAAAATCATTAAAACCCATTAGAAAACCTTATAAATTTAAAAACACATAAACCCCTAAAAACCTTAAATACACAAAAACCCCAAAGGAGACCCAAAAACCCCAAAAACTATAAAAACTAATAAAACCCCCTTGAAACATTAAACCCCTAAAAACAAATAAAAACCCCAAAAATCACTAAAAACCTTACAAACCCTATAAAACCCTAAAAACATTCAAAAATTGAGAGAAATATTTAAAACCATAATAATTCAAAAAAAAGTAAAACCCCTAGAAAACCATAAAACCCCTAAAAATAATAAAAAACACTAAAAACCCTCTAAACCCATAAAAACCCAAAAAATACTAAAAAAAATTCAAAAACTCCAAATTATTGTAAGCTACACATAAAACCCTAAATCCAATGGAACATTAAAAATATAAAAGAACTTATAATGCCTACAAATCCTAAAAATGATAAAAACACTAATAAACCATCAAAATTCCTAAGAACCTAAGAACCATAAAATCCGAAAAATCCTCAAACACCCTAAAATTGTAAAAAAAAACCTAGAGTCCATGAAAACCCTTATGAAATCCAAAAAAACCAAAAATAGTTTAAACCCATAAAAACCAAAAAATTATAAATCCCTTAAAAACAAGAAAATCCCTAAAATACAGAAAAAGAATAAAAACCACTAAAACCCAGTAAAACCCTAAAAATAAAAAACCATTAAAAAACCCATTCAAAACCCTAAAAAAATTAAAAACAATAAAAAAACTTAAAACCCTTAAAAACTCAAAAAACAAAAAAAAATCCACAGACAACTTCCCCTAAAAACCCTAAAAATCACTAAAAACACTAAAAAACCTTAATATTCTTAAAAATCCCTAAAAACATAAAAACCCAGAAAACCATAACAAACCCTTAAAAACATAAAAATAAAAAAAACACCTAAAACCCCAAAAACCTTTATTATCCCTAAAAACCATAAAATGTATAAAAAACTAAAAAACCTCTAAAAATCCCTAAAAACTTAAAAAATCCTAAAAACCCTAAAAACTTTGAAAATGCTAAATTAATAAAATTAGTTAAACCCCCATAAAATATAAAAAACACCGTAACCCCGAAATACCTTAATACCTAGAAAATTCCTAAAAAACTAATAAACCAAACAAATCCTAAAAATACCCTAAAAATAAAAAAACAGAAAAAACCTAAAAACACTAAAAACCCCAAAGAAAATCTTGAAAATCTAAAAACACTTAAAACCTTTAAAAACCAAAAACACTAAAGACCATAAAACTATTAAATCCATATAACCCCCCCAAAAACCATAAAACCCCTAAAACCTAGGGAAAAACCCTGAAACCCATAAAAACACTAAAACCCACAAAAAACTCTTTAACCCACAATAACATTAAAAACCTCAAAAAACCCTAAAAACCCTCAAAATCCCTAAAAACCATCAATGCCTATAATAGTAATAAAAACCCTTAAATATTCCTAAAAATGTAAAAACCATAAAAACCATGAAAACTAAAAAATCTTTTAAAACCTAACAACAATTTAAACCCCTAAAACCCATAGAATTCTAAAAATCCTAAAAATCCTAAAACACTAAAAATACCTAGAAACCCTCAGAATCCTTAAAACCCCAAAATACCATAAAATAAAAAAAATTCCCTAAATACCCTTAAAAGGAAAAAAACCTTAAACCCCTTAAAAAACTAATAAAACCATAAAAACATAAAAAAACATAAAAACATGAAAAGAACTAAAAAATAATAGAAAACCTAAAAGACCCAAAAAAAATTACCATAAAACCACTATAATCCCATGAAACCCTTAAAAACACACAAAAACTTAAAAACCCTAAATCACACTATAAATATAAAACCACTAAAATATCTAAAAACCCTTTGAACCTATACAAACTTTAAAAAAATATCAAGTCATTAAAAACCCCAAGAAAACATAGAAACCCCTAAAATACCTAAAAACCCCTTAAAACTCCTAGGAACCCAAAAACATCTAAAAATCACTTAAAAACAAAAAAAACATGAAATCCATAAAAACATACAAACCCTAAAATCCCTTAAAACCCCAAGAATATCTTAAAAACATAAAATACTTAAAAATCCTAAAAAACTCAATATTTTAAAATTCCAAAAACCTCTAAAAACAATTAAAATCACTAAAAACAATAAAAAACATAAAAATCATAAAAATCGTTAAAATACATAAAATGTAAAAAAAACCCCTCAAAACCCGAAGAATTAGTAAAATCCAAAAAACCCTAAAATACCCAAAAACCAAAAAATCCTTAAAATACCCTTAAAAACTCAAAAACACTAATATCCCATAAAAAATCTAAAAACCAAAAAGAATATGCAAAAAAATCCATCAATCCCATAATAACGTTAAAGAAATATATTAACCCTTTAAAATCCTAAAAATTATTAGAAACCATAAAATCCCAAAAAACAATAAAATCCCAAAAAATCCTAAAAACCATCAAAAAACATTAAAACTAACTAACTATGTAAAAACTCATAATACCATAAAAACCCAAATAAATCATCAAAAACATAAAAAACATAAAACCCCTAGAAGCCCTAAAATGTTCTAATAACCTTAAAAAACCCTAAATCCAACAAAATCCATAAAAGCCCTAAAACCCCATAAAAATCCTAAAAACCCTTAAAAACGCAAAAAACAGAAAAACCCAAAAACCATGAAAACCCATAAGTAACCCACAAAAATTTAACTCACATAACACCCCCAAAATCCAATAAAAAACTAAAAATCCTAAAATCCCTGAAAACCTATTAAACCCCCTAAAAACCTTAAAGAAACCTAAAACCTGTAAAAACAATAAAACCCACCAAATATTATAAACACACTTATAAACCCAATAATGGTTTGGAAAATTTTAAAAATCATAAAAAATAATAAAAATAAATAAAACCCTAACCCCCCCCCCCACACTAGAAACCATAAAACCCTTAAAAACCATCAAAATCTCTAAAATCCCTTAAAAAGATAAAATCCAAAAAAATCTCTAAAAATCACTTAAAAAGTGAAGAAAACCTAAATTCGTGATAAAACCTAATAAACACATAAAAACATAAAAACACTTAAAACAACTAAAAATCTAAAAAACTCTAAAATCTCAATAACCCCTCAAAATACATGAAGCCTAAAAAGCCCGAAAAATCATAAAAACCCCTAAAAACCCAGAAAACCCCTAAAATTCACTAATCTCTAGAAAACCCCGTCAAAAACCTACAAAAATTAAAAACTATAAAAATCATTAAACCCATAAAAACTCAAAAAACAAAAAAACAAAAACCCCACAAAAACCTACCCCTAAACCCCTAAAAATCACTAAAAACACTAAAAACCCATAATATACTTCAAAATACCTAAAACAAAAAAACCCTAAAAACCATAAGAGACCCTTAAAAACCTAAAAAAAATCCCTTACACCCCCAAAAAACCCCTAAAAATTTTTATAATCCCTAAAAACCATAAAAAGTATAAAAAACTAAAAAACCTCTAAAAATCCCAAAAAACATAAAAAACCATAAAAACCCAAAAAAACTAATATAATGTTAAAATCTAAAAAACAGTTAAGCCCCCATAAAAAAACACTAAATCCCTTAAAAACCCAAATACCAAGAAAATTCCTAAAAAACCAAAAAATCAAACAAGTCCTAAAAGTGCCCAATAAGTCAATAAAACATAAAACCCCTAAAAACACTAAAACCCATTAGAAAATCTTGAAAACCTAAAACACTTAAAACCTCTAAAAAACTAAAAAAACCTTAAAGGAAATAATACCCCAAATGCCCTAAAACCCCTAATACCATAAACCTATAAAACACGTATAAAAATCCAAAAAACCCCTAAAAACACTAAAACCCACTAAAAACTCTTTAACCCCCTGAAACGTTACAACCTCAAAAAACCCTAAAAGCCCTCAAAATACCTAAAACCTTTTAACACCTATAGTAATACTAAAAACCATTAAATACTTCTAAAAATGTAAAAGATAATAAAAACCATGAAAAATTAAAAAATCCTTAAAAACCTAACAACACTTAAAACCCCTAAAACCCATAATATTCAAAAACCCCTAAAAATCCAAAAAACACTAGAATTCCCTAGAAACCCTCAGAATCCTTAAAACCCCAAAATACCATAAAATACTAAAATTTCCCCAAAAATACCTAAAAAGGAAAAATCCCTTAAACCCCTTAAAACTGTAATAAAACCCTAAAAATATAAAAAAAATAAAAACACGAAAATAACTAATAAATATTAGAAAACCTAAAATACCCAAAAAATACCATAAAACTACTAAAATCCCATAAAAAATAAAAACTCAAAAAACTATAAAAACCTTAAACCCGCTAAAAATAAAAAACAACTAAAAACACTAAAAACCCTTTAAACCCATACAAACGTTAAAAAACTCTCAAGTCATTAAAACCCCCATTAAACAAAAAAACCCCCTTAAATACCAAAAACCCCTAAAACACCTAAAACCCCAAAACTCCTCAAAATCCCTAAAAACAATAAAAATCCTAAAAAACCATGAAATAAATAAAAACATAAAAAAAACCTAAAATCCCTTAAAAACCCAAGAATACCATAAAAACATAAAAATACATAAAAATCCTAACAAACCCCAAAATTTTAAAATCCCTAAAACCCCTAAAAACCATAAAAATAACTAAAACACTGAAAAACATAAAAATCATAAAAATTCTCAAAATCCCTAAAAAGTAAAAAACCACTCAAAACCCTAAGAAACAATAAAAACCAAAAAACCGAAAACCATTAAAAATTCTAAAAACCCTAAAATACAAAAAAAAACCAAAAATCCATAAAATACCCTTAAAAAATAAAAACACTAATATCCCATAAAAACTCTAAAACCATGAAAAGTATGAAAAAAATCATTTTATCCCCTAAAAATTTTAAAGAACTATATTAACCCTTTGAAATCCTAAAAACAATTAAAACCCTTAAAACCCCAAAAAACAATAAAAAGGCTTAAAACCCTTAAAACCATCAAAAAACCATAAAACTCCCAAAACATGTAAAAACTTCTAATAACTTAAAAATGCAAAGAAATCCGTAAAAACCTAAAAAACATAAAACCCATAGAAACCCAAAAATGTGATAAAAACCTTACAAAACCTTAAAACCCCACATAATCAATAAAAACCCTAAAACCCCATAAAAATCATAAAACCCTAAAATCAAAAAGTGTATAAAAACTATAAACCCATAAAAACCCATAAGTAACTCATAAAAACCTAAAATCACTTAAATCCCCCACAAAATATACAAAACTAAAAAACCTAAGAACCCTAAAAACTCTTAAAAACCATTAAACCCCCAAGTAAACATTAAGAATCCTAAACCCTGTAAAAACAATAAAACCCACTAAATATTCTAAAGACCGTTTTAAACCCAAAAAATGTTAGGAGAATTTTAAAAACCATAAAAATAATAAAAATAAATAAAACCCTAACCCCTCCCCCCAAACCATGGAAACAATTAAAACCTTAAAAACCATCAAAATAGCTAAAATTCCTAAAAAACTTATCATCCAATAAAAATCCCTCAAAATCAATTAAAAACTAAAGAAACCCTAAGACCCTTATAAAACCTAAAAACCCCTTTAAAACATAAAGACACTTAAAAAAACTAAAAACTGAAAAAATCTAAAATCCCCAAGCCTCTCAAAAATCAAGAAGCCTGAAAATCCCAAAAAAGAATAAAACACCCTAAAAACCCAGAAAAACCCTAAAAATAAGTAAACTCTAAAAAACACCTTCAAACCCCTAAAAAATTAAAAACTATAAAAAAACATAAAACCCCTAAAACTAAAAAAAACAAAAAAACAAAACATCCACAAAATACTACACCGAAAAATTACAAAAAACACGAAAAATCCATAATAATAAAAAAATACCTAAAAACATAAAATCCATGAAAACCATAACAAACCCTTAATAACCTAAAAAAATCCTTAAAACCCATAAAAATTATAAAACCCTCATAATCCCTAAAAATGATAAAAATTATAAAAAACTAAAAAGCCTCTAAAAATCCCTAATAACGAAAAAACACTCAAAACCATAGAAAACATAGAAAATGTTAAAATCATAAAAATAGTTAAACCCTGATGAAATATAAAAAATCACTAAAATCCCTAAATTCCCTAACATTTAGAAAATTCTGAGAAAACCAAAAAAATCCTAAAAATTTAATAAAAATCAATAAAAACATAAAAACATTGAATACAATTAAAACCCCTTAAAAATAATGAAAACCTAAAAACACATAAAACCTCTAAAAACATAAAAAACTAAAGACCATAATAAATTAAAACACCTAAACCCCTAAAACCATAATACTTTTAAAACTTGTAGAAACCCCCTAAAAACCCATAAAAAACTAAAACACAATAAATACTCTTTAACCCACTAAAACCTCAAAAACCTGACAAACACTAAAAGTCCTCAAAAGTCATATAAACCCACAATGCCTATAATAATACTAAAAACCTTAAATATTCCTAAAAATGTAAAAAACCATAAAAAAATGAAAAGCAAAAAAAGAATAGTTTAAAACCAAACAACACTTAAAACACCTAAAACAAAAAAAATTCTAAAACCCCTAAAATACTAAGAACACTAAAAAACCCTAGAGAACCTAAAAATCCTTAAAACTCCAAAATACCGTAAAATATAAAATTTTCCAAAAAATCACAAAAAAGGGAAAAACCCTTAAACCCCTTATAACCCCTAATAAAACCATAAAAACATTAAAAATATAAAAATATGAAGAAAACTAAAAAATCCTAGAAAACCTATTAGACCAAAAAAATACCATAAAACTCACTAAAATCCCACAAACCCCATAAAATCTCACAAAACCATAAAAACCCTAAAACCTAATAAAAATATTAATACAATAAGAAAACTAAAAATCATTAAACCCATAAAAACGTTAAAAAACACTCAAGTCATTAAAAACACAAAAAAAGACATAAAACCCCCTTAAATACCCAAAAAAACACAAAACCCCCCAAGAACCCTTAAACTATTCAAAATCTCTAAAAACAATAAAAAAACAAAAAAAACCATGAAATCTATAAAAACATAAAAACCCTTAAATACCTTAAAACCCCCAGAATGCATTAATATCATAAAATACTTAAAAATCCTAAAAAAACTCAAAATTTTAAAATTCATAAACCCCTAAATACCATAAAAACACTAAAAACACCAAAAATTAAAAATCATAAAACTAATTAAAATCAATAAAAAGTAAAAAAACCCTCCAAACCCTAAGAAACATTAAAAAAATTACAAAAAACCCTAAAAATAGTAAAAACCCTAAAACGCCCAAAAACTCAAAACACAAATATCCCATAAAAACCAAAAAACCATGAAAAAAAATGAAAAAAAAATCATTTAATCCCCAAATAACGTTAAAGAACTATATTAACCCTGTAAAATACTAAAAACTATTAAAAAAATTAAAACCCAAAATAACAATAAAACCCCTAAAACCGTAAAAACCATCAAAAAACAAAAAAACTCCCTAAATATGTACAAAATCTTAATACCATAAAAACCTAATGAAATCATTTAAAACCTAAAAAGGAATAAAAACCCTAGAAACCCTAAAAAGTGCTAAAAACCTTACAAAATCGTGAAACCCCACATAATCCATAAGAACCCCTAAAACCCCATACAAATCCTAAAAAATACAAAAAAACATAAAAAACATAAAAACCCTAAAACCATGAAAACCCATAAGTAACCCATAAAAAACTAAAATCACTTGACTCCCCCAAAAACCAAAAAAATTATAAAAAGCCTAAAAACCCTTAAATACCATTAAACCCCCTAGAAACCTTATAGAAACCTAAAATCTGTAAAAACATTAAAACCCACTAAATATTCTAAAGACCATTTTAAACCCAAAAATGTTATGAAAATATTAAAAACCATAAAGATAATAAAAAAATCAATAAAATCCTAACCCCCAAACCCTAGAAACCATAAAACCCTTAAAACCATCAAAATCGCTAAAAGCCCTAAAAAACGTAAAATCCAAACAAATCCCTAAAATTCACATAAAATGTAACGAAACTCAAAAACCCTTATAAAACCTAACAAACCCTTTAAAACCATAAAACACTACAAATAACTAAAAATCACAAAAAATATAAAATCCCAAAAACCAATCAAAAAATGAAGAAGCTCGAAAAGCCATAAAAAGCCTAAAACCCCATAAAAACCCAGAAAAACCCTAAAAACTCTAAACTCTTAAAAACTCCTTCAAAACCCTAAAATCTTAATAACTATAAAAACCTTAAAACACCTAAAAACTCTAAAAAAACCAAAAAACCCACAAAAACTACCCCTAAAACCCCTAAAATCACTAAAAACACTAAAACCCATAATATTCATAAAAATACCTAAAAAATTAAAAACCCTTAAAACCATAAAAAACCCTTAAAACACAAAAAACACAAAAAACTCTTTAAACCCCTAAAAATTTAAAAACCTTCATAATCCCTAAACACCATTAAATGTATAAAAAACAAAAAACAACAATAAAGATCACTTGAAACGTAAAAAAACATAAAAAACACTAAAAAACTAAGAAAATGTTAAAATTGTAAAAATAATTAAACCACCATAAAATATACAAAACACATGAACCCCTAAAAACCCTAAAACCTAGAAAATTCCTAAAAAACAAAAAAATCAAACAAATATTAAAAATGCCCTAAAAATGAATAAAAACAAAAAAACCCTAAAAACATTGAAAACCCCATAAAAAATATTAAAAACCTAAAAAAACTTAAAAATTCTAAAAACCTAAAAAACACTAAATAAAATAAAACCCTAAAACCGCTAAAACCATAAAACCCCTAAAACCCATTGAAAAACCCAAAAACCCCATAAAAGCACTAAAACCCACTAAAAACTCTTTAACCCCCTAAAACGTAAAAAATATGAAAAAACCCTAAAAGCCCTCAAAATACCTAAAACCCCTTAATGCCTATAATAATACTAGAAACCCCTTAAATATTCCTAAAAATTTAAAAAACCATAAAAACCATGAAAAAATAAAAAATCCTTTAAAACCTAACATTACATAAAATGCCAAAAACACATAAAATTCTAAAACCACTAAAAATCCTAAAAATACTAAAAATCCCTAGAAACACTAAGAATTCGTAAGACCCCAAAATAACATAAAATACAAAAAAATTATCCAAAAATCCATAAAAAGGAAAAAACCCTCAAACCCCTTAAATGCATTAATAAAACTATATAACATAAAAAAATAAAAACATGAAAAGAACAAAAAAACACTAGAAAATATAAATGACCAAAAAATACCATAAAACCACTAAAATCCCATAAAACCCATAAAAACCCAAAAAACCTTAAAAGCACTAAATCCTATTAAAAATATAAAACCACTAAAAACTCTAAAAACCCTTTAAACCCATACAAACGTTAAAAAAACTCTCAATTCATTAAAACCCTGAAAAAAACATAAAATAACTTTAAATACCCAAAACCCCTAAAACACCTAAGAACCTACAACACCTCAAAATCCCTAAAAACAAAATAAAAATAGAATAAAAACATAAAATCCATTAAAACATTAAACCCTGAAATCCATTAAAAACCCCATAATACATTAAAAACACAAAAGACTTAAAAATCCTAAAAAACTCAAAAATTTTAAATCCCTAAAACCCATAAAAACCATATAAATCACTAAAACACTAAAAAAGCATAAAAATCATAAAAATCCATAAAATACTTATAAAGTAAAAAAACCCTCAAAACCCAAAGCAACATTGAAAAAAAAGTAACCCAAAACACCAAAAACGCTAAAAACCCTAAAATACCCTAAAAAAATAAAACACTAATATCCCATAAAACTCTAAAAACCACTAAAAATATGAAAAAAAATTATTTTAATCCCCTAATAATGTTAAAGAAAAATATTAACCCTTAAAAACCAAAAAACTATTAGAAACCTTAAAAGCCCCCCAAAACCATAATAAACATAAAAACCATCACAAAAACCATAAACCTCCCTAAATATGTAAAAAATCTTAATTCCTTTAAATCACAAAGAAATCCTTAAAAATATAAAAAAATGTAAAACCCCTAGAAACCCTAAATAGTGATAAAAACCTTACAAAACCCTAAGACCCCACATAATACCTAAAACCCTAAAACCCATTAAAAATCCAAAAAATATCACTAATAAACAAAAAAAACAAAAAAACCATAAAACCATGAAAACCCATAAGTAACCCATAAAAACATAAAATCACATAAGGCCCCAAAAACTAAAAAAATACTAGACATCCTAAAAACCCTAAAAACCCTAAAAACCCTAAAAACCCATCAAACCCCTATAATCCTTAAAGAAACCTAAAACCTATAAAAATAATAAAAACTGCTAAATATTCTAAAGACCCTTTTATACCCCAAAAATGTTAGTAAAATTTTAAAAACCCAAAAAATAATATAAATAAATAAAATCCTAACCCCCCAAACCTTAGAAATAATAATACCCTTAAAAACCAACAAAATCACTAAAATCCCTAAAAAAATAAAATCCAAAAAAAATCCCTAAAAAACACTAAAATTGTAAAGAAAACAAAAAACCTTGATAAAACCTAATAAATTCTCAAAAAACTAAAAACACTTCAAAAAAATAAAAATATAAAAAACTCTAAAATCCACAAAACCCCTCAAAATATCATGAAGCCTGAAAAACTAAAAAAAATCCAAAAAAACACAAAAATCCCTAAATACATAGAAACCCTATAATCCTTGAAAACCCAGAAGAAAACCTAAAAACCCTAAAAAAAATTAAACCCACTAAAAATAAAAAAAGGATTAAAACCCAAGAAGTCCCTATAACCCCTAAAAACTAATAAACCCATAATCTCAAAAAAAGCTTAAAAAACATAACACGTCATTAAAACCCTAAAACCGACAAAAAATAAAAAAAAATCTTTAAACCAGAACAAATGTTCAAAAATTATACAAAACCTTAAAAAAACAATAAAACTAAAAAACCATACCACCCCAAAAAAACCCGAAAAACATTAAAACCCTAAATACCCTAAAACCCCTAAAATCACTAAAACCCCTAAAACCCCTAAAAATCCCAAAAATCCATTATATACCTATCAATGTAAAAAATCCAAAAAAACCCCTAATGAAAATTGAAAAACCTAAAAAGGAATAAAACCCCTGGAATACCTAAAATTGTTAAAACCCTAAAAACCATAAAAACCCAAAAATACTCAAAATACCAAAATTCCATAAAATCCTACCCCCCCCCCAAACAAAAAAAATGTAAAAACCCCCAAAAAACCATGGAGATACCCTACAAAATTCTAAAAAAATTAAAAACACTTTACACCCCCAAAAAACATAGAATCACTAAAAACACTAAAAAATACTTAAAACTCAAAAAACCCTATGAACCATCAAAATCCATATAAAACCTAAAAATATGTTAAAATCCTATAAAAAAGTTAAGCCCCTACAAATGTAAGAAACCCAAAAAACACTGAAAAACCCTAAGAAAAACATAAAAAACTAAAAACACATAAAACTAGAAAAAACCTAAAAAATGAAGATAAACATAAAAGGCATCTAAATATTATAAACCCCTAACCCCCTAAAAACCAATAAAATCACTAAAAACTCATAAAAACCTTAAACCCACTAAAAACACTAAAACCCCTTTGAAACCCTAAAATATGAAAAAAAAATATAATAACATTAGGACCATAAACACAAAAAACCCAAAAACCCAAAAACCATGAAATCCTAAAAACCCTAAAATCCCTATAAGTACATAAAAACCATAAAAATCACAAAAAACACTAATAATCTATAAAACTAAAAAAACTATAAAAACCATGAATAACCTTATTAAAAACATAAAAACATAAAAACATAAAAACACCTAAAAACCTAAAATTTCTAAAACACCCAAACACCCAAAACCTCCTCTAAATCAATACAAACATTTAAAACCTATATAAATCCAATAAAAACCCTCAACAATCCCAAAAAAACATAAAAACTCTAAAAACCCATAAAATCACTAAGAAAATCTTAAAAACCTAAAAACACTTCAAACACCAAAAGAAATAGTAGAAACCCTAAAATGAATAAAATTACTCAAAAATCCCCTAAAACCATAGAAACGTCTAGAAACATTGTGAACCCACAAACCCCAAAAATCACTAAAACCAATAAAAACCCTTCAAACACCTAAAAATGTTAAAAATCTCTAAAAATTCATAAAGCCCCTAAAAAACACAAAAACCCTAAAAAACGAAAAGTCCATGAAAACCACAAAAAATCTAAAAACCTATAAAATCAATAAAATCCCTAAAACCCATAAAATTCATAGAAAATCCCTAAAACACTCGAAAAATGTAAAATTCCACAAAAACCTAAAATAACCTAAGAAAACCATAAAAACTAAAAACACTTAATCCCATGAAAACCTAAAAAACACTATATACATTATAAAACCGAAAACCCCGAAAACCCATCAAAATCCCTAAAAATATAATTCAATAAATATCCAAATAATACTTATAAATCCATAAAAAAGTAAAACACCCCTTAAAATGATGAAAACCCAATAATAAAACCTGAAAAACCTAAAAATATAACTCCTTAAAAACCTCAAAACATTAAAAACCATAAAAACACGGAAACCATTAAAACCCTCAAAATTTCTAAAAACCATAAAACCCTAAAAAGGATAAATTTTTTGAACAAATAACAAAAAATCCCTAAAAATGTAAAAAAAAACATATAACCTTGAAAACCCTTAAGAAACCCAACAAAATTAAAGAACACTAAAAAACCCTAAAAATGTAATAAACTCTAAAGACCCTGAGAACCCAAAAAGACCCTAAAACCATTAAAATACCCAAAACCCATAAAAACCCTAAAACACATAAACCCACTAAACCCCCACTTAAAAATAAAATAAAATAATTCCATAAGATGATAAATAAATAAATAAACATTAAACCCCTAAAAAACCCAAAAAAACCCAAAATCGCAAAAAACATAACAACCCTACAATCCCCCCAAATCCCTAAAAACCCAAAAAAACCATGAAAATCGTAAAAATTACTAAATATCATTAAAAACATAAAAAATACTAAAAACCATGAAGGCCCCCTAAGGGATACCTGAAAATCACAAACCACTTAAAACCCCAAAAACATAAAAAACACTAAAAACACTAAAATCACTAAAAACAGTAAAAACAATGAAAACCCAAAACCCCTAAAAACCATAAAAATCCCAAAATGTCAGTAAAAAATACATCAAAATTTAAAAAATCATAATAACCCATAGAAACCCAATGAAAACATTCAAAACATAAAAATGATTAAAACCCTTAAAAACCCCTAAAAACCTAAAAATTTTAAAACCCCTATTAATCGTAAACAGTACCTAAAAAATCTAAAAACCATAAAAGACCAAAAACTATAAAAACCCTAAACCCAACAAAACCCTAAAACCACTAAATACTCTAAAAACCCTTTAAACCCCTAAATATATTAAAAATAAATAAAAACATGAATTTTCTAAAAAAACTCCAAAAACCATAAAGATCCCTAAATCCCTAAAAACCCTAAGAACCATAAAAATCCTAAAAATAAAAAAATCCCTAAATATAATTATAAAAATAAAAAATCCTCAAACACCTAAAATCCATAAGAAAACCCAAAATACCAAAAATCACTTAAAACCCATGAAAACAAAAAAAATCTAAAAACCATAGGATGACTTAAAAACCTAAAACCCTCAAAATCTCTAAAAACCCTATAAATAAATAAAAATTAAAATCCATAAAAATTACTTAAAACGTAAAAACCCCCTACAAACCTTGGAAACTCTTAAGAAATCCTTGAAAACTATAAATGCTTATATACCCAAAATACCTAAAAACATTAAAAACCCTAAAAGCCCAAAAAAACCATAAACCCCCCTAAAACCCTCTAAAACCATAAAAACCACTAGAAATCTAAAACCCACTAAAATCTCAAAAATTCCTAAAAAAATTAAAAAACTATAAAAAAAATTTAAAATCTGCAAAAAACACAAAAAACTCAAGAAAAAAACTCAAAAAAACACAAAAAAAAGCGTAAAACACTAAAAAACCTTGTAGACAGTAAAACCCCTCAAAATCCATAAAAATCCTAAATACAATAAAATTGAGAAAATGACTAAAATAAAAAACCTTAATAACCTTTAATGCCTCTAAAAAACCGTAATAACCTAATGTCCCTAAAACCACTAAAAACCTAAAAATTAAAAAAACACTAAAAACCTGCAAAACCCTCAAAATATTTAAAAATCCAAAAAAACTTAAAAATACTAAAAATACCTAAAAACAAAAACACCCTCAAACCCTAAACCCCCAAATAAAACCAAAAAAAACCTAAAACACATAAAACCACTAAAATGTCAAAAACATTAAAATTCTTAAAAAACCCAAAGTCCCTAAAAACCATAAAAATTCCTAAGAACCATTATACCACCTAAAACCTTTTTAATCATTGAATATCTATGAAAACCCTAAAACCCACTAGAAATAATAAAAACCCATTTAACCACTAAAAATGATAAAAACTCTAAAAACCCTTAAAATCTCTAAAAAATTCAACAAAAACCCAAAAAACCCAAAAAAACCCAAAAAACCAAAAAACCCTAAGAAACCAAAAAAACACTATGAATCCATAAAAAATTAAAAACCATAAAAATCATTAAATATACATAAAAATCCCTAAAATCAAAAAAACATAAAAGCTAAGAAAACCTTAAAACCCTGAAAACACACAAAACCCCTAAAAATATAAAAATCACTAAAACCCCTAAAAACCCTAAAACTTCTCAAAGCCCCTAAAATCCCTAAAATCGATGAATATTATTAAAATAAAAAACAAATAAATAAAAACGTAAAATTAATAAAACCTGGAAAAAACCCTTTGAAAACCTTGAAAACTTAAAACCATTTTAAACCCCTAAAAACCTGAATGATCTAAAAGACCAAAAAAATACTAAAATCCCATAAAACACTAAAAAACCTAAAATTTACAAAAATCCCTAAAACAAAAAAAAAATTAAAATCCATAAATATTATGAAAACCCTAATAAAACCATAAAAACCTAAAAAACACTTAAAACACCTAAGAACCCCAAAAAATGTAAAACCACTAAAAACCTAAAAATTCACTAAAATGACCCTAAAACACATAAAACCCCCTAAATAATATAAAAATTCCTAAAGTATTTTAAAACCCTAAAAACCCATAAAACCCCTTTATACCCCTGAAAACTAAAAAACCCCACAAAACTCAAAAAATTGTAAAACATATAAAAAACCCCTCAAAATCCTTAAAAACCCTAAAATCCATAAAAATCCTAAAAACTGCCTAGAAACAATAAAAACAAAAAAAATATAAAAAAAAATTAAAAAACCTAAGAAAAAATTAAAAACCTAAAACCACTTAAAAGCCCTAAAAACATAAAGAACACTAAAAAACCAAAAAACACTCAATAACCATAGAACCCCAAAAACCATAAAAATCCTAAAAAAATACTTAAAATACCTAAAAATTTAATAAAACCAACCATACCAAAAAAACCTATAAAAATCTTAGAAACCTATAAGTTCTTGAAGCCCCTAAAACCCAAATAATTCAAAGAATCCAAAAAAATCAAAAAAGGAACATAAAAATTATAAATACCATAAAAAATTTAAAAACACATAAAACCCATGAAAACCCACAAAACCCTAAAAACCATTAAATAATATAAAAAAAATTGAACCCCAAAACACATTACAAAACTCAAAAAACATAAAACCTCTAAAAAGTAAAAATAAACCCTAAAGATCCAAAAAAATTCTCTAAAAGCCCGAGAAACCAAAAAAATATGAAAGAGGCCCAAAAAACCCTAAACTCATTAAAAATCCTAGAAACCTTAAAAATCATAAGAAATACTGAAAAATATAGAAACACATAAATCCCCTAAAAAATCATAAAAACCCTAAAAACCTAAATACCCTAAAACTCTCAAAATCTATAAAAATCTAAAAATGAAATAAAAATAATAAAATCCCTAAAAATAAATTAAAAAATAAAAACCTTGTAGGATCCTGAAAAATTCACAAAGAAGATTCTATCAAATTTCCCCCCCAAACTAATTGGGGAAAGGTGGGGAGAAGACTCAAAGGATGAAACAAGCCGAACTGGTCTGCAGACCAGTCTAATTAAAATGTAACGTGGACAGTTCTGCGAAGCACCCCCTCCGCGGACTGCTGTCATTCACGGGATGGAGGCAGAGATCCTCGACGGGCGCTAAGCAGCACGGGCGCCAAACTGGTCCACTATCACAAACTGCCCCAGCCACGGACCGCGTTGACTGGCCCAGTCCGCATCCACTGTCGTTCGCAGAATGGAGGCGGAACCCTGTGTGGCCGCAAAGCAATCCCCACGATAGTTTGGTTCGCGGTGGAGATGCGTTCTATTCCCCCCCCCCCCCCCACGAGTTACGGATTGACCAAGTCATCCATAAACTAGGTTTTAGGTCATGAGCCTCCACAAAAGGTGATGCGTGACCACAGATACATCCCTTTCCCCGCTCTATAAAAGGAGATGGAGGGGGAAAAGGAAGAGGAGGATTTTGGGGGAGATCTATTAGATTTAGGTGGAAGGATTTTGAAGGAATGATCTTAGGATTTCGCAAACTGCGAAGTTCCAGTTCGTGAACCAGAACCGGTATGAAGCTAGAAGCGAATTAATAAGGAACTGAAAATGCATAACAACTTGGTGAACCGTGAACTTAAAATAATAAAGAAAAGAAAACTGCGAACCGTGGCCCCTCTGCGGATGCACTCCCCATGTACCGGGGAGTTTATGCCCCTTTTCTGATCCGTCGCACCACGTAGCACCCTCATACACGGGCAAATACCTTACTGATGAACCTCTGATCGGCGTCTCCCTCGGCCGTCGTTGCTCGCATGGACCCCTCCTCATACCCACCTGGTACGTGGGCCGAACCTGAAGCCGCGAACCACCCTATATGAGGGATGCCCACCAGTCTGCGAACCACCCTGGTTCGGGAAATTCCCATCAGTCCACGGACCACCCTAGTTTGCGGGCAGGTCTCCAGCCGCGTCGCACATACCTATGCGAAGGGGTCACCATTCATACACTTGTGTGTCCCTCCAAATTCGTCGGAGTTTCCATTCCCCGAGCCAGATAAAATCCTTTCAATCCGGCCTAATCCTCCACAACCCCCTCGTTGGCCAATTCATCATCCCTGAGATGAGGCCTCCACCAGAGCTGCCAGACCCATGTGATGTAACCTTCAGGAGAATTAGCGCACCGTTTTGAGTTCACATTCCCATGGTAAGTAGGGGCTAAGGGGTTTCCCCGACCCTTGGGTAGATTCCCAAAGAATTCCTGGATTCACATTCCCACGGTAATGCAAAGGCTGAGTCCGGGGGTCCCCTTTTTGACCCTCCACTTGTTACGACTGGGGATATTCTCCCCTCCCCGAGGAGTGGCAGGATACATATCTGAAGGAAGCCCCCATGAACCTCCGTATTTCCCCACGGCCATGGACAGGGAAGGGCGTAGTGGGAAATGGTGTTTCTCCATCCTACCTTGGGGTCAAGTCCCTCTCCTGCTGCGCTTTGTCGCCATGGGCATCCACCTCAGAGTAAGCCCTAACTTTTTGGGTCGCCTCTTTGCGTAAGCCCCACTCCCCTTCCCACAGACACACCTTTCGTGAAGTGGTCGTCTGGTCCCTGGTGCCTCTTGTTTCTCACACCGAGCATGACTCATGTGGTCTTATAGTAAGCATTGACCATGACATACTCATATGGGCCTCCTCAGAGTGTAAGCCCCAATCCATTACTAAGGGATGCCTTAGAGCGTAATCCCCATGCTAATTCAAACTACGTGGACTTTGATTCCCCACCAGAGGGATATGTAGGAAGCCTCCAAGAGGTTCATGCCCAATCACCATCGGACCCTCGGTTCCACACTCACATCGGTTTCCCGACACTCCCATTCTAACTATATGGACTTTGATCCCTGTCTCCTAGGCAGGGTATGTAGGAAGCCTACCCGAGGTTCAAGACCAATGACCGGTCGATCTGACCATCTTCACGTCAGTTCACCGCACCAACCCTAGTGTCGTCTCAATGAGTCCATACTCCTCAAGGTCATTAATCCAACGAGGGATGGTAAACCTCGGGTATAAATGATTCTGAACCCCTGCGTCTAGCTGACCATTCCAACACAGGACTAATCTGTGGAGACTATGCTTTGGAAAGCAGGTCCATGTATTACTGGATATGGAACCGTTGGGTGTTTTGATGTGGAAAACGGTGCACCTGATATGAGTGATTAAGTAGAACCCAACCCTCTTTAATGAACCATCGGGTAGCGCATGTTTCTTCCCCATAACCCCATCGTGTGCCGCGAGAAAACAAATGGTGAAACCGGCATGAATCTTTAACCAAGTATGACAGATTTAACCTAATCCACCATGTGCCCCCTTTATACTCCCAAGGAGGTCCATGAATGGTCATTAATTATGAATGGAGTCATGAGATGCTGCTTTGACAGGTTTTCTATTTGTATTTGTTAAAATGTTATACAGGTACAACTCAGAACACCCTTCAATCTGATGGTGTCATGAAGGAACTCACAGTCATGTTCTTCCAACAGTACAATGACAGGACTTCCTCACCAATAGAGGACCCTATCACCTACCCAGTGTCTTCAACGCCGGGTCTCGGATGCACTGATCCGAGTGTACCATGTGAACGGTACTCTCCTGACGGTGGAGGCGGCCATGCACACCCTCCAATCTGCCAAGACCAGCCGGTCGCCCACCCAGCAGCTGCCGTGAGGGAAAATCCAGATGGCCCCTGTTACTATCTCCAACCGTTTCGAGAGTCTATCCTTGGAACGAGACAATGCGTACCTCCCTTATCTTACGGAGGTAGATGAGGTTGACGCTGAGGACCTCATCCCTGCTGAATGGGGGTTCCACTCTAAGGCCCCCGCTGGAAGACTTCATCACGGTCACACCGCTACTCAACATCCTCATGCTTAGGAGGTTGTAGCCCCGAGGATCCAGACCCATTATCCCTGAGCTCTGGCCCCTCAGACCGCCCGACGAGGGCAGAAAACTTACAATCAGGGACCGGTCATCACCCTTGTCCCTGAGGAGGAGCTCAGCCGCACAGTCACGGAGACGTATTGTGAACAGGCACATACACATGTTCGCTCCTCCAAATCCCGCCATCCTGACATGGCAGCATCCTACGAGCAGGCGTGCATCCCCGCTGAGCTCCATCAAGCCCATTTCTCACACAGGACGTCACCTACCTTGTAGGAACCTCTCCCTGTCCAAGGTCGTGAAGCCCACCAACCCGACGTGGTGGCATCCCAACGTCTACAGGACCAGCTCCTAGCAGATCCTCTTGACGCCTACCATCCCGATGTGGTGGAGATCAACAGAGCCTTCCATCTAGATGTGGTGAAAAATAATAGGCGGGCTCCTCCCCCTGCCAATAAAGGCCACAGACTCGATACGATGGGAAACCAACATATGCAGGGCTAGCTCATTGCGGATGCATGCAAGGTCTATCATCCCGATGTGGCGGAAAACAGAGAGATAAACCAGCATATCCTGGCCTAGGGGAAAATTCTTTCACCTACCCAGACATAGGAGAATTATCAGTACCCACTGACCACCGGAGGACAGGAGCAGGATATTCCTACTCTGATATAGGAATGTGCCTTCATACTCGTTCCAGCCAAAGATGTCTCTCTGCATGTCCTGGAAATAATGGAGTAGTAGGTTTCAATCCCAGATTATATCTTGCAGACTTTCCAGAGTGTGATTGCATCAGCGGAAACAACAAGGACTCGGGCCCATGAGCCCATCTCCCAAATTTAGGAAACTCATCTAAGAGACGAGATAGCAGCCTTGGAGCAGATCTGCATCCCTAATTCCACCCAGGAGGGTCGCCGGCTATATTTTGCGACGTAAGGGCAACCAAATCGAGCAGCTTCACTCATTCCAACTGGGGGACACCCATTCATAACGTTGGATGCTCCAGAGCAGGAATATATCGCTGCTAAAAGTCAATATGTTCTTCGGCATATCCCGGTAGCATCACGAGACCCAATCAGACAAGGACCCAAAGGTGAAGGCCGTTGTCAATAGCAGACGGTCCCCGATGCCTGTAAAAATGTACCCCGAATGCGCTAAAGGCAGCTGGAAAATAAAGAGCGGGTTCATGACTCTGCTCTGCTGGAAGCTGGGGTTCCCGATGCCGCTAAGTGGATATCGAAGGATCTGAACCCTACCCACCCATTACCATATTATGGGAGTTCTAGAAGCAGTTTCAAAGGTCCTCCCCGCAATGTCGCTACCAGTTTCTCTGAAGGTTCTCCCCAGATCACCCGCGGGGGCCTCCCCCGCAGGCATATAATGATCGATCATGAGAGATACTTTTTGATGCGAGTCATGGAAACCCTCCACGTGACCAGAAGATTGAGCAGTAAGAAGGTCCTCCACTTGTTGTGGTCCACCCTGAAGGTCCTCCCCGGGGTATACGCGGCAGACACTCTCCATGTAGTGGGACCACAGATTATGATAGTAGTCCTTTCTATCAAAGTCACAACTGTGGAGGCCCTCCCCACAGTGGCGTCTCATCACGACAAGAAGGCCCTCCCCTTGTCATGGTCTGCCCTGAAGGTCCTACCCAGGGGTTACTTTGCAACGACACTCTGGGCAGCTAGGCATCAGATCACGGTGGTAGTCCTCGCCACCCTGATAATGGAGGTCCTCCCCGTAGAGACATCAAGCAATGAGAAGGAAATCCCCTCGTTGTGGTACATTCTTAAGGCCCTCCCCATGGTGTACCCCGCAGATATTCTCCCTACGGAAACTGTAATGGTAGTCCTCCCCATTTCAGCAGCTGTGATGGTATCCTCGCCACCACGACCGCCATTGTGAAGGCCCTCCCCGCAGTGGCCCCAAGAAACAAGAAGGTCCTCCCCTTGTCGCAGTGTGTCTTGAAGGTCCTCCCCAGGATTCACATCCAATGTCAAACCATTACGATCATCCTTACCATGATGAAAGTGTTGCGAAGGCCCTCCCCATAACAACACTATGCAGCTAGAAGGTCCTCCCCTTGCTGGAACACGCCTTGGAGGTCCTCCCCAGGCTATGCACTCCAAAAGACCTCAATTCAGTGAGGCGTCAAGCAGTAATGGTATTCCTCTCCATTATGGCTACCACTGCTAAGGTCCTCCCTATAATGACATATCATATCGACCAGAAGGTCCTCCCTCTTCCGAATCAAGCACAAAAAATCCCTCGTATGTCAAGGGACTCAGAAGGACGAGGTTAAGCATGTTAGATTCCCAGTAAATCTCTAACGACATCTTTCTTCAATCTGGAGACAGTCTGTGACCACGTTCATCTTTATAACTGCCCTGGAATCGCCCACATGACGATTTGACACCTACCGGTCCCACTGCCTCTGACCACACTAACAGTGAGCATCTCAGTTGCGCTGACCAGGTGTAGGATTCACTTGCGTAGTATGCCGACATGTTGCACCTGAGGAAACTACTTGCTAGGGGTGATATACCAGTTATGTTTTGGCCCATGGCCACCTCTCAATCCAACATACCCAGAGAGTTGTCAGAAGAATGCATGCATTACATACACTACAATATATGGACAACCCTCTATCGGCGGAAATCAAGCTTCCTGCCCTACAATGGCTATGTAGACACATCAAGATAGTAGGAGACCTCCTGCGTCACATTGACCTGGAAGATCTTCCTTCTGCATGGCAACGGCGACCCGAGAGGTGTAAAGGAAACATAGAGATAGCCTGCCTCTGTGCGCTGCACCAGTTGTGTCGCCTTATTGGTGACACTCTAAAGGGATACCATATCAGGGAATTGGGGGAACATGGAGCTCTGCATTTCACTCTGCTCTCCGCTTAGAAGAACCCGTTCGGCATGGTGTCTTTCAACTTCATCACATCAAGACAACAATCGAGTGGTCTCCCTATTCGCAAAAGGCAACATACCCACCGGAGTCAGGCCTTTTGTAAGTCCCAGAAGCGTCAGGCCCGACATGAACAAACCATTCATGAACTCTTGAATCAGGCCACCGAGAGAATACAACAAGCCTCTCACCTAAGATACGCCAATCAGCGATCATTTCCTACCTCCCCATAAGGGATTGATTCACAAAAGAACTCAGCACCAAACTCAGTTCACCCCTGAATGGGGGCACACAAGATCAGGCAGGTAAAGATAGCAGGAGCCACTATCGCAATCCAGGGTCAACCCTAGCCTGCAGCGCTGGGGGCCTTTTTAACAAAAAATACCCCCATAAGACCAATAAAAATGGGAAGAGACTCAACATACAAGGAATAAAGCCAACCCCAGCCCTCAGGGCTGGGGGCATTATTACCTCCTCAACAACAACCTCCCCCATGAGAATCAGTATTCTCTATTCTAGGGAGGATAGTCAGAAGAGGAGGTTCTTTCCATGTCCCATCGTTTGAATCATCATCCCCTATAAGAGGGAGGCGTACCGTAAGGTCACATCAAAGAACTCTTCATGTCACCATTTGACAAGGAGCCTGAAAGAAATCCCGTGACAAAAAAGGTAAGACTAGTAAAATATGATGGAGATCCTATTCCTATTTGGAAGATGACATATTCTCCACATTCCGATATGAATCCATCAACGCCATTGAGGTTAACCCCATGGGTAACATGGAATATGATGCAAATCTAGATGGATCGGGAGATGATGGTTCCGTTCAGGAAGTGACTCACAACGAACCACCAGGTGTGCACACCCAGAACCGGAGGGATTCTCTAAATATGGCCTCCCCTTCAGATAGCCCTCCTATGATTACCCAGCGAGCTTCCAACAAGGATAAGAAGAAAGGACTGGTTACCCTTAACTCATCCCCTTCTCTCGATAAAAATGATCTAATTATGCTCGAAGATATATTCACTCGACAGGAAGAGAAAATGAAAGAATTAAGGTGGCTTAACGCCGAGCTACTCCAGAGGAACTGTCTTATTGAATGTGCTTCCCAAGAGGAGCTACATCATGCACTCCCAGTAAGTTCCCCTCACGGACCTAGGTTTACACCACCCAATGAGGTGTCTGGTCCATCCAACTACCTAAATGTGGATCCAGCTAAATACCATGACTTCCCTCGACTCAGGAAGCAACTCGAGCGAGTACATCTGAACCCTCGAAAGGTTCCACAAACGGCGTACACTCCCTTGGTGCCAACCGAGCTGGATCCTCAAGCAATGCCTTGGGCTACGCCTGCCCAGGACTGGGCCCAACAGGATGTAAACCAGGGTCTCACCAACACCATCGAGGCACTAACATCTCGATTGGATGCAATGGAAGGTCGGTGCGCTCCGATACAGCCAAAGTGGAATCCCTACTCAGATTGGGTGAGAAAAACGCCACCTCCACCAAATTTTGGGAGCCCTATATTCCCTATATTAAATGGATCAAGTGATCTGAAATAGCATTTGATGCACTACGTGTCTTATTGCGACCCTATGATGGGAACCCAGGAACAAAAAGAAGCAGTGAAACTCAGATTCTTTGTACGAACCTTGCAAGGATCTGCCTTCGTCTGGTATACGAGTTTGCCAGACCAGTCAATAAAAAGCTGGGAAGACCTTCGGTAGCAGTTCCTGTTCCACATGAGCTCAACGTTTCCTAAAACAATGGTCAACGACCTCATGAACTGCAAGAAGAGGGAGAACGAGAGGGTCTTAGATTTTATCGCTAGATGGAAAGGTCTGACCTACTCTCTGAACATACCAATGCCTCAAGATAAGTTTCTCACCATATGCATTGATAATCTTCGAGATGAGCTGCGAACACCTCTCATACTAGCGGAGTGCACCACTGGCTTCCTTCATCTCTTGTCCATTGCCCATAGAATTGAGGATTCCCTATAGAGGACCAATTTAATGTCCCAAATTGTCTTGCAAGTTCCTTCAAAGTGAATAGTTAGAGCTGAAGCGTCCTCTATCATGCTCAAGCCAGCCCTTGTGCCTGCTCCACTGCTCAGGCCTCCACCAAATCATCAAGGGCCCTTTGTATATTAGAGTCCACCTCCGTCTAGGTGGGAGGATCTGAAAGGGTCGAATCAGAACCAGTTTGAGGAACAAAAACACAAAGTATACTCGTTCCGAGAGGACCAAGTCCGTGGCTACTTCATCGCCACCATGAATTGCAACTTGCTTGTCCTCCTGGAGCTGTGGAAACCCGAAGAAGTCGACCGCGATGATAGGATAGATTACTAACCCTACCATAGAATTTTGGGGAACAATATTTGGGAATTCTTCATCTTTAAATATCTCCTCTAAAGGATGGTAGACTCTGGGCAGGTCGAACTGGGACCACCCCCAGCACATGTGACATATATTTCTACCACCGACTCCGAAAAAGGGAAGGGGTGGCAGGAAGTCACCAGTAAGAAGGGGAAGATATTTTATAACTGGATGACTCAGAAGACTATCAATCGAGCCCAAGGCATACTCTGAGCTCAACTATAGCAGCCGGTGTTGCCGCCAACAACCCCTAATGCCACACAACTGTCAATATCGGCCTCACAACCCTCCACGAGCCAGTCATCCAGGCATAATCAATTATGGAAGAGACAAATGCAAGAGAATCAGTCTGGGACGAGCCCAATGTTAACCCCGACGCTGTCAGATTTCATGCCCTCAAATTTGGAGCCATGGGCACTGAACCACCAAACGACACTATCAAGGACAACGGACCAGGTTGACCTGTCAGAGGATGAAGAGTAAATCATTGGTTCCATCAACATTATCCATCTTATGGGATCATTCCCTGATGAAGGTTATGGTTATGATCCCGAGT
This sequence comes from Viscum album, assembly GCA_963277665.1. Taxonomy (NCBI): domain Eukaryota; kingdom Viridiplantae; phylum Streptophyta; class Magnoliopsida; order Santalales; family Viscaceae; genus Viscum; species Viscum album. Next base: position 1,120,966,324 of record OY728152.1, read on the forward strand.
TCTCAACACGAGGATCTACAATGAGGAATCACAGAGGCAGGGGATACTAGGGGAAGCACAGTCGCGGCTGAAACAAACCCTACGGTTGGACCTCACCACAAACCGTCAATATCGTGGAAACCCGTGGGAGATCCCTTCAATGGACTCAGAAGGAGAAAGATTATCCCTCCACCTCCACTAGCGGCCACTCTTCCCCTTTCATTCTATGGTATCCATTAGGGGAGGAACAAGCATCTATCCGCCTAATGCACACAAACAGACCAGCCAGGCAGAGTCCCCAGAACCTGGGGACATCATCAGTATCTGACCCTACAGTCAGTCCCTCCTCGTCATGTATTCCAACTCCCAATATTCCCGTTAAAACTCTCCCGTCAATGGAGAAGCGTCGGCTTCTAGAACAGAAATATGACATCCTTAAGCAGCTGGCATCGGTACCAGCCAAACTATCGATCTTGGATGCCCTGAGTTAGTCAGTAGACCTCAGGGAGGCGCTATAGAAGCCTTGCTCAGCCCCCATGAGATTCAAGATGAGGTAGCTACCACTGAGATTTATCCAATGGTGATTATCCCGGCTGAATGAAATGAGGTGATTTCCTGCACCGATCAGGATAAAGATGTCGTCATGAAAGGACATATCAAACCACAATATGTGTCTGGAAAACTAAATGACATTGAGATCCACAAAGTCATTATCGACAACAACTCTGGAGTTAACCTCTTTCCCCTGCGGACACACTGTAAGCTAGGCTACAGTGAGAATGACCTAGTACCCTCATCCACAACTCTGTTAAGTTACAACACGATTGAACAGAATCCAATGGGAAAAAATTAACCTAAAGACCCATTTTGGTGACCTTGTGGCCTATTCAGAATTCCTGGTGGTCTGGTAGAACACAACATTCAATGCCCTGCTTGGGAGTCCGTGGCTCCATAAGAACATGGTTGTTCCTTCATCCTACCACCAGTGTATTAAGTACTGAGTCAATTGGAAAAGTGGGATGTTGCATGCTGAGAAGGCCTCTTTAGATCTCTCCGAGTCACATTTAATTTACGTCGGGTTCTATGAGAAAAAGAAGAAAAAGCCTTTGGCCGATGGTGTCGACTGGATCCTCACTCCAAATGGTCTGAAAATGGTTCCCGATGACCCCCTCATACAGCTTGATGGAGACTATGTACTGCCCATCAACCATGTTGAGAGTAGGGGTTCATGTTCGGATGCACACTCAACTGTCCTCATGACTTCAGCCATAACTTACAAGTGTGACAATGTGGGAATGTCCGCCAAACCTCAATTCGGGTAGAATAATTTAGCGAGGATTCCCACAATGCCTCACCTACGGACTCCCAATAGCTTGGTCTGGAAACTCTCCCCCCGTCAAATCAAGAAGATGAGGATGTGGGAGAAGAAGAGGAGGAAGATCTCAGAGATGCACCTCCCGCATTTGAGGAAGGTATCTCCACCACCGTGGATGAGCTCAGGGAAATAAACCTGGGTACCGAGGAAGACCCGAGGCCCACTCTTGTTAGTGAAGCCATATATCCCGAGGAGCATGAGGTATATACCGCATTCTTAAGGCCACACCGGTATGTCTATGCATGAAATTACATAGTAATTTCGGGACTCAATCCCGAAGTGGAGACGCACCGCTTAGGTCTGCTAGAAGACCACCGGGGCAATAAATAGACCACCATAAGGACACACCCCTCACATTCTGCCAAAATAGAGGCTGAAGTCAATAATCTATTTAAATAAGGCTTCATTCGGGAGGTCCAATACCCCATCTGGTTGGCCAACATTGTCCCCGTCAAAAAAAAGAACGGACAAATCCGCATCTGCATTGATTTCAGAGATCCCAACCAGCATTTCCCAGAAAATAACTTCTCGGTCCCGATCACTTAGTTGTTAATCGATGCAACGGCCGGGTATGAGGCTCTATCCTTCATGGATGGCTATTCTGGGTATAATAAAATCCGGATGGCCCGAGAAGACGAAGAAGCCACTACCTTTAGGGCCCCCAAGGAGTATTCCCTTACAGGGTCATGCCCTTTGGTCTCAAAAATGTTGGCTCCACATATCAACATTCCATGCGTCGTATCTTTAAACCATTCCTTGGGAGATTCGTCGAATGTTACGTAGATGACTTAGTGGATAAGTCCATAGAGTGCTTAGATCACTTTTCAGATCTTGAGACTGTCTTCAACAAACTCCGACATCATAGCCTCAAGATGAATCCCTTGAAATGTGCATTTGGGGTTACCTTCGGGAAATTCCTTGGCTTCGTCATATGCTATCACGACATCAAAGTCAACCCTGAAAAGACAATTTCTATCCTTGACCTACCACCTCCCTGCATTCTCACTAAGTTTAGGGGATTCCAGGGACACCTGGCCTATATCAGGCGGTTCATAGCCAACCTAGTAGGCAAGTTTTTTCCCTTTACCAAGTTAATGAAGAAGGGAGTCATGTACCAATGGAAAGATGACTGCCAAGAGTCATTCGAAAACCTAAAGAGGTACCTCTTAATCCCACCGGTTCTCATGAACCCGGTTTAAGGAAGACCTCTCATCCTATACGTGACGGCCCTAGAGCGGTCACTGGGAGCCTTTCTCACATAGAAGAATGACACCGGCAGTGAAAACCTTCTCTATTACCTCAGCTGAACCGTGATTGATGCTGATAATCAATTCTAAAACATCGAGAAGATTTGTTTGGACTTTGTATCCACAGTTAAAAAATTTCAAAATTATCTGTAGCATCATGAAGTCCATTTGGTCTCGCTTAATAACCCGCTCAAGTATATCCTCAGCCACCCGATGCTGACGGGGCACCTATCCCGATGAGCAGTCATCCTGTAATAGTTCGACATCCGTTTTGTGCCTCATAAGGCCATCAAAGGACATACATTAGAAGACTTTCTGGAATAGCACTCCTCGATAGGGACCAATTCACCAGGCGCCAAGATACCTGATGAAGACATCTTCTCGGTTCAAGAGGAGCTCCCAACACGGGAAATGTACTTTGATGGTGCATCCCGAATCCCGATAGGGAAAATGATGGAGGATCCCAAATTCAAAAAGGTAGGTTTGGGGATAATACTCATGTACCCGGAAAAGGCAGTCTTTCCATATTCCTTCCTCATATCAGAAGGTTGTACGAACAATGAGGCAGAATATCAAGCCCTCATTGCAGGCCTAGAACTCGCACTCCAGGCACGAGTACAACACATTAAGGTAAAAGGTGACTCGGAACTGGTCATAAAGCAAGTCAATGGTGACTATGCTATCAAAAAGGAGGAGTTGATTCCCCTGTTTGACAATGTCTGAGGTTTAATGGAAGAATTATCCATAGAACCAACATTGACCTATATTCCTCGATCTCAGAATGCCTAGGTCGACGCATTAGCTAACGCAGCCACAGCCTTATCCAACCTAGATCGTGATGAAACAGTCATCAGTATTTCTCATTGTCAAATGGTCTTTCCGTTTGTCTAGACCAAGACAGAGGAAATCCACATGGTCAGTCATGTCCCTGAACCATATTCTCCTGCCACCGGCTGGATGACCCCCATTGGAAACTACCTTCAATGGGGAAATATTCTGTCAGACAGGGCTCAACGAGTGAAAATATGGGGAAGGGCAATCAAATTTGTCTTATAGAGAAACACAGGTCAGCAAGAGGTCCTCTACAAATGAGGCCTTGACAGAATCCTCCTTAGATGCATTGATGGAGAAGAAACCACTGCAGTCATGACTAAAGTACATTCTGGGGTATGTGGGTACCTCATCCGGGGTCCAAGATTTCCCATCAGGTTCTAAGACATGGGTACTATTGGCCCACAGTGGCACGAGATTTTGAGTGCTTTAATGCAAAATTCCACTCGTGCCAAATTCATGCCAACTTCATACACCAACCACCAGAGTTACTTCATCAGGACAAGTACTCCTAGCCATTTTCCATCCGGGGATTGGATGTAGTGGGACCATATCCTCCCACCACATCCAAGAAGCTGAAGTATATCCTCACAACAACCAACTTCTTTTCCAAATGGGAAAAAGTTTTACCCCTTAAGGAACTCGGGGTAAGAAACATTGTCAGCTTTGTGAAAAACAATATCATCACCAAATTTGGTGTCCCTCATACCATACTGGCGGATAACGACACCAAATTCTGCTCTGCTGAATTGCAGAAACTATTCCAAGAATATGGTATCATGGTTAACCACTCATCCTGCTACCATGCAGTGGCCAACTGAAAGATAGAGGCTTTCAACAAGACCCTGTCCAAAATTTTCCTGAAGATGGTAGACAAAGACAAGAATTCATGGCCGGATAAACTCCTCCATGCATTTTGGTCTTACCAAACCACAATTCGCACCGCTACTCGGGCTACTCCGTACTCAATAGTATACGGAACATAAGAAGTTCTTCCCATTGAGCTCCAATTTCCCTTGCTCCGTGTTTCCATTTGTGACCAATTATCCAATGATGAGCAATTAGAAAAGTGGCTAGGTGAATTGGAATAGCTAGATGAGAAGTGGATGCACACATTGCACCATCTGGAAGTATACCAGAACTGGATTGCATGAGCCTTCAATAAAAAGGTCCATCTTCGGTATTTCTTGGAAGGAGAATTGGTGTTGGTCCTTCGGACCCCAATGATACCTGCAAAGAAGCCTCCAAAACTGGAGCCCAAGTGGGAGGGACCATATGTTATACACAAGGTCTACTCCAACAGAGCATACGCCCTGATCTCCATGGACGGGAAGTTCACTACCGCTCTTACAAATGCGAGATTTCTGAAGAAGTATTTCGCATAATAACTAAATGTAGTTATCATCCGAGATGCAAGACGTTAAACTGCCAAGCACCCAATGGTCCAAACTACATGACTTTAAACTAATAGTATTCTGTCCTCACCGCATGACGTTAAACTGCACGGATTTAAGAGAACTATGTACAGCTTGATTCCTTCCCTCACAGGATACGTAGCGACACCGGGGTTCCCCATCCTAGCCCAACCATCCCCAAGAATATTTAAAAATGACCTTTTACCCCTTGTACATACCAACCATGCACAGGGTGTATTCCTCATCCTTACCGCATGACGTTAAACTGCATCGATAAAGAAGATTTAAAAATTCCATTTACCCCCATGTATAGACCAACCCTGCACAGGTTGTATTATCTTCTGAAGAACTACGTACAGCTTGATTCCTACCCCCGTAGGATATGTAGCGATGCCAGGGTTTCCCATCCTGGCCCAGTCACCCATGAATAAAAGTTAAAAATTCCTTCTCCCCCATGTATGGTCCAGACCTGCACGGGGTGTATCCCTCGTCCTTACCACACGACGTTAAACTACATGGATAAAGAAGTTTTAAAAATGCCCCATTCCCATGTGAATGGACAAGACCTGCATGGGGTGTACTCTAAAAAGAACTATGTGATGCTTGATTCCTGCCCTCGCAGGATACGTAGTGACTCTAGGGTTCCCACCCTAGCCCAGCCATTCAAAAAAATGAAAATGCTCTCTCCCCCTGTGTACGGACCAGACCTGCACTGGGTGTACCCCTCATCCTTACCACACGACATTAAACTATTTGGATAAGAATATGAAAATGCCCTTTTCCCTTATGAATGGACCAGACCTGCACGGGGTGTACTCCTCGTCCTTACAGCATAACGTTAAACTGCACGGATAATAAGATTTAAAAATTCCCCTTCCCCCCCGTGTTAGGACTAGACATGCACGAGGTGTGTTTAGGAAAGAACTATGTGTGGCTTGATTCATGTCATCGCAGGATACGTAGAAACACCAAGGTATTATCTCATAGCCTAGACACCGAGAAAATAAAAAAGTGGTATATATACTGTGTCCTCACCACATGATGTTAAACTGCATAGACTGCGTCATCACCGTAAGACGATAAACTGCATGGACCGCGTCCTCACTGCACTATGTTAAACTGCATGGACTTTGTTGTGAACCACCTTACATATATGGAGAAACGGGATGGAAATACTGCTTGTTCATTTGGATGCATCCTATCCATACACCAGAATCCATGACCCGGATAATTATGGATCTTTATAACCATTCATGGCCATCGGAAGTGGAAAGTTATCGACCCGTGGACACCTTTGCATGAATATGAATACCATGCCCCAACGGCTCTACATATTGATAGCCCCCGGCCTGTCTACCAAAGGAAATATTTCCTTAGGCGATAGTATTCTTAACATTGTATGCTTACCGACCTCAGTGACCCCATACCATACCTCCCGATCTAGAAATTTATGGCTCAATGGTTTACAAGTTCGTCCCCTTTTCACATCCAAATGTTTCCGGAGTATCCCGTCCCGGTTAGCCTATGTATCTACCCGTGGTTCCCATGATAACTGGCATCTATAAAAATCAAGCCAAGGCTAGGCTACTTTGACTCAATGGACAATTTTAGTGAAGATGATTCTTGTATGCTCGGACACCCTTATCCCCACCTGCCAAACTCTGTACTGTGAGCAGTCTCGGGTTTTCATACTCATTCATGGCCATCAGAAATGGAATTTCATCGACCCAGGGACACATTTGCATGACTATGCATACCATGCGCTTAGCAGCTTTGCATAATGATATCCCCTGGCTCATCTACCAAAGGTAGGATTTCCTCGGGTGGTACTCTTCCTAGCTCCATACGCTTACCGGCCTCAGAGCCCCCAAACCACATCTCTTGATCCGGGAAACCTCAGAGTTGGTGTTTACAACCTTCATCCCCCACCCTATTCAGAGTATATCAAATCATGGTATCTCAGTTATCCTTTGAGTGACTGTAGCAATAGTCACCCAATGGTCCAAGCTCCATGACGTCTAAACTAGGAGTACTTCTTCCTTACCGCATAATGTTAAACTACATGGAGTAAAGGGATATCTCAAATATTTAACAGCAACCAGGGCTGAATATGCTTGACATGTCCAAAAATTTTCTTACCAAATGACAGACTTCATGTCCCGGACAATTGCGGATCCTCATAACCATTCACGACCATCAGAATCGGAAAGTTATCGACCCGTGGACACCTTTGCATGAATATTCATACCATGCCCTCAGCGGATCTGCATATTGATAGCCTCTGGCCCGTCTACCAAAGGCAATATTTCCATAGGAGATACTCTTCCTAGCTCCATACACTTACCAACCTCAGAGCCCCCATATCATTTCTCCTGATCCAAGAAGCCCCGGAACCACGATTTACACCATCAAACCCTTTCCAAATCTTGGGAATTCCAATATGTTCAAGACCAGTTACAGTATGATCAATAGTGGCCTTTGAAACTATATCCTTACCGCAGACGTTAAAATGCATATAACATCTTGGACGCTCGACAAAGAGCTGCAAAAACCAAACATTAAACTTCCAAGAAAATTCCTCCAACTACAAGAATTTTCACAGGTTTAAAAATACCCCCGCCCTCACTACATGACATAAAACTAAACAACATCCTTTAAAAATGCTCCTTGTCCTTACCGCATGATGTTAAACTACATGGAAGTCATCCTCGCTGCATGATGTTAAACTGCACAGCATCCTTGAATAATGCTCCTCGTCTTTACCTCATGATGTTAAACTGCACGGTCAAACCTGCCATGGGCTCAGTAAGGAACATAGGATTTTCTCTATCCTTCAGTGCATGGGTCAGACCTGCACAAATCACCATCTCAAACCAGCGTGAGCAACAACAACTTCACCCATTCTCGGGAAATTTAGCCTAGATGTTTCTCCCGTATCCAGGCACCATCTCCTCAGAAACCATACTCTGTGCTCAGAAAAAGCCGAACTCTCATAAGCCACCCCTGGTCGTCCCGAATCTCAACTTCCCTGAAGTAGCCCAGCTATCGGGAGAGTGGAAACATTGACCTAAGGACACCTTTTCATGACTATGCATACAATACCCTCAGCGGCTCTGCATATTGATCGCCCCCAGCTCATCTACCAAAGGCAATATTTCCTTAGGCAATGCTTCTCTCTATATGCCTCTTGGCCTTTGAGCCCCCATATTCATCCCGGGATTCGGAAACCTTCTAAGAAATAGTTTACCAACCTCTTTCATAACCCTTCCTGAATATAGTGGAACGTCTCTGATGAGATTACTGAGAACCAGGAGAAGCCATTCCATTTTGAAGAATGTCTAGGCTGCATGAATTTAAACTGCCCCAAGCCCCAAACATCCTTCATGCTAACTAAATGTGTGGGACAGGGACCTTGCGTCCCCACTCTTGATTAATACAAATGTTCTCAACCCCTTTCATATGTCACATACCCTTCTCGAGCCACCCCTGGTGGTTTTCATAGTTCTCCAAGCCACCCATGGTGTTTTCCATAAGCCGGACATCCATAAAGTCCTCAGGCCACCAGAAATGAAGAGTCATTGACTTAAGGACACCTTTGCATGACTACGCATACCATGCCCTCAGGTGCTCTGCATATTGAATGCCCCTGGACCTTCTACCAAAGGAAATATTTCCTTAGTCGATTCTCTTCCTACCTCTTCATGCCGATACGGCTCCCATGCCTGGATACATTCCTTGCATGTCGTTCAAATCTAAACATTCCTTCCCCCCACATGCGTCTGAAGGATATCGAGACATATTTTAATCAACCAAATCTCATTGGGTCCCTCACGCCACCATATCTGGTAAAAGATGTTCGACCTAAAACATCAGTAATGATAGTCTTGAGGGCTGAACTTTAAATCGCTCACAAAAAGAGGTGCAAAGCCTGTTAGGCCGAAAACCTGAAAAGGGAGACCTAAGAAAAAGTCAGGCGATACCCACTGGGACCACACCAAATGGGCCCAGGAAAAATTAGGGCATTAAAATAAAAGAAAAAAAGATTGTGGGTTTTTTTCTACAAAACCCTAGTAATAGTCAAACTATGCTCACTGGATGCCATGATCCAGGAAAAACATAGAGCTCATTTATTATTTCTTTTTATCAATTGTCATGAACTCTGAATATTCTATGTTCGGTGAATTAACATATACAGTAATCGCGCCAAATGATTCCTGTCATGGGAGAAGACGACAAGAGCGCTAAGGAAACATTTCTTTGTTCCATAACAAAGTTGGTAAGAAGGGAATCCACAATCCAGAGCCTCCTCTGGCCTAAAAGGTTTTTACAGGCGGTTTTCAGAGGATTCCCAAAGTTGTATCAGGTGCTGATGAGAATCCTCGATTGTTTGACAGAGATTCTGTTGTAAGGTTGTCTCAGCTTTTGCACCAGCCCGCAACGCTTCCACTTCCTGTGCCGCCTTTGAGCTCGCCCTCATCTCCACCTCCATCCGCTATTCCCCTTCTTCAATTATGGCGGCGACATTGGTCTCTTCCTTCTGCAGACGTTGTATGTCATTCCTCAGCACCTCCATTCAAGAACGCTGCTGAATGACTTCTCCCTGGAGTCTCGCAACAACCCCGGCATGATCACGGGCCTCTATTAGGCAAAGCTATCGGGTCGCGGAAAGGTAGGATTTATATTGACCAGCAGAAAGGCGAGATTTGAAACCACCCAGTCTTTCCCGATCAGCAACCACCTGCCTAAAAATTTTATAAATACCATGGTAGTCAAAGCCATCAAACCCCAGCAGCATAAATAGATTGTGCATCTTCGATAATTTGGTCGACATCTCGGCTAGGGGAGTCTGAGAAATCAACTTCTAAATTTTCTCCCAAGACCTTTGGTGAGCAGGATGAATACTGGATAGGACTTTTTGATTAGGTTTGGAGTCCCTCCCAGAGGAATATACGTATTCAGGGATGAACGTCACTAAGGAGGGACCCGATGCGGCTTCACCCGAAAACACTGGTGCCACGACAACTTTTCCCCCGACGGTTGTGGTCACAGGCACGATCAGATCCGATGGCACAATCATCAATGCCAATGGTTGTGGTCCTAGAGACCAAGAGTTGATAAGATATATGAGTGTCCCTAATTAGAAAAGGGAAAAGAAAGGAGTCAGTGGCAAGAGATTGAGGGACTTACCCCTGGTCATCAATGTGTCGGTATCCTCAAGCCTTGCGCCGCCACAACCACTCGAGGAAGACGCAACATCTTAGAGAGGAAAGAGAGTCCTAGGAACCCCCAGAGGTGTCCAGGACCTAAGGCCCTACCCAAGGCCAGCATCTCCCAAAGCTGTCTCCAAGCGATCAGCTACGGAAATCAATCCCGGGGAAATCACTCCCTCGGTAAACAAAATAACGGCCCACTCTGGGATTCTGACAACTAGCCCGATGGAGGCTCTTCCCCCATCTCCAAGGGATCCATTGGGTCTAACGTAGCTAGTACTGTCAGATTTGGGGCCTCTTCGGTAATCACGAGAGCCATGTCCTTCCACGTGATTATAAAGTCCGTATAATCAATAGGAGTCTCAACTTCTAGTTGTTCCTCCTCTGATATATCTTTGACTGATGAAGGCAGAAGTAGAGCGTCCATACCACTTGCCCCTCCAGTAGGGCCCACCATCTTGTCATGTCCAGGTGTGGCTGCTAGTGATCCCTCATATGATAAGGTGGAGGAAGATACGACCATAGGGGTTGCCACGACCGGGTCTCCGAGTGGCCCTACACCATGCCCCAAAACAGTTAATAACTGGCAGAATCAGAATATACGAGTTGGAAATCGAGGAAACGAGAAGCCATAATTACCCGACGTCCCCTATCTGAGCCGTTCCGATAAATGGGATGCCTTATGACGTCTCTGGATCTACTCAGGGGACAGTTATTCACTCAGAACGCTGGGAGGAGCTGGAGGAGGAAAGACCCTAGCTAGGTCCGCAATGGTCACTTCCATGAGTTCAGCTGCGCCGGGAGACCCCTCCTCGATGATCCTCGTAGCCGAAAGCACATGTTCGCCTGCTGAAATACCAAAGGGAGTATACTTCGGGGAAGGAATTGCCCCCGGGAATCATCAGAACCCTTCATAAAGGGAAGAATCTTTAGAAACTTCACGGTAATGAAGGAGGGAAAGCCGGAATGGATGAACATGATGACCTCTTCTTCGGGATCAGATGATTCAGGGTGTATTATAATCATGGACACCTAGGTAGACCCATAAATCCAGTTTTGGAGTGAATGAATGTAGGCGTCCATCTCCATCAATGGGGAGACTATTTCTTCAAAATCCTCTCCAAGTATCAAGTGGGGTGGAACGAAGATCATCCCAATACCCGGAATCTCGAGAGGGACCATTTGGAGTAATGCTCATACCTCTTCATCTGAGCCAATGACCCTCATGTCATCCCAAATCCTCCAAGAATTCGGAAATGAAGCTGTAACAGGAACGAATAACCGGGGAGGACCGACCTGAGAGGGTTAGGCAGCAGCAAGGGATAGTGGGGGCGCCAATAGCCGTGTTTGTTTTTTGGATCTCGTCTCCGCCCTGGAGCTCTCTGGAGCTACTTATGGGTGGAACCTCACGGGAAAGGGGGGAAATTCCATTTCCTCCGCCAAAGTGGGGGAACCACCGAGATCACCTCCCCCCGAAGAGTGGTCACTCTCTCCCTCCTCCTCTTCAGTCACCAATCGCAGCGTGGCCTGGACTCAATGAGTCGACACTGCATAACCCCGACGGGAATGAACGTAAGCCTTGAGGTCCCAGAGATATAGGTTGGCCCTCTCCGGGTCCGCATCATAAAGAATGACAACAAGAGCAGATATTTAGCCCAACCTGTCAAATGCCACTTCTGATTCCTAGAGATACTGCCACAGAGAACGGGGGTACTGGCTGCGGAAGGATGACCAACCTTTGAATTTTTCCCATTTACCCCAGGCCGTCGGGAAGGAAGCATCCACTGGAATAACCAACTCTCTCCGGGCAGCTTCATGGGAATGAGAGGATACACCACTGTCCGTTAAAATATTCCTCGGAAGCACATGACTGGTAGGCTTTCGAAGAACCTTGCCCAGCCGGGTTGAAGCGCTATCCCCCTTTCGCTTCCTCTTTCCCTTTGATAGCTTAGGGATCGTGACAGTGGGAACCCACAGCCCCAGCTGGCCATTTGGGTATGATTGCACCCAGGAGTCGGTATAGCCCTTGAACAAGAAAGGGATAGAGTCTGCAAGCGCATGATTCATAACCTCTCAACCAGTATATTCCCAGGTAAACATCAACCATAGTTTCCTAGAAACTATTAAATGGCGGTTCTCACGGGCGTCATTGAGTGCGGGAGGACACAGTGCCTGGACGCAGCCAAATTGACATCTAAATCGGCAAGGAGCGTACCCCTCACAGATCAGTTCCCCACCGATACGGGCCAACAGAATTTCCTCTTGGAGGGAAAAGTGGTAGCCCCACTTGCTAAACTCTTCTCATATGGTATTCCTAATTTCACCAGTCGGGAATGGATAGGGTCGGAAATTGAAATACTCAAAGCTCGAGATCCGACTCGACAGTAGATGCATATTCTGAACCGTCTGTTGTCCATCCTTCTCTGGGTTCACCAACTCTTCGGGCATGACCTCGCTGGTCACTTTCAAGTATGGCTGGAATGTGGTGCCCAGAATATGAATAGGGTTGATAAAAGTGTAGCAGTTCTTGATATGCGCTCCCAACCATCCCCAGATAATTTGAAAATGGCCGACTACCCGGTTTGGCCAACTCCCATCAGAAATATTACTAAACAAATGATAAATCCTAGCCAATACTGGGACGACCAAGTTGACGACGTTTCCAGTAGCCAGTTGTGCTTCCATGAAGAAAGTAGAGTCCCGCACACCACCAGTCTCATGTACGGGCAATAGCTAGCCACTCAGGAACATGGCCAGAAACTCCGCTAGACGGAGCAGCCGATCGACGTCCGGAACAAGCTCCCAGCCCTAGTCTTTGAAATGGCCTTCCTCCAGGATCATCCAATAGCTTCCCCTCTGCCTCCAAGACTCCATAATAGGGCAGGTCATGGGCCTGTGTGGGAGATACACAGACTTTCTCTCTATAGAGAAATCCTTGACCGATTCATGATATGGGACAAGCTGTTTCGGAGACGTATCCTTTGAATGATTCTGGGCTGGGTCAATAAGCTGCTTCACCAAAGTGGAATTCCTCTCTTCGTCATTCCACATAGAAGAGGGAAGTAGGAATTCGTCATACATACCCCCAATGATGGGGACCCCAGAAATCTGGAAGACGTCCCAAAGACTATTACCCACCTCTCCATGGACCAGATGGAATGTGTCGGTGTCTGGACTCCAACGGATCATAAGTTTCCTGGAATGGTCTTGAGGTCGATGGGTTTAGGTTTGGGACACCCATGCAACTTCATATAAGCAAACGGCTCGCAATTCTTCTTCAAACTCTGCATAGCTCTTGCGAACCCAGAAGGGCCACCCCCAATCCAATGACTTAAATGCCCCTCTGGGCCGAAGGTTCCGGTCTGCTGACCATCCATGCTGGTTGTTCACCATAGTATTAAGGGAAATGCTCCAGTAACAATGAATTTTCCCATCCAGTTTATGTTTTTCCCATGTTGGGGACACAGGAAGGTGATTCAACACGGATCCGGCAGCGGTATCCCTTACGGAAGGCCACCCTTTGGCGGATATCACGAATCAAAGGATAGTGCTAGAATATATCCAGGCTGCAGGATTTTTGTTGTGAGATGGTACCAGAATTGGTGTATCAGACAGTAAACCAAACTCGTAGGCAGGAAGGCTGTTGGAAAAGGGGTACTCCCGCTCTGACTCGGAGAGCCGATCGGCGAGGAAGGAGAACTGTGGGGAGTGGTGGATTCCATCCTTAACATAACTGGGCATATCCTTCCGGTGTTGATCGCCAATTGGGAGAGGCTCGATAGCAGGCCTGGGCGTAGAGCAAGGGGGAACCATGTTTTCTCCCTACATTATAAAAACTAGGAAAATGGTTAGTACGGAATAGTAAAGTCTAGACAAAGATACAAAGAATATGGAAAAGGAGTCAAGAATCCTTCGTGAGAGGACCGCATGCCTCAAAATATGGTTCACGATTACTGTATCCTGCGAACCAATCCTACGCAGAAGTGGTCTGTGGTACTCTGGCCCACAGAGCATTGGCCAGAAAACCGCAAACCAGGTTCCTCTGCAAAACCTTAATCCTGAATTTAAATAATTCGGAAGACTTAGAAAATTTTCAATGTCCGGAAGATTTTATTCTGCGGAGCATCAAAGCCACGGAGCGAGTTCCTACGCAGCCCAATGTGAATTGATTTTTAATTAATTAAAAGTTTTAGTTCACGGCTAGGAAATTGGTCCGCAGATGAAGGTGACTTCGAATGAGGAATGGTTCGTGGAAGTGGCAGCTGGTTCTTTGATGAGGAGTTTCGCGAAGGAACGAGCATGCAGAAAAAGGAGAGAGAGCTCTGGTTTTGCTAAGAAGCCAGTAAAATTCAAAGGAAGGGCCCCCATATTTATAGGCGTGGTCCCCTACTGAGCCCACTTCCTTACCGCAAACCATCCAAGTTTCAGGACCACTCTGCATCAGAATGGCCTCCACTTCATTCCGATCGGACCCCATTCCGATGGGGGGAATTTGTAGAGTCCTAAAAAATCCAAAAAGGATATTCTACCTAATTTTCCCCCAAAAAAATTAGGTAAATTTGGCGAGAAGACTCAAAGGACAGCACAAGCCAAACCGGTCCAATGAAAATGCCATGCGGCTGGTTCCGTGAAGCACTCACTCTGCAGACCACTGTTATTCACGGGATGGAGTTGGAGATCCTCCGCGGGCGTGAAGCAGGATGAGCACCAAACTGGTCCACCCACTACTGGAAAATGGGTCTATACACATGGTTTTACAAAAAACCGTGGGTATAGAGTACCCATATGCCCACGGTTTTCAAAACCGTGGGTATAGGGTTAATATGGGGACCTATACCCACGGTTTTGCTTAAAACTGTGGGTATAGGTTTATTTTGAACACTTATACCCACAGTTTTGAAAAACCGTGGGTATATGTGTTTTTTATTCAAACCCTATACCCATGGTTTGGCCAAAACCGTGGGTATAGGGTATTTTCCGAAGATCTATACCGACAGTTCATCAAAACCGTGGTTATTGGGCAATTTTTTTTGAAGACCTATACCCACGGTTCTGGAGAACCGTGGGTATAGCCTTCCCGCATTATGGAGCGGAAATAAAATTAGGTGGGACACGAAAAAAACTTGGCGGGAAGGAAAATATTAACGGTTTAGATTAATATATTTAAGTAAGTATAAATATATATTCACAAAAGTTCTGTATCTCGGTCGGTAAAAGGTTATCCGCGTCATCTGTAGGTCTCCGGTTAAAATCCCCCTCACCGTGTTTTTTGAATTTTAATATCCATGTCGATTATATTTATATATATACGCAAATGTCTGTGTATAAAACAAATAAAATTTACAGCTTGGTTTGATGTTTGGTGTGGTGCGGCTGCGAGAATATTCGAGAGGTACGGGTTCGAACCACGATGGATGTTTTTTGGAATATTAATACTGCATATTAATATAAATGGATAGATATATGAATATATAATAGATTGAAGGTGCAGCTCGGGTGGTGTGTTGGTGCGGTCGCGGCTGCCCGCGTAGTGCGAGGTCTGGGTTCAAAACCCCCTGGCATCATTTTTTGAAGAAAAAATTAAATCCCCACAGTTTGAGAACCGTGGGGTAAATGCTGTACCAGCATGTCCATGCACCTTCCACATTGTGGCATTCCTATCCCCACGGTTTCTTCAAACCGTGGGTATAGGTTGACCCCCCTATCTCGACATCGTTCCATCCCACGGTTCCCAAAACCGTGGGTATAGCCTATACCCAAGGTTTTGTGGGCTATACCCATGGTTTTGAACCGTGGGTATAGGGCAGTTTTCCAGTAGTTACTGTCATGAACAGCCCAAGCCGCAGACCGCGTCCACCGGCCCAGGCCACATCCGCTATTGTTCGCGGAATGGAGGCGGAACCCTGCGCAACCGCGAAGCAATCCCTGAGATAGTTTGGTTCGTGATTGAGATGCATTCAATGCCCCCCACGAGTTACGGATTGACCAAGTCATCCATAAACTGGGTTTTCGGTCATGGGCCTTCGCAAAAGGTGTCGCGTGACCATAGATACATCCCATTCCCTGCTCTATAAAAGGAGATGGAGGGGGAAAGTAAGAGGTGGATTTTGGGGGAGTTCGATCAGATTCAGGTGGAAGGATTTCGAAGGAAGGAGATTAGGATTTCACAAACTGTGAAGTTCCAGTCTACAAACCAGAACAGGTATGAAGCTAGAAGAAAATTAATAAGGAACCAAAAATGCATAACAACATGGTGAACCACGAACATAAAATAAAAATGAAATGAAAACCTCAAAACATGGCCCCTCTACAGATGCACTCCCCGTGGACCAAGTATTTTATGCCCCTTTTCCGATCCATCGCACCACGTATCACCCTTTTATGCGGGCAAAGCCCCAACCGACGAACCTCCGATCGACATCGCCCTCAGCCACCACTTCTCGCATGGACCCCTCAGCGTACCCACCTGGTACGCGGGCTGAACCCGAAGCCACGAAGCACCCTGGTTCGCGGGATGCCCACCAATCCATGAACCACCCTGGTTCGCGGGATTCCCATTAGTCCACGGACCACCCTGGTTCGCGGACGGCCTCTCCAGCCGCGTAGCACCTCCGTACGCGAAGGGTGCCACCACTCATACACCAGTGTGGCCCACCAGATTCTTTAGAGTTCCCATTCCCAAAGCCAGATAAAATTCTTCCAATCCAGCCTGATCCTCCGCTACCCCCTCGTTGGCCCATTCATCAGCCCTGAGCTGAGGCCTCCACCAGAGCCGCCGGACTCGTGTGATGTATCCTTCAGGCGCATCAGCGTGCCGTTTTGAGTTCACATGCCCACAGTAAGCAGGGGCGAAGGGTTTTTTCCAACCCTTGGGCAGATTCCCAAAGCATTCCTGGGTTCACATTCCCATAGTAATGCAGATTTTGAGTCAGGGGGTCCCCTTTCGCCCCTCCACTTGTTAGGACTGGGGAACTTCTCCCCTCCCCGAGGAGTGGCGGGATACCCATCCGAAGGTAGCCCCCATGAACCTCTGTACTTCCCCACGACCATGGCTAGGGAAGGGCATCGTGGGAAAGGGTGTTGCTCCATCCTTCATTGGGTTCAAGTCCCTCTCCCGCTACGATTTTTCACCATGGGAATACACCTCAGATTAAGACCCGACTTTTTGGGCCGCCTCTATGCGTAATCCCTACTCCCCTTCCCACAGACGCACCTTTCACGACGTGATCATATGGTCCCTACTGCCTCTTGTTTCTCACACCAAGCATGAATCATGTGGGAATAGAGTAAGCATCGACCATGACATCCTCTTATGGTCCCCCTCATAGTGTAAGCCCCAATCCATTACTATGGGCTGCCTTAGAGCGTAAGCCCCATGCTAATTCAAACTACGTGGACTTTTATTCCCCACCACAGGGATATCTAGGAAGCCTCCAAGAGGTTCAAACCCGATCACCATCGAACCCCCGGTTCCACACTCACATTGGTTTCCCGACACTCCCATTCGAACTACATGGACTTTGATCCCTGTCTCCTAGGCAGGGTACGTAGGAAGCCTCCCCGAGGTTCAAGCCCAACGACCAGTCGATCCGACCATCTTCACGTCGGTTCACCGCACCAACCCTAGTGTCATCTCAATGAATCCAAACTCCTTGGGGTCATTTATCCAACGAGGGATGGTATACCTCGGGTATACATGATTGTGAATCCCTACGTCCAGCTGACCAATGCCAACTAGGAGTAATCTTTGGATACTATGCTTGGGTATAAACCAAATATTTGCAAACATATGAATACATCTTAAATCTATAAGAGAGTCCAGGAACATGCAATAATTACCCCCAAAAGGGTGCGATGAGCCCTACATCCCATCCTCTCGACCAATGTGAGTTCTTAAGCATCGCTGGTCAAACAACCCAGCGAACGCCTGCCTTTGGAAAGCAGGTCCATGTATTATTGTGTATGGAACTGTTGGGTGTCTCAAGGTGGAAAATGGTGCACCTGATATGAGTGATTAAGCAGAACCCAACCCTCTCTAATCAACTATCGGGTTGCACACGTTTCTTCCCCATGACCCCATCGTGCGCCTTGAGATAAACCCCTACAAACCTTGAAAACCCCTAATAAAGCCATAAAAACCTTGAAAAACCTAAAACCCCTAAAAACCAAAAAACTCTAAAAACCCTAAAAATTTAAAAAAAATGGCTAAAATCCTCAAAAACCCTAAAAACCCACTGAACACTAAAAACCTACTGAAATATCTAAAACCCCTAAAAATATTTATGAACTCTAAAAACCCCTAAACCACTTAAAAACTCAAAAAAAAAACCTAAAATACCAAAATTTTATGAAACCCTAGAAGACCGTAAAACCCCTCAAAATCCATAAACACCCTAAAAACCATAAAAACAATAAAAAATGTCCAAAATGTAGAAAACCTTAAAAAAACCTAAGAAAATATTAAAAACCTAACGAACATTAAAAAAACAGAAAAACCTAAAAATTATAAAAACACTAAAAACCCTAAACCCTCAATATCCTAAAAACCCCTAAAACCCATAAAATCCCTAAAAATCCCTAAAAATGAAAAAAAACCCCGCAAAACAATAAAATCCCCTTAGAAAACCAGAAAAAGCTAAAAACACTTGAAATCCATAAAACCCAAAAAAAATTAAAAATTATAAAAACCCTAAAAGACCTTAACAACCCTAAATGCCATTGAAAAGTATTAAAACTCCTAATACCTTTAAAATCCCAAAATATCCATAAAAACCCTAAAAATTACAAGAAACACTAAAAACCCATCATACCCTTAAAAATGTTAAAAAACATAAAAACTTGCAAATCACTAAATAATTCAATAAAACCCCTAAAAACCCAAAACATATAAAATCCCTAAAAACACACAAAATCCGTAAGAAAATAAAAAACCTTAAAAATTCTAAAATATCCTAAATAATACCTCAAATTGAAAAAACCCCAAAAACATTAAAATTGTAAGAAAAAAATAAAATCCAAAAAAACACCCAAAACCACTAAAAAAGAAAAAATCTCTAAAACCCCGAAATTCCTAGAATCCTCAGAATCCCTAAAAACAAAAAAATACATAAAAATTCTAAAAATCCCTATAAATAAATAAAAATGTAAAATACCCTAAAAACCATGTAAATCCCTCTAAAACCCATTAAAACTTAAAAACAATTCAAACCCCTAATACCTAAAAATTCTAGAAGTCCAAAAAATAGTAAAAACCCCTAAAATGAAAAAAACCCCAAAATCCCAAAAATTCAAAAAAAACAATTAAAATAATAAAAAAATACGTTAAATATCAAAAATGTAAAAATCCCTGAAAACTCTAAAAAATCTAATAAAACCATAAAACCATAAAAAAATAAAATCCATAAAACACTAAAAAATCTAGAACCCTAAAAACCTAAAAATTTACTAAAATGAACCCAAAACACCTAAATCCACAAAATAACTTAAAAGCCCCTAAAAACATTAAAAACAATTAAATCCCATAAAAATCAGGAAAACCCCTAAAACAACTAAAAAATATAAAAACCCATCAAACCCATCAAAATGTTAAAAAACACTAAAAACCTTTAAAACCATAAAAATCTCCAAAACCCCTAAAACCCAAAAAAACCATTAACTCCCTAAACTCCCTAAAAAACCTAATACCCTCAAAAATACTAAAACCATTAATACCCATAATATCCCTAAATATCCATAAATAATAAAAAATCTCATAATACATGAAAATCCCTACGAAAACCAAAAAATCCTAAAAACAATTAAAACCCCTAAAATGATAAAAACCCAAGGACCCCCTAAAAAGACCCTAAAACCCCTAAATATCGTAAAAATACCTAAACAATAAGAAACCCTAAAAAATATAAGAACTAATAAAAACTATAATAACCCTTTAAACACATAAAAAAATTTAATAAATCCAAAAACCATAAAACACATAAAAACACACAAAATACGTAAAAACCCCAAAAGCATAAAAACCATAAAAACCCAAAAAAAAATCAAAAAAATATTAAAAGTCCCTATAAGTCCCTAAAAACATAAAAACCCCTATAAACTCTTGAAATACCAAGAAAACTATAAAAAAATGAAAAAATCTTTAACCCCAGAAAACCCCAAAAATGCTAAAAACCCCCAAAACCCCAAAAATCCCCCAAAACACCTAAAATCCCAAAAAAATCCATAAAAACCATAGAAAAACATGAAAATACAAAAACAAATATCTAAAAACCAAAAAATATCTAAAAATCCCCAAGAAAATTAAAAACCATAAAAACCTTAAAACCCCATAGAATCCTTAAAAACCTAGAAACACTTAAAACCCCTAAAAACCTAAAAAATATATAAATTCCTTAAAACCCAAAAAATACATTATAACTATAAAATCCCCTTAAAACAATAAAAATTTCTTAAAACCCATTAAAACCCCAAAAAAATCCATAAACAACCACAATAACACTAAAACCACTTTAACAACCTAAAAAATTAAAAACGATAAGAAACCTTAAAAACCTAAAAACTCCCAAAAACCCAAAACCCCCCAAAAATAATAAAAGCCTAGAGACCATAAAACCCCTCATAATACCAAAAATCCATAAAAAACATAAAAATAAAAAATAAAAAAAAATCCCTAAAAACATAAAAAACCATACGAACCTTGAAACCCCCTAAGAAAACCATAAAACCCAATAAACATATAAATCCTCAAAAATTCTAAAAACCCTAAAGAACATAAAACAAGTTAAAAACCTAAAACAAAAAAAAGTATCAAAAAGACCAAAAACCAAAAACAACCCTAAAAGTCCCAAGAAATACCTAAAAACATAAAAAAACTAAATATCCTGAAAAACGTTAAAACCCCACAAAAACCCTAAAACCCATAAAAACGATAAAAATACTAAAAAATCCCTAAAAAACTAAAAAAATAAAAAAACTAAAAACCATGAAAAAATATAAAACCTTAAAAAACTAATATCACTTAACAACCCCAAAATCCAAAAACAAATATTGAAAACCCTAAAACCCGCCTAGAAACCTTAAAGAAACCTAAAAACCCATAAAAAGCAAAAAACCCACAACACATTCCCAAAACCATTTTAACACCATAAAAAGATAATAAAAATATAGAAAACCAAAAAAACATAAAAATCACAAACCTGTGAGACACCAGAAAAAACCCTAGAAACCCTAAAACACTAAAACTCATAAAAATCCCTAAAAACCCAATAGACCATAAAATCATTAAAATACCACAAAAATTCAATAAAAAATAAAAAAACTAAATCTTTAAGAAACACTAATAAAATCTAAAAACACTTTAAACCCCTAAAAATATCGAAAACACTAAAATCCCTAATATCCCGTCCAAATCCCAGATGCCCGAAAAACCCAAAAAATCCTAAGATGGGCTAAAACCCCTAAAAACATAAAATCCCTAAAATCCCTAAAAACAACTAAGAAAAAATAATAACCCTAAAAACACATAAAACCATTTAAAATAAGTAAAGGCTAAAAAAATAGAACACCATAAAAACCCTAAATCCATGTAACCCCAAAAAACCTTAAAAAACCCAAAACTAATTAAAATCATAAAACACACTAAAAACTATAAAAACCATTTAGACCCTAATTTTTTTTTCAAAATATCTAGAAAAAATTAAAACCCTTAAAAATTAAAAAAACCCATAAACCATAAATACCCTAAAAAACTTGAAAACTTGAAAACCCTCAAAATCTCAAAAACCCCTAAAAATAATAAAAATAATAAAAATCCCAAACATCCCTAAAAATGTAAAATCCCCTGAAACCACCATTAGAAAATTTTCATTAACAAAAATCACTTAAACCCCCTAAAATACCTAAAAATTTTAAAACCCTAAAAACAAAAAAAACCCCAAAAAACCTAAAAATCCCAGAAATCCCAATAAACAAAAAAAAATCCATAAAAACCCAAAAAACCAAAAAAACAAAAAACCTATGAATACCATAAAAACACCTATGAAATCTAGAAAAAAACTAAAAACACTTTACACACCCTAAAAACCGAAAAACACTAAATACGCTTAAAACCCTAACTAACCCTAAGAACCATCAAAATGCATATAAACCTGAAAAGTACATAAAATTCTTAAAAAATAGTAAAATCCCTAAAAATATAAAAAACCATAAGAACCTCAAAAAATCCAAAGAACAACATAAAAACCGAAAAACAAGTAAAACCACTAATAACCATAAAAATGTATAAAACCATAAAAAAGCATTAAAATACAAAAAAAAACCTAAAACCCAAAAAACAGTAAAAATATCTAAAACCCCATAAAAACCCTAAAAATCACTAAAATCTCAAAAAACCCCTTTGAACCCCTAAAACATAAATAAACTCTAAAATAATTTTAAAACTATAAACACTAAAAAACCCTAAAAACACAAAAAATAAAAAACCCTTAAAAAGCCTAGAAACACTAAAAGTACCTAGAAACCCTAAAAGCCAAAAAAATCAAAAAGACACCCAAATAATCTATAAAATTTTAAAGACACTACCAACCCAGAGAAAACATAATAAAAACATAAAAACCCAAAAATAATTAAAATTCCAATAAACAGATAAAACGCTAAAAACCCTAAAAACCCCCAAACCCTCTTAATTCATAAAATCCTTAAAAACCCATAAAATTGAATAAAAAGCCTAAATATCCCTAAAAACATAAAAAATATATAAAAAAACTAAAAACCCATAAAACCCAAAAATATTAAAAACCCCTAAAACCCAAAAAAAACTAGAAACTCAATAAACCCTTAAAAATACTCAAAAATTCCCTAAAAACCATAAAAATGTCTGAAAACATTGAAAACACTAAAACCCCTAAAAAAACTAAAACAGATAAAAAACCTTTCATCCCCTAAAAATGTTAATGAAAATATAAAAAATTTAAACCCATAAAACACAAAAACCCTAAAAACCCAAAAATACCTAAAAACCCTAAAAAACACAATAACCCCATAAAATCTATAAAACCGTCAAAACCCATAAAAATCATAGAAAATCACTAAAATTAATGAAAATGGAAAAAAACCTAAAAACCCAAAAAAACAAAAGAAAACTATAAAAACCAAAACACAATTAAACACCTAAAAATAGTATAGAATGTTAAAACCCTTAAAACCCCAAAAAACCATAAAAAACCCATGAAAATCCATAAAAATCCAAAAAACCATAAAAATAAAAAAAAGAACTTGAAATTCATAAAAAGTTAAAAACCATAAAAATGATGAAAACCACTAAGAAAAAATTAAAATACTAAAAAACATAAACCCCTTAAAAAAATAAAAACTCTAAAAACCCCAAAAATATTGAAACCCTTTAAACCCTCAAAATTACTAAAAACCCTAAAAAACCTAAAAACCATAAACATCCAAAAAATTATAAAAAAACCATAAAAATGTAATAAAAATAAAACACTGAAAACCCTTAGAAAACCATAAAAATAAAAAATTAAAAAAACCCCAATAAATATAATAGTGGATAAAGAAGTTATATTCTCAAAAGACCATAAAAACTATAAAACCCATAAAAACCCCAAAGAACCCTAAAACATTAAAACCCCTAAAACCATAAAAAGACTAAAATCCACTCCAAATCACTAAAAACACTAAAACCAATAAAATTCCTAAAAATACCTAAAATAACTAAAAACATAAAAAACCTAAAAATACAAAAAAAAACCTCAATAAAGCTTTAAAAAACGTAAAACCACTTTAAACCCCTAAAAACATAAAAAAACTCTCAAACCCCTAAAACCCCTAAAAACACCCAAAAACCCAAAAAACCCAAAAAATACTATAAAAATCCTAAAAAAACCTAAAAATCCATAAAAATTTAAAAAACATGAAAACCTATAAAACTCCTCTGAAAAATTTAAAAACCTAAAAAAGCTTTAAACCCCTAAAAAAATGCTAAAAACCCAAAAAATCTTTTCAAAAACCTAAAAACTCTAAAAAGGATAAAAATGACTAAAACCCATAAAAAATAAAACCCAGAAAACCCTAAAACCAACTAAACACTCTAATAATCCTATAACAATTAAACACATTTAAAACTCTAAAACCCTTAAAACTAGTAAGCTACTCAAGAAACCCTAAAGATCCAAAAAATATATAAAAACACTAAAACCCTAAAAATCTAGAAGAATACCTAAAAATACTTAAAATAATTTAAAACCATAAAAACCATAAGATAACCGGAAAATCCTAAAAACACTTAAAACCTTAAAAATGCAATATTTTTTAAAACTCTAAAAAGACGAAAAAAACTTTAAACCCTCAAAATCTCTAAAAAACGTAATAAATAATAAAAATATGAAATAACTAAAAATCCATTAAAAAAGAAAAACCCCTACAAACCATGAGAACCCATAGATATTCCTTAAAAACCTAGAAAAATTTAAAACCCCTAAAAACCACAAATCTTTGAAAAGAAAATAACCCTAAAAACCATAAAAACCCATAAACACCTATAGAACCTAAAACCCCCACTGAAATATCTAAAACCCCTAAAAGTATTTAAAAACACTAAAAACCCATAAAACCCCAAAAAATCTCACAAAACCTAAAAACCCAAAATATAATTAACCCATTAAATCCCTAGAGGATTGTAAAACCCCTAAAAATAAATAATAACCCTAAAAAGTCAGAAAAATAGAAAAGATGTAGAAACTATAAAAAACCTAAAACCCTTATAAAAACCTTAAAAACCTAAATACCCTTAAAACCACTAAAAATAATAAAAATTATAAAATCATTAAAAAACCTAAACACCATCAAAATCCATAAAACCCCCAAAACCCATAAAAATCCTAAAAATATCTAAACACGAAAAAAATAATAAAACCCCTAAAAACCCATAAGAAAACCAAAAACATTGGAAACACAAAAAACCCCTAAAACCCAAATCAACATTAAAAATCATAAAAAAACCTAATATAAGTTAAAACCCTAAAACCACTAAAAACCATTACAACACCTTAAACCACTAGAAACTCTAAAAACCCTTTAACCCCCTAATTTTTTTAAATATTATGAAAACCCTTAAAATCCATAAAAAATTGAAAAAAAGCTCTCAAAACCCAAAGAACCAAAAAACCCCTAAAACCATAAAAACACTAATAATCCATAGAACAAAAAATATATATATAAAAATCATTAAATATTCCAGGAAACCCTAAACCCCATAAAAATTCTAAAAATCCATAAAAATTAATAAAAACATAAAAAACCATAAAAACCATGACCTCCCCTTTGAAGAATATTAAAACCTAAAAACTGTTCAATCCCTTAAAAACCTAAAAAATGCTAAAACAACAAAATTCCATCAAAACCCTTAAAACATAAAAACCCCTCAAAACCCCTAAAAACCCATAAAAATAGTAAAAAACACTAAAATATCAAAAATGAAAAAATACCTAAAAACTATGAAATCCCAAAGAAACACATAGAAAAATAAAAAACTCTTTAACCCCTGAAAAAGATAAAAAAAGATAAAACCCCTAAAACCCGTAAAAATTCACCAAAATGACCGTAAAACACCTATAACCCCCTAAATAACACAAAAACCCTAAATATATATCATTATTTTTATATTTTCTTACTAAGAAAAAATAATACATGGTACCTATAGAAAAACATTGGTTTAGTGGTTGATCATGACATTCAAGGTCACATCGAGGTAAGTTTGTTTTTTTTAATTTTTTGTTGTCAGTTCTGTCTTACATGTAATATTTTTATTTTTTATTTATCTTTTGTTAATGGGATAAATATTTAAAAACTGATTTCAATTAATGTATAACACTAATTTCTTTACCAGAAGTATCAGGAATGCCTCTTGGGTCTTTTGACGGGCTGAATAAGGTGTCTGGTTTAGGGTTGACCTGGTTTGGTTCATAAAAAAATGGTATTAGATGAATTATCCCTTGTTATTTGGATATGTCTTGTAGTTTGGAGATAGTATTGTTGGAATTAATGCTGTTAATAATGTATAGGTTCATGATCACGATCTATATAGAAGGAATATTGAATTTCCATGATAGTCCAATATGGTTATACATTAAAATCCGACCTTTCCCTCAAGGGTTTTGAGGTCCTTGGTTTTTGTTTGAGCGTTTTTTGTTGGCTTTTAATATTTTTGTACTATTATGGGATGGATTAATAGGGTTCATAATCTAGAAAACCATACAAAGACAATGAAACTTCCTCTGATGAACTTTGATGTGATCACCCAGCTGGCACATGACCTGCCAAACTGTGCGTCCAAGCTATGTGTAGTGGTTGTACCTAAGATATTTTTGGATTTATTATCAAGAATGGGTTTTATTTTAATTTTTTATTAGTATTTTATTGAGTTTTTTGGTGGTGTTTTTATTCATATTTTCAAATTAATTTTGGTTTAGAAAAATGGTGATTGGTTTGTCAAAAATAATGTTTTTAGTATGACAACATTGAATCTATATAAATGTTAAATTGGTTTTCCTGGAAAATATGAGTAACTTTTTAATGTGAATTGGGATTTTAAATTTTTTTCTAAAAATTGGGATGGATATTTATTTGGAATTTAGAAATGTTTTGTTTTGAAAAGATAATTGGTGGATGGAAAAATTGATTGGGCACATTTAAAAAATGGTATGGATGTATATTTTTTCTATTTGACCCTTAGTATTTGAATAGATTCTCGCATGTATGTATGTATGTGGTAAGTTTATATTTATTGGAATAGTGGATGTTTTCTTGAGCAATCAGGGTAAATCATATGTGTGGGGTATCATGGAATATAATTGGTAATCTCCCAACGTTTTTTGATTATTTTTCTTCTCGAAAAATTATTTTTTTTAAGAAAGGAGGGTTGAGATGATTTGATAATTGGGTGTGTTAGAATAATTTTAGTATAATAGGAACAAAAATGGGAAGTGTATTTAGAAATGGTTGTTGATGTTCAAATGGTTTTGAAGTAGAAAATTGCTTTTATTTCAAAATTAAATTAGTTGTTTCAAAAAGTCTATTTGGGATCTATTATGTGGTGTTTGGTTTTTAATTTAGTTTTTTTGGTTGAAATTATATCTCATTTGAGTTATATTTGATATTTGGTTTTATATTTAATTGGTTGGGTATTTTATATTTTTACAGTATACCATCCAAAAAGTCCCAGAATGTTTCTAGGGAGTTTCTTTTGGTTGACAGTTTTTTCTAGACTCCCAGTTGAGTGAGAGGGGAGTCAAGTAATTTTTTTCAATTGCATATTTTATCAAGGTGGTTTAGGTTAATTAGAGGTTCAATGACTTTATAGTAGGTGTGTGTTCACCTAGTTCAATAAACGACATAGATTTGTATTGAACAACATGAAGAGGAAAGATTATTTTACTTGGAGTTAGCATTGAGTGATCAGTTTAAAGCTCCTATCCTCATGTGGGGTATCTATCCAGAGATTAAAGTCCATGTTATATTATATGGTAAAGTTACATTTGAAAATTTTGTGAATGATGTGTCCCAAGATGAGTTAGTTTACATAGGGTAGTCTATGGTAGTTGAAAGTCTAGATTCTTGAGATGATTTTAAAGGTTTTCCCATAACATATGAAGTGTGAAATAGAGAAACATGTTACTAGGATGTTCACTTCGTTAGTTCCATATTCTTGTTAGTCAGACCAACAACTCATTTTCATATATTATAGTCGATTCATGAACTTTAATCCATTTTTTCATAATTTTCTAATGTCTTGTTGATGGTGTGGCCATGGAAAAGTTATGTAACTATTGCTTTTAGGAGAAGAATCCATGGTTAGCAGATGATAGTTCCCAACTATGGGGAAGCATATGATTTAATACATTAGAGATCCAGCCATAGGTCCTAAATTTAATCTTTTCACATAGTGGGGAAATTATCAGCTGTGGGAAAAAATATAGATCCAACTTATTGTCTCTAGTTTTGGAGAAGAAATTGTTTCAGTTTTCCTTCCCATAGTTTTGAATTTTTGAACACCCCATTCTTCTTTTAAGGGTTTTAGTGGATTTTTTTAGAATGGATTAACTTTTTGAGTGTTTTGTGGGATATATCTTATGGAAATTATGAAACTCAACTCTGTGTGGTGTTTAATTTTAATCTCTATCACTGGGTCCCCCTTGTGTTGGGGGTTCTTTGTTGTTAGTTAGTTCCACAATGGTGGGGAGACCCTCTATGGGTATCGTTGATGTCTTTTATTGAACTGATCAGGTGTAATTAGTGAAGTTAAGAGGTCTCGCCAGTGTTAGAGGTTTTTTTTGGATTTTTTATTTTTTTGATTTGGGGAAATAACTGTTTGGATAGAGTCCTAATATGATAGGGTGACCACCATAAGATGATATCGTGGAAAACTCAATCATCAAGGTGATCGTGATGGGGTAGTTTCTTGTTATTTCCAAACCAAACACGAATCATGGAAGTTCTTATAGATTTTTTAGTGGGTCGTGTGATGACTACTCATGAGAATTTTGAACATACAATGTCGGGTTTATCTTAGAGATAATTATATTAGGGGTCACATTTTTCATTTTTGATACGCTACGTTTGAAGATATGAGTCCCTTAGACTTCATACCTTCATTTTCCATTTTCATTGATTTCACCTGATCAATTGTTTCTTTGGATGATGAAAAGGTTACTTGAGGATGGCCTTTACAACTACTTTTGGATCTCAAAGTTTCAGGTTTCAGTTGAATAGTGAGTTCTCAGTTCCCAGTCCTCTAGTGTTTAGGGTTTAATTCTGGGTTTTGGAATGTTTGTGTTTTGATTAATTATTAATTTTGGATCATTATGGGGAAGGAAAGTTTCATAATGGGGAGAATTACCACAACACAACCTAGAAATATTAATTATATTAATTATTTTATTATTTTTATCTTTTATTTTTCGTTTTGGGCCAGTCCAACTTTAGAATTTAAAATTTTGGGATTTTAGTATAGGCACAAGGTTGGTGAACAATTAGTAAAAACTGTATCAAACCCATGAAAGATGTATATAGTTTTTGATGGATTCGAATATCACATTTGGTGAATGGTTTCCCAAACTATGTGTCTGGCCCATGTGCGTTGCTCCAGGGGACTTGTTTGGGGCACATGGTTGGGGAATGGTTTTTCCGACTATGCTTCCAAACCATGCATTATATCCAACCTTTAAACAAATATAATTTTTATAATAATAATTTTATTATCTTCATCATTATTAGGATTATGATTATTATTAAACACTCAAATGGGTCTCCACCACCCCACTCTCCACATGTGAAACCCCCTCCTTCTCGATCTCAATCACCCCTCTTGCTGGGATCTCTCGTACACGTGACCACCCCCCACCTCTCCCTTCAGTCACTGATTATGCTTCCTATTTTGGGTGTCATCAACTCCAATGAGTATCTTCCCTTTTTATACTTACTTAATCATATCCTTTTCTTGCATTTCATTTATCATGGGTGGTGTGAATGATTTAGTCTGAACCCTAACCCCATGGGTATTTCAATTTCTTCTCCTTGATGTCTAGGGTCTTTGGTCCCATGGGGACTGGTTTTAGTGATGTCCATTAATGGAAATGGATTCAGTATGGTTTTTGGGTAGGTTTTGTTCCATTATTCATTTTTTTAAAATTTTAAATTAGGTATATTGTAATTTTTGAGTATATGGTGATTTTATAGAGTGTTATGGACCACCGTTCATGAAGGTGACTTGAAAACATTTTCATTGGTAAGGCATATAAATATATATATAACTTTTTTTATATATTCTCTCATAGTGAGGGGAATATATACATTAAAAATAGTGATATATATATTTATGTGTGTAGGTATTTGTTAATATATGTGCAAGCATAAAAGGAGGGTCTATATTCAATCATGGTACATTAGGGGCGGCTTTAAATTTTCATCAAAAAAAAGAAACATGTTTTGAGGTAGGTTCTCAATGCCCTGACCTTTAATTTGAATTCCATGTTTTCTTTATTGTTTTATTAATGTGTTTCTACCATTATATGAAGTTAATATTTTTTGTAAAGTGAAATTTAATTATTTGGAATTCATTTTGACTCACGTCACCTATTTTAACTAATATTTTAATAGAGTCTCCCTTTTGTTTAGGCATGTTTTTTTATCTTATTGGAAGATTGTTTTATTTTAAATGTTTTATTGGTTTTCCAAATGAAAAGTGTTTCTCAATTTTAATGTGATAATGCCATATTGGAAAAAAATAATTATTTTATGCAAATTAAATCCCCTTCTTAATAAATTCCTATGCTATTTGAAAAATTATTTTTTTATGTAAGTGACTTTTAAGTTATGATGGTATTAAAGATTGAAATTTATTATGCATTTTGGAATGGTAAAAGGGGATGGACATAAAAATGGAGTTTATAGGTGAGATAGTGGATGGTGGTTTTTAGTAAAATCATGTGAAATATATATATATATATATATATATGATATAATGATAATACTTCTCCTCTATTTTGGCATAAAAAATGGGATTCTTAGGTACCTTGGTGGGAAGACAAGTTCTAGTATACTAGTTGAGTCGGAAGGACCGAGGCCCTGTCTCCATATAAGGATTACATACCTACAAGTATATAGGAAATATTTCAGAGTATGAGTATCCTAGGACCCCAACTAACCTATTCTATTAAGTATTTCCCTTGGTGCATGATAAAATTTACCCATATTTTTCTATGGTACTACTTTAATAAATTTTTTATGCTCTATTTTCCTTTCATTTCAGAAATAATGAATTTTTTTAACTTCCATTGTTATGTGGAACCTAATTAAATGATTACATTACCTTATGATCCTTTACGTAAATGGGTTTTTTGGATAAACTCATTCTCCTCTTAAAAATGACTTTATGGCAAAATATAAAAAATGGGTTTCAAAAGCTCTAACCCACTTCATGTTTTGAAATTGATTAAAATCCAATTTTTATTTGTATATATTTTCAAACATCCATGAATTGGTTTTCTTTTAAAAGGTACGTCATAGAAAATACTGTATTTGGGATCACCTACTGAGTTTTAAAACTCACGCCTATATCTCTATCTTTTTTTAGCTTCTAGTACTACTTTTGACTCTGTCTTGGTTGCTATAGAGTGATGTTGGTTCAATGGTTGAGGGTGACATGTGACGTCACATGGATGTATGAAAAATTTTATTTATTTATTGTTGTTGATACAATCTTACTTGTTCTATTATTTTTTATTTATTTATCTATTATTCATGGGATTAATTATTCAGACCAGATTATTCTTGACTATTGACACTAACTACTAGCCTAGGAGGATTGGGAAAGACTCTCTGGACTTATCACAGGTTGTCTCGAGTGACCAGTTTGTGGTTGACCGAAGTTGTTTTTTGGTAATGGAGGGGGATGAAGGTAGCTTGTAGGACAATTACATGGTTTTGAATTGGAAAACACTGCGTTTATTCATTATAAGATATGAAATGTATTGTGAAGGTCAATTCAAGGAGTTTAATGATCATTATGTTAGAGGGAAAGACTTAGCATTGCATTACATAATTCATTAACACGTTCTTGTAAATTCTTGAGGTTTTTTTTAAAATGAGTGGTAGGGCATTATTTTTTACATAATCCCTCATTTCCATTTCCTATGAGATTTAGGAGAATAACACTTGAGGTCTAAACCAAGGAATTGATTCTATTTCATCATCTGACCTAGTATTTGACTTTTGATCACCTCTTCTGATAGTCTTAAGTAAGTGCTTCACTATTTAGACTTGTTTGTTCATTTTCCATTCTATTGATAATGTTATTTTGGTACGATCACTTATTCCCTATTTTAGGGTGTTATTCCATTATTCTATTTTCTTTCTATTGGTTCAATGTAAGGATATAACACTTGATAAATTTTCCACCATAGGTATACAGTAGGGTGGTCTATACATTTTCCCTATAGGGTTTTTCATATCTAGTTTTTATTGTACTATATGTCAGGATTTCCTAGTGTTTCTATTAAATTAATTTAATTCCTTGATTAAATTGTTGGAACCCAATTAGGTTTCAAATTTAGTAAAAATATATGGTCTATGGTCATTCACCTCAACCTACATCACCCACGAGGTATGTTTGAGTACCTTCCCTTTGATATACCACCTTGTTGGGAGTGTGTAAGCTCAAATTTGGTAAATAGTACATTTTTGAATTACATGAGATATTATGAGAATTATTTATGCTTCCTTTTACATGTGATTACATTTTTTTAAAATTCTTGAATAGTTTGAATGGAAATGTAAAGTCGGATATGAAATATTTAATTAATTGATTTGTTATTTGACTATCATGGACATTTCTATTATTCAGATTCAAATGAATTGGATGTCATGAAAATTTTTACTCGAAGGATCTATTTTACTTTGGATTCCTTGGACATTTTTACTCATGGGATCCAATATTCATGGATTGAATTATACATTTCTAATCATTAGGCTCCACCCAAGACTGTACCGACTCTATCATGGATACACTCCATGGAATCAAGGGGACGCCATGGTCATGGACCTGGGATCTTTCCCATGTAGGCCTGACACTAGATTACTTGACATAGGCCAAAAGGGATTCCTCATACCTTTCTAATCCTTGGATTTTTTCCGTGGGGTATGACACTTTATTACACATCATAGGTCGTTGTGGATGGTTTTTACATGCTTTATAGCTTTCATGTGTTTACGATTTATTAATTACAATTGATCCTTGTTATGGGTGATTGGTTATTGTTAATAGGATGGAACATTTTAGTTATTTATTTATCACTTTATATCTATTATATATTTTACACTAATTTAGATTATATATATATATTGGACTTGTTATAGACAATTTTGGTGGTGACATAATGGGTGTTACCTCACACCCTGTTCGGGTTGTCGTTGGGTACCTAAACAGACTTCATGGAAGCAAGTACGGATGGAGGAAAGATCTCACTTTATGATTCCAATTCTTTTAGTTTCTTAGGAGTAAGGGATCATATGAACAATCTATAATCATGATGCTATCTGAAGATAGTTCTTTTTGGTCTTATGTACTTCTGATAATTGTATTTTATTGAATTAATGTTTCCATGTATTATCTACCATTTTTATAGTGACATTACATGCACATCATATTTCATATAAAACATATGTTAGCCTAGTTTATTTATACTTTATGGATGTTATATTCAATTATTACTGCTTGGTATTATTTCTTCCGCTATTGACTGTTGTTTTTATTCCTTTTTTCTACACATTGATCATGATGGTATATTCTCACCTCTGTTCCACCATAGACCCTTGCTCCTAGTCATCATCCTATAGTATATGGGGAGGTTCACCAAAGGTCATGTGACCCACCAAAATAAGGCACCATTTAGTGGCTCTCAAATCAGGATCTAACACCGTAAAATCCATAAAAACCCCTAAACCCTTAAAAAAACTAAATCCCCATAAAATCCCTAAAACCCCACTAAAAACTATAAAAACCATATAATCCCCTAAAAACAAAAAAAAAGAAAACATTAAAATCCTTAAAACTCAAAAAAACCCATAAAACCCCAAAAGACCTTAAAACCCCTCATACCCTCAAAATTAAAAAAAATCAAAAAAACCCTAAAAATCCTAACAAATAGCTAAAAATTCATAAAAACATAAAAAACTAAAAATCCTAAAACACCCTAATAAAACTATAAAAACCTGAAACCACTTAAAACCCCCAAAATCATAAAATACTAAAAACCCTAAAACACTCAAAAAACCCCTCAAAATCCTTAATAACCCTAAATAAATATAAAAATCTAAAAATTTATCTAAAAATAATTTAAAATATAAAAACACATAAATCCTTGAAAACCACTAGGAAAACATTAAACCCCTAAAAACATAAAAACCATCAAAAACAAAAAAAACCCCTAAAACCTATTAAAACCCACTAAAAACACTAAAAACTCATTATACCCCAAAAATCATTAAGAAACAATAAAAATATTAAAACCCTAAAAAATCAATAAAACCATAAAACCTAAAAAACCATAAAAACCCTAAAAACCCTAAAAAACCAAAAACCCTTAAACCACTAAAAACTCCAGGAAACCATAGAAATCTAAATGGAACACTAAATATCTCAAAAAATGTAAAAAAACTAAAACCATAGAAATACCATAACAAAAACATAAAAACCTAAAAACACATAAAACCACCAAAAAACCATAAAACAGTAAAAACCCTAAAAGTCCTTAAAACCCCTAAAAATCATAAAAATCCCTAAAAACCATAAAAAACCTAAAACCTATAAAAAAGATAAAAACTACTAAAAACAAATAAACCCCTATAAACCGCTAAAAATGTTAAAAAAACTCTAAATAACCTAAAAATACAAAAATACTAAAAAAACATAAAAACCCTAAAACCCCACAAGACACGTCAAATACCTAAAAACCCTAAAACGCCTCAAAATCCCTAAAAACTCAATAAACCCAAAAATTAATAAATAATCCATAAAAATCCCTAAAATCCATAAACCCCTTAAAATCCAAAAAAAACCCTAAAAACCAAAAAAAATTAAAAAATACCTTAAAATCTCAAAAAACATATAGAAGACTAAAAATCCTGAAAAATACTTAAAAAACATAAAATCCAAAAACCCCTTAATACTCGTAAAAAACATAAAAAAGCTAAAAAACCTTTAAAAAAATTAAATACCTAAAACTACATAAAACCCTAGAAATATATAAATACATTTAAAACCTAAAAAAACCCTCAAAAATCTCAAAACCCTTAGAAAAGTAAAAACCCATAAAAACCGTAAAAAATGAAGACATTATAAACCTAAAAACACATTGAACCCCTAAAAACATAAAAATTTATAAAAACCATAAAGATCCTTAAAAGACCTTAAAAGACTTGTATACTATAAAGAGACCATAAAAAACCTAAAACCCGAAAAAAACATAAATCCATTAAAAATATTAAAAACCCCCGAAAAACCCCAAAAACCCAAAAAACCTCTAAAAACTCTAATACCCATTTAAACCCCAAAAATGTTAAAAAAAATCTAAAAACATTAAAAACCTAAAGAACCCAAAAAACCCAAAAAACCCAAAAAACCCATAACAAACCAAAAAACCCTAAAAACCATAACAAACCCAAAAACCCCAAAACACTCAAAATTATTAAAAACCCTCAAAAATCATAAAAATAGTAAAAAAATCCCTAAAAATCCATAAAAACAAAAAATATCTAAAAACCCCAAAATAATAATAATAAAAAAAATTAAAAACCTAAAAATACATTAAAGATCTAAAAACATAAAAATTCTAAAAATGATAAAACCCATAAAAACCCTAAAACTCAAAAAAACCCCCAAAAACATAAAAACTCATAAAAAGACAAAAAGAGCTCTAAAAATTCCGAAAATTATAAAAAAAACTTGAAAACCCCTAAGGAAAAATTAAAAATCTAAAAAAAATTAAAACACCAGAAAAATAAAAAATGAAAAAACTTTAAAAACTCTTAAAAGACCCTACAAACCCTAAAGCCCCCAAAAACATAAAAGTATCATAAGACCCCTAAAAGTAACTCAAAACATTGAAAACCCTTCAAAACCCTGAAAATGATAAAAATTATATAAAACCTTTAAAACTCACCCCTCAAACCCCAAAAAAACAAAAAAAACACTAAAATACCCTAAAACCCCTCAAATCCCTAAAACAAAAATACACATAAAAATAAAAAAAATCACTAAAAATCTCTAAAAACATAAAAAACTTTAAATACCATGAATACACACTAAGGAAAGCATAAAAACCTAACAAACACAAAAAAACATAAAAACCAAAAAATGCTAAAAAACCTAAAAACTACAAAAATCAATAAAAATCCTAAAACCCATAAAACCCCTAAAATTTTTAATAATACCTAAAACCCCATTTAAAATATAAAAATCATTTAAATAACTAAAAAATTTAAAAGTCCCTAAAAATCCACCACATCACTAAAAACCCTAAAAATCCACAAAAATCATAAAATCTATAAAAAGGTACCTAGAAGTGTAGAAACTCATAAAACACTAAAAACCCCTAGGAAAACATTAAAAACAAAAAAACATAAATCTCTTAAAATAAAAATATATATAAAATCACTAAAAACCCTACAGAGACCTAATACCCATAAAAACCATTAAATCCCTAAAAACATTAGTTACCCTAAAACCAATAGAAACCCTCAAAATCCCTAAAAATTATTAAACACTTTTAAACCCTAAAAAATGATAAATGATCGAAAAAACCTCAAAATACCATAAAAACTCAATAAACCTCTAAAAACCAAAAAAATCATAAAAACCCAAAAAACGATTGAAAACCCAAAATACCTAAAACCCTAAAACCCTTAAAAATCATTAAAATCCACTAAAAATCAATAAATAAGTAAATATCCCTAACAACATAGAAAAACGTTATAAAAACCGTAAAAAAATTACAGCCCTAAAAATACTAAAAATCTTAAAAACCCCAAAAGAATTAAAAACCATGAACACTATAAAACCACAAAAAACCTAAAACCCCAAAAAATATACAATAAAAACTAAACACATAAAAACCTTTTATACCGCAAAAAATGTTTAACAAAACTCTAAAACCCATAAAACTAAAAAAATACCCTAAAACCCAAAATAACAAAAAACATAAAAAAACTAAAAACACTCAAAATCCATAATACCCATAAAAACCTATAAGAATCCTAAAAATCCAATAAACCCCAAAAAACATAATGACACTAAAAACCTAGAAAAAATATTAAGAAAACATTTAAAGCAAAAAAACACTTAAAATCTCTAAAATAAATTATAAAAACACTAAAAAGATTATAAAACCTAGAAAAACTTCTAAAACATAAAAACACCTAAAAAACTATAAACCCATAAAAACACTAAAAACATACAAAAAACTCTAAAAACCCTTTGAACCCCAAATTTTATTAAATAACTCAAAAAAACCTATAAAAACATAAAAACCCATAAAACCCTTACGAACCCCAAAAAATCATAAAAATCCTAAAAACCCTGATAACCACTATGAAAATTGTAAAAAAATAAAAAACAAATAAAATCCCTAAAAACCAAAAAAATTAAATATCCTAAAAACACTAAAATGCATGAAAATCATAAACCCCCCAAAAAACCTCCAAAACCCCTAAAAACCCAAAAACCAATAAAACCAATAAAACCACTAAACAACTCTAAAATTTTAAAAACCCATTTTAAAACACTTAAAAATTAAAAATATATGAAAAATCTTAAAACCATAAAAAATACCGAATAACCCTAAAAATCCAAAAAAACATAACAAAAAACCCTAAAAACCCCTCAAAATCCCAAAAAACCCTTAAAACCATAAAAACCCTAAAAGATCCATAAAAATATATAAAAACATAAAAAAACTAACAACCCTGAAAACCCAAAAGAAAAATATAAAACCCTAAAATAGTTAAAACCCCAAACAAACCAAAAAACAAAAAGAAACACTAAAACACTAAATATCCAAAAAACCCCATAAAAACCATAAAACAACTAAAATATAAAAACCCTTTAAACCCATAAATACATTAAAAACACGAAAAAACATCAAAATACCGCAAAATGGAAAAAATACCTAATGGCACAAAAATAAAAAAAAACCGTAAAACCTCTAAAAACCCTAAAACCCTCAAAATCCCTAAAAACCTAAAAAACCATAAAAATCATACAGGATTCCCTGAAATATCTCAAAATATAAAAAACACTAAAAACCCTAAGAAAAACATAAAAAAAGGCACATAAAACTCCACAAAAATGTAGAATACTAAAATGCATTACAATGCTAAAAATACCCCAAATATCCTAACCCCCAACCTAAAAAAACCATAAAACCACCAAAATCATTATAAAATCCTAAAAACCCATAAAAACTCTCAAACTTCTAAAAACTCTATTAATCCTCCAAACACACCTAAAAATTTAAAAAACTCTAAAACATTTAAAAAACCTAGAATGTTCAAAATAAACACAAAAAACACCAAAAACAATAAAACCCCAAAATCTCCCAGAAAACATCAAAATTCCTAAAAACCCTAAAAACCAGAAAAACCCAAAAAATCCCTAAAAATGTAAAAAAACAAAAAAATCCTAAAAAATGTAAGATTTAAGAAAACTAAAAACATATAAAACCCATAAAAACCATAAAAATGAAAAAACCACTAAAAACATAAACACCACTAAAAACCTTAAAAAGATAAAAACCTATAAAAAACCAGAACACCCAATATAAAATATAAAAACATATAAAAAATCATAAATATTAAGAAACTCTAAAACATAAAAAACCCTAAAGAATATAAAATTTCACTAAAACCCCAAAAGCCATAAAATCCATAAAAGCTCTTAAAAACCCTAAAAACCTAAAAATCCCTAAAAATCCTAAAAGACCTAAAAATCCCAAAGAATCACTAAAAATACCTAAAAACATAAAAAACCTAAAACAACTGAATAATCCCTAATAAAAACATGAAATAAAAAACATAAAACCCCTAAAAACCAAAAAAATTATAAAAAGAATAAAATTCTGGAAAATTCCTATGACCCAAAAAATATCAAAATTCTTAAAAACATTAAAACCCATAAAAAATCTAAAAACCCTAAAATTCGAAAAAAAATATAAAAAACCATAAAACCCTGAAAACGATAAAAAAACAATAAAAACTAAGAACAAATAAATCCACTGAAAACATAAAAACACTCAAAACACTAAAACCCCCTAAAAAATATAAAATCCACTATAGACCTTAAAAATTCCAAAAAAAACTCATAAAAACACTAAAAACTGAGTTAAACACTTAAAACCCTTCAAACCCCTATAAACACTAAAAAACTCTAAAACCCCTAAAAATAATAAAAAAACAAAAAACCCAAAAAAAACCAAAGAAAACACTAAAAACCACCAAATTCCCCAATTTCCATAAAAACCCAAAAATCATATTAATTCCTAAATATTCTTAAACACGTAAAACCCCAAAAAACCCTAAAACACTCTTAAAAAAACATAAAAACTAAAAAACACTATAAATCCCTAAAGACATAAAAGATGATAAAAACCATAAAGAACCCTAAAATCCTATAAAACCCATGGAATCCTTAAAAACCCTAACACCCATAAACTCCCCTAAGAACCCAATAAAAACTCTAAAACCCATTTAATCGCTAAAGAATAAAAGAAAAATACAAACCCATACAAACCCTTAAGAACCAAAAAGCTCAAAAAAACCCCAAAAAATATAACGAAATCCCAACATTCAAAAGCCCTCAAAGCCCTCAAAATCACTAAAACTTCTAAATACACATAAAAATCCTAAAAATCCAAAAACAACCCTAAAACCCATAAAAAAACATCACAACCTTAGTAACACATAAAAACCCTTAAAAACCTAAAAAATACTAGAACCCCTAACAACCCTAATAATCATAAAAACCAAAAAAAAATCTATAAAACGCTAAAAACCATAAAAATCACAAAAATATTAAAATAATACTAAGTATGAAAAAACATTAAAACCCTGAAAAACCCAAAAAAATCATAGATACCTAAAAAACTTTAAACCTATGAAAACATAAAAAATTATAAAAAACCGAAAAAACCAAAAAAACCCAAATAACCTTAAAATCATAACAACCCCTAAAAATAAAAAACCCTAAAACCCATAAGAACCCTAGAAACCACTAAAAAGTATGAAAAAACATTAAAACCATAAAAGTTAGGAAAAAACAGTAAAAACCATTAAAACCCTAAAAAAATAAAAAAAACCCCTAATAAAACCAAAAAGCCCAAAAATCCGTAAAAACACTCAAAACCCTCAAAATCCCTAAAAACCCTAAAAACAGATAAAAAACCTATAAAGGCCTTAAAAATTCATAAAAACCTAAAAATTTCTGAAAACCCTAAAAATCCATAAGAATACAATAAAAGACTAAAAATACATAAAACCCTTAACAACATAAAAATAATAAAAAACCCAAAAGGACCGTAAAATCTTAAAAACTCAAAAAACCCATAAAAACCACAAAAAAATTAAAAAAATAAAAACCCATAAAAACCTAAAATAATTTAAAAAAATATAAAACCCCTTTAAATCCATAAAACATTAAAAAAATCTAAAACCCATAAAAACCCTAAAAACTGAAAAAAAAACTCTAAAAACATTTAAAAAACCCATATAAACTAGAAAACCCTTAAAACACATCAAAATCAACCGAAAACATCTATATATTAAAACCCCCTCAAAATCAAAAATAACATAAAAATCCAAAGGAACCTAAATAAATTTAAAAAACCATAAAACCATAAAAAACATAAAACCCACAAAAAACCATAAAAACACCAAAAACCCTAAAACCCTAAAAACCCTAAAACCATAAAAATTCATCGAAACCTTTAAAAAACCCCTAAAACTAAAGAAACCCAAAAATCCCACAAAAAATATCTAAAACCCTTTAAACCCCTAAAAATAATAAAAAAGTATAAAAACCATAAAACCATATAAAACCCAAAAAACCCCATAAGGACCCAACAAACAATAAAAATACTAAAACCCCAAAGAACTCTCAAAATCACTAATAGCCTTAATAATCCATAAAAATACAAAAAAATACATAAAAATGCCTAAAACCCAAAAAAACCTAAAACCCCTAAGAAAACCATAAAAACCTACAACCATAAAATCCCTCAAAATCCCTAAAAAAAACTAAAAAATCCATTAATAATCTGAAAGCCGTAGAAAATGTAAAAACTCAAAAATTCCCTAATAAAACCGTAAAATCCTAAGAAATATAAACCCCTAAAAATTTCTAAAAACTCCAAAAAATATTTATTTCCTAAAAACCCCTAAATATATTATAATCCCCTAAAAAAAATAAAAACCCATAAGAACACTAAAATTCATTAACCCCCTAAGAAATTATAAAAATGTAAAAAACATTAATGACCACAAAAAAATCATAATACCCAAAAAAACCATAATACCCCTAAAAGCCCTAAAATCATTAAATCCCTAAAAACCCTAAAAACCATTAAAATACCAAAAAAAATTATAAAAACATAAAAAACAATGAAAACCTAAAAAACCTTTTAAAAACATTAAAAAAATAAAAATATTAAAAACCGAAAAAATTCTATAAAATAAAAAAACCCATCAAACCAAACAACACAAAAAAACACAAAACCACTAAAAATCCTAGAAAGCCTATACCCCATAAAATCCCTAAAACCCCACTAACAAATCTAAGAACCCAGTAAACCCCTAAAAATATTAAAAACACCCAAAACTGTTAAAATACATTAAAACTCAAAAAATACTAAATACCCAATAATCCATAAAACCAATTAAAATCCATAATCACCCTAAAAATTCCTAAAAACCCTAAAAACACTAAAAATCATAAAAATCATAAAAATCATTATAAATACCTAAAAAAAGAAAAACCCTAAAAATAATAAAACCCCTAAGAAAAAATTAGTAACCTAAAAACATTAAAATCACTAAAAACATAAAAAGGATAGAAACACTAAAAACCCCTAAAACCATAAAAACCCACAAATCCATCAAAATACAAAAAAATATCCTAATTAACTATAAATATCCAAAAAAGTGAAAAAATCTAAAAATGTAAAAAACCATAAACACGTTCAAAAAACCATAAGAACCCCATAAAATTCTAAAGACACTTAAAACCCCTAACAACATAAAAAAAATGTTAAAAATCTTAAAAGACACTAAAATCCCTAAAACCCACTAAATACCATGAAAACAACTTAAACTATAAAACCCCCCAAAACCCATAAAAACCAAAAGTAATTAAAAACTCTAAAACCCTTTAAACACCTAAAAATTTTAAAAATCTAGAAAACATTAAAAACCTCAAAAAACCTAAAAAAACCCTAAAACCCAAAACAACCATAAAACCCTACAACCCTACACCCCCCCCCCAATATCCTTAAAAACCATAAAAACCAATAAAAATATTGAAAGGAACCTAATATCATAAAAGCCCTAAAACAAATGTAATGTCCTAAGAAATCCATAATGACCTAAAAACACTTAAAACCCCTAAAAATTATAAAACCCGTAAAACCAAAAAGACCCTAAAAATCCTATAAACCATAAAACCCCGTAAAAACAAAAAAAAACCTAAAAACCTAAAAATCTATGAACCCTTTAAACTCCAATAAATGATAAAAAAACTCTAAAAACCCTTAAAAACAAAAAAAAACACAAAAACCCAAAAATCTTAGAAAACCCATTAAACAATAAATAACCCTAAAGCCATAAAAATACATAAAAATAATAAAGACCCATAAAAATCCGAAAAATCTGAAAAAACCTAAAAAATATAAAACTCTAAAAAAAATAAAATCACATAAGAAAACATAAAAGTCCTAAAAACTCTTAAAACCCCCAAAATCCTAAAAAAATATAAAAAACCTAAAAAATTCATAAAACCCCTAAAATCCATAAAAATGTTGAAACTCTTAAAAACATTAAAAAAACCCTAAACCCATAAAAATCCAAAAAACCACTTAAAACCAAAAAAAAATTTAAACCCCTAAAAATGATAAAAAAACTATAAAAATACTTAAAACCCTGAAAACCAAAAAATACACTAATATCCAATAAAAACCCTATAACACTAAAAGACCCAAAAAAACCCTCAGAATCCCTAAAAACAATAAAAATCATAAAAGTCCCAAAAAATACCAAAACATATAATTAACCCTTAAAATGCTATAAAACATAATAAAACCTTAAAACATGAGAACACATAAACACAAAAAAAAACAAGAAAATGAAAAATACCCAAAAAACCATAGAAACCATAAAAAACCCACCCAAAACCATAAAAACCCAAAATTCCATTAAAAATTATATAAACTCCTAAAACCCCTAAAAACAATAAAAAACAC
Source organism: Viscum album (assembly GCA_963277665.1). Taxonomy (NCBI): domain Eukaryota; kingdom Viridiplantae; phylum Streptophyta; class Magnoliopsida; order Santalales; family Viscaceae; genus Viscum; species Viscum album. The sequence goes on from OY728152.1 coordinate 1,121,009,446, forward strand.
TAAAACCCATACAAACTATAAAAAATACAAAAACCCTATAAAATAAAAAAACATAAAACCCCAAAAAACCCTTAAAACATGAAGAACCCTGAATATCCCTCAAAGCCATAAAAAACTAAAATATCTTAAAAAAACTTAAAAATGTAAAAAAAACTCTAAAAATCCTAAAAACCCCTAAGAAAACATTAAAACCCATTAATAAACTAAAACCCTTAAAATATCTAAAAATCTTTAAAACCCCTTAAAAATTAATAAAAACATAATAAACCAATAAAAACCTTAAAGACCCTAAAAACAGGTAAAACCATAAAAACCACTAAAAACTTTAAATATTATTTAAAACCATAAAAACATTAAAAAACTAAAAAAACATTAAAACCTTAAAACTCAAGAAAACCCTAAAAATTGAAAAAAACCCATTAAAATCCTAAAAACCCTCAAAATCCTTAAAAACACAAAAAATCATAAAACTTATAAAAAATCACTAAACACCCTAAAACAGTAAAAAATATAAAAACCCTAAAAGCCCTATGGAAACATTAAAAACCTAAAACTCCAAAAAACCCTCATAAAACCTAAAAATACTAAAAACCCAAAAATACCATGAACCCCCACTCCAAACCCTAAAACCCTAAAACCCCTAAAAACCATAAAAATTCCTAAACCCCCATAAAAACCCAAACCCCAAATTAACACACTAAAAACCCTTTAAACAACTAAAAATAATAAAAACTATAAAAAACATAAAATCGTAAAGAACTCCATAAAACCATAAAAAGGTAAAAAAATAAAACCCTAAAAACCCTAAAACCCTCAATATACCTAAAAATGTTAAACAAGAATAAAAATTATATAAATGACCTGGAAATTCATTAAAACATAAAAACCCTAACAAAACCTTAAAAAATTAAAAAAACATATAACCCCTAAAAATGTAAAAAACGCTCAAAACCCTAAAATACCTAAAACCCTCAAAATCCCTAAAAACATATAAAAATCCTAAAATTTTCCAAAAACAACTAAAATATAAAAAACCTAATAAAACTTGAAGAAAAAGAAAATATATTAAAATCCTAATAAAACCTAAAGCTGCTGATAGAAAGAAAAAATGATAAATATCCTCAAAACCCTAAAAACCCAAAAACCCTCATAAAGTCGTAAAAACCATAAAATATTTTTAAAAACATAAAAATAAAAAAATTGAAATATCCAAAATAACTCTAAAAACCCATTAAACACCTAAAAACTTTAAAAATATAAAAACCCCAAAAATCAAAAAACTCAATATCATACTAAAACCATTAAAGAAAACCATGAAAATCCTGAACCCCTCAATAACATAAAACCCCCTAAATTCAAAAAACCCTAAAAGCCCTAAAATCTTTTAAAAAACCCTAAAAACCTAAAAAATAGAAAAAAACCCTAAAACCACTATGAAAACCTTAAAAACCTAAAAACACATAAAAACCTAAAAACCAAAAAACAAAAAAAATTATAAGAACCTCAAAAATCCATTAAACCCCATAAAAACCATAAAAATCATAAAAAAATTAAAAAAATACCCATTAAAACCATACCAAACCAATAAAAAATATAAAAACATTTGAACCCATAAAAACATTAAAAAACTCTAAAAACCATTTAAAGACCTAAAAACTCAAAAAACTCTTATAGCCTAAAAACCCATGACAACCAAAAAAACCCTAAAACCCCAGAAAATCCCTATAAAAACTGAAAATTCATAAAAATCCTAAAAATCCATAACAACCTAAAAACACCTTAAACCCATGAATAATCCATGGAAAACTAGAAAACCTAAAAAAAAAATTTAAACCATAAAAAACCGTAAAACTCTAAAAACAAAAGAAACCTAAAACCCTTAAATCCCAGAAATCAAAAAAAATCCCTAAAACCCACTAAAAACAATAAAAATACTTAAAAATCCATAGAAATACCTAAAAACATAAAAACCATAAAAAAACCTAAAGAAAACATTAAAAACCTAAAAACACTTAAAGCCCTAGAAACAGAAAAATGGTAAAAATCCAAATTGACCTTGAAAACACATAAACACATATGAAATTTTAATAACCATAAAACTCTCTAAAAACCCATAAACCCAAAAAACCACAGAATAATATAAAAACCCATTAATCTCACAAAAAATTAAAAAAAACTCTAAAAAACCTTAAAACCCCAAACATTGAAAAAAAATCAAAAAAACCCCAAAAAACCATTAAACCCATAAATCCTAAAAAAACCATAAAGACCATTAAAATCACCCAAACCCTAAAACTCATTAATATACTAAAAATTCCTAAAAAACCCCAAAACACAAAATCTCCTAAAACCATGAACAGCCTGAAAAAACTATAAAAGTCTAAAAATACATAACACCCCAAAAAATATAAAAAACAAAAAATAATAATAAAAACCCTAAAAAAGACCTAAAACCCGCCAAACCCCTTAAAACCACAAAACCCCTAAAACCCTTAAAAACGGATAAAATCCTAAAAAACTACTAAAAAACTAAAAAATATTTTAACCCATAGAAATGTTAAAAAACTATAAAAACCTGTAAAACCATTAAGAAACTCAAAAACCCCAATAACACAGGAAAAACATTAAAGCCCTAAAAACCATATAAAACCTTAAAAACACTATAAATCCATGAAAACATAAAATAAGTCCTAAAATTCTCAAAAAAAATAACAAAATACCCATAAAAGACACCAATAAAACCTCAAAACCTAAAATTAATTGATACCCAAAATAAACTAAAAATAGAAAAAACATTATAAAAAACCTAAAAACTCCAAAAAACCTAAAAACCATAAAAATAACCAAACACCTTTAAAACCCCTAAAGACTCATAAAAACCCTAAAAACCACAAAAATTATAAAAACCCATTAAACCCAAAAAACCATAAAACCCCTAAAACCCTCAAAATACCTAAAAACCCAATAAAACGAAAAAAATGAAAAAACCACGAAATTCCTAAAAACGTAAACCACCCTAGAAACATGAAAGCCCCAAAAAACCAATAAAATCCTAAAACCACTTAAACCCCAAAAAAACATAAACACCAAAAACTCTAAAAAAACCATAAACCCACAAATACCATAGAAACCGCTAAAAATATTAAAAATCCCTAAAAACCTAAAAACCAACTAAAAAAAATCAAAAACCCATTAAACCCATAAAAAGAATAAAAAAAATTAAAAAAAAAATTAAAACACTAAAAAGCTCAAAAAATTTTAAAAGCCCAAAATATCCCTAGAAATCCTATACCCTGAAAAACCCGGAAACCCTCAAAATCTCTAAAAACCTAAAACCCATAAAAATCATAAAAGGACATAAATATACATAAAATGTAAAAACCCAAAAACCTTGAAAACCCCTTTGAAACCCCTAAAACTCTAAAAACACTTTAAACCCCTAAAAACATAAAAACAATAAAACCCTAAAAACACTTAAACCACCTAAAAATCTAAAAAATTTAAAACACCTAAAATGAATAAAAATCCAAAAATCAAATAAAAACACTTAAAAAACAATGAACAATAAAAACCCTTGAAAGCCCTAAAAATTGTAAAAAAAATGTAAAACCCATTGAAGCCCAAAAAGACTAAAAAAGACACCAAAAAAGAAAAAACACCTAAAACCCCTAAGAAACCCTAAAAAGAATCAAAATCCATAAAAATGCTTAAGAAAAGAAAAGAAAAACATAAAAAATTTAAATCCCCTACAAAACCTATAAAATGCTAAAAACCCTAAAATCCTAAAAAACCCTAAAATCCCTAAAAAACATAAAAACCCCTAGAACCCACACAAAATATTAAAAATACATAAAATCCAAAAAAACCTCACGAAAAAAATAGAATCCCTTGAAACTGTTAAAAACATAAAAATCTATAAAACTCCATTAAAAACCAAGAAACCTAAAAAAACCCTGAATACCCAAAAAAATAAAAACTATAAAAATCCTAAAAACCCATCAAAACTGTCAAAATACACCAAAACTCTAAAAACATTATGAATAATGAATACCCCTAAAATACATAAAAACCCTTAAAACAATAAAACCACAATAAAATCTAAAAATTCCATTTATACCCCTAAAATGTTTAAAACTATAAAAAACATTAAAACCCATTGAATCTAAAAAACCCTAAAGTCCAATAAAACCATTCAAACCATTCAAACCATAAAAATCCCTAAACCCCTAAAAGTCCCTAAAACCCATAAAATAATAAATATCATTAAAACTATAGAAATAAAAAAAACTAAAATCCTTTAATCAACCTAAGGAAAAATTTAAAACTTAAAATAAATTAAAACCCCTAAAAACTAAAAAACAGATAGAAACCCATAGAAACCCTAAGAACACCTAAAACCCTACAAAGAATAAAAACCCTAAAAGGCCAATAAATCCCTAAAACCCACTAATAAATCTAAAATCCCTTTAAGCCTTGAAAAAAATGAAACCACTTTGGACCCCAAGAAACATTAAAAATTATGGATAATCTTAAAAACCACCAAAAAACTAAAAAACACCTAAAAACATCAAAAACCCATAAACCCTGAAAACCGCAAAAAACTCCAAAAACTCAAAATCCATAAAAAATTGAAAAATCAATAAAAATAAATAAAAATAAATAAAAAACCTAAAATCCCAATAAACATAATATACCATAAAAACACCTTAAACTCCTAAGAAATATGTAAAAAATGAAAAACACTTTTACACCAAAAAATGAAAAAATAATAATAATAATCATAAAAAACAAAAAAATCCAAAAAACCCCAAAAACAGTAAAAAAACCCTAAAAACTCTTAAAAACATAAAACCACTAAAAATTCTAAAATCAATTTAAAGACAAAAAAAATTTAAAAAAAATAAAAATTCCTCAAACCATAAAAAGACTCAAAACCCCCTAAAACCCCAAAAAACCAATAAAAACCCAAAAACCATCAAAATCCCTAAAAATAAAAATTACGTAAATCAATTAAAAACCCCAAAAACTAAAAAAATGTAAGAAACCCTATAAACCTAGAAAAACTCGAAGAAAACCCTAAAAACATAAAAACAATTTAAATACCTAAAACATAAAAATGTTGAAAACCATAAAAACACCCAAAACCATTAAAACCATAAAACACATAAAAACCTAAAAACCCCAAAGAACCCATAAAACCAATAAAACACTACATACATAAAAAACGCATAAAATTGTTGAACTCTAAAAACATTAAAAACCCAAAAAATATCCAAAAGAACCCTAAAACCCCAAAAAATTCAATAAACCCACTAAAACCACCCAAAATCCTTCAATGTCCCTAAAAACACAAAAACAAAAAAACACAGACAATTCCTAAAAAATCCATAAAATCCATAAAAATGAAAGAACCCTAAAAATGGCGAAAAAACATAAAAACACATAAAACGTTAAAAACAACTAAAAACTCTAAAAACCCTTCACACCCCTAACAATGATAAAAAAACTCAAAAAAACATTAAACAACTAAAAACTAAACAAATCCCTAAAAACTAAAAAACCCATAAGTACTCTAAAAAACTCAATAAAAACCCAAAAAAACCAAAAAAAACCTTAAAAACCCATAAAATCTCTAAAACCACTAAAAACAATAATAATCCTAAAAATCCCAGAATATCCCTAAAAATTAAAAAAAACCATTAAAACCTTGAAAAACACTATGAAAATCCTAAAAAACATAAAAAATACATAAAACCCTTGAAAACTAAATGTGTGAAAACCCCTAAAAACCATAAAACCCTCAAAATAAAAAACCCTTACAAACCCAAAAATTATGTTTAAAAATACCAAAAATACCTAAAAATATAAATACTCTTAATATCCTCAAAACCCCCTAACAAAAAATTAAAACCTATAAACACATAAATACCCTACAAACCTAAAAAGATCCTAAAACCCCTAAAACACCTAAATAGCGTAAAATCCACTAAAACCAAAAATACCAAAAAAACATAAAACCCCTAAAGACCATCAAATTCCTTGAAGACCAAAAAAACAATAAAAATACATAAAAATCCCTAAAAATATCTAAAAACATAAAACCCTTAAAAATCTTCTGAAAACCTTATGAACCTAAAAACACTTAAATTCCTTTAAAATCCAAAAAATGATAAAAACCTAAAAAACACTAAAAATCTAAAAACCATTAAAATCATTAAAACCCTTTAAAACTCTAAAAATATTAAAAAAATATAATAAACATAAATTCCCGAAATAATTAAAAATACCCTAAAACCCAAAAAACCATAAAATCCATAAATACCCTAAAATCACTAAAAAATCCTTCAAATCTTTAAAAAACCTAAAAAACCAAAAAATATAAAAAAAGAAATAAAAATACCTAAAAACATAAAAACCCATAAAACCCATGCAAAACCCTAAGAAAACCAAAAATACCTAAATGACCATAAAACCCTAGAATCATAAAAACCCTAAAAACACTCAAAATCCTTAAAAACCTTAAAAAGGTAAAAATACTAAAAAAACAAAAATTTCCATAAAAACCATAAAAACTAAATAAAAACCTAAGAAAACCATAAAAAACCTAAGGGCACATAAAACCCCTAAAAAGAAAAACTGCTAAAAACCAGTGAAAAACCCAAAAAATCATAAAAATCAGAAAACCCCTAAAAAACCCTAAACACCCCTAAACCTACTAAAACATAAATAAATCCACTAAAAACACTAAAAGCCCTTTAAATCCATAAAGTTTATAAAAAACTCTAAAAAACCTAAAAAATAAAAAAAATAGAATCCAAAAAACCCTTAAAACCAGATATCCATGAAAATACACCCTCAAAATCCCTAACCACTAAAAACCACAAAAATATGAAAGATCCCAAAAAATCCCTAAAAACATAAAATACCATAAAACCCTGAGAAAACACTAAGAAAACCATAAAAACCTAAAAACACTTAAAATCCCTAGAAAACCCTCAAAACCCGAAAAAAACTCTAAAAACCCTCCAAAACCCAAAAAACCACTAAATAACAAAAATATGTTGGGGGAACCCATAAATATACAAAAAATTTTAAAAAACACTGAAATTCGTGAAAACCCATAAGAAAACTGTAAAAACCTAAAAGCACTAAAACCCATAAAAATCAAAAAAACAAAAAAAAACCCTAAAAATTCATAAAATCCATAAAACCCCCAAAAACGTAAAAAAACCCAAAAACCCTTAAAAACCAAAAAAGATCAAAAAAATAAAAAAAAACCAAAAAACATAAAAAACCCACTAAAACCACTAAAACCCTTTAAATCCCATAAAAATCATAAAATTCAATAAAAACCCTAAAAATATTCAAATCATAAAAAGGCCCTAAAAATACCTATAAACCTATAGACCCTAAAAACACTGAAACCCACTAAAAACCATAAAAAAATAAATTCACACATAACCCTTATAAAAACTAAAAAATAGTAAAAACCACAAACAACCCTAAAACCATTGAAAATGAAAAAAACCCTAAAAACCATAGAAACCACTAAAGTGCCTAAATTTTTTAAAAACCCAAAATACATTAACAAACTCAAAAATCCTTAAAATCCTAAAAAACAAAAAAACATAAAAAAAAAACCACCAAACCCAAAAAACCAAAACAAAAACCGGAAAACCCTCAAAATATTTAAAGACCAAAAAAACTATAAAAATCGTAAAATATTCCTAAAAATCCATAAAAGATAAAATCCCTTAAAACCCTAAAAAATATAAAAAAACATAAAAATAATATATCATACAAACCCTTAAAAAGATTAAAACTCTAAAACACATAAAAACTCTAAAAGCAATAAAAACCTTTTAAACTTTTAAAAACATTGAAAAACATTAAAAAAAATTAAAACCCCTAAAAATATCTAAAAATATAAAAACCTAAGAATCCTCAAAAACCCCTAACAAAATCATTAAAACTGAACAAATAATTAAAACCATTAAAAATCTAAAAAAAATACAAAAAACCCCTAAAAACCCTAAAATGCCTTGAAATAGCTAAAAACCAAAAAACCCATAAAATACTTGAAAATCCTTAAAATGTGAAAAAATCATAGAAACCTTGAAAGCCCATAATAAAACAATAATGTACTAAAAACACTTTACACCCTAAAATCTTAAAAGTGCTAAAAACCTTAAAGACCATAACACCCTTAAAAACACTACAAACCATATAAACTGTTTAATCCCAAAAAAACTAGAAAACCAAAAAAAACATAAACATTCATAATCCCTGAAAACCCTAATGATATTAAAGATGATAAAAAATCATTAATAATCCATAAAAAACTAAAAATCCTAAAAATCCATCAGAAGACCGTATAAACATAAAAACCCTTAAAATCTCTAAATAACCTAAAAATTCTAAAACCACTAAAACACTGGAAAATGATAAAAACCTGAAAACAAAAAAAACAATTTAAACCCCTAAAATGTTAAAAACTCTAGAAAACATCAAAAACCCTAAAAAATTCAAAAAACCCCAAAACCCATAAAATGAAAAACCCATAAAACCCATAATAAACCCAAAAAAACCGCCAAAATCACCCAAAACCATAAAAAACCTAAACATAATAGAAAATCCTTAAAAATAACAAAAAAATAAATCATCCAAAATACCTAAAAACTATTAGAAAACCATAAAATAAAAAAAAACATAAAACCCCAAACAACCTAAAAATTCTAAAAACCCTAAAAACCCTGAAACCCTAAAAAACCCTCAAAATCACTAAAAACCCAAAAAACACAAAAAACATAAAAAATTCGTAAAATTGATTAAAATATAAAAACCATGTAAAATCAAAATAAAAACCTTGATTCCTGAAAAAAAATAAAGTCCCTAAAAGAAATAAAATGTTGAAACCCGAAAAAACCATAAAATCCCAACAATCCATAAAACCCGTAAAAAACATAAAAACACCAAAACCCCATAATCCCCTAAAGACCCACAAAAACAATAAAACCTATTAAACTATGAAAAATTTTAAAAAAATTAAAAAACATATAACCCAAAAAATCTCAAAAAGACCATAAAAAACCTAAAATCCTTAAGAAACCATGAACCCCTCAAAATCCCAAAAAACCCAATAAAATTGTAAAAAATACATAATACCCCTAAAAACATAAATCCCCTAAAAAAATTGAAAATATAAAAACACTTAAAACCCCAGAAAAACATAAAAACACTAAAAAAACCTAAAACACATAAAACTCATAAAAACCTAAAAAACATAAATACCATAAAACCCCTAAAACCCCTAAAAACACTAACCCCTTTAAAGACCCCTAACTCCGGTAAATAAAATATTGAAGCCCATAAAACCCTATAATCCACTAAAAACTCTAAAAACCCTTTAAACCCCTAAAAACATTAAATAACTCGGTAAAACATTAAAACCACGATGAACTCAAAACCCCTAAGAACAATAAAAAAACATAAAAACCCTAACACCAAAAAACACTAAAAATCCATAAAATCCATAAAAACAAATAAAAATACAAAAAATCCCTAAAAAATCATAGAAAACCTAAAAACCCTAAAACCCCAAAAAATTCCTAAGAAAACCATAATACCATAAAAACACATAAAACCCTTAAAACCATAAAAAATCAAAAAACCCAAAACAATAAAAAAACCCTAAAAGCCCAAAAACCAAAAAAACGTAAAAATCCTTATAATGATAAAAACCCATTAAACGCCTCTAAAACCCTAAAATATCTTTTAAACCATCAAATACTAAATATAAATTGAAAATATTAATTAAAACCCTAAAAAATGAAAAAAAACCCTAAAAACCCTCAGAATCGCTAAAACCATAAAAACCTATAAAATCCTAAAATATTCCAAAAAACTAAATTTGTATAAACCACTAAGAACCCTGAAAACCCTAAATAAAAAACATAAAACCCTAAAACACTTAAAGTACCTAAAAACCAAAAAATCACTAAAAATCCTAAAAAAATCTACAAAACACAAAAACCACTCAAACTAGAAAACCCATAAAACCAAAAAAACCCTAAAACCCAATAAAAATTCAAGAACCCTCTAAACCCATAAAAATAATAAAAACTCTAAAACCCCATCAAAACCCTTAAAAATGAAAAAAAAATCCTAAAATACAATAAAAACACATAAATACCTTAGAACCCCTAAAACCCATCAAAATCCAAAAAAACACTTAAAAGCATAAAAAATGTAAAAAATAACTAAAAATTCCTAGAAAAAGAAAAAACACTTAAACCTTGAAAACCCCTAAGAAAAACTTAAAAACCTAAAAACACATAAATCCACTTAAAACCTAAAAATTATAAAACCCAAAAAAACCTAAAATCCTACAAAAAATAAATGCCTTAAAATCCTCACAAAAAACCAAAATCTCCAAAAACCATTTAATACCACTAAAAATTTTATAAAAATAAAAAACCAAGAAAACCCTAAAAACACAAAAAACCTAAAATGCAGACAAATATCATAAAAATATTAAAAATATTAAAAAACCCCTAAATTTCAATAAAAAAGAAAAAACCCTAAAAACCTTCAAAAACCCCTAAAAACAAGCAAAAATTAGAGCACTTAAAACCCTTATAACATTAAAAATTCTAAAAAAACTAAAAACCCAATAAACATTAAATCACTAAAAACCTTAAAAACCTTACAAAATAAACACCGTAAAAATCTCTAAAAACTAAAAAACCCTTTTAAACACCTAAAATCTTTTAAAAACTCTAAAAACACTTGAAAACCCTAAAAACTCAAAAAAACCTAAAACCCCAAAAGAAATCATTTAAAACCAAAAAATATTAAAAATCATAAAACCTCCCTTAAATACCTAATAATTTAAAAAACCCTAAAACCCAAATAACCCTTTGAAACTTTTAAAAAACATGAAAAAATTTTAAAACCCCATAAAAGGGTAAAAATTCTTAAAACCATTAAAATCATAAAAACCCCTAAAATCCATATATGAAAAAAGTACTTTTAAAAAGCATTAAAACCCATAAAACTAATAAAATCGTAAAAACCCACTAATTCCCCTTTAAACCACTATTTTTTTTTAAAATTATAAGGAAACAAAAAATATTAAAAATCTCAAAATGCGCTAAAAACCCAAAAAAACCAAAAAACCATAAAAACCAAAATAATACCTAAAAACCCTCAAAATAAATAATTACCCAAAAACCATTAAAATAATTAAAACCACACAAAAATCCCTGAAAATGTAAAAAACCTTAAAACCCCTAAGAAAACCATAAAAGGTAAAAACACATAAAACCACTAAGAATCCAAGAAATGATAAAAAATAAATAAAAACACAATAATACCTAAAATCCATAAGAACCCCTACGACCACAGAAAACCCTAGACCCATAAAAACCATAAAGACCACTAAAAACTTTAATAAACCCTAAAACCACTAAAAATGGTAAAAAACTCTAAAAACTGTAAAAACCTAAAATCTGAAGAAACCCTAAAAAATAAAAATTAAAAATTAAAATCCAAAACCCCAGAAACGCTAAAAATCATCAAAACCCTCACACACCCTAAAACCGTAAAAACCTAAAAAATAAATAAAAACCCTAAAAATGTATAAAACATGAAAACACTAGGAAAACCTTAAAGACTAAAAAAAATAAAAACCCTAAAATCATAGATCACACTAAAAACCATTAAAATCCCTAAAAATCATAAAAACAAAAAACATTAAAAACCTTGAAATTCATAGAAACTCCAAAACCACGGAAAACTCTAAAAACCCTTTAAACTCTTAAAAATGTTAAAAAAACATTAAAAACCCATAAAAACACTAAAAATATAAAAACCCCATAAAACCCCAAAAGAAAATAAAAAACATAAAACCCTCAAAACCCTAAAACCCTAAAAATCCCAAAAAACCCTAAAAACTAATAAAAAATCCAGAAAATCCATAAAAATCACTAAAAACAAAAAAACCCAACAAACCTAAAAATCTTTCAGAAAACCATAAAAACCTAAAAACTATAAAAACACTTACAACACCTAAAAATGGAAAAAATACTCCTAAGCATCTCATAAAACCCTAAAAACCAAAATACCCATAAAAATCCCTAAAAACCATAAAACCCTAAAAACACATAAAACCCCTAAAAATTACTAAAAACTCTAAAAACACTTTAAACACATAAAAATGTTTGAAAACTTCTAGAAAAACATAAAACCCTAATAAACTCAAAAAACCCATCAGACCCCCAAAAAAACATAAAACCCTAAAACAATTAAAAAACCTCAAATTCCCTAAAATCGCGAAAAACAAAAAAAAAGGAAAAATATCTGAAAATGTAAAAAAACCTTAAAATCCTGAAAACCGATGAGAACACATTTAATACCTAAAAACACTTAAAAACCCCTAAAAATACTAAATATACTAAAAATGATAAAATCCCATAGAAACCTTTGAAACCCTAAAAACCCCTAAAACCATAATAAACTGTAAAAACCCTAAAAACCAACTAAAAACTCTAAAAAATCCTTTAACCCACTAAAATGTTAAAAAAATCTAAAAAATGAGAATAATAAAAAATTTGAAGATACACTAAAACCCAGAAAAACCATAAAAAAACTAAAACCCCCAAAACCAAAAAATCATAAGAGGTCCTAAAAATACCTAAAAACATAAAAACCCTAAAAACCCTCAATAAATCCTTAAAAAACTAAAAATACTCAATCCCTTTAAAACATACAAATTCTAAAAACCCGAAATTTTTTTAAAACCATAAAACCCCTACAACCTTAAAATCCTAAAATCCGAAAATTACCCTAAAACCCCACTACAAAGTCTAAAAACCATTCAAACCCCTAAACAAATTTAAAATCTTAAAAATATCTTAAACTCTAAAAAATTCAAAAAAACCCAAATAAACCAAAAAAAACATAAAAACACCTATAAAAATTGTAAACCGTAAATTCCCTCAAATCCCTAAAACCCCTAAAAATCATAAAAATCATAAATGCCCAAAAAATCCATAAAAACCACTAAAAACATAAAAACCCAAGAAAGAACTTAATAAAACCATAAAACCTAAAAAAAATTCAAAACCCATAATGACAAAAAACCCCAAAAAACCCCGAAAAACACAAAAAACTATAAAACACCACAAAACACATAAAACCCCAATAAAAATTGTAACAAACACTACTAAATCTAAAATCCCTTTAATCCCTTAAAAAAATTTACAACTGATAAATACATTAAAAAATAAAAAACCAAATAACCCAAAAACCCTAAACCCCATAAAACCCAAAACAATGAAAAAACATTAAAACCCCAGAAAAACCATTGAAACCCTAAAACCAAAACAAACACCCTCAAAATCCATAAAACCCCCAAAATACAAAAAAAAAAAACAAAAAAACCATAAAACCCAAAAAAAATTAAAAATCCATAAAACACTATAAATTATAAAAATCCTAAAAATTCCCTAAAAACCATAAAATGTAAAAAATTCCTAAAAACATTGAAACCGCATATGAAAACCATAAAATCCAAAAACCACTTAAAACACCTAAAAATTTTTAGAAACCCTAAAAACCCTAAAAACCAATAAAAACCTAAAAACACGGTATAAAATATAGAAATTCTTGAAATTAAAAAATTCTAAAAACTCAAAAAATAGACATAACAACCCTAAAAACTAAAAAAACTAAAACTAAAAAAAACCCAAAACTCAGAAAATCGCTAAAAACCCAACAAACCAATAAAAATATTAAAAAAGACAAAAAATTACATAAAAATTAAAAAAACCTGAAGTCCCTAAAACACTATGAAAATCATAAAACATTGAAACACTTAAAACCCCTAAATACCTAAAAATGATAAAAACTATAAAAACCCTGAAAACCATTAAAACCCTAAAAACAATAAAAAACCATAAAAACCAATAAAAACCCTTAAACCCATTAAAAACTCTAAAATCCATAAAAACCATTCAAAATGTTAAAATTTCCAAAAACCATAAAACCCCTAAAAAGAAAAAACCCCAAAAATTACCTAGAAAACCCATTTAAACCCTAATAAATCCTAAAACCCCTCAAAATACCTTAAAACACTAGAACCCATATAAATACTAAAAAATACCTAAAAACCTAAACCCCCTAAAATCCATTAAAACCCTCCAGAAAACCATAAAAACCGAAAAACACTTATAACCCCAAAAAAACATTAAAATGCTACAAAAGAAAAAAAAACCTAAAAACTATGAAAACCATTAAAACCCATAAAATCCTAAAATCACTAAAAACCATAAAAGCACTTTAAATCCCAAAAAACATTAAAAACTCTAAAAAACATCAAAACCATAAAAAGTAAAAAAGGAAACCATTAAAAACCTAAGAACCCTATAAACACCTCCAAATCACTACGAACCCTGAAATAAAATCTCTTAAATCCCTAAATTCTATAAAAATGTAAAAGGTTATAAAAACACTAAAAATCCCAAAGAAAAAAAAACCAAAAACAGGTAAATCCCCTAAAATCCATGAAAATCTCTAAAAACAATAAAACTCTCAAATAGCCTTAAGACCCCTCAAAATCCTTAAAAACCCTAAAAACTATAAAAATACTAAAAAATCCATAAAAATATCTAAAAATTTAAAGAAACATAAATACCCTGGAAACCTATAATAAAACATTAAAAACTTAAAAAACATAAAACACCTAAAAGTCCTAAAAACCACTAAAAACCAAAATGACACTGAAAATACCAATAACCCCTGAAAACCTTAAAGACACTAAAAACTATACAAACACTAATAATCGATAAAATCCATAAAACCCACTAAAAGTACTAAATCCATTTTAAACCCCCAAAACACTCAAAAACATAGAAAACCTAGAAACCATAAAAACTAAAAAAACCTTAAACCCTATAAACCCCCCAAAACTCCTTATAACCCCTAAAAATGTAAAAAATACTAAAACCCTTTAAACCCATATAAATGTTATAAAACATTGACAACCCTAAAATCCTTAAAAACTCAAAAAACACTCCTTAAAACACACCCAAACCCTAAAATCCCAAAACACCCTAAATCCCATCAAAACCACTAAAAACCCTAAATACTAAAAAAATCATAAAAACTACCTCAAAATACCTAAAAATAAAATAAAAAATAAAAAAAATTAAAAACCCTAAGAAAACCTTAAAAACATAAAAAAAACATAAAACCCCTAGAAGACCAAAGAAATGCTAAAAATCTTAAACACCCTAAAACCCAAAAAAATAAATAAAAACATGAAAACCATAAAACCTATAAAACCCCTAAAAACCACTAAAACTATAAAACTCAATAATCCTCTAAAATGTTAAAAAACATGAAAACCCATCGAACCCAAAAAACTCAAAAAACCGAAAAAAAACATATAAACCATAAAATCCCTATAAATACCTAATAAACTAAAAAAGAAAAAGAACATAAAAAATACCTAAAAATCCCTAAAACGTTAAAAGCCTTAAATTTTTAAAAATCCTAAATACCTAAAAAATCCCTAAAAACCCAAAAATTATTAAAATCCCACAAAATCCCTAAAAACATAAAAACCTTGAATACCCTTTAAACCATATAAAAATATATAAAACCTAAAACTCTTAAAACCCCTAAAACCTAAAATATGCTAAAACCCTAAAAAATCCCTAAATGACCTTAAAATACAAAAAACAACTAAAATCCAAAAAACCCTAATACCCCATAAGAACCTTAAAAACAACTAAAAACTCTAAAAACCCTTCAGTAATCTAAAAATATTCAATAAAAACTAAAAACCCCTAAAAACACCAAAAAACCCCTAAATACCCAAAAAAATCCCTAGGAACCCTAAAATCCTGAGGAACCATAAAACCCCTTGAAATCCCTAATAGCCCATGAAAACAATAAAATTATTTAAAAATCCCTAAAATTCCGTAAAAATGTAAAAAATACTAAAAACTTGAAAAACCCTTAGAAAACATTAAAAAAATAAAAAACACATAAAACCCCTAAAACACTAAAAAATGCTAAAAATTTTAATATCCCCAAAACCCCTAAAACAAAAAACCCTCTATAAAAAAAACTCAAAAAACCCATAAAACCTATAAAACCCACTAAACACTCTAAAAACCAATAAGAACAATAAAACCTCTAAAAACATCAAAAACCATTAGAACCCTAAAAAAATCAAAAAAAACCCTAAAACCCGTAAAATATGCCAATAACCCTAAAATCCCTCAAAATTCCTAAAATCCTAAAAACCTATAAGAAACCTCAAAGTTTCATAAAAATCCCCAAAAATGTAAAAACTGATAAAACCTTTAAACTCTAAGAAAATATCAAAAATAAAAAATATTTAAAACCAATATAAAACCTTAAAATATGATAAAAACCCTAAAAAACACTAAGAACCCTAAAATCCATAAACCCAACAAAATGTTAAAAATCATTAAACCCCCCCAAAAAATAAAAACCCACAAAAAACTATAAAAAAACTTTAAACCTCTAAAAACATTAAAAAACACTAAAACCCCTTTAACCATTTAAAAATATCATTAAAACTCATAGAAACCATAAAAACCTTAAACACTTAAACACCCTCATAATCCCTAAAACCCTAAAAACTGATAATTTTTTTTAAAACCCATTTATTTTCTAATAACGTAAAAAACCCTAAAAAACCTGTAATCATGAATGGAATACTTAAATGTTTATAAACAACTAAAACATTTAAAAACATAATAAACAAAGAAACCCTAAAACCCCAAATACCATAAAACCATAAAACCTGAAAAAGATTATAAAACACTATACACTCATAAACCCCTAAAAACCCACTTAAACGCTGAAACCCCACTAAACTAGTAAAAATATTAAAATTCTATAAAAAAAACCTAAAAAACCAGTAATAATAATAACCCCTAAAACCCAAAAAAACCATAAAACCCCTAAAAACCCAAAAAAGCCTCCAAATCTGTAAAAGCCTACAAAATTATTAAATAAATTAAAAGCCCAAAAAATCCAAAAAATAAATGTAAAAACCCATAAAAACCCTGAAAACATCTATATAAAACATAAAAACCCAGAAATATTTATAACCCCTAAAAACCCCTAAAAACCCTCAAAACCCTAAAACCCCTAAAAGTAATTAAATTTTTTGAATACCATAAAAACCCATAAAATCACGTAAAAATATTAAAAATACCTAAAACCAATAAAACTGTAAGAAAACAATAAATTTGAAAAATATTTTAACCGCCTTAAAAAGTTGAAAACAATAAAAACCATAAAACCCCTAAAATTTAAAAAAAACACAAAAAACATAGGAAAACCATAAAAACCCAAGAACCATAAAAAACTAAAAAACAATAAAAAATGATGAAAACCTAAAAAGTCATAAAAACATTAAAAACATAAACCCATCTAAAGCCTTAATAATCCTAAAAAATAATGAAAACACTAAAGACCATAAAAATACCTAAAAACCATAAAATCCATAAAAACCATAAAACTCATAAAAACCATAAAAACAAAAAAAACTATAAATCCCTTTAAAACACTACAAACATTAACAACTCTAAAAACCATAAACCCCTCCTAAAAACTCTAAAGAACCATAAAACCCCAAAAAACTATAAAAACCCTTAAATTTAAAAATCCCTAAAAACCCTAAAAACCCATAAAAATCATAACCCCCCCCCCCCGAAAAATCCATAAAATCATAAAACCACATATAAACCATGACGACGGAAAAGAAAATCTTAAAAACCAAAAAACACTTAAAACCCATAAAAAATATATATAATAATAGAAACACTAAAATCACCTAAAAACCTAAAATACCCAAAAAATCATAAAAACCCTAAAATCATTAAAACCCCTAAAACCCTGTAAAAACACTAAAACCCACTAAAAACACAAAAATCCCATTAATACCCTAAAAATGTAAAAAAATCTAAAAACCTTCAAAACTCTGAAAAACCCAAAAAAACTTAGAAAACAAAAAACCACAAAACCCTAAACCCCCAAAATATCTAAAAATCATCAAAAACAATAAAAATCCTTAAACCCCCCAAAAATCTTGAAAAACATAAAAAGTCTAAAAATCCTGAAAAATCATTAGGTAGCCTTAAAGGACTAAAAACAGTTAAAACCCCATAAAACTAAAAACCCTAAAAGCCCTAAAAACAGAAAAATGTAAAAAACTATAAAAACATTGAAAAGCAATAAGAAAACCATAAAACCCAATAATACTAAAAACTATAAAAACATAAAAATTTATAAACAAAAAAATATTTTAAAAACCTAAAAATAATAAAACTTCTGAAAACCCTTTAAAAACCCTAAAAACCGTAAAATCCCTAAAAACTGTATAAAACTCTGAAAACCATTTAAAACCAAAAAATATTAAAAAAAATAAAAAAAACATAATAACCATAAAAAATAAAAAAAATTCTGAAAATCCAAAAAACCCCATAAAACCCTAAAATCCATAAAACACCCAACAAATCCTTAAACACCCTTAAACTATAAAAATTAAAAAAATAATAAAAAATCCATAAAAATATCATAAAATTTGATAAAATATAAAAACATTTATAATCAAAAATAAAACCTTAAAAATATAAAAACATTTAAACCCCCTAAAAACCTAAAAAACTCTAAAACACCTAGAAATCCCTAAAACCCCAAAAAATCAAAAAACAATTAAAATAAAAAAAATCCTAAAAAAACCTAAAAATGTAAAAAATGCCAAAAACCATGAAAATTCATAAGAAAACGTTAAGACAATAAAACAGTTATAACCCCTAAAAACCTAAAAAATGATAATGACGCTAGAAACCCCAAAAGACCCAAAACCCCATAAAACTCCAAAAATGTCTAAAAACCCATAAAACCATAAAACCCCTAAAAAAATTAAAAACCATGTAAATTCATAACAACCATAAAAACCCACTAAAACACTAATAAACATTTAAGCACCTAAAATGTTAAAAACTATAAAATACCATAAAACTTTAAAAAACTCAAAACAACCCTAAAAGCGAAAAAAACCTAAAAACCATAAAATAACCAAAAATCCACTAAGATCCCTTAAAAAAAATACCTAAAAACATAAACACCCAAAAAATCCTGAAACCCCTAAGGAACCCTAAAAAAAATAAAAATACATAAAACCCCAAAAAAACTAATCATGTCTGAAAACCCAAAAAAACCAAAAAATCCCCTTAGTCCCTTAAAAACTCAAAAACCCATTTAAAACTCTAAAAACACTATGAACCCTTTAAAAGGATAGAAAATCATACAAATCATTTACATCCCTAAAAACAAAAAAAAACCTAAATCCCCCCAAAAAATAATAAATACCCTCAAAATCTCTAAAAACCCAAAAAACAATAAAAATCCTAAAAAACACTAAAAGTTCTAAAAGCATAAAAACAAAAACAAAAATATGATGTAATCCCTAAGAAAACTATAAAAACTTAAAAACCCTAAAAACCTCTAAAAACATAAAACATTATAAACCATTGAATACCCTAAAAGATAGTAAAACCCAAAAAATCATAAGACCCCTAAAAACATTAAAAAACCCTGAAAGCCCATAAAACCACTAAAATATATAAAACCCATTTAAATCCAAAAAACATAAAAAATCTAAAAAATCATAAAAACCCTAAAACCTCAAAGACCTTATATATTAAAAAAAACCCAAAAAACCCTTAAAATACCTAAAACCCTCGAAATACCAAAAAACATTAAAAGCCCAGGAAAACAATCAAAATAACTATAAATCCGAAAAAAAAATTAAAAAACCTAAAATCTCCCCTCAGAAAGACAAAAAACCCTAAAAACACCAAACACCACTGAAAACCTAAATAACGCTAAAAACCCAAAACACCCTAAAAACACCCTAAAAACCAAAATCCCATAAAAACATAAAAAATGGTAAAAATATATATAAAACTTAAAAACCATAAAAACATAAAAACCATAATAACCCATAAAAACCCATTAAAACTCTAAAATTCTTAAAAACCATAAAAATCCAAAAAATTCTCTAAAATCCCTCAAAATATAAATATTACAAAAAAACCTGGAAAGCCCATAAGAAAAACATTAAAATAGTTAATCACTTAAAAACAATAAAAATATAAAAACACAAAAAAACCTAAGTACCATAAAAACTATGAAACCTAAAAAAACCATAAAAACCATAAAAACCCATAAAAACTCTAAAACCAAAAAAAATTTAAAACCCCTCAAAACCCTAAAAACCATAAAATCCAAAAAAAAACCAAAAAATCCCTAAAAACATAAAAGACCAAAAATTCCTGAAACCGCCTATGATAACATTAAAAACAGAAAACACTAAAACCCCCTAAAAACACTAAAACCATAAAAACACTAAAAACCCTAAGAACCCCAAAAACCATAAAAACCCAAAAACATAAGAGAACCTCAAAACCTATAAAAACCATACGACCCACTAAAACATTTAAACCCCTTTAAACCCCTAAAAATTTTAAATTAACTAAAACCCATAAAAACCTAAATAACTCTAAAAAACCCTAAGACCCCAAAAAACCCATAAATACCCTGAAAACATTAAAAACCTTTAAAAAGCATAAAATTCCCTAAAAACCATAACAAACTATAAAAATTATAAAAAATATTGAAAATTCCTGAAAATTCCTGAAAATTCCATAAAAATGTAAAATACACTAAAAACCCTGAAAAAAGCTAAAAACCCATAAAAAAATAAAAACACTTAAAAATAATAAAAATCAAATAAATTTTCCAAAAACCCTAAAAACCATAAAATCCCCTTAAAACATTTAGACCCCACAAAACCCTAAAAAAAACACTAAATATCTTTTAAACCCATAAAATGTGAAAAAACAAAAAAAACATTAAAAATACTAATTTTTTTAAAAAAATTCCTAAAATAAAGAAATCCATAAAACCCTAAAATCCATAAAAATCACCAAAAACCATTAATGTCTTAAAAATCAATAAAATATAAAAATATAAAAAAACCCTTAAACCCCTAACAATCCCAAAGATAACCTTAAAAATATAAAAACACCTAATTCCCCTAAAATACAAATAAGATAAATACCTAAAAAAATCCAAAGAAGGATTAAAAACCCAAAAAAACATAAAAACCCCTAAACCCCCATAAAACCCTAAAAACTTCTAAAAACAATAAAATCACTTTAAACCCTGTAAAATGTTCAAAATCTCCAAAAAAATCTAAAAACTACTAAAAAACTCAAAAAACCATAAAAACCAAAAAAACATAAAAACACTAAAATCTTGAAAAACTCCTCAAAATACATAATACACCTTAAAAATAAAAAAATTCCGTAAAAACCATAAAAACATAAAAAACACTAAAAACTATAAAAACCATAATAATGAAGAAAACACTTAAAACCCCTAATAAACCTAAAAAACCTGAAAACCCTAAAAAAGTAAAGAAACCCAAAATCCCTAAAACCATAAAACCCCTCAAAACTATAAATCCCATAAACCCTCGAAATCCCTAAAAACTGTAGAAAATCATAAAAATTCTAAAGAGAACCTAAAATCCCTAAAATCATAAAAGGCGTAAAAACCCCTAAGAGAACCTTAAAAATCTAGAAACACATAAAACACTTAAAGACCCTAAAAACTCTATAGACCCTAAAATCCATAAAAATTTAAAAACCCCTTTAATCACCTTGGACGTTAAAGGACTCTAAAAACTATAAAACCCCTAAAAACCATAAAAATCCAAAAAAAACACTAAAACCATTAAAATACTTTAATATCCATAAAAATATATATAATCATAAAATACCCTAAATTCGAGGAAAACCCCTATAACCCATAAAACCCCAAAAATCCAATAAAAACCCAAAAAACCACTGAAATCCATAAAACCCCTTTAAAATCATGAAAACATAAAAAAGTTGAAAAAACCTTTCATGTCCTAAAAATTTCAAAAACCGTAAAACCCAAAAAACAATAGAAAACCTATAAACCCAAAAAACCTTCAAAGTCCCTAAAAACCCTAAAACAACATAATAATCCTAAAACCCCTTAAAATTTTAAAAAACCTAAAACCCCTAAGAAAATCATAAAAACCTGATAAAAATTAAACCCCCTAAAATCCATAAAACCCATAGATACATTAAAATCCCTAAAAACACATAAAAACTACAAACCCCATTTATAAACACCTAAAACATTAAAATAATATAAAACCCCATAAAACCGTAAAAAATAAAAAAAAACCGTAAAAAATAAAAATAAAAAAACCCTAAAATCCTTTCAAATCTCTATAAACCCTAAAAACAATAAAAATCCTAAAAATACATAAAATCACTAAAAACCTAAAAAACTCTAAAACCCCTGAAAGGCTAAAAAAACCTAAAAAATGTAAAAAACATAAAACCCATAAAAAACCTAAAAATGTTAAAAACTCTAAAAACCCTAAAAACCATAAAAACCCTAAACACATTATAAACACTATAGAACAATAAAACCTTTAATACCCACTAAAACAATAAAACCCATTTAAACCCCTAAAATGATAAAAAATTATCAAAACACATTAAACCATAATAAATAAATAAAATCATAAAAACCCAAAAAAAATTACAATAAACACCCTAAAAACACTAATAACCTCTAAAACCAATAAGATCCTAAAAAACCCTAAAACCCATAAAATTACTTAAATATCTAAAATAACAAATAATTTAATTCCCTAAATCCTTGGAAACCCTAAAAAAATAAAAAACCTAAAAACACATAATATCCCTAAAAACCAAAAAAAATCTAAAAACCATAAAAATGCTAAAAACCCAAAAACCATAAAAGCCCTGTAAACCATAACAACACTCAATCCATATAAAAAACCTAAAACCACTAAAAATCAAAAAATAACATATAATCCCAAAATACATTAAAAATATCTAAAAACCAAAAAAAATACCAAAAAGCCCATAAATATCCATAAAAACCTAAACCCCTAAAAACACTAACAACCCTCAAAATCCTTAAAAACACTAAAATTAATAAAAAAACCTAAAAAACATTGAATACCTAAAATAGAGAAATACCCTAAAACGCCTAAAAACTCTTTGAAATCCTTTAAATCCAAAAAACACAAAAAACCCCAAAAAACACTAAAAAATGATAGAAACTCAAAAACACCTCATATCCCTTAAAATCGCTAAAACCCCTAAAAAGAAATAAAATTACTAATAAGTAAAAAAATCCCAAAAAAATTAAATTCCTAAAAATCCAGATAACCCCTAAGAAGACAATAAAAACCCAAAACACTTAAAAACCCATAACAACCTCACAAACTCCAAAAAACTATAAGTCACCTAAAAACCTAAACCAATAATACCCCTAAAAACCTTAATATTCCTAAAACCCCATAAAAACTCTAAAATCCTCTAAATACATTAACAACCATTTAAACCACTATAAAAGTTTAAAAACACTAAAAACCATAAAAAATCATAAAAACACTAAAAACGCTAAAAAACATAAAGACCCTAAAAACCCTAATAAACCATAACAACCATGAAAATCCCTAAAACCCTAAAAACAAATAAAAATATTAAAAAATGCATAAAACTCTCTAAAAAATAAAATCCCTAAAACCCAAAAACCCCTAAGAAAAAATTTATAAACTATAAAAAATTAAAATCCTAAAAAAACATAAAAACACTAAAAACCCTTAAAAGCAAAAAAACCCTAAAACACTCAAAACTCCTAAAAATCCTAAAAATAAATAAAAAATCCTAAAAATCCCTAAAAATGACTCAAAACATAAAAAACACTAAAAACACCTAAAAACCCATAAGAAATCCTTAAAACATAAAATCACATAAAAGCCCTAAAAATGCTAAAAAGTCAAAAATTCCCTAAAAACTTTAAAAACATAAAGCCCCTAAAAACATACCCTAAAAACCCAAAAAAACCTAAAAACCAATACAACCCCCCCTAAACACATAAAAATACTAGAAAAACTATAAAAACCCTTTAGATCACTAAAACCTCAAAAAAACACTAAAAACTCAAACTAACATAAAAACCACAAAAACAATAAAAATCTTAAAAAATATAAAAATACCTAATAAATCCAGATTTCCCTAAAAACTCGTAAAAAAACTAAAAAATCTCTAAAATTCCAAAAAAATTAAAAACCATTAAAAACATGAAATACCCCAAAGAAACATTGAAATCCTAAAAACACGTAAAACCCATAGAAGCATAAAAAACATGAAAAACATTAAAAACTGGAAAAACCCCCATTAAACCATAAATGACCACTAAAATCTCTAAAAACCCTTTAGAGCATTAATAACTTTTCAAAAATCTAAAAAATCTAGATACTCTAACAATATAAAAAAAACCCTAAAACCCAAAAAAACCCATGAAAAAATAAAAAACCAATGAAACCATGAAAATCCAAAAATTCTTAAAAACCCATAAAAGTTCTAAACAATACCTAAAAATACCTAAAAATGCTAAAAATCCAGAAATAACCTATAAGAACAACAAAAACCACTTAAAACCCCTAAAAACCTAAAAAACAACAAAAACAATAAAAACCTAAAAACCACTTAAAAACATAAAATCCCATAAAAATAATCAAAACCCTGAAAATAAAAAATAAATAAAAAAACCCTTTAAAACCCTGACAACCTTGAAAACTCTAAAAACCTCAAAAACCATAAAAAACTAAATAAACATTGAAAACCCAAAAAAAACATAAAACCCTAAAAACCATAAAAATACATAAATCCCTAAAAACCATAAAAATCCTAAAAAATCCATAAATCCATAATAACATAAAAACCCCTAAAACCTTGAAAACTAGATGATAACCTTGAAAAACAAAAAAAACATAAAACCCCTAAAACCAAAAAATGCTAAAATCCTTAAATACCATTAAAACCACTAAAAATATTAAAACACCCTAAAACCCAAAAAAACCTAAAACCACTCAGAACACACACAAAAAAAATTAATCCCTAAAAATGCTAAAAATTATAAAAAACATTAAAACCTCAAAAAACTAAAAAACCCTAAAACCTTTAAAATCCCTAAAAACACTAAAAACCCTAAAAACCATGAAAATCATAAAAAACCATAAAATACATAAAACTTTAAAAAACCTAAAAACCTTGAAAAATAGTGAAAACCTTAAAAACATAAAAATAATTCAAACCCATAAAATCCTCAAAATTGTAAACACCCTAAAAACCCTAAAAACACTAAGAACCAAAAAACACCTAAAACATAAAAACTCTAAAAATCCCTAAACCCCTAAAAATCCACGAAAAATATATAAACCCTTTAAACCCAAAAAAAGATAAAAAACTATAAAAAAATCAAGAAAACCCTAAAACATAAAAAAACCATAAAAACACAAAATAACCCTAAATCCCCTCAAAATCCCTAAAACAATAAATACCTTAAAAATCCAAAAAAATCCCAAAAAAAATAAAAACCCTAGAAACCTGAAAACAAACCCCCTATGAAAATATTATAAACCTAAAAACACATAATACCCCTAAAAACCTAAAAAAAGAAAAAAAAACTTAAAACCCGAAAATTTGTAAAAAACATAAAACCCCTTAAAAAACTAAAAACCCCCTAAAACCCATAAAAACAATAAAAACACACTAAAAACCATAAAACAACATAAACCCCCTAAAAATGATAAAATAATAAAAATCCTAATATTCCTAAAAGACTACCAAACCCCCAACAAACCATAAAACCCCATAAATTCCCAAAAATACCTAAAAACCCTAAAAACAATAAAAATCAATAAAACCCTTAAAAATCAAAAAAACATTAAAAACCCCTAAACACTAAAACCCGCTATGATAAATGTAAAACCAAAAAAAAAAACTTAAACCCCCTAAATACTTAAACAACACTAAAAGGCTTAAAGCCCCGAAAATTACACTAAAACCCTTAAAACTCTTAAAACCCATAAACACCCCTAAAAAACATAAAACCCATAAAACTTCATAAAATAATAAAAGTCCTAAAATTACTAAAAAACCTTGTAATCCCCAAAAAACTTTTTTAAAACTCAAAAGCCCCTTAAAATACCTAAACAATCAAAAAACTCACAAAACCATAAAACCAAAAAACCCCTAAATCATTCAAAATCCCTAAAGATCCACAAAATCCCTAAAAACCAAAAAAAAAATCCTAAAAATCCCTAAAAAAACATAAACCCCCTAAAACCCTATAATAAATCCTTAAAAACCTCATAATACATAAAACCACTAAAAACATTAAAATGCTAAAAACCCTAAAAATCATAAAAAACCATAAAAACCATTAAAAACCCCTAAAAGTTTTATAAACCCATGAAAACCCTAAAATAGACTAAAAACTATAAAAAGCATAAAACCCTTAAAAACACTCAAAATTCGTAAAAACCTTAAAACCCCATTAAAGACCTAAAAATAGAAAAAAAAATACCTAATAATGTAAAACCCAAAAAACCATGAAGAAAAAAAAGAAAACAATAAATCATTTAAAACATTTGAAACAAAAAAAATAAAATCTCTAAAAACACTAGAAACCCAAAAATAACCCTAAACCTAATAAAACCCCTAAAAACCATAACAACCCTAAAAACCCATAAAACCCCTAAAACCCATTCAAAAATCTAAAATCCCTGTAAAACCATAAATAAATTAAAAAAATATAAAACCCCTTAAAACCCCTAAAACTCAAAAAAAAATCTTGAAAACCCAAAAAACCATAAAATACATAAACCCCAAAGAATCCTAAATAACCCTAAAACCCCCTAAAACTCAAAAAAACCAAAACATCATAACAAATCCCTAAATATCACTAAAAACGTAAAAACACTAGAAACCCGGAAAACCCTTAATGAATCCATAAACCCTAAAAACACTTAAAACCCTTAAAATCCTTAAAATCACTGAAAACCCTAAAAACCCATAAAAATCCATTAAAACCATAAACCAACTAAAAACAATAATAATTCAAGAAAACCATAAAAACCCTAAAAACAACTAAAAAGTATTAAAAATATTTTAACCCCTAAAAATGATCAAAAACTCTAAAAACCCTTAAACCCCTAAAACTCAAAAAAACCTAATAATATGAAAACATAATAACACAAAAACCCCTAAAAACCCTCAAAATCCATAAAAACCCTAAAACCCAAAAAAACCTAAAAACGCTAAGAAACTATAAAAGCGTAAAAGTCCCTAAAAACCCATAAAAATACAAACTAAACCATAAAAACTTAAAAACACTTCAACCCCCTAAAAAATAAAAAATCCATAAAACCCTAAAAACCATAAAACCCATAAAAACCCTAATATCTAAAAAACCTAAAAACCCATAAAAATCATAAAACCCACTAAGAACTCTAAAAACCCTTCAAATCCCTAAAAACTACTACCCCCCACCCAAACCAAAAAACCCATAAAAACACAGAAATCCCTCAAAATAATCAAAAATGAATACCATAAAAACCCATGAAACGAATAAAAACGCAAAACAACTAAAAACTATTAAAAATATTTTATCCCCTAAAAATGATTAAAAATATTAAAAACACGTAAACCCCTAAAAACTCAATAAACCCAAAAAACCTAAAAACATAAAAAACCAAAATCCCTTAAAATCTTAAATACACTAAAAACCATAAAAAATGAAAAAAATGCTAAAAATCCATAAAAGAGTAAAAGATCCTAAAAATATGGAAAAATCCTAACTAATACATAAATATCTAAAAACACATAAAGACCCTAAAAAATAAAAAACCCTAAAAATAGTAAAACCAATAGAAACCCTAATACCTACAAAAATCTAAATGCCCATAAAAACCGTAAAACCCAATATGAACTCCAAAACCCCTTTTAAAACCTTAAGAACTACAAAAACCCAAAAAAACCAAAAACACCAAAAAAGCACTAAAATCTCACAAAATAAAAAAACTAAAAACCATAAAAATCCGACAAAGCCTTAAAATTCCCTCAAAATAAAAAAAATCATAAAAACCTTGAGAACCATAAAAACCCACAAAACCCAAAAAAACATAAAATACATAAACACATAAAAAATGTTAAAAACCATAAAAAATGTAAAAGATTCTATAAACCCATAAAATACATAAAAATCGTATAATCCCTAAAACCCATAAATTACCATAAAACCACAAAATCTTACTAAAAACTATAAAACCCTAATAAACAAAAAAACAAAAAAAATCCCAAAATATATAAATACCCTAAAAACCCTAATAATACATAAAACCCCAAAAATTCCATAAAACCCATAAAACCATAAAAATTATAAAAACCCCCTAAAATCACTTAAAATGTAAAGACCCTAAGGAAAACCTTAAAAACCGAAATACACTTATGAACCCCAAAAAACTAAAAATTCATAAAAACATTTGTTGGCCAGAGTGGATACTCAAGAGGGGGGTGAATTGAGTTCCAATTAAAATTTTCTGTTAAAAACAATGTTTATTAAAATCCCCCTATTTCAAAAACATATTAAACAGTAGTGAATTTATACAGATTATAAAGGTTCAATTTGTTTCTCAAATATTGATTAGTTCTCAGTTAACTTAATCATATGATTACATTAACTTTTGAAACTAATTTACTGGTTTATAATAAATATAAACACTTGCGAGTTTAACTATCAAAGTAGCTTTGAAGACAAATTATATTTCAAAGTAATAGTAGCGGAATATGAAATAAATATGTAGTATGGATATAGTATGTAGCTACAAACACAGAGAATTAACCAAGAGGTTCAGTCTCAAGACGAGACTTAGTCCTCTCAAAAGATTATATAAAAATGATCCACACCCTGGATCGGGGTTAACAACAGTGAACACACTCTCCAGGTCACAAGACCTCTACCACAGTTCTGCGTGGGGAAACAAACAACAGCTTGGAGCTGTCCAGGTCTCTCACGACCTCTACCACTATCCACAGTGGGAAATGAAGTGTAAAAAGGTTTGCTGAGGATTTACAGATCCTCAAGTGAAAGTACAGGAGTCAGTGTGTGTTTAATACAGCAGATAACACACACTTCTCAAGATGTAAAACAAATGTATCACAGGGAAGAGATGTAGAGTTTAGAAATGGCTCTAGTGATTTCAGTATAGCTCTGGACTCTTTTGTATTTGGTCAGAATTTATTTTGAGTCCTCTTCTCGTTTTGGTTTGAGAAGAAGAGTGTCGTATGCTTCAGGTTCAAAGGCAGTGAGATGTAGTCGATCAAGTTCTTCAATGTTCTTTTATAAGCACAGAACTCTTCTTGAGTAGGCTTGATTGTGTATGAGGTTCTGTCCTGCTTGGTTTTTCCTCTTCTTTCTTTCCTCTATATTTTCTTGTGTTCTTCCGTCCACTGTCTTCTTCAGCAGAGTCTTCTTGTATTTATGTCACGTGCTTCGGAAGAAAGAAAAAGTTTCCTTTCCGCAGGTACGAGGTACAGTTTCCTGACATCTGACAACCTTTATTAATTAATTGACAGAGCATTAAAATATACCTAATATGACTGTTGGTTAGATAAAATAAATATAAAGATAAAGAAATTCAAACAGTTGTTTATGACTATTGAAGAATCAAGTGATCGGTAGGTCATCATCATTAGTGAGTAATGATCGGTGACTCAGATAGATCAGCATCGGTGAGTCATTTGCATCGGTGAGTCATTTTGCATCGGTGAGTCATTTTGATCAGCATCGGTCTGTCATCTGATCGGTGAGTCAGTTTGATCAGCATCGGTCTGTCATCTGATCGGTGAGTCAGATGATCAGCATCGGTCTGTCATCTGATCGGTGAGTCAGTTTGATCAGCATCGGTCTGTCATCTGATCGGTGAGTCAGATGATCGGTGGCTCATTTTGATATCGGATCGGTGTGACCGTTGTCCTTTGATATTGGATCGGTGCTTCCGATGTTTTTTGATATTGGATCGGTGCTTCCGATGTCTGTTGATATTGGATCGGTGCTTCCGATGTCTGTTGATATTGGATCGGTGCTTCCGATGTCTGTTGATATTGGATCGGTGCTTCCGATGTCTGTTGATATTGGATCGGTGCTTCCGATGTCTGTTGATATTGGATCTGTTCTTCCAATGTCTGTTGATATTGGATCGGTGCTTCCTATGTTTGTTGATATTGGATCGGTGCTTCCGATGTCTGTTGATACCAGAAGACTTCCAAAATACTTTGTAAGTCAATAAGCATAGACAAAAACATGATAACAGATTCATTCACAGATTGTAATTAAGTTTATGAGAAATAAAACCAGATTAAGCATTAATGATATGTGATGATTTGTGATTATTAAAACATCAATCATAGACATGAAATCAACAATCTTCCAGAGGGCTCAACAATCTCCCCCTTTTTGAAAATCACAAATCTTTATCATAAATAAAAACATAATGAGAATTAAACCATAAAGAAAATAAATATAAAGAGATATATAAATCTCCCCCTTAATTTAAATTTCCCATATATATTATACAGATTTCTCCCCCTGAGATAGATACATCTCTCATATATATATAGATCTTTCTCCTCACCTTAGAGATATACATCTTTTCTCCCCCATATATCTCTCTTCTCCCATAAATCATTCGTTTTCTTCTCCCCCTTTGGGATAATCAAAAAGGAGGGAAAACATATAAGTGAAAGTGAAAGTAAAAGAAGTCAGCATAGAGTAGAGAGGAAAAAAATTGATAAAGTACATAATATTACAAGCATCACATTGTTCACCCTATAAAAAACAATACACAACTATTTGTTGGGATACAAAGGGGCTTTGCATTTGTCTTTGGGATCAATAGTGGGTAAGTTTAAAGGCTTGGAGGCAGGCTGGACTTGGCGAATCTGAAGTGGTGGTAGGAAAATTCGGGCAGGTGTAGGAGCAGGTGCCACAAAGAGTTGTTATTGAGAAACAGGAGCTGGTTGAGAAGCTTGCTGAGGGACTGGTCTTAACTGAGATAGAGCTCGAGAAACAGATAGCTGATTTGGAGCTACATCAGAGTCACTGATAGGTTCAGAAGTAGGAACTACTATTGCAGTGGCTGGTGCATTCAAATAGGGCTTCAAAAGATGAATGAAGTCATGAATGACTTCTGCCCCATACTTCATAGTTTTTTCAAAATCGTCTTTATTCTCCATGAACTGGGCCAAGGAAGGGGTAAAATCTTGCAACTGATGAACTTGAGTTTTGAAGGCCTAAGTGACTGGAGGTAATTTCAGATTCTCTTCCAACACCTTGAAGTTTTCATCCATTTCATGCTTTGTATAAATCTTGGAAAAGTAATTATCAACTTTCTCTTTGATCTCTTGCAGAGCTTTCTTAGCATCTTCTGAATACACCAATGCCATCCTATGACTGTTATCACAGAGCTCTTTCATCTTCCTCAAAGATTCTAAATCAAGAATTTGTCTAACATCAGCTAACTCATCATGCACAACTTCTCTAAGAGCTTCTAGCTCACGGGTAGTGATCTTGGTTACCTTGCCTGTACTGGCTTGGCCAACTATGTGAGTTAACTCAGCTTTCAACTTCCTCAGGTCATACTTGTTGAGATGTTCAATCAAATTTCTCAAAACTTCCATCATACCAGAGATGGTTGATCGGAATTCGTTGGATAGAGATACCAAGCCGGTGTGAAGATCCTTCATAGTCTGATTCAAAAAGGCTATGTGCCTGCCAATAAGTTCACCAGTATTGGCCAGGTCTGGCTTCACAGCATTAGATACTCTTTGTGAGAAGGCTTCCAATGAATTTTCAGAAACTTGTAGAGACACTTGAGTAAGAGAATTAGAAATTTATTCTCTAACTGTGGCTCTCACAGCGGTTAGCAATTCAATCTTAAACTTATTAAGATCAGCTTGAGAGATTCCAGAACCAGGTAAATTAACATTTGTAGGATCAACAGCAGGAACAAACCTTGATTCTCTTGGGAGGTTCCTCTTCACAGCTGTAGCAGATTCTGGCATTGCTTCTTCTTCTTCAGAATATTCTAAGACCAACACAGCATAATCAGGGTAGTCATCCCAAGAAGCAGCACACAGGGTGTATTTTGGTTTCTCATAGCTTGATGTTCCACTGATTTTTGGTGAATCAACCTTGCCACTGATATGTATTTCTTGTTCTGACTGAGGTGATTCTATTTGATCGTCAGAAAGACCATCCACTGGTCTGTTATCACCATCAACAGTAGCCTCAGCATCCTCAGCACGTCCATCATCACTCTTCTCAGAAGCTTCAATGTGATATTCTTCAGTATCAGAATCTTCTTCATCACCAAGAATGGGTTCTGATTCTGGTAGGGCTAAGGGTGGACTAGCAGGTCCAAATTCTATTCTTCTCTTGGGACTAGAAATGTCAGGATCACTCCTATCATCAGGAGATGACATACTTCCTTCCTCAGTCGCAGTTTCTTCTTGCTCTTGGGCTTTGGTGGCTTCGTCCTTTCCTTATTCTTTCTCATCATCATCAGAATAAACTGGCTCCTCATCTGGTTTCAAGCCAGGGTCTCTCAAATCCTTTGGCCTCTTGCCATGATCTATGGGATTGTCGGCTTCATACAATTTATCTTCATCTGCAACCCAGCACTTCTGCCATGGATTCCAATTGATTTTCATCCTCTTGCAGATCTCTTTGTTGTGACAGAAGGTATGATCTGTTTCATCAACTTCATCATCTTCATCAATACATTCTAGATTCTTGAGCATGGTAGATATCATCTTTGAATAAAACAAGGCAGGGGATTTCTTGGATGGTTTTACCATTCCATCTATGTGCACCATCACATATCTAAAAAAATTGATCTTCTCATGTGTTTTCAGAAGAAGCAACAGGAAAACATCCTGGTACTTTACAGCAGCAAAATCTCCTCTCCTAGGGAAAAGTTGGTGCTGAATAAACTTGAAAAGAAGTCTACATTCACCATCTAATTCTGAAGCTGTGATTCTCCGTGACTCTCTGTTTCCAGTCAGAAGCTCTAGAGATAATTCGTAAGAGAAGTAATCAGATGTTGGAGGAATATTCCCAGTATAATCCTCATACCGACCTTCATGAGGTACATTCAAGCACTCAGCCCACTGCTTAGATGAGAAGGATATTTTCTTTCCTTTTACCACAGACGACATTCTGGCAGCCTCCACACCGTCTAATGTGATTTCCAGATTCATATAGAACTCATGTACCAGCTTCGGGTAGTCTATTCGAGAGTTGTCAGAAAACCAGTCTATCCATACATGCGATTCAAGAACTTGCAATAACAGTGACTTACTTGACAAAAGCCACGCAGAGCTGACTTCTCTTTCTACAGCAACAATCCGAGTTTCCAGGTTCGGATTTACTGATCGTTGAGAGGTACTACTCGACTCGCCTCGAGCACGCTTTGAAGGTAAAGGGCTATCCGGTCCTTTGCTCGGTCTCTTTTGCTTAGCCATTCTAGGATTTTGGGAAGGCAGGAGTTCGAAGGTTCAAAGTAGAGGGGAAGATAGGTTGAAAGGTTCGGCGAGAAATGAAAGGTCAAAGGTTTAGGTAAGATAAATAGCCGCGTATCATTTATTTTATCATTTAGGGTTCCCATAAAAAGTATAAAAGAAATTTACTAATTAATTACAATATAATAAAAAAAAGATCGGTATGACAGATCGGTTGCACAGATCAGTTTCACAGATTGGTTTCACATATCAGTTTCACAGATCAGTTTCACAGATCAGTTTCACAGATCGGTTTCACATATCAGTTTCACAGATCAGTTTCACAGATCGGTTTCACAGATCAGTTTCACAGATCGATTTCACAGATTAGTTTCACAGATCGATCATACACAACTCTTGTTTAATAAATTTCATTCTTTCATAGCATAAAGGCTTTGTGAAGATATCAGCTAATTGATGTTCAAAACTAATAAATTTTAAAGAAATATCATTTTTTTGATAATGATCTCTTAGAAAGTGATGTCTGACATCAATGTAATTAGTTCTAGAGTGAGACACAGGGTTCTTAGATATATTGATTGCACTAGTATTGTCACAGTTAATTGAAACATGTTTAAGATCAAATCCATAATCCAATAAAGTGTGTTTCATCCATATAATTTGTGCACAGCAACTACCAGCAGCTATGTATTCTGACTCGGCAGTAGAAAATGCAACTGAGTTCTGTTTCTTACTACACCATGATACTAGGGATTTTCCAAACAAATGACATGTTCCAGATGTGCTCTTCCTATCTAACTTATATCCAGCAAAGTCAGCATCTGAATAGCTAGTTAGGTTAAATGATTTTCCTTTTGGATAAAACAAACCTAAATTTACCGTATACTTAAGATACTTAAAAATCCTTTTAACAGCCAGTAAGTGTGATTATTTAGGATTAGCTTGAAATATAGCACACATACATACACTGAACATAATGTCTGGTCGACTAGCAGTAAGACAAAGTAAGCTCCCAATCATACCTCTGTAATTGGTTTGATCCACTGGTTTCCCAGCTTCATCTGTATCCAATTTACAGGTAGTACTCATAGGTGTATCACTTTCCTTAATACTATCCAATCCAAAACGTTTTAAAAGATCCTTTGTATATTTACTTTGATTTAAAATAATTCCATCTTTAGTTTGAAAAATTTGAAAACCAAGAAAATACTTAAGCTCTCCCATTAAGCTCATTTCAAATTCATTTTGCATAATCTTTGAAAAATCAATACATAAGGAATTTTTAGAAGATCCAAAAATAATATCATCAACATAGATTTTTACTATTAATACATCTTTTGAAATCCTTTTTATAAAAAGAGTGGGATCAGCTACTCCTTTTGTAAATCCTTTTGAGATAAGAAAGTTTGAAAGCCTTTCATACCAAGCTCTTGGAGCTTGTTTTAAACCATATAATGCTTTAGAAAGTTTAAAAACATGATTTGGAAAATGAGGATTTAAAAAACCAGGTGGTTGTTCTACAAAAACATCTTCAACAATAAAACCATTTAGAAATGCACTTTTGACATCCATTTGATATAGCTTGAAATTCAGATGTGATGCATAGGCAAGTAAGATCCTAATAGCCTCTAATCTAGCTACAGGTGCAAAGGTTTCCTCATAGTCAATTCCTTCTTCTTGATTGTAACCTTGTGCAACTAGCCTAGATTTATTTCTAATGATGTTTCCAGATTCATCAACTTTTTTTCTAAACACCCATTTTGTGCCTATGGTCAAAATGTCCTTAGATCTTTCTAATAATTTCCAGACTTTGTTTCATTCAAATTGATTTAGTTCTTCTTGCATAGCCATTACCCAAAATTCATCATTGATAGCATCATTGATATTTTTAGGTTCTAACTGTGAAAGAAAAGCTTTATGTTCAACCTGATTTCTTAGAGAAGCTCTAGTATGTGTTCCTCTATCTAGATTTCCTACAACAGCATCTAAAGGATGGTTCTTTAGAGTCCTAGATGGTCTTGAAAAGATAGGGCTAGAGATTTCAGATTCATCTACAGATTTAGGTTCAACAGAAGCAGGTTCTGGAGAATTTCCAGAGCTGGATGTTTTAACTATAGGTCCATTGTCTTTATCATTGAGATTCAAACCAGAGAGATCATCTTCAAGAGAGATTTTAGGTTCATGTGGATCAATTTCATCAAATTTGATGTGAACAGATTCTTCCACACATTTGGTTCTTTTATTGAAAACTCTATAGGCTTTACTAGAGATAGAGTAACCTAGGAAAATTCCTTCATCACTCTTGGATGAAAATTTGTCAAGATTGTCTTTAGTATTGAGAATGAAGACTTTTCAGCCAAAAACTTTGAAGTAGTTAACCTTAGGTTTCCTACGGTTCCACAACTCATAAGGGGTCCTCTTAAGAACTGGTCTGATCAAGACTCTATTAATGACATAACAAGCTGTATTTACAGCTTCAGCCCAAAAGTAAATAGGCAGTTCATATTCATTGAGCATAGTTCTAGATATTTATTGCAGGGTTATATTCCTTCTCTCTACTACACCATTTTGTTGGGGTGTCCTAGGGGCAGAGAAATTGTGACTATAGCCATTGTGTGAGCAGTAAGAATCAAACTCGTGATTTTCAAACTCACGACCATGATCACTTCTCAGGGTCTTAATCTTGAGTCCACTAAGATTTTCTACAGACTTGGAGTATTTAACAAAGTAAGAACAAGCTTCACTTTTGTGAGCTAGAAAATATACCCAAGTATATCTAGAAAAGTCATCTACAAGAACATATACATAGTGCTTCCCATTCAAACTAGAAACTCTAGAAGGTCCAAATAAATCCATGTGAACCAACTCGAGAGGTTGAGAAGTTGACACTTCTTTCTTTGATTTAAAAGAAACATTATGTTGCTTTCCTTTTTGATAGGGATTACAAACTTTGTCTGCTGGAAATTCAAGTTTGGGTAAGTCTCTAACTAAGTTCTTCCTAGAAAGTTTTCTAAGAGAGTGTACATTTTAGTTTCCTAATCTTCTGTTCCAAAGCCAAGAATCTTTATGAAAAGCATTTAAACAAGGAATATTCTACTTAGCTAAAGAATCTAAATCAACAGCATAAACATTTTCATTTCTTAAAGAAGAAAATACTAAAACATTTTTTGAGTTAAAAACATTGCAAGAATCATTTTTAAATTTCACATGAAAACCATCATCACACAACTGAGAAATTCTTAACAAGTTATATTTAAGTCCATCGACAAATAAAACTTCAGAAACCATGATTGAATCAGTGTTACCAATCTGGCCTAAGCCGATGATTTTTCCTTTTGAATTATCACCAAAAGTGACAAAGCCTCCATCAACTTTTACTAAGCTCTTGAAACATGAAAATTCTCCTGAAATATGTCTTGAACATCCACTGTCTAAGTACCATATCTTCTTGTGACAGCTCTTCAAGAAGGTCTCCTACAAAACAGATTTAGATGGAAGATGATTTTGGTACTCAGATCTTCTTGGGTCCAGACATGTTAGCCAATGATACTTTAGGTATCCACATTTGTCTAATGGGTCTCATATAATTTGTAGAATTAAAATTCTTTGAAAGATAAACCTTATTAGATCCATAACTATGAATATAACTAGTTGAGGCATATGAAGTTCCAGAATTAACTATCTTCTGTCCAGATTTAGGAATGAATCTAGTTTTGGAAACTTTTCTTTGTCCAGGTTGGTATACTATACCAGTAGTATATCTAGGTGCAACTTGCTTTCCTAGCATTTGTGTTAGAGTATTCTTGCCATTTGTGAACTTCTCTAAGTCTTTTATGAGTTTCTCATTAGACAATTTTAGTTCAGTATTCTCTTTAAGCAACTGAGCATTCTTTTCTACTTCTATATCCAGATCAGATTTATGCTTAACACTTAAAGCATACTGTTTCTTTAAACCTTTATATTTATCATTAATCTCATTACAGGTTTCTTCAAGCATATCAAAATATTCAAACAGTTTAGATTTAGACATGTTATCACATTCAGAATCATCTCCAGAATAATATGAATTTAAAGCATGAGTTTCTGATGTTACCTTAGAAGTGTTTGTCATGAAACACATGTTGGCTCGATTCCTTTCAGAGTCTGAAGATTCAGCTTCACTTGTGCTGTCTTATGAAGCACTCCAAGTAGCCTTCATGGAGTTCTTGTACTTGTTATCCTTGTATTCATACTTCTTTCTGTATTTCAGCTTTGGACAGTCTGCTTTTATGTGTCCTTTTCTTTTGCATTCATAACAGACAACTTCATCTGATTTATCAGACTTATTCCAATCCTTTTTCTAGTGTCCTTTGTTATCATACTTGCCTTTGTAGTTTGACTTTCTGAAAAACTTCTTCTCCCTATAGAATTTATTAAACCTTCTAGCAATGTGAGCCATCTCAGCATCACTGTCAGAATCATTCTCACTTTCCTCACTGCTTGAACTTTCATTGATAGCTTGAGGCTTTTCCTTATCCTTATTCTTTGAGGTTGTAGTCTTGAAGGCAATAGACTTCCTTTTAGGTTCATCATCTTCTTCTTTGTTTACCTTGAGTTCTTCTTCATACATCATCAACTTACCAATTAGTTCCTTGACAGGTAGTTCTCCAATGTCACACGATTCTCTAATGGAGAAAGAGGTTCCTCTCCATCTTTCAGGTAGACATCTCAAAATTCTCATGATTTTTTCCTTTGATGGAACATCCTTTCCCAGAGAAGTCATTATGTTGACAATTTCATTGAACCTGAGATACATATCAGAAATGGGTTCATCAGGCTTCATCTTAAAATTATCATACTTAATAGTATAGGTATTCAATCTCATCTCCTTAACATTAGTTGTTCCTTCATGAGAAATAGCTAAGGTATCCCAAATTTCATATGCAGTTTTACATGCAGAAATTATTTTAAATTCCTCATATCCTAGAGCACAGTACAAGGCATTCATAGCTTTACAATTATTATTGTAAGCAGTCTTTGTAGGTTCATCCCAAGTAGATCTATCAGTAGTGGGAATTTTTTATTCAGATTCAATAGCAGTCCAAATATCAAAACTCAGGATTTCTATATGAATTTTCATTTTAAGTTTCCACTGAGCATAGTTGTTTCAATTAAAGAAAGGTGGCCGGTTAGTAGCAGCGCCCTCAAGTCTATTATCCATGATATCACAAAAATAATTTTAAAGAGATAAAAATTTAGAAATAATAGAAATTTTAAGAACATTAAAATGCAACTAAAATCACAGTTGAAAACCAGGGTACTTTAGAAAATAATTTCCAACCACTGATACCAAATGTTGGTCAGAGTGGATACTCAAGAGGGTGGTGAATTGAGTTCCAATTAAACTTTTCTGTTAAAAACAATGTTTATTAAAATCCCCCTATTTCAAAAATAGATTAAACTGTAGTGAATTTATACAGATTATAAAGGTTCAATTTGTTTCTCAAAGATTTATTAGTTCTCAGTTAACTTAATCATATGATTACATTAACTTTTGAAACTAATTTACTGGTTTATAATAAATATAAACACTTGCGAGTTTAACTATCAAAGTATCTTTGAAGACAAAATATATTTCAAAGTAATAGCAGCGGAATATGAAATAAATATGTAGTATGGATATAGTATGTAGCTACAAACACAGAGAATTAACC
Organism: Viscum album; assembly: GCA_963277665.1. NCBI lineage: Eukaryota > Viridiplantae > Streptophyta > Magnoliopsida > Santalales > Viscaceae > Viscum > Viscum album. The sequence continues at coordinate 1,121,048,696 of OY728152.1, forward strand.
AAGAGGTTCAGTATCAAGCCGAGACTTAGTCCTCTCAAAAGTTTATATAAAAATGATCCACACCCTGGATCGGGGTTAACAATAGTGAACACACTGTCCAGGTCACAAGACCTCTACCACAGTTCTGCGTGGGGAAACAAACAACAACTTGGAGCTGTCCAGGTCTCTCACGACCTCTACCACTATCCACAGTGGGAAATGAAGTGTAAAAAGGTTTGCTGAGGATTTACAGATCCTCCAGTGAAAGTACAGGAGTCAGTGTGTGTGTTTAATACAGAAGATAACACACACTGCTCAAGATGTAAAACAAATGTATCACAGAGCAGATATGTAGAGTTTAGAAATGGCTATAGTGATTTCAGTGTAGCTCTGGACTCTTTTGTATTTGGTCAAAATTTATTCTGAGTCCTCTTCTCATTTTTGTTTGAGAAGAAGAGTGTCGTATGCTTCAGGTTCAAAGGTAGTGATATGTAGTCGATGAAGTTATTCAATGTTCTTTTGTAAGCACAGAACTCTTCTTTAGTAGGCTTGATTGTGTATGAGGTTCTGTCTTGCTTGGTTCTTCCTCTTCTTTCTTTCCTCTATATTCTTCTTGTGTTCTTCCGTCCACTGTCTTTTTCAGCAGAGTCTTCTTGTATTTATGTCATGTGCTTCGGAAGACAGAAAAAGTTTCCTTTCCGCAGGTACAAGGTACGGTTTCCTGACATCCGATAACCTTTATTAATTAATTGACAGAGCATTAAAATATACCTAATATGACCGTTGGTTAGATAAAATAAAGATAAAGATAAAGAAATTCAAACAGTTGTTTATGACTATTGAAGAATAAAGTGATCGGTAGGTCATCAGCATTAGTGAGTAATGATCGGTGACTCAGATAGATCAGCATCAGTGAGTCATTTGCATCGGTGAGTCATTTTGCATCGGTGAGTCATTTTGATCAGCATCGGTCTGTCATCTGATCGGTGAGTCAGTTTGATCAGCATCGGTCTGTCATCTGATCGGTGAGTCAGATGATCAGCATCGGTCTGTCATCTGATCGGTGAGTCAGTTTGATCAGCATCGGTCTGTCATCTGATTAGTGAGTCAGATGATCAACATCGGTCTGTCATCTGATCGGTGAGTCAGTTTGATCAGCATCGGTCTGTCATCTGATCGGTGAGTCAGATGATCGGTGGCTCATTTTGATATCGGATCGGTGCGACCGTTGTCCTTTGATATTGGATCGGTTCTTCCGATGTCTGTTGATATTGGATCGGTGCTTCCGATGTCTGTTGATATTGGATCGGTGCTTCCGATGTCTGTTGATATTGGATCGGTGCTTCCGATGTCTGTTGATATTGGATCGGTGCTTCCGATGTCTGTTGATATTGGATCGGTGCTTCTGATGTCTGTTGATATTGGATCGGTGCTTCCGATGTTTGTTGATATTGGATAGGTGCTTCCGATGTCTGTTGATACCAGAATACTTCCAAAATACTTTGTAAGTCAATAAGCATAGACAAAAACATGATAACAGATTCATTCACAGATTGTAATTAAGTTTATGGGAAATCAATCCAGATTAATCATTAATGATATGTGATGATTTGTGATTATTATAACATCAATCATAGACATGAAATCAACAATATTCCAGAGGGCTCAACAACCTTAAAATCCTAAAACACAATAAAAACCCTAAAAACCATAAAAACCATACACACCCCTAAACAATTACTAACCCATAGAAACCCCAAAAAACCACAAAAATATCTAAAAACCCGTAAATCCCGTAAAAAGATAATAACACTAAAAAATAACAAAACCAAAAAAATCTAAACAAAAAAAAACCAAAACAAAAAAAAATATGAAACCCATAAAAACTCTAAAACCATTAAATCCCTAAAAAATAATAAAAACCATAAAAAATTACTGAAATACCTAAAAATTTAAAACACAAAAAACCTAAAGAACAATAATAAAACCATAAAAACCTAAAAAACATTGAAAACGCCTAAAAACCTAAAAACTATAAAACCACTAAAAATCACTAAAAACACTCAAAATCCCTAAAGATACAAAAATACCCAAAAAAACTAAGACCCCTAAATACCCCTAAGAAAATCTTAAATACCAAAAAACACTTAAAACTTCTAAAAATCCAAAAAAATACTAAAAACCCTAAAACCCCTAAAAATTTCTACAAATATTAAAAACCATAAAGGGTTTTGATGTTTTATTTCATTTTTTTAGGATTTTAAAGGGTTTTTATAATTTTTAGTGGGTTTTATGTGTTTTAAGGGTTTTAGGGGGTATTATTTTTTTAGGGATTATATGGTTTTATGGGGTTTTTTAGGGTTTTAACTATTTTTAGGTTTTAAATGTTTCCTTATGGTTTCTTGGGGGTTTAGTTGTTATTAAATATTTATGTATTTGGAGTGATATTTTAGGATTTTTATGGTCTCCAAAATATTTAGGGATTTTCTGGGTTTTTAGGGGTTTTAGAGTATTTTAGGGTTTTATGGTGTTTTGGGGCTTTAGCGTTTTTTTGAGATTTTTATTGATTTTGATGTTTTCATAGTTTTTAACATTTTTAGGGGTTTAAATAGTTATAATATTTTTACTAGTTTTTATGATTTTTATGGTTATTTTGGGTTTTTATTATTATTAGGGGGTTTTTTATTTTTGGTTTTTGGGGTTTTTGGTGATTTTAGTGATTTTTAGGTTTTTAGGTGTTTTATGTGACTTTAGGATTTAATGGTTTTATTTATTTTAAATGGTTTTTAGTTTTTCTTATATTTTTAAGGATTTTAGTTATTTTAATGATTTTTATGGTTTTTAGGGGGTTTTGGAATTTAAGTGTTTTTAGAATTATTTTGGTTTTTTTGGTTTTTTTGGGTTTCTAGGATTTCATTGAGTTTTTTGGGTTTTCAAGGTATGTAAGAGTTTTTAATTTTTTTATGGTTTTAAAGGGTTTTTATTGTATTTATTTGGTTTTAGGAGTTTTACGGGATTTAAGTGTTTTAAAGATTTTTAGTGGTTTTTATTCATTTTAGTTTTTAGGGTCTTAGGGTTTTTTGGGGTTTTAATATTTTTTAGGTTTTTAGGATTTTTTAGTGTTTTTAGGTTTTAAATGTTTTCTTATGGTTTTACAAGTTTTAGGGGTTTGTTATATTTCATGGATATTTAGGGATTTTTTAGGATATTATTGTTTTTCATGAATTTTTGTTATTATCAGGGTATTTAGGTTTTTTTATGGGTTTTATAGTTTTTTAAGGTTTTTATAGTTTTTTTGGTTGTTTAGTGTTTTTTTGGTTCTCTAGGGATTTTATGTGTTTTTAGGTTTTAAGGTTTCTGTTGTTTTTTCAGGGATTCTTGGGTTTTTATTTTTGTTAGGTATTTTAGGAATTTTTTAGGATTTTTAGGTTTTTCTTGGTTTAAATTATTTTGAGGGTTTTCAAGGTGTTTTAGAGTTTTTATAGTTTGTATGTTTTTTTGGGTTTTTAGGGTTTTATATGATTTTAAATTTTTTTAAGGTTTTTAGAGTTTTTAGGATTTTTTAGGGTTTAAATGGATTTTGAATATTTTAGTGGATCTTGGGGGTCCCATGGGGTTTTTGGGGGTTTTTTTGGGTTTTGGTGGTTTTATGGTTTTATGTATTTTAGGGGTTTGGGGGTATTTTAGGTTTTTTTAGTTATTTTAGTATATTTGGGGGATTTTAGTGGTTTATGTGTTTTTTGGTTTTTAAGGTTTTCTTATGTGATTTCAGGGTTTCTTAATGTTTTAGGGATTTTTATTTAATTTTTTATGTTGTTTATCGTTTTTAGGGATTTTGAGGGTTTAGGGTTTTTTAGATTTTTATCATTTTTAGGTTTTTAGTGGTTTTAATAGATTTTAGGTTTAAATTTTTTCTTAGGGTTTTTCAGTGTTTTAAGGCTTTTTACTTTTTTGGGATTTTATTTCTTTTTTTAAGATTTTTATTATTTTTGGGTGTTTTGTGATTTTGATTTTGATTAGTTTTTTATGGGTTTTAGGGTTTTTATGGTTTTTTGTCTTTTAGTGTTTTTAATTTTGTATGGTTTTTATGGTTTTTTATAGATTTTGACATTTTTTGGGAATTGTAGGGTTTTTACAGTTTTTAGTGGTTTTGGTTTTATATGGGTTTTAGGGTTTGTAGGTTTTTTTGAGTGTTTATAATTTTTTCAGTTTTTAGGGGTTTTAAGTGTTTTTTAGTTTTTATGGTTTTCTTAGGGTTTGTTTGGGTTTTTATGGTTTTTTGGGATTTTTAGGATTTATATGTATTTTTAGGGTTTTTAAAGATCTAGATTGTTTTTAGGTGTTTTTTTAGGTTTTTGGGGTTTTATGGTTTTTGGGGTTTTTATGGTTTTTTGGAGTTTTTAAGGGGTTTTCTTATTTTTTATTTCTCTTTAAAATTTTTAGATTCATAAATGTTTTTAGAGTTTTTTGTGGTTTTTTGGGATTTTATGGATTTTTATGTCTTTTTAGTTTTTAAGGGATTTTATTGTCTTAGTTTTTTTCGGTTTTTTATATGTATTAGCGATTATTAGGTTTTTAGGGTTTTTTCATTTTTAGTGATTTTTATATACTTTTAGGATTTTTTTGGTTTTTTTGAGATTTTCACGGTCTTTTGGTTTTTTGGGTTTTTTGGGATTTTGGGGGTATTTTAGGTGTTGTAAGTTTTGTTGGATTTTCTATTATTTTTAGGGGTTTTACAGAATTTTAAGGTTTTTAATTAATTTTTAGGTTTTTATGGGTTTTAAAGATTTTTATGGTCTTTATGGGGTATGATTTTATTGGGGGTTTTATGGTCATCTAGGGTTTTTAGTATTTTTTTATGTTTTTTGTAGTTTTAACTCTTTTTAGTTTTTTATGGTTTTGTTGGTGTATTTCTATATTTTTAGGTTTTTTGCATTTTTAGGGATTTTTAAATTTTTTAGGTTTTTATGGTTTTTAGGGGTTTTTGGTGGTTTTGGGTTTTTAGGGTTATTTATTATTTTTAAGGTCTATAATGTTTTTTAGAATTTTTAGGTGTTTTAGGGGTTTTATGTGTTTTTAGTTTTCAAGGTTTTCATAGGGGGTTTTCAGAGATTTTAGGGTTTTGTATGTTTTTTTGGGATATTTAAGAAATTTTTAGGATTCTTATGTATTTTTAGGGTTTTTAGGGGAATTTAGGTTTTTATGGTTTTTATGGGTTTTTAGGTTGTTTTGAGTTTTCTATAGTTTAAAGGTTATTATATTTTTTTATCTATTCATTGGTTTAAATGGTTTTTATAGTTTTTTCGTGATTTTTATGGTTTTTATTTTTTATTTTTTTATTTTTTACGACTTTAAGGATTTTTAGTGTCTTATTATCTTATTTTTTGTGTTTTTTGTGATTTTTAGGTTTTTTAGGGGTTTTTTGGGTTTTTTTTTGATTTTTAAGGTTTTCCAATGGTTTTCATTGTTTTTATGGTTTTTATGATTTTAGGTATTTTTGGGGATTTTTCAGGATATAAATGCTTTTCTAGAATTGTTGGGGATTTTGAGGGTTTCATATTTTTTAGGGTTTTTATAGAGTTTTTTTGCTTTAGGGTTTTTTTTTATTTTTTAGGGTTTTTATGGAATTTTAGAGAGTTTTTATTTTATTAAGGTTTAAAGTGTTTTTATATTTTTTAGTGGTATTTATGGTTTTATATATTTTTAGATTTTTTATGCATTTTTGGGTTTTATGTATTTTTTAGGGGTTTTAGATTTATTTTTTATTTTTTAGGGGTTTTAAGTGTTCTAAGGTTTTCAAGGTTTTCAAAGGTGTTTTTTTGGGGTTTTTGGATTTTTTTAATTTTTTAGGAGTTTTTAAGGATTTTTTTTTGGATTTTTATGTTTTTTTAATAATTTTAGAGATTTTGAGGGTTTATAATTTTTTAGGGTTTTTTGGGTTTTTTGGTTTTCCGGGGTTTTAGGGTATTTTGATTTTTTTTGGGTTGTTATGGTTTTTTAGAGAGTTTTTTTTATGGTTTTAAAGGGGTTTTATAGTTTTTATTATTTTCTTATTTTATGGATTTTTAGGGTTTTAAAAAAAATAGGGGTTTATGGTTTTTTTGATACTACGGTTTTTTCTATATTAGGGGTTTTCCATTTGTTTTGTTTTTAGGGGATTTATGTTATCTTTTTTTTTCATGTTTTCTTATGGATTCTCAGGGTTTAATGGTTTTTATGTTCTTAGGTAATTTTTTGATTTTTTAATATTTTTATTTTTTAGGGGTTTTATGGATTTTTTAGGTGGGTTTTTATTAGTTTTTTAGGATTTTTTGAGTTTTTTATGGTTTTCTAGGGGTTTTAGAGTATTTTAATTTTTTTTAAGGTTTTAAAGGGTTTTTATAGTTTTAGTGGTTTTAGGGTTTAAATGTGTATTTAGGGTTTTTATTTTTTAGGGGGTTTATGGTTTTTAGGGTTTTTTATGGGTTTTTCGGTTTTTAGCATTTTTTTTGTTTTGGTGGGTTTAAATTGATTTTATGTTTTTATGGTATTTTTAGGGTTTTTATGTTTTTTATGTTTTTAGGGATAATAAGATCTCTTTTAGGATTTATATTGTTTTTTGGTGTTCCCCTAGGAATTTTCCCCTCAAGATGATTTTCTATTTTGAAAACATTTCTAGCAGGTTTGTTTGTGGAATCGGAAACACTCAATGGTTCTATATCCAAAGGGACCCACTTTCCAATGGAATGTGGTCATTAGGGATTTTGGACAACATTGCTTAAGAACTCACATTGTTCGAGAGGATGGTAGGTGGGGCTCATCACACTCTTTTGGGGGTAGTTATTGCCTACTCTAGGACACTCTTATAGAATTCAGACATATTCACGAATCCTCTATTAATTTCCAAGTATGATGTGGATTACCCTAGAATTAACCACCAATCAATAGCATGTGTGGATTTTAGAATCGTTGATTTTTATATGAGGTTATTCATCGATGAAGATATCGGTATGTATCTAAGGTTCACCATAAATAGTATCCTATTATGTAAAAATAAGAGATTCATTGGTCATGATGATTCTAGCTTTCTAGCCACACTGAGGGGCACTATAGAGTGTATCGTCATCCTAGGAGATGGTAGTTGTTTAGATATTGGGATCAGACCGATGAATAATTTTCCAATATATACTTGTGAATGTAATCAGAACCCATGTAGTTTAGTGCCGCTTAATGGGGAATATCATATGTTTTAATGTCATGTGATAAGGACCTAACCGTAAATTTTAACGTCATGTGGCAAGGATGTATATACAAAAGGTTCCAAGTTAAGGTTCAGTGTGTGACTCATTCCAAAAAAGCCTAGGGTACTCAGAGGGAGTATGGATTCCCAGATTGAATTTTAACTTGTTTGGAATGTGGCCAAGAGATAACAAGGTTGATTTGAGGAGTTGGTTTAGGACCTTATGGAGACATCCTACATATCCCATTCGAATTGGAATCAAAGCCCACGTAGTCTAGTTAATCTTGTAGGGGAGTATGTCCCTTTGAGAGGATTGTGTTGGGACTTACCCGTAAAGTGGATTCACTATAAAAGGACTATGAGGTATGATTTTACTAATGGTGGTTTGGGGGTTTTCTTCCGGGCTTACTCTTGAGTAGGATCCCAAGATTTGGGGGACTATGATTGTGGATTAATACTATAGATGATTCCCATTGATCACGGGCCTTAGTTAGGATTCCTATGTATTCTGGTTATGAGAAATCAGAGTTCTAATAGTTCAATTTATGATCTCATGGATGGTATGGTATGGTGCTCAAGCCTTAGGAAGGCGTCTTACGTATCTCTATTATAGTGGGAATCAGAGTACTCAGAGTTCTTTTAGTCTTCTGAATAATGTGGTTATAGTGATGTTAAACTCTAATCTAACATGCATTACGCTCGGTGTGAGAATCAAGGGGAAATGGAAGATCTCGCAAATGACAGATATATCCTCCTCCACTGGTGGAAGAGGATGGGTGAAGGTGGAAGATTTCAATGTTACATAACTTCCCTCTCATCACTTTACACTAGAATGAGTCTAGGGTATAGAGATATAGAAGGGAATGAATTAGTAGAGAGGGGATAGGTCATGGGTTCCCATCCCCTCTATATTTCAGTGTCCAGGAGGTAGAGTGGGGAAAGAGTGAAACCTACTATAACAAAGGATGGATTCTTAATCCAGGAGGGATTCCCTAAAATTGGTGTTGTAGTAAGGGAGTAGAATGTCATTCCATTTTAAATGGAAAACAAAGCATAATATTCACCCACCCTACTATGAACTGGAGGCTCCGAATCTCAGAGATGATAAGGAAAGTAAATGGTTCTAGCCCTTCTATCAAATACCAGGAACTCCTTGACATTGTCCCTAGGGTAGGGGTCCTCATGACCATAGATATAAAAATCCACACATTCTTTGAGGATCCTAATCGTTTGGTAGGACAAGTGTGGGAAAACTCTAACAGTAGAAATACATATCCAAATGGGAGACACATTGGAGTGCCTTTTCCAATGGTTTTACATGTAATGAGGATTTAGTGGAGGATTTTAGTTGACCCCTCTTCGAAAAGGGATCCAAAAGAGGAGTGGGACTTCCATGGATGGATTTCAAGAAGGCCTAAAGAGTGGTTATCATAGGTTGGAGGTTAGGGAGAACCAAAGTGGATTGCACAGGGGGTTCCTTGTAGAGTTAGGTCTAGGTGAATTGGTAACACCTTGGGTGATAGAAAAACTTGGGAGACTATAATTGGGAGAGACCTTTCCAAAGACTTCAAGGGACTCCATAGGTGATCTGAAAGGTGACTCGTATTGGTCCATGTTTAGGGAAGAGTACCTTGTTCTATTCATCATTAATTATTTGTTGAGTGAGTGTCTCGCCCAAGTGTTGTTTACTTTTAAATCATAGGGGGAATTTAGTTTCACTATCTCTATTTAACTCCCTCTAATTCTAGTGTTAGAAATCTACCTAGAAGGTTATGGAGGGCCTGAGGGAAGCACTTGGTGGAACAGAGCATCAGTTGGCCTTTGGGAATTTCCATCCATACAAATGAAGACCCCAAGGTCCTATTTATATATATAATAGGACCCTGGGAGAAGTTTTCATCTCACTTAGGTGCCACTCATATGTTATCACACAAGTCAATTTCACAGGGTCCTTCTCTAGTAGCTTGTGCACCAATGATGTTTGGTAAAACAAGCTTTGGAGGATTTTTTTCATTCTCAACCTTCTTCATTTTCAATCTTCTCTTTTCAAAAATGTATTTACCTTTTTTGAATTTTCATCCATGTGACAAAACAGATTGCTAATAAAAGCCCCCCCCCCCCCGTAGGATTAGATCCAGTCAAAGGGAGAGGGTCTAATCTTGAGGTAAAGGGATGAAAAGGATAGATGAATTACTGAGGTAACCAACGAATTCATCCACATAGGTATTCCAAAGTTTTCGTCCTCTTCACCTTGTTAAATAGGTGTGTCATAGATGCGGGTTGTTTAAGGGTTGTTCAAGCCTAAAAATAGGGTTCTCATTTTGAAGAACAACTGTTGTGGCTCTGAATTTTCATGTCTCGCCATGGTAGCCTCTTGGGAAGGCCCTCTGCTAAAGAATTTTTTCTAAAGGCCTCATTCCGAGAGAAAAAATATCTATTTTCATGAATGATTCATACACCTTGGAGTGTAACTTGTTCATGGACCATAATCATTGTCCCTGTGTGAGGCATTTGTGCGAGTAATCTAAGCGAAGTACTTGTGTGATATCATGCCTTTTCTAGATTTCCTTATTTTCAAATATTTCATTTAAATGAACTTTTCCTAAAACAAATTTGACACTTTTTTGCATTTTCTATGGCTACCAAGAAGTTTTTATTATTTGACTAATAGGCTAGTAAATTAATTGAGGAGATTATGAAAGTTGTAGGGCATGATTATTATGATGTATTTGATAATACTCTTCCTGATCTAGTGGGATTATTGAATAAATATCCCCATTATTTTTTTGAGAGTTCTTATCTACCACTTTATGGTCATGACCATCTGCGGGAGGTCCTAACACCAAAACTAAAGAACTACACCTTACACTCATAGTTTCAAGAATACAATAATTTAACTACTACCAAAATTTATAGTGTGGGTGCATACATCAATGTTGAGACATCATTAATAGCCTATGTTATGAATCATTTCAAGTGAACTCTGAATATGAAACCACATGTGGTTGAATTAAATCCACATTGTTATTCATCCATATTTTGGGACCCATAGACTGATCAGTCTATGGTTAAGAGGGAAGTTTGGGACTTCTACCCATGGTGGGTTGTTAAGCCTACATGAATTTGGGTGTATTGGGTGTTCCAAGCCTATAAAAATTTCGTTGCTGAATTGAAGTTTGTGAACATATATAAAGTTGTCTGGGAGGGAAAAAATTATGTGTATAGGAATTCTGAATTCATCCAAGAGCTGTTGAGTTGGTAGAGTCCATAGAAAAATTCCTTCCATCTGATGCATGGAGAAGTTTTAATTAGTTTGTGGTATATTTATAAGATCTACAGGGCCATGATCCTTAGAGATATATATGATGAATTCATCCCTCAGAGGGAGACGTGGGATGATACCGACAGGATGCCAGCTTTATCATGTGAGATGGTGAATATAGATCACAATATTAAGAAATAAGACCCTCTACTAAAGTGGGGTATTCATCCAGATGTGTGTATGAGAAATTTACTATGGAATAATTGGTAAGTAAACACTTTCAAGAACCTAAAAAAATATCCTAAGGAGGGGGAAATAGGTGCATTTGACACCTTCTTGATGAATTTGGAGAATGGGGAGTACGAAAAGTAGGGATATGAGACCATGAATGATGTTTTGGCTAAGACACATCTTGTGAGATTTTTGGCCATGTTTCTTATCACCTATTTGTTGTATGTACTTGATTACAATGATCAAATAATGCCATGAACATTCATTTTACTGTCCAAGCTTGCAGAGAAAACCTTTGGGGGGTTTTCTACCCCCATCATGGATAAAATCCATAGAATCATGTTGCATATTCTTGTAGAGAAATCTCCTTTCAGAATCACAGAACCATTCCATATTGTTGGGGATGGATCATATTCCAATATAGAATATATTCCATGAACATTAAGATCATGGTTTTTGGGAGAAATTTTCGCCCACATGTACAAGTTGTGTGGTATTCTTCTCTTGTCTCTGAAATCAAATAAAATCCAAAAAAGGCTGAGTATTTTTAAGGATTTCAACTTCTTTTCCTACGGAAATCTACCTACAGGGATATTTTTTGATGATTGGAAGGATATAATTGAGACGAGGTCATACATGATGGCCTTTAGGGATGGTGTACTAGTGACCAAGATTGATGATGAGGTTATATGAGCGGCCTAAGATTCTTATAGATTTTCATGCCAGTTCAAATGACAACCTCAGATAAATGTATCCCTCTCGGTGCAGATCAGATTAGAAAATCATTTGATGGTAGCTCACTAGTAATGGATTATTATATCTATGGATTTAATGTAGGCAGTTATTAAACATCCTCTATAGAATACAACCAATGAGTTAGCCTCCTAGTATGGTGAGGCATGGAATGCATCATACCCTGAAGGGGTACTGGAAAATTTTGTTCCTCAGACTAGGATGATGAAGTGGAGAAAGAAATATTCCTCTCTTTTGGAATGTGCTTCATCTCCTTCGAAGGTTTCTTTGGTTGAGTTAAAGGATGAGGATGACGAGGACCCATGTTTTTTCAAACAACCTCATGCAGGGAATAGTCCTCCGACCATAAACAAAAGGGATACACCAAATGAGATGGAACCCAGGCAGTCTATCCATATCCCCTAGAAAGAGACTTGTGTTCATTTTTCTCATTAGTCATCTTTGAAAGAGATGTTCTGTAAACCTATGAAATACAATGCTATCAAATCATCTTCATAATAGTCAGGGATTTATTAAGAATTTGTACGACAAGAGGAAGTCCAATTTGGGAAGGACATGTCCTCTGATGCTGAAATCATATGGTCTCTTCTTCACATAGGGTTATAGATTCCAGATATAGGAGACACTTGAGCCCCAAACAATCTTCTCTTTGAGGAAAATTCTACTAATGTGAGTATTTATATACGAGATATAGAGAATATAATCTATTCAACTAATTATTGGATTCCAACATTGAGGTGGGTGGAGTATATGGTTAAATGAGGTGATGTTGAAGGGGTTGAACATCTATCTTATGAATAATTGATTTACCATGTTCATCCTGAGTATGTAAGTTCCCTATCTATCTTCTCATTTCAATTAATCTTATTTCAAAAATGCTTTTCTATTAAGTTGTAATTTCTTCTTGATTCTCCGCAGGCCTAGGGGAGATCAACTAAGGTCTCCTCACAACAATATGACTTGATAGGCATCCCGATTGGGGAAGATAAATCATCCCTAGAATCAGGAGAGATATCCACATGGCAGCTAGAAATGGAGGGAGATTTGAATGTATAATTTCCATTTCCTCCTATAATACCTAATTTGGAGTAGATTTATATTATTATGTCATTTAAAAAGATGAAAATGAAGTAATGTCGAAGGGTGAAATCAGTGGATAAATTCCTCACCATCAGTTGTAGGTCATCTTAGTGCCATCAATCTATACATTATCCAGAATGTGTGCCTATACCTTCTTGGATTGCAGTAACTCCTTCACTTTCCAATCTTAATGGACTTGAAGACGAACATCCAAGATCTAAGGCAGGTGTTTCAGACCTAGTGTGGATCCCTAAAGGTGAATCAGTTCCCTCAATAGAAGAAGTAATGAGGGTTGAGGATGCATCGTATTCACCTATAATTATTCCATCCATTGTGGAGATGGACGAGGATTTTGGTAATGTTAAAGGTTCCTCATAAGGTGTTACAAGATAATTTTTGAATTTTGTCCTTATGATATATCAGGTTCATCATGTGCACCAAATAACCATGTGTTTAATGATTCTTACCCTACAACTATCACTGAGGAAGCTATTCAGGGTCTCAAGTCATTGTAGGAGGACTCCTTTCCCAGTTTCGATCCAAATATTTTGGTCATCTCAATGGGTTGTATTACCCCTGGTCATGGGATTTAATAGGATCCATAATAAATATTGTCATGTCCTTTGATAAAATATTGAAATACATTAAACTTACTACTACATTAGAAAAATTTTGGGTAAAAAATAAGGAACTGAATTGATTTTAGTATTTATTTTTCATCCAATCAATCTTTTTATTCTTGATTCCAAAATAATGACTAGTTAGAATACGTACCTCCACCCACAGAGAAATTTATAGTGATGGTGCATCGAGAAAATATTTAAACTCATCTCAGCCCCATTATTGAGGGGTCCCGGATCAAGTGGACCTTGAAATGATAAGTCTTCCTAAGCCTCATTTGGTGGATCAAGGGAAAACCCATGGGAGTTCCCCTTATCATGAGGTTATAATACAAAATGCTAAATTTTGCGATACTATAGAGAAATCCTCCCAATATTCTAACCTATTATTGGTTAAGTGTTACCACCTATTGCGATCCTTACCCATTCGTGAAATTATATTGAGGCTAATAATGAATCTAAATCATCATTTA